>CM077676.1:154877061-159877061 GCA_039707655.1 Elymus sibiricus | reverse complement strand
GTTGTTGGATGCACGAGCTCTTAATGTAAAGGAACATCACTTTATATTGCCCCTTGTGATAGCAACCTTTATTATGCAGTCTGTCGCTTTTATTTCTTTACCATCACAAGTTTGTACAAAGCTTATTTCCCTTACAATAAAAGTTCAAACATATTTAGAGGCAATTTTTATTGCTTCTTGCACCGATGACAACTTACTTGAAGGATCTTGTTCAATCCATAGGTAGATATAGTGGACTCTCATGACATGAAACTGGGTTTAAGGGTTTTGGATGCACAACTAGTGTCTCTACTTGGTGCGGATTTTTGGCTAGCAAAGATATTGGGCAAGCACCACATGTTGGAGGATCTATAACAATATAACTTCTACGTGAATATGAACAAACATAATTCATTACGTTGTCTTCCTTGTCCAACGTCAACAATTTGACATAAAATACTTAATGGGGGCTCACAATCATAGAAGATGTCCAAGATAGTGTATTTGCATGTGAATCTTCTCTTCCCTTATTAAATTTTTCATGAATTGCATCATTGACTAATGCTATGTTTGTTAACTTCCAATAAATTTTACCACTTATACTTTTCTTTATGTAATGTTATTACTTTCCATAAGATTAGCATATGATCTTTTTCATTATTTTCATTGCTAGAATTGAAACATGAAAGTAAAGAAGCAAAAACTCAAACTACTCTTTATTATATAACTCTCAACTCGATTACATAGATAGATAGATTACGAAACTAACACTCAAAAATAGATCATACTAAACTTTTATTCAACTAGATCACGAAATAACAAATGATCGAACTAAAAATAGGTAAAGATAATAAAAGTGATGGTGATACGATACCGGGGCACCTCCCCCAAGCTTGGCACAAGCCAAGGGGAGTGCCCATACCCGTGTGCTCAAGTTTCCTTCTTCGGTGATGGTGGTGGTGATGAAGTAGTGGGCTTGTCCTCCGGCTTTGAATCTTGCCTCATACTCAAAATTTTGGTTTTGAAGATCATAGATTTGGCCTTGGAGATAATCGATTCGTTCGTTGAGCTTGAAGATGACGTCTCCCATCGATTGGCCATCCACCTTGTGATTACAGGTGAATTCTGTGATCATGGAGTGGTTGGTGCTGAGTCCACGTTCCACCATCCCTTGGCACTTGAAGATCTCCTGCTCCACCACTTCGAGCCTGGACTCCACGCTCCTGGTCTTCTTGGGTCCTTGAACATCCCGGATGTGAAGCACCCCCTCACGCATCTCAATGGCTTGAGGGTGTTTCATCACCTCCGGTAAGTAGGGGTTGATGACCTTCTCGTAGAACTTGTCCTTGGAAGAGCTTGGTGGAGCCATAGCGATCTAGATCTATCAGAAAAATAGCACGAAACAAGAATAGAGGAGATTTCTGCGATACGGTGGTCAAAACGTCCGGGAGTATATATAAAGATTTTTTATCTTGCAAAACAAGTAATCCAGGAGAAAACGGAGTCGGGAAGGCTCACGAGGGGCCCACGAGCCACCAGGGCGCGCCTGGGGGGGGGGGGGGGGGTGGCGCGCCCTGGTGCCTTGTGGGCACCAGGTGGGTCCCCTCGGCTATTTCTTATTTTTGTATATTTTCTAATATTCCAAAACTGACAGAAAGTATTTTTATGGAATTTTTGGAGTCGGTGTACTTACCGTATCACGTACCTCTTCCTTTTCAGGGTTCTGGAGTGTTCCGGAAGGTCTCTCTTATGTATTCTTCCGGTGTAATTGTTTCAATAATATTAGTTTCAATATTAATGGGAGTACCTGAAATATAGTGCTTAATTCTTTGCCCATTCACCACTCTCGGATTAGTGCCTTCGGAGTTGTTTATTTTGATGGCTCTGGAGCGATAAAATTCTTCGATGATATACGGTCCTTCCCATTTAGAGAGAAGTTTTCCTGCAAAGAATCACAAATGAGAATTGTACAATGGAACTTGCTCACCTACTTTAAATTCCCATTTCTGAATTCTTCTATCATGCCATCTTTTAACTTTTTCTTTAAACAATTTGGCATTTTCATAAGCTTGGGTTCTCCATTCATCTAATGAGCTAATATCAAATAACCTCTTTTCACCGGCAAGTTTAAAATCATAATTGAGTTCTTCAATTGCCCAATATGCTTTATGTTCTAACTCAAGAGGTAAATGACATGCTTTTCCATAAACCATTTTATAAGGAGACATACCCATAGGATTTTTATAAGCAGTTCTATAAGCCCATAATGCATCGTCAAGTTTCTTAGACCAATTCTTTCTAGATCTATTGACGGTCTTTTGCAAAATTAATTTTATTTCTTTATTGCTCAATTCAACTTGACCACTAGTTTGAGGGTGATAGGGAGATGCAATTCTATGGTTGACATCATATTTAGCAAGCAATTTTCAGAATGCACCATGAATAAAATGTGAACCACCATCAATCATTAAATATCTAGGGACTCTGAACCTTGGGAAAATAACTTCTTTAAGCATTTTAATGGAAGTGTTATGATCAGCGCTACTAGTTGGAATAGCTTCTACCCACTTAGTAACGTAATCAACAGCAACTAAAATATGTGTATACCCATTGGATTTAGGAAAAGCTCCCATATAATCAAATCCCCAAACATCAAATGGTTCAACAGTTAGTGAATAATTCATAGGCATTTCCTGACGTCTACCAACATTACCAATTCTTTGGCATTCATCACAAGACAGGACAAACTTATGAGCATCCTTGAAAAGAGTAGGCCAATAAAAACCAGATTGTAATACCTTGTGTGTAGTTCTGTCTCCTGCATGGTGTCCTCCGTAGGCCTCGGAATGACACTTCCGTAGGATTTGTTCCTGTTCATGCTTAGGTATACAACGTCTAATAATACCATCTACTCCTTCTTTATAAAGATGTGGGTCATCCCAGAAGTAATGTCTTAAATCAAAGAAAAACTTTTTCTTTTGTTGGTACGTGAAACTAGGTGGTATGTATTTAGCAACAATGTAATTAGCATAGTCTGCATACCAAGGAGTATTACGAGAAGCATTTATGACAGCTAATTGTTCATCAGGGAAATCATCATTAATAGGTAGTGGGTCATCAAGAACATTTTCCATTCTAGACAAATTATCTGCTACAGGATTCTCAGCTCCCTTTCTATCAATAATATGCAGGTCAAATTCTTGTAGCAATAAAACCCACCTAATGAGTCTAGGTTTAGCATCTTTCTTTCCCATAAGATATTTAATAGCAGCATGATCGGTGTGAACAGTTACTTTAGAATCAACTATGTAAGATCTGAATTTATCACATGCAAACACAACTGCTAGAAATTCTTTTTCAGTAGTAGCATAATTTCTTTGAGCACTGTCTAGAGTTTTACTAGCATAATGGATAACATTTAATTTCTTATCAACTCTCTGTCCTAGAACAGAACCAACAGCATAATCACTAGCATCACACATAATTTCAAAAGGCAAGTTCCAATCAGGTGGTTGAACAATAGGTGCAGTGGTTAAGGCTTTCTTAAGTGTTTCAAAGGCTTCTAGACAATCATCATCAAAAACAAATGGAACATCTTTTTGTAAAAGATTGGTAAGAGGCCTAGAAATTTTAGAGAAGTCTTTAATAAATCTCCTATAGAAACCAGCATGACCTAGGAAACTTCTTATACCTTTAATATCTTTAGGACATGGCATTTTCTCGATAGCATCAACCTTAGCTTTATCAACTTCAATGCCTCTTTCAGAGATTTTATGCCCCAAGACAATGCCTTCATTCACCATAAAGTGGCACTTCTCCCAATTCAAAACAAGATTAGTTTCTTCACATCTCTGCAAAACTCGATCAAGGTTGCTTAAGCAATCTTCAAAAGAAGTTCCGTAGACGGAGAAATCATCCATGAATACCTCAACAATCTTTTCACAAAAGTCAGAGAATATAGCAGTCATACATCTTTGAAAGGTAGCAGGTGCATTGCATAAACCAAAAGGCATACGTCTATAAGCATAAGTTCCAAAAGGACAAGTAAAGGTGGTTTTCTCTTGATCGGGTTGTGATATGGGTATTTGAGAAAAACCAGAATAACCATCTAGGAAACAAAAGTGTGTATGCTTAGACAATCTTTCTAACATTTGAATAAAAGGTAAAGGGTAATGATCTTTTCTAGTAGCTTTGTTTAATTTTCTAAAATCAATTACCATCCTATAACCTGTTACAATTCTCTGTGGAACGAGTTCATTTTTATGATTAGGAACAACGGTAATACCTCCTTTCTTAGGGACACAATGAATGGGACTTACCCATCTACTATCAGCTATCGGATAGATTATACCTGCTTCCAGAAGTTTTAATATTTCGGTTCTTACCACCTCTTTCATCTTAAGATTTAATCTTCGTTGGTGGTCGACAACTGGTTTAGCATCAGGCTCCATATTAATTTTGTGCTGACATAGAGTGGGACTAATGCCCTTAAGATCATCAAGAGTATATCCAATAGCAGCTCTGTGCTTCCTCGATGTTTTTAGTAATCTCTTTTCTTCATGCACTGAAAGGTTAGCACTAATAATAACATGATATATCTTCTTTTCATCAAGATAAGCATATTTCAATGTATCAGGCAATTGCTTCAATTAAAATATAGGATCACCCTTAGGTGGAGGAGGGCCTCCAAGAGTTTCAACGGGCAAATTATGTTTAAGGATACGTGGTTGATCAAAAAAACATCTTATCTATTTCATTTCTTTCATTCATATGCATATCATTTTCATGGTCTAGCAAATATTGTTCTAATGGATCAGTAGGAGGTACGGCAATAGAAGCAAGACCAATAATTTCATCTTTACTAGGCAATTCTTTATCATGAGGTTGTCTACAAAACTTGGAGAAATTAAACTCATGAGATATATCACCAAACTTAACTCGAACCTTTTCTTTAGCACAATCAATTTCAGCATTAACGGTATTCAAGAAAGGTCTACCAAATATGATGGGGCAAAAATTATCTTGTTGTGAACCAAGTACTAGGAAATCAGTAGGGTATTTGATTTTACCACACAAGACTTCAACATCTCTAACAATCCCAAGTGGTGTAATAGTATCTCTATTCGCTAGCTTAATAGTAACATCAATATCTTCAATCTCAACAGGTGCAATATCATGCATTACTTCTTGATATAAAGAAAATGGAATAGCACTCACACTAGCACCCATATCACACAAACCATGATAGAAATGATCTCCAATCTTAACAGAAACAACAGGCAAGCCAACTACGGGCTTGTTCTTGTCTAACATATCTCGTTCATTTCTAACAGGTTTAGCAATTCTAGCGGCCTCCTCACAAAAGTAAATAACATGCCCATCTATATTATCGACTAGGAGATCTTTAACCATAGAAACATCGGGTTCAACTTTAATTTGTTCAGGGGGTCTAGGTGCTCTAGTATTACTTTTGTTAACCACAGTTGAAACTTTAGCATGTTCCTTAATCCTAACAGGAAAAGGTGGTTTCTCAATATAAGCAGTAGGCACAACTGGATCAGCATGATAAATAATTGTTTCTTCTTTAACACTACTGGGTTCCTCAATCTTTTCTTTAATAGGGAGATGATATTTAAACCACTTCTCCTTAGGGAGATCAACATGAGTAGCAAATGATTCACAAAAGGAAGCTACTATCTCAGAGTCAAGTCCATATTTAGTGCTAAACTTATGAAAAGCATCGGTGGCCATAAAAGATTTAACACAATCGAACTTAAGTATTATACCTAACTCATTACCTTTGTCGAGTTCCCAATCTTCAGAGTTGCGTTTAATTCTTTCCAGAAGATCCCATCTGAATTCAATAGTTTTCTTCATAAAGGAGCCAGTCGAAGAAGAATCGAGCATGGTTTGATTATCATGAGAAAGCCGAGCATAAAAATTCTGTAAGATAATTTCTTTTGAGAGCTCATGATTGGGGCATGTGTACATCATGTACTTAAGCCTCCCCCAAGCTTGAGCGATGCTTTCTCCTTCACGAGGCCAAAAATTATATATATAATTCCGATCACGATGAACCAAATGCATAGGATAAAATTTCTTATGGAATTCTAGTTTCAATCGGTTCCAGTCCCATGTATCAGTATCATCACATAGCCTATACCACATCAATGGCTTTCCCTCCAACGATAAAGGGAATAATTTCTTCTTAACTCCATCTCCAGATAAACCTGCAAGCTTAAACAATCCACAAATTTCATCCACATAGATCAAGTGCATATCAGGATGTACCGTTCCATCTCCTGCATAAGGATTAGCTAGCAGTTTCTCTATCATACCCGGAGGAATCTCATAATAAATATTTTCAGTAGGTGCAGTAGGTTGAGGAGCAACTATTTGTGTTTCCGGTCGAGGGGAAGATACCCCGAACAAACCCCTCAAAGGATTACTTTCCATAGTGACAAGTGACAGTAAATTTCAGCACGTAATATAAATGTTTCCTTACCAAATTTCACTCACCAAAGGTGCTTCACTCCCCGGCAACGGCGCCAGAAAAGAGTCTTGATGACCCACAAGTATAGGGGATCAATCGTAGTCCTTTCGATAAGTAAGAGTGTCGAACCCAACGAGGAGCAGAAGGAAATGACAAGCGGTTTTCAGCAAGGTATTTTCTGCAAGCACTGAAATTGTCGGTAACGAGTAGTTTGATAGCAAGATAATTTGCAACAAGTGACAAGTAGCAATAGTAAAAAAGAGTGCAGCAAGGTGGCCCAATCCTTTTTATAGCAAAGGACAAGCCGGAACGATCTCTTATAGTAAGTAAAGCGTTCTCGAGGACACATGGGAATTTCATCTAGTCACTTTCATCATGTTTGTTTGATTCGCGTTCGCTACTTTGATAATTTGATATGTGGGTGGACCGGTGCTTGGGTGCTGTTCTTACTTGAACAAACCTCCCACTTATGATTACCCCCTCTCGCAAGCATCCGCAACTACGAAAGAAGAATTAAGATAACTCTAACCATAGCATTAAACATATGGATCCAAATCAGCCCCTTACGGAATAGAGCATAAACTAGGGTTTAAGCTTCTATCACTCTAGCAACCCATCTTCTAACTACTACTCCACAATGCATTCCCTTAGGCCCAAAGATGGTGAAGTGTCATGTAGTCGACATTCACACGACACAACTAAGGGAATCAACAACATACATATCATCAAAATATCGAACGAATACCAAATTCACATGATTACTTATGACAAGACTTCTCCCATGTCCTCAAGAACAAAAGTAACTACTCAAAAATAATATTCATGTCCAAGATCAGAGGGGTATTGAATAGCATAATAGATCTGAACATATAATCTTCCACCAAATAAACCAACTAGCATCAACTACAAGATGTAATCAACACTACTAGCAACCCACAGGTACCAATCTGAGGTTTTGAGACAAAGATTGAATACAAGAGATGAACTAGGGTTTGAGATGAGATGGTGCTGGTGAAGATGTTGATGAAGATTAGTCCTCCCACGATGAGAGGATCGCTGGTGATGTCGATGGCGACGATTTCCCCCTCCCGGAGGGAAGTATCCCCGGCAGAATCTCTCCGCCGGAGAGCAAAAGTGCTCCTGCCCAAGTTCCGCCTCGAGACGGCGGCGCACCGTCCCAAAAGTCTTCTCTATATTTTTTTCTAGGGTAAATGGACTTATATACCAGAAAATGGGGGCCAGAGGCTGGCCAGGGGCCCCACGAGCCACCAGGGCGCGCCTGGGGGAGGGGGGTGGCGCGCCCTGGGTCCTCGTGGGCACCTGGGTGGCCCCCTCTGGTACTTCTTGCTACCAGTATTTTTTATTTATTCCAAAATAAATCTTCGTGAAATTTTAGCTCATTTGGAGATGTGCATAATAGGTATCTCTGACATAGCTTTTTCAGGTCCAAAATTCCACCTGCCGGCAATCTCCCTCCTTGTGTAAATCTTGCATATTAAGAGAGAAAAGGCATTAGAATTGCTTCACAAAGTGTTATATTGATTAAAAACATTATAAATAACAGTAGCAAAACATGATGCAAAATGGACGTATCAAACTTCAACGAGCACCCCAAAGTTTCTATCGGAGAAAAGATAATGAAAACGTGCAACCAACCCCTATGCCTAGATCACCCCAAGGTCACGGGAATCCGCGAGTTGATCACCAAAACATACATCAAGTGAACCAATAGAATATCCCATTGTCACCAAGGGTATCCACATGCAAGACATACATCAAGTGTTCTCAAATCTAAAATTTTCAATCCGACAATAATGAAACCTCAAAGGGAAAGACTCAATTCATCACAAGAAGATAGAGAGGGGAAAACACCATATGATCCAACTATATTATCAAAGCTCGCGGTACATCAAGATCGTGCCAAATCAAGAACACAAGAGAGAGATCAAACACATAGCTACTTGTACATACTCCTAGCCTCGAGGGTGAACTACTCCCTCCTCGTCATGGTGGCCGCTGGGATGATGAATATGGCCTTCGGTGATGATTTCCCCCTCCGGCAGGGTGCCGGAAAAGGGCTGTAGATGAGATCGTGGAGGTACAGAGGCTTGCGGCAGCAGAGTCAAAGTTCTAGGGTTATTTCTTGGGGTTTTGGTATTTATAAGAATTTTTGGCGTTGGAATCACGCGAAGAGGGGCCACAGGGGGCCCACGAGCCACCTGGACGCACCCAGGTGGCTTGTGGGGCCCCTGTGGGCCTTCTGCTGCTCCCCCGAAGCTTCCTGGGTCTGTTTCCTTCCAGAAAAAAATTGTCAAAAAGTTTCGCTGCATTTGGACTTCATTTGATATGGATTTTTTGGAAAACCAAAAACAAGCAGAAAACAGCAACTGGCACTGGGCACTAGGTCAATATGTTAGTCCATAAATATCATATAAAAGCCATATAAAAGTGCACCAAAATCATACAAAACTATAATAAACATGGCATGAATACTTCATAAATTATAGATACGTTGGAGACGTATCAGCGGTCCAAGCCGCGCTACGCGCTCGGCAGCCAGCGGTGGCCGGAGATCCTGGTGGAGGAACACACCGCTCGCATCCAGCACTACGACGGCCGCTACCCGATTTCGCGGAACAACATCGATGAGAGGTACGTCTTCTAGGAAGGGCGTACCTTCCCCGATGTCATGGCCACGTGCCGCGTGCAGCTCGGTCTGGAGGAGGGCGACCGGGTTTCGCCACCGCGGGCCACGCCTCGACTCATGCCGCAGGCCACGCCCACATCTACAGGAGGCGGTGGCGGTGCCAGTAGCAGCCGGGGCCTCCGCGTTCCAAAGTCGGAGCCAGGGACGCCCGGGACGAGCTCTGTAGTGCGTGCCGCCGGCCTGCGCATCCCAAAGCCGGAGCCGGGGATGAGCTCTGCAGTGCGTGGCGCCGACCTGCGCATCCCGAAGCCAGAGCCGGGGACTAGTTCCCGCGACGCCCCTCTGCTAGTCCCAAAGCCCAAGCCTGGGATGAGCTCACGCGGCCCCCTGCTCGTGCCCAAGCCAGAGCCCGGGACGGGCTTTGGCGGCCCCCTGCTCGAACCCAAACCGGAGCCGGAGCCGCCGCTGGTGGCGGAGTACAAGGGGGCGGTGGTCAGCGAGGCCGACGACCCTGCAGACATACCGGGGCTCCTCCTAGCGTTGCGCGAATCAACAAAAGGGCCGCAGTGCCACCCCTATGACCCTATGGACTCACCGGGCCTGCAACAGGCGGTCATTGCCTCGGTGGCCGACGTCACCATCGACCTCGTGATCGATGACGAGGACGACGGCAAGCAGGAGGATGGCGACGAGGACGGCTCCTCAGGCATCAGTAGTGGCTCCGACCTGGACGACGACCAGTAGCTAGGTTTAGGGTTTATGTCCATACAAATATTAAACTTTTAATGAAATTTGGTGTTGTTTGAATGTCCAAATTGAATGTCAGTACGTATGCATGTTTGGATGTCCAATTTGTGCCCTGTTTGCTTGTGTGTGACAACTGGTGACCCACATTTCATGAATTTGCTAAAATAATTCGGTGTTTTCAATCAAACACTCCCAAATTTTCAAACTTGTTGTATTTCAAACATGTTGCACTGCAAGTTTAATATTTTCCCACAAACTAGTGCACAAAAGATGGCTCCATGCAAAGGAATTTCATTTTTTGAGCCTTTTTTCATTTTCTCTCTTTTTTTCAAAAAGGGGTCAAACTTGAAGTGTTGATCATTGATACAAAAAGGTTTGGAATTCCTACTTTCCTTGTCCCAAGTTCATCCACCACCAACATTGGAGCATAAAATGATTTTTTGGAATTTTCAGGACCAAACTACATCACACTTGTAGTTCAAATTTGGGCAATTTCTGATAATTCACTAAAAGTCAACTAAATGGATGGAATATAACAATAGTGCTCTGAAATTACTGAAACTTGGTCAGTGACCATCCAATGTGACCTACTTTTGGTGAAAAACGAAATGGAACAAATTTCAAAACTATTTGGGGCACTTCCTTCATAAAAAAAGTCATTTCTAGGACTTGGAAAATGAAAATTTTGTTTTTTATTACCAAATAATTGCAAATTCCTATGGAAACATTTTCCACAATGGTAACATCAATAGTTGTGCCAAACTTGGGCAAATAATCATGGATTATGCCGTGTATGTGGCCATTTCCTTGTGCATATGTCTTGGAATCCACACAAGTTCATACTAGATAGGCCATTTTGTGAAGGTTTTTTTTTCAAACATGTTGTACTGCAAGTTTAATATTTTCCCACAAACTAGTGCACAAAAGATGGCTCCATGCAAAGGAATTTAATTTTTTGAGCCTTTTTTTCATTTTCTCTTTTTTTTCAAAATGGGGTCAAACTTGAAGTGTTAACCATTAATACAAAAAGGTTTGGAATTCCTACTTTCCTTGTCCCAAGTTCATCCACCACCAACATTGGAGCATAAAATGATTTTTTGGAATTTTCAGGACCAAATTACATCACACTTGTAGTTCAAATTTGGGTAATTTTTGATAATTCACTAAAAGTCAACTAAATGGATGGAATATAGCAATAGTGCTCTGAAATTACTGAAACTTGGTCAGTGCCATCCAATGTGACCTACTTTTGGTGAAAAATGAAATGGAACAAATTTCAAAACTATTTGGGGCACTTCCTTCACAAAAAAGTCATTTCTAGGACTTGGAAAATAATTTTTTTGCTTTTTATTACCAAATAATTGCAAATTCCTATGGAAACATTGTCCACAATGGTAACACCAATAGTTGTGCCAAACTTGGGCAAATAATCATGGATTATGCCATGTATGTGGCCATTTCCATGTGCATATGCCTTGGAATCCACACAAGTTCATACTAGATAGGCCATTTTGTGAAGGTTTTTTTTCAAACATGTTGTACTGCAAGTTTAATATTTTCCCCACAAACTAGTGCACAAAAGATGGCTCCATGCAAAGGAATTTCATTTTTGAGCCTTTTTTCATTTTCTCTTTTTTTCAAAATGGGGTCAAACTTGAAGTGTTAACCATTGATACAAAAAGGTTTGGAATTCCTACTTTCCTTGTCCCAAGTTCATCCACCACCAACATTGGAGCATAACATGATTTTTTGGAATTTTCAGGACCAAACTACATCACACTTGTAGTTCAAATTTGGGTAATTTTTGATAATTCACTAAAAGTTAACTAAATGGATGGAATATAGCAATAGTGCTCTGAAATTACTGAAACTTGGTCAGTGCCATCCAATGTGACCTACTTTTGGTGAAAAATGAAATGGAACAAATTTCAAAACTATTTGGGGCACTTCCTTCACAAAAAAGTCATTTTTAGGACTTGGAAAATGAAAAATTTGCTTTTTATTACCAAATAATTGCAAATTCCTATGGAAATATTGTCCACAATGGTAACACCAATAGTTGTGCCAAACTTGGGCAAATAATCATGGATTATGCCATGTATGTGGCCATTTCCATGTGCATATGCCTTGGAATCCACACAAGTTCATACTAGTATATGCGCCCAGCATCTACGAGTGCGCCCCGCTAACAGAGGTGTCCCACAAGTCAGTATATGTGCCCACCATCTACGAGCGCGCAGGCGCTGCCAGGGGTGTCCCACGCGTCAGTAACCGCGCCAAGTAACGGTCAAAGGCTTTAACCCAACGGCAAAACCCCGTTTGGGCTTTTTTGAGGGTGGGCCGCGCGGTGGAGGGGAAAAGTGAGGACTGCCAAAGAGCGGGGGCAAAACTGAGGAGAACTAAGCAATGAGGGGCACATAAATAGAAATCCCTAATGATTTTATTAGTACTCTAATTTCTCCTCCCGCCACTAGTGCGGAGTCGTGTGATATTTATGCTGCTTTGTTGAATCTTGTTATGAAAGAACAATTTCTGGTAGTCCTAATGAAGATGCTGTTGTAGGGGAATGCGACAGAAAACAAAAAAAATCGATACAGCGAGCACGCCCAGTATCACTATGGAGATGCATACAAGGCTTGGATCTGATCGTTACCAATTCGTAGCGCAGCGGAAGTAGAGTCGATGAAGATCGTCGGTGCAGATCCCCGCAGCTAGGATTTACAACCTCCCAACCGCGAGGATGTACTCCCTCGTCTGTGCCTCAGACAGCCCTTCGGGAGGCGGTCGCACAGTCCCCCGGACGGTGTCACGGACATCCCTTCAGGAGGCACTCACAGAAACTCGAACGGTCACTCGGACAGCCCTTCGGGAGGCACTCTCGAACAGCCCCTCGGGCAAAAAGATTGAACCTAGGACCTCTCTACGGGATTGCACACATACGGTGTCAGCTATCCGGCAGGGCTTCGCCGTCCAGAACTAGTTCCCACCGGAACCTAGACAGCCTTTCGGCTCTACGAAACTATTTCGTGTGAGGGAGAGAAGAAGCCAGATCATTGCATGGCATAATGTATGAGAGAAAGAGTGAGTTTGGGCAGCCCCCTCCACCCCTATTTATAGGCCAAGCCCAAGGGGTAGAGGACACTTGGAAATACAAAAATGCCCTCAAAGGTGGCTTCCCAAAGAAGCTACCAAATAGTGTTTCCACTATTCATGAAAATATTTTTCCACGACCGTTAAATCCGAAAATATTTCTGTAGGTCCAGAACATTTCCAGTACCCACTAAAACAATTCTGGACGCGTTCCGAAACATTTCTGGATCAATGATTTTCATCAGCGAAAAGCAAACAAGAATGCTTTTTCACTATTCACGAAGACAATTTTTCGCGTCCGTTAAATCTGAAAATATTTCTGTAGGTCCAGAACATTTCTAGCACCCACTAAAACAATTCTGAACGTGTTCTGAAACATTTCTGGATCAATGATTTTCTTCAGTGAAAACCAAACAAAGCAATTCCGGCTGCTCCGGAACATTTCCGGTTTTTTCTCCGGAAAAATTCCAGAAGTTCCCAGAACATTTCTGGCACCTCCAAAAAGTTCCAAGCGTGTGCCAAAACCTATTTGGCTTAATAGTTTACTCCGAAACAACTTTTCAGTTTTACGGAAACTTTTCCCATGTTCTCTCCCGGAACTTTTCCGTTGTCTCCGAAACTTTTCTAGTGACTTTCTCTCAGACTCCCTGTCTAGTATTCAGCAGATAGATGACCCTTAAGCATGTGACCCTATAGGTTCGGTGAAGTATAGACATGACCGGAACACTTTCTGATCAATGATCAACATCGGAGCCGTGGACACACATATTGACCCCTATACCCACACAAATAAATATTCGAGTGAACCTCCAGTTGTTGTGTGCTATTCCTGTTGCTTCGCGATATGTTACAAACACCCGAGGTGAGATTTATCGGCATCCCCATGGATCAACACTTGTCCACAATGCCAGTTACCTCGTTACCGGTTTTGTTCTCTTTTCTCATTCCCGTGTTCCGGCATCCCTATGATCAAATCACAATGTGTCTGGCCAGACGATGATGGATACCGTACCACCGAGAGGGCCCAAAGAATATCTCTCCATCGTCGAAGGAGCAAATCCCAATCTTGAGCTATCAAGTCCCTTGACATACTTTCCCATGAACCTAAGCTGCCTTAATAGCCACCCAGTTACGGATGACGTTTAACAAACCCCAAAGTTCATGAAGCAAGCATGAAGAAACTCGATACTCTCATGGTCTAAGGAATTATGCAAACGTTAACTTTCTCTGTGTTATGAACCATTAACTTGTGATGAATGTATCTCATAGCATAAAATCAATTCGGGTCGATTCAACATAGGTGTTCTCCTAACAATGTATCCTCAAAGTTGCCGGCATAGTCATGCCCATGATCAGGAAAACAGAACCATCATGCAACACTTGAGCTAGTCTTAGAGGCCAGACTAGGAATGCATTTTACCATTTATTATTCCACACGTGCATATGAGTTTCCCTCTGAGCCTCGTGGTTATTGCAGACTCGAGAAGCATAGCACGGAATATAAACATAATTATGAGCATGTAGATAAATAATAACATTTATTATTGCCTCTAGGGCATATCTCCTACAGACTCCCACTTGCACTAGAGTCAATAATCTTGTCAATGCTAATGCACTTTACACCTATGGCATACCGATGTAAAATATGCTTCGCTTGTGGTATAGTCTTTGTCTAACTGACCTGACAACTTCAGGGCCGTGTGTATCTTTGCATATCCTCGCGTTTTCACACTTTCACAAAATTCATATTTTGTGTGGACTTGGCTTTCTATATATGTGAATCACTGGTAAAACCTTGATTCCTCAGACTGAGCTATGGAGCAACTATCTACAATAGTGTCCCATTGACCAAAGCCATCTTGGAACCATACTAAGTTCATGAATGAACTATATGATTCAACATCTTCTTTGTCGCTTCCAAAGCGTCAACATACTTAGCCTTTGTTATAGAATTCGCCACAGTAACCTGTTTGGAACAATTTCCAACTACCGTGCCACCATATCGTGTATTATACAACACCCTTAACTTAAATCGAAAATCGCATGGAGCATTGATGAAGACTGCATCGATGTAACCTTTTACAACAAACTCTTCATAATCTCCGCTTGCGAGAAAACATGTCATCAGTGCTATTCTAGTACTCAATGACATTTTTCACTGTTGTCCCATGATCAGTACTTTGATCACTTTGGTATCTATACTCGCAACTGCTTGGGAGTAACAGACATATCTGGTTGTTTTACATACCACGGAATACATGATTAATCCAAACACAAAAGTGTGTGGAATCTCCATCATGCATTTTGCTCATCAGTGTTTTGGGACACCGAGTCTTGCAAAAACTCTTTCCATGTGACTTCGGCAAGAATCACTCCTTGGCGTTTTTTAATGCTAAACTGTTTCACCATCTTGTCAATATGTATTTTTGCATAGCCCTATTAGGCAATTCTATCTCTGTAGATAAATATGCCTTATATCAAGGCTACTCAGCCCAAGTAATTCATCAAAAAACTAATTTTCAATGAAGTCCTAATTTGTGTCAAGAAATTTATATTATTTCCAATCAACAATGTGTCAAGCACACAAGGTTTTTAGAAATATTATTATGCTCCCACTTACTTTCTTGTAACCACAAGTATCTTCATTATCCATTGATGAAATCAAGCTCTTTTGACTATTTCATCAAAAACACAGATTCCAACTCCATTTTGCTCTCTTCTGTCCATTGCTGGAACTCTGAAGTTTGCATACTCACTAGCATCCTCTGGATAGACAAAATACCATGGACTGTATCACATGCAAGTCCTAGGTAGCATTTCCATCACATGGAAATCTTTTTGGCATCCAAGTATCATATCTCATCATTGAAATATGTATTAATTGCTAGTTTAACCCGAACCGACTTTAAGCATCGCTACGGTGAGACAATCTCATCGCAGTTAATTCCTTGAATTTGTTATAAGCAAAAAGTCGAGCTTTATGGATAAAACATTTTTATCCGTATCAGTTTATAGTTCCATTAATATTCGTTAGACTTCAAGTCTTTCGAAGGGTTTATCAAGATCAAATCTTGAATCATTTATATGGAAACTATCTCGGATTATATTGGCATTTAGCCAATTCCGGAGTCAGGGCCCATCAACATTTCCTTGTGTATCGTAGGTATACTGTTGTCTAGAAATAATATCTCGTCTGCGCACCTGAGAGGTTTGCACGAGTTTTGCCTACGTGGTTCAGCTGCAAGTTCGACCAAAGTCCATACATCTCATGTAGAGGCTTCCTTATCAGTCGCAGTAGGAAACTCTAGAATCACTACCAAGGTTTCTTTCCCTTGACCTGATGACGAAGATACTATTATCTCGTTGAGTTGCACTGTCCTCCCACTCACCTTTTTGCAAGAACCATTTTCTTCAAAATCATACCGCTCTTTGTGGCAAACATTTTTGCCTCGGTATAGTGATGGAGAAATACCCAATAAATTAGGATAACCTACAAAGTAGCACTTGTCTGATTTGGAATAGGTTTGTAAATATTTTACACAAGCCCCATATTCCAAATGTTAAGAAAAGACATAACATGGTTGGGTGTACCATACCATGGCGTCATTTCAATAGATTTGATGGCGCTCTTTTCAGTGTAAAAGCCGCAGTCTATAAAGCATTACTTTAAAAGGGATAATGGCAAATTGATTTATGTAATCTTTGATCTTACCATGTCATAAATGGTTTGATTACATTTTCACGGACATTCCACTCACAGTGGTGTTCCGGGAGGTGTAAGTTATGAAACTCTTTTCACAACTCATCAGACATTCGCTAAACTTGTAACTCAAATATTCCTTTTCGCAATCTAATTGCAGAAACACAATTGTCTTGTTACAATAATTTCTTCTTCATTTTGAAAACCTTTTGAATGATTTCAAAAGATCCAGACTTACGTCTCATCAAGTAAATATCCATATATCTACTTGAGTCATTTCAGAAGATAGACAAATCCACTGCCAGCAACAACATTTATCGGACTACACACATCATGATGTATGATCACCAATAAGTTCTTTGCTCGTTCCTTATGGCATGTGAACGGTATTTCAGTCACTTCACTTTTCGGAGGAAAGTTGCAAGTGTCAGATGATTCATAATCAAACGACTTCAAAAATCCATCATTATGGAATTTCTCCATGCGGGTTTCTCCAATGTAAACAAATGCAGTGCCACACATGTGTGGTATTCTTTTAGTCTTGCGACATTTAGCGTTAGTGTTATGGATGTATCATATTATCATCAATATTCATAACATACATCCCATCCATGATGGAAGTATGGCCCTTATGTTATTCATAATACTGAACAACAATTGTTCTTTTATGAACAACGCTCTTGCAACAAACATTATGCAAAATGGGCTAGAGTGTATAAAACTCTAAAATGAATTATGAAAGTAAATACAGAGGTAATGTATTATGATCAATATTCATAACATACATCCCATTCATAATGAAAGTATGGCCCTTATGTTATTCATAACACCGAACATCAAAAGTTCTCTTATGAACAACCTTTTTGCAAGATACCTTATGCAATGGGCTAGAGTGTATGAAACTCCAAAAATGAATTATGAAAATAAATACATAGGTAATACACCGATGGAAGGTATAGTAACATTTACTATGTTCCCAACGCGTATCTAGACCTCATTCCCGGCAAGTCTCTTAGGCCATAGTAGTTCTTGCATCGAGTCGCAACAGAATGCAATCGAGCGGGTATCTCTGTGATCAACTCACAATACCCAAGAATCAGTGATTAACATGTTTAATCATAATTCCCAAGAATTATATCTTTGACCAGCCTTCTATATATCAATAACTTGTATGACATTCATACATGAGCTGGATATTCCAGTCTTCTCTCTTTTTGCCTTTATACTTCTAACAGTTTAACTTTCAGTATTTCTCCTACTCTCAAATAAAGCACCCAACTTTAAGAGTGGCATTAGCCCCGGACTTCCTAGGCGTGTAAGTCATACTAACACCCTTTGGACATTTCCTTTCTCTTTAAGTTGTTGTTTTATTCACCTTCATTACATGTCAGGCGTTCTTCTGGATCCCTCTCTCTTCAGTCAAATGCCCAGTAAACACTTTACTAATACTTTGCAAACAAACATTGCTTTGGATATCTCATATCTTTCAGCCTTTGTCTGCATCTAAAAATAATTTTCAATTCCATGAATATCATATAAGTATCCCCAACTTTTGAAGTTCGGGTCTCATGGAAGCAAACATATTGCACTTGACCGTAACGGAATTCTAGCTTTTGGATCAAAGGACGAGAGTCATATCATCCATAGCATTAGCGGGAGGATACCGAAAGCATGCGATAGGACAAAGTCCTTCTCGACACTTTTGAGGACAATCCTCATATTACGTTACCAACCGTAAAGTTTTAAACAGATATTTAACAGCTTATTCAATTTCAACAGGGAAGGTGGAAACGTGAACCATTCTTCTATAACTATTATGCATATAACACTTAGACAATGTTCATAATTAATTGCATAGAAAATTAAACAAGTTAATTCTACAGTGTGCTCCCACTCAAATCAATATCTCTCATAATTGATTGTGAGTGATACAAGACCCAAATTTCAATTCAACGCCAAGGATGCATCCATCTCAAGTGACGAGAATTTCATTTGGTAGGCCAACTTGCCAATCACATCTCTATGTGACTCTTGTTCATCTTTCAATGGGCGTGTTCCAAGCTCAGGACGATCCTCCGGAACGTCAAGACAACCAAGTGATCTTGCTGCGAGGTCTCAACTCACCCGCCTCACACTTCTGTAATCGTTCGTACCCATGCATCCATGTGATACCCTGAAGAGATAGGTGCCGTGACGGTGCTACACTTGGGAGAACACTAACTACTTGATATTTTTAGTGAGAGATCACCCTAATAAAAAGCGACTACCGCGCAATCAAGAAGGGTGCATCAAAGGGACAAACATCTCAGGCAATTCATAATAGCATGATATGGTATAGCCCTTTCTGACGGAGAAGTCTTTCATTTCTTCGTCTTCGGCATTCGCGTCGGTGTTCACCTTCGCGAAGATTGCCACCACCTTGTCAATGCAATAAATAATACTGCTATCTCTATAGCTAATAAAATAATGCATTATAACAAGGTTGACATGCAGGTCATTAAAGTGACAATCATATGGCTCCAGCCATCATGCCGAATCATGACACGCAGGTCATGTAAATTTACATTATATAGTCATCTCATACATAATCAAATTAATATGAGAACTGCTATACCACATCACATGCACATCCTGCAAAACCAAGTTAGACGCCTCTAATCGGTTTATGCAAAATTTTATTTTACGTGGCTTCTAAGGTTTCGAAACAAACCGAAGCTACCAATGTTCATCATCAAGTATGATTATTCAAGTCGCTAGATTAACTTTGCGGGGTGTATGAAACACAAGATAATAAAATCTCGAGCCCCATACTGAACTTCGTCATACGCATGACCCCCGTGCAGATCATATTTGCATTGCCCTTTTGCTTGCGAAATTTCATCTTTCTTTTAACTATGGTGGAATTCAACGAACTGTTAGCACTTCGTTGATCAATCAGGATCGCGGATTGCCAGAACTTTGAAACTCCACCATGCCATTATCAAGATCAGAAATACGCAAATTTCAGGGAAGCAACAAGAACATCGGGTAACAGATTTCATCTGCTACCCGCAAAAATAATTTTCAGCAATAGAACTCATCTACTATAAAATTATATTGTGCAACACCCATACATCTCTATGTATTCTAGATCGTAACCTGCATCTACGCGTAGCATGGCTCATGATGCCACTGTAAGGGAACGCGACAGAAAACAAAAAAATTCGGTACAGCGAGCATGCCTAGGATCACTATGGAGATGCATACAAGGTTTGGATCTGATCGTTACCGACTCGTAGCACAGCGGAAGTAGAGTCGATGAAGATCGTCGGTGCAGATCCCCGCAGCTAGGATTTACAACCTCCCAACCGCGAGGATGTACTCCCTCGTCTGCTCCTCGGACAGTCCCTCGGATAGCCCTTCGGGAGGCGGTCAGACAGTCCCCCGGACGGTGTCACGGACAGCCCTTCGGGAGGCACTCACAGAAACTCGGACGGTCAGTCGGACAGCCCTTCGGGAGGCACTCTCGAACAACCCCTCGGGCAAAAAGATCGAACCTACGACCTCTCTACGGGGTTGCACACATACGGTGTCAGCTATCCGACAGGGCTTCGCCGTCCAGAACTAGTTCCCACCGGAACCCAGACAGCCTTTTGGCTCTACGAAACTATTTCGTGTGAGGGAGAGAAGAAGCCAGATCATTACATGGCATAATGTATGAGAGAAAGAGTGAGTTTGGGAAGCTCACTCCACCCCTATTTATAGGCCAAGCCCAAGGGGTAAAGGACACTTGGAAATACAAAAATGCCCTCAAAGGTGGCTTCCCAAAGGAGCTACCAAATAGTGTTTCCACTATTCATGAAAATATTTTTCCACGACCGCTAAATCCGAAAATATTTCTGTAGGTCCAGAACATTTCCAGTACCCACTAAAACAATTCGGGACGCGTTCTGAAACATTTCCGGATCAATGATTTTCATCAGCGAAAAGCAAACAAGAATGCGTTTTCACTATTCACGAAGACAATTTTTCGCGTCCGTTAAATCCAAAAATATTTCTGTAGGTCCAGAACATTTCCAGCACTCACTAAAACAATTCTAAACGCGTTCTGAAACATTTCTAGATCAATGATTTTATTCAGTGAAAACCAACCAAAGCAATTCCGGCTGCCCCGGAACATTTCCGGTTTTTTCTCCGGAAAAATTCCAGAACTTCCCAGAACATTTCTGGCACCTCCAAAAAGTTCCAGGCGCATGCCGAAACCTATTTGGCTTAATGGTTTACTCCGAAACAACTTTTCGGTTTTACGAAAACTTTTCCCGCCTTCTCTCCTGGAACTTTTTCGTTGTCTCTGAAACTTTTCCGGTGACCTTCTCCCAGACTCCCTGTCTAGTATTCAGCAGATAGATGACCCTTAAGTGTGTGACCCTATAGGTTCAGTGAAGTATAGACATGACCGGAACATCAATGATCAACATCGGAGCCGTGGACACCCATATTGACCCCTATACCCACACAAATAAATATTCGAGTGAACCTCCAGTTGTCGCGTGCTATTCATGTTGCTTCGCGATATGTTACAAACACCCGAGGTGAGATTTATCGGCATCCCTGCGGATCAACACTTGTCCACAATGCCAGTTACCTCGTTACCGGTTTTGTTCTCTTTTCTTGTTCCCGTGTTCTGGCATCCCTGTGATCAAATCACAATGTGTCTGGCCAAACGATGATGGATACCGTAACACCGAGAGGGCCCAAAGAATATCTCTCCATCGTCGGAGGAGCAAATCCCAATCTTGAGCTATCAAGTCCCTTGACATACTTTCCCATGAACCCGTAAGCCGCCGTAATAGCCACCCAGTTACGGATGACGTTTAACAAACCCCAAAGTTCATGAAGCAAGCATGAAGAAACTCGATACTCTCATGGTCTAAGGAATTATGCAAACGTTTACATTCTCTGTGTTATTAACCATTAACTTGTGATGATTGTATCTCATAGCATAACATCAATTCGGGTCGATTCAACACAAGTGTTCTCCTAACAATGTGTCTTCAAAGTTGCCGGCATAGTCATGCCCATGTTCAGGAAAACAGAACCATCATGCAACACTTGAGCTAGTCTTAGAGGCCAGACTAGGAATGCATTTTACCGTTTGTTATTCTACACGTGCATATGAGTTTTCCTCCGAGCCTCTTGGTTATTGCAGACTCGAGAAGCATAGCAGTTATAGCACGGAATATAAACATAATTATGACCATGGAGATAAATAATAAAATTTATTATTACCTCTAGGGCATATCTCCTACGGCTGCATCCCATCTTAATACTTTCGTTAAACTTTGTGATATGCAACAAAAGAAAGATGTGGATAATGATATTGTCAAATTGAAATTATTTCCGTTCTCATTACGAGATCGTGCTAAAACTTGGTTTTCATCTTTGCCTCGAAATAGTATTGATTCTTAGGATAAGTAAGGATGCTTTTATTGCCAAATATTTTCCTCCCGCTAAGATTATCTCTCTTAGAAATCAAATAATGAATTTTAAGCAACTTGAGCATGAACATGTTGCACAATCTTGGGAGAGAATGAAATTAATGATAAGAAATTGCCCCACTCATGGTTTAAGCTTATGGATGATCATACAAAAAATTTATGCAGGACAAAACTTTGTTTCTAGAAATCTTCTAGACTCTTCCGCAGGTGGTACTTTTATGGAAATTACATTGGGAGAAGCTACAAAACTCCTTGATAATATTATGACAAATTATTCCCAATGGCACACTGAAAGAACTCCAACTGGTAAGAAGGTAAATTATGGCGAAGAAATTAATACTTTGAGTGATAAGATGGATGCTCTTATGAAAATGGTTGCTAGTAAAAGTGCTCATGTTGATTATAATGATGTGCCATTATCTACTTTGATTTAGCAAAATAATGATGCTATTGATGTGAATTTTGTCTCTAGAAATAATTTCAACAACAATGCTTATAGGGGTAATTTCAATCGTAGGCCGTTTCCTGGAAATTCCTCTAATAATTATGGTAATTCCTATGGTAATTCATATAATAATAATAATAGGATACCCTCTGATCTTGAAAGTAATATTAAATAATTTATTAATTCTCAAAAGATTTTCAATGCTATGGTAGAAGAAAAATTGAATAAAGTTGATGACATGTCTAGGAACATGGATAGAATTGCTCATGATGTTGAAACTCTCAAAATTAAAATTTTGCCACCCAAGCTTGATATAAATGAGCCTATTAAATCTATCTATGTCTCCAATAATGAAAGTAAAGAAAGAGCCGCTAGGTTGAGAGCTAAGCGAGAATTCTTAGAAAAAGCTATTCCACCCGGTTTCTATCGTAGTAATGATGAAGATATTAAAATGATTGGTGTCTCACCTATTGAATCTGTATTTAGTAATATAAAACTTGATGAAAAAAGGGACTGAAGATGAGTCAAGTTTAGCTAGAAGGCGTCCCAATTATTTGGAGGGTGATGATCTTATTGATAAAAATGATAAAAGTGGGTTTGGAGAGGTCAAAACTTTAAATAGTGATGTGGCCACTACTTTGGATTACAAGGATTTTAATTATGATAATTGCTCTTTAGTTGAATGTATTTCCTTCTTACAATCCATGATTAATTCTCCTAATGCCTATGAACAAAATAAGGCTTTTACTAAACATATTGTAGAAGCTATGATAAAAGCTCATGAAGAAAAGCTTGAGTTGGAAGTTTCAATACCTAGAAACTTACATGATGAATGGGAACCTACTATTAAAGTTAAAATTAAATATTATGAATGTAATGCTTTATGTGATCTAGGTGCTAGCGTCTCTACTATACCCAAATCTTTATGTGATGTGCTAGGTCTCACCGATATGGATGCTTGTTCCCTTAATTTACATCTAGCGGATTCTACTATTAAAAAACCATTGGGTAGAATAAATGATGTACTTATTCTTGCTAATATGAATTGTGTACCCGTGGATTTTAATGTGCTTGATATTGAATGCAATCCGTCTTGTCCTATAATACTTGGTAGGCCATTCCTACGAACCATAGGTGCTATTATTGATATGAAAGAAGGTAATATAAGATTCCAATTTCAATTAAAGAAATAGATGAAACACTTCCCTAGAAAGACAATTAAGCCACCATATGAATCTATTATGAGGGACACCTATGGAATTAATTTGAAGGATGATAATACTTGAAACAATGCATTATGCCTAGCTAGGGGCATAAAACAATAACGCTTGTTGGGAGGCAACCCAATATTTATCTTAAATTTTTGCTTTCTTTTCTATTTTGTGTTTTTACACAATTTTAGCTTATGTTATGATTGTGTTTTTATCTTTTAATTAGTGTTTGTGCCAAGTAATGCCTTTGGGATGATTTGGATAATAGTATAATCGATGCTGTTTGAAAACAGAAAGTTTTGAGTCCAGTGCAGGATTTTTGGTTCTGTACTGGAGCGTGATAAAATTATGAATGTTTTACACAGTATTGGTATATGAATTTTTTACATTATCCTAATGTTTCAGAATTTTTGGAGTTACAGAAGTATAGCTTTTAAATAGATCGTTACAGACTGTTCTGTTTTAGACAGATTCTGTTTTTGTTGCATAGTTTACTTATTTTGATGAATCTATGGATTGTAACGGGGGGGTATAAGCCATGGGGAAGTTGGAGTACAGTAGCATTATGCCAATATTAAATATGAATCAATTTATAACAGTACCTAAAGTTTAAGATTTGTTTGTTATACTAACGGATCTCACGAGGTTTCTGTTGAGTTTTGTGTGCTGAAGTTTTCAAGTTTTGCGTGAGACCACAATGGATGAAGGAATAAGGAGCGGCAAGACCCTAAGCTTGGGGATGCCTAAGGCACCCCAAGGTAATATTAAAGGAAGACCCAGGTGTCTAATCTTGGGGATGCCCCGGATGGCATCCCCTCTTCCGTCTACAATCTATCGGTATATCACTTGGAGCTATATTTTTATTCATCACATGATATGTGTTTTACTTGGAGCGTCTTGTGTTATAGTTTCCTTTTCTTTGTTTGATTTTTAGTTTGCCACAATCATCTTTGCTGAACACACCTTTTTGAGAGGGACACACATTATTCGTGATTTGTTAGAATACTTTATGTGCTTCACTTATATCTTTTGAGCTAGGCAGTTACTCTAGTGCTTCACTTATATGTTTTAGAGCACGGCGGTGGCTATATTTTAAAGAAATAGTTGCACTCTCATGCTTCACTTATATCTTTTTAAGAGTCTAATAAATAGTAATCGTAATATGCATGGGTTATGAATTTGGTCCTAATATGATTGGTATTCAAGAAGGATATAAATAAAAACTTTCATGTAGATCGCTGAATATGATAAGTTTGATTCCTTGCAATAGTTTTGCGATATTAAGATGGTAATATGTGGGAGGTACTAGTAGATAATTGTGGTTTAGTAAGAATATTGGTGTCAAGGTTTGTGATTCCCGAAGGATGCACGTATGGTCTGTCGTTATGCTAAGAAGTTGGAGCATGATTTATTATTGATTGTCTTCCTTTGCGTGGCGGTTGGGGGCGTAAGATGGTTAACTCCTACCAACCTCCCCCCTAGGGGCATGCGTAGTAGTACTTTGCTTCGAGGGCTAATAAAATTTTGCAATAAGTATGTGAGTTCTTTATGACTAATGTGAGTCCATGGATTATACGCACTCTCACCTTTCCACAATTTGTTAGCCTCTTCGGTACCGTGCATTGCCCGTTCTCACCTCGAGAGTTGGTGCAAACTTCGCCGGTGCATCCAAACCCCGTGATATGATACTCTCTATCACACATAAGCCTCCTTATATCTTCCTCAAAACAGCCACCATACCTACCTATTATGGCATTTCCATAGCCATTCCGAGATATATTGCCATGGAACTTCCACCGTTCTTTTCATATGACACACATCATCATTGTCATATTGCTTTGCATGATCATATAGCTGACGTAGTATTTGTGGCTCTGCCAACGTTCATCATTTTCATACATGTTACGCTAGCATCATTGCACATCCTGGTACACTGCCAGAGGCATTCATATAGAGTCATATTTGTTCTAGTATCGAGTTGTAATTTTGAGTTGTAAGTAAATAGAAGTGTGATGATCATCATTATTAGAGCATTGTCCCAGTGAGAAAAAAATGAGAGAAAATTAGGGAAGGGGCAGTGCTACTATCTTTTTCCATACTTGTGCTTCATAGTAGCACCATGTTTTTCATATAGAGAGTCTCCTATGTTGTCATTTTCATATACTAGTGGGAATTTTTCATTATAGAACTTGGCTTGTATATTCCGATGATGGGCTTCCTCAAATGCCCGAGGTCTTCATGAGCAAACAAGTTGGATGCACACCCACTTAGTTTTTATTTTGAGCTTTCATACACTTATAGCTCCTAGTGCATCCGTTGCATGGCAATCCCTACTCCTCGCATTGCCATCTGTCGGGGTACGACCATCTATGGGGCCATGCAGCCCCTTCGTGGTTCGGCGGGGAGGATCGGCGTGCGCAAAGAGCATGAACGATGGAACGCGAGGGATTTTATCCAAGTTCGGGCCGCTGAGAAGCGTAAAACCCTACTCCTGCTTTTGGTGTATTAGTGGTGTGGAAGCACAGTACAAGGAGCGCTCCTCCCGGAAAGGTGCGGAGAGAGCAGCTATGCGAGAGGTGCCTGTATTTGAAAAGGAGTACGAATCCTCTAAACTGTTGCCCTGACCCTCCTTTTATAGCTCAAGGGGTTACCACAGTGGCAAAATAGTAATTACATAGCGATTAGATAGCCAGCAGTGCTATCATACCTAACTCTGCCAGTTTAGGATAAAGGCATTTAATGCGCCGTTAGGTGTCATGCGGAGAGGTAGTCCCGGCAAGGTTTCTGCACCGCTTGCCCAGCCACCTCGTATTATCTTGACACGCCTCCTGGACGGGTGTCATTAGAGGCAAATCTTGTCCCAGCGAGCTGACACGTGCTCGACAAGCCTTACCAACCAACCTGCGCGGTCGACACCTCACGCATCAGCGAACACCTGTGCGGCGAGGTGGAGCGCTGGAGGGCTGGCATAAGCTTGTCGGCATGGAGCTTGCCGGGTCTTCTCCTTGCCGGTTTATGCTCGCCGGCAAGGAACGTCTTCACCTTTGGTGCTGGGTGAGTGTCGAGCCTTGAGCTTCTCCCTGGTAGCTTCTTCGGCTGGTCTTGGAGTCTTGGTCTTGGCAGTTCCCGGCAAGGCCTCGTCCGGCAAGGAGGCTGCTACTGTCCGTGCATAAGTCAGGGTATAAAATACCCATGTTTTATACACCAACAGGAGCCCCCGGGACTGGGCCATACGCGCGTCCGAAGCGTCGTTGGGCTAGGCCCAAGTAATGCACAGACACGCGGCGGGAAACCGTCGTTATAATTTTGGTCATGATGATTATCTTGACGCACGTCCAATCCACGCATTAAATGCGAGTCATGGGGACTTGGACTGTTGCGGTTATTTTGCGGTAGTGCGCCTGTGAAAGAACGTGGCTGGGGCTAAAACAGTGAAGGGCCGGCCTCCCCCCGCGCTTTCCCCATAAAAGGGCAAGCACGAGGAGGCGCAGCTCATTCGCCCCTGTATTACCCTGCTTCATCTTCCTCCTCAAGCCAGAACTGCTTCCGCCACCGCCGCCGCTGCCTCGCATCCCCAATCGACCACCCTCTCCCTCTTCAATCCCCGATGGCGCCCAAGAGAGCTGACGCGGCGGGGAAGAAAAAGCCCGCCAAGCCTCTCGATCCCAAGGCGGAGGAGAAGAAGAAGGCGCTGGAGGAGTTGGAGAAGCAGCGGAGGGAAAATGCAATCTTCTCGCCGTGCTCCTAAGACGCCAACGAGCTGATCAGGAGGTACGCGTATATGTGGGGGAGAGACACCAAGGATGGCAACGCGCCCGTAGTGCTCCCTGAAAGCAACAAAGACCCCGCAGATTCTTATCCGTTCTTCTGCGCGTACTTTTACTGCGGCCTGGTTCCTCCATTCTCAGATTTCTTCAGCGCTATGATGTTCAGCTACGGATTCAGACTGCTCGACTTCACCCCGAGTGCGATGACCTGCATGGCGGTCTTCGCCCATCTATGCGAGAATTTCGTCGGAGTGGCGCCCAATGTGGATTTGTTCCGGCATTTTTTCATTCCCCGGATCGAAGATAAATCTCTTTCCGGCAACATTGCTTGGATCCCCAGGGCGAAGACGAAGGGCGAGTACCTTCCCGGGAAGCTTCACCTCAAGTGGGAAGAGTGGAGGGCCGAGTGGTGCTGGATCCAGGAGAAGGACTTCCCCCAATTCTGCATACCGCGCACCGTGAAGGTTGGGCGCGGCAAGAAATGGAGCAGCATAGGTGCCACAGACGCCAAGCTCCGCCCGGCACTGAACAGGATCGCCCGCCTCAGGGCCGCCAAGTTGACCAAAGAGATGGTTGGCGCCGATTTCCTCGGGCGACGCATAGTGCCGTTGCAGAAGAGGGGGAGGTTCACCTAGGAGTACCAGAACGCCGCCGACATCATGCCAGCCTCTGTGAAGCGTTGTTCCGGAGAACCGGCACGTTCCACTTGCCGGACAAAATCGTCCCGCTGCATATCAATTCCGCCAAGGACTCCATCTTGGCGGCGATGCCGAACTATGACGCTCATGGAGTAAAAGCAGACTGGGTTCTGCCCTCCTTGGAGTCCGAAATGGAGTGGGCTTCCAACTTGACGGAGGTGGCTTCCCGGAAGAAGACGGACCTCATCCGGGCTACCACTGCTGAAGAGCTGGCGTATATCACTAGCAAGGCCGAGGAGATCGCGAGGATCAACGCAGCGAGCGGTTCTGGAGCCGCGGAAGACGAGGATGAGGGGGATGAGCACTCCGAGGAAGAGGCCGCTGAAGGACAAGAAGAGGAGCCTATCGACGTCGAGGCCGCCGAGGCTGAGGTTGTCGGGACCGACGTTGCCGGGCCCGCGGCTGCCGGATCTAAGGGCATCGAAGAGCCCGAAGACGAGGAAGGTCCTCGAGCCCCGAAGAGGAGGCACCGCCTTCGGAGAACGGCTAGCCAAGAGCCGGTGTGCCCCCCTTCGCCGGTGGCCGGCCCTATGGTGAAGAAGACGAACACCAAGACCGGCCGCCAGGAAGAGGTTCGGCGGCAGTCGTCCGAGCGTCCCCAAACTCAGCCCTCGCCTCCCGGGCAAGAGGTCATCGAGGAAGTCGAGCCCGCCAACCCGACAGGTTCTCCTCCCCCGGCGCTTAAGAGGGCAAGGGAGTCGCCTCCGCCGGTGATGTATGACTTCGACATCTTCGGCGTGTCCGAGGAGGAGTAAGTGATTCAGCTCATCTCCGGCAAGCTCCAATTCCATTCTGCTATCGCTTTAACTTGTTTTCTTCCGTCTTGACAGGGACCCTGAGCCGCTCGTGCCTCGGTCCAAGCGGGCCAGGCCGGTAGCAACACAAGACCCCGTGGTGAGCGTCGAGCAGGGGGGTACGACGGCCGAAACCATCGTCATCAGCCCCCAGCCTAGCCCCCGGCGTGAGGACGTGGAGCAAATCCCGCCTACCGGCGCCGGTACTGAAGTTCCTCCCCTCGAGCTTGACAAAGAAGCGGGGCAGCCCCGTCAAGAAGGAGACCGCCAGGAGGTGGACTCTGCTGTGGTCCCCCCGTCAACCATCGTTCCGGAGAGAGCCTCTCCGACAAGGGCCCCCACCGATGAGCTTGTCCGCACGGAGATCATCCCGACAAGCGGGGCTGGAGACGATCGCACGCCAGCGACGCAAGCTGCCGGGGGAGGGAATGCCCCTCCTGAACAGACGCCAACGGGTAATCCTTTTGTCCTTGGGCACCTTCCACGGAACGTTTCTTCTTTATCTATTCTCTCTTTCTTTTTTGTTTTCTTGAACTTGACTCATGATTCTGAATCCTATCTCGCCATTGCCTCCGCCTCAATCCACAGCTCGAGCCTCTCCCGACGAAGGTGAAGTCCTTGTGGAGGTGGCTGACATTGCGAGGGACGCTGCTGAGGAGGCCGCCAAGGTTGCCACTGAAGAAGGCCGGCCTGACCCCGTCAGGGTGGATGCGGAGAAGACGCCCGCCAATACCGATGTGCCGTCCTCCGGTAGCCAATTGGTGGTGTCGACCCTGCAAGCTCCGTCAAGTGACTGGCGCTGGTCGTTCCCCAGCACGGGTCTGGAGCCCCCAGTTCCTCCGGTGCCGCGGGGCCAAGTTTCGATGAGGAGATAGCTCGAATCTTGCTCCCCTTGGCCCAAAGGACTGACGAGTCCACTGATGCAGCTGACAATGCCGAAGATCTTGCCTTCATGGAAATCATGGCTGTCGGGTTTAAAGGTGTTTAGGAGCGGTACAGCCAGAGGTGGGACAAGGTGCACGAGGAGCGCAAGGCTGCAGAGTCGATCGACCGGAAGCTGAGAGAGAAGGCGGACGAGCTGTGCATATGGCACAGCCAGCAGGCCCGCAATCTCAATGCCGCCACTGAGAGAGCTGCAACTCGCGACGGCAAGCTGACGGAGCGTGAATCGCTGCTCAACGCCAAGGAAAAGGACCTTGCCGCCCGAGAAGGAGCCCGCGCCGCCACTCTTCACGGCAAGGACGATGAAATCGAAGCACTCCCTAAGCAGCGGACCCAAGAGCTGGAGGACGGGCACAAGAAATCCATAGAAGCCCAAGTCTCGGAGAACGCCGCCAAGCTTAAGGAAGCCGCTGACCAGGTTGCTGCCGCTGAATCCGCCAAGCCAGAACTAGAATCCCAGGTGGCCAAACTGAAGGAGGATCTCGTCGGCAGCGGCAAAGAGGTCGAGGCTCTCAAGGATGAAGCGCTGAAGGCAGCCCGTATTTTAGGAGATTTGCAAGCGCAGCTATCATCCAAGAGCCAAGAACTCGACGCTGCTGTCAAGGCGATCGAAGATCTGAAATCCCAACTGGCCACTGTGGTAGCAGCTTCGGAATCCGCCAAGGAGAGGGAGAGGGTCTTGACGGGGAAACTGGAGAAGGAGGAGGCCTTGAAGAAGGAGGCTGAAAACAACTACGCCCAACTGCATGAGAACCTCTCCCTCTGGACCGGCAGGCTTGTTGACGCCGCCGAGCGCATCAGCTCCCATATGGCCGTGATGGACATGAAGAGCTGGGGCTTCACTGTTAATGACAAGGAGGCCACAAGCGTCCGTCTGACCAAGTTCTTCGAGGGCCTCATCGACGCCTTGTAGACGCATCATGAAGACAGATCTGCTTCGTTCGCCGATGAATCCCAGAAATTTGCGCGTGAGGTCATGTACAGGGTGCTGCTTAAGCTTGCTCATCGCAATCCTGGCCTTGATCTCTCTGGGGTCTTCAGGAGGTTGCCGGATAGTGCGGACGTCACTGCCGCCGACAGGATTGCCGCCCCTCTTGCCGACAAGGTTCTCCAAATCCCCAAGGTTCAGGGCAATCGCCAAGATTGAGCTTGCCGCCATATCCACCACTGAGCTGCCATGTACAAGATACATTTAATCTCTTGTTAGCCCCGCGCTATTTTTATGGTGTAATATAACTTGCGCTGCCTGAACGCATGCACGTTGTTTCCCATGTTTCATTTGTCTTTGCATGATCATGTTCCCTACGCTTGTTTGGAAACTTGCCGGTGCGTACACTTGCCGCGAGCGCTTTTGAGGAACGGGTCCTTAGTAGCCTGCTGGAAGTGCCACTGCCGGCAAGGCAACTTGCCGGGACAGAACGCAGCTGCTAGGCTTGCCGAGCGGACTCGAGGCAAGCTAGAGCGCAGACCGTTCGCGACAAGGTTCCTCTTGCGTGCAGGTTTCTCATACAAAGCGCAAAATCGTTCAAGGGAGAACGCGAATGTAACTAATTTTTTTTAAAGTCTTCCAACTTAGCTTTTCTCTGCGTTGTTTTTCTTGTTGCTTGAAATGATTACTTGAACGTCATTTGGAACTGGTACCCATCTCCACTCCCCCCAGGAATCTTGTGCGCGAGGGATTTCCTTGTCCTTTTTTAAGAAAAAAGAAAGAAGAGAAAAGAGAGTTTTGGGAACCTTGACGGTTCATTAGCCATCTCATACAAACTAAAGTGTAAATCACAACATTACATGCATCGACATATAAATGAATATGTATGAGGAGTTGCGAAACACTTAGCTTTATTATGCACAGGATCTGCGCCTGGCTTTGTACAAAGGGTTACATGTCTGGCCGACAAGGCTTGTACAAAAGGGGTTGCCGGGAGATGTCCCGGCAACCGCGCCTCACGGGTAGAACTTGCGAAGATGCTCAATATTCCATGAGTTTTGCACCGGGGTGCCATCTTCGGTCTCCAGCCGGACTGCGCCAGGCCTGGTGACTCGTACTACCCGGTAAGGGCCTTCCCACTTCGGCGTCAACCTGTTTGATCCCTTGGCGGACTGAACACGCCGAAGAGCAAGGTCGCCTTCCTCAAGGCTTCGGGCATGCACTTTGCGGCTATGATAGCAGCGCAAGGCTTGCTGGTAGCGTGTAGCTCGCACAGCCGCCCGAAGACGATCTTCCTCAAGGAGGAATGCATCGGCTTGCCGCAGTTGCCCTTGCTCAGCTTCATCATAAGCGAGTACTCGAGGTGACCCGTCTTTGAGTTCCGTGGGGACCACCACCTCTGCACCATAGCTTAGGGAGAAGGGTGTCTGGCCGGTAGCTCGATTTGGTGTCGTCCTGAGTGACCAAAGAACCGCCGGCAGCTCATCAACCCAGCGCTTTACGCACTTGCCCAGCTTGTCGAAAGTTCTTGTCCTGAGACCATGCAGCACTTCAGCATTCATCCTTTCCGCTTGGCCGTCGCTTCTCGGGTGAGCGACAGACGCAATACAGATCTTGCTGCCAAGGTCTTGAATGTACTGCATGAAGGTGCGGCTCGTGAATTGCGTGCCATTGTCGGTGACGATCCTGTTAGGAACCCCGAAACGGCAAGCTAATCCTTTGAAGAACTTGACGGCTGATTGCGTTATCACCTTCCTCACTGGCTCCACTTTTGGCCACTTCGTGAACTTGTCGATGGCGACGTACAAGTACTCAAAGCCCTCGGCAGCGCGGGGGAAGGGGCCCAAGATATCGAGCCCCCAGATCAAAAAGGGCCAGGAGAGAGGGATCGTTTGGAGAGCCTGAGCTGGTTGATGTATATTCTTTTAATGGAACTGGCACGCTTCACACTTGGTTACTAGCTCAGTCGCATCCTGGAGGGTGGTGGGCCAATAGAAGCCTTGCCGGAAGGCCATGCCGGCAAGTGCTCTTGATCCTATGTGAGAACCACATATGCCTCCATGTATCTCTGCCAACAGGTCTAGTCCGTCTTCCCGGCAGATACACTTCAATTTCACACCGTTCGGTCGTTTTCTGTACAGGATGCTATCCACAAACTGATACATACTTGACTAGCGGGCTACTTTCTCAGCTTCCTCTTGCTCATCGGGGAGTTCTCCTGTTTGAAGGAAACGGACTATCTGCTGTGCCCATGCCGGAGCCTGTGGCTCGACGACAAGGACTAAAGGCTCCTCTTCGGCCATGGGAGCGCTTGCTTCCGCGGCAAGAACTTGTGGTTCTGTGCTAAGCCGCTGCTCACCGCCAACCGCGTCATCGTTCCTGGCAGCATCCTTGCCAGTGGCTCCTGGGAGCTCTGCCAGAAAGTACTTGCCGGTACTTAACTTTCTTCTTTTACTGGCCTGCGTCGATGGAATAACTGTGGGTTGATTCAAATGGAGCACAAAGGTTACCGGTTCCACGGGAAGCTTTTGCGCGGCACACTTTGACAGGCTATCAGCAATGCTGTTTTCCGCACGAGGGACGTGTTTTGTTAGCAGTCCATCAAAGTGTTCCTCCAATTTCCTCACTTCTTCCACATATGCTCTCATCAATGGGCTCTGGAGAGCCGTTTCTTTTGCTGTTTCCTTGCCGGGGAGAGCCGTTTCTTGAATCTCTTCGTCTTGCGTTGGTGTCCATTCAGCAATTAACTCTGCCAGGGCTCTGCTCTGGATTGTTGAAGTGCTTTCAAACTTGAGTGCAGAGCTTGACAATTCCAATGCCCACTCCACTACCCTGCCGGTTGCCTCCGGATTTCTCAAGATGTGTTGCAGCGGGAAGCGAGTGACAACGGTGATCTCGTGTGCTTGGAAGTAGTGACGCAGCTTCCTCGAGGCCATAAGGAGGCTGAAAAGCAATTTCTGCACTCCAGAGTATCTCGATCTAGCCCCCTGCAGAAAGGAACTAACGAAATACACCGGTCGCTGCACCATTTTCTTCTTCGGCAGCACTTGCTGACCAGCTTCATTTGCTTGCGATGTATCTATCTTGTCGGCACCAAACCTAGCCGGTGAAGATTCCGGTTTGTCACCGGATGGGCTTGCCGTGGTTGCTTCTTCGTCATTGATTTCCCTCTGTGCCACTAATGCAGCACTGGCCACTTGGTTCGTTGCTGCTATGTATAGCAGCAACGGCTCTTGTGGTCTAGGCGCAACTAGCGTTGGCGTAGAGGAGAGGTATCTTTTCAAGTCTTGCAGCGCGGCCTCCGCTTCCGGAGTCCATTTCATTGGACCTGCCTTTTTCAAAATTTTGAAGAACGGCAGGGCGCGCTCGGCAGATCTCGAAATGAACCTACTCAAAGCAGCAACACAAGTCGGGATTTGCCTCAATTCCCCGCTGAGATACAAAGAATCCGAGAAGCTTGCCGGACGGGACGCCAAATACACACTTCTCGGGGTTGAGCTTCAGGTTAATCTTGCGCAGGTTTGCAAATGTCTCTTCCAAGTCCTGAATGAAGGTTGATTTGTCCTTGGTCTTGACCACTATATCATCCATGTAGGCTTCTACATTCCTATGCAGCTGGGGCTCAAACCCAATCTGGACTGCCCTTGCAAACGTGGAACCGGCACTCTTTAATCCGAAAGGCATACGCACGAAGCAGTACATGCCACATGGAGTAATGAATGCGGTTTTCTTTTCGTCCTCCTTGGCCATGAATATCTGATGGTATCCTGAATATGCATCAAGGAAGGAGAGCAGATCGTAGCCAGAGGTGGAGTCCACAATTTGATCGATGCACGGCAATGGGAAAGGATCTTTGGGACAAGCTTTGTTGACATCAGTGTAGTCTATACAAAGTCTCCACTTCCCGTTTGCCTTGCGCACCACCACCGGATTCGCCAACCATGTGGGATGTAACACTCCTCTGACCAGGCCTGCTGCTTCGAGTTTCTTGATTTCTTCGGCAATGAACTGCTGCCTCTCCAAAGCTTGCTTCCGGACTTTCTGTTTGCCGGGCCGAGTGTGGGGACAAACGGCAAGGTGGTGCTCAATTACCTACCTGGGAACGCCGGGGATGTCAGACGGTCGCCACGCGAACACATCGACATTCGCCCGTAGCAAGGTAACGAGCGCGCTTTCCTATTTGCTGTCAAGGGTGGCGCTGATGGTGAAGGTACCGTCAGCGCCGTCCTCCTTCGCCAGCACCTTCTTGGTTGCCGGTGCAGTGGCCTTGGATCTCTTACCGGCAGAGCATTCCGGCAAGTCTTCAACGGGTGCGCAGCACTCCGAAGAGGTGCGCTTCCCAGAATCCTTGCTGGAGGTCTTGCCGGAGTTCTTCTTTTCCTTCTTCTTGGCGGGAGCTGGCGCCTTGGCCGCCTCTGCTGCAACCGCGTCCCTATACATCTTGTCGACGCAAATGACTGCATCTTTCTTGTCAGAGTTGATGGAAATGACACCCATCGGCCCCGGCATCTTTAATGAGTTATAAGCGTAGTGAGATGCCGCCATGAACTTTGCCAAGGCTGGGCGGCCAAGAATTCCATTATACGGCATGGGGATCTTAACGACCTCAAAGACAATCTTTTCCGTCCTGTAATTCAGTTCCCCGCCAAACGTCACCGGCAACGTGATCTTTCCCTTGGGCTGGCTTCTTCCCGGGTTCACTCCCTGAAACGTGCCCGTTTTCTCGAGTTTCTCATCGGGGATCTGCAGCCTCTTGATAACTTCCGGAGAGATCACGTTCAGGCCGGCCCCACCGTCAACTAACATCTTTGTTACTTGGAGGTTGCGAATCATTGGAGAGACCAACAACGGCAAGCACCCGACCGCGGTTATGCGATCAGGGTGGTCCTCAGCATCAAAGATGATAGGCGTGTGCGACCATTTGAGTGGTTTTTGAGAGCCCATTGCCGGCTCTGCCGCGTTAACCTCACGAGCCCACTGCTTAAGCTGGCAGTGGGATGAGTGCAAGGATGCGCCTCCGTCAACGAACATGGCGTCAGTTGCCTTCTGGTATTCTTGCTCGCTGGTCTCATAGTCATCTTCTTCTTCTTCACTTCCACCATCTCCCTCTTTCTTTTCACGGCCCCTAGCAGGCTTCTCCTTTTGCTGCTTGGCCTTGCCGCGGCGGCCCCCTCGACCACCGCGGCCTTTCTTGCCAGACCCACCAGCACCATCTTGACCCTTTTCTTTGTCGCGCTTCTCGTATTCAGCCTTCTGCTTCTCGACAAGGTGCTCGACCTGCCGGCACTCTTGGAGATCATGGCCCTTGGTGCGGTGGATCTTGCAGTACGGCCCATCGGATTTGCTGGCCTTCTCATTTGCCGCCGCCTCCCGACAAGTGGCGCATGCAGCTGCCTCCTTGCCGGGACTCTCTGTTTTGGCCTTCTTGGCGGGCTCAGAGTTGCCGGAACCTTCGACGGCCATCACAGTCTTGCCCTTGCGCTTTCTGTTGCGCTTTCGGCCCTTCTTCCCCGGGGTGGTAGCATCATCGTCCTCAGAATCCACTTCGGCGCCAGCGTCCTCCCCGGGAAGCCTTCTTCCTTCCTCGGCGCGTGCACACTTGTCCGCCAGCGTGTAGAGTTCGTAGTCGGTCTTGGGCAACTTGACGTTCATTTTATCCCGCATCCTCCGATTGCGCACATTCGTGTGAAAGGCGGCAATCACGGCTGCGAGGTGTACGTCTGGAATGTTGCGGTGTACACAGCTAAATCTCTGGATGTACTTGCGCAAGGTTTCATCGTCTCTTTGTGGGATCACCTGCAGATCACTGGGCTGTCTAGGAGTCTTGTGGCCACCGGTAAAGGCACCAACGAACTCGTTGCAGAGGTCTGACCACGAAGAGATGGAGTTCTCCGGCAAGTTCATCAGCCAAGATCTTACATTGGGTTTCAGTGCCAACGGAAAGTAGTTGGCGAGGATTTTCTCATCTCTTCCCCCGGCAGCTTGTACGACAATCGTATAGATGCCCAGAAACTCTGCCGGGTTTAGCTTGCCGTCGTATTTTTCTGGCACTTCTGGCTTGAATGCCCGAACTGACGGCCACCGGACTTGCCGCAGCTCACGAGTGAAGGCAGGACACCCGACCTCGTATGGTAGGTATCCCCCGACCCCCGGCGCAGGCTCATCAGCGACGGGGCCGTTACGTGCGTCGGATTGACGCCGTGCCTCGCGGCGCCGTTCGATGGTGGTGCGGGTGTCTTCAGCTCGCCTATCTTGCAGTACTTGTCGCTGATCTTGCCGCACTCGCGGATCCGAAGACGCGATCGACATCTCGTCGGGCCCAAAAGATTGCTGGGTTTGTCGCGGCTGTTGGCGTTGTTGCTGTTGAAGCTGTTGCCGCGGCAGAGACCGCACCGTTAGCGTAGTTCCGCCAGCGCGGCCACCAGCTAGAGATGCCGGTGCCGGTCGCGGACGCCGCGAGGGTTCCGCTTGCTGTGATATACTGGCTTCGGCAAACCCGATCAAGCTCCGGCTGGTGACTCTCCACTCGTCCATCTTCTCCGCTGCCGGAGGGAAGTTCAACAACATCTGAGCCCGCGCCATTGCCTCCGCCGCCATGGCTGGCATGGCCGGGAGTGGAGAGCGCGACGTCGCTCTACTCCTGGCAGAGCCAGTAGGAGCGCCATCGCGGCTCTGCTGCCATGGCACATGATCAGCAGCGGGTCTGGAGCTTGGTCCACGGGCGTCTTGCCATGAGGTCGCCGCTGCCCAGAGTCGTTGGCGCCGCTCGGGGTCGTACCGCGCCCATCGTGTAAGGGGCGCGGCGTTCGTCCTGAAGCACCATCCCTAGACGTCGCTGCAGCGGGGTCTCGGTTCGCGCCTGCCCGGGCATTGTCGCCCCGGTGGTTACGTTCGTCATCGCAGCGAGGAGGAGGAGGGAGGGGCCCGTCCGCTCCACCTGCGCCGTCGCGGCTCCATTCGCCAGAGGACCTAGGAGGTCGACCGGCTCCATCGTGCCCGTCCCTCGTGCCGGTCGCGGTGGGCGCAATGACCGCGCCGCCCGCGCTGGTCGTACCGACCGCAGTGCCCGCGCCACCCGCATTGGCTGCGTCGCCCGCGCCGCCTGCGGACGTGTGCGGGGTGGCCGTCATCGTGATGCCCTTCTTCTTGGGCGCCATCGATGACGAGGAGGACGGTGATGAAGTTGATGATGAAGATGAAGAAGACGCACGGTCCGCCGATCAAGGTTCGCACAAATGTCTCTCCGCCCCTACCTGGCGCGCCAAAGATGTCGGGGTACGACCATCTATGGGGCCATGCAGCCCCTTCATGGTTCGGCAGGGGGGATCGCCGTGCGCAAAGAGCATGAACGATGGAACGCGAGGGATTTTACCCAGGTTCGGGCCGCTGAGAAGCGTAAAACCCTACTCCTGCTTTTGGTGTATTAGTGGTGTGGAAGCACAGTACAAGGAGCGCTCCTCCCGGCAAGGTGCGGAGAGAGCAGCTACGCGAGAGGTGCCTGTATTTGAAAAGGAGTCCGAATCCTCTAAACTGTTGCCCTGGCCCTCTTTTTATAGCTCAAGGGGTTACCACAGTGGCAAAACAGTAATTACATAGCGATTAGATAGCCAACAGTGCTATCATACGTAACTCTGCCAGTTTAGGACAAAGGCATTTAATGCGCCATTAGGTGTCATGCGGAGAGGTAGTCCCGGCAAGGTTTCTGCACCGCTTGCCCAGCCACCTCGTATTATCTTGACACGCCTCCTAGATGGGTGTCATTAGAGGAAAATCTTGTCCCAGCGAGCTGACACGTGCTCGACAAGCCTTACCAACCAACTTGCGCAGTCAACACCTCACGCATCAGCGAACACCTGTGCGGCGAGGTGGAGCGCTGGAGGGCTGGCATAAGCTTGCCGGCATGGAGCTTGCCGGGTCTTCTCCTTGCTGGTTTATGCTCGCCGGCAAGGAACGTCTTCACCTTTGGTGTTGGGTGAGTGTCGAGCCTTGAGCTTCTCCCTGGTAGCTTCTTCGGCTGGTCTTGGAGTCTTGGTCTTGGCAGTTCCCGGCAAGGCCTCGTCCGGCAAGGAGGCTGCTACTGTCTGTGCATAAGTCAGGGTATAAAATACCCATGTTTTATACACCGACACCATCAATTGATGGGCATTGATACGTCTCCATCGTATCTATAATTTTTTATTGTTTCATGCCAATATCCTATAATTTCCACATACTTTTGGCAACATTTTATATGATTTCTTGGACTAACATGTTCATCTAGTGCCCAGTGCCAGTTCCTGTTTGTTGCATGTTTTTTGTTTCGCAGAAAATCCATATCAAACGAAGTCCAAACGCGATAAAAATTTACGGAGATTTATTTTGGAATATATGTGATTTTTGGGAAAAAGAATCAATGCGAGACGATGCCCGAGGGGCCACAAGCTCAGAGGGTGCGCCCCCTACCCTGGGCGCGCCCAGCAGGCTTGTGGCTACCCCGTAAGGCGGTTGGAGCCCTTCTTCTGCCGCAAGAAATATAATTTCTGGAAGAAAATCCCCTCAAAATTTCAGCCCAATCGGAGTTACGGATCTCTGGGAATTTAAGAAACAGTGAAGGGCCAGCAAACAGGAACGCGAAACAGAAGAGAACAGAGAGAGAGAGATCCAATCTCGGAGGGGCTCCTGCCCTCCGGGAGCCATGGCACCCATGGACCAGAGGGGAAACTCTCCTCCCATCTAGGGGGGAGGCCAAGGAAGAAGAATAAGGAGGGGGGCTCTCTCCCCCTCTCTCCCGGTGGCGCCGGAACGCCGTCGGGGCAACCATCGTGACGGCGATCTACACCAACAACTTCGCCGCTGTCAACACCAACTCTCTCCCCCTCTATGCAGCGGTGTAACACCTCTTCTCCCCGCTGTAATCTCTACTTAAACATGGTGCTTAATGCTACATATTATTATCCAATGATGTGTTGCCATCCTATGATGTTTGAGTAGATTTCTTTTGTCCTATGGGTTGATTGATGATCGTGATTGGTTTGAGTTGTATGTTTTATTTTGGTGCTGTCCTATGGTGCCCTCCGTGTCGCGCAAGCGTGAGGGATTCCCAATGTAGGTTTTGCTATACATTCATTCTCTTATAGTGGGCGTCTAGAGTGACAGAAGCTTACACCCGAGTAAGGGGGTTGTTGCGTATGGGAGTAAAGAGTACTTGTTACTTAATGCTATGGTTGGGTTTTACCTTAATAATCTTTGGTAGTTGCGGATGCTTGCTAGAGTTCCAATCATAAGTGCATATAATCCAAGTATGGAAAGTATGTTAGCTCATGCCTCTCCCTCATATAAAATTGCAATAATGATTGCTGGTCTAGTTATCGATTGCCTAGGGACAAATCTTTCTCTTGTGTTACAAAAAGCTTTCTACTAAACAACTAACTTTTATTATCTTGCAAATTACTCATAGTTTTATTCTTGCTAAGTACTCCTAGTTTTATTCTTGCGAAGTAGTTCTAGCATTACACCTACAAAGTACTTCTAGTTTTATTCTTGTTCTAGGTAAAGCGAACGTTAAGTGTGCGTAGAGTTGTATCGGTGGTCGATAGAACTTAAAGGGAATATTGATTCTACCTTTAGCTCCTCGTTGGGTTCAACACTCTTATTTATCGAGAAAGGCTACAACTGATCCCCTATACTTGTAGGTTATCAAGACCTTTTTCTGGTGCCGTTGTCGGGGAGCAATAGCGTCGGGTTGATATTCTTGTGTGTGCTTGTTTGTTTTATCACTAAGTAGTTTTTTATTTTGTGCTCTTGTTTTCTATCTTTATTTATGGGTAGGAAACGTAAAATACCAAAAAAAATAGTTGTACTTGCTAAACCAATGGTTGAAGAACCACCCAAAATCTTTTATACTGCTAAAGCTTTCTACTTGGATCATCTTCGATCCATTTGTGCTCGTGCTAAAAACCCAACTAGCTTAGTTGAGGGAAAATCATTAGATGAACATGCTTATTTTGTGCAACACTGCTTGTCTCAAAAAGGGAAACTCTTAAGGTATCAAATTAATTGTTTGGAATGCTATGCTTGGAATTTATGCGAAATACATGATTTTACTTGTTGTTCTGAAAACCCTAAAAAACACCTTCAATACCAATGTGAGTTTAAGGATAATGGAATCTTATCTTCTTATGCCAAGGTTATTTATAGTTATTATGATATTGAACAAATTGAAGAATTTGTTGCTTTTAAGGGTGCATATGAAATTGCTTCTTTGATTGAAAAGTGTGATGCTACTCTTTACAAATCTGAAAAAATTTCCATACTTAAATATTGCTATGAAAACTATGCTTCTAATGGTTATGTTAAACAATATATTGAGGACACCTCCACTGTCCGAGAAGAGACTAATATTTTGCAGGAATCTATGGAAGAAGAAATTGATAACACTGTGAGCTCATTAGATGAAAAAGATGACGAGGAGAGCGAAGAACAAAGGGAGGAAGAGCGGATTAGCTACCCATGCCCACCTTCTAATGAGAGTAACTCTTCAACACATACATTGTTAATTTCCCTTCGTGCTTACTGAAGGATGAATGCTATGATAATTGCTATGATCCCTTGGATTCGTTTGAATTATCCCTTTTTGATGAAATTGATGCTTGCTATGCTTGCGGCCATGATGCCAATTTGAATGATGTTTATGGAGATGAACTTGCTATAGTTCCTTATGTTAAACATGAAATTGTTCCTATTTCACCCACACATAACAGTCCTATTATCTTTTTGAATTCTCCTAACTACACTATATCGGAGAAGTTTGTGCTTATTAAGGATTATATTGATGGGTTGCGTTTTACCGTTGCACATGATGATTTTGATGAATATAAAATGCATGTGCTTGCTGCTCCTAATTGCAATTATTATGAGAGAGCAACTATATCTCCACATCTCTATGTTTCCAATACGATAAAATTGCAAGAAACTGTTTATACTATGCATTGGCATTTACTTGAGGTGCATGAATTGTTCTTTTATGACATGTCGATGCATAGGAAGAGAGTTGGACTTCATCATTGCATGATATATGTTGCTTTGTGCTCACTACTAAATGATAAATCATTGTTAATTAAAATTGGCTTTGATATACCTTGGGATCCGGGTGGATCAAATACTTGAGCACTTTATGGCTAGCTTAATGGCTTTAAAGAAAGCACTTCCTGGAAGACAACCCGGAAGTTTTAGAGAGTCATTTTATTCTGTTGTGTGCTTTAAAAAAGTTTAAAAACAAAAAATATAGAGGGGAACCTAAAACTTTTTCAAAAAGAAAAGTGAAAGTGAGACAGATGAGCAATGTGGAAGTGGGGGCTAGCCTTGAACTTTGTTCATGCCCATGGAAACTTTGTGAACCTTGATTACAGAAACTTTTCAACAAAAATAATTATCCCCTTGTACAAAACCATTGTATTATAAAAATAATGTGCCAAGATTTACCTTTAGGATGTTTAAATTGCTTGTTTGGTGTGTGCTGTGCAAAAACAGAAACTTTTGCTGTAGTGTTTGAATTTCTATATTTTACTGAAACGTGAAAAAAAAAATTACATAGAACTGCTATGCAAATTTTTTGAGTTACAGAAGTATATGTTTCATTTGCATCTTTATAGACTATCATTTTTCACAGATTGCGGTTATAGTTTCTTTATTTGCGTATGTTTGAAATCTTGTTGAGCCATAGAATTGTGATAGCATACAGTGGGTAATGTTTGATTATAATTATACAATAATGTTACAGCAGGACAAGATGGGATTTGATGTTATATGTACTAACCCCTCTAATAAAAGTTCGGTTAAGTTTTGTGTGGATGAAGTGTTCGAAGATCGAGGAGGTGTCGATATGAGGAGAATAAGGAGAGGCAAGAGCTCAAGCTTGGGGATGCCCAAGGCACCCAAGTAAATATTCCAGGCGACTCAAGCGTCTAAGCTTGGGGATGCCCCGGAAGGCATCCCATCTTTCTTCGACAACTATCGGTATGTCTCGGTTTTTGTTTTGTTCACATGATATGCGTAAATTCTTGGAGCGTCGTGTGCTTTTTCTTTTTATTTTAATAATGCACCATGCTGGTATGAGATAGTCCTTGGTTGATTTATAGAATGCTTCATGCACTTCACTTATATCTTTTGAGTATGGCTTTATAGAATGCTTCATGTGCTTCACTTATATCATTTGAAGTTTGGATGCCTGTTTCTCTACATTTGGAAAACCGTTATCTGTAGAATGCTCTTTTGCTTCACTTATATTTATTAGAGTGTGGTCTTTTGTAGAAAGAATTAAACTCTCATGCTTCACTTATATCTATTTAGAGAGTCGACAGGAATTGGTCATTCGCATGGTTAGTCATAAAATCCTACATAAAACTTGTAGATCAATGAATATGATAAGTTTGATTCCTTGCAATAGTTTTGCGATATTAAGATGGTGATATGTGGGAGGTACTAGTGAATGATTGTGGTTTATTAAGAATATTGATGTTAAGGTTTGTGATTCCCGAAGCATGCACATATGGTCTGTCGTTATGCTAAGAAGTTGGAGCATGATTTATTATTGATTGTCTACCTTATGAGTGGCGGTCATGGACGAGCGATGGTCTTTTCCTACCAGTCTATCCCCCTAGGGGCATGCATAGTAGTACTTTGCTTCGAGGGCTAATAAACTTTCGTAATAAGTATGTGAGTTCTTTATGACTAATGTGACTCCATGGATTATGCGCACTCTCACCCTTCCGCAATTTGCTAGCCTCTTCGGTACCGTGCATTGCCCTTTCTCACCTCGAGAGTCAATGCAAACTTCGCCAGTGCATCCAAACCCCGTGATATCATATACTCTATCACACATAAGCCTCCTTATATCTTCCTCAAAACATCCACCATACCTACCTATCATGGCATTTCCATAGCCATTCCGAGATATATTGCCATGCAACTTCCATCATCATCATATACATGACTTGAGCATTCATTGTCATATTGCTTTGCATGATCATAAGATAGCTAGCATGATATTTTCATGGCTTGTCTGTTTTTTGATATCTTTGCTACGCTAGATCATTGCACATCCTGGTACACTGCCAGAGGCATTCATATAGAGTCATCTTGTATAGTTTTTATCAAGTACTAATATTGAGTTGTAAGTAAATAAAAGTGTGATGATCATCATTATTAGAGCATTGTCCCAGTGAGGAAAGGATGATGGAGACCATGATTCCCCCACAAGTTGGGATGAGACTCCGGACGAAAAATAAATTTTAAAAAAAAGAGGCCAAAAAAAGGGAGCCAAAAAAAGAAAAAAAATAGAAAAAGAAAAAGAGAAAACAAAAAAAATGAGAGAAAAAGAGAGAAGGGGCAATGTTACTATCCTTTTCCCACACTTGTGCTTTAGAGTAGCACCATGTTTTTCATATAGAGAGTCTCCTATGTTGTCACTTTCATATACTAATGGGAATTTTTCATTATAGAACTTGGCTTGTATATTCCAATGATGGGCTTCCTCAAATGCCCGTGGTCTTCATGAGCAAGCAAGTTGGATGCACACCCACTTAGTTTTCAGTTTGAGCTTTCATACACTTATAGCTCTTAGTGCATCCGTTGCATGGCAATCCCTACTCCTCGCATTGACATCAATTGATGGACATCTCCATAGCCCATTGATTAGCCTCGTCGATGTGAGACTATCTTCCTTTTTTTGACTTCCCCTTGTTAATCTCTATCATCATTCTATACCACCCATAGTGCTATATCCATGGCTTGCGCTCATACATTGTGTGGGGGTTGAAAAAGCTGAAGCGCGTTAAAAAGTATGAACCAATTGCTCGGCTTGTCATCGGGGTAGTGCATGATAAATACTTTATGTTAAGAAGATGGAACATGACATGATTATATGATTTTGTAGGGATAGCGTTCTTTAGCATTTTTATTTTGAAAGACATGATTGTTGTTTGGAATGCCTAAGTATTGATGTCTTTATATCAAATTATAGACAATTACTTTGAATCACTCGTGTCTTAATATTCATGCCATGATTAGATTACATGATCAAGATTATGCTAGGTAGCATTCCACATCAAAAATTATCTTTTTTATCATTTACCTACTAGAGGACGAGCAGGAATTAAGCTTGGGGATGCTGATACGTCTCCATCGTATCTATAATTTTTGATTGTTTCATGCCAATATCCTACAATTTCCACATACTTTTGGCAACATTTTATATGATTTCTTGGACTAACATATTGATCTAGTGCCCAGTGCAAGTTCCTGTTTGTTGCATGTTTTTTGTTTCGCAGAAAATCCATATCAAACGAAGTCCAAATGCAATAAAAATTTACGGAGATTTATTTTGGAATATATGTGATTTTTGGGAAAAAGAATCAACGCGAGACGATGCCCGAGGGGGGCACAAGCTCAGAGGGTGCGCCCCCTACCCTGGGCGCGCCCAGGAGGCTTGTAGCTACCCCGTAAGGCAGTTGGGCCCCTTCTTCTGCTGCAAGAAATATAATATCTGGAAGAAAATCCCCTCAAAATTTCAGCCCAATCGGAGTTACGCATCTCCGGGAATTTAAGAAACGGTGAAGGGCCAGCAAACAGGAACGCGAAACAGAAGAGAACAGAGAGAGAGAGAGAGATCCAATCTCAGAGGGGCTCCTGCCCTCCGGGAGCCATGGCGGCCATGGACCAGAGGGGAAACTCTAGTCACATCAGGAAGAAGAAGAAGGAGGGGGGCTCTCTCCCCCTCTCTCACGGCGGCGCCGGAACGCCGCCGGGGCAACCATCGTGACGGCGATCTACACCAACAACTTCACCGCAGTCAACACCAACTCTCTCCCCCTCTATGCAGCGGTGTAACACCTCTTCTCCCTGTTGTAATCTCTACTTAAACATGGTGCTTAATGCTACATATTATTATCCAATGATGTGTTGCCATCCTATGATGTTTGAGTAGATTTCTTTTGTCCTATGGGTTGACTGATGATCGTGATTGGTTTGAGTTGTATGTTCTATTTTGGTGCTGTCCTATGGTGCCCTCTGTGTCGCGCAAGCATGAGGGATTCCCGTTGTAGGGTTTGCAAGACGTTCATAATTCTCTTATAGTGGGCAGATAGAGTGATAGAAGCTTACACCCGAGTAAGGGGGTTGTTGCGTATGGGAGTAAAGAGTACTTGTTACTTAATGCTATGGTTGGGTTTTACCTTAATGATCTTTGGTAGTTGTGGATGCTTGCTAGAGTTCCAATCATAAGTGCATATGATCCAAGTATGGAAAGTATGTTATCTCATGCCTCTCCCTCATATAAAATTACAATAATGATTACCGGTCTAGTTATCGATTGCCTAGGGACAAATCTTTCTCTTGTGTTACAAAAAGCTTTCTACTAAACAACTAACTTTTATTTTCTTGCAAATTACTCATAGTTTTATTCTTGCTAAGTACTCCTAGTTTTATTCTTGCGAAGTAGTTCTAGCATTACACCTACAAAGTACTTCTAGTTTTATTCGTGTTCTAGGTAAAGCGAACGTTAAGTGTGCGTAGAGTTGTATCGGTGGTCGATAGAACTTGAAGGTAATATTGATTCTACCTTTAGCTCCTCATTGGGTTCGACACTCTTATTTATCGAGAAAGGCTACAACTGATTCCCTATACTTGTGGGTTATCAGGCATCTCCATAGCCCGTTGATTAGCCGCGTCGATGTGAGACTATCTTCTTTTTTGACTTCCCCTTATTAATCCCTATCATCATATTCTATTCCACCCATAGTGCTATATCCATGGCTTGCACTCATGTATTGCGTGGGGGTTGAAAAAGCTGAAGCACGTTAAAAAGTATGAACCAATTGCTTGATTATCTTCGGAGTTGTGCATGATAAATACTTTATGTTAAGAAGATGGAGCATGACAGGATTATATGATTTTGTAGGGATAACTTTTTTTAGCATTTTTATTTTGAAAGGCATGATTGTTTGTTAGTATGCCTGAGTATTGATGTCTTTATTTCAAATTATAGACTATTGCTTTGAACCATTCGGATCTTAACATTCATACCGTAGAAGAGATTACATGATGAATATGTTAGGTAGCATTCCACATCAAAAATTCTGTTTTTTATCATTTACCTACTCGAGGACGAGCAGGAATTAAGCTTGGGGATGCTTGATACGTCTCCAACGTATCTATAATTTTTAATTGTTCCATGCTGTTATAGTATCAATCTTGGATGTTTATTATGCAATTATATATCATTTTTTAGGACTAACCTATTAACCTAGTGCCCAGTGCCAGTTGCTATTTTTTGCTTGTTTTTGGCTTTTCAGAAAATCAATATCAAACAGAGTCTAAATGGAGACAAAAAATTGGATTAATTTTTTCTGGACCAGAAGGGACCCTCGAAGGTTCGGGAGAAGACCAGACGAGTCATGAGGGATCGACAAGCTCGGAAGGTGCGCCCCCAGGTTTGTGGGCCCCTTGTGGCACCTCTTGACCTAATTCCGCCGCTATAAATTCTCAAATATTCCTCATATACCAGAGAGCCACCTCGAAAAACTTTTCCGCCGCCGCAAGCCTCTGTTCTTCCGCGATCCCATCTGGACGCCTTTTTCGGTACTCTGCCGAAGGGGGAATCGATCACGGAGGGCTTCTACATCAACCTTGCTGCCCTTCCGATGATGCGTGAGTACTTTACCACAGACCTACGGGTCCATAGCTAGTAGCTAGATGGCTTCTTCTCTCTCTTTGATCTTCAATACAATGTTCTCCTCGATCTCCCCTCTTGTTTACATTGGGTGAAAGTATTTGCTTTTGTGTGTGTAGGTGCTGCTAACGAGGTTCTATGTGGTTCCCCTACTGGATTGATAACCTTGGTTCTTAACTGAGGGAAATACTTATCTCTACTATACTGCATCATCCTCTCCTCTTTGGGGAAATCCCAACGCAGCTCACAAGTAACAACATTCACCTTCTTGGTGGTGGTTCTCTCAACATGCCATTGGGCATGGTTCTCTTGCATATCATCGAGTATCCTCTTGACATCTTCTAAGGGCTTTCCCATGATTGTTCCTCTTGCGGCTGTATCAAGCATAGTTTTTGACATGTGATTCAAGCAATTATGAAACATATGAAGGATTAACCACTCCTCCATTCCATGATTGGGGCAGTTTCTTATAGCTTCTTTCATTCTATCCCATGCAAGCACTAGTGGCTCACGTTCTTCTTGCTTGAAACCTGTAATCTGAGAACATAATTGCATAATTTTTGTAGGTGGACAAAACTTAGATAAAAATTTACTGCAACAGGCAGCCCAAGAAGTAATACTGCCTTTAGGCAAAGCTAAAAGCCATTCCTTAGCTTTTCGTCTCAAAGAGAAAGGAAATAAGCGAAGTTTAAGAGCATCTAGGTCATAATCCTTTATCCGCGTCATGTTGCACAATTCAGTAAAATTATGTAAATGCATACCTGCATCTTCAGCAGCAGAGCCTCCAAATTAGTCCTGTTGAACCATGGAAACTAGGTTTGGTTTGATCTCATATTCTGCAGCTGCAACATCGGGTTGTGCAATTGGTTCACGCATGAAATTGTTGCTAGGAGTAGCAAAACTCCCAAGATTACGAGCCATAGTAACTTTTTGGTATTTTTAACTAAAAGACTTGCAACAAAATAAAACTTAAAGTAAAAACTGAAAGTAAAAACAAAAACTGAAAATTGACTTTAACAAAAAATTCTAAACACAAAGACTAGGAATACTAAACTCCTCCCCGGCAACGGTGCCAGAAAAAGGGCTTGATATCTCCTTTTAATTGATCCGGTATTGGAACAAGAAAGGGTATCCCACATCTATTTCCCCAGAGGTGACCCTGGGTATATCGAACCCACGAGAGGAAGATTCCCTTGAAGCAATGGTCTCTAGCAAGCTTTTGCCAAAGTTTCAAATCCAGATTTTGACCAGATCAGCAAGCAAATTGTGATTCAAACACTTATAATAAAAAGAAGGTATGGGGATGAGGTCTTAATGCTTACAACCATGTATTGGTGTTGGGATCAAATATGATATTAGTTTGTGCTCGGGAAGTCACCCATCAAGAGGTGCTTGCTTCGTATCGGAGTGGGGGATGTGTCCAATTAACATCTTGACCGGCACGAGTCCTGCATCAAGAATCAGTTGTCCTACCGCAGGCCCTATCCGTCTTGCGGGGTTGCCCCGATAATTAAGATAATAATATCAGACAAAAGCTTTGGGTGTTTAATGACTACACCTCATGAATCCCCAAGGTTATGATCCATGTTACCCTACTAAACCTTACTGTCACCAGTGTTCGGAATAACACTTCATGGTCCCCTCGCTCCTAGCCTCACCGGTGCTCAATCTCCATGATCCTGGGTGCCTGCAGGGATGAAAATCGCGGACAAGACAAGAGACACTTCACGAAACAATTTTATTTCACACATACGAGACGTTATGTCAAAGAGTTCCATTGATCCCTTCACCAAATACCTGGGTTGCAAGGCTCATGCCTCACCCCATACCTTACCGGGCTACTCACACATAGAGATCAGATCGTGGGAAGAAAACATTAAAGAACACATCTTGGGATTGATTGATTGCAATATGTCTTACAATGGATGCCATGTGCGATGCACGATTACAAGTATGAACTAGTTGAGAGAGCACTATGGTGGTGGAGATGGCTATGGAGATGAAAATGGCGGTGGCTAGGGTTTGGCATTTCGACTAGGTCCCCTTTATAAAAGTTGTTCAGGTGGACGATCTGCCTCGGTTTCCACGCCAAACGACCGCTCATGCAAGCGCGTGCGGTCGCATGGAACACCGTCTTTAATTTTGGCGGCCTTCTGGCGCCTCCTGGTGACTTATCTCTTCTCCATTTTCCTTCCTTTCCTTTCTCCCACGTGATTTCTTCCCTTTTTAGCCCATTTCCTGTGGAAAAATATCAAAGAGAGGATTTGTGGAATCATTTGCACTTATTAGCCATTAGTGACAATATCGGAGCGAGTATCTCTCTTTTAATGATATATCTCGGTTTAAACAAGGTTGAAATGAATGTAAAAATATCACTCATCAAGTAGTGGCCCAGCACGGTTAGTGGTCGTTCGTAGCCGGGCGGACGTCCAAACTCCACAAAAACTCCCCTCGATTTGGTGACAGTTTGTATGACTTAGGACATATAGGATGATTTGGTGATCCGCATTGGACGGCAAAAAGTTTCCAGACCGTCGGATACCGGTATTATAGAAATCCGGATGTTTATTTTTCTACCAGATCAACAACAGAAAAATCAGAGAAAAATATTGAGCTGGTGTTGCGAAGGGAACAATCGGTCGGGTGCAAAGAGCGAGCGGGCGGCCGAGCGAGCTGTCGCTAGATTTCACCGCGGACGACTTTCATGCACGCGAGCGCCAGCTTGCTTGCTGGCACTTAAGGTGAGGAGCAACTAGCTGATGGTTACCCGTTGGGGGTTTTCCGCAAGGGTCGCTGCCACGTGTCGCTTGCTGGGCGCTCCCTTTGAAATTTAGTTTTGTTTTTCCTATACGCGTTTTTGGATTTTAAATGGGTTTTTTCGGAGGTTTTGGCTTTTTGGCTTTTGCCTAGTTTTCCCTAGGTTTTGGAGGATTTTTTTGGTAGTCGTGCTTTTTCGTGTGTAGCTGACCCACAAGTATAGGGGATCAATCGTAGTCCTTTCGATAAGTAAGAGTGTCGAACCCAACGAGGAGCAAAAGGAAATGACAAGCTGTTTTCAGCAAGGTATTCTCTGCAGGTACTGAAAGCAGCGGTAACAGATAGTTTCGATAGCAAGATAATTCGTAACAAGTAACAAGTGACAAGTATAATAAAGTGCAGCAAGGTGACCCAATCCTTTTTGTAGCAAAGGACAAGTCGGAACAATCTCTTACATAAAGCAAAGAGTTCTCGAGGACACATGGGAATTCTCATCTAGTCACTTTCATCATGCTTGTTTGATTCGCGTTCGTGATACGTCTCCAATGTATCTATAATTTATGAAGTATTCATGCCATGTTTATTATAGTTTTATATGATTTTGGTGCACTTTTATATGGCTTTTATATGATTTTCATGGACTAACATATTGACCTAGTGTCCAGTGCCACTTGCTGTTTTTTGCTTGTTTTTGGTTTTCCAGAAAATCCATATCAAACGAAGTCCAAATGCAGCGAAACTTTTTCACGATTTTTTCTGGAAGGAAACAGACCCAGGAAGCTTCGATGGAGCAGCAGAAGAGCCACAGGGGCCCCACGAGCCACCTGTGCGCGCCTGCCCCCCCCCCCCCCCAGGCGCGCCCTGGTGCCTCGTGGGCCCCCTGTGGCCCCTCTTCGCGTGATTCCAACGCTGAAAAATCATATATATTCAGAAACCCCCAAAAGTTAACCTAGATGAGTTTTTACGCCGCCGCAAGCCTCTGTACCTCCACGATCTCATATACATCCCTTTTCCGGCACCCTGCCGGAGGGGGAAAAGCATCACCGGAGGCCATCTTCATCATCCCGGCGGTCTCCATGACGAGGAGGGAGTAGTTCACCCTCGGGGCTGAGGGTTTGTACCAGTAGCTATGTGTTTTATCTCTCTCTCTCTCTCTCGTGTTCTTGATTTGGCACGATCTTGATGTACCGCGAGCTTTGTTAATATAGTTGGATCATATGGTGTTTCTCCCTCTCTATCTTGTTGTGATGAATCGAATCTTTTCCCTTTGAGGTTTCGTTATTGTCGGATTGAATATTTCAGATTTGAGAACACTTGATGTATGTCTTGCATATGAATACCCGTGGTGACAATGGGGTATCATATTGATTCACTTGATGTATGTTTTGGCACTCAACTCGTGGATTCCCGAGGTGACATTGGGGTAATCTATGCATAGGGGTTGATGCATGTTTTCATTATCTTTTCTCCGATAGAAACTTTGGGGTGCTCCTTGGAGTTCTTTGTGTGGATTGAATATTATGATTATGAAGTTGTTTGATGCATATCGTATAATTAACTCGCGGATACTTGTGGTGACATTGGAGTATCTAGGTGACATTAGAGTTGGTTGATGTGTATCATATGGTGTTATTTTAGTACGAACTCTAGGGCTGTTTGTGACACTTATAGGAATAGCTCAATAGATCGATCGGAAAGGATAACTTTGAGGTGGTTTCATACCCTACAAACAATTTCTATCTTATGTTCTCCGCTAATAGGAACTTGGGAGTGATTCTTTATCGCACGTTGAGGGATGGTTATATGATCCAATTATATTAGCATTGTTGAGAGATTGCACTAGCGAAAGTATGAACCCTAGGCCTTGTTTCTAAGCATTGCAATACCGTTTATGCTTACTTTTGTTACTTGCTACCTTGCTGTTTTTTATTGTTCGCACTACAAAAACCTATATCTACTATCCATACTACACTTGTATCACCATCTCTTCGCCGAACTAGTGCACCTATACAATTTACCATTGTATTGGGTGTGTTGGGGACACAAGAGACTCTTTGTTATTTGGTTGCAGGGTTGTTTGAGAGAGACCATCTTCATCCTACGCCTCCCACGGATTGATAAACCTTAGGTCATCCACTTGAGGGAAAATTGCTACGGTCCTACAAACCTCTGCGCTTGGAGGCCCAACACGAGTCTACAAGAACAAGTTGTGTAGTAGACATCAAGCTCTTTACTGGCGCCGTTGCCGGGGAGGAGAGTGCTTGAAGGTATATCTTTAGATCTTGCAATCAAATCTTTTAGTTTCTTGTTTTATCACTAGTTTGGTTTATAAAACAAAACTACTAAAAAATGGAATTGAGGTTGCCTCATATTATTCATCTTTATAATGTTTTCCTTGAAAATGATGGAGCGGAAAATTGTGCTCAATTGATAGAAGAAGAATTCAATAAAATGTTTGACATAAAATCTTTGAATGATGAGCATGATTGCAATGTTGCTAGTATGAATTCTTTGAATATCCATGATGCTAGTGATATGAAAAGCCATAACCTTGGGGATGCTATGTTTGATGAAGATGATATTTTTACTCTCCCAAGTTTTGATGAGAAAATTTATTATGCTGATTGCATGCCTCCTATTTATGATGATTACAATGATGAAAGTGGATTTGGAGAGGTCACAACTTTATTTAATGATGATTCCACTATTTTGAAAGAGGTTTCAATTAATTATGACAATAAAGTTGCTATCTATGATGATTATTGTGATGACATTTATGCTATAAAGAATAATGATAACCATGAAACTTGTCATCATGATTTTTATTTTCAATTTTAATGTTCCAATCAAGTATCACATGATAGTTATTTTGTTGAGTTTTCTCCCACTATTATGAATGAGAAGGAATTTGCTTATGTAGAGAGTAATAAAATTTCTATGCTTGTGGATCATGAAAAGAATGCTTTGTGTGATAGATATATTGTTGAATTTATTCATGATGCTACTGAAAATTATTATGAGAGAGGATCATATGCTTGTAGGTGTTGCAATAATATCAAGTTTCCTCTCTATGTGTTGAAAGTTTTGAAGTTATGCTTGTTTTGCCTTCCTATGCTAGTTGATTCTTGCTCCCATAAATTGTTTGCTCACGAAATCCCTATGCATAGGAAGTGCGTTAGGCTTAAATGTTCTAGTCATATTCTTCATGATGCTCTCTTTGTGTTTCAATTCTTTACTTGTATCTGAGCATCATTGAAATCATCATGCCTAGCTAAAAAGGCATTAAAGAAAAGCGCTTGTTGGGAGACAACCCAATATTGATACCTACTGTTTTTCTTGTGTTCACATGATTAACCTACTGTAGTAATCATGTTTTATATGTTTTATTTCAATAATGTGCCAAGTAAAGCCTTTGGGATAGTGTGGATGCTTGTTGATTCGATTCTGTGCAAAAACAGAAACTTTTGCGTCCAGTGATGGAATTTCTATTCTGTACTGGAGCGTGAGAAAATTCTGAAATTTGTACACAGTATTGGGATACAAAGTTTTTACGTTGTCCAAATTTTTCAGAATTTTTGGATGTGTATAAGTATGGTTTTTAAATCTCTCACTAAATGCTGTTCCGTTTTTGACAGATTCTGTTTTCGATGCATAGTTTGCTTGTTTTAGTGTTTCCATAGCTTATATTGAGTAATATAAATTGTGGAAATGATATAATACAGTATGAATTATGTGAGAACAATTATGAATCTTGTCTTGACAGTACCTAAGTGGATGATTTATTTTTATCATACTAACCTATCTCACGAAGTTCCGTTAAGTTTTGTGTGATTGAAGTTTTCAAGTTTTGGGTGAGATATCGATATGAGGAGAATAAGGAGTGGCAAGACCCTAAGCTTGGGGATGCCCAAGGCACCCCAAGGTAATACTCAAGGAAGACTTAAGCATCTAAGTTTGGGGATGCCCCGGAAGGCATCCCCTCTTTCGTCTTCAACACTATCGGTAACCTCACTCGGAGCTATATTTTTATTCGTCACATAATATGAGTTTTGCTTGGAGCATCATTTTATTCTGTTGATATTTGCTTTGTGTTATCAATAATCATGTTTTGTATCTTTTAGTTCAATAAAATGCCAATTATAGCCTTTACCATGCTCAGTTTGCAAGTTCATGTGTTCCTGTTTGAAAACAGAAAGTTTTCTGTTATGTCCAGAATATTCCTGAATAGTCAGAACATGATAAAAATCTGAAATTTTTACGTAGTAAGCATGCATGAGTTATCTGTCACGTGGTAATTTTTCAGAATTTTTGGAGTTAGGGAAGTATGAATTCGTATTCACTCTTTACAGACTGTTCTGTTTTGGCAGATTGCTGTTATATTTGCATTGTTTGCATATGTTTGCTAGTTTAATGTTTCTATTTGTGGATAGGAGTATTAAATATGCAGAGGCATTTAGTATGCAATGTTTAATTATAATTTTAGTGATTTTCTACAGTAGAGAATGTTAAGGTTTTGAATTGATTTATACTAACTTATCTCACGAGTTCTTGTTGAGTTTTGTGTGGATGAAGTTTTTAAGATTTAGGAGAAGCCTTGATATAAGAGGAATTAAGGAGACACAAGAGCTCAAGCTTGGGGATGCCCAAGGCATCCCAAGTTATTAATTCAAGAAGTCTCAAGCATCTAAGCTTGGGGATGCCCCGGTAGGCATCCCACCTTTCTTCTTCAACAACTATCGGTCAGTTTTGGTTGAGCCTAAGTTTTTGCTTCTTCACATGATATGTGCTATTCTTGGAATGTCATTTTATTTTGTTTTATTTTCTGTTTGAATAAAATACTTAAGATCTGAAATTTTTAAATGAGAGAGAGTCCTCACATAGCTAACTAATTACTTAACTACTCATTTGATCTTCACTTATATCTTTTTGGAGTAGTTTGTCATTTACTCTTGTTCTTCACTTATATCCTATGAGTAAATTGTTGATTAAATTGAATATCATAAAGTTGAAATTATATGTGCTTCATATGCTTGTATCATGTCTAGTAGTAGTTTCACATTGGGTTAGAAAGTGAATTCTATTGAAGCTTGACAATCACAATATTGGTCATACAAGCAATTCATGAATGATTAGTATCAGGAAGAGGACTTTCACATATAAATATATTATCTTGGACAACTTTTATGATTGTGAATACCCATTAATTATTTTCAAACTTGAGCATATTAGTTGAAGTTGGACAAGGAAGACAACGTAATGAGTTATGTTTGGGTATATTTGCATAGAAGTTATATTGTTATGGATCCTCCAACATGTGGTGCTTGCTTAGGATCTTTTGCTAGCCAAAAATTCATACTAAGTAGAGATACTACTTGTGCATCCAAAAACCCTTAAACCCAGTTTCTTGCCATGAGTTTCCACCATACCTACCTATGGATTGAATAAGATCCTTCAAGTAAGTTGTCATCGGTGCAAAAAGTATTAAAAATTGCTCCTAAAATATGTATGATCTTTTATTGCAAGGGAAAATAAGAGTTGTACGAACTTGTGATGGTAAAGAAATAAAAGCGACGGACTGCATAATAAAGGTTGTTATCACAAGGGGCAATATAAGGTGAAGTTCCTTTGCATTAAGGGCTTGTGCATCCAAAAATAAAAAGCGCATGACAACCTCTACTTCCCTCTGCGAAGGGCCTATCTTTTACTTTTATGCATTTACTTTTATGTATTTACTTTTATGCAAGAGTCAATAAGTATTCATTCGCATTTCAACCTCAATTATTCTCTAGTTGGCAAGCATCATGTGGTGGGGAAAGATCCAGGCATATATGGCCAGTCAAATATATTTGATCATGAATTATTATTGTTGACAATTATCTCTATGATAAATAAGTTGGGAGGCGAAACATTAATCCCCTATCTTTCTCTGTGTTTGATGGATGCCATTTGTTCTAAAAATATGCTTCGAGTACTAGCAATCATAGAAGACTATATGATAATTGAGTATGTGGAGCTCTTACTTAGACTTTGTTGAAATTAAGTTGAATTGCAATTGTTTGGTGACTAAGAACATAGGTTGTTAAGTTTCAAGAGAATGCATTGTTTGAACCATAACATGTGAATTGATTGCTACTTTATCATGATGAGTTTTATGAGAAAAAGTTGTTGTTATGATGCTAGGAAAAGTGATTGAAATTATCATTGATCAAACTTATGCATTATGCTAGCATTCACACTTCATAAATTATTTCTTTTATCATTTACCTACTCGAGGACGAGCAGGAATTAAGCTTGGGGATGCTGATATGTCTCCAACGTATCTATAATTTATGAAGTATTCATGCCATGTTTATTATAGTTTTATATGATTTTGGTGCACTTTTATATGGCTTTTATATGATTTTCATGGACTAACATATTGACCTAGTGCCCAGTGCCAGTTGCTGTTTTCTGCTTGTTTTTGGTTTTCCAGAAAATCCATATCAAACAAAGTCCAAATGCAGCGAAACTTTTTGACAATTTTTTCTGGAAGGAAACAGACCCGGGAAGCTTCGGAGGAGCAGCAGAAGAGCCACAGGGGACCCACGAGCCACCTGGGCGCGCCTGCCCCCCCTAGGCGCGCCCTGGTGCCTCGTGGGCCCCCTATGGCCCCTCTTAGAGTGATTCCAACGCTGAAAAATTATATATATTCAGAAACCCCCGAAAGTTAACCTAGATGGGTTTTTACGCCGCTGCAAGCCTCTGTACCTCCACGATCTCATATACAGCCCTTTTCTGGCACCCTGTCGGAGGGGGGAAAGCATCACCGGAGGCCATCTTCATCATCCCGGTGGTCTCCATGACGAGCCCTCGGGGCTGAGGGTTTGTACCAGTAGTTATGTGTTTTATCTCTCTCTCTCTCTCTCTCTCTCTCTCTCGTGTTCTTGATTTGGCACGATCTTGATGTACCGTGAGCTTTGTTAATATAGTTGGATAATATGGTGTTTCTCCCTCTCTATCTTGTTGTGATGAATCGAATCATTTCCCTTTGAGGTTTCGTTATTGTCGGATTGAATATTTCAGATTTGAGAACACTTGATGTATGTCTTGCATATGAATACCCGTGGTGACAATGGGGTATCATATTGCTTCACTTGATGTATGTTTTGGCACTCAACTCGCGGATTCCCGAGGTGACATTGGGGTAATCTATGCATAGGGTTGATGCATGTTTTCATTATCTTTTCTCCGATAGAAACTTTGGGGTGCTACTTGGAGTTCTTTGTGTGGATTGAATATTATGATTATGAAGTTGTTTGATGCATATCGTATAGTCAACTCGCGGATACTTGTGGTGACATTGGAGTATCTAGGTGACATTAGAGTTGGTTGATGTGTATCATATGGTGTTATTTTAGTACGAACTCTAGGGCAGTTTGTGACACTTATAGGAATAGCTCAATAGATCGATCGGAAAGGATAACTTTGAGGTGGTTTCATACCCTACAAACAATTTCTATCTTATGTTCTCCGCTAATAGGAACTTGGGAGTGATTCTTTATCGCACGTTGAGGGATGGTTATATGATCCAATTATATTAGCATTGTTGAGAGATTGCACTAGCGAAAGTATGAACCCTAGGCCTTGTTTCTAAGCATTGCAATACCGTTTATGCTTACTTTTGTTACTTGCTACCTTGCTGTTTTTTATTGTTTGCACTACAAAAACCTATATCTACTATCCATACTACACTTGTATCACCATCTCTTCGCCGAACTAGTGCACCTATACAATTTACCATTGTATTGGGTGTGTTGGGGACACAAGAGACTCTTTGTTATTTGGTTGCAGGGTTGTTTGAGAGAGACCATCTTCATCCTACGCCTCCCACGGATTGATAAACCTTAGGTCATCCACTTGAGGGAAAATTGCTACGGTCCTACAAACCTCTGCGCTTGGAGGCCCAACACGAGTCTACAAGAACAAGTTGTGTAGTAGACATCAGTTCGCTACTTTGATAAATTGATATGTGGGTGGACCGGTGCTTGGATGCTATTCTTACTTGAACAAGCCTCCCACTTATGATTACCCCCTCTCACAAGCATCCGCAACTACGAAAGAAGAATTAAGATAAATCTAACCATAGCATGAAACATATGGATCCAAATCAGCCCCTTACGGAATAGCGCATAAACTAAGGTTTAAGCTTCTGTCACTCTAGCAACCCATCATCTAATTACTACTCCACAATGCCTTCCCTTAGGCCCAAAGATGGCGAAGTGTCATGTAGTCGACGTTCACATGACACCACTAAAGGAAGCAACAACATACATATCATCAAAATATCGAACGAATACCAAATTCACATGATTACTTATGACAAGACTTCTCCCATGTCCTCAAGAACAAAAGTAACTACTCACAAATCATATTCATGTTCAAGATCAGAGGGGTATTGAATAGCATTAAGGATCTGAACATATAATCTTCCACCAAATAAACCAACTAGCATCAACTACAAGATGTAATCAACACTACTAGCAACCCACGGGTACCAATCTGAGGTTTTGAGACAAAGATTGAATACAAGAGATGAACTAGGGTTTGAGATGAGATGGTGCTGGTGAAGATGTTGATGAAGATTGGTCCTCCCACGATGAGAGGATCGTTGGTGATGTCGATGGCTTTGATTTCCCCTTCTCGGAGGGAAGTATCCCCGGCGGAATCGCTCCGCCGGAGAGCAAAAGTTCTACTGCCCAGGTTCCGCCTCGAGACGGCTGCGCTTTGTCCCGAAAGACTTCTCTCTATTTTTTCTAGGGCGAATAGCCTTATATAGCAGAAGATGGGCCCTGGAGGCCTGCCTGGGGCGACACAAGCTCGGGGGGCGCGCCTAGGGGGGTAGGGCGTGATACGTCTCCAACGTATCTATAATTTTTTTATTGTTCCATGCTATTATAGTATCAATCTTGGATGTTTTATATGCAATTATATGCCATTTATATCATTTTTTAGGACTAACCTATTAACCCAGTGCCCAGTGCCAGTTGCTGTTTTCTGCTTGTTTTTGCCTTTTCAGAAAATCATTATCAAAAAGTGTCCAAACGAGAAAAAAAAACTTTGGATTAATTTTTTCTGGACCAGAAGAGACCCACGAAGCTTCGGGAGAAGACCAGAAAAGCCACGAGGAGGCGACAAGCCTGGAGGGCACGCCCCCAGGCTTGTGGGCCCCTCGTGGCACCTCTTGACCTAATTCCAGCGCTATAAATTCTAAAATATTCGCAATATACCAGAGAGACAGAAGAGAAAACCTTTCCGCCGCCGCAAGCCTCTTTTCTTCCACGATCCCATCTGGAGGCCTTTTCCGGTACTCTCCCGGAGGGGGAATCGATCACGGAGGGCTTCTTCATGAACCTTGCTGCCCTTCCGATGATGTGTGAGTAGTTTACCACAGACCTACGGGTCCATAGCTAGATGGCTTCTTCTCTTTATTTGATCTTCAATACCATGTTCTCCTCGATGTTCTTGGAGTTCTATCCGATGTAATCTTCTTTTGCGGTGTGTTTGTTGGGATCCGATGAATTGTGAGTTTATGATCAGATTATTCATGAGAAATATTTGAGTCTTCTCTGAAATCTTTTATGCATGATTATTATAGCTTTGTATTTCTCTCCGATCTATCGATTTGGTTTGTCCTACTAGATTGATTTGTCTTGCAATGGGAGAGGTGCTTTGTGATGGGTTCAATCTTGCGGTGCTCAATCCCAGTGACAGAAGGGGACATGACACGTATTTGTATTGTTGCCATCAAGGATAAAAAGATGTGGTTTAATCATATTGCTTGAGTTTACTTTGTCTACATCATGTCATCTTGCTTAAGGCGTTACTCTGTTTCATACTTAATACCCTAGATGCATGCTGGATAGCGGTCGATGGGTGGAGTAATAGTAGTAGATGTAGGCAGGAGTCGGTCTACTTGTCTCGGGCGTGATGCCTATATACATGATAATTGCCATGAATCCGTCATAATTATTTGCTTTTCTATCACTTGCCCAACAGTAATGTTTTTACCCACCGTATGCTATGTGTTCGAGAGAGAAGCCTCTAGTGAAAACTATGGCCCCCGGGTCTACTTTATCATATATAAAAAACCTAAAAATACCTTGTTGCAATTTATTTACTTTTATTTTAATTAGTATTTTAGTTTATCTATTTATCTCTATAAGATTTAATCCTTGCAAATAACCGCTAAGAGGATTGACAACCCTCTTATTTGCGTTGGGTGCAAGTGTTTGCTCCTGTGTGTCCAGGTGCGCTTAACGGAATTTTGCTTGGTTCTCCTACTGGATTGATAACCTTGGTTCTTAACTGAGGGAAATACTTATGTCTACTATACTGCATCATCCTCTCCTCTTCGGGGAAATACCAACGCAGACTACAAGTAGCAGGAAGAATTTCTTGCGCCGTTGCCGGGGAGACATCATCAAAATTACCAAGTATCTTCGCACAAACTATCATCCACTTGCATTTATTTTATTTGCCTTTTTATTTGCATTTGCCTCTCGTTTTCATCACCCCCACTTCTAAAACAATTTTACAAAAAACACAAAAATATTTTTATTTGCCCGTTTGTTTGCTTGTGTTGCCATATGCTTCCGATTTGCTTGCATCTTTGCTTGCTAAAAAACTATTGATATGGATCCTCATCCACTTGCTAATCTTTTCAAAAAATCCAATTATGATGAACCAATTGCTAGTGAGTTGAGTGCACTAGATTATCTTTATGAAGTTTTGCTTGAAAATCGTGAATCTGAAAATTGTTATGAAGAAATTTATAAAGTGATTCATGATGGCTCCTTGAATGAAAAGCATGATTGCAATGATTTTATTATAAATTCTATTAATGTCAATTGTGTTAATAATATGCAAAACTACAAGCTTGGGGATGATGATTTTGTTATGTCCACTACTTATTGTAATGATCATGATTGGGGTGATGCTTCTTATGATCTTGAAAATTTATTTAAGCCTCATGACGAATATGTTATTGATAATAATGTTTGCAATAATATTAAAAGTGGGTTTGTAAGAGTGTCAACTTTAGGTAATAATGATCCCACTACTTTGGAGAATAATCAATCTTATGAATTTATTGATAAAAATGGGTTTGGAGAGGTCTTGACTTTAGTTGATGTTAATCCCACTATCTTGGAAGATTATAAAACTTTTACGCATGTGGATCATGAAGAGAATATTTTATATGATAGCTATATTGTTAAATTTGATTATGAACCTACATGTAATAACTATGAGAGAGGAAAATATGGTTATGAAATTTTTTAATGCCACTAAATTATCTCTCTTTGTGTTGAAATTTATGCTTCATTCTTCCTATTTGCATATGCTAGATACTGCTTGTCTTGATAATTTGTTTTCCTATAAAATGCCTATGCATAGGAAGTATGTTAGACTTAAATGTGTTTGTCACATGTTTTATAATGCTCTCTTTGTGCTTCAGTTCTTGTCTTTGACGTGAGCATCATTGAAATCTCAAGCCTATCTTAATGGCTATAAAGAAAGAGCTTGTTGGGAGACAACCCAATAAACTTTTTATTTCTGTTTTTGTGTGTTTACACAATTATAGCCTCTGTTATGATTGTGTTTTTATCTTTTAGTTAGTGTTTGTGCCAAGTAATGCCTTTGGGATGATGTTGATGATAGTATAATAGATGCTGTTTGGAAAACAGAAAGTTCTGCGTCCAGTGCTGGAATTTTAGTTCTGTACTAGAGCGTCAGAACAATCTGAAATTTTTACACTGTATTGGTATATGAATTTTTTAAGTTTTCATAATTTTTCAGAATTTTTGGAGTTACAGAAGTATTGATTTTAAATAGATCTTTACAGACTGTTCTGTTTTAGACAGATTCTGTTTTTGTTGCATAGTTTGCTTATTTTGATGAATCTATGGATCATATCGGGGGTATGAGTCATGGAGAAGTTGGAGTACAGTAGTATTATGCCAATATTAAATATGAATCAATTTACAACAGTACCTAAAGTTTTAGATTTTTTTCTTATACTAACGGATCTCACGAGGTTTCTGTTGAGTTTTGTGTGCTGAAGTTTTCAAGTTTTGGGTGAGACTACGATGGATAAAGGAATAAGGAGCATCAAGAGCCTAAGCTTGGGGATGCCCAAGGCACCCCAAGGTAATATTCAAGGAATACTCAAGCGTCTAAGCTTGGGGATGCCCCGGATGGCATCCCCTCTTTCGGCTACAATCTATCGGTAACTCACTTGGAGCTATATTTTTATTCATCACATGATATGTGTTTTACTTGGAGCGTCTTGTGATATAGTTTGTTTGCTTTTTAGTTTGTCACAATCATCTTTTCTGAACACACCTTTTTGAGAGGGACACACATTATTCGTGATTTGTTAGAATACTCTATGTGCTTCACTTATATCTTTTGAGCTAGGCAGTTGCTCTAGTGCTTCACTTATATCTTTTAGAGCACGGCGGTGCTTATATTTTGAAGAAATAGTTGCACTCTCATGCTTCACTTATATCTTTTTGAGAGTCTAATGAATAGCAATGGTAATATGCATGGGTTATGAATTTGGTCCTGATATGATAGGTATTCAAGAGGGATATAATAACAACTTTCATGTAGATCACTGAATATGATAAGTTTGATTCCTTGCAATAGTTTAGCGATATTAAGATGGTAATATGTGGGAGGTATTAGTAGATAATTGTGGTTTAGTAAGAATATTAGTGTTAAGGTTTGTGATTCCCGAAGCATGCACGTATGATCTGTCGTTATGCTATGAAGTTGGAGCATGATTTATTATTGATTGTCTTCCATTGTGTGGCGGTCGGGGGGGCGCGATGGTTAACTCCTACCAACCTCCCCCCTAGGGGCATGCGTAGTAGTACTTTGCTTCGAGGGCTAATAAACTTTTGCAATAAATATGTGAGTTCTTTATGACTAATGTGAGTCCATGGATTATACGCACTGTCACCCTTCCGCAATTTGCTAGCCTCTTCTGTACCGTGCATTGCCCTTTCTCACATCGAGAGTTGGTGCAAACTTCGCCGGTGCATCCAAACCCCATGATATGATACACTCTATCACACATAAGCCTCTTTATATCTTCCTCAAAACAGCCACCATACCTACCTATCATGGCATTTCCATAGCCATTCCGTGATATATTGCCATGCAACTTCCACCGTTCCATTTTTTTTATGACACACATCGTCATTGTCATATCGCTTTGCATGATCATATAGCTGACATAGTATTTGTGGCTCAGCCACCGTTCATCATTTTTATACGTGTTACGCTAGCATCATTGCACATCCTGGTACACTGCCAGAGGCATTCATATAGAGTCATATTTTTGTTCTAGTATCGAGTTGTAAGTAAATAAAAGTGTGATGATTATCATTATTAGAGCATTGTCCCAGTGAGGAAAGGATGATGGAGACCATGATTCCCCCACAAGTCGGGATGAGACTCCGGACGAAAAAAAAAGAAAGAAAAAAAGAGAGGCCAAAAAGAGCCATGAAAAAAAAATGAGAGAAAAGAGAGAAGGGGCAATGTTACTATCCTTTTTCCACACTTGTGCTTCAAAGTAGCACCATGTTGTTCATATAGAGAGTCTCCTATTTTGTCACTTTCATATACTAGTGGGAATTTTTCATTATAGAACTTGGCTTTTATATTCCGATGATGGGCTTCCTCAAATGCCCGAGGTCTTCATGAGCAAGCAAGTTGGATGCACACCCACTTAGTTTTCATGTTGAGCTTTCATACACTTATAGCTCTTAGTGCATTCGTTGCATGGCAATCCATACTCCTCGCATTGACATCAATTGATGGGCATCTCCATAGCCCGTTGATTAGCCTCGTTGATGTGAGACTATCTTCTTATTTTTGACTTCCCCTTATTGATCTCTACCACCACACTCTATTCCACCCATTGTGCTATATCCATGGCTTGCGCTCATGTATTGCGTGGGGGTTGAAAAAGCTGAACCGCGTTAAAAAGTATGAACCAATTGCTTGGCTAAAACCGGGGTTGTTCTTGATAAATATTTTGTGTTAAGAAGATGGAGCATGATAGGATTATACGATTTTGTAGGGATAACGTTCTTTAGCATTTTTATTTTGAAAGACATGATTATTTATTAGTATGCCTGAGTATTGATGTCTTTATATCAAATTATGGACTATTGCTTTGAATCATTCGGATCTTATTATTCATACCATAAGAGAGAGATTACATGATGAAACATGATAGATAGCATTCCACATCAAAAATTTTGTTTTTATCATTTACCTACTCAAGGACGAGCAGGAATTAAGCTTGGGCATGCTTGATACGTCTCCAACTTATCTTTAATTTTTGATTGTTCCATGCTATTATAGTATCAATCTTGGATGTTTTATATGCAATTATATGCCATTATATATCATTTTTTGGGACTAACCTATTAACCCAGTGCCCAGTGCCAGTTGCTGTTTTCTGCTTGTTTTTGCCTTTTCAGAAAATCATTATCAAAAAGTGTCCAAACGAGAAAAAAAAACTTTGGATTAATTTTTTCTGGACCAGAAGAGACCCACGAAGCTTCGGGAGAAGACCAGGAGAGCCACGAGGAGGCGACAAGCCTGGAGGGCGCGCCCAGGGGGGTAGGGCGCACCCCCAGGCTTGTGGGCCCCTCGTGGCACCTCTTAACTTAATTCTAGCGCTATACATTCTAAAATATTCCCAATATACTAGAGAGACAGAAGAGAAAACCTTTCCGCCGCTGCAAGCCTCTGTTCTTCCATGATCCCATTTGGAGGCCTTTTCTGGTACTCTGCCGGAGGGGGAATCGATCATGGAGGGCTTCTTCATCAACCTTGCTGCCCTTCCGATGATGTGTGAGTAGTTTACCATAGACCTATGGGTCCATAGCTAGTTGCTAGATGGCTTCTTCTCTCTCTTTGATCTTCAATACCATGTTCTCCTCGATGTTCTTGGAGTTCTATCCGATGTAATCTTCTTTTGCGGTGTGTTTGTTGGGATCCGATGAATTGTGAGTTTATGATCAGATTATTCATGAGAAATATTTGAGTCTTCTCTGAACTCTTTTATGCATGATTATAATAGCTTTGTATTTCTCTCCGATCTATCGATTTGGTTTGGCCTACTAGATTGATTTGTCTTGCAATGGGAGAGGTGCTTTGTGATGGGTTCAAATTTGCGGTGCTCAATCCCAGTGACAGAAGGGGACATGACACGTATTTGTATTGTTGCCATTAAGGATAAAAAGATGGGGTTTAATCATATTGCTTGAGTTTACTTTGTCTACATCATGTCATCTTGCTTAAGGCATTACTCTGTTTCATACTTAATACCCTAGATGCATGCTGGATAGCGGTCGATGGGTGGAGTAATAGTAGTAGATGCAGGCAGGAGTCGGTCTACTCGTCTCGGACATGATGCCTATATACATGATCATTGCCATGAATCCGTCATAATTATTTGCTTTTCTATCAATTGCCCAACAGTAATTTGTTTACCTACCGTATGCTATGTGTTCGAGAGAGAAGCCTCTAGTGAAAACTATGGCCCCCGGGTCTACTTTATCATATATAAAAAATCTAAAAATACCTTGCTGCTATTTATTTAATTTTATTTTAATTAGTATTTTAGTTTATTTATTTATCTCTATAAGATTTAATCCTTGCAAATAACCGCTAAGAGGATTGACAACCCTCTTATTTGCGTTGGGTGCAAGTGTTTGCTCTTGTGTGTGCAGGTGCGCTTAACGGAATTTTGCTTGGTTCTCCTACTGGATTGATAACCTTGGTTCTTAACTGAGGGAAATACTTATCTCTATTGTACTGCATCATCCTCTTCTCTTCGGGGAAATACCAACGCAGACTAGAAGTAGCAGCGCGCGCTCCCTAGGCTTGCCGTTTCCTGGTGGGTCCCCCTCTGGTATTTCTTCAGCCAATATTTTTTATATATTCCAAAATAATTCTCCGTAAATTTTCAGGTCATTTGGAGATGTGCAGAATAGCTATCTCTGTTGCACACCTTTCCGGTCCAGAATTCCAGCTGCTGGCAATCTCCCTCTTCATGTGAAACTTGAAAAATAAGAGAGAAAATGCATAAGAATTGTATCATAAAGTGAAATAATGACCCAAAACATAATAATAAATAACAGTAGGAAAACATGATGCAAAATGGACGTATCAACTCCCCCAAGCTTAGACCTCACTTGTCCTCAAGCGAAAAACCGAAATCGATAATCATGACCACATGTTTAGAGAGAGAGGTGTCGATAAAAAAACGGACATGAAGGCATCATGATCTTTATTATAACAGCAATACATTATTGATACGTCTCCAACGTATCTATAATTTTTGATTGTTCCATGCTATTATATTATCAATCTTGGATGTTTTTATAATCATTTACAGCAATTATATATCATTTTTGGAGACTAACCTATTAACTTAGTGCCCAGTGCCAGTTGCTGTTTTCTGTCCTGTTTTTGTTTTACAGAAAATCAATACCAAACGAAGTCCAAATGCCACGAAACTTTTTGGAGATTTTATTGGACAAGATAAACACTAGAAGCTTCGGGAGAGGACCAGACGCCAGAAGGGGTGGCCACGAGCCACCAGGGCGCGCCTGAGGCGGGGGCAGGCGTGCCCTGGTGCCTCGTGGGCCCACCCCAGCTCCGTTTGACCTAATTCCACCACTATAAATTCAGGAAAAATCAGAAACCCTCAGGGGAGTCCACGAAATACTTTTTCCGCCGCCGCAAGTTTCTGTTCCAGAGAGATCCCATCTGGAGGCCTTCTCCGGTACTCCGCCGGAGGGGGAATCAATCACGGAGGGACTCTACATCAACCTTGCTGCCCTTCCGATGATGCGTGAGTAGTTTACCACAGATCTTCGGGTCCATAGGCAGTAGCTAGATGGCTTCTTCTCTCTTTTTGATCTTCAATACAATGTTCTCCTTGATGTTCTTGGAGTTCTATCCGATGTAATCACTTTTTGCGGTGTGTTTGTTGTGATCCGATGAATTGTGAGTTTATGATCAGATTATCCATGAATATATTTGAGTTTTCTCTGATCTCTTTTATGCATGATTATTATAGCTTCGTATTTCTTCTCCGATCTATTGATTTGGTTTGGCCAACTAGATTGATTTATCTTGCCATGGGAAGAGGTGCTTTGTAATGGGTTCGATCTTGCGGTGTTCAATCCCAGTGACAGAAAGGGACATGACACGTATGTATCGTTGCTATTAAGGGTAAAAATATGGGGTTTATTCATACGTGAGTTTATCTTGTCTACATCATGTCATCGTTCTTAAGGCGTTACTCCGTTCTTTATGGACTTAATACACTAGATGCATGCTGGATAGCGGTCGATGTGTGGAGTAATAGTAGTAGATGCAGGCAGGAGTCGGTCTACTTGTCTCTGACGTGATGCCTATATACATGATCATTGCCTTGGATATCATCATGATTATTTGCTTTTCTATCAATTGCCTAACAGTAATTTGTCTACCCACCGTATGCTATTTTCTCGAGAGAAGCCTCTAGTGAAAACTATGGCCCCCGGGTCTATCTAAATCATATTACTAAAACGCTAAAAATGTTGCTGCCATTTTCTTTTATTTATTTTATTTTTGTATTTTTGTTTCAATCTATCTATCTATCACATACAATTTAATCTTGCAATTGACCGCCGAGGGATTGACAACCCCTCGTTTGCGTTGGGTGCAAGGATTTGTTGTTTGTGTGCAGGTGCTGCTAACGAGGTGTTGCGTGATTCTCCTACTGGTTCGATAACCTTGGTTTCATAACTGAGGGAAATACTTATCTCTACTGTGCTGCATCCTCCCTTCCTCTTCGGGGATAATACCAAGGCAAGCTACAAGTAGCAGGAAGAATTTCTGGCGCCGTTGCCGAGGAGACATCTTCAACATCTATCAAGTACCTTCGCATAAACTCTCATCTCCTTACATTTACTTTATTTGCATTTGCCTCTCGTTTTCATCTCCCCCACTTCTAAAACATTTTTACAAAAATACAAAAATATTTTTCGTTTGCCTTTTTCTTGTTTGCTTGTTTGCTTGCTTGCTTGAAATTGCTATCATGGCTGATTTTGGTATGGAAAAAAGTGAGGATGGTAAAACTCCTAAAATCGAAATTCCTACCAATTTAGATACTAAAACTTTTGTGATGGGACATGGGAATATTATAGGGAAAAATGTCATCCAAGAATTCTTTAATTGCGTTGGAACTTTGGCTTGTGATGATACTCCTATTCTTAGTAGAACCAAGAATTATGCCGAAGCTATTTCTGCTCTTGTTCTTAAACTAGAAAAAAGATTTATTCGTACCCATCCTACTTTGCAAAGATTGTTTTATGAGTTGCCAGTTATAAAAAATCCTAAGGCTAAAAAGATAGCAACTCTTCTCCTCACGAATGAATTTGATTACATAGTTCGAGAAGCTAGAGAAATCTTTGAATTTTATGGCATGAATCATGAAAAACCGGTGATAGATGAGATCTTATACAATGATGATTACTTGTTAAGATATTTATTTGGTGACGATTGCACCTTTGATGAGAATACCCAAAAGGAGGTCCCTCCTTTAAATATAATCTAACGGGTTTTCAATGGTATTAATAAACAGTATTCTTGGATTGTAAAAGGGAATCAAGAGGGATTCGAGGATGGCCAACTTAGTAATTCTAAAATTTCCATGGATGATGTGTTTCAAATTGTCTTTGAAAAGCCTCCTGATAAGAACGTATCTTTAGATAAGAAGAAGAAAGATGACAATACTTGAAATTATGCATTATGCCTAGCTAGGGGCATAAAACAATAGCGCTTGTTGGGAGGCAACACAATGAATAAAATAAAAAAATTCTGTTATTGTGTGTTTTTACTTTCATGCTACTGGTATGATTGTGTTTTGGTGTTTTTAATTAGTGTTTGTGCCAAGTAAAGCCTTTAGGATGATTTGGAAGATAGTATAATTGATGCTGTTTGGAAAACAGAAAGTTTTGCGTCCAGTGCCCGAATTTTGTTTCTGTACTGGAGCGTCAGAAAAATCTGAATTTTTACACAGTATTGGTGTATGAATTTCCCACGTTTTCCTAATTTTCTGAATTTTTTGAGTTACAGAAGTATGTCTTTTAAATAGATTGCTACAGACGGTTCTATTCTTGACAGATTCTGTTTTTGATGCACTACTTGCTTGTTTTGATGAATCTATGGATTGTATCGGGGGGTATACGCCATGGTGAAGTTAGAGTACAGTAGGTATAATGCAAAAATAAAATATGAATGGGTTTGCAACAGTACTTAAAGTGGTGATTTATTTTGTTATACTAACGGATCTCACGAAGGTTTTGTTGAGTTTTGTGTGATTGAAGTTTTCAAGTTTTGGGTGAGATCACGATGGATGAAGGAATAAGGAGTAGCAAAAGCCTAAGCTTGGGGATGCCTGAGGCACCCCAAGGTAATATTCTAGGAAGACTCAAGCGTCTAAGTTTGGGGATGCCCTCGAAGGCATCCCCTCTTTCTTCTACCAACCATCGGTAATTTTACTTGCAGCTATATTTTTATTCGTCACATGATATGAGTTTTTCTTGGAGCGTCTTGTATTATATGAGTCTTTGCTTTGTTTGCTTTTTAGTTTGTCACAATCATCTTTGCTGAACACACCTATCTTGAGATAGCCACACGTTATCATAATTTGTTAGAATACTCTATGTGCTTCACTTAAATTTTTTGAGCTAGGCAATTGCTCTAGTGCTTCACTTAAATCTTTTTGAGCACTGTGGTGGCTATATTTTGAAGAAATGAATTCTCATGCTTCACTTATATTATTTTGAGAATTGATAAGATTGAAATTTTGGAGAAATGAATTCTCATGCTTCACTTATATTATTTTGAGAATTGATAAGATTAAAATTTTGAAGAAATATTTGCACTCTCATGCCTCACTTAAATCTTTTTGAGAGTTGAAAATAGTAATGGTAATTTGCACAAGATATGAATTTGGTCCCAAAGTGATGAATATTCAAGAGGGATATAAATAAAAACTTTCATATAGATCATTGGATATGATGAGTGTGATTCCTTGCAATAGTTTTGCGATATGGAAATGATAATATGTGAGTCCTGTTAGTGAGTAATTGTGATTTAGTAAAAATATTAGTGTTAAGGTTTGTGATTCCCTATGCATGCACATTAAGTCAATAGTTATGCAATGAAATTATATCCTACTTATGGTGCATTATTCGGTGTTAGTTATGTTCAATGCATGTTTATGACCGTTTTCGTTTTTTGGTTGGTTGCTTCTCAATATTTTGCTAGCCTTCATTTGTACTAAGCAAAAATACTGCTTGTGCATCCAAAATCCTTAAACCCAAGTTGTGCCAAATGAGTCCACTATATCTACCTATATGCGGTATTTCAATGTCGTTCCAAGTAAATTTGCGTGTGCCAACTCTAATTTTCAAAATAATTTTTCCATTTTGTGTGCCTGTACCGCTCATGAAGCGGCAGGGGGTGGCCATTATTTTCCATGCTAGGTGTGTTATTCTCACGATGAGTGTTTATTCACTTGTCATTGCACGAGAGAGTGGCTGGTAATAGGGATGCCCAGTCCCACAATGAAATCAAAATTAATAACAACAAAATTCCTTGGAAAGTGTTGGTTTGGAGGGGACCCGTGGAGACGGCTAGCCATGGATTGTGAAAAGAAATGGTGGAAAGGAAATAAACTTTACTTTCTGTTTGGGAACCGCCTATGATGTGTCTAGCATGGAAAATATTGGGAATTCTCGATCGTTTTCGTTGACAGGAAAAAGCATGCCTCTCAAAATATTTTTACCTCTCTAATTTAAGCTTTGAGCTCTGGCACATTTGACAAATCTCTGCTTCCCTCTGCGAAGGGCCTATCTATTTACTTTTATGCAATTTTTATTTTTTGAGTCTCCATCTTCTCTTACAAAAGCACCAACTAGAGAGCACTATTGTCATACTTGTGCATTGGATGTAGCTAATATTTGAGTGTGGTTCATGAATGGATCAATGATTGAGCATAATGGGCTAGGGATAACTTTCTTTAGCGTTGATATTTTGAAAGACATGGTTGCTTGTTAGCATGCTTGAGTATTTATATTTTCATGTCAAATTATAGACTATTGCTTTGAATCATTCAAGTCCAATGTCCATGCTACAAAAGAAAAGAATATGAGATGAATATGTTAGGCAGCATTCCACATCAAAAATTCTGTTTTTATCATTTACCTACTCGAGGACGAGCAGGAATTAAGCTTGGGGATGCTGATACGTCTCCAACGTATCTATAATTTTTGATTGTTCCATGCTGTTATATTATCAATCTTGGATGTTGTGATGCCCCCGGCCCGATCGTGCGCTAATCATACACGCAAATGCACACGATCAAGCCTAAGGACTCACGGGATGATATCACAACACAACTCTAGACACAAATAAAACAATACAAGCTTTATATTACAAGCCAGGGGCCTCGAGGGCTCAAATACATAAGCTTGAGTCATACAAGCATTAGCAGAAGCATCAGATATCTGAGTACAGACATAAAAGATAAAAGATATACCTTAAGAAGGCGGGGCAAAACAACGACACAGATCGAAAAGGCGCAGGCGTCCTGCCTGGGAGCCTCCTAACTACTCCTAGTCATCGGCGGTCTCCACGTAGTAGTAGGCTCCTCCAGAGGGGTAGTAGTAGTCGTCGGCTGGGGCAGCTGGCTCCGAGGCTCCGTCATCTGGTCGCAGCAAACGGGTATGGGGGAAAAAGGGAAGCAAAGCAACCGTGAGTACTCATCCAAAGTACTCACAAGACTTACATCAGATCTAATCTACATATGCATCGGTATCAAGGGAGGCTGTATCTGTGGACTAGACTGCAGAATGCCAGAATAGAGAGAGAGGCCTAGCCTAACGAAGACTAGAATCTTCAGGGTCTTGCAACATTAGAAGAGTGTAGATTAGTATCATAACATAAAGTAACAAGCATGTAGTATCAAAGCCTAGAGATCCTTCCTCGATTCCCTGCGAGAAAGCGATCCCGGAGCTTCCAATTTAAGTAACATGTAACCAGTTCCAGTTGTAGTGGATCGGGATACTTTACTGAGCGTCATGTTACCGTGGACACGGCTATTCGAATAGATAATCTTCCCTGCAGGGGTGCACTACTGTTACCCAACACGCTCGATTAACTCTGGTTGGACACACTTTCCTGGGTCATGCCCGGCCTCGGCTGATCGACACACCGCAGCCCTACCTAGAGCTCAGCAGAGAGGTCCCCGCCAGTCTACATCCTAGGTGCTCAGAGGTCTTGGGCCCATCGCCCTTTGCACTCCGGGTAATTGCGCGCAGGGCGATCCAGGCCACCTCCTCTGGGGCGCCGACCAGGCCGTGCCGCAATGCTGAACTGGACGTCTGACAGAGTTTTCGGCTGATACATACGGCGCAGAGGGCCCCATTAAACCATTATCCCACGTGGTGGTAGTGCGTATAGGCCAGTGGCCAACTCAGATCAAATACCCAAATCCGTTAAGTGTATTGGGAGCTCGCGAAACGAGCAGAGGTCCACGAAACATGTGGCCCCGTCGCCCCGTCTCGTGGACTTACGGCAAGGGCTAGGAATGCCCGGCCGTGCCACGTAATTATCTCGCGGGTACCCTCATGGTCAACCCGACTCCACATCTCTCGCGGGTACCCCTCGGGGTCGACCCGACTTTATCAAGTATCTGTAATAAGGCCAAGGTACCCGTGTGTCCATAACATCAAGATGGGACCCGAGGAATCACCCTCGTTGGATTCTCACTCGATGTAACCGTCAAGGTGAACCCGGAGGAATCACCCTCGTTGGATTCACACTTCCGGGGTTGCATGACAGAAGCTTCATCGGAGGTGGTAAAAGAGGAATCACCCGCGGTAACCCACAACCGACTAGCTGTACTACAGAGGCAACATCAGGAGTGAGATAAGAGGTATCACCCCCGGCACCCGGTATTAGCTCTGCGGAGTCGAGCAACTTAGGGGGCGTGTGGTGAGGTGCTGGTCTCAGCCCGTCCATCACCTCGACCGGGGCACTGGTAACTAAGCAGGGCAACTAGGACAAGGAAGAGGGGCCACCGATGGATTTCCATCCAACCTATACTAAGCATTTAGGATAGCAGGTAAGGTATCAATAGCAGTTTACAAAAACAGGCTATGCATCAGAATAGGATCAATTAAAATCAGTAGCAAATTCTAATGCAAGCAGGAGGGAGAAAGAATAGGTGATATAGGCATGCTCAAGGGGGTTTGCTTGCCTGGAAGCTCTGCGGCAAAGGAGGGGTCGTCAACGGGGTAGTCGTCCTCCGGGGCTGCGTCGGTCTCGGGGTCTAACGGAAGAGAAGAGGGGGAAGAAACAATAAATAAAAGCAATCAAATGCAACACAGTGCATAGCATGGCAAAATGCAGTGCTGGTGGTGACCTAATGCAATACTACTTGTCGCAGACGAAACGGGAAAATATCTGAGATATTTTCCCGGCCTTTAGGCAGTTTTCGGTACACTGAACCGGAGGGGAAGGTTCCATGTTCAGATAGTTAGGAGCGATGGTCAAGCATTTTGACCACATATTCGAATTCATCTCGTTTTTCTGATCAACTTTCATGTTGAAAACTTTTCGATCCGAGCTACGGTTGAATTTCTACGAATTTTCAAAGATCTAAACCTTTTTCTGAAATTCCTGGAATTATTTACATTAATTAAATCGTATTATCCAGAATAGTGACTGATGACGTCAGCATGACGTCAGTGTGATGTCAGCGAGTCAACCCAGCTGTTCCAGGTCAAACCTGACAGCTAGGTCCCACATGTCATAGACATAGTGACTAACAGTGGTTAATTTAAACTAAACTAAACTAATTAGAGGGTGGGCCCCAGGTGTCAGTGACTAATTAGTATTTAGGTTCATTTTTAAAATTAATTAACTTAATTAATCGCAGGGGGCCCACTGGTCAGTGTCACTGTGCTGCCACGTCAGCACAGTTGACCTAGTCAACTGGTCAACTGGGGCCCCTGGGCCCACTGGTCAGTGGCCCAGAGGCGCCCACGTGGCAACCAGCTCGGCGGCTGCCGGCGTTTAGCCGCCGGTGACGCCAAAACACGGCGGCGACGCATGGGACTCGCCGGAATCGCGCTACAGAGCGCCATTCGACGCGCGGCTAGTCGCGTTGGAACGAGCACTCGACGGCGAGTCGTTCTACGGCAGCGACGCGGTCTGGGGTGGCCGGACTTGGCCAGAACGGCGACGGCGAGCGGTGGCGCGTACGGGCGAGATCGGCTATGCTGCTATGGAGCACGGGGCGATGTGTGCTTGCGCGTGTTGGGCTCCTGGGAGCCCCAGGAGCTCAACGGTGAGCTCGGGCGAGCGTGGCGGTGGCTGTGGCCACGGCGACGAGCTCGTCGACGGCGTCGGGTACGGCCACGGCGGAAAACTAGCTGGAAGGCGTGCGCGAGCTCACAGAGAGAGAGGGGAGAGGCGGTGCTCACCGGGGAGGCTCACGGAGGCCCGGCGAGAGGTTAGTAGCAGCAGGAGGTCGCCGGATTCGACGAAGAACGCCGGCGATCCGAGGATGAAGACGACGGCGTGGGCGAGGCTGCGGCGTCTCCCGGCTCCAAAGGAGGGCACTGGACGGCGTAGCCGAGAAGTGCGGAGGCGATGGACAAGACGGCGCGGCTCGGGGTCGACGGTGGCCGCGAGAACGACGGCAAGCGGCGGCGAGCGCGTACGGGCGCCGGTGGGAGAGGGCGAGAGAGCGAGAGAGAGGGGGGAAAGTGGATCTAGGCGATGGGGGAGGCCGTGGGCGTCGCCCTTATCCTCTCTGCGGCCCTGTAGCTCCGCGGTGTCGGCATTTCGCCCGCGCGCGCGCGCTCGTCCACGGCGGTGCCGACACGGCGAGAGAGAGAGAGAGGAGGGAGACGGGCGCTGTGGGCTGGGCCGCACTGTGCACTTAGGCCTAGCCGGTTAGGCCTTTTCTATTTTATTTTTCTGTTTTCTTTTATTCTTTTCTGTTGCATTTTCTTTAAGCTAGCAAATCTATTTTGTAAAATATGGGACTGGGCCCCGTAATTACATTGCATTATGTAGCACTGCTACAAAAAGTTTGGGGGTGATTTGAATTCATTTGAATTTTGCATAAATGAAAATGGATTAAATGGTGCTGTCTTGGCACTATTTTAAATAGGTTAGGGCCACTTAAATAATTCAATTAATGTTGATTTTATTTTTATAATTGCTTTGGGAATTTTTGCAATATTATGAACTATTTTGTTTAATTATTTGAAGAATTAATAATTTGACTTGCATTTGGATTTGGAATTTGAATTTGTATTATTTCGTAAATGCAATTTAATTAGGATGATCATGATGACATGGCTAATTAATTAGCTTAATGACAAGGTTAAGATCTGGGGATGATATATAATTTTTGATTGTTACATGCTGTTATATTATCAATCTTGGACGTTTTTATAATCATTTACAGCAATTATATATCATTTTTGGAGACTAACCTATTAACTTAGTGCCCAGTGCCAGTTGCTGTTTTCTGTCCTGTTTTTGTTTTACAGAAAATTAATACCAAACGAAGTCCAAATGCCACAAAACTTTTTGGAGATTTTTTATTGGACAAGATAAACACTAGAAGCTTCAGGAGAGGACCAGACGCCAGAAGGGGTGGCCATGAGCCACCAGGGTGCGCCTGGGGGGGCAGACGCGCCCTGGTGCCTCGTGGGCCCACCCCAGCTCCGTTTGACCTAATTCCACCACTATAAATTCAGGAAAAATCAGAAACCCTCAGGGGAGTACACGAAATACTTTTTTCGCCGCTGCAAGTTTCCGTTCCAGAGAAATCCCATCTGGAGGCCTTCTCCGGTACTCCGCCGGAGTGGGAATCGATCATGGAGGGGCTCTACATCAACCTTGCTGCCCTTCCAAAGATGCGTGAGTAGTTTACCATAGACCTTCGGGTCCATAGGCAGCAGCTAGATGGCTTCTTCTCTCTTTTTGATCTTCAATACAATGTTCTCCTCGATGTTCTTGGAGTTCTATCCGATGTAATCACTTTTTGCGGTGTGTTTGTTGGGATCCGATGAATTGTGAGTTTATGATCAGATTATCCATGAATATATTTGAGTTTTCTCTGATATCTTTTATGCATGATTATTATAGCTTCGTATTTCTTCTCCGATCTATTGATTTGGTTTGGCCAACTAGATTGATTTATCTTGCCATGGGAAGAGGTGCTTTGTAATGGGTTCGATCTTGCGGTGTTCAATCCCAGTGAGAGAAAGGGACATGACACGTATGTATTGTTGCTATTAAGGGTAAAAAGATGGGGTTTATTCATACGTGAGTTTATCTTGTCTACATCATGTCATCGTTCTTAAGGCGTTACTCCGTTCTTTATGGACTTAATACACTAGATGCATGCTGGATAGCGGTCGATGTGTGGAGTAATAGTAGTAGATGCAGGCAGGAGTCGGTCTACTTGTCTCTGACGTGATGCCTATATACATGATCATTGCCTTGGATATCATCATGATTATTTGCTTTTCTATCAATTGCCCAACAGTAATTTGTCTACCCACCGTATGCTATTTTCTCGAGAGAAGCCTCTAGTGAAAACTATGGCCCCCGGGTCTATCTAAATCATATTACTAAAACCCTAAAATTATTGCTGCCATTTTCTTTTATTTATTTTATTTTGTATTTTTGTTTCTATCTATCTATCTATCACATACAATTTAATCTTGCAATTGACCGCCGAGGGATTGACAACCCCTCGTTTGCGTTGGGTGCAAGGATTTGTTGTTTGTGTGCAGGTGCTGCTAACGAGGTGTTGCGTGATTCTCCTACTGGTTCGATAACCTTGGTTTCATAACTGAGGGAAATACTTATCTCTACTGTGTTGCATCATCCCTTCCTCTTCGGGTATAATACCAACGCAAGCTACATGTAGCAATTATCATAAAACTTCTCATGACAAAGTGACAATTCATCCACAAGATAAAGTATGAACTACAAACCTTATTGAAAACTAACAAACTATGATCTCAGTCACTAAAGCAATTGCAATTCATCATGTTATCATAAAGAGTCTATGTAAGAGATTTGTTTAGCAAGTTCACATACTCAACTATCATTTAGTCTTCTATGATTGCTGACACTCACGACATACTTATGGAGCAAAAGTTTCAGTCAGACACATAGAAAGATAGGGGCTTATAATTTTGCCTCCCAACGTATTTACCTCAAGGGTAATGTCAACAATGATAACTCATGGTCACCTACATTCAACTGGATATATATGTCTGGATCTTTCCGCACCACATGATGCTTGCCAAGAGAGAAAAATAAAAATGGAATAGAGGAGAATATTATTGACTCTTGCATGAAAGTAAATACATAAAAGTAAAAGATAAGCACTTTGCAGAGGGAAGCAGAGGTTGTCATGCGCTTTTTATTTTTGGATGTGCAAGCTCTTAATGTAAAGGAACGTCACTTTATATTGTCCCTTGTGATAGCAACCTTTATTATGTAGTCCGTTGCTTTTATTTCTTCACCATCACAAGATCGTACAAAGCTTATTTTCCCTTACAATAAAAGATCGTACATATTTAGGAGCAATTTTTATTGCTTTTGCACCGATGACAACTTACTTGAAGGATCTTATTCAATCCATAGGTAGATATGGTGGACTCTCATGACATGAAACTGGGTTTAAGGGTTTTTGGATGCACAAGTAGTATCTCTACTTAGTACAGAATTTTGGCTAGCAAAAGATAGGGGGCAAGCACCACATGTTAGAGGATCCAAAACAATATAACTTCTATGCGAATATAAGCAAACATAACTCATTACGTTGTCTTCCTTGTCCAACGTCGACTATTTGACATAGAATATTTAATGGGGGCTCACAATCATAAAAGATGTCCAAGATAGTATATTTATATGTGAGACCTCTCTTTCTTTATTACTTTTCATGAATTGCAACAATGAACAATGCTATGTTTGTCAACTTCCAACAAGTTTTATCAATTATACTTCTTTTATGTGAAGTCATCACTTCCCATGGGATTAGCATATGATCTCTCTTTTCTTTATTTTTTTATTTCTAAAATTGGATCAACAAAAGCAAAACACTCAACCCAAACTACTCTTTATTATATAACTCTCACACACGATTACATAGATAGATAGATCACAAAGCAAGCACTCGAAACTAAATCATACTAAAACTTTATTCTTCTAAATCACGAAATAACTAAGGATCGAACTAAGATAGATAATTATGATAAAACTGATGGTGATACGATACCGGGGCACCTCCCCCAAGCTTGGCACAAGCCAAGGGTAGTGCCCATACCCGTGCACTCAAGTCTCCTTCTTCGGTGATGGTGGTGTTGATGTAATAGGCTTGTCCTCCGTCTTCCAAGGCATAGGCTCTCCATCATAAAAGGATGAATGTGTTTCCGGAGTCCTGAAATTTGCAGCTAAACTCATACCTTTGAACTTGGCCTCATACTCAAAATTTTGGTTTTGTAAATCATACATCTGGGCCTGAAGATGATCCATCCGATCATTGAGCTTGAACATGATGTCCCCAATATCCTTGTTGTCCACCTTGTGCTCACGGATGAATTCCATGATCATGGAGTGGTTAGCATTGAGTCCGCGCTCCACCATCCCCTTGCACTTGAAGATCTCCCGTTCCACCGCTTCCAGCCTGGCCTTCTCACTCCCGGTCTTCTTGGGCCCTTGAACGTCCCGGATGTGAAGCACCCCCTCATGCATCTCAATGCTTTGAGGGTGTTTCATCACCTCCGGAAGGTACGGGTTGATGACCTTCTCGTAGAACTTGTCCTTGGACGAGCTTGGAGGCGCCATGGTGATCTAGATCTGTCAGGAAAACAGCCCGAAACAAGAACAGAGGAGAAACTTGCGATACGGTGGTCAAAACATCCGATAGTATATATAATGATTTTTTATCGTGCAGTACAAGTAATATGGAAGAAAAACGGAGTCAGGAAAGTCCACGGGGGAGCCACAAGCTCGGTAGGCGCGCCCTGGGGGGTAGGGCGCGCCCCCCAGGCTTGTCCCTCCCTCGTGCACTTTTCGGACTATTTATTATTTTCCTAATTTATTATATATTCCAAAACGAACAGAAAGTACTTTTATGGAATTTTTGGAGTCGGTTTACTTACCGTACCACATACCTACTCCTTTTCAGGATTCTGGAGCGTTCCGGAAGGTTTCTTCTATGTGCTCTTCCAGTGTCATCGTTTGAATAATATTAGTTTCAACATTAATGGGAGTACCTGAGATATAATGTTTAATTCTTTGCCCATTAACCACTCTCGGATTAGTGCCTTCGGAGTTGTTTATTTTGATGGCTCCGGAGCGATAAACTTCTTCGACGATATATGGTCCTTCCCATTTAGTGAGAAGTTTTCCTGCAAAGAATCTTAAACGAGAATTGTATAATAGAACATGATCACCGACTTTGAATTCCTGTTTTTGAATTCTTTTATCATGCCATCTTTTAACTTTCCCTTTAAATAACTTGGCATTTTCATAGGCTTGGGTTCTCCATTCAACTAAAGAGCTAATATAAATAACCTCTTTTCACCGGCAAGTTTAAAATCATAATTAAGTTCTTTAATTGCCCAATATGCCTTATGTTCTAACTCAAGAGGTAAAGACATGTTTTTCCATAAACCATTTTATATGGAGACATACCCATAGGATTTTTATAAGAAGTTCTGTAAGCCCATAATGCATCATCAAGTTTCTTAGACCAATTCTTTCTGTATCTATTAGCGGTCTTTTGCAAAATTAATTTAATTTCTCTATTAGTTAATTCAACTTGATCACTAGACTGAGGATGATATGGAGATGCAATTCTATGATTAACATCATATTTAGCAAGCAATTTACGGAAAGCACCATGAATAAAATGTGAACCACCATCAGTCATCAAATATCTAGGGACTCCAAACCTCGGAAATATGACTTCTTTAAGCATTTTAATAGAAGTGTTATGATCAACACTACTAGTAGGAATAGCTTCTACCCACTTAGTAACGTAATCAACGGCAACTAAAATATGAGTATACCCATTAGAGGAAGGAAAATGTCCCATATAATCAAATCCCCAAACATCAAATGGTTCAATAACAAGTGAATAATTCATATGCATTTCCTGACGTCTACCAACATTACCAATTCTTTGACATTCATCACAAGAGAGGACAAACTTACGTGCATCTTTGAAAAGAGTAGGCCAATAAAAACTAGATTGTAATACCTTATGTGCATTTCTATCTCCCGTGTGGTGTCCTCCGTATGCCTCAGAGTGACATTTCCGTAGGATTTGTTCCTGTTCACGCTCAGGTACACAATGTCTAATAACACCATCTACTCCTTTATATAAATGTGGGTCATCCCAAAAGTAATGTCTTAAATCAAAGAAGAACTTTTTCTTTTGTTGGTATGTGAAACTAGGTGGTATACATTTAGCAACAATATAATTAGCATAGTCTGCAGCTACTTGAGAACTGCATTGGGATTTCCCCGAATAGGAGAGGATGATGCAGTATAGTAGAGATAAGTATTTCCCTCAGTTAAGAACCAAGGTTATCAATCCATTAGGAGAACCACACAGAACCTTGTTAGCAACACCTACACACACAAAAGCAAACACTTGCACCCAACGCAAATAAGGGGGTTGTCAATCCCCTTAGCGGTTATTTGCAAGGATTAATTCTGATAGTGATAGATAGATAAGTAAATTGCAAAAGAAAATAAAAGTAAATAAATTGCAGCAAGGTATTTTTGGATTTTAATATATGATAAAAGTAGACCCGGGGGCATAGTTTTCACTAGAGGCTTCTCTCTCGAACACATAGCATACGGTGGGTAAACAAATTACTGTTGGGCAATTGATAGAAAAGCGCATAGTTATGACGATATTCAAGGCAATGATCATGTATATAGGCATCACGTCCGAGACAAGTAGACCGACTCCTGCCTGCATCTACTACTATTACTCCACCCATCGACCGCTATCCAACATGCATCTAGGGTAATAAGTATAAAACAGAGTAACGCCTTAAGCAAGATGACATGATGTAGACAAAGTAAACTCAAGCAATATGATTAAACCCCATATTTTTATCCTTAATGGCAACAATACAAATACGTGTCTTGTCCCTTTCTGTCACTGGGATATAGAACACCGCAAGATTGAACCCATCACAAAGCACCTCTCCCATTGCAAGATAAATCAATCTAGTTGGCCAAACCAAACGGATATATCAGAGAGAAATACAAAGCTATAACAATCATGCATAAAAGAGTTCAGAGAAGACTCAAATATTTCTCATGAATAATCTGATCATAAACCCACAATTCATCGGATCCCAACAAACACACCGCAAAAGAAGATTACATCGAATAGAACTCCAAGGACATCGAGGAGAACATGGTATTGAAGATCAAAGAGAGAGAAGAAGCCATCTAGCTATTAGCTATGGACCCATAGGTCTGTGGTGAACTACTCACACATCATCGAAAGGGCAGCAAGGTTGATGTAGAAGCCTGATACGTCTCCAACGTATCTATAATTTATGAAGTATTCATGCCATGTTTATTATAGTTTTGTATGCTTTTGGTGCACTTTTATATGGCTTTTATATGATTTTCATGGACTAACATATTGACCTAGTGCCCAGTGCCAGTTGCTGTTTTCTGCTTGTTTTTGGTTTTCCAGAAAATCTATATCAAATGAAGTCCAAATGCAGCGAAACTCTTTGACGATTTTTTCTGGAACATAAGAGACACTAGAAGCTTTGGGAGGTGGCCAGAAGACCCACAGGGGCCCCACGAGCCACCAGGGCGCGCCACCCCCCAGGCGCGCCCTGGTGCCTTGTGGGCCCCCTGTGGCCCTTCTTCGCGTGATTCCAACGCCAAAAAATCATATATATTCAGAAACCCCCGAAAGTTAACCTAGATGAGTTTTTATGCCGCCGCAAGCCTCTGTACCTCCACGATCTCATCTACAGCCCTTTTCCGGCACCCTGTCGTAGGGGGAAATCATCACCGGAGGCCATCTTCATCATCCCGGCGGTCTCCATGACGAGGAGGGAGTAGTTCACCCTCGGGGTTGAGGGTATGTACTAGTAGCTATGTGTTTGATCTCTCTCTCTCGTGTTCTTGATATGGCATGATCTTGATGTATCGCGAGCTTTGTTAATATAGTTGGATCATATGGTGTTTCTTTCCTCTCTATCTTTGTTGTGATGAATCGAATCTTTTCCCTTTGAGGTTTCGTTATTGTCGGATTGAATATTCAGATTTGAGAACACTTGATCTATGTCTTGCATATGAATACCCGTGGTGACAACGGGGTATTATATTGATTCACTTGATGTATGTTTTGGCACTCAACTCGCGGATTCCCGAGGTGACATTGGGGTAATCTATACATAGGGGATGATGCACGTTTTCATTATCTTTTCTCCGATAGAAACTTTGGGGTGCTCCTTGGAGTTCTTTGTGTGGATTGAATATTATGATTATGAAGTTTTTTGATGCATATCGTATAATCAACTCACGGATACTTGTGGTGACATTGGAGTATCTAGGTGACATTAGAGTTGGTTGATGTGTATTATACGGTGTTATTTTAGTACGAACTCTAGGGCTGTTTGTGGCACTTATAGGAATAGCTCAATAGATCGATCGGAAAGGATAACTTTGAGGTGGTTTCGTACCCTACAAACAATTTCTATCTTATGTTCTCCGCTAATAGGAACTTGGGAGTGATTCTTTATCGCACGTTGAGGGATGGTTATATGATCCAATTATGTTAGCATTGTTGAGAGATTGCACTAGTGAAATTATGAACCCTAGGCCTTGTTTTTAAGCATTGCAATACCGTTTGTGCTCACTTTTGTTACTTGCTACCTTGCTATTTTTATATTTTCAGATTACAAAAACCTATATCTACTATCCATACTACACTTTTATCACCATCTCTTCGCCGAACTAGTGCACCTATACATTTTACCATTGTATTGGGTGTGTTGGGGACACAAGAGATTTCTTGTATTTGGTTGTAGGGCTGTTTGAGAGATACCATATTCAACCAACGCCTCCCACGGATTGATAAACCTTAGGTCATCCACTTGAGGGAAAATTGCTACTGTCCTACAAAACTCTGCGCTTGGAGGCCCAACACGAGTCTACAAGAATAAGTTGTGTAGTAGACATCAAGCTCTTTTCTGGCGCCGTTGCCGGGGAGGTGAGTGCTTGAAGGTATATCTCTATATCTTGCAATCGAATCTTTTAGTTTCTTGTTTTATCACTAGTTTGGTTTATAAAAGAAAACTACAAAAAATATGGAATTGAGGTTGCCTCATATTATTCGTCTTTATAATGTCTTTCTTGAAAATGATGGATCAGAAAATTGTGCTCAATTGATAGAAGAAGAATTCAATAAAATGTTTGGCATAAAATCTTTGAATTATGAGCATGATTGCAATGTTGCTAGTATGAATTCTTTGAATATCCATGATGCTAATGATATGCAAAACTACAAGCTTGGGAATGCTATGTTTGATGAAGATGATATTTTTAGTCCCCCAAGTTTTGATGAGAATATTTATTATGATGATGGCATGCCTCCTATTTATGATGATTATAATGATAAAAGTGGATTTGGAGAGGCCATGAATTTATTTAGTGATGATTCCACTATTTTGGAAGAGGTTTCAATTGACTATGATAACAAAGTTGCTATCTATGATGATTATTGTGATGACATGTATGCTATAAAGAATAATGATAACCATGAAACTTGTCATCATGATTTTAATTTTCAATTGGATTATGCCAATCAAGTATCTCATGATAGTTATTTTGTTGAGTTTGCTCCCACTATTATGAATGAGAAGAAAATTGCTTATGTGGAGAGTAGTAAAATTTCTATGCTTGTGGATCATGAAAAGAATGCTTTATGTGATAGCTATATTGTTGAATTCATTCATGATGCTACTGAAAATTATTATGAGAGAGGATCATATGCTTGTAGGTGTTGCAATAATATCAAGTTTCCTCTCTATGTGTTGAAAGTTTTGAAGTCATGCTTGTTTTGCCTTCCTATGCTAGTTGATTCTTGTTCCCATAAACTATTTGCTCACAAAACCCCTATGCATAGGAAATGGGTTAGGCGTAAATGTGTTAGTCATATGCTTCATGATGCTCTCTTTGTGTTTCAATTATTTACTTTTATGTGAGCATCATTGAAATCATCATGTCTAGCTAAAAGGCATTAAAGAAAAGCGCTTGTTGGGAGACAAACCAACACTTACACTTACTGTTTTTGTGTGTTCACATGATTAAGATACTGTAGTAATCATGTTTTATATGTTTTCTTTCAATAATGTGCCAAGTAAAGCCTTTGGGATAGTGTGGATGCTTGTTGATTTGATTCTGTGCAAAAACAGAAACTTTTGCGTCCAGTGCTGGAATTTATATTCTGTACTGGAGTGTGAAAAAATTCTGAAATTTTTACACAGTATTGGGTTACAAATTTTTACGTTTTCCTAATTTTTTATAATTTTTGGAGGTACATAAGTATGGTTTTTAAATCGCCTGCTACACGCTGTTCTGTTTTTGACAGATTCTGTTTTCGGTGCATAGTTTGCTTGTTTTAGTGTTTCCATAGCTTATATTAAGTAATATAAATTTTGGAAATGATAGAATACAGTAGGAATTATGTGAGAACAATTATGAATCTCGTCTTGGCAGTACCTAAGTGGATGATTTATTTTTATCATACTAACATATCTCACAAGTTCCGTTAAGTTTTGTGTGATTGAAGTTTTCAAGTTTTGGGTGAGATATCGATATGAGGAGAATAAGGAGTGGCAAGACCCTAAGCTTGGGGATGCCCAAGGCTCCCCAAGGTAATATTCAAGGAAGACCCAAGCAACTAAGCTTGGGGATGCCCCGGAAGGCATCCCCTCTTTCGTCTTCAACACTATCGGTAACCTCACTTGGAGCTATATTTTTATTCGTCACATAATATGAGTTTTGCTTGGACCGTCATTTTATTCTGTTGATATTTGCTTGCTGTTATCAATAATCATGTTTTGTATCTTTTATTTCAATAAAATGCCAATTATAGCCTTTACCATGCTCAGTTTGCAAGTTCATGTGTTGCTGTTTGAAAACAGAAAGTTTTCTGTTATGTCCAGAATATTCCTGAATAGTAAGGACATGATAAAAATCTTAAATTTTTACACGGTAAGCATGAATGAGTTCTCTGTCACGTGGTAATTTTTCAGAATTTTTGGAGTTAGGGAAGTATGGATTCTTATTCCCCTTTTATAGACTGTTCTGTTTTGGTAGATTGCTGTTATAGTTGCATTGTTTGCATATGTTTGCGTGTTTAATGTTTCTATTTGAGGATAGGAGTATTAAATATGAAGAGGCATTTAGTATGAAATGTTTAATTATAACTTTTGTGATTTGCTACAGTGGAGAATGTTAAGGTTGTGAGTTGATTTATACTAACTTATCTCACGAGTTCTTGTTGAGTTTTGTGTGGATGAAGTTTTTAAGATTTAGGGAAACCGTGATATGAGAGGAATTAAGGAGACACAAAATCTCAAGCTTGGGGATGCCCAAGGCATCCCAAATTAATATTTCGAGAAGTCTCAAGCTACTAAGCTTGGGGATGCCCCGGTAGGCATCCCACCTTTCTTTTTCAACAACTATCGGTCAGTTTTGGTTGAGCCTAAGTTTTTGCTTCTTCACATGATATGTGATATTCTTGGAATGTAATTTTATTTTGTTTTTCTTGCTGATTGAATAAAATACTTAAGATCTGAAATTTTTAAATGAGAGAGAGTCCTCACATAGCTACCTATTTACTTAACTACTCATTTGGTCTTCACTCATATCTTTTTGGAGTAGTTTGTCATTTACTCTTGTTCTTCATTTATATCCTATGAGTAAATTGTTGAAATGAATTGAATATCATAAAGTTGAAATTTGTATGCTTCATATGCTTGTCCCATGGGGAGTAGTGACTTCACAATACAAGAAGTATAAGTGGTAAAATTTATTGAAAGTTAACAAACATAGCATTGGTCACTTGAACAATTCATGAAAGAATTTTGAAGGAAGAGAAATTTCACATATAAATATACTATCTTGGACATCTTCTATGATTGTGAGCCCCCATTAATTATTTTCAAGCTTGATCAAGTAGTTGACGTTGGACAAGGAAGACAACGTAATGACTTATGTTTGTTTATATTCACATAGAAGTTATATTGTCATGGATCCTCTAACATGTGGTGCTTGCTTAGGATCTTTTGCTAGCCAAAAATTCATACTAAGTAGAGATACTACTTGTGCATCCAAAAACCCTTAAACCCAGTTTCTTGCCATGAGTGTCCACCATACCTACCGATGGATTGAATAAGATCCTTCAAGTAAGTTGTCATCGGTGCAAAAAGCAATAAAAATTGCTCCTAAAATATGTATGATCTTTTATTGCAAAGGAAAATAAGCGTTGTACGAACTTATGATGGTAAAGAAATAAAAGCGACGGACTGCATAATAAAGGTTGCTATCACAAGGGGCAATATAACGTGACGTTCCTTTGCATTAAGGGCTTGTGCATCCAACAACAAAAAGCGCATGACAACCTCTGCTTCCCTCTGCGAAGGGCCTATCTTTTACTTTACTTTTCTGTATTTACTTTTATGCAAGAGTCATTAATGTTCATCCCTATTCCGTTCTATTTATTCTTCAGTTGGCAAGCATTATGTGGTAGGGAAATATCCAGGCACATATATCCAGTTGAATATAGGTGATCATGAGTTATTATTGTTGACATTATCCCTGAGATAAATAAGTTGGGAGGCGAAACATTAAGCCCCTATCTTCCTATGTGTTTCACTGAAACGGTTTGTTCTAAAAATATCCTTTGAGTGTCAGCAATCATGGAAGACTAAATGATGGTTGAGTATGTAGAATTTGCTAGATCAAAGCTCTTACATAGACCCTTCCTGAAAATAAGATGAATTGCAATTGTTTGATGACTGAGAACATAGTTTGTTAGTTTTCAAGAAAGTTTATGGTCTATACTTTAAACATGTGAATAGCTTGCTACTTGATCATGAGAAGTTTTATGAGATGAGCTACTGATTATGATATATATTGATGCTAGAAAGAGTGATTGAAATTATCATTGATCAAACTTATGCACTATGCTAGCATTCACACTTCATAAAAATTTTCTTTCATCATTTACCTACTCGAGGACGAGCGGGAGTTAAGCTTGGGGATGCGGATACGTCTCCAACGTATCTATAATTTATGAAGCATTCATGCCATGTTTATTATAGTTTTGTATGATTTTGGTGCACTTTTATATGATTTTCATGGACTAACATATTGACCTAGTGCCTAGTGCCAGTTGTTGTTTTCTGCTTGTTTTCGGTTTTCCAGAAAATCTATATCAAATGAAGTCCAAATGCAGCGAAACTTTTTGACGATTTTTTCTGGAACATAAGAGACACTAAAAGCTTCGGGAGGTGGCCAGAAGACCCACAGGGGCCCCACGAGCCACCAGGGCGCGCCACCCCACCTCCCCAGGGGCGCCCTGGTGCCTCGTGGGCCCCCTGTGGCCCTTCTTCGCGTGATTCCAATGCCAAAAAATCATATATATTCAGAAACCCCCGAAAGTTAACCTAGATGAGTTTTTACGCCACCGCAAGCCTCTGTACCTCCACGATCTCATCTACAGCCCTTTTTCGGCACCCTGCCGGAGGGGGAAATCATCACCGGAGGCCATCTTCACCATCCCGGCGGTCTACATGACGAGGAGGGAGTAGTTCACCCTCGGGGCTGAGGGTATGTTCTAGTAGCTATGTGTTTGATCTCTCTCTCTCGTGTTCTTGATATGGCACGATCTTGATGTATCGCGAGCTTTGTTAATATAGTTGGATCATATGGTGTTTCTTCCCTCTCTATCTTTGTTGTGATGAATCGAATCTTTTCCCTTTGAGGTTTCGTTATTGTTGGATTGAATATTCAGATTTGAGAACACTTGATGTATGTCTTGCATATGAATACCCGTGGTGACAATGGGGTATTATATTGATTCACCTGATGTATGTTTTGGCACTCAACTCGCGGATTCCCGAGGTGACATTGGGGTAATCTATGCATAGGGGTTGATGCACGTTTTCATTATCTTTTCTCCGATAGAAACTTTGGGGTGTTCTTTGTGTGGATTGAATATTATGATTATGAAGTTGTTTGATGCATATCGTATAATCAACTCACGGATACTAGTGGTGACATTGGAGTATCTAGGTGACATTAGAGTTGGTTGATGTGTATCATATGGTGTTATTTTAGTACGAACTCTAGGGCTGTTTGTGGCACTTATAGGAATAGCTCAATAGATCGATCGGAAAGGATAACTTTGAGGTGGTTTCGTACCCTACAAATAATTTCTATCTTATGTTCTCCGCTAATAGGAACTTGGGAGTGATTCTTTATCGCACGTTGAGGGATGGTTATATGATCCAATTATGTTAGCATTGTTGAGAGATTGCACTAATGAAAGTATGAACCCTAGGCCTTGTTTTTAAGCATTGCAATACCGTTTGTGCTCACTTTTGTTACTTGCTACCTTGCTATTTTTATATTTTCAGATTACAAAAACCTATATCTACTATCCATACTACACTTTTATCACCATCTCTTCGCCGAACTAGTGCACCTATACAATTTACCATTGTATTGGGTGTGTTGGGGACACAAGAGATTTCTTGTATTTGGTTGCAGGGTTGTTTGAGAGATACCATCTTCAACCTATGCCTCCCACGGATTGATAAACCTTAGGTCATCCACTTGAGGAAAAATTGCTACTGTCCTACAAAACTCTGCGCTTGGAGGCCCAACACGAGTCTACAAGAATAAGTTGTGTAGTAGACATCAAAGCCCTCCGTGATTGATTCCCCCTCCGGCAGAGTACCGAAAAAGGCCTCCAGATGGGATCACAGAAGAACAGAGGCTTGCGGCAGCGGAAAGGTTTTCTCTTCTGTCTCTCTGGTATATTGGGAATATTTTGGAATTTATAGCGCTGGAATTAGGTCAAGAGGTGCCACGAGGGGCCCACAAGCCTGGGGGGCGGGCCCTCCGGGCTTGCCGCCTCCTCGTGACTCCTCTGGTCTTCTCCCGAAGCTTCTAGGGTCCCTTTTGGTCCAGAAAAAATTAATCCAAAGTTTTTTCTTCATTTGGACTCCGTTTGATAATGATTTTCTGAAAAGGCAAAAACAGGCAAAAAACAGCAACTGGCACTGGGCACTAGGTTAATAGGTTAGTCCCAAAAAATGATATATAATTTCATATAATTGCATAATAAACATCCAAGATTGATACTATAATAGCATGGAACAATCAAAAATTATAGATACGTTGGAGACGTATCAAGCATCCCCAAGCTTAATTCCTGCTCGTCCTCGAGTAGGTAAATGATAAAAACAGAATTTTTGATGTGGAATGCTACCTAACATGTTTCATCATGTAATTCTCTTTTACGGTATGAATATTAAGATCCGAATGATTCAAAGCAACAGTCTATAATTTGATATAAAGACATCAATACTCAGGCATACTAACAAACAATCATATCTTTCAAAATAAAAATGCTAAAGAAAGTTATCCCTACAAAATTATATAATCCTGTCATGCTCCATCTTCTTAACACAAAGTATTTATCATGCACTACCCCGATGACAAGCCGAGCAATTGGTTCATACTTTTTAACGCGCTTCAGCTTTTTCAACCCCCCACTCAATACATGAGTGCAAGCCATGGATATAGCACTATGGGTGGAATAGAATGTAGTGGTAGAGATTAATAAGGGGAAATCAAAAAGAAGAAGATAGTCTCACATCGATGCGGCTAATCAACAGGCTATGGAGATGCCCATCAATTGATGTCAATGCGAGGAGTAGGAATTGCCATGCAACGGATGCACTAAGAGCTATAAGTGTATGAAAGCTCAAAATAAAAACTAAGGGGGTGTGCATCCTACTTGCTTGCTCATGGAGACCTCGGGCATTTGAGGAAGCCCATCATCGGAATATACAAGCCAAGTTCTATAACGAAAATTCCCACTAGTATATGAAAGTGACAAAATAGGAGACTCTCTATATGAAAAAACATGGTGCTACTTTGAAGCACAAGTATGGAAAAATATAGTAACACTGCCCTTCTCTCTTTTTCTCTCATTTAAATTTTATTCTAGTTTATTTTTTTTCTCTTTTTTTCCTTTTTTCGTGGGCTCTTTTTGGCCTTTTTTCTCCTTTTTTATGTCCTCACTGGGACAATGCTCTAATAATGACGATCATCATACTTTTATTTACTTACAACTCAAAAATTACAACTCGATACTAGAACAAATATGACTCTATATGAATGCCTCTGGCAGTGTACCAGGATGTGCAATGATACTAGCGTAACATGTATGAAAAATGATGAATGGTGGCCGAGCCACAAATACTATGTCAGCTATATGATCATGCAAAGCAATATGACAATGATGATGTGTGTCATATAAAAAGAACGGTGGAAGTTGCATGGCAATATATCTCGGAATGGCTATGGAAATGCCATAATAGGTAGGTATGGTGGCTGTTTTGAGGAAGATATAAGGAGGCTTATGTCTGATAGAGCATATCATATCACGGGGTTTGGATGCTGTCGTGGGTGCAAGTCTGACAGTAGTGTGTAGGGGTACGGATGAGAGGGCAGAGCCTAGCTATGGCGCAGGTGTTACACTCGGATTTACGAGTTCAGGCCCCTCAGCGGTGGAGGTAACAGCCCTACGTCTCGGTGCTCTGGAGCTTGATTGCTTGAGTGTATACGTTACAAAGGATTGGCAACCCTTGGAATGGAGCTGGGGGTGGCTTATATAGTGTCCGCCAAGTCCCCCCATGAAGGCTGCCATTACCAGGGGTTAAGAGGGGGTTTAAGGGCGCCAGGTAACGGGCGCATTGAATACAATTAATATAGGCGAACGTGCGTCCCGACCGTTGCGCTCCTGGAGTCTCCTGGTCTTCTCTGGTCGAGTGACTTTCGGATGCTCCGAGTGAAACAAGCTGGTCGAGTGAACTCTTGCCTTCCGAGTGGTTCGTTGAACTTCGAGTGAATGTCAGTCTGTGGAATTCTTGGTCGCTGTTCTGGCCCTGGGGCCCAGTATAAGGCGTGTGGTGTCCTAGGGTAGGGCCTATAGGTCAGACCTATTACCCTATCCCTAGTACATGACCTCGTCATTAGCCCCCGAATCGGTCGAGGTTAGGCGGGTTGAGTCAAGGCGAATTCCCAGGTGAGTTCAGCGCTACGGAGGCGCTCAAGAACTCTTACTGGTCATTTAGACGCCCTTGTCTTCGTGCGGCACCTTGACGGATTCTGGACCATATGACGTCCGAGTGAAATGAGTAGTCTCCATCCGAATGGGTAATTTCCATCCGAGTGAGTAGTTCCCATCCGAGTGAAATGAGGAGCCATATGCCGGAGCGGATCCGAGCGTACATGGCACGTCTTCGGAGTGAAAGCAACCGGGTTGCTGGACTCCGGATTTTGCGGGATTTGAAACCATATTCGAGCGCACGTGAACGGTTGCAGCGCAACGAGTGGAGAAAGTGGGGCGTGACGCCTCGATTTTCGCCCCACTTTTCGCCACGTACCGCTGGATCTCCGACGGCGCGATTTGAGGGATCTGCGGGCCCATGATTCAGCGGCGTGGATTGGGGAGCGGGCGGCGATATATAGAGCCACCGCATTGGAGAGGAAGAGAGGACCAGATCCCCTTTTCTCCACTTCTCCCATTCTGCCCGATCTCTTCTCCAGAGACCCACTCCGCACGAATCCTCCTCAGTGCTGAAGAGCCTGGCGGCGATGGTGAAAGACAAGACGGCGAAGCTTGAGAAAGCGAAGAAGGCGGCGAAGGGGAGGAAAGCATCGAGCTCCCGAGCTGCGCTCCCGAGCTGCGCTCCCGCCCGGGTGGATCCAGGGCGACTGGCTCCCGCCGACCACCACGGTCGACGACGTCAGCGGGCTCGTCGTGGATGGGCTGATCCGCGACGGGACCTGGAGGTTGCCGGAAGAAGGGGAGACTGAGCCCGCGCCGCGCCCCGGGGAGCGAGTGCTCCTCACCATGCACATCGAGCGAGGTTTCTCCATGCCACCTCACCCCTTTTTCCGCGGATTCTTGAATTCCTTCGGTGCTCAGCTCCATCACATGCCTCCAAATGCCATAATGTACCTTGCCGCATTCGTTTCTGTGTGTGAAAATTTTCTGGGTTGTCTGCCGCACTGGGGTTTGTTCAAACACTTTTTCACGTGTCGATCTCAATCGGTTAAGAAGGTTGACCCCGATGGAGAGAGGACGCACGTGATCCAGATGTGCGGTGGCCTAGGTATTCAGATGAGGGGTAAGAGTGCATTCCCATCTATGTCCTTTCCCGACTCAGTGAGGGGTTGGCAGTCGACCTGGTTCTACTGCAACGACCTGCCGTGCTCTGGCTCGTCGACTGGCCTTCCTCCTTACACGACTGAGAGAGTTCAGTCTCCTCCCTCGCTGACGGTTGATAAAAAGGAGAAGACGGATGTAGGGATCTTGGTGACCGCCATGGCTAGTCTGATTCAGGGTGGATTGACTGGCCTGGACCTTCTGGAGGTCTTTCTCAGTCGGAGGATCCAGCCGCTGCAGGAGCGGGCTCACCCCATGTGGCTCCACACTGGACCCAGTGATCCGACCCGAGTGCATCCGGAAGACGTCGAGGAGAAAACGATGGAACAGTGGATCAGGTGCATCACTGGCGCACGTGACAACCCGCGAGGGTCAAGACGGATCCCGCCCTACGGCGTCAACAACCAACCATTGGAGGTGAGGCACGAATTTCTGAGTGAATTACCGATGCGCAAATTATCCGAGTGAACTGATCGACCCGAGTGAACTGACTGAACTGTCTGTCTTTACTCTTCATGTCTTGCAGGAGTTCCAGAAGATGTTATCGCCTGTGCCGAATGGAGAACAACTTGCCGGAGGCGTGGAGAGCGAACATGGCAGCGCCGGGGGCAGCTACGCAGAGGACAGCGAGGAAGAAAGTGAGGACTCGGAAGGGAGTGATGAGGTCGAGTCTTCTCTGTCACCGAAGCTGCGCTCCGAGCCCCGCTCCAAACGACTTCATGATCCTAGTGCTGGCCCGGAAAAGGAGGCGGTTCCCAGTGCTAAGGCTCCAAAGCGCACTCGGACGTCGTCGCCTGCGCCGACTGAGAAGGCCGCCAAGCAGCCCAAGGTCGCCTCCCCCAAGCCTCGAAAGGCTCTACCTCGGATCAAGGTCACTGTGCCTGTCGCCTCAACGTGAGTATCCTTCTCAGCTTTTCTTTTCTGTCTTTGTCAACTTTCGTGATTCTTCTGACCGAGTGCATCTTATGAACCAGTGCTGCAACCTCGACGGCGTCTCCCATGCAGACTGATGGGGACCACGCCGAGGCCGAGTCGGCAGACGCGGCCACTTCTCGAAAAGGTAACAATGACTTCATTTTTACTTTGACCAGTCATTCGACTGAAATATCTTCATCTGATTGAATTGTGTAACGCGACTGATTGTGTCGAGTGACCGTAGCACTTGCAGAGGTCATCCACGTTGGGGACGATGATGAAGAGCTGCCACGGAAGGACACCGAGAAGGGGACCGCAACTCCGACTGCTTCTCAGACCACCACGCGGAAGACGCCACCAAGCAAAGCGCCTCAAGTTCCTCCTGCACCTGCCGTGACCGTGCCTCTGGGGCTGGGTTCTTCTCAGGCTGGAGCTGGTTCTGCTGCGGCTCCGTCGACTGCTCTGACTTCGGTTTCGACTCCTCCCGTCAATATCTTCAGTCTATACAAGGTGCCGGAGGACCAAACTGGGACCAGCAAGGAGGACATGATCCAGGCGGAGCTGATGACCCAACGGCTCACGGAGGTGTGCGCAGCTGGGAAGCTAGCATACGATGCCAGTGCTGCTCTCCAGGAGGACGTTCGAGTAAGTGCCCTTGTAAGTTGATCTCCAAGTCATTTTTCTTCAGTAGTAATTTCAGTCCGAAAATATCTGGTACACCCAGTGGGTGTTCTTTTGTGTTCGGCCATCACTCGGATCAGGCGGGCCGGTCCGAGTGGATACCGTTTCAGTGGGGGCACGCTGAGTGCACCCACTGGGTGTAGTCCCCGAGACTGCCGTCGACTGTGGGCAGTCGGCGGGAGTCTTAGAAGTTAGACATTGTTCTGTCGTTGCTCTTTTTTTTTGTGTTCGGCCGTCACTCGGATCGGGCGGACCGGTCCGAGTGGATACCGTTCCAGTGGGGGCACGCTGAGTGCACCCACTGGGTGTAGTCCCCGAGACTACCGTCGGCCGCGGGCGGTCGGCGGGAGTCTTAGAACCTTTTTTCTCTTTTTTTTTGTGTTCGGCCGTCACTCGGATCGGGCGGACCGGTCCGAGTGGATACCCTTCCAGTGGGGGCACGCTGAGTGCACCCACTGGGTGTAGTCCCCGAGACTGCCGTCGACTGCGAGCAGTCGGCGGGAGTCTTAGAACTTAAAATCTGATATTGGTCAAGCTTGCTCCTCCCTGTCAAAAGGTACTTCAGGATCTGATACTGGTCAAGCTTGTTTCTTCCGGGAGCGCCAGTCTTTGGACACTCGGAATATTTCTTAACGTTAACTGATCTGCTCTTTCTGGTGCTTCAGAAAACTTGCAAGCTTGGGACTCAGTACGTGGCACTGGAGAAGGAAACGGCCCAGCTTCGAGTGAATTTGGAGGTGGAGAGAAGGAACACTGCGCGCGCTCAAGCAGAGCTCAAGACCATGGGAGGTAAGCTCCAATTACCGAGCATTCTGCTTTCACCTTTTTACATTCTTTGAACCGAGTGACTTCACTCGAACAGATGTGCATAGTGAAAACCATCGACTCCAAGTGCGGCTCAGAACCTCTATCTCTTTAGAAACTATGAAGCAGGCACTCGAGAACAAGGACAACGAGCTGGCGGGAGAGCAGCAAGCGGCGAAGGAGAAGACCAAGGCTGCCGAAGAGAAGCTGGCCTCACTCGGGAAGCTCGAAGCAGAGGACGCATCGCTGAAGAAAGAGGTACTCGAGCTCAAGAAGCAGCAAACCGAGTGGGAGAGCAAGCTCAAGGCCCAGGCGGAAGTCTACGAGAAAGAGAAGGAGACTCTGAATGAGAAGATCACCCAGCTGATCGAGAAGAAGAACGCCCTAGAGAAGTATATAGAGGAGTTCACGGAGGAGATGTACACCAAGCTTGCAGGTAACTTATAACTCCGAGTGTATTTCAACTTATCTCCGAGTGAACTTTTTGCATGCTGATGTTCAACTCTCCTCTTTTCTTCTTCACAGAGTACTGCCGAGACTTCGATCTAGAAACTGACAGAATCGAGAGGGATCTGGATCCTTCCAGGTCACTCGTCGGTGACAAGGCTGCTCTGGGCATCCTGCGGGTGGAAACTCGCATCGAATACATCCAAGGGTACATCATCCGTCTGCGGGGCGCACTTGGGAGAATCGACAAGGAGCTATGGCCTGAAGACATCTTCGACACCGACTTGGAAGCGATGATGACTCGTCTCAACGAGATTCCTAGTCGAGTGCAAGCGTGGAAGAAGTCGGCTGCTCGCTGCGGGGCCGACGTGGCGCTTTCTCTCGTCCGAGTGCACTGCAAGGACGCCAAGGAGGAGAATCTGAAGTCTCTCCAAGTCGCCAACACGAAGAAACTCCAGTTTGAGGACTTCATGGAGACGTTCATTGAAGCGGCCACTCGGATCGCGGACGGCATCGACCTGGATTCCTTCGTCGAGCCGGCCAGCCCCACAGCCGCGTGAGAAAACTTTAAGTCCTACCCTTTATCCTCGGTATGCCGAGTGGATCTGTAATCGTTAAACTCTTTCGGGCTTCGGGCCCGAGTACTCGTATTTGCTTTTGAACTTCAGGAGTTATTTGAATGCTTTCCTTCGAGTCTTTCGAATCTTTGGAGTGGTTTTTTAACTTGGGCGAAGGCTGGTTCGCAGCCAAGCCCCCGAGTGAGAGGGACACTCTTCACTCGGAGTAGGTTTTAGCTTGGGCGAAAGCTGGTTCGCAGCCAAGCCCCCGAGTGAGAGGGACGCTCTTCACTCGGAGTAGGTTTTAGCTTGGGCAAAAGCTGGTTCGCAGCCAAGCCCCCGAGTGAGAGGGACGCTCTTCACTCGGAGTAGCGTTTTTAACTTGGGCGAAAGCTGGTTCGCAGCCAAGCCCCTGAGTGAGAGAGACGCTCTTCACTCGAAGTAGCGTTTTTAACTTGGGCGAAAGCTGGTTCGCAGCCAAGCCCCCGAGTGAGAGGGACGCTCTTCACTCGGAGTAGCGTTTTTAACTTGGGCGAAAGCTGGTTCGCAGCCAAGCCCCCGAGTGAGAGGGACGCTCTTCACTCGGAGTAGCGTTTTTAACTTGGGTGAAAGCTGGTTCGCAGCCAAGCCCCCGAGTGAGAGGGACGCTCTTCACTCGGAGCAGCGTTTTTAACTTGGGCGAAAACTGGTTCGCAGCCAAGCCCCCGAGTGAGAGGGACGCTCTTCACTCGGAGTAGTTTTTAACTTGGGCGAAAGCTGGTTCGCAGCCAGGCCCCCGAGTGAGAGGGACGCTCTTCACTCGGAGTAGCTTTTAACTTGGGCGAAAGCTGGTTCGCAGCCAAGCCCCCGAGTGAGAGGGACGCTCTTCACTCGGAGTAGCGTTTTTAACTTGGGCGAAAGCTGGTTCGCAGCCAAGCCCCCGAGTGAGAGGGACGCTCTTCACTCGGAGTAGCGTTTTTAACTTGGGCGAAAGCTGGTTCGCAGCCAAGCCCCCGAGTGAGAGGGATGCTCTTCACTCGGAGTAGTTTTTAACTTGGGCGAAAGCTGGTTCGCAGCCAAGCCCCCGAGTGAGAGGGACGCTCTTCACTCGGAATAGTTTTTAACTTGGGCGAAAGTTGGTTCGCGGCCAAGCCCCCGAGTGAGAGCGACGCTCTTCACTCGGAGTAGCGTTTTTAACTTGGGCGAAAACTGGTTCGCAGCCAAGCCCCTGAGTGAGAGGGACGCTCTTCACTCGGAGTAGCGTTTTTAACTTGGGCGAAAGCTGGTTCGCAGCCAAGCCCCCGAGTGAGAGGGACTCTCTTCACTCGGAGTAGCGTTTTTAACTTAGGCAAAAACTGGTTTGCAGCTAAGTTGAACGGCGTACACCCACTGGGGGTTGTAAGCCAAAGAATGCGTACGAGTGAACTTCAATGTGGAACTGGAAAAGTCATGCTTTTATTCATCAAATGTCACTCGAGTACTTTTATTACATCTCATCATCAAGTATAAAATCGTCGCAGCAAATCTGCATTCCAAGCACGGGGCTCGTCTGCTTGCTTCTGAAGGTTGTACAGGTGATATGCTCCATTGTGCAGAACCTTTGAAATGACGAAAGGACCTTCCCACGCAGGAGCAAGCTTGTGAGGTCGCTGCTGATCCACTCGGAGCACAAGATCTCCTTCCTGAAAGGTCCGACTCCTAACGTGCCTGCTGTGAAAACGTCGTAGATCTTGCTGATAAATGGTCGAACAGATCAGAGCCATCTCCCTTTCCTCCTCCAAGAGATCAACGGCGTCTTGCTGTGCTTGCTCTGCTTCAGCTTCAGAGTACAGTTCCACTCGGGGTGAATTATGGAGCAAGTCACTCGGCAGGACGGCTTCAGCTCCGTACACCATGAAGAAAGGAGTGCGATTGGTAGACCGATTGGGGGTCGTCCTCAAGCCCCAAAGAACTGACGGCAACTCGGTGACCCAGGCTCCAGCTGCGTGCTCCAAATCGCGCATGAGTCGTGGCTTTAACCCCTGAAGAATCAGTCCATTTGCTCTCTCAGCTTGTCCATTCGACTGCGGGTGCGCCACAGATGCATAGTCGACTCGGGTGCCTTGGGCGGCACAGAATGCCCTGAACTCTTCCGAGTCGAAGTTTGAACCATTGTCAGTGATGATGTTGTGGGTCACGCCATATCTGAAGACTATCTCCTTCATGAACTTGATCGCTGTACGAGAATCTAGCTTCTTGATGGGTTTGGCCTCAATCCATTTGGTGAATTTATCGACTGCGACCAGCAAGTGGGTGAAACCACTCGCCCCTGTACGGAGGGGTCCCACCATGTCCAGTCCCCAGACTGCAAACGGCCAAACGAGTGGAATTGTCTTCAGAGCAGACGCAGGCTTGTGGGATAAGTTTGCGTAGAACTGGCACCCGGCACAGTGTTGGACTATCTCCTGCGCAGCTTCATTGGCCCGAGGCCAGAAGAAACCGGCTCGGTAAGCTTTAGCCACGATCGTCCGAGAGGACGCGTGGTGTCCACAAGTCCCCGAGTGAATCTCCTCCAGGATCAATTGACCTTCTTCCGGAGAAATGCAGCGCTGAGTCACACTGGTGACGCTCTTTCTGTATAACTGATCGCCCATCACTGTAAAGGCCTTGGACCTGCGAACAATCTGGCGGGCTTCGGATTCATCTTCTGGAAGTTCCTGCCTGAGCAGGTATGCAATGTAAGGCACTATCCACTAGGGTGTGATTGCTAGGACCTCCATGACCAAATCAATGACTGTCGGGACCTCGACTTCAGTCGGATCAGAAGGACTGACCGCTTGCGGGGGCTCTTCCGTGAAGGGATCTTCTTTTACTGTCGGAGAACGTAAATGCTCGAGGCACACATTGCTGGGTATGGATTTTCGAGTGGATCCGATCTTCGCCAGATCGTCTGCCTCCTGATTCTTGGCTCGGGGAACGTGATGCAGCTCCAAACCTTCAAATTTCTTCTCCAACTTTCTCACCGCGTTGCAATATCCTGTCATAGCAGGGCTTCTGATATCCCACTCCTTCATTACTTGGTTCACAACAAGATCCGAGTCCCCGTAGACCATCAGGCGCCGGACGCCGAGTGAGATGGCCATACGTAGACCATACAGGAGCGCTTAGTACTCGGCTTCGTTGTTGGAGGAATCAAAGTGAATCTGCAGAACATATCTGAGACGATCGCCCTTCGGAGATATTAACACAACTCCAGCCCCTGAACCATTCAACATCTTGGAACCGTCAAAGAACATGGTCCAGTGTTCCGGGTGACTCTGAGTCGGTTGCTGTTGTTCAGTCCACTCGGCTAGGAAATCGGCTAATGCTTGGGACTTGATCGCCTTTTTTGCCTCGAACTTGATGTCCAGGGGCAGGAGCTCGATAGCCCACTTCGCCACTCGGCCAGTCGCATCCCGATTGTTCATGATCTCAGACAGTGGGGCGTCGCTGACGACTGACACGGTGTGCTCTTGGAAGTAATGGGCTACTTTCTTCACAGTCAGGTAAATGCCGTAGACGAGCTTCTGGTAATGAGGATACCTCTGCTTGGACGGAGTCAGAACTTCAGAAATATAATAGACTGGGCGCTGAACTTTGTAAGCCTTGCCCTGTTGTTCTCGCTCGACTGTGAGGACAGTGCTGACAACTTGACCAGTGGCCGCAATGTACAAGAGCAACGGCTCGTTGCTATTCGGAGCGGCAAGCACCGGCTGGGTGGAAAGCAGGGCTTTGAGCTCGACAAACGCTGATTGTGCTTCAGCAATTCACTCGAACGAGTCAGATTTCTTCATCAAGCGGTACAGAGGCAGTGCCTTCTCACCAAGACGGGAGATGAATCGGCTCAGAGCTGTGAGGCAACCCGTGAGCTTCTGTACATCATGAAGACGTTCAGGACGTTTCATTCGTACAATCGCCCCGATCTTCTCAGGATTAGCATCTATCCCTCGTTTGGAAACGAGGAAACCAAGTAGTTTGCCCCCAGGAACTCCGAAAGTGCACTTCGCTGGATTCAGCTTGATATCATACTTCCGCAGATTTGCAAAAGTTTCAGCTAAGTCAGCCAGTAGGTCGGAACCTTTTCTGGAATTGACCACTATGTCATCCATGTATGCTTCGATGTTCCGACTGATCTGTTTATGCAAACACTTCTGCACCATGCACATGAAAGTGGCACCAGCATTTTTGAGACCGAATGGCATGGTGATATAGCAGAAGCACCCGAATGGGGTGATGAAAGCTGTTTTTATTTCATCTGGCCCATACAGTCGGATCTATTGGTACCCGGAGTACGCATCCAGAAAAGACAGTCGCTCACAACCCGCGGTGGAATCTACGATTTGATCTATGTGGGGGAGCGGGAAATGATCCTTGGGGCAGACCCGATTGATGTGCTTGAAATCAATGCACATTCGGAGAGACTTGTCCTTCTTAGGGACCATGACGACGTTGGCGAGCCACTCGGAGTGGTACACCTCACGGATGAACTCGGCTGCCAGGAGCCGAGCAACTTCTTCGCCAATGGCCTTCCTCTTCTGTGTAGCAGAGCGGCGGAGATGCTCCTTCACAGGTTTCGCCTTTGGGTCGACTCGCAAACGGTGCTCAGCCAGCTCCCTGGGTACACCCGACATGTCAGATGGTTTCCATGCGAAGATGTCCCAGTTCTCACGGAGGAACTGGATGAGCGCTTCTTCCTATTTGCTGTCGAGTGTTGTTGATATGTTGGTGGGAGCAGCATTGGGATCTTCCGGGTGAATGTGCACAGGCTTCGTGTCGTCGGCCGACTGAAACGCAGACTCTGCAGCCGGCTTCTTGGAGCATAGCAGATCACTCAGATCGGCATTTTTCTTGTACTCCTCCAGTTTCACCATGGCCATCTGCTCATCAGCAATCTTGGACCCTTGCTGCAAACACTCCTCCGCGCGCTGTCGACTGCCAGTGACTGTGATCACACCTTTGGGACCGGGCATCTTTAGCTTGAGATACACATAACATGTACGGGCCATGAAACCTGCGTAAGCGGGCCGACCAAGGATGGCATGGTAGGCGCTGCGGAAGTTGACCACTTCGAAGGTCATCCTTTCCTTCCGGAAGTTCTTGTCATCTCCAAAGACCACATCCAGGGTGATCTGCCCGAGTGACTTTGCATTCTTGCCGGGGATCACTCCGTGGAACTGCATGCTGTTCTCGCTGAGTCGGGACATCGGAATGCCCATCGCTTGCAGAGTATCAGCGTACAGTATGTTCAGTCCGCTTCCACCGTCCATGAGAACCTTGCGCAATCGGACGCCTCCCATGACTGGATCGACCACCAGCGCCTGCCGCCCAGGGGTGGCAATGTAGGCTGGGTGATCCGACTGATCAAAGGTGATCGGAGTCTTCGACCAGTTCAGAAACTTTGTCGTCGCCGGCATGGCCATGTTCACTTCTCGGTTGATAACTTTCAACCGGCTCCTGCTCTCTACATCTGCAAAGATCATCAGGGTTGCGTTGACACTGGGAAAAGGTTCTTCCTTGTCTTCACCGTCAGCATCATCCGGGCTCTTCTCACTCGACGGGCCCTCTCGGAACGGCTGAATCAACAGCCTGCACTGTTGAGTGGTATGCTTGGGCAATATCAGATTGCCCTCCTCATCTTTCCGGGTGTGGATGTGACACGGCAGGTCTAGGACATCCTGGCCCGACTGATCTCTCTTTTTCTTCGGGATCCATTTTTCCTTGGCCTTCCCCTTGTTCTTGGCCTGGCCGGCCAGAGTGGCAGCCTCGGCCTGCGCTGAACCATCAGCTTTGCGCTTCGGCTTCCGACTGGGATTACTGTTTCTGGGGTTGGGCGCGCTGGTTTTCCCTTTGCCGTTACGGAGACGGTCTTCCTCTTCTCCATTTGCATACCGAGTAGCTATTTCCATCATTCGGCTCATGGTCAAAGATCCCGACCGACCAAATTTCAGGATGAGCTCCCGATATCTGACTCCTGCCTTGAAGGCGCAGACGGCTTGATGCTCTGTGACGTTCTCCACCACGTGATGCAAGGTTGTCCACCGCTGGATGTACTCCCTCAATGTTTCATTCGGCTGCTGCACACAATGATGTAGCTCAGACAATCTAGCCGGGCGTTTGCACGTGCCCTTGAATGTTTTGATGAACACTCGGGTCAAATCTTTCCAGCAGTATATGCTGGCCGGAACGAGCTGATTGAGCCAGCGCGGGCGGACCCTTCAAGCATCAATGGCAAATGCTTCATAGCCACATAGTCATTTCCTCCTCCAATCTGCACAGCCACTCGGTAATCCTCCAACCAAGTTTCTGGCTTGGACTCACCGATGAACTTGCTTACTCCAGCTACCAATCTGAAGTTTGGCGGAATCTCAGCGGCCCGGATGGCCCTACTGAAACACTCGGGCCTGGAGATGAATGCTCCACTTCCACTCGGACGATCTCTGTCCAAGTTCTCTCTCTGAGCTCTGCCTCTGTCGACCAGATTCTAAGCGAGAACGGATCTCGCGTTGAACTGCGGGTCTTGATGGTCGACTGGCTCTCTCTGGCGATAACCATCACCATGGCGGGGAGGGCTGGCCCTCCGATCGTTGCCGTAAGGACGCCTGGCGTCGTACGGCCGGGGCGCGTATGAGCCATCCCGCGGAGGGGGCGACTGCATGCGACGACGATCGTCCTGACGCCGCGGAGGCGTATTCCGACCGCGACCCTGCCCCGAGTGCTGGTCTCGGTGGCGGTCTTGGTCGTCTCGCCGTGGAGGCGAGTGTCTGTTTCTCCTTGGAGACACTGGACTGTGGGCCAACTGAACGGTGTCAGCCCGAATGGATCTGCTGTGAATCCTGTTGCGCGACTGGGACACTGCCGAATTTTTCTCTTCAGCCACCCTGAGCAGGGCCCGGATCTGCCGAAGACCCTCTCCCGCCTCGGATCGGGATGGCTCAATGGAATCTGCTATTCGAGTGGCCGCCGCCAGATTCTGGACAGGAGTGCGGAATACCTGGAAACTCTGCTGCTGGTCATTCGAGAACAACTGCCGCTGTCGCCGACTGGAACTGCGCTGAAGTTGTCTGCGGGCGCGATCGTCGAGTGACTTCTGGAGCGCTTCCAAACGATTGCGCTCAGCCAAGTTGGCCTGACGCACGGCCTCCAAAGCCTGAGCCTCGAGGGTCGTCCCAACGATGGGCGTCTGGAGGGCCTGCTCGGTCCTGCGCTGCAGTTCCTCCCTCTGCTGCCGAGTGAGAGGTTGGGGGATGTACTCGTCGTCATGTCGGACCCTGCCACCGCCAAGATCGGCGCGCGACGGGTCACCGTTCTCCGCGCCGCCGCGGCCGTACCCAGGCGGACTGGGCGGGGAATCGGCCATCAGCACCTCCGCAGCAGGATCGCTGCTCTCGCACTCGGATAAGCTTTCCGAGTGCTCATGCACGGAGGCGAACAGATCGAAGACAGGTTCGTCGGGCTCGATTGCCGCGATCTGCGGGGTTGCAGCCTGAAGGGCCACCGCGTGCCTGATCCACTGCTGAAGCCGCGAGCGTCCGGAGCGCTTGCGACGACGGCTGGTGGAGAGCGAGGAGGTCGACTGATAAGGAGTCGATGGTTGTCGAAGAAGGACGCCGAAGGTGCTCGCGCGGAAGTGCGCCGCACCGCGGACGGGCAACGCCTCGACATCCAGCGGGGCCTCCTGGAGCCACGCCGAATCATCGGCAATGAAGCTGAGGACACCGAAATGGATCTCGCCGCCCAGAGTCAGTCCGCCATCGAAAACCATGGTGATGGTGGAAAAAAATGCAACTACGCCGGAAGTCGCTAGACGCCTGCCCCACGGTGGGCGCCAACTGTCGTGGGTGCAAGTCTGACAGTAGTGTGTAGGGGTACGGATGAGAGGGCAGAGCCTAGCTACGGCGCAGGTGTTACACTCGGATTTACGAGTTCAGGCCCCTCAGCGGTGGAGGTAACAGCCCTACGTCTCGGTGCTCTGGAGCTTGATTGCTTGAGTGTATACATTACAAAGGATTGCCAACCCTTGGAATGGAGCTGGGGGTGTCTTATATAGTGTCCGCCAAGTCCCCTCATGAAGACTGCCATTACCCGGGGTTAAGAGGGGGCTTAAGGGCGCCAGGTAACGGGCGCATTGAATACAATTAATACAGGCGAACGTGCATCCCGACCGTTGCGCTCCTGGAGTCTCCTGGTCTTCTCTGGTCGAGTGACTTTCGGATGCTCCGAGTGAAACAAGCTGGTCGAGTGAACTCTTGCCTTCCGAGTGGTTCGTTGAACTTCGAGTGAATGTCAGTCTGCGGAATTATTGGTCGCTGTTCTGGCCCTGGGGCCCAGTATAAGGCGTGTGGTGTCCTAGGGTAGGGCCTATAGGTCAGGCCTATTACCCTATCCCTAGTACATGACCTCATCAGATGCACCGGCAAAGTTTGCACCGACTCTCGAGGTGAGAAAGGGCAATGCACTATACCGAAGAGGCTAGCAAATTGCGGAAAGGTGAGAGTGCGTATAATCCATGGACTCACATTAGTCATAAAGAACTCACATACTTATTGCGAAAGTTTATTTGCCCTCGAAGCAAAGTACTACTACGCATGCCCCTAGGGGGATAGATTAGTAGGAAAAGACCATCGCTCGTCCCCGACCGCCACTCATAAGGTAGACAATCAAGAATAAATCATGCTCCAACTTCTTAGCATAACGACAGATGATACGTGCATGCTTCGGGAATCACAAACGTTAACACCAATATTCTTACTAAACCACAATTATCTACTAGCACCACCCACATATTACCATCTTAATATCGCAAAACTATTGCAAGGAATCAAACTTATCATATTCAGTGATCTACATGGAAGTTTTTATTATATCCCTCTTGAATACCTATCATATTAGGACCAAATTCATAACCCATGCATATTACCATTGCTATTTATTAGACTCTCGAAAATATATAAGTGAAGCATGAGAGTGCAACTATTTCTTTCAAATATAACCACCACCGTGCTCTAAAAGATATAAGTGAAGCACTGGAGCAACTGCCTAGCTCAAAAGATATAAGTGAAGCACATAGAGTATTCTAACAAATCACGAATAATGTGTGTCCCTCTCAAAAAGGTGTGTTCAGCAAAGATGATTGTGGTAAACCAAAAAGCAAACAAAAGCAAGCAAACTATAGCACAAGACGCTCCAAGTAAAACACATGTCATGTGATGAATAAAAATATAGCTCCAAGTGATATACTGATAGATTGTAGACGAAAGAGGGGATGCCATCCGGGGCGTCCCCAAGCTTACATGCTTGAGTCTTCCTTGAATATTACCTTGGGGTGCCTTGGGCATCCCCAAGCTTAGGCTCTTGCCGCACCTTATTCCTTTATCCATCGTAGTCTCACCCAAAACTTGAAAACTTCAGCACACAAAACTCAACAGAAACCTCGTGAGATCCGTTAGTATAACAAATAAATCTTAAAATTTAGGTACTGTTGTAAATTGATTCATATTTAATATTGGCATAATGATACTGTACTCCAACTTCCCCATGGCTCATACCCCCCGATACGATCCATAGATTCATCAAAATAAGCAAACTATGCAACAGAAACAGAATCTGTCTAAAATAGAACAGTCTGTAAAGATTTGAATTAAAGTCATACTTCTGTAACTCCAAAAATTCTGAAAACTTAGTACAACGTAAACTATTCATATGCCAATACTGTGTAAAAAATTCAGAATTTTATCACGCTCCAGTACAAAATGAAAATTCCATAACTAAGCGCAAAAGTTTCTGTTTTCAAACAGCATCAATTATACTATCATCCAAATCATCCCAAAGGCATTACTTGGCACAAACACTAATTAAAAGATAAAAACACAATCATAACAGAGGCTATAATTGTGTAAACACACAAAAACAGAAAGCAAAACAAAAATTTAAGATACACATTGGGTTGCCTCCCAACAAGCGCTATTGTTTTATGCCCCTAGTCAGGCATAATGCATAATTTGAAGTATTGTCATCCTTGGTTTCCAAATCCTCAATTACACAACCACTCTTTCTAGGAGATTTAACATAGGGGTTTCTTATCATCACGCTCCTAGGCACAAAATTAAGAAGTTTGCTTTCATAAATAGGTTCCCTTATTATGTCAATGAAATTGGGGTGCACGCTAATCATTTTAAGATCCTCATTTCCCTTGCTAGAAGTGGAACCCTTAGTCTTAGGAACAAACATAAACTTGCAATTTTTATTGGGAGGAGTCCTATCAATACCGTATGTGCAGTTTTGTCTCCCGCATGGTGTCCTCCGTATGCTTCGGAGTGACACTTCCGTAGGATTTATTCCTATTCATGTTCAGGTACACAACATCTAATAATACCATCTACTCCTTTATATAAATGTGGGTCATCCCAAAAGTAATGTCTTAAATCAAAGAAGAACTTTTTTTGTTGGTATGTGAAGCTAGGTGGTATATATTTAGCAACAATGTAATTAGCATAGTCTGCATACCACTAAGTGTTACGAGAAGCATTTATAACAGCTAATTGTTCATCAGGAAAACTATCATCAATAGGCAGTGGGTCATCAAGAACATTTTCCATTCTAGACAAATTATCAGCTACGGGATTCTCAGCTCCCTTTCTATCAATAATATGCAAATCAAATTCTTGTAATAAAAGAACCCACCTAATAAGTCTAGGCTTAGCATCTTTATTTTCCATAAGGTATTTAATAGCAGCATGATCGGTGTGAATAGTTACCTTAGAATCGACAATGTAAGATCTGAATTTATCACATGCAAACACAACTACTAAAAATTCTTTCTCAGTAGTAGCATAGTTTCTTTGAGCATTGTCTAGAGTTTTACTAGCATAATGAATAACATTCAATTTATTATCAACTCTTTGTCCTAGAACAGCACCAACAGCATAATCACTAGCATCACACATAATTTCAAAGGGTAAGTTCCAATCAGGTGGTTGAACAATAGGTGCGGATATTAAGGCTTTCTTAAGTATTTCAAAGGCTTCTACGCAATCATCATCAAAAACAAAAGGCACATCTTTTTGCAAGAGGTTAGTAAGAGGCCTAGAAATTTTAGAGAAGTCTTTTATAAACCTTCTATAGAAACCAGCATGACCAAGGAAACTTCTTATACCTTTGATAACCTTAGGTCATGGCATTTTCTCAATTGCATCAACTTTAGCTTTATCAACTTCAATACCTCTTTCAGAAATTTTATGCCCAAGGACTATACCTTTATTCACCATAAAGTGGCACTTCTCCCAATTCAAGACAAGATTAGTTTCTTCACATCTCTGCAAAACTCGATCAAGGTTGCTTAAGCAATCATCAAAAGAAGTTCCGTAAACGGAGAAATCATCCATGAAAACCTCAAAAATCTTTTCACAAAAGTCAGAGAATATAGCAGTCATACATCTTTGAAAGGTAGCAGGTGCATTACATAAACCAAAAGGCATACAACGATAAGCATAAGTTCCAAAAGGACAAGTAAATGTGGTTTTCTCTTGATCTTTTGGTGATACAGGTATTTGAGAGAAACCAGAAAAACCATCTAGGAAGCAAAAGTGTGTATGCTTAGATAATCTTTCTAACATTTGATCAATAAAAGGCAAGGGGTAATGATCTTTCCTAGTAGCTTTATTTAATTTTCTAAAATCAATTACCATTCTATAACCGGTTACAATTCTTTGTGGGATAAGTTCATTTTTATCATTAGGAACAACAGTAATACCTCCTTTCTTAGGAACACAATGAACAAGACTTACCCATCTACTATCAGCTATGGGATAAATTATACCTGCCTCCAGAAGCTTTAATATCTCAGTTCTTACCACATCCTTCATTTTAGGATTTAATCTTCTTGCCTTTAAGATCATCAAGAGTATATCCAATAGCAGCATGGTGCTTCCTCACAGTTTTAAGTAATCTTTTTTCATCATGCTCTGAAAGGTTAGCACTAATAATAACAGGATATATCTTCTTTTCATCAAGATAAGCATATTTAAGTGTATCAGGTAATTGCTTTAAATCAAACGTAGGATCACTCTTTGGTGGAAGAGGGTCTCCCAAAGTTTCAATAGGCAAGTTATGTTTAAGAATAGGTGCTTATTTAAAGAACATCTCATCTATTTCATTTCTTTCATTCATATGCATATCATTTTCATGGTCTAGCAAGTATTGTTCTAAAGGATCAGTAGGAGGCACAGCAATAGAAGCAAGACCAATAATTTCATCTTTAGTAGGTAATTCTTCATCATGAGGTTGTCTACTAAACTTAGAGAAATTAAATTCATGAGATATATCACCAAACTTAACTCTAACCTTTTCTTTAACACAATCAATTTCAGCATTAACGGTATTCAAGAAAGGTCTACCAAAAATAATGGGACAAAAATTATCTTGTTGTAAACCAAGTACTAAGAAATCAGTAGGGTATTTGATTTTACCACACAAGACTTCAACATCTCTACCAATCCCAAGTGGTGTAATAGTATCTCTATTTGCAAGCTTAATAGTAACATCAATATCTTCAATCTCAACAGGTGCAATATCATTCATTACTTCTTGATATAAAGAGAAAGGAATAGCACTCACACTAGCACCCATATCACATAAACCATGATAGCAATGATCTCCAATCTTAACAGAAACAGCAGGCATGCCAACTACGGGCTTGTTCTTGTCTAACATGTCTCATTTATTTCTAACGGGTTTAGCAATTCTAGCAGCTTCATCACAAAAATATATGACATGTCCATCAATATTATCAACCAAAAGATCTTTAACCATTGCAATATTAGGTTCGGCTTTAATTTGTTCAGAAGGTCTAGGTGCTCTAATATTACCTTTGTTAACCACAGTTGAAGCTTTAGCATGTTCCTTAATCCTAACAGGGAAAGGAGGTTTCTCAATATAAGCAGTAGGCACAACTGGATCAGCATTGTAAACAATTGTTTCTTCTTTAACACTAACAGGTTCTTCATTTAATTCAATAGGTGGATGAAACTTAAACCAGTTCTCCTTAGGGAGATCAACATGAGCAGCAAAAGATTCACAAAAAGTGGCTACTATCTCAGAGTCAAGTCCATATTTAGTACTAAACTTATGAAAGGCATCAGTTTCCATAAAAGATTTAACACAATCAAACTTAAGATTTATACCTGACTCTTTACCTTTGTCGATTTCCCAATCTTCAGAGTTGCGTTTAATTCTCTCCAGAAGGTCCCATTTGAATTCAATAGTCCTCTTCATAAAGGAACCAGTAGAAGAAGTATCGAGCATGGATTGATCATTATGAGAAAGCCGAGCATAAAAGTTTTGAATAATTATTTCTCTTGAGAGGTCATGATTGGGGCATGTATGCAACATATACTTAAGCCTTCCCCAGGCTTGAGCGATACTTTCTCCTTCACGAGGCCTCGTGCATAGGATAAAATTTCTGGTGAAATTCCAGCTTCATCCGGTTCCAATCCCATGTTCCAGTATCATCACATAGCCTATACCATGTCAATGCCTTTCCCTCAAAAGATAAAGGGAGTACCTTTCTCTTAACTCCATCCTCGGATAAACCTGCAAGCTTAAACAATCCACAAATTTCATCTATATATATCAAGTGCATATCAGGATGTACCTTTCCATCTCCTGCATAAGGATTAGCTAGCAGTTTCTCGATCATACCCGAAGGAATTTCATAATAAATATTTTTAGTAGGTTCAGTAGGTTGAGGGGCAACTCTCAATGCTTCCGGTCGAGGTGAAGATACCCCGAACAAACCCCTCAAAGGATTACTTTCCATAGTGACAAGTGACAGTAAATTTCAGCACGTAATATAAATGTTTCATTACCAAATTCCCCTCACTAAAGGTGCTTCACTCCCCGGCAACGGCGCCAGAAAAGAGTCTTGATGACCCACAATTATAGGGGATCAATCGTAGTCCTTTCGATAAGTAAGAGTGTCGAACCCAACGAGGAGCAGAAGGAAATGACAAGCGGTTTTCAGCAAGGTATTCTCTGCAAGTACTGAAAGCAGCGGTAACAGATAGTTTCGATAGCAAGATAATCGTAACAAGTAAAAAGTGACAAGTATAATAAAGTGCAGCATGGTGGCCCAATCTTTTTTGTAGCAAAGGACAAGCCGGAATGATCTCTTATATAAAGCAAAGAGTTCTCGAGGACACATGGGAATTCTCATCTAGTCACTTTCATCATGCTTGTTTGATTCGCGTTCGCTACTTTGATAATTTGATATGTGGGTGGACCGGTGCTTGGGTGTTGTTCTTACTTGAACAAGCCTCCCACTTATGATTACCCCCTCTCGCAAGCATCTGTAACTACGAAAGAAGAATTAAGATAAATCTAACCATAGCATGAAACATATGGATCCAAATCAGCCCCTTACGGAATAGCGCATAAACTAAGGTTTAAGCTTCTGTCACTCTAGCAACCCATCATCTAATTTACTACTCCACAATGCCTTCCCTTAGGCCCAAAAATGGTGAAGTGTCATGTAGTCGACGTTCACACGACACCACTAAAGGAAGCAACAACATACATATCATCAAAATATCGAATGAATACCAAATTCACATGATTACTTATGACAAGACTTCTCCCATGTCCTCAAGAACAAAAGTAACTACTCACAAATCATATTCATGTTCAAGATCAGAGGGGTATTGAATATCATTAAGGATCTGAACATATAATCTTCCACCAAATAAACCAACTAGCATCAACTACAAGATGTAATCAACACTACTAGCAACCCACAGGTACCAATCTGAGGTTTTGAGCCAAAGATTGAATACAAGAGATGAACTAGGGTTTGAGATGAGATAGTGTTGGTGAAGACATTGATGAAGATTGGTCCTCCCACGATGAGAGGATCGTTGGTGATGTCGATGACTTCGATTTCCCCCTCCCGGAGGGAAGTATCCCCGGCGGAATCGCTCCACCGGAGAGCAAAAGTGCTCCTGCCCAGGTTCCGCCTCGAGACGGCGGCGCTTCGTCCCGAAAGTCTTCTCTCTATTTTTTTCTAGGGCAAATAGCCTTATATAGCAGAAGATGGGCCCTGGAGGCCTGCCAGGGGCGCCACAAGCTCGGGGGGCACACCCAGGGGGGTAGGACGCGCCCCCCAGGCTTGTCGCTTCCTGGTGGGTCCTCCTCTGGTATTTCTTCAGCCAATATTTTTTATATATTCCAAAATAATTCTCCGTAAATTTTCAGGTCATTTGGAGATGTGCAGAATAGCTATCTCTGTTGCACCCCTTTCCGGTCCAGAATTCCAGCTGCCGGCAATCTCCCTCTTCATGTGAAACTTGCAAAATAAGGGAGAAAAGGTATAAGAATTGTATCATACAGTGAAATAATGACCCAAAACATAATAAATAACAGTAGGAAAACATGATGCAAAATGGACGTATCAGTAGCTGATACGTCTCCAACGAACCTATAAGTTTTGAAGTATTCATGCTATATTTACATAATTTATTAATGGTTTTGGTGCACTCTTATATTATTTTTTAGATTAACATATTAATCTAGTGCCGAGTGTCAGTTCATGTTTTCTGCATGTTTTTACTTTACAGAAAATAAATATCTAGGAAGGTCAAAACACCCGACCATTTTATATAATTTTTTCTGGAATATATGTGATTTTTGGGCCAAGGAATCAACACAAAGCGATGCCCGAGGGCCCCAGAAGGGAAGGTGGTGCAACCATCCCCCTGGACGCGCTATGGGCCCTTGTGGATAGCCCTTAAGTCGGTTGGAGCCCTTCTTTCGCCGCAAGAAAGCTAAATTCCGGAGGAAAATCCCCTCAAAATTTCAGTCCGATCGGAGTTACGGATCTCCGGCTATAAAAAACGGTGTTCGGCAAGAAAACAGGAGCGAAAAACAGAGAGACGGGGAGAAGATATCCAATCTCAGAGGGGCTCCCGCCCCTCCAAGAGCCATGCTGGCCAAGGACTAGAGGTGGGGGACCTCCCCCCATTTAAGGGGAGGCCATGGATGAACTAGCCGGGGGAGGCTCTCTCCCTCTCACTCTCCCGGTGGCGCCAGAGTGCCGCCGGGGGAACCATCATCGTGGCGATCATCTTCATCAACGTCGCCATCTTCGCCAACATCTTCATCACCTTCCTCACCTCTTTTCAGCGGTCCACTCTCCCGCAACCCGCTGTAATCCCCTACTTGAACATGGTGTTTTGATGCTATGAATTATTATCCAATGATTTGTGTCATCGTTATTATGTCTGAGTAGATTATTGTTGTCCTATGGGTTAATTGGTGAATTGCCATGATTGGTTTGAGTTGCTTATGGTTATGTTACTGTCCTTTGGTGCCCATCATATGAGCATGCGTGTATCACACCATAGGGTTAGTAGTATGTTGATAGAACTATGCATATGGGGGAATTTGTGACTGAAACCTCTCCGGACCATGGAAATTGATACATACGGGATTGAAGGGGGCCAATATATTTTAATGGTATGGTAGGGTTTACCTTAATGAACTTGTTAGTAGTTGCGGATGCTTGCTAATAGTTTCAATCATAAGTGCACAGAGTTTCAAGTAAGGGATGACATGCTAGCAGAGGCTTCTCCCACATATAAACTTGCGATGATGATCAGTTTAGTAAGTTCGCTAATTGCCTAGGGACAATTCCGCACACCATACCACCACTATTCCACACTCGTATTTGTATTATATTGTATCTATATTTAGGCAGCACTTACTTTTATATTTATGTTGTTCGTTACCTTGCAAACATATCTCTTTATACCCACAAAGTACTCGTAGTTTTATTTCTTGTTTATAGATAAGGCGAATGCTCGGTGTACGTAGGGTTGTATCAATGACAAATAGGATCTGAGAGAATACTGATATGACCTTTAGCTTCTTATGGGTTCGACACTCCATACTTACCATCTTCATCATTAAAAAGTGCTATGGCAATTCCTTGCACTTGCAAATTATCAGTAGCACAACATGTGTCTCTGCAAGAAGCACAACTATGCTTCCCTAAAACGGGAAAAAGGACAGCGTGCACTTCCACGAAAAGAACAACTTTACTTCCCGAAAAGGAAAAAGGCACAATTGTGCTTCACGAGAAGCACAGGTGTGCTTCATGAGAAGTACAACTGTGCCTCAGAAAAACGCATCTTGTGTTTCCTCGAAAATGAAAAAGCACAGTATGTGCTGCCACTAGAAACACAACTATGCTTCCTGAAAAGGGGAAAGCACAACTGTGCTTCCAAAAAAAGTGGAAAAAGCATAAATGTGCTTCTGGGTTCCTTTTTTCCTGTTGTGGTTTTTTTCGGTTTTTGAACTTTTTTCGGTGATGATTTTTCCAGTTATCTTTTTCCATTTTTTTTATTTCTGCTTTTTTCGGTTCTCGGTTTTTTTATTCCAGTTTTTTGTGTGAAAAAAGCACTTTAAAATCTATTAACATAATAACATGGAATCTCATTTGGAAGATCTTGAGAAATCTATAGGTGAAAACGGTTCGTGATTTGGACGCACGGTTCAGCAGATAAACGTTTTGAAAAAACGAATATACGAAAAAAAAACTTTCAGGTTGCAACAAGTAGCGCACATGTAAAGTGCCCCTTGTCAACAGCAGAGAATATGGAAAATGACATTTGCAGGGGGTAACCCTTAACCAGTGATCTTGCTTAAGGCTCCGGACCTCCGGAGAGAGGATTGAGCTTCAGTAACTTAACTGCACACCCGAATCCTTTAAGCGCCAAATAGAATACAAACTGTACGCGGCGCACATCCCCTCAACCGAATGGGCCGGCCCATTTGGAACTGTTCGATGGTCTGGTTCACCTCGCGTTTTCTGGCATGTTTTTTTTTTTCGTTTTGTTTCTGTCCGTTATAGTCCAGTTTTTGTTCTTTTTTTGTTTTTTCTATTCTTTTTATTTTTTTCATTTTAATTTTTCTTTTTCAAATTCGTTAACTTTTTCCAAATTCATCAACTTTTTTTCCTAATTCATGAACGTTTTTTCAAATTCGTGAAGTGTTGTCAAATGCGCTAAACTTTTTTCAAATTCATGATTTTTTCCAATTCATGAACAATTTTTTTATATTCACGAAAATAAATTCAAATTTGTTAACTATTTTTAAATTGGGGAACCTTTTTTTCAAATTCATGAACTTTTTTTTTACTTAGTGAACTTTTTTTCAAATTGTCAAACTTTTTTAAATCCATGAAACTTTTCAAAATTGTGAACTTTTTTCAAATCTATGAACTCTTTTCAAATTCATGGACTTTTCCATTTTTTTGGGAAGTCAACGGGGTCAAAACGTCAACTAGAGGTCAAACGGTCAGAGGTTAAAAGGCAATTATCTTTTTTAGCAAAAACAAACATGACCGGACGGCACGCGACAAAAGGCAATTATCTTTTCGTCTTGAACCAAGTATGTATGTATTTACAAAAACAAACATGACCGGACGGCACGCGACATGCGAGAGCCGAATGCAGCGAGGTTGGAGATGACCCGACGACGTCGGCAGCGCAGGGCGGGTCCGATCTCCAACGTCATGCACAGGATCATATGTGTGTACGTTTATACGTAGAGGTCCATATACATCTCCCCTAAGCTAACTACAGAGAGCACGACAGTTCGCAGCAATGTTATCGCAGGCTGAGGCTAAAGGTAAACAAACATAGAGGAAAACGACGCTCCATGCCGTATGAAGAAGAAGCGGGCGAGGCGCGAGGCATGAAACCGTCGGCGGCCTCTCCTCTCCAGCTCGGGCAACCTGTGGTCGATCGATCTATCACTTGGACAACAATTAGCGCCCTCGCTTCAGGTGGACGAAAAGTCATCATGCTATGATCTCATCCGGCAAGGCCACGAACCGCGTTCGCTTCTGAAACACCACAGAAAAAGAGTCACAGAAGAAGATGTCAGCAAAAGCGACGGGTAATTCGTTTCAACCAATTGCTAAGCTGTTCACGCATCAGGGGACGACAACGATAGGCCGAGATTTGCAAGATCTGAAGATTAAGTACATGAAAAAGTACAGGGCGAGGCCAACAATGATTTTCTTGTGAGAACAATGAAAGGAAAAGAATCCTAATGAAAAGTTCAGCTGATGTAATATCCCTTATCTTCGAGCGAGAAAAACTGGCAACGGTAGAAAACGATTGCTAAATGGTGTCATGGTGATAAGATTAACTTCAAAGAGATAGTTCCCCTGAAAATAGCTACAATGAGATGGTATCATACCATCATCTAACGGTCGCCTGCTGCTGCCTAAACTAGTTTACGGTTAGGATTTGCTGGTTTGACTTTGAGGTGCTTAACAATAAATTAATTGAACCAGGAAGTTGATACATTGGTGACGGTGACTGGAAAGAATCGGCCCAAGGTACACTGATGGGTATAAACCGGATCGAGCAACTTGTCATGTTATGATCCATGTAAATTTCTGCATCTGGACACTTGGTCAGAATGTGACTCTCGGGGCCTGTTTCTTCTGCTACCATAGGATAATAATTCAGGTAGTTCTAATGTTTTGAAATGGCCATTTAAGATCATCTCGGGTACGCAGGCATAGACTTTCTACAGATCTGACTGTAGATTAGAAATGTGGAAGGAACGTCGGAACGGCTGCTATGCTGAATTCGCAGTTTTAGGTTGAAGATGGAACAGAGCTATTTGCTGACTTCCTGTGCTAAAATATCTGTTGACAACATCGAAGGTTCAGAGAGCTCGTTCTGAAACTTCAGCACGCGAACAATTTTGCATGGTAGATCTATGACTGCTACTGCTATATATGCTTCATCCGCAGCCAGAAAGCGAGAATTGTCTCAAACTTCCAGATATAAGTGGGAGTATGACAAGCAACTGTATTTTGCATCATCACTCAAACCAGTCATATCCTAGAGTTAATCCGGCAGCAGTGGTGAAAAAAAAAATTGGCCCCCCTCGTCCCCCTCATGTCGCCCCCGCGGGCGACCCAGGGGGGAACCCTAGCCGCCGTCCTCTCGGCCCTCCTCCGCCTCCACCTCTCCTCGCCGCCGTCCGCAGCGCCGCCGGGCAAAGCTTGGCCGGCTGGGCGGCGGCGGGGCATCTCTCCCCCTTGTCCGTCGCGGCTGGCGCGGGGCAGCCAGATCGGGCGGGGCGCCGGGCTAGCGTGGGGTTGGGCGGCGCGGCGGGTGGGTTTCTTGGCGACGTCGTGCGCGGCGCGGCGGCGGCCTGCTCGCGGCGTGGTGTCGGCTGCGTGGTGGGCAAGATCGGTGGTTGCGGGCGCTGCCGGGTTCAGATCGGATCCAATTCTGGGTCTTGGGCTTGAACGCCGTCGGCCGCCGCGGGGTGGTGATGGTCGTCGCTGACCACGCCGGATTGCTGTATTCGGCGCCTGGAGATCTACGACGGATTCTTCTCGATCCCCCTTCATGGTGGGTTGAGCCCCATGGCTCTCTCATCTCTGCAGGTTTCGGTTCGTGGTCCATTGCCGGATCCGGAGCCGACGGAGGTTTGGTGGTATAGGATGGGGACCGGAGGAAACTTTGATCGGCTTGTTCGGTCCGACATCGGCAACGTCTCTCGACGCCGTTACCCTCCGTGGAGGCGATGTCGAGGTCTCTCCTATCCACCTCCGAACCCCTCCCGGACGAAAGTCCAAAATTCAGTCTGGATTGGGCGGCGGCGGCGTCCTTCGCGTCGTACCCTCCATGGAGGTGCCGTCTTGGGAGGTTCTGCTGTTCGGCGGAGAGATGCTGTGGGTGATGGACTCCGCGTAGCTCCAGCAGCGGCGACGGTGTGGAGGCTGCCAGGAGGTGCGGCGTTGTATCTACCGCGTCGATGACGACGAGTATTGGCAGCATGGTGCAGCTGGATATCGACGACGGATGCGGCTGGATGGACGAGCGCAGGGCGGTGGCGCTGTCTGGCGCCATGGTGGCGTCGACGGCAGGCTTGGCAAGGTCTATGCGTCAGTCCCTGCTCTGGAGATGGATCGGTGGAAGACGGCGACGGCAGCCTCGGTGAGTGCGCCGGACCGGTGTGTGACCCAGTCCCGGTATGTGGATGGGATAGGGCACTCGGCATTAGATGTTAGGTTTTGGTGCGATGTCTGTTTGGTATTAGGCTCGGACATTCGGCACCCCTGCATCAAGTGGATAGGAGTAGCGACAGGTGTTGCCAAGATGGTGGATCCAGGCTTACTGATGTATTACTTTGTAAAGTCTTTGTGAATAATTAATAAAGTGGCTGCATGCATCGCCCAGATGCAGAGGCCGGGGGTGCATCCTCCTTTTAAAAAAAAAAATCCTAGAATTGATCGCCAACAAATAACTAACGTAGTAACGTGTCAGGAAAAACCTCAAACACGCTACTCAATACTTAAGACACATCTGCATCGGCCGAAAATACTGGTCACACCATTAACAGCTCCAGATCGTTCCCCATTGAACACGTAGGCATCCAATGGAATAGGAGTATTTCCGGTTTTGACAGTCCATAATGAGACATACACATGGTCTTGGAGATGCTCTTATGGCTTGTTTACATATTCCTACACGAACCGGGTGAAAAAGAGAAAAGTATCTGCATGCCATGTTTTACTTGGATTATAATGGTATGAATTAGTCGGAGATAAATTTCATAGGAAATTTTATCGGGTAATAAACTGTGTGAACCATTTATCTGCTTTACATAAACTATATATTGTTAATTCATTATTTGATAAATTGTGTTGGTCAAAATAAACAGTGTTGTAATACATACTTTTGGGTGAAAGTCTCCGCATTATTTGTTTGACTGGGCAATGAGATACCACAATTGCTTGAAAGAAAAACATTTTGTTTCCCTTTCCCACGGAACTTTTTTTTTAAATGCAGATGGATGAAAAGCAATACAAAAGGACCAATTTATACAGTGATTATTGTCAGATTGGAATCAAGTTATTTGATTCAGACCTTAATACCATGGCTCTACCAAAATAATAAAAATAGTGGAGTAATATATTTTGAATAAAAAACTTTGAAAGAAGCAGTGCATTACCTCCTTCCGGCTGGCCTTGACGTCCACTGATGCATACTCCGGCGTGCGGGGTAAAGCGGACCACCGATCCGGCGTCTTCACCGTCTCTGGACCCCTCTCCGGTGTCTGCATCATGAACCTGGCACCCCACTCGGGCGTTACCGCAAACCTGGGACTCCGCTCCGGGGTCTGCGCGAACCTGCCGGCGCCCCAGTCCGGCGTCGGCACGAACCGCGGGCTCCGCTCTGGCGTCTGCGCGAGCCCACCAGTGCCCCAGTCCGCCGTCGGCAAGAACCTCGGGCTCCGCTCCGGCGTCACAGCGCCGTTGGCGGCGCAGAGCTGCATGATCTTAGCGGCCGCCTCGGCGGCGTCCCGGCTCTCGCCCATAAGCTTGGCGACCTGCGCCTTGGGCAGGCGCATCCTGAGCTGGACCGGCCCGCCCTCGGAGGCGGTGGACATCGGGGAGGGCGGCGCGGTGCCGGCACCGGCCGAGGTCGGGAAGGTGAGGTCGGAGGTGGAGCGGCGCGTGAGCATGAGCGACTCGAGCCTCTCCCGCGCGCCGACGTGGAGCGCGCCGGACCACGCGCGGCGCGGGGGCACGGTGGGGCGGGGCAGCGCGACGAGGAAGTAGAGCCGGCCCGGGCGGAGCAGCGCGTCGTGGTCGAGCGGGCGCGCGCGGACGCCGAGCAGCTTGACCTGCTCGGACTCGAGTAGCTGGAAGCCCGGGTGGTCGCGCAGCACCGCGCCCGCGTACGCCGGCGGCTTTACCCTGAAGGCGGTGCCGTCCAGCTGCATCACCTTGGCGCCCTTCCGCCGGCCGCCGATGCTGTTGCCCATTGCCGGCTGCTGGCTGCTGCTCCTTCCTCCCACGCTACGCTCGCCTCTCGGCGGCGGCTCCTCTCCTCTTCCCTTTGGTGGTGTGAGGCGGGCGTGGGTTCGGTTCGCGTTGCTCTTTGCGGTGTTTGTGCGTGTGGGGTGTGGGGATTTAAAACGGGCGAGAGAAAAAGGGGCAGACAGGGTAGGGAAAGGTTTGGAAGTCAAAGGTTGTGGTGAGTTCCTTGCTTGGCCGTCTACAAAGCTTAGCTAGCCGCCCACCATGGCTTAGCATTAGCACTGTGGAAGTGGAAGCTAGTGGTAGCGAGGAGGTTAAAGTCGGTTCTAGTGCATGCATGTCTAATTGACTATGAGTGAAGATGAAAACACGTTTTTGACCGTCCGATTAAATACGCAGTTCCAGAATCAAAGCAAGAACTTTACTTCGAGTGAAGCAAAACGTAGAACTTTTTAAGCCGAAAAGTCTAATGTGAGGACGAGCTCACATGCTCCCTTTGCTACAGTGCACACACAAAAAATATTTAAAAAGTTCAAAAAAATCTGAAATTTTTTGTCAAGAAACTTTGATGTTTTTTCTACACGCGTGCAAAATTTCGTGACAAAATGACATTCACGCAGGTCTCGGCAAAAAAAACAAAATCGATGCTCCAAAATGCTTCCAAAAACAGTTTTTTTGGAGCATGATTTTGTTTTTTTTGCCGGGACCTCCACAAATGTCATTTCATCACGAAAATTGGCACGCATGTAGAAAAAACATCAAAGTTTCTTGACAAAAAATTTCAGATTTTTTTGAACTTTTAAAATATATTTTTTGTGTGCACTGTAGCAACGGGTGCATGTGAGCCCGAGCTCACATGCTCCACGTCCTTTTTAAGCGTCCTTTTCTGAACACTTTGGTTATTTTAGGGTGGCAAAGGGTAGGTTCGCTTCGGCTACGCAGAGTTGAGGAAGCATACTGCAGACGTAGAATTTAAATTAGCGGTAGTATGTACTTTGTCTGCAAAACTGACCTGGTACCTAATCTGGTAGGGGGGAAGAAGAGGCTTTAATTACCACGAGCAGCGTTTGTGGCACAGCTTCTCCTCTCAGTCTCAAGATCACATCATATTTACCATATGTGCTAGCAAACGTAACGAGTACGACCGACCGGTGGAAGAGCGCGGCGAAATCCGCCGCCCGCCGTGTTATCTCGTGGCGAACTTTGCATGTACCGTTCGCCTTCATTTTTAAAACCCCTGGACGTTGATGTAGCACCCATGACCAATAAACAATGGCGCTCCAGCAACAACGCGTGTACCGTACCGCCGGACTCGCCACGGCGGACGCCCCGGGTGCAGATGGTGCGTCCTTCACGGCACAGATCGGTGCAATTAAGGTCTTCCTTTTGGCGCCCGTCACGGCCCGGGATCGGACGAGGAATGTCCTGCGGCGGCGGCGAGGTCAACCGCGCGCAACGTATTAATGAGGCCAAGCCGCCTCGCTAGCTGCGGGGCGCTGCCATTTCGTTTCGTGTGGGAGGAGTCCGGCGATCCACGGCAACTGTCGCGTCACGTTGTATCTGCACGCAGACGGACGCGCGCGGCCGCTGTCGCCCGTTGGACTGTAGCCGGGCTTGCCCCTCAGCTGAAGGCGAGGGCGAACACATGCTCATGTCCTGCTTCTGTGCATGCATGTTTGAATCGACCGTGTTTCCGTCGTGAAATATGTACGTGGTCGTTTTCTCACACTGTTAGATGATCTACGCGCACAATGGGTCAATTATCTACAGTGCTAAAGATCTGCAAAATGAACAGTTAGGGTATAACGTTACAGATTAATGGCCTCAAAATTCGCAGCTGTGTGAATTTTTTTCTTGTAAAAGATGCTACGGCTACCAACAAAAAATTATGATGCTGAGGAAGGAGCTCACAGTACTGTATGCTGCTAACCAGTCATACTGTAGCTCGTTAGACTAGCCGACCATATGCATGCTATACGCAACGAAGAACGAGTCTTTGTCTTGCCACCAAATGTGCACGAACGTCCGAGACTCAAGACCTACCAATCCATATACCAGGTGCAAACGTAGACCACGTGTTTCCTTTTCCTCTATGTACCTTCCCAGGATCCTGACTCAGCATCCTACGTGACATATGCCCGATCGTCACGACGCACCTTCTTTCTTTCCGGCGGGAGCTGGTAAAGGAGAACCAGAACATGGGGATTTTTTTTGGAAATACTACTTTTTTTTGAATAAATTCGGAAAATAAGATCTAAAAATCAGAAATTTCAAAAATAGCACACGGTCGTCCTACCGTTGAACGAAACATACGTGTCGTTGTACAGTTGGACGAAACACCGATGTTTCGTCCTGGACGAAACATGGGTTTCGTTGAAGTTGCGCCGGTTTCGTCCAACCGTTGAACGAAACAGCTGTTTCGTTGTACCAGTGGATGAATCATCCCGCCTTTTATTTTTCCGCCATTTTCGTTGCCGCCAATATTGTTTCCGCCATTTTATTTCCCGCCTTTTTCGGAGCCGCCAATATTCTTTCGCGCCTTTTTTTTTTGCCGCCAATATTCTTCCCGCCTTTCTCGTTTGATCGGACATTACCAGGACCATAGTAAACAACAAATTTGACTGATTCAGACATGTCTCCTGCCATAAAAATTCATATTCCCATCAACCACTAAGTACCATATAATTTTTTATACAATAACCGGAATGTCCACCACATATACATGACTACCACTATGCAAACAACCGATCAAACGAACTAAAATTTCAGACATGTCTCCCGCAATTAAAATTCATATTCCCGTCAACCACTACGTACCACATAATTTTTTTCACTAACAGACATGTCTACTCCTGACTACCACATAAGTTTTTTTACACTAACATAATTTTTTTTACACTACGTACCACATATACATGACTACCAGTAAGCAAATAACCGGAATTTTTTTACACTAACAAAAATGTGAGGTTATACCTTCGACGCGTGCTTCTCCGGCAAGCTCCTGTCCTCGGCCAACCCGCACGACCACGGCGACCACACACGGCTGCCCCTGCAATTAAAATTCATATTCCTGTCAACCACTACGTACCAAATATTATTATTTTCAGTAACCGAAATGTCTTCTTAATATACATGACTACCACTAAGTACATAACCGAGCGAACGAACTAAAAATACAGACATGTCTCCTGCAATTAAAATTTATATTTCCATCAACCACTAAGTACCACATAATTTTTATACACTACCACTAAGTAAATAACCGATCTAACGAACTAAACAATCATCATTTACACTATGCACACTAATTGCAATTATTTCTACACTAACTGAAATATGAAGCTCATTAAACCTTAAAAAAATTACGCACTAAACAGAAATGTGGGGTTATACCTTTGACGCGTGCTTCTCCGGCGAGCTCCTGTCCTCCGCGCTAATCCGAGCACCAACAACCGACGGACATCCACACCGAGCTGCCCACGGCCAACCCGCACGAGCACGGCCACCACACACGGCTGCCCCTGCCAAGCTCCTCCAATGGCCGCCTCTACCTCTCCCCCGCCCCTGTCAAGCTCCACCACGGCCAGGACCAAGCTCCAATGGCCGGCTTCCTCCTCTACCCTCTCCCCCACGAGCGGCTGCCGGCTTCCCTCCTCTACCCCATTGACGGATCGGGGGACTAGCAGCCGGTTTCTAGTTTCATCTACTGGATTTAATGGCTAAATGGCGTCGAAGAAATATGGGAAGAAAACGAAGAACAGAGAGAGAGAGAGAGCCGAGAGAAATGGAGGCAGGAGGAAGAAGATGGCGGCCGGCCTTATCCCGAGCGGTTTCGTCCAACCAGCGGACGAAACTACTCGGGCCCGTCGGTGGCTCAACGAAGATGTGCCTTTCGCAGCCCACTACAACGAAACCTCTGTTTCGTCCTACGGTTCAACGAATCATCCATGTTTCGTCTAACCATCGGACGAAACCAGTGTTTCGTTGTCGTGTACAACGACGGTGCGTTATTTTTGAAATTTCTGATTTTCTGATCTTATTTTCCGAATTTGTTCAAAAAAAAGTAGTATTTCCAAAAAAAAACCCAGAACATGGCCGATATCTGATACTACATGCATGCATGATGTTGTTTCTGCTGCGGTCGTTGGCCTTATCTGCTTATGGTTCCATCTCAGCAGGAAATCTGCAACGGCATCCATCCAATGTAAAAGGCTAAAAGCCATCTGTTGGTTTTGGCTCTGTTTTGTATCCATCTCGTCGTTTTCGCCGGTTGCACTTGCACAGACGTCTCCCCGGAGCGGAGAGCGCTCGTTAGCACGGCGCCGTACGTTGTCCACGAAGAATTTTTGTCCTTTCTATTCTGATCGGGGCCCATTCGCGCTGTCGATCGACAAGCCGGCAAAGCCGTGGTGTGTGTGTATGCACCTGCAGATATGCGCCTGATGCCGTTGCTCTTGTCTATGGTCAAGTTCACGCACAGTACACCCGTAGTACGTGTTAACGACTTTGGGGCAGGGTGTGAAGGCCGGAGTGAACGTACATCCGGCACATGCGTGCGGGTGTGAGATGCGACACGCCTTTGCCTCGCAGGATTGGCGGCTGTGGCGCCGGCGACAGGGGCCGCGACGGCCTGACCAATCAATCGGCCGCCGGTCGCGGTTGCTGATGCCGCGAGTGCGTCGAAGTCGCAGGGCACGTGGGTGTCCACGGGAACGTGGCGCGCGGCAGGGCAGGGTGGCGGTGTGATCGGGTGAACCACGCGAGCGGGCGAGCTGCGCGCCTCGAGGTCTCGCCGCCAAGCCAACTAGCCAAGCCGATGATTTTTGCCGCATTCGCACCGCGCCGGTGGTAATCGACGCGACGGTGATGCTACATGATTGATTGCTTGGCAATGGTTGAAATTAGCCCGCGGAACAACCGCCGGGCAGAGGCATATGACTGGCTGGTGCGGGAAGCGGCGGGGGTTGTTGGGGGAGCGTCAAAACTCCGTACCCCTGCAGGTCATGTTTCGTTAGCCTGAACGCCAAATACGAACGAAACAGACAGTTTGTATTCCAGGGATGCATGTTGCCCAGCGAAATGCATTGAGATCTCTGACTGCCCGTTGATGCGTTTGCTATCGTGAAGGGTCATGCCGTATGTGTCCTTATGTGTGGTCCTGCTACATGCTTTGGGTACGATCCACGTAAAGTTCCGGCCAAGGGTATTTCCAACACTGACCGCTAAAATAAATGCGTACATGGCAGTGGTTCGGACGCCCGTATGAAAAAAAAAAACCGATGTCTGGACCGTTCCGTGGACTAATGGGTACCGCTTTTGATGACAAAATACGCTCGGTTGTGAGCGGTTTGAAGGTTCGTGTTAGAGATGCCCTAATGAAACTTATTCATGATTCATTATTTTCTGTTGTTCTAAAGATTTATGTATTCAGCACATTTACTTTTGAAGATGTGAGTGAATATTTTTTTTTCTTTTTACGAAAAGGGGCTTGGATCTATTATAAAGGTTTATCAGAAGTGCAAAACACCTCAAACATAATAAAAATTACGTCGAGGTCTAGACCACCGAACGACCAATGTCGCTGCTAGAACGAGCCGCCGACGCGTCATCGTCGCCTTTCCATACCGGAGCCAGCCCGACCTTATTGATGACAACCGAAAAGTCTTCGTGTACGTGTGTAACATGTCCCTAAGAACCAGCACTCGGGATCCGCAGCCGTCACCGTCAAACCCTTGAATCGATCCGAAGAACATGACACGACGAGAAACCCCTAACCTTGCCACTCCAAGAAGCTGGCAGGAATCTAGGCCGGAGCTCCGTCTAATCTGACCCGGCGGACGAAACTGAGAAGCATCGGAGCCCGAAAGAATGACTCGAAGAAGAAACATCGTCATCCGTTCGAACGGCGCCACTGCGAGGACCAAAACCCTAACCTATCTACTAGTTGAAGCCGCGGCACCAGGATTCCCCTCCCCGCCATCCACCACCGGCCGCGGGGGCGGCACGCAGAGGGGGGGCTAATCCACGGGCTCGTCGGCGAAGATTGAGGAGGAAAGCTTTACCCTAGTTGCCTTGCAAGAGGGGAAAGAAAGACATAAACGATCTATTTTCGTATCTTTTTTTACACACATTACACTCATATTATTATAAGGCCTTTTCGGTTGTAACGCTCTTCACTTGTTTCTTATTTTCGCAATTCAACTTGGGTGTTTATCAGGTTTATTCTTGTCAGTTAGACAAAACACTAAGATTGTTCTGGTTTCTTTCTTACGGTGATCCTAAGCGGAACCGATGTACGAAAGAAACTGTGCAATGTTAGTGTTTGTTATTATTTTAAGGGTTATATATAAATAGTTAATCTTATAAATACGGTATATAATCAGTTTGATTAAGGTCACTCTACTCATCTAAGTACGGGAGCCATATTTTTGCAGGGACGACGCGCTGCCAATTTCAAACGAGAAAGAATCCAGTGGTCGGGAGCGCGCAGAGCATTGTCCATCCCCTCGGAACCGATATGCTCCATGTTGTCTGTTTCAGTCGAGGCTCGTGGAGAGCATGACCTTCATCCCACTGTCCACAGCTTCCCCTGACGCACACCCCTACGTACACGTAGTACCTACCAACACTATCGATCAGCGTGCCAGATTGCTAGAAAAACACATCCGCTCTGTCACTCATCTACTACTACTAGTAACACTGACGTAGAGCGTAACCGTCGATTTATTCCCCTTACGTCGACGCGGCACGCAGGCTCCACACATATAAAACTAGCTTTGCTGACCACGCAGGAGCACATATGACACATGGCTACCTCTCTGCTTCTCTCCCTCCCTCTTTCGATCACTGTCCGAGGAAGCATCGGCCGCGACGGCGACGGGACGGAGCGGGACCGGAAACGAACATGCTGCCGCGGGAGACATGTACACTACACAACAACCGGAAACCAGCTGCAAAAAATCTCGCTTCTTCCTCCACACGTTCCAGAAACGTAGTAGTACGTTGTCTTTTCCCGGCCGTAGTTGTGGATCAATCGCCCGCGGAATGGCACCATGGATTAAGCCGACCAGAGCCTAATTTAGGAGCCATCGACGAGAGTGGGATACGGAAGTGGAGCCACACGAGAATGTCTTGCGTTGCATCCATCCATGGAAAGCAAAGAAGATTGTATTGTATTGTGAGGAGTGTCCCGATTTCTCATGCCCCATGTGCTCTACTAGATCGAAGAATAACTAACTTCGGTTGCGGGAATCTTTGAAATCCGGCTTACCTAAATTGTGCGTTCGTCAGCAAGGGAATGTGGGAGTTCTTTTGTGCACATTTTCCATGTACGATTCTTATTCTAGGACAATAATAAGGTCAATATTACAATGACGAAATACTATTAAATACGGCGACATAAGCAGTGTGAACAATACGCGCCAACTTCACATGTGCTAGGAATCTAGCTCCTGCTAAAGTCAAGATATGAGCTCCAGCTGATTCTTAAGATGTAAGCTCAGTCAAGAATAATATCATATTACCCTTTATCTATATATATTTTTGCAGAAGGAATTATCTCTATCCATTTTGGCCCTTGATCGGAGATCCAAGTTTCAAACTAGCTAGGGTGTGTCTATAGTATTCCACACTCCATAGGCACGTGGAAGTGGTGAAATTGAACGGAATCTATGGAGCGAATTTTGCACTACTTGACCCATCTTTGTCTAATGGCTACGGATAAGCAACTCAAGTGCTTCCTCAAATCGATCCCTAGGCTTTATGTGGGGCTTATAGCATGATTAGGACTTTGTCCTAACCGCAAGCTGTCTCATTCTAGCCAAGTGTGTACTGAGCACCATATCCTTGCGGCGCCAAACAAAAAGAAACATGTCCTTGTGCTCGCCTGCATTTGGAGGTTACCGGTGCTGGCAAAGTGAGGCAGTTTTCCTTGAAAGAAGCTACTCACGCTAAACATAAACAATGGCAAGTCAAATATGTACTAGCTCTTCGAGGGGGCATGAATCAGGGGGACGAGGACGATGCTGTAGTCGCACCGGCCGATTTCTGAAGCATAGGAGCTTTTTCAGCAGGATGGGGGTCTGGGGAAACAGTAATATCAGGATTGCAGAACTTTCAGTTTCGGAGTTTGTCAGGTACCCAAAAAACTGCAGACTGTTGCTTTCCTGAAACAATGTTGGCGTTAGCCCTTAGGCATCTTTCTATTCCGGGATTTGGATGGTTCCTACTGTGTTCAACGCTGCAGGACGGGCGTGCTGATACTGTGTGTGTATATAACTGAAAGGCGCTGTCGAGAAAAGGATGGTGATGGTGTAGGGGGTTTGTGGTTCAGACTGTTTTTAACTTGCTCGGGAGAGGCTCTGAAGACCTCGAGCGGTTTCACGTGTCTGGAAAGGCTCGATTGGCGCCTTTTGGACCCATATTCAGGCTCGGAATTCACACACTGATTGAGTTCAACCAAAGCTGCCCTAGATTCTGGTTTCTGAATCATGAGCATAGCACGCACTTTGAAAGACTGCATGCACCAATCCAATGACCAACCATATTACCATGTCATCTACTTTTCATGCTGATTACTACACACACACACACACACACACACATCTTCTAGAAATGGGTTTGGTCGTCTCCCAGGCGACTCGGGGGAACCCTAACCCGCCGCGCCGCCACCCCCTCTCTCCGGCTCCTCCCGTCGCGCCGCCGCCGGAGGAAACCGCCGGGCGAAGCCCGCGCGGCGGACGGCGGCGGTGGGGCTTCCCGTCTCGCGCGCGTGGCGTCGATCTCGGCGGCGCGGGCTCTAGGTGGGGATGGCTCGGCCTCCGGCGCTGCAGCCGTTGCGGCGCCCCTCGGCGGTCCTCTGCTCCGTTTCGCGCTCCACTGCCGTCAGCCCCTGCAGCGTCTACTTGGCCGGCGGTTTTTTTGGCCGCCCGCCCGGTGTGGCGGCGCCGGCGAGTCTCTCTCGCTCGGCGCGTCGGGGTGGGGTGGCAGCCCCCCCTCCTGCTCCTGGTGGTGTATGTGGCGTGGCCTGGAGCATGGCCGGCTACAGCCGCGGCGTCGGATCTGGTCCGCGCCCGATCTGGCCCGCTGACTTCCGTTGGCGGCGAGGATGGTGGCTCCGGCGTGGTGATGGCGCCACCGTCACGTTGGGGGTGTTTGGGCCAGCGGGTTTGCAGGTCGTCGGCGCTGCCGTCGGATTGCGTGGGGTGCGGAGTCTAGGTTGCTCCGGGCGAAAGCCTGGTGACGCGGCGTCCGTGGACGTCGCTTACCCCCTTGGGGGGTCGTCGTGGAGCTCTCCTCTCTCCCCAGCCTCGGATTCCATCTTCGGGTGAAGACATTGGCCCTGCGGTGCAGGGTCGGACGACGGCGTCGATCCACGTCGCATCCCCTCCTGAGGGCGTCGTCTTGAAGATGGTGATTCCCTGCGTGCTTTCCTAGGGCTGGACATACACGATATCGTGATTGGCAGCGGTCAATTGACGATGTAGAGGGACCAGTGGACGGCAACTCTGGTGGAGCGGTGCTTCATCTTACACATTGATGGCGGCGGATCTCGGCGGCGTGGCACAGTGGAGACTCGGCGTCCAATGCGCGGAGATGGACTCGCGCAGGAGGAGGACACTGTCTGGCGTCGTGGTGACGTCGATGGTAGAGAGGCCTGCCAAGGTCGATGCGTCAGTTTCTGCTCTGAAAATGGATCGACGGAAGACGGCGGCGACGACACATGAGAGTGCGTCGGACCGGTTTGTGCCCCAGACCCGGTATGTGGCTTGGTTGGGGCTTCCGACTTTAGATGTTAGGCTTTGGTGCGATGTCTGTTTGGTATTCGGCTCGGACATTCGGCACCCCTTCATCAAGGGGATAGGAGTAGCGACAGGTGTTGCCAAGATGGTGACTTCAGGCGTACTGATGTATTACTTTGTAAGGTCTTTGTGAATAATTAATAAAATGGCTGCATGCATCGCCCAGATGCAGAGGCCGGGGTATATCCTCCTTTTCTAAAAAAAAAATCTTCTAGAAATGGGAAAAGAATTGTCGAAAACAATTATGGATCCAGCCAGAGCCAGTATTAAACAGATCAGGATATAAATAGGCCTAGCGATGACAGCCCAGCGGTGGATGCTTCACCAACCAGCGAGTTAAATCACTTAAACAAGGCTGTCTGTCGCTCTTAAATTGTTCGAGGCTCCGATCGAGTTGCCGGACGATGACCCATGAGGGACCCCGTTGGTGAGTCCTTTCTGCACAAAGGACATGAAAGATCGGCAGGCCGGTTCCTTTAAACGGTATGAAACGACCTTCCACAAATTTTCTTCTGCCTCTTTTGTTTGGTATATGCACTCTGTAGCACAGTTTATTTGGATCCTTGCGTGGCTGCGCCTGTAGAAAATGTAGGAGGATGGTACTGAATCGACATTATTCGTGGACGCATTCCCACGACGCGACTGATGATAATGAAAAGACCGAGTAGATTTCATGGGCTAAATTAGATTTCTATGCTACCTTGCTAGCTAGAATAGGTACCTTCCCATCTCAAGACGCAGATAAAGAGTGCCGTAGACATCTGACCCCAATTTACTGTGTACGTTTTTTCTCTGTCTACAACCTACACTTTTTTACTCTTGTTTGGTTGGCACTTCCAGAAGATAGCAACACCTGCTACTAGCAGAGATTCCAATTTCACTTCAAAGAGAAAAGGTAAACGAGGGAACGTACATGAACAGAAATGAGTAAAGGGCCTCGTGCTTAATCAGGCCGTTACATAACAAATCATAAAGGTCGCCGGACAGCAACCGTGCGACCGGACCGGACGGTCGCCGGAGCGCAGCCCGGCGAATTCAACCCGCACAACGGGTGGTCGTAATTGACCTACCGCGCTGCACGAGCGAGAGAGAGGTTTCGTAACATCATCTTCACATCATGACACGGTCACTACGGCAACCGAAAAGATAGACACAGAAATACTGAAGACTTTCACAGGTGAAAACCGCTTGATTGGTCGGCACTTTGCACTGCCCAGTTAATCCGCACGTCGGGAATCTCGAGCCTGAAAAAGTCGGAAAGTTACAGGAGCAGAGACGGCGGGGGTAGGTGATTGGAGAGACGAGAGCATCATCGCAGCCGCAGAATCACAAGCAGAAGTGGGCCGAGCAGAAGTGGTCAATCGGTCACAGGGTTTACAGTTCTTGCACGCTTCAAACCAGAGCACTAATTGAGCGCATTTTTCCTTCGTTGCGAGAGCGTGCGCACCTTCTTTCTTTGCGCCTCGCAACTTCCCCGGCCAATTCTTTGACCACACCAACTCGTGCACTTGGACTTCAGGAGATGCTATAAATTTTTAGAGTACCTTTTTTTCAGCACTAGCAGACTAGCAGTTTGCTTCAGTGGTTGGTACTTCGTTGGAATATTCGTAAAAAACTGAACTGAAGAAGCAGCAGCAAACAGACGAGTGAGAGTGAGCGCAGGATTGAAAAAATGCGGTCTTTCCGTGCCGAACCCATGCTGCTAATCTTCAGATCGTCTCTATGTCCGTATGTGCATCACGCATTTGACAATTCGGACCGTGCTATATTTGGTTGGTCTCGCTGATGGAGAAGCCGGGGATGGTGTACAGTTTGACCTATGGAAGGGACATCTGTTGGGTCACAGTCTCATGAATGTGTGAACACATGATCGAAACAGTCAAATGTTAGAAGAGGATTTCGTCAACGGCTAACACCCACGCCCTCACACACACACGAGTCTAGTCCATTGGGTTAATCGTCACACCAATCCATTTCACAGAAACACTAAAAAAATTCCATTTCATAAAATAGTACTCCTTCCGATCAATAATAAGTGTCGTAATTTTAAACTAGGTTAGTATCCCTTATTTTTGGATCGGAGGGATTAGTATTCCCTTTGGTTTGGTAGCTTAAAAAACAGCACTCCGTTTTGTATAGTTAGAGCATCTACAGCCAGCCGCCTCAAACCCGCCTCATACGCCCGGGCGGGCCGCCCGGTCACTGACCGGTCACGATTTTTCGACCCTGTCGGGCGTCTCAAACGCCCGGGCTGACCGGCACCCCTCATATCCAACCCAAATATGGGGCGGATATGGGGACGCCCGGGCGCACCCGTCACGTCGGACTGACGGCGGGGTCCCACTCGAAAACGCCCGAAAACCCGGCGGTCCGACGGACACCGCGTCCGTCGCCGCGGTGTGAACGCCGCGTGGCGCCGCTCCGGCTCGCCGCCCGAGACCAAATCCGCCTATTTAAGCCGGCCGACGTCCCGCAACCCTAGCACATCCACCTCCCCCCTCTCCACGCCGCCAGTCCGAGCCCATCCACCTCCTCCCCCTCCCGCTCTGCCCACGCTCCGGCGCTCCGCCATGGTCCGGAGGAAGACCACGTACTACGCAATGCTCACGCCGGAGCGCCGGTACGAGATCCAGCAGGAGATCCGGGCGAGACAAGCCGCGCGCGCCGCCCGCATCACTGCCGGGCTGCCCCCGGACTCACCGGAGCCGGAGGAGGAGGAGGAGCAACCGGAGGGAGAGGGGGAGCAGCCGGAGCCGATGGAGGTGGAGGACGCGGAGGAGGCGGAGGAGCCGGAGCCGGAGCTGCCGGAGCAGGAGCTGTCGGGCTTCAACATGGAGCAGGCGGAGGCGGAGTTCGCCGTCGCCCAATCGGACGATATGGCGGAGCAGCAGGCCATCCTGGAGTCCATCCAGGATGAGGCCTATGTGAAGGCCAACCGGGCGTTCCTCCGGCAGGAGCAGGCGGCCTCGGACGCGCTCTTCGCCGAACTCGACGCGGAGATAAAGGAGGAGGAGGCCGGAGCGGAGCAGCCGGAGGAGCCGGAGCTGCAGCTGCCGCCCATGCTGCCGGAGCCGGGCACGGAGATCGTCGTGATCTCCGACGAGGAGTAGCTAGGATCGACGTAGTACGTAGGTTTAGTTCCTTTGCATGTCTTTGTATGGATTTAAGAATCTAGTATGAGATGTATGGATGCAACTAGTGAAATTTGAGGCGTGCTCGGTCACTGTCCGCGGACATGTCCGCGGGCGGTTGAGGAGCCGGATTTGCCATATGCGGCTGTAGATGATCTTATCCTCGGGTTTGGTTTTGTCATTGTTATCTTCGAGTGTTAGCACTCAGCACGCACTGCCCACTTCAGTTTCATCAGAGGATTTGGAAAATCCTATAAAGACACGAGCAATTAGCGCAAAGCTAGCATTTCAGTGCATCTTTCTGACGGGATCGTCGTTTAATCAAAGCCCAGATGAGTAGTGGGGTCAGAAGATTAGGCAGGTTGGGGGAGTGTGATAAGAAAAGATCGAAAGGTTTCGTGGTCTTGAGAAAAGCAACCTGGCACGCTGGTAAAGGGTCTTGACGCTTTCAAAAGCCGCCGGAATTGGCCCAATCAGGGCAATGTCAAGCCACTGTGTTGCATGCCATTGAAATGGAAATTCCATAGGCATGAATAAGTTGCTTGACCAACACTACTGCTGTGAATGATGATTCAGTGAAATGAGCACCAGGGGTGGTAAAAGTGAAGATTGACTTGCCAGTACTCTATTCACCGCGAAGGGAATGACAGCATGATTGCAATGTCGTGTGTCATGTGTGTACATGCATGTGTGGAAGATAGACTGGAACGGGGGCGAACATAAATTGGAGTTCAAGGGACTGGTAAGTGGAAACTTGAGCACATGCAACATTGGTCTGAATGATCTTAGAGCATCTACAGCCGGGCGCCCCAAACCCGCCTCAAACGACCGGGCGGACGGCCCGGTCACGAAATTTCGACCCAGACGGGCGCCTCAAACGGGCTTCAAACGCTCGGTCTGACCGGCACCCCTCATATCCAGCCTAAAGATGGCGGCGAATATGGTCCCACACGAAAACAGTCCGAAACCCGGCGGTCTGAAACTCGTCTCCTCCGTCGGACCGATGTCGCCGCGTGGCGCCGCTCCGGCGGGCCGCGTAATGCCTAGCCCGGCTATTTAAGCCGACCGCCAGCACCGAAACCCTACCCCTCCATATTTTCCTCCACCCGTCCACCGCCGCCGCCACTTTCCACTCCCCGTCCGCCACCACTAGTAGCCATGCCCCCACGCTGCCGGGTAAGGAGCTACCCATTTCTAACGCCGGAGCGCCGGCTGCAGCTCCTTGAGCAGATCCGAGCAAGGCGTGAAGCCCGGATCGCCGCGGGGCTACCTCCGATTGCAGTGGATCTGGAGGAGGAGTTGGAGGAGGATGAGGTTGAGGAGGAGGAGGAGGAGGAGGAGGATGTGGGGGACACTGGGGACGCGGATCTGCAGGCGGAGCAGCAGGCTATCCTCGATTCCCTCCGCTCGGAGTCGGATGCGGAGGTCAGACGCCGTCGCCGGCAGGAGATGGAGGCGGAGCATGCCGCGGAGGAGGAGGAGATGCTCGCCTTCATGGATGAGGTCGAGCAGCAGGAAGAGGAGCCAGAGCCCTCCTATGCATCCGTCCACCCGACGCCCGGCACCGACGTCGTGGACATCTTCGACGACGAAGCTTAGCTAGGGAAGTACGTAGGATTTCTTTTGCATGTTTTGTATGGATCTAGGGGTTGAAATATGAGAGACTCGGATGGAGAGTAACTAATTTGAGGTGTGACCGGTCACTATCCGCGGACGCGCCCGGTCGCGTCCACAGGCGTTTGAGTGATCGGATTTGCCAAGTCCGGCTATAGATGCTCTTATTTTTCTTTACAGAGGGAGTGCTAATTTTCTTCAGGAGTAACTTTTATGCCTGTCTATGTCTATCCTAGACTCTGTAATATCTATCGGAGCACCCAGCCTCCCAATACGAACAATTTCCACAATCCTTGCTCAAAAGTGTTACTGTAACTTAGTAAATGTGCCACTGCAATCTTTGTGATGATAAGGAGTACTAGTAAGGAACGGCAGAGTATTTGGCAAGAGAGATACGGTCAATGAGTGGGAGCTTGTGTCTCTCATTTTCCAAAGAGCTCAAGCTTTGGTCTCTTGCGGGGAAGAAAGGAGTTTAACACTTTTGTGAGTAGTCGTCTAGTTTTGTAGGAGTGGTGTGCTCTATCTGGCTTGTGCTCGTTTGTCATGCTAGCCAGTTTGTAATCTCTTGTACTAATCTTTGCCTTTTATAAAGTTATGATATGCTTTTGACATATTCTCGGAAAAAAGGTAATACTCCTACTAGTGGTTACTGGGGTCAGGAGTATATACTATTTTTCATCGCGAGAAAAAGGATGATATACAATTTTTACGGGGATAAATAATAGTATAAAACTAGTTAGTATTTGATGTACCCCACTCCGAGGATGGGTGAAGCCAGATACATACATGGGTGCCCCGCAAAAAAAAAAAAGATACATACATGGGTGTACATCTGTACAGCCATTTTCTTTGCCGAAACAAAAACGAGTACATAGGTATATACATTTCTGTGCAGTATGCTAGCTGCAATAATCTGAAAATGTACTCGAGAGGTCCTCGTCAGCGCCTTAAGCAGTACGTTATACTAGATTTTGGATGTTGTTTGGATATATCCATATCATTTGCTAATTGCACTATCATTGTTTGTAATTCACCATGTCGATGTGACAAGCACAAAACTTTGCAATCGATGGAAAATTGTGGCACTACGATATACAATTACAAAATTAGGTGGCTGTAAAAAATATAAAGCAACCTTCACACGGTAGCTATAAAACCATCTCTTCATTGGGGTGGGGGGCTGACAGGAAATACCACACACAAGTCACTTCTATACAAACCTTTTGTATTCCATTACATTAGATAAAATGGTTATCAGCCAGCCTCGTCAGAATAATTTTCACACGCTTTCTTTCCCCTCTCGCAAGGCAATTAGGGAAAAACCTTCCTCCCCTCGATCTCCATCAACGAGCCTGTGGATTAGCCTCCCCTTCGCCTGCCGCTGCAGCCGTCGACAGAGGGGAGGCGAATTCTGGTGCCTCGACTCCAGCTAGTCGAAAGGTTAGGGTTTTAGCCCTCGCAGGGGTTGCGCTCGGACGAATGGAGATACTTCTTTCAAGTTAATTTTTTAGGTTACGATCCTCCTCAAGTTCCTCCGTCAGGGCGGATTAGATGGAGCGATGGTAAAAAGCCCACAATCTAAGCAGCTGGCCTAGCACGCAAAAGCCCACAACCTAAGTAGATGGTGCCTAGCATGCAAAAGCCCATCACGATGGAACTGCAGTCAGGTAAAATTTCACCGCGAACCCAAATCCTATTCGGCACCCATTGCGCCGCTTAAAGGTGTTTTCAGAAAGCTGCGCACACCCCCTCTGTACTGTGCTCGGCCCATTTTTTTTCTCATTTGCTCATGTAGTTGCAAGCGACAATGCAAGCAGCTGGTGCATCCCGGTTTTGTGAAGCTTCTAGGAGCTTCCTAGTTCGGTTTTCTTTTATTTTTTTCATTTGGTTTTCGTTCTAGGTTTTTTCTTATTCTTTCTTCTTCCTCTTTGTTTTTCTTTCTCTATTTATTTCTTTTTTTGTTTTAATTTCTTTGTCAACATTTTCGAAACGCGTGACTTTTGTTTTTCAAATGTGTGAACTTTTTCAAATGCGTGAAGATTTTTTAAATTTATGAACTTTTTCCAAATCCACGAACATTTTCTAAAATTTCATGAACTTTTTTAAAAGTGGTGAACTTTCTCAAATTTATGAACTTTTTTCACCGTAAACTTTTTTTCACAACAGTGAACTTTTTTCGTATCCATGAAACTTTTTTCCAAATTGATGAACTTTTTCACATTTGTGAACCTCTTTTCAAATTTGTTAACTTATTTAAAATTTGTGAACCTGTTTCATATTCATGACCATTTTTTCAAAATTTTGAACTTTTGGAATTGGCAAACCTTTTATCAAATTCGTGAATATTTTTCAAATTTTTTTAATTTTCTTGAAGTTTGTGAACCTATTTTCAAATTTCATGAACTTTTTCGAAGCCATGAACTTTTTTCAAATCTAGGAACTTTTTCAAATCCATGAAGTTTTTCCAAATCCGTGAACTTTCTAAAATTCCCCCAAAAAATCAAATTCACGAATCTTTTTAAAATCCGTAAAATTGTATTAGATTTCTCATTTTTATAAAATCCGTAAACTCTAAGACAGAGGCAGCAGAAATATCGAGCAAAAGAAAAACTGGTGCGAACAACCTACATACCGACGAGAGAAAAAAGCGAACGATCAAAGAGAGCACTAAATGGGCCGAGGCCTAGAACAATTCGTAGTGTGCGCCAGGGAGACTTCCTGGCGCAACAGGCGCCGAAGAGGAGCTCTCCCGTGAATGCTATGTATTGCGGAACCAACTAGTTGGCGGATACCACATGCCGGCCGGTTGCAGCGGACGCGTGGGAGCGCTGGGTGCTTCCCGTTAGTGAAAAAGCATAGTTATGCTTTCAAAAATTGTGCTTCCCAAGTGTGCTTCTGAAAAAGAGTGAAAATCACAAATGTGCTTCCCCGGTTTTCGGGTTTTTTCGATTTCCTTTTTTTAGTTTCCGTTTTTCCAGTTTCTGGATTTTTTCGGTTTCTTCATGCAAAAAAGCTCATTCAAACCTATTAACATGGGATCTAGTTTCAAAGATCTTGAAGCAATAAAGCCAATGGTGAAAACGGTTTGTGATTTAGACGCACGCTTTAAAAGATAATAAAAAATAAAAAAATTGCGAAAAAAAACGCAAAACTTCCCGATCGTTACAAGTGTCACACATGCAGTGCATCACTTGTCACCATTAGAAAAGGTGGGACTAATCTTTGCAAGGGGTACCCCTTAACTAGCGATTTTGATGTATCGCTCTTTGCAAAATTCCCTATTTGAGGCGTGTTGCGGCAAATTGCCGACTGTAATATGGGCCGGCCCATTTTAAGTTTTTTTTTTGCGGGAAAAGACCCATTTTAAGATGTTGTATATTGAGCAGAATTTCGGTTTTGGGAACCTTGTAGAAGGTTTCTGAATTGGTTTTTTCCTTTTACTGGTTTTATTCCGGTTGTTTTCATTTTCTTTTATTTTTCTCCTTTTTTAATAAAATTCTCATATTTCAAAAATTGTTCGTAACTAAAAAATGTTCACAAATTATTAAAAATGTTTTTGTTTAAGAAAATCACAAATTTGAAAAATGTTCTTAAATTTGAAAAAATCGCATATTCAAAAAGTGCTCAAATTTTGTGAAATATTTTATATTTCAAAAACATATTCTTAAATATGAAAAAATCTTAACAGTTTTGAAAAATATTCGTATTTTCAAAAAAGTTCAAATTTATGTTTGCAAATTTAAAAAACAATCGCTTTTTCACAATGTTCATCTAAAAATACGTTTGCTATAGTATCATCGGTCCAGTTTGCTACATTTCACGGGTTTGATCTACCTTTTTTTTTTAGGCAAGGGTTTGATCTACTACAGTACTTGAACGCTCACACCATTTTGCGTGCGGGGTAGTGGGGCCACCTGTGCGTTTCCCCAATAGTGTCCTGCAGTAAGCGGCAGATAGGAGGTCCTGCTTTTTGCACGCGATGCGATAGCGATCACCCGCTACAACGCTATATTGCGCCAACCCATTTAGGTGCGCTAGTATGAGTGCGGGGCGTGAACCAGCGGCTGGTTTTAGGAAGCGTCTTGAAGGTTCCTGAACCGGTGTTTTTATTTAGTGGTGTTTACGGTTTCCTTTTTGTTTTTTCCTATTTATTGTTTATTGTTTTCACTTTTTCCAAAAATTTATAAATTTCAAAAATGTACAAAAATTGTATGCCTTTTAGAAAAAGGTTTTGGATTTCAAAAATTGTTCATGTTGTTCAAAATTTGTTTGTATTTTACATAAAATGTTTGAAATTTCAAAAAATGTTCTTGTCTTTAAAAAACCGTATGGAATTTCAGAAATTGTTTGAGATTTTAAAAATTGTTCAACGCTTTCAAAATTTGTTCATGTTTTCAAAAAGTGTTTGTGTTTTTCGAAATTTGTTGTGAATTTAAAATTCTTCGCCTTTTAAAAAAATCGCAGTTTCAAAAAGGTTTCATGTCTTCAAATTTTGTTCATGTTTTCATAAATTGTTTGAAATTTTAAAAAAATGTTCGTGTTTTTCAAAAAAATCTGAATTTCTTAAAATTGTTCATAAATCCTTGAACATTTTTCAAATTTATAAACCTTTCGAAATTCACGAACATTTATTTGAATTCGTGAACTTTTTTTGTATTTGCAAACCACTTTTCAAATATATGAACATTTTTAATCAATGAACTTTTTTCATGTTACCAAACTTTTATCAAAATTCCTATATTTTTTTATTACAATATAAACCTAAACGAAATAAAAAAGAAGTTAAAAAATCGGAAAACATACGCCTGTTGTCGCTCCCGCACGTGGTGTTGACGTTTTTTTTTTAGAAACACCTGTAACTTTATTCATGCTCATAACAATTACAGGTACACTGATTTGGACCTAAGATCCAAAAAAATACAAACTAACTCCTATGACTAAGAATTATAATGAAATATCTTGAAAACACCTTCTTCGCGGCATCAATCTCTGCTCGAAGAAATACTCCAAAGACTTCGGTAAAGAGGCTGCAATTGGACTGGAGCAACGATGTTGTCACTCTTTCACCCGCACGAACATTACCAATAATGGTTTCTGAAAGCGCCTTGAGTCGCCCATCCAAAAAGATGGGAAGCCTTGATCGATGAACGTACTTGGGCCGGGGATGATCCCCTTGAAGTGCAGGCCGTCGAATCACTATATCTTCACCATGGTGTCGATGAAAGATTTCACCTCCACAAAGAATCAGACCAACAAAAAAAGCTTGACACAGCAACATAAACTCATCAGATCCGTATAATCGGATCTGCGAGGACAGAAAACTCTCTAACCTCATGGCACCGCCAAAAGAACGAGAGGAAATTTATTCTCACAAAACTATGAATCTATGATGGTCACTAGATGTTGATGAAGAACATAGACGGTCTTCAAGATCCGAGGTCCCCCACCTCTCAGCGCCAAGATGGCAGCCGGAGACGAGGGACCAAAAATTCTCTGGCGGCGGCGGCGGCAGCTGGCCTTGACGAAACTTTGTTTTTTCCTATATACGTGGTGTTGACGTGAGAGGGTGCTCTCCTTCCCGCGTGTGGGCCTGGCCAATTTATCGGATTCCAACGGGCGACGCGTCACATGCTACTCGCTCTGAGCGATCCATAGCAACGGTCGAATTTCACGGTGACCATGATTTACAAAAGTGAGCAACTAGTTAACGGTGCCCCATCAGGGGCTCACGCAGAGGTCACTTTTTGGGACCTGCATGCGCCCAGCCGCCACGGGTCACGTTATGGGCGATTCCTTTGGGTTTTGTTTTTTCTGTGCGTTTTTGGGTTTTAGATATTTTTCGGGTTTTGTTGGCCATTCTGTTTTTTGTCTGGTTTTTTCTTGGTTTTTGAAGGAAAATAGAATATATTTTTTGGGAAGACGTCCTTTTCCGCGAGATGTTACTCTGTGCATTTTCAAACCGAACTCAAAAATCATACCATGTTTTGCCCGTTGACAACCATAACCCAGAACTTCTGCCAACCAAACGCTAGTCATCAAACTTCTCGGTAGTGCGGTGCAGGCTACAAAACTATATGCAGAACATGGTTTTTTGCCTGTATCACTCAACCAGGCCCAACTCATCCACATATGCAAATACCCCAAAATCTATGCAGTCTACCAAACACGTCCTTTATGAATTTATCTCACGCATGGTTGTGTGCATAGGCAGCCAGGTTAGCTCCCTGGCAGACCTGCTGGCTGCAAGTATTTCACCAGCCCATTCCATGTGCCTTTGTGTGCTGACTGGCTACCGGGTCGTGGTCTTTGGGCTTTGGCAGTTTAACCAAAAATCACAAGGAAGTGGGGGCAAATTCTATCGGCTGAGTGGGGCGACTCTATAGTATAAAAATCACCAATTAAAGGTATCTTTTAAAAAGATCAGTCCCATTTTCTTTTGTGGTGATAAATGGTGTATTGTATGTGCATCATTTGTCGCAATTTGGGAGTTTTGATGGGATTTCTCCCTACATGTGGAAGTGATGAATGAGTTTTTTTTTTGCGTCTTCTAATATGTTTTTAACAAAATTTTCTTCAACCGAAAGTCTAAACTACAAACCGTTTTCACTGTTGCATTTCTCGCTACGAGATATTCAAAATGCGATCCCATGTTGATAGGTTAGACAAACTTTTTTGGGTCAAATCTATGCTTCTAGCTAGTAGTAACTTGTACTCCAAATGTGAAGTAACTAGTCTTTCCAACTAGCACCAACTTCTGCTTCCAAACGGATGCTCCCAACTAGCACTAACATGTGTGCTTCCAATATGTACTTCCAACCAACATTAATATGTGTTCCAAACATGAACTAACATGTGCTCCATGTGGCGCAACACACGAGCACACCCGTGTTGCACGTGGGACCATATGTATGCTTTGCCCATGAGCACACATTGCACATGATGCATAGTATAACTAATCATACCGTGAAACAGCACACGTGCACGACGCGCACAACACACTTGGACACACGCAGATCCATCACAATACATGTGAATATCATGCACACACTTGGTAGCACACAACACAATATAGGATACAACAACGCACAGCACAGGAGCGTGGTACAAGATAAAGAAAACAGTGTGTTAGAGCTCAAAATGAAGAAAACCAGGCAAGATAACCCGAAGCAAAAAAACCAGCAGTAGATCCCTCGTCCTTCCCTCCCAAGCCTCCATGCGTCACGCTCTTAGCACTCCCGCACGAGAATCGCCCGTAGCAGCACAGACCATCACCTCCACGCAGCCGGCCAAGGCCGACAAGCACTTCCGCTGGCCCGCACACCCCTGACGCAGCAGCCGCGCCACCACCACGCAGGACCACCTCTTTCCTCGTCGCCCGCAACCGCAGACGAGCCATAGCCAGCAGAGCTGACACCCACCTTGTGCTGCACCGCCATGAAGCTGCAGATCCTCGCTGCAGCACCGGAGTCGGGGGAGGGGGGCTGCCATCCCGTCCCGAATCCTGCCTGGACGAGCTGTCGGGCTGAACCCGAACGCAACCCGCACCATGGCCGCACTGCCTAGCCACACCTCAGCCGCCAGCCAGAGCACCCAGCAGGCACAATAGCCGACCGCCGTGGGAGAGCCGGATCCAGCCGACTCGCCCAGATCTGGCAAGCCGCCGCCGTTGGATCGCCGAGAGGGCCGCCAAATGCTGGCCCGGAGCTGAACGCGAGAAGATCGCTCCAATCACCGTAGAAGAAGGGGGGCGCCACCCAATCCCGACTCGCCGGAGAGGAGCACCGGCAGAAGCCCACCAGGCACGCGCAACCACGCAGTGCAGCGAAGGGGGTCGGGCCTCTCCCACCGAGAACCGCCAGGCGAGAAGAGCGCCCCCGCCGCCGCCGTCCGCCACGCGGGCTTAGCTCAGTGGCATCCTCCGGCGACGGCGGCGGAGAGGGGAGGGGCGAGGAGGGTGGCCGGCGGCGCGAAACTGGATTCCGCCCATGTCGCCAGAGAGGCGACGCGGGGGACGGGGGACACTTTTGCTCTCATATAATAGTATAGATCTAGCATAGTTGTGCCTGAAAATTGAGGGAGGGATAACGTCCCCAATGGGCTACATGTGTGTCTTCCCTTGTTTAATACTGAACCTTATGTGTCCTAAAAAACATATTATGTAAGGAGCATCACTACGTAGCAGCGACATTATGGTTGTCTTCTCATGCGACGACCCCTTTGCTTCTAGTTTACATGCAACCATGACAAATAAGCATGGCATTTAGCAAAAGATTATGTCAAATTTAAACTTAAGAAAGTTTTATCTCCCAAACGGTTAAGCCGATTGACGATCCACTTTCACTGTTAGCTTCCTTGTGGCGAGATTTTCGAAACTAGATCACATATCGGTATATTTTGATAAAGAAATAATCGATACTTGATAGATTACTGTTACTTGCTTGCCAAGTTATTAGCCACTCGGTGCCATATTGAACTTACTTAGTTGCGATATTACCGAACGTCGATATAAACAACAACAAAACTTGCTTCCTGATACTTGTGTGGAGTGATATCTCTTCTTACCTATTGTTAACACTAGAATACTCAATATCTAGCTATGCAAATCATTGCAGTATTTAAAAACATACAAACTATTAAATGGTAACTATACACAATCATTGTGGCAATTGTTCACGGTTAAGATGACAACTATGGTGGCATAATCTGGCAACTGGTGTTGACAAAGAAAGCATCAAAACATGTCAACACGAGGGCTTGTTTCGAAGTCCCCGTCAAAACGAACTCACCGGTGAAAATGGATCACTAGTCAGATTGACGGTTTGTGAAATAAAACATTTTAATCTTTTAAAAAAGTAATTAATGCAATGATGTCACATGATGTGTAAAATATGCTACTATCAGCGACAATTAATATGGATCGGAGGGAGTACCAACATTATCAATGATTTTAATAATCACACTACGGCGAACCAACCTTTTGGTTGGATGGTTAGGAGGACAGTGGTATCCCTAGCCCACCAGGGTTCAAGTTATGGTGCTCGTATTTTTCTGGATTTATTTCAGAATTTCCGGCGATGCGCGTTCAGTGGGAGGAGACGTTCCCGTTGACTATGAGGGACCTATGGTGATTTCGTCAATCTCAAGATGATATGCCGGCTCAGTCTCTCGGAGGTGCTCATAGGGGTAAGGTGTGCGTGTGTGCGTTCATAGGGGTGAGTGTATGTGCGTATATATGAGCGCTTGCGTAAAAAAATTCACACTACGGTCGGAAACAGAATTATTTATCTACGCACGCCATTTTTCGGAGAAATTTCATCCCTAGGAGAGAATTTTTCTACTAACAACGGAACAGTAACCGGCAAAAGAATACCCAAAATAATAAGTACTTATATAATACTCCCTCCGTTCTATATATAGGAGAAACATTTGTTACGAAGTAGAAAGCCCTTTTTGTGTCCTCTTCTAAATAGGGTATATACAATATATACAAACACTGTAGACATCTTCTAAGCAAATGGAGCATCAGAAACTGCGAAGGTAAAGGTAAGCACACGTGTTCTCGTTCAGTCTCGGTTTCCCAAAGCACCAAGAGATCAGGCCCAACGACGGCTGATGAAACCAGAAGTGCCTCTGCCCACAAGCATTACGAGGCGCCTCGTCACCCCAAGTAACCTGAACCAATCCGATCTGATAGAATACTACCACATACACCAAATGATTTCAATTGGTCGACGTGCGACGTCTAGCTTTACATGTAGGATCGACGTCGGACAGGGATAGCCGTCGAACGTTAGGCATGGGTCCACGGTTTAAGTCGACAACTTAACCGCATCATTAGTGCGACGAGGACGCCGGCCGGCACCGGCCATACGCGCCGTACCTTTTGCCCCACATGCGCATTTGCTCGCACAGTGAAGCCGGGCAAGTACGCAGATATTTCTGATCGTGCACTCGAGTGGCGGTTGATGATGTTTACATCAGTAAACCAAAAGTTTTTTTTTTTTAAGAAAAGGAGGATGTACCCCGGCCTCTGCATCCGGACGATGCATGCAGCCATTTTATTAATTATTCACAAAGACCTTATAGAGTAATACATCAGTACGCCTGAAGCCATCATCCTGGCAACACCTGTTGCTACTCCTATCCCCTTGATGAAGGGGTGCCGAATGTCCGAGCCTAATACCAAATAGACATCGCACCAAAGCCTAACATTTAAAGCCGGATGCCCCAGCCTAGCCACATACCGGGACTGGGTCACACACCGGTCCGACGCACTCACAGTGGGCACCACTGCACATCCTGCAAGGCCCGACACCACCGTCTTCCATCGATCTATCTTCAGAACAGAAACTGACGCATCGACCGTGCCAGGTCTCTCTGCCATCGACGCCACCACGACGCCAGACAACGTCGTCCTCCTGCGCGAGTCCATCCTCGCACATCGGACGCCGAATCTGCACTGCGCCACGCCGTCGAGATCCGTCGCCACCACGGTGCCAGAGCAGCCGGCTTCATCAGGCCCACCGCGCCAGCCTGCCGCCGCGCACCAGATCCGTCGGCCCGCCTAAGCCCATCTGGGCCCGGCGAGATCCGAGATTCCGGCCACCGCCACAGGGGCGCCTCCGCCGCGGGAAGGCCGCGCCGCCGCCACATCCTCCGCCGGGATCCCGCCGCACCACGCCGCCGAATCACCGTAGTGGTCATGTCGCCGCCGCCAGAATAAGACGCCACCGCGCGCGAGGGAGAAGACCCCGCCGCCGCCGTCACAGCCCACAGCCCGGGCTTCGCCGGCGTGAACTCGGGCGGCGGCGGGAGGGAGGGATCGGGAAGAGGAGGCCGAGGGCCGGCGGCGCGATCTCCCCCGTGTCACCTAGGGTTGGCGACGCGGGGGTCAGCATATATCAACACTGATGTTATAGAAAACACTGCTGCATATATCAGTAAACCAAAAGTGGCTGGTACTTAATTCCACATGGTCCATCATGTTGGCATGGAATTTCTCTGTTCTATGCCGGTGATCCGATGGAAGATGAAAGCATAGCACATCAGCAGGGCATTCTCGGAAGTCGGGATCACGTCGCCTCAGGCGCCGTGTACGCCTCTGCCGTGCATGGGTCGCCTGTCATGGAGCCCAGCGCCGCCGAAAGGAGATCCGGGATAGCGACCAACTAGACCACGTCCAGGTAGGATCGGGAGGTGAGCCGGCGGCCACTGCCACGGCGGAGCGGGACTACCGGCTGCAGCTGTCGCTTGCTTGTGTTGTCCAATCAAAAGCAAACTGTATGTGAATGAACTGCTGGATTACGATCAAGAAACTATTATATCATAATATCCTTGTGCCGGATAGCATGATCTTCTGGTTCACTAAAAGGCCATCAGCTTTTAGATACATATATATGACATTCATAACTTTCAAAACTCAAACACAATCATATACTTCCTCCTTCCGGAATTACTTGTCGCGGTAATGGACGTATCTAGACGTATTTTTAGTTATAAATACATCGATTTCTGTGACAAATAATTCGGGACGCGCACCGAGGGGGGTGGGGGTGTAGTACCTTTTTTAATGATTGAATTACCTCTCCCCCCATACAATGTATTATCTCCGTTCCAAATTACTTTTTTTCGTAGAGGATAATCCCCGGCCTCTGCATCAAGACGATGCATACAACCATATATTATTAAGAATGCAAAATCTAGCAGCCGAACAACATTGACCCGGAAATAAAACCCGAGGCCACATGCGTCGCGACAGTAACTCCACCAGATAGTCACTAACCCTATGTTACAAGACGACATCAAAACGAAAGATACACAACTCCTAGGCTACGCCTTCAAGAAGGAATCGCCGCACGTGCGCTGATGATGGCGAGTCCAACACAAGGTTGAACTCCGGATTCTCATTCCCAAAGAAAACCTTCAATCCACCACCTTCAGCAAGGTCATGACGCAGGCGCGCGTCGACATAGCCTGATCAGAGATCTTGTGTTTCCACCGGAGTGCATAAAGTCGTCGTTGAAGCCGTATGTATCATCATCCATAATCCGGCTACCAATGCCTCGATAACTGGATACCTCTGGAGAAGACAACAAAAGACAGACGTCCCATACCGCCTGCCTCCCGCCACTATCGCCCCACCTTCAATACAGCAGCAAAGGCTAGACATGACACGTCTGTCAGAGCCACCGTGCAGCACGTGCCGGTAGCAGGCATGACTTGACGCCTCCGTATGAGACATCGTGCGTAGCATCCGCCGGAGGCTTCACCTGTCGGCGACAGGCACTGCCCGACGACTCCGAAAGAGTTGCATGTTTCACCTGCTGGACCGCATCGAACCCGGCCTGTTGGTGGAAGAGGCGTCCCATACCGCCGCCAGCCTCATCGAGGCCGTCACCACCGCGAGACCCAGCCCCCGCGTCATCCACATGACCACGGAGGCCTCCGCCGTCCCATCACCCAACTCCTGTGGTGCCATCAAACGACGCCACATCGAACAAGAATGCGGCCAGAACGCCGCCACCAGACCGGTTGTAGGCTATTGTGCTGCCACGCAACAACAACCACCTCCCCGCCGCAAGTCGCTGCAGATCCCGCTCCAAAGGCCCGCCGACCCGAAGAAAACGAGGCCGCCGCGACCTCGGAACCGCCACCGTTGGTCCCTTCAACCGGAGCAAACTCCAGAGACGATGCCCACAAGAGGGGACTCCGACGCAGAAGCATCACCATCGTCCGATCCCGATGAGATCAGGGGTTTCCCCCGGAGTTGCTGCGACCACTAGATCGGGCCTTGCCTATCCAGATCGCCGTCGGACAAGATCAACGCGAAGGACGCTCGGCCACCGGAGGTAGCCCGCCGCCGCCGCCATAGCTGATCCCGGTGCCGGATTGGCCACCATCCGCGCGCGTGCGCCTGCACCGCGGTCACCATGCCTCCTCCATGGATCTGGGCAAGATCCCATCCCCGAAGAAGAGGGCTGCGAGGAAGCACACAGGCACACGGGTGCACAGCCACGACCACCGCCGCCCTCCTACCGCCACCGGACCTAGCGACGCGGGCGGAGGAGCGTTGCGCCGTCCACCCGTCGCTCTAGCCTCCCGCCCGAGGATGAGCCACACCAGGGCGCGAGGAGGCCCCGCCGCCGCTGGATCCGCACGAGCTTAGTCCAGCGGAGTCCAAAGGGCGGAGGCGAGGGGAGGGGAGGGCCCGAGGGGGGCCTGGCTGGAAGAGATCGCGCCGCTGCCTGAGTCGCCCTGTGAGGTGTGCGATGTGAGGGCCTCCTCGTCTAATGTTTTCTACTATAAAATGGTGGAGAATTTTGCTCCGCGGCCTCTGCACCAACTAAGGATGCAAACAACCATTAAGCATGAGTACCAGGATTTTTATCTTGGTTAATAACCAAGTTTGGTCCTGTAGATAAACTGCATGAGTACCAGGAAAAGCTGGTCCTCCAGAATAAATAGGAACCTAAATTCGTCTCCATGAGGGTTTGAAGTCAGATCCTGGGTTTGTACATCCACTCCCCCAACCAGTTGAGCTAGGCTCACTTCCCATTCCAAATTACTTGTCTTATATTTGTCTGGATACAGATGTAACCAATACTAAAACACAAATCGAAGACAAGTAACTTGGGGAGTACATTGTATAGAGATTGCGTCAATTAATTCGGATAGTGGAAGTAATATTTTAACCCAAGTGACAAAACATAGACGCACACACTCATACAATGTCCACTGAATGACAAAGTAAGTACATGCGTCTCGCTCTTGAATAAACCTGACGTGCTAGTGAAAAATAATCTTGCATTATGTGTACTTTTGTGATTTTTTAAAGAAGTATGTATGTCCATTGTGTGATTTGGACGTGAGTATTGTAACCTGCCCCTCCTGTTTGATAACAAAAGCACATCATGGACAAAATAACAAGTGCTCATGATAACATGCTTGATAACAATATGCTTTTTGGAGAAAACACACCGTGCGCTTTCCAAAGGCCACCAAACAAACTGTCCATGGTTCGTGACAAACCCGTACAATGTATTACCTCTCCCCCCATACAATGTATTATCTCCGTCCTAAATTACTTGTATAGAGGTTGCGTCAATTATTTCGGATCATGGAAGTAATATTTTAACCCAAGTGACAAAACGTAGACACACACTCATACAATGTCCACTGAATGACAAAGTAAGTACATGCGTCTCGCTCTTGAATAAACCTGGCGTGCTACTGAAAAGTAATCTTGCATTTTGAGTACTTTTGTGATTTTTTAAAGAAGTATGTATGTTCATTGTGTGATTTGGACGTGAGTATTGTAACCTGCCCCTCCTGTTTGATAACAAAAGCACATCATGGACAAAATAACAAGTGCTCATCATAACATGTTTGATAACAATATATGCTTTTTGGAGAAAACACACCGCGCGCTTTTGAAAGGCCACCAAACAAACTGTTCATGGTTCGTGACAAACCGTAGGCCGGCCAATAGGCAACATGTGTGGCCTATCTCATCCGACGTAGCAAATGGGAAAGAATCCAGACATGAATAAATTACTTACAATAATACATGTAATTCAGGCCGTGCCGGATGATTGTATAGACTGTTGATGACATGCTATTCCGTAACGCAAGAGGATAAGATAAACAAGAAAACCTCATCGCCACAGGAGTATTGAATTGATCATTGCCTCATATGACTCATGCGTCTCACCCTTTGTTACACAAAAGTAGGCAGACGAGCAATTAAAAGTAGGCTGATTTAGTATAAGGCTTAGAAAGTAACTGCAGCATAACATTGCACATTTATGCCAGAGGAAAACATTGCACATGAATCCTTCCAATAACCACAATTAGAGCATCTCTAGCAGACCCCTTATATCGCGGATCCTTATAGCGCGTTTACAGGTCGCGGAAAACGCGTTTTGTGGGCTGGGGCGGGCTGCGGCCGAGCAGACCCCGCATAGCGGAACTGTAAAAGAGAATATGCACGCGGGCTGCGGCTGAGCCGACCCCGCATAGCGGAACTGTAAAAGAGAATATGCACTCTGCTCGGCCGCAGCCCGCACCAGCCCGCAAAACGCGTGGTTTTTTCTGAATATGCTGCACATATCTCACATATTACACAGAATTACGAATTCAGTATAAAATAAAATGTAAATATTATGAATTCAAATTACAATAATTATTCAAATCACCGAATTAAACTAAGAATTCAATACAACAATTACCGATCACACATGAATTAAATGAAATGAATGTAAAATTGGCCGTAGCCTTTGCCAATGGTGCTCAATGCCTTTGGCCATGCCTTTGCCAATGGTGCTCAATGAGGTCCTCCTGAAGCTGATGGTGGGTGTTTGCGTCTTCAATCTGCCGGTATGTCTGAAGGAATGCTTGTATGCGGTCAGGGTCTCTAGATGGCTTCACACGGCTACCGACATTGTCGTAGAAGAACTCCAAGTTCATGTCCCTCTCATCTTCGATGATCATGTTGTGAAGAATCATACAACATGTCATGATGTTGCTCAGGGTTTTCTTGTCCCAAAAACGAGCAGGACCACGAACAATGGCAAATCTAGATTGCAAAACCCCAAAGGCTCTTTCAATATCTTTTCTCACAGCCTCTTGTAGCTTTGCAAATTCAATATGCTTCCTAGTTTTGGGCTTTTTGATGCTCTTGACAAATGTACACCAAGAAGGGTAAATACCATCTGCAAGATAGTACCCCTTTGTGTACTCATGCCCATTCACCGTGAAGTTGCAAGCATGAGCATCACCACTAGCAAGTCTAGCAAACAAATGAGACCGTTGCAACACATTGATATCATTGAGAGTACCCGGCATACCAAAAAACAATGCCAAATCCATAAATCCTCGGATGCTACGACCTCTAGCACAATTGTTGCATCACGAGACTTGCCACAATATTGTCTGTGCCATGCCTTCAGGCAGTTTTTCCATGTCCAATGCATGCAATCAACGCTTCCTAGCATGTCGGGCCAACCTCGCTTCTCATTTGCTGCCATCAACTTTTTAGTGTCTTCCTCGTTGGGTGCACGAAGATAGACAGGACCAAAGACGCGGATGATCACTTTGGCGAACCTACGCACTGACTCAATTGTGGTATCTTCGCCAATGCGAAGATACTCGTCGGCGTAGTCAGCCGGAATGCCATATGCAATCACCCGCATAGCTGCCGACATTTTTTGATATGCGCTAAAACCCAACAAGCCCGCAACGTTTCTCCTTTGAGTGAAAAACGGACAATTGGCCTCGCAAGCTTGCACAATTTTAACGAAGAGGGATTGGCGCATTCGATACCTTCTCCGGAAGAGGTGCGGCGGATAGGTAGGATTGTCGGCGAAGTAGTCTTGCATCAACATCATGTTCCCGAGATGGCGGTTGCGAGGGATGCAAAGACGGCCGACGGTATATCCTCGCCATCTCTTGCGGTTTCGATCCTCGACCTCCTTCACGGCTAGGACCGCGACCACCATCTGCTGCCAATGGCGGTCGAGCATCGACTCCACGTCCGAGTCGTCGGACGAGGACGAATCTTCGAGCAAAAATTGCTCGCAAGAGCTCAAATCCATCTACAAAAACCGCATCCGAGCTCGCATCAACTAAATTTCAACAACTACGGTTACTGAGCTCGCTACAAGGGGCAGAAAAGGGGTTCACCGGCTGCGTTCGATCCTGGGCGGCGGCGACCCGGGGGCGGCTCGGCTAGGCGGTTCTGGGACGCCGGCGAGGGGACCCGGGCGTAGTGCGGGCCGGCGGCGCGATTCCGCCGGCGGAAGTGGCCGGAAACGCAGGCGGCGGGCGGGCGGTGACGGTGGCGGGCGGCTGTGGGAGGGGGATGTGGGGAATGCGCGCGCTGAAATGTCCCTCCCGCCAACCGCTTTCGCGGGATACAGGGCACCGACGAGGCGGGAGGGAAAACCTGGGTATTCGCGGGTCGGAGGGGGCAATTTACCGCGCCCCTCAAAGAAATTTAAGGGTCGGACGCGTTTACGGTTTCTGTTCGGGTCACTTTTACGCGCCAAACCGTAAACTGACGGTTATTTTACGGGTCGGGGCGATATAAGGGTCTGCTAGAGATGCTCTTAGACCTACAAATACGCTTACAGCCTCAAGTCAAAAGCTAATGTTAGGCTTATTCGGAAAAAAAGAGAGCTAATGTTAAGGCAGCACGCATCAACTACCACGTCACTGTTTGTGGGCGGTACAGACTTGTCCAATCACATTAGTCATTACAACTTGTTGCAGCAATTCTACGCGAGTGCAGTTTGCCGTCAGTTTGCCGTCATGCATGAGCGCTTCCATACTGTGTATCGTCATCGTTCCCCTTCTACCCGAAGACGTCTTGCAGCTAAGGCCTCTCAAATGCTCCACGTTGGATCTGTTCTCATCTCTTTTTTTTCTTCTTTTTTTACAAACCTCGTCTATGTAGTATGTAGAGCAAGCAAAATGTTCATCTGCTCCGGGATACATGTAATCCTTATAGGGAATTTCCACAAAATACATAATTTTTAAGTTTCAAAAATATATACGAAAACAATTATGCAAGTTGAAAATGGATACAATTATGTGCATGTAAATTGAGAAACTTAAAATATGTGACCCCTGCAAAAATCACAAAATGACTTAAGAAAGGGTGTAATTGTCATTTCATGATTTTTGCACAGACAACATACGGTCATGTTCCCTGCAAAACAAAGATGGTCATGTTTAAGTTTCAAGATTTACATGCAAATACTTGTATCCAACTTCTACATGCATGGACTTTTCTCACAGTTTTTGAAACTTGAAAATTATTTCTTTTTTTTACCAAATACCCCATATAGGGTTCACATGTTGATCAGAAAATCAGCTCTACTTAGAGCATCTTCAACAATAGCCCTTATATTAATCCTTGGAACCATAATTTTGCTCTCTTGTTCAACATCATTCCTAGCTCCTTTTTTCATGCACACTAACACATGAGACCCAGTGTGAGTTTATTTTCCCTTTTCTTCTTACCTTTCATCTCTCTCTCCCCCCGTCACCGATGCTGGTGTTGACCCCACCCACTTGAGAAGCGCGCAATAGCGAGGATGGGGTGGGGTGGTCGGTCTAGCAGGGGAGCATCCATGGGTGCCATGTCATGAGGTGATGATGTGCTGAAGGTGGGGTCTACAAGGGCGTGACGTCACGCTGGGATGGAAGAGTGGTGCCGCGAGGTTGACATTGGTAGCCCCGAAGTGCAGGATCTTGTTGTAGCGCTCTTCAAATTGGATGTGGAAACATATGAGTGTCGATACTCCATAGGAGTTAAAGATATGTTTCATGTTCTCTTAAGTTATGCATGCCACTTACACAACTATTTGTGCACTTTATGTTTACTTTACCTAGACTCTATAACTAAGATAGATTGGAAGCTTGATTTTGCACAGACAACATACGGTCATGTTCCTTCTCCTTCTTCCTTTTTTCATCAGTTGTTGCCGGATTACAGTCGCTTACTTGCCATTTTATTAATCACTTAGTTGTCAGATTAAATTAACTTATTTGCCATATTGTTGAGAGTCGATAGTCATGACTAAAAGACTTGCTTCATGGTACTTGTGTGTGGTGATATCTCTTCTTACTTATTATCAACACTTACATACTCATTCTCTAGCTCAAAAATAACATTGCAATCTTTACAAATATACACAATTTTTGTCTCATAACTATACACAATTTATCTCGCAAATCTTCCCATTTAAGGTTGCAACTATGATGGTATAATCTGCCAATGGTAGCGGCAAAAGAAATTCACCTAAACATGTTGGATATTGTTATTCTCACTAAGGTGAACCCACGGGGAAAGACAGATTGCTAATCGGATTAAGATTTGCGAGATAAATCATTTTAAATTTTTTGATTTAGCAATTAATGTGATGATGTCAGCATGATATGTAAGAGCCGAACCCCCTATTTTCTCCCTAAACATACGGGCTGTCCGTCCAGTCAGTGTCCAGTCAAAAAAGGGACTCAACCGGACCCCCACTTTCTCCCTAAATGCTCGGACTGACCGGTACTCCTCTTTTAAAATAGTTTGGATTGTTTACCACATGTGTCACTGTACTCCTCAAACACAGGCCATAGGAGGGGAATATGATGGGTTGCGGGCGTGTCCGGACGTGCCCGGAGAATGCTCCACGTCAGCTGCAGCCCACTAACGACCACACCTACAGCCACTAATCTTTTGCAGCTGGCTGGACAGGAGCTCGCGCACCGGAGAGGAGCTCTCGTGTGCGGCTGGCCAGACAAGAGCTCGCGCCCCGGAGAGGAGCTCTCGTGCCGCTGGCCGGACAGGAGCTCTCGCACAGGTGGCCGGACAGGAGCTCGCGCGCTGGAACCCGAGCCCGCAAAGCCGGACAGGAGCTCGCGCGCTGGAACCCGAGCCCGCAAAGCCGGACAGGAGCTCGCGCGCTGGAACCCGCGCCCGATGACAGAGTTGGCCGTCGAGCCGCGAGCGTGCGCGCCGCTGGTCATCGTGTGCGTGCGTGTGTAGCTAGATGGCCACCGCGTGAGTGCTAGCTAGCCGCCGCCGCTGGCCGTGCGTGCGTGCGTGCTAGCCGCCGCGTGCATGCATGCTAGCCGCCGCGTGAACACGTGCGCGTGCTAGTGATCGAGAGAATTGTTCCCTGTAAGTTGTTGCTGAGTATCTTGATTATTTAGGAAGTATATAATAGATTAGAATTTGTTCTAATTTGTCTTATGCTTCAAGAAGATCATGTACACTTATATATACGCACACGAGGCTCAAGCAATACTATCATCAATTCCAGCAATTTCTCTCTATTCCTTTTACATGGTACTAGCAAAAGAGCCCGTGCGTTGCAACGGGAGAAAAAAATAATACACGTTATTAACCCAATAACCATCACTAAAGACCACCATAGGTCCACGTCATTTATTTTAATGGGGCATCACATTTGTGTTGTCACTTATCCTCCTTCTCACCCTTGCTGACGGTGTTCTCAGTGTTCACATAAATCAAAACGTGTTTGAATGTGGTTAATCCTAAGGCGTCTCTCTCTCCCCCCCCTCTCTCTCTCCTGCGATGAGAAATCTGTTGTTTTTTCCTTGCGAGGCTTTTCAAAGGTATGCATGTGTGGTTATCGATGTTTTCTTTCGTCTCTATATGGTTTTAGTGGGTGTTTATTTGCAATCCGGATCGCCACCGGTACGAAAGAAAAACGGACCGTGCGCTCTCGCGATGAGAAATCTATTGTTTTTCCCTTGCGAGGTTTTTCAGAGGTGTGCATTTGTGGTTATCGATATTATTTTTCGTTTCTATATGGCTTTAGTCGGTGTTAATTTACAATCCGGATCGCCGCCGGTACGAAAGAAAAACGGACTATGCAATATGATGATAAGTTTGCTTCCAAAATAATATTTTAAAAATATTTAATAGGTAAAAATAACACCATATTCAGATTCTACACATTTTTCTAATCAAATTTCATATATAACATGTTAAAATCGGAGTAACGGTTTAAAAGATATGGATAATTTAGAAAAGCATTTGTTTGACTTAAATATGATCCGCGGGTGAATTACCTAAAAAGTCAGGGGGGTTTCCAAAAAAATGCAAAATAACGATTCGGCTGTGACTTAAGTGTGTACTGCGGGTTAATTAACAGAAACTGCAGGGGTTTTTCTGCAAAATTGCGTGACGGACCACCAGAAGCACTCCGTGCTTTATTATTAGGTAAAGTTCCGCCTAACCCCGATGGCATTAACACCAATTTCCTCTCGAAAAAAATAAGATCTCCCTCCTCTGGCACTCCCGCGGGCGACAGAGGAGGCTACCTGACGCCGCCGGCCCCCGGCCCTCCTCGTCCTCCTCTCCCCTCGCGGCCGCCTAGGTGCGCCGGCGGGCGAAGCCTGCCTGGTGTGGGCAGCGGCGGGGAGCCTTCTCCCTCTCGCGCGGCGAGATCGACGCGGGTCGATCTGACCGGGCTGGGGCGCGGCGCTATGCGGGGCGCAGCGGCGCTATGGTGGATCTCCTCCCTACTGCAGCCTCTCTCCCGCTGCACTTGGTGGTTTGCGGTCTCGGCCGTCGGCCTCGGTGCGTTGGCGGGGGCTGGTAGAGGTGGATTTGGACCAGAGGAAACTCTGGATGTGTCGCTCATCCGGACGGTGGCGACGACCAAGGTCGCCGCTCTCCTCCTTGCAGGCACCGTCGAGGTCCCTCCCCTACACCCCGACCCCATGCCCGGGTGAAGACCCAAAATCTCCTCAGATTGGGCGGCGGCAGCACTACGTGTGTCGTGCCCTTCTTGGAGGCGCCGCCTGGGGCGTTCGGGTGCTTGGTTAGAGGAACTGCACGCGAAGGGGATGGGACCAGTGGCAGCAGGTGGTGTTCGCGAAGGACGAGCGGCGTGGCATCTGGCACGTCGATAACGGCGGGTCTAGGCGGCGTGGAGCAGCGGGGTCTCGGCGGTGGACGTGTGTTGATGGACGAGCGCAGGATGGTGGCGTTGTCTGGCGTTGTGGTGGCGTCGACGACAGTTGGGCCTGGCAAGGTCAATGCATCAGTACCTGCTCTGAAGATGGATCGGTGGAAGACGGTGGTGGCGGCCTCTGCAGTGCGCGCGTGCGGTGACCACTGAGAGTGCGCCAGACCGGTGTGTGCCCCAGACCCGGCAATGCGGCTTGGTTGGGGCCTCCTGCTTTAGATGTTGGGCTTTGGTGTGAGGTCTGGGTATGCGGCTCAGACAATCTTCACCTCTTCATCAAGTTGATAGGAATAGGTCTGGGTATGCCGATATGATGGCTTCAGACTTATTGATATATTACCTTGTAAGGTCTTGGTGAATAATTAATAAAATAGATGCATGCATCGCCCTGATGCAGAGGCTGGGGGTCATCCTCCTTTTTGAAAAAAAGCCTAACCCCGATCCAAAACCCTAGCCGCCGCCGCCTCCGCACCGCCCCGCCCCTGGGGCGGTCGAACTCCATGATCGCCATTAGGCACCGTGCCGCCCGTACCTAGAGTTCGTCCGCCGATCGTGTTGATTGGCTGCCCTAGAGTGTCTTTTTCCCGATCCTTTGATCTGGATTTTTCTCTCGTGCCGGCCGTCTTGATCGGCGTTTCTTTTTTGGTCTTCCGATCTAAGATCGGTTCGCGTCGCCCGCCGCCGCCCGTCGATCCTCGCGCGCCTCTACTCCGACACCGGGGCGACCACCCGGCCTATTCTCTGACCCGACGGCCCGTAACAGCCGTCATCCGCGCATCTGCTCGCACGTCGCTCTGCGCCGGCCGTCACCGCCCTGCTCCGATCAAGACTCCTTCATCACCTCTCGCCTCCATCGCGTACGTATGGCCGCCTAACACATGGCGTTGCATTCGCTGCTCGGGCCTGGCCGCTCGAGCACCGCTGCTGCATTGGCCGCTCGGGCTTTGCCACTCGGGCGCCGATACTAGACCTGCCTGTCGTTCCCCGCCAGCCGTCGTCGCCTTGTTCTGCTCGGAATCCTCCACCATCCCACCTCCACCGTCCACGACTTCGACCTCATCACCGAGCAGTGTCCCCGACCTTGCTCGGCTTACCTTTGGATTCTTCTCCAGTCTCTCCGTCTGCGTCGCTACCGTTGTGACTACGTGAGGATGTTGAGTAACGTGATTATTTAGGAAGTAAAGAATAGACTAGGATTTGTTCTAATTTGTCTTGTACCTCCCTTGACCCTCACTCTCACCAACGAGGGAGGGAGAACGTATTTCCATGGTCAAAATTGGATTGACATTGCCACACAATTCGGGATGCAAGCTGGGAAGTCGTTCTTACTTTTTCTTCACAAATTTGACGAGGGTCATGAGGGCGGCAACAAAATCTATCTGTGGTATGATGTCCAACAATCACCGTAGTACGTACTTTTGGTGGCGATCAGGATGTCGTATATATATGTACTGCTTTCTGGGACTAGCTATAGCTCTTTATTGAACATATATGTTGTATGCACTTATTTTATTACAGAGTTGTTGAACAGATATATGTTTATTGCTTTATGTTGTACTAATATTATTGCTTGATAACAATTAGCTAGTGGTTAACGTATGCTGTAATATGTATCGTATTTTCTTATAGCAGCGTATTGCAAATTATGACATGCAAAATGCAGCCATGGCAGCAAATATGCTGCCGTGGCTGCAGAATTTTTAGTTTGCATGACAATGCTTTCAGTGGCGGGCGCTGAAACATGTCCGCCACTGCTCCCTTAACTTTAATCACTAGCGAGCAAGAATGTGCGCCCGCCACTGCAGACACTCTACCAGTGGCGGGCGGACGCCCGCCACTGATGTGGTTATAGCAGTGGCGAAAGGTCGGTGGTGGGCGCCCCTGGGAGCTTGGCCCGCCACTACTGGCTTTGCGCCCGTCACTGCTAGGCATTCCTGCAGTAGTGTAAGCATGCATGATTTCATATACACAAAAGCATCTCAAGTTCATCGTACCTACTATGGTGTCATTCTACCACCACATCAAAAGAGGGTGTAATCCTACAACCGCAAGTTCTCCATCGCCATATGAGGTGTTAGTATATACTACCTCATCAAAATATACATGACATCAACAGTTTTCAAGCCCTAGCTGACGGTATCCTGGATTAGGGGGTCCCGGCCTAGCTGATCTAGTCCATGGGCCGGACTGAAGGCCCGTCAAAGAGCAAGCTTCCAACTTGAAGCTCCAACACATCGAGCCTCACCGAAGGCTTGTCGTGCACCCCAAGGATACGAGATTCGGCATATATTCCCTTAATTGCAACCGACCATGTGTAACCCTAGATACCCCTGGTTCCTATATAAACCGGAGGGTTTAGTCCGTAGAGGTAGAGATACCCACATCATACCCCTAGGTTTAGACCACATCTTACGATCTCGAGGTAGATCAACTCTGTACCTTGATACATCCATCAATATAAACAAGAGCAGGACGAAGGGTATTACTTCCTTAGAGAGGGCCCGAACCTGGGTAAATCTTCGTGTCCTTCATCTCATGTTAACCCATCGATCCGATCTCACAGCTCGGGCCCCCCTACCCGAGATCTGCCAGTTTTAACACCGACATTGGTGCTTTCATTGAGAGCTCGCTGCGTGATCACCCTGGAACGATGGCCTTACCAACGGGCAGTCCAAGTCCCCTTAGCACCATAGGTGCACCCATGATCTTCATCAATGGGCCGTCTGATGACCCCGCAAATCTCGGATCGCTCTCCCCCTTTAGGGCAGCGGCACGTGATCGGGAAACCTATTTGGAGCTCTTCGCTCCCACTACGGGAGTCCGAATGGAGGAAACCTCGGATCCGAGCTCCCTCCCTAGGGACGAGCATGTGCTCGAACGGCTCGAAGAAGTTAACACATCGGACTTTAAGCCGAGCCGGGACACTTCCGTGCATCACCTCTGCAAGGAACACGGGGGCACCTTGGAGTCCCCCCCCCCGACCGGATTAAAGTTTTTGATCCCACCCATCCCCCACATTGAATATTGCCCAAGTAATTCGGGGCCTCCTGACGTCTGGGATTTGATTTATATAAAACAGCAAGCCGAGGAGACAGTTCGGCAGTTCTGGTCAAGATTCCTGTTCGTCAAGAATAAGATAACCGACTGCCCGGACGAGGAAGCACTTGCGGCTTTCTGACACAACTGTCACGATGAGGGTGTACTAAACGCCCTCTCTCGGCGACGAGTTCAGACTTTCTCAGAGCTCTCAGAACTGGTGTCAAAATTTTGCACCATCGAAGATGCCTGGCTGGCTCCAGAATCAGCCCGCACAGGCAACTCAAAGGAATACGACCTCACACACGGGCAGCCATTAAAGCGCCCTATGCTAGTAGAGTCGTTACGAAAAAGAAGAAAGACGGCGTCCCCGACCGTCCTTGATGGACTATTGGATCAACCATGTCCTATACACTCCGTCTAGTTGAACACGAATCCAACACATAGCCTTCGAGCTTGTTGGGTCGTAAGGCAGGTGGCCAAGGGTGGCGAGGCTCTTCTAGCAAATAAGCCCACTATCAATCATGCCACAGACTCCTCGGACAAAGCCGAGGTCCTGACAATTTACCAGACATATGTATCCAAAAATCAAAGGAAAAGGGCTCTTCACGAGCTCGGCCCCGCCCAGATACGCACACCTCGGGCTGTGTGGTTAGACACGCCGATCACATTCGAGGAATACGATCAGCCAGCAGTCGACCTAAGCCGGTGCCCAGCCGCCCAGGTCCTCGACCCAATAGTGGACGTATGCCGGCTGCATAAAGTGCTGATGGACGGGGGCAGCAATTTGAATCTCATCTATAGTGACACCCTGGAAAGGATGCAATTAGATACAACTCGCGTACAGCACAGCTTCATCACTTTCAAGGGAATCATCCCCGGAAAAGAGGCGCTATGTGAGGGAAAGATTACTCTCGACGTAGTCTTTGGCACTCCCGAGAACTATCGATCCGAGGAGTTAACATTCCACGTCGTACCCTTCCGAAGTGGTTATCATGCCCTTTTAGGGCGGGAGGCATTCATAAAATTCTGCGCCATACCTCATTATGGGTACATGAAATTAAAGATGCCGGGCCCCAATGGAGTGATAACCGTCACAAGCAATCCGGAGAGGGCACTCAGGGCCGAAAATAAAACGGCCTCGCTTGCCCTCGAATCACTGGCAGAGGCCTTTGCAGCCGAAGAGTTGATGGCACTCCGGGCCACGGTCAATTCGGACGACGTCATTTTGGACAAGAGGTCTAAAACAACATCATTCAAACCAGCTGATGAAATCATTAAATTTCAAGTACACCCAACAGACCCGAGTAAAACGACGTCCATTGGTACTCAGCTGGACCCAGAAATTGACGAAGCCCTTCGAAACTTCCTCGGGAAAATTGGGACATCTTCGCCTGGTATTCCTCAGACATGCCCGGCATCCCAAGAAATTTAGCCGAGCACAGCTTGAACATTATCAAAGGATTTAAACCAGTCAAGCAAGCACTTCGGCGATTCTCCGAGCCCAAGCGTCAAGCTATGGGGGAAGAACTGGCTAAGCTGTTAGAAGTTGGGTTCATCCGTGAGATCAAACACACTGAATGGTTGGCTAACGTGGTCATGGTACCAAAGAAGGATAAGTCCTGGCGGCTCTGTGTCGATTTCAAGGACGTTAACAAGGCTTGCCCCAAGGACCCCTTCCCACTGTCGCGCATCGACCAGATCATCGACACCACGGCTGGACATGTCTCTCTCTACTTCCTGGACGCATATTCAGGATATCATCAGATAAAAATGAAGGAATTCGACCAGGAGGCAACAACCTTTATAACACCCTATGGGCCGTTCTGCTTCGACACAATGCCGTTCGGATTAAAAAACGCCGGCGCAACATATCAATGCATGATCCAAACATGCCTAGAAAAAGACATCGGCAAAACAGCCGAGGCCTATGTCGACGACGTGGTTGTAAAAACCAGGGACGTCCAACAGCTAGTACAGGACCTCGGCGAAATATTTGCCAGTCTCCAGGTTTATCACATAAAGCTGAATCCGGAGAAGTGCGTCTTCGGAATACCAGCGGGTAAGCTGCTCGGATTCATTGTCTCCCATAGAGGAATCGAGGCTAATCCGACGAAAATCCGCGCTCTGGCCGCACTAGAAATCCCCACTGAGCTCAAGCACGTCTAGAAAGTCACTGGCTGCGTAGCCACCCTCAGCCGCTTCATCTCTCGACTCGGGGAAAAGGCTTTACCACTGTACAAACTGCTGAAGCAAACAAAGAACTTCAAATGGACCAGTGAGGCAGGAGATGCTCTCGAAGAAATTAAAAGGCTTCTTGCCACCAACCCCATATTGGCAGCACCAGGAATAGGCGAACAGATGTTGCTATACATCTCGGCAACAAACCAAGTGGTCAGTGCAGTCCTCGTAGTCAAACGAGACGATGAAGGCCACAAATTCCAGGTGCAGCGGCCCGTATACTATGTTTCCGAGGTGTTAACCCCGTGTAAAACAAGGTATCCTCACTACCAGAAGATCGCCTATGCAGTTTTTATGGCATCTCGGAAGCTACGACACTACTTTCAGGAGTGCTCCATCACCGTGGCATCCGAGGTCCCCCTGGGTGACATGATCAACAATAGGGACGCAATTGGTTGTATCGCCAAATGGGCAATCGAACTCCTCCCTTTCGAAATCTCATTTCGCCCATGCCGAGCTATTAAATCTCAAGTGCTGGCAGATTTCATGGCCGAACGGACAGAGGCCGAACTCCCTAGAGAGTATAGTACATAGTCACATTGGACAATGTACTTTGACGGCTCTAAGATGCTGGCCAGACTGGGGGCTGGAGTAGTCCTCGCCTCACCTACTGGTGACAACATACGATACATCCTGCAAATCATGTATGTGGACTCGAACAACACGGCCGAGTACGAGGCCTTGCTTCATGGCCTGCGAATCGCAATATCCATGGGTGTCCAGCGTCTGGAGGTCCGAGGTGACTCCAACTTGGCGATCTCACAAGTTAATGGTGAGTTCGACGCAAAGGATCCAAAAATGACGGCATATCAAAACGCCGTTCTAGCCATATAAGCTCGCTTCGAAGGTTTAGAATTCCATCATATCCCGCGACATAGCAACCAAGCCACTGACGTTCTCACCAGAATGGGCGCTAAACGCGACCCGGTCCCAGAGAACACGTTCTTAGAACGGCTTTTTAAGCCGTCCGTGATCTGGCATGTTGGATATACCACATTGGCTACCACGGACTCCGGAAAGGTCAACTCTCCTGCAGCCGAGAGGCACGAGGGAATAGTTGGAGACTTAGCTGTTGAAGAAATATCTTCGGCTCATGAAGTCATGACAGTTATCGCACCATGGACCGAGCCCTTCCTCGGATATCTGCTCCGTAACGAGCTACCCGAGGACCAAACCGAAGCACGAAGAATAATTCACCGATCAAAGGCCTATCGGGTCCATGAGGGGGAGCTCTACAAAAGAAGCGTCATCGGTGTCCTCCAGAGGTGTATAGCCGGGGAGGAAGGGCACGGGCTCCTCGCTGAAATCCATTCCTACATGAGCGGCCATCACGCCGCAGCTCGGGCCCTGGTCAGCAAGGCTTTCCGAGCCGGATTTTACTGGCCTACCGCCAAGGAAGACGCGAAAACTCTGGTTCAGCGATGCCCCGGCTGCCAAGTTTTCACCAACCGAAGTCATATGCCCCCCACGGCTCTTCGGACCATTCTGATCACTTGGCCTTTCGCGGTCTGGGGGCTGGACATGGTCGGCCCTCTTAAAGGGGGATCGCACAAAAAGAAGTACTTACTCGTCATGATAGATAAATTCACAAAATGGATCGAGGCCAGGCCGGTAACTACAGCTGAGGCGGCGCCGGTCGTGGAATTCATCTCCAGTGTAGTACACCGTTATGGTGTTCCTCATAGTATAATCATAGATAACGGCACTAATTTCACCTCCAACGAGGTAAATGCGTGGTGCGCCAAAATGGGCATTCAGCTCAATTACGCCTCCGTCTACCACCCCCAAACCAATGGGCAGGTTGAGCGTGCCAATGGACTCGTTTTGAGTGGCATCAAGCCACGTTTAGTCTGATCCTTGAAGGAAGCCGATTCTCGGTGGGTAGAGGAGCTCGACTCCGTGTTGTGGGGCTTACGCACCACGCCCAACCGGTCTACAGGTTACACACCCTTTTTTAGGGTGTACGGAGCCGAGGCCGTCCTACCATGTGACCTCATTCACGACGCACCTCGGGTGCGGATGTACGAAGAGAGGGAGGCCGAGCTGGATCGGCAGGACAACCTTGACGCCCTCGAAGAGGAAGGGGATGTTGCTCGGGCACGTTCCACATTCTACCAACAACAAGCAGGGCGCTACCAGAGCAGGGAGGTCAGGACGAAGGCATTCAATAAAGGTGAATTGGTCATGAGGTTCAATCCAGAAAAGCAGAAGGACAAGCTGTCCCCGAAGAGGGACGGACCGTTCATCATCGACCAAGTACTCACCGGAGGTGCATATCGTATTCGAGACCCCGAGGACAACCGGTTGGTGCCACATCCCTAGAATGCCGCCCTGCTCCGACGCTTTTACGGTTAATGATAGCCGTGCTAGGGTTACCTTTCCAGTTGCCCTTCTATTTAGCATACAATAGGTATAATTTTTTCCTTTCAAGTTGTTAAAACTTTTTGGCTAGTTGTGTTCGGTAAAGCCGAAGCAATTAAGTTCCTTCGGACACATTTCATCTGTATGGCACACAATACGCTGGTCGCCTTTTTTTTCGAAGCCGCGTGAATTTTTTGAAGCACTTATGGTGCCTCCTTCCAATAAAATCATTGTGTGCCTTTATATGCATCAACTTGACTTAAGTTTTTGCCAAGCTGGGTTGCCTGGCTCCTGTGCTTGCCCCCTACGTTCCCGATTGTTCGGCTAGGGGGTAAAGGGAGCACCTCTGCGATTGTTGCCTCCGGGTCAGCTGGATACGCACCTCAGACGGGTGAAGCCGAAAGCTAGTGTTCTTAAGAAAATAGTTGATCAGCTCCGATGGAAGTAGATTTAATTGGTTTTATATATAATCAATTACTGGGGGCTTTACGCACACCTCGGACATATGTCCCGACCTGTTTCAAAATGGGCAAAACATTTTTACCCGAGGAAAGGAACCGATAGCGGAACTATTTTTCTTGGAGGGTGTTTCTTACGCATTGACGTAATATAACACAAGCTCTGGCTGACTTTGCTTTTCGAGCCCCATAGCCAGATTGCCTTGCTATCCGAAATACCTGGCTCAGTTTTTGGATCAGATGTAGGAAGCACTCCTCGGCTAATGGCCCAGGAGGGAGAAGCCGAAGGCTGGCTAGCAAAGTTCGTTTAACAGCAGCTTTTGTAATACCATAAATTACTTAGATACATAGAGTCATTACAATATATCTTAAACTTTATCTAGACCGTCTATTAAAGACTTGAGAGAACAGTCCTACTGAGAAAAGCGCGCAGCGGCCATAACATCGTCATAGACTAAAGAAGTTGGCACCTCCTTGCCATCGGCACCAACTGGGCCGACCTCGGCGAGATGCTCTGTCTCCACTTTTGTGTAGCGAGTCTTGACCATGGCCCATGCTTCCCTCGCGCCCTCCCTACAGGTCGAAATCTTCCAGGCCTGTATTCGGCGCCGAGCCCCTTTAAGGCGGTCAGCAAGCTCGGACATGTCCTCGGGCACACGCTTTTCGGGCCATAGAGCCTTAAATACAACTTTCATCGCTGTCCGAGCCGCCTCATGCACCTTGGTCAGCTCCGTCAGGGCACCTTCGGTCGGGGGGCTACGGGCACCTTTTGGCCGACCTGTTAGCAAAACTATATGAAATGCATATTAGCATACGACAGGAACCAACTCTCTTGTCATAGAATGGAGGATACTCACCGGATATTTCTTCATCCGCTTTCTTATTTCTCTCCTCGGCAGCGGCCAATTGTGCCTTGAGGTGGTCAATCTCCCCGGCTTGCTAAGCGTTCTTTGCTTTCAGCTCCTTTGTTTCCTCCTTGCTTCGGGACAAAACAAGGTGCTCAGCTTGCCGCTGCGATTCTGAATATACTAGGTCCTCTCGGGCCTGTTTCAGATCCTTTTCCATCTGACCGATGACTGCCGCTGCTATGAAATATAAGGCAATTAGTCCTCGAACTAGTATGTTTCACAACTGTGTCATACACCAGATGCACTTACCGTGCGCTTCTCTGGTAAATGTTTTGACATGCGCCACCTCCGCCTACGCAGCGACAAGTTGTGTCTTAGCCTGGGCCAGCTCCGCGGAGAGGTTCGCATTTTTCTCCCCAGTAGCCTGCAAATCGGAAGTACGGTTTATCAAACCTATATATGGTCACTCGTGCCCACATTACGGCTTGGGGGCTGCGGGCTCTAAAGCTCATACTCTATGGCTGAAACAAATCCACCTGTCGGATGTACCATCCGACAAGTGTCTTGGGGGCTCCTGCTTAGTCGGTGGTCAGATTATCATAAGCCAGAAGAAGGATTCAAAAATAAAATTACCTGCAGGCCTATGGACAGGACGTCCACCGCTTTCTCAAAAACGTTATGAGTCGCACCAAGGTAGGCGTCCACCGAGCTGAGGGCATTGAACTCTTGACTCGAGAAGAAGGGACTCCTTAGAGAGGCTCTTCGGCGTCTATGGTTCATCGCGCTTTTGACCTCAGAGGTGGTTGCCGAGCAGGTCCCCGAGGTGGCTGGTTGCGGCACTTCGGGAACGCCCCTTGCGGGTGAAGGTGGCTCCATGTTGATCATCGGGGCCGAGGTGTTGGCTCCCTCTGCTAACGGTGTGTCGGCAGAGGGTCTGCGCAGGGAAGTAATTTGTCAGCCTTGTGACCCTCGATCTTCGACAAACAGCGTAATAAGAACACATGTTACCTGCTTTGGGGAGGGGCGGCAGGTTCCGCCTCCATGACTACTTCCGTTTTAGGGGTCTTTGGTGTGGCAACCGAAGGGCCCCCTTGCGGGACCGTGTTGCTACGTGCGCACTTTGAGCGTCGGCCCTTAGGAAGAGGAGTCAGGGTGCCTGGGGTTCTGCGAGCTGAAACTCTCTTTCGAGAGGAAGGAGGAGGAGGCTTTACCGATGAGGATGGACGCATCCCTGGCAAGTCGGGGATGATGGCCACTCTTGAGCCATCAAGGCTCTCCTGATAGAAGGTACCCTCTTCATACAAGGTGGATATCTCTTCGTCTTCATGAAAGACGAGGTCATCGTCTCGCCGATATCTTTCCGGCTCAGGTGTCGGGCTGTTCAGGGTTTCGACCCATCGCCTCCATTTCTGTTTGGGTGAAATAAACAGTTGGCATGAAAGAAGGAAATCAACTTGCTCAGATGGACAAGGAAATTTTATTGAACTTACCGGTTCGGTGGGATTGTAGTAAGATAAGCCGTCTATGAAGTTTCGTTTAGCGAAGTTCGCGGCTTCTCCCTTGTATATGAAGCCAAGGCTGCGCCAAAGGCCACGTCATCTCGGAAGCTTTTCCGGATGGACCGTGTGGCATCGTCGTCACCATTGTACATAAACAATGGGTGCTGACGCTGCCGAAGAGGTTGAACTCTTCGGTTGATGGCCGTGGCCATCATGTTGATGATGGTGAGGCTGGTGCTCGTCAGACACCTCACCTTGGCGGCTAGGGAGGCTACTTCCGAGTCGTCCTGCTGGGCAGGGCTCCATGGTCTCCAGCTAAACCGCTTCTTCGGAGGATCCGAAGAAAAGATCGGGAGCCCAGGCCGAACTGGATCGTGCAGCAGGACGTCTTCCATATAAAACCATTCGGACGACCACGTGTCAGTGTCCTCTCAAGGAGTCCCAGTGGGGTAGTCGGTCCCGGCTATGTGGCAGACCTCGGCTGCCCCTACTTCATGTAGCTTCCCGTCACGGGTGCATGATGCAGAAATATTTTCTCCACAGCCCAAAATGAGCCTCGCACCCGAGGTACATCTCGCAGAGGGCAACGTACCCCGCGATGTGCAGAATCGAGTTGGGAGTTAGGTGGTGGAGTTGAATCCCGTAAAATTCAAGGAGACCTCTGAGAAAAGGATGGATTGGAAACCCCAGGCCACGCAGGAGGAATGGAACAAAACACACCCGCTCATCCCCGTGAGGGATGGGGTGGCTGTCGGCATGCGCCTGCCCGTCTACGGATATCAAGCCGGGGCGGGTGGAAGCTAAATCTGAATCAGGCAGATAACCCTGGGTGGATAATCGATCCAGTTGGAGACGTGTGATGGAGCAGCTACCCCAGTCGCCCTGGAGAGGGCCATGGGGGCGCTTGGAAGAACCCGCACCACTCGCCATTCCTGGGGCTTTCGAAGCTGGGATTCAGGAGCGAGGGTTTGCGGCGCGCAGGGGATGAGAGAAGGCCAAGATGCGTGTTAATATGAGTTTGAGTCAGGAGCTCGTTAATAAAAGACGGGTGGAAAGACGTTTCGACATCTAGTCACAAAGTGGCATGATTCCCAAGACCTCACGGTGTTCGATGCCGCTCGAGGTAGGACCAAAGTCGAAGAGAATTCATAGCCGAAGTCGTGAAGAGGAACTCGCCGTTCAAGCTGAAGACTCTCCTACCGAAGACATTTTTATCCGAAGAAGGTGGCCATCCTCGGCTTTGAAGACAAGTTCGGGGGCTACTGACGGTGTCCTGGATTAGGGGATCCCGGCCTAGCTGATCTAGTCTATGGACCGGACTGAAGGCCCGTCAAAGAGCAAGGACTCCGGAAGCTTCCAACTTGAAGATCCAGCACATCGAGCCTCACCGAAGACTTGTCATGCACCCCAAGGATACGAGATTCAGCATATATTCCCTTAATTGTAACCGACCATGTGTAACCCTAGATACCCCTGGTGCCTATATAAACCGAAGGGTTTAGTCTGTAGAGGCACAGATACTCACATCATACCCCTAGGTTTAGACCACATCTTATGATCTCCAGGTAGATCAACTCTATACCTTGATACATCCATCAATATAAACAAGAGCAGGACGTAGGGTATTACCTCCTTAGAGAGGGCCCGAACCTGGGTAAATCTTCGTGTCCTTCGTCTCCTGTTAACCCATCAATCCGATCTCACAACTCGGGCCCCCCTACCCGAGATCTGCCGGTTTTGACACCGACACTAGCTACCAAAAAATGTACATCGTCATCATGCATGCCACCATTACCTGAGACCCTTGCACTACACATACTAGTGCTTGCTCAGCCAGGTCCTAAGAGAAAGCATCTAGTGGTCCTCTGTCATCCCAACAAACCCAAGGCCCTATGCCATGTTGTCTTGGAGGTGGATAAGAGAGGCCATTAGAGCCTCCTCATTGAAGCCAATGTTGTCCATGAAAGTGCTGTAGAGGTCAGGGTGCACGTCGATAGGTTTGATCTTCCCGATCTCGGATGCCACCTTCTTGACAGCCTCGGTCGTGATGCTAAACATGCTCAACTCCTCCTCCATCAAGGCGCCCCTCTTCCTCTTCTTGTCGGGAGCAGGAGCATGGTCAACAGTAGCAACCTTCTCAGGGTCATCAAGGACGATGGTCTCTGACTCCTGGATGTCTGGATACTCAGGGGAAGGAATATCCAGAGGCTCACTGAATCCCATGGAATGCTTGCTAGTAGCCAGATCTCAGGAGAAGATAGTATGCATCTAAGAGTGGTTCTGGATGGGCTTGTTGAGGCACCTAGTGTCCTTGGGGTGATCCTAAGAAAGAAAGACAACATTGTTAGTTGTGATTGACATGTTAGATCAAGTGGAACAAGAAACACCGCGATGTGGCCTTGGTAGTGCTCAATCTAACAAAATGGTGTAGTTGTCCTGATCCCATTGTGCACCACTAAGGTCTCTAAGCTTGGATACTTGAATGCAACTTGCTCTCCACTTCGTAAGATGGTTGTACATCTGTGTTGAGGTCACCTCTAAGCCACAGAACTCAAACACTTGCTTGGCAACATCATTGGGATGCACCTCCTTGAAGCCCTTTTCAGTCCTCACCCAACTAGCGATGATTTCACACACCTTGTTCATGACGAAGGTGGAGAGGAAAGGAGCCCATTTCATTGTGTTCCCCTTCATTGACCCCACGTTTGTGTATTGACAACCTTAATGGTGGCTTTAGTAGCTGTCACAGGCATTGCCACCACTAGCTCAGGACCCTCAAACACCTCTATGTTCCGAGGGATCGTTTGGGAGTCCTCAACATAGGAGGGAGCAAAGGAGTCCGACAGAAAAATGGCCTGACTAAACTCTTCGGTGGTCAAGTCCTACAGTGGTTAGCATCAGTACTAGTTGAACAAGATCAATGGATAAAACAACCACATGTAGCAACCTAGCATGGGATGATCATCAAGCTCAACACGCGAACACACGTAGCAAACTAGCATCGACTGGTCATGAAGCTCAACATAGTACCATACTAGCATCGAAACTGACATGAAAAACATGTGCATCTACCACAACAAGAACATAATCATTGCCGACAAGCAAAACCTAGCATACTACCAAAACCGTGCCACTAGCATCTGATCTACCACATCCTATGTTCACTGCTAAACTCTAATACTAGCATAACCTACCATAATACTACATATCTACCCTAATCTCCCAATGCTCGCAGATGTAAGCTAGACCGAGTTGAGAGAGATGTAATACATGCATTTGAGGAGCGGGGACGACACATGGAACATATCGGAGAAGGGGAGGAAGAAGACTCGTCGCCACCAACCAGAGAAGAAGGCGCCGCTTACCTGTTCATTGGTGGAGAATCTTTCTAGGACGGAGAGCTCGAAGGGGGAAAGGGTGGTAGGACTTCGGGCGGTGAGGCGAATGGGGCTAAATAGGCGAGGCAATCGGCGGAAGTTGACCGAATTGTTGCCGCCGATTTGTCACAGACGCGCGCGAGCTCGCGCCATCTCCTCGCTCGCATGAGCTCAGGATCGCATTACCTCTCTCTGCACACAGAGAGTCTAGCTGAGTGAAAATATTCATAGATTCCTAGCGGACCTGGCTGAGAAGTGTTTTAAGGTTCATGCAAACCAAGATTTTGGGATTGACAAAGTCGCCACAGACGCAACACATATCTCTAGAAAGCCTGAAATAAATCCAGGAAATTGCGACCACCAATGCCAAGTCTAGGACTTGAACCCTCGTGCATTGGTTCCAACACAAAGAATTTAACCATCTGAGTTACGCTCAGTTCACCTCTATTGTACCTAATATCATCTCTTGGTAGTCGATTGTTGATGCTCTCCCTTAAAACGAATAAAGTTTTCACCATGGTACCAAACACTAGTAGAAAACAGGGCTTTCGTTCTAGCCGGATCGGAGCAATAGTCCCGGTCGCGTTACGAACCGGGACTAATGTGAGCATTAGTCCCGGTTCGAGCGGCTAGGACGCCGGACGGGGCTCGGCAGGCATCAGTCCTGGTTTGAATGGGACCTTTAGTCCCGGTTGCAGACACCAACCGGGACTAAAGGGGTTGCGGCAGGCGTGATACCCCTTCGTCCCGGTTGGTGTCTCCAACCGGGACTAAAGGTCTGTCTTCAGTCCCGGTTTTAGACCCCAACCGGGACTAAAAATTTGCCTATATATATCCTCGCCCCTGCCCACCCTCTCCTCTATTTTTTCCTCATAGAAGGTGGGAGGTGTGTGCTAGTTTGTTTTCCCTTCCTATGCACAAGAGGTGTTCGATGAAATGCCTGAGAGCATGATGCCACTTGAGTTCACACAAAACAAACATGATATGAGGTGCCCGAGCCACACTTAAGCTTTCTCCTCTTTCTTGCCCGAGCCACACAATCCATTCTTCTCCTCTGTTCTTCCTCCAAGCTCGACCTCCAAGCTCCATTTTCCCCAAGATTTGTCTAGATTTGGCGGTGCACCAACTATCCAAGTGTTCTAAAAGGTTAGCAACTTCATCCTTTCATCTCTCATTGCTAGTTTAGCTTATTTCATGCTCTAGAAGTAGAGTGATTTGTGGGTTTTGGTGGAGGAGTGTATGTGGGAGTTTATTTGATTTAGATGCAATTTGAGCTCAAATTAACTTCTTAGTTTGCACATGTGAAGGGTGTCGTCCCGTCCCCGTCCCCGTCCTCACCGCCGTCGATCGCCCGCGCCGATCTCGTCGCCGGCACCACCGTGGTGAGCCTCTTGTTCTTATCTTTTTTAAAAAAAAAATCTTACTTGTATGATTTAGATAGTTACTTGTATAATTTTCTTACTTGTATTATTGTTTGTTATTATATAGTGCCATGGTTTTGATATCCGCCCCCGTCGGCTCTCGTCCGATCTATGATTCGGATGTGGTATATTATCTTTTATAACTATTTGTTTCATTTAGTGTTTATGACAATTATGCCGACCAACTTGACATAGATATTTTTATCTAGGAGGTATGTGAACCGGAAATTCCAACCGACCCTCTTGTCGAGAGGTTAAATTTAGTAGAAAAAGAAAACAATTATTTGAAAGAAAATTTGAAAAGAATTGAAGAAGAGAAGATGAAATTGGAGTTGCATGTTGCCGATGTCGTTAATCTACACAAGATCCAGATGGATGCAATGCGCTTGAAGATTAGAAAGATTAGAAAATATGCCATTGATAAAGAGGCTTGGTATCATTATGTTGTTGGATCAATTGTTACCTTAGTTGTGATTTTGATCGCATTTGTTGTTGCATTTAAATGTTTAACATAGTTGTATGTTAGTTTCAATGTATGTTTTAGATGCTCTAGATAGTTGTATGTTGTTTTATGAGAACTATGTATGAACTTTATGTATTTATTTTTGCAGTAATAACATTTGATCACTATTGTACTTTGGTTTTAATGTGATGAACTTGTATTAATTTGGTCATTTCTCTATTCATGATGTTCTGTAATGGTTTTTGATATACTTAATTATATAATGTAGATGAACCGGCAATGGATGTACGGTGACCGACGCACTGCCGAGTACATTACGGGCCTGCATAATTTTATCGGTGTGGCTCAGGCAAATAGTCTGAATAGTTTTATGTGTTGTCCATGTGTTGACTGTCGGAATGACAAGGATTACTCTTCCTCGAAAATCCTTCACACCCACCTGCTTAAGTCCGGTTTCATGCCCAGCTATAATTGTTGGACCAAGCACAGAGAAAGAGGGGTTATGATGGAAGACAATGAAGAAGAAGAGGATGATGACAACTATCCTATGTTCCCTGAATACGGTGATACTGCAACGGGGGAAGCTGAAGATCAAGAGGCACCAGATGTGCCCGCTGATGATCTTCGCCGGGCCATTGTTGATGCACAGAGAGAATGCGAAAGTGAAAAGGAGAAGTTGAAGTTGGAGCTCATGTTAGAGGATCACAAAAAATTGTTGTACCCAAATTGCGAAGATGGCAACACAAAGCTCGGTACCACACTGGAATTGCTGCAATGGAAGGCAGAGAATGGTTTATCTGACAAGGGATTTGAGAAGTTACTGAAAATAATGAAGAAGAAGCTTCCAAAGGATAACGAATTGCCTGACAGTACGTACGAAGCAAAGAAGGTTCTCTGCCCTCTAGGATTAGAGGTGCAGAAGATACATGCATGCCCTAATGACTGCATCCTCTACCGCGGTGAGGAGTACGAGAATTTGAATGCATGCCCGGTATGCGGTGCATTGCGGTATAAGATCAGACGAGATGACCCTGGTGATGTTGAGGGCGAGCGCCCCAGGAAGAGGGTTCCTGCCAAGGTGATGTGGTATGCTCCTATAATACCACGGTTGAAACGTATGTTCAGAAACAAAGAGCATGCCAAGTTGTTGCGATGGCACAAAGAAGACCGTAAGAAAGACGCGATGTTGAGAGTACCCGCTGATGGGTCGCAGTGGAGAAAATTTGAGAGAGAGTGGCTGGAGTTTGCAGATGACGCAAGGAACTTATGGTTTGGTATAAGTACAGATGGCATGAATCCTTTTGGGGAGCAGAGCGGCAGTCATAGCACCTGGTCTGTGACTCTATGTATCTATAACCTTCCTCCTTGGTTGTGCATGAAGCGGAAGTTCATTATGATGCCAACGCTCATCCAAGGCCCTAAGCAACCCGGCAACGACATTGATGTGTACCTAAGGCCATTAGTTGAAGAACTTTTACAGTTGTGGGATATAAAAGGTGTACGTGTGTGGGATGAGCACAAACAGGAGGAATTTGACCTACGAGCGTTGCTGTTTGTAACAATCAATGATTGGCCTGCTCTTAGTAACCTTTCAGGACAGACAAACAAGGGATACAATGCATGCATGCACTGTTTAGATGAGACTGAAAGTATATATTTGGATAAATGTAAGAAGAATGTGTACCCGGGACATCGTCGATTTCTTCCGATCAGGCATCCCTTAAGAAAGAAAGGCAAGCATTTCAAAGGTGAGGCAGATCACCGGAAGAAGCCTGCCCACCGTACTGGTGATGATATATTTGATATGGTCAAGGATTTAAAAGTAATCTTTGGAAAGGGTCCTGGCGGACAATCTGTTCCGAATGACGCTAACGGACACGCACCCATGTGGAAGAAGAAATCTATATTTTGGGAGCTACCCTATTGGAAAGTCCTAGAGGTCTCTGCAATCGACGTGATGCACGTGACGAAGAATCTTTGCGTGAACCTGCTAGGCTTCTTGGGCGTGTATGGGAAGACAAAAGATACACCGGAGGCACGGGAGGACCAGCAACGTATGAACGAAAAAGACGGCATGCATCCAGAGCAGTATCATGGTCGTGCCAGCTACGCTCTTACCAAAGCAGAGAAGGAAATCTTTTTTGAATGCCTGATCAGTATCAAGGTCCCATCTGGCTTCTCGTCAAATATAAAGGGAATAATAAATATGGCAGAGAAAAAATTCCAAAACCTAAAGTCTCATGACTGCCACGTGATTATGACGCAATTGCTTCCGGTTGCATTGAGGGGGCTTCTACCAGAAAATGTTCGATTAGCCATTGTGAAGCTATGTGCATTCCTCAATGCAATTTCTCAGAAGGTAATCGATCCAGAAATCCTACCAAGGTTACAGAATGATTTGGTCCAATGTCTTGTCAGTTTTGAGTTGGTGTTCCCACCATCCTTCTTCAATATTATGACGCACGTCCTAGTTCACCTAGTCAAAGAGATTGCCATTCTGGGTCCTGTATTTCTACACAATATGTTCCCCTTTGAGAGGTTCATGGGAGTCTTAAAGAAATATGTTCATAACCGTGCTAGGCCAGAAGGAAGCATCTCCAAGGGCCATGAAACAGAGGAGGTTATTGAGTTTTGTGTTGACTTTATTCCTGACCTTAAGCCGATTGGTGTTCCTCAATCGCGGCATGAGGGGAGACTGAGTGGAAAAGGCACGCTAGGAAAGAATTCAGTAATATGTAGGGACGGGCATTCTTTCACTCAAGCACACTACGCAGTTCTACAAAGTTCTACCTTGGTGGCCCCGTATATCGAGGAACACATGGATATTGTACGCTCCAAGAACCCGGGGCAGTCTGACGACTGGATTACACGTGCACACATGGCGACTTTCGGCGGTTGGTTGCAAACACATCTCACGAATAACACCACTGTTGGAGATCAGTTGTACTTGTTGGCCAGGACACCATCTTTGACTGTATTGACTTTCCAAGGGTACGAGATAAATGGGAATACATTTTACACGATCGCCCAAGATAAAAAGAGCACCAACCAAAACAGTGGTGTCTGGTTTGATGCAACAAACACCAATAGGGAAAAGGACACATATTATGGTTACATAGAGGAGATATGGGAACTTGACTATGGACCTTCTTTTAAGGTCCCCAGAAGATAACCACAGGAATGACCTATTCAAGTTTTCACTTGAAAATGGGCTTGTGTTCTGGAACCTGGGCTTGGGTGCAAATGGGTCAATCTGACAGGAGGCGGGGTAAAGGTAGACCCGCAGTACGGAATGACAACAGTGGATCTCAACAATCTTGGGTACACAGACGAACCATTCGTCCTAGCCAATGATGTGGCACAGGTTTTCTATGTGAAGGACATGTCTACCAAACCGAGAAAAAGAAAAGATAAGGAAGTGAATACATCATACGATGAGCCAAAGTGCCACATAGTTCTTTCAGGGAAAAGAAACATCGTGGGAGTGGAGGACAAGACAGACATGTCAGAAGATTATGAAAAGTTTGATGAAATTCCTCCCTTCACAGTGAAGACTGACCCAAGCATCCTGTTAAATGATGAAGATTCTCTATGGTTACGACGCAATCATAAGTAAGGGACACACGCGAAGAAAAAGTTTTATACCCCAAGATCCCACTCTGGGATGTGACCGGCTTCACCGTCATCACTTTCTCTCTAGTGAGTTTCCGGACTTATAGCTGGAAAGTCCCACTTCGGACAAACTAGAGGGAATCTTTGTAAGAATTAGGGTATATATGTGTTTTGGCATTTGAAACATGATTTTTGAATAATTATTTATTACGTTATGAATTTTCAATTATTCCTATCCTTTTAGTATTTTAATTATATAGAGGAGTTAATCAATGCAATTATGTCCAAACAAAAAATGAATGTCTTCTGAGCATTCCAGATAAGCCACTTGAGGTTGACAGGCATAGGCCATACACCCTCACCAGTTGTAGTGATTTTAGTCCCCAGTTTTGCAAGATTCCACCCCTAGCTATCATCGGTCATGCCCCCCGTTTTGATCGCATTTTGAAATCGGCATAAACAATTCAAAAAAAATCAAAAAACAATCACGTATTTTTCTGATTTGTAATTATTTCACTATGTATTTTGCAAGGTTGATCATACGCGGTTAGTCCCGGTTGGTGGCTCCATATAAAATAACAAGGTTAATATGGACATGGCTTAAACGTCTTGACATAGATGAATACAACAGAAGCATCGGAGATGATAAGAGAGAAACGTTATATGACATAAAGTTGGAGCTACTGTGTAGTTTCTCTGATCGGAGGACCCCTTATGCCGAGCCAAGTCCAGATGAGGAGTTCTGGTTGCTTTCTGGTGAAACTAAGGACAACATATCAGATGGTAGGATTGTTCAAGTAACTGTTCGGCATATACAAGATAACCGAATAATTTGCACCTTTGATTCTGGGTTGAAAGCCATAGTTATGGGAGACAACTATTCTGATGATGGCTTTGATCTAGAATCACTGGTCTGAACATATGGTCAAAGTGAACTTGACTGGTATTAGTTGCTGAAGATTTATATCGCTCTCAGAAATAACTTGATAGAACTATTTGTCACTCTCTCATGAAAATCTATATAATCAAACATTGCATTCATATAAGCATTCACTCTAGCAAGCATTCTAGCAATCAAAATACAATCAATGAATAAAGCAATAAAGAAAACAATAAGAAAAAGCAAATAGAAAGCAAAACAAAACTTCAAGGAAATCCAAATAAAAACTCCTAAGGGAACTGTAGGACTTAACTACAAATAAAAAAATAGTTTTTGTCCTAAATAAAACTTAGCAGCAAAGAAAAATACTAAACTAATAACTTAACATAAAAGAAAATATAACATTATTAGGTTAACAAAAAGTATTTTATAATATTCTTCAATAGCAAAAAGAATCAACTAAAAAGCTTTTATAAAACTCTAGTTATGATCAAAATAATATTAACTTAGAATTAAATAAAAAAATTCAACTAATAATACAAATTGTTTCTGATCTAAAGTAAAGTTAATAGAAAGTAAAATTTATCCAACTAAAATTTTCATAAAGTATTTTTTGTTAAAAACTTTAATAGCAAAAAGAATTAAATCAAAACTAGGCATGCATGCTACTGTTTTTGAATCTGTTTAAAATAGCTTTAGTCCCGGTTGGTGGCTCCAACCGGGAATAAAGGCCTAACCTTGGCGCCCTTTCGACCGCGGCAAAAAATAGCTTTAGTCCCGGTTGGAGCCACCAACTGGGACTAAACACCCTTTCGTCCTGGTTGGTGGATCCAACCGGGACTAAAGCCCTCGCAGTATTTAACCACCCCCTTCTCCCTCCCCCAATCTTCCTCCATTCATGCCGCGCACACCGCCGCCTACCTGCACCCGCGCCGCCACGCTCAACGCCACCGTCGACGCGCCGACCCCGTCCCGCCCCTGCTCGGTACCCGTGCCGGCCCGCCCCCGCGCTCACCTGCTCGGCCCCGGGCGCGGCTGCCGTCCCGCCCCTGCTAGGCCCTCCGCCGCGCGCGCTGGCCGCCCCCGCGCCGGCCCTCCGCCGGGCGCGCCGATCCCCCCTTGCTGGCCCTTCCTCGTGCCGATCGGCCCTCCCCCGTGCGCGGCTGCCCTCCCCCGCGCGCACCCTCTCCGGCTCGCCCTCGCCCAGTTCTTCCTCGCCGGCCCTGCCCACGGTGAGCCAATCCCTCTCCCTCTCTGTTGGTTTAGGTTTATTTTTTTAATTTTTTTTGTTGATAGATATGTATAGATGGATGTATGTTGCATAGATGGATGGTTAGATGGATAGATGCATCATGGATCTGGTTAGATTGATGGTTTATTTGATGCATTTGGTTTCATTTTAAAAAATGCAAAAAAATGGATAGATGGATAGATCCAATTTTTTAATAGGTTTTGTGTAGTTCCTTTTGTTGTTAGATAGACAGATAGATGGATGGATGAAATGGAATAGGGAAAAATGCGACGAATTTGTTTTTGACACTTGAGTGGTTACTTCATCGTGATAATATTGCTATGGATAAAGTGCATTATGATGATCTTGCTGGAAAAATATGAAGAAAAAAATTTGACACTCGAGAAAATTTAGGATTTGAAATTTGATGATGATCTTGCTATCGATAATGTGAATTGTCAAATAATGTGACACCTGAGTGGTAACTTGATCATACTTAATAGTTCCTGGTTCTATGTTTTTTAAACTTGTGTTGCTCTGTTAGTTCCCCACCTGGCATTATTTTCATGTCATTATCATTTTGTCATCAAACATTGCTATGTGAGATGTGATGGTCTAAATTTTTCACTCCACGGAATTTATAGGCTTTCTAGTGTGGCATCTCCCTGGAGTGATTGTCGTCGGAGCTGTTGGTCCCCGATCATCCCTCCGCTATTCGACTACTTCCTCTACAGCCAAGGGTGAGCTACAAATTCATCTCCTCCTCTGCTTTTTTTCATGTCACTAGATTACATTTTCACGTCATATCACGTAACCTAGGTGACCAATCGTGCAACATCGTTGGTGGTCCTCAGTGTTACGTTGGTGGTCCCCGCGCCGCTCCTCGACGTCCACGCGTCACCCGAGCCCGCCGCTCCTCCATGCGCGCCCTAGGTAACATTTCATAAAAAGTTTACATCATAAAAAATGTTTGTGTAATTCTATAAATATATGTTTCATAACATTTAAAAAATGAATGCTACATTTAAACAAAATCTTCACGCATTTCAGAAAATAATTGTGACCTTAAAAAATGTTATATACAATTTTTTGCATAATTTAAAGAAAATATTTTATATCTTTTGAATAAAACATTTAACGTGTGTTTGAAAAATGTCTAACAAGCATTCAAAAAAAATTCAATGATATTTATTTGAAAAAAGTTAATCACTTAGATGTGTATAAAATGTTTTAGATGTATACAAAAATGTACAATGTGTATGAATAAAAATTGGTATTAAAACATATATTATAAAAAATGTGAATCATGTATTTGATAGGTGTATAAAAAATATAGACATGTGGTGAGAGAAAAAAAGAAAAATTAAAGAAATCTGATGCAAACAATGAAATAGAGGCTTGCCGGAGCAACGTCTCACAATGAACGAGAAATAGGCCTGATTTGTTTTCATAGGAATTTGTTCTCGGCGATGATGCCCGGCCCGCATCCTCGTCGTCGACTCGGCGGCGACAACCAGTTTGAGAGGCGCCATGTCCGGGACTGGGCTCCGCGGGGCTGGCACTGGGAGGTGCTACCTTCTGGGGCGCGCAGCTTGGTGAGGAATCGGGGTCTCGTCGTCGACCCGGAGCTTCTTTGGTGGCGGTCGCGTGGGCCACTATCGGTGCAGAGGGAGCCGGCCCCCGAGGAGGTGGTACGTCACCGTGTCAGGGAGGAGGACGAGCACGTCCGTCGCTACATAGTTGCGTTGGACGTCAGGTTCTCCAATACCTGGCAGTTTCTTCAGGGATCTCACCCGAGCTATGATCCTGTGATGGTTCCTTCTCTTTGGGTGTTCACCGCCCGCGGCTCAGGAACCGCGAGTCGACGTCCAGTTTGATTGGGCGAGATGTATTAGTGATATTATGTGATATTATTGTTGCATTAACTGGATTATTCGAGATGTATTAGTGATATTATATGATAATATTATTGTTGCAACTGGATTATTCGAGATGTATTAGTGATATTATGTGAATTTCTTTTAATAATGTGATTTTTTTAATCGAGATGCAAATAGACATGGAAATGTGAATTTGTTTTAATAATTTGTTTATAGCATTGAAATAACTTGCAAGTCTTTGCAGAAACTATGGAACACGGCAGAGACGAAGAACAAGAAGACATGTTGGGGGAAATAATCCGCGACGGAGATGATATCACCTCACAGTTTCTGAACGACTCCGATGAGGGAATGGAGGGAGAAGATGACGGCTCCGGTGAGGGAATGGAGGGAGAAGATGACGGCTCCAGTGTTGGAACCTTAATTATTACAAAGTCCGGCGAGGTATATTAATTAAGCCTCTGCTGACTAGATGCATTAATTGATTTGTATATACATATAGTAACGCTTCTTTCTTCTTTTAGCCCTCCGGATCGAGCCAATCTTCTATAAAGAAACGAGGCCCGAAAAAAAGGTTGGGCAACAATGAAAGGTTCAAGATCGAAGAAGTCGCTAAAGATGGCAAACCGATTGGTCCCGCGCAGAACGCAAAAGCATTTGTAAGTCAGTGCGGAGTTATTGTTAGGGACATCATCCCGATCACCATTCGAGAATGGAATAAGCCAAAGGTGGATGGAGTTACTTATGTCGACGATAGATCCAAAGAAATGCTTTGGAATACGCTCATGACAAATTTCACCCTACCGCCAGAGGTGGATCCAAATAACAAAGTTATAGAGCGAAAAGTCAAGGCGTGGACTCTTAAGAAGATGGCTGCACAATTCTGCAACTGGAAGAAAAGATTGCACCAAGACTATGTCCTTGAAAACAAGACTCCAACATTCACCGGAGCATATGAGAAGATAAAAGATCACTGGGACGCATTTGTGGAGTACAAGACATCGGATGAAGCTAAGAAAAGGTCAAAAATAAATAAGCAAAATGCTGCAAAGAAGGAATATCACCATGTTATGGGGTCAGGTGGCTACAAGGTTGCTAGGCCTAAGTGGGAGAAAACTAAGAACGACCTTATTGATAAAGGGATCGATCCAGAGACATTAGAGTGGGCCGAACGGGCAAAGGCTTGGTTCTACGGGCATGGGGGAAAGTTGGACCCAGAAATAGGGAAGTGTATTTTTACAAAAGATCAACTTGCAACACCCCTCAAAGCCCTTAAAGCTGCAATGAAGGACGTGCAAGATGGGAAGTTCAATCCCGACAGAGAGAACGACGAGCTGACACGCGCCCTCGGGAATGCTGAACACAGTGGACGAACACGAGGCACACCAGGCTCCGTTCCATGGAAGATTGGGTTTCCCGACTGCAGTGACACTTATAGAAGCCGAGGGAGAAAAAAGAAATAGCATGCAGACCGGCTGCAGCAGATAGAAAAAAAATTAGCGTGGCAGCAGAAGCAAATAGAGGCACTTACCAGCCAGCAAGCTACCGGCCCATCTCAGCGGCACGAAGATCCTGCATTCGATACTGCCGGCCCACCATCTCAGCGGAAAAGTAGCGTGGCTTCCACGGAGCTCGTTCGGCCCATAGATGATATCACGGCTCCTCGCTACCCCGTGGATGATATCACGCAGAGGGAAATTGTGAGCTACATGTGAAATGCATGAACATATCCGTGAAGGTGGCGGTCGGCTTTGCCTTACCTCCTGTACGTAATGGAACTTACCATTGCTCTCCGATTCCAGATGGCTATGCTGTTGTCGGGGTGGATGAAGTTATCAAGGGATTTGAGCAGCTGGAGCTTGACTTCCCTACAGGTGAAGGGGAGACTGAACTGGGAGATGCCAGAAAAAGTACCATTCTATGGAAAAAGGAACACATCGTGCTTCCACATTGGACGCCAAGGCTATCGACTCCTCAGAGTAGCAATCCAGCTCTATCTCCGCCGCCTCAGCCGTCTCCGCCGCTTCAGCAGACTCCGCCGCCTCCGCCGCCTCAGCCGTCTCCGCCGCGTCAGCAGACTCCACCGCCTCAGCCCCAGTTGGATATACGGAAGAGAACCGCCGCTCCGGCGGCTAGTACTACAACTGCGAAGAAATCCAGAGCAGGTACAAGGAACAGCGTCAAGGAGGCTCCTGCCAAGTTACCATACGAACTGACTGATGAGGAAACAAAGAAGGTCGTGGATGCCGATGTGAAACGCCAGCTTGCACCGAAACGGCCTGAGCCAAAGGAGAAAATAGATCCGACAAAAGCGAAGCAGTTTCTGGAAAACCTTACGCGACCACCGTCTTCGCTGCCATCAAACTATGACCGCTCTATTATGAAGTCACATAAAGAACATCGGCAGCGGTCGGGAAGTAGTAGTGCAAGGGGGAAAACAATTCCCCAGCTCGGAGAACAGAAAAACCAATCGTGCCCCCCGCTCAAAGTGTTTTCCGATATCGATTATGTTCCGGAGGTAGCGGCCCGTGATCTTGGTTTCACTCTTGCTCAATACTTAGGCGACGTAGAGTTCCCCACGGCTGATTTAGCATACAGATACCAGCACGGGAAGCCTCTCGTCAGACCTGAGGAGGTCCGGCTTTTACCAACACAAATGCGAAGATTGCATGAGTGGTACATGGAAGCCTCAAAGGAAGGGAGCAACTGGCTCATGGTGGGAATTAGAGATGAGCATTACTTCAGTGGAAACGAGGAGATAAACATTGAATTTGAAGAATTATTTCAATTATACAATCAAGATGCCATCGACAAATCTATCGTCAGTTGCTATTGTCTGTAAGTATTATTTCTGTAATTAAGTCTCTAGCTCAGCTCGTTCATTGCATGTATAATTATCCTCACTATATTATGCAGACTGAAGATTCTCGAATGCAAAAGAGGACAAATCTATGACATTGGGTTCATTAACCCAAATAACATACATGAATATACGGTAAAAAACAACGCCAAGGACACATAGGATAACTTGCTAACGGCGTTAATTAAACAACAAACCAGAAGGGAAATACTATTTCCTTACAACTTCAGGTGAGTGTTACTGTCTTGTACACATTCTGTTTCGCTTACTCGATGTTAAGTGTAATTGATGAGTTATGCGTGCGCAGGTTCCACTTTATTCTGCTAGTCATTCAGGTTGACGCAGGAGTAGTACTTGTCATGGACTCGAAACGTAAAGACCCTAAGATGTGGGCGGACCTAAGTGAACTGCTCCAGAGATAATTTCAATCATTATCGCACTATATCGGCAACTTTCGTTCATTTCCTGATATCAAGTAATTAATAACTCATTTATTCATTTTCTTTGCCGGGCAGGGTTTGGAAACGGTTCACCAAGAAGGTTAGGGGTGAATGGAAAAAGGAGCTGCAATTTCGACAACTCAATGTAAGTAGTACTAGCTAGGTCCGCGCATCTCTTTGATTCTAGTTTCAATACCATTATCATGCTTGATTATTATTTTGATTGAACTCTATTCTCGTAAAGTGCTTGAGGCAGGGAAACGGGAATAATTTATGTGGATACTACGTTTGCGAGTTCATTCGCCAGACGACCTGTGAGAAGGGCAGAATTTTAGAAAAACTTGAAGTACGTAAACAATATTCACAATTTTATTTTATTACCATCAATTGTGTTGAGTTTCATTCATATATATTGACCCCCTTCTTTAAATTAGATCGAACGGATGCGGGACGATCTCCTACCAAAGGATCGCGTAAAGGCAATTCAAGAGGAATTGGCGGGATTCTTACTTGAAGAGGTCATATCTAAAACCGGAGAATACCATCGGGAATTGGTAGGGAATTTTGGTAATTAGATATTAGGGATCGTAAGAAATATTATATTGTATATATGCACGAACGTGTACTATATAATATATATAGTAGCGTCGAATATATATACGAAAACTTGTTGTTCGACCAAGCACGGATAAAGATGTCACTTCTCTATATTCATGACGATGTTGTGTAATGGTTCCTTCATTGCTATATGTAGTAGCGTCGAGTTGAATGGAAAATATAAAATGAAAATGAAAACCCTAAATGAAAAAGAATTGAATGGTAAACACAAAAAGAAAAGGGAAACACAAAATGAAACCCCTAAACCCTCCAAAACCCTAAACCCCAGCACTTGGCAGCGCCTGACGCGTGGAGGCCTTTAGTCCCGGTTGGTGTTACCAACCGGGACTAAAGGTCCTCCTGCCTGAGCGCTCCACAGCGGCCACGTGGAGCCCCTTTAGTCCCGGTTCGTAACACAACCGAGACTAAAAACGGGGGCCTTTAGTCCCGATTACTTAGTCCCGGTTGCCCAACCGGGACTAAAGGCACTTACGAACCGGGACTAATGTCCCTTTTTCTACTAGTGAAATATATCATCTCTTAGCAGTCACATCGCTTAAACGGATAATTTCTTCTCCATGGTACTAAAAAATATCATTTCTTAGTAGTCACATGTTCACTAAATAAGTTACTCATGCTTGTGCGCATTCAAGAAAAAAATAATCACACAAAGGTACCCAGAGAGTTTAGACATCACTAAGAAGATAACACATTCTATTAACATGTTCTTAATCTATATCTAAATGCCGTGGAGGTCAAAATTAATAGTAGTACTCTGGCGTCTAACCTCTTTTTCTTAAGCAAGCACAACTGCTCTCCGAATTTCGGCCCCTCAGACTGAAAATGCCTTTCGCGACTTCGGAAAGCCGCGGTACATTCGGTGAATGTCACGCGGCGGGCTGCTACAGCTCTTCCTTTTGTTTTCTCGATCGGAACTTCACTTTTCACCAGAAGAGAGGTCGCTGCAGAACAGATTCCTGCCGATGCCATCTCCAGGATCCCACGTCTCTGTACATGTCCAAGTTAGACAGGTCATCGGCTCGGAATGGACCAATCATCTCTGCACGAATCTCCGTCCTACACGTCTCTCTCTCCCTCTCTCTTAATCCTTTTTCTAATCCTCGCCAGCGAACGCAGAGTCTTCGTTCGCCGGTCACCTTTATGGCCGTCCCGTCTCTGTCTAGGGCCACCTCCGCCAAACGTGCAACCTAAAACGTAGTAGTGCGGGGCCACACCTAATGTGCTAGGATCTAAATTGCTAAGTAGATATTTCCACATTCACCAATAAGTACGAATTTGTTCTTCGGTTTTCGCCGAGTGTAACGCTGTTGCCCTTCGCATGGTGTCAAAAAAATATGTCATTGACCGGTAAAAAAAAACCAACCCACCCGGACAGCTCAAACCGGCCTCAAACGCCCGGGCTGACCGGCACCCCTCATGTCCAGCCCAGCGGCCCGGGCGCGCCAGCCACGACGAACTGTCGATCGGGTCCCACATGAAATCGTCGGGAAACCCAACTGTCCGAGGGGCGTCTCCTCCGGTGGGGTGTGAACACCGCGTGGCTTTGCTCTGGCTCGCCGCCCGAGGGCCAAAGTCTAGCTATTTAAGTCGGATGGCGACCCCCAGCCCTAGCCACATCCGCTTCCCCCCTCTCCGTGCCGCCAGCCCGAGCCCATCCACTTCTCTTCTCTTCCCTCGTTTTCCGCCTCCGCCATGGCCCGACAGAGGAAGACCACGTACGCTATGGTAACACAGGAGCGGCGCCTCCAGCTGCTCGAAAAGATCCGGGCTAGGCACACCGCCCGGATCGCAGCCGGCCTGCCTCCGGACTGCCGAAGCCGGAGGAGGGGTAGGAGGTGGAGGAGGAGGAAGAGGAGGGGGAGCAGCAGCTGGAGCCCATGGAGGGGGCGGATGCGGAGGAGGACGTGACGGAGCCGAAGGAGGAGCCGGGGCCGGTTGCGGGCTTTGCCATGGAGGACGCCATGGCGGAGCTCGAGGTCGCCCAAGCGGCGGAGATGGAGGAGCAGACCACCATCTTGGAGTCCATCCAGAATGATGCCTTTGGCAATCGACGCTTCATCCGGCAGCAACAGGCGGAGATCGACGAGCTTTTCGCTGATCTGGAGGCGGAGGCGGAGGGCGACGCGGAGGCGGAGGAGGAGCCGGAGTTGTGGCTGCCGCCCATGTACCCGGAGCCCGGCACGGAGATCGTGGACGTCTCCCACGACAACGAGTTGTGTAGGCTAGGCTTTAGTTAATCTACGTAATACGTAGGTTTTCCTTTTGCATGCTTTGTATGTATTTAAGGTTTGAAATATAAGGTATTCGGATGCAGAAAAGAAAATTTAAGGGCTGCCCGGTCACTGCATGCGGACGCGCCGGAGCACGTCCGTGGGTGTTTGAGGTGCCGAATTTGGTGTCCGCGACTGTAAATGCTCTTAGCCTCAGATGAGTAGGGCATTTCGGAGGCCGAGCTTCGTGGAGGCCTTAATTTTGAAAAATTCAAAATTCAAACTTTTTAATTTCAAAACATTCTAAAAACAAAATATACATATACAGTTACTCTAAAAAAATATATACATATACACATAGTAGCGGCGGCAGGATCTAGTGAAGACCCACGCCGCATTTGTGTAGCGCTGTGCTACAGTACTTGCTACAGCTACGCACGAAATAGGCATCACGCCCTGGCAGTGGCACGGGCTGCCTGTGGCCTGTCGCCGCCACTGTATACACATATACAAGGCTGTAATGTATATGTATGTAAATTTCATGATAAAATACCTTGAATCTTGAGCTGCATGCAAATATTAAAATCATAGACTTTGAGAATGAACAGCACATGTGTTGAAAAGCGGTACAGATTTGTTTTATATGTAGCTCTCATTTTAACGTATTTCATAATAAAAAGTACACACATGTAGTTATCTCTCTGTGTATATGTGTATTATTTTATAAATGAAACGTAAAAGTATGAATTTGAAAATTTCAAAATTAAGGCCTCCATTTGGCATTTTCGGCCTCAGATAGCCTTTTGAGTTTGAAACTTCTGAAATTATAATAATTTCTACCTATAATAAAAGTAATTATATGTTTTTCTTATTCGGCACCAAACTATAGAGGTCACAAAATGACATTTTTTTTCCTGTTTTGTTTTTCACATTCACATGACACCGCAATAACCAAATCATATGATATCAAATTGTACATTTTATGTTCATATGCGATGAGTGGGGAAAAATTATTTGAGTGAAAGTTGAAATTCCTATAAAATTAATTGTGATGTATGAAATAAAACTAGAGGAACTTGAGAGCATCATCTGTTTGACGCAAAGGGATTCTATAGGAATTTTAATCCTACAAAAATCATACGCACTCCCGACAGTCCAAAAGAGCCATAGGGTTTACCTATGTTCTATGCATGTTTCAAGTATCATGTGTCGTATTTCAGTATTGTTTATGCTATTTGTGATTTTACTACATTTTGAAGAAAATTCCTGAAAAAGGTGCATTAAGAGTACCAAAGCAACAATATTTTGTACTATTTTGAACACAAATTTACGCACTTAGTTTTTCTTTCGGTTCAAACATTCAAAATAATGTTTACAATCTAAGTGTAAAGTTTAGTTAAAAATAATCAACAACATCACTTCTTTGTAAAGTGGAAGGAGTGATGCGCCCAGCCAAACATGGCAAGCTTAGGGAACTCCCATATATTTACGGTATTGCAGCTTTGTTTCACCAAAAACTAGCTGGTAGTTTCAAAAAACTTATATTAAGAAGACTTAGAGCATCTCTAACTGATCCCTTAAAAAGCGTTAGACGAGTAAAAAATCGGTTTTGCTCCACTAAACCGTACCTAGCCTATCCCTTATCGGTGTTAGAGGAGTAAAACTTTTATTCCACGGCCATCCCTACTCTCAAATATACTCGACCACCCACTTGTGGAGTAAAAAAAAACCCTGGCCGCACCCTCCCCACCCCACGCCACATCGTCGCCGGTGTTGCCTCCAGCGACCACCCTTTGCCTTCGCTGACACCCCGCTACCTCCACCGCCCGCCTGCCACACTCGTAGATGCTCGCGGGTTGGTGCCTGTCGGTGTGAAAACCGGCAGACCTCGGGGTAGGGGGTCCCGAGCTATGGATCTCGGATCAATGGTAACAGGGACGAGGGAGACGGTGTTTACCCAGGTTCGGGCCCTCTCGAAGAGGTAATACCCTACGTCCTGCTTTGATTATATTGATGATGAAGTATCGAGTACAAGCTTGATCTACCTCGAGATCGTAAGGAGAAGTCTAACCCTAAGGCTAGGTGGAGGGCAATTGTGATATCGTGTCCTCTACAGGCTAAACCCCTTGGCTTATATACACGCTAGGTAGGGCATCTAGGGTTACATGGTCGGCATCCAGGGATGCGTATGGAGGCGGCAGGAGATGTCTTGGGGTATACTCCAAGTCTTCGGTAGATGCAATCTTGATCACGTCATGGCTTCCGGAGTCCATCTGAATGAGAGCAGGGGCCTTCAGGCCCAGCCCGAGGACCATGGGCCAATTGGGTTGGTACCCCCTAATTCAGGACACCGTCAGTGCCGTCGCCGGAATCAAGCTCTATCGCCGCCGTCGCCGCGTCGATCCCGTCGCCGGAAGCATGCACTGCATCTTCTTCCTTTGAGCCCCTCCGTAGACTACCATAAACCTCGAAGCCCCACTAACCACTAGCAGCTTGGGCAGCTGCTCAACGCTGCTGGCCGACACCTCCACCGTCCTTCAAGTGTTCGACGGATTTCCTAGGTAAGTTTTTTTGTGCTTTTTCATCTCGTTTGCCTTTTTGGCAATTGAATTGAACCTAGTCATTTCTAGTGTAGATGAAGAGGTTGAGGGAGATGATCTTTGATGACTCTTCGTCGACGGAGGAGGAGGAAGACGATGACAAGTTGGAAATGTCCATTGCCATGATCTTCAACGAGGATTTTCGGCGGCCGAGAGTAGGATCACAATTCGGCCGTATGCACATCAATCGAGATAGAGTGGAGGGCCCTGCCAAGATTATGAGATATTACTTCAACCCCGATGCAACCTATCCGGAGAAGTGTTTTCTCCAACAATTCTGGATGCACACAAGTATCTTCCCCACCATTGCAAAATTGTGGACAAGCATGATGATTGGTTTAAGTTAAGGATTGCATCGGGGAAGATAAGTGCAAGCCCACTGATGAAATGTATCGCAGCTGTTCGAGCGCTTGCGTATGGGTGTTCGGCCGACGCCATTGATGACTATGTCCACATTGGAGAAGATACAATCCTAGAGGACGTTCGGAGGTACACATAAGTTGTGATTGTGATCTTTGGGCCGGAGTACTTGAGGGCACCCACCGATGCAGACACCGAGAGGCTCTTGGGGTTGAGTGAAGAACAAGGATGGCATGAGATGCTTGGATCAATTGATTGCATGCACTAAGCATGGAAGAATTGTCCTACAGGATGGAAAGGTCAGTACAAAGACCACCACAATGATCCAACAATCATTCTGAGGCTATTGCATCGAAGGATCTATGGATTTTGGCATTCATTCTTTGGATTGCCTGACTCTCGTAATGACTTGAATGTGCTGTTGAGATCACCACTGCTTGCAAGGCTTGTTGCCGAAGATGCTCCTCCATGCAACTATGTTATCAATGACCTTCAGTACATGATGGGTTACGACCATGCAGATGGCATCTACCCTCCATGGGCCACATTTGTCAAGACAATCCGGCGTCTTCAAGGGAACAAGAGATCTCACTTTGCAACGCGTCAAGAGTCGATAAGGAAGGATGTGGAGAGAGTTTTCAGTGTGCTTCAGAAGCGCTTTGCCATTATTCAGGGCCCCGCTGAGCATTGGAAACCCAAGGTCTTATGACAAATAATGACATCTTGCATCATCTTGCACAACATGATCATTGAAGATGAGAGAGACATGCGAGAGAGCTTTCGGTACATCTCCAATGGGGATCCTATTGAGTCGGAGAATGACGCAAACATGATACAGAGATTCCTCGCAGCACATCAAAGCATCGAGAATCGATAAGCTCATACCCAGCTCCAAGATGATCTTGATGAGCATCAGTGGCTACTCCATAGCACTTCATACTTGTGATTAATTTTATGATCCTCATTTACTTCATTTGAACCCTTCTGTGTGTTTGACTATGAATATTTTGGTTTGTAAATTTTGAATTATCAATATTCGTGAATTGTGTGAACCATAATTATTATGTTTGGATTTAATATGTGTGTGAATATGTAGTTGAAATGCAGTATGTAAACTAAAACTAGGAAAATTGGCGATTTTTTAAGGGAATTAAGTTTAGGGGAGCGACTAGGAACAACTTTTATTTAGCGGACCAAATATATAAGGAGCTAAAGGATAAGGGGCGTTCCAACGGAAATTGCCGATGTAGGACGGGCTACATGTAGCCCGTTGTTAAAATACCATTTTCATATTGCAAAAAATATATAATTTTTTTTGTACATACAGAAATACATATATAACACATTCGAGAAAATTTTCATTACAATATACTTTCATACATGGCGTAGATAAAAAAGACAAATGCGTACATGAAAATGGGCCAACTTTTTTTGTTCTTGGGACGGGATTTTTTTTCATAGATTGCAAATCATAACATTTTTGAACGAAAATTTACAGATCCGTTACGTACAAGTTTTCACATGATTATTTATTTATTTTTTTAAACTTGGAAATATCATATATTTTTAAAATAACGGGCTACATATATCCTGTCCTACACAAGTCCTCACTCGCAGTTTCATGGCTAAATTATAAGGGATCGATTAGAGATGCTCTTAGCAGACACCAGACACTATATATACAATGTTCAGACATTTGTGGTTTATGTCGCGTATATGCATGCATCTTCATTTTAGTCGCACTTTGAAAACCGTGCCAGCACTCGCTCAGGCTACTCATAATGGGAGTATCATAGCTACTATCATGCATGCCAACTAAGCAATTTTGATAAGGTGGCGTATAATTAAATGAAGAAAGAGAGTGTTGAGTATCATTTTATGATATCGTATCATAATAAATTCTATGCTACTATGTGTGATGCATGGCATGATATTAATTTATGATAATATGCACTACTGATGTAGTATCATACACTAGTATTATATGCATGATACTAGTATATGATACTCCCCACTACGACCAGCCTCATCTACGTTCAATCCACTCGGCGGTATCTGCATTAAATCCGCATAGAGGTCTCACTTCTATCTAACTAACGTATCTTTAACCACTTTTTTCCAGCCGCATTTTCTTTGTGGTTGCTGATGTGAGTCAAGTTCGATCCCTGTTTTCTCTGACCTGAACTGGAAACACTAGTAAAATAATGGCTGCACACCATAAGCTTACGGTTTACGGATTGAGTTATTAAACAAGACATCATCGGCAGGTGTAGAGCGTCCAATCGTACATCCGCTGCGGTGCTACGGTTCGTAGTTAATCGCTGGAACAAAGATACACAACCATTAATTAACCTTAGACATGGTGTTGCACCAGTCAGACTCGTTGATTTCGGATCAGTAGACATCCCGATCCCATGTCAGGTTAAAAGCGACGGTTTTGAGTTTCTGAGCTCCTGGGGACGCTTAGCTGATGTCGCTGTGTGTCCGGAAGCAGATGAGATGGGAGCATCACGCCGTCTATTTTGTACTCCCATCTTTTTTTTTTTTTTGAGAATGCCGACGTGAACATTAGATAGAGAACTGATTTTGTACTCCCATCTTGTTTCCATTTTGACCGGAGTGCCCAACTGCTCATTTGCATTGTTTCCGCCACTGAGCGCAGGATCGCAGAGACGCTCGCTTTTTTTTTCTTTTTCTTTTTTTGCGGGGAAAAGGGAGTTTTATTCAAGATTTATAGAGTTACAATCACGAGGCACCAGATCCTCAATACAAGGTGGGATATGGTTAAGCCACACCACTGAGTACTCTCTGTGCGACTATATTTTGCCAAATGATGTGCTACTCTATTTTGATCTCTCCTAATCTTTTGTGGAATAAACTCCCCAAGAGCCATCAACCTATTAATCTCTGTAACAAGGTGCCCATAAGCCAAGCGTGGCAAACCACCAGAAAAAGCAATGATCAAAAACGGGGTATATATTGCCAATGGCTATAGACAAAATATGCCTCTGCTAGACCATGGCACAAACAACTCTCTTACGGTAAAAAAAAGGGGCACAAACAACTCTACGGGCTTGCTCGGTTCATATGAAAATAGGAAGAGTAGAGTAAAAATATATAAATAGAAAGTTTTTTGTAGCACTATTCATCCATTTTCTTTTGGACCCTGATAAGTGCCACGTGTGTGGCACGAACACACGGTAACTCCGAACGTTTTTTATGGCAAATTTAGTGGCGCGAGGATGACAACTTTCTTTTCGGATGACAAGTTTCAGTTTATTTTTTGGGTTTGTTTTTCTTTTCGGATGACAACTTTAGTTGTGAAAAACGTCAGGGCCGAAGTGCTTCGTGCCACATGTGTGGCACTTATCATTTGGTTTTTTTTTGAGGAATCGACACGAGAGTTGTCTTTTTTATGGAAGAAAAAGATGGTTCATGTACAAAGATGGCATGTTTCTTTTCTATGGGTTTGTTTGGTTCATAGGGAAATAGGAAAAGTAGCGTAAAATATAAATATAGAAATGTGTATTCAATAGCATTACGTATCTGTTTGTTCAAAGGAGTGAAGTAAAAAAAATAAAGTAATTTTTCAATGTTCTGTCATCCACCTCATCCTTCGTCCAACTTAAGAATGTTCCCCTCTTTCTCTCTTTGTTTTGATTTTTTGTGTCCATCTCTGGGGTTTCACCGGTTTTTAATGAAAACCACCTTAACAACCCTACCTTTTATTAACTTATCCAATAAAAGCTCATTGTCTTTGGTAAGCCAATAAGTTCTTATCAAATAAGTATTTACCAAATAAAATCCTATTTTTACACAATCGCACTAATATGAACTGATAAATTATGGTCCAGCGTATTAAAATATTTATACCCCGTTGCAAAGCACGCACAATTATTTAGTGAAGAAAAAAAATGCAGGAATGTGATGATCCAGTTGAATCTATTTTTATGCGATGTGGCATAATAACATCCTAGTTATACTTTTTCATCTGGTTTGACTTTAATTTGCATGTGCTTTGTAAGATTTCTATGTTTTTCCTATTCCTATGGACAAAACATGCAAGTTTGCAAAATTGATATGCATTTTTTTCACTTCTTCATCTTAACATGCATTCATATCCTATTATAGTGTGTTTTTTTATTCATACGTTGTTGAAATTTTGCAAACCAAAAGGGCCAAGATGTATGCCTGCGAAAATATCGTAGGTGGGTGGAGCTTGAAGACATATCCACCTTATCGTGTGAGGAACAAAGTGCTAGCTCGACCAATTTTTGTCTGTGTATCTGTTCTTTCAACGGAAACATGTATTTTTCGTAAATAAAAAAATCTAAGAAAATTTAGAACGAATTTTTACGATGGAAGAGGGCATGAATACCAGGGTTGGCCCACAAGCCCCAAGCAACCTGGCCACACGCCCTAGGCCTCCTTTATGCAATGATGTTATGCCCTTGAATGAAATCAATAAAATAATTAAATAGGTGTAGGCTCCTTTTTCGGATGCACTTGAGAGTCCTGCACTAGGAAGAATGGAGTTGGAATAGAAGGCCGGGTTCAAGAATGCCACCATGGCGCGTGGAGCACACAAGTGACTCCTCCCTTTGGTTCTCATCCCTATGGCTCATAGATAGCACTAAAACTCTACCGAGTCAAAAACCAATCGATAGCCATGTCTTGGAACTCTACGGTGCGGGAGGGGGGGGGGAGTTCATCTCCTTTTTCATCAACATGCATCTTTGTTCCTCCAATGATGATTCATGACTAGTTCATCCCCTGGAATGTGAATTCATAGCAATAGCAACGAAGCATGTTCCCTCACATACCTAACTACAAAGTTCACATGAGCAACCTAACATGTTTGTGAAATCCACCTGATGTATTTTTTGTGGTGATCTTATTTCTATGTGATAGGTTATTACACTATGATCAGATTATACATGTTGCTTTGATGAGTTATAGATGTATATTGCTCTATGATTCATTAGTCTATCAATTGGCCAATTTAGATGAAAGCTCAATAGAGGAAGTGGTGTGCATTAGGTGAAGTATATCCCTATTCGTTATGTACTTTCGGTGATAGTAAGAGAGGAAAAGCTTAGACAGATCTACCTCACTAAGGATAAAAGGATAGTTGCTCATTTTCTTGGTTATCGCTTGGGTTGCATAACTCTATTTTAATACTTAGTACTTGAGATGAATTCACGTGGATTGTGGGCATATTGGGTGGAGTATTAACCATTAGATGTGATGGCATTCGGTCTAGTGGATTTATGAATGTATTGCCTGTATAACATGATTACAACATATGCTATGATTTGTCTTCAATGTTTGATTGCTCATTGCACATACGTGTGCTTATATTTGTGTGCCACCGCTACTTTTGGAGAGATGCTACTAGTGAACCAATGAACCCTAATCCAATTTTTCATCATAAGAAAATACTCAACTTTGCACTGTTATTTTGTAATTATTTATTATTAAAACACAAAATACTTCATGTAAAATTATCTACTCATAACTTATTTCAACTAACAAAACTAGTGAGATTTACAGCCTCACTAGAACTATTGGGAGCACAAGTATGTTCTTTGTTTGTGCTACATGGTTGCTTGATTGAGGCTACAAGTGTTATCTCTGCGAAATGATACTTTGGTACTTAAATGAGGGGAAAAGTACCATTTGCTTCAAACACTTGCTCTTGGAAACCCAACAAGAGCTGTCAAGCGCGATTCCTTTGAGTAGAAAGCGGTGCTCAAAAAGGAGGAGGAGGATCCATGATGCCATCGTCGATAAGGACGCCTCGCTCGAGCTAGAGCAATCAAGGAGGACAACCTCGTTACTCACACTGAGATAACAACTTGATGCTAGCAAAACCCCAAGCCCCCTGTCTATTTTTATATTTATAATAAATAGGGAGTGTATGTTGGTTTATATGTTTAGGATACTTTAGAAGATTTAGCATACATATAAATTGCTTGTGAAATATAAAGGAAATTTTGAATATAATTACAATTGCTTGATGAAATATATAGCATAATCATTAATATGTATCATAGATAGTAAGTGCCATCTTCTTAAACAGAGACATAACCTATAAATGTAAATTTAATGTCTTGCATATAATTGAAATGGAAAATATGAAGAAAAGATATATGACTGCCTTGCCACGGCCATGTCCTAAAGTCCTTGGCCCTCGAATGTAAGACAAGTTGCACCATGTTGTGGGCAACATATAGCCACAAAGGTTTCTTTCTTTAGGTTTCCCAGAACACCATAAGAAGTAAATGTTAAGTATTAGTCATGTAGTTTTTTTATTGTAGTTTATTAGATGATATAGAAGAATTGTTTTATGTATTGGGGAATACCTTAAACCTAAAGTGGTGACACTAAATATTAATGTTTCATATCTCGCATCTCCCTCAACCACTAACGTACTATGTCGACTGCCTTGTGTGTGTTTTATCACTAGGCAATGAACATGATGATGTACTTGGAGTCATGATGGATCACCTAGTCCTGGTAGGAACAAATGTATCTACCTTGTCCCATATATGCATGATTATAACTCACGCCCAGTGATAGCCGCAAAAGTTTATCCAGTGATTGCCAATGATTTAGCATTATGTTTCAACACTTAAGTATAGTGTCCAACTTACTCTTTTTGTACAGGAGAAGTATAAATTTATGTTCTCACGAGTCAACATTATGTGGAGAAAGTAACTGTAGACTCTTTTCTCTTCTATGTCAATCTATTACTTAGATGCATAAGTGTGGGTCAATGAAACTAATTGCTTCTTTCGTTTCTTGAATAATCAATCATGTGCCTAAGTACAAAAAGGAAAGAGTAAAATGTATTCTTTGCAAAGAGGCTGTTAAATGTAGGTGATGATTGTTAAATACTTACAATGTGAAGCATGTCATGAGGGGAAGGGAAGAACTCCCGATTATTTAAGAGGAGTAACAAATCATGAAAGTCTATCATGCAAGTAGCCGCCTCATAAAGGGATTGATCTGTCTTGAAATACACATGTACACTCACTTCAAATTTTGGGTGCTGATTGGACGAAAATCGATGAATATACTTGTTTTTGTACAAATACCATATATGTACAAGATATGATAAATTATAAATGTATAAGTATGAGGTTCCACAAAATGTTGAAAACCTATCGTAAGGACTCATGCAAGGATAAGAATGAAACTGCAAGGAATCTGGAGTTAAAACTGACCGAGTGCTGCATTTACTTAGGCCGGTAAGATTTAAGAGGCCTAATCGGATTGGATCTCACCTTGGAGGCCAAGCCATGACGTGTATAAAAGAACCTAGAGGCCTGCTACTTGTAAACTGCGTTGGGATTTCCCCAAAGAGGAGAGGATGATGCAGTATAGTAGAGATGAGTATTTCCCTCAGTTAAGAACCAAGGTTATCAATCCAGTAGGAGAACCACATAGAACCTCGTTAGCAGCACCTACACACACAAAAGCAAACACTTGCACCCAACGCAAATAAGAGGGTTGTCAATCCCCTTAGCGGTTACTTGCAAGGATTAATTCTGATAGTGATAGATAAAAGAGTAAATAGCAAAATAAAATAAAAGTACATAAATTGCAGCAAGGTATTTTTGGATTTTAATATATGATAAAAGTAGACCCAGGGGCCATAGTTTTCACTAGAGACTTCTCTCTCGAGCGCAGAACATACGGTGGGTAAACAAATTACTGTTGGGCAATTGATAGAAAAGCGCATAGTTATGACGGATTCATGGCAATGATCATGTATATAGGCATCACGTCCGAGACAACTAGACCGACTCCTGCCTGCATCTACTACTATTACTCCACCCACCGACCGCTATCCAGCATGCATCTAGGGTATTAAGTATAAAACAGAGTAACGCCTTAAGCAAGATGACATGATGTAGACAAAGTAAACTCAAGCAATATGATTAAACTCCATCTTTTTATCCTTAATGGCAACAATACAAATACGTGTCTTGTCCCTTTCTGTCACTGGGATATAGAACACCGCAAGATTGAACCCATCACAAAGCACCTCTCCCATTGCAAGATAAATCAATCTAGTTGGCCAAACTAAACGGATAGATCGGAGAGAAATACAAAGCTATAACAATCATGCATAAAAGAGTTCAGAGAAGACTCAAATATTTCTCATGAATAATCTAATCATAAACCCACAATTCATCGGATCCCAACAAACACACCGCAAAAGAAGATTACATCGGATAGAACTCCAAGAACATCGAGGAGAACATGGTATTGAAGATCAAAGAGAGAGAAGAAGCCTCTAGGACCCGTAGGTCAGTGGTAAACTACTCATACATCATCAGAAGGGCAGCAAGGTTGTGTAGAAGCCCTCCGTGATTGATTCCCCCTCCAGCAGGGTGCGGGAAAAGGCCTCCAGATGGGATCGCAGAAGAACAGAAGCGTGCGGCGGCGGTAGGGTTTTCTCTTCTGGCTCTCTATTGGTTTCCGAATATTTGAGAATTTATAGAAGTGGAATTAGGTCAAAAGGAGCCACAAGGAGCCCACAAGGCATCAAGGCGCCCCCTGGGTCCACGCCCTGTTACCTTGTGGCCTCCTCGTGAGGCTTCTAGCTTCCTCCCGAAGCTTCCAGGGTCTCTTTTGTCCAGAAAAAAATCGTCAAAAAGTTTCGTGGCATTTGGACTTCGTTTGGTACTGATTTCCTGAAAACCAAAAACAAGCAGAAAACAACAACTGGCACTGGGAACTAGGTTAATAGGTTAGTCCCAAAAAATGATATATAATTGCATATAAAACATCCAAGATTGATACTATAATAGCATGGAACAATCAAAAATTATAGATACGTTGGAGACGTATCAAGCATCCCCAAGCTTAATTCCTGCTCGTCCTCGAGTAGGTAAATGATAAAAACAGAATTTTTGATGTGGAAAGCTACCTAACATGTTTCATCATGTATTCTCTTTACGGTATGAATATTAAGATCCGAATGATTCAAAGCAATAGTCTATAATTTGATATAAAGACTTCAATACTCAGGCATACTAATAAACAATCATGCCTTTCAAAATAAAAATGCTAAATAAAGTTATCCCTACAAAATCATATAATCCTGTCATGCTCCATCTTCTTAACACAAAGTATTTATCATGCACTACCCCGATGACAAGCCGAGCAATTGGTTCATACTTTTTAACGCGCTTCAGCTTTTTCAACCCCCACGCAATACATGAGCGCAAGCCATGGATATAGCACTATGGGTGGAATAGAATGTGGTGGTAGAGATTAATAAGGGGAAGTCAAAAAGAAGAAGATAGTCTCACATCGACGTGGCTAATCAACGGGCTATGGAGATGCCCATCAATTGATGTCAATGCGAGGAGTAGAGATTGCCATGCAACGGATGCACTAAGAGCTATAAGTGTATGAAAGCTCAACATGAAAACTAAGTGGGTGTGCATCCAACTTGCTCGCTCATGAAGACCTCAGGCATTTCAGGAAGCCCATCATCGGAATATTCAAGCCAAGTTCTATAATAAAAAATTCCCACTAGTATATGAAAGTGACAAAATAGGAGACTCTCTATATGAAAAACATGGTGCTACTTTGAAGCACAAGCATGGAAAAAGATAGTAACACTGCCCCTTCTCTCTTTTTCTCTCATTTTTTTCTTTTCTTTTCTTTCTTTTTTTTCGTGGGCTCTTTTTGGCCTCTTTTTTCTCTTTTTTATTTTATTCTCCTCACTGGGACAATGCTCTAATAATGATGATCATCATACTTCTATTTACTTACAACTCAAAATTACAACTTGAAACTAGAACAAATATGACTCTATATGAATGCCTCTGGCAGTGTACCAGGATGTGCAATGGTACTAGCGTAACATGTATGAAAAATGATGAACGGTGGCTGAGCCACAAATACTATGTCAGCTATATGATCATGCAAAGCAATATGAAAATGATGATGTGTGTCATATAAAAAGAACGGTGGAAGTTGCATGGCAATATATCTCGGAATGGCTATGGAAATGCCATAATAGGTAGGTATGGTGGCTGTTTTGAGGAAGATATAAGGAGGCTTATGTGTGATAGAGCGTATCATATCACGGGGTTTGGATGCACCGACTCTCGATGTGAGAAAGGGCAATGCACGGTACCGAAGAGGCTAGCAAATTGCGGAAAGGTGAGAGTGCGTATAATCCATGGACTCACATTTGTCATAAAGAACTCACATACTTATTGCGAAAATTTATTAACCCTCGAAGCAAAGTACTACTACGCATGCCCCTAGGGGGATAGATTGGTAGGAAAAGACCATCGCTCGTCCCTGACCGTCACTCATAAGGTAGACAATCAATAATAAATCATGCTCCAACTTCTTAGCATAACGACAGATCATACGTGCATGCTTCGGGAATCACAAACCTTAACACCAATATTCTTACTAAACCATAATTATCTACTAGTACCTCCCCCATATTAACATCTTAATATCGCAAAACAATTGCAAGGAATCAAACTTATCATATTCAGTGATCTACATGAAAGTTTTTATTATATCCCTCTTGAATACCTATCATATTAAGACCAATTTCATAACCCGTGCATATTACCATTACTATTTATTTGACTCTCAAAAAGATATAAGTGAAGCATGAGAGTGCAACTATTTCTTTAATATATAACCACCACCGTGCTCTAAAAGATGTAAGTGAAGCACTAGAGCAACTGCCTAGCTCAAAAGATATAAGTGAAGCACTAGAGCAACTGCCTAGCTCAAAAGATATAAGTGAAGCACATAGAGTATTCTAACAAATCACGAATAATGCGTGTCCCTCTCAAAAAGGTTTGTTCAGCAAAGATGATTGTGCCAAACTAAAAAGCAAACAAAAGCAAGCAAACTATAGCACAAGACGCTCCAAGTAAAACTCATATCATGTGATGAATAAAAATATAGCTCCAAGTGAGTTACCGATAGATTGTAGACGAAAGAGGGGATGCCATCCGGGGCATCCCCAAGCTTAGACGCTTGAGTCTTCCTTTAATATTACCTTGGGGTGCCTTGGGCATCCCCAAGCTTAGGCTCTTGCTACTCCTTATTCCTTTATCCATCATAGTCTCACCCAAAACTTGAAAACTTCAGCACACAAAACTCAACAGAAACCTCGTGAGATCCGTTAGTATAACAAACAAATCTTAAACTTTAGGTACTGTTGTAAATTGATTCATATTTAATATTGGCATAATGCTACTGTACTCCAACTTCTCCATGACTCATACCCCCCGATACGATCCATAGATTCATCAAAATAAGCAAACTATGCAACAAAAACAGAATCTGTCTAAAACAGAACAGTCTGTAAAGATCTGAATTAAAGTAATACTTATGTAACTCCAAAATTTCTGAAAAATTAGGAAAACGTGGGAAATTCATATATCAATAATGTGTAAAACAAATCATTGGTTCTGACGCTCCAGCAAAAAAATCAAAATTCCAGCACTGGATGCAAAAGTTTCTGTTTTCAAACAGCATCAATTATACTATCTTCCAAATCATCCCAAAGGCATTACTTGGCACAAACACTAATTAAAAGATAAAAACACAATCATAACAGAAGCTATAATTGTGTAAACACACAAAAACAGAAAGTAAAACTATTAGGTTGTCTCCCAACAAGCTCTTTCTTTATAGTCATTAAGATAGGGTTTGAGATTTTAATGATGCTCACATCAAAGACAAGAATTGAAACACAAAGAGAGCATCATATGACATGTGAAAAACACATTTAAGTCTAACATACTTCCTATGTATAGGCATTTTATAGGAAAACGAATTATCAAGACAAGCAATATCTAGCATATGCAAATTGGAAGAAGGGAGCATTAAAAATTTCAACACATGTGGAGGTAATTTAATAACATGAAGACTTTAACCATATTTTCCTCTCTCATAACAATTGCATGTGGGATCATAATCAAATTCAACAATATAACTATCATATAAAATATTCTCTTCATGATCCCTATGCATAAAAGATTTGTAATCTTCCAAGATAGTGGGATTAACATCAACTAAAGTCATGACCTCTCCAAACCCACATTTATCAAAAATTTCATAAGATTGAACACTCTCCAAATATGTGGGATTCTTTTTACTTAATGTTGACACTCTTCCAAACCCACTTTTAATATTATTGCAAACATTATTATCAATGACATATTCGTCATGAGGCTTAAATAAATTTTCAAGATCATAAGAAGCATTATCACCCCAATCATGATCATTGCAATAAGTAGTGGACATAACAAAATCATCATCCCCAAGCTTGTAGTTTTGCATATTATTAACACAATTGACATTAATAGCATTTATAATAACATCATTGCAATCATGCTTTTCAATCAAGGAGCTATCATGAATCACTTTATAAATTTCTTCTTCTAACACTTCATCACAATTTTCAGATTCATGATTTTCAAGCAAAACTTCATAAAGAAAATCAAGTGCACTCAACTCACTAGCAATTGGTTCATTATAATTGGATCTTTTGAAAAGATTAGCAAGTGGATGAGGATCCATATCAATAGATTTTTAGCAAGCGAAGATGCAAGCAAGTAGAAGGCACATGTCAACACAAGCAAAGAAAGCACACAAAATTTTTTTGGTGTTTTTGATTTTTAGAGAAGTGGGGGAGATGAAAACGAGAGGCAAATACAAATAAAAGGCAAATGAAAATAAGAGCAAGTGGATGATAGTTTATGCGAAGGTACATGATAGGTTTTGGTGATGTCTCCTCGGCAACGGTGCCAGAAATTCTTCCTGGTACATGTAAACTGTGTCGGGATTTCCCCGAAGAGGAGAGGATGATGCAGTATAGTAGAGATAAGTATTTCCCTAAGTTAAGAACCAAGGTTATCGATTGTCGTGGTATTCTCACGGCAGATGCCATAAGATGGCTAAAGAGGTGGGGTTACAGGAGGACGCCGGTGGGTTTCGGAGGCGAGGTTGGCACGCGCAAGTGCGGGACACAAGATGTACCCAGGTTCGGGGCCCTCCGGAGAGGTAACACCCCTAGTCCTGCCGAATGGAGTATGGAATGCGCATGGGTTACAAGGTTGCTCCTGGAGCTGTGTTTGTGTGTGTGGTGGAAGATGATGCGAACTGAACTCCACCCCCCTGCATGGAGGCCTCCTGGTGGGTCTTATAGCTCAACCCCCTAGGGTTACATGGGTAAATTACATGGGCATGGGGCCCTGGTGTCATCGTCTAGGAGCCGGCGATGGGGGCCGCCGGGTCGCCGGGTCCGCCGGGTGCGCCAGGTACGCCGGGTGCGCTGGGTGCGCCTGGTCCGCCGGGCACGGGCTCGGTCGGCAGCTCGGCACTGTGGCAGGTCTTATCGTTCGTCACAGGGCGGTTGGCACCGCCTAGCAATAGGATTGCGCCGCCCGGACACCGCCCGCCCCGGGCGGGGGCACAGGGAATGCTGTCGCCACGCCCGCCGGGGCCGGTGTAAAGGAGGGGGCGCTGTTGCCTTACTTGTCTTGTCGTGAGGATTTGCTCTCTAGTGGCCAGCCGGCATGGGCCAGCCGGCCAGCCGGGTCGCCACGCCGAGCCGGCTCGCGCTGGGGAGCCGGCGCGCAGGCTAGCCGGACTGAGGGGCTCAGCCTGCCCCGATGTTTTTAAAAAGAAGGGGGATCCGGGCTCCGTTGCCTACCTGGGGATCATCCCCCCGACAGTAGTCCCCGAAGCTGTGAAGGTTCGCCGGCTCCAGGAAGGAGGGCCTTCGCAACTTGCCCCCCTGTAGAGCCGGCTCGTTGGTGAAGCGCTGGAGTCCGGCTAGGCGGCTTCGTCTGTACGTGCGTCGGCAACGCGGCAGCGGACGCCGGGAACATCCGCTGGGTGCCGGCCTCTGGAGGCCGGGTCGTGGCACCTCGGCCTGGGCGGGAAACGGGAACGTCCGCCGGACGAGTCTTGCTTTGCACGACGATTCGCGCCCGCCGCCGCTTGACGGACCGCCACGTGCAGCCTCGCGGCGGGCGAGGCCTGCCAGCCCACGCGCGCGACGGGACGTGACTGCGGACCGGGCCCACCACGACGCGCCCTCGGCCCGCGCGCGAGGGATTTACTGCGGCGACCCTTGGCGGTTGCGCTTCCCCGCGCAGTTAATGTGCGTGGGGAACGTGCGCGCACAGTGCGGGGGAGTGGGGATCGTGGGCGCAAACGATCCCACTCCCCCACGTTCTCTTCACGGTTATAAATGAGAGGGGGGAGAGTGCGACGGAAACACTCACGCGCGCACCCCCGCCCCTCGCTTCTCCTCCGCTCCTGCTTCTTCTCCGTCGCGACCGCGCGAAGTGCTGTCGCCGCCGCACGCCTCGCCCACGCCTGCTGCCGCGCGCCGCAACCCGAGGCCCGCAGCGCGCAGTTCTCTCTCCCTCCTCTTCTCCTTCGCCGCAACTTCATGCCCATAGAAAACCCTTCCCAATGGCGCTGCCGAAAGGCTCGTGGGAGGGCTCCATTACGACAGAGGCCAACATCCGATACCTCCGCCGCACGAAGCGGCTGCGCCGGCGGAGGCATTGGTCGCGCGCGCGCCCGGCCTGGAGAGGGTGGCGCAGCTGCGGGAGGGCGAGCACGTCATCTTCTACTCGCATTTCGAGCGCGGACTCGGCCTCCCCGCGAGTCTTTTCTTCCGCGCTTGGCTCGACTTCTTCGGGCTGCAGCCGCATCACCTCGGCGCCAACGCCGTGCTGCAGGTTGTCGGCTTCACCACGCTCTGCGAAGGCTATCTCGGCATGCTGTCGACTGTGGATCTGTGGGCGAAGATGTTCTTCCTTAAGCAGCAGGGGGCGTCAGCCGGCGTCATGTCTGACTGCGGGGCAGCGGTGGTCACCGGCCGGTCGAACGGGCCGTTTCCCAAGCTGCCGCTTGAGGACTTGGCCAAAAAGTGGCAGACGACGTTCTTCTATGTCCGGAATGCCGACCCGGCGGTGGACGTCATCAACCTTCCTCCCTTCATCGACGTGCCGCCGCTCGAGAAGCCGAACTGGGGCTACTGCCCCAAGAAGCCGCCGCAGGAGATGGTGAACATCTGCCGCCGGGTCGGGGAGATGACGGATCGCGAGGGGCTGAAGCCGGTTGACCTCATTGCGGCCTTCATCTCCCGTCGGGTTCTGCCGCTGCAGCGCCGGGCACACCGGATCTGCGACATGAGCGGCCGGCACGACCCGACCCGGATGTCGACCAAGGAGCTGACGCCGTCTGGGATCGTCCAGCGGGTGAACTACATCTCCAAGGCCGGGTTGAAGGAGGAGGGATGGAGCTTCGGGAAGGAGCCTTATCACCGGGAGAACCCGGCACCGGCGGTGAGTCCCTGGTCTTTATTTTTTGCCACTTCGACGTTATTCTTGTGTCCTGACGCCGCGGGAGGGCCGCAGCTATTCGCCAGCCAGCGGAATCACGACGGGCCGAATCCCCAGATCCTGCTGGCCGACCTGCCCGACTCGGACGTGGAGGAGGCCGGCGCCGAGGCGGAAGAGGGGGCGGTCGAAGTGCGCCTAGCCGATGCCGCGGCCGGCGGGTCGCGGAATGCGGGTAAGTCTCTGCCTCCAGATCTTCTGTGCGACTGGCCGAATGACGACGAGGAGGGCCTGACCGGTGCCCACGGTGCAGCGCCCTCGACTGGGGAGGACGCCAGCATCGACCCCCCAAGACGGCTGCGGAAGGCGGCCGGCGCCGGGCCGGCCCGCGCGGCGGCGTCTGTCAGCCGGCCGCATGGGAAGGAGGCGGTCGCGGCGAGGCCGGCCGCGAAGCGCCCGGCGGAGGGGCCGGCGCGCGAGAGGGCCGTCGTCAAGAATAAGCGCCGGCTCGCCCCGTCCGTGGGGCAGAGGTGGGAGGTCCCGACGGTCATTGGGTAAGTGTCTCTTGTCTTATTTCTGATTTCTTGCTTGTGCCTTCGTGGTGATAAGCTTCTTGTGTACAGGTCGGCTCTTGACTTGGCGGTGGCGGCGACAGAGGCCGCGGCGGGCGAGGCCGTCTGGAGGAAGACCCGGAGCAGTGCCATCAACCGCGAGCCGGGCCGGACCGCGGAGGAGGACCTCGAGGCCCGTCAGTCCGGCCGGGATCTTGATGCGGCGACGAGCGCTGCCTGGCGGGACCAGGCGGAGGCCGAGAAAGCGATGGAGGAGGCCTCGACCCGGGCATGGGAGAGGGCCTCCGCGAAGCAGGCCAGGATCACTGCGGACCCGGCCTGGCTGGAGATGGAGAGGGGCTCGGCGCCGGCGGTGACGATCATCGAGCCGCAGCCGGAGGGAGCGGGCGAGCCGGAGGGGCGACGGAGCCGGCTGACGGCGAGTCGGACGTCGATGAGAACATCGTCGTAGACACGCCGCCCCTGCCGACCCGGCAGGAGGAGGCGAGGGCGACGGGAGGGGGCGCGAGGCGGACTCTGCGCCATCCGGTCGAGCGCAGCCGACGCCGGCCCCGGAGGCCGCGACCGGGGACGCCGGTACCCTGGTGGTCGTGCCACCCCAAGCCGGCACAAACTCCGAGCGGCCGGGTGGAAGCGGATCCGGCGCCGGGACCGCGATCCAGCAGCCATGGGCGAGCTCCGGTGAGGTTGTGGTCGGGCCGTGAACCCGGGAGGACGACGCGGCGGATGCCTTGCGCTCGCAGCTTCGTGGTCGAAGCGAGCGCCTGCAGGCCTTCGTCCGGGAAGAGCAGGAGGCGGCGCGGCGGCTGGAGCAGGCGATTGCGGTGAGCTCTTTCTTCTTTGCTTGTCTTGGTTGCTGAATCAGTGGGGGCACGCCAGTGCACCCACTGGGTGTAGCCCCCGAGGTTCGGCCGGGCTGCGGAGCAGCCGGGTCGAATCTTATAGCTTGTCTTTTGTATTCTTCTAATCTTCTGTCTGCGCGCAGCATCTGTACGACCTGCGGGCCAGCGCGTACAACCGGCTTCGGGAGCGGTTCCGCGAGGCCAAGGCCCAGCTCGCTGCCAAGGAAGAGGAGCTGCGCCGGGTTCAAGGTACGTCTTGCATGCCTTCAGTGGGGGCGCGCTAGCGCACCCACTTGGTGTAGCCCCCGAGATTCGGGCCGGACTGCGGAGCAGCCGGGTCGAATCTTAGAGCTTTGTCGTTTTCTTCTAATCTTTGCTTCTGGCATCTGACTGGGAACCCTGTCGTGCAGCCGACGCGGCCGAGGTGCCAGGTCTCCGAGGCCGGCTTGCCGAAACCAGCGAGCAGCGCGATCACGCCGTTGCCGACCGCGACCGGCTCCAGGCCGAGGTGGACCGGCTGGTGGCCGAGAAGGCCAAGACGGAGGATGCCCACCAGGCAGAACTGGGTCGGCTGGCGGAGGAGCGTGGCAAGGCGGCCGAGGAGCTGGCAGACACCGGCAGGAGGATCGCCCAGCTCGAGAGGGATCTCGAGGCCCAGGCTCGCGCGTCGGCCATACGGGAGAACGGGATGCTGGGCGAGGCGCAGCACCTCGACGAGACCTTCGCCCGTAAGTGCTATCTTTTCTTTAGTCCGGCTGGCATAGCCGGCAAGTTGCTTTCTTTGACTGATTTGTTTCCTTCCTTTGCCAGGGGTCTTCCTGGAGACGCAGGAGGCGACTGATGCGGCCGTGTATACCCACCGGGCGGACCTGCGCGCGACGGGGGCGGAGATCGACGTTTACGCAGCCTGGAGCCTCTCGGAGATCGTCCTTGCCTGCGAGGCCCGTCTTCGAGCCGTGGAGGGGCATATGCACCGCCTGTTCGAGGCCGGGGTGGGCATGGCGAGCAGCCTCTGGCCGAGTGCGGTGGTGCCGAACAGCGTCACCCGGCTGGCGCGATGGCTGGAAGCCGGGATAGAGCGACTCGGCGCGTGGAGGGCCTCCGCGGCCCGCGCCGGAGCGGAGACGGCGCTGCGCTTCGTCGTGTCATGGTATCCGGGCGTGGACCTTGACCGTCTGGTGGCGCAGCGAGCCGGCGTGGAGGAGGACTTGGCGGTGCGGGCGCAGCGGATCGCCGGAAGGGCCAGCTACCTGGCCTCGTCCGCCCCACACGACGAGTTCGTCCTGGAGCGGACGGAAGACATCGAGGAGCTCCCTGCCGACGAGTTCGGCTTGCTACTGAACGACCCGGACGGCAGCTCGGCCGAGACGGGGGCTTACGCCGATGACGAGGCCGACCCGGATGACGACGCCACGACCGAGAGGCCGGAGAGCACTGGGCCCGACCCGGCGGCCGCGTCCACCTCGGCTGAGCCGACGCCGGCCGGAGACGACGCGGGCGCCGCTTAGGATTGCTTTTTTCCGTTTTATCCTTACTGTACTCAAACTTTGTTAGGTAGCAGGTCCACCCACTGGGGGTGTAGTTCCATGTAATGAACTTGTGGCCGAAGGCCCATGCTGTATATAAATTTTGCATGCAATTTCACTTTTTGCTGTTCGGCCTTGGGCCTTTTCCTGTTTGTCTTTTCTCTGGACTTCCTTCCAGCTAGCCGGACAGTCGGGTGGCGGTTGTGGCTAGGACGGGGATTCGGCTTTGAGAGCGGACGCACAATATTTAGGCTTTTTCGGACGTTGAGCGCGAGCGAAACACCCACTGGGCCGGCTGGCGGCAGGCGGCGAAACCGCCTGGCGCGCAGCCGGTCGTGCGGCGAATTAGTGTGAGAGGGCGGGTTGTGCCGGATTGGGCGAGCCGGGCCCTCCTCCTTAGCCTTTCTCGTGTGACGATGCTTCCGGCCTTTAGGTCTTGCCGACCGGACAGCCGGGAGCCGGCTGTGGCTGGCGAAGAGAGGGCTTTGGCGGTTCGTACGCTGCGGAATGGACTTAAGGAAAAATGGCGTGGCGCGGTCTAGCCGGCTAGCCCCCGAGCCCCCGAGCTGGCTACGCCGACTCGGCAGGAGAATCGAAAGCGGGGAAGTGCATAGACACAGAGATTGGTAAAAATGGAAAAGGAAGCCCCCGAGCCCCCGAGCCGGCTGCGCCGACTCGGCGGGAGAAACGAAAATGGGGGAGCTGCCTGCTTTCATTAAATCCAAAAGGTGGTGATACATACATGCATGAGTTCAACTATAAAACGGACGGAGGAGCTCCGCGTTCCAGGGCCGGCTGGACTCCTCGCCGGCTGCGTCTCGCTTGCGCTTGTTCGGCTTCTGCGCGTCGATGAGGTAGTACGCGTTCCGGTCGCAGAGAGCCTTGCTGACGATGAAGGGGGCCTCCCAGGGGGAGGCCAGCTTGTGCTGGCCGGCTGTCCGCTGGACGAGCCGGAGCACGAGGTCGCCCTCGCGGAATGCGAGGGGTTTGATCTTCTTGTTGTGGTAGTGGCGCAGGCCTTGTTGGTAGATGGCTGACCGGCTGAGGGCCAGGAGGCGCACCTCCTCGAGCAGGTCGACGCCGTCTTGGCGTGCTTCTTTTGTCTCGGCTTCTGTGTACATGGTCACCCGGGGCGAGTCGAACTCGACGCCGGTTGGAATGATTGCTTCGGCTCCGTAGACGAGGAAGAACGGGGTGAACCCGGTGGAGCGGTTGGGTGTCGTCCGGAGACTCCAGAGGATGGCCGGCAGCTCGTCGAGCCAGCTGCCGGGTGAGCTCACGAGTGGCTCGACGAGTCGCGGCTTGATGCCGGCTAGGATGAGGCCGTTTGCCCGCTCGACCTGGCCGTTCGACTGGGGATGTGCGACGGAGGCCAAGTCGAGCCGGATGCCGGATGCAGAGCAGTAGTGGGCCAGCGCACCTTTGGCGAACTTGGTGCCGTTGTCCGTGATGATGCTGTGGGGAACGCCGTAATGAACCGCGATATCCTTGATGAACCGGACGGCCGTGGGCCCGTCGAGCTTCTTGATCGGTCTGGCCTCGATCCACTTGGTGAACTTCTCGACGGCGACCAGGAGATGCGTCATGCCGCCTCGGGCGGTCTTGAAAGGCCCCACCATGTCGAGCCCCCAGACGGCAAAGGGCCACGTGATCGGGATGGTTTGGAGGGCTGAGGCCGGCTGATGGCTGCGCTTGCTGAAGCATTGGCAGCCCTCGCACTTGAGGACCAGCTCCTCAGCGTCTTGCAGGTCTGTGGGCCAGTAGAACCCGTGGCGGAAAGCTTTGGCCACCAGGGATCTCGAGGCGGCGTGGTGCCCGCACTCGCCCTGGTGGATGTCGAGGAGGATCTCGATCCCCTTGCTCTGCTCGACGCCGCGCTGGAACACGCCCGTCGTGCTGCGTTTGATGAGCTCATGGTTGATGATGCTGTAGGCAGACGCCCGCCGCTGCACTTGCCGGGCTTCAGTCTCGTCGATGGGAAGGTCGCTGTCTTCCAAGAAGGCGAGGATCGGCTGAGCCCAGGACGGCGCCGTCACCACCATGAGGACGGCCGCCGGGATGGGATCCGGGGCGGCAGCCCCCGAGCCGGAGCCGGCAGTCCCCGAGGCTGGGCCGTCAGCCCTCGAGCCGGAGACGGCAGTCCCCGGGCTGGAGCCGACAGCCCCCGAGCCGGAGACGGCAGTCCCCGAGCTCGGGCCGGGAACTCCAAGGTCGGGTGGGGGCGCGTTGGGGTCGCCCGGGATGAAGATTGATTCCGACTCAGGAGACGGCTTGATGGACGGCTTCCGTAGGTGCTCGAGGGAGACGCCGGATGGGATGGCTTGCCGGGTGGAGCACACTTTGGCTAGGGCGTCAGCTGCTTCGTTGTCCGCGCGTGGGACGTGGAGGAACTCGCAACCGTCGAACCCGCCGGAGAGTTGCTGGACCAAGAAGCGGTAGCTGGCCATGTTGGCGTCTTTGGCGTCCTAGTCGCCGGAAACTTGCTGCACCACCCGGATGCCGATCTCCCTGGCCAGCCAGAGACCATGCACGAGGGCTTCGTACTCGGCATTTTTGTTGGAGGCGGCAAAATGGATCTGCAGGACGTACCGCAGCCGGTCGTTCTTGGGGGAGGATAGCACGATGCCGGCTCCCAAGCCGTTGCGCATCTTGGAGCCGTCGAAATGCATGCGCCAGTGAGTCGACTCGGGCGCCGGCGGCAGGTACTGGGTCTCGGTCCAGTCGACGAGGAAGTCGGCCAACGCTTGGGACTTGATGGTGGTGCGCGGCTCGTAGAGGATCGTGTGGCCGGCTAGCTCGATGGCCCACTTGGCCACCCGGCCAGAGGCATCCCGGCAGCCCATGATCTCGCTGATGGGGGCCGTGCTCACCACAGTAATGCTATGCTCCTGGAAGTACTGCCTCAGCTTCTTGGTGGCGAGGTACACGCTGTAGCACATCTTCTGGTAGTGGGGGTAGTTCTGCTTGGAGGCGGAGAGCACCTCGCTCAGGAAAGACACTGGTCGCTGAACCGGCTGCACCTTGCCCTCCTCAGGGCGCTCGATGACCAGCACCGTGCTGACTGCGCGGGAGGTGGCGGCGATGTACAGCAGGAGTGGCTCTTTCTCAGCCGGCGCGGCCAGGACGGGTGCAGTGGACAGCATGCGCTTGAGGTCGCGGAAAGCTTCGTCCGCTTGGTCGCTCCATTCGAACACCGTCGTCTTCTTCATCAGCTGATACAGGGGCAGGGCCCTCTCCCCCAGTCGGCTGACGAACCGGCTGAGAGAGGCCAAGCAGCCGATGAACTTCTGGACGTCGCGCAGCCGGGTCGGCTTGCGCATGCGCTTGATGGCCTTGATCTTCTCCGGGTTGGCTTCAATGCCGCGCGCCGAGACGAGGAAGCTGAGGAGCTGGCCAGCTGGTGCGCCGAAGATGCATTTCTCCGGGTTGAGCTTGATCTGGAACCGGCGCAGGTTGGCGAAGGTCTCCTTGAGGTCGGCCAGGAGCGTGAGGTGCTGCTTGGTCTTCACCACGATGTCGTCGACATAGACGTGCACATTTCTGCCAAGCTAGGGCAGCAGGCATTTCTGCATGCAGCGCTGGAAGGTGGCGCCGGCATTCTTCAAGCCGAATGACATGGTGATGTAGCAATACGCCCCAAAGGGCGTGATGAAGGACGTCTTGAGGGCGTCGGCCGGGTCCAGCTTGATCTGGTGGTAGCCGGAGTAGGCGTCCAGGAAGGACAGGAGCTCGCAGCCGGCTGTGGAGTCGATGACTTGGTCGATCCAGGGCAGGGCGAACGGATCTTTGGGGCATGCCTTGTTCAGGCTGGTGTAGTCGATGCACATGCACCAGGTGCCATTTTTCTTCAGGACGAGGACCGGATTGGCCAGCCACTCGGGGTGGAACACTTCCATGATGAACTCGGCTTTGAGCAGCCGGGCGATCTCTTCACCCGGCTTTGAGAAGCGGCGTAGCGGCTGTCGGACAGGCTGGGCGTCCTTGCGGACGTGAAGTTTGTGATCGGCGAATTCCCTCGGGACACCCGGCATGTCTTTGGGAGACCATGCGAAGATATCCTGATTCTCACGGAGGAAGTCGACGAGCTCGCCTTCCTATTTGCTGTCGAGGCCGGTGCCCACGACGACGTACTTGCTAGAGCTGGGGTCGGCCGGGTTGAGCGGGACCCTCTTCGTGTCTTTGGCCGGCTTGAAGGAGGCCTCGTCGGCGGCCGGCTTGGGCGGAGCCGGCATGGCCGACTGCGCATTAGCCAGCGCCACGATCCGGTCGAGCTGGCGCCTCTCCTCGGCGATGACCAGCGACTCGGCCAGCTGGGAGCCAGCTTTGGCGCACTCGAGGGACTTCTTGTAGTCACCGACGATGGTGATGAGGCCCTTGGGACCCGACATCTTTAACTTCAGGTAGGCGTAGTGGGGGACCGCCATGAATTTGGCCATCGCGGGCCGGCCCAGCAGCGCGTGGTAGGGGCTGGCCAGGTCTACCACCTCGAACCAGATCGGCTCGCGGCGGAAATGGCTGCTGGAGCCGAACAAGACGTCAAGCCGGATCCGGCCGATCGGAGAGGAGGAGAGACCCGGCACGATGCCGTGGAAGACTGTCCGGGTCGGCTCCAGCAGTCGCGCCTCGATGCCGAGCTTGGTCATGGTGTCACGGTACAGGATGTTGATGCTGCTGCCGCCATCGATCAGCACCCGCGAAAAGCGACAGGTGCATTTCTCGGAGACGAAGGTGGGGTCGAGCACGAGGGCGTAGCCACCCGGCGTAGGCATGACGGCCGGATGGTCCTCCCGGGTCCAGCTGACCGGCCGGTCGGACCAGTGCATGTACTGGGGAACCGGAGGGACGACGGCGTTCACCTCGGCTGCGTGCTTGCGCTTGGCGTGCCTGTCATCCCCCTCGCTGGTGAAGACGACGTAGGACGCGTCCGAGCGCGGGAAGGGGTTGTCGGCGAGGGCGCTGGGTGGCGGCGGAGGCGGCGGGAGCGGCGGCTGCTGCGACCCGGCTCCGGGTGGCGGGGGCGGAAGGTTGCCCTTCAGCAGGCGCTGGGTGAAGCTGCACTGCCGGAGCATGTGCGTCGACGGTTCGCGCCGCTATGGTGCTTGTAGGGGGCGTCGAGCATCTGCTCGAAAGACAGCTTGGGCTGCCAGGCGGCCTTGCCGGTGCACGGGCGCTGGCTGGAGGCTTGCTCAGCCGGCTGCTCCCCTTCCACCGCGGCAACCTGCCGGTTGTCGTAGCGGGGCGCTTGCTGGTTGTTCCGGCGCTTACCATTGTTGTTGTTGTCTTGCCGGCGCGGGTTGTTGTCGCCAGCCGGCTTGGAGGGAGCCGGCTGGGCCAGGAGGAGCTTGCTGTCTGTGTCGATCGTGACCTTTACATTCATCGCAGAGTAGGCCGTAGCGTACTTGTCCGCCACAGCCATGAGCTCCGCCAGAGTCTCCGGCTCGTCGCACACCCGCCGGTGCTTGACCAGAGTGCCATCTAGGCATCCATCGATGAAGTACTGGATGGCCTGGACCTCGTGGACGCCCTCGCAGGAGTTGCGGAGCTCCGTCCACCGCGTGAGGAAGTCGCGAAGGGGCTCGCCCGGTTTCTAGACGCACCTGGAGAGCTGGCGAGGCTTGCCGGGTCGCTTGTAGGTGCTGGTGAAGTTGCGAATGAACGCGTCTTCGAAATCCAGCCAGGAGTTCACACTGCCGGCTCGGAGGCTGCTAAGCCACGTCCGGGCCGAGCCGAGCAGCATGAGGGGGACGTATCGTACGGCCACGCGCCGGTTGCCGCCGGCTATGCCGACAGCCGTGGTGTAGTCGGTCAGCCAATCCTCCGACTTGGTGGCGCCGTTGTACTTTGGGGAGTCGCGAGGCAGCGAGAAGCCTTTGGGGAAGGGTTCCTCGCGAATGCGGGGGCCAAAGCACGCCGGGCCGACAGAGCTTTCCTCCTCCAGGGCCGTGGAGCATGCCAGCCGGTCGATGCGGTGACGGGTGTCGCTTTCGTCGTAGGGCTCGCGGGGGACCGAGTCGGTCAGCCACGGGACCGCGGGGACCGAGCTGGTCAGCCGCGGGACCGCGGGGGGCAGGAGCTTCCGGGGCCAGCTCGGGCCGCCGAGCCGGCCGCACGGGGGGCTCCGGCTGTTGAACCCGGCCGTCGTCGGCCGTCTCGCCAGCGTTGCCGTCTCCAGCGGTGGTGGCGCGGTTGTGCCGGCTCCGACCGGACCGGTGCCGGCCCGAGCGGCTCGCGCTAGTGGCGTGCGAGGACGTCTGCCGCGCGTCCCGGAGGGCCCTCTCCGGGTCTCCGGTTTTTCCTGAGGCGGAGGCGGATGGCTGGGCCGGGTCAAACCGCTGCTGCTGCTCGTTCGCCGCGGTGATGAGGTCGCAGATGCGCTGCTGCTGCTGCAGCAGCTCCTCGCCCTCCAGGAACTCGAGATCTGCCATCGCCGCCTGCGCAGCGCGCATGTTCTTGACGGGGGTGTCGTAGACGGGCCGGCTTGCGCCTAGCGCATGGCCGATTGCGCCCCCACGGATCTGCACCACCGCGACCCGGCTGGGCTCGGCGGCGGCCGGCGTGAAGCCGTGGGCGCTGTCGTACTCTCGCTGGGCGGACTCCAACCGGCGCCGCGTTGCTGCGAGCTCCGTGGCCTCGACCAGTAGGTGCTGGCGGTCCTCGTTGAGCTGAGCCGCTGCAGCAGTCGTGTCGGCGTCGGGCGTGATGAGAGCTTGCAGGCTCCGAATTGTCTCGCGGAGCGGGTCGGCCCTTCTCCTTGTCGCGCGGGGAATCGGCGCTAGTGCCGATGGTCAGCACTTCCGCGCGGACGCAGAGAGCCGCGATGTCGTCGGAGACAGCGCAGCCAACGGGGACGGGGGAGTCGGCGAAGCAGTGCACCCCGCTGGGAAACACGTCGGGGACGAGCGCGACAGAGACGCGCAGCGCGCCGAAAGGGACGACGAGGCAACCCGCGGGGCAGGCGACGTCCGCGCTCGGCGCGGCGCTGCAGCCGGCCGGGTCGGCCATGCGAGGCGCACGGACCAAACTGTGCATGATGCGCTCGCCGGAGCTGGTGACGGGCCTCGTCCGGAACTTGACTCCGGCCGGCGCCGCGAGCAGCCCCATGGTGGGTGCCAACTGTCGTGGTATTCTCACGGCAGATGCCATAAGAAGGCTAAAGAGGTGGGGTTACAGGAGGACGCCGGTGGGTTTCGGAGGCGAGGTTGGCACGCGCAAGTGCAGGGCACAAGACGTACCCAGGTTCGGGGCCCTCTGGAGAGGTAACACCCCTAGTCCTGCCGAATGGAGTATGGAATGCGCAGGGGTTACAAGGTTGCTCCTGGAGCTGTGTTTGTGTGTGTGGTGGAAGATGATGCGAACTGAACTCCACCCCGCTGCATGGAGGCCTCCTGGGCGGTCTTATAGCTCGACCCCCTAGGGTTACATGGGTAAATTACATGGGCATGGGGCCCTGGTGTCATCGTCTAGGAACCGGCGGTGGGGGCCGCCGGGTCGCCGGGTCCGCCGGGTGCGCCAGGTACTCCGGGTGCGCCGGGTCCGCCGGGCACGGGCTCGGTCGGTAGCTCGGCACTGTGGCAGGTCTTATCGTTCGTCACAGGGCGGTCGGCGCCGCCTAGCAACAGGATTGCGCCGCCCGGACACCGCCCGCCCCGGGCGGGGGCACAGGGAATGATGTCGCCACGCCCGCTGTGGCCGGTGTAAAGGAGGGGGCACTGTTGCCTTACTTGTCTTGTCATGAGGATTTGCTCTCTAGTGGCCAGCCGGCATGGGCCAGCCGGCCAGCCGGGTCGCCACGCCAAGCCGGCTCGCACTGGGGAGCCGGCGCGCAGGCTAGCCGGACTAAGGGGCTCGGCCTGCCCCAATGTTTTTAAAAAGAAGGGGGATCCGGGCTCCGTTGCCTACCCGGGGATCACCCCCCCCCTGACATCAATCCAGTAGGAGAACCACACAGAACGTCGTTAGCAGCACCTACACACACAAAAGCAAACACTTGCACCCAACGCAAATAAGAGGGTTGTCAATCCCCTTAGCGGCTACTTGCAAGGATTAATTCTGATAGTGATAGATAAAAGAGTAAATTACAAAATAAAATAAAAGTAAATAAATTGCAGCAAGGTATTTCTGGATTTTAATATATGATAAAAGTAGACCCGGGGGCCATAGTTTTCACTAGAGGCTTCTCTCTCGAGTGCAGAACATACGGTGGGTAAACAAATTACTGTTGGGCAATTGATAGAAAAGCGCATAGTTATGACAGATTCATGGCAATGATCATGTATATAGGCATCACGTCCGAGACAAGTAGACCGACTCTTGCCTGCATCTACTACTATTACTCCACCCATCGACCGCTATCCAGCATGCATCTAGGGTATTAAGTATAAAACAGAGTAACGCCTTAAGCAAGATGACATGATGTAGACAAAGTAAACTCAAGCAATATGATTAAACCCCATCTTTTTATCCGTAATGGCAACAATACAAATACGTGTCTTGTCTCTTTCTGTCACTGGGATATAGAACACCGCAAGATTGAACCCATCACAAAGCACCTCTCCTATTGCAAGATAAATCAATCTAGTTGGCCAAACCAAACGGATAGATCGGAGAGAAATACAAAGCTATAACAATCATGCATAAAAGAGTTCAGAGAAGACTCAAATATTTCTCATGAATAATCTGATCATAAACCCACAATTCATCGGATCCCAACAAACACACCGCAAAAGAAGATTACATCGGATAGAACTCCAAGAACATCAAGGAGAACACGGTATTGAAGATCAAAGAGAGAGAAGAAGCTATCTAGCTACTAGCTATGGACCCGTAGGTCAGTGGTAAACTACTCACACATCATCGGAAGGGCAGCAAGGTTGATGTAGAAGCCCTCCGTGATCGATTCCCCCTCCGACAGAGTACCGGAAAAGGCCTCCAGATGGGATCACGGAAGAACAGAGGCTTGCGGCGGCGGTAGGGTTTTCTCTTCAGGCTCTCGGTTGGTTTCCGAATATTTGAGAATTTATAGAAGTGGAATTAGGTCAAAAGGAGCCACGAGGGGCCCACAAGGCATCAGGGCGCCCCCCTGGGCCGTGCCTTGTTGCCTTGTGGCCTCCTCGTGAGGCCTCTGACTTCCTCCCGAAGCTTCCAGGGTCTCTTTTGTCTAGAAAAAGTTTTCAAAAAGTTTCATGGCATTTGGACTTCGTTTGGTACTGATTTCCTAAAAAACCAAAAACAAGCAGAAAACAGCAACTGGCATTGGGCACTAGGTTAATAGATTAGTCCCAAAAAATGATATATAATTGCATATAAAACATCCAAGATTGATACTATAATAGCATGGAACAATCAAAAATTATAGATACGTTGGAGACGTATCAAGGCCATGGGAAAAAAATCATATCTGATACATAAGAAATAGAGAAGAAACATCAGACCTATTTCCTCCATGAGTTTAGATTTAGCCTCAAGCACCATTATAATCATAATCAAAGTATAAGAAAAGCACCGCGAAGTTGGACATATGGCTTTTGCCTGCATTGTGAGCTTGAACATGGGTGTGTCGTGCCTCATGTCTCATCAATTCCGCTGGAGTTAGTCGACGGGATCCTTGTATCACCTCACCTCATCATTTTCTACCACGTATATATACCCTCATATACAAGATAGACACAATATTTTCACCGACAACTAATGCCCACTTTGGGACGATACACTGATCTCGTCTAGAAGAACTCACCGATGAAGAATTAATTAAATGACCTCTTCATCACCAGTCTTCCCAAAGAAGTTGTCTTCTACATGCTTCTCCGATGAGGGCTTCTATGACGACCCTAGTCTCTCCCCGAAAAGCATATGCAATGGATATTTCCCTAGGGTGCCCTCTTCTTCGATGTTTTTTTGTTGTTCATGTATCTATAGGATCGCTATATGTTTAGAGGGGGTGAATAGATTACTAAAACCTAATTCTACCAGAACCTAGAGGAGTTTTCCCATTTTAAGTCCTTGGCAAATTTTAATCGTAACTAGTGGTTGCCTAAAGCACCCTACACATGCAAGTCTACGAAGAGTAAAGTGTGGAAGAAAAACTTGTGCGAAAGTAAGGGAGTAAGGTTAGAAGATTGCAAACATGGGGACGCTAGACTATGTTTTCCCATAGTTCAGATAGTTGGCACTATCCTACTCCACCATTGATGGAGGCTCTAAACCGCAAAGGTTCTACGATCACAGAGATCGTGATTGCTAAGCCTACAGAGGACTATGCCCACAAAGGGCTCACAGAGAGCATCCAACCTATTCCGCCATGGGTTATGATCACAAAGGTCTAGCCCTCACTCAAGTAGATCTTCATGTAGTATGTGATTTTATTACCCTTCCAAACTTCTCAGTTCCTTCACACCTTGGAGGCTCCCAAGCACACCTAGCCAATCTAGGATGGGCGCACCCTCCAAAAGTAATAATACTAGGTTGCTTGATGATGAATCTCTTTCTTGTGCTTGAAAATATAATCTCCTACACAATCAAACTCTAAAAGAGTGAACTTTGGATTGGAGAGGTTGGGTGTTTGGATGATAGGCTTGGAGTCAAACATGATAAATTAGATTCAAAAGTATGGCATGATTGTTGGTGCTGAATGCCCTTTGAACTCAACACAAGTCTCGAATCACACTTATAAAATGGATGTTTTAATATGAAGACTTTAGTGACTTGGTGAGATAGGGGGTACATATAGGTTGGACCTAGAAATGTGACCATTAAGAACCTTTTCGTACAACTCGGAGGAACTAAATTATCAGCTCGGAGGCTCCGAATTGTGAAAATGAAGATAGAGATAATGGGAAATGGCTGAGGTGTTTCTGTTATTTTGGAGTTTCATCTCTAAGCACATAGCAAGAAAGGTAGCACCACTCATCTTTGATTCCATTTTGATAGTATTGGCATACCTATGGAGTCAATGTGATCCTAGATCACTAAAAAATAAAATTAAGGTACTTACCTTTAACAACAAAAAAGCTCCAATGGCTAAACGATTTTAGTTCCTTACACCAATATTTTGATTGAATTGGGTAAAAGCCTTTATGTCTGGGAGTGAAAGGTGCCCTGGCTTGCTTGCTTGGTTAAAACAGGCTTGCTTGACAACTTTATCTTTCGATATCTTACTTGGATAGGTTAGGATTTTCCTTCCACATTCTCCAATCTATCATGACCGTCTTCTTTTCCTTCCCCTTTCCCTTGGCTAACACTTGTCATTAAGAAACTGGGGGCTAGTAACCATCTTCCTAGTTGCATATTTTGGTACATAATACGAAATATACTTGAATGATCATTCATCCCTTGAGATATGTTGTCACTGATAATCAAAACCCACATAGGGGATGGAGATACAATTTCAGTGTCCTCCTTTTTAGTGATTATTGACAACACTGTTCAAAGCTTCACATAAGATTTTAGGTAAGTGTACGAGGCTTTAAAGAACATATGATGTACAAGATTCCCCCCTAAATTTGCTCATTACTAAGAATCTACTTTTGGAATGCAAATGCACAATTATTTTGGTACATGAGAAACTCTCCTCTATCAAATGAATTCCATGGGAGTGCACAACGTTTAGAAAAATGTAAATATACTATCTACTATGCAATACATAGCAAAGAAAACACATGTAAATGACCTAAAATGCACTAAATCATAAACATGAAGCATAAGTGAAAGATAGCATACAAGTTTAGGTCATCCCATGCAGAATAAGTGTTTACAAGTCACAAAGATCGAATAATGTAGCAATACTCGTAAATGAACAAAGAAACACCTACTCTCCATAAAGCTCGTGAAGATAGTGTAGATCTATACCCCCCCCCCCCGGTCAACGGTATTTTGCAAAGTACCCAAACAATGGTATATTAGTGTACGTGGATTTGTTTGACAACGGGACGTAACCTCAAGTTATCAAATAGATACACATAGACAATTTTACCTAGGTTCAGGCCCTTCGATGCAAGTAACAACCCTAATCCTGCCTATCTAGAATTATATATATCAACAAGTAAAATGTGGAGGTCCAGCAACTATGACACTAAGTCGCTGGGAAGTTGTTGTGGTTGACCTTGACAAGATGTCTTAGATCAAATCTGATATAGGCTAAATATACGGCCCCACCTCTGTCATCCTGGGCGTCGAAGTAGAAGTTGTCCTTTTCCCGGTCTTGGTGGGCAGGTATTTATACCCGGTCTTTAGTCCGCTCAACCCTTACTTCCTTCGACTCCTAGTTACATACGCCTTGACTCTCCTGATCTGGATCTCCTATCTGTAGACAACTTGGATTTTTCCTTGTGTGGCCGGCAGACGCATTCCATCTGGAGGACTTGGGAGTGATGTGGATGTCCTTCCTGATATAGACGTGCCTCTTTATAGGACAAAATGGGTACAAACGACTTTAGCTGGGACCTGGTGTGGTGTCGAGTGGGGATTTTCCACTTCCCATCGATACCCCCTTTGCCATCAAGATACCAAAAACTCAGAGGACTAACAACCTACTAGTTCAAGATCATTGATGGGTCGTGATGAAGAAGACTTGGCAGTGGAGGCATTGTCGATCGTCACAGAGGGAGTCCGAAGGTAGGCCATGGCTTATATCTTGGCCGATGGCAGAAGACGTGGTTGGATCTCTCGAAGCTAGAGGTGTCAATGTGATACGTCTCGAACATATCTATAATTTTTGTTATGTTCATTCTATATTCATATCATTTATACATGGTTTTGACATATTTTTATATTACTTTTATTGGACTAACATATTAACCCAGTGCCAATTGTTTGTTGTTGTTTTTTGTGAAACTGAAATAAAATACTGGGGACCCACTTGGCCAAAAATGGACCAGGGAGGTGGAGCCAGGAGTCCAAACGCCCCCATGCACCCTAACCTGGGGCTCTCCACGAGGGCGTGTGAGGGCCCATAGGCCTCTCCATTGGTGCCTCTTTTTTCCGATGCTTTTATATCCCCCCAAAACCCCTACTCTGAATATATGGGATTTTTTGTGCCACGGCTTCTTCGCATTCCGAGGTGATCCAATGAGTGGTCATTCTCCTGTACTCTATTAGAGCCTTCTTCATCAACTTTGCTACTCCGATGACCATGTGTAAGTAGTCTTACTTGCACTACGTGTCCATAACAATAGCTATGTGGCATCTACTCTCTGTCATTCCTCAATACAAAGACCATATGAGCTTCCCAACATGATTGTGATCAATCCGATGTAATTTTCAGTGCGTTTGTTGCGATGTGATGAATCATCACTTTCTAATCAGATTACATATGGATTATTTATTGGTTTGTTGTGGTTCTTGTTGCATGATTTATATATATACATGCTCTTCGATCTATTAGTCATGCACTGGCCATGTTTAGATGAATGCTCTTCAAGAGGAAGTTATGTATGTTGGTTGGGTTTAACCTTGAAAGTAATATATCTTAGTGACACAAAGAGAAAAAGGCTTGTAGTGTGTTATTGGCACAAAGGATGAAAATATAGTTTCCTAGTTGCCTTAGCGATGAAGTAGAGGTAAATAATATATTATCAATAGTATGTCACATTGATTAATGTAATGCTCTTTTTTGTTACTTAATACTTTGAGATGCATGGTGGACTTCGATCTTGAAGTGGATTATTGCATATAAATGCAGCTAGATAATGGCCTATGGATATAAGGACATAATGCCTATATGTAATCATAACATGTATGATCAAACATAAAAACTACTCCCTCTGTAAACTAATATAAGATCGTTTAGATCACCAAATTAGTGATCTACACGATCTTATATTAGTTTATAGAGGGAGTACATTTTAATCGATATACAACTGTAATTTGCTTACCACTCCTATTGATGGTGTTCTGGACTAGGGGGTACCAACCTAGTTGGCCCATAGTCCATGGGGCGAACCTACGGCCCACCATTCTTACAAGGAAGGACTCCGGAAGCCTCGCATTTCGACGTGATCAAGGTGGGCTCTACCGAAGACTTGGCGTGTACTCCAAGGATAGCATCGGCCGCCGGCATGTGTATCCCTAGATGGGCAAATGACCATGTGTAAAACGCGATGATTCTTTCTCTCTGATTTTTTTCTGGACGAATAGGTACTTATAGCGTTGGAGTTAGGGTTGCCGGAGCTGCCAGGGGCCCACAAGCCTGCTAGGCGCGCCCTGGGGGGGTGGGCGCGCCCCCGGGCTTGTGGTGCCCGGGTGGCTCCCCTCTGGTAATTCTCTTCGCCAGTATTTTTTATATATTCTAAAAATATTTTCCGTAAATTTTCAGGTCCATCCGAGAACTTTTATTTCTGCACAAAAATAACACCATGGCAATTCTGCTGAAAACAGCGTCAGTCCTGGTTAGTTCCATTCAAATCATGCAAATTAGCGTCCAAAACCAGAGCAAAAGTGTTTGGAAAAGTAGATACGTTTAAGACGTATCAACTCCCCCAAGCTTAACTCATTGCTTGTCCTCAAGGAATTCAGTTGAGAAACTGAAAGTGACAAAGAAAAACTTTTACAAACTCTTTTGTTCTTGTTATCTGTATATATACTTAACTAGCGTCCAAGTTTTCAGCAAAGATTATGAACTAACCACATGAATGATAACACTTAGGTCTCACATTTACTCATGGCAATAACATAACCAACTAGCGAGCAATAATAAGATATCTTGGATGCCAACACTTTGTGAAAACAATCATGATATAATATGATAACATGGTATCTCGCTAGCCCTTTCTGAGACCGCAAAACATAAATGCAGAGCACCTGTGAGGTTCAAGCAGCGACTAAACATTGTAATTCAGGGTAGAAGATATCCAGTCATGGTCACACCCAACATTAACTATACTCAATGCATAAAAATAACAATAGTGCTCTCCAACTGGTGCTTGAATGAGAAGGTGATGACTCAATAATAAAAGTAAAATAACATAAAAGTAAATGGATAGGCCCTTTGCAGAGGGAAGCATGGATTTGCAGCGGTGCCAGAGCTCGAAGCTTAAATCAGAGATTAAAACAATTTTGAGAGGTATGCTTTTCCTGTCAACGTTACGACCGAGAATTTTCAATATCTTCCATGCTAAACACATTAGTGGCGGTTCCCAAGCGAAAAGGTAAAATTTACTCCCCCTCCACCATACCAACACAAGCCATGGCTAGCTGAATTCATGGGTGCCCTCCATACCAACAACTTTCCGGGGGAGTTTGTTGCATTTATAATTCGATTTTGACCACAGGACTGGGCATCCCAAATACCAGCCTCTCTCGTGCCATGACAAGTGAATAAACACTCGTCTGAGAATAACCTGCTTAGCATGGAACATAATGAATGCCCCCTGTCGCTCCATGAGTGGTACGGGCACACAAAACAGATGTTCGTTTGAATGTTTAGAGGTGGCACATGCAAATTTACTTGGAACGGCAGGGTAATACCGCATATAGGGAGATATAGTGGACTCATCTGGAACAACTTTGGTTTAAGGATTTGGATGCACAAGCAGTATTCCCGCTTAGTACAGGCGAAGGCTAGCAAATAGATTGAGAAGCGACCAGCTAGAGAGCAAAAACGGTAATAGACATGCATTGCGAATAATTAACATTGAACACGAGCATGAGTAGGATATCAACACCCTGAACATAAATATCATGGAGGCTATTGCTACTTGTAGACTGCGTTGGTATTTCCCCGAAGAGGAGAGGATGATGCAGTATAGTAGAGATAAGTATTTCCCTCAGTTAAGAACCAAGGTTATAGATCCAGTAGGAGAACCAAGCAAGATCCAGTGAACAACACCTGCACACACAAAAGCAAACACTTGCACCCAACGCGAATAAGAGGGTTGTCAATCCTCTTAGCGGTTACTTGCAAGGATTAAGTCTGATAGAGATAAATTGATAAAGTAAATTACTAAACTAAATAAGAATAAATAAATTACAGAAAGGTATTTTATGTTTTTTATATGATAAAGGTAGACCCGGGGGGCATAGTTTTCACTAGAGGCTTCTCTCTTGAGCGCAGAAACGTACGGTGGGTAGCAATTGATAGAAAAGCAAATAATTATGATGGATTCTTGGCAATGATCATGTATATAGGCATCACATCCGAGACAAGTAGACCGACTCCTGCCTGCATCTACTACTATTACTCCACTCATCGACCGCTATCCAGCATGCACCTAGAGTATTAAGTTTATAAAAACAGAGTAGCGCCTTAAGCAAGATGACATGACGTAGAGAAGAAAATTCAAGCAATATGAATAAACCCCATCTTTTTATCCTTGATGGCAACAATACAAATACGTGTCATGTCCCTTTCTGTCACTGGGATTGAGCACCGCAAGATTCAACCCATCACAAATCACCTCTCCCATTGCAAGATAAACCAATCTAGTTGGTCAAACCAAATCGATAGATCGGAGAGAAATACAAAGCTATATTTAATCATGCATAAAAGAGTTCGTGGAAGACTCAAATATTTCTCATGAATAATCTGATCATAAACTCGCAATTCATCGGATCCCAACAAACACACCGCAAAAGAAGATTACATCGGATAGAACTCCAAGAACATCAAGGAGAACATGGTATTGAAGATCAAAGAAAGAGAAGAAGCCATCTAGCTACTATCTATGGACCCGTAGGTCTGTGGTAAACTACTCACACATCATCGGAAGGGCAACAAGGTTAATGTAGAAGCCCTCCGTGATTGATTCCCCCTCCGGCAGAGTACCGGAAAAGGCCTCCAGATGGGATCGCAGAAGAACAGAGGCTTGCGGCGGCGGAAAGGTTTTCTCTTCTGGCTCTCTGATGGTTTCTAAATATTTGTGAATTTATAGGAGTGGAATTATGTCAAACAGAGCCACGAGGGCCCCACAAGGCATCAGGACGCGCCCCCCTGGGGCCGCGCCCTGTTGCCTTGTGGAGGCTTCGTGAACCTTCTGGCCTCCTCTCCAAGTCTCCAGGGTCTCTTTTGTCCAGAAAAAATGTCCAAAAAGCTTCATGGCATTTGGACTTCGTTTGGTACTGATTCTCTGAAAAGCCAAAAACAAGCAGAAAACAACAACTGGCACTCGGCACTAGGTTAATAGGTTAATCCCAAAAAATGATATATAATTGCATATAAAAACATCCAAGATTGAGACTATAATAGCATGGAACAATCAGAAATTATAGATACGTTGGAGACGTATCAGCTATGTTGGTTTTGATTCAACCACATGTGTGAACATGTGCCAAGTCAAGCCACTCGAATTACTCACAGGAGGATACCATGCTAACATACTACATCACAATCATTTTAATGCATGTTGACACTCAAGACAAATCATTATCCACTCCTAGCTATTTAAGCATGGCATGAGCAACTATAATCTCTAATTGTCATCACAAACATGTTTACTCATAATAATGCTGAATCATGAATACTGAGCTAAACATATTTACAAAGACAAAAACAGGAAGAGTTCATACCAGCTTTTGTTCACCGCAATCACTTCATCAAATATCGTCATTATTGCCTTTCACTTGCACGACCGAATGATGTGATAATAATAATAATAGTGCAAGTGTGCCGTGGACTAAGCTGGAATCTGCAAACATTTATTCAAAGGAGAAGACAAAGTAATAGTGGCTCTTTGTTAGTTCAACAATAAAGCATATGAGAGCCATTCAACATTTTCATCGTGGTCTTCTCCTCACTATGCCTCAACGAAAAGAAAAGAAATTCAGAGAAACACACTGAAATATTTTTGGAGTTTTTGAGTTTTTCTGAAGAAAGCAAATTAACAAAGGAAAAGCAAAAAAACGAGAAAAACTATTTACATGGGAGAACTCCCAACAAGCAAAAGAATAAACGAGAAATCTTTTGGGTTTTCTTTTAATACTACGAATTAACTAAGCAAGAAAGAAACTACAACTATTTTTTTTGGATTTTCAAAAGTTTTTTTTCCAAACACACAAGAAGAAAGCAAAAATAAAACTAACATGGATATACAATGAAAAAGGATGAACACCAACAACTGGAATGAATGTGTGGACATGAATGTAATGTCGGTGAGAAATACATACTCCCCCAAGCTTAGGCTTTTGGCCTAAGTTGGTCTATGGCCACTCCTGGCCTGGATAATTCCCATGATAGTAGTTCGGGTTGTACTGGAGTGCAGCTGCCACAGCTTGGCGAGTTGTCTCATTGAGGCGCTCATTTTCTGCCGCCCTCTCATACTCCTCAGCCTCCTCCTCAAGTATGAAATGTCTATGTTTTTCCTGAAAATTAAAGAAGGCAGGAGCAGGCAAAACAATATGGAAAACACAACGCCTGTTAAAGATTAGCCTGTATCTGAACGGGGGGTCACCCCTCTCAAGGAACTAGTGGCGTTCCATAGCATCATAATCAAGAAAACTCAGTGGCAAAAGGGTATCATTTTGTTTAATGGGCACACCAAGATAAGTGGCTAAGCGAGTAGCATAAATTCCACCAAAGAAGTCACCTACTAAGGCATTATTATGTAAACGACGTGCAACAATAGCCCCCATATTAAATTGTCTATCTCTCAGCACCGCACTCTTAAGAATGCTCAAGTCAGGGGCGCAAAGATGACTATGGTCATGTTTACCATTAATGCATCTACCAATGAACAGAGCAAAATAATATATAGCAGGAAAATGAATGCTCCCCATAGTAGCTTGTGTTAGGCATCTAGTTTCGCCCCTAGTAATGTTCATGAGAAATTCATTGCAGTTAGATTTACGAGGTTCAGTGCAAGTCCCCCAAAGTGGAATTTTACAAACATCACTAAATTCTTCAACAAACATGCGAAAAGGCTTTTCATATAAGTTGAAAATAACATCATCTGAAGTGCGATGAGATACATACTCGAATTTCCGCACAAAGGAGCCAGTGAGATCATAGTACTACTGGCACTTATCTGTCAAGAAGTTCGTGAGCTTGGTGTTGCGTACGTACATATCAAACTCTTCCTTGATGCCGGCTCGAATCATGAAGGCATCCGACGGCCACTCGCACGGCAGGACCAAAGCCTCCCGCGGTGGTTCGGTATCCGGCTCGCGTATTGCGGGCCTAGGAGCACTCTTGCTCGAGGAACCACCATGGAACATTTTCCTAAACATTTTCTTCCTCTGAAAATTTCTGAAATTTTTAGTGAATCAAAATAAAAGTGAACGAAACTCAACAAAATTGATAGCAACAACTCTCACAAGTATTTAGAGGCTATATCATGCATCAAAATTACTTTGGACCATACAAATTCAACATGCAAGCTCATAAACATGGTCACCACAGCATCAAAAAATTGCAAAGTATAACGCACTAGAACAAAAACTAATTGGAGCATTGGAGGAGTCACATACCAAGGAGTAATTCCTCAAAACAATTTTGGAAACGGAGTTCCGAGCAAGGAGATCGAAAATCACAGCAAAATGAGCAAGAACACGGACTTGGGAGCAAGTTTGATTTTTTCTGGAGGAAGGAGAAGTCAATGGGTGGCTGGCATAAGTGAGTGAGTCCCTGTGGGACCCACAAGCCTGCTGGGCGCGCCCTGGTAGGGTGGGCGCGCCCTGTGAGCTTGTGGCTCACAGGTGCACCCCCCTGGGGTGTGTTCAGTGTCAAAAATTCTTAAATATTGCATAAAAAATCATACTAAATTTTTAGGGCATTCTGAGAACTTTTATTTTTTGGCCATTTTTTATTGCACAGAAAATTCAGAAAACAGGATAATCATGGCATTTCTACTTTATTAATCTTAAATAACAGAGAGCAAATGGTGGGTACAGAAGGTTGTGCTAACTAAATCCATCGACCACATACCCCTCAAAAAGGAATCCATTAATAAGGTTGATCAAGTCTTATTAACAAACTATTTCCGAGTGACATGAAACCGAAGAATTTTCGTATAGCACTAAGTTACCTCAGCCGGGATATGCATTTCCCCAACAATAAGAATTTCATATTTCTTTTTGACAGTAGAAAGAGGAAATTTGAAACCTCCAATAGTAATTGTCGAAACTTTTTCAATACACCGAACTTTGTTTCTTCGGGAAATAAACTGTATGCTCATTACCATTGACATGAAAAGTAACCTTGCTTTTGTTGCAATCAATAATAGCGCCTGCAGTATTCAAAAAGGGTCTTCCAAGGATAATCGACATGTTGTCGTTCTCGGGCATATCAAGGATAACAAAGTCTGTTAAGATAGTAACATTTGCAACTACAACGGGCACGTCCTCACAAATTCCAATAGGTATAGCGGTTGATTTATCAGCCATTTGCAAAGATATTTCAGTAGGTGTAAGCTTATTCAAATCAAGTCTTCTATTTAAAGAGAAAGGCATAACACTAACACCAGCTCCTAAATCACATAAAGCAGTTTTAACATAACTTCTTTTAATGGAGCATGGTATAGTAGGTATTCCTGGATCTCCTAGTTTCTTAGGTACTCCACCCTTAAAAGAATAATTTGCAAGCATGGTGAAAATTTCAGCTTCAGGTATTTTTCTTTTATTTGTGACAATATCTTTCATATATTTAGCATAAGGAGGCATTTTCAACATATCAATCAAGCGAGTGCGCAAAAAGATAGGTCTAAGTATTTTAACAAAGCGCTCAAAGTCTTCCTCATCCTTATTTTTAGATGTTTTAGTAGGATAAGGCATGGGTTTTTGAACCCATGGTTCTCTTTCTTTTCCATGTTTTCTAGCAACAAAGTCTCTTTTATCATATCTTTTATTCTTAGGAGGTGGGTTATCAAGATCAGCAGCAGGTTCTATTTCTACATCATTATCTGGTTGAGCATCATCATGAACATCATTATCACTAGGTGTATGTGTGATATCCTGGCTTAATAGGGATGATAGACTACTCATATCAATAAGGAATTCCTTCTTTTCCGACAGCCCATTCGGAAAGAACTCCAAAGTTAAGTGTGCTCAGCTTGGAGTAATTTCAGGATGGGTGACCGACCGGGAAGTTGGTCCCGGGTGCGCACGAGTGAGGACAAAGTGCGCAGAAAAGACTAGTATTGATCTGTGGGGCCAGTCTAGATCCCGCCAGGAGTAACGACCACCGGCTGGTGTGTCCGGGGCATTACAAGTTGGTATCAGAGCCGACCCTCACGGTTACAAAGATGTTTGCGGGCCAGGTGCGCGGTCATGTTGTGCATGGCGTTTGTGACCCGTCGTGGCACACGACATGGCACATGTGCCGGACTGGACGCACAGACGTATGTGCTAAGAGTCAATGTTCATGTGGCCCGACGAGGACGTCGGTTCCTCTGAGTGGGGGTGTATGTGATAGCCTGGCTTAATAGGGATGATAGACTACTCATATCAATAAGGAATTCCTTCTTTTCCGAGAGCCCATTCGGAAAGAACTCCAAAGTTAAGCGTGCTCAGCTTGGAGTAATTTCAGGATGGGTGACCGACCGGGAAGTTGGTCCCGGGTGCGCACGAGTGAGGACAAAGTGCGCAGAAAAGACTAGTATTGATCTGTGGGGCCAGTCTAGATCCCACCAGGAGTAACGACCACCGGCGGGTGTGTCCGAGGCATTACAGTATGTTCATTACCAGATTGTGTCTCAGCATCAGAAATAGAAACATCATTAGGATTCTCAGGAGGTTTTTCTATCTTAGGTTCACTAGAAGCATGCAAAGTCCTATCATTTTTCTTTTTCTTTTTCTTTTTCTTCTTAGATGGACTAGATGCATCAATATTAATTCTTTGAGAATCATGTTCAATTCTTTTAGGATGACCTTCAGGATACAGAGGCTCCTGAGTCATACTACCTCCTCTAGTAACAACTCTAACAGCACGATCGTTCATTTTATTATTCATCTCATCAAGCAAATCATTTTGGGACCTAGCAATTTGTTCTAACTGAGTCTGAACCATAGAAGCATGTTTACTCAAGCCCTTAACATCATTAGCAATTCTAAACATCAAATCACTCAAGCGATCTACTATGATGGCATTTCATTTTAATTGATTGTTAACATACATATTAAAGTTCTCTTGCTTAATAATGTAGTTATCAAATTCATCCAAGCATTGACTAGCAGATTTATTGTAAGGAATATCACTTTCATCGAATCTATGGAGAGAATTTACCTCTACTACCTGTGTCGGGGTGTCGAGACCATGTATTTCTTCAATAGGTGGTAAATTCTTAACATCTTCAGATTTAATACCTTTTTCTTTCATAGATTTCTTAGCTTCTTGCATATCTTCTGGACTGAGGAATAGAATACCTCTCTTCTTCGGAGTTGGCTTAGGTGGTGGTTCAGGAAGTGTTCAATCATCGGCATTTCTCAACATATTATTCAATAGCTCTTCAGCTTGCCCAACAGTTCGTTCCCTGAAAATAGAACCAGCACAACTATCTAGGTAGTCCCTAGAAGCATCGGTTAGTCCATTATAAAAGATATCAAGTATTTCATTTTTCTTAAGCGGATGATCAGGCAAAGCATTAAGTAGTTGGAGAAGCCTCCCCCCAAGCTTGAGGTAGATTCTCTTCTTCAATTTGCACAAAGTTAAATATTTCCTGTAAGGCAGCTTGTTTCTTAATTATGAGCAGGAAAATATTTCTCAGAGAAGTAATAAATCATATCCTAGGGACTACGCACACAACCAGGAGCAAGAGTATTAAACCATTTCTTAGCATCACCCTTTAATGAAAAAGGAAACAACTGAAGAATGCAGTAATAGCGAATTTTTTCCTCATGAGCAAATAGGGTGGCTATATCATTTAATTTAGTCAGGTGTGCCAAAACAGTTTCAGATTCATAACCATGAAAAGGATCAGATTCAACCAAAGTAATTAACTCAAGATCGACAGAGAATTCATAATCCTTATTAGTAACAAAGATAGGAGAGGTAGCAAACTTAGGATCATATTTCATTGTGACTCCCCCGACTCGACCGTGCACTAATCATACACGCAAATGTGCACGATCAAGCCCAGGGACTCACGGGAAGATATCACAACACAACTCTAGACACAAATTAAAGCATACAGCTTTATATTACAAGCCAGGGGCCTCGAGGGCTTGAATACATAAGCTCGAGTTACACAAGAGTCAGTGAAAGCATTAGTATCTGAGTATAGACATAATTAGACAAGGTTGCCTTAAGAAGGCTCTGCAAAACAACGACATCTAGATCGAAAAGGCGTAGGCCTCCTGCCTGGGAGCCTCTGAACTACTCCTGGTCGTCGGTCTCCACGTAGTAGTAGGCTCCGTCGGGGTAGTAGTAGTCATCGACGGGATCAGCTGGCTCCGGGGCTCCGTCCTCTGATCGCAGCAACTGGGTATGGGGGAAAAAGGTAGCAAAGCAACCATGAGTACTCATCCAAAGTACCCGCAAGACTTACATCAGATCTATGCTAAGTATGCATCGGTATCAAAGGAAAGGGGCTATAACTGTGGACTATACTGCAGAAATGCCAGAATAGAGGGGGAAGACCTAGCCTATCGAAGACTAGCATCTTGCAGCGTCTTGCAGCATTAGAAGAGTGCAGATTAGCATATTATAAAGTAATAATTATTTAATAGCAATGCCCAGAGATCCTTCCTCGACCCCTGCGAGAAAGCGATCCCGGAGCCATCATATTAGTTTAGTAACACAAGTATCCAGTTCTAGTTGTAGTAGATCGGGATACTCTCCGAGCGTCCGTTACCGTGGACACGGCTATTCGAATAGATAACTTCCCTGCAAGGGTGCACCAACTTACCCAACATGCTCGATTAACTCTGGCCGGACACACTTACTTGGGTCATGCCCGGCCTCGGCTGATCGACATGCCGTAGTCCTACCTAGGCTCCGCAGAGAGGTCAGCACACCGGTCTACATCCTAAGCGCGTAGGGGTCATGGGCCCATCGCCCTTTGCACTCCTGCATGTTGCGAACGCGGCTGGGACCAGACCTAGCCCCTGTATACACATGCAAGCTATCGTAGTCCACCCGGGCACGCGCCGCTCAACTGCTGACGTCTGAAGAGCTTTCAGAAGAATCGTACGACGCCGAGTGCCCATACTTATTCCCGCGTGGTGGTTAGTGTGAAAAGGCCAGAGGCCTACTCAGATCACATATCCAGACCCATTTGTGTGTTGGGAGCGCGCGGTGACGATCAGTGCTCCTGTCGCCCCGTCTCACAGACTTACGGCAAGGGTCAAGCCCATCCCTCTCTAGGGCGGTCTGCCTGCCCGGCCGTGTCGCGTAATTATCTCGCGGGTACCCTCCAGGTCAACCCGACTTCACAAGAGACTGTCGGGAACTCAATCCACCTCTACCAGGGTGGTACCGCCTGTCCCTTCAGTCCCGCAGTAACAGTTAAAAGGGGCAACAGTGTAAGGTAACAGTGTGTCTGTAACATCAAGGGGAAATCCGAGGAATCACCCTCAATGGATTCTCACTCGATGTAACCGTCAAGGTGAACTTGGAGGAATCACCCTCGATGGGTTCACACTTGAGGGGCTGCACGACAGAGGCATCATCGGAGGTGGTGAAAGAGGAATCACCCTCGGTAACCCACAACCGACTAGCTACGCTACAGAGATATCATCAAGAGTGAGGTAGGAGGTATCACCCTCGGCACTCGATAGTAGCTCTATGAAGTCATACAGCTAAGGGGGTGTGCGGTGATGTGTCGGTCTCTGCACATCGATCACGTTGATCGAGTCATCCGGAAGCAAAGCATGGCAACACGGACAAGGGTGCGGGGCCACTGATGGATCACTAACCAGCCTATACTAAGCATATAGGACAACATGTAAAGTATCAACAGCAGGTTACAAAATTAGGCTATACATCAGAATAGGAGCAATCGAATACAGTAGCAAAATCTAATGCAAGCATGGGAGAGAAAGAATGGGCGATATAGGGATGATCAAGGGGGTTTGCTTGCCTGGAAGCTCTGCTGAAAGGGGTGGTCGTCTGCGGCGTAGTCGTAACCAGAGGCATCAGCGTTGGTCTCGGTGGCTACCGAAGAGAAGAGGGGGAAGAAACAATAAATATAAGGCAAACAAATGCAGCATAATGCATGACATGGCAATATGCTGTGCTAGGGGTGAGCTAACGCAGTGTTACACGTGCAAACGGGGCGGGAAAACATCTGGGAATATTTTCTCGGCTTTAGGTAATTATCAGACAGATGATCCGGAGGGGAAGGTTCCATGTTTGAAGTGATGGAGGCATGTGATGGGTATGTGGATGGCATATTCGGATTCGTCTTATTTTTCTGTTCATTTTTCATATATAAATTATTTTCATCCGAGTTACGGATTATTTTATATGATTTTTCTAAATTTTAAAAGAATTCTGGAATTTACTGGATTTAATTTAATTTTGAAATAAATGAATAAAATGCTATGGGTACACAGAGAGTGTACCCAGAGAGGAGAATGGGTGGCTGACAGTGGGCCCAGTTGACTTGGTCAACTGCCCGGTCAGCAGAGGCTGACTGGTGGGCCCAGCTGCTGACTCAGCAGTTGACTGGGTCGGCCCTATCCATTTAGACAGTGGGCTGGACCCACCAGTCATACACAGTGGCTAATTAGTGTATTAGTTTAATTAACTGGGTTAATTAGAGGGTGGGGCCCCACTGTCAGTGACTGGGACTGCCCAGTCAGCACGTTGACTGGGTCAACGTGGTCAACGGGGCCCACAGGACCCACCAGCAGTGGCCCAGGGTGGGCCCCAGGCTGTGCCACGTCGGCGGCGGCGCCTGAGGAGCTCCGATGACCAAAAACCACAGCGGCGCGCACGGTCGGCCGTCGGGATTTGGCCATAGGGCATGGGGAGGTGCGTGGCTAGGCGCGTTCGAACGGGCGTTCGACGGCGCGTCGATTGGTGGCGGAGGCGTGGCCGGGGATGGCCTGTAGCGATGGCGGCAACCACCGAGGCGGACGCCGGAGTTCGGGCGTGGTCGGGTACGGCGATGCAGGGCACGGCAAGGCGAACAGGAGGCAACGTTGGGTTCGAGCGGGTGTGCTGAGCACGACCGCGAGCTCGGACGCGAGCTACGGGTGATGTGGCTGCGGCTGCGCCATTGCCGGCGACAGCAAGCTCCGGCCTCGACGGAAATGGGGGCTAGGCGACGCGCGCGAGTGTTCGAATAGAGGGGAAACGTCGAGGAGCTCACTGGGAAGGCGCACGGAGGCCCGATGTTAGCTTAGGAGCAGCAGTGGCGCTGGAGTCGAAGAAGATGGCCGGCGGATGCGGAGGAAGAAGGCAGGGCCGATCCAGTGATGCAGAGGCGATGAGCTCGAGACCGATGGCATAGTCGACGTAGCGGAGCACGGCGCAGCTCCAGGACACTATGGCGAGGTGAGGCAACGACGGTGGCTATGAGAAGGGCGTGGCCATGGCGATGGCAGCGCTCGAGTTCGACGAAGAGCGAGGGAGAGGGCGATGGAGAGAGAGGGAGGAGTGGATAAGGGCGTCGACGAGGCTGGGGGCTCCCTCTTATCCCCCTGGCGGCGTTGTAGCGTCGCCATGTCGCTACCTGGCTGGCGAGCGCGCATGCAGCCACGGGCACGCCGACACGGAGGCGAGGAGGACGACGACCGTGCGGGTGAGCAGGCTGGGCCGGCTGGGCCAGGCTCTGTGCACTAAGGCCCAGTGCACAGTGGCCTTTCTTCTTTTATTTCTTTTATTTCTCTGTTTCTTTTATTCTTTTCTGTTTTGCTTTTTCTCTTGATAGCAAATGATTTTTGTAAAATGTGAAAACTTGCCACATAAATACATTGCATTATTTGGCATTGCCACAAAAAGTTTGGGAGGCATTTGAATTTGTTGGAATTTTTCATAATTGGAAAAGCATTTAAAAATGCTGATTTGGCACTGTTCTATTTGCTATAGCCCATTTTAGCACTGTGGTGATGTTGTTTTCCTTAACAAATAATTGTTATGCAATATTTGCTAAATGATGAACTATTTTGCATCCAAGTTTGTGCAACTTCAAATTTCACTTACAATTTGAATTTATTTCAGTGGTGGAATTTGAAATGAGATATGAATCCAATGTGATCAAGCATTGCAAATCAAGGTGACTTAGCATAATCATTAAGGATCATTGTAGCTCATTACACAGGGGTGTTAGAATTCTCCTCCTCTAAAAGAAATTCTCATCCCGAGAATTAAGAGGTAGAAGGGAAAAGATCGGGGTATTCTTCACGAAGGCGATCCTCACGTTCCCAAGTGGCTTCATCTTTAGTATGATTCGACCACTGCACTTTAAGGAACTTGGGTGCCTTCTGACGGGTGCGACGTTCAGCTTGATCCAGAATACGGATCGGATGCTCTTTATAAGATAGATCATCTTGCAATTCAAGCATCTCATGATCCACTGCACGGTGCGGATCCTTGAAGCATCGATGAAGTTGCGACACATGGAAGACATCGTGGATATGAGAAAACTGCGGTGGCAATTCCAATTTATAAGCCACATATCCACGTCTGGCGAGAATGCGGAAGGGACCAATGTAGCGAGAAGCTAACTTGCCCTTGATTCCAAAGCGATGAGTGCCCTTCATAGGAGTGACTCGCAGATAAGCTTGTTCACCAGGTTGATAGATCGATCCCCAGTGTTTACGATCATAGTTGCTCTTCTGACGGGACTGGGCCGCCTTGAGATTTTCCCAGACAATACGGACTTGCTCTTCAGCTTGCTGGATAATATCCAGACCAATGAGCGGTCGTTCCCTAGTTGCTGACCAATTCAGAGGGGTTCGGCACTTACGTCCATATAATACCTCGAAGGGTGCCATCTTCAAGCTAGCTTGATAGCTGTTGTTGTATGAAAATTCAGCATACGGGAGAGATTCTTCCCACTTCTTGCCAAATGAGATGACACAAGCGCGTAGCATATCTTCAAGCACTTGGTTAACTCGTTCAACTTGACCTTGGGACTGGGGGTGATAAGCTGTGCTCCAGGTTATATGGGTTCCCATAGCTTCTTGGAAACTTTCCAAGAACTTTGAGGTGAAGAGGCTACCACGGTCTGAACTGATTTCCTTTGGAATACCATGGAGTGACACAATTCTGGAGATATACAAATCTGCTAACTGACTAGCGGTGATCGTCTCCTTGACTGGCAGAAAATGTGCAACTTTGGAGAATTGGTCGACGACGACAAGAATAGCATCGTGACCCTTTTGTGATTTGGGAAGGCCAGTAATGAGATCCATTTGAACCTTATCCCATTTCCATTCAGGGATAGGAAGCGGTTGCAGAAGTCCAGCAGGTTTTTGATGTTCTGCTTTGACGCGACGAGAAATGTCACATTCAACAACATAGCGAGCAATGGCTTGCTTAGTCTTAGACCAGCAGTACCTTTGACGAATGTCTTGGTACATCTTGGTACTACCCGGATGAATAGACAGTGGTGTATCATGTGCCTCCTTCATAACCTTGTCTGTTATAAGCTCGAACCGGGGTACCACAAGGCGATCTCTGAAGTACAAGGTTCCATCTTCAGCAAGCGAGAAATCTCTGGCTTTCTCAAAAGCAAGATCCCGTTTCATCTGATCAACTTCAGCGTCTTTTGCTTGCGCAGACTTAATAGCTTTCTCGAGAGTTGGTTCCAAAACAAGGGTATTGAGAAAACCTTGTGGAACAATGTGGAGGTTCAACTTGCAAAGTTCTTCATGAAGAAGGGGTTGAGCTCGCTGAACCATGAGATTGTTGCAATAAGACTTGCGACTCAAAGCATCGGCCATTACATTAGCCTTGCACGGGGTATATGAAATACCGCAGTCATAGTCTGTAATTGTTTCCATCCATCTTTGTTGGTGGAGATTCAGATCCGGTTGAGTAAACAGATACTTCAGACTTTGATGGTCGGTGTAGATCTCGCAACGATTACCAAGAAGGTAATGTCGCCATAATTTCAATGCATATAACTGCAGCAAGTTCGAGATCATGAACTGGGTAGTTCTCTTCATGAGGACGCAACTATCGCGAGGCATAAGCAATCACCTTGCGCTCTTGCATTAGGATACAGCCTAATCCTTGACGAGACGCGTCGCAATAAATCACGAAGTCCTTGCGGGAATCCAGAGGAGCAAGCACTGGTGCAGAAGTCAACTTGTCGTTGAGAGTTTGGAAACTTTCCTAACATTTTTCTGTCCACTCAAACTTAATGCCTTTGTGAAGCAGATTAGTCAGGGGCTTGGCATTCTTGGAAAAGTTCTCGACAAAATGGTGGCAATAGCTTGCGAGTCCGAGAAAACTTCTCACTTGCTTGACGTTCTTCGGGGGAGTCCAGTCAAGAATAGCCTGAACTCGCTCTGGGTTAACAGCAATACCATCGTTGGAAATCACATGACCAAGATAGGTCACTTCGGATAACCAGAATTCACACTTGGAGTATTTGGCATATAGCTGATGTTCTCGAAGCTTTTCCAGCACAAGACGAAGATGTTCAGCATGTTCCTGTTGGAAATATGCCCTAGAGGCAATAATAAATTGGTTATTATTATATTTCCTTGTTCATGATAATCGTTTATTATCCATGCTATAATTGTATTGATTGGAAACTCAAATACATGTGTGGGTACATAGACAACACTGTGTCCCTAGTAAGCCTCTAGTTGACTAGCTCGTTGATCAAAGATGGTTAAGGTTTCCTAGCCATTGACATGAGATGTCATTTGATAACGGGATCACATCATTAGGAGAATGATGTGATGGACAAGACCCAAACTAAGAACGTAGCATTTGATCGTGTCAGTTTATTGCTATTGTTTTCTGCATGTCAAGTATCTGTTCCTATGACCATGAGATCATGCAACTCCCTGACATCGGAGGAGTACCTTGTGTGTATCAAACGTCGCAACGTAACTGGGTGACTATAAAGGTGCTCTACAGGTATCTCCGAGGGTGTCTGTTGGGTTGGCATGGATCAAGACTGGGATTTGTTACTCTGTGTGACGGAGAGGTATCTCAGGGCCCACTCGGTAATACAACATCACAATGAGCCTTGCAAGCAATGTGACTAAAGTGTTAGCCATGAGATCTTGTATTACGGAACGAGTAAAGAGACTTGCCGGTAACGAGATTGAACTAGGTATAGAGATACCGACGATCGAATCTCGGGCAAGTAACATACCGAAGAACAAAGGGAACAGCATACGGGATTAACTGAATCCTTGACATAGAGGTTCGACCGATAAAAGATCTTCGTAGAATATGTAGGAGCCAATATGGGCATCCAGGTCCCGCTATTGGTTATTGGCCGTAGAGGTGTCTCGGTCATGTCTGCATAGTTCTCGAACCCGCAGGGTCTACACACTTAAATGTTTGGTGACGATTAGTATAGTTGAGTTATTATGTTGGTGACCGAAGGTTGTTCGGAGTCCCGGATAAGATCCCGGACATGACGAGGATCTCCGGAATAGTCCGGAGGTAAAGATTGATATATGTGATAATAGTGTTTTGATCTCCGGAAGAGTTCCGGAGTTCACCGGAATGGGTTCCGGATGTTTACCGAAGTGTTCGGGTGCAGCAACACTTTATATGGGCCAAAGGGATAAAGCCCACGAGGTATTGGAAAGTGCAAAAAGTAGTTTTGCTGCCGCGTAAGCGGTACTACCGTTTTGTGAAGCGGTACTACCGCCCAAGCGGTACTACCGCTTGTGTGAAGCGGTACTACCGCTTGTGCGCGGTACTGCAGGGATCCGAGTTGGACTCTTTCCCTGCGGGCCAAACCGACCTTGTGCGGGCAAAACCGACCTGGAGGAGGCTTTTACTCCAAGTTTAGACCCCAAGGCTCAACATATAAATAGAGGGGCAGGGCTAGCACACGGGACACATCAAGATTTCCCCAAGCCGTGTGCGGCAACCCTAACCCTCTAGTTCCTCCGTCATAATCTCCGTAGCGCTTGGCGAAGCCCTGCAGAGATTGTTCCTCACCACCATCACCACGCCGTCGTGCTGCTGGAACTCAACCACTACTTCACCATCGCTCGCTGGATCGAGGAGGTGAAGGCGTCATCAAGCCGTACGTGTGTTGAACGCGGAGGTGCCGTCCGTTCGGCGCTAGTTCGTGATCGGATCGAGGGACGACTTGCGATTTGGATCGCGGAGACGTTCGACTACATCAACCGCGTTTCTTAAACGCTTCCGCTTAGCGATCTACAAGGGTATGTAGATTTACTCTCCCTCTCGTAGATGCTCATCACCATGGATAGATCTTGTGTGTGCGTAGGAAAATTTTTGTTTCCCATGCAACGTTCCCCAACAGTGGCATCCGAGCTAGGTCTATGCGTAGATGAGATCTCGAGTAGAACACAAACGATTTGTGGGCATGGGTGTATACATATTGCTTGCCGTTACTAGTTGATACTTGATTCGGCGGTATTGTGAGATGAAGCGGCCCGGACCGACATTACGCGTACACTTACGCGAGACAGGTTCCTTCAACTGACATGTAATTTTGTTGCATAAAGATGGCTAGCGGGTGTCTGTCTCTCTCACTTTAGTTGAATCGATTTCAATGAAGAAAGTTCTTTTAGAAGATCAAAAAGCAATCACTACACCACATTGTGGTTTTGCGTAGGTAAGAACGGTTCTTGCAAACCCGTAGCAGCCATGTAAAATTTGCAACAACAATTAGAGGACGTCTAACTTTTTTTTGCAGGGTATGTTGTGATGTGATATGGCCAATTACATGATGAGATATATGTGATGTATGAGATGATCATGTGTTGTATAGAATATCACGACTTGCATGTCGATGAGTACGGCAACTGGCAGGAGCCATAGAGTTGTCTTTAATTATTGTATGACCTGCGTGTCAATCATTAAGCGCTATGTAATGCTTTACTTTATCGCTAAACGTTAGCAATAGTCGTGGAAGCAACAGTCGGCGCGACAACCTTATGGCGACACGTTGATGGAGATCAAGATGATGGAGATCATGGTGTCATGCCGGTGACGATGGAGATCATGCCGGTGCTTTGGAGATGGAGATCAAAAGCACAAGTTCATGGCCATATCATGTCACTTATGATTTGCATGTGATGTTAATCCTTTTATGCATCTTATTTTGCTTAGGACGACGGTAGCATTATAAGGTGATCCCTCACTTAAATTTCAAGATAAATTGTGTTCTCCCCGAGTGTGCACCGTTGCGAAAGTTTGTCGTTTCGAGACACGCCGTGATGATCGGGTGTGATAGACTCCACGTTCACATACAACGGGTGCAAGCCATGTTGCACACGCGGAACACTCGGGTTAAACTTGACGAGCCTAGCATGTACAGACATGGCCTCGGAACACAAGAGACCGAAAGGTCGAACATGAGTCATATAGTAGATATGATCAACATGAAGATGTTCACCATTGAAACCACCTCGACTCACGTGATGATCGGACTTGAGTTGGTGGATTTGGATCATGTTACACTCGAATGACCGGAGGGATGTCAATTTGAGTGGGAGTTTTTACATAATATGATTAATTAAACTCATTATCTTGAACAATAGTCTAAGTTGTCTTTGCTATATTTATGTTGTAGATCATGGCTCGCGCAGTAGCACCCCTGAATTTTAATGCGTTCCTAGAGAAAGCTAAGTTGAAAGATGATGGAACTAACTTTGTGGACTGGGCCCGTAATCTAAGGATTATCCTTACGGCTTCCCAGAAGGCTTATGTCCTTAATGCACCGCTTGGTGATCCACCCGCTCCAGTTGAGTCTCTAGACGTTGTGAACGCCTGGCAGGCTCGTTCTGATGATTACTCAATAGTTCAATGTGCATTATTGTATGGCTTAGAACCGGGACTTCAAAGACGTTTTGAACGTCATGGAGCATATGAGATGTTCCAGGAGTTGAAGTTTATCTTTCAGAAGAATGCCCGGATCGAGAGATATGAGATCTCCGATAAGTTCTATGCTTGCAAGATGGAGGAGAACGGGTCTATCTGTGATCACGTGCTCAGAATGTCTGGGTACTCCACCCGTCTGGCTGAATTGGGGATGCCCCTTCCGCCAGAGGCTATCACTGACAGAGTTCTTCAATCATTGCCACCTAGCTACAAGAGCTTCATGTTGAACTATAACATGCACGGGATGAACAAGTCAGTCGCCGAGCTGTTTGCGATGCTGAAAGCCGCTGAGTCTGAAATTCAGAAGGAGCATCAAGTGTTGATGGTCAATAAAACCACTAGTTTCAAGAAAAATGGCAAGGGTAAGAAGGGTAAATCCAAGAAGGGTGGCAAAGCAGTTGCTACTCCCGTGAAGAAACCCAAGGCTGGACCCAAACCAGAAACTGAGTGCTTTCATTGCAAGGGAACTGGACACTGGAAGCAGAACTGCCCCAAGTATTTGGCTGACAAGAAGGCGGCCAACAACAAACAAGGTATATATGATATACATGTTATTGATATGTTCCTTACCAACCCTCGTTGTAGTGCCTGGATATTTGATACCGGTGCGGTTGCTCATATTTGCAACTCTAAACAGGAACTGCGGAATAGACGGAGGCTGGCAAAGGACGAAGTGATGATGCGCGTGGGAAATGGTTCCAAGGTTGATGTGATCGCCGTCGGCACGCTCGCTCTTCGATTACCGTCGGGATTAGTGATGAACCTAAATAAGTGTTATTTGGTGCCTGCGTTAAGCATGAACATTATATCTGGATCTTGTTTATTGCGAGACGGTTACTCATTTAAATCAGAGAATAATGGTTGTTCTATTTATATGAGTAATATCTTTTATGATCATGCACCCAATGTGAGGGGTTTATTCTTATTGAATCTCGATAGTAATGATACACATGTTCATAACATTGATGCCAAAAGATGTAGAATTGATAATGATAATACCACTTTCTTGTGGCACTGCCGTTTAGGTCATATTGGCGTAAAACGCATGAGGAAGCTCCATGCTGATGGACTTTTGGAGTCACTTGATTTTGAATCACTTGACACATGTGAGCCATGCCTCATGGGCAAGATGACTAAAACTCCGTTCTCTGGTACAATGGAACGGGCAAGTGACTTATTGGAAATCATACATACTGATGTGTGCGGTCCGATGAGTATTGAGGCGCGCGGTGGTTATCGTTACTTTCTCACCTTCACTGATGACTTAAGTAGATATGGGTATATTTACTTAATGAAACACAAGTCTGAAACATTTGAAAAGTTCAAACAATTTCAGAGTGAAGTTGAGAATCATCGTAACAAGAAGATTAAATTCCTACGATCTGATCGAGGAGGAGAATATCTGAGTTATGAGTTTGGCAGTCACTTAAGACAGCGTGGAATTGTTTCACAATTGACACCGCCTGGAACACCACAGCGTAATGGTGTGTCCGAACGTCGTAATCGAACCTTATTGGATATGGTGCGATCTATGATGTCTCTTGCCGATTTGCCACTATCGTTTTGGGGTTATGCATTAGAGACAGCTGCATTCACTTTAAATAGGGCACCATCGAAATCCGTTGAGACGACGCCATATGAACTTTGGTTTGGCAAGAAGCCAAAGCTGTCGTTTCTTAAAGTTTGGGGATGTGATGCTTATGTCAAAAAGCTTCAGCCTGAAAAGCTGGAACCCAAAGCGGAGAAATGCGTCTTCATAGGATACCCAAAAGAGACAGTTGGGTATACCTTCTACCTCAGATCCGAAGGCAAAGTGTTTGTCACTAAAAACGGAACATTTCTTGAGAAAGAGTTTCTCTCGAAAGAATTGAGTGGGAGGAAGATAGAACTTGATGAGGTTGTTGAACCTTTACTTCAACCTGAGAGTAGCGCAGCGCAGAAAGATGTTTCTGTGGAGCCTACATTAGCTGAAGAGGAAGTTAATGATGATGATCATGAAGCTTTGGATCAAGTTGCTATCGAACCTCGTAGGTCGACAAGGACGCGTACTGCTCCCGAGTGGTACGGCAACCCTGTCTTAGAGGTCATGTTGTTAGACAACGATGAACCTACGAGCTATGGAGAAGCGATGATGGGCCCGGATTCCGAGAAGTGGTTAGAGGCCATGAAATCCGAGATGGGATCCATGTATGAAAACAAAGTCTGGACTTTGGAAGTATTACCTGAAGGGCGTAAGGCCATTCAGAACAAATGGATCTTTAAGAGGAAGACGGACGCGGACGGTAATGTCACCGTCTATAAAGCTCGACTTGTGGCAAAGGGTTTTTCACAAGTTCAAGGAGTTGACTACGATGAGACCTTCTCACTCGTAGCAATGCTTAAGTCCGTCAGAATCATGTTAGCAATAGCTGCCTTTTTTGATTATGAAATTTGGCAGATGGATGTCAAAACAGCGTTCCTTGACGGTTACCTTAAGGAAGAGTTGTATATGATGCAACCAGAAGGTTTTGTCGATCCAGAGAATGCTGACAAAGTTTGCAAACTCCAGCGATCCATTTATGGACTGGTGCAAGCATCTCGGAGTTGGAATCTTCGTTTTGATGAGGTGATCAAAGCGTTCGAGATACAAGTTTACGGAGAAGCTTGTATTTACAAGAAAGTGAGTGGGAGCTCTATAGCGTTTCTAATATTATATGTGGATGACATATTACTGATTGGAAACAATATAGAAATGCTAGAAAGCATAAAGGAATATTTGAACAAGAGTTTTTCAATGAAGGACCTAGGAGAAGCTGCTTTCATATTAGGCATCAAGATCTATAGAGATAGATCGAGACGTTTGATAGGACTTTCACAAAGCACATACCTTGACAAAGTTTTGAAGAAGTTCAAAATGGATCAGTCCAAGAAGGGGTTCTTGCCTGTATTGCAAGGTGTGAAGTTGAGTAAGACTCAATGCCCAGTGACTGCAGAAGATAGAGAAAATATGAGTGTCATCCCCTATGCTTCGGCCATAGGCTCTATCATGTATGCAATGCTGTGCACAAGACCCGATGTCAGCCTTGCCATAAGTATGGTCGGAAGGTTTCAAAGTGATCCAGGAATGGAACACTGGACGGCGGTCAAGAATATCCTGAAGTACCTGAAAAGGACTAAGGACATGTTTCTCGTTTATGGAGGTGATCAAGAGCTCGTCGTAAAGGGTTACGTCGATGCAAGCTTTGACACTGATCCGGATGACTCTAAGTCGCAAACCGGATACGTATTTATTCTTAATGGGGGTGCGGTTAGCTGGTGCAGTTCCAAGCAAAGCGTGGTAGCAGATTCTACATGCGAAGCGGAGTACATCGCTGCCTCGGAGGCGGCGAAGGAAGGTGTCTGGATGAAGGAGTTCATGACAGATCTTGGAGTAGTGCCTAGTGCGCTTAACCCAATGACTCTGTTTTGTGATAATACTGGTGCCATTGCTCTAGCCAAGGAACCAAGATTTCACAAGAGGACCAGACACATAAAGCGACGTTTCAATTCCATCCGCGATTACATCAAGGAGGACGACATAAATATTTGCAAAGCACACACGGATCTAAATGTTGCAGATCCGATGACTAAACCTCTTCCAAGGGCTAAACATGAACAACACCAGAACTGCATGGGTGTTCGATTCATTACAATGTAAATCACATAGTGATGTGAACTAGATTATTGACTCTAGTGCAAGTGGGAGACTGTTGGAAATATGCCCTAGAGGCAATAATAAATTGGTTATTATTATATTTCCTTGTTCATGATAATCGTTTATTATCCATGCTATAATTGTATTGATTGGAAACTCAAATACATGTGTGGGTACATAGACAACACTGTGTCCCTAGTAAGCCTCTAGTTGACTAGCTCGATGATCAAAGATGGTTAAGGTTTCCTAGCCATTGACATGAGATGTCATTTGATAACGGGATCACATCATTAGGAGAATGATGTGATGGACAAGACCCAAACTAAGAACGTAGCATTTGATCGTGTCAGTTTATTGCTATTGTTTTCTGCATGTCAAGTATCTGTTCCTATGACCATGAGATCATGCAACTCCCTGACATCGGAGGAGTACCTTGTGTGTATCAAACGTCGCAACGTAACTGGGTGACTATAAAGGTGCTCTACAGGTATCTCCGAGGGTGTCTGTTGGGTTGGCATGGATCAAGACTGGGATTTGTTACTCTGTGTGACGGAGAGGTATCTCAGGGCCCACTCGGTAATACAACATCACAATGAGCCTTGCAAGCAATGTGACTAAAGTGTTAGCCACGAGATCTTGTATTACGGAACGAGTAAAGAGACTTGCCGGTAACGAGATTGAACTAGGTATAGAGATACCGACGATCGAATCTCGGGCAAGTAACATACCGAAGAACAAAGGGAACAGCATACGGGATTAACTGAATCCTTGACATAGAGGTTCGACCGATAAAAGATCTTCGTAGAATATGTAGGAGCCAATATGGGCATCCAGATCCCGCTATTGGTTATTGGCCGTAGAGGTGTCTCGGTCATGTCTGCATAGTTCTCGAACCCGCAGGGTCTACACACTTAAACGTTTGGTGACGATTAGTATAGTTGAGTTATTATGTTGGTGACCGAAGGTTGTTCGGAGTCCCGGATAAGATCCCGGACATGACGAGGATCTCCGGAATAGTCCGGAGGTAAAGATTGATATATGTGATAATAGTGTTTTGATCTCCGGAAGAGTTCCGGAGTTCACCGGAATGGGTTCCGGATGTTTACCGAAGTGTTCGGGTGCAGCAACACTTTATATGGGCCAAAGGGATAAAGCCCACGAGGTATTGGAAAGTGCAAAAAGTAGTTTTGCTGCCGCGTAAGCGGTACTACCGTTTTGTGAAGCGGTACTACCGCCCAAGCGGTACTACCGCTTGTGTGAAGCGGTACTACCGCCCAAGCGGTACTACCGCTTGTGTAAAGCGGTACTACCGCTTGTGCGCGGTACTGCAGGGATCCGAGTTGGACTCTTTCCCTGCGGGCCAAACCGACCTTGTGCGGGCAAAACCGACCTGGAGGAGGCTTTTACTCCAAGTTTAGACCCCAAGGCTCAACATATAAATAGAGGGGCAGGGCTAGCACACGGGACACATCAAGATTTCCCCAAGCCGTGTGCGGCAACCCTAACCCTCTAGTTCCTCCGTCATAATCTCGGTAGCGCTTGGCGAAGCCCTGCAGAGATTGTTCCTCACCACCATCACCACGCCGTCGTGCTGCTGGAACTCAACCACTACTTCACCATCGCTCGCTGGATCGAGGAGGTGAAGGCGTCATCAAGCCGTACGTGTGTTGAACGCGGAGGTGTCGTCCGTTCGGCGCTAGTTCGTGATCGGATCGAGGGACGACTTGCGATTTGGATGGCGGAGACGTTCGACTACATCAACCGCGTTTCTTAAACGCTTCCGCTTAGCGATCTACAAGGGTATGTAGATTTACTCTCCCTCTCGTAGATGCTCATCACCATGGATAGATCTTGTGTGTGCGTAGGAAAAATTTTGTTTCCCATGCAACGTTCCCCAACAGTTCCTCCTTATTCTTAGAATATACCAGGATATCATCCAGATAAACCACGACGAACTTGTCGATGTAATCCATGAAGATATAATTCATCAATCGGGAGAACGTTGCTGGAGCATTGGTTAAGCCAAAGGACATTACGGTGTACTCGTATGAACCATAACGAGTAATGAAAGTGGTCTTGGGAATATCCTCTTCACGAACTCGGATCTGGTGGTAACCCAACCTCAGATCAAGTTTAGAGAATGCGGAGGAACCAGCAAGTTGATCATACAGATCATTAATCCGGGGAAGCGGATACTTGTTCTGAATGGTTGCCTGGTTAATAGGACAGTAATCTTGGACCAATCAATTCGTACCATCTTTCTTCTTGACAAAGAGAGAAGGTGCTCCCCAAGCAGAGGAACTTGGACGAATGAAACCCTTGCGAAGTGATTTGTCGATTTCCTCCTTAAGCTCAAGGAGTTCAAAGATGTCAAAAGACAGTGTGTGAATCATATGATATACTTTGAAAGGAATAGCAGCAGATAATCCAGCTCTCCGGGTGAATGTGAACACGAGAACCTAATGTTAGAGCTAGCAAAATCTTTAACCCGAATAGAAGAGAGATCAGAGTCCCAGAGTAAGGAAGAGGAATAAAAGATCCTAATCCCATCCATTGGCGACGTGGGCCCGTAAGCCACACAGCCATGTTAGTAAATTAGTTTTTAAAGACTAGACTCAACTTCGGCCAAGGAGTTGGAAAGGGGCTTCCTACAGGCAGTCGGCTCTGATACCAACTTGTGACACCCCCTACTCGACCGTGCACTAATCATACACGCAAATGCACATGATCAAGCCCAGGAACTCACGGGGAGATATCACAACACAACTCTGGACACAAATTAAAGCATACAGCTTTATATTACAAGCCAGGGGCCTCGAGGGCTCGAATACATAAGCTCGAGTTACACAAGAGTAAGCGAAAGCATTAGTATCTGAGTAAAGACATAATTAGACAAGGTTGCCTTAATAAGGCTCAGCAAAACAATGACATCTACATCGAAAAGGCGCAGGCCTCCTGCCTGGGAGCCTCCGAACTACTCCTGGTCATCGGTCTCCACGTAGTAGTAGGCTCCGTCAGGGTAGTAGTAGTCATCGACAGGATCAGCTGGCTCCGTGGCTCCGTCCTCTGATCGCAGCAACCGGGTATGGGGGAAAAAGGTAGCAAAGCAACCGTGAGTACTCATCCAAAGTACTCGCAAGACTTACATCAGATCTATGCTAAGTATGCATCGGTATCAAAGGGAAGGGGCTGTAACTGTGGACTATACTGCAGAAATGCCAGAATAGAGGGGCGAAGACCTAGCCTAACGAAGACTAGCATCTTGCAGCGTCTTGCAACATTAGAAGAGTGCAGATTAGCATATTATAAAGTTATAATTATTTAATAGCAATGCCCAGAGCTCCTTCCTCGACCCCCTGTGAGAAAGCGATCCCGAAGCCATCATATTAGTTTAGTAACACAAGTATCCAGTTCTAGTTGTAGTAGATCGGGATACTCGTCGAGCGTCCGTTACCGTGGACACGGCTATTCGAATAGATAACTTCCCTGCAGGGGTGCACCAACTTACCCAACACGCTCGATTAACTCTGGCCGGACACACTTACTCGGGTCATGCCCGGCCTCGGCTAATCGACACGCCTTAGTCCTACCTAGGCTCCGCAGAGAGGTCAGCACGCCGGTCTACATCCTAAGCGCTCAGGGGTTTTGGGCCCATTGCCCTTTGCACTCCTGCGCGTTCCGAACGTGGCCGGGACCAGACCTAGCCCGTGTATACACACGCAGGCTGTCGCAGTCCACCCGGGCGCGCGCCGCTCAACTGCTGACGTCTGAAGAGCTTTTGGAAGAATCGTACGACACCGAGTGCCCATACTTATTCCCGCGTGGTGGTTAGTATGAAAAGGCCAGAGGCCTACTCAGATCACATATCCAAACCCATTAGTGTGTTGGGAGCGCGCGGTGACGACGAGTGCTCATGTCGCCCCGTCTCGCGGACTTACGGCAAGGGTCAAGCCCATCCCTATCTAGGGCGGTCTGCCTGCCCGGCCGTGCCGCGTAATTATCTCGCGGGTACCCTCCAGGTCAACCCGACTTCACAAGAGACTATCAGGAACTCAGGTCCACCTCTACCGGGGTGGTACCGCCAGTCCCTTTTGTTGGGGAACGTTGCATGGGAAACAAAAAATTTCCTACGCTCACCAAGATCACTCTAGGAGATGAACATCTACAAGAGGAGAGATTGCATCTACATACCCTTGTAGATCGCTAAGCGGAAGCGTTAAGAAACGCGGTTGATGTAGTCGAACGTCTTCGCGATCCAATCACGATCCGTCCCGCGAACTCCGATCCAAGTGCCGAACGGACGGCACCTCCGCGTTCAACACACGTATGGCTTGATGACGCCTTCACCTCCTCGATCCAGCGAGCGATGGTGAAGTAGTAGCTCGAGTCCTCCGGCAGCACGACGGCGTGGCGGCGGTGGTGGTGGAGCAATCTCAGCAGGGCTTCGCCAAGCCAAGCGGAGAAGGAGAGGAACTACGAGGAAGAGGGAGGGCAGCGCCGTGGCATGGATGGGTGCGGCTGCCCTCTCTCTACCCCTCTATATATAGGGGGAAGGGAGGAGGGGTGGCGCCCCTAGGGTTTCCCCTAGGGGGGTGGCGGCCACAGATGGGGGCGCCTAGGGTTTGGGTGCCCCCCCCCCCCAAGTGCCTTGCCCCCCAAGCAAGGGGGAGGCAGCCCTAGGGGGGCGCACCACCCTTCCTGGTGGTCGTGGGATGGGGTGAGAGGGGCGCACAGCCCCTTAGTGGGCTGGTGTGCTCCCTCCCCTTGGCCCATGAGGCCCCCCAACACTTGCCGGGGCCCCCCGAAACCCTTTTCGGTACTCCGTCGAAAACCCCGGTACCCCCGGAACACTTCCGGACTCTGATACCCTTCGTCCTATATATCAATCTTCACCTCCGGACCATCCCGGAGTTCCTCGTCACATCCGAGATCTCATCCGGGACTCCGAACAACCTTCGGTCACCAACATAATAACTCGAATATACTTATATCGTCACCAAACGTTAAGTGTGTAGACCCTGCGGGTTCGAGAACTATGCAGACATGACCGAGACACCTCCACGGCCAATAACCAATAGCGGGAGCTGGATGCCCATATTGGTTCCTACATATTCTACGAAGATCTTTATCGGTCGAACCTCGATGTCAGGATTCAATCAATCCCGTATGCAGTTCCCTTTATCCATCGGTATGTTACTTGCCCGAGATTCGATCGTCGGTATCTCCATACCTAGTTCAATCTCGTTACCGGCAAGTCTCTTTACTCATTCCGTAATACAAGATCCCGTGGCTAACTCCTTTGTCGAATTGCTTGCAAGCTTATTGTGATGCTGTATTACCGAGTGGGCCCCGAGATACCTCTCCGTCATACGGAGTGACAAATCCCAGTCTTGATCCATGCCAACTCAACAGACACCCTCGGAGATACCTGTAGAGCATCTTTATAGTCACCCAGTTACGTTGCGACGTTTGATACACACAAGGTACTCCTTCGGTGTCAGTGAGTTGCATGATCTCATGGTCATAGGAACAGATACTTGACATGCAGAAAACGATAGCAATAAACTTGATACGATCATATGCTACGCTTATAGTTTGGGTCTTGTCCATCACATCATTCTCCTAATGATGTGATCCCGTTATCAAATGACAACTCATGTCTATGACCAGGAAATCATGGCCATCTTTGATCAACGAGCTAGTCCGGTAGAGGCTTACTAGGGACATGTTGTTGTTTATGTATCCACACATGTATTTGTGTTTCCAACCAATACAATTATAGCATGGATAATAAACGATTATCATGAACAAGGAAATATAACAATAACCATTTTATTATTGCCTCTAGGGCATATTTCCAACAGTCTCCCACTTGCACTAGAGTCAATAATCTAGCATTACATGGTTATGAATCTAACACCCATAGAGTTCTGGTGTTGATCATTATTTGCCCGTGGAAGAGGTTTAGTCAACGGATCTGCAACATTCAGATCCATATGTACTTTGCAAATGTTTATGTCCTCCTCCTTGATCGCATCGCGGATGGAATTGAAGCATCACTTTATGTGTCTGGTCCTCTTGTGAAACCTTGGTTCCTTGGCTAGAGCAATGGCACCAGTGTTGTCACAGAACAGAGTCATCGGGTCCAGTGCACTGGGCACAACTCCAAGATCTGTCATGAACTACTTCATCCAGACACCTTCCTTCGCCGCCTCCGAGGCAGCTATGTACTCCGCTTCGCATGTAGAATCAACTACCACGCTTTGCTTGGAACTGCACCAGCTTACCGCTCCCCCATTTAGAATATATACGTATCTGGTTTGAGACTTAGAGTCATCCGGATCAGTGTCAAAGCTTGCATCGACGTAACCCTTTACGACGAGCTCTTGATCACCTCCATAAACGAGAAACATTTCCTTAGTCCTTTTCAGGTACTTAAGGATATTCTTGACCGCTGTCCAGTGTTCCACTCCTGGATCACTTTGAAACCTTCCGGCCATACTTATGGCAAGGCTGACATCTGGTCTTGTGCACAGCATCTCATACATGATAGAGCCTATGGCAGAAGCATAGGGGATGACACTCATCTTTTCTCTATCCTCTGTAGTTGCTGGGCATTGAGTCTTACTCAACTTCACACCTTGCAAAACAGGCAAGAACCCCTTCTTGGACTGATCCATTTTGAACTTCTTCAAAACTTTATCAAGGTATGTGCTCTGTGAAAGTCCTATTAAGCGTCTCGATCTATCTCTATAGATCTTGATGCCTAATATGAAAGCAGCTTCTCCTAGGTCCTTCATTGAAAAACTCTTGTTCAAATATTCCTTCACGCTTTCCAAAAGTTCTATATTGTTTCCAATCAGCAATATGTCATCCACATATAATATTAGAAATGTTATAGAGCTCCCACTCACTTTCTTGTAAATACAAGCTTCTCCGTAAACTTGTATAAACCCAAATGCTTTGATCACCTCATCAAAGCGAAGATTCCAACTCCGAGACGCTTGCACCAGTCCATAAATGGATCGCTGGAGTTTGCAAACTTTGTCAGCATTCTCTGGATCGACAAAACCTTCTGGTTGCATCATATACAACTCTTCCTTAAGAAAACCGTTAAGGAACGTTGTTTTGACATCCATCTGCCAAATTTCATAATCGAAAAATGCAGCTATTGCTAACATGATTCTGACGGACTTAAGCATCGCTACGGGTGAGAAAGTCTCATCGTAGTCAACTCCTTGAACTTGTGAAAAACCCTTTGCCACAAGTCGAGCTTTATAAACGGTGACATTACCATCCGCGTCCGTCTTCCTCTTGAAGATCCATTTATTCTGAATGGCCTTTCGCCTTTCAGGTAATACTTCCAAAGTCCATACTTTGTTTTCATACATGGATCCCATCTCGGATTTCATGGCCTCTAACCATTTGTCGGAATCCGGGCCCACCATCGCTTCTCCATAGCTCGTAGGTTCATCGTTGTCCAACAACATGACCTCCAAGACAGGGTTACCGTACCACTCAGGAGCAGTACGTATCCTTGTCGACCTACGAGGTTCGACAGTAACTTGATCCGAAGCTTCATGATCACCATCATCAGCTTCCTCTTCAACTGACGTAGGTTCCATAGAAACATCTTTCTGCGCAGTGCTACTCTCTGGTTGAAGTGAAGGTTCAACAACCTCATCAAGTTCTATCTTCCTCCCACTCAATTCTTTCGAGAGAAACTCTTTCTCGAGAAAGGACCCGTTCTTAGCGACAAACACTTTGCCTTCGGATCTGAGATAGAAGGTACACCCAACCGTCTCTTTTGGGTATCCTATGAAGACGCATTTGTCCGCTTTGGGTTCGAGCTTTTCTGGCTGAAGCCTTTTGACATAAGCATCGCATCCCCAAACTTTAAGAAACGACAATTTTGGTTTCTTGCCAAACCACAGTTCATATGGTGTCGTCTCAACGGACTTAGATGGTGCCCTATTTAAAGTGAATGCAGCTGTCTCTAACGCATAACCCCAAAATGATAGTGGCAGATCGGCAAGAGACATCATAGAACACACCATATCCAATAAGGTTCGATTACGATGTTCGGACACACCATTACGCTGTGGTGTTCCAGGTGGCGTCAACTGTGAAACAATTCCACATTGTCTTAAGTGACTGCCAAACTCATAACTCAGATATTCTCCCCCTCGATCAGATCGTAGGAATTTGATCTTCTTGTTACGATGATTCTCAACTTCACTCTAAAATTGCTTGAACTTTTCAAACATTTCAGACTTGTGTTTCATTAAGTAAACATACCCATATCTACTCAAATCGTCGGTGAAGGTGAGAAAGTAACGATATCCACCGCGCGCCTCAATGCTCATCGGACCGCACACATCAGTATGTATGATTTCCAACAAGTCACTTGCCCGTTCCATTGTTCCGGAGAATGGGGTCTTAGTCATCTTGCCCATGAGGCATGGTTCGCATGTGTCAAGTGATTCAAAATCAAGTGACTCCAAAAGTCCATCAGCATGGAGTTTCTTCATGCGTTTTACACCAATATGACCTAAGCGGCAGTGCCACAAGAAAGTGGTACTATCATTATCAACTCTACATCTTTTGGCATCAATGTTATGAACATGTGTATCATCACTATCGAGATTCAATAAGAATAAACCCCTCACAATGGGTGCATGACCATAAAAGATATTACCCATCTAAATAGAACAACCATTATTCTCTGATTTAAATGAGTAACCGTCTCGCATTAAACAAGATCCAGATATAATGTTCATGCTCAACGCAGGCACTAAATAACAATTATTCAGGTTCATCACTAATCCCGATGGTAATCGAAGAGCGAGCGTGCCGACGGCGATCACATCAACCTTGGAACCATTTCCCACGCGCATCGTCACTTCGTCCTTCGCCAGCCTCCGTCTCTTCCGCAGTTCCTGCTTTGAGTTGCAAATGTGAGCAACCGCACCGGTATCAAATACCCAGGCACTACAACGAGAGTTGGTAAGGTACACATCAATAACATGTATATCATATATACCTTGTTTGGCGTTGGCCCCCTTCTTGTCGGCCAGATACTTGGGGCAATTCCGCTTCCAGTGGCCAGTTCCCTTGCAATAGAAGCACTCGGTTTCCGGCTTGGGCCCAGCCTTGGGTTTCTTCACGGGAGGGGCAACTACTTTGCCACTCTTCTTGGAGTTTCCCTTCTTGCCCTTGCCATTCTTCTTTAAACTAGTGGTTTTATTGACCATCAACACTTGATGCTCCTTCTGGATGTCTGACTCAGCGACTTTCAGCATCGCAAACAGCTCGGCGACTGACTTGTTCATTCCTTGCATGTTGTAGTTCAACACAAATCTCTTGTAGCTAGGTGGTAGCGATTGAAGAACTCTATCAGTGATCGCCTCTGGCGGGAGCACAACTCCCAACTCAGCCAGACGATTGTAATACCCAGACATTTTGAGTATGTGTTCACTGACAGACCCGTTCTCCTCCATCTTGCAAGCATAGAACTTATCGGAGGTCTCATACCTCTCGATCCGGGCATTTTTCTCAAAAATAAATTTCAACTCCTGGAACATCTCATATGCTCCATGACGTTCAAAACGCCTTTGAAGTCCCGGTTCTAAGCCATACAACATGGCGCACTGAACTATTGAGTAGTCATCAACACACGCCTGCTAGGCGTTCATAACGTCCACAGACGCCGGAGGGGGTTGCTCACCAAGCGGTGCATCAAGGACATAAACCTTTTGGGCAGCCGTGAGGATAATCCTCAGATTATGGGCCCAGTCTACAAAGTTACTTCCATCATCTTTCAGCTTGGCTTTCTCTAGGAACGCATTGAAATTCAGGGGAGCTACTGCGCGAGCCATTGATCTACAACATAAATTTGCATAGACAACTTAGAGTATTGTTCAAGATAATGAGTTTTAGTTAATAAAATTACTTAAAAAAACTCCCACTCAAATCGACATCCCTCCGGTCGTCCGAGTGTAACATGATCCAAATTCACCAACCCCAAGTCTGATCATCACGTGAGATGAGGTGGTTTCAATGGTGAACATCTCCATGTTGATCATATCTACTATATGACTCATGTTCGACCTTTCGGTCTCTTGTGTTCCGAGGCCATGTCTGTACATGCCAGGCTCATCAAGTTTAACCCAAGTGTTCCGCATGTGCAAAACTGGCTTGCACCCGTTGTATGTGAACGTAGAGTCTATCACACCCAATCATCACGTGGTGCTTCGAAACGACGAACTTTCGCAACGGTGCACACTTGGGGAGAACACAATTTTATCTTGAAATTTTAGAGAGGGATCGCCTTATAATGCTACCGTCGTCCTAAGCAAAATAAGATGCATAAAAGGATTAACATCACATGCAAATCATAAGTGACATGATATGGCCATGAACTTGTGCTTTTGATCTCCATCTCCAAAACACCGGCATGATCTCCATCGTCACTGGCATGACACCATCATCTCCATCATCATGATCTCCATCATCGCGTCGCCATCGGGGTTGTCACGCCAACCATGCTTCTACTACTATTGCTACCGTTTAGCGATAAAGTAAAGCATTACATAGCGCTTAATGATTGACACGCAGGTCATACAATAATTAAAGACAACCCTATGGCTCCTACCGGTTGCCGTATTCATCGACATGCAAGTCGTGATAAACTATTACAAAACATGATCATCTCATACATCAAATATATTTCATCATGTCTTTGGCCATATCATATCACAACATACCCTGCAAAAACAAGCTAGACGTCCTCTAATTTGTTGTTGCATGTTTTACGTGGCTGCTATGGGTATCTAGCAAGAACGATTCTTACCTACGCAAAACCACAACGGTGATATGCAAGTTGCTATTTAACCTTCTACAAGGACCGCATTTGTCGAATCCGATTCAACTAAGGTGGGAGAGACAGACACCCGCCAGCCATCTTATGCAACAAAGTCGCATGTCAGTCGATGGAACCGGTCTCATGTACGTGAACATGTAAAGTTGGTCCGGGCCGCTTCATCCCACAATACCGCTGAATCAAGAAAATACCAAGGAAGGAAGCAATCTGAATATCAACGCCCACAAACTCCTTTGTGTTCTACTCGTGATGTCATCTACGCAAAGACCTAGCTCATGATGCCACTGTTGGGGAACGTTGCATGGGAAACAAAAAAATTCCTACGCTCACCAAGATCAATCTAGGAGATGAACATCTACAAGAGGAGAGATTGCATCTACATACCCTTGTAGATCGCTAAGCGGAAGCGTTAAGAAACGCGGTTGATGTAGTCAAACGTCTTCGCGATCCAATCACGATCCGTCCCGCGAACTCCGATCCAAGTGTCGAACGGACGGCACCTCCGCGTTCAACACACGTACGGCTTGATGATGCCTTCACCTCCTCGATCCAGCGAGCGATGGTGAAGTAGTAGCTCGAGTCCTCCGGCAACACGACGGCGTGGCGGCGGTGGTGGTGGAGCAATCTCAGCAGGGCTTCGCCAAGCCAAGCGGAGAAGGAGAGGAACTACGAGGGAGAGAGAGGGCAGCACCGTGGCATGGATGGGTGCGGCCGCCCTCTCTCTACCCCTCTATATATAGGGGGAAGGGAGGAGGGGTGGCGCCCCTAGGGTTTCCCCTAGGGGGGTGGCGGCCACAGATGGGGGCGCCTAGGGTTTGGGTGCCCCCCCCCCCAAGTGCCTTGCCCCCCAAGCAAGGGGGAAGCAGCCCTAGGGGGGCGCACCACCCTTCCTGGTGGTCGTGGGATGGGGTGAGGGGGGCGCACAGCCCCTTAGTGGGCTGGTGTGCTCCCTCCCCTTGGCCCATGAGGCCCCCCAACACTTGTCGGGGCCCCCCGAAACCCTTTTCGGTACTCCGTCGAAAACCCCGGTACCCCCGGAACACTTCCGGACTCCGATACCCTTCGTCCTATATATCAATCTTCACCTCCGAACCATCCCGGAGTTCCTTGTCACGTCCGGGATCTCATCCGGGACTCCGAACAACCTTCGGTCACCAACATAATAACTCGAATATACTTATAAAGTCACCAAACGTTAAGTGTGTAGACCCTGCGGGTTCGAGAACTATGCAGACATGACCGAGACACCTCCACGGCCAATAACCAATAGCGGGAGCTGGATGCCCATATTGGTTCCTACATATTCTACGAAGATCTTTATCGGTCGAACCTCGATGTCAGGATTCAATCAATCCCGTATGCAGTTCCCTTTATCCATCGGTATGTTACTTGCCCGAGATTCGATCGTCGGTATCTCCATACCTAGTTCAATCTCGTTACCGGCAAGTCTCTTTACTCGTTCCGTAATAAAAGATCCCGTGGCTAACTCCTTAGTCACATTGCTTGCAAGCTTATTGTGATGCTGTATTACCGAGTGGGCCCCGAGATACCTCTCCATCATACGGAGTGACAAATCCCAGTCTTGATCCATGCCAACTCAACAGACACCCTCGGAGATACCTGTAGAGCATATTTATAGTCACCCAGTTACGTTGCGACGTTTGATACACACAAGGTACTCCTTCGGTGTCAGTGAGTTGCATGATCTCATGGTCATAGGAACAGATACTTGACATGCAGAAAACAATATCAATAAACTTGATACGATCATATGCTACGCTTATAGTTTGGGTCTTGTCCATCACATCATTCTCCTAATGATGTGATCCCGTTATCAAATGACAACTCATGTCTATGACCAGGAAACCATGGCCATCTTTGATCAATGAGCTAGTCCGGTAGAGGCTTAATAGGGACATATTGTTGTCTACGTATCCACACATGTATTTGTGTTTCCAACCAATACAATTATAGCATGGATAATAAACGATTATCATGAACAAGGAAATATAACAATAACCATTTTATTATTGCCTCTAGGGCATATTTCCAACACCTTCAGTCCCGTAGTAACAGTTAAAAGGGGGAACGGTGTAAGGTAACAGTGTGTCTGTAACATCAAGGGGAAATCCGAGGAATCACCCTCGATGGATTCCCACTCGATGTAATCGTCAAGGTGAAGTTGGAGGAATCACCCTCGATGGGTTCACACTTGAGGGGATGCACGACAGAGGCATCATCGGAGGTGGTGAAAGAGGAATCACCCTCGGTAACCCACAACCGACTAGCTACGCTACAGAGATATCATCAAGAGTGAGGTTGGAGGTATCACCCTCGGCACTCAAAAGTAGCTCTGCAGAGTCGTACAGCTAAGGGGGTGTGCGGTGATGTGTCGGTCTCTGCACATCAATCACGTTGATCGAGTCATCCGGAAGCAAATCATGGCAACACGGACAAGGGTGCGGGGCCACTGATGGATCACTAACTAGCCTATACTAAGCATATAGGACAACAGGTAAAGTATCAACAGCAGGTTACAAAATCAGGCTATGCATCAGAATAGGAGCAATCGAATACAGTGGCAAAATCTAATGCAAGCATGGAGGAGAAAGAATGGGCGATATAGGCATGATCAAGGGGGTTTGCTTGCCTGGAAGCTCTGCTGAAAGGGCTGGTCGTCTGCAGCGTAGTCGTAACCAGAGGCGTCAGCGTCGGTCTCGGTGGCTACCGGAGAGAAGAGGGGGAAGAAACAATAAATATAAGGCAAACCAATGCAACACAATGCATGACATGGCAGTATGCTGTGCTAGGGGTGAGCTAACGTAGTGTTACACGTTACAGACGGAGCGGAAAAATATCTGGGAATATTTTCCCGGCTTTAGGCAATTATCGGACAGACGATCCGGAGGGGAAGGTTCCATGTTTGCAGTGATGGAGGCATGTGACGGGTATGTGGATGGCATATTCGGATTCGTCTCATTTTTCTGATTATTTTTCATATATAAATTATTTTCATCCGAGTTACGGATTATTTTATATGATTTTTCAAAATTTTAAAAGAATTCTGGAATTTACTGGATTTAATTTAATTTCGAAACAAATGAATAAAATGCTATGGGTACACAGAGAGTGTACCCAGAGAGGTGCATGGGTGGCTGACAGTGGGCCCAGTTGACTGGGTCAACTGCCCAGTCAGCAGAGGCTGACTGGTGGGCCCAGCAGCTGACTGGGTCGGCCCTATCCATTTAGACAGTGGGCTGGACCCACCTGTCATACACAGTGGCTAACTAGTGTATTAGTTTAATTAACTGGGTTATTTAGAGGGTGGGGCCCCACTGTCAGTGACTGGGACTGCCCAGTCAGCACGTTGACTGGGTCAACACGGTCAACGGAGCCCACGGGACCCACCAGCAGTGGCCCAGGGTGGGCCCCAGGCCGTGCCACGTCGGCGGCGGCGCCGGAGGAGCTCCGGCGACCAAAAAGCATGGCGGCGCGCACGGACGGCCGTCGGGATTTGGCCACAGGGCACGGGGAGGTGCGTGGCTAGGCGCTTTCGAACGGGTATTCGACGGCGCATCGATTGGTGGTGGAGGCGTGGCCGGGGATGGCCTGTAGCGACGGCGGCGACCACTGAGGCGGACGTCGGAGTTCGGGCATGGTCGGGTACGGCGATGCAGGGCACTGCAAGGCGAACGGGAGGCAACGTTGGGTTCGTGCGGGTGTGCTGAGCATGAACGTGAGCACGGACGCGAGCTACGGGTGATGTGGCTGCGGCTGCGCCATTGCCGGAGACAGCAAGCTCCGACCTCGACGGAAATGGGGGCTAGGCGACGCGCGCGAGTGTTCGAATAGAGGGGAAACGTCGAGGAGCTCACCGGGAAGGCGCACGGAGGCCCGATGTTAGCTTAGGAGCAGCAGTGGCGCTGGAGTCGAAGAAGATGGCCGGCGGATGTAGAGGAAGAAGGCGGGGCCAATCCGGCGATGCAGAGGCGATGAGCTCGAGGCCGATGGCATAGTCGACGTAGCGGAGCACGATGCAGCTCTAGGACACTACAGCGAGGCGTGGCGACGACGGTGGCTATGAGAAGGGCGCGGCCATGGCGACGGCAACGCTCGGGTTCGACGGAGAGCGAGGGAGAGGGCGATGGAGAGAGAGGGAGGAATGGATAAGGGCATCGACGAGGCTGGGGGGCTCCCTCTTATCCCCCCCGGCGACGCTGTAGCGTCGCCGTGTCGCCGCCTGGCCGGCGAGCGCACGCGCAGCCACGGGCGCCGACACGGAGGCGAGGAGGACGACGACAGTGCGGGTGAGCAGGTTGGGCCGGCTGGGCCAGGCACTGTGCACTAAGGCCTAGTGCACAGTGGCCTTTCTTCTTTTATTTCTTTTATTTCTCTGTTTCTTTTATTCTTTTCTGTTTTGCTTTTTCTCTTGGTAGCAAATGATTTTTGTAAAATGTGAAACTTGCCACATAAATACATTGCATTATTTGGCATTGCCACAAAAAGTTTGGGAGGCATTTGAATTTGTTGGAATTTTTCATAATTGGAAAAGCATTTAAAAATATTGATTTTGCACTGTTCTATTTGCTATTGCCCATTTTAGCACTGTGGTGATGTTGTTTTCGTTAACAAATAATTGTTATGGAATATTTGCTAAGTGATGAACTATTTTGCATCCAAGTTTGTGCAACTTCAAATTTCACTTACAATTTGAATTGATTTCAGTGGTGGAATTTGAAATGAGATATGAATCCAATGTGATCAAGCATTGCAAATCAAGGTGACTTAGCATAATCATTAAGGATCACTCTAGCTCATTACACAAGGGTGTTACATTCATTCTCTTCCTCATAGATTTTTCTTTCAACTTAGCAAGCAATTTTCTAACATCATCTCTATCATTACAAGCAAGAATCGCCCTAGTAATCTCTCCATCGAAAACATAACCATCAAGTGTCTTAGGCATTTAAACTCTAGTAGGAGGACTAGGCATAATAGGTGAATCATAATTTTCAAGAGTTTCATCAATTTCAGCATTCTCAATTTCTTTAGCTTTAGCAAGTTGTTCATCAAGAAATTCACCTAGTGGCACAGAATTATCAAGCATAGTACTAGCATCATCATGAGTATCATTTATAGCAGAAGTAGTATCATCAATTACTTGTGACATATCAGAATGAATAACAGGTGGCGGTGTCGCAAGCCTACTCAAAATAGAAGGTGAATCAAGTGCAGAGTGTGATGGCATTTCCTTACCTCCTCTAGTTATAGAGGGGACGATCTTAGTCTTAGCGTCTTTCAGATTCTTCATAGTGATCAATAGATATAAATCCCAAGTGACTCAACAAATAGAGCTATGCTCCCCGGCAATGGGGCCAGAAAAAGGTCTTGATAACCCACAAGTATAGGGGATCGAAACAGTTTTCGAGGGTAGTATTTCACCCAAATTTATTGATTCGACACAAGGGGAGCCAAAGAATATTTGTGAGTATTAACAGCTGAGTTGTCAATTCAACCACACCTGGAGAACAAATATCTGCAGCAAAGTGTTTAGTAGCATAGTAGTATGATAGTTTTGATAGCAGTAGTAACAGTAGCAATAGTAACGGATACAGTAACAGAAGCAGTTTTGTAGTGATTGTAACAGCAGCAGCAACGAAAGTAACTTAGCAAAGATCAATATGAGAAAGTCGTAGGCATTGGATCAGTGATGGATAATTATGTTGGATGACATTCATCATGTAACAGTCACAACCTAGGGCGATACACAATAGCTCCAATTCATTAATGTAATGTAGGCATGTATTCCGTATGTAGTCATATGTGCTTATAGTAAGAACTTGCATGACATCTTTTGTCCTACCCTCCCGTGGCAGTGGGGTCCATAAGGAAATCTAAGGGATATTAAGGCCTCCTTTTAATAGAGAACTGGAACAAAGCATTAGCACTTAGTGAATACATGAACTCCTCAAACTACGGTAATCACCGAAAAGAATCCCAATTATTGTCACCTTGGGGTATGCGGATCATAACACGTAATAGGTGCATATAACTTGCATGATAGGATCAAGAACACAAATATATTCATGAAAATAGAAAGGGTTCAGATCTGAAATCATGGCACTCGGGCCCTAGTGACAAGCATTAAGCATGGCAAAGTCATAGCAACATCAATCTCAGAACATAGTGGATACTAGGGATCAAAGCCCTAACAATTTGACTCGATTACATGGTAAATCTCATCCAACCCATCACCGTCCAGCAAGCCTACGAAGGAATAACTCATGCCCGGTGGTGAGCATCATTAAATTGGTGATGGAGGATGGTTGATGATGACGACGACATCGAATCCCCCTCTTCGGAGCCCCGAACGGACTCCAGGTCAGCCCTCCCGATGAAGAACAGGAGGTAGTAGCGGCTCCGTATCGTAAAAGTTACTTATAGCATTGGAGTTAGGGTTGCCGGAGCTGCCAGGGGCCCATAAGCCTGCTAGGCGCGCCCTGGGGGTGGTGGGCGCGCCTCCCGGGCTTGTGGCGCCTGGGTGGCCCCCCTCTGGTAATTCTCTTCGCCGGTATTTTTTATATATTCTGAAAATATTCTCCATAAATTTTCAGGTCCATCTGAGAACTTTTATTTCTGCACAAAAATGACACCATGGCAATTCGGCTGAAAACGGCGTCAGTCCGGGTTAGTTCCATTCAAATCATGCAAATTAGAGTCCAAAACCAGAGCAAAAGTGTTTGGAAAAGTAGATACGTTTAAGATGTACCAGCAATCTCCCTCTTCATGTGAAACTTGCAAAATAAGAGAGAAAAGGCATAAGAATTGTATCATAAAGTGAAATAATGACCCAAAACATAATAAATAACAGTAGGAAAACATGATGCAAAATGGACGTATCAACTCCCCCAAGCTTAGACCTCGCTTGTCCTCAAGCGAAAACCGAAATCGATAATCATGACCACATGTTTAGAGAGAGAGGTGTCGATAAAACAAAATACGGACATGAAAGCATCATGATCATTATCATAACAGCAATATATCATAATAAAACTTCTCATGAATAAGTGACAATTCATCCACAAGACAAAGTATGAACTATAAACCGTATTGAAAACTAACAAACTATGATCTCGGTCACTGAAGCAATTGCAATTCATCGTATTATCAGAAAGAGTCTATGTAAGAGCTTTGTTTAGCAAGTTCACATACTCAACTATCATTTAGTCTTCTATGATTGCTGACACTCACGACATACTTATGGAGCAAAAGTTTCACTCAGACACATAGAAAGATAGGGGCTTATAATTCCGCCTCTGAACGTATTTACCTCAAGGGTAATTTCAACAGTAATAATTCATGATCACCTACATCCAACAGGATATATATACCCGGATCTTTCCCCACCACATGATGCTTGCCAAGAGAGAAAATAAAAATGGAATAGAGGAGAATACTATTGACTCTTGCATAAAAGTAAATACATAAAGTAAAGGATAGGCCCTTCATAGAGGGAAGCAGAGGTTGTCATGCGCCTTTTATTTTCAGTTGTGCAAGCTCTTAATGTAAAGGAACGTCACTTTATATTGGCCCTTGTGATAGCAACCTTTATTATGCAGTCTGTCGCTTTTATTTCATCACCATCACAAGTTCGTACAAAGCTTATTTTCCCTTACAATAAAAGATCATACATATTTAGGAGCAATTTTTATTGCTTTTGCACCGATGACAACTTACTTGAAGGATCTTATTCAATCCATAGGTAGGTATGGTGGACTCTCATGACATGAAGCTGGGTTCAAGGGGTTTTGGATGCACAAGTAGTATCTCTACTTAGTACGAAATTTTGGCTAGCAAAAGATTATGGGCAAGCACCACATGTTAGAGGATCCATGACAATATAGCTTCGATGTGAATATACGCAAACATAATTCATTACGTTGTCTTCCTTGTCCAATGTCAACTATTTGACATAGAATATTTAATGGGGGCTCACAATCATAAAAGATGTCCAAGATGGTATATTTATATGTGAGACTTCTCTTTCTTTATTACTTTTTCATGGATTGCAACAATGACCAATGCTATGTTTGTTAACTCCCAACGAGTTCCATCAATTATACTTCTTTTATGTGAAGTCATCACTCCCCATGGGATAAGCATATGATCTCCTTTTTTATTCTCTTTATTTTATTTCTAAGATTGGATCAACAAAAGTAAAACAACTCAACTCAAACTACTCTTTATTATATAACTCTCACACTCGATTACATAGACAGATAGATCATAAAGCAAGCACTCGAAACTAAATCATACTAAAACTTTATTCTTCAAAATCATGAAATAACTAAGGATCGAACTTAAGATAGATAATTATGATAAAAGTGATGGTGATACGATACTGGGGCACCTCCCCCACGCTTGGCACAAGCCAAGGGTTGTGCCCATACCCGTATACTCAAGTTTCCTTCTTCGGTGATTGTGGTGATGATGTAGTAGGCTTATCCTTCAGTTTCAATAAGTATTACCGGTTACTGTTGATCCTCCGAAGGGCGCGATTCTGCTCTTCCAATAGAATAACTTCGTGAGTAAGCGAGGTATTCTGAGCACATATGGTTTCAAAAATCTTCAATGTATCAATTTCAGATGGGGAGAGATTATGATAGAGAGATTGCAATGTGTCTTCCTTTTCCGTAGCTTCTTCTGTGGGCATGGATTGACATCCTTCTCCTTGGATCTGGCTTCCCTTGACCTCTCCGGCTTCTTCTTGCATGTCAGTGTCCTCCTCTCCCGACGACCATTCATAATAGACCTCGCTGAAAGGGCGTTTGCTCGGCGAAGGTCGTACGATCCGGTGCTTAGTACGGAGCCTTCGGGGAGCCATAGGGGACTTGGTCGACCAAATCCGTACCACATACCTACTCCTTTTCATGGTTCTGGGGCCTTTCGGAAGGTTTCTTCTATGTGCTCCTCCGGTGTCATTATTTGAATAATATTAGTCTCAAAATTAATAGGCGAACCTAAGATATAATGTTTAATTCTTTGCCCGTTAACCACTCTCGGATTAGTGCCTTTGGAGTTGTTTATCTTGATAGCTCCAGAGCGGTAAACTTCTTCAGCGATGTATGGTCCTTCCCATTTAGAGAGAAGTTTTCCTGCAAAGAATCTTAAACGAGAATTGTATAATAGAACGTGATCACCTACTTTGAATTCCCGTTTTTGAATTCTCTTATCATGCCATCTCTTAACTTTCTCTTTAAACAACTTGGCATTTTCATAGGCTTGTGTTCTCCATTCATCTAGAGAGCTAATATCAAATAACCTCTTTTCACCGGCAAGTTTAAAATCATAGTTGAGTTCTTTAATGGCCCAATAAGCTTTATATTCTAACTCAAGAGGTAAATGACATGCTTTTCCATAGACCATCTTATATGGAGACATACCCATAGGATTTTTATAAGCAGTTCTGTAAGCCCATAATGCATCATCAAGTTTCTTAGACCAATTCTTTCTGGATCTATTAACGGACTTTTGCAAGATTAACTTTATTTCTCTATTACCCAATTCAACTTGACCACTAGATTGAGGATGATAAGGCGATGCAATTCTATGGTTAACATCATACTTAGCAAGAAGTTTACGGAAAGCACCATGAATAAAATGTGAACCACCATCAGTCATCAAATATCTAGGGACTCCAAACCTCGGAAATATAACTTCTTTAAGCATTTTAATAGAAGTGTTATGATCAGCGCTACTAGTTGGAATAGCTTCTACCCACTTATTAACAGAATCAACAGCAACTAAGATATGAGTATACCCATTAGAGGAAGGAAAAGGTCCCATATAATCAAATCCCCAAACATCAAATGGTTCGATAACAAGTGAATAATTCATAGGCATTTCCTGACGTCTACTAATATTACCAATTCTTTGACATTCATCACAAGATAGGACAAACTTACGTGCATCTTTGAAAAGAGTAGGCCAATAGAAACCAGATTGTAATACCTTATGTGCAGTTATGTCTCCCGCATGGTGTCCTCCGTATGCCTCGGAGTGACACTTTCGTAGGATTTGTTCCTGTTCATGCTCAGGTACACAACGTCTAATAATACCATCTACTCCTTCTTTATATAAATGTGCGTCATCCCAAAAGTAATGTCTTAAATCAAAGAAGATTTTTTTCTTTTGTTGCTTGGTAAAACTAGGTGGAATATATTTAGCAACAATATAATTAGCATAGTTTGCATACCAAGGACTAGTGCAAAAAGCATTAACCACAGCTAATTGCTCATCAGGAAAATTATCATTAATAGGTTCCATTCAAGACAAATTATCCGCTACTGGGTTTTCAGCTCCTTTTCTATCAACAATATGCAAATCAAATTTTTGTAACAAAAGAACCCACCTAATAAGTCTAGGTTTAGCATCTTTCCTTTCCATAAGGTATTTAATAGCAGCATGATCAGTGTGAACAGTTACTTTAGAATCAACAATATAAGATCTAAACTTATCACATGCAAACACAACTGCTAAAAATTCTTTCTCAGTAGTAGCATAGTTTCTTTGAGCATTGTCTAGAGTTTTACTAGCATAATGAATAACATTTAATTTCTTATCAACTCTTTGCTCTAGAACAGTACCAACAGCATAATCACTAGCATCACACATAATTTCAAAGGGTAGGTTCCATTCAGGTGGTTGAACAATAGGTGCAGATATTAAGGCTTTCTTAAGTATTTCAAAGGCTTCTACGCAATCATCTTCAAAAACAAATGGAACATCTATTTGCAAGAGATTAGTAAGAGGCCTAGAAATTTTAGAGAAGTCATTTATAAACCTTCTATAGAAACCAGCATGACCCAGGAAACTTCTTATACCTTTGATATCTTTAGGACATGGCATTTTCTCAATTGCATCAACTTTAGCTTTGTCCACTTCAATACCTCTTTCAGAAATTTTATGCCCAAGGACTATACCTTCATTCACCATAAAGTGGCACTTCTCCCAATTCAAGACAAGATTAGTTTCTTCACATCTCTGCAGAACTCGATCAAGGTTGCTTAAGCAATCATCAAAAGAAGTTCCATAAACGGAAAAAACATCCATGAATACCTCAACAATCTTCTCACAAAAGTCAGAGAATATAGCAGTCATACATCTTTGAAAGGTAGCAGGTGCATTACATAAACCAAATGGCATACGATGATAAGCATAAGTTTCAAAAGGACAAGTAAAATTGGTTTTCTCTTGATCTTCTTTTGATACAGGTATTTGAGAGAAACCAGAATATCAATCTAGGAAGCAAAAGTGTGTATGTTTAGATAATCTTTCTAACATTTGATCAATAAAAGGCAAGGGGTAATGATCTTTCCAAGTAGCTTTATTTAATTTCCCGAAATCAATTACCATCCTATAACCAGTTACAATTCTTTGTGGGATAAGTTCATTTTTATCATTAGGGACAACGGTAATACCTCCTTTCTTAGGAACACAATGAACAAGACTTACCCATCTACTATCAGCTATAGGATAAATTATACCTGCCTCCAGAAGCTTTAATATTTCAGTTCTTACCTCATCCTTCATTTTAGGATTTAATCTTCTTTGATGATCAACAACTAGTTTAGCATCTGGCTCCATATGAATTTTGTGCTGACATAGAGTGGGACTAATGCCCTTAAGATCATCAAGAGTATACCCAATAGCTGCACGGTGCTTCCTCAGAGTTTTAAGTAATCTCTTTTCTTCATGCTCTGAAAGGTTAGCACTGATAATAACAAGATATATCTTCTTTTCATCGAGATAAGCATATTTAAGTGTATCAGGTAGTTGCTTTAATTCAAACACAGGATCACTCTTAGGTGGAAGAGGATATCCCAAAGTTTCAACAAGCAAATTATGTTTAAGAATAGGTGCTTGTTTAAAGAATATTTCATTTCTTTCATTCATATGCATATCATTTTCATAGTCTAACAAGTATTGTTCTAAAGGATCAGTAGGAGGCACAACAATAGAAGCAAGACCAATAATTTCATCTTTATTAGGTTTTTCTTTATCATGAGGTTATCTACGAAACTTAGAGAAATTGAACTCATGAGATATATCACCAAAATTAACACTGACTATTTCTTTATTGCAATCAATCTTAGCATTAATTGTATTCAAGAAAGGTCTACCAAATATAAAGGGACAAAAATCATCTTGTGGTGATCTAATGACTAAGAAATCAGTAGGGTATTTGATCTTACCACACAAGACTTCAACATCTCTAACAATCCCAAATGGTGTAATAGTATCTCTGTTTGCAATCTTAATAGTAACATCAATATCTTTAATCTCAACAGGTGCAATATCATTCATGACTTCTTGATAAAGAGTAAATGGAATAGCACTCACGCTAGCACCAATATCACATAAACCATGATAGCAACGATCTCCAATTTTAACAAAAAGATCTTTAACCATTGCAATATTAGGTTCAACTTTAATTTGTTCAGAGGATTTAATTGGTTTAATATTACTCTTATTAACCATAGTTGAAGCTTTAGCATGTTCCTTAATCCTAGCAGGGAAAGGAGGTTTCTCAATATAAGAAGTAGGCACAACTGGATCAACATTGTAAATAAGTATTTCCTCTTTAGCTATAATAGGTTCTTCCTTTAATTCAATAGGTGGATGAAACTTAAACCATTTCTCCTTAGGGAGATCAACGTGAGCAGCAAATGATTCACAAAAAGTAGCTACTATCTCAGAGTCAAGTCCATATTTAGTACTAAACATATGAAAAGCATCAGTTTCCATAAAAGATTTAACACAATCAAACTCAAGATTTATACCTAACTCTTTAACTTTGTCGATTTCCCAATCTTCGGATTTGCGTTTAATTCTTTCCAGAAGATCCCATTTGAATTCAATATTCTCTTTATAAAGGAACCAGTAGAAGAAGTATCGAGCATGGATTTATCATTACGAGAAAGCCGAGCATAAAAGTTGTGTATAATTATTTCTCTTGAGAGCTCATCATTGGGGCATGTGTGCAACATATACTTAAGCCTCCCCCAAGCTTGAGCGATACTTTATCCTTCACGAGGCCAAAAATTATATATATCATTCTGATCACGATGAACCAAAGGCATAGTATAAAATTTCTGGTGAAATTCCAGCTTCACCCGGTTCCAATCCCATGTTCCAGTATCATCCAATAGCCTATACCATGTCAATGCCTTTCCCTCCAAAGATAAAGGGAATACATTCCTCTTAACTCCATCCTTGGATAAACCTGCAGGCTTAAACAATCCACAAATTCCATCCACATAGATCAGGTCCATATCAGGATGCACCGTTCCATCTCCTGCATAAGGATTAGCTAGCGGTTTCTCTAACATACCCGAAGGAATTTCATAATAAATATTTTCAGTAGGTTCAGAAGGTTGAGGGGCAACTCTTAATGCTTCCGGTTGAGGTGAAGATACCCCGAACAAACCCCTCAAAGGATTACTTTCCATAGTGACAAGTGACAGTAAATTTCAGCACGTAATAAAAGTGTTTCCTTACCAAATTCCACTTACCAAAGGCGCTTCACTCCCCGGAAACGGCGCCAGAAAAGAGTCTTGATGACCCACAAGTATAGGGGATCAATCGTAGTCCTTTCGATAAGTAAGAGTGTCAAAACCAATGAGGAGCAGAAGGAAATGATAAGCGGTTTTCAGCAAGGTATTCTCTGCAAGCGTTGAAATTGTCGGTAACAGATAGTTTGATAGCAAGGTAATTCATAACAAGTAACAAGTAGCAATGGTAACAAAGGTGCAGTAAGGTGGCCCAATCCTTTTTATAGCAAAGTACAAGCCGGAACAAACTCTTATAATAAGCAAGGCGTTCTCGAGGACACATGGGAATTGTCGTCTAGTCACGTTCATCATGTTTAGTTGATTCGCGTTCGCTACTTTGATAATTTGACATGTGGGTGGACTAGTGCTACGGTGCTGTTCTTACTTGAACAAGCCTCCCACTTATGATTACCCCCTCTTGCAAGCATCTGCAACTACGAGAGAAGAATTAAGATAAATATAACCATAGCATGAAACATATGGATCCAAATCAGCCCCTTAGGGAATAGCGCATAAACTAGGGTTTAAGCTTTTGTCACTCTAGCAACCCATCATCTACTTACTACTCCACAATGTCTTCCCTTAGGCCCAATTATGGTGAAGTGTCATGTAGTCGACGTTCACATGACACCACTAAAGGAAGCAACAACATACATATCATCAAAATATCAAACGAATACCAAATTCACATGATTACATATAACAAGACTTCTCCCATGTCCTCAAGAACAAAAGTAACTACTCACAAATCATATTCATGTTCCAGATCAGAGGGGTATTGAATATCATTAAGGATCTGAACATATAATCTTCCACAAAATAAACCAACTAGCATCAACTACAAGATGTAATCAACACTACTAGCAACCCACAGGTACCAATCTGAGGTTTTGAGACAAAGATTGAATACAAGAGATGAACTAAGGTTTGAGATGAGATGGTGTTGGTGAAGATGTTGATGAAGATTGGTCCTCCCACGATGAGAGGATCGTTGGTGATGTCGATGGCTTCGATTTCCCCCTCCCGGAGGGAAGTATCCCCGGCGGAATCGCTCCGCCGGAGAGCAAAAGTGCTCCTGCCCAGGTTCCGCATCGAGACGGCGGCACTTCGTCCCGAAAGTCTTCTCTTGATTTTTTCTAGGGCAAATGGCTTCATATAACAGAAGATGGGCCTCGGAGGCTAGCCAGGGGCCCCACAAGCTCGGAGGGGGCGCCCAGGGGGTAGGGCATGCCCCCTAGGCTTGTGGCTTCCTCGTGGGTCCCCTCCTGGTATTTCTTCTGCCAATATTTTTTATATATTCCAAAATAATTCTCCGTAAATTTTCAGGTCATTTGGAGTTGTGCAGAATAGCTATCTCTGTTGTAGCCCTTTCCGGTCCAGAATTCTAGCTGCCGGCAATCTCCCTCTTCATGTGAAACTTGCAAAATAAGAGAGAAAAGGCATAAGAATTGTATCATAAAGTGAAATAATTACCCAAAACATAATAAATAACAGTAGGAAAACATGATGCAAAATGGACGTATCAACCCCCAATTCGATTCTAGACATCGCGGGATTCGTCTCCCTTTGTGAAATGTACCTCGGATGCTAAGCGCACTTTGGGCTGTGGAGGAAATACTTTTGTGTGATGCCCTGCTCCCGGGGAGGAAAAATGCTTGAGGTCGGCGCAGCCAAGATCTGCAAAATAGCCGGGACCGGCTACCCTGCCGGCACCCCCCGAGAGGATGCCGACACATGGGCGTCCGAGTGGTTCTACATAGCCGATGTTCCACTACACGGTCCAGTTCAGCCGAGGCTTCCGCCCTTCTCTTCAGATCCTCCAAAGAAGCATTTCAATTGGAGACCCCGGAGCTCTACTCAAAATGATGACTCCGACATGGCCCGCCTAGCCGTCCAGGTGAGGTGTTTGACAAACAGGGGCCTTACCATCATAGATGTAATGGCGACGGCCATCGACCGAAGAGTCCAGCCCCTCCAGTAGTGCCAGCACCTGCTGTGTATGTACAACGGGACCAACGACGCCACCCAATCTATTCGAAAGGGTTTTAAATACCAAGCGGCCTTTGGCAAAGCCCTGGCCGGCATGTTCAAGGGGGAACCAGCGGAGTTCGCGAAGCGAAAATTCATGGACGGTCTGTCCTACTACAACCCGGCCGAAGTGGTAAGCTTTATTGAACCTCTTCGTCTATCCGAGCAGTTCATTTTACTTTCTTTAAACAACTGTCCGGATATCCGAACAGGGATGGAGGTGCTGGGTCGAAACACTAAGCTGCCCCGCACCTGAGCCGGGGACGTACCGTCAAGACGACAACCCCAGCTTCCATGAAGATGAAGAACTGTCCACCCTATACGAGGAGGGGACTTTTTATCAAGAGAGCCTTGATGGCTCCAGAGTAGCCATTACTCCCGATCTACCGGGGATCCGGCCATCCTCATCGGTAAAACCTTCTACTACCTCTACTCAAAAAAGAACTTTTGCCCGTGAGGCCCCGAACACCCTGACATCTCTTCCTAAGGGTCGACGCTCGAAGCGCCCGTGTCCTGGTCCAGGCTCTCAAGAGGGCCCTCCGCCAGCTGCACAGGCTGCCCCTCAAAGGACAGGGGCCACGAGGATGGAGTGTAACGCTCCACCCCTAGACAGGTGCTTCCACCGACAATAATCACTTCGGGAATTGACATCGGTATCAAACACTTACCTATCTTGATCTTCCGTGCAGGCGGCCTCCCCCTACACTCGTGACTGAAGAGGCACTCAACAGGAGTACCGCGGGTCTGAGGCCCAGCGCTGGAGCCATACCCTCCTCGGGGGCGTTCCCGAAGTACCTCAACCGGAGACTTCGAGGACCTATTCGGCCACCACCTCCGAGGTCGAAAGCGCCATGAACCACCGGCGGAGGAGGACCTCTTTAAGGAGCCCTGCCTTCTCTAGTGAGAAATTCAATGCCCTCAGCTCGGTGGATGCCTACATTGGCACCACCCGCTCTGTCTTCGAAAAGGCGGTGGATATTTTGTCTAAAGGTCTGCAGGTAGGGTACCTTCAAGCTCAATTATTCTAACCGTGAGCCGTGTCTCAGTTTTTAGCAGTTCCTTTGTATGGGTTGGTGCCAGATCGCACTTCCCTTCAAGTTTGTAGTAATGCTTGATTATACCGAGGACTTCCAAGGATCAACCAAGGTGCCGTGCATGGCAGTAGCCCCCAAGGCACTTATCGGATTACATAGCCGACAAGTGTATTTCAGAAAAGCCAAGGATTCTTTGAGCAAGCACGGATCCTAGTAGCCCCCAAGCCTTGATTTGGGCACGTACGGCCATATTAAGGGTTGTTCTAACATCTCGGGAGAAAAACGAAAGTCTTTCCGAGGTGCTGACACAGACCCAGACGAAGTTGGACACCTCCCAATCTGAGGTGGAGCACATTAAAAAAATTACCAGAGAGGCGCACGGCAAGTGCATCTGGTCCTTAAGCATGTGCCATAGAGGACCCGAGGTCTCTATTAACAGAGCTTATTTTCATAGCAGCGGAAGTCATTGGTCAACTAGAAAAGGACCTAAAACAGGCCCAAGAAGATCTGTTGTACGCCGAATCGCAACGGCAGGCCGGTCAGCGTGTTTTGACCCACAATAAGGAGGAGACGAAAACGCTTAAGGCAAAGAACAACCAGCAAGCTCAGAAGATTGAGAGGCTAAGGGCCCAACTGGCCGTTGCCGAGGAGAAGAACCAGCAAACAAGCGCGGATGTGTCTGGTAAGTGTTCTTAAGAAAGCCTTATACGCATAAAGCGTTGTCAGTAAGGTCTAACCCTTAGCTTCATACAGTTCTACTAATGGGTCGGCCACAAGAGAACACTTGTTCATCGTCTGACGACGCCTTGGCAAGGTTGACCGATGTGCATGAGAGGTCTCGGAAAGCGATGAAGGTCGTTTTCAAAGCTCTATGGCCCGAGGAAGAGAGGGTGCCCGAGGACATGTCCGAGCTTGCCGAGCGTCTCAAGGGTGCTCGGCACCGAATATAGGCTTGGAAGATATCGGCCTATCGGGAAGGAGCGAGGGAGGCATGGGCAATGGTCAAGACCCGCTTCACTGGCGTAGAGATGGAGCACCTTGCGAAGTGGGCCCTATAGGGGCTGACGGAGAAGAGGTGCCGACCTGCCTCGTGTATGATAATGTAATGCCAGCCGCTCGCCTTTCGCAGCGGGACTGTGCCCTTAACTCTTTAATAAACGGGCTTGATAGGGTGTAATGAATTATATATAGTGGCTCTATGCCTCGAAGTGCTTTACGTCGTTTGATTCCAATCCGCGCGTCCAAACTTTGTTAACCGGCCATCGGCTTCCATCTCCTCGTCCAGTGACCGAGTAGTGTTTTCCTACTCTCAGCCCGACCATCCAGGCAAGTGATTTTGGGAAACAAGGCAATTCAGCCATGTGGTTCGAAAAACAAAAGTGAGACAGAGAGCTATGTTATATTACTATTTAACGTAAGAAACATCTTCCAAGAAAAATAGTTCTTCCAACAGTTCCTTTTCTTGGGGTGTCATGTTAACCATGAGTGTCCAAAGACGTGCGACCGTGGGGGTGAAGCCCCTGGTCCGGGGTTAAAGAACCCGGCCTTTCTCTGCTTCCATCGTGGCCGACCAATTATGTTCGTTAGGAATGCTAGCTTTCGGCTTTATCCGTCTGAGGTGCTAACCCGGATGACCCGGGGGCAACAATCACAGTGGTGCTCCCTTTGCCCCTTAGCCGAAAAATCGGGAACGTAAGGGGCAAGCACAGGAGCCTGGCAACCCAGCTTGGCCAATTCCTATGTCAAATCGATGCATATTGTGGCTTGAATACGATGTGGTAGGAAGGAAGCATATATAACTAATATAAATGGTCGAAAGAGTAGGCTTTATTGATCGAAGCCCCCAGGGCAATTTAAGTCATACATTCAAAGATGTAGCCGAGGTGTCTAAGCATACCTCGGATTAGCTAGAATCTTGCACTGGGGATGGAGGTTTTGACAACCTTGGGAAAAAAGTTTACCTAAATGGGTAACAAGTTCCTTGATGCAAGAAATAAAATGGAAAAAACTATAGCTAAATGTATAGTAAAGAAAGGAAAGAATGCTCCGTTCAAACGTAAAAACATCGGAGCAGGGCGGCGTTCCATGGATTTGGTTCTAGCCGGTCGTCCGTCGGGTCTCGGATGCGATATGCTCCTCCAATGAGTATCTGGTCAATTATAAATGGTCCATCCCATTTAGGCGAAAGTTTATGCTTTTGTTTTTCCGGTTGGAGCCTCATGACCAGGTCCCCAACATTGAATTCCTTTGATCGGACTTCCCTGCTTTGATATCGCCGTGCCTGCAGCTCATAGAACATGGAGCGTGCCCGAGCTACATCGCGCTCCTCTTCCAAGGCGTCCAAGGCATCCCGCCGATCGAGTTCGGCCTCCCGTTCCTCATACATGCGCACCCAAGGTGCATCATGGATGAGGTCACAAGGGAGTACGGCCTCAGCGCCGTAAACCATGAAGAAGGGTGTGTAGCCGGTGGATCGGTTTGGCGTAGTGCGCAAGCTCCATAGAACGGAACCGAGTTCCTCCACCCATTGGCAGTCTGCTTCCTTCAGGGAGCGCACCAACCTCGGCTTGATGCCACTAAGGATTAATCCATTGGCGCGCTCAACTTGCCCATTGGACTGCAGGTGGTACATGGAGGCGAAATCGAGCTTGATGCCCATGTTTGCACAACAGGCCTTTACCTCTTTTGCTTTAAAATTTGTTTGATTATCCGTTATAATGCTATGGGGAACACCATAACGGTGTACCACTCAGGATATGAACTCAATTACAGGTTCTGTCTTGGCCGAGGTTACCGGCTTTGCCTCGATCCATTTGGTGAATTTGTCGACCATGACAAGTAGATATTTGTTTTTCTTTGACCTTCCTCGAAGCGGGCCGACATGTCCAGCCCCCAGACCGCAAAGGGCCAGGTTATCGAAATAGTCCAAAGGGCCGTTGGGGGCATGTGGCTTTGTTTAGCAAAGACCCGACAGCCGGGGCAACGTTGTACGAGGGTCTTGGCATCAGCTCCCGCCGTTGGCCAATAGAAGCCGGTTAGGAAAGCCTTGCTTACCAGGGCCCGAGCAGCGGCGTGGTGTCCACTCATGCCGGAATGTATTTCCACAAGGAGCTGTCTTCCTTCCTCCTCGGATATACATTGTTGGAGGACGCCCATGACACTTTGCTTATAGAGCTCGCCTTCATGGACTTTATAAGCCTTGGATCGTCGAATGATTCGACGTGCTTCGGTTTGGTCCTCGGGTAACTCTTTGCGGAGCAGATATGCGAGGAGGGGTTCGGTCCAGGGTGCGATGACTGCCATGACCTCGTGAGCCGAGGCTATTTCCTGGATGGCCGAGCCTCCAATTGTGTCCTCGTCTTATGGGGATGTGGGAGGGGTAACCCGTCCCATGTCATTTGACTCTGACGTTATGTTATCGTCTTGCCATGCTACGGATGGCTTAAAAAGCCATTCGAGAAAGGTATTCTCAGGGACCTTATCCCATTTAGCACCCATTCTGGCAAGGATATCGGCAGCTTGATTGCTGCCCCGGGGGATGTGAAGGAGCTCTAGTCCCTCGAACCGGGCTGAGATTTTGAGGACGGCATTCCGGTATGCCGTCATTTTGGGGTCTTTGGCGTGAAAGTCGCCGTTGACTTGAGAGATGGCGAGGTTAGAATCACGTCTGACCTCAAGACGTCAGACACCCATTGATACGGCTATCCGGAGGCATGGCAAGAGAGCCTCGTACTCGGCTGCATTGTTGGAATCAGTGTACATAATTTCTAGTATGTACCTGATGTTGTCGCCTATCGACAATGTTAGCACTACCCCCGCTCCTAATCCCGCGAGCATTTTCAAGCCATCAAAGTACATTGTCCAATGAGAATATGAACTGTGCTCTCTAGGGAGCTCGGCTTCCGTCCATTCAGCCACGAAATCTACCAGCACCTAAGATTTAATAGCTCGGCGAGGTCGGTAGGTTATCTCAAAGGGGAGGAGTTCGATGGCCCACTTGGCGATGCGTCCCGTGGCATCCCTATTGTTGATTATATCGCTGAGGGGCACCTCGTATGCCACCGTCACAGAGCACTCTTGAAAGTAGTACCGTAGTTTCCTTGATGCCATTAAAACGGCGTAGGCTATCTTCTGGTAGTGTGGATATCGCATTTTGCATGGGGTAAGGACCTCGGAGACGTAGTAGACAGGCCGCTGGACCTGGAACTTGTGACCCTCCATGTCTCGTTCGACCATGAGAACTGCGCAGACCACTTGGTTTGTGGCCGAGATGTACAATAACATCGGCTCGCAGGCCGCGGGTGCTGCCAATATGGGGTTTGTAGAGAGGATGGTTTTAATTTCCTCCAGAGTGGCCTCTGCCTCCTTGGTCCATTTGAAGTTGTTGATTTGCTTCAGTAGCCTATAAAGAGGTAATGCTTTTTCCCCGAGCCATGAAATAAATCGACTCAGAGAAGCCACACAACCTACCTATTTCTGGACGTGTTTAAGTTCGGTTGGTTCTTCGAGCCGAGCCAGAGCTCGGATTTTGGCCAGGTTGGCCTCGATTCCTCGGTTAGAGACAATGAAGCCGAGGAGTTTGCCTGCGAGTACCCCAAAAATGCACTTCTCCGGGTTAAGTTTAATTTGATATGCCCGGAGGTTAGTGAACGTTTCTCGGAGGTCATCAACCAGCTGGCCGGCGTGCTTGGTTTTAACAATCACGTCATCGACATAAGCTTCCACGGTTTTTCCGATTTTTTTTCCAGGCATGTTTGAATCATGCGTTGGTATGTTGCGGCATTTTTTAGTCCGAAGGGCATTGTGTTAAAGCTGAATGGCCCGTAAGGAGTAATGAAGGTTGTTGATGCCTGATGAGATTCCTTCATTTTGATCTGATGGTATCCAGAGTAAGCATCCAGGAAGCACAAGGAGTCATGCCCCGCTGTGGCATCCACGATCTCGTCGATTCGTGGTAGGGGGAAGGGGTCCTTGGGGCAGGCCTTATTAAGGCCTTTGAAATCGACACACATGCGCCAAGACTTGTCCTTTTTAGGTACCATAACCAAATTGGCCAACCAGGTGAGGTGCTTAATATCCCGAATGAATTCGGCTTCAAGGAGTTTAGCCAATTCTTTGCCCATAGCTTGACGTTTGGGCTCTGAGAACCGCCAAAGTGCCTGTTTAACAAGTTTAGAGCCTTTGATGATATTTAGGCTATGCTCGGCAAGGTTACGCAGTATTCCTGGCATATCAGAGGGGTGCCAAGCGAATATATCCCGGTTTTCTCTAAGGAAATTTCGTAGGGCTTCATCAATTGCTGGCTCTAGCTATGCCCCAATGGACGCCGTTTTATTCGGGTCTGTAGGGTGCACTTGAAATTTGATGATCTCATCAGCTGGCTTGAATGAGGTTGACTTGGAGCGTTTGTCAATGACGACATCGTTCCTGTCGACCGTAGCCCGAAGTGCAGTCAACTCCTTGAGCACGAGCGATGCCGTTTTATTTTCGGCTCTAAGTGCTCTGTCGGGGTTACTCGAGATAGTGATCATCCCGTTCGGGCCCGGCATCTCAAGCTTCATGTAGCCGTAATGCGGAATTGCATGGAATTTTGAGAAAGCATCATGCCCTAGGAGGGCATGATAACCAGTTTGAAATGGGACGATATGAAAGGTCACCTCCTCGGATCGGTAGTTCTCGGGAGTTTCGAAAACCACATCCAAGGTAATTTTCCCGCTAAACCTCGTCTCTCTGCCCGGTATTATTCCTTTAAAGGTGGTGTAGCTCTGTTCGATGCGCAATTTATCGATTTGCATCTTTTCTAGAGTATCTTTGTAGATGAGGTTGAGACTGTTGCCTCCATCCATTAGTACCTTCCGAAGTCGACAACCACTGACGATAGGGTCGAGGACCAGTGCGGCTGGACATCGGCCCGGGCCGCCTCACGGCTGGTCCTACTGGCCGAAGGTGATTGGCGTGTCAATCCACGCGTCTGGGGTTGCTATGTGTTGGACGGAGCTAAGCTATCGAAGAGCTCTTTTCCTCTAGTTTTTTGACATGAAGGTTTCGTAAATCATCAGGACCTCGTTTTCGTCCGAGGATGCAGTCGCGCGCCTGTCTTTGCTTCGGAGGAGGGCCTCACCTCCCTTGGCTACCTGTCTCACCACCCACCAGTCTCGAAGATTGTGGGTTGGGCTGGTGTTTGCTACTTGTGAGCTGCGTTGGGATTTCCTCAAAGAGGAGAGGATGATGCAATACAGTAGAGATAAGTATTTCCCTCAGTTAAGAACCAAGATTATCAATCCAGTAGGAGAACCAAGAAGAACCTCGTTAGCAGCACCTACACACACAAAAGCAAATACTTGCACCCAACGCGAACAAAGGGGTTGTCAATCCCCTCGGTGGTTACATGCAAGGATTAATTCTGATAGTGATAGATAGATAAAATAAAATACAAAATAAAATAAAAGTAAATAAATTGCAGCAAGGTATTTTTCATTTTATATATGATAGATAAATGACCCGGGGGCCATAGTTTTCACTAGAGGCTTCTCTCTCGAACACAAAGCATACGGTGGGTAAACAAATTACTGTTGGGCAATTGATAGAATAGCGCATAGTTATAATGGATTCATGGCAATGATCATGTATATAGGCATCACGTCCGAGACAAGTAGACCGACTCCTGCCTACATCTACTACTATTACTCCACCCATCGACCGCTATCCAGCATGCATCTAGGGTATTAAGTTAATAAAAACAGAGTAACGCCTTAAGCAAGATGACATGATGTAGACAAAGTAAACTCAAACAATATGAATAAACCCCATCATTTTATCCCCAATGGCAACAATACAAATACGTGTCTTGTCCCTTTCTGTCACTGGGATTGAGCACCGCAAGATTGAACCCATCACAAAGCACCTCTCCCATTGCAAGATAAATCAATCTAGTTGGCCAAACCAAACAGATGGATCGGAGAGAAATACAAAGCTATAACAATCATGCATGAAAGAGTTCAGAGAAGACTCAAATATTTCTCATGAATTATCTGATCATAAACCCACAATTCATCGGATCCCAACAAACACACCGTAAAAGAAGATTATATCGGATAGAACTCCAAGAACATCGAGGAGAACATGGTATTGAAGATCAAAGAGAGAGAAGAAGCCATTGAGCTACTAACTATGGACCCGTAGGTCTGTGGCAAACTACTCAAACTACTCACACATTATTTTCGTGGGCTCTTTTTGGCCTCTCTTTTTTATCCTCACTGGGCAATGCTCTTATAATAATGATCATCATACTTCTATTTACTTACAACTCAAAATTACAACTCGATACTAGAACAAATATGACTCTATATGAATGCCTCTGGCAGTGTACCAGGATGTGCAATGATGCTAGCATAACATGTATGAAAATGATGAGCGGTGGCTGAGCCACAAATACTATGTTAGCTATATGATCATGCAAAGCAATATGACAATGATGATGTGTGTCATAAAAACGGAACGGTGGAAGTTGCATGGCAATATATCTCGGAATGGCTATGGAATGCCATGATAGGTAGGTATGGTGGCTGTTTTGAGGAAGATATAAGGAGGCTTATGTGTGATAGAGCATATCATATCACGGGGTTTGGATGCACCGGCGAAGTTTGCGCCGACTCTCGATGTGAGAAAGGACAATGCATGGTACCGAAGAGGCTAGCAAATTGCGGACAGGTGAGAGTGCGTATAATCCATGGACTCACATTAGTCATAAAGAACTCAGATACTTATTGCAAAAGTTTATTAGCCCTCAAAGCAAAGTACTACTACGCATGCCCCTAGGGGGATAGATTGGTAGGAAAAGACCATCGCTCGTCCCCGACCGCCACTCATAAAGTAGACAATCAATAATAAATCATGGTCCAACTTCTTAGCATAACGACAGATCATACGTGCATGCTTTAGGAATCACAAACCTTAACACTAGTATTCTTACTAAACCACAATTATCTACTAGTACCTCCCCCATATTACCATCTTAATAACGCAAAACTATTGCAAGGAATCAAACTCATCATATTCAGTGATCTACATGAAAGTTTTTATTATATCCCTCTTGAATACCTATCACATTAGGATCAAATTCATAACTCGTGCATATTACCATTGATATTTATTAGACTCTCAAAAAGATATAAGTGAAGCATGAGAGTGCAACTATTTCTTTAAAATATAACCACCGTCGTGCTCTAAAAGATATAAGTGAAGCACTAAAGCAACTTCCTAGCTCAAAAGATATAAGTGAAGCACATAGAGTATTCTAACAAATCACGAATAATGTGTTTCCCTTTCAAAAAGGTGTGTTCAGAAAATATGATTGTGGCAAACTAAAAAGCAAACAAAGAAAATAAAACTATAGCACAAGACGCTCCAAGTAAAACACATATCATGTGATGAATAAAAATATAGCTCCAAGTGAGTTACCGATAGATTGTAGACGAAAGAGGGGATGCCATCCGGGGCATCCCCAAGCTTAGACTCTTGAGTCTTCCTTGAATATTACCTTGGGGTGCCTTGGGCATCCCCAAGATTAGGCTCTTGCCGCTCCTTATTCCTTCATCCATCGTGGTCTCACCCAAAACTAGAAAATTTCAGCACACAAAACTCAACAGAAAGCTCGTGAGATTCGTTAGTATAACAAACAAATCTTAAACTTTAGGTACTTTTATAAATTGATTCATATTTAATATTGGCATAATGCTACTGTACTCCAACTTACCCATGGCTTATACCCCCCGATACAATCCATAGATTCATCAAAATAAGCAAACTATGCAACAAAAACAGAATCTGTCTAAAACAGAACAGTCCGTAAATGTCTGAATAAAAGTCATACTTCTATAAATCTGAAAATTCTGAAAAATTAGGAAAACGTGAGAAATTCATATTCCAATACTGTGTAAAAATTCAGAATTTTATCACGCTCCAGTAAAATCCGAAAAAATCTGCACTGGACTCAAAAGTTTCTGTTTTCAAACAGCATCAATTATACTATCATCCAAATCATCCAAAAGGCATTACTTGGCACAATGTAACACCCCTATGTAATAAAGCACAGTGACCATCTGATAATCATGCCAAGTCATCATCATTTGCAATGCTTGATGACAGTGGTTTAATATCTCATTTCAAAATTCTGCCACTGAATTCAAATTTAAATGCAAGTGAAATTTGAAGTTGCACAAATGTTGCTGGAAAAATGTTCATCATTTAGTAAATATTCCAAAACAATTTGTTGTTCAGGACAACAACATCACCATGCTGCTAAAATGAGCATTAGCATTTAATCCAGTGTAATTCCAGCAATTATAATTGCAAATTCATTTATGAAAAATGCAAATGAATTACTCTGCCTCCCAAATTATTTGTGACACTGCCTAAAAATGCAACTATTTACTAGGCTAAGTTCCACAATTTTTCTCAGCTCTTGTGTGGCCCCAAATATTCTTTCCTCTCTCTGTTTATTAAAGAAAAGGAGAAAAACAGAAAAGAATAAGAGGCAGGCCACTTACCTGGCTCTGGGCCGCGCCGGCCCAGCCAGCCCAGCAACGACCTCCTCCAACTGCTCCTGCCTCGCTGTCGTCTTCCCCGCATCCGGCGCACGCACGGCGCCGTCCACCGCCTGCCACGGCGATGGAGCTGGTGAGAGGAGGGGATAAGGTCGCCCCCGTCCGTCTCCCCTGGCCACTCCTCCCTCTCCTCCCTCGCTCTCCACCGTTTTTCCCCTTCCTCTCCTCCCTCACCGATGGGGCCTTCGCCGTTCGCCGCCCGTGGCCGTGGCCGCAGCCGTCCCCGAGCGCCGCAGCCGTGTCTGGAGGAAGCGCCGGTGACCGCTACTCCCTCCTCTGCCATCCATTTGAGCCGGGGACCGCCGCAGCCACCGTTTCGACCTCGACCGCATCTCCGACCGCCGCCGTTCACCTCCGACTCCGGCGACTCGCTGCTGCTCCTAAACTCCCACGGGCTTTTCGTAGTCGCTCGGTGAGCCTCACCTCCCTCTCCCTTCTCCCCGAGCCGCCGCATTTCTCCCTAGCTAACTCGCTGCCTAGCCGTGCCCCGGCCGCCGCGGGACCTCGCCGTCCGGCCACCTCTGGCCACTCCCGTGGCCTCGCGCTAGCTCCGCTAGAAGCGGCGTTGCACTCTCGCCCGAACGCGACCGAATGCGCGTGCAAAATCACACCATAGCCGTGCCGCGAACTCACCCGTAGCTCACCGCCGCCACGGCTCAACGCCGGCGAGCTTGTCAGCCACCTCCGCCCGTTCCGACGCCGTAGTTAGACGCGGGGTGGTGTGCTCGTTCGAACGAGCCCGAGAACGCGTGAAATGGTACCCCGTGGAGGAAACCCGAGCTCGCCGGAGCTCTCTGCCGTGTCCGGCGCTCGCCGGAGAGAATTCCGGCGCCGGCGCTGAGCTGGCTGCCCACGTGGCGCCTCTGGGTCACTGGCAGCTGGGTCCCGCAGGGCCCAGTTGACCAGTTGACCTGGTCAACGCGGGCGCACTGTTCACCTATGCCACTGACGTGTGGGCCCCCCTCTGTTAACTGACTAATTAAACCGATTTTAATTAAAACCTAACTTAATTAGTTAATTAGTCACTGACATAGGGCCCCACCTAGCTAATTACTCTGTTAGTTAGTTTAGTTAACCCACTGTCTATATCAGGTGGGTCCCGCAGGTCAAGTTTGCCTTGGACCAGCCGGTTTGACTCGCTGACGTCGCAGTGACGTCATGCCGACGTCACTTTAGTATTTTCTGTTATTTTCTAATTGATTTTAAATTTCAGAAAACTGTTTAAAACTTCGAAAAAATGTAGAAAATCAACCGTAGCTCGGATCGAAAAACTTTCTACATGAAAGTTGATCAGAAAAATGAGATGAATCCGAATACGCGGTCAAAATGCTTGACCATCACTCCTAACTACCTGAACATGGATCCGTCCCCTCCGGTTCAGTATACTGAAATCCGCCTAAACGCTGGGAAAATATCCTAGATATTTTCCCGCCTCGTCTGCGACATATAGCAATGCATTAGGGCACCACTAACACTGCATACTGTCATGCCATGCATCTGTGTTGCATCAATTGTTTTTATTTATTGTTTCTTCCCCCTCTTCTTTTCCGATAGCCCCCGATACCGACACAGCTCAGGAGATCGACGACACCACTGACGACCCCTCCTTTGCCGCAGAGCTTCCAGGCAAGCAACCCCCTCCTGCTTGCATTAGAATTTGCTATTGCTATTGTTTTATCCTATTCTGATGCATGGCATGTCCTTGTAACTGTTATTGATACCAGCCTGTTATCCAAAATGCTTAGTATAGGATGGATGATAAATCATCTGTGGCCCCTCTTCCTTGCTGTAGTTGCCCCGCTTTAGTAACTGTGACCGGTCGATGTGATCGAACGGGATGAGACCAGCACATCACCGCACACCCCCTAAGTTGCTCGACTTTGCAGAGCTACCATCGAGTGCCGAGGGTGATACCTCTCATCTCACTCCCGATGATGCCTCTGTAGTACAGCTACTCGGTCGTGGGATAACGAGGGTGATTCCTCTTTCACCACCTCCGATAAAGTTTCGGTCATGCAACTCCGCAAGTGTGAATACCATCGAGGGTGATTCCTCCGGATTCACCTTGTCGGTTACATCTAGTGGGAATCCAACGAGGGTGATTCCCCGAATTCCTGCTTGATGTTACGGACACACGGTTACTTGCACTTTATTACTGTTACTTGATAAAGACGGGTCGGCCCCGAGGGGTACCCGTGAGAGATATGTTATCGTGTTGACCATGAGGGTACCCGAGAGGTGAATACGTGGCACGGCCAGGCATTCTTAGCCCTTGCCGTAAGTCCACGAGACGGGGTGACGGGGTCACAGGATCGTGAGTCTCTGCTCGTTACCGTGCACTCCTAATGCACTAAGGGTTAGGATATGTAATCTGAGTAGGCCTCTGGCCTTTTCGCGCTAACCAGCACGTGGGAATATTATGGGTACTCGGCGTCGTATGTATCAGCCGAAGTTCTTCAGACGTCAGTAGTTGAGCGGCGCGCGCCGGGTTGGTCTGGTAAAGCCTGCGCTTGTATTAAGGGGGCTAGGACTGCTCACCGGCCGCGTTCGCAACGCGCAGGAGTGCAAAGGGCGATGGGCCCAAGACCCCTGAGTGCTTAGGATGTAGACCGGCGTGCTGACCTCTCTGTTGAGCCTAGGTAGGGCTACGACGTGTCGATAGTCCAAGGCCGGGCATCGACTGAGCAAGTGTGTCCGGCCAGAGTCATCGAGCGTGTTGGATAAGTTGGTGCACCCCTGCAAGGAAGTATATCTATTCGAATAGCCGTGTCCACGGTAACAGGACGCTCGGAGAATATCCTGATCTTCTACAACTAGAAATGGGTTGAATATATTGGCTCCGGGATTGCTTTCTCGCAGGGAGTCGAGGAAGGATCTCTGGGCGATGTTGATACTTGTTGCTACTACTATATTTATGTACTAATCTGCACTCTTCTTATGCTGCAAGACCCTGAAGATGCTAGTCTTCGTTAGGCTAGGCCTTTCCTTCTATTCTGGCATTTCTGCAAATCAGTCCACATATATAGCCTTCCATTGATAATGTTGCATAAGTAGAATAGCTCTGATGTAAGTCTTGATGAGTACTTTGGATGAGTACTCACGGTTGCTTTGTCTCCCTTTTTCCTATATACCCGATTGCTGCAACAGACGATGGAGCCCAGGAGCCTGTTGAGCCAGCTGCCCCAGCCGACGACTACCACTACTACTACCCTCCAGGATACTACTACTACGAGGAGCCCTCCGACGACCAGGAGTAGATAGGAGGCACCCAGGCAGGAGGCCTGCGCCTTTCGATCCAGTGTTTTATTTTGCCCCGCCTGCTTAAAGGCCTATCTGTTTAACTTTGTGTCTGTACTCAGATACCTGATGCTTCCGCTGATGCTTGTATGACATCGAGCTTATGTATTCGAGCCCTCGAGGCCCCTGGCTTGTAATATAAAGCTTGTATGACTTTTATTTGTGTTTAGAGTTGTGTTGTGATATCTTCAAGTGAGTCCTTAGGGTTGATCGTGTGCATTTGCGTGTATGATTAGTGCACGATTAAGTCGGGGTCGTCACAAGTTGGTATCAGAGCCGACTGCCTGTAGGACCCCCCCCTTTCCAACTCCTTGGCCGAAGTTGAGTCTAGTCTTTGCAAAACGATTTTTCTAACATGGCTGTGTGGCTTACGGGCCCACGTCGCCAATGGGTGGTATTAGGATATTTTATTCCTCACCTATACTTTGGGACTCTGATCTCTCTTCTTTTCGGGTTAAATAATTTTACTAACTCTGACACTAGGTTCTCGTAATCACTTTCACCCGGAGAGCTGGATTGTCTGCAACTAATTCATTCCTTTGGACTGATTAATCTGATAATTACTTTTTCTTTTCCATTGGTCTGTTTAACCTTTCCTTTCCAAGTTATCATATGCTTCTCACCCTATCATTTGACAACCTTGAATTTCCTCTGTTTCAGATGGATCGTTTGTTCCCGCCGCGTCCCGCAAGACAGCTTGTCCGTCTGACCATGGCTGTTGATGCGACTGGGTTCCCGGCCATCTTGGTCGATCTTCTGACTAGGCTGGGATATCGCTGGTATCCTGAGTACACTGTTTATGAGGATTACCGCGAGTTCAACCAGGAGCAGTACTATGCTGAGGTTCGCATCTTTGATCGGCAGGACATCTCTGTCACTGAGTTGCATACCTTTCACGGTGTTGGAGTGACTGTCGACATGGCAGTCCATGATGCTGCCTATACTGCTATTGCCCGTCTCCGTGGAGAGCACAGCAGTCGCTTGGAGCATACTGCCTTCAGATACATCCCGTATGCTCCTGTTGGGGATGAGACTGGATACTACACTGCTGTGTGTACGCCTTACGTGTCGCGTCGTTATGACCCGCAGGTTTTTGTACAGTACACTCAGGCTCTGGACCGCACTGCTCGAGCTCTTGCTGTCGAGTTGCACGCCACTCGTGCTCGTCTTTACGACGCTCTGACACAGTTGCTGCCAGCAGTCAGTGCACGGATGCACCCAGAGTACATTCTTTACCCGCGCAGGACGGAGATGCCACCAGGTCTTGACTGGCCTGCTGTTGGAGGTTTTACCCCTCCGCGTGGTCCTCTTCTTCCAGTTCGGGACCAGGTTCTGCACCAGAGTTTCCACGGAGCACAGGATCCTCATATCGAGGGTGCCCGGCGTCGTCACATGCGGTTACCTAGGTTCAGTGGTTTTCTCCGACGCTGATGTAGCATATCGCTATGTCACGTTGTTGTATCCCTCCACCGCGTGCCTGTGTGCCGCCTAGTTGTCTAGCTTTCCTTTTGCCGTTGTAACGTTGGTCTGTAACCGAACCTATGTATGGATTTGTATGTCATGATGACTATGTTGATGTATTTATTGCACTTTCTTTTATTGTGCATGTTACTTCATGAATGACTCCATACAATTGCAATGCTCGTTGCTAAACTACCCCCTGTTGAATTTTAGCAGGATGGTTAGACCAACAGGTCGTGGCCGCGGTGCCAACAATCCACCACCGCCCGACTATATGGCAGCCATGATGCAACAGTTTGAAGTGCACCGTCAGTTTATGCAAGGGCTGATGGATCAGTTTCCACGTCCCAATGCCAACCAGCAGCCAGCCGCAATTACTTTGCAAGAATTTGTGCGACTGAATCCAACCATTTACCGCAACTCAGTTCAGCCGCTTGACGCTGATGACTGGCTCCGCGACATCTCTTTCGAGATGGAGTCTGCGGATGTGGCCCCTACCAACTATGTCACTTTCGCCTCCTACTTCCTGAAGAGACCCGCAGCACAATGGTGGGACACTCACCGGCAAACCTTAGCTCCTGGAACCATCATCACTTGGATGGAGTTCAAGGCCGCTTTCCGTGCCCGTTATATTCCGCAAGGAGTTATGGACCGGAAGAGGCGTGAGTTCCGCAATCTCACACAGGGCACTAAGTCTGTGGAAGCCTATCGGCAGGAATTTCTGGAGCTTTCTCGATATGCTGAAGAGGATATTGCTACCGATGCACGTAGACAGGAAAAGTTCCGTGAAGGGCTCAACCCTGACATCAAGCTCGCTCTGCTAGTCCAAGACTTTGCCGACTTCGCCACCTTGGTGAACAAGGCTATCCAAGTTGAGACAGGTCTCAAGGATCATAAGGATGCTCTTAAGCGCACCCGTGAAGCGGGCTCATCTTCGGGCTCGTCTTCCCAGAAGCGCTGCATTTGGATCCCTCAAAGCATGTACCGTCCAGCTGTACCTGTTTAGAGGCCATCGTATGTTGCACCACGTATGCCTCCTCCACCGCCAAGACAGTTCAGACCTCTAGCTCCAATTCCACGAGCTCCCGCTCCCCATCCCGACAATGGACTCTACTTCAAGTGTGGCCATCCAGGTCACCGTGCCAGAGACTACTCTCAGAGTCAGAATCAGCTTATGCTTCCTCCTGCTGGCCGGGGAAATGGCCGTGGTAGTAATCAGCCTCGCAACTATAATGCCAGACCTTCATATGGTCGTGGGCAGGCATATCATGTCAACATGGCCGAAGCTCAGGATCAACCAGAGACTATGATGGGTACTCTCCTTGTTAATTCAGTACCTGCATCTGTTTTATTTGATTCTGAAGCATCGCATTCTTTCATATCAGAAGAGTTTGCATTCATGCATGGCTTTACATATGAGAAGTTGCACCATCCGTTAGCGGTAAACACTCCCGCGGGCCAATGCCAAGCCTCTATGTTCAGCCCCGATGTCACCATTGATATTGAAGGGTTGGAGTTTCGTGCTTTTCCCATTATTCTGAAGTCTTCAAAGATTGACCTTATTCTGGGAATGGATTGGTTGAAGGCTCATTGCGCCTTAATCAATTGTGCCACTAAAGTCGTACACCTCCTGCACCCATCAGATGAGCTAGTAAATTACCATGCTCACATTGTTCAAAGTGCCGAGGCTCAGATCTATGCACTGAATGCATTGAACGCTTCTCCTCTTGAGGGGATCGAAAACATTCCAGTCGTTCGCGAATTCCAAGATGTATTCCCGGAAGAACTTCCAGGAGTACCCCCTGTTAGAGCTGTCGAGTTTGTCATCGACCTTAAACCAGGCACAACTCCTATTGCGAAGCGTCCTTATAAGATGCCTCCGCATGAACTTCTCGAGCTTAAGGAGGAACTCGATAAATCACTTCAAAAGGGTTTCATCTGTCCAAGTTCCTCTGCCTAGGGAGCACCTTCTCTCTTTGTCAAGAAGAAAGATGGTACAAACCGATTGGTCCAAGATTACCGGCCTATCAACCAAGCCACCATTCAGAACAAGTATCCGCTTCCTCGGATCAATGATCTATATGATCAACTTGCTGGATCATTAGTGTTCTCTAAACTCGACTTGAGGTTGGGTTACCACCAGATCCGTGTCCGCGAAGAGGATATTCCCAAGACTGCCTTTGTTACTCGCTATGGCTCCTATGAGTACACTGTCATGTCTTTCGGTCTAACAAATGCACCAGCAACATTCTCCCGCCTGATGAATTATATCTTCATGGATTACCTCGACAAATTCGTCGTGGTTTATCTGGATGATATTCTAGTTTATTCCAAGAATAAGGAAGAACATGCTGAACATCTTCGTCTTGTTCTGGAAAAGCTTCGAGAGCACCAGCTATATGCCAAATATTCCAAGTGTGAATTCTGGTTATCTGAAGTAACCTACCTTGGTCATGTGATTTCCAAGGATGGTATTGCTATCAACCCGGAACGAGTTCAGGCTATTCTTGACTGGACTCCCCCGAAGAATGTCAAGCAAGTCAGAAGTTTTCTCGGTCTCGCAAGTTATTGTCGTCGCTTTGTCGAGAACTTCTCAAAGATTGCCAAGCCTCTGACTAATCTGCTTCACAAACGCGTTAAGTTTGAGTGGACAGATAAATGTCAGGAAAGTTTCCAGACCCTCAAGGACAAGCTTACTTCTGCTCCAGTGCTTGCTCCTTCGGATTCTTGCAAGGATTTCGTGATTTATTGTGACGCCTCTCGTCAAGGATTAGGCTGTGTTCTGATGCAAGAGCGCAGAGTAATTGCTTATGCCTCGCGACCGTTGCGTCCTCACAAAGAGAATTACCCAGTGCATGATCTTGAACTTGCTGCAGTGATTTATGCATTGAAGCTGTGGCGACATTACCTTCTCGGTAATAGATGTGAGATATATATTGATCATCAAAGTCTGAAGTATTTGTTTACTCAGCCGGATCTCAATCTCCGCCAACAGCGATGGTTGGAAACAATTACGGACTATGACTGTGGTATTTCTTATACCCCAGGTAAGGCTAATGTGATGGCCGATGCCTTGAGCCGCAAGTCCTATTGTAACAACCTCACGGTTCAGCGAGCTCAACCTCATCTGTATGAAGAACTACGCAAGCTGAACCTCCACATGGTTCCACAGGGTTCTCTTAATACCCTTGTTATACAGCCAGATCTTCTGAATGTTGTTAAGCGTGCGCAAGCTAAAGATGCTGAAATTGATCTGATGAAAAGAGATCTTCACCTTGAAAAGTACAGGGATTTCTCGCTTCCTGAAGACGGAACTTTGTATTTCAGAGGCCGCATTGTGGTACCTCGGTTCGAATTGATGACTGACAAGGTCATGAAGGAGGCACATGATACACCACTGTCTATTCATCCGGGTAGCACCAAGATGTATCGTGATCTCCGACAAAGGTACTGGTGGTCTAGAATGAAGCAGGATATTGCTCGATATGTTGCTGAATGTGACGTTTGTTGTCGCGTTAAAGCAGAACATCAGAAGCCCGCTGGGATTCTGCAACCGCTCCCTATTCCTGAGTGGAAGTGGGACAAAGTGCAAATGGATCTTATTACTGGTCTTCCCAGGTCACAGAAGGGTCATGATGCAATTCTCGTCGTCATCGACCAACTCTCCAAAGTTGCACATTTTCTGCCAGTCAAGGACACGATCACTGCTAGTCAGTTAGCAGATCTGTATATCTCCAGAATTGTTTCACTCCATGGTATTCCGAAGGAGATCAGCTCGGACCGTGGCAGCCTCTTCACCTCACACTTCTGGAATAGTTTCCAACAAGCTATGGGAACTCATATTACTTGGAGTTCAGCTTATCACCCCCAGTCCCAAGGCCAAGTCGAACGAGTGAATCAAGTGCTTGAAGATATGCTGTGTGCTTGTGTCATATCATTTGGCAAGAAGTGGGAAGAATCTCTCCCGTATGCCGAATTCTCTTACAACAACAGCTATCAAGCAAGTTTGAAAATGGCCCCCTTCGAAGTGTTATATGGACGTAAGTGTCGAACCCCTCTGAATTGGTCAGAAACTGGGGAACGACCGCTCATTGGTCTGGATATTATCCAACACGCCGAAGAGCAAGTCCGTATTGTGCGGGAAAATCTCAAAGCTGCTCAGTCTCGCCAGAAGAGCAATTATGATCGTAAACACTGGGGATCGATCTATCAACCTGGTGAGCAAGCTTATCTGCGTGTCACTCCGATGAAGGGCACTCACCGCTTCGGAATCAAGGGCAAGTTAGCTCCTCGCTACATCGGTCCCTTCCGCATTCTCGCCAGACGTGGACATGTGGCTTATAAATTGGAGTTGCTGCCGCAATTCTCAAACATCCACAATGTCTTCCATGTGTCGCAACTTCGTTGTTGCTTCAAGGAATCTCCGCACCGAGCAGTGGATCATGAAATGCTTGATTTGCAAGATGATCTATCTTATAAGGAGCATCCGATCCGCATTCTCGATCAAGCTGAACGTCGGACCCGCCAGAAGACTACCAAGTTCCTTAAAGTGCAGTGGTCGAATCATACTGAAGATGAAGCCACTTGGGAACGCGAGGATCGTCTTCGGGAAGAATACCCCGATCTGTTTCCTTCTACCTCCTGAATTCTCGGGACAGGAATTTCTTTTAGAGGAGGAGAATTGTAACACCCCTATGTAATAAAGCACAGTGACCATCTGATAATCATGCCAAGTCATCATCATTTGCAGTGCTTGATCACAGTGGTTTAATATCTCATTTCAAAATTCTGCCACTGAATTCAAATTCAAATGCAAGTGAAATTTGAAGTTGCACAAAAGTTGCTGGAAAAATGTTCATCATTTAGTAAATATTCCAAAACAATTTGTTGTTCAGGAAAACAACATCACCATGTTGCTAAAATGAGCATTAGCATTTAATCCAGTGCAGTTCCAGCAATTATAATTGCAAATTCATTTATGAAAAATGCAAATGAATAACTCTGCCTCCCAAATTATTTGTGACACTGCCTAAAAATGCAACTATTTACTAGGCTAAGTTCCACAATTTTTCTCAGCTCTTGTGTGGCCCCAAATATTCTTTCCTCTCTCTATTTATTAAAGAAAAGGAGAAAAACAGAAAAGAATAAGAGGCAGGCCACTAACCTGGCTCTGGGCCGCGCCGGCCCAGCCAGCCCAGCAACGGCCTCCTCCAACTGCTCCCGCCTCGCTGTCGTCTTCCCCGCATCCGGCGCGCGCACGGCGCCGTCCACCACCTGCCACGGCGATGAAGCTGGTGAGAGGAGGGGATAAGGTCACCCCCGTCCGTCTCCCCTGGCCACTCCTCCCTCTCCTCCCTCGCTCTCCACCGTTTTCCCCCTTCCTCTCCTCCCTCACCGACGCGGCCTTCGCCGTTCGCCGCCCGTGCCCATGGCCGCAGCCGTCCCCGAGCGCTGCAGCCGTGTCTGGAGGAAGCGCCGGCGACCGCTACTCCCTCCTCTGCCATCCATTTGAGCTGGGGACCGCCGCAGCCACCATTTTGACCTCGATCGGATCTCCGACCGCCGCCGTTCACCTCCGACTCCGGCGACTCGCTACTGCTCCTAAACTCCCACGGGCTTTTCGTAGCCGCTCGGTGAGCCTCACCTCCCTCTCCCTTCTCCCCGAGCCGCCGCGTTTCTCCCTAGCTAGCTCGCTGCCTAGCCGCGCTCCGGCCGCCGCGGGACCTCGCCGTCCGGCCACCTCTGGCCACTCCCGTGGCCTCGCGCTAGCTCCGCTGGAAGCGGCGTTGCACTCTCGCCCGAAAGCGACCGAATGCGCGTGCAAAATCACACCGTAGCCATGCCGCGAACTCACCCGTAGCTCACCACCGCCACGGCTCAACGCCGGCGAGCCTTCCGGCCACCTCCGCCCGTTCCGACGCCGTAGTTAGACGCGGGGTGGTGTGCTCGTTTGAACGAGCCCGAGAACGCGCGAAATGGTGCCCCGTGGAGGAAACCCGAGCTCGCCGGAGCTCTCTGCCACGTCTGGCGCTCGTCGGAGAGAATGCCGGCGCCGGCGCTGAGCTGGCTGCCCACGTGGCGCGTCTAGGTCACTGGCAGCTGGGTCCCGCAGGGCCTAGTTGACCAGTTGACCTGGTCAACGCGGGCGCACTGTTCACCTATGCCACTGACGTGTGGGCCTGCCCCCCCTGTTAACTGACTAATTAAACCAATTTTAATTAAAACCTAACTTAATTAGTTAATTAGTCACTGACATAGGGCCCCACCTAGCAAAATACTCTGTTAGTTAGTTTAGTTAACCCACTGTCTATGACAGGTGGGTCCCGCAGGTCAGGTTTGACCTGGACCAGCCGGTTTGACTCGCTGACGTCGCAGTGACGTCATGCTGACGTAGTTTAGTATTTTCTGTTATTTTCTAATTGATTTTAAATTTCAGAAAACTGTTAAAACTTCGAAAAATCGTAGAAAATCAACCGTAGCTCGGATCGAAAAACTTTCTACATGAAAGTTGATCAGAAAAATGAGACGAATCCGAATACGCGGTCAAAATGCTTGACCATCACTCCTAACTACCTGAACATGGATCCGTCCCCTCCGGTTTAGTATACTGAAATCCGCCTAAACGCCGGGAAAATATCCCAGATATTTTCCCGCCTCGTCTGCGACATATAGCAATGCATTAGGGCACCACTAACACTGCATACTGTCATGCCATGCATCTGTGTTGCATCAATTGCTTTTATTTATTGTTTCTTCCGCCTCTTCTTTTCTGATGGCCCCCGAGACCGACGCAGCTCAGGAGACCGACGACACCACTGACGACCCCTCCTTTGCCGCAGAGCTTCCAGGCAAGCAACCCCCCTTGACACATGCCTATATCACCTATTCTCTCTCCCTCCAGATTGCATTAGAATTTGCTACTGCTATTGTTTTATCCTATTCGGATGCATAGCCTGTCCTTGTAACTATTATTGATACCTGTCTGTTATCCAAAATGCTTAGTATAGGATGGATGATAAATCATCTGTGGCCCCTCTTCCTTGTTGTAGTTGCCCCGCTTTAGTAACTGTGCCCGGTCGATGTGATCGAATGGGATGAGACCAGCACATCACCGCACACCCCCTAAGTTGCTCGACTCTACAGAGCTACCATCGAGTGTCGAGGGTGATACCTCTCATCTCACTCCCGATGATGCCTCTGTAGTACAGCTAGTCGGTCGTGGGATAACGAGGGTGATTCCTCTTTCACCACCTCCGATAAAGTTTCGGTCATGCAACTCCGCAAGTGTGAATACCATCGAGGGTGATTCCTCCGGATTCACCTTGTCGGTTACATCTAGTGGGAATCCAACGAGGGTGATTCCTCGGATTCCTGCTTGATGTTATGGACACACGGTTACTTGCACTTTATTACTGTTACTTGATAAAGACGGGTCGGCCCCGAGGGGTACCCGCGAGAGATATGTTATCGGGTTGACCATGAGGGTACCCGAGAGGTGAATACGTGGCACGGCCGGGCATTCTTAGCCCTTGCCGTAAGTCCACGAGACGGGGCGACGGGGTCACAGGATCGTGAGTCTCTGCTCGTTACCGCGCGCTCCTAATGCACTAAGGGTTAGGATATGTAATCTGAGTAGGCCTCCGGCCTTTTCGCGCTAACCAGCACGTGGGAATAATATGGGTACTCGGCGTCATATGTATCAGCTGAAGTTCTTCAGACGTCAGCAGTTGAGCGGCGTGCGCCGGGTTGGTCTAGTAAAGCCTGCGCTTGTATTAAGGAGGCTAGGACTGCTCACCGGCCGCGTTCGCAACGCGCAGGAGTGCAAAGGGCGATGGGCCCAAGACCCCTAAGTGCTTAGGATGTAGACCGGCATGCTGACCTCTCTGTTGAGCCTAGGTAGGGCTACGACGTGTCGATAGTCCAAGGCCGGGCATCGACTGAGCAAGTGTGTCCGGCCAGAGTCATCGAGTGTGTTGGATAAGTTGGTGCACCCCTGCAGGGAAGTATATCTATTCGAATAGCCGTGTCCACGGTAACAGGACGCTTGGAGAATATCCCGATCTTCTACAACTAGAAATGGGTTGAATATATTGGCTCCGGGATTGCTTTCTCGCAGGGAGTTGAGGAAGGATCTCTGGGCGATGTTGATACTTGTTGCTACTACTATATTTATGTACTAATCTGCACTCTTCTTATGCTGCAAGACCCTGAAGATGCTAGTCTTCGTTAGGGTAGGCCTTTCCCTTCTATTCTGGCATTTCTGCAAATCAGTCCACATATATAGCCTTCCATTGATAATGTTGCATAAGTAGAATAGCTCTGATGTAAGTCTTGCTGAGTACTTTGGATGAGTACTCATGGTTGCTTTGTCTCCCTTTTTCCTATATACCCGATTGCTCCAACAGACGATGGAGCCCAGGAGCCTGTTGAGCCAGCTGCCCCAGCCGACGACTACCACTACTACTACCCTCCTGGATACTACTACTACGAGGAGACCTCCGACGACCAGGAGTAGATAGGAGGCACCCAGGCAGGAAGCCTGCGCCTTTCGATCCAGTGTTTTATTTTGCCCCGCCTGCTTAAAGGCCTATCTGTTTAACTTTGTGTCTGTACTCAGATACCTGATGCTTCCGCTGATGCTTGTATGACATCAAGCTTATGTATTCGGGCCCTCGAGGCCCCTGGCTTGTAATATAAAGCTTGTATGACTTTTATTTGTGTTTAGAGTTGTGTTGTGATATCTTCAAGTGAGTCCTTAGGCTTGATCGTGTGCATTTGCCTGTATGATTAGTGCACGACTAAGTCGGGGTCGTCACACACAAACACTAATTAAAATATAAAAACACAATCATAACAGTAGCTACAATTGTGTAAACACACAAAATAGAAAATAAAACAAAAATTTAAGATACATATTGGGTTGCCTCCCAACAAGCGCTATTGTTTTATGCCCCTAGCTAGGCATAATGCATAGTTTCAAGTATTGTCATCTTTAGTTTCTTAATCTTGAGATGTGTGTTTGTTGGGAGGTTTTTCAAAAACAATGTGGAACACATCATCAATCAAGATTTTATCATTATTAAGGCAACTTTCCTCATATCCTTGTTGGTTCCCTTTTACGATCCAAGAATATTTCTTATTAATACCATTGAAAACTTGTTGGATAATATGTAATGGAGGAACTTCCTTCTTAGTATTCTCATAAAAAGTATGATCATCACGAAACATAAATCTTAACATATAATCTTCATTATATAAAATTTCATCTATCACAGGGTGTTCATAACTCATATTATAAAAATCAAAGATTTCTCTAGCCTCTCGCACTATGTATTCAAACTCATTCATAAGGATAAGAGTGGCTATCTTTTTAGCTCCAGGGTTGTTTATAACAGGCAACTCATAGAATAATCTTTGCAGAGTGGGATGAGTACGAATAAATCTTCTTTCAAGTTTAAGAACAAGAGCAGAAGTAGCCTTGGCATAACTATTGGTTCTTTTAAGAATGGGAATGTCATGACAAACCAAAGTTCCAGTACAAATAAAGAATTCTTGAATAACACTCTTTCCTATGATATTCCCACTTCTCGTCACAAAAATTTTAGCATCCAAATTTGCGGGAATTTCTATCTTAGGGATTTTACCATCCTCACTCTTTTCAATAACAAACTCAGACATGATGGCAAATTCAAGCAAAGCAAGAAAACAAGCAAATAAAATATTTTTGTGTTTTTGTAAATTTCTTTTAGAAGTGGGGGAGATGAAAATGAGAGGGAAATGAAAATAAAAAGGCAAATGAAAATAAGAGCAAGTAGATGATAGTTTGTGCGAAGGTACTTGATAGGTTTTGATGATGTCTCCCCGGCAACGGCGCCAGAAATTCTTCCTGCTACTTGTGAGCTGCTTTGGGATTTCCTCGAAGAGGAGAGGATGATGCAGTACAGTAGAGATAAGTATTTCCCTCAGTTAAGAACCAAGGTTATCAATCCAGTAGGAGAACCAAGCAGAACCTTGTTAGCAGCACCTACACACACAAAAGCAAATACTTGCACCCAACGCGAACAAGGGGGTTGTCAATCCCCTCGGCGGTTACTTGCAAGGATTGATTCTGATAGTGATAGATAGATAAAATAAAATACAAAATAAAATAAAAGTAAATAAATTGCAGCAAGGTATTTTTCATTTTATATATGATAGATAAATGACCCGGGGGGCATAGTTTTCACTAGAGGCTTCTCTCTCGAACACAAAGCATACGTTGGGTAAACAAATTACTGTTGGGTAATTGATAGAATAGCGCATAGTTATGATAGATTCATGGCAATGATCATGTATATAGGCATCACGTCTAAGACAAGTAGACCGACTCCTGCCTGTATCTACTACTATTACTCCACCCATCGACCGCTATCCAGCATGCATCTAGGGTATTAAGTTAATAAAAACAGAGTAACGCCTTAAGCAAGATGACATGATGTAGACAAAGTTAACTCAAACAATATGAATAAACCCCATTGTTTTATCCCTAATGGCAACAATACAAATACGTGTCTTGTCCCTTTCTGTCACTGGGATAGAGCACCGCAAGATTGAACCCATCACAAAGCACCACTCCCATTGCAAGATAAATCAATCTAGTTGGCCAAACCAAACGGATAGATCGGAGAGAAATACAAAGCTATAACAATCATGCATAAAAGAGTTCAGAGAAGACTCAAATATTTCTCATGAATAATTTGATCATAAACCCACAATTCATCGGATCCCAACAAACACACCGCAAAAGAATATTACATCAGATAGAACTCCAAGAACATCTAGGAGAACATGGTATTGAAGATCAAAGAGAGAGAAGAAGCCATCTAGCTACTATCTATGGACCCGTAGGTTTGTGGTAAACTACTCACACATGATCAGAAGGGCAGCAAGGTTGATGTAGAAGCCCTCCGTGATCGATTCCCCCTCCGGCAGAGTACCAGAAAAGGCCTCTAGATGGGATCACGGAAGAAAAGAGGCTTGCGGCAGTGGAAACGTTTTCTTGTCTGTCTCTCTGGTATATTGGGAATATTTTGGAATTTATAGCGCTGGAATTAGGTCAGGAGATGACATGAGGGGCCCACAAGCCTGGGGGCGTGCCTACCCCCCTTGGCGCGCCCTCCAGGCTTGTCGCTCCCTCGTGACTCTTCTGGTCTTCTCCCGAAGCTTCTAGGGTCCCTTCTGGTCCAGAAAAAATTAATCCAAAGTTTTTTCTCCGTTTGGACTCTGTTTGATAATGATTTCCTGAAAAGCCAAAAACAGACAAAAAACAGCAACTGGCACTGGGCACTAGGTTAATAGGTTAGTCCAAAAAAATGGTATAAAATTGCATATAATTGCATAATAAACATCCAAGATTGATACTATAATAGCATGGAACAATAAAAAATTATAGATACGTTGGAGACGTATCAGTGTTGAGTAGGATGCAGTGTATGGGGCATGGTTTGTCAAGTAGGCTGTCGAGGGCGGTCTTCGATCCTATGACAAGCATCTTCTTTTTCCGAGGTCGATCGCAGTGAGGCCCTATTACGCTTTGTGCTTTTGGCGCAAATTGATTCTGCTTGCACCTGTTGAGCTAGCCAAGCGTCCTCAATGGTGCAGAATTTTGACACCAGATCGGGAATGTTTGGATGCAATGCCGAGCGAGGGCATTTAAGACGCCTTTATCTTTGCAATTATGCTGGAAAGTTGCTATTATATCTGAGTCATGGCAGTCTGGTATTCTGTTCTTGACGGATAGGAACCTGGCCCAGAATTGCCTGACAGTTTCGCCAGGTAGCTGTTGCACGTAGACTAGATCCCAGACATCATATGGCCCCGAATTACTCATGCAATATTCGATGTGGGAGGTGGGTGGGAGCAGAAATCCGATCCCTTTTGTTTGCGGGCTCGAAGCTCCGACGTTATTCTCCCCAGAGGGGCGTGTTAGTACCGAATCAGCCGAGTCGATCTTGAGATCTGATTCTTCGGCCTCTTTGGATTGGTTGTCGTCGAGGTCACTCTCCAGGAAGTACTTCGGCCCTTGGTCCTCCACGGGGATCTTTCCGGCCGAGGTGGGTGAAGAGGTGAGGAGCTCGCGGCTCACTTCCCGCTCGTCATAGCCTTGCTCTTGATGGAGAGGGCGTAATGCGACGACGGGGGCTTCGGGTGCAGAGATCGCTCCGAAAAGATCTAAGTCGTTGACCGATGATCCCATTGATCCTTGTTTCGTTCGCACAGCGGAACTCTCAATGAAAGCACCAATGTCGGTACTAAAACCGGCAGACCTCGGGGTAGGGGGTCCCAAGCTGTGGATCTCGGATCTATGGTAACAGGGGACGAAGGAGACGGTGTTTACCCAGGTTCGGGCCCTCTCAAAGAGGTAAAACCCTATGTCCTGCTTTGATTATATTGACAATGATGTATCAAGTACAAGCTTGATCTACCTCGAGATCGTAAGTTTGTGTTCTAACCCTAAGGCTAGGTGGTTGTAATTGTGATTGTCCCGTCTACGGACTAAACCCCTCAGCTTATATAGACGCTGGGGGTACCTAGGGTTACACATGGTCGGTTACCCATCTATGGTTACATACGCCGGCGGCCGATGCTGTCCTTGGAGTACACGTCAAGTCTTCGGCAGATTCCATCATGATCATGCCATACCGCGAGGCTTCTAGAGTCCTTCCTTGTAAGAGTGGCGGGCCATGGCTTTGGCCCATAGACTGTAGGCCTACTAGGTTGGTACTCCCTAGTCTAGGACACCGTCACCTAGGTACCCCCAGCATCTATATAAGCTGAGGGTTTATTCCGTAGAGACCACGGTCACAATTACAATCACCTAGCCTTAGGGTTAGAACACAACTTACGATCTCGAGGTAGATCAAGCTTTTACCTGATACATCATCAGTACAATCAAACCAGGACGTAGGGTATTACCTCTTCGAGAGGGCCCGAACCTAGGTAAATACTGTCTCCTTCGTCTCCTGTTACCCATAGATTCGAGATCCACAGCTCGGGACCCTATACCCCGAGGTCTGCCGGTTTTAGTACCGGCATTGGTGCTTTCATTGAGAGTTCCGTTGTGTGATCGAAAGAAGGATCAATGGCTCATCTACAGATCAATTGCCACACCAGCTATGATGACATCTTCGTCCCCAGACAGCTCTTTGCGTTTGGCAGCATTGTCCTACACGCCAATTCGATAGGCCATCTCGCGCACGTCGAGAATTTTGCCCCAGACCAAGTCGTCACATTCGGGAGCTTGGAATATACCGCTGATTTGCGCGGCAAGCTCGTCCTCTCTGGCTGGGCGCCAGGTCAGATCGAGAACACATCGGCCACCGTAGGCGTAACCATGGAGCCAACTTCCGATCTGAGCCACAGATCGAATCCCGTAGTGGGTCCGGCCACGAGCACGGTGATGGAAATATGCCCTAGAGGCAATAATAAAGTTGTTATTATTTTATATTTCCTTGTTCATGATAAAGTTTTATTATTCATGCTAGAATTGTATTGACCGGAAACTTAAATACATGTGTGAATACATAAACAAATACCGTGTCCCTAGTGAGCCTCTACTAGACTAGCTCGTTGATCAAAGATGGTTAAGGTTTCCTAACCATAGACATGAGTTGTCATTTGATAACGGGATCACATCACTAGGAGAATGATGTGATGGACAAGACCCATCCGTTAGTTTAGCATATGATCGTTCTGTTTATTGCTACTGCTTTCTTGAATGTCAAATACATGTTCCTCAGACCATGAGATCATGCAACTCCCGGATACCGGAGGAATACCTTGTGTGCTATCAAACGTCACAACGTAACTGGGTGATCATAAAGATGCTCTACAGGTATCTCCGAAGGCGTCCGTTGAGTTGGCATGGATCAAGACTGGGATTTGTCACTCCGTGTTTCGGAGAGGTATCTCTGGGCCCTCTTGGTAATGCACATCATAAGAAGCTTGCAAGCAAAGTGACTAAGGAGTTAGTTATGGGATGATGTATTACGGAACGAGTAAAGAGACTTGCCGATAACGAGATTGAACTAGGTATGGAGATACCGACGATCGAATCTCGGGCAAGTAACATACCGATGGACAAAGGGAATTACGTATGTTGTCATTGCGGTTCGACCGATAAGATCTTCGTGGAATATGTAGGATCCAATATGAGCATCCAGGTTCCGCTATTGGTTATTGACCGGAGAGGCGTCTCAGTCATATCTACATCATTCCCGAACCCGTAGGGTCCGCACGCTTAACGTTCGTTGACAATATAGTGTTATATGAGTTATGTGAATTGGTAACCGAATATTGTTCGGAGTCCCAGATGAGATCCCGGATGTCACGAGGAGTCTCGGAATGGTCGAGAGGTAAAGATTTATATATGGGAAGTCATATTTTGGGTTCCAGAAAAAGGTGCAGTTTTTTCGGTATTGTACCGGGAAGCTTCCAGAAGGTTCCGGAGGATTCCGGAGGAGTCCGGAAGTCCACAAGTGGGTCCACCACGTCGCAAGGGCTGGCATGGGCTAAGGGGAGGCGCCCTGGCCTTATTGGGCTAGGCGCACCAAGTCCTCAAAAGCCCACGCAGCTAGGGAAGGAAAAAGGGAGAGTCCTAGTAGGAATAGGATTGGACTTTGGAGTCCAAGTCCACGTGTTTACTATTCATGGTTACTGTTCACGTGGCGCTATTCCTTCTACTCCAAGCCCCTACACATATATAAATAGAGGAGAGGGGGTGCCCCAAAGGATATACAACATTGTCTTAGCCGTGTGCGGCGCCCCCCTCCACAGTTTCGTCCCTCGGTCATATTTTCGCAGTGCTTGGGCGAAGCCCTGCGGAGATAGCATCACCATCACCGTCACCACGCCGTCGTGCTGCCGGAACTCATCCACTACCTCGCCGTCTTGCTGGATCAAGAAGTCGAGGACGTCACCGAGCTGAACGTGTGCTGAACGCGGAGGTGCCGTACGTTCGGTGCTCGGTCGGTTGGATCGTGAAGTTGTTCGACGACATCAACCGCGTTGTTCTAACGCTTCCGCTTACGGTCTACGAGGGTACGTAGACACACTCCACCTCTCGTAGCTATGCATCTCCATGGATAGATCTTGCGTGTGCGTAGAAATTTTTTGTTTTCCATGCAACGTTCCCCAACAGTGGCATCATGAGCCAGGTCTATGCGTAGATGATATGCACGAGTAGAACACAAAGAGTTGTGCGCGGTGATCGTCATACTGCTTACCACCAACGTCTTATTTTGATTCGGTGGTATTGTAAGATGAAGCGGCCCGGACCAACCTTACATGTCCACGTACATGAGACCGGTTCCACCGACAGACATGCAACTTGTTTTGCATAAAGGTGGCTGGCGGGTGTCTGTTTCTCCTACTTTAGTTGAATCAAATTTGACTGCGGCCGGTCCTTGTTGAAGGTTAAAACAGCAAACTTGATAAATCACCGTTGTGGTTTTGTGCCGTAGGTAAGAACGGTTCTTGCTAGAAGCCCGTAGCAGCCACGTAAAACTTGCAACAACAAAGTAGAGGACGTCTAACTTGTTTTTGCAGGGTATGCTGTGATGTGATATGGTCAAGACATGATGTGATATACGTTATTGTATGAGATGATCATGTTTTGTAATTTATCGGCAACCGGCAGGAGCCTTATGGTTGTCTCTTTATTGTATGAAATGCAAGCGCCATGTAATTGCTTTACTTTATCGCTATGCATTAGCAATAGTTGTAGAAGCAATAGTTGGCGAGACGACCACGACGCAACGATGGAGATCAAGGTGTCGAGCCGGTGACGATGGAGATCATGACGATGCTTTGGAGATGGAGATCAAAAGCACAAGATGATGGCCATATCATGTCACATATTTTGATTGCATGTGATGTTTATCCTTTATGCATCTTATTTTGCTTAGAACGACGGTAGCATTATAAGATGATCCCTTCACTAAATTTCAAGATAAAAGTGTTCTCCCCGAGTATGCACCATTGCTAAAGTTCGTCGTTTCGAAGCACCTCGTGATGATCGGGTGTGATAGATTCTACATTCACATACAACGGGTGTAAGCCAGTTTTACACAAGCAGAATACTTGGGTTAAACTTGACGAGCCTAGCATGTACAGACATGGTCTCGGAACACTGGAGACCGAAAGGTCGAACATGAGTCATATAGTAGATATGATCAACATGGAGATGTTCACTATTGATGACTATCCCATCTCACGTGATGATCGGACATGGGCTAGTTGATTTGGATCATGTATCACTTAGTTAACTTGAGGGATGTTAATTTAAGTGGGAGTTCATTAGTAATTTGATTAATTGAACTTAATTTATCATGAACTTAGTCTTGATAGTTTCTTTGCATATCTATGTTGTAGATAAATGGCCCGTGCTACTGTTCCGTTGAATTTTAATGCGTTCCTAGAGAAAGCTAAGTTGAAAGATGATGGTAGCAACTACACGGACTGGGTCCGTAACTTGAGGATTATCCTCATTGCTGCACAGAAGAATTATGTCCTTGATGCACCGCTAGGTGATGGACCTGCTGCAGGAGCTGCTGCAGACGTTGTGAACGCCTGGCAGGCTCGATCTGATGACTACTCGATAGTTCAGTGTGCCATGCTCTACGGCTTAGAACCGGGACTGCAAAAGCGTTTTGAATGCCACGGAGCATATGAGATGTTCCAAGAGCTGAAATTGATATTTCAAGCTAATGCCCGGGTTGAGAGATATGAAGTCTCCAACAAGTTCTTTAGCTATAAGATGGAGGAGAACAGTTCTGTCAGTGAACACATACTCAGAATGTCTGGGTACCACAACCACTTGACTCAACTGGGAATTGATCTTCCGGTTGAGAGTGTTATTGACAGAGTTCTTCAGTCACTGCCACCAAGCTATAAAGGCTTCGTGATGAACTATAATATGCAAGGGATGGAGAAGACAATTCCTGAGCTCTTCGTGATGCTGAAATCAGCGGAGGTAGAAATCAAGAAGGAGCATCAAGTGTTGATGGTTAACAAAACCACTAGTTTCAAGAAAAAGGGCAAGAGAAAGAAGGGGAACTTCAAGAAGAACGGCAAGCAAGTTGCCGCTCCCACGAAGAAACCCAAAGCTGGACCCAGGCCTGAAACAGAGTGCTTCTACTGCAAAGGGACTGGTCACTGGAAGCGGAACTGCCCCAAGTATTTGGCGGATAAGAAGGATGGCAAAGTGAGCAAAGGTATATTTGATATACATGTTATTGATGTGTTCCTCACTAATGCTCGCAATAGCGCCTGGGTATTTGATACTGGTTCGGTTGCTCATATTTGTAACTCGAAACAAGAGCTACGGAATATGCGAAGATTGGCTAAGGACGAGGTGACGATGCGCGTCGGGAATGGTTCCAAGGTTGATGTGATCGCCGTCGGCACGCTACCTCTACATCTACCTTCGGGATTAGTTTTAGACCTCAATAATTGTTATTTGGTGCCAGCGTTGAGCATGAACATTATATCTGGATCTTGTTTATTGCAAGACGATTATTCATTTAAGTCAGAGAATAATGGTTGCTCTATTTATATGAGTAACATCTTTTATGGTCACGCACCTTTTGTGAATGGTCTATTCTTGTTGAATCTCGATCGTAGTGATACACATATTCATAATATTGATGCCAAAAGATGCAAAGTTGATAATGATAGTGCAACATACTTGTGGCACTGCCGTTTAGGTCATATTGGTGTAAAGTGCATGAAGAAACTCCATGCGGATGGACTTTTGGAATCTCTTGATTATGAATCATTTGATACTTGCGAACCATGCCTCATGGGCAAAATGACTAAAACTCCGTTCTCCGGAACAATGGAGCGAGCTACTGATTTGTTGGAAATAATACATACCGATGTATGCGGTCCGATGAATGTTGAAGCACGCGGTGGGTATCGATATTTTCTAACCACCGGGCATAACACGGGCGCTACCGATAACGGCGCCACGGCCGATAATGCCAATAACTAGGGAGAGGACATTCAAGCCTCCCCAGGGCGGCAGAATAGCCCCGCAGGAATACCCGAGGATGAAGACCCCGACGATCTCAACGACGGGGTCGACAGCAACTATCTACCTGAATCCGAGGAAGATGAGAGCTTCGGAGCCGAGGACTTCATAGTCCCCGAAGACCCATAAGAGCAAGAGCGGTTCAGACGGTAGCTGGTGGCAACCGCCAGGAGCATGAAAAAGAAGCAGCAACAGCTGCACGCTGATCAGAACAAGCTCAATGACAAATGGGTGGAGGTTCTCACAGCCGAACAAGACCTCGGAGAACGGCGAGAGACCGCATCCAAATCCTACCCACACCGGCGTTTGCTGCCGGAATTCGACAACGAGGCAATGGACAACATGCTCTTGACACATGGTCATGCCGACCAGCCTGACCGACCCCCTAGAGGGCACGACAGGCCAACATTGGAACACAGGAATCCCCAAACAACAACACGCCATTACGACAAGGATCCTGTTGACTACCCCGAGCCCTACGACGCCCGCAGAAGGATAGAAACAAATCGAGCCCTGATACGTCTCCGTCATATCTATAATTTTTGATTGTTTCATGCCAATATTCTACAACTTTCACATATTTTTGGCAACATTTTATATTATTTTTGGGACTAACATATTGATCCAGTGCCCAGTGCCAGTTCCTGTTTTCTGCTTGTTTTTTGTTTCGCAGAATATCCATATCAAATGAAGTCCAAACGCGATAAAAATTTACGGAGATTTATTTTGGAATATATGTGATTTTTGGGAAGAAGAATCAACGCAAGGCGGTGCTCGTGGGCCCCACGAGGCACCAGGGTGCGCCAGGGGGGTCCGGCGCGCCGTGGTGCCTCGTGAGGCCCTCGTAGGTCGGTTGGTGCCCTTCTTCGGCCGCAAGGAAGCTAATATCTGGAAAAAATCATGTTAAAATTTCAGCACAATCAGAGTTACGAATCTCCGGTAATTTAAGAAACGGTGAAAGGCCATAAAACAGGAACGCGAAACAGAAGAGAACAGAGAGAGATCCAATCTCGGAGGGGCTCCCGCCCCTCCGCCGCCATGGCAGCCATGGACCAGAGGGGGAACTCTCCTCCCATCTAGGGGGGAGGCCAAGGAAGAAGGAGAAGGAGGGGGGCTCCCTCCCCCTCTCTTCCGGTGGCGCCGGAGCGCCGCCGGGGGAACCATCGTGACGGCGATCTACACCAACAACTTCGCCGCCGTCAACACCAACTCTCTCCCCCTCTATGCAGCGGTGTAACCTCTCTTGTCCTGCTATAATTCTCTACTTAAACATGGTGCTTAATGCTACATGTTATTATCCAATGATTTGTGGCCATCCTATGATGTTTGAGTAGATTCGTTTTGTCCTATGGGTTGATTGATGATCGTGATTGGTTTGAGTTGTATGTTTTATTTTGGTGCTGTCCTATGTTGTCCTCTGTGTCACGCAAGCGTGAGGGATTCCTACTGTAGGGTTTGTAATACATTCATAATTCTCTTATGGTGGGCGGCTAGAGTGACAGAAGCTTACACCCGAGTAAGGGGGTTGTTGCGTATGGGAGTAAAGAGGACTTGTTACTTAATGCTATGGTTGGGTTTTACCTTAATGATCTTTGGTAGTTGCGGATGCTTGCTAGAGTTCCAATCATAAGTGCATATGATCCAAGTACGGAAAGTATGTTAGCTCATGCCTCTCCCTCATATAAAATTGCAATAATGATTACCGGTCTAGTTATCGATTGCCTAGGGACAAATCATTCTCTTGTGTTACAAAAGCTTTCTACTAAACAACTAACTTTTATTATCTTGCAAATTACTCGTACTTTTATTCTCGCAAAGTACTTCTAGTTTTATTCTTGCAAACCTATCCTATCACCTACAAAATAGTTTCATACTTGTTCTAGGTAAAGCGAACGTTAAGTGCGCGTAGAGTTGTATTGGTGGTCGATAGAACTTGAAGGGAATATTAATTCTACCTTTAGCTCCTCGTTGGGTTCGACACTCTTATTTATCGAAAAAGCTACAATTGATCCCCTATACTTGTGGGTTATCAAGACCTTTTTCTGGCGCCGTTGCCGGGGAGCAATAGCGTGGGGTTGATATTCTCGTGTGTGCTTGTTTGCTTTATCACTAAGTAGATTTTATTTTCTGTTCTAAGTTGTTCTCTATCTTTAGTTATGGATATGGAACACGAAATACCAAAAAAATTAGTTGTACTTGCTACTCATGGAGATGGGGAACCTCCTAAAACCCTCGATGCTCGTTATGTGGAAAACATTAAATACTACTTTGATAATCCTGATAAAACTTCATTCAACTTGATAATGGGAGTTACTTTGGATCAATGGGAATACTTTAGGGATTATCGCTTGTCTCAAAAAGGGAAACTCTTATGGGATCAAATTTATTATTTGCATTGGTATGCTCAAAATTTATGCTTAAGATATGATTATACTTGTTGTTCTAGGATGAAGGCTCCACACCTTCCCTTTTCATGTAAATTTAATGATAATGAAACCTTGGCTTCTTATGCTAATGGTATATATGATTACTATGATGTGGAATGAATAGAAGAATTTGTTACTTTTAAGGGTGCTTATGAAATTGAATCTTTGTTTGAAAAGTATGAAGATTGCAATGATGCTGTCTACAGATCTGAAAATTTTGCTATACTTAAATATTGCTATGAGAATTACGAATACAATGCCGACATTAATGAGTTTATTGAGAAAGTCTCCGCTGTCCAAGAAGAGACTAATATTTTGCAGGCTCCTATGGAAGAAGAAATTGCTGAGACTGCGAGCTCATTAGATGAAAAAGATGATGAGGAGAGCGAACAACAAAAGGAGGAAGAGCAGATTGATCACACGTGCCCACCTTCTAATGAGAGTAACTCTTTATCTCATACATTGTTTAATTTCCCTTCGTGCTTATCGAAGGATGAATGCTATGATAATTGCTATGATCCCTTGGATTCATTTGAAATATCCCTTTTTGATGAAATTAATGCTTGCTATGCTTGTGGCCATGATGCCAATTTGAATTATGCTTATGAAGATGAACTTGCTATAGTTACTTATGTTAAACATGAAATTGTTGCTATTGCACCCACACATGATAGTCCTATTATCTTTTTGAATTCTCCCAACTACACTATATCGGAGAAGTTTGCTCTTATTAAGGATTATATTGATGGGTTGCATTTTACTACTACACATGATAATTTTGATGGATATAATATGCATGTGCTTGCTGCTCCTACTTGCAATTATTATGAGAGAGGAACTACATCTCTACCTCTCTATGTTTCCAATACGATAAAATTGCAAGAAACTGTTTATGCAATGCATTGGCCTTTACTTGATGTGCATGAATTGTTCTTTTATGACATGCCGATGCATAGGAAGAGAGTTAGACTTCGTCATTGCATGATATATGTTGCTTTGAGCTCACTACTAAAATACAAATCATTGTTAATTAAAATTGGCTTTGATATACCTTGGGATCCGGGTGGATCAATTACTTGAGCACTTTATACCTAGCTTAATGGCTTTAAAGAAAGCGCTGCCAGGGAGACAACCCGGAAGTTTTAGAGAGTCATTTATTTCTGTTGAGTGCTTTTATAAAGTTTAAAAACAAAAAAATATAGTGGGGAAACTAAAACTTTTCAAAAAGGAAAGTGAAAGTAAGAAAGACGAGCACCGTTGAAGTGGGGGAGCTCCTTGAACTTTGTTCATGCCCATGGAAACATTGGTAATCTTGAATTACAGAAGATTTTCAACAAAAATAATTATCCCCTTGTACAAATCCATTGTATTACAAAAATAATGTGCCAAGATTTACCATTAGGATGTTTAAATTGCTTGTTTGGTGTGTGCGGTGCAAAAACAGAAACTTTTGATGTAGTGCGCGAATTTACATTTTTTACTGGAACGTGAAAAAATTATGAAATTTTTACACAGTACTTCTATGCAAATTTTTTATTTTTTCCTAATTTTTCAGAATTTTTGGAGTTACAGAAGTATGGTCAATGTTCATATTACTACAGACTGTTCTGTTTTTGACAGATTCTGTTTTTGATGCATTGTTTTGCTTGTTTTGATGAAACTATGGATTGTATCGGAAGGTATAACCCATAGAGAAGTTAGAATACAGTAGGTATAATGCAAAAATAAAATATGAATGGGTTTGCAATAGTACTTAAGGTAATGATTTGCTTTATTATACTAACGGATCTCACGAAGGTTTTGTTAAGTTTTGTGTGGATGAAGTGTTCAAAGATCGAGGAAGTATTGATATGAGAAGAATGAGGAGAGACAAGAGTTCAAGCTTGGGGATGCCCAAGGCACCCCAAGTAAATATTCAAGGAGACTCAAGCGTCTAAGCTTGGGGATGCCCCAGAAGGCATCCCATCTTTATTCAACAATTATCGGTATGTCTCGGTTTTTGTTTTGTTCACATGATATGCGTAAATTCTTGGAGCATCTTTTATGTTTATTTGTCCCTTTTATTTTATGCACCATGCTGGTATGAGATAGTCCTTGGTTGATTTATAGAATGCTCTTTGCACTTCACTTATATCTTTTGAGTATGGCTTTATAGAATGCTTCACGTGCTTCACTTATATCATTTGAAGTTTGGATGCCTGTTTCTCTTCATATATAAAACCGTTATTTGTAGAATGCTCTTTTGCTTCACTTATATTTATTAGATCATGGTCTTTTGTAGAAAGAATTAAACTCTCTTGCTTCACTTATATCTATTTAGAGAGACATCAGGAATTGATCATTCACATGGTTAGTCAGAAAATCCTACATAAAACTTGTAGATCACTGAATATGATAAGCTTGATTCCTTGCAATAGTTTTGCGATATGAAGATGATGATATGTGGGTTGTGCTAGTGAGTAATTGTGGTTTAGTAAGAATATTGGTGTTAAGGTTTGTGATTCCCTATGCATGCACGTAAAGTCAATAGTTATGCAATGAAGTTATATCCTACTTATGGTGCATTATTCAGTGTTAGTTATTCTCAATGCATGTTTATGACCGTTTTCGTTTTCTGGTTGGTCGCTTCTCAATCTATTTGCTAGCCTTCACTTGTACTAGGCGGGAATGTTGCTTGTGCATCCAACTCCTTAAACCTAAAATTGTGCCAAATGAGTCCACCATATCTACCTATATGCGGTATTTCAATGTCGTTCCAAGTAAATTTGCATGTGCCAACTCTAAAATTTTCAAAATAATTTTCCATTTTGTGTGCCCGTACCACTCATGAAGCGGCAGGGGGTGGCTAATTTTTTCCATGCTAGGTGTGTTATTCTCACGATGAGTGTTTTTCGCTTGTCATTGCACGAGAGAGTGGCTGGTAATAGGGATGCCCAGTCCCATAATGAATCAAAAATTAATAACAACAAAATTCCTTGGAAAGTGTTGGTATGGAGGGCACCCGTGGATACGGCTAGCCATGGATTGTGAAAGAATGGTGGAAAGGAAATGAACTTTACTTTTTGTTTGGGAACCGCCTATGATGTGTCTAGCATGGAAAATATTGGGAATTCTCAGTCGTTTTCGTTGACAGGAAAAGCATGCCTCTCAAAATAATTTTATCTTTCTAATTTAAGCTTTGAGCTCTGGCACCTCTGCAAATCTCTGCTTCCCTCTGCGAAGGGCCTATCTATTTTTTGCATTTTTTATTTTTATTGAGTCTCCATCTTCTCTTATAAAGTACCAACTGGAGAGCACTATTGTCATACTTGTGCATTGGGTGTAGTTAATGTTGAGTGTGTTTCATGAATGGATCAATGACTGAGCATAATGGGCTAGGGATAACTTTCTTTAGTGTTGATATTTTGCAAGACATGGTTGTTTGTTAGTATGCTTGAATATTGATGTCTTTATATCAAATTATAGACTATTGCTTTGAATCACTCGTGTCTTAATATTCATGCCATGATTAAACTATATGATCAAGATTATGCTAGGTGGCATTCCACATCAAAAATTATCTTTTTTATCATTTACTTACTTGAGGACGAGCAGGAATTAAGCTTGGGGATGCTGATACGTCTCCATCGTGTCTATAATTTTTTATTGTTTCATGCCAATATTCTACAACTTTCATATATTTTTGGCAACATTTTATATTATTTTTGGTACTAACATATTGATCCAGTGCCCAGTGCCAGTTCCTGTTTTCTGCTTGTTTTTTGTTTCGTAGAATATCCATCTCAAATGAAGTCCAAACGCGATAAAAATTTACAAAGATTTATTTTGGAATATATGTGATTTTTGGGAAGAAGAATCAACGCAAGGCGGTGGTCGTGGGCCCCACGAGGCACCAGGGCGCGTCAGGGGGGTCCGGCGCGCCATGGTGCCTCGTGAGGCCCTCGTAGATCGGTTGGTGCTCTTCTTTGGCCGCAAGGAAGCTAATATCCGGAAAAAAATCATGTTAAAATTTCAGCGCAATCAGAGTTACAGATCTCCGGGAATTTAAGAAACGGTGAAAGGCCAGAAAACAGGAACGCGAAACAGAAGAGAACAGAGAGAGAGAGAGATATCCAATCTCGGAGGGGCTCCCGCCCTCCGCTGCCATGGCAGCCATGGACCAGAGGGGGAACTCTCCTCCCATCTAGGGGGGAGGCCAAGGAAAAAGAAGAAGGAGGGGGCTCTCTCCCCCTCTCTTCCGGTGGCGCCGGAGCGTCGCCGGGGGAACCATCGTGACGGCGATCTACACCAACAACTTCGCCGCCGTCAACACCAACTCTCTCCTCCTCTATGCAGTGGTGTAACCTCTCTTTTCCCGCTGTAATTCTCTACTTAAACATGGTGCTTAATGCTACATGTTATTATCCAATGATTTGTGGCCATCCTATGATGTTTGAGTAGATTCGTTTTGTCCTATGGGTTGATTGATGATCGTGATTGGTTTGAGTTGTATGTTTTATTTTGGTGATGTCCTATGGTGCCCTCCGTGTCGCGCAAGCATGAGGGATTCCTGCTGTAGGGTTTGCAATACGTTCATAATTCTCTTATGGTGGGCGGCTAGAGTGACAGAAGCTTACACCCGAGTAAGGGGGTTGTTGCGTATGGGAGTAAAGAGGACTTGTTACTTAATGCTATGGTTGTGTTTTACCTTAATGATCTTTGGTAGTTGCGGATGCTTTCTAGAGTTCCAATCATAAGTGCATATGATCCAAGTACAGAAAGTATGTTAGCTCATGCCTCTCCCTCATATAAAATTGTAATAATGATTACCGGTCTAGTTATCGATTGCCTAGGGACAAATCATTCTCTTGTGTTACAAAAGCTTTTTACTAAACAACTAACTTTTATTATCTTGCAAATTACTCATAGTTTTATTCTCGGAAAGTACTTATAGTTTTATTCTTGCAAACCTATCCTATCACCTACAAAATAGTTTCATACTTGTTCTAGGTAAAGCGAACGTTAAGTGCGCGTAGAGTTGTATCGGTGGTCGATAGAACTTGAAGGGAATATTAATTCTACCTTTAGCTCCTCGTTGGGTTCGGCACTCTTATTTATCGAAAAAGCTACAATTGATCCCGTATACTTGTGGGTTATCAAGCCCCTCCTCGATCCATTTACGGGTCAAGAGGACGCGCGCCAGCCGGACTCGATGGCTATGAGGCCTGGTTACACAAGCACGGCAGGGCTCGGGAACAGGCTTATGCACGGATGTCTCCCGATATCCGGCACAATACGGCTCGATTTCGAGGGCCCGCTCACCCGATCTGTTTCACAAACGAGGTGATGGAACATCAGTTCCCGGATGGGTTCAAACCCATAAATATCAAACAATACGACGGGACGACCGATCCAGCCGTGTGGATTGAAGATTTGCTCCTCCATATCCACATGTCTCACGGAGACGATCTCCATGCCATCAAATATCTGCCGCTCAAACTCAAGGGGTCGGCGAGGCACTGGCTTAACAGCCTACCTCCTCACCCCATCGGGAGCTGGGAAGCTCTCGAGGATGCCTTTAGGGCAAACTTCCAGGGCACTTATGTTCGACCCCCGGACGCCGACGACCTCAGCCACGTTATTCAACAGCCCGGCGAGTCAGCCCAGAAATTTTGGAATCGGTTCTTGACTAAAAAGAACCAGATAGTCGACTGCCCCAACGCAGAGGCAATTGCCGCCTTCCGGCACAGTATCCGGGATGAGTGGCTTGCACGACAGCTCGGGCAAGACAAGTCGAGAACCATGGCGGCCCTTACTTCCCTTATGACCCACTTTTGCGCGGGAGAGGACAGTTGGCTGGCCCGCAGCTCTCATGGCGGCGATGCCGGAACCTCGGAAGCCCGCGATGGCAAAGGCAAACCCAGGCGCAACAAGAATAAGCGCAGGCACAAGAACATCAGCAGCGATGCCGAGGACGCCACAGTCAATGCGGGGTTCAGCGGCTCTAAGGCTAGACAGAAAAAGAAACCCCTTAAAGGGAACAAGGATGGCCCTAGCCATCTTGACAAAATCCTCGACATACCATGCCAGATTCATGGCACCTCAGACAAACCTGCAAACCATACCAACCGAAACTGCTGGGTATTCAGGCATGCCGGGAAGGTGGCGGCGGAAGGGCAAAGTAAAGGCCAATCCCGCAGGGAGGATGAGGATGAACCTCGGCGGCCCAATAATGGAGGCCAGAAGCAATTCCCTTCCGAAATAAAGGATGTGAACATGATCTACGTCACTCACATCCCTAAAAAGGAGCGAAAACGCGCGCTACGGGACTTCTACGCGCTAGAGCCCGTTGCCCCGAAGTATAATCCGTGGTCGGCCTATCCGATCACATTTGATAAACACGACCACCCGACCAGTATCCGTCATGGAGGGTCCGCGGCTTTGGTCCTGGACCCCATTGTCGATGGGTTCCACTTAACACGCGTCCTCATGGACGGAGGCAACAGCCTCAACCTGATCTACACTGATACGATCAGGAAAATGGGCGTCGATCCATCAAGAATCAAACCCAGTACTACCACTTTCAAGGGTGTCATACCCGGCGTCGAAGCACACTGCACGGGAACAATCACATTGGAGGTAGTCTTCGGATCACCCGAAAACTTTCGAAGCGAAGACTTAATCTTCGACATTGTCCCCTTCCGCAGTGGCTACCACGCACTGCTCGGGCGAACCGCATTCGCTCGCTTCAACGTGATCCCGCACTATGCATACTTAAAGCTCAAGATGTCGGGGCCAAACGGTGTTATTACTGTCAATGGTAACACCGAGCTCTCCCTCCGAACGGAGGAGCAGACCACGGCTTTCGCAGCTGAGGTTCAGGCGTCCGAGGAGGCAGCTCGTACTCTACCTGGAAAAGGTACACCTGGCTCTTCAAAGTGCAATCGGGGGGCACCTATTGACCACGGACAGCCGACCACTCACCCTAAATAGGGATACGCGCTCCTCGTTTCTCTCCCTCTAGTTGAGGATTATGTCCCTAGAGCGCATAACTTCGCACTCAAAATTCCATGGGAGACCGAGGAGCATAAAATACAGGACGCGTCGTTTGGCTCAACCAGGCGACGCCCACCCGAAGACTTGCGCACCTATAGGGCACTGTCAAGGGCACAACATGAGCAGTATGACTAGATGGTTTAAACCATCGTGCGGTAGCCACAACCTCTTCAAAGGGTCCGCTCCTCAAATGCATAAAGCATAGATAGGCGGATGAGCAGGCCGCACACAACAACCTCGCCGTAGACGAGGACAAGCTGGTAAACAGCACGGAGGCGCAGACGTGCGGCAAGGGAGGACTAGGGCTGTAAACCCGAAAGTAGCCGCCCTGTTTGAATTCCTCCCCCCCCTTTTTTTTCTTATAAATGTATCTCTCAAAGCTTCTTCGATAAAGCTCGGCATGTACGGCTCGACCATATGAAATAAAGGAAAACTAGACCTTTTGCGGTCACTACACATATATCCGTGTCTCCCTTTTTCTCTCTCTTGCCTTTGAGCCAAAGATAGCTCTCGCGATACAGCCTTTTAAAAAAAACTCAGCTATCGACCGGGGGCTCGGATTTAAAATCTCACGCTTAAATTCAAAGTCCAAACTGTTTATTTAGCATCTCAGATATTGCATTACATGAATCAGTTTCGAACCATGATTTTGGTCAATAGTTGGGTTGCCCGGCTCCTGTGTTTACCTCTTACGTTTCCGCTCCGTTCGGCTAAGAGTGTAAAGGGAGAACCACCGCGATTGCGCTTCCAGCTCGGATGGTAAAGCGCCTCAGTGGAGAAAGCCGAAAACTGACTGTCTTGGTAAGCGTAAACTGGTCGGCAAGCTGATGACTGTGTCAAACTATGGATTGATGGAGGTCATCCGTGTCTAACGAGGGGCTCTTCTTAAAATGAGCCGAAGTGGCTAATGGTTTAAACCTCGGCTAAAGCCGAACACTTCAAAAACCGGGGGCTAGTCACTAGCTCCCACAGTCAAGCTCCTATGACTAAGTGAAAGTTATAAAACCAATATAGTCCAATTACCTAGTTTCTATACGCACGAACCGCCTCCGGGAACCGAGACGTCTGCTAAGGGTTAAAGCTGCTATAGAAACACCCCTTGTATCCTGTACAAGGGGGCGAAAGCCGACGACTGGTCACTTTCAGTGAAAAACGGTCGCACAAGAGTCAAAAAAGAAAAATATAAAAACACATCGGAAGATAAAAGCCGACCTCATTTTACTTAAACAAAAGGCTTGTCTTTTACATAATCTCCCAACTTCGGCATTCCAAAGTATAAACTAAAAATACATAACGTCTTTGCTGCAACGGGGCTCGGTGATACGAGCACCCTCCATCACCTCGGCCATAAACCGCTCCGGCGTCCTGTCCTTCCCGACGGGCGGTCCCGAAGCCACGGCCGTCGCATCGATGCGAGGATAGTGCGTCTTCATGCAGGCATACTCCCGCTAGACGCCCTCCAAGCATGCTGACCGCTTCCAGCACAGGACTTGGGGGCCGGCGTCTTGAAGACGAGCCACCAGGCCGAAGAAGCTGGTCGACAGCGGCTCTGTCGGCCACAGGTGGACACAGAGGTCCTCCATCGCTGGCCTCGCCATACGATAGAGCTCCATCAACTGCTTCATCTGGTCATTGAGCAGTGGTGGATGCGATGGCGCCTGAAAGTGATGCCATAACGCCCTTTCCGTGGCGTGACCCTCCTGGGCGCCGAAGTGATGGTCGGCGTCGGACGCGCTTTTCGGTAGATCCGTGAAGGCGTCTGCAGATCGCCAGAGTTGATTAAGCTCGGCGAACCTCTTGCGGCCAAAAATACATTGAAGTAAGTACGGCTTACCAGCAGCGATCTGCCTCACTTGCTGGAGCACCTCGCGATCAGCTCGGGCCTAGGTCTGGACCTCGGCATGAGCCAAGCTGAGCTTCTCGAGCTCGGCGGTTGCCTTCTTCTTATCCTCCTGAAGGGCGTCACGTTCTACGTACACCCCCTTCAAGGTGTCCTCGACTTCGAGGACCCGAGCCTGGTCCTTGCCGCGGGCTACCCTTTCTTCGGCCAGCTCCTTGCTGGCCTTCGCCGCCACAGCTTTCTGCTGCTCGGCCTCTTGCCAAGCTTTTTGTAGCTCGGCCTTAAGGGCCTCAAGCTCCGTAGTCATAGCTATAATTACACAAGCTCGACATTAGAACAAGCTGAAACAAATGCGAAAGGTGTATTGCTCAAGCGTTAGCTTTTCGCTTACCTTGGGCCCGTTCAATCTGCTTCTGCATCAGATCAAGGTCCTCCTCAGACCGCTTCAGCTTCCGGTCCATCTCCGCTACTTCCTCGGAGTTAGAGCTCGGAGCCGAAGCTGAGGCCTGCACACAAATTTGAGCATTAGTCTTCTGGTATCGATTTCGATCCTTTGTTTGGTTTTTCAAGCCCAACCAGAGTCTCGGGGGCTACTGCACGTCAACTTTCACGTATATACACATCGACCCCCAAGTTAGTTTTTGGAAACCAACTTAGGGCTCGGGGGCTACTGCTTGCTACGCTCTTATGAGTACTATGCGCAATTTTATAGTCTTCGGACTATGCTTTTTCATACATGTCCGAAGAGGGCTACTGGATGGGTCTAGTGTCAAACTAAAGCATAAATAGAACAAGCAGGGAAAAGTAGAGTTGTGTCAAACATACCTCAAAGCCTCTGAGGAGGCCCTTGAAGACCTCATGCATTCCGGCCTCTACGGACTGGAAGCTGCCCAGCGCCGTGCCGATAAGGGCACGGTGCTCCTCCACAATAGAGGAGCTCACCAGAGCCACCTCCATCTCCTCGGGCCACCCCTTGTGGACCTGCCCTGGGGCAGGAGGGGTAGGCGGAGCCACTTCGGGTCCACCTGTCATGGTGATAGGAATGGAGGCCTCTGGCTGCTGCGGCGGTGTCGGGGTCGCCCAAGCTGGGGACTTCGTATGGCCAAGCCCGCCTTCTTTGACCAAGGGGACCTCCTCCCCTGGCCCTCGGCGGCCGAGGTGTGGACCTCGGCCAAAGAAGTCCCAGCGCCCGCCCCCGTATCATCGGCGGCTAGGACCGGGCGAGATGTCGCTTCCCCCAGCCCGTCAGGGGCGGTGGGGGGCACTGCGTGCTCGGCAGACCCACTTTCTGCCATAAGCGGCGAAGGGAGCCTGTCGTCCTCGACCACGTCATCGATAAAGATGTGTTGTGGGCTAAAGAAGGACAAGTCAGATATCATGCATCAAAACCTATTTTCGTGAAGAAATTGAGGGCGTTCTATCAAGAATGCCTCCAGGGTGCCGGCTTCGTCTTGCGCGGTTGCGCGAGACATCCTCCGAAGTGTCAGAGAGGGTAACCTGGGCGGGCGCAGCCCGTTGGCCAGCTAGTGCGGCCGAGGCCTTGCGCAGTTTCCTGTGGCCCCAAGGGTGCTCCTCCTCCTTGATGTTCTCGAACATCGCCCTCTTCCTCTTTGGAGAAGGCACTTCCTCCTCCGCGTCCTCTTCCTCCTCCTCTTCCTCCTCACCCCCCCTGATGGGTGGAGGAGACGTGGGTGTCTTCGAACCTAGCCTCCGAGGTATCTCGGATGCGTAGGCTGCTCTTCCCCTTCAGCGGTTTCTGCCCCTTATCCGGAACCATGTACGACTCCTCGGCCAAGAGCGCCTCGAGCTGAGGAGACCTCACCTCCTCAGGCAGCGGCGCCGGACACAGCATTCGCTGCGCCTTGGGGATCCACTTCTGAAAAAGAGAGGGTAGGTTTAATCATTCCAATAAAATGCATCCACAAAATAGAAAAGAGACAGAATATGAAACCTCATGTTGCGGTTACCTCGGGGGCGTCATTCGCGGCGTCGAAGCCGCAGTCCATCCCCTCTGGGGGGAATTCATTCTGGGACGGCTTGAATAGCACCGTCCACATCCCGGCCAGGGAGGTGTGGAAGAAGTGCTTCACGGGCGGCATGTCCTCGGGTTTGTAGGCCCACATCGGGCTCGCCCGAAGCTGGAGTGGCAAGATGCGGCGATGGAGCATGACGTCCACCACATCCACCAGCTTGATCTTCTTGTCTGCCAGAAATTTGACTTTTTGTTGCAGCTCGGCCACCTCTTCGGGATTACCCCAGTCCAAGCCTTTCCTTTTCCAGGAAACAAGCCTCCTCGGAGGAGCCGTCGAGAAGGCAGGGATTTCGGTCTGGCCGCCGGCAAGTGGTTCAGTGATATAAAACCACTCCCGTTGCCATTCCTTGATCGTCTCCACGAAGGTGCCCTTGAACCAGTCGACCTTCTGGATCTTGCTGATCATCCCCCCCCCCCCCCCCCCCCGCACTCCGCCAGTTCGAAGCCGCTGGACTTCGGCTCGATGCCGAACGTCTTCAGCCACAGGACAAAGTGTGGCTCGATACGGAGGAAGGCCTCGCAGACGATGATGAACGTCGTAAGGTGAAGGATGGAATTCGGGGCTAGATGGTGGAAATCTAGCCCGTAGTAGAAAAGAACCCCGCGCACAAAGGGGTGCAGCGGGAACCCCAGACCTCATATGAGGTGGGGAACGAAGACGACCCTCTTCCCTGGGTTGGGAGTAGGGACTCGCTGGTTTGGCTCTGGAGGCCGGCAAGCGACGTTGACGGCCATGTACCCCGCGTCCTGCAGCTCCTGGATCACACCCTCCGTAACGAGGGAGCCGGCCCAGTGTCCCTTCAAGGTTGCGTCGGCCATCGCTGGAAGTGGGAGTTGTGTGCGCGCTGGAGGAGACGGACGAGTTTGAGGCTAGATCTGGGCGCTGGAGCTCAGGAGGCTGTATGCGGAAGCGATGGAATGGGAGCGTAGGGAATCGTAACTACTCCTCCTTTGCTCTCATAGGCCTGTGAAAGGCCAAGAGTCCCCCCTTGCTGCACCGTGAAAATCGCCACGACTCAACAAAAGATGCCATTATGCGCATGGGGTAAAACAAAATCTCGATGATATTCCCTAAAATAGAGTGCACAATCTCTACTTTGATGAGATGTGCTAATGAGAAATCTGCCTCAGGCCGCGATTCGAGTAACTGCCCCGCCCAATTATAAGTGGTGACACTTCGGTAAAAGTTGTCAGGCTAGGAGGCACTGTTCACACCTACACTGTTGGCCTTCGAGGCTAAGTTATCTCGCGTCTTCGGATGCAAATATATTTGGTTAAGCCATGGTCAGAGGGCAGATTCCTTTAAGAACAGACCCGATTGAAGCTTGCAATGGACGGAAAGATCCCGGATCATAGACAGAATCATCTAAGAGGAGAACTCGCCTGTCAAGCCGGAGACTCCAAAGTCGAACTCAAATTATTGATAGGAACTCGTCTGTCAAGCCGAAGACTCCAAGGCCGAAGTCATATGTCTGAAGAAGATCATCGTCCTTGGCGTCGAAGACCAGTTCAGGGGCTACTGACGGTGTCCTGGACTAGGGGGTACCAACCTAGTTGGCCCACAGTCCATGGGCCGAACCTACGGCCCACCATTCTTACAAGGAAGGACTCCGGAAGCCTCGCACTTCGACGTGATCAAGGTGGGCTCTGCTGAAGACTTGACGTGTACTACAAGGACAACATCGGCCGCCGGCATGTCTATCCCTAGATGGGCAACTGACCATGTGTAACCCTAGGTATCCCTAGCATCTATATAAGCCGAGGGTTTAGTCCGTAGAGACCACGGTCACAATTATAATCACCTAGCCTTAGGGTTAGAACACAACTTATGATCTCGAGGTAGATCAAGCTTGTACCCGATACATTATCATCAATACAATCAAAGCAAGACGTAGGGTATTACCTCTTCGAGAGGGCCCGAACCTGGGTAAATACTGTCTCCTTCGTCTCCTGTTACCCATAGATCCGAGATCCACAGCTCGGGACCCCCTACCCCGAGGTCTGCCGGTTTTAGTACCGACACCTATGCTATTTGGAGAGATGCCATTAGTGAAAGGGACAATTCCATTTTTTTCTCTAATTTTCACCCACTCTCGTCTGTACCCCTAAACAAATCACGTGCTCAACTTTGCCCCTCTTCCGTCTGGTGTGCTTATGGAAATGCCACTCCGGCCCTTTGCGTCCAGTCAAAGGGGTTTGACCGTCTCCAAAATGTTCTCTGGACATTTTTACCCCTCACTAAAAAAAGAAAACTGAAACAAAAGAAAAATAAAAGGTAGAGAGCAACATACCTGTAGTCGGCCCATGAAGCTAGCCCAGCTAGCCATCATGTCCACTAGAACCGCCGCGTCATGAGGAGCTTCCACGCCTATGTATGCGTCCAAAGCTTCTCCAAGATGATGCAATCGACTACGCCTTCACCGCTGTTGTCGTCAATTCGTTCGCTCTAGAGCTTCCACGAGAAAACTGAGCAGCTCGTCAAGATCGATGTGCGCCCAGCATCGTTTACCCTCGACCCTAGAGCTTGATTCCTTCCTGTAGCGCCATCACCACGAGCTTAGAGCACTGCTGTCGCCATGGCTGACGAGCACCATGATGCCGAGCTCCCCAAGCCTCCATGTGTCGCCTGCTGTGCTCCTAGAACCTAGTATATGCCGCCCCGCCACCTGCTTTGCTCGAAACCATGCCTCAGAGCTGAGCCCGTCGAAACCGAGTTGTTACCGACGCCAGCCTCATCGCCGACTTCGATTCCGGCGACCAAATGGCTCATCGCCACCACCTTTAGATGCGTCCCATTCCTAGGAACCTGTAGCCGCAAATTGTCCCCAAAATGGTGGCTCGTAGTGAGTGCACGGTGCTCCTCCGCCATGCACTGAGCTCGCCGACGGCTAATCGCCAACTGCACTGACATGGCCAGATTAGTTTAGGCTAATCACCCTATTAGCTAACCCCTCAGCCACTAACAATGGGCCCCACTAGTTTAATTAAACCTAGTTAATATTTCTATTAATGGTTAAACATTATGGCCCACGTGTCAGGTCTAACCTAGCCTAGTCCGTTTTGATTGGCCCCACTGGTCAATGAGTGGCTAGGGTAGCTGTGAGTAATGAAAGTATTTCTCTTGGCCCACATGTAAGTGACATACGAAGAACATTTTGGAGACAATCAAACCCCTTTGACTTTACGGAAACGACACTGAGGGGTATAAGCACACCAGATGGAAGAGGGGCAAAGTTGAGCACGTGATTTTTTAGGGTTAAAGATGAGAGTGGGCGCAAATTAGGGGGGAAATGGAATTGTCCCTTAGTGAAATTATGGATCCCAGTCCTTTATTCATAATAAAATACAACTATGTACTCTCATTTTACTGGTCCTTTTATACCATGAATTCCTTTTTACTTTTGCATACAAATATCAATTTCGTACACTCAATACGTTAATCCTTGTAACTAGCAAGGCTAGTGAAATTGACAACCTCACTAGACAAGTTGGGGACCAAGTAAAAGTATTTTAGTTGAGTGCAGGGTTGATCATTGGCTCATAGGGGAACTCGACAGATTTGATACATTGGTTCACACTGAGGGAGAATTTTTTTGCTTACCACAAACCGTTGCGCTTGGGGGCCCAACATGATTCGACTGGAACTTAAGAATAAATAATATCTGTAACACAATGCAGGGGCATGAGAAGATCAAGCAGCTAGAGGAGGTGAAGTTGGACGCTCTCTGGCCTCAACTCTAAAGTTGTCTTTGTCATCATCATCATCACATCATTACTAGTATGAGTAGCATTGTCTTCATAGTCTACTGCTCTTTGATCGCCTTCATGTCCACGGATATAGATTGAACTTTGACATCCATGGAGTGAAACTGGGTTATCACCACTTTCTCGAAGCTTTCCTGGCTAGAGACAAGGGCAGGTAAGCCTTGCTCGATCCATTCAAGAGTAGCACAAGTGCGAGATAATTGCACGACACTAGAGCCGAGAATCTTAGTGGAGGCAACCTATGGAGCTAGTTGCCGAGTTGAAGAAGAAGGTGCATCCGCTGTAGAAGTGGTGGTAGCATCCTTCGTCTTTGGCATCTTGACCTTATGCCTTTGGACTTGCTCGGGATCAAGAGAAATTGTGTTGTCTTCCAGAGTAGGTTTGAACTCTCTGTGCTTGCTCATGAGCTTGAAATAATGTGTCCTGCTTGAGAATTGATAAGTAGCTGGATATAAGGGGCATACTGGTTACCTCGATCTAGATAGGATACTTGTATTATTGTGCCCTTTCCCCTAGAGACCCTAGGTTTATTGAACAATGGGAAGTATGGTGCTAGTAAGGGATGTCAAGTTCCTAACGTCTCAACCGTCTATTGTTTGCTAGATCAAAGGCTACGAGTATTGGTAATGCAAAACTAGTATGAAAGAGTTATAAACAATATTATGGAAATAGGCTAGGACAAAGAGTTTCACCTATAACTTCGTATGCACATGTGGTATCATAAGATACATTATGGGTTAATTTCAACCTTGTCCCCACTCCATCTCATGGGGTTATATCAAGGTCGAAGCAGTGGAATGCAAAGTGTTCTCCAAGATTTTCTCTCTGATAAAGATGCAACGAGCAGGGTTGCTTTGATTCGATGATGCAACGTCCATTTATTTCTATGTCCTCATCCGCGTGTATGTCTATGTTAGATAGGCTCTGGAAGGACAGCGCACCGAGGCCATTGAGGATCTGCAGTGCACGAACGAAGACAAGATGCCAAAGACGAAGGATGCTACCACCACTTCTACAGCGGATGCACCTTCTTCTGATTCGGACCTTTTGTGGTTAGAGAGACACTCTCAAGTTATATAAGATTTTGTTGGACCAAAAGAAGTTTCGCCTGATTCGGACCTTTTGTGGTGGCGTTTCCGGTAAAGGGGGAATCTCAAGGAGGGTCTCCAGACCTTCGAAGTGCCCCACGACTTCACTCCAGTCACAAGCCTAGCCTTAGGCATCTCCCTCCTTACGGTTAAGGGTAATGACTTCAAACATGGCCAGCTCCTATAGTGTGACGAAGCGGAAATCCTTTTGAAGGAAGCTATTCAGGAATAGCTGGAACGGTTTTCTCTTCAGCAACAAATAAATTTTGCATGTCTACTCTTGTTAGTAGAATAGGACCCGGGGAAAGCGCAGAGGAAAAATATGGTACTTTAGAGGAAGACTCGCTTGTCTTTTCCGCCTTGACTCTCGAATATTTTGCTTCTCGGGTGGTGGCGAACAATGCTGCTTGCGTAGCGGGAGATGCCCGCTCTGACGGCCCGACGAGTCATCTACTAAAAAGGACCCTCCCCGGCAAGACTGGGAGAAGCATTTGAGGTAAAGGATCTTGGACCTCTTCGATACTTCCTTCGGATTGAGATTGTTCAGTCGAAGAAGGGGGTAACATTAAGTATAGTGAACAGGTAGCTGATTGTTTTACTAAACGAGTAGGTCCTTGTGAGGGTTTAGCAATTTGTAACCTCGTTTAAAAAAAATACGCCGTCTGGGAGGTTTACCAGGACTCACTAGAAAAACACCGAAAGCAATTTTCTCTTATCCTCGTTTGTTCCTTCCTTTAGATAAATACTTAAAAATCCCCTTAAAATAACTTAAAATAACAAATCCAATTTAGAAGGGACTTCCTCCCCGTGTTGAGAAAACTTTTCTTCTTCCAATTCTTCTTTTCTTCATTCAACTTAGTTCAAAAAAGATACCTCAACGAGAAATCCTGTGAAAAACACGATCGCCTGCCAGTGGAAGGCTTTCTGCGGCTGTGTTGATATCTTTGTATTACCTGTTATCATTCTATCTATCTAGTTATTGCTTTATGTGTTGGTTGGTATTTCACTATTTAAGTAGCATAGTTACTGATTCTATTGACTGCAAGTAGGAGGGTGCCCATGAAGAGGTTGTCTTACACCGCACAGGTGCTGAATCATTACCATTAAAATATGGCAACGATGGCGGATGTTATCAGGTCTAACGGACTTTCGTCCTTCGACTCCTATAGGCGAACTAGGAAGACACAGAAAAGAAGGCAGTTGCGAAGGCGAGCAAGGTATTTTTGAATTTCCTCAAATTGATGAATCAATGAAGTAGTTGAATTGAAGTAAATTCACTACGAAAGAAGCCGCTTGATAATCATTTATTGAATCAGTGTAATGACTCGACAAAATCGAGAGAAAAAAAGTTGTCTTTTGGGCAAACAAAATTGGAAGGAAGAAAATTTCTCTTTTATTTTTATTTAAGAACTACTTGAATTTTGACAAACATACAAATGCTTTAGTGTTCTATGACAACATCATTACTCTCCAATGATTTGGAATGAAATGCCCTACTGATCCTTATTGGCATCGGTCTTCAATATAGTTCTCCACATCTCCTTGCTATCTACCTATCTTTGGCTGACCTTCCGCATCGATACCCATGATTCCTAGGAATGAGAAGAGACAAAAGACCAAATCACGTCACTAATATAATATAATAAACATACCAGGAATCCTAGTTGAAGGACCTGCGTGGGTTGCAAGGCAACGCCTCCACCCTTAGCCCATGAGATTACTCACATATCGCGGCTGAACCACAAACAAGAGACATTGCAACATGTTTCTTTAAGATGAGTGATTGAACCATCTTACATTATCGTCAATCACAAAGGGCTCTCAAGTACAATAGAAATCTATGGAGGAATGGCTATGGAGGTGGCAGTGACTATGGGGAGGACGACCGCGAAGGATGGATGGTGAAAAAACTCTCCGAATAGGGGTGTTGGCGAAGATACAATAATGGACTCCACCTTCTCCTTTAAATAGTGCAGATCTTCTGGTTTGGGTTTCTGGGGCACAGCGTCATGAATTGGTATAGGCCCCCTTTATAAAATGACTCGGCTTCACGTCACGGGCCAGAGGCGCCTGGTACGAGGTGCCACGCCTGTACTCGTGCTCCGCTATGGTTTTGGAAGTGTTGCTATTGACCATCTTTATATGGAAATGATCCTTTTGTGATCTACATTCTGGATATGTCTTCATTTCCTCCTTTCTACGTACATATCTGCAACAACCTCATAAAACAAGGAGATTTGCACATCTATGCAATTATCAGTGATTAGCAGGCAAGTTAAATTCAAGTTCAAACAAAATATCTAAGAATGTTAAGTTTAAACTTAAGAAAAGATGGATGTAAAAATAACAAAATCAACACTTCAAAATGCTTTCAAAAACAGTCTTTTTTGGAGCATTGATTTTGTTTTTTCACCTAAAGCATTGGGAATGTTATTTCTTCACGGAAATTTGCACGTATGTAAAACATACAACAATGTTTGTCGTAAAAAAACAGATTTTTTTAATTGGTTTACCTTTTTTATCTTACTATTCACGAGGGTGTATTTGAGCTCGGGAGTAGCGTACTGCTTGACCCCCCTTTTCTCAAGAAATTCTTGTAACTAATGTCTTTGAACTCAGTTTCTTGTCGCTCCTTATAACAAAGATAACCAAATTGAGTTGGCGTTGAGATCTTCTTGCAAAAAAAAAAACACAAGATCTCATGTGTTTCGCTCTTCTCCTTAAGAAAATATATCCAAGTGAAAAAGAGAAATATGAACTAGAATACCATATTTATTACCGCCGATGCTTTGAAAAGCCATGGGACCAAAAAGATCCATGCGAAGGAACTGCAACGGGTAGTGATTGTAAGTATGCTCTTGATGGGTGAGGCTTATAGTAAACATTTTTTTACATTTAACAACAATTTTAAGGTTACAAAATTTGTAACCTTAAAATTGTAACCTTAAAATTGTTGTTAAATGTAAAAAAATGGACCTTACTATGATAACTTGGTGATTACTAAGACTTAAGAACGCAGGTGTGATCGAAATTAGTGAGTACCACAATTTTTTCTACAACTTGTGACACACTTTCATATTTTTGTGTTTCATATATTTTCTTAATTTTTTGTGTGGAAAATACATTTTATTAAAATTGTGACGTACTTTAGTATATTATATCCGTTTGGTCTTTGGGGGACAACATGTCCCTATTTGACAAAATCACGAAATATGAGGTGAAATGGCGCTCAAGGTTTCTCAACACGAAAATGACGCAGAGCACAACGCACATGTTGCAAAGTCTCAATAGGGAACACCTTTTGTCAAATGGAAGAAAATAACTTTTGAACATAGAGAAAAGGCAACTCAAATCCACAATCCGGATTTTGCTTCACCACACCCCTAAAAAAAAACTCCATCATAATTCATATAATAATAATTCATAAAAGGAAAGAAACGCAATATATTTTTTTCTTAGATTTTTTCCCTATCAAGAGATACAAGTCCCGATTTTTTTCCTACTATAAAAAAAAGAAGTCAAAAGAAAGGCAAAAGGAAAGAAGATAAGCGAATTAAAAGGCAGGAAAAACAATAAAACCAAAACCAACGGCACCCACCGAACTCTTTCTTTTTTTCCCTCCTTTCTCCTACCGCGCTTACCTTTTTCTCTACTCTATATCTTCCTCCATTCCCCTCGCACGCAAAAGCTTCCCCTCCATGGGCACCTTCGCCTTCCCCTCATCCTCCTCCGCCTCCCCCTACCCCGGACTCCGCTCGCCCTTCGACTCCGCCGCCGACGCCTCCCTCCTGCAGCAGCTGCTGGACTGTGGAGCCTCGAGCGATGCTGCTACCCTCTTGCCCGCTACATGTTCGAGGAAATGCCTTGGATGTGCAGATCCCAAGAAACGCTAGGATTAGGCGCTTTGCGGGGTCCCTTTTAGCTCCCCTCTAACGGTTTGTGGCTCTTGGCTTTGGCGTGCTTGTTTTCCCGTGATTTGTGGTGTGTAATTTGGTACAGGGTCTACTGAGAAATCAAGAAGTTGCTAGGTTTGGGCCTCCTCGGCAGTAGGCTTTTGTGGTTTTTGCTGCTTTTATGGGAGTTCCCGTCGCGCGGAAGTCCGATTCTTGGGTTACCGACCTTGCGATGACGGACTGCGGCGGCGGCGACCGCTCCGACCTCGGCGTCCGGCCTATTAACGGTGGCCGAGGTGCCGCCATGGAGCAGCACGGTGACGGGTTGGACGGGGCTACGATGTCCCCACCGGAGCGTGTCCCGACACCGTCTTCGTCGAGGTCTGCTGGGTGGCGGCGTTTCTCCTCACCTGGTCCTCTCCGATGCTCAACGCCAGGGTGAGTATTTGACTTCCTTGCATTCCTTGGAGGGCATAAACTGATATGTTGACTGAATAAAATTTGTTGGATGTAGGAGTATTGGTTATGAAGACGGTGAGGACTCAGACCGAGACCGGTATTTCTCCCCGGGCAGTGAGTTTTCTCAAGATACTTCTGATACGGATTCCATGAGCACAAATATTAGTAGGCTGTACACATTCAGGTTGGGAAATTCGAGCCCGTTATATAGTCCTATGAAACGATCGGGACAAGTAGGCACAAGTCCTCCCTCCGGGATAAATGGTCATGCCAGCCAAAATTCTCCTATATACTCTTTGAATTCTGGCCATGGCTACGATGATGGTGATTATTTGATGGATTCACCCAATTGCGATGATGAACATCATGACAATATTATACAGCCAATTGATTTTGAGAGTAATAATGGACTCATATGGCATCCTCCGCCGCCTCAAGATGAGGGTGATGACTCCGAAAACAGTTTCTTTCAATACGATGACGATGATGATGACAGTGCTATTGGTGATGGGAAGACCTTTGAACGTGTTAACCATGAGTGCGGTGGTAGTGATGATTTACCAGGGACCAAAGGAAAACAGAATATAGCTCATAAAGAGTTCTTAAGGAATGCTTTACATGGGCATTTCAGGGCTCTTGTGTCCCAATTGCTCCAAGGTCATGGAGTTGACCTCGTGGATGGATGGTCGGACATAGTATCCTTATTAGCATGGCAGGCAGCTACCTTTGTGCAGCCAGATACAAGCAAAGGTGGTAGCATGGATCCCACCAACTATGTCAAAGTTAAATGTGTCGCGTCAGGGACTCCCAACGATAGGTATGCCCTATAATGATTCAGCTGTGTTGAGTGATTATATGATATTTTTCATGGTATTTTTGGAGCTAAAGGATTATTCATCTGTTTATTTGCAGTACTTTCATTAAAGGCGTTGTTTGTTCTAAGAATGTAAAACATAAACGCATGGTGTCAAAGCATGAGAATCCTAGAATTCTTCTTTTGGGAGGAGCACTGGAACATCAAAAGGTTACAAACAAACTAGCATCGATAAACAGCATTCTTGAACAGGTAATGCCTCCATTCTTTGTCAGATGAAGTGTATTTATCCTAATAGCTCTCAGTATGTCCGTAGTTGACATTAAAAGTGTGATATGTACAGGAAAAGGAATATCTTAAGAATGCTGTTGCAAAGATAGAGGCCCAACGGCCTCATGTCTTGCTGGTTGAAAAGAGTGTGCCGATGTATGCTCAACAGCTTCTTGCAAAAGATATCTCTTTAGTACTGAATGTCAAGAGATCACTTCTAGAACGGATATCACGTTGCACAGGTGCTAAAATTGCTTCATCCATTGACAATGTCACTTCAGCAAGACTTGGACAATGCCAAGCTTTCTGGATTGAAAGAGTTGCAGAATCTTTAGCTCCGAAGGACTCTAACAGAAAATCTATCAAGACACTGATGTTCTTTGATGGTTGTCCAAGACGCTTGGGCTGCACGGTAATGCACATAGAACTGTTTGCTACCTTTAAAGATCTTGTTCCATTTCATAAAAAAAACTGAAGGGTCAATTCTCATCATATTGTTACTTTGGTCCTAATTTTATACACGTATTCTTCAATACTGTTTTTTGGCATTATTTTACTCTCTGCTGAGGATGGCAATCTTGAGCTCCGCTTTGTGCCTATCTATTGTGGCAGTTTAATTGTGCAAGACATATCTAATACAACCAACGATTTTTTCCCTAGGTCCTCCTAAGGGGCACATCCTATGAAGAGTTAAGGAAGGTCAAACTCGCTCTGCAATTTGCTGTATTTGCAGCATATCAACTATCACTGGAGACTTCATATCTTGCAGATGAGGGTGCAACACTACCAAAGACCCCTTCGGATCTTCCAGCTCGTCCACTTGAGAAGCATATGAATGGTGAGGATATTTCCTCAAGTAATTCTCGGCAGAATTTGAATGATTTTCAAATCATTGGCAACAGAACTTCAGAAAAGGGCTGCATCGTGCCTCTAAATTTCCTTGATGGTTCTTCAAAAGTGTTAACTATCGACCAATCCCTTTTGAAACCTAACTTTGGTCAGGAAGAATATATTCCTGGAACTGATGACACATTTTCTCATCCCCCAACATTGTTTATCGATAATGATTGTGAAGCACCTCTAGTCGGAAATGGGACACCAACAGATTTGCAATGCCCTGATGACGTTCATCGAGCTGAGATGGTTGGTGGGATTTATAGAGTTGAAAGTGAGTTGGACAATGGTTGCCATCATACATCAGACGAAGAACATGCAGGAGTAACCGTACCTGATCATAACGAGAACCCCACTGAGTATTTCCCAACATCCGAGAATGCACAGAGCATTTTGGTTTCCTTGTCCGTTGCATGCCCTCAGAAAAGAATTGTATGCAAGCAATCTCAGCTCTTCCGCATAAAGTTCTACGGTAATTTTGATAAGCCACTTGGGAGGTATTTTCGTGAGGATTTATTTTATCAGGTACTGTATTGTCATTCATTTTCCTGTTTGGTTGCAAGCAGATACCTAGTAGGCTACTACTACCTTATTAATGTGTTCCGTCTTTGTTGCAGACTTCGTGCTGTGAGTCTTGCAAAGAACCCACAGAATCTCATGTCCAATGTTATACTCATCAACAAGGCAGTCTTTCAATAGGTGTTAGAAATCTTGAATCTGTAAAGCCGTTACCTGGACGGAATGATGGGAAGATATGGATGTGGCACAGGTGCCTCCGGTGCAAACAAAAAAATGGAAACCCTCCGGCAACACACAGAGTAGTGATGTCTGATGCGGCATGTGGACTTTCTTTTGGGAAGTTTCTTGAACTTAGCTTTTCGAATCACACAACAGCCAATCGAGTTGCCTGCTGTGGACATTCCCTCCAGAGGGACTGTCTCCGTTTTTATGGGTATGTGGTGGATTCTTGTATTCAACCTTCTCAAATTTAAGGTCAATGTAACTGTTGCCATTCTCCATGAACAGGTTCGGAAGCATGGTTGCTGTCTTCCGTTATTCTCCTGTAGACATCCTATCTGTCAACTTGCCACCCTCAGTATTAGACTTTGCTTATCCAGTAGCACAAGATTGGCTCATCGAGGAGGCTGGTGATGTATGTTCATTTGAATATAAGTTTGTTTATTTACGGCCTGTTTGGCCTAGCTTAAAGTTGAAGCTGAGTAAATCACCCAGCTTTTTAAAAAGCTGAAGCTTATAATTTGTCGTGGAGTTGCTTCTTAGCCTTTCACCATCCTATCTCTCACCTCTCTCTAGCCGACTTCCCTTATAAGCTAATGCACTCTGAGAAGCTAGTTTTGTGGGCTTCTCCACCATTTGGCCCTAAAGCTAGCTTTATGGAGCAAAGTTAAGCTGGGTGCTGGAAATGCCCATTTTGACATATTTCTATGCAATTTATTGCCCTATTTAAATGGTTAACTTGTCTTGCAGGTAGCCAATAGGAAGGATAACTTTTACAGGGTGATTTCTGACAATCTTGACTGCATTGAAAAGACAGTTTCAGCCCAAGAAGATGTGAGCATGAAGGCCGGCTTGTATAAACATGTTGTTGATCTTAAAGATCTAATTAAAGTTGAGTGGAAGAAATATGATGTAAGTTAAACTGATACATGGTTTTATTCTGCTGTTAAAAGTATGTGGTAGGTTACATACTGTGCTGGTGGGTTGATTTTTTTTTTCCGTAAATGCACACCATTTTTCAGGTTTTGTCGGGGTTTGGTAGCATACAGAACTTACAAACAATTGGAGAACCTGTAGATGTTTTAGAGCTCAACCGCCTGAGGCGAGAGCTTGTACTTGATGCACACGTATGGGATCGCCGTCTGCACATGATGCACTCACTCACCAAGAAAAACTGTACTGCAGCAACTGATGCACAGTGTCCTAAGAAGTTTCCTGAAAGTGTGTTAGAAGATTCAAAGGCTGAGATTTCCAGCACACAGGAGAATATGGAGAAGTCACTAGAATATTCGCAGTCAAGTTCGTTTATCACAGATAGTGGGAAGCCGTTGCTCGGAAGAGAACATGGTGACACAACCGTGTCACATTCTGGGTTGACCAACATAGATGAAGTATACCACCAGTCTGTTGAAGGCTCTGCTAGTTCTGCTGGTCTCCACATTGTCCCGCACCCATGTGAAGTACAGAGCAATGGGGTGGTGGCTGATGAACTTAAGGTTGAGAAGACATTGGAGAAGTCAGAGTCTTCTCCATCAAATCTTTCTGATAGAATTGACTTGGCATGGACTGGCTCTGGCGTGGAGACACTTCTAGTCGTACCTACTGCTCTGATGAATGGCTCCTCATACCAGAATGTTATGGCTCCAATTAGAATTAAATCATTTGATTCTGGAATCAATTTCAGAAATGGGTTATCACCTGTCGACGATTCAAATGTAAGCATAAGAAGAGCTTATTCCCAAAGGCCTCCTAGGGCGCTTGAGAGAACAGGCAGGGGTTTGTCCCCGACCTTCACAAATAAGCTGTCACTTCCTGGTATGGTTGATGGTGAGGGTCGTTTCCTTCTATCACAAAGTGTTTCAGATGTTGTTGTTCCAGTGTATGATGATGAGCCGTCCAGTATGATAGCCCATGCCATGACTGTTTCAGAATATCGTAATTTCATGTTGTCAGTGCTGAATCTGCATAATGAGTTGGACAGACCTAGTGTTTTGAACTCTGTGGATCAGAATTCTACTTCTAGAAGCTGGTCAGATGTATCTCAAATGAATTCCAAGGATATTCATTTGACGGTTTCTTTTGAGGATGAAGACTCGTGTTCTGTGGATAAGGCAAAATTTTCTGTAATATGTTATTTTGCAAAGCAATTTGATTCAATCAGAAAAAAGTGTTGTGCAGATGAACTGGATTACATTCGTTCTTTGAGCCGGTGCAAGAGATGGAGTGCTCAAGGTGGCAAGAGTAATGTATACTTTGCCAAGACACTGGATGATAGATTTGTCATAAAGCAAGTGACACGGACGGAATTAGATTCATTTGAGGACTACGGAGCTGAGTACTTCAAATATGTAACAGAGTCTGTATCCTCTGGAAGCCCAATTTGCCTTGCTAAAGTTCTTGGTCTTTACCAGGTTTGTAACACTTTAAGTTTATTCTCATGTGTTTCTAGGGTCCTGTAAGGTTAAATTATTTTTAACTTAAATGTGACCCATCTGTGCACTAGGTGGTTGCCAAGAACATGAAAGATGGAAAGGAACTGAAGATGGAATTAATGGTCATGGAAAACATATTTTTCAAGAGGAAGGTATCAAGAATATATGACCTGAAAGGATCCCTGCGTTCCCGTTACAACCCTGATACATCAGGAAACAACAAGGTTCTCTTAGATCTCAATCTATTAGAGACACTTCATACAAAACCCATTTTTCTTGGAAGCAAAGCAAAAAGAAGGTTGGAACGAGCTGTCTGGAACGATACTTCTTTTCTGGCAGTAAGTGACTTTACTCACTGTGTTGTGTATGTCTGTTGTTTACATGCTTGTAATATATTCTAGGGTGCACTGACCTAGTATGTCTAGAAGGCCTCGGATACCAAGATGACAAGATCTTGAAAGCTGCTCGATTTCAACCAATTTATATGCTGTTCCAGTGAAAGCTAGACGGGTTAAATAGTCATGCACATGTTTCCACTTTTCACACTTAGTACTTCGAAATATTGTTTTCTGAAATAATAATGTTGAAATAGCCTGGAATCGCTATGAATCTTGGAGCCTGTAGCTCAACTTTTGGTGCAGCCACGGGGGCCTAACTAGAGATAAGATAATCTCTTTACTTGATATTAGAGATGGGTTTCTTGAGGGTTAACCATTTAAGGGATTGTAGTTTTATTTCTATGTATTATAAGGAAGCTATAAGAAGTATACCGACACAGTCCTGGTCCCCTTTTCTGCCACTGTGGTGTGCCTGCAGTCACAGCATGGTCGTGCTACTCTGGTCCAGATCCCCATCACAGCATGGCTTAATTTTGCATGTTTCTAGGTAGACAGCACACGAGCCCTTTGTTTCTTTTACTGAAACCGTAGAAGTTTCCTTAATCTGTTAAATTTTTCCTACCTTCCTGTTGCTGACATCCAAAGTGGTTATAAAGATAAACTTATAACACAATATTGGTGATTGTGGGGAGATAAGGGAAGCTAAAGGATTGATGTGAAGGTGTACAACCCTTTGATGAGCTGCAACATGTGGTTCTTTAGAGCAAATTATCGAACCTGCAGCCACGCATGATGTGTTTTCTGTTTCCAAAAGTTGAAACATTGTTGCCAGACTGGTGGATGATTTGGGTTGGTCAACGTGGCAACTATCAGTTGAGTTATTAGTTAATTTAGCTATTTGGAACTTCGGATCTGTTTTGGCCAAGTCAACGGCCACCCTGGGCTTGGCTTAGTCTTTAGTATATTTTGCATTTCTGATTTGACAAAATCGGTCTGAATGATTAGTATAGTTATGTTATGCAATTATACAGTAGCAATTGTTTTGGTGTAGCATATGAAGTGACAATACCACGAATATTGTACGTCTCCAATTGCTCTTTGGCATGCACGATCTATTCTCATTCGTGCTGCCTGTTTCCTTGTTCGCAGTCGGTGGGTGTGATGGACTACTCCCTCTTGGTTGGCATCGACGAGGAGAAGAAAGAGCTGGTGATGGGAATCATTGACTATCTCCGGCAGTACACGTGGGACAAACAGCTGGAGACCTGGGTGAAGGCGTCGGGGATTCTAGGGGGCTCCAAGGACGGGATGCCGACGATCATTTCTCCAGACCAGTACAAGAAGAGGTTCAGGAAGGCCATGTCAAAGTACTTCCTGACTGTCCCCGACCAATGGTCACCTTGAATCGTCGTCACTTGATGCCTACTATTATTTGCCTATTCGAGTGCAAGATGGGGTGATAGCGACTGGGAAGCGGCACATTGTTTTCTTTCTATTTTTTTCTTTGGTTTTGTTAGGATGATAGTCCATCGATCTGCGCCTTTTGTATGTTATTTTTGCTCGCATCAGGCAGGATTGGGATCGCTGGAGAGGGCCTACGGTAAAGGTTGTCCCCATCCAGGCAGAGCCTAGAGATCGATATGTGTATATTATATATAACAACACTACACTGTAACATGAAATGAAATGCAGAGGAATTAAAATGCGTGAGTTTCCTTACAAAGGCAATGATTTATTTTTCTTGGTTGGCCCTCTTTACTACCGAATATGGTGTGTATAGACTTTTGTAAACTTCAAAATTATCTACATCCATGATGCCAAATATATATCACTAGCACAAATGCTCGCTCGTTGCAACAAGACATTGTTACCCGTCTCATGCGTCCATTTATTTCCATCTGTGCACTTCTCTCCCTCGGAGCTCACAACGTGCACCCTCCTTTAGAGCCAGTTCTTTTGCTAGCTTCTAGAATAAGCTGGAATAAGCTGCCCCCTATCCAGCTTATTCTAGAAGCCCAACCAAATTTATTTTTTTAGAAGCCTACTAATTAAGACTTGACTAGTAGGCTTCTAAAAATATATTTTTGGTTAGACTTCTAGAATAAGCTGGGTAGGGGACAGCTTATTTGAGAAGCCCAAAAAAGCACCAAAAGAACTGGCCCTTAATTATGTAGCAAGCTGTTTAGGTAACTTCAAGACATATATAAATTGGTGGTTTGGTTCTAAGGGGGCGATGTGGTACTATCTCTACTATTTTATTTAAGGGGATCTGCAGTCTCGTCGTTGTCGTGGTGATGGTTCGACCACCACCTGCTTCCTACGAGCGAGAAACCAGCGCACCTCCGTTTCCTGTCCCACCTCATATTTTTTGTTTTCTCGTTCCACCCACGGCCCCCGCATCCCCTCCCACGATCCCCCCAAACCGCGCTTTCTTCTCCGTCTTCCACGTTCCTCACGACCGCCCCAACCCAGCGGAATCTCATCCTGAGAGAGCCGCTCCCGAGCGAAGCTCTCCTCCGGCGACGCATCTCCCCGGCGCTTACCAGTCGTGCTCCTCTGCCTCCCGTCCACGCGTTGCCGCCACCTCGTAGTCCCCACCGATGCATAGCTGATCGCAGCCTCCCTTATCCTCCTGTCCACGGCTCCACGGTCTGCCCGGACGAATAGGACGACAACCGTGTTCCTCTTTGGATCCAGATGGTAAGATTGACCAGGGGCAGCGGCTGCTACAAAAGGTGGATGAATCGCGAAAGACACAGATCTGCAGAGGCGCGGGCTGGGCGGGGAGGCGACCTGTGACAGCGTAGGAGCTCGGGGCCTTGGAAGAGGGGGTCATGTCCAACACGGCGGCGTCAAGCGCACGGTGGCTGCGGAAGAGGAGAGGGGTGGTGGCGGCGCCGCCAGGCTGGAGGTGCCGGCAGGGAGGTGGCTCACGGGGAGTTCCAATCTCACCAGGCGCTTCATGCTCTTCCTGCACCATGGCGCGGTCGCCTCGGCTCCCAGGTATGTTATCCAGTTCGCTAATTTCTCTTGTTCTTTTTTCATTAACACATACACGCATGGCATGACAAATCATGTTGATTAGTGTAGACAAATTCTTTTTTGCACACAGCTAAGCTTTCCAGTAGTACAGAAAGAATCTCAGTCCATGTTCATGTTTGATTGGAGGCTGCAAAACTGGCTTCAACGCCTGTGCTGCTAGCTGTCACTTGTCAATGACCAATGAAAAAAGAAAATGGAGAGATGTTGTAGTTTGGAATCGTGCACATGCTTGGACAGTTTTTCGTTTCTTCTTGTGACTTCTGCAGCTTGCTATATGTTATTGTTCGAACTACATCACACTTCTGACTGAATAGCAGGAAAATACACTGACAAAATAAAAATGCTTTGTTTGGATAAAAATTGTTAACAATACACTGGCGAAATAAAAAAAAATGCTTTGCCACATGTTTGCAAGCAGGAAAATAGTCCACATGGAGAGATTATTTCTAAGTTGCATAGTAACACCAGGGGCACAATCCAGGCGAACTGTCTGCTGCCCATCCTGTTCTAACTACTAAACCCGGTGGTGGTGGAGGTACAGCCCAGAAATTAATCCTGGACGTGATTACCGGACGTAAATCGACTATGTTAGTTTATTCACAAGGTACAATCCATATGCCATTCCGAAAATCCATATGCCATTCCGAAATCCTTATGCCATTCCGAAAATCCATACACACAGCTACTTACATAAGCTCATATTCTGTGTTGCTTTCGATGCTTGGTATTTACCATGGTCGTTAGCTTTTCTTTTTTTGGAGAGTCATGGTCGTTAGATTTTCTTTTTTTGGATAGTCATGTTCGTTAGGTTTTCTTTTTTTGGAGATTCATGGTCGTTATCTTAGTACCAGTGTTACGTATTAGCTCAGTATCCATGTTCTGAATTAAGCAAGCTTTTTATTGTCATCATCTATAGGTTGCGCCGTTCAAAATGTACGAAGAAACACTACATGAAGAATGTGTATGAAATGGTTTGATGCTATTCAGAGCTTGCATTAAATCTCTTACAAAATGTCAAACTCATATGGTTTTCATGGTTATGATTGTGTCGATCAAGAAGCTACAAACATTGACCTGCGAAATCATGGCAAAGGTTAGTTGAGAGCCTTGCACTTTCCATGTTCGTTTGGTCTACATTATTTTCAAATATTTCGGAAGTGGCTACTCGAGTTTATACATCCTAACGAAAAAAAGTTAACCAACGTCTCCAAATGCATGGTTGGGAGAATTAATTGCCTTCCAAGTTCTCATAACAGGCCTTCATTGACAAATGCAGGGCAAACTGGATTTCTCATAATATCAGAAAGGCCAGGCTCGGAAAATTTAAGCATGTTATATTTCTTAATCTGGCAATGATTACCAATAAACACAGTTTATTGAGCTCAATTTCTGTTTGTGTGCGCAATAGACACTGCAGGAATCATATTTATACTACAAACTTGCTGCTACCTGTCGGGCACCCATCTATGAAACCTTCTTAATAAACTCACACCGTTTTCAGATAGCATAGCAATTAGGAGGTAGAATTATTAAGATAAGGCTTAGGTAGCCTTGCATATCTTTTTTGGTAACGAAACTTATTTTATATATGAGGTATACTGACTATCAATCTGAATCTATATGTAAATATCAGCACAGTCCACTGCAAACTATGTTATGGTATACGTGTCTGGATGTTATTTGTCATTGTTGATGTGAAACATGCACTACTATTACTTATGAGCCTTTATAATAATCGACGGGAGATGTATATGTTTAATTCATGGTGGATACGGGGAATTGGCAGTCAGGAGCTTAGTAGCGATCACAAAGGATCTCTTAGAATACACATTGTGGTAACCCAAAATTATGGAGAACATAATTTGGAGTTTGCTCTTTCTATATATCCGTCGTTTGGATATGCTAAGTTTCTATAAATGTTCTCATTTCTCTAATTTTCTTAGTCGTACAAGATATTGTTCGAGCGTCTATCTATAGATAGGGGTATAATCTGAAGATGTGTTCTCTCCTTTTGCCTTTCAATTTTTCTATGTCTTTTCTCTCTGTTTGTAGTTGTCACCGACCAGGATGGTTCTCCCCGTGAAGGTGATGCTTCTTGGTCTTTATTTGCTACAGTTTCTTGTCTTAAGATGGGCCCCCACCCATCTAACGAAGAAACAAAGCTCAGTCCATAGTTACTCACCCACCCGGAAGTTGCAGTGGAAGATGTTTCTGTGAATGCAAGCTCATGCAGGCCATTTTTTCGCTACCATTTCTTCTGTTTAAGATGAGTTTTCCCCCAGCCCCAACAGAAAACTAGGCTCAGGCAATTTTGGCCACTATCGATAACCGCATCATATCCTGATATTTATGGCAAGAAAGCTGAGGAAGAGAGACATTGTGTAATTTGAAGACTTTGGTATCAAAGGGTGTCTTTTCAGTAATGTTTCTATTCATTGAAAAGTCTTGCTGACTTCAAAATATTTATAGTTGTGATCCTGTTCCTAATCAAACCGAAATGTATTACCATTGGAGTTCAAAGCATGTGATGCAACCTTGAATTATCGTAAGAACATTCTCAGCGAACTGTATGATGTCATTTTCCTTGTATTGATTGTTCAAATAAATTTGTGTGTTCCTAATTTTCCTATTATGGTACTCCCTCCGATCCGAATTAATTGACACAGCCTCGAGGGAGTAGCAATAATGTACCTTGGTTCATCCGAATAATTTAATTGAAAACAGATGGAGTGAATGCCTTTCTCTTTTTCTTTTTGTCTTCTTATGTTTTTCCTTTTCTTGGTAGGAATAGATGCTTATTCAGTTGCTGCTGGTAAGACCATTGATCCCTTCTAAAGTGATGTGCAAAGTCAATATATTTTGAGGCCGATGCATAAGGTTGCAAGGTGTTTGTTGATAGTAAGAGGGTAGAGATTAAATATAATCTCCATGGATTCGGGTTATGATTTTATTTATCTTTTCAAAACACATTTTGTATTTCGTGGCAACGCACGGGCATTCAACTAGTTTAATTATAATAGGAAGAGCCGACTTATTGAGTTGGTGGTTTTTCTTTTCAAGCCTAGCGAAGCCCAACGTAGCATGAGTAATTGCAGTCGGCCTATTTGGAGCGTAGCGATTGAGTTGGTCAAATCTGGCTGTGTGGCCTGGCTTCATTTATAAATAGAAACAATTAAATAAAAGAAGTTTCTTCCTTTGGCAACAAACATCAGCTGGATGGAGTGGTTAGCTTGGCTATAATCTCTTTTCAAGCGACCACAAGGGTCGGATCTTGGCATTAGCATTTTTTTATGTGTTGGGCTCGGGCACAGACAAAAACGATGGATGGAATTTTTTCCTCTGCGGCCCAATCGGAGGAAAAAAGATGTGGAGCAGGCCCATGTAGGGGACTGACTCCTGCGGTCCAATCGAAGGAAAAAATAGATACGGAGCAGGCCCCTTGACTGCATGGTTTGGAGGCCCAGCCCGAGAATTTATTTATGCATGGACGGACAAAAGTTTTAGTGCCACCTCAAATAGACTCCCTGCAGCCCAATCAAAGGGAAAAAAAGGATGCGGAGCAGGCCCGTTGACTGCACGGTTTGGAGGCACAACCCAAAAATTTATTTATGCGTGGACGGACAAAAAATTTAGTACCACCCCAGATAGATACGGAAGAAAATAATTCTATACACTCAAAGGACAAAAAGTTCAGAGAAACGCACCTCCGTTTATTAGTAGGTATAGATAAGTTAAGTCACGAGACATACTTTTATATTATATTTATTTGATGTTATTAATGTTGATATTTTTCTCAATAAACTGGATCAAACTCTACAACGTGGCTGTGGTAGGTGTGTCCATCTTGTTCGATTTCTTCGTAGCTTTTTAAGGCATCTTTTACCAGCTGAAATAAAGTTTTACAAAGGACCTTGCAGCTCAGATGACTAGCTTCCTTGTAGTGAAATCATTCTATTAGGAGTCAAGTCCTGGACTTCACACGCTTGCTCGTATACTTTTCGATGATTCGTTCACCCAGAGATGACGTTCAAAGCACATGCGATGACTTCATCAATATTGCCGCTCCTGTATTTCTTGATCTATGCCATTTTGAATAAACGAACCCAGAAATTTTATTGCACATTTCTTTTTTTATGCAAAAAAGACAAAGGTCATATGTATACAGAACAAATTGGCTAACCTACTCAAAAAAATTAGGGTTCCTCCGTCTCTCGCCGGCGCCGCCGCCGGTCCGCCTCGTCTCCGGTGGCCTTAGGGCCATGGGGGCGCGGTGGATTCCGGCCCTTGCCGGTGGGAGGGCTCCGTTTTTAGATGTGTTTTCGTGTTTTCTTAGGTTTTGTGTCCTGTTAAGGAAGGCGAGACGACGGCGGCTCCCTGAAGATGGAACAAGGTTCTCCCCGCCTAGCCCCATTTCCGGTGGTGCATCTAGCATCGTCGGTGGACGTGTGAAGGTGTGTCTCCGGCGGATCTGCCTTTGGTGGATTTGCTCGGATCTATTCGTCGTTCGTCTATGTTCGTTTGTCTTCAGATTGGATCCTTCTGATCTACGCTACTCTTCATCGGCGGCGGTTGCTGTTCTGGTGCGTTGGTCCTATGGGGCCTTAGCACGACGACTTCCCGACTGTCTACTACAACAAGTTTTGCCCGGCTCCGGTGAGGGAGAGGCGATGATGGCGGCGCGCCTTCGGCTCGCTTCAGTGCTTGTAGTCGTCGTTAGGTGGTCTATGAATCTGGATGTAATTTTTATTATTTCTGGTGTTCGTTGTACTGCCATGATTGAAGATGAATAGATTGGATGTTTTCCCGCAAAAAAAGAAAGAAAGACAAAGGTCATATATTTATATTTATGATCACATGTCCTTACAAACACATCCTTATAGAAGAATAAAATTACATTAAAATTCTTGCGGATACTGAAGTCTTCTTCCTCTTGTATCCACTGGTCACGCTCCGTGAGCGTAGCTCGATGCTGCTTCTGGGCCTCTGCCACAGTGGAGCAAACTTGTTTAAATCCAGGAGCTTGTAGAAGTAGCGATCGGGAAGTCATCGATGCAGACCAGCAGACGCCAGCGACCACGATGTGTGAAGCAAATCACCACCCAAAAAGAAGAAAAAAAAAAGCCAAAAAGGGCATGCAGAAACTCTGAAGACCACAAAACCCGGTTGAATTTAGAAGGATCCACCGGAAACCCACCGACTGGATCCGAGAAAACTCGACGGAGACACAACTCCAGCTCTCCACGGGCGATAAGCACACCAATGAAATGGGGCAAATGCGGGAAGGACATTATTCCTACACCAGGCAAGCGCCGCCGTACCACCGTCCCAAAGCAGACACAAAGACTTTCTAAAGAAAACTTGAGACAAATCGCCCACGCCGTTGCACACTAGAATCAGGTCTGATGTCAAGATTGGCGCCATCCAGGACCATGCACCATGCACCGACGACATCTTCTCCGGTAGCCTAGCCAGACCGGGCCGCCGTTGGAAGATCATCGCACTGGACAATCAACGCCACCGCCAAGCATAAGCTGCAGACCGCACTTCGGCCGCTCATCTCCGTCGTGGACCCATAGCCGCCCACCAACTTCGCGACCCATAGCCGCCCACCAACTTCACAGCAGGCCCCCACGATCAGCAACCTCCCAGCCGCCACCGCCGCACCCTGGCGGCGGCGAGAGGGAGGGAAGGTGGGGTGGCGGCTAGGGTTGCAGCCACCCGCTTGACCCTCGCTCACGAAATCGTTTTGGAATTTTATTTCACATGTCACAAATTACGACTAAATAACAACTCCTCATTATACATCAAAGGCAAAACTAATCACTCAACCATGAACTGGAGCACCGGTAAGTTACTGCGATTTACTAATTTTTGTTACTCCCTCCGATCCATATTAACTGACGTTAATATGGATCGGAGGATTATTTTATTTCTTCACGCAAATGTATCAGTGTTTTATTACCAAACTGCTTCGGGCAGTTGGCTGTCACAAGCCTAGCAGGATCGCTAAAATGGCCATGCAACACCTAATGGTGGAGTGTTGCTGGCTTCAGTTTTCATTGTATCGCTACATTCAGGCTTTGCCTGCGGATCCGAAGAGGCGCATCTTCTCTGCTACAACAGCTTTCATTGCTTCCTTAGCAGACGCCATGACCTGAACCAGATCCTTTTCTTGCTTCTTGAGTGATTGCAGGTAGCTGTTGCGGACCTCGGTGTTCACGTTGAATTTCCTCACCCCCAAATCTATGCATTCCTGATCCACAAGTTGGTCACAGGTTATTATTACTTGTGCAACAACATTTCAAATATGACAGTAGTTGATAATAAGAGCGGTTTCATCAACTGATAAGCTCTAGTATAATTATTTCGCAAAAGGAAGCGGTTTACTGATTCTTTGCAAAACTATGAAGCTGGTAATGGTATAGGCACAGAAACTCTAGCCTCCAGCATTTTTAACCTAGTGGTTGAATTATTTTATGCACTGCAACCATGATTGTCTGTCTTATTGAGGGCAACGCTTGCTCCCCAATTCTCCTATAACTTGAACCTTTCAGGATATAAGTTGGCTGGTGCAGGGAACTCTGATAAGAACTACTGCACGGTACAAATTCGCTGATCTTAACAAAGTAGGAAACAGTTTTTCAAACCTTTACAAGTTCATGAGGGAGGCCAGATGCTCCATGAAGTACCAAGCTAACTCCTTTCTTCATAGTTAATGCACGAAGTTCCTGTCATCATTTCAATGAAAAAAAGAACTCATTACTCAAAAGAAGTCGCTTGCAAAAGCACAAACTTGCTTGGTAATCATTTACAGAATACTTCACAAGCCGTTGGGAAAAAAATCACTCTACAACCCTGACCTATTGCAGAAGTTCATTTTTCAACCTTAAACTCAAAAACCAGAAAACCAGTTGTTTTTAACCTTGAACTGTTGAATCTGTTTACTTTACTGGTTTACCCCCTTGGCCCTATTCCAAGCGGTTTGAGCTGACTCAAACAACACGTGCCAGACACATGGCATCACATATACACATTAGCACCTTATCATGTTAACAGATTAAGTAAAACATAAAAAAAAAATCAGAGAAGGATCATACTTTTTTGGAAAAATCTTAACAAATTTAGAAAAATCGGAAAATCAGAAAACCGGGTAAAAGATCTGGTAACACACACACAATCTGAAAGATCAAACAAAGATTTTGATAGCTGTTCTGTCAAACCTTTAGCAAGTCAAGTCTCAGGTTCGGTCCACTGGGAGGATATTTTCCGTGAACATTCCCAATGCATACTGCTAATGCATCAATACCAGTTTCATCAATAAACTGACCAGCCTGAAAATATGTAACATATAAGTTAAGCATTATTAGGATTGTAATGATAGAATGCCATGGAGTTGAAATTTGTTGGGAAGAGAAAATAACCTGAGCAATATCAGTAAATTTTGCTTCATATTCTTCAACTGTCAGGCCATCTTCAGTGCCTGATAGTCTCCCAAGTTCAGCTTCCACAAGCATGCCTTTCGCATGAGCCAGGGAAGATATGTTCTTTGTGTATAATATGTTCTCTTCTAAAGGTAGATGGGAACCATCCACCATGACTGAATCAAATCCCTGAAAAATAAAAGGTCATAGTAGATGGTCCAGAGAATTAAGATTCAGATGTAGTCACTCATCATTCATGATTAGGAAAACATTTTGGTACCGCAAATTTGAGAAAACAACACATTTTTTCGCTTACCATTTCAAGAGCTCCAAACAAATCATGCTTGTCAGCCCCGTGATCATAATGGACGGTTACAGGTACCTGAGTGACAATCACAGAATGATCACCTTTAAAGAACATAAAACAAGGATGGCTATCTGTTTCAAAAAACAAGGATGGCTAGAGGAAGGTAATATGTGAGAACCCAAGTTATATAAACATTTATGAACTATTTTTATCCAGATCACTGGGTGTCCACATTTACTCTTTAAGCATGCTAGGTTCTGTTTCTCTTACGCTGGCTCGTTCTGCTGCAGCAATGCAGCATGCTACCAACGGAACTCCACCTTGCTTCAGGGCACTGGGATGAACCTAAATAACAACCACAATAAGCGTGGTTAGAAATCAAGCCAATACATATCATCTACAAAAAATATAGATAATGAGTTATCCAAAATAAAAATTAGTTTGAGCAAATTGCATTGGTGGTGCTCCCTCGACTTGTAAGTTCTTCTCACTTTCTTCACTCAAACTGGAAAATCTGCAGCCATGATCCTTATAGTTGCCACCGTTTGTGATCCGAGCAAGCTGACATGGTCCCTCCCTCCCACCCTCTGAGCAGGCTTTTTCTTTTTTGGCAAACAGGAGAGGGCAAGACAGACAGGTAATGAAGAGGGACGGGAGCTGGGGAGCGACTTGAGGACGACAAACAATCACCTGGCTGCAATCTACTATCCGGGCATCGCCTCGCTCAATGTGTATCCAATGAAATGCTGCAAGGCACCACCATACAAGTCTTCTGGGAATAGGGATGCTGCATGGAGGCTGGACATCCCAGACCCTGAGCCCTCGGTGACAGAGAACTTCAGCGTGACTGGACCACTCGTGTGAGATGAACCAGAATGGAGCATGACAGCACACTGGCCGACAACCCTGCTACTGGACTGATTGCCGCTGAATGGCTTTGAACCTTCCATTGGTGTGTGTATGGGAGGGGGGAGCAATGGCGGACAGGGAGAAGGGGTGAGGAGAAAGAAGATGGGCCGGTGGACAGAGAGGAAGGAGAATTACTCCACTGACATTTGGCACCAAGCCAACAGCTTTATTTTCTCTTAGTAACTAAATTGTTCTGCCATGTCATGCTCTACATCAGCTACTTCCATTGTCTAGTGGCCTGATGGAGTCAGTTGGCGTACAGTAACAAGTTCAGGGAGCATGGGTGCAGAAAATCTCATGAGTTGAGAGTGAGAAAAGCTCATGTGTTCAGAGTGAGAAAAGCTCATGAGTTGAGAGAACCAATGCAATTCTCTCTACGGAAAAAACACGGGTAGAAATCCATTTCAGGATCTGTGTGGTATTGCTTCTATCCCGCTGGAGCTAGTTGTTGCGACCTACTTACTAGTCCTATCATAACGTACTCCAGTAAAGAGTGGTATCAGAGGACACCCAACATGATAAATTACTCCCTCCGTAAAGAAATATAAGAGCGTTTAGATCACTACTTTAGTGATCTATAAACGCTCTTATATTTCTTTACAGAGGGAGTACATAATTTTCACCATAAACTGACAAAGAAAACATCCTATACTAACAAAGAGTTCCTAACCTGCAGGATAGCAGGACTTTCTTCAGCCTCAGCAGCTGCAATTACAGCTTCAACTCCCTCAAGATTATATACATTGAAAGCACCAACTGCATAGCCACTCTTCTCCGCATTCTTCACAATAAGAAAAAATAGTTGATTAAGTATTTAAAGCAATACACAACGATGTATAACCTTGATGAGAAGTAGACGGTGGATAAGAACTTACAAGGAGAAGTTCCTTTGTTGAACTTCTAGAAGGGCAAGCCCAATTCTGGACCACTTCTGCAAGAGCACTGTTATCACCAACATTACCTGTCATTGGGGGAGTGGCAAGATAGTTGAGTAAAAAGATAATGTTATTTATCTGTTGGTACGGAAATGAGATATGTTTATTACCAGGAAAAACAATGTAGGGGACACCAGGATGTCTACTCTCAGGGCCAAGCTGCCACAAAGGCACACCAGCTAAAGCTTGTCCCATTACTTTGGCACGCCGAGCTTCCAAAGCTTTTGTAGCAACATCGGATGAAGTGATTCCTCCCTGTATAAAGAATATAGTAAGGTGTACCTCCAGAAGTATTCCATGCACAACTTGTGGAATCAATCATTTTATTTGATATGGACAGTTGAATTTTCAGGCACTGTTTTTTTTTGTAGATACTTTTTTTTTTGTTCTGATGAATGAAACATGTAACCATGTAGGTGTAATGCTATCTCAATATTTCATTAAGTATTTAATGGCATAGGTCCAACAAAACAGAACAAATATTTTGACCTAACAGTAACAGCTCCAGAGATTAGCAAATTTCCAGGAACCAAATAACAACTAAATTTCAATTTGTTCAGAAAGAAGAACTCGGCTGTGTAATTTTACCTTTGCAAGGATGTAACGGGGTCGACTATCAATTCTTCGCACAATCTCTACTAGTGCTGAGCTCACTTTGTAATTAATTTCTAAGCTTTCTTCAGGAGCTGCAACATGACAGGTACAATCTTGTTAGGTGATCAAACTACTTCAGGACAGATATCCAAGAATGAAATTATCTTCTTTCGTTTGGCAGACAAAAGGTAGCAAACAATACTAATAGGTCAGTTGTCTTGTACTGCTAATGCTTACATGAAGATAACAGCGGCTGTTCTTGAACATACTGTTTTGAAAAGTTGAGTTAGGTATCTAGACTCTAGCACACAATTTCAGGAACGTATACTGAAGTTAGTTTGGTTTTGGTCACTAGAAAAGATTATGATGCAAACTGGAGATGTTCTATTCAAATGATTGGGACAATGCACTCACGTTGTGATTGTGGTTGTGGTTGAATGTAGAGATTCATGGCTACCGGTGGCTAATGCGTTTTTGGGCTTGACTTTGACAACAATAAGCAACTTTATTTTATCAATCCTCCCCTTTTAACAAGTTTTGACAGTTGGACCTGTCTTCCAATACAGTTAGCCCCAGACTCCCTGTTCATGCCTAGAATATGATAAAAGAAAACAAACTATCTCCCCAGATAAGTCCCATGCCTGGGAATGGCTGTCAGTTGAGGGATCATGGCAGACTGATAGATGACAATGTTGGTGGCGGTTGACTGGTGATCTGAGTTGAGCTCAGGGACTAGAATTAGGCTGAGAGCCTCTGATATGGTGTGGAGTTTGGGGGCAATTGTGTGCTAGCCCTGAGGATCTCCACATCGTTTGTTAGTAAACAGTTCTTTACCAGCACAACTTGCTCAACACTTCGGCAGGTAGGATGTGGCTGAGGAATTGTTGGCATTAAGAAACTAGAAATCAAAATTGACTCAGCATTTGATCACTGTATTTGCTAATGGAACAAACAACACATTTAGCCATATGATAATCAGAAAGATGCTAACTTTTTCCGGTGATGAGTTGGCGGCTGGTGACGACTAGCGTGTCTCTCCCGGACTGTATATAAGCATTTCCCAATTCAACAATTCTGCTGATTTCTTGGTCTCTCTCCTCAGTTGATTTCAGTGAGATCATCTCAACAGATACCTACAGTGAGTAAAAAGAGAACATGATACTAACACCACAAATTGATGTCAAGCAAAACCATCCGACTTAAGACAGTACTATCCACAAACTCTATCCAAGTAGATGTATACGATGGTTGATGGTTCATGTTTAGGCATGACAGCCAAGATATAAATTACCTCTATCACTCTGAGGGATTGTGCGCATTGTGAGCGAAGCTCGTCGACCTAACAAATGCAAACGAACATGCGAATGAGATAAATATGACTGACAAAATCTTAAAGCATCACAAGGCTAACCTGCTTCGTAGTTTTTGGCACATAAGAACCAACAACTATGAGGCCTCCCGCTAAATTTCTTTTTAATCCAAGGTCATTTGGGCGGATAGGTGGCTTTGGCTTGATTCCAATTCTAGCACTCACAAAACTTGCAGCTGTGCGACACAGAAACCGCTTTCCTTGCAATTCAGCCTGTTGAGTTAACGTAAAAAGAAAAAGAAGAATAGGAGATCAAAACAGAGCATCAATACTAGAATAAGACGTATTATCATATCAACTCGAAAGGAAAAGGTACTAAGTGTTGAAGTGTATATGTGGATTGCCTAGCCCTTTCCATCAGTTCGGACTTTTGGTTGCGTTGGCTAGTGCATGAAGCTTAACATGGTATCAGGTCTTGAGTTCAAGTCCTGGCTTTCACAATTAATCCAAAATTTTCTGTTCCCCCCTTTGTGTCCACGTATAGGCCTCTTGAGCCATACCTCTGAGTCTATCCACGTGTTGACTTTCCGCGTCACACATGATAAGGGGTGTTGAAGTGTATATGTGGATTGCCTAGCCCTTTCCATCAGTTTGGACTTTTGGTTGCGTTGGCTAGTGCATGAAGCTTAACACTAAGAACAAATGCTTCTCGTAGAAATGGAGCGGCATAACATACCTGGATCATTCCAGCAGCAAAGACATTCATGTCCCTTTCACTGGCAGCATTGACAATACACACAGAGCCCTAAAAAGAGTTAAAATGCCTGTCAGGAAATTCTCAAGGTAAATCAAGAAGAGAGGGAATCAAAACAGGATTTATGATACTATATGGTCGAATCAGCCAGTACAGTTCTAGAGTCCCTAAAACACCTGCAACATTTTGTTAGCCATTTCAAGTAAATAGCTGCCATGAGTGCATACAGAAATGAGAATATGAAATCTCTACAAAACTAATAATTTATAATTATATCCTAAAAAAGTTTAAACTGACTCAAAAGAACTGTTCATATGAGCTGGAGGGGCGTAGTGGTGACTAAGGTGCGCCTTGGCCTGCCCTTAATCTTGTAACTACTTTGTTTAAATAGGTGAAGCTTCTTTGCTAATTAAACAACAAAAATACATCTTAATTCATCTAACAATCATTGTTGGCCTCTCCTTCATTTTGTTCCAAGCTCCGCCAATCATATTTTCCATGTTTATTATCATATACCTTCTCCAAGCTGCAGAGAAGCTGACAGACTGCATCTGGTCCTTCTTTACGTAAAAGACTTATGGAAATTGTTGAAACTTGGTTCTCCAAAATCCTTCCTTTAGTCTTTTCTTCAACCCACTGTAATTTCAAGGACAAAACAAGTTACTAAGGTCTCGCTCTTCGCTTTACCAATCAAACAATTCCACAACAGTACCTGTTTGAGATTGGAAGATGTATAGCCAAAAGCTGCATCCTTGGCAAACTCAGTCTCACCAGCAGGAATCAATCTGTTAGAGAATGTTGGACATCAATATTGTTATGTGTTATTTTTGTATTTAAATACATTGCATGTGATCGTGCACAGACTACCTTTCAGAGTCTGCAACATAATGAATATCATCAATAGTGTACCGCCCACCTTGAAGGAAGAATGGGCATATTATCCAAGCATCCATGTCACCTAATACTGAAACAACTGCATCAGCTTCCTGGAAAGTAGAAGAGTATGATATGATCAGAGAAATGAAATGGAAAAGAAAAACAGAGCAAATTTTCAGATATTAACCTCTGGGAAATGGCCACGTAGAGTGGAATCACCTCGCAAGACCACTGTATAACTAATACCAGGGACAGTCTTTGCTGCAGCTTCAAGATTTCTGCAGATATCTTTTACTAACAGTGCGGCCTATGAAAGTGAAAAGGCTTTAAATATATATTTAAAGACCCCAAAGATAAACTGTTTAAGACTGCACTTTCCTACCTTATCAGCAATCATTGAACGGGAGTTTGTCAAAATAAAAAAGCAGGTTGGTAGCTTCAGAAACTGCTCTGTGAGGGCTTCAACTGGCCTGCAGTTTAGCATTACAAGTAAGGCCTATGGAACTGTGCACAGAACATGGGCTAACAAAAATGCTAGCAGAAAACATATGTAAGCTAAAAGACAATATGCTTTCGTTTACCATTCAGTTAAGACCTCTATATCATGAACTGTTTGAGTTCCAGTTGGATCATCATCTAAAACTACAAGAACTTTTTTGCTATTATGAGATGCAGAGGAAACAAGATCATCCATTGGAACTTCTGGCCACTCAACAGGAAGAGAACGCAGGACATCTTCTTTATTAAGCATGGGTGGCCTTCCTTCTACTTTTACTCCAGTTAATGTCTCATATACCTGTGCCAGGCGCAATCAGCAGGCAAGTTTAAGAGAGAGAATTAAAGTAAGGTTATCAGTATATCATATTTTGGCATAAGTTCTGTCTACTGAGAGGTGTGAGCTGCTCACCTTTACAACAGCACTATCATCATATCGACCCCATCCAGAAGCAGAGCCTGTTGAAATACATCAAACGAATAAAACAGTAGCCATCCTATTTTAGGACTGTTGCCCAAACAATGACTAAATTTGTAAGCTGGTGTTTTTTTCTTTCTAAAACTAACTGTAATATACTAGTACAGAAAACAGGGGGAATGGCCATGCAACGTTCTGTTAATTTGGGAAACTACTTTCATTTAAGAATAAGAAATATGGCATGACTGGATGAACATTTGGAAGCAAAACATAGAATGGAAAATGATCTTTGATTATTACAGATAATTACCTGAAACAAACAGCTGATGAGCAACATTAGAGACATGCAATGGGATCCTCAAGTTGGAGCTTTCACGAGATACTATACCCTGAAATAGACGAGATAAACACATTATTATCTTTTATTGGAGTAGTTCATAAAATGAATAAGTCAATGATCAGTTATCCATACAAGATCCTTGACGAATATGCCCACTGCAGATAAAGGTGTATAATCATTATCAAGCATGTGTGGTACACGATTTCCAAACATCCTGCAATATGAACATTGAGTGTATCAATCATCAGATAGCCACCTTCACTCATATTGCTAGAACACACCACTCGATATCTGAAAGACTGACCTACAGGGAGCTGATAGCAAAAACAAGTAGAAATAATTGTTTTGTTTATTTCATTTTTCTTGTAATCATTTTATTACTCAGCCAATATAAGAAAATGTCTAAACACTGAAGAGTAAAAAGGAAGAGTGATTAGAGTGAGTAGATTAAACAATGAAACATACCACGAGTAACCTCTTGCATGTTGAATAATTTCGAAAACTCTTCTTGTTCGCAAATTTAATCGAGCACCAAATGCCATTGCTTCAGCTGCTGAGGCTATATGGACCCCAGCAAGAAGTTGGTTCACCATTTTAACAGAACTGGGAACAATAGCAGAAGAGAGATGTTGATTCACAAGCGCCAGCACTAATGAAAAAAAGTGCCATTATGCAAAAATAAGACCATGTAAGGAAGGTATATGACTACAAAATGTGTGTATCACCTCGCAGCTCCGCATCCTCCTTTGATGAGATATAGTTTCTCACTTAGTGCTGTTATGCAAAAATAAGATAATAGTTATCGACCAGTTTCCATACTTTGATACAGCATATGATGGCGGTCAGATAACCTTTTCCGTACCTGACAAAACTCTGCCCGTACAATGCAGAGCTTCATCTGTTCCCGAAACCATTACCTGTCAAAAGAAGTGCAAATATTTATATCCATGAAGGTTACATCATCACTTTTCTACTAGATTAATGTGCCGCTAATCATACAGTTAGCGTCCCATCCGCTGCTCTCTTGACACCACCAGATACCGGAGCATCAACCAACTTTATCTCTCGGCATTCGGCTGTATAGAAGTAGTTAATGATTCCAAAAAAATCATCAGTGAAAGCAGTAAACAACATTGCCGACATATTTAAAATGTAGAGAATGGTTCTAGTACTACAAGGTCTTGGTGTGCTACCGTGACACCAGCCATAGAAAACAATATAAAAAGTGACAAAAAAAAGTGCTCTTGACGCAATTTACATGACATAACTCTAACGAGACACGGATTTAACCTACACATGGAGAAAAGAAAATTCAGATTCCTTTCGACAATAGCTGAAAATTGAAAAAGATTGAAGCTGCTATCACAGCTTTCTTGGTCATAGGTCAAATATGGATTTGATTTGCTTAGTAATAGATTCATCTTGTGTTAGCGTTGTCAAACTTTTTGGATGTTTCTGTGACTTTTGGAACCTTGGTAACACCCCAAAGGCTTTGTGCTGGAACATTTCCCTTAAAATGCAACTTCAACTTCATAACAACACTCCAACACAAAATACAGGCTGGCTGTCACAGCATAATCATTGCAACTTCTGCTGCAAATGATTATAAATCTGGTTCTTTTATATTGAGAAAAGGTGAGCGAGCATTACTTGTGAGACACTGAAGCTACAGGATTCATCTGTCACCCGGAATCACAGACAGAAGATTTTAGACTTCCATGAGTTGGATTTATGATTTACACAGCATGGTTTTTGTTGACCAGTAATGTTTGTGATATTCTTTCTTCTTCAATGCAAACATGCCAAGGAGAGATATAAAAGAGCAGGTACCTTCCAATCTTCCTTTGAGTTGAGTCACAAATCCAGGAGAAACTGTAGAAGACAGAATGATGGATGTTCCCACTGGCAACACTGAAAGTGAAAGACAAAGGATATTCACAACCATGTAACTAGAGCTCAACAAATAGTTAACCTACCTGGATGCAAATAGTCAGCAAAACAGAAAAAAAATAAGGGGGGCAAACTCTATATGTTACCTGACACAGCACCAGCATTTCCATATAGAACACTTTCAGCTTGAACTTCATTTGCAACCATGATGATAAGGATTTCCACATCTGAAACCAATTTGTGGTTAACACTTCGGACATTGATACGTCATAAACAGTATTTCCATTAGCATGCTATATTGCCGTTAAGTAGTGACTAGGTGGGGCTGGGCCCACATGTCATTTACCTTTTGACTCGATGAATGGCACAAATGAGAAAAATACAAGAGAATAATGAGGCCTGAGCTAATTTCATTCAGTCAGAAAATCATAAAGTACAGACTTTACTGTTATAGGTAACAAATGTAAACTTAAGATGCGAGAATTATACTTTATACTAGAAGGTTGCAACGTACCTCTTGATACTTCCTCAGGGGAATCTTTAGTCAATCCACCTAAAGCAGCAAACCTGGCCAGTGTTGGCTTGTAGACCTAATGGGGAAAGGGTATAAAATTATTCACGTGTGGATCAGAAGAACAATTTTTTTACAAAAGAACGTGCATAACACAGTAGGTCAATAACATTGTTTACAAACAAAAGATATGATTGAAAAGGGTGAACAGTATCCTATTTCCTCAACTGTGTTTTTGTGTAAGTTCAGAGTGCCCAATGGACTGCCGAAAAGAGAAAAGTTTGCGATATATTCCTTTATTATTCGGATTAGTGCAGCCCTTTCTGACACCTTAAGATTAATCTAAGCCATCCACGGTTCCATCCAGCAAAACTATAGGCTTAAAACCACAGATGTCAAATCTATGATCCATTTTAAGATTATCTACGTACAGCACCACTAATGCAGCTGGAAAGAAGAAACCAATTGAAGACCCTTTCGTTCTTTGTACTTGAATTGAGGCAATTCAAATGGTCAATTATGCAGTTGGGAAGAATAAGACCAGAAGAGTTCCTACATCATAAGCAGTTACGGAGAACCCTGATTTTAGCAAATGAGATGCCATTCCAAAGCCCATAGCTCCAAGACCAATAAAGCCGACCCTCTTTGCTGCTTTAGAGGCCATAACAAGCTGGTCAGCTAATTTGCTTGCGTCATAGATTTGTTGACTGGCAGCATCTACGATGTTTACTCCAAATAGTTGTTCCCAAACCTGCAAAATGATCATTTAAATTTAAGATAATTTTGATAAATTGAAGCATAATGAGAAAGCTGACAGTTATTCCACACCTTCAACGGTGAACCAGATTCATCTCCAATTACTGCTGAAGAACCTGAATATAAGTACAAAAAATGTGCATGAATGAGAAGGTACTAGCATGTTGTCATCACATGCCTGTTCAGGCTATTAGGAGAATTTCAAGATGTGTTGGAAGTAAAGAAGCTTTAACATCATACCATGTATTAATTGTTGATAGGCAACAGCTAGAAGTGGCAGAGGGAACGTTACTGCTTTAGCCGTATCCATCACGTAGCTCTATATTGTTTAAGAGTGAAAACTGTGTCAGTGATTAATGAACAGAAGCATTCAGGAAATCAACCACGCAGTAGCAATATTCCTTTTACAGTTTGCAAGATCAGAGTGGCACATTACTAATTAACCATTTAATCCTCTCTCCGGGGTTGACTTACAAGATTAAGAGCATGGAACTAGACACAAAACTGAAATGCAAACTATAGTTAAAAGTAAGTGTGCAAAAATTTGACTGAAATATCTCAAATATGCTGCTAAATGAGTAAGTGTGAGGGATTACCTAGCTTTCTTAAGTAACTTGATTACTATCTATCAAGGAGTAGAATAAGAAATTTCCTCTCTTCCAATTGCTAATCCCGGACCCTCCAATTTCAATACCACATCCCAGGTACCCTACTCTTACAACAATACCACCGGTCATGGCTCCAATACGCATAGGATGCCTTCCTTCATTGTCCATACAAGTTTCATAGCAATAAATGTGCACATCACCTACGTATTTATATATTTTACTTGAAATAACATTCTAGATGTTGCAATCCCCTCTTTCATAAAAGGAATTCTGCAGAGCTACCAAAAGGGAGACAAAGGACATACTTAATTATCTGCACTGTTCATTTATTGTGCAAAGTATCATAAGAATCCCATACCACACTCCAAAGGAGAAGAAAAGGAACTTACTGCATGTTTCTTTAGTGACTTCAGAAAATCAATAAGCAATGGATCTTCACTCAAAAGTTTCGGAACCACCTCCACAAAAATCCTGTCAATAAATTGTACAATCATAATTTGAAATATAAACCTACAAGTATCACGAGTTCAGACAGAACACAAAGAATTCAATAATCCTTGTAACCTTGAGCTTCCTGCAGCATTTGATATTATGTCGTAGATAATTGATGGATGAATCCCAGCTCGAACACCAAGAAACATTGCTTCAGTAGAAGCAACAAAATGAATGCTCTCCAGCAAATCATTAACCAACCTAATTTTGCTGTAAAAATAAATGGCATACGGTTCAAATTGTGACAATTATAGATACACTAGTTAGTACGGTAAATATATGGAAGGGGTGAAAATTGATATCTCAATTATCTTATATTTGCTATTTTCAGGAAAAGGAAAGCAACCTGCTGCAGCCAAATTCACCTTCGACAAAGTAAATGGTTTTGTCAAGACCTGGAATGTCAGATAGCTTAAAATTTCAGTATCATAAGATAAGGACCAGGAAGAAAATATTAGTAAGAAGGTACACAATATTGGAACTACCGGAGAAGAATTTCCCAGCTCTTTCTGCTACATCCTTTCTCCCAGATGCAACAACCTGACATTCAAAAGCTAAACTGTGGTAACAGAATACGTAAGCATACAAGCACACAATTCAGATTCTCAGCTTCGTATCACTTACAACAATATTTTGCTTCAGCTCATCAGATAAACCACTAAAAATGTAAGCATCAAGAAGGGAGATATCCTTCTTCTCATCTGCAGAAAAAAACAATCCAGATTAACTAGTACGGTCATTCATCACCAACATCGGTGCACTCTGTTTGTTGGAATGGGAATACAGGAGGCCAGTAGGAATTGCACGAACGTTTTCTAACAATGGTTCAAGAAGATCAACTACTGTTCTTCTTATAATTGTTAAATTTGCACCTTTCGCATTCTTAAAAGTGCACATAGAATTTTAAGCACAGAACTGCTGTTCCCAGCTAAGCGAATAGGTGAGTTGACGCTCAAATTAGCATTTTACCTGTAAGCTTCTGCCCCAACTTCTCAAGATGATTAGGCACCAATGTCGATCGAATCAATACAGCAGCCTCTGTGGACAATCCTATGCAATGCTCAAGCAAACATTATATCAAATGTCAAGTGTTTATATAACTTGTACAGAAACAAGTGTGTGAGGTCGATAGACTGGCAGGCAACACAATAACACAGGAAGCATGTAGTATATACCTTTCACTATACCGTGAGCTCCAAAGAACAACTTATCCACCCCATCGGCGTCACTGAGCACAACGACCAGCGCAGCATCTGCATGCGGCAAGAGTTTGTGGTCGATCAGATAGAAGCAACACACACGACACGAAGTGTTCTTCAGCACGTAAGAGCACGGTCTGTTCGGCATTCCAACAAACGCCTCGCACGCACGCACGCCATTCACGCGTGCCACGAGAAAGACGTATCTCGAGCAGGGCCAGTGCTGGAGATCGTTATATACGCTCACCTCGCGTGGCTTCAGCGGGGCTCGCGCATCGGACGCCGCCGCCCTGCTCCGCGAGCGCCGTCGCCGCCGATCCAGCCGCCTGCACGGACACGCACCGTCAGGAAAGAGCATCCCGCGAAAACATCTCCGACAGGAGACGAGAAAACGTGGGTGGAAGGAAATGGGGAAACGAGGGAAGAGCGATCTAGTGAAGGCGACCTGGGAGTCGTCGATGTAGAAGCGGACGATCGCGCCGGAGCGGGTGAAAGAAGCGGCGAGCGCGACGCTCAGCCCGTCGGCGCCGACGAAGGCGACGACCTTCGCCGCCGAGGACGACGGCGACATCCCGCGACTCGCCGACGGCGACGACCAGCCCGAAGCAGAGGCGAGGAGAGCGGAAGCGGACAGAGGAGTGAGCAAGTCAGGAAGAGTGACACACGAGGACTCCACTGCTCTAGCCTTTTACCCAACCGCTAGGTGTCACTGTTTTGCGGGCCCGACGGGCGGTGCTAATCCTACGTGGCGCATGTGGGCTAGGACGCTCGTCAGTGCAACATGTTTGGATTGCGGACGAGGACGCCAAACTTTTTAGCGCGACGAGACAGAATGCTCACGGGTTCTGAGCGTGTAGGCCCCTGTGTGCAGAAAGATGATGCGATTTTCTACTGCAGCGTGCGTGCCAATCGTGGAACTGAACTTTGTACTAGACCTGGGCATTTCTCGGGCCGGGCCGGGCTTCGGGCCGGGCCGAAAAAAACCCGACGCTAAATACCCAGGCCCGAGCTCGGCCCGGCCCGACTATCGGGCCGTAGATTTAGGCCCGAGCCCGGCCCGGCTAGGATTTTCGGGCCGACCGGGCCGGGCTGTCCATGCCGAGGTCTACTTTGTACTACATACAGGAGTATGTGTCCATCAAATTTTAAATTTTAAAGTGCACGTGACAAATGGGACACAGCGCAATGTAAGGATCTTGCTTTTGGCTTTGTTAAAGATAAGCATTTTTTATAGCATATATAAAGATCAACTTGCTTAGTAGGTCGCCGGTTGATCTCGATATGGAACGGTTCATAAACAGTGCATCCAAGTGTAAGGATTTCCCTAGCATAAAAGTTAAACCAGAAGTCAAAGGAGTACTGTACATGGGCGAAACCATTATCTACGTTGGAAAGCTTTAAAGATAAGATGTCATTTGAAGTCGGCTTTCATACACAACAACCGGTGAGTGATTTGAGATCTTAAGCCAAAAGTGGTAGTTTTGTCACGTTTCGAGAGGTTGGGAGAGCCAACCAATTCGATGTTTTCGAAAGTGCCAATTCAATTTTTTTGGAGAATCCTGATCCGACAGGCAGTCACTCAGGTAATTGGTTTCTGATTTCTACTATATCCTCCAAGGATGAGGGTTTGGCTTTCTTTTGGCAAAAGCTGGATTGTTTTCAGCCGGAGAAGTAAGTTTGTTCGAGATCGAAAGAGTGCCCTCGAGAAGGAAATGCTTTATATACGTGGTGGGCCTCTTCCGCTAGTAATACAATTGGGGCCAATCCCGTCGCATCCACTTTGTTCTATCCGTGTTTCGGAAAATGTGAAGTTAGATGAAAGAGATAAGCTTTTGGTGAACCCTTGGAAGGGACTCCCATCCCAGAGTGTTAAAAACATCATTTTCTTTGGGTATCTCGAATGCCAGTTTGAGGGTGTGCTTGCTAATCCAGTCCAAAAAAATGAACATTGTTAATTTTCACCTCTTATTTTGTTCCATGGTGCTAGGACTCTTCGTATTTTACCGCGCTCGCACACCTCTTTTATCTATTTTCGCCAAGTTGTCACTTTCAGAAACATCTAGGAGTTAAAGGAAAGATCGTCAAGATATGGTGATAAATCACATTAATTAAGGTGCAATATTATTACCATAAAATAATAAAGCAAAAGGGAGAAGCGACAAAACTCACGAAGGAGTCCAGAGCGCTCGACGATGCACGGTACGAGCACACCCGCTCGTACCACGTGTCGTCGATGCCGCCTGGTCGACTACTTCACTCCCGCATGATCGAAGCTAGGATTAGACACACAAGCCACCAGAAACTCATCCAGAACAACGAACCCTAGCCTTCGGAAGGATTCCGGGGGGAATTGATAGAAGGGCTTTGCAGTCGCGTCGTTCCATCGAGGAGGCATCATCATCACCCGTCTTTGCGGTGACCCAGCATACTACTACATGGTGTAATATGCCAGTCGTTGATATAACGCCCATAAGACAACGTCTCATGAACCTTACATCCCTCAGAGTGTACAACAGAAACATAGCTGGTCCAAACCACCATATGTATTACAAACTTATTCAAACCAAATTCAGAAGTGCCAAACGTTCAAACTACTGGTGCCGAAATACATGGTACCACTATTGATCATGTGATCACTTATTGGGTTCAGGTCACGATGCACATGACCGGTCTTGCTGCTATCACTACTACTGCTCTACTCTTGTTGTTTTGGGTCTCGTTCTCCATGGTAGGCTCCATATGCGATGACGTAGTCGACACCTTCGACTCCTCCGGAAAGGTCTGGCTCCTCGTAGAAGTACTCCCCGGCAGTGTTGGGGTCTTCCGACATCTTCTCCAAATATTTAGAGTCTGGGGGGTACGAATACAAATGGATGAGTACAGGGGGTACTCAGCAAGTCCATAAATATTATGAGGTGGATATGCACTATAAATACTACTGATTCCAAATAGGTCTTAGCAATGATTTTGGAAAATATCTTATAGAAATCAAGTTGTATTTAAAACATGTGTTCACCAGACTTCACGGGTTGCTAGAATCTGCGATCTCCTTTCCCGCTGCGTTCACAGATCTTTCCCAGATCAGGGAGTGACAAGTCACGGTTCCTTACTCTCTACATAGGTGTGCTACTTTACCCACGAGCGATTAACTTAGCCCTTTTGCCAGGTCCGTAACCTTGCACATCCAAGATCGTGGCCAGGTCTAAGATCCGAGCTTTTCACCCTTCCGTGTATGTCGTAGCCCCTTCCCAAGGCTCTTGAGGTATTCCCTCAGTTACCCCGCTCAACAACTTGTAGGGTTTATACGGCCTCGTGACCGATAGCGATTCACGCTCGCTTGGCGATAAAGGATTAAGGCCCCCCTGTCGATAAGGAAATCACGGCTCCTTAAACCAATAGGGAATCATGGCCCCCTTACCGGAGAGATTCACACCCCCTTGGCGATAACAGATGCGAGGTAACATACGATAATAAGAAGGTGCTACTAATCCTCACCCGTCCCATTCCAGGCTCCGTTGTCAACGCTATCGCTAAGGCACTAGAATGCATATTGACTTGGTTATTAAACCCGGTGCAATGGGACTCTCCACTGTGTAATTATCCTGAGTTCCATCACCCATCACATTTGATAATACTGAAAGTATGTTGATTTAATGCAATGAATAGGTATGGTATGCAATAGAATTTTGATAAATGTGCTTTCTACAAAAAAAAACATAAACAAAGGTCATGAGCAAGGTATGAACTTGCCTTTAGGACCAGTGTTGCAAGAAAACTTGGCAGCATGCTATGATGCATATGATGTTATGGTTTTTCCCCCCTAACCCTGATTATTAATGAATTTCTTTAAAGTCTTTATTAAATTTATTACTGTCAACTCTTGTTTTCTAGAGTTTAATTTATTAAAGTTGTCTTTAATTTGTATTTTTTATTAGACCATAAACATTACTTTGCAAATGGTTAACATTTTAAAATAATTTTTTGGATCCCTTAAATATTTCATTATTTTACTAATTTGGTCTGAAAATTATGAAATTATTTTTATTAAATCAGAAATTTTATTATATTTTTATTATGTCTGAGATGCTTTGTACTCCCTCTGTAATTTATTAAATCAGAAATCTTATTATATTTTATTATATTTGCTCTTATATTTCTTTACAGAGGAAGTACTTCCGAAGAACTTTTATAATCTTCTCGCAAAAAAAATAACTTTATAATAGATCTGATCTTTTTCACACACAAAAAAGGACAAAAAAAACTAGTTTTTTTTTTTGAGACAATACAAAAAAACTAGTTGGTCCCAGGAACAAGAGCTAGTACATCTAAACAAATGGGCTGCAACAAGTAAAGGCTGGGCTAGTGGACGGGGCTGGCAAAATAATTCTGGCCCACAAGAATTATTCCATGAATGAGCTCACCAACAAACAAGCCCAAATCAGATCGCCTGGGCTACCAAAAACATTATCAACAATTCCTATATGCCCTCTCAAAAAAAAAAAATCCTATATGGGGTGATTTGGAGCCTGTACTGGACGGCAACGCTGCATGTGGCGGCAAGCGGGGTTGCCCATCTAGCACAGCACAGGCACCAGCTATCCACTGAAACGCATCATCCATCATGGTCGCCATCAGGAGAAGCACCTGGCCAGCCAGAGACCCCTCAATCCCTCCACCTGCCACGGATCACACACTTGTCACTCCCCCCCTGCGAAGAATATTTGTGGCACCAAGCACGAGCCCATTTCACGAGAGGAACAACAACAGGAACATTCTGTGTTCAAGGGAACCTTTGCCCTTTGGACCATTTCCCTTGCTTGGGTTGCTCAGCTGCACTTAAGAAAGCTTTTTTTTTTGGGGTGTGGTTTCGCTACTGCTCGTGTCTGCATGCACAGCCGGTGGCTAGCACGGGTAGTCGATCAAAATAGATGCACGAGTGCTTCAGACGGAGGGGAAAGATGGGTCGTATGCCTTGCGGTAGAACACTCAACACCACTTGCCTCAAAATGGCAACGGCGTCAGTCGACTCCCGGATGGTCATACCTAAATTAGTCAACCTTTTATGGTTGAGCATAACAAACGGGGTGAACCACCTCGTAACACTAAATGAACCACGAGCTTGGCATGCTCTTGCCAAGAAGGTCAAAGAAGCGGCGACGCCGCCGTCGTCACGCACGCGCGTCATGACAATCGGCGCGATCAGCCCTTCTGGGAGCGAAAAAGTCTCCTGCACCGCCGCATGCAAACCCGGAAGCTGACACAGCCACGCCGGCAGTTAGTGGTACCGCGACACAGCCATCGATCTCGCCAAGGGAGACGTATACCACGTTGGGATCGATACAGACCACTCCTGCTCGCATCACAGCACGGTCGTGGGGATTCCCATTTCCACTTTCTTTATCGAGATTCATTCAACATGGCCCGATCGAGGGCGATGCATGCATTTTTTCCGAGTTCCAAGAAAAGTTCAGGTGGGTATGGTGGTAACATTTCGACATGGAAGCTCTAAGCTGCTAGCTAGGGGAGGGGAGGGGACATCGAACTGGTGAAAGAAGCGGATCTATGATCGATCTATGTGCATTGCTGGTAGGATCGATGGCGTCACAGCCATGCTTCTTGCTCGAAGCCTGCAGGGTCCGGGTAGTAGTGGTCGAACGGGTCGACGCCCAGGCCGCCGGGGACGACGAAGCCGGCGTCCCAGCCCGAGCCAGCGTCCATGATGCCATCCATGCCGAGGAGGTACATGGGCTCCGGCCACTCCGCCGCCTCCAGACCGGACGCCGCGGATGAGGAGGAGCAGGACGGCGAGATGACCGAGGCAGGGGAAACAGAGCAGTTGCTGCTTGCCGTGGGCGGTGGCGCCGTGATCTCGTGCGGCTGGATTAGCAGGACCGCCTTCACGTCCTCATCCTCCGCTTGCTGGGCGCCCTCCTGCTGTTGCCACGTGGTGGTGGTCGTCGTTGTCGGCGGCGGCGGCGGCGGCTGTTCCGGCTGTTGCAGGGCAGGAGGGGCCTCTTGGTCCAGTGGGCGGTGGGTGACGGGGTCGATGCCCATCTTGCGGAGCTTCTTCTTGATGTGGGTGTTCCAGTGGTTCTTGATCTCGTTGTCCGTCCTCCCGGGCAGCTGCGCCGCGATCTTGGACCACCTGCGCGCACCACCATGGGCATGGTCCATGAGCGCCGGCCACCGCAGGAGACCGAGACTCCAAATTAAAACTCGAGCTAAATTAGACACGCACCTGTTGCCGAGCTGCGCGTGCAGGTCGATGACGAGCTGCTGCTCCTCGTCGGAGAGGAGCCCCCGCTTGAGGTCGGGCCTCAGGTAGTTGGTCCACCTCAGCCTGCAGCTCTTCCCGCACCTCAGCAGCCCTGCACACACAGTGCAACATACGCACGCCAAGTGAGCATATTTCAAAACTGAGAACGTCAGGCCGGAGCAGAGAACTGATGGGTTCCATGCATGCACGCACGCATTCGGGTCAGCTCACCTGCGAGCTTGGGGACGACGCGCCAGCAGTAGTGGCCGTGGGTGAGGAGGAAGCCGACGAGCTTCTGGTCCTCCTCCGCCGTCCACGGCCCCTTCTTCAGCCCCACCTTGTCGCAGCACGGCTGCCTCCCCATCTGCTACTCACGGAGTGATGGCTCGATCGCTGTTCTCTTGCGACTGTGTGTGGGTGTGACGACGGCCTGCCTGTCTCCGTTCCAAGTAAGGTCGGTGCACCAGAGCTGCATTTATAGACGGAGGAGGAGGTCACGGTGGAGCGAGCGAGAGACGTTGCGTGGCGAGGGGGTACGTGGCGGGGAGAGAGGGCCGGGAGGGTCGTACGTGTGAGCCCTTCTCTGAGCCAGGGCGCCATGCTTACGGCGGCAACTGTCGCCGGGCTGGGCTCCAGTAACGCCATGCATGCACCTCCTCCACTATGTTCATGGCTCATCCTTTCTGACTTTTCCACTAATTTTCAAGCGGAACAGACGGTTTCTATATATATATATATCGATAAAAAAAAGCCAAGATTTGAGTAGTAACTGAACTCTCAGGTAAGGTATGTACGTCGCTCCAAACTTGATGTTGCATGTACTTGACATTTTTCTCTTCCTCATAAAATACCATAAGGAGCTAAAGCATCCAAAATTTCAAAACTTCATCCCGCATTTCTTTTTTCCTTTTTGCCCCATATACATTGTTGCAGGCTTGCAGCCCCGCACCTCGCTCCTTTTGTGCCGGCAAGCCGTTACGGCAGGGTCAAAATGCACCGTGTAGCATCGCATGCATGATACTAAGTTACGATACTGCCCACTACGAGCAGCCTTAATGAAGCCCCCCTCTTTCCAGGGAGAACCGGTAGAGAATGTCAACGAGAATTCTAGGGAAGAGGCAACATCATGCGACCCTTCACAAATCTTAATCCAAACTCCAACGTGCTAACCCCCCAAAATATACAAAATATTCGAAGTTGACATGAAAATCTTCTCCGCGTACACTTTCCAAGTGTTGGCAAAATAGAAACACGGCGGTCACCGTCACCCTTTACGTGCGAACGTTTCACCCCTCTACTTTTAGATGGCAGCCGGAGGTGGATTTGTTACGTGGGTCTTTTGTTGGAGTAGAGTACAGCTTTGTTTGAACTAGCATCTGTTGAAGTCACGTCCCGTCATTGATGGGGGAAAAGTCTGAAAAAAAACCTTGAATTCATAGAAGTAGTCTGAATTTAACCCCGATCTCTCAATCCCTGAAATGGGCACCATAAACTTACTGATCCCATTCAATTCTAACCCTATTCCAATCCTAGACTTGTTTGTCGCACCAGGAAAGAATAATTTCGACTGGGTTCATTGCTTGTCTCACTAACAGCGCGGGCCTACATGGCATATACATCTTCGCCAATCTCTGTCCCTTCTTTCTATCTCCTCTCCAGTGTCCCCGACATAGGCGCCGACGTCCCGCTCATCCACCCCGACTCCATCTCCTCGACTGCCACATCCATTCTGCTCTCCACACGCTGCTCCCCGTTGTCGACTTCGCAACCATTCTCTTTCCTGGTCTTCATCAACACTACAGCTCTACCTCGCCGCCTTGCCGCTACTGGTTGTCTGGTCCTGGTTGTGCTTGGCGTCACGGTTGCCGGGCTTGTTATCACGGCAGGCGGCTACAGGAGCATGTGCTCGGCATGGCAGTGCTCGTCTCCTTGGGTACGCGTTGCGCGTGGGGCATCCCAGCAGAACGACGAGCCCTACGAGATGATGTGGTACAGCAACATCGGCATAGGAGTTGTGGATTACGAGTGTGCGGAGCTGGGTACATACGTGTTTATGGTGTTGCTGAAAGACATGTACGTATACATTGCGTGAATGTCCCATGAGCACGGATGCTACATCTCATCCTCCGTTCGTGCCCATGGAGAGCCAGCAAGCCAACGATGATGTCCCAGAGCATGGTTTTGTATTTGCGCCAAAGAAAAATCGGAGGGAGAATGGCCGTGGAAGAATAAGAAGATTACATGCGGGTCCATAAGGTCAGTGACACAAGCGAGTGATCCCAGCCGGGATCATTCTTTTCCCTGCACGACAAACAAGTCTAGGGTTAAGATTGACCGGGATCAGTAAGTTTATGGTGCCAATTCCAGGGATTGGGTGTTCAGGGTTAGATTCAGACTCACTCCACAAATTCGAGGTTTATATTAGACTTTTCTCTTGATCGGGTCATGGAGTCACTAGAAGTCTAGAAAAATAAAATTTTATAGGTCAACGGAAAACAAATAGTAAAATCGCGTCCTACCTCGTGTTTTTTTTTGTATAGTTTACACCAATTGCACAAGTTTGATGCAATTTGCGGAGCTTCATGCATATATATTTCCCAAATTATACTCCAAATTTGTGCATCCTGACTTGTTCAACATGAAATTAACTATGCCAGGCCCCGAGAAAAAAAATAGTATCATGTCTACCTCAAAGAGGCAGAGGATAGAGATTGTTCATTTTGATTCTCTCAAGTTTAATTTCTTATTTCGTAGTGTGAGATGCTTTTTGTTTTAAATGTACGTGTGTGTGTGTGTGTGTCCACTTGCGCGATTTTTGCGATGAACATGTCCTACCACTTGCATTGAAAGGAAGTGATTATAGTCCCTAACTAAGGCCAGATTGCAACACATTGCCTCAACCACATGTGCGGTCCAGCCTCGTAGGGGAGGACGCGTGGAAGGCCACACGTCAAACTACAACAGAGAGTATCGACTATCACCGCTCTACCACCATGTTGCTCTCACTGCCTCTTGATGAAGATGAAAGCTCGCAAAAACTAGCATAGGACGGAAAAAAGCATTTTCACCTAAAATCTTATGGAACTAGAGGATAAAAAAAATAGACTGATGTAAGGCACAACCCAATCCCGCGAGATTAACCAAGATTGTCATATCTCGCCCACATGGATCAAACATGCGCCGGCGGGAACACGCCACTGCGTTCCCACCACTGGGCTAAGAGCCATCCACAAGCTAGACGAACAAAGATTCACAAATGCCAAGGTCATGGGGAGCCATATGTGTCGATGAGAACCAGCTCCTTGACAGGGTAAAGGACTCATTGAAGAGGCTAAGGCGACAGAGGCAAACGAAGCACAGAGCATTGGGAGCCAAAGAGCACAACCTGGGCCTCCTTTAATGGCAGTTGAGATGGGTGATGGTCCTCGTGTCAATGCGGAATAATAAGAAATCGTCAACAACACAAGTGAATGAATCTGGCGCCAAACTATGAAAGTTAAAAAATGCGTCGGATCCAAAGAAGTCTGCTTCGGCCGCTGGTCATCAGATGGAAAAAAGGGAAGCAATTTCATCAAACAAAAGGGGAAGTATCGCTGCACCACACCTTTATGGTGTTAAAAGTCGGAGGGGGGGGGGGGGTGCTAGAGTGGGCCACTAGATCAGATATAAGATTATTTAAAGTGGAGTTACTAAGACGAACCAAAGTGTTGCCGTCGTTGAAGAAGACGAGGAATACATCACCACAGGCTACTACGAACGCTTGTCGGTACCTCCATTCCAACGAATTTCAACGAGATGAACCTCAATCTAGCGATATATAGCGCATGCAAAGATGAATTAAGAAAGGATCGGCGGATTCGAGCCCCTCTCAACCCTTCTTCGACTGAACACATCGGCGGAGGAGGAGAAGGAGAAGAGAGGATGACTCAGAAAGACTCGAATGGGCACATGAGCACATAGGCGAGGGAGGGGAGAAAGAGGACCCCATGTATTAAGGACATTTTGCCTTTGGATTTAACTCTATTGTATTTGAATAAAACTCCTATTACCATTAGAAAAAAGGTTGTCATTAGCAACTCAAAAAAGTGGTAATTAGCTCCTCTAATTTTTTTCTTTGTCATGTATAGGAAACACGCCCATGGTGTGTTCTGTGTGTCGCGGCGATAGGGTGAGGCATGCATTGTGTGTACTGTATGGACTGTTTGGATCATTGCCCCAAGCCCCCCCCCCCCCCCCCCCCCAAAAAAAAATCGGTCGTTGACCGAGCCCTGGGTGCCCATTTAGAGCAAGCGAAATAATTGGTGCGGCCACGCCTCTACAACAGCTCTAAGTTCAATACCCATCCAATTTTTTGGCAAGGCGTGGGCGACTGAGTCTTGCGCCAATTTTTTGGCAAGCCCGCGATTGACAAGGCTGACGCTGGCTCAAACCATATAGCCCCGTACTCATGGAAAAAGGCTTTACAAAGATGTTGGGAAGGTCAGGTAAAAGAAAAGATGTTGGGAAGGTTTAACACATGGAGATGTTCACATGCAAAATACATCTTCCACCATAAATCGTTGGACTTTTTTGGATGTATTTTCTTTTTTTAAGGGTGTTCTTCTTGTGAGAGAAATAGGCAGTAGCCTAGTGGTAAGGGTCGCAGTGGCGCACCCTGCCCTCAGTGTTCACTGTTGTCGGCAGTGGATTTTTGGCGCCTCATCCGGGTGGGCTTCTTCTATAAAAATATGTCCTAAGTGCTCGTGCCCACCGATTAAAAAAAAGTATTCTTGTGAAGGGTATATGCCATTTTTTTACATCGGGGTATGTGCCATTTAATGTCTGACATTTGACCTTGTCGGGGAAAAAAGGTGGCAAAACCCCTGAAAATCCTCTGGAAATTCACGCACCACGACTCAGGAATATCTCGGCACTTCGTCGCTCAGCTGGGAAACAGGGGCTCACGCACGTCGATCGACGCGGCAGATCGAGCCGACGGGCGACGAGCGGCGTGACACGTCGGGCGATCACGTCCCGCGCACGCCAGCGGGCCAGCTAGCTCCCACGACAACAGGGCAAAGATTTCGCACGATCCATGGCCGGGGCCGAGCCTCCACCGAAAAGCAGAGGTGTTCCGCGCGCGAACCGACTCCTGGCGCGCGCTCCATCTACGCGAGCGCGACGGGTTGACCGCGTCCGCGCGAGCTCCTGTGGTCGGGGGCACGAGCGGGGGTGGGGGCAGGGAATGTGAGGATAGATAGCCGGACAGTGACCGGAGCGCTTTTCAGCGCGTGCACCTGGCAGGCTGCCAATCGACGGCGCTGGATTTTGTCGAGCGGGATGAGAATGTTCCAGATCGAAATGTTGGTAAGGGCGAGGGCGACGCTGGCGTCGTTCTGTGATCAATGATACGTTGATATTGCGTTTTTAGTCATGGTGGTTGCATGGTCAGATTGTGTAGGGTCGAGATTCGAGAAGTAAACGCACAGAAATGGTGGATGATTAGGGTGATGATCACGAATCCCTGTGGCCTGGTCAAACGAGTTGAGTGTATACGATTACGAACACAGCAGCAGCATGATATCAGAAACAAGCCGGGGAGGTAGCGACACCGAAGAGCAGATTATTCTGTTTAACCAAACCGTACGGCACCCGCAAACGCTCACACCAAGCACGCGGTGGGGAGTTTTAAGATGTGCCGCAGCGTTCCAAGGAGGAAGCGGAGAACTTGTGTCCCGGGTCAGCGTCACGTAAGAACCGCCGGTGTTTTCTCATCCCTGATGGCTCGATGCCCTTGAACTGGTCAAGTGGCAGACCCGGAGGAGGGAGAAAAAACAGTAGTAGTACTACAAGGATTGTCATCTGCAGTTACTCGGTCAAATAACGGCTCTGCTTGTCGAAGGTAAACACGTGGCGCCATGAACACCATCCATGCTGCAGAGAGTACTGTAACACCAAAGAGAAATACGATTGAATCAAACGACGTGATGCTGACATGCTGAAGCTGTACTTCCTAGCTCCATGCGTACTGCATGGACTTTGGTATCTATCGTTCCCTTGTTTTTTTTTTTTTTTAAAAGGGGACTGCCGGCGGGATCCTCGAAACAGGGGACGCTCCTCGTTTTTTTAGAACATCTTTTTAGGGGTATTTTTTTCGAACAATATAAGGGACACTCCTTTTTTTTAGAACATATAGGGGACGCTCCTCTTTTTTTTAGAACATATTTTTAGGGGTATTTTTTTCGAACAATATAAGGGACGCTCCTTTTTTTTTAGAACATATAGGGGATGCTCCTATGGATAGCGCGCATGGCCAGCATTGCGTGCTCGCCCACGGGAACTTCATGTGGACTGCCATCTGCTTCCGATCGCCACGGGAAAAAAGAATCGATCGGTACGTACGAGCCTCCCAGCGAGTGCATGTTAATTCCAATTTTTAATTTCGGCTGGTTTATTTTAATAAAGTACTTTGTAAATTTGAGAAACGCTCACAAATTTGAAAATTGTTCATCACTTCAATAAATATTCTCCAATTTTAAAATATCTTCAAGAAATCTAAAAAGATTCACGAATTCAAAAAAATGTTTTGTGGGTTTATAAAAGTTCATGAATTATAAAAATGTTGGCGAAGTTGAACACGAATTTGGGAAAAATATATTCACAAATTCAAAAAATCAACAAATAAAATTTATTCAATTTAGAAAATTTCACAAATTTGAAATATGTTTATGAATATGAAAAAGGTCAAGAATTTGAATAATGTTCATAAATTTGAAAAAATGAACACAAATTCAAAAAGAGTTCGCAAAATTCAAAAATTGCTCGTGAATTAAAAAAGATCATAAATTTGAAAGATGTTTATGATTGCAAAAATGGTCAAGAATTTTAGAAATGTTAAATAAAAAAAGTTTCATGAATTTTAAAAACATTCATCAATTTTAAAAAAATGTTTGCAAATTTGAAAAATGTTCATGAATTCAAAAATTATTCATGATTTAAAAAATCATGATTTAAAAAAATGTTTGTTATTTCAAAAAACATAGACAAATTCAAAAAATATTCACGAATTCAAAAAGGTTCATGTTTTCCACCAATGTTTGTGTAACTAAAAAAATGTTCGCCAATTCAAATTTTTAATGAATTTAGAAAATGTTCATGAATCAAGTAATTTTACGAATTTGAATAATATTCCTGAATGCAAATAAAAGCAAAAAATCAAAAAATCTCATGAAATTCAGGAAAGAAAAAATTGGAAAATTAAACCAAAAAGAGAAGAAAATAGAAAAGAAAAACAAAAAATAAATAATAGGCAATAAAAAGAAAGAAAATTGGAAATACCGGTTAAAAACAAAGAACAATGGAAATCCGAAAGAAAAAAGCAGCAAAATACCCATCATCTAATCTAATTTACTAATTTTGGAGCACTACCATTCAATTGAGGTGTTCAATTTGAATTTGGTTCACGATTTTGATGGGGTCAATTATTTCTCAAGGAGCTCTCTCATTCACTTGAGGTATTTAATTTTGGATTTGGTTTAAGATTTTGACTATGTCAATGACTTCTCAAATTAATCGGCAGCAACCAACCTATGAAAGGCATGGCCAGGGCACCCACGTGCGAGAATGAGGCATGCGGACATTTTTTGACGTAGACACTCATGCATACGCACATGCACTTACCCCTATGAACGCACACAAGCACATCCTACCCCTATGAGCACCTTCGAGAAACTGAGCCGACACATCATCTTGAGATTGACGAAGTCGCCACAGACGTCTTTGTAGTCGACGGGAACGTCTCCTCCCACTGAACGCGCATCGCCGGAAGGCCTGGAATAAATCCAGGAAAATGCGAGCACCAGTGTCAAGCCTAGGACTTGAATCTGGTCGGCTGGGGATACCATTGTCCTTCTAACCATCCAACCACTGATTAGTTCGCGAGGCACGCGAACATAGATGCACACTATTACGATCTTTGCATTGTAACATCCCTCATATGAGACCAATAAAAAATTCAACAAGAGTACTGGTATCACCTCTTCAAAAGAGGCCCCAAACCTGGGTTAAATCCCTCGTGCAAACCCATCCCGAATCATCTTCTTGCGCCCTCAAATCCTTAACAATGTGTGTTGCCACAATATCCCCACGCAACCCACCATGGGGCATGCGCACTCTAGAGTAGGGATCCAAGCAGGATCTTCTTACACCATCAGTGGCGGGCTTGTGCCCAGGCAGATCATGCTATTGGGCCAGCTCGAATTCATGCTGACAATGTCGCGTGGCATCCCGCCTCTGCCATACTCCCTGAAGATGTGACGCTCTCCATTGGGAGCTTGCACTTCATGGTTGATTCAATGACTTCGGGCTACTGCACCTTCATTCAAATCCTTAAAAATGTGTATTGTTGCGAAATCTCCAAGGAACGATACCGAAGGTCCCAGAACTGGCTTCACAATATCAAAAGTAATACATTTTTGCACAAGGACCCTAGAAAGGATAAATATTACAAACACATCCTCCCAAAATGCAAACATGAGCTCAAAAGATAAAACAAAAACGCAGTCAGGTCCTGGAGTTACCGATGACCTCGTTAGATACTGGCCCTTGAAAAGTGCCTCCCCAACGGAGGGTGAAGCAGGGGTTGGCGGTTCTTGCCAGCAAATCCACAACAACAACAACAACAACAACAACAACAACAACAACAAAGCCTTTAGTCCCAAACAAGTTGGGGTAGGCTAGAGGTGAAACCCATAAGATCTCGCGACCAACTCATGGTTCTAGCACATGGATAGCAAGCTTCCATGCTCCCCTGTCCATGGCTAGTTCTTTGGTGATACTCCAATCCTTCGGATCTCACTTTACGGACTCCTCCCATGTCAAGTTCGGTCACCCCGACCTCTCTTGACATTATCAGCACGTTTTAGCCGTTCGCTATGCACTGGAGCATCTGGAGGCCTGCGCTGAATATGCCCAAACCATCTCAAACGATGTTAGACAAGCTTCTCTTCAATCAGTGCTACCCCAACTCTATCTCGTATATCATCATTCTGGACTCGGTCCATCCTCGTGTGGCCACACATCCATCTCAACATGCGCATCTCCGCCACACCTAACTGTTAAACATGTCCCCTTTTAGTCAGCCAACACTCAGCGCCATACAACATTGCGGGTCGAACCACCATCCTATAGAACTTGCCTTTTAACTTTTGTGGCACTCTCTTGTCACAGAGAATGCCAGAAGCTTGGCACCACTTCATCCGTCCAGCTTTGATTCGAGATCAATACCCCCATCCTTCTGCAGCATTGACCCAAAATATCGAAAGGTGTCCTTCTGAGGCACCACCTGCCCATCAAGGCTAATCTCCTCCTCCTCGTGCCTAGTAGTACTGAAACCGCATCTCATGTACTCGGTTTTAGTTCTACTAAGTCTAAAACCTTTCGATTCCAAGGTTTGTCTCCATAACTCTAACTTCCTGTTGACCCCCGTCCGACTATCGTCGGCTAGTACCGCATCATCTGCAAAGAGCATACACCATGGGATATATCCTTGTATATCCCTTGTGACCTCATCCATCACCAAAGCAAAAAGATAAGGGCTCAAACTGACCCCTGGCGCAGTCCTATTTTAATCGGGAAGTCATCAGTGTTGCCATCACTTGTTCGAACACTTGTCACAACATTATCGTACATGTCCTTGATGAGGGTAATGTACTTTGCTGGGACTTTGTGTTTCTCCAAGGCCCACCACAGGAATTTCCGAGATATCTTATCATAGGCCTTCTCCAAGTCAATGAACACCATATGCATGTCCTTCTTTTGCTCCCTGTATCTCTCCATAAGTTGTCGTACCAAGAAAATGGCTTCCATGGTCGACCTCCCAGGCATGAAACCAAACTGATTTTTGGTCACGCTTGTCATTCTTCTTAAGCGGTGCTCAATGACTATCTCCCATAGCTTCATAATATGGCTCATCAGCTTAATTCCATGGTAATTAATAAAACTCTGAACATCCCCCTTGTTCTTGAAGATTGGTACTAATATACTCTGTCTCCATTCTTCTGGCATCTTGTTTGCCCAAAAAATGAGGTTGAAAATCTTGGTTAGCCATACTATTGCTATGTCCCCGAGGTCTCTCCACACCTCAATGGGGATACAATCAGCGCCCATCGTCTTGTCTCCTTTCATCCCTTTTAAAGCCTCCTTGACCTCTGACTCCTGAATTCGCTGCACAAAACGCCTGCTGGTATCATCAAAGGAGTCATCCAGTTCAATGGTAGAACTCTCATTCTCCCCATTGAACAACTTGTCGAAGTACTCCTACCATCTATGCTTAATCTCCTTGTCCTTCACCAGGAGCTGGTCTGCTCCGTCCTTGATGCATTTGACTTAGTCAACATCCCTCATCTTCCTTTCTCGGATCTTGGACATCTTATAAATGTCCCTTTCGCCTTCCTTCCTGTCTAACCGCTGGTAGAGGTCCTCATATGCCCGACCCCTTGCTTCACTGACAGCTCGCTTTGCGGCCTTCTTCGCCATCTTATACTTCTCTATGTTGTCTACACTCCTATCCAGGTATAGGCGTCTGAAACAATCTTTATTCTCCTTAATAGCCTTCTGGACATCATCATTCCACCACCAGGTATCTTTAGCTTCGCTTCTACTTCCCTTGGACACTCCAAACTCCTCCGAGGCCACCTTACGAATGCAAGTCGCCATCTTCATCCACATATTGTCCGCATCCCCTCCTTCCTCCCAAGGGCCCTCCTTAATGAGCCTCTCCTTGAACGCCTGAGCTACCTCCCCTTGAGCTTCCACCTTTTTCGTTCTAGCGACTTTGGCACGCTTATTCCGCTGGACACGAATCTGAAAGCGAAGTCAGCAACCACAAGCTTATGCTGAGGGACAACACTCTCTCCAGGTATCACCTTACAGTCTAGGCACGCACGCCTATCTTCTCTTCACGAGAGGATGAAATCAATTTACCTAGAGTGTTGGCCACTACTAAAAGTCACTAGATGTGATTCTCTCTTTTTAAAGAGGGTGTTAGCTATGATCATGTCGTAGGCTTGAGCAAAGCTTAAGACATCTTCTCCTTCTTGATTCCTGATGCCATAGCCAAAGCCCCCATGCACCCCTTCAAAACCTGTGTTAGATGTACGCACGTGGCCATTGAGGTCTCCTCCTATGAAGAGCTTCTCGCCAATCGGTACACTACTAACCATGTCCTCTAGGCCTTCCTAGAACTCCCTCTTGGTGTTCTCATTGTGGCCTACCTGCGGGGCATACGTGCTGATAACATTGAGAACTGAGTCCTCAAATACCAGCTTGACCAGGATAATCCGGTCCCCACGTCTCTTAACGTCTACCACTCCATACATGAGGCTCTTGTTGATCAAGATGCCTACGCCATTTCTGTTTTCAGCCGCCCCCATGTACCACAACTTGAAGCCGGTATCCTCTGTTGGAAATATGCCCTAGAGGCAATAATAAATTGGTTATTATCATATTTCCTTATTCATTATAAATGTTTATTATTCATGCTAGAATTGTATTGATCGGAAACTTAAATACATGTGTGAATACATAGACAACACCGTGTCCCTAGTAAGCCTCTACTAGACTACCTCGTTGATCAAAGATGGTTAAGGTTTCCTAACCATAGACATGAGTTGTCATTTGATAACGGGATCATATCATTAGGAGAATGATGTGATGGACAGACCCAACCGTAAGCTTAGCATCAGATCGTTTAGTTATTTGCTACAGCTTTCTTCATGTCAAGTATCTGTTCCTCATACCATGAGATCATGTCACTCCCGGATACCAGAGGAATGCCTTGTGTGCTATCAAACGTCACTTCATAACTGGGTGATCATAAAGGTGCTCTACAGGTATCTCTGAAGGTGTCTGTTGGGTTGCATGGATCGAGACTGGGATTTGTCGCTCCATATGATGGAGAGATATCTCTTGGCCCTCTCGGTAATACAACATCGTAAAGAGCTTACAAGCAATGTGGCTAATGAGTTAGTCACGGGAACTTGTATTACGGAACGAGTAAAGAGACTTAACGGTAATGAGATTGAACTAGGTATGGAGATACCGGCGATCGAATCTTGGGCAAGTAACATATCGCCGGACAAAGGGAATTGTATACGGGATTAACTGAATCCTCGACATCATGGTTCAACCGATAAAGATCTTCGTTGAATATGTAGGAATCAATATGGGAATCCAGGTCCTGCTATTGGTTATTGACCGAAGAGGTGTCTCGTTCATGTCTGCATGTTCCCGAACCCGTAGGGTCGCATGCTTAACGTTCGGTAGCGCTAGGGTAGTATTGAGATATAAAAAATGGAAAGTCTGAATGTTGTTCGGAGTCCCGGATGGGATTTAGCACTCAAGTCCCATACTTTCCCCATTCCTATATTTTCAGTATCATGGGAATCAAAGAGGCCCTTAGACTGGTTTACGGCCGGTCATTTTTTTCCAATGAAATATCTCCAAAATGTAATGAATGTGCTCCGGTTTCTATGAAAATCATCCGGTTTGCATGTAGTAATTCATTTATTTATTCTTTTGTGGGGGGTCTGCATGTAATTCGTCCGGTTTGAAATGTACTCGTACGCCGGCATGGTTGGATGGCCCGCTGCCGCATTCTGTCCGAGGACTCGTCCCTACCGGTCGGCGCTCACCCTTGGAGATGCCCCGAGTGCTTGCAGGTGGACCCAGATGCTCTATGTCCCACATGTCGGCGAAAGGAAGCAGGTAGAAATATTTCCGACTACCGCGGAGCCGAGCAGTACATCTCAGCAAGTAGGAAAAATGCGTGAAAAAATATGTACTATGAAGCGTAGCTGCAAAGTGATGACAGGCATAGGTCGCACGCACCCAACGCGTGGTCGTAGTACGTACGAGTACATACGAGTACGGAGTACTCCTACTCTATCAACACGAGTCCCATCGGACAACGGCGTCCGTGCTACAGCTAGCTCTTCTCTCTCCTCGTTTCTCTCTTCTAATTCTAACTCAGCCGACGCGCAGCAGGCGGGGTGGGGATTTGCCGATAGTCGGTTTGTTCAACCGCGGTCCCACATGATAGTGAAAATACTAGACAACATGCGGTCCCTAGCTTGAGCGGCATGCCGGACCGACCCTAGTACCCTCGACCGTGTGGGGGTGCCATGCAACGCGGCAGGCTTTTCCTTTTGAACTTGTAGAAAATGTAACATTTGGTTATGCTTCTGCTCCTTGGCACGGTAGACAGATAGAAACAACGATTAAAAACGCTAGGGCGGGGATTTTCCCGCGCAATAAGCCGGGGAGTTTGCCAGTTTGGCGCATCGTCGGTTTTCTCACATCGGGCCCACATGTCAATGATAATATGCCAAGCCAATGCGCGCTGAGCGGCGGGCCGGAACGACAGTGTGGGTTGCGACGCGAACGGGACAGGCATGCTGTACTTGTTCCACTTTCTCGTTTTGAACTTGTGACGTGTAATGCTTAGTTTTGAATTTATAAGTTTGGTTGTCGCGCCCATATATATACTACTATAGTTTGGTAGGTTGGGTCATGCATCGTACGTAAATTATGAAGTTGATGCAATAGGTAAGTACTACCTCCGTCCTGGTTTGTTGGTCCCCTTTGTGTCAAATTTTGACCATAGATTTAACTAACAAAATATTAATCCATGTCACCAAAAAATATATCGTTGGATTCGTATTTGAACATAGTTTCCAACTATAATGTTTTTTGTGACATGCATTAACTTATTGTTAGTTAAATCTGAAGTCAATATTTGGCACAAAACATGAAAGGTGACCAATAAACCAGGCGAAGACAGTGATACATATAATTAATGCCTAATGAGAACAAGGGATCACACATGTCATTTATGACTGGAATGATAATGCGATACAGTAACACATTAAGGCCACGACGCGATGCAGTGCTGGTTACAGGAGGCAAGAAGAAAGATGCATCCATCGACGACCTCCTCCTCCTCGACTCAGGGCGCCGGCCCACCAAACGGCGGCTGAGTAGTAGCGGCTTTCGTGGCGAGGTCAACGTGCTTCTGAACAATGGCGTCCAAGGCTTCCAGCCGGTCGAAGAAGGCCAACGTCTTAGCGTCGTCCCTGGCCCTGTAGTGGCCTATGTAGACGATTTCCTCGTAGACATGGATGTGTAGGTCGACAGTTTCTTGCTCGGCGAGACGCTGCGCGGCGAGCGCGGCCTCGAGGTGGACATTCTTCTCCGTGACATTGGGTAGCTGCAGGGCCACCAGTGCGTGAAAGAGGTCCTCACCATGGAGGCCAATGAGGGTGGCAGGCAACGAGGAGCTTGGGCGCGCGGGCTGGAGGAGTACGACAAGGTCGTCCACACGCTTCTTGACGGCGGTGAACTTGCGGATGGAGCGGACCATCATCTCGCCCATGTGAGAGGCGAAGCCGTCGTTGCTGTCGTGGTTTTGACATGGTAGATGCCCTTGTGAAAGGACTTAGAGATGAGGCCATCGCACAAGTGTGGAAGCTTAGCAGGGTTGAACGGGAACGAGAATACGCCGGGTTACCCAGGTTCGGCCCCTCACGGTGGAGGTAAAAGCCTACGTCCTGCTTGATTATATTGCTGTAGATCTCGATTACAAGGATGCGGATTCGCTAACCTAGCTTTTGAGGGATTGCAACTTAGACTTTTTCGTATAGGTGCTCCCCTTTATATATGCAGGTGGAACCCTAGATTACATGAGAGTCCGGGTCGTCCTTTGACCTGTCTCCTACTTGTTCTCCAGGATGGCCTTCACGCCTCTCATCTTCCTCGTGAGCCGGCCCATTGCTTAAGCCGGCCTATCCTCGCTAGGCCTCGTCAAGCCGGCCCACCAAGAATCCTTCAGCCCCGTAGTGAATTGACCCGCTGAGCCTGCTCTATGGCCGGGTTATCACCCTGCCGGGTCTATATGCTGGTAAACATCCCCAACATTAGCCCTCAGTTTGACTTGAATTTATTCACGTTAAACTTCATCCTGGAAAAACAAAACATTAGTAAAATACTCTCCAAGTGCTTCCCAAGCCGGTCCTTTAGAACGTTGTCTTTGACCGGCTCGTTTTTCCGGGTTAAGTAGATCGACGGGTCATTCCTTCAGGCGCAAACTTAGCATTCTGTATTTCCTTTTCCTGATGACGTCTCAATCCACTTTCGCAAAATCCGGGATGACATCATGCCGTATCTTTGAATGGGTTTGTATGGTCTTGTCAGGCGCGAAAATCGAGGAGCCCGCAGCCAAAAATTACTGTGCCGCTTGGGGCTCCGCACCCGTCGTGCCAATTTTAACCGTGCCTATAAAGAGGCCAGCTCACCCCCACTTCACTTTTTGCTCTTCTTCTTCCTCGCGCCCGCTTCCTCTTGCAACCGAAACGCCGCCGCCTTCGAGCTCTCCGACCCCCTCGACCGCGTCCTCTCCGTCGCCCCAGTCGCCGCCGGAGCTCATCCGGAACACTCAGGCCACCTCCGCCGTGCACAGGTACGCCCTAATCCTTCTCTTTTAGATTTGTACTGCTCCATCTTCTGCGCAGTTCATCACGGCGTTGTCAGTGTTCATCTTCCCCGTTCGTCAGTAGATCTAGATTCACATGAATCACCTAAATGAGCACTTTTAATATTGCGGCAATACCATTTTCCCCATCAAGACCCCTGTTCTGCTTTCAACAGACCCTCATTGACAAGCAGGCTCTCGTGTTCATCCATATTTAGGTCTTTAAACTTTCTTTTTCAAAGCATTTTTAGATCTGTAATGGCAACCGCTCCGTTGGATTCTTGTTTATAACTAGCTCAACACTTAGGAAAAATCCAGTGCACCACTGAATCACTAGCACCGGCTCATTGTCACGCCGGCTTATCACTGCTTTCGGTGGCTTGCATAAATCCGGGTCATGACTTTTAGCGATCATGGTCGTCTTATCACGTTGCCGGGTTATATCTCTAAATTTCCCGACGGCTTATCCCTCATGAGCTTAACACACCGGCTTATTGCTATCACCTTGCAGTTGAAATCAGAAACCGTCATGGCCCCCAAGACCGATAAGGCCTGCAACTGGGTCAGATCCCAGGTCTCAACTCTTGTGTTGAACGAGCTCATGGGGCAATGCCTCTTGCCGGCTCAAGCAACAATCAGCTGGCGGGCGCCTGATGAAGAGAGCTTCCCCCAGCCTAAGCAAGACGAAGTGGTGGTCTTCGCAGACCATCTTCAGCGGGGGTTTCGTCCGCCCAGGTCAAAATTCTTCCGTGACGTTCTCAATTTTTTTGACCTTCGTCCACAGGATCTTGGCCCAAACTCCATCACCAATCTTTGCCAGTTTCAAGTCTTCTGCGAAGTATACCTTCAGACAGAGCCAAATGTCCTTCTCTTTCGAGAATTCTTCTACATCAACCATCAGACCGAGTTCACCGATCGTCCTAGTATAGAACTTGGTGGCATTTCCATTCAAAGGCGAAGAAACACTCCTTTTCCTGAGGCCAAGCTGGCAAGTCATCCCAAGGGTTGGAACGAGACTTGGTTTTATTGCTAAAATACTGCTCCTCAAGGTGAAAACCCCCTGCCGGGTTACAGACTGGACCGGCTCAATGCCACAGTTGCTTTTCCGGGTTGGCCGTCAGCAGAGGAACGTAAGCAATTTGCCCCTATTTATTCCAAGCTAAGGGCCTTGGCTGCTAACGGCCTCACCGGGATCGACCTGACCCGGTGCTGGATAAGCTGGCGAATCCATCCCCTTAGCCAAAGGGGCGACTTAATGTGCAATTATACTGGTGAGACAGCTAATGTTCAACGCTTCAGCCAAGTCAATTTGTCTGTGGGTGACATCAACAAAGCCACCAAGAAATTGTTGAGAGAGCCCCAAGATAAATGCAACAAAACTGGGCTAGCTCCCTTCTGCTTGACCAACCACATGCCTTCAGTAAGTACTCGCACCCTCTTATTCTATTCTCGACTCGCTTTTTCTATCTCAATCACAATCGCTGACTCACCCCAAATGCAGGCAGATGACAAGTTTTGGAAAAAGAAGAAACCTTGACAACCCGCCCCCGCTCCAGTGGAGCAACAGGATGAGCCGGTCGATGCTGATGAGCCGGCTGCAGAAAATGAAGCTGAGGTAGAACTCGACTCGCTTGGTCGTCTTTTTATTCAACTTGCTGACGCCTCTTCTCTTCAGGATGAAGCTGAAATTAGCCACACCAACGAGCCAGAGGTAACTTTGATCTCTTCAGACTCTGACTCTCCAATACCTATTCGGAAGAAAACCCGGGCTGTAATCCGCAAAGTACGAAGGAAACCCCGGGTTGCCGTCCGTAAGGTCCCTTTTTCACACCAAGACGCTCATTTGGATCCCCAATTTGTTTTGAAGAAAACACAGCAAGCCGGGACCTCCAAGAGGAAGACCCGGAGCAGTGAAGGCGAGTTAAGTGGCGGACTTCCTTATGAGCCGCCATCCCGTAGAGCGCAGGCAGAGGTGCTTCTTAGTCCAACTCCCTCTTTTCCTCTAGCTGGTCGTTTCAAGGAACCCTTACATTTAAATGACTCGGCATATCAGACGCCCCCCTCCTCGGGCGAGTCAAGTGCTACGCAGACGCCGGCCTTCAACATCAACCCTGGGTAAGTAATCACTGCTGTGACATATAGCGGTTCCTTATTCCTCACCCTTTTAATTGAATTAACTCCTTTGTCTCTTGTACAGTGCCAAGGCTATCAAGAAGAAAGCACCTGCCGGGTCATCTGACCCGGTCATTCAACCAGGCTCTCAAGGAGAGAGAGAGACCACCTTGGTCACCCAGGACGAGCCTGCGGTCCAGAACAACCTGCCACCTCAAGACACCGCCAGCCCGGCTCGTACTTCCTCGCCTGTTATTCAGGAGAGAGAAAATCCAACTGAGGAGCAGCCCGTGGAACCGGCTCAGGATGATGTGGTGGTGACCGGAGAACAGCAAGTGACTCCGAAGGCTTCTACCGCTCTTACCAAAATCCCTGCTAAGCCTGAGCCGGCCTCGAAGGACAAGGGAAAGACGGCTCTTAACTTTTCTACGTTTGAAGACCAAGATGCCAGTACCCTGCGCCAGGCTGTGCTGACCCGGCTGTCTGAAAGCCGGGACACAGAGATCGCCATGATAACGTCATTGAAGCGGAAGTATGAGGTAATTTGCCCCCTTCGTTCTGTACCATATATATATGTAGCCCCCAAGGGCCGGGTCATTATAGAATGATGACCCGGGACTTCAAAATTGAACTCGTAAGCATAACTTCAACCGGCGACCCCAAAGGCCGGCTCGCCATTCATGACGGGCGGGTCTTCATAATTTAGCAGGATGGATCAATTTATGCATTAGCCCCCAAGTGCCATGTAGAGTGCCTGCAGCTGCATGGAACTTGCCTTGCTGTTTGTTTTAAGCTCGAAAACATGTAGCCCCCATGTGCCGGGTTGTCCTTCAGAGCGACTTGGGTCATGCGTATATGATGTATAACAGACTGCCCTGCAGGAAATGCTGGATCAAGTAGAGGTCCAGGCTTCCTTCTTCTGAAAGGAGGCAAGGAAGGAGAAGAAACTGCGCAAAGAAGCTGAAGAATCCGCTGCTGAGGCCAATAAGTCTTTGGTCATTGTGAGGAACACCTTGCGAGAAACTAAAGCTGCAAGAGCCATGCGAGCTGAAGAGGCCGAAGCCAAACTTGAGCCGGTAACTCAAGAACTGGCGACTCTAAAAGGCCAAATCACCGCCATGTGCCGGGCCATCTTCGGTAAGCAAACAGTCCACCATGCACCAATAGTTCCGACTTAAATATGCTGAGCCGGCTTGACTGATAGTGTATACTTGTGCAGGTCAGAAGAATCAAACTCTTGTGCAGCAACCACTGGTGAAATTGAAGGCAGTATATACCTTTGTGGAACAGCTGTACATAGGCGGCTCAAGATGCATCATGGCCGCAAAAAACACCACCTCACCACCACAGCTGATTGCGGACATGTTGAAGGAGCTGTCTGTCATGCCCAGGTGGTTTGAGGACTGGAAGAGGGCGTGCTGCCGCTCTGGGGCTCTAACAACACTTGCCCGAGCCAAGGCATACGTGCCAGAGCTCGATCCGGCTCAGATTGTGGGTGGGTACCCAGAGTTCAACGTGGATGACTCGCCGTTTACCAAGAAGGACTTTCAACACTGCATTAAAGAAACCCGGGTTGCAGCCACCGTGATCGCAGAGGAGGCAGATCTGACTAGGTACCAGGCACCCTACTCGAAGGAGAATGAGCGGATAGAGCCACCTAATCATGAGCCGGTGGCCCTAACCCGCATGCGTAAGCCAAATTTCGCTCCTGAAGTCGACCCTTCCTCTCTGATAACCGCCGATGCCCTATTTGAAGTGTTGCGCTTAATTCAGTGGTCGACCGGCGAGTCAAGCCAAGAGGCGGAGGATGACGACGGCCACGAAGAGCTGGCACATGGTGCTTCATCGGGCGCTGGCGCCAGCTCTGACCCGACGACATAAACGCCGGCTTATCCTTTTGTAGGCCAAACTTGTAAAAATATGTCGTAGCCGCAGTTGACGGACGGCTTGTAATAGCGTAGCTTGAAACACCTCTACTGATGCCAGTGCCATCGTGTACTGTGCTTGCTTACTGCCTGTACAAATACTTTGTGCTTCTGTGAATCCTCTTTTTGGGCTTCGAGAGCCGGATTTTGCAACGAGAGTGATTTTGCTGCAACAATAACAACTGCATATGATAACAACTGTGATTGAGAAAATGACAAACGATTAGTAATCTTTGTTACTGTCTGCAATGAATAAACAACGAGTAATATTTGTTACTGTTTGCAATGAATCAAGAATATCCAAGTGAACTAACATAAATGCTATGTATGAATGCATGCATGTATGCAGATGAGTGCAACAAAAAGAACATAATCGTAACAAGCCGGCTGATAAACACAATTTGAGACGGCCGGCTTATAAAACCTCAAGCCGAAATATGCTTTCATGAAGCTAGCACTCTGGCCTGTTGGTTTGTCCTCGCTTTTTGAAAGCCGGCTCTCACACAACCAATCAAACGTTTTAACTCTGATGAATTCAGGGTCACCTATGTGATTGACTCATCAGACGTACGCCGGGTCGTTTTTTTAGGGAGTAGCATCTTGCTAACAGGCAGGTTTAACCAACTTTGTGGCATCTTACCGAGTTAAAGGGTTTTGTAAGCTAAACTCAATTGAGTTGGAAGCCCCCAAGTAACCAAGATCAACAAATAAAGATCCAGCACACAAATTTTGAGGCAAAACAACACTTTTTTACATAGTGCTGCTGGTCATTATTTTATTTGATCGAAAAATAGGTATATACACAATAGAAGGTATGTACACAGATGTGACCCAGTCAATGACTCAGGTGTAGTATGGCCGGAGTTAGGCAATGTTCCAAGGCCGGCTTGTTTCCTCCTCAGAGGTACGTGATTTATCCGCCTCACGTATATCAATCAGGTAATATGACCCGTTGTTGAGATTCTTGCTGACCACAAAGGGCCCTTCCCAAGGTGGTGAAAGCTTATGCATGCCTGTCTGGTCTTGTATCATACGGAGCACTAAGTCACCTTCCTGAAAAGTGCAGCTTCGAACTCTACGGCTGTGATAGCGACGTAGGTCTTGTCAATAAATCGCGGATCTGGACGCGGCAAGTTCGTGCTCCTCTTCCAGAGCATCAAGAGCATCTTGGCGAGCCTGCTCATTGTCTGATTCCACATAGGCCGCTACTCGTGGGGAGTCATGACGAATATCGCTTGGAAGTACAGCTTCTGCACCATATATTAGGAAACACGGCGTATAGCCTATTGTGGGATCGAGGAGATAGGTCTAGAGGGGGGGGGGGTGAATAGACTCCTAACCAGCCAAAGTAGCAGTTTTTAATTTCTCTTGGAACTTAGGCAGATTTTGGCACAAGTTAAGATCACTCCAATACTTTCTACACATGCATATCTAGAGATTGAGCAGTGGAAATAGTAAAGCATGCAAGAGTACGGAAAGTAAAGGGGTAGAGTATGGAAGATCAAACGCAATGAAGACACGGTGGTTTTTGGCGTGGTTCCGATAGGTGGTGCTATCGTACGTCCACGTTGATGGAGACTTCAACCCACGAAGGGTAACGGCTGCGCGAGTCCACGGAGGGCTCCACCCACGAAGGGTCCACGAAGAAGCAACCTTGTCTATTCCACCATGGCTTACGTTCACGAAGGACTAGCCTCACTCGAGGTAGATCTTCATGAAGTAGGCGATCTCCTTGCCCTTACAAACTGCTTGGTTCAACTCCACATCAGGTTGGAGGCTCCCAAGTGACACCTAACCAATCTAGGAGACACCACTCTCCAAAAGGTAATAGACGGTGTGTTGTTGATGAACTCCTTGCTCTTGTGCTTCAAATGATAGTCTTCCCAGCACTCAAACAACTCCTCACAGATTTGGCTATGGTGGAAGAGGGATTTGAGTGGAAAGCAACTTGGGATAGGCTAGAAATCAAGTTTCAAATGGTAGGAATGGAATAGCTTGATCTCAACACATGAGTAGGTGGTTCTCTCTCAGAAAATGTATGGTGGAAGTGTAGGCACGTTCTGAAGGCTCTCCTTACTGAGAAGGAGGTGGTGGAGGGGTATATATAGCCTCCACACAAAATCCAACCGTTACACACTTTTGACCCAACTCGGTGGCGCTGAAACAATCATCTCGGTAGCACCGAACTGTGTAAAAGATATGAACGTTAGGAATCTCGGTGGGACCGATACGAACAACTCGGATGAACCGAAGTGCAATGGCTAGGGCAATCCTCATCTCGGTGGCACCGATTGCATCAACTCGGTAGGACCGAAGTGAAGCAATAAGGCAATAGAGAGTTGGCAAGCCATCTCGGTGAGACTGATTTGCAAAACTCGGTGAGACCGAAGTAAGTGCAAACGATTACAGAGAGTTGGCAAGGCCATCTCGGTGAGACCGAGATCCATTTCGGTGGATCCAATTTGTTAGGGTTTTGGTAGTGGCTAAATCTTGGATGAACTCGGTGGGGCCGGATAGGAAATGTCGGTGGGGCCGAGTTGGAATGTAGGTTTTGGACATATTTGGGATTGAGAGAGTGGTTGAGGGTTTAGGAGTACTGTCACTAAGCATTTGAGCGAAAAGACCATTAAGCAACACCTCATCCCCTTTTAATAGTATTGGCTTTCCTATGGACTCAATGTGATCTCGGATCACTAAACCAAAAATGTTGAGTCTTGATCATTTGCCAATCCTTGTCCTTAGCATTTTGAAGGGGTTCCACGTCCTCTTGTCCATGCCACGCCATTTGTTGAACTTGTCTGAAATTCACTAGATAAAAGCATTAGTCCAACAACATGTATGTTGGCATAAATTACCAAAACCACCAAGAGAGCAAATGTGCTTTCAATCTCCCCCTTTTTGGTAATTGATGACAACATACATCAAAGCTTCAAATACGGATATAGCAGAGGTATGTATGAAAGCTTTGAAGAAAACATGTAACATGTATGAACTCCCTGGAGCTCCCCCTGAAGATGTGCATAACATGATGATATCTCATGGGAAATATACATGCAACATGTACCTTGGCTATATGCATCAGAGCAATATATATGACATTTAGATATCCATATGTCCATGATTGTCTTCTTGCAAACAATATATACTAGCAAGAGGTCAATCATGTTCATGAGTGTGATGCATATACTTACCTTGAAGTTCTTGATCAAGTACCTGAAGAAATATACTTGAGAAAACAAGGTTAGATAACACAAGATAATTTCTTCAAGAAAAGACACAAGATCAACAAGAAACCAAGATTGGGATGACATGTAGAGTAGAGTATCACTAGGTGAATACTTCTTTGAAGCAGACATGTCCCCAAAAAGAAATAGTTGTCTCCCCTTAAAGAACTTCCTCTCCCCCTGAATCTGACATTGGATATTGAGAGTAGGTAGGGTGAGAAAACTAGAGCAGCCAAAGAACAAACTAATCATGTTTCTTCCCTCTTAGAAACATGTAACATTTTCTCCTCTTGTAGGGTGCATCTCTTTTATAGTGATAAGCTTTGATGTGTATAACTCTCTCCCCCTTTGACATCAATTTCCAAGAAGGGACTTCAAGGTTATTGATCAAGTGGGTTTGGTCCTCGAGAAACACACTTAGCCTTTGAGTGTCTCTAGATGCAAGTATAGGATAAGAATCATTGAGTGGAGCTGGAGCAGAAAAACTCGGGAAAAATTTGACAGAAAATTCCTTAGAGCAGCAAAATCGGTGACACCGAGTTGATATAAATCGGTGGAACCGAGGTTGATGCAATAGAATTATTTGTCAACTCAGCTCACTAGACAAAGGAAATCTCACAAGGATTTGCAAGGAATTAGCTGCGAAACTAACTAAAAGAAAAGAAACACAGAAAAGAAGCAAGGTCTAGATGAAGTTTTTTTTTGAAAAAGAAACACACTAGCAAGAAGAGACCAAACAGAAGAAAACACTAGAGAACTTCATCTAGATGGGTCGGCGACTAGGTCACCTATGTTAGAGTATATTGACTTAGGAGTCAAGTGAGAGCACTTGATCATAGGTCATACTCTTCGTTTAAGCTCAAAATGGGGTTGCCATTTTTCTTTTAAGCATTTCAATGTATTCACATCTTGTTGAGTTGCTTTAGCCCATGTCTTTGAGTAAAGCTTCTCTAGGATGTGAGAACTTACATTGGGATTTTGGTGATGTCCATCATGTAGTTGAACTTGAAGTGGATGCTCATGAGTTGACGTTTGGAGCTATCCTAACATTTGTAGTTCATCTTCCTACATGGGTTAGTTTTGCAAGGAACAACATGTATATCCAATATGACAAGAATGAAGCATATCTCAAGAATTTGTCAAAGGATATGTTTAGGCTGTCTTGTTCCTTGTTCCTCCATCAATTGTTGATACTTGGGTCATATAAGATTGCTTATGATAAGAGTGTGACGCAATCTTGTGGCATGAAGCTTGTCCAAGTACCTACAAAAGGTTAGATACAATACAAGGGAGCAAGATGTCCAAGATATAAGATGATCATGAAAGATATCATGGATTAGTCAAGAATGCTCAAGCCCTTGTACACATTCACATGAACCTCTAGTTCACGTTTGAAGCATCTATGATGTTCAACTCACTTCTCAAGTGACAAAACACTTTCTCATCAAGGGGTTTGGTAAAGATGTCCGCCAATTGTTTGTCAGTACGAACATGTTTAAGGTCAATGTCACCTTTCTCAACATGATCTCGAATAAAATGGTGACGAACCTCAATATGCTTAGTTCGAGAATGTTGCACGGGATTGTGTGCAATCTTAATAGCACTCTCATTTTCACATAGTAATGGTACATGTTTCACATGCACACCATAGTCTTTAAGAGTTTGTGTCATCCATAGTAATTGAGCACAACATGATCCCGCGGCAATGTATTCCGCTTTGGCAGTAGATAGAGATACGGAATTTTGTTTCTTGGATGACTAAGACACAAGAGATCTACCAAGAAATTGACATGTACCCGAAGTGGATTTTCTGTCAACCTTGTCTCCGGCATAGTCCGAATCGGAGTAGCCAACAAGATTGAAAGACGATCCTTTGGGATACCATATGCCAAAGTTTGGTGTATGTAATAAGTATCTCACAATTCTTTTCACCGCTTTAAGATGTCACTCTTTTGGTGCCGCTTGGTATCGTGCACACATGCACACACTTAGCATAATGTCGGGACGGGAGGCACATAGATATAGCAATGAACCAATCATAGATCGATAAACCTTTTGATCAACCAGTTTGCCATCCTTGGTCAAGTCAAGATGTCCACTCGTGGGCATGGGAGTTTTCATACCTTTACTCTCTTGCATGTTGAACTTCTTGAATAAGTCCTTGGTATACTTTGTTTGAGAAACAAAGGTACCTTCCCTAGTTTGCTTGATTTTCAAGCCAAGAAAGAATTTGAGTTCACACATCATAGACATCTCGAACTTCTCCGACATCAGCCTTCCAAACTTTTCACTAAAAGAGGGGTTAGTAGATCCAAAGATAATATCATCAACATAAATTTGGCATACAAATAATTCTCCATTAACCCTCTTAGTGAACAAAGTTGAATCAATTTTCCCAATCTCAAAACCCTTTTCAAGAAGAAACTTTGTCAAGCATTTGTACCAAGCTCTAGGGGCTTGTTTAAGACCATAAAGAGCTTTATGAAGTTTGTACACATGATTAGGTTTCTTTGGATTTTCAAAGCCGGGAGGTTGTTTAACATACACTTCCTCCTCAATTTCACCATTTAAGAAAGCACTTTTAATATCCATTTGGTAAAGAGTGATATCATGGTGATTGGCATAAGCAAGTAAAATACGAATGGACTCAAGTCTTGCAACGGGGGCATAGGTCTCACCATAGTCCATACCTTCGACTTGTGTGTACCCTTGTGCTACGAGATGAGCCTTGTTACGTACAACTTGTCCATCTTCATCTTGCTTATTCCGAAACACCCATTTGGTTCCAATGATGTTTTGCTCTTCCTTAGGCTTCTCAACCAATGTCCAAACTTGGTTCCTCTCAAAGTTGTGTAGCTCTTCGTGCATTGCATTCACCCAATCGGGGTCCTTGAGAGCATATTCTACCTTCAAGGGTTCATCACTAGAGATAAATGAGTAATGCTCACAAAAGTTAGCTAAACGAGTTTTAGAGCGAGTGATTCTCCCGGTTTGGATATCTCCAAGTATTTGTTCGACGGGATGATTCTTGTTGACTCTTGCTCTGACTCGAGATAGCTTTTGCTTGGGTTGTGGTGAGGCTTCCTCATCATCATCATCTTCTTCTTCTTCGTTGATGTTGTCGTTGTTGGCTTGTGGAGGTGGAGAAGGAGGTTGAGGTGGATCATCTTGTTGCACTTCCTCATTCCCATCGTCTTGATGTGTCCCACTTGTGGATGCCTCCGTATCAACTTGTCGTTCACCTTGATGCGAAGTTGGGGCTTCCACTTGAATAGACGAGGTACTCTCCTTCACTTCCACGGGGCGAATCTTGCCAATGGGCAAGTCTTGGATTGCTTCCGATGGTTCTTTATCTCCTACATCAAGTCGCAATTGCTCGACTTGCGAGCCGTTAGTCTCATCAAACTTCACATCTACCGTCTCTTCAACTTTTCGAGTGAAGTTGTTGTAGACACGGTAAGTGTGAGAGTTCGATCCATAACCAAGTAGGAAACCTTCATGAGATTTAGGAGCAAATTTTGAACGACGATGCTTATCAAGAATGTAACATTTTGAGCCAAATACTCGAAAGTATCCAACTTGTGGTTTGTTACCGGTGAGCAGTTCATATGCCGTTTTACCAAGAAGCTTGTGAAGGTAAAGTCGATTTGTTGCATGACAAGCTGTTTCAACCGCTTCTGCCCAAAAATGTCTTGGTGTCTTGTATTCATCAAGCATCGTTCTTGCCATCTCAATATGTGTTCGGTTCTTCCTCTCAACAACTCCATTTTGTTGAGGTGTGTACGTAGCTGAGAACTCATGTGAAATACCCTCCTCATCAAGAAAGGTGTCCACATTGGTGTTCTTGAACTCCGTTCCGTTGTCACTCCGAACCTTCTTGATCTTCACTTCAAATTGATTTTGAGCCTTTCTTGCGAAGTTCTTGAAGATCTTTTGTACCTGCAATTTGTCATCAAGAAAGAACACCCACGTAAATCTGGAAAAATCATCAACAATGACCAAACCGAAAGAGTTACCACCAAGACTCTTATAGGAGTTGGGACCAAAAAGATCCATATGAAGCAGCTCGAGTGGTCTCCTCGTGGTCATAATGTTTTTTACGGGATGGCTTCCTCCAACTTGTTTTCCTGCTTGGCAAGCACTACAAAGTCGATCTTTGTCAAATATAACATCTTTCACTCCAAGAATGTGATCTCCTTTAACAAGTTTATCAAGGTTACGCATACCAACATGTCCAAGTCTTCTATGCCATAACCAACCTTTAGAAGATTTTGCAATTAAACATGTACGAGGTTGGGCTCTCTTAGTGAAATCAACAATGTATAGATCACCTCTACGAATGCCGGTAAAGACCATATTATGATTATCTTGGCGAAACACTTGGCAATCTACTTTGGTAAATAGAACATTAAAACCAAAATCGGCTAGTCTAGATACGGAAAGAAGATTGTAACCAAGAGATTCAACAAGCATAACATTTTGTATGGAGCTATCATTGGATATGGCCACCTTACCAAGGCCAAATCCCTTACCGTTGGAGTTGTCTCCAAAGGTCACATACTTGCGTGGACCATCATTTTTTGCAAGCTCACGAAACATGTCTCTATCTCCGGTCATGTGATCGGTACAACCGCTATCAAGAATCCACTCTTTTCCTCCGGCCATGTAATCTCGAAGATTTGCCATAAGACTGAGATTTCTCATGGTCTTCCCGAATTCAATATCAAACTCTTCATCTTCATCATAGTAGCCATGCTCAATATCCTATTCATTATGCGTGTGATCATTACCTAGGGTAATAGATTCATTAGTTTCATGATCATGACAATGTTCAAGTTTATGGATTCTAATGGCTTCCATGATAATGTTGCTAATAGTTGTAACATCTCCTTTGGCACGCATAAGATCACGAAGCTCAAACAAGCAATCATCAAACTTAGGATCATTAGGACTCATCTTGTGTAAAGCAACAGTCTTATGAAGAATCTTATCAAGACTCTTTAAGGAGTAATCAGGATATCGCTTTTCTAAATCATGCCATAGAGTATAAGCACATGCAAAGTTTTGCATACAACGAAGCACAACCTTAGGTAATCCTCTAATGATAAGATTGACGGTTCTAAGATTACGAAGCATGTCAATTTCCTCTTCATGAGTAGGATGCAAGGGATCAATAGGGGGGCACATAAGGATTATGAATATACTTGCTCAAGTTAAATTCATCAAAGATATCAAGCATTTCATCCCTCCAAAAATTGTAATACTCCCCATCGAGAATAGACACTCTACGTCTAAGACTCCCCAACGTAGACACATCCATCTCCCTCCAATGGTGATGAAACCAATGCAATGGAGACGAATGCTCTGATACCAATTGTGGGATCGAGGAGATAGGTCTAGAGGGGGGGGGGGTGAATAGACTCCTAACCAGCCAAAGTAGCAGTTTTTAATTTCTCTTGGAACTTAGGCAGATTTTGGCACAAGTTAAGATCACTCCAATACTTTCTACACATGCATATCTAGAGATTGAGCAGCGGAAATAGTAAAGCATGCAAGAGTACGGAAAGTAAAGGGGTATAGTATGGAAGATCAAACGCAATGAAGACACGGTGGTTTTTGGCGTGGTTTCGATAGGTGGTGCTATCGTACGTCCACGTTGATGGAGACTTCAACCCACGAAGGGTAACGGCTGCGCGAGTCCACGGAGGGCTCCACCCACGAAGGGTCCATGAAGAAGCAACCTTGTCTATTCCACCATGGCTTACATCCACGAAGGACTAGCCTCACTCGGGGTAGATCTTCACGAAGTAGGCGATCTCCTTGCCCTTACAAACTGCTTGGTTCAACTCCACATCAGGTTGGAGGCTCCCAAGTGACACCTAACCAATCTAGGAGACACCACTCTCCAAAAGGTAATAGACGGTGTGTTGTTGATGAACTCCTTGCTCTTGTGCTTCAAATGATAGTCTTCCCAGCACTCAAACAACTCCTCACAGATTTGGCTATGGTGGAAGAGGGATTTGAGTGGAAAGCAACTTGGGATAGGCTAGAAATCAAGTTTCAAATGGTAGGAATGGAATAGCTTGATCTCAACACATGAGTAGGTGGTTCTCTCTTAGAAAATGTATGGTGGAAGTGTAGGCACGTTCTGAAGGCTCTCCTTACTGAGAAGGAGGTGGTGGAGGGGTATATATAGCCTCCACACAAAATCCAACCGTTACACACTTTTGACCCAACTCGGTGGCACCGAAACAATCATCTCGGTAGCACCGAACTGTGTAAAAGATATGAACGTTAGGAATCTCGGTGGGACCGATACGAACAACTCGGATGAACCGAAGTGCAATGGCTAGGGCAATCCTCATCTCGGTGGCACCGATTGCATCAACTCGGTAGGACCGAAGTGAAGCAATAAGGCAACAGAGAGTTGGCAAGCCATCTCGGTGAGACCGATTTGCAAAACTCGGTGAGACTGAAGTAAGTGCAAACGATTACAGAGAGTTGGCAAGGTCATCTCGGTGAGACCGAGATCCATTTCGGTGGATCCGATTTGTTAGGGTTTTGGCAGTGGCTAAGTCTTGGATGAACTCGGTGGGGTCGGATAGGAAATGTCGGTGGGGCCGAGTTGGAATGTAGGTTTTGGACATATTTAGGATTGAGAGAGTGGTTGAGGGTTTAGGAGTACTGTCACTAAGCATTTGAGCAAAAAGACCATTAAGCAACACCTCATCCCCTTTTAATAGTATTGGCTTTCCTATGGACTCAATGTGATCTCGGATCACTAAACCAAAAATGTAGAGTCTTGATCTTTTGCCAATCCTTGTCCTTAGCATTTTGAAGGGGTTCCATGTCCTCTTGTCCATGCCACGCCATTTGTTGAACTTGTCTGAAATTCACTAGATAAAAGCATTAGTCCAACAACATGTATGTTGGCATAAATTACCAAAACCACCAAGAGAGCAAATGTGCTTTCACCTGTTGACCTGTTGGGAGTAGTCCGTATGCTCCAAAGCACCGAAGGTAATTCTTCTTCCCAGCAACCCGGCGTGCGCTGCAAAGGCACCATGAGTCGGGGTTTGATACCACGTAGCAATTCCTGATTGGCCCTTTCTGCCTGTCCGTTGGACTGAGGATGCGCAACCGATGCTAGATCAAGCCGGATGTGCTCTTGTTGACAGAACTGTTCCATGACTCCCTTGGAAAGATTGGTTCCATTGTCTGTAATGATACTGTGCGGGTAGCCAAATCGGAATATCAGCTTTTTCAGAAACTTGGCAGCTGTAGCCGCGTCGCAGTTGCTGACCGGCTCTGCTTCCACCCACTTGGTAAACTTGTCCACAGCCACCAATAGGTGCGTATGCTTTTTCTTAGAACGTTTGAAGGGTCCAACCATGTCAAGCCCCCAGACCGCAAAAGGCCAAGTTATCGGGATCATCCTCAACTCTTGACCCGGCACGTGAGCCTGACGAGCATATTTCTGGCAACCATCACACTTGCGTACAATGTCCTCTGCATCAGCATGAGCTGTGAGCTAGTAAAAACCGTGCCGGAAAGCCTTCGCGACCAGTGATCTTGAGCCGGCATGGTGTCCACAATCGCCAGAGTGAATCTCATTGAGAATTGCATGGCCTTCTTCAGGCGAAACACAACGCTGGAAAACACTAGTGACGCTTCGTCGGTGCAACTCACCATTGACGATAGTCATAGACTTGGATCGCTTGATGATCTGTCGAGCAAGGATTTCCTCTGTTGGCAGTTCACCCCGGCTTAGATAAGCCAAGTAGGGGACGGTCCAATCAGGTATAGCGTGGAATGGCCAAGTCCTCCTCTATTGGCAACTTGACAGACGGGTTGTGCAAAACGTCGAGGAACACATTGGGAGGCACCGGCTTGCGCTGCGAACCCAAGCGAGAGAGCGCGTCTGCCGCCTCATTCTGCCGGCGATCAATGTGATCCACTTGATAACCTTTGAAGTGTCTAGCAATATTTGTGACCGCATGCCGATAAGCCGCCATAAGGGGATCCTTGGAATCCCATGTACCAGAAACTTGCTAGGCCACCAAGTCTGAGTCTCCCAAACACCTGACCCGGCTCAGGTTCATCTCTTTGGCCATCCGAAGCCCATGAAGCAAGGCCTCATATTCTGCTGCATTGTTAGTATAGGGGAACATGAGTCTCAAAACATAACAGAACTTATCCCCTCGTGGGGAAGTAATCATGACTCCAGCCCCCCGAGCCTTCAAGCTGCCTTAAACCGTCAAAGTGGATGGACTAGTATGTTGTGTCTGGCTTCTCTTCGGGAGCCTGTAACTCTGTCCAATCATTAATGAAATCCACCAATGCTTGAGATTTGATTGCGGTGTGTGGCACATATTTGAGGTGATGCGGACCGAGTTCAATAGCCCACTTAGCAACCCGGCCAGTGGCCTCCCGGTTCTGGATGATATCCCCAAGAGGCGCCGAGCTGACCACAGTGATTAGATGCTCATGGAAGTTATGCTTCAGCTTGCGACTAGCCATAAACACTCCGTAGACCAGTTTCTGCCAATGTGGATACCGCTGCTTGGACTCGGTTAATACTTCACTGATTTACACTGGGTGCTGGACTGGATACTCCTTGCCATCCTCCTTGCCCTCTACAATGACTGCCACACTTACCGCCTTGTTATTGGCAGCAATATATAGCAACATTGGCTCCTTCTCGCGAGGGGCAGCAAGGACCGGTGGCTCAGACAACTGCTTCTTGAGGGCCTCAAAAGCCTGATCTGCAGCATCAGTCCAGACGAAGTTGTCTGATTTCTTAAGCAATTGGTACAATGGAATTGCCTTCTCTCCAAGCCGGCTTATGAACCGACTCAGTGCCGCAACCCGCCCAGCCAGCTTCTGCATGGCATTTAGGTTGGCCGGCTTAGCCAGGGTCGTGATGGCTTTGATATTTTCCGGGTTAGCTTCAATGCCACGCTCGGAAACAAGAAATCCCAGAAGTTTTCCTGCAGGGACACCAAAAACGCACTTCTCCGGGTTAAGCTTCATCTGGTAGATGCAGAGATTGTCAAACGTTTCCTTGAGATCCTCCAACAAGGTTTCTTTCTTCCGGGACTTAACCACAATATCATCAACATAAGCATGAACGTTCCGCCCTATCTGCTTATGAAAGCAGCTTTGGACACAACGCTGGTAAGTCGCCTGTGCACACTTCAGACCAAACGACATGGTTGTATAACAGAAAGCTCCAAAAGGTGTGATGAAAGTCGTCTTTTCCTGGTCTTCCAGCTTCATTTTGATCTGATGATAGCCAAAGTAAGCATCCAGGAAGCATAGACTCTCGCAACCAGCCGTAACATCGATGATCTGGTCAATATGGGGCAAGGCAAATGGGTCACTAGGACAAGCCTTATTCAGGTCTGTGTAATCAACACACATCCGCCAAGTCCCATTTTTCTTCAGAACAAGCACTGGGTTAGCTAGCCATTCAGGATGGAAGACTTCGACGATGAACCCGGCAGCTAGGAGCCGGGCCACTTCTTCACCAATAGCTTTCCGCCTTTCCTCATTAAAGCGACGGAGATACTGGCGAACTGGCTTGAACTTGGGATCCACATTAAGGGAGTGCTCAACGAGTTCTCTCGGTACACCTAGCATGTCAAAAGGTTTCCATGCAAAGATGTCCCGGTTCTCACGGATGAACTCGATGAGCGCGCTTTCCTATTTGGGATCCATATTTGCCCCGATGGTGAACTGCTCAGAAGAATTGCCTGGGGTGAAATCAACTTGCTTTGTGTCTCTGGCCGACTTAAACTTGAGCAGAGGGTCTGACTCTGTGGTGGGCTTCTTCAGGGATGTCCTATCAGACGGGTCAACATTGTCCTTATAATACCGCAATTCCTCTGCAGCGCAAGCTGTCTCGGCATACGCGGCATCTCCTTCCTCGCACTCGAGTGCAATCATCCGGTTGCCTTCCACTGTGATGGTTCCCCTTGGCCCTGGCATCTTCATTTTCAGGTAAACGTAACACGGCTGTGCCATGAAACGCGCATAAGCCGGCCGGCCGAATAAGGCGTGGTATGGGCTTTTAAGCTTAACCACCTCAAAGGTCAGGAACTCAGAACGCCAGTTATCCTCTGAGCCAAAGGCCACCTCAAGGGAAATTCTTCCCATGGGATAAGCTAACTTGCCAGGAACAGTGCCGCGAAAGACTGTAGAGGACGGAGTTAACTGCTTATCGGACAGATTCATCCGCCTAAACGTGTCATAGTACAGAATGTTGATGCTGCTACCTCCGTCCATGAGCACCTTAGTCAGGGTATAACCGCCGACATGTGGCGCAACCACCAGAGCCAAGTGGCCAGGGTGATCGAGGAGGACATGATGATCTGCCCTGCTCCAGGTAACCGGCTGTTCAGACCAGTTGAGATAGTAAGGAGCTGCCGGCTCAACTGCGTGGGCGGCTCGTCGTGGCACCTTCCGATCCCGTTTACAGGTACTGGTGGTGAAAACATGGTACTGTCCACTATTGAGCTGTTTTGGGTTACTTTGAAACCCTGCTACCCCGGCTTGGTGCTAATTCCCCTGGTTGTTCCGCTGATTGCCGCCTCCAGTGTTACCAGCCCCCTGAAACCCACCGCCTTGACCACTGTTCCCTTGGAAACCGGGTCCTGCGAAGGGCCCTTGCAAGCCGGCTCCTCAGAAGCCAGGTCCCTGGTTGGCGGGTTGTCCGCCGTTGCCGCCCCCATTATGATGATTCTGGAAGACCCGCTTGGCAAACTCTTGCATCACATAGCAATTTTCCCAGGAGTGACTGGATGGCTTACCATTGTAGTTGTGTTTCGGACAAGGAGCCTTGAGAGCTTCCTCGTAAGTGAGAGGGCGATTACCAGTGGACTGCCTCCTAGAACCATCGTTCTGACGCTGACCTTTGTTCTCTGTGTTTGTGTTCGCCACTAGATCAGAGCTACCATCGTAACCCTTGCGTTTACCACCATTGTTGTTTTGACCGTTACCGTTGTTCTGCGGCTGACCCTTACCACCAGCTTTCTTCCCCTTATCGGATTTCTCCTCGTCTAATAGCAGATCCTTGGTGTTATCTGACTCTGCATACCGGGTTAAGACATCCATGAGGTCACCCATGTCTTGGACCTTTCGCTTGAGCCGCCCTAGCTTCTGGACCAGGGGCTGAAACTTGCATGTTCGTTCCAGAACAAGCACTACTTGCACGGCCGAGATGCTGTCTGAGCTATGTATAACCTCCGCAACCCGGCAAGCCCAGTGATGCACCGACTCATCCTCGCGCTGGACACAATGGTCAAGATCAACAATCGTGGTTGGCCTTTTACAGGTTCCCTAGAAATTCTTGATGAAGCGCTCCTTCAGTTCCTTCCATGTGTTGATAGAATTCGCCGGTAGGTTTTTCATCCAGGTGCGTGCAGGGCCTTCCAACATCAGAGGCAGGTAACGCGCACAGACTGACTCACTTGCGCCCAACAAGTCCATCGCCAGCTCATAACTCTCAATCCACTCGGTGGGCTCCAGATTCGCTATATAATTAGGAACCTTGCGGGGCCCTTTGAAATCGGGGGGTATGCGCGCTTCTCGCAGCACTAGTACCAAACAGGGAGTCCCGATCATGCGGCTTGAAGAGCCCCCAAGTTGGCCATCTGTCTGAGTTGCGCTGGGCGGGTGACGCACCTTCGGCGGGTTGACATTTGGCGGCGGGTTGACTTGTGCCGGTGTGTTGACGTGCGCCAGCGGGTTGTGCCCTGCACGCGCGTTTTCTTCCTCCCACGCTCGCAGAATCTGAGCAGCGTCCGCAACGTCTTGCGGGATCCTGGGCTGGTGCTGCTTCGCCAACGGCTGGGTGGCTCTCCTGCGGTGTGCGCTGCTGGAGACCACAGGCGACTCAGGGCACTGACTCCTGGTGCGGCTCTGATGAGGGGTCGAGTGAAGCCGATGCTGGCTATGCGAGTAGTTGGCCTGCTGCACTACTGCTATCTTGAGCATTGCAATAGCGTTCCTGGCCTCTGTCTGAATCGGGCCGTCCCCCTCAATCGGAATAGCCGCCAAGTTGTGGGTTGCTGCCAGCACGTTATCGACCGGGTTGGAGTAGTGTCCAATTGGGGTCTGGAACCGGTGAGACGGCGGCTGTTGTTGCTGATCTGGCGTGCGATGCTGGGCCGGCTCCCGCTGTTGAGCCGGCTCCCCCGTGGGGGTGACTCTAGCCCCCGGGTTCGTCGGAGCCGGCGGCGTGGTGAACAGCTGAGTCGGCTCGAGATTGGCTGGAAGCCGGCTCTGATGACGCCTCCTGTGGACGAGTTCCGACTCGGCCTGTCGGTGGTTCAGGTAATGTGTCTCCTCATCCAGGCGCTGCCTCTCTACGGAAATCCGGGCCTGCTCCTGCACCATGCGGGCGTTCTCCGCATTGATGTCCTCTTGGATCTTGGCCATCTGTTCGCGACACTTCGTGATCTCCGTGTTGCGCGCCGCTGCGTTCTCCGCAGTGACTGGCTCGGTCAACAGGGCTGCCAGCGTGGTCATCAAGTCCGCGAGTGCTTGAACCCTGGTTTTCTGAGAGCCGGTGGCCGACGCGCCGGCTCCTCCTGAGCCGGCAAGGATGTTGTTTTGCCCCGCCGTTGGATTGGCCGGGTCACGCACCGGATCTTGCCTACCCGCCATGTATACCGCCGCGAAGCGAGGCGGATCTGGGCTCGCTGGAAAGACGTCGTCCGTGTGCCCGAGCCCCCCAGCATGCAAAGGAAGGATTGACTCGGTTTCGCCCGTCGAGGACTCGCCGTCAGATTGGACGAGCGTATCATCTTCAGACAGGGAGTTCTCCGACAAGGCCACCCCTTGGGTGAAACCTACGAAGACATGGTTTTGGTCGGCTTGATGCGGGCCGGGTCTCACCTGGTTCTGACCAGCGCGGCATGCCGACTCGACGCCGGCGATACTTTCCAACCTGGCGGCCGGCTCGCCGACCACGCCGATGAAGGTGTGGATCTTGCCGAAGGGGACCCGGTACCCGTACTCGATCGAGTCGGCGTCGGGGCCCCAGTATGAATTGTCGATGTAGAACTTCCCGCGGCGGCTCCTTGTCATCATGCCAACCGCGTACTTCCCAAACCCTGGAAGAGATCCCGCTAAGAACTCAACTCCACCGTGCGTAGGCCCCACGGTGGGCGCGAACTGTCGTGGTTTTAACACGGCAGATGCCCTTGTGAAAGGACTTAGAGATGAGGCCATCGCACAAGTGTGGAAGCTTAGCGGGGTTGAACGGGAACGAGAATACGCCGGGTTACCCAGGTTTGGCCCCTCACGGTGGAGGTAAAAGCCTACATCCTGCTTGATTATATTGCTGTAGATCTCGATTACAAGGATGCGGATTCGCTAACCTAGCTTTCGAGGGATTGCAACTTAATCTTTTTCGTATAGGTGCTCCCCTTTATATATGCACGTGGAACCCTAGATTACATGAGAGTCCGGGTCGTCCTTTGACCTGTCTCCTACTTGTTCTCCAGGATGGCCTTCACGCCTCTCATCTTCCTCGTGAGCCGGCCCATTGCTTAAGCTGGCCTATCCTCGCTAGGCCTCGTCAAGCCGGCCCACCAAGAATCCTTCAGCCCCGCAGTGAATTGACCCGCTGAGCCTGCTCTATGGTCGGGTTATCACCCTGCCGGGTCTATATGCTAGTAAACATCCCCAACAGTTGCCGAGGGCTATGATGCTGGCGGTCGCCAGCACCGTCTGGAGACGCTGCTTGGTGCCGGGCCACAGGCTGACGTCGTGGATCATCTGGCATAGCCGCCTGCTGCTCGCGTCCATCGCATCCATGGGTGGTTGTGGTTTCTGGTCACTTGGTCTTGGATTGGAGTGAGCAGTGTTGCGCAGACTAGGTGCGTAGTACTAGTAGGTGCATACGATTCGGTAGATGGATTGGTGTGGAGGGGTGCCTTCATATGAGAGTGTAAACTGCGTTGCATTCATATCACGTTGGCTCCATTTTGCTTCTCCAATTAATTCCCTCTGCATGCTAATTGAATGAGGATGCATCATTGACCGCTCAATGTTTCGGGAACCGCTACCCTCTCCCTCATTGGCATTCAAGCCGTATCAATGTTGTAAATTCGTGTAAAAAAGAGACTAGTCAACAGTTCGCCATGAGCCTATAACTAGCGATCGCCACAATAACCGTAAGATCTACATCCGACGGTGGCACCTATTGGACGCAAACAGCAATAAAAAAACAAATGCCACAACATTTTACAAAACTGCCACACCACACCACTCCCCTACACATGAGACTGCCATGCGAGCGTTCACAACTGCCACATTCGAGCAAGTACAATAGAGCACAGTCAGCAGGCTACAAGCAGTTCCAAGTCAGCAAAATCTTAGGTGGAAGAGAGAGAAGGGAGGAAAGAGAAGGGAGCCAGCGCTTGAGTTATCGCCCGGCTATAGCTCAGTACCCGAGAGAAAAGAACGGCATGCAAGCTGGAAAAGCTAGCGCCTCAGCCTCTACTCCAATCAAATGCATTTTCCTCCCTCCTCATGCATGCAAACATTGATTAGTAAAGCTAGTGGAGCAACTCGTCTACAGCCGGCATTAATGTATGAGACTTCTTCTATGAAAGCTACAGGTGACATGGCACCGCTATAGAGCCAGTAGCCGGCTGCTCTATTAACCATGCTCTTCGGGTTGCGCTTGGCTCTTCGCCTCTTCGGGAAGTCGTACTACGGAGTACTACAATATATGCTTCTGGCAATTTGACACCGAATGAACTGCTGCATGTCCACCGCGTGGGGGAGGGAGAGCGTGTTGTAAGCAAAAGCTTCTCCTCGTCCTACGAGCCACCGCGCGGATGGGGGAGGAAGAGGGCATAGTAATCAAGCTTCTCCTTGTTGTATGAGTTGACGCGACATATCAAAGGAGTACACTCGATTTTCTCAAAAAGTTGTTTTTACCGATGCATAAATTACAATGCACGCATACATGCTGTGAGTTTCCTTTTGATCCTTTCATGTGTTGATTTAATGCACCTTGAAGTATGAATATGTGATGGTAAAACTTTCTAATGCCCCGACCCTAAGAGCAAGTACAATAATGGGCTTATAGCCTGCTTACATGACATTTTTGCCTATGTGGAGGAGAGAGACATGGAAAAATGAGAAGAGTGGGCTCTCATGCAAGAGCCTAGCTATATGCTAAGTTCTAGGCAAATGCAATAAATGCAAAGAAAGAGAAAGAGAGATGCTTAGAAAAAGTACTAATCTTATAGCCAACCTTATAGCCTGCCTTACTATATGAGTGAGTATACTAGATGACTATAGATGACATGTCAGTTCCATATACTACTAACCATGCTCTAAAGCGGGAGATGGTGGTGCACGAGGAGGGCGAGATCATGCCGACGGAGCAGGACCCGACGATGGACATCTTTATGGACCTCACCATGCTCCACTGCCCCTTCTGCCTCCGCCCCTTGAAGCCTCCGGTGTACAAGGTTCGAATACATCTCGTCCATTCGGCTGATCGAGCAAGGCGCAGTTTTCTTGATTGAGTTGATGTTCGATTGATTTGTGCAGTGCAAGGGAGGGCACCTGGCCTGCGCGGACTGCCACGGCGAGCTCCCTGGGAACCAGCAGCAGTGCTAGAAGTGCGAGCGCGGCGGCGGCTTCGACGTGCGCAACACGGTGATGGACGCCGTCCTCTCCTCGACAAGGGTGGAGTGCCCACACGAAGGCTGTGGGCTCTACGTCACTTACCACAAGCTCGACGATCACCAGAGCATGTGTCCGCTCGCGCCGTGCAAGTGCCCCGTTCCCGGCTACGACAACGAAGGCCCGCCGCCGGCGCTCCCCAACCACCTCAGCACCGTGCACCCCATGCCCGTGCACAGGATCCAGTACGGCAAGGTGCTCCCGCTGCAGGTGCCGGTGTCAGAGCCACATCACTTGCTATTCACGGAGGAGGATGGCCGCGCGTTTTTTGTGGTCGGCGACGCGCTCGGCATGGGCGCGCCTACCGCCGTGTCGGTCGTCTGCATCAGAGCGGGGGCATCCCCACCGCCGTACTACGCGGCCGAGGTGTGGGCGAACGGGCCGCCGGGGGCGCCCAACGGCAGTATTGATGCTGTCAAGGTGGAAATCGAAGCGACAAGCAGCAAGGAACCCGGCGCCGTCGCCATGGAGGAGCTGACCTTCTTGATAGTGCCTCCCAAGCTGCTGGCCGGGGCTGGGTCGTCGAGGACGGTATCCCTCCACATTCGGATTGACAAGCTCACCTCCTAAATGATTCCATAATTCCTTCTAGTTATCTTAGTAATATGGTAATGTAGGGTTTAGTTTGGTCTACTTTATCTTAAGAGATGGTGGATTTTGGTGGCGATGCAACAATTACTTCAACATCACATCAGCAGTTGAAGTAATTCCCAACAGTCCAAGGGATATTTTGTGTCTGTTGGATATAAGATGCTTTGGGTAAGAGGCAAACCTAAATACTGTATAAGCTGCTTATATGTTTGTTTGTTAAGGAAGTGTTGCATACTTCTGTGAGTTGACGCGACACATCAAAGTAGTACACTACTAGTACTCAGCCGACTATGCACCAGGCAGACCAATCTCGTGTCGTGTTGGTGCCGTGTGCGGTACCCATAGCAAAACCTCGTACCTCTAGCTGAGGCTCCGCATTTTGAACCTTTGAATCTGAAGGCCAAAGAACAACATGAACCTTTGATAGAGCGAATCAGATGGTTGAGAACATTATGATTCGTAGCTACAGATGCGTGTGTGAGAGAGGACGAGTGCGTGCGTGCACCTCTTCTCTTCGTGTACGATGTAGTTAACCTAGAGTACAAGTGTATGTGTGAGGCATCGACCTAGAGAGCTAGAGATGGTGTGTGCGAGAAGTCCCGAGAGACTCGTGAGCGTAGGTGTGTGCGTGGGAAAGAGGGAGAGAGATGATATGTGTCGATGTAATGCGTGTGAAAAAAAATTCAATAGTTCGCCACTAGGCTATTCCTGGCGAACACCCCAGTAACCATAAGATCTGCATCCGATGGTGCTAGTTATTGGTCGAAAACAACAGTAAAATAAGAAATGCCATGGCATTTTACAAAACTGCCACACCACGCCCCTCCCCACACATGAAACTGCCACGCGAGCGTTCGTAACTGAGGGAGCCATGATCTGCTCCTTGGTGTGATCTATACTATTAAAAAGGCCGGGCTTTTGGCGCGTGGTAGGCGGGGGATCTTGGCCTATCAGTTTGCTACTCCTCACATGCGGTCGTACATGTCAGTGATGTATCAAGCCGATGCGTGTCTCTTCGGTGAGCGGCGGGCCGGACCGACCGTCTGTTCGTGTTACTGCTCACTTGCGGTTGCACATGTCAGTGTCACACCAAGCCGATGCACGTCCCTTCGGTGAGCGGCGGGCCGGACCGACCGTGTGTTGGTACGACGCGAACGTGACGGGCTATAAGTTTACTGCCTAACTTAATATGTAAAGTGTAACACTTGCTTTCACTCCTTAATGAGATCGGTCGATAGAAATCCCCATTAGAAAGGCGAGGGGGTGTTTTTCCAGCGTGGGAAGCGAGGGAGTTTTTTTTTACTGGAGCGGAGGCGTGGGAGTTTGGCCGACGGTTTGCATACGTTTCTTGGACGCGTACATGGGCCCGCGCTCTCGAAGGCCATCGTGGCGGAGCCAGACGCCCGCAACCTCTCAGACCAAAAAAAGACGAGCCCGACCTAGAGAACGAGAACGTGTGTGCGCGATGTAGAGGATGTCAAGTGGGGAGTGTGTGTGCATATATATATATGCATGCACGATAGGAAAGTTAGTGCTATATGTTCACAAAGAGAGGAGGAGTGTGCATGTGGGTGTAAAAGACTCACATATAGATGATAATCAATATAAAAGTGGATTCAAATATTTGAATAAGAGATCATGATGTTTGTAACCCATGCATGCATGAATATAATCGAGATATGCGTGTGGTTTTGAATCGAACATGCAATACTATATACACGTCGAACACGCCCAAATTGATTTGAATTTGAGACACTGATGGCAGGCATCGTTTGACCACATTGCGTCCATGCATGGACATAACTATTTGAATTTGTGATAATGTGTGGCTTTCGCAGCTAACATCTAAATGCTGTGTGTGTGGGGGGGGGGGGGGGGTCATGCATTGTGTGTGTTAAACACATTATACATATGAAAACAGGGTTTAGATCATTCCGAACGTCTAGCTAGAGCATGAAATGTATTGTGATTTGAATTCAACATAAAATGGATACAAATATTTGAATTGGAGATCGTATGCTACATGTAGTTCATATTTAAATAGGATTACTACTATATGCATGTATTGTGTTATCAAGATAATATTTAAATGATGGTATAACTTGACAACAATCGTATTCAAATAGGCAAAATTGATTCAAATTGAGTCAATATGGTAGATGACAGTGTTTTGATTCGATTTTTTTGCGGGAGTGTTTTGATTTGTTTTTTTGGTGTTGTTGAGGGAAGTGCGAATTGATATGGTATTGTACACGCTAAGCTTTTTCTACTGAATTTTTTAGTTATTTGTTGTTGGTTTTGAATGGCATTTGCAGTAATATAGTAAAACAGGACATGACTCTCTCTTGTCTTGTACGAATTTTCTTTTGTTTTGTTTTTTTGTACACGTTAAGCTTGTTCTCCTGAAATTCGAAGCCGCGCCTTGTTATCGCGAAATTTTCAAGCTAGAGTATCTCTTTGTCTCTTGTGGTGCGAAACTCCCGCCTCTTCAACCCGCGCCTTGTTATCCCAAAATTTCAACGCGCGCGAAAACTCCCTCCTCATCCGAAATCGGCCGCGCCACCCAACACGCGAAATCCCCCTTCTACCCCTCAGCCGGAAATACCGCCTCAACGTCCCATGGTTAAAATTGGTGGGGGTACTTTCATAACTTATCCCAAATTTCGGACAAGCGCGTCCCTAAGCCATGGCTCCCCCCTATCTTCCCCTGCGTTACCCTATTCGTACACCAAGGCCGCCAAAACCCGCGAAGCCCCACCCTCCTCCGTCCGCCACCCGACCGCCACCCAGCCGAAGCCTCTTCCCCGACGATGTCGTCCACAGCAACAGCTCGATGTCCCTCATCCACCGCTCCGGATGAGGATCCATCGTCGATCTCGTCGTCCCGCCGGTTCAGCCGCCTCATCCTCCACCTCCAAGGAGCTGCCCCGACGTTCGCCTCGTCTAACGCGCCACCTCCATTCCCACAGCACCGTCTTCACCTGCCCCACCGGAACCGCAGCACCCGCTCCAATTCCTCCGATGAAGCTGAAGCCTACTCGGCGCCACCAAGGAGGTTCTACACTCATCACTGCATTTTCTCTTTTATTCGATCTCACGGGGTTGCCAGTGCTCGATCCCGAGCCGCCATGGCGCGTCTCCATCGATGGCGGTGTTGATACATCTCCAACGTATCTATAATTTATGAAGTATTCATGCCATGTTTACAATAATTTTGTATGGTTTTGGTGAACTTTTATATTATTTTTATGGACTAACTTATTAATCTAGTGCCCAGTGCGAGTTCCTGTTTTCTGCTTGTTTTTTGTTTCATAGATAAACCATACCAAACGAAGTCCAAACATGATAAAACTTTACGAAGATTTATTTTGGACTATATGTGATTTTTGGGAAGAAGAATCAACGCAAGATGGTGCCCGAGGGCCCCACAAGGCAACACGACGCGCCCCCCTAGGGTCGCGCCTTGTTGCCTTGTGGGCACCTTGTAGGTCGGTTGAAGCCCTTCTTTCGCCGCAAGAAAGATAATTTCCAGATAAAAATCCCCTCAAAATTCCAGCCCAATCGGAGTTACGGATCTCCGGGAATATAAGAAATGGTTTTCAGCCAAAAACAGGAGCGCAGAAATAGAAGACAGCAGAGAGAGAGAGATCCAATCTCGGAGGGGCTCCCGCCCCTTCGGGCACCATGGAGGCCAAGGACCAAAGGGAGAACCTCTCCCCATCTAGGGGGGAGGACATGGAGGAGCAAGCCGGAAGGGGAGCCTCTCTTCCCCTCTCTCTCAGTGGCACCGGAGTGCCGCCGGGGGAACCATCGCCACGGTGATCGTCTTCATCAACATCACCGTCCATCACCTCCCTCATCTCTTTTCAGCGGTCCACTCTCCCGCACCCCGCTGTAATCCCCTTCTTGAACATGGTGCTTTATGCCACATATTATTATCCAATGATGTCTTGCCATCCTATGATGTTTGAGTTGATTTCTTTTGTCCTTTGGGTTGATTGATGATCTTGATTGGTTTGAGTTGTATGTTTTTATTTTGGTGTTGTCCTATGGTGCCCTCCGTGCCGCGCACACGTGGGGGATTCCCGCTGTAGGGTTTTGCAATACGTTCATGATTCTCTTATAGTGGGCGGCTAGAGTGACAGAAGCTTACACCCGAGTAAGGGGGTTGTTGCGTATGGGAGTAAAGGGAACTTGATACTTAATGCTATGGTTGGGTTTACCTTAATGATTTCTAGTAGTTGTGGATGCTTGCTAGAAGTCCAATCATAAGTTCATATGATCCAAGTACGAAAAGTATGTTAGCTCATGCCTCTCCCTCATATAAAATTGCAATAATGATTACCGATCTTGTTATCAATTGCCTAGGACAATTCTGCACACCGATCCATCATTATTCCACACTCGATATTTGTAATTTATTGTAATATATTCTTACTTTATTTAGGCAGCACCTATTTTTATATTTTAGTTCTTCGAAATCATGCAAAGCTATCCTCTTTATACCCACAACGTAGTTTTATTTCTCGTTTCTAGATGAAAGCAAACGCTCGGTGTGTGTATAGTCGTATCAGTGGCAGATATGACTTTAGAGAATATTGATCTTACCTTTAGCTCCTTGTGGGTTCGACACTCCATACTTATCACTTCCATCTTTGGAAATTGCTACGATGATTCCTTGCACTTGGGGATTATCAAGCTCTTTTCTGGCGCCGTTGCCAGGGAGCAATAGCGTGGGGTTAATATTTTCGTGTATGCTTGTTTGCTTTCATCACTAAATAGATTTTGTTTTTCCTTTTCCTTTTGATTTTGTTTTCTTATTTTCTTTTCTTTAGTTGTGGGTGAAACAAAAAAAATTAAAAATGCAAAATACAAAAAAATTACTTGCCTCTTATGCCTAGCTTAATGGCTTTAAAGAAAGCGCTGCCTGGGAGACAACCCGGAAGTTTTAGAGAGTGCTTTTCTTATTTTGTGTAATATAAACTTTATTATGTGTGCCATTTAAATATTTTAAAACAAAAAAAATATATAGAGGGAAACCTAAAAATTTTCAAAAAGAAAGTGAAAGTGAGAAAGATGAGCAATGTGGAAGTGGGGGCTAGCCTTGAACTTTGTTCATGCCCATGGAAACTTTGTGAACCTTGATTACAGAAACTTTTCAAGAAAAATAGTTATCTCCTTGTACAAATCCATTGTATTATAAAAATAATGTGCCAAGATTTACCTTTAGGATGTTTAAATTGCTTGTTTGGTGGGTGCTGTGAAAAAAAAACAGAAACTTTTGCTGTAGTGTTTGAATTTCTATATTTTACTGGAATGTGAAAAAATTCTGAAATTTTTACACAGACTTATATCCAAATTGTTTATTTTTTCCTAATTTTTCAGAATTTTTGGAGTTACATAAGTATGGTTTTTAAATAGATGTTTACAGACTGTTCTGTTTTAGACAGATTCTGTTTTTATTGCATAGGTTGCTTATTTTGATGAATCTATGGATCATATCAGGGGGTATGAGTCATGGAGAAGTCGGAGTACAGTAGCATTATGCCAATATTAAATATGAATCAATTTACAACAGTACCTAAAGTTTAAGATTTATTTGTTATACTAACGGATCTCACGAGGTTTCTGTTGAGTTTTGTGTGGATGAAGTGTTCGAAGATCGAGGAGGTATCGATATGAGAAGAATAAGGAGAGGAAAGAGTTCAAGCTTGGGGATGCCCAAGGCACCCCAAGTAAATATTCAAGGAGACTCAAGCATCTAAGCTTGGGGATGCCCCGGAAGGCATCCCATCTTTCTTCTTCAACAATTATCGGTATGTCTCGGTTTTTGTTTTGTTCACATGATATACGTAAATTCTTGGAGCGTCTTTTGTGTTTATTTTTTACTTTATTTTATGCACCATGCTTGTTGGGGATGATTTCTTATGGTTCTTGGTTGATTTATAGAATGCTTCATGCGCTTCACTTAAATCTTTTGAGTATGGCTTTATAGAATGCTCTTTGTGCTTCACTTAAATCCTTTGAGTATGGCTTTATAGAATGCTTAGTGTGCTTCACTTATATATTTTGAGCTTGGATATTGGTCTCTATATATTCATTGTAGAATACTCTATGAACTTCACTTATATCTTTTAGAGTATGATTAAAATTATCATCAAAAGTGGGTTTGAAAGAGTGTCAACTCTATGTAGCAATGCAACTCACTATTTATCTTTACTGTTTTTTGTGTGTATACATGATTAAGCTACTGTATTAATCATTTCATGTATCTTTTATTTCAATAAAGTGCCAAGTAAGACCTTTGGGATAGTGCAAATGCTTGTTGATTTGATTCTGTGCAAAAACAAAAACTTTCGCGTCCAGTGCTGGAATTTATATTATTTACTGGTGCATGAGAAAATTCTGAATTTTTTACACAGTATTGGGATACAAATTTATTATGTTTTACTAATTTTTCAGAATTTTTGGAGGTACATAAGTATACTTTTTAATTCGCTCACTACATGCTGTTCTGTTTTTGACAGATTCTGTTTTTATCGCATAGTTTGCTTGTTTTAGCGTTTCCATAGCTTATATTGAGTAATACAAATTGTGGAAATGATAAACTACAGTAGGAATTATGTGAGAACAATTATTAATCTTGTCTTTACAGTATCTAAGTGAATGATTTATTTTTATCATACTAACCTATCTCACAAGTTCCGTTAAGTTTTGTGTGATTGAAGTTTTCAAGTTTTGGGTGAGATATCGATATGAGGAGAATAAGGGGTGGCAAGATCCTAAGCTTGGGGATTCCCAAGTCACCCCAAGGTAATATTCAAGGAAAACTCAAGCGTCTAAGCTTGGGGATGCCCCGGAAGGCATCCCCTCTTTCGTCTTCAACACTATCGGTAACCTCACTTGGAGCTATATTTTTATTCGTCACATAATATGAGTTTTGCTTGGAACGTCATTTTATTTTGTTGAGATTCTCTTTCTGTTATCAATAATATTGTTTTGTATCTTTTATTTCAATAAAATGCCAATTATAGCCTTTACTATGCTCAGTTTGCAAGTTCATGTGTTGCTGTTTGAAAATAGAAAGTTTTCTGTTATGTCCGGAATATTCCTGGATAGTCAGAACATGATAAAAATCTCAATTTTTTACACAGTAAGCATGCATGAGTTCTCTGTCATGTGGTAATTTTTCAGAATTTTTGGAGTTAGGGAAGTATGAATTCTTATTCACCCTTTACAGACTGTTCGGTTTAGACAGATTTTGGTTATAGTTGCATTGTTTGCATATGTTTCTTGTTTAATGTTTCTATTTGTGGATAGTAGTATTAAATATGCAGAGGGATTTAGTATGCAATGTTTAATTATAATTTTAGTGATTTTCTACAGTATATAATGTTAAGGTTTTGAGTTGATTTATACTAACTTATCTCACGAGTTCTTGTTGAGTTTTGCGTGTATGAAGTTTTTAAGATTTAGGAGAAACCATGATATGAGAGGAATTAAGGAGACACAATAGCTCAATCTTGGGTATGCCCAAGGCACCGCAACATAACATTCCAAGAAGTCTCAAGCAACTAAGCTTGGGGATGCCCCGGTAGGCATCCCCCCTTTCTTCATCAACACCTATCGGTTAGCCTAAGTTTTTACTTATTCACATGATATGTGCTATTCTTGGAGTGTCCTTTTATTTTCATTTTATTTGCTGTTTGAATAAAATACTTGGATCTGAAATCTTTATTGAGAGAGAGTCTTCACATAGCTACCCATTCACTAAACTACTCTTTGTTCTTCACTTATATCTTTTGGAGTAGTTTGTCATTCACTCCCGTGCTTCACTTATATCCTAAGAGTGAATTGTTGAATGAATTGAATATCATAAATCTGAAATTATATATGCTTCATATGCTTGTCCCATGGGGAGTAATGACTTCACATATAAGAAGTATAATTGGTAAAATTTATTGGAAGTTAGCAAACACAACATTGGTCACTTGAACAATTCATGAAAGAATATTGAAGGAAGAGAGATTTCACATATAAATACACTATCTTGGACATCTTCTATGATTGTGAGCCCCCATTAATTATTTTCAAACTTGATCAAGTAGTTGATGTTGGACAAGGAAGACAACGTAATGGGTTATGTTTGTTTATATTCACATAGATGCTATATTGTCATGGATCCTCTAACATGTGGTGCTTGCCCCTTATCTTTTGCTAGCCAAAATTCTGTACTAAGTAGAGATACTACTTGTGCATCCAAAAACCCTTAAACCCAGTTTCATGCCATGAGAGTCCACCATATCTACCTATGGATTGAATAAGATCCTTCAAGTAAGTTGTCATCGGTGCAAAGCAATAAAAATTGCTCCTAAATATGTATGAACTTTTATTGTAAGGGAAAATAAGCTTTGTACGATCTTGTGATGGTGAAGAATAAAAGTGACAGACTGCATAATAAAGGTTGCTATCACAAGGGGCAATATAAAGTGACGTTCCTTTGCATTAAGAGTTTGCACATCAAAAAATAAAAAGCGCATGACAACCTCTGCTTCCCTCTGCGAAGGGACTGTCTTTTACTTTATGTATTTACTTTTATGCAAGAGTCAATAGTGTTCTTCTCTATTCTGTTTTTATTTTTCTCTCTTGGCAAGCATCATGTGGTGGGGAAAGATCCAGGCACATATATCCCGTTGAATATAGGTGATCATGAGTTATTATTGTTGACACTATCATTGAGATAAATAAGTTGGGAGGCAAAACATTATGCCCCTATCTTCCTATGTGTTTGACTGAAACGATTTGTTCTAAAAATATGCTTTGAGTGTCAGCAATCATGGAAGACTATATGATAGTTGAGTATGTGGAATTTGCTAAATCAAAGCTCTTACATAGACCCTTCCTGAAAATAAGATGAATTGCAATTGTTTGATGACTGAGAACATAGTTTGTTAGTTTTTCAAGAAAGTTTATGATCTATGCTTTAACATGTGAATAGCGTGCTACTTGATCATGAGAAGTTTTATGAGATGAGCTATTGTTTTATGATATATAATGATGCTAGAAAAAGTGATTGAAATTATCATTGATCAAATTTGTGCACTATGCTAGCATTCACACTTCATAAATTATTTGTTTTTATCATTTACCTACTCGAGGACGAGCAGGAATTAAGCTTGGGGATGCTGATACATCTCCAACGTATCTATAATTTATGAAGTATTCATGCCATGTTTACAATAATTTTGTATGGTTTTGGTGCACTTTTATATTATTTTTATGGACTAACTTATTAATCTAGTGCCCAGTGCCAGTTCCTGTTTTCTTCTTGTTTTTTGTTTCACAGAAAAACCATACCAAATGAAGTCCAAACATGATAAAACTTTACGGAGATTTATTTTGGAATATATGTGATTTTTGGGAAGAAGAATCAACGCAAGATGGTGCCCGAGGGCTCCACAAGGCAACACGGGCACCTCGTAGGTCGGTTGAAGCCCTTCTTTCGCCACAAGAAAGATAATTCCCAGATAAAAATCCCCTAAAATTTCAGCCCAATCGGAGTTACGGATCTCCGGGAATATAAGAAACGTTTTTCAGCCAGAAACAGAAGACAACAGAGAGAGAGATCCAATCTCGGAGGGGCTCCCGCCCCTCCGGGCACCATGGAGGCCAAGAACCAGAGGGAGAACCTCTCCCCATCTAGGGGGAGGCCATGGAGGAGCAAGCCGGAAGGGGAGCCTCTCTTCCCCTCTCTCTCGGTGGCGCCGGAGTGCCGCCGGGGGAACCATCGCCGTGGTGATCGTCTTCATCAACATCACCGTCCATCACCTGCCTCATCTCTTTTCAGTGGTTCACTCTCCCGCACCCCGCTGTAATCCCCTTCTTGAACATGGTGCTTTATGCCACATATTATTATCCAATGATGTGTTGCCATCCTATGATGTTTGAGTTGATTTCTTTTGTCATTTGGGTTGATTGATGATCTTGATTGGTTTGAGTTGTATGTTTTTATTTTGGTGCTGTCCTATGGTGCCCTCCGTGCCATGCACACGTGGGGGATTCCCGCTGTAGGGTTTTGCAATACGTTCATGATTCTCTTATAGTGGGCGGCTAGAGTGACAGAAGCTTACACCCGAGTAAGGGGGTTGTTGCGTATGGGAGTAAAGGGGACTTGATACTTAATGCTATGGTTGGGTTTACCTTAATGATTTCTAGTAGTTGCGGATGCTTGCTAGAAGTCCAATCATAAGTTCATATGATCCAAGTACGGAAAGTATGTTAGCTCATGCCTCTCCCTCATATAAATTTGCAATAATGATTACCGATCTTGTTATCAATTGCCTAGGACAATTCCGCACACCGATCCATCATTATTCCACACTCGCTATTTGTAATTTATTGTAATATATTGTTACTTTATTTAGGCAGCACCTATTTTTATATTTTAGTTCTTCGAAATCATGCAAAGCTATCCTCTTTATACCCACAACGTAGTTTTATTTCTCGTTTCTAGATGAAAGCAAACGCTCGGTGTATGTGGCATCGCCGGCCACTTCCTTCACGGGGTCTCTCCCCCATGGCGTTGCTCCCTCGGTGGCGACGTCCACACCAGCAGGAGCTGCTGCTGCTCCGGCTCTCGCTCTCGTTGCTTCTCTGCCCTTGTTGTTGGTCGCGCTGCTGCTCTGCTCTTGCTCTCGTTCGTGCTGCTGCTGTGCTCTGCTCTTGCTCTCGCTCGCGCTACTGCACCGGGCGCAGCTGCTGCAGCTGCACGAGCTACTCCCAGCTAGTGCGTTCACTGCTCGAGCGGCTGCTGATTTAGGTCACTGCTTCGGGAGCTACTAGTGCTCGAGCGGCCTAAACTTCTATTGCAGTGCTCTGCAACTAGTGCAAACAGTTTCGGCAGTAAATTCAGTTTCGTCAATAAAATCACTTTCGACTGTACAATTCCGTTTCTTCAGTTAAGTTCAGAGTCAACTGTTTTTACATCATCTGTTGGAGCAACCGCGGCGCGGCTGATGCATTTTACATCTAGCACTATTTGCTGATGTATTTTACATCATCTATTGTAGATGCTATTAGAATCCCACTTCAGATTAACATTTTCTGTCTTGTCCTGCTTCAGCCTCGCCTTCGTACACCTCACTGGAGCTGCTCCAACGATGGAACCGTCCATCACAGCGGAGCAGTACCCTCGGCGCCGTCTCCAGACGCCTCAGATCTTCTTCCCCGCCTCCGACAGTCACACCAGCCGCACCATCCTCCATGATCAACCCAATGATGCCGAGGTCGACAAGGCTACGCCAAAGAGGTTGTACACTCATCACATCACTTTTTTACTCTACATTCACGTGGATCCCTTAGGGATCCTTTGGTTCAAAGCAGTTGCAAATCTAGAAAAAAATGGAGGGTGGTCTCAAAGTTAACAGGGAGAAAACTAAATGCTCTTTTGAACCACAATTTGAATCGGTTTAGCAAGATAGCCATTATCTCATAATCATGTGGACCAAATAAACTCACAAAATTTCAGATTACAATGGGAACATGTACTATTACTGAATTGTTTGGTTTTTTTAAAGATATAATTTTTTAACCAGAATAATGGACCTACTTATGTTGTCCATATAAGCTCAAATTTATTCAGAGTACAATAGAGCACATGTAGTATATATTGAAAAACTTTAGGTTTCTTTTCGAAAAATATCCAGTTCATGCAAGCAAGAACACCCACTGAGAACACGTAGTAACGAGAAATATGAATATTTTCTCCCATATGACAAGCAGTGAGGTAGTAGGCAAGTTAGCTATCCGTGTTGGACTCTCTCGGAAGCGATCATTTTTTATTTCTGCATGTTGGAGCCGTGCATGTGTAGATGGGCCTGGGAGTTGAGCTAGTTGGTTGTGTCCAAAATAGTAGTAGTACAAAAACATTATTCGAGGGCAGGCTTCAGCCTGTTGAAGACTGCCTACTAGAATCGCCACTGGTTCAAAGAAAAAGTGAAGGAAAACATAGGACTTGGAAAGTTTCCTATGGTACTACTATTCATGCATTTGGTTAGAAGGAATGGAGCAAAGCAAAACTGGAGGATTTTTTTTCCTTTGGTGTCTCTCTCAAAGAAAAAACGTAGGAATTTTAATATCCACTTGGACGTCCTTTACAAATTCCTATGCATGAAGAACAAGGCTACGTGCATTAGTGGCATAATAAGATTCTAACTTTACATTTTCATGTGGTCTGACTTTAATTTGACCATGTTTCTCTGCATTTTTGTGTTCTTCCAATTCCTGTGAACCAAACACCCAGTTTGACAGAAATCCTATGTTTGCAAATGCTCTGTTTTGCACGTGCATTCCTATCCTATTCCTGTGTTTTTCCAGTCCATGCATTTTTAGAATTCTCCAGTTCAAAGGAGCCCTTACAGATTTACTTCATTTATAGATAGGTGTCAAAGAAAACTCTGTGTGGTTTGTCCCGCTCCTACCGTGCCGTCGTCCACCCCACCTGAGCTGCTGCATCGGCGGAAGCGTCCACCGCAGCAGAGATCCCCACTCCAGACCTTCTTTTGCCGCCTCAGATCTTCTTCCCCGCTGCCGGCAGCCACACCAACTGCATTACCATCATCAACTGAGCAGATGAACCTGTCGACTAAACAGTTCTGGAAGAGAGGTCTCACTCTTTCGTGTCTGCTTACGTCATACATTGATTAATATTACCTGCTACTTTATCGTCCTGTTCACCTCTTAGACTCTGAGTCAGGTCCAAACTAATGTTCAGACTTGAGTTTTAAAATGCTTGTGGGGCACATATCGAGGTAGCAACGAATAGTATCTCTGTCTACTATCTGGTTCATCTCGAGTCTTCTATGTGGTTCATGTTGGGTGGGCAACAAACAGTAGAGGAGCCATCATCTGTCTTTTTTAACTGAAGCTATCATCTGTCTGCTACCATTAGTTTTGGATCTATCCACTAGTTGCTACCATCAGTCTGGATTTCTGCATGCACCCCTTAGGCCTTACATAATCTGACTATGTTTTTTTATTATGCATGTCAGTTATTGTACACAATCATACAGAACATGTAGAGAAAAAGAGAAGAGCGTTGCGTGGGAATATAATGTCATGCAGACATCGCTCCATGGTGGGCGCAGTGGCAGCCCCCCTCCCCCCATTCCAGATTGTATTCCAGAGGAAGATAACTGTTCAGAGGGGGATTCAGACGGAGCAGACCACTCCTATTTACCCCCTGAGGTGTTTGCTCTAACTTGGCCTGCTGATGTTGGTCATATCATGCATATGGTGCCTTGCATTGCTTACTTTATACATCGTATATGTCATCAGCTTAGTTTAGACATGCTTTGTGTGAATGCCACCTGTTTGGTTTCTATGTCATATATGTGAATTATGAAGTGCCATCTTGTTTAGCCAGGCATCATATTTGTGAATCATGCAATGCCATCCTGTTTAGCCAGTCATCGTATATGTGAATTATATCATGCCATACTATTTTTTTCATCATGTATTCCATTTGTTGACAATGTTTGTACATTCATCTACTCTTCCTGTGCATCAGCCATTTGAGTCGGTGATGGAAAAATCTGGAGTGAAAACAAGGTCTTCAGAGCAGTCAGTGCTACCTGTCGAAGCAGATATCTTGCTGGTTACAGATAACTCTTCAGAGGAGGATTCAGAGACAAATGACCAGTTCTATTCCCCCCCCCCGAGGTTTATGCTCTAGCTTGGCAGGGTTATATTGCTCATATCATGCATATGGTGTCTTGCATTGCTATGTCATCTGCTTAGATTAGACCTGCTTTGTGTGAATGCCACCTGTTTAGTTTCTACTCCCTCCCTTCCTAAATATAATTCTTTGTAGAGATTCCACTATGGACTACATACAGAGCAAACTGAGTGAATATACACTCTAAAATGCATCTATATACATCCGTATGTCGTCTATAGTGAAATCTCTACAAAGACTTATATTTAGGAACTGAGGGAGTATATCATATATGTGAATTATGCAATGCCATCTTTTTTAGCAAGGCATCATATATGTGAATTATGCAATGCCATCCTGTGTAGCCAGGCATCATATGTGAATTATGTCATGCCATCCTTTTTTTTCATTACGTATTCCATTTACCGAGAATGTTTGTATATTGAACTACTCTTCCTGTGCATCAGCCATTTGAGTCGGTTATGGGTAAATCTGGAGTGAAAACAAGGTCTTCAAAGTAGACAATGCTACCTGTTGAAGCAGATATCTCGCTGGTTATTGGTAGCTCCTCAGAGGAGGATTCAGAGACAGATGACCAGTCCTATATCCCCGCTGAGGTGTATGCTCTAACTTGCGACGGTTATATTTCTCATATCATGCATATGGTATCTTGCATTGCTTAGTTTAGACATCATATACACAATATTCAATGCCATCTGCTTAGTTTAGAGATCATATATGCGAGTGCCAGCTGCTTAGTATATCAATCATATAGGTGAATTATATCATGCCATCCTGTATACTTAGACAACATGTATGTGAATTATTTCATGCCAACCTATTTTATAAAGACAGCATATAGTTATGTCATGTCATCCTGTTTAGATAGTCATCATATGTTGAATTATGTCATTCTATCCTGTTTAGTTATCCATCATATATCTGAAATTGTGTCATGCTATCCTGTTTAGTTAGCCTTAGACATCATATATGTGAAATTGTGTCATGCTGTCCTGTTTGGTTAGACAACATATACGTGAATTACTGCATCTGTCTATCATACAATGTATGTACCTTCAATTTCTTTTCTTGTTTATCAGCCATTTGAATTGGAGGGGGTGATGGCAGTATCTAAGGGAGTAAAAACACGGTCTTCAAAAAAGACGGTGCTACCCGTCGATGCAGATAGAACCACGGTTGTACTTGCCCAAGAGCCAGCCCCACCACACATAACCGACACTCTTGCAGATTGTACCCCTACCCCGTTGGCCAGAGAACCAGCTACACCCCATCTAACCCCAACCCCAGCAGATAGTAACCCACTTCCAGTTGACACAGCTGTAGGAGATATGCCCTAGAGGCAATAATAAATGCTATTATTTATCTCCATGTTCATAATTATGTTTATGTTCCATGCTATAACTGCTATGGTTCTCGAGTCTACAATAACCACGAGGCTCGGAGGGAAACTCATATGCACGTGTGGAATAATAAACAGTAAAATGTATTCCTAGTCTGGCCTCTAAGACTAGCTCAAGTGTTGCATGATGGTTCTGTTTTCCTGATCATGGGCATGACTATGCCGACAACTTTGAGGGCACAATGTTAGGAGAACACTTGTGTTGAATCGACCCGATTGATGTTATGCTATGAGATACATTCATCACAAGTTAATGGTTAATAACACAGAGAAAGTTAACATTTGCATAATTCCTTAGACCATGAGAGTATCGAGTTTCTTCATGCTTGCTTCATGAACTTTGGGGTTTGTTAAACGTCATCCGTAAATGGGTGGCTATTACGGCGGCTTACGGGTTCATGGACAAGTATTTCAAGGGTCTTGATAGCTCAAGATTGGGATTTGCTCCTCTGAAGATGGAGAGATATTCTTTGGGCCCTCTTGGTGTTACGGCATCCATCATCGTCTGGCCAGACACATTGTGATTTGATCACAGGGATGCCGGAACACAGGAACGAGAAAAGAGAACAAAACCGGTAACGAGGTAACTGGCATAGTGGACAAGTTGTTGATCCACGGGGATGCCGATAAATATCACCTCGGGTGTTTGTAACATAGCGCGAAGCAACATGAATAGCACACGGCAACTGGAGGTTCACTCGAATATTTATTCGTGTGGGTATAGGGGTCAATATGGGTGTCCACGGCTCCGATGTTGATCATTGATCGGAAAGTGTTCCGGTCATGTCTATACTTCACCGAACCTATAGGGTCACACGCTTAAGGGTCATCTATCTGTTGAATACTAGACAGGGAGTCTGAGAGAAAGTCACCGGAAAAGTTTCGGAGACAACGGAAGAGTTCCGGAGAGAGAACACCGGAAGAGTTTCGGTAAAACCGAAAAGTTATTTCGGAGTATACCATTAAGTCAAAATGGTTTCGGCACATGCCTGGAAATTCTTGGAGGGTGCCAGAATTGTTCTGGGAACTTCTGGGATTTTTCCGGAGAAAAAAACGGGAAATGTTCCGGAGCTGCCGGAATCGCTTTGGCTGCTTTTCGCTGTTGAAAATCACTGATCCGGAATTGTTTCGGAACGCGTCCAAAATTATTCTAAGGGGTACTAGAAATGTTCTAGGCCCACATAAATATTTTCGGATTTAACGGACGCAGAAAAATGTCTTCATGAATAGTGAAAAACACTTTATGGGTTGGTTTCCAAATGGGTTTTTCTTCTAGAAGGAAGTCACTTTTGGTGAGAGAGAAAGGTGTGTGAAAGGTGGTGGGCCCCCCCCAAAGGGGGCAGCACCAAATTTCGTCCATGGAGGTGGGGGAGGGCCCCCTTGGGGTTTCCTTCCACCTCATGGTGGATATGTTCTACACACACCCTTATGTGGCATTTGGGTGAAAAGATCTTGAGCCCCTTTTGGTCTTTTCACCCCTTGCCTCTACCCCTTGCTCCTCCTATATATAGAGGTGGAGGGGGCTGCCCAAACTCACTCATTATCTCATACATTATGCCATGCAATGATCTGGCTTCTTCTCTCCCTCACACGAAATAGTTTCGTAGAGCCGAAAGGCTGTCTGGGTTCCGGTGGGAACTAGTTCTGGACGGCGAAGCCCTGCCGGATAGATGACACCGTATGTGTGCAACCCCGTAGAGAGGTCGTAGGTTCGATCTTTTTGCCCGAGGGGCTGTTCGAGAGTGCCTCCCGAAGGGCTGTCCGAGGGACCGTCCGAGTTTCTGTGAGTGCCTCCCGAAGGGCTGTCCGTGACACCGTCCGGGGGACTGTCCGACCACCTCCCGAAGGGCTGTCCGTGGGACTGTCCGAGGGGCTAACGAGGGAGTACATCCTCATGGTTGGGAGGTTGTAAATCCTAGCTGTGGGGATCTACACCGACGATCTACATCGACTCTACTTCCGCTGCGCTACGAGTTGGTAACGTTCAGATCAAAAACCTTGTATGCATCTCCATAGTGATCCTGGGCGTGCTCGCAGTACCGATTTTTTTGTTTTCTGTCACGTTCCCCAACAACAGCACCATCTCCACCACAGAGCACCCACACACGAGCAGTTAGTAAGGCAACTGTAGTGCCCAAAGCACGAGGACCACCACAGCGAACCCAAACTCCACGCTTAAAGCAGAAGAACAACTATTCTCAGGTCAGATTCCGTAGCTATGGTGCATTCTCCTTTGCTCTTGCATCACTGTATTTACTCATGACAACTAATTTCTAATTTGAAGGGTCCAATTGAAACTCCAATGGTGCAAAAGGTATGTTTTAAACCTGTTTCTTTAACTGGTTTGCTGTTGTAACTTCTTGCTCTATGTTGATTTCAGTTTCAATTGTATAAACAGTTATGTTCCTATGTCATGCACATTACAAGTGTTGTTAGTGTTGTGTAGTTTCCCACACTTATATTCTGTCTATGCTGCTTTGTCTTAAACAGATATGATTTGAACGGTGTCTCTATCTTAATTTGGCAACATAAACTAGGATGATATAGACAATACAGTGACCATAGTACATAGATATATGTTTGTTTCATTCTGTTATTATGTACTACCTTGCAACAGAAGACAAGTTAGTATAATCCTGTCAACCTTACTACTGAACTGGTTTACCAAAATGAGTTTCATATACTACATGCTAAACCTGTGATGTGTCAGCTTGTTCCTCTTTTAGAATGCCGGCAGAATAGTGGAGAAGAGTACCCCATTATGCAATGGTAAAGGAAGTAATGCAGATAAGGTCCAAGATAGTCAGACAACCCTATTGTTCTCCAAGAAAGCTGATAAAAACTATCTTGAAGACAGTGAGACAACCCCAAAGTCCTGCCTTGATGTAGTGTTTGAGTTACTAGCCACTACCGCTGGCACAAGCCCTTCGAACTCGCTGCCTGAATCAGTTCGGCTTCTTGAGTCTCAACTACAAGCTGAAAGACAACGATCAGCTGTGCTACGCAAGAAACCGAAGGACTGAGGAAGTCCCTGCAGAATTCAGATGCATACTTTCTGGAGAAACAGCAAGAGTTGGAGGATTTTAGCGCCAAACCAGAGAAAGCTAATAAGCTTGCTAAGCTTCTTGCCAGCATGGTGGGTGCCCAGGATATCGTTTCTTGAGCTCTTCTGAAGTGGTTTCAGTTCTGGACTTGTTTTGCTGCCGCGTTTATTTGCACTGGTGGCCAATTTAGACGCCCAGTGTATGTAATATGTTGCTTTGTTGTTCCCTAATATTTGCACTGGTAGCGAACTTTGATGCCCAGTGGATGTAATCTGTGTAATCACTGTAATAGCCTAGCGTTAGTTGCTTTCTTATTTATTTACTTATAGTCTTGTTTATTTGTTTGCTTGTAGTCACTGCAGTTCTTTCTTTTTCCTCGGTTTGCTAGTGGCCGCAATAACCATGGGCCACATACGGGCCGTGGTAACGATGGGCCTCCTACGGGCCGTAGGATCCATGGGCCTCCTATGGGCCGTAGGATCCATGGGCCTCGTTCGCGCCGTAGGATCCATGGGTTGTACTGTTCGTGGGCCAAAACCGGTCTGCAATATGGACCGTAAACGGGCAAAAATCGGAACCATCCGTTTATGGGCCCAAACCTTAACGGGCCGTTAACAGGCCGGAAGACAGCACATGCTTAATTCTATCAAGAGGCATGACGGGTCGTTAATGGGCCAGATTACATGACAGGATAAAAACGGCCCAACGGGTTAACGGGCCACAAACGGACCGATTGTTACCATGGGCTGAATTTGGCCCATTAGCATAACAGGCCAGTAACGGACCGTAAGTAATCGAGGGCCGGAAATGAGCCCAAGAATTTATGGGCCCTTAGAAGGCCAAAAGGGAGCACGGGCTGCAAACGGCCCAACTGAATCATGGGCCGTTAATGGGCTCAAAGCAGTTTACTGTTCATGATGGACCTGATTCACCACGGGCCGTCAATGGGCCCAGAGATGCAAAAGGCCTCATATGTGCCGAGAGACTCTACGGGCCATAGATGGGCGGAAAGTTACAACGGGCTGTAATCATATGGGACGGCCCACATGACGCTACTGGGCCGAATATTGAAAGGCCATAACGGGTCGTGAGTACTCGGGCCGTAGATGGGTGATACGTATCCAACGTATCTATAATTTTTGCTTGTTCCATGCTATTATATTATCAATCTTGGATGTTTTTATATGCAATTATATATCATTTTTTGGGACTAACCTATTAACCCAGTGCCCAGTGCTAGTTGCTATTTTCTGCTTGTTTTTGGCTTTTCAGAGAAACAGTACCAAATGAAGTCCAAATGCCACGAAACTTTTTGGAGATTTTTTTCTGGACAAAAGAAACCTTGGAAGCTTCGGGAGGAGGCCAGAAGCCTCACGAAGGCTTCACAAGGCAGCAGGGCGCGCCCCAGGGGGGGCGCGCCGTGTTGCCTTGTGGGGCCCACGTGACTCCGTTTGACCCAATTCCACTTCTATAAATGCACAAATATTGGGAAACCCCCAGAGAGCAAGAAGAGAAAACCTTTCTGCCACCGCAACCCTCTGTTCTTCCGCGATCCCATCTGGAGGCCTTTTCTGGTACTCTGCCGGAGGGGGAATCGATCACGGAGGGCTTCTACATCAACCTTGCTGCCCTTCCGATGATGCGTGAGAAGTTTACCACAGACCTACGGGTCCATAGCTAGTAGCTAGATGGCTTCTTCTCTCTCTTTGATCTTCAATACAATGTTCTCCTCGATGTTCTTGGAGTTCTATCCGATGTAATCTTCTTTTGCGGTGTGTTTGTTGGGATCCGATGAATTGTGAGTTTATGATCAGATTATTCTTGAGAAATATTTGAGTCTTCTCTGAACTCTTGTATGCATGATTGTTATAGCTTTGTATTTCTCTCCGATCTATCGATTTGGTTTGGCCTACTAGATTGATTTATCTTGCAATGGGAGAGGTGCTTTGTGATGGGTACAATCTTGCGGTGCTCAATCCCAGTGACAGAAAGCGACATGACACATATTTGTATTGTTGCCATTAAGGATAAAAAGATGGGGTTTATTCATATAGCTTGAATTTGCTTCTCTACATCATGTCATCTTGCTTAAGGCGTTACTCTGTTTCATACTTAATACCATAGATGCATGCTGGATAGCGGTCGATGGGTGGAGTAATAGTAGTAGATGCAGGCAGGAGTCGGTCTACTTGTCTCAGACGTGATGCATATATACATGATCATTGCCATGAATCCGTCATAATTATTTGCTTTTCTATCAATTGCCCAATAGTAATTTATTTACCCACCGTATGTTTATGTGCTCAAGAGAGAAGCCTCTAGTGAAAACTATGGTCCCTGGGTCTATCTTTATCATATAAAAAATCTAAAAATACCTTGCTGCAATTTATTTACTTTTATTTTAATTAGTATTTTATTTTATCTATTTACCTCGATAAGATTTAATCCTTGCAAATAACCGTTAAGAGGATTGACAACCCTCTTATTTGTGTTGGGTGCAAGTGTTTGCTCTTGTGTGTGCAGGTGCGCTTAACGGAATTTTGCTTGGTTCTCCTACTGGATTGATAACCTTGGTACTTAACTGAGGGAAATACTTATCTCTACTGTACTACATCATCCTCTCCTCTTCGGGGAAATACCAACGCAGACTACAAGTAGCAGGAAGAATTTCTGGTGCCGTTGCCGGGGAGACATCCTCAAAATTACCAACTACCTTCACACAAATTATCATTCACTTGCATTTACTTTATTTTCCCTTTTATTTGCATTTGCCTCTCGTTTTCATCTCCTCCACTTCTAATTTTTTTCTTTCAAAAAACACAAAAAAAATATATTTGCTTGTTTGCTTGCTTTGTCGCGATGTCTCAAGAAAATATAAAATTGTGTGACTTTTCCAATACTAATAATAATGCTTTTATTAGTACTCCTATTGCTCCTCCCGCCACTAGTGCGGAGTCATGTGACATTAATGTTGCCTTGCTTAATCTTGTTATGAAAGAACAATTTTCTAGTAGTCCTAATGAAGATGCTGCATCCCATCTAAATATTTTCGTTGAACTTTGTGATATGCAAAAGAAGAAATATGTGGATAATGATATTGTCAAATTAAAATTATTTCCGTTCTCACTACGAGATCGTGCTAAAACTTGGTTTTCATCCTTGCCTAGAAATAGTATTGATTCTTGGGATAAGTGTAAGGATGCTTTTATTACCAAGTATTTTCCTCCCGCTAAGATTATTTCTTTAAGAAATCAAATTATGAATTTTAAGCAACTTGAGCATGAACATGTTGCACAATCTTGGGAGAGAAAGAAATTAATGATAAGAAATTGCCCAACTCATGGTTTGAATTTATGGATGATCATACAAATTTTTTATGCGGGACTAAACTTTGTCTCTAGAAATTTGCTAGACTCTGCCGCAGGTGGTACTTTTATGGAAATTACATTGGGAGAAGCTACAAAAATTCTTGATAATATTATGGCAAATTATTCTCAATGGCACACTGAACGAACTCCAACTGATAAGAAGGTAAATTATGTTGAAGAAATTAATACTTTGAGTGATAAGATGGATGCTCTATTGAAACTGGTTGCTACTAAGAATGCTCATATTGATCCTAATGATGTACCATTTCCTACTTTGATTGAGCAAAATAATGATCCTATTGATGTGAATTTTGTCTCTAGAAATAATTTCAACAACAATGCTTATAGGGGTAATTTCAATACTAGACCGTTTCCCGGAAATTCCTCTAATAATTATGGCAATCCTTATGGTAATTCTTATAATAATAATAGGATGCCCTCTGATCTTGAAAGTAATATTAAAGAATTTATTAGTTCGCAAAAGAATTTCAATGCTATGATAGAAGAAAAATTGAATAGAGTTGATGAATTGGCTAGGAACATGGATAGAATTGCTCATGAGGTGGAAAATCTCAAAACTAAAATTTTGCCATCCAAGCATGATATAAATGAGTCTATTAAGGCTATCTATGTTTCCATTAATGAAAGTAAAGAAAGGACCGCTAGGTTGAGAACTAAGCGAGAATTTCTAGAAAAAGCGATTCCACCCGGTTTCGATCGTAGTAATGATGAAGATATTAAAATGATTTGTGTCAATCCTATTGAATCATTATTTAGTAACATAAAACTTGATGAAAAAGGGACTGGAGAAGAGTCAACTTTAGATAGAAGGAGTCCCACTTGCTTGGAGGGTGATAATCTTGATCATAAAAATGAAAGTGGGTTTGGAGAGGTCAAAACTTTAAATAGTAATGCACCCACTACTTTGGATTACAAGGACTTTAATTATTATAGTTGTTCTTTAATTGAGTGTATTTACTTGTTGCAATACAGGATTAATTCACCAAATGCTTATGAACAAAATAAGGCTTCCACTAAACACATTGTAGAAGCCATGATGAAAGCACATAAAGAAAAACTTGAGTTGGAAGTATCAATTCCTAGAAAATTACAAGATGAATGGGAACCTACTATTAAATTAAAAATTAAAGATTATGAATGTAATGCTCTTTGTGATCTTGGTGCTAGTGTTTCCACTATACCAAAGTCCTTGTGTGATGTGTTAGGTCTCACCGACATGGATCTTTGTTCCCTTAATTTGCATCTTGCGGATTCCACTATTAAAAAGCCATTGGGTAGAATAAATGATTTTCTTATTCTTGCAAATAGAAATTATGTGCCCGTGGACTTTATTGTTCTTGACATTGAATGCAATCCTTCTTGCCCCATAATACTTGGTAGGCCTTTTCTTCGAACTATTGGTGCTATTATTGATATGAAAGAAGGTAATATAAGATTTCAATTTCCACTAAAGAAAGGGATGGAACACTTCCCTAGGAAAATAATTAAAGCACCCTATGAATCCATTATGAGGGCCACTTATGGAATTAAATTGAAGGATGACAACACTTGAAACTATGCATTATGCCTAGCTAGGGGCATAAAACAATAGCGCATGTTGGGAGGCAACCCAATGAATAAAATAAATTTTTGCTTTTACCTACTGTTTTTGAGTGTTTGCATGATTATAGATTCTGTTATGATTGTGTTTTTATGTTTTAATTAGTGTTTGTGCCAAGTAATGCCTTTGGGATGATTTGGAAGATAGTATAAGTGATGTTGTTTGGAAAACAGAAAGTTTTGCGTCCAGTTCTGGAATTTTAGTTCTGTACTGGAGCGTCAGAAAAATATGACAGTTTTACAAAGTATTGGTATATTAATTTCCCACGTTTTCCTAATTTTTCAGAATTTTTGGAGTTAAAAAGTATGGATTTTAAATAGATCTTTACAGATTGTTCTGTTTTAGACAGATTCTATTTTTGTTGCATAGTTTGCTTATTTTGATGAATCTATGGATTGTATCGGGGGGTATGAGTCATGGATAAGTTGGATTACAGTAGCATTATGCCAATATCAAATATGAATCAATTTACTATAGTACCTAAAGTTAAAGATTTGTTTGTTATACTAACGGATCTCACGAGGTTTCTGTTGAGTTTTGTGTGCTGAAGTTTTCAAGTTTTGGGTGAGACTACGATGGATAAAGGAATAACGAGCGGCAAGAGCTTAAGCTTGGGGATGCCCAAGGCACCCCAAGGTAATATAAAAGGAAGACTCAAGCGTCTAAGCTTGGGGATGCCCCGGAAGGCATCCCCTCTTTCGTCTACAATCTGTCGGTAACTCACTTGGAGCTATATTTTTATTCATCACATGATATGTGTTGTACTTGGAGCGTCTTGTGAAATAGTTTGTTTGCTTTTGTTTGCTTTTTAGTTTTTTACAATCATCTTTGCTGAACACACCTTTTTGAGAGGGACACACATTATTCGTGATTTGTTAGAACACTCTATGTGCTTCACTTATATCTTTTGAGCTAGGATGTTGCTCTAGTGCTTCACTTATATCTTTTAGAACACGGCGGTGGTTATATTTTAAAGAAATAGTTGCACTCTCATGCTTCACTTATATCTTTTTGAGAGTCTCATGATAGCACTGGTAATATGCACGGGTTATGAATTTGGTCCTGATATGATAGGTATTCAAGAGGGATATAATAAAAACTTTCATGTAGATCACAGAATATCATAAGTTTGATTCCTTGCAATAGTTTTGCAATATTAAGATGGTAATATGTGGGAGGTATTAGTAGATAATTGTGGTTTAGTAAGAATATTGGTGTTAAGGTTTGTGATTCCCGAAGCATGCACGTATGATCTGTCATTATGCTAAGAAGTTGGAGCATGATTTATTATTGATTGTCTTCCTTTGTGTGGCGGTCGGGGGTGCGCGATGGTTAACTCCTACCAACCTCCCCCCTAGGGGCATGCGTAGTAGTACTTTTCTTCGAGGGCTAATAAACTTTTGCAATAAGTATGTGACTTCTTTATGACTAATGTGAGTCCATGGATTATATGCACTCTCACCCTTCCGCAATTTGCTAGCCTCTTCGGTACTGTGCATTGCCCTTTCTCCCATCGAGAGTTGGTGCAAACTTCGCCGGTGCATCCAAACCCCGTGATATGATACGCTCTATCACACATAAGCCTCCTTATATCTTCCTCAACACAGCCACCATACCTACCTATCATGGCATTTCCATAGACATTCCGAGATATATTGCCATGCAACTTCCACCATTCCGTTTTTATGACATACATCATCATTGTCATATTGATTTGCATGATCATATAGCTGACATAGTATTTGTGGCTCAGCCACCGTTCATGATTGTTATACATGTTACGCTATCATCATTGCACATCCTGGTACACTGCCAGATGCATTCATATAGAGTCATATTTTTGTTCTAGTATCGAGTTGTAATGTTGAGTTGTAAGTAAATAGAGGTGTGATGATCATCATTATTAGAGCATTGTCCCAGTGAGGAAAGAATGATGGAGACTAATGAGTCCTCGAAAAAGTGGGGATGAGGTCCATGAGATCGTTCTAAAAAAAGAGGCGAAAAAGAGCCATGAAAAAAAAGACAGAAAAAGAAAAAAAAAAGAAAAAAAAATAAATGAGAGAAAAAGAGAGAAGGGGCACTGTTACTATCCTTTTCCACACCTGTGCTTCAGAGTAGCACCATGTTTTTCATATAGAGAGTCTCCTATTTTGCCACTTTCATATACTAGTGGGAATTTTTCATTATAGAACTTGGCTTGTATATTCCGATGACGGGCTTCCTCAAATGCCCGAGGTCTTCATGAGCAAGCAAGTTGGATGCACATCCACTTAGTTTTCATGTTGAGCTTTCATATAATTATAGCTCTTAGTGCATCCGTTGCATGGCAATCCCTACTCCTCGCATTGACATCAATTGATGGGCATCTCCATAGCCCGTTGATTAGCCTCGTTGATGTAAGACTTTCTCCATTTTTTGACTTCTCCTATTTATCTCTACCACCACACTCTATTCCGCCTATAGTGCTATATCCATGGCTTGCGCTCATGTATTGCATGGGAGTTGAAAAAGCTGAAGCGCGTTAAAAAGTATGAACCAATTGCTTGGCTAAAACCGGGGTTGTACATGATAAATATTTTGTGTTAATAAGATGGAGCATGATAGGATTATATGATTTTGTAGGGATAATGTTCTTTAGCATTTTTATTTTGAAAGACATGATTGTTTGCTAGTATGCCTGAGTATTGATGTCTTTATGTCAAATTATAGACTATTGCTTTGAATCATTTGGATCTTATTATTCATACTGTAAGAGAGAGATTACATGATGAAACATGATAGATAGCATTCCACATCAAAAATTCTGTTTTTATCATTTACCTACTCGAGGACGAGCAGGAATTAAGCTTGGGGATGCTTGATACGTCTCCAACGTATCTATAATTTTTGATTGTTCCATGCTATTATAGTATCAATCTTGGATGTTTTTATATGCAATTATATATCATTTTTTGGGACTAACCTATTAACCCAGTGCCCAGTGCCAGTTGCTGTTTTCTGTTTGTTTTTGGTTTTTCAGAGAAACAGTACCAAATGAAGTCCAAATGCCACGAAAATTTTTGGAGATTTTTTTATGGACAAAAGAAACCTTGGAAGCTTTGGGAGGAGGCCAGAAGCCTCACGAAGGCTTCACAAGGCAGCACAACGCGCCCTAGGGGGGGGCGCCGTGCTGCCTTGTGGGCCCCACGTGACTCCGTTCGACCCAATTCCACTTCTATAAATTCACAAATATTGGGAAACCCCCAGAGAGCCAGAAGAGAAAACCTTTCCGCCGCCGCAAGCCTCTATTCTTCCGCGATCCCATCTGGAGGCCTTTTCCGGTACTCTGCTGGAGGGGGAATCGATCACGAAGGGCTTCTACATCAACCTTGCTACCCTTTTGACGATGTGTGAGTAGTTTACCATAGACCTACGGGTCCATAGCTAGTAGCTAGATGGCTTCTTCTCTCTCTTTGATCTTCAATACAATGTTCTCCTCGATGTTCTTGGAGTTCTATCCGATGCAATCTTCTTTTGCGGTGTGTTTGTTGGGATCCGATGAATTGTGAGTTTATGATCAGATTATTCATGAGAAATATTTGAGTCTTCTCTGAACTCTTTTATGCATGATTGTTATAGCTTTGTATTTCTCTCCGATCTATCGATTTGGTTTGGCATACTAGATTGATTTATCTTGCAATGGGAGAGGTGCTTTGTGATGGGTTCAATCTTGCGGTGCTCAATCCCTGTGACAGAAAGGGACATGACACGTATTTGTATTGTTGCCATTAAGGATAAAAAGATGGGGTTTATTCATATTGCTTGAATTTGCTTCTCTACATCATGTCATCTTGCTTAAGGCGTTACTCTGTTTCATACTTAATACCCTAGATGCATGCTGGATAGCGGTCGATGGGTGGAGTAATAGTAGTAGATGCAGGCAGGAGTCGGTCTACTTGTCTCGGACGTGATGCCTATATACATAATCATTGCCATGAATCCGTCATAATTATTTGCTTTTCTATCAATTGCCCAACAGTAATTTGTTTACCCACCGTATGTTTATGTGCTCAAGAGAGAAGCCTCTAGTAAAAACTAAGGTCCCCGGGTCTATCTTTATCATATAAAAAACCTAAAAATACCTTGCTGTAATTTATTTACTTTTATTTTAATTAGTATTTTAGTTTATCTATTTACCTCGATAAGATTTAATCCTTGCAAATAACCGCTAAGAGGATTGACAACCCTCTTATTTGCGTTGGGTGCAAGTGTTTGCTCTTGTGTGTGCAGGTGCGCTTAACGGAATTTTGCTTGGTTCTCCTACTGGATTGATAACCTTGGTTCTTAACTGAGGGAAATACTTATCTCTACTATACTGCATCATCCTCTCCTCTTCGGGGAAATACCAACGCAGACTACAAGTAGCAACGGGCTGTATGCGAACAGGCCGTTAACAGGCTTTCTATGGGCCGGCCTGCTAACTTTTGACCAAGTCAAATGGGCTGGCCTTTTTAACCTAAATGGGCCACTATTGGCTCGTGCCACGTGTCGACATATCATAGGCGTCTCTCGTCCAATGAATTGATGACATCTGTCGCAACGCCGAGCTGACACGTGGATCTGCAGGCGAATGAGAAATTTACACGTGGAAATCGCCATTGGTCAGGGCTGCTAACGGGTTATCGGATCCAAACCCGCACCCGATAGCTTAACGGCGACCCGTTACGGTGGATGCCACGTGTTGGTTACCCTTGACGAAAACACTTCCATGACGCGACATTTATCGTCATGGAAGTGGACACTTCCGTGATGATAATTTCAGTATAGTCATGGAACACTTCTACGACATCACAAGTATGACTATCTAGATTCTGTCATAAAATCGTCACGGATGTACATGCATGACAGAAAAGGTGACCTACTGTGACAAAGACGTGTCATCACGGAAGTGTTTTTTTTGTAGTGTGCGTAGATGTATTTGCACGAGTAGAACACAACAAGTTGTGGGCGTTGATGTTCAAATTGCTTACTTCCTTTGTCTTATTTCAATTCGGCGGTATTGTGGGATGAAGCGGCTCGGACCAACCTTACCTGTCCTCGCACAAGAGACCGGTTCCACCGACTGACATGCAACTTGTATTGCAAAAGGTGGCTGACGGGTGTCTGTCTCTCCCACTTTAGTTGAATCTGATTTGATAAGGGTAGTCCTTGTAGAAGGTTAAAAGGCAACTTGAATATCACCATTGTGGCTTTGCGTAGGTAAGAACGGTTCTTGATAGTTGCCCATAGCAGCCACATAAAATTTGCAACAACAAAGTAGAGGACGTCTAACTTGTTTTTGCCGGTGTACGATCGAAGTATGTCTACCAGAGGGGGGGGGGGTGAATGGGAGTTTTAAATTTTTCTCAGAAATATCAAAACTCTCGGAACCCAGCAGCGGAACGAATGAAAATACAGCAAACAGTGAGCGAATACAAACTACCGAATGGAAACTAATCACATGTACCGAGGTAAATCACATGATTGAAATATGGCATGTCACAGTTCGAATATAAAGAAGGGTAGTAGAAGTGACCAGTGATGCTCGATGGCGACAAGGTGTTTGGTAGACCAGTTCGCCCTTCTGCACAAGGACTACGTCTGGTTGGAGGGGTTGTGATTTAACACGGAAGATAAACTCTCTTCGCCCTATTCTCCTCGACAATTGGTTCGTCAACCAATGTCGATTACTCATGGTAGATACTTGACGGCGATCTCCAAATCTTCACTGAAGATAAACTCTCTTCAGCTCTCTTCGCGAACCACAATACTCTTGGTTGCTGAAGATTTTGCTCGGTGAAGACAATACTCTTCGACACTCGAGCTGACACCTATCCGTCTAGAGAGTTGCAGCTCTCAAGAGTAATAGGCGGAGCGTACTGGACTTAGATTCTAGTGATGTTGAACCACTATCTAATTTTTCGGCTCTAGGGTTTTTCTCTCGGTGGATTTTAAACTCAAATCTTTCGGAGAGGGGGTTGCTCAACAATCTTCTCAGAATCAAAACGGAGCAGCCACCGGACAACGTCGGCGCGGGGTGGCTATTTATAGCCGCATCCTTCCTTGGTGGGAAATGACCATTTTGGACACGCGGTCCAGCCAATGGCCAACCGACACGTTCACAACGGTCGGATTTGGGAGCAACGGTAACATTACTTGCGGAGCAAGAAATGCTAACTCCTCGGTCAGAGTCAAATCTCTCGCAGCGAAGAAGATCACAGTCTCTTGCTGGCAAGTATTTGCTCGGAACACAAAGAGATTTCTCTTGCATCTTTCATAGGATTTGGGTTTAGCATCAGAGAATCAAAGCTTCGAACGCTACACCCCTCTTAATAGTACGGTGGTCCTATGACTCAATGAAAAGAAACGAAACAACGAAAAGAATGCTACGTCTTCTCTTTGTCTTCAATTTCCTCGGCTGCAGTCACTTCCTTCGGACTGGCACCGAACCAATTGCTTCACGTCAACAATTTTTGAGGGTCACTCTTGTCGTCATATCCTTCGGTGATAACTTTCACTGCAATGCAGGGGATAAACTTCGGAGATATGAATCCAAACTTCTCTCAACTCCAGGGACCTGTTACTCTGTGCGCACTAGCAAACACATCAGTCCCTTACTGTTTGTCAACAATCTCCAAAACACAAGGAGGCAAATTATTGCACCAACAATCTCCCCCTTTTTGGACGATTGATGACAAAACAGATAATCATCGAAGTGAAGATAGATAAGTGTAAAATGAAACAAACAAGAGTGATTAAGAGTTACTTGCTCGAATATGAAATGAACTCCCCCTAAATGTATGCAGGTACGAAAGATATGAGATAGATTCTCCTGCAATAATTGAAATATATGGAGGAAGTTTCAATCATTCGAGACATTTGATTCGCACTGATGAGATATAATCCATCGAGATCTTAGTGCAATCAAAGTTAACTTCTGATAATAATTCCACCTGCAAGACAAATACTTCGAGAGAAATGGTGCAGCAGCAGGGGTTATTAATATTGCATCACAGAAGTTAATCGAGTTTGACAACAAGGAGCAAATGGACTTGAACCGAAAGTTTCAAACTCGAACGAAACCAAAACAAATGAACCACCAAAAGCAAATCTATCGAGACTCGATGTAATTCTCCCCCTTTTTGTCAACAAGTGTCAAAAAGGTGACGAATAACATGAGTGAAGAAACACAGATCTTGGATCAATCAGTGGCATGTCCAGATGAGCTGTCCGAGGAGATTTCTTCTTCGGAAGTGACTGGAATAGCTTCGTCTTCAGCAGCAACAGATTTTTCTTCAAGAACAAGAGCTTGAGGTTGAGCAGACGAAGGAATAGCTGGAGTGGCCATTGGAGGAACACGAGACTGCACATTGCCTTCGGTAGGTTTCTCTGTTGGTGATGTGGCTTCAGATTCATCAAGCAATTTACGCAGCCTTAGATGAAGAAGATCAGTTGTAGGCTCACGAGCAGGCAGAGAAGGAGTCCTATCTTGAAAATCTTCGATAGTGAAGCCTTTGTCAATATAATCATAAAGCTCTTGGAGATTGACGTTCAAGAGTTGTTTTTCAGTAAAGAACTTGCGAAGCAATTTCCAGAGTCTTTTCTTATTTTCATCAGCAATTAGATGCATTATCCTCGTGCGATTGTTAATTGCATTCAGCTCAGAGGCAAGATGTTCTTTCTCACGTCTATCTTCTGCAATATGTTGCATGAGCAGCTGTTGAGTACGCAAACTGACTTCGAGTTGCGATGGAGGTTGAGGCGTAATCTTTCGGTCGCGTTGAGGCAGACGAGGCCCATCAAAGTGCTTGTGATAGTCGCGGGATCTTGAAGCAGTCGACTTGCCCGAAGAAATATCTTCCATAACTTGCAGAGTATCGCGAACTGGAGGAATGAAGCTTTTGTGGCTTTCCTTCGCAAGATACACTGTTCGCATCGCATGATCAATAACTTTCTGTATCCAGGGTGCATATACCTTGATGCAAAATGGATACTGAGCAGAATCCTTCAGGATATGCAGGAACATGTCTTCGACATCGAAAATATATCGTTCGGAGATTGCATATATCGCATTACGAAGAACATCTGATATTGATTTATCTGGATTCATGCCGGCCATCGGACAAATAGTGTAAGAGAGCATGTGAAACAATGTCTGATTCTCGAATGTCAAATGTTCAGGACGAGGAGGACCAGAGTAGTCATGAATCTTGTCTTTGTCCTTCAAGTCAATTGCATCTGGATGCGGAGTTGTGTTCACGTGCTGTTTCATGGCGACAGTGGTAGCTGGTGTTTTTCTGGCAGGCATCTTCTTCGATGGTGCCAAATTGATCCGTAGATTAGGCAGCACGGTTGAGGTGGTAATGTTCACATCGTCGCTGAGAGCAGCATCAACCTCTTCTTTGGTGAGCGGAGGATCATCTTCATCAGCCGAGGAATTATCCATATTTGCTTCATCTGCTGGTACAACCTTTTTCTTCTTCGGTGCACGCTTTCTCTTCGGAGCAGCAGCATTGGGATCATGCTTATGTTTGGTGCGTCCTTCAGACATCCCTTCGGCCCTTTTCTTTTCCATATCATCTTTGAGAAGACGAAGGTTTTCTTCTTCACGAGCCTTTTTCTTTTCTGCCCTCTCAGCTCTTTTAACAGCATTGCGTTGATGCTTAGCAAGTTCATCGGGATATGAGGCCGGAGTGCGAAGAGAGGACTCATGAGCATTTGCCGGAGGAGGTGGTCTCTCTTGAGGTCCATTTGACTTGATTAGAGAAAGTTCTCGGCAGTCACCCCACGGTGGATGGAATGCAAAATTCTGAGCAAAGCGAGGGGCAACGAACTCATAATTGAACCATTTGCGCACCCAGTGGCGTCGAATCCATTGCTGTCGTGTATCTCGTTCGTGTTTTGATTCGCCTGGAACTGTGTTGTATCGGTCATGAGAAATATACTCAGCTATGTTTGTGAGAGCCTGTCTGCCACCCCTCTTCTTTTTCGGAGCAGTTTCTACTTGCTCGACGTCATTTTGTTCGGCCCTTTTTCTCTTGCTGGTTGACGGGCCTACCGTTGGGCCCTTAGCATTCGGAGCTTTTGATTCATCAGCAGTGCCCAATACAATATCATCTCTTTCAGGCTGGCTACGCTGAGCTGAATCTGTAACTGACTGCATTTTCCTGTGAACATAGATAGATGCGAGGGAAAATGGGGACAGGGTTACGAATGCACACAGCTAAGATTTGGAAAAACATAAATCGTTTATGATGAAGAGGTAGATGCAGACTTTGAGAAATGTTTCGGGCGAAAGAAATGTATAGAGCGAACTAGTAGGTTCGAAGAAAATACTAGTAAGCGTGCTAAGCATTCCGTTCGGACGAGACACAACACAAACCCTAGATCTGAAGTTTTTTGGATGCGAGGGACAACTACAAACCACATCCACAAAAGTTACCAGCAGTAAGGATCTGAGAAATCGCAGTAAAACAAGGCCATTTCTACCGCGGACGAACTTGAACTGGATGAACGTAAGAACAAGTTCGCACTGCACATACCCTAGCTTGGTGATGTGCAGCAGCTACGGCGGCGCGGAGACGAAGATGATCCGCGGCAGCGAGGGAGGACTCCAGCGACCCCTTTCCGGCAGTGAAGCGGCGAAGGTGGTCGGCGTCGTCGAGCTCGAGGAGGAGCAGTGCGGTAGGGCTTCGGTGAGTGGCGATGGTGAAGACGTGAAGTGAATCAAGGAAAGGGGGCGGCGCAGTATTTATATGCGAAGGAAAAATCACCGCACCCTGTAAATCTGATCGGACGGACGGAGTCAAGGGACGTTTGCGATTCAACGGATAGGATAAGCTGGCAGTTGATGATGAGCACGTGGCAACCGTCATCTAAGAACGTGGTCCAGACCTGGGCGGGAAACCCCAAATTTTGGACGGCTTTCGCCAAAACAGATGAAGTTCGGACCGAAACTTTAGCGTGGTCAAGGACACCAGATAAAGTTTCGTTCGCAGATGAATTTTGTGCATTCATAACAGAACAGCATAGACTGGAAGAGATAGAATAGAGGGAAAACAGGGTCCTAGATATTTCACTCAGACGAAGAAAAACAAATACTCGAGAGAAAAACTATGAGTGAAATTCATTCGGACAAACACAAAATCCTCAAGTGCAGCTCATCTAAGAGAAATTGTGGTGGCGTTACCCACCTTATAAGAACTGTATGACCCCGAGCGTCGCACAATTATCGTGGCACCCGGTTAGTCTAGTTCTTCGTTAATGTATTCACTCTCAGAAAGAAAATTTCACTTTGTCGAAATTTTCAAACTCTTCGAGTGTTATGCACCCATTCCTTCTAAGATGTGGAAGTGTTGGTACGGGTGCCGAGTCCAGCTTACAGCACGTTTGCGGAATCTAGGATATTTAGCTCACACCGTAACGCACAGAATCTTTTCTCATCGAGAGGCTTGGTGAATATATCGGCAAGATTCTCTTCGGTGTTGACGTGACTGATAACAATATCCTCTCGAGCAACATGATCGCGTAGGAAATGATGTCTGATCTCAATATGCTTGGTGCGAGAGTGCTGCACAGGATTGTGTGCAATTTTGATCGCACTCTCATTGTCGCACAATAGAGGGATCTTCTTGACCTTGATGCCATAATCCTTCAGAGTCTGCTTCATCCATAGCAACCGTGTACAACATGCGCCAGCAGCAATATATTTGGCCTCAGCCGTAGAGAGTGAGACACAATTCTGCTTCCTTGACGACCAACAAACCAATGATCTACCGAGGAAATGACATGTCCCCGAAGTAGATTTCCTGTCAACCCGGTCACCTGCATAATCTGAGTCTGAATAGCCAACGAGGTCAAACTGTGCTCCCTTAGGATACCATAAACCTAAGGTGGGGGTGTGAGCCAAATATCTCAGAATACGCTTGACCGCTTGGTGATGCGATTCTTTCGGTGCAGCTTGAAAACGAGCACACATACAAACACTCAACATAATGTCAGGTCTGGATGCACATAAGTAAAGCAAAGAACCAATCATCGAACGATAAGCTTTCTGATCGAAATCTTTACCGTACACATCTGCGTCCAGCTGGCCATTAGTGGGCATGGGAGTTTTGTAACCCTTCTGTTTGCAATCTTGCATTTTGAACTTCTTAAGACAGTCTCTCAGGTATTTCTCCTGAGATATGAAAGTTCCATTGTCCTGCTGACGAATTTGCAGTCCGAGAAAGAACTTAAGTTCACCCATCATAGACATTTGATACTTCTCGGACATCATTCGCCCGAATTCCATGCTGCAAGCATTGTTAGTACAACCGAAAATAATATCATCCACATAAATTTGACACACGAATAGATCGCCATCGATAGCACGAGTGAAAAGAGTGGAATCAGTGGATCCTGGCTTAAACCCTTTGTCGAGCAAAAACCTCTTTAGAGTGTCATACCAAGCTCGAGGGGCTTGCTTCAATCCATACAGCGCCTTTTTCAACCTGAAAACTTTGTTAGGAAACTGAGGATTTTCAAAGCCAGGTGGCTGCCTAACATATACTTCCTCATCAATTTCACCATTGAGAAAAGCACTTTTCACATCCATTTGATAAAGTAGAATATCATTGTAATTTGCATAAGCGAGAAGAATACGAATTGCCTCAAGGCGAGCAACAGGAGCATAAGTTTCACCGAAATCAATACCTTCTACCTGTGTATACCCTTGAGCGACAAGACGTGCTTTGTTCCTCACAACAATGCCATTTTCATCTTGCTTATTTTGGAAAATCCATTTTGTGCCGATGATATTGTGCTTCTTAGGATTCGGTTTGTCAACCAATTCCCACACATCATTTAATTCGAATTGCACCAACTCTTCTTGCATGGCATTCATCCAATCGGGATCATTCATGGCTTCCTCATACTTGGTAGGTTCTGTCAATGAGACGAAGGAGAAACTGCCACAGTAGTTAGCCAAACGAGTGCGAGAACGAGTTGTGGGTCTGTAACCTGGATTCTCGAGATCTTCGAGGATTAATGCAGGGTCAACTCGATTTGCCACTCGTGGGTGAGGATTTTCTTCTTGATTTTCATTTTCCTCAGTATCAGCATCAGGATTGGCATTAGTATCGCCATTTCCATCATGATTGCCATTTTGGTCGGCATTAGGATTTGGGTTGCCATTTGTGTTCAGTGCGGCATTTGCTTCGGCAGTAGCTTGGCGTGTTCGTCGAGCTACGGGAGCATCATCATCGGAAGAATCAGGTACATTTCCTTCGACTAGCCTGACATCTCCAATAGCCATTTGCCGAATAGCATCCGAAATCGGAGGTTCATCTATCACATTAGGCAGGTGCTCCTTTTGGGAGCCGTTAGATTCATCAAACCACACATTTACCGTTTCCATAACTTTCCCGTGGTGAGAATTATAGACACGATAAGTATGCGAGTTCGAGCCATAACCAAGAAGAAAACCTTCATGTGCCTTGGGTGGAAACTTGGAATTATGATTCATGTCACGAATATAGCAAGGTGCACCAAAAACACGTAAATAAGAAACATTTGGTTTCTTGCCAGTGACAAGTTCATATGAAGTTTTCTTAAGGAATTTGTGAAGATAAACACGATTCACAACATGGCAAGCAGTATTAATAGCATCAGTCTAGAAATGAATAGGAGTTTTATACTCACTGAGCATTGTTCTCGCCATTTCAATAAGAGTTCTATTCTTTCGCTCAACAACACCATTCTTTTGGGGAGTGTATGCGGCAGAGAATTCATGAGTAATACCATTTTCATTGAGAAAATCTGTGATATGAGTATTTTTGAACTCAGTGCCATTGTCGCTTCTGACATGTTTAATACGCACTTCATATTCATTTTCAGCTTTCTTGGCGAATCTTTTGAAGATGTCATGGGTGCAAGTTTTGTCTTCTAGAAAGAATACCCAAGTGTATCGAGAAAAATCGTCAACAATAACCAGACCATAATGACTGCCTCCGAAACTTGCATAGTTTTGAGGCCTGAATAAATCCATATGAAGAATTTCCAGTGGTCTTGTTGCGGTCATAACAGTTTTTGATGAATGATGCTTCTTGGCCAATTTACCAGCCTCACAAGCAGCACAAAGATGATCCTTGTCGAATTTCACATCAGGAATACCACGGAGATGATTTTTCTTCACGAGTGTCTGCAAGTTTCTCATACCTACATGACCAAGTCTTCGGTGCCACAACCATCCTTCGGTTGCTTTCGCAAGCAAACAAGTTAGGACTGAGGGACCCTTAGAGAAATCCACAATATATAAATCACCTTTTCTATTTCCTTCGAATACGAAGGAATTGTCAGTGGCCATGAAGACAATGCATTTGAATTTAGAAAATAGAACTAGCATGCCTAGATCACACAGCTTGCCGACAGACATAAGATTGAATCCAAGAGACTGAACAAGTAAAACATCATCAATGTTTTTATCCTTGGATATAGCAATTTTACCTAACCCAAGTACCTTTCCTTTGTTGTTGTCGCCGAAAGTGATGTACTTCTCAGATGAAGCAGTTAAATTTGGGTCGACAAAAAACGACTTGTCTCCGATCATATGACTAGTGCATCCACTATCCATTATCCATTCGGTACACCCAGAGACATAGTCCTGCAGAGAAATCAGGCTTTCTTAACCACCCACATCATTGTAGGTGGCTTCGAAACATATGAGCGAGCAGGATATGATTTCTTTCGAAAATTATGTGAATTGTAACTTGAGTCAGTACGAGCATAATCGAAAGAATAAGCATTGAAGTTTCTTCCTGACGAATGAGTATAGTGGTTTGGTGAGGCAAGTATGTACTCATTCCGTTGAATCTTTTCAAGGACATATCGAGCATTTTCTTCCTGCATGGTTAGTAGTCTAGTGACAGGTAATGCCTCGATAGTTTTCCTGGGCACCCAGATAGATTCCTTTGGGGGGCCAATCCTGTTGTTTGGACCAACATAGCGAGCAACAGCCTCACCACGTTGGTTTTTGAACAACTTATAGTTGTCCAGAGAATCATCATATGAGTATTCGGGGATTGGCGATTCATATCCCGAAAGTAAAGCTGGATCGAGCGTTTTGCTCTTAGCAGGCACCCACACAGTGCGAGGATATTGATCTGGTTCTCAGTAGGAGCCATTCTCATTTAGTTTCCTTTCGAAACCGATACCTTCCTTCCTGGGGTTTTTGTGAAGAATGGATTTCTTCAGAACATCACACAGGGTTTGATGCCCTTTGAGAGACTTGAACATTCCTGTCTGAAGAAGATCCTTCAACCTAGCATTTTCATCAGAAATAGAACCATTTTCCTCGACCGAGGGGTTAGCATTCACAGAAGATTCAGCATTTGATTCAGCATTACTGCGTTCGAGACATTTTAAGCAAGGAGGTACAAACTCTTCAGGTTTCTCTTTGAGTTGTTGGGTGAGAAGAGAATTTTCTCTGATCAAATCATCATGAGCCTCTCTCAGCGACTCGAGTTCCTGTTTCCATTTCAGGTAATCATAAGTTAATCTTTCGTGGTCAGCCGAGAGAAAATCATGACGACCTGAGAGATCCTTCATTCGAGACTCGAGAGCGGAATACTCTTCGGTCAACGACTGATTTTTCTCCATCTCCTCAACCAACAACCCTTCAGACTTCCTGAGGGTTTTCTCAATTTTCTCGAGAGAGTTTTGTTGTATATTAGCAATTTTGATCAGTTTAGCATAGTCATCCTCATCAGAAGAATATTGATCACTGGAGTGAACCTTGTGATGTTTGGAGGATACCTTTTCTTTCGAAGCTTTGGCCATGAAGTAGTACGCAGGAGACACGTTGTCGCTCGAATGATTTTCGAAGAAGTTCGATGCAGGAGTAGAGCCACATGCTATGCCAGCCATGCCAGAGTTGGAATCCTCCTCTGATCCATCAACCTCTTCGTCGTCAGAAGATGCTTCTTCTTCGGAATCCATTTCCTTGCCGATGTACGCCTTGGCCTTGCGTGAAGTGTTCTTGCGGTTGGACAAGGACTTGGAGGGATTCTTCGAGGAAGATCTTGACGATGACTTGGAGGAATCCTTCTTCTTGAAGAACTTCTTTGTTTTCTTCTCATCATCGGAGTCGTAGCTCTTGCTCTTGCTTTTGCCATGGTTTCCTGAATCATATCTTCCACTAGCACGGATTTCAGCTTCCCAGAGAGGGCAGTCCGAAATGAAATGACCTGGCTTTCTGCACTTGAAGCAGGTGTAGTCTCCTGTTGGCTTTGATGAAGATTTGGAGCCGCCAGAGTTGCTGGATCCTTTCTTCTGAAACTGATTTTTCCTATGAAGATGCTGGAATCTTTTCGTGATCAATGCGAGATCCTGACTAATCCTTTCGGTGTCATCTGAATCTTCATCGGCATTTCCTTCCGAGGAAGAATCAGGCACAGCCTTGAGAGCATGACTTTTTCGGTGACTTGAGCCATAGAGATCTCTCTTCTCTTCTTCTTGTTCTTCGTGGGTGTTTAGCCTTTCCATGATATCAGCAGAGTCGAGAACTTTGAAATCAGCCCATTCCCGAATCATCAGAACAAGTGTGTCGAACGAACTGTCAAGAGACCGGAGCAACTTCTTCACAACTTCATGATCAGTGATGTCTTTGGCGCCGAGACCCTGTAGCTCGTTTGCAATGTCATTCAGACGATCGAAAGTTTGCTGACAGCTTTCATTTCCAATGCGCTTGAACCGATTGAACTTGGCCCGAAGTGTATCAATGCGAGCTTCTTTCTGAGTTGAAACACCCTCGTTTATCTTTTCGAGAATGTCCCACAATTCCTTTGCAGTTTCACACTGACGGTAGCGAAGAAATTGAGCACGAGAGAGATGGCCACCAATTTCATCTTTAGCTTGAGCATCCATCTGAATGAGTTTCTTCTCGTGGTCAGTGGGGACCTGGGGTACTTCAACTGTGAATCCATTCTGCACCACATTCGACATATCATCATCAATAGCTCGGAGACGGATCTTCATCTTCTCCTTCCAGAAGGGATAGTCCGTCCCATCGAAGATGGGAATCTTGAGGTGCGACTTGTAGCTCACTGAAGACATACTTAAACTCCAAGGTGGTTAGACCAAAATGAGCAGAGTCAAGGAGTACCTTGCTCTGATACCAATTGTAGGATCGAAGTATGTCTACCAGAGGGGGGGGGGTGAATGGGAGTTTTAAATTTTTCTCGGAAATATCAAAACTCTCGGAACCCAGCAGCGGAACGAATGAAAATACAGTAAACAGTGAGCGAATACAAACTACCGAATGGAAACTAATCACATGTACCGAGGTAAATCACATGATTGAAATATGGCATGTCACAGTTCGAATATAAAGAAGGGTAGTAGAAGTGACCAGTGATGCTCGATGGTGACAAGGTGTTTGGTAGACCAGTTCGCCCTTCTGCACAAGGACTACGTCTGGTTGGAGGGGTTGTGATTTAACACAGAACATAAACTCTCTTCTCCCTATTCTCCTCGACAATTGGTTCGTCAACCAATGCCGATTACTCGTGGTAGATACTTGACGGCGATCTCTAAACCTTCAATGAAGATAAACTCTCTTCAGCTCTCTTCGCGAACCACAATACTCTTGGTTGCTGAAGATTTTGCTCGGTGAAGACAATACTCTTCGACACTCGAGCTGACACCTATCCGTCTAGAGAGTTGCAGCTCTCAAGAGTAATAGGCGGAGCATACTGGACTTAGATTCTAGTGATGCTGAACCACTATCTAATTTTTCGGCTCTAGGGTTTTTCTCTCGGTGGATTTTAAACTCAAATTTTCGGAGAGGGGGTTGCTCAACAATCTTCTCAGAATCAAAACGGAGCAGCCACCGGACAACGCCGGCGTGGGGTGGCTATTTATAGCCGCATCCGTCCCTGGTGGGAAATGACCATTTTGGACACGCGGTCCAGCCAATGGCCAACCGACACGTTCACAGCGTTCGGATTTGGGAGCAACGGTAACATTACTTGCGGAGCAAGAAATGCTAACTCCTCGGTCAGAGTCAAATCTCTCGCAGCGAAGAAGATCACAGTCTCTTGCTGGCAAGTATTTGCTCGGAACACAAAGAGATTTCTCTCGCATCTTTCATAGGATTTGGGTTTAGCATCAGAGAATCAAAGCTTCGAACGCTACACCCCTCTTAATAGTACGGTGGTCCTATGACTCAATGAAAAGAAACGAAACAACGAAAAGAATGCTACGTCTTCTCTTCGTCTTCAATTTCCTCGGCTGCAGTCACTTCCTTCGGACAGGCACCGAACCAATTGCTTCATGTCAGCAATTTTTGAGGGTCACTCTTGTCGTCATATCCTTCAGTGATAACTTTCACTGCAACGCAGGGGATAAACTTCGGAGATATGAATCCAAACTTCTCTCAACTCCAGGGACCTGTTACTCTGTGCGCACTAGCAAACACATCAGTCCCTTACTGTTTGTCAACAATCTCCAAAACATAAGGAGGCAAATTATTGCACCAACAGCCGGGCATGTTGTGATGTGGTATGGCCAAAACGTGATGTGATATATGTTGATGTATGAGATGATCATGTTTTGTAATAGGTTCAAGACTTGCATGTCGATGAGTACATCAACCGACAGGAGCCATAGGGTTGTCTTTAATTTATTGTATGACCCGCGTGTCAACTATTAACCACCATGTAATTGCTTTACTTTATCGCTATGCGTTAGCAGTAGCCGTAGAAGCAATAGTTGGTGGAGACAACTACATGATGGCACGATGATGGAGATCATGATGATGGAGATCATGGTGTCATGCCGGTGACGATGGAGATCATGCCGGTGCTTTGGAGATAGAGATCAAAGGCACGAGATGATAATGGCCATATCATGTCACATATTGATTGCATGTGATGTTTATCTTTTTATGCATCTTATTTTACTTAGGACGGCGGTAGCATTATAAGATGATCCCTTCTCTTAATTTCAAGATAAAAGTGTTCTCCCTAAGTATGCACCGTTGCGAAAGTTCATCGTTTCGAAGCACCTCGTGATGATCGGGTGTGATAGACTCTACGTTCGCATACAACGGGTGTATAAGCCAGTTTTACACATGCAGAATACTTGGGTTAAACTTGACGAGCCTAGCATGTATAGACATGGCCTCGGAGCACGAAGGACCGAAAGGTCAAACATGAGTCATATAGTAGATATGATCAACATGGAGATGTTCACCATTGATGACTGCCCCATCTCACGTGATGATCGGACATGGGTCACTTGATTTGGATCATGTAACACTTAGACAACTTGAGGGATGTTGATTTAAGTGGGAGTTCTTTTGTAATTTGATTAACAGAACCAATTATCATGAACTTAGTCTAATTGTCTTTGAAAATTAATGTTGTAGATCAATGGCTCGCGCTGTAGCTCCCCTAAATTTTAATGCGTTCCTAGAGAAAGCTAAGTTGAAAGATGATGGAGGCAACTATGCGGACTGGGTCCGTAATCTGAGGATTATCCTCACTGCTGCACAGAAGGCTTATGGCCTTGATGCACCGCTTGGTGATGCAACCCCTCAAGATTCGCCTGCAGATGTTATGAACGTCTGGCAGGCATGTTCTGATGACTACTCGATAGTTCAGTGCGCCATGCTTTACGGCTTAGAACCGGGGTTCCAAAGACGTTTTGAGCACCACGGAGCATATGAGATGTTCGAGGAGCTGAAATTGGTATTTCAGGCTCACGCCCGGGTCGAGAGGTATGAAGCCTCCGACAAGTTCTTTAGCTGCAAGATGGAGAAGAATAGCTCCGTTAGTGAGCACGTACTGAAGATGTCTGGGTACTTCAACCGCTTGAACCAGTTGGGAGTTAAGCTTCCGGATGAAGTAGCGATTGACAGAGTTCTCCAGTCACTGCCACCGAGCTACAAAGGCTTTGTGATGAAATATAATATGCAAGGGATGGAAAAGACGATCCCTGAGCTCTTCGCGGTGCTTAGGGCCGCGGCGGTAGAAATCAAGAAAGAGCATCAAGTGTTGATGGTCAACAAGACCACCAGTTTCAAGAAGAAAGTCAAGGTAAAGAAGGGGAACTTCAAAAAGAATGGCAAGCCAGTTGCCGCTCCCGTGAAGAAACCCAAGGCTGGACCCAAACCTAAGACTGAGTGCTTCTATTGCAAGGGGAATGGTCACTGGAAGCGGAACTGCCCCAAGTACTTGGCAGATAAGAAGGCTGGCAACGTCAACAAAGGTATATTTGATATACATGTTGTTGATGTGTACCTTACTAGTGCTTGTAGTAGCGCCTGGGTATTTGATACTGGTTCGGTTGCTAATATTTGTAACTCGAAACAGGAGCTCCAGAATAAACGAAGACTAGCTAAGGACGAGGTGACGATGCGCGTCGGAAATGGTTCCAAGGTTGATGTGATCGCCGTCGGCACGCTCTCTCTACGTTTACCTTCGGGATTAGTTTTGAACCTGAATAACTGTTATTTGGTGCCTGTGTTCAGCATGAACATTATATCTGGATCTTGTTTATCGCGAGATGGTTATTCATTTAAGTCAGAGAATAATGGTTGTTCTATTTATATGAATAATATCTTTTATAGTCATGCACCCTTGTTGAATGGTTTATTCTTGTTGAATCTCGATCGTAGTGATACACATGTTCATAATATTGATGCCAAAAGATGCAAAGTTAATGATGATAGTACGATAGTACCACATACTTGTAGCACTGCCGCTTAGGTCATATTGGTGTAAAGCGCATGAAGAAACTCCATGCTGATAGACTTTTGGAATCTCTTGATTATGAATCATTTGAGACATGTGAACCATGCCTCCTGGGCAAGATGACTAAAACCCCGTGTTCCGGAACAATGGATGGGCAAGTGACTTGTTGGAAATAATACATACCAATGTATGCGGTCCGATGAGTGTTGAAGCACGCGGTGGATATCGTTATTTTCTTACCTTCACAGATGATTTGAGTAGATATGGGTATATTTACTTAATGAAACACAAGTCTGAAATATTTGAAAAGTTCAAGGAGTTTCAGAGTGAAGTGGAGAATCATCGTAATAAGAAAATTAAATTTCTACGATCTGATCGTGGAGGTGAATATTTGAGTTACGAGTTTGGTATGCATTTAAGACAATGTGGAATTGTTTCACAGCTCACGCCACCTGGAACACCACAGCGTAATGGTGTGTCCGAATGTCGTAATCGTACTCTATTGGATATGGTGCATTCTATGATGTCTCGTACCGATTTGCCACTATCATTTTGGGGTTATGCATTAGAGACAGCCGCATTCACTTTAAACTGGGCACCATCTAAATCGTTGAGATGACACCGTATGAATTATGGTTTGGCGAGAAACCTAAGCAGTCGTTTCTTAAAGTTTGGGGATGCGACGCTTATGTTAAGAGGCTTCAGCCTGATAAGCTCGAACCCAAAGCGGAGAAATGCGTCTTCATAGGATACCCTAAAGATACCATTGGGTATACCTTCTATCACAGATCCTTTCTAGAGAAGGAGTTTCTCTCGAAAGAAGTGAGTGGGAGGAAAGTAGAACTTGATGAGCTAGTTGTACCATCTCTCGAATTGGAAGGTAGCACATCACAGAAAGAAGTTCCCTTGATGTCTACACCAGCCGGAGAGGAAGCTAATGATGATGATCATGAAACTTCGGATCAAGTTACTACTGAACTTCGTAGGTCGACTAGGGTACGTTCCGCACCAGAGTGGTATGATAATACTGTCTTGGAAGTCATGTTGTTAGACAACGGCGAACCTACGAACTATGAAGAAGCAATGATGAGCCCGGATTCCGACAACTGGCTTGAGGCCATGAAATCCGAGATAGGATCCATGTATGAGAACAAAGTATGAACTTTGGTGGACTTGCCCAATGACCGGCAGGCCATTGAGAATAAATGGATCTTTAAGAAGAAGACATACATTGATGGTAATGTCACCGTCTATAAAGCTCGACTTGTCGCAAAGGGTTTCCGACAAGTTCAAGGGGTTGACTACGATGAGACTTTCTCACCCGTATCGATGCTTAAGTCTGTTAGAATTATGTTAGCAATTGCCGCATTTTATGACTATGAAATCTAGCAAATCGACATCAAAACAGCGTTCCTTAACGGGTTTCTTAAGGAAGAGTTGTATATGATGCAACCGGAAGGTTTTGTCAATCCTAAGGATGCTGACAAGGTACGCAAGCTCCAGCGATACATCTAGGGACTGGTGCAAGCATCTTGGAGTTGGAATATACGCTTTGATGAGGTGATCAAAGCTTTTGGTTTTATACAAACTTACAGAGAAGCTTATATTTACAAGAAAGTGAGTGGGAGCTCTGTAGCATTTCTAATATTATATGTGGATGACATATTGTTGATTGGAAATGATATAGAATTTCAGGAAAGCATAAAAGGTTATTTGAACAAGAGTTTTTCAATGAAAGACCTGGGTGAAGCTGCTTACATATTGGGCATTAAAATCTATAGAGATAGATCAAGACGCCTAATAGGACTTTCACAAAGCAAATACCTTGACAAGATTTTGAAGAAGTTCAAAATGGACCTGTCGAAGAAAGGGTTCTTGCCTGTGTTGCAAGGTGTGAAGTTGAGTAAGACTCAAATCCCGACCACGGCACAAGAAAGAGAAAGGATGAAAGTCATCCCCTATGCCTCAGCCATAGGATCTATAATGTATGCCATGCTGTGTACCAGACCAAATGTGTGCCTTGCCATAAGTCTGGCAGGGAGGTACCAAAGTGTTCCAGGAGTAGATCACTGGACAGCGGTCAAGAATATCCTTAAGTACCTGAAGAGGACTAAGGACATGTTTCTCGTTTATGGAGGTGACGAAGAGCTCGTCGTAAAGGGTTACGTCGATGCTAGCTTCGACACAGATCCGGACGACTCAAAGTCTCAAACCGAATACATATTTATTTTAAATGGTGGAGCAGTCAGTTGGTGCAGTTCCAAGCAAAGCGTCGTAGCAGGATCTACATGTGAGGCGGAATATATAGCTGCTTCGGAAGCAGCGCAAGAAGGAGTCTAGATGAAGGAGTTCATATCCGATCTGGGAGTAATACCTAGTGCATCGGATCCAATGACTATCTTTTGTGACAACACTAGTGCCACTGCCATTGCCAAGGAGCCCAGGTTTCACAAGAAGACCAAGCACATCAAACGCCGCTTCAACTCCATCCGTGATTACATCAAGCAGGCAGACATAGAACTTTGCAAAGTACATACGGATCTGAATGTGGTGGACCCATTTACTAAACCTCTTCCGCGAGCAAAATATGATCAACACCAGGACTCCATGGGTGTTAGATTCATTATGATGTAAACTAGATTATTGACTCTAGTGCAAGTGGGAGACTGTTGGAAATATGCCCTAGAGGCAATAATAAATTGGTTATTATCATATTTCCTTGTTCATGATAAATGTTTATTATTCATGCTAGAATTGTATTGACCGGAAACTTAAATACATGTGTGAATACATAGACAACACCGTGTCCCTAGTAAGCCTCTACTAGACTAGCTCGTTGATCAAAGATGATTAAGGTTTCCTAACCACAGACATGAGTTGTCATTTGATAACGGGATCACATCATTAGGAGAATGATGTGATGGACAGACCCAACCGTAAGCTTAGCATCAGATCGTTTAGTTATTTGCTACAGCTTTCTTCATGTCAAGTATCTGTTCCTCAGACCATGAGATCATGTCACTCCCGGATACCAGAGGAATGCCTTGTGTGCTATCAAACGTCACTTCGTAACTGGGTGATCATAAAGGTGCTCTACAGGTATCTCTGAAGGTGTCTGTTGGGTTGCATGGATCGAGACTGGGATTTGTCGCTCCGTATGGCGGAGAGATATCTCTGGGCCCTCTCGGTAATACAACATTGCTACTTGTAGTCTGCGTTGGTATTTCCTCGAAGAGGAGAGGATGATGCAGTATAGTAGAGATAAGTATTTCCCTCAGTTAAGAACCAAGGTTATCAATCCAGTAGGAGAACCAAGCAAAATTCCGTTAAGCGCACCTGCACACAGAAAAGCAAACACTTGCACCCAACACAAATAAGAGGGTTGTCAATCCTCTTAGCGGTTATTTGCAAGGATTAAATCTTATCGAGGTAAATAGATAAACTAAAATACTAATTAAAATAAAAGTAAATAAATTGCAGCAAAGTATTTTTAGGTTTTTTATATGATAAAGATAGACCCGGGGGCCATAGTTTTCACTAGAGGTTTCTCTCTTGAGCGCATAAACATACGGTGGGTAAACAAATTACTGTTGGGCAATTGATAGAAAAGCAAATAATTATGACAGATTCATGGCAATGATCATGTATATAGGCATCACGTCCGAGACAAGTAGACCGACTCCAGCCTGCATCTACTACTATTATTCCACTCATCGACCGCTATCCAGCATGCATCTAGAGTATTAAGTTAATAAAAACAGAGTAACGCCTTAAGCAAGATGACATGATGTAGAGAAGCAAATTCAAGCAATATGAATAAACCCCATCTTTTTATCCTTAATGGCAACAATACAAATACGTGTCATGTCCCTTTCTGTCACTAGGATTGAGCACCGCAAGATTAAACCCATCACAAAGCACCTCTCCCATTGCAAGATAAATCAATCTAGTAGGCCAAACCAAATCGATAGATCAGAAAGAAATACAAAGCTATAACAATCATGCATAAAAGAGTTCAGAAAAGACTCAAATATTTCTCATGAATAATCTGATCATAAACTCACAATTCATCGGATCCCAACAAACACACCGCAAAAGAAGATTACATCGGATAGAACTCCAAGAACATCAAGGAGAACATGGTATTGAAGATCAAAGAGAGAGAAGAAGCCATCTAGCTACTAGCTATGGACCCGTAGGTCTGTGGTAAACTACTCACACATCATCGGAAGGGCAGCAAGGTTGACGTAGAAGCCCTCCGTGATCGATTCCCCCTTCGGCAGAGTACCGGAAAAGGCCTCCAGATGGGATCGCAGAAGAACAGAGGCTTGCGGCGACGGAAAGGTTTTTTCTTCTGGCTCTCTGGGGGTTTCCCAATATTTGTGAATTAATAGAAGTGGAATTAGGTCAAACGGAGTCACGTGGGCCCCACAAGGCAACACGGCGTCCCCCTGGGGCGCGCCCTGTTGCCTTGTGAAGCCTCCGTGAGGCTTCAGGCCTCCTCTCGAAGCTTCCAAGGTTTCTTTTGTTCAGAAAAAAATGTCCAAAAAGTTTTATGGCATTTGGACTTCATTTGGTACTATTTTTCTGAAAAGCCAAAAACAAGCAGAAAACAGCAACTGGAACTGGGCACTAAGTTAATAGGTTAGTCCTAAAAAATGATATATAATTGCATATTAAAACATCCAAGATTGATACTATAATAGCATGGAACAATCAAAAATTATAGATACGTTGGAGACGTATCAAACATCGTAAAGAGCTTACAAGCAATGTGGCTAATGAGTTAGTCACGGGATCTTGTATTACGGAACGAGTAAAGAGACTTGCCGGTAATGAGATTGAACTAGGTATGGAGATACCGACGATCGAATCTCGGGCAAGTAACATATCGCCGGACAAAGGGAATTGTATACGTGATTAACTGATTCCTCGACATCGTGGTTCAACCGATAAAGATCTTCATTGAATATGTAGGAATCAATATGGGCATCCAGGTCCCGCTATTGGTTATTGACCGGAGAGGTGTCTCGGTCAATCTGCATATTCCCGAACCCGTAGGGTCGCACGCTTAACGTTCGGTAGCGCTAGGGTAGTATTGAGATATTAATAGCGTAAAGTCCGAAGGTTGTTTGGAGTCTCGAATGAGATCCGGGATATCATGAGGAGCTCCAGAATAGTCTGGAGGTAAAGATTTATATATGGGAAGTCCTATTTTGGCTTCCGGAAGAGTTCAGGAGTATGCCGATAGTGTACCGGAATCACCGAAGGGGTTCCGGGGGTCCACCGGAGGGGTCCACCTGTCCCGGGTACCCACATGGGCTGTAGAGGGGGCGCCCTGGCCTAGTTGGGGCAGGCGCACCAGCCCCTAGGAGGCCCATGCGGCTAGGGCTAAGGGGAAACCCTAGGTGGGAGGCGCCCCACCTGTCTTGGGGGCCAAGTCTCCCCCTAGGGCCGCCGCCCCCTCCCTTGGAGGAGGGTCTAGGGCCGGCACCCCCTCCCCCTCACCCCTATATATAGTGGGGAGGGGCGCAGGGGGATGTACCCTTCCTCCAGGCGCCTCCCTCTCTCCTGTATACTCCTCCTCCACGTTCCGTCAGCGCTTGGCGAAACCCTGCCGGAGTTCCGCTGCTGCCACCACCACCATACCGCCATGCTGGTTCCGATTTCATCTACCTCCTCCCCCTTGTTTGATGGATCAAGAAGAAGATGATGTCATCGAGCTGAACATGTGCTAATCTCGGAGGTGCCGTCCGTTCGGCACTGGATCGGATTGGATCGTGAAGAGTACGACTACATCAACCGTGTTACGACGCTAACGCTTTCGGTCTACAAGGGTATGTAGACACACTCCCCTCTTGTTGCTATGCATCTCCTAGATTAGATCTTGGGTGTTCGTAGGAATTTTTTTGATTTTCATGCAACGTTCCCCATCATCCTCCACCTCCATCGCCTTCTGTCCCCTCCATTTAGTTTCTTGGACGCAGAGTATATCAACACCTCTCCTCACCGCTACATCAACTAGCTCCCGGAGCTTCCCTGTCAGGAACCCTACGTTCCAGCTACCTAAGCGGATCCCTAGGCTCGGCTAGCTTCCTCACCCTTCACACTCGTCGAGTCAAATGCGAAGACCCTTGCTCATTTTCCACTACATCCGGGCGCCGATGTAGCGCGCCACTAAGGATGTGATGACCCGATCCTCACTCACTTGCCACCGTATCCAGATCAAGATACGGTGCACCACCGGGGGGGGGGGGGGGGAGGGGGGAGGTGACGGCCCGGCCCTTGCCCATTTGACACCACACCCGGATTCTGATGTGGCGCGTCCCTGAGAGGGTTACACCCCAAAGAAAATCTTTTGGGTTTCATCTCCATAAGAGTGGCTGCGTTTTGACGTTGGCTCGCCAAGCCTATCACAACCCTCCTCCTTTATCCGGGCTTGAGACCGGCTATGTTGAGAGAACACAGGGGACGTTTGCTAGCAAATCCACTAGAGGCCGGCAAATTGTCCTACCCACCCAAGAAGCTTGCCGGAGCCTTGTGGTAATTTGATTTGCAACTCCAGAAGCTAAGGTTGGAACAGAGAAAGAAGATAGACGATGACAACCCTGAAAACTAGCTTGATATTCCCATGGATCACTAGATTCGTAGCAACCACACCAGGATCCGAGCACCTCTCCTGCACTACCATCATGGCAAGACGAAGAAGGGGAATAGACATCTCCTGATCGAGCCATATCTGGCTATCCCACGAGCTTATTGCGAAGGGGATCGAGCCCTTGCTAACCCACATCGCCAGCCTTCACCATGGATGAAAACAGAGGAAGGAAGAGGGCCTTCGCCCGGCTCTGTCAAGGCAAGTCTTAGCACAACTAACCTACGTCTACTATGTACAAGAAGACCCCGAGCTCCTCTCCCTAGCCATCTCCACCCGACAATGTCGACAGAAGAGGCATTGAATATTTGAATCGGGCTAGGGTGCCATGTGAAGCTCTTAAGCAGAGGGATAAGTAAGGAAGAGAAAAGAATGAGAGTTCCTATCGTCCCGTCTTGTGATCTTTCTTCCATGATTCCATCTTATAACATATTGAAAGTAGTCGTAACCGTTGTACAATGGGTCGCTAGCCTGGCTGGTTTCCTCCTAGATACAGCCATGGCAGGGAGGCCAAGCGTGCCCTGTGAGGCTGGTATGTGGAAGGTGGCACGCTGGCTGCATACAACAGTGCACTCCTGATGCTTACCGTGTTCGTCTTGTAGTGTAGATTTTTCTTTATAACTTTGTATGAGGATTACCCGAAAATGAAATTCTAGCGGCACCGGTTACTACCGGGTCCTGCATGCACGCCGGGTGTCCAAGTACGCATATTGCATACGAGTACTCTACTGAATTCAAGTGTTTTCGTAGGACCACCCACTGTATAGAAACAAACATTTATTGCACTCAGGCTATTTTATTCTTTCATCCCACATTCCATCCACCCATACTTTTAATCTGATTCTAAAATTTATAACACTTTTAACTTTTGAACCAATGATCCGATTTAGAATCCGTTTGCAGATTCCTGTTTATGACATTTAAATCTTTTAAACAAGATCAAACTTGAACATGTTCTGAAGAATTTTAAATTCAAATTTGTTATATGAAATGTGAGATGATACGACAATGAAACCGGGGTGAACCAATAATAAAAACATCCAAAAGATAATGTAATAAACCATAATAAATCTTATATCAAACCCGAGAAGAAATATGGATGAAATGTGGAATGAAACAATAACGAAAACATGCAAAGGGGAATGTGCGAATAAATACTGAAAATATGTAAAATTGCGATGATATGGAAATGATATCGTATAGAAAATATGTGAAGAGAACAATTTTAGTGACCAGCCCAACCATGAAAGATAATTTAACAAAATAATATGAAACTTATTTGTAAGCTCCAAAAATAGAAATGAAACCTGAATGAAATAGTACTAAAACGCGGAATGGAAAAGTAGCGAAACCATGCAATAAAAAAATGAAACATGTAAAAAGACGATGAAACACACATGTAATAGTTTCATACAAGTTTCAATATGGTTTCATAATTTGAATTTGATTTTTTTTAAAGTGTTCAAAATTGATCTTGTTTTGAAGATTTAAATATTGTGAATACTAATATTAAAACGGTTTGTCAATCGGATATTTGGTTCAAAAGATATAATTGATACAAACTATATAATCAAACTGAAAAGCATGGGCGGGTGAGATGTAACTCTGCTGTGGGTTGGTTCAAAAGATGTCGGCAAACGTTTACACCCGGTGCACCGGCCGAGTCTTCCACAGGTCGCGCGCGGGCCACGCGATCCAGCTGGATTGAATGACCAGGGAGACCGCGCACTCGTACGTTTTTCTGGCCCACACACTGTATGACGAATTTTTTCTCTTATCTTTCCTATGCAGCTCTCTCCTCCACTCGTTCTTCCTTCTTTTCTTCCCCATCGAGAGCACAGCTCCATGGCTACCCCAGGTGCTGCTATGAGGGGCGTTCTCCAGCTTGGCCCTCCCTCTATGAAACTGCTACAACCATCATCGCCATTTGCTACAACCTCCCCCAGGTGCTGCCTACACCCTTCCCCCAGGTGCTGCTATGAGGGTGTCCTCCAGCTTGACCTCCCTCTCCTCTCCCTGTAGCGCGCGAGCTGCGTTGGTTCTACGACGAGACGGTTTTTGCTGCAACTGTAGTAAATTTTTGCTACTACCATCGTCGACATTTGCTACAACATTGATGCTAATGCTGGACATGCGACGGCGGCAACCACATTTTCTGTTGCAACCGCGGTCATTTTTTGCTACTACGGGCGACATAATTTGTTACCACCATTCTTTTGGCGGTGACCGACGACGGAAATCAGAGAAAAGCTGCAACCGACGACGAGAAAGCTTCAACATGCTTCTGAAAAAGCTTCAAGGAGAGAACGGTGAGCTGATAATGGCGAGCGGCAACGATAGGAGCTGCCTTTTGTCGACGCACGGGGTTGCTACGACGGGCGCACGGCGTGATATGATGGCGGCTCATAGCACTGCTGTAGGGCCTCCTCGCTAACCTTCCCACACGTCACAGAGAGAAGGTAATATAATGTATATGGGTCACACAATGCATATAGTATAACAATTGATAATACGTAGTATCTCATATGTGCACGTGCACACATGGTGTGCATGCAGGACCCCGGTTGAAACCGGTTTCGCTAGAAAATCCTCTTTGGAGGATTACTTCAATATCTTGTATCTTTTGCTCCTTGGCAATAAATAGCTCGTTGCAGCTGTTTAGTAAAAAAATATGTGTCACAACAAGCATTTTAGATGGAGTACATACACACATTTATTTAGAGCAGAAAGTATTTTCCAACTCAAAAAGCTGAGCAGCAGAAGTTCTTTCTCTTGAGAAAGAATAGAGCAGCAGTTAATACCCCGGGACTAGCTAGGGGTAAGTCTGACTGAAAAATTAATTTGGGTCAGTCGATTCGTTTCTAGCCGTCTGGTGCAAATTAATTTTTTTCCCAACCAACGCTCTATTCATCTTCTTCCCCAACCGCCACGCGAACCACCGGCCTAACCACTAGCCACCACCGTCCACAGCCTCGCCGCCCCGCCCTCCCTTCACCGCCGTCCATCACCATGCTGGCGCCACCCCCGTCCATCCCTCTAAACCGGTGAACGGCCAAAAAAAAAAATTCTGGCCGAGGCCTTGCTGGCGCCCACGGGCCTTGCTTCGCTCGCCCCGGCGCCACTGTATGTGGCCTAGGTGTTGCGCGCTATCTCCTCCTTCCTTCAATTTTTTTTTGGAAAATTTGGCGACTGATCGTGCAACTAATCTGTAAAATCCCATAAAAAAACAGGAGTTCCATCCGAAGAAACAAAATAACCCGTGAGAAACAGAGGCCGATCTTTTAATAAATAAAAAAAACAAAGGCCGTGCCAGCCAGAAGTCTGGAGTCTCTCGACGGACCCAATCCAAACACCTTGGCAGCGTCAGAGAATCGCAGCTGAAGTCCCGGCTAAACCATGTCGTCGGCAGCCGATACTCGCTCCGATCCCGTCGCCATGTAATGCCTGCACAGCGGGCAGGTATGGCTGCTCTTCTTCCACACGTCGACGCACCTCCGGTGGAAGAAGTGGCGGCACGCCGGCACCTCGCCGCACGCCTCCCCGTGCAGGAACTCGTCCAGGCAGATCGCGCACACCAGCTTCTCCGACGACCTCCTGCCCAGCGTCGAGTATGGAAAGTACCGCAGTACGACCGGAGCCGCCGTCATCTGCACCGCTGGCGCTGACGCCGGTGGGGCTGGCGCCGCCGCCTGCGCGACCCGTCCTTGTCCTTCCGTGTTCTCCGGTTTTGAGTTGGAGAAGTAGCACACGCCAAGCACTAGCAGACAGAATGCACAATACAACACGATAGATGCGATGTCCGCCGTCGCTGGCATCGCCGTGGTTGCTCTCAGTCTTTTTAGGGCTCAATACTGTTTGGTTTCAGGAGTCGAACAGGAGAATATGACAAACACGTTGTCTTGCAGGACACGTGTTATAGCAGGATAAACTTCGTATGGAGGACTTAGGGTTTTGAGCCCAAAGCTCATCTATGAAAATTAGTAAAGGCCTCGCATGATCATTAGGGAGAGGACGCTGCTCAGGGTCGGTCGATCGATCCTGGCCTGGGATCGGTTACCTTCCGAACCGTTCGATCCCAGTTTGAAGTGGCGGGGCCGGTACCTCGCCGCAAGCCTCCCCATCCGGGCATGTGTGCACGATTTGGTTCCCTTCGTCCCCATCTCGGCACCCCCGCACTTCGCCGACTCGTCTCGCAGAGCACATTACAGCTCGCTTGCCCCCTTCGCGCCCATCTTGCAGTGCTGCATCAAACCCCGCTCACCACCACCGCGTGTCGACGTCGTGGTCGCAACCGCCGGTTGGGTCGCGCGTGGCCCACAGTTGCAGCTCCGCAGCCAAGAGGTTGCAGCACAACCACTGCTGATTTGCTGCGTGTCGTCAAACAGTTGCAGCTCGGCCGTCCAAGGATTGCATCTTCGCCGTCAAGGGGTTGCAGCCCTGTCATCAACCGGTTGCAGCTTTTCCCCTCGCCGGTTACAGCAGCGGTGGACGCAGTTGAAGTAGCATTGGCCGCCCATCGGAGCATCATCGTCGACCCCCTCCCCTCCCCCCTCTTGTCGGTCGCTCCCTTACAGCTTCTTCGATCGCCGGTCCAAGCACGGCCGCCCGCGCGTCGGAGCACGGTCGTCCAACGGTTCCAACATGAGCACTCCGCGTCGGCCCAGGCAGTAGGTGAAAGAAAGTGGATGGGCTATGTAGCTCTTAAGTATTAGAATCATCCAAAATACCTATGTAGATCCTAGTAGATTTTGAAGTGGTGCTCAGAAACTTACGCCGACCTAACATCACAAAGAAAGTATATTTAAAGCGTTTTCGGTAAATTTGGAGAACGTAGCACAAAACAATTTTTTTACCGTACTAACGAACAGATCTAGGAACACTATGAAGATGTATGGATAGATCAATCTCACCAACAAAATCAGCATGTTACGAGAGGGTGACACAATGGTAAAGTGGGGCGGGAAGACGCTACTGTGGGGGGAGGTGGGGTGGTGGGGGAGAGAGAAAGGATGTAGTTCCGCATGCGGTGCCACACCGGAAAGGGGCGGGAAGGTGGCGAGGACGTAGAGCGGCAATGGAGGGGGTTGGGGTGGCGAGTTGGTGGCGGCATGGAAATTTCCCCGTCCGTGTTGTTTACCTCTCCCGCGCTCGGTTTGGTGTTTTACCAATCTATTAGGTGATTTGGTATTTGGAGGTAATAGGAGAGAGAAATTTAGACCATTACTTGATATCAAAGTATTTACCAAATATGTTGGAGCACTACTTAGGAATCTTTAAATTTCTAGGGATAGCAAATGAGTTTAGGTATTCTGTTGGAGATGCTCTTAAGTTTCTTATACACCCACATTGATGCATGGAGGATGCAAAGGCATATGGACGGTGATACTAGTAAAAACATTGTTGCCACTAGTTTTCAAGCTATGTTATCATGCTTGCCATTGTTAGCAGTGAACAAGTGGCACCGGTAATCTACATAACGCCCAGGCTCATCTGCTCCTCATCAATAGTAAATAAAAAAATACCAATGAGATCAAAACAATATGAATATTTTTGGCATGCAAGATGCTCCAGTGCGCTAGGCGTGCAATTTTTTAATGGTGAAATGATATTCAAGGAGCTCATGGCAAAAAAATAAAAAACAATATCGGGCCTCTAAAGCAACATAATCGGGTGTTAAAAGTGTTCTTTTTTCAAGTTTCTTTGAGAAACTAATATATTTTTTGCCACGAGCTCCTCGAATGTCCTTCCACCATGAAAGTTTGCACAGACACGTAGTGCACTCGAGCATCTTGCATAAAATATTTTTTTCAAATTATTATTTTTATTTTGCTGTTTATGGACGAGAGGAGATGAGCATGGGCTCTGAATCGCCGCTCTCCAATTGCCACAATAATTTTGTATAGTTACTTGGTAATAGTGAGAGAGAGAGAGAGAGAGAGAGAGAGAGAGAGAGAGAGAGAGAGAGAGAGAGAGAGAGAGAGAGAGAGAGAGAGAGAGAGAGAGAGAGAGAGAGGAGGGGAGGAGAAGAAGAGGAGGGGCGTGGCCAGCGGACAATGTGAATATTTTTCGTATGCAAGACGCTCAAGTGTGCTGGGAGCGCACAAATTTTTATGGTGATAGTATATTCGAGGAGCTTCTCGCAAAAAAAAGTATATTCGAGGAGCTCATGGCAAAAAAAGGAAAAAACAATATCAACTATCCAAAGTAACAAAATCGGGTGTCAAAAGTGTTCCTTTTTTTAGGTTTCTTTCAGAAATGATTTTCTTTTTGCCACGAACTCATCGAATGTCCTTTTACCATCAAAGTATTTACCAAATATGTTGGAGCACTATTTAGGAATCTTTAAATTTCTAGGGATAGCAAATGAGTTTAGGTATTCTGTTAGAGATGCTCTTAAGTTTCTTATACACCCACATCGGAGGATGCAAAGTCTTATGGAAGGTGATACTAGCAAAACCATTGTTTCCACTAGTTTTCAAGCTATGTTATGATGCTTGCCATGTTAGCAGTGAACAACTGGCTGCGGTAATCCACATAAAGTCCAGGCTCATCTGCTCCTGATCAATAGTAAATAAAAAAAAATACCAATAAGATCAAAACAATTGACTGGATGGCCACGTTTTCCCTCTGGCAAACACGAGGAAGAACAACATCAAGGCATGCCTGCAAGAGCTATTTCCAGATTAAGACCATACATCATAACATAAATACCTGCACCAAGAAAATGTATTGAGATTATTTGATATCCAACTTGATATTAAATACATGCAACTAACTATAAACATGAAGATCTCAAAACAGCAACAGTAGAATAAAAAAAATAAAAGGCCCTGGGGTACACACACACCTGGCATATTCAGGGAGAGGGTGTGAACCTTGAGCATGGAAATGGCGTGCAGACTAGGGGCAATGTCCATAGGATGCACACCCAGCAGCCACACGCATTGGGCCAAAACACCATGGTGGAACCAAGCCACCAACGGCAAGCTCGATCTTGGCGAGCGCATGGAAGAGAATTCATATCAACATCATTGAGAGGGAGCTCCAAACCACACCAATGGTTTTCTGTCTAGTGATGTCTATATAGGATAATCTGCTTGTGTGGAGTGCTAACAAACCAGAGTCTGTTATGTGACAGGAGACTAGTCAAAAACGGAGGAAGCTTACCAATGAGATGCCTTTTGAACAGTGCAAGGTAAGTCTTCTTTTCACTTGCCTTTACTCACTCCCTGCTCTATCTTTGCTTGATGCATCCCAGATCCAGCATTCATTTTACTAATTTCCTCAAGATCTAGTTGAATTTAATTGGTTAGTTTGCTGCTAAACAATTTTGTAGTGCTATCTTTCTAGTAGAAATCTAGTAGATCTAACTGTTCATGTTCCTTACAAGTTATCCGCTTCTTCTTTTTATCATCCGAGTGGATCCATTACTTGCTGACGGACTCACTAATCGCTTAACCTTATACAGAAGAAACGTGGTCATGATGGGCCTTCTATGATTATAACACCTGAAAATCTTCATGCTTCTGTTCACCACTTAACATTGTCCCAAACTTGTTTCTGGCCGGTCCCTCATCTGATTTACAAATTGTCAACACTTTGTTAGCCAAAGATGAAATTTAAGTGACAATATTCTGTCTCTACTAGAGTCCACACTATGTATAGCGGGTGATCTTGAATATATTTGTTAGGTTATATTTTAGTTTTTGTATTTACAGCCCGTGGATTAATTTGGAGGGGTGATGCATCATATATGGGGTTGATCTCATAAGATTTGTCAGATCTTAGGACTGCTTAAATTGTGAACACAGGCTTTCATGCTTGATTCATATCTAAAAGAAGGAAAAAGACTAATCTGTAGGGTTCTCGAGCAGTGTCTATATCTCATTATCTATCAACTTTGTGTAAGATACTTGATTTTGTCAAAAAATAAAATGTTCATATCTATGATGGACCGACAACATAGCCCAAATACTGAAATCTGAAATAGACAGAATATTGACATACAGTACTAAACTGTTGAAAAACTATTAACTCAACCACATTTTTTGTCATAGCAAAAAAGAGTTAGCAAAGTGCACTTTGGTCCAAACCCATACATTTCGGCCCCATTACTAGGTCATTATTTCAAGTACTTTCAACACTACTAATTCACGGGAACTTGGTAATGCACAGGTGAACCTCCTTGGAGTTCCCGTGCAGCATCTTGGGGTTGACATGCGCATGGAGCCAGCCCTGCTCCATGTCCACCTCGCCCGGGACGGAGCAGCTCGCCACGGTCTCATTGAGCTTGAGAGAGCCGCCGAGGTCGCCCTCGTACGCTAGAGGGGCAAGAACAGTGAGCACGCACTTGTACAGCGGCCTCGTGTCGGCGGCGGCGGAGGCGTTGCCCCTAACGCACACGACATGGACGGGGCGGCGGCCGGCTGGGCCCCTGCCGGCGCCCACGGCCAGGAGGAAAACGCTGCCATCCTCCTCTGCGACCAGCAGGCGGCGGTGATCCTCCAGCGACTCCGGCACGGAGAACTGGTGGCATGCTTCGTACTTGATGATCGCCGAGGGCCAGGAGTGTTTGTCAGACGGCGCCGTGAGGTGATGCACGAGGCTCACCGCCGAGCCCTCGAACGGGGGCGTGCACTCCAAGCAGTAGCAGGGCGCATGTGCGCACCTGGACCTGTGATCCGCAGCCGCGTGGTACGCGATGGAGCTCGCGCAGCCGTGCATCTTGTACGGGCAGGGCACCTTATAGTCGTCGACCAGGCCGTCTATGTAGTGGGAGTGGGTGTAGGTGACAGCGCGGCCGCATGGACCGCAGTGCTTGTTCGCACCGCCGCCGTCGGCGCAGGCGCAGCACACGGCGTGCTCACTCTCGCACTGCAATACAAAAGTTCATGTAGCATGATGCAACCTTCATTTTTCATGGCTAATTTGGTACTCCCTCCGTCCCATAATATATAATATAAGAGCGTTTGAGGGAGTAGGTCGCAAACGTACAAGTACCTTGAATACTGGAGGCTTCAGGGCGGCAAGGCACACGGCACAGTGAAGCCTTTTCTTCGGCAGGTCCACATTGACAAGCTCCTCCCCTTCCTTCGTTGCCGCGAGCACCCTCGTTGCCGCTGGACTGGGTGCCGACAGCGCCGGTGGCATGGCGGCCACTGGACTGGTCACCGACACCGTGATGGGAACGGAAGTGAGATCGGCCAGCGTCCGCGTCTTCGTGGCCACCGGACTCGGTGGCATGACGGGCAGAGGAGTGGTCACCCCCACCGTGGTGATCGGCTTCGCCTTTGCAACGGGACTGGGCAACGACAGTGGCGCAGTCCGTGAGCTCTGCCGGTGACACCGTCGTCACCGCCACGACGCTGGCCGCTGCCCTCAACCTTCTCGGAGAGCCGCGGCCTCTTCTTGTCCTGCTCCCCCGACTTCTTCCCCTACTCCGCCATAGGGTGAGATTCCCGCCTTCCCAGTGCCGAAGAAGCTACTTATGGAGGGCGCCTGGGACTGGGAGAAGATGGGGATTGCGCCTTCACTTTGAGAGAGTGGGCGGAGAGGAGTGAGCTTCTAGGCCTTCTCGCTACGTACGTCAGGTGTTCTTGGTTCAGTACTAGTGCACCTTCGCTTTGAGAGAGTGGGCGGGAGAGGAGTGATCTGCTAGGCCCTCTGGCTACGTACGTCAGTGTTCTTGGTTCAGTACTAGTGCGCCTTCGCTTTAAGAGAGTGGGCGGAGAGGAGTGAGCTGCTAGGCTCTCTGGCTACGTACGCCAGTGTTCTTGGTTCAGTACTAGTGTGCCTTCGCTTTAAGAGAGTGGGTGGAGAAGAGTGAGCTGCTAGGCCCCCTATATACGTACGTCAGTGTTCTTGGTTCAGTACTAGTGCGCCTTCACTTTAAGAGAGTGGGCGAAGAGAAGTCAGTGTTCTTGGTTCAGTAGTAGTACTCCAGTTCAACAGGATTTACGTCCCAAGCTTCAAGTTCCAAGGTCTTTTCTTATCTTCTTTTGCTACTTTATTAAGGGTCTTGCTGCTCGGAAATTTATAGGCGTGGACGGGCTCACCTGATCATGAAAATCGGCAGCCATTCATTCAGGTCGGGATGCGCCTGGTGGTATGTATTATTGGATCTACAACTCCGCCCATAAAGTAGGGGTAATATTGTGCGCGCAAAGTCCTTCTGTGGCCCCCACACGCAGTGCCGCCATCCGTTCGTACATAAAGTTGAAGAATTGATCGACTCGCACTCGGGGCAATGAGATGAACTACTCATATGTGATGTTTTCCCTCACGTTGATGTTCAGCGTATTCTACAAATTCCGCTTAATGTTCAAGTCATTAAAGATTTTGTTGCCTGGAATTATACTTGCTCAAGATCCTTTTCAGTTCGATCGGAGTACCATATTTGATCATGAGGTCTGATGGGCAAGGAAATACCTATATTTGCCTGGAATTATACTTGCTCAAGATCCTTTTCAGTTCGATCGGAGTACCATATTTGATCATGAGGTCTGATGGGCAAGGAAATACCTATATTAATATGACTAGCAAAAAGGCCCGTGCGTTGCAACGGGTAAAAATAGAAAAATGCGAGCACCTTTGCCTGCTAAAACCACTATCGATGATTAATTTTCCACTGTATAAATAGAACGGAACAAAAGTTTTTGAGGGATTAATCTAGAAGGCATGTCATTTTATTCACTGTTCGGAAATATGATGTAGCAAAAGCTAAGAATGATGTGGCTGATAAATCACATCTTGTAGAATATACATGACCATTGATGTGGATATAAACATTAAGGGGCAGCAGAACTACTTGGCTTTTTTCGCGGGTTTAATAGGAGTTTTATTTCATAGTAACACGGTTATAATTCAGAGGTAAGATTTTCTCTATAGATGAAGGTCCTTGATCCAACCACACAGTCGTGCTATGATACGACTATATCTTGCTAAGCAATCTGCAACCTCTATTCTGATCTCTATGAATTTTCTGAGGAATAAACTCCATAAACGGAACGATCCAAGCTATTACCAGAAAGAATGGACAACGCCATCGCTGAATCCGATTGCACGATGATAGGCATGTCAGAATATTGTATAGCTAGCCCCATGCCAATTATTATCGCATGTATCTCCGCTTCGAGAGCTTCATTGCAATTGAATAACTATCGATATGCAGCGAATATCACCGAGTCATCCTGCTTCCGAAGCACCATTCCGGCTGTTGCTGGGCCGTCAGCTTCCACGAACACACCATCGACTGAGAGAGCGACCATGTTTGCCGGCAGTGCCGCAGCAGAACTACTATTTTGTAGAATAATAAAGTAGTGTACCCCTAATTTGTAGAACAATAGCAAAGAACCCGTTTAAATTTATGTATGTATGTTCATTGAATCCTAGTGACATGCAGCCCATAGCTGAAATATCTTTTGTAGTCTAATAGTGAAAATCCTAGTCATCCTTTTTGAAGTAATGATATGTTAATCAAAATGAAACTATAAACACTCGGCATAACACAATAAAATTTGTATTGTAAAAAAGATATTTGTTGCATATATAATATTACTTGTCTAGATACATCTGTATATAGACAAATATAAGACAACTAATTTGAGACAGAGGGAGTAGTATATAAGAATACTGAGGCTAACACTGACGTGTGAAAAGCTGCAGTTGATACTCTTCAGACATGAAAAATAATAATTCAAGGTGTATGAAGCGCCAATTTAATCTCCATCATGGGCTCACGAATCCCACTCTCTCCCTCCAAATATGCGTGTCTAGATTTTATTGGGGAGCCCCTACTCGTTCCATCGTGGCACACCAATCCTACTCTATCCCATGTCTCATGAATCCCATCATATAATTAGCCAACATATAATCTGATGGTCTCTCTCTCTTCTCTTCCTTTAATTCCGCCACAAACGCCTCACAAATTCTGTTTAATTTAGCCCACATATAATCCGATAGTTTCTCTCCCTCTGTCCCATTAAATCCAACATGTATGTCTCATGGATCTCGGGTCTTAGCTCACGCCAGACAATGCACTAAAAACATATATAAATTGATGTGAATAAGTTTAAGGGAGCAAGGTGGGACTAATGCGCTGCAGCTTAGACTGGACGGGAGGTTATAAGCTCGATCCCTTTTTCGGTGATTCTTTTTTGTGAGTTCCAGCAGAGCCCATTCTGGTTGCTGACGGCCCAATGGAGAAGACCTAGCAACACGCTTGTACGTCATCTAAAAAAAAGAAGTAAGAAGTACGTAGGAAGAAACGAACCTTTTCTACAGACTTATACGTGTATGTAAGTAGGATTCAGACTCATGTATATATATGAAGCAAAGTTGAATTAGGATTCTTATTATGGCTACGTGCGTGTTCAGCTAGCCCACAACCTCCACGTCTGGATGTAGTCTATAAGTAGGGAATAACTTTGTTTAATGCAGATCAGCTAGTAGACTCATCTGGCTAGAGTGGTGGGAGTTCCATCTTAAGATTGAGCTAGGTCACGAGTTCGAATTCTTTCATCGCCTTGCCTTTTTTAGCTTTTCCTCGGATGTCCGCTTGGGTGGCCCATGAGAGCACGCGTGTCGTTGGGCCGAGAACCCACTCGTGTGTACGCGCTGGGTCAGTGCGCCGACGACCAAAAAGCTAATGACGGACTTTTTCTCAAATCTTGGAGGAGGCAGGGGAATAGTACCACCTCGTAGGAACCAGCCAAAGAGGCCACGTACGGAAGAAGTGAAAAAAAAAAGTAGGCGACGGTGAACCCGACAGAAGCAATGCGTGCTTTATTAGTAGGTAAAGATAAAGATTTGAAAGGAGATTTGGCGGTTGAGAGTCCCAGGAAAGATTAAACACTTTGTCTGGAAGATTCTTCGGGGTACCTTCCCCTGTTATGGAACTCTAGCGGGACGCCATATCCCATGCTCAGCCAAATGTCCGATTTGCTTGGTCCGATGTGAGGACGTCCAACATTGTTTGTTTACCTGTCAGCGAGCGAAGGACTTTTGGTCTGAGCTGGGCTTTGACATCAATATCATACTGGCCATAATTTTTTGGTAAAGAAGTTTTTAGTGCCCAAAAAATTACTAATGATCGCAATAGATGAGTATCAGCACATACTACCATTAGATGATGATGCCACTTTTTGTAACATGGTTCTGTAACATGTATTTTTGTGGGAAGTTACAGGTCACTGTATGGTTCTGTAACATGTAATTGGTGAAGTGGACATCAAAATCGGAAGTTACAGGTCACTGTATGGTTCTGTAACATGTATTTTTGTTATTTTAATGTTTTTTATGCATACTGATCGTTGGGTACTTGGAACTCCAAGCTGATCTGTTTGTTATTAAAAGATCTGCGTCTTCCAGGTGGATCAGCTTGTTTTAGAGGAGTTGGTCAGACAGAAATTCCGCAAGCTAGGTTTCTTATATTTCCCATTTTATAAAATCACATGACTTCGTCAGGCATATGCACACATCGTGCTTAGAAAATAGTAAATCAAAGCTTGAAATTAGATTATCAAAGAACTAAAGTAAATTTTGGGGAGGAAGAAGGCAGATGCAGATGGGTAGCCTAGATTGGGGACGATGACAAGGGCCTGCGAGCAACGTCCGACACGTGATGCAAGCGCCGTCTGGAGCTCCGGCCTTGTTGCTCCTCCGCCCCCCCCCCCCTCCCCCCCACCGCGGCAACTTGCGACCGGTCCAGAACCACGGCGCACAACAGCGGCTGATGGGGAATGGGGTGGCGTCGTCGTGCAGGAGGTTGTGGGAAGAAAGAGACAAGAGGCGGCAGCGACCACGCGCTGGGGCTTCGAGAGCAGAGGAGGAGAGAAGTGGAAGGGAGGAGGAGGTGGGATAGTGGTGGTGGAGAGCATGGGAGGAGGGGAGGCGGGGCTCGAGACGCGAGCAATTGGTGGCTAGGGTTTTCACCGCGCGCACGCAACACGATCCACCCCGGAGCATCTCATTTCACCGGGCAAACACGGCCACCCAAGGGACCGACACGTACAGAGAGGAAGGGACATAGTCGGGAGTAGCCCACGCTGGTGAAAGAAGAACTGCGTCAATCCACTCACCCCATGTTGAATCCACCCACCCCGCGCTCGATGCTGAGCCCCTCTTTTCTCACACAGAACACGCGCGAGATGCACCACAATGTTGGGCCCGCGGGCAAACGAGGCCCACCCGTCATGCATGCAAATACCAAACCAAGACGCGGCAATGAACCGACGGCAGAGCCTTTGACAACACCGTAAAAGGACGCCAGTAGATCATACGAACATGAAGGAAAGGCCGACGCAGATCGCTCAGAATGGCGGGTAGAGTAGCTCCTTTTATAGGAGAAATTCGTAGTTGTAGCAACGCCTCTAACTGGATAGTGTGAAGTGGTACGCCATGCATAACACATAATGCAGCATATAGTAGGGGGCGTGCTACGCGTCGGCCGACGGATCTTTTAAAAAGATACGCCGCCTCACGAGTCATCCGATTTTGTAACGCGAGCCGTCGGTTCCTCTTCTCTAATTACCTGCAACAATACCTTTGTTGCGAAACCCCCTCTTCTCTAATTTCCTGCAACAAGACCTTTGTTGCGAAACCCCCTCTTCTCTAATTTCCTATAACAAGTCCCCTGTTGCAAAACCCCTTCTTCTCTAATTTTTTACAACAAGTCCCTTATTGCAAAAATTGCAAACACATCTCCCGTTGTGTCTAATATTCTGTAACAAGACTCTTGTTGCAAAAATTGCAACAACATCTCCAGCCGCATCGCGCACTAACGCAGTCGTCTTTCGCTGCCGCTTTTTCGCAACAACGTTGTGGTTGCAGAAACTTAGAGTGGACGTGGACGTACGTCGTGATGATGTGACTGCTGCTAGCGCTGGTGGTGCCACGACGGCGGTGAGGTTGATGGTGCTTCACGCCTGCGTAGTGGATCCGGTCGCCGGGAGGCGTTTGGTGGTGGAGATCCGGCATGGTTGCGCTCGCGACGACGGTCTACAGGTGGTGGCTGTCGGTACCAAAACCGGCAGATCTCGGGTAGGGGATCCGAACTGTGGGTCTAGGAATCAATGGGTAACAGAGAACGTAGAGACGGCGATTTACCCAGGTTCGGGCCCTCTCGAAGAGGTAATACCCTACGTCCTGCTAGATTGTATTGATGTGATTGTATGAAGGTTACAGAGTTGATCTACCTCGAGATCGGATGGGCTAAACCCTAGGCAATGGATATGATGATCCTCTACGGACTAAGCCTTCTGGTTTATATAGACACCAGAAGGTCCTAGGGTTACATATGGTCGGTTACCATCAGGGGATAAACATGCCGGTCACGCCAATTATTCCTTGGAGGAGACGCCAAGTCTTCGGAGGTTTCCTTCTGATACACGGGGTCGCCCACAATCCGGTCTTCCATCGACGAGTAGAGAGCGGCCTACCAGCCCGGCCTACGAGAGATAGGCCGGCAGCCCGAGTACCCCCTAGTCCGGGACACCCTCAGTAGCCCCCGAACTAGTCTTCGAAGCAGAGGTAGACGCCGAACACCATCGGCTTTGTGGACCAGTTCCCTTCCTTCTGTGATATCAATGACCGGCCTGTATCTCCTCTGAGTCGAGTCTTTAAGTGTTGTTTGGCCGCACACGCCCCGAAATACACTTCGGTCGCCAAGGGGTATTGATAACTTAGCCTCGAAGGCTAGTTACCTCGGTAAGAACAGTACCCCCATCAGACAACTTTTTACCGAAGGGTCACAATGCGCCACGACCACGAGTTGTTTTATGAAAAACTCGATCCGCGGTTCGAGGCAGTTTTTTCATTGGCACATCCCATCGATATGGAGATCGTGACCTGATTTTAAGGGATATGATCAATAATCTGCCCCACCCCACGCGCGCATGATGGCACGGTTACATAGGGAAATGGCGAGGACTGCGGCGCAGCAAAGGGGCCGTGGGTTTTACAGCCCATAAAAGGGGAACGGTCTCCATTTCCTTTGCACGCTCCCATCTCTGCCTTTGCCATTGCCTTCCCCATTCTTTGAGCTCCAGTGCCCAGGTCCACTTTTCTATCCAAGAACCTTTCCGGCTGCCAGTTTCAATCCAGCAATGGCGGGCTCCGGGTCCAAAGGCAAGTGGGAGGCATCCGTCGTCACTGAGCGCGCCATCTTGGAGCTGAAGGACGCGGGCTATCTCCCCAACAACGTCGCCCACCGTGCCCCAGAGGCCGGCCAGGTCGTCCCCACGCCGCGCTAGGGCGAGAGGGTGCTATTCCTGCCCCACTTCATTCGAGGTCTGTGAAGGGTAACGCAGTAGAAAACAAAAATTTCCGACCTACGCACCAGCCCAGGACCACTATGGAGACTGCATACAAGGTTTGATCACTTTCATTACCGACTCGTAGCGCAGCGGAAGTAGAGTCGATGACGAACGGCGGTGCAGATCCCCGCAGCTAGGATTTTACAACCTCCCAACCGCGAGGATGTATAACCTCATCTGCCCCGCGGACAGCCCTCCGGGAGGCGGTCACACAGTCCCCCGGACGGTGTCGCGGACAGCCCTTCGGGAAGACCTCCGAAACTCGGACTGTCACTCGGACAGCCCTTCGGGAGGACCTCCAAAACTCGGACGGTCACACGGACAGCCCTTCGGGAGGCACTCTCGAACTAAGACCGAAACTACGATCTCTCTACAGAGTTGCACACATACGGTGTCATCTATCCGGCAGGGCTTCGCCGTCCAGAACTAGTTCCTGCCGGAACCCAGACAACCTTTCGGCTCTACGAAACTATTTCGCTGGGAGGGAGAGAAGAATGCCAGATCATGCATGGCTATGTGTATGAGAGCAAGAGTGTCTTATGGCAGCCCACACACCTCCTATTTATAGGAAACCCAAGGGGTAGGGTGGTTTTACAAGAAGACCCAAAACCCACATGGAAAGGAGTCCTTCCCAAGGACCTAAAAGGTGAAACCAAGGAACAAGGGGGACTCCATGAAGGAGTCCACCATGTGGCCGGCCACACCCTCATGTGGGGCCCCAAAATTGGCCCCTATCCATCCATGTCATCCCCAAGATCTTTTGGAGCAAAGCCCCAAAAGGTGGCTTTCCAAAAATATCCCAAAAAGCACTTTCACTATTCACGACGACATTTTTCAGCGTCTGATCGAACTGAAAATATTCATGTGGGCTTAGAACAATTCTAGTACCCACCAAAATAATTTTCAACGCGAGCCGGAACAATTCCGGTTTAGTGATTTCATCTGCGAAAAGCATCTGAAGCGGTTTCGGCAGCTCCGGAACATTTCCGGTTTTCATCCCGGAAAATTCCAGAAAGTTTCCAGAATGATTCTGGCACCCTCCAAGGATTATCAGGCATGTGCCAAAACCAATTTGACTTTATGGTATCCTCTGAAACAACTTTTCAGTTTCACCGGAACTCATCCGGTGACCTCTCTGCGGAACTTTTCCGCTGTCCGAAACTTTTCCGGCGTCCGAAACTTTTTCGGTGATTTTCTCTCAGACTCCCTGTCTAGTATTCAGCAGATAGATGACCCTTAAGCGTGTGACCCTATAGGTTCGGTGAAGCATAGACATGACCCGGAACCCCTTCCGATCAATGATCAACATCGGAGCCGTGGACACCCATATCGATCCCTATACCCACACGAATAAATATTCGAGTGAACCTCCAGTTGTCGTGAGCTATTCCTGTTGTTTCGCGATATGTTACAATTACCCGAGGTGAGAAACATCGGCATCCTCGTGGATCAACACTTGTCCACAATGCCAGTTACCTCGTTGTCGGTATTGTTCTCTTTTCTCGTTCCCGTGTTCCGGCATCCCTGTGATCAAATCACCCTGTGTCTGGCCAGACGATGATGGATACCGTAACACCGAGAGGGCCCAGAGATATCTCTCCATCGTCGGAGGAGCAAATCCCAATCTTGAGCTATCAAGTCCCTTGACATACTTTTCCATGAACCCGTAAGCCGCCGTAATAGCCACCCATTTACGGATGACGTTTAACAAACCCCAAAGTTCATGAAGCAAGCATGAAGAAACTCGACACTCTCATGGTCTAAGGAATTATGCAAACATTAACTTCTCTGTGTTATTAACCATAAACTTATGACGAATGTATCTCATAGCATAACATCAATCGGGTCGATTCAACACAAGTGTTCTACCAACAATTGTGCCCTCAAAATTGCCGGCATAGCCATGCCCATGATCAGGAAAACATGATCATCATGCAATACTTGAGCCAGTCATAGAGGCTTGACTAGGAATACATTTTACCGTTTATTATCCCACACGTGCATATGAGTCTTCCTCCGAGCCTCGTGGTTATTGTAGACTCGAGAACCATAGCAGTTATAGCATGGAACATAAACCTAATTATGAACAGGGAGATAATCAATAACATTTATTATTGCCTCTAGGGCATATCTCCTACAGACTCCCACTTGAACTAGAGTCAATAATCTAGTCAATGCTAATGCACTTTACACCTATGGCATACTGGTGTAAAATATGCTTCGCATGTGGTATAGCCTGATGTCCAACGGATCTGACGACTTCAGCTCTGTGTGTAACTTTGCATATCCTTGCGTTTTCACGCTTTCATAAAATTCATATTTTGTCTGGACTTGGCCTTGCATATGTGTGAATCATTGGTCGAAACCTGATTCCTCAGACTGAGCTATGGAGCAACTATCTGCAATAGTGTCCCATAGACCAAAGTCATCTTGGAACCATAGTAAGTTCATGAATGAACTATATGATTCAACAACTTCTTTGTCGCTTCTTAAGCATCAACATACTTAGCCTTTGTTATAGAATTCGCCACAGTATCTTGTTTGGAACAATTTCCAACTACCGTGCCACCATATTGTGTATCACACAAAACCCTCAATTTAAATCGAAAATCGCATGGAGCATTGATGAAGACTGTATCGATGTAATCACTTACAACGAGCACTTCATAATCTCTACTTGCGAGAAAACATGTCATCAGCACTACTCTTAGCACTTAATGACATTTTTCACTGTTGTCCCATGATCAGTACTTTGATCACTATGGTATCTATACTCGCAACAACTTTGGAGTATTGGACATATCTGTTTGTTTTTACATACCATGGAATACATGATTAATCCAAACACAAGAGTGTGTGGAATCTCCATCATGTATTTTACTCATCAGTGTTTTGGGACACCGAGTCTTGCAAAAACTCTTTCCATGTGACTTCGGAAAGAATCACTCCTTGGCGTTTTTAAATGCTAAAAGGTTTTAGCATCTTGTCAATATGTATTCATTGCTTAGCCCCATTAGGTAAATCTATCTCCATAGATCATCATGCCTAATATTGAGGCTATTTAGCCTAAGCACTTCATTGAAAAACTATTTTCAAATGAAGTCCTAATTCGTGTCAAGAAATTTATTTCCAATTAACAATGTGTCAAGTACATAAGGTTTTTAGAAATATTATTATGCTCCCACTTACTTTCTTGAATCACAAGCATCTTCGATACCCATTTGATGAAGTCAAACCCCTTTGACCATTCCATCAAAAACGAAGATTCCAACTCCACTTTGCTCTCTTCTGTCCATCGCTGGAACTCTGAAGTTTGCATACTTACTAGCATCCTCTGGATCGACAAATTACTTTGGACTGTATCACATACAAGTCCTAGGTTTCATTTTCATCAGATGGAAATCCCTTTGTCATCCATGTTTCATATCTCATGATTGAAATATGTATTAATTGCTAGTTCAACCCGAACCGACTTTAAGCATCGCTACGGTGAAACAATCTCATCGTAGTCAACTCCTTGAACTTGTTATTGCAACAAGTCGAGCTTTATGGATAAAACATTTTTTTCCGTATCAGTTTTTAGTTCCATAAATATTCGTTAGACTCTAAGTCTTCCGAAAGGTGTATCAAGATTTTAATCTTGAATCACATATATGGAAACTATCTCAGATTGTATTGGCATTTAGCCAATTCCGGAGTCAGGGCCCATCAACGCTTCCTTGTGTATTGTAGGTATACTGTTGTCTAACAACAATATCTCGTTTGCGCACCTGATAGGTTTGCACGAGCTTTGCCTACGTGGTTCAGCTGCAAGTTCGACCGAAGTCCATACATTTTATTGTAGAGACTTCCGTATCAGTCGCAGTAGGAAACTCCGGAATCACTTCCAAGGTTTCTTTCCTTTGATCTGATGACGAAGATACTGTTTATCTCGTCGAGTTGCACTGTCCTCCCACTCACCTTTTTGAAAGAACTATTCTCTTTAAAAGCATACCGTTTTGCGGCAAAACCCTTTGCCTCGGTATAGTGGTGGGGGAATACCCAATGACTTGGGATAACCTTACAAAGTAGCACTTGTCTGATTTGGAATAGGTTTGTAACCTTTTACACAAGCCCCATATTCCAAATGTTAAGAAAAGATATAACATGGTTGGGCGTACCACACCATGGCGTTATTTTAACAGACCTGATGGAGCTCTTTTCAGTGTAAAAGCCGCAGTCTCTAAAGCATCACTCTATAAAAGGGGTAATGGCAAATTTATTTATGTCATCTTTGATCTTACCATGTCATAAATGGTTCGATTACATCTTCACGGACTTTCCACTTGCAGCGGTGTTCCGGGAGGTGCAAGTTACGAAACCCCTTTCACAACTCATCAGACATTCGCTAAACTTGTAACTCAAATATTCCTTTCTGCAATCAAATTGCAGAAACATAATTTTCTTGTTACAATAACTTCTACTTCATTTTTGAAAACCTTCTGAATGAATTCAAAAGATCCAGACTTACGTCTCAACAAGTAAATATCCATATATCTACTTGAGTCATTTCTGAAGACAGATAAATCCACTACCTGCAACAACATTTATTGGACTACACACATCATAATGTATGATTACCAATATGTTCTTTGCTCGTTCCTTATGGCCTGTGAACGGTATTTCAGTCACTTTACCTTTCAGAGGAAAGTTGCAAGTGTCAGATGATTCAAAATCAAACGACTTTAAAATCCATCATAATGGAATTTTCCATGCGGGTTTCTCCAATGTGACCAAATGCAGTGCCACACTTGTGTGGTATTCTTTTAGTCTTGCGACATTTAGCGTCAGTGTTATGGATGTATCATATTTGCATCAATATTCATAGCATACATCCCATTCTGTATGGAAGCATGGCCCTTCATGTTATTCATAACACCGAACATCAAAAGTTCTCTTATGAATAACCTTCTTGCAAAATACCTTATGCAAAGGGCTAGAGTGTATGAAACTCTAAATGAATTATGAAAGCAAACCCAGAGGTAATGTATTATTATCAATATTCATAACATACATCTCATTCATAATGAAAGTATGGCCCTTATGTTATTCATAACACCGAACATCAAAAGTTCTCTTATGAACAACCTTCTTGCAAGATACCTTATGCAAAGGGCTAGAGTGTGAAACTCTAAAATGAATTATGAAAGTAAATACATAGGGAATACACCGATGGAAGGCATTGTAACATTTACTATGTTCCCTGCGTGTATCTAAAACTCATTCCTGGCTAGTCTCTCAGGCCATAGTAGTTCTTACATCGAGTTGCAACAGAATGCAATCGAGCGGGTATCTTTGTGATTAACTCACAATACCCAAGAATTAGTGATTAACATGTTTAACCATAATTCCCAAGAACTATATATTTGACCAGCCTTCTATACATCAAAAAACCTGTATGACATTCATACATGAGCTGGATATTCCAGTCTTCTATCCTTTTGCCATTATACTTCTAACAGTTTAACTTTTAGTATTTCTCCTACTCTTAGAAGAAGCACCCAACTTAAGAGTGGCGTTAGCCCCGGATTTCCTAGGCGTGAAAGTTTCACTAACACCCTTCGGATACTTCCTTTCTCTTTAAGTTGTTGTTTTATTCACCATCATCATATGACAGGCGTTCTTCTGGATCCCTCTCTTATCAGTCAAATGCCCAGTAAACACTTTTACTAATAGTTTGCAAACAAACATGGCTTTAGATATCTCATATCTTTCAGCCTTTGTTTGTATCTGAAAATTAATTTTCAGTTCCATGAATATCACATAACTATCCCAAAACTTTTGAAGTTCGGGTCTCATGGAAGCAAACATATTTCACTCGACCGTAACGGAATTTTAGCTTTTGGATCGAAGGACGTGAGTCACATGATCCATAGCATTAGCGGGAGAATACCGAAAATATGCGATAGGACAAAGTCCTTCTCGGCACTCTAGAGGACAATCCTCACATTACGTTTACCAACCGTAAAGTTTTAACCAGATATTAAAGAGCTATTCAATTTTAATAGGAAAGGTGGAAACGCGAGCCATTCTTCTACAACTATTATGCAAATCACACTTAGACAGTGTTCAAAATTAATTGCACTGAGAATTAAACAATTTAATTCAACAGTGCGTTCCCACTCAAATCAATATCTATCATAATTGATTGTGAGTGATACAAGACCCACGTATCAATTGTTCGCCATTGGTGTAACACCACTGATGACGAAAATCTCAACCGGTAGGCAAACTTGCCAATCACATCTTCCATGCGACTCTTGTTCATCTTTCGATGCGTGTGTTCCGAGCTCATGACGGTCATGCCTGAACGTCAAGACAACCAAGTGATCTCGCTGCGAGGTCTCAACTCACCCGCCTCACACATCCCTAATCGTTCGTACCCGTGTGACACGGCGCACCCCGAAAAGATAGGTGCTATGACGGTGCTACACTTGGGAGAACACTAACTACTTGATATTTTTGTGAGAGATCACCCTAATAAAAGCGACTACCGCGCAATCAAGAAGGGTGCATCATAAGGGATAAACATCTCAGGCAATTCATAATAGCATGATATGGTATAGCCCTTCCGACGGAGAAGTCTTGTATTTCTTCGTCTTCGGCATTCACGTCGGTATTCACCTTCGCGAAGATTGCCACCACCTTGTCGGTGCACCAGATAATATTGCTATCTCTATAGCTAATAAAATAAGTGCATTACATAAGGTTGACACGCAGGTCATTAAAGTGCAATCATATGGCTCCAGCCATCATGCCGAATCATGACACGCATGTCATGTTAATCAATTTACATCATATAGTCATCTCATACATAATCAAATTATTATGAACACTGCTATACCACATCACATGCACATGCAAACCATCCTGCAAAACCAAGTTTAGACGCCTCTAATCGGTTCATGCAAAATTTTATTTTACGTGGCTTCTAAGGTTTCGAAACAAACCGAAGCTACCAACGTCCATCATCAAGCATGATAATCCAAGTCACTAGATTAACATTCCAGGGTGTATGAAACACGAGATAATAAAATCTCGAGCCCCATACTAAACTTCGTCATACGCGTGACCCCCGTGCAGATCACATCTGCATTGCCCTTTCGTCTGCAAAATTTCATCTTTCTTTTTAACTACGGTGGAATTCAATGAACTGTTAGCACTTCGTTGATCAATCAGGTACGCGGATTGCCAGAACATTGAAACTCCACCATACTGTTATCAAGATCAGAAGTATGCAAATTCGAGGGAAGCAACAAGAACATCGGGTAACAGACTTCATCTGCTACCCGCACAAATAATTTTTAGCAATAGATCTCATCTACTACCTAATTATATTGTGCAACACCCATACATCTCTATGTATTCTAGATCGCAACCTGCATCTACGCATAGCACGGCTCTTGATGCCACTGAAGGGTAACGCAGTAGAAAACAAAAATTTCCGACCTACGCACCAGCCCAGGACCACTATGGAGACTGCATACAAGGTTTGATCACTTTCGTTACCGACTCGTAGCGCAGCGGAAGTAGAGTCGATGACGAACGGCGGTGCAGATCCCCGCAGCTAGGATTTTACAACCTCCCAACTGCGAGGATGTATACCTTCATCTGCCCCGCGGACAGCCCTCCGGGAGGCGGTCACACAGTCCCCCGGACGGTGTCGCGGACAGCCCTTCGGGAGGACCTCCGAAACTCGGACTGTCACTCGGACAGCCCTTCGGGAGGACCTCCAAAACTCGGACGGTCACACGGACAGCCCTTCGGGAGGCACTCTCGAACTAAGACCGAAACTACAATCTCTCTACAGAGTTGCACACATACGGTGTCATCTATCCGGCAGGGCTTCGCCGTCCAGAACTAGTTCCTGCCGGAACCCAGACAGCCTTTCGGCTCTACGAAACTATTTCGCTGGGAGGGAGAGAAGAATGCCAGATCATGCATGGCTATGTGTATGAGAGCAAGAGTGTCTTATGGAAGCCCACACACCTCCTATTTATAGGAAACCCAAGGGGTAGGGTGGTTTTACAAGAAGACCCAAAACCCACATGGAAAGGAGTCCTTCCCAAGGACCTAAAAGGTGAAACCAAGGAACAAGGGGGACTCCATGAAGGAGTCCACCATGTGGCCGGCCACACCCTCATGTGGGGCCCCAAAATTGGCCCCTATCCATCCATGTCATCCCCAAAATCTTTTGGAGCAAAGCCCCAAAAGGTGGCTTTCCAAAAATATCCCAAAAAGCACTTTCACTATTCACGACGACATTTTTCAGCGTCTGATCGAACTGAAAATATTCATGTGGGCTTAGAACAATTCTAGTACCCACCAAAATAATTTTCAACGCGAGCCGGAACAATTCCGGTTTAGTGATTTCATCTGCGAAAAGCATCTGAAGCGGTTTCAGCAGCTCCGGAACATTTCCGGTTTTCATCCCGGAAAATTCCAGAAAGTTTCCAGAATGATCCTGGCACCCTCCAAGGATTATCAGGCATGTGCCAAAACCAATTTGACTTTATGGTATCCTCTGAAACAACTTTTCAGTTTCACCGGAACTCATCCGGTGACCTCTCTGCGGAACTTTTCCGCTGTCCGAAACTTTTCCGGCGTCCGAAACTTTTTCGGTGATTTTCTCTCAGACTCCCTGTCTAGTATTCAGCAGATGGATGACCCTTAAGCGTGTGACCCTATAGGTTCGGTGAAGCATAGACATGACCCGGAACCCCTTCCGATCAATGATCAACATCGGAGCCGTGGACACCCATATCGATCCCTATACCCACACGAATAAATATTCGAGTGAACCTCCAGTTGCCATGAGCTATTCCTGTTGCTTCGCGATATGTTACAATTACCCGAGGTGAGAAACATCGGCATCCTCGTGGATCAACACTTGTCCACAATGCCAGTTACCTCGTTGTCGGTATTGTTCTCTTTTCTCGTTCCCGTGTTCCGGCATCCCTGTGATCAAATCACCCTGTGTCTGGCCAGACGATGATGGATACCGTAACACCGAGAGGGCCCAGAGATATCTCTCCATCGTCGGAGGAGCAAATCCCAATCTTGAGCTATCAAGTCCCTTGACATACTTTTCCATGAACCCGTAAGCCGCCGTAATAGCCACCCATTTACGGATGACGTTTAACAAACCCCAAAGTTCATGAAGCAAGCATGAAGAAACTCGACACTCTCATGGTCTAAGGAATTATGCAAACATTAAATTCTCTGTGTTATTAACCATAAACTTATGACGAATGTATCTCATAGCATAACATCAATCGGGTCGATTCAACACAAGTGTTCTACCAACAATTGTGCCCTCAAAATTGCCGGCATAGCCATGCCCATGATCAGGAAAACAGGATCATCATGCAATACTTGAGCCAGTCATAGAGGCTTGACTAGGAATACATTTTACCGTTTATTATCCCACACGTGCATATGAGTCTTCCTCCGAGCCTCGTGGTTATTGTAGATTCGAGAACCATAGCAGTTATAGCATGGAACATAAACCTAATTATGAACAGTGAGATAATCAATAACATTTATTATTGCCTCTAGGGCATATCTCCTACAGACTCCCACTTGAACTAGAGTCAATAATCTAGTCAATGCTAATGCACTTTACACCTATGGCATACTGGTGTAAAATATGCTTCGCATGTGGTATAGCCTGATGTCCAACGGATCTGACGACTTCAGCTCTGTGTGTAACTTTGCATATCCTTGCATTTTCACGCTTTCACAAAATTCATATTTTGTCTGGACTTGGCCTTGCATATGTTTGAATCATTGGTCGAAACCTGATTCCTCAGACTGAGCTATGGAGCAACTATCTGCAATAGTGTCCCATAGACCAAAGTCATCTTGGAACCATAGTAAGTTCATGAATGAACTATATGATTCAACAACTTCTTTGTCGCTTCTTAAGCATCAACATACTTAGCCTTTGTTATAGAATTCGCCACAGTATCTTGTTTGGAACAATTTCCAACTACCGTGCCACCATATTGTGTATCACACAAAACCCTCAATTTAAATCGAAAATCGCATGGAGCATTGATGAAGACTGTATCGATGTAATCACTTACAACGAGCACTTCATAATCTCTACTTGCGAGAAAACATGTCATCAGCACTACTCTTAGCACTTAATGACATTTTTCACTGTTGTCCCATGATCAGTACTTTGATCACTATGGTATCTATACTCGCAACAACTTTGGAGTATTGGACATATCTATTTGTTTTTACATACCATGGAATACATGATTAATCCAAACACAAGAGTGTGTGGAATCTCCATCATGTATTTTACTCATCAGTGTTTTGGGACACCGAGTCTTGCAAAAACTCTTTCCATGTGACTTCGGCAAGAATCACTCCTTGGCGTTTTTAAATGCTAAAAGGTTTTAGCATCTTGTCAATATGTATTCATTGCTTAGCCCCATTAGGTAAATCTATCTCCATAGATCATCATGCCTAATATTGAGGCTATTTAGCCTAAGCACTTCATTGAAAAACTATTTTCAAATGAAGTCCTAATTCGTGTCAAGAAATTTATTTCCAATTAACAATGTGTCAAGTACACAAGGTTTTTAGAAATATTATTATGCTCCCACTTACTTTCTTGAATCACAAGCATCTTCGATACCCATTTGATGAAGTCAAACCCCTTTGACCATTCCATCAAAAACGAAGATTCCAACTCCACTTTGCTCTCTTCTGTCCATCGCTGGAACTCTGAAGTTTGCATACTTACTAGCATCCTCTGGATCGACAAATTACTTTGGACTGTATCACATACAAGTCCTAGGTTTCATTTTCATCAGATGGAAATCCCTTTGTCATCCATGTTTCATATCTCATGATTGAAATATGTATTAATTGCTAGTTCAACCCGAACCGACTTTAAGCATCGCTACGGTGAAACAATCTCATCGTAGTCAACTCCTTGAACTTGTTATTGCAACAAGTCGAGCTTTATGGATAAAACATTTTTTTCCGTATCAGTTTTTAGTTCCATAAATATTCGTTAGACTCTAAGTCTTCCGAAAGGTGTATCAAGATTTTAATCTTGAATCACATATATGGAAACTATCTCAGATTGTATTGGCATTTAGCCAATTCCGGAGTCAGGGCCCATCAACGCTTCCTTGTGTATTGTAGGTATACTGTTGTCTAACAACAATATCTCATTTGCGCACCTGATAGGTTTGCACGAGCTTTGCCTACGTGGTTCAGCTGCAAGTTCGACCGAAGTCCATACATTTTATTGTAGAGACTTCCGTATCAGTCGCAGTAGGAAACTCCGGAATCACTTCCAAGGTTTCTTTCCTTTGATCTGATGACGAAGATACTGTTTATCTCGTCGAGTTGCACTGTCCTCCCACTCACCTTTTTGAAAGAACTATTCTCTTTAAAAGCATACCGTTTTGCGGCAAAACCCTTTGCCTCGGTATAGTGGTGGGGGAATACCCAATGACTTGGGATAACCTTACAAAGTAGCACTTGTCTGATTTGGAATAGGTTTGTAACCTTTTACACAAGCCCCATATTCCAAATGTTAAGAAAAGATATAACATGGTTGGGCGTACCACACCATGGCGTTATTTCAACAGACCTGATGGAGCTCTTTTCAGTGTAAAAGCCGCAGTCTCTAAAGCATCACTCTATAAAAGGGGTAATGGCAAATTTATTTATGTCATCTTTGATCTTACCATGTCATAAATGGTTCGATTACATCTTCACGGACTTTCCACTTGCAGCGGTGTTCCGGGAGGTGCAAGTTACGAAACCCCTTTCACAACTCATCAGACATTCGCTAAACTTGTAACTCAAATATTCCTTTCTGCAATCAAATTGCAGAAACATAATTTTCTTGTTACAATAACTTCTACTTCATTTTTGAAAACCTTCTGAATGAATTCAAAAGATCCAGACTTACGTCTCAACAAGTAAATATCCATATATCTACTTGAGTCATTTCTGAAGACAGATAAATTCACTACTTGCAACAACATTTATTGGACTACACACATCATAATGTATGATTACCAATATGTTCTTTGCTCGTTCCTTATGGCTTGTGAACGGTATTTCAGTCACTTTACCTTTCAGAGGAAAGTTGCAAGTGTCAGATGATTCAAAATCAAACGACTTCAAAATCCATCATAATGTAATTTTCCATGCGGGTTTCTCCAATGTGACCAAATGCAGTGCCACACTTGTGTGGTATTGTTTTAGTCTTGCGACATTTAGCATCAGTGTTATGGATGTATCATATTTGCATCAATATTCATAGCATACATCCCATCCTGTATGGAAGCATGGCCCTTCATGTTATTCATAACACCGAACATCAAAAGTTCTCTTATGAATAACCTTCTTGCAAAATACCTTATGCAAAGGGCTAGAGTGTATGAAACTCTAAATGAATTATGAAAGCAAACCCAGAGGTAATGTATTATTATCAATATTCATAACATACATCTCATTCATAATGAAAGTATGGCCCTTATGTTATTCATAACACCGAACATCAAAAGTTCTCTTATGAACAACCTTCTTGCAAGATACCTTATGCAAAGGGCTAGAGTGTGAAACTCTAAAATGAATTATGAAAGTAAATACATAGGGAATACATCGATGGAAGGCATTGTAACATTTACTATGTTCCCTGCGTGTATCTAAAACTCATTCCTGGCTAGTCTCTCAGGCCATAGTAGTTCTTACATCGAGTTGCAACAGAATGCAATCGAGCGGGTATCTTTGTGATTAACTCACAATACCCAAGAATTAGTGATTAACATGTTTAACCATAATTCCCAAGAACTATATATTTGACCAGCCTTCTATACATCAAAAAACCTGTATGACATTCATACATGAGCTGGATATTCCAGTCTTCTATCCTTTTGCCATTATACTTCTAACAGTTTAACTTTTAGTATTTCTCCTACTCTCAGAAGAAGCACCCAACTTAAGAGTGGCGTTAGCCCCGGATTTCCTAAGCGTGAAAGTTTCACTAACACCCTTCGGATACTTCCTTTCTCTTTAAGTTGTTGTTTTATTCACCATCATCATATGACAGGCGTTCTTCTGGATCCCTCTCTTATCAGTCAAATGCCCAGTAAACACTTTTACTAATAATTTGCAAACAAACATGGCTTTAGATATCTCATATCTTTCAGCCTTTGTTTGTATCTGAAAATTAATTTTCAGTTCCATGAATATCACATAACTATCCCAAAACTTTTGAAGTTCGGGTCTCATGGAAGCAAACATATTTCACTCGACCGTAACGGAATTTTAGCTTTTGGATCGAAGGACGTGAGTCACATGATCCATAGCATTAGCGGGAGAATACCGAAAATATGTGATAGGACAAAGTCCTTCTCGGCACTCTAGAGGACAATCCTCACATTATGTTTACCAACCGTAAAGTTTTAACCAGATATTAAACAGCTATTCAATTTTAATAGGAAAGGTGGAAACGCGAGCCATTCTTCTACAACTATTATGCAAATCACACTTAGACAGTGTTCAAAATTAATTGCACTGAGAATTAAACAATTTAATTCAACAGTGCGCTCCCACTCAAATCAATATCTCTCATAATTGATTGTGAGTGATACAAGACCCACGTATCAATTGTTCGCCATTGGTGTAACACCACTGATGACGAAAATCTCAACCGGTAGGCAAACTTGCCAATCACATCTTCCATGCGACTCTTGTTCATCTTTCGATGCGTGTGTTCCGAGCTCATGACGGTCATGCCTGAACGTCAAGACAACCAAGTGATCTCGCTGCGAGGTCTCAACTCACCCGCCTCACACATCCCTAATCGTTCGTACCCGTGTGACACGGCGCACCCCGAAAAGATAGGTGCCGTGACGGTGCTACACTTGGGAGAACACTAACTACTTGATATTTTTGTGAGAGATCACCCTAATAAAAGCGACTACCGCGCAATCAAGAAGGGTGCATCATAAGGGATAAACATCTCAGGCAATTCATAATAGTATGATATGGTATAGCCCTTCCGACGGAGAAGTCTTGTATTTCTTCGTCTTCGGCATTCACGTCGGTATTCACCTTCGCGAAGATTGCCACCACCTTGTCGGTGCACCAGATAATATTGCTATCTCTATAGCTAATAAAATAAGTGCATTACATAAGGTTGACACGCAGGTCATTAAAGTGCAATCATATGGCTCCAGCCATCATGCCGAATCATGACACACATGTCATGTTAATCAATTTACATCATATAGTCATCTCATACATAATCAAATTATTATGAACACTGCTATACCACATCACATGCACATGCAAACCATCCTGCAAAACCAAGTTTAGACGCCTCTAATCGGTTCATGCAAAATTTTATTTTACGTGGCTTCTAAGGTTTCGAAACAAACCGAAGCTACCAACGTCCATCATCAAGCATGATAATCCAAGTCGCTAGATTAACATTCCAGGGTGTATGAAACACGAGATAATAAAATCTCGAGCCCCATACTAAACTTCGTCATACGCGTGACCCCCGTGCAGATCACATCTGCATTGCCCTTTCGTCTGCAAAATTTCATCTTTCTTTTTAACTACGGTGGAATTCAATGAACTGTTAGCACTTCGTTGATCAATCAGGATCGCGGATTGCCAGAACATTGAAACTCCACCATACTGTTATCAAGATCAGAAATATGCAAATTCGAGGGAAGCAACAAGAACATCGGGTAACAGACTTCATCTGCTACCCGCACAAATAATTTTCAGCAATAGATCTCATCTACTACCTAATTATATTGTGCAACACCCATACATCTCTATGTATTCTAGATCGCAACCTGCATCTACGCATAGCACGGCTCTTGATGCCACTGAAGGGTAACGCAGTAGAAAACAAAAATTTCCGACCTACGCACCAGCCCAGGACCACTATGGAGACTGCATACAAGGTTTGATCACTTTCGTTACCGACTCGTAGCGCAGCGGAAGTAGAGTCGATGACGAACGGCGGTGCAGATCCCCGCAGCTAGGATTTTACAACCTCCCAACCGCGAGGATGTATACCTTCATCTGCCCCGCGGACAGCCCTCCGGGAGGCGGTCACACAGTCCCCCGGACGGTGTCGCGGACAGCCCTTCGGGAGGACCTCCGAAACTCGGACTGTCACTCGGACAGCCCTTCGGGAGGACCTCCAAAACTCGGACGGTCACACGGACAGCCCTTCGGGAGGCACTCTCGAACTAAGACCGAAACTACGATCTCTCTACAGAGTTGCACACATACGGTGTCATCTATCCGGCAGGGCTTCGCCGTCCAGAACTAGTTCCTGCCGGAACCCAGACAACCTTTCGGCTCTACGAAACTATTTCGCTGGGAGGGAGAGAAGAATGCCAGATCATGCATGGCTATGTGTATGAGAGCAAGAGTGTCTTATGGCAGCCCACACACCTCCTATTTATAGGAAACCCAAGGGGTAGGGTGGTTTTACAAGAAGACCCAAAACCCACATGGAAAGGAGTCCTTCCCAAGGACCTAAAAGGTGAAACCAAGGAACAAGGGGGACTCCATGAAGGAGTCCACCATGTGGCCGGCCACACCCTCATGTGGGGCCCCAAAATTGGCCCCTATCCATCCATGTCATCCCCAAGATCTTTTGGAGCAAAGCCCCAAAAGGTGGCTTTCCAAAAATATCCCAAAAAGCACTTTCACTATTCACGACGACATTTTTCAGCGTCTGATCGAACTGAAAATATTCATGTGGGCTTAGAACAATTCTAGTACCCACCAAAATAATTTTCAACGCGAGCCGGAACAATTCCGGTTTAGTGATTTCATCTGCGAAAAGCATCTGAAGCGGTTTCGGCAGCTCCGGAACATTTCCGGTTTTCATCCCGGAAAATTCCAGAAAGTTTCCAGAATGATCCTGGCACCCTCCAAGGATTATCAGGCATGTGCCAAAACCAATTTGACTTTATGGTATCCTCTGAAACAACTTTTCAGTTTCACCGGAACTCATCCGGTGACCTCTCTGCGGAACTTTTCCGCTGTCCGAAACTTTTCCGGCGTCCGAAACTTTTTTGGTGATTTTCTCTCAGACTCCCTGTCTAGTATTCAGCAGATGGATGACCCTTAAGCGTGTGACCCTATAGGTTCGGTGAAGCATAGACATGACCCGGAACCCCTTCCGATCAATGATCAACATCGGAGCCGTGGACACCCATATCGATCCCTATACCCACACGAATAAATATTCGAGTGAACCTCCAGTTGCCATGAGCTATTCCTGTTGCTTCTCGATATGTTACAATTACCCGAGGTGAGAAACATCGGCATCCTCGTGGATCAACACATGTCCACAATGCCAGTTACCTCGTTGTCGGTATTGTTCTCTTTTCTCGTTCCCGTGTTCCGGCATCCCTGTGATCAAATCACCCTGTGTCTGGCCAGACGATGATGGATACCGTAACACCGAGAGGGCCCAGAGATATCTCTCCATCGTCGGAGGAGCAAATCCCAATCTTGAGCTATCAAGTCCCTTGACATACTTTTCCATGAACCCGTAAGCCGCCGTAATAGCCACCCATTTACGGATGACGTTTAACAAACCCCAAAGTTCATGAAGCAAGCATGAAGAAACTCGACACTCTCATGGTCTAAGGAATTATGCAAACATTAACTTCTCTGTGTTATTAACCATAAACTTATGACGAATGTATCTCATAGCATAACATCAATCGGGTCGATTCAACACAAGTGTTCTACCAACAATTGTGCCCTCAAAATTGCCGGCATAGCCATGCCCATGATCAGGAAAACAGGATCATCATGCAATACTTGAGCCAGACATAGAGGCTTGACTAGGAATACATTTTACCGTTTATTATCCCACACGTGCATATGAGTCTTCCTCCGAGCCTCGTGGTTATTGTAGACTCGAGAACCATAGCAGTTATAGCATGGAACATAAACCTAATTATGAACAGGGAGATAATCAATAACATTTATTATTGCCTCTAGGGCATATCTCCTACAGTCTGGGCTTTCCCCTCCATCCCTTCGTCAGGGGCCTTATGTTCTTCTACGGGCTTGATTTCCACGATCTCGCGCCGAACTCCTTCCTCCACATCTCGGCCTTCATCATCATCTGCGAGGCCTTTCTTCGGATCCGGCCACACTTCGGCCTGTGGCTGAAGATCTTCAATATCAAGCCGAAGATCGTTGATGGCCAGCAGGCGGACTGTGGGGGTGCGATGGTCAGCAAGCTCCCCCGAGTGGAGTGGCCAGAGGGCACCTTCATCAAGACCATCAAGGTCTGGCAGAAGGAATGGTTCTACATCACCGAGCCAAGGAGCGCAGATTGGGGGGCGATTCCGGCCTTCCGATCTGGACCCCCTACGAGGCTGGTCTCAAGGACCAAGAAAGGCCTCGACTGGGGGGGTGAACAAGGAGGTGTCGCAGCTGCAGAGCCGGATCGCCAAGATGATAGAGCAGGGCGTCGAGCTGCCCAACGTGATCCAGATCATGCTCGGCCGCTGAATCCTCCCATGCCAGGACAGTGCCTCCCCCATGTGGGCCTACAAGCCCGAAGACCCGGCCACCGTGCGCAACTTCTTCCGCACCCCCCACGCTCAGCTGTGGAGGGCGCTGTTCAAGCCACAGAAGGACTGGCCGGCTGAGGAGGAAGACATCGGACTCGACGCCGCAAATCCACCACGGGAGGTATGACTAATTTTGTTCTTATACCCGAACTGTTCCCTTTTGATAAGGTACTTAGCTTTTTTACTTCCCATTCGCAGAACTGGTTGAAGAAGGCCGAGCGGATCAACAGTCCGGCGCCGCTGCCAGAGGGGCCCAGGACACCCCTACTGACGGCCATGTTGGCCGTGGAGCCATACGAGGCGCCGGAGAGGAAGGAGAAGAAGAAGGACCAGAAGAGGGAGGCCAGAGAGGGCCTCCGCTCCCGAGGACCCCCGGACACTGGATCCGGGGACACTCACGCTCCCTCCGCACAACAGGAGGATAAGGAGCAGGGAGGAGAAGGGGAGGAAGACAATTCCTCCCAAACAGGAAAAAGGGCGGCGTCCGAAGACGTCGAGGAGAAGCCGCTTCGCCCCTCCCTCAAGAGAGCATGCAGGGCCAAGGTGGCCCTGTCCGACAATAGCTCGGCTTCTGCCGAGGACTCCGAGGCCTCCGAAGAGGTTTCTCGGAGAATCCCCAGGGCCAAACCGCAGGCCCAAAGGTACGCATTCCAGTATCCGCGTAAGTGTTTTCGGCCGAACTAAGCTCAATATCGATCACTTTTTGCTTTTGACATCGCAGCCCGCTGCGCGACCTTCCCACCGACCGAGTCTCGGAGGGGGACTCTCCGCCGGCCACGCTGGCGGAGAGCGGGACCGAATCGCGCGCCTCGCCTCCCCCAATCGTCGAGGAGGCCGAGGAGGTCCTGTTGAGGAGGACCCCTCCCGTGCCGCACACAGGGGGAGGGGGCGACGTCATCATGGCCGAGGAGAACACCTCGGTCGCCGAAGACCAGGAGGGGATGGCCCCTCTGGTTAACGAAGAGGAGGAGCCCGGACAATCCGAGCTCCCTCCGAGAGCGGCTCCGGAGTCGTCAAGGCGTCCGGAGTCGGGCACTCCGGTCCTCGAGAGGGAAGAAACCGAAGTGCCCCCGCCACCCCCGCCCGCCCCAGAGCGGGCGTCGACTGGGTGGCCGGATGAGATGGAGGATGCTCTAACCAGCTCCTCTATCGCCGAAGAGCACCGTGCCCTTATGGGCGCGGTGTTGCAAAGTCTTCGGTCCGTGGATAGCGGACTGAAGGAGGCTTTCAATGGCCTTCTCACAGGCTTCAAGGTGAGCCAAGTAATGTTTTCCCTTAAAGAATTTCTTTTGTACAAATGTATAGCCTCATACACAGTAGCCCCCGAGACTCTGACTAGCTTGATCAAAGCCGGTCAGAGGATCAAAAATCAATGTCTCGGATACTAATGTGCGTAGAGTGATGCGCAGGCGTCGTCTTCGGCAGCAGCCGTTAACGCCGAGGAGTTGGCCGAGCTGAATCGGAAGCTCAAAAGCTCCGAGGACGACCTCAGCCTGGTGAACAAGAGGTTCGACAAGGCGCAATGTAAGTCCGAACTGCAGTATTCACTACAGCCGTTGCATTTTTGTTAAGTAAGGTTTAAAGTAGCCTAAACGGAATCAGTGGATATGACTACAGCTACCGCCGCGAAGGTCGAGAACCTCAAGGCCGCGCTAAGGACGGCTCAGCTAGAAGCGGCGGAGCAGAGGTCGGCAGCCGAACAATCAACTGCCGAACTGACAACGGTGAAAACCGCTAGTCAGAAGCATGAAGCCAGAGTGGCAGAAGTGCAACAAGAGCTCGCGGATGCCGTCACAAAGTGTGAGGCTCTCGAGCAGAAGAATAAAGAGCAGGCCACCGAGCTAACCTCACTGGGGTCGGGGGCCAAGGAAGCGCGGACAGAGGCGCGCGGCTACCAGGAGGAACTCCGCCAAGTGAAGCTTATTGCGGATGGTAAGCCATATTTGCTGCAAAGTGTCTTTCGAGGTAACAGGTTCGCTTTGCTCATGCGGGTGTGGCGTTCTGCAGGCGCCTTTGCGGACCTCCCGAGGAGTGCGGCTGATGCGGCGAGGTTCTTCGCCGCCCAGGAGGGTCGGGCCGAACAAAGGCTGTTTTGGGCGCAATTTCAAGCGCCCGAACACCCTCCCCTCCTTAACAACCAGATGAAGCAGCTGATGGAGCTGCATAGGATGGTGGAGCCCATGATGAAGGACCTCTGCGTCAAGCTGTGGCCTTCAGAGCCGCTGCCGAGCAGCTATTTTGGGTTGGTGCAAAGGTTGTACGATGCCGTGCCCCGAATTGATGCTTGGAAGCGCTCCGCGTGCATTGAAGGAGCTCGGATGGCCTTCGGCAAGACCATGGTGCACTGGCCGACGATCAAGCCAGCCGAGATGGCCACCGGACCTCCACCGCCTGGGAAGGAGCATAGGCGCCTCGAGCAATATTTTCCCATCGTGATGGATGGTGCTCGGGCAATAGAGGCCCAGTGCTCGAAATATGTAATTTATGAGTAGATTTAGTTTCCTTGTAGCCAAGGAGTTGAAACTTTTGTTTTATTATTATGCAAGTTGTTGGCTATGAATATAGTGCCTGCTTATGTTAATTTTGACTCCTGTGCGACCGTTTTTAAACTGAAAGTTACCAGTCGTCAGCTTCAGCCCCCTTGCAGATACTCAATGGGGTGTTTTCTCGTAATACTTGAACCCTTAGTCGACGTCTCGGTGCCCGGAGGCGGTCGTATGTACGGAAAACCAGGCAATTAGACTATGCGGTTTTAGTGCTTTCACTTAGCCATAGGAGCTTGACTGCGGGGGCTGGTGACTAGCCCCCAGTGTTTGTGATATTCTGACGAGCTGCGGTTGATACCATCATCACATGGTTTCTGTAACAGAGAACCCTTTGTTTAACACGGACTAACCTCCAATGATTTTTGGTTTGACACGAGTCATCGGATCGCCGACCAGTTCTCGCTTTATTGTGACAGTCAGTTTTCGGCTTTCTCCACTGAGGTACTTAACCAGGCTAGCTAGAAGTACAATCGCAGTGGTTCTCCCTTTACCCTCTTAGCCGAACAGTGCGGAACGTAAGAGGGTAAACATAGGAGCCGGGCAACCCAACTATTGACCAAAGAAGCAATTCGGAACTGATTCATATAGTGCAATATCCATGACGCCGAGCACATAAAATACAAGTAGGTGCCGGGATAAAGTTTGAAGCAGGATTTATGTTCCAGCCCCCGGTCTATTAGCCGGTTACTAAAAACGGGACGTATCGTAATAGTTTACTTCGGCCTAAAAAGCGGAAAGGAATATGCCACGCGAATGACTGCACAATTACCAGAGAAAAATTGGTCCTTATTTTCTTTGAATATGTGACGTCCAACCGTACAATCCGGATTGCCGAAGTAACTTTGATAGATACTTTTGAAGAAATAAATACGTTAGAGTAAAGGTTTACACACGGCCTTCATGAGTGGTTTGACGTCCCTACTACGCCCTGTTGCACGTCTGCGCCTTTGCTCTTTAAGAAGCTTCCGTGTGAGCGAAGCTGTCGACTGTATGTTCGGCGGAATTAGTAATGTTCGGCAGACGAGCCCTTGGGGAAGGGTTTTGAGAAGTCGCCGTGGTATATCAGTTTGACGCTGATCAGGCCGTAGATGGTGCCCGTTGTCGATGTTGATTCGAAGACATCTGTTGGCCATTGCTCGGTCGAACCGAGCTCTCGTCCTTTGTTTCATGTGTCCCCACAACTGCCCATGGAATTTTGAGCGCGAAATTGTGCACTCGAGGTACGTATTTCACGACTAGGTGGGCCGTGCTGTGGGGCTCGTACCCCTATTTGGGGTGAGCATGGGAGTGCTCCGGGACCGAGGCTGCAGCTCGGGAGCACTTGCGTGTGTCCAGTGTCTTGGCAGTAGACTGGGCTTGCGACGCCTCTTCGGCGGCTTGGACTTCGGCGGCTAGAGCCGCCATCTGTTCCTCTGTTCGGAGCGAGCGCTCGGTATTACCGTTGATGGTAATAACGCCCTTTGGTCCTGGCATCTTGAGCTTCAGGTATGCATAGTGCGGGACGGCGTTGAAGCGGGCGAACGCAGTCCGGCCGAGGAGTGCGTGGTAACCGCTGCGGAAGGGGACAATATCGAAGATCAAGTCCTCGCTGCGGAAGTTATCGGGCGAGCCGAAGACAACTTCCAATGTCACGGATCCCGAGCAGCGTGCCTCGACACCTGGGATTACACCTTTAAAGGTGGTGTTGCTGGGTTTGATCCTTGACGAGTTGATCCCCATTTTCCTCACTGTGTCTGAGTAAATCAGGTTGAGGCTGCTACCTCCGTCCATAAGGACTTTGGTGAGGTGAAATCCGTCCACGATGGGGTCGAGCACCAGAGCCGCCGTTCCTCCATGGCGTATACTGGTCGGATGGTCTCGACGGTCGAAAGTGATCGGGCAAGCCGACCACGGGTTGAATTTCGGGGCTACCGGCTCTAAGGCATAGACATCCCGAAGAGCGCGTTTCCGCTCCTTCTTCAGTATATGCGTGACGTAGATCATGTTCACGGTTTTGACCTTTGAAGGGAACTGCTTTTGGCCTCCGTTGTTCGGTCCGCGAGGTTCGTCGTCATCCTCGCTGCGGGGGCCCTTGCCCTGTTCTTCGGCTGTGACCTTGCCGGCCTATTTGATTACCCAACAGTTACGGTTGGTATGGTTGGCAGGCTTATCCGGGGTGCCGTGAATCTGACAGGGCATATCTAATATTCTATCCAGCGCAGACGGGCCGTCCCGGTTCCCTTTAGAGGGTTTTTTCCGCGGTCCCGATTTCGAGCCGCTGAATCCGGCGTTTACTGCTGCGTCAACGGCTTCACCGCTGTTGTTTGAGTGCCGGCACTTATTGTTCTTATTGCGCCGGGGTTTCCTGTTTCCGTCCCGGGCCTCTGAAGTGCCGGGGTCTTCGGGGTGGTTGCTTCGACGAGCTAACCAGCTATCCTCACCCGCGCAAAAGCGGGTCATTAGGGAGGTAAGGGCCGACATTGTTCTCGACTTGTCCTGGCCGACCTGGCGAGCGAGCCACTCGTCCCGGATACTGTGTTTGAATGCCGCAATCGCTTCGGCATCCGGACAGTCGACGATCTGGTTCTTCTTGGTCAAGAACCGGTTCCAGAATTGACGGGCTGACTCCCCGGGCTGCTGAATGACATGGCTTAGGTCATCGGCATCCGGTGGCCGAACATAGGTGCCTTGAAAGTTAGCTCGGAATGCATCCTCGAGCTCCTCCCAGCTCCCGATGGAGTTTTTGGGTAGGCTGTTCAGCTAATGCCTTGCTGGTCCCTTGAGTTTTAATGTTAAGTACTTAATGGCGTGGAGATCATCTCCTTGGGCCATATGAATGTGGAGAAGGAAATCTTCAATCCACACGGCTGGGTCAGTTGTCCCATCGTAGGATTCTATATTGACGGGTTTGAACCCTTCGGGGAACTGATGCTGCATCACCTCATCGGTGAAACACAATGGGTGTGTGGCGCCCCTGGCCCGGGCCACATCGCACCGAAGATCGGTTGTCATCCGGGCACGGTGCTCCTCCCGAGCTCTGTCGTTCCTATCGTGCCAGGCTTGGTATCCGTCCCGTCCAGCGGGCGCGTATCCTGTAGATCCATAGATGGATCTGGACTGGATCCCTCGGGCGTTCAGGTCACGGCGCAGATCGTATCGGTCGTCCGGTTGAACCGGGTCTTTGCCTGCTCGGCGAGGAGGCGCGGGTGGGTATTCGGCTTCCCCGGCCGCCCTATCCTGTCCTCGGGGGGGGACGGGTGGGAGTTCGGTTTCCACAGCCGGCCTATCCCGTCCTCGAGGGGGGCGGTCGGGCTGGCTTGCGTAAGTTCGTCTGGGAGGCATGGGCTCAAGGGCCTCATCCTCAAATTCTGGGAGTAGGCGCCGCCGTGGGTAACTCTTGTATTGACCCTGACGTTGATCGTCAAGGCCCTCTTCAGCAGCTAAGATCATCGTCCATCTGTCGTTGAGCGTATTTTGTTCCGCTTTTAACTATTGTTGCTTCCTCTTCAAGCTTCGGGCGGTGGCGATGAGTTGCCGTTTGAATTTCTCTTGCTCCAGGGGGTCCTCTGGGACGATGAAGTCTTCGGGTCCGAGGCTATCCTCCTCTTCGGACGGAGGGAGGTAATTGATGTCCTCGGAATCCTCGAGGTCCTTGGGGTCACCCTGGTCTTCATGCCCTTCAGGGGCGTCGTGGTGCTGCTCGGGGGTGTTGTCGCCGAGCTCCCCCATGTTATCCGGAGTGTCGTTCTCTCCGGTGCCGTTTGTGTCTGTGTTGTTTTCCTTGCCCTTTCCTCGCCCTCTGGCTCGCCGTCGTCGGCGTTTGGGCGGTTCCTCGGTGGGGCCGTCGCCATCCTTCATAGTCGTGTCGCCGTCCTTCTTGGGGGTATCGACCATGTAAACGTCGTAGGTGGAGGTGGCGGTCTACTTTCCGGTGTTGGAAGTGGCAAGGGAAGGAGCCGTATAGGGCGGGACGTCGATATCTTTGTCCATGTCATCAGCCTCCTCGGAGGCGTAGTCCAGCATGTCGATTAAGGCTTCGACAGTGGCTACCAAGTGGGTGGTGGGTGGGATGCAAAATTCCCCGCGGCTGGCCTCCTGTCCGACCTGCTCCTGGTTCGAGGACGGGCCATCCGCGATATTTATCCTCTGGATCTGATATAACATCTCGCTTAAAAACGAGAGGTCAACCGAATTCACGTTCGGGCATCTGTCGGAGTTGAGCTCCGGCGCGCCAATACTGTGAATGTGTTCGGCCAAGGGAGGCCCTTGGTTTTCTGGCGCTGGGGTTGGATCTGAACTCAAGGCCAGATCCGAACTGAGACCCTGCCCAGGGACAGGGACGGGGAGGGAATCCGAGATCGAGGCCTCGGGATTGGTAGGCTCCTCGGGTAAAGCCGAGAACCCAGTAAAGATCAGATCGCCTCGAGCATCGGCGACATACTCAAGGCTGTCGAACTTGATTTCCTGCTCAGGGGCGAAGCTGCCGACCCGGTCAAGGTGACCGGTCGGATCGGCGTGCAGCACAATGCTGCCAAACGCGAAGAGTTGTCCGGGGACGAAGATGTCCCCGCTGCGGATTCCATCGCTGATGAGAAGGCGAGCCATTGATCCTTGGTGACCCACGGCGGAACTCTCAATGAAAGCACCAATGTCGGTACCAAAACCGGCAGATCACGGGTAGGGGATCCGAACTGTGGGTCTAGGAATCAATGGGTAATAGAGAACGTAGAGACGGTGATTTACCCAGGTTCGGGCCCTCTCGAAGAGGTAATACCCTACGTCCTGCTAGATTGTATTGATGTGATTGTATGAAGGTTACAGAGTTGATCTACCTCGAGATCGGATGGGCTAAACCCTAGGCAATGAATATGATGATCCTCTACGGACTAAGCCTTCTGGTTTATATAGACACCAGAAGGTCCTAGGGTTACATATGGTCGGTTACCATCAGGGGATAAACATGCCGGTCACGCCAATTATTCCTTGGAGGAGACGCCAAGTCTTCGGAGGTTTCATTCTGATACACGGGGTCGCCCACAATCCGGTCTTTCATCGACGAGTAGAGAGCGGCCCACCAGCCCGGCCTACGAGAGATAGGCCGGCAACCCGAGTACCCCCTAGTCCGGGACACCCTCAGTGGCGCTCGACGACGACGACCTACAGGCGGCGGCCTCGGCGACGACGACCTACAGGCAGGGGCGCTCGGCTTGGCTGCTGGTCGCGAGTGCTCGACCTGCAACAGACCATTTGTTTCGGTCAATCCAACTGAAACAAGGGGCGAGTTGTAAGAACTGTACTAGGATAGAGAATGCTTCCGAGTCGTTCGATCGAAATCAAATCCGATGGCTACGGAGGAGGTTTGACATGCGCACAAACATCCGCCGGTTGAGCGATAGTGTTTTCCATATAGTAGATGAAATGTATACTAAAGAAAACATTACACATTAAAATAATTTCACCATTCTTGATGCAATCCGACGGCTATGCAATGCACTGAACTTTTTTTTTTTTTGAGCAGCTGCACTGAACCTAATGTGCACGCTAGAAAATCCTGGCCCGCCTCGAAAGGGCATATCCGGGCTCAACGAGACCCGAAGACGGCTGAATCGATCATGCAGAGGCGACGCCTTGACTAGGCTAAAGCTAAACCATGTCATCGGCCATCGATACTCGTTCTGATCCGGCCACGATACTCCGCCTGCACAGCGGGCAGGTGGTCTTGCTCTTCCTCCACACCTCGATGCAGTCCCGGTGGAACAAGTGCCGGCACGCCGGCACCTCGCTGCACATCTGTCCCTGCTGGAACTCATCCTGGCAGATTGCGCACACCGGATCCTGTGACGCCCGCATGCCCTCCGCCGAGTACGGGAAGCATCCCAGCTCCACCACCGGCGCCGGTGCCGCCAGCCTCAACAGCCCTTCAAACGCCTCCAGCAGCACGGCCAGACGTTCCGCGGCTGCGTTCTCTTCCGCCGTTCGTCCTCCTCGGCATAGTCCATGCGCCGCCCGCGCCAGTTCATGCCCCGTCCGCAGCACGGCCAAACTTTCCGCGCCTGCGTTCTGTTCCGCCGGTCGTCCTCGGAACAATTGATAAGCCGCCAGCGCCAGCTCATACGCCGCCTGCGCGTTCGCCAAATCTCCGGCGGCCGCGTTCTCCTCCGCCGCGCTGTCTTGTGCTGCTCGCTCTCCGCCGCAGAGGCATATTCTTGCGATGAAAGCTAGTATGAACGCCGCTACAAAGAACAAGATCGAAAACCACACCATTACGTGGTCTAGGACCCCGTCCACCTCCCCGAACAACGTCGTCATCATCGTCGAATTCATCGTTCAGATGCAAGCGGGCTTGTCTCTTTGTTGGGACGAGGAGATCTTTACTGGTATCAATCAACAACAGCCGGTACCCTGTTTCTATATATGCCGTATTCTTAAGGAGTTAATACGTTGTAAATCGAGTCGGAGATTGATGCTAATACGTCGTCTCGTAGAAGACCTTAACGGAAACGGGAGCTCGATAAATATTCTTCAGATACGTTGGGATCTACAGTAGGAATCATATACAGTGTTCTAGTAAAATCTGCTCTCTGCTGTTTGAAGCGCAGAGGCGTCCGGCGATAACCTGGGAATTGGTACCGGTCGTGACTATATCTCATCTAGATGTGAGATAATACCTCACATCTAAGTATGACATAGCACTGTGTGGCCCTGTTTGTTTCTCTTTTATTTGTGTTGGGCCTGTTTGTTTGTCTCAGTTTTTTTGTTTGGTTGTGCAGCTGCCGGGCGTTATGCCTGGCTGTCACGCACCGAACGGGCAAGCCTGCAGCTAGCTACTAGAGCTATTGGGCGTTAGTGACTTCTTGTCACCGCGAAACACTAAAGACTATATTCAGCGGCAGATCAAACAATTACGAAATTTTTTAGAAGATTTCTTGAAATTGTGATTTTTTAATTGAGACGAACAAATTTTGAAATTGAGATATGTTTCTGCAAAAATGAGAACAAATTTTTAAAATTGAGAAACATTTTTTTTGGAAAGAAGAAACCCTAAACATTTTTTGAAAACATGGACATTTTTTTAAAATGCGTAGACTTTTTCAAAAAGTTGACCATTTTTAGAAATTTGCAAACAATTTTTGGAAACGTGAACAATGTATCAAACATTTGAACTTGTTTCGATAAAACACGTACATTTTAATAACTTGTGAACATTTTTCGAAAAACATGAACACATTTTGAAAATTTTATTTTTTTTGATAAACACAAACAATTTTGGAAAAATGATAAATTTTATGAATTTTGGAACATGTTTTGAAAGTTGTGAATTTACAAAAAAGGAAATAGAATAAAAAAAATGAAAATAAAAATGAAAAATTAGATCGATTTTTGAAAGATAGAAAAATTAAAAGGAGAGGAAAACTAGTGAAGAAAAATGATAAAAGAAAAAAAATGAAAAAACATGAAGAAAACAAAAAAAAAAAAAAAACATATCCTAGCTACTTGGACCGGCTCATTTGTGATTTGCTCGCTGTCGAGGGTGGACTTGCAACTGAGAAAAAAACATTGGTCAGATCCACAGTTACGAGTCGAGGGACTCACAATTGGGACTAAAAATGGTCAGGCCACAGTTGCGACTCGAGTTTGGACTTGCAACTGGGACAAAAACAGCTAGGCCCAGTTGCGAGGCGAGGGTGGACTTGCAACTGGGACAAAAAAAAGTCGAGTCCCAATTGCGAGTCGATGGTGGACTTGCAACTGGGACAAAAAAAAGGTCGGGCCTCAGTTGCGAGTCGAGGGTGGACTTGCAATTGGGACTAAAAAAGATCGGTCCCCAGTTGCGAGTCGAGAGTGGGCTTACAACTCGGATAAAAAAGATTGGGCTCTAGTTGCAAGTCGAGGGTGGACTTGCAATTGCGACAAAAAAAAGTTTAGGCCCCAGTTGTGAGTCGAGGGTGGACTTGCAACTGGGACAACAAAGGTTGGGCCCCGGTTGCGAGTCGAGGGTGGACTTGCAACTGAGACAAAAAAGGTCGTGCCCCAGTTGCAAGTCGAGGGTGGACTTGGTTGGGCCTCAGTTGCGAGTCAAGGGTGGACTTGCAACTGCGACAAAAAAATGTCGGGTCCCAGTTGTGAGTCGAGGGTGGACTTGCAGCTGGGACAAAAAAGGTCGGACCCCCAGTTGTAAGTTGAGGGTGGACTTGCAACTGGGACAAAAAAAGGTCGGGTCCCAGTCATGAGTCGAGGGTGGGATTGCAACTGGGAAAAAAAAGGCCGGACCTCAGTTGCGAGTCGAGAGTGGACTTGCAACTAGAAGAATAAAAAAGGTCGGGCCCCAGTTGCGAGTCGAGCATGGATTTGCAACTGGGATAAAAAAGGTCGGGCCCCAGTTGCGAGACGAGGGTGGACTTACAACTGGGACAAAAAAAGGCCTTGCCCAATTTGCGAGTCGTGGATGGACTTGCAACTGAGATAAAAAAAGACCGGGCCCAGTTGCGAGTTTGTGCGAACATTAAAGCAAACAAATTAGATGATTATAGGCTTAGATAAGACATTTAGCAAATCCGAAATAAAAAATCTAGCTATGCTCTCCTCTAGCTACACAGTCGAAACATTATAAACAAAAACAGAAAATAAAAAAGACACGTGGCCCTCGAGAAAAAAAGCTACAACCCACAAAATAAACTCAATACACAAAACATAAAAGCAGCCCACTAAAAATAGTCATGTCGGGCCTTACTGCCTCACGAGGGACGAACAAAAAGCACAACACAACGACAACGAGCACGACTCAGAAGCACGCATATCTAATGGTATATAAGTTTGATGAGACATTGTTAACTCTCATCTAGATCAGAATTAGCAAAGCCAATCCGAAACGAGAGCCCAAATTGCGCCGCGAAAACGACCCAACAAAAGACGCACACGCAAACAGGCCGACAAGTAGACACCAGACACACGACACAACACGGGGCGCGCATGACAAAGCAACCCGTGATCAAGATTTGCACGACATGTAAAGCGAACATATGAGAGTGAAAAAAGTTCATTAACTAAAAATAAATAAATAAAGAAGAAAAAAAGAAAAAAAAGAAATGGATAATGAGAAAATAGAAAATGTAAATAAAAAACAAAAAAACATGAATTTAAGATAGTTCATAATTTAAAACAAATAATGAAACAGAAAAAAGAAAAAGAAAAAGACACGGAAAAAGAAAAAGAAATAAAAGGTGCTAAATGGGAGTCTACAAAAACGAGAAGAATTAGACTGAGTCGCAGCACAGGCTTGAAAGAGAAAAAAAGAAAATGCAGCCGGCGGCTGAAAAAACAAAGGTCCATAACAGAAATAGGCCCAGCCCAGGCACGGGGGCAACACATCTACGTGCGGACATGCGAGTAGAAAGGCCCAGACTCGACACGAAAGCGACATCGACGAGGACTGTACGGGATCGACATGTTACTCGTCAATTGCCCGAATCTTATAGCAAGTTTGATCAACGGTTCTGGACTTAGATGTGAGGTAAGTATATTACATCTAGATGTGAAATAGCAACACTGATTGGTAAAACTAAGGTGAGGCTGCTAATGGTGAAGAATCCACCGTTGGTGTGGACACTTCAAGTGTAATTTGCACAACATTTTTGTGAAACAATACATCTATACGGTGTAAGGGCGTCTTCAAATCGGACCCTCAAATCGCCCGCATACGTTCGGATCATGCTGTCCTGACGCAGTTCCGTCCCACATCGGTTCGCGCACCAGTTCGCTTGTCCGTTTCCCCATAAAACGAAAGCAGACTAGGGGGGCTTTGTGGGAGTCCGGAGCGCCGCCACGTAGGACTCTGACATGCCCGGCCCACCCAAAACCCCACCGGACCACACGTCTTCATTCGCTCCCTCTTTCTATGCATCCACTTCCTCCCTCGCCGTCGTCGTCGATCTACAACCCGGCCGCCCACCAAGCCTTTCTTGGACACCCCCCATGACCCGTCCCTCCATTAGTCGCCATGCTGCTTTGCCTACGCCGCCAGTCTGCATCTCTCGTTCGTCCGCCGTGCAGGTACCATCCGCCCCTACGGTCCACACCTCTTGTCCATCCACCACACCCTGCAAGTGTTTGGTGGAATGTCAGTGCTAAATTTTTGTCCCTTCTTTGAAGTGATGGATTCAGACATGGAGTATTGAAAGGACGTGGATGTCGCATAGAGGGGGGGGGGGTGCATAGGCGCTTTAAAAACAATTATGGTTTAGGCTTGCACAAATATGGAATAAAATTAGCGTTTAATTTATCAAGCACAAAACATAAATATACTAGGCTCAACTATGTGCACCAACAACTTATGCTAAGCAAGATAAACAATTATGTGATAGCAAGATATATAACATAAATCACTATGGCTATCACAAACAGGGGTGGATCCAGGCCTCGGGCCCCCAGGGCCCAGGCCTGGGGCATGCATGAGGCCCAAACACGGTGTATACTGTAGCACTTTACTGTACACATCTGCTACAGTGTACAAAGGCGCCCTGGGGTGGCCCGTTGGGCTGGCTCCGCCCCTGATCACAAAGCAAGTGCATAAGTAAAGGGCCCGGGTAAGAGATAACGTAGGCACGCGGAGACGACGTTGTATCCCGAAGTTCACACCCTTGCGGATGCTAATCTCCGTTAGAGCAGTGTGGAGGCACAATGCTCCCTAAAACGCCACTAGGGCCACCTTATTCTCCTCACGACCTCGCACAATGCAAGATGTCGTGATTCCACTAAGGAACCCGTACAAATGGTGACCCTTGGGGGCGGTCACCGAACCCATACAATTGACGACCCTTGGGGGCGGTCACCGAACCCGTACAAATTGCTCGGGGCAATCTCCACAACTTAATTGGAGAACCCGAAGGTTTCCCGGAGCTTTACACCACAATGATTGAGCTCCACGACACCACCAACCGTCTTGGGCGCCCAAGCACCCAAGAGGCACAAGCTCTAGGGTGCCCAAACACCCAAGAGTAATAAGCTTCTCAACTTTCACTTCCACGTATCACCGTGGAGAACTCAAACCGATGCAACTAATGCAATGGCAAGAACACACGAAAAGCTCAAGTCCCTCACTCTCAAATCCCACCAAAGCAACGAAATCTATGGAGGAATATGAGAGGAAGAACATGGAGAACACAAAAGAACTCCAAGATCTAGATTCACAATGTTCCCCTCACTAAGACGAGAGATGGATTGGTAGAGAATGTAGATCTAATCTCCTCTCTTTTTTCCGTCAAAAAGATGCAAGATTCATGGGAGGAATGGAGAGAAGGCAAAGCTTTTGGAGGTCAACAATGGAGGAGAAAGCTTGCCCAAAGTCGTTGGGGGCAATGGAGAAGAAGAGCTTATTATATAGTGGGAAGAGAAATCCAACAGTACGCTCTGCCCATGCCTTAAGTGGTACTACCGCTCAGGGGAGCTGTACTACCGCTAAACACAGAAGAAGTGGCTGAGACCCACAATGGACCAGCACGGAACTGGAGCGATAGTACTGCCCGAGCGGTACTACCGTGAATTAGCCAGAGGGAACAGAGACTTCCATGGTAGTACACGCGGTGATGGTCCTGGACTAGGGGGTCCCATCCTAGTCGGTCTAGTCCATGGGCCGGACTGACGGCCCGTTGAAGAGTAAGGACTCCAGAAGCCTTTGACCTGTGGCGCAAGCATATCGGGCCGCACCGAGGAATTGGCGTGTACTCCAAGTATATTCATTAGATTCGGCATGTAACCCCTAGATGGCAACCGACCATGTGTAAACCTAGATACCCCTGGTGCCTATATAAGCCAAAGGGTTTAGTCCGTAGAGACATATACATTCATCATCATCATTACCCTTAGGGTTTAGATCACAATTTACGATCTCGGGGTAGATCAACTCTGTACCTTGATACACTCATAATATAAACAAGAGCAGGACGTAGGGTTTTACCTCCTCAAAGAGGGCCTGAACCTGGGTAAAACATCGTGTCTCTTGTCTCATGTTCCCCATTGATCCGATCTCACAGCTCGGGCCCCCTACCTGAGATCTGCCGGTTTTGACACCGACATTGGTGCTTTCATTGAAAGCTCGATGTGTGATCGCTTTGGATTAATGGCTCGCTTGCAGATTGATAGCATCATTGTCTGCGGCGACATCTTCGTCCCCCGCCAGCTTTTCGCCTTCGGCAGCATCGTGCTGCATGCTGATCCGACCGGCCACCTGGGTCGTGTTGAGAACTTTGTCCCAAACCAGGTCGTCATGTTCGGAAGCCTGGAGTGCATCACGGATGCCCAAGGCGATCTCGCCCTCTCGGGATGGATCTCAGATCGACTCAAAGATCCCTTCGGCACGGGAGCTCCGGAGCAGGTTTCCGATCCGATCCTCGGATCCGACCTCCCGGTGCAACCAACCCCGGAGATAGATCTGGTGGTCGCCACGTCCGATCTGACCCCTGCCTCCTCGGATAATGGCCTCGAGTCGAACCCGTCTTCGGACCAGGCAGCGGCCTTTGATACAACTTCTCCTCCCATCGACCAGGAGTCAACCCTGAGCGACCAAGATGACGGGCCTGCGTCAAGCGGCCGAACAAACTATTTCAGATCAGCCCGGCTTACATCCAGGTCTTGGATACCGAGGAACTCTCACAGATAAATGAGGTGCTAGATTGAATCCAAAATCTGGCTACCTCATCTACTGTCTACGATCAGATCGGATGTAGAGCCGACGATCGAGAAATTTTTGTCCCACCCACCACCCACCTAGTCGCCACGGTCGAAGACTTGACCGATGCGCTAGACTACGGCTCCGACGAAGCTACCGACATGGAGGAAGACACCGGAGCAAACACACCCGCGGTCATATCCCGTATGGGAATTGGGACGCAACGTCTACGTATGACGTTTACATGGTCGACACTCCTAAGGACAACTCCAAAGAGAAACCTAAGGGAAACCCCAAGCGTCGTTGCCCTAAGAGGCTGACGAAGGGCAGTAATGGAAGCAGAATTACGACCAACGCCACGGGCGTCGCCAATAACGGTGTTGCCCCCAATGTCGCCGAGAACCCGGGTGAGGACGATCAAGCCATGCCCGCCCAACAGGATGGGCCCACAGGGACGCCGATGGAGGATGATCCCGAGGTCAAGGATGCCTACGATGACGGGTCGGATAGGGATTACCTCCCAGAATCCAAAGACGAGGTCAGCCTCGGGCCCGAAGACTTCGTGGTGCCCATAAACCCATCCGAGCAGGCACGGTTCCAACTGCAGCTAATCACAACTGCACGTAGCATGAACAAGAAGCAGCAAGAGCTGTACACTCATGAAAATGCGCTCAACGACAAGTGGGTAAAAATCCTTGCGGCAGAAGCGGACCTCGAGACCCGACCTACGGCCGCCAAATCGTTCCCGAAACGACGGCTGCTACCTGACTTCGACGACGAGGCAGCAGATAAGGAGCTGCTCACATATGGCCACACAGGCCAGGCTGATCGTGCCCCTAGAGGGCGAGACCGGCCAGCAGGGGCACACATTGAGCCCCCTGCAAAAACCCGCCGTCATGGAAAGAGCGCGACCAAACATCGTGAGCCCTTCGATTTGCGCGATAAGATACGGGCCAAAAAAGCCCCTTCTTGATCCATTTACGGAATAAGGGAGTGCACACCTGCTGGCCTGGAGGGCTACGATGCCTGGTTAGACAGGCACGAAAGCGCCCAACAAGATGCGGCTCGATATTGAGTGCCCGCACATCCAGTATGTTTTACAGACGAGGTCATGGACCGTCAGTTCTGAGAGGGGTTGAAACCCATCAATATTGATCAATACGATGGAACGGCTGACCCGGCTGTTAGGATTGAAGATTTTCTTCTCCATATTCACATGGCCTGAGGTGATGACCTCCATGCCATAAAATACCTGCCGCTCAAGCTTAAAGGAACGACAAGACATTGGCTCCAAAGCCTCCCTAGAAATTCTATTGCAAGCTGAGAAGAGCTCGAGGAGGCCTTTAGGACAAACTTCCAGGGCACCTATGTTCGGCCCCCGGATGCCGACGACCTCAGCCATGTCGTCCAACAGGAGGGTCAATCAGCTCGTAAATTCTAGAACCGGTTCTTAACTAAAAAGACCCAGATTGTCGATTGTCCCGACGTCGAGGCCATTGCTGCGTTCAAGCACAACATTCGAGATGAATGGCTCGCCCGACAGCTCGGGCAGGATAAGCCGAGAATCATGGCGGCTCTTACCTCCTTGATGACCCGCTTTTGCGCGGGCGAGGATAGCTGGCTGGCCCGTAGCTCTCACAGGAGCGACTCCGGCACCTCGGAGGCATGCGACGGGAACGGAAAATCTAGGCGCCACAGAAACAAGTGCTGGAACAAGAACAGTGGCAGCGACGCCGAGGACCCAGCAGTCAATGCAGGGTTCAGCGGCTCACGCGCCGGACCCAAGAAGAGGCCCTTTAAGGGGAATAAGGACGCCCCAAGCACCCTGGACAAAATACTTGACAGGTCTTGCCAAATTCATGGCACCTCGGATAAACCCGCCAACCACACCAATCGAAACTGTTGGGTGTTCAAACAGGCCAGCAAAGCAGTTGCCGAGGAACCAAGCAGGAGCCAGTCTCGGAGCGATGATGAGGATGAACCTCGCAGGCCAAATAGCGGTGGCCAAAAGTAGTTTCCTTCCGATGTCAAGAACATGAACATGATCTATGTCACGCATATTCCTAAGAAGGAACGGAAACGGGCACTTCGGGACGTCTACGCCTTAGAGCCTATAGCCCCAAAGTACAACCCGTGGTTGGCTTGCCCGATCACTTTTGATAAAAAGGACCACCCTACCAGTATCCGTCATGCAGGGTCGACGGCCTTGGTCCTAGACCCCATTGTCGACGGATTCCACTTAACCCGTGTCCTTATGGACGGCGGAAGCAGTCTAAACCTGATCTACGCCGACTGCTAGTAGCTTGCGTTGGTATTTTCTCCGAAGAGGAAGGGATGATGCATCACAATAGAGGTAAGTATTTCCCTCAGTTATGAAACCAAGGTTATCAATCCAGTAGGAGAATCATGCAACACTTCGTTAGCAGTACCTGCACACAAACAACAAATCCTTGCACCCAACGCAAAAGAGGTGTTGTCAATCCCTCGGCGGTAAATTGCAAGATTAAAATATATGGTGATAGATAGATAGATTAAACAAAAATACAAAATAAAATAAATAAATAAAAAGTGCAACAAATATTTTTAGGGTTTTAGTATATGATTTAGATAGACCCGGGGGCCATAGTTTTCACTAGAGGCTTCTCTCGAGAAAATACCATACGGTGGGTAGACAAATTACTATTGGGCAATTGATAGAAAAGCAAATAATCATGACGATATCCAAGGCAATGATCATGTATATAGGCATCATGTCCGAGACAAGTAGACCGACTCCTGCCTGCATCTACTACTATTACTCCACACATCGACCGCTATCCAGCATGCATCTAGTGTATTAAGTCCATAAAGAACGGAGTAACGCCTTAAGCAAGATGACATGATGTAGACAAAGTAAACTCACGCATGAATAAACCCCATCTTTTTACCATTAATAGCAATGATACATACGTGTCATGTCCCTTTCTGTCACTGGGATTGAGCACCGCAAGATCGAACCCATTACAAAGTACCTCTTCCCATGGCAAGATAAATCAATCTAGTTGGCCAAACCAAATCAATAGATCGGAGAAAAAATAGGAAGCTATAATAATCATGTATAAAAGAGATCAGAGAAGACTCAAATAATATTCATGGATAATCTGATCATAAACTCACAATTCATCGAATCCCAACAAACACACCGCAAAAAGTGATTACATCGGATAGAACTCCAAGAACATCGAGGAGAACATTGTATTGAAGATCAAAAAGAGAGAAGAAGCCATCTAGCTACTAACTATGGACCCGATGGTCTGTGGTAAACTACTCACGCATCATCGGAAGGGCAGCAAGGTTGATGTAGAGCCCCTCCGTGATCGATTCCCCCTCCGACGGAGTACCGAAAAAGGACTCCAGATGGGATCTCTCAAGAACAGAAACTTGCGGCGGCGAAAAAAGTATTTCGTGGACTCCCCTAAGGGTTTCTGGTTTTTTGAGAATTTATAGTGGTGGAATTAGGTCAAACGGAGCTGAGGTGGGCCCACGAGGCATCAAGGCGCGCCTGCCCCCCCCCCCCAGTCGCGCCCTGGTGGCTTGTGGCCACCTCCTCTGGCGTCTGGTCTTCTCCGAAGCTTCTAGTGTTTATCTTGTCCAATAAAAAATCTCCAAAAAGTTTCGTGGCATTTGGACTTCGTTTGGTATTGATTTTCTGTATAACAAAAAACAAGCAGAAAACAGCAACTGGCACTGGGCACTAAGTTAATAGGTTAGTCTCCAAAAATGATATATAATTGCTTTAAATGTATATAAAAACATCCAAGATTGATAATATAACAGGATGGAAGAATCAAAAATTATAGATACGTTGGAGACGTATCAGCATCCCCAAGGTTAATTCCTGCTCGTCCTCGAGTAGATAAATGATAAAAACAGAATTTTTGATGTGGAATGTTGCCTATCATATTCATCATATATTCTTTTCTTTTGTAGCATGGACATTGGACTTGAATGATTCAAAGCAATAGTCTATAGTTTGACATGAAGATATAAATACTCAAGCATACTAACAAGCAACCATGCCTTTCAAAATATCAACGCTAAAGAAAGTTATCCCTAGCCCATTATGCTTAATCATTGATCCATTCATGAAACACACTCAAATATTAGCTACATCCAATGCACAAGTATGACAATAGTGCTCTCTAGTTGGTGCTTTATAAGAGAAGATGGAGACTCAAAATAAAAATAAAAATTGCATAAAAGTAAATATATAGGCCCTTCGCAGAGGGAAGCAGAGATTTGCTAATGTGCCAGATCTCAAAGCTTAAATTAGAGAGATAAAATATTTTGAGAAGCATGCTTTTCCTGTCAACGAAAACGACCGAGAATTCCCAATATTTTCCATGCTAGACACATCATAGGCGGTTCCCAAACAGAAAGTAAAGTTTATTTCCTTTACACCTTTCTTTCACAATCCATGGCTAGCCGTATCCACGGGTGCCCTCCATACCAACACTTTCCAAGGAATTTTGTTGTTATTAATTTTTGATTCATTGTGGGACTGGGCATCCCTATTACCAGCCACTCTCTCGTGCAATGACAAGCGAATAAACACTCATCGTGAGAATAACACACCTAGCATGGAAGATAATGGCCACCCCCTGCCGCTTCATGAGCGGTACGGGCACACAAAACGGAAAAATTATTTTGAAAATTAGAGTTGGCACACGCAAATTTACTTAGAACGGCATTGAAATACCACATATAGGTAGATATAGTGGACTCATTTGGCACAACTTGGGTTTAAGGATTTTGGATGCACAAGCAGTATTTCCGCTTAGTACAAATGAGGGCTAGCAAATAGATTGAGAAGCAACCAACCAAAAAGCGAAAACGGTCATAAACATGCGTTGAACATAACTAACACCGAATAATGCACCATAAGTAGGATATAATTTCGTTGCATAACTATGGACTTAATGTGCATGCATAGGGAATCACAAACCTTAACCCTAATATTCTTACTAAATCACAATTACTCACTAACATGACTCACATATCATCATCTCCATATCGCAAAACTATTGCAAGGAATCACACTTATCATATCCAATGACCTATATGAAAGTTTTTATTATATCCCTCTTGAATATTCATCACTTTGGGACCAAATTCATATCTTGTGCAAATTACCATTACTATTATCAACTCTCAAAAAGATTTAAGTGAAGCATGAGAGTGCAAATATTTCTTCAAAATTTCAATCTTATCAACTGTCAAAATAATATAAGCGAAGCATGAGAGTTTATTTCTTCAAAATTTTAATCTTGTCAACTCTGAAAATAATATAAGTGAAGCATGAGAGTTTATTTCTTCAAAATTTAGCCACCACCGTGCTCAAAAAGATTTAAGTGAAGCACTAGAGCAACTGCCTAGCTCAAAAAATTTAAGTGAAGCACATAGAGTATTCTAACAAATTATGATGAACGTGTGGCTCTCTCAAATTGGTGTGTCCAGCAAAGATGATTGTGACAAACTAAAAATCAGACAAAGCAAAGACTCATATAATACACGACGCTCCAAGCAAAACACATATCATGTGAGGAATAAAAATATAGCTCCAAGTAAAATTACCGATGGTTGGTAGAAGAAAGAGGGGATGCCTTCCGGGCATCCCCAAGCTTAGACGCTTGAGTCTTCCTTTGAATATTACCTTGGGGTGCCTCTGGCATCCCCAAGCTTAGGCTCTTGCTACTCCTTATTCCTTCATCCATCGTGATCTCACCCAAAACTAGAAAACTTCAATCACACAAAACTCAACAAAACCTTCGTGAGATCCGTTAGTATAACAAACAAATCACTACTTTAAGTACTGTTGAAAACCCATTCATATTTTATTTTTGCATTATACCTACTGTATTCAAACTTCTCCATGGCTTATACCCCCCGATACAATCCATAGTTTCATCAAAACAAGCAAGTAGTGCATCAAAAACAGAATCTGTCAAAAACAGAACAGTCTGTAGCAATGTATTTAAAAGCCATACTTCTATAACTACAAAAATTCTGAAAAATTAGGACAACGTGGGAAATTCATATACCAATACTGTATAAAAAATTCAGATTTTTTTGATGCTCCAGTACAGAACCAAAATTCCAGCACTGGACGCAAAACTTTCTGTTTTCCAAACAGCATCAATTATACTATCTTCCAAATCTTCCTAAAGGCTTTACTTGGCACAAACACTAATTAAAAACACAAAAACACAATCATACCAGTAGCATAAATGTGAAAACACACAATAACAGAAACAAAAAGTAAAAATTTATTTTATTCATTGGGTTGCCTCCCAACAAGCGCTATTGTTTTATGCCCCTAGCTAGGCATAATGCATAGTTTCAAGTATTGTCATCTTTCAAGTTGATTTCGTAAGTGACCCTCATAATGGATTCATATGGTGCTTTAATTCTTTTCCTAGGGAAATGCTCCATACCCTTTTTTAGTGGAAACTGAAATTTTATATTCCCTTCCTTCATGTCAATAACAACACCTATGGTTCGTAAGAACGGTCTACCAAGTATTATTGGGCAAGAAGGATTACATTCAATGTCAAGTACAATAAAATCAACGGGCACATAGTTCCTATTTGCAAGAATAAGAACATCATTAATTCTACCCAAAGGCTTTTTAATAGTAGAATCCGCAAGATGCAAATTAAGAGAACATTCATCTATATTGGTAAAACCTAGCACATCACATAGAGATTTTGGAATTGTGGAAACGCTAGCACACAAATCACATAAAGCATTGCACTCATAATTTTCAATTTTAACTTTAATGGTGGGTTCCCACTCATCATGTAATTTTCTAGGAATTGAAATTTCTAGTTCTAACTTTTCTTCTAACGCTTTCATCATTGCTTCTATGATGTGTTTAGTGAAAGCCTTGTTTTTCTCATAAGCGTTGGGTGAATTTAACATGGATTGTAACAAAGAAATGCACTCAATCAAGGAACAATTATCATAATTAAAATCTTTGTAATCCAAGAGAGTGGGCACATCGCTATTTAAAGTTTTTACCTCTCCAAACCCACTTTTAGCAATTTTCTTATCAAGATTTTCACCCTTCGAATTATGGGAACACTCTTTAACTAAAGTTGACTCTTCTTCAGTCCCATTTTCATAAGGTTTAATTTTTCTAAACAAAGAATCAATAGATGAAACACTAATGATTTTAATATCCTCATCATTACTACGATAAAAACCAGGAGGAATCGCTTTTTCTAAAAATTCTCGTTTAGCTTTTAGCATAGCGGTTCTTTTCTTACTCTCATCCATGGATTCATTAATATCAATTTTAGGTGGCAAAATTTTATTCTTAAGATTTTCAACATCATGAATAATTATATCAATGCTCCTAGACATATCATCAAGTTTACTCAATTTTTCTTCTATCGTAGTGTTGAAAACTTTTTGAGCATTAATAAATTCTTTAATATTACTTTCAAGATCAGAGGGCATCCTTTTATTATTATTATAAGGATTACCATAGGAATTGCCATAATTATTGGAGGAATTTCCAGGGAACGGCCTAGCATTGAAATTACCTCTATAAGCATTATTATTAAAATTGTTTCGCGAGACAAAATTCACATCTACAGGATCATTATTTTGCTCAATCAAAGTGGATAAAGGCACATCATTAGGATCAATAGGAGCATTTTTGCTAGCAACCCATTTCATAAGCGCATCAACTTTATCACTCAGAGTATTAATTTCTTCAACAGAATTCACTTTTTTACTAGTAGGAACTCTTTCAGTATGCCATTGTGAATAATTTGCCATAATATTATCAAGCAATTTAGTAGCTTCTCCCAAAGTAATTTCCATAAAGGTACCACCCGCGGCGGAATCTAAAAGATTTCTAGAGACAAAATTTAATCCCGCATAAAAAATTTGTATGATCATCCATAAATTTAAACCATGAGTAGGGCAATTTCTTATCATTAATTTCATCCTTTCCCAAGATTGGGCAACATGTTCATGATCAAGTTGCTTAAAATTCATAATTTGATTTCTAAGAGAAATAATTTTCACGGGAGTAAAATACTTAGTAATAAAAGCATCTTTACACCTATCCCAAGAATCGATACTATTTCGTGGTAAAGATGAAAACCAAGTTTTTGCACGATCCCGCAAAAAGAATGGGAATAATTTTAATTTCACAATATCATTATCCACATATTTTTTCTTTTGCATATCACACAATTTTACGAAAGTGTTTAGATGGGATGCAGCATCTTCATTAGGACTACCAGAAAATTGTTCTTTCATAACAAGATTTAGCAAAGCGGCATTAATATCACAAGTCTCCGCACTAGCGTTGGGAGGAGCAATTGGAGTACTAATAAAATCATTATTATTAGTATTGGAAAAATCACACAATTTTGTATTTTCTTGAGACATCGTGGCTAGGCAAACAAGATAACAAGCAAGCAAACAAGCAAACAAGAAAAAGGCAAACGGAAAATATTTTTGTATTTTTGTAAAAACTTTTTAGAAGTGGGGGAGATGAAAATGAGAGGCAAATAAAATAAATGCAAGGAGATGAGAGTTTATGCAAAGGTACTTGATAGATGTTGATGATGTCTCCCCGGCAACGGCGCCAGAAATTCTTCCTGCTACTTGTAGCTTGCGTTGGTATTTTCCCCGAAGAGGAAGGGATGATGCAGCACAGTAGACGTAAGTATTTCCCTCAGTTATGAAACCAAGGTTATCAATCCAGTAGGAGAATCATGCAACACCTCGTTAGCAGTACCTGCACACAAACAACAAATCCTTGCACCCAACGCAAAAGAGGGGTTGTCAATCCCTCGGCGGTAAATTGCAAGATTAAATTGTATTGTGATAGATAGATAGATAGATAGATTAAACAAAAATACAAAATAAAATAAATAAAGAAAAAGTGCAACAAATATTTTTAGGGTTTTAGTATATGATTTAGATAGACCCGGGGGCCATAGTTTTCACTAGAGGCTTCTCTCGAGAAAATACCATACGGTGGGTAGACAAATTACTGTTGGGCAATTGATAGAAAAGCAAATAATCATGACGATATCCAAGGCAATGATCATGTATATAGGCATCATGTCCGAGACAAGTAGACTGACTCCTGCCTGCATCTACTACTATTACTCCACACATCGACCGCTATCCAGCATGCATCTACTGTATTAAGTCCATAAAGAACGGAGTAACGCCTTAAGCAAGATGACATGATGTAGACAAAGTAAACTCACGAATGAATAAACCCCATATTTTTACCCTTAATAGCAACGATACATACGTGTCATGTCCCTTTCTGTCATTGAGATTGAGCACCACAAGATCGAACCAATTACAAAGCACCTCTTCCCATGGCAAGATAAATCAATCTAGTTGGCCAAACCAAATCAATAGATCGGAGAAGAAATACGAAGCTATAATAATCATGCATAAAAGAGATCAGAGAAGACTCAAATAATATTCATGGATAATTTGATCATAAACTCACAATTCATCGGATCCCAACAAACACACCGCAAAAAGTGATTACATCGGATAGAACTCCAAGAACATCGAGGAGAACATTGTATTGAAGTTCAAAAGAGAGAAGAAGCCATCTAGCTACTAACTATGGACCCGAAGGTCTGTGGTAAACTATTCACGCATCATCGGAAGGGCAGCAAGGTTGATGTAGAGCCACTCCGTGATCGATTCCCCCTCCGGCGTAGTACTGGAAAAGGCCTCCAGATGGGATCTCTCAAGAACAGAAACTTGCGGCGGTGGAAAAAGTATTTAGTGGACTCCCCTGAGGGTTTCTGATTTTTTGGGAATTTATAGTGGTGGAATTAGGTCAAACGGAGCTAAGGTGGGCCCACGAGGCATCAGGGCGCCCCCCCCCAGGTGCGCCCTGGTGGCTCGTGGCCACCTCCTTTGGCGTATGGTCTTCTCCCGAAGCTTCTAGTGTTTATCTTGTCCAATAAAAAATCTCCAAAAAGTTTCGTGGCATTTGGACTTCATTTGGTATTGATTTTCTGTATAACAAAAAACAGGCAGAAAACAGCAACTGGCACTGGGCACTAAGTTAATAGGTTAGTCTCCAAAAAATGATATATAATTGATGTAAATGTATATAAAAACATCCAAGATTGATAATATAACAGCATGGAACAATCAGAAATTATAGATACGTTGGAGACGTATCACCGACACGGTCAGAAAAATGGGTATCGATTCGTCACGAATCAAACCCAGTAGCACCACATTCAAGGGAGTCATACCCGGCGTGGAGGCTCAATGCACCGGCACCGTAACACTAGAGGTTGTCTTTGGCTTGCCCGAGAACTTCCGAAGTGAGGACTTGATTTTCGATATAGTCCCCTTCCACAGCGGCTACCACGTGTTGCTCGGTCGTACTACGTTTGCCCGCTTCAATGCGGTGCCGCACTACGCTTACCTAAAGTTTAAGATGGCGGGGCCCCACGGCGTCATTACCATTAACGGTGACACGGAGACCTCCCTCCGGACAGGAGAGCAGATAGCGGCCTTCGCAGCTGATTTCCAGGCGGCCGAGGAAGCTGCCCGACGTACAGCTCGACATGCCCTACCAAGCTCTTCAAAGCGCGTACGTACCATCACCTCGGCCCCTGGCCAAGCCCGCGTCAATCCTAAATAGGGACACGCGCTCCCCAGTTCCCCCCTTCTGGTAGCAGACTCCGTGCCTCGAGTACATAATTTTACACTTAAAATTCCATGGGAGACTGGGGACCATGACTTGATAAAAGGGGTATGCTACCTCAGAACATCCGAACACCCGGAACCTGGTTATCTCGTCGGCAACATAAAGGCCAACCAGGAAGTACATCTTGGCAGCGTCAAGCTGTCACACTCCGGCACAAGCCTCGTCAGGGGCTCCGCTTCTCGGATGCGTTTGATACGTCTCCAACGTATCTATAATTTTTTATTGTTCCATGCTATTATAGTATCAATCTTGGATGTTTTTATATGCAATTATATATCATTTTTTGGGACTAACCTATTAACCTAGTTCCCAGTGCCAGTTGTTGTTTTCTGCTTGTTTTTGGCTTTTTAGAGAAACAGTACCAAATGCAGTCCAAATGCCACGAAACTTTTTGGAGATTTTTTTCTGGACAAAAGAAACCTTGGAAGCTTCGGGAGAAGGCTAGAAGCCTCACGGAGGCTTCACAAGGCAACAGGGCGCGCCCCGAGGGGGCACGCCGTGTTGCCTTGTGGGGCCCACGTGACTCCGTTTGACCTAATTCCACTTCTATAAATTCACAAATATTGGGAAACCCCCAGAGAGACAGAAGAAAAAACCTTTCGGCTGCCGCAAGCCTCTGTTCTTCCGCAATCCCATCTGGAGGCCTTTTTCGGTACTCTGCCGGAGGGGGAATCGATCACGGAGGGCTTCTACATCAACCTTGATGCCCTTCCGATGATGTGTGAGTAGTTTACCACAGACCTACGGGTCCATAGCTAGTAGCTAGATGGCTTCTTCTCCCTCTTTGATCTTCAATACCTTGTTCTCCTTGATGTTCTTGGAGTTCTATCCGATGTAATCTTCTTTTGCGGTGTGTTTGTTGGGATCCGATGAATTGTGAGTTTATGATCAGATTATTCATGAGAAATATTTGAGTCTTCTTTGAACTCTTTTATGCATGATTGTTATAGCTTTGTATTTCTCTCCGATCTATCGATTTGGTTTGGCCTACTACATTGATTTATCTTGCAATGGGAGAGGTGCTTTGTGATGGGTTCAATCTTGTGGTGCTCAATCCCAGTGACAGAAGGGGACATGACACGTATTTGTATTGTTGCCATTAAGGATAAAAATATGGGGTTTATTCATATTGCTTGAATTTGCTTCTCTACATCATGTCATCTTGCTTAAGGCATTACTCTATTTTTATTAACTTAACACTCTAGATGCATGCTGGATAGCGGTCGATGAGTGGAGTAATAGTAGTAGATGCAGGCAGGAGTCGGTCTACTTGTCTCGGACGTGATGCCTATATACATGATCATTGCCATGAACCCGTCATAATTATTTGCTTTTCTATCAATTGCCCAACAGTAATTTGTTTACCCACCGTATGTTTATGTCCTCAAGAGAGAAGCCTTTAGTGAAAACTATGGCCCCCGGGTCTATCTTTATCATATAAAAAACCTAAAAATACCTTGCTGCAATTTATTTACTTTTATTTTAATTAGTATTTTAGTTTATCTATTTACCTCGATAAGATTTAATCCTTGCAAATAACCGCTAAGAGAATTGACAACCCTCTTATTTGCGTTGTGTGCAAGTGTTTGCTCTTGTGTGTGCAGGTGCGCTTAACGGAATTTTGCTTGGTTCTCCTACTGGATTGATAACCTTGGTTCCTAACTGAGGGAAATACTTATCTCTACTGTACTGCATCATCCTCTCCTCTTCGGGGAAATAGCAACGCAGACTACAAGTAGTAGGAATAATTTCTGGCGCCGTTGCCGGGTAGAAATCATCAAAATTACCAAGTACCTTCACACAAATTATCATTCACTTGCATTTACTTTATTTGCCTTTTATTTGCATTTGCCTCTCGTTTTCATCTCCCCCACTCCAAATATTTTTTACAAAAACACAAAAATATTTTTATTTGCTTGTTAGCTTGCTTGCTTGCTTTTATTGCCTTCATGTCAAACACTCAAGAACATAAAGTAAAACAAAAATTTAAGATACTATGGATCACCTTAAGGTTTTCTACTTGGATCATCTTTGATCCATTTGTGCTCGTGCTGAAACCCCAACTAGTTTAGTTGAGGGAAAATCATTAGATGAGCATGCTCATTTTGTGCATCACCGTTTGTCTAAAAAAGGGAGACTCTTATGGAATCAAATAAATTGTTTGCTATGCTATGCTTGGAATCTATGTGAAATTTATGATTTTATGCGTTGCTCTAAGAACCCTAAAAAACACCTTCCCTACCTATGTGAGTTTAATGATAATGAAATCTTATCTTCTTATGCCAAGGGTGTTTATAATTACTATGACATCGAACAAATTGAAGAATTTGTTGCTTCTTTAATTAAAAAGTATGATATTACTCTCTACAAATCTGAAAATTTTGACATACTTAAATATTGCTATGAAAACTATGCTCCTAATTGTCGGTACCAAAACCGGCAGATCTCGGGTAGGGGGTCCGAGCTATGGATCTTGGAATCAATGAGTAACAGGGAACGTAGAGACAGCGATTTACCCAGGTTCGGGCCCTCTCGAAGAGGTAAAACCCTACGTCCTGCTAGATTGTATTGATGTGATTGTACGAAGGTTACAGAGTTGATCTACCTCGAGATCGGATGAGCTAAACCCTAGGTGGTTGTGATGATTCTGTGCCTCTACGGATTAAACCCTCTGGTTTATATAGACACCAGAGGGACCTAGGGTTACATATGGACGGTTGCCATCAGGGGATAAACATGCCGGTTACGCTAATTATTTCTTGGAGGAGACGCCAAGTCTTCGTAGGTTTCCTTCTGGTGCACGGGGTCGCCTACAATCCGGCCTTCTTGACGAGTAAAGAGCGGCCCATTAGTCCGACCCACGAGAGATAGGCCGGCAGCCCGAGTACCCCCTAGTCCGGGACACCCTCAGTAGCCCCCAAACTAGTCTTCGAAGCCGAGGTAGGTGCCGAACACCATCAGCTTCGTGGACTAGTTCCCTTCCTCTCGTGATACTGGTGTCAAGCCTGCATTTTTTCTGAATCAAATTCTCAAGTGTTGCCTAGCCGCATGTTCCCCGAACTGTGCTTCGCCCGCCGAGGTATACCGATAACTTAGCCCCGAAGGCTAGTCGCATAGGTGTGAACAGTGACCCCATCTGACAAATTTTTACCGAAGGGTCACAGCCCACCAGGACCACAAGTTGGTTTATGAAAACTCGATTCGCGATTCGGGGCGGTTCCTGCATTGGCGCGTCCCATCGATATGGAGATCGTGCCCTGTTTTTAAGGGATATGATCAATAATCTGCTCCATCCCACGCGCGCGTAATGGCACGATTATACGGGAAAACGGCGAAGCCTGCGTCGCAGTAAAGGGACCCTAGGTTTTTACAGCCCATAAAAGGGGAACGGCCTCCATTTCCTTTGCACGCTCTTACTTCTTCCTTCGCCGTTGCCTTCCCCATCTCTTGAGCTCCAGTGCCCAGATCCGCTCTCCCTCCCAAGAGCCTCTCCAGCCACCCGTTCAATCTAGCAATGGCGGGTTCCGGGTCCAAGGGCAAGTGGGAGGCTTCCATCGTCACCGAGAGCGCCATCTTGGAGTTGAAGAGCATGGGCTACCTCCCTACCAACGTCGCCCACTGCGCACCAGAGGTGGGCCAGGTCATCCCCATGCCGCGGCAAGGCGAGAGGGTGGTGTTCCTCCCCCATTTCATCCGAGGTTTAGGTTTTCCCCTCCACCCCTTCGTCAGGGGCCTCATGTTTTTCTATGGGCTCGATTTCCACGATCTTGCCCCGAATTCCTTTCTGCATATCTCGGCCTTCATCATCATTTGCGAGGCCTTTCTTCGGGTCCGACCACACTTCGGCCTGTGGCTAAAGATCTTCAACATAAAGCCGAAGATCGTCGACGGCCAGCAGGCGGACTACGGGGGAGTGATGGTCAGCAAGCTTCCCCAGGTGGAGTGGCCAGAGGGCACCTTCTTCGAGACCGTCAAGATCTGGTAGAAGGAATGGTTCTACATCACAGAGCCAAGGAGCGCGGATTGGGGGGCGATTCCCGCCTTCAGATCCGGACCCCCCACAAGGCTAGTTTCATGGACCAAGAAAGGCCTTGACTGGGGGTCGAACAAGGAGGTGGCGCTGCTGCAGAGCCGGATTGCCAAGATGATAGAGCAGGGCGTCGAGCTGCCCAACGTGATCCAGATCATGCTCTGCCGCCGAATCCTCCCCTTCCAGGACCGGGCTTCCCCCATGTGGGCCTACAAGCCTGAAGACCCGGCCACCGTGCTCAGCTTCTTCCGTACTTCCCACGCTCAGTTGTGGAAGGTGCTGTTCAAGCCGCAGAAGGACTGGCCGGCCGAGGCGGAAGACTTCGGCCTCGACGCCGCAAACCCCCCTCGGGAGGTACGTTAAGTTTTATTCTTGTATCCGGATTATTCCCTTTTGGTAAGGTACTCAATTCTCTTGATCCTCATCCGCAGAACTGGCTAAAGAAGACCGAGCGGATCAACAGCCCGGCCCCGTTGCCCGAGGGTCCCCGGACGGCCTTGCTGACGGCCATGCTGGCCGAGGAGCCGTACGAGGCACCGGAGAGGAAGGACAAGAAGAAGGAGAAGAAGATGGAGGCCAGAGAGGGCCTCCGTTCCCGAGGACCCCCGGACACTAGATCCGGGGACACCCATGCTCCCTCCGCAAAGAGGAGGAGAAGGAGCAGGGAGAGGAGGGAGAGGAAAGCGATTCCTCTCGAACAAAGAAGACGGCGGTGTCCGAGGACGCTGAGGGGGAGCCGCTTCATCCTTCCCCCAAGAGACCATGCAGGGCCAAGGTGGCCCTGTCCGACGATAGCTCGGCTTCTGCCGAGGACTCCGAGGCCTCCGAAGAGGTTCCTCGGAGGACCCCCAGGGTCAAACCGCAGGCCCAAAGGTACGCATCCTAAGATCCGCTTAATTGTTTTCGGCCGAACTGGGTTTGATATTGATCACATTTTTGCTTCTAACATCGCAGCCCGCTGCGCGACCTCCCCACCGACCAAGTCTTGGAGGGGGATTCTCCACCGGCTGTGCTGGCGAAGAGCGGGACCGAATCGCGCGCCTCGCCTCCTCTAATCGTCGAGGAGGCCGAGGAGGTCCTGTCGAGGAGGACCCCTCCTGTGCCGCACACAGGGGGAGGGGGCGATACCGTCATGGTCGAGGTGCATACCTCGGTCGCCGAAGACCAGGAGGGGAGGGCCCCTCTGGTAAATGAAGAGGAGGAGCCCGATCGATCTGAGCTCTCCCCGAGAGCAGCTCCGGAGCCGTCAAGGCATCCGGAGTCAGGCATTCCGGCCTCCGCGAGGGGAGAAGCCGAAGTGCCCCCGCCGCCCCCGCCCGCCCCAGAGTGGGCGTCGACTGGGTGGCCGGACGAGATGGAGGATGCTTTAACTAGCTCCTCTATCTCTGAAGAGCACCGTGCCCTTATGGGCGCGGTATTGCAAAGTCTTCGGTCCGTGGACAACGGACTGAAGCAGGCCTTCAGTGGCCTTCTCACAGGCTTCAAGGTGAGCCAAGTAATGTTTTTCCCTTAGAAAATTTCTTTTATATGAATGTATAACCTCATACACAGTAGGCCCCGAGACTCTGACTGGCTTGAGCAAAGCCGGTCAGAGGATCGAAAATCGTTATCTCGGATCCTAACGTGCGTAGAGTGATGTGCAGGCGTCATCCTCGGCGGCAGCCGCCAACGCCGAGGAGTTGGCCGAGCTGAATCGGAAGCTCAAGAGCTTCGAGGACGACCTCAGCCTGGTGAACAAGAGGTTCGACGAAGCGCAAGGTATGTCTGAACTATAGTGTTTATTACAGCCGTTCCCTTTTTTTTTGCTAAGTAAGATTTAATGTAAGTAGCGTAAACGGGGTCAACCGATATGACTACAGCTGCTGCCGCGGAGGTCGAGAACCTCAAGGCCGTGTTGAGGACGGCTCAGCTGGAAGCAGCGGAGCAGAGGGCGGCGGCCGAACAGGCGGCTGCCGAATTGGCTACGGTGAGAACCGCTAGCCAGAAGCATGACGCCAGAGTGGCTGAAGTGCAGCAAGAGCTCAAGGACGCCGTCACAAAATGTGAGGCCCTTGAGCAGAAGAATACAGAGCAGGCCGCCGAGCTAACCTCATTGGGGTCGGTGGCCAAGGAAGCGCGGACGGAGGTGCGCGGCTACCAAGAGGAACTCCGCAAGTGAAGCTCATTGCGGATGGTAAGCCGTATTTGCTGCAAAGTGTCTTTCGTGGTAACAGGTTCGCTTTGCTCACGCGAGTGTGTCGTTCCCCAGGCGCCTTTGCGGACCTCCCGAGGAGTGCAGCTGACGCGGCCAGGTTCTTCGCCGCCCAGGAGGGTCGCGCCGAGCAGAGGCTATTTTGGGCGCAATTTCAAGCACCCGAACACCCTTCCCTCTTCAACAACCAGATGAAGCAGCTGATGCTGTTGCATCGGATGGCGGAGCCGGTGATGAAGCACCTCTACGTCAAGCTATGACCTTCGGAGCCGCTGCCGAGCAGCTACTTCGGTTTGGTGCAGAGGTTGTACGACGCCAGTCCCCGGATCGATGCCTGGAAGCGCTCCGTATGCATTGAGGGAGCTCGGATGGCCTTCGGGAAGACCATGGAGCACTGACCAAAGATCAAGCCAGCCGAAGTCGCCACTGGACCTCCACCTCCGGCGAAGGAGCATAGGCGCCCCGAGTAGTACTTTCCCATCGTGATGGATGGTGCTCGGGCGATAGAGGCCCAATGCTCAAAAGATGTAATTTATGAGTAGGTTTTATTTTCCTTGTATCCGAGGAGTTGAAACTTTTGTCTTGTTGAAATGCGACTGGTTGGCTGAAAATATAATGCCTTATGTGTTTTATTTTGACTCCTGTCATGGTTTTGTCACGGTAGGATGTCCTCGTGAAAAGGACTTAGGGGTGAGGCCATCGCAACAAGGTGGTAGCTTAAACGGGGTTGGTCGGAATTGAGAGACACGACTTTTACCCAGGTTCGGCCCCTCACGGTGGAGGTAAAAGCCTACATCCTACTTGATTGCCATTGATGATGATGATCTCAATTACAAGGGTGCTGTTTTGGTACCTCTATCTCGAGAGCTACTAGTTTGTCTGTCTATCTCAACCTGCCCCTCTTGGGGTGCCTTGCCCCTCCTTATATAAGTTGAAGGGGCTGGCTTACATGTAGAGTCCTAGTAGGACTACAACTAGTCTCTTTTCTACTACAAGTCGGATCCTATTCCGGGTCTTGCTTCCCTTGTCAGGGAACTTTCCTCTTCTTGGACCATCTCCGCGAGTCGGCACATTGGGCTCCTGTCAAGCCGGCCTCCTGCCGGGTCTCGTCACTGGGCCCTGGATTCCTCCTTGCCATCTTGTCTTAACCCGGAAAACGGGGCAACCCATAGAGCCTTCAAGCTCTAGGCCGGGTCAAACCTTTAGCTGGGTTATAACCGTGGGGAATATCCCCAAGATTAGCCCCCAGGTTAGTTTGAATTTATTCATGCTAAGCTCCGGCTTCAAAATCATCTTGCTGACACTGGTTCCACGCAGAAAAATATTGGAAAAATAACCCATCTGACATTTTGAGTCGGCTTCCAGTGCTTTGTCTTGATAAAATTATTAGAAAACAAATAAATTCTTCTGATGTTGAGCTGCCCTTCAATGCTTCTTGGCCTTCTATGAATAACTTGGAGCAAATAAACTTTGCAAATTTTTTCTTCGACAATATGAGACCCGGTTCGCTCAAAACTGAGGATTTGAGGGTGTTCCTCCCTTATATCCATATTATCTGTAGCCCCCAAGTCTTAAGAGTGGAATGTAGTGATAGCTTAAGACTTGCTTAAATATAAATGTTGCAACTTTGGAGAAATCCAGATTGTTCATCTGAGTCACCAATCACAAACTGAATGTTTTGCATTTCACATCTGTAGCCCCCAAGGGCCGGCTCATCAGTATGTGATGGGCCGGGTCTTCAATGTGGACCTTATGATCTATTGAAACAACTGAACGCTGTAACCCCCAAGTGCCGGGTTGTCTTGCTTGTAGCAAGCTGGGACTTGAACTTAGCTTTTGATGTTTGTAGATGTATAGCTGCAAATAGTGTAGCCCCCAAGGGCCGGGTTAGCTGTCCTCATCTGGAACATGAACTATCTGTAGAGTCAATGACTGTAGCCCCCAAGGACCGGGTCACTATTAATAGTGAGCCGGGTCTTCAATGAAAGTAGTTTAAAATGACAATGCATTAGCCCCCAAGTGTCGTGGTGCATGCTTGCAGCAACATGGGACTTTCATACTTAATTTAATCTTGATTTGAATAATGTAGCCCCCAAGTGCCGGGCCATGTGCCTGCGGCGACTCAGGACTATTCCTTCCATTGTAGAATAAAATTAGATCCATTGTAGCCCACAGGACTCAAGGAGAAAACCAAGCAAAGCCGGCCAAACCAACTCTTGAAGACCCGGTGTTTGACAATTGTGGAGAAAAACTTGCCTGAGTCTGAGGGACAGTTTGTTTGGATGATGTTGCTGGGTACTTTGCATATCAACGCTGAATTTGTTGCTAAATCCATCAAGAGTGCTGCCTTGCATAACACTTCATATTTCATTGCCTTTAATAAATCCGGTTGCCATGATATCCTTGCTTGAATTTTGTTCTCCTTTGCAGCATCAGAATAATCCAAATTGTGAATTGCCACTGGTAATTTATTAAACCCTGCTCCTTACTGTAAGCCAGCATTTTGGATTTAAAAAGAATAGCCATCTCTCTGAGCCGGCATTGAAAACCTCAATCATATAATACTGGTTATGATAAACCATGATGAAGACCCGACCATTTTGGCCATAAAGGATTTGTTTGTTCCTGCATAGTTACACTGTAACCCGGTTTTGAAGACCGGTTCCTGCAACATAAACAAATATAGATATGCATTGGATGATGATGCATTGTATGATGATGCAATGCATGATGATGCAATGTATGATGATGTATGGGTATGGTAACAGAGTATAAAAATGTCGGGTTTCGAGGCACGACATAAGACCGGCTTTCGAGGCTCGAGTCTTGGTTTCGCTTCCTGTGGAAGCAGGCTTTTTGGCCTCTTTTGGTTTGTCCTAGCTCTCTGAAAGCCGGCTCTCACGTGACCAACTGACGTTTTAACTCTGATGAATTCAGGGTCACCTCTGTGATTGACTCATCAGGCGTACACCGGGTCACCTTTTCGGAGTAGCATCTTGCTAACAGGCAGGTTTAACCAAGTATATTTTGGCTTTTCGCCGGGTTAAAAGGGTTTTGTAAGCTAAACTCAATGAGTTGGAACCCCCAAGCAACCATATGATCATGGAAAAGCTCAGCATAGGATATACAGGAGACAATGCTACTACTGCAAAACATCTGGGGTCCAGATAAGCCGGTTTTATTCCTTTGATCATTATCGAGCAGGATACCCATGTTTAGACTGCGCATCATGGCAACTAGTCTTCTTTGGTAACCCCCTTTTTTTATGTTTTGCCAATATAGCAGGATACCTATGTTTTAACTACGCATCATGGTAGCTAGTCCTCTTTGACAACCTTTAATTTTTCGCCAACAAGGCAGCAGCCCCCGGGTCCGGGTTGTCTTCCCTGCAATGATCCGGGGGTTTTGTATTTGTAGAAACCAGCCAAATCTGCCATGTCATGTTTGTGTAGCCCCCGAGTCTTAAGTCGACTCGAGGAGCCGGCTTGAGATTCTTTATACTTGGCTGTGGCACAAACCGACGTATAGTTGACAGCTGAGAGCTGGAATTTATTGAAACCGGAAGCAATGTGGCGAGTTGATGATCTTTGTGATGCTCGTCGTATGTCCTCCCATTCCTTGCTATTCTCTCTTGGTCCGGCTCTCCTGTTTTCTCCAGGGCCAATTTTTTTCTTTGCTGGCTTTGAATTGCCGGTTTTTGAATTGCCGACTCTACTGAGACTGGCTCTCTTTGCTCTTCCGGGGAGGTTTCCTCCATGGCCGACTCTTCTGTTTCTTTTGATGTGGTGAATTAGACCAGACCGCAGGATGGTGAGCTGTGTGTTTTGCCGGATAGCTTGGCGTGGGCCAGTCGACTGAGTGGACTCTAGCATGCTTCGGTGTGTTGATGTAAATTGGACCGCGGTGGCGGCGGCTCACGCGCGTGTCTGTTGGGCAACTCGTGCGAGCAGGCGCGGCCTGGTGCGTTGATGTAGACCGGACCGCGAGGACGGTGGCCTGTGCGAGTCCGTTGGGCAGCTCGTACGAGCAGGCGAGGCCCCGGTGTGTTGATGTAGACGCGAGAGCTGGCCGGTAAATTGGCGTGGACGCGGGAGTCGGCCGTGATGTTTGAAGCCGGCGCGGACGCGAGAGTCGGCCGCGGCTCTGTAAACTAGCACGGACGCGCGAGTCGGCCGCGGCGTTGTAAACCGGCGTGGGCGCGCGAGTCGGCTGCGGCGTTGTAAGCCGGCGCGGGCGCGCGAGTCGGCTACGGCGTTGTAAGCCGGCACGGACAAGGGTGTCGCCTGGCGTGTTGATGTAGACTGAACCGCGGAAGCGGCAGCTTACACACGTGTCCGTCGAGCAGCGCGGCACGGACGAATGCCAGTGTAGAATGATGCTGGCGCGCGCTCCATATCCGTGGTATAACGCTACTTTTGTGATGAATAATTGTCCTGCGTAAAAATATGTTGTACGGCAAAGTAATTGTTCTCTGAAAAATTTAATATATGCTAATAAAACAAACTGGATGGATAGCACCTGATTTATTTAGACGACAGATGATCCGTGTGTATGTCCACCGGGACGTCCGATTAATGAGACTCGCCGTTGTGTTTCTTGCTGCAGATCAAAGAGTATTATACTGCGGTAAAGATCCACTAGATCTAGACCCACGTGCCAGCCATTAGTACTAATAGTATTTTCACGTGAGGAGTACTAATTTGCTCTGGTGCATGATGGCTTTGGCCTCCCTTTTTCCTTGTTGGGACTTGAGGCGAGCAGCAGCAGCAACTCAGATCATTTTTTTTCAACCTGATGCGTGCAGCCACAAAAATCTTTCTTTTTTCTAACTCCCTTGACTTTGCATGTACGGCCACGAAAAAGATAGACTGGATATTTTCCTTAGTTAGCAGCTTACGTACGCCATCTTTATTCTCTCTCTCTTCCTTGGTTACTTTCCTCAATCCGATTCAAACTGTTGTTTTTCCTCTCTCTTTTTTTTATCCTGAAGTGGTAGTGCGCCATGGCTGTACACCTTTTTGTCTCCAATACTGATTTCCATGCTGATTATCTAGTACTATGACATGGCGTCTGGTGTTCTGAACTGACGGGAAAAAAACTGCTATGGAATCTGTGTGTCCGCCTGACGCCTTCTGGCTTGATTTTTCGTTGCTTCTCCATGAATCCTGCCTGCACCGCCCGCGTTGTTTTACTAAGACAGAGCCGGTCGGCCTCGTTCGGCTGTTGCCGCGTTCAATCTTGTGACTTGGACGCTTTCAAGCGAAGTCGCCGCTAAGGTTTATTCCCAATTCTTGATTGATGAAACTTGGATTCGATGTAGATTCTTTTAGGCCGGCTCTTCTTCATCCGTGTAATTGCGAGCTTCTCGATCCCTAGGGAGTTCCCTCCAAGAACTCAACACCACCGTGCGCTGGCCCCATGGTGGGCGCCAACTGTCGTGGTTTTGTCACGGCAGGATGTCCTCATGAAAAGGACTTAGGGGTGAGGCCATCGCAACAAGGTGGTAGCTTGAACGGGGTTGGTCGGAATTGAGAGACGCGACTTTTACCCAGGTTCGGCCCCTCACGGTGGAGGTAAAAGGCTACATCCTGCTTGATTGCCATTGATGATGATGATCTCAATTACAAGGGTGTTGTTTTGCTACATCTATCTCGAGAGCTACTAGTTTGTCTGTCTATCTCAATCAGCCCCTCTTGCGGTGCCTTGCCCCTCCTTATATAAGTTGAAGGGGCCGGCTTATATGTAGTGTCCTAGTAGGACTACAACTAGTCTCTTTTCTACTACAAGTCGGATTCTAGTCCGGGTCTTGCTTCCCTTGTCAGGGAACTTTCCTCTTCTTGGACCATCTCCGCGAGTTGGCACATTGGGCTCCTGTCAAGCCGGCCTCCTGCCGGGTCTCGTCACTGGGCCCTGGATTCCTCCTTGCCATCTTGTCTTAACCCGGAAAACGGGGCAACCCATAGAGCCTTCAAGCTCTAGGCTGGGTCAAAACTTTAGCCGGGTTATAACCGTGGGGAATATCCCCAACAACTCCTGTGTGGCTGTTTAAAACTGAAAGTTACCAGTCGTTGGCTTCAACCCCCTTACAGATACTTCATGGGGTGCTTCTCCCGAACACCTTAACTCTTAGCCGACGTATGTGATATCCGGACGGACCGTGGTTGAAACCATTATCACGTGGTTCCTTGGACAGAAAACCCTTCGTTTAACACGGGCTAACCTCCAACGATTTTTAGTTTAACACTAGTCATCGGATCGCCGACCAGTTCTCGCTTATTATGACGGTCAGTTTTCGGCTTTCTCCACTGAGATACTTAACCAGGCTAGCTAGAAGCACAATCGCAGTGGTTCTCCCTTTACCCTCCTATCCGAACAATGCAGAACGTAAGAGGGCAAACACAGGAGCCGGGCAACCCAACTATTGACCAAAGACACAATTCGGAACTGATTCATATAATGCAATATCCGTGACGCCGAGCACATGTAATAAAATTGGTGCCAGACTGATGTTTAGGGCTAGATGAAGATGCAAGCCCCCGGTCTATTAGCCAATCACATCTAATAAAGGAAACGTATCGTAATAGATTGTTTCGGCCGAAAAGCAGAAAGGAAAGTGCAACATAAGTACTCGCACTGTGACCGGAAAAAATGGTCATTATTTCCTTTAAATTCGTGACGTCTATCCGTACAATCAGAACTGCCGAAGTAACTTTTACAGATACTTTAAGAAAAAATGCATTAGAGGAAAGGTTTACACAGGGCCTTCAAGAGTGGTTTGATGTCCCTACTACGCCCTACTGCACGTCTGCGCCTTTGCTCTTTATGAAGCTTCCGTGTGAGTGAAGTTGTCGATTGTGTGCTCGGCGGAAGTAGTAATGTTCGGCGCACGAGCCCTTGAGGAAGGGTTTTGAGAGATCGCCGCACTGTATCAGCTTAACGCTGATCAGGCCCTAGATGGTGCATGTAGTTTCGTGGTGTCCCGAGGACATCTTCGGCCGTGGCTTGGTCGAACCGAGCTCTCGGCGCTTGAGTTGACTTGCCCCCACAGCAGCCCATGGAATCTTGAGCGCGAAGTTGTGCATTCGAGGCACGTATTTTGCGGATGGGTGAGGCTTGCTGTGGGGCGCGTATCCCTATTTAGGGTGAGCACGGGAGTGCTCTGGGGCCGAGGCCATAGCTCGGGCGCGTTTGAGTGCGTCCAGTGTCTTGCCAGTAGACTGGGCCTGCGACGCTTCTTCGGCGGCTTGGAATTCGACGGCTAGAGCTGCCGTGTGTTCCTCTGTTCGGAGTGAGCGTTCGGTATTACCATTGACGGTAATAACGCCCTTTGGTTCTGGCATCTTGAGCTTCAAGTATGCGTAGTGTGGGACGGCGTTAAAGTGGGCGAACGCTGTCCGGCCGAGGAGTGCGTGGTAACCGCTGCGGAAGGGGACAATATCGAAGATCAAGTCCTCGCTGCGGAAGTTATCGGGCGAACCGAAGACTACTTCCAATGTCACGGATCTCGAGCAGCGTGCTTCAACGCCTGGGATTACACCTTTAAAGGTGGTGTTACTGGGTTTAATCCTTGACGGGTCGATCCCCATTTTCCTCACTGTATCTGAGTAAATCAGGTTGAGGCTACTGCCTCCGTCCATAAGGACTCTGGTGAGGTGAAATTCGTCCACGATGGGGTCGAGCACCAGAGCCACTGTTCCTCCATGACGGATACTGGTCAGATGGTCTCGACGGTCGAAAGTGATCGGGCAGGCCGACCACGGGTTGAATTTCGGGGCTACAGGCACTAAGGCGTAGACATCCCGGAGTGCGCGTTTCCGCTCCTTCTTCGGTATATGCGTGACGTAAATCATGTTCACGGTCTTTACCTCGGGAGGGAACTGCTTTTGGCCTCCATTGTTCGGCCCGCGAGGTTCGTCATCATCCTCGCTGCGGGGACCCTTGCTCTGTTCCTCGGTTGTGATCTTGCCGGCCTGTTTGATTACCCAACAGTTGCGGTTGGTGTGGTTGGCGGGCTTATCCGAGGTACCGTGGATCTGGCAGGGCCTGTCCAAGATTCTGTCTAGTGCAGACGGGTCGTCCCGGTTTCCTTTAGAAGGTTTCTTCCGCGGTCCCGATTTCGAGCCGCTGAACCCAGCGTTTACCGCTGCATCATCGGCTTCACTGCCGTTGTTTGTGTGCCGGCGCTTATTGTTCTTGTTGCGCCGGGGTTTCCCGTTCCCGTCCCAGGCCTCTGAAGTGCCGGGGTCTTCGGGGTGGTTGCTTCAACGAGCTAACCAGCTATCCTCACCCGCGCAAAAGCGGGTCATTAGGGAGGTGAGGGCCGACATTGTTCTCCGCTTGTCCTGGCCGAGCTGGCGGGCGAGCCACTCGTCCCGAATACTGTTTTTGAATGCAACAATTGCTTCAGCGTACGGACAGTCGACGATCTGGTTCTTCTTGGTCAAGAACCGGTTCCAGAATTGCCGGGCTGACTCCCCAGGCTGCTGAACGACATGGCTCAGGTCGTCGGCGTCCGGCGGCCGAACATAGGTGCCTTGGAAGTTTGCTCGGAATGCATCCTCGAGCTCCTCCCAGCTCCCGATTGAGTTTTTGGGTAGGCTGTTCAGCCAATGCCTTGCTGGCCCTTTGAGTTTCAACGGTAGATATTTGATGGCGTGGAGGTCATCTCCCTGGGCCATATGAATGTGGAGAAGAAAATCTTCGATCCACACGGCTGGGTCAGTTGTCCCATCGTATTGTTCTATATTCACGGGTTTAAACCATTCGAGGAACTGATGCTGCATCACCTCATCTGTGAAACACATTGGGTGTGCGGCGCCCCTGACCCGGGCTACGTCGTGTTGGAGATCGGTTGTCATCCGGGCATGGTGCTGCTCCCGAGCTCTATCGTTCCTGTCGCGCCAGGCTTGGTATCCGTCCCGTCCAGCGGGTATATAACCTCTGGATCCATAGATGGATCTTGACTGTGTCCCTCTGGCGTTCAGGTCGTGCCGCAGATCGCGTGGGTCATCCGGTTGAACCGGGTCTTTGCCCGCCCGGCGAGGGGGCGCGGGTGGGTGTTCGGTTTCTCCAGCTGTCCTATCCCGTCCTCAAGGGGGGCGGTCGGGCTGGCTTGTGTAAGTTTGTCCGGGAGGCATGGGCTCAAAGGCCTCGTCCTTGAATGAAGGTAGCAAACGCCGTCGTGGATAGCTTTTGTATTGATCCTGGCGCTGATTGTCGAAGCCCTCTTCGGCTGCTAAGACCATTGTCCACCTGTCGTTGAGTGTGTCTTGTTCGGCCTTTAGCTGTTGTTGCTTTTTCTTCATGCTTCGGGCGGTGGCTATGAGTTGCTGCTTGAATCTTTCCTGTTCCAGGGGGTCCTCTGGGACAACGAAATCCTCGGGTCCGAGGCTGTCCTCCTCTTTGGACGGAGGGAGGTAGTTACTATCCTCAGAATCCTTGGGGTCGCCAGGGTTACCCTGGTCCTCGTGCCCATCAGGGGCGTCATGGTGCTGTTCGGGGGTGTTGTTGCAGAGTTCCCCCATGTTATCTGGAGTGTCGTTATCTCCAGTGCCGTTCGTGTCTGTGTTATTTTCCTTGCCCTTTCCTCGCCCTCTGGCTCGCTGTCGTCGGTGTTTGGGCGGTTCCTCGGCGGGGCCGTCGCCGTCCTTCATGGTCGTGTTGCCATCCTTCTTGGGGGTATCGACCATGTAAACGTCATAGGTGGAGGTGGCGGTCCACTTTCCGGTGTTGGAGGTGGCAAGGGAGGGAGCCATATAAGGCGGGACGTTGATATCGTCGTCCATGTCGCCAGCCTCCTCGGAGGCGTAGTCCAGCATGTCGGTTAAGTCTTCGACAGTGGCTACTAAGTGGGTGGTGGGTGGGACACAAAATTCCCCGCAGTTGGCCTCAAGTCCGATCTGCTCGTGGACTGAGGACGGGCCATCCACGATATTCATCTGCTGGATCCGATCTAACATCTCGCTAAAAAGCGAGAGGTCTACTAGACCCATCCTTGGGCATACTTCGGAATCGAACTCCGGTGTGCCGGCGTCGGAAGTGTGCTCGGTCAAGGGTGACCCTTGGTTTTCTGGCGCCGGAGTCGGATCCGAACTGAAAGCCAGATCCGAACTGAGGACCGGCCCGGAGACGGGGCCGAGGAGAGAATCCGAGGTTAAGGCCTCGGGATTATTAGGCTCCTCGGGTAAAGCTGAGAACCTAGTAAGGACCAGATCGCCCCGAGAATCGGTGACGTACTCCAGGTTGCCGAACCTGATCTCCTGCTCAGGGGCGAAGCTGTAGACCTGGTCAAGGTGACCAATCGGATTAGCGTGTAGCACAATGCTGCCGAACGCGAAGAGCTGAACGGGGACAAAGATGTCCCCGCTGTGGATGCCATCGCTGATGACAAGGCGAGCCATTGATCCTTGCTGACCCAACGGCGGAACTCTCAATGAAAGCACCAATGTCGGTACCAAAACCGGCAGATCTCGGGTAGGGGATCCGAGCTGTGGATCTTGGAATCAATGAGTAACAGGGAACATAGAGACAGCAATTTACCCAGGTTCGGGCCCTCTCGAAGAGGTAAAACCCTACGTCCTGCTAGATTGTATTGATGTGATTGTACGAAGGTTACAGAGTTGATCTACCTCGAGATCGGATGAGCTAAACCCTAGGTGGTTGTGATGATTATGTGCCTCTACGAACTAAACCCTCTGGTTTATATAGACACCAGAGGGACCTAGGGTTACATATGGACGGTTGCCATCAGGGGATAAACATGCTGGTTACGCTAATTATTTCTTGGAGGAGACGCCAAGTCTTCGGAGGTTTCCTTCTGGTGCACGGGGTCGCCTACAATCCGGCCTTCTTGACGAGTAAAGAGCGGCCCATTAGTCCGGCCCACGAGAGATAGGCCGGAAGCCCGAGTACCCCCTAGTCCGGGACACCCTCACTAATGCCTATGTTAGTGAATTCATTGGGAGAATGTCTGCTGCTTTGGAAGAGAATAATGATATGCATGAATCCATAGACAATTGTGATTCCATTGATTCCATTGAAATATCCCCTCTTGATGAATGTGATGCTTGCTATTCTTATGGCCATGATGCCAATATTAATGATGCTTATAGAGATGAACTCGCTATAGTTCCTTATGTTAAAAATGAAATTATTGCTATAGCACCCATACTTGATAGCTCCTTGAATGAAAAGCATGATTGCAATGATGTTATTATAAATTCTATTAATGTCAATTGTGCTAATTATATGCAAAACTACGAGCTTGGGGATGATAATTTTGTTATGTCCACTACTTATTGCAATGATCATGATTAGGGTGATAGTGCTTCTTACGATCTTGAAAATTTATTTAAGCCTCATGATGAATATGTTATTTGCAATAATATTGAAAGTGGGTTTGGAAGAGTGTCAACTTTAGGTAAAAAGAATCCCACATATTCGGAGAGTGTTCAATCTTATGAAAATTTTGATGAAAGTGGGTTTGGAGAGGTCATGACTTTAGTTGATGTTAATCCCACTATTTTGGAAGATTATAAATTTTTTATGCATGTGGATCATAGAGAGAATATTGATTATGATAGCTATATTGTTGAGTTTGATTATGATCCTACATATAATTATTGTGAGAGAGGAAAATATGGTTGTAGAAATCTTCATATCACTAAATTACCTCTCATTGTGTTGAAAATTTTAATGCTTCATTCTTCCTATTTGCATATGCTAGATATTGCTTGTCTTGATAATTTGTTTTCCTACAAAATGCCTATGCATAGGAATTATGTTAGACTTAAATGTGTTTGTCACATATTTTATGATGCTCTCTTTGTGTTTCAATTATTATCTTTCATGTGAGCATCATTAAAATCTCAAAGCCTATCTTAATGGCTATAAAGAAAGAGCTTGTTGGGAGACAACCCAATATTTTCTGTTTTGAGTGTTTGCATGATTATAGCTTCTGTTATGATTGTGTTTTTTATGTTTTAATTAGTGTTTGTGCCAAGTAATGCCTTTGGGATGATTTGGAAGATAGTATAATTGATGCTGTTTGGAAAACAGAAAGTTTTGCATCCAGTGCTGGAATTATAATTCTGTACTGCGGCATTAGAAAAATCTGAAATTTTTACACAGTATTGGTATACAAATTTTACACGTTATCCTAATTTTTCATAATTTTTGGAGTTAAAAAAGTACGGCTTTTAAATAGATCTTTATAGACTGTTCTGTTTTAGACAGATTCTGTTTTTGTTACATAGTTTGCTTATTTTGATGAATCTATGGATCCTATCGGGGGGTATGAGTCATGGAGAAGTTGGATTACAGTAGAATTATGCCAATATTAAATATGAATCAATTTACAACAGTACCTAAAGTTAAAGATTTATTTGTTATACTAACGGATCTCACGAGGTTTCTGTTGAGTTTTGTGTGCTGAAGTTTTCAAGTTTTGGGTGAGACTACGATGGATAAAGGAATAAGGAGTGGCAAGAGCCTAAGATTGGGGATGCCCAAGGCACCCCAAGGTAATATTCAAGGAAGACTCAAGCGTCTAAGCTTGGGGATGCCCCGGAAGGCATCCCCTCTTTCGTCTACAATCTATCGGTAACTCACTTGGAGCTATATTTTTATTCATCACATGATATGTGTTTTACTTGGAGCGTCTTGTGAAATAGTTTGTTTGCTTTTTAGTTTTTCACAATCATATTTTCTGAACACACCTTTTTGAGAGGGACACACATTATTCGTGATTTGTTAGAATACCCTATGTGCTTCACTTATATCTTTTGAGCTAGGCAGTTGCTCTAGTGCTTCACTTATATCTGTTAGAGCACGGCGGTGGTTATATTTTAAATAAATAGTTGCACTCTCATGCTTCACTTATATCTTTTTGAGAGTCTCATGATAGCAATGGTAATATGCACGGGTTATGAATTTGGTCCTGATATGATAGGTATTCAAGAGGGATATAATAAAAACTTTCATGTAGATCACTGAATATGATAAATTTGATTCCTTGCAATAGTTTTGCGATATTAAGATGGTAATACGTGGGAGGTATTTGTAGATAATTGTGGTTTAGTAAGAATAGTTGTGTTAAGGTTTGTGATTCCCGAAGCATGCATGTATGGTCTGTCGTTATTCTAAGAAGTTGGAGCATGAATTATTATTGATTGACTTCCTTTGTGTGGCGGTCGGGGGCGCGCGATGGTTAACTCCTACCAACCTCCCCCCTAGGGGCATGCGTAGTAGTACTTTGCTTCGAGGGCTAATAAACTTTCGCAATAAGTATGTGAGTTCTTTATGACTAATGTGAGTCCATGGATTATACGCACTCTCACCCTTCCGCAATTTACTAGCCTCTTCGGTACCGTGCATTGCCCTTTCTCACATCGAGAGTTGGTGCAAATTTCTCCGGTGCATCCAAACCCCGTGATATGATACGCTCTATCACACATAAGCCTCCTTATATCTTCCTCAAAACAGCCACCATACCTACCTATCTTGGCATTTCCATAGCCATTCCGAGATATATTGCCATGCAACTTCCACTGTTCCGTTTTTATGACATACATCATCATTGTCATATTGCTTTGCATGATCATATAGCTGACATAGTATTTGTGGCTCAGCCAGCATTCATCATTGTTATACATGTTATGCTAGCATCATTGCACATCCTGGTACACTGCCAGAGGCATTCATATAGAGTCATATTTTTGTTCTAGTATCGAGTTGTAATGTTGAGTTGTAAGTAAATAGAGGTGTGATGATCATCATTATTAGAGCATTGTCCCAGTGAGGAAAGAATGATGGAGACTAATGAGTCCTCGAAAAAGTGGGAATGAGGTCCATGAGATCGTTCTAAAAAAAAGAGGCGAAAAAGAGCCATGAAAAAAAATGAGAGAAAAAGAGAGAAGGGCAATGTTACTATCCTTTTTCACACTTGTGCTTCAGAGTAGCACCATGTTTTTCATATAGAGAGTCTCCTATTTTGTCACTTTCATATAGTAGTGGGAATTTTTCATTATAGAACTTGGCTTGTATATTCCGATGACGGGCTTCCTCAAATGCCCGAGGTCTTCATGAGCAAGCAAGTTGGATGCACACCCACTTAGTTTTCATGACGAGCTTTCATACACTTATAGCTCTTAGTGCATCTGTTGCATGGCAATCCCTACTCCTCGCATTGACATCAATTGCTGGGCATCTCCATAGCCCGTTGATTAGCCTCGTCGATGTGAGACTTTCTCCATTTTTGACTTCTCTTATTTATCTCTACCACCATACTCTATTCCACCCATAGTGCTATATCCATGGCTTGCGCTCATGTATTGAGTGGGAGTTGAAAAAGCTGAAGCGCATAAAAAAGTATGAACCAATTGCTCGGCTTGTCATCGGGGTAGTGCATGATAAATACTTTGTGTGAAGAAGATGGAGCATGACAGGATTATATGATTTTGTAGGGATAACGTTCTTTAGCATTATTTTGAAAGACATGATTGTTTGCTAGTATGCCTGAGAATTGAATTCTTTATATCAAACTATAGACTATTGCTATGAATCATTTGGATCTTATTATTCATACCGTAAGAGAGAGATTACATGATGACACATGATAGGTAGCATTCCACATCAAAAATTCTGTTTTTATCATTTACCTACTCGAGGACGAGCAGGAATTAAGCTTGGGGGTGCTTGATACGTCTCCAACGTATCTATAATTTTGATTGTTCCATGCTATTATAGTATCAATCTTGGATGTTTTTATATGCAATTATATATCATTTTTTGGGACTAACCTATTAACCTAGTGCCCAGTGCCAGTTGTTGTTTTCTGCTTGTTTTTGGCTTTTCCGAGAAACAGTACCAGATGAAGTCCAAATGCCACAAAACTTTTTGGAGATTTTTTTCTGGACAAAAGAAACCTTGGAAACATTGATAGGAGGCCAGAAGCCTCACGGAGGCTTCACAAGGCAACAAGGCGCGCCCCGGGGGGGGGGGCCGTGTTGCCTTGTGGGGCCCACGTGACTCCGTTTGACCTAATTCCACTTCTATAAATTCACAAATATTGGGAAACCCCGAGAGAGCCAGAAGAAAAAACCTTTCCGCCACCGCAAGCCTCTGTTCTTCCGCTATCCCATCTGGAGGCCTTTTCCGGTACTCTGCCGGAGGGGGAATCGATCACGGAGGGCTTCTACATCAACCTTGCTGCCCTTTCGATGATGTGTGAGTAGTTTACCATAGACCTACGGGTCCATAGCTAGTAGCTAGATGGCTTCTTCCCTCTCTTTGATCTTCAATACCATGTTCTCCTTGATGTTCTTGGAGTTCTATCCGATGTAATCTTCTTTTGCGGTGTGTTTGTTGGGATCCAATGAATTGTGAGTTTATGATCAGATTATTCATGAGAAATATTTGAGTCTTCTCTGAACTCGTTTATGCATGATTGTTATAGCTTTGTATTTCTCTCCGATCTATCAATTTGGTTTGGCCTACTAGATTGATTTATCTTGCAATGGGAGATGTGCTTTGTGATGGGTTCAATCTTGCGGTGCTCAATCCCAGTGACAGAAGGGGACATGACACGTATTTGTATTGTTGCCATTAAGGATAAAAAGATGGGGTTTATTCATATTGCTTGAATTTGCTTCTCTACATCATGTCATCTTGCTTAAGGCGTTACTCTGTTTTTATTAACTTAATACACTAGATGCATGCTGGATAGCGGTCGATGAGTGGAGTAATAGTAGTAGATGCAGGCAGGAGTCGGTCTACTTGTCTCGGACGTGATGCCTATATACATGATCATTGCCATGAATCCGTCATAATTATTTGCTTTTCTATCAATTGCCCAACAATAATTTGTTTACCCACCGTATGTTTATGTGCTCAAGAGAGAAGCCTCTAGTGAAAACTATGGCCCCCAAGTCTATCTTTATCATATAAAAAACCTAAAAATACCTTGCTGCAATTTATTTACTTTTATTTTAATTAGTATTTTAGTTTATCTATTTACCTTGATAAGATTTAATCCTTGCAAATAACCGCTAAGAGGATTGACAACCCTCTTATTTGCGTTGGGTGCAAGTGTTTTCTCTTGTGTGTGCAGGTGCGCTTAAAAGAATTTTGCTTGGTTCTCCTACTGGATTGATAACCTTGGTTCTTAACTGAGGGAAATACTTATCTCTACTGTACTGCATCATCCTCTCCTCTTCGGGGAAATACCAATGCAGACTACAAGTAGCAGCGTTCAGCATAGTCAAGGCGGAGTAGCCGACAGTATTTTCCAAACCTTGGATTAGACAAGGAGTAGCTGTTCAACAGCATGGAGGCGCAGACGTGCGGCAGGGAAGACACGGGAAACAACTCCCGCTTTTTAAAGCCCTGTATCAAACCCTTCTTCTTCTTCTTCTTTTTCACATACTCTCTGTATCTTGTAAGGTTCCTTCTTATAATAGCTCGGCATCTATGGCTAGGCCTTATGAATGAAAAAACAGACCTTTTTCGGTCCCTGCACAAAATTACGTGTCATTTTTTTTCTGTCTTTGCTTTGTAGCAATGTGGAAACCGTTTGAAATACGCAGCTGAGTCCGGCTTTCAACTGGGGGCTCGCATATAAAATCGAGCCTATGTTTAAGTCCGATATTTGTTTGGCATCTCGGATATTGCATTATATGCATCAGTTTCAAATTGTGATTTTGGTCAATGGTTGGGTTGCCCGGCTCCTATACTTGACTCCTATGTTCCACTTTGTTCGGCTAGGAGTGTAAAGGGAGAACCACTGCGATTGTGCTTCCAGCTCGAATGGTCAAGCACCTCAGTGGAGAAATCCGAAAATTGACTGTCACGATAGGCGTAAACTGGTCGGCGATCCACAAACAGTGTCAAACTAGAAACCGTTAGTTGTTACATCATGTTAAACAAAGGGTTCTTGTCATAACAACCGAGGTGTTAAAACGGGTGCATCTCGGCTTGTCCGGTCACCACTACACCGGGGGCTAGGTCAGCTACCCCACAATTCAAACTCCTATGACTAAGTGAAAGTTATAAAGCCACTATAGTTTGATTGCCTGGTTCACTAAATACGCAACTGCCTAAAGGGCACCGAGACGTCGGCTAAGGGTTTACGCGTTTTAAGGAACACCCCGCGTCGCATCTACAAGGGGGTAGAAGCCAACGACTGGCCACTTTCAGGATTAAAAACGGTCGCATGGGAATAAAAATAACACGTCTGATACAAACGACTGATAATCATAATATTACTTGTTTTTGTACACATTTCTTCTCGGCATACCAAGGGACCTTTAGAACCGCGGTTCGGACTTCGCACACGGCGCCTCGGTCACCCGAGCGCCTTCACGCACCTTGGTCAAGAACTGCTCGGGCGTCCGCTTCTTCCCTTCTGAGGCCCTGACGTGATCTCGAGCGGCTTAATCTTCGGATAATGCGCCATTGTGGACGCATACGCCCGCTCCGCGCCTTCCAAGCAGGCCGAACGCTTCCAGTTCTCGACCTGGGGGCTTGCATTTTGCAGCCTGTGCACCAGGCCAAAGAAGCTGGCTGGCATCGGCTCTTGCGGCCAGAGGTTGATGCAGAGATCTTCCATCACCGGCCATGTTGTACGGAATAGCTCAGCCAGCTGCTTCATCTAATTATTCAGAAGAGGCAGATGCTCTGGCGCCTGGAATTGTGCCCAGAAGGTCTTCTCCACGGACTCCTCGAGACGAGCGGCGAAGTAGGAGCCGGCGTCTGAAGCACTCCGCGACAAGTACCTAAAGGCCTCTAAAGAACGCCGGACTTGCATAAGATGGGCAAATCTGCTGTCACCAAAAACGCAGCGAAGCAGGTATGACTTACCAGCGGCGATCTGCTTCACTTGTTGAAGCACTTCGTGATCCGCCCTAGCCTGGGTCGTGGCCTCCTTACAGGCTGAGCTCGCAGTTTCGAGCTCGGAGGCTAGCTTGTCTTTTCTTCCTGGAGGGCGTCATGCTGCTTGTTGATACGTCCATTTTGCATCATGTTTTGCTACTGTTATTTATAGTGTTTTTAATCAATATAACACTTTGTGGAGTAACTCTAATGCCTTTTCTCTCTTAATATGCAAGATTTACACAAAGAGGGAGATTGCCGGCAGCTGGAATTCTGGACCTGAAAAAGCTATGTCAGAGATACCTATTCTGCACATCTCCAAATGAGCTGAAATTTTACGGAGATTTATTTTGGAATAAATAAAAAATACTGGAGCCAAGAAGTACCAGAGGGGGCCAACCAGATGCCCACGAGGCACCAGGGCGCGCCACCCCCCCCCCCCCCAGGCGTGCCCTGGTGGCTCGTGGGGCCCCTGGCCAGCCTCTGGCCCCCATTTTCTGGTATATAAGGCCATTTGCCCTAAAAAATATAGAGAATACTTTCAGGACGGTGCGTCGCCGTCTCAAGGCAGAACTTGGGCAGGAGCACTTTTGCTCTTCGGCGGAGAGATTCTGTCGGGGATACTTCCCTCCGGGAGGGGGAAATCGTCGCCATCGACATCACCAACGATCCTCTCATTGTGGGAGGACCAATCTTCATCAGCATCTTCACCAGCACCATCTCATCTCAAACCCTAGTTCATCTCTTGTATTCAATCTTTGTCTCGAAACCTCAGATTGGTACCTGTGGGTTGCTAGTAGTGTTGATTACATCTTGTAGTTGATGCTAGTTGGTTTATTTGGTGGCAGATTATATGTTCAGATCTATTATGCTATTCAATACCCCTCTGATCTTGGACATGAAGATGATTTGTGAGTAGTTACTTTTGTTCTTGAGGACATGGGAGAAGTCTTGTCATAAGTAATCATGTGAATTTGGTATTCGTTCGATATTTTGATGATATGTATGTTGTTGATTCTCTTAGTGGTGTCATGTGAACGTCGACTACATGACACTTCACCATCTTTGGGCCTAAGGGAATGCATTGTGGAGTAGTAATTAGATGATGGGTTGCTAGAGTGACAGAAGCTTAAACCCTAGTTTATGCGCTATTCCGTAAGGGGCTGATTTGGATCCATATGTTTAATGCTATGGTTAGAGTTATCTTAATTCTTCTTTCCTAGTTGTGGATGCTTGCGAGAGGGGGTAATCATAAGTGGGAGGCTTGTTCAAGTAAGAACAACACCCAAGCACCGGTCCACCCAAATATCAAATTATCAAAGTAGCGAACGCGAATCAAACCAACATGATGAAAGTGACTAGATGAAATTCCCATGTGTCCTCGAGAATGCTTTGCTTATTATAAGAGATCGTTCCGGCTTGTCCTTTGCTATTAAAAGGATTGGGCCACCTTGCTGAACTCTTTGTTACTATTGCTACTTGTCACTTGTTACAAATTATCTTGCTATCAAACTACTCGTTACCGATAATTTCAGTGCTTGCAGAAAATACCTTACTGAAAACCGCTTGTCATTTCCTTCTGCTCCTCGTTGGGTTCGACACTCTTACTTATCGAAAGGACTACGATTGACCCCCTATACTTGTGGGTCATCAAGGCTCTTTTCTGGCGCCGTTGCCGGGGAGTGAAGCGCCTTTGGTGAGTGGAATTTGGTAAGGAAACATTTATATTACATGATGAAATTTACTGTTACTTGTGACTATGGAAAGTAATCCTTTGAGGGGTTTGTTCGGGGTATCTTCACCTCGACCGGAAGCATAAATAGTTGCTCCTCAACCTACTACACCTACTGAAAATATTTCATATGAAATTCCTTCGGGTATGATAGAGAAACTGCTAGCTAATCCTTATGCAGGAGATGGAACGGTATATCCTGATATGCACTTGATCTATGTGGATGAAATTTGTGGATTGTTTAAGCTTGCAGGTTTATCTGGAGATGGAGTTAAGAAGAAAGTATTCCCTTTATCTTTGGAGGGAAAGGCATTGACATGGTATAGGCTATGTGATGATACTGATACATGGGACTGGAACCGATTGAAACTGGAATTCCATCGGAAATTTTATCCTATGCATTTGGTTCATCGTGATCGGAATTATATATATATAATTTTTGGCCTCGTGAAGGAGAAAGCATCGCTCAAGCTTGGGGGAGGCTTAAGTACATGATGTACACATGCCCCAATCATGAGCTCTCAAGAAAAATTATCTTACAGAATTTTTATGCTCGGCTTTCTCATGATAATCAAACCATGCTCGATTCTTCTTCGACTGGCTCCTTTATGAAGAAAACTATTGAATTCAGATGGGATCTTCTGGAAAGAATTAAACGCAACTCTGAAGATTGGGAACTCGACAAAGGTAATGAGTCAGGTATAATACTTGAGTCCGATTGTGTTAAATCTTTTATGGCCACCGATGCTTTTCATAAGTTTAGCACTAAATATGGACTTGACTCTGAGATAGTAGCTTCTTTTGTGAATCATTTGCTACTCATGTTGATCTCCCTAAGGAGAAGTGGTTTAAATATCATCCCCCTGTTAAAGAAAAGATTGAGGAACCCGTTAGTGTTAAAGAAGAAACAATTGTTTACCATGTTGATCCAGTTGTGCCTACTGCTTATATTGAGAAACCACCTTTTCCTGTTAGGATTAAGGAACATGCTAAGGTTTCAACTGTGGTTAACAAAAGTAATATTAGAGCACCTAGACCCTCTAAACAAATTAAAGTTGAACCTAATGTTGCTATGGTTAAAGATCTCTTGGTCGATAATATAGATGGGTATGTTATTTATTTCTGTAATGAAGCAGCTAGAATTGCTAAACCAGATCCAAAAGATAAAAACAGACCCGTAGTAGGCATGCCTGTTGTCTCTGTTAAAATAGGAGATCATTGTTATCATGGCTTATGTGATTTGGGTGCTAGTGTGAGTGCTATTCCGTTTACGTTATATCAAGAAATTATGAATGATATTGCACTTGTTGAAATAGAGGACATTGATGTTACTATTAAGCTTGCAAACAGAGATACCATTACACCGCTTGGGATCGTTAGAGATCTTGAAGTCTTGTGTGGAAAAATAAAATATCCTACTGATTTTCTAGTCCTAGGTTCTCCACAAGATGACTTTTGTCCCATTATATTTGGTAGGCCTTTCTTGAACACTGTTAATGCTAAGATTGATTGCGCTAAAGAAACTGTTAGTGTTGATTTTGGTGGTACATCTCATGAGTTTAATTTCTCCAAGTTTCGTAGACAACCTCATGATAAAGAATTGCCTAGTAAAGATGAAATTATTGGTCTTGCTTCTATTGCCGTACCTCCTACTGATCCGTTAGAACAATATTTGCTAGACCATGAAAACGATATGCATATGAATGAAAGAAATGAAATAGATAAGATGTTCTTTGATCAACCACCTATCCTTAAACATAATTTGCCTGTTGAAACTCTTGGAGGCCCTCCTCCACCTAAGGGTGATCCTGTATTTGAATTGAAGTAATTGCCTGATACATTGAAATATGCTTATCTTGATGAAAAGAAGATATATCCTGTTATTATTAGTGCTAACCTTTCAGCGCATGAAGAAAGGAGATTACTAAAAACTCTGAGGAAGCACCGTGCTGCTATTGGATATACTCTTGATGATCTTAAGGGCATTAGTCCCACTCTATAACAACAACAACAACAACAAAGCCTTTAGTCCGAAACAAGTTGGGGTAGGCTAGAGGTGAAACCCATAAGATCTCGCGACCAACTCATGGTTCTGGCACATGGATAGCAAGCTTCCACGCACCCCTGTCCATGGCTAGTTCTTTGGTGATGCTCCAATCCTTCAGGTCTCTCTTTACGGACTCTTCCCATGTCAAGTTCGGTCTACCCCGGCCTCTTTTGACATTATCAGCACGCTTTAGCCGTCCGCTATGTACTGGGGCTTCTGGAGGCCTGCGCTAAATATGTCCAAACCATCTCAGACGATGTTGGACAAGTTTCTCTTCAATTGGCGCTACCCCAACTCTATCTCGTATATCATCATTCCGGATTCGGTCCTTCCTTGTGTGGCCACACATCCATCTCAACATGCGCATCTCCGCCACACCTAACTGTTGCACATGTCGCCTTTTAGTCGGCCAACACTCAGCGCCATACAACATTGCGGGTCGAACCGCCGTCCCACTCTATGTCAGCACAAAATTAATATGGAGCCTGATGCTAAACCGGTTGTCGACCACCAACGACGATTAAATCCTAAGATGAAAGAGGTGGTAAGAACTGAAATATTAAAGCTTCTGGAAGCAGGTATAATCTATCCCATAGCTGATAGTAGATGGGTAAGTCCCGTTCATTGTGTCCCTAAGAAAGGAGGTATCACCATTGTTCCTAATGATAAAAATGAACTCATTCCACAAAGAATTGTAACTGGTTATAGGGTGGTAATTGATTTTAGAAAATTAAAGAAAGCTACTAGAAAAGATCATTACCCCTTACCTTGTATTGATCAAATGTTAGAAATATTGTCTAAGCATACACACTTTTGTTTCCTAGATGGTTATTCTGGTTTTTCTCAAATACCTGTATCACAGCCCGATCAAGAGAAAACCACCTTTACTTGTCCTTTTGGAATTTATGCTTATAGACGTATGCCTTTTGGTTTATGCAATGCACCTGCTACCTTTCAAAGATGTATGACTGCTATATTCTCTGACTTTTGTGAAAAGATTGTTGAGGTTTTCATGGATGATTTTTCCGTTTACGGAACTTCTTTTGATGATTGCTTAAGCAACCTTGATCGAGTTTTGCAGAGATGTGAAGAAACTAATCTTGTATTGAATTGGGAGAAGTGCCACTTTATGGTGAATGAAGGTATTGTCCTGGGGCATAAAATTTCTGAAAGAGGTATTGAAGTTGATAAAGCTAAGGTTGATGCTATTAAGAAAATGCCATGTTCCAAAGATATTAAAGGTATAAGAAATTTCCTAGGTCATGCTGGTTTCTATAGGAGATTAATTAAAGACTTCTCTAAAATTTCTAGGCCTCTTACCAATCTTTTGCAAAAAGATGTTCCATTTGTTTTTGATGATGATTGTGTAGAAGCCTTTGAAACACTTAAGAAAGCATTAACCACTGCACCTATTGTTCAACCACCTGATTGGAACTTGCCTTTTGAAATTATGAGTGATGCTAGTGATTATGCTGTTGGTGTTGTTCTAGGACAGAGAGTTGATAAAAAATTAAATGTTATCCATTATTCTAGTAAGACTCTAGACAGTGCCCGAAGAAATTATGCTACTACAGAGAAAGAATTTCTAGCAGTTGTGTTTGCATGTGACAAATTCAGATCTTACATAGTTGATTCTAAAGTAACTGTTCACACTGATCATGCTGCTATTAAATATCTTATGGAAAAGAAAGATGCTAAACCTAGACTCATTAGGTGGGTTCTATTGCTACAAGAATTTGACTTGCATATTATTGATAGAAAGGGAGCTGAGAATCCCGTAGCTGATAATTTGTCTAGAATGGAAAATGTTCTTGATGACCCACTACCTATTAATGATGATTTTCCTGATGAACAATTGGCTGTCATAAATGCTTCTCGTAATACTCCTTGGTATGCAGACTATGCTAATTACATTGTTGCTAAATACATACCAACTAGCTTTACATACCAACAAAAGAAAAGGTTCTTCTATGATTTAAGACATTACTTTTGGGATGACCCACATCTTAATAAATAAGGAGTAGATGGTATTATTAGACGTTGTATACCTGAGCATGAATAGGAACAAATCCTACAGAAGTGTCATTCCGAGGCTTACGGAGGACACCATGCGGGAGACAGAACTGCACATAAGGTATTACAATCTGGTTTCTATTGGCCTACTCTTTTCAAGGATGCTCATAAGTTTGTCTTATCTTGTGATGAATGTCAAAGAATTGGTAATGTTGGTAGACGTCAGGAAATGCCTATGAATTATTCACTTGCTATTGAACCATTTGATGTTTGGGGATTTGATTATATGGGACCCTTTCCTAAATCCAATGGGTACACTCATATTTTAGTTGCTGTTGATTACGTTACTAAGTGGGTAGAAGCTATTCCAACTAGTAGTGCTGATCATAACACTTCTATTAAAATGCTTAAAGAAGTCATTTTCCCAAGGTTCGGAGTCCCTAGATATTTAATGACTGATGGTGGTTCACATTTGATTCATGGTGCATTCCATAAATTGTTTGCTAAATATGATGTCAACCATAGAATTGCATCTTCCTATCACCCTCAATCTAGTGGCCAAGTAGAATTGAGTAATAGAGAAATAAAATTAATTTTGCAAAAAACCGTCAATAGATCTAGAAAGAATTGGTCTAAGAAACTTGACGATGCATTATGGGCTTATAGAACTGCTTATAAAAATCCTATGGGTATGTCTCCTTATAAAATGGTTTATGGAAAAGCATGTCATTTACCTCTTGAGTTAGAACATAAAGCATATTGGGCAATTAAAGAACCCAATTATGATTTTAAACTTGCTGGTGAAAAGAGGTTATTTGATATTAGCTCATTAGATGAATGGAGAACCCAAGTTTATGAAAATGGCAAATTATTTAAAGAAAAAGTTAAAAGATGGGATGATAGGAGAATTCAAAAACGGGAATTTAAAGTGGGTGAGCAAGTTCTATTGTACAATTCTCGTTTGAGATTCTTTGCAGGAAAACTTATCTCTAAATGGGAAGGACCGTATATCATCGAAGAAGTTTATCGCTCCGGAGCCATCAAAATAAACAACTCCGAAGGCACTAATCCGAGAGTGGTGAATGGGCAAAGAATTAAGCACTATATTTCAGGTACCCCCATTAATGTTGAAACTAATATTATTGAAACAATTACACCGGAGGAATATATAAGAGAGACCTTCCAGAACGCTCCAAAACCCTGAAAAGGAAGAGGTACGTGATACGGTAAGTAAACCGACTCCAAAAATTCCATAAAATTATTTTTTGTTAGTTTTGGAATATTAGAAAAAATACAAAAATAAGAAGCAGTCGAGGGGGGGCCACCTAGTGCCCACGAGGCACCAGGGCGTGCCACCCCCCAGGCGCGCCCTGGTGGCTCGTGGGCCCCTCGTGAGCCCTCCCGACTCCGTTTTCTCCTGGATTACTTGTTTTGCAAGATAAAAATTCTTTATATATACTCCCAGACGTTTTGACCACCGTATCACAGAAATCTCCTCTGTTCTTGTTTCGTGTTATTTTTCTGACAGATCTAGATCGCCATAGCTCCCCAAAAGCTCCGTGCCAAGCACCGCATTGTGCAACCATCGCCAGGCAAACGCCCCTACAGCGAGGTTTACTACGAGTTGTCGTCGGGAGAAGAAGACAATGGCAAGGAGGACAAGGTCGAGGAAGTTGCAGGAGCCCAGACTCCGGGAGAAGGGCAAGCCATCCCCATGGAGGAGACCGCAGAGAAGGGAGATATCCTTCAACCTTTATATGATCATCTCTCCCCATCCGTAATTGAAGCCCTAAGAGTCTTTGAAATAGTTAGTGTTCAGAATACATCTCTCAATTGTGAAGTCATTTTGTTGGAAGAGCAAAACATCGCCCTTCGGAGCATCAACCGCAGATTGATGTATCTGTTTGAGCTGAAGGACAAGCTCGCCACTTCACCACCACCACCATCACCGAAGAAGGAGACTTGAGTACATGGGTATGGGCACTCCCCTTGGCTTGTGCCAAGCTTGGGGGAGGTGCCTCGGTATCGTATCACCATCACTTTTATTATCTTTACCTACTTTTAGTTCGATCCTTAGTGATTTCGTGATTTAGTTGAATAAAAGTTTAGTATGATATATTTTCGAGTGCTAGTTTCATGATCTATCTGTCTATGTAATCGAGTTGAGCGTTATATAATAAAGAGTAGTTTGAGTTTTTGCCTCTTTACTTTCATGTTTCAATTCTAGCAATGAAAATAATGAAAAAGATCATATGTTAATCTTATGGAAAGTAATGACATTACATAAAGTAAAGTATAAGTAGTAAAATTTATTGAATGTTAACAAACATAGCATTGGTCAATGATGCAATTCATGAAAAAATTAATAGGGAAGAGAATATTCACATGCAAATACACTATCTTGGACATCTTTTATGATTGTGAGCCCCCATTAAGTATTTTATGCCAAATTGTTGACGTTGGACAAGGAAGACAATGTAATGAGTTATGTTTGCTTATATTCACATAGAAGTTATATTATCATAGATCCTCCAACATGTGGTGCTTGCTCAATATCTTTGCTAGCCAAAAATCCGCACCAAGTAAAGATACTACTTGTGCATCCAAAACCCCTTAAACCCAGTTTCATGTCATGAGAGTCCACTATATCTACCTATGGATTGAATAAGATCCTTCAAGTAAGTTGTCATCGGTGCGAAAAGCAATAAAAATTGCCTCTAAATATGTCTGAACTTTTATTGTAAGGGAAAATAAGCTTTGTACGAACTTGTGATGGTAAAGAAATAAAAGCGACAGACTGCATAATAAAGGTTGCTATCACAAGGGGCAATATAAAGTGACATTCCTTTGCATTAAGAGCTTGTGCATCCAACAATAAAAAGTGCATGAGAACCTGTGCTTCCCTCTGCGAAGGGCCTATCTTTTACTTTTATGTATTTACTTTTTATGCAAGAGTCAATAGTGTTCTCCTCTATTCCTTTTTATTTTTCTCTTTTGTAAGCATCATGTGGTAGGGAAAGATCTAGGCATATATATCCAGTTGGATATGAGTGATCATGAGTTATTATTGTTGACATCACCCTTGAGGTGAATAAGTTGGGAGGCGAAACTATAAGCCCCTATCTTTCTATGTGTCTGGCTGAAACTTTTTGCTCCGTATATATGTGGTGAGTGTTAGCAATCATAGAAGACTATATGATGGTTGAGTATGTGGACTTGCTAAAAAGCTCCTACATGAGACCCTTCTTGAAAATATGATGAATTGCAATTGCATTGTTGACTGAGAACATAGTTTGTTAGTTTTCAAGAAAGTTTATGCCTTATACCTCATTGTTGTGATGAATTGTTACTTGCTCATGAGAAGTTCTATGATAATAAATATTGCTGTTATAATAATGATCATGATGCTACTATGTCCGTATTTTGTTTTTATCGACACCTCTCTCCCTCTAAACATGTGGACATGATTATCGATATCGGCTTTCGCTTGAGGACAAGCGAGGTCTAAGTTTGGGGAGTTGATACGTCCATTTTGCATCATGTTTTGCTACTGTTATTTATAGTGTTTTTAATCAACATAACACTTTGTGGAGTAATTCTAATGCCTTTTCTCTCTTAATATGCAAGATTTACACAAAGAGGGAGATTGCCGGCAGTTGGAATTCTGGACCTGAAAAAGCTATGTCAGAGATACCTATTCTGCACATCTCCAAATGAGCTGAAATTTTACGGAGATTTATTTTGGAATAAATAAAAAATACTGGAGCCAAGAAGTACCAGAGGGGGCCACCCAGGTGCCCACGAGGCACTAGGGCGCGCCAACCCCCCCCCCCCCTCCCCAGGCGCGCCCTGGTGGCTCGTGGGGCCCCTGGCCAGCCTCTGGCCCCCATTTTTTGGTATATAAGGCCATTTGCCGTAAAAAATATAGAGAAGACTTTCGGGACAGTGCGCCACCATCTCGAGGCGGAACTTGGGCAGGAGCACTTTTGCTCTCCGGCGGAGAGATTCTGCCGGGGATACTTCCCTCCGGGAGGGGGAAATTGTCGCCATCGACATCACCAACGATCCTCTTATCGTGGGAGGACCAATCTTCATCAACATATTCACCAGCACCATCTCATCTCAAACCCTAATTCATCTCTTGTATTCAATCTTTGTCTCAAAACCTCAGATTGGTACCTGCGGGTTGCGAGTAGTGTTGATTACATCTTGTAGTTGATGCTAGTTGGTTTATTTGGTGGCAGATTATATGTTCAGATCTATTATGCTATTCAATACCCCTCTGATCTTGGACATGAAGATGATTTGTGAGTAGTTACTTTTGTTCTTGAGGACATGGGAGAAGTCTTGTCATAAGTAATCATGTGAATTTGGTATTCGTTTGATATTTTGATGATATGTATGTTGTTGATTCTCTTAGTGGTGTCATGTGAACGTCGACTACATGACACTTCACCATCTTTGGGCCTAAGGGAATGCATTGTGGAGTAGTAATTAGATGATGGGTTGCTAGAGTGACAGAAGCTTAAACCCTAGTTTATGCTCTATTCCGTAAGGGGCTGATTTGGATCCATATGTTTAATGCTATGGTTAGAGTTATCTTAATTCTTCTTTCGTAGTTGCAGATGCTTGCGAGAGGGGGTAATCATAAGTGGGAGGCTTGTTCAAGTAAGAACAACACCCAAGCACCGGTCCACCCAAATATCAAATTATCAAAGTAGCGAACGCGAATCAAACCAACATGATGAAAGTGACTAGATGAAATTCCCATGTGTCCTCGAGAACGCTTTGCTTATTATAAGAGATCGTTCCGGCTTGTCCTTTGCTATAAAAAGGATTGGGCCACCTTGTTGCACTCTTTGTTACTATTGCTACTTGTCACTTGTTACAAATTATCTTGCTATCAAACTACTCGTTACCGATAATTTCAGTGCTTGTAGAAAATACCTTGCTGAAAACCGCTTGTCATTTCCTTCTGCTCCTCGTTGGGTTTGACACTCTTACTTATCGAAAGGACTATGATTGATCCCCTATACTTGTGGGTCATCACTTGTACAGCCCCTCCAGGTCTCCTTCGACCTCCACGACCTGGGCCGCATGCTTCACACCGGCCTCTTTCTCCTTGGCCAGCTCATCGCTGGCCTGTTTCACCGCAGCCTTCTGCTGCTCGGCTTCCTGCCGAGATTTTTTCAGCTCGGACCGGAGAGCTTCAAGCTCTGAGGTGGAAGCTACAAACACATTAACACATGATTTAGAGCTCAAACTAGCTGCATCATAACTCAAAGTACAGTATTAAGGTACTTAAGCTTTTGGTATTTACCTTGAGATTGCTCCATCTGCTTCTTAAGCAGATCCATGTCCTTCTCAGACCGATCAAGCTTATGGTTTAGTTCTTCCAACTCTTTTGAGTTGGCTACTGAAACCGAGGCTGAAACCTGAAAAGTACACTGTTAGCTTCCTCGAATGATATCGATTCCCTGGTCGGCTTTGTGTATCCGATCAGGGTCTCGGGGGCTACTGCGTATTTGCTTTATTAAACTATCATTTCTCCTTAGGATCCCCGAGTAAGATTCTTTGCATCTAACTCAAGGCTCGGGGGCTACTATGGATACACACTTGTGATAAGCATCTACAGTGGTATAAGTCTTCGGACAAACTGCCTTTTACTTTTTCGCTAAGGGCTACTGGATATACCTAGTACTAAATAGCTCTATGCGTTGACGCGATCTTAAAAGACGATCAAATGTTACCTCAAAACCTTCATAGAGGCCTTTGAAGGCCTCCCTTATTCCGGCCTCTGTGGACCGGTAATTCTGTAGCGCCGCGCCTAGAAGGACGTGGTGCTCAGTGACGATGGAGGAGCCCGTCAGGGACACCTCCATCTCCTCGGTCCATCCCATGGACGTCTGCCCTCCAGCAGGTAGGGATGGACGGGCCACCTCAATTATCTCCGTTGAAGGAGAAACCGCCGCCATGGTCAGCTGCCGAGGTGGCTCTGGATCGACGGGGGCCAAGTTGGTCGGCTGCCCCAGCTCTTCCCCTTCCTTGGAGGAAGGGTTCTTCTCCGGCGCATCTTTGGAGGCCGAGGCCTCGGCCTCGTCCATGGAGGCATCGGCGCCGTCCCCCGTGGTAGGCACGGGCGGGGCTTGCTGAGAAGTCGCCTCCCCCAGCCCATCATGGGCAGGAGGGGAGGGGAGGTGCCCCTCCGATGCGCTGGGTGGAGGAAGCCCGCTCGATGACTCCTTGTCACTGATACGGGAGCGTTGTGGGCTGTGAAGGACGATTGATCAAATTAGATTTATGGACGAGAGGAATTAGTGCTTATATAACGCGTATGGAAGGACATACCTCCTCGGCGATGGTCTCTCCCTGCACGGCCCTATGAGGGCGTCCTCTGATTTGGAGGAGATGACCTCGGCCGCGGCAGGGGCATTGCGGGGCATGGCGTCGGCAACCTTCACAAGGCGCCTTCGGGTTCAGGGGGCATCGGCCCCCGCAACGTCTTCGGACGCCGCCCGTTTTCTCTTCGGGGAAGAAATGCCTTCCTCCCCCTCCTCTCCGTCTCTTTCCTCCTCGTTAGAGGAAAGAGCTTGGATGTCCTCGAACTTAGCGTCTGAGGGATCCTGGATCCGAAGACCTCCCCATTTCTTCTCCGGCTCTTTCTTTGCCTTGGCCGGGGCCTTTGGAGGCAGCACGGCCAAGAGGGCCTGCAGCTCGGGGATCCGGTTGTCTTCGGGCAGCGGCGCCGAGCACTTGATGAGCGCCGCCTTGGACGCCCATTTCTAAAAGCAATGAGGGAAGGTTCAGACAAATACAATATAAAGAATCATTACTGAGCATGAGACGATTGATACCTCGGAGGGGGCGTGCGCGGCGCTGTAGCCGCTGTCCGGCCCGTCCTCGGGGAATTCGTTTTGGGATGGCTTGAAGAGAGTTGTCCACATCCCATCTATGTTGGTGCGGAAGAAGTTCCGCACTGTCGGCACGTCTTCGGGCCTATAGAGCCACATGGCGCTAGCCCGAAGCTGGAGTGGTAGGACGCGGCGATGCAGCATCACGTCCACCACGTCCACAAGCTTGAATCTCTTTTTGAGGAACCGGATCCTCTCCTGGAGAGAGAGGACTTCGTCCGGATTACCCCACTCCAGGCCTTGCCTCTGCCAGGACACCAACTTCCTCGGAGGCGTACCTGTGAAGGCGGGGGCCACGGCCTGGCCCGCGGCGAGCGGCTCCGTGATGTAGAACCATTCGCGCTGCTAGACCTTCACGGTCTCGATGAAGGTGCCCTCCAGCCACTCCGGCTTCTGGAGTTTGCTGATCATGGCACCCCCGCACTCGGCGAATTCGGCACCGCTGCTCTTCGGCTTGACGCAGAAGGTTTTTAGCCACAGGCCGAAGTGCAGTTCCACGCGCAGGAATGCCTCACAGACTATGATGAAGGTGGTGAGGTGGAGAATGGAATTTGGGGCTAGATTGTGGAAATCTAGCCCATAGAAGAAGAGAATCCCCCGCACAAAAGGGTGTAGGGGGAACCCCAGACCTCGGATGAGGTGGGAGATGAAAACGACCCGCTCCCCAGGATTGGGAGTGGGAACGTGTTGGCCAGGCTCGGGAGCCCTACAGACGGCGTCTGCGGGGATATATCCCGCCGCCCGGAGCTTGCTGATGGTGGTGTCGGTGACCTTGGAGGCCACCCACCTTCCCTTTACATCCGCATCCACCATGGGCACGAGATGCGGAAGCTGGTAAACGGCTTTAGGCTTCGGAAGCGAGATGGAGGATGCAGGAGCTTTGGAGATTTGGGCGCTGGAGCGGAATGAGAGCGTAGGGGAGAGGATTTGTTACCCCCTACTCTTTATAGGCCAGTAAAAAGGTGAAACGCCCCCTCCGCTGCACCGTAAAAATCGCCACGTTTCGGCTGATCATGCCGGTGTGGCCGCATTGGGTAAATCAATCGATTGATGATATCCCCGAAAATGCGGGGCACGATCTCTGTTTTGTTAAGACGTGCCAATGAGAGGGTTACCTCGAACCGTGATTCGAATAAGCAATAACTGACGTACATGATGTCATGGGCAGTGATGCTTCGGAAAAGTTGTCAGTAATTGACTGCCGAACACATCTACGCTGCTAGTCTTCGAGATTAAGCGAGCCACGCAGTTCGGACAAACGGAGATGCATTTTGGTGGCACATGGTCGGCTGGCCTCGTCTCTTGCTTAGAAGGGTGACACCATTCAATTGGGGATTTATGAACTTTGGGCAGATGCTTAGCCCGGGGCGTAGTAAGGAACTTGCCTGCTAAGCCGAAGACTCTCACGCCGAAGACATTTATCCGAAGAAGATTGCCATCCTCGGCTTTGAAGACTAGTTCGGGGGCTACTGACGGTGTCCTAGACTAGGGGGTCCCAGCCTAGCCGGTCTAGTCCATGGGCTGGACTGACGGCCCGTTGAAGAGTAAGGACTCCAGAAGCCTTTGACCTGTGGTGCAAGCATATCGGGCCGCACCGAGGACTTGGCGTGTACTTCAAGTATATTCATTAGATTCAGCATGTAACCCCTAGATGGAAACCGACCATGTGTAACCCTAGATACCCCTGGTGCCTATATAAGCCAGAGGGTTTAGTCTGTAGAGACATATACATTCATCATCATCATTACCCTTAGGGTTTAGACCACAATTTACGATCTCGAGGTAGATCAACTCTGTACCTTGATACACTCATAATATAAACAAGAGCATGACGTAGGGTTTTACCTCCTCAAAGAGGGCCCGAACCTGGGTAAAATATCGTGTCCCTTGTCTCCTGTTCCCCATTGATCCGATCTCACAGCTCGCCCCCCCCCCCCTACCCGAGATCTGCCGGTTTTGACAACGACGCGTGATACTCCAGTGGAAGTACCGCGCAAGCGGTACTACCGCGAATTCCATGAAGGGTAATAGAGAAATCCACGGTAATACACACGGTAGTCCAGCGGAAGTACCGCGCAAGTGGTACTACCGCTAAATACCAACATGAAGGCCAGAACACAACACAAGAATGTATGTAAGACCAAAACTGCCATAACCTCTACAAATTAACTCTGATTTAACTCGTGCTTGATGAAAGCTAACGACAAGAGCTGTTAAATCACAAGAGAAATGAAATCTTCAGAAGTGGCATGGGAAATATGCCAATGATATAGAGGTGTGAAACCTCCGTCAATGAAGAACCGGCAAAAACTCCAACATCGAACACACAATAGATGATGCATACGAAATCCGTTTTCGATGAACTTGAGCTTGTCATGAGGATGACCACAAGCTCCAAAACTCACATAGAGAAAATCCAAACAATAACCAATAAAGATGATGCCAAGGATGCAATGGCTTCAGCTCTCTATGAATGATACGATCAAGCTACTCACTTGAGAGTCCCCCTTGATAGTACGGCAATCAATCCTATAGCTCGGTCTCCCAACTAACACCATGAGACCGGTAAAATAGAAAACCTATCAAGGTCAAACCTTTGCCTTGCGCATAGTCCACTTGAGCTAGATGATGACGATCTTGTCCTCCTAAAGTTGGACCACCTTTCTTGATTGCGCTGGCTCGATGAAGACTAGTAGATTGCTCCCCCATACTCCACTATGGGTGAGCCTCTCTTCGACACATCTTCACAAGTCCATTATCACCATAATGGACAACAAGCTTCAAGCATGTGATCTCTTTGTGATGCTCCTCTTGAACTTGCACAACACAACCTTGATGACGATCACCACTTGATGTCATCCTCCATGGGTTATATGAGATCTTCCTCTTGATGCAAACCCATGGAAAAATACCTAACCCCACAGAGAACCCTCATAGACCATGGGTTAGTACACAAAGCATAATGGACAATGCTTACCATACTATGGGGATCACTTGATCCCACTCGGTACATCTTCTACGCTTTGTGTGTTGATTAACTTGAATCACTCTTTGACTTAGTCTTGATCAACCTTGTATCTTATCTTGTATCTTCATAAAGATGATGTCTTGAAGGTAAACATGAATGTTCACACAATCTTCTTCTTTAAGACATGCTTGCAATAGGCTCAACTCTCACCTGACCAATCTTTGGATAACTTCTTGAATAGCACCTTGGTCAACACATAACCTCATTCTTATAACCTTGAAACCAATAAATGGTCTTCAAGCAATGCCTATGGACAAACTCTTCAAATATAACTCAAGGCAACCATTAGTCCATAGGGATTGTCATCAATTACCAAAACCAAAGATGGGGCACCATGCTCTTTCAAGTACATATACGAGCACTACGTTGACTCGTCCGATAACTCGTCCGATGAGGAGGGTTATGTGGATGAAACGACAATGATGCAGACACGAAGTGTGCGGATCAACATGTTCTTAGTTTCAAGTGATCGATTAAGGGTCATCGAGTGCTGAATCGGAACACCACAATGGCGCCCGGCCCTACGATGACTACTTCATCTTGAAGAAGGATATCATAGTAAGGATTAGAATCTCTAGTTACTAGAACTGCATGACTGCATTGCGGATTCTCGCATATGGAACGACCGTATATACATGGGACGAGTACCTCCGGATGTCTGAGAGAACATGTGGAGACACCATGGTCAGATTCGCTACTACGATGCTCGAGGTGTTTGGACCTCAGTACTTGAGAGAACCAACTGTCGCAGACACCAAAAGGCTCTTGGCAATGTCCGAAGCAAGAGGGAGGCCAGGTTTGTTCGGATCTCTTGATTGCATGCACTGGAGATGGAAGAACTGCCCAAAAGTTCTACAAGGGCAATATCATGGCCATGTTAAGAAGCCCATCATCATTCTTGAAGCAGTTGTGCCGCAGGACCTCTGAATTTGGCACGCTTTCTTTGTCATGCCCGGGTCTCACAATGACAGCAATGTGTTGCAGCGGTCTCCATTGTTTGCTAGGTTGACTAAAGGGCAAGCTCCTCCTTTCAACTATACTATCAATGAGCATTAGTACAACATGAGCTACTACCTGGTCGGCGATATCTATCCTCCATGGGCTACCTTCGTCAAGGCCATCTCTGAGTCATGTGGTCAGAAAAGAGCTTACTTTGCCCAAAGACAAGGAGCTAGAAAGGATGTGGAGACGGCATTTGGAGTGCTACATGCCCGTTTTGCAGTTGTTTGTGGACCTGCTAAACAATGGGATATGGAGACCTTGTGAGAGGTAATGACATGTTGTGTGATCATGCAAAACATGATCGTAGATGATGAGGGTGAAGATGCTGCCGGAGATCTGGAATTTGAGAATATGGGGGATCATATCCAACTTCCACATCAGAATCCGCCCACCTTTGATGAGTTTTTTCAAATGCATCAACAAATTCGGCATCGAGCAACTCATGAGCAGCTCAAGAAAGATTTGATTGAGTATCTGTGGACGGTCAAAGGGGTCAACTTTGAACTATGTTATTTGAAAACTTAGTTGGATTATTATAATATTTAATTTAGAAGTATTGTCGCATTTGAATATTTTTACTCATGGCGAGATTTGTTATGCTATTATTTTGAGCTCATGGACTTAAGAAAAAGAGGCAGATGTTTAGGGGGCATGGTTGGATGGTTGGCTCCTGTATCACTGTCCGCGGACCAACAACTTCTGAACAGGCACATGAATACAGCTGCATGCACACGACAACTAAGTTTTTGTCACATCTTTGTGACTAAGAGAGTGGGAGTGGAGAGAAGGACGATGGCTGCATGCACACACGTTTCTCTCTTAAAGGTAAAGAGTAGTATTTTACTTTTATTGTGACGTCCTAAATGACTAGTAACTTTTGAATCAAAATTTCACTCTTGAATTTTGTTATATACTGTCTCAATTCAGGGCGATAAGACCTTTAAAACAAGACCAACCTCAGATACATTTTGACTAGTCTGGATTTTATTGTTTCTATCATATTATGAAGTTGAAATAATTGAAATCACTTTTTTAAATAATGAAAAAATCCGAGTTAATGAAATATCATAAATAGCTATTTTGAAATAACTAAGATCACTGTTTTGAAATAATTGCAATACATTTCGTGAAATATGACATCAATTCTGACTTCTTTAATCAATTTTTTTGAAACATTGAGAGCACTTATTTTGAAATAGTTAAAACCAATTTTTAAATATGAATTTGAAATAACAATATTAGCTTTTCGAAATAATGAAATTGTTCGTCTCACTATTTTGAAATAATCGAAATCCATTTTATGAAAAATAAATAGTTTTTAGACTTACTGAAATAACCAAATATATTTTGAAATAATTGAAATCACTTCTTGAATTAATTAAAATCAGTTTTGTGAAATTTGGAACTTCTTCTGGAATTTTCCAAATCAACCTTTTATGGAACATTGCATCACTTATTTTGAAATAGTTGAAATCATCTTTTTTTAAATATGAAATTGAAATAATTGAATTTACTTTCCTGAAGTAATGAAAATGTTGGTATCACTGTTTTAAAATAATAATTGAATGCCGTTTTCAAAAATAGTTTTCCGAGTTAATGAGATGACTGAAATGTCTATTTTGAAATAACTGAATCTCTGTTTTGAATTAAAATCACTTTTGTCAAATATGATTTGTGAATGGAGGGAGTCTCTATAGTGGTGGAATGCCATGTAAGACTTACATCGCGTATGAACTCATCTATGTAGTAGACTGTTTAGATCACTAAAGTAGCGAACTAAATGATCTTATATTTCTTTACTGAGGAAGTAGTTGTAAACACTATTGGTGATTAATAAAGTTTAGCGAGATCGCCTAGAAAAAACATATCAGCGCCGCTAGAAACCTCATTGCGCGCTAAGCTAAACCATGTCACCGGCAACCGATACTCCTTCTGATCCGGCCACGATCTTCCGTCTGCACAGCGGGCAGGTGGTTTTGCTCTTCATCCACACGTCGATGCAGTACCGGTGGAACAAGTGCCGGCACGCCGGCACCTCGCTGCACGCCTGTCCCTGCTGGAGCTCCTCCAGGCAGATCGCGCACACCAGCCTCTCCGACGCCCGCCTGCCCTCCGCCGAGTACGGGAAGTACCCCAGCTCCACCACCGGCGCCGGCGCCACCGCCGCCGGCCTCATCTGCTGCGCCCGTTCGATAGCCGCCATCAGCTCGGCCAGTCGTCCTCCGGGTGCGTTCTCTTCTGCCACTCGCTCTCCGCCGCAGAGGCACACTGCAATTATCGCTAAGAACCCCACAACAGGGATCAAGACCAGAAGCCACTCCATTACGAGGCTTAGGACCCCATCAAAGGACGACGTCATCATCGCGCAGATGTAAGCGGGCTTGTCGATTTTTGGATGTGTGAGGGTCGATCGGGACGCAGAGATTTTCAGTATCAACAACAGGGAAGCCGGTACTCTGCCTCTATATGGCGTATTCGGGAGTAACCCGTTTGTAAATCGAGTCGGAGATGGACGCTGATACGCCATCTCGTAGAAGACCTTGACGGGAACGGGATATGCTTCACAACAAAGCCGACGCAAACGTTGTGACGTAGGAATCATACTCCAGTATTGAGTAGTGTTCTAGCATAATCTGCTCTCTGCTTTGATTAATTTGATTCGACTTAATTCACCGAGTGTTCGAGTACATGTTTGGTATAGACGTATAGTGGAGATGAACGAGACACGAAAATGTGTCGACGTCGCCGTGGTGGCACAGGGTCGGTCTGCTTGATCGGATTGTTCAAGGCTGGGGAGGCGGCGCGGCGTGGGAGGACGACCCGACGACGGGAGGCGCAGAGGTGGTGCCGTTGCCATTGACAGGCCTCGCGGCGGGCGAGGCGCGGGGAGCGGATGTGGTGCCGTTGCCGTGCACAGGCCTGGCGGCCGGCGCGGCGCGGGAGGCGGAGGTGGTGTTGCCGCCACGCACCGCGGGCCGGGGAGTTGGCACGGGGCGTGGTGACCGGACGACGCGAGGCGCGGCGGAGGCGGTGGTGTTGCCCTGCTGCACGTCGCCGGCGCTCACCATGTCGGCGTAGAGGCGGCCAGCGATGACCTAGTTGGCCGCGTCGGAGGTGTGGTACGCGTCCCAGAGGACGAACTGGCTGCGGTCGTCACAGACGTCCGCCGTCGGCAGGCACAGTTCCCCCACCGATGTGTCCACGTCGCAGCACGACGTGTGCGACGTCGTGAAACCTGCACGCACGGATCGAATGCCCGTTAAGGCCAACTCCGACCCCAAATGGTCCGGCCGCGTTCGTTTGGGGTAAATGGACACAAAACGCGGCCCAACGCGCGAGAGCAAATGGACAAACCCGTTTTTCGTCCGTTTTCGACCCATTTCCGGTCCAACTTTGAGCCACGTTTGCGTCGAAACGGACGCGCGCGGACGGGCGCGACGCGTGCCCGTTGAAGGCAATTACGATTGTTGCACTTAGATTGATTTGATCCCGTGATGGGATTATATATTATACAAGGAGGCTACAGTATTTGGAAATAAACGAAACAGACTAAGATACGAATCCTCGATTCGGCTCGCTGGACGTGTCCTACACGTACACGTCTAACACCCCCTCCCCCCGCGCGCGGTCGGAGCGGGAGCTGGGCGGACGTTCAGGCTGTAGCGGAACTCGTTGAACACAGACGACGGCAACCCTTTGGTGAAGATGTCAGCATACTGGGAAGACGTCGGCACATGGAGAACCCGGACATCTCCAAAAGCAACTCGCTCACGGACAAAATGAAGATCAATCTCCACATGCTTGGTGCGTTGATGTTGAACCGGGTTTGTCGAGAGGTAGACGGCGGAGATGTTGTCGCAGTAGACCACAGTAGCTCGCTGAAGAGGACGGTGGAGCTCGGACAGAAGCTGGCGTAACCAACATGCCTCAGCAACGACGTTGGCGACACCGCGGTATTCAGCCTCTGCGCTTGACCGGGAAACGGTTTGCTGTCGTTTGGAGGACCAAGAAACCAAATTGTCACCGAGGAAGACGTCGTAGCCGGAGGTGGACTTGCGTGTGTCAGGGCAGCCAACCCGGTCAGCATCAGTGTAGGCAGTGAGCGATGATGGCGACGAGCGATGTATCTGAAGTCCATGATCGATGGTGCCGCGAAGATACCGGAGAATCCGTTTGACCGCATTGAGGTGTGGCTCCCGTGGGTCGTGCATGTACCATGTTCGTGGCGCCTGTTTAAGTCCATAGAGAGACTTGTTGAGGCGGCACACATGGTCTGGTTTGGAGACATCGACGAATCCCGACGGCTGCGCACAGTAGACCGTCTCAGTGAGTGTACCATGTAGAAAAGCATTGTTGATGTCGAGCTGGTGAACCGGCCAGTCTTGTGCAACGGCAAGAGAGAGGATGGTTCGAACTGTTGCTGGCTTGACTACCAGGCTGAAAGTCTCACCGTAGTCGACGCCGGCATGCTGGGTGAAGCCGCGAAGGACCCAGCGTGCTTTGTAGCGATCCAAGGACTCGTCTTGCTTAAGCTTGTGCCGAAAGATCCATTTGCCAGAAACGACGTTGGCACCGGGCGGACGGGGAACAAGATCCCAGGTCCGATTGTTGGGCACTAAATTTGTCCATCATAGCAGAGTGCCAGTGAGTATCTTTAAGAGCACTCCGGTAGCTCTTAGGTAGAGGACTAAGGAGATCAACAAGAAGATTAAGACGATCAACGGGCAAAGACAGGCCACGCTTTCCACGGGTAAACATCGAGTGAGAATTGTCGGCAAGGGGAGGTCCAACAGGAGCTAAAACCACAGGTGGAGTTGGAGGTTTAGCTAGAGGAGTTGGAGGAGTGGGCGGCTCAGGTGTAGGAGGCATAGGTGGCTCAGGTGGATGTGGGGTGGCCGGCACCGGTGTCGAAGGTTGGTTGATTTGTGATGGAAGAATGATAGGATGATCGTCTAGAAAGGACAAATCGACGGCCGTAGGAGGTGGTGTGGATTGTTGAGCGAAAGGGAAGGTGTTCTCATCGAAGACAACATGCCTAGAGATGATGATTTTATTTGTAGTGAGGTCAAGACAGCGATATCCGCGATGGTTAGAGGGGTACCCGAGGAAAACGCACGCGGTCGTGCGCGGAGCTAGTTTGTGTGGTGCTATAGCGGATAGGTTAGGATAGCACAGACAACCAAAAACACGCAAGTGCTCTAGGAGGAGAGGTAGGCCGCGAAGAGCCTCATATGGCGTACGTTGTTGTAATGTTTTGGTCGGGTGTAGATTGAAGAGGAAAGTGGCAGTGTGAAGAGCTTCAACCCAATAGGCCGGTGGTAAGCTGGCTTGGAAAAGAAGGGAACGCACCATGTTATTAGTGGAGCGGATGACACGTTCAGCTTTGCCGTTCTGGGGAGAGGTGTATGGACAAGACATGTGAAGGGTGGCACCGAGGGATAGGAGAAACTTGTGAGCGATGGTATTGTCGAATTTGTGACCATTGTCACACTGTACTGATTGGATGGTTGCTTTAAACTGAGTGGAGACATAGGCAAAAAAGTGTTTTAGTGTAGAGAAAGTGTCAGATTTTAGTCGCAAAGGAAAAGTCCAAAGATAGTGGGTGAAATCATCTAACACAACTAGGTAGTATTTGGAACCAGACACACTAGGAAGAGGCGAAGTCCACAAATCACAATGGATGAGTTGAAAAGGACAAGTAGTCTGAGTAGTAGATGTATCAAAAGGAAGGCGAACATGTTTTCCTAATTGACAAGCATGGCATAAATGATCATCGGTATTGTTTTTGTTACAAGGAAAAGAAAAAACACGTGCTAGGTACGACAAAGCTTGACTACTGGGATGGCCTAGATGACGATGCCACAATGTTGATGATGACGTGGTGGTGGAGAGAGCATGCGGAGTGGAAGACGGCCACCAGAAAGGGTAGAGTTCGCCGGAACTATTTCACCTGACGATCTTGTTCTTGGTGCGGAAGTCCTTCACAGAGAGACCAAAAGGATCAAACTCAACAGAAACAAGATTATCAGTGGTGAGCTTACGTACAGAAATAAGATTTTTGATAATGTCAGGTGTAACTAGAACATTATTATGAGAGAATGAATGATTAGGAGTAGAGAGGGTGGTGTGACCAGTGCACGTGATGGGAAGAGCTTGACCATTGCCAACGATGACATGAGGGTAAGAGGAATTAGAGGGGAGGAGGTGTGAAAGGTTACCCTGATTGCCGGTCATGTGAGCGGAAGCGCCTGAGTCCATGTACCATTCATTGGAAGACGGTGGTGTCAAGGACATGGTGTTGAAAGCCTGCATGAGTGATCCTTGGTCGAAGGACAGAGGCGGAGCAGCATAGGTCGGTGCAGATGGTGGAGCGGGCGGCGACGCTCCGGGCGGCCAAGAGATGGGTGGCGTAGGCATTCCTGCTGATCACGACATTGGCGAGGGGGCACCATAGGGCCAGGGAGGCGGGAGGGATAGCATGGCATGATGTGCTTGTGCCGGGCCAAGAAGGGACGGTCGCTGAGGCTGACCTGGCCACATCTGGATGGACCCCGCCCAAGGGTTTTGCATGGATGGCCATGGTGCCTGCGAACCCTTCCCCGATGCGTTGGTGTTGCCGCCTTGCTGTTGGGAAGGTCCTGAGTGGAGGTAGCGGCACCGTGCACCAAATCGGCAACTCCCACGTTGAAAGTTGTGGCATGCATCGGGGCGACGCGGAGGCGGCATGGTAGCTGTGGGTCCACGCGGTGGGGGAAGAACGGAGACGCCTCGGGTGACGAAGGCGGTCGGAGACAAGGAGGAGGACTCGGACTGCTGCAGCGTGAGCTCCTCGAGCAGAAGGGACGAGCGCACATCCAGGAAGGACGGGAGTGGGCGCTGCTTGAGGGTCAACGTGCGCATGTAGGCAAGCCGTGATCCAAGGCTGCGTAGCGTGTTCTGAACGAGGCGCTTGTCGGTGATGGTCGTGCCCAGCACGTTGAGCTCGTCGGAGAGGACCTTCTGCTTGCGGCAGTAGTCAGCCACGGTCATGGTGCCTTGTTGGAGACCATGGAACTCTTGCTCGAGGTAGGAGGAGCGAGTCTCGGAGTTGTCGTGGTAGATGTTGGCGAGCCGTGTCCACAACGAGTGGGCAGGGAGCGTTGTGGTGGTGTCAACGATCATGGTGAGAAGCTCGGGCGCGACGGCGCTGTTGATCCACGAACGGACGATGGTGTCGTTCCGACCCCACTGCGGCGTCGGATTGGTGGGGTATTCTGCCTCGAGTAGATGGTCCTCCAAGGCGTACTTCTGGACAGCGTCAGAGAACATGCCGCGCCATTGGAGATAGTTGGAGGTGGAGAGCTCGAGGGTGACCGGTACGACGGCGCGGATGCTTGGGAGTGCGGCCACGAGGGCCCAGAGAGCAGCCTTGGCGTTAGCCTCAGCAAGGGCGGCGGCGGCGGCTGCGGCGACCTCCTCCTGGGCCGCGATCTCTTGGGGCGTCGGCGCCATGTCCTGTTACATACGTGAGATGAGTGGAGAGAGGATCGAAAACTCTAAACTGATACCATGAAGTCAATTATGATTGTTGCATTTAGATTGATTTGATCCCGTGATGGGATTATATAGTATACAAGGTGGCTACAGTATTTGGAAATAAACGAAACAGACTAAGATACGAATCCTCCTTGATTCGGCTGGGTGGACGTGTCCTACACGTACACGTCTAACACCCGCGTCCTCCCCTGGCCCGCCCGTCGGGGACAAAGTCGCCCCTTTTTCTCCCCCCTCCCCTAGCCCCCCCGAACGCTACCCCCGCCATCGCCGCCGCCGCCATTTTTCTCGGCCACCTCACTGTCCAGCCCGGCGCCCCCACCCCCTAACCCCGGCCTTTGTCTCGGCCGCGTCGTTGTCCAGCCCGGCCGCCGGATTTGAGCGCATCTGGCCGCCTGATTTGTGTACATCCGGCCGCCGACGGCTGTGCCTAGCCATGGATTGGCCGGGCACCGGACCCCACAGTCCCAGCAACGCCTCCACGCCGCATGTAGGCATTGACTCCGCCTCTAGCCGCTCGGATCTACCCCGTCGGATCGGCGCCGGCAAAAACCCGCCCGCCCATCATTCGGGCTCGGTGCTGGCCCAACGGCTCGTCGGCTCACCGTTGCCACTCATAAAGTGCGACGACTGCCCGCAAGTCGTTCACCGCGTTTCTACCACACCGAAACATCCCGGGTGGGTGTTCATCAAGTGCAAAAAAGATAAGGTATATGCTTGTTTTGCTTCGGTTGTGCTTCCGGATTCGGCGCATTTTCAATAGCTCTTAGCTCATACGCAAATTTGTGTGTAGGATGGATGCAAGTTTTGGTATTGAGAAGAAGATTACATCTGTCGGCCCAGTGGGAACCAGGGTACCACGGCCCGTCTGCCTCTGGCCCAGAGGACCGCGCTCGGCGGCCGGCCCATGAGAGTGGCCCTGCCGCGGACGCTCCGGAGGGAGCCGCCTCGCGAGGGGTGAGCCTTGCGAGGCCCCTCCCCGCCAGGCCAGGCCCTGCCGAGGCCGCCAAGCACCAGGTTCCCTCGCGAGGCCTTCTCACGAAGCAAGTCGTACGGCGCCAGCCGCGGGGGCTCCACGCCCAGCACATGGGTGACGTCCCGCTGTCAGGATAAGGACAGCGGGGTCCGACCAAGCCCAGCTTCCATTCTGGTGATAAGGGAGCAGCGGCGTCTGCCTCCCCCAAAAGCAAGTCCCAAAGGCTTTCCTCTTTGGTGATAGAAAATCAGGACGGATCACCGCGCCAGGACGGAGGTCATCGCCAAGCCCACCAGCGCGTCACAAGGAGCTGCTTTAACAGGCGGAGACCGCCTTTAGTCAGGATAAGCCTGCGCCCCTGTCCCCCTTTGAATTGCCGCCCTGTGGCTACCCTTTCCCGCTCATATTTTTGGGGAAGAGGACCAAGGCACTACAAAAGGGGCAGGGCCGCTTCCATGTAAGGGGATCGACCCATTCTCCCCCACACCTCTTGTACCTCGAGCACAAGCTCTCCATCACAGAGCAATCCAACACAAGCAGGAGTAGGGTATTACACCGCACGGTGGCCCGAAGCTGGGTAGCTCGCGCGTCCCCTTCGTGTCCGGTGAGAGCCGGCGAGTCCGTTGCGTCCCCGCCGTAGTCCTATCGTAGGCTGCCAAGCAAAGTCCCCCAGAGTTCGAATCCTAAGTTCTTGGAGAAGTTTCTTGGACGCAGATCCTAGACTCCGACAACATCGATCTATTGATTGGGTGAAATTTGATAGATGCTCGTGCACTCCTTGCTAGAATAGAGGCTAGAGATGAGATTAGATGCGAAGCAACATCTACTTCTTTAGAATCGAAGAAGAAAGAAGTATGCAAGATTGAGAAGCCGCAGATCAACAATGAAGGCATCGAGAAGATATTAATCCAACTTGTGGGAGCAGTTATGGAAGTTGGATTTATGTTAAAATGTCTAATTGCGGTTCTTGTTTTCTTTGGTCTTGCTATTCTAGTTAAGAATTGGTGAGTGTACTCTCATGTATTAAAATGTCGTTGATGAAATAAAGAAATGTGTTGGCAAAAAAATGTATGCATACGGGCACCGGGCGGACTAGATGCGGCCGCGCGTTGGGCGCATGGCCACCGCATCACGGAAAATGGGCGGATGCCGCCCCATTGCCATCCCCAAACGGACAAAATCCGGACAAAACGGATGTCTGTTTGGGGTCGTGCGTTGGACTTGGCCTTGTAGGGTAACGCAGCAGAAAACAAAAAATTTCCGACCTACGTACCAGCCCAGGATCACTATGGAGACTGCATACAAGGTTTGATCTGTTTCGTTACCGACTCGTAGCGCAGCGGAAGTAGAGTCGATGACGATCGGCGGTGCAGATCCCCGCAGCTAGGATTTACAACCTCCCAACCGCGAGGATGTATACCCTCATCCGCCCCCGGACAGCCCTCCGGGAGGCGGTCGGACAGTCCCTCGGACGGTGTCACGGACAGCCCTTCGGGAGGACCATCGAAACTCGGACAGTCACTCGGACAGCCCTTCGGGAGGACCATCGAAACTCGGACAGTCACTCGGACAGCCCTTCGGGAGGCACTCTCGAACTAAGACCGAAAGTACGATCTCTCTACAGAGTTGCACACATACGGTGTCATCTATCCGGCAGGGCTTCGCCGTCCAGAACTAGTTCCCACCGGAACCCAGACAGCCTTTCGGCTCTACGAAACTATTTCGCTGGGAGGGAGAGAGAAGCCAGAAATGTCATGGCACTTGTATGTGAGAAGGAAGTGAGTGTGGAGGCAGCCCCTCCACCTCTATTTATAGGAAATCCAAGGGGTAGGGTTTCTTGGCCCCCAAGCCTTCTAGAAACCTTTTTGGGAAAATATCCCAAAAGGTGACTTTTCCATAAATATCCCAAAAAGCACTTTCACTATTCACGATGACATTTTTCAGCGTCTGATCGAACTGAAAATATTCATGTGGGCTTAGAACATTTCCAGTACCCACCAAAATAATTTTCAACGCGAGCCGGAACAATTCCGGTTTAGTGATTTTCATCTGCGAAAAGCATCTGAAGCGGTTTCGGCAGCTCCGGAACATTTCCGGTTTTCATTCCGGAAAATTCCAGAAAGTTTCCAGAATGATTCTGGCACCCTCCAAGAATTATCAGGCATGTGCCGAAACCAGTTTGACTTTATGGTGTACTCCGAAACAACTTTTCGGTTTAGTGATTTTCATCTGTGAAAAGCAACTAAAGCGGTTCCGGCAGTCCGGAACATTTCCGGTTTTTGTCTCTGAAAAATCTCAGAAGTTACCGGAACAATTCTGGTACCTTCCAATAATTTCCAGGCATGTGCCGAAACCAATTTGACTTTATGGAATACCCTGAAACAACTTTTCAGTTTCACCGGAACTATTCCGATATCCTCTCCGGAACGTTTCCGTTTCGTCCGAAACTTTTTCGGTGATTTTCTCTCAGACTCCCCGTCTAGTATTCAGCAGATAGATGACCCTTAAGCGTGTGACCCTATAGGTTCGGTGAAGTATAGACATGACCCGGAACCCCTTCCGATCAATGATCAACATCGGAGCCGTGGACACCCATATTGACCCCTATACCCACACGAATGAATATTCGAGTGAACCTCCAGTTGACGTGTGCTATTCCTGTTGCTTCGCGATATGTTACAAATACCCGAGGTGAGACATGTAGGCATCCCCGTGGATCAACAACTTGTCCACTATGCCAGTTACCTCGTTACCGGTATTGTTCTCTTTTCTCGTTCCCGTGTTCCGGCATCCCCGTGATCAAATCACAAAGAGTCTGGCCAGACGATGATGGATACCGTAACACCGAGAGGGCCCAGAGATATCTCTCCATCGTCGGAGGAGCAAATCCCAATCTTGAGCTATCAAGTTACTTGACATACTTTTCCATGAACCCGTAAGCCGCCGTAATAGCCACCCATTTACGGATGACGTTTAACAAACCCCAAAGTTCATGAAGCAAGCATGAAGAAACTCGATACTCTCATGGTCTAAGGAATCATGCAAACATTAACCATCTCTGTGTTATTAACCATTAACTAATGACGAATGTATCTCATAGCATAACATCAATTCGGGTCGATTCAACACAAGTGTTCTACCAACAATTGTGCCCTCAAAATTGCCGGCATAGTCATGCCCATGATCAGGAAAACAGGATCATCATGCAATACTTGAGCCAGTCATAGAGGCTTGACTAGGAATACTTTTTACCGTTTATTATCCCACACGTGCACATGAGTTTCCCTCCAAGCCTCGTTTTATTTGCAGACTCGAGAATCATTGCAGTTATAGCATGGAACATAAACATAATTATGAACAGGGAGATAATCAATAACATTTATTATTGCCTCTAGGGCATATCTCCTACAGACTCCCACTTGCACTAGAGTCAATAATCTAGTCAATGCTAATGCACTTTACACCTATGGCATACTGGTGTAAAATATGCTTCGCATGTGGTATAGCCTGATGTCCAACGGATCTGACGACTTCAGCTCCGTGTGTAACTTTGCATATCCCCGCGTTTTCACGCTTTCACAAAATTCATATTTTGTGTGGACTTGGCTTTGCATATGTGTGAATCATTATTCGAAACCTGATTCCTCAGACTGAGCTATGGAGCAACTATCTGCAATAGTGTCCCATAGACCAAAGCCATCTTGGAACCATCCTAAGTTCATGAATGAACTATATGATTCAACAACTTCTTTGTCACTTCTTAAGTGTCAACATACTTAGCCTTTGTTATAGAATTCACCACAGTATCTTGTTTGGAACAATTTCCAACTACCGTGCCACCATATTGTGTATTACACAAAACCCTTAACTTAAATCGAAAATCGCATGGAGCATTGATGAAGGCTGTATCGATGTAATTACTTACAACGAGTACTTCATAATCTCTGCTTGCGAGAAAACATGTCATCACTACTACTCTAATACTCAATGACATCTTTCACTGTTGTCCTATGATCAGTACTTTGATCACTTTGGTATCTATACTCGCAACAACTTTGGAGTATTGGACATATCTGGTTGTTTTTACATACCATGGAATACATGATTAATCCAAACACAAGAGTGTGTGGAATCACCATCATGTATTTTGCTCATCAGTGTTTTGGGACACCGAGTCTTGCAAAAACTCTTTCCATGTGACTTCGGCAAGAATCACTCCTTGACGGTTTTCAATGCTAAAAGGTTTTAGCATCTTGTCAATATGTATTCATAGCTTAGCCCCATTAGGTAAATCTATCTCCATAGATCATCATGCCTAATATTGAGGCTATTTAGCCTAAGCACTTCATCGAAAAACTATTTTCAAATGAAGTCCTAATTCGTGTCAAGAAATTTATTTCCAATTAACAATGTGTCAAGTACACAAGGTTTCTAGAAATATTATTATGCTCCCACTTACTTTCTTGAATCACAAGCATCTTCGATACCCATTTGATGAAGTCAAACCCCTTTGACCATTCCATCAAAAACGAAGAGTCCAACTCCACTTTGCTCTCTTCTGTCCATCGCTGGAACTCTGAAGTTTGCATACTTACTAGCATCCTCTGGATCGACAAATTACTTTGGACTGTATCACATACAAGTCCTAGGTTTCATTTCCATAAGATGGAAATCCTTTTGTCATCCATGTTTCATATCTCATGATTGAAATATGTATTAATTGCTAGTTCAACCCGAACCGACTTCAAGCATCGCTACGGTGAGACAATCTCATCGTAGTCAACTCCTTGAACTTGTTATTGCAACAAGTCGAGCTTCATGGATAAAACATTTTATCCGTATTTGTTTTTAGTTCCATAAATATTCGTTAGACTCTAAGTCTTCCGAAAGGTGTATCAAGATTTTAATCTCGAATCACATATATGGGAACTATCTCGGATTGTATTGGCATTTAGCCAATTCCGGAGTCAGGGCCCATCAACGCTTCCTTGTGTATCGTAGGTATACTGTTGTCTAACAACAATATCTCGTTTGCGCACCTGAGAGGTTTGCACGAGTTTTTCCTACGCGGTTCAGCTGCAAGTTCGACTGAAGTCCATACATTTTATTGTAGAGACTTCCGTATCAGTCGCAGTAGGAAACTCCGGAATCACTTCCAAGGTTTCTTTCCTTTGACCTGATGACGAAGATACTGGTTATCTCGTCGAGTTGCACTGTCCTCCCACTCACCTTTTGTAAGAACTATTCTCTTTAAAAGCATACCGTTTTGTGGCAAAATCCTTTGCCTCGGTATAGTGGTGGGGAAATACCCAATGACTTGGGATAACCTACAAAGTAGCACTTGTCTGATTTGGAATAGGTTTGTAACCTTTTACACAAGCCCCATATTCCAAATGTTAAGAAAAGATATAACATGGTTGGGCGTACCATACCATGGCGTCATTTCAACAGACCCGATGGAGCTCTTTTCAGTGTAAAAGCCGCAGTCTCTAAAGCATCACTTTAAAAGGGATAATGGCAAATTTATTTATGTCATCTTTGATCTTACCATGTCATGAATGGTTCGATTACATCTTCACGGACTTTCCACTTGCAGTGGTGTTCCGGGAGGTGCAAGTTATGAAACCCCCTTTCACAACTCATCAGACATTCGCTAAACTTATAACTCAAATATTCCTTTCTGCAATCGAATTGTAGAAACATAATTTTCTTGTTACAACAACTTCTACTTCATTTTTGAAAACCTTATGAATGAATTCAAAAGATCCAAACTTACGTCTCAACAAGTATATATCCATATATCTACTTGAGTCATTTCTGAAGATAGATGAAACCACTACTTGCAACAACATTTATTGGACTACACACATCATAATGTATGATCACCAATATGTTCTTTGCTCGTTCCTTACGGCCTGTGAACGGTATTTCAGTCACTTCACTTTTCAGAGGAAAGTTGCAAGTGTCAGATGATTCAAAATCAAACAACTTCAAAATCCATCATAATGGAATTTTCCATGCGGGTTTCTCCAATGTGACCAAATACAGTGCCACACTTGTGTGGTATTCTTTTAGTCTTGTGACATTTAGCGTCAGTGTTATGGATGTATCATATTTCCATCAATATTCATAACATACATCCCATCTTGGATGGAAGCATGGCCCTTCATGTTATTCATAATACTGAACAACAATTGTTCTTTTATGAACAACCCTTTTGCAAAAAACATTGTGCACTGGGTTAGAGTGTATGAAACTCTAAAATGAATTATGAAAGTAAACCCAGAGGTAATGTATTATTATCAATATTCATAACATATGTCTCATTCATAATGAAAGTATGGCCCTTATTTTATTCACAACACCGAACATCAAAAGTTCTCTTATGAACAACCTTCATGCAAGATACCTTATGCAAAGGGCTAGAGTGTGAAACTCTAAAATGAATTATGAAAGTAAATACATAGGGAATACACCGATGGAAGGCATAGTAACATTTACTATGTTCCCTGCGTGTATCTAAATCTCATTCCTGGCTAGTCTTTCAGGCCATAGTAGTTCTTACATCGAGTTGCAACAGAATGCAATCGAGCGGGTATCTTTGTGATTAACTCACAATACCCAAGAATTAGTGATTAACATGTTTAACCATAATTCCCAAGAACTATTATCTCTGACCAGCCTTCTATACATCAAAAAACTTGTATGACATTCATACATGAGCTGGATATTCCAGTCTTCTTTCCTTTTGCCTTTATACTTCTAACAGTTCAACTTCTAGTATTTCTCCTACTCTCAGAAGAAGCATCCAACTTAAGAGTGGCGTTAGCCCCGGACTTCCTAGGCGCGAAAGTTTCACTAACACCCTTCCGGATACTTCCTTTCTCTTTAAGTTGTTGTTTTATTCACCATCATCATATGACAAGCGTTCTTCTGGATCCCTCTCTTATCAGTCTAATGCATAGTAAACTCCTTTACTAACAGTTTGCAAACAAACATTGCTTTGGATATCTCATATCTTTTAGCCTTTGTCTGTCTCTGAAAATGATTTTCAGATTCCATGAATATCACATAACTATCCAAACTTTCGAAGTTTGGGTCTCATGAAAGCAAACGTATTGCACTTGACTGAAACAGAATTCTAGCTTTTGGATCGAAGGACGAGAGTCACATGATCCATAGCATTAGCGGGAGAATACCGAAAGTATGCGATAGGACAAAGTCCTTCTCGGCACTATAGAGGACAATCCTCACATTACGTTACCAACCGTAAAGTTTTAACCAGATATTTAACAGCTATTCAATTTTAATAGGGAAGGTGGAAACGCGAGCCATTATTCTACAACTATTATGCAAACCACACTTAGACAGTGTTCAAAATTAATTGCACTGAGAATTAAACAAGTTAATTCAATAGTGCGCTCCCACTCAAATCAATATCTCTCATAATTGATTATGAATGATTCAAGACACGAATTTCAATTCAACGCCATTGACGGTGAGCATCACTGATGACGAGAACTTCAATCGTTAGGAAAACTTGCCGATCACATCTCTATGTGACTCTTGTTCATCTTTCGATGCGTGTGTTCCGAGCTCATGACTTTCATGCCTGAACGTCAAGACAACCAAGTGATCTCGCTGCGAGGTCTTAACTCACCCGCCTCACACATCCCTAATCGTTCGTACCCATGTCAGCATGGCGCACCCCGAAAAGTTAGGTGCCGTGACGGTGCTACACTTGGGAGAACACTAACTACTTGATATTTTTGTGAGAGATCACCCTAATAAAAAGCGACTACCGCGCAATCAAGAAGGGTGCATCATAAGGGATAAACATCTCAGGCAATTCATAATAGCAAGATATGGTATAGCCCTTTCTGACGGAGAAGTCTTTCATTTCTTCGTCTTCGGCATTCGCGTCGGTGTTCACCTTCGCGAAGATTGCCACCACCTAGTCGATGCACCAGATAATATTGCTATCTCTATAGCTAATAAAATAAGTGCATTACATAAGGTTGACACGCAGGTCATTAAAGTGCAATCATATGGCTCCAGCCATCATGCCGAATCATGACACGCAGGTCATGTTAATCAATTTACATCATATAGCCATCTCATACATAATCAAATGATTATGAACACTGCTATACCACATCACATGCATATGCAAACCATCCTGCAAAACCAAGTTAGACGCCTCTAATCGGTTCATGCAAAATTTTATTTTACGTGGCTTCTAAGGTTTCGAAACAAACCGAAGCTACCAACGTCCATCATCAAGCATGATAATCCAAGTCGCTAGATTAACATTGCGGGGTGTATGAAACACGAGATAATAAAATCTCGAGCCCCATACTAAACTTCGTCATACGCGTGACCCCCGTGCAGATCATATCTGCATTGCCCTTTCGTCTGCGAAATTTCATCTTTCTTTTTAACTACGGTGGAATTCAAAGAACTGTTAGCACTTCGTTGATCAATCAGGATCGCGGATTGCCAGAACTTTGAAACTCCACCATACCGTTATCAAGATCAGAAATATGCAAATTCCAGGGAAGCAACAAGAACATCGGGTAACATATTTCATCTGCTACCCGCACAAATAATTTTCAGCAATAGAACACATCTACTACCTAATTATATTGTGCAACACCCATACATCTCTATGTATTCTAGATCGCAAGCTGCATCTACGCATAGCACGGCTCTTGATGCCACTGTAGGGTAACGTAGCAGAAAACAAAAAAATTCCGACCTACGTACCAGCCCAGGATCACTATGGAGACTGCATACAAGGTTTGATCTGTTTCGTTACCGACTCATAGCGCAGCGGAAGTAGAGTCGATGACGATCGGCGGTGCAGAGCCCCGCAGCTAGGATTTACAACCTCCCAACCGCGAGGATGTATACCCTCATCCGCCCCCGGACAGCCCTCCGGGAGGCGGTCGGACAGTCCCTCGGACGGTGTCACGGACAGCCCTTCGGGAGGACCATCGAAACTCGGACAGTCACTCGGACAGCCCTTCGGGAGGCACTCTCGAACTAAGACCGAAACTACGATCTCTCTACAGAGTTGCACACATACGGTGTCATCTATCCGGCAGGGCTTCGCCGTCCAGAACTAGTTCCCACCGGAACCCAGACAGCCTTTCGGCTCTACGAAACTATTTCGCTGGGAGGGAGAGAGAAGCCAGAAATGTCATGGCACTTGTATGTGAGAAGGAATTGAGTGTCGAGGCAGCCCCTCCACCTCTATTTATAGGAAATCCAAGGGGTAGGGTTTCTTGGCCCCCAAGCCTTCTAGAAACCTTTTCGGGAAAATATCCCAAAAGGTGACTTTTCCATAAATATCCCAAAAAGCACTTTCACTATTCACGACGACATTTTTCAGCGTCTGATCGAACTGAAAATATTCATGTGGGCTTAGAACATTTCCAGTACCCACCAAAATAATTTTCAACGCGAGCCGGAACAATTCCGGTTTAGTGATTTTCATCTGCGAAAAGCATCTGAAGCGGTTTCGGCAGCTCCGGAACATTTCCGGTTTTCATTCCGGAAAATTCCAGAAAGTTTCCAGAATGATTCTGGCACCCTCCAAGAATTATCAGGCATGTGCCGAAACCATTTTGACTTTATGGTGTACTCTGAAACAACTTTTCGGTTTAGTGATTTTCATCTGTGAAAAGCAACTAAAGCGATTCCGGCAGTCCGGAACATTTCCGGTTTTTGTCTCTGAAAAATCTCAGAAGTTACCGGAACAATTCTGGTACCTTCCAATAATTTCCAGGCATGTGCCGAAACCAATTTGACTTTATGGAATACCCTGAAATAACTTTTCAGTTTCACCGGAACTATTCCGATATCCTCTCCGGAACGTTTCCATTTCGTCCGAAACTTTTTCGGTGATTTTCTCTCAGACTCCCCGTCTAGTATTCAGCAGATAGATGAACCTTAAGCGTGTGACCCTATAGGTTCGGTGAAGTATAGACATGACCCGGAACCCCTTCCGATCAATGATCAACATCGGAGCCGTGGACACCCATATTGACCCCTATACCCACACGAATGAATATTCGAGTGAACCTCCAGTTGCCGTGTGCTATTCCTGTTGCTTCGCGATATGTTACAAATACCCGAGGTGAGACATGTAGGCATCCCCGTGGATCAACAACTTGTCCACTATGCCAGTTACCTCGTTACCGGTATTGTTCTCTTTTCTCGTTCCCGTGTTCCGGCATCCCCGTGATCAAATCACAAAGAGTCTGGCCAGACGATGATGGATACCGTAACACCGAGAGGGCCCAGAGATATCTCTCCATCGTCGGAGGAGCAAATCCCAATCTTGAGCTATCAAGTTACTTGACATACTTTTCCATGAACCCGTAAGCCGCCGTAATAGCCACCCATTTACGGATGACGTTTAACAAACCCCAAAGTTCATGAAGCAAGCATGAAGAAACTCGATACTCTCATGGTCTAAGGAATCATGCAAACATTAACCATCTCTGTGTTATTAACCATTAACTAATGACGAATGTATCTCATAGCATAACATCAATTCGGGTCGATTCAACACAAGTGTTCTACCAACAATTGTGCCCTCAAAATTGCCGGCATAGTCATGCCCATGATCAGGAAAACAGGATCATCATGCAATACTTGAGCCAGTCATAGAGGCTTGACTAGGAATACTTTTTACCGTTTATTATCCCACACGTGCACATGAGTTTCCCTCCAAGCCTCGTTTTATTTGCAGACTCGAGAATCATTGCAGTTATAGCATGGAACATAAACATAATTATGAACAGGGAGATAATCAATAACATTTATTATTGCCTCTAGGGCATATCTCCTACAGGCCTAACACCCCTACTCCTGCAAGGATCTCACTGATGAACACATGGTGTACAAGGTTGCTCCTGGAGCTGTATCAGAGGAGGAAGAAGAGGGCTTGGGGCTCTGCTCTCTCCCTCGAGTGTGTGTGTGTGGTGGAATGAGTGCATGGCTGGCCGTCCTCTGGCTAGGAGGACTCCTGGAAGGCCTTATACTTGGGCCTCCCAGGTTACAAAATGCTGGAGAAAGAGGGGTGGGCCCCCAATTGCTAGCGACTCTGGCCTCCAGTGGGGCCTGCCGAGTGCGGGGCCCTGATGGCCGTGGGCCCGCCGGCTACCGGGTCCTGTTGGCCGTGGGGCCCGCCAGCTGCTTGGCACTATAGCCTGTAGGCTGTGATGTCTCGGGGTGGGTGGCACGATGCCTCTACAGTGCCGGACCGCCACGACGTGGGTCGCCGCGGTCAGCGATACCGGTGGCACTGTGGCCACGCCTCCACGACGCAGAGGATGTCTTGCCCCTGTTCCTGGTACGGTTGGACGTGACGGGCGCTGACCCCGCCGGCTGCCGCCAGCCGGCGCGGAAGGCCTGCCCCGCCCAGCCGGCCTCCCACGGGGGGAGCCGGCTGAAGGGTCAGCCGTCCTGAGGGAGTCGAGCCGTCCCGAATGTTTTGAAATGTTGACTTGCCTCCATGAGCCTACTCGGGGGTCATCCCCCCGACACCCCGGCCTAGCCCCCGTCCCGGTGGTGCGTCTAGTATCGTCGGCGGGCGTGTGGAGGTGTGTCTCCGACGGATCTGTCCTTCATGGATTTGTTCGGATCTGGTCGTAGTTCGTCTACGTTCGTGTGTCTTCGGGTTGGATCCTTCCGATCTATGCTACTCTTCAACGGCGGCGATTGTTGTTCTGGTGCCCTGGTCCTATGGGGGCTTAGCACGACGACTTCCTGACTGTCTACTATAAGTTGTTTTGCCCGGCTCCGGCGAGGGAGCGGTGATGAATGTCTACTAAAACAAGTTTTGCCCAACTGAACTAATAAAACTCTTTACGTAAGAATAGCAATTGCTCATACTTTTGGCAGGGGGAATTTGTACCACGAATCTTCTCTTGAAGCCAATGAGTGGTGAATACCTGCGACGATTGCGTAGCATTACCGCTGGAAACCTCTTCGCGTTAAGCTAAACCATGTCATCGGCAACCGATACTCGTTCTGATCCGACCACGATATTCCGTCTGCACAGGGGGCAGGCAGTGGCGGAGCCACCGCCCAGCGACCCTGGGCACTTGCCCGGGCTCGCTGGTTCGTAGCAGTAGCGATCGATAGATTAAATAAAGGGCTAAAACTGATCGGTGACTCGCTTTACCCGGGCAAAAAACATTGGGCCATCGTTTCTCACAAGTTCACAGCCCAACAAACGAGTAGTACTTGTAGTCAGCCCAGGCCGAAACAAAAGAAAACAACGTAGGGAATACCTACGACGGATCGATCGATCCAATTCTCTCTGGTCTCTTCGTTTCTCACGCGCGAGCGCAGGTACTGGGCGACAGAGGGGCGTTGGCGGCTGGCCTTGAGGCGGAGCCCTAGACGGCTAGACGCACTACCGGCGGCAAGCGACCCCAGGCTCCCACGCAGTTTATTTGTCCGGTCGTTCCGCAGACCGCATCCCCTCCTTCCTCTCATCCGGCTTCGGCTTCGGCTTCGACTTCCGTCGGTAAGAAATCTCTGTCGAAATTAAGGCCAACGATTTCTCATCTCTGAAGTCTGAATAATTGGTCTGGGAAGTAGGATTGATGCAAAGTACGGATCGAGGTACACACACCCCACTAATTATACATATGCAGGCTATGGTGTGTCATATGCAACTCATGGTGTGAGAGTTCAAGGTCGGGCTTAGGGGTTAGGGCTTAAATTTAGGGCGGAAATAGTTGGGGGTGATCATGAATTCATGACTAGAGAAAATTTGTATTTGTTTCTTGGCTACTAAAAACTACAAAATCGAAGTATGTAAGAAGAGGGCACCTTGCAGGCCGTGGAATTCATGCAATATTTCTTACCTTCAAACTGAATACAAGGAGTTCTGTACTATGAACTTGTCACTTGTTGTAGCTCATTTTCTTATTTACTTGTTTAGCAACTAACTTCAAACTTTACCATTAAATTTCAGAGATGAGGAGGTTTTTGGTTAGCAGAGCAAGCACTGAAAATGTGAATGGTGTGCAGCAGGAAATAGAAGTGGAGGCACAACCACCTCCTAACATTGCCAATGAATTTAATCCAAATGATATTGAGCGTGATCCAGGAAAGAGGAAAGAAATTTGCGAGTATCCTCCTAATATTCAAGATCAAGTGAGAAGAGCATATGTATTGAAGGGTCCAATGCAACCAGATTTGGTATACAAACTCATTGAGTTGGCTTTGATATTGCCAGTGTCAACGGCATCTATTGAGAGAGCTTTTTCAGCAATGAAGATTATCAAGACTAAACTGCGTAGCAAGATCAATAATGAATGGTTCAATGACTTGATGATATGTTACACCGAGCGGGAGTTATTCAAGTCAGTTGACGATAAGGATATTATTCGAACATTTACTGCAATGAGTTCTCGGAAAGGGCATTTGCCTCGTGATTTTCTTTAGTGCATTGTCGGTATGTTCCATCTGACCATCTCTATTATTGCAAGCTTTTGATTTCAAATCTCACAACTAAATTTATTTAATTAGAAATCCATTTTTTATATTGTAGTGCCTTCTAGGACTTTGGGAACATGGCGAGTTTGCCTCTACGCAAGACTGATTGCAGTACTGGCTGATTGTATGTCTTTCTTTTGGCAAAAATGAACAAGTGAGAGATGCTTCTGACTATGCAAGGTTGGCTATGTATCTTTTGTTGTCATGTCTCAACTGTATTTGGTCTATGAAGTGGATATTGATATATTAGCTCACTTTAAAATTAAATTTTGTGTGACTATTATGGTTACGTTTTCACTTCATTATTAATGTGGATTTGTGATTCCGAAGCTTGGCGGTATATTATATGTTGTGTATTCGAATACCCGATTTTTGATTTCTAAATTATACACTTAGGCTTAATTTGCCCAGGCTCCACAAAAGTTCTGGCTCCGCCACCGGGGGCAGGTGGTCTTGCTCTTCATCCACACGTCGATGCAGTCCCGGTGGAACACGTGCCGGCACGCCGGCACCTCGCTGCACGCCTGTCCCTGCTGGAACTCCTCCAGGCAGATCGCACACACCAGCTTCTCCGACGCCCACCTGCCCTCCCCCGACCCCGAGTACGGGAAGTACCCCAGCTCCACGACCGGCGCCGGCGGTACCGCCGGCCTCATCAGCTGCGCCTGTTCAATGGCCACCACCAGCGCGGCCAATCGTCCTACGGGCGCGTTCTCTTCTTCTGCTCGCTCTCCTCCGCAGAGACACGCTGCAATTATCGCTGGTCCCAGAAGGGTCAGAATAAGGATCAAGACCGCAAACCACGCCATTACGAGGCCTAGGACCCCATCTACCTCCCCGAACAACGTCGTCATCATCGCTTAGATGCAAGCGGGCTTGTCGCTTTGAGGATGTATTTGGTCGGGACGAGGAGATTTTTAGTATCAGCAATAGAGAAGCCGGTACTCTGTTTCTATATATATAGATCGATCGGGACGAGGAGTAATACGTTGCAAATCGAGTCGGAGATGGATGGTAATACGTCGTCTCGTAGAGACCTTAACGGGAACGTGGTATTCAGGTGTGGTTCTAGTATCCATGCAAAAGAAAAAAGAAAAAGTGTAGTTCTAGTATAATCAGTTCTCTGCTTTGATTAATTTGACTTAATTCACCGAGTGTTCGAGTACATTCATGTTTGGTATAGACGTATAGTAGAGATGAACGAGACACGAAAATGTGTCGATGCTCCTGTGCTGGCACAGGATCGGTCGATCGCATTGTTCAAGGCTGGGGAGGCGGCGCGGCGTGGGAGGACGATCCGACGACGGGAGGAGCAGAGGTGGTGCCGTTGCCATTCACAGGCCTCGCAGCGGGCGAGGCGCGGGGCACGGAGGTGGTGCTGTTGCCATGCACAGGCCGCGCAGCTGGCGCGTCGCGGGGGGCGGAGGTGGTGTTGCCGCCACGCACTGCGGGCTGGGGAGGCGGCACGGGGCGTGGTGACACGCGAGGCGCGCCGGAGGCGGTGGTGTTGCCCTGCTGCACGTCGCCGGCGCTCACCATGTCGGCGTAGAGGCGGCCGGCGATGACCTGGTTGGCCGCATCGGAGGTGTGGTACGCGTCCCAGAACACGAACTGGCTGCGGTCGTCGCAGACGTCCGCCGTCGGCAGGCACAGCCCCCCCACCGACGTGTCCACGTCGCAGCACGACGTGTGCGACGTCGTGAAACCTGCACGCACGGATCGAATGCCCATCAACTTCCAGCGTTCATGCAAGATAGTGTATCTCTCGGTGCGTTTCGATCCTTACCGTATTTCTTGGGGTGCTCGATGAGCTCCATGACGACGGAGTAGCAGTCGGCGAGGGACATGCGCGCGCCGGGGAGCTTGGCGTTGAGGCGGCCGAGCAGGTCCTTGGCCGCGGCGTTGAACTGAACGGCGTACCCGTTCACGTCTTCCAGGCACTCGCCGTTGTCCGAGAGGACGCGCTGCGACGGGATGCAGCCGAGCGGCGCGAGCCCCGTGAACCACACATTACGCGCTCCGAGATGGTACAGCCTCTGCAGAAACAAAATAATTACGGCAATGGCACGTAGTACTCTTACAGCTTACTGGCATCGTTCGGCTGATCGGTCGACGGTCCGTCTTACGTACCGTGAGCTGCTGGTCGATGGTGTCCATGAGGAGGCCGATGAACTGGTCGTGGGTGTACACGAAGCCGTCCGCCATGAACGGACGCAAGAAGTTGTTGACGTAGTCGTTGCTCCCTGCAAAGCAAAGGGTATGCCCGTCGTTATCAACTTGTACATTGCGTGCAACCGATTGATCAACTAAAGCAAATCAAATGTTTTTAAACTGTACCAAGTCCGATTTGGAAGATTGCGCCATTGACAACCTCCTCGGCGGCCTTCTTGCCGATCTTGACGATCATGGCGTTCTTGATCTGCTCGAAGTAGGATATCTGGTTGTCGAACGACAGGTACTCGACCTGCAAGATCGCATTGACCCCGTATACCATAATGTTTCAGTCTGCCAAAGAAAGCATATTCAAGAAGAGAAGAAACACCGTGGCTCGATCGCTTACGAAGTAAATGCCGGTCTCGTTGAGAAGCCCTGCGCCGCCGGACGCGAAGTTGACGCCGCCGAGGACCTCGTCGTCGGTCATATACAGGGAGAGGAACGGCGGCGGCGGTGGGACGCCAAACTTGGCAGCTGCAGACACGCAAACCCCAGAATAAACACGTCACAATTTGCCATCCATGTGGATGTGGCGTAGCAATGCTGATCATATCAGCGCACGCGCGAGCTTACGCACCCATGATGTCGCCGATGGTCCTGCCATTGGTGAACCTCCCGGTGGGGTAGCCACCTTCGTAGTCAATCCCGTACCAGGGGTAGTTGCACTTGGCGATGGAGAGGAGGAGGTAGTTGTTGTTGCCGACGTCCGACATCGAGTCGCCGAAGATGTAGATCACCGGCCCCTTCTTTGTCGCCGCCGTCGTCCCTAGAGCAACGCCGGCCACGGTCGCGAGTGCGAGGATGGCAATGGCCGCGGCCGTGGAGCTGAGAGCTGCCATTGATGTGCCTTCTGTTTGCCTCCTCGGTGAATGCCTTTGTGCTTGTGTTGGGCAAGTAGCTGGTGGCGATTGGTGATGGTCTAGAGTGCACCGAGTGGCGTTGGTTTTATAGCACGGCTGCACGGGTGTGGAGTGGCAGCGAGCGCAGGTGTGCACCATGACATTTCCTGCAAGTTTGGTTCTTCTGGTAGCGAGAGAATTTTGTGCCAGCGATTGGGTGTGGTGATTGAATTGCAACGGCTAAGCGTGTGAGAAAAGGCTTGGACGTTAAAACAGTGGGAGGGATTAATCGGTTGTATCGTGAGCTGAGCTGAGGTGGTAGCTGTGGTTGTTGTGGAAATGTCGTTCTCGTCTTGCAAACGGTTTTTGACGGCTTGGGGTAGCTTGGTGCAAGGAAGGAGAATTTGGTTGGAATGCGGCTACGGGAGCGATAGAAATAGGACGCTAATAACTGGGAAATACCTCTTGGTGGTTCCTGGGTGTATACACACCCAGGAATTGGAAAATTAATTACAAAAAAAGTCAAAAAAAAGTTCAGAAGTTTTTTTGGAATAAACTCAACTTTCTTTTGCACTAGTATATAATTTTCCGCCAACAAAAACCCAGCGCCGACTTCAGGGCGAAAAAAACATTTTTTTTGGTCAAAATAGTGTGAACAGTGTCTTATATATAGCTATAATTTTTGTTTATTTGCTCTGATGTCAACGTTGGGTTTTTGTTGGCGGAAAATTACATACTAATGCAAAAGAAAGTCAAATTTATTCTAAAAAAACTTCTGAACTTTTTTGACTTTTTTTTGTAATTATTATTTTTTCCTAATTTATGGGAGTATATACACTCAGGAACCAAACGTCCGCGCCCGCTAATAACTGACCATCGTTCCGAGGGGAGGGAACCCCTAGCGAACGACTCGTTCCCCATGAGGGGTATGATCCAGTGAACGGAATCATAAAAAAAAAAAAGTGAACCCCTCCCACCTGGACTCGCTAAAAAAGTACTATACGTATCTGAGCCGAACAATTGAGCAAAAACAGCCCATTTTCCTGTGACATGAAGAATAAAAATGTAATTATCCAAAAATAAAGTTGCCATGATATGTATTTTCTTTGCCATAACACAAAAATCAAAACAAGAAGAAAAAATGCGATGATCCACTAAAAATGCCATGATGCACATAATAAAAAATACCATAATGTTCAAAATGACCATGGATTGATCGTGGCAGATTTTCGTATCAACTAAAAAACAGCGTACATAAAATTAAAACTGTGATTTGAGAAAGGTAGAAAAATGCCATGTCGATAAAATGTAAAATAGTATATATTAAAGAAAATGTCATGATAAATCCCATAAAATTGCTGTGTTCCTAATAAAAAATTGCCATGGCGTAAAAATAAGGGGAAAATGTTGTGATCTAAAATAACAAAACGGGCATGCTCCAAATATAAAAAATGCCATGGTCTACAAAAAGAAAAATGCTGTCATTTAAATAATAATAATGCCATATACTAAATAATAAAAATGACATGCTACCTACAATAAAACTACCATGTTCCAACTAAGAAAAATGCCATGGTCTAACAAAATAAGAAAGTGCCAATTTATCTTAGTCATATAAACATGGCAAATTTTGTGAAATTTTATTCTTTTGGAAAAAGAGAAAATTGTGCTTTGAGAAAGGCGAAAGAATGCCATGTCGATAAAAATGTAAAAGGTATATAAAAAGAATTTACCAAGGTATGTTAAAAATCATGCTAATTCCAATAAATTTTTTATGTTCCAAAATAATAAAAATTGCCATGGTGTAAAAATAATAATGCCATGCTCTAAAAATAAAAAAGGCCATGCTCTTAAAAAATTCCATGGTCTAAAAACATGCCAAAAATCCATGTTACTTTGCAAATAATTGCCACGGTTTTAGGAACATTTTTACTTATTTTTGCCATGCTACATAATATAAAATGTCATGATGTGTAAGATAACAATGCTATGTGTTCAACAAATTTTGCCATGACAGCTTTACATGCCATGCTATCTAACTGTGAACATACTACAACCCTTTCAGTTGTCAAAAATGGTTTAAAAATTATTAGCAAAACATCACGGAAAACATTAACCAACGAGATCTAGTTAGACCAAAAATCATGTTATTTTGCTCCTGGCCTGTTTTACACTAAGCCACCTACTAGTCACACAAAAAGGCACACATCAATTTCTATTAGTCAACAAAATCTAGCCATAGTACCTAATATCAAACTTTTGTCATGTTTTTATAGAAAAATGCCATGTTTTGAGAACGCATTTTTTTATGGATTTTACCATCATATTTAAACAAAAAATGCCATGTCGCTTTACAGCAAATTGCCACGGGTTTAGAACATTCTCACTTATTTTTGCCATGCTACATAATATAAAATGTCATGATGTGTAAGATAAAAATTCCATGTGTTCAACAAATTTTGCCATGACAGCTTTACATGCCATGTTATCTAACTGTGTTCCCACTACAACCCTTTTAGTTGTCAAAAATGGTTTAAAAATTATTAGCAAAACGTCACAGAAACATTAACCAACGAAATCCAGTTAGACCAAAAATCATGTCATTTTGCTGCTGACATGTTTTACACTAAGCCACCTACTGGTCACGCAAAAAGACACACATCAATTTCTACTAGTCAACAAAAAGCTAGCCATAGTACCCAATATCAAACTTTTGCCATGTACTTTAGAAAAAATGCCATGTTTTGAGAACACAAAAAAAGTTCATGGATGTTGCCATCATATTTAAACAAAATGACATGTCACTTTACAATAAATTGCCACGGGTTTAGATCATTCTCACAATTTTTTCCATGCTGCATAATTGATGGCCTGCAAGTGCACAGGGCTATGTAATCTCGTGATAAGTAAGATTTGTCGATCCCATAGGGAGCAGAAAGGATGGCACCATAATCCCCGCAGCTGTGTTGTCTGCGCAAGTACACTCACACCCAAACCGGAGTTTGAAATTAGTTCACTTAAGTAGGTTGCTAGGGGAAACGGCAAAGAGAGAACTAAGTACTAGAACGAACGGAAAATAAATACTAAACTAAACGAAGGAAATAAACTATGAGAAGTATGTGATGTTTTAGATGAGATTGTTGGCGTCTAGGTATGATCTCGTTTGGCCCCGGCATGGAATGGAGTTAAGCTTTACGACTATGCCACACGGTGGCTAATTCAGTACCTGCATTATAGGATACGATAATCTACTGATGGTGGGTTGTCCCTCACATAACGTTATCTCTCAAGACGCGCCATATTGGGGTAATGTTGGAAATATGCCCTAGAGGCAATAATATTGTATTATTATATTTCCATATTCATAATTAAGTGTTTATATTTCATGCTATAACTGCTATGATCCTGGAATATGCGATTAAGTGGAAAACTCATATGCACGTGTGAAATGATAAACTGATAAAATAAAGGTTCCTAGTCTCGCCTCTAAGACTAGCTCAAGTGTTGTTGGTGATCACATTTTCCAGATCTTAGGATATCGTTAAGTGTAACGATAGTCCTAAAACAGCATTGAGATTATGACGTTGGAAGAACGATCATATTGAATCGACCCAAACTTGTTTGCTATTAATTGAGACAATATCGTCTGTAATCAATTGTAATAACACGGAGTGTTAGCATGTGATTTTGCTCCTTAGACCATGAGAGTATCGTTGTCACTTCTTCCCGTACGGTGAGCTTTGGGGTTGCTCAAACGTCACCTGTAACACGGTGTTCATAACGACAACTTACAGGTTCATCGAAAAGTTTGACAAGGCACTAGATGTCTCGAGAGTGGGATTTGCTCCTCCGACGATGGAGAGATATTCTTAGGGCCCTCTCGGTGTGACGGCATCCATCATCGTCTGGCCAGACACAGGTGACTTCGTCACGGGGATGCCGGAACACGATAACGAGAAAGAAGAACAAAACCAGTAACGAGGATACGGTCAATTTGTTGCTCTTTTTGCTTACATATCAAAAAAATGCCCCAAATTCACATAATTCAAACAAATACAAATATCTCATAGTTTCACAGCCAAATAATATCTCATAGTTTACAAGCCAAAAAAATTTAAATTATCACAAATAAATTTGAAAGAAAAAATAACCGATACATCTATTGTTTGCCAAGGTGAGCCCACATATGCTCAACCAAATTATTTTGTAGTTGAATGTGAGTTTCTCAATCACGCATTTGATGATGAAATTCGGTGAACTGTGCAAACGTTGCCGCTCCTCCATGCTCAGGCACAACATTTTCACCCTGAAATTGAAACCCCTGATCGCAGATTTCATCCTCACGCTCATCCTCTACGATCATATTGTGCATGATCACACAAGTAGTCATCACCTCGCACAACTTCTTGGTGCTCCAAGTTCTAGCAGGATACCGAACGATGCCCCATCAAGATTGAAGAACATCGAAAGCATGATCCACATCCTTTCTAGCACTCTCTTGTGCTTGGGCAAATCTCTGCCTCTTCTCTCCTATCGGGTTGGGGATTGTCTTGACAAGAGTAGTCCACTGAGGATAGATTCCATCAGCTAGGTAGTATCATTTGTTGTAGTGGTGGCCATTGATCTCTGGGCAGTTGCCTTCTGCAAGCCTTGCGAAGACCGGAGAGCGCTGAAGCACGTTGATGTCATTGTGAGAGCCGCCCATGCCGAAAAAAGAGTGCCAAATCCAGAGATCTTGTGAAACCACGGCCTCAAGTATGATAGTGCAAGCTTTCACATGGCCCTATACTGCCCCTGCCAAGCAGAAGGGCAGTTCTTCCACTCCCTGTGCATACAATCTATGCTACAAAGTATCCCCGGAAAGCCCCTACTGGAATTGATCGCCAACAACCGGGCTGTATCTGCAGCACTTGGCTCTCTCAAGTACTCCGGGCCAAATACTGCTACCACAGCCTTGCAAAACTTGGAGTCTAGGCATGTGGACTCGCTCATTCAGACATACTCATCAATGAGATCACCGTGTACTCCGTATGCAATCATCTGAATAGCTGCAGTGCATTTCTGATAAGAGGAGAAGCCAACCTTTCCCAGGGCATCCTCCTTGCACTCGAAATAGTTATCGTACACCACCACCCCGCCCAGATACGGTTGAACACATGTCTAGCCATCTGGAAGTGGCGCCGGAATAGGTTGTGCTTGAAGAGCAGGCCAGGGGACTGGAAGTAGTCCTGCCAGAGTAGGCAATGGCCGGTCTCTTTGTTGCGATTCAACACCGGAGTATGCCCTGGGATTGAGCCCCTAAACATCGTCTGCTGCCTACTAATGTGGTCATGGACAACCAAAGCAGCGGCCACAGTCTCCTCATCATCGGACGATGAATCATCCGACGCAAATGAAATTGTTGAAAAAGTACTCATCGCCACTGTCCATTTGTACCTTGCGGGCGAAACGTCGAACACCTTGCAGGCGAGGTGGAAGAAGTCGGCCGGTGAAGAGCCTCGCGCCTCTCCCAGGCCAGCAGCAGGCATATCGGCGTGGCGGCGACCGGCGAGCGAGGTAGCCTCGCTTGGCGGTGCTGCCGGCGGCGGAGGCGAGGGGGTGGTGGCGTCGACGTTTGGGTGCTACGATGGCGGCGGAAACAGTCCACGAACGCCGGAGTATGGCGCCGTCGGGGGTGGCGTGCTGCTGGGGGAGGTATGTGGGTGCGGGCGACCGGCCCGGGCACTGGAACTAGGCGGCGGCGGCGAGGGGGGCGGACGGGTGTGGTGGCTGTCGATGGTAGGAAGGGGAAATGGCCAATTTGTCACCGACTGGCGGGCCAGGAGAGGACAAGGGTGAGCGTCGCGCGCGTCCGCTATGCATCCGCGCCGACGCAAATCATGTCCAAATTTGGTCTGAAATAGGTCGCGCGCGGACAAAAAGCGGACACTGGTCCGTTCGCGTCGGCGCATTGGGCCGTCATTTGTGTCCGTTTTAACCCAAAAGGACAAACACAGCCAGTTTGCGTCGGCGTGTTGGAGTTGCTCTAATAATTGGTGAACGTTCCAGGGAGGGAACCCTAGCGAATGACTCGATCCCCATGAGGTACGATCCAGCGAACGGAAGCGTTCATTAGGGGGAGTACCGCCCAGCGAACCCTTGCCACCTAGACTCGCTTAAAAGGTACTATACGTATCTAAGGCGAACAATTGGGAAAAAAAAGCCCATTTTCCTGTGACGTGAAGTATAAAAATGTCATTATCCAAAAATAAAATTGTCATGATATATATTTTCTTTGCCATAACAGAAAAAATCAAAACAAGAAGAAAAAATGACGTGCTCCATTAAAAATGCCATGATGCACATAATAAAAAAATACCATAATGTTCAAATTGACCATGGATTGATCGTGACAGATTTGTGTATTAACTAAAAAAAGGCGTACATAAAATTAAAATTGTGCTTTGAGAAAGGAAGAAAAATGCCATGTCGATAAAATGTAAAATAGTTTATAAAAAAAGAAAATGACATTATAAAATTGCCATGTTCCAACTAAAAAATTGTCATCGTGTGAAAAATATGAAAAATGCCATGCTCTAAAATAATAAAACTGTCATGCTCTAAATATAAAAAATGCCATGGTATAAAAAAAATCATCGTTTAAATAATAATAATGCCACATACTAAATAATAAAAATGCCATGCTACCTACACTGAAACTACCATGGTTCTAACTAATAAAAATGCCATGGTCTAACGAAATAAGAAAGTGCCATGTTAGCTTAGTCATATAAACATGGAAAAAATTGTGAAATTTTGTTCTTTTGGAAAAAGAGCAAATTGTGCTTTGAGAAAGGCAAGAAATGCCATGTCGATAAAAATGTAAAAAAGTATATAAAAAGAAATTTACCAAGGTATGTTAAAAAAATGTCTTACTAATTCCAATAAATTTTCTATTTTCTAAAATAATAAAAATTGCCATGGTGGAATAAATAAATAAATAATGCCATGCTTTAAAAATAAAAATTTCCATGCTCTTAAAAAATCCATGGTCTAAAACATGCCAAAACAATGTCATGCCACTTTGAAAATAATTGCCATGGTTTTAGGAACATTTTCACTTATTTTTGCCATGCTACATAATATAAAATGCCATGATGTGTAAGATAAAAAAAACAAGTTTTGCCATGACAGCTCTACATGCCATGCTATCTAACCATGAACCTACTACAACCCTTTTAGTTGTCAAAAATGGTTTAAAAATTATTAGCAAAATGTCACAAAAGCATTAACCAATGAGATCTAGTTAGACCAAAAATCATGTCATTTTGCTTCTGACCTGTTTTACACTAAGCCACCTACTAGTCACACAAGAAGGCTATTATCAATTTCTACTAGTCAACAAAAAGCTAGCCATAGTACCCAATATCAAACTTTTGCCATGTTTTTTTAGAAAAATGCCATGTTTTGAGAACACAAAAAAGTTTATGGATTTTGCCATCATATTTAAACAAAAAAATGCCATGCCACTTTACAACAAAATGCCACGGGTTTAGAACATTCTCACTTATTTTTGCCATGCATAATATAAAATGTCATGATGTGTAAATAAGAATGCCATGTATTCAACAATTTTTGCCATGGCAGCTTTACATGCCATGTTATCTAACTGTGAACCCACTACAACCCTTTCAGTTGTCAAATGGTTTAAAAATTATTAGCAAAATGGCACAGAAACATTAACCAACGAGATCTAGTTAGACCAAAAATCATGTCATCTTGTTGCTGACCAGTTTTACACTAAGCCACCTACTCGTCACACAAAAAGACACACATCAATTTTTACTAGTCAACAAAAAGCTAGCCATAGTACCCAATATCAAACTTTTGTCATGTATTTTAGAAAAATGCCATGTTTTGAGAGCACAAAAAGTTTATGGATTTTACCATCATATTTAAACAAAAAATGCCATATCACTTTACAACAAATTGCCATGAGTTTGGATCATTCCCACTTATTTTCGCCATGCTGCATAATATAAAAAATGTCATGCTATATAAGATAAAAAATGCCATGTGTTCAACAAAGCCATGTTTTTTTAGGAAAAATGCCATGTTTTGAGGGCACAAAAAAGTTTATGGATTTTGACGTCATATTTAAACGAAAAATGCCATGTCACTTTCCAAATAATTGCCATGGTTTTAAAACATTCTCCACTTATTTTTGCCATGCTGCATAACATAAAAATGCCATGCTATATAAGATAAAAATGTCGTGTGTCCGACAACCTTTGCCATGTACTAATCTAACTGTAAAACACACTACTAGTCACAGAAACATTACCAAAAAATGCCAACAACCACCGAGAATGCCAAAAACACCTAATTTTCTATGACAAAAACATGATTTGAGTTTCCATGAGGTATAATCTCTAAAATTGCCATGGAAATTGTTCAATTGGCATCGCATCAAAGCAAACCAAAATAATTATGCACATTAACCACACAAATATGAATGACTGATGACTGAATCTCACGAATTTGCATCATATAAATTGAGCTAAGAGAAAGAGCATCACCATCAGTGTATAGCTAGTGGTATCACTGAACCTGTTCAGTCTTCAAGGTGTTACTGCAGCCCTCAGCCCCGATGGCCAACAAGGGGGCGTCATCATCCTCGCCGAGCACGACCTCCAACTGCTCCTGGCGATGGAATTGGCATCCCTTAGGGTCGAATCGCACGGGCGCTGATACGTCTCCATCATATCTACTTTTTCAAACACTTTTGCTCTTGGTTTGCCCCCTAATTTGCATGATTTGAGTGAAACTAACCTGGACTGATATTGTTTTCAACAAAACTACATTGGTGTTGTTTTTGTGCAGAAATAAAAAGTTATCGGAATTGGACGAAACTTTGCAGAGAATTGTTTTGGAATAAATAAAAGATACTGGAGCCAAAAAAAATCCTGAGAGGGGCCAGGGGGTGGCCACATGGGTTGGTGGCGTGGCCACCCCCCAGGCCGTGCCAGGTGCTCATGTGGGCCCCCTGGACCTCCGTCTGACCTAATTCCCGCGCTATATATTCACATCCTCCAGAAAAAAAATCAGAGAGAAAGTTTCATCGCGTTTTATGATACGGAGCCCTTGCCACCTCCCGTTCTTCGTCGGGAGCCCTAATCTGGAGTTCGTTTGTGGCTCCGGAGAGAGGGATTTGTCGTCGTCTTCATCACCAATCTTTCTCCATCAACAATTCCATGATGCTCACAATCATGTGTGAGTAGTTTCTTTGTAGGCATACTGGAGGTAGATGGGAGTTGGATGAAATTTCATATGTAATCATGTCGATTTGTTAGGGCTTAATCCCTAGTATCCACTATGTTCTGAGATTGATGTTACCATGACTTTGCTATGCTTAGTGCTAGTCACTAGGGCCCGAGTGTCATGATTTCATATTTGAACATGTTATGTTTTTATGGATATATTTGTGTTCTTCTTCTTACCTGCAAGTTGTATGCACCTGTTATCGTTCTGAACCTTAGACCCAAATAACGTCATGCAGGTGCGCCGCTGGCCCGACCATGATGAAAAGCCCATTTTCTGTCATAATTTTCTAGTCATAGAAGTAGGTGCCTGATGATCCACAAGTATAGGGGATCAATCGTAGTCCTTTCGATAAGTAAGAGTGTCAAACCCAACGAGGAGCAGAAGGAAATGACAAGCGGTTTTCAGCAAGGTATTATCTGCAAGTACTGAAAGTAGCGGTAACAGATAGTTTTGGTAGCAAGATAATTCGTAATAAGTAACAAGTATAATAAAGTGCAGCAAGGTGGCCCAATCCTTTTTATAGCAAATGACAAGCCGGAACGATCTCTAATAATAAGCAAAGCGTTCTCGAGGACACTAGGGAATTTCATCTAGTCACTTTCATCATGTTTGTTTGATTTGCGTTCGCTACTTTGATAATTTGATATGTGGGTGGACCGGTGCTTGGGTGCTGTTCTTACTTGAACAAGCCTCCCACTTATGATTACCCCCTCTTGCAAGCATCCGCAACTACGAAAGAGAAATTAAGATAAATCTAACAATAGCATGAAACATATGGATCCAAATCAGCCCCTTACGGAATAGCGCATAAACTAGGGTTTAAGCTTCTGTCACTCTAGCAACCCATCATATAATTACTACTCCACAATGCCTTCCCTTAGGCCCAAAGATGGTGAAGTGTCATGTAGTCGACGTTCACACGACACCACTAAAGGAAGCAACAACATACATATCATCAAAATATCGAACGAATACCAAATTCACATGATTACTTATAACAAAACTTCTCCCATGTCCTTAAGAACAAAAGTAACTAATGTGGCGCCCCTGCTTGACCATGCACTAATCATACACGCAAATGTGCATGCTCGATATCAGAGACTCACGGGAAGATATCACAACACAACTCTAGACACAAATAAAATAATACAAGCTTATTATTACAAGCCAGGGGCCACGAGGGCTCGAATACATAAGCTCGCTGTCATACAAGCATCAGCGGAAGCATCAGATATCTGAGTACAGATATAAAAAGAAAATAGATAAGCCTTAAGAAGGCGAGGCAAAACAACAACAACGTTCGAAAAGGCGCAGGCCTCCTGCCTGGGAGCCTCCGAACTACTCCTGGTCGGCTGGCTCAATCCAGTAGTACGTGCCGTCGGGACCCTCCTGGTAGTAAGCATCTGCGGTGGCGTCTGGCTCCTGGGCTCCAACGTCTGATGTATCATCAAATGGGTATGGGGAAAAGAATAGCAGAGCAACCGTGAGTACTCATCCAAAGTACTCGCAAGACTGACATCAGATCTATGCTAAGTATGCATCAGTATCAAAGGAAAGGGGCTTTATCTGTGGACTAAACTGTAGAATGCCAGAATAGAGGGGGAGAAGCCTAGCCTATCGAAGACTAGCATCTTGAAGCAATCTTGCAGCATTAGAAGAGTGCAGATTAGCATATTAAATATTAACAACCATGTTGAAGCAAAGCCCAGAGATCCTTCCTCGACTCCCTGCGAGAAAGCGATCCCAGAGCTTATAATTAATTAACATGTATCCAGTTCAAATAGTGGTAGATCGGGATACAACACTGAGCGTCCTGTTACCGTGGACATGGCTATTCGAATAGATAACTTCCCTGTAGGGGTGCACTACTGTTACCCAGCACGCTCGATTACATCTGGCCGGACACACTTGCTGGGTAATGCCCGGCCTCGGGTAATCGACACGACACAGTCCTACCTAGGCTCAGCAGAGAGGTCAACACGCCGGTCTACATCCTAAGTGCGAAGGGGTCTTGGGCCCATCGCCCTTTGCACTCCTGCACGTTGCGTGGCTGGTCGGGGCCCAGGCGCGACACTGTATACACAGTGACGTAACCAGCCCACCCCAACAATCAGGCCGCATCTCTGAACTGTGACATCTGAAGAGCTTTCGGGAGAAACAACGACGTAGAGAGTCCCATAAACCATTATCCCACGTGGTGGTAGTGCGTATAGGGCCAACGACCCACTCAGATTAAATACCCAAATCCGTAGGCGTATTTAGTAACTCGCAGAGGCGATCAGACTACCTGTCGCTCCGACTTGGTAACACACGGATATCGATCAGGGTGGTCTCCGCCTGCCCTGTCGTTCCGCCACATTAATCTCTCATGGGTGCCCTCCTGGCAAGCCCGACTTCATAAATCCCTGCGGGTACCCCTCGGGGTCGACCCGCCTGCGATAAAGGTCAAAGTAACCGTGTGTCCGAGGTAACGAGAAGGAATTCGAGGAATCACCCTCGATGGTTTCCCACTCGAGGAGTTGCACGACGGAAGCTTTATCGGAAGTGATGAAAGAGGAATCACCCTCGGTAACACACAACCGTATAGCTATTCTACAGAGGCATCATCGGAAGTGAGATAAGAGGTATCACCCTCGGCACTCGATGCCAGCTCTGCAGAGACGAGCAACTTAAGGGGTGTGCGGTGATGTGCTGTTCTCAGCCCGTTCGATCACATCGATCGGGGCACCAGTACTAAAGCGGGGCAACTACAGCAAGGAAGAGGGGCCACAGATGGTTTTCCATACAACCTATACTAAGCAGTTTAGGATAACAGGCAGGTATCAATAACGGTTACAAGAACAGGCTATGCATCAGAATAGGATAAAAGGGGTGTGGCAGGTATGTGGATAGGATATTCGAATTCTTCATATTTTTTTGATCATTTTTCATATATAAATTATTTTCATCCGAGTTACGGTTTATTTTATATGATTTTTCAAAGTTTTATTGATTTTCTGGAATTATTTTAATTATTTAAATCCGAATTATCCAGAATAGTGTAGGGTGACGTCAGCATGACGTATTGCTGACATCAGCAGTCAACAGTCCGCTGACCAGAGTCAAACCTGACCAGTGGGTCCCACTGGTCAATGACTGTGCTAATTAAACAGAGGTTTATTTAACTAATTAACCTACTTAACAGGTGGGCCCGCCCTGTCGGTGACTGATTAGTAACTAATTTAATTAATAGTTTAATTAACAATTTATTTATTTATAAAAATTGTTTTAATCCGGCGGGACCCACATGTCAGTGGGCCACGGTGCCACGTCAGCGGCTGACCGGGTCAACTGGGCCAGGGGGACCCAGGGTCAGTGGCTGAGCGGTGGGGCCCACGGCGCCACGACGGTGCCACGTCGTCGCCGGCGCCGGAATACGATCCGGCGAGCGCCGGACGCGGCCGTGAGCTCCGGCGAGCTCGGGTTTCGCGCACGGTGGCCCATTTTGCTCGATTCTTGCGGCGTTCGAAAGCTTACGGTGTCGCGCATCGCGTGGTGCTACCCATTCGATCGGAGACGGCCGGTACAGGGCAGAGCGTCGACGGCGGCGGCGGTGAGCTACGGGCGGAATCGGGCACGCGGCTCCGGTGTGTATTTGCGCGCGCATTCGGTCGCGCTCGAGCGAGAGTGCAACGCCGCGTCGATCTAACCTACTGGCGCGGGCTACGGTGGTCAGAAGCGATGGCTACGGTGAGCTCGGGCGGCGGACAGAACATGGCGAGGCGGCGAGCTAACTGGGAGGAAGCATGCGGCGCGAGGGGAAGCACGGAGGGAGGGAGGAGCTCACCAAGCGGCTAAGGAAAGCCCTCGACGGCTTAGGAGCGCAGACGGAGGCCGGGGACGACGGGGATCGCCGGCGACAGTGAGATGATGCCGAGCTCGATCCTGGCGATGTGGTTGCGCAGAGCTCGGTCCAGCGGTCGGAGAAGAAGGAGAAGAGGCAGGCTGAGCAATTGAGCTCGGTCTCAGGCGGCGAGGACGGCGGTAGCCACGGCATTGAGCTCGGCCATGGAGGCGAAGTCGGGCATCTGCGCGGGGAGAAGAGAACGGGCGAGGGGGAAGAGGATGGGGGCTAGGGTTCGCCCTGGGGGTCCGCGGGGTTCTTATCTACGCGAGGAACACGGTGGATGGCCGACGCGTGCGGCATCGGTGACGTGTCGACGGGCGCAGCCGACAACGCGAGGAAGACGGCGGGAGGTGGAAGAAAGGCCGCGGTGGGCCGGGCCTGTTCTTACTGTACACTGGAAGCCCAGTGCGCGAGTAAGCTTCTGCCCTTTTCTTTTTATTTTTCTGTTTTCTGCTTTAATTTTGTTTTGCAAATTGTTTGGCCACTGGTTGACTTTTATAAATTAGGTGACTTGGCTCACATATTACAGTGTATTAATATCTGCCACCAAAAACTGGTTTGGGTAAAATATGATTTCATTTGTAATTCTATTAATTTGAAATGGATTAAAAGGTGCTGTTTGGTTACTGTTTTAGGTTGATAGAGTCACTCAGTGAATTTTGGTGATGTTGATTTCCTGAACATATTTAGTTATGAATTATTTGTTATTTAATGCACATTTTTATTTCAAATTTGATCAACTTTTATTTTTCACTTTGAATTTAAATTGCAATTTGAATTGGATTTTGAAATGAGATATGAGGCAATGATGATCAAGCGTAGTTAAGCATGGTGACTTGGCATTAAAAAAAGGTGATCACTGTAGCTGTTACATGGGGATGTTACAATCCTCCTCCTCTAAAAGAAATTCTCGTCCCGAGAATTAGGAGGTAGGCTGAAAGAAAGCGGGGTATTCTACACGAAGACGACATTCGCGTTCCCAAGTGGCTTCATCTTCAGAATGATTCGACCACTGAACTTTAAGGAACTTGATCAACTTCTGACGGGTTCGATGCTCAACTTGATCAAGAATGCGGATCGGATACTCTTGATAAGATAGATCATCTCGCAATTCAAGCATTTCGTGATTCACCGCTCGGATAGGATCCTTGAAGCAGCGACGAAGTTGTGACACATGAAAGACATCATGCACTTGAGAAAGGTTCGGCGGCAATTCCAATTGATATGCCACTTCTCCTCGACGGGCGAGAATACGGAACGGGCCAATGTAGCGAGGAGCTAACTTGCCCTTGATTCCAAATCGATGAGTGCCCTTCATCGGAGTGACACGAAGGTAAGCTTGCTCGCCAGGCTGATAGACCATTACCTTGTGCTTTCGGTCATAGTTGCTCTTCTGACGAGACTGAGCAGTCTTCAAATTTTCACGGATAATGCGGACTTGTTCTTCAGCTTGTTGAATAATGTCCGGTCCGACGAGTGATCGTTCCCCAGTTTCTGACCAATTCAGAGGGGTTCGGCACTTACGTCCATAGAGAACTTCAAAGGGTGCCATCTTCAGACTAGCTTGGTAGCTATTGTTGTAAGAGAATTCGGCATACGGGAGAGATTCTTCCCATTTCTTACCGAATGAGATGACACAAGCTCGAAGCATATCTTCAAGCACTTGATTGACTCGTTCCACTTGTCCCTGGTACTGAGGGTGAAAGGCGGTGCTGAAGGATAGATGAGTTCCCATGGCTTCTTGGAAACTGTTCCAAAATCTAGAGGTGAAGAGGCTGCCACGGTCTGAACTGATCTCCAACGGAACACCGTGGAGTGACACAATTCTGGAAACATACAAGTCTGCTAACTGGCTACCAGTGATTGTCTCCTTGACTGGCAGAAAGTGAGCAACCTTTGAGAAACGGTCAATGGCGACAAAAATAGCATCATGACCCTTCTGGGAGCTAGGAAAACCAGTAATGAAGTCCATTTCGACCTTGTCCCATTTCCATTCAGGAATTTCAAGGGGTTGCAGAGTTCCAGCAGGCCTTTGATGTTCTGCTTTGATGCGACGGCAAACGTCACACTCAGCGACATACTGAGCAATATCTCGCTTCATATCAGGCCACCAATATCTCTGTCGGATGCCTTGGTACATCTTGGTGCTACCAGGGTGAATTGAAAGAGGCGTATCATGAGCTTCTTTCATGACGCGCGGGGTCAGATTCAGGTGTCCCGTTCTAGGAACCACTAAGCGGTTTTTGAAGTACAAGGCGCTATCAGTAGCAATGGTGAAGAATAAGGGCTTTCCCCTTTTGATATCTCACTTAATTTTCTCGACCTCAGAGTCACATTTCTGTATATGCTTAATGTCATCGTCGAGACTAAATTCAACAACCAGGGTATTGAGATGACCCTGTGGAACAATGTGAAGGTTCAACTTGCGAAGTTCTTCATAAAGCATAGGTTGCGCTTCCTGAACCATGAGGTTGTTGCAATAAGCCTTGCGACTCAAGGCATCGGCCATTACATTAGCCTTGCCAGGGGTATAAGAAATATTCATGTCATAATCGGCTATTGTCTCGAGCCATCTTTGTTGACGAAGGTTCAGATCTGGTTGGGTATACAGATACTTCATACTCTGGTGGTCCGTGTATATCTCGCAACGATTACCGAGAAGGTAATGTCGCCACAGCTTCAAGGCATAAATAACTGCAGCAAGCTCGAGATCATGTACTGGATAATTTTCCTCGTGAGGACGCAATTGACGAGAGCCATAAGCAATTACTTTGCGCTCTTACATTAGGACACAGCCTAATCCTTGACGGGATGCGTCGCAATATATCACAAAGTCCTTTTGGGAATCCGGGGGTGCTAGCACTGGGGCAGATGTCAACTTATCTTTGAGTGTCTGAAAGCTTTCCTGACATTTTTCTGTCCACTCAAATTTAACACCTTTGTGGAGCAAATCAGTCAGTGGCTTAGCAATTTTGGAGAATTTCTCGACGAATCGGTGGCAATAACTAGCGAGACCGAGAAAACTTCTGACTTGCTTAACATTCTTCGGAGGAGTCCAGTCAAGAATAGCCTGAACTCGTTCTGGGTTGACAGCGATGCCATCTTTGGAAATCACGTGACCAAGATAAGTCACCTCAGATAACCAGAATTCACACTTGGAGAATTTGGCATATAGTTGATGTTCTCGAAGTTTCTCCAATACAAGTCGAAGATGTAAGGCATGTTCTTCTTCGTTCTTGGAAAATATAAGAATATCATCCAAATAAACCACGACGAACTTGTCGAGGTAGTCCATGAAGATATAGTTCATCAAGCGAGAGAAGGTTGCTGGAGCATTAGTTAATCCGAAGGACATGACGGTGTACTCGTATGATCCATAACGAGTAACGAAAGCGGTCTTCGGAATATCCTCCTTACGAACTCGGATCTGATGATAACCCAACCTTAAGTCGAGTTTAGAGAACACAGAGGATCTAGCAAGTTGATCATAAAGATCGTTGATCCGGGGAAGTGGATATTTGTTCTGGATTGTTGCTTGGTTAATAGGCCGATAGTCCTGGACCAATCGGTTAGTTCCATCCTTCTTCTTAACAAAGAGAGAAGGTGCTCCCCAAGCAGAGGAACTGGGACGGATGAAACCCTTTTTAAGTGACTTGTCGATTTCTTCCTTAAGCTCGAGAAGTTCATGCGGAGGCATCTTATAAGGACGCTTCGCAATAGGGGTAGTGCCAGGTTTCAAGTCGATGACGAACTCGACAGCTCTAGCCAGGGGTATTCCCGAAAGTTCTTCTGGAAAGACGTCCGGAAAATCGCGAACGACTGGAACGTTCTCAATTCCCTCAAGAGGTGAGGCGTTCAAATCATTCAGAGCATATATCTGAGCTTCGGCATTCCGGGTAATCCGGGCGGTGTAGTTCACTATCTCATCGGAGGGATGAAGAAGTTGAACGACTTTGGTGGCACAATTGATCGAAGCAATGTGAGCTTTCAACCAATCCATTCCCAGAATGAGGTCTATGGTGGAAGATTTCAGAATGATAGGTGAAACAAGGAATTCCAATCCTTCGATTTCAACAGGGACATTGTGTGCTATCACGGAGGTACGACAGTGGCCTCCAGGGGTGCGGACAACCATTTGTAGGTTCATGTTTTCAAATGCAATGTCATGTGATAATGCAAATGCTTCTGACATGAATGAATGCGATGCTCCTGAATCAAATAAAATAGAAGCGGGTACTGAGTTAATGAGAAGGGTACCCATCACAGTAGCAGGTTGATCCTGAACTTCTTCAATATCAATGTTGTAAGCGTGTCCACGCCCATAAGCAGAAGACCCAGTATTATAGTTGCGGGTCTGATTGTTGCCACGACCATTGCCACGGCCATTGCGAGGAAATGCCAACTGATTCTGATTCTGGCGGCAGTCCTTGGCAAGGTGACCTGGTTTGCGACACTTGAAACACAGACCATCTTCAGGATGAAGAGAAGCAGCTTGAGTTCTCGGCTGCCTCGGTGGTGGAGGAGGCAGACGGGGTACAGCATAGGAGGGCATTGGCGCGGGAGCAGTTGGACGGTACATGCTGTTTGGAATCCAGATCTTACGCCTTTGTCCTGAGCTCGAAGATGAGCCAATATCACGGTGGCGCTTCTGTGACTCCTTGTGCTTCATCTGAGCGGTCTCCACCAGAATAGCCTTGTTCATGAGGGTGGCAAAGTCGGTGAAGTCTTGAGCAGCAAGTGCAAGCTTGAGGTCTGGGTGGAGTCCACTACGGAATTTCTCCTGTCTATGAGCATCAGTTGGAATGTCCTCTTCAGCATAGCGGGACAGGTTAAGAAACTCCCGCTGGTAAGCTTCGACAGTCTTATTGCCCTGAGTGAGGTTACGAAACTCTGTCTTCTTCCGGTCCATGATTCCCTGTGGAATGTAACGAGCACGGAAGGCAGTCTGAAACTCGACCCAGGTGATGACTGTCCCCTCAGGTAGTGAACGCCTGTGGGTGGACCACCATTGAGCAGCGGGGCCTTTCAGAAAGTAGGTCGCAAAGGTGACAAGGTTGTCAGGGGCGACACTGGCAAATTCCATCTCGTAGGCGATGTCGCGAAGCCAGTCATCAGCATCCAGTGGCTGTTCAGAGTTGTGGTAAGTAGTTGGGTTGAGACGCACAAACTCCTGCAGAGTTATTGAAGCAGGATTCTGATTCTGGTTGTTCTGGTGCGGAAACTGAGCCATAATTCCAGTCAGGAGCTGACGGTTCAGCTCGAATTGCTGCATCATAGCTGCCATATAGTCTGGCGGTGGTGGGTTTTCGAGGGCACAACCACGACCACGAGCACCTGGCCTAACCATCCTGCTAAAATTCAACAGGGGTAGTTTAGTAAAACCAACTGCAAGCGTTTAGAGACAAACATGACTTAACATGACAATGAATAAGTAGTGCAATAGATACATAATAGTAGTCACTTAAGACATACAGATCCATACACATAGTCGGTTACAGGCCAGCGTTACGACAGCGTAAATGAAAACGTAGACACACTAGGCGGCGCGCAGGCACGCGGTGAGGAATACACAACGATACATAGCAAAGGCTACATCAACGTCGGGGAAAACCACTGAAACGGGGTAACTGCAAGTGCGGACGAAGAGTATCCGTGGCAGAAAAGTCCTGCTCTCCGTGTGCACTCTGATGCAGAACCCGGTCTCGAACTGGAAGAAGAGGTCCACGCGCGGGAGTGTGACCTCCAACAGCAGGCCAATCAATACCTGCCGGCATCTGAGTCCTGCGCGGGTAAAGGATATACTCTGGATGTATCCCTGCACGAACAGCTGGTAGCAACTGTGTCATAGCATCGTAGAGACGTGCTCGAGTGGCAAACAACTCGACGGCAAGAGCCCGGGCAGTGCGATCCAGAGCCTGAGTGCACTGAATCAAAACCTGCGGGTCATATTGACGTCGCTCGTAAGGGGCACAGATAGCTGTGTAGTATCCGGTAGCATCTCCAGCAGGAGCATCCGGGATGTATCGGAACTCGGAGTCATCCAAGCGACTATGCTCTCCACGGTGATGTGTGACCGCAGAGTAGGCATCATCATGGACTGCCATCTCAATCGTCACGCCAATACCATGAAAAGTGTGCAACTCAGTATCGGAGTTGTCTCGCTGATCAAAGATACGAACATCAGCATGGTACTGCTCCTGGTTGAACTCGCGGAAATCCTCATAGACCATGTACTCGGGGTACCAGCGGTAGCCCAGTCTGGTCAGGAGGGCGATCAGGACAGCTGGAAAACCAGGCACATCACGAGCCCAAGTGCGAAGCACAAGCTGCGTCGCAGGGCGCGGCGGGAACAAATGATCCATCTGAAACAGAGGAAATTCAGGATTGTCAAATGACAGTGAGAAGTATAATATAACTTGGAGAGAAAGGTTAAACAAACCAATGGAAAAGAAAATGTGATTATCAGATTAATCAGATCAATGTGAAGGAACAAGCACAGATAATCCAGCTCTCCGGCTGGACGTGAATACGAGAACCTAGTGTCGGAGTTAGTAAAATCATTTAATCCGAATAGAAGAGAATTCAGAGTCCCAGAGTATAGAAGAGGAATAAAAGATCCTAATACCACCCATTTGGCGATGTGGGCCCGTAAGCCACACAGCCATGTTAGTAAACTAGTTTTTGGGAAGACTAGACTCAACTTCGACCAAGGAATCAGAAGGGGGCTTCCTACAGGCAGTCGGCTCTGATACCAACTTGTGGCGCCCCTGCTCGACCGTGCACTAATCATACACGCAAATGTGCACGCTCGAGATCAGAGACTCACGGGAAGATATCACAACACAACTCTAGACACAAATAAAATAATACAAGCTTATTATTACAAGCCAGGGGCCATGAGGGCTCGAATACATAAGCTCGCTGTCATACAAGCATCAGCGGAAGCATCAGATATCTGAGTATAGATATAAAAAGAAAACAGATAAGCCTTAAGAAGGCGAGGCAAAACAAAAAAAAACGATCGAAAAGGCGCAGGCCTCCTGCCTGGGAGCCTCCGAACTACTCCTGGTTGGCTGGCTCAATCCAGTAGTATGTGCCATCGGGACCCTCCTGGTAGTAAGCATCTGCGGTGGCGTCTGGCTCCTGGGCTCCAACGTCTGATGTATCATCAAATGGGTATGGGGAAAAGAATAGCAGAGCAACCGTGAGTACTCATCCAAAGTACTCGCAAGACTGACATCAGATCTATGCTAAGTATGCATCAGTATCAAAGGAAAGGGGCTTTATCTGTGGACTAAACTGTAGAATGCCAGAATAGAGGGGGAGAAGCCTAGCCTATCGAAGACTAGCATCTTGAAGCAATCTTGCAGCATTAGAAGAGTGCAGATTAGCATATTAAATATTAACAAGCATGTTGAAGCAAAGCCCAGAGATCCTTCCTCGACTCCCTGCGAGAAAGCGATCCCGGAGCTTATAATTAATTAACATGTATCCAGTTCAAATAGTGGTAGATCGGGATACAACACTGAGCGTCCTGTTACCGTGGACACGGCTATTCGAAAAGATAACTTCCCTGCAGGGGTGCGCTACTGTTACCCAGCACGCTCGATTACATCTGGCCGGACACACTTGCTGGGTAATGCCCGGCCTTGGGTAATCGACACGACGCAGTCCTACCTAGGCTCAGGAGAGAGGTCAACACGCCGGTCTACATCCTAAGTGCGAAGGGGTCTTGGGCCCATCGCCCTTTGCACTCCTGCACGTTGTGTGGCTGGTCGGGGCCCAGGCGCGACACTGTATACACAGTGACGTAACCAGCCCACCCCAACAATCAGGCCGCATCTCTGAACTGTGACATCTGAAGAGCTTTCGGGAGAAACAACGACGTAGAGGGTCCCATAAACCATTATCCCACGTGGTGGTAGTGCGTATAGGGCCAACGACCCACTCAGATCAAATACCCAAATCCGTAGGCGTATTTAGTAACTCGCAGAGGCGATCAGACTACCTGTCGCTCTGACTTGGTAACACACGGATATCGATCAGGGTGGTCTCCGCCTGCCCTGTCGTTCCGCCACATTAATCTCTCGCGGGTGCCCTCCTGGCAAGCCCGACTTCATAAATCCCTGCGGGTACCCCTCGGGGTCGACCCGCCTGCGATAAAGGTCAAAGTAACTGTGTGTCCAAGGTAACGAGAAGGAATTCAAGGAATCACCCTCGATGGTTTCCCACTCGAGGAGTTGCACGACGGAAGCTTTATCGGAAGTGATGAAAGAGGAATCACCCTCGGTAACACACAACCGTATAGCTATTCTACAGAGGCATCATCGGAAGTGAGATAAGAGGTATCACCCTCGGCACTCGATGCCAGCTCTGCAGAGACGAGCAACTTAAGGGGTGTGCGGTGATGTGCTGTTCTCAGCCCGTTCGATCACATCGATCGGGGCACCAGTACTAAAGCGGGGCAACTATAGCAAGGAAGAGGGGCCACAGATGGTTTTCCATCCAACCTATACTAAGCAGTTTAGGATAACATGCATGTATCAATAACGGTTACAAGAACAGGCTATGCATCAGAATAGGATAAAACAATAGCAATAGCAATTTCTAATGCAAGCAGGAGGAAGAGAGAATGGGTAATATAGGCATGCGTCAAGGGGGGTTGCTTGCCTGGAAGCTCTGCTGAAAGGGGCTGGTCGTCTGATGACTGCTCGTCGGGAGCGTGGTCATACTCTGCTGCGTCGGCGTCGGTCTCGGCGTCTATCGGGAGAGAAGGAGGGGAAAGAAACAATAAATTCACGGCAAAAATGCAATCACTATGCATGACATTCCTAAATGATATGCAGAGGTGTTTTACTGCCTAACTAAATGTTTTAGTTAATTTAGAAATTTATTTGGATTTATTTTATTAAAGTTGAGCACTATTCATTTATCAAAATCAGTCAAAAAGTTCCAGGTTCGGTATGTTAGAGGGGTGTGGCAGGTATGTGGATAGGATATTCGGATTCTTCATATTTTTTTGATCATTTTTCATATATAAATTATTTTCATCCGAGTTACGGTTTATTTTATATGATTTTTCAAAGTTTTATTGATTTTCTGGAATTATTTTAATTATATAAATCCGAATTATCCAGAATAGTGTAGGGTGACGTCAGCATGACGTATTGCTGACATCAGCAGTCAACAGTCCGCTGACCAGAGTCAAACCTGACCAGTGGGTCCCACTTGTCAGTGACTGTGCTAATTAAACAGAGGTTTATTTAACTAATTAACCTAATTAACAGGTGGGCCCGCCCTGTCAGTGACTGATTAGTAACTAATTTAATTAATAGTTTAATTAACAATTTATTTATTTATAAAAATCGTTTTAATCCGACGGGACCCACATGTCAATGGGCCACGGTGCCACGTCAGCGGCTGACCGGGTCAACTGGGCCCAGGGGGACCCAGGGTCAGTGGCTGAGCGGTGGGGCCCACGGTGCCACGTCGTCGCCGGCGCCGGAATACGCTCCGGTGAGCGCCGGACGCGGCCGTGAGCTCCGGCGAGCTCGGGTTTCGCGCACGATGGCCCGTTTTGCTCGATTCTTGCGGCGTTCGAAAGCTTACGGTGTCGCGCATCGCGTGGTGGTACCCATTCGACCGGAGATGGCCGGTAGAGGGCGGAGCGTCGACGGCGGCGGCGGTGAGCTACGGGCGGAATCGGGCACGCGGCTCCGGTGTTTATTTGCGCGCGCATTCGGTCGCGCTCGAGCGAGAGTGCAACGCCGCGTCGATCTAACCTACTGGCGCGGGCTACGGTGGTCGGAAGCGACGGCTACGGTGAGCTCGGGCGGCGGACAGAACATGGCGAGGCGGCGAGCTAGCTGGGAGGAAGCATGCGGCGCGAGGGGAAGCACGGAGCGAGGGAGGAGCTCACCAAGCGGCTAAGGAAAGCCCTCGATGGCTTAGGAGTGCAGACGGAGGCCGGGGACGACGGGGATCGCCGGCGACAGTGAGATGATGCCGAGCTCGATCCCGGCGATGTGGTTGCGCAGAGCTCGGTCCAGCGGTCGGAGAAGAAGGAGAAGAGGCAGGCGGAGCGATTGTGCTCGGTCTCAGGCGGCGAGGACGGCGGTAGCCATGGCATTGAGCTCGGCCATGGCGGCGAAGTCGGGCATCTGCGCGGGGAGAAGAGAACGGGCGAGGGGGAAGAGGATGGGGGCTAGGGCTCGCCCTGGGGGTCCGCGGGGTTCTTATCTACGCGAGGAGCACGGTGGATGGCCGACGCGTGCGGCATCGGCGACGTGTCGACGGGCGTAGCCGACAACACGAGGAAGACGGCGGGAGGTGGAAGAAAGGCCGCGGTGGGCCGGGCCTGTTCTTACTGTACACTGGAAGCCCAGTGCGCCAGTAAGCTTCTGCCCTTTTCTTTTTATTTTTCTGTTTTCTACTTTAATTTTGTTTTGCAAATTGTTTGGCCACTGGTTGACTTTTATAAATTAGGTGACTTGGCTCAAATATTACAGTGTATTAATATCTACCACCAAAAACTGGTTTGGGTAAAATATGATTTCATTTGTAATTCTATTAATTTGAAATGGATTAAAAGGTGTTGTTTGGTTACTGTTTTAGGTTGATAGAGTCACTCAGTGAATTTTGGTGATGTTGATTTCCTGAACATATTTAGTTATGAATTATTTGTTATTTAATGAACATTTTTATTTCAAATTTGATCAACTTTTATTTTTCACTTTGAATTTAAATTGCAATTTGAATTGGATTTTGAAATGAGATATGATGCAATGATGATCAAGCATAGTTAAGCATGGTGACTTGGCATTAACAAAAGGTGATCACTGTAGCTGTTACATGGGGATGTTACAACTACTCACAAATCATATTCATGTTCATGATCCGAGGGGTATTGAATATCATTAAGGATCTGAACATATAATCTTCCACCAAATAAACCAACTAGCATCAACTACAAGATGTAATCAACACTACTAGCAACCCACATGTACCAATCTGAGGTTTTGAGACAAAGATTGAATACAAGAGATGAACTAGGGTTTGAGATGAGATGGTGTTGATGAAGATTGGTCCTCCCACGATGAGAGGATCGTTGGTGATGTCGATGGCTTTGATTCCCCCCTCCCGGAGGGAAGTATCCCGGCGGAATCGCTCCGCTGGAGAGCAAAATTGCTCCTGCCCAGGTTCCGCCTCAAGATGGCGGCGCTTCATCCCGAAAGTCTTCTCCCTATTTTTTTAGGGCAAATGAGCTCATATAGCAGAAGGAGGGTGCCAGAGGCTAGCCAGGGGCCCCACAAGGCATCAGGGCGCGCCCGGGGGGCGTGTCTTGTTGCCTTGTGGGCAACTAGTGGGTCCCCTCCAGTATCTCTTTTCTCTGATATTTTTTTTATATTCAATAAAAAATCTCCGTGAAGTTTCAAGTCAATTGGAGCTCTGTAGGATAGGTATCTCTGTTGTAGCTATTTCAGGTCTAGAATTCTAGCTGCCGGTATTCTCCCTCTTCATATAAATCTTGCAAATTAAGAGAGAAAAGGCATACGAATTGCATCATAAAGTGAAATAAATATCAAATACATTATAAATAACAGTAGGAAATCATGATGCAAATTGGACGTATCAACTCCCCCTAGCTTAGACCTCGCTTGTCCTCAAGCGAAAGCCGAAATCGATAATCATGACCACATGTTTAGAGAGAGAGGTGTCGATAAAAATAAAATACGGACATGAAGGCATCATGATCTTTATTATAACAGCAATATATCATCATAAGACTTCTCATGAAAAAGTGACATTTCATTCACAAGTTAAAGTATGAACCATAAACCGTATTGAAAACTAACAAACTATGATCTCAGTCACTGAAGCAATTGCAATTCATCATATTATCAGAAAGAGTCTATGTAAGAGCTTTGCTTAGCAAGTTCACATACTCAACTATCATTTAGTCTTCTATGATTGCTGACACTCACGGCATACTTATGGAGCAAAAGTTTCAGCCAGACACATAGAAAGATAGGGGCTTATAATTTTGCCTCCCAACTTATTTACCTCAAGGGTAACGTCAACAATAATAACTCATGATCATCTACATCCAACTGGATATATATGCCTGGATCTATCCCCACCACATGATGCTTGCCAAGAGTGAAAATAAAAACGGAATAGAGGAGAATACTATTGACTCTTGCATGAAAGTAAATACATAAAGTAAAAGATAGGCCCTTCGCAGAGGGAAGCAGAGGTTGTCATGCGCTTTTTATTTTTGGATGTGCAAACTCTTAAGGCAAAGGAACGTCACTTTATATTGCCCCTTGTGATAGCGACCTTTATTATGCAGTCTGTCGCTTTTATTTCTCCACCATCACAAGATCGTACAAAGCTTATTTTCCCTTACAATAAAAGTTCATACATATTTAGGAGCAATTTTTATTGCTTTTGCACCGATGACAACTTACTTGAAGGATCTTATTCAATCCATAGGTAGATATAGTGGACTCTCATGACATGAAACTGGGTTTAAGGGTTTTTGGATGCACAAGTAGTATCTCTACTTAGTATAGAATTTTGGCTAGCAAAAGATAGGGGGCAAGCACCACATGTTAGAGGATCCAAAACAATATAACTTCTATGTGAATATAAGCAAACATAACTCATTACGTTGTCTTCCTCATCCAACGTCGACTATTTGACATAGAATATTTAATGGGGGCTCACAATCATAAAAGATGTCCAAGATAATATTTTTATATGTGAGACCTCTCTTCCTTTATTACTTTTTTATGAATTGTAACAATGACCAATGTTATGTTTGTTAACCTCCAACAAGTTTTATCAATTATACTTCTTTTATGTGAAGTCATCACTCCCCATGGGATTAGCATATGATCTTTACCTTTTTTTATTCTCTTTATTTATTTCTAAGATTGGATCAACAAAAGCAAAATACTCAACTCAAACTACTCTTTATTATATAACTTTCACACACGATTACATAGATAGATAGACCACAAAGCAAGCACTCGAAACTAAATCATATTAAAACTTTATTCTTCTAAATCACGAAATAACTAAGGATTGAACTAGGATAGCACTACAAAAAAAAAACTTCTGTGATGATACGTCTTTGTCACAGTAGGTCACATTTTCTGTCATGCATGTACATACGTGACAATTTTATGACAGAATCAAGATAGTCATACATGTGCTGTCGTAGAAGTGTTCCATGACAATACTGAAATTATCATCACGGAAGTGTCCACTTCTATAACGATAAATGCCGCGTCATGGAAGTGTTTTCGTCAAGGGTGACCGACACGTGGCATCCACCATAACGGGCCGCCATTAAGCTATCGGGTTCTGGTTTGGATCCGATAACCCGTTAACAGCCCTGACCAATGGGGATTTTCCACGTGTAAAATTCTCATTGGCCAACTGATCCACGTGTCTGGTCGGCGTTACGACAGATGGCGTCCATTCACTGGACGAGATGCGCCTCTGGAACAGTGACACGTGGCACGGCCCAATAGTGTCCCATTTAGGTTATAAAGGCCAACCCGTTTGACTTGGTCAAAAGTTAACGGGCCGGCCCATGGAAAGCCTGTTAACGGCCTGTTCGCATACAGCCCATGTACGGCCCGGGTACTCACGGCCCGTTATGGCGTTTCAATTTCGGCCCAGTAGCATCATGTGGGCCGTCCCATATGATTCCAGCCCATTGTCACTTTCGGCCCATCTATAGCCCGTGAAGTCTTTCGGCCCATATGAGGCCTTTCGCATTTCTGGGCCCATTGACAGCCCGTTGTGAATCAGGTCCATCATGAACAGTAAATATCTTTGAGCCCATTAACGGCCCATGATTCAGTTGGGTCGTTTCCAGCCCGTGCTCTCTTTCGGCCTTCTAAGGGCCCATAAATTCTTGGGCTCATTTCTGGCCCTTGATTACTTACAGTTTGTTACTGGCCTGTTATGCTAATGGGCCAAATTCAGCCCGTGGTAACAATCGGTCCGTTTGTGGCCCGTTAACAGTTGGGTCGTTTTCATCCTGTCCTGTAATCCGGCCCATTAACGACCTGTCATGCATCTTAATAGAATTAAGCATGTGCTCTCTTCCGGCTTGTTAACGGCCCGTTATGGTCTGGGCCCATAAACGGAAGGTTACGGTTTAGGCCCGTTAACGGTCCATATGGTGGTCCTGTTTTGGCCCACGAACAGTACGGCCCATGGATCCTACGGCGCGTACGAGGCCCATGGATCCTACGGCCCTTAGGAGGCCCACAGATCCTACGGCCCGTATGTGCCCATGGTTATTGCGGCCACTAGCAAACCGAGGAAAAAGAATTGAAGTGACTACAAGCAAACAAATAAACAAGACTATAAGTAAATAAATAAGAAAGCAACTAACGCTAGGCTATTACGGCGATTACACAGATTACATCCACTGGGCATCAAAGTTCGCTACCGGTGCAAATATTAGGGAACAACAAAGCAGCATATTACATACACTGGGCGTCTAAATTGGCCACCAGTGCAAATAAACACGGCAGCAAAACAAGTCCAGAACTGAAACCACTTCAAAAGAGCTCAAGAAACGATACCCTGGGCACCCACCATGCTGGCAAGAAGCTTAGCAAGCTTATTAGTTTTCTCTTGTTTGGCGCCAAAATCCTCCAACTCTTGCTGTTTCTCCAGAAAGTGTGCATCTGAATTCTGCAGGGACTTCCTCAGTCCTTCGGCTTCTTGTCGCAGCACAACTGATCATTGTCTTTCAACTTGCAGTTGAGACTCAAGAAGCTGAACTGATTCAGGTAGCGAGTTCGAAGAGGTTGTGCCAGCGGTAGTGGCCAGTAACTCGAACACTACATCAAGGTAGGACTTTGGGGTTGTCTCACTGTCTTGAAGATAGTTTTTATCAGCTTTCTTGGAGACCAACAAGGTTGTCTCACTATCTTGAACCTTGTCTGCATTACTTCCTTTACCGTTGCATAATGGGGTACTCTTCTCCAATATTCCGCTGACATTCTAAAAGAGGAACAAGCAGACACATCACAGGTTTAGCATGTAGTATATGAAACTCATTTTGGTAAACCAGTTCATTAGTAATGTTGACAGGATAACAGCATGAAACAAAAATATATTTATGTACTATGGTCACTGTATTGTCTATATCATCCTAGTTTATGTTGCCAAATCAAGATAGAGACGCAGTTCAAATCATATATGTTTAAGACAAAGCGGCATAGACTGAATATAAGTGTGGGAAACTAACAGCACTAACAACACTTGTAATGTGCATGACATGAGAACATAACTGTTTATACAATTGAAACTGAATATAAGCGGCATAGATGGGGTGTAGCTGGTTCTCTGTCCAACTGAGTAGGGGTACAATCAGCGAGAGTCTGGGTTATGTGTGGTGGGGCTGGTTCTTGGGCAAGTACAACCGTGGTTCTATCTGCATCGACAGGTAGCACTGTCTTTTCTAAAGACCGTGTTTTTACTCCCTTAGATACTGCCATCACCCCCTCCAATTCAAATGGCTGATAAACAAGAAAAGTAATTGAATGTACAAATATTGTATGATAGACAGGTGCAATGGATAGTGGGGAATAAAAGAGGGCATGAAATAATTCACATATATGTTGTCTAACCAAACAGGATAGCATGACACAATTTCACATATATGATGGCTAACTAAACAGGATAGAATGACACAATTTCACATATATGATGGCTAACTAAACAGGATAGAATGACATAATTCAGATATGATGTCTTTATTAAATAGGTTGGCATGCCATAATTCACATACATGCTGTCTATGGAAACATGATGGCATGATATAATTCACGGATAGAATGACATAATTCAAAATATGATGACTATGTAAACATGATGAGATGATATAACTACATGATGTCTTTATTAAATAGGTTGGCATGCCATAATTCACATACAAGCTGTCTATGTAAACATGATGGCATGATATAATTCACATATATGATTTATATACTAAGCAAGTAAGCAGATGGCAATCGTATATATGATGTCTAAACTAAGCAGATGGCATTCAATATTTTGTATATGATGACTAAACTAAGCAATGCAAGACAACATATGCATAATATGAGTAATATAACCCTGCCAAGTTTGAGCATACACCTCAGGGGGGAAATAGGACTGGTCATCTGTCTCTGAATCCTCCTCTGAGGAGCTATCTGTAACCAGCAAGATATCTGCTTCAGCAGGTAGCATTGTCTGCTCAGAAGGCCTTGTTTTCACTCCAGATTTTTCCATCACCGATTCAAATGGCTGATGCACAGGAAGAGTAGTTGAATAAACAAACATTGTCGACAAATGGAATACATAATACAAAAAAGGATGGCATGATATAATTCACACATATGATGCCTGGCTAAACAACATGGCACTGCATAATTCACATATATAATGCCTTGCAACAAGATGGCATTGCATAATTTATATTTATGGTAATTAGACACTAAACAGGTGGCATTCACACAAAGCATGTCTAAACTAAGCAAATGACATAGCAATGCAAGACAACATATGCATGATATGAGCAATATAACCCTCCCAAGTTAGAGCATACACCTTGGGGGGAAAATACGACTGGCCATCTGTCTCTGAATCCTCCTTTGAGGAGCTACCTGTAATCGGCAAGATATGCACTTTGTCAGATAGCACTGTCTGCTCAGAAGACCTTGTTTTCACTCCAGATTTTTCCATCACTGTGTCAAATGGCTGATGCACAGGAAGAGTAGTTGAATGTACTAACATTGTTGCAAATGCAATACGTAATGAACAAAAAGGATGGCATGATACAATTCACATATATGATGACTGGCTAAACACGATGGAATTGCAAAATTCCCATATATGATGCCTGGCTAAACAAGATGGCATTGCATAATTCACATATATGATATAGAAACTAAACAGATGGCATTCACACAAAACATGTCTAAACTAAGCAGATGACATATATGATGTGTAAAGTAAGCAATGCAAGGCGCCATATGCATGATATGACCAACATCAGCATGCCAAGTGAGAGCAAAGACCCCGAGGGGTAAATAGGAGTGGTCTGCTCCCTTTGAATCCCCCTCTGAATAGTTATCTTCCTCTTGATTACAATCTGGAATGGGGGGAAGGGGAGCTGCCATTGCGGCCACCATGGAGCGACGTCTGCATGACATTATATTGCCACACAAGGCTCTTCTCTTTTGCTCTACATGTTCAGTACCATTGTGTACAATAACTGACATGCATAGGAATAAAACATAGTGAGATTATGTAAGGAATGCATGCAGAAATTCAGAATGATGGTAGCAACCAGTAGATAGACCCAAACCAATGATAGCAGGCAGATAATAGCTTCAGTTAAAAAATACAGGTAATGGCTCCTTTACAGTTTGTTTCCCACCCAACATGAAACACATAGTAGACACCCGAGATTATGCAGATAGTAGACAGAGATACTATTCGTTGCTGCCTGATTTGTACCCCACAACCATTTAAAAACTCACGTTTGATTATTAGTTTGGACCTGACTCGGAGTCTAATAGGTGAACAGGACGATAAAGTAGTAGGTAATATTAAGTGATGCATAACGTAAGCAGACACGAAAGTGTGCAACCTCTCTTGCGGACCCGTGTAGTCCTCAATGTCATATCCTCAGTTGATGATGGTAATGCAGTGGTGCTGGCTGCCGGCTGCGGGGAAGAAGATCTGAGGCGGCGAAAGACGGTCTGGAGGGGGGATCTCTGCTGCGGTGGACGCTTCCGTCGTTGGAGCAGCTCAGCTGGGGCGGACGATGGTGCGGCAGGAGCGGGACAAACCACACAAAGTTTTCTTTGACACCTATCTGTATCAGAAGTATAATTATGTAAAGGCTCATTTGAATTGGATGATTCTAACAATGCAGGGATAGGAAATACACAGGAATAGGATAGGAATGCACGTGCAAAACAGAGCATTTGCTAACACGGGATTTCTGTCAATCTGGGTGTTTGGTTCACAGGAATTGGAAGATCACAGAAATGCAAAGAAGCATGGTCATATTAAAGTCAAACCACATGAAAATGTACAGTTATAATGCGATTATGCTACTATCACTTAGTCTTGTTCTTCATGAATAGGAATTTGAAAAGGAGGGCCGAGTGGATATTAAAATTCCTACGGTTTTTCTTTGAAAGAGACACTAAAGGAAAAAAAATCCTACAGTTTTCCCTTGCTCCATTCCTTTGAACCAAATGCATGAATAGTTCAGGCTTGAACAGGCAAAAGCCTACACTCCAAAAATGTTTTTGTACTACTTCTACTACTTTGGACCCAGCCCAATGCCCTACTAGCTCAACTCCCAGGCCCATCTACACATGCACAGCACCAACATGCAGAAATAAATAATGATGGCTTTCGAGAGAGTCCATCACGGATAGCTAATTTGCCTAGTACCTCACTGCTTGTCATATAGGAGAAACTATTCGTATTTCTCATTACTATGTGTGATCAGTGGACAATATAAATTACATGTAGAGTAAAAAAGCGATGTGACAAGTGTACAACCTCTTTGGCGAAGCCATGTCGATGTCAGCATCATTGGGTTGGTCGCTGAGGATGCTGTTGCTGATGTGGCTGTCGGAGGCGGGGAAGAAGATCTTAGGCATCTGCAGATGGAGCCGAGGGTACTGCTCCGCTATGATGGACGATTTTGTTGTTGGACCAGCTCCGGTGAGGTGTACGACGGCGAGGCTGAAGCAGGACAAGAGAGACAACGTTAACCTGAAGTGGGATTCTAATAGCATCTCCAATAGATGATGTAAAATACATCACCAAAAAGTGCTAGATTTAAAAAACATCAGCCGCTCGTCTCTGAACTTAACTGTCGAAACTGAATTTAACTGTCGAAACTGAATTTTACAGTCGAAACTGAAATGTACTCTCGAAACTGAATTTTGCTGTCGAAACTGAATTTTACTGTCGGAACTAAACGCGGTAGTAGCAGAGAAGCAATGCACTAGTTGTTTTGGCCGCTCGAGCATTAGTGGCAGATAAGCAGTGATCTAAATTGGCAGCCGCTCCAGCAGGGAACGTACTACCAGAGAGCAGCCGGGGCAGCTGGTCGTGCAGCAGTAGCAGCGCCCGGAGCATCAGCGCGTGCGAGAGCCGTAGCAGCAGCAGGAGCGCGAGCGAGTGCCGAAGTTGCTGCTCATGCAGCAGCAGTGCGAGCAAGAGTAGAGCAGCAGTGCGAGCAAGAGCAAGAGTAGAGCAACAGCGTGAGCAAGAGCAAGAGTAGAGCAGCAGCGCGAGCGAGAGCCGGAGCAGCAGCAGCACGGCCAGCGACAGCCGGAGCCGCAGCAGCAGTAGCTCCTGCTGATGTGGGCGTCGCCGCCGAGGGAGCAATGCCATGGCGGAGAGACGCCGTGGAGGAAGTGGCCGGTGACGCCGCCGTCGATGGAGCCGCGCCACGGCGGCTCGGGATCGAGCAGCGGAAGCACCGAAAGATCAAATAAAGGAGAAAATGCAGCAATTAGTGTAGAACCTCTTTGGTGGCGCCGACTAGGCCTCAGCTTCATCTGAGGAATCGGTGATGGTGCTGTAGTTCCGGTGGTGCGGGTGAAGACGGCGCTGTGGGAATGGAGGTGGCGCGATAGACGAGGCGAACGTCGGGGCAGCTCCTTGGAGGTGAAGGACGGGACGACTGAACCGGTGGGACGACGAGATCGACGACGGATCCTCATCCGGTGTGGTGGATGAGGGACGTCGAGCTGTTGCAGCGGACGATGTCGTCGGGGAAGAGGCTCCGGCTGGGCGGCGGTCGGGTGGCGGACGGAGGAGCATGGGGTTTCGCGGGTTTGGCGGCCTCGGTGTACGAATGGGGGGCGGAGGGGGTGGGAGGGGGGAACCATGGCTAAGGGACGCGCTTGTCCAAAATGTCGGGTAAGTTATGAAAGTACCCCTACCCGTTTGGACCATGGGACGTCGAGGCGGGATTTTCGGCTGAGGGATAGAAGGGGGATTTCGCGTGTCGGGGCGGCGCGACTGATTTCGAAGGAGGGGGGAGTTTTCGCGCGCGTTGAAATTTCAGGATAACAATGTGCGGGTTGAAGGGGCGGGAGTTTCGCAGCACAAGAGACAAAGAGATAGCTTGAAATTTCGGGATAACAAGGCGCGGCTTGAAATTTCGGGATAACAAGCTTAACGTGTAAAAAAACAATTCGCACCACACAAGAGAGAGTCATGTCCCATTTTACTATATGAATAACTACAAATGCCATTCAAAAACAACAATGAACAACTTAAAAATTCGGGAGAACAAGCTTACCATGTACGGTACCATATCAATTCGTACTTCCCTCAACAACAGCAAAAAATAATTTGTACCGTCTACCGTATGGACTAAAATTGAGGCCATTTTCCGTATTAGAATGGGATTGTTGTCAGGTTAGTTATGCCATCATCTAAATATTATCTTCACAACACACGACATGAATATAGTACTAAATTCCCATTTAAATATGAACTACATGTACCATATGTTCTCGAATTCAAATATGTGTATCCATTTTATGTTGAATTCAAATCGTAGTACATGTATGCTCTATCAAAATGTTCGGAATCTAAAGGATGTTTGATATGTATAATGTGTTTAATACACAACACACACACAACATTTAGATGTTAGCTGTCAAAGCCACCCATTATCTCCAATTTGAATAGTTTTGTCCATGCATGGATGAAATGTGGTCAAACGATGCCTACCAATGGTATATCAAATTCAAATCAATTTGGCCTTGTTCGATGTGTATATAGTATAGCATGCTCGATTCAAAACCACACCACATATCTCCATTATATCATGCATGCATGGGTTTCAAACATCATGATCTCTTATTCAAATATTTGAATTCACTTTTATATTGATTATTATCTCACCAAGTCTTTTACACCCACACAGTCGTCTTCTCTTTATCGTTGTACCACTAACTTTCTCTCGTGCATGCATGCACACACACTCCCACTCGGCATTATCCATCGCACACACACACACACACACAATATCTTTCTTCAGGTCTGTCTACCACGATCTCTCAAGCTAGGTAGATCTCTCCATTGCCCTCTCTTTCCCACACACACACACCGATCGATATACCCCTTCTAGCTAGCAGGTCTGCCTACCACACACACATGTACACACGGTCCCTTCCCCCTCTCACCATCCATCCCTCATGCCCCAGCTACGAGGCGCGCAAGCCCACACACACGTGCGCGTGCGCGAGCGCGCTCTCGCCCCCTTATCTCTTATTATCGATCTTGCACTCGTACATTACCTCTAGTTAACTAGTAGGACTCTCTCACCCACCCCCACACACACCTCCCCCTCTTCGTCACTTCGGGCCTTCTTTAATTATCTCTCACATGCATGCGCACCGATCGATATTCCTCTCTGTATATATATAGCTAGGTCTTTCCCTGTTTTCCACACAAAGCGATCGATCTACATCTAGTCAGGTCTCGCCCTTTTTCCCACGTACACATCGATCAATCTACCTCTCTAGATAGGACTGCCTAGCTACCACACACACATTTGTCTATCCATCATCTCACCTCTCAACATCCATGCCTTCCGCTTCATCTCTCAGACGCACGCAACCGTGCACGTTCTTGCCCCCTCTCTTAAAATATCGATCTCGCACTTGTACACTCCTTCCGAGTCTCCGTCCAGTTGGCCTCTCGCACCATCTCCCAACACCCCCTCTCCCAGTGCTTGTAGGCTCGTAGAGTTCTTCCCTCCATCTGTCTCTATCGATATATCGCGCTGACGACCCCTCACCTCCCTTCTCATATATCACCCGCATGCACATACATATATGTATAATATAGGCCTCTCTTTCACACAAACTGCATCATTGACACATACTCCATCTATATTTCCCTCCCCCCCTCCCCCACCCACACACAAATTCACGAATCTCCCGTGATTTGTTGCACACACCATCTCTCTCTCTCTCTCTCTCTCAGACACATAGACTATGTGTACGAAAGAGAACAGGTGCACGCACGCACTCGTTCCCACATACAAATGCGCGGGTACACGGTGGAGCACATTTGTATAAGAAATGTGTGTGTGTAGAAAGGCTTTAGATGATGTGGCACTAGTACTTCCAGTATGTGCAAAAGCACGTAAGTTAGAATTCCAATGGCACGCTAAAAATGTCTCTCTTTTTTCAGTCAATATATTATGATTAAAATGATGTGGGTGCACCCATGAGGCCACGTGGCACATGGGGGAGGGGTTGTTGCGAGCTTCTTCTGTGGATTGATCACAGTGACGTGCTACTAGTTCCAGAAGAATGTTGTAGACACAACAGGGTACACATGTGAATGATTGAATTCAAAGCTGATTATATAGAAAATATATTCTCAAAAAAAAGATTATATAGAAAATAGCCAGCAGCGGGCTCCTCACTATCGCTACGAGAGGTTGACGGGTGTCCGGCTCCGCCACGTACGCATCCGAGAACGCGGGCCCACGTACGCCTCCGACAAGCGTAGTAGTAGTACTGCCCACCGCTTTGAATTTTGCAGTGCCGGGTCCATCCCATTGTAAAAAAAACTACCACGCCTCCCGCACGGCAAAAACGCCGCCCTACCCTTTCTTAATCGGGATTTGTATCGACCAATCTCATCAAGGAGTAGGCGGTAAACTTACAGCCTGTCGGCTTCGCGTCGCACCAACACACGGTCGGTCCGGCCCGCCACTCACCGAAGGGACGCGCATCGACTTGGTACATCACTCACATGTGCAACCGCATGTGAGCAAACCGACAGTCCAAGCTCCCCGCCTACCGCCAAAAGCCCGGCCTATCGGGATTTCTAGCAAACCGGCAGTTGCGAACGATCACGTGGCAGTTTCATGTGCAGGGGAGGGGTGTGGTGTGTTAGTAAAAAGAAATGCCATGGCATTTCTTTTTTAGTGCTGTTTTCGTCCAATAACTTCCACCGTCGGATGCAGATCTTACGGTTATTGGGGCGTTTGCCAGGAATAGTCTCGTGGCGAACTATTGACTAGCCTCTTTTTCACACGCACTGCGTTGACACATAAGTATCATCTCTCTCCCTCCTACCCACGCACACACCTACACTAACGACTTTCTCGGGACTTCTGGCACACACCATCTCTCTATAGGTCGATGTCACACACATACACTTGTACTCTAGGTTTAGTACGTACACAAAGAGGAGAGGTGCACGCATGCACTCGTCCTTTCTCACACTATCACACACACGTGCGGGTACTCTTTCCGACACACACCATCTCTCTCTTTTTTGCTGGGACACACCATCTCTCTCTAGGTCTATGTATACCACGCTCTCTCCCCCCCCACACACACTGGTGGAGTACATGCACGAAGAGAAGATGTGCACGCATGCACTCATTCCCTCGCACACACACGCGGGTACACGGTGGAACACATTTTTGTACGAAGAGCCACCCCACGTGATAATTTTATGCGTGTAGAGTCGTTCACTTAATGGATGGTCAATTAATACAGCGCATGCAAATTGAGTGGCGTGACCGCGTGAGGGAGGAAGTACTAGTTGAGAATGACATTACTATCATCCATTGCATGCATGCGAGTAGTTAAATCATGGGTTGCTAGTATTACGAGGCAACGTCATCAATTTTTGCCTAGGTTACTGTTGGTGGCCCTTGTATTTAAAAATGGACGGAGTGGAGTACTACGCTCGCCTACTAGGGCTCTCCCACCGCCTACGCTCGCCTCCCCGCCTCGACCATCCGATTCCGCCATGGATAATCCCTTAGATCCCAGCATCCCGCGGGCTGCCCTCTCCCTGCGGCCCGCAGCACTGCCGCCTTTGAGCGAAACCCACATGTGTTTCAGAGGGGATCCATTGCTCTGGAATCATAGATCGGTGGCGCTGGAGGACATGCCGGGGCTGCATTTCAGGTGGTGGGCAGCAAGGGCAAATCGGATCGAGGAAGCGTCGCATCGATTGGAGACAAGTTCGAAGGAGCTGCGCCTGGCGAAGCACAAGGCGGAGGCGCATGTCGATCTCAGGGGTGAGATGCTGAGGGATGTCAGCATCTGGCATCGTCGCGTTGATTTCGAGCTGGGGCTAATGGCAGAGATCATATTCACGGAGTCGACTGCAGAGGAGAGAACGCGCATGCCTGCGAAATGGCATGAGAAGCCGGTGCAACTATTCAAATGGGTGGTAGGAGAAGCCAAATCGCTCAACCAGTGGCGACGGCGGCGCTGGGGATGCATCGTAGGCGAGGTGACCTGACCTCCTTCCCCGCCAGCGATGGACTGACCTGCTCAGTTGCTGCTGAAGTGAACACGCGGCGCCATGGCGGTTTGCAACCGCGACAATCACTCCATCTATGTATGTATTTCTATGAAAATACTCCATCTATATGTGTTATATTTCTATGAAAATAGTTGGTCGTTTGGAAAAAGATGGTCATTGATTTATCACGAGTTTTTGAATGCTTGGTCGCGAGAACTCATCGGGAGCCGTTCCAAAACCATCAATAAATTTCGACCTAGTTTGCCATCACATTCCAAAGTACCATGCTATAATTAATTGCAAACATGTTCACACCGATCTAACCTAAACTTGTTTCCACTTTGCAGCATATTAGTACTAGGTTATAAAAAGGGAAACTAACTACTCGAATATTACTGCACATTCCTCCTCATAAGCCTTTCTTGTTCGTCATTCCTTGCGTCTGCCATGGCCGGTAGGAAGAGCTCTGGGCCGAGAAAGAACAAGGGAGCGACAACCTTAGCCGCGGAAAAAAAGAGGGCCCACCGCGCTGCGGAGGCCTCGAAAGATCTCTCATGGGCAGGAGAGGGCTCTCAGAAGCGCATTCGCCGCGGAGGCGAACATGCCGACCGGGCAATGCTGAAGTCGTTAGCCCGCGACGACATGCCCTCTTAGCTCAACAAGCAGAAGGAGTTGATCGCCGGCTTGCTGAAGCTGGTGAAGGAGAGCAATGCCTCGGTTGATAAGGCGACCGGCGAAATCGTGGAACTTTGGGAGGACAAAGCGAAGCTCTGCCAAAAGCTCAACCTGCTGAAGAAGGAGATCGCCGGCTGGGAGAAGTTACGAGAGAAGAGCAGTGCCTCGGTGAAGATGCAAACCGCCGTCATCGGGGAACTTAGGGATGACATGGCGAAGCTCCGCACCGAGAATGCGGCTGCTGTCAAGCAACATCATGCGGACGTGAAAGAGATCATCCACGCTCACCTCGAGAAATCCCGCGCCATGGAAGCAATGAAGAAGATGGCGGACGAGAGGCGAGAGGAGATGAAGGTCGTGGAGGCGATGAAGAAGCAGTTAGAACTCTGCGCCTAGCAACCCTTCATGAAGTAGAGAGCAGCACCCAGACCGTTGTCTGCGTCTTCCTTTTTTCTTTTCTTTTTGCAGGTAATCTTCCTTCTTCATTTGCCCCTGTGTCTTTTTCTTTTGCCACTGTGTCTTTCGGGCGTTTCCACATGCGTCCTTCTAAATTATCCTGAATAGGTAAGACAATTATTATCCGTTGCCATTCTCATCGTATTATTTCGTTTGTACTCCCTCCGTAAACTAATATAAGAGCGTTTAGTTTACGGAGGGAGTACTAGGCTGCGAGGCATGACTAAAACAGTGCTAACGATGAGCGGTGCCATGGGATCACAAGCAAACTAGATCATTTTTTATCACCATATCGCACTGGGCTGCCGTGTTTCGCACTCCTCCGCATCGGGCTAGTACTCCAGTGGAAAACTAGAGTATACCACACGGTTCTTTGCTCCTCCTTAGGTCGTCGGCAACAATTATACCTCCTTTCGCCGACATGTGGGATAGCCAGCATCCGGGTCGACGTGTTATGCACCAGATTAGAGTGGGGAATGGAAGGGAAGACTTACCCCTCGCAGTAATAATGACTATAACGAGCAGTCAAATCACAAGGCCCCACTCCAGCAGTAATGAGCCATCAAATCACAAAGCCCCACCTTTCCCGTAGTAAGTTGAATCCGCTACTCCCTCGTCCTCCTCGCCTCTCTGTCAAACTGACCAGGCGAAACTTGCCCCACCCTCGCCTATAGTTTTGTAAGTATCGATGGATTGCGCCATGGAGCAAAACTAATAAACTCAAATTAAAGAAAAAGGTGGGACATATACAGCACGCTCCTCGCGTTCACGTCGCACCTACATGGTCGGTCCGGCACGCCGCTCACGGAATGGAACGCGCGTCGGCTGAGTTACTACTAAAGTAGAAAAGAGAGAACAGCGATACTAGTACAGTACGTACGTAGTACTACTACCTCCGTCCTAGTTTATTTGTCCTCATTGTATTTTGTGCCAAATTTTGACCAAAGATTTAAATAATAAAATGTTAATGCATGTCACCAAAAATTATATCATTGGATTCGTATTTCAACATAGTTTGAGATGGTATTATTTTTGATGACATGCATTAATATTTTGTTAGTTAAATCTTTGGTCAAAAGTTGGTACAAAATACAATGAGGACCAATAAACCAAGACGGAGGTAGTACTATACTAGTATATGATGCTGGATGAGGGACAGCCAGCATCGGGATCGACGTTTCATGCACCAAATTATGCATAGTACTACGTGCTTAGATGGGGTGCTAAGTCTTTCTTTGACAACTAAACTCCTTCATGCGTTGCGTAAACTTCTCTCATTTAAGTGTTTTGCATAGGTCCACGCGCTTTGCATTCGTTCTTCCTGGGGTCACCAAACTCCTCTCTCTTCTCTTTACTCCTACCTTGTCACATCAGATTTTTTTGCATATGTGGCATGCTTAGCACCTGTACACCATGGAGGGGGAGACTCACCCCGGTCGTAGCGCCGCAGTAATAATGACTATAATGAGTAGTCAAATCACAAGGCCCCACCTTTCCATCAGTAACGAGCCGTCAAATCACACAACCCCACCATTCCAGCAGTAAGTTGAATCCGCTACTCCCTCGTCATCCTCGCCTCTCTGTCGAACCGACTAGGCGAAACTGCCCCGCCTAACGCGCGGGAAAAGCCCCGCCCTCCACTTTTAAATAGTATAATTTTGTATCGATGGATTGCGCCATGGAGCAAAACAAAAAGAAAACGGTGGTACTACATGTATACAGCACGCACGTCGCGTTTGCGTCGCACCCCACACGGTCGGTCGGTCCGGCACGCCGCTCACGGAATGCAACGCGAGTCATCTTGCGTTTGCACTCACATGTGGCACCGCAATTGAGCAGCCGACCATAGGCACACTGTCCCCCGTCCCTCAGGCCCGACGCGTCAGCTGAGTTGTACTAGAAGAGAGACACTAGCGATAATAGTACTAGAGTAGTGCTGTACACACTTCGTTGCCTGGACGATCCCTGCACGACAGCGGAGATCAGTTCGTCCATCCATGTGACCAGAGTCCAGCAGACAGCTGGATTGGCTATCGTGTACATATCATGCAGGTTGTGTCGTACTAACATACGGCTATAGTTCTGTTGATAAATCTTAAAAAAAGTAGGATCAGCACTAAGTATATTGCAATACCAATAAAATTTGAATCCATTCTCGGTATGAATACAAATCTAGTCCACTCACCCTAGGTGGCTAGGGCAACCTCTCCCCTCCCTGCTTCATCGATGAGCCGGTGGATTCACCCCTCCCCTCTTCCCACCGCTTCGTCGACCGGTGGCGGGGAGGGAAATCTCAGTGCCTATGCTCCGGTTATTAGTTCATGTTAGGGGTTTTAGTCCTCGCACGCGCAACGCTCAGGCGGACGATGTCGACGCTTCTTATTCTGAGTCTGTCTTCCAAGCTTCGATCCTCCTTGAGTTCATTCGTCTAGACATAGTCGATGGAACTCCAGCGTAGATTCTTGCCGTCTCCTTTGGGGCGGTGAGGTTAAGGTTTCTTGTCATCCGGCGAGATTTGGTGTCATGTGCTTCGGATCAATGTGAGGGTTAAACAACGACAACTGCGTTCCTCCAGGGCGCTGGTTATTAGGGGCACATGCATGAAGACTACTCGGTTGCCATCAAGAAGGTGAAGCCGGCTACGTTCGGACATTGGCGACATCGATTGATGCCTTTTCTACTAGTTTGCTCTTTGAGCTTTGATCCTCATCGAGATTGTCTGTCGTGACGTAGTCGATGGAGCTCCGGCGTAGATTCATGTTGTCTCCTTGGGGCAGTGAGGTTAGCGTTTCTTGTCATATGAGAGAATTTGGTGTTATATTAATTAGGTGCCTTAGATCAATGATGACAACTACGCCTCCGGGGCGCTGCTCCTTAGGGGCACGTGCACGAAGACTCCCCGATAGTCATTGACGAGGTCAAGCCGGCTTCGGTAGGATAGCAGCGACAATGACGCGTCAATGACTCTTTCTAACTATAGTTGGTTGTTCGCTGGTCTCGGAATTTGGATGCATTTTTTATCAGAGATGCTATGTACTTGCAAACATTTACAATAGACCCGGTCTCCCTCAAAAAAGGTTGCATATAGTATATGTTCAAAATCAGAACAAAGATTGATGGCTCTTACATTTTTTTTGCAAATGCTAAGATCACGAATTTTCAGAAATTTGATTTCCCTTTATGTTGGAAACAATACATTTCAAGCTCTAGCTAGCTATTCAAAATGTAAATTGTGCATGTTTTATAAGTATAGCGTGGTAAGCAAACAAAATGTATGGTGTGCCCCCATTTAGATGTGAACTACAAAAGCCACACATTACCTCAAATTCAAACTACTTAGTCCATGGATGTAATGTGTTCAAACGGTGCCATCGACATCTCAAATTCAAAAGAGTTCGAGCTTGTTCGTTCTGTATTTTCAGCCGTGATAATTTGACCTGTGTGGTTGTTCAATTAATGGAGGGCTGGGGACCAGAAGTGAACAATACAAAGTGCGACCTGGCTCGTACGTAATTTTAAATGATTGTTTTTATGGAGAGAAAAAAAGAAAACTACTCCACTATATGTATATAAGCAGGAGCCTCCGCTCTTGCTTGCTAGGGTTGCTCTCTTCACACACTCATCCTGTCCAGATCTAAACACGACAGCGGTGGCCACACTCTCTCTCTGCTCACCACTGGTCACAGATCCGGCCGGATTCCCTCCGCCGGGGAAGGGGTGAAGGTGCAACGTTCACGCGGTCCTCGTCGGCGACGGAGCAAACCCACTGCCAGTGCGTCCCAATACGCGTGCCTTGCCATTCTGTCCCACACAGCACCGGCTAGGGAGGGCCTTCGACCCAGTCTTCCTCACTGCCATGGTGTGGGCAGATCCGGCCTCCCGCCGCCCACCTAGTCCCCACATCGATGCATGTGAATCTTTTTCTAGTTCTCAGCCCCCCTCATAGATTGGCTCGATCGGCTGTTCCAAAGCCACCTAAATTATTACTATTAGAGGTAAAGCTAGTTCATGCAGTCGAATCTACGACTTGGTTCAAAACGGGAAGAACGGGGGAGAAGTTCTAGCATGACTCCAGGACTTGGTTCAAAGAGGAAAGATTGGGGGGTGGAGGTAGTAGAGACTGGCTACCCAACCGGTCTCTTGGTTGAAAAGGGAAATAAAGGGAAAACAAAGTACAAACTAGATATAGAACCGATCTGCTGGTTGAAAAAGGAAAGAAAGTGGGGACTGGGGGACAAGTCAACAGAGTATTTCCAGCACTAGATTTGCTGCCCTCACATAGTAAAAGGTGGCTATAGTGTACAAAAATGGGACCAACCCAGATACCCTGTTTGGATGTTTGTTTGCATCACCACTTTATGCATCGGGGGAGGTACATGGTGCTGGTGCACCCACTGTCCGATGCCCTTATGGCAATTTTTAGCTGTTGTTAATCTAATGCCGCTGGTAAAATGCAGCAATCTCACTGTTAAAGTAAGGACATGTTTAACCAATGTTGTTTTTTAATGTAATGCCCCCAGTAATATGAAGCAATGGCCATGTTTCAATGTCCTGCTATATTTCCCGTTAAGATAAGTAAGTTGCTTCTTTTCGTTAGAAATGCAACTGTCCTGGTCTGCCTACTGTAACATGCCCTTATACCAACTCTTTAGCACATGTTAATCTAATGTAGCTGGTAAAATCAAGCAATGGCACCATTAAAGTAATGTCAAATTTAACAGTTGTCATTGTTAATCTTAATGCCCCCGGTAGTATGAAGCAATGCTGCAGCTTTAGAAATTGGTACTGTCCTTCTATGATTGCCATTAAGATAAGGACGATGCTTCTTTTCATTTGACGTATGTTTCATCACTTGTTATTCACCCGCCTTTCTACCTATTTGTGCAAACAGAGATATACATTTCACCTCGTTGCTATTGCGACCTTTTGGTGAACTGCACAAAACACTTCTTTTTTGGAAAGAGTGTCTTGTGCAGTTCTACTAAAATGTCACACCGGCAACATCTATTGATTTTAGTGGAACCGCACAAAGGGTGATTGGAGTTCCTAACCTTCTCGTTGAACTCTGTGGTTAATCTCCTCCAACAGTTAATTAGCCTTTGCAAGATTAGCCGTCACTGTCACCACAATGACACTTTGCACAAATTTGTGTAACGAACATGGACGCTTGATTTTAGTTGAACTGCACAAAAGCATATCCAAATTATAGTTGCACATTCCACGAGCTTGATGACCAACCTTGATGTTGCTTAGTTTTAGTGCAACTAATGAAGAAGATGCCAGCTCATGGGACCAAGTACTTCTTGCTAACTGCATGATGCAAACATTGCTTCATTTTAGGTGAGCTGCACAAAAAGGTCGCATGAATATTGTGACGCCCCTGACTTAATCGTGCACTAACCATACACGCAAATGCACACGATCAAGCCTAGGGACTCACTTGAAGATATCACAACACAACTCTAAACACAAAATAAAATAATACAAGCTTAATATTACAAGCCAGGGGCCTCAAGGGCTCGAATACATAAGCTTGAGCACAAGCGTTAGCGGAAGCAACAACAGTATCTGGGTACAGACACAAAGTTAAACAAGTTTGCCTTAAGAAGGCTAGCATAACAGCGACACTGATCGAAAAGGCAAAGGCCTCCTGCCTAGGACCTCTGAACTACTCCTGGTCAGCGGGCTCAACGTAGCAGGTGCTTCCGGAATCTCCTGCTCCTGGGCTCCGGCATCTGAATGCAGCAACCGGGTATGGGGAAAAGAGATAGCAAAGCAACCATGAGTACTCATCCAAAGTACTCGCAAGACTGACATCAGAACTATACTACTTATGCATCGGTATCAAAGGAATGAGGCTATGTCTTTGGGCTAAACTACAGAAATGCCAGATCAGAGGGGGAAAGACCTAACCTATCGAAGACTAGCATCTTGAAGCAATTCTTGCAGCATCGGAAGAGAGTAGAGCAAGTAATATATAATAGTGGTTTAATAGTAGCAGCGCCCTGAGATCCTTTCTCGACTACCCTGCGAGAAAGTGATCGTGAGAGTGGTAGTAGCAGTTTATTATCGTAACAAATCCATTTGTAGTTGTAGCAGATAAGGATACAACTCCGAGCGTCCTGTTACCGTGGACACGGCTATTCGAATAGATTACTTCCCTGCAAGGGTGCACTACTATTACCCAACACGCTCGATTAACTCTGGCCGGACACACTTTTATCGGGTCATGCCCGGCCTCGGCTGATCGACACACCACAACCCTACCTAGAGCTAAGCAGAGAGGTCCCCGCCGGTCTACATCCTAAGCGCTCAGGGGTCTTGGGCCATCGCCCTGTGCACTCCGGGTCGTTGTGCGCAAGGTGGATCCAGGCACCACCTCTGGGGCGCCGATCTGACCCGGCCACAATGCTGAACTGGACGTCTGACAGAGCTTTCGGCTGATGCGTACGGCGTAGAGGGCCCCATTAAACCATTATCCCACGTGGTGGTAGTGCGTATAAGCTAGTGGCCAACTCAGATCAAATACCCAAATCCGTTAAGCGTATTTAGTAACTCGCAGAGGCGAACAGGGTTCCTGTCGCTCTGACTTGGTAAGACATATCGCGCGAGTGCTCTTGGAGCCGACCCGTCTTTGGTAGTATTCTCTCGCGGGCACCCTTGGGGCCAGCCCGACTTTAACAGTTAAAGTATTGCAGTATGTAAATATTTCCGTGATCCTCACCCAGAGTGATCACAGCCCGGTAACAAGCATGGCAAACGGACAAGGGTGATGGGCCACAGATGAGACAATGGCAAAGCTAACTAAGCATTGTCGGACAGCAGGTAGAGTATCAATAGCAGACGACAAAAACAGGCTATGCATCAGAAATAGGGGCTATCGGAACAGTAGCAGGGGCAATTCTAATGCAAGCATAAGAGAGAAAGAATGGGCGATATCTTATGATCAAGGGGGTTTTGCTTGCCTGGAAGCTCAGCTGAAGGGGTCTGGTCGTCGGCGACGTCGTCATACACGGCAGTGTCGTCGGCAGTCTCGGGGGCTATCGGGAGAGAAGGAGGGGGAAGAAACAATAAATACACGGCAAAAATGCAACAACGATGCATGACATGCCTAAATGTTGTGCAGAGGTGATATAATGCCTATCTAGTTGTATTAGTTATTTTAGGAATTTATTTGGATTTATTTTATTAAAGTTATGCACTATTCATTTATCGGATACGGGCAAAAGTCCCATGTTCGGTATGGTAGAGGGGTGTGGCAGGTAAGTGGATAGGTTATTCCGATTCTACACATTTTTCTGATCATTTTTCATATATAAATTATTTTCATCCGAGTTACGGTTTATTTTATATGATTTTTCAAAGTTTTAATCATTTTCTGGAATTATTTAAATTATTTAATTTGGATTTATCCGAAACAGTACAGGATGACGTCAGCAAGACGTCATAGTGACGTCAGCGGTCAACAGACCGGCTGACCAGGTCAAACCTGACCTGCGGGACCCACCTGTCATAGACAGTGGGCTAGCTAAACTAATTAACAGAGTAATTAGCTAGGTGGGGCCCAGTAGTCAGTGACAGATTAACTAATTAATCCAATTAACAATTTAATTAACGTTTTAATTATTAACAAAATCATTTTAATTTGGCGGGACCCACGTGTTAGTGACATGGGGCCGCCACGTCAGCGGTTGACCCGGTCAAACGGTCAACCGGGCCCATCAGTCAGCGGCACACGGCGGGGCCCGCGGCTGCCACGTCGGCGACGGCCAGCGCCGGCCACCGGAGCTACTCCGGCGAGCCCGAGGCGGCGATGAACTCCGGCGAGCCCGGATTTCGCGTACGGTGGACCATTTGCGACGCGGCTGCGGCATTCGATCGGGGAGACCGAGCCGCGGCGATCTGCGGTGCTAGCGCGAGGCGGGGTAGCCGGAGAGGAGCGCTACGACGGCGACGGTGGACGGCGGCGTCGGGTGGAGCTCGGAGTCGGCAAAATAGCGCGCGCACGAGCAAACTAACTAGCCAGGCGGGCTCTACTCGACGCGCTGAGTGCGATGGCGGCACACACGGGACCAAATGGTCACCGTGGCTTCGCCGGTGACGAGCCCTTGTAGTGGCGGGATCGGCCAGGGCAAATGCGGCGGCTGCAGGCGCGATAAGAGGCCGAGGAGGGGAAGATCCGGTGCGGGTGCTCACCGGGCTCCTGCAGATGTGCGTAAGCGAGCTCGGGGAAGGCTTGCGGCGGCGAATCGGGGCGGCGATCGACGGCGGCCGTAGGAGGAAGAAGGGCTTGGGGAGGTCGCGGTGATGGCACAGCGCTCGATCCAGTGGGCAGAGAAGAAGCAGACGAGGCAGGCGGAGCGAAACAGCTCGGTCTCAGACGACGGGGACGACGGCAGCCACGGCAGCGAGCTCGAGCATGGCGACGGCGACGAGCGTCTGCGCGGGAGGAAGAAAGCGGCGCAGGGGAGAGGGAAAAGATCTCGGGGAGGCGGCTAGGGTTCCCAGGGTGGCGTTCTTATCCTTCCCCGCCCTCTGTAGCGACGCGGGAGCGAGGAGACGCGACGGGAATGGCTCGCCGGCGTCGGGTGCGGTCGGGTGCGTGCGACCGTGCGCGGGAGGAGGACGAAAGGCCGAGCTAGTCGGGCCAGGCCGCACTGTATACACTGGAAGCCCAGCGTAGCAGTAGGTTTTAGCTTTTCTCTTTTTCTTTTTTTGTTTTCATTTTTAGTTTCTGTTTTGTAAATAGCTTAGCCCCTAAATGACTTTTGTAAAATATGAGTGTGGTCCATTTAAATACTAGACATTATTTAACACTGCAGAAATTGATTTGAGCTAAATAGGATTTCATTTGAATTTTAATTAAATAAAAAGGTATTAAATGTTTCTGTTTTGTACTGTTTTGATGAGGGTAGGGTCACTTAGTGAATTTTAGTGATGTTGCTTTTCTTAATATAATTTGCTATTTAATGAACATTTTAGTTTTCAATTTGGAACAACTTTTATTTTCACTTTAATTATTGAATTTCATTTGAATTGGAATTTGAAATCAGATATGATGCAATGATGATCAAGCACTGTTTAACATGCTGACTTGGCATTATCAAAAGGTGATTACTGTAGCTATTACATGGGGATGTTACAATTCTCCTCCTCTAAAAGAATTTCTCGTCCCGAGAATTAAGAGGTAGGCTGAAAGAGAGCGGGATATTCTTCACGAAGACGATCTTCGCGTTCCCAAGTGGCTTCATCCTCAGAATGATTCGACCACTGAACTTTAAGGAACTTGATTGCCTTCTGCCGGGTTCGACGTTCAGTTTGATCAAGAATGCGGATCGGATACTCTTGATAAGAAAGATCCTCTTGTAACTCAAGCATTTCATGATCCACTGCTCGGATAGGATCCTTAAAGCAACGATGGAGTTGCGATACATGGAAGACATCATGTACTTGAGAAAGGTTCGGCGGCAATTCCAATTGATATGCCACTTCTCCTCGACGGGCGAGAATACGGAACGGGCCAATGTAGCGAGGAGCTAACTTGCCCTTGATCCCAAATCAGTGAGTGCCCTTCATCAGAGTGACACGAAGGTAAGCTTGTTCGCCAGGTTGATAGACCATTACCTGGTGTTTGCGGTCATAATTGCTCTTCTGACGAGACTGAGCAGTTTTCAAATGTTCACGGACAATGCAGACTTGTTCTTCAGCTTGTTGAATAATGTCCGGTCCAACGAGTGATCGTTCCCCAGTTTCTGACCAATTCAGAGGGGTCCGACACTTACGTCCATAGAGAACTTCAAAGGGTGCCATCTTCAGACTAGCTTGATAGCTATTGTTGTACGAGAATTCGGCATACGGGAGAGATTCCTCCCATTTCTTACCAAATGAGATGACACAAGCTCGAAGCATATCTTCAAGCACTTGATTGACTCGTTCAACTTGTCCCTGGGACTGGGGGTGAAAAGCTGTGATGAAAGACAGATGAGTTCCCATAGCTTCTTGGAAACTGCTCCAAAATCTTGAGGTAAAGAGGCTGCCACAATCTGAACTGATCTCCAACGGAATACCGTGAAGTGACACGATTCTGGAAACATATAAGTCTGCTAACTGACTAGCAGTGATTGTCTCCTTGACTGGCAGAAAGTGAGCAACCTTGGAGAATCGGTCAATGACGACAAAGATAGCATCATGACCTTTCTGCGATCTGGGAAAACCAGTAATGAAATCCATTTCGACTTTGTCCCATTTCCATTCAGGAATATCAAGGGGTTGCAGAAGTCCAGCAGGCCTTTGATGTTCTGCTTTAATGCGACGACAAACGTCACACTCAGCAACATAGCGAGCGATGTCGTGCTTCATATCAGGCTACCAGTATCTCTGTCGAATGTCTTGGTACATCTTGGTACTACCGGGATGAATTGACAAGGGTGTGTCATGGGCTTCTTTCATGACATCCGAGCGAGAGTTTGATCTCTTTCTGGGGACCACTAGGCGGCCCTTGAAGAACAATGCACCATCATCACCAACATGGTAGAATGAAGAATTTCCCTTAGAGAGGTATTTCTTAATCTTCTCGACTTCAGAGTCATATTTCTGCCTTGTCTTGATGTTGTGCTCGAGATCTGGTTCAACAACCAAGGTATTTAGATATCCTTGAGGAACTATCTCGATGTTCAGCTTTCGAAGCTCTTCATACAGGAGTGGTTGCTGCAGCTGAACCTCAAGTTCACAACAGTAGGATTTACGGCTCAAATCATCAGCCATTACATTAGCCTTGCCAGGGGTATAAGAAATACTCAAGTCATAGTCCGTAATGGCCTCCATCCATCTTTGCCGACGGAGGTTCAGTGATGGCTGAGTGAACAAGTACTTCAAACTTTTATGATCTGTGTAGATCTCGCAACGATTACCGAGTAGGTAATGTCGCCACAACTTCAATGCATAGATGACAGCAGCTAGTTCTAAGTCATGTACTGGATAGTTCTCTTCATGAGGATGCAACTGTCGAGAGCCATAAGCAATCACCTTGCGCTCTTGCATTAGGACACAGCCTAATCCTTGACGGGATGCGTCACAATAGATCACGAAGTCCTTGTGAGAATCTGGAGGAGCAAGCACTGGCGCTGATGTCAGCTTGTCCTTGAGTGTTTGGAAACTTTCCTGGCATTTTTCTGTCCACTCAAACTTGACGCCTTTGTGAAGCAGATCAGTCAGAGGTTTGGCAATCTTGGAGAAGTTCTCGACAAAACGGCGGCAATAGCTAGCGAGTCCGAGAAAACTTCTGACTTGCTTGACATTCTTCGGAGGGGTCCATTCAGAATAGCATGGACTCGTTCTGGGTTAACAGCAATGCCATCTTTGGAAATCACGTGGCCAAGATATGTCACTTCAGATAACCAGAACTCACACTTGGAATACTTGGCATACAGTTGATGTTCACGCAGCTTCTCCAGTACAAGCCGAAGATGTCCAGCATGTTGTTCTTCATTCTTTGAATATATAAGGATATCATCAAGATAAACCACGACGAACTTGTCGAGGTAATCCATGAAGATGTAGTTCATTAACCCAGAGAAAGTTGCTGGAGCGTTGGTTAAGCCGAAGGACATGACGGTGTACTCGTAAGAGCCATAGCGAGTAACGAAGGCTGTCTTTGGAATATCCTCTTTACGAACCCGGATCTGGTGGTAACCCAACCTTAAGTCGAGTTTAGAGAACACAGAGGATCCAGCAAGTTGATCATACAGATCGTTGATTCTGGGAAGCGGATACTTGTTCTGAATTGTTGCTTGGTTGATAGGTCAGTAATCTTGAACTAACCGATTTGTTCCATCCTTCTTCTTAACAAAGAGCGAAGGTGCTCCCCAAGCAGAAGAACTGGGGCGGATGAAACCCTTTTTAAGTGACTTGTCAATTTCCTCCTTAAGCTCAAGGACTTCATGCGGCGACATCTTGTATGGGCGCTTAGCAATAGGAGTAGTGCCTGGTTTCAAGTCGATGACAAATTCGACAGCTCTAGCAGGGGGTACTCCTGGAAGTTCCTCTGGAAAGACATCTTGAAAATCACGAACGACTGGAACGTTCTCTATTCCTTCAAGAGGTGAAGCATTCAACGTATTCAGAGCATATATCTGGCTCTCGGCATTTGGAACTGTTCGAGCTGAGTAACTGACTGTCTGGCCAGAAGGATGTGTAAGTTGGACTTTCTTAGCAGCACAGTCGATGAAAGCATTATGGGCTTCCAGCCAATCCATACCAAGAATGACATCTATGGTAGTAACCTTAAGGGCCATGAGTGAAGTAGTAAACACTAATCCTCCAATTGCAATGTGGTTGTTGTGGGCTATCATCGAGGTATCCCACCTGGATCCTGGAGAGCTAACCACCAGCGGAGGGTACATATTATCGAATGATAAGCCCTGCTTACGTGCAAACGCCTCGGATATGAAGGAATGTGACGCTCCTGAATCAAAAAGAACAGAAGCTGGTACTGAGTTAACAGGGAGGGTTCCCATCACGATAGTCGGTTCCTTCTGAGCCTTTTCAACATCGACATGATTGACATGGCCAAGTACAACAGCAGACGATTTGGTTTTACAGTTTCTGGATCGACGGTTTCGACAGCCCTTTTACGGCCATCAGGAGAACGTGATGCATTCTGCAGCTGACCCTGACGACAATTGAGAGCAAGGTGCCCTGGCTGTCCACACTTGCGGCATAAACCATCATTATGGGGAGGAGCCATAGCATTGGGCTGTCCACTTGGGATATTTAGTTGTCTTGGTGGTGGAGGCAGACGTGGTGCAACATAAGAAGGCCTCGGTGCAGGGGCGGGTCAGTGATGGACATTATGAGGAATCCACACTCGTCGTTTCTGTGTAGGCTGACCCGAGGATGAGCCAATATCTTGAGTACGCTTGAGCAACTCCTGGTACTCATTCAGACCAGTTTCAGTTCGGAAAGCTTGACTGACAAGCGTCGCAAAGTCCGTGCAATCATGGATAACAAGTGTGAGTTTTATATCAGGATGAAGTCCTTCACGGAATTTCTCCTGCTTGCGTGCATTAGTGCAGACGTCATCTTCAGCATAGCGAGGCAATTCAAGGAATTTCCTCTGATATTCATCCACGGTCATTCTGCCCTGTGTGAGTTTGCGGAATTCCTTCTTCTTCTGGTCGATCAGACCTTGAGGAATGTATCGTGCACGGAAGGCTGACTAAAATTCTTGCCAAGTGGTTACCGTTCCTACTGGCAGCATACGCCTGTGGCTTTCCCACCATTGAGCAGCTGGACCCCTCAGGTGATACGTCGCATAGGTGACGTAACTGTCAGGGGCAACTTTAGCCGACTCCATCTGAAAGGCGATGTCACGGAGCCAATCATCAGCCTCCATTGGATCAGTCGAGTTGCGAAAGGTGGACGGGTTGAGGCGCACGAATTCTTGTAGAGTTATTGGGACAGACTGTTGCTGAGCATTCTGAGTTGGAAACTGAGCCATTACTCCAGTCATAAACTGACGATTCAGCTCAAACTGTTGCATCATTGCGGCAATATAAGGTGGAGGTGGAGGATCGTCAGCCATCCTGCCAAATCAACAGGGGCAGTTTAGCAAGAACAACTGCATGCGTAAGAGGTCATTCATGATGTAATATGAGCAATGAACAAGAAGTGCATTAGATACATATTAGTAGTCGTTAAAGACATACGGAACCATGCAAAAAGTTGGATTCAAACGGATAGTACGAGCTCGGAAACACTCGCAACTAGACAAACTAGATGGTGGAGAGATACAACAACGAGACATAGCAAAGGCTACACCAACGTCGGAGAAAACCACGAGAGCGAGGGATCTGCAAGTGGCAACGCAGGGGGTCCTCGATAAAAGGATCCTGCGGTCCGTGAGCATTGTGCAGCAGAACCCGACCCTCATCTCGAAGAAAGGGGGATAAATTCAGAACCCCGGGTGGATGTGATCACAAGAACCTAATGTTAGTCAGTAAATCCTTAATCCGAAAGGAAGAGAGATCAGAATCCCAGAGTAAGGAAGAGGAATAAAAGATCCTAATCCCATCCATTGGAGACGTGGGCCCGTAAGCCACACAGCCATGTTAGTAAAACAGTTTCTTGAAAAACTAGACTCAACTTCGGCCAAGGAGTTGGAAGGGGGGTTTCCTATAGGCAGTCGGCTCTCATACCAACTTGTGACGCCCCCGACTTAATCGTGCACTAACCATACACGCAAATGCACACGATCAAGCCTAGGGACTCACTTGAAGATATCACAACACAACTCTAAACACAAAATAAAATAATACAAGCTTAATATTACAAGCCAGGGGCCTCGAGGGCTCGAATACATAAGCTTGAGCACAAGCGTTAGCGGAAGCAACAACAGTATCTGGGTACAGACACAAAGTTAAACAAGTTTGCCTTAAGAAGGCTAGCATAACAGCGACACTGATCGAAAAGGCGAAGGCCTCCTGCCTAGGACCTCCGAACTACTCCTGGTCGGCGGGCTCAACATAGTAGGTGCCTCCGGAATCTCCTGCTCCTGGGCTCCGGCATCTGAATGCAGCAACCGGGTATGGGGAAAAGAGATAGCAAAGCAACCGTGAGTACTCATCCAAAGTACTCGCAAGACTGACATCAGAACTATACTACTTATGCATCGGTATCAAAGGAATGGGTCTATGTCTTTGGGCTAAACTACAGAAATGCCAGATCAGAGGGGGAAAGACCTAACCTATCGAAGACTAGCATCTTGAAGCAATTCTTGCAGCATCGAAAGAGAGTAGAGCAAGTAATATATAATAGTGGTTATATAGTAGCAGCGCCCTGAGATCCTTTCTCGACTACCCTGCGAGAAAGTGATCCCGAGAGCGGTAGTAGCAGTTTATTATCGTAACAAATCCATTTGTAGTTGTAGCAGATAAGGATACAACTCCGAGCGTCCTGTTACCGTGGACACGGCTATTCGAATAGATTACTTCCCTGCAGGGGTGCACTACTGTTACCCAACACGCTCGATTAACTCTGGCCGGACACACTTTTATCGGGTCATGCCCGGCCTCGGCTGATCGACACACCGCGGCCCTACCTAGAGCTAAGCAGAGAGGTCCCCGCCGGTCTACATCCTAAGCGCTCAGGGGTCTTGGGCCATCGCCCTGTGCACTCCGGGTTGTTGTGCGCAAGGTGGATCCAGGCACCACCTCTGGGGCGCCGATCCGACCCGGCCACAATGCTGAACTGGACGTCTGACAGAGCTTTCGGCTGATGCATACGGCGTAGAGGGCCCCATTAAACCATTATCCCACGTGGTGGTAGTGCGTATAGGCCAGTGGCCAACTCAGATCAAATACCCAAATCCGTTAAGCGTATTTAGTAACTCGCAGAGGCGAACAGGGTTCCTGTCGCTCCGACTTGGTAAGACATATCGCGCGGGTGCTCTTGGAGCCGACCCGTCTCTCGCGGGCACCCTTGGGGCCAGCCCGACTTTAACAGTTAAAGTATTGCAGTATGTAAATATTTCCGTGATCCTCACCCAGAGTGATCACAGCCCGGTAACAAGCATGGCAAACAGACAAGGGTGATGGGCCACAGATGAGACAATGGCAAAGCTAACTAAGCATTGTCGGACAGCAGGTAGAGTATCAATAGCAGACGACAAAAACAGTCTATGCATCAGAAATAGGGGCTATCAGAACAGTAGCAGGGGCAATTCTAATGCAAGCATAAGAGAGAAGGAATGGGCGATATCTTATGATCAAGGGGGTTTTGCTTGCCTGGAAGCTCAGCTGAAGGGGTCTGGTCGTCGGCGACGTCGTCGTACACGGCAGTGTCGTCGGCAGTCTCGGGGGCTATCGGGAGAGAAGTAGGGGGAAGAAACAATAAATACACGGCAAAAATGCAACAGTGATGCATGACATGCCTAAATGTTATGTAGAGGTGATATAATGCCTATCTAGTTGTATTAGTTATTTTAGGAATTTATTTGGATTTATTTTATTAAAGTTATGCACTATTCATTTATCGGATACGGGCAAAAGTCCCATGTTCGGTATGATAGAGGGGTGTGGCAGGTAAGTGGATAAGTTATTCAGATTCTATACATTTTTCTGATCATTTTTCATATATAAATTATTTTCATCCGTGTTACGGTTTATTTTATATGATTTTTCAAAGTTTTAATCATTTTATATGTGCCACCCACATGTCAGTGACATGGGGCCGCCACGTCAGCGGTTGACCCAGTTAAACGGTCAACCGGGCCCATCAGTCAGTGGCACACGGTGGGGCCCGCGGCTGCCACGTCGGCGACGGCCAGCGCCGGCCACCGGAGCTACTTCGGCGAGCCCGAGGTGGCGATGAACTCCGGCGAGCCCGGATTTCACGTACGGTGGACCATTTGCGACGCGGCTTGCGGCATTCGATCGGGGAGACCGAGCCGCGGCGATTTGCGGTGCTAGCGTGAGGCGGGGCGGCCGGAGAGGAGCGCTACGACGGCGACAGCGGACGGCGGCGTCGGGTGGAGCTCGGAGTCGGCAAAATAGCGCGCGCGCGAGCAAACTAACTAGCCAGGCGGGCTCTACTCGACGTGCTGAGTGCGATGGCGGCACACACGGGACCAAATGGTCACCGTGGCTTCGCTGGCGACGAGCCCTTGCGGTGGCGGGATCGGCCAGGGCAAATGCGGCGGCTGTAGGCGCGATAAGAGGCCGAAGAGGGGAAGATTCGATGTGGGTGCTCACCGGGCTCCTGCAGATGTGCGTAAGCGAGCTCGGGGAAGGCTTGAGGCGGCGAATCGGGGCGGCGATCGACGGCGGCCGTAGGAGGAAGAAGGGCTCGGGGAGGTCACGGTGATGGCGCAGCGCTCAATCCAGTGGGCGGAGAAGAAGCAGACGAGGCAGGCAAAGCGAAAGAGCTCGGTCTCAGACGACGGGGACGATGGCAGCGACGGCAGCGAGCTCGGGCATGGCGACGGCGACGGGCGTCTGCGCGGGAGGAAGAAAGCGGCACAGGGGAGAGGGAAAAGATCTCGGGGAGGCGGCTAGGGTTCCCAGGGTGGCGTTCTTATCCTTCCCCGCCCTCTGTAGCGACATGGGAGCGAGACGACGCGACGGGAACGGCTCGCCGGCGCCGGGTGCGGTCGGGCGCGTGCGATCGTGCGCGGGAGGAGGACGAAAAGCCGAGCTAGTCGGGCCGGGCCGCACTGTATACACTGGAAGCCCAGAGTAGCAATAGGTTTTAGCTTTTCTCTTTTTCTTTTTCTGTTTTCATTTTTAGTTTCTGTTTTGTAAATAGCTTAGCCCCTAAATGACTTTTGTAAAATATGAGTGTGGTCCATTTAAATACTAGACATTATTTAACACTGCCAGAAATTGATTTGAGCTAAATAGGATTTCATTTGAATTTTAATTAAATAAAAAGGTATTAAATGTTTCTTTTTGTACTGTTTTGATGAGGGTAGGGTCACTTAGTGAATTTTAGTGATGTTGCTTTTCTTAATATAATTAGCTATGAATTATTTGCTATTTAATGAACATTTTAGTTTTCAATTTGGAACAACTTTTATTTTCACTTTAATTATTGAATTTCATTTGAATTGGAATTTGAAATCAGATATGATGCAATGATGATCAAGCACTGTTTAACATGCTGACTTGGCATTATCAAAAGGTGATTACTGTAGCTATTACATGGGGATGTTACAAATATAATCATCCATGTTGGTGACTGGTGTCAACCCATCTACTATGGCGTTGACTGCAGATATGGTTCCCATGACGAGGTATGTTCCTTTTTGGTACTACCCTTTGCCAGAACGATCCTGCATGTTGACTCTGCATGCAGCTAGTGATCTTGTCCTATTGTTTTGGCACTGGCATGAGAAAGCAATAATGTTATGTATTATTTCGCACCTTAATCTAATGCCACTAATAATTTGAGGCAATGTTTTGGCATGGCTAGTGCCACTGATAAAATGAAGTAATAATACAGTTAAAATAGAGCTACTGTCTTTGCTATGATTTCATTTCCAATGTAGATAATGAAAGTGCTTCTCTTTGTTAGTATATGTTTCATCAAATAGTCCCATTCTTAAAGTAATGACACGTTTAAGTATCTCTGCAAACAGGGATGCTTAATTTTAGTTGAATTGCACAAAAAAAGTGATTGGAATGACACAAGGCCCTTCCTGGTTCATCACTTGTAGAAGGTGTATCTGGGAGAATTGGGTCGATGTGCCCTATCAGGCCTACCGTTGAGTCCACACATCGGTCCCTATGACGCCTACCGTCGAGGCGGCGCAGGGCCCCTCTCTCCCTCGCAGCACGGCGGGCGCCATAGTTTTAGTTGAATTGCACAAAAAAAAGAGATTGGAATGACTCAAGTCCCCTCCTACTGCCGCACTAAATATGTTCATAGTTTTCAACGAATTGCCTTCATGGCAAGATACGACGACCTGAAGAATAACATGATCTAACTAAGTCATCTCACACAGGTCAGTCTTGTCCTTCATCCACATCATCGTGCTTTGTCATATTGTGCTACTGTTGTATTTTCTTTTAATAAACTTATTGTATCGCAATCTTTTCCCATTAAGAAAATGAAGTTGCTTCTATTTATTTGTGTATGTTTCATCAACTAGTGCCACTATTATATTAATCACGCTTTTTCATTATCTGTGCAAATGGGGTTATTCAGCTACATTTTAGTGGAACTGCACAAATGTTTGGATGGAACCCGCATATGCAGAGTGTGAGTCCCACCATCTAAAATAACGTGGCTTCCAACGGGCACAGATGTTCGGATGGTTCCACAAGTTCTTGGCGACCAGCTTATGCAGAACATGTTAATCTGCCGGTGTTTGACATGCGTGCCCATAAACTGGACTGGTTTCAGTATTGCAACAAATCCTTGAATCAAATAGCTTACATGAATTAGGCTTATGGTTTGCTGGATATATTGGCACTTCTCCAGGGATTACTCTTTTCTCAGAGAAGCATCAATCGATTTTTCTTTACATGTACACATTCTCACAACTTTGTTTTAGTTTTAAAGTTAATAATGGCTCTGATATGTGAATCAATGAGATGCATAGGCATCTTTGTTGTACTTATTATGGGAATCTTATGAGTTGGTTGTGAATCTTGGAAGTTTTGAAACAAGGCATGATGATGCACGCAACAGCAACCCTATCAAGCTCTTCAATACTCCCTCCGTTTCTTTTGACTTTGACCAAATTTATATATTAAAAGATCAACATCTACAATACCAAAGATATATGGTATATGAAAGTTAATTTCGTGATGCATCTAATAATATTGATTTCATATTGTGAATGTTGGTATTTTTTCCTATCAAGTTAGTCCAACATTACAAAGTTTGACTTTGACCAAATTATATATGCGAACTAAAAAGAAAGTTTTAGGGCGATAATCATCTTCTGAGCCCAGGCTCATCTGCACCCGCGCTGACGAGAAAAATCAAAACAAATACTATAAAAATTCAAAAAATTCCAAAAAAAAAATCATGGTAGATCATTTGATGCGTGAGGTCCGCTCCAATTTTCAAATCATTTGGTCATCTGAGTAGCTCTCGGCAAAAAAGACAAATTCGGGGTCTGTAAAAAAGTATACTGTTCATGCACTGTTCTGACCCGTTTATCTTTTTTGCCGAGAGCTGCTCAGATGTCCAAACGATTTGAAAATTGGAGCGGACCTCACGCATAAAAGTTTCTACCATGCAAAAAAAATGAATTTTTTGAATTTTTTGTGAATTTTTTTCTGACCAGGTATAGATGAGCCTGGGCACCGAATTGCTGCACTCGTTTTAGGGTGGTAGGAATTTTTGTAAGCCTTCTGTTGGTCAGTACTAGGTAACGTGGGGTCAGTACTCAAGTTTATGTGGGATCGCTTCGTAAGTGAGGGGTAAATTAGTTATTAGGATGGATCCACTGACAGCGCGCCGCCGCTCTCGTCCATTCCAAAATTGCCGCCCGTTGCTCCTCTTGCATTCCAAGACCACCGCCGCTCCTCTCCTCTTCCATTCCAAAACCGCCGCCGCTCCTCTTCCATTCCAAAATCACCGCTGGCGAGTGAAGGTGCTGTGGAGAAGTAGATCGATGGAGGAGTACAACCGATATGTGACGATCGCATACGACGACCCTGTGAAGCTAGCCAGGATGATGGAGATACAGTCTTGGTTTGACAACCAGCGGCAATTAGCGGCGACGGTGATGGCGATGGCCAAATATCTAAAAAAGAGCGAAAAGGCGGCGATCCACCCGAATGGAGTTGCGCGGGAGTCCATAGAGCTGCTCCTCTGGGCCATGGAGCAGACAGATTCGCCGAATCTGGTCGTGAGGCGGAGGTGGTGGGAGTATCGATCCAAGATCGAGCATCCAGAGGATCAAGGATCGAGCATCCAGAGGATCAAGGATCGAGCATCCACACGGTGCCGTGTCAGAGCGAGCCGGTGGAGTCTTTGTGGCGCCCCGCCTGAATACCACTGTAGCCAGACGGTCGCCGCACACACCAGCCCAGGAAATCACACTGGTGCGTGCCTTTACAACAAGTATCATGAACACAGGCATTTCTATTAATGGATATATAAGTTTTACATGATATTTTACAAGGGTGATGCCAGCGGAAAAGTTCTATCTAAGGCAGCATGGTCTTGGTGCGGCTCCAATCCACAGGGATCTGACTGGGTTACTCTTCTAGCTCGCGAACGCTCCCGCTCCTCGACGGATCCTTAGTTGAACCTGGCCGCATTGAAGGCCGCTGAGTACTTTTGAATGTACTCGCAAGCAAACCAAATAACATATACACCAAGCAAAGCAATCCATGGCATTCAAGCATGCACTTGTTATTAGAGCAACATTAATTATCATGGCATAGCTATCTAGCAATATTAATCATCAGGTTGTAGCAGGATTATCCAGCAATATATCTACTAAAATGAAGACAATAAGGTAAAGCATAACAGTAAATGTAATTGATCAAGTTTATTAACATGATCCTTCCGAATCCAAGTTCTTATGGTCATCCAATCATCTCCTTCGTAGCCATCCCATGGCTAACATCTCAACTTCCTGACATCGTCCGATGTCCAGGCATCTGTGCTATAAATCTGACAAAGCTTACCTTATCCGGTTCGTTCTTAGCAATCATTCGGTTAACTCCTCCAGACTCGACACAGACCAAATAGTGTGACCTAGTACGAACTGTGTCCCATGACCGAGGACACGGCTATTCGAATAGATTTACACTCTGCAGAGGTTGCGCACTTTACCCACACCATGGAGCTCCCGGCCTCGTACTTAGTACATGTTCCCATTCGGGTGGACCGGTGTTGCTCCAACAAGACTTGTCTATTGCCCGGCACTCTTACGGCCCTACTAACAATCATACCCTTCCCGGGTCAAGTCCTGGGTGGCCCCTATGTCACTCCTGACACCTGCCACCGTCGTGGCCAAACAAAACTGTCCCAAACGGGGATCTGAGCTCAATAACCAAACTGGGCTCACAGGATTATCGCCGCCTGATACGTCTCCAATGTATCTATAATTTATGAAGTATTCATGCCATATTTATAACAATTCTATATGGTTTTGGTATGATTTGATTAGAACTAACCCGGACTGACGCTGTTTTCAGCAGAACTACCGTGGTGTTGTTTTTTGTGCAGAAATGAAAGTTTTCCAAATGAGCTGAAACTTTTTGGAGATTTTTTATTGGACAAATAAAAAATATTGGTACCAAGACCCACTGGAGGGGGGCCACCCAGTGCCCACGAGGCACCAGGGCGCGCCACCCCCCCAGGCGCGCCCTGGTACCTCGTGGGGCCCACGTGGCTCCGTTTCGCGTGATTCCAACGCTAAAAAATCATATATATTCAGAAACCCCTGAAAGTTAACCTAGATGAGTTTTTACGCTGCCGCAAGCCTCTGTACCTCCACGATCTCATCTACAGCCCTTTTCCGGCACCCTGCCGGAGGGGGGAAAGCATCACCGGAGGCCATCTTCATCATCCCGGCGGTCTCCATGATGAGGAGGGAGTAGTTCACCCTCGGGGTTGAGGGTTTGTACCAGTAGCTATGTGTATGATCTCTCTCTCTCTCGTGTTCTTGAGATGGCACGATCTTGATGTATCGTGAGCTTTGTTGATATAGATGAATCATATGGAGTTTTCCCCTCTCTATCTTCTTGTGATGAATTGAGTTTCCCCTTTGAAGTTTTCCGCTATTTGTGACTTTGGATTGAGTCTTTAAGGATTTGAGAACACTTGATGTATGTCTTGCATAGGATATCTATGGTGACAATGGGATATTCACTTGAGTCACTTGATGTATGTTTTGGTGATCAACTTGCGGGTTCCATGACCTTGGGGATTTATGCATAAGGGTTGGCACACGTTTTCGTCTTGACTTTCCGGTAGAAACTTTGGGGCACTCTTTGAAGTTCTTTGTGTTGGTTTGAATAGATGAATCTGAGATTGTGTGATGCATATCGTATAATCAAACCCATGGGTACTAGTGGTGACATTGGAGTGCCTAGGTAACATTAGGGTTTTGGTTGATGTGTATCTTAAGGTGTTATTCTAGTACGAACTCTAGAGCTGTTCGTGAAAATTAATGGGGATGGCTCATAAGATTGATCGGGAAGGATAACTTTGAGGTGGTTTCGTACCCTACAACAATTTCTTCGTTTGTTCTCCGCTATTTGTGACTTTGGAGTGAACTCTTTGTCGCACGTGAGGGATTTACATATGATTCAACTATGTCAACAATGTTGGGAGATCGCACTAGTGAAAGTATGAACCCCAGGCCTTGTTTCTAAGCATTGCAATACCGTTTTTATGCCCGTTTACTATTTGCTACCTTGCTGTTTTTATATTTTCAGATTACAAAAACCTATATCTACTATCCATACTACACTTTTATCACCATCTCTTCGCCGAACTAGTGCACCTATACAATTTACCATTGTATTGGGTGTGTTGGGGACACAAGAGATTTCTTGTATTTGGTTGCAGGGTTGCTTGAGAGATACCATCTTCAACCTACGCCTCCCACGGATTGATAAACCTTAGGTCATCCACTTGAGGGAAAATTGCTACTGTCCTACAAAACTCTGCGCTTGGAGGCCCAACACGAGTCTACAAGAATAAGTTGTGTAGTAGACATCACCGCCTACCGGGCCAGGGTAGCATGCACGCATAATCCCCCCTCTTTGGTGGTACCGATAAGAGGCACGACAATAGACCAAGCTAGGGCCTCCCCATCCAGGAAAGTGTGGTTGCACTTAATGAGCTCGGTTTGGTGGCACTATGACTCGATCCAGCCGACGGAGGAGGTTGTCATTATTAAGTCACATTCTTAATCACTGGAATAACAACAGTAATGCACGATGAAAACATAACAACCTATATCCATATTATCACATACGAGTCACTAGTGCGATAATATGATGAATACTAGCAAGTATTGCAAACAGTAATACGAACTATCAGGGGTTTAATTATTTTTAGCACAACCACATTCATTAATTAAACATGCAAGAATAACACAGAGCAATGCTTTAGGGCATATATCAGATGGTCGGCTTGCCTGGGGGTCGATGGATTCACCGAAGAGAAGTGCAATCACCTCGCAGAAAGATTTGCCGCAAAAGCTTCTCTCTCAGAGGGGCTGAATATAGGGCAGGGGCAAAATGGGTATTTTTAGAATGTGACAACATCATGAAAGTGATACCATCAGAACGGCTCGACGAATAGAGAAGGTGGGCTTTGGAATCACCTGATTCGGAGTCACGGTTGAAAAGTTGTGGCCGTTCGTTCGTTGGGCAGAAAAACAAACAGAACCTATTCATTTTTGCCCTTAGCCGACGAACGTCCACTATTTAAGGGTTTCGGCCAGTGGCTGGAAATAGAAGGCGCCTTCCCAGAAATATGCCTTCAGAATACGGAAAACGTATTTCAGTCAGAAGCCGCGACAGAATACGCTTTGCCCAAAGGAAGACGTACTCCAGCATAGTACGCTTTCACTTAAGTTACTGGGCCCGCCGGCGGAGTCACTTACAGCTGGCCCCACGGCCTTCTCTCTCCTCCCCTGTCCTCCTTCTTCTTCCTCCCGACAGGGAGGCAGGGGAAGGCGCCGGCCGCCGCAGTTCTGGCTGCTCCGCCGCTCGAGGGGCCAAGCCGGTGGCTGGGGCAGATGCCCCACTCCATGCCACGCCCGTCGGTGGTCATCTCGGCCACGGGGACCGCCGGAATCAAGAAGCGTGATGGCAGGGCAGACAATGGCCATGGCGAGCTCGGGGCTCGGGCTATGGTCTGCCCCAGAGCTAAATGAAGACAGGGAGAGTACCGTGGTGGCGGTGGTGGTTGGCTACGGCGGCTGGGCGGAGCAGAGGGGGCCGGGGATGGGCGAATTTTGGCGAGGTCGAGGGCGGCAATGGTGGATAGAGAGGAGGGACGAGGGGCTCCGGGGCTCCGTCGAGTGGCCCAGCGGGTTACTGGAGAGAAGGGGAGGAGGTTGTCGTGCTCGGGAGGGCTCGGGGAAGGCTATTTATAGCCCGGCCGCGGTGAGAGGATGAGGATGGCCGCCGTGGCATCCTCATCCCCACACTGGATCTTCGAGGTGGTGTGGCTGGACGGTTGCGGTGTCGGGTGGCTTCCCGGGGATTGGAGAAGCCTCGGGGGCGCTCGAGAGAGCTCGAGGGAGAAGAAGACAGAGGGGAAGGCGACGACGGCGAGTCACGGGCGGAGCAGTACCGCGGCGGTGCTCGCCATGGCGCGACGAGAGAGAAGGAGGAGGGGGAAGCTGCGGGAGAGGGTGCGCGTGGACACCGCGGAGCCACTGGACATGCCCGGACGAGCCAGAGCTGGCCAGAGGCGACCGCACGGAGCATACCGAGCACAGAGCGCCGTTTTGGATGTGCTCACTGCGCGGTCACCACTGGCACCGCGTGTCCAGGGCATTAAATGGCCCTGGGACCTTGTCAAGCAGATCCCTTGCTGCTCAAATAGATAAGAGAAGTGTCTGGAACCAGTTGGGTAGCTCTGAGGTGAGAAAATCTTGCTAAAACAAATTCTGACAGAAAACTTTAATGGACTTTTCTGGAGAAATGGCTAGAGGGATGGGGCTGAATCCTTGTCAAAATGAAATGTGGCAGAAAGGAGTAGATGCTAGCAAAATTTGAGGCCATTTGGACTTGGTTTGCATATACTTCCTTTGTAATGCAAAATTTGGTCCAGAAACTAGGTTTTGAAGCTGGGGTTAAATGGCTCAATGAAATGAGCTGAATTTTGGTGTATAGAGGTGATTTGGGTGTGAGAATGCACTGGTAAAATTTCATACCATTTGGATGCTCCTACATGGTACTTCCTTCACAGTGCTTTCTGCTGGACAAAAACTAGATGGAATTTTTGGGAGAAATTGGCTTGGCAAAATGATATGAATTCTTGCATGCTCACATCATATAGGGAATGTGAGGTCCTGGATTAATTTCAAAAACTATGAAGCAATATAAAATACAGTTGCTTCACAATCCCAAAATAGATCTAGAAACAAGAATTGGATGATGTGCTCAAAACTTGAACTGTGGAACTTGGGTTCTTGATGGAAATGGTGAAGGTATGGATAGGAGAACCTCCACAAAATATTTGGGATTTTTCCTGGCTACCAAAATGGTAGTTCCTTTGGAAAGTGCCCAAAATGCAATATTGGCTTTAAATAGGAAAATGCAATTTCCCTTATTTAATTATGGCCAATATTTTTATGAGAGCTCAATATGATCACAAAGAATATCTCCACAAGTTTTCATGAACTTTGGAGATGGATAGATATTTTTCTAGATTTAATTCCTTTAACTGGCAGAAAAAGGAATTAATTTTAAATGAAAAATATTGCAAATGACTTGACAATATTTTTGCATATCCAGGGTTAAAATATATAGGAGAGTTACTAGGAAAAGTTTGGGAGGCAACAGATCAAAGGAAATTGGGGTTCCTTTGTAACTGCCAAAATTAGGGTTTCCCTTCCGATAACTCGGAAGGTAGGGTTCGGCGGCAAAACCTTCATTCTCGCTTCCGCTTCGTCGCCCCCGCTTTCGCGGTTGCTTCCCTCTAAGGCGGAACGAGTCCAATCCCGCGAAGGAAAAAAAAAGGAGCGGAAACCAGGGTGTCACAGTCTTCGTCGACCGTACCCAATCGCAAGAGGAGAAAAGCAGTTGGTGCGACGACGCTTCCCCGCCGTTCTCCAAGGCTCCCTCGCCGTTCACCTCGTCTCACGGGGCGGCGGTCTGCCGCCGAGGAATAGGAGTGGAGTGCCCTGACGAATAATCATAGGAAGAGCTTAGGGTTATCAGTATTTGCAGGTTGTGAATTGTGTTTTGTGGTGTATTTTGGGTACTTTCAGATATGAATGTCTTTTGAATTTCAGATCTTTGCAGTATTGAGCATATGAAGTATTTTCTGAATTCCAGAGATCTATTTTTAGTACTTTCAAAAATGTAGTTTCATATAAAAGTGCAGACCATGTGATTTTCAGAGAAGAAACTGCAAGTTTCAGTTTCAGATAAGAAACTGCAAGTTTCAGAGGCAGAGCATTTATATCAACACGCCCTTTTCAAACAGGGATAACAGCATGTTTCAAATTTTATTCATGGTCGAAAATGGAACTAACAGCAAGCTAACATCATGCTGATCAACATTCATGTATAGCACATCTTCATATGATGCACAGTCAAAAAGATATGTTATTTTCAAAATGCCCAGACAATGTTGAGAGTGCGAAAAACAGAGAAAACTAGGGACGAAATTCCGGCTAGTGTTGGAGGTGGTGTGTGTGGATGACAAGGGGAGACTCACATGTCAGTAATAGCAGAGGCAAAAAAAGTGGGAATATAGGGGTAATCGATCCCGGGCCGAGCAGGTGCGAGTAAGGGGGTATAGCTACTGGGCTACTGTGGCGTACTCAACACAAAGAAGGCACGCAAACTACTACTACACTGCCCCGTCTTCCCCGGCTCCGGTTCATTCCCGTCCTGTACGTGGAGAGGCTGACAGTCGGGACCCACAAGGTCCATGGCCCTACGCAAGCAAGTGCCTCATTGGAAAAAATCTTTCTCTCGAAAATGGATATTCGTTTCTCCTAATGTTATACTGACGTGGGGCCCACGGGTCTATCAACGTAGTCAATAAACAAGATAAATTTACAACGAAGACTGTCATCAGGGAGCTAGCGGGTATAATTTTTTCAGAGGGCGAACAAGTATCAGCTGGGTTGTGGCCTGCCCAGCCTAGGTTTTGTTTTTTAACATGTGCAGGGCGCAGCCCACGACATGCCCGTTTTAAACTTATTGTTTTGAGCTCCAGGATGTATCTACTGGCCCATGGGCCTCCCAGCCTAGGTTTTATTTTGTCTTAAACATCCGCAGCCCAACTTATGTTTTTTTGAAGAAAACGCAGAACTCTTTTCTATTTTTCTATATATAAGAATAAGAATGCCAGGTCCAACTTATGTTTTCCCTTCTAACTATATTATATATATTTAAATTATTTTATGTTATTATATATTATTATCATATATTTCATAGATCCATATATATAAAAATATCCCACGTATTATTAACTTATACAAAATAAATGTTTAACAAAAGTTCGCAAGGAAAATCCTGGTTTTTTTTTACAACGAAAATCCTGGTGATTGCGTACAAAAGCTTGCTCGGATTTAAGGACCAATGTAATAATAGCACGCTCATTTTTTTTAGCAATAACGCGCTAATTATCTAATTTTATATATAATAAAATGCCCATCCCCGGTTTATTTTTTGATAACATTGCTCCATCCAACCCAACATTATATTTACAACAAGCCCAGCAAATTCGTGTATTTCGAGAAAGTGCAAATGGGCTGTGATTTCTAAGAAGAAAATTAAATGGACCACATAGATGCTACATTATTTGTTCACCCATCCCAGCAAATGGACTGTAAATTCTAAAAAACATGGGTTGAATATGTGCCACATTTTTGCAGGCTAACATGTGGGCCAATAGGTCGAAGCCCACGCAAGGCGTTGTCAACTTGGTCAACAAATGATTCTGACATCCATAGCCATTGGATTTACATCCAACGGCCGGCATGCATCTTCAATCTGTCGTCTTCTTCCTCCAGCGCCGCCGGGAACGCCCACTCCCGCCTCCGGCAACTAGCGGCTCTGCTTAGCACGCTTCGCTGCGAAGCGCTACCCCACCTCCGGCCAGGCCATCCCTCCAACCCTCCACACCTCCTGTTATTCTCCGCCGACTGCAGCCCCACGCTGCACCAGAACCAGTTAACCCTCATAGTCCTCTCCGTCTGCGACTCCACTGCCGCGTCTTCCCCATCTCCTGGTCATTCCCGTCCGAGGCCTCGCCGTCGTCCACCGCCTTGGTGCGCTCGGCGAGGCGTGGTCAACGTGGTCAACAAACGAGAGTCATCGGAAGAGGACTGTACGTGGAGAGGCTGACAGTGGGGACGCACCAGGTCCATGGACGCACGTATGCAACTGCCTCCTTATTACGCAAAAAACAATTATTCTTCCCCCTGACAGCTTCGACCCACCAGCTACATCTTCTCACGCAAGGAAGCGCCTCCTTATTACACGGAAAAAAAATGTTTCATCCCCCTGACAGCTGGGACCCAGCTGCTACATCTTCGCACGCAAGGAAGTGCCTCCTTATTATGGGCAAAAAAAAATATTCCTCCTCCTGACAGCTAGGACCCACCAGCTATATCTTCGCACGTAAGGAGGCTAACATTGTGGGCCAATAGGTCGAAGCCTACGGAAGGCGTTGTCAACTTAGTCAACAAATGATTCTGACATCTGTAGTCGTTGGATGTACATCCAACGGCCGGCATGCATCTTAATCTCTCATCTTCTTCCTCCAGCGCCGGCGGGACCTCCTGCTCCCGCCTCCGGTGGCCAGTGACGCTGCTTCGCACGCCTCGCTGTGAAGCGCTACACCACCGCCGGCCAGGCCATCCCTCCACCCCTCCTGTTATTCTCCGCCGACTGTAGCCCCAGGTCGCACCGAACTAGTCAACCCTCGTATGTCGTACTCCTCTCCGTCTGCGACTCCACTGCCACATCTTCCCCATCTCCTGGTCGTTCCCATCCGGGGCCTCACCGTCGTCCACCAACTTCATGCGCTTGGCGCGGCATGGTCAACAAACGAGAGTCGTCGGAAGAGGACTGTACGTGGAGAGGCTGACAGCTGGGACCCACGACGTCCATGGTCGCACGCAAGGAAAGTGCCTCCTTATTACGCTGGAAAAAAAGTTTCCTCCCCCTGACAGCTGGGACCCACCAGCTACATCTTCGCACGCAAGGAAGTGCCTCCTTATTGCACAAAAAAATGATTCCTCCCCATGACAGCTGGGACCCACCAGCGATATCTTCGCAAGCAAGGAAGTGCCTCCTTATCGCCCAGACAGCTGGGACCCACCAGGTCGAAGCGTACGTATCGTTATCTGTCTGGTCGCAAGCGTGTACGTACATACTGGTCGATCGGTCTCTCTGCCACGATGAACTGTGGCCGTGTAAGGAGCGACACGTGTCGTAGTAGAGCCACCGACGTAGCAGTTCAGGTAGCCCCGTCTAAATCGTGTACACATACATACAGCCACACGACAAAAAATATGGTGACGTATGTACATATATGAGCGGGGTCTCAAACGCGTACTCGCGCAGACGTACGGCCAGGGGTCGTGTACATGGAGAGAGGCAACGGACGGCAACAACGGCCTCCTGTTCATCGGCAGCCAACCGGCTGGGTCAGAATGGAGGAAACAGCGTCGGGAGCCAAGCGGCTGGGTCGGAACACATCCTGTTCATCGGGAGCCAACCTGCTTGGACAGAACAGCCGAAAAAGGGTCATGTTCATCGACTCGGGGTCTGGCGTACCGCAAAACGGAGAAAACGGCCTTCTGTTCGACCGCCTACGGTCGAAACGGGGTCCTGTTCATCGGCTGGGGGTCTGGCGTACTGCAAAACGGAGGAAACTGACTTCTGTTCAACCGCCTACGGTCGAAATGGGGTCCTGTTGATCGGGAGGGGTCTGGCGTACCACAAAACGGAGGAAACGGACTTCTACCCAACTGCCTATGGTTGAAACGGAGTCCTGTTCATCGGGAGGGGTGTGGCGTACCACAAAACGGGACTCCACGGGCTACTGTTCATCCACCGTCGACCTCCCTCCACAGCCTCCACCAGATACTGTTCATCCACCGTCGACTTCCTCCAGCCTCCACCGGCTACTGTTCATCCAGCCTCCACGGGGTCTTGTTCATCCACCCCCAACCGGCTGGCCTCCTCGGGGTCCTGTTCATCCAGCGCCAACCACCTTCACACGGCCAGGGTACTGTTCATCCACAGCCAACCCACCGGCTGGGGTGGGGCGTACGAGCGGGTGGCAGCAACGGGCACTGTTCATCGAGAGGCAACCCAACCAGCTAGCTACGTCTTGCACGGGGGTTCGATTGGCTTCAGTAATCAGCGAGAAGGATCGATCGGGTTCAGTTAGCAGCGAAGGAATTGCTCGGGTTCAGTTAGCAGCGAAGGGATCGATCGGCTTCAGTTAGCAGCGAAGGGATCGATCGGGTTCAGTACGTAGTGCGAGGGGATCGATCGCTCGTGTTCAGTACGTAGTGCGAGGGCGATCAATCGCTCGGGTTCAGTAAGCGAACGTACGCCTCGCTCGGGTTCAGTTAGCGAGCGCCTCGCACACACGCGCGCGTACGAGAGAAACGCGCAAACCACACTGCATCGCTTGGCCCCAACCACCCACCGTAACCGGGAACTCCCCAAAAATTTCCTCGCCCTCACTTCTACCACGATTTTTTACATCATGAACGGCCCAAAGAATGTCATGTGGGTGTGTCTCCGGCCCGCCCAGGACGAAAAGCCCATTTTTTGTTATAATTTTTTGTCATAGAAGTAGGAGCCCACCACATCTATGATGATATGTGTTTTTGTCACAATTATTGTCATAGAAGTGTCACAACCATGACAGAAAAAGTTTTCGTTCGGGCCATAATGTCACAGATGTGTCTTTTTTTGTAGTGTAGATAATGTTTATAAAAGTGATGGTGATACGATACCGGGGCATGATACGTCTCCAACGTATCTATAATTTTTTATGGTTCCATGCTATTATAGTATCAATCTTGGATGTTTTTATATACATTTACATCAATTATATATCATTATTCGGGACTAACCTATTAACTTAGTGCCCAGTGCCAGTTGCTATTTTTTTGCCTGTTTTTGGTTTTCCAGAATATCAGTACTAAACGAAGTCCAAATGCCACGAAACTTTTTGGAGATTTTTTTCTGGACATAACAAACACTAGAAGTTCGATCTATTTATCTATCACCATACAATTTAATCTTGCAATTAACCGCCAAGGGATTGACAACCCCTTGTTTGCGTTGGGTGCAAGGATTTGTTGTTTTGTGTGCAGGTACTGCTAACGAGTTGTTGCGTGATTCTCCTACTGGATTGATAACCTTGGTTTCATAACTGAGGGAAATACTTATCTCTACTGTACTGCATCATCCCCTCCTCTTCGGGGAAATCCCAACGCAGCTCACAAGTAGCAGGGCACCTCCCCCAAGCTTGGCACAAGCCAAGGGTGGTGCCCATACCCATATACTCAAGTCTCCTTCTTCGGTGATGGTGGTGATGAAGTGATAGGCTTGTCCTTTGCCTTCAGTAAGTACTCCAAATTGCCATTGATCCTCCGAAGGGCGTGATTCTGCTCTTCTAACACAATAACTTCACGGGTAAGCAACGTATTCTGAGCACAAACTGCTTCAAAAACCTTAAGTGTATCAATTTCAGATGGGGAGAGATTATGATAAAGATTCTGCCATGTATCTTCCCTTTTTGGTGCTTCTCCTGTGTGCGTGGCTAGCCCTTCTTCTCCTTGAACCAGGTCCTCCATGACCTTTCCAGATCCCTCCTCCATCTCGGTGTCCTCCTCTCCGGACGACCACTCATAATAGACTTCGCTGAAAGGACGCTTGCCAGGCGAAGGTTGCACAATCCGGTGCTTGGTGCGGAGTCTTCGGGGACCCATGAGGATCTAGATCTGTCAGAAAAACAGCCCGAAACAAGAACAGAGGGGAAACTTGCGATGCGGTGGTCAAAACACCCGTTAGTATATATAAAGAATTTTTATCTTGCAAAACAAGCATACGAGAGGAAAACGGAGTCAGGAGGGCACACGAGGGGCCCACAAGGCAACACGGCGCGCCCAGGGGGGTCACGCCCTGTTACCTCGTGACCTCCTCGTGGGTCCTCTTGGCTGTGATGGAAATATGCCCTAGAGGCAATAATAAAGTTGTTATTATTTTATATTTCCTTGTTCATGATAAAGGTTTATTATTCATGCTAGAATTGTATTGACCGGAAACCTAAATACATGTGTGAATACATAAACAAATACCGTGTCCCTAGTGAGCCTCTACTAGACTAGCTCGTTGATCAAAGATGGTTAAGGTTTCCTAACCATAGACATGAGTTGCCATTTGATAACGGGATCACATCATTAGGAGAATGATGTGATGGACAAGACCCATCCGTTAGCTTAGCATATGACCGTTCTGTTTATTGCTACTGCTTTCTTGAATGTCAAATACATGTTCCTCAGACCATGAGATCATGCAACTCCCGGATATCGGACGAATACCTTGTGTGCTATCAAACGTCACAACGTAACTGGGTGATCATAAATATGCTCTACAGGTATCTCCGAAGGTGTCCGTTGAGTTGGCATGGATCGAGACTGGGATTTGTCACTCCGTGTTTCGGAGAGGTATCTCTGGGCCCTCTCGGTAATGCACATCATAAGAAGCTTGCAAGCAAAGTGACTAAGGAGTTAGTTACGGGATGATGTATTACGGAACGAGTAAAGAGACTTGCCGGTAACGAGATTGAACTAGGTATGGAGATACCGACGATCGAATCTCGGGCAAGTAACATACCGACGGACAAAGGGAATTACATATGTTGTCATTGCGGTTCGACCGATAAGATCTTCATGGAATATGTAGGAACCAATATGAGCATCCAGGTTCCACTATTGGTTATTGACCGGAGAGGCGTCTCAGTCATGTCTACATCATTCCCGAACCCGTAGGGTCCGCACGCTTAACGTTCGTTGACGATATAGTGTTATATGAGTTATGTGAATTGGTAACCGAATGTTGTTCGGAGTCCCGGATGAGATCCCGGACATCACGAGGAGTCTCGGAATGGTCGAGAGGTAAATATTTATATATGGGAAGTCATATTTTGGGTTCCGAAAAAAGGTGTGGTTTTTTCGGTATTGTACCGGGAAGCTTCCAGAAGGTTCCGGAGGATTCCGGAGGGGTCCGGAAGTCCACAAGTGGGTCCACCACGCCCCAAGGGCTGGCATGGGCTAAGGGGAGGCACCCTGGCCTTATTGGGCCAGGCGCACCAAGTCCTCAAAAGCCCACGCAGCTAGGGAAGGAAAAAAGGGAGAGTCCTAGTAGGAATAGGATTGGACTTTGGAGTCCAAGTCCACGTGTGTACTATTCACGGTTACTTTTCACGTGGCACTATTCCTTCTACTCCAAGCCCCTACACATATATAAATAGAGGAGAGGGGGCGCCCCAAAGAACACAACATTGTCTTAGCCGTGTGAGGCGCCCCCCTCCACAGTTCCGTCCCTCGGTCATATTTTTGCAGTGCTTGGGCGAAGCCCTGCGGAGATAGCATCACCATCACCGTCACCACGCCGTCGTGCTGCCGGAACTCATCCACTACCTCGCCGTCTTGCTGGATCAAAAAGTCGAGGACGTCACCGAGCTGAACGTGTGCTGAACGCGGAGGTGCCGTACGTTCGGTGCTCGGTCGGTTGGATCGTGAAGTTGTTCGACGACATCAACCGCGTTGTTCTAACGCTTCCGCTTACGGTCTACGAGGGTACGTAGACACACTCCCCCTCTCGTAGCTATGCATCTCCATGGATAGATCTTGCGTGTGCGTAGAAAATTTTTGTTTTCCATGCAACGTTCCCAACAGGCTGTTTCTTATTTTTGTATTTTTTTCTAATATTCCAAAACGGACAGAAATAATTTTTATGGAATTTTTGGAGTCGGTTTACTTACCGTATCACATACCTACCCCTTTTCGGGGTTCTGGAGCGTTCCAGAAAGACTCTTCGGTGTGTTCCTCCGGTGTCATTGTTTGAATAATATTGGTTTCAACATTAATGGTGGTACCTGAGATATAATGCTTAATTCTTTGCCCATTCACCACTCTCGGATTGGTGCCTTCGGAGTTGTTGATTTTGATATCTCCGGAGCGGTAAACTTCTTCGATGATATATGGTCCTTCCCATTTAGAGAGAAGTTTTCCTGCAAAAAATCTAAAACGAGAGTTGTAGAATAGAACTTGCTCACCCACTTTAAATTCCCGTTTTTGGATTCTTTTATCATGCCATCTTTTGACCTTTTCTTTAAATAACTTGACATTTTCATAGCCTTGGGTTCTCCATTCATCTAGAGAGCTAATATCAAATAACCTTTTCTCACCGGCAAGTTTAAAATCATAATTAAGTTCTTTAATTGCCCAATATGCCGTATGTTCTAACTCAAGAGGTAAATGACATGCTTTTCCATAGACCATTTTATACGGAGACATACCCATAGGATTCTTATAAGCAGTTCTGTAAGCCCATAATACATCATCAAGTTTCTTAGACCAATTTTTCTAGGATCTATTAACGGTCTTTTGCAAAATTAATTTTATTTCTCTATTACTCAATTCAACTTGACCACTAGACTGAGGGTGATAAGGAGATGCAATTCTATGATTAACATCATATTTAGCAAGCAATTTAAGGAAAGCACCATGAATAAAATGTGAGCCACCATCAGTCATCAAGTATCTAGGGACTCCAAACCTCGGAAATATAAATTCTTTAAGCATTTTAATAGAAGTGTTATGATCAGCACTACTAGTTGGAATAGCTTCTACCCACTTAGTAACGTAATCAACAGCAACTAAAATATGAGTATACCCATTAGAGGAAGGAAAAGGTCCCATATAATCAAAACCCCAAACATCAAATGGTTCAATAACAAGTGAATAATTCATAGGCATTTCCTGACGTATACCAACATTACCAATTCTTTGAGATTCATCACAAGAAAGGACAAACTTACGTGCATCTTTGAAGAGAGTAGGCCAATAAAAACTAGATTGTAATACCTTATGTGCAGTTCCATCTCCTGCATGGTGTCCTCCGTATGCCTCGGAGTGACACTTCCGTAGGATTTGTTCCTGTTCATGCTCAGGTACACAACGTCTAATAATACCTTCTACTCCTTTATATAAATGTGGGTCATCCCAAAAGTAATGCCTTAAATCAAAGAAGAACTTTTTCTTTTGTTGGTACGTGAAACTAGGTGGTATATATTTAGCAACAATGTAGTTAGTATAGTCTGCATACCAAGGAGTGTTATGAGAAGCATTTATCACAGCTAATTGTTCATCAGGGAAATCATCATTAATAGGAAGTGGGTCATCAAGAACATTTTCCATTCTAGACAAATTATCTGCTACGGGATTCTCAGCTCGCTTTCTATCAACAATATGCAAATCAAATTCTTGTAGCAAAAGAACCCACCTAATAAGTCTAGGTTTAGCATCTTTCTTTTTCATAAGATATTTAATAGCAACATGATCAGTGTGAATAGTAACTTTGGGATCAACAATGTAAGATCTGAATTTATCACATGCAAACACAACTGCTAAAAATTCTTTCTCAGTAGTAGCATAATTTCTTTGAGCACTGTCTAGAGTTTTACTAGCATAATGAATAACATTCAATTTCTTATCAACTCTTTGACCTAGAACAGCACCAACAGCATAATCACTAGCATCACACATAATTTCAAAGGGTAGGTTCCAATCAGGTGGTTGAACAATAGGTGCAAGAATTAAGGCTTTCTTAAGAATTTCAAAGGCTTCTACACAATCATCATCAAAAACAAATGGGACATCTTTTTGCAAAACATTAGTAAGAGGCCTAGAAATTTTAGAGAAGTCTTTTATAAACCTTCTATAACAACCAGCATGACCGAGGAAACTTCTTATACCTTTGATATCTTTAGGGCATGGCATTTTCTCAATTGCATCAAATTTAGCTTTATCAACTTCAATACCTCTTTCAGAAATTTTATGCCCAAGGACTATACCTTCATTCACCATAAAGTGGCACTTCTCCCAATTAAAGACAAGATTAGTTTCTTCACATCTCTGCAAAACTCGATCAAGGTTGCTTAAGCAATCATCAAAAGAAGTTCCATAAACGGAAAAATCATCCATGAAAACCTCAACAATCTTTTCACAAAAGTCAGAGAATATAGCAGTCATACATCTTTGAAAGGTAGCAGGTGCATTACACAAACCAAAGGGCATACGACGATAAGCATAAGTTCCAAAAGGACAAGTAAATGTGGTTTTCTCTTGATCTTCTGGTGATACAGGTATTTGAGAGAAACCAGAATAACCATCCAGGAAGCAAAAGTGTGTATGCTTAGATAACGTTTCTAACATTTGATCAATAAAAGGCAATGGGTAATGATCCTTCCTAGTAGCTTTATTTAATTTTCTGAAATTAATTACCATTCTATAACCAGTTACAATTCTTTGTGGGATAAGTTCATTTTTATCATTAGGAACAACAGTAATACCTCCCTTCTTAGAAACACAATGAACAGGACTTACCCATCTACTATCAGCTATGGGATAAATTATACCTGCCTCCAGAAGCTTTAATATTTCAGTTCTTACCACATCCTTCATTTTAGGATTCAGCCTTCTTAGATGATCAACAACAGGTTTAGCATCTGGCTCCATATGAATTTTATGCTGACATAAAGTGGGACTAATGCCCTTAAGATCATTGAGAGTATATCCAATAGCAGCACGGTGCTTCTTCAGAGTTTTAAGTAATCTCTTTTCTTCATGCTCTGAAAGGTTAGCACTAATAATAACAGGATATATCTTCTTTTCATCAAGATAAGCATATTTAAGCGTATCAGGTAATTGCTTTAATTCAAACACAGGATCACCCTTCGGTGGAAGAGGATCTCCCAAAGTTTCAACAGGCAAATTATGTTTAACGATAGGTGCTTGCTTAAAGAACAACTCATCTATTTCATTTCTTTCATTTATATGCATATCATTTTCATGGTCTAGCAAATATCGTTCTAAAGGATCAGTAGGAGGTACAGCAATAGAAGCTACACTTATAATTTCATATTTATTGGGTAATTCTTTATCATGAGGTTGTCTACGAAACTTAGAGAAATTAAATTCATGAGATATATCACCAAACTTAACCCTTATTTTCTCTTTAACACAATCAATTTCAGCATTAACGGTATTCAAGAAGGGTCTGCCAAATATAATGGGACAAAAATTATCTTGTTGTGAACCAAGTACTAAGAAATCAGTAGGTTATTTGATTTTACCACACAAGACTTCAACATCTCTAACAATCCCAAGTGGTGTAATAGTATCTCTGTTTGCAAGCTTAATAGTGACATCAATATCTTCAATCTCAACAGATGCAATATCATGCATTACTTCTTGATATAAAGAATACGGAATAGCACTCACACTGGCACCCATATCACATAAACCATGCTATGATAGCAATGATCTCCAATCTTAACAGAAACAACAGGCATGCCAACTACGGGCTTGTTCTTGTCTAACATATCTCGTTCATTTCTAACAGGTTTAGCAATTCTAGCAGCCTCATCACAAAAGTAAATAACATGCCCATCAATATCATCAACCAAAAGAACTTTAACCATTGCAATATTAGGTTCAACTTTAATTTGTTCAGAAGGTCTAGGTGTTCTTATATTACTTTTGTTAACCACGGTTGAAACTTTAGCATGTTCCTTAATCCTAACAGGGAAAGGGGGTTTCTCAATATAAGCAGTGGGCACAACTGGATCAACATTGTAAACAATTGTTTCTTCTTTAACACTAACTGGTTCTTCATTTAATTCAATGGGTGGATGATATTTAAACCATTTCTCCTTAGGGATATCAACATGAGCAGCAAAAGATTCACAAAAGGTAGCTACTATCTCAGAGTCAAGTCCATATTTAGTGCTAAACTTGTGAAAAGCATTAGTTTCCATAAAAAATTTAACACGATCAAACTCAAGATTTATACCCGACTCTTTACCTTTGTCGATTTCTCAATCTTCAGAGTTACGTTTAATTCTTTCCAGAAGATCACATCTGAATTCAATAGTTCTCTTCATAAAGGAACCAGCAGATGAAGTATCGAGCATGGATTGATCATTATGAGAAAGCCGAGCATAAAAGTTTTGAATAATTATTTCTCTTGAGAGCTCATGATTGGGGCATGTGTGCAACATATACTTAAGCCTCCCCCAAGCTTGAGCGATACTTTCTCCTTCACGAGGCCAAAAATTATATATATATAATTCCGATCATGATGAACCAAATGCAAAGGATAAAATTTCTGGTGGAATTCCAGCTTCAACCGGTTCCAATCCCATGTTCCAGTATTATTACATAGCCTATACCATGTCAATGCCTTTCCCTCCAAAGATAAAGGGAATACTTTCTTCTTAACTCCATCTCCAGATAGACCTGCAAGCTTAAACAATCCACAAATTTCATCCACAAATATCAAGTGCACATCAAGATGCACCGTTCCATCTCCTGCATAAGGATTAGCTAGCAGTTTCTCTATCATACCCGAAGGAATTTCATATTAAATATTTTCAGTAGGTTTAGTAGGTTGAGGAGCAACTCTCAATGCTTCCGGTCGAGGTGAAGATACCCCGAACAAGCCCCTCAAAGGATTACTTTCCATAGTGACAAGTGACAGTAAATTTTAGCACGTAATATAAATGTTTCCTTACCAAATTCCACTCACCAAAGGCGCTTCACTCCCCGGAAATGGCGCCAGAAAAGAGTCTTGATGACCCACAAGTATAGGGGATCAATCTTAGTCCTTTCTGATGTGGACATGGCTACCTCGGATACGACCAAAAATAACGCAAAAATATATATATTAAAGGTGATTTCTATTAACAATAATTTCATGAATTGTTTTATGGTCGAAAACAAAGATACAACACCACTTTTTATTATATGCAGAATTACTGAAGACTTATACACGCCACGTGTTAAGATGCGTCGATGAAACAGAAGATGTATATATTTAGAGAAAGAGGCATACATGTGTGTACAAGCAGCATGCATGTCAAGAGGCATCAACGCAACCAGCCAAAGATCCAAAGCAACCAACCGTCATTTGCACTAATGACACATAAGGAATTATATTCTATTGAAGCATGCATGCATGATGTGCACCATGCATGGCAAAGAGCCACGAAGTGGACATGGGCCGGCAGCATGCGTATTGCTTTTGGATAGGCCACGTAATGTTCGGCCTTCATGTGGACCAACTCGTGGAAGGGTTTTTTTCATCGATCCAAAGAAGTCACGAGAACAACAGTCAAGGCGGCGGACATCTAAATAAATAGCAAGCAACCGTTAGGGTTTAGACTCGGGTTTTATTGTATTGTCTAGCCATCGCTACAATTTGCATCTACGAGACGTGTAGGACTACCGCCTTGTCAGATCCATAGTGGAACCCCACCATTATCTCGTGCTTAATTCATATCAGCAATTCAGATTGCATTATCATAGTTCTTGCCGGTTCTTCGGTTGCTTGCAGGAACTCGAACCTCGTTGTTCAGGTTGATCGTGCCTACGGCAAGGTCAATAACCATCGGAGATTGGTTTAGCGATTGTCGAGGCGTATCGTCGGGTACGGTATAGCCGGATCGTCAAGGTCAAAATCCACCAAATAAGGAATTATATTCTATTGAAGCATGCATGCATGATGTGCACCATGCATGGCAAAGAGCCATGAAGTGGACCTGGGCCGGCAGCATGCGTATTGCTTTTGGATTGGCCACGTAATGTTTGGCCTTCATGTGGACCAACTCGTGGAAGGGTATTTTTCATCGATCCAAAGAAGTCACGAGAACAACAGTCAAGGCGGCGGACATCTAAATAAATAGCAAGCAACCGTTAGGGTTTAGACTCGGGTTTTATTGTATTGTCTAGCCATCGCTACAATTTGCATCTACGAGACGTGTAGGACTACCGCCTTGTCAGATCCACAGTGGAACCCCACCATTACCTCGTGCTTAATTCATATCAGCAATTCAGATTGCATTATCATAGTTCTTGCCGGTTCTTCGGTTGCTTGCAGGAACTCGAACCTCGTTGTTCAGGTTGATCGTGCCTACGGCAAGGTCAATAACCATCGGAGATTGGTTTAGCGATTGTCGAGGCGTATCATCGGCTACGGTATAGCCGGATCGTCAAGGTCAAAATCCACCAAATCGATAGTTATCCCCACTCTCATCGAAAGATCGGGCCGCCGTCACATCACTTTCGATAAGTAAGAGTGTCGAACCCAATGAGGAGCAGAAGGAAATGACAAGTGGTTTTCAGCAAGGTATTACCTGCAAGTACTAAAAGTAGCGGTAACAGATAGTTTCGGTAGCAAGATAATTCGTAACAAGTAACAAGTAACAAGTATAATAAAGTGCAGCAAGGTGGCCCAATCCTTTTTATAGCAAAAGACAAGCCGGAACGATCTCTTGTAATAAGCAAAGCGTTCTCGAGGACACATGGGAATTTCATCAAGTCACTTTCATCATGTTTGTTTGATTCGCGTTCGCTACTTTGATAATTTGATATGTGTGTGGACCGGTGCTTGGGTGATGTTCTTACTTGAACAAGTCTCCCACTCATGATTACCCCCTCTCGCAAGCATCTTCAACTACGAAAGAAGAATTAAGATAAATCTAACCATAGCATGAAACATATGGATCCAAATCAGCCCCTTACGGAATAGCGCATAAACTAGAGTTTAAGTTTATGTCACTCTAGCAACCCATCATCTAATTACTACTCCACAATGCCTTCCCTTAGGCCCAAAGATGGTGAAGTGTCATGTAGTCGACGTTCACACGACACCACTAAAGGAAGCAACAACATACATATCATCAAAATATCAAACGAATACCAAATTCACATGATTACTTATGACAAAACTTCTCCCATGTCCTCAAGAACAAAAGTAACTACTCACAAATCATATTCATGTTCAAGATCAGAGGTGTCGGGGGAATTACCCGCGGCTAGATCTGGCATTCCAAGGCATAACCCGGCAGGACCAAAGGGCCCATAACCGGGTCACGCATGGCATTAAACGGGCCGGCTCTCTATGGGCTGGACCTTGGAAGGAACCTGGTAAAGAGAAGCAGGACCCGGCCTGGGTAGACCCGGCTCGGAGAGAAGACCCGACCTGGGTAGATCAGTTCGGAAGAAAAGACCCGGACTAGGATCCGACTTGTAATAGAGAATAGACTAGTTGTAGTCCTACTAGGACTCTAGATGTAAGCCGGCCCCTTCAACTTATATAAGGAGGGGCAAGGCACCCCAAGAGGGAGAAGTGAGGATAGACAGACAAGTCTTAGACAAGATCAAAGTAGAAGCTCTCGAGACTAGAGGTAGCGTAAGAGCACCCTTGTAATCGAGATCATCATCATCATCAATAGCAATCAAGCAGGATGTAGGCTTTTACCTCCACTGCGAGGGGCCGAACCTGGGTAAAACTCGCGTCTCTCGATTCCGACCAACCCCGTTCAAGCTACCACCTAGTTGCGATGGCCTCACTACTAAGTCCTTTCACGAGGACATCTTGCCGTGACAAAACCACGACAGTTGGCGCCCACCGTGGGGCCCGTGCACGGTGGTATTTATGTTTTTGGAGGGAGCTCTCCCAGAGATCAAGAAAATTTCCGGCCGAGTCGCCGAAAAGTTCCGGCCGGGTTACAAGAAATTTTTCGGCCGAGTCGCCGAAAAGTTTCAGCCGGGTTACAGAAAAGTTCAGGCCGAGTCGCCGAAAAGTTCCGGCCGGGTTACAAGAAAAGTTCCGGCCGAGTCGCCGAAAAGTTTCGGCCGGGTTACAGAAAAGTTCCGGCCGAGTCGCCGAAAAGTTCCGGCTGAGTCGCCGAAAAGTGCCGGCCGAGTCACCGAAAAGTTCCGGCCGGGTTACAGAAAAGTTCCGGCCGAGTCGCCGAAAAGTTCTGGCCGGGTTACAAAAAAGTTTCGGCCGAGTCGTCGAAAAGTTCCGACCGGGACGCCGAAAAGTTCCGGCCGAGTCGTTGAAAGGTTCCGGCCAGAAAAGTTCCAGCCAGGTACTAAAAAGTTCCGGCTCTCAGAAAAATTCCGGCTCTCAGAAAATTGCAGCTCTCAGATAAATTCTGGCTCTCAGAAAATTCTGGCTCGAGCATACAGCAGGATTATGGACTTGCGACTCTTACAGGGTCGTCTACAACCTCGAAGACTCCAATCCTTAAATCTTCGCTGGTTTATATTGCGTCATCAAACGCCGAGGTTGCCACGATGCGCAGTTCAAACATGGGTATCCTGCCATACTGGCAAAACATAAAAAAAAGGTTGCCAAAGAGGACTAGCTGCCACGATGCACAGTTCAAACATAGGTATCCTGCCTCATTGGCGAAAAAGTAAAAGTTGCCAAAGAGGACTAGCTGCCACGATGCGCAGTTCAAACATGGGCATCCTGCCGTATTGGCGAAAAGAAAGGTTACCAAACAAGACTAGTCGCCATGATGCGCAGTCTAAACATGGGTATCCTGCTCAATTATGATCAATGGAATAAAGCCGGCTTATCTGGACCCCAGATGTTTTGCAGTAGTAGCATTGTCTCCTGTATATCCTATGCTGGGCTTTTCCATGATCATATGGTCACTTGGGGGCTTCCAACTCACCGAGTTTAGCTTTCTCACCCTCTTGACCCGACATACGCCAAATATTATTCTTGGTTATACCTGCCTGTTAGCACGATGCTACTCCAAAAAGTGACTCGGTGTACGCCCGGCGAGTCAATCACAGAGTGACCCTGAACTCGTCTGAGTTAAAACACCGATTGGTCACGTGAGAGCCGGCTTTCAGAGAGCTAGGATAAACCAAAAGAGGTGATAAGCCTGCTTCACAGAAGCGAATCAGACTCGAGCCTCGAAAGCCGGTCTTCATGTCGTGCCTCGAAAGCCGGCTTGTTATTTACTTTTTATATGTCATATGTTATTTATTTCTCTATATATATACATCTGTCTATCTATGCATTTTCTTTGCAGGTATCAATTTTTCTAAATTCCCGGGTTACAAATCCAGTCGGGTCACATATAATGCCGGGTCATTTAATTGACCGGGTTTTGGGTTATTCAACACGTGCTTTGTGGTAAACTACATCACTTATGGATTTCTCCACACATATTTGCCGGGTTGTAGGATTTTTTTCATCGCAAAAGCATCATCAGTTCACAGGCAAAATACTAAAGTGCTCGACGGCATTAGTGGACTATGGAGTTTCAGCTCAAAAGCTATTACAAATCCACAGATGGGCCATTTTTAACAAAGTTTTTAGCACAATGGGTTAAGCCGGCGAAATTCATGGCTGAGAGCCGGCAGCTGGATTGTCCGGATTGATGTTTGCTTGATTTGTCTCAGCATCAGTGGTCGCTGGCCTTTTTATTTTAGGTGTCGAGCCTCGAAAGCTGGTCTTTATTTGGTTAAGCTGCAACTCCAGTCAAGGATTCATATTGAGTAATCAACACAACAAGTTTTGAGGATGATCTTTGGCACATATTTTTCAAAGGTGCATGATGGCACTGCCAGATAAAGCAACAAGTCCTGCTCTTTAAACTCGGCAATTTCTGAGCTGGTTTGTATCAACATAGCCTGCATAAAAATCAGGGTTATACAATTTCTTCAATAGTCCCAAGTCGCTGCAGGCTTGCGACCCGGCACTTGGGGGCTACATCGTATGATGTTATTCTTCTCAAATGAGTACATGTAAGTCCCGAGTCGCTGCAGGCATACGACCCGACACTTGGGGGCTACAGCATTCAGTTATTTAAACAGATCATAAGGTCCAAATTGAAGACCCAGCCCATCACACACTGATGAGCCGGCCCTTGGGGGCTACACATGTGAAATGCAAAAACATTCAGTTTACGACTGACGACTCAGATGAACAACTCGGATTTCTCCAAGTTTTGTGAAGCACAAGACCATTATAAAGTCCCAGCTTGCCGCATGCCAGGTAACCCGGTACTTAGGGGCTACACTATTTGCAGTTATATAATCTACAACATTCAAAACCAAGTTCAAGTCCCAGGTTGCTGCAGGCAAGACAACCCGGTACTTGGGGGCTACACAGTCAAGATATTATTTCTATGCAAAGCACCAAGTCATCATGAACTAATAAACTTGGAGCTTGGGGGCTACAGGTAATATGGAGATAAAAAAAAGGACAACTTCAAGCTGTCAAGTTTGAGCGAGCCAGATCTCATTTTCTTGGTGGAGCCTTGCAAAGTTCATCTCCTCCAAGTTATTCATAGAAGGCCCAGAAGCATTGAAGGTCGGCTCAACATGAAATGGATTTCTTATTTCCCAATATTTCTATCAAGACGAAGCACTGGAAACTGACTCAATATCAGATGGGTTATTTTCCTCAATATTTTTCTGCGAGGACCCAGTGTCAGCAAGTTGATTGCAAAGCCAGAATGTTGATATGACAAAGAAAACCACATTTTTTCCAGGAGCTGGTTCATTGAATAAATCGGCCATTTGAGCAAGCCGGTCCTTTAACGTATTAATTATTCTTATTTCAGGAGCTTGGCATGAATAAATTCAAACTAACCTGGGGGCTAATGTCGGGGGAATTACCCGCGGCTAGACCTGGCATTCCAAGGCATAACCCGGCAGGACCAAAGGGCCCATAACCGGGTCATGCATGGCATTAAACGGGCCGGCTCTCTATGGGCTGGACCCTGGAAGGAACCCGGTAAAGAGAAGCAGGACCCGGCCTAGGTAGACCCGGCTCGGAGAGAAGACCTGGCCTGGGTAGATCGGTTCGGAAGAAAAGACCCGGACTAGGATCCGACTTGTAATAGAGAATATACTAGTTGTAGTACTACTAGGACTCTAGATGTAAGCCGGCCCCTTCAACTTATATAAGGAGGGGCAAGGCACCCCAAGAGGGAGAAGTGAGGATAGACAGACAAGTCTTAGACAAGATCAAAGTAGAAGCTCTCGAGACTAGAGGTAGCGAAAGAGCACCCTTGTAATCGAGATCATCATCATCATCAATAGCAATCAAGCAGGATGTAGGCTTTTACCTCCACCGCGAGGGGCCGAGCCTGGGTAAAACTCGCGTCTCTCGATTCCGACCAACCCCGTTCAAGCTACCACCTAGTTGGGATGGCCTCACTACTAAGTCCTTTCACGAGGACATCTTGCCGTGTCAAAACCACGACAAGAAGGGTATTGAATATCATTAAGGATCTGAACATATAATCTTCCACCAAATAAACCAACTAGCATCAACTACAACATGTAATCAACACTACTAGCAACCCACAGGTACCAATCCGAGGTTTTGAGACAAAGATTGAATACAAGAGATGAACTAGGGTTTGAGATAAGATGGTGCTGGTGAAGATGTTGATGAAGATTGGTCCTCCCACGACGAGAGGATCGTTGGTGACGTCGATGGCTTCGATTTCCCCCTCCCGGAGGGAAGTATCCCCGACGGAATCGCTCCGCCGGAGAGAAAAATTGCTCCTGCCCAGGTTCCGCCTCGAGACGACGGCGCTTCGTTCCGAACGTCTTCTCCCTATTTTTGGGGGGCAAATGAGCTTATATAGCAGAAGGAGGGGGCCATAGGCCAACCAGGGGCCCCACAAGGCATCAGGGCGTGCCCAGGGGGCGCGCCCTGTTGCCTTGTGGGCAACTGGTGGGTCCCCTGCAGTATCTCTTTTCTCCAGTATGTTTTATATATTCAATAAAAAATCTCCGTGAAGTTTCAAGTCAATTGGAGCTCTGTAGGATAGGTATCTCTGTTGTAGCTATTTCAGGTCCATAATTTCAGCTGCCGGTATTCTCCCTCTTCATATAAATCTTGCCAATTAAGAGAGAAAAGGCATAAGAATTGCATCATAAAGTGAAATAATGATCAAATACATTATAAATAACAGTAGGAAATCATGATGCAAATTGGACGTATCAGTGCCCACCACTTTCATGACAGAAAATATTTTCGTTCAGACCAAAATGTCACGGTGTGTCTTTTTCTTGTAGTGTTGAAAAGGCTCACCACTTTGATTCCTCCAACCAAATGTCTCGAAACTTTCTGAGGTAAAGGGGAACCCATGATCTACACTTCCACCAAACCAAAGCGTGACCTCGTTACTTGTACTATACCAAATCCGTTGCCCTAGGAGTTGTTGGGTACTCATAGGCGATTGGAGTCCTTCCTGAAGCTTCCAATGTGTAGCGTGCTTCAGTGAAGTTTGTAATGGTTCGGTGGTCACCTCAAGACCAACCACCAATGGATCGAAGTCTTTCCTCTGGTCGGAGGGTCAAGGGCAATAAGGTGAGCATAAGTGTCATTCAGGTTCCTTTCTCATTCACACCTCCCAAACAAGTTAGCACTCCCCTAGGCGTGACGTTTAGGATAAACCCTTGTCTCCAACTCATGGTTGTTTCTTTGTCACTGCCTTTCCTTGTGCGTGTGCTAGCTATCTAGCTTGTTGCTCTTGCTTATCGAGTGTTGCTTGTCTTGCCTTACCATATAGATTACTATCACCATAATGCATATTTAGAAAAGTTAATTTATCTACATTGTCCTTAATGTTGTTAAGAGAAACTAAACAATTGTAGTCACCTATTCACCCCTTCTAGTCGACCCCTTGGGTATTTTCACCGGTGTGCCATACACCAAGGCTTATGCACATGTTGTTTTCTATCACCATGGCAACCTCCACAAGCTACACCACGTTGTGCTTAGTCTCTCATCGCCATCATGCCTAGTCAACCTTTTGGTTTATCCCATGTTGAACACCATCACACCAACTATTTTGAGATCACCGTCGCTTATGTCCCGCACTTGACACAGTGATGAACCTCCATCTAGCCCAATACAGTGGCCAGTATCCTTAGTGCCATTCAACACTACTTTGCATGTGTACACCTGTCCGTCACGACCGCCGGACATCCATTTTAGGCCCAGGGAACAAAACCTTCCTCCTAACATCTAATGTGAAAACTCGGGCCATACCACCCAATGTTAACCCTAAATTCAACCTAGAGACGACATGAACAAATATCGTGAGTAGGAACGAGTTTTTTTAGAGGAGCGAGTGAGAGTGAGTCAGGGGCACGACTATGTATCGCCTTGCGCGAGACAGAGCAATCACTCGCCTATGGCGAACGTCCAGTTGGACGGACCTAATTAGCATCATGAAGGTTAGTTCAATTTTCTTTGTTTTTTCTTTCTTTTGCTCACATTTTCAATTTTCTCTCTCTAAATGCTCCACAACTTATATTTAAAAACCGCCAATTTGAAAAAGTTAACACAGTGTAATTTTTTGGTATTGTAATTTTTTTTAAAATGCTGAAAGCATTAAAAAATGTTTACACCATTTAAAAATGTTCACGTGTTTCAAAAAATGTACTTGATATTTTTGAAAATGGTATACACTGCAAAAATAAATGTTCCTCTAATTCAAAAAATGTACGTTAAATTTTTAGAAATGTTTACGTTTTTTAAAAATATGTTTTTGACATTTAAAAAAAATATACAGAAATGTTCGCATAGTTTCGGAAATTTTTTTGTATTACCAAAAAATGTCTCAATGTGTATTAAAAAATATTTAACATGTATTCATTTTTTTCAATAATATGTATTTAAAAATGTTAATCATGTATTTGATTTCTTTTAAATATGTATAAAAATGTTTTATATGTATACCAAAATTTTACATGTGTATGAAAAAATAGACATCAAAACATAAATTTGTCAAAGAAGTTAATCATGTATTTAAAAATGTTAAACGCGTATAAAAAATATTCCTGATGTATAAAAAAAATCTACAATGTGTATGAGAAAATTAGGGATGTGTTAAATAAACCAAACCCCCGAAGAAAACCAAAAAAGAAACAAAAGAAAATAGAAGAAAAAAAGGAAAACCCGAAGAGACCGATGTAAAACGTTGAATAAACTGATTAAAAACAAAAATAGTCACGTGCAACTATAATATTGGGACGACCCAGTAGCTCTGCGATGTAGGCGAGACGTATTACGTCTTGGTATGGGCAACACATAGCCCTGGCGGTGAGTCAACTCTCTCGTGCGCGTCATCTGATATCGTTGATATTAGACGCTCACATTTTCCCCACGACCGCACTCACCGCGTGGGTCCACGCAACACTCGAACGAGCCTTATCCATTTGCTTGCGTCCGCCCCATCCATTCTCCACCACTGCCTTTTCTATTTCTCCACCACAACCTCCGCCGCCTGCTGCCGCACAACGACAACCAGCGTGGAGAGGCGTTCAACTTGGGGGGCGAACCACCGGGGAGGGGACGACTAGCCGTTTTTACTGTGACGAGCAATAACATGAGCTGCGGCGGGGGGCGTGCGGCGATGCCGGGGGGATGCAGCAAACCAGCATGATGCTGGAACGACGACGTACACAAAATGCTCGAACCGACGGTTGCTACCAGCACGGTCACCAGTTGCTGGAACAGGCATCGTCGTTCTGCTACGAACCGGCCAACACTTTGTTGGAATTGGCGACATCGTTTCTGCAACCGGCGAGGTGACGTGCTGGAACCAGCGCCCACTAGTGCTGGAACCGGAACGCGCCCTCACTGCACGACGTAGGTTTTGTTGGAACCAGCGTAATTTTTTTGCTGGAACCAACTAGCTGTTTTGCTACAATCGGACTTTTTAGACTTTGCTGCTATGTTTTTTTGTTGGAATCAGTGTCAATTTTTGCTGGAACTGACTTTTTTTTCGCTTTAGCTAACCACCAGAGAGTTTTGTTCGCTGAGCTTTTCACTGGAACACGGCGGGGTTAGTAGACGACGACGGCGAACTGGAGGTCTGGAGCTGGTGACACGGGAGAGGCTGCAAGCATGGCGACCGAGCGCTGGAACCGGCCGGCGTTAGAGCTGCATCATGGTGACAGTGCGCTTGGGACCCACTGGCAGCCGTACTGCAATCCCGGTGGCTACGTGGCTGGGGGAAAGTATCAGGTGCTCCCATCCTTGGAGTACTCCCGGTGCTTCAATGTCAAAAAAACATTTTTACATGTTTCAAAAAATTCCAGAAAAAAATATGCATGTTCACAAGGAATGTGATTACAACCCCTAAAAGTTTCAGGTCCAAAGCATTTTTGTTTCTCAATGTGCGTTTTGAGTTTGGACCTGAAAATTTGAAGGGTTGTAGTCACATTCCTTGTGAAGATTCACATTTTTTTCCGGAATTTTTTGAAACATTTAAAAATATTTTTTGACATTGAAGCACCGGGAGTACCCCATGGCTGGGAGCACCCGATACTTACCTCGCCGGTGCTCGTCGGCCACGGCCACGACGACGGGGCAGGCACTACCTTTTAAGGTATGGCAGCGACAAGTAGGGGGGTTTGGGGAAGCGGTGCTCTGCGGATGGTTAGCGTGGGGAAGAAGAAGACGCAAGGAGGGATGACCCAATCCAATGGCTGCACGCGACCGAGTCAGGTGGCTGCGCGGTTGGGCCGGTCAACCGGCGCTGCCCTTCTTGCTTTGGGCTGAACAGGCCCCGGGCCACATCATACCATAACTGAACAAGCGAGTCAACTATAGCCCAAGCAAGCACCAAGCCCAGTCACGAGATATTTCTAGCACCCCCATTTTTACCAAAACACCCCCGTTCGCTCACGCCAAACCTAGCTTCCCAAAATAAACAACACGTGAGCAACCACACCCTCTGCCGCCCCTTCCCTCCACCTCTCCCTCCTTTCCTCCCCCGAAAACTTCAAATCACCCGGCAAAATCGAAACTTTTCCCCAATCTTCCGCCGCACGGCGCCCTCGCCCGCGCCCGCTCCTCCTTCCCTCCCAAGGAGCCGCCAAATCCTTTCCAATTCGAAATCTTACCTCCCGATCCCACCCTATAAACCTCCTCCGCCCCCCGCTCCATTCCCCCACACCAGAACCACCGCCAGTCCCATCTCCCAATTCCCCACGCGCAGATCCCACCTCGAGGCCAGCGCTGCCGCCGAATTTCCAAGATGCCTGCCGCCCTCTCCATGGTGCCCGCCTGCGACGCGGAGGAGCCGCTCCTGGCGGAGTCGTCGGACCGCTTCTCCATGTTCCCCATCCGGTTCCCGCAGATCTGGGAGTTCTACAAGAAGGCGGTGGCGTCCTTCTGGACGGCGGAGGAGGTGGACCTCTCCTCCGACGCGCGCCACTGGGACACCACGCTCTCCAACGACGAGCGCCACTTCATCTCCCACGTGCTCGCCTTCTTCGCCGCCTCGGACGGCATCGTGCTAGAGAACCTCGCTTCCAGGTTCATGTCTGACGTCCAGGTCGCTGAGGCCAGGGCCTTCTACGGCTTCCAGATCGCCATCGAGAACATCCACTCCGAGATGTACTCCCTACTCATCGAGACCTACATCCGCGACGACGTCGAGAAGGACCGCCTCTTCCGCGCCATCGACACCATCCCGGCCGTGCGCCGCAAGGCCGACTGGGCGCTGCGCTGGATCGACGGCGGGGAGCGCTTCGCCGAGCGCATCGTCGCCTTCGCCTGCGTGGAGGGTATCTTCTTCTCAGGCTCCTTCTGCGCCATCTTCTGGCTCAAGAAGCGGGGGCTCATGCCGGGCCTCACCTTCTCCAACGAGCTCATCTCCCGCGACGAGGGCCTGCACTGCGACTTCGCCTGCCTCCTCTACGACATCCTGCGCGGCAAGCTCGACGAGTCCCGCGTCTTCGAGATCGTCTCCGAGGCCGTGGACATCGAGAGGGAGTTCGTCTGCGACGCGCTCCCCTGCGCGCTCGTCGGCATGAACGGCGACCTCATGAGCCAGTACATCGAGTTCGTCGCCGACCGGCTGCTCATGGCGCTGGGCTGCAAGAAGCTGTACAACGCCACCAACCCGTTCGACTGGATGGAGCTCATCTCCCTGCAGGGCAAGACCAACTTCTTCGAGAAGCGCGTCGGCGAGTACCAGAAGGCGTCCGTCATGTCCAACCTCAACGGCGGCGCCGCGACCCAGCACGTCTTCAGCATCGACGAGGACTTCTGATCGGTCCGATGATATGCAATCTCTATTACCAATAGCTCGCTCGCTCGCTCCCTGCGTCTGGTTGCTCCTTAGTCCTAGTAGTAGCAGTGATACATGTGTGCCGGGTGCTCCACAATGTTTTTATTTACTGTTATTTCGCTGTCTTTTATTGGTGATGTACTGATGTATTGTAATGAATCAAGGTATTGCTTCTGAATAAATAAACATCATGTGCTGCCCCAGACGGTGTTCGCTGAAATGCCGTGCCGGTCCGCGCGTGCGCAGACGGTGTTTGATGAAATGCGCGTGCCGGTCCGTGGGCGTGCAGAGGGTGTTCGACGAAATGCGCGTGCCATCCCGTGCGCGCGCAGGGTGTTCGATGCCTCGGTGGATAGGGTTCTCCAAGGATTTGGTAGGGTTTTAGTTAGGGGCGCAGAGGGGACCAATCCTCTGTGGCCCGATTGCGGCGAGCCAGACGTGATGCTGGCTTGGCCCCACTATTTTGCACAAAATCTTGGCCTTTTTTGCACGAAATCTTGGCTGTTTCGTCGCAGACTTGGAGTACAATATGAGAGTCGCTTGGATTTACTTATTTGGTTGTTATACGTAGTGGAGGAATCTACCGTATAGAAAACGAGATCTTGGGCGGTAACTTTGGGCCCAAAAGCAAGATCCTCTGAACGTGATATGGGCTGGGTAGTACTGTACTACGTACTACTGTATGCAGGTTTCTAACTGATAGACTAACCCTGAACTAACTGTAGCCAAGGTGGTGTTTGGATGATAGGGTTAGATTGACAATAAATGCACTTTCTCAATCATTTGGCTCCTTTAAACCCTCTTTCCAGCCGGATTTGGTGTGGCCTGCTATTGTGTGGCCTCCTCCCGCTCACAAATGACATAAACAAATCATCTTTACAAATCAAGTATCCAAAACATGATTGGTCGCAGAATGAACAGCAATCCTAACGGGTGTAATTCAGCTCATACTGCTTCTCAATGTCCTATGCTTTCAAAGCTAGGAAACTTCCATGTAAAGGATTTCTAAATCCTATCTGTAAACTGAGTTCAAATGTATATAGGACACCTCCGGCTACAAGTGGTTCTGGCCGGTCTCTCACACTCAGCAAAGCACTCCAATAAATTTCCAATCACAGCAACCAGGTCAGTACTCTACTGCCTGTAAGATCATACAGTCATGAAGCCATAATTCTGGAGTACTCCAGGTATACAAGTTCATTTCGAAACACTGATCAAATTAGCAATATAATCCAGCAGCTATCTAGACAAGCAACAATGCATCACCAGCACACAGTAAGCATTTCAGCCCAGAAATTATGAAAACCCAAAACATGCAAACAATCAATATCTCACTCAGGTTTATACTACTAAAATATGGCAGTCGAAAAGATCAATGACAAATGTCACAAACCACATTGCCATGAACAGCTGAAATTACATTCCATGAAACAGAGCATGAGCTAACTCATCACGGAAGGCATTCATGTTGATATCTTCAACAAGAGGTTCGTCTTCTGGCCATGCGGATGCAGAAGAACTAGGAATTGGGTTATAATTTTCATCCGCATCACAGGCATCAAATTCCCTATCCGCAATTCTGCTCTCTCGAATGAAATTATGAAGAGCCATACAAGCAACAATAATTCTAGATTGCTTGTCCTCTGGAAATTTTGGCATGTTCAACAAAATCCTAAATTTCATCTTCAACACTCCAAAGGATCGCTCAACGACATTCCTAACTTTGGCATGTGCATGGTTGAAGGTTTCTTCCATACCTTGTGGCGGCGGGCCGTTTTGCCATTGCTGCACATGGTACCTTGTACATCTGTATGGTGAAAGGTAGCCCGGCCGGTTTGGGTACCCCGCATCAACCACATAATACTTCCCTACATGTGAAAGGCACACAATGAGACTTAGATGAACAAGTGTAATTGGATAAAAATAGTTGCAAGACAGTTCAAGTAGCAAACCTGGTGGTGAATGTGGAAATTTGTTATTATGAGTAGTTATGGCATCTTTCAAAACTCTCATGTCGTGTGCTGAACCAGGCCATCCCGACATCACAAATGTAAATCTCATGTCGAAATCACAAACAGCAAGCACATTCTGACTGGTTTTATTGTGCCTGTTCAAGTATGGAACCCTCTTACTCTTATCCACCACAACCTTCACATGTGTCCCATCTATAGCTCCTATGCAGTCATTGAAGTAGGGCCAGAATGCTGGATTTTCTAAGTTTGGGTGCACCTCTGAAAATGTTGGGTCCTTGGGTACAATTATGTCGTGTGCTAACCTAAGGAGGCATGTCAAAACTCTATCAAATGTCCTACTTACTGTCTCCGTAGACCTCCTAAAACGGTTCTCAGCCTGTCTAACTGACTGTGGTGATCCAACAATCCATAAAAACATAGCTAGAGCCTCTACAGATGTCATTCTTCTACTGGACTTCAACCCATATGATTGCACCAAAGTATTATGTAGCCTGTTAAACAAAGGTCTCTCAACCCTAAACATGTTGTAGCATTGGGTATCTCGGGCTAGTGTCTCCTGCACCCAATCCAAACCAGAATCTCCACTGACCCTCGTAGGTAGTTTCACAAAGTAGTTATCAGAGTACATACCCAACATAGGAACCAACTGCAAGATTAAATTCTCGGACTGCACCAAATTGTTGCGGCACATGGATATGATCTCATCCTCACTTGTGCTACCTCCATCATATTCTTCTTCCTCAGTCATGGGGCCATGATCTTCTTCCTGCTTCCACACATGTAACAAATTGTCAACACACAGCATAAAACTTGAAGGAGTGTAAGCAAATGAAATTAATTCAGCCCGCAGATAATATAAAATAGGTTCAACAAGTTCATAACATAACACAGATAATAGTTCATCACCTCACAAACACATGATAGGTTCAACATACAGCAATTTAAATAGGTTCAACATTTTAACACACACATTTCCAAGCAACTAATGGGCCACAGAAGAACTACTCCAAATTGTTGTCCCTGCACCATTTCTTGAAGTAACCCAACCTAAGCTCAGGAGTTAATAGGCCACAGAAGAACTCCCTTTGGTACTCCGTTTCGAACATCTTGGACAGAGCATAGACAGAGTCAACTGTTTGCTCAACGCCACACTCAAATGCCAGCTCCTGACACCTCTTCACAGAAAATGCAGCCTTCTCATTTGCACGTTTCTGCATTTGCTTAGTGTTGGTTGTGACAGACTCCTTGAAGGTACTAGCTATGTCCTTCACAATCTTCACCATTGGGCTCTTGCTCTTCTTCAATGGACTGGTCAAAGTGCTTGAAGTGCTTGATGACCTCTTGCCCCTCTGGCTGCTTGTACTTGTAGGTGTTCGTTGAAACTCCTCCTCTTCCTCTCCTGCCCCTAAATCTTGCCCTTGATTCTGACCATAATCATCTCCAGGCACAAAGGCTGTGCTTCCATCCACAATGTAACCTCTGAACAGTTGATCAAGCAACTCCTCGTTTGCTGGAGGACCCCACTGCAGCCTCCTTAGGTATGGTTTCTTCTGCAGGATAGTGAAAAAGTAAAACTAGTTAAGATATGAGAGCACACTTCAGAATTCAAGTAAAACTAGCCTTAGTGAAAAGTGTACCTCTGTGTGTGTTATCCAGAACTCAGAGTCGGCATCAATGGTTCCATCTGGTTTCCTCCCCAACCCTGTATGCACTTGAATGTATCGCCAGAAAGAGTAGGTGTTTTTGAGTACGAGTATCTGGTTCTTCACCTGCAAACGGGTATATACCAACCCCCTTCTAGCAAGTAAGCCGTCGACAATGGCTTGGTACCCTTCACCACTCATCTTTGTACCATCATACGTTCCTGCTGCACGTTGCTCAATGCACAATTCTAACAAGCAAGCACTATTAGCATCATTCCATTGGGCTCGATTGCTTTGGCTCACCGGGGGACCTCTGGAGCTCGCTAACTCCTCCACATCGTCCTCCAATTCTTCATCACCATTGTCGAAGGGAGCGCCGGAGCCGGATGCTTGCCCACGGACAGCACTCCGCGGTGCCCGGGGAGGCGGTACGCGCTGGCCGCCACAACCGCCACGGATCGCCGTGCTGGTGCGCTGGTTACGGCGGCCGAGTGTCGCGGCGGCCGAGTTGGCGCGCTGCCGAACGCCGCCGCCTGCCCCCGTCGACGACCCGCCGAGGAACACACCACCGTTTCCTCCTCCGCGACCGGCTGCCGCCGACGAGGAGCCGCCGAAGTTCAGTTGCCGGGCGTAGGGTGGCGACGGATTCGCCCATCCGTCTCCTGCTTCGGCACGCGGTGGGCGATAGGGAGGGAGCCCGGAGCCGCTGCCGCGCCCAGGGAGGAGCTCGTCGTCGCTGCTCTGGAGGAAAGCTCCGTAGAGCCCAAGCCCCGGGAACCCCTCCGACGCCGGCGCTTGCGAGTTGAGGTCGAGACCGGCGTGGGTAGCAGGGCCGCTTGCCGACGGCTACGAACCCCACACGTCGAAGCCGTCTCCGTCCATCGCGGGTGGGGGCGACCGGTGCGGCGCTAGGGGGCAGAGGGCGAGCGGCTTGGGGGCGGCGAGCTTCGGCGGACGGAGGGTGAGCGGCGGCCGGCGAAGGGCGCGCCTGGGGTGCCGGCGGCGGGATGGGGAACGGGGAGAGTGGGCGGAGGGATTGGGGGCGGGGCGAGCGGCTGGTACGGGAGGGGATCTGCTGCGGTTGGATAAGAGGAAGAAATTAATTTTTCTGTGGGCCCCACCATAACTAGCTCAAATTAGCACCTCTTGGATGGGATAGGTTTTTTGGGTGGGTTAGATGCAACTAGCTCAAATTAGCACCTCATGTTTGGATACTTTAGGGCTATTTGAGCCCCAACTAGCTCAAACTAACTCTAATCCATGGATCCAAACACGGCCTAACTCTAACCTCTAGCTAAGTTAGATTATCCAAACGGGGCCTTTGTTGTGAGCGAGGCGCGAAAGTGGCCTCATGTTTCTACGGCGGCCGTGCGCCCACGTCGACGGTGAACCGTACTGCTGCGGCTGCTCTGCAACGTCCAAACTGGCCGTTCCGTTCAGTCAGCTTCGGTTATGGCTGTACGAAGCTTGCGGCGTCCAAGTGTCGTTGTAGTGGTAGGAGTAGTACTGCTGCTATGGAGAATCAGCCGCGCACACCAGACCAGAGCACTCCCAAACCAAACGCGGCGGGAACCGGTGGCGCCAAAATGGTTTCGCTTGATCGAAGCGCGCGGCGCGGGTCGTGTTCCCTGCGCTGCGAAAACGGGAAAAGCAGAGCATCTGTTCGGCGTAGTGCTCGAACACTTTCTGGACTTATTATTTTATGATGTAGACATTTTTTTTCTTGAGGGGAGGCCTAGCCACCCATTTTTCATGGATTGAACAATGGACCAATGGTGAGTGATCGGTCTAACAAGTGGAGTCGAATTTCGGAAGTAATTCTTGGTCAGTACAACCTCATGATTCTGCGAACGTAGCCCATTCTTATTTCCACTGCGACAAAAAGCAGCCTGTTGTTTCAACTCGGCATCGCTTTGTTTTCTTTTTCTTCCAAACAAAGATAACCCTCGGCTGTCTGCATTAAAAAGATGCACACAACCATATAAATATTATTAAAAAACAAAATCCAACGGCCAAACAAATTCAACTTCAAAAAGAAAAAAATCAAGGCTGAGTGCTTCGCGATAGTAGCTCCATCAAGCAACCACTAACCCTATGGTAAAAGACAGTAACAGACTTAATTATACAACTCCTAGGCTAGGCCCGGTCCTGAGATTTTGGGAGCCCGGGGCGAAATTAGAATGTGGGTCCCTTTAAGTTTTGAATGTAGATCACTAAATAAAGTTGGTAAAACTACCAGCCATCAATTTATAACATAGAATCAAAATTTAAAAATGTATAAATTGGTATTGGTAGAAAGCAACGAATGTAAGAGCTGCTTCGTTATCGCGGGGGTCAACATGCCGGCAGCACGTGCCACTCGTGGCTCGTAGGTTTTCCTTATTTTTTTTAAGGTATTATTAGTGCGGTAGTTTTTTTTCTTGAACTGTAGGTAATATTAGTGTGGTACGGTTGAGCGCCGCTGCAAGTGAAAGCACGAAAGTATCCATATTGATCGCTAATTCCATCAATTCCTTTATTCTTGTTTCGCAAAAAAAATTATTTATTCTTTTTTTTTGATGGGCAATTCCTTTATTCTAGTTTAACGCTAATTCATATTGAACTAGTGCTGCGCCAGCGTCAAAAAAGAAAGTTGTACTAGTGTGCTTGCTGCACAACCTGATATGGCCCATAATCTTTTTTTTAGCTAATGGCCCACAATCACCTAACCACCCAAGCAATGCGAAAAGGGAAAAAGGCCCACGGCCCAGATCGCAAAGGAAAACACTTCATCCTTCTTCGTGAAGACAGAGTCAGCTTTAGGTGCTGTTCTCGTGGGGAGCTCCTATATGGCACCTTCAGCGCCAGTTCGCGAGTTGGCGCTCGCGCGAAGCTCACTGTGGGCCGGCCCAGCAACGCGACAAAGCACGCTCGATCGCTATCTCGTCCCGCTCGATCCCCGCCTCAGCGTCACAGGTACTGTAGCGCTACGAGACACAGCAAAGGAACTGTAGCGCCGTGATGTACTGTAGCAGTCCAAAAATAGTTCGCAAAAATTGAAAAAAGTTCATCGAATTTGAAAAAAAGTTCATCAAATTTGAAAAAAGTTCATCGAATTTGAAAAAAGTTCATCAAATTTTAAAAAAAGTTCATCGAATTCAAAAAAAGTTCATCGATTTTGAAAAAAGTTCATCGAATATGAAAACAGTTCACCGAATTTGAAAAATGTTCATCGAACTTGGAAAAAGTTCATCGAATTTGACAAAAACTTCATGGAATTTGAAAAGTTCATCAAAAAATTTAAACATAAGAGTTCACGAGAATGAAAAAATTCAGGTATTCTAAAAAAGGGTTCACAAATTTGGGCAAAAGTTCACGATTTGAATAAAGTTTTGAATTTGAAAAAGTTCACGTATTTTCGAAAAAAATAAAAGAAAAAGCAACAAGAAAAAAGAAACAGAAAATTAAAACCCGAGTAAAAAGGAAAAAGGATAGAATAAAAGTTAGAAAAGGTTGTAAATTATCAGAACCTGCTTTGTGGCGGGGTGGTTACACCAGCATGTGTCGATGAGGGAGGTCCCAAGTTTGAATCGCGACCAACTCAAGCATTTTTTTGCGGATTAAAGCATAGGGAGAACAACCTCACATGGGCCGGCCCAGCGCGGGGACGCTGCAGGCGCCCGTTTACAAATTACACACTAATGGGCGCCTGCAGCGCCGAATAGGAATTGCCGTTCTCGTGGCGTCTCAGACGGTTAGAGGTAGGGGTGCTCCATGCTGCCACATACCTGGGAGGGGGCCCCGAGTGCACATACTCGTCGTTCAAGCCGCCTTCTACCATCACCCCTCGTCCGGAGACCGACGCCTTGATAGCCGGATACTTCTGGAGGAGATGCCAAAAGAAAAAGACACCCCATACCGCCTCACCTCCCGTCACTGTCGTACCATCTTCGGCCCAACAACAATATGCATGACTTGTCGCCTCTATAGGAGCCACCGTGCGTAGCACCTACCGATAACAAGTATGACTTGGCGCCTGATGGTGTCCCGGCTAGAGGGCCTCTCACCACGATGGAGGACCCCCTTTGTTGGTTCAGACGTGGGCCATACTAGACGACCCATGATGCGAAGATGGAAGGCTTCGGAAGACCTGTCGTGTATTCCAAGATGTTGGATTCGTCAGAGATTCTGTTTGCTCGTACGTAGCCGACTAGGATGTTATAACCCTAGACCCGCCGGTATCTATATAAAACCGGGGGGGGGGGGGAAGGTACATAGAGAACGCACAACAATTTCAGAGTAGAACATCTGTACTTTGTACTCAATCCAACGCAATAAACACAAGCAAGACATAGGGTGTTTAGCCCGAACCTAGGTAAACCTCGTGTCCTTGTTACTGCCGTGCCTAGACACTTAGCTCGGGACCCCATACCCCGAGATCTGCCGGATTTTGCTCTGGCCCATGCAGGTCCCGCTAAGCGATCACCATGGTACGATGGGGATCAAGATTAGCGAGCAGAACGGTGTTGGCGCGACCTTCGTGTCGGGGCAGATCTTCGTCTTCGGCCGCATTGCTCTCTTCTCCGACTCGACCGGCCACCTTGGCCAGGTCAAAACCCTCGCTCCGTGTCAAATCATTAGATTTGGCTGCATGGAGTACACTGTGGATGTCCGCGGAAAGCTGGTTTTCACGAGCTGGGCGTCACACAAGCCGAGGATCAGCCCGAACCACTGACTCTGAGCTCGATGCTTAATCCGGCTCAGGTCGAGCGTGAAAATCCTTCATGAGGCCCGACCTTGAGTTGGAACCTAACGTCGCCTCCCTCAGCCCTGATGTCAAATCAGGCCGAAGTGGAAGGTGAAGAACCGAGATCCATGTCGGGTCGAATCTTGGGGAAGCTTCCTCTGGTCCTGGTGTCAGATCGGGCCCGAGAAGAACGTGAGGAACTTCCCAACGTTTTTCCTAGCTCGTCCTCCAGGATCGATGTTGGACCGTCGACCTCTTGGCACTGCATGATCTCCCTCGCCATGACCATTGCGTCCTTTGCAATCAGACTCCCGAAGACATGCATCATCTCCTCACTGGCGCCCTTCTCGTGGTAATTTTGGCACGAGATCCTCTCTTGGTGCTGATCTACTACCACCCTGCCTGATACGGCGATGTCTTTGACGTATTGGTGGGCGACCTCCTGCTCGATGGCCCCTATTACTCTTCGTCGAGGTCTTTCTCTATCCCCCTTCTCACAACTTAGTGGATTTGGAAGCACTGCAATGCCTGTCTTCAACTCGCTGCAGCCCTGTACTACACACCTGGTGCAGTCTATCCAGGAAGACGCGCACCTCTGGGCTAGGGCTGGAGCCAAAAGGATCATCATGCTTATCCCCGAGATTTAGGCTTTAGTTCTTCTTCAGGCCGAGCACACCGTATTCTGCTCTAGCATGCTCAGGTTCGCTAATTGGTGTACGTGTCCCGTGATGCTACCCTTGTACCCCTTTCACCTCCTTATACCAATGCAATGACACACAGGCTTCCGCTTATTTGTGAAAAAGTAATGCATAATAATAATAATAACTACTCCCTCCGTCCCATAATATAAGAGCGTTTTTGGCACTACACTAGTGTAAAAAACGCTCTTATATTATGAGACGGAGGGAGTAGATCATTGATGACGCGCGTTGCCGTGCCCGTTCATTTTCTCAATAATTTGATAGATTCGTAAAAATTTGGACACATGAAATGGGAAATAAAAATATCATAGGCGATGATATGCAACTGGTTCAAGTGTTCAGCGGTCATTACAAACACTAAACTGACACCTATATTGGGAAGAAATCAAAAAAGGTTTTCAGTATACTGATATTGCCATATCTTAGGATGTCTTGAAATGGGAAATTACTAATGCTGGCCATAAGCTGATTTATTTTGAGGATATAAGCTGATATAAATATGGAGTGAAGGAACTTCTAATATGTCCATAGAGTGACATCAACTCAAAACTTAATGTGTCTGTTATAGCCAAACATTTTATACGGCTGTGCTACCATGACTGCGAGATCGTTTGAAATAAGAGGTGCATTTAAGTTGTATGTCCCATGTCATGGAGATTCCTGTAAGATGGTATGTTTATGTTAGTTCAAAAGTTCTTTAATAAAGAAGCATGTTTGGCGGCAAGGAACGAAAAGAAGTTCATATGATTATGACAACCATATTAGAGAGCATTGATTACCTTGTACAGTACCTACACAGTTGTAAACAAGCAAGAGCTGAAATTAGGAAGAGTAAGTAAATGATGCACCGACAGTGAAATAAGGAGCCTTGGACCTTATCCCCTCTCCCGCTACAGTGCAGAGGGCGATTTTCTGAACCCGCCTGGTCAATCCACCTCGCCGCCGGGGATTCGCTGGTTCCTTCTCCCTCCGGCGGCCGCTCCGGCGGCGGGAGGGTGGAGGAACCCCGGATCTCGGCGTGTATATAGTGTAGGCTTGGTTAGGCTTCCAGCCGGCGGCGCGGAGGAGATGGCGGCGCGGTCGGAGTGGAGTTTGGGGGCGGCGCTCTTCCTCTCTAGTGGTGGGGCTCCTGGGAGCTCTGCCGCGGTGCGCTCGCCCTATCCATGCCCGCAGTTCTGTGAAGCTGCGATGTGTGGGTTCCCCTCGCCGGATTCCGTGGAGCGGCGGTTCCGGTTATGGAATAAGAGGAAGCTGCTGATGTGGAGCAGGTCGTTGGCGTTGGCGGCGCAGGATGGAGGCTCTCCGGAGCTGAGTAGCGGTGTCTCCCCGTCCGCAGTGGGGATTCGTCCATTCCAAGGTCAGAGAGGCGAAGATGCGGCGGCCATGCACTGGCGCGTTCTGCTCGTCGCCGGAGGCGTCGTTGAGGTCCAGTGGGACTGCTTTGTAATTTTGTTCTTTGTTCTGGACTGGTTTGTAAAACCCTTGTTCTTTTAATATCAGCCTTTTCCCGCAAAAAAAAAAAGTAAATGATGCACCATAGGAACCTGAAGACGTGAGAGTCATGACAGCATTCTCCCTTTGTGGATGCTAAAACACCTAGCAAGATAAAGATCATTATATAGCATAAGTGCATATTTGCAAAGTCAATAGCCTGCTCAAAATTAAGAGATGCTAAGCACTTGCAGTCACGTAAAATTAACGAACTACCATCCAGAGCGGAACATGTATATCCATAAAAAGATTATCACCTAGCATCACACAGAAGACAAAAGGCCCGAATAAGGATTATTTACTCAGGGTAAAGGGAATAGCAAATTTAGAAGAAACAATGTAACTGGAGGTAAAATATAATGGATATTTTCCAAAGTAGTTGCTTGATAAATGGGATAGTAATTTTAAAGAAAAACCAGATCACAAATGCAAAAAACAATGTCTACAATTTCACACAGGCAACATAAGAAAATAAGTGAATACCATTGCATAATAATTGAAAAAAGGTCTGGGACATTTTTTTCGTCAATTTACATGAGATTCAAATAACAGCGCTAAAGGGAGCAGTATTGCAGATGCATCCTTCAAACAGTCATCTCTCAAGATGAATTAGATTGTCGGAAAACACATATTATAGAACCTACTTCAGCATATGAAGACAAACCAACTGTGTCAAAAATGCAAGCATTTGATCAATCTCACCATCATATTCCTCAGGCATCAAGTTTAGAACCTACTAATTTCCAAACTATAAGAAAGGAACTGAAATCGCAAAACAGGGTTCCAAATTTCAGACGGTGGATGGTTCATAGTTATAATCTTGTTCCTGATAGCTGTTGAGAAAACACTTCCGGTATTTTCAGAAGTTTGGGAAGAAAATAGTACAATATACCTGTGCATATGAAGGCAGACCAACTTTGTGTCAAAAGTGCAAAACATATGATGAATCTCACCACCCTGTTCCTGTGGCACAAAGTTTAGGACGTATACATTCTCAAACCATAAGAAAGGAACTGAAATCATAAAGCAACGGGTCCAAATCTCAGCTGGTGGATGGTCCACAGTCATAACCTTGTTTCTGGAAACTGTTGAGAAAACCTTTCTGGCATTTTCCTGAAGTTTCGGAAAAAAGTATTTGAACAATATAGTTCGATGTAAACCAAAACTATGCATAGGGCCTTTTGGGTCATCTTCAGCTTGATTCAGCAAAATGATAAACTAATGCAATCTAAATAGAATATGATTTTCATTTCTAAATTGCACTATTGCAGTCTAAGAATTTGTTCCTTTGAGCAACTAAGGAAGCTATTTAGAATCAAGCATAAAACATCAGTTTAGTTTGTGAGTCCCTTATGACCAATTCAAACAAGAGGAGCATGACTCTTTAAATTTGCATTATTGTTAAGACAAAATAGATCCAAAATCCTTTAGTGGTCATTATATTTGATTGGACAAGGACAGAATATACGAAAGAGTGATAAGGTATATTTCTTGCCCATTGCAGTTCATTCGTTCATGGTTCTATAAAATCAAAAAGAATAGAAGAAAATTTTAACTTTAGTATAGAGAAGATCGACAAAACCTAATACTTGCATAAGGTTCAATGAGTAGGCTCCCTTACATCTATGGATTGCGTGCTGAAAGAGTCACCACAGCTCTGGCCTTTGCTTGGACCCATGACTGTGAGGTTGCCTCCTGTGGTGGCCATCAAATCAACACTAATGTCATAAATGGTACCCAAATTTTAGTTATCATACATGACTAACCGATACCAAATAAGGAAGAAGGGACTGAATTACCATGTCCACCTTCGTCCATGGATGAAGGAGAATGCACACGTGAAGAACACCAAGCTTCATTCCTTAGCTTGGACTGTGTGCCTCTTCTGCTTTGAAATTGGATGTAATACAACCAGGAATCTAATTACATGAACTGAAAATCAAATATCCTACAACCAGAAATCTAAGTACATGAACTGAAAATCAAATATCCACATAAGAATCCCGATATGTGAAATTGAATCTGTACAGTATATAAAAAATAATTACTTAACTGACCTGAAAATTAGTATCAGTTTTGCTTAGTATTGTGAAGTAGGAACTCAACCACAGTACCTTGTACCGAAAACACTTAGATCTGAAATGAAAGGGGAAGGGAAACAGGGACGCTTGCTGGTCGCAGGGCAACAAACTACGCCGTGAAGTGGAACCCAGGGCGAACACAACGATTGCAAAAATTGATAGAACCGGACGGATAATCCTACCGCTTGTTCGCTGTTGAATTCAGAATCAAAGCATCCTAGGTCATGAACTGAAATCTGGTGGGCGGAGTTTCGCGATTACCTTACCCGTTGTCCTTCTCCCTGCCGGCGGCTGTCAAATACATCGACGGTCGGGCCATCGAACTGGAATCAGGATGCGAGACCTGGCTCTCAAATGCATGGACGGCTGGGTTGTCGAATTGGAATCAGGATGCGAGACCTCCCTCAAAACTGTAAGAATCTGAAATAAAAGAGGGGCGAGTTGTACCTGTAGGGGAACGCACGGCCGGCGTGGAGGGAAAGCAGAAGCACGGCGGCCGTCTTGGACGGCGGCGCGCCTAGGGACGCTGATTCTACCATCGCTGCCACTGGGGAGCTACGTCGCGGCGGGCGCCGCCGGGCGCCGCTCGCACTGAACAGCCAGATCACCGTTTCTCGATCGGTCTATCTTGCTTGCCGTTTCTTTTGTTCTCCCGAGTAGATGGGCTTGTGTATGTAAAAGGCCCAATTAGCCGCAGGCCAGCCCAATCAACCAGAGGCCTTCAATTCGGCCACGGGAGTAGCGGCCCTATAGGACAGCTGGCCAGTTTTACGGGTACTGCTGCTATGCTACGTGGATCCAACGGCCAGAGACGACCAGATCATGAGATCGGACGGCCGGGAATGTACAGGGCGTGAGAAGGCTCGGAAATGGCTCAGTTATACTGTCCTAAATTTAGATAAGAAATACTTCTAGTTTCTAAATGCATGCAAGTATATAGTACCATCAATATTAAACTTTCAAATATAACAAGATACATACTCAAGATAATTCCAATAGTGGAACTAAGAACAAGGAACCATGCCAAAACCGAACCGAACAACAGCCACAACTGACCACAATGGAATTGACCGTACACATGATGGTTAGCAATCATGTCCGCTTACCTGACCTGAATTCTGCATTTGAGGAATCTAACTAAGCCAATGGGCCTAGAGCTCTAGACTAATGGGATAAGGAGCTCAAAGTCAAATTCCATTCACTGTAGCATTCTTGGAAGCATTCGCGGTTCAGACTTCAGACATGGACAGTTCCATTGTGGGACAGAGAGTAATTGACCCACGAGAGCAAAAAATGTTGCCTTCCTTTGTAACCGGCCCGCCCAACTTTGGTTGTGTAGCTCCGCCACTACTGCCGACGACCTTCAGCAGCTAGCGAGGACATTGGCGCCGGCGGGGACGTGCGCTGCCGCCGCCATTCTACCATGCAGGGAACCCGCTTCGCCCCTCGCCTCGCTGCCCACAACGTTGTAGACCGACCGACGCCCCGCAGCCTCCGCCATCGGCCCCGCGCATTCTGCACGGCTCCAACCACCACTTGCGCCGTCCGCCCGGCAGGCCACCGTCGATCTGCTTGTCACTCTCGCCAATACGAGGCAGGACAATCGACATCGACTTGCTGTCACCGGAACGATCCCTTCTCCTTGTAGTCCTTCTAAGTTAACTTCTGAATGCCTGCATGAAAAACTTGCTCCACTTGCCACTTCACGTAGGCCTTTCAGATTATAAATCGGCATTGCTATTGCAGTTATTGAAGATCTTCATGTATAGCTTTTGGGTCAAAGTCAAGCATTTCATATTGCCTCCGTGTATACCAGTAAAAAATACAACTGAATGATGGGATTCATGCATAGTCAGTGAAACTACAAAAGGAAGTCCGAAACTGTCAGAAAAGTCCAGACTTAAATGATCAACAAGTACAGAGTTTGCACTAAAAAGACAACTACTACAATCTGTAAATCATTATCATTTGTACTGTAAAAAAGGTTAGAGAGAAAAGTTAATGCAGATCAGTCACATAAACCTATTCAGATCACTCGCTCTCCAACATTGGCAATGCTCACTAGATCTTTATAAATCTGGGTACTTGTTTGAGATAAAAATAACAAAAGGGAATTCAGAAATGAGATCAAAACTTATATAATTGGAGGGTTAGATCCAATTTAGGAGCTGTTCGGCAGTCCTCCAGCTCCCTGAAATCTCAGGATCTGTGGAGCTCCTTTTTCCCCGCTCCGTCATTTTTAGCTACAGCTCCACCAACTCCCGGAGCGGACTTGGGGAGCGGAGAGTCTCCGAACAGGCCCTTAAACTCTTGTACCTCCTGTACATGTGTGAATTAAGGAGTAGCAAGCACAGGAACAGAAAAATTCAGATATGGCAGAAAATCAAGGCACAAATTACACAGAACTATGGAGCTAAAACACAACTATTTAGATCAAGGCACTGTTTAAAAAGATAACATAGTTCAGTAAGTCATGAACATAAATACTGCAGAATTTAGAGACCACTTAGATACTGTAAATTCAGTTAGCAACAAGACAGACAGATTGCACTTAGATTTCAGAAAAATATGACTACTCCACGCTGTAAATCATGAACATTGACGCTGTAAGAAGTGTTTACACAGAAGAGTAAATGCTAAGAAGTGTTGAAGAAGAAGGGGAACGGTGAGAGCGCAACATGTAGAGGTGGGAGAGGTAATGGTTGAAGCGGCGGTGTGTGGGCATAGAGGACTTTGGTGGATACACTAATTCCTTCTACATTGTTGCTATTGTTCGACGATTCTTAGAGAAGGAAAATGGCAAAGAATCCCTCAAAATTTGAAGTGTGGGCGTGGAGGGTTGGAGAATTGGGGAGACAGAGATAGTAGGTGAAGAGTTTCATTTATCAGTAAAAAACGCAATGTTGCTTGAAGGATCTTTTGTTAGCAAGGAGCATGAGAATTCTAAAGATATATGTTTGTCACGTTCAGTGTTGAGCCATTGAAATATTTATACCCCTCTTGCAATGCACGGGAAGTTAACTAGTCACTACAAAAAGGTTAATCCACAGATTGCAATGTTGTAATGCGAAATAATAATAATTCAGATAACAAATACTTCTAGTTTCTAAATGTATAAGTACAGGGTACCATCAATATGCAACATTCAAATAACAAGATACATGCTAGAGATAATTCCAATAGTCGAACTAAGAATAAGGAACCACCAAGCCAAAACCGAACCGAACCGAACAACAACCACAACTGACCACAATGGAACTGACCGTACACAAGATGGTCTAAACTTGTAGCAATTATGTGTGCTTACCTGACCTGAATTCTGCATTTGAGGAGTCTAAATAAGCTAATGGGCCTAGAGCTCTAGACTAATGGGACAAAGAGCTTAAACTCAAACTCCATTCACTGCAGCATTCCTGAAAGCAGTCATGGTTCAGACATGGACATGCGCCAGTTGCTGCGTTGAGGTGTGTATATGTTTCAACTGGCAAGTTACAAAATAATGATTGTTTGATGCGAACATTTCGATGATTCATTGAACTTTTTAAATACTTTGGAATCTCCCAGGAGGATCAGGCTTTAGTTGATGATAAAAGACATGAACTCAGCGATGCAAAATAGACGGAACAAATTTTTTTTTGGCCACAACTTGAATTTCCTCTGCAACTTATGAACTTGACGTTGTTCTGCAGATTATCACGAGCAGTGAAACAGTTTTGTTTTACAAACATAGTTACTGCCTATCTGCGGTTGCCCAGATCATAACTGCATCATGCTTGCTTATCTGAGCCCAATACAGTTTTGATGTTGTACATAATGTGTACTGAATTTTGTAGTTTTTCCTTTCTTACAGAATCTAGTACAATACAGTTTTGGTGTAATCCATTGATGCTTGATTTTGTGTAATTCCATGTGAACATTGATTACCTTTATTTTTACTAGGAGGTGTGAATCGGTTGCAAAACAAATGTGGATATCTATGAGCCAATGAGACAAATTTTCTTCTAAACGTGTATGCAATTTTGAGCTCCTTTCTTCTATTAAAAGTGAAAATTACAGTGCTTGTTTGCCTGAATACTTTATAACTTCACTTTGACAAAATGATATGATGCGTGGAATTAAACCAAAAAGAAAAATAACAAACTAACTACTTCAACTTGTAAAGACATGATTCAGGCATATCCAGGCTGCATAATTGACATCCTATTGGATATTTTGTCATCAACTAAAAAATTCAAGTTGTGGCCAAAAAAATTGGTCTGTCTTATGAACTTGAAGTTGTTCTGTAGATTATCACGAGCAGTGAAACAATTTTGATTTACAAACATAGTTACTACCTATATGCGGTTGCCCAGATCATAACTGCATCATAATGTATATATCTATCTGGAAACAGAGCATAAGAAGTACTAGCGCAGGAGCGAACGCAAGATTCAGAAAATCCATCACAGGAGCAAGAAGAAGAAGAAGAAGAACAACAGTTTTAGCTTGCATGAACAAGTGGAGCAAATGGCTCAGAGGTACATGTGTGGCGATTGTACAAGGACGAACTAATATATCAGCCAGTGAGTATCCTCGTATACACTTTGAAAAAAAGAATTTCAACATCGGATTTAATGGACACTTGCAGACGAGAAGTTGTTGTGTTCTCCAGCGTGAAGATTGGCCGCGGCATTGTACCTCTTCTCCTTCTCGAGCGCCTCTTCGGCCTTCAACGCTGCTTCAAATGGATCGAAGAAGCACGGCCGCGATTTGAACAAGTCGTCTTGTCCCTGAAGCGATGGAGCGTGAAGATCTGACACGGCATTGTACCTCTTCTCCTTGTCAGCATCATGGAAGGCAGGGTTGTGCATGGCCCGATCCTCTGATATCCGCATTGGGTAAGGGTAATCGGACTGCAGCATGTCCTCCAGCATGCCTTGGTCCAAGCCATCCAGGTACATAGGTTCCTGTTGGCCCATCTCCACGCCAGTGTTGGCTCCAGTGACCGGCTCAACTTCAATCGGGTCGGCTTCCATCATTCTCATTAGTTCTTCAAGATCAAAACCATCTGCCTCCCCATCCGGCAAATTGGAAACAGGCTCCAATGGCTCAAAGACATCCTCTTCACATGTGCTCCTTGCAATGCTTGAGCCAGCCTCAGAGCATCTCCACCAGACGCGCCAATTTAGCCGCGCGCTGGAAAAAAGCACTTTATAGCACGCGCGGGACCGAAACTAGCGCTCCAGCAGCCGCGCAAAAATCGCGCGCGCGGTAAAGTTGGTTCAGCGCGCTGAGGGAAACGGCATCGCGCGCGGTGTATTTGCTGCGCCAGCTACCGCGCGCTGAACAGTGAAACTTTTCGCGCGAGCGACCAACTGCCGCCCTCGTCCTGTCCGGCCGCCCCGCCCCGTGCCGCCGCCGGCGAAATTGCACCGATGGAAGGCCGCGTCGACATCCCCCCAACCCCTCCGTACACCCGCGACCCCTCCCCCGCCGCCGCCGCAAACCCTAGCGCGGGCTTGAGCTTCGGCTTCGCCGCCGACGCCCCTCCTCCTCCAAGCACCGGTCTCGCGCGCGGCCTTTTCATGGCGCCCCGGATCACCTCGCATGGTGGCGAAATGGCGCCGCCGCCCACCGTGAAGCCACGGGGCTCCGTCTCCAAGCGATCGAATGCGGCGGCGGCGACGGCGACGACGACCGAAAAGAAGAAGAAAGGGGACGGCGCTCCTAGGCGCACGAAGAAGATAGTTGCATCGCGTCCGGCCGCGCGTCCGCCGCCCGAAGCGCCGGAAAGCTCACAATTTGTTGCGCCGGTGGCCGATGCGCACAAGGTGTTTGATGAAATGCCTACAAGGTATGATTTTTTCTTCTTTTCTTTTTATTGTTAGATAAATGTATACATATGGATAGCTTGATTAGTTTTCTTTATCATACTTTGTAGTTTCAATGATGACACATACATGTCAACTATGGGTGTTGGCTCGAACAATTCTCATTGGTCTCAAACCAATGAAGTGCATGAAGATGATCATGAGTATGAAGTGGATGAGGATGATGAGGGTATCGTCGATGCACCGAAAGGAAGGGCGTGCAACTACAGCATTGAGGAAGACGTCTTGCTATGCAATACATGGTTGACCGTGTCTATGGATGCCACCATTGGAGGGGACCAATCTAGAGATACATATTGGTTTCGGATGAAGGAGTACTTTGATACACACAACAAGAGTGGAATTGAGCGCACCGATAGATCTCTTCGCTCCCGGTGGTCGACGATCAACAAAGATTGTCAAAAGTGGGCGGCGTCATTGACGTCGGTTGACACGATGAACCCAAGTGGCACTAATGATAAAGATAGGGTAATTGCCATTTCTTTACGTTCCATGTTCATGCTTCATCTTTTGTGTTTCAAGTAGTAACTTGTTCTTTTGTTTGTAGCTCAATATTGCACAAAACTTGTTTCGTGGAGAAGAGAAGAAGACCAAGAAAGGCAAGGTCAATAAAGGGAGAGCATTTGTGTTGCCCCATTGCTACGAAGTGTTGAAGGATGAAGAGAAATGGAAGCCCCGTGATGATGTCGAAGAGGGGAGCAAGAAACGCAAGGGAACTGTTGATTTAGATGATTATGAGGAGGAGGAGGCATCAAGTGATGGCGGCAAGAGGAGCCCAACACCAAACTCGGTTGCCTACTCCAAGCCTAAAAGACCAAATGGAGATAAACAAGCAAGAGAAAAGAAGAAGAAGAAGGGAGTGGATGATGAGATAAAGAATGCTATGGACGCTATTGTGAAGGCAAGGAAGGAAGCAAACGAGGATAGGAGGATGGCAAGGAGCCAAGAGTCGGCGGCGGAGGAGAGGAGGTTGGCGGCCGAGGAGAGGAAGGTGGCATTGGAGGAGAAGAAATTGGCCATGGAGGAGCGAGCTAGATTATTGAAATGGGAGAAGTATTTGTTCTTCATGGACACATCTAACCTCGATGCTAGGCAAAAGGAGTTCATCAACCTTTCTCGTGATGAAGTCTTGGTCCAAAAAAGATTGACGGCCATGGGAGGCTTCGGAGCTACCATGAGAGGCTTGGGAGGCATGTGAGCTACCATGGGAGGCATGGGAGCTACCATGAGAGGCATGGGAGGCATGAGAGGTACCATGGAAGGCTTGGGAACAAGCATGGGAGCCATGGGCGCCATGTGCGGTATGGGTGGCATGGGAGCACCTACGGGAGGCATGAGTGGCTTCGGAGCTACCATGGGAGGCATGAGTTTTGGGTCTCTCATGGGAGGCATGAGAGCACCTCCGAGTGACATGGGAGGCATGGGAGCACCTCCGGGTGACATGGGTGAACGCATGGCTTCCGGTGTGCCTCACATGCCTTCGCATGATGCCTTTAGAGATAGTGCCAACACCGTCCGAGTTTCCAATGAGAAAGACGAGGAAGAAGAGGAGGAAGAAACGGATGAAGAAACGGATGAAGAGGGGGAGGAAGAAGATGAGACATGATTGTTGATGTTTCATTCGTTTGTGTGAACTAATTTATCATGAACTTGGTTGTGGTTTAGGTGATTTTGAACAATGCCATGCATTTGAACTATGCTATTTTGTTTCAACTCATTATTTTGCATATTTGTTTATGTTTGAGATCATCATATTGTCAAATTGGTGTGTGTTGTTTCATATGTGCCCAGCGCCGGCTGATCGCGCGCTGTGGATTTTGCAGCGCCTGCTGCGCTACAGCGGCACGCTAAAATTTGCAGCGTTTGCTAAAGCAACCCACCCCGCGCGCGAAAACGCTATTTCGACGCTGTAAATGTTTTTTAGAGCGCCGCGTGACCGCGCGTCCAATCTCTCAGGAACAATCATCTGTTGTTGGCTGGAATGCTTGATAGACTCCAGCACATCTGACTGGGAGGAAATCGCAGGAGCTTGAGCTTGTCGCTGCTTATTATGTGAGGAAGAAGCAACGTCCGAGTGGTATGATGTTGTAGTGGACTCGCATGATGCTGAAGCACCTTCGATTGGCGCTGGTACAGCCACAGCAGGTACATGTGCATCCCGAACAGGGAAGTTGGTATGAACCAGCGGGCCATACATTGCTCTGCCTGCCTCATCATACATCAAGAACGACGGTGTGGCAGGTGCCGGGACGGGAACTGCTACTCGCATCCTCTTGTTCGGGCGCGACGGCAGCGGCAGCCGTCGCTGGCCTCTTCTGTGTGTGCATGCTCGCAGTGACGGCCTCTGGTTGCGGTTCTGCTTGACGCTTGTACGCGGCTGATTCCTGGCGGGCCGCGTCAGGAGGATGCTGAGCCAAGTGGATCTTGCAAAAACACCTTCACCCCGTCGGCGACGATGGCCTCTGGCAGCAAGCATCGGTACTCCTCCATGACCCAGCCGGTCGACTTGCCCTTCTTCTTGAACGACAGGTTCTTGACCTCGCCGACCTTGGATCCTGCGTGACTAATCTCCGAAGTCTTCTGGATGCTCCAGGTGCCACCGCCGGCGCTGCGCACGCTCTGGGTTTTGCTTCCGTTCTTCTTGCACGTGGTGAAGAAGAAGCGGTCGCCGCTGCTCGCAGCCTGCGGCACGGGCGCGAAGTGGGCGGCGAGATCCTTGGGCTCGCAGCCGTAGATGTCGACGCGGTGGATGAATTGCAGCGTCTCGCCGGCGATGAGGTGTGGCAGGTAGTAAGTGACGGCCTCCACTTGTGTAGGGTCGAAGCGATAATGCTGGTAGACGTCGTGGATGTCGAGCCCTTCCATCCTGGCGGGCGGCTGCCCGATCTGCTGCTTCTAGCTAGAAAGGGGTCGATGTGGATCGAGGGCGGGCGATTGGGATCTGGGAGAGGGTGGCGGCGGGATAGAAAGGTGGTGTGGACGCGAGGATGTACCCCTCTCTCTCTATATATATATATATATATATATATATATATTTACCTAATAATAAAGCAAATTGGTTTCTGGTCGTCCGTCATGGCATTTTTCAGAAAAGTCCCTATATTTCAGAGAATTCAACCCGCAGTCCTGTTTTAAGTAAAAACGAATCGTTTTTTTCGTATTTTACACAAAAGCCCCTGTGTTTTCTTGAAATCAACCCGCAGTCCGGATTTAAGTCACACCCGAACCGTTATTTTACATTTTTCGAAAACCCCCCTGATCTTTTACGTAATTCATCCGCGGATCATATTTAAGTCAAACAAATGTTTTTCTAAATCATCCGTATCTTTTAAACCGTAACTCCGATTTGAACATGTTATATATGAAATTTGATTAGAAAAATATGTAGAATATGAATATGAGATTATTTTTACTTTTTAAGTATTTTTAAACATTATTTTGAAAGATATTTAAGTCAAACAAATGATTTTCTAAATTATCCGTATCTTTTAAACCGTAACTCCGATTTTAACATGTTATATATGAAATTTGATTAGAAAAATGTGTGAAATCTGAATATGATGTTAATTTTACCTGTTAAATATTTTTTAAATATTGTTTTGAAAGCAAACTTCTAATTTATAGCGCACGATCCGTTTTTCTTTCGTACCGGCGGCGAGGGTGAGAAGGAGGATAAGCGGCAACACAAATATGATGCCTCGCTAAAATAAAGGAGATGGACCTGTTATGGTCTTGAGTGATGGTTGTTGGGTTAAGAGCGTGTGTTATGTTTTCTCTCCCGTTGCAACGCACGGGCTCTTTTGCTAGTATATACTAATAAAGCAAAGGTGATATTCTTGGTTTCGTCCCGCGATTAGATGAGTTTTTTGAATTTTTTTATATCTGGCGAGGTGGTACTATTGAATTTACGAACGCTTCTTCCTCCCTCGAAGCCGGCGGGCCCGCCCATATCTCTATTTTTATACGTCCGCTGCGTGCTGGGCCGAGTCTGGCCCGCGTCGGCTGGCTGAGCTGCTGCTGGCTCGCGCTCCAGCCTGGAGCGAGCCAAAAAAAATATGGTGCTCGAGCAGGAATCGAAGCAACCCGGCACGAATAATCAAACCTTCACAACTAACCCATCCAGTTAGCTCTTCTGAACTGTCACAGGTTGTTTTCTATTTATACATTACTTTTGACGAATTTATGTAGGCCAGATTCACTTTCTCAGTACGTATGTGAGGCAAAGCAATGACTACGTGTAGGATCCGTAAAAAAATGTGTACATGTAGAAACTTACTATTTTGAATTGCCACGTGAAGGAACTTGATATGGTGACCTTTTTACCTGGTCCACCGTACTAATCGATGGCCGAGCCTACCTAAAAAAATGTGGGCCGACTGGGTCTGCTTCGCAAGTCGCAACAGCAAAATAATTGATCGATGGGTTCGCCATCCGATTAAATAGTACCACCTCGCCTTTTTAGTCCAAATTTTACAGATTTATATACGCGCCCGAGTTGTCTTGAAGACAAGCAAGCTGCCTCAAGAATAAGGACACAAAGGATGAAGTGCGGGTCTCATTCATCCAGTGGGCATAAAAGGAAGGAGAAAATAATACCGCAAAGAAATTAAATAAATATCCAAAGAGGTGAGGGGCGCGGCATAGATTTCGTGAGATGTGTGCTAAATAAATTATGGTGAATCACTCTGCTGCACGACAAATAGCTGTACGTTTCAGTGCGCATACGAGGCATGGATAGAAATAATATGAGGTGAGAGAGCATGGCACAAGCGTGTGGATTAATAACGCAACGGAATAATACGAGGTGAGAGGGCATGACACGAGCGTGGATTTGCTTGCAACGATGGGAGGTGAGAAGGGCTAAAACTCATTTAGCAAGATTTCTTCACGACTCAGTGCGAATTTCAAAAATTGCTCCAACTTCCAAATAACGCCTTGGTATGAAGGATTTTAAAATTAGGCCTTTTAATAACAGAGCAGTCATACAAAAATCGTACCAAAAGTATCGTACCAAAAGTATCTCCCGTTGCAACGCACGGGAATAAAGGGGCTATTGCTTCTTACCACCACAATTTCGTCCGTTTTTCGTCCGCTCACCTTACCGGTTCAGTTTCGTACGTCCGGTTTCCTAATTCTCGTTCGTACGTCGTCTTCGCTCCGATTCATATGGGCCGGTATGGGATGCTGAAATCGCTCTGATTCACATGGGCCGGAATTTATTTCTGGTATGGGCCGCTGAAAACGTTCCTGTGTGCGTTGAAGTTTTTGGGTTCCTTTTATAATACTCCCACACTGCTTCTTTATATTAAATCATATTAATTTATATATGTTTTCGAGTTGCAAGAATCAAACAAGCCAAGGCCTTGGATACTTCTCGAGTTGCAAGAATCAAACAAGAACGAGGGTGAGACCTGCCACAAAGACAAAAACAACCGAGGAAGATCACACATGCATATACGACCAATTAAAGAGGAAAAGCCAGCATATGGGTGCTTGCCTAGCTCAACCTCTGGTCGATGCAGCTTGGAGAAACCAGTCTTCTGTCGCATTAGTGGCTTGCATCACCGGGCGGTCTCGTAGCAGCGCAACTCCCGATGGCATGTCGTCGTAGCAGCGCACCGACGGCCGCCCTTGGACCCCCATTGAAGCACCCCGTCCACAAAAACCGAAGCATCACCACCGAGCGTATACACGGAAATCAAAGCATCACCACAGTCGCCCAGCACTTCCGCGGTTGTCCACGCCGGGCATGCCGAGCTTCGGCGGCGTCCACAAAAACTGAAGCATCACCACCGAGATTAGCCATGGAAATCAAGGCATCACCACAGCTGCGAGCACCTCCGCAGTTGTCCGTGCCGGGCATGGCGAGCTCCGGCGGTCGGGGCAAGAGAGAGGAGCGGCGTTTGAGAGATAAAATGGTGGTAAACTGTGCAAGGGGAAGACGACTGGGCGAGAAGATATCAGCGGTGCGTGGGGCCGCTGGACACGAGTCATGTGCCCAGGGTAGAACCAGCCAACCTTAAACTGGGAGATAACGCGTGTCCACTGATAAATGTTATTTGTTAATCAGGATCGTTCATGAACGGGAAAATATCTCCGAGTCAGCACGCGGACGTGTTAGCGTGCACGCATGTGGTTGCTCTCTGAAACTACTATATGCGAGCGTTGCCGCATTTGATGCTTGATATTTTTTTTATAAGATTGAATTTTGCTCTCTTTTTTTACAGATGAATTTTGCTTTGCTCGTGTCCCTGATAAGATCACATTGACTGACTATCAAGACATGAAAACTAGAAGACTACTTCATATACACAGGTTAAGACACACACATCGAAACATATAACCTATGCGCCAACAAAAATAAAATTTCTCCACGCATTGCCGATGGCCATTCAGACGAGCGCATAATAAACCACAGAAAAATAGCCATCATGATTTAAGACATCAATGACTCTATGTACGATAGACTTACCTTTAATTAGTGATTAATCATCTATAGAGGAGATAGACTTAGCTTTAAAAAATCATGCTTTTAATTATGTCAATGATTTTCCTAAAATGCACAGAACTTCCAAAAAATGTTCCAACTTTTTTAACAAAATCATTTGATCACAAAATTTTCAAAATTCATATTTAAAAAACATGTGTTCCAAAAAATGTTCATCTTCAAAATATGTTTCCATTCTAACAAAAATATTAAAATTTTCAAAATTGTTTAATTAGTTTAAAACAAAGAAATATCTGTGTTTCCTGAAAAGTAAAGAATAGCGGTGCCGAGGCTCATCTGCACCCGGTCAGAAGAAAAATAAAAAATAAATACTAAAAAATTCAAAAACTTCCAATTTTTTTTCCTGTGGTAGATAATTTGATGCATGAGGCCCGCTCCAATTTTTGAATCATTTGGACATCTGAGCAACTATCAGCAAAAAAAAAAACAAATCGGGTCAAAATAGGGCACGAACAATAAACTTCTTTAGAGACCCCGAATTTGTCTTTTCTGCCGAGAGCTGCCCAGATGTCCAAATCATTCAAAAATTGGAGCGGACCTCACCCATCAAATTATCTACCACACAAAAAAGTCAGGAATTTATTGATTTATTTAGTATTTGTTTTGAATTTTTTATTCAGCGCGGGTGCATATGAGCCTCGGCTCGGAAATGGATTTTCGCCGATTACTAGACTATTCCATGCATCACTACTCATCAATCAGATGAAAGATGTTAGGATGGACTATTTATGTCAATGTGTCATACTTCCAAAAGCGATAACATTATAAAGTTATTACCGATGTTTATCAGAACTGGATATAAGAAATGCCGTGTACTGTCACACGAAGCAGAGTTTATGATATTTTTAGCCCGTTGCAACACACGGGCATTTGTACTAGTTATTATTAAAGGAGAATCGAACGTCGTGATGGTTGGACTAGTTCGATGGTTCGACCTCCCCTTCCCACGTACGAGAACCATCAACAAAAAAACTCCCTCGCGCGAGGGCCACGATCGCACCCGCCGGAAAAAAAATGTCAACTCATGGAAAAAGGTGGACAACCGCATCCCGAATTTTTGTCAAAAGAGACCACCTGACGAACGGAATTGACAAAAAAGACCCCCTCTGAGATGAAGTGACAAAAAGGCCCCCCTTGGCCGTGGCGGCAGGCGCGCCAGGCGACACATGGCACCTGCCGCCACGGTGTGAGGCGGCAGCCCCTGCCGCCAGGGCGCCAGGCGCCAGGCTGCGCGGAACGGAAATCGCGGCTGGCGACGGAACGGGCTGGCGCGGTGGGGCCCGGCCGCCTTAGGGGCTGGCGGCAGGACTGTGCCGCTGGGCCCGGCCGCCTGAGGGGCTAGCGGCAGCCCTGTGCGATCGCGATTCCCGCGCCGTCCTTTTCTGGCGCTGATTGGTATCGTTTCTGGCACTGATTCCTACGAGCGCTAATTCCTACGCGAAGCCGGCAGTTTCCCCTGTTGCAGACGGCGCTGATTTCGTTGCAGACCTGTTACAGACGGCGCTGATTCCACAGTCTGTCGTTTGATTTTTTGATATTTGTCCGTTGTGCCGACACTCCAGTACTCCTCTTCTTTTTATACGCTTTGCTGCTCCGTGAGCAGACGCTCTGTCTCGCCTCAGTGCCTGTCTACTCTCTAAGTGACCAAAAACACAGAGAAAGCAAACTGGGTAGCCACTTTGAATCACGATTTTGGGCGATTTAGATTTCGATTCAGAAGATGTTATAGTTGAAGAAAAGATAGATCAAGGTAAGATCTATCCATTTTTGTTGGTTTCGTTCGCATGCACGATGTTTTTACTCTGTTTGATTAGTTCGTAAGTATGTATTCTCTGTTTTTTTAGGCATTATTTCTTCACTTTGTGGAGTCATTTGGAGGTTGTGGAGTAGGATTTGCCGTGCGAAGTGAAGTACGAAGTTGAAGATCGAGGTATGAGCTTTGCAATACATGGATTTTTTGTGTGCATGGACGGTGGAAATTAGTTAGTTTTTTAGCTCGTCATTAGCTATGCGATGTTTACATCTTAGAAGTTAGAAAAGTTTTGAGACGAGATATGTTGCATTTATAGTAATTTTTTTTCAAAAGATTAGGTTAAAGATGTTGTAGATGAATGTTAGCTGTGTCCATTAGTACTAATTTTTTTTTGACATGCAAGATGTCGTTACTTTTGTCATTAAGGCCTGGGCGTATTTCTGTTGAACGTTTAGGTTGGGTTAGAGCCGGAATTTGGACAGCTAATATTTGACGGTATTGTAGATCAACGTTAGGCCTTTCAAATGCATCAATTTAGTTTGACATGCAAGCAGTTCTTAATATGCTAATTAAGAAAAAAAATTGTACTGTAATTGGTCATTGCATGTGGTATGTTTATTAATAAGTTCTATAGTTAATGATGTATGTAATTAGGTCTACTTTGTTATCTTGCAATAATCTAAGTTTTGTATATTAAGATTAGATGCTAATATCCTTAATGATGTATGTAATTAGGTAAAAAAATATCATCTGAGAAGCAAAGGAGGAGATGACGTGATTGAAGAAATTGTCCCTTTTGAGGTGATGACCACATACATGCAAGTGCTATTTTGATGCTTTTGATAGAAGGAAAATTTTCGTGTCTAATATTTTTTTTCATGTGATAATAGGTTGACTCCGTTGATATATTACTGGTGATATGTTAATGCTGACGGATATTTTTTCGAACTATCGTTGACGCTTAATTTTATTCGGAACGACATTCATATTGAAGCTGAGGTATAAATGACGCCGTGTAATATTGTGAATATTTTTTATATTGATGTATTGTTGTGAATGATGTTACCGCTGCTGTGAATATTTGGCGTATTATTATTCTTAAACAAACTATTATGTTAAAAGTGTAAGCATATGATACAAAAAAATTGATTAGTTTTTAACAAAAATACGGATATTAATGTCTTATGTTTAAAAAATTGATTACTTTCTAACAAAAATACTGATATTATGTTTAAGGTGGAACCGAATGATATTAATAAAAATTGATTATTTCAAACATAAATACAGATGTAAAAATGTTTTTGCCCTTATTATTATATTTAAAGTTTTAATGACTAATAATACAATATTCAGTTACTAATTATTTGAAATGTAAATATGGATGTTGGTTAGGTACTATGGAAAATTTGTTAGTGTTCTATGGGGATGTCGTCCGCGACGGTCCTTCCGGAGTGGATGTGTCCTTGTGCGCGTCGACTACAGTTGTAGTGAGAGACATGGTGAACGTAGGTTATGCAGCAGTCAGAAGGTGCATCCGAGGGGTGTTTGGCCCAGCGATGCAGGGGGAAAAAATGACAATGGAGGCCTTCGTCATTGACGGAGGAAATGATGGGACAGTTGCCCGTTGGGGTTTGCGGCCGGTCACAGGCGAAAAGTCCTGGGGGTCGTACATGGGGTTTGCAAGCAATCCCAAGAACTCTATGTTTGGACAGCCGATGGTGTATGTGGAGTTCATTTCTGTCAGTGATGTTGCCGGATGCAGTAGCGGCAGTGGTGAGGTCCAGTTAGCCATCACAGCAGCCCCTAGCGCCGGCCCATCGGAACCGACAGGCGACCAACAAGTGTATGACACAGGATATTGGTCTGCGACCGTTGACTTGAGCGAACACATGGAGGGATTGCCGGAGGCGCTAGATGATGATGATGACGGTCATTCTTCTGCCTCTTCGGACTCAGGCGAAGAAGATGTTGTTCCTCCCCAGAGGGCGGTCGCGGCACCACTAGGACCTGAGTTTTTACAGGTTATGAGCATCACCAATGAATTTCACTCTGTTTCTGGCCTGGAAGCGGGAAGCCTGCAGGTTGGGCAGATTTTCCCAGACAAGAAATCTGCTTACCAGGCAATAGATAGCTATGAAATCGCCATCCACCGCCAGCATAAAGTGAAGCAGTCTGATAAAAAAGAGTTGAAGGTCATCTGCATCCATTCCGGTTGCCCCGGGAGAGTTCTCGCTAGACTGAAGGCTGGGGTATGTCAGCCATGGCATATCACCAAAATAATGGAGCATAGCTGTGAGCAAACCGGGACTCTTTTAGAGCACTGCAATGTGACTGCAATATATGTGTCACAGAGGATGGAAATGATTGTGCAGGAAAGTCTGAACATTAGTATCAGGGCTTTGCAGAAATCTGCAGAAGATCAGATTGGCTTCCCTGTCAGCTACAGCAAGGCTAGGCGTGCGAAGGAACATATATTCCAGAGGTTGTATGGAACCTATGAGGAGGCCTATTCTTATGCCCCCAGACTGCTTCATCAGACAGCAACTGCTAACAGGGGGACTCAAGTTTGGAAAAAGAACGTCAAAACCCAATGAAGCCGGACGAGCTAATCCTTGGCCGCTTATTCTGGGCATTCGCCCAGACTATACAAGCCTTCAAGCATTGTCGCCCGGTATTATCAGTTGATGGTACTTTTCTCACTGGAAAGTACAAGGGCACACTATTGGTGGCGATTGCAGCAGATGCAAATAGTCAGCTTCTTCCTATTGCATATGCACTGGTCGAGAGCGAGAACAAAGATAGCTGGTTGTGGTTCCTGAGCTGCCTGAAGCTGGGTGTCATGAAAGAGCGCGAAGGTGTTTGCACCATCTCTGATCGCAACACTGGATTGTTAAGCGCGCTCGACATAATTAAGGAGTCGTCAGAAAGCTGGGGGTGGCCCGATCTAGAGGGAAGGTGGTGCATGAGGCATTTGGCAGCAAATTTTTACTCCAAATTCAAGAATAAGGACTGGTTCAAGCTATTCAAGAGGATGTGCATGCAGAAAACTGAAGCCAAAATGAATGCTATCTGGGCAGGTATCAATGGTGAGATCGAGCGCGCAGCCTTGCCGCAGAGAGAAGACCGGAGGGGTCGTAGGACGGCAATAAATTTGAGCCAGTGGATCGGCGAGAATTGCCCTCATTTGTACAAGTGGGTGCAGTCTCACGACATCAGGGCTCGGTACGGAATAATGACCAGCAACATGTCAGAGGTGTACAATGGTGTTCTTAAAGGGGTGCGAGCCCTGCCTATCACAGCCCTAATCGAAGAAACTTGGAACCGGACTCTGTCATACTTTGCAGACAGAGTCACCGTCGCCAAGGCACAAGTTGAATTGAACAAGCCATGGTCCGAGAAGATGCAAAGACATTTGGACCACAAAGCAAAGAAGTCTTAAAGCCATGGTTGCAGGAAAGTGGACGCACTTAGGAATAAGTGGGAAGTCAACGTGCGAGCCAAGTTTGTTAAGGGTCACCACAGAGGATCAAAAAAGCAAGCTGTCACCCTCGGGCCAACGTGGTGTGAGTGCTCTTGCAACAAGCCCAAGCTTCTGGGCTACCCTTGCAGTCATGTCCTCCGGGCGGCTGCAGATCAAAAAATCAGTGTCGAACCATACATATCGTCGTACTTCAACATGTACAATATATACAACACCTGGAACGGTGAGTTCTGGGCCTGGGGCATTGATATGAACTACAAAATGTTGTGGCCAGATGGGCCCAAATGGGTTCCGAACGCCGCGTTGATGAGAACCGCTAAGGGACGACGTCAGTCAAGGCGTCATCGCAATGACATGGACCATAGCCAGATGGGAGAACCAAGGCGATGTCGCGTTTGCAGGTGCCTTGGGCACTCGCGTAAGGAATGCTCGTACCGACGAAACAACACCGCGTGATGTTGTTATATTTGTACTCGTTATGTCTAGTTATATTTGTATTCGTTATGTTACCTACCTATTATTTGTAATCGTTATGTTATCTTCGGATATTTAATTTAAGTTGAATTCGCTTTGTATTTACGTAGCTACTTTTGTTTGTATTTATATTTGCGACTTCACATTCCTACCTGTTATTTGTAATCGTTATATTATCTTCGGATATTTAATTTAAGTTGAATTCGCTTTGTATTTACGTAGCTACTTTTGTTTGTATTTGTATTTGCGACTTCACATTCCTACCTATTATTTGTAATCGTTATATTATCTTCGGATATTTAATTTAAGTTGAATTCGCTTTGTATTTACGTAGCTACTTTTGTTTGTATTTGTATTTGCGACTTCTGATTCCTACCTATTATTTGTAATCGTTATATTATCTTCGGATATTTAATTTAAGTTAAATTTGCCTTGTATTTACGTAGTCCTTTTGTATGTGTGTGCAGGTTATGGCCAAACTGCCAGTACTTTTGCAGGGGCACCACGACGCTCAACACCGTTGTCACCTTCACTTAAACCCAAATCATCAAAATCCTCCTCAGGCCTTCAGGCTACGAACAGTAAAAAACACATGGACAGTAGATGATCATTTCGTTGCACATCTTGCAGCTTATGGACTAATTGGTTTTGCTAAGCTCACATCTGGCAAACCCCAATTCACTTTGAACCCATGTCTTTTGACCTCCCTCGCTGACCGGTGGAGACCTGAAACCCACACCTTTCACTTTCGTTGTGGGGAGCTTGCACCTACCCTGAAAGATGTGTCTATGATCACTGCTCTACCAATTAGAGGTGAAGCATTAGTACCTCCTAGAGTATCTGCATCTTGGCCATACGATGTCTCAGCCCGTCTTGGGAAGACAATGGCAAAATCATCTCGTTCTAGTGGGCCTCGGGGTGTCCCACTCGCCTGGCTCCGTGCAAACTTTGAACATATACCTCCCAACGCTGATCCTGAAACGATCAAGAGACACCTCTTTGCGTATTTGTTGTGGTTGTTCGGTATGATGTTCCCAAATTCACACGGTGACGTAGTTCTTCCTGGTCTCATCTACTTTGCCGAGCGGATAGTAGATGAAGATTTACCAGAGAATCCAAAATACAGCTTCGCTTCTGCTATGCTTTCTCATACATATAGAGGCTTGTGTGATGCCACACAAAAATCTTCTTTCACAAAGAAAGCTCCGTTACTTTGTGTCTCGTACAAGTTTTTACAATTGTGGTCCTGGGAATACCTCCCTGTTGGACGACCCCGCATCGTGAATCCCATACACCCATACGACTTTGCTGCAGGAGGCTATCCAACTATGGCTAGCCGGTGGACTCACACACGGAGAACATGGTCTCCTAGTCTTCCCAAAAATTGTTACCCTATATACCACCAGCAGTTTGAGCTTCTGCATGAGTCACTAATCACATGGAACCCGTGGACTGAGCAAGACATTCGGACCGTCTACGGTGGACAACCTATGATTGACGAATGTGTGAGAGATAGTGCCTACTGGCTGACTCGCTCCAACTTACTATACCTGTGGTTTGTTGAGCCGTACGACCCAGAGCGTGTCATGAGACAGTTCGGTCTCTATCAGAATATTCCACCACCTATTGCAAGATGTATCGACGACGTAACTCATAAGTAAGTTCTGACCTCTCTAAATAGTTAACGTCTTTTTAATTTACAAAACTCACACTTTGTAACATAATTTTCAGGCTAAACAATATGGGAGTCCATCGTTTCATAATCATTTCAACCAAATAACAACCAAATATTTTTCAGGTAGATATTTGCAACCATGTAGGGGCGATGGCTGGGGAAGGCTTTGAGGCCAGGGGCATTCCAGCTCACGGAAGGTCATTCTTCAAACGTATTCAAGACTACGTCGCCACAAAGATCAGATGTGATAGAGGCGACAACGTTGTCACTGGAGCGTACAACATGCCAGAAGCGAGGTCATGACCTTCCGTGAGCTGGAATGCCCAATCTTCTCAACCAACCGCACTGACCCCCGCTTCCATCTACTGCCCCTCCGCTCGCCCCGCTACTCCCCCCACCCGATTTTTTTCTTTCGTCCGTCCCTATTTGCTCGATCCACCCTTCCTCCGCGATTGACGGGCGCGCTCCATGAACGGCGGCTGCAGCCTGCAGGCGTCATGGGGCCATGCCACTCCTCTCTCCCCTCAAGTCGCCACCATCCCGAGACGGCGTCGATCTGGTGCTGCTGGAGGTGACCGACGTCGTGGGTGGGCTCTCCGGCCGCCGCTGGAGCTCCACACCCCCGAGACGAGGTGGAAGAAGCCCCAGCCACGCAACGGCAGTGAGGGGTGCGGGGAGGTGGATCTCGACGACGGGGATGGAGACGCCAGGGGGTGTGAGCAGGACGATGCGTAGGGGTCGGGCTGGAAGAAGAAGTCGAGGACGGTGGAGACGGCGACCTCGAGATGACCGGCTGAGGGTTCTTCGTCAAGGCCTTCAACCGAGTAAGCTGTTCTCTTCTTTCTCTCTTAAATTTTGTAGGTTCTCTCTTGGTCTGGTGATTCTCAATCTCTACCGAATTAGAGAGCTCGAACTCGATCTTGATTTCATGGTTATGACGTGCACTATTATCGTTGATACAGATGATTCCAGCAACTTTCTATGGAGACGGAATAATAATCAACAATGTCTGCTCATTCAATACTCATTCAATATAAAAGGTAAATAGTGGGAATCACCATATATATGTAAGTACTATCCAGTACAGTATATAAGTCAGTTCTACAAGAAGTCTGTTCTACAAATTCAAGCTGGAGTACGTGATTGTTTCTGCTATGCAACCAAGAAAAATGAAGAGGTCTACCTAGGCCAGTACATTTTTTCTTTACTTCCCAACGCTGGTATTTTCTAGAACATACGAATATGTCTACAAAGGCCAGTACCACTATTTGACTACTAATTAGTACCATCAGTCTACGAGCTTCTGAACCAAGAGCATTTGTTAGTGCAGGACAGCTCTTTTAACTGAAGTGGACGCATTGGCAGTTCTCCACAAGGTAATCACCTCCGGTGAATCTTTGCTGGTGCTTTGTGCACCAGTTTCAATTGCATAGCTTCTGCTATATGAATGGACTCCAACTGATGCAATTCTGCAGAAGGACAAATACTTTTCAGTGTACAGTGCAAAAAACAAACCTGAAGCAAGGCTCCACTGACCAATCATCAGATTATTTCCGGATGCACAACACAGGAGAGGAGAGTAAATAGAATGGACAAACAAATAGATGGCGACGCTGCTGCTTGTGATGCTCTGCAGGGAAGACGAGAGAGATGATAGCACAAAAAATGGGATGTGTCCAGGCCCTGCGGGGCTGCATCAACGCATCGGTGTTTATTCCCAGAGCTATTACCAAGTTTTTTTGAACCAAAAATCATTTCTGAAAATTGCAATGGAGACACAAGACAATGGTATTTCCATAAAATTATGCGTAAACTTACTAGCTTTTATGTACACATTACTTGGCCTTCATGTGGTACACAAACACAACAGAAACTATCCATATTGTAATTGAATTCTAATGACTCTGCAAGCATATGATCTGATCAAAGTGTAACTATGTTAATTCTAATTCGACTTATATGGTTGCATAGCAAATAAGGGACACCAATGGTTGGGCTGTAACTTGAACATCTGATCTGATCATCTTGGCATCTTGGCCTCATATGTGAACGGAATTGGATGTGTTGAGGTAAAGAAGTATATGTAGATACTAGGAAGTATAATACTATGAGGAAAATTTCTGATCTTTGGCATTCGTTCAGGAGTAAAACGGAGTCATTTCAATCCAAAGAAGCATCAAACATGTTGAAGTGAATCCCCCGAAAGTAGAAAAAATGTTATGAAGAACTCAAAATGGGACCACAAGCACACAGTACGCGTCGACCAGTCGGATGCGTATTTCATGGTTTAGGTTTCTGGTAGCTCGGATAACAGATGTATCGTGTGGTGGTGAGCTCACGCCTTGGAATTGACCACATTCAAACGAATTGCGATCAAGTGGATACCGAGACACATGCGGTTTCAGTTTGATATAGGCATGTAAATTATCTTACACTCTTGTTTGTAAATTATGTTTCAGGTTTGTCTGTACGCCGTCTCGCCCGACGCTCGGCTCTGCCACCATTGCTCCGTCATGGCAAGGATAAACTAGCATGTATCGTCACATGTAAGCAGTGAAAAATTATGTGTATTTGTTCCTCTATTGGTTACTTTGAAAGTTGGTTCTGCAGTTTAAACCTATCGATGCTAATAAGCAAGGTGGCATGACCAAGGCGTCAAAGAAAATGCTTCATAAATCAAGGCAAACAACATGCTGAAATTTGGTAACGGTGTAGAGATGTTAAGTAGTACGTGTGATTTTTCCAAGAAAACTTCCATCTTTTTATTCTTAGAATCAGCTGAATGGTTACTATTGCAACACTTAAATCACTTCAATTTCATTGCTTTGATATCACTTTTGGTACATTTCTCATTGCTCACTTCTTGACAGGTCAATTAGTGAACCCCCCCTCCCCCAAATTTGTGTTGTTGGAAACTAGCAACCACTTCATTTTAAAATTATGCAGCTGCCTATCCAAAAATATTAACAGTGGTCTAGCTTTTGAGGTTTTCATGCAACCTAACAAACATTACCATTATTTAGACAAAGTAAAAAAAATATTGAAATATTTTTGTAGGATTTGTCCCTCATTCTCTTTCTGTCATCTCTACACTTGATGTTTTGATGTGTCTCGGATTTGGTGTCTCAGCATCAAATTAAAAGATTCGGACAGTGAGAATTGGAGTTTGACCGGGACACATTTGATGTGAGAGGAAGAGATGCCTCTCATGCAACGGGTAGTGGGTTGATGGTGTGGCAGCTCAGGATATTGTAGTATTGTACTGTACAAGCTATTTGTGGCCGCTCAGGATATTGTACTGTACAAGTTATAACATAAATTTCATCTATCAAGTTCGATCAAATTATGGATCTTAATGTTTGCTTCCTTTTCAGCACTTATTTGTTGTGGTGTTCTCAGGTTTTCAATGTAATTTAGTACAATGGATATCTTAATTTTTACTGTATTTTTTGTGATGACACGCCATGTTGGTTGGGATGGTAGTAGAAAGACACGGCACAATCGTAGATGAGGGCAAAAGGAGATGTTCCATGGGGAAGGAGTGTGTGGTACTTGGTTGTTGTAGAAAGCGGAAACCGGAGAACAACATCAATATTTGGCACGGCACAATCGTAAACCAGAGGCATGCATTGCTTGGCATCTGTGTTCATATTCATATTAATCATTTCAATAATGTCTAGCATCTTTATATTAGTCCAGTGGCAACGCACGGGCATTCAACTAGTATTTATAGACGATGGACTTGCAGGCGATGGAGGACGCGTCAAATTTCCAAATAGAAACACGGACGGTTTCCTTTTTCTGAATCCGATTCGGTCCCCAATTCCCCGTTTTCTGAAACTTGCCGCTCAGGTTGCTTTAGTTTTCTGAAATTTTCAGTCAATCCGATCTGGTCCCCAATTTTCCGTCAATCCGATGCAGGGGAACTTCACGATGGCCATGTGGATCCGAAACAAAAATCTCTCGTTCGGTTGGGGGATGAACAAACAAATAATCACACACATGGCCATGTGGATCCGAAACAAAAGTAATCACCATCAAAAACTGAATCGCACAAACATTACAAACTGAACTTGCACCCAAGGAAATCGCCAAGCGAGTTGCGAATTTCAATTCCCCCGAACAAAACCGAAAATTCAAGAACTGAAATGCTTCCAAGCTGAGGGGGGTCGTACCTTCGATCCGCCCGGCGACGATGGCTGGTTCTGCACCCCCACCCCACCCCCAATGAGCGCTTGCTGATGGAGAACCCGACTTGAAGAGCTCGGGTGACCTCCTCTTCATACCACCCACCATCTCTCCTTTGGTCCTTCCTCCAGCTGCTCGCCGGCAAATGGCTGCGATCCATGACCTCTCGCCCAGTGGCGGAGCTAGAGAAAAAATGCTGGAGGGGCTAAAGTCAAATACAACTATCTTGAGGGGGGCAAAGACTATACTTTTTCTAATTAAGCACTTCCAAAAAAATATTTCTTCAGACATTTTGTCAAGGTTGGGGGGGCCATGGCACCTGCAGCAATACATGTAGCTCCGCCGATGCTCTCGCCAACCCTCGCCGCTGCTCGCCGACGCGACGCCTTCCTCCAGCGCCTCCCCATACCAAGTGCTTCACCCGAAACCCGAAAAAGAAAAGGCCCAACAACCCGAACCACTCAGCGAGACAGACGCGCGCGTAGAAAAAAAGAAGAACGAGATGCTCCGGGGCGCTGAGATTGGTGCAGAATCCGACGGTCACAAAATTCAACCTGAAGCGAAATGAATAACAGACCACCAAAAATTAAGAAAAGTGCTCCATTTTGCTCAATTGATGTAGAAAACACGCAAACACTTGTCGGTGTATAAAACATGGGTATTTTATATCCTGACTTATGCACAGACGGTAGCAGCCTCCTTGCCGGCCAAGGTTTGCCGGAACTTGCCAAATAACAAGATTCAAAATCCAGTCGTAGAGGCTACTGAAGAGAAGTTCAAGACGAAGCATCAACAAACACTCAACTAGTGTTGAAAGTGAAGACATCTCTTGCCGGCAAGGCAAAGCCGGCAAGGCGAAGACCCGACAAGCTCTGTGCCGGCAAGCTTTTGCCAGCTCGTCAGCTAATCACTAATCGGTGAGGCGTCGACCGCGCATGCTGGTTGGTGAGATTTGTCGGGCACGTGTCAGCACGCAGAGAGAATATTTGCCTTTAATGACACCCGTCCAGAAGACGTGTAGAGCTAATAGGAGGTAGCTGGGCGAGCGGTGCAGGAACCTTGCCGGAGCTCCTCCTCTGCATGACATCTAACGGTGCATTTATTGTTTTTGTCCTAAACTGGCAGAGTTAGGTATGATAGCACTGTTTGCTATCTAATCAACCTGTAGTTACTGTTTTGCCACTGTGGTAACCCCTTGAGCTATAAAAGGAGGACCAGGGCAACGTTTACGGGGGATCGCTCGATCGAAACCCTAGCACAACCTGCATGCGTAGCTACTCCTTCCGCACCTTGCCGGAGAAAGCGCTCCTTGTACTCGTGCTCACACCCATCCAATACATCAAAGCAGGAGTAGGGTTTTACACCTCACGGTGGCCCGAACCTGGGTAAATCCTCTGCGCTCTCCATTGATTCTGCTCTTTGTGCTTGCGTATTCCCCTAGCCGAACCACAAAGGGGCTAGATTGCCCCATAGATGGTCGTACCCACGACATCTTTGGCGCCAACACTAGTTGCGCCTAAACCACATGAACCGTTGCTGCTATATATAGCGGCAACAAATCAAGTGACCAGTGCTGCATTAGTGGCACAGAGGGAAGTCGATGACGAAGAAGCAGCCGCGGCAAGCCCGTCCAGCGGCAAACCGGAATCTTCTCCGGCAAGGTCTGGCGCCGACAAGTCAGAAACAGTGCAAGCAAACGAGGCTAATCAACAAATAGTGCCGAAGAAGAAGGTGGTGCAGCGGCCCGTGTATTTTGTTAGTTCCCTTCTGCAGGGGGCTAGATCAAGATACTCCGGGGTGCAGAAATTGCTTTTCGGCCTCCTTATGGCCTCACGAAAGCTGCGTCACTATTTCTAAGCACATGAGATTACCGTCGTCACTCGCTTTCCGTTGCAACGCATTTTGAGAAACCCAGAGGCAACTGGCAGGATGGTGGAGTGGGCGTTGGAACTGTCAAGCTTTGCACTCAAGTTTGAAAGCACTTCAACCATTCAGAGCAGGGCCTTGGCGGAGTTCATTGCAGAATGGACACCAACGCAAGACGAAGAAATTCAAGAAACAACTCTCCCCGGTAAAGAGACAACCAAGGAATGGATCATGTACTTTGACGGTGCCTTCTCGCTGCGGCGCCGGTGCCGGAGTGCTGCTTGTCGCACCCACCGGAGAGCACCTCAAGTATGTAGTTCAAATGCACTTTCCCAGGGAGCAAGCTACAAACAGCACTGCTGAGTACGAAGGGCTCCTTACCGGTCTTAGGATCGCAGTGGACCTTGGAATCAGAAAGTTGATCATCCGTGGTGACTCGGAGCTTGTTGTAAAGCAAGTGAACAAAGATTACCAGAGCCTGTTGATGAAAGCATATGTGGAAGAAGTGAGGAAATTGGAGGAACACTTTGACGGGTTGCAAACAGAGCACATCCCTCGTGCGGAAAACAACATTGCTGATCACCTGTCAAAGTGTGCTGCTCAAAAGCTACTTGTGGAACCAGGAACTTTTGTGCTCCATTTGAATCAACCAATAGTCACTCCATCAACGCAGGCCAGCAAAAGAAGGAAGTTGAATTCCGGCAAGTACTTTCCGACAGAGCTCCTAGAAGCCGCCGGCAAGAAGGTCGCCGGGGACAACGACACGGTTGTTGGTGAGCAGACGCTTCGCGCAGAACCTCATGTTCTTACCGCCGAGGCAAGCGCTCCCGCGGCCGAAGAGATGCCTTTAATTCTTGTCGTCGAGCCGCAGGCTCCGGCATGGGCACAGCAGATAGTTCATTTCCTTCAAACAGGGGAACTTCACGATGAGCAAGAAGAAGCTGAGAAAGTAGCCCGTCAGTCAAGTATGTATCAGTTTGTGGATAACACGCTATACAGAAAGAGACCAAACAGTGTGAAATTGAAGTGTATTTGCCGGGAAGATGGACTAAAGCTATTGGCGGAGATACATGGAGGCGTATGTGGCTCTCACACAGGATCAAGAGCACTTGCCGGCAAAGCTTTCCGGCAAGGCTTCTACTGGCCCACTGCCCTCCAGGATGCAACTGAGCTAGTAACAAAGTGTGAAGCATGCCAGTTCCATTCAAAGAACATACATCAGCCAGCTCAAGCACTTCAAACAATCTCTCTCTCCTAGCCTTTTTCGGTCTGGGGGCTCGATATCTTGGGCCCCTTCCCCCGCGCTACCGGGGGCTTTGAGTTCTTGTACGTCGCCATCGACAAGTTCACAAAGTGGCCTGAAGTGGAGCCAGTGAGGAAGGTGACGGCGCAATCAGCCGTCAAGTTCTTCAAAGGATTAGTTTGCCATTTCGGGGTCCCTAACTGTAACACCCTGGATTTTTGCTTTTCCTTTTATTTGGATTTATTGAATATTTTAATTTGCATTTGGGTTTTTCAGTCAATTCTTTTGGACTTGCCACTTGGAATTATTTTTGATTTTCTTCCAAGTGGGTTCTACCATCCATAAACCCTCCCTAGACCTCATCCCTCTCACCATAATGCCATTGGATATTTTTATTTAATGGCATTATATTCTTTTTTCTCCTGAAAATGCCTACTTTCTCAATAAGCTATGAAGCAACCCTCATTTTTATTGCTCCAAAAATTCCAAGAAAATTCCCAAATATTCTTTGGATCATACCTCACCTCTCTATGCAAAAATATCCCATAGTCATTTGGAAATTTTCAGCTACGGAAAATGTTTTTGCTTTTGGACAGAATGGGCACTTTGTGAAGCAAGTACATTTTTCTATGATCTGTTGGAGCTGAAATTTTTACCACATGACTACCCTCCTAAGAGATGCTTAACCCCAGAATTTCAGACTTAAACTCCTAGCCGTTTGTCCCCAACACTTGGCACAAGTTTCTGTCCAGAAACTTTGCAGCTAGCTCAAGTCATGTCCACTGCGCCAGATGGCAAGCCAAGCACAGTTCTAGGCACCGCGTTGAAGGGACTTCACGATTGACACGGTTTGGCAGTGCCGAAAGCACCGTGTGTGCCAGTGCACGCGGTGACCGCGTGAGAGCACGGTGCATTGCATACGCTCGCCGCGCTCTGTGCATCGGGCCCCTCTGCCGCCGTCCATTCCCTCTCCACTCGCCACCGCAGCGTGTCCCAGCTCCATAGCAGCCTCCAGCGCGCCACCTAGCCTCGCCCTGCTCCTCCCCGATGCCAGCAAGCCGCTCGCCGAAAGCGGCCGAACGCTACCAGGCGGAACAGTGGGCGCGCATGCTCCGTTTTCTCCGCGTAGTTCACCGCACTATGCTTGCACGCGTGCACCGCGTAGCTGTGCACCTCTACTACTCCCCCACGTCACGCCCGAGCTTATCTCCCTCTCTCTTCTTCTGCAGCTAGTCACCGGCGGAGTCCCGAGCACGGCCATCCTCCATCTATAAATAGAGGCATCCCCGAGTCATTCTAGCCATCCCTCTCACCTTCTTTGGCCACAAATCACTCCCCAACGAGCGCGGCAAGGCCGGGAGGGCCTCCTGCCGCCGTTCATCTCCGGAATCCACCGCGGATCCCCCTTGAACGTGCACTCATTCCAGCCACCCCCAGCTTCGCTCTCTACTCCCCTCGAGATCGTGGTGATCTCCTGAGCTCGACGGTGCCACTAGCTCGCTGGATTGTCGCCGGAATCGCCGAATCTGACAAGCTCCGCCGCCGCCGTCTCTGGAGAAGAACCTCCCGACGCCGTCCGACCACCACAGCCATCGCCTCGGGTACGTGCGTGCTCGCCGTGCTGCGCTGAGTCCATCCCGCCCATCTCCGGCGACCACCGTGGCCTCCTCGACCGCCGTGGCCTCCTCGCCGGAGAACCACCGGCGACAGTGCCACCTTTCCTGTTCTCTCTCTCTCTCTTTTAATCCTAACAGTGGGACCCCACTGTCAGCCTCTCACTCTCTCTCCCGAAGCGGTATCAATGGAGGCGTAATACAGGAATACGCCTTCGACCCCACTGTTCTGGAAATTCGTTTAAAATCATTTAAATGAATATTTTGACCAGCTTCTGACCCCAACTTTGACCAGCTCTAACTTTTATTCTATAAGTCCAATTGAGTTGATTCTTTTTGCTACTGGTTTGTATTGAGCTAAAGTTTATGCATGCCAAATTTCAGAATTTTTCTTGCTGTTGAGAATTTCTGGTGAAATAAAATGCTTTATGTGACATTTTCTTTTTGCATTTAAAATATTTTCAGAAGCTCCTAATTGTGTTGGAGAAGTCCAGGAGTATTGTGACACTCCTTTGAACCAAGGCAAGCCACAACATTCATATGCAAGGATGGCATTGCAATGACATTGGTTTATTTGAATTAAATTCATCATATAATTCACTATTAAAATGATTTGCTATATAGAACTTATTGCATAGAATTTGTTCCATGTCATTTTGATAGTATGCAGTAGGGTATATTCTTTCTAGCTAAAGTGTGCAGTAGAGACATGTCATATGCTCTCGTGGTAGCAAGATGCATTCATCACTCATGAACATGACCCGTGCATCCATTCACACTATGGATCGAATCATTTTAATTCAAGTTAAACTTGATGTTAATTCAACTTGAACATGCTGTTGATCGAGTCATGGTGCCACCGAATCGAGCTCACCAGTCCAACCACACTTGCCTGGATGGGGAGGCCCTAATGCGGTCTATTGTCATGCCTCTCGCCGGTGCCTCCTACGAGGGAAGGTTGTGCACTGGCGCTACCCTGGCCCGGTAGGCAGTCATAACCTTGTGTGCCCGAGTTTTACGGTACCGAGGTCCCCATTTGGGACGATGTTTTTGTTTGGCCATGACGGTGGCAGCCACAGAGGTGGCGGATGTCACGAGTTGGCATCGGGGCCACCCATGACATAGCCCAAAATTGGAGTTTGTCGGAGTGGCCGGGAGAGTGTCATGCAATAGATTGGTTTTGTCGGAATATCGTTGGTCCACCCGAATGGGAGCATGAGGCCATGAGTTCCGTAGTGTGGGTACAGTGTACTAACCTCTGCAGAGTGTATAATCTATCGATAGCCGCGTCCTCAGATATGGACACAGTTCGTAGTAGGTCACACCGTGGGTCAACAGATATAATTAACTTGCACACTAAGATTCACAAGATGGCATATGCAGAATTGGTGATCGAGTAAGGATCACTATGAAAGGTATGGATGTGATCAAGTGAGGATCACGTTGGTAAGTTATGAACGGTGGTTACGTGGTAACCCCGAAATGGTAAGTTGGTCCCAGGGACCACGGCAACATTTCACGCACACCTCATGTTGGGTAGTATCATGCTCATGCATTAAACTTGCTAAATGCCTTGTTGTTGTTTGTCGTACTTGTTTTTTTGCTGTGAGCTTGCGAGTACATTCAAAGTACTCACTTGGCTTATCATGCCACATGCAGGAGAAGCCGTGCATGGTGTGGATATCGAGCAATATGTCGCGCTCTAGGCCGTGTCCCAGCAGTGTCCCTGTGAAGTGGAGTTCCGCTACCTCGTCGTTCCGCTGCCGCGTAGTAGTTCCCTTATCATCGAGGCCCCTGAGATGTCTACTAAATAATGTACATAAGTGCAGCCGCACCACGTGTGCCGCTTGGCCTCACTTATCATGTAATATTTGGAACCTATGTATCCGCTAGAGATCAATAAAGCGGTTGTTTTCTGTACCAAGTTGTTGTGTATTGCCAGAAGACTTGATCTCTGGGCTGGCAATGCAAGGTAAACCGATTGCTCTGTGCCGGGGTGCCACAATGCTTGGTATCAGAGCCGCGCTGACTGTAGGACGCCCTAGATAGCCGACGCGTTAGAAAACGATAGTTTTAGCCTCTGTAGCGATTTGAGGATTGACTCTGCACTTGGGTGTTGCATTGCATGCATATAGCTTACTGTTAATACTGATCAGCTAATATTGTGAGTGTAGATGGCACTAGTCCCTTATCCGTATCAGCCTGAGCCAGCACCTTCCACCTTTCCGCATCTGCTTAGCAACGTGTGGCGCCGACTCTACCTCGACGGCGATTACCCTGTGTACCAGGTGTATCGAGAGCAGCTTGCAGATGGTATTTACGAGTATCACGCGGAGGTCGTCATGCACAACAGTACCGTGGTGGGCACTTACACTCGCTCCACCAAGGGCGGGACTGCTTCTACACCCGACCAGGCGGTCCAGTTTGCAGCATTCGAGGCTCTCACTAACTTGCACTATAACAAGATTCAGATGCAGACTTACCCAGGTTTCTACTTCTATCCGTCCCTGTTTGAGTCAGGATAGATCCGTTTCCCTTACATTGATCCGGAGTGTGACCGGTCAGCCAGCCACCTATCTCGTTACATAACGGCTGGATACTTTCTGATCGTCAGCCTAGCCCAGGAGCTGAACCGCGTTCGAGACGAGCTAGCTGCCGCTCGATCTACCTTCGCTCCACCTTTACTTATCCATACATCGCTTGTTCCTCCAGTTACCTTACCTCCACCTGCACCAGTGACTCTCACACCTTCTCAGAGTAACTCAGGTACTTCGGCAGTGACTCCCCATGAGTCCCTAGCCCAGTGGGCTATGCTTCTCGCTACCCCAGCCGCTCCGATGCTACGGAGCCACCCTGCTCCAGACCCTAAGGGAGAGTCGTCCCGTCAGCGTCGTCGTGTTTCCTTTACTCCGGAGGTGTCCATCATCAGTTCTGATTTGGAGTCTGACACCGAGGAGACACCAGCAGGACCGTCAGAGTGCCAGTGCGATCGCTGTCGTCACGAGTAGATGAGGATGATGTGGTGTTTGGTTGTATGCATGTAGTAATACTATCCATGCTGTTGTCCTGTTATGTATGCTGGATGATGTATTGTATAATTATGTTGTTTTCTGTTATTCGCTTTGGCTTTTCTCGATTTCCTTTCCGGGTTTGTTGCTTCACCTTCCTATTTTTTTCCTTATGGATGTTGCTCATCTCGATGCTTCGTATTGGGAAACACATATAGGATGACAAGGTGTGGCAGTAACTATTATGGTGGCGATGATACTCCAGTTCGTCGATCCGCCAGGCAAGCAGGACATTCTCCAGAACCATATCAGCCACCACCTCCTCCACCTCAAGCACCCACAACAGAGCAGATTATGCGAATGTTTGAGGAAAAGAGGAACCAAGATCTGATGGAGTTCCTGAGAAGCATGCAGACTATGGTCGGGCAGAATAATCACAATGGTAATCACTCCAAGCTATTAGACTTTCAGAGGACCAAACCGCCAAGTTTCAGTCAAGCAGTGGACCCAATGGAAGCCGATGATTGGTTGAGGACCATTGAAAAGAAGCTAGAAATTGCTTGCACTGACGATGCTGATAAGGTACCCTTTGCCACTCATTATCTGGAAGGACCAGCTGCTATATGGTGGGATAGTGCCAAAATTATGTGGCCTGCTAAAGACGAGATTACTTGGGACAAATTCAAAGATAAATTCCGCAAGTATCATATTCCCGCCGGTATCTTGAAGGTCAAGCAGCGAGAATTCCTCACCCTTACCCAAGGGAACTCGACTGTAAGTGAGTATTTAAACAAGTTCAATCACTTGGCCCGTTATTCTACACATGATGTGGCCACCGAAGAACGGAAGATAGATCGGTTCCTAGGAGGACTCAACCTTACCCTCCGATGTGCACTCAACCTGCTGGATTTCCCCGACTTCCAAACTTTGGTGAACAAGGCACTCATTGCCGAAAGGGAACACAAACTGGTTAATGATCATAAGACTACCTATGAAGACCGCAAATGCAAGTTTGAACCCAAGAAGGAAGGGCAAGTTTTTCAGAAGATTCGTACTTGGCAGCAACCCCAGTTCGAGTTCAAGCCAACCTGGCAGCAGGGGAACATCAAGAATGAAAGTCAGATTAAGACTGTGGTCGCCAAGCCAAACAAGGAAGACTGTCAGCGTAACAATGCATGTTACTCATGTGGACAAACTGGGCATTACGCGAGGCAGTGTCCCAAGAACGGAAAGTCGCCAACCAACCTGAAGCCTCAAGTCAATTATGTGGGGAAATTCCCCAACCGGAAGTATATTCGAGGGCAAGTTCATCATATCTTCGCCAAAGAAGCCTCCGAAGTTCCCGATGTGGTCATTGGTATGTTTCCTGTTAATGACATACCTGCAACAATTTTATTCGATTCCGGGGCTTCCCATTCTTTTATTTCGCGGAGTTTTGTTGCCCAACATCGACTTTCCTATACTCTTTTGGACAAAGTTATGGTGGTACAATCCCCCGGATCCAGGCTCAGGACAAATATTGTATGCCGAGGATTGAAAATATCAATCAATGGAGTTATCTTCCCCGCATCCCTAGTATCCATTGAATCTCCAACAAGACACCAGGTCTGCATCAACTGTGCAACAAGAGAAGTCACGCTAATAAATCCCTCGGGCCAGTCTGCTCGGTTCTTTGCCGGTCGAGCCATGCCAAAGAAAGGGATGGTTTATGCAGCAATTACTACAGTATGAATCTAGTCCCAGTTCTATGAATTCCCAGATGTGTTTCCAGATGAATTGCCAGGCATGCCACCAGATCGAGAACTTGATTTTTCCATTGAGCTCGTGCCCGAGACAACACCGATTTACAAGAAATATTATCGTATGCCTTCATCCGAACTAGTGGAGTTGAAGAAGCAATTGGATGAGATGCTTCAAAAAGGATATATTCACCCCAGTTCATCTCCTTGGGGTGCACCTGCAATATTTGTGGGCAAGAAAGATGGCAGTTTTCGGATGTGTGTTGACTACCGCGCTCGCAATGATGTCACAATCAAGAATAAATATCCGCTGCCCAGGATCGATGATTTGTTCGATCAACTTAGTGGAGCTCAAGTGTTCTCCAAGATTGATTTGCGCACCGGGTATCACCAGCTGAAAATCAGAAAAGAAGATATCCCCAAGACAGCATTCACTACACGATATGGGCTGTACGAGTATACGGTCATGTCATTTGGATTGACCAACGCTCCTGCATTCTTCATGCACATGATGAACAAGGTGTTCATGGACTTTCTGGACAAGTTTGTGGTAGTATTCATTGATGAGATCCTCATATATTCCAAAAGTGAAGAAGAACACAAATAGCATCTCCGAGCAGTGTTGGAGCGATTACGCGCTCATCAACTCTACGCCAAGTTCAGAAAATGTGAATTTTGGCTGAAGGAAGTGGGATTCCTTGGGCATACTCTTTGCGCTCAAGGAGTGTCCGTGGATCAAAGCAAAGTCAGAGAAGTATTAAATTGGAAGACACCTGTTTTAGTGACAGAAATCAGGAGTTTCTTGGGTCTGGCAGGTTATTACCGTCGCTTCATTGAAGGCTTCTCAAAGATTGCCAAGCCAATGATTGAACTACCCAAGAAGAATCAGAAGTTCATATGGACGGAAGCATGTGAGAACAGTTTCAATGAGCTAAAGACCCGTTTGACCACCGCTCCAGTGTTGACTCTACCAGATATCTACCGGAGCTTCGACATCTATTGCGACGCCTCCAGGCGTGGCATTGGGTGTGTACTTATGCAAGATGGAAAGGTCGTGGACTATGCATCAAGACAGCTCCGATCGCATGAGGAGAATTATCCTACCCATGACTTGGAGATGGCAGTTGTGGTCCATGCCTTAAAAATTTGGAGGCATTACATCATTGGAAAACGATGCCAAATCTACACCGACCACAAGAGTCTCAAGTATATATTCACGCAACCGGACTTGAACCTCCGATAAAGAAGATGGCTTGAGTTGGTCAAAGACTATGACCTTGGTATCAACTACCACCCTGGAAAAGCAAATGTGGTCGCCGATGCTCTTAGTCGCAATCCGGCCACCGCAAACTCATTAATCGAGCGTCTGCACCCAGCACTTCAAGAAGAAATAGCTCAGCTCAATATGATCCTTTGTGATGCAACTTGCTCGGTTACCTTGGAAGTAACCCCTACTCTGGAAGATGAAATCCGAAGGGCTCAATCTGGTGACTCAATGTTACTCAAGGTAATGGCCCAAGTATGAGAAGGGAAGACATCAGATTTAAAATTGATGATAAAGGTACACTCCGATTTCGGAATCGAGTCTGTGTACCGGACCTCGAGGAATTAAAGCAGCAGATTCTGAAGGAAGCTCACGAGTCTGCATACTCCATTCACCCCGGAGGCACTAAAATGTATCAAGATTTGAAGCAAACATTCTGGTGGGAAGGTATGAAGAAAGATATTGCCTATTACGTCGCCTGTTGCGATACATGCAACAAGGTGAAGGCTGAACATCAGAAACCCGCCGGTCTACTTCAACCCTTACCCGTTCCGCAATGGAAATGGGATGATATCTGCATGGACTTCATCATGGGGTTACCGAGGACACCACGAGGAAATAACGCCATATGGGTCGTGGTCGACATGCTTACCAAGGTGGCCCACTTTATTCCAATAAGGACAACCTACCGTGCAAACCAACTCGCTCAACTTTACATATCCAGGATTGTCAGTCTGCATGGGATACCCAGGACTATCACTTCAGACCGAGGATCTTTATTTACCTCGGCGTTCTGGCTACGTCTACACCAAGCCCTGGGAACCGCTTTGAAGCATAGCACTGCTTATCACCCTCAGACCGATGGACAGACAGAACGGGTAAATCAGATCTTGGAAGACATGCTTCGGGCATGCGCTCTTGCTCATGGACCCAAATGGGAGGACAGCCTACTGTACGCTGAGTTTTCCTACAACAACAGCTACCAAACTAGTCTCAAGATGTCACCCTTCGAGGCTCTATACGGACGTAAGTATCGCACCCCGCTGAATTGGTCTCAGATAGGAGACAGCCGAATCTTCGGGACTGATTTGATGATGGAAGCAGAAAAGCAAGTTAAAGAAATTTGAGACAGACTGCAAGTAGCAAAATCTCGTCAGAAGAGCTACTATGACTCAAAGCATAGGCAGATCAGTTTCGAACCAGGTGAATATGCATACCTCCGAGTCACCCCCATGAAAGGAGTCAAAAGGTTTCACACTCGGAGAAAGCTCGCACCAAGGTACATCGGTCCGTTTCCAGTTATGACCAGAGTGGGCAAAGTTGCTTATCAGTTAGAATTGCCTCCCGAGCTATCCGAGGTTCATGATGTGTTCCACGTGTCTCAGCTACGGAAATGCATCGCACCACCCGCCAAACAGACAGATATGACAGAACTAGAGCTTGCCAAAGATTTAACATATGAGGAGAAACCCTTGAGAATCTTGGAAGAGATGGACAGAGTCACCCGCAGCAAGACTATAAAGTTCTACAAGGTCCAATGGGAGCACCACACTGAGGATGAGGCCACCTGGGAAAGAGAGGATTTCTTAAGGACTGCATACCCATATTTGTTTCCTGAGCAACCGAATCACGAGGACGAGATTCATCCTAAGGGGGGGAGGTTTGTAACACCCTGGATTTTTGCTTTTCCTTTTATTTGGATTTATTGAATATTTTAATTTGCATTTGGGTTTTTCAGTCAATTCTTTTGGACTTGCCACTTGGAATTATTTTTGATTTTCTTCCAAGTGGGTTCTACCATCCATAAACCCTCCCTAGACCTCATCCCTCTCACCATAATGCCATTGGATATTTTTATTTAATGGCATTATATTCTTTTTCCTCCTGAAAATGCCTACTTTCTCAATAAGCTATGAAGCAACCCTCATTTTTATTGCTCCAAAAATTCCAAGAAAATTCCCAAATATTCTTTGGATCATACCACACCTCTCTATACAAAAATATCCCATAGTCATTTGGAAATTTTCAGCTAAGGAAAATGTTTTTGCTTCTGGACAGAATGGGCACTTTGTGAAGCAAGTACATTTTTCCTTGATCTGTTGGAGCTGAAATTTTTACCACATGACTAACCTCCTAAGAGATGCTTAACCCCAGAATTTCAGACTTAAACCCCTAGCTATTTGTCCCCAGCACTTGGCACAAGTTTCTGTCCAGAAACTTTGCAGCTAGCTCAAGTCATGTCCACTGCGCCAGATGGCAAGCCAAGCGCAGTTCTAGGCACCGCGTTGAAGGGACTTCACGACTGACACGGTTTGGCAGCGCCGAAAGCACCGCGTGTGCCAGTGCACATGGTGACAGCGTGAGAGCACGGTGCATTGCATACGCTCGCCGCGCTATGTGCATCGGGCCCCTCTGCCGCCGTCCATTCCCTCTCCACTCGCCACCGCGGCATGTCCCAGCTCCCCAGCAGCCTCTAGCATGCCACCTAGCCTTGCCCTGCTCCTCCCCGACGCCGGCAAACCGCTCGCCGGAAGCGGCCGAACGCTACCAGGCGGAACAGTGGGCGCGCATGCTCCGTTTTCTCCACGTAGTGCGCCGCACTATGATTGCACGCATGCACCGCGTAGCTGTGCAACTCTACTACTCCCCCACATCGCGCCCGAGCTTATCTCCGTCTCTCTTCTTCTGCAGCTCGTCGCCGGCGGAGTCCCGAGCATGGCCATCCTCCATCTATAAATAGAGGCATCCCCGAGTCATTCTAGCCATCCCTCTCACCTTCTCTGGCCACAAATCACTCCCCAACGAGCGCGGCAAGGCCGGGAGGGCCTCCTGCCACCGTTCATCGCCGGAATCCGCCGCGGATCCCCCTTGAACGTGCACTCATTCCAGCCACCCCCAGCTTCGCTCTCTGCTCCTCTCGAGATCGTGGTGATCTCCTGAGCTCGACGGTGGCACTAGCTCGCCGGATCGTCGCCGGAATCGCCGAATCCGACAAGCTCCGCCACCGCCGTCTCTGGAGAAGAACCTCCCGACGCCGTCCGACCACCCCAGCGTCGCCTCGGGTACGTGTGTGCTCGCCGTGCTGCGCTGAGTCCATCCCGCCCATCTCCGGCGACTGCCGTGGCCTCCTCGCCGGAGAACCACCGGCGACAGCGCCGCCTCTCATCTTCTCTCTCTCTCTCTCTTTTAATCCTGATAGTGGGACCCCACTGACAGCCTCTCACTCACTCTCCCGAAGCGGTATAAGTGGAGGCGTAATCCAGGAATACGCCTTCGATGTGGCCTGTTCTGGAAATTCATCTAAAATCATTTAAATGAATATTTTGACCAGCTTGTGACCCCAACTTTGACCAGCTCTAACTTTTATTCTATACGTCCAATTGAGTTGATTCTTTTTGCTACTGGTTTGTATTGAGCTATAGTTTATGCTTGCCAAATTTCAGAATTTTCTTGCTGTTGGCAATTTCTGGTGAAATAAAAATGCTTTATGTGACATTTTCTTTATGCATTTAAAATATTTTCAGAAGCTCCTATTTGTGTTGGAGAAGTCCAGGAGTATTGTGACACTCCTTTGAACCAAGGCTAGCCACAACATTCATATGCAAGGATGGCATTGCAATGACATTGGTTTATTTGAATTAAATTCATCATATAATTCACTATTAAAATGATTTGCTATATAGACTTATTGCATAGAATTTGTTCCATGTCATTTTGATAGTATGCAATAGGGTATATTCTTTCTTGCTAAAGTGTACAGTAGAGACATGTCATATGCTCTCATGGTAGCAAGATGCATTCATCACTCATGAACATGACCCGTGCATCCATTCACACTATGGCTCGAATCATTTTAATTCAAGTTAAACTTGATGTTAATTCAACTTGAACATGCTGTTGATCGAGTCATGGTGCCACCGAATCGAGCTCACCAGTGCAACCACACTTGCCTGGATGGGGAGGCCCTAATGCGGTCTATTGTCATGCCTCCCGCCGGTGCCTCCTACGAGGGAAGGTTGTGCACTGGCGCTACCCTGGCCCGGTAGGCAGTCATAACCTTGTGTGCCCGAGTTTTATGGTACCGAGGTCCCCATTTGGGATGATGTTTTTGTTTGGCCACGACGGTGGCAGCCACAGAGGTGGCGGATGTCACGAGTTGGCATCGGGGCCACCCATGACATAGCCCAAAATTGGAGTTTGTCGGAGTGGCCGGGAGAGTGTCATGCAATAGATTGGTTTTGTCGGAATATCGTTGGTCCACCCGAATGGGAGCACGAGGCCATGAGTTCCGTAGTGTGGGTACAATGTATTAACCTCTGCAGAGTGTATAATCTATCGATAGCCGCGTCCTCGGATATGGACACAGTTCGTAGTAGGTCACACCGTGGGTCAACAGATATAATTAACTTGCACACTAAGATTCACAAGATGGCATATGCAGAATTGGTGATCGAGTAAGGATCACTATGAAAGGTATGGATGTGATCAAGTGAGGATCACGTTGGTAAGTTATGAACGGTGGTTACGTGGTAACCTCGAAATGGTAAGTTGGTCCCAGGGACCACGGCAACATTTCACGCACACCTCATGTTGGGTAGTATCATGCTCATGCATTAAACTTGCTAAATGCCTTGTTGTTGTTTGTCGTACTTGTTTTGTTTGCTGTGAGCTTGCGAGTACATTCAAAGTACTCACCTGGCTTATCATGCCACATGCAGGAGAAGTCGTGCATGGTGTGGATGTCGAGCAGTATGTCGCGCTCTAGGCCGTGTCCCAGCAGTGTCCCTATGAAGTGGAGTTTCGCTACCTCGTCGTTCCGCTGCCGCATAGTAGTTCCCTTATCATCGAGGCCCCTGAGATGTCTACTAAATAATGTACATAAGTATAGCCGCACCATGTGTACCGCTTGGCCTAGCTTATCATGTAATATTTGGAACCTATGTATCCGCTAGAGATCAATAAAGCGGTTGTTTTCTATACCAAGTTGTTGTGTATTGCCAGAAGACTTGATCTCTGGGCTGGCAATGCAAGGTAAACCGGTTGCTCTGAGCCGGGGTGCCACACTAACAGGATCATCACCGACAACGGCACACAATTCACGAGCCGCACCTTCATGCAGTATGTCCAGGACCTTGGTGGCAAAATCTGTTTTGCATCTGTTGCTCACCCGAGAAGCAACGGCCAAGCGAAAAGGATGAACGCTGAAGTGTTGCGTGGCCTCAAGACAAGAACCTTTGACAGGCTGCGCAAATGTGGAAGGCGCTGGATTGATGAGTTGCCGGCAGTTCTTTGGTCACTCAGGACGACATCAAATCGAGCTACCGGCCAAACACCCTTCTCCCTAGTCTATGGTGCAGAAGTGGTGCTCCCCACGGAACTCATATACGGGTCACCTCGAGTGCTCGCTTACGATGAAGCTGAGCAAGAGCAGTTGCGGCAAGATGACGCAATGCTCCTTGAGGAGGATCGTCTTCGGGCGGCTGTGCGAGCTGCATGCTACCAGCAAGCCTTGCGCCGCTATCATAGCTGCAAAGTGCATGCCCGAAGCCTTGAGGAAGGCGACCTTGTTCTTCGGTGCGTCCAATCCGCCAAGAGATCTAACAAGTTGACGCCAAAGTGGGAAGGCCCTTATCGGAGAGTACGAGTCACCAGACCAGGCGCAGTCCATCTGGAGACCGAAGATGGCATCCAAGTGCAAAACTCATGGAATATTGAGCATCTTCGCAAGTTCTACCCATAAGGCGCAGTTGCCGGGCCTCCCAGCAACCCCTTTTGTACAAGCTTTGTCGGCAAGACTTGTAACCCTTTGTACAAAGCCAGGCGCAGATCCTGAGCATAAGTGAAATAAAGCTAAGTGTTTCACAACTCTTCGTATATATTCATTTATATGTAGATGCATGTGATGTTGTGATTACGCTTTGATTCGTATAAAATGGCTAATGAACCATCAAGGTTCCCAAACCACTTCTTTTTCTTCTTTCTTTTTCTCAAAGGACAGAAGGATCCCTCGCATGCAAGTTTCTCGGGAGGAGTGACGTGGGGTACCATTCAACGACGTTCAAGTAATCATTTCATGCGACAAGAGAGAAGCAGTGCAAGGAAAAGCTAAGTTGAAAAACTTTGAAACAATCTCCTTGTTGCACTTGCAATTTTCCTTGAACGATTCTGTGTTTGTATGAAAAACCTGCACGCGAAGGGACCTTGTCATGATCATTCGCGCTCTTACCTTGTTTCGAGTCCGCTCAACAATTTAATTAGCTGCGTTGAAAACGTCAAAGAAAAACTTGTCGGCGGCAACACTACCAGCAGGCTGCTAAGGACCCGTTCCTCAAAGCGCTCGCGGCAAGTGTACGCACCGGCAAGCTTCCGACAAGCATAGTGTATAAAAACATACAAAGACAAAATAAGACAGGGGAAACGACATACATTCATCCATCAGCACAAGTTATGTTACATCATAAAAGCAGTACCAGTCTGACATAAGATCGAACGTGTCTTTTACATGATAGCACAACGATGAAGATAACGACAAAATTAATCCCGACGGTCACCCTGGATCCTGGGAACTTGGAGAACCTTGTCGGCAAGAGGGGCAGCGATCTTGTCGGCGGCAGTAACGTCAGTGTTCTCCGGCAGCTTCCTGAAGACCCCGGAAAGATCAAGGCCGGGATTGCGATGAGCAAGTTTAAGCAGCACCTTGCATACAACTTCACACGCAAATTTCTGGGATTCGTCAGCAAACGCGGCAGACCTGTCTTCGTGATATGTCTTCAAGCCATCAATAAGGCCCTCGAAGAACTTGGTCAGTCTGACGCTGGTGGCCTCCTTGTCGTTGACAGTAAAACCCCAGCTCTTCATGTCCATCATGGCGATCTGGGAAGTAATGCGCTCAGCGGCATTAACAAGCCTGCCGATCCAGAGGGAAAGGTTATCGTGCAGCTAGGTGTAGTTGTCTTCAGCATCCTTCTTCAAGGCCCCTTCCTTCTCCAGCTTCTTCGTCAAGACTCTCTCCCTTTCCTTGGCGGATTCCAAATCTGTTACCAAGGTGGCCAGTTGGGATTTCAGATCCTCAATTGCCTTGGCGGCAGCATCAAGATCTTGACTCTTAGACGACAGCTGCGTTTGCAGGTCCCCGAGAGTACGGGCCGCTTTCAGCGCTTCGTTCTTAAGGGTCTCAACTTCCTTGCTGCTCCCGGCAAGATCTTCCTTTAACTTGGCCATTTGGGATTCTAATTCTGTCTTGGCGGCGGCAGCAGCGACAACCTTGTTGGAAGCCTCCTTGAGCTTGGCGGTGCTATCTCGAGCTTGGGTTTCAATAGAATCCTTGTGGTTCTGTTCCAGCTCTTACGTCCTTTGCTCAAGGAGTTTCTCGATTTCTTCATCTTTGCCGCGGAGAGTGGCGGCAAGGGCTTCTTCCCGTGCGGCAAGATCTTTCTCTTTGGCGTTGAGCAGCGCCTCACGCTCTGTCAACTTGCCGTCACGAATTGCTGTAGGATCGAAGTATGTCTACCAGAGGGGGGGTGAATGGGAGTTTGAAATTTTTCTCGGAAATATTAAAACTCTCGGAACCCAGCAGCGGAACGAATGAAAATACAGTAAACAGTGAGCGAAAACAAACTACCGAATGGAAACTAACAACATGTACTGAGGTAAATCACATGATTGAAATATGGCATGTCACAGTTCGAATGTAGAGAGGGTAGCAGAAGTGACCAGTGATGCTCGATGGCGACAAGGTGTTTGGTAGACCAGTTCACCCTTCTGCACAAGGACTACGTCTGGTTGGAGGGGTTGTGATTTAACACAGAAGATAAACTCTCTTCGCCCTTTTCTCCTCGACAATTGGTTCGTCAACCAATGTCGATTACTCGTGGTAGATGCTTGAAGGCGATCTCCGAACCTTTACAGACTTCTTCTTCGATAACCACAATTACTCTTGGTCTCTGAAGAAATTGACACCTAACCGTCTAGAGAGTTTGCAGCTCTCAAGAGTAATAGGCGGAGCGTACTGGACTTAGATTCTAGTGATGCTGAACCACTATCTAATTTTTCGGCTCTAGGGTTTTCTCTCGGTGGATTTTAAACTCAAATCTCTCGGAGAGGGGTTGCTCAACAATCTTCTCAGAATCAAACGGAGCAGCCACCGGACAACGCCGGCGCGGGGTGGCTATTTATAGCCGCAGCCTTCCCTGATGGGAAATGACCATTTTGGACACGCGGTCCAGCCAATGGCCAACCGACACGTTCACAACGGTCGGATTTGTGAGCAACGGTAACATTACTTGAGGAACAAGTAATGCTAACTCCTCGGTCAGAGACAAATCTCTCGCAGCGAAGAAGATCACAGTCTCTTGCTGGCAAGTATTTGCTCGGAACACAAAGAGATTTCTGTCACAGCTTTCATAGGATTTGGGTTTAGCATCAGTGAATCAAATCTTAGAACGCTACACCCCTCTTAATAGTACGGTGGTCCTATGACTCAATAAGGAGAAAAGAAACAACGAAAAGAATGCTACGTCTTCTCTTCGTCTTCAATTTCCTCGGCTACAGTCACTTCCTTCGGACAGGCACCGAATCAAATGCTTCACGTCAGCAATTTTTGAGGGGTCACTCTTGTCGTCATAACCTTCGGTGATAACATTCACTGCTACGCAGGGGATAATCTTCGGAGTTGTGAATCCAAACTCCTCTTAACTCCAGGGACCTGTTACTCTGTGTGCACTAGCAAACACATCAGTCCCTCACTGTTTGTCAATCAATCTCCAAAACATAAGGAGGCAAATTATTGCACCAACAATCTCCCCCTTTTTGGACGATTGATGACAAAACAGATAATCATCGAAGTGAAGATAGATAAGTGTAAAATGGATCAAACAAGAGTGAGTAAGAGTTACTTGCTCGAATATGAAATGGACTCCCCCTAAATGTATGCAGGGACGAAAGATATGAGATAGATTCTCCTGCAATAATTTGAAGTATATGTAGGAAATTTCAATCTTTCGAGACATTTCATTCGCACTGATGAGATATAATCCATCGAGATCTTAGTGCAATCAAAGATAACTTCTGATAATAATTCCACCTGCAAGACAAATACTTCGAGAGAAATGGTGCAGCAGCAGGGGTTATTAACATTACAGCACAGAAGTTATCGAGTTTTACAACATAGTGCGGATAGGATATAGACCAAAAGTTGCAAACTCGAACGAAACCAAACTCAAATGAAACACCAAAAGCAAATCTATCAAGACTCGATGTAATTCTCCCCCTTTTTGTCAACAAGTGTCAAAAAGGTGACGAATAACATGAGTGAAGAAACACAGATCTTGGATCAATCGGTGGCATCTCCGGATGAGCTGTCCGAGGTGATTTCATCTTCGGAAGTGACCGGAATGGCTTCGTCTTCAGCAGCAACAGATTTTCCTTCAAGAATAAGAGCTTGGGGCTGAGCAGACGAAGGAATAGCTCGAGGGACCATAGGAGGAGCATGAGACTGCACATTGCCTTCGGTAGGTTTCTCTGTCGGTGATGTGGCTTCAGATTCATCAAGCAATTTACGCAGCTTTAGATGAAGAAGATCAGTTGTAGGCTCACGAGCAGGTAGAGAAGGAGTCCTATCTTGAAAATCTTCGATAGTGAAGCCTTTGTCGATGTAGTCATAGAGCTCTTGGAGATTGACATTCAGGAGTTGTTTCTCGGTAAAGAACTTGCGAAGCAATTTCCAGAGTCTCTTCTTATTTTCATCAGCTATCAGATGCATTATCCTCGTGCGATTGTTAAGTACATTCAGCTCGGAGGCGAGATGTTTTTTCTCGCGTCGATCCTCAGCGATATGCTACAGCAGCAGTTGTTGTGTACGCAAACTGACTTCGAGTTGCGATGGAGGTTGAGGCGTAATCTTTCGGTCGCGCTGAGGCAGACGAGGCCCATCAAATTGCTTGTGATAATCACGCGAGCTTGAAGCAGGCGACTTGCCTGAAGAAAGATCAGTCATAACTTGCAAAGTATCGCGAACAGGAGGAATAAAGCTTTTGTGGCTTTCCTTCGCAAGATACACTGTGCGCATGGCATGATCAACAACTTTCTGGATCCATGGCGCAAACACTTTGATGCAAAAGGGATATTGAGCAGAATCCTTCAGAATGCGTAGGAACATGTTTTCCACATCGAAAATGTATCGCTCAGAGATTGCATATATTGCATTGCGAAGAACATCTGAGATGGATTTGTCCGGATTCATACCAGCCAATGGGCAAATGGTGTATGAGAGCATATGGAATAGCGTCTGATTATCGAATGATAAATGCTCAGGACGAGGAGGACCAGTGTAGTCACGAATCTTTTCGGGATCCATTGTGCAGCGAAAAAGTTCATCTGATATGACATCAATGTTATGAACTTGAATGTTAGTGTTGCCGTGCTCAAAGCGAGGGAAATGGAAGTGCGAGACAAAATCTGTCGAAGTGCACTTGATGCGTTTTCCTTCGGTCATCCATTCCATAATCCATTTTGAGCTATCTTTTTCATCACCAGAGATGTACAATGTTGCATAGAATTGAAGAATAATTTCTCTGTTCCACGGATGCTCGAACTCAAAGACCTTTGTGAGGTAGAAATCATCCAGATCCTGAAGTAACTGATTAAAACAGCCAATATTTCGCATAGCAGGAACGTCCAGAAATTCATGAGGAAAAATCTTCTTGCTCTCATAAAGGACCCGAGAGTAATAAATAGCTGTTTCTTTGGTCCAGAAATGAGGCGATTCAGAGGTGCGGGGACCATCATACGGACTGGCCTGAAAGAATCTTGGATGCGCATTCCGATTAAAAAGCGGTCCTTTTGCGCCTGCGCCTGTCGAGAACAATGGCAATTCTTCGCGGGGATATGGATATTTGAGTTCTTCTTCAGGAGAAAGATACTCATCACCATATACAACTGAGTCAGACCGGCGGGCAGAGACAGATTTGTGTTCGGAGGGATCAACATCTGGCATCCGTGCGACTGTATCGATGGATAACTTGAGTGGAGAGGGAGTATGTGGCACAACAGATGGTGCAGCAGGGGCGCTTGGCACTGGAGCAGGTTCATCAACTTTGAGCATCGAGGCCGAAACATCCATTGGAGGAGGCTGAGACTGTTCCACAGTAAATTGTTTTTGCTCGTCGACAGATGGAGCTGGGACTTGTGACGCTTCATGAGCTGGAGAGGCTTGGGGTTCGGAGCGAGGAATTTCACCTTCCTCTGAAACAACGTGTTGCGAGGGAATTTCAGCCCGAGCAGGGAAAGCCACATGCACTGGTTCAGTTGGCCTTGGCAAGGGAGGAGCATCCGAATCCTTAACAGGTGGTGGCGAAGGAATAGCAGGCTCAGGAGATTTTTCTTTCCGAGACTGAGCATCTTGACGGACAGGCGATGGTTCCTTCGGAACAGGAGGTACATTTTTCTTCGCTATTTTCTTTCTTTGCTTGATCTTCTGCTTAGCAACATGATCAATGTGACCCTTTACCAGATCATTGTTGCCAGTAACTTTGGCTTGATGTTCATCACAGATTTTCTGAACAATTTCATTGAGATCTGTGTGAAAGTGCAACCTTCGGTTACGTAGAAAACTCATGGCTTGGTTGATATCCTTGTAGGAATCTTCGAGTGTGTTGATGATAAACTTTGATGAGGCAGTTTTCATTCGCTCATTAAGATCCATTAGTTCGGCAGAGAGAGAATTAATCTCAACTGCATCATCTCTCAGTTCTTGCACTACAGAAGTTGCTTGAGTAATAACTTCGGCAGGGATTGGCAAAGATGCCACCTCTCCATCGAAAGGGTTCTCCACAAACTTATCGAGCTGCTCCATGATGAATATGTGATCATAATAATGAGGTGCATCTGACTTGACAGAGGGAGCAGTCTGAACAGGAACAGGAACTTGCTCGGAAGGCGGCTGAGAAGCCAATGGTTGAGTCAGCGTAGGAGCAAATTTAGCAACCTTTTCCTTCGGAGCAGAGGATTGAGGAGCATTTTGCTCGGTAGGCGCCTTGATTTTCTTCATTTCAGGTTTGGGAATGTTTTCGCCAGGCTTCGCAGCATTCACTGGAGCATCAACTACCAAATCCTTCAAGTTAATTTCATCTGGATGAGGAGTTGTGTTCACGTGCTGTTTCATGGTGACAGTGGTAGCTGGCGTTTTCCTGGCTGACATCTTCTTCGATGAGGCCAAATTGATCAGAAGATCAGGCAGCACGGTGGAAGTGGTAATGTTCACATCCTCGCTGAGAGTAGCAGCGACCTCTTCTTTGGTGAGCGGAGGATCATCTTCATCAGCGGAGGAATCATCCATATTTGCTTCATTTGCTGGTACAACCTTTTTCTTCTTCGGTGCATGCTTTCTCTTTGAAGCAGCAGCACTGGGATCATGCTTATGTTTGGTGCGTCCTTCAGACATCCCTTCGGCCTTTTTCTCTTCCACATCATCTTTGAGAAGACGAAGGTTTTCTGCTTCTCGAGCCTTTTTCTTTTCAGCCCTCTCAGCTCTTTTGACGGCATTGCGTTGACGCTTGGCGAGCTCATCGGGATATGAGCCAGGAGTGCGAAGGGAAGACTCATGAGCATTTGCCGGAGGAGGTGGTCTTTCTTGAGGTTCATTAGACTTGATTAGAGAAAGTTCTCGGCAGTCACCCCACGGTGGATGGAATGCAAAATTCTGAGCAAAACGAGGAGCAACGAACTCATAGTTGAACCATTTGCGCACCCAGTGGCGTCGAATCCATTGCTGTCGTGTATCTCGATCGTGTTTTGATTCGTCTGGAACTGTGTTGTATCGATCATCAAAGATATATTCTGCTGTGTTTGTGAGAGCCTGTCTGCCACCCCTCTTTTTCTTCGGAGCAGTTTCTACTTGCTCGTCGTCATTTTGTTCGGCACTTTTTCTCTTGATGGTGGACGGGCCTACCATTAGGCCCTTGGCATTTGGAGCTTTCGATTCATCAGCAGTGCCCAATACAATATCATCTCTGTCAGGCAGGCTACGCTGAGCTGAGTCCGCAACTGACTGCATTTTCCTGTGAACAGAGATAGATGCGAGGGAAAATGGGGACAGGGTTACGAATGCACACAGCGAAGATTTTGAACAAGAAATCGTTTTTGATTAAAAAGTAGATGCAGACTTTGAGAAATGTTTCGGCCGAGAGAAATGTGTAGAGCAAACTAGTAGATTCGAATAAATACTAGTAATCGAGCTATGCATTCCGTTCGTACGAGACATAACACAAACCCTAGATCTGAAATGTTTCGGATGCGAGGGACAACTCTAAACCACATCCACAGAAGTTACCTACCAGTAAGGATCTGACAAATTGCAGTAAAAACAAGGCTATTTCTACCGCGGACGAACTTGAACTGGATGAACGGAAGAACAAGTTCGCACTGCACATACCCTAACTTGGTGATGTGCAACAACTACGGCGGCGCGGAGACGAAGATGATCCGCGGTGGCGAGGAAGGACTCTGGTGACCTCTTTCCGGCAGTGAAGCGGCGAAGGTGGTCGGCGTCGTCGAGCTCGAGGAGGAGCAGTGCGGTAGGGCTTCGTAAGGTGGCGATGGTGAGAGATGCAAAGTGAAACGAGAAAGGGGGCGGCGCAGTATATATATGCGAGGGGAAAATGACCGCACCCTGAATCTGATCGGACGGACGGAGTCAAGGGACGCTTTCTCTTCAACAGATAGGATAAGCTGGCATTTGATGATGAGCACGTGGCAACCGTCATCAAAGAACGTGGTCCAGACCTGGGCGGGAAACCCCAAATTTTGGACAACTTTCGCCAAAACAGATTAAGTTCGGACCGAAACTTTAACGTGGTCAAGGACACCAGATAAAGTTTCGTTCACAGATGAAGTTTGTGCATTCATAACAGAGCAGCATAGACTGGAAGGGATAGAATAGAGGGAAAACAGGGTCCTAGGCATTTCACTCAGACAAAGAAACAAAAATACCCGAAATACAAGCTATGAGTGAAATACATTTGGACAAACTCGAAAGGTTTCAAAAGCAATTTCAGCGAAGAGAAATTGTGGTGGCGTTACCCACCGTATAAGAACTGTATGACCCCGAGCGTCGCACAATTATCGTGGCACCCGGTTAGTCTAGTTCTTCGTTGATGTATTCACTCTCAGAAAGAAAATTTCACTTTGTCGAAATTTTCAAACTCTTCGAGTGTTATGCACCCATTCCTTCAAAGATGTGGAAGTGTTGGTACGGGTGCCGAGTCCTGCTTACTGCACGTTTGCGGAATCTAGGATATTTAGCTCACACCGTAACTCACAGAATCTTTTCTCGTCGAGAGGCTTGGTGAAGATATCGGCGAGATTCTCTTCGGTGTTGACGTGACTGATAACAATATCCTCTCGAGCAACATGATCACGTAAGAAATGATGTCTGATCTCAATATGCTTGGTGCGAGAGTGCTGCACAGGATTGTGTGCAATTTTGATTGCACTCTCATTGTCGCACAATAGAGGAATCTTCTTGACCTTGATGCCATAATCCTTCAGAGTCTGCTTCATCCATAATAACTGTGTACAACAAGCACCAGCAGCAATATATTCGGCCTCAGCCGTAGAGAGTGAGACGCAATTCTGCTTCCTTGACGACCAACATACCAATGATCTACCGAGGAAATGGCATGTCCCCAAAGTAGATTTCCTGTCAACCCGGTCACCTGCATAATCTGAGTCTGAATAGCCAATGAGGTCAAACTGTGCTCCCTTAGGATACCATAAACCTAAGGTGGGGGTGTGAGCCAAATATCTCAGAATACGCTTGACCGCTTGGTGATGCGATTCTTTCGGTGCAGCTTGAAAACGAGCACACATACAAACACTCAACATAATATCAGGTCTGGATGCACATAGGTAAAGCAAAGAACCAATCATCGAACGATAAGCTTTCTGATCGTAATCTTTACCGTACACATCTGCGTCCAGCTGGCCATTTGTTGGCATGGGAGTTTTGTAACCCTTCTATTTGCAATCTTGCATTTTGAACTTCTTAAGACAATCTCTCAGGTATTTCTCCTGAGATATGAAAATTCCATTGTCCTGTTGACGAATTTGCAGTCCGAGAAAGAACTTAAGTTCACCCATCATAGACATTTGATACTTCTCGGACATCATTCGCCCGAATTCCATGCTGCAAGCATTGTTAGTACAACCGAAAATGATATCATCCACATAAATTTGACACACGAATAGATCACCATCGATAGCACGAGTGAAAAGAGTGGAATCAGTGGATCCTGGCTTGAACCCTTTGTCGAGCAAAAACCTCTTTAGAGTGTCATACCAAGCTCGAGGGGCTTGCTTCAACCCATACAACGCCTTTTTCAACCTGAAAACTTTGTTAGGAAACTGAGGATTTTCATAGCCAGGTGGCTGCCTAACATATACTTCCTCATCAATTTCACCATTGAGGAAAGCAATTTTCACATCCATTTGATAAAGCAGAATATCATTGTAATTTGCATAAGCTAGAAGAATACGAATTGCCTCAAGGCGAGCAACAGGAGCATATGTTTCACCGAAATCAATACCTTCTACCTGTGTATACCCTTGAGCGACAAGACGTGCTTTGTTTCTCACAACAATGCCATTTTCATCTTGCTTGTTTCGGAAAATCCATTTTGTGCCGATGATATTGTGCTTCTTAGGATTCGGTTTGTCAACCAATTCCCATACATCATTCAATTCGAATTGCACCAACTCTTCTTGCATGGCATTCAGCCAATCGGGATTATTCATAGCTTCTTCATACTTGGTAGGTTCTGTCAATGAGACGAAAGAGAACCTGCCATAGTAGTTAGCCGAACGAGTGCGAGAGCGAGTTGTGGGTCGGTAACCTGGATTCTCGAGATCTTCGAGGATTAATGCAGGGTCAACTCGATTTGCCATGCGTGGATGAGGATTTCCTTCGAGATGATCATTTTCATTTTTCTCATCATCATCATCAGGATTGGCATTAGTATTGCCATTTTCATCATGATTGCCATTTTGATCAGCACTTGCATTCACATTTGGGTTGCCATTTGTGTTCGGAGCGGCATTTTCTTCGGCAGCAGCTTGGCGTGTTCGTCGAGCTATGGGAGCATCATCATCGGAAGAATCAGGTACATTTCCTTCGACAGGCCTGACATCCCCAATAGCCATTTGCCGAATAGCATCCGAAATCGGAGGTTCATCTATCACATTAGGCAGGTGCTCCTTTTGGGAGCCGTTAGATTCATCAAACCGCACATTTACCGTTTCCATAACTTTCCCGTGGTGAGAGTTATAGACACGATAAGTATGCGAGTTCGAGCCATAACCAAGAAGAAAACCTTCATGTGCTTTGGGTGCAAACTTAGAATTATGATTCATGTCACGAATATAGCATGGTGCACCAAAAACACGTAAATAGGAAACATTTGGTTTCTTGCCAGTGATAAGTTCATATGAAGTTTTCTTAAGGAATTTTTGAAGATAAACACGATTCACAACATGGCAAGCAGTATTAATAGCATCAGCCCAGAAACGAATAGGAGTTTTATACTCACTGAGCATTGTTCTTGCCATTTCAATAATAGTTCTATTCTTTCGCTCAACAACTCCATTCTGTTTGGGAGTGTAGGCGGCAGAGAATTCATGAGTGATACCATTTTCATCGAGAAAGTCTTCGATATGAGTATTTTTGAACTCAGTACCATTGTCGCTTCTGACATGCTTAATTCGCACTTCATATTCATTTTCAGCCTTCTTGGCGAATCTTTTGAAGATGTCTTGGGTGCAAGTTTTGTCTTCGAGAAAGAATACCCAAGTGTATCAAGACAAATCATCAACAATAACCAGACCATAATGACTGCCTCCGAAACTTGCATAGTTTTGAGGCCCGAATAAATCCATATGAAGAATTTCCAGTGGTCTTGTTGTGGTCATGACAGTTTTTGATGAATGATGCTTCTTGGCCAATTTACCAGCCTCACAAGCAGCACAGAGACGATCCTTGTCGAATTTCACATCAGGAATACCACAGAGATGATTTTTCTTCACGAGAGTCTGCAAGTTTCTCATACCTGCATGACCAAGTCTTCGGTGCCACAACCATCCTTTGGTTGCTTTTGCAAGCAAACAAGTTCGGACTGAGGGACCCTTAGAGAAATCCACAATATATAAATCACCTTTTCTATTTCCTTCGAACACGAAGGAATTGTCAGTGGCCATGAAGACAATGCATTTGGATTTAGAAAATAGAACTAGCATGCCTAGATCACAAAGCTTGCCAACAGACATAAGATTGAATCCAAGAGACTGAACAAGTAAAACATCATCAATGTTCTTGTCCTTGGATATAGCAATTTTACCTAACCCAAGTACCTTCCCTTTGTTGTTGTCGCCGAAAGTAATGTACTTCTCAGATGAAGCAGTTAAGTTGGGGTCGACAAACAACGACTTGTCTCCGGTCATATGACTAGTGCATCCACTATCCATTATCCATTCGGTACACCCGGAGACATAGTCATGCAGAGAAATCAGGCTTTCTTAACCACCCACATCATTGTAGGTGGCTTCGAAACATATGAGCGAGCAGGATATGATTTCTTTCGATAGTCATGTGAATTGTAATTTGAATGAGTACGAGAATAATTGAAAGAGTATGCATTGAAATTCCTTCCAGATGAATGAGTATAGCGGTTGGGAGATACAAGCATGTACTCATTCTGTCGAATCTTTTCCAGAATATATCGAGCATTTTCTTCCTGCATGGTTAGTAGTCTAGTAACAGGTAATGCTTCGATAGTTTTCTTAGGCACCCAGATAGCTTCCTTTGGAGGGCCATTCCTGCTGTTCGGTCCAACATAACGAGCAACAGCCTCACCACGTTGGTTTTTGAACAACTTATAGTTGTCCAGCGAATCATCATATGAGTATTTGGGGATCGGCGAGTCATATCCCGAAAGTAAAGCTGGATCGAGCATTTTGCTCTTAGCAAGCACCCACACAGTGCGAGGATATTGATCTGGTTCCCGGTAGGAGCCATTCTCATTTAGTTTCCTTTCGAAATCGATACCTTCCTTCCTGGGGTTTTTGTGAAGAATGGATTTCTTCAGAACATCACACAGGGTTTGATGCCCTTTGAGAGACTTGAACATTCCTGTCTGAAGAAGATCCTTCAACCTGGCATTTTCATCAGAAACAGAACCATTTTCCTCGACCGAGGGATTAGCATTCATAGACGATTCAGCATTTGATTCAGCATTACTATGTTCGAGACATTTTAAGCAAGGAGGTATAAACACTTCAGGTTTCTCTTTGAGTTGTTGGGTGAGAAGAGAATTTTCTCTGATCAAATCATCATGAGCCTCTCTCAGCGACTCGAGTTCCTGTTTCCGTTTCAGGTAATCATAAGTCAATCTTTCGTGGTCAGCTGAGAGAAAATCATGACGATCTGATAGTTCTTTCATTCGAGACTCGAGAGCGGAATACTCTACGGTCAATGACTGATTTTTCTCCATCTCCTGAACCAACAACCCTTCGGACTTCCTGAGGGTTTTCTCAATTTTCTCGAGAGAGTTTTGTTGAATATGGGCAATTTTTATCAGTTTAGCATGGTCATCCTCATCAGAAGAATATTGATCACTGGAGTGAACCTTGTGATGTTTGGAGGATACCTTTTCTTTCGAGGCTTTGGCCATGAAGCAGTACGCAGGAGACTCATTGTCGCTCGAATGATTCTCGAAGAAGTTCGTTGCTGGAGCGGAGCCACCTGCTATGCCCGCCATGCCGGAATCGGAGTCCTCCTCTGATTCATCAATCTCTTCGGCGTCAGAGGATGCTTCTTCTTCGGAATCCATTTCCTTGCCAATGTATGCCTTGGCCTTGCGTGAAGTGTTCTTGCAGTTGGACGAGGACTTGGAGGGATTCTTCGAGAAAGATCTTGACGAGGACTTGGAGGAATCCTTCTTCTTGAAGAACTTCTTCGTTTTCTTCTCATCATCGGAGTCGTAGCTTTTGCTCTTGCTTTTGCCATGGTTTCCTGAATCATATCTTCCACTTGCACGGATTTCAGCTTCCCAGAGAGGGCAGTCTGAAATGAAATGACCTGGCTTTTTGCACTTGAAACAGGTGTAATCACCTGATGGCTTTGATGAAGATTTGGAGCCGCCAGAGTTGCTGGATCCTTTCTTCTGAAACTGATTTTTCCTATGAAGACGCTGGAATCTTTTTGTGATCAATGCGAGATCCTGACTAATCCTTTCGGTGTCATCTGAATCTTCATCGGCATTTCCTTCCGAGGAAGAATCAGGCACAGCCTTGAGAGCATGACTTTTTCGGTGACTTGAGCCATAGAGATCTCTTTTCTCTTCTTCTTGTTCTTCGTGGGTGTTCAGCCTTTCCATGATATCAGCAGAGTCGAGGACTTTGAAATCAGCTCGTTCCCGAATCATTAGGACAAGAGTGTCGAACGAACTGTCAAGGGATCGGAGCAACTTCTTCACAACTTCATGATCAGTGATGTCTTTAGCGCCGAGACCTTGTAGCTCGTTTGCAATGTCACTCAGACGATCGAAAGTTTGCTGACAGCTTTCATTTCCAATTCGCTTGAACCTATTGAACTTGGCCTGAAGTGTATCAATGCGAGCTTCTTTCTGAGTTGAAACACCCTCGTTTATCTTTTCGAGAATGTCCCACAATTCCTTTGCAGTTTCACACTGACGGTAGCGAAGAAATTGAGCACGAGAGAGATGGCCAACAATTTCATCTTTAGCTTGAGCATCCATCTGAATGAGTTTCTTCTCGTGGTCAGTGGGGACCTGGGGCACTTCAACTGTGAATCCATTCTGCACCATATTCCACATATCATCATCAATAGCTCGGAGACGGATCTTCATCTTCTCCTTCCAGAAGGGGTAGTCCGTCCCATCGAAGATGGGAATCTTGAGGTGCGACTTGTAGCTCACTGAAGACATACTTAAACTCCAAGGTGGTTAGAACAAAATGAGCAGAGTCAAGGAGTACCTTGCTTTGATACCAATTGTAGGATCGAAGTATGTCTACCAGAGGGGGGGGGGGTGAATGGGAGTTTTAAATTTTTCTCGGAAATATTAAAACTCTCGGAACCCAGCAGCGGAACGAATGAAAATACAGTAAACAGTGAGCGAAAACAAACTACCGAATGGAAACTAACAACATGTACTGAGGTAAATCACATAATTGAAATATGGCATGTCACAGTTCGAATGTAGAGAGGGTAGCAGAAGTGACCAGTGATGCTCGATGGCGACAAGGTGTTTGGTAGACCAGTTCGCCCTTCTGCACAAGGACTACGTCTGGTTGGAGGGGTTGTGATTTAACACAGAAGATAAACTCTCTTCGCCCTTTTCTCCTCGACAATTGGTTCGTCAACCAATGCCGATTACTCGTGGTAGATGCTTGAAGGCGATCTACGAACCTTTACAGACTTCTTCTTCGATAACCACAATTACTCTTGGTCTCTGAAGAAATTGACACCTAACCGTCTAGAGAGTTTGCAGCTCTCAAGAGTAATAGGCGGAGCGTACTGGACTTAGATTCTAGTGATGCTGAACCACTATCTAATTTTTCGGCTCTAGGGTTTTCTCTCGGTGGATTTTAAACTCAAATCTCTCGGAGAGTGGTTGCTCAACAATCTTCTTAGAATCAAACGGAGCAGCCACCGGACAACGCCGGCGCGAGGTGGCTATTTATAGCCGCAACCTTCCCTGATGGGAAATGACCATTTTGGACACGCGGTCCAGCCAATGGCCAACCGACATGTTCACAACGGTCGGATTTGTGAGCAACGGTAACATTACTTGAGGAACAAGTAATGCTAACTCCTCAGTCAGAGACAAATCTCTCGCAGCGAAGAAGATCACAGTCTCTTGCTGGCAAGTATTTGCTCGGAACACAAAGAGATTTCTGTCACAGCTTTCATAGGATTTGGGTTTAGCATCAGTGAATCAAATCTTAGAACGCTACACCCATCTTAATAGTACGGTGGTCCTATGACTCAATAAGGAGAAAAGAAACAACGAAAAGAATGCTACATCTTCTCTTCGTCTTCAATTTCCTCGGCTGCAGTCACTTCCTTCGGACAGGCACCGAATCAAATGCTTCACGTCAGCAACTTTTGAGGGGTCACTCTTGTCGTCATAACCTTCGGTGATAACATTCATTGCTACGCAGGGGATAATCTTCGGAGTTGTGAATCCAAACTCCTCTTAACTCCAGGGACCTGTTACTCTGTGTGCACTAGCAAACACATCAGTCCCTCACTGTTTGTCAATCAATCTCCAAAACATAAGGAGGCAAATTATTGCACCAACAATCTCCCCCTTTTTGGACGATTGATGACAAAACAGATAATCATCGAAGTGAAGATAGATAAGTGTAAAATGGATCAAACAAGAGTGAGTAAGAGTTACTTGCTCGAATATGAAATGGACTCCCCCTAAATGTATGCAGGGACGAAAGATATGAGATAGATTCTCCTGCAATAATTTGAAGTATATGGAGGAAATTTCAATCTTTCGAGACATTTCATTCGCACTGATGAGATATAATCCATCGAGATCTTAGTGCAATCAAAGATAACTTCTGATAATAATTCCACCTGCAAGACAAATACTTCGAGAGAAATGGTGCAGCAGCAGGGGTTATTAACATTACAGCACAGAAGTTATCGAGTTTTACAACATAGTGCGGATAGGATATAGACCAAAAGTTGCAAACTCGAACGAAACCAAACTCAAATGAAACACCAAAAGCAAATCTATCAAGACTCGATGTAATTCTCCCCCTTCTTGTCAACAAGTGTCAAAAAGGTGACGAATAACATGAGTGAAGAAACACAGATCTTGGATCAATCGGTGGCATCTCCGGATGAGCTGTCCGAGGTGATTTCATCTTCGGAAGTGACCGAAAAACTCCGTGAGAGATGTACAAAGGCAAGAGGATTACCCGCTGGTGTTTGTTGAGGAAGGGCACCTCCTTCCCTGGCAACTTGTGTTGCCGGCGCACGGTCATCGGCAGCTTCGCTTGTCAGAGTAGCTTCCGTGTGGACAGGCTCCTCGGTGGAGGCCCTTGCCGGAGAAGCACTCTCCGGAACGATGGTTGACGGAGAAGCCATAGTAGGATCTGCCTCTTGGCAGACTTCTCCCGTCCCCTTATCGGGCTCAGAGGGAGGAACTTCAGTGCTGGCACTAGTAGGCGGGGTCTGCACCATGTTCTCGCGCAGGGGGCTGGACTGGGGGCTGATGACAATGGTTTCGGCTGCTACGACCCCCTGCCCAGCACTTGCCGCGGGATCTTGTTCTGTTGCAGGCTTGGCCCGCTTCGTCCGGTGCGCGAGTGGTTCTGGATCCCTGTCAAGATAGAAGAAATCCAGCCAAAACAACAATCAGATGAAATCAAGGCTTGATGAAGATGAACGATATCACTTACTCCTCCTCTTCAGACTCGCTGAGGACGGAGAGATCATATCTTACCGGCGGAGGCGATTCTCTGGCCCTCTTAAGCGCCGGAGGAGATGAACTTGTCGGCTGGGGAGATCCGACATCTCCGGTAGCCTCTTGCTGGGGAGACGAAGGCTGAGTTTGCGGACGCCTACTTGGTTGCCGGTGCACCTCTTCTTGGCGTCCAGTCTTGGTGGTCGTCTTCTTTACTGTAGAGGCTGCCTTTGGTGAAGAAGCACGTACTGGCTCTAGACTGGCCGCCCTTCGAAGACGGCGTCTCCTTTTCGGGGCCCGAGGACCTGCTTCCTCCTCCGCCTCGGGTTCTCCGGCAACCTCAGTCCCGACAATCTCGGTCCCGGCAATTTCAGCTCTGGCAACTTCGTCCTCGGCAGGCTCTTCTTGGTGCTCTTCGGCAGCTTCTTCGTCAAGATGTTCTTCATCATCATCCTTAGTTGCCGCGGCGCCAGAACCGCTAGCTGCGCTAATTCTTGCGGCTTCTGCGGCTATGCTGGCGATATACGCTAGTTTCTCCTTCTTGGTGGCCTGGACAAGGTCTCTTTCTTTCCGGGTGGCCTTTTCTGTTAAATTGGAGGCCCAGTCCATTTCATTCACCAAGTTAGGCATCGGCCAATCTGCATTGACTCCATGGGCGTTGCAATCTGGCATCATCGCCAAGATTGAATCCTTGGCGGAATTGATATGCAGCGGGACGATCTGGCTCGGCAAGTGAAATGTCCCAGTCTTTCTGAACAGCTGCTCGCAAAGTGCGGCATGCTCCAGAGTCGTCAGATTGTTGCCGGTCCCAGGATACAGCCGCATGATATCAGTGGCACTCTGATAATCCCAAGCAAAACTCTCCCTCTTCTGCAGCGGCGCGATGCGTCGCCGGAGGAAATCAGCGCCAACCATTTCTATAGTCAGCTTGGCAGCCTTGAGGCGAGCGATCCTGTTCAGTGCCGGGCGAAGTTTTTCGTCAGTGGCGCCAAGGTCGCTCCAATTCTTGCCGCGTTGAACCCTCACGGTCCGCGACAAGCAAAACTGAGGGAAATCATTCTCCTGGATCCAGCACCATTCTGCTCTCCACTCGTCCCACTTGAGATGAAGTTGCCCGGCAAGATACTGGCCCTTGGTTTTTGCCCTGGGGATCCATGTTACGCTGCCGGAGAGCGACTTGCCCTCAATCCGAGGAACGAAGAAGTGGCAGAACAGATCGACGTTGGGGGAAACTCCGACAAAGTTCTCGCATAGATGAGCAAAGACCGCCATGCAAGTCATTGCATTTGGGGTAAAATCCAGCAGTCTGAACCCAAAGTTGAACATCATCGCGCTAAAAAAATCTGAGAACGGAGGAACCTGACCGCAGTAAAAATAGGCGCAGAAGAACGGATACGAATCTGATGAGATTTTGTCGCCTTTAGGAAGAACGACTGGGGCCTTGTGGTCTTTTGTGTCTCTTCCCCACATATAGGCGTACCTTTCAATCATGGTACTGCCATCCATGGCCGACTGCGAGAAAACCACGTTCTCCCTCCGCCGCCTCTCCAACTCCTCCAATTCCTTCTTCTTCTTCTCCGCCTTGGGGTCGAGCGGCTTGGCGGGCTTCTTCCCCGCTGCGTCGGCTCTCTTGGGCGCCATCAGGGCTCAGGGAAAAGAAAAGGGGTCGAGTTGAGATGCGAATCAGTGGCGGCGGCGGCGGCGGAAGCAGTTCTGGCGAGAGGAAGAAGATGAAGCGGGGGAAAGCAGGGGTGAATGAGCAGCGCCTCCTCGCGGTTGCCTTTTTATGGGGAAGGCGCGAGGGGGCTGGCTCCTCGCTGTTTACCCCAGCAGCACTTTTTACAGGCACACCACCACGGAATAACCGCAACAGTCCACGTTCACACGTCCCGCATTTAATGCGTGGATTGGACGTGCATCAGGATAACCATCATGACGAAAAATTACAACAGCAGTTTTCCCGCCGCGTGTCTATGCATTGTTTGGGCCTAGCCCAACGACGCTTCGGACGCGCGTATGGCCCAGGCCCGGGGGCTCCTGTCAGTGTATAAAACATGGGTATTTTATACCCTGACTTATGCACAGACGGTAGCAGCCTCCTTGCCGGCCAAGGTTTGCCGGAACTTGCCAAATAACAAGATTCAAGATCCAGCCGTAGAGGCTACTAGAGAGAAGTTCAAGACGAAGCATCAACAAGCACTCAACTAGTGTTGAAGGTGAAGACATCTCTTGCCGGCAAGGCAGAGCTGGCAAGGCGAAGACCCGGCAAGCTCTGTGCCGGCAAGCTTTCGCTAGCTCGTCAACGCTCCACCTCACCGGGCAGCTAATCGCTAATCGGCGAGGTGTCGACCGCGCAGGCTGGTTGGTGAGATTTGTCGGGCACGTGTCAGCACGCAGGGAGAAGATTTGCCTTTAATGACACCCGTCCAGAAGATGTGTAGAGCTAATAAGAGGTAGCTGGGCGAGCAGTGCAAGAACCTTGCCAGAGCTCCTTCTCCGCATGACACCTAACGGTGCATTTATTGCTTTTGTCCTAAACTGGCAGAGTTAGGTATGATAGCACTATTTGCTATCTAATCAACCTGTAGTTACTGTTTTGGCACTGTGGTAACCCCTTGAGCTATAAAAGGAGGACCAGGGCAACGGTTACAGGGGATCGCTCGATTGAAACCCTAGCACAACCTGCATGCGTAGCTGCTCCTTCCGCACCTTGCCGGAGAAAGCGCTCCTTGAACTCGTGCTCACACCCATCCAATACATCAAAGCAGGAGTAGGGTTTTACACCTCACGGTGGCCCAAACCTGGGTAAATCCTCTGCGTTCTCCATTGATTCTGCTCTTTGTGCTTGCGTATTCCCCTAGCCGAACCACAAAGGGGCTAGATGACCCCATAGATGGTTGTACCCATGACAACACTCATGCATGAAGCAGCTGCAGACCGTGCCGCACTCTGCGTTAATTTCACTTCTCTTTTTAAAAATAAATTGATATTGGTTGTGTACGCCCCCGTGGTGGCTTACGATTGTGTATTGGCCATTTTCAAATGACGATCGGTTGAAACCAAATTTAGCAGAAACCGAATCGCCTTTTTTTCTTCCTCACGAAGAAAGAAAGGGTGATCTAGCCAGCCACCAAGTCCTTCCGCCGTCGACCTCCGGTGGCTTCCCTCCGCCGACGGCCTCGGACGTCGGTGGTGAGGGGGGCTGTCGAATCCATGTGTGTGGATCATGTAGCTTTAGGTTTTAGGCCCTAGTAACTTAGGTTTTTGGTTAGTTGATCGTCTTGGCTTCGGCAACGGTGATGGATGCATTGAATAAAGAAGCTTTAGATCCTTCCCCGATGAAGTGATCGGTCATATGGTTGGGGATGGATTTGAAAACCAGATTGTCCAAGGAGGATGGCGTGGCGTTGACATCACCCTCGTGGTGGACTTGTATCCTCAGGCTCCGCCGTTGCGACTTGTGTCCTCAGGCTCCCGCATGACATTCTTTGGGCCGTCCATGATGTAAAAAATTGTGGTAGAACTGAGGGCGAGGAAATTTTCGGGGAGTTCCCGGTTACCGTGGGTGGTTGGGGCTGAGCGATGCAGTGTGGTTTGCGCGTTTCTCTCGTACGCGCGTGTGTGTGCGAGGCGTTCGCTAACTGAACCCGAGCGAGGCGTTCGCTTACTAAACCCGAGCGATCGCACTAGCTACGTACTGAAGCCGATCGATCCCTTCGCTGCTAACTGAACCCGAGCGATACCTTCGCTGCCAACTGAACCCGAGCGATTCCTTCGCTGCTAACTGAAGCCGGTCGAGCCCCCGTACGTGCGAGACATAGCCGGTTGGGTTGCCTCTCGATGAACAGTGCCCATTGCTGCCACGCGCGCGATACGTAGAACGAGTCGAGATGCATCGATCAAGACGGTTGGTTGGCTGTGGATGAACAATTCCCGTTGCTGCCGCCCGCTCGTACGCCCCACCCCAACCGGTGGGTTGGCTGTGGATGAACAGTACCCTGGCCGTGTGAAGGTGGTTGGCGCTGGATGAACAGGACCCCGAGGAGGCCGCCACACTCCAGCCGGTTGGGGGTGGATGAACAGGACCCCGTGGAGGCTGGATGAACAGTAGCCGGTGGAGGCTGGAGGAAGTCGACGGTGGATGAACAGTAGCTAGTGGAGGCTGGAGGAGGTCGACCATGGATGAACATTAGCCGTGGAGTCCTGTTTTGCGGTACGCCACACCCCTCCCGATGAACAGGACCCCCGTTTCGACCGTAGGCAGTTGGGGAGAAGTCTGTTTCCTCCGTTTTGCGGTACGCCAGAGACCTCCCGATCAACAGGACCCCGTTTCGACCGTAGGCGCTCGAACATAAGTCTTCTTCCTCTGTTTTGCGGTACGCCAGACCCCCAGCCGATGAACAAGACCCCGTTTCAACCATAGGCGGTCGAACAGAAGGCCGTTTCCTCCGTTTTGCGGTACGCCAGACCCCGAGTCGATGAACAGGACCCCGTTTCCGCTGTTCCATCCAAGCCGGTTGGCTCCCGATGAACAGGACGCGTTCCGACCCAGTCGCTTGGCTCCGGAAGAACACGACTTTGTTTCCTCCGTTCTGACCCAGCCAGTTGGCTGCCGATGACCACGAGGCCATTGCTGCCGTCCGTTGCCTCTCTCCATGTACACGAGCCATGGCCGTAAGTATGCGCGAGTACGCGTTCGAGACCCCGCCCGTATATGTACGTATGTGGCCGTATTTTTTTCTGTGTGGTTGTACGTACGTGTACACAATTTAGACGTGGCTGCCTGAACCGCTACGTCGGGGGCTCTACTATGACACGTGCCGCTCCTTATACGCCCACGGTTCATCGTTGCAGAGAGACCGATCAACTAGTATGTACGTATACGTTCGTGACCAGACAGACAACGATACGTACGCTTCGACCGGGTGGGTCCCAGCTATCAGGGAGGATAAGGAGGCACTTTCTTGCGTGCGAAGATATAGCTGCTGGGTCCCAGCTATCAGGGGGATGAATCATTTTTTTGCGCGTAATAAGGAGGCACTTACTTGCGTGCGAAGATGTAGCTGGTGGGTCCAGCTGTCAGCCTCACCGCATACAGTCCTCTTCCAATGGCTATCGTTCATTGACCATGTTGACCACGCCGAGCCGAGAGCACCAAGGCAGTGGACGACGGCGAGGCTTAGGACGGGAACGACGCGAAGCCGGGGAAGACGCGGCAGAGGATGCCCACACGAAGGGGAGTACGAGGATTGACTGGTTCGGCTACGGTGTGAGGCCGCCATCGCAGAAGAATAACAGGGGATGTGGGTGAGTAGAGGGAAGGCCTGGCCAGCAGTGGGAGTAGGGTGGGGCGGTGAGGCCTGCGCGGCAGCACAGCCGGCCACGGGAGGCAGGAGCAGGCGGTCCCATCGGCGCTGGTTTGGGCGGCTGGAGCAAGAATATCAGAGATTGAAGAAGCAGCACGGTCATTGGATTAACATCCAACGGTCACTGTTGCTAGAATCGTTTGTTGACTAAGTTGACAAAGCCCTTCGCACGCATCAACTTAGTAGGCCCACAAGTCAGCCAACAAATCCGGTGGGTCCCAATTGTCATGGCGAGGAAACATTTTTTTTCACGTAATAAGGAGGCACTTCCTTCCGTGCGAAGATATAGCTGGTGGGTCCCAGCAGTCAGGGGGAGGAATCATTTTTTCGCGTAATAAGGAGGCACTTGCTTGCGTGCGGCCATGGACCATGTGGGTCCCTACTGTCAGCCTCTCCACGTACATCTCTCTTCCGATGGCTGTCGTTTGTTGACCACGTTGACCACGCCGCGCCGAGAGCACCAACGCGGTGGACGAGGGTGAGGCCCAGGAAGGGAACGACCCGGAGCTGACGAAGCCACAATAGTGTATGCCCATGCTGAGGGGAGTATGAGGGTTGACTGGTTCGGCTGCGGTGTGAGGCCTGTGTCGCCGGAGAATAACATGAGGTGTGGGTGATTAGAGGGATGGCCTGGCCAGCGGTGGGAGTAGGAGGGGGCGGTGAGGCCTACGTGGCAGCACAGCCGGCCATGGGAGGCGGGAGCAGGCGGTCCCGCTGGCGCTGGTTTGGCGGCTGGAGCAAGAAGATCAGAGATTGAAGAAGCAGCACGGCCGTTGGATGTTATCCAACAGTCATTGCCGCTAGAATTGTTTGTTGACTAAGTTCACAAAGACCTGCGTACGCGTCAATATAGTAGGCCCACAAGTCAGCCTCCAAATGTGACACCCTGGTTTTTACCGACTTTTCTTTTCAAAAACCCATTTGAAATTTCATTCGGAATTTGGTATGGATTTTGTTTTGAATGGCTCTATGGACTTATAACTTGGGAATGTTTTTGATTTTCTTTCCCAAGTGAACTAAAGCTTCCAAAAACTTTCCTCAAGACATGTCATTTCCATTCTTGCCACATCTCAATTTTTCTTCCAATTAAATATTCCTTTTTCATTAAAGGAATAACCCTTTGAGCTCTAGGTTGTGAAGCAACCTATATTTCTGTCCTTCCAAAAATTCCAGGAAAATTCTCATAAATTCTTTGGACCATATAAACCTTGGATATGTGAAAATATTCAAGATTCATTCTTCATGGTGAGCACAACATCCAATCTTTGCTTCTGGTCATAATTTCAGTTTGGGAGGCAACTATATTTTATATTGCTCCAAAAATTCTGAAATTAATCTAGGACATTCTCATATCCATATTATCTGTCTCCACCAATTTTTGGCTCATTTCATTCAACCAATTTTTCTATAAAATTCCTCCAAGTTGCTGTCCAGAAGGAAGGTTTGTGAAGGAGGTACCACTTATGCTTATCCAAATGCTATGAAATTTTTATGGCATCTTGGCATCACCAAATAACCCACCTATACCAAGTTTCAACTTCAGAAGCTCATCCATGTGAGTGCATCATCATCTATAAGTTTCTGGACCAGAGGAGTAGTTGTGAAGCAACTATCTCCAAGGCTTATCCATTTGGCCTGAAATTTGTCCAGAATGGGCACCTTCCTACCACAAGTCGTTGTGAAAAACTCTCCCTCTCAAATCCCTAGCCATTTCTCCTCAGCTTGCTGCCCAAGTTTCTGACCAGAAACTTGTCTGGAAGCTAACCAGCAGTCTAGGCCATCTCTTGTCACACCAAGGGCATAGGGAGATCACTGGATGAGAGGACTACCGCGTAGACATAACCATTCAGGCCAGAGCGCACCGCATGCGTTAATGCATGCGGTGACCATGCGTCTGCCCGAGCCAAAGTCGCGCTCTGCGCGCCGCCCGCGTCGTACACGGCCGTTCCGGCCACCTCGCGCTGCCCCTCCTTGTCCGGTCGTGCCGACGTCGTTGCCACCACCCACGTACCCACTCCAGAACTCTCTCCCATCTCCGGCGAAGCTCACCGCCGCACACAGCCATGTTCATGCACGGGCCGAACAGCGCGCCGCGGTCGTCGCCGTTGTCCTCACGTTCTTAATAGCTCCGCTCGCGTCCCGTCACTCCTGCGCGCTCACATCCACTCCAACCGCACCGCGACGGCCAGCGCAGCCGCCAGCTCGCCGTCCTTGCCGTGCTAGCACATCTGTGGTGGCATTCAGCCACAGCGGCTCCGCCCGGCTATAAAAGCCGCCCCCGGCCCCGTCTCTCCCCACCACTCAAGCTCTTCCTCTCCTAATCGTCGCCTCGCAGCACCGGACCAAGCCGGAGAGCTCTTCTGCTCCATCTCCGGCGAGGTGCTCCGCCGCTCTGCCCCTGCTTCTACAGCTCGCCTCCGTCCACTCCATCTTCAACCAAGCCCACCACCGAGCTCGTGGCCCTCCACTGGCTCTCCCCAACCATTCCTCTGCTCGAGAGCTTGCCGGAATCGCCGGATCCGCCGACAACCGAAGCTCGCCGCCGCCTGAGACGAAGGGGGCGATGCTGTCCGGCCACCATTCGGGGAGCTGCGGGTACGGGCTTGCTCACCGTCGTACGCCCGTTCCATCCCTGCCTCCGCCCAGCTCCGCCGCGGCCTCTACGCCGGTGAACCACGCCGGTGAGCTCCGTCGTCCTCTGTTCCCTCTCCCTCTCTATTTAAAACTGATAGCGGGCCCCGCATGTCAGCGACTCTGGGCGTGCCGAAGCGGTACGTAAGTGGAAGCGCACTTCCACTTTACGCCTTCGACGTTGCCGCCCCCTGGTTTTTCTGTTTTTCTGTTAACTTCAAATAATTCCAGTACTTTGACTCAACTTTGACCATCAATATCTTTTAAACCATAAGTCCAAATGAGTTCATTCTTTTTGCATTTTTTTTCTTATGAGCCTCTCTATTTGTTGTAAAATTTTGGTATTTTTCTCTGCTGTCTAGAATTTCTGGACAGAAGAAAATGCTTTATGTGATATTTGAAAATGTTTTCAAAAATGTTTTTCAGATTGATTTGAGTAGTGGGTGAAGACTAGGTGTACTTCCACACTTCCTTGGTGCAAGGCAAGCCACAACTCTCATTTGCATAATTGCATTGCAATATCATGGTTAGATAATTATTTTAATGTTAAATATGAATTATTTGTAAATAAGTTAATTCATGCAACACTTTGAAAATATTGAGTAGGCTACTGTCATGTTGATGATGAGATTATAGTCATTAGTGGATTTCAAGTTTGATGAGGATATGACACGGGTGGATTAAGAGATTACCATCTATGATTATTTTGTGATTCCGCCCGGTACCTCATATATGAAATCAGTAGTGGTAGTTGATCATATTGCTCATTGGATTTCTAGTTGGCTATTGTTGTAACTTGGATCACTGTAATACCGGAGTGTCAGTAATGACTATAGTTGCTTGGGGATAAATTCCTTCATTGTTGATCAAGTGCCATTGAGCCGAACTTTCCAGTGCAGCCACACCTGCCGGAATGGGACGGCCTTGGCTTGGTCTAACCGCGTGCTCTTTTATCGGTACCACCAAAGAGGGGAGGTTATGCGTGCGTGCTGCCCTGATCAGGTAGACGACGATAACCTTGTGAGCCCGGTTTGGTTATAGAGCTCAGGTCCCCGTTTGGGACATTTTGTTTAGCCACGACAGTGGCAGGTGTCAGAAGTGACACAAGGGTCACCCAGGGCATGACCCGGAAAGGGGAGTGATTGTCGGTGGTACGGTGGAGGAGTCACGAGTTAGGTAAGTTTCGTTGGAGCAGCACCGGTCCACCTGGAAGGGAAGTGTACCGAGGTACGGGACCAGGAGCTCCATAGTGTGGGTAAAGTGCGCAACCTCTACAGAGTGTAAGAATCTATTCGAATAGCCGCGTCCATGGTATTGGACAGAATTCGTACTAAGTCACACTGTCTGATCAACACCCATGATGGAATGACTTGATAATGATGGAAGAACTCGTTCCAGTATGGTGAGGTATTTACTTGGTGAAAGAACCACTGGCAACATTGGTAGGCAATCTCAGGGATGATTGTCCGAGGTTTCTGAGGTGACCAAGAGTTGGTCACAGGAGTAAGTGTTTCAACTGAGTAGCCCAGAGCATTATGGTTCCTGTGATTTTAGCATAGGTAACTCTCGGTGGATAGTTTAGCAATAATATGTTATTATTTTCTTCCACCCTTTTTATAACATTTGGATCTGATATAATCATGATTTACTATGATGTTGTCGTGCCTTGATGCTTGTGTTTGTTGTGAGCTTGCGAGTACATTCAAAGTACTCACCTGGCGTGTCATGCCAGTATGCAGGTGCTACCCTGTTTGCATAGCGGAGGTGTTTGAGTTGCGAGCTAGGACGTGTCCCAGCCAGAGTCCCTGCGGAGTGGAGTCCATTACCGATGTCGTGGTTCCGCTGCTAGGAGTTGTGCCGCTGCTAGCATAGAGCTACTTTAGCAGTAGTGGTATCAATGTAAACGTTTGTAACTCTTTGTAACCCTTGTACCCCAACTACTAGAAATAAAGAGTTGATTTGTTCTATGCCAAGCAGTGCCGTATTCCAGAAGACTTGATCTCTGGGCTGGAATACGGGGTGCTCCGGTGACTCTGAGCCGGGGTGCCACACCAAATCTGTGGCAAACAGCATACAACCCATTTGCCATTATTTTTAATAATTTACAGCCCATTTTCTAATTCTTACGGATTTTTTTGAAGCCCATATTCTTTTTTCTAGCATTACAGCCCATATTCTGGCCATGGTTAAAAAATTCAACGAAATTTTGCATATTTCGGTGGGGTCCGAACTGTTTTTAATCCCAAAATTTCAAGTCAGATTCAAACTAATTTGAAAAATAAAATATATTAATTTAAAATCCGATGAAATTTTCCCGCAAAAAATTCAATGAAATTTAAAATCTGGAAATCATAAAAAACCGTAATTTAAAACTAATTGCCGATTTGTTGTATTGTTTTTAAAATTTACAGCCCATTTCTTACTACTTATAGCCCATTTTTGGGAAAGCCCCGAATACATCCCTCCTCGTCTTGAAAGATTTGCAGCCCAGCAGGGATGGTTGAAGCAAGTAGGCCTCGGTTGGGTATTCTGCAAAAAAAATAGAAGTGGGCTAGCCATTTTCAGAAAGAAAAAAAACAACTGGGCTGGTCATGTGGTAAACAGAAAATAAAAGCCTGGTCTAGACGGGGTACAACCCCCGAACAACCCAGTTGATACCCTGCTCCGTCTCAAAAACAGAAAACAACTGGGCGAGCTGCTGGGTCCCTGGTGTCTGCCGCTCGTTGTGCAATTCTCTCATTTATTGACTATACATTGACAATGGGGTGGGACCCAGATGTCAGGAAACCAATAGGAGGAAGCATTTATTTTGGCTTGTAACAAGGAGGCACTTGCTTGCGTACTGCCATGACCCTGGTGGGTCCCTACTGTCATCCTCTCCACGTACAATCATCTCCTGATTCCTCTCGGTTGTTGACCATGTTGACAACGCCAGAGGGCGGCGCCGTGGCGAGCGAACCAAGGAGGAGAACGACGGCGAGGCCTCGGACGGAATGAACAGAAGCCGAGGAAGATGCGGTAGTGTAGTCGCAGGCGGAGGGGAGTACGAGGGTTGACTGGTTCGAGTGCGGGGTGGGGATGACTTCGCTGGAGAATAACAGGAGGTGTGTGGGGTAGAGGGATGGCCTGGTCAGAGTTTTAGGGTGCGGTGGGGCGGCGATGCGTGCGCGGCAGCGTAGCCTGATGACCCACAAGTATAGGGGATCAATCGTAGGCCTTTTGATAAGTAAGAGTGTCGAACCCAACGAGGAGCAGAAGGAAATGACAAGCGGTTTTCAGCAAGGTATTTTCTGCAAGCACTGAAATTATCGGTAACGAGTAGTTTGATAGCAAGATAATTTGTAACAAGTGACAAGTAGCAATAGTAACAAAGAGTGCAGCAAGGTGGCCCAATCCTTTTTGTAGCAAAGGACAAGCCGGAACGATCTCTTATAATAAGCAAAGCGTTCTCGAGGACACATGGGAATTTCATCTAGCCACTTTCATCATGTTGGTTTGATTCGCGTTCGCTACTTTGATAATTTGATATGTGGGTGGACCGGTGCTTGGGTGTTGTTCTTACTTGAACAAACCTCCCACTTATGATTACCCCCTCTCGCAAGCATTCGCAACTACGAAACAAGAATTAAGATAACTCTAACCATAGCATTAAACATATGGATCCAAATCAGCCCCTTACGGAATAGCACATAAACTAGGGTTTAAGCTTCTGTCACTCTAGCAACCCATCATCTAATTACTACTCCACAATGCATTCCCTTAGGCCCAAAGATGGTGAAGTGTCATGTAGTCGACGTTCACACGACACCACTAAGAGAATCAACAACATACATATCATCAAAATATCGAACGAATACCTAATTCACATGATTACTTATGACAAGACTTCTCCCATGTCCTCAAGAACAAAAGTAACTACTCACAAATCATAATCATGTCCAAGATCAGAGGGGTATTGAATAGCATAATAGATCTGAACATATAATCTTCCACCAAATAAACCAACTAGCATCAACTACAAGATGTAATCAACACTACTAGCAACCCACAGGTACCAATCTGAGGTTTTGAGACAAAGATTGAATACAAGAGATGAACTAGGGTTTGAGATGAGATGGTGCTGGTGAAGATGTTGATGAAGATTAGTCCTCCCACGATGAGAGGATCGTTGGTGATGTCGATGGCGACGATTTCCCCCTCCCGGAGGGAAGTATCCCCGGCAGAATCTCTCCGCTGGAGAGCAAAAGTGCTCTTGCCCAAGTTCCACCTCGAGACGGCGGCGCACCATCCCGAAAGTCTTCTCTATATTTTTTCTAGGGAAAATGAACTTATATACCAGAAAATGGGGGGCCAGAGGCTGGCTAGGGGCCCCACGAGGCACCAGGGCGCGCCTGGGGGGGGGGGTGGCGCGCCCTGGTGCCTCGTGGGCTCCTGGGTGGCCCCCTCTGGTACTTCTTTGCTCCAGTATTTTTTATTTATTCCAAAATAAATCTCCGTAAAATTTCAGCTCATTTGGAGATGTGCAGAATAGGTATCTCTGAGATAGCTTTTTCAGGTCCAGAATTCCAGCTGCCGGCAATCTCCCTCCTTGTGTAAATCTTGCATATTAAGAGAGAAAACGCATTAGAATTGCTCCACAAAGTGTCATATTGATTAAAAACACTATAAATAACAGTAGCAAAACATGTCATTACTTTCCATAAGATTAGCATATGATCTTTTTCATTATTTTCATTGCTAGAATTGAAACATGAAAGTAAAGAAGCAAAAACTCAAACTACTCTTTATTATATAACTCTCAACTCGATTGCATAGATAGATAGATCATGAAGCTAGCACTCGAAAATAGATCATACTAAACTTTTATTCAACTAGATCATGAAATAACTAAGGATCGAACTAAAAATAGGTAAAGGTAATAAAAGTAATGGTGATACGATACCGGGGCACCTCCCCCAAGCTTGGCACAAGCCAAGGGGAGTGCCCATACCCATGTACTCAAGTTTCTTTCTTCGGTGATGGTGGTGGTGATGAAGTGGTGGGCTTGTCCTCTGGCTTCCATGGCATAGGTTCCCCATCATAAAAAGATGAACGAGTCTCCGGAGTCCTGAAACTTGCAGCTAAACTCATACCTTTGAATCTTGCCTCATACTCAAGATTTTGGTTTTGAAGATCATAGATTTGGCCTTGGAGATAATCGATTCATTCGTTGAGATTGAAGATGACGTCTCCCATCGATTGGCCATCCACCTTGTGATTACGGGTGAATTCCATGATCATGGAGTGGTTGGCGCTGAGTCCATGTTCCACCATCCCTTGGCACTTGAAGATCTCCTGCTCCACCGCTTCGAGCCTAGACTCCACGCTCCCGGTCTTCTTGGGTCCTTGAACATCTCGGATGTGAAGCACCCCCTCACGCATCTCAATGGCTTGAGGGTGTTTCATCACCTCCGGTAAGCAGGGGTTGATGACCTTCTCGTATAACTTGTCCTTGGAAGAGCTTGGTGGAGCCATAGCGATCTAGATCTGTCAGAAAAATAGCACAAAACAAGAACAGAGGAGATTTCTGTGATACGGTGGTCAAAACGTCCGGGAGTATATATAAAGATTTTTTATCTTGATAAACAAGTAATCCAGGAGAAAACGGAGTCGGGAAGGCTCACGAGGGGCCCACGAGCCACCAGGGCGCGCCTGGGGGGGGTGGCGCGCCCTGGTGCCTCGTGGGCACCAGGTGTGTCCCCTCGGCTGTTTCTTATTTTTGTATTTTTTCTAATATTCCAAAACTGACAGAAAATGTTTTTGTGGAATTTTTGGAGTCGGTTTACTTACCGTATCACATTCCTCTTCCTTTTCAGGGTTCTAGAGTGTTCTGGAAGGTCTCTCTTATGTATTCCTCTGATGTAATTGTTTCAATAACATTAGTTTCAACATTAATGGGAGTACCTGAAATATAGTGCTTAATTCTTTGCCCATTCACCACTCTCGGATTAGTGCCTTCGGAGTTGTTTATTTTGATGGCTCCGGGGCGATAAACTTCTTCAATGATATACGGTCCTTCCCATTTAGAGAGAAGTTTTCCTGCAAAGAATCTCAAACGAGAATTGTACAATAGAACTTGCTCACCCACTTTAAATTCCCATTTTTGAATTCTTCTATCATGCCATCTTTTAACTTTTTCTTTAAACAATTTGGCATTTTCATAAGCTTGGGTTCTCCATTCATCTAATGAGCTAATATCAAATAACCTCTTTTCACCAGCAAGTTTAAAATCATAATTGAGTTCTTTAATTGCCCAATATGCTTTATGTTCTAACTCAAGAGGTAAATGACATGCTTTTCCATAAACCATTTTATAAGGAGACATACCCATAGGATTTTTATAAGCAGTTCTATAAGCCCATAATACATCGTCAAGTTTCTTAGACCAATTCTTTCTAGATCTATTGACGGTCTTTTGCAAAATTAATTTTATTTCTCTATTGCTCAATTCAACTTGACCACTAGTTTGAGGGTGATAGGGAGATGCAATTCTATGGTTGACATCATATTTAGCAAGCAATTTACGGAATGCACCATGAATAAAATGTGAACCACCATCAGTCATTAAATATCTAGGGACTCCGAACCTTGGGAAAATAACTTCTTTAAGCATTTTAATAGAAGTGTTATGATCAGCGCTACTAGTTGGAATAGCTTCTACCCACTTAGTAACGTAATCAACAGCAACTAAAATATGTGTATACCCATTGGATTTAGGAAAAGGTCCCATATAATCAAATCCCCAAACATCAAATGGTTCAACAGCAAGTGAATAATTCATAGGCATTTCCTGACGTCCACCAACATTACCAATTCTTTGACATTCATCACAAGATAGGACAAACTTACGAGCATCCTTGAAAAGAGTAGGCCAATAAAAACCAGATTGTAATACCTTGTGTGCAGTTCTGTCTCCCGCATGGTGTCCTCCGTAGGCCTCGGAATGACACTTCCGTAGGATTTGTTCCTGTTTATGCTCAGGTATACAACGTCTAATAATACCATCTACTCCTTCTTTATAAAGATGTGGGTCATCCCAGAAGTAATGTCTTAAATCAAAGAAAAACTTTTTCTTTTGTTGGTACGTGAAACTAGGTGGTATAAATTTAGCAACAATATAATTAGCATAGTCTGCATACCATGGAGTATTACGAGAAGCATTTATAACAACTAATTGTTCATCAGGAAAATCATCATTGATAGGTAGTGGGTCATCAAGAACATTTTCCATTCTAGACAAATTATCTGCTACGGGATTCTGAGCTCCCTTTCTATCAATAATATGCAAGTCAAATTCTTGTAGCAATAAAACCCACCTAATGAGTCTAGGTTTAGCATCTTTCTTTTCCATAAGATATTTAATAGCAGCATGATTGGTGTGAACAGTTACTTTAGATTCAACTATGTAAGATCTGAATTTATCACATGCAAACACAACTGCTAGAAATTCTTTTTCAGTAGTAGCATAGTTTCTTTGAGCACTGTCTAGAGTTTTACTAGCATAATGGATAACATTTAATTTCTTATCAACTCTCTGTCCTAGAACAGCACCAACAGCATAATCACTAGCATCACACATAATTTCAAAAGGCAAGTTCCAATCAGGTGGTTGAACAATAGGTGCAGTGGTTAAGGCTTTCTTAAGTGTTTCGAAGGCTTCTAGACAATCATCATCAAAAACAAATGGAACATTTTTTTGCAAAAGATTGGTAAGAGGCCTAGAAATTTTAGAGAAGTCTTTAATAAATCTCCTATAGAAATCAGCATGACCTAGGAAACTTCTTATACCTTTAATATCTTTAGGACATGGCATTTTCTCAATAGCATCAACCTTAGCTTTATCAACTTCAATACCTCTTTCAGAAATTTTATGCCCCAAGAAAATGCCTTCATTCACCATAAAGTGGCACTTCTCCCAATTCAAGACAAGATTAGTTTCTTCACATCTCTGCAAAACTCGATCAAGGTTGCTTAAGCAATCATCAAAAGAAGTTCCGTAAACGGAGAAATCGTCCATGAATACCTCAACAATCTTTTCACAAAAGTCAGAGAATATAGCAGTCATACATCTTTGAAACGTAGCAGGTGCATTGCATAAACCAAAAGGCATACGTCTATAAACATAAGTTCCAAAAGGACAAGTAAAGGTGGTTTTCTCTTGGTCGGGTTGTGATACGGGTATTTGAGAAAAACCAGAATAACCATCTAGGAAACAAAAGTGTGTATGCTTAGACAATCTTTCTAACATTTGATCAATAAAAGGTAAGGGGTAATGATCTTTTCTAGTAGCTTTGTTTAATTTTCTAAAATCAATTACCATCCTATAACCAGTTACAATTCTCTGTGGAATGAGTTCTTTTTTATCATTAGGAACAACGGTAATACCTCCTTTCTTAGGGACACAATGAACGGGACTTGCCCATCTACTATCAGCTATGGGATAGATTATACCTGCTTCCAGAAGTTTTAATATTTCGGTTCTTACCACCTCTTTCATCTTAGGATTTAATCGTCGTTGGTGGTCGACAACTGGTTTAGCATCAGGCTCCATATTAATTTTGTGCTGACATAGAGTGGGACTAATGCCCTTAAGATCATCAAGAGTATACCCAATAGCAGCTCGGTGCTTCCTAAGAGTTTTTAGTAATCTCTTTTCTTCATGCGCTGAAAGGTTAGCACTAATAATAACAGGGTATATCTTCTTTTCATCAAGGTAAGCATATTTCAATGTATCAGGCAATTGCTTCAATTCAAATACAGGATCACCCTTAGGTGGAGGAGGGCCTACAAGAGTTTCAACAGGCAAATTATGTTTAAGGATAGGTGGTTGATCAAAGAACATCTTATCTATTTCATTTCTTTCATTCATATGCATATCATTTTCATGGTCTAGCAACTATTGTTCTAACGGATCAGTAGGAGGTACGGCAATAGAAGCAAGACTTCAATATCTCTAACAATCCCAAGTGGTGTAATAGTATCTTGTTGTGAACCAAGTACTAAGAAATCAGTAGGGTATTTGATTTTACCACACAAGACTTCAATATCTCTAACAATCCCAAGTGGTGTAATAGTATCTCTATTTGCTAGCTTAATAGTAACATCAATATCTTCGATCTCAACAGGTGCAATATCATGCATTACTTCTTGATATAAATAAAATGGAATAGCACTCACACTAGCACCCATATCACATAAACCATGATAGCAATGATCTCCAATCTTAACAGAAACAACAGGCATGCCAACTATGGGCTTGTTCTTGTCTAACATATCTCGTTCATTTCTAACAGGTTTAGCAATTCTAGCAGCCTCATCACAAAAGTAAATAACATGCCCATCTATATTATCGACTAAGAGATCTTTAACCATAGAAACATCAGGTTCAACTTTAATTTGCTTAGAGGGTCTAGGTGCTCTAATATTACTTTTGTTAACCACAGTAGAAACTTTAGCATGTTCCTTAATCCTAATAAGAAAAGGTGGTTTCTCAATATAAGCAGTAGGCACAACTGGATCAGCATGGTAAACAATTGTTTCTTCTTTAACACTAACGGGTTCCTCAATCTTTTCTTTAACAAAGGGATGATATTTAAACCACTTCTCCTTAGGGAGATCAACATGAGTAGCAAATGATTCACAAAAGGAGGCTACTATCTCAGAGTCAAGTCCATATTTAGTGCTAAACTTATGAAAAGCATCGGTAGCCATAAAAGATTTAACACAACCGAACTCAAGTATTATACCTGACTCGTTACCTTTGTCGAGTTCCCAATCTTCAGATTTGCGTTTAATTCTTTCCAGAAGATCCCATCTGAATTCAATAGTTTTCTTCATAAAGGAGCCAGTCGAAGAAGAATCAAGCATGGTTTGATTATCATGAGAAAGCCGAGCATAAAAATTCTGTAAGATAATTTCTTTTGAGAGCTCATGATTGGGGCATGTGTACATCATGTACTTAAGCCTCCCCCAAGCTTGAGCGATGCTTTATCTTTCACGAGGCCAAAAATTATATATATAATTCCGATCACGATGAACCAAATGCATAGGATAAAATTTCTGATGGAATTCTAGTTTCAATCGGTTCCAGTCCCATGTATCAGTATCATCACATAGCCTATACCACATCAATGCCTTTCCCTCCAAAGATAAAGGGAATACTTTATTCTTAACTCCATCTCCGGATAAATCTGCAAGCTTAAACAATCCACAAATTTCATCTACATAGATCAAGTGCATATCAGGATGTACCGTTCCATCTCCTGCATAAGGATTAGCTAGCAGTTTCTCTATCATACCCGGAGGAATCTCATAATAAATATTTTCAGTAGGTGCAGTAGGTTGAGGAGCAACTATTTGTGTTTCCGGTCGAGGTGAAGATACCCCCGAACAAACCCCTCAAAGGATTACTTTCCATAGTGACAAGTGACAGGAAATTTCAGCACGTAATATAAATGTTTCCTTACCAAATTCCACTCACCAAAGGCGCTTCACTCCCCGGCAACGGCGCCAAAAAAGAGTCTTGATAACCCACAAGTATAGGGGATCAATCGTAGTCCTTTCGATAAGTAAGAGTGTCGAACCCAATGAGGAACAGAAGGAAATGACAAGCGGTTTTCGGCAAGGTATTTTCTGCAAGCACTGAAATTATTGGTAACGAGTAGTTTGATAGCAAGATAATTTGTAACAAGTGACAAGTAGCAATAGTAACAAAGAGTGCAACAAGGTGGCCCAATCCTTTTTGTATCAAAGGACAAGCTGGAATGATTTCTTATAATAAGCAAAGCGTTCTCGAGGACACATGGGAATTTCATCTAGCCACTTTCATCGTGTTGGTTTGATTCGCGTTCGCTACTTTGATAATTTGATATGTGGGTGGACCGGTGCTTGGGTGTTGTTCTTACTTGAACAAACCTCCCACTTATGATTACCCCCTCTCGCAAGCATCCGCAACTACGAAAGAAGAATTAAGATAACTCTAACCATAGCATTAAACATATGGATACAAATCAGCCCCTTACGAAATAGCGCATAAACTAGGGTTTAAGCTTCTGTCACTCTAGTAACCCATCATCTAATTACTACTCCACAATGCATTCCCTTAGGCCCAAAGATGGTGAAGTGTCATGTAGTCGACGTTCACATGACACCACTAAGAGAATCAACAACATACATATCATCAAAATATCGAACGAATACCAAATTCACATGATTACTTATGACAAGACTTCTCCCATGTCCTCAAGAACAAAAGTAACTAATCACAAATCATAATCATGTCCAAGATCAGAGGGGTATTGAATAGCATAATAGATCTGAACATATAATCTTCCACCAAATAAACCAACTAGCATCAACTACAAGATGCAATCAACACTACTAGCAACCCACAGGTACCAATCTGAGGTTTTGAGACAAAGATTGAATACAAGAGATGAACTAGGGTTTGAGATGAGATGGTGCTGGTGAAGATGTTGATGAAGATTAGTCCTCCCACGATGAGAGGATCGTTGGTGATGTCGATGGCGACGATTTCCCAATCCCGGAGGGAAGTATCCCCGGCAGAATCTCTCCGCCGGAGAGCAAAAGTGCTCCTGCCCAAGTTCTGCCTCGAGACAGTGGCGCACCGTCCCGAAAGTCTTCTCTATATTTTTTCTAGGGAAAATGGACTTATATACCAGAAAATGGGGGCCAGAGGCTGGCCAAGGGCCCCACGAGCCACCAGGGCGCACCTGGGAGATGTGGCGCGCCCTGGTGCCTCGTGGGCTCCTGGGTGGCCCCCTCTGGTACTTCTTTGCTCCAGTATTTTTTATTTATTCCAAAATAAATCTCCGTAAAATTTCAGCTCATTTGGAGATGTGCAGAATAGGCATCTCTAACATAGATTTTTCAGGTCCAGAATTCCAGCTGCCGGCAATCTCCCTCCTTGTGTAAATCTTGCATATTAAGAGAGAAAAGGCATTAAAATTCCTCCACAAAGTGTCATATTGATTAAACACACTATAAATAACAGTAGCAAAACATGATGCAAAATGGACGTATCACTGCCAGCCGTGGGATGCGGGAGCAGGCGGTCCCGCTGGCGTTGGTTTGGTTTTGGCGGCTGGAGGAAGAAGAGACTGAAGAAACACGACAGACGTTGGATGTCAATCCAATGGTAAATGTTGGCAGAATCGTTTGTTGACTAAGCCGACACCACGTTGCATACGTTTTTCGCAAGAAAAGAAAAACTGGGCTTGTTCGCCAGATAACATTCCCGAAACTGCCACCGTTTGATCTTGCGTCGCAGCTAAAACTGCCAGGAAAATGCGTTCGTTTGCCATCCTCCTCCCAGGGAACGTTCGCCAGATAACATTCCCGAAAATCAAAGACTTGAGAAGTGATAACCCACAAGTATAGGGGATCACAACAGTTTTCGAGGGTAGAGTATTCAACCCAAATTTATTGATTCGACACAAGGGGAGCCAAAGAATATTTGCAAGTATTAGCAGTTGAGTTGTCAATTCAACCACACCTGGAGACTAAATATCTGTAGCAAGTGATCAGTAGCACAGTAGTATGGTAGTTTGATAGCAATAGCAATAGTAACAGTAGCAGTAATAGTAGTAGCAATTGTGACAGTAGTAGCAACAGTAGTAACTTAGCAAAGAACAATATGTGAAAAACTCATAGGCATTGGATCGGTGATTATGTTGGATAACATTCATCATGTAACAGTCATAACCTAGGGCGACACAGAACTAGCTCCAATTCATCAATGTAATGTAGGCATGTATTCCGTATATAGTCATACGTGCTTGCGATAAGAACTTGCATGACATCTTTTGTCCTACCCTCCCGTGGCAGCGGGGTCCATAAGGAAACTAAGGGATATTAAGGCCTCCTTTTAATAGAGAACCGGAACAAAACATTAACACATAGTGAATACATGAACTCCTCAAACTACGGTAATCACCGGAAAGAATTCCAATTATTGTCACCTTGGGGTATGCGGATCATAACACATAGCAGGTACGTATAACTTGCAAGATCGGATCAAGAACACAAATATATTCATGAAAACATAGAGGGTTCGGATCTGAAATCATGGCAATCGGGCCCTAGTGACAAGCATTAATTATAGAAAAGTCATAGCAACATCAATCTCAGAACATAGTGGATACTAGGGATCAAGCCCTAACAAAACTAACTCGATTACATGATAAATCTCATCCAACCCATCACCGTTCAGCAAGCCTACGAAGGAATTACTCACTCCCGGCGGTGAGTGATGTCTACTACACAACTTGTTCTTGTAGACTCGTGTTGGGCCTCCAAGCGCAGAGGTTTGTAGGACAGTAGCAATTTTCCCTCAAGTGGATGACCTAAGGTTTATCAATCCGTGGGAGGCATAGGATGAAGATGGTCTCTCTCAAACAACCCTGCAACCAAATAACAAAGAGTCTCTTGTGTCCCCAACACACCCAATACAATGGTAAATTGTATATGTGTACTAGTTCGGCGAAGAGATGGTGTTACAAGTGTAGTATGGATAGTAGATATAGGTTTTTGTAATCTGAAAATATAAAAACAGCAAGGTAGCAAGTAACAAAAGTGAGCACAAACGATATTGAAATGCTTGAAAACAAGGCCTAGGGTTCATACTTTCACTAGTGCAATCTCTCAACAATGCTAATATAATTGGATCATATAACCATCCCTCAACGTGCGATAAAGAATCACTCCCAAGTTCCTATTAGCGGAGAACATAAGATAGAAATTGTTTGTAGGGTACGAAACCACCTCAAAGTTATCCTTTCTGATCAATCTATTGAGTTATTCCTATAAGTGTCACAAACAGCCCTAGAGTTCGTACTAAAATAACACCATATGATACACATCAACCAACTCTAATGTCACCTAGATACTCCAATGTCACCACAAGTATCCATGAGTTGATTATATGATATGCATCAAACAACTTCATAATCATAATATTCAATCCACACAAAGAACTCCAAGGAGCACCCCAAAGTTTCTATCGGAGAAAAGATAATGAAAACGTGCATCAACCCCTATGCATAGATTACCCCAATGTCACCTCGGGAATCCGCGAGTTTAGTGCCAAAACATACATCAAGTGAATCAATATAATACCCCATTGTCACCACGGGTATTCATATGCAAGACATACATCAAGTGTTCTCAAATCTGAATATTCAATCCTACAATAACGAAACCTCAAAGGGAAAAGATTCGATTCATCACAACAAAGATAGAGAGGGAAGAAACACCATATGATCCAACTATATTAACAAAGCTCGCGATACATCAAGATCGTGCCATATCAAGAACATGAGAGAGAGATCAAACACATAGCTACTAGTACATACCCTCAGCCCCGAGGGTGAACTACTCCCTCCTCGTCATGGAGACCGTCGGGATGATGAAGATGCCCTCCGGTGATGATTCCCCCCTCCGGCAGGGTGCCGGAAAAGGGCCCCAGATGGGATCTCCTTGGTACAGAGGCTTGCGGCGGCGTAAAAACTCATCTAGGTTAACTTTTGGGGGTTTCTAAATATATATGATTTTTCAGCGTTGGAATCACGCAAAGAGGTGCTACAGGGGGCCCACGAGGCACCAGGGCGCGCCTGGGGGGGCAGGCGCGCCCAGGTGGCTCGTGGGGCCCCTGTGGCTCTTCTGCTGCTCCTCCGAAGCTTCCTGGGTCCATTTCCTTCCAGAAAAAATCGTCAAAAAGTTTTGCTGCATTTGGACTTCATTTGATATGGATTTTCTGGAAAACCAAAAACAAGCAGAAAACAGCAACTGGCACTGGGCACTAGGTCAATATGTTAGTCCATAAAAATCATATAAAAGCCATATAAAAGTGCACCAAAATCATACAAAACTATAATAAACATGGCATGAATACTTCATAAATTATAGATACGTTGGAGACGTATCAGCATCCCCAAGCTTAATTCCTGCTCGTCCTCGAGTAGGTAAATGATAAAAGAAATAATTTATGAAGTGTGAATGCTAGCATAGTGCATAAGTTTGATCAATGATAATTTCAATCACTTTTCCTAGCATCATAATAGCAACACTTTCTCATAAAAGTCATCATGATAAAGTAGCAATTAAAAACAGAAATTTTGATGTGGAATGCTACCTATCATAATCATCATACAATCTTTTCTTTTATTGCATGGACACTTGGACTTGAATGATTCAAAGCAATAGTCTATAGTTTGACATGAAGATATAAATACTCAAGCATACTAACAAGCAACCATACCTTTCAAAAATATCAATGCTAAAGAAAGTTATCCCTAGCCCATTATGCTCAATCATTGATCCATTCATGAAACTCACTCAATATTAGCTACATCCAATGCACAAGTATGACAATAGTGCTCTCTAGTTGGTGCTTTATAAGAGAAGATGGAGACTCAAATTAAAATAAAAATTGCATAAAAGTAAATAGATAGGCCCTTCGCAGAGGGAAGCAGAGATTTGCAAATGTGCCAGAGCTCAAAGCTTAAATTAGAGAGATACAATTATTTTGAGAGGCATGCTTTTCCTGCCAACGAAAATGGCCGAGAATTCCCAATATCTTCCATGCTAGACACATCATAGGCGGTTCCCAGACAGAAAGTAAAGTTTATTTCCTTTCCACCATTCTTTCACAATCCATGGCTAGCCGTATCCACGGGTGCCCTCCATACCAACACTTTCCAAGGAATTTTGTTGTTATTAAATTTTGATTCATTGTGGGACTGGGCATCCCTATTACCTGCCACTCTCTCGTGCAATGACAAGTGAATAAACACTCATCGTGAGAATAACACACCTAGCATGGAAAATATCAGCCACCCCCTTCCGCTTCATGAGTGGTACGGGCACACAAAACGGAAAATTATTTTGAAAATTAGAGTTGGCACATGCAAATTTACTTGGAACGGCATGGAAATACCGCATATAGGTAGATATGGTGGACTCATTTGGCACAACTTGGGTTTAAGGAGTTTGGATGCACAAGCAGTATTCCCGCTTAGTACAAATGAAGGCTAGCAAATAGATTGAGAAGCAACCAACCAAAAAGCGAAAACGGTCATAAACATGCATTGAAGATAACTAACACCGAATAATGCACCATAAGTAGGATATAATTTCTTTGCATAACTATTGACTTTACGTGCATGCATAGGGAATCACAAACCTTAACACCAATATTCTTACTAAATCACAATTACTCACTAACATGACTCACATATTATCATCTTCATATCGCAAAACTATTGCAAGGAATCAAACTTATCATATTCAGTGGTCTACATGAAAGTTTTTATTATATCCTTCTTAAATATCCATCACATTAGGACCAAATTCACATCTTAAGCATATTGCCATTACTATTGTCAACTCTCAAAATAATATAAGTGAAGCATGAGAGTGTATGACAAACTAGTCCAAAAGATATAAGTGAAGATCAATGAGTAGTTAAACAATTAAGTAGCTATGTGAAGACTCTCTCCAAATAAAGATTTCAGATCTTGATAATTTTATTAAAATAGCAAACAAAATCAAAATAAAAGGACACTCCAAGAATAGCATATATCATATGAAGAAGTAAAAACTTAGGCTAACCGATAGGTGTTGATGAAGAAAGGTGGGATGCCAACCGGGGCATCCCCAAGCTTAGTTGCTTGAGACTTCTTGGAATGTTATCTTGGGGTGCCTTGGGCATCCCCAAGCTTGAGCTCTCGTGTCTCCTTAATTCCTCTCATATCATGGCTTCTCCTAAATCTTTAAAAACTTCATCCACACAAAACTCAACAAGAACTCGTGAGATAAGTTAGTATAAATCAACTCAAAACCTTAACATTATCTACTGTAGCAAATCACTAAAATTATAATTAAACATTGCATACTAAATGCCTCTGCATATTTAATACTCCTATCCACAAATAGAAACATTAAACAAGCAACATATGCAAACAATGCAACTATAACCGAAATCTGCCAAAACAGAACAGTCTGTAAAGGGTGAATAAGAATTCATACTACCCTAACTCCAAAAATTCTGAAAACTTACCACGTGAGAGAGAATTCATGCATTCTTACTGTGTAAAATTTTTAGATTTTTATCATGTTCTGACTATTCAGGAATATTCTGGTCATAACAGAAAACTTTCTGTTTTCAACCAGCAACACATGAACTTGCAAACTGAGCATGGTAAAGGCTATAATTGGCATTTTATTGAACTAAAAGATACAAAACATGATTATTGATAACAGCAAGCAAATATCAACAGAATAAAATGATGCTCCAAGCAAAACTCATATTATGTGATGAATAAAAATATAGCTCCAAGTGAGGTTACCGATAGTGTTGAAGACGAAAGAGGGGATGCCTTCCGGGGCATCCCCAAGCTTAGATGCTTGAGTCTTCCTTGAGTATTACCTTGGGGTGCCTTGGGAATCCCCAAGCTTAGGGTCTTACCACTCCTTATTCTCCTCATATCGATATCTCACCCGAAACTTGAAAACTTCAATCACACAAAACTTAACGAAACTTGTGAGATAGGTTAGTATGATAAAAATAAATCATCCACTTAGGTACTGTCAAGAAAAGATTCATAATTGTTATAACATAATGCCTACTGTATTCTATCATTTCAACAATTTATATTACTCAATATAAGCTATGGAAACACTAAAACAAGCAAACTATGCACCGAAAACAGAATCTGTCAAAAACAGAATAGCGTGTAGTGAGCGATTTAAAAACCATACTTTTGTACCTCAAAAAATTCTGAAAAGTTAGGAAAACGTAAATAATTTGTATCCCAATACTGTGTAAAAATTTCAGATTTTTTTCATGCTCCAGTACAGAATAGAAATTTCAGCACTGGACGCAAAAGTTTCTGTTTTTGCACAGAATCAAATCAACAAGCACCCACACTATCCCAAAGGCTTTACTTGGCACATTATTGAAAGAAAACATATAAAACATGATTACCACAGTAGCTTAATCATGTGAACACAAAAAAAAACAGTAGGGGTAAATATTGGGTTGTCTCCCAACAAGCGCTTTTCTTTAATGCCTTTTAAGCTAGGCATGATGATTTCAATGATGCTCACATATAAATAAGAATTGAAACATCTAAGAGAGCATCATGAAGCATATGACTAGCACATTTAAGCCTAACCCTCTTCCTATGCATAGGTATTTTGTGAGCAAACAATTTATGGGAGCAAGAATCAACTAGCATAGGAAGGCACAACAAGCATGACTTCAAAACTTTCAACACATAGAGAGGAAACTTGATGTTATTACAACACCTACAAGCATATGATCCTCTCTCATAATAATTTTCAGTAGCATCATGAATGAATTCAACAATATAGCTATCACATAAAGCATTCTTTTCATGACCCACAAGCATAGAATTTTTACTACTCTCCACATAAGCAAATTTCTTCTCATTCATAATAGTGGGAGCAAACTCAACAAAATAACTATCATGAGATACTTGATTGGCATAATCCAATTGAAAATTAAAATCATGATCACAAGTTTCATAGTTATCATTATTCTTTATAGCATACATGTCATCACAATAATCATCATAGATAGCAACTTTGTTGTCATAATCAATTGAAACCTCTTCCAAAATAGTGGAATCATCATTAAATAAAGTTGTTACCTCTCCAAATCCACTTTCATAAATATAATCATCATAAATAGGAGGCATGGTTTCATCATAACAAATTTTCTCATCAAAACTTGGGGGACTAAAAATATCATCTTCATCAAACATAGCATCCCCAAGCTTATGGCTTTGCATATCATTAGCATCATGGATATTCATAGAATTCATACTAACAACATTGCAATCATGCTCATCATTCATGGATTTTATGCCAAACATTTTATTGAATTCTTCTTCTATCAATTGAGCACAATTTTCCGCTCCATCATTTTCAAGAAAGACATTATAAAGACGAATAATATGAGGCAACCTCAATTCCATATTTTTTGTAGTTTTCTTTTATAAGCCAAACTAGTGATAAACAAGAAACTAAAATATTCAATTGCAAGATCTAAAGATATACCTTCAAGCACTCACATCCCCGGCAACAGCGCCAGAAAAGAGCTTGATGTCTACTACACAACTTGTTCTTGTAGACTCGTGTTGGGCCTCCAAGCGCATAGGTTTGTAGGACAGTAGCAATTTTCCCTCAAGTGGATGACCTAAGGTTTATCAATCCGTGGGAGGCATAGGATGAAGATGGTCTCTCTCAAACAACCCTGCAACCACATAACAAAGAGTCTCTTGTGTCCCCAACACACCCAATACAATGGTAAATTGTATAGGTGCACTAGTTCGGCGAAGAGATGGTGATACAAGTGTAGTATGGATAGTAGATATAGGTTTTTGTAATCTGAAAATATAAAAACAGCAAGGTAGCAAGTAACAAAAGTGAGCACAAACGGTATTGTAATGCTTGAAAACAAGGCCTAGGGTTCATACTTTTACTAGTGCAATCTCTCAACAATGCTAATATAATTGGATCATATAACCATCCCTCAACATGCGATAAAGAATCACTCCCAAGTTCCTATTAGCGGAGAACATAAGATAGAAATTGTTTGTAGGGTACGAAACCACCTCAAAGTTATCCTTTCTGATCGATCTATTGAGCTATTCCTATAAGTGTCACAAACAGCCCTAGAGTGCGTACTAAAATAACACCATATGATACACATCAACCAACTCTAATGTCACCTAGATACTCCAATGTCACCACAAGTATCCGTGAGTTGATTAAACGATATGCATCAAACAACTTCATAATCATAATATTCAATCCACACAAAGAACTCCAAGGAGCACCCCAAAGTTTCTATCGGAGAAAAGATAATGAAAACGTGCATCAACCCCTATGCATAGATTACCCCAATGTCACCTCAGGAATCCGCGAGTTGAGTGACAAAACATACATCAAGTGAATCAATATAATACACCATTGTCACCACGGGTATTCATATGCAAGACATACATCAAGTGTTCTCAAATCTGAATATTCAATCCGATAATAATGAAACCTCAAAGGGAAAAGATTCGATTCATCACAACAAAGATAGAGAGGGAAGAAACACCATATGATCCAACTATATTAACAAAGCTCGCGATACATCAAGATCGTGCCATATCAAGAACACGAGAGAGAGAGAGATCAAACACATAGCTACTAGTACATACCCTCAGCCCCGAGGGTGAACTACTCCCTCCTTGTCATGGAGACCGCCGGGATGATGAAGATGGCCTCCGGTGATGATTCCCCCCTCCGACAGGGTGCTGGAAAAGGGCTCCAGATGGGATCTCCTTGGTACAGAGGCTTGCAGCGGCGTAAAAACTCATCTAGGTTAACTTTCGGGTTTTTTTGAATATATATGATTTTTCAGCGTTGGAATCACGCAAAGAGATGCCACAGGGGGCCCACGAGGCACCAGGGCACGCCTGGGGGGGGCAGGCGTGCCCAGGTGGCTCGTGGGGCCCCTGTGGCTCTTCTGCTGCTCCTCCGAAGCTTCCTGGGTCTGTTTCCTTCCAGAAAAAATCGTTAAAAAGTTTCGCTGCATTTGGACTTCATTTGATATGGATTTTCTGGAAAACCAAAAACAAGCAAAAAACATCAACTGGCACTGGGCACTAGGTCAATATGTTAGTCCATAAAAATCATATAAAAGCCATATAAAAGTGCACCAAAATCATACAAAACTATAATAAACATGGCATGAATACTTCATAAATTATAGATACGTTGGAGACGTATCAGTGAGCATCATGAAATTGGTGATGAAGGATGGTTGATGATGACGATGACGGAAGATCCCCCTCTCCGGAGCCCCGAACGGACTCCAGATCTGGCCTCCCGATGAAGAACAGGAGGTGGCGGTGGCTCCGTATCGTAGAACGCGATGAAACTTCTTCTCTTATTTTTTTCTCTGGAATTGTGAATTTATAGGCCTGAGATTAGGGTCAGCGAAGCCACGTGGGCCCCACAAGCCACCAGGGCACGCCTGGGGGGGTGGCGCGCCCTGGTGCCTCGTGGGCAGTAGGTGGCCCCCTCCAGTGGATCTTGGCTCCAGTATTTTTTATTTAATCCATAAAAAATCTCCAAAAAGTTTCGTCCAATTCCAAGAACTTTTATTTCTGCACAAAAAACAACACCATGGTAGTTTTGCTAAAAACAGCATCAGTCCGGGTTAGTTTCATTCAAATCATGCAAACTAGAGTCCAAAACAAGAGCAAAAGTGTTTGGAAAAGTAGATACGACGGAGACGTATCAAGAAGGCGTATAGAACAAGCTAGTCTGGCAGTAAAGAGACGTTCCTGACTGTTAGAAAAAAGAGAGACGTGCTGCTGTAACTGGTTCGAATCCAAACCTAGACTATATATAGTGTTATACTACTTTGCAAGTAATGAAACTGACATATCCAACGTTCGCTTCTCCTCTTCTCTAGTTACTCTGTCTAGCTTCAGAAGCTCCGGCCGCAGCAACCATGTCCGCTGGCTCGTCCACCTGCTCTTCAGCAGGGAATCGAGCCAACAACCAGATGTGCGTGAAGTCGCCACCCGTACCACCGCCTGTGGGTCTCATCACACCCCCGCCGGCACACTCACCGCAGCCAGGTGCTCATCGCACCCCGCTGCCGTTGGTGTGGTGCCACTGCTGCAAATCACGCAGAGTCATCTGTTGCGTCTCAACTACAACCCTCAACCCTGGCCGAGTCTTCTACAAATGCCCAAATCATGGGGTAATATGGTCAAGTTGTTTGCCTGCTTTCAGTTGCTGAATTTTATTTTTTAAGAGTTTGGTTGATGATCTTCGAATTTGATTCGTGCAGAAAAGGGAGGATTCTTGTGATTTGTATTTCTGGGAAGTTGCAGATGTGGGGGAATGGAACTACGCGGATTATTTGGTTAGCTGATGAATCCCAATACCAGCAGGCTGGGGTGTTGGACAAGTAACTGAAGGAATGGCAGAAGAGGAAGATGCAGAGCAGAAGGTTAAAGACGATGCAGTTCATCAGATCATGGCCAAGCAACAGCTGGTGAACAGCCTTGGCAGCAATGAGGAGATGAAAGAGCTTGTGAAGCTAATGGGCAAGATTGTTGTGCTTTGTAGGATGATTGTCTCTTTATTTGCAGTGTATGTAGCACTCGTGATGTATTCAGTGGCTCTGACATGAGCACTTTGCTGAAACTAGTAATGAATGAAACCTATTTAGCAGGCTGGGCGTCTAGTGTTGTGAACATCTAATGATTTCTATTAATTGAAATCAGGGAGCATCCCCTTTTGCTAATAAATAAATAAATAAGCAGAGGACCTGTCGGGTCAGCTTTGTTCCCATTGCAAGACATTCAGCAAATTGCAGTCCAACAGCAAACTGCCATCAGCTACATCTGCGGTTTTACAATCATCAAATACAAGTTTCACAGCAAAATATGAGTACTACTAAACAACAATGTCATCATGTTTCAGTCGTCATACAATCACCAAACACAAATCAACATACATAATAAGTGATGTTATCACTGAACAACTACTTCATCAGGTTTCAGTTGCCATAGCAAAGACAATTTAACATAGTAGATAATAAGTCATCTTCTCACATACAAATACGACAAAAGCAATCTAATCATCATCCGTAGCAGCAGCGTCAACATCTTCACCATGTGCGTCAGTCTGAATCGTAATTCCCCCCAGTGTCATCTTCTTCTTCAGCATCAATGTCCTCAAACGTTGGCTTCATATTGATCAACTCATCTACTTCCACAGCCTGACAGGCAATCTTTTCTCCAACCTTATTGATGTGATGGTCCGCAAACATATCATAAACATTTGCAGAATCCTCTACATCAGCAGCAGTGTAAGCATCATCTTCTTGTGCAACTTCATTAAACGAATTCCTCTGCTCAAACTTTTGCAATACTCTCCAGTCATGGTTACGTGCATATGTGTCTTCCAAGAAAAATATCTGTGTTGCTTGATTTGCCAAAATATAAGGCTTGTCGGTGCGGTATGCCGCCTTGACATTGATGGATTTGAAATAATCATCAGCTTTGGGTTTTGAGATTCTGGTAAACTGGTTATACCAACGACAGCAAAACAGAACCACGCACCGATGAACCTCGAAACTGGAGATATACTGCAACTGAACAATGTCTATTATGTTAGCATACATCTCAGTTGTCACTTTGTTGTGCGTATCCATGCTCATGACGGCACTGTTTTGTGTCTTCCTGCCTTCGTCGCGTGCAAGGGTGTTGTAGTGCACATCTCCAACAACGCAAGATGCATAATGTCTTACCCGAATATCATGACCCATTGCTAGTGTGTAAAGGGTATCACTAACTGCCTGCCCCTCCTCCCGCATCTCCTTAACCTATGGTTAGAAAATAGACAAGCTGATCATCTTATGTACTCTATATATTAAAAAAACTGACAATGCAATTCAAAAGCTTACACGACTCTTCAACCATTTCGCAAATCCTTCCCTAACCCGTTTGTCAATGTTTCTTGGATTTTGCGGCAGTAACTCCTCTTCGTACATGCTGCAGAATATAGTGATCGCATCAAACATCTAAATATATAAGAATGTGCTACAAGTTTAGTAGATTACGATCTATAAGCTGCAGTACTTAGCACTTACTCGATATAAGGTAGAATCTCAGGACAGTTATTCAACACATACCAAACCATTTTGTCCAAATCTTTAGGTTTGTCATCTTGTCGACTCTTCCCTGTTACTCGAACAGCAGGATCGAAAACATTGAGCACGGCATTTTTTTCGCCCACCTTTTTGCTAGGCTGATCAGCTGTTTCAATGTATCTTGAGCAGAATGTCAACGGTTCTGTAGCAATGTAGGCCTCTGCCATGGAACCCTTAGGTCTAGCTCTGTTCCTAACATAGCCCTTGAAAGTGCCTAGCCGCCTTTCAATAGGGTACATCCATCCATACTGTACTGGACCTCTAAGTAGTGCCTCATCAGGTAGATGAACAGCCAAATGCACCATCACATCAAGGAAGGCTGGAGGATATATCTTCTCAAGGTCGCATAGGATAGTTGGTATCTTGTATTTAAGACGCTTCACAGCATCTATCCTGATATTTCTACTGCAGAGTTCCCTGAAGAATTGTCCCAACTCTGCAACTGCTCTGTATAAGTCAGGGCGGCCCAATCCTCTAAGGAGAATAGGTAAAACCCTTTGAAGTAGGACGTGGCAGTCATGAGTTTTCAACCCTTGTACCTTGCTTCCATTTGCACTGATTCTCCTTTCAGGGTTGGAAGCAAATCCATGTGGGAATCTCACACGTGACAGGCCCTTGCAGAATTCTTTTATTTTTTGCTTGTCCAAGACGTACACAGCTGGTGCCATATCACGTGATTCACCAGTGCTTCCACCTGCAAATTGGATCTGATACCCAGGTGTGTCAAATCAATCCTAGATTTTAAGGTATCTTTTGTCTTGCCTTCAATATTAAGAAGTGTGCCGATAATGCTGTCACATATATTTTTCTTGATGTGCATCACATCAAGATTATGCCTCAGATCCAAATCTTTCCAATACTCCAAGTCCCACAAAGTGGACCTGCGGGTAAAAAATAATCTCTCTTCTGCCTTGCCACGCTTCCTTTTCCCGCTACCATTATCGGGATGGTTTCCTGGTGTAATATGCCTGACCTTCTGTAATTCCTCCTACAACTCATCGATGGTGAGCCTCTTTGGTGCATCACGGTTTTCATGACTTGCTTTGAACACAGGTTTTTGGTATTTTCTCAGACGCAGCTTGTCCTTGTCAAGGAAATGGCGGTGTCTAATGTAACAGACCTTGCTAAGTATTGGGTATGACAGCGGATTCTTGTCACAGCGAACACATGCATTGTAACCATGTGTCGTTCGCCCTGACATAGTGCCCAAAGCCGGATAATTATGGATGCACCAAATTATAAAAGCACGCAGAATGAAATCAGTTGGTGGGCTGCTATATAGATCTTGAGTGAGAACACCCCTCCATAGCTTTTGAAGTTCCTCCACAACAGGCTCCATGAATGAATCAAAATCCTTTCCTGGACTTTTTGGACCTGGGATGAGTAAGGCCATGATGTAGTTTGATTCTTTGGTGCAGACATTTGGCAGCATGTTGTAAGGGATAACAAGACTGGCCACATGCTATATGTGGCGCTCTGGTGGCCAAATGGGTTGAATCCACCTGTAGCTAAGCCAAGTCTAATGTTTCTCGGCTCAGCAGCAAACTATTCGTGTTTCAGATTGAAGCTTGTCCAGTCACTACCATGAGATGGATGGCTCATTACATTCCGATCACTGTACTCCTGGTTCCTAGAATGCCACAGTACATCCTCTCTTGTTTGTGCATCAAGAAATAGCCTCGGCAATCTTGGTATAATTGGAAAATGTCTCAGAACCTTATGAGGAATCCTCTTCACAGCATCGTCATCTTTCCATCTTGATGATTTGCATTTTGGGCATTCACTTATTCCAACCGCAACATGGATCATATCATATCCAATTCCAACCGCACGGAGGAAATTCTTCATTTTACTGCAGGTGTGTGGCAGCTCTGACACAGCTGGGTAACAATCGCGGAAAGCAGCCATCATCGCATCGAATTATTTGTTGATCATCCGCTGAGATGTCTTCACCTGAAGAAAGCTGACCATACCTGATACTGACAGCTTACAACTTGCGGTGACTGCCAAGTTGCATTTCTCCAACATGCGGGCCCACCGTTTTTCTTGTACAGGTGTAAGTTCTTGAAATGCGCGAGCATTTCGTAGCATTGTTTCAATCTTGGTCAAAATCACTGGCTCCGCCGCCACCTCCTCCTCCTCCTCCTCCTCTTCCACCTGAGCATCAGGCAGATCAAGATGGTGATCTGCTGCTTCCACATAGTCAGTGACATTGACGTTCACAGCTTCACCATGATGAACCCACCTAGTATATGTGACTGACATCCCATACAAGTGTAGATGATTGGGGTCTTGAAACCGAATTCATACAACTGCTACACGGGCAGCGCACATATGCTTTCGGACCACCGTACTCAGCTCTGATAAAGTTCATGAAGTTTTGAACCCCCTCGACATATGCAGGGGAGAATCATCGAGCAGAAGTTATCCAAGTCCTGTCCATCTTTCAGACATACAAATTAGTTCTTCTACTAGATATTACAGGAAAAACATATATGCTTCATTATAAAGTCCAGAAAAAATACCTAGGTCGATGTCTAAAGCTATGGCAAGATATTTGGACAAGCAAATTTAAGTAACGAAATATATGTAAAGCTAATTCAGCAAACAGATTGAGTGCTAAATTATGGCAGGCTATTTCAGCAATCAATGAGGCCGAGCACACAGCCATCGAAGGCCATCTCAGCAACAAAGATTGAGTGTAAAACGGTGTCGAGCTATTTCACCTAACAGATTGGCTACTAGACCATGGCAATCTACTTCACAATACATACATGGTCCTAAAATATGGTAGGAAATTTTAGCAACTAATCAGGCATGGCATGCCATCTCAGCAAAGCAGATTGAGTGCAGAACATGGCAAGGTAGCTTTTTAAGCAGAGCATATTGAGTGTAAACTATTTCGGCAAGCAGTGAGATTAACAGCGTCTATCAGCTAACATCCAGCGCTACTCCGACATGCACGGGGTCTCAGTCTAGAATGCGCGTACCGTGGGAGAAGCTGACTGTCGTGTGTCTCCACAAGAACATCGCCAGCGGTGGCGGCGCGGCTGGAGGATGGCAGTTTACGAGAGCGTACTGTGGGATCGAGAGGATCGCCGTGCGTCCCCTCGAAGAACCGCGGCACCGACGTATCGGCGCGGTGGGGAGGGCTAGTTTGGCGGAGCGAATGGAGTGGAGGGGGGCGGGGGTAGGGGGTTTGGGGAATATTATTGGCTAGTTGGCCGAAGAGGAGTTGAATTTGGGATTTGGGGGGAATTTTCGCGTGGTGGGCGGGGGAGTTTGGCGAATGGTCGGTTTCTCCAATTGCGATCCCATGTGTCAGTGAAGAGGCAAGCCGAAGCGCGTTCCCTTTGGGTGAGCGGTGTGTAGGACCGACCGTGTGAGGGGTGCAATGCGACCGCGGCAGGAGTGCTGTAAGTGTACCGCCTTTTCCTTTTGAACTTGTAGAGCGTAACACTTGGTTTTGGTGCTTCGCGCAATCCATCGATACAAATCCCGACTAAAACGGCGCGGGCGGGTGTTTTCCCGTGTGATATGCCGGGAGTTTGGCTTAGTTGGTTTGACAGACAGAGCGAGGAAAGACGTGAAATGCGTGAATGTGTAGTGGACGTACTTTTGGAGGGCCTAAGAGAAATTGTGTATGTAAACCCTCTATATTTATTTACTTCGCATATTAGCTTTGTCTCGGGTCAAACTTTCTAAACTTTGACCAAGTTTATACATACAAAAACAATGACAACCACAATACCAAGTAAATACGATTAGAATCATCATTCAATATATTTTCATACAATATATCTTTTTATTGTGAAAGTTCATATAACCGAACGAGATTCATGCAAACACGGCAGATTTTCATTACATTTCGAACTTTTAGGACAAAAAAAGAAAAGAAACCCGACCCTAAACCTATCCTATGGCGACGGCGTACGTGCACTTTCCTTTGTATTCTGCATCGGCGACCACGTCCTCCATCTGCCCTCTTCGTGAACGGCGGCGGGGTTCAAGACCCGTGGAGTGAAGGTGCGGTCTCCGGCGAGGAAGAGTAGAACACGGGAGACGGACCGGCCCACTTGGGACACCATGCCCTGCCGCCTCCCATGCCCTACTCATCCTCGGAGGAGTCCGCGACCTCTGCGGTGCCGGTGGACGTGAGGTCGATGATGGACGTGGACGGTCCGTCGCTGTTCACGTGCCATATGTGCCCCCGAACGTTGGACGGTGGCGCGTAGGATGCGCGGCTGGTGGTGCTCTTGTCCTCAGCCACCAGTGCGGCCGGCGCTTGTGCGGCCGCGTCCGCGTCCGGCTACGCCGGCATTGCGTTGCGAGCGGCGGGTTGAGCAAGGGCGGCGACCTCGAGCTTCATCTCCGAAGACAAGCTCTCCCACAGAGCGTTCCCGCCCGCGGTCATGGTGGATGTGGTGCCAGGGAGGAGGATGTGCTCTGGTGTAGAGTTTAGCTGGGTGTTGCCGCCTTTAAGTAGCGCATACCGGTGAGGCCAAGCGTCCGGGTGCGTCAATGAGTCGCCGGAGTTCGTACCTCGGGCGGCGAGCCTGCTCTTAATGGCGGCATATGGACGGACAACATGAATGCGGGCAGCTGGCGCCGGGGGGGGGGGGGAAGCACGCGGGCGAGGGACGAGGGTTTTTTGTGGGCCAGGGTAGTCAGCTGCGGGCGCGGCAACGCCGCCGATGCCCTTTGCTCACATGCGATCCCACATGTCAGTGACAAAGCAAGATGACCCGCGTTCCCTTGGGTCATAAGCATGCCAAACCGACCGTCTAGGGGTGCGATGTGAACGCGACAAGGGTGCTGTCAGTGCACCGCCTTTTCATTTTGAACTTGTAAACCATAGCACTTGTAGAGCGTAAGACCGAAAGCATATATGAAGTTGGCACCTCACCTATATCCAACCTAGTAGCCCACATGTACAATAGTTATGCATACTAGCGTATGTACTAGTATAATTAGTGTACCGCCCTTTCCTTTTCACTCGTGAAAAGTAACGCTTGATTAAGTAGCCGGACAATGTGTGTTGCCTGACTTTGTACGTATTTGAGGTGTGCTAAATGAGGTGTCTGGCTGTTTGAAGGAATAATTGAGGTGTGCCCGGTCCGTGCCCGCATTTAGGTGTCCAACTTACCATGTTCCGGCTGTAGTAACTATACTATGTAAGTTGCTTGGGAAAATAGATACCTAGGTCGGTTTTGTGAGCCGTCCACTACGTGTCGCTCCCCATCTTAGTAGTGACAAACCCCTTCGGTTCATGACCCGACACATCTTGACGAGATCGATAGATGTGGATAGATCGAGTGTGTGTCGTGCAAATCAAGGTTTTGGTGTGTGTCTATGATAGAAACGATCGTGTGAGGTGGAGAGAGGGGGGTGTTTGTGTGTACGCTAGTCGGTCATGTACCATCGATTGAAAGAGGACTAGGGTGGGTCCGGAGATCGATCGATCGACCGATCTAGAGAGGGGCATAGAGAAAGATGAATGTATGCTTAAAAAAATATAGATGAAAGGCTTGGTTACAATTAATGCATGGTAGAGTGACCTAGGCGTGTGTCGAAGCGCGACCTGATGAGCGAGATACAATCCCGATACCTCAAGAGGTCGATCATGTGTGACATGCACAAAGAGGAAGACAGGTGCTATGCGTGTGTGTGCGAGAGAGAGAGAGAGAGACCCTGAGATGAAACCGAGAGAGATCGAGTGGGTATGCAATACAGAGAGAGCGTGCGTCAAAGAAAAAAAACATGACAACACTCTATGTTGGGTGTGTGAGACACATTATGCATAAGAAGACACTTGGTACTTGAATCCAACCTAAAAAAGTTTCAAATATTAGAATTCAACCTAAAGTGGGTTCAAATATTTGAACCGGTGATCATAGCATTTGCAAATCATATGTAAAGGGCATTCAATCTTCGTTTCGCTTTTCAACTTACAATATACCATGTACAAGCACGTACACAAATTTGTATCCAAACAGAAAATGGTTTCCAATTTGTATTCAAACACGTGAATATTTGTTCTCGCGCATGCGCTTGCTACTAGGATTTCGCCACGTCTAACCAGTCCAATAGCAGTAGGAGTACTAGTACTAGTACTACCTCCATCCTGGTTTTTTGGTCCGCTTTGTTTTTCATGCTAAATTTTGACCATAATTTCAACTAACAAAATATTAATGCATGTCATAAAAAATTTATATCGTTCGATTCGTATTTGAACATAGTTTCCAATGATATTATTTTCGGTGACATGCATTAATATTATTTTAGTTAAATCTAAGGTCAAATTTTGACACAAAATACGAAGGAGACCAATAAACCAGGACGGAGGCATCTGCATTAGAGTATGAGTGGTTATTAACACATGGCCCACCTCACACTCTCAACAATTTTCTTGGAATCCGTGCTACAATCTCTCCCTCCTCGTCTCTTTTTTTTTACATCAGTCGTCTCTCTCTTCTAAATTCAGCCGACGCGGGCAGGGGAGGGGGAGAGGGAGGGGGAAAGTTTGCCTACCGTCAGTTTGCTCTCAACTGCGGTCCCACAAGCGAGCGAAAACGCAAGACGAAGCGGGTTCCATTCGGTGAGCGATGTGCCGGACCGACCGTGTCGGGGTGCAACGCGAACTCGACAAGTGTGATGTACACCGTCCGTTCCTTTTGAACTTCCATACCTTTTTTTTAGGGAATGAACTTCCATACTTCGAGTACTCCTATTGTGTACGTAACACTTGGTTTTGCTGCTTCGAGCAATCCATCGATACAAATCCCACCTACAACATCTCAAAAAAACAAATCCCACAAACCGACCGGTGGGGAGGTCCGGACGTCTGCCATGTCAAACTCCGAAACTTTGGTCCCATCCCACCCCACAACTCTCGGCTCCAGCCGTCCGGCTTTGCAAACTCCGCACAGTCAAAACCGATTGACCGGTCGTCACCGGTACCACTATTCACACCGAAACCTTTGCTGCTCGGCCTATGCCAGCTACTTGCTGGCTGGTCACCACTGCCCCAAAACCACACCTCCCAACCAATTCTCCCACCTTTCGATCCCCTAGCCCGCATCAGCCGTCCCCTAGTTCGCCGGATAGCCATGATCCGCAGCAAGATCACATACTACAAGATGTTGACGCCGGAGCGCCGCGCAGAAATCGCGGCGGCGGTAGGTGCCACAGACCTCCGTTCCCAAGCTCGCTTTGTGGCGGGCCAATCCCCGAGTCCTCTGAAGCCGAGCTCTGAGGAGGAAGGCGATCCAATGTTCATGGCAGAGGTTGCGGTGCAGAAGGCCCCCGTGGCGAAGGAGACGATGGACGTCGACTTCGTGCTGTCGTCCGGGTCCCCCATGGTGCAGGCGGACCAGCGGTTCAACCTGGCGATCCTAAAGGAGCACCGGGTGGCGGAGGCTCAACTCAACGGGGAGCGCGCGGATGCCGCTACCATCGAGGCCCTCCTGCAGGCAGAACCGGATGTTGTGGTCATGAACCGGGCGGCGGAGGCTCAACTCGACACGGAGCGCGTGGATGCCGCTGCCATCGAGGCCCTCCTGCAGGCGGAACCGGTGTCGTGGTCGTGAACCGGGCGACGGAGGCTCAACTCAATGCGGAGCGTGTGGATGCCGCTGCCATCGAGGCCCTCCTGCAGGCAGAACTGGATGTCGTGGTCGTGAACTAGGTGGCGGAGGCTCAACTCGACGCGGAGCGCGCGGATGCCGATGCCATCGAGGCCCTCCTGCAGGCGGAACCAGATGTCGTGGTCGTGAACTAGGCAGCGGAGGCTCAAATCGGAGCGGAGCGCACGGATGCCGCTGCCATCGAGGCCCTCCTACAGGCGAAACCGGACGTCATGGACTTGAACCGGGCGGCGGAGTCTCAACTCAATGCGGAGCGCGCTGATGCTGCTGCCATTGAGGCCCTCTTGCAGGCGGAACCGAACGTCGTGGATGTGAACTGAGCGGTGCTTGCGTCCGTGCAGAGCGCCCTCACGCGCCGCGTGAACGAGTAGCTGGAGGCCGAGGACAACCACGCCGCGGAGACACACGTCGGCAGCTCCGGCTGGTTCGCGCCGGCAGCCAAAGACGACGAGGTCGGCTCGTTCCGCGAGCAGTGATAGTTTTTTTATGTTGTTGTTTTTAGGGATCATTTGTTGTGTAAAAACATATTTATATTTAATAAATCAGCCTTATAAACATACTGTATCAACGAAAATTAGGTGTCAGCGGTCGGATGGCTGAGTTTGGTTTGATCACATGCGGTTTCTCCCTCCGTCCAGGTGTATAAGTCACCTTACGAAAATCAGATATTCCCAAAATGCTTAGGCGCAATGCATTAAATTCCGTCCTCGTTCCCCTCACTGCCTCGTTCATCAGCGAGCGAAATTTTTGGCCAAACCATGCGTGGGGAGGAAGATGGCGACCTATGCATGCAGAGAAGGAACACGTTGATTAGGGGAGGGATTGACCCCAGTTTGCATGCACGGGTTGGCTGAAATGGAAGCCCTATTAATTAGGGATTCATTGCTAATTTTCATTTGGTTTATGAGGAAAAAACTAGCGCGGTGATTGGAAGAATTCCCGGTCCGACTCTTTCGCCTCCTCCAATCCGCAGCCACCGGGTCGCGCTGCTCCACCTTAGGTGACTTAAATACACCTGGATGGAGGGAGTACCACATGTCAATGAAAAAGGCAAGCCGAGGTGCGTTCCCTTGGGTTTGCGGCATGCTGGACCGACTGTGTGAGTTTGCGGTGCGACCGCGACAGGCGTGCGTAAGTGTACCACCTTTTCATTTTGAACTTGTAAATCATAACATTTGGTTTGCGAGTGAGCAACTTCGATTTTAGTACTGTGTTAAAAAGAAGGGCGGGGTTTTTCCTTCGCGTGATCGATCGATACAAATCCTGATTAGAAATGCGACGGCGGGGCGGACTAGTTTGGCCCATGGTCGGATTGCTGACATGCGTTCCCACATGCCAGTGAAATGCCAAGCCGATTGGTGTTGAGCGACGGGGTAGATCGACCATGTGCTGGTCTGGTGCGAACGCGATAGGCGTGCTGTGAGTGTTCCTTTTCCTCGTTTTAAACTTGTGAAGATAACCCCCTCAAAAAAAATTGTGAAGATAACACTTGATTCTTTGCCTTCGCATGATACATCGATGGAAATCCCGATTATAATGACGGTGAATTTTCTACTAAATCCCGTAAAAAGGCGTACTCTTCGCCCCTCCGACCGCAATCATCGCGCTAATCATACTTTCTATTTGACTTCCTTCCCCATTATGGTGACGTCGACGATATCGCAATCGATGTGGCTTTGGCAAAGTGCGTTCGACGGAGCGCACCATTGAGGCAGACGACGGTCATGTCGTTCGGAAGTGCCGCCTGGAAGCCGAGACAACCGCCTTCTTTGCATCTAGGAAGTCCGTAGGAGACAGGAACTGTCGTGTTACCGTGACCATTGGATGTGACGTGACCACGTCGTTCGAGCTCGAGCTGCTGCAAGGGGACTCGAACGTGATCGTGTACCCTTACACGGGCACCGGTTTACTATCGGAAAGGCTCTTCTGCGTCGGGGACCCGTCCAGCCTGTGCAACCAACGGAAATGCCGGTGTGCAGTTCGGGGCTGGCTCCGCTCATCGATCTATGTCCCAATGAAACAGAGTGGGAGACAGTCGTCCCCGACGCCGTTGTGAGGAAGATAGTCCAGGTGGCGAATCGCCGGCGGTTGCATCAACGAGGAGGGTGTGACTTCAGCTTCGACATGAATGTGGACCGGCGTCATGTCGTTAGCCTGCCGGCGCTACGTTCGTCTTGCAAGGAGAAGCTTCTTGGCGAGGAAGGTGCTGGGACGTGCCCGGCATGTCTCGCACACACCATCAAACAAGTACAGTAGTACCGCTTATCTAGGCTTTCGCCGGCCTATTGATGCACATACGAGAATTTTTAATCATATAATGCTCTATGTACGTTTGGTCTTGTCACTAATAAGTACTACTATTTGTACCCATTGAGTAACTGGTACTACTTGGTGAATATTGCGTAGCCGTGGATGTCCGAGCTAAATTTGAAACACAGTCACGATCAAACGAGATGTTACCATTGGGCTCCACCACTCCACCAGCCGGAATCACCTTGGCCTATTTGATTTGCAGGATCCTTAAAACACAGAAATCGCAAAAATATAGGATTGTTCTCTTTGGATAGGAATGGCTTGGATTGGAGTATAGGATTAGGAGTGTGTGTTTGATGTCATAGGAAAGACAGATGAATTTTTAAAATACTCCTAGGTTGGAGTAGATGCAGGATTTCCTATTATTAAATGTAGCACAATAGCTTCGTCCGTCCAGCTTACTGCGGGAAAGGTCATTTCTGGAAGAAGACGATGGAGAAGCGGATTCAGCGAAGAGTGAAATGATGGTTGCTTCGTCCGTGCTTTGTGATTTGATGCCTCATTGCTTTGTGATTTGTGATAGTAGAAGGGAGTAGACTCTGTGCTCTATGCATGCGTCCATGCAAGGGAGAAAGAGGAGAGAGGTTGCATTTTTTTATTCCTTCAATCAATTTGGCATCAGCGCACCAGCGAGTTTCGGTTCCCTCTTTTTTGGCTTTCGCAGCACCCTCCACAATGGTTCCCATCGATGCCAAAAGCTATTTTACCATTTGGCTACACATTGTGGATGCCCTTAAGCGTACCACTTGGTTTTGATTAGTAAAGAGGAGGTGCTTTTGCCGCGCGGAAGGCGGGGGAGGTTGGCCTCGCGGTTTGCTAACATGCGGTCCCACGTGTCAGTGATGTACCAAGCCGATCCGCGTCCCACATGACTACATGAGGCAGAACAACGGCAGAAGCAACTTCAGCGAAGAGTGAAATGATGGTTGCTTCGTCCCTCCAACCTATACTGTGGGAAAGCTGCAGCTTTGTGATTTGACGCCTCATTGCTCATTACTACTGCGGCGCCACGACCGGGGTGCGTCCCCCCTGCTGCTCTGCACTGTTATTTGGGGCATGGCACGTGGACCTGGATGCTGGATGTCCCACATGTCGGCGAAAGGGAGTAGAACATTTATGAAACCGAGCACTCCACTCTTACGATGGAGGAGTACAAGACACGACGGCCTAGTGAACTGTAACTTGTATTGTACTACTGTAGTATGTGGTAGTCTTGTACTCTTGTACCACTTGGTTTTGCTTTTCCGCGTGATCCATCGATACAAACCCGATTAAACAGGCGAGGGCGGGTCTTTTCCCGCGCGGTAGGCAGGGTAGTTTGGCATAGTCGGTTTGACAAAGAGACCGAGAGAAAGATGTGAAATGCTTGAATGTGTAGTGGGCCCTTTTTTGTGTCATGTGTGTGTAGTCGGACCTTTAAGGTCACTAGATGATACTAGCCATACATTTCAACGCAATTTTAATGTATGCAACATGAATAATTGAAGTAACAATATGAGATCTAAAACTAATATGATTTATTGTGTTAGAGTATAGTAGTATTGTATTGCATAGTTGTTAGATATAACATGCGAGAACGTGTAGGGATGTACTTTTGGATGGCCTACAGAGAGAAATTCAGCATAAAGTGGATTCAAATATTTGTATTTGTCATCATAGCATTTGTAACTCATATCTAGAGTTTATATGGTAAACGTGAATGCTTGTTCGCTCTTACGAAACCAGTACAACAATATTGGGGTGGCGTGCACCAATTTAGGCGTGGGGGGTTGGCATAGTCGGCTCCACGGAGAGAGCGAGAGAAGAGATAAATACACTGGCGGTCACTCTATTTGAAGCGAAAGCATAATATGGTCACCGGACTTCAGAATACGCTCATTACGGTCACTATATACGTTTTACGATGATTATACGGTCACTCGCTCACCGTTCAGCATCGTATTGCACTCTGTTGACCGGCCAAATAGTCTACGTGGCACTATGTTGACTGGTTAAATTTTCCACGTTCCTTGTGGGTCCCACCTATCAGTTGGCAGAGAAAAGAGATAAGATAAACAGAAATTTACGCAGGCGTGACAAGACTCGAACCCTTGCGCGCGAAGCACCTGGCTGTGTATGTGTGTGTCAGGGCCTGATGTGTGTGCATGCACATGTAGGTTGAGCACTTGAGCATGAGCGTGTGTGTTGGTCGTGTGGTGAGTGCATGTGTGCGTGCGTGTCTGCATGTGTGTGCTTGCATGCGTGCGTGTGTGCATGTTAGTGTTGCATGCATGCAGTTCGTGTGCATGCGTGCGTGTGTGTATAATCACCACACTAGATCCTGTGTATTAAAAGAACCAGTCAACCAGCACAGCATACCAATACAAGGCCACCTTGTCCGCACCACTTCGAATCCCTTCTACTAGTAATACCCACTGTGCAATATTTTATTTTCGTTTGTTTACATTCTTATACCCGCTGACAGGTGGGCCCTATGGTAGTGAGATAATGTGCGCTGATGATGCAACACTAGATGCGCCACGTGGACTGTTTAACTGGTCAACTAATCGTGTCTTCAACAAATACAGAGCTCTATGGTGAGTCTATGACTGTATGCGTATATGGTGACTGTAATGAGTGTATTCTGAAGTCCAGTGATCGTATCATGCTTTCACTTCAAATACAGTGATCGTCAGTGTATATCTCGCGAGAGAAAGATGGAACGTGCGTGAATGTGATGGGGAGTACTTTTAGAGGGCCTAGAGATAGTTTGTGTGCGTACGTGAAAGAGGCATAGAGAGAGGGGGGCGATGGAGAGAGAGAGATGCTCTTTGTTTCTCTTTATTATGACTAACTTTATAGTATAAAAATATAAACATTCACAATGCGGAATAAATATCATTGGATGCACCATGCAATTAACTTTCGTACTCCATATAACTTTGTAATATTGTATAGATGTAGATTTTATAAAATAAATGTTGGCCACACTTTGCGTAGTTTTAATTCAAAAGGAATCTTGTATGTGAAGTAAAAGTGAACAGAGGGCTTTTTAGATCAATGGAGCACATGATAAGATGCAACATGTGTGAATGTGTAGTTGACGTATTTGGCAGGGCCTGGAGAGGGTATGTGTATGTATTTAAGAGAGGCGCGGATAGAGGGGGTGTGTGTGTGCGATGAGAGATAGATAGCACGAGAAATGAGAGAGGTCTAGAGAGAGAGAGACGAATAGGATGTCTCAACGAGAGATGACCTTGAGTGTGTGTATGCATGGGAGAAGGGGAGACAGACATGAGCAGAAATAGTGTGTGGGGTGTGTGTGTTTGGTATGTCTGGGTGTGAGAAGATACCGAGACCTAGGGGTAGGGGTGTGTGAGGTCTGGTGGGCCGAGGTGAGGCCCCTGGTCGGTTCCGTCATGCGCCACATTGGTCCGCCCGTGACGCATTATACGGAGACCCCTGGAGGACTAGTCGCACAAGACAAAGAAACCAGAGCCGCGAAGGACTTTGTCTCCACTGACAAAGCCGGCCAGGATTTGTAACCCTAGGCCCCGGGTATGTTATACAAGCCTGGGGCCTAGTTCGTCGATAGCATACACAGAATCCCTTGGCATTCACGTAGTGTACTTTGTACACACCCTACTCACAAATATACATGACCGGGGGTAGGGTATTTCCTGGATCGCAAGGGCCCGAACTAAGGTAAATCCTTGTCTCTTATTACCATGCATACAACCTAGTTGTAAGGGATATCCTACTGAATGCTCTGCTGGAATCATATTCGTCAACTAGTAAGAGAGGTGGAGACAATGCATGCGAGATAGGCCTAAGCGTGCGGGAGACACATAGGCAGGTATATGTATAGAGAAAAGGGTCGATGGAGATCGTGCGTGCCTATGCGTGTGAGAGAAAGAGTTCTTGTGACAGAGCTTAGTGAAAAGAGTCGTAGATAGTTGTGAGAGAGAGGGGGGAGGGTGATATAGACAGGGTGTGTGTGCGAGAGACACCTCAGGAGAGAGTGTGAGCATGTGTGAGAGAGAAGGCCGATGGATATACAGTATGTGCGCGTATGTGTGAGAGAGAAAAATAACACGTGTGTGAGGAGGGGCCGAGGGAGAGTGAATCTACGCGTAAAAGACTGATGTACACATTAATTTAAAATATAAATTTGTAACACCCCGATTTTTGGCCCTCTCTTTTTCTCTTGGTTTTATTTGGCTTTCCTCTGGTTTTTCCTTTTTGCAGCAGTTCTATGGACTTGAAACCTGGGAGGTCATCATTTCTTCCTCTTCCAATATGTGTTTCATCCTTGTATCTTTCCCAAGATCATGGCATTTCCATTCTAGCCCTTTTCCAAAAATTCTTTTCTTAAGGAATATTCCTTTTCTGATTAAAGGAATAACCCTATCTGACTTAGGTTGTGAAGCAACCTATATTTCTGTCATCCCATAAATTCCCAAATTATTCCCATAAATTATTTTGGTCATATATTTCCCAAATATGCCCCAACCCTTCCTTGCCTAGTTCAAAAATAATTCAGCAATATTCCTTTCCATTCTGTCCAGTTTGGCACTTTGTGAAGGAAGTGCTATTTATATTTTCCTGATTGCTCTCAAAAAATTTGGGCACTCTTTCCTACCCAAATCATTACCACATGACAAAATTCAGCTCCATTTGCCTAGTGAATCTTCCTTAGCAAATTCCCAAAGTTTTTGTCCGGGGAGAAGCTTTGTAAAGGAAGTACTAGCTAGGAGTATCCAAATGAGTTGAAATTTTGCCAGGCCCTTCTTATGCTCAAATTATTACCCTACACCAAATTTCAGCCTTGTCCAACCATCTATGTGAGCACACCTTCCAATCTTTGGTTCTGGTTAAATTTTCAGGGTATGAAGCAACTACCTTTTATATTGCTTCAAAAAAATTCTGAAATTAATCCAGGGCCTAAAGGTCTATATATTCTTTGTGCCTGCCAAATTTCACATTAGCTTGCCTAGCCATTTGTCCTACAAAATTCTCCCAAGGTTCTGTGCAGAAAGGACCTTTGTGAAGAAAGTACCATCTAGGTATTTCCAAATGCCATGAAATTTTCCCAGTATCTCCAGGGTCCCAAATAATCATCCTGTACCCAAAATGCAGCTCAAGTCCACACCCCATGCGAGTGCATCTTCCTGATCTAGCTTTTGCACTGTTTTGGGCAGTTGTTCTGCATCTATCTTCAAACCTGGTCCAATCCACCTCAAAATTCACAGAAATATAGTCCCTCCTATCCTAAAACCTGGAGACAACCCCTCTGGTCCTATGGTCAAGTAACTTGACCACAACATCTAACTCTAGTTGACTACAGTAACCATTCCTGGATGCATCCCGTCTGCCCACAGCCCTTTTTATTGATCTATCTTATCAGGGAGACTATAGGGTGGGTGGACAACGCTGTGGACATGGTTTACCCAGCCTACGTGCCCTCTACCTAGTCGTGCACGCGGTGACCGCACTGTGGCCACGTGGTCGCGCGTGCTCTGCTTGTAGCAAGCGCGCTCTGGCTGTCGCCTAGCTGCGGGCCGCTTCTGATCGGCCGCGTCCGCGCGTCCGAGGGCGCCGCACTCGCTCTCTGGCGTCCACCTGTCCGACTGGTCCTCTCGCCCCTCCTCTCTTCCCTCCCCTCGCGCCACAGCGGCTCTGCCATCGCCGCGCATGCGCGCACAGTGAGCTAGTGGCCGACCGCGCGTGCCCTGCCATCCCGCGTAGCTTTCTGCCATCCCGCGTCGCTGGCCCGCCGCTCAGCCTCTCCCCCATCGCCGCAATGCTCGCGCGCATGCCCGAAACTCTCGCCGGAGCTCGCCCGTATGGTCGCGGCGGCATCCGGTCTAGAATCTCCCTCCCCGCCTATTTAAGTCGTCCTCGACCGTGGTTTGCTTCACCACTCCTCCTCCCCCTCACCAAATCGAGCCCCAAAGCCTCTCCCTCGAGCCGGAACCCTCTCCTTCCTCCTCTCCGGCCAACCCTCTGCCGCTCGGCCCTCTGCCCTCGAGCTCACTCCGAGCCACCCCAGCCTCTGCTGAGCCCACCATCGAGATCCTCTAGCTCCCCTAGTCCTCCTCAACCTCTATCCCGAGCCATTCGTCGCCGGAATCGCCGAGTTCGCCGACGCCCGTAACCTGCCGCCGCCGGAGACGAACGGAACGGCGTCGCCAGGCCACCATCCGAGAAGCCACAGGTACGAGCAGCTCTGCCTCGGTCTACTCGATCCATCCCCGCCGTCTCCCGGTGTTGCCGTAGCCTCCTCGCCGCCGTTTCGTCGCCGGTGAGCCCGCCGTCTCTGCCCCCCCCCCCTTTCTCTCTTCAAATCTGACCGAAGGGGCCCGCTGGTCAGTGACTCCGGCGCCTCCGAAACGTTTTCTAAGTGAAAGCATATTCCTAAAAGACGCCTTCGACGTCATCCCCTCTGAGATTTCCAGAAAATCAATTAAATCCAATTTTAAATACAGATTTGACCCAACTTTGACCTTGAATAACTCCTTAACCACAAGTCCAAATGAACTGATTCTTTTTGCATTATTTTTCTTTTGAGCTCCTCTATTTTCTGGTAGAATTTGGTATTTTTATCTTCTGTCTAGAATTTCTGGACAGAAGTAGTTGCATTATGGTATATTCTTAAATGCTTGACAAAATATTTTCAGAGTGCTTGTTGTGTGTTGGTGAAGACCAGGAGCTTTTCCCCTCTCTTTTGGAGCAAGGCAAGCCACACCCTCCATTTGCATGATTGCAATGCAATGCATGGTTTATCTGAATTAAATTTGCTTAATATTGCCTTATTTAGAAATGATTTATTTATGGCATTACGATTGGATATATGTGAGTTTGCTACTGATATGATGATGCTTGGATCTCTAGGACTTATATTTTGAAGAGTGAGGATGATATGTTACTTCGGGATTACTAGTAGCAGTAGTCCTGCTTATTTCGTAGTCATATGGAATATGTGGATATCTTATACTTTGGATTTTGGATGGGTATTGCTTTGATTTGAAACACAGGTTGATATGTATCATTGGAGTAACCGTCCTATCACATACTTATTTTGGGGATAAATTCCGTCATTCCGTTGGTCAGGTGCCACCGAATCGAGCTCACCAGTGCAGCCACACTTGCCTGGATGGGGAGGCCCTAACTCGGTCTATTGTCATGCCTCTCGCCGGTGCCTCCAACTAGGGAAGGTTATGTGCTCGTGCTGCCCTGGCCCGGTAGGCGGTCATAACCTTGTGTGCCCAAGTTGTGTTGTACCCGGGGTCCCCGTGTGGGACAAGATTGTTGTGTTGGCCACGACGGTGGCAGCCACAGAGGTGGCGGATGTCACATGTTGACATCAGGGGCCACCCAGGACATAGCCCAAAGGGGAGTTTGTCGGGAGTGGCCGGGAGAGTGTCATGCAATAGACTGGTTTTGTCGGAACGTCGTTGGTCCACCCGAATGGGAGCACGAGGCCATGCGTTCCGTAGTGTGGGTACAGTGTACTAACCTCTGTAGAGTGTATAAACTATCGATAGTCGCGTCCTCGGTCATGGACACAGTTCGTTGTAGGTCACACTGTTCGATCAACACTCACAATGACGGAATGACTTATATTATGATTTATAGTTGTATGTGAGCAAGTAACAGTTTGGCAGGCTTTGATGATGATGAGATTGATCAGCAGATTATGAGGTGATCATGTGATGATTACGAGGATGTATCGATCACGAAGTGATCAAGTGGATATGTTGCTTGGCCAGGTAGCCAAGAGTGAGATGGTTCCTTGCGAACCAAGATGCTGGTTCATCAGTGATTCTATCCTTACCGTATTAGTTTGTGTAACTCATGCTTCCACCTCATAGTAGTTGGTAATAAGTTAATTTGTTAATGTTATGTTGTTGTTTTGCCTTGATGCTTTTGGTTGTTGTGAGCTTGCGAGTACATTCAAAGTACTCACCTGGCTTATCATGCCAGTTTGCAGGTGATGCTGTGATTGATTGCCTGTTGTGGATCCCGTTCGTGCGAGCTAGGCCGTGTCCCAGCCAGAGTCCCTGCAGAGTGGAGTTCACCACCGTCGTCGTCGTTCCGCTGCTACGAGTTGGTCCGCTGCTAGCATAGAGCTACTTTAGCAGGCGTAGTGTCACCGTGCTATGTAACCATTGTAATAGCAAACCTTTGTACCTTTATCGCCTGTAATAAAAGCTGATTTGTTCTATGCCAAGCAGTGCCGTATTCTAGAAGACATTTCTGGGCTGGAATACGGGGCGTTCCGGTCCCTTTGAGCCGGGGTGCCACAAAATTGTATCCAAATATTTGGATGGGATCATGATATTTGCAATTCGCGTATGGAACAATCATTGGTCCATCAAACATCCATATTCTATCGAATTTGAGCATGTGTATCGTATTATTCGACATAATTGATCCATAGAGTCAGTATTTTGAAATCCAGACAATGCATGGCTTTAGCAATTCAAATATAAACGTGATTATAGTTTATGTTGTGTGTGTAAAGCACATTATACATACAAAAGATACATAGTGAACATTTTAAATAGCTAGCTAGGAACTAGCATACATTTGAATTCAACTTAAGGTGGTTTCAAATATTCGAATTCATCATGAAGTGCATTCAATTATTTGAATTCGAGATCATGGCATTTGTAAATCATACCTAAATTAAGGGTGCATCAATCTTTGCTTTGCTTTTGTACATAATAACATATAGGCGTGTACAAAATACATTCAAATTTACCACCTCCATTCCAAAATAATAGTAGTTATAGGATTTTCAAGAGCCAAAATTTCAAAAGAAGCGCATAATTTAATGAGGTTTTCAATCATACAAGGTCAAATTTAACGAGGTCTATTGAGGTCAATCCTAATAGTTCAAGAGTACTCTAAACGTGAATGCTTCTGGTTCAAAATTTTGAACGAAGCACCAAAAGAGCCTCTCCTCGCCCGAAACCACGCGAGACCAATGTTTGGTAGAAGTAAATTACCGTCCTAACTTTGACCCGTGAAGCCTACCGGCCCGACGTCCAGAAGTCTAAACCGGGGTAGGCTTGTAACTTCACCGAGACGCCACACAACCGTGTCCGAAAAACATTCATATACCGCGGGCGCCTAGACACCGATGCACTCGGCCGAAATCGCTCCCGCCCACTATTTGGGACACGTGAGATTACCGTCCTACCCCCGACCCGCAGCATGTCCGAAATTTTAGATGGGGGCAAAGTTTGTAACTTTCCCCAAATTTCAAACAAGCGCGTCCCGGAAACATGGTTCCCCCTTAACTTCCCCCTCTCCCGTCCGATTCCCCATTCATACTCCGTGGGCGCCAAAACTCCCTCTCCACCAGCCGTGAAACCCCAACCTCCTCCGTCTGCCACCCCATCGCACCAATCCACCGCCGCCCTCCTCCATCACGTCGGAGCCGATACCCCGACATCGTCGTCCACCACAACCTCAACCGCAGCGCCCTCCAGGACTTAGTAGTTGAAGCCGAGGCAGAGCTACCTCCATGACGTGGACGTGCGCCGTACCCGAGCCACTTCAACCCCTCCGTCCTGCGCCTCACCGCTGCCGCTCCAACGTCGCAACCGTCCACCGCACCGGAGCTGTTCCCGCTACGCCGTCGTTCGCCGCCTCGGATCTGCTTCTTCGCCACCGACAAAGGGCCACCGCACAACACTCAACAACTTGGCCATGGGTTCGTCTAAGGCTCCACCGTCCTCCACAACATCTGGTTTCCAGCGAACCACAAGAAGATCGTCGAAAAATCATAAGGAGGACACAGCATGGCGAGCCGATATTGGTACTCCTCTTCCCTTATTCTTGCAAATCATACATGTCTGCTCGCACGGTATTCATCACACGAAGGAAACTAGTTGACCACTTCTTACTGCACATTCTTCCTGATACTAGATGTTCCAAGTAACTCGCGATGCACAAGGTTTCCCCCCCATTTACTATATCTCTTTAGCTAAAGGTCCGTCACCTGCCTGGATTTCAATTCAGTGTCAGTTGATTCCCAATTAAAGGAAGCACCACCCGCGGAGGCGCGCAGAGCACCTAGTCCGCCTGTTCGCCGGGGAAGCAGCTCCTCGGTGTCTATCTTAGAGGTGTGCGTGGCGCAGGAGCTGCTGGCGCCCGATCTGGAGGTCCGCCGGGCTTAAAGGGATGGCCGGGGGGCGCTGCCAAGCACGGCGGTGGGGTGAGGTCGAGGGGAGGGCGGGGCGGCAGAGGCGGGGGTCTGGGCCGGTGGTCGCTGACGGTTCGAGGAAGATCGTCAACAGTGACTGGCGGGAGGTAGATGAAGGCCATCTGCCCATTCCTTGTAGATCGGACGGTGCAGAAAAAATCGACTGACCTATTTGTTTTCAGTCGATTGTTATTTTCATAGGACCACATGTGGTGGTTTGCTGGAGGATTACCTGCACTTCCCAGCCATCCCTGTGTTCATATTTCAAAAGCCTAGAATCTAATTTCGTGTGCCATGCATGTTGTAGAACTACCATATGTCTGCCGTCATTTATTTTTGACCCACCTGCTATCTGATACTTTTACACTGCACTACTTGTGCACAAACTACACCCATACTCTCACTATTGTTTTATTATGCATGGGTATTTCAGAATCTCAAGCACATTATTCTAAAAAGAAAACAGAGCAGTTGCTCCAGTCTGCATCGAGGATTGGAAAGACGCGGTTTGACGCTCTAAAGAAGAGTGTAGTGTCCTTCGATGAAGACTGTCAACGTAGCTCTGTAGTTGATGACCCCATTTGCCATACACTAGCATCGCAGGTGCTTGCTTTAACTTCACGGTGTCATATGTGGTTGCATGTTGCATATGGTGTCTACCTTGTATTGCTTCTAAATTGGTTAAATTGCATCTGCTTAGCCATATACTGTGAATATGACATGCCTTCCTGTTTTCGGTACATACTGCATCTGTCTATTAACCATGTTCTTACATCAAACTAATGTTCTTGTGTATCCCTCATCAATCACTTATGATGAGACAGTCACACCCGTGGGTTAGTGTGAGACGTGCTACTCTTTTAAAGAGTGCAGTGTCATCCTCCCCACATGATTCTCAACAAACAGCAAGGCTAGATGAAGATAGTCAACGTAGCTCTGTAGTTGGTGACCACATTTCCCCTACACCACCATCGCAGGTGCTTGCTCTAACTTGGCAGTGTGATATGTGGTTGCATGTTGCATATGGTGTCTAGCTTGTAATTCTTCTAATTTGGTTAAAATTGCATCTGCTATTCTGCTTAGTTTACACATTATACCTGTTAATGTGACATGCCTTCCTGTTTTTGGTACATACTACATCTGTCTATTAACCATGTCCTTACATAAAACTACGGTTCTTGTGTATCCCGCATCAATCACTTATGACGAGACACCTTTAGTATATGCAGCGTGATATTTGTTGCATCTTGCACATGATTTATAGCATGTATTGCGTCTAATTTGTTGAAACGCCATTTATGATGAGACGCTTTTAACTTGGCAAAGTCATATTGGTTGCATCTTTCATGTGGTGTCTACCTTGCGTTGCTTCTAATTTGTTGAAATGGCACTTATGACGAGACAGTTTTAACTTGGTAGAGTGACATTCGTTGCATCTTTCATACAGTGTCTAGCTTTCATTGCTTCTAATTTGTTGAAATGCATGCTGCTTAGTTTACACATCATAGGTGTGAATATGCAATGATGTCCTTTTTTCTTACATATTCAATCCTCCTATCATGCGGTCGCCTTACATGAAAGTAGTGTTTGTCAGCATCATGCATCAATGAGTTCTGAAAAGCGAATTTTATTCATTTTTCTTGTGGGTTTGACTTGACAAGGCAAAAATAATAAGAGAGAGGAAGGAAAAAAGTAAGGCAGGGGTTGATGGCGGTCATCTAGCACCACCGGTAAGGAGGCGCTCTAGAGATTCTGCTACTACTCCCAGTGCAGTAGAAGTTCCAAGTAAATATGATGTGCCCAACAACCCTACTCCAACATCTCAGGTGCTTTCTCTAGCTTGGCAGTGTGATATTTGCTTGCATGTTGCATACGGTGTCTAGCTTGTATTGCTTCTAATTTGATTAAATTGCATCTGCTTAGTTTACAGATTATACATGTTAACCTGGCATGTCTTCCTTTTTTTGCATATACTACATCTGTCTATTACATGTTCTAACATCAAAGTACTATTCATGTCTATCCTGCATCAATCACTTATGACGAGACACCTTTAACTTGGTAGTGTGATATTGTTTGGATCTTGCATATGATTTATTGCTTGTACTGCTTGACATTTGTTTAAATGCCACTTATGACGAGACACTATTAACTTGGCAGAGTGATATTTGTAGCATCTTTCATATGGTGTTTAGCTTTCATTGCATTGCTTCTAATTTATTGAAATGCCTTCTGCTTAGTTTACACATCATAGGTCTGATTATCTCATGTCGTCCTGTTTTTCGTACATATTACATCCTCCTATCATGCGGTTGTCTAACATCAAAGTTCAGTTCGTCTGTATCACACATCAATTAGTTCTGAAGAACTAAATTTTTATTCCTTTTTCTTGTGGGTTTGACTTGACATGGAAAAAAGAGAGGAAGGTACACAGAATGGTAGGGGATGGTGTTACTACTCGGGAGGCATGAAAACGGAAGCGGAACAGCTCTGCAGATTCTACTGGTACTGATAGTGCAAGAGAAGGTCGAAGTCCACCGGATAAATGTACAAACACAGTATCTCCTGCTACACCACCTGCAAAACGTACCAAAGACAAACGAACCAAACAAGCAACGACAACCCTAGTGGTTGCAGCACCTTCTTCCACAATACCGACATGTGCACGACTTACTCGTTCGTCAACTCTGCTAGCGGCAAGTTCCCAAACTCCCTTGCCACCTGACACTACTTCCGAAGCACTCTTGGCACAAGAGGACTTGGCAAGATTAGATGAACCTTGTGAGCTTCAATACCAAGAAGGTAGTTGATCGAGTCAAGTTACAGTTGCATGCTTCTTTATATGTAGTCTCACAGTTTGATGTACACTAACACTTCCCATGTTCGTTGTTGAACTAGCACCTAGGCGCAAGAGGAAACAGACATCAGGGATAATGCTCGACGGGTTAACTAAATCTAAAGGAGGAAGAATGGAGATCCATTTTGAGTCAGGTTTAAAAAGGCCACGTGATGCTACAGAGTCAGCCAAGTTAGTATGAGAGGCAGTCGTGGCCGTTAGGTGTCATGCACGTATCCTCCCAACATGGATTCAGTACAGGAATGACAAAGACGAAATCCAGTTTAACACCTTCCTCGACCATTTATCTGTAAGTATGGTTATTTATGGAACTTAGTAATATCATCTTGCTCTGTCCCATACTTTCTAGGTTGCTGGTAATAAGACTCCTATAATTTTGAACATATGAGGTTCAAGTTGGATCGGCAAGATGATGCAACCAGATAAGCATGCACTCATGTTTTCAAGTCTGCTCTGCAACAGTTTGAAGGCAAGGCTAACAATGAACTTGCCCAAACATCTCCAGTGGAAAATATAATGGATGAAGACTGGACAGCCCTTTTTAAACACTGGTCTGATCCAAAGTATCAAGTATGTTATATAGATGTGATCAGATCACATGTTGAACTCCTATTTACGCATGTCCCTTACAAATTTATCTTCTTCTAGGTGAACTATTCAAAGAACAAGGCCAACCGTACGAAAGTGAAATTCCAACAAACGACAAGATCTCGTAGCTATATTGCACACTGCGAGGCTCTGGTAACTAGCTGTTGTTTCACTCTTTTGGCTGTGCCATATTATCAGATCTATATTGACTTGTTCCAAATGCAGAGTAAAGCCCGCAAAGACCAAAAAGAATCTGAACCAAACGCGGTGGAAATCTTCAAGGACTGTCACACCAGCAAGACGAAGGGCATGACTACACCAGTCAAAGCCGCTGTAGTAAGTCCTTAATCCTCAAGCCCTTTGAACTACTGGTTACTCTGACTTGTGCATTGAACTGCATGGTTTGCAGCCAATGTCTATTACTCTTTTCAATTTTATACACAGTTGTCTAAACGTATCATTGCACCTTACAAGGTTTAAAAGAGAGGAACGATGTTCCTTTGCTCTTGATCTGTAATCTAGTTCCGTGCTGCACACAATGTTACAATTGCCTGTTTGTCTGATCTCAGTTGTTTTCTGATATGAATGATGTCATACTATGCTCACCATATTATAAACTTTGTCTCTTTATCTTAGCTATCCATACAATGTGAAGAAATAGACAATACATTAGCCATGGTATATGGTCATATGTTTGGAACCTGGTTTTATTATGTACTTTGCAGTAAAATACAACTAATATTTTACACGGGTTCACCAAAATAAGTTATGTATATAAACCAAAGCTATTCTGTTTGGTTTTGCTGCCTCATTAATAACTTCTGTTCTGGTACTACTAATGTACAAACTCAACTTTTCAGCAAGCTATGGAACAAATGGTGGAACCGCCACAACCTCCTGAAGGTGATGAGGCAACCATAACCACAATGTCACCTCTTGCTGAAGTGGGTCGGTATCTCTCCACTAATAGTGCCAAAAGCACCTTCTTGCGTAATACTGGGTTGGCAGTTAAGGCAACCTCGTCCAAACTGCCTCATGAACAAGATCTGCAAGCTCGATAGAATGATATATCTGCGCTCCAGACACAAGTCCAATCCCTAACAGAGACCCTTTCTGAAACAAGAACAACCAGTGTTCGATGTCGTCAAGATATGCATGGTTTTGAAACCAGACTATCAGACATTTGCTATGTTGTTCAGGAGCCTAGGAGAAATGACAGCGAAGTTTATGGTGCTCCATCAGACACTACAACATGAAAACGTACCAGTCAGGTCAAATCATCCGAGCTTCTGAACTTCTGATGGTGCATTTACTTTTATGCCAACCCTCCTTTTGTTATATGGCTGTAACTTGTTTTGTTGCGATACAACATTTGTTCTTAACGGGCAGCGACCGGCTGAAGAAAACAGCAATCCATTTTTGTATAATGTAGGGTGTTCCCTATATTTGCACGGCTGGCGAACTTTGATGCCCAGTGGATGTAATCTATGCAATCGCCGTAATAGCCTAGCGTTAGTTGCTTGCTTATTTATTTCCTTGTAGTCATCTTTTTCCTTGGTTTGTTAGTGGCCGCAATAACCATGGGCCACATACGGCCTGTGGTAACCATGGGCTTGCTACCTACTGTAGTGCCCAAGGGCCATCTACGGGCCGTAGGATCCGTGGGCCAAAAGCGGACCACATTATGGGCCGTAAACTGGCCAAAGTGGGAATGGTCCGTTTAAGGGCCCGTAGCATACAGGGCCGTTAACAGGCCGAAAGTCATCACAGGCTTAATTCTATCGACAGGCATAATGGGTCGTTAATGGGTTGGAATACATGACGGGCTGAAAATGGCCCAATGGGATAACAGACCACAAACGGGCCGATTGTAACCACGGGCTGAATTTGGCCCATTAGCATAACAGGCCAGTAACGGACCGCAAGTAATCGAGGGTCGGAAATGATCCCAAGATTTTATGGGCCCTTAGAAGGCCGAAAGAAAACATGGGCTGGAAACGGCCCAACTGAATCATGGGCCATTAATGGGCTCAAAGTTGTTTACTTTTCATGATGGGCCAGAATCACCACGGGCCATCAATGGGCCCAGAGATACAAAAGGCCTCATATGGGCCGAAAGACGTCACGGGCCATAGATGGGCCGAAAGTGACAACGTGCTGGAATCATAAGGCACGGCCCACATGGCGCTACGGGGCCGAATTTTGAAAGGCCATAACGTGCCGTGAGTACCCAGGCCGTACATGGGCTGTATGCGAACAGGCCGTTAACAGGCTTTCCATGGGCCGGCCCGCTAACTTTTGACCAAGTCAAACGGGCCGGCCTTTTTAACGTAAATGGGCCACTATTGGGCTGTGCCACATGTCGACGAATCATAGGTGTCTCATGTCCAGTGAATGGATGACATCTGTCCCAACGCCAAGCTGACACGTGGATCCATTGGCGAATGAGAATTTTACACGTGGAAAATCGCCATTAGTCCAGGCTGATAACGGGTTATCGATCCAAACCCGCGCCCGATAGCTTAACGGAGACCCATTACGGTGGATGCCACGTGTCCGTTACCCTTGACGAAAACACTTCCATGACAGCACATTTATCGTCATGGAAGTGGACACTTCTCTGATGATAATTTCAGTATTGTCATGGAACACTTCTACGACAACACATGTATGACTATCTTGATTCTGTCATAAAATCGTCATCGATGTACATGCATGACAGAAAACGTGACCTACTGTGACAAACACGTATCATCACGGAAGTGTTTTTTTTGTAGTGACGCCCTTAGGGCAACTCCAACGCATGGACGCATCTCGTCCGTTGGTCCGCGTGGGCAGAAATTACGCCTCAATGCACGCACGCAAACTCATTTTTCATGTGTTTGTTGTACATTTGGACGCAAACCCGGCCCACACGGACAACGGACGGACGCGCCGCGCGTCCGCTCGGTGTCTGTCCCAGCCCAACGTGCTAGTGACCCAACCACCGCCAAATGGTCCGTTTTAATGCGGGAGTGCGGGGAGGGCGCCCACCGCACCCCCTCTTCTCCCTCCCACTGCTCCCCAAACACCACCCTAGCCACGACCGCCGCCACCGCCCGGCCTGTCGGTGCACAATGTCGCGGAGGTGGATCCCCGGGTGGGCCGGGAAGCATGACCACGATGCCGCCGCGTGACAACCTTCACCGTACGTGACGTCGCCTGAGGCCGCACGGCGAGAGCGGGTGCACGTGGGCATCGAGCAGTGCCAACAGTACTGGGATGAGGCCATCCCCGCGTCGTGGCTCGACGTCCACCTGCCGAATTGCTCGCATCTGAACCCCGAGAGAGTTCTAGTGTCGGTAGTTCCGGCGTCCGGCCGCGCGCGCAAGGCCGAGGTTCACCTCCGCCGACCTCAACTTGCTGATGACCTCTTCCACGACCCGATGTTCGCCATCGACTTGCGCGAACTGGGACACTTGGTTCATGGACGAGCACGACTAGCGCCGCCGTTCTTTATTTATCACGCGGGCGCGTGCTCCCAGTCCACCAAGTGTGTGTGTGTGTGTGTGTGTGTGTGTGTGTGTGTGTGTGTGTGTGTGTATGTGTGCGTGTGCTACTTGTGAGTTGCGTTGGGATTTCCCCCGAAGAGGAGGGGAGATGCAGTACAGTAGAGATAAGTATTTCCCTCAGTGAGAACCAAGGTTTATCGAACCAATAGGAGAATCACGCAAACCCTCGTGAACAGCACCCACACACACAAAAGCAAATACTTGCACCCAACGCGAGCAAGAGGGTTGTCAATCCCCTTGAACTCGTTAATTGCAAGGATTAAATCTTGTATAGGTAAAAGTATAAATTGCAAAACAAAAGAAAAGTAAATAAATTGCAGCAAAGGTTTTTAGGGTTTCCTCTTATATTTAAGATAGACCCGGGGGCCATAGTTTTCACTAGAGGCTTCTCTCTCGAACACATAGCATACGGTGGGTAAACAAATTACTGTTGGGCAATTGATAGAAAAACGCATAGTTATGACATTATTCACATCAATGATCATGTATATAGGCATCACGTCCGAGACAAGTAGACCGACTCCTGCCCGCATCTACTACTATTACTCCACCAGTCGACCGCTATCCAGCATGCATCTATGGTATTAAGTTCATGACAAACAGAGTAACGCCTTAAGCAAGATGACATGATGTAGACAAAGTAAACCCAATCAATATGAATAAACCCCGTCGTTTTATCCTTAATGACAACAATACAAATACGTGTCTTGTCCCCTACTTTGTCACTGGGATATAGAGCACCGCAAGATTGAACACATTACAAAGCACCTTTCCCACTGAAGATAAATCAATTTAGTTGGCCAAACCAAACGGATAGATCGGAGAGAAATACAAAGCTATAACAATCATGCATAATAAAGTTCAGAAATAACTCAATTACTTTCAATGAATAATCTGATCATAAACCCACAATTCATCGGATCCCAACAAACACACCGCAAAAGAAGATTACATAGGATAGAACTCCAAAGAGATCAAGGAGAACATTGTATTGAAGATCAGAGAGAGAGAGAGAGGAAGCCATCTAGCTGCTAGCTATGGACCCGTAGGTCTGTGGTGAACTACTCACACATCATCGGAAGGGCGGCAAGGTTGATGTAGAAGCCCTCCGTGATCGATTCCCCCTCCGGCAGATTACCGAAAAAGGCCCCTAGATGAGATCGCGGAAGAACAGAATCTTGCGGCGGTGGAAAAGTTATATCGTCTTGCCTTCTGTTGGTTTGGGAATATTTGGGAATTTATAGGCTTGGAATTAGGTCAAACGGAGCTGCATGGGGCCAACAAGCTCAGGGGGCGTGCCCCTTGAGCTTGTGGCTCTCTCGTATCTCTTCTGGCCACCTCCCGAAGCTTCTAGGGTCCCTTCTGGTCCAGAAAAAATTAATCTAAAGATTTTTTTTTTCTGTTTGGACTTTATTTGATATTGATTTTCTGAAAAGCCAAAAGCAAGCAAACAACAGGAACTGGCACTGGGCACTGAGTTAATAGGTTAGTCCCAAAAAATGATATAAATTAGCATATAATTGCATATAAAGCATCCAAGATTGATAATATAATAGCATGAAACAATAAAAAATTATAGATACGTTGGAGACGTATCAGCATCCCCAAGCTTAATTCCTGCTCGTCCTTGAGTAGGTAAATGATAAAAACAGATTTTTTGATGTTGAATGCTACCTAACATGTCTATCATGTAATCTGTTTACGGTATAAATATTGAGAAACGATGAAGTAACAACATCAACATAATAATATCCATGAATATAAGAAGCATAATCATTAAACTTTCAAAATATACGATCCTTAACGAATGTTATCCCCACTCATTTTATCATGTTAGCATGGCATGACTCCGCCTTCACCGCATAAATATAAATCATGAGCACCCCGGTGTTAAACCAGGCAATTGGATCGTATTTCTAACGCGCTTCAGCATTTTCAACTTCACGCAATACATGATCGTGAGCCATGGATATAGCACTATAGGTGGAATAGAATGCGGTGGTAGGGATCAATAGGTGAAGTCAAAAAGGAAGAAAGTCTCGCATCAACTCGGCGGATCAACGGACTATGGAGATGTCCATCAATTGATATCAATGCGAGGAGTAGGGTTTGCCATGCAACGGATGCACTAAGAGCTATAAGTGTATGGAAGCTCAACTGAAACTAAGTGGGTGTGCATCCAACTTGCTTGCTCATGAAGACCTCGGGCATTTGAGGAAGCCTGTCATCGGAATATACAAGCCAAGTTCTATAACAAAAAATTCCCACTAGTATATGAAAGTGACAAAATAGGAGACTCTCTATATGAAGAACATGGTGCTACTCTAAAGCACAAGTGTGGAAAAGGATAGTAACATTGCCCCTTCTCTCTTTATCTCTCATTTTTATTTTTATTTTTTTCTCTCTTTTTTTTGTTGGGCTCTTTTTTTCCTTTTTTTTAATTTTTCGTCCGGAGTCTCATCCCAACTTGTGGGGGAATCATAATCTCCATCGTCCTTTCCTCATTGGGACAATGCTCTAGTAATGATGATCATCACACTTTTATTTACTTGCAACTCGATAAAAGCTATACCGAATGACTCTATATGAATGCCTCTGGCAGTGTACCAGGATGTGCAATGATCTAGCATAACATGTATGATAATGATGAATGGTGGCTGAGCCACAAATATCATGTCAGCTCTATATGATCATGCAAAGCAATATGACAATGAACACACGTCATATGACGGAACGATGGAAGTTGCATGGTAATATATCTCGGAATGGCTATGGAAATGCCATAATAGATAGGTATGGTGGCTGTTTTGAGGAAGATATAAGGAGGCTTATGTGTGATAGAGCGTATCATATCACGGGGTTTGGATGCACCGACGAATTTGCACTAACTCTTGAGGTGAGATCGGGCAATGCACGGTACCGAAGAGGCTAGCAAATTGCGGAAAGATAGGAGTGTGTATAATCCATGGACTCACATTAGTCATAAAGAACTCATATACTTATTGTAAAGCCTATTGGCCCTCAAAGCAAAGTACTACTCGCATGCCCCTAGGGAGGGGCTTGGTAGGAGTTAACCATCGCGCACCCCCGATTGTAACAGCACGCAAGGATTTCATTTCAGACATAAAAATGCTCAAACCTCCCCACCATGCCATGAGCAACACTTAGATGAGAAGTTAATAACAAACTTTAATACTGATATTTCTACTAACCAATGATCATGAACCAATATCCTTTCATATTACGACATCAATATCATTAAACCATACATTTCATATTTAGTGATCTACATGAAAGTTTTTATTATATCCCCCTTGAATACCAATCCTTTTTGGACTAGTCTTATAACACGTGCAAATTGCCATTGCTATTTATTAGACTCTCAAAAAGATTTAAGTGAAGCATGAGAGTGCAATTATTTCTACAAAATATAACCACCGCCGTGCTCTAAAAGATATAAGTGAAGCACTAGAGCAACTGCCTAGCTCAAAAGATATGAGTGAAACACATAGAGTATTCTAACAAATCACGATAAATGTGTGTCCCTCTCAAATAGGCGTGTCCAGCAAACAATGATTGTGGCAAACTAAAAAGCAAACAAAGAAAAGAAAACTATGGCATAAGACGCTCCAAGTAAAACTCATATCATGTGATGAATAAAAATATAGCTCCAAGTAAGTTACCGATAGATTTTAGACGAAAGAGGGGATGCCATTCCGGGCATTCCCAAGCTTAGACTCTTGGGTCTTCCTTGAATATTACCTTGGGGTGCCTAGGGCATCCCCAAGCTTAGGGTCTTGCCGCTCCTTATTCCTTCATCCATCGTAATCTCACCCAAAACTTGAGAACTTCAGCACACAAAACTCAACAGAAACTTCATGAGATCCGTTAGTACAATAAATCAATCATCCACTTTAGGTACTGTTATAAACTCATTCATAATTGTTCTTGCATAATACCTACTGTATTCTAACTCTTCCATGACTTATACCCCCCGATATAATCCATAGTTTCATTAAAACAAGCACACTATGCAATAAAAACAGAATCTGTCTAAAACAGAACAATATGTAAGGACAGAATATTATCTATACTTCTGTAATCCAAAATTTCTGAAAAATTGGGACAACGTAAAAAAATTGTATCCCAATACTGTGTAAACATTTCAGATTTTTCTGACGTTTCGGTACAGAACTAAAAATCAAATACTGGGCGCAAAACTTTCTGTTTTCAAACAGCATCAATTATACTATCATCCAAATCATCCCAAAGACATTACTTGGCACAAACACTAATTAAAAGATAAAAACACAATCATAACAGTAGCTATAATTGTGCAAACACACAAAACAGAAAATAAAAGCAAAAATTTAAGATACATATTGGGTTGCCTCCCAACAAGCGATATTGTTTTATGCCCCTAGCTAGGCATAATGCATTGTTTCAAGTATTGTCATCTTTCACTTCCAACTCATCAATTATACATCCATGCTTCCTAGGAGATTTAGCACATAAATTTTGAATAATCACACTTCTAGGGACAAAGTTGAGGAATTTGCTTGCATAAGTAGGTTCCTTCTCCTTTAACATCTTTAATGTAGTTCCTACCTTAGAACCTAATTGGGTAACTTGATTATGGACCTTTTTGTCTAGATTCTCAATATGTTCTACGGTGGGCATTTTATTTTCAATAGCATCTAACCTTCGCATAACATCTACACTGGCGCTAGCCGAATCGGACGGAGTAAAGGCCACCCCGCCGAACGGTGTCCTCGATTAGGGGGTGCACACCACGACAGCCTGCCGTTCATGGGCCGGGCCGAGGACCACCGACAATCAAAGATTGGGTCGTATCCACTATGCCCCCCCCCCCGGCGTGTTCAAGATGGAGCCCTCCGAAGACTTGGCGTATACTTCAAGGCATATTCAAATATTCGGCATGCCTATCTCTGGATACAACCGAACATGTGTAACCCTACATACCCACGGTTCCTATATAAGCCGAGGGGTTTAGTCTGTAAAGGCCAGGTTTTTAGAAATTAGAGCTCACATATACGATCTTGAGGTAGATTGATGAGTGATATTTTTACACTCATTTACCCTTTGTTTAAACTGAGATATTTCATTAAAACTGAGATATTCGCTCCGATATTGCTACTAATGACTAATGAATGCAAAGGATTCCACAAATCCTCTCATTGATGTGTTTCCACAGGAAATGGGCTAAAAATGGAAGAAATCAAGTGTGAACATGGAAAGGAGTGAAGGAGTAGATAGAAGAAATCAGGAGGGGGCGCACCAGAAGAAACAACACAAAAGACGGTGTTTCTTCAGTGTGATCGATCTACGGTACGTTTCTCCTCCGATCCCCAATTTATTTTTCACGAATCCATGTTCTACATGCCTAGCATTGCCATGTCTAGGAAATGCATATTTTTTATCGAGTTTGGCTTGGATTCATTGATGTTTTTAGAGGAGTATGATGTTGTTACTATCGTAGGATCAATATTGTTTAATTGTATTGGACTGAAAAATTGTTTTCTAGATGTCTACGAGGAGGTCCACTTGCGTACGCGGTTCTTCGAGTTCATCCACCACCACCACAACAAGTTTTCACTCAGGGGATCGTCTTCACCGACCGTGAAGCAAGGAAGAAATTTCAGAAACTTAGTACAAGGAAGATCAAAGCAACCAAGCGGGCTTGCGAGTCAACACTTGCTAAGCTAGGTATTACTGATGATTTCAATTTGCTTTGTGATAATGCTGGATTGCACCATTTTGTTTATCAGGGATGTGAGGCATATGAACGCATGATGTTTGAGTTTCTTAGTACTCTCTCACATAATGTTGGGCTCATGCCAAATGCATATGAGGAGGAGCGGATCACTTTCCGTCTCTTGGACCAAGACTTCAACATCACTCTAAATGAGTGGTGTAATCACTTTGGCTTCCCCAACAATGATGATGATCTTTGATATGTTTATGATTTCACTGACCCGCACCCGAGGCAATCCTTCTACCAGATGAGTGTCCATGGATCAAGGCAAAGAGCCAGTTGTATTGAAAGTCCTGCTATACGTTATTTCTATTATGTTATCACTAACTCGTTGCAGGTACGAGGAGCTAAGGTGAATGGTGAGAACATGCTAGTTCTCGGGAAAGCGGCAAACCTTGACGTCGGTTATTCGCCCAACCTGGGGGCAATACTTTTGCTACACCTCGCGCATCAAGCAAATCATGCACAAGGAGATATCGTGTGTGGAGGAGTGATCACCATGTTGGCCAACTCCCTTGGTCTCAACTACAATCACCTTCACCCCATTGTCGGTAACAACCTTGTTAATATTCGAGTTCTTACTAGCGCTGGAATGGTAGTAGTTAGCCATGGTCGTCATTGCATCAAAATTCCTGGAGTGGCATACTTGTTGCCTACTCCTATGCCTAACTGTTTCTCCATAGAACATGGACAATTGCATTATGTGCCACATGAAGGAGATGCGACTTTTGACCAAGAAGGCCCCGAACCTGAACAAGTACATGAAGAAGAACTTGCCACCAACGAAGAGGAGGAGCAGCCACAAGAGCAGCCACAACAAGAAGCCTACACCACCTACTCGGACATCTACAGTCGCCGGGGCTCTATCAACGATATGAGCAACCTCGCCGAGTCCCTTCGAGACACGCCCGCCTACATGAATTCGAGCTTCTCCAACTGGAACCAAGGATGGGCTCCTGACCAGCCGCCACAATGATCTCGCTGGTTTGGGCTTGCAAAAGCTTAAGCCATGGAAATATTTTTACACTCATTTACCCTTTGTTTAAACCGAGATATTTCATTAAAACTGAGATATTCGCTCCAATATTGCTACTAATGACTAATAAATGAAAAGGATTCCACAAATCTTTTCTCTTTGATGTGTTTCCACGGGAAATGGGCTAAAAATGAAAGAAATCAAGTGTGAACATGGAAAGGAGTGAAGGAGGAGATAGAAGAAATCAGGGGGGCGCACCAGAAGAAACAACACAAAAGTCGGTGTTCCATGCGACTGCGACCGCTCGCATGAGCGGTCGTATGGCATGGAAACCGAGGCATCTCGTCCACCTGAACAACTTTTATAAAGGGGACCAGGTCGAAATGTGAACAGAACGTCCGCGAGCGAAGCCAGAACAGAGTCATCTTCATCCCTCTTATTCAACCCTAGCCGCCGCCATTTCCATCTCCATAGCCACCATCACCACCATAGTTCATCTTCCTCTAGATCACACTTGTAATCGTGCATCGCACACGCATCTATTGTAAGACATATTATTAATCAATCAATCTCCGTGATGTGTTCTTCGTGTGATCTGATCTCCATGTGTGAGTAGTTCGGTAAGGTATGGGTTGAGGCAAAGGCCTTGCAACCCTCTGTATTTGTTGTGGGGATCAATGGAAGTGCTTTGAATTAACGTCCCATATGTGTGAAATAAAATTGTTCCGTAGATGTCTCTTGTCTCGTCTGCGTTCTTCATCCCTGCAGATACCCAGGATCATGGAGAGCGAGCCACGGAGAGGCTAAGGGCAGGGAGACCGTGAAGTGTTATTCTGAACACCAGTGACAAAAGGGTTTAGTACAGTAACACAAACCCAATCTCTAGGGATTCAGGAGGTGTAGTCATTAAACGCCCAAAGCTCTTGTCTGATTATTATAATCTTAATTATCGAGACAACCCCGCGCGACGGATAGGGCCTTCGGTTGGACAACTGATTCTTGATGCAGGAAGCGTGCCGATCAAGATGTTATTTGGACACATCCCCCACTTAGGTTCGTAACAAGCACATCTCGATGGGTGACTTTCAGCGCACAAATAAAGATCATATCTAGTCCAAACACAAAAGCATGGTTGTAAGCATTAAGACCTCATACCCGTACCTCTTTTTATTATAAGTGTTTATTACAATTTGCTTGATTTGATCTGGTCAAAAGCTGGAATTGTTTCTTTCACAAAAGCTTGCTAGAGACCATCGCTTCAAGGGAACCTTTCTCTCGCGGGTTCGATAACCTAGGGTCACTTCTTGGGGAAATAGGTGTGGGGTACTTTCTGTTCCATTACCGGCTCACTAAAAGGAAGTATCATAGATCATCTTGTACTTTGTACCCCATCCACAATCAAAATAACAAGAGCAGGACGTAGGGTTTTACCTCTTTGAGAGGGCCCGAACCTGGGTAAATATTGCGTCCCTTGTCTTCCTGTTACCATCGTGCCAAAATCACCAGCTCGGGACCCCCCTACCCGTGATCCGCCGGTTTTAGCACCGACATCGTCCCCGCCTGAGCCGAAGCAGGAGCCGTGGCCACTAGTGCCACTGGTGGGGCACTCGTGGTCATGGACGTCCACATTGCCCTGCACGCTGAAGTGGGTGTCGTGCATGCCCGTGTGGGTGGGCGCAGACCAGGAGCAGGAGGAGTCGTGGTTGTCGGAGCAGCAGTAGCAGCCGGAGCCCGCTGCGCCACCACATGCGCCATCACCACAGCCGACGGTAGTACCGTGGTCATTTCCATGGCTGCTCCGGTCTTCATCGACCTCACCGACGAGGACAACAACGACGACCACCACCACTAGATCTAGGTTTTATTATGTTTTTTATTTTAATTAATGTAACGAATGGAGTTTTAGCGATAATGTATATATTTTTAATTCACAAAATTATTCAAAATCTGAAATGCGTCCCGGTGCGTTGGGCACACCTATGGGCTGCTAGACAAGGCTTGCCTTTGGTGTCCGCTTGACCGACCCAAAACGACAAAAAAGGACGGGTGCGGTTATACCTCGCTTCAAGCGAGTCCGATGGAAGCCTCGCCGGAAGGGAGGCGCCAGATGGGCTGGCCCAGGCACGCGGGCGGCCACAACCTCCTTTTTTTTACATTTTTTTGTTTTTGTTTTTTGCTTTCCTTTCTTACTTTTGTTTATACTTTCAAATATTTGAAACAAATATAGTACAAAAAACACTTTACGTAAAAACATTTGAAAATAGCAATATTAACCAAGCATTTGAAAAATGTTAAATGCATATAGAAAAAATGTTTTTCTCATGTATGCAAAAAAATTACACAGAAAAAAACAAATGTGTATGAAAAAAGTTAATCATGTATTTAAAAGAATGTTAATCCAAGCATTTGAAACAAAAATGTTACTCTTGTATTTGAAAAATGTTGACGATGTATTCAAAAAATGTTAAACTTGTATTTGAAAAATGTCACCCAAGCATGTGAAAAAATATTAAATTTGTATAGAAAAAATGTTGACCATGTATAAAAAAATGTTAAATTTGTATTTGAAAAATATTAATCAAGGTTTTGAAACAAATGTTAAATGTGTATAGAAAAAATGTTGATTATTTATTGAAAAAATGTTAATCTAGTATTAGAAAAATGTTTTTTTGCACATGCAACAACAACAACAACAACAACAACAATAACAACAAAGCCTTTAGTCCCAAACAAGTTGGGGTAGGCTAGAGGTGAAACCCAAGCATTCCAAAAAATGTTACTCAAGCATTTCAAAAATATTAAATGTGTATAGAAAAAAATGTTGACCATGTATTCAATAAATGTTAATCTTGTATTTAAAAATTATTAAATGTGTATTAGAAAAATGTATTAGATATATACCAAAAAAGTGTATAGAAAAACAATGGAAACCCGAGAGAAAACAAAAGAAAACCAATGAAAAACAAGAAAAAAGACAAACAAAACCGAAGAAAATTAAGAAAAAAGAAAGAAATGAAAAATCTAGTGAAAAACGAAAAAAAAAACAAAGAAAACCAAAGAAAAAATAAAGAAAAGAAAAAAATAGTAAAAATAGAGAAAGAAACAAAGGAAAAATAGTGAAAAAATAAGGAAAAAAAACCCAGAAAACTTGAGGAAGACCGGCTCTTTTTCTTCACTGGATCGTGACATGCTAACTTAACGTGAACCGGACGGTGGCGTAGTTGAGCGGCAATGCGTTGCAACTGAACGATCGGGCTCGCTACAAACGAGATATAGGCCCAGTTCTTTTCAGCTTTTGATTCTCCAAAATCAGCTTGAACCAGCTTCCCCCAAAATCACCCAGAATCAGCCGCCGAGTTCTTTTCTGAGATTGTGGTCTGAGATTATGAGATGAGTTGTGTGCTGAAATGTCTGTGATATCCCTAAATTGAGACCGTGTTGAATTGCTAACATTCAGCGATCAAGCAAATCATCTACTCCTACCAAACAAACATACATTCATCGATCCATCCATTGTTCCATGTACAGAGAAGAACTAGGAACAGAGACGAACAAGAAGGAATAGAGGCTGCACCCAGGGTGGCATTACCATGATCAACTATAATATGAGAGATTGTAAATATAATGCATCCATTCATCAGTCCATCCATCCATCAATTTTGTAACAAAAAACTGATAGAAAGGAGAGACAGGGGAGACAGAACAAAGAAGACAGAGAGGAGAAGAGAGCTCACCTTAGGCGACAGTCCGAGAGAACTCCGGCGAGGCGGCGTCGGGCATCGAGGCCAGCGGCCAGGGCGGCGCAGCGGCTGAGGGCCTCGAGACGAACGGGCGGGGCGGAGCAGCGACTGCGGACCTCGAGGCGAGCGGGCGGGGCGGGCTGTCGGGCGGCGCGGCGGCGGCGGCCCTGCAACCCTATCGCGAGTGCGAGTGGGAGGTGGGGGTCGAGCAAAGGAGAGGGACGAGTCAGGGCGCGCCCGGCCACCAGTGGCAGTTCTCTCGTAATTTGCCTCTCAAATAGGGATACTACCTTAAATCGAAACGTTTTGTTTTGTGGGAGCGCCCACAATCGCCAGAAGCGAGGTTCTCAAACGATTTTCGATTGCAGTACCGCGATTCTCAGATGATTTTGGACAATCAGATCTGAGTTCTTTTGAGCTTTTGATTTTTCAGATAAGACTGTCTAGAATCGAGTGAAAAGAAATGGGCCATAGCCTTTGCGAAAAAGGACTGTTTGTCTGGGTTGGTTGAAGTTGCCCTTAGCTTTATTTCACGTCGACAAATAAAGCCCAACCCCGTCGCTCCTTCCAAACACAAGTTCAGCCCTGGACCGGACCCAAGGGAGCAGTCTAGCGAACGCAGCCCTGTTCAAAGCGCGGCAGACTCCTCCCCGCAAACCCCCAGATCCCGACGAGACCACGCCACACCGCGGCGAAGCCCTAGCCTCCGGCCAGCGCCGCCACAGCGATGGTGTACTTCGACTCATGGGACGAGTTCGTCGACCGGTCCGTGCAGCTCTTCCGCGCCGACCCCATCACCGTACGCCGGGACCCCATCCCTCCTTCCCCGATTCCCCCCTCGTCCACCCATGCCCGATCCCCCCTGCCCGCATCTCGATCTAATCCGTTATCCGTTGCCAATGTATCCAGACTCGCTATTGTATGAAGTACCGGCACTGCGACGGGAAGCTCGTGCTCAAGGTCACCGACGACCGCGAGGTACGGCGCCCAGGCTTTTTCTGCCCAGATTTGTGATTGGTCCCAAATTCTTGATCAGGGAGTGGTGTAGTTTAGAGTTTCACTACGAGATGCATGTTACAACTTAGAATTAAGCCGATCGAGCGTTCTCGTAATTCATGCATCGCGTGAGATGGTTCACTGTTGCTTATTGATTTGTGTGACATGGCATATCTTGGTACTGATCAGATGGCTCAGTAAAATACTACAGTAGTTAGATAGGTCAGCATTAACAGAATGCAAAGCTGATCTCTCTTTTGAGGAGTTTTGATTTTACACCCATCATGTAAATTTAGACTTCATCTGAAGTTTATTTTCAAGTCAAGAAAGATAGTGAAATGCTAATTACAACTAAATGTCTGCTTGATATCATAAATCCAGGATATTTTGCGATAAATGCCTAGCAGCCATTAGCATTAGTTCACAGTAGTTAGTAGTTACACTAGTGTTGGTGGGCATGTGTGCTTTTCCTTCCTAATTGAAGCAAATCATTGCTGTGCATGAAGAAAGTACTCTTGTGCCCACTAGTAAGTTTGTTTGTTCCTGGATGAATGCGAGCGAAGCCAAGAAAATAGATAGTGCAGACTGCAGAGTAAATGTTTATATATGGATTTGAGCAAGTGACCTTCTACCGACTTCATCTGAAAACCACTTAATTTTGTATACACTATCCCTCTCCTTGCTTCATCTAGAAAACTACTTAGTTTTGTATATATATCATCATATGTGGATTTGGTATGTGATTAGCTCAACACTGAAGGACTATTTTGTTAAGCTCAAACTAAAATGTTTTTTACACTGTTGGGGAACCCGTAGGGGGTGCAGCCCAAACATACACTGGTAAAATACTGCAGCTTCTGGCCATGCATCTCTCAAAACTGAGTCATAAGTTATACTCCCTCTGTTCCTAAATATAAGACGTTTTGCCAATTCAATTTGAACTGCCAAAACGTCTTATATTTAGGAATGGAGGGAGTATCTTATAGTGTATTTGAGATATTCTGATATCTTTGTTAGTACTAGATTTTCACATTGGCTTGATAAAGCTTCTATATGCAACTACACTGTCCACACTTCATACTGCTGGTGTTATCCACTAGTTGCTTCAGTACTCTCCTAGTCGACATATTTGCTTTGGAATATGATGTAACCATATGGCTGTTAGCTGTGCATCTGATTGCACGCAATGGTTCTGGAAATCATAAACATTTGTGTAGCATTTTTTCATGGTTCGACATTGCATCGCTGCAAATGATTGAATTGATGCATAATATTTCAGTGAAGAATCACTTCCAGATGAAATTTTTGAATTTCCATAATTATGTAGGCACGTAAGTCAGCTTACAGCTGTGCCTTTTAGTTGACAACAATAGCACATTCAGCATAGAGGGCCTATTGTGCTAGGAAATGCCGTAGATACCATTGGAAGTCACTTTCTGTGCAGAACTTTGGAAATGTGCCGTGAGGAAAGTTTTAGTTCACTTTACTTCCTAAGCATCGATCAAACTATCTATTCATTCTTGTTTGATGGGACTGTAGCTGAATGTTTTTTCTTGTTGTCATGGATCTAATTAATTGACTTTTCTTGTAATCCTGTAAGCCATGTGGTGAATAATCATCCAATGTAGTAATATTACATTATATTCATATAAACTCTAGATATATTTCCCCTTAAGTTCCATGATTTGCGCTGTTAAATGCAGTGCTTCTTTAACGGTCATCATGTCAATCCTATTATATGCATGTATCTGCCTTGAAAAAACAAAATGTGAATTTTATTTATTTATCCCTTCTATGTGATTTTAATGACAGGTCGATGTGAAATATGACATCCAAAATCTGGATTAAATATAAGCATCATGTCCATTTTCTAATCCAGATTCCTAATCATTTGCTGATTGTGGTGGATTGGTTGTTAACTTTGCACTTACCTGTTACTTTTTGCTGATTTGAAAGCCATTGTTGTAAAAATGCGACAAAAAATTATTGTCAAAGTTATACTTGACTATAGTGTTACGCAGCAACATTATGTTGTTTGTGTATTAGAGTCTTGCAGTTGAATGAATCGGCTAGGATTTTGTATGTCACCGTGATCAATCTTCTGCGCTGACCATAATTCTGACTGTCAAATGAAATGTGAAATAGTGGCTATATTTAAAACGTAAAGTCTGAAATATAATGTTTGTAATCTAGTGTTACTCTTGTTTATTTGTTCTTTTGTTAAGATTAGCACATTATCACCTATATTCGACCCATCTGTAATTAGATAGCCACTTAATAGAATTGTGAACCAACTTCATTTTATTCTATACAAAGAAAACGTTAGAAAACTCAACTATTACCAATCTGTTGGCTCGGTTGACATTGTAGGTGCCAAATATGTGTGGTAGGTGACTAGCCTATAAATAAAACTAGTATGGAAACTATGTAGTAAACTGGCAACAATAGGAATAGTCAAATGTAACGTGTACTTTTGACCCATCTTAGACTTAACCTTATTCTTTTCAGAAAGTCAAACAATATTCTTCCGTTTGTCTGTTCTCTTGATATGCCCTTGTTAAAGTTCTGAAGTGAAAGCTCCCAGTTCTATCATTAAATTTTATTGCTTTGCCAGTGTTTTTAGACTGTCTTGCTTGGCCAGTGTTGGCACGAGCAGCTTGTTTCCACTGGTTTATTCTCTTCTGGCATTTGTGATGGGGTCAGCAATGTTGTGCTATGGTGCTAAATCACAGCATCATAATTTCATGGGTCTCTTGGCTACATTGTGGATCCCCGAAAAGAGGTGTTGCTTCCTACTTGTTTATTTTAGTTGTAAGAGCGACTGTGTGCACTTTGTCTCGGTTAAACTGATAAAAGTGGCGAATTGTATTGTGTGCTGTCCTTGATCAACGTCGGACTGTTCTAATATTAATTCGGGAACTGCGTATAGTTTAAACTTTGATTTAAGTAAAGCAATCCTGCTTTGCTGACTGTATGTGATTACTTTGCAGTGCTTGAAGTTTAAGACGGATCAAGCTCAGGACGCAAAGAAGATGGAAAAGCTCAACAACATCTTTTTCGCTCTCATGACTCGTGGACCTGATGGTATCTTCCACGTTTCTCCTTTGGTTGTATTTATTTGTTGTGTCAAGCCCCCAACCAAATGTTTCACTAATTTGGATTCCTGACCTTTCCTCCATGGTGCAGCTGATATAAGCGAGGTTTCAGGGAAGGAACAGGCGGAGCAGCAGCAATCAAAGAAGGGACGGGGCAGGAGGCAGTAGGATCGCAACCGGGAGTGGTGGATGGATATTTTGATCGACTCCTGTTAGCCATGTTACCTAAGTTCTGAAGACAATGTGCGCCATCGTTGGATCCTTTTCCTGGTACAGAACTGCGAAGCACCCTTACCCGTACAATCATGGTTGATGAGACAGTCAAATCCTTGACCGTCGTCGTGTTTTGTTGATGAATCATGGTTGATAAGACAACCAAATCTTCGACCGCCTGCGTGTTTTGTTGATGATTTTCATTGAGGAATGTGCCAGCTATTCTGTTGAATCCATCCATACTTCCGCGTTGCACACTTTGTGGGAACACAAGGTACAATGCAGCGGATCTCGCAGTGACGGTGGGGTTGATGATGATGCAGTAATAGCAGGGCCAGTTGATGTTGCCGCAACGCAACGCTGCCGTCTCTCGCAGGTAAAACTGTTTGTTCGGCGCAGGGAGGGTCTGGACCATTCATGTGCTTCACTAATGGCCGGCTGGTTGGTTTGTTCCTTGTTTCTTGGATTCACTCATAGCATCAGGGGCACGAGAACGTGCCCGTCGTGCGTTACGCAGATTCCGCTTTGAATCTTATCTTGAATTTTGTTGCCATGTTCTGTCTTAGCCACCACCATGTTAAGTTGATTCCCATTATCTGTTCGTGCCTGTTTTGGTGTGAGGTGGAAATAAAAGAATGCTGCAGGTAGTGCTCTAGAATCCGCGTAATAAACATTGGAATGGTAGCAATGGTTTGGCAGATCCATGGATGCATAGGATGCGAGTAATAAACATTGGAATCGGCTCGCAGGCTTTTATGGCCTCCGTGTGTGTTCTTCCTGACACCGCCGGTCAAACTATTGTTGCCCTGAAGGCCAGAAGGCTTTTTCAGCAGATGGAAGCTTTCTGGGAGGGCTCTGCTGCTGCGCTCTTCTTTTCTTCCCGCCCAGTAGTGCCCTTGACAACAAAGGTCGAAGAGCGTAACTAATTACGGGCATTCGACTGTCCACTGGATAACATTCGATAAAGAAAGTGGCGTTGTTCCTTCGGTTAAATTTACACCAACACGTAGAGTAGTACAAAAGGTTAGCCTCGGAGCTCAGTTTTTTCGTCTCCATGCTCAATGAACGCCATCTTCCCCGGCAAACGATAGATTCGAAACGCAGCTGGTGATAAACCAAAATGTTTACTCTCCTGCCAAAAAAGGCCACTGGTTGATCGATTCTCCCGTCGCCTTTTTACCTCCCCGTGCTCCCTCCGTTCCGTGCATCTCCGCCCCATGCAGTGACTTTTCCGAACGAAATCATGGCCGGACGAGAGGCTTTATCAGGCTTTTTCACCTCTAGTTTTTACCCGTTGCGGGCTGGATGAAAAGGGCGGGAATGATACACGCCGATGCATGTCGCCTCGGTCGGCCGCGATGGTGCATGCTAGAATCCACCGGACTAGAACGTGCCCGTCGCCATCATCATCAGCCGTCCCCGTCCGGCGGGTTCTACGGCCGGCCGTACGCGGCGTCTTCAATTACGATAGATAGATACTAGAAATGATCGTTCGTTTCTTACCGCCCCGTACGCCCCTCTCTCTCTAGGCCGGTGGTCTGCCGCTTCCCGCTGTCCTCGCCTCGCCTCCAGGCTTTAACGGCCCGCCTATCGATAACGGCCACAGTTACTGCCGCCTGCATCGAGTGGCCGTGGCTCCCACCATACGTGACGAGCATAGAGTATGTGTTTGGTATGGGCCGCCATCTCCTCTGCTCGGTTTTACAATGTTGGTCGTTGGAAACAGAGATTTTGCTGGACAAGTTATCAGTTCTCGTAAAAGTTCAGAAAACAGTGTTCTAAAAAAAAGTTCAGAAAACAACGCAGTACTGGTTGTTTGGATAACTCACCCATGGGTAGTAGTATTATCTATACTGCTGACAGAGTATAAATCAAACAAGTAGTACTACTCCACCGTGGCCGCAGCCCATATTTGGAAACAAGTACACGCCTCCCACCATTTAACGCGGGGCATGGACGAGTGCCGTTCCACTAACGCATCTGGTTCATGGTTACGGCAGGGCAAGCGCATCTCCCAGTGCTGCACGCTACTGCTACAGCAGCAGCAGTTACCGACTTACCGGCGCACGAGTACATGGCAACAACCACCGCACCGCACGGGCAAGCAACCACGGGCGGGCCGGATGACGAGCGATGCTGATCAGCTCAGCGCCGCATGGTAGGCAGTAGTTAAGCATCGATTGACGCCGCTCACGACGGCACCCGCTAATGTCGCTACGGCCATGCGCAAGTACGTGCTCCTGTATGGAACTATGGATCGATATCGTCCTCAAGTAACATGCCTACCCACGCCCCCTCCCCCCATCACTTTCGATCACCTCCGCCGCTGGCACGTGAGCTCGCCGGCGCCGGGGGCCCTCTCCTCCCCTCGTCCCGTCACATCCTGTTGATGCTGCCGGAAAAATCTTGTGGTTCGTCGGTTTAGAGGGATGGCCGGGGGGCAGCGCTAGCATGGCGGTGGGCGGCGATGAGGGAAGGGCGGGCAACGAGGATGGCTCGGGCGGCGAAGGTTGGACGTTCGGCCGGTGGTCCGTGGGGTGGTGTGGGAAGAAGACGAACAGGAGGGCAGGAGGATGAAGAAAGCCACCTGGCCATCTAGTTTGCATCGGACGGCAAAAAACAAATCGAGTGACCTATTACCCCTAGCCAGTCCCTTAACTGTTATGCATACTAACTTAACCAATCTCATCGAAAATTACTTTTGCTTTTGTTTCTTTTCACAATCGAGGATCATACTGCCAAGGAAATATGAGGTTTGTATATATAGTAGCTTACCATATATGTTATAACACTATATATTTTCTACTACGTAATTTATAAATATGGATTATATTGTCATTTATTACATTTTCTTACATATTTACATGTATTTATTTTTGTATCCACTATTTTTTTTACTAAATATATGTAAATTTATTTGTGTATGTAATAATATCCACATGGTATATATATATAGTTGTATTTATTTTATCATTATTACAAAAATATTTATACATGCATAATAATCATGTTTTGTATTCTTTCTGCATATGTTTGAAAGATAACAATATTTGTTAATATTGATTGTATTTTAGTACTTATATTACCAATAATTTACAATTATTTGTTTATTATGACAATGTTGGCCATGAAAATATTTTTTGCCCACTTGCGTTGCTAAGTCTAATGATGAGTTATTGTGCATCTTTGGGGTTTTGAAATGTGGAATTAGGCAGTTGCGTAAAAATTGCACTGGTGCTTCATCTTTGATAGGTTTAAAATTTGCTTTATTGTTTCTTTGTGTCCGAAATGTTGCAAGGTTGTAAACCAATGATTGCACGTGAATACATGTATTATATGAGGGACAGCCATCGAGATTCCAAGAAAAGTTATATCGATCGGTCCCAAGACAGACATTTCTGAGGGTTTGGTACACTACTTTTGTGCTCCCAAATTGCGATAGCCCTTCGTTGGCACCGGAAGCAACTATAGCAACCTTCACGAGGACCACTGGACCATTTCCACGCAAGCGGCCCTCGTCCTCGCCGCCCGGGCGCCGCAACGCTGCCACGCGCACGTGTCGCGCGGCGACTGGCTCCGTCCCCAGCATCCCATTCCCTGTCTGGCTCCGCCTCACATGGAGTCTCGCCTCACATGCCATTAAACTTCGCCACCCCGGCCGGTGTCCTCCCCTCTCCTCCCCTATTAAATCCTCGGCTCGCCACTCCACTGCAGCAGCAGTCCAGCGCCCGAACCGCCGCACACACACAGCGCCAACCAACTAAACCGCCACCCATCAACACCGGAGGCGGAGAAGCTTAGCTTTAGCTAGCGAGGCCCTTGCAATGGCGTCGCCGGCGAAGGCAATGGTGGTGGCCGCAGCAATGCTGCTGCTCCTGTCGACGGCGGCCGTCGCCCAGCACAACTACGGCGACGCCCTCCACAAGAGCATCCTCTTCTTCGAGGGCCAGCGTTCCGGCCGCCTGCCCCCCGACCAGCGCGTCCGCTGGCGCCGCGACTCCGCGCTCAACGACGGCGCCACCGCCGGGGTGAGACCAAGAACCGATTCCTCTTCTTTCGCGCTCCAATGCACTGGTTGTTAATGTGGTGGTATGCGTAGGTGGACCTGACGGGCGGTTACTACGACGCGGGCGACAACGTCAAGTTCGGGTTCCCGATGGCGTTCACGACGACGCTCATGTCGTGGGGGCTCATCGACTTCGGCAAGAACTTCGGGTCGCACGGCGGGGAGGCTCGGGCGGCGGTGCGGTGGGCGACGGACTACCTGATGAAGGCGACGGCGACGCCCAACACGGTGTACGTGCAGGTGGGCGACGCCTTCCGCGACCACTCGTGCTGGGAGCGGCCCGAGGACATGGACACCCCGCGCACCGTGTACAAGGTGGACCCGGCGCACCCTGGCTCCGACGTCGCCGCCGAGACCGCCGCCGCCCTGGCCGCCGGCTCCATCGTCTTCCGCGAGGCCGACCCCGCCTACTCCAAGCGCCTCCTCGACCGCGCCATTTCCGTAAGTCGCTCACTCCCCATTTTCCGTTCGCTCGTAAAGTGCATTAAAGCCGGCCCATTATGACCCTGCCACGTCGCTGCAGCCGTAATATCTACCGTCACCCGCCGTTTTTTTGGTGATAGCTAGTGGACCTCTTTTGTGAAGTCGAAGATTCTTTTGAGCTCTTTGCCAAGTGAAAGTTAACCATATCAGTAGATTGTTTTTCCATTAGTAGTAGAAGCCCAAGCAGATGGACTGAGTTTTCTTTTTTGGTTATGAGAGCAGGTGTTCGAGTTCGCGGACAAGTACCGTGGGGCGTACAGCAGCAGCCTGTACTCGGCGGTGTGCCCCTGCTACTGCGACTACGACGGGTACCAGGACGAGCTGCTGTGGGGGGCGGCGTGGCTGCACAAGGCGTCGCGCCAGCGGGTGTACCGCGACTACATCAAGAAGAACGAGGTGGCGCTCGGCGCCAGCGACTCCATCAACGAGTTCGGCTGGGACAACAAGCACGCCGGCATCAACATCCTCATCTCCAAGGTACTATGCCCATCATTTGTGCTAGTACTACCAGTAGATTACATGCATGTTCCGGTTGACTAGAGTAGGGTAGCACTCTACTACCACCACTGTACTTCGTGTAACACAGACCACACAGTAGGAGTATAGTCAGGTCGACGCAGGGATGCCTGACCCTGTTTTGGCCGCTTCTCGTGTGCCATTGCGTGATTCTGCCCTGCTCTGCTCGGTTTGCGTACACACAAGAGCGAGCAACGACGACGCTAGTATCTAGTTGCCCTGCGCTGCCCAGCGGCGCGCACATGCGCCCGGCTTCCCGCCCTTTTATTTACCAGTGCTAGTTTATCTTTTCTTTTCGGTACCCGCAGCGAGCAATGACAGTCTGTGCATGCCATCGTCAAGTCGAGACGTGCCATCCTCACAATTAGTGTGGACTACGTAACTCGTGACTAATTTAGTACTTCAAAACCAGAGGAGTTTTCTGTGCTAGGAGAGCAGGATGCTCTGCTCGCGTAGTAAAGCAAGGTCATGCATGGGCTGGAAGGCCGGCCATGGGGGGGAACCTTTGCACGCGGGCTCTGCACTTTTGCTCCGTCAGACGTGTGGGGCTGGGTGTGCTAGGCTGGGCCCAAAAGCAAAATTTTAAAGATAAGGAAAAGGTCGGCTCGATATCATGTTACTAGTGTAGAGGCTATACTAGCAAACGTTGCGCTTCACGTCTCCATCATCTTCACCAGATATTCCTTTGAACGTGTACGCCATGTTGGGTGATGATCTGCATTCTCTTGTCTGGGTTAACTGTCAGAGGAACAATTGTCCCAAGGCCAGGATAACAAAACCCAGCAGATCATGTGATGTACATTACTGGGTGATTAGGCAATGAGATCGAACATATGTGCGGACTGAGCATATGCCTTTGTTCTCTCCATTGGAGTTTTATGATGCATCAATACCTACTTGTTCGGCGGATCAGCATGTGAGCTGACACGATTCTGGCCCGACTAATCAGGCATTCTGCACTTTCTGGCTGCCTTGGCTGTCATGTGGCACTATGATCAGCGACCGTGGCACACAGTCTACTCATCACATATTCACATGCCTGGCTATATAGATTGGCGCAGCATGTGTACATTATTGGGTCCGTGCCTCATTTGAACGCATCCTAGATTCGCACAGCTCGTTGCTGGACCTTGGTTGGGCTTGGGGCCAGATTCTATTTGGATAGGTTAATCAAACGCCTCAGCAATGTTACTACCCTATATTTTTATCAGTGCTGCCAGTGATGATAGGTTGGTTAGTGGATGAAAGCAGGCAGGCGAGCATGTTTGTCTCTCAGTAGTCACCAGTGCCCCTGGCCTGCGCGGTCTGGTCTACCCATGGGGTCATGTGCCCTGCTGTAAAACAGGCGAACAGGGGGGATCGGGCAGTGCGCTGTGGGCGACTTTTCAGTAGTGTGTGCTCACGGGTCTCGATCGTAGCGGGATGCCAAAACCACTGTCATTTTTTCACTTATCAATACTAATGAACTGTTAATTAGTGTGGTCACTGATAGTGGGATCTGCTGTGCTGCAGGAGGTGCTGATGGGCAAGGACTCGTTCTTCAAGTCGTTCCAGGTGAACGCCGACAACTTCATCTGCACCCTCCTCCCCGGCATCTCCAACCACCCCCAGATCGAGTACTCCCCAGGTCAATCAGCCATTGCTAATCTACAGCTAGTAATTTCCACAAATTTTAGCTTGATGTCCAACGTGTAGAGAAACATTTCTGAACTCGATCTTGTGAATATGAACGCAGGTGGCCTGCTGTTCAAGGTGGGCAACAGCAACATGCAGCACGTGACGTCGCTGTCGTTCCTCCTGCTCGCCTACGCCAACTACGCCAGCCACGCCAACGTGCGGGTGCCGTGCGGCGGCTCCTCCGCCTCGCCGGTCGTGCTCCGCCGCGTCGCCAAGCGCCAGGTTCGCCGGCTTCCTTCCTTCCTTCCCCACGAAACCCGCCGCCGTGTTTCCATGCCTGAAACGCGCCGCGAAACCGACTGACACGTTGACGCGCACTCCTGGTTTCCTCTGCTAGGTGGACTACATCCTGGGCGACAACCCGCTGCGCATGTCGTACATGGTGGGGTACGGGGAGCGGTTCCCGCGGCGCATCCACCACCGCGGGAGCTCGCTGCCGTCGGTGTCGGCGCACCCGGCCCGGATCGGCTGCAAGGCCGGCGCCGCATACTACGGCAGCAGCGCGCCCAACCCCAACCTGCTCGTGGGCGCCGTGGTGGGCGGGCCCAGCAACACCAGCGACAACTTCCCCGACGCGCGGGCCGTCTTTCAGCAGTCCGAGCCCACCACCTACATCAACGCCCCGCTGCTGGGCCTCCTCGCCTACTTCTCCGCCCACCCCAACCTGCCCCAGTCCGATGGCAGCGACTGAAGAAATGTGGTGGAGTGGCCTCTTTAGCTGTGGTGGGCCAAAGAAGGAAGCCTGGTTGGTAGTCCTTGTTTTGTACGGGCTGCAATGGGCTGATTCGTCCTGCTGCCTTGCTGCCGCTGTATTATTGTTTCTATTTCTACGTGTAACGGATGCCGATCCTTTCCTGTAAAAAATGGCAGGAAAAGGATCGGTCGTGCCAATGCAAGACAAGTAATCTATCTACTAGTACTACTAGCTGAATGCCCGTGCGTTGCCACGGAATAAAAAAAGTATGTGGACACAAAAAAATATTCTACTTCAGAAATATGTGTTGAGCATGGCAATATGTGATTTCAATTCAGAAGATTTACTTTCACTCTAGCATTTTGTTTTCCTTGTTGGACTGAATAGCACATTAAAAAAAGGCTTGGCTACAGGGTGCTAGTGCAAAACACTTAAACTATAGACACCTAATGAGAAGAACAAAATAAAATAAAATATATCGGTGTTTCCGAGTAATTGAAATAGATCTAATGAAGATCAACTATGTTCCTCTTCTTAGATCATGGGCGTGCTCCTTGCCTAAATTTCTAACTGTAGTTGTATTAAGTAAATTTTGTAATGAACCATGTCTGTTTAGTTGTTTTACTGCAGTCTTGAGACCAAAACCAGGAGTGAGATGCTGGATTTCCGAACACCATCTCCTTCATCACCCATTAAGCATCCGAAACAACATAACTTCCAATATACCAGTTTAAGAGATAAAACGAAAAAATGGACAGATGAGAGGAATAAAAATTCACGCCTCAAATGTAAGGAAATATGGAGTGTAATACATCACAAGTGGTACATGCTACATGGTCAGCATATTATAACTAACATTAGACTGGTGTATTATGCACGTTTCACTTCCCACCTTTGATGCAATATCTGCGAAGCAAAAATAATTGAATGAATGAACAAATTGGATGACCTTGTCGCCCCCTTGAGACTGGCAGAGAAATATTTTGCAGCAACACATAACTTCACCACCATAGGTAATCATTTACAATTGCTAATTTGCTATGCTGGTATAGAAGACCAAATCACTGGCAATGGATTTTCTGATTTCAGGTCATAGAAAGAGAACTACCTTATGGAAGGGGCTGAACTGTTGAATTGAAATTTTATGACATAGCACTGAAATTAAAATTTAAAGAAAGAGAACTACCTTATGGAAGGGGCTGAACTGGTGAACTAAATTTTTATGACATGGCACTGAAATTAAAATTGAATGGCCATTGTAAATGATACATCTGTCAACATTTTGTGCGACAGGAACAATGACTCCTCAAAACTAATAACGGAGACATATCTCTAAGATTAAATAAGTCAATTTCTTTCTTTCTGGCAGGAAAAACTGAAAAAGAAAGGCATGTCAGACACTCAGACATATGAACATTATTATGTAAAATGCTTTGAGGAATTATATACATATTTCTTTCATACAAAAAAGTGTGACTTGCGGAAAACAATTTTTTACAACCAAATTTTCATATGAAGTATCAAGACGGTCAATTTGAGATGAACCAGAGAAATAACTTGGCAACCATACGCTAACCATTGTTAAGAGCTTCCATGTCACACAGATGTGCCTTCTTCTTAAATCATATACTCTTTCCCTCAAAAAATAAATTAATATACTCTCTTACATATCTTCTCCAAGGCAAGCTAGCATTCTTGGTTCCTGCCTTGTGTCAAACATTTGAATTATGAACAATTACAATTTCAGCTCATAGTCAATATCTGCAGTTTGGAGCGTGGGAGCACACGAAAGCATTAAATGTAGCAATGTGGTGCTTGCTCCCTGTACACATGATGTATCTAAAAGACGCAAGAGATGTATACGACTCAAGGAACTGCATGACAAAAACTAAAGTTGCAGGATCTCTCTCACAGCACTATGCAAGTATTTGGACACGAAAGAACAAGCACACGCGTGCACACACGCGCGCGCGCAGACAAGTGATTTGCACTGTGTAAAAATGTTGCAGCCTTTTCTGGTTTTCTTTCTCTTATTTATATGGTCAAGTGTTTTTGTTTAGAATGCTATTGAAAAAGAGAGAAAGTAGCTAGCGAGTAGGTATATCGGATGCACCATCCCACGTCCACCTGAACCCAGCCACAACGACGCTACTTGCACTGGATTCGTGGCATCCCATGAAGCACATGCAGCGGTTAGATCTAACTAACCGAGAATTACTCCCAAGACGTGGAGATGCACACGTTACTTGGTTGTTATTAGCAGAAAAAAAAATTAATAATGCTAGGGACCGAGCAAAACGGGATTACATGCACATCTAAAACTGCTCAGACTTGAACTGGGAAGGAAATCTCTCCAGCTACACCACGATGAGCTGAAGCTCACATGGTGCCGTCCACCATGACCGCCACCACATTGGAGGCATTGTTCACAACTGATATCAATTTGTATGCTAATATTTTTTGGGTTTAAGCTGCAGCTGGGGAGGCATACACAACCACAACTAAATAGGAACGATGCACCATTGCCAATACTGGTCAATTGATTATTTAGTGATACACTGAGAGGCAACAAGAAACAAGTACCGAAAAACTATAAGTATAGAACATACAAGAAAGTAAGTAAACCAATCCAGGTTTTACATATTTGGTCACAGTAGCCGTCATATCAATAGAAAATCAAATGTAACTTTCTTGCTTCCTCCTCTTGGTTCCAATCATCATCGTCGTAAAACTCGATATTCTACAGAGTGCAGCCATGTGAGTCATATTTACAATATGGAAGACACAGAAATGATGCATCACTGGTCTATCATTTCCTATTGGGTACCCTTTCATATTTGTCCATGTGAAGGATCACACATACATCATACAGTTTTGCCAAAATAATGAGCCTTTTAAAACCCTTTTTTTCTACCACAAAGAATACCTCAGTGCATAAGATTTGAAGTACTAACCTGTTTATAATCGTCATCCCAACTTTCTTCCTCTTCCACTTCCTGCTTTCCTTATATCACCGTCCTTTTCAATCTTATCCACTCCATACTATTAAGTACCCAATCTCTATCAGCACAGTGGCATAAGCATAATCTCACTATTTCCGTAATGTGTAATGTCAAACAGACTATAAGACTTCAAACCAGTAATATTGTATCTACAATAGAAAGATGTTTTCCAGATTGATTCCAACAACTCGAAAATAAAACTAAAAGGTAATGATGTATTTCCTTGAGCTTCCCTTCAAGTTTCTCAAATACTTCAAATGACGGGCAAATAAAGATGGCAAGATTCCATGTAAAGGATCAATGTATGTACACCTTAATAATATCTAGCCTAGAAGTGTTCGTTTAAGTTTCACTGCTGCCGTAGACATGCCAATAGGATGGTGTAAACAAAATAGTTTCCTTTAAAAAAAGATGCCAGAAGATGTCATAGGCATGAACAGAAGAAACTACAGTGATTCTAGTTCAGTTTTGTGGAATCTAGTAAACCTGCCCCTCTATCTCACCAAAGTTTTTCTTAATTGGTGGCCCTCATCTTGAACTTGAGAGGAAAAACAATATTAACTGTCTATTGTGCTAAAACCAAATAGAAAATAACAGAAATGGTATTTACTTCAAGACTACCATGTTGTAGTTCTGCAGGAAAATTTGCAGGAATAAGTTTGATTGATGCAAGAGTTTCACATTTGTCTTTTATTTGACGCTTCCTATTAGAAAATCTTTCGATATCTTTGTCATCATCCTGCAATTTTCATGACAGCGGCTTCGCTGTTCCATTCATGTAGTTGCATACATCCATGGAGGGAAATATCACAGCTGTAGAAAGAAAATGTGCGTCAGCATCACAAGTCAAAACTGAGACGCAGATAGTAGGAACACGAAAGAGAATGTGCGTCAGCATCACAAGACCAAACCAAAAGGCTGGGTGGATATGGTGGTAGTTCCATCCACATAAACCTGCACAAGAAGTGAAAGCAGAGGTTGAATGCCTTGAGACACAAACAGACAAGCACAATCACCACACTTCAAGATAAGATTAATTCAGGAATCAAACCAGAGGCACGCACACACAAACAGAACCTTTTAGATGAGGAATTAAGGATCCTGAGGAGGGGGGACGAGTGTGTGGCGGGGCTGTGCCACCTCTGACGTTCGACGGGCGCCGCCGGATCCCATTCCCCACGGTCATCGGTCCCCATCCACTAGTAGAAAAAGGGCCTTTAGTCCCGGTTCCAGAGGGCCTTTAGTCCCGGTTCTGGAACCGGGACTAAAGGGTCGGGACTAAAGCCCAAAACCTTTAGTCCCGGTTCGCTTACGAACCGGGACCAAAGGGGCTCCACGTGGCCGCTGCGGGAAGCCCAGGCAGGAGGACCTTTAGTCCCGGTTGGTAACACCAACCGGGACCAAAGGCATCCACGTGGCCGTTCGGGGAGCCCAGGCAGGAGAACCTTTAGTCCCGGTTGGTCACACCAACCGGGACCAAAGGTCATCCACGCGTGAGCTTCTGGCAGCAGCTGGGGTTTTATTTATTTTTTTGAAGGGGGGGGGGGTTGGGGGGTTTTGGAGGGTTAATTTAGGGTTTCATATTGTGTTAGCTAGCTAATAGGGAGAAGTGTCCTCTCTTTCTCCGTGCTCGGTCGACGGTAGCTACTATACATATAGAGATAACTCGATGCTAGCTAATAAGAAAATGAAGGAAACCATTAATTACACAAGATCGTCATGCTGAACATATATAGAGAGAAGTGACATCTCTTTCTCCTTGCTTGGTCGAACAACAAGTTTTCGTATATCTATCCGACGGTACTACATATATACAATATCACATCTTTTACAATCCCTAACATCATCTACCTAAGATCCAATCACAAATCCGCATGGTATTCCCCGTCTTTAGGTATGACGTGGTCAAGAAAGAATCCCGCCAATTCCTCTTGAATTGCTCGTATGCGATCATGTGGTAGGAGTTCATCCCGCATCTGCCAGATCTAATATAAAGAAGGGGGTCAATACATGCATATATATGAATAAAACTCAACACGATTGATGGTAATATATAAAATAAAATTGTGAATATTATTTACGTACTTCAAATTGTTTGTCAGAGAAGCCCCGCTCAGAGGTCGAGTGGCGAATGAACTCGCATACGTAGTATGCACATAAAACAGTCCCTTCTTTCTGGTACAAGCACTTTACGAGAATAGAGTTCAATCAAACTGATAAGCAAGCATGGTAATGATATATTGATGAAAATTTGAATCAATTAGAGATGCGCGGAACTAGCTAGTACTACTTACTTTGGGGTGCGTAAATCGCAACTCTTTGTTTAGACCGGGAACCTTTCGGGTGAACTTCTTCCAAACCCTGCCAGGCAAAGAAAATGATTACTTGATATCAGGAAATTAACGAAAGTTGCATGCCGATATGGTCCCGGTATTGACTGAACTTACTTCTTGAGCATTGCAGTCATGTCCGCATAATTCTCGGGATCTTTACGTCTCGAGTCTAAGACAGTTACTAATGCCCCGTCAAGCTTAATGGATAGCAGAATAAAGTGGAAACTGCGCACGCATATATAACTCATCAATTACATTACTTAACCTCGAGTAAGCGAAACTGAGTATACAGAGAAGACATCAATACTCACTTGAAGTTGTAAGGAAAGAGTATTTCCCTTTTGTTTTGATGTATAAGGAACGACTGTAGCAAGTTCTCCTCGGTCTCTTTGATTTTGTTTTGTACCGTCCATTCATTTACGGCATCTGGGCTAATGAACCCAACGTCGAAGATTCCTACTTTTTTGCATTCGAAGATCTTCAATCTACATAATATAGTGAGGATAATTATATATACATGCAATGAACGAGCTGAGCTAGAGACTTAACTATAGAAGTAATACTTACAGACAGTAGGAAGTCATGAGTTGTTTGTCGAGGGCCAGTTGATTGTATAACTGAAATAACTCCACAAATTCAATAGGCATCACGGGAAGTCCAATGAATTCGTGCTCTGGTTTCACTGCCATATACATAGTGTCTCTTCCAGACTCCCTGCAGGTTTTCATGTACCACTCATGCAATTTGTACATCATCGTTGTTAGAGGAGGATGATCAGGTTTGACGAGAGGCTTCCCGTGCACGTATTTATATTCTTCTTTTGTTACCTCAGCCATTTGAAAAATTACATCATCCCCCAAGTAATCACCAGGATTGGTACCAGGCACCATCCCCGGATGATTAGCGACGATATCGCTAGACACCTTGAGCGGGGGGCACGATTTCTTCTCCTGTTCGCCGAGCTGGGGAATTATTTTCCCACTTCTTCGTTCTGCTAACCTTGCATCACTGGAAGTACTTCCCGACCGCCGCGCTTCTTCATATGTCTTTTTAAGAATGCGGACATAGTTGGAATCCGGCGGAGGCGGTGGTGGTCGCTTCAGGGCATCGATAGTGCGCTTCACTTTCACCGGATCTAGCTTCTCCTTCGGAGGTGGAGTTTTCTTTGCAAAATGGTCCCTCACTTGGGCACGACATATGTCCTCGTTTTCCTGCTCGGTCCTCTCATATGGTAACTTTTCCACAGGCTTGAGAGATGGACCGTATCTGAATTGCCTCCCGCCTCTGCTTGTACTGCTAGCCGCCGGAGCGGCGGCGTCTCTCTTCTGTCGTTGCTGACGAGGCGGAGAAGGAGGCGGAGTGCTCCGACGCGCCGGAGTAGGCGAAGGAGGAGGCGGAGTGCCCTCACGCGTCGGAGGAGCCGGAGAAGGAGGCGGAGTGCCCTGATCACTCGCCGGAGGAGGAGGAGGAGGAGGAGGAGGCGGAGTGCCCTGACTCGCCGGAGGAGGAGGAGGAGGCGGAGGCGTCCAGTTTGGAAGCTTGATGTACTCCTTCTGCCATAGACATGTACTCCTCAGAGCACGAACCAGCTGATTCTTCCCTTCACCCGTAGAGTGGTAAAGCTCGAGCTCCTCAAATCCCTCCATTACTTCATCCACCATCACAACAGCATAGCCATGTGGAATCGGAAGGCAGTGAAAAGTTCCGTTGGGTTGAGGAGGTGCAACAGAGCCGAGAGCCGCCTTGAAAGTGAGGTTATGGCATTTCGTCATAAGCTCGCAATTTTGAGCCTCCATGATAGTATCCACGGGGTAGATAGGCTCCGTGAAGTCAGTCTGAACGGGCTCCGTGGAAGCCACGCTGCTTCTCCGCTGAGATGGCGGGGTAGCTTCTGGGGTAGCTTCGTGCCGCTGAGATAGTTGGCCGGCAGCTCGCTGGCTCTCAGCTTCCTCTAGCTTTTGTAGTCTTGCACTCATCTTCTGCATGTCGCTCAGCTCCGCTTTCCTCTTTCTCTCCCGGCTTCTGTAACCGCCTGCGTCGGGAAACCCAACCTTCCACGGAACGGAGCCTGGTGTGCCTCGTGTTCGTCCAGGGTGCTCAGCATTCCCTAGGGCCTCAGTCAGCTCGTCCTTCTCTCTGTCGGGAATGAACGTCCCTTCCTGCGCTACGGTGATATACTTCTGAAGCTTCGTGACGGGTATTGCAAGTTGCTCGTCCGTCCAACGGCACTTCCCTGTTTCAGGGTCCAAAGTTCCCCCAACCCCGAAGAACCAAGTCCTTGAACGGTCTGGCCAGTTCAATGTCTCTGGTTCGACCCCTTTAGCAATCAGGTCATTCTCAGCTTTGTCCCACAACGGCCGGGCTTTGAGGTAGCCACCTGACCCCGTGTGATGGTGATACTGCTTCTTTGCAGCGTTGTTCTTGTTTGTCTCTGACATTTTCTTACTCTTGTCTGATGTCTTGTAGGCCACAAATGCGGGCCAGTGATCTCTTATCTTCTCAAATCGGCCGATGAATTCTGGAGTCTCACCTTTGTCGACAAACTTTGATTTCAACTCCTTCTTCCACCTCCTGAATAGATCTGCCATCTTCTTAAGAGCACACGCCTTGACCAGTGGCTCTATAACTGGCTTATTCGGATCCTCCTCTGGCGGTAGGGTGAAATTTGCCTTCAGCAAGGTCCAAAGATCATCTTTCTGTCTATCGGTGACATAATCACCTTCAGGGGCGTCGTCCTTAGGCTTATTCCATTGCTTGATGCTGATCGGGATGTTGTCCCTAACAATAGCTCCGCACTGAGCAGAAAATGCGTCCTTGGTCCGCTTGGGTTCAATCGGTAGGCCATCGTCCGCGAGTGCTGTGATCGTGAACCTTTCATCCTTGCGCAACCTCTTCTTCGGGCCTCGTCTCGTTACCGAAGTTTGGCTCGATCCGGAGGGCTATAAAAGAAGAAAGAAGAGTTAATATATGTACATACCAAAACAATTAATGCATCAATTAGCTAGTCAGCACCTCCGGAGCCATCATGATCATGTCACCGGAGCCATCATGATCATGTCCTTCCTCCTCCATTGTTCCATCGGTGTCGTTGAGAAACGACAAGACAGCATCACCTCCGGCGAGGATTATCTCCCCCAACAACTGTTCTTGTTCCAAGTCTCTTTGATCCATAGTTTCTGCAAATATTACAACATGGCAATTAATATACAAACATGAATGTCCGACGTCTGGACTGCCTCTCTCATGAATGTCCGACGTCCGGACCGCCTCTCTCATGAATGTCAATCAAGGGATTCTCTTAACCTTTAAGGAATTTAACAAAATGGCGCCATTCTGAATGTGCAGAAAATGGTCCATATTTTTCCTGATCTCATCTACCCTTCTATATGTCACGTTGTCTAGTGTCAAAGGATTCAAGAAAACCAAGGCTTCATCATTAGCCGGAAGTAACATGCGCATAATGGTACGAAGCTCTCCAAAATTGTTTTGGAACGGAGTCCCGGATAGGATAATTAATTAGCTTTTTGGTACGAAGTTCAGCAAGAGCCTTCCGAATATCGCTATTTGGAAGGCCTTTGCTGAAATTCGTACCAAAAAGCAAATTATTCTATCCGGAACTCTGTTCCAAAACAACTTTGAAGAGCTTCATAGCATCATACGCATGTTACTTCCGGCTAATGATGAAGCCATGGATTTCTTCAATACTTTTACAGACAACGTGACATATAAAGAATATATATAGATGAGATCAAAAAAAAATTGGATCAACGTGTGCACATCCATAATGGGGGCATTCTTGATAAATCTATGTTACCGGAGTTATCTATGTTACCGGAGGGGGTAGACGACAACGACGCTCACCCCTCATGTCATGTCCGACGTCCCCCCTCATGTCGAAGTTATCGGGGAGGGGGTAGACGACAACGACGCTCACCCCTCATGGTCGGGCGAGAGGGGGTCGATCGACGTCCCCCCTCATGTCGAAGTTACCGGAGTTTTCTTCTAGGGGTTTGGCTGACCTCGAGAGTTTGTCAGGTAGGGGAGGGGGGGGGGTAGGAGATCGACAACACTTTTTTTCTAGGGTTTGCGTGGCCTCGAGAGTTGGTCGCCCGATATGTCCGACGTCCCCCCTCATGTCGAATTTACCGGAGTTTTCTTCTAGGGGTTTGGGTGGCCTCAAGAGTTTGTCGGGTAGGGGCGGGAGGGGGTAGGAGATCGAGGGCGACGGCAACATACATACATATAGCCACATACATACATGGAAAAAAATGCTATGAACAAAAAAATGCTATGAACAAAAAAATACATATAGCCACATATATGAAAAAAATACATATATGAACAAAAAAATGCTATGAACAAAAAAACATCATATATACATCCATACATACATACATATAGCCACATACATATATACATTATATATGAACAAAAACATTCATCATATATATATAAAAAAAATTGCACAGAGCAGGGGCGGCGGCGGCTCACAGCGGGGGCGGCTGGCGAAGGTGACGGCGACGACGGGGGCGGCGAGGGCGCCGGCGACGGTGACGGCGGGGGCGGGCCGGGACAGGGGCGCGGCCGGGCGCGCTCGGGGGCGGGGCAGGGGCGTGGGCTCGGGGGCGGGGCAGGGCCGCGGGCTCGGGGTCGACGACGGCGACGGCGACGGCGACGACGGGGCAGGGGCGTGGGCTCGGGGGCGGGGCAGGGCCGCGGGCTCGGGGACGACGACGGCGACGGCGACGGCGACGACGGGGCAGGGGCGTGGGCTCCCGGGCGGGGCAGGGCCACGGGCTCGGGGACGACGACGGCGACGGCGACAGCGACGACGGGGCAGGGGCCTGGCGATGGCGACGGCGTGGGCGGTGGACGGCGTCGGGGCAGCCTGGCGGCCTCGAGGAGGTCGGCGTCGTCGGGCGAAGTGGCGATGAAAATTGTGAAATTTCACAAGTCCTGGTTATATACACTCAGCATTGGTCCTGGTTGGTGGCACCAACCGGGACCAATGACAACCTTTAGTCCCGGTTGGTGCCACCAACCGGGACCAAAGGTCTCTTTTCGTCAGCCCAAAGGGCGGGAAGCAGAGACCTTTGGTCCCGGTTGGTGGCACCAACCGGGACTAAAGGGTGGCATTGGTCCCGGTTGGTGCCACCAACCGGGACCAAAGGTGGGCATTGGTCCCGGTTGGTGCCACCAACCGGGACTAAAGGGTGGTGCTGCCCGGGGCCAAAAGTTTAGTCCCACCTCGCTAGCTGAGAGGGCTCGAGAGTGGTTTATAAGCGCTGCTGCGCCAGCTCTCTCGAGCTCCTCTCAACAGCAGGCTTACGGGCCTAATCGCACACACCTCTGCCTTTGGACCTTCTGGGCCTTCTGCGGGCCTGAATCCTGGCCCAACTAGATGGTTGGGTTTCTAGTCGTATTCAGGCCGTGGTGGCCCACTAGGCGGCATTTTTTTTAATTTTTTTCTACTTTTTTTGTTTTCTTTTTTGCTTTATTTATTTTCTTTTGTTTCTACTTACAGTTTTTCAGTGATTCTTTGTGCTTTTAGGTCACAAAAATTATAAACTTTCTGTTAGTGCCATTAGTTTCCAAATTTGAATAGTTTAAATTTGAATTCTTTTAAATTGGTGTGAATCACTAGTTTGTGAATAACTTTACTATAAAAATAGATTTTTGAGTGATTCTTTTTCCTGCTATTTAATATTACTGTGTTTTATCATTATATTCAATTTGGTAATTTTTAGGTAATTTTAAATGTCTGTTTTAACCAAAAACAGATTTTGTTATTTTAGTTTGCTATTAAAGTTTCTAAAAAAATTCTTTATGAAAATTCTTTTTGCTATTAATGTTTTGAACAAAAAATTCTTTGATAACTTTAGTTGCATAAATTTTATATAATTTTAGTTTCATAAATACTAGAGGTTTATAAAATATTTTTAGTTGATTCCTTTTGCTATTAGAGTTTTATAAAAGCTTTTTAGTTGATTCTTTTTGCTATTGAAGAATATTATAGTTTTATTTTAGTTGATCATAACAGAATTTTTTAATTAATTATTTTTAGTTCATTATTTTTGCTATTAGAGTTTCATAAAGGTTTTCTAGTTCATTCTTTTTGCTATTAGTTCATTCTTTGAGCTAAATGTCCCTGAAATTGAAAAGCACTTCAAATGAACTCTGAAAAGGTTGAAAGTTGGCATGGTATCATCATTACACCCACATAGCATGTTCTAAAAAGTTGAGAGGGTTACGGCAAAAACTGGATGCACTTCATGTACAAAATGGACAATCTCTTTCGAAGTATCAGGGTTTCGGACGAAAACTCATCTGTTACAAAGGGATTTCATTTTTTTGAACTTATTTGAACTCCAGACTTTTTGTGTGTTCAAAATGCACCATTCAAAGCCACATCATCAATTTTCAACCCTTTCTGACTTCATTTCCTATTTTTCATGCATTTACTGATTTTTTTAAGCTAAATGACCCTGAAATTGAAAAGCCCTACAAATGAACTCTGAACAGGTTGAAAGTTGGCATGGTATCATCATTTCACCCACATAGCATGTGCTAAAAAGTTGAGAGGGTTACGGCAAAAACTGGATGCACTTCGTGTACAAAACGGACAATCTCTTTCGAAGTATCAGAGTTTCGGACGAAAACTCATCTGTTACAAAAGGCATTTAATTTCTTCACATGTAACTGCAATGATATAGTTGTGGAGAGAAAGTCTTCACTTTTTCTTCGCTTGTGTCCTTTGCTTATTGCGCCGTAACCATGGATAATCTTCATCGTTTAACAGGGTGCTTGGGTCAGCCTTGACTTTGAAGGGAGGAATTTCATGAAACTTTTCATAATCTTCAGACATGTCTGTCTTGCCCTCCAATCCCACGATGTCTCTTTTTCCTGAAAGAACTATGTGGCGCTTTGGCTCATCGTATGATGTATTCGCTTCCTTATCTTTTCTTTTTCTCGGTTTGGTAGACATGTCCTTCACATAGAAAACCTGCGCCACATCATTGGCTAGGACGAATGGTTCGTCTGTGTACCCAAGATTGTTGAGATCCACTGTTGTCATTCCGTACTGTGGGTCTACCTGTACCCCGCCTCCTGACAGATTGACCCATTTGCACTGAAACAAAGGGACCTTGAAATCATGTCCATAGTCAAGTTCCCATATGTCCACTATGTAACCATAATATGTGTCCTTTCCCCTCTTGGTTGCTGCATCAAAGCGGACACCGCTGTTTTGGTTGGTGCTCTTTTGATCTTGGGCGATCGTGTAAAATGTATTCCCATTTATCTCGTACCCTTTGTAAGTCAATACAGTCGAAGATGGTCCCCTAGCCAACGAGTACAGCTCATCAGAAACAGTGTTGTCACCCATGAGACGTGTTTGCAACCAACTGCCGAAAGTCCTGATGTGTTCATATGTAATCCAGTCGTCACACTGCTCCGGGTGTTTGGAGCGCAGAATATTCTTGTGTTCATCGACATACGGGGTCACCAAGGTAGAATTCTGTAGAACTGTGTAGTGTGCTTGAGACCAAGAATGCCCGTCCCTACATATTATTGAGTCCGCTCCTAGCGTGCCTTTTCCAGTCAGTCTCCCCTCATACCGCGATTGAGGGAGACCAATCTTCTTAAGGTCAGGAATGAAGTCAACACAAAACCCAATGACATCCTCTGTTTGATGGCCCATGGAGATGCTTGCTTCTGGCCTAGCGCGGTTACGAACATATTTCTTTAAGACTCCCATGAACCTCTCAAAGGGGAACATATTGTGTAGAAATACAGGGCCCAGAACGACAATCTCGTCGACTAGATGAACTAGGACGTGCGTCATGATATTGAAGAAAGATGGTGGGAACACCAAATCACTCCTTAACCTTGACAGGATTTCTGGATCGATCACCTTCTGAGAGATTGCATTGAGGAATGCACATAGCTTCACAATGGCTAATCGAACGTTTTCCGGTAGAAGCCCCCTCAATGCAACCGGAAGCAGTTGCGTCATAATCACGTGGCAGTCATGAGACTTTAGGTTCTGGAACTTTTTCTCTGCCATATTTATTATTCCCTTTATATTCGACGAGAAGCCAGACGGGACCTTCATACTGAGCAGGCATTCAAAGAAGATTTCCTTTTCTTCTTTGGTAAGAGCGTAGCTGGCAGGACCTTCATACTGCTTTGGATGCATGCCGTCTTTTTCATGCACACGTTGCTGTTCCTCCCGTGCCTCCGTTGTATCTTTTGTCTTCCCATACACTCCCAAGAAGCCTAGAAGGTTCACGCAAAGATTCTTCGTCACGTGCATCACGTCGATTGCAGAGCGGACCTCTAGGTCTTTCCAATAGGGTAGGTCCCAAAATATAGATTTCTTCTTCCACATGGGTGCGCGTCCCGCATCGTCAGTCGGAACAGATAGTCCGCCAGGACCCTTTCCAAAGATTACTTGTAAATCATTGACCATATCAAGTATGTGATCACCAGTACGGAGGGCGGGCTTCTTCCGGTGATCTGCCTCACCTTTGAAATGCTTTCCTTTCTTTCGACATTGATGGTTGGTCGGAAGAAATCGACGATGCCCCAGGTACACATTCTTCCTGCATTTGTCCAAATATATACTGTCGGTGTCATCTAAACAGTGTGTGCATGCGTCGTATCCCTTGTTTGTCTGTCCTGAAAGGTTACTGAGAGCAAGCCAATCGTTGATGGTTACAAACAGCAACGCATGTAGGTCAAATTCCTCCTGTTTGTGCTCATCCCACACACGTACACCTTCTCCATTCCACAGCTGTAAAAGTTCTTCAACTAATGGCCTTAGGTACACATCAATGTCATTGCCGGGTTGCTTAGGGCCTTGGATGAGAACTGGCATCATAATGAACTTCCGCTTCATGCACAACCAAGGAGGAAGGTTATAGATACATAGAGTCACGGGCCAGGTGCTATGATTGCTGCTCTGCTCCCCAAAAGGATTAATGCCATCTGCACTTAAACCAAACCATACGTTCCTTGCGTCACCTGCAAAGTCCCCCCACCTTCTCTCGATTTTTCTCCACTGCGACCCGTCAGCGGGTGCTCTCAACTTCCCGTCTTTCTTACGGTCTTCTTTGTGCCATCGCATCAACTTGGCATGCTCTTTGTTTCTGAACAGACGTTTCAGCCGTGGTATTATAGGAGCATACCACATCACCTTGGCAGGAACCCTCTTCCTGGGGCGCTCGCCCTCAACATCACCAGGGTCATCTCGTCTGATCTTATACCGCAATGCACCGCATACCGGGCATGCGTTCAAATCCTCGTACTCACCGCGGTAGAGGATGCAGTCATTAGGGCATGCATGTATCTTCTGCACCTCCAATCCTAGAGGGCATAGAACCTTCTTTGCTTCGTACGTACTGCCGGGCAATTCGTTATCCTTTGGAAGCTTCTTCTTCATTATTTTCAGCAGCGAACTAAATCCCTTGTCAGATACACCATTGTCTGCCTTCCATTGCAGCAATTCCAGTGTGGTACCGAGCTTTCTGTTGTCATCTTCGCAATTTGGGTACAACCCTTTTTTGTGATCCTCTAACATGCGATCGAACTTCAACTTCTCCCTTTCACTTTCGCATTCTCTCTGTGCATCAACAATGACCCGGCGAAGATCATCATCGGGCACATCGTCTGGTTCCTCTTGATCTTCAGCTTCCCCCATTGCAGCATCACCGTATTCAGGGGGCGGGTAGTTGTCATCATCCTCTTCTTCTTCGTTGTCTTCCATCATAACCCCTCTTTCTCCGTGCTTGGTCCAAACATTATAGTGTGGCATAAAACCCTTCTCAAGCAGGTGGAAGTGAAGGGTTTTAGAGTTGGAGAAAGCCTTCGTATTCTCACAGACAGTACATGGACAATGCATAAAACCATTCTGCTTGTTTGCCTCAGCCGCTTCGAGAAAATTATGCAGGCCCTTAATATACTCGGAGGTGTGTCGGTCACCGTACATCCATTGCCGGTTCATCTGCGTGCGTTATATAGTTCTTATTATTGAACAACATATAACTCTCTAGAGCATCTAATTAAAACACACAAGTAAGAACTTTTTTCTTTTAGAAAGAAGATAAGAAGAAGAGGCTAACCACGGTGTTGCCGGCGCCGAGATGGGCGCGGGCGATCGACGGCGGTGAGGACGGGGACGGGACAGGACGGACCGCCAAACCTAGACAAATCTTGAGGAAAATGAAGCTTGGACAAGGAGCTTCGAGAGGAGAAAGCTTAAGTGTGGCTCGGGCATTTCATCGAACACCTCATGTGCATAGGAGGTGAGCTAGAGCACCACAAAAGCTCTCCCACGGCCGGGCAAAAAAACAGAGCAATGCATTGCTCTGCTCGCGGGCGGAGGCTATATATAGGCCAACCATTGGTCCCGGTTCCAGCCACAAACCGGGACCAATGGTTGTGGGCCAGGAGCGAGGCGCATTGGTCCCGGTTCGTGGCTGGAACTGGGACAAAAGGGGTCACCTTTAGTCCCGGTTCCAGCCACAAACCGGGACCAATGGTTGTGGGCCAGGAGCGAGGCGCATTGGTCCCGGTTCGTGTCTAGAACCGGGACAAAAGGGGTCAGACGAACCGGGACCAATGCCCCACGAGGCCCGGCCGGCGCCCTGGCCTCACGAACCGGGACCGATGCCCCCATGGGTCCCGGTTCGTGAGTGAACCGGGACTAATGGGCTTCTCAGGGGTGGACCGATGCCCTGTTTTGTACTAGTGATCACGCCAGGGGAGGGCAGGGCATCCCAGGGAGATAGATGAGAGGAGTGTGTCGCCGCCGCTGCCGCCGTCGGGGCATTCCCATGTATAGCGAGAGAGAGGGCCAGGCAACAAGGATCCGGGGCTGTGGTTCCTCAATGGCGGAAAGGGACGCTCGAACGAGCGGCGACCGGAGGCGGCGCGTGGCCGGTTCTGGGTGTGGAGGCTGGTCTGTGGAAAAAGCGATTCGTGGAGAGGGGGAGAAAGGCGATTGCAGAGATAGGGGGAGGAGGGGATCGTGGGAGCGTGAAGGGAGGAAGGTGCGTTCGTGGGTCGTGTGTCTCTTTTTTCTTTTTCTTTTTGCCTTTTGTCTGGCTGGGATGGAAGAAACGATGCGTGGGAGGAGAGATCGTAGGTAGGAAGGAGGTTGAACCATCACGGCGACGACGACGACGGCAGATCCTTCTTTAATAGTAGAGATACTTATAGTTTTTCGGTACTTGTTTCTTGTTGCCTCTCAGTGTATCACTAAATAATCAATTGACCAGTATTGGCAATGGTGCATCGTTCCTATTTAGTTGTGGTTGTGTATGCCTCCCCAGCTGCAGCTTAAACCCAAAAAATATTAGCATACAAATTGATATCAGTTGTGGACAATGCCTCCAATGTGGTGGCGGTCATGGTGGACGGCACCATGTGAGCTTCAGCTCATCGTGGTGTAGCTGGAGAGATTTCCTTCCCAGTTCAAGTCCGAGCAGTTTTAGATGTGCATGTAATCCCGTTTTGCTCGGTCCCTAGCATTATTAATTTTATTTTTCTGCTAATAACAACCAAGTATCGTGTGCATCTCCACGTCTTGGGAGTAATTCTCGGTTAGTTAGATCTAACCGCTGCATGTGCTTCATGAGATGCCACGAATCCAGTGCAAGCAGCATCGCTGTGGCTGGGTTCAGGTGGACGTGGGATGGTGCATCCGATATACCTACTCGCTAGCTACTTTCTCTCTTTTTCAATAGCATTCTAAACAAAAATACTTGAACACATAAATAAGAGAAAGAAAACCAGAAAAGGCTGCAACATTTTTACGCAGTGCAAATCACTTGTCTGCGCGCGCGCGTGTGTGTGCACGCGTGTGCTTGTTCTTTCGTGTCCAAATACTTGCATAGTGTTGTGAGAGAGATCCTGCAACTTTAGTTTTTGTCATGCAGTTCCTTGAGTCGTATACATCTCTTGCGTCTTTTAGATACATCATGTGTACAGGGAGCAAGCACCACATTGCTACATTTAATGCTTTCGTGTGCTCCCACGCTCCAAACTGCAGATATTGACTATGAGCTGAAATTGTAATTGTTCATAATTCAAATGTTTGACACAAGGCAGGAACCAAGAATGCTAGCTTGCCTTGGAGAAGATATGTAAGAGAGTATATTAATTTATTTTTTGAGGGAAAGAGTATATGATTTAAGAAGAAGGCACATCTGTGTGACATGGAAGCTCTTAACAATGGTTAGCGTATGGTTGCCAAGTTATTTCTCTGGTTCATCTCAAATTGACCGTCTTGATACTTCATATGAAAATTTGGTTGTAAAAAATTGTTTTCCGCAAGTCACACTTTTTTGTATGAAAGAAATATGTATATAATTCCTCAAAGCATTTTACATAATAATGTTCATATGTCTGAGTGTCTGACATGCCTTTCTTTTTCAGTTTTTCCTGCCAGAAAGAAAGAAATTGACTTATTTAATCTTAGAGATATGTCTCCGTTATTAGTTTTGAGGAGTCATTGTTCCTGTCGCACAAAATGTTGACAGGTGTATCATTTACAATGGCCATTCAATTTTAATTTCAGTGCCATGTCATAAAATTTTAGTTCACCAGTTCAGCCCCTTCCATAAGGTAGTTCTCTTTCTTTAAATTTTAATTTCAGTCCTATGTCATAAAATTTCAATTCAACAGTTCAGCCCCTTCCATAAGGTAGTTCTCTTTCTATGACCTGAAATCAGAAAATCCATTGCCTGTGATTTGGTCTTCTATACCGGCATAGCAAATTAGCAATTGTAAATGATTACCTATGGTGGTGAAGTTATGTGTTGCTGCAAAATATTTCTCTGCCAGTCTCAAGGGGGCGACAAGGTCATCCAATTTGTTCATTCATTCAATTCTTTTTGCTTCGCAGATATTGCATCAAAGGTGGGAAGTGAACCGTGCATAATACACCAGTCTAATATTAGTTATAATCAGTTGACCATGTAGCATGTACCACTTGTGATGTATTACACTCCATATTTCCTTACATTTGTGGCGTGAATTTTTATTCCTCTCATCTGTCCATTTTTTCGTTCTATCTCTTAAACTGGTATATTGGAAGTTATGTTGTTTCGGATGCTTAATGGGTGATGAAGCAGATGGTGTTCGGAAATCCAGCATCTCACTCCTGGTTTTGGTCTCAAGACTGCAGTAAAACAACTAAACAAACATGGTTCATTACAAAATTTACTTAATACAACTACAATTAGAAATTCACGCAAGGAGCACGCCCATGATCCAAGAAGAGGAACATAGTTGATCTTCATTAGATCTATTTCAATTACTCGGAAACACCGATATATTTTATTTTATTTTGTTCTTCTCATTAGGTGCCTATAGTTTAAGTGTTTTGCACTAGCACCCTGCAGCCAGCCTTTTTTTAATGTGCTATTCAGTCCAACAAGGAAAACAAAATGCTAGAGTGAAAGTAAATCTTCAGAATTGGAATCACATATTGCCATGCTCAACGCATATTTCTGAAGTAGAATATTTTTTTGTGTCCACATACTTTTTTATTCCGTGGCAACACACGGGCATTCAGCTAGTAGAACATACAAGAAAGTAAGTAAACCAATCCAGGTTTTACATATTTGGTCACAGTAGCCGTCATATCAATAGAAAATCAAATGTAACTTTCTTGCTTCCTCCTCTTGGTTCCAATCATCATCGTCGTAAAACTCAATATTCTGTAGAGTGCAGCCATGTGAGTCATATTTACAATATGGAAGACACAGAAATGATGCATCACTGGTCTATCATTTCCTATTGGGTACCCTTTCATATTTGTCCATGTGAAGGATCACACATACATCATACAATTTTGCCAAAATAATGAGCCTTTTAAAACCCTTTTTTTCTACCACAAAGAATACCTGAGTGCATAAGATTTGAAGTACTAACCTGTTTATAATCGTCATCCCAACTTTCTTCCTCTTCCACTTCCTGCTTTCCTTATATCACCGTCCTTTTCAATCTTATCCACTCCATACTATTAAGTACCCAATCTCTATCAGCACAGTGGCATAAGCATAATCTCACTATTTCCGTAATGTGTAATGTCAAACAGACTATAAGACTTCAAACCAGTAATATTGTATCTACAATAGAAAGATGTTTTCCAGATTGATTCCAACAACTCGAAAATAAAAATAAAAGGTAATGATGTATTTCCTTGAGCTTCCCTTCAAGTTTCTCAAATACTTCAAATGATCGGCAAATAAAGATGGCAAGATTCCATGTAAAGGATCAATGTATGTACACCTTAATAATATCTAGCCTAGAAGTGTTCGTTTAAGTTTCACTGCTGCCATAGACATGCCAATAGGATGGTGTAAACAAAATAGTTTCCTTTAAAAAAAGATGCCAGAAGATGTCATAGGCATGAACAGAAGAAACTACAGTGATTCTAGTTCAGTTTTGTGGAATCTAGTAAACCTGCCCCTCTATCTCACCAAAGTTTTTCTTAATTGGTGGCCCTCATCTTGAACTTGAGAGGAAAAACAATATTAACTGTCTATTGTGCTAAAACCAAATAGAAAATAACAGAAATGGTATTTACTTCAAGACTACCATGTTGTAGTTCTGCAGGAAAATTTGCAGGAATAAGTTTGATTGATGCAAGAGTTTCACATTTGTCTTTTATTTGACGCTTCCTATTAGAAAATCTTTCGATATCTTTGTCATCATCCTGCAATTTTCATGACAGCGGCTTCGCTGTTCCATTCATGTAGTTGCATACATCCATGGAGGGAAATATCACAGCTGTAGAAAGAAAATGTGCGTCAGCATCACAAGTCAAAACTGAGACGCAGATAGTAGGAACACGAAAGAGAATGTGCGTCAGCATCACAAGACCAAACCAAAAGGCTGGGTGGATATGGTGGTAGTTCCATCCACATAAACCTGCACAAGAAGTGAAAGCAGAGGTTGAATGCCTTGAGACACAAACAGACAAGCACAATCACCACACTTCAAGATAAGATTAATTCAGGAATCAAACCAGAGGCACGCACACGCAAACAGAACCTTTTAGATGAGGAATTGAGGATCCTGAGGAGGGGGGACGAGTGTGTGGCGGGGCTGTGCCACCTCTGACGTTCGACGGGCGCCGCCGGATCCCATTCCCCACGGTCATCGGTCCCCATCACGCCAGGGGAGGGCAGGGCATCCCAGGGAGATAGATGAGAGGAGTGTGTCGCCGCCGCTGCCACCGTCAGGGCATTCCCATGTATAGCGAGAGAGAGGGCCGGGCAGCAAGGATCCGGGGCTGCGGTTCCTCGATGGCGGAAAGGGACGCTCGAACGAGCGGCGACCGGAGGCGGCGCGTGGCCGGTTCTGGGTGTGGAGGCTGGTCTATGGAAAAAGCGATTCGTGGAGAGGGGGAGAAAGGCGATTGCAGAGATAGGGGGAGGAGGGGATCGTGGGAGCGTGAAGGGAGGAAGGTGCGTTCGTGGGTCGTGTGTCTCTTTTTTCTTTTTCTTTTTGCCTTTTGTCTGGCTGGGATGGAAGAAACGATGCGTGGGAGGAGAGATCGTAGGTGGGAAGGAGGTTGAACCATCACGGCGACGACGACGACGGCAGATCCTTCTTTAATAGTAGAGATACTTATAGTTTTTCGGTACTTGTTTCTTGTTGCCTCTCAGTGTATCACTAAATAATCAATTGACCAGTATTGGCAATGGTGCATCGTTCCTATTTAGTTGTGGTTGTGTATGCCTCCCCAGCTGCAGCTTAAACCCAAAAAATATTAGCATACAAATTGATATCAGTTGTGGACAATGCCTCCAATGTGGTGGCGGTCATGGTGGACGGCACCATGTGAGCTTCAGCTCATCGTGGTGTAGCTGGAGAGATTTCCTTCCCAGTTCAAGTCCAAGCAGTTTTAGATGTGCATGTAATCCCGTTTTGCTCGGTCCCTAGCATTATTAATTTTATTTTTCTGCTAATAACAACCAAGTAACGTGTGCATCTCCATGTCTTCGGGAGTAATTCTCGGTTAGTTAGATCTAACCGCTGCATGTGCTTCATGAGATACCACGAATCCAGTGCAAGCAGCGTCGCTGTGGCTGGGTTCCGGTGGACGTGGGATGGTGTATCCGATATACCTACTCGCTAGCTACTTTCTCTCTTTTTCAATAGCATTCTAAACAAAAATACTTGACCACATAAATAAGAGAAAGAAAACCAGAAAAGGCTGCAACATTTTTACGCAGTGCAAATCACTTGTCTGCGCGCGCGCGCGTGTGCACGCGTGTGCTTGTTCTTTCGTGTCCAAATACTTGCATAGTGCTGTGAGAGAGATCCTACAACTTTAGTTTTTGTCATGCAGTTCCTTGAGTCGTATACATCTCTTGCGTCTTTTAGATACATCATGTGTACAGGGAGCAAGCACCACATTGCTACATTTAATGCTTTCGTGTGCTCCCACGCTCCAAACTGCAGATATTGACTATGAGCTGAAATTGTAATTGTTCATAATTCAAATGTTTGACACAAGGCAGGAACCAAGAATGCTAGCTTGCCTTGGAGAAGATATGTAAGAGAGTATATTAATTTATTTTTTGAGGGAAAGAGTATATGATTTAAGAAGAAGGCACATCTGTGTGACATGGAAGCTCTTAACAATGGTTAGCGTATGGTTGCCAAGTTATTTCTCTGGTTCATCTCAAATTGACCGTCTTGATACTTCATATGAAAATTTGGTTGTAAAAAATTGTTTTCCGCAAGTCACACTTTTTTGTATGAAAGAAATATGTATATAATTCCTCAAAGCATTTTACATAATAATGTTCATATGTCTGAGTGTCTCTTTTTTCTTTTTCTTTTTGCCTTTTGTCTGGCTGGGATGGAAGAAACGATGCGTGGGAGGAGAGATCGTAGGTGGGAAGGAGGTTGAACCATCACGACGACGACGACGACGGCAGATCCTCCTTTAATAGTAGAGATATCGTGATCGTCCTAGGTTTGAGCAAGTCCATCTGACATTGCACTGGATTTTCTGTCCCACACACTACTCTGTATATCGCCTTCCCCTAGGCCATCTAGCCGCCATTTCCAGTTGAGTTCACAAGTCAATGTAATCGCTTCAACGCAAAACAACGTATCACGAGAAAGTTGTGGGCAGTGCCCTTCACACAAGACACAACGATGGAAACTCCAAAGCCAATCGATGCAACATTGCTTAGTGAATACAACTCCCTTTTTTGTAGGAATGGGCGCCAATACTACTTGAACGTCCAAACTTGGAACTGCTGGGGCAGCCATCCAATTTAAGCTTGAGGTTAAACGTCCGCTTGGTAGTAGACATGTCATGTGCAGCAGTGCAGGTGCCGCGTCTTTTTCTGGCCCTTGGGCCCTTGCTGGAATCTCAAGCTTTGCTTGAAAACGGAAGCAACTCCGGGTATACATCCTCCTCATCATTCATTCTGCTGCTGCGTGGGGGCAGCAGCCAGCAGGCATGGCGTGCATGCCCAATGCGGCACGGATCGCCGCTAACTTGATTCCGGGAGCGACCGATGAAGATGAACCCATGCGGCAGATCGCGTCGATCGCCGTGCAAAGGTTCGTTCGATGGCGTCGGGGTTTCGTGTCTGCTCTCGGCGGTCAGCTGGCACTCGAATCGCCGGGCGACGTGGCGTATCTTTCGTCCGTGAGATGGAATCGGACTTCAAGCATAATTGGTTTGGTGCCAAGAATTGACATGTCAATGTTTGGCACTGTGCCAAATATTGGCTTCTAATTGGTTGGTTATCAAGTTGTTCTTCCTATCTTATACCACGGTGCCGCACCTGTACTGGTGATAGACTTACTGCTGCGAATCTGCGGTGCATGCATGCACGGCAGCACGAAATAGTACAGACAAATACAAGCGACTTTACTTTGCCTACTGCAGCTTTGCGTAAAATTCTCTTATTACTTTTGATATTTACAAAAGTACATGAGATAAAAACTGATGGGTGTTACAACATGAGCAGAAGAGAACATAGTTTTGTCACTTTTGTTGCACTGCCTCCGATTCTTTTCGATATTCGATAGTAAAGTAGATCAAAAGGAGAAAGAAAAGAGAAGAAGTGAAGCATCAAACGAAGAATTTTGTACTGGCCCAGAGGGACCGAACAACAACAATTATTATTTAACGAAGGAAGGAGAAATGAAGCGGCAGAGAGAATCCGTTTCACGTACACGGCGTAAACGCCCCTCGGGAGGGAGTTAATTGCGACGTCTTGCCCCTGCCTACCCCGCGCCGCCGCTGCAGATGCCGGTGAGCAGCACTGGGAGCCTGGCCAGCGACGAGGACGTGGACGAGCCTTCCGTGGCCCGCTGCAGCCGCCACCTCCCGCGCTCCTCCGGCGGGGCGGCGCGCTGCTGCGGCGGGCGCACCCTCCCGTCCTCGAACAGCGGCGTCGCCGCCACCGAAGGCGCCTCCGGCTCCTGCGGGCCGCCAGCGCACAGGAAGTCGGCGCCGGCGTGCTGCCGCTCCATGTCCAGGAACTCGCCCAGCCTCGTCGGCGGCCCGCTGGCGTCGTCGCGGCATAGCCGCCACCAGCTCCCGCCCCGCCGCCGCCTCCTCCGTCGCCACCCGCCCGCGCGCCGCCCGTCTCGTTCCTCCGTTGCCGCCCGCGCCGGCCTCTCGCTCTCCTGCCCCGGCGCCGCTCGAGTCAGCCGCCGCTGGACACCGGCGCCGCCGAACGTCGACACGCCCATCAGCGTCCCCAGCGTCGTGCTGCGGTCCGGGAAGAAGGAGCCCGTCGACTGCCAACAGATCAAAACCAACAACTCCGTCAGCGCATGCAAGGAAACGGCGCAAATGGAACTAACTGCACCCAGCCAAGGAATTCGATAACTACCTCGGTGTCGAGGTCGGAGGACGACGGCGAGGAGTCGCCGGAGGCTGAGTACGGTATCATGTCGTCGTCGAGGTCCATTGCTCGCTCCGGCGGAAAGGAGACGAGTCGAGGGGCGGTGGTGAATGGTGATGTGGGGAGGAGGAAGACGAAGGGTTTATAAGCAGTTGGGCTCGGCCGGGGGCAGTTGATCGGGGTTGGGGGTGTGTGGGCGTGCCGTGACGGCGACGTGGTTACGGAGTAAGGACCCAGTGCCGGTGCGGTGGTGGCTCCCTGCACTTGTCGGCGTTTGGTAACTTCTATGACTCCACAACGCAAGTGCACGACTCGACTGTGCGCGCATATGCTCCATCAAGCCTACGAGCCTGTACATTATGCAGCCCGTGATCGATCCTCCCTTGGAACATTTGGATCTCTTCAAGAAGGGATCTTGGATCACGAAACCACCAGCTACTATAAAGTGTAAATTTTGCATGAAGTTCATGTAAAATTTGCACAAAGCTTCCAGCATTTCAAATGGGTGACGGGTCTACAACTTGATCTGAATAAGCCTGTGGTTGACTGATAAGTGACATCAGAATGTTCGGTTTGACTAGTCGCCCGGGTACAATTACGCCACTATTGGCACAACAAGGTTTCCTCCTTCGGCGTCTTAGTCGTGGTGGGATGCCAGATCTGGAGTTCGATGGCGTGTCCGGGGTGTTGTCCCGGTCTGATTCGTTCAACGGCAAGGGCTTCACTTTTGGTGAGCTACCTTGGAGGTCCGCAAAGCTGCATATCAGCGATGGAGCCGCGTCGAGCTCGGGTGAGGAGGTGATCCGTCATTCTTTTCTTCGGTGGCTGCTGTGGTGGTGCCGTAGGCAGGTGACGGGCATTGATGTCCAACTCAGAGATGTTCTGCTATTTTTTCAGTTTTGTCATGTCGGTCCTTACGTGACTTGTACATTGATCTTTATGATATGAATGAGACACGTATTACCATGCAAAAAAAAAAACTAGGTTTTGAATAGATGAACAATGCATTGAACTGAATGCACTGTTTGTTCACTGTGAGATGCTCATTTCCAACTTTGCCGTAGGCCGGAAAAGTTAGAAGTTAGCCCTGATGATTCGATTTAGTCCTGCTTTTCGTGATCGGTCATTGTCTAGTTGTCTCTTCTTTAGCGAAGATTAGCAATGTCGAGGCTCTGGATCCAATCAGCCGATTGATTGACTACGAATGAATTCCGGGGTTGGATTTTTCAGCTCCAAACGAATTGTCCCCATGCCCCACAAAAATGTGGCGTTCTGCCCATATCGCTGTCCCTATCCTATCCTATTGTTCATCGGCTGCGTGGCGAATCTAGCTTTGTTTCCTCATGAACTACATATTTTACTCCTACTCCCCACCCCACCGCACCAACTACATACTGTCTCGATTTTATAGATGCAAGAGTAGCGGATATTGTCTTTGGAGGCCGAGCTCCATGGAGCTCGGTTTTAAAAAAATTGAATTTTGTCGAATTTCATATTTTTCTACATTTCAAAAAATTCTGAAAAAAAACACACATATACATGAAGGCATAACACACATGTGTGTAAATTTTCAGGGCAAAATACGTTGAAATGAGGGCTGTGCAAAAAAGACAAATCTGGGGCTTTTTAACACATGATACTATTCATCCTTTCAGGCCATGAATTTGTCTTTTTGTACAGGTCGCATTTCAACGTTTTTCATTCTGAAATTTTACACACATAGACATAACATACTTGTTTACTTGCACAATTTTTTTTAAACCGAAAAGTTTGAATTTTGATTTGTTTTCAAAAAAAGGCCTCCATGGCTCCCGGGAGCCAAACGTCCGCTCTCCAAGAGTAGTTTCTTTTTTTGGTATTTTCATACTTCAACGACTTGATTTTTTCAAAAAAATTATACTAAAGCTGCGTCATTTAATTTGGATCGAAGTGAGTACCATTTTCCATGAAAGGGTTTTCTACGTGGTCCGAAGTTGGAGGAAGAGATGAAGTGGCGACTAGCTAGCAGAGAAGCAGTGGAGGAGGACGAAATTTGTTGAAGGTGGGGCGAAGTCTTAAGCAACGATTTTTTTTTTTGACGCGAGACCAAAAGAGTCAATACACACTAGTTTCTCAAAAATAAATAAATAATGCACACTACTGTTTTTATGTGATCTCAAATGAATAACCAAAAAAAGAAAGAAAATGTAGACATATTTCAAAAGAAAAACAACCTAAAAGATACCGACGATGAAGCTTCAATGGCGTCTAGAAGACCAAGGCAATGGCAGCGCCCTACCCTCCTTATGAAAATCTTTCTTAATTTTACCAAGATCAAGACTGTTGAAAACCCTTTGCTCAATGTAACACACCATCAAGTCATTAAGCCAGCCATCGGACATCTTGCTGCGCAACTCAGTCTTGATGATTTTTATTGCCGAGAAAACCCTTTCAACGGGTGTCGTCGCTACCTAGTAGTAATGCCAACTCAATAGGACGATAAACAACAAGAAACATGACATACCTTTGAAGTTCAACCATCTTTTCAGGTAGGCTTGTAATATCATGACAACCTCTAAAGACTTCAATTTTTCTCATATGAATATGAATAGCTCAAGGTTATCTTCCATAAATTCACGTTCATAATGAGAGGAAATCCTCGTGATAAATCTCTGTGAGTCAAGCAAGCTCTTACATGCCCCTTCCCGTTCACATTCATAATACAAGTTGTTAAAATTCAGAGAAATATACCACTGCGTCTCCCCTTTTCTATTGGTTTTGTTAGCCCCTTTCCTCTCCAACTTTTGCTGGCGACGAACGCGACGCTGCACTGTGGCCTGCACCATCGCTCGCTACGCAGTGCTCCTTGCACCGCCGCTCGCTGCGTGGTGCGCCCCACGCCGCAACGCCCAACCGTCCGCTTGCTCGACGCCCCCAGCCGCCGTCGATGGCCCATTCGTTCGCCGGTCCGCGTCATCCTGCCAGCCGCTGCTGTGCTAGCTTGGTTTGGGAGTGTGGCGTGTGCATCTCGGTCCGGCGGCTAGCGTTCCGTGCGTGTGCGTCGTGTTGTATTAGGCTCGCTCAATCGTTTTTGTGGCTTTCTGTAGAAAAGGTCTATCCAGGATTGTTTGGCATGTGCGTATGAATACACTGATCAGTGCCACTAGTCTAAAGAGGAGATAGTGGATTTAAAATTAGACTTTGAGAAAGTTTTTGACATGATAGAGCATCAAACAATCAAAAAAATTCTTGAGGCCAGAGGTTTTGGTAGTAAATGGATGAGGTAGATTGATATAATATATTCCTCTGGATTCTCATCACTCTTGCTCAATGGGGTTCCTAGAAGGCAGTTTCAATGCAAGAGGGGAGTCATACAAGGAGATCCCCTTTCGCCCTTAATATTTGTACTTGTTGCTGACTTGCTTCAATCAATCCTAAATGAGGCCATGAAAACAAGCTTATTGACCCCTCTTGCAAAAAGATCTTGCCCAAACTTCTCTATCATCCAATATGTTGATGATACTGTTATTATCATGCCAGCCTGCCCAGCTCAACTCCTCCAAATAATCTACTACTTCACTACACTGCTTACACATGCCTCATAATCAATTATGAGACATCAATAATTGTGCCCATAAACACTTCTGCTCAAAAAATGAATTAATTGGTCTCTGTTATGGGATGCAGTATTGGATCTATGCCTTTCAAATATTTAAGTCTACCTTTGAGCTTGATCAAGCCCAAGATGGAAGACTTTGTGACTATTCTTAAAAGAGTTGAGCAAAACATGTCTGGTTGTTCCAATTTGCTTTCCTATGCTGAGATGTTGGGCTTGGTAAAATCAATTTTTTTCCAGCCTGCCTATTTTCTACATCAGCACTCTATCTTTGCATGTGGGGATTGTGGAACAACTTCAAGTATTTGAAACGTTGCTTTTGGAGGAAATTTGGTGTTGAGGAGAGAGGAGTGCCTTTGATTCCTTGGGAAAATGTGTGTCTCTCCAAGGAACATGGAGGTTTGGGAGTCCTGAATTTGGCCATACAAAAATTCTTCAATTCTCATGATCTTCCTTGGGTGCAATTGATATGTGAAACATATTTTCAGGATAAATCTTTGGAAACCAGTAAGGTTGGATCCTTTTGGTGGAAAGGTATCTCCAAATTAATCCCAAGCTACAAGGAAATTGCTAAATGCACCATTGGAAATGGTAACACTATTATGCTTTGGCAGGATAGATGGTCTGAACACATTCTCCAAAATCAATTCCCTGAACTTTTCTCCTTTGCCGCACAACAAGACATTTTCATTAAAGATACTTTGGATAAAGTTGATTTACTGGAGCTTTTCCATACTCCTCTATACACACAGGCTTTTGACCAATTTAGCCAGCTACAGACTTTAACTGAGGGTATTCACTGCAATGGATAGAATGATAGATGGACATATATACCAATGGAACTATGCAGAATATTCCTCCATCCGGACATACAAAATTTTGAGACAGGCACCAGATGCACATTTTCTCTTCAAAACCATTTGGAAAACTGTTGTCATGCCAAGATACAAAATATTATTCTGGTTACTTCTACATGACAAACTTAATGTCAGGAATGTTCTGCAGCCAATAACTTTCATTTGCCGAACTACAATTGTGCTATTTGTACCACTTGTGCTGATGAACCATTTATGCACTTGTTTTGGGACTGTCCATTTGCTCAAGATTGCTGGGCTTATGTGGATTTACTTCATAACAGGGGAATTTTTGTCCTGGATGATATTCTCTTGAATATGCAAGCTTTGCCTAAATAGTTTGCATTAGCAGTTATCATCATGGGAAGTTGGCATGTGTGGATGCAAATAAATAGATGGATTTTCAAGCATCAGTTACCCACTGCGAACTCTTGGTGCACTAGTAGAAAACAGGGCATTAGTCCCGGTTCGTAAGGGCCTTTAGTCCCGGTTGTGCAACCGGGACTAAGGAATCGGGACTAAAGGCCCCCACTTTTAGTCCCGGTCGTGTTACGAACCGGGACTAAAGGGTCTCCACGTGGCCGCTGCGCAGCGCTCAGGCAGGAGGACCTTTATTCCCGGTTGGTAACACCAACCGGAACTAAAAGGCCACCACGCGTCAGCCCCTGCCAAGCGCTGTTTTTTTTAAAGGAGGGGTTTAGGGTTTTGGGGTTTTGGAGGGTTTAGGGGTTTCAATTTTATTTTATGTTTTCCATTCGACTCGACGCTAGCTACTAATAGCAATGAAGGAACCGTTACACAACATCGTCATGAATATAGAGAAGTGACCTCTTTCTCCGTGCTTGGTCGAACAACAAGTTTTCGTATATATGTTCGACGCTACTACATACAGTACACGTTCATGCATATATACAAAATAACATCTCTTACGATCCCTAATATCTAATTACCAACATTCACTACCAATTTCCGATGGTATTCTCCGGTTGTAGCTATGACCTCTTTAAGGAAGAATCCCGCCAATTCCTCTTGAATTGCCTTTACGCGATCCTTTGGTAAGAGATCGTCCCGCATCCGTTGGATCTAATTTAAAGAAGGAGGTCAATATATATGAATGAAACTCAACACAATTGATGGTAATAAAATAAAATTGTGAATATTATTTACGTACTTCAAGTTGTTGTAAATTTTTGCCAGTCTCACTGGTCGTCATGCGAATGAACTAGCAAACGTAGTATCCACATAAATTAGTCCCCCTTTCCTGCCTCAAGCACTTTACGAGAGTAGAGTTCAATCAAAATAATAATCAAGCATGATAATGGTATTGAAATTAACTAGAATCAAAGAGATGCGCGGACCTAGCTAGTACTACTTATAGTGAGTTGTCGAAATTGCAGCTCATCTTTTCATTCACCCCTAGCCTTCTTGGTGAACCGTTTCCAAACCCTACCCGGCAAAGAAAATAAATAAAGGAGTTATTAATTACTTGATATCAGGAAATGAACGAAAGTTGCCGATATAGTGCGATAATGATTGAAATTACCTCTGGAGCATATCACGCAGGTCCGCCCACATCTTAGGGTCTTTACGCAGCGAGTCCATGACAAGTACGCTTCCTGAGTCAACCCGAATGACTAGCAGAATAAAGTGGAACCTGCGCACGCATAGCTCATCAATTACACTTAACATCGAGTAAGCGAAACAGAATGTGTACAAGACAGTATAACACTCACTTGAAGTTGTAAGGAAATAGTATTTCCCTTTTGTTTTGTTGTTCAATTAACGCCCTTAGCAAGATCTTCTTTGTATCTTTGACGTACATTTGTACCGTAACTTCATGAATAGTATTTGGGTTAATGAACCCAATGTCATAGATTTGTCCGGACGAGAGCCGACGGGGACGGATATCAAAACCATGGCACTATATAATAACAAACAATAATACAAGTAAGAAAATTATACAAGTAGCTATCTAAATCATACAAGTAAGAATTTTTTCTTTTTAAAAAAAGATAAGAACAAGAGGCTCACCACGGTGGTGCCAGCGACGAGATCGGCGCGGGCGATCGACGGCGGTGAGGACGGGGACGGGGACGGGCTTGGAGAAAGAACAGAGGAGAAGAAAGAGGAGAAAGCTTAAGTGTGGCTCGGGCACCTCATATCATGTTTGTTTTGTGTGAACTCAAGTGGCATCATGCTTTCAGGCATTTCATCGAATATCTCATGTGCATAGGAAGGGAGAGCAAAGTAGCACACACCTCCCACCTTTTATGAGCCAAAAACAGAGGAGAGGGCGGGCAGGGACGAGGATATATATAGGCATTTTTTTAGTCCCGGTTGGTGTCTAGAACCGGGACTGAAGACAGACCTTGGGGTGCGATACCCTTTAGTCCCGGTTGGTGTCTCCAACCGGGACTAAAGGTCCCAGTCGAACCGGGACCGATGCCTGCCGAGGCCCGGCCGGCGTCCTAGCCGCTCGAACCGGGACTGATGCTCACATTAGTCCCGGTTCGTAATGCGATCGGGACTATTGCTCCCATCCGGTTAGAACCAAAGCCATGTTTTCTACTAGTGGTGCTTCTCCCTCAGGCAAGACCTTCTACTTATCACTCACAGAATCAAGCCTAAATTCACAGATGATCTTGAACAGTGGATTTCAGTCCATCTTAGTTGAAGACATAACCTGTTGATCATGATTTTTGCAAGAACGGGCATTGCATAGGCCAAAGGGTCTCGTTTTTTTCTTCGAATTTTGTAAATTTATACTCTTATTAATGAAAATTACCATAGAGATTGCTCTACGGTCTATGGGTCAACAAAATCGGTTTGTGGCCCATTATCCAGTGAAGTGGCCTCTTTTCTCTGTTAGTGATTTTCCTAGCAAGGAGAGCGAGCGTAGCTAGCCAGTCGAGAGTAGTATGTGCATAGGTATAATTTTTTTTGCACCCAATTAAGGAATGGCGGCGATCATACCTTGCCCACTGGAGTCCTCCGCCAGTGCAAAGAAGTAAGTGGTGACTGGTGAGGAACGTCGCAACATGGAGGTACATCGACGACATGATGAAACATAGTATGGGGTTTATATCCTAAAAAAGCATGGGGTTTATGGCTGGGCAACGAGGTCAGGATCTCACTGTTTGTAAGGGTTGCAATGTGTCGGGTTGTGTTTTACTCCCTCCGTTTCGAAATAATTGAAGTCCTAGAATCATAATGAAGCAAGTTTGGTGTTGTAAATGTAGATATATTTTCGTATAAATTTGATCAAACTTAATGAAATTTGACTTAGAGACAAAGCCAAAACTTCAATATTTTGAAACAGAGGTAGTACATAACTTGGATCCAAACCTAGCCGCGTGCCCAAGAGATGCGCGCCCGTCGAATACTTGAGTATCCATGGAGCTACATTAAAACAACATAGCTGTCTTTCGGTACACCCCCTCTAATATCATTGCATGAAGTAAATTGAAACCCCACACATCTCCTGCTGAATGATTTGAACTCAAAAGGCCGGAAATGAGAGTCTAGTCATTTGTTTGAAAGGGGGCCTCGGTGTAAAGTTTGCCCGATTATCATGATCGGTATAGCTATAATGACGCATTGATTATGATTGGCTAAATTTGGGAGTGAAATACACACGTACGGGCTTGGGTTCATAACTTCAGGGGGGCTGCTCTTGGCTCGTGGGTGTCGTTGTCTGGTCCCAGTTTCGTGTTGCCGACTTCGTTGAAAGTTGAAACTCGAGCGTATCGTCACACTGATTGGTCTAAGTAGGCACTCGCAAGCAGTTGCAGTGCTACATCAGTATAAGCTGCGATCCATCCTCTCACATTACCAAAAGTATGTCACGGATGCATATCGTTGGTTGATTTGTGAGCCTGCAAATTCCATCTAGATCTTTTTATACTCGGTCCTTTTTTTTATAGCGGAGGCGCTTGCCGGGTGGATATGCACCTGACTGAGTTCGTCGTATCAATTTTCCTTATTTGTGTGATCTATGACGGCACGCATTTGAAAGTGCTCAAGCATAATAGAAGTAGGGAAGTACCGAAGTAGCCATGGATCATCCATTCTTGGCCTAAAGCACTCATCAGAACCGTAGTGTATATTTAACCGAACGGGTAGGACCAAACAAATTAAATAAGTCTAGCGAGTGGCCGACGCACACTGACCGGCCACCGCAGATGCTTCCATGCTTGGTTAACTATAAGATTCCCATTCGGCCATTCCTATGATCAGCACGCTGCTTACATGAAACATTGTACTAGTCCATGCAGGTGAAATGATTATTATGTCGAATATTAGTGTTGGCCGTACGTGTATGACAGACCTTGGTAAATCATTTGTTTAGCGCGGGAAATGAGACGTGTCGTTTTGTACGCAAGAAATCACGGGATTTGCAAAAATATAGTTTCGTCCATGACTCGCTGTGTTCACCTATTGTAGGGGACACTACGACTACTAGCTTTGTGGACGGTTCCTCATTTTGAAGTTTGAACGCAAACTTTCTTTTAGAAAAGAAATACTACATGGCACCATATATGTTGTAGTGCCGGTCAAACCTTTTTGAGGCAATCTGGCGTTGCTAGGAAAACATGGGTGGAGGTTCATCACTAATCCAAACTCCCTTTGCGCCAGAGTCATGAAAGGTCGATATTTTCCTGATGGTGAGTTCATAGATGCTACAACGCTGCAGTCATCGTCATCTATTTGGCGCTCTATCGTGGCAGGCCGAGATGCTCTTCACACAGGTTTGATAGTGGGTTGGTGATGGAAGCACCCTATCGATTTGGAATGGCAGGTGGATCCCTAGGTCCTCTACCCTGTCTCGTAAGGTTAAGCTGGGAGGTACAACACTTGAACATGTCCGTGAACGTTGATACTAAAAACTAGACCTGGCGGCGAGATCTAGTTCGAGATGTGTTTATCCTCCCCAATGCCCTGTCTCGTGTGGTTAAGCTAGGAGGTACAACACTTGAGCATGTCAGTGAACTAATTGATTAAAAAACTAGACCTGCGGCGAGATCTGGTCCGAGATGTGTTCATCCTCCCCAATGCCGAAGATATGCATACTGAATATCCCACTACACAATGGTGGTGGTGATGATCCTCTTGCGTGGGCTCATGGAGTTAATGGTATCTACTCTGTCAAATCCGCGTATCATGCTCTTGTGAATTGAAAGGAGCATGATGCTCTACATGAAGGGACAGCTACCAGTACATCACAGACAGATGAACAAATGTGGAAGTCATTATGGAAGCTCAAAGTTATGTCAAAGGGACGTGGTTTCTGGTGGAGGGTGGTTCATCACATCCTACGAGATGAATGTACGCAACGGCGACGACATATTAAGGAAATTAGCAGATGTAATGTTTGCTTTGCAATGGATGAAGATCTAATGTACACGTTAGGGCATTGCTTGCATGCCAAACTCTTGGAAGAAGCACACGCTTGGCCTGGTTTTCGCCGGCCACGCCTGCACCTAGATGCATGGTTGAGATATTCTCTGCAATAGTCAATTCATAGAAATCCAGCGTGCTTAAATGACCTCTGTTATGTGGACGATCTAACACTCAAGAAACAGGTTGACCCACGATGGTGAGAAGCTTGATCATGTGACAACCGTGCGATGCATCGGAGAAGACCTGGCCTTGCTGGACATACCACGCTCCCACAGATCCGTGCTGCCAGGTCAAGGATGGAGGCCCCCAGATACAGGTTGGGTGAAGATCAACACGGATGCAATGTTGAATATGGACTCAGATAAATGTGGTGCATGAGGAGTTGCTCGTTCTAATCCCCGTTTGCTGGGTGCTTGGTGCAAACCCCATCTTGGGGTTATAGATCCATTCATAGGCGATACCTTGGCACTTTGGGATGGTGTGATTTTTGCTAAATTACGCGGTTTCCCACATGTGATGATGAGGTGTTGAACCTCTAGAAATCTCGCCATAATAGTCGTTCTGTTGTGGCACCGTTACTGATGGTAATGGAGAGCTACCTTCCTCCTTTTGATAGTCAGCATTTAAACAGATCAGCCAATGTACTACACATCTCTGCGCGAAGCATTTTTGCTCATTGATGGTCACCGAAAGTTGGATTGACTCTAGACCTTCTTTCCTGCTCACCAGTCTATTGGCTGATGATGCTAGGAGCTCGTTTGTTGAATAAATCTCTCAAGTTTGGAGGAACAAAAAAAAACCTTTTTGAGGGTTTTCTTTAGGTTGGAAATCCGTGAATTTGCCTTCGCTAGCTATAATAGGCAGCACTCATGAGCATGTTTCATCCTCATGTTGAAGGTACTGAAGGTGAAAACCCTAAGTCTGACTTTATTTGTTGGAATGACAAACATCGACGCATGAATCACATTTCCTTGAAGGTATTCCCTCGGAGTACCGGACTCTGCACTGAGTTATCGTGTCGGTCGCACTAGACGTATGGTCATTTCCAGGGCCAGGGACAGACCCTAGGTACACCGGGTCATGGCTAGGGGCATAACAACCGCTTGTAGGTTCCATCAGCACTATTCAGCATGTTGTAGTTACAATATAGTGAAGCCAGCTCGGTGCTTGGCCCAATCCTGCCTTCATCTAGTATTGAACAGGAGGAAGGCTATCCTTTATGATAGTATTGGTGGGTGCCAATAGGATGCCTATCGCGATTCCGGTGACACTTTTTCAACAAACATTGGTATAAGAATGGGAGGCGGATTTTTGGCTCCGGGGAGCATATGCTCTAAAATCAAAATAAATAGTAAATAAATTTTAAAAAAATTGAATATTTTTTATGTTCATATTGGTGTAGCAAGTGTGCTTGACAATTTTCATGCCATATGGGATAGATGTGCTTCGTCGGTGAAAAAAACAAAATTAATTGTAACATTTGGCGTTTGACTTTTTTTTTTGCACAGGTCAAAATGCTTAAGTTTTTCCCCTGGAAATTTGCATGTACCATTTGGGTGTGACAATGAACAGATCTTTTTTTTTCTTTTTTTTTTGACATTTGTAAAATCTATTTTTGGTACGCAAGAGCATGTGCTCCCTAGAGCCAAAATGGATTTCCGATGAGAATGACTATTATTTGTCGCTCTCTTTTTTTCCCTTCCCACGTTGACTATGATGCACTAGTGCATGCGTGGGTCCTCCTATTCAACACTAAAAAGTCTTTAATTTTTTTTCTGACAAGTAAACAAATTCATTTAACATGTACTATATCGTGTTACAAGCTTTTAGATTCATACTCAACACATGAACTCACAAGAAAAAAAAAATACAAATTGGTCCATGAGTAGTGGCACCAAGATATTATTGGGGCTAGGTGTGAATTTCGTACTGTTCGCAACTTTTTTTTTTGCAGGTAACATCACTTTTGTTTTTATTATATTTATTAAGATGCTTTGTGATGAACTTTTATAATAGATCTGATCCTTTCCGCAAAAAAAAAAAAAACATCACGTTTGTTTGTTTTCGAAATTGTAAATCAAATTTGGAGCTTGTGACGTGATAGACGTGTATTGCTTTCATGCCATAAAGTAATTTCCGAATTTTTTGACCACCTTGAAACGTGTTTTTGGTGGCCCAGTGCACTAGTGAAATTGAAGGTGCCACTGTATTCTACGTGCCCCGCGGTCGTGGTTGGGTCGGGGCGTCGGGCACATTTGCATTTTGCGATTATGCCAGGCTAAAGCAAGGCACGGTGTACGAGCCTCTGACACTTGAACGTCTTGTTTGGCCACGACGCGATTCCTTGCATCATCCACGCAGACTCTTTCGCCATCATCAGTTCATCACTAGCTAGCAAAAACAATCAAACATGCCATGCATGGTAGTACCAGTACTGTAGTAAATACTGCATGTAAAAATCGGCTCAACTTGTCATAATTGACCGTGGCGTGAAAGGGTGAGGCGGCTACGCTGAATGCACGTTGCACGACCCACCGCGCGCCAGAGTTCTTGCACTCAGCGCAGAAAAAACCGATGGCCCGATGCGCCGTATATCTCTCGTGGGGTTCTCTCCTTCGCGCGAGGGTTGGGCGGGCTGGTCCGTGCATTGCATGCAGCCGTATATATGATGATGTACGAGTAATGTGGCCATGTGGGTCGGCACGTCCACTAGTGCCGTGGAGCTTGACAGTTCTTGATGCGGCCTCATGCTGGACTTGACCCAATGGGCAGATGCACTACTGAAACGTACTAGTACAGTAGTATTTGCTAGTCCTCTCAAGGACAGGGCGGCGATTGCCGACTGGAGCATGGATTGCCTCTTCCTGTCAACCACCGGTACTACACACAGACGATTGGGGCGCACAAGATCTGTTCGTGCATATAAATTTCCAAATTCATCAGCTAGTTGCCCCAGCTGCTTTTCACTACGGGGTCTTCAACAGGGGCAGTGCAGTGTAAATGGTGTGCTGAAGAAAAACGAAAGAAGGAACAAGGTAAGACGATCCATAATTATGTCTGATCAAGGATAACTTCATCCGGTAGTAGTAGTACTTCTTTACCCCGTGTAGCGCGATTTCCTCTGGTCTGTAGCTTGTATCTGGGTAAATGGATCGGGCAGCAGCTAGGGCAGTGCATTAGTAGTATTTGTTTTCTACATTCGAGAGCAGTGGATCATAAAAATAGAACAAAACAATGAACGACAGATAGGACGGTGTTTCTCTGTGCTCATAACGACTAGGCCCTACAGGCTCCTCGTTATTTAATCTATACTCCTAAGTTGACCCAGGACTAAATCTGCGGAAAGTTCAATGCTTGAGGCTAAGCGAGTGCCGAGATTTTGAATTCTAACTCTACCACGATTTCAGATGGGAATGGCTAAGGCGCACTGATACTTCGAAGCCATGGCACGGCCAGGCCATGTCCGTGGACAAGGATATGCAGGCAGCATTCGCCAGTTTAGTGCAGTCAAAACTCGGGGATGGAAATCGCGTGCTGTTTTGCAAGGATAGGTGGATCCAAGGGGTCAGGAACTCAGGATCGTTGAGATTGCGCCTCTCGTGGTTGGGCAAGTCAGAACCCAGACGGTTAACAGAAGATTGGCCCGGGATGGCCTTACTTCAAGCAACTGGATAAATGATATCAAGGGTGAGCTATCCACAGAAGGTCTGGTTCAGTTTATTCATCTTTGGGAGATACTAAGTGATTCGAACCTTGACCCCAATGAGGGAGATCAGGCGATCTGGAAATGGGATACCTCGGGTCAGTACTCGGCGGCATCCGCGCATCGTATAATGAATGAGGATGCAATCAGGCTTGGATATGCCAAAGGCCTGTGGAAATGCTGGGCTCCCTGGCATGTAAGTTGTTTATGTGGCTGGCCCTGCAATACAGACTTTGGACCTCGGACAGAAGATTCTGCCATGGGCTGCAAGCCTGCAAGATGAGACGGCCCTCTGTTTTCTTTGTGATCACTGATCAGGAAGAAGATTCGGTGGACCATATCATGTTGCAGTGTGTTTACTCGAGGCAAGTCTGGTTCCAATGCTTTAGGTGGGCAAAAATAGATATGCAACTCGTTCCCTCGAGGACAGAGCGCCTACAGAACTGGTGGCCCATCTCCCTGAAGCGCATTCCCAAAAGATATCGTAAGGGATTCGACTCGTTGGTTATGCTGATTTGTTGGAATATTTGGAAGCAACGGAACGGGCGCGTCTTTGGCAGGAGATACAATCAATGAATGGGAACTGTCGACGCAGATCTATCATGAGCTGCGGCTTTGGCTGGCGGCAGGAGCACGGAGTGTACAACAATTATGTGAGTAGTCGCGTATTGTTGGAGTAGGAGTGATGAATGGCCTCACCGGTTTGTTGTGGGTGCCATGGAACTTTTCTTGTAACTAACTCCTTCTATAATACTGTCAAAAAAAAAAACTCCTTCTATAAAGCTCAGGTTACTCTTGAAAAAAAAAAAACTATACCACGATTTTCACATCACCTGTGCACATATCTGGATCTGAAAAATCCAAGATACAAGTTTATAAGAAATCCAACTCTTAACCCAGAGACGATATACAATACTTGCATTAACCAACGTACATGACATTTCAGACTCAAGAATACGCAGATGAAGTCTACATATGCACAAGCGCTAGGGCATTTGGGACCGCTTTCCTCTATATCGACAAAAAAGAAAATTCCGCGAGGGTAAAAACATGGTTTACCGACTATACACTCTTGTATAAGGCTGGCGAAAAGAATGAGTTACCGTGCGAAAAGGAGTCGAAATAGTTGGGACTCGTCACTACTCGATAACAACATCCCTCGCCACCATGTCCCTGTTCACAATAAGCTTCCCATCTTCATCCCTGGTGAAAAGCTTGTCAACCAGCTCATCCCAACTGGTCCTTCCTGCAGATTTCGGTTCTGAAGTCGCCTCGCTGTGAGTATCGGAAGATGACGCAGGGCAAGCGCCCTCATGGGTTTCCTCTTCAGAGATGTCTATCGCATGAGGAACATCTAAGGTTTTCGCCCTGTTTAGCGCATTCTTGTGTTCTTCCTTGAAACTTTGCAATCTCTCCATCTTTTGTTCAGCAGGTGGAGTTGTTGCCTTCTCCTTTTCCTTCATTAGCTGCACAAAGACGTAGCTATAATCATAAATAAACAAATAAATATCGACTCTGGAATGGAAGAAATCGATGCCCCAACTAACAATTGCAAATTCCAACGAATCGTATTACTATGTTTAGTCTCTTTAGTTTCAGCCAATGGAAACAAGCTATAGATACCAAGGAATAACGGTCAAGTGATTTGGCACGCCAATATGCATCAACAATGTTGCATATAAAGAGCTTGTTTACCATGTATGTCTAAACAGTTTGGTCGATTGTTCGATTCTATTCTACGGAAGATGTACATTATGTCCTACAGAACACCAAGACGCTAACTCGAATTTAATTTATCTCTCACTGAAACCAAATGTGCAGAAGAAAAAGTAATATAAGAAAAATAGGAAGGAAAAGGATAAGGTTAGTTTGGTTTGTATCCATACCCTACCAACTTTCTGGTCATGTACAAATATTTGGCCTTTATCTGGATGGTTTTTGGCAACTCCCATGCCCCTTTGGCCACTTCCAATGCAATCTGCTGACATAGTAGACCAAAACATGGGCAGCCAAAACCTTTGCTAGCCAAAATATTGGAGGGGTTGGCCTGGGCACCACCAAAACACACCCTAAATTTAGAAGGCTCTGAACATGTACAGTTGACTTACTGTTACCCATTCAAAACCTAAATGTGGAAAGCTCTCAAACATGTACGCCCAACTACAAGTTAACAATTCCAAACTTAAGTGCAGAAGGCCTCAGAAATTCATAAATCATTATTTATTTGTGTACCGTCACTTGGAGAAGCAAGGAAAATCACTTGGTGCCCGGCCATTGTTTTTTGTGTATGGAAAACTTATTAGTTGATCTCCTAGCAAACAATGAAGCCTAAAAATGCAACAGCTCAACCCTTAGTCCAAACATTGGAAATTTAAATGAAGTTATACTGGCATAAAGTGCATGTTGGCCCAAAAACATGGCACTTAGGTTAACCCTTTTGTGCTTAAGCTAATAATATCACTAAATAGGCCCAAACATAATACATATTGCATAATATCACATTGACATGCAAGACTGGATTTAGAAACCAAATAATTATGCCATCACTCTGAAGCTCATGGCTCACAAGCGGTGACAAGTGCACGTACCTCTAAAGCCAAGGCTGATTCTCGCTCAATCCAAATAATGCCATGATCAGCAGTTGTACTGCACGATAACACAATATGCTCAAACCGTCCTTCCACTGGAATAGCAGTTCTCACCTCAGGTGGGTATCTTGCGCAGCTACAAATTAGTAATAGTTACGTTATTATATTCTCCAAGTGGGAAAGTTCTTAGAAATCTCTTAAACTTTCACTATTTTATAATCTTCATATGTAAAGAGTACAGAAACAAATTTTGTTTTCGCTCACAAAGAAATTTATCGGTCATGCAAATATTACAGACTGTAACTGGATCATCTCTTTGATTTGCTGGATACCTCAAAACACAATTTATTTTTAAATGTAGGATTGACATGAATCCTATAGGATTGAATACCACATGACTTTGCACACGAATGGTATCTTTTCAAGAGGTATTAGTCAGTATAATTCAAATAAACTCTTAGGAAAATTTTATAGAGTACAATCTTTTAAGTTATAAATGAAACTACCACGTAGGAGAAGTTCTTGAGGATGAGAATCCTCCGAAAGTCCTCAAAGAGGCCTGGCATGAATACATTTCCATATAAAACTGATTTTCTAACTAATGTGATGAAAAAGGTAGTCACATTTGTCATATGAATTTTGAAATGTTTGTCGTGGACCATGCTTCAGCATTCTATACTTCTTTTTCCAACTGTTATACCTTTATTTTCTTATGTTCATAGTTTACTAAATTCATTTCACTGACCTGGAAAGCTACACAAAATGAATCTGAGGAAATCTTGCTTTGCTTAGTCTAAACAATCAATGTAAAAGCATACACCGATTTTTATATATATAATGTGTGCAATAAAACAGCAGTGGGTGAAACTATTAACGGCTAGAACTTCCTTGCTCTGGAAGAACAAAGTGCTGAAGCTTCCTGGTGCTAGACAAACAGTGCATAACAGGTTCATCGTTTACAGCATACCAACATGACTTAACTAATAACTAGCAGCGACTATCCAAGCGCATCAATTACCTGCAAAATTTCCTCTCGACGATATGATACATCCGACCAGGAGCATACAATCTTCTTGGATCTTTAAACTTTTTCTTGTCTTGTTTAAATGTATCTCTCAAGCAAAACAGGAATAACAAGCAGGGCAAGCTGTCCAAAGCATAAATGAAAATTTCCATTATTCCATCCTTTTTTACAGGCGAAAAGTTGAACTACATGGAGAAAGCGAACAGGGGACTTACCAGAATATAGAGCCGAAAATATATTCCAATGGTGTTGGTGTTCTTGGCAAAAAATCATCCTGGCAAAAGACATCGTATAGTGATAAAATGAGTATCCGATGATATTACTATGTAATTAGTGCCACAGATGGTAACTTCTAAGGTTAAAACAACTAGATAGGATCGGTTTTTGAAAGTCAGCATTTTATTGATTAAGCAATAAAGTCATACAAGGTGTCCCGGATACAATCCGGAACAGAATGAAAAACACACAACAAACTAGAATTCAGTTAAGTTCACGAGCTATTCACCTGTTCGGAATCAACAAATTTCACAAAGGAAATAGTACCACATCCAATGAATCAATTTCAACATATAGCAGTGGGACAAGTTCAAGCACCACAAATGCCACATTATGTGGTCAGGCGTATGGTTCAAATTCCCATTTCCAGGCATACACCTTGTACCATATCAGTCAAACTTAGTTGATTTCCATATCAGTCATAAGCCAGATATCAGTAAACCACATATGAGCTACCTTTCTTAAGTACAGCAGTTAAAGGATATTCTACTGTAAACTGTCAGCTAGCTTTTAGAAGAACAGCAGTAGGAAAGGATACTCTGCTGTATAATCTTATCCTATCAGCGGGAGTACCTTTCTTCACAGCACAACTCCCGCTGCCTAATTCCTAACGTTCGGCACAATCAAACTAGTTCAGCTTTCACAGACATTCCAATCATGGCACAAGCAAAAGCACATTTGACCAAATCGCTCCCCCTCTTCTCACCCCAACAATTCCAATTTCCAATTGTCCGGGTCAAAAATTTCTAATAGTCAAAATATTCGAAGGCAGCAAAATTGAACAGGTAGGTAATAGTTGACCACGGGGCAGCTGGTACCTGCAGCACGATAGAGTAGATCACGTCGGCGTACTTGACGGCGAGGTTGAGCGACATGCACCGGGCCGGCGCGAGCGCGTAGCACCGTATGTGGCTCCTGGGTATATTGCCGAACGCCTTGCGGTTGTTGACCACCAGCACCGTCATAAGCGCGGCGATACCAGAGCCGAGCGAGTGGCCCGCGAAGATGAGCTTGCAGTCGGGACCCTGCTGGCGCAGCAGCTTCCGCAGCGTCTCCGTCTCCCTCTCCAGTATGAACTGGGCCGCCTTGAGCAGCCCGTGGTGCACGTAGCCGCCGTCGAACATCTGCATCCCGAGCTTGTTGTCCATCAAGACCTGCAACGAACGGAGGAATCGAACGGCTTCACATTCCAATTCCTGCGGAGATGAAATTCATCCTGGGCTGCTGGAATCGGGGATGCGAAGCGAGTCACGGGCGCGGGACCTTGTAGTCGGCGTTGCGGACGAGGTTGAGGCCGCGGACGGCGAGGACGACCTCGTTGCAGCTGCGGTCGACGTAGACGATGTAGGGCGGGCAGGCGGTGCCCACTTCGTCGTAGGTGGTGCGCTTGTGGATGCCGCTGCTGTCGATCTGGGTGTAGCCGCGACCGGCCGGCATGAGCTTGGGGTTGGAGAGGTCCTCTTCGGAGATGGCCAGGATGATCTGGCAGATGCGCGGGACGGGCTCGAAGTCGTCGGGCGAGGCCGGCGGCCAGGTCTCGCTGTCGTAGGCGCCGATGTAGGTGAGGCGCTTCCACATCCACCGCACGCACCCCACGCACAGCACGCACTCCAGCCCGCACGACACCGACATGGCCGCCTCCCCGCGGCGCGCCTCGCCGTGCTCGCTCGGGCTGGCTTCTGTTTGGTGGCGCGGCGCGGCGCGGGCGGGTCTATGCGGCCGTCTCCCTCCGCCAGCCGCCGCTGCTAGCTGCTCTGGTCGGTTTTCCTCTGTTTTTGTATTGGATTTGTTGCCTTGGTTGTTCCGGAAGCGACGAGGTTGAGCTGGAGCGGTGGCGGTGGCGATGGTGGTGGGGTGGGGGAGGAGCGATGTGAGATGCGCGCTGTGCTGTGGGCGCACTGGGGGGGGGGGGGGGGGGGGGGGGGGGTCGGGTTTTGCTCGCTTTTTCAACGCGGCTGAGCTCCGCGGGAGAGGCCGAGGACCGCCGGGGATTGGTCTAAAACGGCAGGAGGAGACGACCAGCTGGCGTTGCTTCCCCGAAACTTCGGGTTCACCTTCTCACCCGTGTCCATTCTCCGTGAAATTTTCCAAAATATCAACAAAATCTGCAGGTTTAAGTTGTTAATTTACCCGAATTGATAGCTGGTACCACCTACCACGGCCAATTCATGTTCTTTTTTTTTTCGAGGGTTGGCCAATTCATGTTCTTTTTTTTTAATTGTTTGGATTGCTTATCACCGTGTCACGTGGTGGCCAATTCATGTTCTGAAGGTTCTTTTCACTCAAATAAAAAGAATGTTCTGAAGGTTCTTTTTTATCGGTACGACCAACCTCGTGGCTGAATTTTAATTGTTATTTGTCGCTAGGTAGTCCATGAATCTGGTTGTAATTTTTATTACCTCTAGAGTTCTCTGTACTGCCATGATTGATGAATAGATTGGAAATTTCTCTCAAAAAAGAAAAAACAGCAAATAACCGCTTGACATGGGCGGTACGCTATTTCAGAAACTTAACTACAAAAAAAATCAAGTATAATAACAATATAGGGGGAAATACCCGTTGGTTCATGGGTGTATATACACCCAGGAATTGAAAAAAAAATACAAAAAAAGTCGTATGACCCCTATAGTTTCTTTCTTTCCAAGAAAGAAAGCCATCTAGCTTGCCGCCGCTAGGAGCACTTCCTTCCGACGGCTCTCCTCCGGGCTGGACGAAAAGCTCGTTACTCACGAGCTTAACGAGCACTCGGAAGCTCGACTCGTTAAGGCTCGTGCTCGTTAGTTAATGAGCCGAGCTGAACATAAATTTTAGCTCGTTAATATTAACGAGCTTAACGAGCTAGCTCGCGAGTTTAACGAGTAGCTCGTTTGGCTCGTTATTTTCACATCAGTACTTTTTAGTTTTTACTAAATGCAAATGCTTAGCTCAGCCCGGCCCAATGGACACTGGTCGACTACAGCCCATCTCCTCCCAGTCCCCCACATTCGCATCTGGACAATTGATGAAGAGAACTAGAGAAGTACAGAATAGATACAAAGAGACGAGAGGAGACTACGGAGCTTAACGAGTACTCGTGAGAGCTCACGAGCTTAACGAGTATTTAACGAACCGAGCCGAGCATGAGTTTGAGCTCGTTACTGTTAACGAGCTTAACGATCACGAGCTTAACGATCACGAGCTTAACGAGCCGAGTAGCTCGTTAGTCCAGCCCTACCGACGACCTCGGTCGTCGGTGGTGAGGGGGTCGCCGGATCCACGCGTGTGGATCGTTTTAGGCTTTAGTAGCTTAGATTTTGGGTTGTTCATCGTCTTGGCTTCGGCGGCGGCGATGGCGGCGCTGAATAAAAATTCTTCAGATCCTATCTCGACGAGGCGATCGGTCCTATGGTTGGGGATGGATTTGGAAACCAGTCTGTTCAAGCAAGGATGGCGTGGCGGCGTGTTAGCGTACCATCTACAGGGGAAGCACCTGGGCCGGCAAGAGGAGCTGCCACAACGGGCCGGCCCACGCGGAAGAGAAGACCCTGCCATAAGTTCACTGGACCTCAATGGGTGTCATACATGTTCGGCCCAGAGCAGCCTGTGGCTGACTGATATAGTAGCGTGTAGTAGGTGGGAGGAGGGCATCCTGGCTATGATCAGACTGGCGGCGACGGCTTGTAACCCGATCCCCTTTCCCCTCTCTGCTAGTTCATCGTCTTCCTAGCGAGATTGTATCCCCAACCCTGTAATCGATCCAGTTTAATCCAGAGATATTGAGAGAGTAGCTCACACGTGGTATCAGTCGCCACCTCGCCCCCCCTCCTCGCGCTGGAGACACGCAACCAAGTCGCCGATCGACAGCGCTTGTTCGCCACCATGGACCCGGCGCTCAAGGACTACCTCGACAAACTCCAGGACAACCTCACCAAGGCCAGCGACGACACCCGAGCCGACATCAAGCGGCTCACAGAGCGCATCGACACCCAGTCCGCGCAGGTGGACGAGCTCACCACGTGGAAGCCGGACCTCGAAGCTCGTCTCTGCAAGCGTCAGGAGACGGTCGAGGTGCTGTGACGACCCACAAGTATAGGGGATCAATCATAGTCCTTTCGATAAGTAAGAGTGTCGAACCCAACGAGGAGCAGAAGGAAATGACAAGCGGTTTTCAGCAAGGCATTCTCTGCAAGCACTGAAATTGTAGGTAACAGATAGATTGGTAGCAAGATAATTCGTAACAAGTAACAAGTAGTAACGGTAACAAAAGTGCAGCAAGGTGGCCCAATCCTTTTTATAGCAAAGGACAAGCCGGAACGAACTCGTATAATAAGCAAAGCGTTCTCGAGGACACATGGAAATTTCATCTAGTCACTTTCATCATGTTTGTTTGATTCGCGTTCGCTACTTTCATAATTTGATATGTGGGTGGACCGGTGCTTGGGTGTTGTTCTTACTTGAACAAGCCTCCCACTTATGATTACCCCCTCTCGCAAGCATCCGCAACTACGAAAGAAGAATTAAGATAACTCTAACCATAGCACGAAACATATGGATCCAAATCAGCCCCTTACGGAATAGCGCATAAACTAGGGTTTAAGCTTCTGTCACTCTAGCAACCCATCATCTAATTACTACTCTGTCGGGCCCATGGAACCCAGGGTATACCGGCCCGTCTGCCTGCGACCCAGAATGCAACGCCTGGCGGAGGCCCAATAGGTGACCCACCAGCGGGCACCTCGAGCAAGACCCTTCGCGAGGTTTTGGCCTCCCGAGGACCCCTCCTCAGGGAGCGGGCAAGCAAGGCCCAGCCGCGGCTTCACCGAGAGCCTCGCGAGGCGGCCTCCCGAGGTTGCCTCCCGAGGCACCCTCCCGAAGGTGTGCAAGACAAGTGATGTTCAGCTCGGTCACGCGGTCCCGTGCCCACCACGTGGGTGACGCGCGCGGCGACGAATGGCGACAGAGGCCGCGCCAGCAGGCGCGGATGGAGAGGATTTCTCCTTTTGTGCTAATAAGGGGGCAAGGCCAGTAGTCTGTTTCCCAAAGCAACCCCCAAAGGTTGCCCGGTCGGTGAAAGAAGACCAAGATGATGGACGCGCAGGGCGGAGGTCACCACCGAGCCCACCAGCGCGTCATGGATAACCACTTTGCAGACGAAGACCACCTTTTGTCAGGATAGACTGCGCCCCTGTCCCCCTTCAAACTTGCCGTTGTGTAGCAACCCTTCCCGCCAATGTTTTCGGGGGAAGAGGACCAAGGCAGATATAAAAGGAGGGCAGGGTGCCGCTGTAGAGAGGATCGATCGACTCTTCCGCCCCAAACCTTGTACTCGCGCGCTAGAGCAATCACAACCAAGCAGGAGTAGGGTTTTACACCGCAAGGTGGCCCGAACCTGGGTAAACCGCTGTGTCTCAGGCCCGCTCCCGCTAGCGCGCTCTCGCTGTAACTTCGCCGTAGTTTTGCTATGGTACGGGATGACCCACAAGTATAGGGGATCAATCGTAGTCCTTTCGATAAGTAAGAGTGTCGAACCCAACGAGGAGCAGAAGGAAATGACAAGCGGTTTTCAGCAAGGTATTCTCTGCAAGTACTGAAAGTAGCAGTAACAGATAGTTTTGATAGCAAGATAATTCGTAACAAGTAACAAGTATAATAAAGTGCAGCAAGGTGGCCCAATCCTTTTTATAGCAAAGGACAAGCCAGAACGAACTCGTATAATAAGCAAAGCGTTCTCGAGGACACATGGGAATTTCATCTAGTCACTTTCATCATGTTTGTTTGATTCGCGTTCGCTACTTTGATCATTTGATATGTGGGTGGACCGGTGCTTGGGTGCTGTTCTTACTTGAACAAGCCTCCCACTTATGATTACCCCCTTTCGCAAGCATCCGCAACTACGAAAGAAGAATTAAGATAACTCTAACCATAGCATGAAACGTATGGATCCAAATCAGCCCCTTACGGAATAGCTCATAAACTAGGGTTTAAGCGTCTGTCACTCTAGCAACCCATCATCTAATTACTACTCCACAATGCCTTCCCTTAGGCCCAAAGATGGTGAAGTATCATGTAGTCGACGTTCACACGACACCACTAAAGGAAGCAACAACATACATATCATCAAAATATCGAACTAGTACCAAATTCACATGATTACTTATGACAAGACTTCTCCCATGTCCTCAAGAACAAAAGTAACTACTCACAAATCATGTTCATGTTCAAGATCAGAGGGGTATTGAATAGCATTAAGGATCTGAACATATAATCTTCCACCAAATAAACCAACTAGCATCAACTACAAGATGTAATCAACACTACTAGCAACCCACATGTACTAATCTGAGGTTTTGAGACAAAGATTGAATACAAGAGATGAACTAGGGTTTGAGATGAGATGGTACTGGTGAAGATGTTGATGAAGATTGGTCCTCCCACGATGAGAGGATCGTTGGTGATGTCGATGGCTTTGATTTCCCCCTCCCGGAGGGAAGTATCCCCGGCGGAATCGCTCCGCCGGAGAGCAAAATAGCTCCATCCCAGGTTCCGCCTCGAGACGGCGGCGCTTCGTCCCGAAAGCCTTCTCCTTATTTTTTCTAGGGAAAATGGCTTCATATAGCAGAGGGAGGGGGCCAGATGCCAGCTGTGGGCCCCACAAGGCACTAGGGCGCGCCCAGGGGGGCCGCGCCATGCTGCCTTGTGGGCAGCTGGTGGGTCCCCTCTGGTATTTTTTCTCTCCAGTATTTTTTATATATTCAAAAAAAATCTCAGTGAAATTTCATGTCAATTGGAGCTCTGTAGATTAGGTATCTCTGATGTGGCTAGTTCAGGTCCAGAATTCCAGCTGCCGGCATTCCCCCTCTTCATGTAAATCTTGCAAATTAAGAGAGAAAAGGCATAAGAATTGTATTATAAGTTGAAATAATGATCAAAATCATAATAAATAACAGTAGGAAATCATGATGCAAATTGGACGTATCAACTCCCCCAAGCTTAGACCTCGCTTGCCCTCAAGCGAAAATTCGAAATCGATAATCATGACCACATGTTTAGAGAGAGAGACGTCGATAAAAATAAAATACGGACATGGAGCATCATGATCTTTATTGTAACAGCAATATATCATCATAGAACTTCTCATGAAAAAGTAACAAATCATCCACAAGTTAAAGTATGAACCATAAACCAAATTGAAAACTAACAAACTATGATCTCAGTCACTGAAGCCATTGCAATTCATCATTGAAAGAACATGTGCTGCCCCATGTTTGGTTTTGGTAATTGATGACAATCTCTATGGACTAATGGTTGCCTTGAGTTATATTTGAAGGGTTTGTCCATAGGCATTGCTTGAGGACCATTTGTTGGTTTCAAGGTTATTAGAAGAAGAATATGTGTTGACCAAGGTGCTATTCAAGGATTTATCCAAAGATTGGTCATGTGAGTGTTGAGCCTATTGCAAGCATGTCTTGAAGAAGAAGATTGTGTGAACATTCATGTTTACCTTCAAGACATCATCCTAATGAAGAGAGTTGGAAAGATTCAAGGTTGATCAAGACTAAATATGAAGAGTGATTCAAGTTGATCAACACACAAAGCATAGAAGATGTACCGAGTGGGATCAAGTGATCTCACGGTATGGTAAGCATTGTCCATTACGCTTTGTGTACTAACCCATGTTCTATGCGAGAGTTCTATGTGGGGTTAGGTATGTTTCCATGGGCTTGCATCAAGAGGAAGATCTCATTCAACCCATGGAGGATGACATCAAGTGGTGATCGTCATCAAGATTGTGGTGTGCAAGTTCAAGTGGAGCATCACGAAGAGATCACATGCTTGAAGCTTGCCGTCCATTGTGGTGACAATGGACTTGTGAAGATGTGCCGAAGAGTGGCTCACCCATAGTGGAGTATGGGGGAGCAATCAACTAGTCTTCATCGAGCCGGCGCAATCAAGAAAGGTGGTCCAACTTGAGGAGGTCAAGATCGTCATCATCTAGCTCAAGTGGACTATGCGCAAGGCAAAGGTTTGCCCTTGATAGGTTTTTTATTTTACCGGTCTCATGTTGGTAGTTGGGAGACCGGGTTATAGGATCGATAACCGTACTATCAAGGGGGGCTCTCGGATGAGTAGCTTGATCGTATCATTCGTAGAGAGCTCAAACCATTGCATCCTTGCATCATCTTTCTTGGTTCTTGTTTGGTGTTTCTCTTTGTGAGTCTTTGAGCTTTTGGTCACCTTCTTGACAAGCTCAAGTTCATCGAGAACGGATTTCGTTTGCTTCTTCTAGTATGTTCTCGATGTTGGGTTTTTTGCCGGATCTTCTTTGATAGAGGTTTCACACCTCTATACCATACGCATTCTTTTACTGCCACTTCTTATTATAACCAGTACTATCAAGGGGGGCTCTCGGATGAGTCGTTGTTGGATACTACTCGTCGTCCTCGATCCAACAAGCTTGAGTTTGCTCAATTCGGAGCTCATTTGCAGAAGTTATGGCAGTTCTGGTTTTCTTGTATCCTCTGTTTTCTGTGCAGTGTTCCTGAAGGCCCCAAGCGGTAGTACCGCTCTACCGAGCGATAGTACCGCTTGTAAGCGGCAGTACTGCGGCCTAGTGCCGCGCGTAGTACCGCTGCTTCTGGGAACTCGACTTTCGTGTCGGGTTTGCGCGGAAGTGCAACGGTAGTGCGAAGCGGTAGTACCGCCCGCTACTACCGCTCCCTCCAGGTCTCGATGCACTCTCAGCGGAAGTGAAGCGGCAGTGGAGAGCAGCACTACTGCCTATAAGCGGTAGTACCGCTCAGGTGGGCGGTAGTACCGCTGTAGCAGTTCTATTGCTTCTCCCCTGTTCCTGCTCTGTTTCTGAGTAACCCCGAGCTGCAACCCCAGCGGTAGTACCGCTGGGGCGAGCGGTAGTACCGCTCCGGCTGCACTACCGCCTCGTGGCTTCGTGCCATTGCACTGCTTTTGGGTTACTACCGCCCGAGCGGTAGTACCGCTCTGTGCGGGCTGAGAGCAAGGTAACGGTTGGATTTTTCCCCTCCTATAAAAGGGGGTCTTCTTCCCCCTTGAGCCTTATCCTTCTAGCTCGTGTTTGCCCCCCATTGTTGACCTTCCTTGAGCTTGCTATCTCTCAATCCCTCCAATGATTCTTGCTAGTTCTTGAGGGAAAAGAGAGAGGAGATCTAGATCCACATCTCCACCAATCACTTTCTCCTCTATGTGAGGGGAACCCCTTGGATCTAGATCTTGGAGTTCTTCGTGTTCTCTTCTTCGTTCTTCCTCTCATTTTCCTCCCTAGCATTAGTTGCTTTGGTGGGATTTGGGAGAGAAGGACTTGGGCACTCCGTGTGCCCTTGCCATTGCATTTGGTGCATCGGTTTGAGTTCTCCACGGTGATACGTGGAAGTGAAGTTTGAGAAGCTTTTTACTCTTGGGTGCTTGGTACCCTAGAGCTTGTTCCTCTTGGGTGCTTGGGCGCCCTAGACGGTTGGTGGTGCCTCGGAGCTCAATCATTGTGGTGTAAAGCTCCGGGCAAGCGTCGGGGTCTCCAATTAGGTTGTGGAGATCGCCCCGAGCAATTTGACGGGTACCGGTGACCGCCCCCAAGGGTTGCCAAAGTGTACGGGTTCGGTGACCGCCCCCAAGGGTTGCCATTTGTACGGGTTCGGTGACCGCCCTCAAGGGTCCCTTAGTGGAATCACGACATCTTGCATTGTGCGAGGGCGTGAGGAGATTACGGTGGCCCTAGTGGCTTCTTGGGGAGCATTGTGCCTCCACACCGCTCCAAACGGAGATTAGCATCCGCAAGGGTGTGAACTTCGGGATACATCGTCGTCTCCGCGTGCCTCGGTTATCTCTTACCCGAGCCCTTTACTTATGCTCTTTACTTTGTGATAGCCATATTGTTTCATGTTATATATCTTGCTATCACTTAGTTGTTCATCTTGCTTAGCATAAGTTGTTGGTGCACATAGGCGAGCCTAGTCGATTTAGGTTTTGTGCTTGACAAATTAAACGCTAGTTTTATTCCGCATTTGTTCAAGCCTAAACCATAATTATTTTAAAGCGCCTATTCACCCCCCCTCTAGGCGACATCCACGATCTTTCAATCATATTATCAGGAAGAGTCTATGTAAGAGCTTTGTTTAGCAAGTTCACATACTCAACTATCATTTAGTCTTCTATGATTGCTGACACTCATGTCATACTTATGGAGCAAAAGTTTCAGTCGAACACATAGAAAGATAGGGGCTTATGATTTCGCCTCCCAACGTATTTACCTCAAGGGTAATGTCAACAATAATAACTCATGATCACCTACATTCAACTGGATATATATGCATGGATCAATCCCCACCACATGATGTTTGCCAAAAGAGAAAATAAAAACGAAATAGAGAAGAATATTATTGACTCTTGCAAGAAAGTAAATACATAAAGTAAAAGATAGGCCCTTCGCAGAGGGAAGCAGAGGTTGTCATGCGCTTTTGTTTCAGGATGTGCAAGCTCTTAATGTAAAGGAACGTCACTTTATATTGTCCCTTGTGATAGCGACCTTTATTATGCAGTCTGTTGCTTTTATTGCTCCACCATCACAAGATCGTACAAAGTTTATTTTCCCTTACAATAAAAGTTCATACATATTTATGAGCAATTTTTATTGCTTTTGCACTGATGACAACTTACTTGAAGGATCTTATTCAATCCATAGGTAGATATAGTGGACTCTCATGGCATGAAACTGGGTTTAAGGGTTTTTGGATGCATAAGTAGTATCTCTACTTAGTGTGGAATTTTGGCTAGCAAAAGATAGGGGCAAATACCACATGTTATAGGATCCAAAACAATATAACTTCTATGTGAATATAAGCAAACATAACCCATTACGTTGTCTTCCTTGTCCAACGTCAACTAATTGTCATAGAATATTTGATGGGGGCTCACAATCATAAAAGATGTCCAAGATAGTATATTTATATGTGAGACCTCTCTTCCTTTATTACTTTTTCATGAATTGCTACAATGACCAATGCTATGTTTGTCAACTTCCAACAAGTTTTATCAATTATACTTCTTTTATGTGAAGTCATCACTCCCCATGGGATTAGCATATGATCTTACCTTTTATTCTTTATTTATTAGATTGGATCATCAAAAGCAAAACACTCAACTCAAACTAATCTTTATTATATAACTTTCACACACGATTACATAGATAGATAGATAGATCATAAAGCAAGGACTCGAAACTAAATCATACTAAAACTTTATTCCTCTAAATCACGAAATAACTAGGAATCGAACTAAGATAGATAATGATGATGAGAAAGTGATGGTGATACGATACCGGGGCGCCTCCCCCAAGCTTGGCACAAGCCAAGGGGAGTGCCCATACCCATGTACTTAAGTCTCCTTCTTCGGTGATGGTGGTGATGGTGAGGTGGGCTTGCTCGGAGCACATGCTGTATCATCTCTGTTTTCTTTTGGACTTCGGCCATAATATGCTTATTCTCTAGCCCCCAAGCATTCCTTCCTGCATCACTTTCACTTGTACGAGAGATGTCCCAATTGGAGGGTATGTGCATACGAGGAGTATTTTCAACCCCATAATTGTGAACCAAATTATGAAAGTTGTTCCGATGTAACCTGTGTAAGGGCCTCCTAGGGGGAAGCCCTTCTTGTACCTCTGGACTCCCATGGCTTGTAGTGCTTCTCACGGCTTGATGAGGGTTTGGAATTATGGAGATGCCGGCAAGGGTGCCCCTCTCGGAGGCCGGAGGGTGGACCTCAAGTGAATCTCCATCATCTTCTTCCATGGTAACCTCTCCTTCCCCCTCCCGCCTGAGCTCCATCCGCAGCAACCAAGCGTCGTCTCCCACATTGTTTGAGGAAGAGGAAGACATGATGCCTGGCTTCGAGATCTGTAACACCCCCCATGTAATAGCTACAGTAATCACCCCTTTGATAATGCCATGTCATTATGATTAACCATGCTTGAGCATCATTGCATCATATCTCATTTCAAATTCCAATTTAAACTTGCAATTCAAATCTAAAGTGAAAATAAAAGTTGTTCAAAGACAGAAACTAAAATGTTCAAAATGTGATAAATATTCTGGAGGCCATTATAAAAATATGTGCAATAGTCTTTAAATTGGTTAAGCAACTCTGTTAAACCAAACAGTAGCTAATAACAACAATTTAACACTAGATTATTTAATAGGATTTAAAATGAAATCATAATTTGCCCAAGCCAATTTTTGGTGGTAGTTAATATTGCACTGTAATATTTGAGCCAAGTCACACATTTATTAAAATTCATTTAGTGCTAAAACAATTTGCAAAACAGTGGAAAAGAAAAGAAATAGAAAAGAAAAAGAAAAGGGGCAATGGTCTACTGTGCACTTGGGCTGCAAGTGCACAGTAGCCAGCCCAGCCCGCCAGCGCGTCGTCGTCCTCCTCGCCTCGCTGTCGGCTGGCGCGCGCGACAGCGCCGCCGATCGCCACGTGCCGGCCATCCGCCGCCTCCCCGGCGCCGATAAGTCTCCCCCGTGCTCCTCGTCCCCTCCCCCGAACCCTAGCAGCCCCCATTCGCCCCCGCACACTCTCTCTCTCTCGATCCCCTCCTCACCCGAAAGTCGCCGTCGCCGCCGTCGCTCGATTGCGCGGCCACCGTGCCCCGATTGCCTCGCCGCCTAATCCATCTGCTCCGCCGCGACGACCCCGTCCTCCTCGACCACAAGCCCGAGCCCCGGAGCCCCTGCATCGACGGCCACGTGCTCTTCTTCCCCTTCTGCATCGCCGGCGATCTTCGTCGTCTTTGGCCGCCTCTGCTGCTCCTAAGCCTTCGCCGGGCCCCCGTGTGCCTCCCCGGTGAGCAGCCGCACCTCTCCCCTCTCTCCCCTGCGCGATTTAGCCGCCGTTGCCGCCGCATTTGGAGATGCCCGTAACCACCGCCGCCTGACCTCGTCGCCGGCGTGGCTCCGGCGACCAAATGGTCGCGGGCTTGTGCCCATCTTGCTCGCACGCACGCGTAGAGCCTCCCCAGCGCTTCGCCTCGTCCGTTTGCCCGCCGCAGCCTCGTTCCCGTCGCACGCCCGAAGCACCTTGCCGCCGATGAGCTCCTGCCGCTCGTCTCCGGCCGTTTCAGCCCGCGAGACCACCACCGTTCGAACCGCCGTCGCGTCCCCGTTCGAACGAGCCCAACCCCGCTGCAAATGGTGGCCCGTGCACGTTTTCCGGCCACCTCCCGTGGTCGCGCCGCCGCGAACGCGCTCGCCGGCGCGATTCCGGCGAGACGCCGGTCGTCGTCCGACGTGGCCAGCCCTGGCCCACTGCCAGTGACACTGGCCGGTGGGGCCGCGGGCCCGTTGACCTGGTCAGCGCTGCTGACTGGGCCAGCTCAGCCACTGACATGTGGGGCCCCAAGCCCTTGTGTCTATGACAGGTGGGCCACCCCCCTGTCAGTTATTTAATTAGTAAATAGGTTAATTAAAATAATTAGATTAACACTAATGACTCACTGACAGATGGGCCCCACCTGGTTAATTAGTCTGTTAATTAGATTAATTAGCCCACTGTCTATGACAGGTGGGACCCACCCGTCAGATTGACTGGTCAGCGTCTCTGTTGACCGCTGACGTCAGCATTGCGTCATGCTGACGTCATCCCCACACTGTTTCGGATAATGTTGAATTAAATAATTAAAATAATTCCAGAAAATTAATAAAACTTTAGAAAATCATATCTTTTAAACCGTAAGTCAGATGAAAATAATTTATATATTTAAAATGATCAGAAAAATATGAAGATTCTAAATATGTAATCAAAACACCTGTCCAACACTCCTAGCTAGCTGAACATGGAACATTTTGACTGTTTTCGATAAATGAATAGTGCGCAACTTTAATTAGATAAATCCAGATAAATTCCTAAATTAACTAAATCATTTAGTTAGGCAATAAAACACATCTGCATATCATTTTAGGCTTGTCATGCATAATGATTGCATTTTGCCGTGAAATTTATTGTTTCTTCCCCCTCCTTCTCTCTCGATAGACGCCGAGACCGACGCTGTTGCTGCCGGGTTCGACTACACCCCCGACGACCAGCCGTCAGACGACCAACCCCTCTCAGCAGAGCTTCCAGGCAAGCAAACCCCCTTGACGCATGCCTATATCACCCATTCCTTTCTCCCTCCTGCTTGCATTAGAAATTGCCGCTGCTACTGTTTTATCCTATTTCTGATGCATAGCCTGTTTTTGATAACTGCTATTGATACCTGCCTTATTATCCAAACTGCTTAGTATAGGTTGGATGGAAAACCATCTGTGGCCCCTCTCCCTTACTGTAGTTGCTCCGCTTTAGTACATGTGCCCCGTTCGAATGATCGACGGGCTGAGAACAGCACATCACTACACACCCCCTAAATTGCCCGACACTGCAGAGCTGGCATCGAGTGCCGAGGGTGATACCTCTTAGTTCACTTCCGATGGTGCCTCTGTAGAATAGCTATCCGGATGTGTGTTACCGAGGGTGATTCCTCTTTCATCACTTCCGTTATAGCTTCCGTCGTGCAACTCCTCGAGTGGAATCCATCGAGGGTGATTCCTCGGACTCCGCCTCGATGTTTGGACACACGGTTACTTTGGCCTTATTACAGGCGGGTCCACCTCGAGAGGTACCCGCGGGGAAAAGTAAAGTCGGGCTCGCCCGCGACGTGCCGATCAGCCGAGGCCGGACATCACCAGGAACAAGGGTGTGCGGCCGGAGTTAATCGAGCGTGTTGGGCGAGCGAGCAATACTAAACGAGCTTAACGGAACTGGGTATTTGATCTGAGTGGGTCGTCGTGCCCATTTCGCACTACCACCACGTGGGATAATGGTTTAATGGGGCCCTCTGCATCGTAGTGTCAGCCGAAGGCCCTTCAGACGTCACAACTCAGAGATGCGGGCTGATCGTCGGGATTGGGCTGGTTACGTCACTGGTGTATTCAGTGTCGCGCCTGCACCCCGTCCAGCCACGCAACGTGCAGGAGTGCAATGGGTGATGGGCCCAAGACCCCTGCGCACTTAGGATTTAGACCGGCGTGTTGACCTCTCTGCTGAGCTCTAGGTCGGGCTGCGATGTGTCGATCAGCCGAGGCCGGGCATTACCCAGCCAGTGTGTCCGGCCGGAGTTAATCGAGCGTGTTGGGTAACAGTAGTGCACCCCTGCAGGGAAGATATCTATTCGAATAGCCGTGTCCACGGTAACAGGACGCTCGGAGTTGTGCCCGGATCTATGACAACTACAAATTGATGATGATTCATATTAAACTATTAATAATGCTCTCGGGAACGCTTTCTCGTAGGGAGTAGAGAAAGGATCTCAAGGCATTGCTGTTGTATATCCACATGTATGCTACTATTATCTACTCTCTTCTGATGCTGCAAGACTACTTGAAGATGCTAGTCTTCGATAGGCTAGGCCTCTCTCTCTATTCTGGCATTTCTGCTATATAGTCCACCGATTCAGCCTTCTCAGTTGATACCAATGCATAATTAGTATAGTTCTGATGTCAGTCTTGCGAGTACTTTGGACGGTTGCTCTGCTATTCTTTTCCCCCCATCCCCTATTGTTGATACATCAGACGACGGAGCCCAGGAGCCAGATGACACTGCCGGAGCTTACTACCAGGAGGGTCCCGATGGTACTTACTGCTGGGTTGATCCAGCCGACCAGGAGTAGTTAGGAGGTTCCCAGGCAGGAGGCCTGCGCCTTTTCGATCTGTATCATTGTTTGTGCTAGCCTTCTTAAGGCAAAACTTGACTAACTATGTCTGTACTCAGATATCATTTGTGTGTATGACTTATGTATTCGGGTCCTCGTGACCCCTGGCTTGTAAGATGATGATTTATGCTTATTATTTGAGTTTAGAGTTGTGTTGTGATATTGATTAGTGAGTCCCAAATCTTGGTCGTACGCGTCTGCGTGTATGATTAGCGTACGGTCAAATTGGGGGCGTCACAAGATCTGACAGAAAAAAGCACGAAACAAGAACAGGGAGAAAACTTGCGATACGGTGGTCAAAACATACGGGAGTATATATAAAGAATTTTTATCTTGCAAAACAAGCATACGGGAAGAAAACGAAGTCGGGAAGGCATACATGGGGCCCACAAGGCACCACGGCGCGCCCCGGGGGGGTCGCACCCTTCTGCCTTGTGGGCGACACGTGGGTCCCCTCGGCTATTTCTTATTTTTGTAATTTTTCTAATATTCCAAAACTGACAGAAATAATTTTTATGGAATTTTTGGAGTCGGTTTACTTACCGTATCACATACCTACCCCTTTTCAGGGTTCTGGAGCATTCCGGAAGGACTCTTTGATGTGCTCTTCAGGTGTAATTGTTTCAATAATATTAGTTTCAACGTTAATGGGAGTACCTGAAATATAGTGCTTAATTCTTTGCCCATTCACCACTCTCGGATTATTGCCTTCGGAGTTGTTTATTTTGATGGCTCCGGAGCGATAAACTTCTTCGATGATATACGGTCCTTCCCATTTAGAGAGAAGTTTTCCTGCAAAGAATCTCAAACGAGAATTGTATGATAGAACATGATCACCTACTTTGAATTCCCATTTTTGAATTCTTTTGTCATGCCACCTTTTAACTTTTTCTTTAAACAACTTAGCATTATCATAGGCTTGGGTTCTCCATTCATCTAAGGAGCTAATATCAAATAACCTCTTCTCACCGGCAAGTTTAAAATCATAATTAAGTTCTTTAATTGCCCAATAAGCTTTATGTTCTAATTCAAGAGGTAAATGACATGCTTTTCCATAAACCATTTTATACGGAGACATACCCATAGGATTTTTATATGCAGTTCTATAAGCCCATAACGCATCATCAAGTTTCTTAGAACAATTCTTTCTGGATCTATTAACGGTCTTTTGCAAAATCAATTTTATTTCCTTATTAGTTAATTCAACTTGACCACTAGACTGAGGATGGTAAGGGATGCAATTCTATGGTTAACATCATATTTAGCAAGCAACTTACGGAAAGCATCATGAATAAAATGTGAACCACCATCAGTCATTAAATATCTAGGGACTCCAAACCTCGGGAAGATGACTTCTTTAAACATTTTAATAGAAGTGTTGTGATCAGCACTACTAGCTGGAATAGCTTCTACCCACTTAGTAACGTAGTCAACAACAACTAAAATATGAGTATACCCATTGGATTTAGGAAAAGGTCCCATATAATCAAAACCCAAACATCAAATGGTTCAATAACAAGTGAATAATTCATAGGCATTTCCTGACGTCTACCAACGTTACCAATTCTTTGACATTCATCACAAGAAAGGACAAACTTACGTGCATCCTTGAAAAGAGTAGGCCAATAAAACCTAGATTGTAATACCTTATGTGCAGTTCGGTCTCCCGCATGATGTTCTACATATGCCTCGGAGTGACACTTACGTAGGATTTATTCCTGTTCATGCTCAGGTACACAACGTCTAATAATACCGTCCACTCCTTTATATAGATGTGGGTCATCCCAAAAGTAATGTCTTAAATCAAAGAAAAACTTTTTCTCTTGTTGATATGTAAAGCTAGGTGGTATGTCTTTAGCAACAATGTAATTAGCATAGTATGCGTACCAAGGAGTATTACGAGAAGCATTTATCACAACTAATTGTTCATCAGGAAAATCATCATTAATAGGAAGTGGGTCATCAAGAACATTTTCAATTCTAGAAAAATTATCTGCTACGGGATTCTCAGCTCCCTTCCAATCAACAATATGCAAATCAAATCTTGTAGCAGAAGAACCCATCTAATAAGTCTAGGCTTAGCATCTTTCTTTTCCATAAGGTATTTAATAGCTGCATGATCAGTGTGAACAGTAACCTTGGAATCAACAATATAAGATCTAAATTTATCACATGCAAACACAACTGCTAAAAAATCTTTCTCAGTAGTAGCATAATTTCTTTGAGCGCTGTCTAGAGTTTTACTAGCATAATGGATAACATTTAATTTCTTATCAACCCTTTATCCTAGAACAACACCAACAGCATAATCACTAGCATCACACATAATTTCCAAAGGTAGGTTCCAATCAGGTGGTTGAACAATATGTGCGGAAATTAAGGCTTTCTTAAGTATTTCAAAAGCTTCTACACAATCATCATCAAAAACAAACGGAACATCTTTTTGCAAGAGATTGTAAGAGGTCTAGAAATTTTAGAGAAGTCTTTTATAAACCTTATATAGAAACCAGCATGACCAAGGAAACTTCTTATACTTTTGATATCTTTAGGACATGACATTTTCTCGATAGCATCAACCTTAGCTTTATCAACTTCAATACCTCTTTCAGAAATTTTATGGCCAAGGACTATACCTTCATTAACCATAAAGTGGCACTTCTCCCAATTCAAGACAAGATTAGTTTCTTCACATCTCTGCAATACTCGATCAAGGTTGCTTAAGCAATCATCAAAAGAAGTTCCGTAAACGGAGAAATCATCCATGAAAACCTCAACAATCTTTTCACAAAAGTCAGAGAATATAGCAGTCATACATCTTTGAAAGGTAGCAGGTGCATTACATAAACCAAAAGGCATACGATGATAAGCATAAGTTCCAAAAGGACAAGTAAAGGTGGTTCTCTCTTGATCTTCAGGTGATGCAGGTATTTGAGAGAAACCAGAATAACCATATAGGAAACAAAAGTGTGTATGCTTAGACAATCTTTCTAACATTTGATCAATAAAAGGCAAGGGGTAATGATCTTTTCTAGTGGCTTTATTTAATTTCCTGAAATCAATTACCATCCTATAACCAGTTACAATTCTTTGTGGGATGAGTTCATTTTTATCATTAGGAACAACGGTAATACCTCCCTTTTTAGGAACACAATGAACATGACTTACCCATCTACTATCAGCTATGGGATAAATTATACCTGCTTCCAGAAGCTTTAATATTTCAGTTCTTACCACATCCTTCATTCTAGGATTCAGCCTTCTTTGATGATCAACAACGGGTTTAGCATCTGGCTCCATATGAATTTTATGCTGACATAAAGTGGGACTAATGCCCTTAAGATCATCAAGAGTATATCCAATAGCGGCACGGTGCTTCCTCAGAGTTTTAAGTAATCTCTTTTCTTCATGCTCTGAAAGGTTAGCACTAATAATAACAGGATATATCTTCTTTTCATCAAGATAAGCATATTTAAGAGTATCAGGTAATTGCTTCAATTCAAACACAGGATCACCCTTGGGTGGCGGTGGATCTCCCAAGGTTTCAACTGGCAGATTATGTTTAAGGATAGGTGCTTGTTTAAAGAATAATTCATCTATTTCATTTCTTTCACTCATATGCATGTCATTCTCATGCTCAAGCAAATATAGTTCTAGCGGATCAGTAGGAGGCACAGCAATAGAGGCAAGGCCAATAATTTCATCTTTACTAGGCAATTCGTTATCATGAGGTTGTCTACTAAACTTAGAGAAATTAAACTCATGAGACATCTCACCAAAATTAACACTAACAATTTCTTTAGTGCAATCAATCTTAGCATTAACCGTATTCAAGAAGTGTCTACCAAATATAATGGGACAAAAAATCATCTTGTGGTGATCCAAGAACAAGAAAATCAGTAGGGTATTTGATCTTACCACACAAGACTTTAACATCTCTAACCATTCCAAGCGGTGAAATAGTGTCTCTATTTGCAAGCTCAATAGTAACATCAATATCTTCAATCTCAACAGGTGCAATATCATTCATGACTTCTTGATACAGAGTAAACGGAATAGAACTCACACTAGCACCAATATCACATAAACCATGATAGCAATGATCTTCAATTTTAACAGAAATAACAGGCATGCCAACTACAGGTTTATTTTTATCTTTACGATCTGGCTTAGCAATTCTAGTTGCTTCATCACAGAAATATATGACATGTCCATCAACGTTATCAACCAAAAGATCTTTAACCATTGCAACACTAGGTTCAACTTTAATTTGCTCAGAAGGTCTAGGTGCTCTAGTTTTACTCTTATTGACTACAGTTGAAGCTTTAGCATGTTCCTTAATCCTAACAGGGAAAGGAGGTTTCTCAATATAAGCAGTAGGCACAACTGGATCAACATGGTAAACAATTGTTTCTTCCTTAACACTAACATGTTCTTCTTTCAATTCAATAGGTGGATGATATTTAAACCATTTCTCCTTAGGGAGATCAACATGAGCAGCAAAAGATTCACAAAAGGTAGCTACTATCTCAGAGTCAAGTCCATATTTAGTACTAAACTTATGAAAAGCATCAGTTTCCATAAAAGATTTAACACAATCAAACTCAAGATTTATACCTGACTCATTACCTTTGTCGATTTCCCAATCTTCATAATTGTGTTTAATTCTTTCAAGGAGGTCCCATCTGGATTCAATAGTTTTCTTCATAAAGGAACCAGCAGAAGAAGTATCGAGCATGGATTGATCATTATGAGAAAGCCGAGCATAAAAGTTTTGAAGGATTATTTCTCTTGAGAGCTCATGATTGGGGCATGTATGCAACATATACTTAAGCCTTCCCCAAGCTTGAGTGATACTTTCTCCTTCACGAGGCCAAAAATTATATATATAATTCCGATCACGATGAACCAAATGCATAGGATAAAATTTCTGGTGGAATTCCAGCTTCAACCGGTTCCAGTCCCATGTATCAGTATCATCACATAGCCTATACCATGTCAATGCCTTTCCCTCCAAAGATAAAGGGAATACTTTCTTCTTAACTCCATATCCGGATGACAAGTGCATATCAGGATGTACCGTTCCATCTCCTGCATAAGGATTAGCTAGCAATTTCTCTATCATACCCAAAGGAATTTCATAATAAATATTTTCAGTAGGTTCAATAGGTGGAGGAGCAACTCTTATTGCTTCCGGTCTAAGTGAAGATACCCCGAACAAGCCCCTCAAAGGATTACTTTCCATAGTGACAAGTGACAATAAATTTCAGCACGTAATATAAATGTTTCCTTACCAAATTCTACTCACCAAAGGCGCTTCACTCCCCGGTAACGGTGCCAGAAAAGAGTCTTGATGACCCACAAGTATAGGGGATCAATCATAGTCCTTTCGATAAGTAAGAGTGTCGAACCCAACGAGGAGCAGAAGGAAATGACAAGCGGTTTTCAGCAAGGTATTCTCTGCAAGTACTGAAAGTAGCGGTAACAGATAGTTTTGATAGCAAGATAATTCGTAACAAGTAACAAGTAACAAGTAAAAAGTATAATAAAGTGCAACAAGGTGGCCCAATCCTTTTTATAGCAAAGGACAAGCCGGAACGAACTCGTATAATAAGCAAAGCGTTCTCGAGGACACATGGGAATTTCATCTAGTCACTTTCATCATGTTTGTTTGATTCGCGTTCGCAACTTTGATAATTTGATATGTGGGTGGACCGGTGCTTGGGTGCTGTTCTTACTTGAAAAAGCCTCCCACTTATGATTACCCCCTCTCGCAAGCATCCGCAACTACGAAAGAAGAATTAAGATAACTCTAACCATCGTATGAAACGTATGGATCCAAATCAGCCCCTTATGAATAGCGCATAAACTAGGGTTTAAGCTTCTGTCACTCTAGCAACCCATCATCTAATTACTACTCCATAATGCCTTCCCTTAGGCCCAAATATGGTGAAGTGTCATGTAGTCGACGTTCACACGACACCACTAAAGGAAGCAACAACATACATATCATCAAAATATCGAACGAATACCAAATTCACATGATTACTTATGACAAGACTTCTCCCATGTCCTCAAGAACAAAAGTAACTACTCACAAATCATGTTCATGTTCAAGATCAGAGGGGTATTGAATAGCATTAAGGATCTGAACATATAATCTTCCACCAAATAAATCAACTAGCATCAACTACAAGATGTAATCAACACTACTAGCAACCCACAGGTACCAATCTGAGGTTTTGAGACAAAGATTGAATACAAGAGATGAACTAGGGTTTGAGATGATATGGTGCTGGTGAAGATGTTGATGAAGATTGGTCCTCCCACGATGCAATGATCGTTGGTGATGTCGATGGCTTCGATTTCCCCCTCCCGGAGGGAAGTATCCCCGGCGGAATCGCTCCGCCGGAGAGCAAAATAGCTACTGCCCAGGTTCCGCCTCGAGACGGCGGCGCTTCATCCCGAAAGCCTTCTCCTTATTTTTTCTAGGGCAAATGGCTTCATATTGCAGAGGGAGGGGGCCAAACGCCAGCTGTGGGCCCCACAAGGCACTAGGGCGCGCCCAGGGGCCGCACCCTGCTGCCTTGTGGGCAGTTGGTGGGTCCCCTCTGGTATTTCTTCTCTCCAGTATTTTTTATATATTCAATAAAAAATCTCGATGAAATTTCAGGTCAATTGGAGCTCTGTAGATTAGGTATCTCTGATGTGGCTATTTCAGGTCCAGAATTCCAGCTGCCGGCATTCTCCCTCTTCATGTAAATCTTGCAAATTAAGAGAGAAAAGGCATAAGAATTGTATCATAAGGTGAAATAATGATCAAAAACATAAAATAAACAGTAGGAAATCATGATGCAAATTGGACGTATCAGTGGCCGCAGTGGCAACTGCTGGGACAGCCACAACGGCAACGACAACTTCCGCCAAGGCTGGCGCGACCAGCCTCGTGAGGCCGCCTGGCGCGATCAGCCTCGTGAGGCAAACCCACAGGCCAACGCCGCTCTTCCGCCGCTGCCACCGCCACCCCGAAGGAACGACGTCAACCCACCTGACGAGTGCGCTGGGGGCTACCAGGAGCCTCGCGCGGTTGCCTGCATCCTCGATGGGGCTCAGGCTCCCGCGTCCAATCGCCACTTCAAGCAGTTCTCTCGCGAGGTGAACGCCGCCCTCCCGAGGCCTGAGGCCGCTCGGCCCCTCAAGTGGTCGTAGTACGCCATCACCTTTGACTCCAAGGACCACCCCAAGTCCACGGCCACCGCATGCGTGCTCCCCATGCTGTGCACTCCCACCATCAGCAACGTCGCGGTCACCAAGACCCTCATCACCAGAGGCACGGGCCTTAACGTGCTCTCCATCGAGACCTTCGAGAAGCTCCAGGTGCCTTACGAGCAGCTCATGCCGATGAGGCCCTTCTCGGGCGTGACCGATGGCTCCACGCTGCCTCTGGGGAGGTGCGCCTCCCTGTCACCTTCGGCACCTGCAAAACTATCACACTGAGCTCATCGACTTTGACGTCGCCCACCTCGGCCTGCCCTACAACGCCATTTTGGGCTACCCCGCGCTCGCCAAGTTCATGGCGGTTACTCATCATGCCTACAACGTCCTCAAGATCCCTGGCTGCAACGGCATCATCACCGTCTCCTGCGACGAGAAGGACGCCATCTGCTCCCTTGAGCACGCCTACAAGGCTGCCGCTACCGCCCATCTGGCTGACGAGGACGCGATCGAGCCTCCTGAGGCCGCGCCCACGAAGAAGAAGCAGCTGTTCTCTCAGGACCGCGCCGAGACGAAGAAGGTGTCGGTTGACGGCAGCGGCTCAGGCCCCGCCTTCACCGTCGGCACCTGCCTTTCTCCTGCATAGGAAGGCGCGCTCGTCGCCTTCCTTTGGGCAAACTCGGATGTTTTCGCTTGGAAAGCATTTGATTTGTCCGGTGTACCGAGGGAGGTGATTGAGCACCACTTAGCGGTGTGCCCCAACGCACGCCCCGTCAAGCAAAGAGCACGGCGCCAGGCGCCCGAGAAGCAAGAGTTCATTGTTCATGAAGTGCGCAAGCTGCAAGAAGCTGGAGTCATCCGTGAGGTGCGCCATCCCGAATGGCTCGCCAACCCAGTCGTCGTCCCCAAGAAGGGCGGCAAGGAACTGTTGACACACGAACGCGTCACGCGTACCCTCGACGCCGGGGGTGATGCACCGCAGCTCACGTCGAGGGAGGCCTGCCGGAAGCGCGATACGCAAGACAATCCGGCGGGCGCTTTTAAGAACCCGAAACCCCACACGCCCGGGAGGGACCCCGTCAGGGAGTGCGGTGGCTATGGGCTGCTCTAGGTCGATTCGCTCGCCCCTAGAGCCTCGGGATTCGCAGCTCTCCAAAACGAAGAACGACGAAGAACGAGGAAGCAATAACGAGGGAGAGATAAAACTAGGGTAAAAGATGTAGATGTGTTTGTTCGATTGTGTGTTGTTTCAATCGGCCATCACCCAACATATATAAAGGGTGGCTGGACTTCCCGTACAAGCAAAGGATTCAGATTTCCTTCCAAAGTATGAAAAACACTAGCCAAATTCGGACTCTCCAAAATCTACCCGAATCTGCGTGCCGGCAAGCGGTAGTACCGCTTCCGGGCACGGTAGTACCGCTTCAAGCGGTAGTACCGCTCTGAGTACCGCTCTACCACCGCCTGGGAGTCTCGGGATATCAGAATAATTTTCATAAGCGGTAGTAATCGCGGTAGTAAAATACGGTACTACCAATTAGCGGTACTTCCGCTCTGGAGGGCGGTACTACCGCTCTGGCTGGTATTACCGCTCGAGTACCGCTCGGGATACCAGAAGAATTTTCGTAAGCGGAACTTGGCGCGGTAGTAATATGCGGTAGTACCGCGCAAGCGGTAGTACCACTGTGGAGGGCAGCAGTACCGCTCCAGAGGCCGTCTTGAGGGGTATCTTGCCGGGTCGCTTTGCCGGATTGTCCTTGCCGGGCCGTCTCCTTGCCTCCTTGCTGGATCGTCTCCTTGCCGAGTTGTCTCCTTGCCGGGTCATCTCCTTGCCGAGTTGTCTCCTTGCCGAGTTGTCTCCTTGCCGGATCGTCTCCTTGCCGAGTTGTCTCCTCGCCGAATCGTCTCCTTGCCGAGTTGTCTCCTCGCTGGATCGCCTCCTGCCGGGCCATCTCCTTGCCGGATCGCCTTCTTGCCGGGCCGTCTCCTTGCCGGGTTTTCGTGTTGGCAAGCTTTTCGCCGGCAAGTCTTTCACACCGGCAAGCTTTTACTCGGGCGGTAGGATTCCATGCCGGCAATATGAACTTTCTCGTATAGAAGACCTTGCCGCTTGGGCCCACCTTTACTGTATTTTGCATCGTGCCAAAATCAGGTGTCAACACATGCCCCCCTCTTTTTCGGCCAAGCGTGTGTGCCGAAAAATAATTTGCATTAGGCTTGTTCTAAGGACGATGTCAACACTCCATCGGCCATGTATATGTGCTTAGGGCGATAATTATATATCGGCCATTGCCCATTTAGGCTTCTTGCCACACACTTGGGTGGTATTTCTTCAAATATTTGCCATTAAGAGTTCGAGGTAGCAATGTTCCTTGCATGGATTCCACCAAATATGAATTTCCGGGAACTATTCTTGCAATCTTGAAAGGGCCTTCCCAGCTTGGAGACCACTTCCCGAACTTTCTGTCCTTTGAACCAATCGGTAGAATCACCTTCCACACAAGATCATCAATCTGAAAATTCTTCAACTTGACCTTCTTATTGTAAGCTCTTGCTACCCTCAACTTGTCCCTTTCTATGGCCTTTAATGCAACCAAACGCTTATCGGCAACCTCATCAATATTGTCCACCATCAAGTTATAAAAGTCCACTGCCGATAAATCATTTTGTTTGGCTATTCTCAAAGCATTCAAATTCACCTCCACCGGTAAAACAGCATCTTGACCATATACGAGCTCATATGGAGTTACCTTTGTCGCACCATGCCTTGAGATTCTATGTGCCCACAAAGCCTCGGACAATAATTCATGCCACCTTCTTGGATTATCTTCAATTTTCTTCTTGATGAGCTTGATCAAAATTTTATTGCTAGACTCAGCTTGTCCATTGGCTTGAGCATAATACGGGGAGGAATTGAGCAACTTTATCTTATATGATTCGGCAAATTCTCTAACTTGATGTGACATGAAAGATGAACCTTGATCCGTAGTTAATGTTTGCGGAATGCCGAATCTATGAATAATGTGCTCACTTATGAATTGAATTACCTCCGTATGCGTCATATTCTTGAGAGGTATTGCTTCAGACCACTTAGTGAAATAGTCAGTTGCCACCAACACGAACCGATGCCCCTTTGAAGAAGAAGGATGAATCTCTCCAATGAAGTCTAATCCCCAACCTCTAAAAGGCCACGGCTTAATAATAGGATGTAACATAGCAGCGGGAGCTAACTGAATATCACCAAACTTTTGACAAGCTTCACATCCTTTATAATACCTGAAGCAATCATTGATCATCGTCGGCCAATAAAATCCAGCACGTCGTAATAACCACTTCATCTTGGGGGCCGACTGATGAGTGCCGCAAATTCCTTCATGAACCTCTCCCATAGCAATTCTCGCTTGGTCTTCGTCCAAACACTTCAAGAGAACATCTTCAACCGTTCGGCGATAAAGACCATCGTCTCTCATTGTATATTTGAAAGCCATGCGCCGAACAGCCCTGTCCACCCTTCCACTCAGATTGCACAAGTAATCAATAATGGGCTTCCTCCAGTCATGATTTTCATCTGCACTAGATTTATTGTTAGTGACCGAATCAGTGGGCTCTGGTTCGGTCTCTCCTATGTTAGCAAGACAAGACATCGGCTTTAGAGAGATATGAAACATGCCATGATCGACATGATAGCCGGATGCTTGTTGTGCCAACTCGTTTGCTCTCCAATTATCATGTCTAGATATATGAGCAATGCTAAAATGATCCAAAGTAGAAATTATATCTAGACATTTATCAAGATAAACATTAAGTGATTCGTCTAAACATTGAAAAACTTTGGATACTTGTTGTACTACTAATAACGAATCACCAAAAGCCTCAATATGTGTAGCACCTATAGCAAGCAACATCTCTAAGCCGAATAACAATGCTTCATATTCGGCTTGATTATTTGTGCAAAAATATTCTAAGCGGCTTGAGGCTTCAAAAACAGCACCATGAGGAGATATATAAGCAATACCAACACCTTGGCCGTTGCTACAAACTGAACCATCAAAATATAATCTCCATGGTACTAACGAGACAAGGTTTATATCAATATCTTGCTTGTCATTAATCCGATGCTCAACGATAAAATTAGCAACAATTTGGCCTTTCATGGATTTTAGAGACTCATAATCCAAATCATACTCAATTAAAGCATAAGCCCATTTACCAATTCTACCACTAAGAATTGGTCTATGCAACATGTATTTAATGACATCGGTTTGACAAGCTACTATGCAAGCACTTGGTACTAGATAATGTCTCAATTTTGTGCAAGCATAGTATAAGCATAGGCATAATTTTTCAATAAATGTATACCTTGTCTCGGCATCCAATAGGCGTCGGCTCAAATAAGTGATAGCATGCTCTTTTCCTTCGGTTTCTTGAGTCAAAACAGCTCCAATAACGCCTTCCTCGGCTGCAATGTAAAGTCTAAAGGGCTCTCTATGCTTGGGCGCCTTCATCACCGGAGGAGTGCACAAATAATTCTTAATCATATCAAATGCTTCTTGCTGTTTTGCCCCCCAAGTAAAATCAACATCATTCTTCAACCGAAGGATATGAGTAAATGCATCAACCTTCCCTGATAAATTAGCTATGAACCTCCTCAAATAATTGACCTTGCCAAGGAATTTTTGCATATCTCTCTTGCATGTTGGAGCCTCCACTTTTTGTATAGCTTCTATCTTTTTGGGATCAATCTCTATGCCATCTTCATGAATAATGAAACCCAAAAACTTACCAGCCGACACGCCAAACGCACACTTCAAAGGATTCATCTTCAGCCTATATTTCTTCATCCTCTCAAAAGCTAAACGCAAATCGGCTAAGTGAGATTCAAAAGCATCCGATTTGACAACAATATCATCAATATAGACTTCAAGTATAACACCGAGTAAATCATGAAAGATCAAATTCATAGCCCTTTGATATGTGGCGCCGGCATTCTTCAATCCAAAGGTCATCACTGTCCACTCAAATAATCCAAGGAAACCGGGGCACTGAAAAACCGTTTTGGACATGTCCTCTTCGGCCATGAAAATTTGGTTGTACCCCGCATTGCCATCAAGAAAGCTAATAACCTTATGTCCAGAAGCATCATTAATAAGCATGTCGGCTATAGGCATAGGATACTCATCTTTGGGCGTAGCTCTATTCAAATCTCTGAAATCAATGCACACCCTCAACTTGCCGGAGCCTTTCTTTTCCACTGGCACAATATTAGAAATCCACTCGGCATACCTGCAAGGTCTAATAAAATTAGCTTTAAGCAAACGACCGATCTCTTCCTTGATCCGGTCATATATTTTTGGATTGAACTTCCTAGCCAATTGTTTATACGGTCTAAAACCGGCTTTTATAGGTAACCGATGCTCCACTAGCTCTCGGCTTAAACCTGGCATCTCATGATATTCCCATGCAAAGCAACAAATATATTCTTTCAATAGCTCGATTAACTTGACTTTACAATCGGCTTTCAAATTTTTGTTTACATATGTCGGCCTAGGAATTGAGCCATCTCCAATATCTACTTCTTCTAATGGATCGGCCGATGTAAAACCTTGTCCAAGTTTATCCATATCACCTAACTCCTCTATAGACTCATACATATCATTCCCATTGGACCGATATTCTGCAAGCCGCTTTTGTAACCACTCAGAGTTAGGATCCATTTAAATACGTCATACCTTGGAGCAGATTTCCACCAGCCGGCTTTAAAGAAACGGGTACAAAACCACTCTTGGTGGTGCTGAGAAAGTCAAACTCTGATAAGTCTCGTCCCGTCAAGCAAGCAGCATTGGGGTGTTGCCAATCCACCGGTGTATCGGCTAAAGCAACGCAAGCCGAATTATCCGCATGAACGATCTCCACTTCATCATCAACCCATTGAATTAAAAACTGGTGCATAGTGGATGTCACACATTGGTTTGCATGAACCCAATCACGGCCTAGAATGACGTTGTAGTTACCTTGCACCTCGGCGACAAAGAATGCAGTAGCCAAAGTTTTGCTTCCAACCGTAAGCTCCACGTAAATCACACCTTTAGCTTTGGTTTTCTCTTTGCCTTCAAATCCATTGAGCACCATATTGGTCTTCATCAATCCTTCGTCAGGCAAACCCAATTTCTTGAAGACTGAATAGGGCATGAGATTCACCACAGCACCACCATCAACAAGCATTCGAGTAATTGGTGATCCATTGATATGGCCCCTGAGGTACAACGGTTTCAAGTGTGTCACTGGTTCTTTTGGCTTCTCAAATATTGCATTCTTAGGGCCAAAATCCAGCTGAGCCACCTCCCCTTCTTCATCTATAGCACGAAACTCAGCGGGTAAGTAAAACACCATGTTGATATCCATACCTTCATGCACCGGTGTAGGCTCACAATCCACCATATCTTCCTTCTCCTCGGGCGTGTCTACTGGTTCTGAAATTTGTTCGAGCGAAGCGGAATCAATAGGCGCCGCGGACGATGTAATAACAGTGGCATCGTCCTCCTTTGGTGGTACAGGCACTGATGTGACAGATGTAGAGACTACCGCACTTTGTATTTGCTTAGGCACCCATACTTGTTTTGTAGGTACCATGGGCCGAATGTCATTGAACCAGTTATCCCTTTGCTTTTCGGCCTCCTGTTCAGCCATCTCATGACTTCTCATCCTCTGTAGTTTTCTCTTTTGTGTTTTTGTCAGCCCTGGAGGACACCACTTAGGTTGCATATATTTTGGATCTTTGGGCTTGGCTTTGCTCGTGCTAGCTTCATGATCATTAGCTGAGTGCTTTGGCGCGATAACAAGTATCGGCTCAGTAGGATTGTTACGCACAGTCGGTTGTTGTATGGCGAATGTTTCAGTGCCCAAGATGAGTGAGCCAGCATCAACTTTTTCTTTGCCCTTTCCAGACTCAACCGCTGCACTTGGTGATTTGGCACGCCACACCTGCTTGTTGATCCCTTCTTGATTATTCTGCATCGGCCGATTGACTCCATTGTTCAAACGGCCTCGTGTGGGATAAGAACGCCTCTCACGCATAGGTCTCCTTGGTTCTACCCATCCTGGATGAAAAGCATAAGGGGCCATTGGGGGCTGCCCCCATCCTCTATTGAATCCTCCCATGTAGTATGGTGCATAGGGAGGTGGCGCCATCCACGGTCCTGGCGCCCATGACCCATATGGCCTTGTGTGATGCTGCAATTCTTGCCTCGGAGGTGATCTTGGGCGCTTCAAATTTGATGGCCGATTAGACTAGAACCGGCCGCTTGATTAGCATACTTGGACATCAACATATCAAAAGTTGGCTTGGCTCTCTTGCGCTGCACTTTGGCTTCATTCAGCTTCCACTTGCCAACTTCCGGACTCTTGGGCTTGACAAATTTAACACGAGTGTCTTGTTGCTCCTATGGTTGCCCCCCAAGTGTAGGATTCTTGACGGTGATCTTGATTATCTCTCCACCATCGGGTTGCTTGTCAAGCACCACTTGCCTTCCCAAGATCTTGTCGCCATCTCTGTTTTTCCTGGGCTCACCAATGACAACATTAGTTTTATTAGCGGATTCGGCCACCTCCGGCCGAATGAGTAACTTTTTCCCCTCCAAATCCAGAGTATTCATTGGGAAGGGCTGCTTATCCACTTGCATTTCAGAAAAGTTCAATCGTCCGTCGGAAAACATTGCAATCATTAGTTGCATGAGAAAAAGAATTATGATACTTGCAATAAGCATGCCGTTTCAGCTCTTCAAACGGCGGTAAAGTATGAGATATTCTAATAATCTTAGCTTGTAGCAAAGCATCAAATATTCTATCACATTTAGCAATGTTAAAAGTAAACTTCATCTCATCATCACGATTCTTATGAATCGGCTTTAGATCATGACAAGTAAAAGGTTTGGCCTTCGAGGGCCAAACAAATTCAGCAGCTTAAATATCACCCTCATCGTCTGAATGATCACTATCATATTCAACCATATTCATCTTTGGACGATCAGTTTTATATCTATGCACTTCTTTGAGGTCCTTGCTTCGGCTTTCATGAGCCAAAGCCCTTTGTAAGACTTGGTTGATACTTATAAACTCATAGCCTTCTAGCTTTTCTCTAATTTGAGTTCTCAAACCATTAAGCACAAGATCTGCCAAGTCTCTCTCGGTTATCACTAAACTATAGCACCGGTTTTTTGTCTCTCTAAATCTCTTGACGTAATCGGAGACCGATTCATCATGCTTCTGCTTAACCGATGTAAGATGTGACAACTTAAGTTCATTGTCGCCGCTATAAAAATGATCATGAAATTTTTGCTCTAGTTGTGACCAAACACGAATAGATCCATGCGGCAAAGAAAAAAACCATGAAAATGCAGTACCAGTTAATGACAAAGGAAATAAACGCACTTTCAATTCATTTATCGAGCCTGCTTCACCCAATTGTGCTAGGTATTGGCTAACATGCTCCCATGTGGTTTTCGTGCCCTCTCCATTGAACTTAACAAAATCTGGAATTTTATATCCTTGGGGGCACGGAATTGCATCAAAGTACTCAGGATACGGCTTTTGATAAATCCGATTCCTAGGTAATTCAACGCCAAAATTCTCTCGAAGCGTTTTAGCCATCTCCTCTCTAAAATTAGCTAAAGCATCGTCCATAGTAGACGATGGAGCTTGTGGCAATGGCATAGGAGGATTAGGGTTAGCAACTATGGGTGTAAATTGTGGCATGTTGGCCGAACCATAGTTCGGCGATGATCTAGCAATGTTTCCACCTATCGGTAAGGTTTGGTTCGGCGTTGCCACCGAACTCTGCATATTCATGAAAGGATTAAGCGGGGCAGCCACAATTTGATTGGTATGGGTGGGAATATAATTCATCGGCATGGGGGGCGCCGATGAGATAGGCAAAGCTGAATTAGGGTTTCCCATACTAGCAGGCATATTAGGCATATTCTTCTGAGCATTATTATTTTCTAAGAAAGTTTGATAGATCAGATTATTGCTATCAGAAATACGGCTCTCAATTTCAGCCCATTGCTCAGGAGAAAAGGTAGTACTTACAGAAGGTTTAACCTGATCGGCTTGAAGAGGAGGGAACTTGATTTCTCCAACCGGAGTGATATTGCCTTGGCGGTCCTTCTTGAAGTTTCCAAGGAACTCCTGCAACTCCTTCTCTTCATGCGCCTTCTTGTACTCCTCATAAGCTTGGCGATGCTCGGCCGATAACTCCTCCAGATTGGGCTTGATGATGTTATCGGCGTCAACTTCCGAGGGATTGGGAAGATTGGACATGATGGATGATGATGATGGATCAAAGATCCCCAGCGGAGTCGCCAAAAAGTGTGTTGACACACGAACGCGTCACGCGTACCCTCGACGCCGGGGGTGATGCACCGCAGCTCACGTCGAGGGAGGCCTGCCGGAAGCGCGATACGCAAGACAATCCGGCGGGCGCTTTTAAGAACCCGAAACCCCACACGCCCGGGAGGGACCCCGTCAGGGAGTGCGGCGGCTATGGGCTGCTCTAGGTCGATTCGCTTGCCCCTAGAGCCTCGGGATTCGCAGCTCTCCAAAACGAAGAACGACGAAGAACGAGGAAGCAATAATGAGGGAGAGATAAAACTAGGGTAAAAGATGTAGATGTGTTTGTTCGATTGTGTGTTGTTTCAATCGGCCATCACCCCAACATATATAAAGGGCGGCTGGACTTCCCGTACAAGCAAAGGATTCAGATTTCCTTCCAAAGTATCAAAAACACTAGCCAAATTCGGACTCTCCAAAATCTGCCCGAATCTGCGTGCCGGCAAGCGGTAGTACCGCTTCCGGGCACGGTAGTACCGCTTCAAGCGGTAGTACCGCTCTGAGTACCGCTCTACCACCGCTTGGGGGTCTCGGGATATCAGAAGAATTTTCATAAGCGGTAGTAATCGCGGTAGTAAAATACGGTACTACCGATTAGCGGTACTTCCGCTCTGGAGGGCGGTACTACTGCTCTGGCTGGTATTACCGCTCGAGTACCGCGCTACCACCGCTCGGGATACCAGAAGAATTTTCGTAAGCAGAACTTGGCGCAGTAGTAATATGCGGTAGTACCGCGCAAGCGGTAGTACCGCTGTGGAGGGCGGTAGTACCGCTCCAGAGGCCGTCTTGAGGGGTATCTTGCCGGGTCGCTTTGCCAGATTGTCCTTGCCGGGCCGTCTCCTTGACTCCTTGCCGGATCGTCTCCTTGCCGAGTTGTCTCCTTGCCGGGTCGTCTCCTTGCCGAGTTGTCTCCTTGCCGAGTTGTCTCCTTGCCGGATCGTCTCCTTGCCGAGTTGTCTCCTCGCCGGATCGTCTCCTTGCCGAGTTGTCTCCTCGCCGGATCGCCTCCTGCCGGGCCATCTCCTTGCCGGATCGCCTTCTTGCCGGGCCGTCTCCTTGCCGGGTTTTCGTGTTGGCAAGCTTTTCGCCGGCAAGTCTTTCACACCGGCAAGCTTTTACTCGGGCGGTAGGATTCCATGCCGGCAAGCCTTTCATGCCGGCAATATGAACTTTCTCGTATAGAAGACCTTGCCGCTTGGGCCCACCTTTACTGTATTTTGCATCGTGCCAAAATCAGGTGTCAACAGGAACGAATGTGCATCGACTTCACAAGCCTCAACAAGGCCTGCCCTCAGGACCCCTTTCTGCTGCCGCATGTCAGCCAGGGTGCGGACTCCACCACCGACTACGCCCGCATGCCCTTCGGCCCGAGGAACGCCAGCGCCACCTTCCAGTGGCTGGCGCGCCTCGCACCTGGGTCTCGAGCGGCGAGGGGTGCGGAGTTCCCGGGACGGCCCCGGCGCGTCGCCTCCTCAGACCTCTCCCCCACTGAGTCTCGCGAGTCCCCCGGGCCTCAAGAGCCCCTCGTCCCCTGAGGAGCGAGCTTCCACGGCACGCCTCGCCAGGCGACCTGACACTTCTCCAGCACAATTCTGCCAGGTGCGTTCGAGCGTTACCACGCGCAGCCCGAGTCCCTCCTCGCCGCGCCCTCCGCACCATCGCCTCCGGGATCCTCCTACCAAGGTGATTTTGTTTTACTCAATTGAGGGCGCCCCACGGGCTGCACCAACCTCAAGATGACCCGTGCCGGACACGGCAGCCGCACCTCTTTTTGGTTATGTAATGAATCTTATTTTTATGCCCCAGTAAGTTCGTGTTACCTGCTTAATTGTGTATTTGGTACGGTGCCGTGTCGAGAGCGCCGCGCGCTCGCAATCTCCCTCCTGACCGTTCCCTGAGCGGGGGCTAGGCACGGCGCCTGTGCTCGGGTCAGTCCCTGCAGCGCCGCTAAATCCAAGTGACTGAGCTCTGGCTCACGGGCCTACTCCCGTGCACGTCACCTCGCCATGGTCCTTGGTGCCTTATCTCCTCACGTAACGGCCACTAGCAAGCGCGCATCGCTCCCCTGTTGTGAGGCTTGTCGACATGCAGTTGTCTCAGGAGCAAGCCGCTCGGAAGCCTCGCGGGTGGCGTCTCGCGGGCCAGCCTGCGGCGGTCGCCTAATCAAAAGGCCTCGCGAGCAGAAAACTTCGAGGGCCAAGCCTCGTGAGGCACACCTCGTGAGCCGCGTGCACCCCTCGTGAGCCGTGGCTCGCCCAATGCCACTCTCCGCAAAAGCTAAGTCTAACCACCTCGCAAGATGCCCTCACCATCTCTCGAGCTCCCTCCTTTCGTGATCTCGCTAAGTGCTGGCGTTTTTTCTTCGCGCGAGCCGCTTGTACGTCAAAGGGGGGCTCCCTGAGCATCGCGCCTCGGGAGCTCTTACCTCCCTCGGCGCCCTACACCTCCTGGCCTTGCAAAGGCACGAGTCCTATCAAACCAGTGCCGGCTGCAGCCCGCTCGGGGGCTGGGCCCTGACGACGTAGAGCACATAGGCGAGCAAGAAAAAAAAAGGCAAGCCTCGCGAGAGGACTTCAGGAGGGAACATACATTCCAAACCACAAAAGCATTAAGTTAAAACACAGAAGCCATCGTTTTCACGTCCCAACGGGACTGCATAGTTCTCATACAGGGCAAGGAAAGAATATGCGCGAAGCACAGCTCACCTCCAAGAGCCGCCTCGCGCGCCGCGCGCACCTAATCAGAATCTTCATCTTCGCTCTTGACGCGAGGGGAGCTGTCGTCGCTCTCGCTTCCACCGAAGGAGGCGGCGCCGTCGTCACTGCTGCCTTTGCTGGAGGAGCCGGTGTCACTGCCGCTCTCGCTCTCCGCGCAGCACTCCAGACGGCTGCCGGAGACCCCGAAGAACTTCACGAAGAGCGTGGCGGCCCCGTCATACTTGAACTGGAGAACGTGGCCCCGCTTCAGGCCGCGAGCAAGGGCAAACGACTTCCACCCCTGCTTCAAGAACATGAAGCCCGAGGGGGTGAACTCCGTCGCCACCCAGGAGGGGCCATTGCAGCAGCCGTCCGCCTGCACCCATAGACCCAAGGGCACGCGGTCCACCATCACCCCCGCGAAGGAGTCTGGAAGCTGAAGCCAGGTGCAGGGCCGACGATGCATGCCCACTATGAACTCGTGAGCCGCCTCCGCTGAGTGGCTCCCTGCCTGGGGAGGTTGGGTGGCTGCCCCGCCATGGCCACCTCGGCCACGGGCACTGCGCCCTCCGCGCCCGCGGGCAGCGCCCCTTCCACGGGCACTGGGACCGGCACCGGCAGCCGCGGGAGAGCAACCTCGGCCCCGGGGGGGACCCTAGATGCAGCAGCAGAAGCACGGGCTCGGCCTCTTCCCCTCGCCATCATCGCAGAGGCCCGCCTGGATCGTGGAGGAGGAAGGTACTGATGGAAGAAGATGGGCGGGGAAGGCCTTCCCCCGCGTCTTTATAGCGCTCAAGGGAGGCCCGCTCCGCGCCGTTCAACCTTCGACGCGCGCAAGGATTCGAGGCGGCACCGCAAGGAAGGAAATGACGGTCTCGCGCCGTGTCCGGGCAGGCTTTATGTCAGTGCAGGCAGTTACCAAGGCGTCGTGGGAGAAGTGGGGGCGACCCCCGTCACATCGTGCGCCACGCGTCGGGCCTGGCCCCAAGCGGTTAGGACCCATGTCGTTTCTCCCCGAATAGGCAGGAACCTGCGCGCCACGGGCCCGGGGGCTACTGTCGGGCCCGTGGAACCCAGGGTATCCCGGCCCGTCTGCCTGCGGCCCAGAATGCAACGCCTGGCGGAGGCCCAATAGGTGGCCCACCAGCGGGCACCTTGATACGTCCATTTTGCATCATGTTTTCCTACTGTTATTTATAGTGTTTTTAATCAATATAACACTTTGTGGAGCAATTCTAATGCCTTTTCTCTCTTAATATGCAAGATTTACGCAAGGAGGGAGATTGCCGACAGCTGGAATTCTGGACCTGAAAAAGCTATGTCAGAGATACCTATTTTGCACATCTCCAAATGAGCTGGAATTTTACGGAGATTTATTTTGGAATAAATAAAAAATACTGGAAGCAAGAAGTACCAGAGAGGGCCACCCAGGTGCCCACGACGCACCACGGCGCGCCACCCCCCTAGGCGCGCCCTGGTGGCTCGTGGGGCCCTTGGCCAGCCTCTGGCCCCCATTTTTTGGTATATAAGCCCATTTTCCCTAGAAAAAATAAGGAGAAGACATTTGGGACGGTGCGCCGCCGTCTCGAGGCGGAACTTGGGCAGAAGCACTTTTGCTCTCCGGCGGAGCGATTCTGCCGGGGATACTTCCCTCCGGAAGGGGGAAATCGGAGCCATCGACATCACCAATGATCCTCTCATCGTGGGAGGACCAATCTTCATCAACATCTTCAACAACACCATCTCATCTCAAACCCTAGTTCATCTCTTGTATTCAATCTTTGTCTCAAAACCTCAGATTGGTACCTGTGGGTTGCTAGTAGTGTTGATTACATCTTATAGTTGATGGTAGTTGGTTTATTTGGTGGAAGATTATATGTTCAGATCTATTATGCTATTTAATACCCCTCTGATCTTGGACATGAAGATGATTTGTGAGTAGTTACTTTTTTTCATGAGGACATGGGAGAAGTCTTGTCATAAGTAATCATGTGAATTTGGCATTCGTCCGATATTTTGATGATATGTATGTTGTTGATTCTCTTAGTGGTGTCATGCGAACGTCGACTACATGGCACTTCACCATCTTTGGGCCTAAGGGAATGCATTGTGGAGTAGTAATTAGATGATGGGTTGCTAGAGTGACAAAATATTAAACCCTAGTTTATGCGCTATTCCGCAAGGGGCTGATTTGGATCCATATGTTTAATGCTATGGTTAGAGTTATCTTAATTCTTCTTTCGTAGTTGCGGATGCTTGCGAGAGGGGGTAATCATAAGTGGGAGGCTTGTTCAAGGATAATGGAACCAACCAGCAAAAAACATTAACGTAAGAACAGCACCCAAGCACCGGTCCACCCACATATCAAATTATCAAAGTAGCGAACGCGAATCAAACCAACATGATGAAAGTGACTAGATGAAATTCCCATGTGTCCTCGAGAATGCTTTGCTTATTATAAGAGATCATTCCGGCTTGTCCTTTGCTACAAAAAGGATTGGGCCACCTTGCTGCACTCTTTGCTACTATTGCTACTTGTCACTTGTTACAAATTATCTTGCGAAAACTACTCGTTACCGATAATTTCAGTGCTTGCAGAAAATACCTTGCTGAAAACCGCTTGTCATTTCCTTCTGCTCCTCGTTGGGTTCGACACTCTTACTTATCGAAAGGACTACGATTGATCCCCTATACTTGTGGGTCATCAAGACTCTTTTCTGGTGCCGTTGCTGGGGAGTGAAGCGCCTTTGGTGAGTGGAATTTGGTAAGGAAACATTTATATTACGTGCTGAAATTTACTTTCACTTGTCACTATGGAAAGTAATCCTTTGAGGGGTTTGTTCGGGGTATCTTCACCTCGACCGGAAACACAAATAGTTGCTCCTCAACCTACTGCACCTACTGAAAATATTTATTATGAGATTCCTTCGGGTATGATAGAGAAACTGCTTGCTAATCCTTATGCAGGAGATGGAACGGTACATCATGATATGCACTTGATCTATGTGGTTGAAATTTGTGGATTATTTAAGCTTGCAGGTTTATCCGGAGATGGAGTTAAGAAGAAAGTATTCCTTTATCTTTGGAGGTAAAGGCATTGACATGGTATAGGCTATGTGATGATACTGATACATGGGACTGGAACCGATTGAAATTGGAATTCCACCAGAAATTTTATCCTATGCATTTGGTTCATCGTGATCGGAATTATATATATAATTTTTGGCCTTGTGAAGGAGAAAGCATCGCTCAAGCTTGGGGGAGGCTTAAGTACATGATGTACACATGCCCCAACCATGAGCTCTCAAGAGAAATTATCTTACAGAATTTTTATGCTCGGCTTTCTCATGATGATCGAACCATGGTCGATTCTTCTTCGACTGGCTCCTTTATGAAGAAAACTATTGAATTCAGATGGGATCTTCTGGAAAGAATTAAACGCAACTCTGAAGATTGGGAACTCAACAAAGGTAATGAGTCAGGTATAATACTTGAGTTCGATTGTGTTAAATCTTTTATGGATACCAATGCTTTTCGTAAGTTTAGCAGTAAATATGGACTTGACTCTGAGATAGTAGCTTCCTTTTGTGATTCATTTGCTACTCATGTTGATCTCCCTAAGGAGAAGTGGTTTAAATATCATCCCCCTATTAAAGAAAAGATTGAGGAACCCGTTAGTGTTAAAGAAGAAACAATTGTTCACCATGTTGATCCAGTTGTGCCTACTGCTTATATTGAGAAACCACCTTTTCCTGTTAGGATTAAGGAACATGCTAAAGTTTCAACTGTGGTTAACAAAAGTAATATTAGAGCACCTAAACCCTCTGAACAAATTAAAGTTGAACCTAATATTGCTATGGTTAAAGATCTTTTGGTCGATAATATAGATGGGCATGTTATTTACTTCTGTGATGAATCAGCTAGAATTGCTAAACCAGATCCTAAAGATAAAAACAGACCTGTAGTAGGCATGCCTGTTGTCTCTGTTAAAATAGGAGATCATTGTTATCATGGCTTATGTGATTTGGGTGCTAGCATGAGTGTTATTCCGTTTACCTTATACCAAGAAATTATGAATGATATTACCTGTTGAAATAGAGGACATTGATGTTACTATTAAGCTTGCAAACAGAGATACCATTACACCGCTTGGGATCGTTAGAGATGTTGAAGTCTTGTGTGGAAAAATAAAATACCCTACTGATTTTCTATTCCTCGGTTCTCCACAAGATGATTTTTGTCCCATTATATTTGGTAGACCTTTCTTGAACACTGTTAATGCCAAGATTGATTGCACTAAAGAAAGTGTTAGTGTTGATTTCGGTGGTACGTCTCATGAGTTTAATTTCTCCAAGTTTCGTAGACAACCTCATGATAAAGAATTGCCTAGTAAAGATGAAATTATTGGTCTCGCTTCTATTGCCGTACCTCCTACTGATCCGTTAGAACAATATTTGCTAGACCATGAAAATGATATGCATATGAATGAAACAAATGAAATAGATAAGATGTTCTTTGATCAACCACCTATCCTTAAACACAATTTGCCTGTTGAAACTCTTGGAGGCCCTCCTCCGCCTAAAGGTGATCCTGTATTTGAATTGAAGCAATTGCCTGATACATTGAAATATGCTTATCTTGATGAAAAGAAGATATATCCTGTTATTATTACTGCTAACCTTTCAGAGCATGAGGAAAAGAGATTACTGAAAACTCTAAGGAAGCACCGAGCTGCTATTGGATATACTCTTGATGATCTTAAGGGCATTAGTCCCACTCTATGTCAGCACAAAATTAATATGGAGCCTGATGCTAAACCAGTGGTTGACCACCAACGATGATTAAATCCTAAGATGAAAAAGGTGGTAAGAACAAAAATATTAAAGTTTCTGGAAGCAGGTATAATCTATCCCATAGCTGATAGTAGATGGGTAAGTGATAACCCACAAGTATAGGGGATCAATTGTAGCTTTTTCGATAAATAAGAGTGTCGAACCCAATGAGGAGCTAAAGGTAGAATTAATATTCCCTTCAAGTTCTATCGACCACCGATACAACTCTACGCACGCTTAATGTTCGCTTTACCTAGAAGAAGTATAAAACTATTTTGTAGGTGATAGGATAGGTTTGCAAGAATAAAACTAGAAGTACTTTGTGAGAATAAAACTATGAGTAATTTGCAAGATAATAAAAGTTAGTTGTTTAGTAGAAAGCTTTTGTAACACAAGAGAATGATTTGTCCCTAGGCAATCGATAACTAGACCGGTAATCATTGTTGCAATTTTATATGAGGGAGAGGCATGAGCTAACATACTTTCCGTACTTGGATCATATGCACTTATGATTTTAACTCTAGCAAGCATCCGCAACTACCAAATATCATTAAGGTAAAACCCAACCATAGCATTAAGTATCAAGTCCTCTTTACTCCCATACGCAACAACCCCCTTACTCGGGTGTAAGTTCTGTCACTCTAGCCGCCCATCATAAGAGAATTATGAACGTATTGCAACACCCTACAGCGGGGATCCCTCACGCTTGCGCGACACGGAGGGCACCATAGGACAGCACCAAAATAAAACATACAACTCAAACCAATCACGATCATCAATCAACCCATAGGACAAAACGAATCTACTCAAACATCATAGGATGGCCACAAATCATTGGATAATAATATGTAGCATTAAGCACCATGTTTAAGTAGAGAATTACAGAGGGAATTGAGAGGTTACACCGCTGCATAGAGGGGGAGAGAGTTGGTGTTGATGGCGGCGAAGTTGTTGGTGTAGATCGCCATCACGATGTTTCCCCCGGTGGCGCTCCGGCGCCACCGGAAGAGAGGGGGAGAGAGAGCCCCCCTCCTTCTTCCTCTTCCTTGGACTGCCCCCTAGATGGGAGGAGAGTTTCCCCTCTGGTCCATGGCTGCCATGGCGGCGGAGGGGCAGGAGCCCCTCCTAGATTGGATCTCTCTGTCCGTTCTCTTCTGTTTCGCGTTACTATTTTCTGGCCCTTCACCGTTTCTTAAATTCCTAGAGATTCGTAACTCCGATTGGGCTGAAATTTTAACACGATTTTCTTCCAGATATTATCTTTCTTGCGACGAAAGAAGGGGGTCAACCGACTTACGAGGTGCTCACGAGTCACCAGGGCGCGTTTGCCCCCCCCAGGTACGCCCTAGTGCCTTGTGGCCACCTCGGACACCGTCTTGCATTGATTCTTCTTCTCAAAAATTACATATAATCCAAAATAAATCTCCGTAAATTTTTATCGCGTTTGGACTTCGTTTGATATCGATATTCTGTGAAACAAAAAACATGCAACAAACAGGAACTGGCACTGGGCACTGGATCAATATGTTAGTCCCAAAAATAATATAAAATGTTGCCAAAAATATGTGAAAGTTGTAGAATATTGGCATGAAACAATAAAAATTTATAGATACAACGGAGACGTATCAGTAAGTCCCGTTCATTGTGTCCCTAAGAAAGGAGGTATCACTGTTGTTCCTAATGATAAAAATGAACTCATTCCACAAAGAATTGTAACTCGTTATAGGATGGTAATTGATTTTAGAAAATTAAACAAAGCTACTAGAAAATATCATTACCCCTTACCTTTTATTGATCAAATGTTAGAAAGATTGTCTAAGCATACACAGTTCTACTTTCTTGATGGATATTCTGGTTTCTCTCAAATACCTGTATCACCAGCCGATCAAGGGAAAACCACCTTTACTTGTCCTTTTGGAATTTATGCTTATAGATGTATGCCTTTTGGTTTATGCAATGCACCTGCTACCATTCAAAGTTGTATGACTGCTATATTCTCTGACTTTTGTGAAAAGATTGTTGAGGTATTCATGGATGATTTCTCCATTTACGGAACTTCTTTTGATGATTGCTTAAGCAACCTTGATCGAGTTTTGCAGAGATGTGAATAAACTAATCTTGTCTTGAATTGGGAGAAGTGCCACTTTATGGTGAATGAAGGTATTGTCTTGGGGCATAAAATTTCTGAAAGAGGTATTGAAGTTGATAAAGCTAAGGTTGATGCTATTGAGAAAATGCCATGTCCAAAAGATATTAAAGGTATAAGAAGTTTCCTAGGTCATGCTGGTTTCTATAGGAGATTTATTAAAGACTTCTCTAAAATTTCTAGGCCTCTTACCAATCTCTTGCAAAAAGATGTTCCATTTGTTTTTGATGATGATTGTGTAGAAGCCTTTGAAACACTTAAGAAAGCCTTAACCACTGCACCTATTGTTCAACCACCTGATTGGAACTTGCCTTTTGAAATTATGTGTGATGCTAGTGATTATGCTATTGGTGCTGTTCTAGGACAGAGAGTTGATAAGAAATTAAATGTTATCCATTATGCTAGTAAAACTCTAGACAGTGCTCAAAGAAATTATGCTACTACTGAAAAATAATTTTTAGCAGTTGTGTTTACATGTGATAAATTCAGATCTTATATAGTTGTTTCTAAAGTAACTGTTCACACCGATCATGCTGCTATTAAATATCTTATGGAAAAGAAAGATGCTAAACCTAGAATCATTAGGTGGGTTCTATTACTACAAGAATTTGACTTGCATATTACTGATAAAAAGGGAGCTGAGAATCCCGTAGCAGATAATTTGTCTAGAATGGAAAATGTTCTTGATGACCCACTTCCTATTAATGATGATTTTCCTGATGAACAATTAGCTGTCATAAATGCTTCTCGTAATACTCCTCGGTATGTGGACTATGCTAATTATATTGTTGCTAAATTTATACCACCTAGTTTCACATACCAACAAAAGAAAAAGTTCTTCTATGATTTAAGACATTACTTTTGGGATGATCCACATCTTTGCAAAGAAGGATTAGATGGTATTATTAGACGTTGTATACCTGAGCATGAACTGGAACAAATCCTACGGAAGTGTCATTCCGAGGCTTATGGAGGACACCATGCAGGAGACAGAACTGCACATAAGGTATTACAAGCCAGTTTCTATTGGCCTACTCTTTTCAAGGATGCTCGTAAGTTTGTCTTATCTTGTGATGAATGTCAAAGAATTGGTAATGTTGGTAGACGCCAGGAAATGCCTATGAATTATTCACTTGCTATTGAACCATTTGATGTTTGGGGATTTGATTATATGGGACCTTTTCCTAAATCCAATGGGTATACTCATATTTTAGTTGTTGTTGATTATGTTACTAAGTGGGTAGAAGCTATTTCAACTAGTAGTGCTGATCATAACACTTCTATTAAAATGCTTAAAGAAGTTATTTTCCCGAGGTTTGGAGTCCCTAGATATTTAATGACTGATGGTGCTTCACATTTTATTCATGGTGCATTCCGTAAATTGCTTGCTAAATATGATGTCAACCATAGAATTGCATCTCCCTATCACCCTCAATCCAGTGGTCAAGTTGAATTAACTAATAGAGAAATAAAATTGATTTTGCAGAAGACCGTTAATAGATGAATGGAGAACCCAAGCTTATGAAAATGCCAAATTGTTTAAAGAAAAAGTTAAAAGATGGCATGATAGAAGAATTCAAAAATGGGAATTTAAAGTGGGTGAGCAAGTTCTATTGTACAATTCTTGTTTGAGATTCTTTGTAGGAAAACTTCTCTCTAAATGGGAAGGACCGTATATCATCGAAGAAGTTTACCGCTCCGGAGCCATCAAAATAAACAACTCCGAAGGCACTAATCCGAGAGTGGTGAACGGGCAAAGAATTAAGCACTATATTTCAGGTACCCCCATTAATGTTGAAACCAATATTATTGAAACATTTACACCGGAAGAATACATAAGAGAGACCTTCCGGAATGCTCCAGAACCCTGAAAAGGAAGAGGTAGGTGATACGGTAAGTAAACCGACTCCAAAAATTCCATGAAAATACTTTCTGTCAGTTTTGGAATATTAGAAAAAAAATACAAAAATAAGAAACAGCCGAGGGGACCCACCTGGTGCCCACGAGGCACCAGGGCGCGCCACCCCCCCAGGCGCGCCCTGGTGGATCGTGGGCCCCTCATGAGCCTTCTCGACTCCGTTTTTCTTCTAGATTACTTGTTTTGCAAGATAAAAATTCTTTATATATACTCCCGGACGTTTTGACCACCGTATCACAGAAATCTCCTCTGTTCTTGTTTCGTGCTATTTTTCTGACAGATCTAGATCGCTATGGCTCTACCAAGCTCTTCCAAGGACAAGTTCTACGAGAAGGTCATCAACCCCTACCTACCAGAGGTGATGAAACACCCTCAAGCCATTGAGATGCGTGAGGGGGTGCTTCACATCCGGGATGTGCAAGGACCCAAGAAGACCGGGAGCGTGGAGTCCAGGCTCGAAGCGGTGGAGTAGGAGATCTTCAAGTGCCAAGGGATGGTGGAACATGGACTCAGCGCCAACCACTCCATGAACACGGAGTTCACCCGTGATCGCAAGGTGGATGACCGATCGATGGGGGACATCATCTTCAAGCTCAATGAACGAATCAACTACCTCCAAGGCCAAATCTATGATCTTCAAAACCAAAATTATGAGTATGAGGCAATATTCAAAGCCGGAGGACAAGCCCACCACTTCATCACCACCACCATCATCGAAGAAGGAAACTTGAGTATATGGGTATGGGCACTCCCCTTGGCTTGTGCCAAGCTTGGGGGAGGCGCCCCGGTATCGTATCACCATCACTTTTGCTATCTTTACCCATTTTTAGTTCGATCCTTAGTGATTTCGTTATTTAGTTGAATAAAAGTTTAGTATGATCTATTTTCGAGTGCTAGTTTCGTGATCTATCTATCTATGTAATCAAGTTGAGAGTTATATAATAAAGAGTAGTTTTAATTTTTGCTTCTTTACTTTTATGTTTCAATCCTAGCAATGAAAATAATGAAAAAGATCATATGCTAATCTTATGGAAAGTAATGACATTACATAAAGAAAAGTATAAGTGGTAAAATTTATTGGAAGTTAACAAACATAGCATTAGTCAATGATGCAATTCATGAAAGACTTAATAAGGGAAGAGAAGATTCACATGCAAATACACTATCTTGGACATCTTTTATGATTGTGAGCCCCCATTAAGTATTATATGTCAAATTGTTGACGTTGGACAAGGAAGACAACGTAATGAGTTATGTTTGCTTATATTCACATAGAAGTTATATTGTCATAGATCCTTCAACATGTGGTGCTTGCTCAATATCTTTGCTAGCCAAAAATCTGCACCAAGTAGAGATACTACTTGTGCATCCAAAACCCTTAAACCCAGTTTCATGTCATGAGAGTCCACTATATCTACCTATGGATTGAATAAGATCCTTCAAGTAAGTTGTCATCGGTGCAAAAAGCAATAAAAATTGCCTCTAAATATGTCTGAACTTTTATTGTAAGGGAAAATAAGCTTTGTACGAACTTGTGATGGTATAGAAATTAAAGCGACAAACTGCATAATAAAGGTTGCTATCACAAGGGGCAATATAAAGTGACATTCCTTTGCATTAAGAGCTTGTGCATCCAACAACAAAAAGCGCATGACACCCTCTGCTTCCCTCTGCGAAGGGCCTATCCTTTACTTTTATGTATTTACTTTTTATGCAAGAGTCAATAGTGTTCTCCCCTATTCCTTTTTATTTTTCTCTTTTGCAAGCATCATGTGGTGGGGAAAGATCTAGGCATATATATCTAGTTGGATATGAGTGATCATGAGTTATTATTGTTGACATCACCCTTGAGGTGAATAAGTTGGGAGGCGAAATTATAAGCCCCTGTCTTTCTATGTGTCTGGCTAAAACTTTTTGCTCCATATATATGTTGTGAGTGTTAGCAATCATAGAAGACTATATGATGGTTGAGTATGTCGACTTGCTAAAAAGCTCCTACATGAGACCCTTCCTGAAAATATGATGAATTGCAATTGCATTGTTTACTGAGAATATAGTTTGTTAGTTTTCAAGAAAGTTTATGTCTTATACTTCATTGTTGTGATGAATTGTTACTTGCTCATGAGAAGTTTTATGATGATAAATATTGTTGTTATAATAATGATCATGATGCTACCATGTCCGTATTTTTTTTTTATCGACACCTCTCTCTCTAAACATGTGGACATGATTATCGATATCAGCTTTCGCTTGAGGACAAGCAAGGTCTAAGCTTGGGGGAGTTGATACGTCTATTTTGCATCATGTTTTCCTACTGTTATTTATAGTGTTTTTAATCAATATAACACTTTGTGGAGCAATTCTAATGCCTTTTCTCTCTTAATATGCAAGATTTACGCAAGGAGGGAGATTGCCGGCAGCTGGAATTCTGGACCTGAAAAAGCTATGTCAGAGATACCTATTCTGCACATCTCCAAATGAGCTGAAATTTTACGGAGATTTCTTTTGGAATAAATAAAAAATACTGGAAGCAAGAAGTACCAGAGGGGGCCACCCAGGTGCCCACGAGGCACCAGGGCGCGCCACCCCCCAGGCGCGCCCTGGTGGCTCGTGGGGCCCCTGGCCAGCCTCTGGCCCCCATTTTCTGGTATATAAGCCCATTTTCCCTAGAAAAAAATAAGGAGAAGACTTTTGGGATGGTGCGCCGCCGTCTCGGGGCGGAACTTGGGCAGGAGCACTTTTGCTCTCCGGTGGAGCGATTCCGCTGGGGATACTTCCCTCCGGGAGGGGGAAATTGAAGCCATCGACATCACCAACGATCCTCTCATCGTGGGAGGACCAATCTTCATCAACATCTTCACTAGCACCATCTCATCTCAAACCCTAGTTCGTCTCTTGTATTCAATCTTTGTCTCAAAACCTCAGATTGGTACCTGTGGGTTGCTAGTAGTGTTGATTACATCTTGTAGTTGATGCTAGTTGGTTTATTTGGTGGGAGATTATATGTTCAGATCTATTATGCTATTTAATACCCCTCTGATCTTGGACATGAAGACGATTTGTGAGTAGTTACTTTTGTTCTTGAGGACATGGGAGAAGTCTTGTCATAAGTAATCATGTGAATTTGGCATTCGTTCGATATTTTGATGATATGTATGTTGTTGATTCTCTTAGTGGTGTCATGTGAACGTCGACTACATGACACTTCACCATCTTTGGGCCTAAGGGAATGCATTGTGGAGTAGTAATTAGATGATGGGTTGCTAGAGTGACAGAAGCTTAAACCCTTGTTTATGCGCTATTCCGCAAGGGGCTGATTTGGATCCATATGTTTAATGCTATGGTTAGAGTTATCTTAATTCTTCTTTCGTAGTTGCGGATGCTTGCGAGAGGGGGTAATCATAAGTGGGAGGCTTCTTCAAGTAAGAACAGCACCCAAGCACTGGTCCACCCACATATCAAATTATCAAAGTAGCGAACGCGAATCAAACCAACATGATGAAAGTGACTAGATGAAATTCCCATGTGTCCTCGAGAACGCTTTGCTTATTATAAGAGATCGTTCCGGCTTGTCCTTTGCTACAAAAAGGATTGTGCCATCTTGCTGCACTCTTTGCTACTATTGCTACTTGTTACTTGTTACAAATTATCTTGCTATCAAACTACTCGTTACCGATAATTTCAGTGCTTGCAGAAAATACCTTGCTGAAAACCGCTTGTCATTTCCTTCTGCTCCTCATTGGGTTCGACACTCTTACTTATCGAAAGGACTACGATTGATCCCCTATACTTGTGGGTCATCACACCTCGAGCAAGACCCTTCGGGAGGTTTTGGCCTCCCGAGGACGCCTCCTCAGGGAGCGGGCAAGCAAGGCCCGGCCGCGGCTTCACCGAGAGCCTCGCGAGGCCCTCTCGCAAGGCGGCCTCCTGAGGTTGCCTCCCGAGGCACCCCCCCGAAGGTGTGCAAGACAAGTGCTGTTCGGCTCGGTCGCGTGGTCTCATGCCCACCACGTGGGTGACGCGCGCGGCGACGAATAGCGACAGAGGCCGCACCAGCAGGCGCAGATGGAGGGGATTTCCCCTTGTGTGCTAAGGGGGCAAGGCCAGCAGTCCGTTTCCCAAAGCAACCCCCAAAGGTTGCCTGATCGGTGAAAGAAGACCAAGATGATGGACGCGCAGAGCAGAGGTCACCACCGAGCCCACCGGCACGCCATGGATAACCGCTTTGCAGACAAAGACCACCTTTTGTTAGGATAGACTGCGCCCCTGTCCCCCTTCAAACTTGCCGTTGTGTGGCAACCCTTCCCGCCAATGTTTTCGGGGGAAGAGGACCAAGGCAAATATAAAAGGAGGGCAGGGTGCCACTGTAGAGAGGATCGATCGACTCTTCCGCCCCAAACCTTGTACTCTTGCGCCAGGGCAATCACAACCAAGCAGGAGTAGGGTTTTACAACGCAAGGTGGCCCGAACCTGGGTAAACCGCTATGTCTCCGGCCCGCTCCCGCTAGCGCGCTCTCGCCATAGCTTCGCCGTAGTTTTGCTGTGGTACGGGACGAGGTGGTAGGAACGAGCTCACCCCAGTGTTCGAACATTTGGGTCCCCGGAGCCCGATCTCCGACATACTCCACAATGCCTTCCCTTAGGCCCAAAGATGGTGAAGTGTCATATAGTCGACGTTCACACGACACCACTAAAGGAAGCAACAACATACATATCATCAAAATATCGAACGAATACCAAATTCACATGATTACTTATGACAAGACTTCTCCCATGTCCTCAAGAACAAAAGTAACTACTCACAAATCATATTCATGTTCAAGATCAGAGGGGTATTGAATATCATTAAGGATCTGAACATATAATCTTCCACCAAATAAACCAACTAGCATCAACTACAAGATGTAATTAACACTACTAGCAACCCACAGGTACCAAACTGAGGTTTTGAGACAAAGATTGTATACAAGAGATGAACTAGGGTTTGAGATGAGATGGTGCTGGTGAAGATGTTGATGAAGATTGGTCCTCCCACGATGAGAGGATCGTTGGTGATGTCGATGGCTTCGATTTCCCCCTCCCGGAGGGAAGTATCCACGGCAGAATCGCTCCGCCGGGGAGCAAAATAGCTCCTGCCCAGGTTCCGCCTCGAGATGGTGATGCTTAATCCCAAAAGTCTTCCCTATAATTTTTTTAGTGTAAAAGACCTTATATAGCAATAGGAGGGGGCCAGAGGCCAGCCAGGGACCCCACAAGGCATCAGGGCGCGCATTTTATATATTCAATAAAAAATCTCTGTGAAATTTCAAGTCAATTGGAGCACTGTAGAATAGGTATCTCTGACGTAGCTATTTCAGGTCCACCATTCCTGCTTCCGGTATTCTCCCTCTTCATATAAATCTTGCAAATTAAGAGTGAAAAGGCATAAGAATTGCATCATAAAGTGAAATAATGATCAAATACATTATAAATAACAGTAGGAAATCATGATGCAAATTGTACGTATCATGTTGCAGGGCGAGCGGCCACAAACAGCGACCGCGCCTGTGAGTGGATCGAAGGTGGTGGATCTCACCGATCCATCGCCTGGAAGAGCGATCCACGGGCCCGATGGCCACGGCGAGTCTCATCTTCCACGGGGTGGGTTGTCGGCGTGCGGCGTCCCGCCGGCGACCTCTCCGGCCAATGGTACGATCGGCCTCCACCTTCCCTTGCAATCCCGTCTGTTAGACACTGCCCTAGGCTCTACCTCTCTTTCCCACCAGGCCATAGCTGGGATCAGGCAAGTCCCACCAACCCTGTCGTTCCCTCCGTTTTCGGGGGAAAATCCCAAAATCTGGAAAACCATGTGCAAACAGTACTTCGCTACAGATTCATGATTCATACATTGTTCTTATGGCTACTTTGCATTTCACCGGTCCTGCAGCCATTTGGCTCCAATCTGTCCAGGGTAAAATCAGTGATCTGGATTGGGAGGCATTTTGCACCCTTCTCTACACCCGATTCGAGCGCGATCGACACCAGTTATTGATTCGTCAATTTTATGCTCTACGTCAAACTAGTGATGTTTCTGATTACATTGAGCAGTTTGAAAATTTGATGAATCACCTTATTTCCTACTCTGATGATGTACACCCCTTGTATTTCCTGACAAGGTTTGTGGAGGGACTCCGGCCTGACATCCGTGCAGTGGTCATGGTGCAACGGCCGAAAGATTTGGACACGGCTTGTGCGCTCACTATTCTGCAAGAGGAGGTAGCAGATGGGCAACGGGGGTCCTGGTACGCGCCACCAGAAGGGACATCAGCACCAGGCAGCACCCGACCAGCTGCACCGCTACCGTTACCACCACCACCGGCACGGGCACCATCCATGCCGCCATCGGCAGAGGATCGCCAAGGAACTGAAGCTGCAAGCGCAGGGAGTGAAGCATCAAAGCTGACGGCCCTCCGCAACTTCAGGCGCGCCAAGGGGCTATGCTTCAAGTGTGGAGAACGATGGGGTCACGATCATGTGTGCCCTCCAATAGTCAAGTTGCATGTTATCGAAGAAATGCTCAGTTTGTTTAGTCTGGACACGGGGACAGAGGAAACAGAAGCCAATCCACCACAACAGGAACAACATGAAACCATGGAGCAGGTTTGGTAACTATCTATCCATGTCGTGTCAGGGACTGAAGCACCCAACTGCCTGCAATTACATGGGTGGCTGCAATGCCTTCCCTTAGGCCCAAAGATGGTGAAGTGTCATGTAGTCGACGTTCACACGACACCACTAAAGGAAGCACAACATACATAGCATCAAAATATCGAACGAATACCAAATTCACATGATTACTTATGACAAGACTTCTCCCATGTCCTCAAGAACAACAGTAACTACTCACAAATCATATTCATGTTCAAGATCAGAGGGGTATTGAATAGCATTAAGGATCTGAACATATAATCTTCCACCAAATAAACCAACTAGCATCAACTACAAAGAGTAATCAACACTACTAGCAACCCACAGGTACCAATCTGAGGTTTTGAGACAAAGATTGAATACAAGAGATGAACTAGGGTTTGAGATGAGATGGTGCTAGTGAAGATGTTGATGAAGATTGGTCCTCCCACGATGAGAGGATCGTTGGTGATGTCGATGGCTTCAATTTCCCCCTCCCGGAGGGAAGTATCCCCGGCGGAATCGCTCCACCGGAGAGCAAACGTGCTCCTGCCCAGGTTCCGCCTCGAGACGGCGGCGCTTCGCCCCGAAAGTCTTCTCTTGATTTTTTTTCTAGGGCAAATGGCTTCATATAGTACAAGGAGGGGGCCAGACACCAGCCATGGTCCCCACAAGGCATCAGGGCACGCCCAGGGGGTGTCGCGCCCTGTTTCCTTGTGGGCAACTGGTGGGTCTCCTCTGGTATTTCTTTTCTCCAGTATTTTTTATATATTCAATAAAAAATCTCCGTGAAGTTTCAGGTCAATTGGAGCTCTATAGATTAGGTATCTCTGATGTGGCTATTTCAGGTCCAGAATTCCAGCTGCCGACATTCTCCCTCTTCATGTAAATCTTGCAAAATAAGAGAGAAAAGGCATATGAATTGTACCATAAAGTAAAATAATGATTAAAAATATAATAATTATTCATAGGAAATCATGATGCAAATTGGACGTATCAACTCCCCCAAGCTTAGACCTCGCTTGCCCTCAAGCGAAAAGTCGAAATCGATAATCATGACCACATGTTTAGAGAGAGAGACGTCGATAAAAATAAAATACGGACATGGAGAATCATGATCTTTATTATAACAGCAATATATCATCATAAAACTTCTCATGAAAAAGTGACAATCCATCCACAAGTTAAAGTATGAACCATAAACCAAATTGAAAACTAACAAACTATGATCTCAGTCATTGAAGCAATTGCAATTCATCATATTATCAGAAAGAATTTATGTAAGAGCTTTGTTTGGCAAGTTCACATACTCAACTATCATTTAGTCTTCTATGATTGCTGACACTCACGTCATACTTATGGAGCAAAAGTTTCAGTCGAACACATAGAAAGATAGAGGCTTATTATTTCACCTCCCAACGTATTTACCTTGAAGGTAATGTCATCAATAATAACTCATGATCACCTACATTCAACTGGATATATATGCATGGATCAATCCCCACCACATGATGTTTGCCAAAAGAGAAAATAAAATAAAATAGAGGAGAATAATATTGACTCTTGCATGAAAGTAAATACATAAAGTAAAAGATTGTCCCTTCACAGAGGGAAGCAGAGGTTGTCATGCGCTTTTTGTTTTTGGATGTGCAAGCTTTTAATGTAAAGGAACATTACTTTATATTGCACCTTGTGATAGCGACCTTTATTATGCAGTCTGTCGCTTTTATTGCTCCACCATCACAAGATCGTACAAAGCTTATTTTCCCTTACAATAAAAGTTCATACATATTTAGGAGCAATTTTTATTGCTTTTGCACCGATGACAACTTACTTGAAGGATCTTATTCAATCCGTAGGTAGATATGGTGGACTCTCATGGCATGAAACTGGGTTTAAGGTTTTGGATGCACAAGTAGTATCTCTACTTGGTGCGGATTTTTGGCTAGCAAAGATAGGGGGCAAACACCACATGTTAGAGGATCCAAAACAATATAACTTCTATGTGAATATAAGCAAACATAACCCATTATGATGTCTTCCTTGTCCAACGTCAACTAATTGACATAGAATATTTGATGGGGGCTCACAATCATAAAAGATGTCCAAGATAGTGTATCCATATGTGAGACCTCTCTTCCTTTATTACTTTTTCATGAATTGCTACAATGACCAATGCTATGTTTGTCAACTTCCAACAAGTTTTATCAATTATACTTCTTTTATGTGAAGTCATCACTCCCCATGGGATTAGCATATGATCTTATTTTCTTTCCTTTTTTATTTCTAAGATTGGATCATCAAGAGCAAAACACTTAACTCAAACTACTCTTTATTATATAACTTTCACACATGATTACATAGATAGATGAATCACAAAGCAAGCACTCAAAACTAAATAATGCTAAAATTTTATTCCTCTAAATCATGAAATAACTAAGGATCGAACTAAGATAGATAATGATGATGAAAAAGTGATGGTGATACGATACTGGGGCGCCTCCCCCAAGCTTGGCACAAGCCAAGGGGAGTGCCCATACCCGTGTACTCAAGTCTCCTTCTTCGGTGATGGTGGTGATGATGAGGTGGTGGGCTTGTCCTCCGTCTTCCAAGGCATAGGCTCTCCATCATAAAAGGACGAACGTGTTTCTGGAGTCCTGAAATTTGCAGCTAAACTCATACCTTTGAACTTGGCCTCATACTCAAAATTTTGGTTTTGTAGATCATATATTTGGGCCTGAAGATAATCAATCTGATCATTAAGCTTGAAGATGACGTCCCCAATATTCTTGCCATCCACCTTGTGCTCACGGATGAATTCCGTGATCATGGAGTGGTTAGCACAAAGTCCGCGCTCCACCATGCCCTGGCACTTGAAGATCTCCTGTTCCACCGCTTCCAGCCTGGCCTTCTAGCTCCCGGTCTTCTTAGGTCCTTGAACGTCCCGGATGTGCAGCACCCCCTCACGCATCTCAATGGCTTGAGGGTGCTTCATCACCTCTGGTAGGTACGGATTGATGACCTTCTCATAGAACTTGTCCTTGGACGAGCTTGGAGACGTCATGGCGACCTAGATCTATCATAAAATAGCCCAAAACAAGAACAAAGGAGAAACTTGCGATACGGTGGTCAAAACATACGGGAGTATATATAAAGAATTTTTATCTTGCAAAACAAGCATACGGGAAGAAAACGGAGTCGGGAAGGCACACGTGGGGCCCACAAGGCATCATGGCGCGCCCGGGGGGGGGGGGGGGTCGCGCCCTGTTGCCTTGTGGGCGACTCATGGGTCCCCTCGGCTGTTTCTTATTTTTGTATTTTTTTCTAATATTCCAAAACTGATAGAAATATTTTTTATGAAATTTTTGGAGTCGGTTTATTTACCATATCACATACCTACCCCTTTTCAGGGTGCTGAAGTGTTCCGGAAGGACTCTTTGATGTGTTCCTCCGGTGTAATTGTTTCAATAATATTAGTTTCAACATTAATGGGAGTACCTGAGATATAATGTTTAATTCTTTGCCCATTAACCACTCTCGGATTATTTCCTTCGGAGTTGTTTATTTTAATGGCTCCGGAGAGATAAACTTCTTCGATCATATACAGTCCTTCCAATTTAGAGAGAAGCTTTCCTGCAAAGAATCTCAAACGAGAATTGTATAATAAAACATGATCACCTACTTTGAATTCCTGTTTTTGAATTCTTTTGTCATGCCATCATTTAACTTTTTCTTTAAACAACTTGGCATTTTCATAGGCTTGGGTTCTCCATTCATCTAAAGAGCTAATATCAAATAACCTCTTCTCACCTGCAAGTTTAAAATCACAATTGAGTTCTTTAATTTCCCAATAAGCTTTATGTTCTAGTTCAAGAGGTAAATGACATGCTTTTCCATAAACCATTTTATATGGAGACATACCCATAGGATTTTTATAAGCAGTTCTGTAAGCCCATAGTGCATCATCAAGTTTCTTAGACCAATTCTTTCTGGATCTATTAACGGTCTTCTGCAAAATCAATTTTATTTCTCTATTAGTTAATTCAACTTGACCACTAGACTGAGGATGATAGGGATATGCAATTCTATGATTAACATCATATTTAGCAAGCAACTTACGGAAAGCACCATGAATAAAATGTGAACCACCATCAGTCATTAAATATCTAGGGACTCCAAACCTCGGGAAAATAACTTCTTTACGCATTTTAATAGAAGTGTTATGAGCAGCACTACTAGTTGGAATAGCTTCTACCCACTTAGTAACGTAATCAACAGCAACTAAAATATGAGTATACCCGTTGGATTTAGGAAAAGGTACCATATAATCGAAACCCCAAACATCAAATGGTTCAATAACAAGTGAATAATTCATAGGCATTTCTTGACGTCTACCAACATTACCTATTCTTTGACATTCATCACAAGAAAGGACAAACTTACGTGCATCTTTGAAAAGAGTAGGCCAATAAAAACCAGATTGTAATACCTTGTGTGCAGTTCGGTCTCCCGCATGGCGTCCTCCATATGCCTCGGAGTGACACTTACGTAGGATTTGTTCATGTTCATGCTCAGGTACACAACGTCTAATAATACCATCTACTCCTTCTTGATATAAGTGTGGGTCATCCCAAAAGTAATGTCTTAAATCAAAGAAGAACTTTTTCTTTTGTTGATATGTAAAGCTAGGTGGTATGTATTTAGCAACAATGTAATTAGCATAGTCTGCATACTGATACGTCTCCAACGTATCTATAATTTTTGATTGTTCCATGTTATTATAGTATCAATATTGGATGTTTTTATATGCAATTATATATTATTTTTTGGGACTAACCTATTAACCTAGTGCCCAGTGCCAGTTGCTGTTTTCTGCTTGTTTTTGGCTTTTCAGAGAAACAGTACCAAATGAAGTCCAAATGCCACAAAACTTTTTGGAGAGTTTTTTCTGGACAAAAGAGACCTTGGAAGCTTCGGGAGGAGGCCAGAAGCCTCACGGAGGCTTCACAAGGCAACAGGGCGCGCCCCCAGGGGGGCGCGCCGTGTTGCCTTGTGGGGCCCACGTGACTCCGTTTGACCTAATTCCACTTCTATAAATTCACAAATATTGGGAAACCATCAGAGAGCCAGAAGATAAAACCTTTCCGCCACCACAAGCCTCTGTTCTTTCGCGATCCCATCTGGAGGCCTTTTCCGGTACTCTGCCGGAGGGGGAATCGATCACGAAGGGCTTCTACATCAACTTGCTGCCCTTCCGATGATGTGTGAGTATTTTACCACAGACCTACGGGTCCATAGCTAGTAGCTAGATGGCTTCTTCTCTCTCTTTGATCTTCAATACCATGTTCTCCTTGATGTTCTTGGAGTTCTATCCGATGTAATCTTCTTTTGCGGTGTGTTTGTTGGGATCCGATGAATTGTGGGTTTATGATCAAATTATTCATGAGGAATATTTGAGTCTTCTCTGAACTCTTTTATGCATGATTGTTATAGCTTTGTATTTCTCTCCGATCTATCGATTTGGTTTGGTCTACTAGATTGATTTATCTTGCAATGGGAGAGGTGCTTTGTGATGGGTTCAATCTTGCGGTGCTCAATCCTAGTGACAGAAGGGGACATGACACGTATTTGTATTGTTGCCATTACGGATAAAAAGATGGGGTTTATTCATATTGCTTGAATTTGCTTCTCTACATCATGTCATCTTGCTTAAGGCGTTACTCTATTTTTATTAAACTTAATACTCTAGATGCATGCTGGATAGCGGTCGATGAGTGGAGTAATAGTAGTAGATGCAGGCAGGAGTTGGTCTGCTTGTCTTGGATGTGATGCCTATATACATGATCATTGCCATGAATCCGTCATAATTATTTGCTTTTCTATCAATTGCCCAACAGTAATTTGTTTACCCACCGTATGTTTCTGTGCTCGAGAGAGAAGCCTCTAGTGAAAACTATGGCCCCCGGGTCTATCTTTATCATATAAAAAACCTAAAAATACCTTGCTGCAATTTATTTACTTTTATTTTAATTAGTATTTTAGTTTACCTATTTACCTCGATAAGATTTAATCCTTGCAAATAACCGCTAAGAGGATTGACAACCCTCTTAATTGCATTGGGTGCAAGTGTTTGCTCTTGTGTGTGCAGGTGCGCTTAACGGAATTTTGCTTGGTTCTCCTACTGGATTGATAATCTTGGTTCTTAACTAAGGGAAATACTTATCTCTACTGTACTGCATCATCCTCTCCTCTTCGGACAAATACCAACGCAGACTACAAGTAGCAGGAAGAATTTCTGGCGCCGTTGCCGGGGAGACATCATCAAAATTACCAAGTACCTTCGCACAAATTATCATTCACTTGCATTTACTTTATTTGCCTTCTGTTTGCATTTGCCTCTCGTTTTCATCTCCCCCACTTCTAATTTTTTTTACAAAAAACACAAAAATATTTTATTTGTTCGTTTGCTAGTTTGCTTGGTTTGTCGCTATGTCTCAAGAAAATACAAAATTGTGTGAATTTTTCAATACTAATAATAATGATTTTATTAGTACTCCTATTGCTCCTCCTGCCACTAGTGCGGAGTCGTGTGATATTGAATGTAATCCTTCTTGCCCCATAATACTTGGTAGGTCGTTTCTTCGAACAATTGGTGCTATTATTGATATGAAAAAAAGGTAATATAAGATTTCAATTTCCACTAAAGAAAGGGATGGAACACTTCCCTAGAAAAAGAATTAAAGCACCTTATGAATCCATTATGAGGGCCACTTATGGAATTAACTTGAAGGATGACAACACTTGAAACTATGCAATATGCCTAGCTAGGGGCATAAAACAATAGCGCTTGTTGGGAGGCAACCCAATGAATAAAATAAATTTTTGTTTTTACCTACTGTTTTTGAGTGTTTGCATGATTATAGCTTCTGTTATGATTGTGTTTTTATGTTTTAATTAGTTTTTGTGCCAAGTAATGCCTTTGGGATGATTTGGAAGATAGTATGATAGATGCTGTTTGAAAACAGAAACTTTTACGTCCAGTGCTAGAATTTCTAGTTTTCGCTGGAGTGTCAGAACCTTCTGAATTGTTTTACACAGTATTGATATATGAATTTCCCACATTTTCCTAAGTTTTCAGAATTTTTGGAGTTACAGAAGTATGACCATAATTCAGATCTTTACAGACTGTTCTGTTTTAGACAGATTCTGTTTTTGTTGCATAGTTTGCTTATTTTGATGAATCTATGGATCGTATCGGGGGGTATGAGTCATGGAGAAGTTGGAGTACAGTAGCATTATGCCAATATTAAATATGAATCAATTTACTACAGTACCTAAAGTAAAAGATTTATTTGTTATACTAACGGATCTCACGAGGTTTCTGTTGAGTTTTGTGTGCTGAAGTTTTCAAGTTTTGGGTGAGACTACGATGGATAAAGGAATAAGGAGCGGCAAGAGCCTAAGCTTGGGGATGCCCAAGGCACACCAAGGTAATATTCAAGGAATACTCAAGCGTCTAAGCTTGGGGATGCCCTGGAAGCCATCCCCTCTTTCGTCTACAATCTATCGGTAACTCACTTGGAGCAATATTTTTATTCATCACATGATATGTGTTTTACTTGGAGCGTCTTGTGATATAGTTTGTTTGCTTTTTAGTTTTTCACAATCATCTTTGCTGAACACACCTTTTTGAGAGGGACACACATTATTCGTGATTTGTTAGAATACTCTATGTGCTTCACTTATATCTTTTGAGCTAGGCAGTTGCTCTAGTGCTTCACTTATATCTTTTAGAGCACGGCGGTGGTTATATTTTAAAGAAATAGTTGCACTCTCATGCTTCACTTATATCTTTTTGAGAGTCTCATGATAGCAATGGTAATATGCACGGGTTATGAATTTGGTCCTGATATGATAGGTATTCAAGAGGGATATAATAAAAACTTTCATGTAGATCACTGAATATGATAAATTTGATTCCTTGCAATAGTTTTGTGATATTAAGATGGTAATATGTGGGAGGTATTAGTAGATAATTGTGGTTTAGTAAGAATAATTGTGTTAAGGTTTGTGATTCCTGAAGCATGCACGTATGATCTGTCGTTATGCTAAGAAGTTGGAGCATGATTTATTATTGATTGTCTTCCTTTGTGTGGTGGTCGGGGGCGCGCGATGGTTAACTCCTACCAACCTCCCCCCTAGGGGCATGCGTAGTAGTACTTTGCTTTGAGGGCTAATAACCTTTCACAATAAGTATGTGAGTTCTTTATGACTAATGTGAGTCCATGGATTATACGCACTCTCACCCTTCCGCAATTTGCTAGCCTCTTCGGTACCGTGCATTGCCCTTTCTCACCTCGAGAGTTGCTACAAACTTCGCCGGTGCATTCAAACCCCGTGATATGATACGCTCTATCACACATAAGCCTCCTTATATCTTCCTCAAAACAGCCACCATACCTACCTATCATGGCATTTCCATAGCCATTCCGAGATATATTGCCATGCAACTTCCACCGTTCCGTTTTTATGACATACATCATCATTGTCATATAGCTTTGCATGATCATATAGCTGACATAGTATTTGTGGCTCAGCCACCATTCATCATTTTTATACATGTTACACTAGCATCATTGCACTTCCTGGTACACTGCCAGAGGCATTCATATAGAGTCATATTTTTTTCTAGTATTGAGTTGTAAGTAAATAAAGGTGTGATGATCATCATTATTAGAGCATTGTTGTTGGTGCAATGATTTCCCTCCTTATGTTTTGGAGATTGTTGACAAACAGTGAGGGACTAATGTGTTTGCTAGTGCACACAGAGTAACAGGTCCCTGGAGTCAAGAGGAGTTTGGTTTCAAACTCCGAAGAATATCCCCCGCGTGGCAGTGAAGGTTATCACCGAAGATTATGACGACAAGAGTGACCCCTCAAAAATTGCTGACGTGAAGCAATTGGTTCGGTGCCTTTCCAAAGGAAGTGACTGCGTCCGAGAATATTGAAGACGAAGTGAAGACGTAGCATTCATTTCGTTGTTTCTTTTCTCTTATTGAGTCATAGGACCACCGTACTATTAAGAGGGGTGTAGCGTTCGAAGATTTGATTCGCTGATGCTTAACCCAAATCCTATGAAAGCTGTGAGAGAAATCTCTTTGTGTTCCGAGCAAATGCTTGCCAGCAAGAGACTGTGATCTTATTCGCTGCGAGAGATTTGTCTCTGACCGAGGAGTTAGCATTACTTGCTCCCCAAGTAATTTTACCGTTGCTCTTAAAATCCGACCATTGTGAATGTGTCGGTTGGCCATTGGCTGGACCGCGTGTCCAAAATGGTCATTTCCCATCAGGGAAGGCTGCGGCTATAAATAGCCACCCCGCACCGGCGTTGTCAGGTGGCTGCTTCGTTTGATTCTGAAAAGATTGTTGAGCAACCCCCTCTCCGATAGATTTGAGTTTAAAATCCACCGAGAGAAAACCCCAGAGCCGAAAAATTAGATAGTGGTTCAGCATCACTCGAATCTAAGTCCAGTACGCTCCGACTATTACTCTTGAGAGCTGCAAACTCTCTAGACGGTTAGGTGTCAATTTCTTTAGAGACCAAGAGTAATTGTGGTTCTCGAAGAAGAAGTCTGTAAAGGTTCGGAGATCGCCTCAAGCATCTACCATGAGTAATCAGCATTGGTTGACGAACCAATTGTCGAGGAGAATAGGGCGAAGAGAGTTTATCTTCTGTGTTAAATCACAACCCCTCCAACCAGACGTAGTCCTTTTGCAGAAGGGCGAACTGGTCTACCAAATACCTCATCGCCATCGAGCATCACTGGTCACCTCTGCTACTCTCCTTTACATTCGAACAATGCCTTGTGACATGTTTCAATTATGTGATTCACCTCAATGCATGTTTTAGTTTCCATTCGATAGTTTGTATTCGCTCACTAAATACTGTTTTCATTCGTTCCGCTGCTGGGTTCCGAGAGTTTTGATATTTCCGAAAGAAAATTTAAAACTCCCATTCACCCCCCCCTCTGGTAGACATACTTCGTTCCTACAATTGGTATCAGAGCAAGGTACTCCTTGACTCTGCTCATTTTGGTCTAACCACCTTGGAGTTTAAGTATGTCTTTAGTGAGCTACAAGTCGCACCTCAAGATTCCCATCTTTGATGGGACGGACTATCCCTTCTGGAAGGAAAAGATGAAGATCCATCTCCGAGCTATTGATGATGATATGTGGAATGTGGTGCGGAATGGATTCACGGTTGAAGTGCCCCAGGTCCCCACTGACCACCAGAAGAAACTCATTCAGATGGATGCTCAAGCCAAAGATGAAATTGGTGGCCATCTCTCTCGTGCTCAATTTCTTTGCTATTGTCAGTGTGAAACTGCAAAGGAATTGTGGGACATTCTCAAAAAGATTAACGAGGGTGTTTCAACCCAGAAAGAAGCTCGCATTGATACTCTTTGGGCCAAGTTCAATCGGTTCAAGCGAATTGGAAATGAAAGCTGCCAGCAAACCTTCGATCGTCTGAGTGACATCGCAAATGAGCTACAAGGTCTCGGAGCCAAAGACATCACTGATCATGAAGTTGTCAAGAAACTGCTCCGATCCCTTGATAGTTCATTCGACACTCTAGTTCTGATGATTCGGGAACGAGCTGATTTCAAAGTTCTTGACTCTGCTGATATCATGGAAAGGCTAAACACTCACGAAGAACAAGAAGAAGAAAAGAGAGATCTCTATGGCTCAAGTCACCGAAAAAGTCATGCTCTCAAGGCTGCGGCTAATTCTTCCTCAGAAGGAAACACCGATGAAGATTCAGATGACCCCGAAAGGATCAGCAAGGACCTCGCATTGATCACAAAAAGATTCCAACGCCTTCATAAGAAAAATCAGTTTCAGAAGAAAGGATCCAGCAACTCAGGCGGCTCCAAATCTTTATCAAAACCTACTGGAGATTACACCTGCTTCAAGTGCAAAAAGCCAGGACATTTCATCTCGGACTGCCCTCTTTGGGAAGCTGAAATCCGTGCCAGTGAAAGATTTGATTCAGGACACAACCATGGCAAAGGCAAGAGCAAAAGCTACGACTCCGATGATGAGAAGAAAATGAAGAGGTTCTTCAAGAAGAAGGATAGCTCCTCCAAGCCCTCGTCAAGATCTTCCTCAAGGAATCCCTCCAAGTCCTCATCCAACCACAAGAACACTTCTCGCAAGGCCAAGCCGTACATCGGCAAGGAGATGGATTCCGATGAAGAAGCGTAATCTGACTCCGAAGAAGTAGATGAATCCTATGAGGATTCTGATTCCGGCATGGCTGGCATAGCGTGTGCTTCTACTCCTGCATCGAACTTCTTCGAGAATCATTCGAGCGATAACGAGTCCCCTGCGTACTGCTTCATGGCCAAAGCTTCGAAAGAAAAGGACTATGTCTCCGGGTGTACATAATGGATAATGGATAGTGGATGCACTAGTCATATGACCGGAGAGAAGTCGTTGTTTGTCGACCCCAACTTAACTACTTCATCTGAGAAGTATATTACTTTCGGCGACAACAACAAAGGAAAGGTAATTGAGTTAGGTAAAATTGCTATATCCAAGGACAAGAACATTGATGATTTTTTACTTGTTCAGTCTCTTGGATTCAATCTCATGTCAGTTGGCAAGCTTTGTGATCTAGGCATGCTTTTTCTATTTTCTAAATCCAAATGCATCGTCTTTATGGCCACTGACAATTCCTTCGTTTTCGAGGGAAATAGAAAAGGTGATTTGTATATTCTGGATTTCTCTAAGGGTCCCTCAGTCCAAACTTGTTTGCTTGCAAAAGCAACCGAAGGATGGCTGTGGCACCGAAGACTTGGTCATGCAGGTATGAGAAATTTGCAGACTCTCGTGAAGAAAAATCATCTCCGTGGTATTCCTGATGTGAAATTCTACAAGGATCGTCTGTGTGCTGCGTGTGAAGCTGGCAAATTGGCCAAGAAGCATCATTCATAAAAAACTGTCATGACCACAACAAGACCACTGGAAATTCTTCATATGGATTTATTCGGGCCTCAAAACTATGCAAGTTTCGGAGGCAGTCATTATGGTCTGGTTATTGTTGATGATTTCTCTCGATACACTTGGGTATTCTTTCTCGAAGACAAAACCTGCACCCAAGACATCTTCAAAAGATTCGCTAAGAAGGCTCAGAATGAATATGATGTGCGAATTAAGCATGTCAGAAGCGACAATGGCACCGAGTTCAAAAATACACATATCGAAGATTTTCTCGATGAAAATGGTATCACTCATGAATTCTCTGCCGCATACACTCCCCAACAGAATGGAGTTGTTGAGCGAAAGAATAGAACTCTCATTGAAATGGCGAGAACAATGCTCAGTTTCTGGGCTGATGCTATTAACACTGCTTGCCATGTTGTGAATCGTGTTTATCTTCATAAATTACTTAAGAAAACTTCATATGAGCTTATCACTGGCAAGAAACCAAATGTTTCTTATTTCCGTGTATTTGGTGCACCTTGCTATATTCGTGACATGAATCATAATTCTAAGTTTGCACCCAAGGCACATGAAGGTTTTCTTCTTGGTTATGGCTCGAACTCGCATACTTATCGTGTCTATAACTCTCACCACGGGAAAGTTATGGAAATGGTAAATGTGCGGTTTGATGAACCTAACGGCTCCCAAAAGGAGCACCTGCCTAATGTGATAGATGAACCTCCGATTTCGAATGCTATTCGGCAAATGGCTATTGGGGACGTCAGGCCAGTCGAAGCTAATACACCTGACTCTTCCGATGATGATGCTCCCATAGCTCGACGTACACGCCAATCTACTGCCGAAGAAAATGCAACACCGAACACAAATGGCAACCCAAATGCAAATGCCGATCAAAATGGCAATCAAAATGAAAATGGCGATACTAATGCCAACCCTGATGCTGATAATGAGGATAACGAAAATGATCATCAAGAAGGAAATCCTCTCCCACGAGTGGCAAATCGAGTTGACCCTACATTAATCCTCGAAGATCTCGAGAATCCAGGTTACCGACCCATAACTCGCTCTCGCACTCGTTTGGCTAACTACTGTGGCAGTTTCTCTTTTGTCTCATTGCCAGAACCTACCAAGTATGAAGAAGCTATGAATGATCCCGATTGGATGAATGCCATGCAAGAAGAGTTGGTGCAATTCGAATTGAATGATGTGTGGGAATTGGTTGACAAAACGAATCCTAAGAAGCACAATATCATCGGCACAAAATGGATTTTCCGGAACAAGCAAGATGAAAATGGCATTGTTGTGAGAAACAAAGCACGTCTTGTCGCTCAAGGGTATACACAGGTAGAAGGTATTGATTTCGGTGAAACATATGCTCCTGTTGTTCGCCTTGAGGCAATTCGTATTCTTCTCGCTTATGCAAATTACAATGATATTCTGCTTTACCAAATGGATGTGAAAAGTGCTTTTCTCAATGGTGAAATTGATGAGGAAGTATATGTTAGGCAGCCACCTGGCTTTGAAAACCTTCGGTTTCCTAACAAAGTTTTCAGGTTAAAAAAGGCGATGTATGGGCTAAAGCAAGCCCCTCGAACTTGGTATGACACTCTGAAGAGGTTTTTGCTCGATAAAGGGTTCAAGCCAGGATCCACTGATTCCACTCTTTTTACTCGTGCTATTGATGGCGATCTATTCGTGTGTCAAATTTATGTGGATGATATTATTTTCGGCTGTACTAACAATACTTGCAGCATGGAATTCGGTCGAATGATGTCCGAGAAGTATCAAATGTCCATGATGGATGAACTTAAGTTCTTTCTTGGACTACAAATTCATCAACAGGACAATGTAATTTTCATATCTCAGGAGAAATATCCGAGAGACTGTCTTAAGAAGTTCAAAATGCAAGATTGCAAACAGAAGGGTTACAAAACTCCCATGCCAACAAATGGCCAGCTGGACACAGACGTGTACGGTAAAGATTACGATCAGAAAGCTTATCGTTCGATGATTAGTTCTTTGCTGTACCTATGTGCATCCGGACCTGATATTATGTTGAGTGTTTGTATGTGTGCTCGTTTTCAAGCTGCACTGAAAGAATCGCATCACCAAGCGGTCAAGCGTATTCTGAGATATTTGGCTCACACCCCCACCTTAGGTTTATGGTATCCTAAGGGAGCACAGTTTGACCTCGTTGGATATTCAGACTCAGATTATGCAGGTGACCGGGTTGACAGGAAATCTACTTCGGGGACATGCCATTTCCTCGGTAGATCATTGGTATGTTGGTCGTCAAGGAAGCAGAATTGTGTCGCGCTCTCTACGGCTGAGGCTGAATATATTGCTGTTGGTGCTTGTTGTACTCAGTTATTATGGATGAAGCAGACTCTGAAGGATTATGGCATCAAGGTCAAGAAGATCCCTCTATTGTGTGACAATGAGAGTGCAATCAAAATTGCCCACAATCCTGTGCAGCACTCTCGCACCAAGCATATTGAGATCAGACATTATTTCCTACGCGATCATGTTGCTCGAGAGGATATTGTTATCAATCATGTCAATACCGAAGAGAATCTCGCGGATATCTTCACCAAGCCTCTCGATGAGAAAAGATTCTGTGTGTTACGGTGTGAGCTAAATATCCTAGATTCCACAAACGTGCAGTAAGCTGGACTCGGCACCCGTACCAACACTTCCACATCTTAGAAGGAATGGGTGCATAACACTCGAAGAGCCTGAAAATTTTGACAAAGTGAAATTTTCTTTCTGAGAGTGAATACATTAACGAAGAACTAGACTAACCGGGTGCCACGATAATTGTGCGACGCTCGGGGTCATACAGTTCTTATACGGTGGGTAACGCCACCACAATTTCTCTTCGCTGAGTTGTAGTTGAAACCTTTGTGTTAGTCCAAATGTATTTCACTCATAGTTTTTCTCTCTGGAGTTTGTGTTTTCTCGTCTGAGTGAAATACCTAGGACCCTGTTTTTCCCTCTATTCTATCTCTTCCAGTCTATGCTGTTCCGTTATGAATGCAAAAATTTCATCTGGGAACGAAACTTCGTTTGGTGTCCTTGACCACGTTAAAGTTTCGGTCCGAACTTAATCAGTTTTGGCGAAAGCCGTCCAAAATTTGGGGTTTCCCGCCCAAGTCTGGACCACGTTCTTTGGTGACGGTTGCCACGTGCTGATCATCAACTGCCAGCTTATCCGATCCGTTGAATCGCAATAGTCCTTTATCTCTGGCCGTCCGATAAGATTCACCAGGGTGCGGTTATTTCCCCCTCGCATATAAATGCTGTGCCGCCACCCTCCTCATTTCACTTCGCATCTTCCCCATCGTCACCTTCCGAAGCCCTACCGCACTGCTCCTCCTCGAGCTCGACGACGTCAACCATCTTCGCCGCTTCGCTGCCGGAAAGAGGTCGCCGGAGTCATTCCTCGCCGCCGCGGATCATCTTCCTCTCCGCGCCGCCGTAGTTGCTGCACATCACTGAGTTAGGATATGTGTAGTGCGAACTCGTTCTTCCTCTCTTCCTGTTCGAGTTCGTCCGCAGTAAAAATTGCCTATTTTTTACTGTATTTCTTAGATCCTTACTGATAGGTAACTTGTGAGGATGTGGTTTGTAGTTGTCCCTCGCAGTCGAAAAATTTCAGATCTAGGGTTTGTGTTATGTCTCGCACGAACGGAATGCTTAGCACGTTTACTAGTATTCTCTTCGAACCTACTAGTTCGTTCTACACATTTCTTTCGCCCGAAACATTTCTCAAAGTCTGCATCTATTTCTTCATCAAAAACGAGTTCCTTTTTCAAAATCTTCGATGTGTGCATTCGTAACCCTGTTCCCATTTTCCCTCGCATCTATCTATGTTCACAGGGAAATGCAGTCAGTCGAGGATTCAGCTAACCCAGTCAGTCGGGCTAACAGAGATGATGTTATTCTGGGCACTGCTGATGAATCCAAAGCTCCGAATGCTAAGGGCCCAACGGTAGGCCCATCAACCAGCAAGAGAAAAAGGACAGATCTAAATGCCGACGAGCAAGAAGAGACTGCTCCAAAGAAGAAGAGGGGTGGTAGACAGGCATACACCAACACCGCCGAATACATCTCTCATGATCGGTATGAGACTGTTCCAGGAGAAACCAAACATCAGAGAGATACTCGTCAACAATGGATTCGCCGCCACTGGGTGCGCAAGTGGTTCAACTATGAATTTGTTCATCCTCGGTTTGCTCAGAACTTTGCATTTCACCCACCATGGGGTGACTGCCGTGAAATTTCTCTCATCAAGGCAAACAGTCCCCAAGAAAGACCACCTCCTCCGTCCAATGCTCATGAGTCTTCCCTTCGAACTCCTGCATCATATCCTGATGAGCTTGCTAAGCGTCAGCGCAATGCCATCAAGAGAGCCCAGAGGGCCGAAAAGCAAAAGGCTCGTGAACAGGAAAACCTTCGCCTTCTCAAAGATGATGTGGAGAAGAAAAAGGCCGAAGGAAAATCTGAAAGTCGTTCTAAGCGCAAGCATGATCCCAGCGCTGCTGCGAAGAAAAAGAGCGCACCAAAGAGGAAAAAGGCTGAACCTGCAGCTGATTTTCGCATGGATGATTCTTCTGCTGCTGATGATGATCCTCCGCTCACCAAGGAAGAAGTTGCTGCTACTCTCAGCGAGGAAGTAAACATTACCACATCTACTGTGCTGCCTGATGTTCGTGTTAACATTGTTCCAGAGACACCACCGAAGAAGATCCCAGCTCGAAAGACCCCTGCTACTACTGTCACAATGAAGCAGCATGTGAACACAACTCCTCGTCCAGATGCTATCAATTTGAAGGATTTGGTAGTTGATGCTCCTGTGAGTATTGCCAAGCAAGGCAAAAATATTCCCAAACTTGACTTGAAGAAAATCAAGGCGCCTACCGAGAAAGTTGCTCCGCAGGCTACTGCTCCGAAGGAGAAGGTTGCTAAATTAGCGCCTACCTTGACTCAGCCTTTGGCTTCAAAACCGCCTACCGAGCAAGTCCCTGTCCAGACTGCTCCCTCTGTCAAGTCTGATGCTCCTCATTACTATGATCACATATTCATCATGGAACAGCTAGATAAATTTGTGGACAATCCTTTCGACGGAGAAGTGGCTTCCCTACCTATTCCTGCCGAAGTCATTACTCAAGCCACTTCCGTAGTTCAAGAACTAAGAGAAGATGCCGTTGAGATCAACTCTCTCTCTGCCGAGCTAGTGGACATTGATGAACGCATGAAATCTGCCTCTTCCAAATTTGTCATCAAAGCGCTCGAAGACTCCTATAAGGATATCAATCATGCCATGACTCTCCTTTGCCACCGCAGGTTACGTTTTCACACGGATCTAGATGAAATTGTTTGGAAGATCTGTGATGAACATCAAGCAAAAGTTACTGGATACAATAATCTAGTCAAGGGCCATATTGATCAAGTTGCTCAGCAAACGAAAAAGCAACGAAAAAGAATTGCGACCAAAAATGCCCCTCTTGCTCCGAAAGAACCATCACCTGCTCCGCAAGAAAAATCCCCTGAGCCAGCTATTCCTTCGAACCCCCCAGTCAAGGACTTGGATGCTCCTCCCTCACCAAGGCCAACTGAATCAGTGCCTGTGGCCTCCCCTGCTCGAGCTGATATTCCCTCGCAACAATTTGTCTCTGAGGAAGGTGAAATCCCTCGCTCCGAGCCCCAAGCTTCTCCGGCTCATGAAGCTCCAACAGTCTCGGTTTCTCCTATAGTCGAGCAACAACAGATCCCAGTCGAGCAACAACCTTCAGTAAATGACTCCGCCTCAGTGCCTACTGTGATTGAACCAACTCTGCTGCCTTCTACCTCGACACCTCCAACAGCTGCAACACCTGCTCCGTCTCCACTCAAGTTATCCATCGACACAGCTACATGAATACCAGATGTTGTTCCCTCCGAACGGAAATCTGTCTCTGCTCGCCACACGGACTCGGTTGTCTATGGTGACGAATATCTTTCTCCTGAAGAAGAACTTAAATATCCATACCCTCGTGAAGAACTGCCTTTGTTTTCGTCAGGCGCAGGCGCAAAAGGTCCTCTTTTCAATCGAAATGTGCATCCCAAATTCTTTCAGGCCAGTCCGTATGATGGGCCGCGCACTTCAGAATCGCCTCGTTTCTGGACAAAGGAACAGGCCATCTACTACTCTCGGGTCCTCTACGAGAGCAGAAAGATATTTCCTCACGAATATCTGGACATCCCTGCTATGCGAACATTGGCTGTTTCAATCAATTGCTTCAGGATCTGGATGATTTCTGCCTCACCAAAGTCTTTGAGTTCGAGCACCCTTAGAACAGAGAGATTATTCTTCAATTCTATGCTACCCTATATATCTCTGGCGATGAATCTGATAGCTCCAAATGGGTTATGGAATGGATGACCGAAGGAAAACGCATCAAATGCACTTCAACGGATTTTGTCTCGCACTTCCATTTCCCTCGCTTTGAGCATGGTAGCACTGAAATTCGGGTCCATAACATTGATGTCATATCGGATGAAAAGTTTCGATGCACTATGGATCCTGAAAAGATTCGTGACTACAATGGTCCACCTCGTCCTGAGCATTTAACCTTCGACAATCAGACACTATTCCACATGCTCTCTTACACCATTTGTCATCTGGCTGGTATGAATCCAGACAAGTCCATCTCAGATGTTCTTCGTAATGCTATATATGCAATCTCTAAGCGATACATTTTTGATGTGGAAGACATGTTCCTACACATCCTGAAGGATTCTGCCCAATATCCTTTCTGCATCAAAGTGTTTGCGCCATGGATCCAGAAAGTTGTTGATCATGCAATGCGCACAGTGTATCTTGCAAAGGAAAGCCATAAAGGCTTCATTCCTCCTATTCGCGATACTTTGAAAGTCATGGATGATATCTCTTCAGGCAAATCGCCCACATCAAGCTCCCAAGTCTATCACCAGCAATTTGATGGACCCCGTCTGCCTCAGCGCGACCGAAAGATTTCGCCACACCCTCCATCGCAACTCAATGATAGTTTGCGTACACAACAGCTGCTACTGCAACATATAGCTGAGGATCGTCACGAGAAAGAACATCTCGCCTCCGAACTGAATGCACTTAACAATCGCACAAGGATAATGCATCTGATAGCTGATGAAAATAAGAAGAGACTCTGGAAATTGCTTCGCAAGTTCTTCACCGAGAAACAATTACTGAATGTCAATCTCCAAGAGCTTTGTGACTATATTGACAAAGGCTTCACTGTCAAAGATTTTCAAGATCGGAGTTCTCCTCTGCCTGCTCGTGAGCCTACAACAGATCTTCTTCATCTCAAGCTTCGCAAACTGCTTGACGAATCTGAAGCCACCTCACCGACAGAGAAACCTGCCGAAGGCAATATGCATTCCCGTATTCCTCCTGTGGCCACTCCAACTATTCCCTCGTCTGCTCAGCCTCAAGCCCTTATTCTTGAAGGAAAATCTGTTGCTGCTGAAGACGAAGACAATCCCATCACTTCCGAAGAAGAACTAACCTCAGATAGCTCGTCTGAAGATGCCACTGATTGAGCCAAGCTCTGCATTTCTTTACTCCTGTTATTCCTCACCTTTTTGATACTTGTTGACAAAAAGGGGGAGAATTACATCGAGTCTCGATAGAATTGCTTTCAGTGTTTCATTTGATTTTGGTTTCGTGTGAGTTTGCAAATTCTGTTTTACACATATCCGTAATATGTTGTTAAACTCGATAAATTCTGTGCTGTAATTCTGTTTTGCAAACTTCGCCGGTGCATCCAAACCCCGTGATATGATACGCTCTATCACACATAAGCCTCCTTATATCTTCCTCAAAACAGCCACCATACCTACCTATCATGGCATTTCCATAGCCATTCCGAGATATATTGCCATGCAACTTCCACCGTTCCGTTTTTATGACATACATCATCATTGTCATATTGCTTTGCATGATCATATAGCTGACATAGTATTTGTGGCTCAGCCACCATTCATCATTTTTAAACAAGTTACGCTAGCATCATTGCACTTCCTGGTACACTGCCAGAGGCATTCATATAGAGTCATATTTTTTTCTAGTATTGAGTTGTAAGTAAATAAAGGTGTGATGATCATCATTATTAGAGCATTGTTGTTGGTGCAATGATTTGCCTCCTTATGTTTTGGAGATCGTTGACAAACAGTGAGGGACTGATGTGTTTGCTAGTGCACACAGAGTAACAGGTCCCTGGAGTCAAGAGGATTTTGATTTCAAACTCCGAAGAATATCCCCTACATGGCAGTGAAGGTTATCACCGAAGATTATGACGACAAGAGTGACCCCTCAAAAATTGCTGACGTGAAGCAATTGGTTCGGTGCCTTTCCGAAGGAAGTGACTGCGTCCGAGAATATTGAAGACGAAGTGAAGACGTAGCATTCATTTCGTTGTTTCTTTTCTCTTATTGAGTCATAGGACCACCGTACTATTAAGAGGGGTGTAGCATTCGAAGATTTGATTCACTAATGCTTAACCCAAATCCTATGAAAGCTGCGAGAGAAATCTCTTTGTGTTCCGAGCAAATGCTTGCCAGCAAGCGACTGTGATCTTCTTCGCTGCGAGAGATTTGTCTCTGACCGAGGAGTTAGCATTACTTGCTCCCCAAGTAATGTTACCGTTGCTCTTAAAATCCGACCGTTGTGAACGTGTCGGTTGGCCATTGGCTGGACTGCATGTCCAAAATGGTCATTTCCCATCAGGGAAGGCTGCGGCTATAAATAGCCACCCCGCACCGGCGTTGTCCGGTGGCTGCTCCGTTTGATTCTGAGAAGATTGTTGAGCAACCCCCCCTCTGATAGATTTGAGTTTAAAATCCACCGAGAGAAAACCCCAGAGCTGAAAAATTAGATAGTGGTTCAGCATCACTCGAATCTAAGTCCAGTATGCTCCGCCTATTACTCTTGAGAGCTGCGAACTCTCTAGACGGTTATGTGTCAATTTCTTCAGAGACCAAGAGTTATTGTGGTTCTCGAAGAAGAAGTCTGTAAAGGTTCGGAGATCGCCTCAAGCATCTACCACGAGTAATCGGCATTGGTTGACGAACCAATTGTCGAGGAGAATAGGGCGAAGAGAGTTTATCTTCTGTGTTAAATCACAACCCCTCCAACCAGACGTAGTCCTTTTGCAGAAGGGCGAACTGGTCTACCAAATACCTCGTCGCCATCGAGCATCACTGGTCACCTCTGCTACTCTCCTTTACATTCGAACAATGCCTTGTGACATGTTTCAATTATGTGATTCACCTCGATGCATGTTTTAGTTTCCATTCGACAGTTTGTATTCGCTCACTAAATACTGTTTTCATTCGTTCCGCTGCTGGGTTTCGAGAGTTTTGATATTTCCGAAAGAAAATTTAAAACTCCCATTCACCCCCCCCCCCTCTGGTAGACATACTTCGTTCCTACAATTGTCCCAGTGAGGAAAGAATGGTGGAGACTAATGAGTCCTCAAAAAAGTGGGGATGAGGTCCATGAGATCGTTCTAAAAAAAAGAGGCGAAAAAGAGCCATGAAAAAAAAAGAGAGAAAAAGAGAGAAGGGGCTATGTTACTATCCTTTTCCACACTTGTGCTTCAGAGTAGCACCATGTTTTTCATATAGAGTCTCCTATTTTGTCACTTTCATATACTAGTGGGAATTTTTCATTATAGAACTTGGCTTGTATATTCTGATGACGGGCTTCCTCAAATGCCCGAGGTCTTCATGAGCAAGCAAGTTGGATGCACACCCACTTAGTTTTCATGTTGAGCGTTCATACACTTACAGCTCTTAGTGCATCCGTTGGATGGAAATCCCTTCTCCTCGCATTGACATCAATTGATGGGCATCTCCATAGCCCGTTGATTAACCTCATTGATGTGAGACTATCTTCTTATTTTTGACTTCTCTTATTCATCCCTACCACCATACTCTATTCCACCCATAGTGCTATATCCATGGCTTGCGCTCATGTATTGCGTGGGAGTTGAAAAAGCTGAAGCGCGCTAAAAAGTATGAACCAATTGCTTGGCTAAAACCGGGGTTGTGCATGATAAATATTTTGTGTTAAGAAGATGGAGCATGACAGGATTGTATGATTTTGTAGGGATAACTTTCTTTAGCATTTTTATTTTGAAAGACATGATTGTTTATTAGTATGCCTGAGTATTGATGTCTTTATATCAAATTATAGACTATTGCTTTGAATCATTTGGATCTTATTATTCATACCGTAAGAGAGATATTACATGATGAAACATGATAGGTAGCATTCCACATCAAAAATTCTGTTTTTATCATTTACCTACTCGAGGACGAGCAGGAATTAAGCTTGGGGATGCTTGATACGTCTCCAGCGTATCTATAATTTTTGATTGTTCCATGCTATTATAGTATCAATCTTGGATGTTTTTATATGCAATTATATATCATTTTTTGGGACTAACCTATTAACCTAGTGCCCAGTGCCAGTTGCTGTTTTCTGCTTATTTTTTGCTTTTCAGAGAAACAATACCAAATGAAGTCCAAATGCCACGAAACTTTTTGGAGATTTTTTTCTGGACAAAAGAGACATTGGAAGCTTCGGAGGAGGCCAGAAGCCTCATGGAGGCTTCACAAGGCAACAGGGCGCGCCCTAGGGGGGCGCGCCGTGTTGCTTTGTGGGGCCCACGTGACTCCGTTTGACCTAATTCCACTTCTATAAATTCACAAATATTGGGAAACCATCAGAGAGCCAGAAGAGAAAACCTTTCTACCGCCGCAAGCCTCTGTTCTTTCGCGATCCAATCTGTAGGCCTTTTCCGGTACTCTATCGGAGGGGGAATCGATCACGGAGGGCTTCTACATCAACCTTGCTGCCCTTCTGATGATGTGTGTGTAGTTTACCATAGACCTATGGGTCCATAGCTAGTAGCTAGATGGCTTCTTCTCTCTCTTTGATCTTCAATACCATGTTCTCCTTGATGTTCTTGGAGTTCTATCCGATGTAATATTCTTTTGCGGTGTGTTTGTTGGGATCCGATGAATTGTGGGTTTATGATCAGATTATTCATGAGAAATATTTGAATCTTCTCTGAACTCTTTTATGCATGATTGTTATAGCTTTGTATTTCTCTCCGATCTATCGATTTGGTTTGGCCTACTAGATTGATTTATCTTGCAATGGGAGAGGTGCTTTGTGATGGGTTCAATCTTGCGGTGCTCAATCCCAGTGACAGAAGGGGACATGGCACGTATTTGTATTGTTGCCATTAAGGATAAAAAGATGGGGTTTATTCGTATTGCTTGAATTTGCTTCTCTACATCATTTCATCTTGCTTAAGGCGTTACTCTGTTTTTATTAAACTTAATACTCTAGATGCATGCTGGATAGCGGTCGATGAGTGGAGTAATAGTAGTAGATGCAGGCAGGAGTCGGTCTACTTGTCTTGCATGTGATGCCTATATACATGATCATTGCCATAAATCCGTCATAATTATTTGCTTTTCTATCAATTGCCCAACAGTAATTTGTTTACCCACCGTATGTTTCTGTACTCGAGAGAGAAGCCTCTAGTGAAAACTATGGCCCCCGGGTCTATTTTTATCATATAAAAAAACTAAAAATACCTTGCTGCAATTTATTTACTTTTATTTTAATTAGTATTTTAGTTTACCTATTTACCTCGATAAGATTTAATCCTTGCAAATAACCGCCAAGAGGATTGACAACCCTCTTAATTGCGTTGGGTGCAAGTGTTTGCTCTTGTGCGTGCAGGTGCGCTTAACGAAATTTTGCTTGGTTCTCCTACTGGATTGATAACCTTGGTTCTTGATACGTCTCCAATGTATCTATAATTTTTGATTGTAGCATGATGTTATATTATCAATCTTGGATGTTTTTATATGCATTTACAGCAATTATATATCATTTTTGGAGACTAACCTATTAACTTAGTGCCCAGTGCCAGTTGCTGTTTTCTGCCCTATTTTTGTTTTACAGAATATCAATACCAAATGAAGTCCAAATGCGACGAAACTTTTTGGAGATTTTTTTTCTGGACAATACCAACACTAGAAGCTTCGAGAGAGGGCCAGACGCCAGAGGAGGTGGCCACGAGCCACCAGGGCGCGCCTGGGGGGGCAGGCGTGCCCTGGTGCCTCGTGGGCCCACCCCAGCTCCGTTTGACCTAATTCTAGCACTATAAATTCCCCAAAAATCAGAAACCCTCAGGGGAGTCCACGAAATACTTTTTCCGCCGCCGCAAGCTTCTGTTATCGAGAGATCCCATCTGGAGGCCTTTTCCGGTACTCTGCCGAAGGGGGAATCGATCACGGAGGGGCTCTACATCAACCTTGTTGCCCTTCCGATGATGCGTGAGTAGTTTACCACAGACCTTCGGGTCCATAGTTAGTAGCTAGATGGCTTCTTCTCTCTTTTTGATCTTCAATACAATGTTCTCCTCGATGTTCTTGGAGTTCTATCCGACGTAATCACTTTTTGCAGTGTGTTTGTTGGGATCCGATGAATTGTGAGTTTATGATCAGATTATCCATGAATATATTTGAGTCTTTGCTGCACACTTTTATGCATGATTATTATAGCCTCGTATTTCTTCTCCGATCTATTGATTTGGTTTGGCCAACTAGATTGATTTATCTTGCCATGGGAAGAGGTGCTTTGTAATGGGTTCGATCTTGCGGTGCTCAATCCCAGTGATAGAAAGGGATATGACATGTATGTATCGTTGCTATTAAGGGTAAAAAGATGGGGTTTATTCATACGAGAGTTCATCTTGTCTACATCATGTCATCATTCTTAAGGCGTTACTCCGTTCTTTTATGGACTTAATACACTAGATGCATGCTGGATAGCGGTCGATGTGTGGAGTAATAGTAGTATATGCAGGCAGGAGTCGGTCTACTTGTATTGGACGTGATGCCTATATACATGATCATTGCCTTGGATATCGTCCTGATTATTTGCTTTTCTATCAATTGCCCAATAGTAATTTGTTTACCCACCGTATGCTATTTTCTCGAGAGAAGCCTCTAGTGAAAACTATGGCCCCCGGGTCTATCTAAATCATATTACTAAAACCCTAAAAATATTGCTGCACTTTTTCTTTATTTATTTTATTTTGTATTTTTGTTTCAATCTATCTATCTATTACATACAATTTAATCTTGCAACTTACCGCCGAGGGATTGACAACCCCTTGATTGCGTTGGGTGCAAGGATTTGTTGTTTGTGTGCAGGTACTGCTAACGAGGTGTTGCGTGATTCTCCTGCTGGATTGATAACCTTGGTTTCATAACTGAGGGAAATACTTACTCTACTGTGCTGCATCATCCCTTCCTCTTCGGGGAAATACCAACGCAAGCTACAAGTAGCAGGAAGAATTTCTGGCGCCGTTGCCGGGGAGACATCATCAACATCTATCAAGTACCTTTGCATAAACTCTCATCTCCTTGCATTTATTTTATTTGCCTCTTGTTTTCATCTCCCCCACTTCTAAAAAGTTTTTACAAAAATACGAAAATATTTTCTGTTTGCCTTTTTTCTTGTTTGCCTCTTTACTTGATTGCTTTTATTGCCTTCATGTTGAACACACAAGAACATAAACTAAAAGTAAAAATATAAGATACTATGGATCCATTTAAAGTTTACCACTTGGATCATCTTCGATCCATTATTGCTCGTGCTGAAACCCCAACTAGTTTAGTTGAGGGAAAATATTTAAAGGAGCATGCTCATTTTGTGCGTCACCGTTTGTCTGAAAAAGGGAGACTTTTATGGCGTCAAATAAATTGTTTGCTATGCTATGCTCGGAATCTATGTGAAATTTATGATTTTACTTGTTGCTCTAAGAACCCTAAAAAACACCTTCCCTACCTGTGTGAGTTCAATGATAATGAAATCTTATCTTCTTATGAAAAAGGTGCTTATAGTTACTATGATATCGAACAAATTGAAGAATTTGTTGCTTTTAAGGGTGCTTATGAAGTTGCTTCTTTGATTGAAAAGTATGATATTACTCTCTACAAATCTGAAAACTTTGCCATACTTAAGTATTGCTATGAAAATTATGCATCTAATGCCTATGTTAGTGAATTTATTGAGAGCATGTCTACTGGTTTGGAAGAGAATAATGATACACATGAATCTATAGATAATCATGATTCCGATGATTCGATTGAAATATCCCCTCTTGGTGAACATGATGCTTGTTATTCTTATGGCCACGATGCCAATATTGAAGATGCTTATAGAGATGAACTTGCTATAGTTCCTTATGTTAAAAATGAAATTATTGCTATAACACCCATACTTGATAGCTCCTTGAATGAAAAGCATGATTGCAATGATGTTACTATAAATTCTATGAATGTCAATTGTGCTAATAATATGCAAAACTACAAGCTTGGGGATGAAAATTTTGTTATGTGCACTACTTATTGCAATGATCATGATTGGGGTGATGATGCTTTTTATGATCTTGAAAATTTATTTAAGCCTCATGATGAATATGTTATTGATAATAAAATTTGCAACACTATTAAAAGTGGGTTTGGAAGAGCGTCAACTTTAGGTAATAATGATCCCACTACATTGGCAAATTATCAATCTTATGAATTTTTGGATAAAAGTGGGTTCGGAGAGGTCATGACTTTAGTTGATGTTAATCCCACTATCTTGGAAGATGATAAAAAATTTATGCATGTGGATCATAGAGAGAAAATTTTATGTGATAGCTATATTGTTGAATTTGATTATGATCCTACATGTAATTCTTATGAGAGAGGGAAATATGGTTGTAGAAATTTTCATGTTACTAAATTACCTCTCGTTATGTTCAGATTGTCAATGTTTTATTCCTCTCCTTTGCATATGCTAGATATTTCTCGTCTTGATAATTTGTTTGCATATAAAATGCCTATGCATAGGAAGTATGTTAGACTTAAATGTGTTTGTCACATATATTATGATGCTCTCTTCATGCTTCAATTCTTATCTTTCATGTGAGCATCATTGAAATCTCAAGCCTATCTTAATGGCTATAAAGAAAGAGCTTGTTGGGAGACAACCCAATGAATAAAATAAATTTTCATTATTTCTTTCTGTTATTGTGTGTTTTCACTGTCATGCTAATGTTATGATTGTGTTTTCGTGTTTTTAATTAGTGTTTATGCCAAGTAAAACCTTTGGGATGATTTGGAAGATAGTATAATTGATGCTGTTTGGAAAACAGAAAGTTTTGCGTCCAGTCCTGGAATTTTATTTCTGAACTGGAGCGTCAGAAAAATCTGAAATGTTTACACAGTATTGGTATATGAATTGCCCACGTTGTCCTAATTTTTCAGAATTTTTGGAGTTACGAAAGTATGGCTTTTAAATAGATTGCTATAGACTGTTTTGTTTTTGACAGATTCTGTTTTTGATGCTTTGCTTGCTTGTTTTGATGAAACTATGGATTGTATCGGGGGGTATAAGCCATGGAGAAGTTAGAATACAGTAGGTATAATGCAAAAATAAAATATGAATGGGTTTGCAACAGTACTTTAAGTACGGATTTATTTTGTTATACTAACGGATCTCACGAAGGTTTTGTTGAGTTTTGTGTGATTGAAGTTTCCAAGTTTTGGGTGAGATCACGATGGATGAAGGAATAAGGAGTAGCAAAAGCCTAAGCTTGGGGATGCCTGAGGCACCCCAAGGTAATATTCAAGGAAGACTCAAGCGTCTAAGCTTGGGGATGCCCCGGAAGGCATCCCCTCTTTCTTCTACCAACCATCGGTAATTTTACTTGGAGCTATATTTTTATTCGTCACATGATATGTTTTTTGCTTGGAGCGTCTTGTATTATATGAGTCTTTGCTTTGTTTTCTTTTTAGTTTGCCACAATCATCTTTGCTGAACACACCTATTTTGAGAGAGCCACACGTTATCATGATTTGTTAGAATACTCTATGTGCTTCACTTAAAAAAAATTGAGCTAGGCAGTTGCTCTAGTGCTTCACTTAAATATTTTTTAGCATGGCGGTGAATATATTTTGAAGAAATAAACTCTCATGCTTCACTTATATTATTTTGAGAGTTGATAGATTGAAATTTTGAAGAAATAGATTCTCATGCTTTACTTATATTATTTTGAGAATTGATAAGATTGAAATTTTGTACAAATATTTGCACTCTCATGCTTCACTTAAATCTTTTTGAGAGTTGATGAAAGTAACGGTAATTTGCACAAGATATGAATTTGGTCCCAAAGTGATGAATATTCAAGAGGGATATAATAAAAACTTTCATATAGATCACTGGATATGATAAGTGTGATTCCTTGCAATAGTTTTGCGATATGGAAATGATAATATGTGTGTCATGTTAGTGAGTAATTGTGATTTAGTAAGAATATTCATGTTAAGGTTTGTGATTCCCTATGCATGCACGTTAAGTCAATAGTTATGCAAAGAAATTATATCCTACTTATGGTGCATTATTCGGTGTTAGTTATGTTCAATGCATGTTTATGACCGTTTTCGTTTTTTGGTTGGTTGCTTCTCAATGTTTTGCTAGCCTTCATTGTACTAAGCGGAAATACTGCTTGTGCATCCAAAATCCTTAAACCCAAGTTGTGCCAAATGAGTCCACTATATCTACCTATATGCGGTATTTCAATGCCTTTCCAAATAAATTTGCGTGTGCCAACTCTAATTTTAAAAATAATTTTTCTGTTTTGTGTGCCCGTACCGCTCATGAGGCGGAAGGGGGTGGCCAATATTTTCCATGCTAGGTGGGTTATTCTCACGATGAGTGTTTATTCACTTGTCATTACACGAGAGTATGGTTGGTAATAGGGATGCCCAGTCCCACAATGAAATCAAAAATTAATAACAACAAAATTCCATGGAAAGTGATGGTATGGAGGGCACCCGTGGATACGGCTAGCCATGGATTGTGAAAGAAATGGTGGAAAGGAAATAAACTTTACTTTCTGTTTGGGAACCACCTATAATGTATCTAGCATGGAAGATATTGGGAATTCTTGTTCGTTTTCGTTGACAGGAAAAGCATGCCTCTCAAAATATTTTTATCTCTCTAATTTAAGCTTTGAGCTCTGGAACATTTGAGAAATCTCTGCTTCCCTCTGCGAAGGGCCTATCTATTTACTTTTATGCAATTTTTAATTTTCTTGAGTCTCCATCTTCTCTTATAAAGCACCAACTAGAGAGCACTATTGTCATACTTGTGCATTGGATGTAGCTAATATTTGAGTGTGTTTCATGAATGGATCAATGATTGAGCATAATGGGCTAGGGACAACTTTCTTTAGCATTGATATTTTGAAAGACATGGTTGCTTGTTGATATGCTTGAGTATTTATATCTTCATGTCAAATTATAGACTATTGCTTTTAATCATTCTAGTCCAATGTCCATGCTACAAAAGAAAAGAATATATGATGATTATGATAGGCAGCATTCCACATCAAAAATTCTTTTTTTATCATTTACCTACTCGAGGACGAGCAGGAATTAAGCTTGGGGATGCCGATACGTCTCCAACGTATCTATAATTTTTTATAGTTCCATGTTGTTATATTATCAATCTTGGATGTTTTTATATGCATTTACAGCAATTATATATCATTTTTGGAGACTAACCTATTAACTTAGTGTCCAGTGCCAGTTGCTGTTTTCTGCCCTGTTTTTGTTTTACAGAATATCAATACCAAATGAAGTCCAAATGCCACGAAACTTTTTGGAGATTTTTTTCTGAACAATACCAACACTAGAAGCTTCAGGAGAGGACCAGACGCCAGAGGAGGTGGCCACGAGCCACCAGAGCACGCCTGGGGGGGGCAGGCGCGCCCTGGTGCCTCGTGGGCCCATCCCAGCCCCGTTTGACCTAATTCCAGCACTATAAATTCCCAAAAAATCAGAAACCCTCAGGGGAGTCCACGAAATACTTTTTCCGCCGCCGCAAGCTTCTGTTCTCGAGAGATCCCATCTGGAGACCTTTTCCGGTACTCTGCCGGAGGGGGAATCGATCACGGAGGGGTTGTACATCAACCTTGCTGCCCTTCTGATGATGCGTGAGTAGTTTACCACAGACCTTCGGGTCCATAGTTAGTAGGTAGATGGCTTCTTCTCTCTTTTTGATCTTCAATACAATGTTCTCCTCGATGTTCTTGGAGTTCTATACGATGTAATCACTTTTTGCGGTGTGTTTGTTGGGATCCGATGAATTGTGAGTTTATGATCAGATTATCCATGAATATATTTGAGTCTTTGCTGCACTCTTTTATGCATGATTATTATAGCCTCGTATTTCTTCTCCGATCTATTGATTTGGTTTGGCCAACTAGATTGATTTATCTTGCCATGGGAAGAGGTGCTTTGTAATGGGTTCGATCTTGCGGTGCTCAATCCCAGTAATAGAAAGGGATATGACACGTATGTATCGTTGCTATTAAGGGTAAAAAGATGGGGTTTATTCATACGAGAGTTCATCTTGTCTACATCATGTCATCGTTCTTAAGGCGTTACTCCGTTCTTTTATGGACTTAATACACTAGATGCATGCTGGATAGCGGTCGATGTGTGGAGTAATAGTAGTAGATGCAGGCAGGAGTCGGTCTACTTGTATTGGATGTGATGCCTATATACATGATCATTGCCTTGGATATCGTCATGATTATTTGCTTTTCTATCAATTTCCCAACAGTAATTTGTTTACCCACCGTATGCTATTTTATCAAGAGAAGCCTCTAGTGAAAACTATGGCCCCCGGGTCTATCTAAATCATATTACTAAAACCCTAAAAATATTGCTGCACTTTTTCTTTATTTATTTTATTTTGTATTTTTGTTTCAATCTATCTATCTATTACATACAATTTAATCTTGCAACTTACCGCCGAGGGATTGACAACCCCTTGATTGTGTTGGGTGCAAGGATTTGTTGTTTGTGTGCAGGTACTGCTAACGAGGTGTTGCGTGATTCTCCTACTGGATTGATAACCTTGGTTTAATAACTGAGGGAAATACTTACTCTACTGTGCTGCATCATCCCTTCCTCTTCGGGGAAATACCAACGCAAGCTACAAGTAGCAGTTCTTATCTGAGGGAAATACTTATCTCTACTGTACTGCATCATCCTCTCCTCTTCGGGGAAATACCAACGCAGACTACAAGTAGCACATACCAAGGAGTACTACGACAAGCATTTATCACAGCTAATTGTTCATCAGGAAAATCATCATTAATAGGAAGTGGGTCATTAAGAAAAATTTCCATTCTAGACAAATTATCAGCCACGGGATTTTCAGCTCCCTTTCTATCAATAATATGCAAGTCAAATTCTTGTAGCAGGAGAACCCACCTAATAAGTCTAGGTTTAGCATCTTTCTTTTCCATAAGATATTTAATAGCAGCATGATCAGTGTGAATAGTAACTTTCGAATCAACTATGTAAGATCTGAATTTATCACATGCAAACACAACTGCTAAGAATTCTTTCTCAGTGGTAGCATAATTTCTTTGGGCACTGTCTAGAGTTTTACTAGCATAATGGATAACATTTAATTTCTTATAAACTCTTTGTCCTAGAACAACATCAACAGCATAATCACTAGCATCACACATAATTTCAAAGGGTAAGTTCCAATCAGGTGGTTGAACAATAGGTGCAGAAATTAAGTCTTTCTTAAGTACTTCAAAAGCTTCTATGCAATCATCATCAAAAACAAAAGGAACATCCTTTTGCAAGAGATTGGTAAGAGGTCTAGAAATTTTAGAGAAGTCTTTTATAAACCTTCTATAGAAACCAGCATGACCAAGGAAACTTCTTATACCTTTGATATCCTTAGGACATGGCATTTTCTCAATAGCATCAACTTTAGCTTTATCAACTTCAATACCTCTTTCAGAAATTTTATGCCCAAGGACTATACCTTCATTCACCATAAAGTGGCACTTCTCCCAATTCAAGACAAGATTAGTTTCTTCACATCTCTGCAAAACTCGATCAAGGTTGCTCAAGAAATCATCAAAAGAAGTTCCGTAAATGGAGAAATCATCCATGAAAACCTCAACAATCTTTTCACAAAAGTCAGAGAATATAGCAGTCATACATCTTTGAAAGGTAGCAGGTGCATTACATAAACCAATGAATAGGGCTTACCCATCTACTATCAGCTACGGGATAAATTATACCTGCCTCCAGAAGCTTTAATATTTCAGTTCTTACCACCTCCTTCATTCTAGGATTTAGCCTTCTTTTATGATCATCGAGAGTATATCCAATAGTAGCACGGTGCTTCTTCAGAGTTTTAAGTAATCTCTTTTCTTCATGCTCTGAAAGGTTAGCACTAATAATAAAAGGATATATCTTCTTTCATCAAGATAAGCATATTTAAGAGTATCAAGTAATTGCTTCAATTCAAAAACAGGATCACCCTTAGGTGGAGGTGGATCTCCCAAGGTTTCAACTGGCAAATTATGTTTAAGGATAGGTGCTTGTTTAAAGAACAGTTCATCTATTTCATTTCTTTCATTCATATGCATATCATTCTCATGCTCAAGCAAATATTGTTCTAAAGTATCAGTGGGAGGCACAGCAATAGAAGTAAGACCAATAATTTCATCTTTACTAGGTAATTCTTTATCACGAGTTTGTCTACGAAATTTAGAGAAATTAAACTCATGAGACATCTCACCAAAATTAACACTGACAATTTCTTTAGTGCAATCAATCTTAGCATTAACAGTATTCAAGAAGGGTCTACCAAATATAATGGGACAAAAATCATCTTGTGGTGATCCAAGAACAAGAAAATCAGTAGGATATTTGATCTTACCACACAAGACTTCAACATCTCTAACAATCCCAAGTGGTGAAATAGTATCTCTGTTTGCAAGCTTAATAGTAACATCAATATCTTCAATCTCAACAGGTGCAATATAATTCATGACTTCTTGATAGAGAGTAAATGGAATAGCACTCATACTAGCACCAATATCACATAAACCATGATAGCAATGATCTCCAATTTTAACAGAAATAATAGGCCAGCCAACTACAGATTTGTTTTTATCTTTAGTGTCTGGCTTAGCAATTCTAGTTGCTTCATCACAGAAATATATGACATGTCCATCAATATTATCAACCAAAAGATCTTTAACCATTGCAACACTAGATTCAACTTTAATTTGTTCAGACGGTCTAGGTGCTCTAATATTACTCTTATTAACCACGGTTGAAGCTTTAGCATGTTCCTTAATCCTAACAGGGAAAGGAGGTTTCTAGATATAAGTAGTAGGCACAACTGGATCAACATGGTAAACAATTGTTTCTTCTTTAACACTAACAGGTTCTTCATTCAATTCAATAGGTGGATGATATTTAAACCATTTCTCCTTAGGGAGATCAACATGAGCAGCAAAAGATTCACAAAAAGTAGCTACTATCTCAGAGTCAAGGCCATATTTAGTACTAAACTTACGAAAAGCATCAGTTTCCATAAAAGATTTAACACAATCGAACTCAAGATTTATACCTGACTCATTACCTTTGTCGATTTCCCAATCTTCAGAGTTACGTTTAATTCTTTCTAGAAGATCCCAATCCAATAGTTATTTTCATAAAGGAACCAGTAGAAGAAGTATCGAGCATGGATCGATCATTATGAGAAAGCCGAGCATAAATTTTTTGAAGAATTATTTCTCTTGAGAGCTCATGATTGGGGCATGTGTGCAACATATACTTAAGCCTCCCCCAAGCTTGAGCGATACTTTCTCCTTCACGAGGCCAAAAATTATATATATAATTCCGATCACGATGAACCAAATGCATAGGATAAAATTTCTGGTGGAATTCCAGCTTCAACCGGTTCCAGTCCCATGTTTCAGTATCATCACATAGCCTATACCATGTCAATGCCTTTCCCTCCAAAGATAAAGGGAATACTTTCTTCTTAACTCCATCTCTGGATAGACCTGCAAGCTTAAACAATCCACAAATTTCATCCACATAGATCAAGTGCATATCGGGATGTACCGTTACATCTCCTGCATAAGGATTACCTAGCTGTTTCTCTACCATACCCGAAGGAATTTCATAATAAATATTTTCAGTAGGTTCAATAGGTTGAGGAGGCACTCTTATTGCTTCCGGTCGAGGTGAAGATACCCCGAACAAACCCCTCAAAGGATTGCTTTCCATAGTGACAAGTGACAATATATTTCAGCACGTAATATAAATGTTTCCTTACCAAATTCCACTTACCAAAGGCGCTTCACCTCCCCGGCAACGGCGCCAGAAAAGAGTCTTGACAACCCACAAGCATAGGGGATCAATCGTAGTCTTTTCTATAAGTAAGAGTGTCGAACCCAACGAGGAGCAGAAGGAAATGACAAGCGGTTTTCAGCAAGGTATTCTCTGCAAGTACTGTAAGTAGCGGTAACAGATAGTTTTGATAGCAAGATAATTCGTAACAAGTAACAAGTAGTAACGGTAAAAAAAGTGCAGCAAGGTGGCCCAATCCTTTTTGTAGCAAAGGACAAGCCGGAACGAACTCGTATAATAAGCAAAGCGTTCTCGAGGACACATGGGAATTTCATCTAGTCACTTTCATCATGTTTGTTTGATTCTCGTTTGCTACTTTGATAATTTGATATGTGGGTGGACCAGTGCTTGGGAGCTATTCTTACTTGAACAAGCCTCCCACTTATGATTACCCCCTCTCACAAGCATCTGCAACTACGAAAGAAGAATTAAGATAACTCTAACCATAGCATGAAACATATGGATCCAAATCAGCCCCTTACGGAATTGCGCATAAACTAGGGTTTATGCTTCTGTCACTCTACCAACCCATCACCTAATTACTACTCCACAATGCCTTCCCTTAGGACCAAAGATGGTGAAGTGTCATGTAGTCGACGTTCACACGACACCACTAAAGGAAGCACAACATACATAGCATCAAAATATCGAACGAATAGCAAATTCACATGCTTACTTATGACAAGACTTCTCCCATGTCGTCAAGAACAAAAGTAACTACGCACAAATCATATTCATATTCAAGATCAGAGGGGTATTGAATAGCATTAAAGATATGAACATATAATCTTCCACCAAATAAACCAACTAGAATCAACTATAGAGAGTAATCAACACTACTAGCAACCCACAGGTACCAATCTGAGGTTTTGACACAAAGATTGAATACAAGAGATGAACTAGGGTTTGAGATGAGATGGTGCTGGTGAAGATGTTGATGAAGATTGGTCCTCCCATGATGAGAGGATCGTTGGTGATGTCGATGGCTTCGATTTCCCCCTCCCAGAGGGAAGTATCCCCGGCGGAATCGCTCCACCGGAGAGCAAAAGTGCTCCTGCCCAGGTTCCGCCTCGAGACGGTGGCTGATACGTCTCCAACGTATCTATAATTTTTTATTGTTCCATGCTATTATATTATCAATCTTGGATGTTTTTATAAGCATTTACAGCAATTATATATCATTTTTGGTGACTAACCTATTAACTTAGTGCCCAGTGCCAGTTGCTGTTTTCTGCCCTGTTTTTGTTTTACAGAAAATCAATACCAAACGAAGTCTAAATGCCATGAAACTTTTTGGAGATTTTTTATGGGCCAAGATAAACACTAGAAGCTTCGGGAGAGGGCCAGAAGACCCAGGAGGTGGCCACGAGCCACCAAGGCGCGCCTAGGGGGGGCAGGCGCGCCCTGGTGCCTCGTGGGCCCCCCTTTGTTCCGTTTGACCTAACTCCAGCACTATAAATTCAGAAAAAATCAGAAACCCTCAGGGGAGTCCACGAAATACTTTTTCCGCCGCCGCAAGCTTCTGTTCTTGAGAGATCCCATCTGGAGGCCTTCTCCGGTACTCCGCCGGAGGGGGAATCGATCACGGAGGGGCTCTACATCAACCTTGCTGCCCTTCCGATGATGCGTGAGTAGTTTACCACAGACATTCGGGTCCATAGTTAGTAGCTAGATGGCTTCTTCTCTCTTTTTGATCTTCAATACAATGTTCTCCTCGATGTTCTTGGAGTTCTATCCGATGTAATCACTTTTTGCGGTGTGTTTGTTGGGATCTGATGAATTGTGAGTTTATGATCAGATTATCCATGAATATATTTGAGTCTTTGCTGCACTCTTTTATGCATGATTATTATAGCCTCGTATTTCTTCTCCGATCTATTGATTTGGTTTGGCCAACTGAGTTGATTTATCTTGCCATGGGAAGAGGTGCTTTGTAATGGGTTCGATCTTGCGGTGCTCAATCCGAGTGACAGAAGGGGACATGACACATATGTATCATTGCTATTAAGGGTAAAAAGATGGGGTTTATTCATACGTGAGTTTATCTTGTCTACATCATGTCATCGTTCTTAAGGCGTTACTCCGTTCTTTTATGGACTTAATACACTAGATGCATGCTGGATAGCGGTCGATGTGTGGAGTAATAGTAGTAGATACAGGCAGGAGTCGGTCTACTTGTATTGGACATAATGCATATATACATGATCATTGCCTTGGATATTGTCATGATTATTTGCTTTTCTATCAATTGCCCAACAGTAATTTGTCTACCCACCGTATGCTATTTCCTTGAGAGAAGCCTCTAGTGAAAACTATGGCCCCTGGGTCTATCTAAATCATATTACTAAAACCCTAAAAATATTGCTGCCATTTTCTTTTATTTATTTTATTTTGTATTTTTGTTTCAATCTATCAATCTATCACATACAATTTAATCTTGCAATTTACCGCCGAGGGATTGTCAACCCCTCGTTTGCATTGGGTGCAAGGGTTTGTTGTTTGTGTGCAGGTACTGCTAACGAGGTGTTGTGTGATTCTCCTACTGGTTCGATAACCTTGGTTTCATAACTAAGGGAAATACTTATCTCTACTGTGCTGCATCATCCCTTCCTCTTCGGGGATAATACCAACGCAAGCTACAAGTAGCAGGAAGAATTTCTGGCGCCGTTGCCGGGGAGACATCATCAACATCTATCAAGTACCTTTGCATAAACTCTCAACTCCTTGCATTTACTTTATTTGCCATTTGCCTCTCATTTTCATCTCCCCCACTTCTAAAACGTTTTTTACAAAAATACAAAAAAAAATATGTTTGCCTCTTGCGTGTTTTCTTTTTTGTTTGCTTGAAGTCGTTACTATGGCTGATTTTGGTATGGAAAAGAGTGAGGATTGTGAAACCCCTAAAATCAAAATTCCTACCAATTTAGATACTAAAACTTTTGTGATGGGACATGGGAATATTATAGGGAAAAATGTCATACAAGAATTCTTTAATTGCACTGGAACTTTGGCTTGTGATGATACTCCTATTCTTAGTGGAACCAAGAATTATGCCGAAGCTATTTCTGCTCTTGTTCTTAAACTAGAAAAATATTTATTCGTACCCATCCTACTTTGCAAAGATTGTTTTATGAGTTGCCGGTTATAAAAAACCCTAAGGCTAAAAAGATAGCAACTCTTATCCTCATGAATGAATTTGATTACATAGTTCGAGAACTAGAGAAATCTTTGATTTTTATGGCATGAATCATGAGAAACCAGTGATAGATGAGATTCTATACAATGATGATTATTTGTTAAGATATTTATTTCATGATGATCACACCTTTGATGAGAATACCAAAAAGGAGGTTCCTCCCTTAAATATAATCCAACAAGTCTTTAATGGTTTTAATAAACAATATTCTTGGATTGTAAAAGGGAATCAAGAGGGATTCGAGGATGGCCAACTTAGTAATGCTAAAATTTCCATGGATGATGTGTTTCTAATTGTCTTTGAAAAGCCTCCTGATGAGAACGTACCCTTAGAAAATAAGAAGAAAGATGACAACACTTGAAACTATGCATTATGCCTAGCTAGGGGCATAAAACAATAACGCTTGTTGGGAGGCAACCCAATGAATAAAATATTTTTTTTCTGTTTTAATTAGTGTTTGTGCCAAGTAAAGCCTTTGGGGTGATTTGGAAGATAGTATAATTGATGCTGTTTGGAAAACAGAAAGTTTTGCGTCCAGTGCCCGAATTTTGTTTCTCTACTGGAGCGTCAAAAAAATCTGAAATTTTTATACAGTATTGGTATATGAATTGCCCACGTTTTCCTAATTTTTCAGAATTTTTAGAGTTACCAAAGTATGGATTTTAAATAGGTTGCTACAGACTGTTCTGTTTTTGACAGATTCTGTTTTTGATGTGTTGCTTGCTTGTTTTGATAGAACTATGGATTGTATCCGGGGGTATAAGCCATGGAGAAGTTAGAATACAGTAGGTATTATGCAAAAATAAAATATGAATGGGTTTGCAACAGTACCTAAGTAGTGATTTCTTTTGTTATACTAACGGATCTCACGAAGGTTTTGTTGAGTTTTGTGTGATTGAAGTTTTCAAGTTTTGGGTGAGATCACGATGGATGAAGGAATAAGGAGTAGCAAAATCCTAAGCTTGGGGATGCCCGAGGCACCCCAAGGTAATATTCAAGGAAGACTCAAGCGTCTAAGCTTGGGGATGCCCCGGAAGGCATCCCCTCTTTCTTCTACCAACCATCGGTAATTTTACTTGGAGCTATATTTTTATTCGTCACATGATATGTTTTTTGCTTGGAGCATCTTGTATTATATGAGTCTTTGCTTTGTTTGATTTTTAGTTGTCACAATCATCTTTGCTGAACACACCCATCTTGAGAGAGCCACACGTTTATCATCATAATTTGTTAGAATACTCTATGTGCTTCACTTCAATTTTTTGAGCTAGGCAGTTGCTCTAGTGCTTCACTTAAATCTTTTTGAGCACGGTGGTGGCTAAATTTTGAAGAAATGAACTCTCATGCTTCACTTATATTACTTTGAGAGTTGATTGAAATTTTGAAGAAATAAACTCTCATGCTTCACTTATATTATTTTGAGAGTTGATTGAAATTTTGCAGAAATGAATTCTCACGCTTCACTTATATTATTTTGAGAATTGACAAGATTGAAATTTTGAAGAAATAAATTATCATGCTTCACTTATATTATTTTGAGAATTGATAAGATTGAAATTTTGAAGAAATATTTGCACTCTCATGCTTCACTTAAATCTTTTTGAGAGTTGACAATAGTAACGGTAATTTGCACAAGATATGAACTTGGTCCCAAAGTGATGAATATTCAAGAGGGATATAATAAAAACTTTCATATAGATCATTGGATATGATAAGTGTGATTCCTTGCAATAGTTTTGCGATATGGAGATGATGATATGTGAGTCATGTTAGTGAGTAATTGTGATTTAGTAAGAATATTCGTGTTAAGGTTTGTGATTCCCTATGCGTGCACGTTAAGTCAATAGTTATGCAAAGAAATTATATCCTACTTATGGTGCATTATTTGGTGTTAGTTATGTTCAATGCATGTTTATGACCGTTTTCGTTTTTTTGGTTGGTTGCTTCTCAATCTCTTGCTAACCTTCATTTGTACTAAGCGGAAATACTGCTTGTGCATCCAAAATCCTTAAACCCAGTTGTGCCAAATGAGTCCACTATATCTACCTATATGCGGTATTTCGTTGATGTTCCAAGTAAATTTGCGTGTGCCAACTCTAATTTTCAAAATATTTTTTCTGTTTTGTGTGCCCGTACCGCTCATGAAGCGGCAGGGGGTGGCCAATATTTTCCATGCTAGGTGTGTTGTTCTCACGATGAGTGTTCATTCACTTGTCATTGCACGAGAGTATGGTTTGTAATAGGGATGCCTAGTCCCACAATGAAATCAAAATTAATAACAACAAAATTCCTTGGAAAGTGATGGTATGGAGGGCACCCGTGGATACGGCTAGCCATGGATTGTGAAAGAAATGGTGGAAAGGAAATAAACTTTACTTTCTGTTTGGGAACCACCTATGATGTGTCTAGCATGGAAAATATTGGGAATTCTCGGTCGTTTTCGTTGACAGGAAAAGCATGCCTCTCAAAATATTTTTATCTCTCTAATTTAAGCTTTGAGCTCTGGCACATTTGACAAATCTCTACTTCCCTCTGCGAAGGGCCTATCTATTTACTTTTATGCAATTTTTATTTTTTATTTTGAGTCTCCATCTTCTCTTATAAAGCACCAACTAGAGAGCACTATTGTCATACTTGTGCATTGGATGTAGCTAATATTCGAGTGTGTTTCATGAATGGATCAATGATTGAGCATAATGGGCTAGGGATAACTTTCTTTAGCATTGATATTTTGAAAGACATGGTTGCTTGTTAGTATGCTTGAGTATCTATATTTTCATGTCAAATTATAGACTATTGCTTTGAATCATTCTAGTCCAATGTCCATGTTATAAAAGAAAAGAATATGTGATGAATATGTTAGGCAGCATTTCACATCAAAAAATTTGTTTTATCATTTACCTACTCGAGGACGAGCAGGAATTAAGCTTGGGGATGCTGATACGTCTCCAACGTATCTATAATTTTTGATTGTTCCATGCTGTTATATTATCAATCTTGGATGTTTTTATAAGCATTTACATCAATTATATATCATTTTTGGAGACTAACCTATTAACTTAGTGCCTAGTGCCAGTTGCTGTTTTCTGCCCTATTTTTGTTTTACAGAAAATCAATACCAAACGAAGTCCAAATGCCACGAAACTTTTTGGATATTTTTTATTGGCCAAGATAAACACTAGAAGCTTTAGGAGAGGGCCAGAAGACCCAGGAAGTGGCCACGAGCCACCAGGGCGCGCCTGGAGGGGGGGGGGCAGGCGCGCCCTGGTGCCTCATGGGCCCCCCTTTGCTCCGTTTGACCAAATTCCAGCACTATAAATCCAGAAACCCTTAGGGGAGTCCATGAAGTACTTTTTCCGCCGCCGCAATTTTCTGTTCTTGAGAGATCCCATCTGGAGGCCTTCTCCGGTACTCCGCCGGAGGGGGAATCGATCACGGAGGGGCTCTAAATCAACCTTGCTACCCTTCCGATGATGCGTGAGTACTTTACCACAGACCTTTGGGTCCATAGTTAGTCGCTAGATGGCTTCTTCTCTCTTTTTGATCTTCAATACAATGTTCTCCTCGATGTTCTTGGGGTTCTATCCGATGTAATTACTTTTTGCGGTGTGTTTGTTGGGATCCGATGAATTGTGAGTTTATGATCAGATTATCCATGAATATATTTGAGTCTTTGCTGCACTCTTTTATGCATGATTATTATAGCCTCGTATTTCTTCTCCGATCTATTGATTTGGTTTGGCCAATTGAGTTGATTTATCTTGCCATGGGAAGAGGTGCTTTGTAATGGGTTCGATCTTGCGGTGCTCAATCCCAGTGACAGAAAGGGACATGACACGTATGCATCGTTGCTATTAAGGGTAAAAAGATGGGGTTTATTCATACGTGAGTTTATCTTGTCTACATCATGTCATTGTTCTTAAGGCGTTACTCCGTTCTTTTATGGACTTAATACACTAGATGCATGCTGGATAGCGGTCGATGTGTGGAGTAATAGTAGTAGATGCAGGCAGGAGTCAGTCTACTTGTATTGGACGTGATGCCTATATACATGATCATTGCCTTGGATATCGTCATGATTATTTGCTTTTCTATCAATTGCCCAACAGTAATTTGTCTACCCACCGTATGCTATTTCCTTGAGAGAAGCCTCCAGTGAAAACTATGGCCCCGGGGTCTATCTAAATCATATTACTAAAACCCTAAAAATATTGCTGCCATTTTCTTTTATTTATTTTATTTTGTATTTTTGTTTCAATCTATCACATACAATTTAATCTTGCAATTTACCGCCGAGGGATTGACAACCCCTCGTTTGCATTGGGTGCAAGGGTTTGTTGTTTGTGTGCAGGTACTGCTAACGAGGTGTTGTGTGATTCTCCTACTGGTTCGATAACCTTGGTTTCATAACTGAGAGAAATACTTATCTCTACTGTGCTGCATCATCCCTTCCTCTTCGGGGATAATACCAACGCAAGCTACAAGTAGCAGTGGCGCTTCGTCCCGAAAGTCTTCTCTTGATTTGTTTTCTAGGGCAAATGGCTTCATATAGCAGGAGGGGGCCAGACGCCAGCCAGGGGCCCCAAAAGGCATCAGGGCGCGCCCGGGGGGGCGCCCTGTTGCCTTGTGGGCAACTGGTGGGTCCTCTCTGGTATTTCTTTTCTCCAGTATTTTTTATATATTCAATAAAAAATCTTCGTGAAGTTTCAGGTCAATTGGAGCTCTGTAGAATAGGTATCTCTGATGTGGCTATTTCAGGTCCAGGATTCCAGCTGCCGACATTCTCCCTCTTCATGTAAATCTTGCAAAATAAGAGAGAAAAGGCATAAGAATTGTACCATAAAGTAAAATAATGATTAAAAACATAATAATTATTCATAGGAAATCATGATGCAAATTGGACGTATCAGTCACCCGATCGCGTATCTCAGCAAGGCTTTGGGTCCTCAAACAAAAGGGTTGTCCACCTATGAAAAGGAATACCTGGCCACTGTTCTAGCCGTGGAAAAGTGGCGCTCGGACCTGCAGTTTGGTGAATTTGTGGTCAGAACAGATCAGCGCAGCTTAGTACACCTGGAGGAACAGCGCCTCCATACCCCATGGCAACAAAAAGCTTTTACAAAGCTTCTGGGTCTTCAATACCGCATCTGTTACCGCAAGGGATTGAGAACAGCGATGCTGATGCTCTGTCACGGCGACCAATTACGGCTTCAGAGCAGGCGCAAGCTATCTCCGTTTGCCAACTGGCGTGGTTACAAGAGATTGTCAAGGGCTATGACCATGATCCCAAAACACAGCAGCTAATTACTCAGCTGGCAATCGCGCCAATGGATGGAGGAAAGTTCACTATCAGCAAGGGCGTCATGCGCTTCAAGGGTCGTGTTTGGGTGGGCAACAATACCAAGCTTCAACAGTAGATAATGAGGACGCTGCATGACAGTGCTATCGGAGGTCATTCCGGGTTCCCTGCAATGCATCGAAGGACTAAACACCTGTTTGCATGGCATGGCATGAAACAGCAGATCAAGAGCCACGTCCAATCCTGCCAGATCTATCAACAAGCCAAGCCCGACCGTGCACAGTATCCAGGACTACTTCATCCGTTGCCAGTGGCCCAACGTTGTTGGGAATTAGTCTCGATGGATTTCATTGGGGGCCTGCCGCCTTCACAGCAATACGACTGTATCCTGGTGGTAGTGGATACGTTCTCTAAGTACGCCCACTTTCTCCCTCTCAAGCACCCGTACACCGCTCAAGCAATTGCCCAGCTCTACATCGATCAGATTTACAACCTTCATGGCATGCCAATAGCAATCATCTCTGACAGAGACACTGTGTTCACCAGTAAAGTATGGCAAGAAATATTCAAGCTGCAAGGGGTGGAACTGAAAATGAGTTCTTCACATCATCCACAAACGGATGGGCAAACGGAATGGGTCAATCAGTGTGTAGAGACCTATTTGCGTTGCTTTGTGCACAGTACACCAACAAACTGGAGCAGATGGTTACCCTTAGCGAAATTCTGGTATAACTCCACATACCATCCCACTCTGGGTAAGTCTCTTTTCTCTGCGGTTTATGGTCAGGAACCATGACACTTGGGGATCGTTCCTGAGAATGCAACACCACTCCCGGAGCTCAACGAGTGGCTTGAAGAGTGCCAGCAGATGCAGGACATTTTGCGGCAGCACCTGGTACGCACAAAACAACTCATGAAAGCACAAGCAGACAAAACAAGGACTTGCCAGGAGTTCGAAGTGGGAGACCAAGTATTCTTGAAGCTTCAGCCGTATATACAGACATCCGTGGCATGGCGAGCTAATCACAAGCTCAGTTTCAAGTTCTTCGTGCCTTACCCAGTGGTGCGCCGAGTCAACGAGGTCATGTATGAGCTCAAGCTACCCGATGGATCCTCGGTTTTTCCAGTGTTTCACGTCTCACAGTTGCGCCGAGCTTTGACCCCAGGTGCGAGTTCGTCATCTTCCCTTCCATCGGTCTCTGACACTGTCAACATTCCTGTAAAGATCATGGACAAGCGTTGGCGTCGGGGTTCCCACAAGATGCACGAACAGGGCCTGGTGCGTTGGCAAGACAGTGCAGCTACTCCAGACACATGGGAAGACCTCGAGGATCTACGACGCCGCTTTCCTGCCGCACTGACTTGGGGACAAGTCGTGTCTAAAGGAGAAGGGGGTGTTAGCGTATCATCTACAGGGGAAGCACCTGGGCCGGCAAGAGGAGCTGCCACAACGGGCCGGCCCACGCGGGAGAGAAGACCCTGCCATAAGTTCACTGGACCTCAATGGGTGTCATATATGTTCGGCCCAGAGCAGCATGTGACTGACTGATATAGTAGCGTGTAGTAGGTGGGAGGAGGGCATCCTGGCTGGGATCAGACTGGCGGCGGCGGCTTGTAACCCGATCCCCTTTCCCCTCTCTGCTAGTTCATTGTCTTCCTAGTGAGATTGTATCCCCAACCCTGTAACCGATCTAGTTTAATCCAGAAATATTGAGAGAGTAGGTCACACGGCGGCGGCATCCTCGTGGTGGGCCTGTGTCCTCGGGCTCCGTCGTTGCGACGGCGTTTGCTCCAGCGTCGGCGCGGAGCTTGGGAGGTAGTCCAGGAGCGCATGCAGATTGTCGTCTGCATCGGCGGCATCTGGAAGATGGTGGATCGTGTGCTGGGTTCGTGGTTCGTGGATGGCAGTATGGTTTCCTCCTTCGACGATTTGGCAAAAAAAAGTCAAAAAAGTTCAGAAGTTTTTTAGAATAAACTTGACTTTCTTTTGCACTAGTATGTAATTTTTCGCCAACCAAAACCCAGCGTTGACTTCAGTGCGAAAAAGACAAAAAAATTGGTCAAAACAGTGTGAATAGTGTCTTGTATATAGCAGTATTTTTTTCCTAGAAGTCAACGGTGGGTTTTGGTTAATGAAAATTTTACATACTGGTGTAAAAGAAAGTCAAGTTTATTCCAAAAATACTTCTAAACTTTTTTTACTTTTCTTGTAATAAATTATTATTTTTTCCAATTCCTGGGTGTATATACACCCAGGAACCAAACGACTGCACCCCAATATAGGTACATACATGCCACTATATGCACACATTATATAGTGTTTACTCAAAATTAAAGTCGTGGAGCTTGGAGATTGACAGCGTCATTGTATATGTCTCGCTATCGGCGAAAGTATTAGCTACACTAAGAAAAATAGCCTCGGCAACACGTGCATGATGCCAAACTGTGGGTTGTAGAATAGCAATATATATGACTTAGGGGAAGAAGAAAAAGATAAGCATAATTATCTTAGGATGAATGGGACAAAATATAAGGTTCTGTTTGGAAAATAAGGTCGACTAAAGACATCTCCAAGCAGGCATTTCAACTTAGGCGCTAGAATCAAAAGTCTTAGTGGTTTAGCTTGTACATGATTTATTCCCAACTCTATTGCTTGCCTCCGAGATGGCACTCAAACTTCTTCCCTTTATCTGAGGGCGCATTCGGAAATATCGGTTCTCCCAAGAGGCGGCCCTTGGTAGGCACTAGATCATGGACACAGGAGGTGGCATAAGACCCCTTATGATGTGGCAATACATCCGGGTATGAAGATCGGCCCATATGGTGCAGCTCTTGGTGTCGCCAGACATCATGACTTGGCTATGGATGCCTGACGACCGGTTCACTTCTAAGACTTGCTACAACACTGTCTTTCAGGGGGTAATGTTTCAAAGTCTTGAAGCTTAAATGGAAGTCATCCCTCCCCCTATTTGGATCACCTCGCAAGATTGATGTTGGACCGCGTACTGGCTTCGAAAGAGTGTACTGTAGCATGCAACAAGTTGTGTGCTCTTTATTTTGGCACGAAGTGTTCTCATGGACCAGACATGTTGTTCATCGCCAACACTTTATATTTCCTTTTCAATAATATTTTTTATAAAAATTTGTATACTTCCGAGGGCGTCTCGACATGCGTGTGGTTCTTAACATAGTACCTACAAAGATGACTGCTAACATGAATGGGATGCTCACAACATCCTACTCCGAGATGAAGTCAAACAAGCTTTATTCCAAATGTTCTCGAACAAAGGCGCCAGGTGAAAGCACATTTGCTCCCTTGGTGGTTTTGGTAATTTATGCCAACATACATGTTGTTGGACTAATACTTTTATCTAGTGAATTTCAGACAAGTTCAACAATGGCGTGGCATGGACAAGAGGACGTGGAACCCCTTCAAAATGCTAAGGACAAGAATTGGCAAAGATCAAGACTCTACATTTTTGGTTTAGTGATCCAAGATCACATTGAGTCCATAGGAAAGCCAATACTATTAAAAGGGGATGAGGTGTTGCCTAATGGTCTTTTTGCTCAAAGTGCTTAGTGACAGTATTCCTAAACCCTCAACCACTCACTCTAGCCAAATATGTCCTAAACCCATAGTCCAACTCGGCCCCACCGAAATTTCCAATCCGGCCCCACCGAGTTCATCCAAGACTTAGCCACTGCCAAACCCTAACAAATCGGATCCACCGAAATGGATCTCGGTCCCACCAAGATGGCCTTGCCAACTCTGTGTAATCGTTTGCATTTACTTCGGTCTCACCGAGTTTGCAAATCGGTCTCACCGAGATGGCTTGCCAACTCTCTGTTGCCTTATTGCTTCACTTCGGTCCTACCGAGTTGATGCAATCGGTGCCACCGAGATGAGGATTGCCCTAAGCCATTGCACTTCGGTCCATCCGAGTTGTTCGTATCGGTCCCACCGAGATTCCTAAAGTTCTTATCTTTTACACAGTTCGGTGCTACCGAGATTATCGTTTCGGTGCCACCGAGTTGGGTCAAAAGTGTGTAACGGTTGGATTTTGTGTGGAGGCTATATATACCCCTCCACCCCATCCTTCTTAGTGAGGAGAGCCATCAGAACGTGCCTACACTTCCACCATACATTTTCTGAGAGAGAACCACCTACTCATGTGTTGAGATCAAGATATTCCATTCCTACCATTTGAACCTTGATCTCTAGCCTTTCCCAAGTTGCTTTCCACTCAAATCCTTCTTCCACCATAGCCAAATCTGTGAGGAGTGATTGAGTGCTGGGAAGACTATCATTTGAAGCACAAGAGCAAGGAGTTCATCAACAACACACCGTCTATTACCTTTTGGAGAGTGGTGTCTCCTAGATTGGTTAGGTGTCACTTGGGAGCCTCCAACCAGATGTGGAGTTGAACCAAGAAGTTTGTAAGGGCAAGGAGATCGCCTACTTCGTGAAGATCTACCCCGAGTGAGGCTAGTCCTTCGTGGACGTAAGCCATGGTGGAATAGGCAAGGATGCTTCTTCGTGGACCCTTCGTGGGTGGAGCCCTCCGTGGACTCGCGCAACCGTTACCCTTCGTGGGTTGAAGCCTCCATCAACGTGGACGTACGATAGCACCACCTATCGGAACCACGCCAAAAACCACCGTGTCTTCATTGCGTTTGATCTTCCATACTCTACCCCTTTACTTTCCGTACTTATGCATGCTTTACTATTTCCGCTGCTCAATCTCTAGATATGCATGTGTAGAAAGTATTGGAGTGATCTTAACTTGTGCCAAAATCTGCCTAAGTTCCAAGAGAAATTAAAAACTGCTAATTTGGCTGGTTAGGAGTCTATTCACCCCCCCCCCCCCTCTAGACCTATCTCCTCGATCCTACAATTGGTATCAGAGCTTTGGTCTCCATTGCTTTGGTTTCATCACCATTGGAGGGAGATGGATATGTCTACGTTCGGGACTATTAGACGTAGAGTGCCTATTCTCAATGGGGAGTATTACAACTTTTGGAGGGATGAAATGCTTGATATCTTTGATGAGTTTAACTTGAGCAAGTATATTCATAATCCTTATGTGCCCCCTATTGATCCCTTGCATCCTATCCATGAAGAGGAAATTGACATGCTTCGTAATCTTAGAACCGTCAATCTTATCATTAGAGGATTACCTAAGATTGTGCTTGGTTGTATGCGAAACTTTGCATGTGCTTATACTCTATGGCATGATTTAGAAAAGCGATATCCCGATTATTCTCTAAAGAGTCTTGATAAGATTCTTCATAAGGCTGTCGTTTTTCACAAGATGAATCCTAATGATCCTAAGTTTGATGATTGCTTGTTTGAGCTTCGTGATCTCATGCGTGCCAAAGGAGATGTTAGAACTATTAGCAATATTATCATGGAAACTGTTAGAATTCATAAACTTGAACATTGTCATGATCATGAAACTAATGAATCTGTTAATCACATGCATGATGATGATGTTGAGCACGGCTATTATGATGAAGACGGAGACTTTGATATTGAATTTGAGAAGACCATGAGGAATCTCAGTCTTATGGCAAATCTTCGAGATTATATGGCCGGAGGAAAAGAGTGGATTCTCGATAGTGGATGTACCGATCACATGACCGGAGATAGAGACGTGTTTCGTGAGCTTACAAAAAATGATGGTCCACGCAAGTATGTGACTTTTGGAGACAACTCCAAGGGTAAGGTACTTGGCCTTGGTAAGGTGGCCATATCCAATGATAGCTCCATACAAAATGTTATGCTTGTTGAATCTCTTGGTTACAATCTTCTTTCCGTATCTAGACTAGCCGATTTTGGTTTTAATGTTCTATTTACCAAAGTAGATTGCCAAGTGTTTCGCCAAGATAATCATAATATAGTCTTTACCGGCATTCATAGAGGTGATCTTTACATTGTTGATTTCACTCAGAGAGCCCAACCTCATACTTGTTTAATTGCTAAATCTTCTAAAGGTTGGTTATGGCATAGAAGACTTGGACATGTTGGTATGCGTAACCTTGATAAACTTGTTAAAGGAGATCACATTCTTGGAGTAAAAGATGTTATATTTGACAAAGATCGACTTTGTAGTGCTTGCCAAGCAGGAAAACAAGTTGGAGGAAGCCATCCCGTAAAGAACATTATGACCACGAGGAGACCACTCGAGCTACTTCATATGGATCTGTTTGGTCCCAACGCCTATAAGAGTCTTGGTGGTAACTCTTTCGGTTTGGTCATTGTTGATGATTTTTCCAGATTTACGTGGGTGTTCTTTCTTGATGACAAATCGCAGGTACAAAAGATCTTCAAGAACTTCGCAAGAAAGGCTCAAAACCAATTTGAAGTGAAGATCAAGAAGGTTCGGAGTGACAACGGAACGGAGTTCAAGAACGCCAATGTGGACACCTTTCTTGATGAGGAGGGTATTTCACATGAGTTCTCGGCTACGTACACGCCTCAACAAAATGGAGTTGTTGAGAGGAAGAACCGTACACTTATTGAGATGGCAAGAACAATGCTTGATGAATACAAGACGCCAAGACATTTTTGGGCAGAAGCGGTTGAAACAGCTTGTCATGCAACAAACCGACTCTATCTTCACAAGCTTCTTGGTAAAACGGCGTATGAACTGCTCACCGCTAACAAACCACAAGTTGGATACTTTCGAGTATTTGGCTCAAAATGTTACATTCTTGATAAGCATCATCGTTCAAAATTTGCTCCTAAATCTCATGAAGGTTTCCTACTTGGTTATGGATCAAACTCTCACACTTACCGTGTCTACAACAACTTCACTCGAAAAGTTGAAGAGATGGTAGATGTGAAGTTTGATGAGGCTAACGGCTCGCAAGTCGAGCAATTGCCACTTGATGTAGGAGATCAAGAACCATCGGAAGCAATCAAGAATTTGCCCATTGGCAAGATTTGCCCCGTGGAAGTAAAGGAGAGTACCTCGTCTATTCAAGTGGAAGCCCCAACCTCACATCAAGGTGAACGACAAGCTGATATGGAGGCATCCACAAGTGGAACACGTCAAGACGATGGGAATGAGGAAGTGCAACAAGATGATCCACCTCAACCTCCTTCTCCACCTCCACAAACAAACAACGACAACATCAACGAAGAAGAAGAAGATGATGATGATGAGGAAGCCTCACCACAACCCAAGAAAAAACTACCTCGAGTTAGAGCAAGAATCGACAAGGATCATCCCGTCGAACAAATACTTGGAGATATCCAAACCGGGAGAATCATTCGCTCTAAATCTCGTTTAGCTAATTTTTGTGAGCATTACTCATTTATCTCTAGTGTTGAACCCTTGAAGGTAGAAGATGCTCTCAAGGACCCCGATTGGGTGAATGCAATGCACGAGGAGCTACACAACTTTGAGAGGAACCAAGTTTGGACATTGGTTGAGAAGCCTAAGGAAGAGCAAAACATCATTGGAACCAAATGGGTGTTTCGGAATAAGCAAGATGAAGATGGACAAGTTGTACGCAACAAGGCTCGTCTCGTAGCACAAGGTTACACACAAGTCGAAGGTATGGACTATGGTGAGACCTATGCCCCCGTTGCAAGTCTTGAATCCATTCGTATTTCACTTACTTATGCCAATCACCATGATATCACTCTTTACCAAATGGATATTAAAAGTGCCTTCTTAAATGGTGAAATTGAGGAGGAAGTGTATGTTAAACAACCTCCCGGCTTTGAGAATCCCAAGAAACCTAATCATGTGTACAAACTTCGTAAAGCTCTTTATGGTCTCAAACAAGCCCCTAGAGCTTGGTACAAATGCTTGACAAAGTTTCTTCTTGAAAAAGGTTTTGAAATTGGGAAGATTGATTCAACTTTGTTCACTAAGAGGGTTAATGGAGAATTATTTGTGTGCCAAATTTATGTTGATGATATTATCTTTGGATCTACTAACCCCTCTTTTAGTGAAAAGTTTGGAAGGTTGATGTCGGAGAAGTTTGAGATGTCTATGATGAGTGAACTCAAATTCTTTCTTGGTTTGCAAATCAAGCAAACTAGGGAAGGTACCCCTCCACCCCATCCTTCTCAGTGAGGAGAGCTATCAGAACGTGCCTACACTTCCACCATACATTTTCTGAGAGAGAACCACCTACTCATGTGTTGAGATCAAGATATTCCATTCCTACCATTTGAACCTTGATCTCTAGCCTTTCCCAAGTTGCTTTCCACTCAAATCCTTCTTCCACCATAGCCAAATCTGTGAGGAGTGATTGAGTGCTGGGAAGACTATCATTTGAAGCACAAGAGCAAGGAGTTCATCAACAACACACCGTCTATTACCTTTTGGAGAGTGGTGTCTCCTAGATTGGTTAGGTGTCACTTGGGAGCCTCCAACCAGATGTGGAGTTGAACCAAGAAGTTTGTAAGGGCAAGGAGATCGCCTACTTCGTGAAGATCTACCCCGAGTGAGGCTAGTCCTTCGTGGACGTAAGCCATGGTGGAATAGGCAAGGTTGCTTCTTCGTGGACCCTTCGTGGGTGGAGCCCTCCGTGGACTCGCGCAGCCGTTACCCTTCGTGGGTTGAAGCCTCCATCAACGTGGACGTACGATAGCACCACCTATCGGAACCACGCCAAAAACCACCGTGTCTTCATTGCGTTTGATCTTCCATACTCTACCCCTTTACTTTCTGTACTATTGCATGCTTTACTATTTCCGCTGCTCAATCTCTAGATATGCATGTGTAGAAAGTATTGGAGTGATCTTAACTTGTGCCAAAATCTGCCTAAGTTCCAAGAGAAATTAAAAACTGCTAATTTAGCTGGTTAGGAGTCTATTCACCCCCCCTCTAGACCTATCTCCTCGATCCTACACCAGGGGCTGACGCTTTTCCAACCCAATTTTTTCAGCGTCATTGGAACATACGTAGTGCAGAGGTAACTAAAGTTGTCCTCATAATTTTTGAAGGGAAGGAATGCCGAAGAAATTAACAATTCTATGTTGGTTCTAATCCCTAAGGTAAAGAATCCCACTTTACTCTCTTAGTTTCGCCCAGTTAGCATGTGCAATGTGCTTTATGAAATTGCCTCCAAAGTTTTGGCCAATTAGTTGAAAGTGGTGTTCCCTGAGATTATTTTGGCAGAATAGTCTTATTATATATAACATTATCTCGGCATACGAATATTTACATTTTATGAATAAGTCTCAAGTGCATAGGGATGATGCGGAAAATTAGACATGATGAAGGCATGTGATCGCGTGGAATGGAGCTATTTGTCAACTATTATGTTAAAAACTGGTTTTGCTGAGAGATGGGCCATTGTTATGGGGTTGGTCAGTTCTATCTCTTTCTCAATATTATTTAATGGATATAAGCTTGAGGATTTTACAAGAGGAATACATCGGGGAGATCATATTTCACCTTGCTTGTTTTTGTTGGAGCAAAGGGTCTTTCGTGCCTTTTAAAATCCAGAGTTCAGTCATCTTTTCTTAGTGGACATTTTTCCCGCAAATCACAACCTCCTGTTTTTCAAAGCAATGTGGAGGAGGGCGGAAGAAGTAACTCTTTTGTTGGATTCTTGTGCTAAAGCTTCTGGTCAATGTATATATTGAGATACTTCATGCATTTTCTTTAGCAGGGGATGCCCAAATAACATCAAAGAGGAGGTAGAGGGAATTCTCCATGTACCAAATGAACAACTCAGTGACAAGTACCTTGGCCTTACATTTGATGTGGGTAACTCAAAGAGTGGGACATTCAAATATATGAAAGATCGGCTGCGGGGCAAGGTGCAAGGATGGGTGAAAAAAATGAATATCATCAGAAGAAGAGGTTGTTTTGATCAAATTGGTTGCACAAGTCATTAGGGTATATTCAATGTCATGTTTTAAATTGCCAAGGGGCCCATGTGAGCATCTAACATCTATGATTTCGGTCCTTCGGGTGGGGAAGTAATAACAAGGTCGAAAGAAACCCAGCTAGGTGTCTTGAGAGAAAATGACCAGGCCAAAGTACATGGGTGGCCTCGGTTTTAGAGTGTTTTGAAATGTTTAACTTGGCACTTCTTACAAGGAATGCATGGAGGATTTTGGAGAATCCAAACTCATGAAGTGTGAGAATCTTCAAGGTGTTATATTTCACGGAATGGTCTATAATTGATGCTCAAGTAGGGAACCATCCCTCGCAAATTTGGAGAATCGTCGTAGAAGGAAGAGAGATGTGGTGGTTTAGGGGCTTATTCGACGTATTGGGGATGGGACAACAACTCATATTTGGAACCAGAATTGGATACCTCTCAGCGAGATGATGATAACTATAGTTTATTTAGCCAAGACCCCCCCCCCCCCCCCCCCCCCCATGATGGGGTCCAAACTGATAGATCGTACGTTCGCGAGGTGAACAAAGAGCTGGTCGAGCAGATTTTTCTGCCAATGGATGCATCTCTGACATTACAAATGTCAATTTGCACAAGAAATATAGAGGATTTCTGGTCATTGGGTTTTGAAAAACCGTGGAGGTTCAGCGCCTGATTAGCTTATCACATGCTCACTCCTACTAAAAGGAGTCAAGAGGACTGGCTGGACGGGAGGGCTTGGTCATCAAGCACAGCGGTAGAAGTGCAATCTTCGATGATACTATGGAAGGCAACCGTTCCTAAGAAACTAAAGATTTTTCTTTGCCACCTCTCGTAATAGTCTCTTCCCACAGAGGATATTGCCATGCATCGGAAGATGTCATCGTCTAGTTGTTTGCTCGGTCTATGGGATGGATGACTCGTGTTGCCATCCATTAATTGAGTGTTCATTATCTTGTTGCGTATGAGCATTGGTGGATCAGGATATGTCAGAGCACATGATGGCGACAAAGCCAAATGCAAAAAACGCTCTTCTCTATGGCAGAAGTATTAACGCATGCAATTTTCACTTGCTTGGTGTGGTTACGCTTTGGGCCATCTGGTCAGCTTGGCGGACATTAATTCATGAAGGAATCCATCATAGCCCTCTGTCGACCCACCTGTTTGTCACTTGATATATACACGAGCTTGGTCACATGAAATCACAGCACGCGCCACAAGATAGCCTTCCCTCTAGGTCTAGCGGTCAGTCAATCAGGAAGTGGATTCGACCTCCAACTGGTTATGTTGAACTTAATGCTGGTGCTGGAGTTTCTAGAGCTAGAGAGAGGGATACTATGCTTGTTGTGCGCCGTGACAAGTATGGTGTGTATATGGGATCTTCCGTGCGAAAAGTGCCTCCAGAGGCCGAGCTCCATTGAGCTCTTTACTTTTTTTTCAGCAAAAATACTTTTTTCACATCTCAAAAAAAATCTGAAGCAAAGTATACGTGTAGACATATATTTGTAGTATACATGTACAAAATTTCATGAACATATACATTCATATGTGATGTACACAAAAAAGACAAATACACATATTAAAATGGGCTTTTCTTTTGTTGTATTTGGGCTAGATATTTGTCTTTTTTGTGTAGCATGCAAATAATCAAATTAGTTGATGAAATTTTATACATACTTGAAGAATATGCATATGTATTTGTAGAAAAAAGTTTGACATTTTTTGAAACTTCTATATATATATATATATTTATTTATTTATTTTTTATTTTTTTTTGCAGAACGAGCTCCATGGAACTCGGTCTTTGCAACGCCATTCTCATCTTCCGTGGTTGTATACCCAGGCACCTCGGACCCACTGACTCTTGAGGCGCTTTCTTGTCAAGAAGCATTTTCACCGTCCGACGATCTTGATATTCATCGTCCCTATAACGCTTCGGATTGCCTCACGGTTATCAAGAACATCAAGGGGGGAGCACGTGGCTAGTATGGTGCGGTCATTGAGGAAATCAGAAGCTGGAAGCTTTCCCTTGCTAATTTCACCTTTGTTCATGAAAGTAGGAGCTCAATTATGATGCTCACAATCTTGTTAGACATGTTTTTTCTCTAGGTCGGGGACCTTATATCTCGCCAGGTCAACCTCATGATCCAAACATTATCCATGTATCTATTGTTATTGATCAATAAAGCCTAGTAGGTAATTTATTTTTTTTACTTTTTGATTGTGTATCCACATGTGAGTTCTTAGAGCATCTACAACCGGGCACCCCATATCCCCCGCCCCCCAAACGCCCGGGCGGCCTGCCCGGTCATTGCCTGTACAAAAAAAAAGACACCCAACTGGACCGGGCAAATCCAACCAACGCCCGGGCTGACCGGCAACTCACATACCCGACACATATGTAGGGAGGATATGGGGATACTCGGATGCGTCTGCCACATAGGACTGACTGCAAGGGCCCGCACCAAATCTCTTGAAGTCGCCCCCCCCCCCCCTTTTTCGATCGGCCCTGTTCCTCTTCTGTTTTCTTCCACCTCCGAACAACCGCCACCGTAGCTCATCGCCATTGTTCCTCTGCCGTCGCCCCTAACCCACAGCTCCGCCACTAGAGGCCCCAACCCACAACGTTGTCGACCGTGCTGCCACCGGGCGTTGGCCCGGTACGTCCAACTCCTCCATATATACACCTCACGCGCTATGTGTTCAATGAAATGTCCGAGCAATTTTTGTATTCTTTTGGCCATTTGTATGTTCCCCATGGATTCGTCGTGGAATGATGGCTATGGAAACACAGACCTTGACAAATTCATATACAATGAGTTCATCGATTCGTCGGATTCGGACGACGAAGATGCTGAAATGATGATGATGATCAGCACCCAAGAAGAAATGGAGAATGAAGAGGAGCACGTACTGAACTTCAAGGGTTCGATAAAGGGCCTGGGAGTTATTCCCCGGGATAGGATCGTCGACGCATGGCTTCTGTACATGGACTACTTCACAATGGACCCAACATACCCTGAAGGTTTCTTTTGACGCCACTTCCGTATGAGCAGAGCTTTGTTCTTGCGCATAGTGACTGCCACGGAGAAAGCCGATGATAATTTCAAGTTGACGAATGATTGTTGCGGAAAAATTTCTTTCTCTGCTCTAGAAAAATGCACGGCTGCTCTCGGTATGCTTGCTTATGGTAAGGTTGCAAATGCCATTGATACTGAAATCCGGATGGGAGAGAGCAAGGTCTTGAACACCACGGTGCAATTCACACACACTGTGGTGAAGGTGTTTGGAGCAGAGTACCTGAGAGACCCAACTGTGGAGGACACGAAAAAATTGTTGGCAATTGGAGCACCAAGAGGATTCTCAGGTATGCTTGGTTCAGTTGATTGCATGCACTTGCAATTGAAGAACTACCCAAAAGGTTTGCGCGGGCTGTACCAAGGTCACACCAAAGAAGCCACAATCATAACTGAAGCAGTGGCATCGAAGGACTTGTGGATTGGGTATGCTTTCTTTGGCACGCCTGGCTCGAACAATGACATCAATGTGCTCCAACGATCTCCATTGCACAAGAGACTTTGTGATGGGAAAGCTCTGTCGTGCAACTACACCGTCAATGGGCACAACTACAACACGGGGTACTACCTTGCCGATGGTATCTATCCTCAATGGACGGCGTTTGTGAAGACTATATCGGATCCTCGTGGTAGGAAACAATGTCTCTTTGCATAAGTGTAAGAAGGTGCTAGGAAGGATGTGGAGAGGGCATTCGGGGTGCTCCAAACTCGGTGGAGTATTGTTCGTGGAGCTGCAATGATGTGGGAAGCAGAGACACTTTTCTAGCATGACATGTTGTGTAATTTTGCACAACATGATAGTCGAGGATGAGGGTGAAGGGGTAGCCCGCATGCGTGATTTTGAGAAGCCCGGATTTTAGGTCCGCCTGCCTGAACAAGAGGCGGAGCATATTTGCCAACTTTATTGAGATGCATTGTCAACTTCGAGATTAGTAGGTGCATATGCATATTCTCAATTATCTCGTGGAGCGTATGTGGATCTATGCTGGAAATAACTGAACTATGATTTTTATGTTTCAATTATGCACTATGAATAATTTTAAGTTTGGACAAGATTGGATTATATATTTTTATGTACGAATAATTTGTATTTGTGTGTGATATTCATTGTTCGTGTGTGATGATCGACGTGCATGTATTTGTATGGATTTAAAATTTCAAAAATAAGGATTGTGGTTGTAAATGAGGTCATTTGAGGGCCGGTCCGGCGCTGTTCGTGGGCACGTCCGCAAACGTATAGGGCCCGGATTGGCCAACTCAGGTTGTAGATGCTCTTACGTTGGAGATGTCATAAACCTTCCAGGTTGCAGCAGGCCATTATGCGAAATTTCAAAACCTGTCGTGGGCTTGTTCCGGAGAATATGCCCCGAGTGACCTGGCTCCAGCACCCTCCGTGGTCAAACACAGTTGGCGGAATGCCGCGGCACGACACCAGCATGGCAACGAGGCAATAATGGTGGGAAGTGCACTCACTCCGGGTGCGCCGCATGGAAACAACGACACAGTCCAATGCATGCATGAATAGGCTGTGGCGTCTCTTCTGAACACTAGTCCGTCTTCTCGTGCTACACTGCTACCTACCACCTTCGTTTTTCGAAATACAGTATGTACTGTATATTCTTGAAAGTTTTCTAGGGCAGTAACATCGGTCAGGTTTTACATTGCCGATCGATATTTTCAACTGTATTTTTGAGCTCTTTTATGGTACCCAGCGACAAATATGGGCCATTCATTCGTGAAATCTAACGATGGCGACCGACCTCTACTGCTCAAATTTGGCAATGAAATTGCGAGCAGTATAGCTTGCACTGCTTCGCTCCCACCCTCGGGTATACATGTCCTAAGGGCATTTTGGGAAGTAAATACTTTCAGCCCGTCCGCCAGACCAAGGCCATCTATGGCGGATCCTAGGCCCCTCTCCCCGTCTCTCCCTCCCTCCTCCTCTTCCTTGTCAGGGCCGGTTTTTCGAGACACAAAATCCCAGAAAAACAACCCTCGTGTCATCATCAGCCCCAAGATCATTGTTCGCTGGTGGACACATCCTTGATACAGATTACCAAGCAATTACAAGAATTTGGATACAAGACCGTAAGGGTCTAATGGGTACAGCAATGATTTCTAACAGCGGATGACGTAAGTGACTTGTGGATCTCCAACGATGATGGGGCTCCATTCCCACAGGAACAGTTGACCTGGATAACTCCTATCTCGCGTGGCTGCTATCTCCGATTCCTAGACTGCGGGGGTGTCTTCGTAGCGCTCTCCTTCGACTCATGATCTGGCCAAGACAATAGCCAGGGACAAGCCAGTGAGTACGTTTGAATGTACTCGCAAACATCATGGACAAAAGATATAATAAAACAGGCAGAGTGCATGCAATTAACTTTAAACATATTCAACACTATTATGACATGGTAAGAGTTTAATGTAATCATGTAGAGTATTATATTTGCACAAAAATAAAGGTGAAAGGATCTAGATGACGACTAGAGGGGGGGTGAATAGGCGTTTTAAAACTTTTACGGATTTGGCTTTATCCTAATGCGGAATTAAACTAAACGGATACTTTTCAAGCACAAATCCTAAATATGCTAGGCTCGACTAAGTGCACCAACAACCTATGCTAAACAAGATAGACACTTAAGAAAACTAGCAAGCACAAACTATATCACAAGATATGGTAATGTAGGAACAACCAAGCAATTCAACTAGCACAAGATATATCAATATGAGCAAGTATGAATTGCGGAAAGTAAAGGGTGTGGGTATGAGATAACCACAAGTGAGTCGGTGACGCGGATTTATCCCGAAGTTCACACTCGTGAGAGTGCTAATCTCCGTTAGAGCGGTGCCGAAGCCAAAGCTTCGGGGCGCCACCAAGTGGCTCACCGTATTCTCCCTTTCGAGTCACCCCCAACGGATGAGCCTCGATTCACTCGGGGTTGGTCTTGAAGGCGACCACCACACCTTTACAAACTTCTCTGGAGCACACCACAAGCAAGGAAGCTTTCGGAGGAACCTTGACCACCTAGGCCACTTCACACCCTTCCCCGGAGCACACTACAAGAGGAAGCTTCCGAGGGAACCACGGCCACCTAGGCCTCTTCACAATCTTCTCAAGTATATCACCAAAACCGTCTAGGAGGCGGAAACCTTCAAGAGTAATAAACTCACGGACGCTCACTCGAACTAATCGATGTGGGGAGCTCAAACCAATGCAACAAATGCAATGCAAGGTCAAGCAACAAATGCTCAACACACTCTCTCAATCTCACAAGATGCACTCTCGAAAGTAGGAGATTGAAGAGAGGGGATGCAAAGGATAGGATCAACAAATGGCTCACAAATCCATCCACAAATCCCCCTTCACATAGAGGGGAGATAGGGGTTAGGGAGAGGTGGTATGAGGCTCAAAAAGGTGTTTAGAAAGAGTATGAACAACCCCCCAACCGGTGGGAGGAAGGAGCCCTTAAATAGCCAAAACCCAAAACTAGCCGTTGGGGCTCAACGGGCAGTTTCTGGACACCCCGTGCCCACGGGGGTTGAGACCCCGTGCCCACGGGGTCCCGTGCGCACGGTACAGGCCCGTGGACACGGGGTCAAAACCCCGTGCACACGGGGTACCCAGAATCAGCCTGCAGCAGCCCACTGAAACAATGATAACTTTGGCATACGGACTCCGAATTCGATGATCTTGGGCTCGTTTTGAAGCTATGGAAAAGCCCAAGGTCCTCACATAGAGAACCACCCAAGATCAACAAGAAAGAATGATGCAAATTATGCAAAGGTTTGATCTCTCTACATGCGACGTGATCAAGCTACTCGTCCGAAAGTCCCTCTTGATAGTACGGCTATCAAACCTATAATCCGGTCTCCCACCAAGCACTATGAGACCGGCAAAACTTAGGAAAACCTAGCTAAGTTATACCTTTGCCTTGCATATTCAACTTGAGCTTGATGATGACTTTAATGCTTGCCTCAAGTTGGAATCCCTTTCTTGTCCACAACCACTTGGTGAAGATACTCGAATTGCTTCCTCGTAATGCAATGAGGGAAGCCTTAACTTAAGCCCATCTTCACATGCACATTATCATGATGTGGACCGCAAGCTTCAAAGCATATAACCTCCGGCTTCTCATCTTGCACTTGGACTCCTCGAACCCGATGACCATCACCACTTGATGTCATCCACACATAGGCTACTTGAAATCTTTCCTTTTGATGCAAGCCCATGAGAAACACCTAACCCACATAGACATAACAAACACATAGCATGGGTTAGGTAACAAAGCACAATTCATAACTACTTACCATATCACTAGATCACTTGATCCCATGTGGTACAATGTTTGCGCTTTGTGAGTTGACCATCTAGATATAATCTTCGAGCTTCATCTTGGTCAACCAACATCTTTACTTTATGCCCCATATTGGTTTCTTGAAAGCCACAATGAACTCTTCATTTCCCTTCATTGCTTCAAGACTATATCACCAAAGACTCTTTCATGACCATATCAAGTTCCACTATGAATATCATCTTGGTCACCACTTGCCCTTCTAAAAACTCCATCACAAGCTCTTGAGAGGCACAATGAATTCTTCACTCTAGTTGCTTGCTTCAAGACTTGATCAACCTAAACCCAACACATGAGCTCATCATGATCTTGTCTTGAAACCATAACTTGAATTCTTCTCTTTGATTATTCTCTCAAGCCCTTGATCCTTAAAAGCCCAAATATGTCAATCTTTGAGATCCTCCAATGAACTCCACCATGAACATAATTAGATTAGGCATTGAAATCAATCTTGATGGTTTCAATAGAAATCCCTGAAGACCAACTTGAAACCTCACTGGACATGGGATCTCGAAAGCCAAACACCTAGGCCCCGTTAACACGGGGTATCCAGAGAGTTGACACTCGACCCCGTGCGCACGGTACAAGCCCGTGAGCACGGTGTATCCAGAGAAGGATACCATAAGGACTTCTTCGGATGCTTTGATGGCATTCTTCACAAAACAACCCAATGCACTTCAAGCATCACTATGGAACATATCTTCATATAAGATTCAATGCACTTGATGCTCCATAGGAATTGTCATCCCAATGCACTTCAAGCATCACTATGGAATATATCTTCATATAAGATTCAATGCACTTGATGCTCCATAGGAATTGTCATTTAATACCAAAGCTTAGAGCAAATATATCTTCATATATATGGACTTCATCCTTGATTCCATCCAATATCCTTGAGGCACCATCTATGGACAAAACCTTCAAATATACATTAGTCCATAGAGATTGTCATTAATTACCAAAACCACACTTAGGGGCTACATGCCCTTTCAAAAGGTTAGCAATCCGATATTAGCAAAGTATAAGTAATCATGTTGTTACCAAAATTTAAAGTCGGGTTTCAGGAGGTAGAACCGTCCCGAAGAATCTTAGAAAGTGAGTAAGTGGAAGCTTCGGGCGATAGACCGCCCGAAGATCCAAAGAGAACAAATGCCAGTCGGGTGTCTGTAGCGACACCTCGAAAGGTCTTGAAAAGAAATGCCAATCGGGTGTCTGCAGCGACACCTCATAAAGGGCAAAGAAAGTAAAAGCACGTGTATCCAGGAGGTAGAACCTTCCCAGGAGATACTCAGCAGCACATATAAGAGAAAAGGGTTAGTCCATAGCATTAGAGATAATAATCCTCCACCATGAAGCATGATCAATTCCTTGTTTAGTTAATTCCTCCGAAGACCGACACTAAGACCGACACTTGACCCTTCCCAGACTGTAGCCCTTAACCGTGGACACGGCTATTCGAATAGGTTTTAAAACTCTGCAGAGGTTGTACTCTTTACCCACAAGTAAAGGATTTCTTTACTCAACCCCAAAACGTTGACTAATTCCAATTACGATCTTTGGATTGTAAACACACCTGACCAGCACACACCAGTTTAACTATCCTGATGCCAGGAATCACCCAAAGCATCGCTCAAGAAAAACTCTAAGACGGGGAGGTCACAACCTTGCATGGGATCACAATATTTATAACGCGCGCAAACAGCGGTGCTACCCCCTCGGTCCCAACCGGATACACCCATGCCCCCTGACCCGATAACTGACATTATTCCTGGGCCCTGGAACCCTCATCGTGGCCTCTCTATAGGGTGTGTGTGCAGGAAAGGGGTTAACAACTTACTGAACCATGCTCCCCTTGAGGAGAGACATGTGGTAGCACGAATCAAGTTTGGGGGTTACCGGAACAAGACTCGATCTACGGTCGACTCAGGAGGTTTATGTTTCCTGCAGTAAGTTAGCACGATACATTTCTTTTAGTAGTACCAACAGGGTCACAACCCAGCATATCCTAACATGCCAACATCGATCATTCTTGTCACAACGAGATTTCTGTTTCACGGTCACTTTTTCTCGTGACAGATTCTTTCCTGCGGGTTAATTGGAACCAACAAAGACATGTGTGGCATGAGGCAATGTAACACCCCCATATCTTAACCCTGTCATTAAGCAGATTAAATTGCCATGTCATCATGATCATCCTAAATAAATTGCATTTAGAAAATAATCCAACTTCAAATTCAAATTCAAACACAAGTCAAATTAATATTTCTTCGAACTGCAAAACTAAAGTGTTCATAATTTTGCAAATAATCACTAAGTAATTGACAAATAGAAACCAACATTAATTGAATTAATAAAATGCCCTTAACCATTATAGAACAGTGCCAAAACATCACCATTTAATACACTTCTAATTAAACAAAATTCTGTTGAGTTCAAAATATCTCCAAACTTATTGAGGCAGTGCAGAATATTGCAAAGTAATTGATGTGACCACCTACACAATTTACAAAAGTCTCTTGATGCTGAAAGAAATACAAAACTGAAACAAACAGGAAATAAAAGAAGGGAAAATAGAAAAGGCTGCAGGGCACTGTGCACTTAGCCGGCCCAGGAAGCAGAGCAACCCAGCCCATCACCGCTACAGTCTTCTTCCTCCTCGTGTCGCCACCAGGAGCCATCGCCGATGCCGCAGCCGTGCGATGGGCGACACCGCGATGCCGTTGCCGCCGCCTGGGGCTAGATAACCCTCGTCCGCATCCCCTGGACAACCCTAGCGCTCGCCATTTTCCCCTTTTGCCCCTCTCTCCTCGCTTCCGCCGTCGCCGCGCCATCGATGTCCTCGCGCCCAGAAGCAACCCTGCACCGCCATTTGTTGTCCATGAGCTGCGCAATCGTCGGCCACTTCGCCTGAGCAGTTCAACCCGAGCTAGGACGCCTCCGAGCCTCGCCATCGTCCTCTTCTTTCGGCCTGCTCCGCCTCGGTCGTCGCCTCGATCCACTGCCTCCCGAGCTTCCCCGGCCTCCCCGAGTTGCTCCTCGCCACTACTGTGAGCCACCGCCTCTTATCCCTCTCTTTTCTGCGCGGATCCGTCGCCGTAGCTAGCCATGGCCGGAGCTGTGCCACCGCCGCCGCTGGTCCTCGTTTTGCCGACGATATAAACCGCCCCGTGCCCTTGCCATGCTTGGATGCGGCTCGCCGCCCGCTCGACAGAGACTTCTCCCCGTGCGCCGCCTCCGCCCTGCTGCTCGCCGGCGGGCACGCGCACGCGCGCATGCGTTAAACCAGTGGGTTGACCCACTGTAGCGTGGGCCCGCCCGGTGTTTAAATTAGCCCTAACCACTAATTAACCTAAGCCTAACCCAGACCACCCACTGACAGTGGCCCCCACCACTAACTAAACTAATTTAATTAACTCATTTAGCACTTGTGACTATGACAGGTAGGCCCCACCTACACTGTTTGCCACTGTAGCAGTCAGCCCAGTCAGCAGCTGACTGGGCTGTTGACTTTGACTCTGGCCCCACCTGTCATTCTAATGGGCTATCTGTCTCTGGGTATAAAAAGGGATTACACTGTTTTAATTCGAATTCAATAATTAAAGTAATTTCGGAAATTCCTGAAAATGTTTAAAAACTTTGAAAAATCATATAAAATAAACCGTAGCTCAGATGGAAATAATTGATATATGAAAAATGATCAAAAAAATAGGACGAATCCGAATATGCCACCCACTTACCTGTCAGCCCTCTCTAACACGATGAACATGGAACTTTCCCCTCCGGATCATCTGACCGATAACTGCCCGGAGCCGGGTAAATATTCCCGGATATTTTCCCACTCCGTCTAAGTCACCTAGCACTGCATTAGGTCACCCCTAGCATAGTTTACCGACATGTCATGCATCTGTGTTGCATTTGTTTGCTCATTATTTATTTGTTTCTCCCTCCTCTTTCTTCTCCGGTAGACCCTGCGACTGTTACCGATGCCCCGTGATCGACTACGTCACCGACGACCCTTATTCCTTTTTAGCAGAGCTTCCAGGCAAGCAAAACCCCCTTGATCATTCCTATATCGCCCATTCTTTCTTTCCCATGCTTGCATTAGATTTTGCTACTGTAATTGATTGCTCCTATTCCGATGCATAGCCTGATTTTGTAACCTGCTGTTGATACTTTACCTGTTGACCTAAATGCTTAGCAAAGGCTGATTAGTGATCCATCAGTGGCCCCACACCCTTGTCCGTGTTGCCATGCTTTGTTTCCGGAAGTTTCGATCAGCATGATCGATGTGCAGAGACCGACACAGCACCGCACACCCCTTTAGTTGCACGACTCTGCAGGGCTACTATCGAGTGCCGAGGGTGATACCTCCTACCTCACTCCTGATGATATCTTCATAGCGTAGCTAGTCGGTTGTGGGATACCGAGGGTGATTCCTCTTTCACCTCCTCCGACGATGCCTCTATCGTGCAACCCCCAAGTGTGAACCCATCGAGGGTGATTCCTCCAAGTTCACCTTGATGGTTACATCGAGTGGGAATCCATCGAGGGTGATTCCTCAGATTCCCCATGATGTTATGGACACACGGGTACTTTGACCTTCACCTCAGACCATTGTTAAAGACGGGTCGGCTCCAAGAGCACCTGCGAGATAATGTTGAAGTCGGGCCGACCCCAAGGGTACCCGCGAGAGAGTCCTGTGGCGGCTGGCTGTTAGCGGTACCACCCAGGATGTGGTGGTAGCTCGGGACTTGTCCCGACAGCCAATACGAAACTTACACTGTAGTCGGAGCGACAGGGCAGGCGGAGACTACCTAGGAGAGAGGTGCGCCTAGTCCCTGGTCGTGGTCCGCGAGATACCTAGTTGGAACGGCCGAAGCACTGGTCGTCTCCGCGAGCTCCTAATAATTCACTAACGGATTTGGGTATTTGATTTGAGTTGGCCACTGGCCTATATGCACTACCACCATGCGGGATAATGGTTTAATGGGGCCCTCGGCGCCGTATGTATCAGCCGAAAGCTCTGTCAGATGTCCAGTTCAGCATTGTGAACCGGTCGGGACAAGGCCATCCAGGAGTGAGGTGGTGCTTGGACTCCGACCCGCGACACAACGACCCGGAGTGGAAAGGTCGATGGGCCCAAGACCCCTGAGCACTTAGGATGTAGACCGGCGGGGACCTCTCTGCGGAGCCTAGTGCTACTTGTAGCTTGCGTTGGTATTTCCCCGAAGAGGAAGGGATGATGCAGCACAGTAGAGATAAGTATTTCCCTAAGTTATGAAACCAAGGTTATCGAACCAGTAGGAGAATCACACAACACCTTGTTAGCAGTACCTGCACACAAACAACAAATCCTTGCACCCAACGCAAACAAGGGGTTGTCAATCCCTTGGCGGTAAGATTGCAAGATTAAATTGAATATGATAGATGGATAGATTGAAACAAAAATACAAAATAAAATAAGTAAAAGAAAATTGCAGCAATATTTTTAGGGTTTTAGTAATATGATTTAGATAGACCCGGGGGCCATAGTTTTCACTAGAGGCTTCTCTCGAGAAAATAGCATACGGTGGGTAGACAAATTACTGTTGGGCAATTGATAGAAAAGCAAATAATCATGACGATATCCAAGGCAATGATCATGTATATAGGCATCACGTCCAAGATTAGTAGACCGACTCCTGCCTGCATCTACTACTATTACTCCACACATCGACCGCTATCCAGCATGCATCTAGTGTATTAAGTACATAAAAGAACGGAGTAATGCCTTAAGAACGATGACATGATGTAGACAAGATAAACTCATGTATGAATAAACCCCATCTTTTTACCCTTAGTAGCAACGATACATACGTGTCATGTCCCTTTCTGTCACTGAGATTGAGCACCGCAAGATCGAACCCACTACAAAGCACCTCTTCCCATGGCAAGATAAATCAACTCAGTTGGCCAAACCAAATCAATAGATCAGAGAAGAAATACGAGGCTATAACAATCATGCATAAAAGAGTGCAGCAAAGACTCAAATATATTCATGGATAATCTAATCATAAACTCACAATTCATCGGATCCCAACAAACACACCGCAAAAAGTGATTACATCGGATAGAACTCCAAGAACATCGAGGAGAACATTGTATTGAAGATCAAAAAGAGAGAAGAAGCCATCTATCTACTAACTATGGACCCGAAGGTCTGTGGTAAACTACTCACGCATCATCGGAAGGGCAGCAAGGTTGATGTAGAGCCCCTCCGTGATCGATTCCCCCTCCGGCGGATTACCGGAGAAGGCCTCCAGATGGAATCTCTCTGGAACAGAAACCTGCGGCGGCAGAAAAAGTATTTCGTGGACTCCCCTGAGGGTTTCTAATTTTTTCTGAATTTATAGTGGAGGAATTAGGTCAAACGGAGCTTGGTGGGCCCCACGAGGCACCAGGGCGCGCCTGCCCCCCCCCCCCCCCAGGCGCGCCCTGATGGCTCATGGGCCCCACCAGGGTCTTCTGGCCTCCTCCCGAAGCTTCTAGTGTTTATCTTGGCCAATAAAAAATCTCCAAAAAGTTTCGTGGCATTTGGACTTCGTTTGGTATTTATTTTCTGTAAAACAAAAACAGGGCAGAAAACAGCAACTGGCACTGGGCACTAAATTAATAGCTTAGTCTCCAAAAATGATATATAATTGCTGTAAATGTTGATAAAAACATCCAAGATTGATAATATAACAGCATGGAACAATAAAAAATTATAGATACGTTGGAGACATATCAGCATCCCCAAGCTTAATTCCTGCTCGTCCTCGAGTAGGTAAATGATAAAAACAGAATTTTTGATGTGGAATGTTGCCTAACATATTCATCACATATTCTTTTCTTTTGTAGCATGGACATTGGACTTATATGATTCAAAGCAATAGTCTATAGTTTGACATGAAAATATAGATACTCATGCATACTAACAAGCAACCATGTCTTTCCGCCAGAAGATTCCGTCGGAGACTACTACTACCCCAACTGAGCCTACTACTACGTGGAGACCGCCGACCAGGAGTAGTTCAGAGGCCCCAGGCAGGAGGCCTGTGCCTTTTCAATCTAGCTGTCGTTGTTTGTGCTAGCCTTCTTAAGGCAAACCTGTCTAATTATGTCTGTACTCAGATATTGCTGCTTCCGCTGACTTTTGTATTTGGGTCCTCGTGACCCCCTGGTTTGTAATATAAAGATTTATGTTTAAATTTGTGTTTAGAGTTGTGTTGTGATATCTTCCCATGAGTCTCTGGTCTTGATCGTGCATGATGCGAGTATGATTAGTGCACGGTCGAGCCGGGGGCGTCACAAGTTGGTATCAGAGCTGACTGCCTGTAGGAAGCCCCTTTCCAACTCCTTGGCCGAAGTTGAGTCTAGTCTTTTGGAAAACTATTTTTCTAACAGTGTTGTGTGGCTTACGGGCCCACATCGCAAATGGGTGGTATTAGGATCTTTTATTCCGCACCTTTACTCTGGGACTCTGATCTCTCTTCTTTTCGGGTTATAAGATTTTGCTAACTCTAACTCTAGGTTCTCACGATGATTTCGTTCCGGAGATCCAGTTGTTTTCACTACTCCCTTGATTTACCAGACGATTCCGAATACACTCTTCGATGTTTCGAGAATTCCTTGTGTCTACTGCATTGCAGTTCCATTCCGCATGAATACCCCTACGAATAATTCCTCACGCTTATCGGGGATTTGTTCATCCCCAGTTGTTCATGTGTTCCACAAAATACTTTGAAATACTATCCAATCTTCCGAAAATCCTCTGCAGACTATTGCTCTTGAAATTCTTGCCTGCTGGCATTATGGTTAATTCCAAATGTCTAGTAATCTTAATGTCATCCCTTGTCACTATCATTTTGAGTCCCTTGATTCAATATGTTGCGAATGTTCGCAATCATCAGTCGAATCCTAGAATTCATCCCTCCGGCTCAGACGTCATTCTTCCTCGGTTTGAGTACCGATACTCGCATCAGCTCCTTTGTGGATCGCCATATCCTTTGTTGGGTTATTAACTGACAGTGCGCTTCATATTCGATCACCTTGTGAGTTCTTCCCCTGATACATAATGCCTTTGGTAAAGTGTATCCTCTGTTGTTGCCAACCATGCTCTGCTTCTGAGCTTGAGTTATTTACTCCTAAAGTTTGTGGTATATGTTCCTAAGATGCCCCGACGGGTTGAACCTATGCCTTCCCTAATCTGAGTGAACCCTAAAGTTTCCACGGGTTATAATCTTCTGGTGCTTCGCCAGATAAATTTTCAACTATACTGTTTTATCGAAAACAAGAAGTGAATGAAAGGTTATGCATTGAAGAAGTGGGAGTCAACCTTGAACCTTTGTGTTCATGCCCATGGAAACGATGTAGACCGTCACAGAAGCTTCTTGCAAAATATTTATTCATTTGTATAATTCTTCCGGTATCCTTAACTTGATTCCATGCAGTTATGGTTCCGACCATGCTGACCCAATTTGATAACTCTATTTCAGTGCCTCGTCTATCCTTCGACAAGGTTAAAGCACCTGTTGTCCGCAAATGAATGATCCAGTTCAACCTCTATCATGTTCTGTCTTTGAATATCACCCTCTGGTATCTCGAAGATATCATGCTCTGCTTGGGAAAGGATATACTCCTAATTTTTTTTGTGAATAAACACATTTTCCTTTCCATTGGTCTGATTAATCTATTAATCACATTTTCCTTTCCATTGGTCTGTTTAACCCTTCTTGTGATTTATATGATCTAAGCAGTAATAATCCCCTGCTTATGTAAACACCTCGGTGAACAACTCTGTCAGGAAGACCCTGTTACTATTGTTGCTGACATTCCGGTAACACCGGTGGACGATAACTTTGCCTATTGGTCCGCCTCGCCTTGCGAGAAGGAAAATGGTTCTCTTCGTTCCCCGCTCTTGCTACCGACATTGTTGCCAACATAGCTGACAAAATGTTCCTTGACGAACCTTGTATAGTGATCACCCAAGATGCCACCACCCTTCTTATTCATCATGGTGGTATGAATGTTGATCACTCCGATTCTGATCATCCTAATGATTCGGAAATGCTCGAGTTCCCAAATACATGCTGGTGCAGTCTGCCTTACCATTCGGTAGTACTTGCGACTGTATCTCCCAGTTACCCGTGAATCAGTACCGTTCTGTCCTAAGCATGTCAATCGTTTGAACCCTCTTCGAAAGATCTCTTGATCATAAAGTTTCCTGAAAACAAATCCATGATCCTTGTATCCGGCATTGTCCTTTGTATTTGGCTTTGAATGAAATTCCACGAGCCACCTACCTCTGAGATATTCATTCCGTTATCAGACATGATACTTATGCCTGTTGCTCTGGACACTTTTCCATCCGCCATAGTCATCGAATGATTGCCTAACCGCTTGAAACTTCTTATGCCTTCTTCTATCACTCTCGATGTATTTCCCTAAGTTTCAACTCGAGAGATACTTTGTGCCTTATTCCATGAGATAATGACCGGATGCCAACCCTTCTAGACATCCGTCCTTATAGTTTGCCCTCCTACCCTACTCGTAAGTACGATGGAGTTCCCGAAGAAAGGAGGACAACTTCATCATGATGCAATGATGCAGATAAATGAAGACAACAACGAAAGGGATCTACTTCTTCGAGAAGGGCAACAAGAACAAGAAGACTCGTTAGAATTTCATAGCCAAACCTTGTTTTCCCCTTACTCTACCTCTTAAATCTCGGGATGAGATTTCTTCGAGTGGAGGAGATTTGTAACACCCCCATATCTTAACCCTGTCATTAAGCAGATTAAATTGCCAATTCATCATGATCATCCTAAATAAATTGCATTTAGGAAATAATCCAACTTCAAATTCAAATTCAAACACAAGTCAAATTAATATTTCTTCGAACTGCAAAACTAAAGTGTTCATAATTTTGCAAATAATCACTAAGTAATTGACAAATAGAAACCAACATTAATTGAATTAATAAAATGCCCTTAACCATTATAGAATAGTGCCAAAACAGCACCATTTAATACACTTCTAATTAAACAAAATTCTGTTGAGTTCAAAATATCTCCAAACTTATTGAGGCAGTGCAGAATATTGCAAAGTAATTGATGTGACCACCTACACAATTTACAAAAGTCTCTTGATGCTGAAAGAAATACAAAACAGAAACAAACAGAAAATAAAAGAAGGGAAAATAGAAAAGGCCGCAGGGCACTGTGCACTTAGCCGGCCCAGGAAGCAGAGCAGCCCAGCCCATCACCGCTATAGTCTTCTTCCTCCTCGTGTCGCCACCTGGAGCCATCGCCGATGCCGTGGCCGTGCGATGGGCGACACCGCGATGTCGTTGCCACCGCCTGGGGCTAGATAACCCTCGTCCGCATCCCCTGGACAACGCTAGCACTCGCCATTTTTCCCCTTTGCCCCTCTCTCCTCGCTTCCGCCGTCGCCGAAGCAGCCGCCGCCGCACCATCGACGTCCTCTTGCCCAGAAGCAACCCCGTGCCGCCATTTGTTGTCCACGAGCTACGCAATCATCGGCCACTTAGCCTGAGCAGTTCAACCCGAGCTAGGACGCCTCCGAGCCTCGCCATCGTCCTCTTCTTTCCGCCTGCTCCGCCTCGGTCGTCGCCTCGATCCACTGCCTCCCGAGCTTCCCCGGCCTCCCCGAGTTGCTCCTCGCCACCACTGTGAGCCACCGCTTCTTATCCCTCTCTTTTCTGCGCGGATCCGTCGCCGTAGCTAGCCATGGGCGGAGCTGTGCCACCGCCGCCGCTGGTCCTCGTTGTTGCCGACGATATAAACCGCCCCAACCCGTGCCCTTGCCATGCCTGGATGCGGCTCGCCGCCCGCGCTCGACAGAGCCTTCTCCCGGGCCAAACGGTGGCCGGGATCACCATCCCCATGTGCCGCTTCCGCCCTGCTGCTCGCCGGCAGGCACGCGCGCACGCGTTAAACCAGTGGGTTGACCCACTGTAGCGTGGGCCCGCCCTGTGTTTAATTAGCCCTAACCACTAATTAACCTTAGCCTAACCCAGACCACCCACTGACAGTGGCCCCCACCACTAACTAAACTAATTTAATTAACTCATTTAGCACTCGTGACTATGACAGGTAGGCCCCACCTACACTGTTTGCCACTGTAGCAGTCAGCCCAGTCAGCAACTCACTAGGCTGTTGACTTTGACTCTGGCCCCACATGTCATTCTAATGGGCTATCTGTCTCTGGGTATAAAAAGGGATTACCCTGTTTTAATTCGAATTTAATAATTAAAGTAATTTCAGAAATTCCTGAAAATGTTTAAAAACTTTGAAAAATCATATAAAATAAACCGTAGCTCAGATGAAAATAATTTATATATGAAAAATGATCAGAAAAATAAGACGAATTCGAATATGCCACCCACTTACCTGTCAGCCCTCTCTAAGATGATGAACATGGAACTTTCCCCTCCGGATCATCTGACCGATAACTGCCCGGAGCCGGGTAAATATTCCTGGATATTTTCCCGCTCCGTATAAGTCACCTAGCACTGCATTAGGTCACCCCTAGCATAGCTTACCGACATGTCATGCATCTGTGTTGCATTTATTTGCCCGTTATTTATTTGTTTCTCTCTCCTCTTTCTTCTCCGGTAGACCCTGCGACTGCTACCGATGCCTCGTGATCGACTACGTCACCGACGACCCTTCTTCCTTTTCAGCAGAGCTTCCAGGCAAGCAAAACCCCCTTGATCATTCCTATCACCCATTCTTTCTCTCCCATGCTTGCATTAGATTTTGCTACTGTAATTGATTGCTCCTATTCTGATGCATAGCTTGATTTTGTAACCTGCTGTTGATACTTTACCTGTTGACCTAAATGCTTAGCATAGGCTGATTAGTGATCCATCAGTGGCCCCACACCCTTGTCCGTGTTGCCATGCTTTGTTTCCGGAAGTTTCGATCAGCATGATCGATGTGCAGAGACCGACACAGCACCGCAGACCCCTTTAGTTGCACGACTCTGCAGGGCTACTATCGAGTGCCGAGGGTGATACCTCCTACCTCACTCCTGATGATATCTCTGTAGCGTAGCTACTCAGTTGTGGGATACCGAGGGTGATTCCTCTTTCACCTCCTCCGATGATGCCTCTGTCGTGCAACCCCCAAGTGTGAACCCATCGAGGGTGATTCCTCCAAGTTCACCTTGACGGTTACATCGAGTGGGAATCCATCGAGGGTGATTCCTCAGATTCCCCACGATGTTATGGACACACGGGTACTTTGACCTTCACCTCAGACCATTGTTAAAGACGGGTCGGCTCCAAGAGCACCCGCGAGATAATGTTGAAGTCAGGCCGACCCCAAGGGTACCCGCGAGAGAGTCCTGTGGCGGCTGGCTGTTTGCGGTACCACCCAAGATGTGGTGGTAGCTCGGGACTTGTCCCGACAGCCGACACAGAACTTACACTATAGTCGGAGCGACAGGGCAGGCGAAGACTACCTAGGAGAGAGGTGGGCCTAGTCCCTGGTCGTGGTCCGCGAGATACCTAGTCGGAACGGCCGAAGCACTGGTCGTCTCCGCGAGCACCTAATAATTCACTAACGGATTTGGGTATTTGATCTGATTTGGCCACTGGCCTATACGCACTACCACCACGCGGGATAATGGTTTAATGGGGCCCTCGGCGCCGTATGTATCAGCCGAAAGCTCTGTCAGATGTCCAGTTCAGCATTGTGAGCCGGTCAGGACAAGGCCATCCAGGACTGAGGTGGTGCTTGGACTCCGACCCGTGACACAACGACCCGGAGTGCAAAGGGCGATGGGCCCAAAACCCCTGAGCACTTAGGATGTAGACCGGCGGGGACCTCTCTGCGGAGCCTAGGTAGGACTACGTCGTGTCGATCAGCCGAGGCCGGGCATGACCGAGAAAAGTGTGTCCGGCCAGAGTTAATCGATCGTGTTGGGTAACAGTAGTGCACCCCTACAGGGAAGTTATCTATTCGAATAGTCGTGTCCACGGTAACAGGACGCTCAGTGTAGTATCCCGATCTAATACAACTTGAACTGGATACATGTTACTTTAATTGTAAGCTCCGGGATCGCTTTCTCGCAGGGAGTCGAGGAAGGATCTCTAGGCGTTACTACTACATACATGTTACTAATATGTATATGCTACTCTCTTCTGATGCTGCAAGATGCTGAAGATGCTAGTCTTCGATAGGCTAGGCCTTTTCCCCCACTATTCTGGCATTCTGCAGTATAGTCCACAGATACAACCTCATTTCTTTGATACAGATGCATACTTAGCATAGTTCTGATGTAAGTCTTGTGAGTACTTTGGATGAGTACTCACGGTTGCTTTGCTATCTCTTTTCCCCTACCCGGTTGCTGCGACCAGATGACGGAGCCCAGGAGCCAGAAGATTCCACCGGAGACTACTACTACCCCGACGGAGCCTACTACTACGTGGAGACCGCCGACCAGGAGTAGTTCGGAGGCCCCAGGCAGGAGGCCTGCGCCTTTTCGATCTAGATGTCGTTGTTTGTGCTAGCCTTCTTAAGGGAAACTTGTCTAATTATGTCTGTACTCAGATATTGCTGCTTCCGCTGACTTTTGTATTCGGGTCCTCGTGATCCCTGGTTTGTAATATAAAGATTTATGTTTAAATTTGTGTTTAGAGTTGTGTTGTGATATCTTCCCGTGAGTCTCTGGTCTTGATCGTGCATGATGCGTGTATGATTAGTGCACGGTCGAGCCGGGGGTGTCGCAGGCAATAACCACGTCCACATATTTCTCATATTTAAGTGAATACAAAATGCTATCAAATAACCACACATGATTAACTATCATTATGCAAATTCATTTGAATTAGCATAAGCATGATTCAAATATTTAGCAAACAATCAACCAAGCATTCACTATATCAAGTGTTCAAGATGCTTGCGTTGAGCATGTAGAAGGGTTGGGTGCACTCCAAAAGTTTTGAAAATTTTCTTCTCTACATTTTTCCTATTTTCAAAACATTACAATTCTCACATAATCTCAAAACAGTACAAAAAAAATTGTTTGAAAATTTTAAATTAAATATTAAAATAAACTAGATGAAAAATGAGGAATGTCAGAAAAAGAATCAAATCATTTGGAGTTGTGGTTGAAAAGTTAGAGGTGGTCGAAGTTAGGGTCAAATCTGGTTTTTAATATAAACCTAAAAAGAAAACGTTTCGGGTGAAAATACGTTACCTAGTGAAGGAAACGTAATTTCGTGAATACGCTTTCACTTAACAGCGCTGGCGTGGACTATGGGTCACCGACAGTGGGTCCCTCCTGGCCCACTGGTCAGGTTTGACATGTCCACGTCGGCTTCCTCTCCCGCGGCAGAACAGGGCGGAGCTCCGGCACTCCTCGCCGGCAAACGACGACGAATCTTGGATGTCTAAGCACGGTATCGAGTTCAGGAGGTCCTAGCGGTCCTCTGGGTGCTCGGCATGGACGAAGAGGTGGACGAAGTTGCCGGCGGCAAGGTCCCCCGCGGCGCTCCGGCGAGTCGAACTTGGGATCTTCTCCTACGGGCTTCCCCTGGTGGAATTGATGACCGAGGCGAGCTTGCGATGGTAAGGAGGGGCTACTAGGAGGATTTTACTGGGGATGGGGCCATGGGGAAGTTGAATTAAACAGAGGAGTGGCGGCGGTCATTGTTGCCGGAGACGAGGGAGATGATCACCTCTGGTTGTTTTGCTGCTCAAGGAGGCTTGCAGGAGAGTTAAGAGGAGTGGTGAGGGTCGAGAGAAGCCTGGGTGGCTTTTTATAGCCACGGATGGGTCGGTTCCCATGGCTCCCGAAGGCGGTTCACGGCGACGGCCATTGATGGTGTTTCGAGGCCGGTGGCGAGGTAGGCGTGGCCGGTGGGGTGGTCGGTGCGTCGCATTTAGGTTCTACGTGAGCTGGTTGGCTCGGGGGAGCTCCAAGTGGCCCGGTCGGTGCCGTCCCCGAGTGGACTGCGACGGCGGCCATTACAGCGGCTTGAGAAGGTAGCTGAGGACGGCGCGGTCGGTGGAGGGGGCGGTGAGGGGGGTGAAGAGGCTACGAGGAGAGGAAGATGAGCGCGGGGCGACTCTGGTGGCTCAGAGACGAGCCACGCGTCTCGGGCGGTGACGTGCCCGAGACGGCGGTGGGTTTGGCCGGTGGTCTGGACGGTGGGGGGCGGCGCTAAAGGCCAAGGGGAAGCACGAGCGGCTGCGGCTATCCGTTGCAGAGGCTCGGGCGTGCTAGAGACAGGGGGTGCAGTGCTGGGGGTGGGCGGCAGTGCGTTGGCATGCCAAACGCGTGCTCTGGCCGCGCTCCGTGCACGCACATGAAGTGCTCGTCCAAATGACAGGGTGGTCTAGGGGTTTTGTTGCATCTGAGATCTTGCATGAGGGCAAGACTTGGTCTGGGGAGATTGGTGGACAAGCTGTTTGGGCAAGCTGATCAAGTGCCAAATGTAGATTAAAAGATTGCAAAAATTCTGTCATGCCCACTAGGTGCTCGACAGAATGATAGGGTGACCTAGGGAAATTTGATGGATGAGATAATTGGCAGGGTGATGTCTCATTGGGTGGTAAGAATGATGGCAAGTTGGTTTGGCAAAAAGAATAAGTTGCCAATGCAAGTTTGGGGAAAGTTCAGTTCTGGATCAAAACTACTGGGGATTATTTGGGCAACTATCAGGATGCAATAGAGGCTAATCTTCTGGACTTAAGGGTTTAGTTGGAAAGACTATGAGATGGAAAACTTTCAAAATTTATAGAGTTAGGAAAAATAGGGTTGTAGTTATAACTTAAGGATGGGACATAATTGAAAAATGGAAGTTGTGCCCAAAATTTTCAAAGGAGTGAGATGGGTTTGTGCACAAAAGTGAATCATGGGATTAGGAGGCTCTCCTAAAATTTTGTGGATTTTTTATAAAACTTGTTTGAAATAGTTTTAGTTCAGCAGAAGCATTTTAGGATTTGAAAATACCATTAAAAGAATTATTTTGGGGCAAATTTATTATGAAAATATTTCCTACTGAATTTTAGAAGGTAAATGAAAGGATTAGGGAAAACTGTCAAAAGCCACAATATTTTCCAAAACTTTCTATATGGGGAGAAGGATCTTGGAAAACTGGAAACAGAAAAGATTCTGAAATAAGAAAAGACCTAATATAATTCAAAATTTTATTTCTATCAAAATTTTATTTAGATAAAATCATGGGTTAAAATTTTGGGGTGTTACATTCCTCCCGCCGCGAGGTGCTCGAGGAGGACTCGCTGCCCACGACGCCGCTGCTCCCCTGGGACCCGTTGTGATTCAGGACCGGCCGGCACTCACTCGTGACTGCTCTTGCCTCGTCTTCATCTCCACGGAGGTCCCTATCGGCGCCCCACGCCGGAGCTGTGCACCCGTCTACTCCGCCGACCTCTCCTCCGGCAACACGTGCAGCCTCAACCCGGCTTGGCCGCGTCACCGACTTCAGCCCTGCAATCTCGGCCTCCGGGTACTGGACCGCCGCAGCTTCTCCGGGCGAGGACGGCTGGTCCAGCAAGCTGCAAGACCTCTGAACCGACGTCCAGGTCTTCCGGACATCCAATGGCTTCCGGGTCACGCTGCTTGTTCGCTTTGTTTACTGGTTGTGTTGAGCAGACGAGACCACCGAAAACACAGACTGTCTATCCTACCCTCAGAAAAGCAATGGTCAGATTTTAACATAGTGCTCCCTCCCCTGTCAGCAGCATAGGGTACCGTAAAAACGGTCGTATTTTTTTAGGAGGATTTTCAACTGTATTTTTGAAGGCGTCTATTACATCACGTACTGTATGGCGGAGGGAGCATATTGCCAAGGCATCTAGTAGGAGAAGTTGCAGTTAGTACGGCTGCCTACCTGTTGTGTCACCGTATAATCAGATCGGAAGGGTCATGTTGCCGTGTACACAGTGCAAGCATATTCTCCGAGCTTTTTCTACAGACGAGAGACGCGGTCGAGGCCGGGCCCGGCGTGAAAACGACTTTGAGCTCAACTGCGCAATGGTCACATCACTCTTATCTGTATGAGTACGAGTATATCCCAAAACTCATGCACGACAGTGACAAAGAATGAGACCGTCAACAACTTACGCGTGGAAAATTAGTAAGCTGATAGCTAAAGGAGCCCTCTGCACCCAATGCCCATTGACCTTGTTTATTGCTCCATGCGCTACCCACGCTAGGCGTCGTGCGTGACACCAGATATATGAGACGTGGATGGAATTGTTTTCTCGTTTGGATGGCGTTTGGTCGCCGGGAGCTCTCGGAGGCAGGCAAGGCCAGGCGAGGAACGTTTAAAAATGACGAGCCGGTACGAGGGGGTTACACATGGCAAAAGAGCAAAAGCATCGACCAAATGGGGGCACATGGCAGGGAGAGCTTTTGGGTTTCCTTCGAAGCCAAGGCATCTGAATGAGTATCGCAGAATAGGCGACGGCTTGACGCTGGAGATATCTGGGCGACAGGAGTCTTGTGCCTCTTCTTTTGCTTACCTCTTGGAGGAGCAATGCTACAATCCCGGACTGTTTTCATAGAAAGTTACCTAGAAATTCGCATGGACACGCAGGTGCGGGAGCACACACCTATCCAGATCTGCCCGGCCTTTCGATTGCCTCATGACCTGCAAAGTTGTTGGGATGTGCACGAGGGCATACTGAGTTTTAAGTTTTAGTTTCACAAACTTGTGATTTTTGTGTTCGTTCGTACCAAGTTTTACCAGCAAAAACCTAACAAAAATTTAAAAACTCATCAAAATATATTCAAATTGGATCTTATTTGAAAGCCCTCGGCACAAAAAACATGAATACGCAAAACGAAGGTCAAAAGATTGAAAAATCGAAAGCCAAAAAAAAGGGTCGGTGCTCCGCCCCTACGTGCCACAATCCCCTTTCAAAAGTTGCGCACATGTTGATGTGGGCTTTGGGGGGGGGGGGGGGGGCACCCTGAAGTTCGGAGGGGGGTATTAGGGGAGGGAGAGGGTCTGTCTGTTACTTTCGTACGTAAGGGCAACTCCAACGTGGATCACCGAACCAGACATCGCCAAATGTCTGTGGACAGCGATAGGGGGGGAGGGGGGACCCTGAAGTTCAGAGGGAGGGTATTAGGGGAGGGAGAGGGGTCCGTCTGTTACTTTCGTACGTAAGGGCAACTCCAACGTGGATCACCGAACCAGACATCGCCAAATGTCTGTGGACAGTGATAGGGGTGGACGGCACCCAACCGTAGGCACCAAATGCCCGCTCCCAGTTTTTTCTTTCTATACCCCATCAAAATTAGAGTTTTTGTGATTCTCCATCAAAATTAGCTCCACTCACAAATCCATTTTGGAGAAGTTCCACTCAGGAGTTACAGCTTCTCCAAAAAAACAGTTTATTTTGTTTGGCTTCCAACTAGCTCCGCGGGGAGGGGGGGGGGAGGGGGGCGGGGGCGACGACAAAAGGGTTTCCACTTACCGGTGATAGTGGTGGGTAATTTTTCCCTAACCTCACGAGGACTCTTTGACTAGAGTTTTTGGAGCACCCCTGAAAAGCTTCAGGGAAAACATGGAGCAGTACCCTAGATTCTAATATGTTTTTTTGCGAAACGGGACATTATGGAGCTACTTCATTTGGCTCGTGTTTTTTTTAGAGTGTAACTCTACTGGATAATAGTGCTGCTGCACCTGCTCACTTTATTAGCGCCTTGCGTTGTACCACCTTCGAGAGACTGAGTCGACATATTATCTAAATCCAGAAATAATACGAGCACCAGGACTTAAACCCTGGTGGGCTGGGATATCACTGTCCTCCTAACCACGCAATGGAGTCGATCCCACGACCTCATGCTGAGTAGCAGCGTCGTTAACCACAAGAGCTAGCTACTGAGTACGGTCTACTTGCAGCGCTAATGTTAAAGTACAATGTATTGCGATAGATCTATTTCTTTCCTCCAAAATTTCCAACAATTCTTGGAAAAAATTTTGAACGATTTTCCTTAAAATATTTGAAAATCATGAATAAGTTTCTAAATTCAAACAAAATTTTAAAATCTGAACAATTATTGAAAACGTGATTTTTTTGAAATTCCAAACCTTTATTGATTTTTTTTATATACGATGAATTTGTTTTAAATGTACATTGAACATTTTTATGATAGACATTGAACAATTTTAAAATAAAAATTGAACATTTTTGTCATATACGCTGAACAATATTTAAATACACGTTGAATTATATATATATATATATATATATATATATATATATATATATATATATATAATATATTTTTAATATAATCTGAACAATTTTTAAATACACATTGAACATTTTTTTATATGCGTTGAACAATATTTCAATTTACATTGAACATTTTGTGACATATGCTGAGTTATAACTTTTTTGGAATTCAGATCTATATGTTAATTTTAGAACAAATCTTTGAAAACAGAAAAAAAGAAAAAAAAGAAACGAAAAAGGAAACAGAAAACAGAAAGAAAAAGAAACAGAGAAAACAGCGACGCCTACATGGGATGGCCCAACTCGGAGCGCCTTCAGCGAAGCCCCGACGTTTGGACGCTCACGAGCGTCAAATAGGATCCACCTATATTTTTATTTCGGCTTGCGTTGAAGATGCGACTTGCGGTCGTCAACGGGCTTCGTTTTTTTGTTGTTGAGAAAGTACAACGGGCTTTGCTAACTTCGCAGGTCGCGGGAAGTAGCGCTGAACTCGTATTTTCGCCTGCCGGCCCGGCTAGCAGCGGTTTAGCCCACCGACCGGCATCAGTTATCTCCCTCTCCCTGGCAGCAAATAAAAGCAGAACCCAATCCCCTGGGACCCGCTCGAAGTCGTCGTCCTCTTCCACCCCTAAAAAAGAAGTCGTCTCTCTCCTCTCAACTCCGCATCCGCCCTCGCCTCGAGCCTCCATCGGCAAACCTCGCCGAGGCGCAGACCGACCACGACACCGCCGCCGTCCAAGACCCAGAGATCCGAGCCCCCCTCACCCTCCCTTCCGTGCTTCCTGCCAACGACGGGAGGAGGAGAATTCCCCGCCCCACAGATCCAGGATCTGCCCGCCGCCGGAGAACCCTAGAGGGTCCCCCCAGGCCCAGAGGTGACTTCCCTACCCTTTCTGGAACTCCGTTAGCATTGGCATCAGTACGAGTATACTTCGTTGATTGAGTCACTAAAGCCCTAGCGCGATGGGATCCCGTGGGTTCTTGGTAACCGCGGTGCATGTTTATGCGGTCATGAATGGGCGCCGGATTTGTTTTCCAGTTCGGTGCTGTTTGTGGGAACCCCCGATGGTGAGGCTGCGTAGCTTAGGCGCTATGGTAGTGACCATGGTGTAGACTGCTCTGTTGTTAGAAGTGTGATAAGAAGGGTGAATGCGGAGATCTAGCCAGGCTGTCCTAATGAACCTGATGTGTTCTACACATTAGCTTTTCCTGTACTTCACTTTCTATGTTTTGGGGGTGTTTGTGGCTGACTGCGATAAGAGCTACTTGCATTCTGATGCCTGGTGTACGCTGTACCTGATAACCTGATTGTTACTGTCATCCTAAATGGCGACGAAAACTTCAAAAAGACTGAAGTTTATAAGCCTATTATTCGTAGTGTATGTGTGGGACGAGCACAATAGTCGCATAGTGTCGTGGGAACGACTCCGACAGTACGAAGGGGGTAGGGTAAAGGAGCATGATCTACCGAGATGCATATGGGTGACACGGTATTTTAGCGAGTTCGGGCCTCTCACGATGGAGATAACAACCCTACGTCTCGTGCTCCGGAGAGGCTTTGTTTATCTGTCGAGTGGAATATGAGTATCCTTACAGAGGGTGCGAACCCCTGAGCCAAAGGGGAGGGGCGGCTTATATAGAGTCCGCTGCCCCTCATAATGTCCGGCATCTAAGGGTCCGATCGTGGCTATAATGGTGAACGTTATTGGTAACGTATGCAATAAATGCTACTTATGATACAGACGAATGCCTGTCCATTATCCTCCCTGGGGTGACTTCTGGTCTTCTGCGGTCGACTGTCTCCCGGTTCTTCCGAGTGAAAGATAACCGTCGAGTGAAAGGTAATCTCCGAGTGGATATTGTCGAGTGACTTGTATGTCTTGGTGATTTCAGTCGGAGACTTCCTTGTTGTCCTTAAGCTTTCTGGGGCAGTGTCCTTAGGTGGGGTATGTAGGTCAGGCCTATGACCCTACAATTCCGAGTACATATCCCCATCATTAGCCCTCGAATGGATCGGGGTTCGAGTGTAAAAAGGAATCGACGCGGGTTCTGATAAGACACAACAATTCCGAGTGCATTTTAGGGCTTCACTGAAATCTGTGTCGATTGGAACCTTTGTCAATCATCCTGATCGATTCTGTCTTGAAATATATCCGAGTGAACTTCAACGCAAAATCCGGTCTGAGTAAGTGCTATTGTAAGTTCATTTCCGATTGTATTCCTGTCCATCTTGACTTTACACCCACTGGTTGTTTTCTTCAGATGCGTACTTGCTTGTTTTTTCCTCGAGTAGATCGGGTCTTAGTCGAGTGGTTTTTGGTCCAGTGGGGGACGCCGAGTGCACCCACTGGGTGTAGTCCCCGAGACCGCTGTCGAATGGCGGTGACATCGGCAGGGGTCTTAGATTTGCTTTGATAGTCGCTTGTCATTCGACAGGCCGGACCTGGTCGAGTGATAGTAGGTCCAGTGGGGGCACGCTGAGTGCACCCACTGGGTGTAATCCCCGAGACCGCCGTCGAGTGCTTGCATCGGCGGGGGTCTGATAGAGACAATGTTTGCATGTTTGCTTTCCAATCCTTTGCTTGGCTAAGTTTGTTTGGTTTCCGAGTAAGATGGATGCTCATTACTCGGAAGAATATTGAACTTAGGCGAAAGCTTGTTCGCAACTAAGTTTCCGAGTGAAGGTGTTGCCTGTCACTCAGAACAACCTTTAACTTAAGCGAGGTCTGATTCGCGGCTAAGTCCCCGAGTGAGAGGAATGCTCGTCACTTGGGAGATGTTTTTAACTGAGACGAAGACTGGTTCGCAGCTAAGTTTCCGATTGAATGGGATGCTATTCACTCGGCAGGGTTTTTAACTTAGGCGAAAACTTGTTCGCGGCTAAGCCCCGAATGAGAGAAGCGCTCGTCACTCGGAAGAGTTTTCAACTTAGGCGATACGGGATCGCAGCTAAGCCCTCGAGTGTGGATGATGTCCTCACTCGGAATGGTTTTTCACTTAGGTGATACGGAATCACAGCTAAGCCCCTGAGTGTGGATGATGTCCTCACTCGGAGTGGTTTTTAACTTAGGCGATACGGAATCGCAGCTAAGCCCCCGAGTGTGGATGATGTCCTCACTCGGAGTGGTTTTTAACTTAGGCGATACGGAATCGCAGCTAAGCCCCCGAGTGTGGATGATGTCCTCACTCGGAGTGGTTTTTAACTTAGGCGATACGGAATCGCAGCTAAGCCCCCGAGTGTGGATGATGTCCTCACTCGGAGTGGTTTTTAGCTTAGGTGATACGGAATCACAGCTAAGCCCCCGAGTGTGGATGATGTCCTCACTCGGAGTGGATTTTAACTTAGGCGATACGGAATCGCAGCTAAGCCCCCGAGTGTGGATGATGTCCTCACTCGGAGTGGATTTTAACTTAGGCGATACGGAATCGCAGCTAAGCCCCCGAGTGTGGATGATGTCCTTACTCGGAGTGGTTTTTAGCTTAGGTGATACGGAATCACAGCTAAGCCCCCGAGTGTGGATGATGTCCTCACTCGGAGTGGTTTTTAACTTAGGCGATACGGAATCACAGCTAAGCCCTCGAGTGTGGATGATGTCTTCACTCGGAGTGGATTTTAATTTAGGCGATACGGAATCGCAGCTAAGCCCCCGAGTGTGGATGATGTCCTTACTCGGAGTAGTTTTTGACTTAGGCGATACGGAATCGCAGCTAAGCTGAGCGATGGCGCGCGGGGCGGCCGATGATGAAGACGTGCCACACGGAGTGACGATGCGCGGAGCTGCCGAGTGACGAAGACGTGTCTCGCCGAGTGGCAATGCGCGGAGCTGCCGAGTGATGACGACGCGTCCCGCCGAGTGACGGCGCGCGGAGCTGCCGAGTGACGATGGAGCGTCCGGTGGAGTGGCGATGCGCTGAGCTGCCGAGTGACGAAGACGTGTCTCGTCGAGTGACGGCGCGCGGAGCTGCCGAGTGACGATGGAGCGTCCGGCGGAGTGGCGATGCGCTGAGCTGCCGAGTGACGAAGACGTGTCTCGCCGAGTGGCGATGCGCGGAACTGCCGAGTGACGATGGAACGTCCGGCGGAGTGGCGATGCGCGGAGGTGCCAAGTGACGAAGACGTGTCTCGCCGAGTGGCGATGGAGCGTCCGACTGAATGGCGATGCGCTGAGCTGCCGAGTGACGAAGACGTGTCTTGCCGAGTGGCGATGCGCGGAGCTGCCGAGTGATGACGACACGTCCCGCCGAGTGACGATGCGCGGGACATCCGAGTGAAGTAAATGTCTCTGGCTGAATGGCGACGGGGCGGTCAAGTAACGGCGCGCGGGGCAGCCGAGTCGAGAATGTTGTCGCGGAGGCGTCCGACCAGGTGACGGCGCGCGGGGCGGCCGAGTCCAGCATGTCGTCGAGGAGGCGTCCGAACAAGTGACGGCGCGCGGGGCGACCGAGTCGACCATGTCGTCGAGAATGGCGCACAGAGGCGTCCAGGTAACCTGTCTGATAACGCGCGGGGCGGTCGAGCGAAGTAGACACGTCCGGTTGAGTGGCGACGCACGGGGCGGCCAAGTGACGAAGACGTGTCTCGCCGAGTGGCGATGAACGGAACTGCCGAGTGATGACGACGCGTCCAGTAGAGTGACGGCGCGCGGAGCTGCCGAGTGACGATGGAGCGTCCGACTGAATGGCGATGCGCGGAGCTGCCGAGTGATGACGACGCGTCCAGTAGAGTGACGGCGCGCGGAGCTGCCGAGTGACGATGGAGCGTCCGACTGAATGGCGATGCGCGGAGCTGCCGAGTGATGACTACGCGTCCCGCCGAGTGACGATGGAGCGTCCGGCTGAGTGGCGATGAACGGAGCTGCCGAGTGATGACGACGCATCCAGTAGAGTGACGGCGCGCGGAGCTGCCGAGTGACGATGGAGCGTCCGACTGAATGGCGATGCGCGGAGCTGCCGAGTGATGACTACGCGTCCCGCCGAGTGACGATGGAGCGTCCGACTGAATGGCGACGCGCGGAACTGCCGAGTGATGACGACGCATCCGGTAGAGTGACGGCGCGCGGGGCTGCCGAGTGACGATGGAGCGTCCGGCTGAATGGCGACGCGCGGACCTGCTGAGTGACGATGGAGCGTCCGGCTGAATGGCGGCGCGCGGAACTGCCGAGTGTCGAAGGAGCGTCCGACTGAATGGCGATGCGCGGAACTGCTGAGTGTCGAAGGAGCGTCCGACTGAATGGCGATGCGCGGAACTGCTGAGTGATGACGACGCATCCAGTAGAGTGACGGCGCGCGGAGCTGCCGAGTGACGATGGAGCGTCCGACTGAATGGCGATGCGCGGAGCTGCCGAGTGATGATTACGTGTCCCGCCGAGTGACGGCGCGCGGGGCTGCCGAGTGACGATGAAGCGTCCGGCTGAATGGCGACGCACGGAACTGCCGAGTGATGACGACGCATCCAGTAGAGTGACGGCGCGCGGGGCTGCCGAGTGACGATGGAGCGTCCGGCTGAATGGCGACGCGCGGAACTGCTGAGTGACGATGGAGCGTCCGGCTGAATGGCGACGCACGGAACTGCCGAGTGTCGAAGGAGCGTCCGACTGAATGGCGATGCGCGGAATTGCCGAGTGTCGAAGGAGCGTCCGACTGAATGGCGATGCGCGGAGCTGCCGAGTGTCGAAGGAGCGTCCGACTGAATGGCGATGCGCGGAGCTGCCGAGTGTCGAAGGAGCGTCCGACTGAATGGCGATGCGCGGAGCTACCGAGTGTCGAAGGAGCGTCCGACTGAATGACGATGCGCGGAGCTGCCGAGTGATGACGACATGTCCCGCCGAGTGACGGGGCGCGGAACTGCCGAGTGACGTAGAGGCGTTCTGCGGAGTGGCGACGCGGGGCGTCGGAGTGGTGTAGACGCGTCCATGTGACGATGCACGGGATGGTCGAGTCGGGAAAGTTGATGATGACGCGCCTGACCACGTGGCAATGCGCAGGGCGGCTGAGTTATCCAACGCTCGTCCGAGTGCGTAGAGCAGGACCTGTACGTCATGCATGTCCGAGTGGTGTGCCTCAATTCATCCGAGTGAAAAATACGCAGGAGACCTGCAGATTACTCAGTTCAACTGGCTCGGTGAAACTCGGAGGTCATGGCAAAGTATTAATGCTAATTACGTGAATTTTGAAAGTGTGGCAACAGCAAATGGTATTGGCATGCAATGATGACTGCACGCTTCGGTTTTGCATGCTACCAATCAAGTCCCCATTCAGCGCTGGCTGCAGTTACGACATGCATGGGCTGATGCGTTATATACGCAGTTAATGGCATGGGAGCCTAACCGATCCAGTGGCTGCAATTACGGCGTGTATCGGCTCCTGCGTTATGTACGCAGTTAAGGGCTCGGAAGCCTAACCGATCCAGTGTACATGCAGCCGTGAGGACGGGAGAAAAGATTATGTATGCATGGATGCGTATGGATTAGTATTAATTAGAGGAGAAGAGAGAGATTACGACCTGGTACAGACGCCGGAGGAGGGCTCTGCCGCTGCGGAAACGGCCGGTCTGACCGGAACCAGACGGCAGCTGAGAGGTGGCGATGAGGAGGACGAGCAGCTGACCGCGGTCCAGTCATGGGCCGGCGCAGCCAAGGGCGAGGCCGGCGCGAGCGCCAGTGGTTGCGTTTCACTGCTCGGGGAGCCGGAGCTGTGCACAGGTCGGAGTCGTGCTTCGACGCGTGCGGAGCTGGGTCGAGTGCCGTCGGCCGGGCCTTGTCGCCTGAGGAGCCAGGTCGACTGGACCACCGGTCGACGTGTTCAACCGGCCGGGGAACCAGGCCGAGCGTTTAACGGCTGTGCATGTGTGGGCGCTCGGCGACGGCGTCGCCGATGAGTACGCGAGATGGTGACGGGCGGACGATGACGCTTCATCGTTCGGGAGCCGAGCCACCAATCGGAAAATAGGAAGGCGTCCTTTTGTATGAGCTCGTGTGCATAGAGAAAAGGAACAAACCATAGTTAGATCATTGCAATGTTTGATTGTAAAGAGGACAAGTTGAGATGAGCAACTCCCTGATCCTTTTGTATGATGAGGTGTATTTTGTGTGATGGCCGGGACTCCAATAGTCAAAATTGGTAGCGGTGATTGTTTGATCTCGGGAGATCATCCCAAGAAAGCTTGGGTTGCCTGCAGAAATTAGTCCGTTGCCGGCGATTGAAGAAAAAACCATATGCATCATGGCTCGATAGACGCCAGGCCCCACGGTGGGCGCCAACTGTCGTGGGAACGACTCCGACGGTACGAAGGGGGTAGGGTAAAGGAGCATGATCTACCGAGATGCATATGGGTGACACGGTATTTTAGCGAGTTCGGGCCTCTCACGGTGGAGATAACAACCCTACGTCTCGTGCTCCGGAGAGGCTTTGTTTATCTGTCGAGTGGAATATGAGTATCCTTACAGAGGGTGCGAACCCCTGAGCCAAAGGGGAGGGGCGGCTTATATAGAGTCCGCTGCCCCTCATAATGTCCGGCATCTAAGGGTCCGATCGTGGCTATAATGGTGAACGTTATTGGTAACGTATGCAATAAATGCTACTTATGATACAGACGAACGCCTGTCCATTATCCTCCCTGGGGTGACTTCTGGTCTTCTGCGGTCGACTGTCTCCCGGTTCTTCCGAGTGAAAGATAACCGTCGAGTGAAAGGTAATCTCCGAGTGGATATTGTCGAGTGACTTGTATGTCTTGGTGATTTCAGTCGGAGACTTCCTTGTTGTCCTTAAGCTTTCTGGGGCAGTGTCCTTAGGTGGGGTATGTAGGTCAGGCCTATGACCCTACCCTAGGTACATATCCCCATCACATAGTAGGAACTTTGGAAGAGCTGAACTTTTCAAAATTGTATTGTTCTGCTGCTTATGGGGTATGGTTCTTTTTCTCAACTAGTAGAAACCAGTGACCCTAAATTGAATTTTTTTTCCCTATGTGTGTGTGCATCTTTGTTACTCTGCTTGCTTACACCACATCACTATAATTGAGCAATACATAATATTAATCTTCTTTGTTCTTTTTGCAGGGCTTTCTCCCTATCGAATCCAAGTTTTCATTGTAATGGAGGCAGCTTTGGATATGTCACTCGATGATATGATTAAGAACAGAAGTGGGAGGGGAAGAGGAAGGGGAAGGGGACAGAGAGTTGGTCGAGGCCGAGGTGATGGCCAAAGGTCAGGCAGAGGTGATGGCCAAAGGCTAGGCCGTGGTTTAGGCCGTGGACGCGGTGCTGGAACCTTCCGTGGAAGGGGAGTGCCTTCCCAAAGGCCACTTGGTGTCAATACTCGCTCGTCATCGTATGCTATTGCCAAGGCAAGCACAAAACCATCGCTGTTTTTCTGTGTACCCTCAAGAACCCAAATTACAATACATACTTGACAAGAAGTGGCTATGAACTTAATAAATGGGACAGCTCAGGCCTCAGGGCTCAGTTCGGACCATATCTTCCATACTTATGAACTGTGGAGCTTCAAAGAGGATCCGAGAGGTTTCTCAATTTGAAAATGCCCTGAGAACTGCCCCTTAGCTGCTGAGAATTTTGTGGCGAGATATTTGTTGGTTTGTTCTGGTTAATGCTTCAAACTGAAAAACACATTGTCTCTTCTCATGGTCAGCATGCTGATGGACTATGTATTAACCTGTTGGATACTTATTTCTCTGGATAAGGTCTTGGGTTCATACGGGGGCTATCAGCTAGCACCCATTTTATGCAATGGTGTATGGTTTTATAGTTTTGCTGATGCTAGTTGACTCATCAAATACTGCGGATTGATGAACTTTGGGGATTATGCTAACAATTTATCATCACAATCTGGGTGTGCATGCTGTGGAACATCATCAGTCATTCAACAAAACAAAGGATTTTGCATGGACACATGATCGGTTTGAGGATAGCATGGTGGCTGCTGGACTTCCTGGGATAGAAACTGGTACCAAGCTGTATGTTTCAAACTTGCACTATGGAGTGACAAAGGAAGATTTACAGGTAGCTGGATTGTTATATTATGCATGCTGGAATATCCGACAGCTTCAATCATATTGGACTTTCTCAACCTGATCTTATCTGCCCACAACTGTTTCAGGAACTTTTCTCTGAAATGGGTCATCTGAAGAACTGCATTGTTCATTATGACAATAATAGACACCCAACTGTAAGTCTCTTATGAATGCTTGTTTTTCTTCTGCAAGTTTTTACAATTAAGCACTCACTTCTGCAAATCTCATGCTATGAGCAAGTGCCTTCTGCCCAAACATATGCCTGATCATTCATGATGAACCTATCATGTGCATATCTGGTGTTTGACTGTTTGGATAATCCATTGGTTGTTTGTAATAAACTTAGGATCTACTAACTATAAGCTAGAATTTGGCCCAGCACAGCCTGATGATACAGACACACACAATAGCTCTTGTAAGTGTATGAAATGATAAATGGGTATCCTTATCTCCTGCAATATGTAGTTGTATATTTATTCATGTCAAACTTGATCATGCTTGCCCAAAGCTGAATGTGGCTTTGATTTATTGCTAGTTTAGACCTTTGACCTTAGAACTTGTATCCACCAAGCTCTTCACTGCCCCCAATCATACATGACAGTATGACATACACAGAAGCTTCGTGTGAACATCCTTTTTTTTATATATAATCTTACTTTAGATAGTCCCTCTACTTGTGGCTTGGAGATCCTGGGGTTTGAACCAGCCTCCTTGCAGAATTGTTATGCAAGGGTAAGGCTGTCTAGAAATTCCCTTCCTCAGGCCCCACCTTGTGTGGGAGCTTTCAGCACTGGGTACGCCCTTTTTTTTTACTTACTTTTGATAGTCATTGGACAACCTATTTAACCTAATAATAAGTAGCATTATTTGTTTACCTCATTCATCTTTTTGGTATCTACCTTTACCTGCCAAAAGTTGGTAAAAGTATGCTGGTGCCTTTATTAAATTATGATAAGCCATAAAATAGAGCATAAGTCCTACTTTACAGCTTTGCTCAGAAGAAGTTTTCTTGAATACGTTGCTCAGAAGAAGTTGTACTGCATGTCAGAATATTTTATGGTCGTATTTTTCATGGATATTCTTGAGCAGGGTTCAGCTGAGGTGATCTTCACTAGGAGGAGTGAAGCTGTTCAAGCATTGAAACGATATAATAATGTACGCCTTGATGGGAAAGAAATGAAGATCGAAATGATTGGAGCAAATTTGGGTTTGGCTGCTGCTCCTTCACCTCGTGTTAATGTTGTTCCAGGCGCAAGAGGAAGAGGACAGAGAGAAGTTGTGATGTATGGCTCTTCTTTGCAAGTGCATCTTTTAGTTGGAGGATCCATGCTCATTAAATTTACCAATCACATTATAGTAGCTTGAACTTTCTGCCTTTCTGTTTCTGACGACATGATGTTTTCAGGTCCCGTCCAAATGGGTTTGGTCGAGGTGCGACTGACTCTAGTTTCCTTCCTGGGTAGGTTAAGATTCAATATTTTCATAATTTCTTTTGCTGGATAAAAATACGAGTAGTGCAGCTTACCTCCTATGACCAGTACACAACCTTGACTCAAATGGCAATCGATGAAAGTCTGCCAACAGGGAGCTTGTGTGCCTGTACAACATGTAAAATTTTGTTCCCTGGTGTTGTGACTTCATATGCTATGGTGGCAACTTTTGTGTGTCTGCACATCTTTCTGAACCTTGTGGTAGTGCTAGATATTTCTAGATGTATCGATGAGCTTCATGCATGTCGTAGTTCATGGTAGGAGCTGGCAATTAATCATACATGGTGCAGTTTGAACTAAAAAGCTGATTGTGATACGATGTTCCTACAGTACATATTTGATTGTTGATTGTGCATAGCAGGGCCAAATATTTTTTAGTGTATTGATGTGCCTACAGTACATATTTGATTGTTGCTTGTGCATAGCAGGGCCAAATATTTTTGAGTGTTGGTCGTGTGAGCTATTTTTCTCTTGTCTTGGGAGGCAAAGATTCCATACATCATTATCTGTAAGATAATTATTTATTACCTTGAACCTCAATTAACACATTGTGTTTTACCTTCAGGTGGAAGCACAACAACGGTTTTGCTCAAAGAGGAGGATCGGTCCGTGGACGTGGCCGTGGCCGTGGCCGTGGCCGTAGCAGCTTTGGTCGAGGTCGTGGACGTGGCGTCTACGTACGGAAGGGGTCTATGGTGAAATCGGCTGACCAATTGGACAAGGAGCTGGACACCTATCATTCTGGAGCAATGAATGTTGACTAAGATGCCGCATCTTATCACATTGAGCCTGGAACTTGGCTGAGGCTTTGAATTTGAGCTTGTTTTATGTGTGGTTTGCTGCTGAGTTGCCGTTGGTCTTCTCCCAGTTGTGTGCACATATGCTACATGTCTTTTACATCAGCTTGAAAACCGTAGATTTGAACTGCAGTTACTAGTTCTAGTCCAGCAGTAACATTGTAATTGGTGGTTAACAGCTTGAGCAACCATTTGTTTTCGGTGGCTGTTGCCTTTTAGTACGTTTTCTTCCGATGATTTATCGATAATTTTGATATAATGATTCCAGTCTAAAAAAAAATCTTATCTTCTTAGGGAATTTTCTTTTTTTTTTTAGCGTGAACGACAGTAGGAACATTGAGAGGAATTTGAGAGAACTAGCATATCCAGTGGTTCCAAACACTGAGATGCTTTGCTTCCAACGAAAATCGTGCTGAACATTTTCTCGAATGGAAGATAAAGCTTGCTCCATTCAATGATTTTTTTATTGAGGGATCCATTCAATGATTTTTGTTTCACCGAGACATACTTTTCTCCTTTCTATACAAGCCTGACAGTAGTTTATTTCTGGAGGTGGATTTTTGGGAGTTGAAGTTTTTTTTGTAAACAAGGGAAGTTAAGTTTTAGGGATAGGGTAGAGTTGCTAAGAGCATCTCCAACAGACACCCTTTCCCCAATAAATTGCATGTATTGGGGAGAGATTAGGTAAAAAAAAGTGCTCCAACAAACTCTAATTCCTCAAAAAATTATTGGACGTCCCAATAATCAGCCCTCCTAATATATTGGGAAATTTTGGCCCTCCCAATAATTGTCACGTCAGCACGCTGCCGCCGGAGTCTGCCACGCCACCATGGCCACCGCACCCCCGAAGACCACAGCGCCGCCGGAGTCCGCCGAGCCACCACCGGAGCGAGAACGACATTACATTGACAACTGGGACCTTAAAATTGGGAAAGAAATTATTGGGCCTCCGAAAAAGCACCTCACTTGCAAACTCTACAGAAGTGTGAACAGTTTGGAGGGCGTGCACAAGTTCACATGTACAGGAGGTCCGGAGTTGTCTGGAAGCAATACTGTGGTAAAAGCTGATATGTTTCGCCAGATGGCCTCTAGATGGGTTGGACGACCACTATTTGTCCGGAGTTGTTTGGAGTTAAGTTTTTCTTATCAGAGGTTTTAATTTCAGCGTGTACACACAGAATTAAGACACTCAATTTTGAAAAGAATGGCAAAGAGTAGTGCAAAAGAGTAATATTCTTTCAAATACAGTTCTTTCTACAATCTCATTGATCTACGTACGTCGATCACAGCATAATTTTTCCAGCTTTGCAAGCTGGAGAGCAACTGAATACATAATCTACTAGTTCAAAAGAAACAATACATAGTGGCAGTGTCACCCTCCATATACTTCAAATAACAATTGCTGGGTTCTTCCGGTCAAGAACGCCAGCAGATACCTCAGCTCCCAAGAAACTTAAGATGACTCCTCGTCGGGATCGTCGGAATCGTCGGACAGATCCTCATCAGTTGTCAGTCCGGACATCTCGTCTTGTTCACTGTCAGAAGCAGCCTCGAGAGTAGGCTTCACAGAAGACTTGAACTTGCTCAAGGCCGCAGTCTTGCTTGCTCTCTGAGCGCGTGCCGTGGTCACGCTGGGAGTGGCCGGGACCTGGCTCACCGATGTTACATCCAAGCTCTCTGCTTCGGCTTCTGCTTCGCTGTCATCGCTAGACGATGCCGCCCGCCTTGCTCTTCTCCTGGCTGGAGGAGCCCGGACTGACCGAGGTGCTGGCGTTGGCGGCACCACTGGATTGGCATCAAGCTTGACGCCACCAGCCAATCCTAGTTGCTCTGAGACAACAAGACACCCAGGCACGATGCAAAATCATGAGGAATGCGAACATCTCTTTATTGCGTGTATGATGTGAATCACTGGACTTACCGAATATGGCGTCGGCTTGATCTTGTGGCAGTTCTTCTTCCGGGGACTCATCAAGTGACTTGAGCCTTGATGCCATTTGAGCAAGCTCCTTTATAAGGTCCTTGTCAGAAGCCGCTGAAGCAGCCAATGTGGTCACCAGTCCTCTCATGCACTTGATGGCCTTCTGTTCTGATTGCCGGAATCTTAGAAGCACAGCAACCTTGCACAAAGCCAAGGCATATGCTTTCACAGGCGCGCTCTTCTTATCTTGGCTACTTGCTACCTAGAACATTCCAAACATTTTATGTCAGTTCTCACATAAGTCTTATAGATTTTATTGCTGTCGAATTTGGTGCAATGCGCATGACACAATAGTTGCAACAGAATTGTAGAAGCGTGTGTGGGTTTACATAGCTATTGGCAATACCTCCACTGCAATACGGATAGCAAGCCCTTCCTCACTGATGTCATAATTGACAAACGGACCTGGTGAACTCGAAAGGCTTTCAGGACTCATACAAGCTTGCTCTGCTGTTTCCGCTGAAAACAACGGACTTTGTACCATTTGAACCATAAAACGAGCAGCTTGGACTGCATGTTTACGCCTTTTCGAAACAACAGGTCCACTACCCCCAGCATTACCGTGGATACCTGGCCACATGGCTCTCATGAGTGGGACAAATGCCCTCGAGACACACCTCTATAGAAAGGAAAGATTGTTAGTACTTATAGTTTGAAATCCTTTTTTAAAAGGATATCCTGGAAAACATGAACAATATTCTCTATCAACTTGCCTTGTGCTTGTCTGAAAGGGATGGATAATGGAGAAAGAAGACTGAAAGGCACTGTTTCAATCTGGATAAAGAAACAAACGTCAGGGTGTGTGAGAAAGAACTGAAAAAAATAGGGTGCAATATGAGTAATTGACCTTCCGAGTTCTTTAGATTCCTCCAAGAAATATAATCTTACAAGTTGAGCTAGTATAACAGGATGCAAGTCTGCAGATATGCTTGGATAGTTCTCACTCAAAAGAAGAATTTTTGCAAAACCTTCACCAAGAATGGTCGGGACATTATCATGGTTATCACCCTCTGGGCTGAACTCCCAGTCATCTTTATGAAATCCAGAAAACAGAATACTAAGAACTCCGACGTTTAGATCATCATCATTCAAATCAGAGATGTCCACAGGAGCAAACTTAGTCTTCTCGTAGTTAGCATCAGATGGTTCAGTTCCAATGGCTTGATCTAATTCTTGTGGACCATGCCAAGTCACAAGATCAATCAAGGCCTTGGATGCCATGGCACTAACCAAGTCAGGCCCATTGATGAATGATAAACGCAACTGCTTCACCAACTCTGTACTTGGTTTATTCTCTAACAAGCCAAAAAGACAAAGGCATCTTAAAGCAGCCCTCTGTACGTCAACATGATTCTGCTTTGCCTGCAGGATGTAAGATCAAGGGCGGCCAATTTAGAACCCATGTTCAATTGATGAACCTTAAGACATATGCACTTAGTAACTAGAAAAGCTATAAAACATCAGCATATAAAGCTATACACCTAGGGAACCGCATAATGACCAGACTTACTGCAGGAAGCAACAAAGACAGAAGCAGTTCAGGCGCTCTGATTGCTGTGCCTTCCAGGCTTCGTAAGGTTGAAGTATTCTGTAGAAGAAGACCGGTCACCGCCAGACAGTGCATCCATTGCATGAAATCAGCAGTTCTCTCCCTGCATGGTCTAGCCAGTTCTTCAACGACAGTGGCAATCACCATTTCAAATTCACCAACAGAAGCATGAACCTTTTTAGCCAATTCTGAGACTGCTTTGGCCCACTGCAGGTCCCCTCCAAGACTGACACCATCACCAATGGCGATCTGGTTTCCATCTTCATCGACTTCATGTTCAAGTGGTCTATTCAGAAGCTCATACAGAAATGAACTTGCAACTTTCCTGTTCATGCTATCGGAGAAGTCAAGCATTCCACCAAGCAATAATAGTTGCCGCGACGCGAAGTGATAATTTGGTCCTGAAATGGAACAAGCACATAAAGAAATCAATTTTCACATATGAGAAAATGCTCCATTTCTGTTGTCTTGAAGAAAAGCTAGCCAATTGTAACCATATTTGTAAAAACCAGACCGGACTGGCAGTTCAACTGGAAAAATGATAGGTGTTTTCCAGGGAAATACAGCTTGAAACTGATAGAATATCATTCTAAAAAAAAAATTAATAATATATTTGAACCGCGGTTGGACCGTTTAAGCCGGTCTCTTGAAGATTCACTCACTGGCTGGTTCTGAAAAGTACAATCAGTATTCGTGCTTACCAGCTGAAAGGTGCGCTTTTACCAAATCAACAAACTCAGCAACTGTGCTAGGAAGGACACCATCAAGAAGATCATTTTTATCCGACGCCTCAGAAGCATATACTGCTGCCTCTGTCCCCGTAGTTGTGGCAGCCTCCGAGCCTTTGACCTGAAGAATAATTACTGGACCTTAATACTCTAATAATCTAGTTCAGTGTTTCACTAACCAAGAAAACCATTGGTGTTTATTTGAACTTGTATATTGATTCAAGGAACAAGCCAGTATCAGTAGAACAAACATGACCCTTTGCTGAATTCAGGCATTTCCTTTGAATATTACAAGAAAGTATGCTTTCTAAAACTCACTCAAAACTACGTCCAGCAACAATATGGAAAGCTGGCACTTGCAAGCACCATTAGTCCTTTCATCACCTCCCAAATAACAATAGTTCATGAGATATTACAACATGTAGGGAAACCTTGACATACAATGAATGATTTTTGCACTGGACCATTTCTGTAACCAAGCCATATGCCCATATTAAGCTAAAAGTGCCTATTTGATTCAAAGGAAATTCATACGAATTTTGAAGGATAGGAATCCTTAGAAGTTTTCCTATGTAGGTTGTTTGATTTGTAGGACTGCCTCCTATAGATTTTTTTTTTTCCTAATGATTCTGCTGCACTACATTTCATAGGAGATTTTCTAGCAACTCAAATCTCTTGGAAATATTTCATTGTTTCTCATATGGTGCAAAAATAATCTTGCAGGACTCCATGCATAGCAATAGTACACATTTGTTCAATTATTGCAATTCTCGAATCCTGATAATCAAAGAGGCCCTAAATGTTACTCCATCCAGTCACGGGTGTCATGGACATAGATGCGGTCTCCAACACATAATTATACCCATATTGTAGTATATTTACAAAACCCAGTGAAACTATAATATGATGAAGGGCAATATTGTTTATTATCACCGTAAAAGATCACCAAGCTGGAATACTATCGATTGTGCCATATGGCAGGTAGACACTAGCCCCAGGCTCAAACTATCATCCTCGTATTGGACGGTATTTTCCAGTTTATAGCTTTGGTCATTTGGTGCAATCACAATGTAATAATGTATGAATTGGATGATACTGATAGTTGAGTCCTGTAGACACATGTCAGTGGCACTTGATGGTATTTTCCAACACCACTGATATCAATGATACAAATCAATGACTTAATTCTCTATTATTGAAGTATTTTTGAGACAAAGCTAAATGTATTTCTCTTTTCATATGTTCAATCCTGGAAGGAATAGTTCTTCATGTGCTAAACACATAACAGGGCTATTTGGTTCACTGCAATAAGTTTGGCACGCCTAAACAGCTAGCTGTGGCATAGCACAAGTTACTAAGTGTTGGACCGGTATGGGCCCAAGCCCATCAGCCATGTCACTTAGGGCCCAAGCCCATGAGGAGGAGCTGACCTAGAAGAGGCATCCAGTCCTCCCGTTCCCAGTAAGGCCACCACACACGAGAGATACTCGCGAGGGTCACCAGACACCAGCGAGCACGCTGTCTGAAGGTACTCCCTCTCCCCAACCAACATGGTATCAGACCAGGCTGCGTAGTCGCTCGCAGCGGCTGCGGCTGGAGGCGGAGTGCAGCGAGGCGGCGCGGCCGGCTCGGGAGAGGAGGTTGCTGTGCGCGCGCGCGCGCGGCGAGGTGTGTGCGGGAGCTGGCGCGCGTGCGCGTGCGGAGGCGGCTCGGCGCGTGGGTGAGCTGCGGCTGGAGAGCTGCTGCTGCTGCGGGGACAAGGCGTGGCTGAGGAGGTGCTGCGGGAGGTGCAGTGGAGAAGAAGGGCTGCTGCTGTCAATCCGAGCTGCTGCTGTGGATCCATCTTCTGTGGACTAGCTGCTGTGTGCTGTTCCGGCTGGAAGTGCTGCTGCTGCTGTTTGCAGAGGAGAGGAAGTCTGATGTGCAGCTGCTGCTGCTGATTGTAGAGGAGAAGAAGGGCTTGAGGGGGAGAGCCTCACACTCAAGGAGAGGCTCTTCCTGATGGAGCAGGAGGTCGGCAGGGGGTGCCGTCTTGTGACCATTGAGGCGCGTTTTGCAGGGGCTGATGGTGCTGCTGGCAGCATCAAGAATGCTGTTGTATTGGAGGAGATGGATGATACCATAGCTGCGGTTGGTGCTCACCATGCAGTCAAGGAGTCTCTAGGGAATGATGACATGAGAAGGGGTGATGTGCAGCTAGAGAAGAGTGGTGAGGACAGTGCAGAGAAGGCCGGTGCCGGGTCAGAGAAGGAATACAGCATGACTGTAGCAGAGGTTGAGAGGCTCAGGGAGGAATTGGAGAGCTTCAAAAGGAAGGTGGAGGAAATCCAGGCTGACAAGGAAACAGCCGAGGGGACGACACGTGAGAAGGATGCTCAGACTGTTAAATTGAGGGCTGAGTTGGAGGAGCTCCATGCTTTCATATCACAGCTCCAAACTGCAGGCTTGAATGCTCGCTATGGAGGCTGTGCTCACTGGGCCTCCACTGATGAAGATAATCCGGAAAAGGCATCTCTTGCTACTAATGTGAATGGTTCAGAATGGGTTCTAGACTCTGGAGCATCTCAGCATGTTGCGGGCAAATGCTGCGTGTTTGAGTCTTACAATAAGCATCCTCCTTCTCACACGGGCACTATGCAAACTGCTGATGGCACAAAACAGCCTGTCATAGGGGTTGGTACAGTAAAGTGCACTCCGACCATCTCCTTATCCTCAGTTTTGCATGTGCCAGCTTTTCCTGTCAATTTGGTCTCTTTCAGTGCTCTCATTGATCAAATAGACTGTCGTGTGATCCTTGACCAATTCGGTTGCGAGATTCAGGAGCGACAGACGAGACAGACGGTTGGGACTGGCACCAGGCGTAGGGGGCTTTGGTATATGGACCAGGAGGTGCAGCCGGACTTGGTGTGTACTGCGACCATGGAGGACAAGGAGAAGCAGGCGATGAGCCATCACTGTAGGATGGGACATGTATCTTTTGATAAGATGCGCAGAATATTTCCGGATGTTATGTCTGGAATAGGCAAGGGCAAGCTGACATGTGATGCTTGTGAATATGCAAAACACACAAGAGCCACATATGTGAGTAAGGGGCTTAGGAGCATATCTCCTTTTATGCTTATTCATTCGGATGTATGGAAGAGCCCAGTTGTGTCAATGCATGGAATGAAGTACTTTGTTACCTTTATCGACTGCTATACTCGTAATACTTGGATTTATTTGATGCGTCACAAGGATGAGGTGTTTAGCTGTTTTCAGAATTTCCATGCCTTGGTGAAGAATCAGTTTAAGGCGCAGGTGCAGGTGATCAGGACTGACAATGGCACAGAATATGTCAACAACACCTTTGGGGTCTTCTTGTCTAACCAAGGGATTCTTCATCAAACTTCTTGTCCGGACCCCCCCCCCCCTCAGAATGGAGTGGCAGAAAGGAAGAATCGACATATTCTTGAGGTTGCTCGGTCATTGATGTTTACCATGAATGTGCCCAAGTTCTTGTGGAGTGAAGCTGTTATGACAGCCACATACCTGATCAACCGGACACCTTCAAGGATACTTGGCATGAAATCTCCGTGTGAATTGCTGCTTGGAGAAAATAAGTTTGTTGTTCCCCCAAAGTTGTTTGGCAGTACCTGCTTTGTTCGTGACCACCGACCTTCTGTTGGGAAGCTAGATCCGCGGGCAGTGAAGTGTGTTTTTCTGGGCTATGCTTCTAGTCAGCAGGGGTACAAATGTTGGTGTCCCTCTGAGAAACGCAGATTTGTAAGTATGGATGTCACCTTCAGGGAGTCTGAGCCATTCTATGGTGAGCCCACAGATCTAAGTGTGTTGTTTCAAGGGCTTGACCATTCGCACTCTGTGCAGGATGGTCAAGAGGGGAAGAAGGTTGCGTCTCACACTCAGGAGGATTCTGTGGACACCAACACTGATGATGATGTGCAGGTTCAAGTCCAGCCAATTGAGGGTACAATTCCGGTTGGTACTCTCACTGATAGTGATGTGCAGGTTCAGGTCCAGCCAACAGTGGGTTCCATTCAGATTGGTAATCTCCGGCTCCCTGTTCGAGATCGGTGGCAGCAGACCCCCCTAGTGTACTCTCGACTAGAGCCACAAGTGCCACAAGTGCATGACTCATCTGACACTCGTCTGGTATATTCTCGGCGGCAGCCACTTGTGCAGGAGGAGCAGCAAGTGCAGGGGGAGCAGTCAGTGCAGGGGGAGCATCAAGGCAGTGGTGCAAGCTCATCTGACACAGTGGAACTGCCTATTGCGTTGCGAAAGGGGACACGTGAAGCGGCACAGAAGGCCTTACCACCGGAGGTTTTTGATGATCATGATATTGGAAATTTTGTGTCTTATGAGGCTTTGTCTCCTTCCTATAGAGCGTTTGTTGCCTCTCTTCAAACTGTGTCAATCCCAAAGGATTGGAAGGCTGCAAAGCAAGATCCGAAGTGGCATGAAGCGATGATAGAAGAGTTGGAAGCACTGAGGAAAAACAAGACGTGGGTGCTAACCACATTGCCGGCAGGAAAGAAAGCAGTGAGTTGTAAGTGGATCTATACGGTGAAGCAGAATCCTGAGGGGAAGGTGGAACGGTATAAGGCCAGATTGGTCGCCAGAGGATATAGTCAAACTTATGGAATTGACTATGACGAGACGTTTGCTCCAGTGGCAAAGATGAACACAGTAAGGATATTGGTTTCCTGTGCTGCAAACTTTGGGTGGAAATTGCATCAATTAGATGTCAAGAATGCCTTTTTGCATGGTGAGTTGCAGGAAGAAGTGTACATGGAGATACCACCAGGTTTTGGTACTTCACAGACCACGGGGAAGGTATGCAAGCTGAAGAAATCCTTGTATGGACTGAAGCAATCACCAAGGGCATGGTTTGATAGGTTCAGACGTGTTGTCCGTGCTATGGGGTATGGTCAATGTAATGGAGACCAGACGGTGTTCTACAGACACTCACTCTCTGATCGGAAGATCACCATCCTTGCAGTTTATGTGGATGACATTATCATCACTGGAGATGATAAGGAGGAAATAGAGAGATTGAAGGGGTGTCTGAGTAAGGAGTTTGAGGTAAAGGATTTGGGCAACCTAAAATACTTCCTTGGCATTGAAGTGGCTCGGACAGAGAAGGAAATCTCTATGTGCCAACGGAAATACACCTTGGATCTCTTGAGTGACATGGGCATGATGGGATGTCGTGCAGCCTCTACTCCGATTGAACAAAATCATCAAGTGACAGCAAAATCAGGTGAGCTGGTGAATAAGGAAGATTATCAGAAACTGGTTGGGAGGTTATTGTACTTGTGTCATACAAGGCCTGACATTACGTATGCCGTGGGTGTGGTGAGCAGATACATGCATGAACCAAGGAGTGGGCATCTTGATATTGTGCACAGAATTCTGAGATACTTGAAGGGGACTCCGGGTAAAGGGTTGTGGTTTGCGAAGAGTGGACATCTTGAGGTGGATGGCTATAGTGACTCTGATTGGGCCAGTTGTCAAGATGATAGAAGATCAACTTCTGGCTACTGTGTGTTTGTGGGAGGAAATTTGGTGTCATGGAGAAGCAAGAAACAGACAGTTGTGTCTAGATCAACAGCAGAAGCTGAGTATAGAGCATTATCTCAAGGGTTGTGTGAGATGCTCTGGGTGAAGTACCTACTGAGCGAGCTGAAACTTCTGAGGAAGGGCCCCTTGAAGGTGTGGTGTGACAATCAGTCAGCTATAGCCATTGCTAATAACCCAGTTCAACATGATAGGACAAAGCATGTGGAAATTGATCGCTTCTTCATTAAGGAGAAACTTGATGCTGGGATCATCAGCCTTGGTCATGTCAGCTCTGGGCAGCAGTTTGCAGATTGCTTGACAAAGGGATTGGGAACAAAGGACTGTAACTTGGCATGTGACAAGATGGGAATGATAGATATCTACCACCCATCTTGAGGGGGAGTGTTGGACCGGTATGGGCCCAAGCCCATCAGCCGTGTCACTTAGGGCCCAAGCCCATGAGGAGGAGCTGACCTAGAAGAGGCATCCAGTCCTCCCGTTCCCAGTAAGGCCACCACACACGAGAGATACTCGCGCGGGTCACCAGACACCAGCGAGCACGCTGTCTGAAGGTACTCCCTCTCCCCAACCAACACTAAGGGCATGTTTGGTTGCTTTTCATATTGTTTACATATTTCAGTGCCACAAAGTTTGCCAAGCCACAGTGTTTGTGGTGGCCAAATTGGTTATCACATTTGTGGTAAAATTGGCTACAAAATGAGTATATAAAGGTGAGGTACATGGTTGCAACTAAACCTTTGCCAAACTCTTTGCCCAAGATTTGGCTAACTCAAGCTAGAAACAAACCAAACACACCCCAAGGTAGGAAAAGTATGGCACATTGGCACCGAGACTCTAGGCTAGAGCTGGTGCCTTAGGACTGAGAGTGCTACTGCCCGGGCGCTGGGATGTCCTCTATCAAGGCTTCTGAACCTTTCTCTGTGTATATGAACATCTCTAACTTTCCAATGAAATGAAACGTGTTAAGCTTCATGCACTAGCCAACGCAACCAAAAGTCCGAACTGATGGAAAGGGCTAGGTAATCCACGTATACACTTCAACAAAATGCAAGTGCTTTTGCATTTTATCGCGAAAATAAACATGCAGCACTACCTTCTTGCAGGAGTGCCATAAACAATTGTTCAGTAATTGTGGCGCATAGCAAAGCTAAAACGACTGATGCTTACCTGAGCTTCAGCCTGCAAGTGCATGCACATGACTTTCCAGTAAAGAGCAACCTCAGCCTCCATGAGCTTGATACTGGAAACTTGTTCTGCACAAATATAGTATAGATGATGATATTAACCAGTAGCAGAAAGTTATGATGGGAAATGACAAACTTTATGAACCTGATAATTGATACGTACGATGTACTAGAAAACCAAATTGACAATAGAAAAATACAGCTTAGCCGTTGGGTCTGTCACTTTCATGTTTTGTTTCAGGTTTACTTATTTCATTCAAGTGCAACTGCAACCACATGATTCCTTCTCGGAAATTCAGTTTTCAGCATGATCATATTGAACTTCACAGAAATCTGCAACATAAAAGGCATGTGGTTTTGTTCAGATTTACCAGCATCCTCAGTATTTGCAGTAAAGTATTGCCTGATAGTTTGCCCATCTTGAACTCGCACAGCACCATCCTTCAGAAGCACCCCCATCACGGATTCTCCAACTGACTCATAAGTCTCGACATCAAGAAACCTGAGAAGGGCGATGACATCTCCACCACAATGCTTTACAAGCCACTCCTCCTTCAGCATCCTCAAGCATTCATTGTTCACAGATGTAGACCTATCTGAGAGGCCTCTGTGAAGGAGAGTTGTCCTCTGCTTGATGCTGAACCAAAAGAAAACCATCAATTCACTCACATGGTGTTGGTAAATGGTTTTGGATTTCATATGTAGGCATTGGTCAACTGGCTTCTCTACTTCCAATGGAAAGAATTGCTCACCTAAGACTTTGGAGGGGAAATTTAGTTGAAAGCACAGAATATGCTGCCCTCCGAACTGATTCACTGGTATCAATCGTTGATTCAATGATTGACTCCAGTGTAGCACTTGATGGTGGAAGAGACAAAATAATTGTCTTTCGGACCTCCTTCTCAAATCAAACAAAGCCTCCATCAGATGTAATAACAAAGATTCTAAAATAAATATTAAGGGTACTGAGTTGATCTGACATACAGCGTTTTGCTCTTTTTCTAGGGTCTCGAGAAAAATATCGATGATGCCACCATCCTCTTCATCAATCGCAAAACGAGACAATGCACGAACAGCGAAAACACGAATTGCAGGGATTTTATCCTGAACCCGAATCTTCATGCCATCAATCACTTCATCCCAAATCTCATCACTCACCTCGGCATCATCCGGTAATTGCATTATAATCTACAAGAAGAATTGTCAATGTCAGCAAGTAATTTAGGTGGACGTGGTAGTCTTGACACAACCTGACTTAAGAATTGCTCAAATTACGTTCTTCTTCACAGGCAAATTAAAATGCAGAAAGAAATGGATCAATTCACTGTAACCAAAGCTGCATGGGGGCAGCAGGTATCACAGGGTTTTAACCTTTAACTAACGTTATATACTGGAACTAAATTGAGATAACCAGATCGAACTTAGGTTCAGGCTAAGAGATACAGAATGGAACACATCATTAACCACGTTTGCAACAGCAATTATACAAGCTCCTCAAATAGTCTGATGAAAACTGAAGTTGGGCAAAACGAAATCACGCATCTAGAGGAAAATGAAATACTCTTCTTATTAAGTGGAGAGACAACTGGGCTGTTTGGTTTGTGACTATGGTTGCCATAGGTTGCCACACCTAAGATTAGGCAACTTTGACCAACTTAGTATGTTGTTTGGTTCAAGCCTTACCTTAGGCAATGTACTTTTTGCCACACTAGGACCCCACATCACATAGACTCAAAAAGTGTGGCAAGATTTCCTTAGGCTTGCCAACTTGTGGCTCTCATTTTGGAGAACTAACCTTAGGCAAATGTGGCAAAAATGTGTGGCAAAATGTGGCATTGCTAGGTCTAGAACCAAACCGCCCCTTCTCACAGCTCGCCTAACACTCACCTCAGAGATGATTTGGCAGGAACGGAAGCGCGCGGGTCGGTGCGCTGCGGCGGAGGCGACGAGGAGGAAGCGGAGGAAACCCTCGAGGAACCCGGTGCCGTCCGCGGCTGCGGAGGCGGAGGAGGAGGCGAAGGCCGCCGCGAAACGGGCGACGCGGTCGGAGGCAGGGGAGCGGCGTAGGACCTCGAAGAGCGGGGTGAGGGCGTCGCAGAAGGCCGGGAGGAAGCGGCCGCCTGACGCGGAGGAGGAGCGGAGCGCCGCGAGCTCCCGGAGCTTGCGCGGGTGCACGGCGAGGGATGCGCGGCACTCGTCGAGCACGCGCGCCGCCTCGCCCGCGAGGCGCCTCGTCTCGTCGGCGCCGGCGACGGCCGCGGCGGGCGACATGGTGCGGCCGGGGAGGGGAGGGTGGGGGTTTGGGGGGGAGAGATTTTGAATTTGGGGGAGGGGGAAGGCGAAATGCGGAGCAGATCCGGGTGATGCGAGACGTGCTCCCAGCCTCCCACTAGTGGAGACTGGAGAGCGCGTGAGCTTCCCGTTTTCCGTGTGGAGATCCTCGTGGGCTCCCACTAGTGGAGAAGGTTGGCGGATGGCTAGTAGGCCCAAAATGGCCCGCGGTGCTGCTAGACCCAATCAGCTCCCCAAAAGAAAGTTGTCTAAAAAAAAATCTCCCCTGAAGAAAAATTCTCAAAAAAGAAAAAACTCCCCTACCGAAAAGCTCTAAAAAAATGTGTTGCTTCTCAAGTGTCAGACATCTACAACCGGACTTGCCTAATATGACTCCTTATATGTTTGTAGACGAGTGCGCGAACAGCCCCCGGTCACCCCTCATTTCTCCGCGTCCACGGCTGTACGTATATAGATGAGACATAGCAAGTTTATATTACAACGAAATAGCAAGTTCAGAAAATAGCTCATCGATCGACTACGATCTACAACTAATAAACGATAGGTAGAAGATAGATAGGAGGCGTCAGACTTCACCACTTCCGTGTCGAGCCCTTCCCCTTGGGGTCCCCAAAGCGGCGGTAATACTCCTTGGCGTAGGCATCGACGGTTAGAGGGGCGTCGTCGTCGTTACTGGTGGTGCCGACGTCGGACGAGGACAAGGAGGGGAGCCCGGTGAGGCGTCGGGCTTGCTCCTTGGCGAGGCGCATAGCTTTGGCCGTGTTGGGCATCCTCTGACTGGCGAGCCACTCGGACTCCTCGATGTCAAGCCGCAATGCCTAGACATTTTTTGCAGCGACGACGGACATCCGTCTCCATGAGCGACGCATGGCCTTGCGGAGGAAGTCATCCTCCGAGTTGGCGAGCAATACAACGAGCGCGGATTCGCACGACCCGTAGTCGGGTCAGCTAGATCCAGCATGTGCCGCCCTCTTCCTCGCGCGCCAAGTGGCCCACGCGTCCAACTCCGGGAGCCGCGCCTGCGATCTCAGCGATGCCGGCGAGCACCCAGCGCTGTCTGGGGGGGGGGAGAGTAACGGTTGGATGTGTCGGGCACCACCGCTCACCCCACCGCCTCATCGGAGAGGGCGCGGTCCGCGGTGGGCCGACACAGAGCTTGAGCTGCCCCTCCGGGCCACCAGTGAGACGTGGAGCTCGAGCTCCCGCCCATGTCCATCCACAGCCGGCTGAGGGCGATGCATGGGGAGAGCTCCTCATCGTCTGGGGCGAAGCTCAAATTTGACTTGGCGAGCACATCCTAGTCAATGGGGGCGGGCTCGCTGTCGGATGCGCTGTCAGAGCCAGCCATGATGGTGTGGGAAGGGGAACGGATGGGGAGCGGAGCGGAGTAGGGTGTAGCGGTCGAGAGCAACTAGGGTTTGGTCCAGGTGGATATGGGGTGGGTTTTATATGGGGTCGGGTGGGTCAGCATGGGCCGATCCTACATAATGGCCATGTCCGAGCGTGTCCCAACTTCCGCCCCACATATGAGCTGAGTATGAGGGGTGCCGGACAACCTAAACATTTGTGCTAGGTTTGATGGGTCCAGTTGAGACAACATGCGGTGGTTCATCTGAACAAATGGGGGAGATTAGGAGCCCCGTTGTAGATGCTCTCACTGGATGTGTGCTGCTCCGGTGAGATTTACATATTTTTCTGAAACAATTGAGACTTGCAAAATCTATTAAATAAAATTAATAAAATCATGCATCAACTCACTCCGGTGACGCATACAGTCGCAACTAAACAGTCAACTTGCATAGCCAGGTCATCATGCAGCATCGGCAGTGACCCTGGCCGTGCTGATCGTTGAATCCAGCGCATCAATTCCAGCCCAGTTGGCACCAGTTTTCTACCACGAGAACAGGCTTACGATTCCCCGTCGGTTACAGTTCAGTCCAGCTCCACAAGTAGCTGTGGATCGCAGTTGGACCGGTGAGCGCTGACCAGCAGCGCGTGCGTCCGAGATAGTATGCCGGTAAACAGCACTATCGCCGGGCCGATGGATCGTCGTACTCGCGCATACTTCCATCCACCGTGTTGATTTTCATCGATGGTTACCTGCTAATTATTGAGGGAACCGTGTCAGTGTGTCGCCGTCATCTTTTGGCTCTTGGCTCTCGTCAACAGCTGGGTAAGAACGTGTGCGTATTTTAAGCATCGGGACAGACTGAATGCCCTCATGACAGTGAGGTTCAGCCTTTTGTAAGGAAAATGGTAGTGTCTGGGCCTGAATTTATTCTATTATTAGTGCACGTACAAAGTTTCAACTGGCATAATTTAAACCTGAAACATACAGGTTTACATACAGACGACCTAAAGCTGTGGGCAGTACAAGCTCAAACCTGAAGTCCACCCTGTACCATGGGCTCGCTGTTTTTATGCGGCATCGAGGAAATATATTCAGGTGGGGCTCCCACAACACACACACAAAGAAAAAACAGGTTTACATCTCCAACGGCAACCCGTAAATTTTCTCCCGCATCCGTCCGCCATTCAACCGTAGCCGCATACATTTCAAACTTCTTTTCAACAAACCGGATGAAATTCATGCAAACAAGACCGGATTTCATATAAACAAGACGGATTTCATATAAATATGTCCGGATTTCATATAAACATGACGAATTTCATTACATTTACATCAAAACGGTGCTAGTCCGGCTCTAGAGGTATAATAATACCTAATCTAAATGGTCACCGGCGCCCGTTCCCCGTGTCCGGCCATGAACCCAGAGAACCGAAGCTTCGCCTTTTCCAGCTCCGCCTCCGTAACCTCCTTCTCCGGAGGCCCGGGAAGTGAAGCTGTCCGCCTCCATATCGCCGCCAAGCGATTAATCGGACAAAGAGGTGAGCCCACCAAGCTTGGCGCCGACGGGAGGGGAGGAGCGGTGGCCTTCCTGGGACACGAGCGGCGGCGACCTACCGTGCACTACTCTTCCTCGCTGCCGGCGGCGCCCGCAGACGTGCCGGCTTCGTGGTCGCCGCGGTAGGGCACGGACTCGGCGATGTCCTCCTCCTCATCGTCGGTCTCGCCGAACACCGCCTCGCCCGCGTCGTCACTCTCCTTGCCGGCGGCCGCCCCTCCGCCACCCGCTACCGGTACAGCTAGCGAGCGACGAATCTCGCGTGCGGAGCGGTAGGACTCGAGCAGCGCCTCCTGCTCCGCCATGTCCGCGTCCGGCGCGACAGCCCTGCCGGCGGCGAGCTGCTCGTCCGCCTGCACGTGCTCCTGGAGGAGTTGGTGGTTGTAGGAGGCGTCGGCCTGCGCCTCCCGGAACTGCTCCTCCCGCTCCTCCCGCACCATGTCCATGTAATGGGCACGGGCCTCGCCGATGGTCAAGATGCAACGCACCGGTGAGGGTGGCGCGGAGGAGGAGGAGGGTGGCGCAAAGGATGAGGGCGGCGCCGGCTCGTCGTCGGCAGCGTCCTCCATTGGGACGTCATCGTCCTCCGGCTGCCTGCCGGCCAGCCAGCCGCCAGCAATGGTGGCCATCTCCTTCTTCTGGTCCGACGTCAACCCGTCCCAGAGAGCTTTGGCGGGGGAGGGATCCATCATGGGAGTGGTGCGGAGAGGGATCGGAGGTGGATGACAGCGGCTATGGCCGGGGTACCGGCTTTTATAGCAATGGTGGGCGGCAGAGGGACGGACGGGTGGCGCCAGAGGAGACGTCTCGGCAACCGCGTGCCATCAATGCGGGCGGCAGACGAATAGACGGGCGTCCGTCGTGTCGTTTGAACGCGCGGCAGTCGCCTGCACCGAGAAGCGGCGCGGGCGGCGCTCTCTCAGCCGGCGCGCCGCTTCAATGCCGGCGCCAGTGAACGGTCGCGTCCGCTCTGGCTGGGCATGAATGCGTGCGCTGATGCTCTGGAGCGGCACTGATCGAAAACGCGCGGGAGGGGGGGAGGGGTTTTTGGTGGGCCAGGGCGGTCAGAAACGGGCTTGGGAGCGGTCCGGACTCCCGCAAACCTCCGTCACGTTTGTCTCCGGTTTGCGGGAGAAATCGCGTCCGAATCGCCGCGCGGACCGATACAGGTCGGCGTTGGATGGCTTCCGCGGTCCGGACGGTTGCGGAAAGTTTAAGGGTCGGCGTTGGAGATGCCCTAAGTCCACAGTCGTCATGATGGTCAGTTCGTCCTCTCTTAGAAATGTATCATTTCTATTCTAAAAATCACAAACATATCTCCCTCTTATTCTCAAAAAACATATCTCCTTCCTAAATGTTCTCCCTCACAAACGTCTCATTTCTACATATGTTTGTGTATTGGTTATCCATGCTAGTGGTTTTAGTTTTACAAACAAACATCTACCCCTGAATCACAGACACATCCTTGTCGCGTCCATCCTCATCATCTTCTCGTCTTTTGGGTTTCCTCCAACAGCTGGATAAGAGCGTGTGCATATTTTAGGCGTCTGGATAGACTGAATGTCCTCATGATAGTGAGGTTCAACCTTTTATAACGAAAACAGAGTGTCCGATCGTGAATTTATTCTTATGAGTAATCATGCACGTACAAAGTTCATTCAACTGGCATAACTTAAACCTGAAACGTACAAGTTTACATTTACATGTTTTGTCATTTTGTTATTTCTTTGTGTATTATTGCAGTAATTGTCTTTTTTGTATGAGGTCACCATCTTTACTATTAAAGTGAAATCTACGGTCAGTACGTCATCTCCCTACAAATGTATCATTTATAATCAGAAAGACATCTCCCGCCTATTCTCTAGAAACATATATCCCTCCTAAATGTTCTCCCTCACAAAGATCTCATTTCTAAATCACAAACACATCTCCATATCGTCACGTACTTATCCATGTTAGTTGTTTTACAAGTAAGCATCTCCTCCTGAATCACAAACACATTTTGTTACTAGATTACAAACATGTGACATCACTTTTTTGGTACATCGTTTGCCCCACTCCTGATCTATTGGTGTCGCATTGCAAGAGTTTTTTTCTCTTGCAAAAGAAAATAGGAAGACATATCATAACAAAAAAATAATATCAAAGTCCTCTCTTGTAATGATGCCCCACTATTAAAATCAGCAATCATTGGATTCTTGATGTTCCGCTGCAGTTATCACATATTGCCATTATGATTTGATTAGTTAGGATTCTTGGATGCAGGGGGGGTATACTCATGAAGGATAACTTGGCAAAATAGAAGGTGGCAGGGGAATAAACGATGTTGTTTTCTGTGATCAGGATGAAACGACTCACCATCTCTTTTATCTCCTGCCCGTATGCCACCCTCCTATGGCGTATGATTGATTTCATGTGAATTTTAACCTGCCTGCACCGACTAGAATAGCAAATCTGTTTGGAAAACTAGTTGGGTTGGGTTAATCCTAAAGTCAAGGCACATATCCGGACGAGAGTATGTGTTTTGCTTTGGGCCTTATGGAATTACCGGAATGACCTTATTAACATAGTAAAAACACATAACTTTGCAGCAGCTCATTTTCAGGGATACAACATGGATCGTACGTGGTCCTTACTTCAGCATGCGAGGGTACATGAGCTTATGACATCTGGATGCAACCAGTGGGGGACGGTTGCACGGGTTACTTACCATCGGTTTGGATGGAGGTTCAATAATAGGTATGTGTATAGGCATATATTCCTGTTTTCATCGGTTGTAACTTCTCTCTTTTTATTACTGATTTGGTAAACTGAATCTTGATACTCGTCGTTTAATAAGTGTGGTTGTGTGCATTGCAATGATGAAGAGGCCGGGGTTTAGTCTCCATTATAAAAAGATTGTCGGATCAATGGTTGCTTCGTTGTTGCCCTGGAGGAGGAAACATGCAGAAAATGTCGGTGCTTGTCAAAAGATGTTGGAAGTCGCACAAGGATCGTGTACAAATCATGGGTTCTTTTTTTTTTTTTTACAATTTTTGTTCATGTTTCCACATGACATGAGACATGTTAGGCGATGGGACACATCATTTGTGATCCATTTTCGCACTTGCATCTTCGCTTTAAACATGAGTTGAAAAGACGATTGGGGGGGGGGGGGGGGGGGGAGGGCGACTCAGTAGCGGGGAGAGGGCTCGTTGCACATACACACAAGACAAAAGACATCTTGTCGATGGGTGTAGAGGCACGTGAGCCACCAAGTGTTGCCCGTGCGAGGAACACCACACCTTCATGCACCGTCGCACCCTCGTTTCTTGCAACATAGTTCAAAAGAACACCCACGGTCACTTGCCGGATGCCCATTGTCATAGGAGATTAATGATTGCTGTGATTTTCACCAAATCATGACTTTTCAAGAACCAATAATTTGTTCAACGCCTTGTGGGTGGTTCTACCCCTAGCCTACCAGCTTTGATGGCATGTGTGTATCGTTAAATTTTGAAGCGCCGAACCATAGAACAATTGTTCTACGATATTTTGCATATATATACATCAAAGCAAGTTACGTACGATAAGAGGGAGGGAGGAGGAAAGAAAAGCCAAAAACTAAATGACCACCCAATGCCAGTTGTGACCAACATGATGAACATATGAAATGGGAGATGGCTTAAGGCACAAACATCATAGTTGTCTTGTTCTGCCTCTATCCAATTCTTTAAGCACTACGATTTTTTTTGCTTTGACTCTGTGCTCCAATTTGGAGAGGTCTTGTCTGAGAAGAAATCTCCAATTATCAATGCCATGCCCTTCATTTATGATTTTTTTTTCATTTCTCTGATTTCATATATTCCAACAACCCAAAATGATGATATCCATTGCAATGCTTTTAAGCGGTGCTTGAATGGCTAATATTATCTCATCATATAAAGAAATTCTCCTATTATTGTTAGCAAGAATTGACAGCCAACCGTTTGTGCAAATGTGCCGTTCTAGAAAAGAGGCATAACAGTTTAGTTTGAATTCTCGTCGGAAAAAAACACCGTCATAGCACTCCAGAGTGTGTATCATTAATACAAAATATTATTTTGATGGGACACAGTTTATCCGTCAATAGTGAGAGGCCTACGTGGTGACTTTGTCGATCTCAAACTCCACTCTTTGGTATTGTGTGTGTGTATGCACTTTGCACTCGGTATTTTATAAGAACAATTCCTGGATATAAAAAACACATGGGTAGAATAGACATTCAGCCCAGATCTTCTAATATGACATGCAGTACATAGCTTTCACACTCCATTATTAGGTCCTAAACAAAATTAGAAATGAGTCACTCCCAAGCAAGCAAGTCACGATTAACATGGAAATCAGATGAATATACATCAAATATCCTGGATGCATCATGTCAATCATGTTTCTAATTAATTCACCAATCTCAGTCGAACCATCTCTTCGTCTTCGTGTGTGTGTGTGCTTGTCCAGATTTAGTCTTAATAGAATACTGATATAGTAGTACTATTAGTTTAGAACGTCCGATGCCGGCACGCGTGGCATGACCTTTTTGCAAAGCAATTAGTTTAGTAGAATACTAAAAGAAAATAAGCTTCGCGTTTTGCGCATGCAATGGCATGATGATCATTCAGACTTCTGAGCCGGCATTCAGAATTGACTCTGGTACTAGTTCTACCCTACACTTCCTCATCAAAAAAGAAAAGAAAATTCTACCCTACACTTATGGATTCCCTTGCCTGAAGTGAATGGCAAAACAGTGTCCCGCATAGTAGTTTCCACCAAGGCAGAGGCGGGCGGCGCCGTCAGATATATTCATCGACGATTTTTTTTTTGGAAATACTACTTTTTTTTGAACAAATTTGAAAAATATGATGAACAAATCAAAAAAATCAGAAATAGCACACCGTCGTCCTACTGTTGGACGAAACATGACGTGTCGTCCTAGCACTAGATGAAACCAGACGTTTCGTCCAACCGTTGAACAAAACGTGACGTGTCGTCCATCCGTTGGCCGAAATATGACTTGTCGTTCAGCAGTTGGACGAAACCTCTGTTTCGTTTTACCACTGGCCGAATCATCCATGCATTCGGCTACGAAGCTAGTTTCGTTTTTCTGGACAACGAAAACTCTATTTTTTTTCCTCGCCTTTTTTTTTCCGTCAATATTCTTCCCGCCATTTTCGTTGCCGCCAATATTGTTCCCGTCATTTTATTTTCCACCTTTTTCTTTGCCGCCAATATTATTTCGCGTCTTTTTCTTTGCCTCCAATATTATTTCGCGCCTTTTATTTTTTTTGCCGCCAATATTCTTCCCGCCTTTTTCTTTGCCGCCAATATTATTTCGCGCCTTTTTCTTTGCGGCCAATATTATTTCGCGCATTTTTTATTTGCCTCCAATATTTTTTCGCGCCTTTTATTTTTTTGCCGCCAATATTCTTCCCGCCTAATTCTTTCCCGCCATTTTATTTTTCGCCTCTTTCTTTGCCGCCAATATTCTTTCCGCCTTTTTCTTTCCCGCCATTTTCGTTGCCGCCAATATTCTTCCGTCTTTTTCTTTCCCGCCATTTTCGTTGCCGCCAATATTTTTCCCGCCTTTTTCTTTCCCGCCAATATTCATCCGACCTTCTTCTTTCCTGCCATTTTCTTTGCCGCCAATATTCTTCCCGCCTTTTTCTTTCCCGTCATTTTCATTGCCGCCAATATTTTTCCCGCCTTTTTCTTTCCCGCCAATATTCATCCGGCCTTTTTCTTTCCCGCCATTTTCGTTGCCGCCAATATTCTTCCCGCATTTTTCTTTCCCGCCATTCTCTCCCGCCATCTTCTCTTCTGAACCTATAAAACCCCCTCCACACTAAGGAGGGTAAGCATGCCAGTGTAGTCTCGTCAAGATGTCCGGTTATCCTTTCGATCGTAGTTTCCACCCGAGTATGTCGAAATGTCTTCTGAGGTTAGCCAGCAATTTGGAGATAGACAATAGGATAGTTCCATGGGACGAACTCCTCAGTAGTGACACCTTACTGAATGAGTTGGCTCACGCATTAAGTAGGTGCGGGTGGCCTGCAAGGACCTTTGAGGAGATACGAAAAGAACTTCTCAGGTTGCATGGAAGGTGGAAGAAGCAACAACATAAGGGTGAAGCATTCCTAAAGGCTGCAGCAGAACATACTTATTTATGGACCGAAGACAGCGAGGACGAAGACGATATCTTCATGCCGAGCACCAAGGCCAAGACACCCACATCGTCGAAGGGCAAGAGTGCCGCATCGTCGAAGGGCAAGAGTGCTGCATCGACGGAGGATGACGATGATGCCTTCATGTAGTTTGTAAGCTGTATTTTTTAATTCAGCCCTACCGTTTAATTCAGATGTACTTGTATCTTAGTTGTAGGAGCATTATGTTGTATCTTAATTTCCCGTTGTAGTTGTTGCACGACTTTGTAGAATTAGTTTGTAGTGTCTTTTTGTAGAAGCATTATGTTGTATCTTAATTTCCTGTTGTAGTTGTTGCACGACGTTGCAGAAATAGTTTGTACTATTAGAATTATCATATGCATTATGTGTCTCATACATAGATAATGGCTCATACATAGATAAAAGTCGGAAAAAAACATAGATAGAAAAATGTCTCATACATAGATAAAAGTCGGAAACAAACATAGATACAAATATGTCTGATGCATAGATAAAAGTCTGAAATAAACATAGATAGAAATATGTCTCATGCATAGATAATAGTATCACTCGGCTCTATGAGGACGCGTACGCGGTCTCCGCCGAGGACCGGAAAGCGTGAGTGGGATCCTCGGACGCACGTGACGTAGACCTGGGCCGTACAACGGCTCGTCAACCTCTGGTTGTGTCTCTTGCGTGGGAGGTGGTGGCGGAGTCTGATATGGTTGCTGAGACCAGCCGGTGTAGGCTTGCGGGTCTCCCAAGACATCTGAATGGACATCTGATGAGCGGTCAGAAAACGCGGCAGTGTGTCCCCCAGGCGAAGCCATGTACTGTCTCTCAGTAGTGTCTATGGTATGAACGACGTCATAGTGAGTTGCATATTTATAATCAATTACTAATAAGAATGATGAATTATTACCTTGCCACATATGTTGTTGCGGCTGCCACACCTGTTGATGAAGCCAGTCCTCTTCCTGTTGCGACCCCTGTTGCTGCTGCCATGATGAACATCCGGGCTGGAAAGAAGGTGGTGGCCTGGGAGGAATCTCAGGCGAAACATGTGGTCGCGGACCCTGACGGTGCAAAGAGTGCCGAGGGGCCGATACCTGTGGGCGCGATTCCTGACGGCGCAAAGAGTGACGAGGGGGCGAAATATGTGGCCGCAGATCGTGAAGGTCCAATGAGTGACGCGGGGGGCGCTGTGCTGCTCGACGAGGCACAACGTCAGACGAGCGCGTACACAAAATAGCCTACTTGATACCTCGTAGCTTCTCTTCAAGACGCCTCAACCAGGAGACGTGCTCCTCCTGGGGGAGAAGAGGTCCAGTCTCAACCCGGTGAATAAAAGTAGCAACATCCTCCTGAGCCTGTTCAGTCAACTCACCCTGAAAAGAATAAACAAAAAGTTATATACGTATTCAAGATTTGATACGTAAACGCAATTGAGGGACATGATACTTACAGCATGGTGTCTGATCCCCGCCATTGACTCAATTGGGTACATCTCCGACGTGCCAGGGGGCTGCATCCGGCCAGGAATTGCCGTCGGTACCAAGTATAGATGAGTCGAGCTTCTGTACATCTGGAGATACGCGGCGAAATCCCGCGGCTGAAATGGGATATTCTCAACCCAGACTTGTGCCTCCGCCGAGTGCCACGAGTCAACGTACGGTCGAAGGGTCCGCATCCAGGCACTAAGAGCTTTTTCTCCTCCTTTGCGGCTTAAACTAAGATTGAGATATGTGTTGGACAATCAACAAACAAAGAAATATGGACACATGCGTTAGATAAGTTAGGAATGAACTTACTCGTGGACATGCGACGGGAGGGGATGATCCGGGCGAACTGGGTTAGCCAATTGGCGCCTACCAAACTGTCTCATAACCCTCTGTTGGGACATCTCCTCCACGAAGATGTCAAAAATAATCTTTACCTTGGTCATCCAATATATGTGATCTCTGGTGCACAAGTTAGAAATCTCGCGGGGGTATCTGTGAGCCAACTCCTCCGCCGTGTACGGCTGCCAAATCACCTTATCCTCGTGCAAGGTATCAAACTGCGCCGTGAAGGACGGGTAACAACGACTCACTTGTTGATGTGCATACTGTCTCTGCAGATTAAAAAAATAGTTGTGAGCAACATGTTTGTCAACATAGAATAAAAAGTACCGGGCATAATGAAAAAACATACCGCTCTACGTGTCCACACGGTACCAAAAGTAGGCAACTTGATGAGATTTGCATCCATCTGTCTAACATCATATGGATCCTCAACATAGATGTTAGGTCGTCCGATAGGGAACCTCTCGTAGGACCATAATTGCAACAACAGTGGGCATCCTAGCAATGCTGATTTTGGAGCGCGTCGTAAGCAAGCCTTGCACATACCTCTGTATGTAGCTGCTAAGACGGCAGAACCAAAACTCCTCGGCACGATGTCATGAGCATAACGTGCGTCCGCGATCTCTCTTGCAATACTGATGTACCGGGCATCAACAGTGTTGACGTGGTTATCCGTGAACATCACTTTGCCAAACAACCACAAGATATATGCCTCTAGGCATCGATCAATCTGTGGCCTCGACAAGTCTATGCCTGGATATCCTAGAAGGCCAATCTGCATGAAACAAAGAACATGTGAAGCTAAATAACGAGAAGATGTATGTCCAAACAGATAAGAATATAAAACTATTGATTTACCTGAAACTGGCTCAACCATAAAAACCGAGGTCCGTGTAGATCAGGCTCTAAGTTCACCATCCTGTCGGCTGGCCCAAGACCTGCGAAACGTGCATGCATGTCCTCCCGCCAATTATCTGGTACCTCCAATGGGCCTATGGCCTGGCCCGCCAAAGGTAGTCCCAACAAGTAGGACACATCCTGGAGAGTAGGCTTCATCTCTCCCCAGGGAAAGTGAAACGTGTGAGTCTCAGGCCTCCATCGGTCCACTAAGCATGTGAGCAGTGACCTGTCGTAACCGAAACGTCTGTGCTTCTCTCTGTACTCATCGAGGTCCTCACCGCCCACCTCAGATGCTGGGACGCGAACCCACTCCTCTCTAGTGGCCTCAACCATACGTGCCAAAGGTAAAAGTCCAGCCCAAGCCAACCTGCAAAATAAGAATTCAAAATTCAATTAGTGTGTGCATATTTTCAGGTACTACTGGAATAAGAACGACACATACCTATCAGCCCAATCAGGGTGTATCAGCCAGTCAGACTTTGGAGTGCGAGTGACCAACACAGGGAGCTCATGACCAGCCTCCATATGTTTAGCCCGATGTTTTACATCAATCGTAGGATTGAACAAAGGATACGGAGCCATTTCTGCACATATTACAAAGTAAAACATAGTCCGCACATATTACAAAGTAAAACATAGTCCGCACATATTGCAAAGTAAAACATAGTCCGCACATATTACAAAGTTAAATCCGCACACTTCAAATGCTGGGAGTTCTCTCTCCCTCACCCTCTCCCTCCCCGTCGTCCTAGACTGCATCGGCCACGTCCACGCCTTCCTACTGACGTTGCAGCCACTGGCGTTGTAGCCGTCGATGTGGACACACTAGCAGTATCACCACCAACGGTAAGAGTGGGACAATATTTCATCCTGTGGCCATATCCAGCGCATAGCAAACATTGTCTAGTACACCCACCGGCTTCAGATTCGTCCATATCATTACGGATGCGACATACCTTCCTTGTACCTCTACTTGTCCGCATCATATCTGGGTCTGGGATGTATTGCCTGTCATCCGGGTTAACTGTGTTGAAGTTACCTATAGCTCTAAATCCAACCATCTCACCGGTCCAAGTATTCTGCACTAATTCTTTTAGATAATATTCAGACACGAAAGAGATCGCGTCCATTTTTAACTGGCCACATGCAGCCAACACATGTGAGCAAGGCAAGTGGAGCAGCTTCGGTTTGTTGCATGTGCACTCACATGTTGGCCTGACTCCACTTCCAATTTTCACCTCGTGCGTCTTCAACTCATTTGCAGAACCGAATCTATCGGTAGGTAGGCGCACCTCATACCTCCTTTCTTGATTACCAATGGCTGTGACAGTGTGCAACTTTGCTTTTTTGAGCTTCTTCGCCATGTACCGCATAATCTTTTCACAGTAAGGTGTTTCGGGATTCTTCTTCATACGCTTCTCAGATTTCAAGTGCCTATCTCTGAAATACCTCACCGTGCCATGAAAAACACCCTCGACAATTGCTGTTAGTGGCATACCCCTATTCCCTCTAAGGACAAAGTTATAAACCTCAGCAAGGTTGGTTGTCATGGTGCCATACCTCGCTCCATGGGTGTCATGAAGCAAAGACCACTTCACGGGAGGCTCTTTCTCTATCCACTGTGAAAAAATCTTTATTGCCCTCCCCTTCTTTCTCTTCGTACCGGGCGGGTCAAATGCTGGCAAGTCACAAAGCTCCATTGGCTCTAGCTCTGTGGTAGTTGGTTGCTTAGCCTGTGCAGCTCTCCTTTCCTTAACATGTGCCTTCGTGAACTCATCGAGCTTCTTCCACAAAAAATCATACTTCTTTTGTTGGTTTTGTGCGCACAGCTTTTTGAACATATTCATGAGGCGCTTATTCTTGAACTGGGAGTAAAAATTAGCCCCAAGATGGCGCATGCACCATCGGCTCTGCATGTCCTGCCATGGTGCTGGTTCGTTCGAACCTGGCGTCTGCAGTGCCCGAATGGCCGCTAGTATACCCGGATGCCTATCATGAAGGATGCACACATTTGGCCGGTCCTTCACAATTGCAATTTTTAGCTGCCTGAAGAACCATAGCCAACTCTATAGCGGTGAGGATCTGACCACTGTACTTACCAGTGAGAAACGTACCATCCACACACAACACAGGCAGGCAATGACTGAAAGCTTCGATGCATATAGCGAAAGAGAAGAACACTCGATGCAGCACCTTATAATCTGGGAATTCGGGCAGCGTAAAGTGCTGGATGTCGACATGTGTGCCAGGATTCCTCGCCTGCAATGTGTGCAGGAGACGGACAACATTATCATACGAGTCGATGAACGTCCCAAACCTCTTCTCCATCGCTCTCTGCTTGGCCCTCCAAGCCTTCCCATACGGAATTTCGTAATTATATCTGCTCTTAATTGCATTCTGAATGTGTTTCGCTTCCATGTCTTTCTTGTTCACTATCTCACTGAACACGACTTCCGCAATGAGAGTTGAAGTAAGGTTTGGATGATCCACCAGCGGATATTTCATCACACAATTGTGGGGCACAACCTTCGTCGCGACCCAAGTCACGCCCCACTTTGGAACGTGGGCGTGCACCTTCGCGGGACAACTATTCATAATACATGACATAGTCAAGTATTTTTTTGTTGATACGTCTGCTTGAAAAATCCTTTGCGTGGACATTGCCCACTCTGTCACGGCTGCCTTCAGATTTTTCTTTGTGGCATACATACCCCCTATTTCGACTTTGCTCCGATGATACTCCCAGGAAGATTCATGACCATCGTTCACGGTCATGCCGGTTGAGAGGTTCTGATTCCATGAAGCAGGAATCGGTACCTCCTCGTCGTTCTCTTCACCATCTTCTTCATTTGAGTTCTCGGAATCAAGGTCCTCCGTCAATCCATCCTCGTCTTCCTTTTCCATCAGGTTCTGCATTTTCGATCCTTCCTCATCCCCATCAGCCTCACCACTATCAGGATCTCCTATGTTCTGACTACTCTCCCCTGCATCGTAGTCCCCTCCAACGTGTGACACATAATCCGACTGACCCTCGAGTTCAGTACCACCCATATGTTCTGACCCAGCTACATCCATCTCATCAATCGGCTGACTGACGTGGCCAGGCTCGTAACCACCGCCTTGTACCAGAGGATCCTCCATGGGGATGGGGAGCACTAAGGCAACGGGATGAGTCCACCGGCGTTTGCAGGATTGTAACCAGGTCACCCACTTATGTGTCCTATCTATCGGAACCAACTCTCAGAAATTTTTTGTACGGGATTTCGTCCACACTGACTGAATATTGACGGTGCACACATTGGGATCAAGCGAGAAATTTGTTGTCAACCAGTGTTTCAACTGACTAATGTTCACTTTTTCTGGATCGGTCAGTTGCAACTCCACATATGCAAACTCAGTCAGATCAACCCTACTCTCGTTTGATCGGACATTACCAGGACCATAGTAAACAACAAATTTGACTGATTCAGACATGTCTCCTGCCATAAAAATTCATACCCATCAACCACTATGTACCACATAATTTTTTATACAATAACCGAAATGTCTGCCATATATACATGACTATCACTAAGCAAACAACCGATCAAACGAACTAAAATTTCAGACATGTCTCCTGCAATTAAATTTCATATTCCCGTCAACCACTACGTATCACATAATTTTTTTTACACTAACAGAAATGTCTACCACATATACATGACTACCACTAAGTAAATAACCGATCTAACGAACTAAACAATTTTTTTTACACTAACAAAAAAGTGAAGCTCATTAAACCTAAAATAAAAATGCACTAAACAAAAATGTGAGGTTATACCTTTGACGCGTGCTTCTCCGGCGAGCTCCTGTCCTCCGCGCTAATCCGAGCACCGAGCTGCCCACGGCCAACCCGCACGAGCACGGCCACCACAGACGGCTCCCCCTGCCAAGCTCCTCCAATGGCCGCCCCTGCCTCACCCCCGCCCCTGCCAAGCTCCACCACGGCCGGGAGCAAGCTCCAATGGCTGCCTCCACGGCCGGCCTCCCTCCTCTACCCTCTCCCCCACACGCGGCTACCGGCTACCCTCCTCTACCCCATTGCCGGATCGGGTTACTAGCAGCCGGTTTCTACCTCCATCTACTCAATTTAGTGGCTAAATGGCCTGGAATCTGAAGAAATATGCGAAGGAAAGGAAGAACAGAGAGAGAGACCCGAGAGAAAGGGAGGAAGGAGGAAGAAGAGAGCCTGCGGCCTTATCCCGAACCGTTTCGTCCGCTGGTAGGACGATTCGTCCAACGCTAGGACGAAACCAGCCAGGGCCGTTGGTGCGAGTACGAAACTGGGCCGTTTCGCAGCCCACTTCAACGAATCGCACGTTTCGTCCAACGCTAGGACGAATCACACGTTTCGTCCAACAGTAGGACGACGGTGTGCTATTTTTGAAATTTATGATTTTTTGATCTTATTTTCCGAATTTGTTAAAAAAAATAGTATTTCCAAAAAAAATCCTTCATCGACCGGCCCGCGAAAGCCAGTCGGCCGGCGTGAAAGAAACCGCGGCGTCGATCGATCGATCGATCGCTACTAGCGGGATCCCCACTCGCGCGGGGCCGTCCTTCTTGACGTTTTGGCCCCACGGAATCGAGATGGATCGCGTGCCAAATCGCAAATTCTTAGCCACTGGTACTCCTAGAGTCCTACTGTAGTACGCCTCCAGAAGCACGGGACTGAAAATCGACGTCGATCTGATCATGGGGAGAGTTGCCTTTCAGCAATGGGGAAGAAGGCTCTAGAAGCTTCCGCGGAGTAAGCCAGTACGAGTCGGCAGCAGCAAATGGTCGCACGGCTGGAAGGAGGTTCATCGATCGTCATTTGTCGCAGGTGCACCGTATGAGCTGACCTGGAAGCACGGAAGACCCGACCACGACCGATACGAGTTGACGTCAACGATGCGGAAAAGCGGGTTTCATGTTCAACAATTCTCGCTCTCTTTTTCTAAACACACGCATGCATATAATTCTAATTTGTACCTGGTGCCGACATGCTAGCTGACTGGCTAACCACACGCACCGACGCACGCATCTCATCTCAATCCACGAACGTACGGCGTTTATTAGTTATGGAAGTGATGAATCCCAAGAGAACATATCCGCTCCGGAACGTACGGTTACTTAGGACGTGGCGCTCTCAGTTTTGGAGCAATCCTACGCGTACGATCCATGAGATTGAGAGATGCATATACTACCCGCAAAAAAGAAAAAGAAAAGAAAAGAAAAGAGATGCATATACGTGTGACTGTTAGGAAAGATGGGATTGTTTCTCAAAAAAAAAAAGATGGGATTCAGTGACGGATCTAGAATTTTGAAACAGGGTGGTCCACCTCCAAAAAATTATTTTGACAACGGATATGGCATGCACCGTACTTTATTAATTCACCACTTGGCATTTGGCAATAGCACAATAGAAACATATTAATATGGTCTTACAAACATATTAAAATCCTCAATCAAGTGTATTTTGCATAAAAGAAGCCTACATGTCTACACTTGCTAATGGCCATGAAAGTATACATTATATCATCTTCATTCTTCGTGGCATGTTTTCGGAAAAGAGAAGCACCGTGTCTCGTCCTCTTCATTCTTCAACAATTCTACAATTCTTATTTTACATTCCATCCGTCATAGTTGGACAAAACAAATGATGCCCATTTGTCCATGTACGTGGCTGATAGCACTATAAATATAAACACATCAGACCCTATATTCCTTTCAAAACAAAGACCCTAGATTCCTAAATCTTATTGAGTAATCAATTAATCAGACATTGAGGAATGGGGATGAGGAAAATGGACAACGAACCTCAAATAGGGCCGGCTCCTGTTGTGTCTTATCTGCATGCCTGCACACCGCCGGCCGCCGGGCACGGGAAGGACCAGTGATGCTGCAAATGAGCAGGGAGTGAAGAGCGTACGGCTGGACACCGTGGTTGCGCCGGCCGGGCGTGGCGGGCCGTGGGCAGCTACTGGACACTTGGGCGTCCGGTGACGACGATTCGCCGGCGAGGAAGCGAGCAATGCGGCTCCGAGGGGAAACACGGGGACGAGAGGCAGTGCGGCTGCGTATTCCAGTCGGGACGATTGGACGAGCAGGCAGCGTTTGTTGGGCCTTTTTTTTTTCCGGCCCATTACCATATCTCCTGTGCTATAGCTGAACAAAAATCCTAGGGTGGGCCTCCACCCTGTACCTCCGCCCCTGATGGGATTGCATGCGACACAATTAATTGATCACGTGCAAGTGCACATATATAGGTACAAGGGTGCACGACCTCGACTTGCTATACACTGTACGTAGGAGAAAGGAGACGTGACAATACATGACCCTAACCTATACGTACATACACGTTTGAAAAAACATGCGCTGCCCCATGTTTGATTTTGGTAATTGATGACAATCCTTATGGACTAATGGTTGCCTTGAGTTATATTTGAAGGGTTTGTCCATAGGCATTGCTTGAAGACCATTTGTTGGTTTCAAGGTTATTAGAAGGAGAATATGTGTTGACCAAGGTGTTATTCAAGAATTGATCCAAAGATTGGTCATGTGAGAGTTGAGCCTATTGCAAACATGTCTTGAAGAAGAAGACTGTGTGATCATTCATGTTTACCCTCAAGACATCATCCTAATGAAGAGAGTTGAAAAGATTCAAGGTTGATCAAGACTAAATATGAAGAGTGATTCAAGTTGATCAACACACAAAGCGTAGAAAATGTACCGAGTGGGATCAAGTGATCTCACGGTATGATAAGTATTGTCCATTACGCTTTGTGTACTAATCCATGTTCTATGCGAGAGTTCTTTATGGGGTTAGGTTTGTTTCCATGGGCGTGCATCAAAAAGAAGATATCATACAACCCATGGAGGATGACATCAAGTGGTGATCGTCATCAAGATTGCAGTGTGCAAGTTCAAGTGGAGCATCACGAAGAGATCACATGCTTGAAGCTTGTCGTCCATTGTGATGAAAATGGACTTGTGAAGATGTGCCGAAGAGTGGCTCATCCATAGTGGAGTATGCGGGAGCAATCAACTAGTCTTCATCGAGCCGGCGCAATCAAGAAAGGTGGTCCAACTTGAGGAGGTCAAGATCGTCATCATCTAGCTCAAGTGGACTATGCGCAAGGCAAAGGTTTGCCCTTGATAGGTTTTCTATTTTACCGGTCTCATGGTGGTAGTTGGGAGACCGGGTTATAGGATCGATAGCCGTACTATCAAGGGGGCTCTCAAGTGAGTAGCTTGATCGTATCGTTCGTAGAGAGCTCAAACCATTGCATCCTTGCATCATCTTTATTGGTTCTTGTTTGGTGTTTCTCTTTGTGAGTTTTTGAGCTTATGGTTATCTTCATGACAAGCTCGAGTTCATCGAAAACGGAGTTCATATATGCATCTTCTATGATGTTTTCGATTTTGGAGTTTATGCCGGTTCTTCATTCATAGAGGTTTCTCATCTCTATATCTTAGGCATATCTCCCCTGCCACTTCTTATTATAACCAGTCGCTGTTTGGATAGTACTCGTCGTCTTCTATCCAACAAGCTTGAGTTTGCTCAATTCGGAGCTCATTTGTAGAAGTTTTGGCAGTTCTGGCTTTATTGTATCCTCTGTTTTCTGTGGATTTTCAGTGGCATGCAAGCGGTAGTACCGCTGGTGCCCACGGTAGTACCGCTGGGTACTTCCGTGGCACTGCCGCTTGGGGTTTCCCCGAGCGTGCAACTCTCTGTTGCCGGTCTGCAATTCACGGTAGTAGCGCGGTAGTAGCACGGTAGTACCGCTCTGGCGGTACTACCGCCCGTACTACCGCCGCCACTACCGCTTGCGGGGTTTCCTCCGTGCGCGCTTCTGTTTCCATTTTACCCTTTGCGGTAGTTGTGCGGCACTAGGACGGTAGTACCGCGTCGCACGGTACTGCCGCCATGGCTGCCTCTACTACTGCTGCCTCTCCTGGCCTGAAACCCCCTAAGCGGTAGTACCGCCAGGGGCAGCGGTAGTACCTGTAGGGTAACGCAGCAGAAAACAAAAAATTTCCGACCTACGTACCAGCCCAGGATCACTATGGAGACTGCATACAAGGTTTGATCTGTTTTGTTACCGACTCGTAGCGCAACGGAAGTAGAGTCGATGACGATCGGCGGTGCAGATCCCCGCAGCTAGGATTTACAACCTCCCAACCGCGAGGATGTATACCCTCATCCGCCCCCGGACAGCCCTTCGGGAGGCGGTCGGACAGTCCCTCGGACGGTGTCACGGACAACCCTTCGGGAGGACCATCGAAACTCGGACAGTCACTCGGACAGCCCTTCGGGAGGACCATCGAAACTCGGACAGTCACTCGGACAGCCCTTCGGGAGGCACTCTCAAACTAAGACCGAAACTACGATCTCTCTACAGAGTTGCACACATACGGTGTCATCTATCCGGCAGGGCTTCGCCGTCCAGAACTAGTTCCCACCGGAACCCAGACAGCCTTTCGGCTCTACGAAACTATTTTGCTGGGAGGGAGAGAGAAGCCAGAAATGTCATGGAATTTGTATGTGAGAAGGAGTGAGTGTGGAGGCAGCCCCTCCACCTCTATTTATAGGAAATCCAAGGGGTAGGGTTGCTTGGCCCCCAAGCCTTCTAGAAACCTTTTGGGAAAATATCCCAAAAGGTGACTTTTCCATAAATATCCCAAAAAGCACTTTCACTATTCACGACGACATTTTTCAGCGTCTGATCGAACTGAAAATATTCATGTGGGCTTAGAACATTTCCAGTACCCACCAAAATAATTTTCAACGCGAGCCGGAACAATTCCGGTTTAGTGATTTTCATCTGCGAAAAGCATCTGAAGCGGTTCCGGCAGCTCCGGAACATTTCCGGTTTTCATCCCGGAAAATTCCAGAAAGTTTCCAGAACGATTCTGGCACCCTCCAAGAATTATCAGGCATGTGCCGAAACCATTTTGACTTTATGGTGCACTCCGAAACAACTTTTCGGTTTTAGTGATTTTCATCTGTGAAAAGCAACTAAAGCGATTCCGGCAGTCCGGAACATTTCCGGTTTTTGTCTCTGAAAAATCTCAGAAGTTACCGGAACAATTCTGGTACCTTCCAATAATTTCCAGGCATGTGCCGAAACCAATTTGACTTTATGGAATACCCTGAAACAACTTTTCAGTTTCACCGGAACTATTCCGATATCCTCTCCGAAACGTTTCCGTTTCGCCCGAAACTTTTTCGGTGATTTTCTCTCAGACTCCCCGTCTAGTATTCAGCAGATAGATGACCCTTAAGCGTGTGACCCTATAGGTTCGGTGAAGTATAGACATGACCCGGAACCCCTTCCGATCAATGATCAACATCGGAGCCGTGGACACCCATATTGACCCCTATACCCACACGAATGAATATTCGAGTGAACCTCCAGTTGCCGTGTGCTATTCCTGTTGCTTCGCGATATGTTACAAATACCCGAGGTGAGACATGTTGGCATCCCCGTGGATCAACAACTTGTCCACTATGCCAGTTACCTCGTTACCGGTATTGTTCTCTTTTCTCGTTCCCGTGTTCCGGCATCCCCGTGATCAAATCACAAAGTGTCTGGCCAGACGATGATGGATACCGTAACACCGAGAGGGCCCAGAGATATCTCTCCATCGTCGGAGGAGCAAATCCCAATCTTGAGCTATCAAGTTACTTGACATACTTTTCCATGAACCCGTAAGCCGCCGTAATAGCCACCCATTTACGGATGACGTTTAACAAACCCCAAAGTTCATGAAGCAAGCATGAAGAAACTCGATACTCTCATGGTCTAAGGAATCATGCAAACATTAACCATCTCTGTGTTATTAGCCATTAACTAATGACGAATGTATCTCATAGCATAACATCAATTCGGGTCGATTCAACACAAGTGTTCTACAAACAATTGTGCCCTCAAAATTGCCGGCATAGTCATGCCCATGATCAGGAAAACAGGATCATCATGCAATACTTGAGCCAGTCATAGAGGCTTGACTAGGAATACTTTTTACCGTTTATTATCCCACACGTGCACATGAGTTTCCCTCCAAGCCTCATTTTATTTGCAGACTCGAGAATCATTGCAGTTATAGCATGGAACATAAACATAATTATGAACTGGGAGATAATCAATAACATTTATTATTGCCTCTAGGGCATATCTCCTACAGACTCCCACTTGCACTAGAGTCAATAATCTAGTCAATGCTAATGCACTTTACACCTATGGCATACTGGTGTAAAATATGCTTCGCATGTGGTATAGCCTGATGTCCAACGGATCTGACGACTTCAGCTCCGTGTGTAACTTTGCATATCCCCGCGTTTTCACGCTTTCACAAAATTCATATTTTGTGTGGACTTGGCTTTGCATATGTGTGAATCATTGGTCGAAACCTGATTCCTCAGACTGAGCTATGGAGCAACTATCTGCAATAGTGTCCCATAGACCAAAGCCATCTTGGAACCATACTAAGTTCATGAATGAACTATATGATTCAACAACTTCTTTGTCACTTCTTAAGCGTCAACATACTTAGCCTTTGTTATAGAATTCGCCACAGTATCTTGTTTGGAACAATTTCCAACTACCGTGCCACCATATTGTGTATTACACAAAACCCTTAACTTAAATCGAAAATCGCATGGAGCATTGATGAAGACTGTATCGATGTAATTACTTACAACGAGTACTTCATAATCTCTGCTTGTGAGAAAACATGTCATCACTACTACTCTAGTACTCAATGACATCTTTCACTGTTGTCCTATGATCAGTACTTTGATCACTTTGGTATCTATACTCGTAACAACTTTGGAGTATTGGACATATGTGGTTGTTTTTACATACCATGGAATACATGATTAATCCAAACACAAGAGTGTGTGGAATCACCATCATGTATTTTGCTCATCAGTGTTTTGGGACACCGAGTCTTGCAAAAACTCTTTCCATGTGACTTCGGCAAGAATCACTCCTTGACGGTTTTCAATGCTAAAAGGTTTTAGCATCTTGTCAATATGTATTCATAGCTTAGCCCCATTAGGTAAATCTATCTCCATAGATCATCATGCCTAATATTGAGGCTATTTAGCCTAAGCACTTCATCGAAAAACTATTTTCAAATGAAGTCCTAATTCGTGTCAAGAAATTTATTTCCAATTAACAATGTGTCAAGTACACAAGGTTTCTAGAAATATTATTATGCTCCCACTTACTTTCTTGAATCACAAGCATCTTCGATACCCATTTGATGAAGTCAAACCCCTTTGACCATTCCATCAAAAACGAAGATTCCAACTCCACTTTGCTCTCTTCTGTCCATCGCTGGAACTCTGAAGTTTGCATACTTACTAGCATCCTCTGGATCGACAATTACTTTGGACTGTATCACATACAAGTCCTAGGTTTCATTTCCATCAGATGGAAATCCTTTTGTCATCCATGTTTCATATCTCATGATTGAAATATGTATTAATTGCTAGTTCAACCCGAACCGACTTCAAGCATCGCTACGGTGAGACAATCTCATCGTAGTCAATTCCTTGAACTTGTTATTGCAACAAGTTGAGCTTCATGGATAAAACATTTTTTCCGTATCAGTTTTTAGTTCCATAAATATTCCTTAGACTCTAAGTCTTCCGAAAGGTGTATCAAGATTTTAATCTCGAATCACATATATGGAAACTATCTCGGATTGTATTGGCATTTAGCCAATTCCGGAGTCAGGGCCCATCAACGCTTCCTTGTGAATCGTAGGTATACTGTTGTCTAACAACAATATCTCGTTTGCGCACCTGATAGGTTTGCACGAGCTTTGCCTACGTGGTTCAGCTGCAAGTTTGACCGAAGTCCATACATTTAATTGTAGAGACTTCCGTATCAGTCGCAGTAGGAAACTCTGGAATTACTTCCAAGGTCTCTTTCCTTTGATCTGATGACGATGATACTGTTTATCTCGTCGAGTTGCACTGTTCTCCCACTCACCTTTTGAAAGAACCATTTTCTTCAAAAAAGCATACCGTTCTTTGTGGCAAACCTATTTGCCTCGGTATTGTGGTGGGGAAATACCCAATGACTTGGGATAACCTACAAAGTAGCACTTGTCTGATTTGGAATAGGTTTGTAACCTTTTACACAAGCCCCATATTCCAAATGTTAAGAAAAGATATAACATGGTTGGGCGTACCATACCATGGCGTCATTTCAACAGACCCGATGGAGCTCTTTTCAGTGTAAAAGCCGCAGTCTCTAAAGCATCACTTTAAAAGGGATAATGGCAAATTTATTTATGTCATATTTGATCTTACCATGTCATGAATGGTTCGATTACATCTACACGGACTCTCCACTTGCAGTGGTGCTCCGGGAGGTGCAAGTTATGAAACCCCTTTCACAATTCATCAGACATTCGCTAAACTTGTAACTCAAATATTCCTTTCTGCAATCGAATTGTAGAAACATAATTTTCTTGTTACAACAACTTCTACTTCATTTTTGAAAACCTTATGAATGAATTCAAAAGATCCAGACTTACGTCTCATCAAGTAAATATCAATATATCTACTTGAGTCATTTCTGAAGATAGATAAATCCACTACTTGCAACAACATTTATTGGACTACACACATCATAATGTATGATCACCAATATGTTCTTTGCTCGTTCCTTACGGCCTGTGAACGGTATTTCAGTCACTTCAGTTTTCAGAGGAAAGTTGCAAGTGTCAGATGATTCAAAATCAAACGACTTCAAAATCCATCATAATGGAATTTTCCATGCGGGTTTCTCCAATGTGACCAAATGCAGTGCCACACTTGTGTGGTATTCTTTTAGTCTTGCGACATTTAGCGTCAGTGTTATGGATGTATCATATTTCCATCAATATTCATAACATACATCCCATCTTGGATGGAAGCATGGCCCTTCATGTTATTCATAATACTGAACAACAATTGTTCTTTTATGAACAACCCTTTTGCAACAAACATTGTGCACTGGGTTAGAGTGTATGAAACTCTAAAATGAATTATGAAAGTAAACCCAGAGGTAATGTATTATTATCAATATTCATAACATACGTCTCATTCATAATGAAAGTATGGCCCTTATGTTATTCACAACACCGAACATCAAAAGTTCTCTTATGAACAACCTTCATGCAAGATACCTTATGCAAAGGGCTAGAGTGTGAAACTCTAAAATGAATTATGAAAGTAAATACAGAGGTAAAGTATTTTTATCAATATTCATAACATACATCTCATTCATAATGAAAGTATGGCCCTTATGTTATTCATAACACTGAACATCAAAAGTTCTCTTATGAATAACCTTCTTGCAAGATACCTTATGCAATGGGCTAGAGTGTGTAAAACTCTATAATGAATTATGAAAAATAAATACATAGGTAATACACCGATGGAAGGTATAGTAACTTTTACTAAGTTCCCAACATGTATTTAAACCTCATTCCTGGCTAGTCTTTCAGGCCATAGTAGTTCTTGCAACGAGTCGCAACAGAGTGCAATCGAGCGGGTATCTCTGTGATAAACTCACAATACCCAAGAATCAGTGATTAACAATTTAATCATAATTCTCAAGAACTATTTCTTTGACCAGCCTTCTATACATCAATAACTTGTATGACTTTCATACATGAGCTGGATATTCCAGTCTTCTCTCTTTTTGCCTTTATACTTCTAACAGTTTAACTTTTAGTATTTCTCCTACTCTCAGAAGAAGTACCCAACTTAAGAGTGGCGACAGCCCCGGACTTCCTAGGCGTGAAAGTTTCACTAACACCCTTCAGACACTTCCTTTCTCTTTAAGTTGTTTGTTTTATTCACCATCATCATATGACAGGCGTTCTTCTGGATCCCTCTCTTATCAGTCTAATGCATAGTAAACTCCTTTTACTAATAGTTTGCAAACAAACATTGCTTTGGATATCTCATATCTTTTAGCCTTTGTCTGTCTCTGAAAATGATTTTCAGATTCCATGAATATCACATAACTATCCAAACTTTCGAAGTTCGGGTCTCATGGAAGCAAACATATTGCACTTGACTGAAACGGAATTCTAGCTTTTGGATCGATGGACGAGAGTCACATGATCCATAGCATTAGCGGGAGAATACCGAAAGGATGCGATAGGACAAGTCCTTCTCGGCACTATTGAGGACAATCCTCACATTACGTTACCAACCGTAAAGTTTTAGCCAGATATTTAACAGCTATTCAATTTTAATAGGGAAGGTGGAAACGCGAGCCATTATTCTACAACTATTATGCAAACCACACTTAGACAGTGTTCAAAATTAATTGCACTGAGAATTAAACAAGTTAATTCAACAGTGCGCTCCCACTCAAATCAATATCTCTCATAATTGATTATGAATGATTCAAGACACGAATTTCAATTCAACGCCATTGATGGTGAGCATCACTGATGACGAGAACTTCAATCGTTAGGCAAACTTGCCGATCACATCTCTATGTGACTCTTGTTCATCTTTCGATGCGTGTGTTCCGAGCTCATGACTTTCATGCCTGAACGTCAAGACAACCAAGTGATCTCGTTGCGAGGTCTTAACTCACCCGCCTCACACATCCCTAATCGTTCGTACCCATGTCAGCATGGCGCACCCCGAAAAGTTAGGTGCCGTGACGGTGCTACACTTGGGAGAACACTAACTACTTGATATTTTTGTGAGAGATCACCCTAATAAAAAGCGACTACCGTGCAATCAAGAAGGGTGCATCATAAGGGATAAACATCTCAGGCAATTCATAATAGCAAGATATGGTATAGCCCTTTCTGACGAAGAAGTCTTTCATTTCTTCGTCTTCGGCATTCGCGTCGGTGTTCACCTTCGCGAAGATTGCCACCACCTAGTCGATGCACCAGATAATATTGCTATCTCTATAGCTAATAAAATAAGTGCATTACATAAGGTTGACACGCAGGTCATTAAAGTGCAATCATATGGCTCCAGCCATCATGCCGAATCATGACACGCAGGTCATGTTAATCAATTTACATCATATAGCCATCTCATACATAATCAAATTATTATGAACACTGCTATACCACATCACATGCATATGCAAACCATCCTGCAAAACCAAGTTAGACACCTCTAATCGGTTCATGCAAAATTTTATTTTACGTGGCTTCTAAGGTTTCGAAACAAACCGAAGCTACCAACGTCCATCATCAAGCATGATAATCCAAGTCGCTAGATTAACATTGCGGGGTGTATGAAACACGAGATAATAAAATCTCGAGCCCCATACTAAACTTCGTCATACGCGTGACCCCCGTGCAGATCATATCTGCATTGCCCTTTCGTCTGCGAAATTTCATCTTTCTTTTTAACTACGGTGGAATTCAAAGAACTGTTAGCACTTCGTTGATCAATCAGGATCGCGGATTGCCAGAACTTTGAAACTCCACCATACCTTTATCAAGATCAGAAATATGCAAATTCCAGGGAAGCAACAAGAACATCGGGTAATAGATTTCATCTGCTACCCGCACAAATAATTTTCAGCAATAGAACACATCTACTACCTAATTATATTGTGCAACACCCATACATCTGTATGTATTCTAGATCGCAACCTGCATCTACGCATAGCACGGCTCTTGATGCCACTGTAGGGTAACGCAGCAGAAAACAAAAATTTTCCGACCTACGTACCAGCCCAGGATCACTATGGAGACTGCATACAAGGTTTGATCTGTTTCGTTACCGACTCGTAGCGCAGCGGAAGTAGAGTCGATGACGACCGGCGGTGCAGATCCCCGCAGCTAGGATTTACAACCTCCCAACCGCGAGGATGTATACCCTCATCCGCCCCCGGACAGCCCTCCGGGAGGCGGTCGGACGGTCCCTCGGACGGTGTCACGGACAGCCCTTCGGGAGGACCATCGAAACTCGGACAGTCACTCGGACAGCCCTTCGGGAGGCACTCTCAAACTAAGACCGAAACTACGATCTCTCTACAGAGTTGCACACATACGGTGTCATCTATCCGGCAGGGCTTCGCCGTCCAGAACTAGTTCCCACCGGAACCCAGACAACCTTTCGGCTCTACGAAACTATTTCGCTGGGAGGGAGAGAGAAGCCAGAAATGTCATGGCATTTGTATGTGAGAAGGAGTGAGTGTGGAGGCAGCCCCTCCACCTCTATTTATAGGAAATCCAAGGGGTAGGGTTGCTTGGCCCCCAAGCCTTCTAGAAACCTTTTGGGAAAATATCCCAAAAGGTGACTTTTCCATAAATATCCCAAAAAGCACTTTCACTATTCACGACGACATTTTTCAGCGTCTGATCGAACTGAAAATATTCATGTGGGCTTAGAACATTTCCAGTACCCACCAAAATAATTTTCAACGCGAGCCGGAACAATTCCGGTTTAGTGATTTTCATCTGCGAAAAGCATCTGAAGCGGTTCCGGCAGCTCCGGAACATTTCCGGTTTTCATCCCGGAAAATTCCAGAAAGTTTCCAGAACGATTCTGGCACCCTCCAAGAATTATCAGGCATGTGCCGAAACCATTTTGACTTTATGGTGCACTCCGAAACAAATTTTCGGTTTTAGTGATTTTCATCTGTGAAAAGCAACTAAAGCGGTTCCGGCAGTCCGGAACATTTCCGGTTTTTGTCTCTGAAAAATCTCAGAAGTTACCGGAACAATTCTGGTACCTTCCAATAATTTCCAGGCATGTGCCGAAACCAATTTGACTTTATGGAATACCCTGAAACAACTTTTCAGTTTCACCGGAACTATTCCGATATCCTCTCCGGAACGTTTCCGTTTCGCCCGAAACTTTTTCGGTGATTTTCTCTCAGACTCCCCGTCTAGTATTCAGCAGATAGATGACCCTTAAGCGTGTGACCCTATAGGTTCGGTGAAGTATAGACATGACCCGGAACCCCTTCCGATCAATGATCAACATCGGAGCCGTGGACACCCATATTGACCCCTATACCCACACGAATGAATATTCGAGTGAACCTCCAGTTGCCGTGTGCTATTCCTGTTGCTTCGCGATATGTTACAAATACCCGAGGTGAGACATGTTGGCATCCCCGCGGATCAACAACTTGTCCACTATGCCAGTTACCTCGTTACCGGTATTGTTCTCTTTTCTCGTTCCCGTGTTCCGGCATCCCCGTGATCAAATCACAAAGTGTCTGGCCAGACGATGATGGATACCGTAACACCGAGAGGGCCTAGAGATATCTCTCCATCGTCGGAGGAGCAAATCCCAATCTTGAGCTATCAAGTTACTTGACATACTTTTCCATGAACCCGTAAGCCGCCGTAATAGCCACCCATTTACGGATGACGTTTAACAAACCCCAAAGTTCATGAAGCAAGCATGAAGAAACTCGATACTCTCATGGTCTAAGGAATCATGCAAACATTAACCATCTCTGTGTTATTAACCATTAACTAATGACGAATGTATCTCATAGCATAACATCAATTCGGGTCGATTCAACACAAGTGTTCTACCAACAATTGTGCCCTCAAAATTGCCGGCATAGTCATGCCCATGATCAGGAAAACAGGATCATCATGCAATACTTGAGCCAGTCATAGAGGCTTGACTAGGAATACTTTTTACCGTTTATTATCCCACACGTGCACATGAGTTTCCCTCCAAGCCTCGTTTTATTTGCAGACTCGAGAATCATTGCAGTTATAGCATGGAACATAAACATAATTATGAACTGGGAGATAATCAATAACATTTATTATTGCCTCTAGGGCATATCTCCTACAGTACCGCTCCGGCGGCACTACCGTTGTACACTCAGTGTATTTCAGGCTTGTGCGAGGTAGTACCGCCTAAGCGGTAGTACCGCTCCTAGGAGCGGTAGTACCGCTTGGCTGCGGGCGCAGGGCAGATAACGGTTGGATTCGAGGGCTCCTATTAAAGGGGGTCTTCTTCCCCAATGGACCTTATCCTTCTACCTCGTGTTTGCCCCCCATTGTTGACCTTCTTCGAGCTTGCTATCTCTCAATCCCTCCAATGATTCTTGCTAGTTCTTGAGGGAAAAGAGAGAGGAGATCTAGATATACGTTTCCATCAATCACTTTCTCCTCTATGTGAGGGGAACCCCTTGGATCTAGATCTTGGAGTTCTTGGTGTTCTCGTTGTTCTTCCTCTCATATTTCTCCATAGCTTTTGTTGCTTTGGTGGGATTTGGGAGTGAGGGACTTGACCACTTCGTATGTTCTTGCCATTGCATTAGTTGCATCGGTTTGAGTTCTCCACGGTGATACGTGGTGGTGAAAAGTTGAGAAGCTTATTACTCTTGAGTGCTTGGTACCCTAGAGCTTGTTCCTCTTGGGTGCTTGGGCGCCCTAGACGGTTGGTGGTGCTTCGGAGCTCAATCATTGTGGTGTAAAGCTCCGGGCAAGCGTCGGGGTCTCCAATTAGGTTGTGGAGATTTCCCCGAGCAATTTGACGGGTACCGGTGACCGCCCCCAAGGGTTGCCAAAGTGTACGGGTTCGGTGACCGCCCCAAGGGTTGCCATTTGTACGGGTTCGGTGACCGCCCTCAAGGGTCCCTTAGTGGAATCACGGCATCTTGCATTGTGCGAGGGCGTGAGGAGATTACGGTGGCCCTAGTAGCTTCTTGGGGAGCATTGTGCCTCCACACCGCTCCAAACGGAGATTGGCATCCGCAAGGGTGTGAACTTCGGGATACATCGTCGTCTCCGCATGCCTCGGTTATCTCTTACCCGAGCCCTTTACTTATGCACTTTACTTTGTGATAGCCATATTGTTTCATGTTATATATCTTGCTATCACTTACTTGTTCATCTTGCTTAGCATAAGTTGTTGGTGCACATAGGTGAGCTTAGTCGATTTAGGTTTTGTGCTTGACAAATTAAACGCTAGTTTTATTCTGCATTTGTTCAAGCCTAAACCGTAATTATTTTAAAGCGCCTATTCACCCCCCCTCTAGGCGACATCCACGATCTTTCAACGTTCAATACCCCCCCCCCCCCCTGCAGTCGAAATGTCGCCGGCGACGCAGAGACTGGACCGAAACTCATCGAAGGTGGATGTCGGAAGTCCCTTGGTCATAACATCGGCGAATTGTTGAGCGGTGGGAAGATGCAAAACGCGGACCCACCCAAGGGCAACCTGGGTGAGCTCAATGTGCTTCGTCCGGCAATGATGAACGGGGTTGGCGGATAGGTAGACAGCGGAGACATTGTCGCAGTACACGACCGTGGCCTTATGGACATCGCAAAGCAACTCCTGAAGGAGTTGGCTAAGCCAAGAGCACTCAACGACAGCGTTAGCCACTGTCCGGTATTCCGCCTCAGCACTCGAGCGGGAAACCGTGAGTTGTCGTTTAGACGACCACGAGATCAGCGAAGGCCTGAGATAGACGCAGTAGCCCGATGTACATCGTCGAGTATCCAGACAGCCAGCCCAGTCGGCGTCTGAATAAGCCACGAGGTTGGTGGAGGAGGACGCCGTCAGTGTGAGCCCAAGAGTCGTGGTGCCGCGAATATAGCGAAGGATCCGCTTCACCAGGGTCCAATGGGAGTCACGTGGAGCATGCATGTGAAGGCACACCTGTTGCACGTCATACCGGAGATCCGGGCAAGTAAGCGTCAAGTACTACAGTGCACCGACGATGGAGCGATAGAACGCTGCATCCGGGGCAGGCGAGCCGTCAAGTGCAGAAAGCTTGGCCTTCGTGTCGACAGGCGTGGCGTCAGGCTTGCAGTTAAGCATGCTCGCGCGCTCGAGAAGCTCATGAGCATACCGCTACTGATGAAGGAAGAACCCGTCAGTGCGCCGGACAACCTCGATGCCGTGGAACTAGTGCAGAGGCCCCAGATCCTTAAGGGCAAACTCATCTCGAAGACGAGCAGTGAGCTGATGCAGAAGCTTAGTAGAGGATGCCGTCAGGATGATGTCGTCGACGTAGAGCAGGAGATAGGCAGTAGCAGCGCCCTGATGGTAGATGAATAACGACGCATCGGAGCGGGTGGAGAGAAAACCCAACCGCTGGTGGAAGGCAGCGATGCGCTGGTACCACGCGCGGGGTGCCTGCTTGAGCCCATAGATGGATCGAGAAAGCAGGCAGACATGCTCCGGATGAGTGGCGTTGACGAATCTGGTGGGCTGCTGGCAGAACACCTGCTCGGCAAGCGTTCTCGAGGACACATGGGAATTTCATCTAGTCACTTTCATTATGTTTGTTTGATTCGCGTTCGCTACTTTAATAATTTGATATGTGGGTGGACTAGTGCTTGGGTGCTGTTCTTACTTGAACAAACCTCCCACTTATGATTAACCCCTCTCGCAAGCATCCGCAACTACGAAATAAGAATTAAGATAAATCTAACCATAGCATTAAACATATGGATCCAAATCAGCCCCATACGGAATAGCGCATAAACTAGGGTTTAAGCTTCTGTCACTCTAGCAACCCATCATCTAATTACTACTCCACAATGCATTCCCTTAGGCCCAAAGATGGTGAAGTGTCATGTAGTCGACGTTCACATGACACCACTAAGAGAATCAACAACATACATATCATCAAAATATCGAACGAATACCAAATTCACATGATTACTTATGACAAGACTTCTCCCATGTCCTCAAGAACAAAAGTAACTACTCACAAATCATATTCATGTCCAAGATCAGTGGGGTATTAAATAGCATAATGGATCTGAACATATAATCTTCCACCAAATAAACCAACTAGCATCAACTACAAGATGTAATCAACACTACTAGCAACCCACAGGTACCATCTGAGGTTTTGAGACAAAGATTGAATACAAGAGATGAACTAGGATTTGAGATGAGATGGTGCTGTTGAAGATGTTGATGAAGATTGGTCCTCCCACGATGAGAGGATCGTTGGTGATGTCGATGGCTTCGATTTCCCCCTCCCGGAGGGAAGTATCCCCGACGGAATCGCTCCGCCGGAGAGCAAAAGTGCTCCTGCCCAAGTTCCACCTCGAGACGGCGACGCCCCGTCCCAAAAGTCTTCTCCTTATTTTTTTAGGGCAAATGGGCTTATATACCAGAAAATGGGCACCGGAGGCTGGCCAGGGGCCCCACAAGCCACCAGGGCGCACCTGCGCGCCTGGGGGGGGTGGCGCGCCCTGGTGCCTCGTGGGCACCTGGGTGGCCCCCTCTGGTACTTCTTTCTTCCAATATTTTTTATTTATTCCAAAATAAATCTTCATGAAATTCTAGCTCATTTGGAGATGTGCAGAATAGGTATCTCTGACATAGCTTTTTCAGGTCCAGAATTCCAGCTGCCGGCAATCTCCCTCCTTGTGTAAATCTTGCATATTAAGAGAGAAAAGGCATTAGAATTGCTCCACAAAGTATTATATTGATTAAAAACACTATAAATAACAGTAGGAAAACATGATGCAAAATGGACGTATCAACTCCGCTAAGCTTAGACCTCGCTTGTCCTCAAGCGAAAGCCGATATCGATAATCATGTCCACATGTTTAGAGAGAGAGGTGCCGATAAAAACAAAATACGGACATAGTAGCATCATGTTCATTATTATAACAGTAGTATTCATTATCATAGAACTTCTCATGAATAAGTAACAATTCATCACAACAACGAAGTATAAGGCATAAACTTTTCTTGAAAACTAACAAACTATGTTCTCAGTCAACAATGCAATTGCAATTCATCATATTTTCAGGAAGGGTCTCATGTAGGAGCTTATTAGCAAGTCCACATACTCAACCATCATTTAATCTTCTATGATTGCTAACACTCACAACATATATATGGAGCAAAAAGTTTCAGCCAGACACATAGAAAGATAGGGGCTTATAATTTCGCCTCCCAACTTATTCACCTCAAGGGTAATGTCAACAATAATAACTCATGATCACTCATATCCAACTGGATATATGTGCCTAGATCTTCCCCACCACATGATGCTTGCAAAAGAGAAAAATAAAAAGGAATAGAGGAGAACACTATTAACTCTTGCATAAAAAGTAAATACATAAAAGTAAAAGATAGGCCCTTCGCAGAGGGAAGCAGAGGTTGTCATGCGCTTTTTGTTGTTGGATGCACAAGCTCTTAATGCAAAGGAACATCACTTTATATTGCCCCTTGTGATAGCAACCTTTATTATGCAGTCCATCGCTTTTATTTTTTTACCATCACAAGTTCGTACAAAGCTTATTTTCCCTTACAATAAAAGTTCATACACATTTAGAGGCAATTTTTATTGCTTTTTGCACCGATGACAACTTACTTGAAGGATCTTATTCAATCCATAGGTAGATATAATGGACTCTCATGACATAAAACTGGGTTTAAGGGTTTTGGATGCACAAGTAGTATCTCTACTTGGTGCGGATTTTTGGCTAGCAAAGATAGTGGGCAAGCACCACATGTTGGAGGATCTATGACAATATAACTTCTATGTGAATATAAGCAAACATAATTCATTACGTTGTCTTCCTTGTCCAACGTCAACGATTTGGCATAAAATACTTAATGGGGGCTCACAATCATAAAAGATGTCCAGGATAGTGTATTTGCATGTGAATCTTCTCTTCCCTTATTAATTTTTTCATGAATTGCATCATTGACCAATGCTATGTTTGTTAACTTCCAATAAATTTTACCACTTATACTTTTCTTTATGTAATGTCATTACTTTCCATAAGTTTAGCATATGATCTTTTTCATTATTTTCATTGCTAGGATTGAAACATAAAAGTAAAGAAGCAAAAACTCAAACTACTCTTTATTATATAACTCTCAACTCAATTACATAGATAGATAAATCACGAAACTAGCACTCGAAAATAGATCATACTAAACTTTTATTCAACTAGATCGCGAAATAACTAAGGATCGAACTAAAAATAGGTAAAGATAATAAAAGTGATGGTGATACGATATCGGGGCACCTCCCCCAAGCTTGGCACAAGCCAATGGAGTGCCCATACCCATATACTCAAATTTATTTCTTCGGTGATGATAGTGATGATGAAGTGGTGGGCTTGTCCTTCATAACATTGATTAGGATCTCCTTTAGGCTCTAGATTTCCTGGAGCACATGCTGTATCATCTCTGTATTCCTTTGGACTTCGGCCATAATATGCTTGTTCTCTGGGCCCCAAGCATTCTTTCCTGCATCACTTTCACTTGGACGAGAGATGTCCCAATTGGAGGGTATGTGCATACGAGGAGTATTTTCAACCCCATAATTGTGAACCAAGTTATGAAAATTGTTCCGATGTAACCTGTGTAAGGGCCTTCTAGGGGGAAGCCCTTCTTGTACCTCTGGATTCACATGGCATGTAGTACTTCTCACAGCTTGATGAGGGTTCGGAATTGTGGAGATGCCGGCAAGGGTTCCCCTCTCGGAAGCCGGAGGGTGGACCTCGAGCGAATCTCCATCATCTTCTTCCATGGTAACCTCTCCTTCCCCCCCTCCTGAGCTCCATATGCATCAACCAAGCATCGTCTCCCACATTGTTGGAGGAAGAGAAAGACATGATGCCTGGCCTCGAAATCTAACAAAAAACAACATGAGACAAGAACAGGGGGGATTTCTGCGATACGGTGGTCAAAACATCCGGGAGTATATATAAAGAACTGTTTCTTATTTTTGTATTTTTTTCTAATATTCCAAAACTGACAGAAAGTATTTTTATGGAATTTTTGGAGTCGGTTTACTTACCGTATCATGTACCTCTTCCTTTTTAGGGTTCTGGAGTGTTCTGGAAGGTCTCTCTTATGTATTCCTCCGGTGTAATTGTTTCAATAATATTAGTTTCAACATTAATGGGAGTACCTGAAATGTAGTGCTTAATTCTTTACCCATTCACTACTCTCGGATTAGTGCCTTCGGAGTTGTTTATTTTAATGACTCCGGAGCGATAAACTTCTTCGATGATATACGGTCCTTCCCATTTAGAGAGAAGTTTTCCTGCAAAGAATCTCAAATGAGAATTGTACAATAGAACATATTCACCCACTTTGAATTCTCGTTTTTGAATTCTTTTATCATGCCATCTTTTAACTTTTTCTTTAAACAATTTGGCATTTTCATAAGCTTGGGTTCTCCATTCATCTAGTGAGCTAATATCAAATAACCTCTTTTCACCGGCAAGCTTAAAATCATAATTGAGTTCTTTAATTGCCCAATATGCTTTTATGTTCTAACTCAAGAGGTAAATGACATACTTTTCCATAAACCATTTTATAAGGAGACATACCCGTAGGATTTTTATAAGCAGTTCTATAAGCCCATAATGCATCATCAAGTTTGTTAGACCAATTCTTTCTGGACCTATTGACAGTTTTTTGCAAAATTAATTTTATTTCTCTATTGCTCAATTCAACTTGACCACTAGATTGAGGGTGATAGGGAGATGCAATTCTATGGTTGACATCATATTTAGCAAGCAGTTTACAGAATGCACCATGAATAAAATGTGAACCACCATCAGTCATTAAATATCTAGGGACTCCGAACCTCGGGAAAATAACTTCTTTAAGCATTTTAATAGAAGTGTTATGACCAGACTACTAGTTGGAATAGCTTCTACCCACTTAGTAACGTAATCAACAGCAACTAAAATATGAGTATACCCATTGGATTTAGGAAAAGGTCCCATATAATCAAATCCCCAAACATCAAATGGTTCAATAGCAAGTGAATAATTCATAGGCATTTCCTGACGTCTACTAATATTCCCAACACTTTGGCATTCATCACAAGATAAGACAAACTTACGAGCATCCTTGAAAAGAGTAGGCCAATAAAAACCAGATTGTAATACCTTATGTGCAGTTCTGTCTCCCGCATGGTGTCCTCCGTAAGCCTCGGAATGACACTTCCGTAGGATTTGTTCCTGTTCATGCTTAGGTATACAACGTCTAATAATACCATCTACTCCTTCTTTATAAAGATGTGGGTCATCCCAGAAGTAATGTCTTAAATCAAAGAAGAACTTTTTCTTTTGTTGGTATGTGAAACTAGGTGGTATAAATTTAGCAACAATATAATTGGCATAGTCTGCATACCAAGGAGTGTTACGAGAAGCATTTATGACAGCTAATTGTTCATCAGGAAAATCATCATTAATAGGAAGTGGGTCATCAAGAACATTTTCCATTCTAGACAAATTATCTGCTACGGGATTCTCAGCTCCTTTTCTATCAATAATATGCAAGTCAAATTCCTATAGCAATAGAACCCACCTAATGAGTCTAGGTTTAGCATCTTTCTTTTCCGTAAGGTATTTAATAGCAGTATGATCAGTGTGAACAGTTACTTTAGAATCAACTATGTAAGATCTGAATTTATTGCATGCAAACAAAACTGCTAGAAATTCTTTCTCGGTAGTAGCATAATTTCTTTGAGCACTGTCTAGGGTTTTACTAGCATAATGGATAACATTTAATTTCTTATCAACTCTCTATCCTAGAACAGCACCAACAGCATAATCACTAGCATCACACATAATTTCAAAAGGCAAGTTCCAATCAGGTGGTTGAATAATAGGTGCAGTGGTTAAGGCTTTCTTTAGTGTTTCAAAGGCTTCTACACAATCATCATCAAAAACAAATGGAACATTTTTTTGCAAGAGATTGGTAAGAGGTCTAGAAATTTTAGAGAAGTCTTTTATAAACCTTCTATAGAAACCAACATGACCTAGGAAACTTCTTATACCTTTAATATCTTTAGGACAAGGCATTTTCTCAATTGCATCAACTTTAGCTTTATCAACTTCAATGCCTCTTTCAGAAATTTTATGCCCAAGGACTATACCTTCGTTAACCATAAAGTGGCACTTCTCCCAATTCAAGACGAGATTAGTTTGTTCACATCTCTGCAAAACTCGATCAAGGTTGCTTAAGCAATCATCAAAAGAAGTTCCGTAAACGGAAAAATCATCCATGAAAACCTCAATAATCTTTTCACAAAAGTCAGAGAATATAGCAGTCATACATCTTTGAAAGGTAGCAGGTGCATTACATAAACCAAAAGGCATACGACGATAAGCATAAGTTCCAAAAGGACAAGTAAAGGTGGTTTTCTCTTGGTCGGCTTGTGATACATGTATTTGAGAGAAACCAGAATATCCATCTAGGAAACAAAAGTGTGTATGTTTAGACAATCTTTCTAACATTTGATCAATAAAAGGTAAGGGGTAATGATCTTTTCTAGTGGCTTTGTTTAATTTTCTAAAATCAATTACCATCCTATAACCAGTTACAATTCTTTGTGGAATGAGTTCATTTTTATCATTAGGAACAACGGTAATACCTCCTTTCTTAGGGACACAATGAACGGGACTTACCCATCTACTATCAGCTATGGGATAGATTATACCTGCTTCCAGAAGCTTTAATATTTCAGTTCTTACCACCTCCTTCATCTTAGGATTTAATCGTCGTTGGTGGTCGACAACTGGTTTAGCATCAGGCTTCATATTAATTTTGTGCTGACATAGAGTGGGACTAATGCCCTTAAGATCATCAATAGTATATCCAATAGCAGCTCGGTGCTTCCTCAGAGTTTTTAGTAATCTCTTTTCTTCATGCTCTGAAAGGTTAGCACTAATAATAACATGATATATTTTCTTTTCATCTAGATAAGCATATTTCAATGTATTAGACAATTGCTTTAATTCAAATACAGGGTCACCCTTAGGTGGATGAGGGCCTCCAAGAGTTTCAACAGACAAATTGTGTTTAAGGATAGGTGGTTGATCAAAGAACATCTTATCTATTTCATTTCTTTCATTCATATGCATATCATTTTCATGGTCTAGTAAATATTGTTCTAACGGATCAGTAGGAGGTACGGCAATAGAAGCAAGACCAATAATTTCATCTTTACTAGGCAATTATTTATCATGAGGTTGTCTACTAAACTTAGAGAAATTAAACTCATGAGACATACCACCAAAATTAACACTAACAGTTTCTTTAGCGCAATCAATCTTGGCATTAACAGTGTTCAAGAAAGGTCTACCAAATATACAACAACAACAAACAACAACAAACAAAGCCTTTAGTCCCAAACAAGTTGGGGTAGGCTAGAGGTGAAACCCATAAGATATCGCGAGCAACTCATGGTTCTGGCACATGGATAGCAAGCTTCCACGCAGCCCTGTCCATGGCTAGTTCTTTGGTGATGCTCCAATCCTTCAGGTCTCTCTTTACGGACTCTTCCCATGTCAAGTTCGGTCTACCCCGGCCTCTTTTGACAATATCAGCACGCTTTAGCCGTCCGCTATGTACTGGGGCTTCTGGAGGCCTGCGCTGAATATGTCCAAACCATCTCAGATGATGTTGGACAAGCTTCTCTTCAATTGGCGCTACCCCAACTCTATCTCGTATATCATCATTCCAGATTCGGTCCTTCCTTGTGTGGCCACACATCCATCTCAACATGCGCATCTCCGCCACACCTAACTGTTGCACATGTCGCCTTTTAGTCGGCCAACACTCAGCGCCATACAACATTGCGGGTCGAACCGCCGTCCTATAGAACTTGCCTTTTAGCTTTTGTGGCACCCTCTTGTCACAGAGAATGCTAGAAGCTTGGCGCCACTTCATCCATCCGGCTTTAATTCGATGGTTCACATCTTCATCGATATCCCCATCCTTCTGCAACATTGACCCCAAATATCGAAAGGTGTCCTTCTGCGGCACCACCTGCCCATCAAGGCTAACATCCTCCTCCTCCTCCTCCTCCTCATGCCTAGTAGTACCGAAAGCGCACCTCATGTACTCGGTTTTAGTCCTACTAAGTCTAAAACCTTTCGATTCCAAAGTTTGCCTCCATAACTCCAACTTCCTGTTGACCCCCGTCCGACTCTCATCGACTAGCACGACATCGTCCGCAAAGAGCATACACCATGGGATATCTCCTTGTATATCCCTTGTGACCTCATCCATCACCAAGGCAAAAAGATAAGGGCTCAAAGCTGACCCTTGATGCAGTCCTATCTTAATCGGGAAGTCATCAGTGTCGCCATCACTTGTTCGAACACTTGTCACAACATTATCGTACATGTCCTTGATGACGGTAATGTACTTTGCTGGGACTTTGTGTTTCTCCAAGGCCCACCACATAACATTCCGCGGTATCTTATCATAGGCCTTCTCCAAGTCAATGAACACCATATGCAGGTCCTTCCTTTGCTCCCTATATCTCTCAATAAGTTGTCGTACTAAGAAAATGGCTTCCATGGTCGACCTCCCAGGCATGAAACCAAACTGATTTTTGGTCACGCTTGTCATTCTTCTTAAGCGGTGCTCAATGACTCTCTCCCATAGCTTCATTGTATGGCTCATCAGTTTAATTCCACGGTAATTAGTACAATTCTCAACATCCCCCTTGTTCTTGAAGATTGGTACTAATATACTCCGTCTCCATTCTTCTGGCATCTTGTTTGCCCGAAAAATGAGGTTGAAAAGTTTGGTTAGCCATACTATCGCTATGTCCCCGAGGCCTCTCCACACCTCAATGGGGATACAATCAGGGCCCATCGCCTTGCCTCCTTTCATCCTCTTCAAAGCCTCCTTGACCTCCGACTCCTGGATTCGCCGCACAAAAAGCCTGCTAGTATCAGCAAAGGAGTCGTCCAGATCAATGGTAGATCTCTCACTCTCCCCATTGAACAGCTTGTCAAAGTACTCCCGCCATCTATGCTTAATCTCCTCGTTCTTCACCAGGAGTTGATCTGCTCCGTCCTTGATGCACTTGATTTGGTCAACATCCCTCGTCTTCCTCTCTCGGATCTTGGCCATCTTATAGATGTCCCTTTCGCCTTCCTTCGTGTCTAACCGTTGGTAGAGGTCCTCATACGCCCGGCCCCTTGCTTCACTCACAGCTCGATTTGCGGCCTTCTTTGCCATCTTGTACTTCTCTATGTTGTCCGCACTCCTATCCAGATATAGGCGTCTGAAACACTCTTTCTTCTCCTTAATTGCCTTCTGGACATCATTGTTCCACCACCAGGTATCTTTAGCTTCTCTTCTACTTCCCCTGGACACTCTAAACTCCTCTGAGGCCACCTTACGAATGCAAGTCGCCATCTTCATCCACATGTTGTCTACATCACCTCCTTCCTCCCAAGGGCCCTCCTTAATGACCCTCTCCTTGAACGCCTGAGCTACCTCCCCCTTGAGCTTCCACCACTTCGTTCTAGCGACTTTGGCACGCTTGTCCCGCTGGACACGAATCCGAAAGCGGAGGTCAGCAACCACAAGCTTATGCTGAGGGACAACACTCTCTCCAGGTATCACCTTACAGTCTAGGCATGCACGCCTGTCTTCTCTTCTCGAGAGGATGAAATCAATCTGGCTAGAGTGTTGCCCACTACTGTAAGTCACTAGATGTGATTCTCTCTTCTTAAAGAGGGTGTTAGCTATGATCATGTTGTAGGCTAGCGCAAAGCTTAAGACATCTTCTCCTTCTTGGTTCCTGATGCCATAGCCAAAACCCCCATGCACCCCTTCAAAACCTGTGTTAGATGTGCCCACGTGGCCATTGAGGTCTCCTCCTATGAAGAGCCTCTCGCCAATCGGTACACTCCTAACCATGTCCTCTAGGCCTTCCCAGAACTCCCTCTTGGTGTTCTCATTGTGGCCTACTTGCGGGGCATACGCGTTGATAACGTTGAGAACTAAGTCCCCAACTACCAGCTTGACCAGGATAATCCGGTCCCCACGTCTCTTGACGTCTACCACTCCATCCTTGAGGCTCTTGCTGATCAAGATGCCTACTCCATTTCTGTTTGCAACCGTCCCCGTGTACCACAGCTTGAAGCCGGTACCCTCCACCTCCTTCGCCTTTTGTCCCCTCCATTTGGTCTCTTGGACGCAAAGGATATCAACGCCTCTCCTCACCGCGGTATCAACTACCTCCCGAAGCTTACCTGTCAGAGACCCTATGTTCCAGCTACCTAAGCGAATCCTCCTAGGCTCGGCTAGCTTCCTTACCCTTCGCACTCGTCGAGTCAAATGCGAAGACCCTTGCTCAATTTCCACTACACCCGGGCGCCGATGTAGAGCGCCACTAAGGATGCGACGACCCGATCCTCGCTCACTTGCCACCGTATCCAGATCAAGATATGGCGCGCCACCTGGGGGGTGATGGCCCGGCCCTTGCCCATTTTCCACCACACCCGGGATATAATGGGATAAAAATTATCTTGTGGACAACCGAGGACTAAAAAGACAGTAGGGTATTTTATTTTTCCACACAAGACTTCAATATCTCTAACAATCCCAAGCGACGTAATGGTATCTCTGTTTACAAGCTTAATAGTAACATCAATGTCCTCTATTTCAATAGGTGCAATATCATTCATAATTTCTTGATATAAGGTAAACGGAATAGCACTCACACTAGCACCCAAATCACATAAGCCATGATAACAATGATCTCCTATTTTGACAGAGATAACAGGCATGCCTACTACAGGTCTGTTTTTATCTTTAGGATCGGGTTTAGCAATTCTAGCTGCTTCATCACAGAAGTAAATAACATGCCCATCTATATTATCGACCAAGAGATCTTTAACCATAGCAACATTAGGTTCAAATTTAATTTGCTCAGAAGGTCTAGGTGCTCTAATATTACTTTTGTTAACCACAGTTGAAACTTTAGCATGTTCCTTAATCCTAACAGGAAAAGGTGGTTTCTCAATATAAGCAGTAGGCACAACTGGATCAACATGGTAAACAATTGTTTCTTCTTTAACACTAACGGGTTCCTCAATCTTTTCTTTAACAAGGGGATGATATTTAAACCACTTCCCCTTAGGGAGATCAACATGAGTAGCAAATGATTCACAAAAGAGAGCTACTATCTCAGAGTCAAGTCCATATTTAGTGCTAAACTTATGAAAAGCATCGATATCCATAAAAGATTTAACACAATCGAACTCAAGTATTATACCTGACTCATTACCTTTGTCGAGTTCCCAATCTTCAGAGTTGCATTTAATTCTTTTCAGAAGATCCCATCTGAATTCAATAGTTTTCTTCATAAAGGAGCCAGTCGAAGAAGAATCGAGCATGGTTTGATCATCATGAGAAAGCCGAGCATAAAAATTCTGAAAGATAATTTCTCTTGAGAGCTCATGATTGGGGCTTGTGTACATCATGTACTTAAGCCTCCCCCAAGCTTGAGCGATGCTTTCTCCTTCACGAGGCCAAAAATTATATATATAATTCCGATCACGATGAACCAAATGCATAGGATAAAATTTCTGGTGGAATTCCAGTTTCAATCGGTTCCAGTCCCATGTATCAGTATCATCACATAGCCTATACCATGTCAATGCCTTTCCCTCCAAAGATAAAGGAAATACTTTCTTCTTAACTCCATCTCCGGATAAACCTGCAAATTTAAACAATCCACAAATTTTATCCACATAGATCAAGTGCATATCAAGATGTATTGTTCCATCTCCTGCATAAGGATTAGCTAGCAGTTTCTCTATCATACCCGAAGGAATCTCATAATAAATATTTTTAGTAGGTGCAATAGGTGGAGGGGCAACTCTTGGTGCTTCCGGTCGAGGTGAAGATACCCCGAACAAACCCCTCAAAGGATTACTTTCCATAGTGACAAGTGACAATAAATTTCAGCACGTAATATAAATGTTTCCTTATCAAATTCCACTCACCAAAGGCACTTCATTCCCCGGCAACGGTGCCAGAAAAGAGTCTTGATGACCCACAAGTATAGGGGATCAATCGTAGTACTTTCAATAAGTAAGAGTGTCGAACCCAACGAGGAGCAGAAGGAAATGACAAGCTGTTTTCAGGAAGGTATTTTCTGCAAGCACTGAAATTATCGGTAATGATTAGTTTGATAGCAAGATAATTTGTAACAAGTGACAAGTAGCAATAGTAACAAAGAGTGCAGCAAGGTGGCCCAATCCTTTTTGTAGCAAAGGACAAGCCGGAATGATCTCTTATAATAAGCAAAGCGTTCTCGAGGACACATGGGAATTTCATCTAGTCACTTTCATCATGTTTGTTTGATTCGCGTTCGCTACTTTGATAATTTGATATGTGGGTGGACCGGTGCTTGGGTGCTGTTCTTACTTGAACAAACCTCCCACTTATGATTAACCCCTCTCGCAAGCATCCGCAACTACGAAAGAAGAATTAAGATAAATCTAACTATAGCATTAAACATATGGATCCAAATCAGCCCCTTACGGAATAGCGCATAAACTAGGGTTTAAGCTTCTGTCACTCTAGCAACCCATCATCTAATTACTACTCCACAATGCATTCCCTTAGGCCCAAAGATGGTGAAGTGTCATGTAGTCGACGTTCACATGACACCACTAAGAGAATCACAACATACACATCATCAAAATATCGAACGAATACCAAATTCACATGATTGCTTATGACAAGACTTCTCACATGTCCTCAAGAACAAAAGTAACTACTCACACATCATCAACATGCTCATGACCAGTAGGGTATTTAATTGCATAATAGATCTGAACATATAATCTTCCACCAAATAAACCAACTAGCATCAACTACAAGATGTAATCAACACTACCAGCAGCCCACAGGTACCAATCTGAGGTTTTGAGACAAAGATTGAATACAAGAGATGAACTAGGGTTTGAGATGAGATGGTGTTGTTGAAGATGTTGATGAAGATTGGTCCTCCCACGATGAGAGGATCGTTGGTGATGTCGATGGCTTCGATTTCCCCCTCCCGGAGGGAAGTATCCCCGGCGGAATCGCTCCGCCGGAGAGCAAAAGTGCTCCTGCCCAAGTTCCGCCTCGAGACGGCGGCGCCCCGTCCCAAAAGTCTTCTCCTTATTTTTTCTAGGGCAAATGGGCTTATATTCCAGAAAATGGGCACCGGAGGCTGGCCAGGGGCCCCACAAGCCACCAGGGCGCGCCTAGGAGGTGGGGGGTGGCGCGCCCTGGTGCCTCATGGGCACCTGGGTGGCCCCCTCTGGTACTTCTTTCTTTCAGTATTTTTTATTTATTCCAAAATAAATCTCCGTGAAATTTTAGCTCATTTGGAGATGTGCAGAATAGGTATCTCTGACATAGTTTTTTCAGGTCCAGAATTCCAGCTGCCGGCAATCTCCCTCCTTGTGTAAATCTTGCATATTAAGAGAGAAAATGCATTAGAATTGCTCCACAAAGTATTATATTGATTAAAAACACTATAAATAACAGTAGGAAAACATGATGCAAAATGGACGTATCAGGCGGCATGGACGTATGTTAAGTAGAAGGGATGCGTTGGCAAATGCGTCGGTCCAAAACCGAGGAGGCACGTTAGCATGAAAGAGAAGGGTACAGACGCAATCATTGAGAGTGCATAGCACACGTTCAGCGCGGCCATTTTGCTGAGATGTGTATGGGCATGTGAGGCGAAAGATGGTGCCATGTGATTCGAGAAGTGTGCGAACGGCAAGATTGTCAAATTCTTTCCCGTTATCGGTTGGGAGTGCATGTATGGGATGACCAAACTGTGTGAAGACGTAGGCATAAAAAGGCGTAAGAGTCGCTAGTACATCGGACTTGCGACGTAAAGGAAACGTCCACACATAATGCGAAAAATCGTCTAAGATCACGAGGTAATAAAGATAGCCAGTGTTACTCGCGACCGGAGATGTCCATACATCACTATGAAGTAATTGAAACGAAAAAGAAGATATGGTGGTGGATGCACTAAAAGGAAGACGAACATGCTTTCCGACACGGCAAGCATGACAAGTATGATCGTCGATCTTACTACATGTGAATGAAAAACTCTGAAGGATATGACGAAGTGCGGCTGAATTTGGATGACCCAAACAAGCATGCCAAAGGTCTACCCCGACGGAGAGGGTGACTGGGGCGGCAGTGGCGGTGGAGGATGAGTGCACCGAGTAGAGCTCGTCTAGGCTGTCACATCGGTGAAGAACCATCCGTGTACGGGCGTCCTTAACAGAAAACCCAATTTCGTCAAATTCAACAGTAACAGGATTTTCACGAGTAAAAGAACGAACAGAAACAAGATTCTTGATGAGTGCAGGCGAGACTAGAATGTTAGACGTAGATAATGGCATGGATGTAGAAGAAAAAGAACTATGACCGATATGGGTGATAGGTAAAGAAGAGCCATCGCCTACGGTGATGCGAGTGGATGTGTTAACCGAAGAGGAAGAGATGAGGTTACCGGGATGTGATGACATGTGGGCGGTAGCGCCCGTGTCCATGTACCAATCACCACCGCCGCCGTAGTTACTCGGTGAAGGAGCCGAGTGCAGTGCCGCTAGAGGAGTGGGATCCCATGGCGTGGAGGGCGGCGGCATGACAGAGCCCCCGTAGGGCTGGGGTGGTGGCGACAGCGGGTAGCCACCCGCCATCGGCGGCGCGGGAAGCGGTGGGTAGCCGCCATCGGGCTGCTGGTGAGGCGCCTCCAGGTGCGCCTGTTGACCGGTCGGGCGCGGACCGAGGTGACTCAGTGCGGGGCCGCACGACATGTGGGAGGCGTGGACCACTCCGGTCCATGGGTTAGGGCCGGCGAGAGGGTTGGAGGCACCGGAGAGGGAAGAGTGTTGGAAATATGCCCTAGAGGCAATTAATAAAGTGTTTATTATTATCATATTTCTCCGTTCATGATAATGGTTTATTATTCATGCTAGAATTGTATTGACCGGAAACTAAATACATGTGTGGATAATAGACAAATACTATGTCCCTAGTATGCCTCTACTAGACTAGCTCGTTGATCAAAAGATGGTCAAGGTTTCCTGACCATGGACATGAGTTGTCATTTGATAACGGGATCACATCATTAGGAGAATGATGTGATGGACATGACCCAACCGTTAGCATAGCAAATGATCGTTCAGTTTATTGCTATTGCTTTCACTATGTCAAATACACGTTCCTCTGACCATGAGATCATGCAACTCCTGGATACCGTAGGAATACTTTGGGTGTATCAAACATCACAATGTTACTGGGTGATTATAAAGGTGCACTACAGGTATCTCCGAAAGTGTTTGTTGAGTTGGCATGGATCGAGATTGGGATTTGTCACTCCGACTATCGGAGAGGTATCTCTGGGCCCTCTCGGTAATACAGCATCACAGAAGCCTTGCAAGCACCGTGACTAAAGAGTTGGTTGCAAGATGATGTATTACGGAACGAGTAAAGAGACTTGCCGGTAAAGAGATTGAACTAGGTATTGGATACCGACAATCGAATCTCGGGCAAGTAACATACCGCCAGACAAAGGGAACAACGTATGTTGACATATGAGGTTCACCGATAAAGATCTTCGTGGAATATGTAGGAACCAATATGAGCATCCAGGTTCCGCTGTTGGTTATTGACCGGAGAGTCGTCTCGATCATGTCTACATCATTCCCGAACCCGTAGGGTCCGCACACTTAAGGTTCGATGACGATTTAGTATTATATGAGTTATGTGATTGGTGGCCGAAGTTTGTTCGGAGTCCCGGATGAGATCACGGACATGACGAGGAGTCTCGAAATGGTCGAGAGGTAAAGATTCATATATTGGAAGGCTATATTCGGACGTCGGAAAGGTTCCGAGTGATTCGGGTATTTTTTGGTGTACCGGGGAGTTACGAGAATTCACCGGGAGAAGTAATGGGCCTTATTGGGCCATACGGGAAAAGGAGAGGCAGGCCACGTGAGGAGGCGCGCGCCCCCACTTGCCCAAACCGAATTGGACTAGGGGAGGGGGCGCAGCCCCCTCTTTCCTTTCCCTCTCCCTTCCCCCTTTCCTACTCCGTATGGGAGGTGGAATCCTACTAGGACTAAGGAGTCCTAGTAGGACTCCCCACACTTGGCGCACCCCTAGGGGGCCGGCCTCCTCCCTCTCATCCTTTATATACGAGGGCAAGGGGGCACCCCAAAGTACAACAATTGTCCCGTGTGCGGTGCCCCGATCTCTGTTTTCCACCTCGGTCATATTTTCGGAGAGCTTAGGTGAAGCCCTGCCGGAATCAGTTCACCGTCACCATCGCTACGCCGTCGTGCTGACGGAACTCATCTACTACCTCGACGTCTTGCTGGATCAAGAAGGCGAGGAACGTCACCGAGCTGCACGTGTGTAGAACTCGGAGGTGCCGTACGTTCGGTACTCGATCGGTGGAGCTCGAAGGATTGTTCGACTACATCAACCGCGTTGTGAGACGCTTCCGCTAACGGTCTACGAGGGTACGTAGGCACACTCTCCCCTCTCGTAGCTATGCATCTCCATGGATAGATCTTGCGTGAGCGTAGGAAATTTTTGAAATTCATGCTCCGTTCCCCATCAGTGGCATCCGAGCCAGGTCTATGCGTAGATGTGATTTGCACGAGTAGAACACAAGTGAGTTGTGGGCGTGGGTGTATACATATTGCTTGCCGTTACTAGTTGATACTTGATTCGGCGGTATTGTGAGATGAAGCGGCCCGGACCAACATTACGCGTACGCTTACGCGAGACAAGTTTCACCGCTAAGTGCACTCGTTGCATAAAAGTGACTGGCGGGTGTCTGTCTCTCTCACTTTAGTTGAATCGGTTTCAATGAAGAGGGTTCTTTTAGAAGATCAAAAAGCAATCACTACACCACGTTGTGGTTTTGCGTAGGTAAGAACGGTTCTTGCAAACCCGTAGCAGCCACGTAAAACTTGCAACAACAAAGTAGAGGACGTCTAACTTATTTTTGCAGGGTATGCTGGTGATGTGATATGGTCAAGACATGATGTGATATAAGTTGTTGTATGAGATGATCATGTTTTGTAAGTTATCAGGCAACCGGCAGGAGCCTTATGGTTGTCTCTTTATTGTATGCAATGCCAACGCTATGTAATTGCTTTTCTTTACCGCTATGAGTTAGCAGTAGTAGTAGTAGCAATAGCCGGCGAGACGACCATGACGCTGTGATGGAGATCAAGGTGTCACGACGCTACGATGGAGATCATGGTGTCAATCCGGTGACAATGGAGATCATGACGGTGCTTGGCTGATGGAGATCAAAAGCACAAGACGATGATGGCCATATCATGTCACATATATTGAATTGCATGTGATGTTAATCCTTTTATGCATCTTATTTTGCTTAGGACGACGGTAGCATTATAAGATGATCCCTTCACTAAATTTCAAGATAAGTGTTCTCCCCTAGTATGCACCGTTGCGAAGGTTCGACGCTTCTAAGCACCACGTGATGATCGGGTGTGATGGATTCTTTCGTTCGCATACAACGGGTGTAAGCCAGTTTTACACACGCAGAATACTTGGGTTAAACTTGACGAGCCTAGCATATACAGATATGGCCTCAGAACACAAGAGACCGAAAAGGTCGAACATGAGTCATATAGTAGATATGATCAACATGAAAGATGTTCACCATTGATAACTAATCCAGCTCACGTGATGATCGGACGTGGCTTAGTTGATGTGGATCATGTTACACTTAGACAACTTGAGGGATGTTAATCTAAGTGGGAGTTCTTAAATAATTTGATTAATTGAACTTCAATTATCATGAACATAGTCTAAATAATCTTTGCAATTGTATGTTGTAGATCAATGGCCCGCGCTGTAGTTCCACTGAATTTTAATGCGTTCCTAGAGAAAGCTAAGTTGAAAGATGATGGAAGCAACTATGCGGATTGGGTCCGTAATCTGAGGATCATCCTCATTGCTGCACAGAAGGCTTATGTCCTTGATGCACCGCTAGGTGTCGCACCCCCTCCCTCGTCTGTCGACGTTATGAACGCCTGGCAGACACGTGTTGATGACTACTCGATAGTTCAGTGTGCCATGCTTTACGGCTTAGAACCGGGGCTCCAAAGACGTTTTGAGCATCACGGAGCATATGAGATGTTCCAAGAGCTGAAACTTGTATTTCAAGCTCATGCCCGGGTCGAGAGATATGATGTCTCCGACAAGTTCTTTAGCTGTAAGATGGAGGAGAATAGTTCTGTCAGTGAGCATATACTCAAGATGTCTCGGTTGCATAACCGCTTGACTCAGTTGGGAGTTAATCTTCCAGATGATTCGGTTATTGACAGAATTCTCCAATCACTGCCACCAAGCTATAAGGGCTTTGTGATGAACTATAATATGCAAAGAATGGAAAAGTCTATTTCCGAGCTCTTCGCTATGCTCAAAGCTGCGGAGGTAGAAGTCAAGAAGGAGCATCAAGTGTTGATGGTAAAGAAGAGCACTAGTTTCAAGAAGGGCAAGGGAAAGAAGGGGAACTTCAAGAAGAACGGCAAATCAGTTGCTGCTCCCACGAAGAAACCCAAGTCTGTACCCAAACCCAAGACTGAGTGTTTCTACTGCAAGGGGACTGGTCACTGGAAGCGGAACTGCCCCAAGTACCTGGCAGATAAGAAGGCTGGCAACATCAACAAAGGTATATTTGATATACATGTTATTGATGTGTACCTTACCAATACTCGTAGTAGCACCTGGGTATTTGATACTGGTTCGGTTGCTCATATTTGTAACTCGAAACAGGAGCTACGGAATAAATGAAGATTGCCTAAGGACGAGGTGACGATGCGCGTCGGGAACGGTTCAAGAGTTGAAGTTATCGCCGTCGGCACGCTACCTCTACATCTACCCTCGGGATTAGTGATGAACCTAAATAATTGTTATTTGGTGCCTGCGTTGAGAATGAACATTATATCTGGATCTTGTTTATTGCGAGACGGTTATTCATTTAAATCAGAGAATAAAAGTTGTTCTATTTTGATGAATAATATCTTTTATGGTCATGCACCGCTTGTGAATGGTTTATTCTTGTTGAATCTCGATCGTGGTGATACACACATCCATAATATTGATGCCAAAAGACGCAAAATTGATAATGATAGTACCACATATTTGTGGCACTGCCGCTTAGGTCATATTGGTGTAAAACGCATGAAGAAACTCAATACAGATGGACTTTTGGAATCACTTGATTATGAATCATTTGAGACGTGCGAACCATGCCTCATGGGCAAGATGACTAAGACTCCGTTCTCCGAAACAATGGAGCGAGCAACAGACTTGTTGGAAATAATACATACCGATGTATGCGGTCCGATGAGTGTTGAGGCGCGCGGTGGATATCGTTATGTTCTCACGTTCACAGATGATTTGAGTAGATATGGCTATGTCTACTTGATGAAGCATAAATCTGAAACATTTGAAAAGTTCAAAGAATTTCAGAGTGAAGTAGAGAACCATCGTAACAAGAAAATAAAGTTCTTACGATCTGATCGTGGAGGAGAATATTTGAGTTACGAGTTTGGCAATCACTTAAAACAATGTGGAATTGTTTCACAGCTCACGCCACCTGGAACACCACAGCGTAATGGTGTGTCCGAACGTCGTAATCGTACTCTATTAGATATGGTGCATTCTATGATGTCTCTTACCGATTTGCCACTATCATTTTGGGGTTATGCATTAGAGACAGCTGCATTCACTTTAAACAGGGCACCGTCTAAATCCGTTGAGATGACACCGTATGAACTGTGGTTTGGTAAGAAACCTAAGCTGTCGTTTCTGAAAGTTTGGGGATGCGATGCTTATGTGAAAAGGCTTCAGCCAGATAAGCTCGAACCCAAAGCGGATAAGTGCGTCTTCATAGGATACCCAAAGGAGACCGTTGGGTACACCTTCTACCACAGATCCGAAGGCAAAGTATTCGTTGCTAAGAATGGATCCTTTCTAGAGAAGGAGTTTCTCTTGAAAGAAGTGAGTGGGAGGAAAGTAGAACTTGATGAGGTAATTGTACCTCCTCTGGATAGTAGTACTCCACAGAAAGAAATTTCTGTGACATCGACACAGACCAGAGAAGAAGTTGATGATGATGATCATGAAACTTCGGATCAAGTTGTTACTGAACTTCGAAGGTCAACCAGGACACGTTCCGCACCAGAGTGGTACGGAAATCCAGTCTTGGAGGTCATGTTGCTAGACAACGATGAACCTTCGAACTATGAAGAAGCGATGGCAAGCCCGGATTCCGACAAATGGCTTGAGGCCATGAATTCCGAGATTGGATCCATGTATGAGAACAAAGTATGGACTTTGGTAGACTTGCCCGATGAACGGCGAGCTATTGAAAATAAATGGATCTTTAAGAAGAAGACGGACGCTGATGGTAATGTCACCGTCTATAAAGCACGACTTGTTGCTAAAGGTTATTGACAAGTTCAAGGAGTTGACTACGATGAGACTTTCTCACCTGTAGCGATGCTAAAGTCTGTCAGAATTATGTTAGCAATTGCCGCGTTTTATGAATATGAAATCTGGCAAATGGACGTCAAAACGGCATTCCTTAATGGATTCCTTAAGGAAGAATTGTATATGATGCAACCGGAAGGTTTTGTCGATCCTAAAGATGCTAACAAAGTATGCAAGCTCCAGCGATCCATCTATGGACTGGTGCAAGCATCTCGGAGCTGGAATACTCGCTTTGATGAAGTGATCAAAGCGTTTGGGTTTATACAAACTTATGGAGAAGCTTGTATTTACAAGAAAGTGAGTGGGAGCTCTGTGGCATTTCTCATATTATATGTGGATGACATATTATTGATGGGAAATGACATAGAATTTCTGGAAAGCATAAAGGGTTATTTTAACAAAAGTTTTTCAATGAAGGATCTCGGAGAAGCTGCTTACATATTAGGCATCAAGATCTATAGAGATAGATCAAGACGCCTCATTGGACTTTCACAAAGCACATACCTTGACAAGATTTTGAAGAAGTTCAAAATGGATCAGTCAAAGAAAGGGTTCTTGCGTGTATTGCAAGGTGTGAGATTGAGTAAGACTCAAAGCCCGACCACGGCAGAAGACAAAGAGAAGATGAGTGTCATCCCCTATGCCTCAGCCATAGGCTCTATTATGTATGCCATGCTGTGTACCAGACCTGATGTGTGCCTCGCTATTAGCTTGGTGGGAAGGTACCAAAGTGATCCAGGAGTAGATCACTGGACAGCGGTCAAGAATATCCTGAAGTACCTGAAAAGGACCAAGGACATGTTTCTCGTTTATGGAGGTGACAAAGAGCTCGTCGTAAAGGGTTACGTCGATGCTAGCTTTGACACAGATCCAGATGACTCTAAGTCACAATCTGGATACGTATTTATTCTTAATGGTGGAGCGGTCAGTTGGTGCAGTTCCAAGCAGAGCGTCGTGGCGGGATCTACATGTGAGGCGGAATACATAGCTGCTTCCGAAGCAGCACATGAAGGAGTCTGGATGAAGGAGTTCATATCCGATCTAGGTGTCATACCTAGTGCATCGGGTCTAATGACTATCTTATGTGACAACACTGGAGCAATTGCTATAGCAAAGGAGCCCAGGTTTCACAAGAGAACCAAGCATATAAAGCGTCGCTTCAACTCCATTCGGAATTTGATTAAGGATGGAGACATAGAGATTTGCAAAGTACACACGGATCTGAATGTGGCAGACCCGTTGACTAAACCTCTTCCACGAGCAAAACATGATCAGCACCAGAATGTGATGGGTGTTAGATTCATTACAATGTAATTGACTCTAGTGCAAGTGGGAGACTGTTGGAAATATGCCCTAGAGGCAATTAATAAAGTGTTTATTATTATCATATTTCTCCGTTCATGATAATGGTTTATTATTCATGCTAGAATTGTATTGACCGGAAACTAAATACATGTGTGGATAATAGACAAATACTATGTCCCTAGTATGCCTCTACTAGACTAGCTCGTTGATCAAAAGATGGTCAAGGTTTCCTGACCATGGACATGAGTTGTCATTTGATAACGGGATCACATCATTAGGAGAATGATGTGATGGACATGACCCAACCGTTAGCATAGCAAATGATCGTTCAGTTTATTGCTATTGCTTTCACTATGTCAAATACACGTTCCTCTGACCATGAGATCATGCAACTCCCGGATACCGTAGGAATACTTTGGGTGTATCAAACGTCACAACGTTACTGAGTGATTATAAAGGTGCACTACAGGTATCTCCGAAAGTGTTTGTTGAGTTGGCATGGATCGAGATTGGGATTTGTCACTCCGACTATCGGAGAGGTATCTCTGGGCCCTCTCGGTAATACAGCATCACAGAAGCCTTGCAAGCACCGTGACTAAAGAGTTAGTTGCAAGATGATGTATTACGAAACGAGTAAAGAGACTTGCCGGTAACGAGATTGAACTAGGTATTGGATACCGACGATCGAATCTCGGGCAAGTAACATACCGCCAGACAAAGGGAACAACGTATGTTGACATATGAGGTTCACCGATAAATATCTTCGTGGAATATGTAGGAACCAATATGAGCATCCAGGTTCCGCTGTTGGTTATTGACCGGAGAGTCATCTCGATCATGTCTACATCATTCCCGAACCCGTAGGGTCCGCACACTTAAGGTTCGATGACGATTTAGTATTATATGAGTTATGTGATTGGTGGCCGAAGTTTGTTCGGAGTCCCGGATGAGATCACGGACATGACGAGGAGTCTCGAAATGGTCGAGAGGTAAAGATTCATATATTGGAAGGCTATATTCGGACGTCGGAAAGGTTCCGAGTGATTCGGGTATTTTTTGGAGTACCGGGGAGTTACGGGAATTCACCGGGAGAAGTAATGGGCCTTATTGGGCCATACGGGAAAAGGAGAGGCAGGCCACGTGAGGAGGCGCGCGCCCCCACTTGCCCAAACCGAATTGGACTAGGGAGGGGGCGCAGCCCCCTCTTTCCTTTCCCTCTCCCTTCCCCCTTTCCTACTCCGTATGGGAGGTGTAATCCTACTAGGACTAAGGAGTCCTAGTAGGACTCCCCACACTTGGCGCACCCCTAGGGGGCCGGCCTCCTCCCTCTCATCCTTTATATACGGGGCAAGGGGGCACCCCAAAGTACAACAATTGTCCCATAGCCGTGTGCGGTGCCCCGATCTCTGTTTTCCACCTCGGTCATATTTTCGGAGAGCTTAGGCGAAGCCCTGCCGGAATCACTTCACCGTCACCGTCGCCACGCCGTCGTGCTGACGGAACTCATCTACTACCTCGACGTCTTGCTGGATCAAGAAGGCGAGGAACGTCACCGAGCTGCATGTGTGTAGAACTCGGAGGTGCCGTACGTTCGGTACTCGATCGGTGGAGCTCGAAGGATTGTTCGACTACATCAACCGCGTTGTGAGACGCTTCCGCTAACGGTCTACGAGGGTACGTAGACACACTCTCCCCTCTCGTAGCGATGCATCTCCATGGATAGATCTTGCGTGAGCGTAGGAAATTTTTGAAATTCATGCTCCGTTCCCCATCAAAGAGTTGGGGGAGTCCGTGGCGGCAGCAGCAGATGGAGATGGGAGAAAGAGGTGCGGCGGCTATGGTGGATGAGGGTTAGGGTTTTTGTGAGAAGGGAGGGAGAGAGGCAGCGGCGGCAGTAGGGGCGGCGGCTGCGGTGGGAAGAGGAAGGGGCGGTGGCGGCGGCAGGTTGCGGCGGCGACTGGAGGTAGCGGTGGCGGCGGCGGCGAGGAGCGGAGGTTGAGATGAGAAGGGAGGGAGAGAGGCAGCGGCGGCAGGAGGGCGGTGGCTGTGGTGTGGAGAGGAAGGGGCGGTGGTTGAAGGTAGCGACTGTGGCGGCAAGGTGCGGCGACGGCGAGGAGCGGAAGCTAGGTCGCAGGAGAGAAAACATAAACTGATACCATGTTGTTAGGAAAGATGAGATTGCATGCGACACAATTGATTGATCACGTGCAAGTGCACATATATAGGTACAAGGGTGCACGACCTCGTCTTGTCTCTCAAGATATACACTGTACGTAGGAAAAAGGAGACGTGACAATACATGACCCTAACCTATACGTATATACACGTTCAACAGTGATAAGACATGCGTGCGTTCACAAAGTGTAGTGGGCCAGAGCAATCAAATTAGCGAGCTCAATGTAGGCATCTCCGTCGTCTCAGAAGAATGATTCTTCCATTGCCTAAAAAACTAATGGAGTCCTTTAACCATACGTGTTGCAACTTGCAATGAAGACGTCAACATTTCGGAAAATGACTCTCATGTTACGGCGATGTTGAAAGATGAAATTGCATATTTCTTCTCTCTACGTCTATAATTATCATGGTGACATCAAAATGATAGTTTTTTTTAGTTTTCTAGAGGTTTCATTTCTGGAATACATGACAATTATTGCAGTTTTTCAAGGTCCTGTTGAGTATATTAGCAATTTTTTGATTAAATTGATCCAAAAATAAATCATGAGCATGGCAGTGATAGTATTGAACATATACGGATATTTGGTCACGTAAGCATGTCGCAAATAGTAAACACATTTACATATAACAGTAGTACGGCTAACACAGAAATAAATAGGAGCGGGATAGGCGTGTTATACCCTCCAGTCGGCCAGGACGAAGCTACGGCGACAACGGCCTTCTTGTCAGCAGCGAGCTTCACGGCGTCAGTGGACATGGTGAGGTCCTCGTCGCCCTCCTCACGCAGCAGGGCGTCCCAGTCGATGGGGTCCGCCTCGCTGCCGGATCAGCCGCTGGCTGCGCTGCCGGAGCACGACATGGGGAGGGGAGGGACGGGAGGAGACGAGTGATGGAGTGCGGAGAGTTCGAGAGTGTTGACTGGCTATCTAGGGCTCGTTTGGGAAGAGTATATGTGAGGACGGGGTGGGTCAACGTGATGAAAGCGTCCGGACCGTATCAGATATGAGTCTCAAATGTGAATTGAATATGAAGGGTACCGGTTAGCCTGGTCATATAGGCTCGGTTTGAGGGGGTCTGATTGGGTTACGTTTTTTATGGGGAAGTCCGTTCAGAACGATTTGAGGGGTCCAGAGGTAGATGATCTAACAGAACAGAAAGATGGAAAAAATATGGCTTGTCGGCGTTGGCCCTGCCGACGAGACGTCGCTATTTTTTTTTAAATAATACACTTTTTTTATTAATTTTCAGAAATATTACGCCGCTTTAATTTTTTTTAAATAATACATCGTCGGCTTACTGCGGGCCGACAGGAGCCTATCGTCCTACTGCTGGCCGACAGGAGCCCATCAGCCTATCGGTGGCCGACAAGTGGCCTTTCGGCCACGTGCAAGCCGAGTAGTGGCCAGCCCACGTCACCCCGCTCCCCAGTCGACCTGACCGGTGCCTGTCGGTGGCTGGGGCCCAGCCGACAGCCCTGTCGGCCATCCGAAGGCCGACAGGGTGGCCTGCCCCGCCCCTGACCCTTTTCTTCCTCCCTTCCCTCTCTTCCTCTGGCTCGTTTCTTGCTTGCTGTTCATCTCTTCCCCACTCGAAAACTCTCTCATTTATACACCAAAATCAGCCATTTTTTTGCCGATTTGCCACCGTGGATGCATTGTAGGTAGTTGGGGGAGGCAAGGGAAACCTCGATCTACTGATGGGGTAGCTTGTGGTGGTCGTGGTGAGCATTTTGTTGGAGCTTTTTTTGAGCACATTGGAGGAGGTTGTGGTGGCGGTGAAGGTGGAGGTGGCTGTGGTGAAGCTCGGGCAGTGTGGTGGAGGTGGTGGAGGTGAAGCTCCGGCGGTGTGGTGGAGTCTCCGGCTCCGGTTTCGGTGATTGAAGTCCGCCGTTCGTCGTTGCTTCGCACGCTTCAAGGGTATAATTCAATATACATTTTACCTGTCGTAGTTGTTCCGGTGGTAGTATTCGGTAGTATGTTTGGATGTGAAATATATTAGGTGTGCGGATATTGTTATTTGCTCCGGTAGTATCCGTAATATATTTAGATGTCAAATATTTAGTTGTGTGAATATTTTTAGTTGCTCCAGTAATATTCCGTACTATATGTGGATGTCAAATATTTAGGTGTGTCAGTATTTATAGTTGCTCCGGTAATATCCGTAATATATTTAGATGTCAAATATTTAGTTCTGTCAATATTTGTAGTTGCTCCGGTAATATCCGTAATATATTTAGAGTTCAAATTTTTAGGTGTGTGAATATTTGTAGTTGGTTCGGTAATATTCCGTAATATATGTACATGTCAATTATTTAGGAGTGCTAATATATTTAGTATGTCATGCTGCTTAATAGTTGTCTTTCACTGTTGAATTTTTTTTAGGTGAGCCGAGATGTCTGATGTAGTGAAGTTCGTATTTTACTACGGTTCTGGTACTGTCCAAACAACTGAGACGGGAGCTGATCTGAGTGAATTTGATTACATAGAGGTGCCACTGACCGCCCCACGAACATGGTCAGTCAGACAGTTGAAAGAATGGGTGATAGCAAGTTTAGGGCTTAATACTGAAACACACACCGTCGGTGTTCATGCATTGTGGACACAGTCAAGTTCAATCATTTACTTTTATTTGAGGCCAATAGAGCGAGACTCCCAGTGGCTGCGCTGGTTACAGGGTTGTGAACGCAGGGGATGCAATCCTGTTGCTTTAGTGCTTCCCGCCGTGAAGGAGGTCAGTGCACATGAAGGCGAGGGTGGCTAAGATCTTGGGCAGAGCAGTGAAGGGATGCAGTCAAATGCTGGAGATGATGGTTATGAACCAGGGCAGAGTAGTCAGGTAGAAGGAGGAAATGCCGATGGTTATTACAGTGGCGAGGGTTATAGTGGCGAGGCGGACGCTGACGAGGTAGATGGGCACATGCAGAACCTGATGGAAGAAGAAGACACCGATATTGACCGTGGTGATGCCGATGATTCTGACGAGTCGGATGAAGAAGAAAATGCAGAGGAGGTCCCGAATCCTGCATCATGGAATCATGACTTCTCATCTACAATGACCGTGAACGATGGGCATGATTCTGCCTGGCAATATCACCAGAACAACATTGCGACGGGTGGTCTGTATCCCAACAAAGAAGCTCTGAAGGACGCAATAATAAATTGGGCAATGTCCACGCAAAGGGTTTTCATAGCTGAGGTGTCCAGTCAGAAATACTTGACAATGGTATGCAAGAATGCAGGTTGTCCTGCCAGGGTGCACGGCTATCTCCCTAAGTATGGCACAAGTTGGGTGATCAGCGACTTAGTTCATCACACTTGTCTTATTCCCTGCATCCCTCAAGACCATCCCAACCTTTCATCCACGCTTATTGCGAGGTTGTTTTACAGTGAGATAGTGGAGAGCAAAGTGATGGAAGTGAAGGCAATCCAGACAAAAGTCTTCGTCAGGTTCAACTACAAAATTTCTTATGGCAAGGCTTGGAGGGCTAAGCATACGGCCCTTCAGAGGAGATTTGGTTCTTATTTCGATGCATATGACTCTATTGTCCGGCTCCTCCACACACCGCAACAGCGGAATCCTGGCACCTATGTCGATATCCAAGACCTCTTCATGCCAGAGTTCCCAACTGTGAGGGTGCTGCATCGACTGTTCTTCTCTTTCGGTGTATGCATCGAAGCTTTCAGGCATTGCCGACCGGTGATATGTGTAGATGGCACTTTTCTCACTGGCAAGTACAAGGGTCAAATCCTGACAGCCATTGGTCAAGACGGCCAAAATCAAGTAGTCCCACTCGCATTTGCTTTTGTTGAGAGTGAGAACATTGAAAGTTGGACATGGTTCTTCAGGCAACTGAAAATATCAGTTGTGAAGGATAAGCCCAATGTGTGCATCCTTCATGATAGGCATGCAGGTATACTCAGTGTGATAAAGACACTGACAAACCCTGGCCCTGAGGAAGAAACTCCATGGCAGGACTTGCAGAGCCGTTGGTGCATGCGCCATCTGGGGGCTAATTTCTTCTCGCAGTTCAGAAATAAGAGCCTGATGAATCTATTAAAAAAACTCTGCAAGCAGAACCAGCTATGGAAGTACAATTTGATACGTGCCAGGCTTAATGTGTGCACGCAGAGACACGTTAGGGACAGGAAAGCTGCAAGAGATGCAGCGATGAGGGCACATGTTGAAGCAATAGCTGCACAGTTAGCAACAGGAACAACGGCCGTGGAGGAGGAGCCTGTTGGGCTATGTGACTTGCCAGGATTTGACCCACCTGGTACTAGGAGAAGGCTCGGGAGGTCGATTAAAACCTTCGAGCAGTGGATAGAGCATGAGCCTCTGGAGAGGTGGTCTTTGCTGCATGACACACATGGAGCAAGGTACGGTGTCATGACTACCAACCTCGCAGAGACATACAACTTTGTCCTCAGAGGAAACCGGGCATTACCACTTACAGCCATCGTTGAGGGTATTTTCTATGGCACCGTGAATTATTTCAGAGACAGACGTCAAAAAGCAGAGCAGCATATCTTGAACAACCCGAACACACGTTACTGTGAAAGAGTCATGAAGTACATGCACCAAAAGATGGAAAAAGCTAGGTCACACACTGTAGTCGCCATCGGTAATCAAGAAAGAAGGTTTGAGGTCCGCTTAGCTAACAACAAATTCGGATGTGCAAATGAGTTGAGGACGCATGAGGTGAAAATTGGAAATGAAGCCTGGCCAACGTGTGAGTGCACGTGCAACAAACCGAAGTTGCTTCACCTACCTTGCTCACATGTACTTGCTACTTTCGATCAATGGGTAATTTCAACACCGTCAACCCTGCTGAAAGGCGTTACATTCTAGACCCAGAGAATATGCGTACAAGTAGAGGTAGACGACAGTGTCGGCGCATCCGGAATGATATGGATGAATCTGAAGTGGGAGGCCCCACTATGCAATGCATTTTATGCAATGAATTTGGCCATAGGGACACTAATTGTCCCACTTTCGTCACTGGGCGTGGACGAGGCAACCGGGGACGAAGAGGAGGGAGAGGAGGAAGAGGAGTAAGAGGGAGAGGAAGAAGCTAGGCTGCGTTGAAATTTGTATTAAGTGTGGCACTATGTTCTAAATTTGTATTAAGTGTGGCACTATGTTCTAAATTTGTATTAAGTGTGGCACTATGTTCTAAATTTGTATTAAGTGTGGCACTATGTTCTAAATTTGTATTAAGTGTGGCACTATGTTCTAAATTTGTATTTAGTGTGCAACTATGTTGTAAATTTGTATGTGCAGGAATGGCGGGAATGTGGTTGCTTAAGCGGGACATTGATAGTAAGCATCGTTCTGCGATATGTTCTACGAAGAAGCTCGAGCCCCTGGTCACTCGCACTTCTAAGTAATATTGGAAGATACACCCGCAATGGGTTGACCGGTACGTGCTTTATTTATTTCCTTCAAGCATGTATATTAATGGGACACACTAATTGAATTGTTCTGACATGCAAACTTAAATGGGCCGGCCTTTTACCTTTCGCGCGTCTGGTTGAGAAGACGGAAGGATGCAAACGCCTCGCCATCGACTCCTCTTTGCTCACCTGCTTAGTGGACCGTTGGAGGCCTGAGACCCACACGTTTCACTTCCGCTGGGGAGAGATGGCTCCTACTCTGGAGGACGTGTCACTTTTGCTGGGACTACCGTTGGCAGGTCATGCCATAGGACCGTTGGAGGCACCGACTGGTTGGGAGCTAGATATGGGACAACGTTTCGGTGCTGTTTTTGCCGGTGCTCCGGCTCTGGCATCGGAGCGTCACGTACCTAAGTATGATTGGTTGCTCCGTTTCCACGTTAGTTCCCCTACCTCATATCTTTCAGTTGTCGTGCATATGGTTTTACAGAAGATACCTTCACTGTTTACTAATACTTACTTTCTCTTTGCTCAATACAGATACAGAAGTTCCCGGAGCCGTTGAATGCGGCACAGATCACTCGCAGCCTGGAGGCATACCTACTGTGGCTTCTCGGCAAGGTGATGTTCACAGAGAACCATGTCACCACTATTAGCGCGTGCTACATCCCTATTGCACTGGAGATCGCGAACGCTGAGATTCCGGATCATATCACACAGAGGAGTTAGGGTTCGGCGGTCTTAGCGGCTACATACCGAGGTATGTGCAACGCTTGACAGCTTACATCGGACACGGCAGCCCTTCTTGGATGCCCTCTATTTCTACAGCTGTGGTCGTGGGAGAGGTTCTCTATAGGACGACCGGACATACGTCTTGATGAGCCTATGGAACACATGTTCGATGCTGATGGCATCGACATGCCTACTTTCGCTCTGTGTTGGACACGTCGCAGGGTATGTCTTGTGTTATAATTTAATGCATCTTATTTGTGCACAGTATGGCTAAAACTAACTTTTGTTTTCCGCAGAGACGCTTTGCTGCTGATCAGACTAGGCGAGCATACACGGCATTGAACGAGCAGTTCGATGCGTACACTGGGGTCATCTGGCAGCCCTACAACCAAGCGGCCATAGATGCGAGATACCCCGGCGGTATGTCTGAGCTATGCACAAGAGATCGTGATTACTGGATGACGAAATCTAAGATCATCTTCGATGTCTTCGTCGAGGAGATGGCCCAACAGAGGGTTATGAGGCAATTTGGTCTACAACAGTTAGAGGCCCCTCCCCCTACAGAGAACCCGGTGCCAGGACACATCCACAGGTACTGTCTATTTATTCAGTGTTGCATTGTCTTTCACATTTGTCCATTTGAAGCATTAGTTAATTTTTGAACACACACCACAATTTTAGGACCACGAGGAAGGGGATTAACAGGACAGCTGCTGAGTGGCTAGTTAGGCTTCAGCCGTACGTTACAGAATGGGAGACTGCGAACACACATATGTGGCACGAGAATATCGAGTTTGATCTCGATGAATTCCATCGCTACTTGCAGCGGTACATGACCGGAACACGGTTACGCATCGTTCATCACTCTCACCCAGATGAGATACCTGACCCTAGTCCGTCGGATATGTACCCGAGCTATGATACTTCGGGCTCTAGGCAGTACGCGGTAAGATATATACTCTTTATGTAATGCATCTAGTTGTCACGTACTTTGCCGTGCATACTTGATAATCGTCCTGACAATTTTCAGGCTCACTTGACACTCGGACTCTACGAGGATGTGTCCACCTTTGGACGTTCACTGTCGTCTGGACCTCTTCTTCAGCACCGGCCTGTGCTCCAGCCCTTCGTGACACGCCTGCAGAACAAGATACAAGCTGTGTACGAGGCTATCACGTGCACCCGGAGAACCGACGTTGTTCAGCAGCAGCAGCACCAGCCACCGCGTCCCTCCACGCACCGACATCAGCCACGTCCACGTCTAGCACATACGCCGACGACCAGGCCACCCCCTCCTGACCAACCTGGCAGTTCGACGTGGCAGCACCCACAGCACCGGGGTCCCACGTCGAGCTTCGTGTTTCAGCCACAGCCACAGCAGCAGGGTCCCACGTCGAGCTTCGTGTTTCAGCCACAGCCAGCTGATATGTCTCTTCATATTTATTGTTTTCAATATGAATTGAGGCGACCTAGTTCTTCATGACTTAACGTTCCCTCCTGCAGGAGCCTACGGATATCAGGCATCCATATCCGGATCCACGTGGGGGAGTGATCAAGATCCTGAGGAGAACATACAGGATCACATGTCGCAGCACACCCAGTGGATGAACATGTATTCGACTCCTCCACCAGGCCCCACACAGGATACACAGTATGACCAGGACGAGTCTGAGATTCCTCCTCGTAACATTAGGGCACCCCAGAGGTTTGGATGGTCGACGCCTGATGCAGATGCACAGCCTGAGTGCCATGACAGACGTCATCAGTGACGCTTCTATCTATCAGTAGAGACATGACTATCTACTTATGTATGAGACTTATGCTTATTCTATGTATGAGACAAATGACTATGTACTTATGTATGAGACATATGCCTACTCTGTTTTAGTACTCTGTTATCCAACGTCGTGCGCCAACTACAACATCATATTTAGATAGAACATACTTCTCCTACAATAAGACAGTACAAACAACTGGATACAACTACATCTGAATTAAACGGTAGGTAGGACTGAACTTACAACATACAATGTAAAAACTACATGAAGTCATCATCGTCATCCTTCGTCGATGCAGAACTCTTGCCCTTCGTCGTTGAAGAACTCTTGGCCTTCGACGATGTAGAACTCTTGCCCTTCGACGATGCGGTACTCTTGGCCTTGGTGCTCGGCATGAAGATATCGTCTTCGTCCTCGCTGTCTTGGGTCCATAAATAAGTATTTTCTGCTGCAGCCTTTAGGAATGCTTCACTCTTATGTTGTTGCTTCTTCCATCTTCCATGCAACCTGAGAAGTTCTTTCCGTATCTCCTCAAATGTCCTGGAAGGCCACCCGGACCTACTTAATGCGTGAGCCAGCTCATTCAGTAGCGTGTCACTACTGATGAGTTCGTCCCACGGAACTATTATGTTGTCAACCCTGAAATTGGCGGCTAAACGCAGAAGAGATCGGGACATACCAGGGTGAAAACTACGATCAAAAGGATATCCGGACATCTTCGCGAGACTACGACACTACACTAGATTGCTTACCCACCTTACTGCCGAGGGTGTTTTATAGGCTGAGAAGACAAAAATAGGCGGGAACTCGGAAGCGGGGAAATATGGCGGGAACTAGAAAGCGCGAAAATATGGCGGGAACTAGAAAGCGGGAAAAATATGGCGGGAACTAGAAAGCGGGAAAAATATGGCGGGAACTAGAAAGCGGGAAAAATATGGCTGGAACTAGAAAGCGGGAAAAATATGGCGGGAACTAGAAAGCGGAAAAATGTGGCCGGAACTATAAAGCGGTAAAATGTGCGGGAAAATGTGTCCGGAACTAGAAAGCGGTAAAATGTGGCGGGAGATACTGGCGGAAACGGCGGCCAGAGATATAAGCGGGAACCCAGAAGCGGAAAACAGAGGGGGAGTGTGATTTGCAGCAATAGATGTCTTTCACATACAACTAAAAAAAAGTAATTTCCTTTTTCAATGGCAGTAATTTCCTTTTTGACTTATTTTTCCATAGTACAATCTTATTCTTTATTAAAATAAAGATCATTTTCCAGCGGTAATGAGCATTCAAAACCAAAGGGTTTTTCTGGGCAACAAACAAATAATAAGATTTTGGGGTATTTTCATTCGATCATTACAGACTTTATTATTTGTTAATAATTTGAGGATTAATATTTCACTAAGGGGTCCATATCAAGGCACCTATCGGCCTAGGGGTGGCCAATTAGTTCCTGTCGGCCACCAGTTAGCCGACAGGGTCCAGTCGGCCACCAGTTAGCCGACAGGGTCGACTGCCAGCGGCCGAGAGGCCTGTCGACCACCCCTAGGCCGAAAGGACACTAATCGGCTTCCTCCTGGCCGACAGGGTCCAGTCGGCTTTCAGGTGGCCGACGCTGTATTATTTCTAAAAAATAAAAAAAACGGCGTAATATTTCTGAAAATTAATAAAAAAAGTGTATTATTTAAAAAAAATTAGCCGAGACGTCGGCCGTGGCTCTCGACCGAGTGCCGTCGTACTACCTCGTAAAGCGTTGGCGAGTGCGAGAGGGCGTGGCGTACGGGACCGCAGCCACAGGGACCCGATGACGTAGATCGGACGCGGTGCGGGCATCCGACTGCGCAGCAGCTGTATCAACCACGGCCACGCACCTGCGCAGCGCACGGCCCGTTGTACACTGCGTGAAGATGAGCTGTGGATTTACAAGCAAACGAACAAGTCCAGGTTCCTTTACGAGCGTGTCGGCGGTACGGTCTTTCAGCCGTGAAAAACGAGATACGCTTCGCAGACGGACTGGCCTACGGCCTGCCTGGCACGTCCGTGCACGGCACCACCTCTATTTTATTTTCCTATGACGACAGATTTACTTATACTTTAATCCTACCCCGCCAGCACGCGCGGCGGTGCTTCTGCCGGTTAACCGCGCAAAATGTCAAGCCGTCTCGTGGTTGGTGACAGCCCTAGCTAGGGCTTAGGGATCGGCGGTGACGACGGGGGTGATCAATTGGGTGGTCGGCGGCGGCGTCAGAAAGTCGGCCGCCGCCCGCCCCATGCTCCCATGTATCCCGTGCCGCCCTGCCCGTACGTCAGAAGAACTGAAGAAGAGAAGAGAAGATGAGATACTTTACTCGGCCATGCACATGCATCTACCTCCGGATGATTAATCTGGCACGTCATTCGTGTGGCACGAGGCAGCGGCGTCCGGGGTCAGCGCCGGCGACCTCCGGCACCGACGCGCGCACCCACGTCAGTCGGACTCGATCGGATAGTCGGATAGATCCCGCAGTAATCCACCGCCGACCACCAAAAGTAGAGTAGAGCGGCGCCGCCGCGCGCGCCAGGGCCAGGCAGTGGAGGTGGAGCGTCATGTGCCACGCGTGCGTGCCGTTGCCCTCACGGCCACGCGCTGCGTCGCCTTTCGAGTTTCAACCGAGACAGTAGCACAGTAGTATCTCTCTCGCTCTCTCGGACTGGGTCGCAGCGTGCAAGTTACCGGCGCCACAGCCCACCGGAAAAAAGCTGAGTTTGACGTGTACACACTGACCGCAACCTCCACTGTAATGTAATGATCGAAGACCCCAATCATGAAATTAGGTTCCAGTTATAGAATAGGACCTGGAGCCTGGTGCTGGTGGGCACCTAACGAGAGGCAACTATAAGGGCGAATGGGCGATGGAAAAGATGGACTTTGATGAACGTGGGTGCTACTACTAGATTGTTTAGGGTATCGTCATGCGTGTTTTTGGTAGTCGGGCATGGGCATGGCATGGTAGGGTGGCTGCGCGACGGGCCGGGACGGGACGGGAGTTGGAGTGGAAGAAAAGAGTGGGGAGCGCGTGCGCGGGGGCTAGGCGCGTGAGGAGTCCGACGTGAGCGCCGTCCGGGAGACTGAGACTGGAGGGGGAGCGAGAGAAGAGAAGCAGCTGCGAAGCCGGAGATGCTCTCGCCTACGCGCTTGATTCCCACTTCGTCCGACCTCCCGCCCGCTTGCGTGCGCGCGGTCCATGGACCGCGGGGCGTTGCTGGCCGCAGATAAGGATTCAATCAGGAGATCCTGTGCTTATGGTTGACAATAGATTGTGGGTCTACGTGCTAATTACGGAAATGAATTTGTTGCACTTCTATTGTCAGCTTTGTTACACTTCTATTGTCAGCTTGGCACCACATAATGTCATAATAAAAAGACACTAGTTACTACAGCCATCTTAAAATACATATTGTCTTGCACACAAAAATCTGTACGTTTGACTTTGACCACAACTAATTAATAGGAGGAAAAACATTTTAATTTGTTTCATAATAATTGTAGTATTTTTTTGAGAATATAATAATTGTAGCATTTGATCTCGTGAAAAAACACATTTACAATATTCTATGATTAACTGTCAAAGTTGCTCGCCAAACACTGCACAGAGTCCAGAATAACATCTATTTTTGAATAGAGGGATAATCTTCCTAGTCTACCTTGTGAACGCCTTAGGTCTTTTAGTATATTCCCATGTAATTTGATGTCTCTTTATAGAAAACTTTTCATGGCAAGAGATTTCTAGAAACCTTTTCCATGTCAAGCAACTCAAAAAAAAAAACCTTTTTCATGTCAAGAAAAGTGAACATGAAAAGACCTGAAAAGTACGGAGGCATAATTTCAACCCTCAAGGCCTCTTTTCTAGAGCAGTTCAATTCATCATTGAACAACTCAACTTATGACCAAACATGAACACACTGTTTCTCCTTCGGGTGAACACTCACAACCAAAAAAAAGCGACGCATGATCGTGTAAACGCGCATCATTTCCATGCCTTCTAGAAGAAAAAAAAGACCCTGCCATAAATAGTTAGAACCTAGAGCGACTTTAGCCACCGGCAAAAGTCAGATCCTGGCTGGGATCCCAAATAAGCAACTTTGAGCTGGAAGCTCGTACACATCCACCAGAACCTCGAACCGCTGACCAAACGAGCAAGGCCACAGGAACAGAAGCCAGATAGATAGATATTCACACGCAACGCAGCGCCCATGCACCGCGTCCAGGCGCCACCTGGCCGGGCATATCCATCCTCCTGCCCACCTTTTGTCCCCGAGCTGCCCTGCCTTTGTCACGTTCCCTCACTCTGCAACGACGCTGCCAACCACAACAACCGGCCATGCCGCACCCGCGCGTGCATCTCTATTAATAGCCAGGCATCCCCGCCCCCATCTGGCTCAAATCCATCCAGCTCCAGCTCCTCCTCCCACCGGCAGATCCAAAGATAGCGCCACCGGGCACCATATTTAGAGGCAGAACCCCTCTCCCTCCTCCTCCTCCCTCCCCGAGGAGCTCCAACCAAGAATCATCCGACGACAGCAGCGGGCAGGTCATTGATCGTTGGATGGCGGCGATGATGGTGGCGAGGCAGGGGCGCGAGCTGCAGCGGTACAGCGCGAGCACGGGCGGGCGCATCGTGGTGGGCTGCATCCCGTACCGGGTGCGCGGGGACGGCGGCGAGGTGGAGGTGCTGGTCATCTGCTCGCGGAAGAAGGGCGCCAGCGCGGGCGTGCTCTTCCCCAAGGGCGGGTGGGAGCTGGACGAGTCCATGGACGAGGCGGCGCGCCGCGAGGCCCTGGAGGAGGCCGGCGTGAGCGGCGAGACGGGGCCCTCGCTGGGGCGCTGGTGCTACCAGAGCCGCCGCTACGACGCGACATACGAGGGGTACATGTTCCCGCTGCGCGTCACGGACGAGCTGGAGCGCTGGCCCGAGATGTCCGGCCGCGGCAGGACCTGGGTCACCGTGCAGGACGCCATGGACCGCTGCCCGCACCTCTGGATGCGCGAGGCGCTCCAGCGGTTCGCCGACCGCGTCGCCGACGCGGCCTTGTAGGCGCTTCTCCTCGATCGTCCTTGTCGCCGGGCGCGTCCTCGCGTGCCTGCAAGGTCTCCCCGCCCTACGGTTTGTGCCGGCTGGGCTGGGCTCGGCCGCGCGGCGCTGTGGCACTAGCGGTCAGGTCACACGAATCAGAGCATTGTACTGTGACTCCTGTCGTGGCACGGCCTGTACATTGTTTGCTTGGGATTCGACCGGGCATGTAAATCTCACCCTCTTCACCTAATGTTTTGAGATCATAATGTAGGGAATGCTAGCCAAGAACCATAACTCGGTTTATTGGAGTCAGATGACCGATTTTTTTTCTCCTCCATGAAATTGACTCGAGTATAATGAATTTAGAAATTTGATAATTACATTTTTGCAAGTTTACCTTTTTCGCGAATACGCGCGGAGCGTATCATTCCATTGATAGAGCGTAGAAAAACACAGGGGTGATCCTCGTGATGCGTGAGGTGATCCTCGTGATGCGTACACTACAAGGCGCATACGAGGTTGCGGTTTACATTTTTGCAAGTTTACATTGTAGTACATTTTAATTTACGAAACAGTCAAACAGGGAAGCCGTCTACCTTATGCCCCGGCTTTTTAAATCGACAAGACCAAAAAGAAGCATGCCAGAGATGGTTAAAAACGTCGGTTGATCGACATTGTGAAATACTTTAGCCTTTCATGCGCCCTAGATTTTCTAGAGAACGAGTAGGAGACTCGATGAACCGCATGGGACATGCGGTTAGCAAGCTATGTAAATTCATATAGGAGGGGGGGTCGATGATCTAATGGAGTGGTGGATCTAGGATCAAAGTACCGGGGTGCCAAACATAATAAATAGGTAGAAGTTTTAGAGAAATTACACAGAGCAGTATAATGTGGCCTAAACGTCATAGTAATCCAACAAATAGTCCAAAAATGAAGGTTAAATACATTACATAAGCTTTTTCCTTTTGTTTTTTCTTTTGTTTTTGTGGGGGTGGCACCCCCTAGATCCGCCCCTAGTGGAGTGAGGTAGTTGAAGTGTCAATTTGGAGTCCTATATATTCGAGAATCAGGTTTTTTTTTAACACAGTACAGTCGAAGTCGCTCACATACACGAGCATACGCTCATCCCTATGAATGCACGCACTCACACCCTACCCCTATGAGCACCCCCGAGAGACTGAGCTGGCATATCATCTTTAGATTTGGTGAAGTCGCCACAGACGCCTTCGTTGTCGACAAGAACGTTTCCTCCCACTGAACGCACATCGCCGGAAAGCCTGGAATAAATCCAGGAAAATGCGAGCACCAATGTCAAGTCTGGGACTTGAACTCTGGTGGGCTAGGGATACCATTGTCCTCCTAACCATCCAACCACAGGTTGGTTCTCTATCCGAGAATCAGGTTGAAAGTGGATCTAATCCCCTTGGTGGATTTTGGTAACTAATGTCAACGTATCTCAAGGAAATAATGATTTTGCAAGATTACCTCAGGAAAGTTCCTTAGGCGACAACAAAAGGAATAGAAGGTGACCCCCATAAATTTACATGCAGACAAGTGTCGGTCAAACCAATGATTCTTCATTTTCATTTTAGTGATCAAGATCCACAACTATTAAGAATAATTAAGATAAAGTTTAACTATGTAGCTTTATGATCCGGGGTCCCTATTTAACCCTCATGTCATAGCTCATAAATTCAATGACCAGTATTTTGTCACTTCGGCCTCCCCTCCTAGACATATTATAACAACATGATCTCCTGTAGGCACATAAAGGTGAAGTGACATATATTCAACATTAACACATCACCACTATTGAGTTATCAAAATATATAATCAAACATAGTGGAACTACTCACAAGCATCATAATGAAATGACCGGTGTGGTATGAATATGTATGACAATTTGAAGCATAAATATTTCACCAATAAAACACAAGGCATCAACTACTAAACAACAATTCACACCGGAAAGTGATACGGTAACAGACCTGCACCAATTGTTCATAGACGACGATAGAGATGGAGATGGAGATGGGGGCTAGTGTTTTAGATGGAGATGGTGATGATGGGGTCGATGAAGATGTTACCCACAACACCTTGGTTTTGATGACAACGTACAACACCTTGGTGTTGATGACAACGATTGCTTTCATTTCCACCGGTCGGAGGGGGGCAGTAGGGTCAACACTTCAGGAAGAGTAAGTAGGGTTCTCTATTCCACCCCTGCGGTGAAAATTATGATTTTTTGTGTGTTTTTTGGGAAGATGGCGGAGATATATCACCAAGAGGGCACCTGGGGCTGCTCGTGGGACGCCCACACCCAAGCCAAGTGCCCTAGATCCAAGGATCTGGGCTGCCCGTGTGGGCCTCACAAACACCTCCGGGGCCATCTCCAGGCCTTGGTGTTCTTTTGTCTCAAAAACTTCCATAATATTTTTGCTTTATTTTTTCCCGTTCCCGAAAAGTGTTTTTTTTGCACATATCCCTTATTTCCATTTCTGACAGCTTTTCCGCCCCTTCCCCTCTGCTGAATTTTTCCAATATAAGATAAAATGGTGCAATGGTGACTGGATGTGCATAATAAACGATAAATTTCTTTTAGGAATTTCTGACGCAAAACAAACGTATTAGCTCCCCCAAGATTAGACGTTTCCTTGTCCTAAAGAAAAGTTGAGCTTTATGAACATGGCCACAAGTTTATAAAAGGAGATGTGAATAACAAAGAAAATGAGCATATGAACACCTCAATTATCTACATAATTAGCCATACTAGCATAACATGCCCTCTCCATAAATGTACCTAATGTGGGTCATGGCACCTTATCTTTCATTACAAACCTTATAGTTAAAAGCTACCCAGCATCCCATACTACACTCAAAATCATGCAACAGTTTCAATCACCTCAATCTTTAAGAAGGGTTCATGTCAGAGCTTCAATTGGCAAATGACACACACTCAAGTACGTTTTGTGTCTTCACACAATAAACTAGGAATCGTGTAAACAGATTTTTCGGACAACCTTATTTAGACCAATCATAAAGAAGATTAAAGTTTCAACAAGTTATTTTGTTTTGACTACTCACATTCATCTTATAGACTTCGTCAAGCTGGTAGTTCGATAATTTACTTCCAGTGTGAATGAAATTTGCCTCGATGTATAGAATACTTCCCATGTGTAGTTTGTTTCCATATGTAGAAAATGTGTTTCGAGTAGAACATTCTTCGAGACAAAAACTTGCGTCCAACGGAATGGTTTATTTGTTTTTGGTAGCACTAAATTTTGCTTCGGCCAGCTAGAGAATTAGCTTCTATAGCAACTGAATTTTGTTCCGATCTAACAGAAATTTGTGACTGGTGTTACGACCCAAAATTCCCAATGCTACTACTACTTGCCAACATTACCGTGCTTTGTCTGTTCATATAAAATGTTTCCGACAATCAACATATTTGCTTCTTTCAAATAACCAACATTACAATGCTTGATATATGCATATAACATTTGCGTACATGCTGCAAATTTGCTTCCATCCACTACCAAATACATAGAACATAATTAGAATAACATTATCATGGAAGATCTCACATGCACTGCAAGCTCCGGGCCACAACGCACTCTGCAGCATTGTAGCATCATTGGCAACACGATTGTGAGAGGAAGGAAGGGGGTTGGCGATTGGAAATCCAATTTGGCTCCCGGGTGCATGTGCTCCTGCGCGCGAAAATGATTTTTGAAATGTCAAAAAAATCCCAACAATTTTTTTATGTATTCATAGTCACATCCAAATGCTACCTGCAAATTTTTAGGCAAAAAGGTTAAACATTTTGGACTGTGCAAAAAAAAAAAACAAATTGAACACCAAATGTTATCCCAAAATGTCACCCCAAATTTGTTTTTTTTTCACCGACGAAACACTACTGCTTTTCACTTGAAAATTGTCAAGCATGCTTGCGATACTAACACGAACATCCACAAAAAAATCAGAATTTTTTAAAACATTTTACTACTTTTTTTGAATTACTGTTCACGCGGGAGCAAATGCTCCCGGGAACCAAAACGCGTCCCCGTTGGCGATGCGATTGCAACATTTAATTGGTTCACTCCAGTACAACACACCATATATAAATAAAGAAAAGTTGCATTGGGGCTTTGTCCTACTGTACAGCTAAAAAAAATACAACACACCATCCTTGGCTTATATTGCCAGGTAGTCACTGCCTATGGAGCTCGTGCCATCCTTCCAGATTGCAATGGATAGATGCTAGCACACCCGCCCACGGAATCAGCTCATGTTTAGTACTTGGTCCCGACATGTTTGGCAGTCAAATTGAGGTGGTGAACAGAGCCGATCTGCAATTGAGCAGCTACTCTGTTTGGCTATCTGATATTAAGACTTGTGGGTTGTGGCTTACTGTGAACCTTTTACACATTTTAAGGAATATTGGAAAATTGTATATGTAAAAGAGTATGCTTAAGCGGTGAGCAGTACTTAATAAATTTATCAACAAGATGACAACCACCAAAATCATAAGACCTTTGTTAGGCAAGGGAAGGCTTTCGATGAAGTAAATAGTTACTACTGTCTAAGGTCCAGATGGAACCAGGAGAGGCTGCAGGATGCCTGTGCATATATAATCCTGAAGCATAGCATTTTGAGCCGTTCTTTGTTTGCCTGCGACACATGGTGCTTTCATTGTCATTATTTAATATTTTGGTGTGCCAATCCTGGTAATTCCCTCTTTCTTCAGTTTATTGCATGCAATGCAAAGCTTTTTTTTTTTTTTTGTGCGCTCATGGCACTGATTCTATTAGGCATTTAGAGCAAAACATATGGATAGAGTAAAGCTGCATGCAGTCGTTTCGTTGTTGATCAACAGTCATACTGAATACACAAGGACTATTGCTAATGATGATGACAGTCATAATGAATGATTCCTGCAGATGTAGTCCAAGCATCACTGTCTATGCTTGTGACTGTAGTGAAGACACTCTAGAGAAAGCAAATGAGATTGTGTGTAATACACAGGGAGTTGATGCCAAGGATAGGTTCCACCCTTTATTGCTGGATGTTTCTAAAGAAAATTTTCCAGGTTGGTTGTTCTGCAAATATTGTCAAAGTTCAAACGGAAAGGTTGTCGACCTCTCACTAGGTACTTACTTTGTTTATATGTTCTTCTATTTGAAAATTTCTTTTCACGTAATATTGAACTCATCTATGTTATTCCTTCCAGATTCGAGTCATCTTCATGTAAGGGGAAAAAACCCAATCTCACTGAAAGAAGATCAGTGTTGTGTTCGCGGCATAGATTTTATTACCATGGTTGGTGAATTTCGTTCTACCATCTATCATTCTCCCTCCCTTTAGCCAGAGCATCTGCATCAGCATTAGATTTAGCTCAGTTATACTTCTAAATTTGACATCATGGCGTGGTCGCATTTCTATTTTCAGAAGTTGTGTTAAATATTCTAATTCTGGATTTTATTAAATGGGAAATCCAATCCTTCACTATTGGTGCTCACATATATACCTGGTTATAAATACTGTCTTTTCGTTGACAGATATTTACGTTGTCAGCCATACCCTTCAACACAATTTCAGCTACTCTAGAGCGTTGTGTGTCTATTCTGAAACCAGGTGGCCTTGTTTTGTTCAGGGATTATGGTAACATCTCAGACATGATATTAACTTGTATTCCCTCTGTCCCAAAATAAGTGCCGCTGATTTAGTGCAAAGTTCATACTAACTTTGTACTAACTTTGCACTAAATCAGCGACACTTATTTTGGGATGGAGGGAGTATAATTTTTTTATAAGCAATCACTTGCTGACAACTCATTTTCATATTATAGGCGTTTATGACATGACAATGCTTCGATTCTCGCCTCACCAAAGAGTGGGATTTCGGGAATATATGCGTGCTGATGGCACCTATTCGTATTTCTTCTCGTTGGACACTGTAAGAGAACTCTTTCATGCTGCTGGACTACTAGAGGTAACTCTAAAATCTCAATGATTTAACATGGAAGGTTACTTTGAACAGTACTGAACCATGAGTCAGTAGCACCTGCATCAGGCACATCAAGATGTCCATGCACAGGACAGTTGTATCTAGTTGCCAATTTCATTTCATCTATTCATTTTATCTTGTAGAGTCGATGTATTCATTTGTCTTGTAGATATCTGTTGTTAGGGACTGGCTATTGAAACAGACCATTATCACAAGGAATATATAAGTTCCTATCTGCGAAAGTGCTCTTCTGAGCACGAGCATAGGTGCTCGCGATATCCATCCCGCCCGTGATCTTCGAGATTCCCATTCTGACGCGTACAGGCCCACGTATTACTGCCGTATATCTAATAATGAACAGTTTTACTGGCCCACTTCTGGCAAACGGCCATTGGTACGGCATCACGGACTGGGCCGCTAACTCGCTGATTCTGGACCAACGACGGCAGCTATCTCATTTATTTGCGCCCCACCGTTGCACCTGCCCACCAATCTTGCCTCGACACCTCAAAAAAAAAAAAAAACCAATCTTGCCTCGGGTCGCCGCACGCCCCAGCCGTAGACTGCTCGCCGTCTTCAAGCTCGGCAAGCTCACACAGCAGCCATTCATGCTTTTCCGGATCGTGTTCTCTGCACCGTTCTTCCACCACGCGGAGCGCCTGCATATGCACTTCGTCCTGCAGGCCCATCTCTTATGTCTCCAGATCTGCGGTTGCATGGCCTGTCTCCTGCAGGAAACTCGTCAAGATAAGCAAATTGGAGAAAAATCAGGAACTGAATTGCCCATCCAGCAGGCAAAGATAACCAGATTGTCTCAAGTTAAAAATTCAGCCAACAGAAACCATGTTGGCAACGGGAAATGCAGTTCACAGAATCATAAGACAGATAAACAACCATATGTACACCACTCTGTATGCACGAGGGTACTGTCAAAAAATTCAGAAATCACCCCACCATTCCGCAAGCAGATATACACCATTCATACTAGATTGATATCAGGTTCAACAGACATCCGAAGGAGTTTTTTTCTAACTCATAAACAAGCCAGGTTGCCATTACCATGACTACAGCATACAAAGACAGACAATACGCCTGAAAACAACATACAACTAATAAGTGCATAATTGCCACACACATTTTTAATTCTACAACACCATGGTCTTAAGAAAACCAACAAACAAACACATACATTAGCAACACAAATCACTGTCGTCGCACATCACATGTTGTTTAGCCGCAGATCACCTACTTTGTGGCAGTTGTTTCGATTGTGACCTTCAACGCCGCAGTTTTTGCGCCGTGCTGGTTTACGAACTGGCTTGGGGATATCCCCCCCCCCCGCACGGTCGGGGCAGGTTGTCCTCTTGTGCCCCTGCTGGTGACATATCGTGCAGAACCTTGTCCGTTTGCTGAGCCCCTCGTACGGCGCCTTCTCTCGGCTAGTTGTTGAGTGACCCATCTCTTTTCACTTCTTTGGCGCCAACAATCCAGCGAGCCTGTTCCCAGTCTCATTTGCCGAAGTAGCATCATCGTTCTGGTTTCCAATGGTTGCATCTCCACTTGCAAAAACTAATGGCCCTTGTTCTCGTAGCTTATTGACGATGGTCTTCCTTAGAGGTCTTGTACACAACAGTGGTGATGCTCCCAGTTACCAAGCGTATTCCAGCCATACCGTCCCCCGCGATCTGCAGACTGGAACCTACCTTGAATGGTAATTTATGTGATGCCCCGTGGGATACATACATCTGATAAAAAGAGAAAAAGAAAAATAAGGTGTCAGCCGGTGAGCAACAAAACTAGGACTGCTGTTAAAAGATGGAAGTAGTAATGACTAGCCGTAGCAGATACAGAAAAACTAGATAGGACTAACCATATCAGATCCAAATCAAAAACAGAAAACTGACAGCAAAACTAGGCTGCAGTTTGAGAGCTGAAAAGGTGGAAAAAGTGTAGTTGTGCTGCTAAGGTCGCCTTTTCGGAATGAAAAGAACAAAGAAATGTAGTAAGAGAAAAAATAATGTACTGAAGCAAGAAATACTGACAAAAAGAATGAAGACTGAAAACTGAGACTTGGGTGCCGATCCTTATGGGTACTGAGAACTAACATTTCTCTGTTTTTCTCAATCAGCACTGACACCTCATTCAATAATCTACTGAAAAGAAATACTCAAAAACAATGTTTTTGGCCTATCCAGAAAAGCAGAGTAGATTCGTAAAAGCTGAAAAGTTGTACATAAATTTCAGGTGGTTAGTGACAGAGAAACATAGTGTGCGCTATAGACAGAAAAATTGGACCAAAATTTTAGGGTGATGGTTGACCTTAGCCTCACATTTTTTTAAACGCACACGTACACGTCATGGTGATGAGCTCTATTGTTATTGAGATGCTTACCAGCTTTGCCATTAGAATATAGAGGGCTTTTGGTTTTTTTTTTTCGAAATGGAGAGCTTTTGGTTTTTGGCTGCTATAGCCACTGAAAGTGACACTGCTTGAGCCACGCCGCAGGCTTGTTGGCGCCCCCACGCAAAATATGATTTCACAGCATGCATCTGATCATGGTGCAATTCGACGCCACTGAAACCTCATTCAATCCACGGGATCAGAATGATGAAGAAAACAATATGAAGATTTTAAAACTGAAATGATAAAGTGAATAATAGACTGAAAACTGACTGAAAACACATAAACTGAATATAGACCGAAGAAACAACAATACTGACAACGACTGATCAACTAAAAGAAAAATATGACTAAAAGAAGAACAATGAATTAAACTAAAGAAATCTAAAAAAGAAAAAATACTGATATTTAGGCTCTGTATCAAAAGTTTACTAACAATTCGAAAAAAAGTTTACAGAGTGCCAGCTATTATGTTATCCCATTTCGAATCATGCATGTGAGGTTGCAACGTCCTTAAAATCCAAAGACAAGAACGCTCTGCGTCAAACGATTGCTAAGGAAAATATCTGAACCAAGAGATTACTGCTCAACTTCTCCCCTCTCCCTCTGATGTTGACAGGCTCACTGATGAGCATGCAGTATAAACTGCCGAAAAAGGAAAAAGTGAGGGACCGAACATGGACTAATGAATAAAGAATGATGACTGAGAGAGTTCGCTCATGTAAATTGCAGATAGAGCAATGAACATAAAAACTGAACACTAACAGAAATGGGTGACTGAATAAATAGGAACGAACAATTAGAGCCTAAAATATCTGAAAGGGACTAACTATGGTCATACAAAAAATGAAGAGAATAACTAAAAACGGCAGATACTGAAGACGTAAATTAAAAAAAATGAGATCACAGTCCTCTTGAAGGAAATAAATGCTCGTTGCCTCTCGCACCTCACAACTGCATGAGGGCACGTCCAACTTGACATGATGAAGCAGGAACCGAAAAACCTTATTTAAGCTGGAGGCACCCTATCGAACCTGAATTCTCAGTAAGCCCGTCACTCTCTAGTTTCAAGCTCCCAACTAAGCTTATGACAGTTGTTGATTTCATTTGACGCACTTTTATCTGCACTAACTTATGACTTTTATGTCAAGCAGACTCTGGTGTTCTCCGATTCTGAATCTTGCACACGGTGTCAATACAGAAGCAGTTATCTGCTGACTCGCTGAAGTACAACGTAACATCATCTCAAATGGTACACAAGGACAACACACCTGTTTTACCGTGCTTTCCGGATGATATCCACCTACATGTACACACAAGTCATATGCTTTGCCCAAAGAGTCGAAACTAGTACCAAGAACCGGCAGCACCAATCCTAAGCCTGCAAACACAGGCATACATTGCATAAATTTTCTGAATGCACAGAGCAATCAGCCTGCAGACACAGGCACATGTAGCATAAATTTTCAGAATGCAGAGAGCAATCAGCCTACAAACACAGCACATATAACATGAATTTTCAGAATGCAGAGAGCAACCAGCCTGCAAACACAGGCACATATAGCATGAATTTTCAGAATGTAGAGAGTAATCAGCCTGCAAAAACAGGCACATATAGCATGAAATTTCTGAATGCAGAGAGCAATCAGCCTGCAAGCACAGTATAACATGCTTTTTCTGAATGCAGAGACCAATCAGCAATTGCTCTAACTGTAGAATTTCTTCTGTCATGACTAGTTTAACTTCCTAAATCCCTGAATCTATGATGTGATGCAAGTTGCCCTTCACTAACCTCTTGTTACACCCCTGCGCTTGGGGATTCATCTCCCCCGTTGATAGCATAGGAAACATTTAAGCATTTCAATGATTTGGGAAATATGTGCAGGAAGTTTGGGATAAAGCACAACAAAGCTTAACTGATGTTGTCATTTTGTCTCTGGTCTTGTATTGGATTGTATGAACTAATATATTTTTATTTGGGTAGTATGAATTGAAATATAATGTTGTTATCTTGTTGCAGTTAACTGACGAACAAGCCAAAATGAATAAACCATGGTTCAAAAAAGCGCTATTAGGCGCTCGCCTAGGCGCGCTTGGGGCGTTGGCATAACGCCTCGCTTTTGCCCTGGGCGCTCCAAAAAGCGGCCGGCGAGGTTCTCCGGTGAGGAATCACGATTCTCAGGGGAGAAATCAATCCCTCCGGCGAGGATTTGACACGAACAATTCCTATGCAATTCCCCCACACTATTATGATATTCCAATTGTTCTGTACTCTGCTATCTACAACCAATCACACATGTGCAGTCTCAGACCCTCCAGATTTGCACAAAGAAATTTTGTACTATGCTTTTTTGAATCGTAACATACCTGCGGGTTCATCCTGGAGCTCTAGGATCCACCTTCCCTATGGATTGTGATGAAGCTTGCGGCGAATCCTCCCTCTGACACGCAGCCCGTGCCTCCGCCGCACAAAACTGCCCGTCGTAGCTCTCTGCGGGCGGTTGATTGTGCTCCATCCCCGCAAGCAGCGCACTCACCAGGTAATGGAGGGGCTCCATCGGTACGTCACTATCATTAACCTCCTCCCACAACGTAAATCTGTCCAGCAATACCAAGAAATTTCGGATCGACACCATGCAAACCAGATCGAAAGCAAATACGGCGGATGACCAGCTATCTGCTGCCTTACCTTTTAATCGGCTGCATTAGGCACTCCATCTCCACCCATAGATCTGGACTTACTAGTAGAATCTCTTGTCCCCAAGCTCGAATGCTCTATCTATTCGAAAAATTCCAACCGCCAGAGGTAGGAGACGACTCCTCCAATCGTACTCATTTACTCCTCCGTCTGCTGAGTTAACGAAAAGCAAATTTCCTGATCCACGGATCAGGAAGAACGTGGACGTCCTGAGCCACGGCTCGACTCGTTGCCTTCGCCGACGTCGTCTCCTCCGTTTACAAGCTGGCCCACAGCCCAGGTGTATTCTTTCATTTCCTTATTTACGGAAGCACTCCTCTCTCTGCCAGCCATTTAATGGATCGCATCCCAACGTGCACCTCAACCGCTCCGATAAAGAGCACAGGTGTGCTCGCTATCAGAAACACCGCGTCCGTCCCTATATACCACCACAGTAGGTCCATGGTCACCCTGACCAGGCTTTTAGCATCTGAGCTATCCCTTTACACCCTCTGTGTTCCTTAATACAGTATGCAACTGTCAGCGAACCATATAGGCATGATTTGTTGATTGTTCTGTATGTTCGCTGACATTATCTTTTGTGTGAATCGTAGTTAATGCACCATAATTGTATGTCAAAATTATTCTTTACGCCTTAATTTTAATTGTAGTTTGGAGTTATAAACTTATACTAAACAAAATATGGTTCCAATCCCAAATTTCATCAACAAGCTTCTAAAATTGCCCTGCTTTATCTAATTAATACTTACTCTTTTCATTTCCTTCATTTTCTTAGGTGGTTTGCTTCAGTTCCATTTTTCAGTACGTGTCTACAGCTTATAAGAAGCTCACATGTATTTGCTTATCTGTGTGCAGTTGGAGCTGGAATACTGCTGTGTCAGATTAGTGAATAGAAAGAATGGCAAGAACATGCAAAGGGTATGGGTGCATGGCAAATTTAAAAAACCCACAAGTCAATGACTTATGGTTCCTCGGATGTGCTTCTAATGTACGAATGCCCTGCCGCGAACATGTAAATTTGCGAATTTAAATACATATGCTTTCACTTCTTGTCAATCATGGTTCCTTGATTTCTGCCGTGTGCTTCTAACGTAGAGATGGTTTTTGCGGTAAAACGGCAATGTTTAACGAACGACAAATTTGTGCACCCAAATTTTGCAGAGCAAGCATACCAATTTGCAAAATCAAATTTTCTATACTTCCTGTGCGTGTCGTGTATGTTGTGACAGCATCAATATATTTCTTTGTGTTAACCGTGTTTTCTGATTTTATTAGTGGCACATGTATGTATGGCAATGATTATTTTGCTTCAACCATTGTCACTAGAGCATCTACAGCCGGACTTGGCAAATCCGGCCCCCTATACGTCCACGGGCGCGTCCGCGGACAGTGCCCGCCAGCCCCTCATATGTTGCCCTGCACATCCACATATCTCAAATCCGGTCTCTCAAATTCATGCACGTCGATCATATAGGACGTTGTCGCACGTAAATAACAAATGTTTGGTACCAAACATAAATAGTGTTTACATATAATTTATTTTAAGTGCACAACTGAAACAACAGCTCATTGGTTTCCATTGTGGGTCCACATATGCTCCACAAGATCACTGAGGAGCTGCGCGTGCACCTGATGATCTCGAAGATTCTGATGTATCTGCAGAAAGTTCATGAGCTGAGTTGCATCTTGATCTTTCGGGATTTCAACTTGTTCCCAGGTGCTTCGAAATCATTGGTTTGGGCTACAACATCACCCTCATCCTCGACAATCATGTTGTGCAAAATAACACAACATGTCATGAGCTGCCACAAAGTTTTTGATTCCCACATCATTGCAGCGCCATGAACAATTCCCCAAGAGTTTGAAGCACACCAAATTCCCTCTCCACATCCTTCCTAGCCGCTTCCTGCATTGTTGCAAAGTGGCTCTGTTTATTGTCATGCGGTTCGGATATGGTCTTCACAAACGCCGCCCACTGAGGATAGATGCCATCGGCAAGGTAGTATTCCATGTTTTAGTCTCGACCGTTGACGGTGTAGTTGCACGGCGGTGATTCCCCATTGCAAAGCCTCCTGAACACCGGAGATCATTGAAGCACGTTGATGTCGTTGTGAGAACCCGACATTCCAAAGAAAGCATCTCAAATCCATAAGTCATGTGATGCCACCGCTTCTAGTATGATGGTGGCCTCTTTGGTGTGACCTTGATAAATTCCCCGCAAACCTTTGGGGCTGTTCTTCCATTGCCAATGCATGCAGTCAATTGATCCGAGTATTCCTGGAAACCCCCTGGCCTCTCCAATAGCCAACAACTTCTCCGTGTCCTGCGCATTTGGTTCTCTGAGATACTCAGGTTCAAACACCTCCACCATGGCGCGGGCAAACTTGACAGTAGTCTTCAGGCATGTGCTCTCCCCCATCCTGACCATCTCACCAACGGCATCTGCAGCAGTACCAAGTGCAAGCATCCTAAGAGCAGTCGTGCATTTCTGCTTGGCACCGAAAGATAGTTGGCCGCAGCAATCCCTTGTGAGCTTGAAGTAGTCATCATGTGCCTCCACTCCCTCCACAATGCGCAAAAACAATGGTTTCCGCATGCGAAAACGGTGATGAAACCATGGATCATCCGGAAAAGTTGGGTTCGGAGCAAAGTAGTCCTTCTGCAGTAGCCGAGCTCCGGACACCCTATCCCGATTGATCACTCTTCTCCCTTTGATTGAGCCCTTGAAGTTGAGAATATGCTCCACTTGCCGGTCCATTTCCTCTTGCATGCTCATGACCATGATCATGTTCACTTCTTCGTCCGAATCCGAGGAATTGAAGAACTCATCGTCAATCATTTGATCAAGCTCCGTCGGTCCATACTCCTCGTCCGACGAAGCATCGGAATCCATCATTTTCCCTAATAAAATCACAAAAAATCCAGTCAGACAATGTGTCGAACACATGAAGCGCAAGGCGGAGCCAGAAAGTTGCCGGACGTACCGCGGTGGCGTCCGGGGCGGCGACGATGTCCCCGGCGGCGAGGACGGGACGGAGGACTGATAATCCCCAAGTGCAAGGAATCATCGTAGCACTTTCCAAAGATGAAAGTGGTAAGTATGGAGTGTCAAACCCACAAGGAGCTAAAGGTAAGATCAATATTCTCTCAAGTCCTATCTGCCACTGATACGACTCTACGTATATCGAGCGTTTGCTTTTATCTAGAAACAAGAAATAAAACAACGTTGTGGGTACAAAGAGGATATATTTGCATGATATTGGAGAACTAAAACATAAAAATAGGTGCTGCCTAAATAAAGTTAGAATATATTACAAATAGCGAGTGTGGAATTATGATGGTATGGTGTGCGGAATTGTCCTAGGCAATTGTTAACAAGATCGTTAATCATTATCCAATCACGATCCAACCGATCTAGCGCCGAACGGACGGCACCTCCGAGTTTAGCACACGTGCGGCTCGGTGACGTCTCCTCCTTGATCCAGCAAGCGAAGGGGGAGAAGTAGATGGGATCACAACCAGCACGACGGCGTGGTGGTGATGGTGGTGGTGGAGTGCCGGCAGGGCTTCGCCAAGCTATACCGGGACGAGGAGGTGGTATAGAGGGGGAGGGGCTGTGCCAGGAGAGAGGTGCGGCTGCCCTCCCACACCCCCACTATATATAGGGGCAAGGGGGAGGGGCACCGCCCTAGCCCCTCCTCCAAGGGAAGGGGCGGCGGCCTAGGGGGAGACTTGCCCCCCAAGGCAAGTGGGGCGCCCTCCCCACTTAGGGTTTCCCCACCCTAGGCGCATGGGCCTGTGGGGGGCTAGTGCGCCTGGCCCAACTAGGCCAGGGCGCCCCCCTACAGCACACGTGGGTCCCCGGGGATGGTGGACCCTCCCGGTGGACCCCCGGAACCCTTCGGTGCCTGATGACCCACAAGTATAGGGGATCAATCGTAGTCCTTTCGATAAGTAAGAGTGTCGAACCCAACGAGGAGCAGAAGGAAATGACAAGCGGTTTTCAGCAAGGTATTTTCTGCAAGCACTGAAATTATCGGTAACGAGTAGTTTGATAGCAAGATAATTTGTAACAAGTGACAAGTAGCAATAGTAACAAAGAGTGCAGCAAGGTGGCCCAATCCTTTTTATAGCAAAGGACAAGCCGGAACGATCTCTTATAGTAAGTAAAGCGTTCTCGAGGACACATGGGAATTTCATCTAGTCACTTTCATCATGTTGGTTTGATTCGCGTTTGCTACTTTGATAATTTGATATGTGGGTGGACCGGTGCTTGGGTGCTGTTCTTACTTGAACAAGCCTCCCACTTATGATTACCCCCTCTCGCAAGCATCCGCAACTACGAAATAAGAATTAAGATAACTCTAACCATAGCATTAAACATATGAATCCAAATCAGCCCCTTACGTAATAGCGCATAAACTAGGGTTTAAGTTTCTGTCACTCTAGCAACCCATCATCTAATTACTACTCCACAATGCATTCCCTTAGGCCCAAAGATGGTGAAGTGTCATGTAGTCGACGTTCACACGACACCACTAAGAGAATCAACAACATACATATCATCAAAATATCGAACGAATACCAAATTCACATGATTACTTATGACAATACTTCTCCCATGTCCTCAAGAACAAAAGTAACTACTCACAAATCATATTCATGTCCAAGATCAGAAAGGTGTTGAATAGCATAATAGATCTGAACATATAATCTTCCACCTAATAAACCAACTAGCATCAACTACAAGGTGTAATCAACACTACTAGCAACCCACAGGTACCAATCTGAGCTTTTGAGACAAAGATTGAATACAAGAGATGAACTAGGGTTTGAGATGAGATGGTGCTGGTGAAGATGTTGATGAAGATTAGTCCTCCCACGATGAGAGGATCGCTGGTGATGTCGATGTCGATGATTTCCCCCTCCCGGAGGGAAGTATCCCCGGTAGAATCTCTCCGCCGGAGAGCAAAAGTGCTCCTGCCCAAGTTCCGCCTCGGGACGGCGGCGCACCGTCCCGAAAGTCTTCTCTATATTTTTTCTAGGGAAAATGGACTTATATACCAGAAAATGGGGGCCAGAGGCTGGCCAGGGGCCCCACGAGGTACCAGGGCACGCCTGGGGGGGTGGCGCGCCCTGGTGCCTCGTGGGAACTTAGGTGGCCCCCTCTGGTACTTTTTGCTTCCAGTATTTTTTATTTATTCCAAAATAAAAATCCAAAAAATTTCAGCTCATTTGGAGATGTGCAGAATAGGTATCTCTGACATAGCTTTTTCAGGTCCAGAATTCCAGCTGCCGGCAATCTCCCTCCTTGTGTAAATCTTGCATATTAAGAGAGAAAAGGCATTAGAATTGCTCCACAAAGTGTTATATTGATTAAAAACACCATAAATAACAGTAGCAAAACATGATGCAAAATGGACATATCAACTCCCCCAAGCTTAGACCTCGCTTGTCCTCAAGCGAAAGCCGATATCGATAATCATGTCCACATGTTTAGAGAGAGAGGTGTCGATAAAAACAAAATACGGACATAGTAGCATCATGATCATTATTATAACAGCAAAATTTATTATCATAAAACTTCTCATGAGCAAGTAACAATTCATCACAACAATGCAGTATAAGGCATAAACTTTCTTGAAAACTAACAAACTATGTTCTCAGTCAACAATGCAATTGCAATTCATCATATTTTCAGGAAGGGTCTCATGTAAGAGCTATTTAGCAAGTCCACATACTTAACCATCATTTAGTCTTCTATGATTGCTAACACTCACAACATATATATGGGGCAAAAAGTTTCAGCCAGACACATAGAAAGATAGGGGCTTGTGAGTTCGCCTCCCAACTTATTCACCTCAAGGGTGATGTCAACAATAATAACTCATGATCACTCATACCTAACTGGATATATATGCCTAGATCTTTCCCCACCACATGATGCTTACAAAAGAGAAAAAAAATAAAAAGGAAGTAGAGGAGAACACTATTGACTCTTGTATAAAAAGTAAATACATAAAAGTAAAGGATAGGCCCTTCGCAGAGGGAAGCAGAGGTTGTCATGCGCTTTTTGTTGTTGGATGCAAGAGCTCTTAATGCAAAGGAACGTCACTTTATATTGCCCCTTGTGATAGCAACCTTTATTATGCAGTCTGTCGCTTTTATTTCTTTACCATCACAAGTTCGTACAAAGCTTATTTCCCTTACAATAAAAGTTCAGACATATTTAGTGGCAATTTTTATTGCTTTTTACACCGATGACAACTTACTTGAAGGATCTTATTCAATCCATAGGTAGATATAGTAAACTCTCATGACATCAAACTGGGTTTAAAGATTTTGGATGCACAAGTAGTATCTCTACTTGGTGCGGATTTTTGGCTAGCAAAGATATTGGGCAAGCACCACATGTTGGAGGATCTATAACAATATAACTTCTATGTGAATATGAACAAACATAATTCGTTACGTTGTCTTCCTTGTCCAACGTCAACAATTTGGCATAAAATACTTAATGGGGGCTCACAATCATAAAAGATGTCCAAGATAGTATATTTGTATGTGAATCTTCTCTTCCCTTATTAACTTTTTCATGAATTGCATCATTGACTAATGCTATGCTTGTTAACTTCCAATAAATTTTACCACTTATACTTTTCTTTATGTAATGTCATTACTTTCCATAAGATTAGCATATGATCTTTTTCATTATTTTCATTGCTAGGATTGGAACTTGAAAGTAAAGAAGCAAAAATTCAAACTACTCTTTATTATATAACTCTCAACTCGATTACATAGATAGATAGATCACGAAGCTAACACTCGAAAATAGATCATACTAAACTTTTATTCAACTAAATCATGAAATAACTAGGGATCAAACTAAAAATAGGTAAAGATAATAAGAGTGATGGTGATACGATACCGGGGCACCTCCCCCAAGCTTGGCACAAGCCAAGGGGAGTGCCCATACCCATGTGCTCAAGTCTCCTTCTTCGGTGATGGTGGTGATGGTGGTGATGGTGAAGTGGAGGGCTTGTCCTCCATGACATTAATTAGGATCTCCTTTAGGCTCTGGATTTCCCGGAGCACATGCTGTATCATCTCTGTATTCCTTTGGACTTCGGCCATAATATGCTTATTCTCTGGGCCCCAAGCATTCTTTCCTGCATCACTTTCACTTGGACGAGAGATGTCCCAATTGGAGGGTATGTGTCTACGAGAAGTATTTTTGACCCCACAATTGTGAACCAAATTATGAAAATTGTTCCGATGTAACCTGTGTAAGGGCCTTCTAGGGGGAAGCCCTTCTTGAACCTCTGGAATCCCATGGCTTGTAATGCTTCTCATGGCTTGATGAGGATTCGGGATTGTGGAGATACCGGCAAGGGTGCCCCTCTCGAAAGCCGGAGGGTGGACCTCAAGCGAATCTCCATCACCCTCTTCCATGGTGACCTCTCCTTCCTCCTCCCTCCTAAGCTCCATCTGCAGCAACCAAGCGTCGTCTCCCACATTGTTGGAGGAAGAGGAGGACATGATGCCTGGCCTCAAAATCTGACAGAAAACATCATGAAACAAGAACAGAGGAGATTTCTGCGATACGGTGGTCAAAACGTTCGGGAGTATATATAAAGATTTTTTTATCTTGCAAAACAAGAAATCTAGAAGAAAACGGAGTCGGGAAGGCTCACGTGGGGCCCACGAGCCACCAGGGCGCGCCTAAGGGGGTGGGGCGCCCTGGTGCCTCGTGGGCACCAGGTGGGTCCCCTCGGCTGTTTCTTATTTTTGTATTTTTTCTAATATTCCAAAACTGACAGAAAATATTTTTATGGAATTTTTGGAGTCGGTTTACTTACCGTATCACATACCTCTTCCTTTTCAGGGTTCTGGAGTGTTCCGGAAGGTCTCTCTTATGTATTCCTCCGGTGTAATTGTTTCAATAATATTAGTTTCAACATTAATGGGGGTACCTGAAATATAGTGCTTAATTCTTTGCCCATTCACCACTCTCGGATTAGTGCCTTCGGAGTTGTTTATTTTGATGGCTCCGGAGCGATAAACTTCTTCGATGATATACGGTCCTTCCCATTTAGAGAGGAGTTTTCCTGCAAAGAATCTCAAACGAGAGTTGTACAATAGAACTTGCTCACCTACTTTAAATTCCCGTTTTTGACAATCTGAGGTTTTGAGACAAAGATTGAATACAAGAGATGAACTAGGGTTTGAGATGAGATGGTGCTGGTGAAGATGTTGATGAAGATTAGTCCTCCCACGATGAGAGGATCGCTGGTGATGTCGATGGCGACGATTTCCCCCTCCCGGAGGGAAGTATCCCCGGCAGAATCTCTCCACCGGAGAGCAAAAGTGCTCCTGCCCAAGTTCCGCCTCGAGACGGTGGCACACCATCCCGAAAGTCTTCTCTATATTTTTTCTAGGGCAAATGGACTTATATACCAGAAAATGGGGGCCAGAGGCTAGCCAGGGGCCCCACGAGGTACCAGGGCGCATCTGGGGGGGGGGGGTGGCGCACCCTGGTGCCTCGTGGGCACCTGGTTGGCCCCCTCTGGTACTTTTTGCTTCCTGTATTTTTTATTTATTCCAAAATAAATCTCCGTAAAATTTCAGCTCATTTGGAGATGTGCAAAATAGGTATCTCTGACATAGCTTTTTCAGGTCCAGAATTCCAGCTGCCGGCAATCTCCCTCCTTGTGTAAATCTTGCATATTAAGAGAGAAAAGGCATTAGAATTGCTCCACAAAGTGTTATATTGATTAAAAACACCATAAATAATAGTAGCAAAACATGATGCAAAATGGACGTATCAGTGCCTCCGGTACACTTGCCGGCATGCCCCCGAACTTTTCCGGTAGCCAAAACAGAACTTCCCATATATAAATCTTTGCCTCCGGACCATTCCGGAACTCCTCGTGTTGTCCGGGATCTCATCCGGGACTCCGAACAACATCCGGTCACCAATGTACATATCCCAATACTACTCTAGCGTCAACAAACGTTAAGCGTGCGACCCTACGGGTTCGAGAATCATGTAGACATGACCGAGACACCTCTCCGGTCAATAATCAATAGTGGGACCTGGATTCCCATATTGATTCCTACATATTCAATGAAGATCTTTTTCGGTTGAACCACGATGTCGAGGATTCAGTTAATCCCGTATGCAATTCCCTTTGTCCGGTGATATGTTACTTGCCCGAGATTCAATTGTCGGTATCTCCATACCTAGTTCAATCTCGTTACCGGCAAGTCTCTTTACTCGTTCCATAATACAAGATCCCGTGACTAAATCATTATCCACATTGCTTGCAAGCTCTTTACGATGTTGTATTACCGAGAGGGCCCAGAGATATCTATCCGTCATACGGAGTGACAAATCCCAGTCTCGATCCATGCAACCCAACAGACACCTTCGGAGATACCTGTAGAGCATCTTTATGATCACCCTGTTATGAAGTGACATTTGATAGCACACAAGGCATTCCTCTGGTATCTGGGAGTGACATGATCTCATGGTCTAAGGAACAGATACTTGACATGAAGAAAGTTGTAGCAAATAACTAAACGATCTGAAGCTAAGCTTACGGTTGGGTCTTGTCCATCACATCATTCTCCTAATGATGTGATCCCGTTATCAAATGACAACTCATGTCTATGGTTAGGAACCCTTAACCATCTTTGATCAACGAGCTAGTCTTGTAGAGGCTCACTAGGGACATAGTGTTGTTTATATATTCACACATGTATTTAAGTTTTTGATCAATACAATTCTAGCATGAATAATAAACATTTATCATGAACAAGGAAATATGATAATAACCAATTTATTATTGCCTCTAGGGCATATTTTCAACAGTCTCCCACTTGCACTAGAGTCAATAATCTAGTTTACATTGTAATGAATCTAACACCCATGGAGTCCTGGTGCTGATCATGTTTTGCTCGCGGAAGAGGTTTAGTCAATGGGTCTGCCACATTCAGATCTGTATGTACTTTTGCAAATCTTTATGTCTACAACGCTCTGCTTGGTGCTACTCCAGCTAACTGCTCCACTATTCAATACGTATCCGGATTGAGAACTTTAGTCATCCGGATCAGTGTCAAAGCTATCATCGACATAACCCTTTACGACGAGCTTATCTTCACCTCCATAAACGAGAAACATGTCCTTTGTCCTCTTCAGGTACTTAAGGATATTCTTGACCATTGTCCAGTGATCTACTCCTGGATCACTTTGGTACCTCCCTGCCAGACTTATGGCAAGGCACACATCAGGTCTGGTACACAGCATGGCATACATTGTAGAGCCTATGGCTGAGGCATAGGGGACGACTTTCATCCTTTCTCTTTCTTCTGCCGTGGTCGGGCTTTGAATCTGACTCAACTTCACACCTTGCAACACAGGCAAGAACCCCTTCTTTGACTGGTGCATTTTGAACTTCTTCAAAATCTTGTCAAGGTATGTGCTCTGTGAAAGTCCTATCAGGCGTCTCGATCTATCTTTATAGATCTTGATGCCCAATATGTAAGCAGCTTCACCCAGGTCTTTCATTGAAAAACTCTTGTTCAAATAACCCTTTATGCTTTCCATAAATTCTATATCATTTCCAATCAACAATATGTCATCCACATATAATATTAGAAATGATACAGAGCTCCCACTCACTTTCTTGTAAATGCAAGCTTCTCCGTAAGTTTGTATAAAACCAAAAGCGTTGATCACCTCATCAAAGCGTATATTCCAACTCCGAGATGCTTGCACCAGTCCATAGATGGATCACTGGAGCTTGCATACTTTGTTAGCATCCTTAGGATCGACAAAACCTTCCGGCTGCATCATATACAACTCTTCCTTAAGAAACCCGTTAAGGAACGCTGTTTTGACGTCCATCTGCCAGATTTCATAGTCATAAAATGCGGCAATTGCTAACATAATTCTAACAGACTTAAGCATCGCTACGGGTGAGAAAGTCTCATAGTAGTCAACCCCTTGAATTTGTTGGAAACCCTTTGCGACAAGTCGAGCTTTATAGACGGTGACATTACCATCAGCGTATGTCTTCTTCTTAAAGATCCATTTATTCTCAATGGCCTGCCGATCATCGGGCAAGTCCACCAAAGTCCATACTTTGTTCTCATACATGGATCCAATCTCGGATTTCATGGCTTCAAGCCATTTGTCGGAATCCGGGCTCATCATTGCTTCTTCATAGTTCGTAGTTCGCCATTGTCTAACAACATGACTTCCAGGACGGGATTACCGTACCACTCTGGTGCGGAACGTACCCTGGTCGTCCTACGAAGTTCAGTAGTAACTTGATCCAAAGTTTCATGATTATCATCATTAGCTTCCTCTCTGGCTGGTGCAGACATCACGGGAACTTCTTTCTGTGATGTGCTACTTTCCAATTTGAGAGAAGGTACAATTACCTCATCAAGTTCTACTTTCCTCCCACTCATTTCTTTCGAGAGAAACTCCTTCTTTAGAAAGGACCTTGTCTTAGCAACAAAGATTTTGCCCTCGGATCTGTGAGAGAAGGTATACCCAATGGTCTCTTTAGGGTATCCTATGAAGATGCACTTCTCCGCTTTGGGTTCGAGCTTATCAGGATGAAGCCTCTTGACATAAGCGTCGCATCCCCAAACTTTAAGAAACGACAGCTTAGGTTTCATGCCAAACCACAATTCATATGTTGTCGTCTCAACGGATTTAGACGGTGCCCTGTTTAAAGTGAATTAATGCGGTTGTCTCTAATGCATAACCCCAAAATGATAGTGGCAAATCGGTAAGAGACATCACAGAACGCACCATATCCAATAGAGTACGATTACGGCGTTCGGACACACCATTACGCTGTGGTGTTCCAGGTGGCGTGAGCTGTGAAATAATTCCACATTGTCTTAAATGCATACCAAACTCGTAACTCAAATATTCACCTCCACGATCAGATCGTAGAAATTTAATTTTCTTATTACGACGATTTTCCACTTCACTCTGAAACCTTGAATTTTTCAAATGTTTCGGACTTGTGTTTCATTAAGTAAATATACCCATATCTACTCAAATCATCTGTGAAGGTAAGAAAATAACGATATCCACCACGTGCTTCAACACTCATCGGACCGCATACATCAGTATGTATTATTTCCAACAAGTCACTTGCCTGCTCCATTGTTCCGGAAAATGGGGTTTTAGTCATCTTGCCCATGAGGCATGGTTCACATGTCTCAAATGATTCATAATCAAGAGATTCCAAAATTCCATCAGCATGGAGTTTCTTCATGCGCTTTACACCAATATGACCTAAGCGGCAGTGCCACAAGTATGTGGTACTATCATCATTAACTTTGCATCTTTTGGCATCGATATTATGAATATCTGTATCACTACGATCGAGATTCAACAGAAATAAACCATTCACCAAGGGTGCATGACCATAAAAGATATTATTCATATAAATAGAACAACCATTATTCTCTGACTTAAATGAATAACCGTCTCGCAATAAACAAGATCCTGATATAATGTTCATGCTTAACGCAGGCACCAAATAACAATTATTCAGGTTCAAAACTAACCCCAAAGGTAAACGTAGAGGGAGCGTGCCGACGGCGATCACATCAACCTTGGAACCATTTCCGACGCGCATCGTCACCTCGTCCTTAGCTAGTCTCTGTTTATTCCGTAGCTCCTGTTTCGAGTTACAAATATTAGCAACCGAACCAGTATCAAATACCCAGGCGCTACTACGAGCACTAGTAAGGTACACATGAATAACATGTATATCAAATATACCTTTGTTGACGTTGCCAGCCTTCTTATCTGCCAAGTACTTGGGGCTGTTCCGCTTCTAGTGACCATTCCCCTTGCAATAGAAGCACTCAGTCTCAGGTTTGGGTCCAGCCTTGGGTTTCTTCACGGGAGCGGCAACTGGCTTGCCGTTCTTCTTGAAGTTCCCTTTCTTTCCCTTGCCTTTCTTCTTGAAACTGGTGGTCTTGTTGACCATCAACACTTGATGTTCTTTCTTGATTTCTACCTCCGCGGCCTTGAGCATCGCGAAGAGCTTAGGGATCGTCTTCTCCATCCCTTGCATATTATAGTTCATCACGAAGCCTTTGTAGCACGGTGGCAGCTACTGGAGAACTCTGTCAATCGCTACTTCATCCGGAAGATTAACTCCCAACTGATTCAAGTGATTATAGTACCCAGACATTTTGAGTACGTGCTCACTAACGGAGCTGTTCTCCTCCATCTTACAACTAAAGAACTTGTCAGAGGTGTTATACCTCTCAACCCGGGCATGAGCCTGAAATACCAATTTCAGCTCCCAGAACATCTCATATGCTCCGTGATACGTCTCCAACGTATCTATAATTTTTTATTGTTCCATGCTATTATAATATCAATCTTGGATGTTTTTATATACATTTAAAGCAATTACATATCATTTTTGGGAGTAACCTATTAACTTAGTGCTAAGTGCCAGTTGTTGTTTTTTTGCCTGTTTTTGGTTTTCCAGAGTATCAGTACCAAACGAAGTCCAAATGCCACGAAACTTTTTGGAGATTTTTTTCTGGACATAACAGACACTGGAAGCTTCGGGAGAGGGCCAGAAGATGAAGCAGTGGCCCGTGAGGCACCACGGCGACCCCAGGGGGGGCGCGCCCTGGTGGCTCGTGGGGCCCACACAGCTCCGTTTGACCTAATTCCTCCACTATAAATTCTCTAAAATCGGGAAACCAACAAAGGAGTCCACGAAATACTTTTTCCGCCAGCGCAAGCTTCTGTTCTCGAGAGATCCCATCTGGAGGCCTTTTCCGGTGCTCCGCCGGAGGGGGAATCGATCACGGAGGGGCTCTACATCAACCTTGCTGCCCTTCCGATGATGCGTGAGTAGTTTACCACAGACCTTCGGGTCCATAGTTAGTAGCTAGATGGCTTATTCTTTCTTTTTGATCTTCAATACAATGTTCTCCTCGATGTTCTTGGAGTTCTATCCGATGTAATCACTTTTTGCGGTGTGTTTGTTGGGATCCGATGAATTGTGAGTTTATGATCAGATTATCCATGAATATTATTTTAGTCTTCTCTGAACTCTTTTATGCATGATTATTATAGCTTCGTATTTCTCTCCGATCTATTGATTTGGTTTGGCCAACTAGATTGATTTATCTTGCAATGAGAGAGGTGCTTTGTAATGGGTTCGATCTTGCGGTGCTCAATCCCAGTGACAGAAAGGGACATGACACGTATGTATCGTTGCTATTAAGGGTAAAAAGATGGGGTTTATTCATGCGTGAGTTTACTTTGTCTACATCATGTCATCTTGCTTAAGGCGTTACTCCGTTCTTTATGGACTTAATACACTAGATGCATGCTGGATAGCGGTCGATGTGTGGAGTAATAGTAGTAGATGCAGGAAGGAGTCGGTATACTTGTCTCGGACGTGATGCTTACATACATGATCATTGCCTTGGATATCGTCATGATTATTTGCTTTTCTATCAATTGCCCAACAGTAATTTGTTTACCCACCGTATGCTATTTTCATGAGAGAAGCCTCTAGTGAAACCTATGGCCCCCGGGTCTACTTTTATCATTTATATTCTACTTCTATCATATATTAAAAATCCTAAAAATACCTTGCTGCACTTTTACTTTATTTATTTTATTTTATATTTTAGTTTAATCTATCTATCTATCACCATACAATTTAATCTTGCAATTAACCACCAAGGGATTGACAACCCCTTGTTTGCGTTGGGTGCAAGGATTTGTTGTTTTGTGTGCAGGTGCTGTTAACAAGGTGTTGCGTGATTCTCCTACTGGATTGATAACCTTGGTTTCATAACTGAGGGAAATACTTATCTCTACTGTACTGCATCTCCCTTCCTCTTCAGGGAATTACCAACGCAGCTCACAAGTAGCAGGAAGAATTTCTGGCGCCGTTGCCGGGGAGACATCATCAACATCTATCAAGTACCTACGCATAAAACTTTCATCTCCTTGCATTTACTTTATTTGCCTTTGCCTCTCGTTTTCATCTCCCCCACTTCTAAAAGTTTTTCTAAAAATACAAAAATATTTTCCGTCTGCCTTTTTGTCCGTTTGCTATCTTTGCTTGTGTGCCGTGTGTCTTCTATTTGCTTGCATCTTCGCTTGCTAAAAATCTATTGATATGGATCCTCATCCACTTGCTAATCTTTTCAAAAGATCCAATTATGATGAACCAATTGCTAGTGAGTTGAGTGCACTTGATTATCTCTATGAAGTTTTGCTTGAAAATCATGAATCTGAAAATTGTGATGAAGTATTGAAAGAAGAAATTTATAAAGTGATTCATGATAGCTCTTTCAATGAAAAGCATGATTGCAATGATGTTATTATAAATTCTATTAATGTCAATTGTGCTAATAATATGCAAAACTACAAGCTTGGGGATGATGATATTGTTATATCCACTACTTATTGCAATGATCATGATTGGGGTGATAATGCTTCTTATGATCTTGATAATTTATTTAAGCCTCATGATGAATGTGCTATTGATAATAATGTTTGCAATAATATTGAAAGTGAGTTTGTAAGAGTGTCAACTTTAGGTAAAAAGAATCCAACATACTCGGAGAGTGTTCAATCTTATGAAATTTTTGATAAATGTGGGTTTGGAGAGATCATGACTTTAGTTGATGTTAATCCCACTACCTTGGAAGATTATAAAACTTTTATGCATGTGGATCATGAAGAGAAAATTTTATATGATAGATATATTGTTGAATTTTATAATGATCCTACATGTAATTATTATGAGAGAGGAAAATATGGTTATAGAAATCTTCAAGTTACTAAATTACCTCTCTTTATGTCGAGATCGCTATTGTTTCTTTCTTCTTCCTTGCATATGCTAGGTTTTGCTTGCCTTGATAATTTGTTTGCTTATAAAATGCCTATGCATAGGAAGTATGCTAGAATTAAAAAAAAATCACATGTTACACGATGCTCTCTTTGTGTTTCAATTATTATCTTTCTTGTGAGCATCAATAAAATTTCAAGCCTATCTTAATGGCTATAAAGAAAGAGCTTGTTGGGAGACAACCCAATATTTATCTTAATTTTTGTTTTCATTTTTCTGTTCTCTTGTGTGCACACAATTATGATACTGTTATATTTGTGTTTTTTATGTTTTAATTAGTGTTTGTGCCAAGTAATGCCTTTGGGATGATTTGGAAGATAGTATAATTGATGATGTTTGGAAAACAGAAAGTTTTGCGTCCAGTTCTGGAATTTTAATTCTGTACTGGAGCGTCAGAAAAATCTGAAATTTTTACACAGTATTGGTATATGAATTTCCCACGTTGTACTAATTTTTAAGAATTTTTGGAGTTACATAAGTATGGCTTTTAAATAGATCTTTACAGACTATTCTGTTTTAGACAGATTCTGTTTTTGTTGCATAGTTTGCTTATTTTGATGAATCTATGAATCAATTTACTACAGTACTTAGAGTTAAGGATTTATTTGTTATACTAACGGATCTCACGAAGGTTTTGTTGAGTTTTGTGTGATTGAAGTTTTCAAGTTTTGGGTGAGATCACTATAGATGAAGGAATAAGGAGTGGCAAGAGCCTAAGCTTGGGGATGCCCGAGGCACCCCAAGGTAATATTTAAGGAAGACTCAAGCATCTAAGTTTGGGGATGCCCCGGAAAGCATCCCCTCTTTCTTCTACCAACTATCGGTAATTTTACTTGGAGCTATATTTTTATCCGTCACATGATATGTGTTTTACTTGGAGCGTCGTGTATTATATGAGTCTTTGCTTTGTTTTCTTTTTAGTTTGTCACAATCATCTTTACTGGACACACCTATTTGAGAGAGCCACACGTTTATCATGATTTGTTAGAATACTCTATGTGCTTCACTTAAATCTTTTGAGCTAGGCAGTTGCTCTAGTGCTTCACTTAAATCTTTTTGAGCACGGCGGTGGCTATATTTTGAAGAAATATTTGAACTCTCATGCTTCACTTATATTATTTCGAGAGTTGATAAAGATTAAATTTTGAAGAAATATTTGCACTCTCATGCTTCACTTATATCTTTTTGAGAGTTGATAATAGTAATGGTAATTTGCACAAGATATGAATTTGGTCCCAAAGTGATGAATATTCAAGAGGGATATAATAAAAACTTTCATATAGATCATTGGATATGATAAGTGTGATTCCTTGCAATAGTTTTGCGATATGGAGATGATAATATGTGAGTCATGTTAGTGAGTAATTGTGATTTAGTAAGAATATTAGTGTTAAGGTTTGTGATTCCCTATGTATGCACATAAAGTCAATAGTTATGCAAAGAAATTATATCCAACTTATGGTGCATTATTCGGTGTTAGTTATGTTCGATGCATGTTTATGACCATTTTCGCTTTTTGGTTGATTGCTTCTCAATCTATTTGCTAGCCTTCATTTGTACTAAGCGGGAATACTGCTTGTGCATCCAAACTCCTTAAAACCAAGTTGTGCCAAATGAGTCCACCATATCTACCTATATGCGGTATCTCCATGCCGTTCCAAATAAATTTGCATGTGCCAACTCTAATTTTCAAAATAATTTTCCGTTTTGTGTGCCCATACCGCTCATGAAGCGGCACGGGGTGGCCGATATTTTCCATGCTAGGTGTGTTATTCTCACGATGAGTGTTTATTCACTTGTCATTGCATGAGAGAGTGGCTGGTAATAGGGATGCCCAGTCCCACAATGAATCAAAAATTAATAAAAACAAAATTCCTTGGAAAGTGTTGGTATGGAGGGCACCCGTGGATACAGCTAGCCATGGATTGTGAAAGAATGGTGGAAAGGAAATAAACTTTATTTTCTGTTTGGGAACCGCCTATGATGTGTCTAGCATGGAAGATATTAGAAATTCTCGGTCATTTTCGTTGACAGGAAAAGCATGCCTCTCAAAATATTTTTTATCTCTCTAATTTAAGCTTTGAGCTCTGGCACATTTGCAAATCTCTGCTTCCCTCTGCGAAGGGCCTATCTATTTACTTTTATGCAATTTTTATTTTTATTTTGAGTCTCCATCTTCTCTTATAAAGCACCAACTAGAGAGCACCATTGTCATACTTGCGCATTGTGTGTAGCTAATATTGAGTGTGTTTCATGAATGGATCAATGATTGAGCATAATGGGCTAGGGATAACTTTCTTTAGCGTTGATTTTTTGAAAGACATGGTTGCTTGTTAGTATGCTTGAGTATTTATATCTTCATGTCAAACTATAGACTATTGCTTTGAATCATTCAAGTCCAAATGTCCATGCTACAAAAGAAAAGAATATGTGATGAATATGATAGGTAGCATTCCACATCAAAAATTCTGTTTTTATCATTTACCTACTCGAGGACGAGCAGGAATTAAGCTTGGGGATGCTGATACGTCTCCAACGTATCTATAATTTTTTATTGTTCCATGCTATTATAATATCAATCTTGGATGTTTTTATATACATTTATAGCAATTATATATCATTTTTGGGACTAACCTATTAACTTAGTACCCAGTGCCAGTTGCTATTTTTTTGCCTATTTTTGGTTTTCGAGAATATCAGTACCAAACGAAGTCCAAATGCCACGAAAAGTTTTGGAGATTTTTTTCTGGACATAACAAACACTGGAATCTTCGGGAGAGGGCCAGAAGATGAAGCAGTGGCCCACGAGGCACCACGGCGCGTCCCCGGGGGGGCGCGCCCTGGTGGCTCGTGGGGCCCACACAGCTCCGTTTGACCTAATTCCTCCACTATAAATTCTCTAAAATTGGGAAACCAACAGAGGAGTCCACGAAATACTTTTTCCCCCGCCGCAAGCTTCTGTTCTCGAGAGATCCCATCTGGAGGCCTTTTCCGGTGCTCCGCCGGAGGGGGGATCGATCACGGAGGGGCTCTACATCAACCTTGTTGCCCTTCCGATGATGCGTAAGTAGTTTACCACAGACCTTCGGGTCCATAGTTAGTAGCTAGATGTCTTCTTCTCTCTTTTTGATCTTTAATACATTGTTCTCCTCGATGTTCTTGGAGTTCTATCCGATGTAATCACTTTTTGCGGTTGCTACTTGTAGCTTGCGTTGGTATTTTCCCCGAAGAGGAAGGGATGATGCAGCATAGTAGAGGTAAGTATTTCCCTCAGTTATGAAACCAAGGTTATCAATCCAGTAGAAGAATCACGCAACACCTCATTAGCAGTACCTGCACACAAACAACAAATCCTTGCACCCAACGCAAACGAGGGGTTGTCAATCCCTCGGCGGTAAGTTGCAAGATTAAATTGTATGTGATAGATAGATAGATTGAAACAAAAATACAAAATAAAATAAATAAAGAAAAAGTGCAGCAAGTATTTTTAGGGTTTTTTATATAAGATTTAGATAGACCCGGGGGCCATAGTTTTCACTAGAGGCTTCTCTCAAGAAAATAGCATACGGTGGGTAGACAAATTACTGTTGGGCAATTGATAGAAAAGCAAATAATCATGACGATATCCAAGGCAATGATCATGTATATAGGCATCACGTCCGAGACAAGTAGACCGACTCCTGCCTGCATCTACTACTATTACTCCACACATCGACCGCTATCCAGCATGCATCTAGTGTATTAAGTCCATAAAGAACGGAGTGACGCCTTAAGCAAGATGACATGATGTAGACAAAGTAAACTCACGCATGAATACACCCCATCTTTTTACGCTTAATAGCAACGATACATACGTGTCATGTCCCTTTCTGTCACTGGGATTGAGCACCGCAAGATTGAACCCATTACAAAGCACCTCTTCCCATGGCAAGATAAATCAATCTAGTTAGCCAAACCAAATCAATAGACCGGAGAAGAAATACAAAGCTATAATAATCATGCATAAAAGAGATCAGAGAAGACTCAAATAATATTCATGGATAATCTCATCATAAACTCACAATTCATCGGATCCCAACAAACACACCGCAAAAAGTGATTACATCGGATAGAACTCCAAGAACATCGAGGAGAACATTGTATTGAAGATCAAAAAGAGAGAAGAACCCATCTAGCTACTAACTATGGACCCGAAGGTCTGTGGTAAACTACTCACGCATCATCGGAAGGGCAGCAAGGTTGATGTAGAGCCCCTCCGTGATCAATTCCCCCTCCGGCGGAGCACCGGAAAAGGCCTCCAGATGGGATCTCTCGAGAACAGAAACTTGCGGCGGTGGAAAAAGTATTTCGTGGACTCCCCTGAGGGTTTCTAATTTTTGGGAAATTTATAGTGGTGGAATTAGTTCAAATGGAGCTGAGGTGGGCCCACGCGGCACCAGGGCGCGCCTGCCCCCCCCCCCCCCCAGGCGCGCCCTGGTGGCTCATGGCCACCCCCTCTGGCGTCTGGTCTTCTCCCGAAGCTTCTATTGTTTATCTTGTCCAATAAAAATCTCCAAAAAGTTTCGTGGCATTTGGACTTCGTTTGGTATTGATTTTCTGTAAAACAAAAAACAGGCAGAAAACAGCAACTGGCACTGGCACTAAGTTAATAGGTTAGTCTCCAAAAATGATATATAATTGCTGTAAATGCATATAAAAACATCCAAGATTGATAATATAACAGCATGGAACAATAAAAAATTATAGATACGTTGGAGACGTATCAGCGGTGTGTTTGTTGGGATCTGATGAATTGTGAGTTTATGATCAGATTATCCATGAATATTATTTGAGTCTTCTCTGAACTCTTTTATGCATGATTATTATAGCTTCGTATTTCTCTCTGATCTATTGATTTGGTTTGGCCAACTAGATTGATTTATCTTGCAATGGGAGAGGTGCTTTGTAATGGGTTCGATCTTGCGGTGCTCAATCCCAGTGACAGAAAGGGACATGACACGTATGTATCGTTGCTATTAAGGGTAAAAAGATGGGGTTTATTCATGCGTGAGTTTACTTTGTCTACATCATGTCATCTTGCTTAAGGCGTTACTCCGTTCTTTATGGACTTAATACACTAGATGCATGCTGGATAGCGGTCGATGTGTGGAGTAATAGTAGTAGATGCAGGCAGGAGTCGGTCTACTTGTCTCGGACGTGATGCCTATATACATGATTATTGCCTTGGATATCGTCATGATTATTTGCTTTTCTATCAATTGCCCAACAACAATTTGTTGTAACATCCCCATGTAACAGCTACAGTAATCAACTGTTGATAATGCCAAGTCAGCATGTTTGTCAGTGCATAATCATCATTTGCATCATGTCACATTTCAAATTCTAAATTAAATTGAAATTCAAATACTAAGTGAAAATAAAAGTTGTTCAAAACCAGAAACTAAAATGTTCAAAATATTGCAAATAATCCAGAGGCATTTATAAAAATATAACTAACATCTATTGAATTAGTTAAATTACCCTAACATCCTAAAACAGATCCAATACAGCAATAATTAATGCCTTTTTATTTAAATAAAATTCAAATGAAATTCTTTTAACTCCAAACCAATTTCTGGTGGTAGATAAAATTGCACTGTTAATTTTGGGCTAGGTCTCCTATTTTACAAAACTACATTTAGGGCTAAACATTTGACTAAACAGAAACTAAAATAAAAACAAAAGAGAAAACAGAAAAATAAAATAAAAAGGAAAACCCCCTGGCCCGACTGGGCCTCGGCCCAGCCAGGCCGGCCCACCCGCTGCCCCCTGGCCTATTTAGGCCACAGCCACCGAAACCCTAACCTTCTCCCCCCCCCCCCCCCCCGCACTCTCCCCCTCGTCCCCTCGTCCCTGTCGGCGCCGCCTCCCCGTCGCCGCCTCGCCCTCGCTCGTCGCCTCTCCGTCTCCTCCCCGAGCCGCCTCCTCGAGCCTCGCCGCCCCCGTGCCTCGACGCCGCCCGTGAGCCCTTCCCCGTCTTCCCCTTTTCTCGGTCGCCGCCGCCGCCTGCGCCGCGCTCCGCCGTCCCGCCGCTGCCGTCCGCACCACGTCTCGCTCCATCGCCCCTCGGCTCCCGCGCTGCTGCCGCTTTGGCCGCGGCAATGCTGCTGCGACTGCTGCTGCCGCCCCACGGCCACCACCGCGACCGCGGCCCTCCTCCGCTCACTGGCCTGCGCGCGCCCCTCCGCGCCGCCGCCTCGCGCGCCCGGCTTCCGCCCTCGCCCGCGCCTGGCCTCGCCTCACCACTCACCGGCGCTCACCCGCCCGCGGCCTGCACGCGCGCGCGCGCTGTGTCGCGCGGACGTGTCCGGCCCCCTGTGTGCCCGCGCGCGCTTTCGTCGCCGGACGTGTCCGGCGCCCGAATGGGCACGGCCCGGACATGTCCGCCTGCCCACTGACCAGTGGGGCCCCGCCCCGTTTAAACGTAAAAAGAAAAAGAAATAAAAATAAATAAGTAAATAAATAAATAAAAGAATTAAACCATTAAAATAAATAAATAGTTAATAACTAATTAATTAATTAACCAATTAGTTAATTAACTTAATTAATTCTGTTTAATTAAACTAATTATTAATTAGCCTAATTAATCTGTAATTAGATTAAATAACCCTAATTAATTTAATCAGACACTGACAGGTGGGACCCACTGGTCCTGTTCACTGCTGACGTCATAGTGACGTCATGCTGATGTCAGCATTTACTGTTTCGGATAATGTTGATTTAAATAATTTAAATACTTCCGGAAATTAATAAAAACTTTAGAAAATCATATTTTTTAAACCGTAACTCGGTTTAAAATAATTTATATATGTAAAACGATCAGAAAAATATGACGAACCCGGATACGCTGTCCACCTACCTATCAGATGCCTCCAGCACTGCAAACATGGAACCATCCCCTCCGGTTCATCTGTCTGACAGATGTCCGAAACCGGGAAACCGTTCAGTTAATTCCCCGCTTCATCTGCCACGTGTAGCACTGCGTTAGGGCACCCTAGCACAGCCTATTGTCATGTCAAGCATCTGTGTGTATTTGTCTGTTTTGTATTTACTGTTTCTTCCCCCTCTTCCCTTCGGTAGACTCCGAGACCGATGCTGCCGCTGTGATCGACTACGTCCCCGACGACCCATCCTTTTCAGCAGAGCAACTAGGCAAGCAAAACCCCTTGACGCATACCTATATCACCTATCCTCTCTCTCCCTCCTGCTTGCATTAGAAAATTGCTACTGCTATGTTTTATCCTATTTCTGATGCATAGCCTGTCCTTGTAACTGTTATTGATACCTGCCTGTTATCCAAACTGCTTAGAATAGGTTGGATGGTAGTAACCATCTGTGGCCCCTCTTCCTTGCTGTAGTTGCCCCGCTTTAGTAGCTGTGCCCCGATCAATGTGATCGTCGGGCTGTGACCAGTTTATCACCACACCCCCCCCTAAGTTGCTCGACTCTGCAGAGCTGCCATCGAGTGCCGAGGGTGATACCTCTTATCTCACTCCCGATGATGCCTCTGTAGTTCAGCTAGTCGGTTGTGGGTTACCGAGGGTGATTCCTCTTCCCCACCACCGATAAAGCTTCTGTCGTGCAACCCCGCAAGTGTGAGTACCAGCGAGGGTGATTCCTCCGGGTTCACCTTGACGGGTTCATCGAGTGGAAATCCAACGAGGGTGGTTCCTCGGATTCCTGCTTGATGTTATGGACACACGGTTACTTGCACTTTACTACTGTTGTTACTGGTCAAAGGCGGGTCGGCCCCGAGGGGTACCCGCGAGTGATGTGGAGTCGGGTTGACCATGAGGGTACCCGCGAGATGAATATGTGGCACGGCCGGGCATTCTTAGCCCTTGCCGTAAGTCCACGAGACGGGGCGACGGGGTCACAGGATTGTGAGTCTCTGCTCGTTTCCGCGTGCTCCTAATGCACTAAGGGTTAGGATATGTAATCTGAGTAGGCCTCTGGCCTTTTCGCGCTAACCAGCACGTGGGAATAAAATGGGTACTCGGCGCCGTATGTATCAGCCGAAAGCTTTGTCAGACGTCCAGTTCAGCAGTGCGGCACGGCAGGATCGGCGCCATCCATGACAGAGGTGGTGCCTGGATCTAACCATGTGCGCAACGACCCGGAGTGCAAAGGGGGATGGGCCCAAGAACCCTGCGCGCTTAGGATGTAGACCGGCGGGGACCTCTCTACTGAGCTCTAGGTGGGGCTGCGGTGTGTCGATCAGCCGAGGCCGGGCATGACCCGATAAAAGTGTGTCCGGCCGGAGTTAATCGAGCGTGTTGGGTAACAGTAGTGCACCCCTGCAGGGAAGTATATCTATTCGAATAGCCGTGTCCACGGTAACAGGACGCTCGGAAAAATATCCCGATCTTCTATAACTAGAACTGGGTTAATATGTGGCTCCGGGATAGCTTTCTCGCAGGGAGTCGAGGAAGGATCTCTGGGCGTGATTGCTGCTTAATGCTACTATTATATTAATGTTCTGATCTGTACTCTTCTTATGCTGCAAGACACTGAAGATGCTAGTCTTCGATAGGCTAGGCCTTTCTCTCTATTCTGGCTTTCTGCAGTCAAGTCCACATATACAGCCTTCCTTGAAAATGTTGCATAACTAGACTAGTTCTGATGTCAGTCTTGCGAGTACTTTGGATGAGTACTCACGGTTGCTCTGCTATTCTTTTTCCCCATACCCATTTGGTGATACATCAGACGCCGGAGCCCAGGAGCAGGAGATCCCCGGAGGCGCCTACTATGACGTGGAGACCGCCGACGACCAGGAGTAGTTAGGAGGCTCCCAGGCAGGAGGCCTTGCCTCTTTCGATCAGAGCTGTTGTTTGTTTTCGCCTTCTTAAGGCATCTTGTTTAACCTTGTGTCTGTACTCAGATACTTTTGCTTCCGCTGATGCTTGTATGACATCGAGCTTATGTCTAGAGTTGTGTTGTGATATCTTCAAGTGAGTCCCTAGGCCTGATCGTGTGCATTTGCGTGTATGATTAGCGCACGATTAAGTCGGGGGCGTCACATTTGTTTACCCACCGTATGCTATTTTCATGAGAGAAGCCTCTAGTGAAACCTATGACCCCCGGGTCTACTTTTATCATTTATATTCTACTTCTATCATATATTAAAAATCCTAAAAATACCTTGCTGCACTTTTACTTTATTTATTTTATTTTATATTTTAGTTTAATCTATCTATCTATCACCATACAATTTAATCTTGCAATTAACCACCAAGGGATTGACAACCCCTTGTTTGCGTTGGGTGCAAGGATTTGTTGTATTGTGTGCAGGTGCTGTTAACGAGGTGTTGCGTGATTCTCCTACTGGATTGATAACCTTGGTTTCATAACTGAGGGAAATACTTATCTCTACTGTACTGCATCTCCCTTCCTCTTCAGGGAATTACCAACGCAACTCACAAGTAGCACTCCGTGGTGCTCAAAACGTCTTTGGAGCCCCGGTTCTAAGCCGTAAAGCATGGCGCACTGAACTATCGTGTAGTCATTATTTCTTGTTTGCCAGACGTTCATAGCGTCTAGATTTGCGGGAGCGGGTGGTTCACCTAGCGGTGCATCAAGGACATAAACTTTTTGTGCAGCAGTGAGGATAATCCTCAAATTACGGACCTAGTCCGCATAGTTGGTACCATCATCTTTCAACTTTTCTTTCTCTAGGAACGCATTAAAATTCAGGGGGGCTACAGCGCGAGCCATTGATCTACAATATTAATTTGCAAAGACAATTAGACTAAGTTCATGATAATTGATTATGTTAATCAAATTGTCTAAGTGTTACATGATCCACATCAATTGACCCATGTCCGATCATCACGTGAGATGGGGCAGTCATCAGTGGTGAACATCTCCATGTTGATCATATCTACTATATAACTCATGATCGACCTTTCGGTCCTCCGTGTTTCGAGGCCATGTCTGTACATGCTAGGCTCGTCAAGTTTAACCCAAGTATTCTGCATGTGTAAAACTGGCTTACACCCATTGTATGCGAACGTAGAGTCTATCACACCCGATCATCACGAGGTGCTTCGAAACGACGAACTTTCGCAACGGTGCATACTTAGGGAGAACACTTTTTATCTTGAAATTAAGTGAAGGAATCATCTTATAATGCTACCGTCGTCCTAAGCAAAATAAGATGCATAAAAAGATAAACATCACATGCAATCTATATGTGACATGATATGGCCATCATCATCTTTGTGCCTTTGATCTCCATCTCCAAAGCACCGGCATGATCTCCATCGTCACCGGCATGACACCATGATCTCCATCATCATGTCGTCACGTGGTTGTCTCGCCAACTATTGCTTCTACAACTATTGCTAACGCATAGCGATAAAGTAAAGAAATTACATGGCGGTAAATAGTTGACATGCAGGTCATACAATAAATTAAAGACAACCGTATGGCTCCTGCTGGTTGCCGTACTCATCGACATGCAAGTCGTGAACCTATTACAAAACATGATCATCTCATACATCAACATATATCACATCACCTTTTGGCCATACCACATCACAACATGCCCTGCAAAAACAAGTTAGACGTCCTCTACTTTGTTGTTGCAATTTTTACGTGGCTGCTAGGGCAAATTATAAGAACTGTTCTTATCTATGCAAAACCACAACGGTGATATACAAGTTGCCTTTTAATCTTCTACAAGGACCGCCCTTGTCAAATCAGATTCAACTAAAGTGGGAGAGACAGACACCCGCAAAGCCACTTTTATGCAATACAAGTTGCATGTCAGTCAGTGGAACCGGTCTCTTGTGCGAGGACAAGTAAGGTTGGTCTGAGCCGCTTCATCCCACAATACCGCCGAATCCAAATAATACAAAGGAAAAAAGCAATTTGAACATCAACGCCCACAACTTTTGTGTTCTACTCGTGCAAATACATCTACGCATAGACCTAGCTCATGATGCCACTGTTGGGTAACGTTGCATGAAAATCAAAAAAATTCCTACGAAACACTCAAGATCTAATCTAGAAGATGCATAGCAACGAGAGGGGAGTGTGTCTACATACCCTTGTAGACTGAAAGCGGAAGCGTATAAAACGCGGTTGATGTAGTTGTACTCTTCGCGATCCAATCACGATCCAACCGATTTAGCGCTGAACGGACGACACCTCCGAGTTTAGCACACGTGCGGCTCGATGATGTCTCCTCCACCTTGATCTAGCAAGCGAAGGGGGAGAAGTAGATGGGATCACAACCAGCACGACGGCGTGGTGGTGATGGTGGTGGTGGAGTGTCGGCAGGGCTTCGCCAAGCTATACCGGGACGAGGAGGTGGTAGAGATGGGGAGGGGCTGCGCCAGGAGAGAGGTGCGGCTGCCCTCCCACCCCCCACTATATATAGGGGCAAGGGGGAGGGGCGCTGGCCCTAGCCCCTCCTCCAAGGGAGGGGGCGGCGGCTTAGGGGGGAGACTTGCCCCCCAAGGCAAGTGGGGCGCCCTCCCCACTTAGGGTTTCCCCACCCTAGGCGCATGGGCCTGTGGGGGGCTGGTGCGCCTGGCCCAACTAGGCCAGGGCACCCCCCTACAACCCATGTGGGTCCCTGGGGCTGGTGGATCCCCCCGGTGGACCCCCGGAACCCTTCGGTGCCTTCGGTACACTTGCCGGCATGCCCCCGAACTTTTCCGGTAGCCAAAACAGGACTTCCCATATATAAATCTTTACCTCCGGACCATTCCGGAACTCCTCGTGACGTCCGGGATCTCATCCGGGACTCCGAACAACATTCGGTCACCCACGTACATATCCCAATACTACTCTAGCGTCAACGAACGTTAAGCGTGCGACCCTACGGGTTCGAGAGTCATGTAGACATGACCGAGACACCTCTCCAGTCAATAATCAATAGCGGGACCTGGATGACCATATTGATTCCTACATATTCAACGAAGATCTTTATCGGTTGAACCACGATGTCGAGGATTCAGTTAATCCCGTATGCAATTCCCTTTGTCCGGCGATATGTTACTTGCCCGAGATTCGATCGTCAGTATCTCCATACCTAGTTCAATCTCGTTACCGGCAAGTCTCTTTACTCGTTCCATAATACAAGATCCCATGACTAAATCATTAGCCACATTGCTTGCAAGCTCTTTACGATGTTGTATTACCGAGAGGGCCCAGAGATATCTATCCGTCATACGGAGTGACAAATCCCAGTCTCGATCCATGCAACCCAACAGACACCTTCGAAGATACCTGTAGAGCATCTTTATGATCACCCTGTTACGAAGTGATGTTTGATAGCACACAAGGCATTCCTCTGGTATCCGGGAGTGACATGATCTCATGGTCTAAAGAACAGATGCTTGACATGAAGAAAGCTGTAGCAAATATCTAAATGATCTGATGCTAAGCTTACGGTTGGGTCTTGTCCATCACATCATTCTCCTAATGATGTGATTCCGTTATCAAATGATAACTCATATCTATGGTTAGGAAACCTTAACCATCTTTGATCAACGAGCTAGTCTTGTAGAGGCTCACTAGGGACATAGTTTTGTTTATATATTCACAAATGTATTTAAGTTTCCGGTCAATACAATTTTAGCATGAATAATAAACATTTATCATGAACAAGGAAATGTGATAATAACCAATTTATTATTGCCTCTAGGGCATATTTCCAACAGATGGTTCCCCCGGCGGCACTCTGGCACCACCGAGAGAGGGGAAGAGAGGCTCCCCCTCCGGCTTGCTCCTCCATGCCCCCCCCCCCCCCTAGATGGTGAGAGGTTCTCCCTCTGGTCCTTGGCCTCCATGGTGCCCGGAGGGGCGGGAGACCCTCCGAGATTGGATCTCTCTCTATGTTTCTCTTCTGTTTCTGTTCCATGTTTCTGGCCGAAAACCGTTTCTTATATTCCCAAAGATCCGTAACTCCGATTGGGCTGAAACTATGAGGGGATTTTTATCCAGAAATTATCTTTCTTGCGGCGAAAGAAGGGCTCCAACCGACCTACGAGGTGCCCACAAGGCAAGGGGGCGCGGCCAGGGGGTAGGCCACGCCCTGTTGCCTTGTGGAGCCCTCGGGCACCGTCTTGCGTTGATTCTTTTTCCCAAAAATCACATATGTTCCAAAATAAATCTCCATAAAATTTTATCGCGTTTGGACTTCGTTTGGTATGTTTTTCTGCGAAACAAAAAATATGCAAAAAACAGGAACTGGCACTAGGCACTAGATTAATAAGTTAGTTCATAAAAATAATATAAAAGTGCACCAAAACCATATAAAACTATTGTAAACATGCATGAATACTTCATAAATTATAGATACGTTGGAGACGTATCAAGGACTGCTCTGCTCTGCCGGAGCGGGCAGCGCAGAGGCTACGAACGGCTGCGGAGCGGGCGCGGCGGCGGAGCTGCGAGACGGACGACGCGGAGGAGGAAGAAGAGTGGAGAGAGCAAATGGATCCGGCAAGTTCTGGGGGTGGATTTGGTGCAATTTGGGATGGGGTCGGACTGTCGGGTCCGACGTGGCGGGCGCGCCCGGGCGCCCCCATATTTGGGCTGGATATGAGGGGTGCCGGTCAGCCCGGGCGTTTGAGGCCCGTTTGAGGAGCCCGTCTGGGTCGAAATTTCGTGACCGGGCGGCCCACCCGGGCGTATGAGGCGGGTTTGAGGCGCCCGGCTGTAGATGCTCTTATGTGCTTCTTTTATTGTACAAACGTTATGTTTCAACCACTGCGCCTATGTGCTTCGGTCAATGTGTGATGCTTCTTGGGGTGATTTTTTTTGTTTCATCGACATTTCTATTAGACAGACATTATTTTGTTGCACCAGATCCTACTCTGTTTTTCCTGAACCCCCACTTTGATCTCCCTCTTTGTCAAAGTCATCCCTGACAATAGTTGCATGTACCTTGATGAATGCTCATATTCAAAGCTAGTCGCGGGCTTGCGGTTATAAGACTAGTGCAATATACAATAAACACTCTGCATTGGGAGAACCTATTACCAATAGATTGATTTTACTGAAATGAAATTACAGATCCGAGAACATTACCGTAGAATGGGGACAACAGTGCTTCCATTACCACACCCCACCTCTAAAACCTTTGCACATCCTTTGCTGTTAAGCAGTTCAGGAAATTCCTTCAGCAAATACCTTCTTTCCTAACAAAGTGAGATGGGATCTTAAATTGATTTGCGGGAACTAATGATATGAACTCGTCAGTTCTTCCTACTCAAAGTCCTACTACATTAGTTCACATACATATTTGCCTAGTAATCAATAAGGTAATGTATAACACTTTAATTTGATTTTTCCAAAGCTTATGGGCAAACAAAAAGCAGAAAATGAAAAAAATGCACTAGAAAAAAATTGATCATCTAACACACAGGGTACTCCCTCCGTTCCTAAATATAAGCCCTTTTAGAGATTCCAATATAGACTACATACGGAGCAAAATGAGTGAATCTACACTCTAAAATACGTCTATATACATCCGTATGTAGTTCGTATTGAAATCTCTAAAAAGGTTTATATTTAGAAACGGAGGGAGTACTATGTTATTTTTTCAAAGCTAAACGAAGATGTGTCATTTTGTCAATCCCCCTAAGTTCAGTCCGCTGTAGATAGCAACACTGTATCTCTATAAATATCGCTAGTCTTGATCCATACTAACAAGATGCTGCTGGCATGAGAGTCCTTGGTGTACATATTGGTATACCAACATGGCCACATCATACATTATCACCTAGTAAAAGTTCCCATTCCATAAGAATGAACAAACGGACAATCTTCTGATATTTGCGAATTTGGTGATAATGGTACAGAGTGTCGAACACTGCTACTCAGGAAATAGTTTCATTCCAATTGCTCATTCGACGCATTAGTTATAGTCTGTCTTCACTCATGAAAAAATTGGGAAGGAAATTAATCTAATCTCCCTTCTCTCGCCTTGTGGAGCACACATGCACTGTTACTTTGCTGTGTTTTGTCTAGCTGCACGGCTTAACTCCAAGAAGTGCAGTCGTTTACCCGATAAAGAAATGAAACCTTGCACGGCTGAACATTCTCTACCTATGTGATCTAGTTCATATTCCTGCCGAATTGATAGGTGAAATACAATAAGAAGGTATTCTGCACAAGGGGGCGATGAGAGAAGGGGGAATAAGTTACCTTGAAGAACTTGCCGGAGGCGTGGCGGCGGTGGAAGCTTCTCCAGGCCTCTGATGACGGTGGCTGCGGGGAGGCGGTGGTCGTGGGGAACGGGGACAGATGGTAGGAGAAGGAAGGGTTGGCTTCCACATCCGCCCGGAGGTCCTCCCACTCGAAGTCGTGGCAATGGTACTCGGCCTCCGTCTCTTTCTTGGTGCTCCCCCGTTCACCACCCCCGTCCATGGCAGCTACCGTCTTTCTTCGCTGCGACCTTCAGCGAACTCGCCTCAACCGGGGGCGGCGGCGCTGGTTCGGCGATGAGGACTAAAGAGGTGCGGGGGAGAAAAGAACTGGCTGGCTGCGCAGTAACGAGGAAACGGCGGCCGTCGGCCAGCGAGGCCGAGATTGGAGAGCAGGAGCGGCGGAGGTGGGGGGCAGAGCAAGTAGATCGGTAGGTCCAGGTCGAGAACATATCCGGTGAAACGTTCGGGGTCATATGAAAGAAAATGCCATGCATCTTAATTCTACTAGAGAAAAAGAAACCAAAATGATAAATCCCGAACGTTCAGAATTTAATCATGACAATTTGAACATTTTTTATGGTAATTTTAGTGACGCGAGAACGACAAAATTAGTTAACACGCACGACAGGGACGGATCCACAATTGGTGATGGGTGTTCCGATGTACACCCATATTTTTTGGCTCGTTGCCTACAACATCAGTCTAAATTAGCATGTACCAGGTAATTAGGTAATTAGCATTTTTCTTGCCCATAGTCTTCATATGCATTGTATACTCGTGGCTCTGTGATCCCCACTTGTATGATTATGTAGTAAATAATCTTTATTTTTTGTCATTTCTATATGGTATTGTCATTATGATGGAAGAAAGTTCTTGCTAGATAAACATTTTAGATACTAGACTTGAAAAAAATTGAACACCAAGTATGAAATTCTGCATCCGTCATTGACGCACGACAATTTTCTGGCAAAAAAAATACACTGAGCACGGAGTTGCCATGCTTGCCAACTAAAATTATCATCCTCGCGTCACTAAAATTGCCATAAAAGACGTTCAATTTGCCATGGTCAAATCCCGAACGTTCGGACGTTAGCTAGGTAAAAAAAATGTCATTTGGTTTATAAGATATGAATTTTTTAATTATTTTTGCGTTTTTTTAATGTGAAGGATGAGAACCAATTCTAGATAGAAATATGAATTCATTCTTACAAACCAAAGGGATTTCAGGAAAAAAAACTGTAAGAATCCTATAATATACAATTCCAACAAATTTGTAAACCAAAGAAGTGCCGTTTTCTCTTTTTGATAAACGTTAGATCGAGGAACCGGACGCACCCATAGATCTCATAGCGTGTTGCTGCAGTGGTGGATCTAGTCCAATGAGCCAAGGTGGGCCAAATGTGAAACTATTCATATAAACTTATTTTTTTTAATATTTTTAACTTTTCTTTGTTATGATATAAAGTCTGTTGGAAAATTTGTCACTAGGTTGCAGTATCTGCCACTGAGTTGCTGCAATAGTTTATGTACCGTCAAGTTCGTCACACATTGATGACAATTTGCGTTTCATATCCGACAATTGGTGACGGTTTGCATTTCTTATCTAGGGTGATGCCCTAACTGTTCGGATGTTGTCTTTCTACTAGCAGTTTTGAATTTCAGTTTTAGGCTCGGGCAGACACAGTTTGTACATTTGTTTTGTCCGGGGCCTTTAGGCCGGACCGTCTGGATGTGCAAGTTCTGCAGAAAATGGCTAGTTCCAACCCCCACCTATAAATATCCCTTCCCACTTTGGGGTACCCCTTGATCATTCTATTCCAGATCTACTTCGTCCAAGCTTTCCCACTCTCTGCCAACCCTAATCATTTGATTTTTGGAGAGATTTGAGAGAGAAGCTAACCCTAGCAAGGTCCATCAATTCCCCTCTGTTTGGCCATTCACTTTCTTGTTTTGAGCAAGATTTGAAGCTTTACACTTGTCTTGTTTTCTTGGAGGTTGAAGACTCATGGTGGTGGAGTCATCGATGAGAATCTGAGCTTATTGATATACCTAGAGTTTGTATGGATTTTGTGGCCATGCCCCAAGGTCAACTACTAGTGGTTGAGCATCACCTTTGTGGTGGTGGCTCAAGAAGAATAAGATGGGCCTTTGTGGTGTTGGGAATCCTTTGTGGTGCCCCAGCTCTCAAACGGTGATTAGCTTCTCTCCAAGGAAGTGAATATGGGGATACATCTTTGTCTCTGCGTGACTTGGTTATCTGATCTTTGTCACTTGTTTTTTATCTTTGGTCATGTGACCTTGCAAATATCATATAGGTTGTCCTCACCGTAGTTACATTGTGCACCGGGGGATTGGTGCTACCGGTGCACCGGACCCCGTTGCACATTCAAAAATGTTCGAAAAAATCCGGAAAAAAATTTAGTGCATTGACACAACATCAATGTATCTTTTCACAAAAATTCAAATCAAAATTCGAAACATTGCTCGAGATACAAAAATTACAAATTTGACATCAACGTGCTAATGGGCCAAACTTGAAGCCCAACTTGTGTTATGTACTATTCAGTGTCAAATTTATCATTTTTGTATCTTGAGCAATGTTTTGAATTTTGATTTGAATTTTTGTGACCAACATGCATTGATGTTGTGTCAATGCACTAATTTTTTTTCTAATTTTTTCAAACATTTTTGAATGTGCAATGGGGGACCGGTGCACCGGTAGCACCAATTGCCCCGGTGCACCAGATAGATACATCGGGGGACTGGTGCACCGGTAGCACCAACTGCCCCGGTGCACCAGATACATCGCGGGACTGGTGCACCGGTAGCACCAACTGCCCCCCACACACACACACTTTGCTAATTGAAAATTTTCTATGATGTCAAATTTGACTCCTCGTGAAGTGATTCAACCCGGTTAATGTCGGAAATTTGAACCCTTCGTCCCGGGATGTCTCATGGCCCCCGTCTCCTACTCGAGACGACGCCTTCCCTCGAGACCCTTCGTGTCCACATCGACCTGTCCTTGGAGGAGCCTGGTGATGAGATACCTCGGCAGTCGGCCATGGTTCGGCGCAACCACCTGAAGGAGTTCGTGATGGTTGGTTTTGAAGTAGTGGAGAGGAATGTTTACCTTGTCAGATTTGTCGCGGGAGTATGCGCGGCTTTATGTCGTTCGTATCACCTTGTTCAAGAACGGGCATGTTTGAGACAAGGGGCACTGTGACTGGGAAGGGTGGCGAAGCGACACTCGTGGTCGTGGACCGACGAGGAGAAGGCCGCCAGGATGAACTAGATCGTGGATGGGGTTTCATCCTCTTCCATAGCTCCTGGTCAACTGGTTTTTTGGCTGATCAGCTCCGCTGGAACCTGGAAGCCGGAGGACTGCGTTGCGGCGCGCGTCTCTTTGATTTTGAAATGGACGACAGATTTATGAGCTACAGAATGCATCAGTTGTTATGTCCATTTAGGGCATCCTTGGTTCACAGGATTCTAAAAGCGTAAAATAGGAAACATGCAGGAATGTGATAGGAATACAAAACGGAGGATTGGGAAACTCGGGAATTTTGTAAACTTGCGTTTGGTTCGCAAGAATAGGAAAACCACACACATCCTACTAAACACAGTCAAATCAAAGTGAAAGGTATAATTACGATGATACTCCCTCTGTACTAAAATATAAGACGTTCCGAGGGAGTATTATATACCACTAAAGACTCATGTCTAATACTCTGTGCCTAGAGATTCTAAAAAAGAGGTTCAAGTGGATTTAAAACTCCTGCATTTTTCCTTTAAAAGCGAGAACAAAGGAAATTCTCCTCTATTTTTCCTTTGAACCAAATGAATGAATAGTGCTACTAATAAAGGAATTTTTCCTATTCCTATTACTTTCCTCTACTTTACCTTTGATGAACCAAACAAGCCCTTACAACAACCGCTGAAGCAAAACATCAAGTCGCCAGGTTTTGACAGGAACTGCTGGAACCAGATATCGCCTGCTTCCGTAGCGATACAACCTCACGCCTAGCACGTGTCAGCTCTTTCACAACATCCATCATGGAAGGCCTTTGTCTTGCGTCCTCTGCAGTGCATCTAAGGGCTATCGACAGCACACTGCATACTTCCTCCAGTTCAGCAGTGCCACATACTTCACGCATTAGAGCAGGGTCGCACACGGATTCGATCACATTGCCCTCATTCAGGGTGGAGGATACCCAGCTGACTAGGTCCACATTGTCAGGGAATGAGGGATCCAGGGCCATCTTTCTGGTAATCAATTCAAGTAATACCACTCCGTAGCTATACACGTCGAACTCAATGGTACTCCTGGTTGAAAATGCCATCTCTGCCAGAAACCATAAGGCCCATTAGATACATGTAAGTTATACAATGCCACTTAATTCCCAATTCAAAAGTATGAGCAGAAAGAAGTTGTGGCTGTATATGTTCAGTAGTTTTTCAATGTGCACGTATTTACAGGCCTATTACTGTATTACATATATGTAATACAAATGCCCATTATCAGTGTATTTACAGACTTAGCAAGCCTTTCTCTTGTACTACATGTTCTACTATTTGTCAAACGATGAGCCAACTATTATGAATGACTGCATTGAAACAACCAAAATTACTGTTTTTTTCCTTGAATAATCTAAATTTTAACAAGGAACTGGATAAAAATTCGACAGAAACAGATCAAGGTTCTGATGTCCTTATTTTTAACAAACACATAACATGAAATCAGTCGCAGGATGCTCAGAAGAATACAGTAAAAATATGAAATAATTTATAGACCAAGCGAAGAAAGGCATGCACCATATTTTTAACATTCATACCTGGGGCCATATATCCAACAGTGCCAACGATTCCAGTAGTTTCTGAAGCAGCAGGAGACATGTAGATAAGCTTTGCAATGCCAAAGTCTGAAATATGTGGCACCATGTCCTTATCCAACAGTATATTTTTCGGTTTAATACCACGGTGAATAATGGCTGGGTGGCAGTCATTGTGGAGATAAGCTAAACCATGTGCTGTACCAAGAGCTATGTCATACCGTATCCTCCACTCCAAATTTGGAGCTGGCTCAGTCCCATGCAAAACATCATAAAGGCTACCATTGTCCATAAATTCATAGAGGATCAACCCATACTCACGCTTGAACAACACATCTTTTAGTTTTACTAAGTTCCTATGCCTAATTTGACCAAGCGTATTCATCTCTCTTATCATGCTTCCATGCAAAATCTTGTGTGCATGACCCACAAGCTTCTTCACAGCGAATACTTCCCCTGAACTCAGTGTTGCCTTGTATACAGTTCCTTGGCCACCTGTGCCGATGATGTACTTGTCATCAAAGTTTTCAGTTGATTCCAAAACCTCATTTAATTTAGAAGATGACTCCCCAAAAAATGGATCTAACTCTCCCTCGGGTTTAGTCTTGGAACCTCTGTATTTCAGAAAGATACAGAGTATCAGAAATGCACCAACAAAAACTGAACCAAGACATATCATAACTATCTTGACTTGGCCATGTACTCCTCTTTTCCTCAATGAACTACAAGGTTCCAAAACATTAGCTCCCTTGCAAGAAGAATCACCATCATGGCAAGACACACAGAGATATAAATTTCCACTGAATGGACTTGGTGTGGAATTAATAAACTGTAAAAGATTCTCTGGCACTGGCCCGCTGAATCTGTTATTGGAAAGATTCAAGGTATACAATGCACGTAGACTTCCTAACGGAGCAAGACCCCCACTGAGATTATTACCAGACAAATCTAAGCTTGCAAGATCCACTAAGTCGCCTAATTGAGATGGAATGCTGCCCTCCAGCCCATTGCTGCTAAGGTTTAATGCAGTACTCAATCTTTTCAAAGTTCCTAATGATGAAGGGAGATTACCCCCAAGAACATTGCCACCAAGTTGTAGCTCGACTAGCCCATGTAACTGAGAGATACAATCTGGAATGCCTCCACTTAATCTATTCCCCTGTAACCGCAGATTTAACATAAACTCCAGCTTGCATACTGTTGTGAGCTCAGAACCATTCAAAAAGTTGAAACTCAAATCAAACAAGTGCAACTTCGAGCAACTGGAAATCTGTGCAGGAATTGCACCCTCTAGGCTGTTGTGGGAGAGGTCAAGACTTTCCAACTTCACCAATTGTCCAAGTTCGGGTGGTATTGGACTACCAAGCTTGTTTTTGGACCAGTTTATCGTTGTAATGTTAGCACATCTGCCCAAACTTGCAGGAATATGGCCACTTAAGGAATTGTGACTTAAATCTATGTACCGCAGATTTGCACAGTCTCGGAATTGTGGAACTTGCCCATTGAGACTGTTTTTTTTTTTTTTTTTTTTAGAGAATTGAGACTGTTGTTATGGAGACGAACTCGTTCCAAACTTGGGCAGTTAGCAACAGTGGACGGGATGGTACCGTTAAGAAAATTATGCCCCAAGTACCAAACTTTCAATCTTTTACCCGAACAAATGTTCGGCGGGATTCCACCAACAAAACTGTTATTTGTGAAGTCAATCTCTATTAAAGGGCTATTACCCCCAAATCCTTGTGGTATGACTCCAGTGAACAGATTATCCAGTAGTTTGACGAACTTTAGGTGCTTCAACTCGGCCGACACTGGAGGTAGTTCCCCAGATAAGCTGTTCCTGTACAGAAGGACGTATTCGAGGCCTTGGATGCCCCAAATATCCTGAGGGAACTCCCCAGTGAGGCGATTCTCAAACAGAAATAGCCGCCGCAACTTACTCAGATTAGCCAGCTGTTTTGGAACAGTGCCCTCAAGCTGGTTTGCGCCCAGCTGCAGCCACACCAGCGACCGGCAGCTACCAATCTCAGGAGGGATTACCCCAGACAAAGAATTCTGAGTAAGTATAAGGATTGATAGCTTTTTCAATAAACCGATTGAGGTCGGTATCTGGCCAGAGAGACGATTGTGGAGAAATGCAAGTGTGGTTAAGCTGCTACAATTTCCCAGCCACCCCGGGATTTCGCCACTGATCTGATTCGAAGATAGCACAAACACTTCAAGCTTGCAGCTCTTAAATCTGAAAGAGATGTCACCAGTAAAACTGTTGTTGCTGGCATCAAAGAGCACGAGCCCTTTGATGCTGCTCAATGATCTCGGAAGACTCCCATTCAGTTTATTATCGTATAGATATAGAATCTCCAATTTGGTGCAGGTGCCAATCGAATCTGGCAGAGCTCCCGACAACATGTTCCCATCCAACCTAAAGTATTTCAGACTCTTCATTTCACCAACTGATGAAGGGATAGAACCACTGAGTTTATTTTCTTGGAGATACACCCGCTCCAGAAACCGGTTCTTGAACAGCCCCTCGGGTATCTCTCCACTGAGGGAGTTGCTGTACAAAGCCAGCTGTGATAGCTTCTTTAGGTTCATGAGGGATGTCGGAATTCCACCGGAATGGCTGTTACCTGACAGATCCAGCAGATCAAGCAGAACACAATTGCCTAATTCATGAGGGATCGAACCGGAGATGTTGTTACTTGACAGATCGAGTTGCCGCAGGTACTTCATACGCCCTATCTCGGGACCAACTGAACCAGAAACTTTATAATATGATAGGTTAAGGTGAACTACATTGTCCATCTCGCACTGAACTCCCTTCCATCCACAGGGAGTTGTATCAGAAGAACTCCAGTTCGAGCTTATGATATCAGGTAGCATGAGCCTCCTGGAGAGAGCCAGAAGGGCATGTCCATCTGAACTCAAACCGCAGCAGAGCGAGACTAGGTTGAAGAAGAGAAGCAAACGATGCCATGAAATTAGCCCCATTTGTTCCTGAAAAAAATCATAAACATTGGATAGGTCAGCACAAATGTGCATTTACATCTTCGGTACATGAAATTGCAGTTGTATGCTATGCTTGTGGACTTGTGGAGTGACTGATTCGGTGGCCCAAAGTCCAAATCAATGGTAACTTAGTGCGTGGTCAAACTAAGGAAGCAGAAGCAATGGGCGAGCAGTTACTTCCCGCGCGGCCGCGGCAGCCGCTGGAGGATGGAGTCGACCTCCACCAGATCACCGCCACCATGTATGGCGAGCTCGCGACTCTGCGACGACATTGGTAGCCAGCGTAGCTGCTGTCTGCAACCGGAGAGGGAGCAGTATCAGGTTGCTACGCGGGAGAAGTCACCTGTGTAGAATTATAATGAAACTTGTATATTGATAATTGAGGGGGTACAAGAGATATATAAAGGCTTAAGTCACAAACCGACTTAGCCTGGGTTTCCTAAACCGAGTCGCTTTTGATCAACTTGTATTACAAGTCTAACATATAATCTAACATACCCCGCAGTCTCAACTTGGGGTTCAACAACGTTGAGACTGAAACGAATGTCGATAAATGGTGCAGTCCCGAGAGCCTTGGTGAAGATATCAGCAAATTGTGCTGTAGTGGGAACATGAAGAACACGGACTTGCCCCAAAGCAACTTTTTCGCGAACGAAGTGGATGTCAATTTCAATGTGCTTGGTACGCCGGTGTTGCACAGGATTGCTGGACATGTAGATAGCCGAAATATTATCACAATAAACAATAGTTGCTTGATGAATGGGGCGGTGCAGCTCCGAGAGCAATTGACGTAGCCAAACCGTTTCAGCAACGGTATGTGCGACCGCCCGATACTCAGCTTCAGCAGACGATCTTGAGACTGTAACCTGTCGCTTTGAAGACCAAGAAACCAAGTTGTTACCAAGAAAAACACAGTAGCCGGACGTGGATCGACGAGTGTCTGGGCAACCAGCCCAGTCGGCATCGGAGTATGCTGTCAAAGTAGTAGGAGAGGAAGAATTGATGTGAAGACCATGGTCGAGAGTACCTTTAAGATAACGAAGAATACGTTTGATATGATTGTAATGAGGAACACGGGGATCATGCATGTAAAGGCAAGCTTGTTGGACAGCATAGGAAAGTTCCGGACGAGTGAGGGTGAGATACTGGAGAGCTCCAGTGAGACTGCGATAAAGCGTGGGATCGGAAAAGGGTTCACCATCAGAAGAGAGTTTGAAGGTGGTATCAACGGGTGTGCGAGAAGGTTGGCAATCGTGCATGCCCGCCTTGGAGAGGAGATCAAGAATATACTGACGTTGAGAGAGAAATAATCCTTGAGAATCACGGGTGACAGAGATGCCAAGAAAATGATGGAGAAGACCAAGGTCAGTCATAGAAAATTCATTGTTAAGAAGAGTAATGATATGATTGAGAAAAGGTTCTGAAGAGGCTGTAAGAACAATGTCATCAACATATAAAAGCAAATATGAAGTGTGAGAATTTTGGTGAAAGACAAAAAGAGAGGAATCGGAGAGAGAGGGAACAAAACCGAGGGTTTGAATAAAAGTTGAGAATCGTTGAAACCATGCCCGAGGGGCTTGTTTAAGACCATATAGGGATTTTTGAAGAAGACAGACATGATTGGGAAGACTAGGATCCTCAAAGCCAAGGGGTTGCTGACAGTAAACAGTTTCGTTGAGACTACCATGAAGAAAGGCATTTTTTACATCAAGTTGATGAATGGGCCAAGAGGAAGAAACAGCAATGCTAAGAACAGTGCGAATAGTGCTAGGTTTGACAACAGGAGAAAAATTTTCATCATAGTCCATGCCATGTTGCTGAGAAAAACCACGACAAACCCACCTTGCTTTGTAACGAGCTAGGGAGCCGTCGGAGTGAAATTTTTGGCGAAAAACCCATTTACCAGAAACTATGTTTGCACCATGGGGACGAGGAACAAGTTGCCATGTGTTATTTTGAAGCAAAGCTGTAAATTCATCTTTCATTGCAGCAGCCCATTGAGGATCAAGTAGGGCGGCTTTGCAGGATTTGGGAATAGGAGAGATAGGAGATGTAGCAAGAAGACTAAGACGATCTTTGGCTTGAAGACGAAAACCGGACTTAGCGCGAGTACGCATGACATGTTCGTTTGTGGGAGGGGGAATAGGAACAGCACGTGAGGGTAAACGAGGTGGAGAGGTGCCCGGCGCAGCGGAAGGATCGGACACGGGGGAGTTAGCTGCCGTGGCAGCGTGTTCGGAAAAGTCTGCCGTGGCAGCGTTTTCGGAAAGGTCTGCCGTGGCAGCGGTTTCCGGTATTTCATGTGCCGCGGCAGGAGATGGGTTGGGTGTTGGCGCGACATTGGCAGAGTTAGGGGTGGCGACAATGGGGTTGTAGAGGAGGGGATTTAGCGTGCGAGAGGGAGAAGGAGGAGTGGCCGGCGGTGCAGTATGGGTAGATGATCGAGAAGAGAAGGGAAACACGGTTTCGTCGAAAGTGACATGACGGGAGATGTGGACACGACCAGTAGTGAGATCAAGACAACGATATCCTTTGTGTTCATCGGAGTATCCGAGAAAAACGCAGGGAATAGATCGAGGGGCCAATTTGTTGGGAGAGGTGGCGTAGATGTTTGGAAAACATAGACAGCCAAACACACGGAGCTCGGTGTAGTTAGGATGACTGAGAAAAAGAGAGTAAAAAGGAGTTGTTTTTGGATTGACAGAAGAGGGTCGGATGTTAAGAAGATAGGTAGCTGTGCGGAGGGCCTCGGCCCAAAACTTGGGTGGCATCGATGAGTGTATAAGGAGAGTACGAATAATATCATTAAGTGTGCGGAGAGATCTCTCGGCCTTGCCATTTTGAGGAGATGTGTAGGGACAGGAGAAACGAAGAAGAATGCCATGTTGAAGAAAGAAGTTTCTATTTTTAAAATTGTCAAATTCGCGGCCATTATCACATTGAAGAAACCGAATTGGTAGAAGAAAGTGGGTAGAAACATATTCTTTAAAGTTAAGAAAAATAGTATGAACGTCGGATTTGTTGCGTAGAGGGAAAGTCCAAACAAAATGAGAAAAATCATCTAATATAACAAGATAGTATTGAAAACCCGAAATACTAATATGAGGAGACGTCCATATATCACAATGCAATAGCTCGAAAGGAAAAGTACTAGAAGAACTAGAGGAACTAAAGGGAAGGCGAACATGTTTGCCTTGTTGACACGACTGACACATCGAAGGATCATGATGATCGTTATTACATGGAAGAGTAAATTCACTAAGTAGAGATGATGTGGTGGATGCATTGGGGTGACCGAGTCGCTGGTGCCAAAGGTGGACGGAGGCCATCATGGATGTAGGTGGACTTGCGGCAGGAGCTCCATTGATAGAGTAGAGGTCTCCGGAACTATTGAAGCGAGCGATCTCCTCCTTGGTTTGAAGATCCTTCACAGATAAACCAAAGGGATCAAATTCTACTGAGACAAGATTATCATAAGTAAATTTTCGCACAGATATTAAATTTTTGATGAGTGCAGGAGCAACAAGGACATCTCGAAGTAAAAGAGGTTTTAGAGTGGAGGGTAACTCAGTGTGACCAGTGCTATAGATGGGGATGGTGGAGCCATTGCCGAGAGTGATAGAAGAAAAAGGAGAGGAGGTGCAATTTGACAGCATAGTACTCGAATTAGACATGTGGCTAGAGGCTCCAGAATCAAAGATCCAGTCCATACCTGAGGTTCCTTGAGCAGCGAAGTGGTTCATGGCTTGCAAAAAAGCAGCTTGGTCCCAATGAGGAGTCGGTGAAGCCAGTAGGGGTGGTGCAGGCGATGGCGGCGGTGGTCCATGCAGCTGGTGCGGTGTGATCGAGGATGACTGCAGCAGGGGCTACGGATGGTAGAGGCCGCTGTTGTCGACGAAGTACGGCTCCGGGGCGCTGTAGTAGGGCGTTGGAGCAGCATGGTACGCCCGCGTCGGAGGACGGGAGCCCAGTAGGCCAGGAGATCCCGTGTGTGGGCGCATGCCCGGCATCCAGGAGCCGGAGTACGCAGGAGGGGCGCTGATTGGAGAGGGGGCAGTCCAGGGCATCGGCCAGGCCTGGACGAGTCCTGTCCAAGGGTCATGTGGAGGACGCCATGCTGGGGGCGCTGGTGGCGGTGTGGCGTTGGGAGGAGGCGCTGGTGCAGTCGGGGGTCGTGATGGCGACGGCGACGGTGATGGCGACGATGATGGCGGCCTGTAGATTGGATTTTTGCCTCGGTAGTTCGGACTTGGGTGCCAGCCGGGAGGCGGCTGGATCGGAGTCGTCGACGGCGCGGCAGGTGCAGGAGACGGGGGCCGTGGAGTGGCGATGAAGACTTGAGGACGCGACTCCTTGTTGGTGATGGCGCGATCGGCCCATTGAAGCATGGAGCGCACCTCGGCGAAGGAGGGGGCCGGCCGCATCATGGGGATAAACGACGCCTGTTTTTCAAAGCGTTCGCCGAGGCCGACGAGGAGAACGTTGATGAGTTGCCGGTCGTCGATGGGGTCCCCAAGCTCGCGGAGTTCGTCCACGATGGACTTGAGACGCTGGCAGTAGACGCCGACCTGAGAATCACCTTGGACGGTGTTGCGGAGCTCGGTGTGGAGGGTGTTGACGCGGGCGTCGACGTTGTCCTGGAAGAGTTGACGTAGAGCCACCCAGAGGGCGGCGGCGTTGGTGGCGTCGCGGAAGACGAGGTTGAAGATCTCCATGGAGACACGCTGATAAATCCACTGGATGATGGCGAGGTCGTCCTTGACCCATCGAGGATCGGAGGGCCGGGCAACGGAGCCGGGGGCGACGTGATCCAGGAGGTTGCAGCGGCCGAGGTGAACTTCAAAGAGATGACGCCAATGATAATAGTTGTGCTTTGGAAGATCTAAAGTAATGAGGATGAACGGGCTGACATCTGAGATGGTGTCAGCATAGTTGATGGTGGTGGGTAGAGTTGGAGCTAGGGCGAGGGTGGAGGAAGAAGAGGCATCGGTCGCGGCGGAGGCGGCCTTTGCTTTGGCGGCGGCGAGGGCAGCCCGGCGTTCGAAGAAGCCGGGCGGCGGCAGCGGCGGCGGCTTGGGAGGCGGAGCCATGCCCTAGGAACGATTAATCTGATACCATGTAGAATTATAATGAAACTTGTATATTGATAATTGAGGGGGTACAAGAGATATATAAAGGCCTAAGTCACAAACCGACTTAGCATGGGTTTCCTAAACCGAGTCGCTTTTGATCAACTTGTATTACAAGTCTAACATATAATCTAACAACCTGGCTCCCAATCTCGGCGTCTCCCCTCTGGACAAGCTTTCTTCGCCCCCGACCTCGCAGTCCCCATCATAGCCAGCAACTTCCGTCGCCGGCCGACTCGCCGCCAAGCCCGCGCCGCCGCCGCTTTGGCGTGGCTCCCGTGCTCTGGCGAGGCGACTGTCACCGTTCTACGCTCTCGAATCGGCCCATTGCAGGAGTCCTGCAGCTATGAAAGATAGTGGGCTGGACTACATGAACTGGCCCTAATCATTAGTACTATTTTCTGTTGTCATTTTCTTTTCCTTTTTTTATTTAGGTTAAATTGCTCACTTTAGTTTGTCATGGAGAAGAGGTATTCCCTCCATTCGGGTGCCCCATGTGTTTAAGATTTTTTTCATTAATTTGATCAATGAATGTTAGCTATATTTCATAATACCCCTAAAAAAGCTATATTTCATAATGGTATAATTTAATTTTCATTATTTCGCAAAAAACAATTCATTGCATATAACTCACATTTTCTTAATAAAATTGATATTTACTTTTCTTAAAATACGTGTGACCCTTATGAAGCCGAATAGGGGGGGTATAGTGAGAAAATGCCCAATGGTGGACGGGCTCCAGTGAGGGCGGTTTAAAATAAAAAAATTCCACAAAGGGAAAAAAAATTATATATACATAAATACGTACATGAAAATGGGCCAAGTTTTTTGTTGTTGGGCTCAGATTGTGTTATTTTTGCACAGCTTGCAAATCATAATATTTTTGAACGAAAATTTACAGATCCGTCACAAGTATGATAAGTTTTTACAGGATTTTTTTTGAATTTTTTAAACTCATAAATATCATTTTTCATTTTTTTTTTGAAAATAACAGGCTCTAAGGAGCCCGTCCTCTTTTAATCTGCACTCGAGTATAGTGCTAGCATCAAACGGTAAAAGAAAACTACACATGACGCTTCCCTTGATTGATGAGGCGGTCTTCTACGTCATGTAGAGACGTTTATGTTAGAGCATCTCTAGCCGATCCTATAAAATGCCATGGAGTAAAAATTTCAGTTTTACTTCTCTAAACCGCACCTAGCCGATCTCGTAAAACCTTTAGAGGAGTAAAACTTATACTCCAGCCACCCATCGATCCTAAAAGTACTTCGAGATCGGCGGCTGGAGTAAATTTTCCTTCGCACATTTGCCTCCGCCCCGCCTTCGCTTCCACGTCCCCCGCCCACCTCCGCCATGGCTGCCTCGCGCCTGACCTCGCTGCCTCTCCATCGCCATGGCTGCCTCGCGCCCGAGCTCGCCGCCTCTCCATCGCCATGGTTGCCTCGCGCCCGAGCTCGTCGCCCCAACCGCCAGGATCAGGTCGGGATCGAGCTCCCCGTGAGCTCCCGCGCTCATATCCGCGTTGGAGCGCCGCCCTCGTCTGATCCCCGCCATTCCGTCGCCCAGCCGCCTCGCCTGCCCTCGCCAGAGCACAGTGGAGTGCCGCCATTGCTTGCTTGGTCTCCAGGAAAGGAGACGGTAACCCAGCGCCAGCACCCATCATGGGCCACGTCGTGGAGGTAGTCGGGGTCGCCAGAGGTCGCCGCCCCAACCTCCAGGATCCGGTCGGGGTCGCCAGAGGTCGTCGCCCAGCCGCCTCCAACATGATAGTCGCCGACAACGGGTAGTCTCCCCCGACGCCCACCCCGAGGAGGAAGTGGAAGAAGCAGAGGCTGAAAAGCACGCACCTGCACTTGCGGCAGATGGAGAAGCCACTCACGACGGAGCTGCACACCAGCAGCAGCAGGCACGGGCCGTACAGCCACCACCCGACGCGGTCGCCGTCATGCCCGACCTCCCGTCGACGGCGGGCGAAGGGTAGTACACTCGCCCGATGATCTTCATGACGGACACGATGCAGAAGAGGTCGTAGGAATCGGTGAAGAGGTCCATGCCGGCGATGATGATGGCCTTGAAGTGGTGATACTGCGTGCGAGCGTTGTCTAGCGCCGTGAGCACGCATATCGGCGCCATTCCCGACCGCCGCGGCAGCTAATGAGCCGGCGTGGTCACCATCGGCGCCGCTAGCCGCGGAGGCACATAGCAAGTGTTCGACGAAATGTTTGAGCCATATATAAATTTTACTCCGCTAAATTTAGGGGACCGGCTAGACTAATCAAAACTTAGTGGAGTAAAAATACTCCACTAAGGTTTACTGGGCCGTTACTCTATTTTTAGGGATCGGTTAGGATGCTCTTATACACTCAAAGATTCTTTTATCTTTTTCTGAGGTAGAACCATCCTGCACTTTCTAGATGTTTAATTTTCCCCTAAAAAAAGATGTTTATTTTTCTTGTCAACTCCTCTCGCCAACCGAATAGCACTGTACCATCCACGCGTTGTGCGTGGATTGATTAATGCAAACATAGAGAAGAGCTGAGAAGAAGAAAATTGGCACGGGGACACATGACGTAGCAGCAAGGTTTAATTTTAAATTTGGCACGAGGCCCTCGATCTGTGAGCGAGACCAAATTCAAGGGTGGCAAGCAAATCATTCTCCGATTCTCCCATGTTCTCTCGCCTTCTCCGGTTCCCCACTCCTTTTCTTGACCTTATTTCTTTTTGAGCTGCTGTTGTTCTAAACTGATGATTCTACTTGTGCAGAGCACTGCAGCTACAACAATGCATCCCGAGTCCTGACGCTCTTCTCGATACAGGTCCAAACATGAGCAGAATGGAATCAGAGAGCGCGCAAGGGTTTCTAACGTGGGTACGCAAAATTAACCAATCAAGCTCTGAATCCACCACGCCATCGACCACACTGAAGTACAGTGCATACAGTGCCAGCATACTCAATTTTGCAGGAAAAGGAGCCCTCTTTTGGAGAACGTAAGCAAGAAATTCTTTGCAGCCGTAAAAGGAGTTCACTGATCTCTCTCCGCCACTAATGAAAAAAAAGGCTAGCTAGCCGAAAAGGGAGAAGGAGAAACTCAGGAGAAACTCAGAAAAGGGAGAAGGGAAAAGGAGTTCCTCTTGCTGCAAGATCGATCTCCGTGGAGGACGGCCGGTGAGGCTTGCTGGGACGTGGCTGCTGCTGCTGCTGCTCTTCTACTCTGCAGCTGCTGCGTCCATGGCGAGGAAGGGGCGGAGGGGGGCAGAGAGAAGAGAACACGCGTCACTCGTCATATCATTGCTACGACTTGGGCTTGGATAAACAAACCGTGCATCACGTGGCGATGCTTATTTCTCACGTTCGCGTGGGGGGTGGCGAATGATCCGGAAGCGTGTGTATTTTATGGATATTGTATTTTATTGTACCCCGTTCCAAGTAACTGGTAGAGCAGAACAGACAGATAAAGAGTGCACATTGGCCGCTGTCGGTGTGAAACCCCTGTCAGTCAACCGGAAGTGCAAAAGGTAAAGGTCAGTTTGATCCAATTATCAACGCCAAAGTGCGCAGTTAATTAGGACTGAACTGCTCAGTAAACATAAAAGGCTGAGCTTAATCACAGGGCTCACGAAGCTGGTCGACACCGGGACGAAGGCAAAGGTAGGTCAGCTTGATTTGACCATCAGTAGTCCATACCAAACAGCGTGCGATTTCTGCTACATCGCTCTCAAATTTCTTAGATCCATACAACGTCCATGGTAGAAGTCGCGTGGAGAAAGAACCGTTTATTATTATCTTTTATTATTATTATTAAAACGCCAAAATCCAACATTAGACAGAACTCAGTGTCGGAAGCCACGACGGGGGGCGGGCTACAGCGGAAGGGCCGATGGCCGTCTGATCCGGCAAGGGGTTGGATGGAGCCAGCCCGATGTGCTGCGCGCCGGATCAACCAACGGCATGTCGCGCGAACGTTCGCGCTGGATCCGAGCCCAAAAAACAAAGTGCGGCTACAAAAACTATCGTTTCCCGCACCTTGCATTGCATAGGTCTCCACGATGGCGTTCAGGCTGACCTTTCAACAGCTGTTGATGGCAGGCAAAACAGCGTAAAACCACACCGTTCTGGCACTGCAACTGCATCAGGGTCCAGACCCGACGTGTCATCGGCAATACTGCCCTAGAAGATCTCAACCAATTGCATCAGGTGCAATAAGGTACTAGTATTGCAAAGGGACTAGGTAGTTATAACTTATGTACCAACGACTCCTCTGAATACAACAGGTTTCTTAATCATGTTCTACATACAACACTTGCATAAAATCTAAGGTACTTCTCAGTTTCAACAGCCCCTGGATCCTCTCCTCTTGATCCCAAACATGCTCTGTCTGATCTAACGGCAGAGGTTCTTCAACGCAACATCTGCTTCCATTTCTGCACACTAACTACTTTCCATCATTGGCCTCCGCCTCCTCAAGGTTGGCAGGCTCGGTAGCTGCGACGGCCTTGCCCTCCTCCGGCAAAGGTGGCTACTGCGCCGTATCAGCCTCGCTCGGCCTTGGATTTTTACCATCAGGAGCAGTTTCAGCGTTGAGCACCTCCTCTCCCACGACAGCAGGAGACTCATCAGCTGCCACGTCTGAAGTTCCATCCGTTTTCGCTTCCACTGTGCTAGGAAGCTCTTCTGTGACTGCCATAGCCTCGCAGGATGAAGGTTGCTGCAACAGCTGTTCAGCTTCGGCTTCTCCAAGCTTCGCATTTTCACCATCGGGTGCTGGTTCTATGGTTGCAGCGTTGTCCCCTCTCTCTGTGCTTGGAAGTTCACTAGCCTCGGTTACCATGCCCTCAGCAGACGGAAGTGGCAGTTGCTGCCTGGTTTCAGCTTCTCCCAGCATAGCTGTTTCCTGAACCGACTCTATCTCCATAGGACTAGGCTGAGTAGAAACTTCTGCATTTTCCTGGGCTCCAGCAGATTCTGGCTCTGCGGCAACTGCTTCAACATTATCCTCTTGGGCGGATGCCTCTACCTTCTTCTCTTCTGGTTCCTTGCCAGGTACAACAGAAGTTTCGTCTGGGAGACGCACAGATGTTTCTATACTTTGATCAACTTCGGTACTAGCATGCTCCACGGAATCTGGCACTATGGCAACTGGTTTGACTTGAGTAGGTGCATCTGCTTCTTCATTTTGTTCCGGTCCTGTAACCAAGGCTACAGCACTGGTTTTCTCTTGAGGAGGTATAGATGCTTCTTTACTTGGATCGGCTTCTGTACCAGCATGCTCCACGGAATCTGGCACTATGGCAACTGGTTTGACTTGAGTAGGTGCATCTGCTTCTTCATTTTGTTCCAGTCCTGTAACCAAGGCTACAGCACTGGTTTTCTCTTGAGGAGGTATAGATGCTTCTTTACTTGGATCGGCTTCTGTACCAGCATGCTCCACCGCCTCTGGCACTATGGCAACTGGTTTGACTTGAGTAGGTGCATCTGCTTCTTCATTTTGTTCCAGTCCTGTAACCAAGGCTACAGCACTGGTTTTCTCTTGTGGAGGTATAGATGCTTCTTTACTTGGATCGGCTTCTGTACCAGCATGCTCCACGGAATCTGGCACTATGGCAACTGGTTTGACTTGAGTAGGTGCATCTGCTTCTTCATTTTGTTCCAGTCCTGTAACCAAGGCTACAGCACTGGTTTTCTCTTGAGGTATAGATGCTTCTTTACTTGGATCGGCTTCTGTACCAGCATGCTCCACCGCCTCTGGCACTATGGCAACTGGTTTGACTTGAGTAGGTGCATCTGCTTCTTCATTTTGTTCCAGTCCTGTAACCAAGGCTACAGCACTGGTTTTCTCTTGTGGAGGTATAGATGCTTCTTTACTTGGATCGGCTTCTGTACCAGCATGCTCCACGGAATCTGGCACTATGGCAACTGGTTTGACTTGAGTAGGTGCATCTGCTTCTTCATTTTGTTCCAGTCCTGTAACCAAGGCTACAGCACTGGTTTTCTCTTGAGGTATAGATGCTTCTTTACTTGGATCGGCTTCTGTACCAGCATGCTCCACCGCCTCTGGCTTTATGGCAGCCGGCTCAACATTTTCATTTTGAGTAGGTTTGTCGACCTCTTTCTTTGCTTCTGGTTCTGTAGCGACAGCAGTTGCCTCCTGGAGAGCCACGGGGGTTCCTGTGCCATCATGCTCAACAGGGTCAGGAATTACTGAAATAGCATAACTAAGTTCTTTGCTCAGTGGGCTTTGATGAACATTGCAAGCAGATAAAGAAGTACCTGTTCCATGTTCTAGACATCTTCCACTCTCCAAATCCTTTAGTTCCGTCGTAGACACTTGGACGCTGCCAAGGGCCGTTGTGCCATGGCCGTCCTCAAAAATAGCAGCGTCCGCACTGCATTCGTGCACATGAATAGCAGTTTCACAAGTAGGCTCTGTGCAGGGTCCATCTCCTGGTTCTGCTCCTCTAGCGACAGCTGAGATGCCATCATGAGTAGTTTCTTTACTTCCCACATCACCAACATCAGCTACCTGGACAGAATCGTCCTCATCTGAGTCTTCCGAATAACCAACTAGATTCATAATATGAGAATCACCATCAGTCTGACCACGATTGGAATTGCCACCACCAATTCCATCAGAAGTTTCTTCCAATTTCTCACGTTCTTTCGGAGAAGCAGATATAGAGGGACTATTCTCTAATCCATCTTGTTCTGCCGGCTGATTTGATTCGGTCGATCGTAAAGCAGCAGGCAATTCACTTGAAGATCCTTTGGAGACGCCATCAATCTGCATAGCTTCGGTTTCAGCTGAGTCTTGGTTGGCACCATTCATATCAACAACATTAACTTCACTTTGCGGATCAGTGTGATCATCTTTCATTGGGGCAATGTCCTTATCTGAGGCTTCACAAAAAGATTGGCTGCCTGCCAAAATAGTTTTAGGGGAATGGTCCTTTTCACCCTCACAATCTGCATATCTTGGACAAGTGGGCAAGTCTACATCAGCTCGCTGTGTTTCTTGTTCCCCACCAGACGAAAATGTAACATCAACCATCTTGTCTTCTTTATCATCTGTACATATGTTAGATAAACTACTCATGAGTAACTATTGACCATGCGTTACTCCCTCCGTTCCTTTATATAAGGTGTATTTGTTTTTTCAAAAGTCAAACGAGTGCATGTTTGACCGAGTTTTTAGAAAAATATATCAACATCCACAATACGAAATTTATATCATTTGATCCATCATGAAAAGTAGTTTCACATTTTATCTATTAGGTATTGCAGATGTAATTATTTTATTCTATAATCTTGGTCGAACATTAAAATGGTTGACTTGCACGGAAATCAATACACCTTATATTCTGGAACGGAGGGAGTAATTAATTAAGAAATTTAAAACCAGCCTATACCTTTCATAGATGCTTGTTCTGCAACCGAAACCATCTCCAGTTGTGCCAAACTATGAGCCTCAGAACCTGAAAAGGTGCAGATGTGCATGAGCCCCCTGGCCCATCTCTACTACAACAGAAAGTAATAACAGAGCATACTCTTATCATCATGACTCGGCATTTGTATGGTGCACTCAATCTTAGGCCCAGCCAACTCCATCCCTTCTTTCAACTCTAGCAAAACATAAAAAAGATACACTAGCTGGATAAGAATAACAATCAGCATATACCAGGGAATGTGTACAGGATCATGGTTGGTGAGAGAGGGAGGGGGAAAGAGGGGATAGAGATAGGGAGTACCATGTGCACCATTTCTGGGTGATTTTTGTTCTCCTGATTCTACCAATGAAGTAGTCTGAATGTTAATACTGGCCTTTGTTTCATCAGCATTTACTGCGCTAAACTGGCTAGAAGATTTGGATTGGTTTGGCAGTTCTAACTTGAGATCCGCTAACCCTACTGGCATCGACAACTCATCAGATACATTACTCTCAGGATCCTTGCGTACTTCGCAAATAGAGGTAGCATCATTTCTAGACGCATCAACTTCTACCATGCTGCCCCCTCTATCAGAATGGGTGGATGGAACATTGTGAACTTCCTCACAGTCATCACCAGCGTTCATAGCAGCAGAGGCCAGTACAGACACTGATACATGGCTCTCAGGATCCTTTGTTACTTCACAAACAGAGGTGGCATCATTTGTAAACGCACCAACTTCTACCATGCTGGCATCTTTATTCAAATGGGTAGATGAAGCATTGAGTGCTTCCTCAGAGCCATCAGTGTTTATAGCAGAAACAATTTCGGGAAGAGTTTGTTTGCTTCCCAACAGGCCACCATCAACTACATGGGCACAACTGTCCTCTCTTTTGTCTTCTGAAGGAGAATATCTTCCTAAAGCTAGATTGTCATTTGCCTGAATAAGATTGTGATCCGTATTCTTATCCAAAGTTCCTTCCATTTCCTCTGTTTTCTTCCCAGATGCAAAAAATTTAGAGCCACTGTTCTCTGAACTTCCTTTCTGGTCTGCATGCTGGTTTGAGTCCGTTGATTGTAAAGCAGCAGGCAGATGACTAGCAGAACCTCCAGAATTAGTGTGCAGTGCTTCAACTGCCATAGTATCTTGCTTAGGACTAGTCACATCAATAGCAGCAGGCTCACTTTGCAGATCACTGACATCAGCTTCTGTGGGGGGAAGAGTATCCTTAATATCCGTAACTGAGGCATCAAAAGGGGTTTGGCAGTCTGGTAACATCACTGTACTAGAATCATCCTTTTCCATTTCCAAATCACCAATTCTATGACGAGAGGCTAGGTTCAAACCAGCAATGCTATCAGTTTTATCCTGGAGTGTGTCCTGTGCCACGCTACGTTGGAGTATATTACCATCAGCAGTCTTATCATGTACTTCATGCAGCTTATGTTCATCATTTGCAGATGCCAGTTCTGCAGCCAAAACCATCTTTGTTTGTCCATGTATGGTATCAACTCCAAGACCTGAAAAGGGCATCATGTGCATCAGCATGAGTCATTGTTACTACAAAACAATGAATAATAACAGCAGAGAGAGAGAGAGAGAGAGAGAGAGAGAACCTTGCTTGTCATCCATGGAAAGATTACTTTCTCTGGATATAGGAAGTTTAGGAGTCTGAGTGCTTAAACTGCTATCTGTTTCTTCAGTACATGCTCTAATTGACTGGGTACCGATTTGCTTTGGGGCATCTGGTATCCCCATCGGAGTAGACATTCCACCACGTACATGACTCTCAGCATTCTTCTGCGGTTCGCAGACAGAAGCAGTGAGAGGCTCTGCCAGGGTGGTTTCCTGTTGCTCAATTGAAGAAACACAAACCGTCGTGCTTGGGCTTGCCAATATTTCTAATTTTCTCGCATCACCTGTCTGCTTTGATCCAGCTAGTCGAGCACGACGTTCACATGCAGCTGTTGCGGCTTTACTTCTGGTGCGTGGTTCGGAGGCAGGACCTTTCCTCCTCCTACCTGATGCCTTACTGGGAGCGACACTATTGACCTCTGAAGGCACTGTACTGATGTTCTTACCTGAATTATGAAGTGAAGAACTAGGTGGTTCGACCTGGACATTTGCTGGTTCACTAACAGGATTTAGCAATGGTTTTTCAGTAACCGTTTCAGAATGAGTGGTAGTGACCACAGAACACACTGCAACATGGTCATTCCCTGTCTTACATGGCACTTGAGCTTGTAAGGCTGCGGCTAGAGGTGCTCCTATGTGCAGATTTACTGGTTTATCTTGAACATCAGGATTGGTAGATATCCTAGGAGTTATATCAGAATAAGCAACATGGGCATTACCGGAACCACTAGGAAGTGCAGCTTCACTAATGGGAACTGCTATAGGTGTTCTTGGTTGAGAGTCATACCCAGACTTGTCATATGGAGGAGAGTTTATATTTGGTAATTCCTTGGGAGTATCTTGAAGTGAACTGCCATCTTTTACATTCACTGCTCCTAGCTTCTCAGCTGTGCTCATGTCCGCACCAACATTGTCAGTGGTACCAGGAATACTATCAGATTTCTTCATAGCTGCTCTTTGCCTAGTGCTTACTCCAGTATCCTCACCACCAGGCGCTTTCTTTCTGCGACGGCGTGAAGCACTTTGCTTCTCGGCAGGCTTATCTGCCAAGAGAACATGTGATGCTTTCAATATTCCACCTGAGACGGCAGTTAAAGTAGGTACTGATGCAGAAAAAACTTGCTCAGAGCTCGCTTGAACAAATCCAACATTTTCGTTGTGAATGATCTTTGGCATCAGTGAGCTGGCATTGTCTGAGCTTATTGCAGTTCCAGTGTGTTTATCTTTGGCAACAGGTGTCGTACCTTCAGGGGCGGAGATGCCCTTAACTCCCTCTGGCAATGACGTAACAGGCCTATCTGTAACCAAATCCTTCTGAAATCTTGACATGACACTTGCATGTGATGAGGGCATATCCCCTTGAGGGTATGGAGAACCCACAGAAGCAGGTCCACTACCAATTGCAACCACAGGGATATTAACATCACCAGCACTAGATGAGGAAAGAGATTTTGGTTTTCGGCCTCGTCTGCGAGGGGTTTCAACTGCTTGGGTCTTTCTGCCTCTAGATGTGGCAGGAGCTGGTGGATGAGGGGCTGCACTGGCAGCTACTGGGTCATGACCGCTCTCTACCGCCGGACCAACTTCCTTTGCTATAGACCCTTCCAAAACAACACGGTCCTTAACTTCAGTACCAATCTCGGGTTTCATGGTAGCAGTTGGTACAGCAGCAACAAAAGCAGTAGCCTTAACTTCTGTACCAATCTCTGGTTTGATGGCAGCAACTGGTGCAGCAGAATGAGTGGTAACATCTGGACCAGTAGAATGGATGGCAGCAGTTGGTGCTGCAGAATCGATGGTACTTGCTGGTGCAGAACTGCCGAGTGTAGTTCCTGCCTCTTGTTGGACAGCTTTTGCTGGGGACATAACAGGAGATACTGAAACGTCTGACCTTCTAGGTCTACCTCTTCGCCGCTTAGCTGGTGAGGAGTCTGGAACAGACGGGACTGGTGGTGAGGAGTCTGGAACAGCCAGGATTGGTACCGTTTTGGCTTCGACTGGATCTATTGAACTTTCTGCAGGTACCTCCAACTTACTCTCTTTAGAGATATCTAAATCCTTCAATACACCACCAGGTTGAGGTGAGTCAGGAGATTCAGCCTGACAAAGTTTTTCAAATTCTTCTTCGGTCCATTGATCCTCATAAGACCGGACCTACAAAGGATATATAATGAAATTAGCAAACAAATACTTCAACCAATAATAGAGAGACGTACAAAAGATGATAATGCAACTGACCTCACGAGCACGTTTTCCCCTTCCGTAATGCTTTGTATCAAGGCCGCCAAGCTCGCCCTTCTTCCTCACATTTACCTTCACATTTTTTACATTTGAAGACTCATAAATCTTCATAGCATGACAGAAGGGCTTCAGATCATCATCAGACACAAGACGGGATGGCAATACTGAGGGGTCTAGCCCACTAACTGAACCATCCTGAACAACCTTTAGCCATACAGCCTACAATGGATACAAGAATCAAATTGGCATGCACAAAATATTAGCAGAAATAAACATGTACAAAGTAAAAGTATACCATTTCATCATCTAGTCTTTGCTTGTCAATAGATTCAAATATGTCGATCTCATCTTCGCTGCAAGGAGAGAAAAGTGATATGTCATGCAATTAGATAAAGTATCAGGAGTGACCGAGATTGTTAAAACAATGCTTAAATAATACAAACAGCAAACTCAGTCTTACCTGCGGGCAAGAATATTATTCAGAGCATCATCATCTAACACTGGAGCTGATTCTTCCTTTTTACACTCACGTAGAAGTGACTCAAGATATTCCCTCCGATCTTCAGCACTGCAATTGTTACTATCTAGCATGAAGGAAAGGAAAAGGAGAGCTAGAAAAGCTAAAATCTTAACCGAGTAGAAGAACTGACCTTGTGTTGTTGTCGAAAAATCCAGCAGTTATACTCTGATTAGCAACGCCTAATTTATGTTCTGCCGAAGCCCTGACTTGCTCTTCTACAGTTCGGACCTTAAATTCAACAAGGTACATCCAAGTCAGGAACAGGCGTATTGAAATTTTCAGTTGAAGTAATACAATGCATTGGTTCTGGTTAGAACATAACAGGCAGCATTTATTCCTATCATATTTGTGGCAGTGTCATAAATCGCTAGTGGGTTATGTCCAAGCTTAGAAAAATAAACAGCCAAGAAGACAAAGGCTCCGTAGAGAGCAGTCACGATCTGGTAGCTAGTGCAGTACCTTTTTCCACATATGGATAGTTACTTCATCAAGCACACGGACAAAGATAGCACTAAATCTGAGAGAGTTAATGAGAAAAGACCATGCGTACCCCTACTAATTGACAGATACAAAGCATTTAAGTAAGAACAGAGACAGGAAACACAGCAATAACTACACTCTGATATTCTCCAAGGACAGATATTCAGAAGCAAATTCTCGGCGGGAGCAGTTGAAAGTAACTTCTTTTGGGGTTATATCACCAAAATATACAAGTAAACAGTAAAGATCCCTATAGCTAGGTTCCAAAGCAGCGGAGCAACACAACAATCACAAACTGGCGCAAAGAGAGGGAAACCCCAGCTATAATAAAACGAAGATAGACCAGGCACTTTTCTTGTAACTATATTTCGCTAATTTCTTGAATAAATCTGAAAACAAGCAATATTAAATACCACAAAAATACCTAAATACACGAAATGACATAAAACAAAGGACACTTTCAGGTATATAATTGAGAAGCTTTCAAGAAAAATGTGAGTTATATGACAAAATTAGTCAGCTTGGCCCTACAGGTTATTAATGCATGTTCCAGAAACTTGTGTGAGCAATGGTGCTGGTTCTTAATTATTTATATGTAGTCGTGAAAATTATAAAGGCTTTGTTGTTGTAGTCGTAAAAATTACTCAAAATTTAGATAAAAACAATACTAGGATGACTTTATCATCACCAATAAAAACAATACTGTGACGTACAGATATGTATCTAGGCTCCAACATCCAGCCTGTTTAGAGTGGTGACCTTAGTGGGTCTGGAATCCAGATTCCAGTGTGGGCATAGTAGCATATAATGCATGTTGAGTCAAAACATTGCACCTCCGAATTAACCTTTTACATGAAGTGAGGAAGAAAGTGCAAGCAGGGTGCTGTTCATGCATGGGGGCCCATCCCCATGGTGGAGTGGCATTGAGTAAATCTGGACCAGTTCTTCATTTAGAATACCACACAAGCCACATATCTAACTATTGATCTAAGATGCTCAAACAAACCCTATGCAAGACAAAGGACTCAACTGGCGACTTGTTCTTTTTGTCCCTTTCCTTGTTAGCAAACAAATGTTCCTTGTTCATTTCGGTTTCTACATATTTACTCCAGGTGATAAGCGAACTGTCAGTGTAGCACTTACAGTTTCTAAACGTAAAACAAGAACCTCCTTCTTTTGACCAATTCTGTGGGCTCTAGCCTGTGCTTGCAAGTCAACCTGAAATAATCAAGGAAAAGATATATGTATGTAAAACAAATCTTACAACATAGAGTGACAACACTGAAGGAACTTTAGCTACCTGAGGATTCCAATCGGTATCAAATATGATGACAGTATCAGCTGCTTGAAGATTGACACCAACGCCTCCTGCTCGGATACTACAGAAAACAGGGGTGAAGTAGGCCTTAGATATCAAATATTAATTAATTAAATTGTCCGATAAGGATTCATGAGTTCACTATGTTCTATTTATATAATAATGATACCTCCTACACCACAATATACTGAACCAATATTTTACCTTAGCAGAAAAATGAAAGCTGGAGAATTAGGATCATTAAATCTATCAATAAGTGCTCCTCTCTCATGCCCAGAAGTGTGTCCATCTAACCGAAGGTACTGATACTTTTTCCATACCAGATAATCCTCCATCACATCAAGCAATCTTGTCATTGTAGAAAAAAGTAGAACCTGCATGCCAAGGAAGGAACAAAGAACGAACGACAACTTCAACTTAGATAATGCAAGTTTGATGTGTGACTTGTTCGAGAAAATACAATTCATGCGACATACGAGTAGGAGATCTTTACAAACCTACCAAACTACCAGTAAAATCCACTTACCCTATGGCCAGTAGCTTTGAGTTTGGGTAGCAATCTGTCCAACATCTCAAGTTTCCCACACAACCTCACAATAGATGGCAGGTAGTGCCTAGGTAGATGACCCTCAATCTGCATAGAGAATCCAGATGGCTGGTGATGCCCAAGAGGAAACAAAAATAGCCAGAATGTGGCGACAGGTCAGAATCATGCTCTACCTCCTCAACATGAAGCTGGCTAAGGTATGGATGGTTGCATATGTTCCTCAATTCCATGACAGAATTGTGCACCGAGCGGACCTAAAAAATTTAAGATACAAATAAGAACCTGTGAAATATAAGTGAAACATTAAAGTAAACAACTCGGAACAGTCACACGCTACGCACCTTAACTGCTCCAATTCCACCAAGGTTGTCTTCCACCCTTGTCATCAGAAGTTTCTGATAAGCTGATGCCTCGCATCTTACAAGTCTTTCAATCTTCCCCGGCAATTCACTTTCAACCTGAAGACAGTAAAACACAATTGAAACTATTGCACCATCCAGATGATCTAGATACAAACAAAGATGAGAAACTATTGGGAAACAATATCAAATCCCCAACCTGACGAGCTAGTTTCCCACACAGCCTCACAATAGTAGCTTTTTGTTTAGACTTTAGAACCGTTGATGTCGAATAAGTTTGAAAGAAGTACAAATGGTTGGAGCTCCAATGATTGGTGCTTCTTTCAAATTTATTCGACATCAACGGTTCTAAAGTCTAAAACAAAAATCAATTCAAAACCAAGAGAAAAAGGGACATGGACATTTGAGTTGCTTTTTTAACTAAGTTGCAACTTAAAGTAATCATAATCTCTACTACTTGTAAACAGCAGTTTTGAACTTGATTTACACACCATCTACAGTGCTCCTGCCAAAACCAATTTTTCAGCTGGTCATTAGCATAAGAAGCAATTAATATGTAGTTCGATCGAGTTTTCTTGACTATTTGAAATTATCAGGCATAATTTCAAAACTTTCGGTTATTCTTTTGTGAAAATTTTATCACAAAAATTTCCAGTTTTCATATTCAAAATTTTGACTTTTGGCCTAACAAATTTGCTTCAAATATCAAATTTAAAAAATCAATGAACCGGTTGCAAGAATGGTTCACCAACCTCTAAAAAACAAAGTTGCACGTCTACACCACACGGTCGAAAATTATCATAATTAAGTGTTGTCAGAATATCGGCCTATAAATCAGTTAACTGGCCAATTAATCCCTACTCAGTGGGTCACCGAGTAGCCGATTAATTGACTTATAGGCCAATTAACTGACATATTTGCCGTTAACTGGCCGATTCGCCTATAAATCCCTTATCGCCAGCCGACCGAGCAGCTACCAGTTAATGATTTCTTGAACATTGCCAAATACCATGATTTCTGTTCGAATCGTATACTCTACGTGCCTTGCACATGCACCCTCTGTTCATAAATGTAAGACATTTTTGCAGTTATAAAAACGTCTTACATTTAGGAACAGAGATAGTACCTTTTACTAGTAATCATAAACTAAGAAATATGGAGCACTCACCGTTTATAAATGAAAGATGCTTTCCTGTTCATGGTCTTAATGATTATATGTTTGTATAGTAGTTGGCAAAATTATATCTTATGCATTTCACAAAAATGTGAAGATGAAAAGCACGTAATGCTTTCGTCAAAAAGCGAAAAAAAGTCATAGATGTACAACATGCTCGCACATATGCTTTAAGAGTGAGTGTGACCATGTGTGCACATATAGTCACTATACTAGACACTCATCTCTTGAGTTTTCGCACAATACACAAATGATCATTTATCAGCTGCACATATTATAGCAAACTGTAAAAAAAAAGGGCAGCCCGGTGCACGTAGCTCCCGCTTGCGCGGGGTCCGGGGAAGGGTCCGACCACTTTGGGTCTATAGTACACAGCCTTTCCCTACATTTCTGCAAGAGGCTGTTTCCAGGGCTCGAACCCGTGACCTCATGGTCACAAGGCAAGAACCGCTGCGCCAAGCTCCACATTCATAAAAGCATCTACAACTTGTACATCTACGAAATTCACATCTTTTTAGAACTTTTTGCAATGGATGCTAGAGTAGGGTGCAGCGGCAACTACTTGAGAAAATCCACATTCATAAAAGCATCTACAACTTATAGAGCAACTCTAGTGGAAGAGCTACTAGTGTTTTCTGATGTGAAAATCTAGATGTTTTTAATATGTTGGTGGTCAAACTTGAAAAGTGTGACTGTGTTTGTACTGATATGCCAAAGTGGCATATATTGAGAAACAGAATAAGCAACATTTTTTGGCATTCAGGCAGCTAGATGGATGTGTATAGAGAAATCTTGCCCATAGAATTTTTAAATTACAGATCATGTAGAGCAACAATCTAACAAGAACCAGTTTGACGTTGCTATATTGTGTTGCGTTGTGCTGTTGAACCTAGTTATGGACAATATTTAGCTCTTCACCACTGCAATGCCCAGCTCAGCATTCGTACAATACAAAAATATGAATCCTCCCACCAAATGGAACATATAAAGACTTCAAATGGAAAAATAAGTAAGGAACATCAAGTAATGTCTACTGAATCAGCTGACATATTGAAAGCCGAATTAACTCCTGATAGGTCACACATATTTAAGGAACATGTGTACTGCTCAAATAATATGAGCTTATAATGTGTGACAAGTGGGGTCAGGCATACAGCCAACGCCTAAAGTCTAACCCCCTGGTCTGCCTTAAGCAAATGCGTATCAACTTTCATCTCTAGTTGGTTACTGGTTATTAGATTTCTTTTAAATACTAGATAAGCTTCCAAGATTGTTAGTTTGTTTCCATATATCTATGTAGCCAGCTATACAAGGCTAGGCCCTCGCATCAATAAAGACATCAAGCAATTATTCTCTTGTCTCTCTCCCTACTATTTACTAGGTTTCGGTTAGAAGCAAGGGTTCTGCCAATGTGCTCAGTGGATGCAATTCTGGAAGGCTGGAACTCCCTCAGTTTGAGATAACGAGGTTGAATAGCTAAGCATAGCATAGATCTCCTATTGGAACTTGGAATTTCAAATAAATTGCATGGTGAATTGCTACAGTGCCAGTGATCTCAACACAAGCATAAAGATAGCGAATAAAATCAATACCTTATGCTTAAGTCTTCGGAGTACAAAGGGCCGAAGAACTTGGTGAAGACGGTTTATGATCAGCAAGTTTTCCTCCTCTGAAAGTAAGGCCTTTTAAGAAAGAAGATGATTGGAGTCAAACACAGTTTCCTTCCAAGAAAATAGAAAACAATGCTGTATCGTGAAAAACGGCAGCTTTACCTCATCAGCTGAGTTATCACCATTGCTTTCAAATGGTTTGTTAAACCACTGAGAGAAATCTTCGGATGAGTTAAATATATTGGGCAACAGAAAGTTCAAAAGTGCCCACAGCTCCTCAAGATTATTCTTCAAGAAGTTACAAGAAGTTAGCAACTTGACATATATGCATAATAGAATACTTCATACAGAGACCCAAGACCATTAAATAAATATATGAGCAAGCCGTTCATACATTCCTTGAAAAGCAACAAATACAGGATCAAGTGTGAAAGTATAAGTGCAAGCTTTAGAACCTGCAGAGGTGTTCCTGTCAACAATAGCCGATGAGAACTCCGATAAAGCTTCAGATCAGCATTGAGCTTACAAGACGCATTCTTTATACGGTGCCCTTCATCGATTATTATATAGTGCCACTGTATTTTGCTTAGTTTTGGCCTATCATGTTTGTTCATCAAGTACTCATATGTTGTCAAAAGGACATTGAACTTCTGTTGAACAATCATCTCTCTGAAAAAATTAGCTTGGTTAATAAAATGTTCACATGAACTGTGACAAAGGATCGAACTATAAATTCAGAATTTACTTGAACAGTCTGCGCCTTTCTTCTGGAGGACCAAAATAAGCAATTTTATTTATACTAGGTGCCCAGAAGTTGAGTTCAGATACCCATCCAGAAAGAACAGAGGATGGTACAACCACAAGAAATGGGCCCCGGTCATTTTTTGTTTCCATAAGGTAGCACAACAAAGAGATTACCTGACAAAGTAGCAAGGGCAGCGTAAGCAGAATTCAGACACTTGTTTAGATCAGATAACATACAGGCCGAACAATAAATGCTGAGATGGCGCTGTACTGGATCTTACTTGAACTGTTTTACCAAGCCCCATCTCGTCAGCTAGAATTCCATTCAAATTATTATTGTACAATGAAACCAGCCAACGCAAACCATTCATCTGGTACCTGTAATACAGCAAGTAATAGCTCAAGGAAATGTGTACAGGATGGTTAAACAGATTGTAGCAGGAAACAAGTCAGTACCAATAATGTCAAAAATACACTTAAAATGAAAAGGAGGTAAAAGCAGGGAAAATAGCAGCACAACTTACTCCCGCAATTTCCCACCATTAAGATAAGTAGGCTGGTCATTTACAATCTCCTTCACACTAGAAAAAATAAACAAATATGTATGAATACAAAGCAGAATTAGAAAGTTCAGTAATCTAAAAAAAAAAAGAATTAGAAAGTTCAGTAGCAAAGAAGTATGAATAAGATGGAAAAGTTCAAAAAAAAGTATGAATAAGATGGAGGATTAGAAAGTTAGGTAGTAAATAATTTACGCTAGGCAGACATTGATAAGGATTTAATAAATGAAGCACGAAAGTCTATTTAATCCATGTAGTACCTGTGGGCCAACTGATAGTACTTCTCGTTGCTCTCAAGATAATTCTGGAAGGAGAACAGAATTAAGTAAATATTCAACAAAAATGCACCTAGACGTTGACTAAAACTAAGAGATAATAAAACCTGTGGCTGGTAGCTCTCGTCTTCAACATCGTTTGCAGTGACGCCCTTACCAGAAACATAAGAACGGCCGTCCATTGAGCTGTCACCTCGTAATTTGGCCCCAAGTTTCTGTAGATATTTCTCAGTCTCTCGTAGTAGTTGCTTAACACGGTCAGATTTTGCATCCTGCAAAGCAGCAACACTTAGCAGATGTGACTTCGCCCAATAAATATTGAGAAACTAAAAATGAAGGGTTAAGCTTTTCTTTTTTTTGACGTGTGAAGGGTTAAGCTAATATAGAAGAACATGATGAGAAACAAAGCAAATATGACTCACCTGGACCATCCTAAGATACCCTTCGACGTCATTGTTCTTAAGCAAGTTAATTTTCTCCCGCTGGATCCTATCCAGCTTCTCCCGATGAATTCGCTCTTTCCTCTTGTGGAACTCTTTTATATATCGATTGAAACCCTTTAGACGCTCTCTTTTAGCCTTGAAACTATCCTCCAGTCTCTCTCTGCCAGTTACAAAGGCAGGGCATTATTACCAAATGACATGGGCAAAATGTTGAGGGGGTGTAAACACAGACAGACAGCGTTTACAAAGGTGACTAGGTTGAATCAGCTATTCTGATCCAGTTCTTTTAGCAATATGTTAACTTAAGAAACCACCATTTACTTATTTCAGCTTATAGCTTACTTATGTTTGATTATTTAAGGGCAGCTTGTTTTTGCTGTGCTCCACCATGGACTTTATTTAGCTGCAAGAATAATGTAAACTGCATTTGTTGTGGCTCTAATGCAGATGATATTAGCCTATACACAATACCAAAATGAAAGTAAAGCTTGATAGCCACTGCATTGGCAAATAGACCCCAAATCATCAGTACTGTACAAGTGGAGATCCATCAGTTGCTCAGTGAGAAAACAAATCATAACATAGATGCCATAAATACTTGAGAATATTGCCTAAGAAATTTTTTAAATAACATCTCCATACTAAAGGGGTCAGAATGAAGAATCAAATATAGTCATCCAACCTGTGAGACTCTATATCAGCAAAGAACTCTTTTTGCCTCTCGCGTATTCTTTTTTGCCTTTCCTCCTTCATTTTCTGTTCAATTTTTTCAAGCTGTTTCACACGGCGTCCATGACGGTGTTTCTTTACTGCTTTTACACGCTCCAAATCAGCTGTATTAGGCTTGAAAAAGTCTAACAAGAATTCACTGCCCAATATAAGCAAGAAATTAGAATAGGGAAGTTACAGCCATAGAAACATATGGTAAGCACAAGGAGAGAAACTGAAGACTGATGATCTCCAATGGCAAGCAAACCTGCGCACACGACGTTGAAGTGAGAGAAGTTGAAGCTTTTTCAATTCAATAACACTCTTTGTCTTCGCAGTAAGATCTTCAGATGAACTAACACTTTCCTGTAGGATGAACAAGAACTTAAAATTTTGCAACCAACAATTACAGCTGCTACAGTGAGGAAAACTGAACATATGAAACAGGAACTCGCAAAAACTCATAAATATGTACACAGTATTTCTAAATGACACTTCCCCCATTTCAAGAATAAATGTGAGGAAGGCAGAGAGAGACCTTTAACTTCTGATAGGATGCTGACATCCTTTTATGTGCCTTCTGCTGCTCTGATACCTTCTTTTCATTTTCTCCATATTTTCTCTTTTGATAATCCATGATCCATTTTTCAGTCATTGTGTATTTTGGAGGAGTTGATGCAAAATCATCATGCTCAAATAGATCATCATCTCCTTCATCGGCTGATCGATCAGACATCTCCCCCATCTGGGTACAATGTTCTACCTCATTTCTATCTGTATCTGGAGTTAGATCCTTTCCTGGTAAATTGGAGTTGTAACCATCGACAGGCATATGATGAAGCCTCGAAGGTGGATATGATTCTTTCGATGCTTCATCCTGTAATCGATCTTTGGTCAAAACAGCAGCTTCCAAATTTGGATGTTGTCTATTACCACCCAAAGAAGATGGTCCCTGGCCTCCGAAACTTAAATTCCTGTTCAAATTTTCTGCATCCGTCCTGTAGGTCTCAGGGGCATTTCTTCTTTTATCTCCCTGAAAGTATGACTGCTGTGGTCCAGATGGCACAGGGGATGCTATTTCTTGGGAGCGCATTTCAGAACTTGAACCAGTTCCCTGCATAACAACAGCTTGCTGGATATTTTCTATTTCCATCGATGACTTCTCATGTTCAGCTATACTGATCTTCTTCTTAATTTCCGAGTCCTTCAGTGAAGAATCAGCCTCTGCAATGCTGCCTGCGGATGTGGATGGGAGTCTAGACATATCGCTTTGGCTGCCGAAAATAGCAGAGTTTTCCTGACTGATTCCGTTTTCCCTTACAGAACCATCAGCCACTCTGCTCTCATTACCTCCCTGACCTACGCCACCACCTGTTTATTTAATTATAAGCTCATCATGAGTACAGAAACCCTGTCAACTCACACAATGTTTTCTGTTCTTAGTTCTTACCCTCTGCAGTGGGGCCTCCACCTAAGGCAATTTCAAGGTGCACCTTTCTGGGCTGCATATTATTTCTACAAGAAAGAGTAGCTACATTAGTGCTACAGAGATGAACTTCGGATACCAAACATCCTACAGTGCTCTAAGCATGTACCTGAATGCAAGAAATACTAAGCACTGTGCTCGGAGCTGCTTTAACTGTTGTTCTTTGAAAGGTGTGTTGGGAGAGATGTGAGACGTTTGATATGGCCCAACATTTCTATTCGGGAGCGAAGACAATCTGACTTCTTGCAAAGATGATTCGGCCCTCTGTGGTGCTCTGGTAATATTTTGCCTTTCTTGCATTGGACTGCCCTGCAAAGTCATATTACATGGATGCATCAAATAAAGCACCTCTACTTGAGATACAGAAATCAATTAACATATCACTAAATGACCAGACAACAATATTCTTAATCTTGCAGGCAGAAACAGCTTATTTATCAGTTGATCAACCTAAAACCTGGCAGAAAGTCTATCAAGGCACACAAATAGACATACACGAAACCGGCGTGCAATACACTGTGTTCGAAGCTCGATTAATATCTTATGCAAATGAATACCCTGCATTATACCATTACTACTAGGCACTTCCGTAACAAGTTACCTCACATTGGCGAACACAGCAAAAAAACTTAGCTTTTCAATTAAAAGGTTTTTTAGAAGGGCCAAACTGTATCCGAAATAGCATGTTAACACCCCGGGTCTTTAAGGATTAAACTACAGGCCTTACATGCGCAATCCCCATGTTAACTCCAACTTTAGCAGCAGAATGAAGTTCAGTGCCAGTATTGCCAGAAGCCGAGTCCTTGCCCTTGTCCAGAAACTGTGAGCCACCTCCAAAGGAAGAAGACATGTAAGGAGGGATTTTGGGAAAATCCATCTGCGATGTGGGAGTAGGGTTAAAAGCTCCTTGTGACCCTACATTAATTTTCCCTGCAGTGTAAGCAAGCTCATGAAGGTAAATATTTGTAATTCAAGTCTTTCACAATGCTGTTATGCCATTATTTTGTAATGGAAGTACCTTCAACATTAACTCCTGGCCGCATTAAGTTGGCAACAGAACCTTGAGTATTCTTAATAACTGAACCTTGTGGACTTTGATTCCAGCCAAAACCAGCATTAAACATATTTGTTCCTCCCAGTATACTTTTCTGCAACTCAGTGGGGATGCTACCAGAAGCCAGCCCTTCAGCAAAATTTGAAACTTGTGAGATTGCGAACGGGTTTGATGGTTTAGTATTGTCAATAGTCCTCCCAGCAGAAGCTGGTGGACCTTCCTGGTGAGCCCTGAAAAATGATGCACCTCCAGGTAAGGGTGGCACCTGAGCAGTAGCACCTTGCCGTATATGTGATTGCTCAGGCTCAGCTCCCCTGGAAGGCTGACCTTGTGCACCAGCTTTGCCAACCTGTTTCCTTTTTCTAATATTTTGTCCACTTGAGATACCATCTGATTTTGAGTTTTCTTCAGATTGCATATCCCCTGCTGCTTTTGAATCCATCCTTTTTCTCTTGGAAGAGGAAGCTTTCTTGCTTGTTTTTTCATCGGACTTCAAAGAATCATGCGAATTCATAGATCTAGTGTCCTCCATTTGCAGACTTGCAGGGCTTTCGACTCCAGAGGACCTGCCACTCTTTTGCGACATGGAGCCTTGATGAATATCAGATCCTGCGACATCACCCCTATTTTGTCCTGCTGGAACCCTGCCTGGAATATACACCCCAGGCCTTGTCATATCTGCTGAACCTAATAATATAAAAAATCATATCACATCTCCAAAACAGTGACTGCAGTTTCCTTTTCAAGTTGGTTGGTTACCTGGTGGCAAATGCCATAATGCAGCTTGACCGCTGCTCTGGGATGCATCACTTCCAACCATGGAAGACTGACCACCAATGATCTCCTTGTCCTTCGACATAACGCCACTAGAATCTACTGCTTGTGGACCGCCGGCAAATGGAACTCGTGATGATCGCAATGCATCCATATCAATTCCATGTTGACTTACAACAGTCTCCATGGCCCTGCAGGCAAAAATTATGGATGTTACGGGCATCTTAGAAACTAGAAAGAGGAGAGAAGTCAAGCTAGAGAAAATTTGAAAGCTTGATAGAACTTTCTGACATACGCAGAATCCTTTCATTTGAAATTACAAACATTCAGGTAAAGTAGACCTAACCAAACTGGATTATTTGTATTATTATACTCATACTACATGTTGCAAATAGTACATTTGGTAAATCATCTGACACCACCTACTATAGAGTATAAACCATAACGCACTCAATATCATAATGGAGTATAAGCTCTACCAAACAAAAGATACTTAATTCTTTTGGTGCAAAAACAACCCCAAATTTATGGAAAACGATAGCTTCAGTTGACAACACTGATGATTGATTCCAGACAAAAGGTGCGCTCAAGGTTCTACACTCCTAAATTGTCTAAGGCAAAGGCTTCGTTTGGTTTGGCTTTCGCTGTGGATTTCTCTCCTTCACAGCTGAAATCGCAACCAAACGGTAAAATGAGCGAACGTGATTCCCTTGAAAGCCATCGCAAAACACATGTACGAGTGAAAGCGGCCGAAGAGCTGCTTTTCTGGCTTTGGCTGCATGGCTCCCTGAACCTACATCCACTTGAGATGAAATTACTCACCTTCGCCGCCGAAATAATCCAGCCGGTACGTCCACGAGAGACAGGTCTACCAAGCCCATCGAGTGAGGCCCTTTTCTCGTCCCCAACCTCTAGCGATTCTAGGGTTCATTAGCACCGCCGGCCAGCTGCTGGTCGCTCCCATGTCGCTAACGGCACGCCGCCGCAAGACCGCCGGCGGATGCTTCCATCCCTTCATCCACCTCGGTCAATCGGCCTCCTCTTCTCCGCTCCGCCCCACCCCCTCATCTACCTCCACCAGTGTCCAAGGTTACTCAGACGAGCAAGGCCGCCACCGACCATGGCTGCCTGACCTCCTCTGCTACATCCCCCATTCGAGGTGTACTACTGCCGCTTCCCTCGCCCATGTACATGTCGTTCCTTTCTCCAGATTTGCCCCACTGGAGATGTACGACCGTTGCATTTTTTTGGTGATATGTTTATGTTGTATGGCAGTAGTAGCCTATGGTCAGACTGGCCCCAGATTAATGTGTGTGTTGATATGTAAATTTTGTATGGCACTAGTGCATCTATTTTGTGATATGCAAAGCTATATACATTTTCGTTAATATGCATTAACTCAAAAACTCCATGAAATAATTAACTAGGTAATTGGTTGAATAGCTATATTTACGAACTAGATCAACCTGTAATGATGTTTTTATCATTAAACAGTATGAATCCAATGTCTCGGCTTTTAGGGGTATTTCAGACATTTATCCCCGCAGCCGCATTTCAGACAGCTAGTTTGCCAAATGGCTTCACAGCTTTCTCACAGCACACAGTCCACAGCAGCTTTCCCACGGTACATCTCTTGTATCTCCTTCCAGAAAATCCACAGCCCAGCCAAACACAATCAAATAGTCTTAAAAAGCTCGCTACTCCCATCAAGGATAGAGGATTTCAAGAATCGAGATTTATTACTACAGGCTAACATGTCAACCAAAAGAAAAATATTATCAGTGATAAGCCTCCAAATGACAGCTCGCTACTCCCATCTTACTCCTACTTGCGCTTCTCTGCCACTCCCTCTTGCCATCCTCCAACGACTTCTCTCCCTCCTCAATCTCCATCTCCATGAGAAAGGCTGCTCAGAGGGAGGATGTTGAACTCCAATTTGCCCATGCATTTTGGGGTTGTGGATATCATACTACTGTGTAAGTGTGTATTAACAGTTCACTACATAGATGAGGAAAGTGTCCATCACTGAGCTTTAATATCCCCCTCCCTCCCTCATTGAGCCTGTGCCCAGGGGCCTCTGGTCTTTCTGCTTATTCCTATTTTCTTCACCGAAACTAGTTGGAGCAACGTTTAGTACCGAGGGAGAGTACCAAGCTACAACCTCGCTACAACAGCATTTAGATGGTTAGGCCCCCTCCTTGTATACTATTCCACAATTGACAATGAGTACTAACTGATGTGTGAAATCTAGTTTGTTGATGGCATAATTATAATTAAATAAGCAGAATTTTCGAACATAAGAACAACACATCAACAATTATCAAATCTGAAAGTCAAGAATAACAAGAAGACAACATGTGTAAGACACAAAGTAGAACTTTAACTACTACCTCCGATCCAAATTAATTGACGCTGGTTTAGTACAAAGTTAATACAACTAAACCAGCGTCAATTAATATGGATCGGAGGGAGTGGTGTTTTTCTAACAGAACACTTAACTAATATTTACAGTAAAATTGATGGCAAAAAAAACTTCCGAAAATATAGCCAAGAACAAAAGATATATTTACCTAGATATGACCTGATAGGGAAGAGACTGCTCTTTTCCACTTAACTTCATATGTTGACATATCTAGAACATTGAACAAAGAAACAAGGTTATGGTTGAGTTAAAGCTTTTCATGTCCTGTATATTGGTTGCGCTGCATACCACGTAAAGTTTTGTTGCTAATTTAGCGGGCTCATCCTTTGATTCCAGAATGAGTTTTTGAAGTAGCTTCGCAGCCTCCACTTCAACATGCTGTGATGAAGCCATTTGCAAACTCTGCTTGCCATCAAAATAAGATCAATCAAAAAGAAGATAAATAAATCGTAATCCAACTAACACTTATAAGTTATAAGAGGAAACGTGATAGATTTCAATCATCAAATACAGTACATTGAGTACAGATACAGCAGCATGAATTTCAGAGCTAATTTTTGTAGACGCAAACTGTTAATGCAGAGCAACAGGTTTAGTAAATTGCAAGCAGGCATACTCTACAGTTACATAGCTACCAATAACAGAACTTCCAAAAAAGTTGCTATAGAATTTGCATGTTCACCACATGTAATGCTATGTAAATTAATAGCAGGCATCACAATGGCATGCATTCAAGCTGCTCTGGAGAAAGCAGCAGAGATATCACTATATGCTCAGCTAAAGTTAAAAAATGGTATTTCTTGCTTCATGATAGCGTGGGACCGCTCCACATGCTACAAATTCTGTGAATAACAACGAAATAGCGCCACTCATTTGGTCTAAAAAAAATAGTGCCACTCTTTGAGAAAAGCAATCAGATGCATGATACTGATCAAGCTTCACTAACAAGACATCCCACCCTATAACACAATTCACAGACCAATTAAGTGCAACCAAAAGCTAACCAATCAGGTCATGACTAGGCAATGCACACAAGGAATAAACCCAAGTCACACCCAAAAAATCCCTATCGGAACCGGGAAAAAGACGAAATGTTTAAAGATGTGATTATTGCACAGAATAGGCCAATTACTCCACATGGCGCGCTCAGAGCTTATAAGTTCTCGCTGCAGAAGCAGCTCGCTGACCCAAATCACATAAGGCTCCACGAATTTAAGTTCCCAACTTATGCTTCTACGAACTAACCCTAGCTGAGAACAGAGCTACACTGATCGCTCAAGATCCGAGACCGCGACCCCCAAATCCACCCACTTCGGGACCACGCGCACGCTCCCGTGAGCTTGAACCAGAAGGAAACTAGCGAGACAAGTCTTCGCGGCTTACAGTGATTGGGGATCGGGGGAAACCCTAGCGGGAGAACGAGACGGGTGGAGACGCGGAGCCGCCGCACGGGGGAGCTGGTGGTCGCCGGCGGCGGCGCGGGATCTCTGGAGAGCGCGACGGGGAACGATGAGCTGCGCGTGAGCTACGTGCCCGAGGTCGAGCACGCCGCCTCCGCCATTTTCCACTAGACCTGTGCACTGCTTGCCTCCTTTTTCTTCCCCGTTTTTTCTTTTCAGTTCCTCTTCTCTGGCCGCTGTCTTGTGTGTGTGGTGGGGTGGGGGGAGAGGGGAGGGGGTTTACCAGTATTTAGCTAGTGGAAATGGGTGAGGGCCGAGGCCCGAGGGCCGAGGGCCGTGGGTACCCGGTGGGCTGGGCTTTCAGCTTCGTTGGGGCCAGGGCCATGGTGTGTTATCCTTAAACAAATGCCGGAGGCCGAGTTCTTTCTCCTGATTATCAAGATTCTAAGAGAAACGGATGAAAAAAGAACTGGGTCGGAGTCTTGTTCTCGAGAAACAAATGTTGGAATCGGAGTGGAATCACGATTCCAATTCAAGGTGGCACATACACTTTTGACGTGGAAACGAACACTTCCGGATCAAATTCCATTTCCATAAATCTAGGACCATCTCAACGAAATAAAACAAGGTGTAATTGTAGGCTTGTTGTTATGAAAACAATTCCCAACTAGAAGTATTCTTCGTAACGCGGTTTTAAGTAGAGTTAGCTTGGGTGCATACGTACATGGACAAAAACAAATACAACAATATTTTAATAATAGGTTTGTGTGATCGAGGAGATAGGTCTAGAGGGGGGTGAAAAGACCCTTAACCAACCAAAGTCGCAGATTTTAATTTCTCTTGGAACTTAGGCAGATTTTAGCATAAGTTAAGATCACTTCAATACTTTCTACACATGCATATCTAGAGATTGAGCAGCGGAAATAGTAAAGCATGCAAAAGTGCGGAATGTAAAGGGGTAGAGTATGGAAGATCAAACGCAATGAAGACACGGTGGTTTTTGGCGTGGTTCCGATAGGTGGTGCTATCGTACGTCCACGTTGATGGAGACTTCAACCCACGAAGGGTAACGGCTGCGCGAGTCCACGGAGGGCTCCACCCACGAAGGGTCCACGAAGAAGCAACCTTGTCTATTCCACCATGGCTTACGTCCACGAAGGACTAGCCTCACTCGGGTAGATCTTCACGAAGTAGGCGATCTCCTTGCCCTTACAAACTCCTTGGTTCAACTCCACATCATGTCGAAGGCTCCCAAGTGACACCTAACCAATCTAGAAGACACCACTCTCCAAAAGGTAATAGACGGTGTGTTGTTGATGAACTCCTTGCTCTTGTGCTTCAAATGATAGTTTTCCCAACACTCAAACAACTCCTCACAGATTTGGCTATGGTGAAAGAAGGATTTGAGTGGAAAGCAACTTGGGATAGGCTAGAAATCAAGGTTCAAATGGTAGGAATGGAATAGCTTGATCTCAACACATGAGCAGGTGGTTTTCTCTCAGAAAATGTATGGTGGAAGTGTAGGCACGTTCTGATGGCTCTCCTTACTGAGAAGGAGGTGGTGGAGGGGTATATATAGCCTCCACACAAAATCCAACCGTTACACACTTTTGACCCAACTCGGTGGCACCGAAACCATAATCTCGGTAGCACCGAACTGTGTAAAAGATATGAACTTTAGGAATCTCGGTGGGACCGATAGGAACAACTCGGATGGACCGAAGTGCAATGGCTAGGGCAAACCTTATCTCGGTGGCACCGATTGCATCAACTCGGTAGGACCGAAGTGAAGCAATAAGGCAACAGAGAGTTGGCAAGCCATCTCGGTGAGACCGATTTGCAAAACTCGGTGAGACCGAAGTGAGTGCAAACGATTACAGAGAGTTGGCAAGGCCATATCGGTGGATCCGATTTGTTAGGGTTTTGGCAGTGGCTAAGTCTAGGTGAACTCGGTGGCTCCAGATAGGAAATATCGGTGGGGCCGAGTTGGAATGTGGGTTTTGGACAACTTTGCCTAGAGAGAGTGGTTGAGGGTTTAGGAGTACTGTCACTAAGCACTTGAGCAAAAAGACCATTAAGCAACACCTCATCCCCTTTTAATAGTATTGGCTTTCCTATGGACTCAATGTGATCTTGGATCACTAAACCAAAAATATAGAGTCTTGATATTTTGCCAATCCTTGTCCTTAGCATTTTGAAGGGGTTCCACGTCCTCTTGTCCCTGCCACGCCATTGTTGAACTTGTCTGAAATTCACTAGATAAAAGCATTAGTCCAACAATATGTATGTTGGCATGAATTACCAAAACCACCAAGGGAGCAAGTGTGCTTTCAATCTCCCCCTTTTTGGTAATTGATGACAATATACATCAAAGCTTCAAATAAGGATTTAGCAGAAGTTTGTATGAAAGCTTTGAAGGAAAGCATGTATCATGTATGAGCTCCCCTGAACTCCCCCTGAAGAGGTGCATATAAAGTGATGATACCACATGGGAGATATACATGCTACATGTATCTTGGCTATATGCATCAAAGCAATATATATATATCATATAGGTATCCACATGTTCATGATTTTCTTCTTGCAAACAATATATACTAGTAAGAGGTCAATCATGTACATGGGTGTGATGCATATACTTACCTTGAAGTTCTTGATCAAGCATCTGAAGAAATACATTTGAGAAAACAAGGTTAGATAACACAAGATAATTTCTTCAAGAAAAGACACAAGATCAACAAGAAACCAAGATTGGGATGACATGTAGAATAGAGTATCACTAGGTGAATACTTCTTTGAAGCAGACATGTCCCCAAAAAGAAATAGTTGTCTCCCTCTTAAAGAACTTCCTCTCCCCCTGAATCTGACATTGGATATTGGGATCGGTAGGGAAGGAAAACTTAAACAACAACCAAAAATTGATCATGTTTCTCCCCTCTTAGAAACATGTAGCATTCTCTCCTCTTGTAAGGTACATCTTTTATAATGCTAAGGAGCTTTGATGTATTCCTCTCTCCCCTTTGACATCAATTTCCAAGAAGGGACTTCAAGGTTATTGATCAAGTGGGTTTGGTCCTTGAGAAATACAGCTAGCCATTGAGTGGCTCTAGATGCAAGTAGAGGATAAGAATCATTGAGTGTAGCTGGAGCAGAAAAACTCAGGAAATATTTGACAGAAAACTTCTTAGAGCAGCAAAATTGGTGACACCGAGTTGTATCAATTCGGTGGAACCGAGTTTGATGCAATGGAACAATTTGTCAACTCAGCTCACTAGGTAAAGGAATTCTCACAAGGATTTGCAATGAATTAACTGCGAGACTAGCGAAAAGAAAATAAACACAGAAAAGAAGCAAAGAAACATCTAGACGAAGTTCATCTAGATGGGTCGGCGACTAGGTCACCTATGTTAGAGTATATTGACTTAGGAGTCAAGTGAAAGCACTTGATCATAGGTCATACTCATCGTTTAAGCTCAAAATGGGGTTGCCATTTTTCCTTTAAGCATTTCAATGTATTCACATCTTGTTGAGTTGCTTTAGCTCATATCTTTGAGTAAAGCTTCTCTAAGATGTGAGAACTTACATTGGGATTTTGGTGGGGATGTCCATCATGTAGTTGAACTTGAAGTGGATGCTCATGAGTTGAAGTTTGGAGCTATCCTATCATGTGTAGTTCATCTTCCTACATGGGTTAGTTTTGCAAGGAACAACATGTATATCCAATATGTCAAGATTGAAGCATATCTCAAAAGTTTGTCAAAGGATATGTTTAGGTTGTCTTGTTCCTTGTTCCACCATCAATTGTTGATACTTGGGTTATTCAAGATTGCTTATGATAAGAGTGTGTCGCAATCTTGTGACATGAAGCTTGTCCAAGTACCTACAAAAGGTTAGATACCATACAAGGGAGCAAAATATCCAAGACATAAGATGATCATGTAAGGTATCATGGATTAGTCAAGTTGGCTCATGCCCTTGTATGCATCCACATGAACCTCTAGCTCACGTTTGAGGCATCAATGATGTTCAACTCACTTCTCAAGTGACAAAACACTTTCTCATCGAGGGGTTTGGTAAAGATGTCCGCCAATTATTTGTCGGTACGAACATGTTTAAGGTCAATGTCACTTTTCTCAACATGATCTCGAATGAAGTGGTGACGAACCTCAATATGCTTTGTTCGAGAATGTTGCACGGGATTGTGTGCTATCTTAATAGCACTCTCATTGTCACATAGTAATGGTACATGTCTCACATGCACACCATAGTCTTTAAGAGTTTGTGTCATCCATAGTAATTGAGCACAACATGATCCCGCGGCAATGTATTCCGCTTCGAGATACGGAATTTTGTTTCTTGGAGGACCAAGACACAAGAGATCTACCAAGAAATTGACATGTACCCGAAGTGGATTTTCTGTCAACCTTGTCTCCGGCATAGTCCGAATCAGAGTAGCCAACAAGATTAAAAGAAGATCCTTTGGAATACCATATGCCAAAGTTTGGTGTATGTAACAAGTATCTCACAATTCTTTTCACCGCCTTAAGGTGACACTCTTTTGGTGCCGCTTGGTATCGTGCACACATGCACACACTTAGCATAATGTCGGGACGGGAGGCACATAGATATAGCAATGAACCAATCATAGATCGATAAACCTTTTGATCAACCGGTTTGCCATCCTTGTCCAAGTCAAGATGTCCACTCGTGGGCATGGGAGTTTTCATACCTTTACTTTCTTGCATGTTGAACTTCTTGAATAAGTCCTTGGTATACTTTGTTTGAGAAACAAAGGTACCTTCCCTAGTTTGCTTGATTTGCAAACCAAGAAAGAATTTGAGTTCACACATCATAGATATCTCGAACTTTTCCGACATCAACCTTCCAAACTTTTCACTAAAAGAGGGGTTAGTAGATCCAAAGATAATATCATCAACATAAATTTGGCATACAAATAATTCTCCATTAACCCTCTTAGTGAACAAAGTTGAATCAATCTTCCCAATCTCAAAACCTTTTTCAAGAAGAAACTTTGTCAAGCATTTGTACCAAGCTCTAGGGGCTTGTTTAAGACCATAAAGAGCTTTACAAAGTTTGTACACATGATTAGGTTTCTTGGGATTCTCAAAACCGGGAGGTTGTTTAACATACAGTTCCTCCTCAATTTCACCATTTAAGAAAGCACTTTTTATATTCATTTGATAAAGGGTGGTATCATGGTGATTGGCATAAGCAAGTAAAATGTGAATGGACTCAAGTCTTGCAACGGGGGCATAGGTCTCACCATAGTCCATACCTTCGACTTGTGTGTAACCTTGTGCTATGAGACGAGCCTTGTTGCGTACAACTTGTCCATATTCATCTTGCTTATTCTGAAACACCCATTTGGTTTCAATGATGTTTTGCTCTTCCTTAGGCTTCTCAACCAATGTCCACACTTGGTTCCTCTCAAAGTTGTGTAGCTCTTCGTGCATTGCATTCACCCAATCGGGGTCCTTGAGAGCATCTTCTACCTTCAAGGGTTCAACACTAGAGATAAATGAGTAATGCTCACAAAAGTTAGCTAAACGAGTTTTAGAGCGAGTGATTCTCCCGGATTGGATATCTCCAAGTATTTGTTCGACGGGATGATCCTTGTTGACTCTTGCTCTGACTCGAGGTAGCTTTTGCTTGGGTTGTGGTGAGGCTTCATCATCATCATCATCTTCTTCTTCTTCGTTGATGTTGTCATTGTTCGCTTGTGGAGGTGGAGAAGGAGGTTGTGGTGGATCATCTTGTTGCACTTCCTCATTCCCATCATCTTGATGTGTTCCACTTGTGGATGCCTCCATATCAACTTGTCGTTCACCTTGATGTGATGTTGGGGCTTCCACTTGTATGGACGAGGTACTCTCCTTTACTTCCACGGGGCGAATCTTGCCAATGGGCAAGTCTTGGATTGCTTCCGATGGTTCTTGATCTCCTACATCAAGTGGCAATTGCTCGACTTGCGAGCCGTTAGTCTCATCAAACTTCACATCTACCGTCTCTTCAACTTTTCGAGTGAAGTTGTTGTAGACACGGTAAGTGTGAGAGTTCGATCCATAACCGAGTAGGAAACCTTCATGAGATTTAGGAGCAAATTTTGAACGACGATGCTTATCAAGAATGTAACATTTTGAGCCAAATACTCGAAAGTATCCAACTTGTGGTTTGTTACCGGTGAGCAGTTCATACGCCGTTTTACCAAGAAGCTTGTGAAGGTAAAGTCGATTTGTTGCATGACAAGCTATTTCAACCGCTTCCGCCCAAAAATGTCTTGGCGTCTTGTATTCATCAAGCATTGTTCTTGCCATCTCAATAAGTGTTCGGTTCTTCCTCTCAACAACTCCATTTTGTTGAGGTGTGTACGTAGCCGAGAACTCATGTGAAATACCCTCCTCATCAAGAAAGGTGTCCACATTGGTGTTCTTGAACTCCGTTCCGTTGTCACTCCGAACCTTCTTGATCTTCACTTCAAATTGATTTTGGGCCTTTCTTGCAAAGTTCTTGAAGATCTTTTGTACCTGCGATTTGTCATCAAGAAAGAACACCCATGTAAATCTGGAAAAATCATCAACAATGACCAAACCGAAAGAGTTACCACCAAGACTCTTATAGGAGTTGGGACCAAAAAGATCCATATGAAGTAGCTCGAGTGGTCTCCTCGTGGTCATAATGTTCTTTACGGGATGGCTTCCTCCAACTTGTTTCACTCCAAGAATGTGATCTCCTTTAACAAGTTTATCAAGGTTACGCATGCCAACATGTCCAAGTCTTCTATGCCATAACCAACCTTTAGAAGATTTAGCAATTAAGCATGTACAAGGTTGGGCTCTCTTAGTGAAATCAACAATGTATAGATCACCTCTACGAATGCCGGTAAAGACCATATTATGATTATCTTGACGAAACACTTGGCAATCTACTTTGGTAAATAGAACATTGAAACCAAAATCGGCTAGTCTAGATACGGAAAGAAGATTGTAACCAAGAGATTCGACAAGCATAACATTTTGTATGGAGCTATCATTGGATATGGCCACCTTACCAAGGCCAAGTACCTTACCCTTGGAGTTGTCTCCAAAAGTCACATACTTGCGTGGACCATCATTTTTAGCAAGCTCACGAAATATGTCTCTATCTCCGGTCATGTGATCGGTACAACCGCTATCAAGAATCCACTCTTTTCCTCCGGCCATATAATCTCGAAGATTTGCCATAAGACTGAGATTCCTCATGGTGTTCTCAAATTCAATGTCAAAGTCTTCGTCCTCATCATAATAGACATGCTCAACATCATCATCATCATGCGTGTGATCATCACCTAGGGCAACAGATTCATTAGTTTCATGATCATGACAATGTTCAAGTTTATGGATTCTAATGGCTTCCATGATAATGTTACTAATAGTTCTAACATCTCCTTTAGCACGCATAAGATCATGAAGCTCAAACAAGCAATTATCAAACTTAGGATCATTAGGACTCATCTTGTGAAAAGCATCAGCCTTATGAAGAATCTTATCGAGACTCTTTAAAGAGTAATCGGGATATCGCTTTTCTAAGTCACGCCATAGAGTATAAGCACATTCAAAGTTTTGCATACAACCAAGAACAACCTTAGGTAATCCTCTAATGATAAGATTAACGGTTCTAAGATTACGAAGCATGTCAATTTTCTCTTCATGAGTAGGATGCAAGGGATCAATAGGGGCACATAAGGATTATGAATATACTTGCTCAAGTTAAATTCATCAAAGATATCAAGCATTTCATCCTTCCAAAAGTTGTAATACTCCCCATTGAGAATATGCACTCTACGTCTAAGACTCCCCAAAGTAGACACATCCATCTCCCTCCAACGATGATAAAACCAAAGCAATGGAGACCAATGCTCTGATACCAATTGTGGGATCGAGCAGATAGGTCTAGAGGGGGGTGAATAGACCCTTAACCAACCAAAGTCGCATATTTTAATTTCTCTTGGAACTTAGGCAGATTTTAGCACAAGTTAAGATCACTCCAATACTTTCTACACATGCATATCTAGAGATTGAGCAGCGGAAATAGTAAAGCATGCAAAAGTGCGGAATGTAAAGGGGTAGAGTATGGAAGATCAAACGCAATGAAGACACGGTGGTTTTTGGCGTGGTTCCAATAGGTGGTGCTATCGTACGTCCACGTTGATGGAGACTTCAACCCACGAAGGGTAACGGCTGCGCGAGTCCACGGAGGGCTCCACCCACGAAAGGTCCACGAAGAAGCAACCTTGTCTATTCCACCATGGCTTACGTCCACGAAGGACTAGCCTCACTCGGGTAGATCTTCACGAAGTAGGCGATCTCCTTGCCCTTACAAACTCCTTGGTTCAACTCCACATCATGTCGGAGGCTCCCAAGTGACACCTAACCAATCTAGGAGACACCACTCTCCAAAAGGTAATAGACGGTGTGTTGTTGATGAACTCCTTGCTCTTGTGCTTCAAATGATAGTCTTCCCAACACTCAAACAACTCCTCACAGATTTGGCTATGGTGGAAGAAGGATTTGAATGGAAAGCAACTTGGGATAGGCTAGAAATCAAGGTTCAAATGGTAGGAATGGAATAGCTTGATCTCAACACATGAGCAGGTGGTTCTCTCTCAGAAAATGTATGGTGGAAGTGTAGGCACGTTCTGATGGCTCTCCTTACTGAGAAGGAGGTGGTGGAGGGGTATATATAGCCTCCACACAAAATCCAACCGTTACACACTTTTGACCCAACTCGGTGGCACCGAAACCATAATCTCGGTAGCACCGAACTGTGTAAAAGATATGAACTTTAGGAATCTCGGTGGGACCGATAGGAACAACTCGGATGGACCGAAGTGCAATGGCTAGGGCAAACCTCATCTCGGTGGCACCGATTGCATCAACTCGGTAGGACCGAAGTGAAGCAATAAGGCAACAGAGAGTTGGCAAGCCATCTCGGTGAGACCGATTTGCAAAACTCGGTGAGACCGAAGTGAGTGCAAACGATTACAGAGAGTTGGCAAGGCCATATCGGTGGATCCGATTTGTTAGGGTTTTGGCAGTGGCTAAGTCTAGGTGAACTCGGTGGCTCCAGATAGGAAATATCGGTGGGGCCGAGTTGGAATGTGGGTTTTGGACAACTTTGCCTAGAGAGAGTGGTTGAGGGTTTAGGAGTACTGTCACTAAGCACTTGAGCAAAAAGACCATTAAGCAACACCTCATCCCCTTTTAATAGTATTGGCTTTCCTATGGACTCAATGTGATCTTGGATCACTAAACCAAAAATATAGAGTCTTGATCTTTTGTCAATCCTTGTCCTTAGCATTTTGAAGGGGTTCCACGTCCTCTTGTCCCTGCCATGCCATTGTTGAACTTGTCTGAAATTCACTAGATAAAAGCATTAGTCCAACAATATGTATGTTGGCATGAATTACCAAAACCACCAAGGGAGCAAGTGTGCTTTCAAGGTTCAGTCGTCTCAACAGAGCGCGGAGTCTTTCGTTAGGAAGGCCTTGTGGGAGGGGGTGGATGGCCGCAGGCTTGTAACGCGACTCCTCGAAACCTTCTCTCGGACTCATGCCTGAGGTCCATCCAAGTTGTAACGCGAGAGGTCTTTTGGATTGAATTGTGAGAGGTTTGGGACAAGATCCCCAAAAGAGATATGTTAGGGAAATGATAATTGATCATAGATTGGATTTTATTGGTCTTTTGGAAACCACAAAACATTTTTTTTTCTTAAAATGAACTGCACTCTTTGAGTGGTAGAAAAAAAATTAGTGGCATTGGAATCATCATGGGTGGAGGTCCGATGGGATTTTAGTGGGTATTAATAAAAATGTGTTTGATATTATCCAAGTGGAGAGGGGAGAGTACTTTATTAAAATATTACTTTTTGATAAGATTGCCAAATTTAATTCGGGTCTCATTACTGTTTATGGTGATGCGCACTTGGAAGGAAAAGCTAACTTCCTAGCTGAGTTGGCTAGAATATATCATGATAAATCCTCTACCATGTTTAGTAGGTGGGGATTTTAACATAATTGAAAAGAGTTCTGAAAAAACAAATCCAATGATACTGATAGCTGGAGTTTTGTGTTTAATACATCATTTAACACGCCGGGTTGAGAGAGAAGCCTTTAAATGGGAGAAATTTCACGTGGGTAAATAATTTGGAGGACACTGCCTTAGGAAAACTAGATAAAGTATTCTTCTGCCCTAAATGGAAGGAACGTTGTCCTCTGTCTATGTTGCAAGCCTTTGCTAGGGAGGTTTCTAATCATACTCCTTTGTTTTTAGATTATGGAGATCGCTGCCATGCCCCTCCTACTTTTAGTCTGAGAAATCATGGATGCTTATAGAGGGTTTAGAGATTTTGTCTTTAAAATTTGGAATGAAAATTATTATGGATCCAATTACAAAAGATGGTGGGAAAGACTAAGAAATCTAAGGAAGAAAGTTAGAGGGTGGAATAGAAATGTTGATGTTTGGTTTACAAGACTAAGTTGTGATGGGGAACGTTACATGAAAATCAAAACAATTCCTACGAAACACCCAAGATCTAATCTAGGAGATGCAAACAACGAGAGGGGAGTGTGTCTACGTACCCTTGTAGAACGAAAGCGTTAGTGTATGTAATGCGGTTGATGTAGTCGTACTCTTCGTGATCCAATCACGAACCAATCCGATCTAGTGCCGAACGGACGGCACCTCCGAGTTTAGCACATGTCCAGCTCGATGGCGTCCTCTCCTTCTTGATCCAGCAAGCAAGATAAGAGGAGGTAGATGAGATCGGGACCAACCCAATGGCGAGGTGGTGGTGGCGGCAGCGGAATTCCGGCAGGGCTTCGCCAAGCGCATACCGGAGAAAGGTGGGAGGAGTTGGGAGAGGCAACGTCCAAGGGAGAAGAGGTGCAGCCCCCCCTGCGCCTCCCCACCTTATATAGGGGTGAGGGAGGGGGCGGCCAGCCCTAGCCCCTCTTCCAAGGGAGGGGCGGCGGCCAAGGGGGGAGGCTTGCCCCTCAAGCCAGGTGGGGCACCTCCCCACTCCTAGGGTTCCCCCCCCCAGCCGCATGGGCCTAAGGGGGAGTGGCGCTTGGCCCATTAGAGGCTGGTGCGCCCCCCTTAGGGTCTGTGTGGCCCCTCCGGGGCTGGTGGGACCCTCCGGTGGACCCCCGGAACCCGTTGGTGTCCCCTGGTGGACCCCCGAACTTTTCCGGAACCCCGAATAAAACTTCCCATATAAAAATCTTTACCTCTGGACCATTCCGGAGCTCCTCATGATATCCTGGATCCCATCCGGGACTCCGAACAACCTTCAGACTTTCCATTATTAATATCTCAATACTACCCTAGCACTACCGAACGTTAAGCGTGCGACCCTATGGGTTCGGGAACATGCAGACATGACTGAGACACCTCTCCGGTCAATAACTAATCGCGGGACCTGGATGCCCATATTGATTCCCACATATTCAATGAAGATCTTTATCGGTTGAATCACGACGTCAAGGATTCAGTTAATCTCGTATGTAATTCCCTCCGGCGATATGTTACTTGCCCGAGATTCGATCGTCGTTATCTCCATACCTAGTTCAATCTCGTTACTGGCAAGTCTCTTTGATCGTTCCGTAATACAAGATCCCGTGACTAAACTCATTAGTCACATGAAGCTTCTTGTGATGTTGTATTACTGAGAGGGCCCATAGATATCTCTCCGTCACACGGAGCTACAAATTCCAGTCTCGATCCATGCAACCCAACAAACACTTTCGGAGATACCTGTAGAGCACCTTTATGATCACCCAGTTACAAAGTGACGTTTGATAGCACACAAAGTATTCCTTCGGTATCCGGGAATGGCATGATCTCATGGTCTAAGGAACAGATACTTGACATGAAGAAAGTTGTACCAAATAAACTAAGTGATACGGTCTGTGATGGGGATATGTACCTAGGGTAGGGTCATAGGCCTGACCTGCATACCCTACCTAAGGACATTACCCTAGAAAAGTCAAGGACTACAAAGAGGTCACCGACTGAAATCATCAAGACATACAAGTCACTCGACAACATCCACTCGGAGACTTTCCTCATCCACTCGACGGTTACCTTTCACTCGGAAGACAATCAATCACTCGGTCGTATGGCTCACTCGGATATGCGAGGACCGACAGTCGACAAGGCAGTCGAAGCACTATCTGGCGTTACGGCATCAATGCCCCACTTTGTAACATAGGGGGTGAAGGGGTGGTGCACTCTATATAAGCTACCCCCCACCACTAGACTAAGGGGGCTCTTTCTTCTACCTCTCTCTCTTTTCTACTAGTCTCCGGACTTAGCTCAGGCAGGGGATCCGTTCTCCGCTCTCTCCCACACACATTGTAATCTCCGGATATATACTCAGATAAAACAAAGCCTCTCCGGAGCACGAGACGTAGGGTTGTTATCTCCACCGTGAGAGGCCCGAACTCGCTAAAATACCATGTCACCCATATGCATCTCGGTAGATCATGCTCCTTTACCCTACCCCCTTCGTACTGTCGGAATCGTTCCCACGACAGTCTGATGCTAAGCTTACGGTTGGGTATGTCCATCACATCATTCTCCTAATGATGTGTGACACCCCGAGACCGATTCCTTCCATTGTTATTATTATATTGGTTGCTCGGTGTTATTTCTTTTGCATTGCATCATTTCATCATGCCATCATGTCATTAATTTTTGTAACTCAAATAAATAAATTGTATGGATCTTCGATCCATTTAAATCGAGGGAAATTCACATGGTGATTTCTCTTTAAAACATATCCTCCTAATATTTTAGGGAGATACTATAATAAATATTCCAACCCACTTGCAATTTAATTCCCATGCATCTCTACTTCAAGTTTGCTCTCCAAACTTTTCTCAAAATTCATTTTCCAATTACCGAGTCTCCTCCTAAAATCTCAACATTTTTGGACCTTCCAACACCCACTTCCTATTCAAACTCATTTGAACTTAATTCAAATGAGTTCGAATCCAAACTTCTCACACATGTTCATTTCTATTTTCCTGGATCAAGCTCATTTTTGTGAGTCCATGAAAAATACCCCATGGCCAAATTCTATCCCTAACCCTTCCTTTCTTCTCCTTTTCTTCTTTGATATTTTCTGTGATTGGGAATAGAAGAGAGAGGAGTAGTGCAGCAGCCCAGCCGCAGCCTCAATCCAGGCCGGCCTGCTAGGCCCAGCCGCCCCCACCAGCACCTATAACCCTAGCAGCTCGATCCCTGATCCCCTCTGTTCTCTCGATCTCTCACTCCACTCTCTCCCCCGCGCCGTCGCACACACACACGCCCGCGTCCCAAGCGCCGTCGGCCTCCCGCAAGCCTCCTGCCCGAGGCCCGTCCGAGCCCCTCTGCTTCCGCACCCTGCCTCCTCAACCACCTCGCGCCGCCGCCTCGTCAGCTCCGCCGCCGGCCACAACAGCCGCACCCTCGCGCCCGAGCCTCCCCTCGTCCAGGAGCGCGAGCTCCTCGCCACCGGACCAGTTCGCTGCTGCCTGACCTCCAGGACGCCATAGATGGCTCCCTCCTCAAGGTCCCGTCGGAGGCCACCGTCACCGCCAACTGCCGGACCCCGCCGCCCCTGCGACCGAGCTCGCCGGAGCAGGCACCACCAGGCCATCCCCGCCGCCCTGGCCTCGGATCCGGCCGGTTCCCGCACGCCCTCGCCTCATTCAAGCCTCATCGGGGCCCCTGCCTGCCGCCTCGCTCACCCATGCCTCGCCTGCCTGCATTGCTGCTGCTGTTGCTTCGGCCTTGGCCGTTCCCTCGAGCAGTCACCCCACTTGCGCCGTTGCAAACCCCACCTCCTGCTCGCCTTTGACCTGACCCAATCGGGGGTTGTTTTCCCCTAGCACCCGAACAACAACACCGAGAAGACCAAGACCCATGCATCCCCGTCGCCTCGTACCCGTGGAATCACCAAGACCCTCTGTTTGACCCCGTGAACGCCTACAGAATAGGCGCTAAGTACCACCGACCCGTGGACTTGGTTTTTCGTCAAGTCCCTAACACCAAGACCCTCAAGATCGACTACACGGACGTCAAGTACCTCGACGACCGTTGGAGGCCGAGACCGCCAAGTCCCCTTCGGTTCATGAAGACCCGGCAAGACCGACGCCCCCAAGTTCGGCAACGCCAACTTCGACTACCATCACGAGTACCACTACCGTCGCCCCGAAGAACTCGGATTCGTCAAGTTCCTCTCCGAACCATGAACCACTACTTCCACTACCATCGAACTCGTTTTGCCCCGAAACACACGCTTCAAAGGTATACCAACAAGACTACCGCCCGTGGACGAATGCATGCGTTGTATGAGATTCTCGTGTTTGCACCATGGCCGAATTGTTTCGTGCACGTTCCTCGTTTGCCATGCCACCGACACGTGGGAACCCGGTAACCGGGATCACCCCACCATCTCTTGCATGTTCCACACATCCGCACACTTGTTCTTTGTACCGGTATCTCGACGAGCTACCGGAACTGGAATGTTGCCGTGGCATCATTTCTGTTATCGCCGCCGTGGCACCCATTTCTTTCCGCCATGGCGACAAATGCTCCGTATCATTATATGCCTATGTTTTCATAAATTTTCTCAACTTTAATATGACATCCTCATGCATATAATAACCCACAAACCGTGCATCGGATTAAAATGACTCATATATGAAAAATGCTTAGAATTTCATGTAGTTTCATAATATCCAACTCTCAACCATGTTAAAAATGTTTAAACTTGTTGTTTGCATTAACTTGCATAAATGACTTGTTAAAATGATTTATTTCATAACTAAATAACCGTAGCTCAGAATTAAACAAACTTTATATGTAAATGGGGTAGAAAAATGTGTAGATTAACATGGTGCTATCGATTTGCATGTTTAACAACTTTAAAATTGTGTTTTAGGCAGAACAGTATCAAATTTGAAATTTGCATATGGGGTTTTCCGGAATTATTATGTGTTGTTTCCGGCCTCATTTAAAATTGCCCAGATAGGTAGATTAATTGTGCTTCATCTCTTGCCATGTTTAACAACATTTAATCTTGTCATGTGCATAAACGGGATTGAACTAAATAATTGTTGTGGAGTTTCGTCAATATGCAACTCGTTGCATATTGAGCTTCACTTAATGTGTAGTATTTGGTTGTTGCATCTTGCCATGCCATGCCTCATTAAACCGGACATGCATCATACTTGATTGTGCATTATGCCATGATTATGTTTGTGTGTTTACCATGTTGTCTGCTTCTTTCCGGTTGTGCTTCTTCTCGATAGTTCGGATACATTGCGAAGTGTGAGGATTCGTTCGACTACGTTCCGTTCCACTACTTCATGGATTCAATCTTCTTCCGAGTGAGATTTCAGGCAAGATGATCATGACCTTGGATATCTTTACTATCTTTGCTTGCTAGTTGTCTCGTTGCTATCGCTATGTCGCGCTTCCTACCACATATATGTCAGCCTCCCATATGCCATGATACAGCCTCTAACCACCCTTACCCAGCAAACCGTTGTTTGGCTATGTTACCGCTTTGCTCAGCCCCTTTCTTATAGCATTGCTAGTTGCAGGTGCAGTTTCAGGTTGTTCCATGTTGGGACATGGATATCATGGGATATCACAATATCTCTTATTTAATTAATGCATCTATATACTTGGTAATGGGTGGAAGGCTCGGCCTTTTGCCTGGTGTTTTGTTCCACTCATGCCGCCCTAGTTTCCGTAATACCGGTGTTATGTTCCTTGATGAGCGCTTCTAACACATGTGGGGCATATGGGAACCCCCCTGTTCATTCGTTTTAGGATAAACTTCTCCAGCAAGGCCCAACTTTGGTGTTAACATTTGCCAACATAATAATACTGAATTGAATAATTAATTTTGCATAGGGCGTCATGAACCCGAGGATTCTTAATTCAACATAATACAGGTGGGCCAGTGCTGATGGTGCTGGTCCAAAACTAGAGCACTGTGCGGGGCCGCCCCTTGGCAACTTGGGGTATTTGGCACCTGTACGCGTAGCTTATCCGCCGTGTCCTGAGAACGAGATACGCGGCTCCTATCGGGATCGTCGACACGTCGGGAGGTCTTGCTGGTTTAGTTTTACCTTTTACGAATGACTTGTCCACCGGAATTCCTTATCGTAAGCATCGTGTTATCATGGTGTGAGGATGTTCCATCGGATGCGTGTGGTAATTTATAATGGACTACTTGGAGTACCCCTGCAGGGTTAAATCTTTCGCGAAGCCGTGCCCGCGGTTATGTGGCGACTTGGAAATTTATAACCTCCGGTTGTAGAGAACTTGACACTAAATCTAATTAAAATACACCAACCGCGTGCGTAACCGTGATCGTCTCTTCTTGTGAGGTTTGAACCAAGAAGTGAACACGGTGGGGTTATGTTTGACTCGTAAGTATGTGTTCAGGATCACTTCTTGATCATTAATAGTTTGCGACCGTTATGCGTAGTTACTCTTCTTATTCTTGTACTCGTAAGTTAGCCACCATACAATGCTTAGTGCTTGCTGCAACCTCACCACTTTACCCCTTCCATACCCATTAAGCTTTGATAATCTTGTTACCCATGGTTATGGGATTGCTGAGTCCTCGTGGCTCACAGATTACTACAACAACAGATGCAGGTACAGGTAATGCGATGATTTGGCGTGAGAGCGATGCGCGTTTGCTTTTGGAGTTCTTCTTCTTCGTCGATCTTGGGATAGGTTCCTGGTCGGCAGCCTGGGCTAGCAGGGTGGATGTCGTTCGTGTTTTTCATTTGTGTTTCATCCATAGTCGGATTCTGCTCTTCTGTATGGTGTTTGCTAGGTATTGATGTATTCCTGTGATGACTGTATGTATTTGTATGTATCCCCATCTATTATGTACATGGTACGATGTATTGATATCCACCTTGCAAGCGTCTTCGATATGCGCTTCTATCCCTGGTGGGGCCTCCGAGTCCCTCGAGGATAGGATCGCATATTGGGCGTGACATGATGTGATCCCATTATCAAATGACAACTCATGTCTATGGTTAGGAAACCTTAACCATCTTTGATCAACAAGCTAGTCTAGTAGAGGCTCACTAGGGACACTGGTGCAGACGCGTCCTATAGAAACGGTTTTTACCCCCTTTCCGCGACAGAGTTTTAAACCGTCGCCTTGCATGTGTGTGAGATAGGGGGTCCATCCCACACGACCTAGAAACCGTCGGCGATAGGTCCTCCGGTCACACACGCGGGGCAAAAAGAGCGCGTGTGCGATCGGGTGAGCCATCGCAAACAATTATAAGGGACAAATCGTGTGAGATATTCTTAGCAACACACACGGTGCCTAGAAGAAACTGTATGGCATAGGCTGCCCATCACACACACTTTTTATGTGGAAATGTTTGTGCAAGGTGGCCTAACGCAAACATTTGTCGGGCGGAAGTCGTGTGTGATTGTTCATTGATCCAACACGCCTACTTTCTAGAAACTGTGTGGGTTGTTTGCGGTCATCGCCCACGGTGTTGTCTGAGAAACCGTCCGCAATAGAAAAACCCAATAAGCAGGCTAATTGGCCTATTATTGATAATGCATTTAGTAATCAAATTGACATTTCATATCAAACACACCATATATTTCATAGCCGTATTACGGCAACCAGGATTTCATAACTAAATTACATCATAGTACAACATCAGATAGCTTCAGCACTCAGTTACACCATATAGGCATATAGCTAGCTACGCCATTACACAACAGCACGAAGTTTCACATGCAACATCTAAAACCTTTGGAAAGTAGCATCATATACAGTAAATAGACAGATTAATCTCATCTGGAAAACTGCTGAATCTGAAGGCGAATATTGAGCCTTCAATGATGTTGAATGTCCTTGCAACTTTAGGCCAGTGGCTATGGATGATTGCCCACCCAACCTTCGTCCTCTCGAGGAAGACTTCAATATTGTACTGTGGGTGTTGAATGAATACCTTCCTCATCTCTTGACCATGCAGGTGGTTTGAGAGGTAATCATCGGTGAACTGCTTTGGAAAGGACTGAAAACAAAGATATGCATAAATATCTGTTCTAAATTTTGAAATGGCGCATAGGAAAAAACACAAGGTAAAAGAGTTAGTACCATCCTATAGTTGACTGATGTCTTCTTCATTGTGCAAACAAAGATCTTGTTGTTATTCATCGCTAGTTTCTTTATCCTAACAATCTTTTCGAGTTTCTTGACTTGACTGATATTCATGGACATCTCATTTCCCCATATTCAAAATGGATCGAACAGTGGGTCTAAAGCAAGCCCTCGAGAGGGCTTAGTTGATCACAATTTATGTTTTCTCTTTCTTTTCCTTTTTAACCTCTGACAGCAGGACCTACATGTGATAGACCAGATAGTTAGAAACCTAAATATTAGAATGGTTGCTGCAATTGCACAATAATGTGCTATTAGCCAAAGGACCATGCATGTGCAAACCTCGATGGTAAACCTCAGCGCCTCCCATTGTTTCCCTGCAACACATATAAGGTAGTTATTGATCAGTTTAAGTGAGAGTTGGCATACTATCAATAAAATATGTTGATGAAAAATAAACACATTGCAGATCCAGCAGATTAATTCGAGCCACATTGAAAAGCGAGTTAACCAAACCAAGCATGCTAAAGAACTACTAGGAAATATAGCAATTGTATATGTTTCTCATGTATAGAGTACATCCAAATTCGATTGTATTTCACACATGCATAACAATACAAAATTGTACCCACAACAATTGAACATCGCATTGCAGAATTGAACCAAACAGTTAACTGTACACCACAACAAATGAACCAAACAGTTAACTGAGCACCACATTGCAGAATAGAACATATAATAGAAGATCAGACAGTTAACCAAACCAAGCATGCTTAAGAACTACTAGGAAATATAGCAATTGTATATGTTTCTCATGTATAGAGTACATCCAAATTCGATTTTATTTCTCACATGCATAACAATACAAAATTGTACCCACAAGAATTGAACATCACCGACGGAGCAGATTTCCGTCAGATTCCTCGGTAGGGGTCCAAGCGCAGCTGGAAGTCATGGATCGGAGGTCACACGAGGGGTTTATCCAGGTTCGGGCCTCCGGAGAGTAATACCCTACGTCCTGCTGGTTTTGGTTATTCATAATGGAGTGATACCTCATGCGAGGGGTTACAATGGTGTATGATATGCTACCGAGAGTTTCTCCTATCTCAGGATAGATCGCCCAAGAGGAACCCTAGACCTCCCTTTATATAGACAGGAGGGGTCCAGGGTTTACATGCTAGATGAGATCTGGGGACGCCGCCGTCCTCTAGTCTTGGGCGTCAAGAAGGTCTTTGGGTTCCTTAGGGTTAGCATCACACCGTGGGCCTGTTGGGCCCCCTTATAGTTGACGAGGCCCGGCTCCTTGGTATTAGCCACCCCTGTATAGGACCCCGTCAGTAGCCCCCGAGCGTGGCGGAGGTCGCAGTGAAGGTCGCGAGACCTCCGGCGGGCTCCTTCGTCATGTTGCCTTCCTAGAGCCGGCTGTGAAGTCGTCATCTGGATGGCTTGAAGGAGGTCGGATGCTTGCTTCTTGCGGTCGTCGCCTGATCAGTGCGACCGCGGCTATCAGTCCTCCTCTCTGACTTTGGTTTGATAGGCGGAGGGGGCCACCATTCTTTATCTGAACCGTCACGTCAGCAGCGGAGAATGGGCTGACGCACGTCTTGATGTGGTAACTTGGCCTGGATTCCCACGCCTGCAAGACGCGAATGGGAACCGCCCGTGGGTCATGGGACGCGTGGCGCGCAGAGACGCCTTGAACCCCCAGTCCGTCTGTGAGGGGTCATAAGAGTAGTGGGGCTGTGAGGCGTCATTTCTCCTTCGCCTGCTGCCCCGCACCTCTGCTTCCCTGCTCTTCTTCCTCCTCGCGCCCCTGCTCCACCGTCATAGCGACGTTCATCATCTTTGGGCCCATCACTCCTTCTTCTGAGCGACGAAAGATGGGTCGGCAAGGCTCCTTGGCCGGTGCCGGAAGTGTGTGGGCGACCCGCGAGGCGGAGAAAAAGAGGAAGGCGGAGAGCGCCGGCGATGCCGTCGACGCGCAGCCTAGCGCCGAAGTCTTCGTCAGTCGGTGGACCCATCCGACCTCAGGTACCAGATCCCTCTCTCGACGAAGAGATTCCCCGCGCCGCATGAGGGCACGCGCGTCCTGCATTTGGACTTCTTCGGGCGGGATCTTGGTTTCCCCTACATCCTTTCGTGCGGGGGCTCCTCTATTTTCTGGGCATCCAGCTTCGTCACCTTAACCCCACCAGCATCCTCCATATCACGAACTTCATTACGTTCTGCGAGTGGTTTCTAGGGGCCGCACCCCATTTCGACCTCTTCTGGCGCTTCTTCTGCGTCAAGGGTCAGATGAGCGGCAGCTCCGTGCACGACATTAGCGGGGTCAGCATCCAGCTGTACCCCCATTCATCCTTTTTTCCCATGAACCTCCCCAGGTCGATGGGGGTCTGGTAGAAAAAGTGGTTCTATGTGTTGGCCTGGAGGCCGACCTGCCCGCCTTCTCCGAGGGATCTCCAATGCGGCTGGCCTCTGGGGAATCGCCGACATTCGTCTCTGAGAGTACGAAGCTACTTCTGGAGGCAACCTCATCCCTGAAAGACAATGGTTTAACCGGCCTCCAAATCACGCGGACCTGGGTGGAGCGCCAAGTTTTTCCCTTGCAGGCTCGTGCGACGCTGTTGAGTGATTACAGCGGGCCGACCGACCTCGTCCGTGTCTCCCATGGCAACCTCTCAGAGGAGGAGCTTCGACGCCGCCTTGCTCAACTGTCGGGGCTGGAGGCCGACAAGGTGCCCATGGTGGTCGCGGTCGAGCCTTTCAGTCGTTCGGCTCCACCTAAGGAGGCAAGTTCTTCTGACTTCGTGTTTCTTTTTTACTAGAGGGGAGGTAGGATGTTTGCCTCTGACCTCGATCGCTTTAACTGTAGCAGTAGTTTGCGGGGTTTGCCGCTCTGCTTTCGGAGCCCCCGCTTCCTGGGCAGGACCTAACCCCGGAGGTGCAGGCACTCCTACAGCCCGCCATGGAGCGCCCTCCTCCTCTTGGTTGGAAAGTGAGGAAGGCCGCTTCTTCTGTGGGTGGAGGGGCGGACAGCGGGGTCCCTGATGAGGACGCCGCACTGGGTGAGGTCTCGTCTATGCCCTCCATCACGGAGGACGAGGAGGCCGACCCGGTGGCCCCGGAGAGCCCGGCGACCCCTGCGGCTACCAAGGGAGGCGCCAAGCGGGCCTCTCTTAGGGACGGGCTTCCCGAGGACGCGCCGGCGCACCCTGAGATCAGCCAACCTTGCGGTGCTCCGGTTTCTCTGAAGCTGAAGGTGCCGCTGGCCGTGCCTATGGCCAAGAGGCGGAAGGTTGCGGTAGCTGTAAAGTATGTTGACGCGGTCTTTGTGCTTTTGCTGTGTCTTGGGCATCTCGGTGAGGCCTGACTTGGGCTTTTTGTGTAGGGAGCCCGCAGCCCCGGAAGCGCCGGTCTCCGATGTTGTGGAGGCGATCGCGCCGCGGCCGTCCGGCGGGTCTCCATTAGTTCCCCTGGAGATAGCCCCGCTTATCACCAGCAAGCATGTCTGAAGACTGCACTTGTGCTGTGGGCTCCTCTTCTCGACCTCTGGTTCGTGTTTCGCAGCGGCGGAGGTCCTTTCTGGGCTCCCTGCCAGTGATGTCGTCGCATTGGCCTCTTGTGAGACTGACAATGTGGAGGCCGCGCTTGCCCGCGGAGGAGAGGTCGACCTGAGCCGTCCTGCTGCTGCAGCAGCCCCCGCGTCCTCGGCGGTGCTTGTTGCCGTGGTGACTGGTGCGTGGGAGGTTCTGAACACCCAGATGGATGGGCTAGTTGTCCTCGCAGAAGCCAACTGTCAGGTAGTGCCCTTGTATCTTGGGTGATATCAGGTAGTCAGTAGCGGTTTTCAGCAAGGTGTTTTCTGCAAGCGCTGAAATTGTCGGTAACAAATAGTTTGATAGCAAGGTAATTCGTATCAAGTGACAAATAACAAGTATAATAAAGTGCAGCAAGGTGGCCCAATCCTTTTTGTAGCAAAGGACAAGCCGGAACAATCTCTTATATAAAGCAAAGCGTTCTCGAGGACACATGGGAATTCTCATCTAGTCACTTTCATCAAGCTTAGTTGATTCGCGTTCGCTACTTTGATAATTTGATATGTGGGTGGACCGGTGCTTGGGTGCTGTTTACTTGAACAAGCCTCCCACTTATGATTACCCCCTCTCGCAAGCATCCGCAACTATGAAAGAAGAATTAAGATAAATCTAACCATAGCATGAAACATATGGATCCAAATCAGCCCCTTACGGAATAACGCATAAACTAGGGTTTAAGCTTCTGTCACTCTAGCAACCCATCATCTACTTATTACTCCACAATGCGTTCCCTTAGGCCCAAGTATGGTGAAGTGTCATGTAGTCGATGTTCACACGACACCACTAAAGGAAGCAACACCATACATATTGAAAGCACATTTGCTCCCTTGGTGGTTTTGGTAATTCATAACAACATATATCTCATTGAACTAATGTCCATTCAAGTTAAAGATTTCAGGATGTTCAATGATTGGCATGGCATGGACTAGAGATGTGGACCCCTCAAAATGCTAAGGACAAGGATTGGCAAAAGATCAAGACTCTACATTTTTGGTTTAGTGATCCAAGATCACATTGAGTCCATAGGAAAGCCAATACTATTAAAAGGGGATGCGGTGTTGCTTAATGGTCTTTTTGCTCAAGTGCTTAGTGACAGTACTCCTAAACCCTCAACCACTCTCTCTAGCCAAAGTTGTCCAAAACCCACATTCCAACTCGGCCCCACCGATATTTCCTATCCGGAGCCACCGAGTTCACCTAGACTTAGCCACTGCCAAAACCCTAACAAATCGGATCCACTGATATGGATCTCGGTCCCACCGAGATGGCCTTGCCAACTCTCTGTAATCGTTTGCACTCACTTCGGTCTCACCGAGTTTTGCAAATCGGTCTCACCGAGATGGCTTGCCAACTCTCTGTTGCCTTATTGCTTCACTTCGGTCCCACCGAGTTGATGCAATCGGTGCCACCGAGATGAGGTTTGCCCTAGCCATTGCACTTCAGTCCATCCGAGTTGTTCCTATCGGTCCCACCGAGATTCCTAAAGTTCATATCTTTTACACAGTTCGGTGCTACCGAGATTATGGTTTCGGTGCCACCGAATTGGGTCAAAAGTGTGTAACGGTTGGATTTTGTGTGGAGGCTATATATACCCCTCCACCACTTCCTTTTCAGTAAGGAGAGCCATCAGAATGTGCCTACACTTCCACCATACATTTTCTGAGAGAGAACCACCCACTCATGTGTTGAGATCAAGCTATTCCATTCCTACCATTTGAATCTTGATTTCTAGCCTTTCCCAAGTTGCTTTCCACTCAAATCTTTCTTCCACCATAGCCAAATCTGTGAGGAGTTGTTTGAGTGTTGGGAAGACTATCATTTGAAGCACAAGAGCAAGGAGTTCATCAACAACACACCATCTATTACCTTTTGGAGAGTGGTGTCTCCTAGATTGGTTAGGTGTCACTTGGGAGCCTCCGACATGATGTGGAGTTGAACCAAGGAGTTTGTAAGGGCAAGGAGATCGCCTACTTCGTGAAGATCTACCCCGAGTGAGGCTAGTCCTTCGTGGATGTAAGCCATGGTGGAATAGACAAGGTTGCTTCTTCGTGGACCCTTCGTGGGTGGAGCCCTCCGTGGACTCGCGCAGCCGTTACCCTTCGTGGGTTGAAGTCTCCATCAACGTGGACGTATGATAGCACCACCTATCGGAACCACGCCAAAAACCACCGTGTCTTCATTGCGTTTGAAATCTCCGATCCCCTCCTTTACTTACATATGCAATTGTTTACTTTCCGCTGCTATACTCTTAGAATTGCATGTGTAGGGTGATGCTTGACTTGTATTCTTGCTAAAATCTGCCCACAACTAAAATTGGGAAAAGGTTAGGTTTTTATTTGGTCAAGTAGTCTAATCACCCCCCTCTAGACATACTTTTGATCCTACAAGTGGTATTAGAGCTTTGGTCTCCGTAAGCCTTGATTTCCATTGCTTTGGTGATCATAGCCTTGGTTTCACAACCTTGGAGAGTATGGCATCTAGTGAGGGTAACTATCACCGTAGAGGTCCATATTTTGATGGTACAAACTTTGCTAGTTGGAAACATAAGATGAAAATGCATATTCTTGATCATAACCCCGCCGTTTGGGCTGTTGTTCGTGTTGGCTTGCAAGGTGACTTCTTTGAGGATGGCAAGGAACCGGATCGTGAAGCAACCCCGGAAGAATTGAAGATGTTGCAATACAATGCCCAAGCTTGTGACATTTTATTCAACGGTTTGTGTCCCGAAGAATTCAACAAAATCAACCGCCTCGAGAATGTAAAGGAAATTTGGGATACTTTGGTTGATATGCATGAAGGTACCGAGTCCGTCAAGGAATCTAAGTTGGATGTGCTTCAAAGTCAACTTGACAAGTTCAAGATGAAGGATGGTGAAGGAGTTGCTGAGATGTACTCTAGGCTTGCTCTCGTCACAAATGAGATTGCCGGCTTAGGAAGTGAAGAGATGACCGGCAAATTCATCATCAAGAAGATACTTAGAGCTTTGGATGGAAAATATGATACCGTTTGCACATTGATTCAAATGATGCCAAATTACAAAGATCTCAAGCCCACGGAAGTCATTGGAAGGATTGTTGCTCATGAAATGTCACTCAAGGACAAAGAGGAGCTGCACAACAAATCAAGTGGTGCTTACAAAGCCTCAACCGATGCTCCAACAACTCCAAGTGACAAGCTAGTATCCAATGAAGAGATAAGCCTAATGGTGAAAAGGTTCAACAAGTTCTACAAGAACAAAGGGAAAGAAAGAAGCTCTAGCTCAAGACACTATGAGAGAAGATCATCTAGTCGTGACCGTAATTGCTATAATTGTGGAAAGCCTGGACACTACTCCAATGAGTGTATGGCTCCCTACAAGAAAAGAGACGAATCACCAAGAGGAAGACATAGAAGAGATGAATCACCTCATAAGGAGAGAAGGAGTAGAGATGATCGTTATGAACGAGGACACTCTCGAAGAAGCAAGAATTAGGAGAGGAAGGACAAGTCATCCAAGAGCTACACAAGAAGAAGACATCAAGCTCATGTTGGTGAATGGGTTTCCGGCTCCGACTCCGACAACCACTCCGAGAGAAGTTATCACTCCAACTCCGACTATAGTCAAAATGAAGGTGTTGCCGGACTTGCTCTTGTGTCATCCAACTCCTATGATCTATTTGACTCACCAAACGAAGGAATTGGAAGATGCTTCATGGCAAAAGGCCCCAAGGTATCACACCCTGAGTATCTTGATTTCAATAGTGATGAAGATGATTTGCTTGGTGATGATGATTTACTTGTTGATAAGGATAGTGATGTGAGCTATAATGAAAATGCTAGTAATCATGATAGTCAAGAGGAAACGAGTGACAATGCTATGAAGGAGATTGAGCGTCTAACTAAAGAACTAAATGCTCTTAAGTTAGCTCATGAAACAACTCAAGAGGATCATAGAGAACTTCTAAGAACTCATGAGAAGCTACGCTTCGAGAAGCTAAATTTAGAGCAAGAGCATGAGTTTCTTAAAGCTATCAATGACGATCTTCGAAAGAAGAGTTCTTCATATCTTGCCAAACGTTTACTCTTGTCTACCTTTATGCCACAAGTTAAACCTAAGCAAACTAGCAACAAGGGTAAAAAGGGTTCTACCTCTAGTAGTAACAATAACAATGCTAAATCCAATGTTGTTGCTTCTAGTAGTTTTATTGATTCCACTAATGATTCTCTTAGCCAAGTTACACTTTAGCAAGAAAATATGCTATTGAAAGGAATTACAGAAAAAGGTGTCTACAAGAGTCTTGCCGGGAGTAAGCAATTTGAGGAAATTGTACGCAAGTAAGGAAGGCACCGGAAGAACCAAGGTGTTGGTTTTGAACGAAAGTTCAATGCCAATGGAGTTGAGTGGGAAGAAGATCAATACCCCCAGACGAAGTTTGTTCCTCAACAAGAGAAGTATGATCCTACTTCCTTCAAGGGAACACAAGCTCAAGAAGATCTTCCACCACAAGACCACAAGCTAAAAGGCAAGGACAAGCTTCAAGAAGAGATTGATTCATTTGAAGAAGCTCCTCAAGCCATGGTCAAGTGGGTTCCCAAGACTTCATCAAGTTCTACTTCATCAAGTGCTACTACAACTCCAAGGATTCCCATCAAGTTGATGTGGGTCCAAAAGAAGAAGAACTAGAGGGTTCTTGAGGGTGACTCCGCCAACAAACTTCACTCATATTCTTTATGGCAAGAACTTGTGCAACCAACTTCCACATTTTGCACTAGTTCATGGAGTCACAAACCCTCTTGTTGGTAAGACAAGGGACAAGGTATTCAATACATTCATGGACATCATCCTATGTGTATTTCACTCTATGTCTATGAATATCCTTGTATGTTCCTTATGTGGGACTAATCCATGTAGGTATTGAAAACACAAAACTTCAAAGGATTGCTCCCAACTTTTGATGGTCTACATCAACATTGAGCATCCACATCTTCAACATCTACATGAAGTCATCATCGACAAAACCCAAGGTTAGTTCATCCCTCTTAGGGGGGGTATCACATCTTGGGGGAGCTTTGCTCTAAACAATTGAGCTAAAGCAACTCTAATGGTGTGAACACATCAATGCTTTATGTAAAAGTGGCTACCCCACTTGTGCTTAAACGATGAGTATGACCTATGATCAAATGTTCTTATTTGGCTCCTAAGTCAATATACTCATATATAGATGACCTTGTCATCGCCATTGCTTGATAGATGCTAGAATTGGTTGTGCATGTTTGACACATATTCCATTTGCTATCTTATTGTGTGAGCATGTTGGTTTGCATGTTTTCTTCATTCGAGGACATCCATTTGTTGCTTTGATTGTCTTGGTTTTTCTGGCCAAGTGGATGTACAAGAATGCCTAAGTACCTTCTCTAGCTATCTATGCTTTCTTGTCTCAAATTCTATTCTTGCTGCATCACAAAAATTGAACAAGTCATTTTCGGACCCTCCGGGTGAGGAGCACTCGGAGCCACCGATCTGAAAGGGCTGAACCTCCAAAACCTTTTATCTGATTTCGGCCAAACCAATTCACTCAAACTCGGTCTAACCGAAATCACTTAGATTGATCTAGGTTTTCCATCTCGGTGCCACTGAGTTAAACCACTTCGGAGCCACCGATGTGCTAATGTGCGTGCAGTTACACATATCGGTGCCACCGAGTTGTCCAACTCAGAGTCACCGACAGCGTACGGGTATATATATCGCGCGAGCTCGAACAGTTGAAATTTCTCGACTCTTTCGCTCCCGCACCCCATTGCTGCCGTCGCCCTCGTCTCCGGACTTCGTCGTCGTCTCCAGCGCGCCCTCGCCGCCGGATTCCGTCGCCGTCAATGGCAATCTGCCCCGCCGTTGCCGCCGTAGAGAATCTCCACCGAGTTAGGGTAAGATTCGATCCCTCTCGTGCTCCATTTTTCCGATTCAATGCACGATAGGATTGCCATTATTCTTGCCACAGATTGCAATGCTTATTCCACCAGAAGAATTCTGTAGATTAGATTCGAGCGAAATTTTTAGGTTTAAGTTTCCGCCGAACGCATCTCGGACTGACCGATTAGAAATTTTCGGTCCCACTGATTTGGCCTCAGGCCATAGCACTAGTACGTCTCGGTACCACCGAGTTGTACGAATCGGTGAGACCGAAAGTAAAGTCTCGGTGAAACCCTAGCATCTCGGAGACACCGAAACCCATCTCGGTCTGACCGAAATGGAGTGCAAGGTTTCTGTAGAGTGCTTCGGTATCACCGAGATGATCAACTCGGTCCATCCGAAATGCCTTCTGTGAAAACTTGAAACTAAGAGTTGAACTCAATTTTTATGAAAAATTTCTGCCTTTTTGTGATGACTGATCTACTCTGCCCATACCCATCTATTCACAGGGTCAGCTCAGCAAGATGTCAGATGACAGCGACAGCCAGAATAGGTTAGAGCAGCATGCAGAACTCAGTGAAGGATCTAGCCCTGCTGAAAGTTTCTATGAGGGAGAGAGGAGCTCTCCAGATCTTCCTAAGGCTGCCACTAGAACAAGGAAGAAGAGAACCTCAGATAGTGAGGATGAAGATTTTGTTGCTAGTGAAGCAGAAACAAAGAAGAAGAGAGTGGTGCTTGCTAAGGAATATAGCACCAAGCCCAGCTCTGCCAAAGATAAAACTGCTGTGAGGAAAGTTCCAAAGCAAACTATGCAATTCACACTTGAAGAGTCAAGTGACACAGAACCAGCTGCAGGAGCAAAGAAGAAGAGAGCTAGGAAGACTACAACTCATGTGCTAGGAAAACCCTCCATGAGGAATGATTCAGAGGAGGAGGAAGAGCCAGCAGCTAATGCACCCCCAGCAAAAGCTCAGAAGCTCATGTTAGATGCAATCAGGACTGCTGCCCCCACCAAGTCCAAACCAAAAGCTCCAGCACCCAAGAGGTCTACAAGGAATATTTCTGCTGCTGAGAAGAACAAGGCCCCAGTGCCTGAGGCAAATGTTGATGAAGAGCCACTAGTGCTCAGGAAATTGAAACCCAAGATTCCAGACCATGATGATGCACACCCAGTTGCAGAAAATATGATGCTAAGGAAAGACAAAGGACTGCGTCAGTGGAGACTGTCAGATCCCTATGCTGCAAGGAGGAAAACAGCTTGTGACTATCGCTTTCACACTCGAGAACAACAAGATTTCTATGAGACGGTATTGCTTGATAAGAAACCCATTGTTAGTGACATGAGATGGGTGGATTGGGAATACATTGATGAAAATGAGGATTATTTCCCCCATGTTCATGAGAGCTTCAGGATTGCAGGTGTTGATGACTTTGTTGGACAGAAGTTGATGAAGTGGAATGATGAAATGGTCATGCAATTCTACTCTACAGCTCATTTCTATCCAGATGGCCGAATTGTGTGGATGACTGAGGGTATCAGGTACCAGTCAACCATCTCTGAGTGGGCAAGTCTTCTTGGTGCTCCCAAGGAAGAGGATGATGACTATGATATCTATGCCAAGCTCAAGATGGATCACAACTCCATGGCCAACATGTACACAGCAATACCCCAGAAGGACATCGAGACACATAAGCTTGGATCAGTGAAGCATCTGCTGCCAGGACTGGCCACCATTAACACTATCTTGCGGTATACTCTATTACCCAAGCCAGGCGATGATAAGATGATACGTGGCCACTCCATCAACTTGCTGCATTTGTTTGATACACCTCAGAAATTCAAGGTGATGAGTTTGATTGTGGAAACTATCAAGAGGACTGCAGCTGATCAGAAGAGATCGTGCGGATATGCTCCACACATCCAGATGTTGATTAATTCCAAGGTTGGAACCAGCACTTATCTTCTTGATCGTGAGCATCTGCCACTGCGTCCAGAGTTTGAGGATAATGTTATCGTGATGGATCCTTCGCATCCCACTTCTATTCAAGCTCAACAGAAGATTCGAGAAGCCAAAGAAGCCAAAGCAGCCAAGGAGGCAACAGCTCCCAATGATCCAGTTGCAAATCTCAAGTCTAAGTCTGACCAAATGACATATCTGCTAGAAGCCACCCTGAGGATTGAGCGAAGTCTGGCCAACCTCACCCAGCACCAGGCTAGCTTAGAGCGGATAATCGAGACAAAGTTTCATGATCTAGATGTCAAGGTCATTGAGATCCAGACTACAGTGGAAAAGCTGCAGAGCGATGTTGATGCTGTCAGGATAGCCCCTTCTGATGATAGTGGAGATGACAGACCTACCACCGAGAGATTTCAGACTGTGCCCAGAGCAGCCAGATCTGCTGCAGTGCCCATTGTGGATCCGAGGACCACAGTCTCTGCACCTGCTGCTGCTGCTGCTACAGTGCCACCTCAGGTCTCCACTCCACCAGTCCAGCAGACATCTGCAGAAGCCTTCACGGACGCTCTTCTTTCGACGCCGTCTACGCACACCGGAGCTACCAGCAGGAGATCGCCTTCAGGAGCTTCCGAGGATCGAGCTTAGAGAGCCACATTAGTCTGATCGTGGAGGTGAATATTTGAGTTATGAGTTTGGTATGCATTTAAGACAATGTGGAATTGTTTCACAGCTCACGCCACCTGGAACACCACAGCGTAATGGTGTGTCCGAACATCGTAATCGTACTCTATTGGATATGGTGCGTTCTTTGATGTCTCTTACCGATTTGCCACTATCGTTTTGGGGTTATGCATTAGAGACAGCCGCATTCACTTTAAATAGGGCATCGTCTAAATCCGTTGAGACGACACCGTGTGAGTTGTGGTTTGGCAAGAAACCTAAGCTGTCGTTTCTTAAAGTTTGGGGATGCGACGCTTATGTCAAGAGACTTCAGCCTGATAAGCTCGAACCGAAAGCGGAGAAGTGCGTCTTCATAGGATACCCTAAAGAGACCATTGGGTATACCTTCTATCACAGATCCGAAGGCAAAATCTTTGTTGCTAAGAAGGTCCTTTCTAGAGAAGGAGTTTCTCTCGAAAGAAGTGAGTGGGAGGAAAGTAGAACTTGATGAGGTAATTGTACCTTCTCTCGAATTGGAAGGTAGCACATCATAGAAAGAAGTTCCCGTGATGTCTACACCAGCCGGAGAGGAAGCAAATGATGATGATCATGAGACTTCGGATCAAGTTACTACTGAACTTCGTAGGTCGACCAGGGTACGTTCCGCACCAGAGTGGTACGGTAATCCAGTCCTGGAAGTCATGTTGTTAGACAACGGCGAACCTACGAACTATGAAGAAGCAATGATGAGCCCGAATTCCGACAAATGGCTTGAGGCCATGAAATCTGAGATAGGATCCATGTATGAGAACAAAGTATGGACTTTGGTGGACTTGCCCGATGACCGGCAGGCCATTGAGAATAAATGGATCTTTAAGAAGAAGACATACGCTGATGGTAATGTCACCGTCTATAAAGCTCGACTTGTCACAAAGGGTTTCCGACAAGTTCAAGGGGTTGACTACGATGAGACTTTCTCACCCATAGCGATGCTTAAGTCTGTTAGAATTATGTTAGCAATTGCCGCATTTTATGATTATGAGATCTGGTAGATGGACGTCAAAACAGCATTCCTTAATGGGTTTCTTAAGGAAGAGTTGTATATGATGCAACCAGAAGGTTTTGTCGATCCTAAGGATGCTAACAAAGTATGCAAGCTCCAACGATCCATCTATGGACTGGTGCAAGCATCTCGAAGTTGGAATATATGCTTTGATGAGGTGATCAAATCTTTTGGTTTTATACAAACTTACGGAGAAGCTTGTATTTACAAGAAAGTGAGTGGGAGCTCTGTAGCGTTTCTAATATTATATGTGGATGACATATTGTTGATTGGAAATGCTATAGAATTTCTGGAAAGCATAAAAGGTTATTTGAACAAGAGTTTTTCAATGAAAGATCTGGGTGAAGCTGCTTACATATTGGGCATCAAGATCTATAGAGATAGATCGAGACGCTTGATAGGACTTTCACAAAGCACATTGATACGTCTCCAACATATCTATAATTTTTGATTGTTCCATGCTATTATAGTATCAATCTTGGATGTTTTTTATGCAATTATATACCATTTTTGTGGACTAACCTATTAACCCAGTGCCTAGTGCCAGTTGTTGTTTTCTGCTTGTTTTTGGCTTTTCAGAGAAACAATACCAAATGAAGTCCAAATGCCACAAAACTTTTTGGAGATTTTTTTCTGGACAAAAGAAACCTGGGAAGCTTCGGGAGGAGGCCAGAAGCCTCACGGAGGCTTCACAAGGCACTAGGGCGCGGTGGTACCTTATGGGGCCCACGTGACTCCGTTTGACCTAATTCCACTTCAATAAATTCACAAATATTGGGAAACCCCCAGAGAGCCAGAAGAAAAAACCTTTCCGCTGCCGCAAGCCTCTGTTCTTCTGCGATCCCATCTGGAGGCCTTTTCCGGTACTCTGCCGGTGGGGGAATTGATCACGGAGGGCTTCTACATCAACCTTGCTGCCCTTCCGATGATGTGTGAGTAGTTTACTACAGGCCTACAGGTCCATAGCTAGTAGCTAGATGGCTTCTTCTCTCTCTTTGATCTTCAATACAATGTTCTCCTCGATGTTCTTGGAGTTCTATCCGATGTAATCTTCTTTTGCGGTGTGTTTGTTGGGATCCGATGAATTGTGAGTTTATGATCAGATTATTCATGAGAAATATTTGAGTCTTCTCTGAACTATTTTATGCATGATTGTTATAGCTTTGTATTTCTCTATGATCTAACGGTTTAGTTTGGCCTACTAGATTGATTTATCTTGCAATGGGAGAGGTGCTTTGTGATGGGTTCAATCTTGCGGTGCTCAATCCCAGTGACAGAAAGGGACATGACACGTATTTGTATTGTTGCCATTAAGGATAAAAAGATGGGGTTTATTCATATTGCTTGAATTTGCTTCTCTACATCATGTCATCTTGCTTAAGGCGTTACTCTGTTTCATACTTAATACCCTAGATGCATGCTGGATAGCGGTCGATGGGTGGAGTAATAGTAGTAGATGCAGGCAGGAGTCGGTCTACTTGTCTCGGATGTGATGCCTATATACATGATCATTGCCATGAATCTGTCATAATTATTTGCGTTTCTATCAATTGCCCAACAGTAATTTGTTTGCCCACCATATGTTTATGTGCTCAAGAGAGAAGCCTCTAGTGAAAACTATGGTCCCCGGGTCTATCTTTATTATATAAAAAACCTAAAAATACCTTGCTGCAATTTATTTACTTTTATTTTAATTAGTAGTTTAGTTTATCTATTTACCTCGATAAGATTTAATCCTTGCAAATAACCGCTAAGAGGATTGACAACCCTCTTATTTGCGTTGGGTGCAAGTGTTTGCACTTGTGTGTGCAGGTGCGCTTAACGGAATTTTGCTTGGTTCTCCTACTGGATTGATAACCTTGGTTCTTAACTGAGGGAAATACTTATCTCTACTGTACATGCTCTACAGGTATCTCCGAAGGTGTCCGTTGAGTTGGCATGGATCGAGACTGGGATTTGTCACTCCGTGTTTCGGAGAGGTATCTCTGGGCCCTCTCGGTAATGCACATCATAAGAAGTTTGCAAGCAAAGTGACTAAGGAGTTAGTTACGGGATGATGTATTACAGAACGAGTAAAGAGACTTGCCGGTAACGAGATTGAACTAGGTATGGAGATACCGACGATCGAATCTCGGGCAAGTAACATACCGACGGACAAAGGGAATTACGTATGTTGTCATTGCGGTTCGACCGATAAGATCTTCATGGAATATGTAGGAACCAATATGAGCATCCAGGTTCTGCTATTGGTTATTGACTGGAGAGGCGTCTCAGTCATGTCTACATCATTCCCGAACCCGTAGGGTCCGCACGCTTAACGTTCGTTGACGATATAGTGTTATATGAGTTATGTGAATTGGTAACCGAATATTGTTCGGAGTCCCGGATGAGATCCCGGACGTCACGAGGAGTCTCGGAATGGTCAAGAGGTAAAGATTTATATATGGGAAGTCATATTTTGGGTTCCGGAAAAAGGTGCAGTTTTTTCGGTATTGTACCGGGAAGCTTCGAGAAGGGTCCGGAGAATTCCGGAGGGGTCCGGAAGTCCACAAGTGGGTCCACCACGTCCCAAAGGACTGGCATGGGCTAAGGGGAGGCGCCCTGGCCTTATTGGGCCAGGCGCACCAAGTCCTCAAAAACCCACGCAGCTAGGGAAGGAAAAAAGGGAGAGTCCTAGTAGGAATAGGATTGGACTTTGGAGTCCAAGTCCACGTGTGTACTATTAACGGTTACTGTTCACGTGGCACTATTCCTTCTACTCCAAGCCCCTACACATATATAAATAGAGGAGAGGGGGCGCCCCAAAGCACACAACATGGTCTTAGCCGTGTGCGGCGCCCCCCTCCACAGTTCCGTCCCTCGGTCATATTTTCGCAGTGCTTGGGCGAAGCCCTGCGGAGATAGCATCACCATCACCGTCACCATGCCGTCGTGCTGCCGGAACTCATCCACTACCTCGCCGTCTTGCTGGATCAAGAAGTCGAGGACGTCACCGAGCTGAACGTGTGCTGAACGCGGAGGTGCCGTACGTTCGGTGCTCGGTCGGTTGGATCGTGAAGTTGTTCGACGACATCAACCGCGTTGTTCTAACGCTTCCGCTTATGGTCTACGAGGGTACGTAGACACACTCCCCCTCTCATAGCTATGCATCTCCATGGATAGATCTTGCGTGTGCATAGAATTTTTTTTGTTTTCCATGCAGCGTTCGCCAACAGTTATATACGCTTCCGCTTTCGGTCTACAAGGGTATGTAGACACACTCCCCTCTCGTTGCTATGCTTCTCATAGATAGATCTTGGATGATTCATGCTTCGTTCCCCATCACATCCAATAGCTGTCGTGCTTCTTCAATTTCTGATCTTCCTGCTCCAGCCGCCCAAACCAGCGCCAGCGGGACTGCCTGCTCCCTCCTCCCGTGGCCGGCTGTGATGCCGCGCAGGCCTCACCGGCCCACCCTACTCCCACCGCTGGCCAGGCGACGACAGCCTCACCCCGTAGCCGAACTAGTCAACCCTCGTACTCCCCTCTGTGTGGGCATCCACTGCCGTGTCTTCGCCGGCTCCGGGTCATTCCCTTCCTAGGCCTCGCCATCGTCCACCGCGTTGGTGCTCTTGGCGCGGCGTGGTTAACGTGGTCAACAAACGACAGCCATCGGAAGAGGGATGTACGTGGAGAGGCTGACAGTAGGGACCCACATGGTGCATGGCCGCACGCAAGCAAGTGCCTCCTTATTATGCGAAAAAATGATTCCTCCCCCTGACAGGTTGGACCCACCAGCTATATATTCGCACGCAAGGAAGTGCCTCCTTATTACCCGAAAAAAAAGTTTCCTCCCCTTGACAGCTGGGACCCACCAGCTACATCTTCGCACGCAAGGAAGTGCCTCCTTATTACGCATAAGAAAAATGATTCCTCCGCTGCTAGCTGGGACCCACCAGACTTGGAGGCTGACTTGTGGACCTACTAAGTTGACGCGTACGCAGGGCTTTGTCAACTTAGTCAACAAATGATTCTAGCAGCAGTGACCGTTGGATGTTAATCCAACAGTCATGCTGCTTCTTCAATCTCTGATCTTCTTGCTCCAGCCGCCCAAACCAGCGCCGGCGGGACCGCCTGCTCCTGCCTCCCGTGGCCGGCTGTGCTGCCGCACAGGCCTCACCGCCCCACCCTACTCCCACCGCTCAAACAGGGGCCTCCCACAAACACGTTAACGCTTTCGACGCAACGGGGTCGCATTTCTCGACAGCTACCTTGGATGCTTGTCCAACTTAGGCAAGAGACAATCATATTAACACAAACAAAGCATAATATATGTAATACTGTCACGCTGTTTAAACATTACAAGAGGCCTACTGGGCCCCGCCACCTACTGAGCACCGCTTCAGAATCTCTTCCAGCTTGCAGGCGTCAGCAACATACTCGCCCCCCGCCCCGACCTCCACCTCTGAGGGCTCCGGGGGCCGACACCCAGCAGTGCCATGGACGATTGATACGTCTCCAACGTATCTATAATTTTTTATTGTTCCATGCTATTATAGTATCAATCTTGGATGTTTTTATATGCAATTGTATATCATTTTTTGGGACTAACCTATTAACCCAGTGCCTAGTGCCAGTTGCTAATTTCTGCTTGTTTTTGGCTTTTCAGAGAAACAGTACCAAATGGAAGTCCAAATGCCATCAAACTTTTTGGAGATTTTTTTCTGGACAGAAGAAACCTGGGAAGCTTCGGGAGGAGGCCAGAAGCCCCACGGGGGCTTCACAAGGCACTAGGGCGCGCCCCAGGGGGGGCGCGCCGTAGTACCTTGTGGGGCCCACGTGACTCCTTTTGACGTAATTCCACTTCTATAAATTCACAAATATTGGGAAACCCCCAGAGAGCCAGAAGAGAAAACCTTTCTGCCGCCGCAAGCCTCTGTTCTTCCACGATCCCATCTGGAGGCCTTTTTCGGTACTCTGCCGGAGGGGGAATCGATCACGGAGGGCTTCTACATCAACCTTGCTGCCCTTCCGATGATGTGTGAGTAGTTTACCACAGACCTACGGGTCCATAGCTAGTAGCTAGATGGCTTCTTCTCTCTCTTTGATCTTCAATACAATGTTCTCCTCGATGTTCTTGGAGTTCTATCTGATGTAATCTTCTTTTGCGGTGTGTTTGTTGGGATCCGATGAATTATGAGTTTATGATTAGATTATTCATGAGAAATATTTGAGTCTTCTCTGAACTCTTTTATGCATGATTGTTATAGCTTTGTATTTCCCTCCGATCTATCGGTTTAGTTTGGCCTACTAGATTGATTTATCTTGCAATGGGAGAGGTGCTTTGTGATGGGTTCAATCTTGCGGTGCTCAATCCCAGTGATAGAAAGGGACATGACACGTATTTGTATTATTGCCATTAAGGATAAAAAGATGGGGTTTATTCATATTGCTTGAATTTGCTTCTCTACATCATGTCATCTTGCTTAAGGCGTTACTCGGTTTCATACTTAATACCCTAGATGCATGCTGGATAGCGGTCGATGGGTGGAGTAATAGTAGTAGATGCAGGCAGGAGTCGGTCTACTTGTCTCAGACGTGATGCCTATATACATGATCATTGCAATGAATCCGTCATAATTATTTGCTTTTCTATCAATTGCCCAACAGTAATTTGTCTACCCACCGTATGTTTATGTGCTCAAGAGAGAAGCCTCTAGTGAAAACTATGGTCCCCGGGTCTATCTTTATCATATAAAAAACCTAAAAATACCTTGCTGCAATTTATTTACTTTTATTTTAATTAGTAGTTTAGTTTATCTATTTACCTCGATAAGATTTAATCCTTGCAAATAACCGCTAAGAGGATTGACAACCCTCTTATTTGCGTTGGGTGCAAGTGTTTGCTCTTCTGTGTGCAGGTGCGCTTAACGGAATTTTGCTTGGTTCTCCTACTGGATTGATAACCTTGGTTCTTAACTGAGGGAAATACTTATCTCTACTGTACTGCATCATCCTCTCCTCTTCGGGGAAATACCAACGCAGACTACAAGTAGCAGTAAGAATTTCTGGCGCCGTTGCCGGGGAGACATCATCAAAATTACCAAGTACCTTCGTGCAAATTATAATTCACTTGCATTTACTTTATTTACCTTTTATTTGCATTTGCCTCTCGTTTTCATCTCCCCCACTTCTAAAATATTTTACAAAAACACAAAAATATTTTGCTTGCTTGTTTGCTAGTTTGCTTAAAGTTGCCACTATGTCTGATTTTGTCATTGAAAAATATGAGGCTACTAAAATTCCTAAGATAGAAATTCCCTCAAATTTAGACTCAAATTTTTTTGTAGTAGGAAGTGGAAATATCATAGGGAAGAATGTTATTCAAGAGTTCTTGAATTGCACGGGAACTTTGGTTTGTAATGACACCCCAATTCTTAAAAGAACCAACAGTTATGGGGAAGCTATCTCCGCACTCATTCTTAAACTTGAAAGAAGATTTATTCGTACCCATCCTACATTGCAAAGATTGTTTTATGAGTTGTCGGTTATAAATAACCCCAAAGCTAAAAAGGTTGCCGCTCTTATTCTTATGAATGAGTTTGATTACATAGTGCGAGAAGCTAGAGAGATCTTTGATTTCTATAATATGAGTCAAGAAAATCTTGTGATAGATGAAATTTTATATAATGAGGAATATATGTTGCGATATGTTTTTCATGATCACCATGATTTTGATGAAAATACAAAAAAGTAAGTTCCTCCCATACATATCATTCAACAAGTTTTTAATGAAATTAATCGTAAATATGCTTGGCTTGTAAAGGCGAACCAAGAGGGGTTTGAAGAAGGTAGCCTTAATGACCCTAGTATTTTGGTTGATGATGTGTTCCCCATTGTTTTTGAAAAACCTCCTAAAAATCACACACCTAAGGAGTTAGAGATGAAGGATGACAACACTTGAAACTATGCATTATGCCTATCTAGGGGCAAAAAACAATAGCGCTTGTTGAGAGGCAACCCAATGAATAAAATAAAATTTTGCTTTTATCTACTGTTTTTGAGGGTTTGCATGATTATAGATTCTGTTATGATTATGTTTTTATGTTTTAATTAGTGTTTGTGCCAAGTAATGCCTTTGGGATGATTTGGAAGATAGTATAATTGATGCTGTTTGAAAAACAGAAAGTTTTGCATCCAGTGCTGGAATTTTGATTCTGTACTGCAGCGTCAGAAAAATCTGAAATTTTTACACAGTATTGACATATGAATTTCCCACGTTTTCCTAATTTTTCAGGAATTTTGGAGTTACAGAAGTATGGCTTTTAAATAGATCTTTACAGACTGTTCTGTTTTAGACAGATTCTGTTTTTGTTGCATAGTTTGCTTATTTTGATGAATCTATGGATCGTATCGGGGGGTATGAGTCATGGAGAAGTTGGAGTACAGTAGCATTATGCCAATATTAAATATGAATCAATTTACAACAGTACCTAAAGTTTAAGATTTGTTTGTTATACTAACGGATCTCACGAGGTTTCTGTTGAGTTTTGTGTGCTGAAGTTTTCAAGTTTTGGGTGAGACTACGATGGACAAAGGAATAAGGAGTGGCAAGAGCCTAAGCTTGGGGATGCCCAAGGCACCCCAAGGTAATATTCAAGGAAGACTCAAGCGTCTAAGCTTGGGGATGCCCCGGAAGGCATCCCCTCTTTCTTCTACAATCTATCTGTAACTCACTTGGACCTATATTTTTATTCATCACATGATATGTGTTTTACTTGGAGCGTCTTGTGAAATAGTTTGTTTGATTTTTAGTTTGTCACAATCATATTTTCTGAACACACCTTTTTGAGAGGGACACACATTATTCGTAATTTGTTAGAATACTCTATGTGCTTCACTTATATCTTTTGAGCAAGGCAGTTGCTCTAGTGCTTCACTTATATCTTTTAGAGCACGGCGGTGATGATATTTTAAAGAAATAGTTGCACTCTCATGCTTCACTTATATCTTTTTGAGAGTCTCATGATAGCAATGGTAATATGCACGGGTTATGAATTTGGTCCTGATATGATAGGTATTCAAGAGGGATATAATAAAAACTTTCATGTAGATCACTGAATATGATAAATTTGATTCCTTGCAATAGTTTTGCGATATTAAGATGGTAATATGTGGGAGGTATTAGTAGATAATTATGGTTTAGTAAGAATAATTGTGTTAAGGTTTGTGATTCCCTAAGCATGCACGTATGGTCTGTCGTTATGCTAAGATGTTGGAGCATGAATTATTATTGATTGACTTCCTTTGTGAGGCGGTCGGGGGCGCGCGATGGTTAACTCCTACCAACCTCCCCCCTAGGGGCATGGGTAGTAGTACTTTGCTTCGAGGGCTAATAAACTTTCGCAATAAGTATGTGAGTTCTTTATGACTAATGTGAGTCCATGGATTATACGCACTCTCACCCTTCCGCAATTTGCTAGCCTCTTCGGTACCGTGCATTGCCCTTTCTCACATCGAGAGTTGGTGCAAGCTTCGCCGGTGCATCCAAACCCCGTGATATGATACACTCTATTGCACATAAGCCTCTTTATATCTTCCTCAAAACAGCCACCATACCTACCTATCATGGCATTTCCATAGCCATTCTGAGATATATTGCCATGCAACTTCTACCGTTTCGTTTTTTATGACACACATCATCATTGTCATATTGCTTTGCATGATCATATAGCTGACATAGTATTTGTGGCTCAGCCACCGTTCATCATTTTCATACATGTTACGCTAGCATCATTGCACATCCTGGTACACTGCCAGAGGCATTCATATAGAGTCATATTTTTGTTCTAGTTTCGAGTTGTAATTTTGAGTTGTAAGTAAATAGAGGTGTGATGATCATCATTATTAGAGCATTGTCCCAGTGAGGAAAGGATGATGGTGGCTATGATTCCCCCACAAGTCGGGATGAGACTCCGGACGAAAAAAGAAAAAAAAAGGAAAAAAAAGAGGCGAAAAAGAGCCATGAAAAAAAGAGAAAAAGAAAAATATATAAAGAAAAAAAAAGAAAAAAGAAGAAGAAGAAATAAAATAAATGAGAGAAAAAGAGAGAAGGGGCAATGTTACTATCTTTTTCCACACTTGTGCTTCAGAGTAGCACCATGTTTTTCATAGAGAGAGTCTCCTATTTTGTCACTTTCATATACTAGTGGGAATTTTTCATTATAGAACTTGGCTTGTATATTCCGATGATGGGCTTCCTCAAATGCCCGAGGTCTTCATGAGCAAGCAAGTTGGATGCACACCCACTTAGTTTTCATGTTGAGCTTTCATACACTTATAGCTCTTAGTGCATCCGTTGCATGGCAATCCCTACTCCTCGCATTGACATCAATTGATGGGCATCTCCATAGCCCGTTGATTAGCCTCGTTGATGTGAGACTTTCTCCATTTTTGACTTCTCCTATTTATCTCTATCACCATACTCTATTCCACCCATAGTGCTATATCCATGGCTTGCGCTCATGTATTGAGTGGGAGTTGAAAAAGCTGAAGCGCGTTAAAAGTATGAACCAATTGCTTGGCTAAAACCGGGGTTGTTCATGATAAATACTTTGTGTGAAGAAGATGGAGCATGACGGGATTATATGATTTTGTAGGGATAACGTTCTTTAGCATTTTTATTTTGAAAGACATGATTGTTTGCTAGTATGCCTGAGTATTGATGTCTTTATATCAAATTATAGACTATAGCTTTGAATCATTTGGATCTTATTATTCATACCGTAAGAGAGAGATTACATGATGAAACATGATAGGTAGCATTCCACATCAAAAATTCTGTTTTTATCATTTACCTACTCGAGGACGAGCAGGAATTAAGCTTGGGGATGCTTGATACGTCTCCAACGTATCTATAATTTTTGATTGTTCCATGCTATTATAGTATCAATCTTGGATGTTTTTTATGCAATTATATATCATTTTTGGGACTAACCTATTAACCCAGTGCCTAGTGCCAGTTGCTGTTTTCTGCTTGTTTTTGGCTTTTCAGAGAAACAGTACCAAATGAAGTCCAAATGCCACGAAACTTTTTGGAGATTTTTTTCTGGACAAAAGAAACCTGGGAAGCTTTGGGAGGAGGCCAGAAGCCTCACGGAGGCTTCACAAGGCACTAGGGCGCGCCCCAAGGGGGCGCGCCGTGGTACCTTGTGGGGCCCACGTGACTCCGTTTGACCTAATTCTGCTTCTATAAATTCACAAATATTGGGAAACCCCCAGAGAGCCAGAAGAAAAAACCTTTCGGCCGCCGCAAGCCTCTGTTCTTCGGCGATCGCATCTGGAGGCCTTTTTCGGTACTCTGCCGGAGGAGGAATCGATCACGGGGGCTTCTACATCAACCTTGCTGCCCTTCTGATGATGTGTGAGTAGTTTACCACAGACCTACGGGTCCATAGCTAGTAGCTAGATGGCTTCTTCTCTCTCTTTGATCTTCAATACAATGTTCTCCTCGATGTTCTTGGAGTTCTATCCGATGTAATCTTCTTTTGCGGTGTGTTTGTTGGGATCCGATGAATTGTGAGTTTATGATCAGATTATTCATGAGAAATATTTGAGTCTTCTCTGAACTTTTTTATGCATGATTGTTATAGCTTTGTATTTCTCTCTGATCTATCGGTTCAGTTTGGCCTACTAGATTGATTTATCTTGCAATGGGAGAGGTGCTTTGTGATGGGTTCAATCTTGCGGTGCTCAATCCCAGTGACAGAAAGGGACATGACACGTATTTGTATTGTTGCCATTAAGGATAAAAAGATGGGGTTTATTCATATTGCTTGAATTTGCTTCTCTACATCATGTCATCTTGCTTAAGGCGTTACTCTGTTTCATACTTAATACCCTAGATGCATGCTGGATAGCGGTCGATGGGTGGAGTAATAGTAGTAGATGCAGGCAGGAGTCGGTCTACTTGTCTCGGACGTGATGCCTATATACATGATCATTGCCATGAATCCGTCATAATTATTTGCTTTTCTATCAATTGCCCAACAGTAATGTTTTTACCCACCGTATGTTTATGTGCTCAAGAGAGAAGCCTCTAGTGAAAATTATGGTCCCCGGGTCTATCTTTATTATATAAAAAACCTAAAAATACCTTGCTGCAATTTATTTACTTTTATTTTAATTAGTAGTTTAGTTTATCTATTTACCTCGATAATATTTAATCCTTGTAAATAACCGCTAAGAGGATTGACAACCCTCTTATTTGCGTTGGGTGCAAGTGTTTGCTCTTGTGTGTGCAGGCGCGCCTAACGGGATTTTGCTTGGTTCTCCTACTGGATTGATAACCTTGGTTCTTAACTGAGGGAAATACTTAACTCTACTGTACTGCATCATCCTCTCATCTTCGGGGAAATACCAACGCATACTACAAGTAGCACACATACCTTGACAAGATTTTGAAGAAGTTCAAAATGGACTAGTCAAAGAAAGGGTTCTTGCCTGTGTTGCAAGGTGTGAAGTTGAGTAAGACTCAAAGCCCGACCACGAAAGAGGAAAGAGAAAGGATGAAAGTCATCCCCTATGCCTCGGCCATAGGCTCTATAATGTATGCCATGCTATGTACCAGACCTGATGTGTGCCTTGCCATAAGTCTGGCAGGGAGTTTCCAAAGTGATCCAGGAGTAGATCACTGGACAGCGGTCAAGAATATCCTTAAGTACCTAAAGAGGACTAAGGACATGTTTCTCGTTTATGGAGGCGACGAAGAGCTCGTCGTAAAGGGTTACGTCGATGCTAGCTTCGACACAGATCCGGATGACTCTAAGTCTCAAACCGGATACGTATTTATATCGAATGGTGGAGCAGTCAGTTGGTGCAGTTCCAAGCAGAGCGTCGTGGCAGGATCTACATATGAAGCAGAATATATAGCTGCTTTGGAAGCAACGCAAGAAGGAGTCTGGATGAACGAGTTCATATCCGATCTGGGAGTAATACCTAGTGCATTGGATCCAATGACTATCTTTTGTGACAACACTGGTGCTATTGCCATTGCCAAGGAGCCCAGGTTTCACAAGAAGACCAAGCACGTCAAACGTTGTTTCAACTCCATTCGTAATTACATTAAGGATGGAGACATAGAACTTTGCAAAGTACATACGGATCTGAATGTGGCAGACCCGTTGACTAAACCTCTTCCACGGGCAAAACATGATCAACACCAAGACTCCATGGGTGTTAGATTCATAACTATGTAAACTAGATTATTGACTCTAGTGCAAGTGGGAGACTATTGGAAATATGCCCTAGAGGCAATAATAAATTGGTTATTATCATATTTCCTTGTTCATGATAAAGGTTTATTATTCATGCTAGAATTGTATTGACCGGAAACTTAAATACATGTGTGCATACATAAACAAATACCGTGTCCCTAGTGAGCCTCTACTAGACTAGTTCGTTGATCAAAGATGGTTAAGGTTTCCTAACCATAGACATGAGTTGTCATTTGATAACGGGATCACATCATTAGGAGAATGATGTGATGGACAAGACCCAACCATAAGCTTAGCATTTGATCGTATCACTTAAGTTTCTTACTATAGCTTTCTTCATGTCGTATCTATTCCTAAGACCATGAGATCATGCAACTCCCGGATACCGGAGGAATACTTTGTGTGCTATCAAATGTCACTACGTAACTGGGTGATCATAAAGGTGCTCTACAGGTATCTCCGAAGGTGTTTGTTGGGTTGCATGGATCGAGACTGGGATTTGTCACTCCGTATGACGGAGAGATATCTCTGGGCCCTCTCGGTAATACAACATCGTAAAGAGCTTGCAAGCAATGTGCCTAATGAGTTAGTCATGGGATCTTGTATTATGGAATGAGTAAAGAGACTTGCCGGTAACGAGATTGAACTAGGTATGGAGATACCGACGATCGAATCTCGGGCAAGTAACATATCGCTGGACAAAGGGAATTGCATACAGGATTAACCGAATCCTCGACATCGTGGTTCAACCGATAAAAGATCTTCGTGGAATATGTAGGAACCAATATGGGCATCCAGGTTCCGCTATTGGTTATTGACCGAAGAGGTGTCTCGGTCATGTGTACATGATTCTCGAACCCGCAGGGTCCGCGCACTTAACGTTCGGTGATGCTAGAGTAGTATTGGGATATGTGCGTTGGTGACCGAATGTTGTTCGGAGTCCCAGATGAGATCCCGGACGTCACGAGGAGCTCCGGAATGGTCCGGAGGTAAATATTTATATATAAGAAGTCCTATTTTGGTTGCCGGAAAAGTTTCGGGTATTACCGGCAGTGTACCGAGAGTGCCGAAAGGGGTCCGGGGGTCCACCTGCCCCAGGGGCCCACATGGGCTGTAGGAGGTGCGCCTTGGCCTATATGGGCCAGGGGCACCAGCCCTAAGAGGCCCATGCGCCAAGGAGAGGTGGAGGAGGAAGAGTCCTAAGGGGGGATGGCACCCCCCTAGGTGCCTTGGGGAGGGAGGAAACCTCCCTAGGCCGGCGTCCCTCCTTGGAGGAGGGGCTAGGGCTGCGCCCCAGACCTCCCCCTTGCCTCCTATATATAGTGGGGGAGAGGGAGGGGCTGGACACACCAATTCCCACGCCCCGGCGGCAGCCCTACATCTCCCATAACTCCGTTTTCTCCTCAGATTGGTTTCAGCAGCGTTTGGCGAAGCCCTGCCGGCACTGCACCACCACCATCTCCACCACGCCGTCGTGCTGGTTGAGATCCCATCTACTTCTCCTCTCTTGCTTGCTGGATCAAGAAGGAGGAGACGTCACCAAGCCGCACGTGTGCTGAATGCGGAGGTGCCGTCCGTTCGGTACTTCATTGGATTGGATCACGATTGGTTCGTGAAGAGTACGACTACATCAACCGCGTTATTGATGGAAATATGCCCTAGAGGCAATAATAAAGTTGTTATTATTTTATATTTCCTTGTTCATGATAAAGGTTTATTATTCATGCTAGAATTGTATTGACCGGAAACTTAAATACATGTGTGAATACATAAACAAATACCGTGTCCCTAGTGAGCCTCTACTAGACTAGCTCGTTGATCAAAGATGCTTAAGGTTTCCTAACCATAGACATGAGTTGTCATTTGATAACGGGATCACATCATTAGGAGAATGATGTGATGGACAAGACCCATCCGTTAGCTTAGCATATGATCGTTCTGTTTATTGCTACTGCTTTCTTGAATGTCAAATACATGTTCCTCAGACCATGAGATCATGCAACTCCCGGATATCGGAGGAATACCTTGTGTGCTATCAAACGTCACAACGTAACTGGGTGATCATAAAGATGCTCTACAGGTATCTCCGAAGGTGTCCGTTGAGTTGGCATGGATCGAGACTGGGATTTGTCACTCCGTGTTTCGGAGAGGTATCTCTGGGCCCTCTCGGTAATGCACATCATAAGAAGCTTGCAAGCAAAGTGACTAAGGAGTTAGTTACGGGATGATGTATTACGAAACGAGTAAAGAGACTTGCCGATAACGAGATTGAACTAGGTATGGAGATACCGACGATCGAATCTCGGGCAAGTAACATACCGACGGACAAAGGGAATTACGTATGTTGTCATTGCGGTTCGACCGATAAGATCTTCGTGGAATATGTAGGAACCAATATGAGCATCCAGGTTCCACTATTGGTTATTGACCGGAGAGGCGTCTCAGTCATGTCTACATCATTCCCGAACCCGTAGGGTCCGCACGCTTAACGTTCGTTGACGATATAGTGTTATATGAGTTATGTGAATTGGTAACCGAATATTGTTCGGAGTCTCGGATGAGATCCGAGACGTCACGAGGAGTCTCGGAATGGTCGAGAGGTAAAGATTTATATATGGGAAGTCATATTTTTGGTTCCGGAAAAAGGTGCAGTTTTTTCGGGATTGTACCGGGAAGCTTCCACAAGGTTCCGAAGGGGTCCGGAAGTCCACAAGTGGGTCCACCACGTCCCAAAGGGCTGGCATGGGATAAGGGGAGGCGCCCTGGCCTTATTGGGCCAGGCGCACCAAGTCCTCAAAAGCCCACGCAGCTAGGGAAGGAAAAAAGGGAGAGTCCTAGTAGGAATAGGATTGGACTTTGGAGTCCAAGTCCACGTGTGTACTATTCACGGTTACTGTTCACGTGGCACTATTCCTTCTACTCCAAGCCCCTACACATATATAAATAGAGGAGAGGGGGCGCCCCAAAGCACACAACATGGTCTTAGCCGTGTGCGGCGCCCCCCTCCACAGTTCCGTCCCTCGGTCATATTTTCGCAGTGCTTGGGCGAAGCCCTGCGGAGATAGCATCACCATCACTGTCACCACGCCGTCGTGCTGCCGGAACTCATCCACTACCTCGCCATCTTGCTGGATCAAGAAGTCGAGGACGTCACCGAGCTGAACGTGTGCTGAACGCGGAGGTGCCGTACGTTCGGTGCTCGGTCGGTTGGATCGTGAAGTTGTTCGACGACATCAACCGCGTTGTTCTAACGCTTCCGCTTACGGTCTACGAGGGTACGTAGACACACTCCCCCTCTCGTAGCTATGCATCTCCATGGATAGATCTTGCGTGTGCGTAGAATTTTTTTTGTTTTCCATGCAACGTTCCCCAACAGTGGCATCATGAGCCAGGTCTATGCGTAGATGATATGCACGAGTAGAACACAAAGAGTTGTGGGCGGTGATCGTCATACTGCTTACCACCAACGTCTTATTTTGATTCGGCGGTATTGTAAGATGAAGCGGCCTGGACCAACCTTACATGTCCACATACATGAGACCGGTTCCACCGACAAACATGCAACTTGTTTTGCATAAAGGTGGCTGGCGGGTGTCTGTTTCTCCTACTTTAGTTGAATCGAAGTTGACTGCGGCCGGTCCTTGTTGAAGGTTAAAACAGCAAACTTGATAAATCACCATTGTGGTTTTGTGCCGTAGGTAAGAACGGTTCTTGCTAGAAGCTCGTAGCAGCCACGTAAAACTTGCAACAACAAAGTAGAGGACGTCTAACTTGTTTTTGCAGGGTATGCTGTGATGTGATATGGTCAAGACATGATGTGATATACGTTATTGTATGAGATGATCATGTTTTGTAATTTATCGGCAACCGGCAGGAGCCTTATGGTTGTCTCTTTATTGTATGAAATGCAAGCGCCATGTAATTGCTTTACTTTATCGCTATGCGTTAACAATAGTTGTAGAAGCAATAGTTGGCGAGATGACCACGACACAACGATGGAGATCAAGGTGTCGAGCCGGTGATGATGGAGATCATGACGATGCTTTGGAGATGGAGATCAAAAGCACAAGATGATGGCCATATCATGTCACATATTTTGATTGCATGTGATGTTTATCCTTTATGCATCTTATTTTGCTTAGAACGATGGTAGCATTATAAGATGATCCCTTCACTAAATTTCAAGATAAAAGTGTTCTCCCCGAGTATGCACCGTTGCTAAAGTTCGTCGTTTCGAAGCATCTCGTGATGATCGGGTGTGATAGATTCTACGTTCACATACAACGGGTGTAAGCCAGTTTTACACAAGCAGAATACTTGGGTTAAACTTGACGAGCCTAGCATGTACAGACATGGTCTCTGAACACTGGAGACCGAAAGGTCGAACATGAGTCATATAGTAGATATGATCAACATGGAGATGTTCACCATTGATGACTATCCCATCTCATGTGATGATCGGACATGGGCTAGTTGATTTGGATCATGTAACACTTAGTTAACTTGAGGGATGTTAATTTAAGTGGGAGTTCATTAAGTAATTTGATTAATTGAACTTAATTTATCATGAACTTAGTCTTGATAGTTTCTTTGCATATCTATGTTGTAGATAAATGGCCCGTGCTACTGTTCCGTTGAATTTTAATGCGTTCCTAGAGAAAGCTAAGTTGAAAGATGATGGTAGCAACTACACGGACTGGGTCCGTAACTTGAGGATTATCCTCATTGCTGCACAGAAGAATTATGTCCTTGATGCACCGCTAGGTGATGCACCTGCTGCAGGAGCTGCTGCAGACGTTGTGAACGCCTGGCAGGCTCGATCTGATGACTACTCGATAGTTCAGTGTGCCATGCTCTACGACTTAGAACCGGGACTGCAAAATTGTTTTGAACGCCACGGAGCATATGAGATGTTCCAAGAGCTGAAATTGATATTTCAAGCTAATGCCCGGGTTGAGAGATATGTAGTCTCCAACAAGTTCTTTAGCTGTGAGATGGAGGAGAACAGTTCTGTCAGTGAACACATACTCAGAATGTCTGGGTACCACAACCACTTGACTCAGCTGGGAATTGATGTTCCGGTTGAGAGTGTTATTGACAGAGTTCTTCAGTCACTGCCACCAAGCTATAAAGGCTTCGTGATGAACTATAATATGCAAGGGATGGAGAAGACAATTCCTGAGCTCTTCGCGATGCTGAAATCAGCGGAGGTAGAAATCAAGAAGGAGCATCAAGTGTTGATGGTTAACAAAACCACTAGTTTCAAGAAAAAGGGCAAGGGAAAGAAGGGGAACTTCAAGAAGAACGGCAAGCAAGTTGCCGCTCCCACGAAGAAACCCAAAGCTGGACCCAGGCCTGAAACAGAGTGCTTCTACTGCAAAGGGACTGGTCACTGGAAGCGGAACTGCCCCAAGTATTTGGCGGATAAGAAGGATGGCAAAGTGAGCAAAGGTATATTTGATATACATGTTATTGATGTGTTCCTCACTAATGCTCGCAGTAGCGCCTGGGTATTTGATACTGGTTCGGTTGCTCATATTTGTAACTCGAAACAGGAGCTACGGAATAAGCGAAGATTGGCTAAGGATGAGGTGACGATGCGCGTCGGGAATGGTTCCAAGGTTGATGTGATCGCCGTCGGCACGCTACCTCTACATCTACCTTCGGGATTAGTTTTAGACCTCAATAATTGTTATTTGGTGCCAGCGTTGAGCATGAACATTATATCTGGATCTTGTTTATTGCGAGACGGTTATTCATTTAAGTCAGAGAATAATGGTTGTTCTATTTATATGAGTAACATCTTTTATGGTCACGCACCTTTTGTGAATGGTCTATTCTTGTTGAATCTTGATCGTAGTGATACACATATTCATAATATTGATGCCAAAAGATGCAAAGTTGATAATGATAGTGCAACATACTTGTGGCACTGCCGTTTAGGTCATATTGGTGTAAAGCGCATGAAGAAACTCCATGCGGATTGACTTTTGGAATCTCTTGATTATGAATCATTTGATACTTGCGAACCATGCCTCATGGGCAAGATGACTAAAACTCCTTTCTCCGGAACAATGGAGCGAGCTACTGATTTGTTGGACATAATACATACCGATGTATGCGGTCCGATGAATGTTGAAGCACGCGGCGGGTATCGTTATTTTCTAACCTTCACAGATGATTTGAGTAGATATGGGTATATCTACTTGATGAAACACAAGTCTGAAACATTTGAAAAGTTCGAAGAATTTCAGAGTGAAGTAGAGAATCATCGTAACTAGAAAATAAAGTTTCTACGATCTGATCGCGGAGGCGAATATTTGAGTTACGAGTTTGGCCTTCATTTAAGAAAATGTGGAATTGTTTCACAACTCACGCCACCTGGAACACCACAGCGCAATGGTGTGTCCGAACGTCGTAACCGTACTTTATTGGATATGGTGCGTTCTATGATGTCTCTTACCTATTTGCCACTATCGTTTTGGGGTTATGCATTAGAGACAGCTGCATTCACGTTAAATAGGGCACCGTCTAAATCCGTTGAGACGACACCATATGAACTATGGTTTGGCAAGAAACCTAAGCTGTTGTTTCTTAAAGTTTGGGGATGCGATGCTTATGTGAAAAAGCTTCAACCTGATAAGCTCGAACCCAAAGCGGAGAAGTGCGTCTTCATAGGATACCCTAAAGAAACAATTGGGTACACCTTCTACCACAGATCCGAAGGCAAGGTCTTTGTTGCCAAGAATGGGTCCTTTCTAGAGAAGGAGTTTCTCTCGAAAGAAGTGAGTGGGAGGAAAGTAGAACTTGATGAGGTAATTGTACCTTCTCTCGAATTGGAAAGTAGCTCATCAGAGAAAACCGTTCCCGTGATGCCTACACCAATAAGAGAGGAAGATAATGATAAAGATCATGAAACTTCAGATCAAGTTACTACTGAACTTCGTAGGTCGACCAGAGTACGTTCCGCACCAGAGTGGTACGGTAATCCTGTTCTGGAAGTTATGTTGTTAGACAACAGCGAACCTACGAACTATGAAGAAGCTATGATAAGCCCGGATTCCGACAAATGGCTTGAGGCCATGAAATCTGAGATAGGATCCATGTATGAGAACAAAGTGTGGACTTTGGTGGACTTGCCCGATGATCGGCAAGCCATTGAGAATAAATGGATTTTTAAGAGGAAGACAGATGCTGATGGTAATATCACTGTCTACAAAGCTCGACTTGTCGTGAAAGGTTTTCGACAAGTTCAAGGGGTTGACTACGATGAGACTTTCTCACCCGTAGCGATGCTTAAGTCTGTCCGAATCATGTTAGCAATTGCCGCATTTTATGATTATGAAATCTGGCAAATGGATGTCAAAACTGCATTCCTTAATGGTTTTCTCAAAGAAGAGTTGTATATGATGCAACCAGAAGGTTTTGTCAATCCTAAGGGTGCTAACAAAGTGTGCAAGCTCCAGCGATCCATCTATGGACTGGTGCAAGCATCTCGGAGTTGGAATATACGCTTTGATGAGGTGATCAAAGCATATGGTTTTGTACAGACTTACGGTGAAGCCTATATTTACAAGAAAGTGAGTGGGAGCTCTGTAGCATTTCTAATATTATATGTGGATGACATATTGTTGATTGGAAATGATATATAATTTCTGGATGGCATAAAGGGATACTTGAATAAGAATTTTTCAATGAAAGATCTCGGTGAAGCTGCTTATATATTGGGCATCAAGATCTATAGGGATAGATCAAGACGCTTGATAGGACTTTCACAAAGCACATACCTTGACAAAGTTTTGAAGAAGTTCAAAATGGATCAGTCAAAGAAAGGGTTCTTGCCTGTCTTGCAAGGTGTGAAATTGAGTCACACTCAATGCCCGACCACGGCAGAAGATATAGAGAAAATGAAAGTCATTCCCTATGCCTCAGCCATAGGTTCTATTATGTATGCCATGCTGTGTACCAGACCTGATGTGTGCCTTGCCATAAGTTTGGCAGGGAGGTACCAGAGTAATCCAGGAGTGGATCACTGGACAGCGGTCAATAATATCCTGAAGTACCTGAAAAGGACCAAGGACATGTTTCTTGTTTATGGAGGTGACGAAGAGCTCGTCGTAAAGGGTTACGTCGATGCAAGCTTCGACACTGATCCGGATGACTCTAAGTCACAAACCGGATACGTATTTATATTAAATGGTGGAGCTGTTAGTTGGTGTAGTTCCAAGCAGAGCGTCGTGGCGGGATCTACGTGTGAAGCGGAATACATAGCTGCTTCGGAAGCAGCACATGAAGGAGTCTGGATGAAGGAGTTCATATCCGATCTAGGTGTAATACGTAGTGCATCGGGTCCAATGACAATCTTTTGTGACAACACCGGAGCAATTGCCATAGCCAAGGAGCCAAGGTTTCACAAGAAGACCAAACACATCAAGAGACGCTTCAACTCCATTCGTGAATATGTCAAGGCTGGAGACATAGAAATTTGCAAAGTACACACGGATCTGAATGTGGCAGACCCATTGACTAAGCCTCTTCCACGAGCAAAACATGATCAGCACCAAGACTCCATGGGTGTTAGATTCATTACTATGTAATCTAGATTATTGACTCTAGTGCAAGTGGGAGACTGATGGAAATATGCCCTAGAGGCAATAATAAAGTTGTTATTATTTTATATTTCCTTGTTCATGATAAATGTTTATTATTCATGCTAGAATTGTATTGACCGGAAACTTAAATACATGTGTGAATACATAAACAAATACCGTGTCCCTAGTGAGCCTCTACTAGACTAGCTCGTTGATCAAAGATGGTTAAGGTTTCCTAACCATAGACATGAGTTGTCATTTGATAACGGGATCACATCATTAGGAGAATGATGTGATGGACAAGACCCATCCGTTAGCTTAGCATATGATCATTCTGTTTATTGCTACTGCTTTCTTGAATGTCAAATACATGTTCCTCAGACCATGAGATCATGCAACTCCCGGATATCGGAGGAATACCTTGTGTGCTATCAAACATCACAACGTAACTGGGTGATCATAAAGATGCTCTACAGGTATCTCCGAAGGTGTCCGTTGAGTTGGCATGGATCGAGACTGGGATTTGTCACTCCGTGTTTCGGAGAGGTATCTCTGGGCCCTCTCGGTAATGCACATCATAAGAAGTTTGCAAGCAAAGTGACTAAGGAGTTAGTTACGGGATGATGTATTATAGAACGAGTAAAGAGACTTGCCGGTAACGAGATTGAACTAGGTATGGAGATACCGACGATCGAATCTCGGGCAAGTAACATACCGACGGACAAAGGGAATTACGTATGTTGTCATTGCGGTTCGACCGATAAGATCTTCATGGAATATGTAGGAACCAATATGAGCATCCAGGTTCTGCTATTGGTTATTGACTGGAGAGGCGTCTCAGTCATGTCTACATCATTCCCGAACCCGTAGGGTCCGCACGCTTAACGTTCGTTGACGATATAGTGTTATATGAGTTATGTGAATTGGTAACCGAATATTGTTCGGAGTCCCGGATGAGATCCAGGACGTCACGAGGAGTCTCGGAATGGTCAAGAGGTAAAGATTTATATATGGGAAGTCATATTTTGGGTTCCGGAAAAAGGTGCAGTTTTTTCGGTATTGTACCGGGAAGCTTCGAGAAGGGTCCGGAGAATTCCGGAGGGGTCCGGAAGTCCACAAGTGGGTCCACCACGTCCCAAAGGACTGGCATGGGCTAAGGGGAGGCGCCCTGGCCTTATTGGGCCAGGCGCACCAAGTCCTCAAAAGCCCACGCAGCTAGGGAAGGAAAAAAGGGAGAGTCCTAGTAGGAATAGGATTGGACTTTGGAGTCCAAGTCCACGTGTGTACTATTAACGGTTACTGTTCACGTGGCACTATTCCTTCTACTCCAAGCCCCTACACATATATAAATAGAGGAGAGGGGGCGCCCCAAAGCACACAACATGGTCTTAGCCGTGTGCGGCGCCCCCCTCCACAGTTCCGTCCCTCGGTCATATTTTCGCAGTGCTTGGGCGAAGCCCTGCGGAGATAGCATCACCATCACCGTCACCATGCCGTCGTGCTGCCGGAACTCATCCACTACCTCGCCGTCTTGCTGGATCAAGAAGTCGAGGACGTCACCGAGCTGAACGTGTGCTGAACGCGGAGGTGCCGTACGTTCGGTGCTCGGTCGGTTGGATCGTGAAGTTGTTCGACGACATCAACCGCGTTGTTCTAACGCTTCCGCTTATGGTCTACGAGGGTACGTAGACACACTCCCCCTCTCATAGCTATGCATCTCCATGGATAGATCTTGCGTGTGCATAGAATTTTTTTTGTTTTCCATGCAGCGTTCGCCAACAGTTATATACGCTTCCGCTTTCGGTCTACAAGGGTATGTAGACACACTCCCCTCTCGTTGCTATGCTTCTCATAGATAGATCTTGGATGATTCATGCTTCGTTCCCCATCACATCCAATAGCTGTCGTGCTTCTTCAATTTCTGATCTTCCTGCTCCAGCCGCCCAAACCAGCGCCAGCGGGACTGCCTGCTCCCTCCTCCCGTGGCCGGCTGTGATGCCGCGCAGGCCTCACCGGCCCACCCTACTCCCACCGCTGGCCAGGCGACGACAGCCTCACCCCGTAGCCGAACTAGTCAACCCTCGTACTCCCCTCTGTGTGGGCATCCACTGCCGTGTCTTCGCCGGCTCCGGGTCATTCCCTTCCTAGGCCTCGCCATCGTCCACCGCGTTGGTGCTCTTGGCGCGGCGTGGTTAACGTGGTCAACAAACGACAGCCATCGGAAGAGGGATGTACGTGGAGAGGCTGACAGTAGGGACCCACATGGTGCATGGCCGCACGCAAGCAAGTGCCTCCTTATTATGCGAAAAAATGATTCCTCCCCCTGACAGGTTGGACCCACCAGCTATATATTCGCACGCAAGGAAGTGCCTCCTTATTACCCGAAAAAAAAGTTTCCTCCCCCTGACAGCTGGGACCCACCAGCTACATCTTCGCACGCAAGGAAGTGCCTCCTTATTACGCATAAGAAAAATGATTCCTCCGCTGCTAGCTGGGACCCACCAGACTTGGAGGCTGACTTGTGGACCTACTAAGTTGACGCGTACGCAGGGCTTTGTCAACTTAGTCAACAAATGATTCTAGCAGCAGTGACCGTTGGATGTTAATCCAACAGTCATGTTGCTTCTTCAATCTCTGATCTTCTTGCTCCAGCCGCCCAAACCAGCGCCGGCGGGACCGCCTGCTCCTGCCTCCCGTGGCCGGCTGTGCTGCCGCACAGGCCTCACCGCCCCACCCTACTCCCACCGCTCAAACAGGGGCCTCCCACAAACACGTTAACGCTTTCGACGCAACGGGGTCGCATTTCTCGACAGCTACCTTGGATGCTTGTCCAACTTAGGCAAGAGACAATCATATTAACACAAACAAAGCATAATATATGTAATACTGTCACGCTGTTTAAACATTACAAGAGGCCTACTGGGCCCCGCCACCTACTGAGCACCGCTTCAGAATCTCTTCCAGCTTGCAGGCGTCAGCAACATACTCGCCCCCCGCCCCGACCTCCACCTCTGAGGGCTCCGGGGGCCGACACCCAGCAGTGCCATGGACGATTGATACGTCTCCAACGTATCTATAATTTTTTATTGTTCCATGCTATTATAGTATCAATCTTGGATGTTTTTATATGCAATTGTATATCATTTTTTGGGACTAACCTATTAACCCAGTGCCTAGTGCCAGTTGCTAATTTCTGCTTGTTTTTGGCTTTTCAGAGAAACAGTACCAAATGGAAGTCCAAATGCCATCAAACTTTTTGGAGATTTTTTTCTGGACAAAAGAAACCTGGGAAGCTTCGGGAGGAGGCCAGAAGCCCCACGGGGGCTTCACAAGGCACTAGGGCACGCCCCAGGGGGGGCGCGCCGTAGTACCTTGTGGGGCCCACGTGACTCCTTTTGACGTAATTCCACTTCTATAAATTCACAAATATTGGGAAACCCCCAGAGAGCCAGAAGAGAAAACCTTTCCGCCGCCGCAAGCCTCTGTTCTTCCACGATCCCATCTGGAGGCCTTTTTCGGTACTCTGCCGGAGGGGGAATCGATCACGGAGGGCTTCTACATCAACCTTGCTGCCCTTCCGATGATGTGTGAGTAGTTTACCACAGACCTACGGGTCCATAGCTAGTAGCTAGATGGCTTCTTCTCTCTCTTTGATCTTCAATACAATGTTCTCCTCGATGTTCTTGGAGTTCTATCTGATGTAATCTTCTTTTGCGGTGTGTTTGTTGGGATCCGATGAATTATGAGTTTATGATTAGATTATTCATGAGAAATATTTGAGTCTTCTCTGAACTCTTTTATGCATGATTGTTATAGCTTTGTATTTCCCTCCGATCTATCGGTTTAGTTTGGCCTACTAGATTGATTTATCTTGCAATGGGAGAGGTGCTTTGTGATGGGTTCAATCTTGCGGTGCTCAATCCCAGTGATAGAAAGGGACATGACACGTATTTGTATTATTGCCATTAAGGATAAAAAGATGGGGTTTATTCATATTGCTTGAATTTGCTTCTCTACATCATGTCATCTTGCTTAAGGCGTTACTCGGTTTCATACTTAATACCCTAGATGCATGCTGGATAGCGGTCGATGGGTGGAGTAATAGTAGTAGATGCAGGCAGGAGTCGGTCTACTTGTCTCAGACGTGATGCCTATATACATGATCATTGCAATGAATCCGTCATAATTATTTGCTTTTCTATCAATTGCCCAACAGTAATTTGTCTACCCACCGTATGTTTATGTGCTCAAGAGAGAAGCCTCTAGTGAAAACTATGGTCCCCGGGTCTATCTTTATCATATAAAAAACCTAAAAATACCTTGCTGCAATTTATTTACTTTTATTTTAATTAGTAGTTTAGTTTATCTATTTACCTCGATAAGATTTAATCCTTGCAAATAACCGCTAAGAGGATTGACAACCCTCTTATTTGCGTTGGGTGCAAGTGTTTGCTCTTCTGTGTGCAGGTGCGCTTAACGGAATTTTGCTTGGTTCTCCTACTGGATTGATAACCTTGGTTCTTAACTGAGGGAAATACTTATCTCTACTGTACTGCATCATCCTCTCCTCTTCGGGGAAATACCAACGCAGACTACAAGTAGCAGTAAGAATTTCTGGCGCCGTTGCCGGGGAGACATCATCAAAATTACCAAGTACCTTCGTGCAAATTATAATTCACTTGCATTTACTTTATTTACCTTTTATTTGCATTTGCCTCTCGTTTTCATCTCCCCCACTTCTAAAATATTTTACAAAAACACAAAAATATTTTGCTTGCTTGTTTGCTAGTTTGCTTAAAGTTGCCACTATGTCTGATTTTGTCATTGAAAAATATGAGGCTACTAAAATTCCTAAGATAGAAATTCCCTCAAATTTAGACTCAATTTTTTTTGTAGTAGGAAGTGGAAATATCATAGGGAAGAATGTTATTCAAGAGTTCTTGAATTGCACGGGAACTTTGGTTTGTAATGACACCCCAATTCTTAAAAGAACCAACAGTTATGGGGAAGCTATCTCCGCACTCATTCTTAAACTTGAAAGAAGATTTATTCGTACCCATCCTACATTGCAAAGATTGTTTTATGAGTTGTCGGTTATAAATAACCCCAAAGCTAAAAAGGTTGCCGCTCTTATTCTTATGAATGAGTTTGATTACATAGTGCGAGAAGCTAGAGAGATCTTTGATTTCTATAATATGAGTCAAGAAAATCTTGTGATAGATGAAATTTTATATAATGAGGAATATATGTTGCGATATGTTTTTCATGATCACCATGATTTTGATGAAAATACAAAAAAGTAAGTTCCTCCCATACATATCATTCAACAAGTTTTTAATGAAATTAATCGTAAATATGCTTGGCTTGTAAAGGCGAACCAAGAGGGGTTTGAAGAAGGTAGCCTTAATGACCCTAGTATTTTGGTTGATGATGTGTTCCCCATTGTTTTTGAAAAACCTCCTAAAAATCACACACCTAAGGAGTTAGAGATGAAGGATGACAACACTTGAAACTATGCATTATGCCTATCTAGGGGCAAAAAACAATAGCGCTTGTTGAGAGGCAACCCAATGAATAAAATAAAATTTTGCTTTTATCTACTGTTTTTGAGGGTTTGCATGATTATAGCTTCTGTTATGATTATGTTTTTATGTTTTAATTAGTGTTTGTGCCAAGTAATGCCTTTGGGATGATTTGGAAGATAGTATAATTGATGCTGTTTGAAAAACAGAAAGTTTTGCATCCAGTGCTGGAATTTTGATTCTGTACTGCAGCGTCAGAAAAATCTGAAATTTTTACACAGTATTGACATATGAATTTACCACGTTTTCCTAATTTTTCAGGAATTTTGGAGTTACAGAAGTATGGCTTTTAAATAGATCTTTACAGACTGTTCTGTTTTAGACAGATTCTGTTTTTGTTGCATAGTTTGCTTATTTTGATGAATCTATGGATCGTATCGGGGGGTATGAGTCATGGAGAAGTTGGAGTACAGTAGCATTATGCCAATATTAAATATGAATCAATTTACAACAGTACCTAAAGTTTAAGATTTGTTTGTTATACTAACGGATCTCACGAGGTTTCTGTTGAGTTTTGTGTGCTGAAGTTTTCAAGTTTTGGGTGAGACTACGATGGACAAAGGAATAAGGAGTGGCAAGAGCCTAAGCTTGGGGATGCCCAAGGCACCCCAAGGTAATATTCAAGGAAGACTCAAGCGTCTAAGCTTGGGGATGCCCCGGAAGGCATCCCCTCTTTCTTCTACAATCTATCTGTAACTCACTTGGACCTATATTTTTATTCATCACATGATATGTGTTTTACTTGGAGCGTCTTGTGAAATAGTTTGTTTGATTTTTAGTTTGTCACAATCATATTTTCTGAACACACCTTTTTGAGAGGGACACACATTATTCGTAATTTGTTAGAATACTCTATGTGCTTCACTTATATCTTTTGAGCAAGGCAGTTGCTCTAGTGCTTCACTTATATCTTTTAGAGCACGGCGGTGATGATATTTTAAAGAAATAGTTGCACTCTCATGCTTCACTTATATCTTTTTGAGAGTCTCATGATAGCAATGGTAATATGCACGGGTTATGAATTTGGTCCTGATATGATAGGTATTCAAGAGGGATATAATAAAAACTTTCATGTAGATCACTGAATATGATAAATTTGATTCCTTGCAATAGTTTTGCCATATTAAGATGGTAATATGTGGGAGGTATTAGTAGATAATTATGGTTTAGTAAGAATAATTGTGTTAAGGTTTGTGATTCCCTAAGCATGCACGTATGGTCTGTCGTTATGCTAAGATGTTGGAGCATGAATTATTATTGATTGACTTCCTTTGTGAGGCGGTCGGGGGCGCGCGATGGTTAACTCCTACCAACCTCCCCCCTAGGGGCATGGGTAGTAGTACTTTGCTTCGAGGGCTAATAAACTTTCGCAATAAGTATGTGAGTTCTTTATGACTAATGTGAGTCCATGGATTATGCGCACTCTCACCCTTCCGCAATTTGCTAGCCTCTTCGGTACCGTGCATTGCCCTTTCTCACATCGAGAGTTGGTGCAAGCTTCGCCGGTGCATCCAAACCCCGTGATATGATACACTCTATTGCACATAAGCCTCTTTATATCTTCCTCAAAACAGCCACCATACCTACCTATCATGGCATTTCCATAGCCATTCTGAGATATATTGCCATGCAACTTCTACCGTTTCGTTTTTTATGACACACATCATCATTGTCATATTGCTTTGCATGATCATATAGCTGACATAGTATTTGTGGCTCAGCCACCGTTCATCATTTTCATACATGTTACGCTAGCATCATTGCACATCCTGGTACACTGCCAGAGGCATTCATATAGAGTCATATTTTTGTTCTAGTTTCGAGTTGTAATTTTGAGTTGTAAGTAAATAGAGGTGTGATGATCATCATTATTAGAGCATTGTCCCAGTGAGGAAAGGATGATGGTGGCTATGATTCCCCCACAAGTCGGGATGAGACTCCGGACGAAAAAAAAGAGGCGAAAAAGAGCCATGAAAAAAAAGCCTTCACGATATTTATGTTCATGGTGCTTATATCCTACTCATGCTAGTATTCAATGTTGATTATTCATAATGCATGATTATGACCGTTTTCGCTCTCTAGCTGGTCGCTTCTCAATCTATTTGCTAGCCTTCGCCTGTACTAAGCGGGAATGCTGCTTGTGCATCAAAATCCTTAAACCAAAGTTATTCCAGATGAGTCCACTATATCTACCTATATGCGGTATTACTCTGCCGTTTTAAGTAAATTTGCATGTGCCACCTCTAAATATTCAAATGAACATCTGTTTTGTGTGCCCGTACCGCTCATGGAGCGACAGGGGGCGGTCAGTATCTTCCATGCTAAGTGGGTTATTCTCATGATGAGTGTTTATTCACTCGTCCTTGCACGAGAGGGGCCAGTAATCGGGATGCCCAGTCCCACTATTAAAATTGCAAAATAATAAAACAAACTCCCCCGAAAAGTTGTTGGTATGGAGGGCACCCGAGGATTCGGCTAGCCATGGCTTGTGATTGTTGGTGGAGGGGGAGTAAACTTTACTTTACCGCTTGGGAACTGCCGCTAATGTGTTTAGCATGGAAGATATTGAGAACTCTCGGTCATGACGTTGACAAGAAAGGCATACCTCCCAAAATTTTATTTATCTCTGATTTAAGCTTCGAGCTCTGGCACCTCTGCAAATCCATGCCTCCCTCTGCGAAGGGCCTATCTATTTACTTTTATGCTATTTTACTTTTATTTTTGAGTCATCACCTTCTCAATCAAGCACCAGTCCTGAGAGCACTATTGTCATTCTAATGCATTGTGAGTAGTTAATGTTGTGTGCTTCATGATTGGATATCTTCTACCATGAATTACAATGTTTAGTCGCTGCTTGAACTTTGGAGGTGCTCTGCATTTATGTTTTGCGGTCTCAGAAAGGGCTAGCGAGATACCATGTTGTCATATTATATCATGATCATTTTGACAAAGTGTTGGCATTTGAGATATCTTATTATTGCTCGCTAGTTGATTATGCCATTGATATGAGTGAATATACTTTCTAAGAGTTATCATTTGCATGGTTAGTTCATGATCTTTACTGAAAACTTGGACACTACTTAAGCATATATATAGATACAAGAACAAAAGAGTTTGTAAAAGTTTTTCTTTATCACTTTTAGTTTGTCAACTGAATTGCTTGAGGACAAGCAATGAGTTAAGCTTGGGGGAGTTGATACGTCTCCGTCGTATCTACTTTTCCAAACACTTTTGCTCTTGTTTTGGCCCCTAATTTGCATGATTTGAATGGAACTAACCCGGACTGACGCTGTTTTCAGCAGAATTGCCATGGTGTTGTTTTTGTGCAGAAAATCAAAGTTCTTGGATTTGGATGAAACTTTTTGGAGAATTTTTATGGAATATATAAAAATTATTGGCGCAAGAATCAACAGAAGGGGGGCCACCCAGTGCCCACGAGGCACCAGGGCGCGCCCTGGTACCTCGTGGGGCCCACGTGGCTCCGTCTGACCTAATTTCAACGCTATAAATTCAGTTTCCCGAAGAAAAAAATAAGAGAGGAAGTTTTATTGCGTTTCACGATACGGAGCCGCCGCCACCTCCTGATCTTCATCGGGAGGCCAGATCTGGAGTCCGTTTGGGGCTCCGGAGAGAGGGATCTTTCAGCATCGTCATCATCAACCATCCTTCATCACCAATTTCATGATGCTCACCGCCGGGAGTGAGTAATTCCTTCGTAGGCTTGCTGGACGGTGATGAGTTGGATGAGATTTATCATGTAATCGAGTTAGTTTTGTTAGGGCTTGATCCGTAGTATCCACTATGTTCTGAGATTGATGTTGCTATGACTTTGCTATGCTTAATGCTTGTCACTAGGGCCCGAGTGCCATGATTCCAGATCTGAACCCCTTATGTTTTCATGAATATATTTGTGTTCTTGATCCGATCTTGCAAGTTATATGCACCTGCTATGTGTTATGATCCGCATACCCCAAGGTGACAATAATTGGGATTCTTTCCGGTGATTGTCGTAGTTTGAGGAGTTCATGTATTCACTAAGTGCTAATGCTTTGTTCCGGTTCTCTATTAAAAGGAGGCCTTAATATCCCTTAGTTTCCTTATGGTCCCCACTGCCACGGGAGGGTAGGACAAAACATGTCATGCAAGTTCTTATCGCAAGCACGTATGACTATATACGGAATACATGCCTACATTACATTGATGAATTGGAGCTAGTTCTGTGTCGCCCTAGGTTATGACTGTTACATGATGGATGTTATCCAACGTATATCACCGATCCAATGCCTACGAGCTTTTCACATATTGTTCTTTGCTAAGTTACTACTGTTGCTACTACTGTCACAATTGCTACAAAACTACTGCTGCTACCGTTACTGCTACTGTTACTATTATTGCTACTGCTATCAAACTATCATACTACTGTGCTACTGATCACTCTACTGCAGATATTTAGTCTCCAGGTGTGGTTGAATTGACAACTCAACTGCTAATACTTGCAAATATTCTTTGGCTCCTGTGACGCCCCTGCTCGATCGTGCACTAATCATACACGCAAATGCACACGATCGAGATCAGAGACTCACGGGAAGATATCCCAACACAACTCTAAACACAAATAAAAGGCATACAAGCTTTATATTACAAGCCAGGGGCCTCGAGGGCTCGAATACATAAGCTCGAGACATACAAGCATCAGCGGAAGCAACAGTATCTGAGTACAGACACAAAGTTAAACAAGTTGCCTTAAGAAGGCGAAAACAAACAACGACTCTGATCGAAAGAGGCAAGGCCTCCTGCCTGGGAGCCTCCTAAACTACTCCTAGTCGTCGGCGTCCTCCACGTAGTAGTAGGCTCCACCGGAAGTGTAGTAGCAGTCGTCAATGGGGTAGCTGGATCCTGGGTTCCATCATCTGGTCACAGCAAACGGGTATGGGGGAAAAGAATAGCAAAGCAACCGTGAGTACTCATCCAAAGTACTCGCAAGACTGATATCAGAACTATGCTAAGTATGCATCGGTATCAAAGGAATGGGGCTATATCTTTGGACTAAACTGCAGAAATGCCAGAATAGAGGGGGGGAAAGCCTAGCCTATCGAAGACTAGCATCTTCAGCGGTCTTGCAGCATTAGAAGAGTGCAGATTAGTAATATAACATAAGGTATCAAGCATGTTGAATCGAAGCCTAGAGATCCTTCCTCGTCTCCCTGCGAGAAAGTGATCCCGGAGCTTCCAATTAATTAAAAGTATCCAGTTCAAGTAGTAGTAGATCGGGATACAACACTGAGCGTCCTGTTACCGTGGACACAGCTATTCGAATAGATTACTTCCTTGCAGGGGTGCACTACTGTTACCCAACACGCTCGATTAACTCTCGCCGGACACACTTTTTCGGGTCATGCCCGGCCTCGGCTGATCGACACACCGCAGCCCTACCTAGAGCTCAACAGAGAGGTCCCCGCCGGTCTACATCCTAAGTATGCAGGGTTCTTGGGCCCATCCCCCCTTGCACTCCGGGTCGTTGTGTACATGGTTATATCCAGGCACCACCTCTGTCATGGATGGCGCCGATCCTGCCGTGCCGCACTGCTGAACTGGACGTCTGACAAAGCTTTCGGCTGATACATACGGCGTAGAGGGCCCCATAAACCATTATCCCACGTGGTGGTAGTGCGTATAGGGCCAACGACCCACTCAGATCAAATACCCAAATCCGTTAGCGAATTATTAGGAGCTCGCGGTGACAATCAGTACTCCTGTCGTCCCGTCTCGAGGAAGTGCAACAAGGGCTAGGCCCATCCCTCTCTAGGGCGGTCTCTGCCTGCCCGGCCGCGCCTCGTAATTATCTCGCGGGTACCCTTGGGTCAACCCGACTTCACATCTGTCGCGGGTACCCCTCGGGGCCTACCCGACTTTACCCATTATCTGTAGTAAGGTCAAGTAACCGTCTGTTCATATCATCAAGAGGGAATCCGAGGAATCACCCTCGATGGAGTCCTACTCGATGTATCCGTTAAGGAGAACCAGGAGGAATCACCCTCGATGGTTCCCACTTAAAGGGGTTGCACGACAGAGTCATCATCGGGAAGGGAAGAGTGAGGAATCACCCTCGGCAATCACCACCGATGTGATATACTACAGAGATATCATCGGGAGTGCAATACGAGGTATCACCCTCGGCACTCGATAGTAGCCCTGCAGAGTCGTACAACTAATGGGGTGTGCGGTGCTGTGTCGGTCTCGGCACATCGATCACAGAGATCGAGGCACTAGTAATAAAGCGGGGCAACCGGGACAAGGGTGAGGGGTCACTGATGGAACAATAACCAACCTATTCTAAGCAATTTAGGATAACAAGTAAGGTAACAACAACAGGTTACAAAAGCAGGCTATGCATCAGAATAGGAGCAATCAATTACAGTAGCAAAATCTAATGCAAGCATGAGGGAGAAGGAATAGGCGATATAGGAATGATCAAGGGGGTTTTGCTTGCCTGGAAGCTCTGCTAAAAAGGAAGAAGGGTCGTCGGTGACGTAGTCGATCGCAGGGGCAGCGCCGGTCTGGGAGTCTACCGGAGAGAAGAGGGGGAAGAAATAATAAATATAAAGCAAACAAATGCACACAGATGCTTGGCATGGCAGCACGTTATTCGAGAGGTGCCCTAACGCAGTACTACACAAGTTAGTCGGAGCGGGAAACATCTGGAGGTGTTTTACCAGCTCCGGGCATTTATCGGACAGATGAATCAGAGGGGAAGCTTCCATGTTCATCATGTTAGAGGGGTGTGGCATGTATGTGGGTGGCATATTCGGATTCTTCATATTTTTCTGAGCGTTTTTCATATATAAATTATTTTCATCCGAGTTACGGTTTATTTTAAATGATTTTTCAAAGTTTTAATGATTTTCTGGATTTTACTGAAATTTGGCTAATTCTGAGAATCCCCCAGTTTTAAACAACACTTATCTGTTTTCAGAAGACTATAACTATTGTTCTGTCCATCCTATGATTTTGTGCCTTATACCAAACTTGAGCATCTTTATGTGATCTACAAGATAGTACCAATTTCATCCATGTTAGAGTTCATTAGCTTGATCCAAACTTTGTTTGAAAAGTGCCACATGATGTTAACTCCAGAAACTGTTATAATTTACCAAGTTTGCTTGATGATTGCCGTTGATCCATAGCTGTAATGGAGATACTTCCTATAGGTGTTTTGCACTACAACAAGAGTACTATCATGCCATGCCCTCAGATGGCATGACAGATCCCTGTAGCATGCTTATTTACAGCTCTAAATTAACTATGACAATAAATCTGTTTTTCTGTTTTTTCAGTTAACAGAACATAGCATTTTGTCATTTTCATTGTATTTAATCCTTACTTCTTTTGAATTTGGTCTAATGGAATGTTTTGAACCTTCTCAAGTGTACTACCTTCCCACATAAATTTTACTCATGTTAACATTTGCTTAGTTGCTATTTAGGGACTGTCCAGAGGGCTAGTCAGTATAATATTAGTAGAGCTAGCTAGCGCTACAGTAACATTCAGTTACTGTAGCAGCAGCTGCAGAGCAGCGCGGGCGAGCAGTAGCCCTGCGGGCGTGGTGGCCGGCGTGCGAGGGCAGGCGCAGAGGCGGCCAGGGGGGCTCGCAGCGAGCGCGGTGCGGGCGAGGCACAGGGCGCGGCGGGGCTAGCGAGCAGCAACGGCAGCGAGCAGGAGCAAGCGGCAGCAGCAGTACGCAGCAGCGCAGGGAGCAGCGGCGGCGGCAGCAACAGAAGGTAGCGGCGGCAGGCAGGTAGCAGCACGGGGCAGCAGGCGGCAGCGGGCGGAGCGCGACGGCAAGCAGCGGGAGGCACGGCGCGGGCGTGGCCAGGGGGCAACCAGGGCGCGTGGACGCGGGCGACGCGGGCGCGAGTTCGGGTGGCGACGACACACGGCGTCCACGGCGAGGGAAGGCAGGGGGAATCGAGGGGGAACGGAGGAGTAGCTCACAGAGGAGCTCGGGGACGTGGTCGGGGAGGGGGAACGAGGACGGGGCGGCGTCGGGGCGACGAGCGGCGGGCGACGGCGACAGGCGGCGGCGTCGGGCGTCGCGGGGAGAGAGAGACGAGGAGGAGTGGGGGGGTTAGGTTTAGGGTTTCCAGGGGAGAGGCCATATAGGCCAGGGGTGGCCGGCTGGGCCGAGGCCCAGTTGGGCCGGGGGATTTCTGTTTTCTTTTTTTATAGCTTTGTTTTCTTTTATTAACTATTTTCTATTTTATTTTTAGTTTTACAAAATACAACACTAGCCCCTAAATTAGTATTACTAATTATGTCACTGCCACAAATAATTTGGCACCTAGATAAAGTAGTTTGCAATTTTATAATTTTAAAAAGGCTTTTAATTAATTGATTTAGCTGCTGTTTTAATTATTTTAGGACATTTAAATACTTTATAAAAATGTGGTTTCCCCACCATAATTATCTATGAATTATTTGTCACAATTTGAACATTTTAGTTTTTGGATTTGAACCACTTTTAATTTCACTTTAAATTTGAATTTTCAATTTGAATTTGGAATTTGAAATGAGATATGACTCAAATGTGATCAAGCACTGTTCCACTTTATGACTTGGCACTATCAAAAGGTGATTACTGTAGCTATTACATGGGGATGTTACAATTCTCCCCCACTATAAGAAATCTCGTCCCGAGATTTAAGAGGTGGAGTAAGGGGAATCTTCGGAATCAAGGAAGTACAGGAGAGTCAGGTTTCGATCCTGTGGAACTGTGGTTAGTATGGGTTACAAGCAGGGAGGGCGGTGACATCTTGCACGACCATGATAGTAAGGCACGTCAGAGGATAGTTTGTCAGCTATGTTGGCAACAACATCGGTACCAAGGGCGAGGGACGAAGAGAACAATTTTTCCGCTCGTTAAGACAAGGCGGAACAATAGGCAAAGTTCTCATCCACTGTCGGTTACCTGAATGCCAACAACAATAGTAACATGGTGTTACCGACAAAGTGGTACACCGGGGTGTTTGCATAAGGAGGGAATCATTACTGCTTAGATAAAAGCTAGATTTTAAGGAAGGTTAAACAGACCAATGGAAAAGAAAAATGTGATGATCTGATTCAACAGACCAACGGAAAGGAATAGTTGCAGACAATCCAGCTCTCCGGGTGAATGTGAGCACGAGAACCTAATGTTAGAGTTAGCAAAATCATTTAACCCGAAAGTATAAGAAATTTAGAGTCCCAGAGTAAGGAAGAGGAATAAAAGATCCTAATACCACCCATTTGGCGACGTGGCCCGTAAGCCACACAACCATGTTAGTAAAACAGTTTTCAAAGTCTAGACTCAACTTCGGCCAGGGAGTTGGAAAGGGGGCTACCTACAGGCAGTCGGCTCTGATACCAACTTGTGACGCCCCTGCTCGACCGTGCACTAATCATACACGCAAATGCACACGATCGAGATCAGAGACTCACGGGAAGATATCCCAACACAACTATAAACACAAATAAAAGGCATACAAGCTTTATATTACAAGCCAGGGGCCTCGAGGGCTCGAATACATAAGCTCGAGACATACAAGCATCAGCGGAAGCAACAGTATCTGAGTACAGACACAAAGTTAAACAAGTTGACTTAAGAAGGCGAAAACAAACAACGACTCTGATCGAAAGAGGCAAGGCCTTCTGCCTGGGAGCCTCCTAAACTACTCCTGGTCGTCGGCGTCCTCCACGTAGTAGTAGGCTCCACCGGAAGTGTAGTAGCAGTCGTCAACGGGGCAGCTGGATCCTGGGTTCCGTCATCTGGTCGCAGCAAACTGGTATGGGGGAAAAGAATAGCAAAGCAACCGTGAGTACTCATCCAAAGTACTCGCAAGACTGATATCAGAACTATGCTAAGTATGCATCGGTATCAAAGGAATGGGGCTATATCTTTGGACTAAACTGCAGAAATGCCAGAATAGAGGGGGGAAAGCCTAGCCTATCGAAGACTAGCATCTTCAGCGGTCTTGCAGCATTAGAAGAGTGCAGATTAGTAATATAACATAAGGTATCAAGCATGTTGAATCGAAGCCTAGAGATCCTTCCTCGTCTCCCTGTGAGAAAGTGATCCCGGAGCTTCCAATTAATTAAAAGTATCCAGTTCAAGTAGTAGTAGATCGGGATACAACACTGAGCGTCCTGTTACCGTGGACACGGCTATTCGAATAGATTACTTCCCTGCAGGGGTGCACTACTGTTACCCAACACGCTCGATTAACTCTGGCAGGACACACTTTTTCGGGTCATGCCCGGCCTCGGCTGATCGACACACCGCAGCCCTACCTAGAGCTCAACAGAGAGGTCCCCGCCGGTTTACATCCTAAGTATGCAGGGTTCTTGGGCCCATCCCCCCTTGCACTCCGGGTCGTTGTGTACATGGTTAGATCCAGGCACCACCTCTGTCATGGATGGCGCCGATCCTGCCGTGCCGCACTGCTGAACTGGACGTCTGACAAAGCTTTCGGCTGATACATACGGCGTAGAGGGCCCCATAAACCATTATCCCACGTGGTGGTAGTGCGTATAGGGCCAACGACCCACTCAGATCAAATACCCAAATCCGTTAGCGAATTATTAGGAGCTCGCAGTGACGATCAGTACTCCTGTCGTCCCGTCTCGAGGAAGTGCAACAAGGGCTAGGCCCATCCCTCTCTAGGGCGGTCTCTGTCTGCCCGGCCGCGCCTCGTAATTATCTCGCGGGTACCCTTGGGTCAACCCGACTTCACATCTCTCGCGGGTACCCCTCGGGGCCTACCCGACTTTACCCATTATCTGTAGTAAGGTCAAGTAACCGTGTGTTCATATCATCAAGAGGGAATCCGAGGAATCACCCTCAATGGAGTCCTACTCGATGTATCCATTAAGGAGAACCAGGAGGAATCGCCCTCGATGGTTCCCACTTAAAGGGGTTGCACGACAGAGTCATCATCGGGAAGGGGAGAGTGAGGAATCACCCTCGGCAATCACCACCGATGTGATATACTACAGAGATATCATCGGGAGTGCAATACGAGGTATCACCCTCGGCACTTGATAGTAGCCCTGCAGAGTCGTACAACTAAGGGGGTGTGCGGTGCTGTGTTGGTCTCGGCACATCGATCACAGAGATCGAGGCACTAGTAATAAAGCGGGGCAACCGGGACAAGGGTGAGGGATCACTGATGGAACAATAACCAACCTATTCTAAGCAATTTAGGATAACAGGTAAGGTAACAACATCAGGTTACAAAAGCAGGCTATGCATCAGAATAGGAGCAATCAATTACAGTAGCAAAATCTAATGCAAGCATGAGGGAGAAGGAATAGGCGATATAGGAATGATCAAGGGGGTTTTGCTTGCCTGGAAGCTCTGCGATCGTAGAAACTTTATTTTCTTATTACGATGATTCTCCACTTCACTCTGAAATTCTTTGAACTTTTCAAATGTTTCAGACTTGTGTTTCATTAAGTAAATATACCCATATCTACTCAAATCATCTGTGAAGGTAAGAAAATAATGATATCCACCGCGTGCTTCAACACTCATCGGACCGCATACATCGGTAATTATTTCCAACAAGTCATTAGCCCGCTCCATTGATCCGGAGAACGGGGTTTTAGTCATCTTGCCCATGAGGCATGGTTCACATGTCTCAAATGATTCATAATCAAGAGATTCCAAAAGTCCATCAGCATGGAGTTTCTTCATGCGCTTTACACCAATATGACCTAAGCGGCAGTGCCACAAGTATGTGGTACTATCATCATTAACTTTGCATCTTTTGGCATCAATATTCTGAACATGTGTATTGATACGTCTCCGTCGTATCTATATTTTTGATTGTTTCATGCCAATATTCGACAAATTTCATATACTTTTGGCAACAATTTATATTATTTTTGGGACTAACATTTTGATCCAGTGCCCAGTGCCAGTTCCTGTTTGTTGCATGTTTTTTATTTCGTAGAATATCCATATCAAACGAAGTCCAAACAAGATAAACATTTACGGAGATTTATTTTGGAATATATGTGAATTTTTGGAATAAGAATCAACGCAAGATTTATTTTGTATTCAATCTTTGTCTCAAAACCTCAGATTGGTACCTGTGGGTTGCTAGTAGTGTTGATTACATCTTGTAGTTGATGGTAGTTGGTTTATTTGGTGGAAGATTATATGTTCAGATCTATTATGCTATTCAATCCCTCTCTGATCTTGGATATGAACATGATTTGTGAGTAGTTACTTTTGTTCTTGAGGACATGGGAGAAGTCTTGTCATAAGTAATCATGTGAATTTGGTATTCGTTCGATATTTTGATGATATGTATGTTGTTGATTCTCTTAGTGGTGTCATGTGAACGTCGACTACATGACACTTCACCATCTTTGGGCCTAAGGGAATGCATTGTGGAGTAGTAATTAGATGATGGGTTGCTAGAGTGACAGAAGCTTAAACCCTAGTTTATGTGCTATTCCGTAAGGGGCTGATTTGGATCCATATGTTTAATGCTATGGTTAGAGTTATCTTAATTCTTCTTTCGTAGTCGTGGATGCTTGCGAGAGGGGGTAATCCTAAGTGGGAGGCTTGTTCAAGTAGTAACAGCACCCAAGCACCGGTCCACCCACATATCAAATTATCAAAGTAGCAAACGCGAATCAAACAAACATGATGAAAGTGACTAGATGAAATTCCCATGTGTCCTCGAGAACGCTTTACTTACTATAAGAGATCATTCCGGCTTGTCCTTTGCTACAAAAAAGGATTGGGCCAACTTGCTGCACTCTTTGTTACTATTGTTACTTGTCACTTGTTACAAATTATCCTGCTATCAAACTACTCATTACCGATAATTTTAGTGCTTGCAGAAAATACCTTGCTGAAACCGCTTGTCATTTCCTTCCGCTCCTCGTTGGGTTTGACACTCTTACTTATCGAAAGGACTACGATTGATCCCCTATACTTGTGGGTCATCAAGACTCTTTTCTGGCGCCGTTGCCGGGGAGTGAAGCGCCTTTGGTGAATGGAATTTGGTAAGGAAACATTTATATTACGTGCTGAAATTTACTGTCACTTGTCACTATGGAAAGTAATCCTTTGAGGGGTTTCTTCGGGGTATCTTCACCTCGGCCGGAAACACAAATAGTTGCTCCTCAACCTACTACACCTACTGAAAATATTTATTATGAAATTCCTCCGGGTATGATAGAGAAACTGCTAGCTAATCCTTATGCAGGAGATGGAACGGTACATCCTGATATGCACTTGATCTATGTGGATGAAATTTGTGGATTGTTTAAGCTTGCAGGTATATCCGGAGATGGAGTTAATAAGAAAGTCTTCCCTTTATCTTTGGAGGGAAAGGCATTAATGTGGTATAGGCTATGTGATGATACTGATACATGGGACTGGAACCGATTGAAACTAGAATTTCATCAGAAATTTTATCCTATGCATTTGGTTCATCGTGATCGGAATTATATATATAATTTTTGGCCTCGTGAAGGAGAAAGCATTGCTCAAGCTTGGGGGAGGCTTAAGTACATAATGTACACATGCCCCAATCATGAGCTCTCAAAAGAAATTATCTTACAAAATTTTTATGCTCGGCTTTCTCATGATAATCGAACTACGCTCGATTCTTCTTCGGCTGGCTCCTTTATGAAGAAAACTATTGAATTTAGATGGGATCTTCTGGAAAGAATTAAATGCAACTCTGAAGATTGGGAACTCGAGAAAGGTAATGAGTCAGGTATAATACTTGAGTTCGATTGTGTTAAATCTTTTATGGCCACCGATGCTTTTCATAAGTTTAGCACTAAATATGGACTTGACTCTGAGATAGTAGCTTCCTTTTGTGAATCATTTGCTACTCATGTTGATCTCCCTAAGGAGAAGTGGTTTAAATATCATCCCCCTATTAAAGAAAAGATTGAGGAACCCGCTAGTGTTAAAGAAGAAACAATTGTTTACCATGTTGATCCAGTTGTGCCTACTGCTTATATTGAGCAACCACCTTTTCCTGTTAGAATTAAGGAACATGCTAAAGATTCAACTGTGGTTAACAAAAGTAATATTAGAGCACCTAGACCCTCTGAACAAATTAAAGTTGAACCCGATGTTGCTATGGTTAAAGATCTCTTAGTCGATAATATAGATGGGCATGTTATTTACTTTTGTGAGGAGGCTGCTAGAATTGCTAAACCTGTTAAAAATGAACGAGATAAGTTAGACAAGAACAAGCCCGTAGTTGGTATGCCTGTTGTTTCTGTTAAGATTGGAGATCATTGCTATCATGGTTTGTGTGATATGGGTGCTAGCGTGAGTGCTATTCCATTTTCTTTATATCAAGAAGTAATGCATGAAATTGCACCTATTGAGATTGAAGATATTGATGTTACTATTAAGCTTGCTAATACAGATACTATTGCACCACTTGGGATTGTTAGAGATGTTGAAGTCTTGTGTGGCAAAATCAAATACCCTACTGATTTCTTAGTACTTGGTTCACAACAAGATAATTTTTGTCCCATTATATTTGGTAGACCTTTCTTGAATACCGTTAATGCTGAAATTGATTGTGTTAAAGAAAAGGTTCGAGTTAAGTTTGGTGATATATCTCATGAATTTAATTTCTCCAAGTTTCGTAGACAACCTCATGATAAAGAATTGCCTAGTAAAGATGAAATTATTGGTCTTGCTTCTATTGCCGTACCTCCTACTGATCCGTTAGAACAATATTTGCTAGACCATGAAAACGATATGCATATGAATGAAAGAAACGAAATAGATAAGATGTTCTTTGATCAACCACCTATCCTTAAACATAATTTGCCTGTTGAAATTCTTGGAGGCCCTCCTCCGCCTAAAGGTGATCCTGTGTTTGAATTGAAGCAATTGCCTGATACATTGAAATATGCTTATCTTGATGAAAAGAAGATATATCATGTTATTATTAGTGCTAAACTTTCAGCGCATGAAGAAAAGAGATTACTAAAAACTCTAAGGAAGCACCGAGCTGCCATTGGATATACTCTTGATGATCTTAAGGGCATTAGTCCCACTCTATGTCAGCACAAAATTAATATGGAGCCTGATGCTAAACCAGTTGTCGACCACCAACGACGATTAAATCCTAAGATGAAAGAGGTGGTAAGAACTGAAATATTAAAGCTTCTAGAAGTAGGTATAATCTATCCCATAGCTGATAGTAGATGGGTAAGTCCCGTTCATTGTGTCCCTAAGAAAGGAGGTATTACCGTTGTTTCTAATGATAAAAATGAACTCATTCCACAAAGAATTGTAACTGGTTATAGGATGGTAGTTGATTTTAGAAAATTAAACAAAGCTACGAGAAAAGATCATTACCCCTTACCTTTTATTGATCAAATGTTAGAAAGATTGTCTAAGCATACACACTTTTGTTTTCTAGATGGTTATTCTGGTTTTTCTCAAATACCCGTATCACAACCCGATCAAGAGAAAACCACCTTCACTTGTCCTTTTGAAACTTATGCTTATAGACGTATGCCTTTTGGTTTATGCAATGCACCTGCTACCTTTCAAAGATGTATGACTGCTATATTCTCTGACTTTTGTGAAAAGATTGTTGAGGTGTTCATGGATGATTTTTCCGTTTACGAAACTTCTTTTGATGATTGCTTAAGCAACCTTGATCGAGTTTTGCAGAGATGTGAAGAAACTAATCTTGTCTTGAATTGGGAGAAGTGCCACTTTATGGTGAATGAAGGTATTGTCTTGGGGCATAAAATTTCTGAAAGAGGTATTGAAGTTGATAAAGCTAAGGTTGATGCTATTGAGAAAATGCCATGCCCTAAAGATATTAACGGTATAAGAAGTTTCCTTGGTCACGCTGGTTTCTATAGGAGATTTATTAAAGACTTCTCTAAAATTTCTAGGCCTCTTACCAATCTTTTGCAAAAAGATGTTCCATTTGTTTTTGATGATGATTGTTTAGAAACCTTTGAAACACTTAAGAAAGCCTTAACCACTGCACCTATTGTTCAACCACCTGATTGGAACTTGCCTTTTGAAATTATGTGTGATGCTAGTGATTATGTTGTTGGTGCTGTTCTAGGACAAAGAGTTGATAAGAAATTAAATGTTATCCATTATGCTAGTAAAACTCTAGACAGTGCCCAAAGAAATTATGCTACTACTGAAAAAGAATTTCTAGCAGTTGTGTTTGCATGTGATAAATTTAGATCTTACATAGTTGATTCTAAAGTAACTGTTCACACCGATCATGCTGCTATTAAATATCTTATGGAAAAGAAAGATGCTAAACCTAGACTCATTAGGTGGGTTTTATTGCTACAAGAATTTGACTTGCATATTACTGATAGGAAGGGAGCTGAGAATCCCATAGCAGATAATTTGTCTAGAATGGAAATGTTCTTGATGACCCACTACCTATTAATGATGATTTTCCTGATGAACAATTAGCTATCATAAATGCTTCTCGTAATACTCCATGGTACGCGGACTATGCTAATTACATTGTTGCTAAATACATACCACCTAGTTTCACATACCAACAAAAGAAAAAGTTCTTCTTTGATTTGAGACATTACTTCTGGGATGACCCACATCTTTATAAAGAAGGAGTAGATGGTATTATTAGACGTTGTATACCTGAGCATGAACAGGAACAAATCCTACGGGAGTGTCATTCCGAGGCTTACGGAGGACACCACGCGGGAGACAGAACTGCACATAAGGTATTGCAATCTGGTTTTTATTGGCCTACTCTTTTCAAGGATGCTTGTAAGTTTGTCCTATCTTGTGATGAATGTCAAAGAATTGGTAATGTTGGTAGACGTCAGGAAATGCCTATGAACTATTCACTTGTTGTTGAACCATTTGATGTTTGGGGATTTGATTATATGGGACCTTTTCCTAAATCCAATGGGTATACTCATATTTTAGTTGCTGTTGATTACGTTACTAAGTGGGTAGAAGCTATTCCAACTAGTAGTGCTGATCATAACACTTCTATTAAAATGCTTAAAGAAGTTATTTTCCCAAGGTTCGGAGTCCCTAGATATTTGATGACTGATGGTGGTTCACATTTTATTCATGGTGCATTCCGTAAATTGCTTGCTAGATATGATGTCAATCATAGAATCGCATCTCCCTATCACCCTCAAACTAGTGGTCAAGTTGAATTGAGCAACAGAGAAATAAAATTAATTCTGCAAAAAACCGTTAATAGATCTAGAAAGAACTGGTCTAAGAAACTTGAAGATGCATTATGGGCTTATAAAACTGCTTATAAAAATCCTATGGGTATGTCTCCTTATAAAATGGTTTATGGAAAAGCATGTCATTTACCTCTTGAGTTAGAACATAAAGCATATTGGGCAATTAAAGAGCTGAATTATGATTTTAAACTTGCCGGTGAAAAGAGGTTATTTGATATTAGCTCATTAGATGAATGGAGGACCCAAGCTTATGAAAATGCCAAATTATTTAAAGAAAAAGTTAAAAGATGGCATGATAGAAGAATTCAAAAATGGGAATTTAAAGTAGGTGAGCAAGTTCTATTGTACAATTCTCGTTTGAGATTCTTTGCAGGAAAACTTCTCTCTAAATGGGAAGGACCGTATATCATTGAAGAAGTTTATCGCTCCAGAGCCATCAAAATAAATAACTTCGAAGGCACTAATCTAAGAGTGGTGAATGGGCAAAGAATTAAGCACTATATTTCAGGTACCCCCATTAATGTTGAAACTAATATTATTGAAACAATTACACCGGAGGAATACATAAGAGAGACCTCCCGGAACACTCCAGAACCCTGAAAAGGAGGAGGTATGTGATACGGTAAGTAAACCGAGTCCAAAAATTCCATAAAAATATTTTCTGTCAGTTTTGGAATATTTAGAAAAATACAAAAATAAGAAACAGCCGGGGGGACCCACCTGGTGCCCACGAGGCACCAGGGCGCGCCACCCCCCAGGCGCGCCCTGGTACCTCGTGGGCCCTACGTGAGCCTTCCCGACTCCGTTTTTCTTCTGGATTACTTGTTCTGCAAGATAAAAAATCTATATATATACTCCCAGACGTTTTGACCATCGTATCGCAGAAATCTCCTCTGTTCTTGTTTCGTGCTGTTTTCTGCCAGATTTTGAGGCTAGGCACCATGTCTTCTTCTTCCTCCAACAATGTGGGAGACGATGCTTGGTTAATGCAGATGGAGCTCCGGAGGGGGGAGGAAGGAGAAATTACCATGGAAGAAGATGATGGAGATTCGCTCGAGGTCCACCCACCAGTTTCCGAGAGGGGAACCCTTGCCGGTATCTCCAGAATTCCGAACCCGCATCAAGCCGTAAGAAGCACTACAGGCCATGGGAATCCAGAGGTACAAGAAGGGCTTCCCCTTAGAAGGCCCTTACACAGGTTATATCGGAACAATTTTCATAACTTGGTTCACAATTATGGGGTTGAAAATACTCCTCGTATGCACATACCCTCCAATTGGGACATCTCTCATCCAAGTGAAAGTGATGCAGGAAAGAACGCTTGGGGCCCGGAGAATAAGCATATTATGGCCGAAGTCCAAAGGAATACATAGATGATACAGCATGTGCTCCGGGAAATCCAGAGCCTAAAAGAGATCTTAATTAATGCCGTGAAGGACAAGCCCACCACTTCATCACCACCACCATCACCGAAGAAGGAGACTTGAGCACATGGGTATGGGCACTCCCCTTGGCTTGTGCCAAGCTTGGGGGAGGTGCCCCGGTATCGTATCACCATCACTTTTATTATCTTTACCTATTTTTAGTTCGATCCTTCGTTATTTCGTGATCTAGTTGAATAAAAATTTAGTATGATCTATTTTCGAGTGTTAGCTTCGTGATCTATCTATCTATGTAATCGAGTTGAGAGTTATATAATAAAGAGTAGTTTGAGTTTTTGTTTCTTTACTTTCATGTTCCAATTCTAGCAATGAAAATAATGAAAAAGATCATATGCTAATCTTATGAAAAGTAATGACATTACATAAAGAAAAGTATAAGTGGTAAAATTTATTGGAAGTTAACAAACATAACATTAGTCAATGATGCAATTCATGAAAGAATTAATAAGGGAAGAGAAGATTCACATGCAAATATACTATCTTGGACATCTTTTATGATTGTGAGCCCCCATTAAGTATTTTATGCCAAATTGTTGACGTTGGACAAGGAAGACAACGTAATGAATTATGTTTGTTCATATTCACATAGAAGTTATATTGTTATAGATCCTCCAACATGTGGTGCTTGCCCAATATCTTTGCTAGCCAAAAATCCGCACCAAGTAGAGATAATACTTGTGCATCCAAAACCTTTAAACCCAGTTTCATGCCATAAGAGTCCACTATATCTACCTATGGATTGAATAAGATCCTTCAAGTAAGTTGTCATCAGTGCAAAAAGCAATAAAAATTGCCTCTAAATATGTCTGAACTTTTATTGTAAGGGAAATAAGCTTTGTACGAACTTGTGATGGTAAAGAAATAAAAGCGACAGACTGGATAATAAAGGTTGCTATCATAAGGGGCAATATAAAGTGATGTTCCTTTGCATTAAGAGCTCTTGCATCCAACAACAAAAAGCGCATGACAACCTCTGCTTCCCTCTGCGAAGGGCCTATCCTTTACTTTCATGTATTTACTTTTTATGCAAGAGTCAATAGTGTTCTCCTCTATTTCCTTTTTATTTTTCTCTTTTGTAAGCATCATGTGGTGGGGAAAGATCTAAGCATATATATCCAGTTGGATATGAGTGATCATGAGTTATTATTGTTGACATCGCCCTTGAGGTGAATAAGTTGGGAGGCGAACTCACAAGCCCCTATCTTTCTATGTGTCTGGCTGAAACTTTTTGCTCCATATATATGTCGTGAGTGTTAGCAATCATAGAAGACTAAATGATGGTTGAGTATGTGGACTTGCTGAAAAGCTCCTACATGAGACCCTTCTTGAAAATATGATGAATTGCAATTGCATTGTTGACTGAGAACAAAGTTTGTTAGTTTTCAAGAAAGTTTATGCCTTATACTCCATTGTTGTGATGAATTATTACTTGCTCATGAGAAGTTTATGATAATAAATATTGCTGTTATAATAATGATCATGATGCTACTATGTCCGTATTTTGTTTTTATCGACACCTCTCTCTCTAAACATGTGGACATGATTATCGATATCGGCTTTCGCTTGAGGACAAGCGAGGTCTAAGCTTGGGGGAGTTGATACGTCCATTTTGCATCATGTTTTGCTATTGTTATTTATAGTGTTTTTGATCAATATAACACTTTGTGGAGCAATTATAATGCCTATTCTCTCTTAATATGCAAGATTTACACAAGGAGGGAGAATGCCGACAGTTGGAATTCTGGACCTGATAAAGCTATGTCAGAGATACCTATTCTGCACATCTCCAAATGAGCTAAAATTTCACGGAGAATTATTTTGGAATATATAAAAAATACTGGAATCAAGAAGTACCAGAGGGGGCCACCCAGGTGCCCACGAGGCACCAGGGCGCGCCACCCCCCAGGCGCGCCCTGGTACCTCGTGGGGCCCCTGGCCGTCCTCTGGCCCCCATTTTCTGGTATATAAGTCATTTTGCCCTAGAAAAAATATAGAGAAGACTTTCGGGACAGTGCGCCGCCGTCTTGAGGCGGAACTTGGGCAGGAGCACTTTTGCTCTCCGGCGGAGAGATTCTGCCAGGGATACTTCCCTCCGGGAGGGGGAAATCGTCGCCATCGACATCACCAGCGATCCTCTCATCGTGGGAGGACTAATCTTCATCAACATCTTCACCAGCACCATCTCATCTCAAACCCTAGTTCATCTCTTGTATTCAATCTTTGTCTCAAAACCTCAGATTGGTACCTGTGGGTTGCTAGTAGTGTTGATTACATCTTGTAGTTGATGCTAGTTGGTTTATTTGGTGGAAGATTATATGTTCAGATCTATTATGCTATTCAATCCCTCTCTGATCTTGGATATGAACATGATTTGTGAGTAGTTACTTTTGTTCTTGAGGACATGGGAGAAGTCTTGTCATAAGTAATCATGTGAATTTGGTATTCGTTCGATATTTTGATGATATGTATGTTGTTGATTCTCTTAGTGGTGTCATGTGAACATCGACTACATGACACTTCACCATCTTTGGGCCTAAGGGAATGCATTGTGGAGTAGTAATTAGATGATGGGTTGCTAGAGTGACAGAAGCTTAAACCCTAGTTTATGCGCTATTCCGTAAGGGGCTGATTTGGATCCATATGTTTAATGCTATGGTTAGAGTTATCTTAATTCTTCTTTCGTAGTTGCGGATGCTTGCGAGAGGGGGTAATCATAAGTGGGAGGCTTGTTCAAGTAATAATAGCACCCAAGCACCGGTCCACCCACATATCAAATTATCAAAGTAGCGAACGCAAATCAAACAAACATGATGAAAGTGACTAGATGAAATTCCCATGTGTCCTCGAGAACGCTTTACTTACTATAAGAGATCATTCCGGCTTGTCCTTTGCTACAAAAAGGATTGGGCCAACTTGCTGCACTCTTTGTTACTATTGTTACTTGTCACTTGTTACAAATTATCTTGCTATCAAACTACTCGTTACCGATAATTTTAGTGCTTGCAGAAAATACCTTGCTGAAAACCGCTTGTCATTTCCTTCTGCTCCTCGTTGGGTTCGACACTCTTACTTATCGAAAGGACTACGATTGATCCCCTATACTTGTGGGTCATCAAGGGGCTCCCGCCCCTCCGGGTGCCATGGAGGCCAAGGACCAATGGGGAAAACCTCCTCCCAACTAGGGGGGAGGCCAAGCAAGAAGAAGAAGAAGGGGGGCTCTCTCCCCCTCTCTCCCGGTGGCGCCAGAACACCGCCGGGGCAATCATCGTGACAGTGATCTACACCAACAACTTCACCGCTGTCACCACCAACTCTCTCCCCCTCTATGCAGCGATGTAACACCTCTTCTCCCCACTGTAATCTCTTCTTAAACATGGTGCTTAACGCTATATATTATTATCCAATGATATGTGGCAATTCTATGATGTTTGAGTAGATCCGTTTTGTCCTATGGGTTGATTGATGATCATGATTGGTTTGAGTTGTATGTTTTATTTTGGTGGTGTCCTATGGTGCCCTCCGTGTCGCGCAAGCGTGAGGGATTCCCGCTGTAGGGTTTGCAATACGTTCATAATTCTCTTATAGTGGGCGGCTAGAGTGACAGAAGCTTACACCCGAGTAAGGGGGTTGTTGTGTATGAGAGTAAAGGGGACTTGTTACTTAATGCTATGGTTGGGTTTTACCATAATGATCTTTAGTAGTTGCGGATGCTTGCTAGAGTTCCAATCATAAGTGCATATAATCCAAGTACGGAAAGTATGTTAGCTCATGCCTCTCCCTCATATAAAATTGCAATAATGATTACCGGTCTAGTTATCGATTGCCTATGGACAAATCATTTTCTTGTGTTACAAAAACTTTCTACTAAACAACTAACTTTTATTATCTTACAATTTACTCATAGTTTTATTATCTTGCAAATTACTCCTAGTTTTATTCTCATTAAGTACTTCTAGTCTTATCCTTACACCCGCAAAATAGTTTCATACTTGTTCTAGGTAAAGCGAACGTTAAGTGCGCGTAGAGTTGTATCGGTGGTCGATAGAACTTGAAGGGAATACTAATTCTACCTTTAGCTCCTCATTGGGTTCGACACTCTTATTTATTGAAAAAGCTACAATTGATCCCCTATACTTGTGGGTTATCAAGACCTTTTTCTGGCGCCGTTGCCGGGGAGCAATAGCGTGGGGTGAATATTCTCGTGTGTGCTTGTTTGCTTTATCACTAAGTAGTTTTTTTTGTGCTCTTGTTTTCTATCTTTAGTTATGGGTAGGAAACGTAAAATACCAAAAAAATTAGTTGTACCTGCTAAACCAATGGTTGAAGAACCACCCGAAATCTATCATACTGCTGAAGCTTTCTACTTGGATCATCTTCGATCCCTTTGTGCTCGTGCTGAAAACCCAACTAGCTTAGTTGAGGGAAAATCATTAGATGAGCATGCTCATTTTGTGCGACACCGCTTATCTCAAAAAGGGAAACTTTTATGTCATCATATTAATACTATGCATTGCTATGCTTGGAATTTATGCGAAATACATGATTTTACTTGTTGTTCTGGAGACCCTAAGAAACACCTTCCCTACCAATGTGAGTTTAGTGATAATGGAATTATATCTTATTATGCTAAAGGTGTTTATAGTTACTATGATATTGAACAAATTGAAGAATTTGTTGCTTTTAAGGGTGCTTATGAAATTGCTTCTTTGATTGAAAAGTATGATGCTACTCTTTACAAATCTGAAAATTTTGCTATACTTAAATATTGCTATGAAAACTATGCTTCTAATGCTTATGTTAAAGGATATATTGAGGACTCCTCCACTGTCCAAGAGGAGACTAATATTTTGCAGGAAACTATGGAAGAAGAAATTGCTGAAACTGTGAGCTCATTAGATGAAAAAGATGACGAGGAGAGTGAAGAACAAAAGGAGGAGGAGCGGTTTAGCTACCCATGCCCACCTTCTAATGAGAGTAACTCTTCAACTCATACATTGTTTAAATTCCCTTCATGCTTACCGAAGGATGAATGCTATGATAATTGCTATGATCCATTGGATTTGTTTGAAATATCCCTTTTTGATGAAATTGATGCTTGCTATGCTTGTGGCCATGATGCCAATTTGAATTATGCTTATGGAGACGAACTTGCTATAGTTCCTTATGTTAAACATGAAATTGTTGCTATTGCACCCACTCATGATAGTCCTATTATCTTTTTGAATTCTCTCAACTACACTATATCGGAGAAATTTGCGCTTATTAATGATTATATTGATGGGTTGCGTTTTACCGTTGCACATGATGTTTTTGATGAATATAATATGCATGTGCTTGCTGCTCCGAATTGCAATTATTATGAGAGAGGAACTACATCTCCGCCTCTCTATGTTTCTAATACGATAAAATTGCAAGAAACTGTTTATACTATGCATGGGCCTTTACTTTATGTGCATGAATTGTTCTTTATGACATGCCGATGCATAGGAAGAGAGTTAGACCTTGTCATTGCATGATATATGTTGCTTTGTGCTCACTGCTAAATTACAAATCATTGTTAATTAAAATTGGCTTTGATATACCTTGGGATCCGGGTGGATCAATTACTTGAGCAATTTATGCCTAGCTTAATGGCTTTAAAGAAAGCGCTGCCAGGGAGACAACCCGGAAGTTTTAGAGAGTCATTTATTTCTGTTGTGTGCTTTTAAAAAGTTTAAAAACAAAAAAATATAGAGGGGAACCTAAAAACATTACAAAAAGAAAAGTGAAAGTAAGAAAGACGAGCACTGTGGAAGCGGGAGCATGCCTTGAACTTTGTTCATGCCCATGGAAACTTTGTGAATCTTGAATTACAGAAACTTTTCAACAAAAATAATTATCCCCTTGTACAAATCCATTGTATTATAAAAATAATGTGCCAAGATTTACCATTAGGATGTTTAAATTGCTTGTTCGGTACGTGCAGTGCAAAAACAGAAACTTTTGCTGTAGTGCGTGAGTTTACATTTTTTACTGGAACATGCAAAAATTCTGAAATTTTTACACGGTAATGCTATGCAAATTATTTATTTTTCCCTAATTTTTCAGAATTTTTTGAGTTACATAAGTATATGTACCATCCGCATCTTTACAGACTGTCCTGTTTTCACAGATTGCTGTTATAGTTTCGTTATTTGCTTATGTTTGAAATCTTGTTGAGCTCCATTGACTTGGGAGCCATAGAATTGCGATAGCATACAGTGGGTAATGTTTGATTATAATTATACAATAATGTTAGAGCAGGACATGATGGGATTTGATGTTATATGTACTAACCCTTCTAATAAAAAGTTCGGTTAACTTTTGTGTGGATGAAGTGTTCGAAGATCGAGGAGGTATTGATATGAGAAGAATGAGGAGAGGCAAGAGATCAAGCTTGGGGATGCCCAAGGCACCCCAAGTAAATATTCAAGGAGACTTAAGCGTCTAAGCTTGGGGATGCCCTGGAAGGCATCCCATCTTTATTCGACAATTATCGGCATGTCTCGGTTTTTGTTTTGTTCACATGATATGCGTAAATTCTTGGAGCGTCTTTTGTGTTTATTTTTCCCTTTTCTTTTATGCACCATGCTGGTATGAGATAGTCCTTGGTTGATTTATAGAATGCTCTTTGCACTTCACTTATATCTTTTGAGTATGACTTTATAGAATGCTTCATGTGCTTAACTTATATCATTTGTAGTTTGGATGCCTGTTTCTCTACACATAGGAAAACCGTTATTTGTAGAATGCTCTTTTGCTTCACTTATATTTGTTAGAGCGTGGGCAAGTCTTTTGTAGAAAGAATTAAACTCTCATGCTTCACTTATATCTGTTAGAGCGTGGGCAAGTCTTTTGTAGAAAGAATTAAACTCTCATGCTTCACTTATATCTGTTTAGAGAGTCAACAGGAATTGGCCGTTCACATGGTTAGTCATAAAATCCTACATAAAACTTGTAGGTCATTGAATATGATATGTTTGATTCCTTGCAATAGTTTTGCGACATAGAGATGGTAATATGTGGGAGGTACTAGTGAATGATTGTGGTTTAGTAAGAATATTGGTGTTAAGGTTTGTGATTCCCGAAGCATGCACATATAGTCTATAGTTATGCAACGAAGTTACATCCTACTTATGGTGCATTATTCAGTGTTAGTTATGTTCAATGCATGTTTATGACCGTTTTCGATTTTTGGTTGGTCGCTTCTCAATCTATTTGCTAGCCTTCACTTGTACTAAGCGGGAATGCTGCTTGTGCATCCAACTCCTTAAACCTAAAGTTGTGCCAAATGAGTCCACCATACCTACCTATATGCGGTATTTCCATGCCGTTCCAAGTAAATTTGCATGTGCCAACTCTAATTATTCAAAATAAATTTCTGTTTTGTGTGCCTGTACCGCTCATGTGGCGGCAGGGGGTGGCCAATATCTTTCATGCTAGGCGGGTTATTCTCAAGATGAGTGTTTATTCACTTGTCATTGCATGAGAGAGTGGCAGGTAATAGGGATGCCCAGTCCCACAATGAATCAAAAATAATAATAACAAAATTCCTTGGAAAGTGTTGGTATGGAAGGCACCCGTGGATACGGCTAGCCATGGATTGTGAAAGAATGGTGGAAAGGAAATGAATTTTATTTTCTGTTTGGGAACCGCCTATAATGTGTCTAGCATGGAAGATATTGGGAACTTTCGGTCGTAGCGTTGACAGGAAAAGCATGCCTCTCAAAATAATTTTATCTCTCTAATTTAAGCTTTGAGCTCTGGCACCTCTGCAAATCTCTGCTTCCCTCTGCGAAGGGCCTATCTATTTTACTTTTATGCAATTTTTATTTTTTATTTTGAGTCTCCATCTTCTCTTATAAAGCACCAACTGGAGAGCACTATTGTCATACTTGTGCATTGGATGTAGCTAATATTGAGTGTGTATCATGACTGGATCAATGATTGAGCATAATGGGCTTGGGATAGCGTTCTTTAGCATTTTTATTTTGCAAGACATGATTGTTTGTTGGTATGCCTGAGTATTGATGTCTTTATGTCAAATTATAGACTATTGCTTTGAATCACTCGTGTCTTAATATTCATGCCATGATTAGATTATATGATCAAGATTATGTTAGGTAGTATTCCACATCAAAAATTATCTTTTTTATCATTTACCTACTCGAGGACGAGCAGGAATTAAGCTTGGGGATGCTGATATGTCTCCATCATATCTATAATTTTTGATTGTTTCATGCCAATATTCGACAAATTTCATATACTTTTGGCAACAATTTATATTATTTTTGGGACTAACATATTGATCCAATGCCCAGTGCCAGTACTTGTTTGTTGCATTTTTTTTGTTTCACAGAATATCCATATCAAACAAAGTCCAAACATGATAAAAATTTACGGAGATTTATTTTGGAATATATGTGTATTTTTGGAAGAAGAATCAACGCAAGACGGTGCTCGTGGGCCCCATGAGGCACCAGGGCGCGCCCAGGGGGGTAGGGCACGCCGTGGTGCCTTGTGAGCCCCTCGTAAGTCGGTTGACGCCCTTCTTTCGCCGCAAGAAAGATAATATCGGGAAAAAAACCGTGTTAAAATTTCAGCCTGATCGGAGTTACGGATCTCCAGGAATTTAAGAAACGGTGAAAGGCCAGAAAACAGGAACGTGAAACAGAAGAGAACAGAGAGAGAGATCCAATCTCGGAGGGGCTCCCGCCCCTCCGGGTGCCATGGAGGCCAAGGACCAGAGGGGAAAACCTCCTCCCATCTAGGGGGAGGCCAAGCAAGAGAAGAAGGAGGGGGGGCTCTCTCCCCCTCTCTCCCGGTGGCGCCGGAACGCCGCTGGGGCAATCATCGTGACGGCGATCTACACCAACAACTTCGCCGCCGTCACCACCAACTCTCTCCCCCTCTATGCAGCGATGTAACACCTCTTCTCCCCACTGTAATCTCTACTTAAACATGGTGCTTAACGCTATATATTATTATCCAATGATATGTGGCAATTCTATGATGTTTTAGTAGATCCGTTTTGTCCTATGGGTTGATTGATGATCGTGATTGGTTTGAGTTGTATGTTTTATTTTGGTGTTGTCCTATGGTGCCCTCCGTGTCGCGCAAGTGTGAGGGATTCCCACTGTACGGTTTGCAATATGTTCATAATTCTCTTATAGTGGGCGGCTAGAGTGACAGAAGCTTACACCCGAGTAAGGGGGTTGTTGCGTATGGCAGTAAAGGGGACTTGTTACTTAATGCTATGGTTGGGTTTTACCTTAATGCTCTTTAGTAGTTGCGGATACTTGCTAGAGTTCCAATCATAAGTGCATATGATCCAAGTACGGAAAGTATGTTAGCTCATGCCTCTCCCTCATATAAAATTGCAATAATGATTACCGGTCTAGTTATCGATTGCCTATGGACAAATCATTCTCTTGTGTTACAAAAACTTTCTACTAAACAACTAACTTTTATTATCTTGCAATTTACTCATAATTTTATTATCTCGCAAATTATTCCTAGTTTTATTCTCGTTAAGTACTTCTAGTCTTATCCTTACACCCGCAAAATAGTTTCATACTTGTTCTAGGTAAAGCGAACGTTAAGTGCGCGTAGAGTTGTATCGGTGGTCGATAGAACTTGAAGGGAATATTAATTCTACCTTTAGTTCCTCATTGGGTTCGACACTCTTATTTATCGAAAAAGCTACAATTGATCCCCTATACTTGTGGGTTATCATGTATCACCACGATCGAGATTCAACAAGAATAAACCATTCAACAAGGGTGCATGACCATAAAAGATATTATTCATATAAATTGAACAACCATTATTCTCTGACTTAAATGAATAACCGTCTCGCAATAAAGAAGATCCAGATATAATGTTCATGCTTAATGCAGGCACCAAATAACAATTATTTAGGTTTAAAACTAATCCCGAAGGTAGACGTAGAGGGAGCGTGCCGACGGCGATCACATCAACCTTGGAGCCATTCCCAACGCGCATCGTCACCTCGTCCTTAGCTAGTCTCCGTTTATTCCGCTGCTCCTGTTTCGAGTTATAAATATTAGCAGCCGAACCAGTATCAAATACCCAGGCGCTACTACGAGCACTAGTAAGGTACACATCAATAACATGTATATCAAATATACCTTTGTTGACGTTGCCAGCCTTCTTATCTGCCAAGTACTTGGGGCAGTTCCACTTCCAGTGACCATTCCCCTTGCAATAGAAGCACTCAGTCTCAGGTTTGGATCCAGCCTTGGGTTTCTTCATGGGAGCGGCAACTGTCTTGCCATTCTTCTTGAAGTTCCCTTTCTTTCCCTTGCCTTTCTTGAAACTAGTGGTCTTTTTAACCATCAACACTTGATGCCCCTTCTTGATTTCTACCTCCGCGGCCTTAAGCATCGCGAAGAGCTCGGGGATAGTTTTCTCCATCCCTTGCATATTATAGTTCATCACAAAGCCCTTGTAGCTTGGTGGCAGTGACTGGAGAACTCTGTCAATAACCGTCTCATCTGGAAGATTAACTCCCAACTGATTCAAGCGGTTGTTATACCCAGACATTTTGAGTATATGCTCACTAACGGAGCTGTTCTCCTCCATCTTGCAGCTAAAGAACTTGTCGGAGGTGTCATACCTCTCAACCCGGGCATGAGCTTGAAATACCAATTTTAGCTCATGGAACATCTCATATGCTCCTTGATGCTCAAAACGTCTTTGGAGCCCCGGTTCCAAGCCGTAAAGCATGGCGCACTGAACTATCGAGTAGTCATCAGAACGTGCCTGCCAGATGTTCACAACATCCACAAACGACGCTAGAAGGGGTGCTTCACCTAGCGGTGCATCAAGGACATAAGCCTTCTGTGCAGCAGTGAGGATAATCCTCAAGTTACGGACCCAGTCCGCATAGTTGCTTCCATCATCTTTCAACTTATCTTTCTCTAGGAATGCATTAAAATTCAGGGGAACTACAGCGCGAGCCATTGATCTACAACACAATCTTGCAAAGACAATTTAGACTAAGTTCATGATAATTAGTTCAGTTAATCAAATTACTAATGAACTCCCACTTAAATCAACATCCCTCAAGTTGTCTAAGTGTTACATGATCCACATCAACTGACCCATGTCTGATCATCACGTGAGATGGGGAAGTCATCAATGGTGAACATCTCCATGTTGATCATATCTACTATATGACTCATGTTCGACCTTTCGGTCTCTCGTGCTCCGAGGCATGTCTGTACATGCTAGGTGTAGGATCGAAAGTATGTCTAGAGGGGGGGTGATTAGACTACTCGACCAAATAAAACCTAACCTTTTCCCAAATTTTAGTTGTAGGCAGATTTTAGCAATAGTACATGTCAAGCATCACCCTACACATGCAATTCTAAGAGTATAGCAGCGGAATGTAAGCAATTGCATATGTATGTAAAGGAGGGATTGGAGATTTCAAACGCAATGAAGACACGGTGGTTTTTGGCGTGGTTCCGATAGGTGGTGCTATCGTATGTCCACGTTGATGGAGACTTCAACCCACGAAGGGTAACGGCTGCGCGAGTCCACAGAGGGCTCCACCCACGAAGGGTCCACGAAGAAGCAACCTTGTCTATTCCACCATGGCTTACGTCCACGAAGGACTAGCCTCACTCGGGGTAGATCTTCACGAAGTAGGCGATCTCCTTGCCCTTACAAACTGCTTGGTTCAACTCCACATTAGGTTGGAGGCTCCCAAGTGACACCTAACCAATCTAGGAGACACCACTCTCCAAAAGGTAATAGACGGTGTGTTGTTGATGAACTCCTTGCTCTTGTGCTTCAAATGATAGTCTTCCCAGCACTCAAACACTCCTCACAGATTTGGTTATGGTGGAAGAAGAATTTGAGTGGAAAGCAACTTGGGAAAGGCTAGAGATCAAGGTTCAAATGGTAGGAATGGAATATCTTGATCTCAACACATGAGTAGGTGGTTCTCTCTCAGAAAATGAATGGTGGAAGTGTAGGAACGTTCTGATGGCTCTCCTTACTGAGAAGGATGGGGTGGAGGGGTATATATAGCCTCCACACAAAATCCAACCGTTACACACTTTTGACCCAACTCGGTGGCACCGAAACGATCATCTCGGTAGCACCGAACTGTGTAAAAGATTTGAACTTTAGGAATCTCGGTGGGACCGATACGAACAACTCGGATGGACCGAAGTGCAATGGCTTAGGGCAATCCTCATCTCGGTGGCACCTATTGCATCAACTCGGTAGGACCGAAGTGAAGCAATAAGGCAACAGAGAGTTGGCAAGCCATCTTGTTGAGACCGATATGCATAACTCGGTGAGACCGAAGTGAATGCAACCGATTACAGAGAGTTGGCAAGGCCATCTTGGTGGGACCGAGATCCATTTCGGTGGATCCGATTTGTTAGGGTTTTGGCAGTGGCTAAGTCTTGGATGAACTCGGTGGGGCCGGATTGGAAATTTCGGTGGGGCCGAGTTGGACTTTAGGTTTAGGACATATTTGGGTAGAGTGAGTGGTTGAGGGTTTAGGAATACTGTCACTAAGCACTTGAGCAAAAAGACCATTAAGCAACACCTCATCCCCTTTTAATAGTATTGGCTTTCCTATGGACTCAATGTGATCTTGGATCACTAAACCAAAAATGTAGAGTCTTGATCTTTTGCCAATCCTTGTCCTTAGCATTTTGAGGGGTCCACGTCTCTAGTCCATGCCATGCCAATCATTGAACATCCTGAAATCTTAATCTTGAATGGACATTAGTTCAATGAGATATATGTTGTTATGAATTACCAAAACCACCAAGGGAGCAAATGTGCTTTCAATCTCCCCCTTTTTGGTAATTGATGACAACATATAGATCAAAGCTTCGACAGATGATTAAGTGAATGAAATACATCGTCGCTTTGAGAAGTATGTGATAAGCAAGAGCTCCCCCTAAATTTGTGCATTATTAAAAATTTGCGTTTGAATGCCAATGCACAATCGATTAGGCTCATGGGTTACTCTTCCATGTCACATACATCTTGGTGGAGCGCGCAAAATGATATGATTGGAAAGGTAAGGACGCATCACCAACATAAGGAATGATACATAAATGAATGATCATACAGATAATGACAGAGATAAACATGGATCATCACAATAGGCATAGTATGATCAAACATCATGATAAGCGTAAACAGAATATCTCACAGACACTGTAGCAAGCACACACATAACAAAGTATCAACGAACAAGCAAACAAGTAGCAAATGAACTCGAGAGAAAAACCAACAAAACACTCTCTCTCGAAGCCTATAATCTACAAATTCTCCCCCTTTGGCAACAAGTACCAAAAAGTTCGAATCGTATAGCACTAGTCGGCTCTCTAGGCACGGTCCTCCGAAGCTCCTGAAGGCGATCTTCTGCTGGCGGCTCCAGTGTGCATAGACGGCGTTGAGATAAGAGCGTCCGCGAATGCTTCTGCTGATGACTGCTGGACTGGAGGAGTGGAGACCTGCTGTGGTACTGTGGCTGTGGTGGCTGGTGCAGATACTGTGGTCCGTGGATCCACTACTGGCACTGCAGCTGACCGGGCAGCCCTAGGCACTTGCTGAAACTGCTCTGTGGTCGGTCTCTCATCTTCACTGTCATCTGATCTGGCTTGCTTGACAGCATCTACATCTCCTTGCAGCTGTTCCACTGTGGTCTGAATCTCAGTCACCTTGACATCCAAATCATGAAATTTGGTCTCAATGATCCGCTCAAAACTAGCCTGGGTCTGGGTGAGGTTGGCCAGACTTCGCTCAATCCTCAGAGTGGCCTCAAGCAGATATTGCATTTGATCCTTTGGTGTCTTGAGATTCGCAATTGGAGCATTGGGAGCTGCTGCTTCCTGAGCTGCTTTAGCTTCTTGGGCTTTGCGGATTTCCTCTTGAGCTTGTGCAGAAGTGGGATGCGAAGAATCCATCACTATGACGTTGTCCTCAAACTCTAGACGGAGTGGCAAATGCTCTCGATCAAGAAGATACGTGCTGGTTCCAACCTTGGAATTGATCAACAACTGAATATGTGGAGCATAACCACACGATCTCTTCTGATCTGCTGCTGTCCTCTTGATAGTCTCAACTATCAGGCTCATCACCTTGAATTTCTGAGGAGTATCAAATAAGTGCAGCAAGTTGATGGAGTGGCCACGAATCATCTTATCATCGCCTGACTTGGGTAACAAGGTGTACCACAAGATTGTGTTTGAGGTGGCCAGACCTGGTAGCAAATGCTTCACTGATCCAAGCTTATGTGTTTCAAGGTCCTTCTGAGGAATTGCAGTGTACATGTTGGCCATAGAGTTGTGATCCATCTTGAGCTTGGGATATATGTCAATATCATCATCCTCTTCCTTGGGTGCATCAAGAAGATTTGCCCACTCTGAGATGGTTGACTGGTATCTTATACCCTCAGTCATCCACACAACGCGGCCATCTGGATAGAAGTGTGCAGTAGAGCAAAATTGCATGATCATCTCGTCATTCCACTTGGTCAACTTCTTTCCAACAAATTCGTCAACTCCTGCAATTCTGAAGCTTTCATGGACGTGGGGGAAATAATCCTCGTTCTCATCGATGTATTCCCAATCCACCCACTTCATGTCACTGACTATGGGATTCTTGTCAAGCAATACTGTCTCATAAAAGTCCTGTTGTTCACGGGTGTGAAAACGATAATCACAAGTAGTCCTTCTTCTGATAGCATAAGGATCTGACAATCTCCATTGACGCAGTCCTTTGTCCTTTCTCAACATCATGTTCTCAGCTACTGGGTGTGCGTTGTCATGGTCTGGTATCTTTGGCTTCAACTTTCTGAGCACTAGAGGCTCTTCATCAACATTTGATTCAGGCACTGGGGCCTTGTTCTTCTCTGCAGCAGATATGTTCCTGGTTGATCTCTTGGGTGCTGGTGCCTTAGGCTTTGACTTGGGAGGTGCAGCAGTCTTGATTGCATCAGACATGAGCTTCTGTGCTTTTGCAGGGGGTGCAGCAGCTGGCTCATCCTCCTCCTCTTCTTCCTCCTCATCAATCATCATGGAGGGTCTGCCAATCACATGGGCAGTAGTTTTTCTTATCCTCTTCTTCTTAGCACCTGCAGCTGCCTCACTAGGCTCTTCAAGAGTGAATTGCATGGACTGTTTTGGCACTTTCCTTACAGCTGTTCTCTCTTTGACAGATGTAGGCTTGGAGCTGTACTCTTTAGCTAGCACTACTCTCTTCTTCTTGGTTGCTGTCTCACTGGCAACAAAATCCTCATCCTCACTGTCTGAGGTTTTCTTCTTCCTTGTTCTGGTTGCAGCTTTAGGAAGATCTGGAGAGCTTCTCTCCCCCTCATAGAAACTTTCATTATGGCTTGATCCTTCACTCATCTCTGCCTGCTGTTCAGACCTGTTCTGACAGTCACTGCCACTAGACATCTTGCTGAGCTGACCCTGTGAATAGATGGGTATGGGTAGAGTAGATGAGTCATCACAAAAAGCAGATAGTTTTTCATAAAAATGAGTTCAAACTTTAGTTCTAGGTTTTCACAGAATGCAGTTCGGATGGACCGAGTTGGTAATCTGGTGACACCGAAGCACACTACAGAGACATGGCACGCCATTTCGGTCAGACCGAGATGGGTTTCGGTGACTCCGAGATGCTAGGGTTTCACTGAGATGTTACTTTCGGTCTTACCGATTCGCACAACTCGGTGGCACCGAGATGTACTAGTGCTATGGCCAGGGCCAAATCGGTGGGACCGAAAATTCCTATTCGGTCGGTCCGACATGCGTTCGGCGGAAACCTAACCCTAAATTTTTTGCTCGAATCTCGTTCAAACGAACTAATCTGGTGGAAAGAGGATTGCATTCGTGGCAAGATTACAGGCAGTCCAATCGTGCATTGAATCGGAAAAGGGAAGCACGAAAGGGATCGAAACTCACCCTAACTCGGTGGAGTTTCTCTACGGCGGCAACGGTGGTGGAGATTACCGTTAACGGCAACGGAATCCTGTGGCGAGGGCGTGCTGGAGACGACGACGACGATCCGAAGACCAAAGGGGCGGCAGCAATGGGGCGCGGGCGCGTGACGTTTGAAGAAATTTTCAACCGCACGGTTCGCTGGGAATATATACCCATTCACTGTCGGTGGCACCGAGTGGAACAAATCGGTAGCACCGAGACGTGCAACTGCTTGCAGTTACAGCAACTCGGTCCAACCGAGTTGGTCTAATCGGTAGCACCGAGATGAAAGCCTAGATCAGTCTAAATGCTTTCGGTTCGACCGAGTTTGAGTAGGTTGGTCTGACCGAAATCAATTAGAAGGTTTTGGAGGTTCAGCCCTTTCAGATCGGTGGCTCCGAGTGCTCCTCACCCGGAGGGTCCGAAAATGACTTGTTCAATTTTTGTGATGCAGCAAGAATAGAATTTGAGACAAGAAAGCATAGATAGCTAGAGAAGGTTCTTAGGCATTCTTGTACATCCACTTGGCCAGAAAAACCAAGACAATCAAAACAACAAATGGATGTCCTCGAATGATGAAAACATGCAAATCAACATGCTCACACAATAAGATAGCAAATGAAATATGTGTCAAACATGCACAACCAATTCTAGCATCTATCAAGCAATGGCGATGACTAGGTCATCTATATATGAGTATATTGACTTAGGAGCCAAATGAGAACATTTGATCATAGGTCATACTCATCGTTTAAGCACAAGTGGGGTTACCACTTTTACATAAAGCATTAATGTGTTCACACCATTAGAGTTGCTTTAGCTCAATTTTTAGAGCAAAGCTCCCCCTAGATGTGATATCCCCCCTAAGAGGGTTGAACTAACCTTGGGTTTTGTCGATGATGACTTCATGTAGATGTTGAAGATGTGGATGCTCAATGTTGATGTAGACCATCAAAAGTTGGGAGCAATCCTTTGGAGTTTTGTGCTTTCAATACCTACATGGGTTAGTCCCACACAAGGAACATACAAGGATATCCATAGACATAGAGTGAAATACACATATGATGATGTCCATGAATGCATTGATTACCTTGTCCCTTACCTTACCAACAAGAGGGTTTGTGACTCCATGAACTTGTGCAAAATGTGGAAGTTGGTTGCACAAGTCCTTGCCATAAAGAATATGAGTGAAGTTTGTTGGCGGAGTCAGCCTCAAGAACTCTCTAGTTCTTCTTCTTTTGGATCCACATCAACTTGATGGGAATCCTTGGAGTTGTAGTAGCACTTGATGAAGTAGAACTTGATGAAGTCTGGGGACCCCACTTGACCATGGCTTGAGGAGCTTCTTCAAATGAATCAATCTCTTCTTGAAGCTTGTCCTTGCCTTTTAGCTTGTGGTCTTGTGGTGGAAGGTCTTCTTGAGCTTGTGTTCCCTTGAAGGAAGTAGGATCATACTTCTCTTGTTGAGGAACAAACTTCATCTTGGGGTATTGACCTTCTTCCCACTCAACTCCATCGGCATTGAACTTTCGTTCAAAACCAACACCTTGGTTCTTCCGGTGCCTTCCTTGCTTGCGTATAATTTCCTCAAATTGTTTACTCCTGGCAAGACTCTTGTAGACACCTTTTTCTATAATTCCTTTCAATAGCATATTTTCTTGCTCAAGTGTAACTTGTCTAAGAGAATCATTAGTGGAATCAATAGAACTACTAGAAGCAACAACATTGGATTTAGCATTGTTATTGTTACTACTAGAGGTAGAACCATTTTTACCCTTGTTGCTAGTTTGCTTAGGTTTAACTTGTGGCATAAAGGTAGACAAGAGTAAACGTTTGGCAAGATATGAAGAACTCTTCTTTCGAAGATCGTCATTGATAGCTTTAAGAAACTCATGCTCTTGCTCTAAATTTAGCTTCTCGAAGCGTAGCTTCTCATGAGTTCTTAGAAGTTCTCTATGATCCTCTTGAGTTGTTTCATGAGCTAACTTAAGAGCATTTAGTTCTTTAGTTAGGCGCTCAATCTCCTTCATAGCATTGCCACTCGTTTCCTCTTGACTATAATGATTACTAGCATTTTCATTATAGCTCACATCACTAGCCCTATCAACAAGTAAATCATCATCACCAAGCAAATCATTTTCATCACTATTAAAAATCAAGATACTCGGGGTGTGATACCTTAGGGCCTTTTGCCATGAAGCATCTTCCAATTCCTTCATTTGGTGAGACAAATAGATCGTAGGAGTTGGATGACACAAGTGCAAGTCCGGCAACACCTTCATCTTGACTATAGTCGGAGTTGGAGTGATAACTTCTCTCGGATTGGTTGTCGGAGTCGGAGCCGGAAACCCATTCACCAACATGAGCTTGATGTCTTCTTCTTGTGTAGCTCCTTGATGACTTGTCCTTCCTCTCCGAATCCTTACTTCTTTGAGAGTGTCTTCGTTCATAATAATCATCTCTACTCCTTCTCTCTTTATGAGGTGATTCATCTCTTCTATGTCTTCCTCTTGGTGATTCGTCTCTTTTTTTGTAGGGAGCCGTACACTCATTTGAGTAGTGTCCGGGCTTTCCACAATTGTAACAATTATGGTCACGACTTGATGATCTTTTCTCATAGTGTCTTGAGCTAGAGCTTCTTTCTTTCCCTTTATTCTTGTAGAACTTGTTGAACCTTTTCACCATTAGGCTTATCTCTTCATTGGATACTAGCTTGTCACTTGGAGTTGTTGGAGCATCGATTGAGGCTTTGTAAGCACCACTTGACTTGTTGTGCAGCTCCTCTTTGTCCTTGAGAAACATTTCATGAGCAACGATCCTTCCAATGACTTCCGTGGGCTTGAGATCTTTGTAATTTGGCATCATTTGGATCAATGTGCATACGGTATAATATTTTCTATCCAAAGCTCTAAGTATCTTTTTGATGATGAATTTGTCGGTCATCTCTTCACTTCCTAAGCCGGCAATCTCATTTGTGATGATAGCAAGCCTAGAGTACATCTCTGCGACTCCTTCACCATCCTTCATCTTGAACTTGTCAAGTTGGCTTTGAAGCACATCCAACTTAGATTCCTTGACAGACTCGGTACCCTCATGCATATCAACCAATTATCCCAAATTTCCTTTGCATTCTCGAGGCGGCTGATTTTGTTGAATTCCTCGGGACATAGACCGTTGAATAGAATGTCACATGCTTGAGCATTGTATTGCAACATCTTCAATTCTTCCGGGGTTGCTTCACGATCCGGTTCCTTGCCATCCTCAAAGAAGTCACCTTGCAAGCCAACACGAACAATAGCCCAAACGGCAGGGTTATGACCAAGAATATGCATTTTCATCTTATGTTTCCAACTAGCAAAGTTTGTACCATCAAAATGTGGACCTCTATGGTGATAGTTACCCTCACTAGACGCCATACTCTCCTAGGTTGTGAAACCAAGGCTATGATCACCAAAGCTATGGAAATCAAGGCTTACGGAGACCAAAGCTCTGATACCACTTGTAGGATCGAAAGTATGTCTAGAGGGGGGGGGTGATTAGACTACTTGACCAAATAAAACCTAACCTTTTCCCAAATTTTAGTTGTAGGCAGATTTTAGCAATAGTACATGTCAAGCATCACCCTACACATGCAATTCTAAGAGTATAGCAGCGGAATGTAAGCAATTGCATATGTATGTAAAGGAGGGATTGGAGATTTCAAACGCAATGAAGACACGGTGGTTTTTGGCGTGGTTCCGATAGGTGGTGCTATTGTACGTCCACGTTGATGGAGACTTCAACCCACGAAGGGTAACGGCTGCGCGAGTCCACGGAGGGCTCCACCCACGAAGGGTCCACGAAGAAGCAACCTTGTCTATTCCACCATGGCTTACGTCCACGAAGGACTAGCCTCACTCGGGGTAGATCTTCACGAAGTAGGTGATCTCCTTGCCCTTACAAACTGCTTGGTTCAACTCCACATCAGGTTGGAGGCTCCCAAGTGACACCTAACCAATCTAGGAGACACCACTCTCCAAAAGGTAATAGACGGTGTGTTGTTGATGAACTCCTTGCTCTTGTGCTTCAAATGATAGTCTTCCCAGCACTCAAACACTCCTCACAGATTTGGCTATGGTGGAAGAAGAATTTGAGTGGAAAGCAACTTGGGAAAAGCTAGAGATCAAGGTTCAAATGGTAGGAATGGAATATCTTGATCTCAACACATGAGTAGGTGGTTCTCTCTCAGAAAATGAATGGTGGAAGTGTAGGCACGTTCTGATAGCTCTCCTTACTGAGAAGGATGGGGTGGAGGGGTATATATAGCCTCCACACAAAATCCAACCGTTACACACTTTTGACCCAACTCGGTGGCACCGAAACGATCATCTCGGTAGCACCGAACTGTGTAAAATATATGAACTTTAGGAATCTCGGTGGGACCGATACGAACAACTAGGATGGACCGAAGTGCAATGGCTTAGGGCAATCCTCATCTCGGTGGCACCGATTGCATCAACTCGGTAGGACCGAAGTGAAGCAATAAGGCAACAGAGAGTTGGCAAGCCATCTCGGTGAGACCGATATGCATAACTCGGTGAGACCGAAGTGAATGCAACCGATTACAGAGAGTTGGCAAGGCCATCTCGGTGGGACCGAGATCCATTTCGGTGGATCCGATTTGTTAGGGTTTTGGCAGTGGCTAAGTCTTGGATGAACTCGGTGGGGCCGGATTGGAAATTTCGGTGGGGCCGAGTTGGACTTTAGGTTTAGGACATATTTGGGTAGAGAGAGTGGTTGAGGGTTTAGGAATACTGTCACTAAGCACTTGAGCAAAAAGACCATTAAGCAACACCTCATCCCCTTTTAATAGTATTGGCTTTCCTATGGACTCAATGTGATCTTGGATCACTAAACCAAAAATGTAGGGTCTTGATCTTTTGCCAATCCTTGTCCTTAGCATTTTGAGGGGTCCACGTCTCTAGTCCATGCCATGCCAATCATTGAACATCCTGAAATCTTAATCTGGAATGGACATTAGTTCAATGAGATATATGTTGTTATGAATTACCAAAACCACCAAGGGAGCAAATGTGCTTTCACTAGGCTCGTCTAGTTTAACCCAAGTATTCTGCATGTCTAAAACTGGCTTACACCCGTTGTATATGAACGTAGAGTCTATCACACGTGGTGCTTCAAAACGACGAACTTTCGCAACGGTGCATACTTAGGGAGAACACTTTTCCTTGATATTAAGTGAAGGGATCATCTTATAATGCTATCGTCGTTCTAAACAAAATTAGATGCATAACAAGATAAACATCACATGCAATCAAAAATATGTGACATGATATGGCCATTATCATCGTGTGCTTTTGATCTCCATCTTCAAAGCACCGACATGATCTCCATCGTCACCGGCATGACACCATGATCTCCATCATCATGTCGTCACGTGGTTGTTTCCGCCAACTATTGCTTCTATGACTATTGCTAACGCATAGCGATAAAGTAAAGCAATTACATGGCGATTAATAAATTAAAGACAACCCTATGGCTCCTGCCGGTTGCCGTACTCATCGACATGCAAGTCATGAACCTATTACAAAACATGATCATCTCATACATCAACATATATCACATCACGTTTTGGCCATACCACATCACAACATGCCCTGCAAAAACTAGTTAGACGTCCTCTACTTTGTTGTTGCAAATTTTACGTGGCTGCTATGGGCAACTAGGAAGAACCGTTCTTACCTACGCAAAGCCACAATGGTGATAATCAAGTTGCCTTTTAACCTTCTACAAGGACCGCCTTTGTCAAATCAGATTCAACTAAAGTAGGAGAGACAGACACCCGCCAGCCACCTTATGCAAAACAAGTTGCATGTCAGTCGGTGGAACCGGTCTCATGTACGAGGACATGTAAGGTTGGTCCGAGCCGCTTCATCCCACAATACCGCCGAATCCAAATAAGACAAGAGAGGTAAGCAATTTGAGCATCAATGCCCACAACTTCTTTGTGTTCTACTTGTGCATATACATCTACGCATAGATCTAGCTCATGATGCCACTGATGGGGAGCGAAGCATGAAAATCAAAAAAATAAAATCCTACGAATCATCCATGATCTATCTATGAGAAGCATAGCAACAAGAGGGGAGTGTGTCTACATACCCTTGTAGACCGAAAGCGGAAGCGTATATAACGCGGTTGATGTAGTCGTACTCTTCACGATCCAATCGTGATCCAATCCAATGAAGTACCGAACGGACATCACCTCCGCGTTTAGCACACGTGCGGCTCGGTGACGTCTCGTCCTTCTTGATCCAGCAAGCAAGAGAGGAGAAGTAGATGTGATCTCAACCAGCACGATGGCATGGTGGAGATGGGTGGTGGTGCAGTGCCGGCAGGGCTTCGCCAAACGCTGCCGGAACCAATCTGAGGAGAAAACGGAGTTATGGGAGAGGTAGGGCTGCCGCCGGGGCGTGGGAATTGGTGTGTCCAGCCTCTCCCCCACTATATATAGGAGGCAAGGGGGAGGTCTGGGGTGCAGCCCTAGCCCCTCCTCCAAGGAGGGGGCGCCGGCCTAGAGAGGTTTCCTCCCTCCCCAAGGCACCTAGGGGGGTGCCTTATGTAGGAACGAAGTATGTCTACCAGAGGGGGGGGGGGGTGAATGGGAGTTTTAAATTTTATTTGGAAATATAAAAACTCTCAGAACCCAGCAGCGGAATGAACGAAAACAATATGCAATGAGCGAATACAAACTACCGAATGGAAACTAACAACATGCATCAAGGTAAATCACATGTTTGAAATATGTCATATGTCACAGTTCGAATGTAAAAGAGGGTAGCAGAGGTGACCAGTGATGCTCGATGGCGACAAGGGATTTGGTAGACCAGTTCGCCCTTCTGGAAAAGGACCACGTCTGGTTGGAGGGGTTGTGATTTAACACAGAAGATAAACTCTCTTCGCCCTATTCTCCTCGACAATTGGTTCGTCAACCAATGCCAATTACTCGTGGTAGATGCTTGAGGCGATCTCCGAACCTTTACAGACTTCTTCTTCGAGAACCACAATTACTCTTGGTCTCTGAAGAAATTGACACCTAACCGTCTAGAGAGTTCGCAGCTCTCAAGAGTAATAGGCGGAGCGTACTGGACTTAGATTCGAGTGATGCTGAATCACTATCTAATTTTTCGGCTCTGGGGTTTTCTCTCGGTGGATTTTAAACTCAAATCTCTCGGAGAGGGGGTTGCTCAACAGTCATCTCAGAATCAAATGGAGCAGCCACCGGACAACGCCGGTGCGGGGTGGCTATTTATAGCCGCAGCCTTCCCTGATGGGAAATGACCATTTTGGACACGCTGTCCAGCCAATGGCCAACCGACACGTTCACAACGGTCGGATTTTGGGAGCAACTGTAACATTACTTGGGGAGCAAGTAATGCTAACTCCTCGGTCAGAGACAAATCTCTCGCAGCGAAGAAGATCACAGTCTCTTGCTGGCAAGTATTTGCTCGGAACACAAAGAGATTTCTCTCGCAACTTTCATAGGATTTGGGTTCAGCATCAGTGAATCAAAGCTTCGAACGCTACACCCCTCTTAATAGTACGGTGGTCCTATGACTCAAATAAGGAGAAAAGAAACTACGAAAGGAATGCTACGTCTTCACTTCGTCTTCAATCTCCTCGACTGCAGTCACTTTACTCGGACGAACACCGAACGAATTGCTTTGCTTCAACAATTTTGAGGGGTCACTCTTGTCGTCATAAACTTCGGTGATAACTTTCACTGCCATGCAGGGGATATTCTTCGGAGTTTGAATCCAAACTCCTCTCTGACTCCAGGGACCTGTTACTCTGTGTGCACTAGCAAACACATTAGTCCCTCACTGTTTGTCAACAATCTCCAAAACATAAGGAGGCAAATTATTGCACCAACAATCTCCCCCTTTTTGGACGATTGATGACAAAACAGATAATCATCGAAGTGAAGATAGATAAGTGAAAGGCAATTCCAACAAGAGTGAGTGAATGTTACTTTGCTCGAAGATGAAATAGACTCCCCCTAAATGTATGCAGGGAAGAAAGATATGAGATAAATTCTCCTGCAATAAGTGAAGTATATGGAGGAAATTTCAATCATTCGAGACAATGATTCGCACTGAAGAGATATAATCCATCGAGATCGTAGTGCAATCAATTTTAACTTCTGATAATAATTCCACCTGCAAGACAAATGCTTCGAGAGAGATGTTGCAGCAGCAGGGGTTATAAACATTACAGCACAAAAGTTAACGAGTTTTGCAGCGAGTTTTACAGCATAGTACTAATCACAGTTCAAACCAGAAACTGCAAACTCACACGAAACGAAACACCGAAAGCAAATCTATCGAGACTCGATGTAATTCTCCCCCTTTTTGTCAACAAGTGTCAAAAAGGTGACGAATAACATGAGTGAAAAGAAAACGCAGAGCAAGGCTCAATCGGTGGCATCTCCAGACGAGCTGTCCGAGGTGAGTTCCTCTTCGGAAGTGACGGGATTGTCTCCGTCTTCAGCAGCAGCAGATTTTCCTTCAATAATAATAGCTTGGGGCTGAACAGACGAGGGAATTGCTGGAGTGGCCACAGGAGGAACACGTGAATGCGTATGGCCTTCGGCAGGTTTCTCGGTCGGTGAGGTGGCTTCAGATTTGTCAAGCAGTTTGCGAAGCTTGAGATGAAGAAGATCTGTTGTAGGCTCACGAGAAGGCAGAGGAGGGGTAATCCGATCTTGAAAATCTTTGACAGTGAAGCCTTTGTCAATATAGTCATAGAGCTCTTGGAGATTGACAATTAGGAGTTGTTTCTCGGTGAAGAATTTGCGTAGCAATTTCCAGAGCCTCTTCTTGTTTTCATCAACTATCAGATGCATTATCCGCGTGCGATTGTTGAGAGCATTTAGCTCGGAGGCAAGATGTTCTTTCTCGCGACGATCTTCAGCAATATGTTGCAGCAGCAGTTGTTGTGTACGCAAACTAACTTCAAGGTGCAATGGAGGTTGAGGCAAAATCTTTCGGTCGCGCTGAGGCAGACGAGGCCCATCAAATTTCTTGTGATAATCTTGGGAGCTTGATGCGGGCGATTTGCCCGAAGAGATATCAACCATGACTTTCAAAGTATCGCGAACAGGAGGAATAAAGCTCTTGTGATTTTCCTTCGCAAGGTACACTGTGCGCATTGCATGATCAACAACTTTCTAGATCCATGGCGCAAACACTTTAATGCAGAAGGGATACTGAGCAGAATCCTTCAGAATGCATAGGAACATGTCTTCCACATCAAAAATGTATCGCTCAGAGATGGCATATATGGCATTGCGAAGAACATCTGAGATGGGTTTGTCTGGGTTCATACCCGCCAGAGGACAAATGGTGTAAGAGAGCATGTGGAATAGCGTTTGATTCTCGAACGATAAGTGCTCTGGACGAGGAGGACCAGTGTAGTCACGAATCTTGTCTTGATCCATTGTGCATCGAAAGATTTCATCTGATATAACATCAATGTTATGAACCCGAATTTCAGTGTTACCGTGCTCAAAGCGAGGGAAATGGAAGTGCGAGACAAAATCCGTTGAAGTGCACTTAATGCGTTTCCCTTCGGTCATCCATTCCATAACCCATTTGGAGCTATCAGATTCATCGCTAGAGATATATAGTGTAGCATAGAATTGAAGAATAATCTCTCGGTTCCAAGGGTGCTCAAACTCAAAGACCTTGGTGAGGCAAAAATCATCCAGATCCTGAAGCAATTGATTGAAACAGCCAATGTTGCGCATAGCAGGGATGTCCAGATATTCATGAGGAAATATCTTTCGGCTCTCATAGAGGACCCGAGAATAATAGATGGCCTATTCCTTAGTCCAGAAACGAGGCGATTCTGAAGTGCGCGGCCCATCATACGGACTGGCTTGAAAGAATTTTGGATGCGCATTCCGATTGAAAAGAGGACCTTTTGCGCCTGCGCCTGACGAGAACAAAGGCAGTTCTTCACGAGGATATGGATATTTGAGCTCTTCTTCAGGAGTAAGATATTCATCACCATAGACAACTGAGTCCGTGTGGCGAGCAGAGACAGTTTGCCGTTCGGAGGGACCAACTTCTGGCATTCGAGTAGCGGTGGCGATGGATAATTTGAGTGGAGACGGAGCAGGTGTTGCAACTGCGGGAGGTGCTGAGTTAGAAGACAGTATAGCACGTTCAATCACAGTGGGCACTGACGCGGGGTCATTCACTGACAGTTGTTGCTCGACCGGAATCTGTTGTTGCTCGACCGTAGGAGGTGACGAGACTTTTGGAGCTTCATGAGCCGGAGAAGCTTGAGGTTCGGAGTGTGGGATTTCACCTTCCTCAGACACAACTTGTTGCGAGGGAATATCAGCTCGAGCAGGTGAGGCCACATGCACTGATTCAGTTGGCCTTGGCGAGGGAGGAGCATCTGAGTCCTTGACTGGAGGGCTCGAAAGAATTGCTGGCTCAGGAGATTTTTCTTTCGGAGCAGGAGGAGACTGAGCAATTTGGGGAACAAGCGACAGTTCTTTCGGAGCTGGAGGTACATTTTTCTTCGCCATTCTTTTTTGTTGCTTCTGCTTTTGCTGAGCAACTTGATCAATATGGCCCTTAACCAGATCATTATATCCAGTAACTTTGGCTTGATGTTCATCACAAATCTTGCGAACAATTTCATCGAGATCCGCGTGAAAACGTAACCTTCGGTGACGAAGGAGAGTCATGGCGCGATTGATATCCTTGTAGGAGTCTTCGAGCGCTTTGATGACAAATTTTGACGAGGCAGTTTTCATTCGATTATCAAGGTCCATTAGCTCGGCAGAGAGAGAATTGATCTCAACTGCGTCTTCCTGAAGTTCTTGAACTACGGAAGTGGCTTGAGCAATGACTTCGGCAGGAATAGGCAGAGATGCCACTTCGCCATCGAATGGATTGTCCACAAATTTATCGAGCTGTTCCATGATGAATATGTGATCATAATAGTGAGGAGCATCTGACTTGACTGAGGGAGCAGTCGGAACGGGAACTTGCTCGGAAGGAGGCTTTGAAGCCAACGGCTGAGTCAAGGTAGGCACAAATTTAGCAACCTTCTCCTTCGGAGCAGAAGCCTGCGGAGCAACTTGCTCGGTAGGCGCCTTGATTTTCTTCAAATCAGGTTTGGGAATGTTTTCGCCAGGCTTGGCGGAACTCACAGGAGCGTCAACTACCAAATCCTTCAAATTGATAGCATCTGGATGAGGAGTTGTATTCACATGCTGCTTCATCGTGACAGTGGTAGCAGGTGTTTTTCTAGCTGTGATCTTCTTCGGTGGTGCAGTTGGAGCAATATTAACCCGAAGATCAGGCAGCACAGTTGATGTAGTGATGTTCACATCCTCGCTGAGAGTAGCAGCAACTTCTTCCTTAGTGAGCGGAGGATCATCATCATCAGCAGAAGAATCATTCTCTCGAAATTCATTAGCAGGTTCAGTCTTTTGCCTCTTTGGTGCACGTTTTCTCTTCGCAGCACCGCTGGGATCATGCTTGTTTTTAGTTCGGCCTTCGGATTTTCCTTCGGCCTTCTTCTTCTCCACATCATCTTTAAGGAGGCGAAGATTTTCTTGTTCTCGAGCCTTTTTCTTTTCGGCCCTCTGGGCTCTCTTGAGGGCATTGCGCTGGCGCTTAGCAAGCTCATCGGGATATGAGGCAGGTGTGCGAAGAGATGACTCATGAGCATTCGACGGAGGAGGAGGTCTCTCTTGGGGACCATTTGCCTTGATGAGTGAAATTTCACGGCAGTCACCCCACGGTGGATGAAATGCAAAATTCTGAGCAAACCGAGGATGAAGAAATTCATAATTGAACCATTTCCGCACCCAGTGATGGCGAATCCATTGTTGACGCACATCTCTCTGTTGTTTGGTTTCTCCTGAAACAGTATTATATCGGTCATGAGAGATGTATTGGGCGGTGTTGGTGTATGCCTGTCTGCCACCCCTCTTCTTCTTCGGAGCAGTCTCGTCTTGCTCGACGGCATTTTGATCAGTCCTTTTTCTCTTGCTGGTTGATGGGCCTACCGTTGGGCCCTTGGCATTTGAAGCTTTGGATTCATCAGCAGTGCCCATAATAACATCATCTTTGTCAGCCCGACTAACTTGTTTAGCTTAATCCCCAACTGACTGCATTTTCCTGTGAACAGAGATAGATGCGAGGGAAAATGGGGACAGGGTTACGAATGCACACAGCGAAAATTTTAAAAAATTGATTTTGATGAGGAATTAGATGCAGACTTTGAGAAATGTTTTGGGCGAAAGAAATGTGTAGAACGAACTAGTAGGTTCGAAGAAAATACTAGTAAACGTGCTAAGCATTCCGTTCGTACGAGACATAACACAAACCCTAGATCTGAAATTTTTCGGATGCGAGGGACAACTACAAACCACATCCGTACAAGTTACCTAACAGTAAGGATCTGAGAAAATGCGGTAAAAATAGGCAAATTTTACCGCGGACGAACTCGAACAGGAACACTGGAAGAACGAGTTCGTACTACACATACCCTAACTTGGTGATGTGCAGCGACTACGGTGGCGCAGAGATGAAGATGATCCGCGGCGGCGAGGAATGACTCCGGCGACCTCTTTCCGGCAGCGAAGCGGCGAAGATGGTCGACATAATCGAGCTCGAGGAGGAGCAGTGCGGTAGGGCTTCGGAAGGTGGCGATGGGGAAGATGCGAAGTGAAAACGAGGAGGGTGGCGGCATAACATTTATATGCGAGGAGGAAGTAGCCGCACCCCGGTGAATCTGATCGGACGGCCAGAGTCGACGGACTATTGCGATTCAACGGATCAGATGAACTGGCAGTTGATGAGGAGCACGTGGCAACCGTCACCAAAGAACGTGGTCCAGACTTGGGCGGGAAACCCCAAATTTTGGACGGCTTTCGCCAAAGCAGATTAAGTTCGGACCGAAAGTTTAACGTGGTCAAGGACACCAGATAAAGTTTCGTTTCCAGATGAATTTGTGCATTCATAATGGAACAACATAGACTGGAAGAGATAGAATAGAGGGAAAACAAGGTCCTAGGTTTTTCACTCAGACGAAGAAACACAAACACTCGAGAGAAAAGCTATGAGTGAAAAACATTCGGACAGACACAAAACACCAAACGAAGGTAAAACGAAAAGAAATTGTGCTGGCGTTACCCACCGTATAAGAACTGTATGACCCCGAGCATCGTACAATTATCGTGGCACCCGGTTAGTCTAGTTCTTCGTTAATGTATTCACTCTCAGAAAGAAAATTTCACTTTGTCGAAATTTTCAAACTCTTCGAGTGTTATGCACCCATTCCTTCTAAGATGTGGAAGTGATGGTACGGGTGCCGAGTCCAGCTTACTGCACGTTTGCGGAATCTAGGATATTTAGCTCACACCGTAACGCACAGAATCTTTTCTCGTCGAGAGGCTTGGTGAAGATATCGGCGAGATTTTCTTCGGTATTGACGTGACTGATAACAATATCCTCTCGAGCAACATGATCGTGTAGAAAATGATGCCTGATCTCAATATACTTGGTGCGAGAGTGCTGCACAGGATTGTGTGCAATTTTGATCGCACTTTCATTGTCGCACAATAGAGGGATCTTCTTGACCTTGATGCCATAATCCTTCAGAGTTTGCTTCATCCATAATAACTGAGTGCAACAGGCGCCAGTAGCAATATATTCGGCCTCAGCCGTAGAGAGTGAGACACAATTCTGCTTCCTTGACGACCAGCATACCAATGATCTACCGAGGAAATGGCATGTCCCCGAAGTAGATTTCCTGTCAACCCGGTCACCTGCATAATCTGAGTCTGAATATCCAACGAGGTCAAACTGTGCTCCCTTAGGATACCATAAACCTAAGGTGGGGGTGTGAGCCAAATATCTCAGAATACGCTTGACCGCTTGGTGATGCGATTCTTTCGGTGCAGCTTGAAAATGAGCACACATACAAACACTCAACATAATATCAGGTCTGGATGCACATAAGTAAAGCAAAGAACCAATCATCGAACGATAAGCTTTCTGATCGTAATCTTTACCGTACACATCTGCGTCCAACTGGCCGTTTGTGGGCATCGGAGTTTTGTAGCCCTTCTGTTTGCAATCTTGCATTTTGAACTTCTTAAGACAGTCTCTCAGATATTTTTCCTGAGATATGAAAATTCCATTGTCCTGTTGACGAATTTGTAGTCCGAGAAAGAACTTAAGTTCACCCATCATGGACATTTGATACTTCTCGGACATCATTCGCCCGAATTCCATGCTGCAAGCATTGTTAGTACAGCCGAAAATAATATCATCCACATAGATTTGACATACGAATAGATCGCCATCAATAGCACGAGTGAAAAGAGTAGAATCAGTGGATCCCGGCTTAAACCCTTTGTCGAGCAGAAACCTCTTCAGTGTGTCATACCAGGCCCGAGGGGCTTGCTTTAGCCCATACATCGCCTTTTTCAACCTGAAAACTTTGTTAGGAAACTGAAGGTTTTCAAAGCCAGGTGGCTGCCTAAAATATACTTCCTCCTCAATTTCACCATTGAGGAAAGCACTTTTCACATCCATTTGATAAAGCAGAATATCATTGTAATTTGCATAAGCGAGAAGAATACGAATTGCCTCAAGGCGAGCAATAGGAGCATATGTTTCACCGAAATCAATACCTTCTACCTGAGTATACCCTTGAGCGACAAGACGTGCTTTGTTTCTCACAACAATGCCATTTTCATCTTGTTTGTTCCGGAAAATCCATTTTGTGCCGATGATATTGTGCTTCTTAGGATTCGGTTTGTCAACCAATTCCCACACATCGTTCAACCAAATCTTCTTGCATAGCATTCATCCAATCGGGATCATTCATAGCTTCTTCATACTTGGTAGGTTCTGTCAATGAGACGAAAGAGAAACTGCCACAGTAGTTAGCCAAACGAGTGCGAGAGCGAGTTGTGGGTCGGTAACCTGGGTTCTCGAGATCTTCGAGGATTAAAGTAGGGTCAACTCGATTTGCCACTCGTGGAAGAGGATTTCCTTCTTGATGATCATGTTCATTTTCCTCAGCATCAGGATTGGCATTAGTATCGCCACTTTCGTCATGATTGCCATTTTGATCGGCATGTGCATTTGCATTTGGGTTGCCATTTGTGTTCGGTGCGGCATTTTCTTCGGCAGTAGATTGGCGTGTTCGTCGAGCTATGGGAGCCTCATCATCGGAAGAGCCGGGTGAATTTCCTTCGACTGGCCTGACGTCCCCAATAGCCATTTGCCGAATAGCATCCGAAATCAGAGGTTCATCTATCACATTAGGCTGGTGCTCCTTTTGGGAGCCGTTAGATTCATCAAACCGCACATTTACCATTTCCATAACTTTCCCGTGGTGAGAGTTATAGACGCGATAAGTATGCGAGTTTGAGCCATAATCGAGAAGAAAACCTTCATGTGCCTTAGGTGCAAACTTAGAATTATGATTCATGTCACGAATATAGCAAGGTGCACCAAAAACACGTAAATAAGAAACATTCGGTTTCTTGCCAGTGATAAGCTCATATGAAGTTTTCTTAAGGAATTTGTGAAGATAAACACGATTCACAACATGGCAAGCAGTGTTAATAGCATCAGCCCAGAAGCGAATGGGAGTTTTATACTCACTGAGCATTGTTCTCACCATTTCAATGAGAGTTCTATTCTTTCACTCGACAACTCCATTCTGTTGGGGAGTGTATGCGGTAGAGAATTCATGAGTGATACCATTTTCATCAAGGAAGTCTTCGATATGAGTATTTTTGAACTCAGTACCATTGTCGCTTCTGACATGCTTAATTCGCACATCATATTCATTTTCAGCCTTCTTGGCGAATCTTTTGAAGATGTCTTGGGTGCAGGTTTTGTCTTCGAGAAAGAATACCCAAGTATATCGAGAGAAATCATCAACAATAACCAGACCATAGTGACTGCCTCTGAAGCTTGCATAGTTTTGAGGCCCGAATAAATCCATATGAAGAATTTCCAGTGGTCTTGTTGTGGTCATGACAGTTTTTGACGAATGGTGCTTCTTGGCCAATTTACTGGCTTCACACGTAGCACAGAGACGATCCTTGTCGAATTTCACATCAGGAATACCACGAAGATGATTTTTCTTCACGAGAGTCTGCAAATTTCTCATACCTGCATGACCAAGCCTTCGGTGCCACAGCCAACCTTTGGTTGTTTTTGCAAGCAAACAGGTTCGGACTGAGGGACCCTTAGAGAAATCCACAATATATAAATCACCTTTTCTATTTCCCTCGAATACGAAGGAATTGTCAGTGGCCATAAAGACGATGCATTTGGATTTAGAGAATAGAACTAGCATGCCTAGATCACAAAGCTTGCCAACTGACATGAGATTGAATCCAAGAGACTGAACAAGTAGAACATCATCAATGTTCTTGTCCTTGGATATAGCAATTTTACCTAACCCAATTACCTTTCCTTTGTTGTTGTCGCCGAAAGTAATATACTTCTCAGATGAAGCAGTTAAGTTGGGGTCGACAAACAATGACTTGTGTTCGGTCATATGACTAGTGCATCCACTATCCATTATCCATTCTGTACACCCAGAGACATAGTCCTGCAGAGAAATTAGGCTTTCTTAACCACCCACATTTTTGTAGGTGGCTTCGAAACATATGAGCGAGCAGGATATGATTTCTTTCGATAATTATACGAATTGTGACTTGAATGAGTACGAGTATAATCGAAAGAGTAAGCATTGAAATTTCTTCCAGACGAATGAGTATAACGGATGGGTGAAGCAAGTATGTACTCATTCCGTCGAATCTTTTCAAGGATATATCGAGCATTTTCTTCCTGCATGGTTAGTAGCCTAGTAACAGGTAATGCTTCGATAGTTTTCCTGGGCACCCAGATAGATTCCTTTGGGGGGCCATTCCTGCTGTTTGGTCCAACATAGCAAGAAATAGCCTCACCACGTTGATTTTTGAATAGCTTATAGTTGTCCAGAGAATCATCATATGAGTATTCAGGAATAGGTGAGTCATATCCCGAAAGTAAAGCTGGATCGAGCATTTTGTTCTTAGCAGGTACCCACACAGTGTGAGGATATTGATCAGGTTCCCAGTAGGAGCCATTCTCATTTAGTTTCCTTTTGAAACCAATACCTTCCTTCCTGGGATTTTTGTGAAGAATGGATTTCTTCAGAACATCACACAGGGTTTGATGCCCTTTGAGAGACTTGAACATTCCTGTCTGAAGAAGATCCTTCAACCTAGCATTTTCATCAGAAACAGAACCATTTTCCTCGACGGAGGGGTTAACATTCACAGAAGATTCAACATTTGATTTAGCGTTACTGCGTTCAAGGCATTTTAAGCAAGGTGGTACAAACACTTCAGGTTTCTCTTTGAGTTGTTGGGTGAGAAGAGAATTTTCTCTGATCAAATCATCATGAGCCTCTCTCAGCGACTCGAGTTCCTGTTTCCGTTTCAGGTAATCATAAGTCAATCTCTTGTGGTCAGTTGAGAGAAAATCATGACGATCTGATAGTTCTTTCATTCGAGACTCGAGAGCGGAATGCTCTTCGTCAACGACTGATTTTTCTCCATCTCCTCAACCAACAACCCTTCAGACTTCCTGAGGGTTTTCTCAATTTTCTCGAGAGAGTTTTGTTGGATATTTGCAATTTTGATCAGTTTAGCATGGTCATCCTCATCAGAAGAATATTGATCACTGGAGTGAACTTTGTGATGTTTGGAGGATACCTTTTCTTTCGAAGCTTTGGCCATGAAGCAGAACTCAGGAGACTCGTTGTCGCTCGAATGATTTTCGAAGAAGTTCGATGCAGGAGTAGAAGCACACGCTATGCCAGCCATGCCGGAATCAGAATCCTCATCGGATTCTTCAACCTCTTCGTCGTCAGATGATGCTTCTTCTTCGGAATCCATCTCCTTGCCGATGTACGCCTTGGCCTTGCGAGAGGTGTTCTTGCGGTTGGATGAGGACTTGGAGGGATTCCTTGAGGAAGATCTTGATGAGGACTTGGAGGAGCTATCCTTCTTCTTGAAGAACTTCTTCATTTTCTTCTCATCATCGGAGTCGTAGCTTTTGCTCTTGCCTTTGCCATGATTGTTCCCTGAATCATATCTTCCACTTGCACGGATTTCAGCTTCCCAGAGAGGGCAGTCCGAGATGAAATGTCCTGGCTTTTTGCACTTGAAACAGGTGTAATCTCCAGTAGGTTTTGATGAAGATTTGGAGCCGCCAGAGTTGCTGGATCCTTTCTTCTGAAATTGATTCTTTTTATGAAGACGCTGGAATCTTTTCGTGATCAAGGCGAGATCCTTGCTGATCCTCTCGGTGTCATCTGAATCTTCATCGGCGTTTCCTTCTGAGGAAGAATCAGCCGCAGCCTTGAGAGCATGACTTTTTTGGTGACTTGAACCATAGAGATCTCTCTTTTCCTCTTCTTGTTCTTCGTGGGTGTTTAGCCTTTCCATAATATCAGCAGAGTCGAGAACTTTGAAATCAGCTCATTCCCGAATCATCAGGACTAGAGTGTGGAACGAACTGTCAAGGGATCGGAGCAGTTTCTTCACAACTTCGTGGTCAGTGATGTCTTTGGCGCCGAGACCTTGTAGCTCGTTTGCAATGTCACTTAGAAGATCGAAGGTTTGCTGGCAGCTTTCATTTCCGATACGCTTGAACCTATTGAACTTGGCCCGAAGAGTATCAATGCGAGCTTCTTTCTGAATTGAAACGCCCTCATTTATCTTATCGAGAATGTCCCACAATTCCTTTGCAGTTTCACACTGACGATAGCGAAGAAATTGAGCATGAGAGAGATGACCACCAATTTCATCTTTGGCTTGAGCATCCATCTGAATGAGTTTCTTCTCGTGGTCAGTGGGGACCTGGGGCACTTCAACCATGAATCCATTCTGCACCACGTTCCACATATCATCATCAATAGCTCGGAGACGGATATTCATCTTCTCCTTCCAGAAGGGATAGTCTGTCCCATCGAAGATGGGAATCTTGAGGTGTGACTTGTAGCTCACTGAAGACATACTTAAACTCCAAGGTGGTTAGACCAAAATGAGCAGAGTCAAGGAGTACCTCGCTCTGATACCAATTGTAGGAACGAAGTATGTCTACCAGAGGGGGGGGTGAATGGGAGTTTTAAATTTTCTTCGAAAATATCAAAACTCTCAGAACCCAGCAGCGGAACGAACGAAAACAATATGCAATGAGCGAATACAAACTACCGACTGGAAACTAACAGCATGCATCGAGGTAAATCACATGTTTGAAATATGTCATATGTCACAGTTCCAATGTAAAAGAGGGTAGCAGAGGTGACCAGTGATGCTCGATGGCAACAAGGGATTTGGTAGACCAGTTCGCCCTTCTGGAAAAGGACTACGTCTGGTTGGAGGGGTTGTGATTTAACACAGAAGATAAACTCTCTTCGCCCTATTCTCCTCGACAATTGGTTCGTCAACCAATGCCGATTACTCGTGGTAGATGCTTGAGGCGATCTCCGAACCTTTACAGACTTCTTCTTCGAGAACCACAATTACTCTTGGTCTCTGAAGAAATTGACACCTAACCGTCTAGAGAGTTCGCAGCTCTCAAGAGTAATAGGCGGAGCGTACTGGACTTAGATTCGAGTGATGCTGAATCACTATCTAATTTTTTGGCTCTGGGGTTTTCTCTCGGTGGATTTTAAACTCAAATCTCTCGGAGAGGGGGTTGCTCAACAATCATCTCAGAATCAAACGGAGCAGCCACCGGACAACGCTGGTGCGGGGTGGCTATTTATAGCCGCAGCCTTCCCTGATGGGAAATGACCATTTTGGACACGCTGTCCAGCCATTGGCCAACCGACACGTTCACAATGGTCGGATTTTGGGAGCAACGGTAACATTACTTGGGGAGCAAGTAATGCTAACTCCTCTGTCAGAGACAAATCTCTCGCAGCGAATAAGATCACAGTCTCTTGCTGGCAAGTATTTGGTCGGAACACAAAGAGATTTCTCTCGCAACTTTCATAGGATTTGGGTTCAGCATCAGCGAATCAAAGCTTCGAACGCTACACCCCTCTTAATAGTACGGTGGTCCTATGACTCAAATAAGGAGAAAAGAAACTACGAAAGGAATGCTACGTCTTCACTTTGTCTTCAATCTCCTCGACTGCAGTCACTTTACTCGGACGAACACCGAACGAATTGCTTTGCTTCAACAATTTTGAGGGGTCACTCTTGTCGTCATAAACTTCGGTGATAACTTTCACTGCCACACAGGGGATATTCTTCGGAGTTTGAATCCAAACTCCTCTCTAACTCCAGGGACCTGTTACTCTATGTGCACTAGCAAACACATTAGTCCCTCACTGTTTGTCAACAATCTCCAAAACATAAGGAGGCAAATTATTGCACCAACACCTTCCCCCCTTAGGACTCTTCCTCCTCCACCTCTCCTTGGCGCATGGGCCTCTTAGGGCTGGTGCCCCTGGCCCATATAGGCCAAGGCGCACACCCTACAGCCCATGTGGGCCCCCGGGGCAGGTGGACCCCCCCGGTGGACCCCCGGACCCCTTTCGGCACTCCCGGTACACTGCCGGTAATACCCGAAACTTTTCCGGCGACCAAAATAGGACTTCCTATATATAAATCTTTACCTCCGGACCATTCCGAAGCTCCTCGTGACGTCCGGGATCTCATCCAGGACTCCGAACAACATTCGGTCACCAATGCACTTATCCCAATACTACTCTAGCGTCACCGAACGTTAAGCGTGCGGACCCTGCGGGTTCGAGAATCATGTACACATGACTGAGACACCTCTCCGGTCAATAACCAATAGCGGAACCTGGATGCCCATATTGGTTCCTACATATTCCATGAAGATCTTTTATCGGTTGAACCACGATGTCGAGGATTCGGTTAATCCCGTATGCAATTCCCTTTGTCCAGCGATATGTTACTTGCCCGAGATTCGATCGTCGGTATCTCCATACCTAGTTCAATCTCGTTACCGGCAAGTCTCTTTACTCGTTCCGTAATACAAGATCCCGTGACTAACTCATTAGGCACATTGCTTGCAAGCTCTTTACGATGTTGTATTACCGAGAGGGCCCAGAGATATCTCTCCGTCATACGGAGTGACAAATCCCAGTCTCGATCCATGCAACCCAACAAACACCTTCGGAGATACCTGTAGAGCACCTTTATGATCACCCAGTTACGTAGTGACATTTGATAGCACACAAAGTATTCCTCCGGTATCCGGGAGTTGCATGATCTCATGATCTTAGGAATAGATACTTGACATGAAGAAAGCTATAGCAATAAACTTAAGTGATACAATCAAATGCTAAGCTTGTGGTTGGGTCTTGTCCATCACATCATTCTCGTAATGCTGTGATCCCGTTATCAAATGACAACTCATGTCTATGGTTAGGAAACTTTAACCATCTTTGATCAATGAGCTAGTCTAGTAGAGGCTCACTAGGGACACGGTATTTGTTTATGTATCCACACATGTATTTAAGTTTCCGGTCAATACAATTCTAGCATGAATAATAAACCTTTATCATGAGCAAGGAAATATGATAATAACCAATTTATTATTGCCTCTAGGGCATATTTCCAATAGGATGGACATCCAATAGTCACTGCTGCTAGAATCGTGTGTTGACTATAAGTTGACAAAGCTTTGCGTATGCGTTGATAACCCACAAGTATAGGGGATCACGACAGTCTTCGAGGGTAGTATTTCACCCAAATTTATTGATTCGACACAAGGGGAGCCAAAGAATATTTGCGAGTATTCGCAGTTAACTTGTCAATTCAACCACACCTGGAGAACTAAATATCTGCAGCAAATTGTTTAGTAGCACAGTAGCAACAGTAACAGTAGCAGTTTTGTAGTGATTGTAACAGCAGCAGTAACGAGAGTAACTTAGCAAAGATCAATATGCGAAAAGCATAGGCATTGGATCAGTGATGGATAATTATGTTGGATGACATTCATCATATAACAGTCACAACCTAGGGCGATACACAATAGCTCCAATTCATCAATGTAATGTAGGCATGTATTCCGTATATAGTCATACGTGCTTATAGTAAGAACTTGCATGACATCTTTTGTCCTACCCTCCCGTGGCAGCGGGGTCCATAAGGAAATCTAAGGGATATTAAGGCCCTCTTTTAATAGAGAACCAGAACAAAGCATTAACACATAGTGAATACATGAACTCCTCAAACTACGGTAATCACCGGAAAGAATCCCAATTATTGTCACCTTGGGGTATGCGGATCATAACACATAATAGGTGCATATAACTTGCATGATAGGATCAAGAACACAAATATATTCATGAAAACATAGAGGGTTCAGATCTGAAATCATGGCACTCGGGCCCTAGTGACAAGCATTAAGCATAGCAAACTCATAGCAACATCAATCTCAGAACATAGTGGATACTAGGGATCAAAGCCCTAACAAATTGACTCGATTACATGATAAATTTCATCCAACCCATCACCGTCTAGCAAGCTGCTACTTGTAGCTTGCATTGGTATTTCCCCGAAGAGGAAGGGATGATGCAGCACAGTAGAGATAAGTATTTCCCTCAGTTATGAAACCAAGGTTATCAAACCAGTAGGAGAATCACGCAACACCTCGTTAGCAGCACCTGCACACAAACAACAAATCCTTGCACCCAACGCAAACGAGAGGTTGTCAATCTCTCGGCGGTAAACTGCAAGATTAAATTGTATGTGATAGATAGATAGATTGAAACAAACATACAAAATAAAATAAATAAAAGAAAATGGCAGCAATATTTTTAGGGTTTTAGTAATATGATTTAGATAAACTCGGGGGCCATAGGTTTCACTAGAGGCTTCTTTCAAGAAAATAGCATACGGTGGGTAGACAAATTACTGTTGGGCAATTGATAGAAAAGCAAATAATCATGACGATATCCAAGGCAATGATCATGTATATAGGCATCATGTCCAATACAAGTAGACCGACTCCTGCCTGCATCTACTACTATTACTCCACACATCGACCGCTATCCAGCATGCATCTAGTGTATTAAGTCCATAAAGAACGGAGTAACGCCTTAAGAACGATGACATGATGTAGACAAGATAAACTCACGTATGAGTAAACCCCATATTTTTACCCTTAATAGCAACGATACATACGTGTCATGTCCCTTTCTGTCACTGGGATTGAGCACCGCAAGATCGAACCCATTACAAAGCACCTCTTCCCATGGCAAGATAAATCAACTCAGTTGGCCAAACCAAATCAATAGATCGGAGAAGAAATACGAGGCTATAATAATATGCATAAAAGAGATCAACAAAGACTCAAATAATTTCATGGATAATCTGATCATAAACTCACAATTCATCGGATCCCAACAAACACTCCGCAAAAAGTGATTACATCGGATAGAACTCCAAGAACATCTAGGAGAACATTGTATTGAAGATCAAAAAGAGAGAAGAAGCCATCTAGCTACTAACTATGGACCCGAAGGTCTGTGGTAAACTACTCACGCATCATCGGAAGGGCAGCAAGGTTGATGTAGAACCCCTCCGTGATCGATCCCCCCTCCGGCGGAGTACCGGAGAAGGACCCCGGATGGGATCTCTCGAGAACAGAAACTTGCTGCGGTGGAAAAAGTATTTCGTGGACTCCCCTAAGGGTTTCTGATTTTTTCTGAATTTATAGTGCTGGAATTAGGTCAAACGGAGCAAAGGGGGACCCACGAGGCACCAAGGCGCGCCTGCCCCCCCAGGCGCGCCCTGGTGGCTCGTGGCCACCTCCTGGGTCTTCTAGCCCTCTCCCGAAGCTGCTAGTGTTTATCTTGGCCAATAAAAAATCTCCAAAAAATTTCGTGGCATTTGGACTTCGTTTGGTATTGATTTTCTGTAAAACAAAAACAGGGCAGAAAACAACAACTGGCACTGGGCACTAGGTTAATAGGTTAGTCTCCAAAAATGATATATAATTGCTGTAAATGCATATAAAAACATCCAAGATTGATAATATAACAACATGGAACAATCAAAATTTATAGATACGTTGGAGACGTATCAGCATCCCCAAGCTTAATTCCTGCTCGTCCTTGAGTAGGTAAATGATAAAAACAAATTTTTTGATGTGGAATGCTGCCTATCATATTCATCACATATTCTTTTCTTTTATAGCATGGACATTGGACTTGAATGATTCAAAGCAATAGTCTATAATTTGACATGAAGATATAAATACTCAAGCATGCTAACAAGCAACCATGTCTTTCAAAATATCAATGCTAAAGAAAGTTATCCCTAGCCCATTATGCTCAATCATTGATCCATTCATGAAACACACTCGAATATTAGCTACACACAATGCACAAGTATGACAATAGTGCTCTCTTGTTGGTGCTTTTGTAAGAGAAGATGGAGACTCAAATAAAATATATTTTTTGCATAAAAGTAAATAGATAGGCCCTTCGCAGAGGGAAGCAGAGATTTGTTAAATGTGCCAGAGCTCAAAGCTGAAATTAAAGAGATAAAAATATTTTGAGAGGCATGCTTTTCCTGTCAACGAAAACGACCGAGAATTCCCAATATTTTCCATGCTAGACACATCATAGGCGGTTCCCAAACAGAAAGTAAAGTTTATTTCCTTTCCACCATTCTTTCACAATCCATGGCTAGCCGTATCCACGGGTGCCCTCCATACCAACACTTTCCAAGGAATTTTGTTGTTATTAATTTTGATTTCATTGTGGGACTGGGCATCCCTATTACCAACCATTCTCTCGTGCAATGACAAGTGAATAAACACTCATCGTGAGAATAACACACCTAGCATGGAAAATAATGGCTACCCCCTGCCGCTTCATGAGCGGTACGGGCACACAAAACGGGAAAATTATTTTGAAAATTAGAGTTGGCACACGCAAATTTACTTGGAACGGCATTGAAATACCGCATATAGGTAGATATAGTGGACTCATTTGGCACAACTTGGGTTTAAGGAGTTTGGATGCACAAGCAGCATTTCCGCTTAGTACAAATGAAGGCTAGCAAAAGATTGAGAAGCAACCAACCAAAAAACGAAAACGGTCATAAACATGCATTGAACATAACTAATACCGAATAATGCACCATAAGTAGGATATAATTTCATTGCATAACTATTAACTTAATGTGCATGCATAGGGAATCACAAACCTTAACACTAATATTCTTACTAAATCTCAATTACTCACTAACATGACTCACATATTATCATTTCCATATCGAAAAACTATTGCAAGGAATCACACTTATCATATCCAATGATCTATATGAAAGTTTTTATTATATCCCTCTTGAATATTCATCACTTTGGGACCAAATTCATATCTTGTGCAAATTACCGTTACTATCATCAACTCTCAAAAAGATTTAAGTGAAGCATGAGAGTGCAAATATTTCTTCAAAATTTCGATCTTATCAATTCTCAAAATAATATAAGTGAAGCATGAGAATTCATTTCTTCAAAATTTCAATCAACTCTCAAAATAATATAAGTGAAGCATGAGAGTTTATTTCTTCAAAATATAGCCACCAACGTGCTAAAAAAGATTTAAGTGAAGCACTAGAGCAACTGCCTAGCTCAAAAAATTTAAGTGAAGCACATAGAGTATTCTAACAAATGATGATAAACGCGTGGCTCTCTCAAGATAGGTGTGTTCAGCGAAGATGATTGTGACAAAATAAAAATCAAACAAAGCAAAGACTCATATAATACAAGACGCTCCAAGCAAAACACATATCATGTGACGAATAAAAATATAGCTCCAAGTAAAATTACCGATGGTTGATAGAAGAAAGAGGGGATGCCTTCCGGGGCATCCCCAAGCTTAGACGCTTGAGTCTTCCTTGAATATTACCTTGGGGTGCCTCGGGCATCCCCAAGCTTAGGCTTTTGCTACTCCTTATTCCTTCATCCATCGTGATCTCACCCAAAACTTGAAAACTTCAATCACACAAAACTCAACAAAACCTTCGTGAGATCCGTTAGTATAACAAAATAAATCACTACTTTAAGTACTGTCGCAAACCCATTCATATTTTATTTTTGCATTATACCTACTGTACTCTAACTTCACCATGGCTTATACCCCCCGATACAATCCATAGATTCATCAAAACAAGCAAGTAGTGCATCAAAAACAGAATCTGTCAAAAACAGAACAATCTGTAGCAATCTATTTAAAATCCATACTTATGTAACTCCAAAAATTCTTAAAAATTAGGACAACGTGGGAAATTCATATACCAATACTGTGTAAAAATTTCAGATTTTTCTGACTCTCCACTACAGAAACAAAATTCGGTCACTGGACGCAAAACTTTCTGTTTTCCAAACAGCATCAATTATACTATCTTCCAAATCATCCCAAAGGCTTTACTTGGCACAAACACTAATTAAAAATACAATCATAACAGTAGAATAATTGTGAAAACGCACAATAACAGAAAAAAATTTATTTTATTCATTGGGTTGCCTCCCAACAAGCGCTATTGTTTTATGCCCCTAGCTAGGCATAATGCATAGTTTCAAGTATTGTCATCTTTCAAGTTGATTCCATAAGTGGCCCTCATAATTGATTCATATGGTGCTTTAATTATTTTCCTAGGGAAATGTTCCATACCCTTTTTAGTGGAAACTAAAATTTTATATTCCCTTCTTTCATATCAATAACAGCACCTATAGTTCGTAAGAACGGTCTACCAAGTATTATGGGGCAAGAAGAATTGCATTCAATATCAAGAACAATAAAATCAACGGGCACATACTTTCTATTTGCAAGAATAAGAACATCATTAATTCTACCCATTGGTTCTTTAATAGTATAATCCACAAGATGCAAATTAAGAGAACATTCATCTATATCGGTGAAACCTAGCACATCACATAGAGATTTTGGAATTGTGGAAATGCTAGCACCCAAATCACATAAAGCATTGCACTCATAATTTTTAATTTTAACTTTAATGGTGGGTTCCCATTCATCATATAATTTTCTAGGAATTGAAACTTCTAGTTCTAACTTTTCTTCTAACGCTTTCATCATAGCTTCTACGATGTGTTTAGTAAAAGCCTTGTTTTGCTCATAAGCGTTGGGTGAATTTAACATGGATTGTAACAAAGAGATGCACTCAATCAAAGAACAATTATCATAATTAAAATCTTTGTAATCCAAGAGAGTGGGCACATCGCTATTTAAAGTTTTTACCTCTCCAAACCCACCTTTAGCAATTTTCTTATCAAGATTTTCACCCTCCGAATTATGGGGACACTCTTTAGCTAAAGTTGACTCTTCTTCAGTCCCTTTTTCATCAAGATTAATTTTGCTAAACAAAGAATCAATAGATGAAACACCAATCATTTTAATATCCTCATCATTACTATGTTCTAATGATTCCGGCTTAGCTGCCATTTGATTTACTAGAGTAGCTTGCGCATCAGAAATTTTTCCTAGCAAATTTTCAGTAAGAGCAAATTGAGATTGTAGACTAGCAACTTCTTTACTAACATCATCGAGTTGTTTTGCAATAGCATCCAATAAAATAGAGTGTTCTTTGAGTTCCTCGGTAAAAAAATTGTTGTGCTCAAACTGCATAGTCCTGTAATCTTTAGTATTTTTCTCAATTTCGGACAAAATTTTATAATAAGAAGGATCATGATAATTCTCTCGGGGCATCATGATTAAGCAAACAAGGTAACAAGCAAACAAACAAGCAAACAAGAAAAAGGCAAACGGAAAATATTTTTGTATTTTTGTAAAAACGTTTTAGAAGTGGGGGAGATGAAAACGAGAGGCAAATAGCAAATAAAATAAATGCAAGGAGATGAGAGTTTATGCAAAGGTACTTGATAGATGTTGATGATGTCTCTCCGGCAACGGCGCCAGGAATTCTTCCTGCTACTTGTAGCTTGCGTTGGTATTTCCCCGAAGAGGAAGGGATGATGCAACACAGTAGAGATAAGTATTTCCCTCAGTTATGAAACCAAGGTTATCGAACCAGTAGGAGAATCGCGCAACACCTCGTTAGCAGCACCTGCACACAAACAACAAATCCTTGCACCCAACGCAAATGAGAGGTTGTCAATCTCTCGGAGGTAAACTGCAAGATTAAATTGTATGTGATAGATAGATAGATTGAAACAAAAATACAAAATAAAATAAATAAAAGAGAAAGACCTGGGTTGTTGTTGTTGTTGTTGTTGTTGTTGTTGTTGTTGTTGTTGTTGTTGTTGTTGTTGTTGTTGTTGTTGTTGTTGTTGTTGTTGTTGTTGTTGTTGTTGTTGTTGTTGTTGTTGTTGTTGTTGTTGTTGTTGTTGTTGTTGTTGTTGTTGTTGTTGTTGTTGTTGTTGTTGTTGTTGTTGTTGTTGTTGTTGTTGTTGTTGTTGTTGTTGTTGTTGTTGTTGTTGTTGTTGTTGTTGTTGTTGTTGTTGTTGTTGTTGTTGTTGTTGTTGTTGTTGTTGTTGTTGTTGTTGTTGTTGTTGTTGTTGTTGTTGTTGTTGTTGTTGTTGTTGTTGTTGTTGTTGTTGTTGTTGTTGTTGTTGTTGTTGTTGTTGTTGTTGTTGTTGTTGTTGTTGTTGTTGTTGTTGTTGTTGTTGTTGTTGTTGTTGTTGTTGTTGTTGTTGTTGTTGTTGTTGTTGTTGTTGTTGTTGTTGTTGTTGTTGTTGTTGTTGTTGTTGTTGTTGTTGTTGTTGTTGTTGTTGTTGTTGTTGTTGTTGTTGTTGTTGTTGTTGTTGTTGTTGTTGTTGTTGTTGTTGTTGTTGTTGTTGTTGTTGTTGTTGTTGTTGTTGTTGTTGTTGTTGTTGTTGTTGTTGTTGTTGTTGTTGTTGTTGTTGTTGTTGTTGTTGTTGTTGTTGTTGTTGTTGTTGTTGTTGTTGTTGTTGTTGTTGTTGTTGTTGTTGTTGTTGTTGTTGTTGTTGTTGTTGTTGTTGTTGTTGTTGTTGTTGTTGTTGTTGTTGTTGTTGTTGTTGTTGTTGTTGTTGTTGTTGTTGTTGTTGTTGTTGTTGTTGTTGTTGTTGTTGTTGTTGTTGTTGTTGTTGTTGTTGTTGTTGTTGTTGTTGTTGTTGTTGTTGTTGTTGTTGTTGTTGTTGTTGTTGTTGTTGTTGTTGTTGTTGTTGTTGTTGTTGTTGTTGTTGTTGTTGTTGTTGTTGTTGTTGTTGTTGTTGTTGTTGTTGTTGTTGTTGTTGTTGTTGTTGTTGTTGTTGTTGTTGTTGTTGTTGTTGTTGTTGTTGTTGTTGTTGTTGTTGTTGTTGTTGTTGTTGTTGTTGTTGTTGTTGTTGTTGTTGTTGTTGTTGTTGTTGTTGTTGTTGTTGTTGTTGTTGTTGTTGTTGTTGTTGTTGTTGTTGTTGTTGTTGTTGTTGTTGTTGTTGTTGTTGTTGTTGTTGTTGTTGTTGTTGTTGTTGTTGTTGTTGTTGTTGTTGTTGTTGTTGTTGTTGTTGTTGTTGTTGTTGTTGTTGTTGTTGTTGTTGTTGTTGTTGTTGTTGTTGTTGTTGTTGTTGTTGTTGTTGTTGTTGTTGTTGTTGTTGTTGTTGTTGTTGTTGTTGTTGTTGTTGTTGTTGTTGTTGTTGTTGTTGTTGTTGTTGTTGTTGTTGTTGTTGTTGTTGTTGTTGTTGTTGTTGTTGTTGTTGTTGTTGTTGTTGTTGTTGTTGTTGTTGTTGTTGTTGTTGTTGTTGTTGTTGTTGTTGTTGTTGCTGTTGTTGTTGCTGTTGTTGTTGTATAGGCTATGCATGAAATAGTAAGACGATGAACTGCTTAAGCACAGAAACTATACCAGCATCTAAACCTACTAGTATGCTTGATAACGCTATGGTTCTACGTGGGTACTTTCAATTTTATTCTTAATAACATGCCAATCATTGGCTCATTGTAACAGTGGCATTAGATCAACATGCAAAACAATACGTAGCATTATTCTCAGGACGCACAGTGAACAACTAATTTGCCGCCGTTTGACACGGACCATAAAGTTTGAGCAGCTTTTAAGTGTGGTTGTACCCTGCATCATCATGCCATGTGCCACAACATTCCAAGTTGAACATTGCAATCAAACTCACATGCCTGGCAATTCATAGACAACATTCACAACAAACTCTTAAATGACCAGGCGTGCCCTGGTGGCTCGTGGGGCCCCTGTGGCCCTTCTTCGGGTGATTCCAACGCCAAAAAATCATATATATTCAGAAACCCCAGAAAGTTAACCTAGATGAGTTTTTACGCCGCCGCAAGCCTCTGTACCTCCATGATCTCATCTACAGCCCTTTTTCGGCACCCTGCGGGAGGGGGAAAGCATCACCGGAGGCCATCTTCATCATCCCGGCCGTCTCCATGACGAGGAGGGAGTAGTTCACCCTCGGGGCTGAGGGTTTGTACCAGTAGCTATGTGTTTTATCTCTCTCTCTCTCTCTCTCTCTTGCGTTCTTGATTTGGCACGATCTTGATGTACCGCGAGCTTTGTTAATATAGTTGGATCATATGGTGTTTCTTCCCTCACTATCCTTGTTGTGATGAATCGAATCTTTTCCCTTTGAGGTTTCGTTATTGTCGGATTGAACATTTCAGATTTGAGAACACTTGATGTATGTCTTGCATATGAATACCCGTGGTGACAATGGGGTATTATATTGATTCACTTGATATATGTTTTGGCACTCAGCTCGCGGATTCCCGCCGTGACATTGGGGTAATCTATGCATATGGGTTGATGCACGTTTTCATTATCTTTTTTCCGATAGAAACTTTGGGGTGCTCCTTGAAGTTCTTTGTGTTGGATTGAATATTATGAATCTGAAGTTGTTTGATGCATATCGAATAATCAACTCACAGATACTTGAGGTGACATTGGAGTATCTAGGTGACATTAGGGTTGGTTGATGTGTTTCATATGGTGTTATTTTAGTACGAACTCTAGGGCTATTCGTGACACTTATAGGAATGGCTCAATAGATTGATAGGAAAAGATAACTTTGAGGTGGTTTCGTACCCTACAACAATTTCTATCTTATGTTCTCCGCGAATAGGAACTTTGGAGTGATTCTTTGTCGCACGTTGAGGGATTGTTATATGATCCAATTATATTAGCATTGTTGAGAGATTGCACTAGTGAAAGTATGAACCCTAGGCCTTGTTTTTAAGCATTGCAATACCGTTTGTGCTCACTTTTGTTACTTGCTACCTTGCTGTTTTTTTATTTTCAGATTACAAAAACCTATATCTACTATCCATACTACACTTTTATCACCATCTCTTCGCCGAACTAGTGCACCTATACAATTTACCATTGTATTGGGTGTGTTGGGGACACAAGAGATTTCTTGTATTTGGTTGCATGGTTGTTTGAGAGATACCATGTTCAACCTACGCCTCCCACGGATTGATAAACCTTAGGTCATCTACTTGAGGGAAAATTCCTACTGTCCTACAAAACTCTGCGCTTGGAGGCCCAACACGAGTCTACAAGAATAAGTTGTGTAGTGGACATGAAGCTCTTTTCTGGCACCGTTGCCGGGGAGGTGAGTGCTTGAAGGCATATCTTTAGATCTTGCAATCTAATCTTTTAGTTTCTTGTTTTATCACTAGTTTGGTTTATAAAATAAAACTACAAAAAAATGGAATTGAGGTTGCCTCATATTATTCATCTTTATAATGTCTTTCGTGAAAATGATGGAAAGGAAAATTGTGCTCAATTGATAGAAGAAGAATTCAATAAAATGTTTGGCATAGAATCTTTGAATGATGAGCATGATTGCAATGATGTTAGTATGAATTCTATGAATATCCATGATGCTAATGATATGCAAAGCCATAAGCTTGGGGATGCTACGCTTGATGAAGATGATATTTTTAGTCCCCCATGTTTTGATGTGCAAATTTGTTATGATGGTTATATTGATGAAAGTGGATTTGAAGAGGTCATGAATGTATTTAGTGATGATTCTACTACTTTGGAAGAAGTTTCAATTGACTATGACAACAAAGTTGCTATCTATGATGATTATTGTGATGACATGTATTCTATAAAGAATAATGATAACTATGAAACTTGTCATCATGATTTTAATTTTCAATTGGATTATGCCAATCTAGTATCTCATGATAGTTATTTTGTTGAGTTTGCTCCCACTATTATGAACGAGAGGAAAATTGCTTGTGTGGAGAGTAATTAAAATTCTATGCTTACATATCATGAAAAGAAGTCTTTATGTGATGGATATATTGTTGAATTTCTTCATGATGCTACTGAAAATTATTTTGAGAGAGGAATATATGCTTCTACATATTTCAACAACATCAAGTTTCCTCTCTTTATGTTGAAAGTTTTGAAGTCATGCTTGTTTTGCCTTCCTATGCTAGTTGATTCTTGCTCCCATAAATTATTTGCTCACAAAATCCCTATGCATAGGAAGTGGGTTAGGCTTAAATGTGCTAGTCATATGCTTCATGATGCTCTCTTTGTGTTTCAATTCTTTACTTCTATGTGAGCATCATTCAAAATTATCATGCCTAGCTAAAAGGCTTTAAAGGAAAGCGCTTGTTGGGAGGCAACCCAATATGTATCCTTTCTTTTTTAGTGTGTTCACATGATTAAGCTACTGTAGTAATCATATTTTTGGGATAGTGTGGATACTTGTTGATTCAATTCTGTGCAAGAACAGAAACTTTTGCCTCCAGTGTTTAATTTCCAAGATTTTACTGGAGCGTCAAAAAATTCTGAAATTTTTACACAGTATTGATATGCAAGTTGTTGACGTTGTCCTGATTTTTCACAATTTTTAGAGTTCCAGAAGTATGGTAGTTGCTCAGATCATTACAGACTGTTCTGTTTTTGACAGATTCTGTTTTCAATGCATAGTTTGCTTGTTTTAATGTTTCCATAGCTTATATTATGAGATATAAATTGTGGAAATGATAGAATACATTAGGCATTATATGGTAACAATTGTGAATCTTGTCTTGGACAGTACCTAAGTGATGGTTTATTCTTTATCATACTAACCGTTCTCACGAAGTTCCGTTAAGTTTTGTGTGATTGAAGTTTTCAAGCTTTGGGTGAGATGACGATGGATGAAGGAATAAGGAGTGGCAAGACCCTAAGCTTGGGGATTCCCAAGTCACCCCAAGGTAATATTCAAGGAAGACCCAAGCGTCTAAGCTTGGGGATTCCCCGGAAGGCATCCCCTCTTTCGTCTTAATCCATCGGTTACCTTACTCGGAGCTATATTTTTATTCGTCACATGATATGTGTTTTGCTTGGAGCATCATTTTATTTTGTTTGTGTTCGCTTGCTGTTACTTAGAGTCATGTTTTGTATCTTTTATTTCAATAAAAATGTCAAGTATAGCCTTTACCATGCTTATTTTGCAAGTTCATGAGTTGCTGTTTCAAAACAGAAAGTTTGCTGCTATTGATTAAATTGCCTAGAAATGTCAGAATGTGATAAAACTTGAAATTTTGATACAGTCAAATTTGATAAATTATTTCCAGTGTGGTAAATTTTCAGAATTTTTTGAGTTATCTAAGTATGGATTCTTAATTATCCTTTACAGACTGTCCTGTTTAGGCAGATTGCTGTTATGTTTGCATTGTTTGCATATGTTGGCTTGTTTAATGATTCTATTTGAGGATAGGATTATTAAATATGCAGAGGCATTTAGTATTCAATGTTTAATTATAATTTTAGTGATTTTCTACAGTAGAGAATGTCGAGGTTTTGAGTGGATTTATACTAACATATCTCACAAGTTCTTGTCAAGTTTTGTGTGGATGAAGTTTTTGAAACTTAGGGAAACTACTATATGAGAAGAATTAACGAAACACAAGAGTTCAAGCTTGGGGATGCCCAAGGCTCCCCAAGTTAATATTCCAAGAAGTATCAAGCATTCAAGCTTGGGGATGCCCTGGTAGGCATCCCATCACTTTTCTTCATCAACTATCGGTTAGTCTCGATTGAACCCAAGTTTTTACTCGTTCACATAATGTGTGCTATACTTGGTTGTGTCTTTGTTTTGCTTGCTGTTTGAATAAAATATCAAGATCTGAAACTTTCTAAATGAGAGGGAGTCCTCACATAGCTACTTAATTGTTTCACTACTCATTGATCTTCGCTTATATATTTTGGAGTAGTTTGTCATTAATTCTCATGCTTCACTTATATCTTTTTGAGAGTTAATAATAGTAATGGTAATTTGCACAAGATATGAATTCAGTCCCAAGATGATGAATATTTGAGAGGGATATAATAAAAACTTTCATATAGATCATTGGATATGATAAGTGTGATTCCTTGCAATGAAAATAATGAAAGAGATCATATGCTAATCTTATGGAAAGTAATGGCATTACATAAAGGAAAGTATAAGTGGTAAAATTTATTGGAGGTTACAAGCATAGCATTAGTCAATGATGCAATTCATGAAAAAGTTAATAAGGGAAAAGAAGATTCACATGCAAATATACTATCTTGGACATCTTTTATGATTGTGAGCCCCCATTAAGTATTTCATGTCAAAGTGTTGACGTTGGACAAGGAAGACAACGTAATGAATTATGTTTGTTCATATTCACATAGAAGTTATATTGTTATAGATCCTCCAACATGTGGTGCTTGCCCAATATCTTTGCTAGCCAAAAATCCGCACCAAGTAGAGATACTACTTGTGCATCCAAAACCCTTAAACCAAGTTTCTTCCCATGAGTGTCCACCATATCTACCTATGGATTGAATAAGATCCTTCAAGTAAGTTGTCATCGGTGCAAAAAGCAATAAAAATTGCCTCTAAATATGTCTGAACTTTTATTGTAAGGGAAATAAGCGTTGTACGAACTTGTGATGGTAAAGAAATAAAAGCGACGGACTGCATAATAAAGGTTGCTATCACAAGGGGCAATATAACGTGACGTTCCTTTGCATTAAGGGCTTGTGCATCCAACAACAAAAAGCGCATGACAACCTCTGCATCCCTCTGCGAAGGGCCTATCCTTTACTTTTATGTATTTACTTTTTATGCAAGAGTCAATAGTGTTCTCCTCTACTTCCTTTTTATTTTTCTCTTTTGCAAGCAACATGTGGTGGGGAAAGATCTAAGCACATATATCCAGTTGGATATGAGTGATCATGAGTTATTATTGTTGACATCACCCTTGAGGTGAATAAGTTGGGAGGCGAAATCACAAGCCCCTATCTTTCTATGTGTCTGGCTGAAACTTTTGCTCCATATATATGTCATGAGTGTTAGCAATCATAGAAGACTAAATGATGGTTGAGTATGTGAACTTGCTAAAAAGCTCCTACATGAGACCCTTCCTGAAAATATGATGAATTGCAATTGCACTGTTGACTAGAATAGTTTTTTAGTTTCCAAGAAAGTTTATGCCTTATACTTCATTGTTGTGATGAATTGTTACTTGCCCATGAGAAGTTTTATGATAATAAATATTGCTGTTATAATAATGATCTTGCTTTGAATCATTCAAGTCCAATGTCCATGCAACAAACGAAAAGATTATATGATGATTATGATAGGTAGCATTCCACATCAAAATTTCTGTTTTTAATTGCTACTTTATCATGATGACTTTTATGAGAAAAAGTTGCTGTTATGATGCTAGGAAAAGTGATTGAAATTATCATTGATCAAACTTATGCACTATGCTAGCATTCACACTTCATAAATTATTTCTTTTATCATTTACCTACTCGAGGACGAGCAGGAATTAAGCTTGGGGATGCTGATATGTCTCCAACGTATCTATAATTTATGAAGTATTCATGCCATGTTTATTATAGCTTTGTATGATTTTGGTGCACTTTTATATGATTTTTACATGATTTTCATGGACTAACATATTGACCTAGTGCCCAGTGCCAGTTGCTGTTTTCTACTTGTTTTTGGTTTTCCAGAAAATCTATATCAAATGAAGTCCAAATACAGCGAAGCTTTTTGACGATTTTTTCTGGAACATAAGAGACACTAGAAGCTTCGGGGGGTGGCCAGAAGACCCACAGGGGCCCCACGAGACACCAGGGCGCGCCACCCCCCCAGGCGCGCCCTTGTGCCTCGTGGGCCCCCTGTGGCCCTTCTTCGCGTGTTTCCAACGCCAAAAAATCATATATATTCAGAAACCCCCGAAAGTTAACCTAGATGAGTTTTTACGCCGCCGCAAGCCTCTATACCTCCACGATCTCATCTACAGCCCTTTTCCGGCACCCTGTCGGAGGGGGGAAAGCATCACCGGAGGTCATCTTCATCATCCCGGCGGTCTCCATGACGAGGAGGGAGTAGTTCACCCTTGGGGCTGAGGGTTTGTACCAGTAGCTATGTGTTTTATCTCTCTCTCTCGCGTTCTTGATTTGGCACGATCTTGATGTACCGCGAGCTTTGTTAATATAGTTGGATCATATGGTGTTTCTTCCCTCTCTATCCTTGTTGTGATGAATCGAATCTTTTCCCTTTGTGGTTTCGTTATTGTCGGATTGAATATTTCAGATTTGAGAACACTTGATGTATGTCTTGCATATGAATACCCGTGGTGACAATGGGGTATTATATTGATTCACTTGATATATGTTTTGGCACTCAACTCGCGGATTCCCGCGGTGACATTGGGGTAATCTATGCATATGGGTTGATGCACGTTTTCATTATCTTTTCTCCGATAGAAACTTTGGGGTGCTCCTTGAAGTTCTTTGTGTTGGATTGAATATTATGAATCTGAAGTTGTTTGATGCATATCGAATAATCAACTCACGGATACTTGTGGTGACATTGGAGTATCTAGGTGACATTAGGGTTGGTTGATGTGTTTCATATGGTGTTATTTTAGTACGAACTCTAGGGATATTCGTGACACTTATAGGAATGGCTCAATAGATTGATCGGAAAAGATAACTTTGAGGTGGTTTCGTACCCTACTACAATTTCTATATTATGTTCTCCATGAATAGGAACTTTGGAGTGATTCTTTGTCGTACGTTGAGGGATTGTTATATGATCCAATTATATTAGCATTGTTGAGAGATTGCACTAGCGAAAGTATGAACCCTAGGCCTTGTTTTTAAGCATTGCAATACCGTTTGTGCTCACTTTTGGTACTTGCTACCTTGCTGTTTTTTTATTTTCAGATTACAAAAATCTATATCTACTATCCATACTACACTTTTATCACCATCTCTTTGCCGAACTAGTGCACCTATACAATTTACCATTGTATTGGGTGTGTTGGGGACACAAGAGATTTCTTGTATTTGGTTGCAGGGTTGTTTGAGAGATACCATCTTCCACCTACGCCTCCCATGGATTGATAAACCTTAGGTCATCCACTTGAGGGAAAATTGCTACTGTCCTACAAAACTCTGCGCTTGGAGGCCCAACAGGAGTCTACAAGAATAAGTTGTGTAGTGGACATCAAGTACCTCTCGGGTTGGAACTCAGGAAATACATCGAGAGAAATAAATGAAGGCATGAGAAGTTTGAAGCGGGTAGGCAATCATTTAATGCCCAACCCAGAGTGTGGATGTGGTTCAGAGCAACGGGAATAAGTATTGCGTGTGATACAAGAATAGATCATCTCTAGGAAGGTGGCTCATGAATTACATACGAAGCCAAGCGCGAGGAATAACTTTGGAAACAGGGATGTACAGGAGAGTCAGGTTTCGATACTGTGGAACTGTGGTTAGTGTGAATTAAGAGTAGGAAGGGCGGTGACATCTTGCACGGTCATGATAGCAAGGCATGTCAGAGGATAGTTTGTTAGTTATGTCGGCAACAACGTCGGTACCATGGGCCGGGGACGATGAGAACCATTTTCCTGCTTGCAAGGCGAGGCAGACCAATAGGCAATGTACTTGTCCACCGGTGCTACCGGAATGTCATCAACAGTAGTAACATGGTTTTACTTGACAGGGTTGTACTTGGCGGTGTTGACATAAGCAGGGAATTATCACTGCTCAGATAAGTTAGATTACAAGAAAGGTTAAACAGACTATTGGAAAGGAAAATGTGATTATCAGATTAAACAGACCAATGGAAAGGATTAACTGGGCCCAAGAATGCAATAGTTTGCCTTAAACACATTGGCCCCTTTTGCGCAGTTCAACTGAAATCAAAGTCGAAATAGCAACGAGCAAAAGTTTTGATATCCCTTTTTGCACAAAGAGGTATAAAGGAAACAATTACTGACCAATAACGGTTGATGACTTATACACCCACAAGAAACAACATCTATCTTATCTTAATGGAAAACAAAGCAGGACAGTAGCAATTCTCGAACAGTGACATTGATTCATATTAACAGAGACATTATCTTAACAATACCTTGGTTAAACATGTAGAAAGAACGACAAAGCAGGACAGTATCATTTCTAAAACAGTGAACTGATTCATATTAACAGAGGCATTATCTTAACAATACATTGGTTAAACATGTACTCCCGCCGATCCATAATAAGTGTTGCAGTTTTGAACTTTGGTTCAGTAGTTTCTTCTAAGACTGGCATTGCTTAATTTTACCAGTGGCATTAGATTAACAAAAAGCTTAAATAGTTACATGGGAGAGTGGGTGCAACAGCACCATGTGCTTTCATCAACGTATAAAGGGGTGATGCAGAGTTTGTTGCAACAAAGAGACAAGCAGCATATCTGGGTTGGTCCCATTTTTGTTCACTTAATGGGAAAAGACAGCAATACAATAGTTTCAATTCAACATTTATTCAAAACAGTACCAATACAAGTAGCACAACATCTCAAAGCACACTGCACAATCATGTGGATCAAGGCCGGTACTGACCTTTCATGAGGCAGACTTGAAACAACTCAAGATCAAATACAAATCTGCCAACACGGATAGGAAATCCGATCTCCTTTTGTGTAGTTCTGATACGTCCCAAACGTATCTACTTTTCCAAACACTTTTGCTCTTGTTTTGGACTCTAATTTGCATGATTTGAATGAAACTAACCCGGACTGACGCTGGTTTCAGCAGAACTACCATGGTGTTGTTTTTGTGCAGAAATAAAAGTTCTCGGATTGGGCTAAAAACTTACGGAGAATATTTCTGGAATATATAAAAAATATTAGCGAAGAGATCTGCTGGAGGGGCCCCCCGAGGAGCCACGAGCTCAGGGGGCGCGCCCACCCCCCAGGGCGCGTCCTGTGAGCTTGTGAGCCCCACAGGCCTCCGTTTTCCCTAACTCCAACTCTATAAGTACCGTCTTGCAGAGAAAAAAATCAAAGAGAAAGTTTCATCACGTTTTATGATACAGAGCCGCCGCCACTTCCTGTTCTTTATCGGGAGGGCCGACCGGAGAGGGGGATTCGTCGCCGCCGTCATCATCAACCCTTCTTCATCAATAATTTCATGATGCTCACCACCGGGAGTGAGTAATTCCTCCGTAGGCTTGCTGGACGGTGATGGAGTTGGATGAGATTTGTCATGTAATCGAGTCAATTTGTTAGGGCTTCATCCCTAGTATCCACTATGTTCTGAGATTGATGTTGCTATGACTTTGCTATGCTTAATGCTTGTCACTAGGGCCCGAGTGCCATGATTTCAGATATGAACCCTCTATGTTTTCATGAATATATTTGAGTTCTTGATCTTATCTGCTAGTTATATGCACTTGTTATTGTTCTGATCCATAGACCCCAAAGTGACAATAGTTGGGATACTCTTCGGGGATGACTGTAATTCGAGGAGTTCATGTATTCACCATGTGCTAATGCTTTGTTCCAGTTCTCTATTAAAAGGAGGCCTTAATATCCCTTAGTTTCCTTATGGACCCCGCTGCCACGGGAGGGTAGGACAAAAGATGTCATGCAAGTTCTTATTATAAGCAAGTATGACTATATACGGAATACATGCCTACATTACATTGATGAATTGGAGCTATTGTGTATCGCTCTAGGTTGTGACTGTTACATGATGAATGTCATCCAACACTAATAACCATCACTGATCCAATGCCTACTCTTTTCTCATATTGATCTTTGCTAAGTTACTACTGCTGCTGTTGTTACAATCATCACAAACTGCTTCTGCTACTGTTCTTGTTACTATTGCTACTGTTACTGAAACTATCAAAACTATCAAACTACTGTGCTACTAAATACTTTGCTGCAGAGATATTATATCCCAGGTGTGGTTGAATTGACAACTCAACTACTAAGGCTCATAAATATTCTTTGGCTCCCCTTGTGTCGAATCAACAAATTTGGGTGAAATACTACCCTCGAAGACTGTCGCGACCCCCTATACTTGTGGGTTATCAAGACCTTTTTTCTGGCACCGTTGCCGGGGAGCATAGCTCTATTTATTGAGTTCACTTGGGATTTTACACTATGAAGAATCTGAAAGACGCTAAGACTAAGATCGTACCCTCTAAGACGAGGGGAGGTAAGGAACTGCCATCTAGCTCCGCACTTGATTCACCATCTGTTTTGAGTAGGCTTGCGACACAACCACCTGCTATTCATTCTGACATGTTGCAAGTAATTGATGATACTATGATGACCCACAAGTATAGGGGATCAATCATAGTCCTTTCGATAAGTAAGAGTGTCGAACCCAACGAGGAGCAGAAGGAAATGACAAGCGGTTTTCAGTAAGGTATTCTCTGCAAGCACGGAAATTATCAGTAACAGATAGTTTTGATAGCAAGATAATTCGTAACAAGTAACAAGTATAATAAAGTGCAGTAAGGTGGCCCAATCCTTTTTGTAGCAAAGGACAAGTCGGAATGATTTCTTATAATAAGCAAAGCATTCCCGAGGACACATGGGAATTTCATCTAGTCACTTTCATCATGTTTGTTTGATTCGCGTTCGCTACTTTGATAATTTGATATGTGGGTGGACCGGTGCTTGGGTGTTGTTCTTACTTGAACAAGCCTCTCACTTATGATTACCCCCTCTCGCAAGCATCCACAACTATGAAAGAAGAATTAAGATAAATCTAACCATAGCATGAAACATATGGATCCAAATCAGCCCCTTACGGAATAGCACATAAACTAGGGTTTAAGCTTCTATCACTCTAGCAACCCATCATCTAATTACTACTCCACAATGCCTTCCCTTAGGCCCAAAGATGGTGAAGTGTCATGTAGTCGATGTTCACACGACACCACTAAAGGAAGCAATAACATACATATCATCAAAATATCGAACGAATACCAAATTCACATGATTACTTATGACAAGACTTCTCCCATGTCCTCAAGAACAAAAGTAACTACTCACAAATCATATTCATGTTCAAGATCATAGGGGTATTGAATATTATTAAGGATCTAAACATATAATCTCCCACCAAATAAACCAACTAGCATCAACTACAAGATGTAATCAACACTACTAGCAACCCACAGGTACCAATCTGAGGTTTTGAGACAAAGATTGAATACAAGAGATGAACTAGAGTTTGAGATGAGATGGTGCTGGTGAAGATGTTGATGAAGATTGGTCCTCCCACGATGAGAGGATCATTGGTGATGTCGATGGCTTCGATTCCCTCCTCCCGGAGGGAAGTTTCCCAGGCGGAATCGCTCCGCCGGAGAGCAAAATAGCTCCTGCCTAGGTTCTGCCTCGAGACGGAGGCGCTTCGTCCTGAAAGTCTTCCTCTAATTTTTTCTAGGGAAAATGGCTTCATATAGCAGAAGGAGGGGGCCGGAGGCCTGCCAGCTCCCCCACAAGCTCGGGGGGCGCGCCCAGGGGGGTAGGGCGCCCCCCCATGGTTGTGGTTTCTTGGTGGGCCCCCTCCTGGTAATTCTTTCGCCAATTCTCCATAAATTTTTAGCTCATTTGGAGTTGTGCAGAATAGCCATCTCTGTTTCACCCCTTTCCGGTCCAGAATTCCCGCTGCCGGCAATCTCCCTCTTCATGTGAAACTTGCAAAATAAGAGAGAAAAGGCATAAGAATTGTACCATGAAGTGAAATAATGATCAAAAAAATATTAATTAATAGTAGGAAAACATGATGCAAAATGGACGTATCAACTCTCCCAAGCTTAGACCTCGCTTGTCCTCAAGCGAAAAGCCAAAATCGATAATCATGACCACATGTTTAGAGACAGAGGTCGATAAAAATAAAATACGGACATGAAGGCATCATGATCTTTATTATTACAGCAATATATCATCATGAAACTTCTCATGAAAAAGTGACAATTCATTCACAAGTTAAAGTATGAACCATAAACCGAATTGAAAACTAACAAACTATGATCTCAGTCTCTGAAGCAATTGCAATTCATCATATTATCAGAAAGAGTCTATGTAAGAGCTTTGTTTAGCAAGTTCACATACTCAACTATCATTTAGTCTTCTATGATTGCTGACACTCACAACATACTTATGGAGCAAAAGTTTCAGTCAGACACATAGAAAGATAGGGGCTTATAATTTCGCCTCCCAACGTATTTACCTCAAGGGTAATGTCAACAATAATAACTCATGATCAGCTACATCCAACTGGATATATATGCCTGGATCTATCCCCACCACATGATGCTTGCCAAGAGAGAAAATAAAAACAAAATAGAGGAGAATACTATTGACTCTTGCATGAAAGTAAATACATAAAAGTAAAAGATAGGCCCTTCGCAGAGGGAAGTAGAGGTTGTCATGCACTTTTTGTTTTTTGGATGTGCAAACTCTTAATGCAAAGGAACGTTACTTTATATTGCCCCTTGTGATAGCGACCTTTATTATGCAGTCTGTCGCTTTTATTTCTTCACCATCACAAGTTTGTACAAAGCTTATTTTCCCTTACAATAAAAGTTCATACATATTTAGGAGCAATTTTTATTGCTTTTGCACCGATGACAACTTACTTGAAGGATCTTATTCAATCCATAAGTAGATATAATGGACTCTCATGGCATGAAACTGGGTTTAAGGGTTTTTGGATGCGCAAGTAGTATCTCTACTTGGTACAGAATTTTGGCTAGCAAAAGATAGGGGGCAAGCACCACATGTTAGAGGATCCAAAACAATATAACTTGTATGTGAATATAAGCAAACATAACTCATTACGTTGTCTTCCTTGTCCAACGTTGACTATTTGACATAGAATATTTAATGGGGGCTCACAATCATAAAAGATGTCCAGGATAATGTATTTATATGTGAGACCTCTCTTCCTTTATTACTTTTTCATGAATTGCAATAGTGACCAATGCTATGTTTGTTAACTTCTAACAAGTTTTATCTATTATACTTCTTTTATGTGAAGTCATCACTCCCCATGGGATTAGCTTGTGATCTCTATTTTTTTCTTTATTTTATTTCCAAGATTGGATCAACAAAAGTAAAACACTCAACTCAAACTACTCTTTATTATATAAATTTCACACATGATTACATAGATAGATAGATCACAAAGCAAGCACTCGAAACTAAAGCATACTAAACTTTATTCTTCTAAATCACGAAATAACTAAGGATCGAACTAAGATAGATAATGATGATAAAAGTGATGGTGATACGATACCGGGGCACCTCCCCCAAGCTTGGCACAAGCCAAGGGTGGTGCCCATACCTATGTACTCAAGTCTCCTTCTTCGGTGATGGTGGTGATGAAGTGGTAGGCTTGTCCTTCAGCTTCAGCAAGTACTCCAAATTTCCATTAATCCTCCGAAGAGCATGATTCTGCTGTTCTAACACAATAACTTCACGAGTAAGCGACATATTCTGAGCACAAATCGCTTCAAAAACTTTTAGTCTATCAATTTCAGATGGGGGAAGATTATTATAAAGAGTTTGCCACGAATCTCCCTTTTCTGGTGCATCCTTCCTGAGCATGGCTTGATCTCCTTCTTCTTGAATCCGGTCCTCCACGACCTTCCCTGGTTCCTCCTCCATAGCAGTATCCTCTTCTCCAGACGACCACTCATAATATACTTCGCTGAAAGGGCATTTGTCGGGCGAAGGTTGAACAATCCGGTGCTTGGTGCAGAGCTTTCGGGGAGCCATGGCGATCGAGATCTGTCAGAAAAACAGCCCGAAACAAGAACAGAGGAGAAACTTGCGATATGGTGGTCAAAACATCAGAGAGTTTATATAATGAATTTTTCCCATGCAGGACTAGTAATATGGAAGAAAAACAAAGTCAGGAAAGTCCACGAGGGGGCCAGAAGCCTGGTCGGCGCGCCCTGGGGGGAAGGGCGCCCCCCCAGGCTTGTCACCTCCTCATGCACTTTTCAGACTATTTATTATTTTTCTCATTTTTTTATATATTCCAAAATGAACATTTTATGGAATTTTAGGAGTCGGTTTACTTACCGTACCACGTACCTACTCCTTTTCAGGATTCTGGAGCGTTCCGGAAGGTTTCTTCTATGTGCTCTTCCGGCGTCATTGTTTGAATAATATTAGTTTCAACATTAATGGGCGTACCTGAGATATAATGTTTAATTCTTTGCCCATTAACCACTCTCGGATTATTGCCTTCGGAGTTATTTATTTTGATGGCTCTGGAGCGATAAACTTCTTCAATGATGTATGGTCCTTCCCATTTAGAGAGAAGTTTTCCTGCAAAAAATCTTAAACGAGAATTGTATAATAGAACATGATCACTGATACTTCTCCAACGTATCTATAATTTATGAAGTATTCATGCCATGTTTACAACAATTTTATATGGTTTTGATATGATTTGAATGGAACTAACCCGGACTGACGCTGTTTTCAGCAGAACTACCGTGGTGTTGTTTTTTGTGCAGAAATAAAAGTTCTCGGAATGGGCTGAAAATTTATGGTGGTTTTTTGTGGACCAAAAGAGACCCCTGAAGCTTCAAGGAAGGACCAGAAGCCTCACGAGGAAGCGACAAGCCTGGGGGACGCGCCCTCCCCCCAGGGAGCGCGGAGCAGGCTTGTCGCTCTCTCGTGGGCCCCCTTGACGTGAATCCAACGCCAAAAATTCCTATAAATACCAAAAACCACAGAAAGAAACCTGGAACTTCCATGCCGCCACCGCAAGCCTCTGTACCGAAGAAAACTCATCCGGAGCCCTGATCCGACACTCTGCCGGAGGGGGGAATCATCACCGGAGGCCATTTTCATCATCCCGGCGGTCTCCATGATGACGAGGGAGTTGTTCACCCTCGGGGCTAAGGGTATGTACCTGTACCTATGTGTTTGATCTCTCTCTCTCTCTCTCTCTCTCTTGTTCTTGATTTGGCTCGATCTTGATGTATCACAAGCTTTGTTAACATAGTTGGATCATATGGTGTTTCTTCCCTCTCTATCTTCTTGTGATGAATTGAGTCTTTCCCTTTGAGGTTTCGTTATTGTCAGATTGAATATTTCAGATTTGAGAACACTTGATGTATGTCTTGCATGTGGATACCCGTGGTGACAATGGGGTATTCTATTGATTCACTTGATGTATGTTTTGGTAATCAACTCGCGGATTCCCGTGACCTTGGGGTGATCTAGGCATAGGGGTTGGTTGCACGTTTTCATTATCTTTTCTCCGATAAGGAACTTTGGGGGTACTCTTTGAAGTTCTTTGTGTGGATTGAATATTATGAATATGAAGTTATTTTGATGCATATCGAATAATCAACTCACGGATACTTGTGGTGACATTGGAGTATCTAGGTGACATTAGAGTTGGTTGATGCGTATCATATGGTGTTATTTTAGTACGAACTCTAGGGCTGTTTGTGACACTTATAGGGATGGCTCAATAGATTGATCAGAAAGGATAACTTTGAGGTGGTTTCGTACCCTACAACAATTTTATCTTATGTTCTCCGCTAATAGGAACTTTGGAGTGATTCGTTATCGCACGTTGAGGGATTGTTATATGATTCAATTATGTTAGCATTGTTGAGAGATTGCACTAGTGAAAGTATGAACCCTAGGCCTTGTTTTTAAGCATTGCAATATTGTTTGTGCTCACTTTTATCACTAGCTACATTGCTGTTTTTTTATTTTCAGATTACAAAAACCTATATCTACTATCCATACTACACTTGCATCACCATCTCTTCGCCGAACTAGTGCACCTATACAATTTACCATTGTACTGGGTGTGTTGAGGACACAAGAGATTTCTTGTATTTGGTTGCAGGATTGTTTGAGAGAGACCATCTTTATCCTATGCCTCCCACGGACTGATAAACCTTAGGTCATCCACTTGAGGGAAATTTGCTACTGTCCTACAAAACTCTGCACTTGGAGGCCCAACAACGTCTACAAGAATAAAAGTTGCGTAGTAGACATCAAGCTCTTTTCTGGCGCCGTTGCCGGGGAGGTGAGTGCTTGAAGGTATATCTTTAGATCTTGTAATTGAATCTTTTAGTTTCTTGTTTTATCACTAGTTTGGTTTTATAAAAGAAAACTAAAAAAATGGAATTGAGGTTGCCTCAAATGCTTCATCTATATAATGTCTTTCTTGAAAATATGGATTCCGATAATTGTGCTCAATTGTTAGAGGAAGAATTTAATCAAATGTTTAATGTGGGTCCTTTGTATGATGAGCATGAATGCAAAGTTGTTAGTATGCTTTCTATGAATATCCATGATGCTAATGATATGCAAAGCCATAAGCTTGGGGATGCTATGTTTCATGAAGATGATCTTTTTAGTGCCCCAAGTTTTGATGAGCAAATTTATTATGATGATAGCATGCCTCCTATTTATGATGATTATATTGATGAAAGTGGGTTTGGAAAAGTTTCAACTCTAGGTACCAATGATCCCACTATTTTGGAGGGTGTTGAATCTTATTGTAATAATTATGAAAGTGGATTTGGAGAGGTCACAACTTTATTTAATGATGATTCCACTATTTTGGAAAAGGTTTCAATTGATTATGACAACAAAGTTGCTATCTATGATGATTATTGTGATGACATGTATGCTATAAAGAATAATGATAACTATGAAACTTGTCATCATGATTTTAATTTTCAATTTGATTATGCCAATCAAGTATCTCATGATAGTTATTTTGTTGAGTTTGCTCCCACTATTATGAATGAGAAGAAAATTGCTTATGCGGAGAGTAATACAAATCCTATGCTTGTAGGTCATGAAAAGAATGCTTTGTGTGATAGTTATATTGTTGAATTCATTCATGATGCTAGTGAAAATTATTATGAGAGGGGAAGATATGCTTATATATATCTCAATAATATCAAGTTTCCTCTCTATGTGTTGAAAGTTTTGAAGTTATACCAATTTTGCCTTCCTATGCTAGTTGATTCTTGCTCCCATAAATTGTTTGCTCACAAAATCCCTATACATAGTAAGTGGGTTAGGCTTAAATGTGCTTGTCATATGATTCATGATGCTCTCTTTGTGTTTCAATTCTTTACTTTTATGCGAGCATCATTGAAATCATCATGCCTAGCTAAAAGGCATTAAAGAAAAGCGCTTGTTGGGAGACAACCCAATATTTATACCTACTGTTTTTGTGTGTCTACATGATTAAGCTACTGTAGTAATCATGTTTTATATGTTTTCTTTCGATAATGTGCCAAGTAAGACCATTGGGATAGTGCAAATGATAGTTGATTTGATGTGCAAAAACAGAAAGTTTTGTGTCCAGTGCTGGAATTTATATTCTGTACTGGAGCATGAAAAAATTCTAATTTTTTTACAGAGTATTGGTTTACAAATTTTTTACGTTGTCCTAATTTTTCAGAATTTTTATAGGTACAGAAGTATGGTTTTCAAATCTCTCACTACATGCTGTTCTGTTTTTGACAGATTCTGTTTTCAATGCATAGTTTGCTTGTTTTATAGTTTCTATGGCTTATATTGGTCAATATAAATTGTGGAAATGGTGGAATACAGTAGGCATTATGTGAGAACAATTATGAATCTTGCCTTGACAGTACCTAAGTGGATGATTTATTTTTATCATACTAACCTATCTCACAAGTTCCGTTAAGTTTTGTGTGATTGAAGTTTTCAAGTTTTGGGTGAGATATCAATATGAGGAGAATAAAGAGGAGCAAGAACCTAAGCTTGGGGATACCAAAGGCACCCCAAGGTAATATTCAAGGAAGATTCAAGCGTCTAAGCTTGGGGATGCCCCGGAAGGCATCCCCTCTTTCGTTTTCAACATTATCGGTAACCTCACTTGGAGCTATATTTTTATTCGTCACATAATATGAATTTTGCTTGGAGCGTCATTTTCTTCTGCTGATATTTGCTTAGTTTTATCAATAATCATGTTTTGTATCTTTTAGTTCAATAAAATGCCAATTATAGCCTTTACCATGCTCAGTTTGCAAGTTTATGTGTTGCTGTTTGAAAACAAAAAGTTTTCTGTTATGTCCAGAATATTCCTGAATAGTCAGAACATGATAAAAATCTGAAATTTTTACACAGTAAGCATGCATGAGTTCTCTGATGTGGTAATTTTTTAGAATTTTTGGAGTGAGGGAAGTATGAATTCTTATTCACCCTTTACAGACTGTTCTGTTTAGACAGATTTCGGTTATAGTTGCATTGTTTGCATATGTTGCTTGTTTAATGTTTCTATTTGTGGATAGGAGTATTAAATATGCAGAGGCATTTAGTATGCAATGTTTAATTATAATTTTAGTGATTTGTTACAGTAGACAATGTTAAGGTTTTGAGTTGATTTATACTAACTTGTCTCACGAGTTATTGTTGAGTTTTGTGTGGATGAAGTTTTTAAGATTTAGGAGAAGCCATGATATGAGAGGAATTAAGGAGACACAAGAGCTCAAGCTTGGGGATGCCCAAGGCACCCCAAGATAACATTCCAAGAAGTCTCAAGCAATTAAGATTGGGGAAGCCTGATACGTCCAATTTGCATCATGATTTCCTACTGTTAATTATTATGTTTTTAATCATTATTTCACTTTATGGTACAATTGTTATGCCTTTTCTCTCTTATTTTGCAAGATTTACATGAAGAGGGAGAATGCCGGCAGCTGGAATTCTGGACCTCAAATAGCCACATCAGAGATACCTATTCTACAGAGCTCCAATTGACCTGAAACTTTACGGAGATTTTTTATTGAATATATAAAAAATACTCGAGAAAAGAAATACCTGAGGGGACCCACCAGTTGCCCACAAGGCAACTAGGTGCGGCCCCCTTGGGCGCGCCCTGATGCCTTGTGGGGCCCCTGGCTGGCGTCTGGCCCCCTCCTTCTGCTATATAAGGTCATTTGCCCTAGAAAAAATAAAGGGAAGACTTTCGGGACGAAGAGCCGCCGTCTCGAGGCGGAACCTGGGCAGGAGCACTTTAGCTCTCCGGCGGAGCGATTCCGCCAGGGATACTTCCCTCCGGGAGGGGGAAATCGAAGCCATCGACATCACCAATGATCCTCTCATCGTGGGAGGACCAATCTTCATCAACATCTTAACCAGCACCATCTCATCTCAAACCCTAGTTCATCTCTTGTATTCAATCTTTGTCTCAAAACCTCAGATTGGTACCTGTGGGTTGCTAGTAGTGTTGATTACATCTTGTAGTTGATGCTAGTTGGTTTATTTGGTGGAAGATTATATGTTCAGATCCTTAATGCTATTCAATACCCCTCTGATCTTGAACATGAATATGATTTGTGAGTAGTTACTTTTGTTCTTGAGGACATGGGAGAAGTCTTGTCATAAGTAATCATGTGAATTTGGTATTTGTTCGATGTTTTGATGATATGTATGTTGTTGCTTCCTTTAGTGGTGTTGTGTGAACGTCGACTACATGACACTTCACCATCTTTGGGCCTAAGGGAATGCATTGTGTAGTAGTAATTAGATGATGGGTTGATAGAGTGACAGAAGCTTAAACCCTAGTTTATGCGCTATTCCGTAAGGGGCTGATTTGGATCCATAGGTTTCATGCTATGGTTAGAGCTATCTTAATTCTTCTTTCGTAGTTGCGGATGCTTGCGAGAGGGGGTAATCATAAGTGGGAGGCTTCTTCAAGTAAGAACAGCACCCAAGCACCGGTCCACCCACATATGAAATTATCAAAGTAGCGAACGGGAATCAAACAAACAAGATGAAAGTGACTAGATGAAATTCCCATGTGTCCTCGAGAATGCTTTGCTTATTATACAAGTTTGTTCCGGCTTGTCCTTTGCTACAAAAAGGATTGGGTCACCTTGCTGCACTTTCGACACTCTTACTTATCGAAAGATCTACGATGGAGCCCCTATACTTGTGGGTTATCAATGCCCCGATAGGCATCCCACCTTTCTTCATCAACACCTATCGGTTAGCCTAAGCTTTTACTTGTTCACATGATATGTGCTATTCCTGGAGTGTCCTTTTATTTTCATTTTGTTTGCTATTTGAATAAAATTATCAAGATCTGAAATCTTTATTTGGAGAGAGTCTTCACATAGCTACTTATTTGCTTAATGTAACACCCCCATGTATTAGCTACAGTGATCACCCTTTTGATAATGCCAAGTCACCATAATTAACAGTGCTTGATCATCATTTGAGTCATATCTCATTTCAAATTCCATCTTTGAATTCAAATTCAATTGCAAGTGGAATTTCGAGTTGCATAAAAGTTGTTGTTAAAATGTTCATCATTTAGCAAATAATCCATAACTAATTATTTTCAGGAAAATAACATCACCTAAATTCACTAGATGACTCTATCATCCAAAAACAGTACCAAACAACAATATTTAATCCCATCTTATTTAATAAAAATTCAAATGAAATCAATTTGTCTTCACACCTTTTTTTGGCAGTGCTAAGTATTGCAAAATATTTATCGTGACAAGTTACAGATTTTACAAAAGTCTATTGGAGCAAAAAGAAAATACAAAACAGTAGGAAATAAAAGAAACAAAAAATAAAAATAAAATAAAAAAGGCCTCAACTACTGGTGGACTGGGCTCTAGGTCAACAGTGGGAGCCCAGCCCACCTCGCCACCTCCTCCTTCCTCCTACTGCTCACCCGCGCTCGCTGTCGAGCACAGCGCGCGTGCGCGCACGCACAACCAGGCCCCCCCTCTGCTCTGGTCGACAGCGCGCCGCGCCCACTCCTGGTGGTTAAGGGCGCAGCCCCCGCACCCCCTGGCTCCTCCTTCGCCTCCCTCTCTCCCTCTCTGCCACCTCGCCCGACACCGCCATGGCCTCGCCGTCGTGAATCACGCGGCCACCGACGTCCCCGAGCGCCGTGTCCATGTCCAGGAGGACCGCCAGCCTCCGCTACATCCTCTCCGCCTACGCACTCGAGCCGGGGAGCACTACGACGCTAGATCGTCGTCGTCGTCTACCTCGGGTCGCCGCCACTGCACCGCTTCGATCCACGCCGCCCCGAGCTCCCCTGTGTTCCCCGGGCCTTCCCGGCAACAATGTGAGCAGCCGCGTCCTTTCCTCTCTCTCCCACTGCTGCCATAGCCGCTGTTGTTGGCAACCATCGTTGCCATGCTCCGGCCGCCGCCATTGCCGCAAGCATCGTGCTCCCGAGCCCCTGTGGCCTTGCTCGCCCGCCGTAGCGAGCTCCTGGTGAGCCTTAGGACCTGCCTAGCTGCTTAGCCCGCTCGAAGACGAGCTGCAGCCACGCGCCCGAACTCACCCGAAACCGCCGCCACCCGCCGCCGTCGCACTGCTTGATTTTGGCCGCCCCGGGACTCGCCACCACCCCCATTAGATGCGGCTCGACGCCAGCTTTCGAACGCGACCGAAAACGCGGCGGACGGCCGCCTGTGCGCGATTTCCGGCGAAGCCCGACGAGCGCCGCCGTGTATATTGGCGCCGGCGGCTGAACGCTGGCCGTGCGCCGACGTGGCCGCCATGTGGACGCCCTGGGCCACTGACCAGTGGGTCCCGTTGGCCCGGTTGACCAAGTCAACCTGCTGACTGGGCGGTTACTGTCGCTGACAGGTGGACCCCGCACTGTTTAAACATTTTTATAAATAAATAAAATGCTAATTATTCCGTTAATTAAATGAGTTAACTAATCAGTCACTGACTAATGGGGCCCACCCCCCTAATTAACCTATTTAGTTAAAGTTAATCTCTGTTTAGCTACTCTAACACTGACCAGTGGGACCCACTGGTCAGGTTTGACCCTGGCCAGCTGGGTTTGACCAGTGACGTCATCCAGACATCATGCTGACGTCACAGAACACTGTTTTGGATAATTCGGTTTAATAATTAAAATAATTCCAGAAATTCAATAAAACTTTGAAAAATCATATAAAATAAACCGTAACTCGGATGAAAATAATTTATATATGAAAAACGATCAGAAAAATATGACAAATCTGAATATCTCACCCACATACCTGCCACACCCCTCTAACATACTGAACATGGAACCGTCCCCTCCAGTTTGATATACCGATAATCACCCGGAGCTGGGAGAACACTCCCGGATAATTTCCTGCTCCGACTAACTTGCGTAGTGCTGCATTAGAATAGCCCTAGCACTACATGCTGACATGTCATGCATCCCTGTTGCATTGTTTGCCGTGTATTTATTGTTTCTTCCCCCTCCTTCTCTCCCGATAGACCTCGAGACTGCCGACGACACTGCTGAGTACGACTACGACGTCGACGACCAGACCCCTTCAGCGGAGCTTCCAGGCAAGCAAAACCCCTTGATCATCCAATATCCCCCATTATTTCTCCCTTATGCTTGCATTAGAATTGCTTCTGTTGTTGCTCCGATAGCTCCTATTCTGATGCATAACCTGATTTCGTCGCCTGCTGTTGATACTTTACCTGCTACCCTAAGATGCTTAGTTAGGTATGCTATGTTTCATCAGCTGGCCCTTCAACCTTGTCCGTTTGCCATGCTTGTTATCGGGCCGTGATCACTCTGGGTGATCATCACGGTAATGTTTACATATTGCAATACTTTAAATTGTTAAAGTCGGGCCGGCTCCAAGAGTGCCCGCGAGGTAATGAAACAAGATGGGTTGAACCCAAGGGTACCCACGAGAGAGTCCTGTGACAGTTGGTTGTTAGCGGTACCACCCAGGATGTGGTGGTAGCTCGGGACTTGTCCCGACAGCCGACACGGAACTTGCTCTGTAGTCGGAGCGGCAGGGCAGGCGGATAGATCTGTCAGACGTCCAGTTCAGCATTGTGAGCTGGTCGGGACAAGGCCATCCAGGACTGAGGTGGTGCTTGGACTCTGACCCGCGACACAACGACCCAGAGTGCAAAGGGCGATGGGCCCAAGACCCCTGAGCACTTAGGATGTAGACCGGCAGGGACCTCTCTGCTGAGCCTAGGTAGGACTATGTCGTGTCGATTACCCGAGGCCGGGTATTACCCAGCAAGTGTGTTCGGCCAGATGTAATCGAGCGTGTTGGGTAACAGTAGTGCACCCCTGCAGGGAAGTGATCTATTCGAATAGCCGTGTCCACGGTAATAGGACGCTCGGAGTTGTATCCTGATCTACTACAACTATGAATGGATACTATTGCAACGTTAAACTGTTACTACTGCTCTCGGGATCACTTTCTCGCAGGGTAGTCGAGGAGGATCTCAGAGCATCACTATTATATATACTTATTATATGCTGCCATGTTCTACTCTCTTCAGATGCTGCAAGATTGTTTCAAGATGCTAGTCTTCGATAGGCTAGGCCTTCCCCTCTGTTCCAGCATTTCTGCAGTTTAGTCCAAAGATATAGCCCCATTCCTTTGATAACGATGCATACTTAGTATAGTTCTGATGTAAGTCTTGCGAGTACTTTGGATGAATACTCACGGTTGCTTTGCTCCTCTTTTTCCCCATACCCGATTGCTGCGATCAGATGATGGAACCCCCGGAGCCAGCTGATCCCGCCGTTGACTACTACTACACTGGCGGAGCTTACTGCTACGTGGAGACTGACGACCAGGAGTAGATTAGGAGGGTCCCAGGCAGGAGGTCTGCGCCTTTTCGATCTAGATGTCGTTGTTTTGCTCTGCCTTCTTAAGGCATCTTTGTTTAATTTTGTGTCTGTACTCAGATACTGTTGTTACTTCCGCTAACGCTTGTTCTTGAGCTTATGTATTCGAGCCCTCGAGGCCCCTGGCTAGTAATATACAGCTTGTTTTTTTTATTTTGTGTCTAGAGTTGTGTTGTGATATCTTTCCGTGAGTCCTTAGTCTTGATCGTGTGCATTTGCGTGTATGATTAGTGCACGATTGAGTCGGGGGCGTCACAAGTTGGTATCAGAGCCGACTGCCTGTAGGAACCCCCCTTCCAACTCCTTGGCCAAAGTTGAGTCTAGTCTTCAAAAACGGTTTTACTAACATGGCTGTGTGGCTTACGGGCCGACATCGCCAATGGATGGGTTTAGGATCTTTTATTCCTCTTCCTTACTCTGGGACTCTGATCTCTCTTCTATTCGGGTTAAAGATTTTACTAACACTAACATTAAGTTCTCGTGATCACATCCACCTGGAGATTTGAATCGACCCTTCTTTGAATTGTGGGTCAGGCTCTGCTTCACAGTGTTCACGGACCGCAGGATCCTTTTATCGAGGGCACCCTGCGTTGTCATTTGCAGATTCCTCGCTCAAGTGGTTTTCTCCGGCGTTGATCTAGCCTTTGCTATGTCGCGTTGTTGTATTCCTTCACCGCGTGCCTGCGCGCCGCCTAGTTTGTCTAGCTGCGTGTGTTTCCGAACTCACGTTGTCCGTTTGTATCCAACTCCATGCATGGATCTGTATGTCTTAATGACTACTATTATGTATCTACTGCACTTCTTTTTCATTTTCCGTGTTACATCAGGAATGACTCCATACACTTGCAGTTGTTCTTGCTAAACTGCCTCTGTTGATTTGGCAGGATGGCTGACGATCCTCCACCTCCACCTTATATTGCCGCAATGATGCAGCAGTTTGAACTGAACCGTCAGTTCAATGAGAGTCTGGTAAATCGATTGGAACGCAACGATGCTCGTCAGGAGCCTGGCCCGATCTCACTGCAAGATTTCGTGCGCCTCAACCCATCCACCTTCCGCAACTCGACTGATCCAATGGATGCTGATGATTGGCTCCGTGACATCGCTTTTCAGATGGAGTCGGCTAATGTTGCCCCTACCAATTACGTCACCTATGCGACGTATCACCTGAGGGGTTCAGCTGCACAATGGTGGGAAAGCCACAGGCGAATGCTGCCTGCTGGAACTGTAACCACTTGGCAGGAATTTCAGTCAGCCTTCCGTGCACGGCACATTCCTCAAGGTCTGATGGATCAGAAGAAGAAGGAATTCTGCAAACTCACACATGGCAAGATGACTATTGATGCATATCAGAGGAAATTCCTTGATTTATCCCGCTATGCTGATGATGACGTCTGCACTAACGCTCGCAAGCAGGAGAAATTCCGTGAAGGACTGCGTCCTGATATAAAGCTCGCACTTGTTGCCCATGATTGCGCAGACTTTGCAACGCTTGTCAGCCAAGCTTTCCGAGCTGAAACTGGTCTGACTGAGTACCAGGAGTCGCTCAAGCGTGCTCGTGATGTTGCCTCATCCTCGGGGCAGCCAGTTCAGAAATGTCGAGTGTGGATTCCTCATAATATCCATCACCGACCTGCCCCGGCACCGAGGCCTTCTTATGTTGCACCCCGTCTGCCTCCACCACCACGACAACTGAATATCCCAAGTGGACAGCCCAATACTATGGCTCCTCCCCATAATGCTGGTTTATGCCGCAAGTGTGGACAGCCAGGGCACCATGCTTCCAGCTGCCGCCCGAACCAGAATCGGAATGCACCAGTTGGTCAACCCCGAAGAGTTAAGTCAAGACCGCCTGCAGTCGATCGTGTTCGTATCAATCATGTTAAGATCGAAGAAGCTCGACAGGACACCAAAATTGTGATGGGAACCCTTTCTGTCAATACCGTACCAGCTTCTGTTCTCTTTGATTCAGGAGCATCACATTCCTTTTTGTCTGAAGCATTTGCGCTCAAGCACGAAATGCAATTTGAAGAGCTGCATCCTCCCTTATCGGTTCAATCCCCCGGTGGGAGATGGAACATGGCTATGATAAGTCACAACAACCAGATCGAAATTGGAGGGCTACTATTCTCTGCACCGCTCATCGCCCTCAAGGCTTCTAACATAGATGTTATTCTTGGTATGGTATGGCTGGAAGCCCATAATGCTATGATCAACTGTGCCACCAAGACAGTCCAGCTCACTCACCCTTCTAGCCAGACAGTCAACTATTCAGCCCAGTTAATCCAAAATGCCGAGAGCCAGATATATGCCCTGAATGCGTTGAATGCTTCACCTCTTGAAGGAATTGAGAACGTTCCAGTCGTTCGGGATTTTCAAGATGTCTTTCCAGAAGAACTCCCAGGTGTACCACCTGCTAGGGCTGTCGAATTTGTTATCGACCTGAAACCAGGCACCACTCCTATTGCCAAGCGCCCATACAAGATGCCGCCGCATGAACTCCTTGAACTTAAGGTGGAAATCGACAAGTCACTTCAAAAGGGTTTCATCCGCCCCAGTTCTTCTGCTTGGGGGGCACCTTCACTCTTTGTTAAGAAGAAGATGGAACAAACCGGTTGGTCCAAGATTACCGACCTATCAACCAAGCAACAATTCAGAACAAATATCCGCTTCCCAGAATCAACGATTTGTATGATCAACTTGCTGGTTCCTCCGTATTCTCTAAAACTAATTTGAGATTGGGATACCACCAGATCCGAGTTCGTAAAGAGGATATTCCAAAGACAGCCTTCGTTACTCGCTATGGCTCATATGAGTACACCGTCATGTCCTTTGGCTTAACCAACGCTCCAGCAACCTTCTCTCGGTTAATGAACTACATCTTCATGGATTACCTTGACAAATTTGTCGTGGTTTATCTGGATGATATCCTTGTATATTCGAAGAATGAAGAAGAACATGCCGAACATCTTCGGCTTGTACTGGAGAAGCTGCGTGAACATCAACTGTATGCCAAGTATTCCAAGTGTGAATTCTGGTTGTCTGAAGTGACATATCTCGGCCACGTGATTTCCAAAGATGGCATTGCTGTTAACCCAGAACGAGTTCAGGCTATTCTTGAATGGACTCCACCGAAGAATGTCAAGCAAGTCAGAAGTTTTCTCGGGCTCGCCAGTTATTGCCACCGTTTTGTCGAGAACTTCTCTAAGATTGCCAAGCCTCTGACTGATCTTCTTCACAAAGGAGTTAAGTTTGAGTGGACAGAAAAATGTCAGGAAAGTTTTCAGACACTCAAAGACAAGCTGACATCTGCCCCAGTGCTTGCTCCTCCAGATTCTCGCAAGGACTTCGTGATTTATTGTGACGCATCCCGCCAAGGATTAGGCTGTGTACTAATGCAAGAGCGCAAGGTGATTGCTTATGGCTCTCGAAAGTTGTGCCCTCATGAAGAGAACTATCCAACGCATGATCTCGAACTTGCAGCAGTTATTTATGCATTGAAGTTATGGAGACATTACCTACTTGGTAATCATTGCGAGATCTACACGGATCATCAAAGTCTGAAGTACTTGTTCACTCAGCCATCTCTGAACCTCCGTTAGTAAAGATGGATGGAGGCCATTACGGACTATGACTTGGGTATTTCTTATACCCCTGGCAAGGCTAATGTAATGGCTGATGCTTTGAGCCGTAAATCCTACTGTTGTGAACTTGAGGTTCAGCTGCAGCAGCCACTCCTGTATGAAGAGCTTCGAAAGCTGAACATCGAGATAGTTCCTCAAGGATATCTAAATACCTTGGTTGTTGAACCAGATCTCGAGGACCTCATCAAGCATATATAGAAAGCTGACTCTGAGGTCGAGAAAATTAAGCACTATCTCGCAGAAGGAAGGTGCTCATTCTTCACTATTGATGATGATGGCACCTTGTTCTTCAAAAATCGCTTAGTGGTTCCTAGAAAGGACAACCTGGATGTGACCCCACGCGTCATGAAAGAAGCTCATGATACACCTCTTTCAATTCACCCTGGTAGTACCAAGATGTACCAAGACATTTGACAGAGATATTGGTGGCCTGATATGAAGCGAGACATTGCTCGTTATGTTGCTGAGTGTGACGTTTGCCGTCGCATCAAAGCAGAACATCAAAGGCCCGCTGGAACTCTGCAACCCCTTGCTATTCCTGAATGGAAATGGGACAAAGTTGAAATGGATTTCATTACTGGTTTTCCCAGATCGCAGAAGGGTCATGATGCTATTTTTGTCGTCATTGACCGATTCTCAAAGGTTGCTCAATTTCTACCAGTCAAGGAGACAATCACTGCTAGCCAGTTAGCAGACTTGTATGTTTCCAGAATTGTGTCACTCCACGGTGTTCCATTGGAGATCAGTTCAGATCGCGGCAGCCTCTTTACCTCAAGGTTCTGGGAAAGTTTCCAAGAAGCTATGAGAACCCATGTGTCCTTCAGCACCACTTCTCACCCCCAGTCTCAGGGACAGGTTGAACGAGTCAATCAAGTGCTTGAAGATATGCTTCGGGCTTGTCTCATCTCATTCGGTAAGAAATGGGAGGAATCTCTCCCGTATGCTAAATTCTCTTACAACAATAGCTATCAAGCTAGTCTGAAGATGGCACCATTTGAAGTTCTTTATGGACGTAAGTGCCGAACCCCTCTGAATTGGTCAGAAACTGGGGAACGGTCACTCATCGGTCCAGATATTATCCAACAAGCTGAAGAACAAGTCCGTATCGTACGGGAACATCTGAAGACTGCTCAGTCTCGTCAGAAGAGCAACTATGACCGTAAACACAAGGTAATGGTCTATCAACCTGGCGAACAGGCTTACCTTCGTGTTACTCCGATGAAGGGCACTCACCATTTCGGAATCAAGAGCAAGCTAGCTCCTCGCTACATTGGCCCATTTCGTATCCTCGCCAGACGTGGAGAAGTGGCATGTCAGTTGGAACTACCGTCGAACCTTTCTCATGTTCACGATGTTTTCCATGTGTCACAACTCCGTCGTTGCTTCAAGGATCTGATCCGAGCAGTGGATCATGAAGTGCTTGAATTGCAGGATGACCTGTCTTATAAGGAGCATCCGATCCGTATTCTTGATCAATCTGAACGCCGAACCCGTCAGAAGGCAATCAAGTTCTTTAAAGTGCAGTGGTCGAATCATTCAGAAGATGAAGCCACTTGGGAACGCGAAGATCGTCTTCATGAAGAATACCCCTCTCTCTTTCAGCCTACCTCTTAATTCTTGGGACAGGAATTTCTTTTAGAGGAGGAGAATTGTAACATCCGCATGTATTAGCTACAGTGATCACCCTTTTGATAATGCCAAGTCACCATGATTAACAGTGCTTGATCATCATTTGAGTCATATCTCATTTCAAATTCCATCTTTGAATTCAAATTCAATTGCAAGTGTAATTTGGAGTTGCATAAAAGTTGTGGTAAAAATGTTCATCATTTAGCAAATAATCCATAACTAATTATGTTCAGGAAAATAACATCACCTAAATTCACTAGATGACTCTATCATCCAAAAACAGTACCAAACAGCAATATTTAATCCCATCTTATTTAATAAAAATTCAAATGAAATCAATTTGTCTCCACACCTTTTTTTGGCAGTGCTAAGTATTGCATAATATTTATTGTGACAAGTTACACATTTTACAAAAGTCTATTGGAGCAAAAAGAAAATACAAAACAGTAGGAAATAAAAGAAACAGAAAAGAAAAATAAAATAAAAAAGGGCTAAACTACTGGTGGACTGGGCTCTAGGTCAACAGTGGGAGCCCAGCCCACCTCGCCACCTCCTCCTTCCTCCTACTTCTCACCCGCGCTCGCTGTCGAGCACAGCGCGCGCGCGCGCACGCAAAGCCAGGCCCCCCCTTTGCTCTGGTCGACAGCGCGCCGGGCCCGCTCCTGGTGGTTAAGGGCGCAACCCCCGCACCCCCTGGCAGCTCCCTCGCCTCCCTCTCTCCCTCTCTCCCTCTCTGCCACCTCGCCCGACGCCGCCATGGCCTCGCCGCCGTGAATCACGCGGCCACCGACGTCCCCGAGCGCCGCGTCCGTGTCCAGGAGGACCGCCAGGCTCCGCTACATCCTCTTCGCCTACGCGCTCGAGCCGGGGAGCACTACGACGCCGGATCGCCGTCGTCGTCTACCTCGGGTCGCCGCCACTGCACCGCATCGATCCACGCCGCCCGAGCTCCCCTGTCTTCCCCGGGCCTTCCCTGCAACAATGTGAGCAGCCGCGTCCTTTCCTCTCTCTCCCACTGCTCCCCTAGCCGCTGCTGCTGGCCACCATCGTTGCCATGCTCCGGCCGCCGCCATTGCCGCAAGCATCGTGCTCCCGAGCCCCTGTGGCCTCGCTCGCCCGCCGTAGCGAGCTCCTGGTGAGCCTTAGGACCTGCCTAGCTGCTTAGCCCGCTCGAAGACGAGCTGCAGCCGCGCGCCCGAACTCACCCGAAACCGCCGCCGCTCCCCGCCGTCGTACTGCTCGATTCCGGCCGCCCTGCGACTCGGCACCACCCCCATTAGATGCGGCTCGACGCCAGCTTTCGAACGCGACCGAAAACGCGGCGGACGGCCGCCTGTGCGCGATTTCCGGCGAAGCCCGACTAGCGCCGCCATGTATATTGGTGCCGGCGGCTGAACGCCGGCCGTGCGCCGACGTGGCCGCCATGTGGACGCCCTGGGCCACTGACCAGTGGGCCCAGTGGGTCCCGTTGGCCCGGTTGACCAAGTCAACCCGCTGACTGGGCGGTTACTGTCGCTGACAGGTGGACCCCGCACTGTTTAAACATTTTTATAAATAAATAAAATGATAATTATTCCGTTAATTAAATCAGTTAACTAATCAGTCACTGACTAATGGGGCCCACCCCCCTAATTAACCTATTTAGTTAAAGTTAATCTCTGTTTAGCTACTGTGACACTGACCAGTGGGACCCACTGGTCAGGTTTGACCCTGGCCAGCTGGATTTGACCAGTGACATCATCCAGACATCATGCTGACATCACAAAACACTGTTTTGGATAATTCGGGTTTAATAATTAAAATAATTCCAGAAATTCAATAAAACTTTGAAAAATCATATAAAATAAACCGTAACTCGGATGAAAATAATTTATATATGAAAAACGATCAGAAAAATATGATGAATCCGAATATCCTACCCACATACCTGCCACACCCCTCTAACATACTGAACATGGAACCGTCCCCTCCGGTTTGATATACCGATAGTCACCCGGAGCTGGGAGAACACTCCCGGATAATTTCCCGCTCCGACTAACTTGCGTAGTGCTGCATTAGAACACCCCTAGCACTGCATGCTGACATGTCATGCATCCTTGTTGCATTGTTTGCCGTGTATTTATTGTTTCTTCCCCCTCCATCTCTCCCGATAGACCCCGAGACTGCCGACGACACTGCTGAGTACGACTACGACGTCGACGACCAGACCCCTTCAGCAGAGCTTCCAGGCAAGCAAAACCCCTTGATATTCCGATATCGCCCATTCTTTCTCCCTTATGATTGCATTAGAATTGCTTCTGTTGTTGCTCCGATAGCTCCTATTCTGATGCATAACCTGATTTCGTCGCCTGCTATTGATACTTTACCTGCTATCCTAAGATGCTTAGTTAGGTATGCTATGTTTCATCAGCTGGTCCTTCACCCTTGTCCGTTTGCCATGCTTGTTATCGGGTCGTGATCACTTTGGGTGATGGTCACGGAAATGTTTACATATTGCAATACTTTAAATTGTTAAAGTCGGGCCGGCTCCAAGAGTGCCCGCGAGGTAATGAAACAAGACGGGTTGAACCCAAGGGTACCCGCGAGAGAGTCCTATGACGGCTGGCTGTTAGCGGTACCACCCAGGATGTGGTGGTAGCTCGGGACTTGTCCCGACAGCCGACGCGGAACTTGCTCTATAGTCGGAGCGGCAGGGCAGGCGGAGACTACCTAGGTGAGAGGTGGGCCTGGTCCCTGGTCGTGGTCCGCGAGATACCTAGTCGGAGCGATAGGAACCCTGTTCGTCTCTGTGAGCTACTAAAACAGGCCTAACGGATTTGGGTATTTGATCTGAGTTGGCCACTGGCCTATACGCACTACCACCACGTGTGATAATGGTTATGGGACCCTCTACGCCGTATGTATCAGCTGAAAGCTCTGTCAGACGTCCAGTTCAGCATTGTGAGCCGGTCGGGACAAGGCCATCCAGGACTGAGGTGGTGCTTGGACTCCGACCCGCGACACAACGACCCGGAGTGCAAAGGGCGATGGGCCCAAGACCCCTGAGCGCTTAGGATGTAGACCGGCGGGGACCTCTCTCCTGAGCCTAGGTAGGACTACGTCGTGTCGATTACTCGAGGCCGGGTATTACCCAGCAAGTGTGTCTGACCAGATGTAATCGAGCGTGTTGGGTAGCAGTAGTGCACCCCTGCAGGAAAGTGATCTATTCAAATAGTCGTGTCCACGGTAACATGACGCTCGGAGTTGTATCCTGATCTACTACAACTATGAATGGATATTGTTGCAACGTTAAACTGTTACTACTGCTCTCGGGATCACTTTCTCGTAGTGTAGTCGAGGACGGATCTCAGGGCATCACTATTATATATACTTATTATATGCTGTTATGTTCTACTCTCTTCTGATGCTGCAAGATTGCTTCAAGATGCTAGTCTTCGATAGGCTAGGCCTTCCCCTCTGTTCCAGTATTTCTGCAGTTTAGTCCAAAGATATAGCCCCATTGCTTTGATAACGATGCATACTTAGTATAGTTCTGATGTAAGTCTTGCGAGTACTTTGAATGAGTACTCACGGTTGCTTTGCTCCTCTTTTTCCCCATACCCGATTGCTGCGATCAGATGATGGAACCCCCAGAGCCAGCTGATCCCGCCGTCGACTACTACTACACTGGCGGAGCTTACTGCTACGTGGAGACCGATGACCAGGAGTAGATTAGGAGGCTCCCAGGCAGGAGGCCTGCGCCTTTTCAATCTAGATGTCATTGTTTTGCTCTGCCTTCTTAAGGCATCTTTGTTTAACTTTGTGTCTGTACTCAGATACTGTTGTTACTTCCGCTAATGCTTGTTCTCGAGCTTATGTATTCGAGCCCTGGAGGCCCCTGGCTTGTAATATACATCTTGTATTATTTTATTTTGTGTCTAGAGTTGTGTTGTGATATCTTTCCGTGAGTCCTTAGTCTTGATCGTGTGCATTTGCGTGTATGATTAGTGCACGATTGAGTCGGGGGCGTCACACTTAACTACTCAATGATCTTCACTTATAACTTTTGGAGTAGTTTGTCATTCACTCTTGTGTCTCACTTATATTCTAAGAGTGAATTGTTGAATGGATTGAATATCATAAAGTTGAAATTATATATGCTTCATATGCTTGTTCCATGGGGAGTAATGACTTCACATAAAAGAAATATGAGTGGTAAAATTTATTAAAAGTTAGCAAACATAGCATTGGTCACTTGAACAATTCATGACAGAATTTTGAAGGAAGAGAAATTTCACGTATAAATATACTATCTTGGACATCTTCTATGATTGTGAGTCCCCATTAATTATTTTCAACCTTGATCAAGTAGTTGATGTTGGACAAGGAAGACAACGTAATGGGTTATGTTTGTTTATATTCACATAGAAGTTATATGTTCTTGGATCCTCTAACATGTGGTGCTTGCCCCCTATCCTTTGCTAGCCAAAAATCCGCACTAAGTAGAGATACTACTTGTGCATCCAAAACCCTTAAACCCAGTTTCTTGCCATGAGAGTCCACGATATCTACCTATGGATTGAATAAGATCCTTCAAGTAAATTGTCATCGGTGCAAAAGCAATAAAAATTGCTCCTAAATATGTATGATCTTTTATTTTAAGGGAAAATAAGCTTAGTACGAACTTGTGATGGTGAAGAAATAAAAGTGACGACTGCATAAAAAAGGTTGCTATCACAAGGGGCAATATAAAGTGACGTTCCTTTGCATTAAGAGCTTGCACATCCAAAAATAAAAAGCGCATGACAACCTCTGCTTCCCTCTGCGAAGGGCCTATCTTTTACTTTATGTATTTACTTTTATGCAAGAGTCAATAGTGTTCTTCTCTATTCCGTTTTTATTTTCTCTCTTGGCAAGCATCATGTGGTGGGGAAAGATCCAGGCGCATATATCCAGTTGAATATAGGTGATCATGAGTTATTATTGTTGACATTATCCCTGAGATAAATAAGTTGGGAGGCGAAACATTAAGCCCCTATCTTCCTATGTGTTTGACTGAAACGGTTTGTTCTAAAAATATGCTTTGAGTGTCAGCGAAGACTAAATGATAGTTGAGTATGTGGAATTTGCTAAATCAAAGCTCTTACATAGACCCTTCCCGAAAATAAGATGAATTGCAATTGTTTGATGACTGAGAACATAGTTTGTTAGTTTTCAAGAAAGTCTATGACCTATACTTTAACATGTGAATAGCTTGCTACTTGATCATGAGAAATTTTATGAGATGAGATACTGTTTATGATATATAATAATGCTAGAAAAAGTGATTGAAATTATCATTGATCAAACTTGTGCACTATGCTAGCATTCACACTTCATAAATTATTTCTTTTATCATTTACCTACGCGAGGACGAGCAGGAATTAAGATTGGGGATGCTGATACGTCTCCAACGTATCTATAATTTATGAAGTATTCATGCCATGTTTACAACAATTTCATATGGTTTTGATATGATTTGAATGGAACTAACCCGGACTGACGCTGTTTTTAGCGGAACTATTGTCGGTTCTAAATCCGGCATATCTCGTAGTAGGGGTCCTAAGCTAGGCGTCTTAGAGCGATGGTAACGTGGACACAGGATTTTACCCAGGTTCGGGCTCTCTTGAAGAGATAATACCCTACGTCCTGCTTTTGATTGTATTGATATGGGGATAGTACAAAGTACATGTATCTACCACGAGATTGTTCTAATGAATATTAGTCGATCTATTGACTAGCCTGGCCTCGGTTTATATATGCACCGGAGGCCTAGGGTTTAGAAGAGTCCTCGTCTTGGGCGCCAAGTCTTGTGGAGTCTTCCTTGTATTCGTCATGGGCTGCCCGAAGTGGCCCATGAATGAACCGCCAAAGGGGGTCCTCGGCTCAACCCACCTGGTCGGGAGACGATGTGGTGAGTACCCCCTAGTCCAGGACACCGTCAGTAGCCCCCTGAACCGGTCTTCAAGTTGGGGACGCTCCTCGGTTCTTCTGAACTGTTCTTCGTCTTCGGTCGTCGGTCTTGAAAACTGGTTCAACAAATCTTCCCATCTCCGATCTTGAGGATCGCCGAGGTGTATCCGAAGAGTTCATACGTCGAGTATCCGAGGAGCCCCTTTAGGTTCTTGGCCTTTATCAATGCCTTGTAACTTTTTACGCCATACCTTGGGTTCGAAGTTTTTCCCATGCAGCGGTTTCCTCTTGCATCCGAGCTCCAACGCCGGACTGCATCCGAGGTGTCTTTTGCAGCCGAGCTCCAACGCCGGCCTGTATCCGAGGTACATTTTAACAGCCGAACTCCAACGCCATACTGCATCCGAGCTCCAGTGCCGGACTGCAGCCGAGGAGGCATAGAGTACCTCGTCCTTGAAAAAGTTTGAAGGAGGTTATCCGAGCTTAACACCGAAAAAGTTCTCTATGGAGCAGGCCACTTACAGCCGACCTTTATGCCGGACTGCTTCCGAGGTGGTGCACCACCTCAGCCGTGGGCTGATATTTTATAGAATTGTTTCCGATTGGTGCAATTTATTCTCTGCCGAGATGTATAACCAGTAGCCCTCATCGTGTGTGCCGACATAAAATCCGGGATGCACCTGAAGGATAAAATAAAACCACTGATCCCAGTAGCCCCTGAGACTCAGGTCGATTTGCGAAATCAGCCTGAGGATCAATTCCTTGCTCGGCAGCATACTTAAAAATAGAAACGCGGTGTGCATAGTTCCCGAGACTCAGGCTGGGAGCGGCCGACCAACCTGAGGATTGTAATCTCCTCGGAAACTTTGTTGCACTCTTTTTTTATTGTCTGGATTGAATAGGCAATGCAGTAGCCCCCGAGACACTGGTCGGGTGGCAACACCAGATCAGGGGATCGATGTAACCCGTTGAGGGCTTTTACGTGAGAAGCGCGAAGCCCAGTAGCCCCCGAGCCATAATTTGGGCAAGGGTGGCCAAATTAAGGATCAATATCCGGAGTAAATTGATTTTAATCATAATTTATGTGTAATGATTCTATGTATCCAAGTTCTTTACATCATTAATGCTCGGATCCGCATTGTACAAAACTTTGTTGACCGACCATCGGCTTCAACCTCCTCGGCCAGTAGCCGAGGAGTGTTTGTCCTACTTTATAAAGCCGTTGTAAGGGCAAAGATTTACGGCAAACAAGGCAATCCGGCCATATGGTTTTATAAACAAAGGTACACGGAGAGATATGTTATAAAACATCCGCTGAGAAAAATAGTTCCGTTATAGGTTCCTTTTCTCAGGTCATCATGCTAAGCAGGATGGTGTAACTTCACCTCCGATTTAAGTGGGAGAAAATAGTGAAGATTAATTCGGAAGAAATTTCCGAAGTATGCGGCTTAAAAAAACCGAGATTTTCACTTCCGTCGTTGCCGACCAATTATATTCTTGAGATTGCTAGCTTTCGGCTTCACCCAGTCTGAGGTACTAACCCGGATAACCCAGTAGTATCAATCACAGAGGTGCTCCCTTTACCCCCTAGCCGAACAATCGGGAACGTAGGGGGTAAGTACAGGAGCCAGGCAACCCAGCTTGGCCAGATCTCAAGTCAAATTGATGCATATTGTGGCTTTATAACGATTTATGGGAAGGCAGCGTTCGTATATTAAATACAAATGCTATATGTTATTTTGACTCCGTTGCGACTGTTTATAATTTAAAAGTGGCCCATCGTCGGCTTCCCCCCCTTTGTAGATACTACGCAGGGTGTTTCCACAATAACAAGACAACCCTTAGCCGACGTCTCGGTGCCCGGAGGCGGTTGTGTTAGCGGAAACGAGGCAATCAGATATGCAGGCTTTATAACTTTCACTTAGTCAAAGGAGCTTAACGTTGGGAGGCCAGTTACTAGCCCCCGGTAGTGTTCGGTGTCAGCCGAGGATGAACCGTTAGCACTTAAGCCCACTGTATGAAGGGCACATTGTTTAACACGGGGTGACCTCTATCGATCTATAGGTTGACCAGTTATCGGATCGCTGACCAGTTTACGCTTATTGTGACAGTCAGTTTTCGGCTTTCTCCACTGAGGCGCTTGACCAGCTAAACCGGAAGCACAATCGCAGTGGTTCTCCCTTTACCCTTAGCCGAACAATCGGAAATGTAAGGGTAAGCACAGGAGCCGGGCAACCCAACTATTGACCGAAGACACAATTCGAAACAGATGCATATAAAGCAATATCCGAGAACGTTTTGCCGAGGACTCCTCGGAGTACCTTGGCTTTTGGTGGGTTCGGCTCTAGTCGCAGCCCCCCGGTGTTTGGAGTGTTCGGACGTGCCGAGGTGCAGCTCGGCAGGGAAGTTGCCGAACTACGGGTCGGAAAAGATTTCCCGAGCCGAATTATTATCCACGGCACCTCGGTCAAGAGGATGTCCCGCCTCCTGAAAGAAAAACATACAAATAGCGTAAAAGTGCCATAAGCTCGAAAAGCCAAAAAACTTATGTAAAAACTTGGCGTTCGAACTAAATCAAGTTTTTTGGTGCCAATCTGAACATTGGTCTTAAAATTAATTTGTGCTTCCGTCGTGGTTTAACATGACACATCCGATCTCAAGACTTCAAGCGGGTCAGCCTTCGGCTTCAACCTCCTATTCCCGAAGGCGGAGTGCTTCTCAGGCCAGTTTAGCGAACCAAACTCGAGCGGCTTTAGAGAGAAAACAGGCTATCCGGCTATTGACCACACACTCGTGTCGAGAAAGGAGTGGTAGAAAAAGACTTTGCAATGACTTAGAAGAAAACACATTTATCATAAAACGGCTCATATAAATTTAAGCGCCCCCAGTCAACATGGGTAAAGGGAGTTGTTTTAAACAAACAACGTTTTTAAAAAACTAAGTTTTTAACAAAAAACTTTTTTGTTTAACACAAATATAATGCTTGGTCGAACCGAACAAAAAATTAAAAAAGTTGAGCATGAAAGCGACTTAGCTGGTTAATGTGCTCGGTGTTGATGACGCGGGCCGAGCTTGCGGCGGGTCGAGGTCCCAGCCCCCAAGCCGGTCCTGAGGTGCCCGAGCAAAGAGCTCGGCTTGATGAAGTGGTGATGTAGCGCGGTCGACGTGGTGAGGCGAAGCCCCTGGTCCAGCCGAGGTAATGAAACTGGTCGGCTGGTGACGCCGTAGTCCCCGGAGTAGGTTGATAAAGAGATGGCGAAGCCCCCGGTCTAGCCGAGGTGACGGAACAGGTCGGTAAGGTGACGTCGCAGCCCCATGCCAGCCGAGGTGTCAAAACTTGGTCGGCAGGGCAACACCGGAGCCCCCACGTCAGCCGATGTGTCAAAACGGGTCGGCGAGTTGGACGTCGCTTTGAAGTAGTGACGGCGCGGCGATGACGACGCAAGGCGGCCCGCCAAGGAGACGACACAACCTGGTCGGCGGAGGCGCGACGACGATGTCGGCACGCCGAAGTGCTAGCGCGGCCTAGCCTAAATAGATTACCTGCACACATAAAGTAGTGCAAGCAAAAAACAATAACAAATAATAATAATAATAATAATAATAATAATAAATCTCCTCTACTTTAATTAATTTAAGGAGGTATATAATTAAAGAAATATAGCCGGGGCGTCGAGGTTGGCTCGGTGGAGTGGCGGCGTGGAGACTTCATGAGGACCACATGAGGTAGTTTGAAGTTGCATGGTAGACCGAGTCACGGATGCAGTGGTCATCGGACTTCAGATGAAGCCGGCTGGGCAAAAAGCTGTCCGGATTAAAACCGACCAGGCCATTGCATCAATCGTTAGTGACAGCAGGCCGAATTGTAACCGGCCGCAGAAATTCTACACAGAAAAATCATGCAAACCGGCAAAAATATATTCTGTATGAAAATATATACAGTACAAGTAATTAGGAAAAATACAACCTGATTTTATATAGGGTAGCGCTAGGGAGATGTCAACATAGACGGGTCGACGTCGGTGAGGCCCGATGACAGTGCGCTGGTGCCAGACGTCGTGAACGCAGTTTTCCTTCATACCAAGCTGTACGTGTAAAACTGGCTGCACTGTTCATCAATCAAACCTCGAAAACAGTGTTGCAAATTAGTAGTACTAATATGTACGTGCAAAACTGGCGCACGTTTAATGAGAAGTGGCAGTCCACCAGCGGCAGCGTAAACACTGGATTTAAAGAAAAGGAAAGAGGAGGAAAAAGAGTCTCCCTGATGATTTCTTAGTGTGCACAACACTTTTTGAGAGGAAGGTAAACTTATCTTTGTGCCCACGTGAAGCAGTAGTACTAATTGGCTAGGCTAGGACTAGTGCCCGATCTGAGTAATAGTAGTACTAGTCTTCGTATACATCGTGAGCACGCATAGTTGGTAATCAGCAAGCTTCCATGATCAGTCCACCTCGGGACTTGGGGTAGTTGCATGCCGTGGTTTCCCCTTAATTAGGGCAGCAGCGGGCACTTGACGCTTTTGTGTCAGGTTTAGGGGAGCAATGATGGATCTCCCTCTATGATCCGATGTTCTGTAGAATACAGCCAGACAATAGCAAACCATGCTTTTGGAAACGACTTATGACATTGCGCGGCGGCCGCCGCCGAACAGATTGGATCATCAGTATTGGGCGGATCCTAGATGTATCTGCCAACAAGAAATCACGCACACCAACAGAGACAATCTTTGCACAGATTATCCATCAAGAAATAAATTTAACTTAGAAAAACAACACCTGATTTGTTGCTGCCGCTCGGGAGCGTCAGAGGCTAGCGCCCAATCGACCTCGGACGTACTTATCGCCTTTGATTAGACGCCGCCGTTTTAGCGATCTCCGGAACGCAGTGGAACGCAAGATGATCCATACGAGCGCGTCTTGGTCTCAACTAAATCTGTGAACAAGGCTAGCAATAAAAAATTCGTACAAAAACTTGTGCCGATCAGCTCTGATCGAAAAAATATCACCTGATTATTGATTTTGACTTCCATCGATCCACGACGATCACCCAGCTGGCTCTCAATGAAAGCACCAATGTCGGTTCTAAATCCGGCATATCTCATAGTAGGGGTCCTAAGCTAGGCGTCTTGGAGCGATGGTATCGTGGACACAGGATTTTACCCAGGTTCGGGCTCTCTTGAAGAGATAATACCCTACGTCCTGCTTTTGATTGTATTGATATGGGGATAGTACAGAGTACATGTATCTACCACGAGATTGTTCTAATGAATATTAGTCGATCTATTGACTAGCCTGGCCTCGGTTTATATATGCACCGAAGGCCTAGGGTTTAGAAGAGTCCTCGTCTTGGGCGCCAAGTCTTGTGGAGTCTTCCTTGTATTCGTCATGGGCTGCCCGAAGTGGCCCATGAATGAACCGCCAAAGGGGGTCCTCGGCTCAACCCACCTGGTCGGGAGACGATGTGGTGAGTACCCCCTAGTCCAGGACACCGTCAACTACCGTGGTGTTGTTTTTGTGCAGAAATAAAAGTTCTCAGAATGGGCTGAAAATTTACGGTGATTTTTTGTGGACCAAAAGCGACCCCCGAAGCTTCAAGGAAGGACCAGAAGCCTCACGAGGAAGCGACAAGCCTGGGAGACGCGCCCTCCCCCCCGGGGCGCGTGGAGCAGGCTTGTCGCTCCCTCATGGGCCCCCTTGACGTGAATCCAATGCCAAAAATTCCTATAAATACCAAAAACCCCAGACAGAAACCTAGAGCTTCCACGCCACCGCCGCAAGCCTCTGTACCGAAGAAAACTCATCTGGAGCCCTGTTTCGGCACTCTACCGGAGGGGGAAATCATCACCGGAGGCCATCTTCATCATCCCGGCGGTCTCCATGACGAGGAGGGAGTAGTTCACCCTCGGGGTTGAGGGTATGTACCAGTAGCTATGTGTTTGATCTCTCTCTCTCTCTCTCTCATGTTCTTGATTTGGCCCGATCTTGATGTATCGCGAGCTTTGTTAATATAGTTGGATCATATGGTGTTTCTTCCCTCTCTATCTTCTTGTGTTGAATTGAGTCTTTCCCTTTGAGGTTTCGTTATTGTCGGATTGAATATTTCATATTTGAGAACACTTGATGTATGTCTTGCATGCGGATACCCGTGGTGACAATGGGGTATTCTATTGATTCACTTGATGTATGTTTTGGTAATCAACTCGCGGATTCCCGTGACCTTGGGTGATCTAGGCATAGGGGTTGGTTGCACGTTTTCATTATCTTTTCTCTGATAAGAAACTTTGGGGTACTCTTTGAAGTTCTTTGTGTGGATTGAATATTATGAATCTGAAGTTGTTTTGATGCATATCGAATAATCAACTCACGGATACTTGTGGTGACATTGTAGTACTAGGTGACATTAGAGTTGGTTGATGCGTATCGTATGGTGTTAGTTTAGTACAAACTCTAGGGCTGTTTGTGACACTTATTGGCATGGCTCAATAGATTGATCAGAAATGATAACTTTGAGGTGGTTTCGTACCCTACAACAATTTCATCTTATGTTCTCCGCTAATAGGAACTTTGGAGTGATTCTTTATCGCACGTTGAGGGATTGTTATATGATTCAATTATGTTAGCATTGTTGAGAGATTGCACTAGTGAAAGTATGAACCCTAGGCCTTGTTTTCAAGCATTGAAATATCATTTGTGCTCACTTTTATCACTTGCTACCTTGCTGTTTTTTTATTTTCAGATTACAAAAACCTATATCTACTATCCATACTACACTTGTATCACCATCTCTTCGCCGAACTAGTGCACCTATACAATTTACCATTGTACTGGGTGTGTTGGGGACACACGAGATTTCTTGTATTTGGTTGCAGGATTGTTTGAGAGAGACCATCTTCATCCTACGCCTCCCACGGACTGATAAACCTTAGGTCATCCACTTGAGGGAAATTTGCTACTGTCCTACAAAACTCTGCACTTGGAGGCCCAACAACGTCTACAAGAAAAAAAGTTGCATAGTAGACATCAATCACCTACTTTGAATTCCCTTTTTGAATTCTCTTATCATGCCATCTTTTAACTTTTTCTTTAAATAACTTGGCATTTTCATAAGCTTGTGTTCTCCATTCATCTAGGGAGCTAATATCAAATAACCTCTTTTCACCGGCTAGTTTAAAATCATAGTTAAGTTCTTTAATTGCCCAATATGCTTTATGTTCTAACTCAAGAGGTAAATGACATGCTTTTCCATAGACCATTTTATATGGAGACATACCCATAGGATTTTTATAAGCAGTTCTGTAAGCCCATAGTGCGTCATCAAGTTTCTTAGACCAATTCTTTCTAGATCTATTAACGGTCTTTTATAAAATTAATTTTATTTCTCTATTAGTTAATTAAACTTGACCACTGGACTGAGGATGATAAGGAGATGCAATTCTATGAGTAACATCTTATTTAGCAAGCAATTTACGGAAAACACCATGAATAAAATGTGAACCACCATCAGTCATTAAATATCTAAGGACTCCAAACCTCGGAAATATATCTTCTTTAAGCATTTTAATAGAGGTGTTATGATCAGCACTACTAGTTGGAATAGCTTCTACCCACTTAGTAACGTAATCAACAGCAACTAAAATATGAGTATACCCATTGGATTTAGGAAAAGGTCCCATATAATCAAAACCCCAAACATCAAAAGGTTCAATAGCAAGTGAATAATTCATAGGCATTTCCTGACGTCTACCAAAATTGCCAATTCTTTGACATTCATCACAAGATAGGACAAACTTACGTGCATCTTTGAAGAGAGTAGGCCAATAAAAACCATATTGTAATACCTTGTGTGCAGTTCTGTCTCCCGGATGGTGTCCTCCATATGCCTCGGAGTGACACTTCCGTAGGATTTGTTCCTGATCTTGCTCAGGTACACAATGTCTAATAACACCATCTACTCCTTCTTTATATAAATGTGGGTCATCCCAAAAGTAATGTCTTAAACCAAAGAAGAACTTTTTCTTTTGTTGGTATGTGAAACTAGGTGGTATATATTTAGCAACAATGTAATTCGCATAGTCTGCATACCAAGGAGTATTACGAGATGCATTTATCACAGCTAATTGTTCATCAGGAAAATCATCATTAATAGGAAGTGGGTCATCAAGAACATTTTCCATTCTAGACAAATTATCTGCTACGGGATTCTCAGCTCCCTTTCTATCAATAATATGCAAGTCAAATTCTTGTAGCAGAAGAACCCACCTAATAAGTCTAGGTTTAGCATCTTTATTTTCCATAAGATATTTAATAGCAGCATGATCAGTGTGAATAGTAACTTTGGAATCAACAATGTAAGATCTGAATTTATCACATGCAAACACAACTGCTAAAAATTCTTTCTCAGTAGTAGCATAATTTCTTTGAGCACTGTCTAGAGTTTTACTAGCATAATGGATAACATTCAATTTCTTATCAACTCTTTAACCTAGAACAACACCAACAGCATAATCACTAGCATCACACATAATTTCAAAGGGTAGGTTCCAATCAGGTGGTTGAACAATAGGTGCAGAAATTAAGGCTTTCTTAAGTATTTCAAAGGCTTCTACACAATCATCATCAAAAACAAATGGAACATCTTTTGCAAAACATTAGTAAGAGGCCTAGAAATTTTAGAGAAGTCTTTTATAAACCTTCTATAGAAACCAGCATGACCAAGGAAACTTCTTATACCTTTGATATCTTTAGGACATGGCATTTTCTCAATTGCATCAACTTTAGCTTTATCAAATTCAATACCTCTTTCAAAAAATTTATGCCCAAGGACTATACCTTCATTCACCATAAAGTGGCACTTCTCCCAATTCAAGACAAGATTAGTTTCTTCACATCTCTGCAAAACTCGATCAAGGTTGCTCAAGCAATCATCAAAAGAAGTTCCGTAAACGGAGAAATCATCCATGAAAACCTCAACAATCTTTTCACAAAAGTCAGAGAATATAGCAGTCATACATCTTTGAAAGGTAGCAGGTGCATTACATAAACCAAAAGGCATACGATGATAAGCATAAGTTCCAAAAGGACAAGTAAATGTGGTTTTCAATTGATCTTCTGGTGATACATGTATTTGAGAGAAACCAAAATATCCATCTAGGAAACAAAAATGTGTATGCTTAGATAGTCTTTCTATAAAAGGCAAGGGGTAATGATCTTTCCTAGTAGCTTTATTTAATTTCCTGAAATCAAATACCATCCTATAGCTAGTTACAATTCTTTGTGGAATGAGTTCATTTTTATCATTAGGAACTACGGTAATACCTCCTTTCTTAGGAACACAATGAACATGACTTACCCATCTACTATCAGCTATGGGATAAATTATACCTGCCTCCAGAATCTTTAATATTTCAATTCTTACCACATCCTTCATTTCAGGATTCAACCTTCTTTGATGATCAACAACGGGTTTAGCATCTAGCTCCATATGAATTTTATGCTGACATAAAGTGGGACTGATGCCCTTAAGATCATCAAGAGTATATCCAATAGCGGCACGGTGCTTCTTCAGAGTTTTAAGTAATCTCTTTTCTTCATGCTCTGAAAGGTTAGCACTAATAATAACAAGATATATCTTCTTTTCATCAAGATAAGCATATTTAAGTGTTTCAGGTAATTGCTTTAAATCAAACACATGATCACTCTTGGGTGGAAGAGGGTCTCCCAAGGTTTCAACAGGCAAGTTATGTTTTAGAACATGTGCTTGTTTAAAGAACAGCTCATCTATTTCATTTCTTTCATTCATGTGCATATCATTCTCATGGTCTAGCAAATATTGTTCTAAAGGATCAGTAGGAGGCACAACAATAGAAGCAAGACCAATAATTTCATCTTTATTGGGTAATTCTTTATCATGAGGTTGTCTACGAAACTTAGAGAAATTAAATTCATGAGATATATCACCAAACTTAACTCTTACTTTCTCTTTAACACAATCAATTTCAGCATTAACAGTATTCAAGAAGGGTCTACCAAATATAATGGGACAAAAATTATCTTGTTGTGAACCAAGTACTGAGAAATCAGTAGGATATTTGATCTTACCACACAAGACTTCAACATATCTAACAATCCCAAGTGGAGTAATAGTATCTCTGTTTGCAAGATTAATAGTAACATCAATATCTTCAATCTCAACAGGTGCAATATCATTCATTACTTCTTGATATAAAGAACACGGAATCGCACTCACACAAGCACCCATATCACATAAACCATGATAGCAATGATCTCCAATCTTAACAGAAACAACAGGCATGCCAACTACGGGCTTGTTCTTATCTAGCATATCTTTTTCATTTCTAACAGGTTTAGCAATTCTAGCAGCTTCATCACAAAAGTATATAACATGCCCATCAATATCCTCAACCAAAAGATCTTTAACCATTGCAATATTAGGTTCAACCTTAATTTATTCATAAGGTCTAGGTGTTCTTATATTACTTTTATTAACCACAGTTGAATCTTTAGCATGTTCCTTAATTCTAACAGGAAAAGGTGGTTTCTCAATATAAGCAGTAGGCACAACTGGATCAACATTGTAAACAATTGTTTCTTCTTTAACACTAACAGGTTCTTCATTTAATTTGATAGGTGGATGATATTTAAACCATTTCTCCTTAGGGAGATCAACATGAGCAGCAAAAGATTCACAAAAGGTAGCTACTATCTCAGAGTCAAGTCCATATTTAGTACTAAACTTGTGAAAATCATTAGTTTCCATAAAAGATTTAACACAATCAAACTCAAGATTTATACCTGACTCTTTACCTTTGTCGATTTCCCAATCTTTAGAGTTACGTTTAATTCTTTCCAAAAGATCCCATTTGAGTTCAATAGTCCTCTTCATAAAGGAACCATTAGAAGAAGTATCGAGCATGGATCGATCATCATGAGAAAGCCGAGCATAAAAGTTTTGAATACTTATTTCTCTTGAGAGCTCATGATTGGGGCATGTATGCAACATATACTTAAGCCTCCCCCAAGCTTGAGTGATACTTTCTCCTTCACGAGGCCAAAAATTATATATATAATTCCGATCACGATGAACCAAATGCATAGGATAAAATTTCTGGTGAAATTCCAGCTTCAATCGGTTCCAATCCCATGTTTCATTATCATCACATAGCCTATACCATGTCAATGCCTTTCCCTCCAAAGATAAAGGGGATACCTTCTTCTTAACTCCATCTCCGGATAGACCTACAAGCTTAAACAATCCATAAATTTCATCCACATATATCAAGTGCATATCAGGATGCACCGTTCCATCTCCTGCATAAGGATTAGCTAGCAGTTTCTCTACCATACCCGAAGGAATTTCATAATAAATATTTTCAGTACGTTCAGTAGGTTGAGGGGCAACTCTCAATGATTCCGGTCGAGGTGAAGATACCCCGAACAAACCCCTCAAAGGATTACTTTCCATAGTGACCAGTGACAGTAAATTTCAGCACGTAATATAAATGTTTCCTTACCAAATTCCACTCACCAAAGGCGCTTCACTCCCCGGCAACAGCGCCAGAAAAGAGTCTTGATGACCCACAAGTATAGGGGATCAATCGTAGTCCTTTCGATAAGTAAGAGTGTCAAACCCAACAAGGAGCAGAAGGAAATGACAAGCGGTTTTCAGTAAGGTATTCTCTGCAAGCACGGAAATTATCGGTAACAGATAGTTTTGATAGCAAGATAATTCGTAGCAAGTAACAAGTAACAAGTATAATAAAGTGCAGCAACGTGGCCCAATCCTTTTTGTAGCAAAGGACAAACCGGAATGATTTCTTATAATAAGCAAAGCGTTCTCGAGGACACATGGGTATTTCATCTAGTCACTTTCATCTTGTTTGTTTGATTCGCGTTCGCTACTTCGATAATTTGATATGTGGGTGGACCGGTGCTTGGGCGCTTTTCTTACTTGAACAAGCCTCCCACTTATGATTACCCCCTCTCACAAGCATCCGCAACTACGAAATAAGAATTAAGATAAATCTAACCATAGCATGGAACATATGGATCCAAATCAGCCCCTTATGGAATAGCGCATAAACTAGGTTTTAAGCTTCTGTCACTCTAGCAACCCATCATATAATTACTACTCCACAATGCCTTCCCTTAGGCCCAAAGATGGTGAAGTGTCATGTAGTCGAGGTTCACACGACACCACTAAAGGAATCAACAACATAGATATCAAAATATCGAACGAATACCAAATTCTCATGATTACTTATGACAAGACTTCTCCCATGTCCTCAAGAACAAAAGTAACTACTCACAAATCATATTCATGCTCAAGATCAGATGGGTATTGAATATCATTAAGGATCTGAACATATAATCTCCCACCAAATAAACCAACTAGCATCAACCACAAGATGTAATCAACACTACTAGCAACCCACATGTACCAATCTGAGGTTTTGAGACAAAGATTGAATACAAGAGATGAACTAGGGTTTGAGATGAGATGGTGCTGGTGAAGATGTTGATGAAGATTGGTCCTCCCATGATCAGAGGATCGTTGGTGATGTCGATGACTTCGATTTCCCCCTCCCGGAGGGAAGTTTCCCCGGCGGAATCGCTCCGCCGGAGAGCAAAATAGCTCCTGCCTAGGTTCCGCCTCGAGACGGCGGCGCTTCGTCCCGAAAGTCTTCCTCTGATTTTTTCTAGGGCAAATGGCTTCATATAGCAGAAGGAGGGGGTCGGAGGCCTGCCAGGGGCCCCACAAGCTCGGGGGCCGCGCCCAGGGGGGTAGGGCGCACCCCCAGGCTTGTGGCTTCCTGGTGGGCCCCCTCCTGGTAATTCTTTCGCCAGTATTTTTTATATATTCCAAAATAATTTTCCGTAAATTTTCAACTCATTTGGAGTTGTGCAGAATAGCCATCTCTGTTTCACCCCTTTCCAGTCCAGAATTCCAGCTGCCGGCAATCTCCCTCTTCCTGTGAAACTTGCAAAATAAGAGAGAAATGGCATAAGAATTGTACCATGAAGTGAAATAATGATCAAAAACATATTAATTAACAGTAGGAAAACATGATGCAAAATGGACGTATCATACTACTTCTGCTATAAATGAAACTTGTGATGATGCTAGTACTCTGCTTGATAATATTGTGCCACTAGGTGAATTTCTTGATGAACAAATTGCTAAAGCTAAAGAAATAGAGAATGCCGAGACTGCTAAAAATTATGATTCACCTATTATGCCTAGCTCTCCTACTAGAGTTGAAATGCCTAATATACCTAATGGTTATGTTATGGATGGGGAGATAGCTAGAGAATTTCTTGGTTGTAATGATAGAGATGATGTTAAGAAATTACTAAGTAAGCTGAAAGAAAAAGCTATGATGGAGAGATGAAATATGATCCTAAGTTTGCTACTTCTCCTATCTTTGTTACTGATAAGGATTATGAGTTCTTTGTTGATCCTCAGTTAATTACTTTGGTAGAATCTGATCCTTTTTATGGTTATGAAACTGAAACTGTTGTGGCACACCTTACCAAATTGAATGATATAGCCACCCTATTTGCTCGAGAGGAAAAAATTCACTACTACTATATTCTTAAGTTGTTTCCTTTCTCATTAAAGGGTGATGCTAAGAAATGGTTTAATACTCTTGCTCCTGGTTGTGTGCGTAGTCCCCAGGATATGATATATTACTTCTCTGAAAAATATTTTCCTGCTCATAAGAAACAAGTTGCCTTACAGGAACTATTTAACTTTGTGCAATCTAAAGAAGAGAATCTCCCTCAAGCTTGGGGGAGGCTTCTTCAATTACTTAATGCTTTGCCTGATCATCCTCTTAAGAAAAATGAAATACTTGATATCTTTTATAATGGACTAACCGAGGCTTCTAGGGACTACCTAGATAGTTGTGCTGGTTGTGTTTTCAGGGAACGAACTATTGGACAGGCTGAAGAACTATTGAATAATATGTTAAAGAATGCCAATGATTGGACACTTCCTGAACCACCACCTAAACCAACTCCAAAGAAGAGAGGTATTCTATTCCTCAGTCCAGAAGATATGCTAGAAGCCAAGAAATCTATGAAAGAAAAGGGTATTAAATCTGAAGATGTTAAGAATTTACCACCTATTGAAGAAATACATGGACTCGATATCCCGACACAGGTAGTAAAGGTAAATTCTCGTTATAGATTCGATGAAGGCAATATTCCTTACAATAAATGTGCTAGTCAATGCCTGGATGAATTTAATAATTACATTGTTAAGCAAGAGAATTTTAATATGTATGTTAGCAATCAATTGAAACGAAATGCTATCATGATTGATCGCTCGAGTGACTTGATGTTTAGGATTGCTAATGATGTTAAAGGTTTAAGTAAACATTCATCCATGGTTCATACTCAGTTGGAACAAGTTTCTAAGTCACAAAATGATTTGCTTAATGAAATGAATAATAGAATGAATGATCGTGCTATTAGAGTTGTGACTAGAGGAGGTAGAATGACTCGGGACCCTCTATATCCTGACGGTCATCCTAAAATAATTGAGCAAGATTCTCAGAGAATTAATGTTGATGCACCTAGTTCATCTAAGAAGAAAAAGAAAAATGATAAAACTTTGCATGCTTCTAGTGAACCTGTGATAGAAAAACCTTCTGAGAATCATAATGATGTTTCTATTTCTGATGCTGAGACACAATCTGGTAATGAACATCCACCTAGTGCTAATGATAATGATGATGTTCATGATGATACTCAACCAGACAATGATAAAGAACTTGATAATGATGTAGAAATAGAACTTGCTGTTGATCTTGATAACCCACCTCCTAAGAATAAAAGGTATGATAAAAGAGATTTCACTGCTAGAAAACATGGTAAAGAAAGAGAACCATGGGTTCAAAACCCCATGCCTTTTCCTAGTAAACCTCCGAAAAATAAGGATGATGAAGATTTTGAGCGTTTTGTTGAAATGCTTAGGCCCGTCTTTTTGCGAACACGTCTGAGTGATATTTTGAAAATGCCTCCATATGCTAAATACATGAAAGATATTGTCACTAATAAAAGGAAGATACCTGAAGCTGAAATTTCCACTATGCTTGCAAATTATTCTTTTAAGGGTGGAGTACCTAAGAAGCTAGGAGATCTAGGAATACCTACTATACCATGCTCCATTAAAAGAAGTTATGTCAAAACTGCTGTCGGTGTATAAAACATGGGTATTTTATACCCTGACTTATGCACAGACGGTAGCAACCTCCTTACCGGCCAAGGCTTGCCGGAACTTGCCAAACAACAAGATTCAGATCCAGTTGTAAAGGCTACTGGAGAGAAGTTCAAGACGAAGCATCAACAAGCACTCCACTAGTGTAGAAGGCGAAGACATCTCTTGCCGGCAAGGCATAGCCGGCAAGGCGAAGACCCGGCAAGCTCTGTGCCGGCAAGCTTTCGCCAGCTCGTCAGCGCTCCACCTCACCGGGCAGCTAGTCGCTAATTGGTGAGGTGTCGACCTCGCAGGCTGGTTGGTGAGGTTTGTCGGGCACGTGTCAGCATGCAGGGAGAAGATTTGCCTTTAATGACACCCGTCCAGAAGGCGTGTCAAGCTAATAGGAGGTAGCAGGGAGAGCGGTGCAGGAACCTTGCCAGAGCTCCTCCTCCACATGACACCTAATGGTGCATTTATTGCTTTTGTCCTAAACTGGCAGAGTTAGGTATGATAGCGCTGTTTGCTAGCTAATCAACCTGTAATTACTGTTTTGCCACTGTGGTAACCCCTTGAGCTATAAAAGGAGGGCCAGGGCAACGTTTACAGAGATCGCTCAAGCGAAACCATAGCACAAACTGCATGCGTAGCTGCTCCTTCCGCACCTTGCCGGAGAAAGCGCTCCTTGTACTCGTGCTCACACCCATCCAATACATCAAAGCAGGAGTAGGGTTTTACACCTCACGGTGGCCCGAACCTGGGTAAAATCCCCCGCGCTCTCCATTCATTCTGCTCTTTGTGCTTGCGCATTCCCCTAGCCGAACCACAAAGGGGCTAGATGGCCCCATAGATGGTCGTATCCACGACATCTTTGGCACGCCAGATAAGGGGTTCGCTTGAGAGAACCTGAATCAGTGGATTGCATGTCAGCTTCATCAACTTCATCACCATCCTCCTCGTCGTCGATGGCCCCCAAAAAGAAGGGCATCACGATGACGTCTCCTTCGCACGTATCCGCAGGCAGCGCAGGCGGTGCGGATACCGCTGTTGGCATGACCAGCGCAGGTGGCGCGGTCGCCATGCCCACCATGGTCGGTGCAGGAGACGAGCGCACTTGAGGCAGTCGACTTCCTCGGCCCTCTGGCGAACGAAGCCGAGACAGCGCGGGCGGAGCAGATGGACGTCCTCCTCCTCCTCTTCGCCGTGCCGACGAACGTAGCCACCGGAGCAGCGATGCCCGGGTCGGCGCGAGCCAAGATCCCACCGCAGCGGCGTCCAGAGATGCTACCTCTGGACGGATGCCACGTCCTTCGTACAGTGGGCGCAGCGTGACTCCAAGCGGTGCCAATGACTCAGGGCAGCGGCGACCTCATGGCAAGACCCCTGTTGATCAAGTTCCAGATCCTCAGATACCACCCCTGCCACGGCAGCCCGCTGCTGATCATGTGCTGCGGCAGCAAGATCGCAATGGCGCTCCTACTAGCTCTGCCAGGAGTAGAGCGACGTTGGGTTCTTCGCTTCTGGCCATGTCAGCCACAGCAGCTGAGGCGATGGCGCGAGCCCAGATGCTGCTGAACTTCCCTCCGGCAGCAGAGAAGATGGATGTGTGGAGAGCCACCATCCAGAGCTTGATTGGATTTGCCGAGATGAGCAAGTCACAGCAAACGAAGCCCTCACGGCGTCCTCAAATAGCGCCAGTAGCTCCAACTGGTGACCGCGTTGACGGCGCTGCACCAACGGTGCAATCACCTTCGCGAAAATAGTCTCAACAGCAGCAACGTCGATAACCGCGGCAAGCTCAGTGATCTTTCGAGCCCGACGAGATGTCAATGGCCTCTTCGGATCCGCGAGCGCGGCAAGATCAGCAGCAAGTGCTACGAGACAGGCGGGTAGAGGATGCCCGTACCACCATCGAACGGCGCCGGGAGGCGCGCCGTCAATCCGACGCACGCAACGGCCCAGTCGTTGATGAGCCTGCGCCCGAGGTTGGCAGATATCTGCCTTATGAGGTTGGATGTCCAGCCTTCACTCGCGAGTTGCGGTAAGTCCACTGGCCGTTCGTCCGAGCCTTCAAGCCAGAAGTACTAGAAAAGTACGACGGCAAGCTGAACCCGGCAGAGTTTCTGGGCATCTACACGATTGCCGTGCAAGTTGCTGGGGGAAGAGATGAGAAGATTCTCACCAACTACTTTCCGTTGGTGCTAAAGCCCAACGTGAGATCTTGGCTAATGAACTTGCCGGAGAACTCCATTTCTTCATGGGCAGATCTCTGCAATGAGTTTGTTGGCGCCTTTACCGGAGGCCACAGGGCCCCTGGATAGCCCAGCGACCTGCAAGTAATCCCGCAAAGAGATGGTGAAACTTTGCGCAAGTACATCCAAAGGTTCAGCCGTGTACACCGTAATATACTAGATGTGCATCCCGCAGCCGTGATTGCCGCTTTTCACACGAATGTGCGCAATCGAAGGATGCGGGAGAAGATGAACGTCAAGTTGGCCAAGACCGTCAACGAGCTCTATACGTTGGCGGATAAGTGCGCACGTGCTGAAGAAGGAAGGAGGCTTCCCGGGGAGGACGCTGGTGCCGAGGTAGATTCTGAGGACGATGATGCTGCCACCCCGAAGAAAAAGAGCCGAAAGCGCAACAGGAAGCTCAAGGGCAAGACTGTTATGGCTGTTGAGGGCTCCATCAACTCTGTGTCTGCCAAGAAAGCTAAAACTGAGAACTCCGGCAAGGAGGCTGCTGTATGCACCGCTTGCCAAGAGGCGGCGGCAAAGAAGAAGGCCGGCAAGTCTGATGGGCCATACTGCAAGATTCACTGCACCAAGGGCCATGATCTCCAAGAGTGCCGACAAGTCGAACACCTTGTTGAGAAACAGAAGGCTGAATATGAGAAACGCGACAAAGAGAAGGGGCAAGATGGTGCCGGTGGATCCGGCAAAAAGGGCCGTGCTGGTCGACGAGGCCGTCGCAGCAAGGCCAAGTAGCCGAAAGAGAAACCTGCTAGAGGCCGCGAAAAGAAAGTGGAAGATGACGGAAGTGAAGAAGAAGAGGATGATGGGGAGTCCAGTGAACAGGAATTCCAGAAGGCAACTGAGGCCATGTGCGTTGACGGAGGAGCATCATTACACTCCTCTCACCGCCAACTTAAGCAGTGGGCACGTGAGGTTAATGCGGCAGAACCCGCAATGGGCTCTCGGAAGCCACTCAAGTGGTCGCACACGCCTATCATTTTCGATGCCGAGGATCACCCTGACCGCACAACCGCGGTCGGGTGTTTGCCGTTGTTGGTTTCACCAACAATTCGCAACCTCTAGGTCACAAAAATGTTAGTTGACGGTGGGGCTGGCCTAAACTTGATTTCTCCAGAAGTAGTCAAGAGGCTGCAGATCCCCGACGAGGAACTCGAGGAAACATGTACGTTTCAAGGAGTAAACCCGGGAAGAAGCCAGCCCAAGGGAAAGATCACATTGCCGGTGACGTTTGGCGGGGAACTGAACTACAAAACAGAAAGGATTGTGTTTGATGTTGTCAAGATCCCCTTGCCGTACAATGGAATTCTTGGCTGCCCAGCCTTGGCAAAATTCATGGTAGCGTCTCACTATGCTTACAACACGTTGAAGATGCTAGGGCCAATGGGTGTTATTTCCATCAATTCTGACAAGAAAGATGCAGTTATTTGCATCGATAAGATGTACAGAGATGCGGTTGCAGCAGAGGCCGCCAAGGCACCAGCTCCCACCAAGAAGAAGGAAAGGAAGAAGTCCGGCAAGACCTTTGACAAGGATTCCGGGAAGCGCACCTCTTCGGAGTGCTGCACGCCTGTTGAAGACTTGCCGGGGTGCTCTACCGGCAAGAAATCCAAAGCTACTTCACCAGCAACCAAAAAGGTGCCAGCAAGGGAGGACGGCATTGACGGTACCTTCACCATCAGTGCCACCCTTGACAGCAAATAGGAAAGCGCGCTCATTGCCTTCCTGCGGGCGAATGTCGATGTGTTCGCATGGCGACCATCTGACAGCCCCGGTGTTCCCAGGGAGGTAATTGAGCACCACCTTGCCGTCTGTCCCCACGCTCGGCCCGTCGAGCAAAAGATCAGGAAGCAAGCTTTGGAGCGGCAACAGTTCATTACCGAGGAAATCAAGAAACTTGAAGCAGCAGGCTTGGTTAGAGGTGTACTACATCCAACTTGGTTGGCAAATCCAGTTGTGGTGCGCAAAGCAAACGGAAAGTGGAGACTTTGTATTGACTACACTGATATTAACAAAGCATGTCTGAAGGATCCTTTCCCTTTGCCGCGCATTGATCAAATCGTGGACTCTACTTCCGGTTGTGATTTACTCTCCTTCCTTGATGCATATTCTGGGTACCATCAGATATTCATGGCCAAGGAGGATAAGGAGAAAACCGCATTCATTACTCCATGTGGCACGTACTGCTTCGTGCGTATGCCTTTCGGATTAAAAAGTGCTGGTTTAACATTTGCAAGAGTAGTCCAGGTTGGTTTTGAGCCCCAGCTGCACAGAAATGTGGAAGCATATATGGATGATATAGTGGTCAAAACCAAGGACAAATCAACCCTCATTCAAGATTTAGAAGAAACATTTGCGAACTTGCGCAAGATCAATTTGAAGCTCAATCCCGAGAAGTGTGTGTTCGGCATTCCATCCGGCAAGCTTCTCGGATTCTTTGTATCTCAACGTGGAATAGAAGCAAATCCCGACAAGATCAAAGCAATTGAGCAGATTCAAGCACCGAAAAGCGTCAAGGATGTACGGCGTCTTGCCGGCTGTGTTGCTGCCTTGAGTAGGTTCATTTCAAGGTCTGCTGAGCGCGCCCTGCCGTTTTTCAAGATTTTGAAAAAGGCAGGTCCAATGAAATGGACTTCAGAAGCGGAGGCTGCGCTACAGGATTTGAAAAGGTACATCTCCTCCGCGCCAACACTAGTTGCACCTAAACCACAAGAGCCGTTGCTGCTCTATATAGCGGCAACAAATCAAGTGGCCAGTGCTGCATTAGTGGCGCAGAGGGAAGTCGATGACGAGGAAGCAGCCACAGCAAGCCCATCCAGCGACCAATCGGAATCTTCTCCGGCAAGGTCTGGCGCCGACAAGTCAGAAATAGTACAAGCAAATGAGGCTAATCAGCAAATAGTGCCGAAGAAGAAGGTGGTATAGCGGCCCGTGTATTTTGTTAGTTCCCTTTTGCAGGGAGCTAGATCAAGATACTCTGGGGTGCAGAAGTTGCTTTTTAGCCTTCTTATGACCTCAAGAAAGCCGCGTCACTACTTCCAAGTACATGAGATCACCGTCGTCACTCGCTTTCCGTTGCAACGCATTTTGAGAAACCCAGAGGCGACTGACAGGGTAGTGGAGTGGGCGTTGGAACTGTCAAGCTTTGCACTCAAGTTTGAAAGCACTTCAACCATTCAGAGCAGGGCATTGGTGGAGTTCATTGCGGAATGAACACCAACGCAAGACGAAGAAATTCAAGAAATGGCTCTCCCCGGCAAAGAGACAGCCAAGGAATGGATCATGTACTTTGACGGTGCCTTCCCGCTGCAAGGCGCCGGTGCTAGAGTGCTGCTTGTTGCACCCACCGGAGAGCACCTCAAGTATGTGATTCAAATGCACTTTCCCAGGGAGCAAGCTACAAACAACACTGCTGAGTACGAAGGGCTCCTTGCCGGTCTTAGGATCGCAGTGGACCTTGGAATCAGAAAGTTGATCATCCGTGGTGACTCGCAACTTGTTGTAAAGCAAGTGAATAAGGATTACCAGAGCCCGTTAATGGAAGCATATGCGGAAGAGGTGAGGAAATTGGAGGAACACTTTGACGGTTTGCAAACAGAGCACATCCCTCGTGCGGAAAACAGCATCGCTGATCACCTGTCAAAGTGTGCTGCTCAAAAGCTACATGTGGAACCGGGAACTTTTGTGCTCCATTTGAATCAACCAACAGTCACTCCATCAACGCAGGCCAGCAAAAGAAGGAAGTTGAATTCTGATACGTCTCCAACGTATCTATAATTTATGAAGTATTCATGCCATGTTTATTATAGTTTTGTATGATTTTGGTGCACTTTTATATGGCTTTTATATGATTTTCATGGACTAACATATTGACCTAGTGCCCAGTGCCAGTTGCTATTTTCTGCTTGTTTTTGGTTTTCCAGAAAATCTAACGCCAAAAAATCATATATATTCAGAAACCCCCGAAAGTTAACCTAGATGAGTTTTTATGCTGCCGCAAGCCTCTGTACCTCCACGATCTCATCTACAGCCCTTTTCCGGTACCCTACCAGAGGAGGGAATCATCACCGGAGGCCATCTTCATCATCCCGGCGGTCTCCATGAGTAGGAGGGAGTCGTTCACCCTCGGGGCTGAGGGTATGTACTAGTAGCTATGTGTTTGATCTCTCTCTCTCTTGTGTTCTTGATTTGGCAAGATCTTGATGTATCACGAGCTTTGTTAATATAGTTGGATCATATGGTGTTTCTTCCCTCTCTATCCTTGTTGTGATGAATCGAATCTTTTCCCTTTGAGGTTTCGTTATTGTCGGATTGAATATTCAGATTTGAGAACACTTGATGTATGTCTTGCATATGAATACCCGTGGTGACAATGGGGTATTATATTGATTCACTTGATGTATGTTTTGGCACTCAACTCGCAGATTCCCGAGGTGACATTGGGGTAATCTATGCATAGGGGTTGATGCACGTTTTCATTATCTTTTCTCCGATAGAAACTTTGGGGTGCTCCTTGGAGTTCTTTGTGTGGATTGAATATTATGATTATGAAGTTGTTTGATGCATATCGTATAATCAACTCACGGATACTTGTGGTGACATTGGAGTATCTAGGTGACATTAGAGTTGGTTGATGTGTATCATATGGTGTTATTTTAGTACGAACTCTAGGGCTGTTTGTGACACTTATAGGAATAACTCAATAGATCGATCGGAAAGGATACCTTTGAGGTGGTTTCGTACCCTACAAACAATTTCAATCTTATGTTCTCCGCTAATAGGAACTTGGGAGTGATTCTTTATCGCACGTTGAGGGATGGTTATATGATCCAATTATGTTATCATTGTTGAGAGATTGCACTAGCGAAAGTATGAACCCTAGGCCTTGTTTCTAAGCATTGCAATACCGTTTGTGCTCACTTTTGTTACTTGCTACCTTGCTGTTTTTATATTTTCAGATTACAAAAACCTATATCTACTATCCATACTACACTTTTATCACCATCTCTTCGCCGAACTAGTGCACCTATACAATTTACCATTGTATTGGGTGTGTTGGGGACACAAGAGATTTCTTGTATTTGGTTGCAGGGTTGTTTGAGAGATACCATCTTCAACCTACGCCTCCCATGGATTGATAAACCTTAGGTCATCCACTTGAGGGAAAATTGCTACTGTCCTACAAAACTCTGCGCTTGGAGGCCCAACACGAGTCTACAAGAATAAGTTGTGTAGTAGACATCAAGCTCTTTTCTGGTGCCGTTGCCGGGGAGGTGAGTGCTTGAAGGTATATCTTTAGATCTTGCGATCGAATCTTTTAATTTCTTATTTTATCACTAGTTTGGCTTATAAAAGAAAACTACAAAAAAATGGAATTGAGGTTGCCGCATATTATTCGTCTTTATCATGTCTTTCTTGAAAATGATGGATCAGAAAATTGTGCTCAATTGATAGAGAAAGAATTCAATAAAATGTTTGGAATAAAATATTTGAATGATGAGCATGATTGCAATGTTGTTAGTATGAATTCTATGAATATCCATGATGCTAATGATATGCAAAGCCATAAGCTTGGGGGTGCTATGTTTGATGAAGATGATATTTTTAGTCCCCCAAGTTTTGATGAGAAAATTTATTATGATGAAAGTATGCCTCCTATTTATGATGACTATATTGATAAAAGTGGATTTGGAGAGGTCACAACTTTATTTAATGATGATTCCACTATTTTGGAAGAGGTTTCAATTGACCATGACAACAAAGTTGCTATCTATGATGATTATTGTGATGACATGTATGCTATAAAGAATAATGATAACTATGAAACTTGTCATCATGATTTTAATTTTCAATTGGATTATGCCAATCAAGTATCACATGATAGCTATTTTGTTGAGTTTGCTCCCACTATTATGAATAAGAAGAAAATTGCTTATGTGGAGAGTAGTAAAATTTCTATGCTTGTGGATCATGAAAAGAATGCTTTATGTGATAGCTATATTGTTGAATTTCTTCATGATGCTACTGAAAATTATTTTGAGAGAGGAATATATGCTTCTACATATTTCAACAACATCAAGTTTTCTCTCTTTATGTTGAAAGTTTTGAAGTCATGCTTGTTTTGCCTTCCTATGCTAGTTGATTCTTGCTCCCATTAACTATTTTCTCACAAAATCCCTATGCATAGGAAGTGGGTTAGGCTTAAATGTGCTTGTCATATGATTCATGATGCTCTCTTTGTGTTTCAATTCTTTACTTTTATGCGAGCATCATTGAAATCATCATGCCTAGCTAAAAGGCATTAAAGAAAAGCGCTTGTTGGGAGACAACCCAACATTTATACCTACTATTTTTGTGTGTCCACATGATTAAGCTACTATATTAATCATGTTTTATATGTTTTCTTTCAATAATGTGCCAAGTAAAGCCTTTGGGATAGTGTGGATGCTTGTTGATTTATTCTGTGCAAAAACAGAAACTTTTGCGTCCAGTGCTGGAATTTCTATTCTGTACTGGAGCGTGAAAAAATTCTGAAATTTTTACACAGTATTGGGTTACAAATTTTTACGTTTTCCTAATTTGTCAGAATTTTTGGAGGTACATAAATATGGTTTTTAAATCGTTTACTACACGCTGTTCTGTTTTTGACAGATGCTGTTTTCGATTCATAGTTTGCTTCTTTTAGTGTTTCCATAGCTTATATTGAGTAATATAAATTGTGGAAATGATAGAATACAGTAGGTATTATGTGATAACAATTATGAATCTTGTCTTGACAGTACCTAAGTGGATGATTTATTTTTATCATACTAACCTATCTCACGAAGTTCCATTAAGTTTTGTGTGATTGAAGTTTTCAAGTTTTGGGTGAGATATCGATATGAGGAGAATAAGGAGTGGCAAGACCCTAAGCTTGGGGATTCCCATGGCACCCCAAGGTAATATTCAAGGAAGACTCAAGTGTCTAAGCTTGGGGATGCCCCGGAAGGCATCCCCTCTTTCGTCTTCAACACTATCGGTAACCTCACTCGGAGCTATATTTTTATTCATCACATAATATGAGTTTTGCTTGGAGCATCATTTTATTTTGTTGATATTTTCTTGCTGTTATAAATAATCATGTTTTTTATCTTTTAGTTCAATAAAATGCCAATTATAGCCTTTACCATGCTCAGTTTGCAAGTTCATGTGTTGCTGTTTGAAAACAGAAAGTTTTCTGTTATGTCCAGAATATTCCTGAATAGTCAGAACATGATAAAAATCTGAAATTTTTAGACAGTAAGTATGCATAAGTTCTCGGTCACGTGGTAATTTTTCAGAATTTTTGGAGTTAGGGAAGTATGAATTCTTATTCACCGTTTACAGACTGTACTGTTTTCGCAGATTGCTGTTATAGTTGCAGTGTTTGCATATGTTTGCTTGTTTAATATTTCTATTTGTGGATAGGAGTATTAAAAATGCAGAGGCATTTAGTATGCAGAGTTTAATTATAATTTTAGTGATTTTTTACTGTAGAGAATGTTAAGGTTTTGAGTTGATTTATACTAACTTATCTCACGAGTTCTTGTTGAGTTTTATGTGGATGAAGTTTTTAAGATTTAGGAGAAACCGTGATATGAGAGGAATTAAGGAGACACAAGAGCTCAAGCTTGGGGATGCCCAAGGCATACCAAATTAATATTTCAATAAGTCTCAAGCATCTAAGCTTGGGGATGCCCCGGTAGGCATCCCACCTTTCTTCATCAACAACTATCGGTCAGTTTTGGTTGAGCCTAAGTTTTTGCTTCTTCACATGATATGTGCTATCCTTGGAATGTCATTTTATTTTGTTTTATTTGCTGTTTGCATAAAATACTTAAGATCTGAAATTTTCAAATGAAAGAGACTCCTCACATAGCTACCTATTTACTTAACTACTCATTTGATCTTCACTTATATCTTTTTGGAGTAGTTTGTCATCTACTCTTGTGCTTCACTTATATCCTATGAGTAAATTGTAAATGAATTGAATATCATAAAGTTGAAATTTACATGCTTCATATGCTTGTCCCATGGAGAGTAGTGACTTCACATACAAGAAGTATATGTGGTAAAATTTATTGAAAGTTAACAAACATAGCATTGGTCACTTGGACAATTCATGAAATAATTTTGAAGGAAGAGAAATTTCACATATAAATATACTATCTTGGACATCTTCTATGATTGTGAGCCCCCATTAATTATTTTCAAGCTTGATCAAGTAGTTGACGTTGGACAAGGAAGACAACGTAATGAGTTATGTTTGTTTATATTGACATAGAAGTTATATTGTCATGGATCCTCTAACATGTGGTGCTTGCTTAGGATCTTTTGCTAGCCAAAAATTCGTACTAAGTAAAGATACTACTTGTACATCCAAAAACCCTTAAACCCAGTTTCTTGCCATGAGTGTCCACCATATCTACCTATGGATTGAATAAGATCCTTCAAGTAAGTTGTCATCGGTGCAAAAAGCAATAAAAATTGCTCCTAAAATATGTATGATCTTTTATTGTAAGGGAAAATAAGCGTTGTACGAACTTGTGATGGTAAAGAAATAAAAGCGACGAACTGCATAATAAAGGTTCCTATCACAAGGGGTAATATAACGTGATGTTCCTTTGCATTAAGAGCTTGTGCATCCAACAACAAAAAGCGCATGACAACCTCTGCTTCCCTCTGCGAAGGGCCTATCTTTTACTTTTCTGTATTTACTTTTTTGAATTTACTTTTATGTAAGAGTCATTAATGTTCATCCCTATTCTGCTCTATTTATTCTTTAGTTGGCAAGCATTATGTGGTAGGGAAAGATCCAGGCACATATATCCAGTTGAATATAGGTGATCATGAGTTATTATTGTTGACATTATCCCTGAGATAAATAAGTTGGGAGGTGAAACATTAAGCCCCTATCTTCCTATGTTTTTGACTGAAAAGGTTTGTTCTAATAATATGCTTTGAGTGTCAGCAATCATGGAAGACTAAAAGATTGTTGAGTATGTGGAATTTGCTAGATCAAAGCTCTTACATAGACCCTTCCTGAAAATAAGATGAATTGCAATTGTTTGATGACTGAGAACATAGTTTGTTAGTTTTCAAGAAAGTTTATGGCCATGTGAATAGCTTGCTACTTGATCATGAGAAGTTTTATGAGATGAGCTACTGATTATGATATATATTGATGGTAGAAAAAGTGATTGAAATTATTATTGATCAAATTTATGCACTATGCTAGCATTCATACTTCATAAATTATTTCTTTTATCATTTACCTACTCGAGGACGAGCAGGAATTAAGCTTGGGGATGCTGATACATCTCCAACGTATCTATAATTTATGAAGTATTCATGCCATGTTTATTATAGTTTTGTATGATTTTGGTGCATTTTTATATGGTTTTTATATGATTTTCATGGACTAACGTATTGACCTAGTGCCCAGTGCCAGTTGTTGTTTTTTGCTTGTTTTTGGTTTTCCAGAAAATCTATATCAAATGAAGTCCAAATGCAGCGAAACTTTTTGACGCTTTTTTCTGGAACATAAGAGACACTAGAAGCTTCGGGAGGTGGCCAGAAGACCCACAGGGGCGCCATGAGCCACCAAGGCGCACCCCCCCCAGGGGCGCCCTGGTGCCTCGTGGGCCCCCTGTGGCACTTCTTTGCGTGATTCCAATGCCAAAAAATCATATATATTCAGAAACCCCCGAAAGTTAACCTAGATGAGTTTTTACGCCGCCGCAAGCCTCTGTACCTCCACGATCTCATCTACAGCCCTTTTCCGGCACCCTGCCGGAGGGGGGAATCATCACCGTTGGCCATCTTCATCATCCCGGCGGTCTCCATGACGAGGAGGGAGTAGTTCACCCTCGGGGCTGAGGGTATGTACTAGTAGCTATGTGTTTGATCTCTCTCTCTCGTGTTCTTGATTTGGCACGATCTTGATGTATCACGAGCTTTGTTAATATAGTTGGATCATATGGTGTTTCTTCCCTCTCTATCCTTGTTGTGATGAATCGAATCTTTTCCCTTTGAGGTTTCGTTATTGTCGGATTGAATATTCAGATTTGAGAACACTTGATGTATGTCTTGCATATGAATACCCATGGTGACAATTGGGTATTATATTGATTCACTTGATGTATGTTTTGGCACTCAACTTGCGGATTCCCGAGGTGACATTGGGGTAATCTATGCATAGGGGTTGATGCACGTTTTCATTATCTTTTCTCTGATAAAAACTTTGGGGTGCTCCTTGGAGTTCTTTGTGTGGATTGAATATTATGATTATGAAGTTGTTTGATGCATATCGTATAATCAACTCACGGATACTTGTGGTGACATTGGAGTATCTAGGTGACATTAGAGTTGGTTGATGTGTATCATATGGTGTTATTTTAGTACGAACTCTAGGGCTGTTTGTGACACTTATAAGAATAGCTCAATAGATCGATCGGAAAGGATAACTTTGAGGTGGTTTCGTACCCTACAAACAATTTCTATCTTATGTTCTCCGCTAATAGGAACTTGGGAGTGATTCTTTATCGCTCGTTGAGGGATGGTTATATGATCCAATTATGTTAGCATTGTTGAGAGATTGCACTAGCGAAAGTATGAACCCTAGGCCTTGTTTCTAAGCATTGCAATACCGTTTGTGCTCACTTTTGTTACTTGCTACCTTGCTGTTTTTATATTTTCAGATTACAAAAACCTATATCTACTATCCATACTACACTTTTATCACCATCTCTTCGCCGAACTAGTGCACCTATACAATTTACCATTGTATTGGGTGTGTTGGGGACACAAGAGATTTCTTGTATTTGGTTGCAGGGTTGTTTGAGAGATACCATCTTCAACCTACGCCTCCCACGGATTGATAAACCTTAGGTTGTCCACTTGAGGGAAAATTGCTACTATCCTACAAAACTCTGCGCTTGGAGGCCCAACACGAGTCTACAAGAATAAGTTGTGTAGTAGACATCAAAATTCGGCAAGTACTTTCCGGCAGAGCTCCCAGAAGCCGCCGGTAAGAAGGTCACCGGGGACAACGACATGGTTGTCGGTGAGCAGCCACTTCGCGCAGAACCTCGGGTTCTTACCGCTGAGGCAAGCGCTCCCGCGGCCGAAGAAATGCCTTTAGTTCTTATCGTCGAGCCGCAGGCTCCGGCATGGGCACAGCAGATAGTTCGTTTCCTTCAAACAGGGGAACTTCCCGATGAGCAAGAAGAAGCTGAGAAAGTAGCCCGTCAGTCAAGTATGTATCAGTTTTGGATAACATGTTATACAGAAAGATACCAAACGGTGTGAAATTGAAGTGTATTTGCCAGGAAGATGGACTAAAGCTGTTGGCGGAGATACATGGAGGCGTATGGTGCTTTCACATAGGATCAAGAACACTTGCCGGTAAAGCTTTCCGGCAAGGCTTCTATTGGCCCACCGCCCTCCAGGATGCAACTGAGCTAGTAACAAAGTGTGAAGCATGCCAGTTCCATTCGAAGAACATACATCAGCCAGCTCTGTCCCTTCAAACAATCCCTCTCTCCTGGCCTTTTTCGGTCTGGGGGCTTGATATCTCGGGCCCCTTCCCCCGTGCTTCCGGGCGCTTTGAGTTCTTGTACGTCACCATCTACAAGTTCACAAAGTGGCCTGAAGTGGAGCCAGTGAGGAAGGTGACATCGCAATCAGCCGTCAAGTTCTTCAAAGGATTAGTTTGCCGTTTCGGGGTCCCTAACAGGATCATCACCGACAACGGCACACAATTCACGAGCCGCACCTTCATGCAGTATATTCAGGACCTTGGCGGCAAAATCTATTTTGCATCTGTTGCTCACCCGAGAAGCAACGGCCAAGCGGAAAGGATGAACGCAGAACTGCTGCGTGGCCTCAAGACAAGAACCTTTGACAGGCTGCGCAAATGTGGAAGACGCTGGGTTGATGAGTTGCCGATAGTTCTTTGGTCACTCAGGACGACACCAAATAGACCTACCGGCCAAACACCCTTCTCCTTAATCTATGGTGTAGAAGCGGTGCTCCCCACAGAACTCATATATGGGTCAGCTCGAGTGCTCGCTTACGACGAAGCTAAGCAAGAGCAGTTGCGGCAAGATGACGCGACGCTCCTTGAGGAGGATCGTCTTCGGGCGGCTGTGCGAGCTGCACGCTACCAGCAAGCCTTGCGCCGCTATCATAGCCGCAAAGTGCACGCCCGAAGCCTTGAGGAAGGCGACCTTGTTCTTCGGCATGTTCAATCCGCCAAGAGATCAAACAAGCTGACACCAAGGTGAGAAGGCCCTTATCGGGTAGTGCAAGTCACCAGACCTGGCGCAGTCCATCTGGAGACCGAAGATGGTTTTCAAGTGCAAAACTCATGAAATATTGAGCATCTTCGCAAGTTCTACCCATAAGGCGCAGTTGCCGGGCCTCCCGGCAACCCCTTTTGTACAAGCTTTGTCGGCAAGACTTGTAACCCTTTGTACAAAGTCAGGCGTAGATCCTAAGTGTTTCGCAACTCTTCGTATATGTTTATTTGCATATAAATGCATGTGATGTTGTGATTACGCTTTGATTTGTATGAAATGGCTAATGAACCGTCAAGGTTCCCAAACCACTTCTTTTTCTTCTTTCTTTTTCTCAAAGGATAGAAGGATCCCTCGCGTGCAATTTTCCCGGGGGAGTGACGTGGGGGGTACCATTTAACGACGTTCAAGTAATCATTTCATGCGACAAGAGAGAGGCAGCGCAAGGAAAAGCTAAGTTGAAAAACTTTGAAACAATTTCCTTGTTGCATTTGCAATTTCCCTTGAACGATTCTGTGTTTGTATGAAAAACCTGCACGCGAAGGAACCTTGTCGTGATCGGTTTGCGCTCTTGTTTTGCTTCGAGTCCGCTCGGCAAGATGTGCAGCGGCATTGTGACGGCAAGTCATCTTGCCGGTGGCAGTACTTCCAGCAGGCTGCTAAGGACCTGTTCCTCTAAGCGCTCGCGGCAAGTGTCTGTGCCGGCAAGTTGCCGCGTTGTGATCGGCAAGTTACCTTGCCAGTGGCGGCACTTCCAGTAAGTTGCTGAGTACTCGTCCCTCGAAGCGCTCACGGCAAGTGTGCGCACCGGCAAGCTTCCAAGCTGCGTAGGGAATACAATCATACAAAAACGAAGAAAAAACAAGGGGAATAGCATGCATTCATCTGAGCATGACAAATAACAGATATTCATTAAGAGTGCTTGATAACGTTTTCTTAGCCCTCTACCCAGGGTTTACATCAAGTGCAATACAAGGGCAAAAGGGGCGCCTAGGCAGGGCACGGCTCGCTCCCGGAAGACCAGATGATGGTGCTGCCGGCGTTCAGCCAGACTTGTCACCGTCGTCTTCGGTCTTGACGTTGGGAGCACCGTCGTCATCATCGTCGTCCTCATCGTCGTCGTCCTCGGTCTTGCTGGAGGAAGTGGTGTAGCTGTCGCTCGAGCTTTCCGCGCAGCACTCCAGACGAGCGCCTGAAGCCTCGAAGAACTTCATGACAAGCGTGTCGGATCTGACAAACTTGAAGTGAAGGAGGTGTCCCTACCCGAGGCAACGGGCACGGACGAAGGATTTCCACCCACGCGTGAAGTACATGATGCCGTTGTTGGAAGTCTCCACAGTCACCCAGACTGAGCCATTGCAGCAGCCATCCACGCGCAGCCACAGGCCGCGCAGATGGCTGTCTTCCATCGCCCTAGCAAAGGGACGAGGCAGCCGTAACCAGCTCCGAGGATGGTCGCGTAGCTCAATGACGAACTCGTGCGCCGTGTCCTCCGTATGGCCTTCTGCCTGGGGAGGGATCGCCGAAGATGAAGCAACAAGCACTCTGCCGCAGCCGCCTCGACCCCGGGCATCGCGTCTTCCTCGACCAGGAGCCGCACCCCTTCCTTGGACGCTGGGGCCGACTTCCGCAGCCGTGGCCGAGGCAAGAGCGTGGTGTCGAGGAGAAGCTCTCGTAGCAGCAGTAGATCCACGAGCTCGACCTTTTCCCCTCACCATGACGACAAGCAGATGCGGGGGGGGGGGAGATGGAAGAAAGAAACGATGGTTGCTGGGAGATTGGGATGGGAAGAGGTGGATGAGCATCACATCCCGCAACCCACTCTTTATAGGGAGGGCGCGGGCGCTGGCTCTTCACTGCTTCGGGCGGCCGCCCAGCTTCACCAATCCTGCGCTCTGCACTCCTGGCCGAGCGCATTACTCCAGCGACCGTCCAAGTTCACCAATCCCACACCCTGCGCCCCTAGCCAAGCGCAGCACTCCAATGACCGCCCTTCTTCGCCAATCCGTTACCCAGCATGCAAATGCGCGTGATGGAAGGACACAGAGAAGGGATAAGTATCGGCATAAATGGCAGTTATTCCTTGCCACGCATAGCCATGCACCCGTTCAAGCCTGGCCCCATGGCGCCTTGCGTATGATTGTACTCCTGATTTGCGCACAAGCAATAGCTGCTCGCGCGACGGCAAGGTTTACCGAAAGTTGACCAAGAGCGAACTCAAATCCAGATTAATGAAGAAGCAAAGAAGATTTCAGAAAACGGATAACCATCATGACGAAAATTACAGCGGCAGGTTTCTCGCCGCGTGTTTGTGCATTGTTTGGGCCTAGCCCAACGACGCTTCCGACGCGCATATGGCCCATGCCCGGGGGCTCCTGTCGGTGTATAAAACATGGGTATTTTATACCCTGACTTATGCACAGATGGTAGCAGCCTCCTTGCCGGCCAAGGCTTGCCGGAACTTGCCAAGCAACAAGATTCAAGATCTAGTTGTAAAGGCTACTGGAGAGAAGTTCAAGACGAAGCATCAACAAGCACTCCACTAGTGTTGAAGGCGAAGACATCTCTTGCCGGCAAGGCAAAGACCCGGCAAGCTCTGTGCTGGCAAGCTTTCGCCAGCTCGTCAGCGCTCCACCTCATCGGGCAGCTAGTCGCTAATCGGTGAGGTGTCGATCGCGCAGGCTGGTTGGTGAGGTTTGTCGGGCACGTGTCAGCACGCAGGGAGAAGATTTGCCTTTAATGACACCCATCCAGAAGGCGTGTCAAGCTAATAGGAGGTAGCTGGGCGAGCGGTGCAGGAACCTTGCCGGAGCTCCTCCTCCACATGACACCTAACGGTGCATTTATTGCTTTTGTCCTAAACTGGCAGAGTTAGGTATGATAGCACTGTTTGCTATCTAATCAACCTGTAATTACTGTCTTGCCACTGTGGTAACCCCTTGAGCTATAAAAGGAGGGCCAGGGCAACGTTTACAGAGATCGCTCGAGCGAAACCCTAGCACAACCTGCATGCGTAGCTGCTCCTTCCGCGCCTTGCCGGAGAAAGCGCTCCTTGTACTCGTGCTCACACCCATCCAATACATCAAAGCAGAAGTAGGGTTTTACACCTCACGGTGGCAACCTGGGTAAAATCCCCCGCGCTCTCCATTGATTCCGCTCTTTGTGCTTGCGCATTCCCCTAGCCGAACCACAAAGGGGCTAGATGGCCCCATAGATGGTCGTATCCACGACAACTGCTTTATGTGATTTAGGAGCTGGTGTCAGTGTTATGCCTTTCTCTTTATATAGAAGACTTGATTTGAATAAGTTGACACCAACTGAAATATCTTTGCAAATGGCTAATAAATCAACTGCTCTACCTATTGGAATTTGTGAGGACGTTCCTGTTGTAGTTGCAAATGTTACTATCTTGACAGGCTTTGTTATGCCCGAGGACGACAGTTTGTCGATTATCCTTGGTAGACCCTTTTTGAATACTGCAGGGGCTGTTATTGATGCAACAAAAGCAAGGTTACTTTTCATGTCAATGGTAATGAACATACGGTATCCTTCCCGAAGAAACAAAGTTCAGTGAATAGTATCAACTCCATTGAAAAAATTGCGACAATCACTATTGGAGGTTTTGAATTCCCTCTTCCGACCGTCAAAAATAAATATGAAACTCTTATTGTTGGGGAAATGTATATCCCTATTAAGGTAACTTAGTGTTATACGAAAATTCTTCGGTTTCATGTTACTCGAAAGTAGTTTGTTAATAAGACTTGATCAACCTTATTAATGGATTCTTTTTGAGGGGCATGTGGTTGATGAATTTAGTAAGCACAATCTAATGTACCTTCTATTTACTCTCTGTTATTTAAAGTTTAATAAAGTAGAATGCCATGATTATCTTGTTTTCTGAATTATCCGTGCAATAAAAAATGTCCCGAAAATAAAAGTTCTCGGAATGACCTGAAAATTTAGTACGATTTTTTCTACCATATTTAAGAATTTTTGGCACTGAACACACCCCAGGGGGGGTGCACCTGTGAGCCACGAGCTCACTAGGCGCGCCAAGGGGGGTGGGCGCGCCCTGTGAGCTCATGGGTCCCATAGGGGCCCCCTCATTTAGTGCACCAGCCCACTACCTTCTTCCACCTCCAGAAAAAATCAAACTTGCCTCCTAGCCCATGTTCTTGCTCATTTTCGTGCGATTTTCGATCTCCTTGCTCGGAGCTCCGTTTTCAAAACTATTTTGAGGAATCGCTCCTTGGTATGTGACTCCTCCGATGGTCCAATTAGTTTTTGTTCTAGTGCTTTATGTTTTGCAAATTTAGCTACTGTTGGTGACCATGTATATGAGCTTGCATGTTGAATTTGTATGGTTCAAACTAGTTTTGATGCATGATATAGCCTCTAGACACTTGTGGGAGTAGTTGCTATCAATTTTGTTAAGTTTTGTTCACTTTTATTTTGCGGACTAAAAATTTCAAAAAAAATTCAGAGCAAAGAAAATGCTTAGGAGGATGTTGAGGGGCTCTTCAAGCCGGAAGTCCGATGAAACTCCGAAGGAGAAGCCCAAGTATAACCTTCCTCGTGTGGCCGAGGTGCGGCCGTGCGAATGGCCAAGCAACACATTCTTGAGGGATGCGGGCATTCATGATGATTTCTATTATTTGGCAAACAATGTCGGCCTCATCCCCTTCCTCAAAGATAAGTGTGATAAATACCTCCTTCTCACCAATACTTTTGTGCAAAATTTCTACTTCGATGCTAGGAGGGAGATACCCACCGTATCATTTCACCTCTTTGATACCCCTCAAGAAATGACACTTGATGCATTTTGCCAAGTATGGAAAATTCCTAACGAGGGCAGCCCTCTAGAGCCATGTCCCAGAGATGTTAGAGATTTTATATTTGACGTGACTGTGGGGGAGACGAGAGGAGTATCTGATGCTAGAGTTGCTAGTTTACACTTTCCTGTTTTGCGCTATTACTCATTATTTGCTGGGAGGTGTTTAACTGGTAGGTGGGAGAGTGGAACGCTTAGTTCACCTGATCTTGCTATTTTACGCCATGCCCTATATGGTGATAGAACTTTTAGTTTGGGAGCTATTATTGCTCGACGGTTACATACTAACCGTTCGAAGGGCGTTATATATGGTGGTATTTATGCTTCCCGCCTCGCTAGACATTTTGAGATTCATATTAGATATGAGGAGGAGGAGCTTTTACCTACCAAATATCTTGATTATGGCAGCATGGTTGAGCATAATTTTATTAACTCTGGCGAGATTCGATTTCGATATAACTTGGTGTTTAGTCAGGGTACTCGTGAGGTTATTACTTTTCCTGCACTGTCTTTTTTCGATCTTTCTAGGGGCAGGTACACTATTATGCCGGAGGACATCTACGCTTATTGGGGTTTGACACAACCCCCAGTGTTTGAACCAGCACCTGAGCCAAAGCCGGTCCTGGGGCCGGTTTATCAGTGGGAGCATCAGGAACCTCAGTATTATCCCGGAGTTGATTATTTCGAGCCATGGCCATAGACCAAGTTAGGCCAAAAGCCTAAGCTTGGGGGAGTACGTATTTCACACCGACATTACATTCATGTACCACACATTCATTCCAGTTGTCGGTGTTCATCCTCTTTCATTGTATATCCATGTTAGTTTTATTTTCGCTTTCTTCTTGCGTGTTTGAAAAAAAATTGAAAATCCAAAAATATTTCTCACTTCTTTGCGGTTTTTCTTTCTCGTTTAATTAGTTCGTAGTATTAAAAGAAAACCCAAAAATATTTCTCGTTTTTTCTTTTGTTTGTTGGGAGTTCTCCTGTGTAAATAGTTTTTCTCGCTTTTTGTTTTTTCCTTTGTTAGTTTGCTTTCTTCAAAAAACTAAAAACTCCAAAACATTTTAGTGTGTTTCTCTGAAATTCTTTTCATTTAGTTGAGTTGTTGTATAGAGAAGACTATGCTAGAATTGTTAAGTGTCTCTTGTATGCTTTATTGTTGATCTAATGAAGAGCCAATATTACCTTGTCTTCTCCTTTGAATAAAATGTTTGCAGATTCCAACTTAGTCCACGGCAAACTTTCACTATTATTATTTTCACATCATTCGGTTGTGCAAGTGAAAGGCAATAATGACGATGATATGATGAAGTGATTGCGGTGAAGGAAAGCTGGTATGAACTCTTCTTGTTCTTGTTTTTGTAAATATGTTTAACTCAGTCGATCTCGATTCAGCATATTATGAGTAAACATGTTTGTGATGACAATTACAGATTATAGTTGCTCATGCCATGCTTAAATAGCTAGGAGTGGATAATAATTTATCTTGTGTGTCAACATGCATTAAAATGGTTGTGATGTAGTATGTTAGTATGGTGTCCTCCTCTGAATAATTCAAGTGGCTTGACTTGGCACATGTTCACACATGTAGTTGAATCAAAACCAACGCAGCCTTCATGATATTTATGTTTAGGGTGTTTATATCCTACTCATACTCATACCCAATGTTAATTATTTGCAATGCATGATTATGACCGTTGTCGCTCTCGAGTTGGTCGCTTCTCAATCTATTTGCTAGCCTTCACCTGTACTAAGAGGGAATACTGCTTGTGCATTGATAACCCACAAGTATAGTGGATCAATTGTAGCTTTTTCGATAAATAAGAGTGTTGAACCCAACGAGGAGCTAAAGGTAGAATTAATATTCCCTTCAAGTTCTATCGACCACCGATACAACTCTACGCACACTTAACGTTTGCTTTACCTAGAACAAGTATGAAACTATTTTGTAGGTGATAGGATAAGGTTGCAAGAATAAATCTAGAAGTAATTTGCGAGAATAAAACTACGAGTAATTTGCAAGATAATAAAAGTTAGTTGTTTAGTAGAAAGTTTTTGTAACACAAGAGAAAGATTTGTCCCTAGGCAATCGATAACTAGACCGGTAATCATTATTGCAATTTTATATGAGGGAGAGGCATGAGCTAACATACTTTCCGTACTTGGATCATATGCACTTATGATTGGAACTCTAGCAAGCATCCGCAACTACCAAAGATCATTAAGGTAAAACCCAACCATAGCATTAAGTACCAAGTCCTCTTTATTCCCATACGCAACAACCCCCTTACTCGGGTGTAAGCTTCTGTCACTCTAGCCGCCCACCATAAGAGAATTATGAACGTATTGCAAACCCTACAGCGGGTACCCCTCATGCTTGCACAACACGAAGGGCACCATAGGACAGCACCAAAATAAAACATACAACTCAAACCAATCACGATCATCAATCAACCCATAGGACAAAACCGATCTACTCAAACATCATAGGATGGCCACAAATCATTGGATAATAATATGTAGCATTAAGCACCATGTTTAAGTAGAGATTACAGCGGGGAGAAGAGGTGTTACACCGCTGCATAGAGGGGGAGAGAGTTGGTGTTGACGGCGGCGAAGTTGTTGGTGTAGATCGCCGTCACGATGTTTCCCCCGGCGGCGCTCCGGCGCCACCGGAAGAGAGGGGGAGAGAGCCCCCCTCCTTCTTCTTCTTCCTTGGCCTCCCCCCTAGATGGGAGGAGAGTTCCCCCTCTGGTCCATGGCCGCCATGGCGGCGGAGGGGCAGGAGCCCCTCCGAGATTGGATCTCTCTCTCTGTTCTCTTCTGTTTCGCGTTCCTGTTTTCTAGCCTTTCACCGTTTCTTAAATTCCTGGAGATCCGTAACTCTGATCGGGCTGAAATTTTAACACAATTTTTTCTCGGATATTATCTTTCTTGCGGCGAAAGAAGGGGGTCAACCGACTTACGAGGGGCTCACGAGGCACCACGGCACGCCACCCCCCTGGGGCGCGCCTTGGTGCCTCGTGGGGCCCACAAGCACCGTCTTGCGTTGATTCTTCTTCACAAAAATCACATATATTCCAAAATAAATCTCCATAAATTTTTATCGCATTTGGACTTCGTTTGATATGGATATTCTGCAAAATAAAAAAACATGCAACAAACAGAAACTGACACTGGGCACTGGATCAATATGTTAGTCCCAAAAATAATATAAAATGTTGCCAAAAATATGTGAAAGTTGTAGAATATTGGCATGAAACAATCAAAAATTATAGATACGACGGAGATGTATCAGCATCCCCAAGCTTAATTCCTGCTCGTCCTCGAGTAGGTAAATGATAAAAAAGATAAATTTTGATGTGGAATGTTACCTAACATAATCTTGATCATATAATCTAATCATGGCATGAATATTAAGACACGAGTCATTCAAAGCAATACTCTATAATTTGACATAAAGACATCAATACTCAGGCATACCAACAAACAATCATGTCTTTCAAAATAAAAATGCTAAAGAACGCTAGCCCAAGCCCGTTATGATCAATCATTGATCCAGTCATGATACACACTCAATATTAGCTACATCCAATGCACAAGTATGACAATAGTGCTCTCCAATTGGTGCTTTATAAGAGAAGATGGAGACTCAAAATAAAAAATAAAAATTGCATAAAAGTAAAATAGATAGGCCCTTCGCAGAGGGAAGCAGAGATTTGCAGAGGTGCCAGAGCTCAAAGCTTAAATTAGAGAGATAAAATTGTTTTGAGAGGCATGCTTTTCCTGTCAACGAAAACGACCGAGAGTTCCCAACATCTTCCATGCTAGACACATTATAGGCGGTTCCCAAACAGAAAATAAAGTTTATTTCCTTTCCACCATTCTTTCACAATCCATGGCTAGCCATATCCATGGGTGTCCTCCATACCAACACTTTCCAGGGAATTTTGTTGCTATTAATTTTTGATTCATTGTGGGACTGGGCATCCCTATTACTAGCCACTCTCTCGTGCAATGACAAGTGAATAAACACTCATCGTGAGAATAACACACCTAGCATGGAAAATATTGACCACCCCCTGCCGCTTCATGAGCAATACAGGCACACAAAACGGAAAATTGTTTTGAAAAATTAAAGTTGGCACATGCAAATTTACTTGGAACGGCATGGAAATACCGCATATAGGTAGATATGGTGGACTCATTTGGCACAACTTGGGTTTAAGGAGTTTGGATGCACAAGCAGTATTCCCGCTTAGCACAAATGAAGGCTAGCAAATAGATTGAGAAGCAACCGACCAAAAAACGAAAATGGTCATAAACATGCATTGAACATAACTAACACTGAATAATGCACCATAAGTAGGATGTAACTTCGTTGCATAACTATTGACTTTACGTGCATGCATAGCGAATCACAAACCTTAACACCAATATTCTTACTAAACCACAATTACTCACTAACACAACCCACATATCATCATCTTCATATCACAAAACTATTGCAAGGAATCAAGCTTATCATATTCAGCGATCTACAAGTTTTATGTAGGATTTTCTGACTAACCATGTGAATGACCAATTCCTGTTGACTCTCTAAATAGATATAAGTGAAGCAAGAGAGTTTAATTCTTTCAACAAAAGACCATGCTCTAATAAATATAAGTGAAGCAAAAGAGTATTCTACAAATAACGGTTTTCTATATGAAGCGAAACAGGCATCCAAACTTCAAATGATATAAGTGAAGCACATGAAGCATTCTATAAAGCCATACTCAAAAGATATAAGTGAGGTGCATGAAGCATTCTATAAATCAACCAAGGACTATATCATACCAGCGTGGTGCATTATTAAAAGAAAAATAAAACGCACACGACGCTCCAAGAATTTACGCATATCATGTGAACAAAACAAAAACCGAGACATACCGATAATTGTCGAATAAAGATGGGATGCCTTCCGGGGCATCCCCAAGCTTAGACGCTTGAGTCTCCTTGAATATTTACTTGGGGTGCCTTGGGCATCCCCAAGCTTGAGCTCTTGCCTCTCCTCATTCTTCTCATATCAATACCTCCTCGATCTTTGAACACTTCATCCACACAAAACTTAACAAAACCTTCGTGAGATCCGTTAGTATAATAAAGCAAATCACTACTTTAAGTACTGTTGCAAACCCATTCATATTTTATTTTTGCATTACACCTACTGTATTCTAACTTCTCCATGGCTTATACCTTCCGATACAATCCATAGTTTCATCAAAACAAACAAAACAATGCATCAAAAACAGAATCTGTCAAAAACAGAACAGTCTGTAGTAATCTGAACATTGACCATACTTCTGTAACTCAAAAAATTCTGAAAATTAGGAAAAAAATAAACAATTTTCATAGCAGTACTGTGTAAAAATTTCAGAATTTTTTCATGTTCCAGTAAAAATGTAAATTCACGCACTACAGCAAAAGTTTCTGTTTTTGCACCGCACACACCAAACAAGCAATTTAAACATCCTAACGGTAAATATTGGCACATTATTTTTATAATACAATGGATTTGTACAAGGGGATAATTATTTTTGTTGAAAAGTTTCTGTAATTCAAGATTTGCAAAGTTTCCATGGGCATGAACAAAGTTCAAGGAGCTCCCCCGCTTCAACGGTGCTCGTCTTTCTTACTTTCACTTTTCTTTTTGAAAAAGTTTTAGGTTCCCCTCTATATATTTTTTGTTTTTAAACTTTATAAAAGCACTCAACATAAATAAATGACTTTCTAAAACTTCTGGGTTGTCTCCCTGGCAGCGCTTTCTTTAAAGCCATTAAGCTAGGCATAAAGTGCTCAACTAATTGATCCACCCGGATCCCAAGGTATATCAAAGCCAATTTTAATTAACAATGATTTGAAATTTAGTAGTAAGCAAAAAGCAACATATATCATGCAATGACGAAGTCTAACTCTCTTCCTATGCATCGGCATGTCATAAAAGAACAATTCATGCACATCAAGTAAAGGCCAATGCATAGTATAAACAGTTTCTTGCAATTTTATCGTATTGGAAACATAGAGAGGCGGAGATGTAGTTCCTCTCTCATAATAATTGCAATTAGGAGCAGCAAGCACAAGCATATTATATCCATCAAAATTATCATGTTCAATAGTAAAACGCAACCCATCAATATAATCCTTAATAAGAGCAAACTTCTCCGATATAGTGTAGTTGGGAGAATTCAAAAAGATAATAGGACTATCATGTGTGGGTGCAATAGCAACAATTTCATTCTTAACATAAGGAACTATAGCAAGTTCATCTCCATAAGCATAATTCATATTGGCGTCATGGCCACAAGCATAGCAAGCATCAATTTCATTAAAAAGGGATATTTCAAACGAATCCAAGGGATCATATCAATTATCATAGCATTCATCCTTCGGTAAGCACGAAGGGAAATTAAACAATGTATGAGATAAAGAGTTACTCTCATCAGAAGGTGGGAAGGGGTGATCAATCTGCTCTTCCTCCTTTTGTTCTTCGCTCTCCTCCTCAATTTTTTCATCTAATGAGCTCACAGTGTCATCATTTTCTTCTTCCATAGGAGCCTGCAAAATATTAGTCTCTTCTTGGACAACGGAGACTTTCTCAATAAATTCATCAATATCGGCATTGTATTTATAATTCTCATAGCAATATTTAAGTATAGCAAAATTTTCAGATCTGTAAACAGCATCATCACAATCTTCATACTTTTCAAACAAAGATTCAATTTCATAAGCACCCTTAAAAGCAACAAATTCTTCTATTTGTTCCACATCATAGTAATAATATACACCATTAGCATAAGAAGCCAAGGTTTCATTATCATTAAATTTACATGAAAAGGGAAGGTGTGGAGCCTTCATCTTAGAGCAGCAAGTATAATCATATCTTAAGCATAAAGTCCGAGCATACCAATGCAAATAATAAATTTGATCCCATAAGAGTTTTCCTTTTTGAGACAAGCGATAATCCCTAAAGTATCCCCGTTGATCCAAAGTAACTCCCATTATCAAGTTGAATGGAGTTTTATCAGGATTATCAAAGTAGTATTTAATGTTTTCCACATAACGAGCATCGAGGGTTTTAGGAGGTTCCCCATCTCCATGAGTAGCAAGTACAACTAATTTTTTTGGTGTTTCGTGTTCCATATCCATAACAGATATAAAACAACTTAGAACAGAAAATAAAATCTACTTAGTGATAAAGCAAACAAGCACACACGAGAATATCAACCCCACGCTATTGCTCCCCGGCAACGGCGCCATAAAAAGGTCTTGATAACCCACAAGTATAGGGGATCAATTGTAGCTTTTTCGATAAATAAGAGTGTCGAACCCAATGAGGAGCTAAAGGTAGAATTAATATTCCCTTCAAGTTCTATCGACCACCGATACAACTCTACACACACTTAACGTTTTCATTACCTAGAACAAGTATGAAACTATTTTGTAGGTGATAGGATAAGGTTGCAAGAATAAAGCTAGAAGTAATTTGCGAGAATAAAACTATGAGTAATTTGCAAGATAATAAAAGTTAGTTGTTTAGTACAAAGTTTTTGTAACACAAGAGAAAGATTTGTCCCTAGGCAATCGATAACTAGACCGGCAATCATTATTGCAATTTTATATGAGGGAGAGGCATGAGCTAACATACTTTTCGTACTTGGATCATATGCACTTATGATTGGAACTCTAGCAAGCATCCGCAACTACCAAAGATCATTAAGGTAAAACCCAACCATAGCATTAAGTATCAAGTCCTCTTTATTCCCATATGCAACAACCCCCTTACTCGGGTGTAAGCTTCTGTCACTCTAGCCGCCCACCATAAGAGAATTATGAACGTATTGCAAACCCTACAGCGGGTACCCCTCATGCTTGCATGACACGGAGGGAACCATAGGACAGCACCAAAATAAAACATACAACTCAAACCAATCACGATCATCAATCAACCCATAGGACAAAACCGATCTACTCAAACATCATAGGATGGCCACAAATCATTGGATAATAATATGTAGCATTAAGCACCATGTTTAAGTAGATATTACAGCAGGGAGAAGAGGTGTTACACTGCTGCCTAGAGGGGGAGAGAGTTGGTGTTGACGGCGACGAAGTTGTTTGTGTAGATCGCCGTCACGATGTTTCCCCCGCCGGCGCTCCGGCGCCACCGGAAGAGAGGGGGAGAGAGCGCCCCTCCTTCTTCTTCTTCCTTGGCCTCCCCCTAGATCGGAGGAGAGTTCCCCCTCTGGTCCATGGCCGCCATGGCGGCGGAGGGGCAGGAGCCCCTCCGAGATTGGATCTCTCTCTCTGTTCTCTTCTGTTTCGCGTTCCTGTTTTCTGGCCTTTCACCGTTTCTTAAATTCCTGGAGATCCGTAACTCCGATCGGGCTGAAATTTTAACACAATTTTTTCTCGGATATTATCTTTCTTGCGGCGAAAGAAGGGGGTCAACCGACTTACGAGGGGCTCACGAGGCACCACGGCGCACCACCCCCCTGGGGTGCGCCCTGGTGCCTCGTGTGGCCCACGAGCACCGTCTTGCATTGATTCTTCGTCCCAAAAATCACATATATTCCAAAATAAATTTCTGTAAATGTTTATCGCATTTGGACTTCATTTGATATGGATATTCTGCAAAACAAAAAACATGCAACAAACAGAAACTGACACTGGGCACTGGATCAATATGTTAGTCCCAAAAATAATATAAAATGTTGCCAAAATATGTGAAAGTTGTAGAATATTGGCATGAAACAATCAAAAATTATAGATACGACAGAGACGTATCATGCATCCAAAATCCTTGGACCCAAAGTTGTTCCAGATGAGTCCACCATATCTACCTATATGCGGTGCTGTTCCAAGTAAATTTCCATGTGCCACCTCTAATCATTCAAATAAACATCTGTTTTCTATGCCCGTACCGCTCATGGAGCGACGGGGCTGTCAATATCTTCCGTGCTAAGTGGGTTACTCTCATGATGGTGTTTATTCACTTGTCATTTCACGAGAGAGGCTGGTAATTGGGATGCCCAGTCCTATAATTCAAAAATAAAGAAAAATATAATAAAACAAACTCCCCCGGAAAGTTGATTGTTTGGAGGGCACCCATGAATTCGGCTAGCCATGGCTTGTGTTAGTATGGTTGAGGGGGAGTAAACTTTACCTTTCCGCTTGGGAACCACCTATAATGTGTTTAGCTTGGAAGATGTTGAAATCCTTTGTCGTGACGTTGACAGGAAAAGCACACCTCTCAAAATGTATTAATCTCTGTTTTAAGCTTCGAGCTCTGGCACCTCTGCAAATCTCTGCTTCCCTCTGCAATGGGCCTATCTTTTTACTTTCATGTTATTTACTTTCATTGTTGAGTCATCACCTTCTCGTTTAAAGCACCAACCCTGAGAGCGCTATTGTCATTTTTATGCATTGAGTCTAGTTAATTTTGGATGTGACCATGACTGGATCTCTTCTACCCTGAATTACAATGTTTAGTCGCTACTTGAACTTCAGAGGTGCTCTGCATTTATGTTTTGCGGTCTCAGAAAGGGCTAGCGAGATACCATATTATCATATTGTATCATGATTATTTTGACAAATTGTTGGCATCCGAGATATCTTATTATTGCTCTCTAGTTGGTTATGTCATTGTCATGAGTAAATGTGAGACCTAAGAGTTATCATTAATATGGTTAGTTCATAATCTTTGCTGAAAACTTGAACACTAGTTAAGCATATATACAACAATGAGAACAAAAGAGTTTGTAATTTTTTTTCTTTGTCACTTTTAGTTTGTCAACTGAATTGCTTGACGACAAGCAATGAGTTAAGCTTGGGGGAGTTGATACGTCCCAAACATATCTACTTTTCCAAACACTTTTGCTCTTGTTTTGGACTCTAATTTGCATGATTTGAATGACACTAACCCGGACTGACGATGTTTTCAGCAGAACTACCATGGTATTGTTTTTGTGCAAAACTAAAAATTCTCGAATTGGGCTGAAAATTTATGGAGAATATTTTTGGAATATATAAAAAATATTGGCGAAGAGATGTGCTGGAGGGGGCCACCCAGGAGCCACGAGCTCAGGGGGCGCGCCCACCCCCCAGGGCGTGCCCTATGAGCTTGTGGGCTCCACAGGCCTTTGTTTGCCCTAACTCCAACTCTATAAGTACCGTCTTGTGGAGAAAAAAATCAGAGAGAAAGTTTCATCGCGTTTTATGATACGGAGCTGCCACCACCTCCTGTTCTTTATCGGGAGGGCTGATCTGGAGTCCGTTCGGGGCTTCGGAGAGGGGGATTCATCGTCGTCATCATCATCAACCCTTCTTCATCAACAATTTCATGATGCTCACCACCGGGAGTGAGTAATTCCTCTGTAGGCTTGCTGGACGGTGATGGAGTTGGATGAGATTTGTCATGTAATCGAGTCAATTTGTTAGGGCTTGATCCCTAGTATCCACTATGTTCTGAGATTGATGTTGCTATGACTTTGCTATGCTTAATGCTTGTCACTAGGTCCCGAGTGCCATGATTTCAGATCTGAACCCTCTATGTTTTCATGAACATATTTGAGTTCTTGATCCTATCTGCTAGTTATATGCACTTGTTATTGTTCTGATCCGTAGACCCCAAAGTGACAATAGTTGGGATACTCTCCGGGGATGACTGTAATTCGAGGAGTTCATGTATTCACCATGTGCTAATGCTTTGTTCTGGTTCTCTATTAAAAGGAGGCCTTAATATCCCTTAGTTTCCTTATGGACCCCGCTGCCACGGGAGGGTAGGACAAAAGATGTCATGCAAGTTCTTATTATAGGCACGTATGACTATATACGGAATACATGCCTACATTACATTGATGAATTGGAGCTATTGTGTATTACTCTAGGTTGTGACTGTTACATGATGAATGTCATCCAACACTAATATCCATCATTGATCCAATGCCTACGCTTTTCTCATATTGATCTTTGCTAAGTTAGTACTGATGCTGCTGTTACAATCATCACAAACTGCTTCTGCTACTATTCCTGTTACTATTGCTACTGTTACTAAAACTATCAAAACTATCAAACTACTGTGCTACTAAACACTTTGCTGCAGAGATATTATATCCCAGGTGTGGTTGAATTGACAACTCAACTGCTAAGGCTCATAAATATTCTTTGGCTCCCCTTGTGTCGAATCAACAAATTTGGGTGAAATACTACCCTCGAGGACTGTCGCGATCCCCTATACTTGTGGGTTATCAAGTTCCACTAAAATCAAGCAACGTTGCCGGTGTGACATTTTAGTTGAACTACACAAAACACTCTTAAAACAGAAGTGTTTTGTGCAGTGCACCAAAAGGTTGCAATAGCAACGAGGTGAAATAGATATCCCTGTGTGCACAGAAGTAAGAAAGGAAACAATTACCGGCCAATAATGGAGGATGACACATACGGCCACAAAAAGAAGCATCTACCTTATCTTAATGGGAAACAAAGTAGGACAGTAGCATTTCTAAAACAGTGGCTTTGATTCATATTAACAAAGACATTATCATAAAAATAACATTCGTTAAACATGTAGTTTACTTTTAACAGTGGCATTGCTTCAATTTTCCAGCGGCATTATTAGATTAACAACAGCTAAACAGTTGTATGGGACAAGCGACACACCAGCACCATGTGTCTCCACACGTATAAATGGGTGATGCAGAGTCTGTTGCAACAAAGAACCTAGTGGCATATCTGTGTTGGTCCCATTTTTGTTCTCTTTCCACCTTCTTCCTATGTGAGGGCAGCAAATCTAGTCCTGCACAAACTCTACTGCCTTGGTCCCCACCCCCCGGTTTCTTTCCTTTTTCAACAAAGAGATCCGTTCCTTACAAATGTGTGTACTACGTTTCCCAATTTTTCCCTTTTCGACCAACAGTGTGGCTGGATAGCCAGTCTATACTACTTTCCCCCCTTCCTTTCCTCTTTGAACCACATCCTAGATTCATGCTATAAAACTTCCCCCCTTCTTTCCTGTTTCAACCAGACCTAGATTAGACTGCATAAGCGAAAAAGATCCACATGCAGCTAGAGCAATGCCGGTTTCAAAGTAAGTTATACCTTAGGGTCGTCGGGATGCGGCTAGGTGGGCGACAGGAGGCCGGATCTACCCACACTATGTATGGCAGCGAGGAAGAAGGGGTCGGAGGCCCTCCCGCGCAGGCGCTGGGTGAAAGAGAACAACGCCGCCGGCAGTGGATTCCCTCCCTTGCCGACGGGAACAGAGTCAACGCTGCACCTCGTCCCCTTCCCCGGCGGACGGGATCTGGACGACACTTTGACCAGTGGTGAGGGGAGAGAGAGAGGCCAACGCAGTCTTGTTTAGATCTGGAGAGGGTGAGAGAGTGTGAAGAGAGCAAACCTTAGCAAACAAACGCTGAGGCTCAAGCATGTATATATATAGTGGAGAGAGCGTGTGAAGAGAGCAAACCCTAGCAAACAAGCGCCGAGGCTCCAGCGTATATAGTACTTAGTGGAGTGGTTTTCTTTCGTTTTAAATTGTGTACAAAAAGAAACTCTTTATTTAACGTACTAGTGAAGAAAACTACGATCAATTAACGCTCCACGCATCATGGTCGCACTTTCTATCGTTCACATGTGGTACACGACCCTCCGTTAAGTGAACAACCACACACGCTTCAAATTATCGGAAAGGTGGGCTGCACCAACCTTCAATTTTAATATATTTTTGAGAAATTCAAATTTAATTATTTTGTATGTACAGTTTGCCCTCTCCTAGTAATTATGGGTTGTTGTATTCGTCCTAAATCAGTGTGCCACCGTATCTCGTACTATCCCCGTCTGAGTTTTTACTCCACATCATATTTTTTATCGACAGAAGGATTTCTTAAAATGGTGTCATTGCCTCAATTTATCGACGCCACTAGATTGACAACAACATTACTTAAAAGGGACTTTCTAGATAGAACGAGACATCGACCTACAGAGAGATGGTGTGTACGAGTAGTCGCGAGAGAGTCGTGACTATGCGTGTGTGCGCGCACACACATACATATCCGTGTTTAAGTAGAATTCCTACTTTCATCTCCAATCCCCCGCTAAATTTCACGGGGGTGGGCCCATCCTCCTTTCATCTCCAATCTGGCTCATTATGTTAATTACGTAGCATTATTTACGTAGATCCAGCATCTCTCATTTGCGGGCGTCCGGACCGCTGCCACGCCCGCTCCTGAACGCCCTAGCACACCCAAACCTCATCCATCACCCGCACGCTTCCTCCCCGAAACGATTAGTACCAAATTCACGCCTGACCAGAGCGAACGCGACCTCTCACTGGCGACGGCATTGAAGCGGCGTGCCGGCCGAGAGAGCGCCGCCCGCGCCGCTTCCCAATGCACGCGACTGCTCTGCGTTCAAACGACACCACAACCGGCCACAACATGCATGCAAAAAAGTTCTTGGGAGTCCGTGCTACAGCTAGCTGTCCTCTCCCTCCTCGTCTATCTTTTCCAGTAGTAGTATAACTCAGCCGACGCGCGGGCGGGGAAGTTTTCCTATAGTCGGTTTGCGGTGAGCGGCGTGCCGAGCGACCGTGTGGGGGTGAGACGCGAACGCGACAGACGTGATGTAAACATTGGTTTTGCTCCATGGCACGATCCATCGACACAAAACCAGATTTAGCTAGCAAGGGCGGGGCAGTTTCTCCTAGTCGGTTTGATAGAGAGTGCGGGAGAAAGATGTATGTACTTTTTTTTCGGGTAAAAGATTTACTCCTATGTACATAACATGTGTGAATGTGTAGTGGACACCTTCAGATCATTCAGAGGACAAGATAAGATGTAAGGGCATCTCCAAGGCAGACCCATAAACCGCCCGCATCCGGACCGCGGAAGCCATCCAACGCGGGCGGTCTAGACACGTTTTCTCCCGCAAATTGGAGACAAAGTGGGGGGAGGTTTGCGGGAGTCCGGACAGCAGACACGTAGGACTCTGACACCCCCGGCCCACCCAATCCCCCTCCCGGTACCATTTCCTTCCACTCCGCCCCTTCTCCCCCTTGCTTTGCATCCGCACCCTCCACCTCCGCCGCCACTGTTACATCTCCGGCCGTCACAGAGGCATTGTCGGACGTCCGCAACCAGCACCGACGCGCTCGCTTGCCTTTATGACGGAGCTATCCATCCTGGAGCCGTTTGTACCCAGGTACACTCCGCCCCCCTATCGACGACCTCCATGAACTCGGTCAAATGCCATTGAGCTTATTTTCAAATGTTATGTCGTTTTTTAGAGTACGAACGATGGTGAGCTACTCGACCATGGAGGATGAGTTGTTGTGCGATGTATGGTTGGCCGTGTCCGCGAATTTCGTAGGCAGGAGCAAAGGGGAGGCCTTCTGGAAGCAAGTGCATGAAACGTTTCACGCACGAAAGCACATTGCGCCCTACGACATGTACATCAATCAACAACACAACGTGAGGTCGTTGTCATATCGCTGGCACACTATCCCGACCAGTGTCACCAAGTTTTGCGACGCGGTTCGTCAGCTTGAGGCAAGGTGGCCATTGCACGCGGCAAAGGACGAGATCGTAAGTTTTGCTTCCTCTTGCTCAACTTGTTGATTGATTCATTCACTCAATGTTGGTCTACACGTAATATGTAGCCTGCACGCGCTGCCGTGGTGTACCACAGGGCAAAGGGACGGCCATTTACGTGCACACATTTTTGGATGAAGCTGAAGGCCTTTTATGTGTGGAACGACTTGATCTGTTGATGAAAAACTTGTTGGACATCCAGAATCTAGTCGAATTTGAGACATTGTTGTACTAGACTTAATTTGCATGCTATGTATGGATGATTTGTGCTATTTTCTATCCGAACTTTGATGAATATCGGCTGGTTTGCATGAATTTCATCTGGTTTGTTTAAATGCGGGTTGAAATGTATATGCGATTACGGTTGGATGTCGGCCTCCCGCATCCGTGTCCACGGACAGAGGCGGGAGGAAATTTGCGAGTTGCCGTTGGAGATGCCCTAACACGAGTGAATGTGTAGTGGACGTAGTTTTAAGGGGCCTAGAGAGAGAGTGTATGTACGTGTGTGAGAGAGGCGCATAGAGAGGGGGTTGTGCGATGGACATATACCTGGAGAACTGGATAGTGAGAGATGGGCCCACCATTTCTTTTCAGTGGGTGCTACCAGCCAATCATAATGACTGGTGGTTTCCAAAAGAATAGTACTACTATGGTCGGTTGTCAATACGCCGATTACACAGCAATCCTTGAAGTACATGCCAAGTCTTCGGAGGTTTCCATCCTGATCATGCCGAGGTTCGTGGCTTCGGTAGTCCTTCCTTTTAGTGATCGGCGGGCCATTTGCCTAGTCCATGGACTATGGGCCGTACAGGTTAGCACCCCTTAGTCTAGGACACCGTCACCATCACTTGCAAGGAATGGAGTGGGGTAGCTGAAGATTTGCCTGCTCATTGTCAGCATCAATCTCCACGCGTGAAGTTAGTGGCTTTTGAATCTGTGGACAGTGGGAGGAAGTTTCTGGCATGTGCAAAGAAGGTTAGCCCCACTTTAGTTGTTAGAAATCATTTGTTAGATGTGATTCAAACACTATCACTGTGCTATGTTATTCTGGATGTGATTAAAACACTGTCACCGTTTGTGTTATTTTAATTGATGGCATCAGTTCTATGTTATAAAATTTGAGCATGTACATACCTATTAGTATTAATTTGATGTCATTCAAACACTCTCGCTGTGTGATATCTCCTTTTTATTGATCCGGTATTGGAACATAAAAGAGTATCCCGCACCTATTTCCCCAGAGGTGACCCTGGGTTATCGAACCCACGAGAGGAAGATCCCCTTGAAGCGATGGTCTCTAGCAAGCTTTTGTCAAAGTGTCAAATCCAGTTTTTGACCGGATCAGCAAGTAAATAGTGATTCAAACACTGATAATAAAAAGAGGTACGGGTATGAGGTCTTATGCTTACAACCTTGTATTTGCATTAGGATCAAATAAGATACTAGTTCATGCTCTGGAAGTCACCTATCGAGATGTGCTTGTTACAGATCGAAGTGGGGGATGTGTCCAAATAACATCTTGACCACCACGAGTCCTGCATCAAGAATCAGTTGTCCTACCGCAGGCCCTATCTGTCACACGGGGTTGCCTCGATAATTAAGATAATGAAATCAGACAAGACATTTGGGCGTTTAATGACTACACCTCATTTCTCCCCAAGGATATGATCCATGTTACCCTACTGAACCTTACTATCACCGGTGTTTGGTATAACACTTCACGGTCTCCTTGCTCCTAGCCTCACCGGTGCTCGATCTCCATGATCCTGGGTACCTACAGGGATGAAGATCGCGGACAAGACAAGACACATCTTCACGGAACAATTTTATTTCACACATACGGGACGTTATATCAAAGTCTTCCATTGATCCCCTTAACAAATACCTCGGGTTGCAAGGCTTATGCCTCAACCCATACCATACCGAACTACTCACACATGGAGATCAGATCGCGGGAAGAAAACATTGAAGAACACATCTTGAGATTGATTGATTGCAATATGTTTTACAATGGATGCCTTGTGTGATGCATGATTACAAGTATGAATGGGATGGAAGAGCACTATGGTGGTGGTGGAGATGGCTATGGTGATGGAGATGGCGGCGGCTAGGGTTTGTTGATGAAGAAGAGGTTCTGGCTTTTGTGCTCGTCCTTCTGCTCGATGTTTTGTTCACATTTCGGCGGGTTTCCTTTAATAAAAGTTGTTCAGGTGGATGATCGGCCTCGGAATTCACGCCAAACGGGCGCTCATACGGGCGCTTGCGCCCGTATGGAACGCCGTCTTTTGCTCTGTCTTTGCGCAGACGCTTCCTGTTGATTGCTTCTTCCTCCATTCTCCTTCCATTCCATTTCCACACGTGATTTCTTCCCTTTTTGGCCCATTTCCTGTGGAAACACATCAAAGAGAGGATTTGTGGAATCCCTTGCACTTATTAGCCATTAGTGATAATATCGGAGTGAATATCTCTTTTCAAATGAAATATCTTGGTTTAAACAAGGGTGAAATGAGTTTAAAAATATCACTCATCAACTCCCCCAAGCTTAAACTTGATCGTCCTGGAGTAACATATAGAGAAATCCGAATCATAAGGAACTCAGTTGTTTAAACCGAAATAACGAGAAGCTTTTGGTTCACTTACGATCGGTATGCCTAGATAGCCCTCCGCTTTTTGACCTGAAAACTTAGCATAGCTGTAGCTGTGGCATGGTTATAGTGCAAGTGTTAGTGAAGCAAAGATAATCAACACAAAGTTCTTGATCTCCAAGATAAAACAACTTTGCAACACCCTATTCTATTTATTCTAGACAACACTTGCTTGCCAAGAATGCACGGAAGAGTTTTCTTTTGATAGAGCCAATAAACATAGGTTAGGGAGTGAAAGCATGTAGTAAAATGTAATGCTCTTAAGCACACCCGCAATCATTTCCCCCTCAAGGCTCTCAAGCACTTTATTTCAATCATTGTTTGTTGGAACTTTGATTGTCACGTGAAGGGATAATGCCAACTAAGTGATCATGCATAGGTTTTCGTTGTGGCTTAATGTTTGGGAACTATGGACCTTTGATAAATGTCTCTTTCGAGCTCCTCTGACCAGTCCCCTTTATTTACAACATACACACCATTTCAAGAGAAAGCCGAATAGAATGCGTTTGTAGTGTTGCCACTACGTACGGTAACAAACTCATAGCCGAAATCCGAGCTATCGCTCTTGGTGGATCGTTCATTGGCCAGCGGAGTCCTCAGCATAACATCAAGAAAGGTGACGAAGCTACATTTACACACGTACACGTGCATAGAGTAGTGAGCCATGGCACCAACAAGGAGTTGAAGCACCATGTAAAGATACAACATAGATTTTTGGCATAATCTCGTTCACCCTTCAACTAAGTTCCTCTAGACAATTTAATCCACAAGTGCTATCAAGTCTATTAAAATTAACAACACGGGGTTGAGCAATTCAAACATTACTTCCACTACAATTTTCTCAACTTCCAAGTCTTGAAAGACTTTCTCTTGTGCATAGTTAAAAAACAGTCCCATGACAAGTCTTGTTTGTCTAAACTAAACAGAACAAAGGCTACAAAATTATTTCAGCTACTAGAACAAAACCTTTGTCTTAGCTATCAAGACTTACTCCCATCTGCACATATCACACATACTACTACTACATCTACTCTAAGTATTTCAAGAGCAAAAGATGGGGGTCGTAGGACATACCTTCACGGTTGCAAATTTTCACACTTCTCTTCCTTACTCTTGCATTCCTCGTTGTCCGGCATTGATCAAGTCCTCTAAAAACAAAATGCAAAGGAATTCCAACGGACAAGATAAAGAACAAGGGCAAAGCGAAGCTTATTCTATTTCTTGGTTTTTTTGGTTTTTGAAAACTAACTTGCAACCGAAAAATCGCAAAGGCAAATGAAAAATAAAAAGCAAAAGCAAATAAAAGCAAAGTGTTGGAACAAACCAACATGAATGTTTTGAAGCTCCTCGAGCTTAAGTACAACCTCATTACAAATTATTCAAATACCGCCACATCTTGATGTAGAAGTGGTGATAACCTCCCCCAAGCTTAGGCTTTTGCAAGCCCAAACCGGCGAGATCATTGCGGCGGTTGGTCAGGAGCCCATCCTTGGCTCCAGTTGCATAAGTTCATGTTCATGTAGGCGGACGTGCCTCGAAGAGACTCAGCAAGGTTGCTCATATCTTGGATAGAGCCCCGGAGGCTATTGAGGTCTGTGTAGGTGGTGTAGTCTCCTTGTTGTTGCTGCTCTTGGGGCTGCTCCTCTTATTCGTCGGTGGCGAGTTCTTCTTCATCAACTTGTTCTGGTTCTGGGCCTTCTTGGTCAAAAGTTGCATCTCCTTCCTGTGCAACATAATGCAATTTTCCATGCTCGATGGAAAAACGGTTAGGCATAGGAATAGGCAACATGTATGCCACTCCAGGAATTCTAATGCAATGATGGCCATTACGAACTACTACCATTCCAACGCTAGTAAGAACACGAATATTAACAAGGGTGTTACCGACAATGGGGCGAAGGTGATTGCAGTTGAGACCAAGGGAGTTGGCCAACATGGTGATCACTCCTCCACACACGATATCTCCTTGTGCATGATTTGCTTGACGCGTAAGGTGTAGTAAGAGTATTGCCCCTAAATTGGGTGAATAACCGACGTCAAGGTTTGCTGCTGGCCCGAGAACTAGCATGTTCTCTTCATTCACTTTAGAAACTTCTCCTTGTGCCTGCAACGAGTTAGTGATAACATAATAGAAATAACGTATAGCAGGACTTTCAATGCAACTGGCTCTTTGCCTCAAGCCATGATGACTCATATGGTAGAAGGACTGCCTTGGGTGCGGGTCAGTGAAATCATAAACATGTCTAAGATCATCATCGTTGTTGGTGAAGCCAAAATAATTACACCACTCATCAAGAGAGATGTCTAAGTCTTGGTCCAGGAGACGGAAAGTGATCCTCTCCTCCTCATATGCATTTTTCACTAAACCAACATTGTGCGAGAGAGTACTAAGAAACTCAAGCGTCATGAGTTAATATGTCTCACATCCTTGGTAAACAAAATGGTGCAACCTGGCATTATGACAAAGTAAATTGAAATCATGGGTAATACCTAGCTTGGCGAGTGTGTTCGTGCAAGCCCATTTGGTTGCTTTGATCTTCCTTGTATTAAGCTTTTGGAATTTCTTCCTTGCTTCACGGTCGGTGAAGACAATCCCCTGAGTGAGAACTTGTTATGGCGGTGCGGTGGATGAACTCAAAGTATCACGTATGTGAGAAGACCTCTGTGTAAACATCGTAGATCGATCACACAGAAGGATTTAAGCTTCTTCCTCGGGCTTATTGGGGTTGCCAGGAGGCGAAACGACCGCTCATACGGGTGCTCGTGCCCGCATGGAACGCCGTCGTCCTCTCTGATGACTTACCTGCGTCTGTGCTCATTTCAAACGACCGCTCATACGACCGGCGGCGCCTGTTTAAAATGCCGCCGTTCGCGCTATTCTTTTTCTTCTTCTGGTCGATGATGTCAAACGACCGCTCGGACGGGCGCATGCGCCCGTTTGGAACGTCGTCGATCGCTCTGGAATTTTTCTTCATTTTCTGCAAAAGAGTTAAACGACCGCTCATACGGGTGCTCATGCCCGTTTGTAACACCGTCGTTTCCTTTTCTACCTCTGGCTATTTTGCACTGGAACCTCCCATAGGTCATGCGACCGCTAATGCGACCGTTTGCGATCGTTTTAAACTCCGTCTTTTGATCTTTTTCTTTCGAAACTTTTTCTTTTCTTTGCTCTCCTGCGGGGTTAGTTCCAAGACAATACATAGATATATTTCTAGGCATCCAAACATCGATTCAACACATAATTCAACTTGCACATCACAAATCCTTCACTAGAACAACTCTTCCAAACTTACTTCTTCAAATAGAACTTCAATCACTCTTTTATTGAAAAAAATAAAAACTTACTTGTCTACTTTATTCGCATGGGTTGCCTTTCACGAGGCGCTTGTTTTTGGTCGGTTAGCTCGACCGTAGTGGTGATCAAGGTGGTGCAAACACACCGAGACCGTAGCTTCTGGCATTCACAATGACGCCTTCTCCTGAGTAGGTATTCATTTTCTTTTTCCTAGGGAAATGTCTTACAAAAGGATCTTTAGTGGGTAAATCAAATCTAACATTCCCCTCAAACACATTAATCACAGCTTTGATAGTCCTTAGAAAAGGTCTACCAAGAATTATAGGGGCAATAGGATCTTCAGGCATATCTACTATGACAAGATCAATCATGACAGGGCAATCATTAATTTGGACTATAACACCATGCTTAATGCCTACTGCCTGAGTAAAAATAGAATTAGCCATATTCAAAATGATCTCGGTATTAACATAAGGACCAAGATTGAGACTATCATAAACAGATTTGGGGATAGTGGAAACACTTGCCCCAAGATCACATAAAGCACTGAATTTATTCAAACCTATCTCAATTTCTATTGTAGGTTTAAAAGCATCTTCTTGCTTAGCTGGTAACTTACTATAGAGCTTTTTCCTTTATCAAGTTCACGTACCTTGGCTGCAACTTGTTCAACAAAAACATTATATGCTTCATTGTTAGTTACCTCCGGTAGTGGATACTTCATGGATATCATCTTCACAAAATCTGCAACGGTATAATTGTACTCTGGCACATGGCTTGTGTAAAGCACTTCAGCTTTCTCTTCATTTCTTCTCATCATTTTAACTTCCTCAACCGGGTTTGGCTCCGGTTTACCTGCAAACTTAGCCAAAATTAGTGTTTAGCTCTCTAGTATCTTAGCTACTTGTGCCTCCATATTCTTGGATCTTCCTTCAAGTACCTGCACATCATTTGTTAGTCCGACAACCTTACTGGTCAATTGACCAAGTAAGTTATCATGGTTCTTCAAGATATTCTTGAAGTTCTCATTCTACTCAGTCTGACTAGCAATAAAACTTTTAAGAGTTTCTTCAAGAGTATTTCTATTGCCAGCGTTAGCTCCATTAAAATTATTGGATGCTCCCCCATTGCTAGGATAAGGAAGTCTAGGAGCATATCCATTATTTTCCAATTAGGATTATAGCTGTTACGAGAAATAAAATTCACATCACTAATTTCTTCATTAGTGATGGCATTTACGTTTACCTCTTCTTTACCTTTCATCATGCAGATAAGTTCTTCAAGCTTGGCTGTCAACTCCGTGTTACTTTCTTCCATGGCATTCACCCTTTTAGTGGTGGTCCTTTCAACATGCCATTGGACATGGTTCTCTTGCATATCATCTAGTAGTTTCTTGACATCTTCTATAGGTTTTCCCATGATTGTTCCTCCTGCAGCTGTATCAAGCATAGTTTTTGACATATGATTCAAGCCATTATAAAACATATGAAGGATTAACCATTCCTCCATTCCATGACTGGGAGAGTTTCTTATAGCTTCCTTCATTCTATCCCATGCAAGCGCTAGTGGCTCACGTTCTTCCTACTTGAAACCTGTAATCTGAGAACGTAATTGCATAATCTTTGTAGGTGGGCAAAACGTAGATAAAAATTTACTACAACAATCAGCCCAAGAAGTAATACAACATTTAGGTAGTGCAAGAAGCCATTCCTTAGCCTTTCATCTCAAGGAGAAAGGAAATAGACACAATTTCAATGCGTCAAGATCATAATCCTTTATGCGTGTCATGTTGCACAATTCAGTAAAATTGTGTAAGTGCATACCGGCATCCTCAAAAGCAGAGTCTCCAAATTGGTCCTGTCAAACCATGGAAACTAAGTTCGGTTTAATCTCATACTTAGCGGCTGCTACCTCAGGTTGTGCTATAGGTTCACGCATGAAGTTGTTGCTGGGAGTAGCAAAACTCCCAAGATTACGAGCCATGGTAATCTTTTTGGTTTTTCTCAACTAACAAGACTTGCAACAAAAATTAAAACTTAAACTAAAAACAGAGAAGTAAAAACAAAAACTAAAAATTAACTTTAACAAAAACTCTAAACACAAAGACTAGGAATACTAAACTCCTCCCCGGCAACGGCGCCAGAAAAAGGGCTTGACATCTCCTTTTTATTGATCCGGTATTGGAACATAAAAGAGTATCTTGCACCTATTTCCCCAGAGGTGACCCTAGGTTATCGAACCCACGAGAGGAAGATCCCCTTGAAGCGATGGTCTCTAGCAAGCTTTTGTCGAAGTGTCAAATCCAGCTTTTGACCAGATTAGCAAGCAAATAGTGATTCAAACACTGATAATAAAAAGAGGTACGAGTATGAGGTCTTATGCTTACAACCTTATAATTGCGCTGGGATCAAATAAGATACTAGTTCATGCTCTGGAAGTCACCCATCGAGATGTGCTTGTTACGGATAGAAGTGGGGGATGTGTCCAAATAACATCTTGACCGCCACGAGTCCTGCATCAAGAATCAGTTGTCCTACCGCAGGCCCTATCCGTCGCGCGGGGTTGCCTCGATAATTAAGATAATGAAATCGGACAAGACATTTGGGCGTTTAATGACTACACCTCATTTCTCCCCACTGATATGATCCATGTTACCCTACTGAACCTTACTGTCACCGGTGTTCGGTATAACACTTCACGGTCTCCTTCCTCCTAGCCTCACCGGTGCTCGATCTCCATGATCCTGGGTACCTACAGGGATGAAGATCGCGGACAAGACAAGATACATCTTCATGGAACAATTTTAATTCACACATATGGGACGTTATATCAAAGTCTTCCATTGATCCCCTCAACAAATACGTCGGGTTGCAAGGCTTATGCCTCAACCCATACCTTACCGAACTACTCACGCATTGAGATCAGATCGCGGGAAGAAACCATTGAAGAACACATCTTGAGATTGATTGATTGCAATATGTTTTACAATGGATGCCTTGTGCAATGCACGATTACAAGTATGAATGGGATGGAAGAGCACTATGGTGCTAGTGGAGATGGCTATGGTGATGGAGATGGCGGCGCCTAGGGTTTGTGGATGAAGAAGAGGTTCTGGCTTCTGTGCTCGTCCTTCTGCTCGACGTTCTGTTCACATTTTGACAGGGTCCCTTTAATAAAAGTTGTTCAGGTGGACGATCTGCCTCAGAATTCACGCCAAACGGGCGCTCATACGGGAGCTTGCGCCCGTATGGAACACCGTCTTTTGCTCTATCTTCGCGCAGACGCTTCCTGTTGATTGTTTCTTCCTCCATTCTCCTTCCATTCCATTTCCACGCGTGATTTCTTCCCTTTTTAGCCCATGTCCTATGGAAAGACATCAAAGAGAGGATTTGTGGAATCCCTTGCACTTATTAGCCATTATTGATAATATCAGAATGAATATATCTTTTCAAATAAAATATCTCGGTTTAAACAAGGGTGAAATGAGTGTAAAAATATCACTCATCACTGTGTTGTTGCAGTTATATTTAGCTTCCTCATAAAATGGTCAATTTGTTGTTTTACATGACTAAGAACTAGTAGCGTTGTTGCAGTTAATTTTAGCTTGTGATGTTCCTAAATTTGGTTGTTGTCTCAGTAGCAATTAATTCATTTGCACATTGAACTTTTTGAGAAGATATGTCATAATTAATGTGTTTCTTTAGTTTTTCAAAATATGTATGTGGTGATTTTCTAAGTTGCTAGAAACACATTTTTTTCCTACAATTGTAACTGATTTAGTTTTAATATTATAGGATGAACGAAAGTGTTCTTAGTTGGAGTGGGTTGATCAAGAGTGGCCAACATCTCTGAAAATGTGCCTAGCAAAGCTATGGAGCATGTATGAGGAAGAGAATAGAGATAGGCTTAGAGAAAATGTTGTCAACACTGAAGAATATTTCAAGATACGAGAAGAAAAGAGGAAGATGGAGAATGAGCTCAGATTTTTTAAATTAGACTTTGCTAAGATGGTGTTTGAGAAGGAGGAGGCACTTTCCCAGTTGTGTAGTGCAAAACAGGCTCTTACTGAACTGAAAGCAGAGCTGGAGAAGACGAATTTGGCTGATCATGCACACATCCACCACCATACACCAGCCGATTAGGGAAATGAATATATTGTTCTAATATTGTGCTCAACATACTTTGTGCTTATGAAGGTGAACTAGGTATATTGTGTATTGTGTTGTTGTGACGTAGCTATCTGTACTGTGATGTTAAAATATATTTGTGTGCTCGATATGAAAGTGGTAAACATCTGTTCAATATGAAATGTGAATTTGCATAATACTGGGAGTATTAATAGTAAACTAATAAACCTGCTAAATGGGCCATGGCACTTTACAAACGTTTCCAGCAGTAAAAGCATGTGTGATGGATAGCCCTATGTCATACAGTTTTCTTCACCGAATCGTGTGTGATATACTTGAATAATGCAAATGTTTAACTGAGGCAAAGTGTCTGTGATCGCTCCACCTATCACAAACAAGGCTATATAAAAAGCTGTGTGTGATGCGGTCTGACAACACAAACGTTTGTTCCATAATTATTGTGTGGGATGCCAAGACAATCTCACACGGCTTGTCCAGCGAAATTATCTGCGTTAGCTCCCCCGATCGAACACGAGCATATGCGCTAAGTGTGTGTGACCGGAGGAGCTATCACCGATGATTTTCTGGGTCGTGTGGGATGGACCCCCCCCCCTATCGCACACACATGCAACGCGATGATTTAAAACTATGTCACGGAAAGGGGGTAAAAACCGTTTGAATAGGACGTCGCTGCACCCGTGTAGATTATTGACTCTAGTGCAAGTGGGGGACTGTTGGAAATATGCCCTAGAGGCAATAATATTGTATTGTTATATTTCCGTATTCATAATAAGAGTTTATATTCTATGCTATAACTGCTATGATCCTGGAATATGCGATTCAGTGGAAAACTCATATGCACGTGTGGAATGATAAACGGTAAAATTAGGTTCCTAGTCTTGCCTCTAAGACTGGCTCAAGTGTTGTTGGTGATCATGTTTTCGGGATCTTAGAATATTGTTAAGCCTAACGATAGTCCTAAAACAACATTGAGAGTATGACGTTAGAAGAACGATCATATTGAATCGACCCAAACTTGTTTGTTATACTTTGAGATAATATCGTCAGAAGTTAATTGTTATAACACAGAGTGTTAACATGTGATTTAGTTCCTTAGATCATGAGAGTAACGTAGTCACTTCTTACCGTACGATGAACTTTGGGGTTGCTCAAACGTCATCTGTAACACGTGTTGGGGAACGTTGCATGGGAAACAAAAATTTTCCTACGCACACGCAAGATCTATCCATGGTGATGAGCATCTACGAGAGGGAGAGTGAATCTACATACCCTTGTAGATCGCTAAGCGGAAGCGTTAATAAACGCGGTTGATGTAGTCGAACGTCTTCGCGATCCAAATCGCCGAGCGTCCCGCGATCCAATCACGATCCTTCCGATCTAGTGCCGAACGGACGGCACCTCCGCGTTCAACACACGTACGGCTTGATGACGCCTTCACCTCCTCGATCCAGCGAGCGATGGTGAAGTAGTGGTTGAGTTCCAGCAGCACGACGGCGTGGTGATGGTGGTGAGGAACAATCTCTGCAGGGCTTCGCCAAGCGCTACGGAGATTATGACGGAGGAACTAGAGGGCTAGGGTTGCCGGCACACGGCTTGGGAAATCCTGATGTGTATCGTGTGCTAGCCCTGCCCCTCTATTTATATGTTGAGCCTTGGGGTCTAAACTTGGAGTAAAAGCCTCCTCCGGGTCGGTTTTGCCCGCACAAGGTCGGTTTGGCCCGCAGGGAAAGAGTCCAACTCGGATCCCTGCCGAACCGTGCACAGCCGCGCACAAGCGGTAGTACCGCTTCACACAAGCGGTAGTACCGCTTGGGCGGTAGTACCGCTTCACACAAGCGGTAGTACCGCTCGGGCGGTAGTACCGCTTCACCAAGCGGTAGTACCGCTTACGCGGCAGCAAAACTACTTTTGCACTTTCCAATACCTTGTGGGCTTTATCCCTTTGGCTCATATAAAGTGTTGCTGCACCCGAACACTTCGGTAAACATCCGGAACCCATTCCGGTGAACTCCGGAACCCTTCCAGAGATCAAAACACTATTATCACATATATCAATCTTTACCTCCGGACTATTCCGGAGATCCTCGTCATGTCCGGGATCTTATCCGAGACTCCGAACAACTTTCGGTCACCAACATAATAACTCAATTATACTAATCGTCACCAAACGTTAAGTGTGTAGACCCTGCGGGTTCGAGAACTATGTAGACATGACCGAGACACCTCTACGGCCAATAACCAATAGCGGGACCTGGATGCCCATATTGGCTCCTACATATTCTACGAAGATCTTTATCGGTCGAACCTCTATGTCAAGGATTCAGTTAATCCCGTATGCTGTTCCCTTTGTTCTTCGGTATGTTACTTGCCCGAGATTCGATCGTCGGTATCACTATACCTAGTTCAATCTCGTTACCGGCAAGTCTCTTTACTCGTTCCGTAATACAAGATCTCGTGGCTAACACTTTAGTCACATTGCTTGCAAGGCTCAATGTGATGTTGTATTACCGAGTGGGCCCTGAGATACCTCTCCGTCACACGGAGTAACAAATCCCAGTCTTGATCCATGCCAACCCAACAGACACCCTCGGAGATACCTGTAGAGCACCTTTATAGTCACCCAGTTACGTTGCGACGTTTGATACACACAAGGTATTCCTCCGGTGTCAGTGAGTTGCATGATCTCATGGTCAAAGGAACAGATACTTGACATGCAGAAAACAATAGCAATAAACTGATACGATCAAATGCTACGTTTACAGTTTGGGTCTTGTCCATCACATCATTCTCCTAATGATGTGATCCCGTTATCAAATGACATCTCATGTCAATGGCTAGGAAACCTTAACCATCTTTGATCAACGAGCTAGTCAACTAGAGGCTTACTAGGGACACAGTGTTGTCTATGTACCCACACATGTATTTGAGTTTCCAATCAATACAATTATAGCATGGATAATAAACGATTATCATGAACAAGGAAATATAATAATAACCAATTTATTATTGCCTCTAGGGCATATTTCCAACAGTCTCCCACTTGCACTAGAGTCAATAATCTAGTTCACATCACTATGTGATCTATATTGTAATGAATCGAACACCCATGCAGTTCTGGTGTTGTTCATGTTTAGCCTTTGGAAGAGGTTTAGTCATCGGATCTGCAACATTTAGATCCGTGTGTACTTTGCAAATATTTATGTCGTCCTCCTTGATGTAATCGCGGATGGAATTGAAACGTCGTTTTATGTGTCTGGTCCTCTTGTGAAATCTTGGTTCCTTGGCTAGAGCAATGGCACCAGTGTTATCACAAAACAGAGTCATTGGGTTAAGCGCACTAGGCACTACTCCAAGATCTGTCATGAACTCCTTCATCCAGACACCTTCCTTCGCCGCCTCCGAGGCAGCGATGTACTCCGCTTCGCATGTAGAATCTGCTACCACGCTTTGCTTGGAACTGCACCAGCTAACCGCACCCCCATTAAGAATAAATACGTATCCGGTTTGCGACTTAGAGTCATCCGGATCAGTGTCAAAGCTTGCATCGACGTAACCCTTTACGACGAGCTCTTGATCACCTCCATAAACGAGAAACATGTCCTTAGTCCTTTTCAGGTACTTCAGGATATTCTTGACCGTCGTCCAGTGTTCCATTCCTGGATCACTTTGAAACCTTCCGGCCATACTTATGGCAAGGCTGACATCGGGTCTTGTGCACAGCATTGCATACATAATAGAGCCTATGGCTGAAGCATAGGGGATGACACTCATCTTTTCTCTATCTTCTGCAGTCACTGGGCATTGAGTCTTACTCAACTTCACACCTTGCAAAACAGGCAAGAACCCCTTCTTGGACTGATCCATTTTGAACTTCTTCAAAATCTTATCAAGGTATGTGCTTTGTGAAAGTCCTATTAAGCGTCTCGATCTATCTCTATAGATCTTGATGCCTAATATGAAAGCAGCTTCTCCTAGGTCCTTCATTGAAAAACTCTTGTTCAAATATTCCTTTACGCTTTCCAGCATTTCTATATTGTTTCCAATCAGCAATATGTCATCCACATATAATATTAGAAACGCTATAGAGCTCCCACTCACTTTCTTGTAAATACAAGCTTCTCCGTAAACTTGTATAAACTCGAACGCTTTGATCACCTCATCAAAACGAAGATTCCAACTCCGAGATGCTTGCTGACGGACTTAAGCATCGCTACGGGTGAGAAGGTCTCATCGTAGTCAACTCCTTGAACTTGTGAAAAACCCTTTGCCACAAGTCGAGCTTTATAGACGGTGACATTACCGTCCGCGTCCGTCTTCCTCTTAAAGATCCATTTGTTCTGAATGGCCTTACGCCCTTCAGGTAATACTTCCAAAGTCCAGACTTTGTTTTCATACATGGATCCCATCTCGGATTTCATGGCCTCTAACCACTTCTCGGAATCCGGGCTCATCATCGCTTCTCCATAGCTCGTAGGTTCATCGTTGTCTAACAACATGACTTCTAAGACAGGGTTGCAGTACCACTCAGGAGCAGTACGCGTCCTTGTCGACCTACGAGGTTCAATAGCAACTTGATCCAAAGCTTCATGATCATCATCATTAACTTCTTCTTCAGCTAGTGTAGGCTCCACAGAAACAACTTTCTGCACTGCGCTACTCTCAGGTTGAAGTAAAGGTTCAACAACCTCATCAAGTTCTATCTTCCTCCCACTCAATTCTTTCGAGAGAAACTCTTTCTCAAGAAATGTTCCGTTTTTAGCGACAAACACTTTGCCTTCGGATCTGAGGTAGAAGGTATACCCAACTGTCTCTTTTGGGTATCCTATGAAGACGCATTTCTCCGCTTTGGGTTCCAGCTTTTCAGGCTGAAGCTTTTTGACATAAGCATCATCCCCAAACTTTAAGAAACGACAGCTTTGGCTTCTTGTCAAACCAAAGTTCATATGGCGTTGTCTCAACGGATTTCGATGGTGCCCTATTTAAAGTGAATGCAGCTGTCTCTAATGCATAACCCCAAAACGATAGTGGCAAATCGGCAAGAGACATCATAGATCGCACCATATCCAATAAGGTACGATTACGACGTTCGGACACACCATTACGCTGTGGTGTTCCAGGCGGTGTTAATTGTGAAACAATTCCACACTGTCTTAAGTGACTGCCAAACTCATAACTCAGATATTCTCCTCCTCGATCAGATCGTAGGAATTTAATCTTCTTATTACGATGATTCTCAACTTCACTCTGAAATTGTTTGAACTTTTCAAATGTTTCAGACTTGTGTTTCATTAAGTAAATATACCCATATCTACTTAAGTCATCAGTGAAGGTGAGAAAGTAACGATAACCACCGCGCTCCTCAATGCTCATCGGACCGCACATATCAGTATGTATGATTTCCAATAAGTCACTTGCCCGTTCCATTATTCCAGAGAACGGCGTTTTAGTCATCTTGCCCATGAGGCATGGCTCACATGTGTCAAGTGATTCAAAATCAAGTGACTCCAAAAGTCCATCAGCATGGAGCTTCCTCATGCGTTTTACGCCAATATGACCTAAACGGCAGTGCCACAAGAAAGTGGTATTATCACTATCAATTCTACATCTTTTGGCATCAATGTTATGAACATGTGTATCATTACTATCGAGATTCAACAAGAATAAACCCCTCACATTGGGTGCATGACCATAAAAGATATTACTCATATAAATAGAACAACCATTATTCTCTGATTTAAATGAGTAACCGTCTCGCAATAAACAAGATCCAGATATAATGTTCATGCTTAACGCAGGCACCAAATAACACTTATTTAGGTTCATCACTAATCCCGACGGTAATCGAAGAGCGAGCGTGCCGACGGCGATCACATCAACCTTGGAACCATTTCCCACTCGCATCGTCACTTCGTCCTTTGCCAGCCTCCGTCTATTCCGCAGTTCCTGTTTTGAGTTGCAAATATGAGCAACCGCACCGGTATCAAATACCCAGGCACTACAACGAGAGTTGGTAAGGTACACATCAATAACATGTATATCATATATACCTTGTTTGTTGTTGGCCGCCTTCTTGTCAGCCAAATACTTGGGGCAATTCCGCTTCCAGTGTCCAGTTCCCTTGCAATGAAAACACACAGTTTCTGGTTTGGGTCCAGCCTTTGGGTTTCTTCACGAGAGGAGCAACTGCTTTGCCACTCTGCTTGGAGTTACCCTTCTTACCCTTGCCATTTTTCTTGAAACTAGTGGTTTTATTGACCATCAACACTTGATGCTCCTTCTGAATTTCAGACTCAGCGATTTTCAGCATCGCAAACAGCTCGGCGACTGACTTGTTCATCCCGTGCATGTTATAGTTCAACACGAAGCTCTTGTAGCTAGGTGGCAATGATTGAAGAACTCTGTCAGTGATAGCCTCTGGCGGAAGGGGCATCCCTAACTCAGCCAGACGGGTGGAGTACCCAGACATTCTGAGCACGTGATCACTGATAGACCCGTTCTCCTCCATCTTGCAAGCATAGAATTTATCGGAGATCTCATATCTCTCGATCCGGGCATTCTTCTGAAAGATAAACTTCAACTCCTGGAACATCTCATATGCTCCATGACGTTCAAAACGTCTTTGAAGTCCCGGTTCTAAGCCATACAACATTGCACATTGAACTATTGAGTAATCATCAGAACGAGCCTGCCAGGCGTTCACAACGTCTAGAGACTCAACTGGAGCGGGTGGATCACCAAGCGGTGCATCAAGGACATAAGCCTTCTGGGAAGCCGTAAGGATAATCCTTAGATTACGGGCCCAGTCCACAAAGTTACTTCCATCATCTTTCAACTTAGCTTTCTCTAGGAACGCAAAAAATTCAGGGGTGCTACTGCGCGAGCCATGATCTACAACATAAATATAGCAAAGACAACTTAGACTATTGTTCTAGATAATGAGTTTAGTTAATCATATTACTTAAAAAACTCCCACTCAAATTGACATCCCTCCGATCATTCGAGTGTAACATGATCCAAATCCACCAACTCAAGTCCGATCATCACGTGAGTTGAGGTGGTTTCAATGGTGAACATCTTCATGTTGATCATATCTACTATATGACTCATGTTCGACCTTTCGGTCTCTTGTGTTCCGAGGCCATGTCTGTACATGCTAGGCTCGTCAAGTTTAACCCGAGTGTTCCGCACGTGCAACATGGCTTGCACCCGTTGTATGCGAACGTAGAGTCTATCACACCCGATCATCACGGCGTGTCTCGAAACGACGAACTTTCGCAACGGTGCACACTTGGGGAGAACACAATTTATCTTGAAATTTAAGTGAGGGATCACCTTATAATGCTACCGTCGTCCTAAGCAAAATAAGATGCATAAAAGGATTAACATCACATGCAAATCATAAGTGACATGATATGGCCATGAACTTGTGCTTTTGATCTCCATCTCCAAAGCACCGGCATGATCTCCATCGTCACCGGCATGACACCATGATCTCCATCATCTTGATCTCCATCAACGTGTCGCCATAAGGTTGTCGCGCCGACTGTTGCTTCCACGACTATAGCTAACGTTTAGCGATAAAGTAAAGCATTACATAGCGCTTAATGATTGACACGCAGGTCATATAATAATTAAAGACAACTCTATGGCTCCTGCCAGTTGCCGTACTCATCGACATGCAAGTCGTGATATTCTATACAAAACATGATCATCTCATACATCACATATATCTCATCATGTAATTGGCCATATCATATCACATCATACCCTGCAAAAACAAGTTAGACGTCCTCTAATTGTTGTTGCAAATTTTACGTGGCTGCTACGGGTTTGCAAGAACCGTTCTTACCTACGCAAAACCACAACGTGGTGTAGTGATTGCTTTTTGATCTTCTAAAAGAACCCTCTTCATTGAAATCGATTCAACTAAAGTGAGAGAGACAGACACCCGCTAGCCATCTTTATGCAACGAAGTTACATGTTAGTTGAAGGAACCTGTCTCGCGTAAGTGTACGCGTAATGTCGGTCCGGGCCGCTTCATCTCACAGTACCGCCGAATCAAATATCAACTAGTAACGGCAAGCAATATGTATACAACCACGCCCACAACTCGTTTGTGTTCTACTCGAGATCTCATCTACGCATAGACCTGGCTCATGATGCCACTGTTGGGGAACGTTGCATGGGAAACAAAATTTTCCTACGCACACGCAAGATCTATCCATGGTGATGAGCATCTACGAGAGGGAGAGTGAATCTACATACCCTTGTAGATCGCTAAGCGGAAGCGTTAATAAACGCGGTTGATGTAGTCGAACGTCTTCGCGATCCAAATCGCCGAGCGTCCCGCGATCCAATCACGATCCTTCCGATCTAGTGCCGAACGGACGGCACCTCCGCGTTCAACACACGTACGGCTTGATGACGCCTTCACCTCCTCGATCCAGCGAGCGATGGTGAAGTAGTGGTTGAGTTCCAGCAGCACGACGGCGTGGTGATGGTGGTGAGGAACAATCTCTGCAGGGCTTCGCCAAGCGCTACGGAGATTATGACGGAGGAACTAGAGGGCTAGGGTTGCCGGCACACGGCTTGGGAAATCCTGATGTGTATCGTGTGCTAGCCCTGCCCCTCTATTTATATGTTGAGCCTTGGGGTCTAAACTTGGAGTAAAAGCCTCCTCCGGGTCGGTTTTGCCCGCACAAGGTCGGTTTGGCCCGCAGGGAAAGAGTCCAACTCGGATCCCTGCCGAACCGTGCACAGCCGCGCACAAGCGGTAGTACCGCTTCACACAAGCGGTAGTACCGCTTGGGCGGTAGTACCGCTTCACACAAGCGGTAGTACCGCTCGGGCGGTAGTACCGCTTCACCAAGCGGTAGTACCGCTTACGCGGCAGCAAAACTACTTTTGCACTTTCCAATACCTTGTGGGCTTTATCCCTTTGGCTCATATAAAGTGTTGCTGCACCCGAACACTTCGGTAAACATCCGGAACCCATTCCGGTGAACTCCGGAACCCTTCCAGAGATCAAAACACTATTATCACATATATCAATCTTTACCTCCGGACTATTCCGGAGATCCTCGTCATGTCCGGGATCTTATCCGAGACTCCGAACAACTTTCGGTCACCAACATAATAACTCAATTATACTAATCGTCACCAAACGTTAAGTGTGTAGACCCTGCGGGTTCGAGAACTATGTAGACATGACCGAGACACCTCTACGGCCAATAACCAATAGCGGGACCTGGATGCCCATATTGGCTCCTACATATTCTACGAAGATCTTTATCGGTCGAACCTCTATGTCAAGGATTCAGTTAATCCCGTATGCTGTTCCCTTTGTTCTTCGGTATGTTACTTGCCCGAGATTCGATCGTCGGTATCACTATACCTAGTTCAATCTCGTTACCGGCAAGTCTCTTTACTCGTTCCGTAATACAAGATCTCGTGGCTAACACTTTAGTCACATTGCTTGCAAGGCTCAATGTGATGTTGTATTACCGAGTGGGCCCTGAGATACCTCTCCGTCACACGGAGTAACAAATCCCAGTCTTGATCCATGCCAACCCAACAGACACCCTCGGAGATACCTGTAGAGCACCTTTATAGTCACCCAGTTACGTTGCGACGTTTGATACACACAAGGTATTCCTCCGGTGTCAGTGAGTTGCATGATCTCATGGTCAAAGGAACAGATACTTGACATGCAGAAAACAATAGCAATAAACTGATACGATCAAATGCTACGTTTACAGTTTGGGTCTTGTCCATCACATCATTCTCCTAATGATGTGATCCCGTTATCAAATGACATCTCATGTCAATGGCTAGGAAACCTTAACCATCTTTGATCAACGAGCTAGTCAACTAGAGGCTTACTAGGGACACAGTGTTGTCTATGTACCCACACATGTATTTGAGTTTCCAATCAATACAATTATAGCATGGATAATAAACGATTATCATGAACAAGGAAATATAATAATAACCAATTTATTATTGCCTCTAGGGCATATTTCCAACAACACGGTGATCATAACGACAACTTAAAGGTTCATCGGGAAGTTTGACAAGGGACTAGATAGCTCGAGAGTGGGATTTGCTCCTCCGATGATGGATAGATATTCTTAGGGCCCTTTCGGTGTGACGGCATCCATCATCGTCTGGCCAGACACAGGTGACTATGTCATGGGGATGCCAGAACATGTCAACGAGAAAGAAGAACAAAATCGGTAACAAGGAGAACGATATAGTGAGCATGTGTATGACTCAAGAGGATACCGATACATCTCACCTCGGGTTTTGTGAAGTATCGCAAAGCAAAGGGAATAGCACATGCTAACCAAAGGTTCACTCGAATGTCATTCATGTACTCATAGGGATCGATATGGACGTCCACGGTTCCGCTATTGGTCGTTGAACACAGGAGTTTTGTTCATGTCTATATTTTACCGAACCTACATGGTCACAAGCTTAAGGTAATCACGATCTGCTGAGTGTTAGTAGGATGGGAGTAACAAGGAAATATTTTTGAAATTGTTTCATTAATATTCTAAATAATTTCGAGAGGAGGTGGAAGCATTTCAGGGTCACTGGAAGGGTTTCAGAGTTTATCAGGCAATACCGGGTATTACCGATAAATAATATATAGGTGGAAAATGTTTCTAGAGATGTTAAATTAATAATAAAAGGCTCTAATAATATATAGGAGGCTTTTATATTTAATTTAATATCTACGGGCCTTAAAAGGCCAAGAGGTGGAAGAAGAATTGGGCCACAAGGGCCCAATAGTGGTGGCGCCCCCTTCTCCCCATGGAAAGGGGAGAGGGAGGCCGAATTGGAGGGAGGCCAGTTGATCAAAAGGTTTATCAATCTATGATTGGTTCATTGCTATATCTATGTGCCTCCCGTCCCGACATTATGCTAAGTGTGTGCATGTGTGCACGATACCAAGCGCCACCAAAAGAGTGTCACCTTAAGGCCGTGAAAAGAATTGTGAGATACTTGTTACATACACCAAACTTTGGCATATGGTATCCCAAAGGATCTTCTTTTAATCTTATTGGCTATTCCGATTCGGACTATGCCGGAGACAAGGTTGATAGAAAATCCACTTCGGGTACATGTCAATTTCTTGGCAGATCTCTTGTGTCTTGGTCCTCCAAGAAACAAAACTCGGTATCTCTATCTACCGCCGAAGTGGAATATATTGCCGCGGGATCATGTTGTGCTCAATTACTATGGATGACACAAACTCTTAAAGACTATGGTGTGCATGTGAGACATGTACCATTACTATGTGATAATGAGAGTGCTATTAAGATTGCGAACAATCACGTGCAACATTCTCGAACTAAGCATATTGAGGTTCGTCACCATTTCATTCGAGACCATGTTGACAAAGGTGACATTGACCTTAAACATGTTCGTACCGACAAACAATTGGCGGACATCTTTACCAGCCCCTTGATGAGAAGGTGTTTTGTCACTTGAGAAGTGAGTTGAACATCATTGATGCTTCAAACGTGAACTAGAGGTTCATATGGATGCATACAAGGGCATGAGCATTCTTGACTAACCCATGATACTTTCATGAACATCTTATATCTTGGACATTTTGCTCCCTTGTATTGTATCTAACCTTTTGTAGGTACTTGGACAAGCTTCATGTCACAAGATTGCATCTCACTCTTATCATAAGCAATCTTGTATAACCCAAGTATCAACAATTGTTGGTGGAACAAGGAACAAGATAACCTAAACATATCCTTTGACAACTTTTGAGTTATGCTTCATTCTTGTCACTTTGGATATATATATATATATATATATATATATATATATATATATATATATATATATATGTTGTTCCTTGCAAAACTAACCCATGTAGGAAAATGAACTACAAATGATAGGATAGCTCCCAACTTCAACTCATGAGCATCCACTTCAAGTTCAACTACATGATGGACATCACCACCAAATCCCAATGTAAGTTCTCACATCTTAGAGAAGCTTTACTCAAAGACATGAGCTGAAGCAACTCAACAAGATGTGAATACATTGAAATGCTTAAAGGAAAAATGGCAACCCCATTTTGAGCTTAAACGATGAGTATGATCTATGATCAAGTGTTCTCACTTGACTCCTAAGTCAATATACTCTAACATATGTGACCTAGTCGCCGACCCATCTAGATGAAGTTCTCTAGTGTTTCTTTTGTTTGTTCTCTTCTTGCTAGAGTGTTTCTTTTAAAAAAAACTTAATCTAGATGTTTCTTTGTTTCTTTTCTTTTAGCTAGATTCGCAGCTAATTCATTGCAAATCTTTGTGAGAATTCCTTTGCCTATTGAGCTGAGTTGACAAAAAGTTCCTTTGCACCAAACTCGGTTCCACCGAATTGTTTCAACTCGGAGTCACCGACTTTGCTGCTCTAAGGAGTTTTTCTGTCAAATATTTTATGTGTTTTTATGCTCCAGCTCCACTCAATGATTCTTATCCTCTACTTGCATCTAGAGCCACTCAATGGCTAGATGTGTTCCTCAAGGACCAATCCCACTTGACCAATAACCTTGAAGTCCCTTCTTGGAAATTGATGTCAAAGGGGGAGACAGGAATACATCAAAGCTTATCACTACAAAAGAGATGCACCTTACAAGAGGAGAGAATGTTACATGTTTCTAAGAGGGGAGAAACATGATTTCAGTGTTTTTAGTGATTTCAGTGTTTTTAGTGTTTTTGATTGCTTTAGTTTTCTCACCCTACCTTCTCCCAATATCCAATGTCAGATTCAGGGGGAGGGGAAGCTCTTTAAGGGGAGACAACTATTTCTTTCTTTTGGGGACATGTTTGCTTCACAGAAGTATTCACCTAGTGATACTCTCTTCTACATGTCATCCCAATCTTGGTTTCTTGTTGATCTTGTGTCTTTTCTTGAAGAAGTTATCTTGTGTTATCTAACCTTGTTTTCTCAAGTGTATTTCTTCAGGTACTTGATCAAGAACTTCAAGGTAAGTATATGCATCACACCCATGTACATGATTGACCTCCTGCAAGTATATATTGTTTGCAAGAAGATAATCATGAACATGTGGATACCTAAATGTCATATATTGCTCTGATGCATGTAGCCAAGATACATGTTGCATGTATATTTCCCATGTAATATCATCATTTTATATGCACATCTTTGGGGGGAGCTCATACATGTTACATGTTTTCTACAAAACTTTCATACAAACTTTTGCTAAATCTTTATTTGAAGCTTTGATGTATGTTGTCATCAATTACCAAAAAGGGGGAGATTGAAAGCACATTTGCTCCCTTGGTGGTTTTGGTAATTTATGCCAACATACATGTTGTTGGACTAATACCTCTATCTAGTGAATTTCATACAAGTTCAACAATGGCGTGGCAAGCACAAGAGGATGTGGAACCCTTCAAAATGCTAAGGACATGGATTAGCAAAAAGCTCAAGACTCTACATTCTCCGTTAAGTGATCCAAGATCACATTGAGTCCATAGGAAAGCCAATACTATTAAAAGGGGATGAGGTGTTGCTTAATGGTCTTTTTGCTCAAGTGCTTAGTGACAGTACTCCAAAACCCTCAACCACTTTCTCCATCCAAATATGTCCAAAACCTACATTCCAACTCGGCCCCACCGAAAATTCCTATCCGGAGCCACCGAGTTCATCTGAACTTAGCCACTGCCAAAACCCTAACAAATCGGATCCACCGATATGGATCTCGGTCTCACCGAGATGGCCTTGCCAACTCTCTGTAATCGGTTGCAATTACTTCGGTCCCACCAAGTTTTGCAAATCGGTCTCACCGAGATGTCTTGTGAACTCTCTATTGCCTTATTGCTTCACTTCGGTCCTACCAAGTTGATGCAATCGGTGCCACCGAGACGAGGTTTTCCCTAACCATTGTACATCGGTCCATCCGAGTTGTTCCAGTCGGTCCCACTGAGATTCCTAACGTTCATATCTTTTACACAGTTCGGTGCTACCGAGATTTCTGATCGGTGCCACCGAGTTGGGTCAAAAGTGTGTAATGGTTGGATTTTGTGTGGAGGCTATATATACCCCTCCACCCCTTCTTACTCAGTAAGGAGAGCCATCAGAATGTGCCTACACTTCCACCATACATTTTCTGAGAGAGAGCCACCTACTCATGTGTTGAGATCAAGACATTCCATTGCAACCATTTGAACCTTGATTTCTAGCCTTTCCCAAGTTGCTTTCCACTCAAATCCTTCTTCCACCATAGCCAAATCTGTGAGGAGTTGTTTGAGTGTTGGGGAGACTATCATTTGAAGCACAAGAGCAAGGAGTTCATCAACAACACACCGTCTATTACCTTTTGGAGAGTGGTGTCTCCTAGATTGGTTAGGTGTCACTTGGGAGCCTCCGACATGATGTGGAGTTGAACCAAGGAGTTTGTAAGGGCAAGGAGATCGCCTACTTCGTGAAGATCTACCCGAGTGAGGCTAGTCCTTCGTGGACGTAAGCCATGGTGAATAGACAAGGTTGCTTCTTCGTGGACCCTTTGTGGGTGGAGCCCTCCGTGGACTCGCGCAGCCGTTACCCTCCGTGGGTTGAAGTCTCCATCAACATGGACGTACGATAGCACCACCTATCGGAACCATGCCAAAAACCACCGTGTCTTCATTGCGTTTGATCTTCCAAACTCTACCCCTTTACTTTCCGCACAATTGCATGCTTTACTATTTCCGCTGTTCAATCTCTAGATATGCATGTGTAGAAAGTATTGGAGTTGTCTTAACTTGTGCCAAAATCTGCCTAAGTTCCAAGAGAAACTAAAAACTGCAACTTTGGTCGGTTAAGCGTCTATTCACCCCCCCTCTAGACCTATCTCCTCGATCCCACAATTGGTATCAGAGCATTGGTCTCCATTGCTTTGGTTTAATCACCATTGGAGGGAGATGTATGTGTCTACTTTGGGGAGTCTTAGACGTAGAGTGCCTATTCTCGATGGGGAGTATTACAATGCTTGGAAAAATGAGATGCTTGATATCTTTGATGAATTTAACTTGAGCAAGTATATTCATAATCCTTATGTGCCCCCTATTGATCCCTTGCATCCTACTCATGAGGAGGAAATTGACATGCTTCGTAATCTTAGAACCGTCAATCTTATCATTAGAGGATTACCTAAAGTTGTTCTTCGTTGTATGCAAAACTTTGGATGTGCTTATACTCTATGGCATGACTTGGAAAAGCGATATCCTGATTACTCTTTAAAGAATCTTGATGAGATTCTTCATAAGACTATTGCTTTTCACAATATGAGTCCTAATGATCCAAACTTGGATGATTGCTTGTTTGAGCTTCGTGATCTTATGCGTGCTAAAGGAGATGTTGTAACTATTAGTAACATTATCATGGAAGCCATTAGAATTCATAAACTTGAACATTGTCATGATCATGAAACTAATGAATTCATTGCCCTAGGTGATGATCATACACATGTTGATGATGATGATGTTGAGCATGGCTATTATGATGAGGACGAAGAATTTGATATTGAATTTCAGAAGACCATGAGGAATCTTAGTCTTATGGCAAATCTTCGAGATTACATGGCCGGAGGAAAAGAGTGGATTCTTGATAGTGGATGTACCGATCACATGACCGGAGATAGAGACATGTTTCGTGAGCTTGCTAAAAATGATGGTCCATGCAAGTATGTGACTTTTGGAGACAACTCCAAGGGTAAGGTACTTGGCCTTGGTAAGGTGGCCATATCCAATGATAGCTCCATACAAAATGTTATTGTTGTTGAATCTCTTGGTTACAATCTTCTTTCCGTATCTAGACTAGCCGACTTTGGTTTCAATGTTCTATTTACCAAAGTAGATTGCCAAGTGTTTCGTCATGATAATCATAATATGGTCTTTACTGGCATTCGTAGAGGTGATCTATACATTATTGATTTCGCTAAGAGAGCCCAACCTCGTACATGTTTAATTGCTAAATCTTCTAAAGGTTGGTTATGGCATAGGAGACTTGGACATGTTGGCATGCGTAACCTTGATAAACTTGTTAAAGGAGATCACATTCTTGGTGTAAAAGATGTTATATTTGACAAAGATCGACTTTGTAGTGCTTGTCAAGCAGGAAAACAAGTTGGAGGAAGCCATCCCGTGAAGAACATTATGACCACGAGAAGACCACTTGAGCTACTTCATATGGATCTTTTTGGTCCCAACTCCTATAAGAGTCTTGGTGGTAACTCTTTCGGTTTGGTCATTGTTGATGATTTTTCCAGATTTACGTGGGTGTTCTTTCTCGATGACAAATTGCAGGTACAAAAGATCTTCAAGAACTTCTCAAGAAAGGCCCAAAATCAATTTGAAGTGAAGATCAAGAAGGTTCGGAGTGACAACGGAACAGAGTTCAAGAACGCCAATGTGGACACCTTTCTTGATGAGGAGGGTATTTCACATGAGTTCTCGGCTACGTACACACCTCAACAAAATGGAGTTGTTGAGAGGAAGAACCGTACTCTTATTGAGATGGCAAGAACAATGCTTGATGAATACAAGACGCCAAAACACTTTTGGGCGGAAGCGGTTGAAACAGCTTGTCATGCGACAAATCGACTCTACCTTCACAAGCTTCTTGGTAAAACGGCGTATGAACTGCTCACCGGTAACAAACCACAAGTTGGATACTTTCGAGTATTTGGCTCAAAATGTTACATTCTTGATAAGCATCGTCGTTCAAAATTTGCTCCTAAATCTCATGAAGGTTTCCTACTTGGTTATGGATCGAACTCTCACACTTACCGTGTCTACAACAACTTCACTCGAAAAGTTGAAGAGACGGTAGATGTGAAGTTTGATGAGACTAACAGCTCGCAAGTCGAGCAATTGCCAATTGATGTAGGAGATCAAGAACCATCGGAAGCAATCCAAGACTTGTCCATTGGCAAGATTTGCCCCGTGGAAGTAAAGGAGAGTACCTCGTCTATTCAAGTGGAAGCCCCAACCTCACATCAAGGTGAACAACAAGTTGATATGGAGGCATCCACAAGTGGAACACGTCAAGACGATGGGAATGAGGAAGTGCTACAAGATGATCCACCTCAACCTCCTTCTCCACCTCCACAAGAAAACAACGACAACATCAACGAAGATGATGATGAGGAGGAAGCCTCACCACAACCCAAGCAAAAGCTACCTCGAGTTAGAGCAAGAATCGACAAGAATCATCCTGTCGAACAAATACTTGGAGATATCCAATCCGGGAGAATCACTCGCTCTAAAACTTGTTTAGCTAACTTTTGTGAGCATTACTCATTCATCTCTAGTGTTGAACCTATGAAGGTGGAAGATGCTCTCAAGGACCCCAATTGGGTGAATGCAATGCACGAAGAGCTACACAACTTTGAGAGGAACCAAGTTTGGACATTGGTTGAGAAGCCTAAAGATGAGCAAAACATTATTGGAACCAAATGGGTGTTTCAGAATAAGCAAGATGAAGATGGACAAGTTGTACGCAACAAGGCTCGTCTCATAGCACAAGGTTACGCACAAGTCGAAGGTATGGACTATGGTGAGACCTATGCCCCCGTTGCAAGACTTGAGTCCATTTGCATTTTACTTGCTTATGCCAAGCACCATGATATCACTCTTTACCAAATGGATATTAAAAGTGCTTTCTTAAATGGTGAAATTGAGGAGGAAGTGTATGTTAAACAACCTCCCGGCTTTGTGAATCCCAAGAAACCTAATCATGTTTACAAACTTCGTAAAGCCCTTTATGGTCTTAAACAAGCCCCTAGAGCTTGGTACAAATGCTTGACAAAGTTTCTTCTTGAAAAAGGTTTTGAAATTGGGAAAATTGATTCAACTATGTTCACTAAGAGGGTTAATGGAGAATTATTTGTATGCCAAATTTATGTTGATGATATTATCTTTGGATATACTAACCCCTCTTTTAGTGAAAAGTTTGGAAGGTTGATGTCCATGATGTGTGAACTCAAATTCTTTCTTGGTTTGCAAATCAAGCAAACTAAGGAGGGTACCTTTGTTTCTTAAACAAAGTATACCAAGGACTTATTCAAGAAGTTCAACATGCAAGAAAGTAAAGGTATGAAAACCCCAATGTCCACAAGTGGACATCTTGACTTGACCAAGGAAGGCAAACCGGTTGATCAAAAGGTTTATCGATCTATGATTGGTTCATTGCTATATCTATGTGCCTCCCGTCCCGACATTATGCTAAGTGTGTGCATGTGTGCACGATACCAAGCGGCACCAAAAGAGTGTCACCATAAGGCCGTGAAAAGAATTGTGAGATACATGTTACATACACCAGACTTTGGCATATGGCATCCCAAAGGATCTTCTTTTAATCTTGTTGGCTATTCCGATTCGGACTATGTCGGAGACAAGGTTGATAGAAAATCCACTTCGGGTACATGTCAATTTCTTGGTAGATCTCTTGTGTCTTGGTCCTCCAAGAAACAAAACTTGGTATCTCTATCTACCGCCGAAGCGGAATATATTGCCGCGGGATCATGTTGTGCTCAATTACTATGGATGACACAAACTCTTAAAGACTATGGTGTGCATGTGAGACATGTACCATTACTATGTGATAATGAGAGTGCTATTAAGATTGCACACAATCCCGTGCAACATTCTCGAACTAAGCATATTGAGGTTCGTCACCATTTCATTCGAGACCATGTTGACAAATGTGACATTGACCTTAAACATGTTCGTACCGACAAACAATTGGCGGACATCTTTACCAAACCCCTTGATGAGAAGGTGTTTTGTCACTAGAGAAGTGAGTTGAACATCATTGATGCTTCAAACGTGAACTAGAGGTTCATATGGATGCATACAAGGGCATGAGCATTCTTGACTAACCCATGATACTTTCATGAACATCTTATATCTTGGACATTTTGCTCCCTTGTATTGTATCCAACCTTTTGTAGGTACTTGGACAAGCTTCATGTCACAAGATTGCATCTCACTCTTATCATAAGCAATCTTGTATAACCCAAGTATCAACAATTGTTGGTGGAACAAGGAACAACACAACCTAAACATATCCTTTGACAACTTTTGAGTTATGCTTCATTCTTGTCACTTTGGATATATATATATATATATATATATATATATATATATATATATATATATATATATATATATATATGTTGTTCCTTGCAAAACTAACCCATGTAGGAAGATGAACTACAAATGATAGGATAGCTCCCACCTTCAACTCATGAGCATCCACTTCAAGTTCAATACATGATGGACATCACCACCAAATCTCAATGTAAGTTCTCACATCTTAGAGAAGCTTTACTCAAAGACATGAGCTGAAGCAACTCAACAAGATGTGAATACATTGAAATGCTTGAAGGAAAAATGGCAACCCCGTTTTGAGCTTAAACGATGAGTATAATCTATGATCAAGTGTTCTCACTTGACTCCTAAGTCAATATACTCTAACATAGGTGACCTAGTCGCCGACCCATCTAGATGAAGTTCTCTAGTGTTTCTTTTGTTTGTTCTCTTCTTGCTAGAGTGTTTCTTTAAAAAAAACTTCATCTAGACGTTTCTTTGTTTCTTTTCCGTGTTTCTTTTCTTTTAGCTAGATTCACAGCTAATTCATTGCAAATCTTTATGAGAATTCCTTTGCCTAGTGAGCTGAGTTGACGAAAAGTTCCTTTGCACCAAACTCGGTTCCACCGAATTGTTTCAACTCGGAGTCACCGACTTTGCTTCTCTAAGGAGTTTTTCTGTCAAATATTTTATGTGTTTTTCTGCTCCAGCTCCACTCAATGATTTGTATCCTCTACTTGCATCTAGAGCCACTCAATGGCTAGATGTGTTCCTCAAGGACCAATCCCACTTGACCAATAACCTTGAAGTCCCTTCTTGGAAATTGATGTCAAAGGGGGAGACAGGAATACATCAAAGCTTATCACTACAAAAGAAATGCACCTTACAAGAGGAGAGAATGTTACATGTTTCTAAGATGGGAGAAACATGATTTCAGTATTTTTAGTGATTTCAGTGTTTTTAGTGATTTCAGTGTTTTTAGTGTTTTTGATTGGTTTAGTTTTCTCAACCTACCTGCTCCCAATATCCAATGTCAGATTCAGGGGGAGGGGAAGCTCTTTAAGGGGAGACAACTATTTCTTTCTTTTGGGGACATGTCTACTTCACAGAAGTATTCACCTAGTGATACTCTCTTCTACATGTCATCCCAATCTTGGTTTCTTGTTGATCTTGTGTCTTTTCTTGAAGAAGTTATCTTGTGTTATCTAACCTTGTTTTCTCAAGTGTATTTCTTTAGGTACTTGATCAAGAACTTCAAGGTAAGTATATGCATCACACCCATGTACATGATTGACCTCCTGCTAGTATATATTGTTTGCAAGAAGATAATCATGAACATGTGGATACCTAAATGTCATATATTGCTCTGATGCATGTAGCCAAGATACATGTTGCATGTATATTTCCCATGTAATATCATCATTTTATATGCACATCTTTGGGGGGAGCTCATACATGTTACATGTTTTCTTCAAAGCTTTCATACAAACTTTTGCTAAATCTTTATTTGAAGCTTTGATGTATGTTGTCATCAATTACCAAAAAGGGGGAGATTGAAAGCACATTTGCTCCCTTGGTGGTTTTGGTAATTTATGCCAACATACATGTTGTTGGACTAATGCCTCTATCTAGTGAATTTCAGACAAGTTCAACAATGGCGTGGCAAGGACAAGAGGATGTGGAACCCTTCAAAATGCTAAGGACATGGATTGGCAAAAAGCTCAAGACTCTACTTTTTCTGTTAAGTGATCCAAGATCACATTGAGTAAATAGGAAAGCCAATACTATTAAAAGGGGATGAGGTGTTGCTTAATGGTCTTTTTGCTCAAGTGCTTAGTTACAGTACTCCAAAACCCTCAACCACTTTCTCCATCCAAATATGTCCAAAACCTACATTCCAACTCGGCCCCACCGAAAATTCCTATCCGGAGCCACCGAGTTCATCTGGACTTAGCCACTGCCAAAACCCTAACAAATTGGATCCACCGATATGGATCTCGGTCTCACCGAGATGGCCTTGCCAACTCTCTGTAATCGGTTGCTATTACTTCGGTTCCACCAAGTTTTGCAAATCGGTCTCACCGAGATGGCTTGCCAACTCTCTGTTGCCTTATTGCTTCACTTTGGTCCTACCAAGTTGATGCAATCGGTGCCACCGAGATGAGGTTTGCCCTAACCATTGCACATCGGTCCATCCAAGTTGTTCCAGTCGGTCCCACTGAGATTCCTAACGCTCATATCTTTTACACAGTTCGGTGCTACCAAGATTTCTGATCGGTGCCACCGAGTTGGGTCAAAAGTGTGTAACGGTTGGATTTTGTGTGGAGGCTATATATACCCCTCCACCCCTTCTTACTCAGTAAGGAGAGCCATCAGAACGTGCCTACACTTCCACCATACATTTTCTGAGAGAGAACCACCTACTCATGTGTTGAGATCAAGACATTCCATTGCAACCATTTGCACATTGATTTCTAGCCTTTCCCAAGTTGCTTTCCACTCAAATCCTTCTTCCACCATAGCCAAATCTGTGAGGAGTTGTTTGAGTGTTGGGGAGACTATCATTTGAAGCACAAGAGCAAGGAGTTCATCAACAACACACCGTCTATTACCTTTTGGAGAGTGGTGTCTCCTAGATTGGTTAGGTGTCACTTGGGAGCCTCCGACATCATGTGGAGTTGAACTAAGGAGTTTGTAAGGGCAAGGAGATCGCCTACTTCGTGAAGATCTACCCGAGTGAGGCTAGTCCTTCGTGGACATAAGTCATAGTGGAATAGACAAGGTTGCTTCTTCGTGGACCCTTTGTGGGTGGAGCCCTCCGTGGACTCGCGCAGCCGTTACCCTCCGTGGGTTGAAGTCTCCATCAACGTGGACGTACGATAGCACCACCTATCGGAACCACGCCAAAAACCACCGTGTCTTCATTGTGTTTGATCTTCCAAACTCTACCCCTTTACTTTCCGCACAATTGCATGCTTTACTATTTCCGCTATTCAATCTCTAGATATGCATGTGTAGAAAGTATTGGAGTTGTCTTAACTTGTGCCAAAATCTGCCTAAGTTCCAAGAGAAACTAAAAACTGCAACTTTGGTTGGTTACGCGTCTATTCACCCCCCTCTAGACCTATCTCCTCGATCCCACAAGTCCCCCTCCCCTTGGCTGGCCAAGGGAGGGAGACTTTCCCTACCCTTGTGGAACCCCCTCCTCCTCCTCCAACCTATATACACTAGAGGCTTTTACACCTTTTCTACACACAACTTTTGGAGCCACCTCTAGTTCTCTAGTTATAATTCTAGTTGGTCCTATTTGATCAATTAGAGCTTGACCTAGATCCTCTAATCCTTATAATTAGAAGACCAGTGTGGTTCTAATCTCCTCCCTCTAATTCTCCGGCAACAATTAGCTCTGGATGGCGAAGCGCTGCCGGATCGTGAAGACCGTACGCTTGTAACTCATAGAGAGGTCGTGCTTTCGGTCTTCCGTTCGAGGGACTGTTCGTGGGCGGTTCGCAGGATCGTTCATCTATGGTGTGAGGGACTCTAAGTACGATCTACACCAACTCGTCTTCTTCCGCTGCAAGTCGGAGTCGGTAATGATCTGATCCAAAACCGTTCATTGCATCTTCATAGTGTTCCAGGGTGATCATAGGGCGATTTTTTTTGTTTTCTACTACGTTTCCCAACAGGAGGCACCTGTGCTGGCTCCTGCACTGGTGGAGCCACATCTTCCATCTCATCATCCCTGTCCAGGACGACGAAGGGCGTGGCCTACTGCACAGGTGGTGCAGCCACCTGAACGTCGTCGTCACCCGCAAGATCTAGAAAGCGAGTGCGGTGCGCTGCCCAGCATACTCATTGCCCTGGCTCGTCTGACTATGCCTCCTTCATAGCCCATAACAGTATGTCAATGAAGAGCACACCTCATGGCACTCCATGGCGTCTTTGCATGCTCGGCCTCTCCTCTGGCGTGGCCCGAGCCCTAACTACTTCAGCAGCGTCAATCATCTGGTGCACGCTGTTGTACCTATTTGCGATTTCCATGTAGTCGATGAAGAGCTGGTGGTTGCCGCGTGCTGACCCAAGCAACATGGCCATCCATCCTGGCCTTGTTGGGAAAAGGTTGGCAATGAGAGATGGATAGGGTTGGGGAAGGGGGTTTGGGAAGTTATGCCAGAAGTAGTAGATGCAAATGGTAGAAAGAGATAGTGAAGTGGTGGATGGAGATACTGAAGTGGTTTATTTAAATACAGAGTGGTGAAGGGGTGGAGTGAATGGTGTAAGTGGAGTGTTGCAGTTGAGAAGAGTAAGGAGTTGGAGTGATTCGGTGGAGATGAGTTAAAGAGATTAGACATATGTAGTTGGAGGGTGGAGTGAACGGTCAAACTTGTGGTAATCAAGTTGACTGAACATTAATTTTGAATGTAGTTGGAGGGTTTTAGTGGAGAAATTAAAGAGAGTTTTACTGACCTAACTTGGGAACTAAAAAAAGATGTAGGGTAATTTGGGAACTAGATACATAGATTTAGCAACATTCAGAAACATCAGATAAGCAACAACATTCAGAGACTTCGGATAAATTCAAAAACTTCAGATAACTAGCAACATTCAGAGACTACATATAATTTCAGAAACTTCAAATAAGTAGCAACATTCAGATAACTTCAGATGATTGCAGAACTTGAGATAACTAGCAACATTTAGAAACCAACTACAAGACAGACAAGTTTAGGAACATAAAAAGAGTCTTACATCATCGTACTACCAACACCATAGTTTTAGATAACTAGAAACAGTGCTGGATCTTCAGAGTAGCCGCTCCCTGGACGATGCAATCTCACTCTTTCTGCAGGAGATGCGGGCTCTCTAAACGACACACTGTTGCCTAGATGATCTTGTGGCTTGACTTCTTCTTCTTATTGCTCGATGTGCCCACATCCGCCTCCTCCTCCATCGGCTTGCTGGATGTGCTCGCCGCATCCTCCGCTGGTTGTTGTTGCTGCTCCATCTCCATGACAGCCAAAGGCAGAACCGGCACCACCCTTTCGGCGAGGTAATCCATGTCTGACCTGCTGGCAGTCCTGGTACATGTACCGGCGGGCATGCCGCGGGCGAGTCCCTCACCTCCCCCATTGTCCAGATGAGATTCTCGATGAAGCAACCATCAAGCCCTGCGAAAATGCCAACGTTAGCTACAAAAATTATAAAAATTATGTACCAACATAAAATGTGGTAAAAATACCTATAAAGGGCATGCAACCATTAAGGAATCCTTCCTTTGATGCATGCAAGCGGTAAAACATGTACTTGAATCTAGGAGTAGGTGCTGGGTTTTCTTCATCCTTAAATATTGTAACTATACACCTAGTCCCAGGATTTGTATCAAGATCTAATTGCAGATAGTCCCTCATTCTCCTGTACTATTCCTTGTGGTCACCTTGCACAACCTTAATGGCTTTCCTCCTTGCCCTATAGGCCACACTCTTTGATACATCGATTGAAAACTTAACTCTGCTCTTTTTAATTAATGAATCCACAAGAGCTCTAGGATATGCTCTCAGAGAGGGCTCAACTGCTTTTGGAGAGCCACTTAGTAGTAACCTTTGTGGTCTCTGCTGATGCTGGGCAAGTGTGCTCCATGTTACACTTCTTAATGCAGAAAGTTCTTTCATGAGCTATCTTGGAAGCACAAATGTAAAATTGACAGCCATGCTTTCTTTCTGAGCACCACACAATAATCCTAGTTGGGGTATTCCTATGTGACGGTGTCCTAGAGTAGGGGGTACTAACCTAGTTGGCCCATATTCCTCGGACCGGACAAGTGGGCTCTCATTCTTGTCAAGATGGACTCCGGGAGATACACGCAGGAGAAGAGATCAAGAGTGCATCTACCGAAGACTTGGCGCGTACTCCAAGACTCCTCCTGCTGCCTCCACGCCTAGATACCGACCTTGTAACCCTAGATACCCTACCCGACGTGTATATAAGCCGAAGGGTTTAGCCCTTAGGGGGGACCTGAACACAATCTCATTCACCTAGCCTTAGGACTAAATCATACGATCTCAAGGTAGATCAACTCTGTACTTGATACATCTCCATCAATATAAACAAGAGCAGGACGTAGGGTTTTACCTCCATCAAGAGGGCCCGAACCTGGGTAAACATCGTCTCCCTATTCCTGTTACCATCTGTCCGAGATCCACAGCTCGGGACCCCCTACCCCAAGGTCTGCCGGTTTTCACACCGACACTGGTGCTTTCATTGAGAGTTCCGCTATGGGATCAAAAAAGGATTAATGGGATCATCGGCTCACGATTCCAATCTCGCGGGCATGGTTCCCGCACCTGAAGCTTCTATCACAGAAGCACCCTTCCTTCTCCACGGATCGGGAGTAATCCATGACTCCTCCCCGGCTCCGGCCGAACCCCCTTTCAAGGGCGAAGGGCCGAAGTATTTCTTGGAAAGCGATTCAGACGGCGACCAGCCAAACACAGCGAATGGACCTGATCTTCAAACCAGTTCGGCCGGTCCGACGACCGTAGGCATGTTACGGGATGAAGATACCAGGACTTCGAGCCCACGGTCCATATTGATTGAAAACCACCCACCCACCCACCTCCCACATTGAGCACTGCCCCGGTTACTCGGGGCCTCCAGATGTCTGGGATCTAGCCTACGTGCGACAACTCCCCGATGAATCGATCAGACAGTTCTGGGCCAGGTTCTTGTTGGTCAAGAACAAGATACCAAAATACCAGGACTCAGATATAATAACAGCTTTTCAGCACGGATGCAAGGATAAAGGCGTCTCGAACGCCCTCGCCCGCCGCTGTGTACAAACCCTCTCAGAGTTGTCCGACCTGGTGTCCAGGTTCTGCACCATCGAAGATTCTTGGATTGCCAAGAAGAGCACAAATTCGATCTGTGACAACAAGTTAAAACGAGAAAGACTCGCACCTCGAGGCGCAACCCGCGCGGGGACCGTACCGACCAAGCAACCTTGAAAAAAGAAGAAAACTTCGGTCCTCCCTGGGATCACCCTTGATGGTCTCCTGGATAAACCATGTCCGATACATGCTACTTTGCTTAATTCTTGCCCAACTCACAGCCTTCGTGACTGCTGCGTAGTAAGGCAAGTGGCAAAAAGAGGACCCGCCCTCCTTATGGGCACCCCCAGTCACACAGAAGAATCCTCGGACGAGGGCGAGGCCATGATGATCTACGAGACCTTTACGTACAACAACCAGCGCAAGCGGGCCCTACGAGAAATCAACTCCATCTGTCAGGTATCAAATCGGGGCGCGTGCATAGACACGCCCATCACCTTTGATCGTAAAGATCAGCCGAGGTCAACCCTGAACAGGTGCCCCGCCGCCTTGGTCCTTGACCCAATTGTGGGCAGCTGCTGTCTCCGAAAAGTATTAATGGACGGGGGCAGCAGCTTAAATTTGATATACGCAGACACTCTGGACAGAATGCAAATCGATAAATCGTGCATCGAACAGAGTAGCACCACCTTCAAAGGCATCATACCTGGGCGAGAAGCACATTGCAGCGGAAAGATAACCTTGGATGTAATCTTCGGAACCCCGGATAATTACCGATCCAAAGAAATTACGTTCCACATCGCCCCCTTTAAGAGCGGATATCACGCCCTCCTGGGACGGGACGCCTTCTCCAAATTTCAAGCAGTACCACACTACGGCTATATGAAACTCAAAATGGCGGGCCCGAACGGGATAATCACCGCCTCGAGCGACCCCGACAGAGCACTCAAAGCCAAGAACAAAACGGTGTCACTTGCCCTCGAATCTCTGTCCGAAGCCCTCGCGGCCGAGGAACTGAGCACATTACGAGCCGAAGTCGACCGAGATGATGTCATCCTCGGCAAACGGCCAAGGTCCACCTCCTTCAAGCCGGCCGATGAAATAGTCAAATTCCAAGTACACCCCACGGACCTAGCTAAAACGACGTCCATAAGGGCGAACCTCGATCTAGATATTGACGAGGCTCTATGTAGTTTCCTTAGGGAAAATTGGGATATATTCGCCTGGCACCCTTCGGACATGCCAGGGATACACCGCAGGCTTGCGGAACACAGCCTAAACATATTGAAAGGCTACAAGCCCGTCAACCAAACACTTCGGCGCTTCTCTGAACCCAAGCGTCAAGCAATGGGCGAAGAATTGGCCAAATTATTGGAAGCCGGATTCATCTGAGACATAAAACACCCTGATTGGCTTGCCAATTTGGTCATGGTACCAAAAAAGGATAGGTCCTGGCGCCTGTGCGTCGATTTCAAAGACCTCAATAAAGCATGCCCCAATGACCCTTTCTCCTTACCATGAATTGACCAAATTGTAGATGCCACAGCCGGGCACGATTCGCTGTGCTTCTTGGATGCCTACTCAGGATATCATCAAATCAAGATGAAAGAATCTGACCAGGCAGCAACAGCATTCATCACACCTTATGGGACATTCTGCTTCAATACGATGCCCTTCGGATTAAAGAACGCCGGTGCCACATACCAGCGCATGATTCAATCATGCTTGGAGAAACACATCGGGAAGACCGTTGAGGCCTACGTCGATGATGTGGTTGTCAAAACCAAACACGTCGGACAATTGGTAGACAATCTACGTGACACATTCGCTAGCTTACGGGAGTATCAAATTAAGCTCAACCCCAAGAAATGTGTCTTCAGAGTACCAGCCGGCAAACTCCTTGGCTTCATCGTATCTAGCCGAGGTATCAAAGCCAATCCAGCAAAAATAAAAGCCTTGGACCGCTTAGAGGTACCAACAGAGCTCAAACAAGTACAAAAGCTGGCAGGATGCATGGCGGCACTGAGTCGCTTCATATCAAGACTCGGGGAGAAGGCCTTACCTTTGTATAGACTCTTAAAATAGACAAAGACCTTCAAATGGACCGAGGAGGCCGCGGCGGCTCTGGAAGCTATTAAAGCTCTCCTTGCAACCAATCCTATCCTGGCAGCGCCAGGCATATGCGAGCTGATGATATTATACATCTCGGCCACAAACCAGGTGGTCAGCACAGTACTCGTGGTCGAACGAGACATGGAAGGTCACAGGTTCCGGGTACAAATGCCCATTTACTACGTCTCCGAGGTCCTAACCCCGTGCAAGACACGCTATCCCCACTATCAAAAGATAGCCTACGCCGTCTTCATGGCGTCCCGAAAACTTCAGCACTACTTTCAAGAGTGCTCGGTAACCGTGGCATCCGATGTCCCATTAAGTGACATAATCAACAATAGGGATGCAACGGGGTACATAGCCAAATGGGCCATAGAGCTCCTACCATTTGAGATAACTTGCCGACCGCGCCGAGCCATTAAATCTCAGGTGTTGGCCGACTTTGTGGCCGAATGGACGGAGGCCGAGCTCCCTCGAGAGTACAACACTTATTTGCATTGGACCATGCATTTCGACGGTTCCAAAATGCTTGTTGGCCTAGGGGCTGGCGTAGTGCTTACTTCTCCCACAGGGGACAATATTCGGTATGTATTACAAATTATGTATACCAACTCCAATAACGCGGCAGAATATGAAGCCCTATTACATGGACTCCGGATAGCAGTTTGCATGGGGGTCCAATGTCTTGAGGTCCGAGGTGATTCCAACGTCGCCATATCACAAGTTAACGGCTCGACGCAAAGGACCCAAAGATGACAGCCTACCGGAATGTCGTCGTGCAAATCTCGGCCAAGTTCGAGTGGCTTGAATTTCATCATATACCCCGAGATAGCAACCAGGCCGCAGATATACTCGCCCGAATGGGCGCTAAGCGGGAAAAAGTCCCGGACAATACCTTCCTCGAACGACTCTTTAAGCCGTCCGTAGTCTGGCAAGACGACAAGGGCACATCGGACTTAAACGACATCGAATAGCCCCCCTCGCCCCAAGACGACGACAGGCTAGATATAGTGGGCGGCTTAGTTGTCCAGATAACAGCTTCTGCACACGAAATTATGGCAGTTATTGCACCATGGACCAAGCCGCTCCTCGCATACCTGCTCCATAAAGAGCTCCCCGAAGACCAAACCGATGCACGTCGGATCGTAAGGCAATCTAAAGCCTATAAGTTTCATGAGGGAGAACTCTATAAAATAAGCACCACGGGTGTCCTCCAGCGATGTATTTCTGAAGAGGAAGGACGATTATTACTCCAGGAGGTCCACTCCGGCATGAGCGGACATCACGCCGCTGCTCGGACCTTGGTCAGCAAGGCCTTCCGAGATGGTTTTTACTGGCCAACCGCGGGCGTCGACGCCTCTGCGTTAGTACAACGCTGCCCCGGCTGCCAGGTATTCGCCAAACAAAGCCACATGCCCCCCGTGGCTCTCTGCACAATCCCTATAACTTGGCCTTTCGCGGTCTGGGGGCTAGATATGGTCGACCCACTCAAGGGTGGGCCAAGAAAAAATAAATACCTACTTGTCATGGTGGACAAGTTTACTAAGTGGATCGAAGCAAAACCAGTAACTTCGGCCGGTGCAGTCCACGTACTCAAATTCATCTCGAGGGTAGTACACCGCTATGGTATCCCCCATAGTCTCATAACAGACAACGGGACAAACTTCACGGCCAAAGAAGTGAAAGCATGGTGCGCAAAAATGGGCATCAAGCTCGACTACGCATCCGTATATTGATACGTCTCCGTCGTATCTATAATTTTTGATTGTTTCATGCCAATATTCTACCACTTTCACATATTTTTGGCAACAATTTATATTATTTTTGGGACTAACATATTGATCCAGTGCCCAGTCACAGAAAATCCATATCAAATAAAGTCCAAATGCAATAAAATTTAACGGAGAATTATTTTGGAATATATGTGATTTTTGGGAGGTGGAATCAATGCAAGGCGGTGCTCATGGGCCCCACGAGGCACCAGGGCGCGCCAGGGGGGCCCGGAGCATCGTGGTGCCTCGTGAGGCTCTCGTAGGTCGGTTGGTGCCCTTCTTTGTCTGCAAGGAAGCTAATATCCATAAAAAAATCGTGTTAAAATTTCAGCACAATCGGAGTTACGGATCTCCGGGAATTTAAGAAACGGTGAAGGGCCAGAAAACAGGAGCGCGAAACAGAAGAGAACAGAGAGAGAGATCCAATCTCGGAGGGTCTCCTGCCTCTCCACCACCATGGCAGCCATGGACCAGAGGGGAAACTCTCCTCCCATCTAGGGAGGAGGCCAAGGAAGAAGAAGAAGGAGGGGGGCTCTCTCCCCCTCTCTCCCGGTGGCGCCGGAACGCCGCCGGGGGAAACATCGTGACGGCGATCTACACCAACAACTTCGCCGCCGTCAACACCAACTCTCTCCCCCTCTATGCAGCGGTGTAACACCTCTTCTCCCTGCTGTAATTCTCTACTTAAACATGGTGCTTAATGCTACATATTATTATCCAATGATTTGTGGCCATCCTATGATGTTTGAGTATATTCTTTCTGTCCTATGTGTTGATTGATGATCGTGATTGGTTTGAGTTGTATGTTTTATTTTGGTGCTATCCTATGGTGCCCTCCGTGTCGCGCAAGCATGAGGGATTCCCGTTGTAGGGTGCTGCAATACGTTCATGATTCGCTTATAGTGGGTGGCATGAGTGACTGAAACACATACCCGAGTAAGGGGGTTGTTGCGTATGGGAGTAAAGAGGACTTGATACTTAATGCTATGGTTGGGTTTTACCTTAATGATCTTTGGCAGTTGCGGATGCTTGCTAGAGTTCCAATCATAAGTGCATATGATCCAAGTACGGAAAGTATGTTAGCTCATGCCTCTCCCTCATATAAAATTGCAATAATGATTACCGGTCTAGTTATCGATTGCCTATGGACAAATCATTCTCTTGTGTTACAAAAGCTTTCTACTAAACAACTAACTTTTATTATCTTGCAATTTACTTGTAGTTTCATTCTCGCAAAGTACTTCTAGTTTTATTCTTGCAAACTTATCCTATCACCTACAAAATAGTTTCATACTTGTTCTAGGTAAAGCGAACGTTAAGTGCGCGTAGAGTTGTATCGGTGGTCGATAGAACTTGAAGGGAATATTAATTCTACCTTTAGCTCCTCGTTGGGTTCGATACTCTTATTTATCAAAAAAGCTACAATTGATCCCCTATACTTGTGGGTTATCATATATCACCCGCAGTCAAACGGGCAACTAGAACGCGCCAATGGACTAATCCTTAGTGGACTCAGGCCTAGGCTAGTTCGCTCCCTCATGGAGGCCGACTGCAAATGGGTAGAGGAACTTGACTCCGTTCTATGGGGTCTGCGCACCACACTGATAACCCACAAGTATAGGGGATCATAATAGTTTTCGCGGGTAGTATTTCACCCAGATTTATTGATTCGACACAAGGGGAGCCAAAGAATATTTGCAAGTATTAGCAGTTGAGTTGTCAATTCAACCACACCTGGAGATAAAATATCTGCAGCAGAATATTTAGTAGCACACCAATATGATAGTTTTGATAGCAGTAGCAACAGTAACAATAGTAACGGCAAGAGTAACAGTAGCAGTTTTGTAGCAAGTGTAAAGCAGTAGCAACAAAGTAACTTAGCAGAAACCAATATGAGAAAGTCATAGGCATTGGATCGGTGATGATAATTATGTTGGATGATATTCATCATATAACAGTCACAGCCTAGGGCGATACACAATAGCTCCAAGTCATCAATGTAATGTAGGCATGTATTCTGTATATAGTCATACGCGCTTATAGTAAGAACTTGCATGACATATTTTGTCCTACCCTCCCGTGGCAGTGGGGTCCTTAAGGAAACTAAGGGATATTAAGGCCTCCTTTTAATAGAGAACTAGAACAAAGCATTAGCACTTAGTGAATACATGAACTCCTCAAACTACGGCAATCACCGGAAAGAATCCCAATTATTGTCACCTTGGGGTATGCGGATCATAACACGTAGTAGGTGCATATAACTTGCAAGATAGGATCAAGAACACAAATATATTCATAAAAACATAAAGGGTTCAGATCTGAAATCATGGCACTCGGGCCCTAGTGACAAGCATTAAGCATAGCAAAGTCATAGCAACATCAATCTCAGAACAAAGTGGATACTAGGGATCAAAGCCCTAACAAATTGACTCGATTACATGATAAATCTCATCCAATCCATCACCGTCCAGCAAGCCTACGAAGGAATTACTCACGCCCGGTGGTGAGCATCATGAAATTGATGATGGAGGATGGTTGATGATGACGACGGCGTCGAATCCCCCTCTCCGGAGCCCCGAACGGACTCCAGATCAGCCCTCCCGATGAAGAACAGGAGGTGGCGGCGGCTCCGTATCGTAAAACACGATGAAACTTCTTCTCTTGTTTTTTTCTAAGGGAAAGTGAATTAATAGTGTTGGAATTAGGTAAGACGGCCGCCTGTGGGCCCCACAAGGCACCAGGGCGCGCCCTGGGGGGTCGTGCCCTGTTGCCTTGTGGGCAACAGGTGGCCCCTCTTTTGTTGATTCTTGCGCCAGTAATTTTTATTTATTCCATAAAAAATCTCCAAAAAGTTTCATCCAAATCTAAGAACTTTGATTTCTGCACAAAAACAACACCATGGTAGTTCTGCTGAAAACAGCATCAGTCCCGGTTACTTTCATTCAAATCATGCAAATTAGAGTCCAAAACAAGAGCAAAAGTGTTTGGAAAAGTACATACGACGGAGACGTATCAACTCCTCCAAGCTTAAATCATTGCTTCTCCTCAAGAAATTCTGTTGACAAACTGAAAGTGATAAAGAAAAACTTTTACGAACTCTTTTGTAACACCCCGATTTTTGGCCTTTCTTTTTCTTTTCGATTTCTTCGAATTTTTATTTGGAGTTCTTTTTCCGTGGCTATGTGGTCTTGAAACCTGGGAAGATCTTCTCTCCTGCCACTTCCTAGTGGCTTGTCATTCTCAAATCCATCCCAAGGCCATGTCATTTCCATCTTAGCCCAACCCCAATATTTATTTATTGGGAATATTCCTTTTTCTATTAAAGGAATAACCCTGTTTGCCCTAGGTTGTGAAGCAACCTATATTTCTGTCATTCCTAAAATTCCCACAAAATTCTCATAAATCCTTGGGATCATATCTTCCACAAATATGTCTAAATCCATCCTTGCCTAGTTCAAAAATAATTCAGGAATATTCATTTCCTATTATGTCCAGTGTGTCACTTTGTGAAGGAAGTGCCATTTATATTTTCTTGATTGACCCCAAAATTTATGGGCACTCTATCATACCCAAATAATTGCCACATGCCAAAATTCAACTTCATTTGCCTAGTAAATCTTCCTCAGCAAATTTCCAAAGTTTCTATCCAGAGAGAAGCTTTGTGAAGGAAGTACTAGCTAGGTTAATCCAAATGAGTTGAAATTTTGGGAGATCATTCATATGATCAAATTATTACTCTCCACCAAATTTCATCTCCATCCAACAATCTATATCAGCACACATTCAAATCTTTGTTTCTCGTCATAATTTCAGGTTATGAAGCAACTATATTTTATATTGCTTCATAAAATCTGAAATTAATCCAGGACCTAGATATCCCTATATCCTTTGAGCATGCAGAAAATTCACATCATTTTGCCAAGCCATTTTCTCCACAAAATTCCCCCAAATTTCTGTCCAGTAGGAAGCATTGTGAAGGAAGTACCATTTTTATTCATCCAAATGGTATGAAATTTTTGCAGTGCCTTCATATGCCCAAATGATCATACTCCACCAATTTTCAGCTCAATCCAACACTCCATGTGAGTGCTATTTCATGATCAAGTTTCTGGACCAGTTTTTGCATTTGTAAAGCAACTATGTTAAATTCTGGTCCAAATCTCCTCAAAATCCACAAGATGGTAGTCCTTCCTACCCTAAACCCCTGAGACATCCTGGTTAGCTCTTATCCTCTCTAATTTGATCACTATTTCATGCCTAAGTTTGCAACAGCAAAGTTCAGTCGATCACTCCCATCAGCACACAGTCGATTTCTTCGATCCATCACCTCAGGGAGGTCCCACATAGGACGGACTACTCGGTAGACATCTTGTGGTTGGTCAGAATGCACCGCGTGCGCCTGTGCACGCGGTGACCACGTGGTCTGGCAGGCCAAACGCGTGCTCTGGCCGCTGGGACCTCTCTGTCGCCGCCCAAACGCCGTCCTCGCGACACCGCGGCATGTCCACTGCGTTGCCCTCACTCTCCTGCATCCACGCGTCCCCTCTGGACCCCTCTCCCGCTCCTCTTTCCTCTCCGGCGAGCCACGCTGCCCCGGGATGCCCGTGGCCGTCGTCGCCTTGCCCCTGTCTTCTTCCTCCCCGTAGCATCTCAGCACCGAATGAGCCCCCCCGGCCTCTCTCTTTCCCGCGCGCGTGCGCACGCGCACGCGGTCGCACCAGAGCATCGTTTGCTCGCCCGTGGCGGCACCCGGCATGGGCATCGCCGCCATGGCTATATAAGCCACCCCCGAACCTCTCTTACCTCACCAACTTCTCCCTCTCTCTCCTAGAACGCCACCCAGCCTCTCAACCGAGCTCGGGGAGATCCTCTGCCCCACCCACGGCCGCCATTGCCCCCACGGGCTCCGCTCAAATTCGAGCAAGCTAGCGCTTTCCCCTCTCTCCTTTATCCACTAGAAGGACCTCCAGTGCGCGGCGGATCTTCCCTTGTCTCTGGTTCTTCCTCTAGGCGACCAAGCACTCGGATTCATCCATGGCCGACGGCCTCCTCCGCGGCCATCCAAGTCGCCGTTGCTGCAGCCCTTCTCGGCGTCCGTGGTCAGCCGGGACGGAGGCGGCGCTCCCGCCCGGGCTCGTCGGTGCCTCGAACGTCGCCGAAGGTGTCCGGTGGCGCGGGGACGAGCGCCGGCGCGCGCTCGGCCGGGCTCCTCTGTCCCTGCCCGTCGGGAGGAAGGAGAAGGGGGCAGGAGAGAGAGAGAGAGAGCTGGCGTGGGGCCCACCCATAAGCGACCCAGCTGGCCGGGCCCGCGACTTAAGTGGAAACGTATTCTGTAAAATACGTTTTCGTTGTCGGAAAGCGAAAACGTATTTTCAAAAATACGCTTTCTATCTCCAGCCGCTGGCCGAAACTATTAAATTGCGGACGTTCGACCGTTAGAAGCAGAAATGAATATTTTTATTTAATTTTCTGCCTAACGAACGAACGGCCGTATCTCGACAACCGTGACTCCGATTCAGGTGATTTCAAAGCCCACGATCTCAGTTCGTTGAGCCCGTTCCGATGGTATCATTTTCATGAGGTTGTCACACTGTGAAAATGACCATTTTGCCCTTGCCCTTAAAACAGCTCCGCCGAGAGGGAAACTTTTCCGGCGATTTTTCCGCGAGTGTATCACACTTCTCCCCGGTGAATCCTTCATCCCCAGGCAAGCCACGACAGTCACTTGCATGATGGCATTGCAATGGCCATGGTTTTCACTTGAATGTTCGAATAATTATTTATTCATATAATTATTTTGAATGTTACCGATATGCTTGTGAATCCATGTTCATTGCTTGTGCCACGTTCATTTTCATCTAGTAAGTGATATGATTAATTGCTAAGGATATTTTTTATCATGTTTTATTCTTGTAATCATTCCATATGCTAGTGATAATGATATGCTCAAATGGATCATTATGGTTTGATATGAAAATACTTGTGATATTCGTGATCATCGTTGTGCTATGCTCATTTGCATCTAGTAGAATAAAAGATTTATCATCGTTGATGTTATGTTGTTAAATGGTTATGTTGCCCATCCATGGTTACACTGATATCGTGCTCGCATGCATTGTCATGTTATTTTATTGTGACTCGGCTCATCACCATTCAAGTTGAACCTGACATTAATCGAACTTGAACAAATTTGTTGGCTGAGTCATGGTGCCTTCAAATCGAGCTAACCAGTGCAGCCACACTTGCCTTATGGGGGCCCTAATGCAGTCTATTGTCATGCCTCTCGCTGGTGCCTCCCACGAGGGAAGGTTGTGCACAAGCGTTACCCTGTCCCGGTAGGCAGTCATAACCTTGAAGGCCCGAGTTGTATGGATATCCGAGGTCCCCGTTTGGGACGATGTTTATGTTTGGCCACGACGGTGGCGGCCACAGAGGTGGCAGATGTCACAAGTTGGCATCGGGGTCACCCAGGACATAGCCCAAAGGGGAGTTTGTCGGAGTGGCCGGGAGAGTGTCATGCAATAGATTGGTTTTGTCGGAATGTCGTTGGTCCACTCGAATGGGAGCACGAGGCCATGAGTTCCGTAGTGTGGGTATAGTGTACTAACCTCTGCAGAGTGTATAATCTATCGATAGCCGCGTCCTCAGTCATGGACACAGTTTGTAGTAGGTCACACTATGGGTCAACAGAAATAACAACCTGAATAATAAACAACCCCGGTTCGATGAGGAAAGAAGTGGGTTGATCTTTATGTGGTCACGAGATGATCACGATGGTATCCTTGATGATGGTTGATCATGAGGTGATCGTGTGATGATCACGACGGTAAGAAAGATTGATACTTATGGTGGTTACGAGATAACCCCCGAGCAGAGTAAGTTGGTCCATGAGACCTTAAACGTCGACCTCTTTGCATGCTAGTGCTAGTATCATCATGTTCATATCATGAATTATATGTACACGCCATGCTCATGTTGTTCTAGTAGTAATGTGTTCATCATTGATGATTAACCTGTAAATGCCATGCTGTTGTTTGTCTTGATTGCTTTGGTTGCTGTGAGCTTGCGGGTACATTCAAATTACTCACCTGGCGTGTCATGCCATATAGCAGGTCATGCCGTGATTGATTGCTTGTCGAGGATTCCGAGGTTGCGCTCTAGGATGCGTCCCAGCCAGAGTCCCTGTGGAGTGGAGTCCATCACCGTGGTCGCTGTTCCGCTGCTAGAAGTTATTCTACTACGCGTTGTTCCGCTGCTAGCATAGAACTACCTTAGCAGGCAAAGTGTCGCCATGCCCCTGTAACCGTTGTAATATCAGAACCTTGTACTCGTATCATTTGTAATAAAGAGCCGATTTGTTCTATGCCAAGCAGTGCCGTATTCCAGAAGACCTGATCTCTCGGCTAGAATACGGGGTGTTCCGGTCTCTCTGAGCTAGGGTGCCACAATGATTGGTATCAGAGCAGGTATGGCTGTAGGACGCCCTAGTCAGCGCGAGCGTTAGAAACCGGTAGTATAGAGTCTAGTCGGCTTGTTGCATTTGGTTGTTGCATTTGTTTGCTGCATAGGATGCATATAGACTTATATTGTCACTAACGGTTGATCTTGTGAGTGTAGGTGGCATCGGTTTCGATCCACTACCTGCACCCTCCAGTTTGGCATACTTGCTCGTTGGTGTTTGGAGTCAGCTCTGTCCCAGCGGAGTGATGCCGAGGTACCTTGTGGTGTCGGTCACTTGCAGGATTGATGCACAGGTATCACACCAATATTTTCTCCAGCCACCCCTTTTGTTTCGGCGGTAGACATGTTTCTACCCCGGATCTTGCCATCCAACCCGCCGTTTGGCAACCCTCACTGGTCTTTGTTATCAGAAAAGGGCATTGTCAGCAGACCCTTCTCTCCACTGCTATCCTACCCTATCACCCATTCCCTGGACGAGTATGGTTCCTTTCCGTCCGCTTGATGATAATGTGGCCGTGACATCCGTGTCTCGCTACATGATCACCAAGTCCGTCCTCACCGCTAAGCCCGTCCAGATGCAACCGGTGCTGAGTCAGCGCTTGGTGTAGCTCTGTCTACTACAACCTCTTCACACGTTGAATCACTTTCGTGCACACCGCCATAGCATATTAGATCGTAGTACCGGTGTTTCCTCGAGAATTGTGTGCTTAAGTAGGCATGCATAGTGAGGTGAATAGTTGTAAAAGGTGATGTTGCTTGTATGTAATCTTAATGTTTTGTGTGCTTTTGTTCAGTCGTGTCTTTTGCTTCTTTCTTTGGGCCTTCGGTGTTACCTTTCTTCCCCTTATGAAAGTTGCTCATCAACCGACACCGGACTCGAAGAATCAGTAAGGATTTCAAATATTTTGAAACTCAGCTAAACATAATGGAATTATCAGTGGACGGCATTATATTGGGAATATCTCGTTTCAATACAAATGATATTTTGGATCGACTATAAACATCAAGATTTACATCAGTGGAGCAACCTTCACAACAGTAATGAACCAGCTGGAAGACAATCTGTGTGCAAGACAACAGTACATTTCCAGTCAAAGGAGTATCAAGGGGAAGCTTATGACGCAAGGTTCCGCAATCTTCCTCAGTACGATATGTGGATAGCTTCCAGCATAAGGTACTCCGTCTTCTTCTATAAGCCACCGCAGGAAGCTTCCAGCATAAGGCACCGAATCTTCTTCAGTAAGCAACCAAGGGAAAAGCTTCTAAAGTACGGTACCCAGCCTTCTTCAGCATGCTATCATGATGAACCCTTGCTTACCTTTCCTGGTAATGGCACCACGCCTGGGTTCTGAGCTGCTTTTGGCCGTCCAGGGTGGATGCCGCCTATATATTTCTCTTTTCAGCAACTGGCCCGTGTTCTGAGCTATCTTTCGGCCGTCTCGGGCAGCTGTTGAGTTTCTTTTGGTAGCAGTGATCCTATGATCTGAGCTGTTCTTCGGCCATCTTAGGGAACTGCTACATTCTTCTTATCAACACTGTCTCATGCTTTGAGCTGCTTTTCAGCTGTCATGAGCTATGGTTGAGTTATTTCAGTAATGTCCCAGATCTGAGTTGTAAAGATCGTTCTGGTGGCTACTGATTTATTTGCCGATTTTACGCAAAGGTTTGGATGATCATTGCCCTACAGTTAAAGCTCAGGAGATGATGAACTTGCCAGTTAAGAGTGGTTGCATGGTCAAAGGATAAGGATAAGGTATGCTTGCTGGAATATTGCACCTGACAGCACCAATGGTCACACGAAGAATTAAGGATATATATATGGCCAAGCTCTTTTCGACAACTGTTTCAGAAAAAGAAAACAATAAGGAAGGAGCAAGACCGGCAATACAGGTATGATAATGGTTGCATGAACAACATGGTACGGATACCCAAGACAGTCTGATTCCGTATAGATCACCATGAACACCCACCCAAGGGGTCTACTCTGTTCGTAAGGACCTCATATCAACGTGACAGTTGAATCGTCGGTACGGATCTGAGACAAAGAAGTCAGCAAGATTTAGAAATCCCTGCAAGCAGTCAGATTCCGCCAAAAGAACGGTTATGATTCTCAGCATGGTTTTGTACCTGGGGAACATGCATCTAGTAACCCGATGCAAGGATTAAAAGTTTCAGGTCCACCAAGGAAATTTGTACACAACTCCATTGACTACTATTGGTGCTGGATAGAAGAATGTCACGTCGAATGAAAGTCACTCCCGGACTTATGAGAATCCCAGTCGTGATAATATCAGACAAGCCAGCAGACATAAAAGAATTGAAGTCAGAGCAAGGATGAACATATGAAGGATGACCTGTCAGAATATGGGGTACAGTGAAGCAAACCACCCCAGAGCAAGGCAGTCAGTCATATGAAATTCAGAGGGAACATAAAGGAAAAAGGATACCCGAGTTGGAAACGGTTTCCTTAAGTCAGAATATTCATACTTGTTCCCTGAGCAACCAAATCTCGAGGACGAGATTTATCGTAAGGGGGGTAGGTCCGTAACACCCCGATTTTTGGCCCTTTCTTTTTCTTTTGGATTTCTTTGAATTTTTATTTGGAGTTCTTTTTCCGTGGCTATGTGGTCTTGAAACCTGGGAGGATCTTCTCTTCTGCCACTTCCTAGTGTCTTGTCATTCTCAAATACATCCCAAGGCCATGTCATTTCCGTCTTAGCCCAACCCCAATATTTATTTATTCGGAATATTCCTTTTTCTATTAAAGGAATAACCCTGTTTGCCCTAGCTTGTGAAGCAACCTATATTTCTGTCATTCCTAAAATTCCCAAAAAATTCTCATAAATTCTTGGGATCATATCTTCCACAAATATGTCAAAATCCATCCTTGCCTAGTTCAAAAATAATTCAGGAATATTCATTTCCTATTCTGTCCAGTGTGTCACTTTGTGAAGGAAGTGCCATTTATATTTTCTTGATTGACCCCAAATTTTTTGGGCACTCTCTCATACCCAAATAATTGCCACATGCCAAAATTAAACTTCATTTGCCTAGTAAATCTTCCTAAGCAAATTTCCAAAGTTTCTGTCCAGAGAGAAGCATTGTGAAGGAAGTACTAGCTAGGTTAATCCAAATGAGTTGAAATTTTGGGAGATCATTCATATGATCAACTTATTACTCTCCACCAAATTTAATCTCCATCCAACAATCTATGTGAGCACACCTTCAAATCTTTGTTTCTCGTCATAATTTCAGGTTGTGAAGCAACTATATTTTATATTGCTTCATCAAATCTGAAATTAATCCAGGACCTAGATATCCCTATATCCTTTGATCATGATAAAAATTCACATCATTTTGCCAAGCCATTTTCTCCACAAAATTCCCCTGAGTTTCTGTCCAGTAGGAAGCATTGTGAAGGAAGTACCATTTTTATTCATCCAAATGGTATGAAATTTTTGCAGTGCCTTCATATGCCCAAATGATCATACTCCACCAATTTTAAGCTCAATCCAACACTCCATGTGAGTGCTACTTCATGATCAAGTTTCTGGACCCGTTTTTGTAGTTGTAAAGCAACTATGTTAAATTCTGGTCCAAATCTCCTCAAAATCCACAGGATGGTAGTCCTTCCTACCCTAAACCCCTGAGACATCCTGGTTAGCTCTTATCCCCTCTAATTTGATCACTATTTCATGCCTAAGTTTGCAACAGGAAAGTTCAGTCGATCACTCCCATCAGCACACAGTCGATTTCTTGGATCCATCACCTCAGGGAGGTCCCACCTAGGACGGACTACTCGGTAGACATCTTGTGGTTGGCCAGAATGCACCGCGTGCGCCTGTGCACGCGGTGACCACGCGGTCTGGCAGGCCAAACGCGTGCTCTGGCTGCCGGGACCCCTCTGCCGCCGCCCAAACGCCGTCCTCGTGACACCGCGGCATGTCCACTGCGTTGCCTTCACTCTCCTGCATCCACGCGTCCCCTCTAGACCCCTCTCCCCCTCCTTTTTCCTCTCCGACGAGCGACACCGCTCCGGGATGCCCGTGGCCGTCGTCGCCTTCCCCTGTCTTCTTCCTCCCAGTAGCATCTCAGCACCGAATGAGCCCCCCTGGCCTCTCTCTTTCCCCCGCGCGTGCGCATGCGCACTCGGTCGCGCCAGAGCATCGTTTGCTCGCCCGTGGCGGCACCCGGCAAGGGCATCGCTGCCATGGCTATATAAGCCACCCCCGAACCTCTCCGATCTCACCAACCTCTCCCTCTCTCCCCTAGAACCACGCCCAGCCTCTCAACCGAGCTCGGGGAGCTCCTCTGCCCCTCCCATAGCCGCCATTGCCGCCACGGGCTCCGCTCAAATTTGAGCAAGCTAGCGCTTCCCCCTCTCTCCTTTATCCACTAGAAGGACCTCCAGTGCACGGCGGATCTTCCCATGTCTCTGGTTCTTCCTCTAGGTGACCGAGCGCACGGATTCATCCATGGCCGACGGCCTCCTCCACGGCTGTGACGCCCCCACTCGACCGTGCACTAATCATACACGCAAATGCACACGATCGAGATCAGAGGCTCACGGGAAGATATCACAACACAACTCTAAACACAAAATAAAATAATTCAAGCTGTATATTACAAGCCAGGGGCCTCGAGGGCTCGAATACATAAGCTCGAGTCATACAAGCATCATCGGAAGCAAAAGTATCTGAGTACAGACACAAATTTAATCAAGAGTGCCTTAAGAAGGCTAGCACAACAGCGACACTGATCGAAAAGGCGAAGGCCTCCTGCCTAGGGCCTCCGAACTACTCCTGGTCGTCGGGGGTCTCCACGTCGTAGTAGGCTCCTCCGGGGATCTCCTGCTCCTGGGCTCAGTCGTCTGATCGCAGCAACCGGGTAGGGGGAAAAAGATAGCAAAGCAACCGTGAGTACTCATCCAAAGTACTCGCAAGACTGACATCAGATCTATACTAAGTATGCATCGGTATCAAAGGAATGGGGCTATATCTTTGGACTAAACTGCAGAAATGCCAGAACAAAGGGGGAAGGCCTAGCCTATTGAAGACTAGCATCTTGAAGCAATTCTTGCAGCATCAGAAGAGAGTAGAACAAGTAATATATATATATCTTCAATCATGTATTAGTAATGCCCTGGGATCCTTCCTCAATTACCCTACGAGACAGTGATCCCGAGAGCAGTAGTAGCAGTTTATTATTGTAACAGTATCCATTTGTAGTTGTAGCAGATAAGGATACAACTCCGAGCGTCCTGTTACCGTGGATACGGCTATTCGAATAGATAACTTCCCTGCAGGGGTGCACTACTGTTACCCAACACGCTCGATTAACTCTGGCCGGACACACTTTATCGGGTCATGCCCGGCCTCGGCTGATCGACACACCGCAGCCCTACCTAGAGCTCAGCAGAGAGGTCCTCGTCGGTCTACATCCTAAGTGCTCAGGGGTCTTGGGCCCATTGCCCTTTGCACTCCAGGTCGTTGCGTGCAGGGTCAGCCTCACCACGATGTGCCTATGGATATCTGCTGTCGCCCGGCCGCAATGCTGAACTGGACGTCTGACAGAGCTTTCGGCTGATACATACGGCGCCGAGGGCCCCATAAACCATTATCCCGCGTGGTGGTAGTGCGTATAGGGCCAACGACCCACTCAGATCAAATACCCAAATCCGTTAGGCGTATTTAGTAACTCGCAGAGACGAACAGGGTCCTGTCGCTCCGACTTGGTAACACATGACGCGCGGGTGCTCTTGGAGCCGACCCGTCTTTAATAGTATTTTCTTGCGGGCACCCTTGGGGCCAGCTCGACTTTAACAGTTTAAGTATTTCAATAAGTAAAAATTTCCGTGATCATCCCCCAGAGTGATCACGGCCTGATATCAAGCATGGCAAAACGGACAAGGGTGAAGGGCCACAGATGAATCAACAACAAAGCTAACTAAGCATCATGGGATAACAGGTAGGTATAAACAGCAGGCGACAAAATCAGGCTATGCATCAGAATAGGAGCTATCGGAACAGTAGAAGGGGCAATTCTAATGCAAGAATAAGAGAGAAGGAGTGGGCGATATCTTATGATCAAGGGGGTTTTGCTTGCCTGGAAGCTCTGCTGAAGGGGGAAGAAGGATCGTCGGTGACCTAGTCGATCACAGGGACAGCATCGGTCTCGGAGTCTACCGGGGAGAAGAGGGGGAAGAAACAGTAAATATAAAGCAAACAAATGCACACAGATGCTTGGCATAACAATAAGCTGTGCTAGGGTGCCCTAACGCAGTGCTACACGTGGCAGATGAAGCGGGGAATTAACTGGAACGTTTTCCCGGTTTCGGACATTTGTCAGACAGATGAACCGGAGGGGAAGGTTCCATGCTTGCAGTGCTGGAGGCATCTGACAGGTATGTGGATGGCATAATCGGATTCTTCATTTTTTTCTGATCGTTTTTCATATATAAATTATTTTAATCCGAGTTACGGTTTATTTTATAAGATTTTTCAAAGTTTTAATGATTTTCTGGAATTTCTGAAATTATTTTAATTATTTAATTCCGAATTATCCGAAACAGTAATGATGACATCATCATGACGTCACAGTGATGTCAGCAGTCAACTGTCTAGTTGACTAGTCAAACTGACATGCGGGTCCCGCCTGTCAGCGTCTGTTTAGGTTAATTAGGGTTTAATTAGGCTAATTATATATTAATTAGGCTAATTAAGTAATTAGTTTAACTAACAAATTAATTAAATTAATTAACTATTTAATAATTAATTAAATAATATTTATTTATTTATTTATTTTAATTCTTTTATTTATTTTATTTATTTATTTCTTTTTCATTTTCCTTTTCGTTTAACAGGGGCTGGGGCCAGGCGTCAGTGGCACAGCCAGACATGTCCGGGCTGTGCCCTGCGAGGCCCGAACATGTCCGGGGTTCGGCAGACGCGCGAGCACAGAGGGGGGGGGGGGCGGACACGTCCGGGCAGCGCGTGTGCGCGCGGGCAGAGACGGCCGTGGCCAGCGCCGGCGCACGGCGAGGCCGGCTGCGCCAGGCAGCGGCGGGAAACGACGAGCGGCGCGGGCGACGGCAGCAGCAGCGGTAGGCAGCACGGGGAGTAGCGGCAGCGGGCGCGACCGGGCGGACGCGGGCGAGCACGGCAGCGAGCGCGCGAGCGGCAGCGGCGAGCGGGTGTCGGCGCGAGCGGACGGGACGGCGCGATGACGGAGAGGGGCAGCGGGAGCGCGGCAGCGGCGGCTGCGAGCGCGAGCGGGAGCCGCGCGGCGGACGGCTTTAGCGACGGCGACAGAGAAAGGAAGGGGAGACGGGGTCGTCACCCCGATGCAGGGGTACGGTCGGCGAGGAGCGAGGGTGTCCGGCGGGGAGGAGGTCGGGGACGGCGACAGCGGGCGGCGAGGCGACGGCGACGGGGACGGGGTGGCGGCGAGCGACGGGGAGGCGGCGCCGCGGGAGAGAGGGGATAGGGGGGGAAGTGGGAAGACGGCTAGGGTTTCGGGTGGGGAAGGCCAAATAGGCCAGAGGCGAGCAGGTGGGCCGGCTGGTTGGGCCGAGGCCCAATGGGGCAGAGGGGGTTTTTGTTTTTATTTTTATTTTTATTTTTCTTTTTATCTTTTGTTTTTCGGTTTTCTCTTTTCTTCTGTTTTGCAAATAGTTAGGGCCCTAAATCACTTTTGTAAAATATGTCTGTTGTCCATTTAAATATTAGACAATATTTAACACTGCCAAAAATTGGTTTGGTGATTAAATGATTTCATTTGATTTTTAATTAAATAAAAAGGAATTAAATGTTGCTGTTTTGCTACTGTTTTAGGGTGTTATGGTCATTTAACTAGTTCAAATAATGTGGACTATAATTTTATAAATGCTTTTAGATTATTTGCAATATTATGAACATTTTTATTTCGAATTTGAACAACTTTTATTTTCACTTTATAATTGAATTTAAATCTGAATTGGAATTTGAAATGTGACATGATTTAAATGATGATCAAGCACTGTTAATCACGATGACTTGGCATTATCAAAAGGGTGATCACTGTAGCGTAATACATGGGGGTGTTACAATTCTGCTCCTCTAAAAGAAATTCTCGTCTTGAGAATTAAGAGGTAGGCTGAAAGAGAGTGGCGTATTCTTCACGAAGACGATCTTCGCGTTCCCAAGTGGCTTCATCTTCAGAATGATTCGACCATTGAACTTTAAGGAACTTGATTGCCTTCTGCCGGGTTCGACGTTCAGCTTGATCAAGAATACGGATCGAATGTTCCTTATAGGACAGGTCATCCTGCAATTCCAGCACTTCATGATCCACTACTCGGATCGGGTCCTTGAAGCAGCGGCGGAGTTGCGACACGTGAAAGACATCATGAACTTGGGAGAGGTTTGGCGGCAATTCCAATTGATATGCCACTTCTCCACGTCTTGCGAGAATGCGAAAGGGGCCGATGTAGCGAGGAGGTAGCTTGCCCTTGATTACGAAGCGGTGAGTGCCCTTCATCGGAGTGACACGGAGGTAAGCTTGTTCGCCAGGTTGATAGACCATTACCTGGTGTTTTCGGTCATAATTGCTCTTCTGACAAGACTGAGCAGTTTTCAGATGTTCGCGGACGATACGGACTTGCTCTTCAGCTTGTTGAATAATGTCCGGACCAACGAGTGATCGTTCCCCAGTTTCTGACCAATTCAGAGGGGTTCGACACTTACATCCATATAGAACTTCAAAGGGTGCCATCTTCAAACTAGCCTGATAGCTATTGTTGTATGAGAATTCGGCATACGGGAGAGATTCCTCCCATTTCTTACCGAATGAGATGACACAAGCTCGAAGCATATCTTCAAGCACTTGATTGACTCGTTCAACTTGTCCCTGGGACTGGGGGTGAAAGGCGGTGCTAAAGGACAGATGAGTTCCCATAGCCTCTTGGAAACTGTTCCAAAACCTTGAGATAAAGAGGCTGCCACGATCTGAACTGATCTCCAACGGGATACCATGAAGTGACACGATTCTGGAAACATATAAGTCTGCTAACTGACTAGCAGTAATTGTCTCCTTGACCGGCAGAAAGTGAGCAACCTTGGAGAATCGGTCAATGACGACAAAGATAGCATCATGACCCTTCTGCGATCTAGGGAATCCAGTAATGAAATCCATTTCGACTTTGTCCCATTTCCATTCAGGAATATCAAGTGATTGCAGAGTTCCAGCAGGTCTTTGATGTTCTGCTTTGATGCGACGACAAGCGTCACACTCGGCAACATAGCGAGCAATGTCTCGCTTCATATCAGGCCACCAATATCTCTGTCGAATGTCATGGTACATCTTGGTACTACCAGGATGAATTGAGAGAGGTGTATCATGAGCTTCTTTCATGACACGCGGGGTCAGATCCAGGTTGTCCTTTCTAGGAACTACTAAGCGATTCTTGAAGAACAAGGTGCCAGCAGCATCAACAGTGAAAAATGAGGGATTTCCCCTTTTGAGATCGCGCTTAATCTTCTCAACCTCAGAGTCAAATTTCCGTATATGCTTGATGAGGTCCTCGAGATCTGGTTCAACAACCAAGGTATTTAGATATCCCTAAGGGACTATCTCGATGTTCAGCTTTCGAAGCTCTTCATACAGGAGTGGCTGCTGCAGTTGAACCTCAAGTTCACAACAGTAGGATTTACGGCTCAAAGCATCAGCAATTACATTAGCCTTGCCAGGGGTGTAAGAAATACCCAAATCATAGTCGGTAATGGCCTCCATCCATCTTTGCTGTTGGAGGTTCAGAGATGGCTGTGTGAACAAGTACTTCAAGCTTTTATGATCCGTGTAGATCTCGCAACGATTACCGAGTAGGTAATGCCGCCATAACTTCAATGCATAAATAACTACCGCAAGTTCGAGATCATGCGTTGGATAGTTCTCTTCACGAGGACGCAAATGTCGAGAGCCATAAGCAATCACCTTGCGCTCTTGCATTAGGACACAGCCTAATCCTTGACGGGATGCGTCGCAATAAATCACAAAGTCCTTGCGGGAATCTAGAGGAGCAAGCACTGGTGCAGAAGTCATCTTGTCCTTGAGTGCCTGAAAACTTTCCTGACATTTTTCTGTCCATTCAAACTTGACGCCTTTGTGAAGCAGACCAGTCAGAGGCTTGGCAATCTTAGAGAAGTTCTCGATAAAACGGCGGCAAGATAGGGCGGAGGTGGAGGATCGTCAGCCATGCTGTCAAAACAACAGGGGCAGTTTAGCAAGAACAACTGCATGTACATGGGGTTATTCAAGATGTAACATGAGCAAGAATAAGAAGTGCATTAGATACATATTAGTAGTCATTAAAGACATACAAATCTATGCACAGAGCTGGATACAAACGGATCGCACGAGTTCGGAATCACACGCAGCTAGACAAACTAGGCGGCGCGCAGGCACGCGGTGAGGAATACAACAACGGGACATAGCAAAGGCTACATCAACGTCGGAGAAAACTTATTGGAGCAAGGAATCTGCAAATGACAACGCAGGGTACCCTCGATAAAAGGATCCTGCGGTCCGTGAGCATTGTGCAGCAGAACCTGGTCCTCAACTTGAAGAAAGGGGGGTAAATTCAGAACTCCGGGTGGATGTGATCACGAGAACCTAATGTTGGTGTTAGCAAAACTTTAACCCGAAAAGAAGAGAGATCAGAATCCCAGAGTAAAGGAGAGGAATAAAAGATCCGAATCCCATCCATTGGCGACGTGGGCAAGTAAGCCACATAGCCATGTTAGTAAAAGAGTTTTTTTTTGGAGACTAGACTCAACTTCGGCCAAGGAGTTGGAAAGGGGGTTCCTACAGGTAGTCGGCTCTGATACCAACTTGTGATGCCCCCGCTCGACCGTGCACTAATCATACACGCAAATGCACACGATCGAGATCAGAGGCTCACGGGAAGATATCACAACACAAGTCTAAACACAAAATAAAATAATTCAAGCTGTATATTACAAGCCAGGGGCCTCGAGGGCTCGAATACATAAGCTCGAGTCATACAAGCATCAGCGGAAGCAAAAGTATCTGAGTACTGACACAAAGTTAATCAAGAGTGCCTTAAGAAGGCTAGCACAACAGCGACACTGATCGAAAAGGCGAAGGCCTCCTGCCTAGGGCCTCCGAACTACTCCTGGTCATCGGGGGTCTCCACGTCGTAGTAGGCTCCTCCAGGGATCTCCTGCTCCTGGGCTCAGTCATCTAATCGCAGCAACCGGGTAGGGGGGAAAAGATAGCAAAGCAACCGTGAGTACTCATCCAAAGTACTCGCAAGACTGACATCAGATCTATACTAAGTATGCATCGGTATCAAAGGAATGGGGCTATATCTTTGGACTAAACTGCAGAAATGCCAGAACAAAGGGGGAAGGCCTAGCCTATCGAATACTAGCATCTTGAAGCAATTCTTGCAGCATCAGAAGAGAGTAGAACAACTAATATATATATCTTCAATCATGTATTAGTAATTCCCTGGGATCCTTCCTCGATTACCCTGCGAGAAAGTGATCCCGAGAGCAGTAGTAGCAGTTTATTATTGTAACAGTATCCATTTGTAGTTGTAGCAGATAAGGATACAACTCCGAGTGTCCTGTTACCGTGGACACGGCTATTCGAATAGATAACTTCCCTGCAGGGGTGCACTACCGTTACCCAACACGCTCGATTAACTCTGGCCGGACACACTTTATCGGGTCATGCCCGGCCTCGGCTGATCGACACACCGCAGCCCTACCTAGAGCTCAGCAGAGAGGTCCTCGTCGGTCTACATCCTAAGTGCTCAGGGGTCTTGGGCCCATCGCCCTTTGCACTCCGGGTCGTTGCGTGCAGGGTCAGCCTCACCACGATGTGCCTGTGGATATCTACTGTCGCCCGGCCGCAATGCTGAATTGGACGTCTGACAGAGCTTTCGGCTAATACATACGGCGTCGAGGTCCCCATAAACCATTATCCCGCGTGGTGGTAGTGCGTATAGGGCCAACGACCCACTCAGATCAAATACCCAAATCTGTTAGGCGTATTTAGTAACTCGCAGAGACGAATAGGGTCCTGTCGCTCCGACTTGGTAACACATGACGCGCGGGTGCTCTTGGAGCCGACCCGTCTTTAATAGTATTTTCTTGCGGGCACCCTTGGGGCCAGCCCGACTTTAACAGTTTAAGTATTTCAATAAGTAAACATTTTCGTGATCATCCCCCAGAGTGATCACGGCCTGATATCAAGCATGGCAAAACGGACAAGGGTGAAGGGCCACAGATGAATCAACAGCAAAGCTAACTAAGCATCATGGGATAACAGGTAGGTATAAACAGCAGGCGACAAAATCAGGCTATGCATCAGAATAGGAGCTATCGGAACAGTAGCAGGGGCAATTCTAATGCAAGAATAAGAGAGAAGGAGTGGGCGATATCTTATGATCTAGGGGGTTTTGCTTGCCTGGAAGCTCTGCTGAAGGGGGAAGAAGGATCGTCGGTGACGTAGTCGATCACAGGGACAGCATCGGTCTCGGAGTCTACCGGGGAGAAGAGGGGGAAGAAACAGTAAATATAAAGAAAACAAATGCACACAGATGCTTGGCATAACAATAAGCTGTGCTAGGGTGCCCTAACGCAGTGCTACACGTGGCAGCTGAAGCGGGGAATTAACTGGAACGTTTTCCCGGTTTCGGACATCTGTCAGACAAATGAACCGGAGGGGAAGGTTCCATGTTTGCAGTGCTGGAGGCATCTGACAGGTATGTGGATGGCATAATCGGATTCTTCATTTTTTTCTGATCGTTTTTCATATATAAATTATTTTAATCCGAGTTACGGTTTATTTTATAAGATTTTTCAAAGTTTTAATGATTTTCTGGAATTTCTGAAATTATTTTAATTATTTAATTCCGAATTATCCGAAACAGTAATGATGACATCATCATGACGTCACTGTGACGTCAGCAGTCAACTGTCCAGTTGACTAGTCAAACTGACAAGCGGGTCCCGCCTGTCAGCGTCTGTTTAGGTTAATTCGGGTTTAATTAGGCTAATTATAGATTAATTAGGCTAATTAAGTAATTAGTTTAACTAACAAAATTAATTAAGTTAATTAACTATTTAATTAATTAATTAATTAATTATTATTTATTTATTTATTTTAATTCTTTTATTTATTTTATTTTTTATTTCCTTTTCGTTTAACAGGGGCTGGGCCCAGGCGTCAGTGGCACAGCCGGACATGTCCGGGCTGTGCCCTGTGAGGGCCGGACATGTCCGAGGTTCGGCAGACGCGCGGGCACAGAGGGGGGCCTAGACACGTCCAGGCAGCGCGCGGGCAGAGACGGCCGTGGCCAGCAGCGGCGCACGGCGAGGTCGGCTGCGCCAGGCAGCGGCGGGAGACGGCGAGCGGCGCGAGCGACGGTAGGCAGCACGGGGAGCAGCAGCAGCGGGCGCGACCGGGCGGACGCGGGCGAGCACGGCATCGAGCGCGCGAGTGGCAGCGGCGAGCGGGCGTCGGCGCGACGACGGAGAGGGGCAGCAGGAGCGCGGCAGCGGCGGCTGCAAGCGCGAGCTGGAGCCGCGCGGCAGATGACGTCAGCAACGGCGACAGAGAAAGGGAGGGGAGACGGGGTCCTCACCCCGATGCAGGGGTATGGGCGGCGAGGCGTGAGGGGGTCCGGCGGGGAGGAGGTCGGGCACGTCGACAGCGGGCGGTGAGGCGACGGCGACGGGGACGGGGTGGCGGCGAGAGACGGGGAGGCAGCGCCGCGGGAGAGAGGGGATCGGAGGGGGGAAGTGGGGAGACGGCTAGGGTTTCGGGTGGGGAAGGCCAAATAGGCCAGAGGCGAGCGGGTGGGCCGGCTGGCTGGGCCGAGGCCCAGTGGGGCAGAGGGGGTTTTTATTTTTATTTTTATTTTTATCTTTTGTTTTTTTGTTTTCTCTTTTCTTCTGTTTTGTAAAATATGTGTGTTGTCCATTTAAATATTAGATAATATTTATCACTGCCAAAAATTGGTTTGGTGATTAAATGATTTCATTTGATTTTTAATTAAATAAAAAGGAATTAAATGTTGCTATTTTGCTACTGTTTTAGGGTGTTATGGTCATTTAACTAGTTCAAATAATGTGGACTATAATTTTATAAATGCTTTTAGATTATTTGCAATGTTATGAACATTTTTATTTCCAATTTGAACAACTTTTATTTTCACTTTATAATTGAATTTAAATCTGAATTGGAATTTGAAATGTGACATGATTTAAATGATGATCAAGCACTGTTAATCACGATGACTTGGCATTATCAAAAGGGTGATCACTGTAGCGTAATACATGGGGGTGTTACAGCGGCCATCCAAGTCGCCGTTACTGCAGCCCTTCTCGGCGTCCGTGGTCAGCCGGGACGGAGGCGGCGCTCCCGCCCGAGCTCGTCGGTGCCTCGAACGTCGCCGGAGGTGGCCGGTGGCGCGGGGACGAGCGCCGGCGCGCGCTCGGCCGGGCTCCTCTGTCCCTGCCCGTCGGGAGGAAGGAGAAGGGGGCAGGAGAGAGAGAGCTGGCGCGGGGCCCTCCCGTAAGCAACCCAGCTGGTCGGGCCAGCGACTTAAGTGGAAACGTATTCTGTAAAATACATTTTCGTCGTCGAAAAGCGTACTTCGGCGCTGCTTTGGGCTAGAATACGTTTTCCAGAAGCGAAAACAAATTTTCAGAAATACGCTTTCTATCTCCAGCCGCCGTCCGAAACTATTAAATTGCGGACGTTCGTCCGTTAGCCGCAGAAATGAATATTTTTATTTAATTTTCTGCCTAACGAACGAACGGCCGTATCTCGACAACCGTGACTCCGATTCAGGTGATTCCAAACCCCATGATCTCAGTTCGTTGAGCCCGTTCCGATGGTATCATTTTCATGATGTTGTCACACTGTGAAAATGACCATTTTGCCCTTGCCCTTAAAACAGCTCCGCCGAGAGGGAAACTTTTCCGGCGATTTTCCGCGAGTGTCTCGCACTTCTCCCCGGTGAATCCTTCATCCCCAGGCAAGCCACGATAGCCACTTGCATGATGGCATTGCAATAGCCATGGTTTTCACTTGAATGTTCGAATAATTATTTATTCATATAATTATTTTGAAGGTTACCGATATGCTTGTGAATCCATGCTCATTGCTTGTGCCATGTTCATTTTCATCTAGTAAGTGATATGATTAATCGCTACACGGGACCGAGCCTAGACTACGGGCGCGAGCAGATGAAGGGTAAGGGGAGGTGCGCAAGCTCACAGCGGACGCGATGACGAGCTCGGGGTGGCACGGGGCGGTCGGTGTGGCGCAAATCGGCGATGGGGAGCTCCGGGCAGAGGCGGCGAAGATGGCGGCGATGGCGACGAATGAGGGCCTCCCGGGTCGTTCCAGTAGGCGTAGTCGATGAGGTCGACGGAGAGGAAGCTCCCAGACACGAAGCTAGTCGCCGGGGTGTTCTGTGGCCGCGTGATCCATGGCAGAAATGGCGACGGCTGCGGTTGTGCACGCGGTGGAGAAGGGGGCGACGCGAGGGGAAGGAACGGAGGGGGCTAGGGTTTGGCTGGGGTCGCGGGGGACCTTATAGGTCGCCGGGGAGCGGCGGATGGCCGGCGCGTGGCCATCCGCGGCCACGGACGCGCGGGCAGCGGCCACGGTGCCATGGGGAACAGAGAGAGGAAGAAGGAGCGGGGAGGTGGGCTGGGCCACGCACTGTGGCCACTAGGGCCCAGTAGCACAGTAGTTTAGGTCCCCTTTTGTTTTTCTATTTGTTGTTTAGCATTTTCTGTTCTGTTTCTATTTTATTTTTGATCCAAATGATTTTTTTTAAAAGTGAAACTTGGCACATAATTCAAGCACAATATTTTTAGGTTGCACAAAAAGTTTGGGGCCAATTGGAATTGTTTAAACATTTTTAGAAATTGAAAAGGCAAAAATAATTGCTGCTGGTCCACTGTTTTGGTTGCTAGGGTCAATTTGGAAATTCAAATAATGTTGGTTTTGTTTTTATAAATGCTTTGGGATTATTTGCAGTATTATGAACTATTTTGTTTAATTATCTGAAGAAGTAATTATTTGACTTGCATTTCAAATGGAATTTGAACTTGATTTTGGACAAGTGGCTATTTGGCATGGAAAGGCATGATGACATGGCATCATTAGTGTGAGGTCATTGTAGCATGACACTAGGGGTGTTACAGATTCAGATCGGGCGCGGGTCCCACGCGTCAGAGAGAGGAGGAAAAGGAAAGAGATTGGGCGGCCGATTCGGAAAAGATTCGGCACGCGCGAGGAGAAGCTGGGCCGGCCTGGCATTGTGGACTAATGGGCTTCGGCCAAATTTTGTTTTTAAAATAAAAACAGTCAAACAAAATGAAAAGAAACAAAATGAATAGAAATAATATGTAGGCATATAATATGTCAAAATGGTCAGAAAAAGATTTTCTAAAACATGGACTATTTTCCAACTTCAAATAAAATCCACAAAAATTCCTAAAATTCAAACAGTGCTACTGTTGCATTTAAAATCAGTAAAAAATATTTTTAGAATACCAAAACGATTTCAAATTTATTTTTCTCCATTTCTATGTTGAAGGGAATCATGTTACCCTATTTTCCATATATTTTGGGGAAAAATAATTTGAATAAAAACCAAATAACTCCAAATTGGGTTTGAATTTGAATTTCAAACCACTTCCAAATCTTTTCTGTTTTTCCTTGGCCAAATATATTTTCAAATGCCTCTGAATATTTGAAGGGTCATATTCCTTCTCTCATTTTGAATATTTTCCAGAGGGTTTGAAATTTGGAAATTCAAATAACTTCAAATTGAAAGTGGGTTTCAAATAACTTCAAATGGACTTTCAAATTGTTTCTTGTAAACTTCCAACTCACCTTTCATATAATTTGAAGAAGTCATTTTATATTCTCTCATGAAAATCATAGAGTTGCATAAAGTTTCTGAATTTGAAATATTTTCAAATGGAATTCAATTCTTTTCAAATCCCTTTCATTTCTTTAAATGGAAGAAGTAATGTTATCTTCACTCCAGGGTTTTAAAAATGAATTTGAATTCATTGAAGATCAAAGTGCAAAGTGAAAGTTTGGGAAAGTCATTTTATTCCCTCTCATCAAACTTTCAAAAAGTTTCATATTTCACCCACTTTCAATCAATCAATCAAACAAACAATCATAAATACTTAATTAATATAACATTCCAAAATTTAGAATTTTGGGCTGATACAAATCTACCACACTTAAAATGAATCTCATCCTCGAGATTCGGAGAGGCTAGCAAGAAAAGGTTAGGGTTTGGGGGTCTTTTAGCAAATCCATTGGTCGAAAAGGTCTGGGTGCTACCACACTTAAAATTCCAAGTCATGGGTCCATCAAAACTCAGGTACTGCTTTCCTTGACAAAATCTGTTTTGTCACAAAATCTTGAGTCCTTCCATAAGTTCTTCCGGGCTTGACAGGTCTGGCGCCAATGCTAAACAACTGTCGTAAATCTCATGGTGGTCAACAATTTCTGGTTCCTCCTGCAGGGAATGGGTCTAGGTTGAATCTCACCGTATAACCTACGTTTGGCAACATCATGCCTTGTACAGGGGTTTCTCATCCTACCATTCTATGGCTTAAACCAAGTTTTCAATGATTGTCGTCTCTCTACTATAGGTAAGTCACTCCAGATTTACCAATCCAAATAGCGGAGTGTATGATAAGAGTAAGTCGTCATGATGGCCAAGCCATGTCGCACCCAAATCATTACTCTGTATAAGGTTTAGCGAATCTCGCAATTCTAACACTCGGGCATTCTCACAAGCATTGCATAATTTCTTTTGTCCTCGAACTGGGTTCAGGTAAATACATTGGTTCTGCAAGCCAAATATAACATCTATCATTTCTTCACAACTCTCGGTTTTAAGCATAACCTCCTATGAACGTTTGCTGATGAAATCACCGCTTCTTCAGGATTCCTTCTTCAACAAGATTGGGCTTGTTTCCTTAGCAAATCTTGGGTCCTGTGGGTTATGGGTCCACTTAATTTCTTGTATAGCTTCGTCTTGTCTTCAGGTCATAACTGCTCCATAATATCTTCACATGTCTCTTAAGTCCAGTTGCTTCTCTCCACCATCTTATCATAATTCTACTCATTTGTCCAAACTCCTTGCCATGAATAGTACATTCTTCTCCTTTGTTCCTATGGTTTTACCGATTACTACCACACTTAAAATGAAATGTACTATTTCATCCATAGGTCTTATTCTTCATATCTCCAAACATGATCACAATAACATACAATACAACAAATAAGATCAGGACACCTTTATTTTTGTTGATTCATGAACCATTACAATCTCCGAGATTTCCATTGCAAAATTCCACTCCATATCCTCATGAAAATAAGGGTGCTTCCTACTACACTTATTACCAATATTAAAATCTCAACTACTCAGCTCCAGCTTTCTTCGGGTCTGGACAGTCAATGGCATAATGTCCCGCGGCATTGCAACGAAAACAATTAACTTCCGACAATTCCCTGGGCATCCTTGTGCCTCCATATGTTCCTTGGGTTCTTGGCTTCTTTTCTGGACAATCATTGGCATAATGTCTTGTGTTCTTACACTCAAAATAGGTAATACGACTCTTGTCCTTCTTTACAGAGATTGGGTTGTTCTGAGGATGTCTTCAGTTTCTCTTCCTGGACTTATTTTTTCTGATCAAACCTCCTATTTCCTGTGGATCAAACTCCACTACTACTGTCCGGAAATGTCCTAGATATTGTTTTCTTTGCTTTGTGCAATACTGTGAAAAATGTCCTTCTTCTCCACATGAATAGCAGGCATTGGAGTAAAATCTGGTTAGCCCTTCTTTATCTGGGTCTTCAACATGTTCCTTCATCACAGGTTCTTCCAAACTTTCCTTGAGGGCTTCCTTCATGGCTTCCTTCTGTTGCTTGATGACATCTTGTACATTGGGGTAAATTTGGCATTGAGCCGGGTAATGAGTAGTTCCTTCACACAAGAAACATGTCACCAACCTAGTTGGGCATTCTACATCCAGGTGATTGTCTTCACAATGAGGGCATCCATCCTTGTGTTCTTCCTGGGTGTGTCCTATTTCTCCACAGATCTTGCATGCACAAGGTTTCTTCTTCGGGTTATCACAGTGCTTCCGGATAAGACGGGATCTTAACAGAGTCTTCTTGAATTCCTCCCAAGTTTTTGCTCCATTACATCCTTGTATGGCTTGATGCATTTTCCACCATGTTGCGGCACTTTTTGCAAAGTACTGAAGTGCATATTGAACCTCATTCTTCCTTGCAATCAAATTTTTTCCGAAGTGATTCTCCATGTTCTGAATCCATAGCTCTGCCTCCGGCTGAGTCATCGGTCCAGAGAATACAAGTCCATCTTCATGCATCATCTATGGGGTCCAAGGGTTTTGGGATGAGATACGAGAGAGTAATAGAGAGAGATACACACAATACAAACAATAGTTTTGAAATTAGCTTTTATTTGTGGCTGTTGGAAAACACACACAAATGATAGCTCACAAATCATCGTATCTAACATGAGTATACAACAGGGGTTTTGGTCTTCTAAAGGTCTTATAAACATTGGGATTCTTCTCGGTCTTCAATTTCTTCGAGTCTTCGGAGTCTTCAATTGTTGTAGCTGCAATTCTTCTATTGCATGGTGAAATCTTTTTTATTCTGAAGTGGTCCTCAGTTGATCCTCCTTGTGGTCAAAAGGGAAAGTGTATTTTCTAACTATTTGAGGTAAGAGGGACTATTTGATAAAATCAGAAAAGACGAGAAGTAGAAGATCTTTTTTGAAAATAAAGTTTTAGAGATATCCTGTCCTATAGCTTTCCAGTTTCTAGGGTCACGTCCTACAGTCAACATGTGCTCTGATACCATCTCTGTAGCGACCCGACCCAATACGGTCAAGTCTCTGTGCTTTCTGTGCCATCCCTGGATCAGTATGCTGGCACGCAGAGTACTTCGATGAAATACCATAACATCACATGTCAAATAAATACCGTAGATCCAGAGTATACCTTATATATCACAGCAGAAACAAAGCATAAGGGTGTGGAGTCCCATCAACGCCATCGGCAAGTTGAGTGTAGGCCGTAACCCTACAACGTAACTCTTACTCATCGTAGAAATACCTGCAACATGATACGTTGCAGCCGTGTAGGTCAGTACATTGAATGTACCGGCAAGATCACATATGAATGCAAAGGAGAATAACTCTATCACTATATGAAATATGGCTATGGTGGATCTCAGTCTGAGTTTTGCATAAAAGCTAGTTTTTCCCTACAACAAAGGAGTGAAAAGAAATATTACTACAAAAATTGGTTGTTAATGAGATGGTTCCGCCAACCAATTCTCATATCCCAAATTATTAATAAGCCCAACTCATAATTATTAATTGTGTTGAGAATGGCTAATAGTATCATCTCCGGTGCTCAAGTTGTCCGTAACCGGGGACACGGCTAATCGATTAGTTTAACACTCTGCAGAGGTTTGTACACTTTACCCGCAAGATTCGATCCCTCCATTTAAGTCCTCACACTTCGGAGTGTTTGAGAACAAGATGATCGAAACATGATCTTCCAAAGAGTTCCCCTAACCACCGTCCAGTGCCCATCCAACCCTATCGTTCATCTACATTTGCTAGCACCGTCCTGGCCAGAGTCACAACTAAGGTCAACCAAGCCAGAGCCCATAATGACTTGCGGTTGCACACGTAAGCTTTCCGGCCTTGAAGTATCCATCCATCTCTTTGAGCCTGGGTGGCATTCCGTCGGGATGATCACAGGTAGATACCAGGATTCCCGGGCATAACCATGATAGATATCAGGCTGCCAGATGCATTCCATTCCACCCAGAGGTATATTGAGTCTTGAAGTCTTGAAGTCTTGATCATCATGCAGGTCTTGAATTATTAATCCTGACAACAATCTTCTATCACACATCCAGCCCCCGTCTACTAGAGCGTAGCAATAATGCAAGATAAGGTCCCTTCCCGGGCAATGGTAACAGGGGTTTTGGGTTTTTCCTACCTCATGATACTACCTCAAGTTTCAAGCTCAATATAACTACTGGAGGAAATGTTGAAAGTGTCACTAAATGCAATAAAACATAGGTATGAAAATATGGTCAAAGTGAACTTGCCTGATATAGTTGATGAAGATAATATCGCTCTCAGAAATTAACTTGATAGGATTACTCGTCACTCTCCGATGAAATCTATATAGTCAAACATTGCATTCACATAAGCATTCAATCTAGCAAGCAATTCTAACAATCAAAATAACAATCAATGAAATAAAGTAAATAAAGAAAACAATTATGAAGTCAAAGAAATTCAAATGAAAAACCCAAAGAAAACTTCAAAGAAAAACAAAAGAAAACTACTAAAGAAACTATGAAGATTAACACACTAAACAATAAGAGTTTTTGTCCTAATATAATTAACAGCAAAGAAATTACTAAAAAAATAAATTAAAATAAAATAAAAATAAAAATAAATAATAAACAGAAAGTGTTTTTATAATATTTTTCCCTAGCAAAAGAATTAACTAAAAAGCTTTTATAAAACTCAATTTAGGACCTATACAAAATTTAATACAAAACAAGAGCAAAATAATATAAAACTATTTGGCTACTGTTAACAAACATAAACCTAACAAAATTTGTCAAAAGTGACAAAAAGAAATAATTAAAAACAATTAAATCAAAAATATTAAAGTGAAAACAAAACCAAAGTCAAAACAGTACTGTTTTTGCAATAAACCTAATTTCAAATAAACTAAAAATAAATAATTAAATACTACTGGATAAACAACACAATAAGAAAACAGTAGCAAAAAGAATCAATCAAAAACTTATTTTTAAACTCAAGATATAAGCAAAATAGTGATTTGAACAAATTTCATCAAATTCAAATTTAAAAACCTCAAATTTTGAATCCAATTGCACAAACAGAAACTTTATAAAATTTTGAAACTAATGCAAAAAATTGATTCAATTTCGATAAATAAAATAAAGATATTGAATTTCTAAAAACAGAACAAAAAAAGAAAACAGAAAAGAAAAACAGAAAAAGAAAATTACTACCGAACGGACGGGGCTACGTGGCAACACGTGAGTGGACGAGCGGTGTGGGCGATCTAGTGCTTCGGGCAGATGGCCGAGCGCTAAAAGAAAAGGTTTCGGCCTATTAAAAAAAACAAATCTAATCTACGCCGTTGGTGCTAGATCGGACGGAGGAGGAGCTCACCGCGACGACGAACGACGGCGATGGCGTCGGTGGTGATGAGTGCGGCGTCTCCGGTGGCTTCCAGCGTCAGCGCGAGGCTCCCGTCGATGAATTCAAGCACGGTGAGTCCAACGGTGGCGTCGGCGAGGGCTGGGGTGGGGTGTAGCGTGCGGAGGGAGCTCGCGGTGGCGACGGCAGTATGAGGCGACGGCGAGCGATTCCGGCGGCGGCAGAGGGTTTCGGGAGGGGTTTTAGGGCGGACCGGGGTGCTGGGAGAGGGCTACTTAGAGGGGGTCGTGCCTTGGAGGAGGGGCGTCGCTAGAACGGCAGGAGATCGGGATCCGGTGAGGATCTCCGGCGAGGGGGAAAGAAAGCGAGCGGGAGGAGGAAGGTGAGCGATGCGGGATTCAGATCGGGCGCGGGTCTCACGCGTCAGTGAGAGGAGGAAAAGGAAAGAGATCGGGCGGCCGATTTGGAAAAGATTCGGCGCGCGCAAGGAGAAGCTGGGCCGGCCTGGCACTGTGGACTAATGGGCTTCGGCCAAATTTTGTTTTTAAAATAAAAACAGTCGAACAAAATGAAAAGAAACAAAATAAATAGAAATAATATATAGGCATATAATATGTCAAAATGGTCAGAAAAAGATTTTCTAAAACATGGACTATTTTCCAACTTCAAATAAAATCCACAAAAATTCCTAAAATTCAAACAGTGCTACTGTTGCATTTAAAATCAGTAAAAAAATTTAAATACAAAAATGATTTCAAATTTATTTTTCTCCATTTCTATGTTGAAGGGAATCATGTTACCCTATTTTCCATATATTTTGGAGAAAAATAATTTGAATAAAAACCAAATAACTCCAAATTGGGTTTGAATTTGAATTTCAAACCACTTCCAAATCTTTTCTATTTTTCCTTGGCCAAATATATTTTCAAATGCCTTTGAATATTTGAAGGGTCATATTCCTTCTCTCATTTTGAATATTTTCTAGAGGGTTTGAAATTTGGAAATTCAAATAGCTTCAAATTGAAAGTGGGTTTCAAATAACTTCAAATGGACTTTCAAATTGTTTCTTGTAAACTTCCAACTCATCTTTCATATAATTTGAAGAAGTCATTTTATCTTCTCTCATGAAAATCATTGAGTTGCATAAAGTTTCTGAATTTGAAATATTTTCAAATGGAATTCAATTCTTTTCAAATCCCTTTTCATTTCTTTAAATGGAAGAAGTCATGTTATCTTCACTACAGGGTTTTAAAAATGAATTTGAATTCATTGAAGATCAAAGTGCAAAGTGAAAGTTTGGGAAAGTCATTTTATTCCCTCTCATCAAACTTTCAAAAAGTTTCAAATTTCACTCACTTTCAATCAATCAATCAAACAAACAATCATAAATACTTAATTAATATAACATTCCAAAATTTAGAATTTTGGGATGTTACAAATCTACCACACTTAAAATGAATCTCGTCCTCGAGATTCGGAGAGGCTAGCAAGAAAAGGTTAGGGTTTGGGGGTCTTCTAGCAAATCCATTGGTCGGAAAGGTCTGGGGTGGTACCACACTTAAAATTCCAAGTCATGGGTCCATCAAAACTCAGGTACTGCATATAACATTCCAAAATTTGATTAATATAACATTCAAAAATACTTAATTAAACAAACAATCAATCAATCAAACAATCATAAATACTTAATTAATATAACTTTCCAAAATTTAGAATTTTGGGATGTTACAACCAGAGGCTTGGGGACGAGGGGCTCGCTTTCGAGTAGAGGAAGAGGGCGTTACCGATGAAGCTGGACTCGTCCCCGGCGCGTCCGGGGTGACGGCTACCTTGGAACCGTCAAGGCACTCCATATAAAATTTCCTCCCTTCATAAATAAGGGCCAGATCCTCGTCCTCGTGAAAGAGGGGATCTTCCGCTCGTTGGTGCGTTTCTGGCTCGGGTGCCGGGCTGCTTAGAGCCTCCACCCGATGCCTCCATCTCTGCTCGAAACCAATAAAAATATCGGTCAAATGGATTGGCTATTGAAAAACAACTCGGGTAGGCGAAATAAAGCGGGAAGACTCACTATGTCGGCCGGATTGTAGTAGGACAGCCCGTCCCGGAATTGTCGTCGGGCAAAGTCCTCCACCGTTCCTTGCTAAATACCGCCCATCACTATCCCGAAGGCCGCTTGGTCAAAGAAACTTTGCCGAAGTGATCGAGAGCAGTCTTCGGTTCCGTTGTATGCGCATAACGGGTGAGGGCACAGCCGAAGTGGTTGGACTCTTCGGTCTATCGCCGTGGCCATTAGATCTATTATGGTAAGGCCCGTCCTTACCAGTTGCTTCACCTTGGCAGCTAGCTCGGTCACCTCGGCACCGTCTTCTTGGACCATACCCTGTGGCCTCCAGCTATATCGCCTCTTCGGGGGCTCCGAAGAGAAAGGGGGAAGCCCTGGCCGAACTAGGTCTGGAAGGGGAACGTCGTCTATATAGAACCACTCTGTTGGCCAGACGTCGGTATCCTCCTGAGGTGTGCCCAACGGGTATTCTGTCCCCTCGATTTGACAGACTTCGGCCGCTCCAACCTCGTAAAGCCTTTCGGTAGAGGAACAAGGCACTACACAGAAATACCTCCTCCAGAGTCTGAAGTGCGCTTCACAGCCGAGATGCATCTCGCATAGGGCGACGTACCCCGCAATGTGCAAATCGAGTTGGGGATAAGGTGGTGGAGCTGCAGCCCATAAAACTCTAGCAGGCCTCGGAGGAAGGGGTGAATTGGAAATCCTAAACCGCGCAGCATGAAGGAAACGAAGCATACCCGTTCATCCTTTTGAGGGGAAGGGTAATTCTCTGCGTGTACCCGCCCGTTGATGGATGTTAAACCCGGGCGGGTCGCTGTCAGATCTGAATCTGGTAGGTATCCTTGTCTGGCCAGGCGCTCTAGTTGGAGGCGTGAGACGGCGCAACTGCCCCAATCACCCCTGACAGGACCATGAGGGCGTCTCAAAGAACCTGCGTCGCTCGCCATGGGAAACCCTCAAGATTGGACTTGGGAGGAAGGGGAGCGCTTGCGCAGTTTTCTTGGAAAGAGGAGTGGGGGTTTGTGATAAATCCGCACGCCTGACTCGTGGATAAAAAGGGGGGAGACTGACGCTTTGACTTTTTGCCATAAGTTGGCCCGCTTCCCTGTAAGACACGGTTCCCAAAGATCAGAAAGCTGAGGCCACACGTGGCGGAGCTGGGCCCACTCGACGGGATTATCAATCTTTTCGAGGACTGCTTGAAGCTATGCTGGGGAGATCATGCATGGAACTTGCCTGCCGAGCCAAAGACTCCGGAACCGAAGTCCAAGAGTGTCGTCCTCGGCGTCGGAGACCAGTTCAGGGGCTACTGACGGTGTCCTAGACTAGGGGGTACTAACCTAGTCGGCCCATATTCCTTGGGCCGAACAAGTGGGCTCTCATTCTTGTCAAGATGGACTCTTGGAGATACACGCAGGAGAAGAGATCAAGACTGCATCTACCGAAGACTTGGCACGTACTCCAAGACTCCTCCTCTCGCCTCCACGCCTAGATACCGACCTTGTAACCCTAGATACCCTACCCGGCGTGTATATAAGCCGAAGGGTTTAGCCCTTAGGGGGGACCTGAACACAATCTCATTCACCTAGCCTTAGGACTAAATCATACCATCTCGAGGTAGATCAACTCTGTACTTGATACATCTCCATCAATATAAATAAGAGCAGGACGTAGGGTTTTACCTCCATCAAGAGGGCCCGAACCTGGGTAAACATCGTCTCCCTATTCCTGTTACCATCTGTCCGAGATCCACAGCTTGGGACCCCCTACCCCGAGGTCTGCTGGTTTTCACACCGACACTATGGTAGTGAAAAGACCTCAAAGTCCTTATATGGAAATCCCTTAATGCATCTCCGCACTGGTAAACACTCTCAAAGCACAAGCTCTTGCACAATAACAGATCTGAATCATGCAAGGCGTCATCAAACCAAATCCTTTCCTTAATCTTTTTCTTCTTCTTCTTCATTCCTCTCTTCAGTTGGTATGGTCCTTCAAGTTCATCCTCTTCATCACTAATGCCAAAATCACCAGGAAAACAAAACTCATCTGGTTCTGGCACCCAATCTGGAATTAGTTTATGCTCTGGCTCATGATGACATCTGCTTCTTGGACCAGGGTTTTTCACTTTTTTCACCAGATGCTGGTATGACCTTTCGTCCACTGCCATGTCCTCTTCAGATGCATACTATACATCCATGTCATTAGCTTCAACAGTTTTACCTGAATCAACTCCATCATCATCAGAAATAAATTCAGAGACATCAGTATCCACTTCAAAATGCATCAAGTCTACCTCTCGTTTGTAACGCCCAATATGAAGCTCTATCGCAATCTCATGATGAAGTTGAGATCGTGACAGAACCCCATTTTGGATCGCATAGCAAGGTGATTCTCAAATACATACAACCGAACGAACAGATGAGTGTACCAGATAAAGGCTTACACTCGCCACATGCTACAGCATAATATCATAAATCATCATACAATCATCCAAATGAAAGACAGGGTCCGACTACGGACGAAATCAAACGAGAAAACACCACCCTGCTATCATCCCCGGATCAACCAACTAGGCCCACTAAGGATCATCTGGCATCGTGACGTACATACGTCCATGCTCATCGTCATACTCCCAATGGAGCATCTCGGGCTCACCTGTGTCTGTCTCAAGCGTACCTGCAACTGGTGTTTATAGTAATATGTGAGCCACAGGGACTCAACAATCTCATCACCCAAGGTAACAAAACTATTTAAGCTGATAGGAATGGAAGGGGTAAATGTGTTGAGGTTGCAGCAAGCACTAAGCATGTTTAAGTGGCTAACTTACGAGTACAAGAATAAAGATGAGCATACTACGCATAACGGTCGCAAGTCTAATATGATCAAGAAGTGATCCTGAACACCTACTTACGGCTCAATCATAACCCCACCGTGTTCTCTTCCCGAACTTACTCGAAAAGAGACCATCACGGTTACGCACACAGTTGGTGTATTTTATTAGAATTAGTGTCAAGTTCTCTACAACCGGAGGTTATAAATATCCAAGTCGCCACATAACCGCAGGCACGGCTTCGCGTAAGATTTAACCTTGCAGGGGTGTTCCAACCTTGTCCATCATAAACCAACACAAGCTGCGGTGGAAATACCTCAACCTCGAGATAGCCCGAAGTATCCTCGGAATTCCGGAGCACAAGACATTTCGACAATGGTAACACAAGTCCAGCAAGACCTCCCGACGTACCGACACCCCGATAGGAGCCGCGCGTATCTCGTCTCAGGCCATGACGGATGAGCTACACGTACAGTTAAAGCCAATAACCCAAGTTGCCAAGGGGCGGCCCTGCACAATGCTCTAGTTTGGACCAACGCTCATGTGGAGCACTGGCCCGGGGTTGTTGATTAAGAACCCTTGGGTTAATTACTCCCTATGCAGTTTTAGTTGTTATTAGGCAAATGGTAAAACCAAAGTTGGGCCTTGCTGGAAGCGGTTATTCAAAGCGAACTATCAAGACGATCCCATTCCCCTGAGCATGTTAGGAACGCTAATCAAGGATCATAACACCGGTATTACGGAAACTAAGGCGGCATGAGTGGAACAAAACACTAGGCAAAAGGCCGAGCCTTCCACACACAACCAAGTATATAGATGCATTAATTAAATAAGAGATATTGTGATATCCCAATATATCCATGTCCCAATATGGAACAACCTGCACTGCACCTGCAACTAGTAACGCTATAAGAGGGGCTGAGCAAAGCGGTAACATAGTCAAACAACGGTTTGCTGGGTAGGGTGGTTAGAGGCTGTATCATGGCATATGAGAGGCTGACATGTATGTGGTAGGAAGCATGACATAGCGAAAGCAACGAGACAACGAGCAAGCAAAGATAGTAGTGTTATCAAGGGTAATGATCATCTTGCTGAAGTCTCTTCGGTAGGATAGTAATACTGCTCCTCGAACACGTTCTCAACCGGTTCCTCGAACTCGGACTCGTCTCCCGGAACTACCCAAAAGAAAGAACAAGCATCGAAATAAACAAACAATCATGGCATAGATGCACAAACAAAATGATGCGTGCAAGGCATGGTAAAATTACGAGCATGACATGAATGAAGGAACGGTGCTACCGGGATGACAAAAATGACAACGAAATGTGAACGCTGAAGCAAAAGATGGATATGGGCAAAATCTTGGCAATCCAAGTATGCCTCTGGAAAGAATGGAAGATTTCGATTGAAACCAATATAAAGATCACGAAAAACGGACGCACGAAACTCAAATGGTGAGCAAAACAATATGCAATGCAAAACTGTAGTTAACAGCACCATGGCAACTTATGCACATCAAAACAGCAAGCTACATTACTCTAAAATGCTCATACAAGGTATTTGGCTGTAGTACTCTAGATGCACAGCAATACATTCCATAGGTTCAAATTCATTAGCATCACCGATTAATTGGTATGGAGACAAGAAGATGCAAAGAAAATGCAACAACAGAGTATATGCTGGCAGAAACATTGACAGGCAGTATTCACATGGATGTTACAGTAGGCAAAACAACTCTAAAATGCAAGAAATTGGCATGCAGCTACAGTATACATGGCATAGCTCATTTCATTACATTGGTACAAATTCATATGAAGCATGGATTCATCAGAAATGAGCTCACAACATGGCAACTTAATGTTGACAGAAAACTGATACATTGACTAGGCAAGTTTACAAGCTTTTGGCAGTCACATCATGGCATTTCATGGCATGAAATAAATACTAGCAGCAAGATGGCATGAAAATGCTTCAAACTCATGGTGACAAGTTGCTCCTATGACATATATAATAATTTACACAAAAATGACAAAATGGCATATTATGCAAAAAAAAATGACATGCATGCAACTTGCTCAAATGATAAATCTAATGCCACAGATGGATTAGTTGGATTTTTCTACCCCAAATTCATAGATAATATGCATATGTTTCAATCTGAAAAATGCTCAAAATGCCACATATACACAAAGGACAGAATTTAAATAAAACATATTCCAGATTTGGCATATGCCGAAAATGGAAACGGCCAGAAACGGAATACTGCCGAAAACGGAAAGTGACAAAAATGGAATAAGACGGAACAGCTGGGCGGCTACGGGTACCCAGCGTCACCTAGCCGCAGAGGCTGACCGGTGGGTCCTCGGACCCACGCGGCAGGGCGAGGCGGTGCGGTGGCTGACAAGTGGGACGGAGCACGTGTGTGCATGACAAGTGGGGCCTGCAGGCGGCCCGCGCGCGTGCGAACAGACGAAGCAGGGTAGGCCATCGACGGCGGTCGGAGCATGGCGGCGACCTCGCCGGAGTTGCTCCAGTGAGCCTTAGGCACGGCGGATGGGTGCATTCGAAGCGCGGGAGAAATCCGCACACAGGCATGCTTCCCACGCAACCGGACGACGATGGAGGCGACGCAGGCGACGTGGAACAGAGGCGGCGATGACGGACTCGTGCCACTCGCTACGGGGCACGGCGGCTACTGCGAAGCGGCGGAACGGCACCTACGCACTATGGCGAGCACGACGGACATGCTGGTGATGCCTAAGGGGGTCGGGATGCTCGCCGGAGATGAGTCCCAACGGCGGCGAGGGCGGCGCACATGGCGATCGGCGATAGAGTGCACTAACGAGGGGGAAAAGGGCTTGGGGCGAAACGCACACGTACCACAAGGACGGCGTTGTGCTTGGATGGCCGATAGTAGGACGAGCGGCGACGGTTTTGGCCGGCGACGAGGTTCGGCCGTAGTGGAAGAAGACGAAGAAGACGGTGGACTTGGGGGCTCCCGGCTTGCGGTAGTCGACGTCGGGGACGTAGCCGAACATGACGTACCCCACGGACACGAAGACGGCGACGGAGAAGGGCTCGGGCTACGCGGGCGCCATGGGTGCGCTCTCGGGTTCGCTCGGGACGGTGGTAAGGCGACGGATCTGGTGGGCCTCTCACCTGGCGGTGGCGACGAGACGGGAGAGGGAAACCCTAGGGGCAGCCAGGGCATGGAGAGGGGATTTATAGGAGGCTGGGGCGACGGGACGGAGCTCGCGTGCTCTCGGGCACGCGGTCCCCATGGCGACGGCGAGAGGAGGACGAAAAGGTGGGTGCGGGTCGCTGTAGCAAGGTCGCTGGCAGGCGGGCCCGGCCTTGCCACGCGGCAGAGGAGCAGCGGGGGTGCGCGCGAGCGTGGGTGAGAAAGGGAAAAGGGGCACACGAGGGCGAGCTGGGCTGGCGCGCCTGGTTGGCTGCGGGCTGGGCTACAGAGCTGCGGCTGCTGGGCTCTGCTGCTGCCGCTCTCTCTTTCCTTTTCTTTTCTATTTCCTCAAACAGAAATAAAAGAAGAAAAGCAGAGGGAGTTTGGAGAGAGGTGAAGCTGAGATGAAAATTGTTCTGAGCTCCAGGAAATATGTAGTATTTGAATTAATTGGTTTGGCAATTTTTAGAGAAAGAAAAATATATCAAGTTTGAATTAAATTCAAACTTGATTCATTTTTGAATCCAACCAAATCAACTCCAAAAATGATGAAATTTGGCAGAGAGCTTAAGGACATGGACTTGAGAATTTAGAAACATGGGGAACATTAATTTGGGATAGAAATATTGCATCATGAACTAAATTGGGAGAAAGAGGGTTTGAGAGAGAGGTGATGGTAGATGGCTTGCATATGTGAAACCCAAGGGTCGGGTGAGGCAAGGAGAAGTCACATACACAATGCATACATGAACACCACAACACAAGTAATATGATGGATGCCATGCACATGAGAAAAGAATGACATGAAGATGAAATGCAAAATGAAAAGAAAGCAAAACACAACATGAGAAGAAGCCCATCCAACAAGATCATCATGACAACCCATATATGGCAAGGTTGGGAACACAAATATGGAAGGATTACATCTGTGGTGTTACATCTTTGAAGCCCGCTCTTCTCAAGCTGAGCCTTTCTAGCATCCATCAACTTCTTAAGCTCAAATGACTCATCTACCATATTCATAGTGCAACTCTGTTGTGTGTTTATGTAGTTGTCATCATGCTGTGCACTACTACTTGCAGGTTCAGTGGCTCTAACAACTTTTATGTTCAAAACCTTCACATGATGAAACAGTTTCATCATTTCCTGAGCACTATCTTCATTATCTAAATACTTTACTCCTTCAACTCCCATTTGCTCATCCTTGACATAGTACATGTAATCACATTCTCTATACCCCTCACTACCAACCAGTGACCGTAAAAAGAGAAAAGATATATATTTCTCATATAATCCCAATCGAGAGGCGATTTCCTATGCATGGTGGTAGCTACGCACGCATGATGGCAGCTCCACACCCTTTGGCATAAGTGCCTTTTTGGATATATGAGGTGTTGGGTTTCTTATGGCATTGGCACAAGTGCATTTTTGTTGTATAGAAATGACTTTTTCTCACTTCTCTTTGTCTTTTTTATTACCTTTTTGACACAAGTGCCTTTTCGTTGTGTACAAAGGGCCTTTTCTCACTTCTCTCGGTCTTTTTGCTTGCTTTTTTGGCATAATTGCCTACTTGCTTGCCTGGTTGGTTTAAAGTCACAATATTTTCTTTATAGAGTTATTTTTCATAGTCCAAAATAATTTACCAAAATAATTAGAGATAAAAATTGGGGCCGTGTGTAGCTACCACCATGGGTAGCAAATTATTTCCCCAATCCCCTTTTGACATGATTTCATTCATTAAAATGAAACCAAACTTGCCACTTTTGTCTATCCAAATTATAGAAATAAATATTCAACAATCATCACCCTATCCAACTTAAAGAATTCAAAAAATTGACACTGCATACATTAAATTTTCAGACAACAAAATATCACTTCAGACATATATAGCTTGAGACAACAAATTATCAGACAAAATAATAACACTAATTGCACTGAACTACTTACATAGAATAATTGCAGACAACAAAATTGCACACATACTAAAACATTTCAATCACCAAATTGACACTGCACTGAAAATTCAGACACTTAATTGCACACATTCAGACAACAAATCAACTAATTACACATCAAATATAACTAAGTAAAACATTGAAGATGCCAATACCTGCCGCCGATGGAAGGGGATAATTGACGATAACCCCCTTTGTTCGTTGATCCTTGCTAAGAGGCCCCTTTGTAGTGTCACTGACATGTGGGGTTTAAGTGACCTGGGGGGGTTATCGTCAAATCTCCCCGATGGAAGACCGAGGCGCCGATGACAACGGGAGGAGCTGCTCCGCCGACTGTGAACCTGGTTGTGAAGCAGGATGCGTCGCAAAACTCCTGCTCCCCAGCCAGTTATCGATCTCCGAGAATGAGCCGACGCCGTCGACAGTGCTACCTGCACCGTCGCCATCGCCGTGGCCACAGTCGCCGTCTCCATCGCCATGGCCGTAGCCGCCGTCTCCGTCGCCATGGCCGCAGCCACCGTGGCCCAGATCAGCAGCACGGTGGCCATGGCCAAGAGCAACACCTCCCCCATCAGCGCCCAAGTCGTCTGGATCCACCGCCGCCATGCCCGCCGCCGCCTAGGTCAGAGAGAGCGAGAGAGAGAGAAGTGCGAGAGGAGAGGGGAGAGAGTGAGTTGGTGCCGTGTTGTTGACCAGTGACCGACCCAACGACACGTTCCGACCAGCCAGCGCCTTTAACAGCCGTTTTGTTGGTGCAGTCAGCCGTCAGCTGACACGTCGCCTGACTTGCGGCCTAGCCTGGTATAATCTAACTTAAACTAGCCGAATTGTTAACTTTTCTGACATGGTAGTGTTTTGCCAAAAATTAGTACGAAAATGGTAGCTTTGTGATTTTTTCCAAAGTGGTAGTTTTCTATTAGCGTCGGTCATTATTGTAGGTTTTGGTTAAATACTCCCGACACTCGCTTCGGCCCTCCCGCGTCGCTCCCGCGAGCGACCGGGAGGCAACCCTAGCCGCTGCCGCTGCCGCCGGTCGCCTCCTACCTCCTCCTCCCTTGCCGTCGCCGAAGGGCGCCGCCGGGCAAAGCTCGTGCAGCGCCGGCGGCGGCGGGACCCCTCCTCCTCCCTCCTTGGTGGTGGCCGATGCGGGACAGCGCTGACGGGCTGTGGCGCGGCGCTGCTCGTGGGGCGCGGCGGCGTGGGGTTGGGCTCTCGCCGCGGTCACGGCTGGCCTCGACATCCGCGTGGATGGCTGCGTGGCGGTGGTGCGCGCCCGTACTGGTGGCGGCTGTGCAGCGGGATCCAGATCTGGCTACGGGCTACGATGCGGGCGGTGCGGGCTGTGGGCAGCGCAGGAGCCGGCGTCGTGCAATCTTGGTGCAGCGACTCAGCCGCTGGTGGGCTCTAGTGGCTAGTGGTGGGCAGGTTCGCGTGCTCTGGTGCCGGCCGCGGGTGTTGGAGGTGGTGCGCGCCTGTGGGGTTTCGGCGCCGTCCGGCGGTTGTTATCTGCTTGGTGGCGCAGGGTGGCGGCGATGGCTTCCCTTCTTCTAGATCTGAGCCGGCGGCGCGCGGGGCTGGGTGGGTTCACAGGCCAGCCCAGGTTGCACAGGCTGCTGCCACGTGGCCTCTTTGCCGTCTGCCAGCAGACGGCAAAGAGCTTTGCCGTCTGCCAGCAGACGGCAAAGTGGCTATATAGCCCCTGTTTTTTCTGTTTTTTGTTATATCAATTCATTTTCGCAGAAATTCAAACACATATATATATATTCAGAATCACATAGTTTCAAACATCAAACATCATACATCAAACGTAGTTTCAAACATCAAACATAGTTTCACCATCGTCATCAAACATCATACATCCAATTCATATATACATAGTTTCACAAACATCTAATATGTAAACAGTAGCATTATGCCCTTCCATGAAGTGAATCAAACCTGCAAAAATGGGAGTAAGAAATTAGAAGAAGAAGAAGAAGACTAGAAGAAGAGGAAGAAAAAGAAGAAGAAGAAGAAGAAGAAGAAGAAGAAGACTAGAAGAAGAAGAAGAAGAAGAAGAAGAAGACTAGAAGAAGAAGAAGAAGAAGAAGAAGAAGAAGACTAGAAGAAGAGGAAGAAAAAGAAGAAGAAGAAGAAGAAGAAGAAGAAGAAGAAGAAGAAGAAGAAGAAGAAGAAGAAGAAGAAGAAGACTAGAAGAAGAAGAAAAAGAAGAAGAAGAAGAAGAAGAAGAAGAAGAAGAAGAAGAAGAAGAAGAAGAGGAAGAAGAAGGAGAAGAAGAAGAAGAAGAAGAAGAAGAAGAAGAAGACTAGAAGAAGAAGAAGAAGAAGAAGAAGAAGAAGAAGAAGAAGAAGAAGAAGAAGAAGAAGAAGAAGAAGAAGAAGAAGAACAAGAAGAAGAAGAAGAAGAAGAAGAAGAAGAAGAAGAAGAAGAAGAACAAGAAGAAGAAGAAGAAGAAGAAGAAGAAGAAGAAGACTAGAAGAAGAGGAAGAAAAAGAAGAAGAAGAAAAAGAAGAAGAAGAAGAAGAAGAAGAAGAAGAAGAAGAAGAAGAAGAAGAAGAAGAAGAAGAAGAAGAAGAAGAAGACTAGAAGAAGAAGAAGAAAAAGAAGAAGAAGAAGAAGAAGAAGAAGAAGAAGAAGAAGAAGAAGAAGAAGAAGAAGAAGAAGAAGAAGAAGAGGAAGAAGAAGGAGAAGAAGGAGAAGGAGAAGAAGAAGAAGGAGAAGGAGAAGAAGGAGAAGAAGAATAGGAAGAAGAAGAAAGAAGAAGAAGAAGAAGAAGAAGAAGAAGAAGAAGAAGAAGAAGAAGAAGAAGAAGAAGGAATAGAGGAGAAGAAGAAGAAGAAGAAGGAGAAGAAGAAGGAGAAGAAGAAGAAGAAGAAGGAGAAGAAGAAGAAGAAGGAGAAGAGGAGAAGAAGGAGAAGGAGAAGGAGAAGAAGGAGAAGAAGAAGAAGAAGAAGAAGGAATAGAGGAGAAGAAGGAGAAGAAGAAGAAGAAGAAGAAGAAGAAGAAGAAGAAGAAGAAGAAGACGAAGAAGAAGAAGGAGAAGAAGGAGGAGAAGGAGAAGGAGAAGCAGGAGAAGCAGGAGAAGGAGAAGGAGGAGGAGGAGGAGGAGGAGGAGGAGGAGGAGGAGAAGGAGAAGGAGAAGAAGAAGGAGCTAAATAGGTCATATTAAGTCATTTTGGAGCTAAATAGGTCATTTTGGAGCATATTAAGTCATTTTGGAGCTAAATAGGGTTGTTATGTCATTTTTTAGCTAGCTAAGCATATTAAGTGATTTTGGAGGAATAAATGCTAAGAAGAAGAAGAAGAAGAAGATGATGATCCTATTCCTTCTTTTCCTCCTCTTCCTTGTTTTTCTTTCATCTTATTCATTATTGTGTCATTTTAGAGTTAACCTATCTAAGTATGCCATTTTTTTGCTAACCTAGGAAAATTATGTAAGTATAGGTCATTATTGTGCTTACCTTGGTAATTATGCCATTTTTGAGCTAAATTAGGTAAGTATATGCCATTTTAGAAGAAGAAGAAGACAAGAAGAAGACAAGAAGAAGAAGAAGAAAAGAAGACTAGAAGAAAAAGACTAGAAGAAGAAGAAGAAGAAGGTGTTTACCCTTTTCATTTTTGGAGGAAAAAATGCTAAGCATATTGAGTCATTTTGTTAAGCTAAACACTTGGGAAAACTTACCGTCATCATTTAGATGTAGGTGAAGGACCGGTCGCGCCAGTGGCAGACGGAGAAGCATCGGTCGATGCTTGTCGGGAGTTATGCTGCACCAAAGATCATTTGCAGTGTATCGTTAGCATGATGCAACTCAAATGTGAAGACTAGTAACTAATGACCATTCAAATGAAACTCACCGTGCCCGCTGGAGCAATGACTGGCATCGACGGAGGGGTCGTGCCATTGTTTTCGCACATGCTCTGCACATTTGGTTTTCTCGAGTCACTCATATTAGTTAGTAATGAAAGGAACATTACGTGCATGATTTGGCTAATATGCAGAAGAAACTTACCACGAAGAGCTCGTATAGGGCCCATTGACCCGCCTCGTTCCGGTTCCTCTCCTCCTCCAATAGCTTAGCCGTCCTCTCCTCCGCCTCCCTCTCCCTCGCCGCCGCCTGCCGTCTCTCTTCCTCTAGAAGCGCCTGGGTCCTCGCTTCTGCTTCCTCAAGAGCAGCCTGGGTCTTCGCTCTCTCTGCCTCAATAGCAGCCTGCAACACCACTCGTTAGCATTGTAATCATCGACGGCCGCACACACAATGTAATGGAGGAAAGGTATCTGAGTCCGTATAACTAACCTGGAATTCGAGCTCCATTGGCCGTGCACGAGGCCTTATCTCAGGATCGGAGCTGGTCTGGCGCTTCTTGATCTGCGGGAGAGTGCTAGTACAACGTATCAGTCCATCCCCAATGGCTAACAAGCCATGGTGCCTCCCGCCACCAGATATCATCACCAGCTCTGGATCAAGAGGTTGCTGGCTCGGGTTAAACTCCGGCCCTTTCCTCGCCTTCCCCTCATCTCTGTACCTCACAAGCTTGTTGTGGGAGGCGCGGTTGCTGAATTTCTCTGGATCATCGAGGTCAGACACAGAGAATGCCTTGGCCTTCTTGTACGAGGCAGTATTGGACATGGCATAGAGGTCGAACAGCTCTGGCACTGGAGCCTTGTTGTGCTGCGCCTAAAAGAGAGGAACAGAGTATTAGTTAAGGGCTCAAGCTAGCATGAAGAATGAATTTGCATGAATCATGAAGCAAACCACATACCCAGTTTTCCCCGAACCCACGTAGGTTGACGCTGCCTAGATGGTGTGGAACACCTTTCATTTGGGCACGCTTCTCCTTTGCAGTACCCCGTGGGCCCCACTTTGGTCTTTGTCGTCTGCTGGCAGACGGCAAAGAACTCTTTGCCGGCAGACGGCAAAGAAGTGCAGATGGCAAAGAGCCTCTTTGCCATCAGCATGTTCTTTGACGTCTGCTTTGTAAAAGCAGACGGCAAATATGCTCTTTGCCATCTGCCAGCAGACGGCAAAGAGCTGGCAGATGGCAAAGTCCCTGATTCCAGTAGTGGGAGGCGTAGGATGAAGATGGTCACTCTCAAACAACCCTGCAATCAAATACAAGAAATCTCTTGTGTCCCCAACACACCAAATACAATGGTAAATTGTATAGGTGCACTAGTTCGGGGAAGAGATGGTGATACAAGTGTAGTATGGATGGTAGATATAGGTTTTTGTAATCTAAAAATAAAAAAACAGCAAGGTCGCAAGTGATAAAACGGAGCACAAACGGTATTGCAATGCTTGAAAACAAGGCCTAGGTTTCATACTTTCACTAGTGCAATCTCTCAACAATGCTAACATAATTTAATCATATAACAATCCCTCAACGTGCGACAAAGAATCACTCCAAAGTTCCTATTAGCGGAGAACATAAGATAGAAATTATTGTAGGGTACGAAACCACCTCAAAGTTATCCTTTCCGATCAATCTATGTAACATCCCAAAATTCTAAATTTTGGAATGTTATATTAATTAAATAAATATGATTGATTGTTTGATTGTTTGTTTGAATGACTGACTGAAAATGAGTGAAATTTGAAACTTTTTGAAACTTTAATGAGAGGGAATGAAATGACTTTCCCAAAACTTTCACTTTGCATTTTGATATCCATGAATTCAAATTCATTTCATCACAAAACCCTAGAGTGAAGATGACATGACTTCTTCCATTTAAAGAAATGAAAAGGGATTTGAAAATGATTTGAATTTCATTTGAAATATTTTCAAATTCAAAAATGATTTTCATGAGGGAAGATAAAATGACTTCTTCAAATTATATGAAATATGAGTTGGAAGTTTAAAAGAAAGGATTTGAAAGTGGTTTGAAATTCAAACTCAAACCCAATTTGGAGTTATTTGGTTTTTATTCAATTTATTTTTCTCCAAAAATAAAATATATGGAAAATAGGGTAAAATGATTCCCTACAATATAAAAGTGGAGAAAAATGAATTTGAAATCATTTTGGTATTTTAAAATAGTTATATTTGATTTTTAAATGCAACAGTAGCACTGTTTGAATTTTGACATTTTGTGTGTATTTTATTTGAACTTGAAAAATAGTTCATCTTGTAGGAAATGTTTTTATGAAAATTTTGACATATAATATGTCTATATAGTATTTTTATTTTATTTGTTATATTCTACTTTTCTTGTCTGTCTTTCTCTTTAAAAGGTTGTTTTAAAATTTGCCGAAGCCACCCGAGGCCCATCTCTCTCTCTCTCCCACCCCACAGCCCACCTGGCCAGGCCGGCCCATCCCTCCCCGCGGCCCGCTCGCAGGCGTGAACCGTTATGCTCCGGTCGCCCGCTCTTGCTCACCTCTCCCTCGCTCGCTCTCCGGTCACCGACAGGTGGGACCCACCTGTCGGACCCTTCATCGACCCCGCGCCGGATCCGTATCCCGCCGCCGCCGCGACCACCCCGCATCCTTCGGGATTCGATCGATCTCCGCAGCCCCTTTCGCAAGTTTTGTCCCCTATAAATACTCCCCTACTCCTCCTCGTCCGATTTTCGGAAAAATCTCGATCTCCCGTGCCCGTTTCACCCTGATCCGATCTCGCCGGAGTCCGCTAGCAGAAGCTTCTGCCACCATCATTTTCGTCGCCACCAAGGGTACCGAGATCCTCTTTTTCCACCTATATGCTTCGCCTCTGTCTCCTCTCTTTCCCTCACCTCCTAATTCGCGCAGGGACGCCCCAGAACGAGTCAATCGAGCTCGCAGATCTCGCCGGCGCCGCCCATGCTCCAGCCTCCCTCCGCCGTCACCAGAGGATGCCACCGACAACGATGAGGTAACTTACGAGCTCGCCTCCCCTAGCTGCGCCCCGTCCGATCCTCCCTGGAGTTCGGCGACCACCAAGACGAGCGCCACGACCACCTCCCGACGCCGCGCTGCCGTCTTCCTCGACTTCGGCGGCCACCTCCACTGTGTTCCCGGTGAGCATCTCGCCACCGTCCGATCATAGATCTAGGGATTAGATTAGATTGGTTTCATTTTTTTCCCAAACCGTTTTCTTCTAATTAGTGGCCGTTCGCTAGATAAGCTAGTTAGCGGACGCCACCCAGCCGATCATCGTGCGCCACGTCGCAAGGGATCTATTTTTTTTATTTACTTAGCCGCGACCACCGAATACCCTAAGTTTCGGCCACCCGCCCGGTTTTGTTAGCGAACGCACGCCCTAGGCCAATCAGAACGCAACACGTGGCCACTGGCCGATCCGAAGTTTTGTCTTTATTTTAGTTTCTGTTTTAAAAACATAAATAGTTTCAATCTTAGATTGCTTATATCTTTTAGGTTTTTAATCCAAATTGAGTGATTCTTTTTGCATTGGATTCAGAATTTTATGAAGTTTCTGATGGTGCGCTTGGGTTTCAAATTTGAGTATTTTAAATTTGAATTTGCTGAATTTTGTTATAATCACTATTTTGGCCCTAGTTTGAATTCTAGAATAGATTTTTGAGTGCTTCTTTTTGCTACGGGTCACTTGTGAGTTTGTTCATCAGTAGGTTTAATTTGAGTATTTTTTAGCATATTTTAAATTAGGGTTTATTAGAAACAGTACTGTTTTGCATGTATGATTGTTTCAGCTATTAAATTGTTGTTTTAAGTTATTTTAAATTAATTCTTTTTGTCACTTTTGACAAATTGAATTGTGTCTCTGTTGGTTAACAGTAGGTATAATTTTAGAATTTATTTTTATGGTTTAGATACTGTTTTGTTTTATTGTTGATTAGTTATTTAGTTATAGTTAATAGAATAGTTTTATTATTACAAAAGTAATTCTTTTGCCACTTTAAGTTATTTTATTTTTGTTTGTGTTAATTAGGAGTAAATTAGTTTTTATGGTTATTTAGTATGGATTAGTATTGTTTTAATGTATGCTTGGTTGTTAATCGTTTTAGTGTTAACTATATAGTTATAGTAGTTGTTACATTAGTTCTTTTTACTAGTTAATAATTTAGTAAAATACTTTCTGTTGTTTTATTAAAATTGTATTTTTCTTTGCTGTAGAAAAGTTATTTTAGTGTTGTTATGAGAGCTATTGGTTGTTATTGTGTGAGTTGGTTTCCCTTGTTTTCTTTGAAGTTTTCTTTGGATTTTTGTTTGGATTTCTTGGATTTTATTATTATTTTGTTTATTGCTTTTGATTGATAGTATTGATTGCTAGAGTTGTTTGCTTACGTGAATGCACTGTTTGACTATATAGATTTTCATCGGAGTGACGAATAGTTCTACAAGTCATTTTTCTAAGAGCGTTATTATCTTCATCAAGTAATACCAGGCAAGTTCACTTTGACCATCTATTTTTACCTAAGTTTTATTTGCATGTAGTATCATCCTTTCAACAATTCCTCAAGTAGTGATATTAAATCTTGTAGTTGAGTAGAATGCATGAGGTAGGAACCCATCTCCCTGTTACCAAGCCCGGGACGTTGTTTAGTTTTAATGCTACGCTAAAGTAGACGGGGTTTGGTATGAGTGTCCGGGAGTGGTGTGAGAAGGTGGACTCTACGTCAATGACGACAACTTCATGATGGCATCTACAAGGACTGCATCTTCAAGGCCTCAAGATTTTGAGACTCAAGACAAAATTTCAATACACACTACTGGGTGAAGGATGGATTTGATGGGCACCCTGGAGTAACCAGTGGATGGCCGGGATGCATGGAGAAGCGCCATGACATCTTGAGGAAAGCTTCACCCATACTCAAAGAGACGGAAGAATACTTCATGCCCGGAAGCTTACCTGTGCAACCGCAAGTCCTTATGGGCTCTGGCTTGGTTGACCCTAGTTGTGACTCTGGCTGGGACGGTGCTAGCAGATGTAGAACTACGGTAGGATTGGATGAGCACCGGACAGTGGTCAGAGGAACTCTTCGGAAGACCATGTTTCGGTCGTCTTGTTCTCAAACACCCTGAAGTGCGGGAACGTAAAGAGAGGGATCGAATCTTGTGGGTAAAGTGCACAACACTCTGCAGAGTTAAAACCTAATCGATTAGCCATGTCCCCGGTTACGGACAACTTGAGCCTCTGGACTTGGATCTATCTCAGAACTCTCAACACCGGACTGATAACTAATTGTGGGCAACTTATGATACTTGTGGGCTATGAGACATCGGTTGGCGGAACCATGTCATAACTCCGTAGTGAAAACTCCTGATTATTCCTTTGATGTAGGGAAAATAAAAGCAGCTTTTACGCAAACAAAACTCAGACACGGAGCCACAAAGCCATATTGCATATAGAATAGTTTTATCATCTGTTTCTCTTATTTGTGATCTTGCCGGTGCATTCAATATACTGACCTACATGGCTGCAACGTATCATGTTGCAGGATTTTTTCTACGACGAGTGAGTTTCGTTGTAGGGTTACGGTCTACACTCAACTTGCCGATGGCATTGATGGGACTCCACACCCGTTTGATTGTTTCCGCTGAGACTTATGAGGTATATATCAGTTTTACGTTATTTATACATGTGATTGCACTTTGATATATACATTGATGTACTGTGTGTGCCAGCATACTGATCCAGGGATGGCACAGATACACAGAGGCTTGACCGTTTGAGGTCGGGTCGCTACAATCTATTGAGCCATCCGTATAAGTGTCACAAACAACCCAAGAGTTCATACGAAAATAACACCATATGATACGCATCAACCAACTCTAATGTCACCTAGATGCTCCAATGTCACCACAAGTATCCATGAGTTGATTATTCGATATGCATCAAACAACTTCAAATTTATAATATTCAATTCACACAAAGAACTTCAAAGAGTACCCCAAAATTTCTTATCGAAGAAAAGATAATGAAAACGTGCAACCAACCCCTATGCCTAGATCACCCCAAGGTCACGGGAATCCGCGAGTTGATCATCAAAACATACATCAAGTGACTCAATAGAATACCCCATTGTCACCACGGGTATCCACATGCAAGACATACATCAAGTGTTCTCAAATCTGAAATATTCAATCCAACAATAACGAAACCTCAAAGGGAAAGACTCAATTCATCATAAGAAGATAGAGAGGGAAGAAACACCATATGATCCAACTATATTAACAAATCTCGCGATACATCAAGATCGTGCCAAATCAAGAACACGAGAGAGAGAGAGAGAGAGGTCAAACACATAGCTACTGGTACATACCCTCAGCCCCGAGGGTGAACTACTCCTTCCTCGTCATGGAGACCGCCGGGATGATGAAGATGGCCTCCGACGATGATTTCCCCCTCCGGCAGAGTGCCGGAACAGGGCTCCGGATGAGATCGCTTTGGTACAGAGGCTTGCGGCGGCGGCGTCGAAGTTCTAGGTTTAGTTCTGGGGTTTTTGGTATTTATAGGAATATGTGGCGTTGGAATCACGTCAGGGGGGTCCACGAGGAAGCGGCAAGCTCGGGGGGCGTGCCCTAGGGGGGGCGCCCCCAGGCTTGTCGTGCCCTCGTGGCTCTTCTAGCACTTCCTGGAAGCTTCGGGGTTCTCTTTTTGTCCATAAAAAATCACCGTAAATTTTGGGCCCATTCCGAGAACTTTTGTTTCTGCACAAAAACAACACCACGGTTGTTCTGCTGAAAATAGCGTCAGTCCGGGTTAGTTCTAATCAAATCATACCAAAACCATATAAAATTGTTATAAACATGGCATGAATACTTCATAAATTATAGATACGTTGGAGACGTATCAGCATCCCCAAGCTTAATTCCTGCTCGTCCTCGAGTAGGTAAATGATAAACGAAATAATTTATGAAGTGTGAATGCTAGCATAGTGCACAAGTTTGATCAATGATAATTTCAGTCACTTTTTCTAGGATCATTATATATCATAAACAGTAGCTCATCTTATAAAACTTCTCATGATCAAGTAGCAAGCTATTCACATGCTAAACTATAGACCATAAACTTTCTTGAAAACTAACAAACTATGTTCTCAGTCATCAAACAATTGCAATTCATCTTATTTTCAGGAAGGGTCTATGCAAGAGCTTTGATTTAGCAAATTCCACATACTCAACTATCATATAGTCTTCCATGATTGCTGACACTCAAAGCATATTTTTAGAACAAACCGTTTCAGTCAAACACAGAGGAAGATAGGGGCTTAATGTTTTGCCTCCCAACTTATTTATCTCAGGGATAATGACAACAATAATAACTCATGATCACCTATATTCAACTGGATATATGTGCCTGGATCTTTCCCCACCACATGATGCTTGCCAAGAGAGAAAATGAAAACGGAATAGAGAAGAACACTATTGACTCTTGCATAAAAGTAAATACATAAAGTAAAATATAGGCTCTTCGCAGAGGGAAGCAGAGGTTGTCATGTGCTTTTTATTTTTGGATGTGCAAGCTCTTAATGCAAAGGAACGTCACTTTATATTGCCCCCCGTGATAGCAACCTTTATTATGCAGTCCGTCGCTTTTATTTCTTCACCATCACAAGTTCGTACAAAGCTTATTTTCCCTTACAATAAAAGATCATACATATTAAGGAGCAATTTTTATTGCTTTTGCACCGATGACAACTTACTTGAAGGATCTTATTCAATCCATAGGTAGATATAGTGGACTCTCATGACATGAAACTGGGTTCAAAGGTTTTGGATGCACAAGTAGTATCACTACTTAGTGCGGATTTTTGGCTAGCAAAGGATAGGGGGCAAGCACCACATGTTAGAGGATCCAAGAACATATAACTTCTATGTGAATATAAACAAACATAACCCATTACGTTGTCTTCCTTGTCCAACGTCAACTACTTGATAAAGTTTGAAAATAATTAATGGGGGCTCACAATCATAGAAGATGTCCAAGATAGTATATTTATATGTGAAATCTCTCTTCCTTCAATATTCTTTCATGAATTGTTCAAGTGACCAATGATGTGTTTGCTAACTTTCAATAAATTTTACCACTTATACTTCTTTTATGTGAAGTCACTACTCCCCATGGGACAAGCATATGAAGCATATATAATTTCATATTTATGACATTCAATTCATTCAACAATTCACTCTTAGGATATAAGTGAAGCACGAGAGTAAATGACAAACTACTCCAAAAGATATAAGTGAAGATCAATGAGTAGTCCAACAATTCAGTGGCTATGTGAAGACTCTCTATCAATAAAAACTTTCAGATCTAATGATTTTATTAAAACAGCAAACAAAATGAAAATAAAAGGACACTCCAAGAATAGCACATATCATGTGAACAAGTAAAAACTTAGGCGAACCGATAGGTGCTGATGAAGAAAGGTGGGATGCCCACCGGGACATCCCCAAGCTTAGTTGCTTGAGACTTCTTGGAATGTTATCTTGGTGCGCCTTGGGCATCCCCAAGCTTGAGCTCCTTTGTCTCCTTAATTCCTCTCATATCATGGCTTCTCCTAAATCTTAAAACTTCATCCACACAAAACTCAACAAGAACTCATGAGATAAGTTAGTATAAATCAACTCAAAACCTTAACATTCTCTACTGTAGAAATTCACTAAAATTATAATTAAACATTGCATACTAAATTCCTCTGCATATTTAATACTCCTATCCACAAATAGAAACATTAAATAGGCAAACATATGCAAACAATGCAACTATAACAGCAATCTGCCAAAACAGAACAGTCTTTAAAGGGTGAATAAGAATTCATACTTCACTAACTCCAAAAATTCTGAAAAATTACCACGTGATAGAGAACTCATGCATGCTTACTTTGTAAAAAATTCATATTTTTATCATGTTCGGATAGTTCACAAAAATTCAGGACATAACAGAAAACTTTCTGTTTTCAAACAGCAACACATAAACTTGCAAACTGAGCATGGTAAAGGCTATAATTGGCATTTTATTGAAATAAAAGATACAAAACATGATTATTGATAACATAAAACAAATCTCAACAAAATTAAATGACGCTCCAAGCAAAACTCATATTATGTGATGAATAAAAATATAGCTCCAAGTGAGGTTACCGATAATGTTGAAGACGAAAGAGGGGATGCCTTCCGGGGCATCCCCAAGCTTAGACGCTTGAGTCTTCCTTGAATATTAACTTGGGGTGTCTTGGGCATCCCCAATCTTAGGGTCTTGCCGCTCCTTATTCTCCTCATATCGTTATCTCACCCAAAACTTGAAAACTTCAATCACACAAAACTTAATGGAACTTTGTGAGATAGGTTAGTATGATAAAAATAAATCATCCACTTAGGTACTGTAAAGGCAAGATTCATAATTGTTATTACATAATTCTACTGTATTTCATCATTTCCACAATTTATATTACTCAATATAAGCTATGGAAACACTAAAACAAGCAAACTATGCACCGAAAACAGAATCTGTCAAAAACAGAACAGCATGTAGTGAGCGATTTAAAAACCATACTTCTGTACCTCCAAAAACACTTAAAAATTAGGACAACGTAAAAAATTTGCAACCCAATGCTCTGTAAAAATTTCAGAATTTTCTCACTCTCCAGTACAGAATAGAAATTCCATCACTGGACGCAAAAGTTTCTGTTTTTGCACATAATCAAATCAACAAGTATCCACATTATCCCAAAGGCTTTACTTGGCAAATTATTGAAAGAAAACATATAGAACATGATTACTACAGTAGCTTAATCATGTGGACACACAAAAACAGTAGGTATAAATATTGGGCTGTCTCTCAACAAGCGCTTTTCTTTAATGCCTTTTAGCTAGGCATGATGATTTCAATGATGCTCACATAAGAATAAAGAATTGAAACATAAAGAGAGCATCATGAATCATATGACAAGAAAATTTAAGCCTAACCCTCTTCCTATGCATAGGGATTTTTTGAGCAAACAATTTATGGGAGCAAGAATCAACTAGCATAGGAAGGCAAAACAAGTATAACTTCAAAACTTTCAACACATAGAGAGGAAACTTGATGTTATTGAAATATGTATAAGCATATCTTCCCCTCTCATAATAATTTTCAGTAGCATCATGAATGAATTCAACAATATAACTATCACATAAAGCATTCTTTTCATGATCCACAAGCATAGAATTTTTATTACTCTCCACATAAGCAAATACATTCTCATCAATAATAGTGGGAGCAAGTTCAACAAAATAACTGTCATGAGATACTTGATTGACATAACCAAATTGAACATTAAAATCATGATGACAAGTTTCATGGGTATTATTACTCTTTATAGCATACATGTCATCACAATAATCATCATAGATAGCAACTTTGTTGTCATAATCAATTGAAACCTCTTCCGAAATAGTGGAATCATCTTTAAATAAAGTCATGACCTCTCCAAATCCACTTTCATCAATATAATCATCATAAATAGGAGGCATACTTTCATCATAATAAATTTTCTCATCAAAACTTGGGAGGTTAAAAATATCATATTCATCAAACATAGCATCCCCAAGCTTATGGCTTTGCGTATCATTAGCATCATGGGTATTCATAGAAAGCATACTAACAACATTGCAATCATGCTCATCATTCAAAGGACTCATATTAAATATTTTATTAAATTCATCCTCTAACAATTGAGCACAATTATCGGAATCGATATTTTCAAGAAAGGCATTATAAAGATAAAGCATTTGAGGCAACCTCAATTCCATTGTTTTGTAGTTTTCTTTTATAAACCAAACTAGTGATAAAACAAGAAACTAAAAGATTCAATTGCAAGATCTAAAGATATAATTCAAGCACTCACCTCCCCGGCAACGGCGCCAGAAAAGAGCTTGATGTCTACTACGCAACTTTTATTCTTGTAGACGTTGTTGGGCCTCCAAGTGCAGAGTTTTGTAGGACAGTAGCAAATTTCCCTCAAGTGGATGACCTAAGATTTATCAATCCGTGGGAGGCGTAGGATGAAGATGTGATACGTCTATTTTGCATCATGTTTTGCTACTGTTATTTATAATGTTTTTAATCAATATAACACTTTGTGAAGCAATTCTAATGCCTTTTCTCTCTTAATATGCAAGATTTACACAAGGAGGGAGATTGCCGGCAGCTGAAATTCTGGACCTGAAAAAGCTATGTCAGAGATACCTATTCTGCACATCTCCAAATGAGCTGAAATTTCACGGAGATTTATTTTGGAATAAATAAAAAATACTGGAAGCAAGAAGTACTAGAGGGGGCCACCCAGGTGCCCACGAGGCACCGGGGCGTGCCACCCCCCCCCCTCCCCAAGCGCGCCCTGGTGGCTCGTGGGGCCCCTGGCCAGCCTCTGGCCCCCATTTTCTGGTATATAAGTCCATTTGCCCTAGAAAAAATATAGAGAAGACTTTCAGGACGGTGCGCCGCCGTCTCGAGGCGGAACTTGGGCAAGAGCACTTTTGCTCTCCGGTGGAGCGTTTCTGCCGGGGATACTTCCCTCCGGGAGGGGGAAATCGTCGCCATCGACATCACCAGCGATCCTCTCATCGTGGGAGGACTAATCTTCATCAACATCTTCACCAGCACCATCTCATCTCAAACCCTAGTTCATCTCTTGTATTCAATCTTTGTCTCAAAACCTTAGATTGGTACCTGTGGGTTGCTAGTAGTGTTGATTACATCTTGTAGTTGATGCTAGTTGGTTTATTTGGTGGAAGATTATATGTTCAGATCTATTATGCTATTCAATACCCCTCTGATCTTGGACATGAGTATGTTTTGTGAGTAGTTACTTTTGTTCTGGAGGACATGGGAGAAGTCTTGTCATAAGTAATCATGTGAATTTGGTATTCGTTCGATATTTTGATGATATGTATGTTGTTGATTCCCTTAGTGGTGTCGTGTGAACGTTGACTACATGACTCTTCACCATTTTTGGGCCTAAGGGAATGCATTGTGGAGTAGTAATTAGATGATGGGTTGCTAGAGTGACAGAAGCTTAAACCCTAGTTTATGCGCTATTCCGTAAGGGGCTGATTTGGATCCATATGTTTAATGCTATGGTTAGAGTTACCTTAATTCTTCTTTCGTAGTTGCGGATGCTTGCGAGAGGGGGTAATCATAAGTGGGAGGCTTGTTCAAGTAAGAACATCACCTAAGCACCGGTCCACCCACATATCAAATTATCAAAGTAGCGAACGCGAATCAAACAAACATGATGAAAGTGACTAGATGAAATTCCCATGTGTCCTCGAGAACGCTTTACTTACTATAAGAGATCATTCTGGCTTGTCCTTTGCTATAAAAAGGATTGGGCCACCTTGCTGCACTCTTTGTTACTATTGCTACTTGTCACTTGTTGCAAATTATCTTGCTATGAAACTACTCGTTACCGACAATTTCAGTGCTTGCAGAAAATACCTTGCTGAAAACCGCTTGTCATTTCCTTCTGCTCCTCGTTGGGTTCGACACTCTTACCTATCGAAAGGACTATGATTGATCCCGTATACTTGTGGGTCATCAAGACTCTTTTCTAGCACCGTTGGAGGGGAGTGAAGCGCCTTTGGTGAGTGGAATTTGGTAAGGAAACATTTATATTACGTGCTGAAATTTACTGTCACTTGTCACTATGGAAAGTAATCCTTTGAGGGGTTTGTTCGGGGTATCTTCACCTCGACCGGAAACACAAATTTTTGCTCCTCAACCTACTGCACCAACTGAAAATATTTATTATGAGATTCCTCCGGGTATGATAGAGAAACTGCTAGCTAATCCTTATGCAGGAGATGGAACGGTACATCCTGATATGCACTTGATCTATGTGGATGAAATTTGTGGATTGTTTAAGCTTGCAGGTTTATCCGGAGATGGAGTTAAGAATAAAGTATTCCCTTTATCTTTGGAGGGAAAGGCATTGATGTGGTATAGGCTATGTGATGATACTGATACATGGGACTGGAACCGATTGAAACTAGAATTCCATCAGAAATTTTATCCTATGCATTTGGTTCATCGTGATCGGAATTATATATATAATTTTTGGCCTCGTGAAGGAGAAAGCATCGCTCAAGCATGGGGGAGGCTTAAGTACATGATGTACACATGCCCCAATCATGAGCTCTCAAAAGAAATTATCCTACATAATTTTTATGCTCGGCTTTCTCATGATAATCAAACCATGCTCGATTCTTCTTTGACTGGCTCCTTTATGAAGAAAACTATTGAATTCAGATGGGATCTTCTGGAAAGAATTAAACACAACTCTGAAGATTGGGAACTCGACAAAGGTAATGAGTCAGGTATAATACTTAAGTTCGATTGTGTTAAATCTTTTATGGCCACCGATGCTTTTCATAAGTTTAGCACTAAATATGGATTTGACTCTGAGATAGTAGCTTCATTTTGTGAATCATTTGCTACTCATGTTGATCTCCATAAGGAGAAGTGGTTTAAATATCATCCCCTTGTTAAAGAAAAGATTGAGGAACCCGTTAGTGTTAAAGAAGAAACAATTGTTTACCATGCTGATCCAGTTGTGCCTACTACTTATATTGAGAAACCACCTTTTCCTGTTAGGATTAAGGAACATGCCAAAGTTTCAACTGTGGTTAACAAAAGTAATATTAGAGCACCTAGACCCCCTGAACAAATTAAAGTTGAACCCAATGTTGCTATCGTTAAAGATCTCTTAGTCGATAATATAGATGGGCATGTTATTTACTTTTGTGAGGAGGCTGCTAGAATTGCTAAACCTGTTAGAAATTAACGAGATATGTTAGACAAGAACAAGCCCGTAGTTGGCATGCCGGTTGTTTCTGTCAAGATTGGAGATCATTGCTATCATGGTTTGTGTGATATGGGTGCTAGTGTGAGTGCTATCCCATTTTCTTTATATCAAGAAGTAATGCATGATATTGCACCTGTTGAGATTGAAGATATTGATGTTACTATTAAACTAGCGAATAGAGATACTATTACACCACTTGGGACTGTTAGAGATGTTGAAGTCTTGTGTGGTAAAATCAAATACCCTACTGATTTCTTAGTACTTGGTTCGCAACAAGATAATTTTTGTCCTATCATATTTGGTAGACCTTTCTTGAATACCGTTAATGCTGAAATTGATTGTGTTAAAGAAAAGGTTTGAGTTAAGTTTGGTGATATATCTCATGAGTTTAATTTCTCCAAATTTTGTAGACAACCTCATGATAAAGAATTGCCTAGCAAAGATGAAATTATTGGTCTTGCTTCTATTGCCGTACCTTCTACTGAAACGTTAGAACAATATTTGCTAGACCATGAAAATGATATGCATATGAATGAAAGAAATGAAATAGATAAGATGTTCTTTGATCAACCACCTATCCTTAAACACAATTTGCCTGTTGAAACTCTTGGAGGCCCTCCTCCACCTAAGGGAGATCCTGTATTTGAATTGAAGCAATTGCCTGATACATTGAAATATGCTTATCTTGATGAAAAGAAGATATATCCTGTTATTATTAGTGCTAACCTTTCAGCGCATGAAGAAAAGAGATTACTAAAAACTCTGAGGAAGCACCGAGCTGCTATTGGATATACTCTTGATGATCTTAAGGGCATTAGTCCCACTCTATGTCAGCACAAAATTAATATGGAGCCTGATGCTAAACCAGTTGTCGACTACCAACGACGATTAAATCCTAAGATGAAAGAGGTGGTAAGAACCGAAATATTAAAACTTCTGGAAGCAGGTATAATCTATCCCATAGCTGATAGTAGATGGGTAAGTCCCGTTCATTGTGTCCCTAAGAAAGGAGGTATTACCGTTGTTCCGAATGATAAAAATGAACTCATTCCACAAAGAATTGTGTCGGGGTACGACCATCTATGGGGCCATGCAGCCCCTTTGTGGTTCGGCGGGGAGGATCGGCGCGCACAAAGAGCATGAACAATGGAACGCGAGGGGCTTTACCCAGGTTCGGGCCGCTGAGAAGCGTAAAACCCTACTCCTGCTTTTGGTGTATTAGTGGTGTGGAAGCACAGTACAAGGAGCGCTTCTCCCGGCAAGGTGCGGAGAGAGCAGCTACGCGAGAGGTGCTTGTGTTTGAAAAGGGGTCCGAATCCTCTAAACTGTTGCCTTGGCCCTCCTTTTATAGTCCAAGGTGTTACCACAGTGGCAAAACAATAATTACAGCGTGACTAGATAGTGAACAGTGCTATCATACCTAACTCTGCCAGTTTAGGACAAGGGCATTAAATGCAGCGCTTGGGTGTCGTGTGGAGAGGCAGTCCCGGCAAGGTTTCTGCACCGCTTGCCCAGCTACCTCGTATTATCTTGACACGCCTCCTGGACGGGTGTCATTAGAGGCAAATCTTGTCCCAGCGAGCTGACACGTGCCCGACAAGCCTCACCAACCAACCTGCGCGGTAGACACCTCACGCATCAGCGAACACCTGTGCGGCGAGGTGGAGCGCTGGAGGGCTGGCATAAGCTTGCCGGCATGGAGCTTGCCGGGTCTTCACCTTGCCAGTTTATGCTTGCCGGCAAGGAGTGTCTTCACCTTTGGTACGGGTTGAATGCCGAGCCTTGAGCTTCTCTCTGGTAGCTCCTTCGGCTGCACTTGGAGTCTTGGCCTTGGCAGTTCCTGGCAAGGCCTTGGCCGGCAAGGAGGCTGCTACTGTCTGTGCATAAGTCAGGGTATAAAATACCCATGTTTTATACACCGACAAATTGTAAGCGGTTATAGGATGGTAATTGATTTTAGAAAATTAAACAAAGCTACTAGAAAAGATCATTACCCTTTACCTTTTATTGATCAAATGTTAGAAAGATTGTCTAAGCATACACACTTTTGTTTCCTAGATGGTTATTCTGGTTTTTCTCAAATACCCGTATCACAACCCGATCAAGAGAAAACCACTTTTACTTGTCCTTTTGGAACTTATGCTTATAGACGTATGCCTTTTGGTTTATGCAATGCACCTGCTACCTTTCAAAGATGTATGACTGCTATATTCTCTGACTTTTGTGAAAAGATTGTTGAGGTATTCATGGATGATTTCTCTGTTTACGGAACTTCTTTTGATGATTGCTTAAGCAACCTTGATCGAGTTTTGCAGAGATGTGAAGAAACTAATCTTGTCTTGAATTGGGAGAAGTGCCACTTTATGGTGAATGAAGGCATTATCTTGGGGCATAAAATTTCTGAAAGAGGTATTGAAGTTGACAAAGCTAAAGTTGATGCTATTGAGAAAATGCCATGTCCTAAAGATATTAAAGGTATAAGAAGTTTCCTAGGTCATGCTGGTTTCAATAGGAGATTTATTAAAGACTTCTCTAAAATTTCTAGGCCTCTTACCAATCTTTTCCAAAAATATGTTCCATTTGTTTTTGATGATGATTGTCTAGAAGCCTTTGAAACACTTAAGAAAGCCTTAACCACTGCACCTATTGTTCAACCACCTGATTGGAACTTGCCTTTTGAAATTATGTGTGATGCTAGTGATTATGCTATTGGTGCTGTTCTAGAACAGAGAGTTGATAAGAAATTAAATGTTATCCATTATGCTAGTAAAACTCTAGACAGTGCCCAAAGAAATTATGCTACTACTGAGAAAGAATTTCTAGCAGTTGTGTTTGCATGTGATAAATTCAGATCTTACATAGTTGATTCTAAAGTAACTGTTCACACCGATCATGCTACTATTAAATATCTTATGGAAAAGAAAGATGCTAAACCTAGACTCATTAGATGGGTTTTATTGCTACAAGAATTTGACTTGCATATTATTGATAGAAAGGGAGTTGAGAATCCTGTAGCGGATAATTTGTCTAGAATGAAAAATGTTCTTGATGACCCACTACCTATTAATGATGATTTTTCTGATGAACAATTAGCCGTCATAAATGCTTCTCGTAATACTCCTTGGTATGCAGACTATGCTAATTACATTGTTGCTAAATACATACCACCTAGTTTCACATACCAATAAAAGAAAAAGTTCTTCTTTGATTTAAGACATTACTTCTGGGATGACCCACATCTTTATAAAGAAGGAGTAGATGGTATTATTAGACATTGTATACCTACGCATGAACAGGAACAAATCCTACGGAAGTGTCATTCCGAGGATTACGGAGGACACCATGCGGGAGACAGAACTGCACACAAGGTATTACAATCTGGTTTTTATTGGCCTACTCTTTTCAAGGATGATCGTAAGTTTGTCCCATCTTGTGATGAATGTCAAAGAATTGGTAATGTTGGTAGATGTCAGGAAATGCCTATGAATTATTCACTTGCTATTCAACCATTTGATGTTTGGGGATTTGATTATATGGGACCTTTTCCTAAATCCAATGGGTATACACATATTTTAGTTGTTGTTGATTACGTTACTAAGTGGGTAGAAGCTATTCCAACTAGTAGTGCTGATCATAACACTTCTATTAAAATGCTTAAAGAAGTTATTTTCCCGAGGTTTGGAGTCCCTAGATATTTAATGACTGGTGGTGGTTCACATTTTATTCATGGTGCATTCCGAAAATTGCTTGCTAAATATGATGTCAACCATAGAATTGCATCTCCCTATCACCCTCAAACTAGCGGTCAAGTTGAATTGAGCAATAGAGAAATAAAATTAATTTTGCAAAAAACCGTCAATAGATCTAGAAAGAATTGGTCTAAGAAACTTGACGATGCATTATGGGCTTATACAACTGCTTATAAAAATCCTATGGGTATGTCTCCTTATAAAATGGTTTATGGAAAAGCATGTTATTTACCTCTTGAGTTAGAACATAAAGCATATTGGGCAATTAAAGAACTCAATTATGATTTCAAACTTGCCGATGAAAAGAGGTTATTTGATATTAGCTCATTAGATGAATGGAGAACCCAAGCTTATGAAAATGCCAAATTGTTTAAAGAAAAAGTTAAAAGATGGCATGATAGAAGAATTCAGAAACGGGAATTTAAAGTGGGTGAGCAAGTTCTATTGTACAATTCTCGTTTGAGATTCTTTGTAGGAAAACTTCTCTCTAAATGGGAAGGACCGTATATCATCGAAGAAATTTATCGCTCCGGAGCCATCAAAATAAACAACTCCGAAGGCACTAATCCGAGAGTGCTGAATGGGCAAAGAATTAAGCACTATATTTCAGGTACTCCTATTAATGTTGAAACTAATATTATTGAAACAATTACACCGGAGGAATACATAAGAGAGACCTTCCGGAACACTCCAGAACCCTGAAAAGGAAGAGGTATGTGATACGGTAAGTAAACTGACTCCAAAAATTCCATAAAAATACTTTCTGTCAGTTTTGGAATATTAGAAAAAATACAAAAATAAGAAACAGCCGAGGGGACCCACCTGGTGCCCACGAGGCACCAGGGCACGCCACCCCCCCAGGCGCGCCCTGGTGGCTCGTGGGCCCCTCGTGAGCCCTCCCGACTCCGTTTTCCTCTGAATTACTTGTTTTGCAAGATAAAAAATCTTTATATATACTCCCGGACATTTTGACCACCGTATCGCAGAAATCTCCTCTGTTCTTGTTTCGTGTTATTTTTCTGACAGATCTAGATCGCTATGGTTCCACCAAGCTCTTCCAAGGACAAGTTCTACGAGAAGGTCATCAACCCCTACCTACCAGAGGCGATGAAACACCCTCAAGCCATTGAGATGCGTGAGGGGGTGCTTCACATCCAGGATGTTCAAGGACCCAAGAAGACCGGGAGCGTGGAGTCCAGGCTCGAAGCGGTGGAGCAGGAGATCTTCAAGTGCCAAGGGATGGTGGAACGTGGACTCAGCGCCAACCACTCCATGATCACGGAATTCACCCGTAATCACAAGGTGGATGGCCATTTGATGGGATACATCATCTTCAAGCTTAATGAATGAATCGACTATCTCCAAGGCCAAATCTATGATCTTCAAAACCAAAATTTTGAGTATGAGGCAAGATTCAAAGGTATGAGTTTAGCTGCAAGTTTTAGGACTCCGGAGACTCGTTCATCTTTTTATGATGGGGAACCAATGCCATGGAAGCCGGAGGACAAGCCCACCACTTTACCACCATCACCGAAGAAGGAAACTTGAGCACACGGGTATGGACACTCCCCTTGGCTTGTGCCAAGCTTGGGGGAGGTGCCCCGGTATCATATCACCTTCACTTTTATTATCTTTACCTATTTTTGGTTCGATCCTTAGTTATTTCGTGATCTAGTTGAATAAAAGTTTAGTATGATCTATTTTCGAGTGTTAGCTTCATGATCTATCTATCTATGTAATCGAGTTGAGAGTTATATAATAAAGAGTAGTTTGAGTTTTTGCTTCTTTACTTTCATGTTTCAATTCTAGCAATGAAAATAATGAAAAAGATCATATGCTAATCTTATGGAAAGTAATGACATTACATAAAGAAAAGTATAAGTGGTAAAATTTATTGGAAGTTAACAAACATAGCATTAGTCAATGATGCAATTCATGAAAAGGTTAATAAGGGAAGAGAAGATTCACATGCAAATATACTATCTTTGACATCTTCTATGATTGTGAGCCCCCATTAAGTATTTCATATCAAATTGTTGACGTTGGACAAGGAAGACAACGTAATGAATTATGTTTGTTCATATTCACATAGAAGTTATATTGTTATAGATCCTCCAACATGTGGTGCTTGCCCAATATCTTTGCTAGCCAAAAATCCGCACCAAGTAGAGATACTACTTGTGCATCCAAAACCCTTAAACCCAGTTTCATGTCATGAGAGTCCACTATATCTACCTATGGGTTGAACAAGATCCTTCAAGTAAGTTGTCATCGGTGCAAAAAGCAATAAAAATTGCCTCTAAATATGTTTGAACTTTTATTGTAAGGGAAATAAGCTTTGTATGAACTTGTGATGGTAAAGAAATAAAAGCGACAGACTGCATAATAAAGGTTGCTATCACAAGGGGCAATATAAAGTGACGTTCCTTTACATTAAGAGCTCGTGCATCTAACAACAAAAAGCGCATGACAACCTCTGCTTCTCTCTGCGAAGGACTTATCCTTTACTTTTATGTATTTACTTTTTTATGCAAGAGTCAATAGTGTTCTCCTCTACTTCCTTTTTATTTTTCTCTTTTGCAAGCATCATGTGATGGGGAAAGATCTAGGCATATATATCCAGTTGGATATGAGTGATCATGAGTTATTATTGTTGACATCACCCTTGAGGTGAATAAGTTGGGAGGCGAAATCACAAGCCCCTATCTTTCTATGTGTCTGGCTGAAACTTTTTGCTCCATATATATGTCGTGAGTGTTATCAATCATAGAAGACTAAATGATGGTTGAGTATGTGGACTTGCTAAATAGCTCCTACATGACACCCTTCCTGAAAATATGATGAATTGCAATTGCATTGTTGACTGAGAACATAGTCTGTTATTTTTCAAGAAAGTTTATGCCTTATACTTCATTGTTGTGGTGAATTGTTACTTGCCCATGAAAAGTTTTATGATAATAAATATTGCTGTTATAATAATGATCATGATGCTACTATGTCCGTATTTTGTTTTTATCGACACCTCTCTCTCTAAACATATGGACATGATTATCGATATCGGCTTTCGCTTGAGGACAAGCGAGGTCTAAGCTTGGGGGAGTTGATACGTCCATTTTGCATCATGTTTTGCTACTGTTATTTATAATGTTTTTAATCAATATAACACTTTGTGAAGCAATTCTAATGCCTTTTCTCTCTTAATATGCAAGATTTACACAAGGAGGGAGATTGCTGGCAGCTGGAATTCTGGACCTGAAAAAGCTATGTCAGAGATACCTATTCTGCACATCTTCAAATGAGCTGAAATTTCACGGAGATTTATTTTGGAATAAATAAAAAATACTAGAAGCGAGAAGTACTAGAGGGGGCCACCCAGGTGCCCACGAGGCACCAGGGCGCGCCACCCCCCCAGGCGCGCCCTGGTGGCTCGTGGAGCCCCTGGCCAGCCTCTGGCCCCCATTTTCTGGTATATAAGTCCATTTTCCCTAGAAAAAATATAGATAAGACTTTTGGGATGGTGCACCACCGTCTCGAGGCAGAACTTGGGCAGGAGCACTTTTTCTCTCCGGCAGAAAGATTCTGCCGGGGATACTTCCCTCCGGGAGGGGGAAATCGTCGCCATCGACATCACCAGCGATCCTCTCATCATGGGAGGACTAATCTTCATCAACATCTTCACCAGCACCATCTCATCTCAAATCCTAGTTCATCTCTTGTATCCAATCTTTGTCTCAAAACCTCAGATTGGTACCTGTGGGTTGCTAGTAGTGTTGATTACATCTTGTAGTTGATGCTAGTTGGTTTATTTGGTGGAAGATTATATGTTCAGATCTATTATGCTATTCAATACCCCTCTGGTCTTGGACATGATTATGTTTTCTGAGTAGTTATTTTTGTTCTTGAGGACATGGGAGAAGTCTTGTCATAAGTAATCATGTGAATTTGGTATTCGTTCGATATTTTGATGATATGTATGTTGTTGATTCCCTTAGTGGAGTCGTGTGAACGTCGACTACATGACACTTCACCATTTTTGGGCCTAAGGGAATGCATTGTGGAGTAGTAATTAGATGATGGGTTGCTAGAGTGACAGAAGCTTAAACCCTAGTTTATGCGCTATTCCGTAAGGGGCTGATTTGGATCCATATGTTTAATGCTATGGTTAGAGTTATCTTAATTCTTCTTTCGTAGTTGCGGATGCTTACGAGAGGGGGTAATCATAAGTGGGGGGCTTGTTCAAGTAAGAACAGCACCCAAGCACCGGTCCACCCACATATCAAATTATCAAAGTAGCGAACGCGAATCAAACAAACATGATGAAAGTGACTAGATGAAATTCCCATGTGTCCTCGAGAACGCTTTACTTACTATAAGAGATCGTTCCGGCTTGTCCTTTGCTATAAAAAGGATTGGGCCACCTTACTGCACTCTTTGTTACAATTGCTACTTGTCACTTGTTGCAAATTATCTTGCTATCAAACTATTCGTTACCGACAATTTCAGTGCTTGCAGAAAATACCTTGCTGAAAACCACTTGTCATTTCCTTCTGCTCCTCGTTGAGGTCGACACTCTTACTTATCGAAAGGACTACGATTAATCCCCTATACTTGTGGGTCATCAAGATGGTCTCTCTCAAACAACCTTGCAATCAAATACAGGAAATCTCTTGTGTCCCCAACACACCCAATACAATGGTAAATTGTATAGGTGCACTAGTTCGGCGAAGAGATGGTGATACAAGTGTAGTATGGACGGTAGATATAGGTTTTTGTAATCTAAAAATAAAAAAACAGCAAGGTAGCAAGTGATAAAACGGAGCACAAACGATATTGCAATGCTTGAAAACAAAGCCTAGGGTTCATACTTTCACTAGTGCAATATCTCAACAATGCTAACATAATTGAATCATATAACAATCCCTCAACGTGCGACAAAGAATCACTCCAAAGTTCCTATTAGCGGAGAACATAAGATAGAAATTGTTGTAGGGTATGAAACCACCTCAAAGTTATCCTTTCCGATCAATCTATTGAGTCATCCCTATAAGTGTCACAAACAGCCCTAGAGTTCGTACTAAAATAACACCATATGATACGCATCAACCAACTCTAATGTCACCTAGATACTCCAATGTCACCACAAGTATCCGTGAGTTGATTATTCGATATGCATCAAACAACTTCAAAGAGTACCCCAAAGTTTCTTATCGGAGAAAAGATAATGAAAACGTGCAACCAACCCCTATGCCTAGATCACCCCAAGGTCACGGGAATCCGTGAGTTGATCACCAAAACATACATCAAGTGACTCAATAGAATACCCCATTGTCACCATGGGTATCCACATGCAAGACATACATCAAGTGTTCTCAAATCTGAAATATTCAAACCGGCAATAACGAAACCTTAAAGGGAAAGACTCAATTCATCACAAGAAGATAGAGAGGGAAGAAACACCATATGATCCAACTATATTAACAAAGCTCACGATACATCAAGATCGTGCCAAATCAAGAACACGAGAGAGAGATATCAAACACATAGCTACTGGTACATACCCTCAGCTCCGAGGGTGAACTACTCCCTCCTCATCATGGAGACCGCCGGGATGATGAAGATGGCCTTCGGCGATGATTTCCCCCTCGGGCAGAGTGCCGGAACAGGGCTCCGGATGAGATCGCTTCGGTACAGAGGCTTGCGGCGGCGGCGGCGAAGTTCTAGTTTCAGTTCTGGGGTTTTTGGTATTTATAGGAATATTTGGCGTTGGAATCACGTCAGGGGGGGGGTCCACGAGGAAGCGGCAAGCTCGGGGGGCGCACCCTAGGGGTGCGCCCCCCAGGCTTGCCATGCCCTCGTGGCTCTTCTGGCACTTCCTGGAAGCTTCGGGGTTCTCTTTTTGTCCATAAAAAATCACCGAAATTTTGGGCCCATTCCGAGAAGTTTTATTTCTGCACAAAAAACAACACCATGGTAGTTCTGCTGAAAACAGCATCAGTCCGGGTTAGTTCTAATCAAATCATACCAAAACCATATAAAATTGTTATAAACATGGCATGAATACTTCATAAATTATAGATACTTTGGATACGTATCAATAGGCATCACGTCCGAGACAAGTAGACCGACTCCTACCTGCATCTACTACTATTACTCCACCCATCGACCGCTATCTAGCATGCATCTAGGGTATTAAGTATGAAACAGAGTAACGCCTTAAGCAAGATGACATGATGTAGACAAAGGAAACTCAAGCAATATGATTAAACTCCATCTTTTTATCCTTAATGGCAACAATACAAATACGTGTCATGTCCCTTTCTGTCACTGGGATTGAGCACCGCAAGATTGAACCCATCACAAAGCACCTCTCCCATTGCAAGATAAACCAATATAGTTGGCCAAACCAAATCGATAGATCAGAGAGAAATACAAAGCTATAATAATCATGCATAAAAGAGTTCAGAGAAGACTCAAATATTTCTCATGAATAATCTGATCATAAACTCACAATTCATCGGATCCCAACAAATACACCGCAAAAGAAGATTACATTGGATAGAACTCCAAGAACATCGAGGAGAACATGGTATTGAAGATCAAAGAGAGAGAAAAAGCCATATAGCTACTAGCTATGGACCCGTAGGTCTGTGGTAAACTACTCACACATCATCGGAAGGGCAGCAAGGTTGATGAAGAAGCCCTCCGTGATCGATTCCCCCTCCAGCAGGGTACCGGAAAAGGCCTCCAGATGGGATCGCGGAAGAACAGAGTCTTGCGGCGGCGAAAAGGTTTTTTCTTCCGTCTCTCTGGTATATTGGGAATATATGGGAATTTATAGCGCTGGAATTAGGTCAGGAGGGGCTACGAGGGGCCCACAAGCCTGGGGGGCGCGCCTACCCCCCTGGGCGCGCCCTCCAGGCTTGTCGCCTCCTCGTGGCTCTTCTGGTCTTCTCCCGAAGCTTCGTGGGTCTCTTCTGGTCCAGAAAAAATTAATCCAATTTTTTTTTCTCGTTTGGACTCTTTTTGATAATGATTTTCTGAAAAGGCAAAAACAAGCAAAAAAAAATAGCAACTGGCACTGGACACTTGGTTAATAAGTTAGTCCCAAAAAAATGATATATAATAGCATATAATTATATGTAAAATATCCAAGATTGATACTATAATAGCATGGAACAATAAAAAATTATACATACGTTGGAGACGTATCATGGTGTCTGCAGGTGGTGGTCCTGACATCGTTTTGCCGTCCGATGGCTTGGCGCTGATGGCCTCGGATTTGGTGTTGTTCGAGCTCGCCTAGTCCAAGCCAAGGGCTTTGACGGGCCTGCTCGACGGCGGCCGTCGGTAGTCTTGGGGTCGTGTCCCCGTCGGTCCACCGGGACTGGATGGGGACGCAGGCGTCAACACCTCCTACTGTGGAGGTGTGGACCCAGACTCGCGGACTAATGCCGTGCTAGGAGTGGAAGGATTGCCATCTGCTCTTCCTGCTGGGGTTGGTGTGCCATGCCGAGGATGGTCGACGAAGTTACTGGGCATGGATGCCGGGGCGGCGGCCCTGGGAGGTGGTTCACATGGTTGGCTCTTCGGCGGGCACCATGGTGGCGGTGGTGGCTTGGCCTCTCGGTCGTGTGGGCGGCGAGGGGTGCAGCGTTGGGTAGCTCGGGCATTGACAGTGGAGATGCCTGGATCCAGATCTGGGGTTCTGAACTCGTCGCGGTTGTCCTGAAGACCTCTTGGTGACACGGGTGAGCTGCCGAGCCGAAGCTCCGCGCTTTGGCGCCGACGGCGGCGACACCTGCGGGCGTCGCTTTCTTCTTGAAGACGTCATTGTGGTTCTCCTCGCAGTGTCAAGGTTCCGGGTGAAGACCCCTGTCCATGTCGGACTCGGCAGCGGCGACGCTTAGCGCCGTTCTCCCTCGTGAGGGCATTGTCATGGAGCTTAGGTGTACTAGGACATAGCACGGCGTTGTTTCCAGACCTTCCTGTGTTATCTTTTGGTAGTGTAATCGCGTGCGTTCTACATGGTCCGGTTATCCTGGGATCTGCTTTGTAAAAGGACTACCTCACCCTATGTATCGTTCGGCCGTATACTTTGGTATTTACTTTATCTATAAAGCGGGGCGCAAGCCTGTTCGACTCCGCGTAGGTGATCCTACAGACGGCACCGCCATCGAGCAACTGTCACACCTGCATCCCCTTGATGATGCGGTGGACAAGGAAGACGTGGGCCCCGAGCCAGGTCCCGCTGACAGCTGTGCACGTGTGTACTTAAGCGTGTGAGTTAGCCAGAGTTGGGCATGCGTGTTGTATGTGAACCTTGTCCCTCACCTACTCTCTCTGTACCTCGCCCTCCTTCTCTGTTCCTCATCTTCTTCTTTTGCAAGAAAGAACTCCAGTTCGATCTCTCACCCCCGATCTCCTCTGTATCGACCCCTTGTGCTGTTGGGTTCGTTACAAACTGGTAATCAGAGCCTAGTCTCGTTTTTCCCCAAAAAAAGATTTCGCTAGATCGTGCTCATATCCTCTCGATCGGACCGTAACATCCACCGTTGCGGGTGCCGATTCACTCCGGTGAGTTTGCCCAAAATCCCCAGCGGGGTTGGACCGATTTGGAGCGAGGGCGACGGCGCCGCCATCCAAACCCTCCGCCCAGACCCGCCACATCCTCTTAGCCATGTCAGAAACCTCGGGAGAGATCAAATCGTTGTTAGAGTCGCTCTTGACGCGGTTCGAGGCGAGCCAGATCACCGCCGACAAGCATGTGGAGGCGCAGCTTGCCTTCAACGAGCAAGTCTCCAGCGACCTCACGCACCTCCGCCGCCAGATGGACTTGACGCAAGCGGACGTCGATGAGGTGCGCCAGTAGCGCACCGACCACGACAAGCATCAGGCAACCGCCTCCGCTCACCAGCACCAGTTCATGCCCAGGGGAGGCGATCCGCACGCGTCCTCGGCCACGCCATTACCAGAGCAAGCAAGGGGCTCTGGAGTCCAAGGGCCGGTCGCGCGCCTCGTCAACGAAGGCCCGCCCCTCATTCCGCACCGCCCCGCGGTCGCCATCACCGGGGCGGCCCAGATGCCGCCACCAGCTTCCCCTCGCGGGCTCCCTCAAGCGCCGCTCACGGACGACTACCACATCAAGCCTCCCAAGCACGACTTCCCCAAGTTCGACGGCACGGCGCCGTATCTCTGGATCGATCGCTGCGAGTCCTACTTCGAGCTGTACCGGGTGCCGCAACACAATTGGGTCACCACGGCCGCCCTATACATCGAGGGGCATGCTGCACATTGGCTCCAAGCTTACCGTCAGGCACACAGAGCGTTGTCATGGGAGGCATTCTGTCAAGAGCTCGGAGGCATTCTGTCAAACGTCGACATCGAGGGACACCTCAACGACCCGGCCGAGCCACAGCCCGGACACCACGTAGTCACCAAGGCTGAGCCCCCTGACACGCCGTAGGTCAGACGGAGACACGCCTCGGATGGCCGTCGTTGCATCGCCGACGTCATCGAGCTCGATCAAGTCGAGCACAGTGGTGACGCCGGTGACTACGCCGATCTGGCCGCCGAGGTTTGTCGCCGACCCGACGATCTGACCAGGGCCGAGGTAACTCCTGTCGAGGAGAGTGATGTCGCCGGCGTTCCCGGTTGTGACGGCGTCGTTGACAGAGAGAATTATGAAGGTGCTGGTGGGGACAGAGCGGTTACCGGGGTTGTACATAACGTTGGCCGGGATGAGCAGGCCGCGGTCCACAAACCCTCCGAGCTCTGGCTCGAACCTCACAAGGTCCAGCCAGTAAACATTGGTGGAGACAGCTGCCTCCACGGCGGCCAAACCCATCGATCTTGTGACTAGGTAACTCCTCCAGCCCGGTTTGGTTGATCTAGTATTTTGTAGCCATGAGTCCCCGACTAGGTAAGGTACGTGAGGAAATATACTTCTTGTCCGGGTACGATAAGTATACAGGACTTTCGTGCGTGCGTACACATGTGTTGGATTACAATTGGACTGCCAATCTACATGTAATATATACCTTTTGATCGCACCTCCGCTGCCTGCAAAATCATCTATAAATCGATCGGTCTGCGCTAGCTTGTTTCGCCGACATGAACAAGACCCCCATGCTCAGCGGTGGCAGGTACACAATCGATCCCACATCCATAGCTTGACTTTCTACATCATATGTGACTTCAATCTACCCTAAAGTTTTTGACCTGCGGACAACCCTGTTCCTCTTTTTCTGCTATATATATACAATTATAGACGCGAAGAACGACGCGGCAAGTCGAGATTTATAATTGGTAGAAGAAAGCTTCGCCTATGTCTTCGCGACGAGTGTGGTACAAGGATATGCGATGAAGGTTATGATGACGATGCTATGCTCCGAACGACAGTGTTGGGCCGTGAAGTAGCTCTGAGAGAGGACATGGCGTTGATGACGATCTACTTCGGTGAGCTTAAGAAACTGGGCATGCTCCGTTGGGCATATTATAAGGAACATCGAGACAGCATAAAAGAATCGCTGGCGATAATCAACCGGAGAATCAAGAAATACAAAGAATGTCGCTTGGAGTCTGGATTGTTCTATTTGGTGCCAAATCTTATGACTAGCAGGGTCACGGTCCGAAGTCACTTACACCACATGCCGATCAAGGAAGCAGCAAGGAAGCGAAGGCTAGAACTCCAAAAGAGAAAAGACGCGCTCGACAGATATAACAAGGGTAGCCAGGGATCTGTGGTCTCCAACGATCATACTTCTGTTTCCCCCATAAAGAGATTGTTGTTCTCCACTATGTGCTCCATGATCGTAGGTTGTATAATTATCTTCGTTTAAAACTTCTTTCGTGTCTAAGCCTTTCAGCACGTAAGGTATCATAGCCTTATCGTGTTTTACGTGGAAGCCTAATTTCAAGACGCTCCCAGATTAATCTGGGTAGTATAGCCCTTTAGCATTTCAGCTATATACAAGTTGACTGGTTTTTAAATTTGGATATATAAAGCGGGCGAAAGCCTTTTTTTCGATAAGTAGATTTTCTGATTGTTAATTCTTTTGTCAAATTTGTGTTGTTTTCTTTTGTTGTGTTGTTTCATGTCTTCTCGGACCAAATTTTTGACTTGCCCCTTTTTGGATCAGTCAATTTTACTCGATTGCGCCGATACGGATACGGGTATCAGTATCGGGACAATACGGATACGTAAATTCGTCATTTTGAAAAAGTGCCAATACGGATATGTTGTACTATTTTATTTTATTTTTCAAAAAAAGGGTATAGAAGTTAGGAATAGCAGATTGAGGGTATGGACAACACAAGGAAGAGCGGCAATTGAAGCTTCATTTTTCACAATTGCAATAAACTCAAATTGATAAAAGGCTTCTATTTCTTCAAGTGCCCGTTGCTTGGGCTCGCAAATATTTTTCAGTGCAAGATTGAGGGTATGGACAACACAAGGTGTCCAATATATTTGTAGGTACAGTAGGAGGAGCCATCTGGAGGAGATGAGAAAATGAGATTTTCACAGATTAGAGGAGAAAGAAGAGGGGATGAGCTTGGCTGGGCATGAGAAAAGGAGAAGAGAAGCCTGGCTGCTGTGTCAGAGGTGGCGTTCGTGAGGAGGAGGAGGAGCTCGTCGCCGGCTAGCCGCTGCTGCCGCCGGCCCTGGGTGAGCTGCTAGGTATGCAGCCACCAGCCGCCGCATGTGTGAGCTCGGGAGGGAGGGAGGAAAGAAAACTGGGAGTGGGAGGAAAAGGATGGGGGCACTGGGGTCCTAGGGTTATTGTCTGCCTCTAACTGGGCTGAGTGGGCTCTTAGATGGGCTGGGCCGTATCCAAAACGAATCGAAAAAGTATCCTTGAAGTATCGGAATTATTTTAAATCATTTATTCGCCGATACTCTGTGGATACGTATCGGGGGCGTATCGGGGGAGTATCGGTATCGGATACGGTATCCGATACTGATTCGCTGGTTGCCGGTGCAATCGAGCAATTTTACTATTGGGCCTGAAGCTCGTTTTCCATTGCCTATTTTATTTTCTGTTTGTATACGTTTTTTCCTTCTTTTTTTAGTTGATTTCTCTTTTTTTATATGGGTAGTTTTGGGATGTTGAGTGAGTGTAAATGTATGCACACAAGTATACTATACAATATGTGTATAAATTATAGGGCAACTCTAACACAGTCCATCAAATCGGACACAGCAAACATCTAAAGACAAGACGTGTCCGCGGACGGCGGTAGGGGAGCTGGCCATCCAACTCGGTGCAACAAATGTCTGTCCGCGTCCAGCCTCCTCCCTTTGACATGCATATGTTGATCAATAACAATTTAGCATATGTATAAAAAATGCAAATATATGCAATCACAACCCAAAAGCACCGGATTTCAATAATTTTTTACATCCAACCCATTCCAAAAGATGGCAGTCCGGCTGTCCGTGCAAAAGACGTTTGCCTCCCAGTCTGAGTGTCCGTGCCAAAATATTCACTCTTCGGCTGGCTCTTCCGAAGCTTCCGCTTAGCGCTTCAACATGCTAGCACGATACGCTGCACACAATCTTTGCCGCATCGTATCCAAGTCCGACATCTTCATGGTCAACATCTTGGCATCAACCTTCTCTTGAAGCTTGATCTTCTTGTCTCGCGGCACCATGAACTTGTCAAACCTTTCAGTTTTCTTTTCCTCCTTCGCATTATTGCACTTGACGCATGCCTCCTCCGTCCTCGTCATGATGTCCTCAAGTCTCTCCGTCATCTTGATCGTCGTCCCTTCTCGCTTCTCCTTCTACTCTTCCCACTTCCTTTACTGGTTCCTAGCCATCCTGTTGGTCGGAGCAAGACCTCCTTTTGTTGGATCACCATCTTGATTTTCATTGGTGATGGCGACGGTCTTGACGGAATTGATAACGATGTTGAGCTACTTGGGGTGCACATTCAACGTCAACCAACAATGCATGAAGAGTAAGTGTTTCTTCTCCGTCCTGAAGAATATTGTGCATGCATGGACGTCCTAGGGAAAAAAGACATGATCAACAAGTTGCGTATCTGACCAAGTCCAACACATGTTGCATATCCGGCCAAATGACCAACACGTAGAGCATAACCGGTCAAAGTCAACACATGCTGCATATCCGGCCAAATCACCAACACATAGACCAACAAAAAACTTACGAGCTGGAAGAGTGCCAAGCCACTTGGCCACCGGATTTGCAATTATTTGTAGAAACCAGAATACTGCTTCTGGCCTTTTGAATTGTGTGCCATCAATTAGTGAGCGACTTCGAATTGCACTGACGGATTTTCTCCTTGCGATATGGATCATAGTGTTTTTTTTTTGTTTTTTTAAACTTGGAAACATCATTTCTGAATCATTTGAAATAAAGTCCTCCAATGCACATGTCCACCAAAACTTCGCTCTCCTAGCCCCTCCTCCCACCTCACCACTCTCTCACTGCTTGTGATAATAATTGGCATGAGATAATTTAAATAGATAACACATGTCATGTCTTCAACTTAGACGTAAAGATCATATCATTTTGAGTTGTGATATTTTTCCTAGAAATTTCAAATGTTTCATCAAATTTGTCAAATTTAGTGGCAATAAAACTCTTTCAAATGAGCAAGCTGCAATGGCTGACTTGAGGGGACAATGGATAAATTTGATTGGTCGTGCTTGACGGGTAAAATGACCCATTGGACCCACATGTCAATGTCCATATTATCATTTTTTTTAATGTGTAAACCTTGGAATTGTGTCCCACATGCCATAGTTTTCACTTATATTTTGATGGATAAAGTAAGGAGGGCTCACATATTATTATCATAACTTTGTTAAACATCACTATTTTCAAAAAGCACGCATCAACTTTGTTAGACACGCGTCAGGTGGGCGCGCCGAGAAGCCAATATGGCTGCGAACCATCTAGCCAGGGAAGGTTGCCGTTTAGAACTTTGCAAAACTTGGTTTAATGTACCTCCTTTTTGTATTTTGGATGCAATGAACTCGAGATATGTCCAAGGCTATTGAATAAATAAAGGCAACGATTCCAAAACTATAGCAAAACTTATGATCGACCAGTATCTTAAAATCATATTTGAGGCAAAGCCAGTGATCACTATAGCAAAATTTATGCGTACCTGCTGGCACGCCACGGATGTGAGGACATGAACTATGGTGACATATGGATACGGTTGCCCCATAAGAAAAGGTAGCTTGAGCCATCTACATTGATTTTTTTTCTCCGAAATGCAAGCTACTACTAGTGGGCCTCATCAAAAAATAGAAAATAAAGACTCCTACTACACGTGCATCTCTACTCTTCACTTCAACCTTTTTAGTTTTATGCACCGGATCACACTTTTTCTCCCCAAGCACCCCGCCTCCTGCAGAGAATCCCGCTGCTCCATCTGACCTACTTTTCCTGAAATCCGATCCTACATGACTTGCGGGGCATCACCCTGGGGCTATGCATTGGCCATGCCCTGAGGAGCATGACGTTCACCAGTATCTTGAAATAAAGGAGTACCGGTATGTTGTACGTCCAAGTCAAGTCAGCAGAAGGTCAAGCTTCAATTTCAAAGCAGCCTCGCGTGTCTTTCAAAATGTTTCACAAACATGACCTTTGCCGATTTCGTGTGTACGTGAAATGAAAATAAAAAAGACCAGCTCACTCGAACCAGACGTGAAACTCAAAAAGACATAATGCTAGAAATGCTGCGTGTTAACCCCAAAAATGAATATTTCTTGATTTTGGAATGGGCGTCGCATTGTGGCACAGGGGAAGGTGAAAAAAGCAGAAGAAACTGAGGGGGGAAACGTAAAACGACCGTAACAGACGTCTGTGCCCCTGCCAGGGGAGCTGTATACGCGGAATCAGATTAGTGCCGTCACTGACTGGTAGGTCATGGCTTTTCCTTGTCCCACCTGTCAAGGACTGTGTAGCGTGGGATGTAGAGACAAATGCACCTAGGCAGCTAGGCCATGGCACACAGCTCTTTTAAGCCCCCCCTCTCCCTCACACCCCCCCCCCCCCCCCCCCCCCCTCTCTCTCTCTCTCTCTCTCTTTCTACGCTCACAGCCACCGGCGACGCCACCGTCTCCAGAACCTTCTCTGCAGCGAATCCCCTCCCCTCCCTCTGCTGCCCCCATGGCAATGCCACCGCCACCTCCCCCCGCACCTGGCCACGCCGCCCTCGCCGCGGGGCGTGTCCTCAGGCATGGATACCAGGCGGTCACCACCCCGCAGCGTCTCGCCGTCCTCCTCAACGCCGACGGCAGTTCGACGGCGGTCCGCCTCCCCCGCCCGGTCCGCCGCGGCGACCTCAAGGAGCACAACCGCTACTCGCCTCTCGGCGCACGGAAGGGGGACCTCGAGGAGGACGACGCCGACGCCGAGGAGGAGGACGCCATCGACGACGACGCCGTCCCTGCTCCTGCGCAGGCTCCCGTGCCACATGGCGTAGGGGCGATCGGCGACGCGGAAGCGCTCGCCGTCCACCCGCTCCACTGTTGGAGCCAACTCTCTCAGCCCCCCACCTTCTCTCTTGGTTGCCTCTCACAACTCTCTCAAGAACAAGGACGAACAGAGATGAACACAAGTATTTGGTGACGTGCTGTATCACACAGCCAGACGTCTTTTCTTCTCTCTATTTCTGTTGAAGTACAACTCGATGCATGCATGGATATATATGACAAAGCTGACCCAGCAACTAACTCTATACTCACGCCACTAACTCCATGTCCTATTCTAGTGGATGCATGCACACACACGACTAACTCACATAGCCACGGCTGCTGCTGTGATACACATGACTCGGACGTGCACACGCTAGCTAGCTTATCTATCTACTAATCAATCCTGACCGATTCACTGGGCTATCTATTGTGTAGGCCGTTGGCATCAGACTTGCACGCATCACCATTTCACATGGCAGCTCGGACTCTCTCCCTGCATGCTGGCCTAACTAAAACCAAGAGCATGTACGCATCACACGTACCTCTGCACAGACACACTACAACATGCAAGACTGAAATAAACATGCAGATACAAAATATCAAGATTAAACCTAACATTCACGCCGACGCCGAGGAAGCGCCCGCGGGCGACGTCAACTAGGGCCGCGATTCGTCCACACCGCCACTCCACCGCGCCGAGGCCCCCGACGAGCGACGACCATGAGTAGACCTCCCGACCTCTTCGTGACCGCTTCTAGCACTTTTTTCTTCCTGCAGCTTTGATTCGTATTCGTCTTGGATTTTCGTTCGTGCATGACAAACTAGGATCTGTTGGTCGGTTTGAGACATGAGAAACCGATTATGATTTTGTTCCTGAGACGATTACATGTTGCTGCGCGTGCTCTTGGAATGATTCCGATCGGTTTTGCTTTTGCATCCAAATTGTCTTATTATGATCGACCATTGGTGTCGGTTGTGCTCGTGCGTCGCCGGTCGTGGCGCCGGTTGTGTATATACGCAGTCTTGTAGTGCTGTTGTGCCGCCGCCGCTGCTGCTTGCTATAGGCGGCGGTGGCAGTGGCTCCGCCGCTCGTGTCCCAGATCGAACGCAGGTCTGCAGTGGATCTTGGAATCCGTTCGCCGGTCATGGCGCCGGTAGCCGCCTCCCCTTGTATATGCAGATGCAGTCTTGCTGTGCTGTTGTGTCGCCGCCGCCGCTTGCTGTAGGAGGTGGTGGAAATTCCGTCGTTGTTCATCATTTTCTTTAAGTACAGATTTACTTAATTACAATCATACGATCCGCTGTAGCATCACATTACTATTTTCTTGTTTTCTTCCAAGGTATGCAACTATGCACATAGTTCGGGCTGTCTCTAAGTAGTTACTGCCACAATAATTATGTGCATTATATATTTGTGATTGCATGATGTTTACATTAAGTGAGAAGTGAAAGAGGGAAGAAATGAGTTTTTTTTTCTTGAAACTACGGAAGAAATGAGTTGATCCAACAAATAAAGTCTAGTTTTCAAAAAAAAAAAAAACATTTAGAGGCTAACCAAAATGCATTACCTTGTACCAATGCTAGAATATATAGTTACTCACAATTGTAAGAAGACAATTTAATTAGGTAGCATTTTGGGTTACACTGTCCGCTGAAAACCATTCACCGAAGACACGATCTGATGACACTAGCTAGTTGATTATCATATTGTGGTAAGTGGGTCAGTCAATGATTACGATATCCTTGAGAGCAAAGTAAATCGGATGATAGCTGTAATATCTGCAAGAGCTTTTCATGGTCCTTTGTTAGTAGCTTTTTTCTTAGAGTTATTTGACACCATTAGTTCCACGCAGAAGAACATGAGCTAGCTGGGGAGAGATAAAGAGAGAAGGAAGCGACTTTGTCTTCTTGCGGGGTGTGGTCCAGATGGTGGGTTAGGAAAGAAGCCATGCAATGGCCAACACCAAGAGTGAGAGTGTGAGACTATCGTACCCGCGTGATGGGTGACACTAAATGTTTTTCTGACGAATATCAATCAGGTTGCATTTCATTCACTAAGAAGATGTTACAAAGCTCAAGATGGACATATAACTAGTTCTACTTCTCCTATAAGAGAGTCTGCCGCCCATGCGAGCATGACAGTCCGCCGCCGTGACACACCGAAGCCCAAATCCCTCGCATGCAAGGCCGCCCCATGACCCTCCACGCTCAGCCTTGGCGTAGCGTCCACGAAGCACCTCACCGCGAGAGGAGCCTGCCACCCTGCCCCTGCCGCTGCCATCTGCGGGCCTCATCCGACAATGGCTAGGACGGAGATAGAAAAGGGAGGGGATGGGGCGGCGGCTAGGGCTCGCCCCCCCCCCCCCCCTTTCTTTTTCCCGACAGCCACGTGACCGCCGTCCCTTCTTCTTCTCAGTATTATCTGGGCCCTCTAACAGTCGACACGAAATGCCGAGAACAACTCTTTGTGAATTTAGAGATTGTTTCATGTTGATTTTGGTGGGAAGCTATGAGTACGACCACTAATTATGATACCATGCGTATACATGACTACATTACAAATAGTGAAATGTGATTGTATGCAAACTAGGTTCGAGAAAAACTTGAATCAGCCATTACAATGACATTTGTTCTACGACTGCTAATCTCTACAGTTTCTAAGCTCCCAGAAATTAGCGAAAATTCATTGGGGCACGTACGTGCGCGGGGGGGGGGGGGGGGGCGCACCTGCGGAAATGCCTCCAGCCGTCGATCTGCGCCATGATCCGAACAGATGTTCCCAACGAAGTTGGTTGAAAAAATGATGGAAATTCTTAACCCTATGAATACGAGACAGTATACGCGTTTATTCTGTACACATACTTCCGTCTGGAGCTGTCATATGTCTTTGTACCTGTCCGTATGCCACATCCCATGTTCTATTACATACTTTGGTCGATGAGTTCGCTCCACTGTTCACCTTCTTCTTCCTTGCTTCCTCCTCTGTTCCGGTACCGTTCCATCCTGTGAGAACTCTTTTTCATCTCTGGACTCGCGGGAGATGATTTATAGCATGTAGGTTCAGGGGACTTATCAGTTCGTACTGTCTTGGTGATTCGCAAGTTCATGCCATCGTTCTTGACATGAACTCATCAGTTTGTACTGTCATGCTGCTTCGCAAGTCCATGCCGTCGTTTTTTCCATAAACTTGACATCGTGTTTGCTGCAGTTGTTCCGTTGGTCGCTATTTTCTCTTCTCATCATGTTGTTGTAGAGGCCAGATGTGCTTGATTTCTTCTCGATATTATTATATTTCGGTTATCAACAAAATATAGAAATTCACTTACATCCGACTACATTTGTAAATTTACACTGAGAATTGTGTATCAAGTAGTAATATTAATTACTCAGACGTGCCTTGCACGTGCAAGAGTACAAGCAAGCACAAAGAAATTTTGAGTATGGGTCACTTCTATTTTGTATCATTAGTGCATTATTAGGTCCTCTTTGTTCATATATGATGACAACTATATATGCCTACTAACTAGGCTGAACGAAAGAAAAAAGTCTGAGGTTACACATGTGTTGGGTGTCGACGCTTACCAATGACAAACAAAGTTAAGTAGCCAAATTTCACCGTGCATGCTTAAAGAGATGTACATAAGGGATGGCTAGTTTAGAAGAAAAAGTATTTATAATATAGCTGATCTAGTATCGTGCAACACATTACTCCTCGGCTCCAACTTCTCTTATCGCCTCCATGAGGCTCAGCACCACGTTGGTGAGTGCAAGCCTTAACCCTGCCGAGCACGGCCGCTCACTATTCTCCTCGGTGGGGCTGGCATCACTAGTGAGCGTTCCGACGGTGCATCCTCGAAGGTATGCCTCACATGCCCTAAGCACGAATCTTCCCCGGTGACGGAAGTGGTCCTTGATGAACTCCTCGAATCCCTGCGGTGGGCGGCGTAACAGGTGAAGCATGGCCCGTAGGGAGAGCAGATATGCCTTCTCGTTGTAAGGCAGCGCATTGCGGCGGCCCTCTGGTGTGCCAACCAGGTCTTCGTAGCCTGCCTCATTGTAGTATGGCTGGTTGTTGAGGACCAAGCCTTGGATGGACACAAGGACTTGAAGGGGGTTGACGTCGCCGGGGACCAGACCTCGGTGCCATCACCACCAAAAATGTTGAGCAGACTGAGGCACCCGGTGCCGGAGGCATATAAGTTGGGATTGAGGCGGAGGCCAAACGAGTGGTAGTATACTTGCGGTGGTGCGGCCGGGTAGGACAGCGGCAGTTGCAAGTCGAAAAAGAATAGCCCGTCCTGGTACGGGGTCCCACTTGCCCCGACAATCACCGCCCTGAGCAGGTCCATGCGATCTTCAAATGCACGCACATAGATGGTGTCTGCAAATGTACATGAAAAGTTCATTGGTACTAGTACAGTTCCGTGCACGCATACGTATAGCCATAAATACTACTCCTTCCGTTCGGAATTAGATGATGCTCAAACGGTTGTATCTAGAGGTATTTCAGTGTCAGATACATCTGTTTGAGCGTCAACTAATTTCGGACGGAGTTAGTACTAGCTAGGTTTGGGTGGTAATGTACCTGGTAAGTCGTTCATTAGTATTTTCCATTCCTTCTGCACGGTCTTAACCCACGTCTTTTCATTGCCGCCGTCCTACAGTCGATTTCCAAAAGAACATTGGTTAACTGCATACATGAATCTGTATAAAATCTTTGCACTGGTTCAACTATGCACCTCTATATCATATATATACAAACATGCTTCAAAAATACTTTTTTTTGTAGTGAGTAGTGTACCTGCGGGTTCATGGCTTCAAGGTAATGGTGATCTGATGGGCTCTGCACTATATCAAAGCGTGGCAAGCGAAACGGATCGCCACCATCACCAGTGGCATCTGTGGCCTTCTCGTCCTCATCCGGAGAGTCGTGACTACCGGCAGTTGCATCGATGCTTGTCACCACAGCAATGCTAGATAACATTGCAAGGCTTTCACCAGTACTGGAGACAGGTATAGACACTTGGACATTTTCACCCGCCATAGGTAACTCTGATATTGATGGCAGCGACCACTTTGCTAAATACCTCTTGCCTTGAGCCAACGTTTCGGCTGCCAATCGGGTGACTAATCGGACGACAGCACCCAAGCCCCACGACCAAGTCGTAGCACGCCCGAGCCCGAATTCATTTGAAAGATCATCAGGGCCTTCCATGTTGCCATCCTCTACTGGGTTAGGATGATAGTTGTCCTAAAATCAAATTTATGAGCAACATCCATTAGTTAAGACATAATAAGTGCAAATTTAAGGAAAGCGCACTATAAATATGTTTGATAGTTACAGTATTGACAACATCCAGTTCTCCAGGTGCATCATCGGCGCCGTTGTCCTCCAACCAGTCGCCCATTTCAGCCTGCAGTTCTGTGTAGCTCTCATCATTGACGACTGTGATCTCATGTGGCAACACCTGAAAACCAACGAAATATACATGGAAGCAGTTATGTCTTGCGAGTAGGTCCGTACTAAAATATTTTCATGGCCGTCTACATACCGTTGACATGCTCCCGTCACCCCATTTGACTTGGACTTGACCGTCTGGAAGGCCAACAGCACGCCCAACCCATGAAAGATCGGACTTCACGGCTATGTTCTTGTGACCCCGAGCCAGTGGTTGTTGCACTAGAGTTGCACATCCACTGCCAGTTAGTCCTGGAGGCAGAAGGCGGACGACGACATCACCGTAAAAAGCACAGTGGTCATAGTCTCTGCCCAGATCATATGCACTCACGGTATCGTCACACTCGACCTCTCTGGCCTCCTCGACGCACGACGCTGCCTTGAACCAAGACACATGCACCGTCTGGTCCTTGCAATTCAGGCTTCTAACGATGCCCAAGCGTTGGGCAGTGTCATCATTGGTAGTGGTAGCAATGTGGTTATCGACAACGTACTGGCCAGGGAAGAACTCGTGCTCGTTCATGGTCTCAAAGGGCACGACGGACGTCGATGGTGCGCCATGCTGCAGCGTGCCGTCCTGCCACAGCACGTCGACGGTTGTGCGCGTGTCGGAAACGCTCATGGGCAGCTCCAACTCCGTCTTCTTCCAAGCTTCTGGCCGCGTCCGCCTGTGCCGCACGAACATAAATTTCCTCAGCTGATTCCGCTTCTTACTTTGGATTGTATGAGTGGATGATGGCGCATGGCAATCATCAGCCGCCGGTGCAGTCGGCCACAACTCGTCCAGTTCTTCGTCCGAACTGTAGCTATCATCGGGTGAACATGCGTAGTTTTCGGCTTGGCTAGAAATTGGTGGTTCCCGAAGGAAGCAGCGGTCGGCTACGCCCCACGCGCAATCGGACGCCGGGCAGAAGAGTGACAGATTCCGAGGACTCTGGTAGGCCGGAGGAGCGGACTCCTGGATGAGTTGCTGGTCGGTGCCGTAGAGCGCCGACGCGAGCCAGTAGACAAGAACGCCAGCCATCTCCACTTTGCATATGGTGCCCAGTTCACGGCTGGGCTTCCAGTGGCCGTAAAGCCACCGGGAGGCCTTGAAGACGGAATACGGGTCGCCGGTGACGCGTTGTCCCGGGTAGAAGAATGAGTTCGTCTGAGGGCGGTAACTGGTGTGCTTCTCTGCCGACTGTAGCTTCTTCGACTCCGCGTCGGTGATCCTGCACACGGCGCCGTCATCGAACAACACTTCCACATCGAGTGACACTGACACCTCAACGACGGGGCCGAGCCACAGCCCGGACACCACGTAGTCGCCAAGGCTGAGCCCCCTGACACGCCATAGGTCAGACGGAGACACGCCTCGGATGGCCGTCGTTGGATCGCCGAGCTCGATCACGTCGAGCACAGTGGTGGCGGCGGTGACTACGCCGATCTGGCCGCCGAGGTTTGACGCCGACCCGACGATCTGACCGGGGCCGAGGTAACTCCTGTCGAGGAGAGAGTGATGTCGCCGGCGTTCCCGGTCCTGACGGCGTCGTCGACGGAGAAAATCATGAAGGTGCTGGCGGGGACAGAGCGGTTATCGGGGTTGTACATACCGTTGGGCGGGACGACCAGACCGCGGTCCACGAACCCTCCGAGCTCTGGCTCGAACCTCACAAGGTCCAGCCAGTAAACATTGGTGGAGACGGCTGCCTCCTCGGCGGCCAAGCCCATCTTCACGATCTTTGGTTGATCTCCCGGCCGGCAACTCCTCCGTACCGGGTTTGGTTGATTTGATTGATGACCCAAGGTTTCCTATATCAGCTAGCAGTAGTATTTGTAGCCATGAGTCCCCGGCTAGGTAAGGTATAGGTGATGAAATTTGTTCAGACTTCTTGGCCGGGTAGGATAAGTACACAGGACTTCGTGCGCGCGTACACGAGTCGTATTACGATTGGACTGCCAATCTACATGTAATATATACCTTCTGATCGCACCTCCGCTGCCTGCAAAATCATCTATAAATCGATGGGTCTGCGCTATTGCTTGTTTCGCCGACATGGACATGATCCCCATGCTCGGCGGTGGGAAGTACACAATCGATCCCATCCATAGCTTGGCTTTCTACATCATATGTGACTTCAGTCTACCGTAAAGTTTTTGACATGCGGAGAACCATGTTCCTCTATTTCTACTATCTGTTGTACAATTGTAGACACGAAGAACAATGCGGCAAGTTGAGATTTAATTAAGATTGGTAAAAAAAAAAAAAGCTTCGCCTATGTCTTCGCGACGAGTGTGGTACGAGGATATGTGATGAAGGCCGTGATGACGATGCAATGCTCCGAACGACATTGTTGGCCGTGAAGTAGGTCTGAGAGAGGACATGGTGATGGTGACGATCTACTTCCATGAGCTTAAGATAAGAAATTGGGCATGCTCCATTAGGCATATTACAAGGAACATCGAGAAAGCATAAAAGAATAGCTGGCGATAATCAACCGGAGAACCAAGAAATACAAAGAATGTCGTTTCGAGTCTGGATTGTTCTATTTGGTGCCAAATCTTATGACTACCAGGGTCACGGTCCGAAGTCACTTACACCACATGCCGATCAAGGAAGCAGCGATGAAGCGAAGGCTAGAACTACAAAAGAGAAAAGACGCGCTCGACAGATATAATAGGGGTAGCCAGGGATCCGTGGTCTCCGACAACGATACTTCCGTTTCCCTCGTAAATAGATTGTTGTTGTCCACTATGTGCTCCATGATCATAGGTTGTATAATAATCTTCGTTTAAAACTTCTTTCGTGTCTAGTTTTAGCCTCTCGGCACGTATGTAAGGTATCATAGTCTTATCGTGTTTTACATGGAAGACTAATTTCAAGACGCTTCCAAACTAATCTGGGCAGTCTATCCCTTCCGCTCAATTATATATCTAGGTTAAACATGATGACCCTCGTTCGTCCCAGGTGCACCGAGCAGCTGTATTGAGTTCCTCTGTTCCAAAATAATTGAAGTTTTAGATTTGTCCTAAGTCAAACTTGCTTAAGTTTGACCAACTCTATAGAAAAATGTGCCAAGATCTACAAAACCAAATAAACATAGTATGAAAAAATATTTTATAAAGAATTTCATGGGGCTAATTTGGTATTTTAGCTGTTAAATATTTTTCTACAGATGTTGTCAAACTTAAAAAAGTTTGATTTTGACAAACCCAGAACTTCAATTCTTTTGAAACAGAGGTAGTATATATAGAACTAATCATATTTATGCATTCAGTTGGCATCTATTGAGGCTGCAGCCGCGCACGCTTGCGAGCGTCTCCCCCCGCGAACCTCCGCAAGCTCTCCTCTGCTATCTCCACCATCGCCACCAGCGTCCTCTCCGAGCGATCCGGGGGAGAGCAGATCTCTCTGGCCAAGGTGTGGGAGAAACTGAAAGAATGAATGCGAACGGGGTTGCTCACCTACTAAAATCTGGGGAATAAATCCCCCAGTCACCCCCACCCCCAGCCGCGCAACATGACAGGGGAATTGTACCGCGGCATACGGTACAAAGCGTTCCCCTGCACGGCATGCCCTATAGTCAACGACGGGGCCTCCCTCCTTGATGAGATCCACCTTCGCCTCGCCGGAGTACCTCCCGTCGGCGGTACGTAAGTAGCCCCGCCGCCCTGAGATCCGACACGAACCATGCCGGCCACCGCGAGTAGTAGGGATTGCGTGTCGCACGAGACATAAAGCAAGGAGATTTTCGTTCCGGAAACCCGATCACTATCGCTCGAGCCGATCGACGCCCTACAAGCACCAAGTTAAAGGGAGACTTAGCTTCAGCACATCAGAACAAGCAGCGCGAGTAACCTTCACCTTGTTCCTTTTTAGTTTGCTCATTTGCACTACAGGTTGATCCCGGTGTCATATCAGTTGATACAATGTAGGAATTGTGTGGGTAGTGGACTGGCAAGATGCGGCAAAATCTTTTTTTTTTTTTTGACAAAATCATACTATACGGTGCAGCCTGCTGGCAACATCATACGGTTGATCATTCTTGCTGCGAAATTACACAACTGGCTGTGGAAAAATTGATATAGGTACGGATCCCTTTCGATCCGCTACGTAGCCCCAATCATTTCCTAAGTGGCCTTGGGCTGAACGAGCAAACGTATTATAAACAAGAAGGAATACACGTTTTATATGCCCCATTCGTCGATCGCCATTAACGAGAAATCTGCAAGAAGGAATACACGTTTTATATGCGTGACGTAAGGTTGCGACACCTGTGCACTGGGCTAGCTATATATATGCAGCATGGCCGGTTTGTCCAGTTACCATGCAACTAATCCATCTGCTAGCTGTTTGGTGCCATAGCAAACAAATGACTCGTGGGCGTGGGGTTTCCTCCCTGCTGTTGTGCTGCTTGCTTCTCCTCGCACCTCACCTCGGCAGCTCCTAGCACACCAGCTACACCCGTGCCGGAAAGCTGGTCGCCGTCCGTTCAGCTGATGGTGCGTCTCCGACGACGTTCTGCTCAGACATCCCTTCAGGTGAACCCACATGCAACATTAAGCTAGTGACTTAAGTAGTAGTTAACGCGCGCAGAAGTAGTTCTTCGTTTATGCTTTGAATAACTTGCATGGGTTCACTTTCTTTTAGGAGATGGCGATGAAATTGCAGGGCGGCTGCCCGTGGTGCATCGGCTGAACCCATGCTCTCCTCACGGCGGCGCTAAGAGCCAAGGCGAGCCCTCAGAGTCGGCGGCCGACGTCCTCCGCCGCGACGCCCTGGGCCTCCGCTCGCTCTACGGGGACTCCGACTCTGCTTCAGACGTGACGATCCCCAGCACCGGCAGCCCTCTCGTGGCTTACCCGGGCGCGTCTGAGTACCACGTCGTCGTCGGCTACGGCACGCCGCTGCAGAGGCTGGCCGTCGGGTTCGACACGGCCAGCAGCGGAGTCTCCCTGCTCGCATGCAAGCCGTGCGCCGCCGGGGCGCCGTGCGACAAGACCTTTGACCCGTCCCGGTCGTCCACGCTCGCCCAAATCCCCTGCAACTCGCTGGACTGCCCGCTCAGCGCTTGCTCCGGGCCCAGCTGCACGTTCTCCGTCAGCAAGAACGACACCGTGGTTCTCAACGGCACGGTCGTCACGGACACGCTCGCGCTCTCCGGGTCGACCACCATGCAGGACTTCAGGTTCGCGTGCCTGGAGATGGGCTACGCCGGGAGTTCCAGAACGGTGGACGACACCCCGTCCGGCATCCTCGACCTCAGCCGGGATATCCACTCCCTGGCGTCGCGGGCGCCTTTCTCTCCGGACACGGTGGCCTTCTCGTACTGCCTGCCGTCGGACACGACCTCCCACGGCTTCCTCTCCATCGCCGCCGCCCGGCCGGAGCTCTCCGGCCGCTTCGTGAGCTACGCCACCCTGCGGACCAACCCTGCCCGCCCCAACCTGTACTTGGTCCAGCTCACCGCGATAAGCGTCGGCGGGAAGGACATCCCGGTCCCGCCCACGGGGCTCGCCGGCGACTCGCTGATCGCGCTCCGCACGACCTTCACCTACCTGAGGCCGGACGTCTACGCGGCCCTCCGCGATGCGTTCGTCGGGCAGATGAGGCGGTACCGCCACCGCCGCGCGCCGCCGGTGGGCGAGCTCGACACGTGCTACGACTTCGCCGGCCTGCGCTCGGTTTTGCTGCCGGCCATCGCGCTCCAGTTCGTAGGCGGGGCAAGCATGTACCTTGACATCGAGCACGTGTTCTACCTCGAGGAACGCCACAACATCTTCGCCGTGGCGTGCCTCGCGTTCGCCGCGGCGCCGGCCTACGCGGCAGGGTCCGAGGCGCCCGTCGCGGTTATCATGACGTTGGCGCAGGCGGCGACGGAGGTGGCGTACGACTTGCACGGCGGGAAGGTTGGGTTCGTCCGCGGCAGCTGCTGATTAAACGATGCATCAGCGAGCACGTTCGTGGCACTCATCAGTCATCGCCATGCACGCATGCATGGCGCATGCAAGATCTTTTGTATCTTATTTTGAAACGACGCATGGTATGTACGTGTCGAATGTAATAAAAGTGCCCCTCAAAGAAAAAAGAATGTAATAAAAGTGCGGTTTTGCTAAATGTCATGTGTACGGAAAAAAATGTTAATCGAATTTCTGCTTCGCGCTAGGCCAAACGTGGGGATGACGTGAGGAGCGCGACGACGACCGTCGACCATAGTGAGGCCGAGCCATGACCTCGCCAGAGCCGAGGACGGGGACGACGCTGCAAACGGTAGCGAGCTACGACATCCTAGGCGGAGGCGAGGAAGTAAGTTGACGGGTGCAGATATGGGGGTTGCCAACGCCAAAACATGAGGTTGGGCGGAAGGGGGAGGAGGAGGGCGAGACGGTCACGGGAGCACCGAAGGTTAGGCCTGGGCTGGGAGGCGGCGCGGGGGGAAGAAGATAAGTAGTGATGGCGCAATCCTGATAGTTGAATGGAGATTAGACGACCCAAAATTTGACTGACTGGACTCATAAAAATTTGACTGACTCTTTTCAAGTTGACTTAAAAAAAATTGGTGTCAGTTCCGTTAGATTTCACCAACGTTTGGCAACCCGTCTTCCTCCTCGACCATTTTCTTCCTCCTCCACACGTACCACCGGTCGAGCAGCAAGCGTCTCGATCTCGGCTCAGACTCCAATTGAGATTTCCTGCAACGCAGCCTGGCCGTCCCACCCCCTATCTCGCTTCCAACAAGTTTTCATTAAACCTCGTCGAAGTTGCTACGACAGGCCACGACGTCCCCGTCTCTGGATCAGGCTCCATCCAATCAGACCGGCGGTTAGTACAAAAAGGGCTGCCACCCGCACAGTCAACCTGTTGCCATGCCTCTGCCGGTGATTGTTGTGGCCAGCACGACGTCCCGGCCTCTGGCGCGGTCCTGGCAAGGCCTCGCCGCGGCCAGCCCCGCCTTCCGGTCTTCGGCCTCGAACTCTGCTTCATGAAATACTGACATGATTTAATTTCCAGGCAACTAAGAATTAGCAAACCAATTATTTCTATACGAATAGTATTGATGTTTTGTCCGGTGCAACATTTTTTCTTTGTTTGTGACTAAGAATTAGCAAAATCTTGAACACGGTGTTTCTTAGCTCGAGCTCAAATGAGCTTTAGTGAACAATTAAATCCCTACAAAAGGGGAAAAGGAAAAAAAATTGACAAATGTGTTTGAGTGCTTGCAAAGTTTCATCATGGAATGTGAAAGTTGTGGCAAAAAACAAAATCGATACTCCAAAAATGCTATTTTCGAAAGCATTTTGGCTTGTTGATTTTATTTTTCTTCTTCACCTTTCACGGATGCTATTTCATGAGAAAACATTTGTCAAAGTTTGCCAAAAAAAAAAGATTTTTTTATTGGGTTTTACCGTTCATCACAGGCTCATTTGAGCTCGTGACCTTCGCAAAATCTTTATCTTTTCTCTGTCTCTTGGAATTTATCATCCATGCCACGGGAACAAGTATTGACAAACAAGATGCCACCGCGCTTTTCTATGAGCCAAAAATAAGCTCTGTTGTGTGGTTAGAGGTCAAGTTTAATTTTTATTTAAACCATTTGAATAAAAAATCTCTGAGCTAAGTACTACGCCAACATCCCCTGCAAAAAGAAAAAGTACCACGCAAACATAAAGTGATGGCACGATGGGACGACATGTATAAGCAACTCAAAGCTCATGGCTTCCTTCAATAAAGAAAGGACCGGAATGTCCAGCGAACGTCAGATTTTTAGTCATGACAAATTGAACGATTTTCATGATGAATTATGTTCATCGAGATGACAAGTTTAGTTTGACGAGCATGGCAAATTCATCTCAATTCATTTTCTGGCAAAAAATTGCCGTGTTTGCAAAATAAATTTGCCATCCTTGCATCAATACAAATTGCCATGAAAAACCTTTGATTTACCACCTCTAAAAATCTGACGTCAAATTTTAGCATTTTCCAAAAGAAAAACTGTCTTGCAAAATCTCAGTCGACTAAGACTTGGTTATGTCTCAATCGATGCTATGCTCGTGAGATCCTACATTGAGATGCGTGCAGATTTTTCTATTTAGAATTTTCTTTCTTTTTTCTTACTTATATGTTATGTCACTTGACTGACCTAGCCACATCCAAAGAAAAACTCAACGCTCATGACCACGTGCAAATCGTGGGCCCAAGGAGAACTTAGGGAATCTCCAAGGCTGACCCGCAAACCGCCCGCATCCGTCCGGACCGCGCTGTCCGGACCGTGTGAGCCATCCAACGCCGACCTGTATTGGTCCGTGGGGCGGCCCGGACGCGATTTCTCCCGCAAAACGGAGACAAAAGTGCGGGAGGTTTGCGGGAGTCCGGACACGCGAAACGTACGAATCCGACACCCCCGGCCCACCCAAAAGGGCACTACTAGGCGCCGGCGCGCCGGCCGAACCTTTCGGCCGGTCGGCTGCTAGCCACCCGATATAAAAGACACGAACCATCAGATCTCTTGTCCTTTTCCTTTTTTCCTTCCCTGTCTTTCTGCCTCACATGCATAGAAAAAAAAATACAGCGAACGCCATCGATCCTTGCCCGTGCGACCTCGACGCTCCGCTGGCTCCCCACCGTTCGCCGCTCGCTGCTCGCCGTCGCCGTCGGCGCTCGTCGGTTGCAACAAAAAATAGCAATGCCAGTTTGAAAAGCAAAAACACATGGTTCCGGCAAATAATTGATATGGTTCCAGCAAACAATAATGTGGTTCCAGCAAAAATGATGTGTTTCCAGCCAAACACATTGATATGGTTCCAGCAAAAAACAAACATGGTTCCAACAAAAAATTCATATAGTTCCAGCAAAAATTGAAAAAGAGGTTTCCAGCAAAAAAATCAATGCACCAAAAAAAAGTCATGGCGTCGCCATCGTAGCCACCCCAACACCATCCTCACCGATTGCAGCAGATCAAAAAGCTGGTTCCAGCAAAAGTCCTGTGCAACAAAAAACATGGCACCCCCGCCGTCGTGGTCACCCAGCCCTATCCTCTCCTGTTGCAGCAAATCGAGAAACTGATTCCAGCAAAAATCGAAAGTGTTTCCAGCAAAAATCAAAAAAGGCAGCAACTTACCGCAGCCCACCACCGTCCTCGTCGGTTGAAGCAAATCCCCACGCCGGTTCCAGCATCGTATCTCACCGGGTCGCAACGCGTTACCTCGGACATCGCCGCCGGTCTGAGGACGCAACAAGCTCCGCCGTAGGCCGGCCGCTCCACGGCCTTGCATCCATGGGCGCAGCTCACCGCGTCCGCATGCGCAGCTCGCCGCGGTGGCGTTTGGTGAGCAGCCATGGCAAGGATAGAAGAAATAGAAGGTGGTGGTGGCCATGGCCGGCCGGCATCGCGTCGCCGGTGGCAGAGGATCTCGTCGGCAGCGCGCGAGACGAGGTGGAGCAGAGCCGCAGAGCAGAGGAGATGGGAGCGTCACGAGATGAGATTAAGTGGATGTGGTCGTCTCTGAGAAGATAAGGTAAAGGGAGGGCGGTGGACGGGCCCCACTTGAGATGCGTATGCGTGACCCCCGTGCGTGACCGGCGCAATTTTCAGCCGGTCCGCCGGGTACAAGCGTTTACCCACCCAAAACCCTTCCCGGACCCCGCGAGTCCATCCTCCTCATTTTCTCTCCTTCCTTCTTTCTCTCTTGCCTTCGCCGCCGCTCCACCATCCGGGCCACCACACCACACCCATGCCGCAACTCTGCGTCTCCGTCACCTCCAGCGCTCCACCAGGGCTCCCCGCCGCTTCATACGTCTCCGTCGTATCTATAATTTTTTATTGTTTCATGCCAATATTCTACAACTTTCATATACTTTTGGCAATATTTTATATTATTTTTGGGACTAACATATTGATCCAGTGCCCAGTGTCAGTTCCTGTTTTCTGCTTGTTTTTTGTTTCACAGAAAATCCATATCAAACGAAGTCCAAACGCGATAAAATTTTACGGAGAATTATTTTGGAATATATGTGATTTTTGGGAGGTGAAATCAACGCAAACGGAGGCCCACAGCCTCCACAAGGCAAACGGGCACGACCCCCCCCCAGGCCGCGTGGTGTTGCCTTGTGGGCACACCGTAAGTCGGTTGGGGCTCTTCTTGGCCGCAAGGAAGCTTATATTAAGAAAAAATCGTGTTAAAATTTCAGTGCAATCGGAGTTACGGATCTCCGGGAATATAAGAAATGGTTTTCGGTCAGAAAATGGGAACGCGAAACAGAAGAGAAAGAGAGAGAGAGAGATCCAATCTCGGAGGGGCTCCTACCCTCCGGGTGCCATGGCAGCCATGGACCAGAGGGGAAACTCTCCTCCCATCTAGGGGGGAGACCAAGCAAGAAGAAGAAGGAGGGGGGCTCTCCCCCCTCTCTCCCGGTGGCGCCAGAACGCCGTCGGGGCAATCATCGTGACGGCGATCTACACCAACAACTTCGCCACCGTCAACACCAACTCTCTCCCCCTCTATGCAGCGGTGTAACCTCTCTTTTCCCGCTGTAATTCTCTACCTGAACATGGTGCTTGACGCAATATATTATTTGATACGTCTCCGTCGTATCTATAATTTTTGATTGTTTCATGCCAATATCCTATAATTTCCACATACTTTTGGTAACATTTTATATTGTTTTTTGGGACTAACATATTGATCCAGTGCCCAGTGCCAGTTCCTGTTTGTTGCATGTTTTTTGTTTCGCAGAATATCCATATCAAACGAAGTCCAAATGCAATAAAATTTTACGGAGAATTATTTTGGAATATATGTGATTTTTGGGAGGTGCAATCAACGCAAGGCGGTGCTCGTGAGCCCCACGAGGCACTAGGGCGTGCCAGGGGGGGTCCGGCGTGCCGTGGTGCCTCGTGAGGCCCTCGTAGGTCGGTTGGTGCCCTTCTTCGGCCGTAAGGAAGCTAATATCCGGAAAAAAATCGTGTTAAAATTTCAGCACAATCGGAGTTACAGATCTCCGGGAATTTAAGAAACGGTGAAAGGACAGAAAACAGGAACGCGAAACAGAAGAGAACAGAGAGAGAGATCCAATCTCAGAGGGGCTCCTGCCCCTCCGCCGCCATGGCAGCCATGGACCAGAGGGGAAACTCTCCGCCCATCTAGGGGGGAGGCTAAGGAAGAAGAAGAAGGAGGGGGGCTCTCACCCCCTCTCTCCCGGTGGCGCCAGAACGTCGCCGGGGCAATCATCGTGACGGCGATCTACACCAACAACTTCGCCGCCGTCAACACCAACTCTCTCCCCCTCTATGCAGCGGTGTAACCTCTCAATTCCCGCTGTAATCCTCTACTTAAACATGGTGCTTAATGCTACATATTATTATCCAATGATTTGTGGCCATCCTATGATGTTTGAGTAGATTCGTTTTGTCCTATGGGTTGATTGATGATCGTGATTAGTTTGAGTTGTATGTTTTATTTTGGTGCTGTCCTATGGTGCCCTCCGTGTCACGCAAGCGTGAGGGATTCCCGCTGTAGGGTGTTGCAATACGTTCATAATTCTCTTATGGTGGGCGGCTAGAGTGACAGAAGCTTACACCCGAGTAAGGGGGTTGTTGCGTATGGGAGTAAAGGGGACTTGATACTTAATGCTATGGTTGGGTTTGACCTTAATGATCTTTGGTAGTTGCGGATGCTTGCTAGAGTTCCAATCATAAGTGCATATGATCCAAGTACGGAAAGTATGTTAGCTCATGCCTCTCCCTCATATAAAATTGCAACAATGATTACCAGTCTAGTTATAGATTGCCTAGGGACAAATCATTCTCTTGTGTTACAAAAGCTTTCTACTAAACAACTAAATTTTATTATCTTGCAAATTACTCGTAGTTTTATTCTCGCAAAGTACTTCTAGTTTTATTCTTGCAAACCTATCCTATCACCTACAAAATAGTTTCATACTTGTTCTAGGTAAAGCGAACGTTAAGTGCGCGTAGAGTTGTATTGGTGGTCGATAGAACTTGAAGGGAATATTAATTCTACCTTTATCTCCTCGTTGGGTTCGACACTCTTATTTATCGAAAAAGATACAATTGATCCCCTATACTTGTGGGTTATCAAGACCTTTTTCTAGCGCCGTTGCCGGGGAGCAATAGCGTGGGGTTGATATTCTCGTGTGTGCTTGTTTGCTTTATCACTAAGTAGATTTTATTTTCCGTTCTAAGTTGTTCTCTATCTTTAGTTATGGATATGGAACACGAAATACCAAAAAAAATAGTTGTACTTGCTACTCATGGAGATGGGGAACCTCCTAAAACCCTCGATGCTCGTTATGTGGAAAACATTAAACACTACTTTGATAATCCTGAGAAAACCCCATTCAACTTGATAATGGGAGACACGTTGGATCAACGTGAATAGTTTAGGGATTATCGCTTGTCTCAAAAAGGGAAACTTTTATGGGATCAAATTGATTATTTGCAATGGTATGCTTGGAATTTATGCTTGAGATATGATTATACTTGTTGCTCTAAGATGAAGGCTCCACACCTTCCCTTTTCATGTAAATTTAATGATAATGAAACCTTGGCTTCTTATGCTAATGGTATATATGATTACTATGATGTGGAACGAATAGAAGAATTTGTTGCTTTTAAGGGTGCTTACGAAATTGAATCTTTGTTTGAAAAGTATGAAGATTGTGATGATGCTGTCTACAGATCTAATTTTTTTGCTATACTTAAATATTGCTATGAGAAGTACGAATACAATGCCGACATTAATGAGTTTATTGAGAAAGTCTCCGCTGTCCAAGAAGATACTAATATTTTGCAGGCTCCTATGGAAGAAGAAAATGATGACACTGTGAGATCATTAGATGAAAAAGATGACGAGGAGAGCGAAGAACAAAAGGAGGAAGAGCGGATTAGCTACCCGTGCCCACCTTCTAATGAGAGTAACTCTACAACTCATACATTGTTTAATTTCCCCTCGTGCTTACCGAAGGATGAATGCTATGATAATTGCTATGATCCCGTTGATTCGTTTGAAATATCCTTTTTGATGAAATTGATGCTTGCTATGCTTGTGGCCATGATGCCAATATGAATGATGCTTATGGAGATGAACTTGCTATAGTTCCTTATGTTAAGAATGAAATTGTTGCTATTGCACCTACACATGATAGTCCTATTATCTTTTTGAATTATCCCAACTACACTATATCGGAGAAGTTTGCTCTTATTAAGGATTATATCGATGGGTTGCGTTTTACTACTACACATGATAATTTTGATGAATATAATATGCATGTGCTTGCTGCTCCTACTTGCAATTATTATGAGAGAGGAACTTCATCTCCACCTCTCTATGTTTCCAATGCGATAAAATTGCAAGAAACTGTTTATACTATGCATTGGCCTTTACTTGATGTGCATGAATTGTTCTTTTATGACATGCCGATGCATAGGAAGAGAGTTAGACTTCGTCATTGCATGATATATGTTGCTTTGTGCTCACTACTAAATTACAAATCATTGTTAATTAAAATTGGCTTTTATATACCTTGGGATCCGGGTGGATCGATTACTTGAGCACTTTATGCCTAGCTTAATGGCTTTAAAGAAAGCGCTGCCAGGGAGACAACCCGGAAGTTTTAGAGAGTCATTTATTTCTATTGTGTGCTTTTAAAAAGTTTAAAAACAAAAAAATATAGAGGGGAACCTAAAACTTTTCAAAAAGGAAAGTGAAAGTAAGAAAGACGAGCACTGTTGAAGTGGGGGAGCTCCTTGAACTTTGTTCATGCCCATGGAAACTTTGTGAATCTTGAATTACAGAAACTTTTCAACAAAAATAATTATCCCCTTGTACAAATCCATTGTATTATAAAAACAATGTGCCAAGATTTACCGTTAGGATGTTCAAATTGCTTGTTTGGTATGTGCGGTGCAAAAACAGAAACTTTTGCTGTAGTGCGTGAATTTACATTTTTTACTGGAACGTGCAAAAATTCTGAAATTTTTACAAAGTACTGATATGCAATTTTTTTATTTTTTCCTAATTTTTCAGAATTTTTGGAGTTACATAAGTATGGTCAATGTTCAGATTACTACAGACTGTTCTGTTTTTGACAGATTCTGTTTTTGATGCATTGTTTTGCTTGTTTTGATGAAACTAGGGATTGTATCGGAAGGTATAAGCCATGGAGAAGTTAGAATACAGTAGGTATAATGCAAAAATAAAATATGAATGGGTTTTCAACAGTACTTAAAGTAGTGATTTGCTTTATTATACTAACGGATCTCACGAAGGTTTTATTAAGTTTTGTGTGGATGAAGTGTTCAAAGATCGAGGAGGTATTGATATGAGAAGAATGAGGAGAGGCAAGAGCTCAATCTTGGGGATGCCCAAGGCACCCCAAGTAAATATTCAAGGAGACTCAAGCGTGTAAGCTTGGGGATGCCCCGGAAGGCATCCCATCTTTATTCAACAAGTATCGGTATGTTTCGGTTTTTGTTTTGTTCACATGATATGCATAAATTCTTGGAGCGTCGTGTGCCTTTTCTTTTTCTTTTAATAAATACACCATGCTGGTATGAGATAGTACTTGGTTGATTTATAGAATGCTTCATGCACTTCACTTATATCTTTTGATTATGGCTTTATAGAATGCTTCATGTGCTTCACTTATATTATTTGAAGTTTGGATGCCTGTTTCTCTTCATATAGAAAACCGTTATTTGTAGAATGCTCTTTTGCTTCACTTATATTTGTTAGAGCGTGGGCAAGTCTTTTGTAGAAAGAATTAAACTCTCATGCTTCACTTATATTTATTTAGAGAGTCAACAGGAATTGGTCATTCACAAGGTTAGTCATAAAATCCTACATAAAACTTGTAGATCACTGAATATGATATGTTTGATTCCTTGCAATAGTTTTGCGATATAGAGATGGTAATATGTGGGAGGTACTAGTAAATGATTGTGGTTTAGTAGGAATATTGGTGTTAAGGTTTGTGATTCCCGAAGCATGCACGTATAGTCTCTCGTTATGCTAAGAAGTTGGAGCATGATTTATTATTGATTGTCTTCCTTTGCGTGGAGGTCGGGGGCACGCGATGGTTAACTCCTACCAACCTCCACCCTAGGGGCATGCGTAGTAGTACTTTGCTTCGAGGGCTAATAAACTTTCGCAATAAGTATGTGAGTTCTTTATGACTAATGTGAGTCCATGGATTATACGCACTCTCACCTTTCCGCAATTTGCTAGCCTCTTCGTTACCGTGCATTGCCCTTTCTCACCTCGAGAGTCGGTGCAAACTTCGCTGGTGCATCCAAACCCCGTGATATGATACGCTCTATCACACATAAGCCTCATTATATCTTCCTCAAAACAGCCACCATACCTACCTATTATGGCATTTCCATAGCCATTCCGAGATATATTGCCATGCAACTTCCATCATCATCATATACATGACTTGAGCATTCATTGTCATATTGCTTTGCATGATCGTAAGATAGCTAGCATGGTATTTTCATGGCTTGTCCGTTTTTTGATATCTTTGCTACGCTAGATCATTGCGCATCCTGGTACACTGCCAGAGGCATTCATATAGAGTCATACTTTGTTCTAGTATCGAGTTGTAATTTTTTGAGTTGTAAGTAAATAGAAGTGTGATGATCATCATTATTCGTTATTAGAGCATTGTCCCAGTGAGGAAAGGATGATGGAGACCATGATTCCCCCACAAGTCGGGATGAGACTTCGGACAAAAAAAAAGTGAGGCCAAAAACAGCCCAAAAAAGGGAAAAAAGAGAAAACAAAAAAAATGAAATGAAATGAGAAAAAAATAGAGAAGGGGTAATGTTACTATCCTTTACCACACTTGTGCTTCAGAGTAGCACCATGTTTTTCATATAGCGAGTATCCTATGCTTTCATTTTCATACACTAGTGGGAATTTTCAATATAGAACTTGGCTTGTATATTCCGATGATGGGCTTCCTCAAATGCCCGAGGTCTTCATGAGCAAGCAAGTTGGATGCACACCCACTTAGTTTTCAGTTTGAGCTTTCATACACTTATAGCTCTTAGTGCATCCGTTGCATGGAAATCCCTACTCCTCGCATTGACATCAATTGATGGGCATCTCCATAGCCCGTTGATTAGCCGCATCGATATGAGACTTTCTTCCTTTTTTTGTCTTCTCCATATTAATCTCTACCACCGCATTCTATTCCACCCATAGTGCTATATCCATGGCTTGCGCTCATGTATTGCGTGGGGGTTGAAAAAGCTAAAGCGCGTTAAAAAGTATGAACCAATTGCTTGGCTGACACCGGGGTAGTACATGATTTATATTTTGTGTTAAGAAGATGGAGCATGACAAGGCTATATGATTTTGTAGGGATAGCATTCTTTAGCATTGATATTTTGAAAGACATGATTGTTTGTTGGGATGCCTGAGTATTGATGTCTTTATATCAAATTATAGACTATTGCTTTGAATCACTCGTGTCTTAATATTCATGCCATGATTAAATTTTATGATCAAGATTATGCTAGGTGGCATTCCACATCAAAATTATCTTTTTTATCATTTACCTACTCGAGGACGAGCAGGAATTAAGCTTGGAGATGCTGATACGTCTCCGTCATATCTATAATTTTTGATTGTTTCATGCCAATATCCTATAATTTCCACATACTTTTGGCAACATTTTATATTGTTTTTTGGGACTAACATATTGATCCAGTGCCCAGTGTCAGTTCCTGTTTGTTGCATGTTTTTTGTTTCACAGAATATTCATATCAAACAAAGTCCAAATGCAATAAAATTTTACGGAGAATTATTTTGGAATATATGTGATTTTTGGGAGGTGGAATCAATGCAAGGCAGTGCTCATGGGCCCCACGAGGCACTGGGGCGCGCCAGGGGGGGTCCGGCGCGCTGTGGTGCCTCGTGAGGCCCTCATAGGTCGGTTGGTTCCCTTCTTTGGTCTCAAGGAAGCTAATATCCGGAAAAAAATCGTGTTAAAATTTCAGCGCAATCGGAGTTACGGATCTCCGAGAATTTAAGAAACGGTGAAAGGCCAGAAAACAGGAACGCGAAACAGAGAGAGAGATCCAATCTCGGAGGGGCTCCTGCCCCTCCGCCACCATGGCAGCCATGGACCAGAGGGGAAACTCTCCTACCATCTAGGGGGGAGGCTAAGGAAGAAGAAGAAGGAGGGGGGCTCTCACCCCCTCTCTCCCGGTGGCGCCGGAACGCCGCCGGGGCAATCATCATGACGGCGATCTACACCAATAACTTCGCCGCCGTCAACACCAACTCTCTCCCCCTCTATGCAGCGGTGTAACCTCTCAATTCCTGCTGTAATTCTCTACTTAAACATGGTGCTTAATGCTACATATTATTATCCAATGATTTGTGGCCATCCGATGATGTTTGAGTAGATTCGTTTTGTCCTATGGGTTGATTGATGATCGTGATTGGTTTGAGTTGTATGTTTTATGTTGGTGCTATCCTATGGTGCCCTCCGTGTCACGCAAGCATGAGGGATTCCCCCTACAGGGTGTTGCAATACGTTCATAATTCTCTTATGGTGGGCGGCTAGAGTGACAGAAGCTTACACCCGAGTAAGGGGGTTGTTGCGTATGGGAGTAAAGGGGACTTGATACTTAATGCTATGGTTGGGTTTTACCTTAATGATCTTTGGTAGTTGTGGATGCTTTCTAGAGTTCGATTCATAAGTACATATGATCCAAGTACGAAAAGTATGTTAGCTCATGCCTCTCCCTCATATAAAATTGCAACAATGATTACCGATCTAGTTATAGATTGCCTAGGGACAAATCATTCTCTTGTGTTACAAAAGCTTTCTACTAAACAACTAACTTTTATTATCTTGCAAATTACACGTAGTTTTATTCTCGCAAAGTACTTCTAGTTTTATTCTTGCAAACCTATCCTATCACCTACAAAATAGTTTCATACTTGTTCTAGGTAAAGCGAACGTTAAGTGCGCGTAGAGTTGTATCGGTGGTCGATAGAACTTGAAGGGAATATTAATTCTACCTTTAGCTCCTCGTTGGGTTCGACACTCTTATTTATCGAAAAAGATACAATTGATCCCCTATACTTGTGGGTTATCATTATTATCCAATGATATGTGGCAATCCTATGATGTTTGAGTAGATTCTTTTTGTCCTATGGGTTGATTGATGATCGTGATTGGTTTGAGTTGTATGTTTTTTTTTGGTGCTGTCCTATGGTGCCCTCCGTGTCGTGCAAGCGTGAGGGATTCCCGCAGTAGCGTTTGCAATATGTTCATAATTCTCTTATAGTGGGGGGCTAGAGTGACAGAAGCTTACACCCGAGTAAGGGGGTTGTTGCGTATGGGAGTAAGGAGGACTTGTTACTTAATGCTATGGTTGGGTTTTACCTTAATGATCTTTGGTAGTTGCGGATGTTTCTAGAGTTCCAATCATAAGTGCATATGATCCAAGTACGGAAAGTATGTTAGCTCATGCCTCTCCCTCATATAAAATTGCAATAATGATTACCGGTCTAGTTATCGATTGCCTATAAACAAATCATTTTCTTGTGTTACAAAAGTTTTCTACTAAACAACTAACTTTTATTATCTTCCAAATTACTCATAGTTTTATATCTTGCAAATTACTCCTAATTTTATTCTTGCAAAGTAGTTCTAGCATTACGCCTACAAGGTACTTCTAGTTTTATTCTTCTTCTAGGTAAAGCGGACGTTAAGTGTGCGTAGAGTTGTATCGGTGGTCGATAGAACTACAAGGGAAAATTAATTCTACCTTTAGCTCCTCATTGGGTTTAATACGTCCATTTTGCATCATGTTTTCCTACTGTTATTTATAGTGTTTTTAATCAACATAACACTTTATGGAGCAATTCTAATGCCTTTTCTCTCTTAATATGCGAGATTTACACAAGGAGGGAGATTGCCGGCAGCTGGAATTCTGGACCTGAAAAAGCTATGTCAGAGATACCTATTCTGCACATCTCCAAATGAGCGAAATTTCATGGAGATTTATTTTGGAATAAATAAAAAATACTGGAGCCAAGAAGTACCAGAAGGGGCCACCTAGGTGCCCACGAGGCACCACGGCGCGCCACCCCCCCCCCCCCCCCAGGCATGCCCTGGTGCCTCGTGGGGCCCCTGGCCAGCCTCTGGCCCCCATTTTCTGGTATATAAGCCCATTTGCCCTAGAAAAAATAGATAGAATACTTTTGGGACGATGCGCGGCCGTCTCGTGGCGGAACTTGGGCAGGAGCACTTTTGCTCTCCGGCGGAGCGATTCTGCCGGGGATACTTCCCTCCGGGAGGGGGAAATCGTCGCCATCGACATCACCAACGATCCTCTCATCGTGGGAGGGCTAATCTTCATCAACATTTTCACCAGCACCATCTCATCTCAAACCCTAGTTCATCTCTTGTATTCAATCTTTGTCTCAAAACCTCAGATTGGTACCTGTGGGTTGCTAGTAGTGTTGATTACATCTTGTAGTTGATGCTAATTGGTTTATTTGGTGGAAGATTATATGCTCAGATCCATTATGCTATTCAATACCCCTCTGATCTTGGACATGAAGATGATTTTTGAGTAGTTACTTTTGTTCTTGAGGACATGGGAGAAGTCTTGTCATAAGTAATCATGTGAATTTGGTATTCGTTCGATATTTTGATGATATGTATGTTGTTGATTCTCTTAGTGGTGTCATGTGAACGTCGACTACATGAAACATCACCATCTTTGGGCCTAGATGATGGGTTGCTAGAGTGACAGAAGCTTAAACCCTAGTTTATGCGCTATTCCGTAAGGGGCTAATTTGGATCCATATGTTTAATGCTATGGTTAGAGTTATCTTAATTCTTCTTTCGTAGTTGCGGATGCTTGCGAGAGGGGGTAATCATAAGTGGGTGGCTTGTTCAAGTAAGAACAGCACCCAAGCACCGGTCCACCCACATATCAAATTATCAAAGTAGCGAACGCGAATCAAACCAACATGATGAAAGTGACTAGATGAAATTCCCATGTGTCCTCGAGAACGCTTTACTTATTATAAGAGATCGTTTCGGCTTGTCCTTTGCTATAAAAAGAATTGGGCCACCTTGCTGCACTCTTTGTTACTATTGCTACTTGTCACTTGTTACAAATTATCTTGCTATCAAACTACTCGTTACCGATAATTTCAGTGCTTGCAGAAAATACCTTGCTGAAAACCGCTTGTCATTTCCTTCTGCTCCTCGTTGGGTTCGACACTCTTACTTATAGAAAGGACTACGATTGATCCCTTATACTTGTGGGTCATCAAGACTCTTTTCTGGCGCCGTTGCTGGGGAGTGAAGCACTTTTGGTGAGTGGAATTTGGTAAGGAAACATTTATATTACGTGCTGAAATTTACTGTCGCTTGTCACTATGGAAAGTAATCCTTTGAGGGGTTTGTTCGGGGTATCTTCACCTCGACCGGAAACACAAATAGTTGCTCCTCAACCTATTGCACCTACTGAAAATATTTCATATGAAATTCCTCCGGGTATGATAGAGAAACTGCTAGCTAATCCTTATGCAGGAGATGGAACGGTACATCCTGATATGCACTTGATCTATGTGGATGAAATTTCTGGATTGTTTAAGCTTGCAGGTTTATCCGGAGATGGAGTTAAGAAGAAAGTATTCCCTTTATCTTTAGAGGGTAGAGCATTGACATGGTATAGGCTATGTGATGATTCTGATACATGGGACTGGAACCGATTGAAATTGGAATTCCACCAGAATTTTTATCCCATGCATTTGGTTCATCGTGATCGGAATTATATATATAATTTTTGGCCTCGTGAAGGAGAAAGCATCGCTCAAGCTTGGGGGAGACTTAAGTACATGATGTACACATGCCCCAACCATGATCTCTCAAGAGAAATTATCTTACAGAATTTTTATGCTCGGCTTTCTCATGATAATCAAACTATGCTCGATTCTTCTTCGACTGGCTCCTTTATGAAGAAAAATATTGAATTCAGATGGGATCTTCTGGAAAGAATTAAACGCAACTCTGAAGATTGGGAACTCGACAAAGGTAATGAGTCAGGTATAATACTTGAGTTCGATTGTGTTAAATCTTTTATGGCCACCGATGCTTTTCATAAGTTTAGCACTAAATATGGACTTGACTCTAAGATAGTAGCTTCCTTTTGCGAATCATTTGCTACTCATGTTGATCTCCCTAAGGAGAAGTGGTTTAAATATGATCCCCCTGTTAAAGAAAAGATTGAGGAACCCATTAGTGTTAAAGAAGAAACAATTGTTTACCATGCTGATCCAGTTGTGCCTACTGCTTATATCGAGAAACCACCTTTTCCTGTTAGGATTAAGGAACATGCTAAAGTTTCAACTGTGGTTAACAAAAGTAATATTAGAGCACCTAGACCCTCTGAACAAATTAAAGTTGAACCTAATGTTGCTATGGTTAAAGATCTCTTGGTCGATAATATAGATGGGCAAGTTATTTACTTCTGTAATGAAGCAGCTAGAATTGCTAAACAAGATCCTAAAGATAAAAACAGACATGTAGTAGGCATGCCTGTTATCTCTGTTAAAATAGGAGATCATTGTTATCATGGCTTATGTGATTTGGGAGCTAGTGTGAGTGCTATTCCGTTTACCTTATATCAAGAAATTATGAATGATATTTCACCTGTTGAAATAGAGGACATTGATGTTACTATTAAACTTACAAACAGAGATATCATTACACCGCTTGGGATCGTTAGAGATGTTGAAGTCTTGTGTGGAAAAATAAAATACCCTACTGATTTTCTAGTCCTCGGTTCTCCACAAGATGATTTTTGTCCCATTATATTTGGTAGACCTTTCTTGAACACTGTTAATGCTAAGATTGATTGCGCTAAAGAAATTGTTAGTGTTGATTTTGGTGGTATGTCTCATGAGTTTAATTTCTCCAAGTTTCGTAGACAACCTCAAGATAAAGAATTGCCTAGTAAAGATGAAATTATTGGTCTTGCTTCTATTGCCGTACCTCCTACCGATCCGTTAGAACAATATTTGCTAGACCATGAAAATGATATGCATATGAATGAAAGAAATGACATAGATAAGATGTTCTTTGATCAACCACCTATCCTTAAACACAATTTGCCTGTTGAAACTCTTGGAGGCCCTCCTCCACCTAAAGGTGATCCTGTATTTGAATTGAAGCAATTGCCTGATACATTGAAATATGCTTATCTTGATGAAAAGAAGATATATCCTGTTATTATTAGTGCTAACCTTTCAGAGCATGAAGAAAAGAGATTACTAAAAACTCTGAGGAAGCACCGAGCTGCTATTGGATATACTCTGGATGATCTTAAGGGCATTAGTCCCAATCTATGTCAGCACAAAATTAATATGGAGCCTGATGCTAAACCGGTTGTCGACCACCAACGATGATTAAATCCTAAGATGAAAGAGGTGGTAAGAACTGAAATATTAAAGCTTCTGAAAGCAGGTATAATCTATCCCATAGCTGATAGTAGATGGGTAAGTCCCGTTCATTGTGTCCCTAAGAAAGGAGGTATCACCGTTGTTCCTAATGATAAAAATGAACTCATTCCACAAAGAATTGTAACTGGTTATAGGATGGTAATTGATTTTAGAAAATTAAACAAAGCTACTAGAAAAGATCATTACCCCTTACCTTTTATTGATCAAATTTTAGAAAGATTGTCTAAGCATACACACTTTTGTTTCCTAGATGGTTATTCTGGTTTTTCTCAAATACCTGTATCACAACCCTATCAAGAGAAAACCACCTTTACTTGTCCTTTTGGAACTTAAGCTTATAGACGTATGCCTTTTGGTTTATGCAATGCACCTGCTACCTTTCAAAGATGTATGACTGCTATATTCTCTGACTTTTGTGAAAAGATTGTTGAGGTTTTCATGGATGATTTTTCTGTTTACGGAACTTCTTTTGATGATTGCTTAAGCAACCTGGATCGAGTTTTGCAGAGATGTGAAGAAACTAATCTTGTATTGAATTGGGAGAAGTGCCACTTTATGGTGAATGAAGGTATCGTCTTGGGGCATAAAATTTCTGAAAGAGGTATTGAAGTTGATAAAACTAAGGTTGATGCTATTGAGAAAATGCCATGTCCTAAAGATATTAAAGGTATAAGAAGTTTCCTTGGTCATGCTGGTTTCTATAGAAGGTTTATTAAAGACTTCTCTAAAATCTCTAGGCCTCTAACCAATCTTTTGCAAAAAGATGTTCCATTTGTTTTTGATGATGATTGTGTAGAAGCCTTTGAAACACTTAAGAAAGCCTTAACCACTTCACCTATTGTTCAACCACCAGATTTGAACTTGCCTTTTGAAATTATGTGTGATGCTAGTGATTATACTGTTGGTGTTGTTCTAGGACAGAGAGTTGATAAGAAATTAAATGTTATCCATTATGCTAGTAAAACTCTAGACAGTGCCCAAAGAAATTATGCTACTACTGAGAAAGAATTTTTAGCAGTTGTATTTGCATGTGATAAATTTAGATCTTACATAGTTGATTCTAAAGTAACTGTTCACACTGATCATGCTGCTATTAAATACCTTATGGAAAAGAAAGATGCTAAACCTAGACTCATTAGGTGGGTTCTATTGCTACAAGAATTTGACCTGCATATGATTGATAGAAAGGGAGCTGAGAATCCCGTACCAGATAATTTGTCTAGAATAGAAAATGTTCTTGATGACCCACTTCCTATTAATGATGATTTTCCTGATGAACAATTGGCTGCCATAAATGCTTCTCGTAATACTCCTTGGTATGCGGACTATGCTAATTATATTGTTGCTAAATTTATACCACCTAATTCACATACCAACAAAAGAAAAAGTTTTTCTATGATTTAAGACATTACTTTTGGGATGACCCTGATCTTTATAAAGAAGGAGTAGATGGTATTATTAGACATTGTATACCTGAGCATGAACAGGAACAAATCCTACGGAAGTGTCATTCCGAGGCTTACGGAGGACACCATGCGGGAGACAGAACTGCACATAAGATATTACAATCTGGTTTTTATTGGCCTACTCTTTTCAAGGATGCTCGTAAGTTTGTCTTATCTTGTGATGAATGTCAAAGAATTGGTAATGTTGGTAGACGTCAGGAAATGCCTATGAATTATTCAGTTACTATTGAACCATTTGATGTTTGGGGATTTGATTATATGGGACCTTTTCCTAAATCTAATGGGTATACTCATATTTTAGTTGCTGTTGATTACGTTACTAAGTGGGTAGAAGCTGTTCCAACTAGTAGCGCTGATCATAACACTTCTATTAAAATGCTTAAAGAAGTTATTTTCCCAAGGTTTGGAGTCCCTAGATATTTAATGACTGATGGTGGTTCACATTTTATTCATGGTGCATTCCGTAAATTGCTTGCTAAGTATGATGTCAACCATAGAATTGCATCTCCCTATCACCCTCAATGTAGTGGTCAAGTAGAATTGAGCAATAGAGAAATAAAATTAATTTTGCAAAAACCCATCAATAGATCTAGAAAGAATTGGTCTAAGAAACTTGACGATTCATTGTGGGCTTATAGAACTGCTTATAAAAATCCTATGCGTATGTCTCCTTACAAAATAGTTTATGGAAAAGCATGTCATTTACCTCTTGAGTTAGAACATAAAGCATATTGGGCAATTAAAGAACTTAATTATGATTTTAAACTTGCTGGTGAAAAGAGGTTATTTGATATTAGCTCATTAGATTAATGGAGAACCCAAGCTTATGAAAATGCCAAATTGTTTAAAGAAAAAGTTAAAAGATGGCATGATAAAAGAATTCAAAAACGGGAATTCAAAGTGGGTGAGCAAGTTCTATTGTACAATTCTCGTTTGAGATTCTTTGCAGGAAAACTTCTCTCTAAATCGGAAGGACCGTATGTCATCGAAGAAGTTTATCGCTCCGGAGCCATCAAAATAAACAACTCCGAAGGCACTTATCCGAGAGTGGTGAATGGGCAAAGAATTAAGCACTATATTTCAGGTACCCCCATTAATGTTGAAACTAATATTATTGAAACAATTACACCGGAGGAATACATAAGAGAGACCTTCCAGAACACTCCAGAACCCTGAAAAGGAAGAGGTATGTGATACGGTAAGTAAACCGACTCCAAAAATTCAATAAAAAATACTTTCTGTTAGTTTTGGAATATTATAAAAAATACAAAAATAGGAAACAGCCGAGGGGACCCACCTGGTGCCCACGAGGCACCAGGACGCGCCACCCCTCCCCAGGCGCGCCCTGGTGGCTCATGGGCCCCACGTGAGCCTTCCCGACTCCGTTTCCTTCTGGATTACTTGTTTTGCAAGATTAAAATTCTTTATATATACTCCCGGACGTTTTGACCACTGCATCACAGAAATCTCCTCTGTTCTTGTTTCGTGCTATTTTTCTGACAGATCCGAAAGTATGTTGTCTCAAGACTCAGATGGAGAGAGCTTCGTATCGCACTATGTTGCAAATCCAAGGATCTATGGGGATATAGATCCCTATGGATGGTCCGCGGAGGAGGAGCGGGATGCTAATATGAAGGGAATGGAAGACGCGAGCTCGGATGAAGAAGATGTCCCTCTACCTCAACCGGGAGACATGTGTGTGGAGTTCAAGAAGTCGAGTCTCCCAAAAACAGTAAACAAATCTAAGATCCAATTTATCCATTTCCATCTTCTACAGGAAAACAAGAATGCATTGTGTGAGAAGATAGTGGAGCTTGAGCAAGAAATTAGCAAATTGAAGGAAGAAAACTATGTTCTGAAGCAGAAACTGAAGGACAAGCCTACCACTTCATCACCATCACCATCACCGAAGAAGGAGGCTTGAGTACATGGGTATGGGCACTCCCCTTGGCTTGTGCCAAGCTTGGGGGAGGTGCCCCGGTATCGTATCACCATCACTTTTATCATCTTTACCTATTTTTAGTTCGATCCTTAGTTATTTTGTGATTTAGTTGAATAAAAGTTTAGTATGATCTATTTTTGAGTGCTAGTTTCGTGATCTATCTATCTATGTAATCGAGTTGAGAGTTATATAATAAAGAGTAGTTTGAGTTTTTGCCTCTTTACTTTCATGTTTCAATTCTAGCAATGAAAATAATGAAAAAGATCATATGCTAATCTTATGGAAAGTAATGACATCACATAAAGAAAAGTATAAGTGGTAAAATTTATTGGAAGTTAACAAACATAGCATTAGTCAATGATGCAATTCATGAAAAAATTAATAGGGAAGAGAAGATTCACATGCAAATACACTATCTTGGACATCTTTTACGATTGTGAGCCCCCATTAAGTATTTTATGTCAAATTGTTGACGTTGGACAAGGAAGACAACATAATGAGTTATGTTTGCTTATATTCACATAGAAGTTATATTCTTATAGATCCTCCAACATGTAGTGCTTGCCCAATATCTTTGCTAGCCAAAAATTCGCACCAAGTAGAGATACTACTTGTGCACTCAAAACCCTTAAACCCAGTTTCATGTCATGAGAGTCCACTATATCTACCTATGGATTGAATAAGATCCTTCAACTAAGTTGTCATCGGTGCAAAAAGCAATAAAAATTGCCTCTAAATATGTCTGAACTTTTATTGCAAGGGAAAATAAGCTTTGTACGAACTTGTGATGTTAAAGAAATAAAAGCGACAGACTGCATAATAAAGGTTGCTATCACAAGGGGAAATATAAAGTGACGTTCCTTTGCATTAAGAGCTTGTGCATCCAACAACAAAAAGCGCATGGCAACCTCTGCTTCCCTCTGCGAAGGGCCTATCTTTTACTTTTATGTATTTACTTTATATGCAAGAGTCAATAGTCTTCTCCTCTATTCCTTTTTATTTTTCTCTTTTGCAAGCATCATGTGGTGGGGAAAGATCTAGGCATATATATCCAGTTGGATATGAGTGATCATGAGTTATTATTGTTGACATCACCCTTGAGGTGAATAAGTTGGGAGGCGAAATTATAAGCCCCTATCTTTCTATGTGTCTGGCTGAAACTTTTTGCTCCATATATATGTTGTGAGTGTTAGCAATCATAGAAGACTAAATGATGGTTGAGTATGTGGACTAGCTAAAAAGCTCCTACATGAGACCCTTCCTGAAAATATGATGAATTGCAATTGCATTGTTGACTGAGAACATAGTTTGTTAGTTTTCAAGAAAGTTTATGCCTTATACTTCATTATTGTGATGAATTGTTACTTGCTCATTTGAAGTTTTATGATAATAAATATTGCTATTGTAATAATGATCATTATGCTACTATGTTCGTATTTTGTTTTTATCGACACCTCTCTCTCTAAACATGTGGACATGATTATCGATATCGGCTTTCGCTTGAGGACAAGCGAGGTCTAAGCTTGGGGGAGTTGATACGTCCATTCTGCATCATGTTTTCCTACTATTATTTATAGTGTTTTTAATCAATATAACACTTTGTGGAGCAATTCTAATGCCTTTTCTCTCTTAATATGCGAGATTTACACAAGGAGGGAGATTGCCGGCAACTGGAATTCTAGACCTGAAAAAGCTACGTCAGAGATACCTATTCTGCACATCTCCAAATAAGCTTAAATTTCACGGAGATTTATTTTGGAATAAATAAAAAATACTGGAGCCAAGAAGTACCAGAGGGGGCCACCCAGGTGCCCACGAGGCACCAGGGCGCGCCACCCCCCCCCCCCCAGGCGCGCCCTGGTGACTCGTGGGGCCCCTGGCCAGCCTCTGGCCCCCATTTTCTGGTATATAAGCCCATTTTCCCTAGAAAAAATAGAGAGAAGACTTTTGGGACGGTGCGCCGCCATCTCGAGGCGGAAATTGGGTAGGAGCACTTTTGCTCTCCGGCAGAGCGATTCTGCCGGGGATACTTCCCTCCGGTAGGGGGAAATCGTCGCCATCGACATCACCAACGATCCTCTCATTGTGAGAGGGCTAATCTTCATCAACATCTTCACCAGCACCATCTCATTTCAAACCCTAGTTCATCTCTTGTATTCAATCTTTGTCTCAAAACCTCAGATTGGTACATGTGGGTTGCTAGTAGTGTTGATTACATCTTGTAGTTGATGCTAATTGGTTTATTTGGTGGAAGATTATATGCTCAGATCCATTATGCTATTCAATACCCCTCTGATCTTGGACATGAAGATAATTTGTGAGTAGTTACTTTTGTTCTTGAGGACATGGGAGAAGTCTTGTCATAAGTAATCATGTGAATTTGGTATTCGTTCGATATTTTGATGATATGTATGTTGTTGATTCTCTTAGTGGTGTCATGTGAACGTCGACTACATGACACTTCACCATCTTTGGGCCTAAGGGAATGCATTGTGGAGGTCGTTCCGGCTTGTCCTTTGCTATAAAAAGGATTGGGCCACCTTGCTGCACTCTTTGTTACTATTGCTACTTGTCACTTGTTACAAATTATCTTGCTATCAAACTACTCATTACCGATAATTTCAGTGCTTACAGAAAATACCTTGCTGAAAACCGCTTGTCATTTCCTTCTGCTCCTCGTTGGGTTCGACACTCTTACTTATCGAAAGGACTACGATTGATCCCCTAGACTTGTGGGTCATCAGGGTTCGACACTCTTATTTATCGAAAAAGCTACAATTGATCTCCTATACTTGTGGGTTATCAAGACCTTTTTCTGGCGCCGTTGCCGGGGAGCAATAGCGTGGGGTTGATATTCTCGTGTGCGCTTGTTTGCTTTATCACTAAGTAATTTTTATTTTCTGTTCCACTAAGTAATTTTTATTTTCTGTTCCACTAAGTAATTTTTATTTTCTGTTCTAAGTTGTTCTCTATTTTTAGTTATGGATATGGAACACGAAACACCAAAAAAATTAGTTGTACTTGCTACTCATGGAGATGGGGAACCTCCTAAAACCCTAGATGCTGGTTATGTGAAAAATATTAAACACTACTTTGATAATCCTAATAAATCTCCATTCAACTTGATAATGGGACATACTTTGGATCAACGGGAATACTTTAGGGATTATCGCTTGTCTCAAAAAGGGAAACTCTTATGGGATCATATTGATTATTAGCATTGGTATGCTCGGAATTTATGCTTAAGATATGATTATACTTGTTGCTCTAAGATGAAGGCTCCACACCTTCCCTTTTCATGTAAATTTAATGATAATGAAACCTTGGTTTCTTATGCTAATGGTATATATGATTACTATGGTGTGGAACGAATAGAAGAATTTGTTGCTTTTAAGGGTGCTTATGAAATTGAATCTTTGTTTGAAAAGTATGAAGATTGTGATGATGCTGTCTAGAGATCTGAAAATTTTGCTATACTTAAATATTGCTATAAGAATTATGAATACAATGCCGATATTAATGAGTTTATTGAGAAAGTCTCCGCTGTCCAAGAAGAGACTAATATTTTGCAGGCTCCCATGGAAGAAGAAATTGATGACACTATGAGCTCATTAGATGAAAAAGATGACGAGGAGAGTGATGGACAAAGGGAGGAAGAGCGGATTAGCTACCCGTGCCCACCTTCCAATGAGAGTAACTCTTCAACTCATACATTGTTTAATTTCCCTTCGTGCTTACCGAAGAATGAATACTATGATAATTGCTATGATCCCTTGGATTCGTTTGAAATATACCTTTTTGATGAAATTGATGCTTGCTATGCTTGTGGCCATGATGCCAATATGAATGATGCTTATGGAGATGAATTTGCTATAGTTCCTTATATTAAACATGAAATTGTTGCTATTGCACCCACACATGATAGTCCTATTATCTTTTTGAATTCTCCAAACTACACTATATCGGAGAAGTTCGTGCTTATTAAGGATTATATTGATGGGTTGCGTTTTACCGTTGCACATGATGATTTTGATGAATATAATATGCATGTGTTTGCTGCTCCTACTTGCAATTATTATGAGAGAGGAACTATATCTCCACCTCTCTATGTTTCCAATACGATAAAATTGCAAGAAACTGTTTATGCAATGTATCGGCCTTTATTATGTGTGCATGAATTGTTCTTTTATGACATGCCGATGCATAGGAAGAGAGTTAGACTTTGTCATTGCATGTTATATGTTGCTTTGTGCTCACTACTAAATTACAAATTATTGTTAATTAAAATTGGCTTTGATATACCTTGGGATCCGGGTGGATCGATTACTTGAGCACTTTATGCCTAGCTTAATGGCTTTAAAGAAAGCGCTGCGTGGGAGACAACCCGGAAGTTTTAGAGAGTCATTTTATTCTGTTGTGTGGTTTTAAAAAGTTTTAAAACCAAAAAAAAATATAGAGGGGATCCTAAAACTTTTTTAAAAAGAAAAGTGAAAGTGAGAAAGACGAGCATTGTTGAAGTCGGAGCTAGGCTTGAACTTTATTCATGCCCATGAAAACTTTGTGAATCTTGATTACAGAAACTTTTCAACAAAAATAATTATCCCCTTGTACAAATCCATTGTATCATAAAAATAATGTGCCAAGTAATGCCTTTGGGATGATTTGGATGATAGTATGGTAGTTGCTGTTGGAAAACAGAAACTTTTGCGTCCTGTGCTGGAATTTTGTATTTCGCTTGAGTGTCAGAACCTTCTGAATTTTTTACACAGTATTGATGTATGAATTTCCCACGTTGTCCTATTTTTTAAGATTTTTTGGAGTTACAGAAGTATGACTATAATTCAGATCTTTACAGACTGTTCTGTTTTAGACAGATTCTGTTTTTTGTTGCACAGTTTGCTTATTTTGATGTATCTATGGATCGTATCGGGGGGGTAAGAGTCATGGAGAAGTTGGAGTACAGTAGCATTATGCCAATATTAAACATGAATCAATTTACAACAGTACTTAGAGTTTAAAATTTAATTGTTATACTAACGGATCTCACGAGGTTTCTGTTGAGTTTTGTGTGCTGAAGTTTTCAAGTTTTGGGTGAGACTACGATGGATAAAGGAATAAGGAGCGGAAAGAGCCTAAGCTTGGGGATGCCCAAGGCACCCCAAGGTAATATTCAAGGAAGACTCAAGCGTATAAGCTTGGGGATGCCCCGGATGGCATCCCCTCTTTCGTCTACGATCTATCGGTATATCACTTGGAGCTATATTTTTATTCGTCACATGATATGTGTTTTACTTGGAGCGTCGTGTGCTTTTAATTTTTCTTCTAATAATGTACCATGCTAGTATGAGATTGTGAAAACACGAGGTAGATTGGATCGCACATCCAAACAGATGGCGCTGGTTGCTATTTATGTGCAGATTACATCACCGATCGTTTACAACAGAAAGATACGATCAGTTTTAGAGATATGTACGTATGGTATAAGTTAGCTAACAACCTGCTAGATACTAACTAACTTACAGCTATCAGGCTTATCCGCTAACACTCCCCCTCAATCTCAGCTCCCGAGAGATTGAGATTGTGTCACAGAAGTCGGAGCTGTGCTGCGCCAATCGGTTTGGTCAGGCCATCGGCAAGCTGATCTTGGGTCGACACGAATCGTATGTCCAATGCCTTGCGAGCTACTCACTCTCGAACAAAGTGGAAATCAACCTCGATATGTTTAGTGCATGCATGGAATACCGGATTGGCAGACAAGTACATCGCTCCTATGTTGTCGCACCACAACACTGGCGGTCTCCATTGCCGTATGCCGAGCTCGCCGAGTAGAGTTTGAAGCCAAATCAGCTCTGCTGTTGCGTTTGCCAGCGCCTTGTATTCGGCCTCTGTACTTGACCGAGATACTGTAGCATGTTTTATCGCACTCCAAGACACCAAATTGGAGCCGAAAAATAATACGAAGCCACTGGTAGAGCACCTGTCATCGGTCGATCCAGCCTAGTCAGCGTCTGAAAACACACTGAGCAAAGTGGATGTAGACTTGCTAATTTTCACTCCTATGCCTGATGTGTGTCTCAGGTATCGCAGGATGTGTTTTGCTGCCGTCCAGTGCTCTTCTGTCGGCGAGTGGAGATATTGGCATACTTTGTTCACGGCGTAACTAATGTCTAGACGTGTCAAAGTCAGATATTGTAGTGCCCCTACAATACTCCGATATCTCGTGGCTGCTTCCGGTGACAGAAGTTGTCCTCCTTCACGAGACAAAGTTTCAGAGGTGAACATTGGTGAAGTAACTGGCTTGCAATCTGTCATACCTGCTTTACTCAAAAGAGCAGCTGTATATTTGGCCTGTTTCAGAAGTATAGACTCCCCCTGGCGCTGCACCTCAATTCCCAGAAAATAGTGGAGGTCGCCTAGGTCCTTCAGGGAGAAAGCTTCATGCAAACTACGGACAAGTGACATGAGCGCTTTCGGCGACGAACCGGTAATGATGATATCGTCGATGTAGATCAGCATGTACATACATACGCCCCCTTGCTGATAGATAAACAGGGACGTGTCAGCAAGAGAGGGATGGAAACCAAGCTCCTGAAGCTTTGTACTCAGCCGACAGAACCAGGCCCAGGGGGATTGTTTAAGACCATATAGTGATTTGTCCAATTTGCACACATGCTGCGGAAGCTGTGGATCAACATACCTTGGTGGTTGTTTCATGTATACATCTTCTTCGAGAATACTGTGGAGGAACGCATTCTGCACGTCCAATTGGCGAAGCACCCAACCATGTGAGACTACAAGAGAAAGAACCAGGTGGATAGTGGTGTGCTTAATTACTGGATTGAATGTCTCTGTATAGTCGATGCCGTGGCGTTGCTTGAACCCTTTGGCGATGAGACGCGCCTTATGACGATCAATGGAGCCATCAGCGCGATACTTGAGTTTGAAAACCCATTTGCAGTCGATGAGGTTGCAGCGAAGAGGCCGAGGAACAAGGTGCCAGGTCTGGTTCTTGAGCAACGCCTGGTATTCCACGTCCATGGCGGACCGCCAATGAGGGTCTGCAAGAGCATCAAGATGATTGGCGGGTTCAACCATGGCCAGCGAAACTTGCCGCCGTCGTCGTTGTGGACCGTATGGTATGGTGCCGTTGGTGCGCACCTTCTCACGGGGAGTGCCGTCACGAAGGCGAGTGGCATACCGTGGAGGCGCATCGGCTGGAGTGGGTGTGTGCACTTCATGCTGCGAAACCGGCTGCTGAAGTAGCTCGGAGGAGTCGGACCCCGGTGGTGGAGAGTGATACGTCCATTTTGCATCATGTTTTGTTACTGTTATTTATAGTGTTTTTAATCAATATAACACTTTTTGGAGCAATTCTAATGCCTTTTCTCTCTTAATATGCAAGATCTACACAAGGAAGGAGAATGCCGGCAGCTGGAATTCTGGACCTGAAAAAGCTATGTTAGAGATACCTATTCTGCACATTTCCAAATGAGCTGAAATTTCATGGAGAATTATTTTGGAATAAATAAAAAATATTGGAATCTAGAAGTACTAGAAGGGGCCACCCAGGAGCCCACGAGGCACCAGGGCGCGCCACCCCCTCCCAGGCGCGCCCTGGTACCTCGTGGGGCCCCTGGCCAGCCTCTGGCCCTCATTTTCTGGTATATAAGTCATTTTGCCCTATAAAAAATAGAGAGAAGACTTTCGGGATGGTGCGCCGCCGTCTCGAGGCGGAACTTGGGCAGGAGCACTTTTGCTCTCCGGCGGAGAGATTCTGCCGGGGATACTTCCCTCCGGGAGGGGGAAATCATCGCCATCGACATCACCAGCGATCCTCTCATCGTGGGAGGACTAATCTTCATCAACATCTTCGCCAGCACCATCTCATCTCAAACCCTAGTTCATCTCTTGTATTCAATCTTTGTCTCAAAACCTCAGATTGGTACCTGTGGGTTGCTAGTAGTGTTGATTACATCTTGTAGTTGATGCTAGTTGGTTTATTTGGTGGAAGATTATATGTTCAGCTCTATTATGCTATTCAACACCTCTCTGATCTTGGGCATGAATATGATTTGCGAGTAGTTATTTTTGTTCTTGAGGACATGGGAGAAGTCTTGTCATAAGTAATCATGTGAATTTGTTATTCGTTCAATATTTTGATGATATGTATGTTGTTGATTCCCTTAGTGGTGTCGTGTGAACGTCGACTACATGACACTTCACCATCTTTGGGCCTAAGGGAATGCATTGTGGAGTAGTAATTAGATGATGGGTTTCTAGAGTGACAGAAGCTTAAACCCTAGTTTATGCGCTATTCCGTAAGGGGCTGATTTGGATCCATATGTTTAATGCTATGGTTAGAGTTATCTTAATTCTTCTTTTGTAGTTGCGGATGCTTGCGAGAGGGGGTAATCATAAGTGGGAGGCTTGTTCATGTAAGAACAGCACCCAAGCACCGGTCCACCCACATATCAAATTATCAAAGTAGCGAACGCGAATCAAACAAACATGATGAAAGTGACTAGATGAAATTCCCATGTGTCCTCGAGAACGCTTTACTTACTATAAGAGATCATTCCGGTTTGTCCTTTGCTATAAAAAGCATTGGGCCACCTTGCTGCACTCTTTGTTACTATTGCTACTTGTCACTTGTTACAAATTATCTTGCTATCAAACTACTCATTACCGATAATTTTAGTGCTTGCAGAAAATACCTTGCTGAAAACCGCTTGTCATTTCCTTCTGCTCCTCGTTGGGTTCGACACTCTTACTTATCGAAAGGACTACGATTGATCCCCTATACTTGTGGGTCATCAAGACTCTTTTCTGGCGCCGTTGCCGGGGAGTGAAGCGCCTTTGGTGAGTGAAATTTGGTAAGGAAACATTTATATTATGTGCTGAAATTTACTGTCACTTGTCACTATGGAAAGTAATCCTTTGAGGGGTTTGTTCGGGGTATCTTCACCTCGACCGGAAACACAAATAGTTGCTCCTCAACCTACTACACCTAATGAAAATATTTATTATGAGATTCCTCCGGGTATGATAGAGAAACTGCTAGCTAATCCTTATGCAGGTGATGGAACAGTACATCCTGATATGCACTTGATCTATGTGGATGAAATTTGTGGATTGTTTAAGCTTGCAGGTTTATCCGGAGATGGAGTTAAGAAGAAAGTATTCCCTTTATCTTTGGAGGGAAAGGCATTAATGTGGTATAGGCTATGTGATGATACTTGATACGTCTCCAACGTATCTATAATTTTTTATTGTTCCATGCTGTTATATTATCAATCTTGGATGTTTTTATAATCATTTACAACCATTATATATCATTTTTGGAGACTAACCTATTAACTTAGTGCCCAGTGCCAGTTGCTGTTTTCTGCCCTGTTTTTGTTTTATAGGAAATCAACACCAAACGAAGTCCAAATGCCACAAAACTTTTTGAAGATTTTTTATTGGCCAAGATAAACACTAGAAGCTTCGGGAGAGGGCCAGAAGACCCAGGAGGTGGCCACGAGCCACCAGGGCGCGCCTGGGGGGGCAGGCGCGCCTTGGTGCCTCGTGGGCCACCCTTTGCTCCGTTTGACCTAATTCCAGCACTATAAATTCAGAAAAAAATCAGAAACCCTCGAAGGAGTCCACGAAATACTTTTTCCGCCGCCGCAAGTTTCTGTTCCAGAGAGATCCCATCTGGGGTCCTTCTCCGGTATTCCGTCGGAGGGGGAATCGATCACGGAGGGGTTCTACATCAACCTTGCTGCCCTTCCGATGATGCGTGAGTAGTTTACCACAGACCTTCGGGTACATAGGCAGTAGCTAGATGGCTTCTTCTCTCTTTTTGATCTTCAATACAATGTTCTCCTCGATGTTCTTGGAGTTCTATCTGATGTAATCACTTTTTGTGGTGTGTTTGTTGGGATCCGATGAATTGTGAGTTTATGATCAGATTATCCATGAAATTATTTGAGTCTTTGCTGCACTCTTTTATGCATGATTATTATAGCCTCGTATTTCTTCTCCGATCTATTGATTTGGTTTGGCCAACTGAGTTGATTTATCTTGCCATGGGAAGAGGTGCTTTGTAATGGGTTCGATCTTGCGTTGCTCAATCCCAGTGACAGAAGGGGACATGATGCATATGTATCGTTGCTATTAAGGGTAAAAAGATGGGGTTTATTCATACGTGAGTTTATCTTGTCTACATCATGTCATCGTTCTTAAGGCGTTACTCCCTTCTTTATGGACTTAATACACTAGATGCATGCTGGATAGCGGTCGATGTGTGGAGTAATAGTAGTAGATGCAGGCAGGAGTCGGTCTACTTGTATTGGATGTGATGCCTATATACATGATCATTGCCTTGGATATCGTCATGATTATTTGCTTTTCTATCAATTGCCCAACAGTAATTTGTCTACCCATCGTATGCTATTTTCTCGAGAGAAGCCTCTAGTGAAAACTATGGCCCCCGGGTCTATCTAAATCATATTACTAAAACCCTAAAAATATTGCTGCCATTTTCTTTTATTTATTTTATTTTGTATTTTTGTTTTAATCTATCCATCTATCATATACAATTTAATCTTGCAATTGACCGCCGAGGGATTGACAACCCCTCGTTTGCGTTGGGTGCAAGGATTTGTTGTTTGTGTGCAGGTGCTGCTAACGAGGTGTTGTGTGATTCTCCTACTGGTTCGATAACCTTGGTTTCATAACTAAGGGAAATATTGATCTCTATTGTGCTGCATCATCCCTTCCTCTTCGGGGAAATACCAACGCAAGCTACAAGTAGCAATACTGATACATGGGACTGGAACCGATTGAAACTAGAATTCCATCAGAAATTTTATCCTATGCATTTGGTTCATCATGATCGGAATTATATATATAATTTTTGGCCTCGTGAAGGAGAAAGCATCGCTCAAGCTTGGGGGAGGCTTAAGTACATGATGTACACATGCCCCAATCATGAGCTCTCAAAAGAAATTATCTTACAGAATTTTTATGCTCGGCTTTCTCAAGATAATCAAACTACGCTCGATTCTTCTTCGACTGGCTCCTGCATGAAGAAAACTATTGAATTCAGATGGAATCTTCTGGAAAGAATTAAACGCAACTCTGAAGATTGGGAACTCGACAAAGGTAATGAGTCAGGTATAATACTTGAGTTCAATTGTGTTAAATCTTTTATGGCCACCGATGCTTTTCATAAGTTTAGCACTAAATATGGACTTGACTCTGAGATAGTAGCTTCCTTTTGTGAATCATTTGCTACTCATGTTGATCTCCCTAAGGAGAAGTGGTTTAAATATCATCCTCCTGTTAAAGAAAAGATTGAGGAACCCGTTAGTGTTAAAGAAGAAACAATTGTTTACCATGTTGATCCAGTTGTGCCTACTGCTTATATTGAGAAACCGCCTTTTCCTGTTAGGATTAAGGAACATGCTAAAGCTTCAATTGTGGTTAACAAAAGTAATATTAGAGCACCTAGACCCTCTGAACAAATTAAAGTTGAACCTGATGTTGCTATGGTTAAAGATCTCTTAGTCGATAATACAGATGGGCATGTTATTTACTTTTGTGAGGAGGCTGCTAGAATTGCTAAACCTGTTAGAAATGAACAAGATAAGTTAGACAAGAACAAGCCCGTAGTTGGTGTGCCTGTTGTTTCTGTTAAGATTGGAGATCATTGCTATCATGGTTTGTGTGATATGGGTGCTAGCGTGAGTGCCATTCCATTTTCTTTATATCAAGAAGTAATGCATGAAATTGCACCTGTTGAGATTGAAGATATTGATGTTACTATTAAGCTTGCAAATAGAGATACTATTACACCACTTGGGATTGTTAGAGATGTTGAAGTCTTGTGTGGAAAAATCAAATACCCTACTGATTTCTTAGTACTTGGTTCACAACAAGATAATTTATGTCCCATTATATTTGGTAGACCTTTCTTGAATACCGTTAATGCTGAAATTGATTGTGTTATAGAAAAGGGTCGAGTCAAGTTTGGTGATATATCTCATGAGTTTAATTTCTCCAAGTTTCGTAGACAACCTCATGATAAAGAATTGCCTAGTAAAGATGAAATTATTGGTCTTGCTTCTATTGCCGTACCTCCTACTGATCCGTTAGAACAATATTTACTAGACCATGAAAACGATATGCATATGAATGAAAGAAATGAAATAGATAAGATGTTCTTTGATCAACCACCTATCCTTAAACATAATTTGCCTATTGAAACTCTTGGAGGCCCTCCTCCACCTAAAGGTGATCCTGTATTTGAATTGAAGCAATTGCCTGATACATTGAAATATGCTTATCTTGATGAAAAGAAGATATATCATGTTATTATTAGTGCTTACCTTTCAGCTCATGAAGAAAAGAGATTACTAAAAACTCTAAGGAAGCACCGAGCTGCTATTGGATATACTCTTGATGATCTTAAGGGCATTAGTCCCACTCTATGTCAGCACAAAATTAATATGGAGCCTGATGCTAAACCAGTTGTCGATCAGCAACGACGATTAAATCCTAAGATGAAAGAGGTGGTAAGAACTGAAATATTAAAACTTCTGGAAGCAGGTATAATCTATCCCATAGCTGATAGTAGATGGGTAAGTCATGTTCATTGTGTCCCTAAGAAAGGAGGTATTACCGTTGTTCCTAATAATAAAAATGAACTCATTCCACAAAGAATTGTAACTGATTATAGGATGGTAATTGATTTTAGAAAATTAAACAAAGCTGCTAGAAAAGATCATTACCCCTTACCTTTTATTGATCAAATGTTAGAAAGATTATCTAAGCACACACACTTTTGTTTTCTAGATGGTTATTCTGGTTTTTCTCAAATACCCGTATCACAACACGATCAAGAGAGAAAAACCACCTTCACTTGTCCTTTTGGAACTTATGCTTATAGACGTATGCCTTTTGGTTTATGTAATGCACCTGCTACCTTTCAAAGATGTATGACTGCTATATTCTCTGACTTTTGTGAAAAGATTGTTGAGGTGTTCATGGATGATTTTTTCGTTTACGGAACTTCTTTTGATGATTGCTTAAGCAACCTTGATCGAGTTTTGCAGAGATGTGAAGAAACTAATCTTGTCTTGAATTGGGAGAAGTGCCACTTTATGGTGAATGAAGGCATTGTCTTGGGGCATAAAATTTCTGAAAGAGGTATTGAAGTTGATAAAGCTAAGGTTGATGCTATTGAGAAAATGCCATGTCCTAAAGATATTAAAGGTATAATAAGTTTCCTTGGTCATGCTGGTTTCTATAGGAGATTTATTAAAGACTTCTCTAAAATTTCTAGGCCTCTTACCAATCTTTTGCAAAAAGATGTTCCATTGGTTTTTGATGATGATTGTCTAGAAGCCTTTGAAACACTTAAGAAAGCCTTAACCACTGCACCTGTTGTCCAACCACCTGATTGGAACTTGCCTTTTGAAATTATGTGTGATGCTAGTGATTATGCTGTTGGTGCTGTTCTAGGACAGAGAGTTGATTAGAAACTAATTGTTATCCATTATGCTAGTAAAACTCTAGACAGTGTCCAAAGAAATTATGCTACTACTGAAAAAGAATTTCTAGCAGTTGTGTTTGCATGTGATAAATTCAGATCTTACATAGTTGATTCTAAAGTAACTGTTCACACCGATCATGCTGCTATTAAATATCTTATGGAAAAGAAAGATGCTAAAACTAGACTCATTAGGTGGGTTTTATTGCTACAAGAATTTGACTTGCATATTACTGATAGGAAGGGAGCTGAGAATCCCGTAGCAGATAATTTGTCTAGAATGGAAAATGTTCTTGATGACCCACTACCTATTAATGATGATTTTCCTGATGAACAATTAGCTGTCATAAGTGCTTCTCATAATACTCCATGGTATGCAGACTATGCTAATTATATTGTTGCTAAATTTATACCACCTAGCTTCACATACCAACAAAAGAAAAAGTTCTTCTTTGATTTAAGACATTACTTCTGGGATGACCCACATCTTTATAATGAAGGGGTAGATGGTATTATTAGACGTTGTATACCTGAGCATGAACAGGAACAAATCCTACGGAAGTGTCATTCCGAGGCTTACGGAGGACACCACGCGGGAGACAGAACTGCACATAAGGTATTGCAATCTGGTTTTTATTGGCCTACTCTTTTCAAGGATGCTCGTAAGTTTGTCCTATCTTGTGATCAATGTCAAAGAATTGGTAATGTTGGTAGACGTCAAGAAATGCCTGTGAACTATTCACTTGCTGTTGAACCATTTGATGTTTGGGGATTTGATTATATGGGACCTTTTCCTAAATCCAATGGGTATACTCATATTTTAGTTGTTGTTGATTACGTTACTAAGTGGGTAGAAGCTATTCCAACTAGTAGTGCTGATCATAACACTTCTATTAAAATGCTTAAAGAAGTTATTTTCCCGAGGTTTGGAGTCCCTAGATATTTGATGACTGATGGTGGTTCACATTTTATTCATGGTGCATTCCGTAAATTGCTTGCTAAATATGATGTCAACCATAGAATTGCATCCCCCTATCACCCTCAAACTAGTGGTCAAGTAGAATTGAGTAATAGAGAAATAAAATTAATTTTGCAAAAAACCGTCAATAGACCTAGAAAGAATTGGTCTAAGAAACTTGACGATGCATTATGGGCATATAGAACTGCTTATAAAAATCCTATGGGTATGTCTCCTTATAAAATGGTTTATGGAAAAGCATGTCATTTACCTCTTGAGTTAGAACATAAAGCATATTGGGCAATTAAAGAACTAAATTATGATTTTAAACTTGCCGGTGAAAAGAGGTTATTTGATATTAGCTCATTAGATGAATGGAGAACCCAAGCTTATGAAAATGCTAAATTATTTAAAGAAAAAGTTAAAAGATGGCATGATAGAAGAATTCAAAAACGGGAATTTAAAGTAGGTGAGCAAGTTCTATTATACAATTCTCGTTTGAGATTCTTTGCAGGAAAACTCCTCTCTAAATGGGAAGGACCGTATATCATCGAAGAAGTTTATCGCTCCGGAGCCATCAAAATAAATAACTCCGAAGGCACTAATCCGAGAGTGGTGAATGGGCAAAGAATTAAGCATTATATTTCAGGTACTCCCATTAATGTTGAAACTAATATTATTGAAACGATTACACCGGAGGAATACATAAGAGAGACCTTCCGGAACACTCCAGAACCCTGAAAAGGAAGAGGTATGTGATACGGTAAGTAAACCGACTCCAAAAATTCCATAAAAATACTTTCTATCAGTTTTGGAATATTAGAAAAACTACAAAAATAAGAAACAGCCGAGGGGACCCACCTGGTGCCCACGAGGCACCAGAGCGCGCCACCCCCCCTGGCGCGCCCTGGTGGCTCGTGGGCCCCACGTGAGCCTTCCCAACTCCGTTTTCTTCTGGATTACTTGTTTTGCAAGATAAAAAATCTATATATACACTTCCAGACGTTTTGACCACCGTATCGCAGAAATCTCCTCTGTTCTTGTTTCTTGCTATTTTTCTGACAGGTCTAGATCGCCATGGCTTCCCAAAAGCTCTGTGCCAAGCACCGCATTGTGCAACCATCACCGGGCAAACGCCCCTACAGCGAGGTTTACTACGAGTTGTCATCGGGAGAAGAAGACAATGGTAAGGAGGACAAGGTCGAGGAAGTTGCAGGAGCCCAGGCTCCGGAAGGAGGGCAAGCCATCCCCATGGAGGAGACCGCAGAGAAGGGAGATATCCTTCAACCTTTATATGATCATCTCTCCCTATTCGTAATTGAAGCCCTAAGAGTCTTTGAAATAGTTAGTGTTCAGAATACATCTCTCAAGTTATTTTGTAGGAAGAGCAAAACATCGCCCTTCGGAGCATCAACCGCAGATTGATGTATCTGCTTGAGCTGAAGGACAAGCTCACCACTTCACCATCACCACCATCACCGAAGAAGGAGACTTGAGTACATGGGTATGGGCACTCCCCTTGGCTTGTGCCAAGCTTGGGGGAGGTGCCCCGGTATCGTATCACCATCACTTTTATTATCTTTACCTATTTTTAGTCCGATCCTTAGTTATTTCGTGATCTAGTTGAATAAAAGTTTAGTATGATCTATTTTCGAGTGCTAGTTTCGTGATCTATCTATCTATGTAATCGAGTTGAGAGTTATATAATAAAGAGTAGTTTGAGTTTTTGCTTCTTTACTTTCATGTTCCAATTCTAGCAATGAAAATAATGAAAAGGATCATATGCTAATCTTATGGAAAGTAATGACATTACATAAAGAAAAGTATAAGTGGTAAAATTTATTGGAAGTTAACAAACATAGCATTAGTCAATGATGCAATTCATGAAAGATTTAATAAGGGAAGAGAAGATTCACATGCAAATATACTATCTTGGACATCTTTTATGATTGTGAGCCCCCATTAAGTATTTTATGCTAAATTGTTGACATTGGACAAGGAAGACAATGTAATGAATTATGTTTGTTCATATTCACATAGAAGTTATATTGTTATAGATCCTCCAACATGTCGTGCTTGCCCAATATCTTTGCTAGCCAAAAATCTGCACCAAGTAGAGATACTACTTGTGCATCCAAAACCCTTAAGCCTAGTTTCATGTCATGAGAGTCCACTATATCTACCTATGGATTGAATAAGATCTTTCAAGTAAGTTGTCATCGGTGCAAAAAGCAATAAAAATTGCCTCTAAATATGTCTGAACTTTTATTGTAAGGGAAATAAGCTTTGTACGAACTTGTGATGGTAAAGAAATAAAAGCAACGGGTTGCATAATAAAGGTTGCTATCACAAGGGGCAATATAAAGTGACGTTCCTTTGCATTAAGAGCTCTTGCATCCAACAACAAAAAGCGCATGACAACCTCTGCTTCCCTCTGCGAAGGGCCTATCCTTTACTTTTATGTATTTACTTTTTATGCAAGAGTCAATAGCGTTCTCCTCTACTTCCTTTTTATTTTTCTCTTTTGTAAGCATCATGTGGTGGGGAAAGATCTAAGCATATATATCCAGTTGGATATGAGTGATCATGAGTTATTATTGTTGATATCACCCTTGACGTGAATAAGTTGGGAGGCGAAATCACAAGCCCCTATCTTTCTATGTGTCTGGCTGAAACTTTTTGCTCCATATATATGTCGTGAGTGTTAGCAATCATAGAAGACTAAATGATGGTTGAGTATGTGAACTTGCTGAAAAGCTCCTACATGAGACCCTTCCTGAAAATATGATGAATTGCAATTGCATTGTTGATTGAGAACATAGTTTGTTAGTTTTCAAGAAAGTTTATGCCTTATACTCCATTGTTGTGATGAATTGTTACTTGCTCATTAGAAGTTTATGATAATAAATATTGCTGTTATAATAATGATCATGATGCTACTATGTCCATATTTTGTTTTTATCGATACCTCTCTCTCTCTAAACATGTGGACATGATTATCGATATCGGCTTTCGCTTGAGGACAAGCGAGGTCTAAGCTTGGGGGAGTTGATACGTCCATTTTGCATCATGTTTTGTTACTGTTATTTATAGTGTTTTTAATCAATATAACACTTTTTGGAGCAATTCTAATGCCTTTTCTCTCTTAATATGCAAGATCTACACAAGGAAGGAGAATGCCGGCAGCTGGAATTCTGGACCTGAAAAAGCTATGTCGGAGATACCTATTCTGCACATCTCCAAATGAGCTGAAATTTCACGGAGAGTTATTTTGGAATAAATAAAAAATATTGGAATCAAGAAGTACTAGAGGGGACCACCCAGGAGCCCACGAGGCACCAGGGCGCACCACCCCCCCAGGCGCGCCCTGGTACCTCGTGGGGCCCCTGGCCCCCATTTTCTGGTATATAAGTCATTTTGCCCTAGAAAAAATAGAGAGAAGACTTTCGGGATGGTGCGCCACCGTCTCGAGGAGGAACTTGGGCAGGAGCACTTTTGCTCTCCCGCGGAGAGATTCTGCCGAGGATACTTCCCTCCGGGAGGGGGAAATCGTCGCCATCGACATCACCAGCGATCCTCTCATCCTGGGAGGACTAATCTTCATCAACATCTTCACTAGCACCATCTCATCTCAAACCCTAGTTCATCTCTTGTATTCAATCTTTGTCTCAAAACCTCAGATTGGTACCCGTGGGTTGCTAGTAGTGTTGATTACATCTTGTAGTTGATGCTAGTTGGTTTATTTGGTGGAAGATTATATGTTCAGATCTATTATGCTATTCAACACCTCTCTGATCTTGGGCATGCATATGATTTGTGAGTAGTTACTTTTGTTCTTGAGGACATGGGAGAAGTCTTGTCATAAGTAATCATGTGAATTTGGTATTCGTTCGATATTTTGATGATATGTATGTTGTTGATTCCCTTAGTGGTGTCGTGTGAACGTCGACTACATGACACTTCACCATCTTTGGGCCTAAGGGAATGCATTGTGGAGTAGTAATTAGATGAGGGATTGCTAGAGTGACAGAAGCTTAAACCCTAGTTTATGCGCTATTCCGTAAGGGGCTGATTTGGATCCATATGTTTAATGCTATGGTTAGAGTTATGTTAATTCTTCTTTCGTAGTTGCAGATGCTTGCGAGAGGGGGTAATCATAAGTGGGAGGCTTGTTCAAGTAAGAACAGCACCCAAGCACCGGTCCACCCACATATCAAATTATCAAAGTAGCGAACGCGAATCAAACAAACATGATGAAAGTGACTAGATGAAATTCCCATGTGTCCTCGAGAACGCTTTACTTACTATAAGAGATCGTTCCGGCTTGTCCTTTGCTATAAAAAGGATTGGGCAACCTTGCTGCACTCTTTGTTACTATTGCTACTTGTCACTTGTTACAACTTATCTTGCTATCAAACTACTCGTTACCGATAATTTCAGTGCTTGCAGAAAATACCTTGCTGAAAACCGCTTGTCATTTCCTTCTGCTCCTCGTTGGGTTCGACACTCTTACTTATCGAAAGGACTACGATTGATCCCCTATTCTTGTGGGTCATCAGAGAGGCAGCCAGCTCAGCAGAGGCCTGTCGAGCGGGCGAGACTGGTCCAGGTGAAGTCGTCCGGACGGGGTAAGCCGAGCCCGAGTCAGTTGGGCGGGATGATGCCCTCGCTGGTTCCTGCATGACGGGATCACATCGGCTGCATGGCACTGTTGATGTAGGCGTCTGCACAGGAAAAACAGAAACCAAACAAGGATCCTCATGCGTTACATTAGATGAAATAGGTACAGTATCACCCATAGGAGAAGGTTCTTCTTCCACCGCATCGGTTGATATGACAGGATCAAAAGCTTTAGGTGGAGCAAGTAGACGGAGCTCGTCATATGATGGGGATAGTGAGTCTGATTGGTATGGATCAGCATAGGGAAAAGACTGCTCATCGAATACAACATCACGTGATATATACACCCTGCCAGACGAAACGTGAAGGCATTTGTAACCCTTGTGTGTGCTACTGTACCCGAGAAAGACGCAACGCTTGGACCTGAACTAGAGTTTATGATTGTTGTAGGGACGAAGGCACGGCCAACAAGCGCAGCCGAAAGTACGAAGGAAAGTATAGTCTGGAGCGGTGCCGAACAAGCGTTGCAGGGGGGTATTCATATTAATAGTACGGGTAGGAAGACGATTGATCAAAAAACATGAGGTATGAAACGCCTCATCCCAAAATCGTAATGGCATGGAAACTTGGGCAAGCAAGGTGAGGCCGGTTTCGACGACATGGCGGTGTTTTCTTTCCGCTGATCCATTTTACTGGTGTGTGTGTGTGGGCAGGATAAGTGGTGTTCAATGCCGATGTTTTGGAAGAAAGTATTAAGCTTACGGTACTCCCCTCCCCAGTCGGTCTGAATCTGCAATATTTTGCGATTGAGGAGACGTTCAAGATGAGATTGAAAGCGATGAAAAATATTGAAAACATCGGATTTATGCTTAAGACAAAACAACCAAGTGAATTTGCTAAAATCGTCTATGAAACTCACATAGTAGCTAAAAACCCCCGACGAGGTGCACGCAGGCCACCAAACGTCAGAGAAAATAAGCTCAAGAGGAAATGAAGTAACCCTAGAAGAACTGGCATAAGGAAGTTGGTGACTCTTCCCTTGCTGACATGCATCACACGCATGTGTTTTATTTGACTCACGACTGAACTGGAGATTAAAATGACCTAAGACATGATCTACTATCCGTGAGGAGGGGTGACCGAGTTGACAGTGCCACCGATCATGACTGGGCTTGGTGACGGCAGTGAACGCCGTTTTATTCCTACTTGGTTGCAGGGGACGAACTGGATAGAGACCACCTCTGCTAGGTCCGTGAAGAAGAACCCTCTTCGAAGCTTGATCCTTGACAAGAAAAATAAAGAGGATGAATTTCAACGCAAACATTGTTATCAGAGGTGAGCCGATCAGTAGACAAAAGATTTTTTGTGGTATGTGGAACATGAAGAACATTGTTAAGGACAAGAGGTGCATGCGGTGTAGGAAGAAGGGCTTTTCCAACATGAGTAATAGTCATACCAGTTCCATTTGTTGTATGCACTTGGTCCTTGCCGGTGTACTGCTCACGCATGTGCAGCTTGTCTAAGTCGCCGGTGATGTGGTCGGTGGCGCCGGAGTCCATGTACCATGCTGGGTCAAGTGCCGGAGAGCCGGTGGAGATGTTGTTGGCGAAACGTGCATCCTCCTGCTGGGAGTTGTGGTTATAGCGATCATAGCAGGTCCTTGCAGAGTGGCCGAGCTTGTTGCAGATTTGGCACGGCACCCGCGGACGATCGGAGTTGGAGTTCCTCCTGTTGTAGCCACCTTGGTGACCGCCGGCTGGTTGGCCGTTAGAGCCGTTGCCGCCGCCGTTGCGACGGTTGCCTCCCTACTGGTTGCGGCCATCATTGTTGTGTTTTTGGCCGCCGCTGCCGCCGGAGGAGCCACCTCCACCATTGCCGCTGCCTCGTGCGGTGTTGCCTCGTCCCGCGAGATTGGCCGACAACTGATAGCCGGTGTTGGCATTGTCCTGACGCGCCTCGTAATCCAGCATGTGAGAGTACAGTTCATCAAGAGAGACGCAGTCGTTGGCCTTTAGCAGATTGATCAATGTGACGAGGGCATCGTACGAGTTGTCAAGACCTGTGAACATGTAGTCGATCACATCATCATCGTTTATGGGGTTGCCGGCCACAGCAAGCTGGTCATCGAGACCCTTGACATGGCCAAAATAATCAGCCATGTTCATGTCCTTTTTCTGGGCATGCGTGAGCTGCCTCTTAAGCTGCATGATCCTGGAGCGAGACTGCAAGGCGTACATGCGCTCGAGTGCCGCCCATATCTGCGCCGAGGTCGTGAAGTTCAGCGTGCACGCGATGACGTCGGGCGCGAGCGTGGAGAGGATCCCGGCAAGGAGCAGCTGGTCCTGGGCGTGCCAGACCATATGGGCTGGGTTGATCACCATCTCCGCCCCTTCAGCGGTGGAGGTGGGAATGGGGCGCACCGGGCGGGTGCTCTCGCCGTTGACGAAGCTGAGAAGCTGATGCCCCCGTAGGATGGGGACAATCTGGGCCTTCCAGAGGAGGTGATTTTCCCTTGAGTGTGTCACCGTCACAAGCTGGGCGAGGTTGGGCACGGCGACCTGCCCGGTCATCATCGACCCAACTGGAAGTGAGGAATTGGTGAGAACACCGGCAGTGTCGGAAAGCTGGGAGCTCATGGTTGTCGATGCGGTGGACGCGAAGGTGTTGGGAGAGGTGGTCATCGCGGCGAGGAGAATCGCAGCGAGGGATGGGGTTTCTGGACGTGCGTCGAAGCTAGGCTCTTGTTACCATGTGAAAACACGAGGTAGATTGGATCGCACATCCAAACAGATGGCGCTGATTACTATTTATGTGCAGATTACATCACCGATCGTTTACAACAGAAAGATACGATCAGTTTTAGAGATATGTACGTATGGTACAAGTTAGCTAACAACCTGCTAGATACTAACTAACTTACAGCTATTAGGCTTATCCGCTAACAGAGATAGTCCTTGGTCGATTTATAGAATGCTCTTTGCACTTCACTTATATCTTTTGAGTATGGCTTTATAGAATGCTTTGTGTGCTTCACTTATATCATTTGAAGTTTGGATGCCTATTTCTCTACATATAGAAAACCGTTATTTGTAGAATGCTCTTTTGCTTCACTTATATTTATTAGAGCGTGGGCAAGTCTTTTGTAGAAAGAATTAAACTCTCATGCTTCACTTATATCTATTTAGAGAGTCAACAGGAATTGGTCATTCACATGGTTAGTCATAAAATCCTACATAAAACTTGTAGATCACTGAATATGATATGTTTGATTCTTTGCAATAGTTTTGCGATATTAAGATGGTGATATGTGGGAGGTACTAGTGAATGATGGTGGTTTAGTAAGAATATTGGTGTTAAGGTTTGTGATTCCCGAAGCATGCACGTATGATTTGTCGTTATGCTAAGAAGTTGGAGCATGATTTATTATTGATTGTCTACCTTATGAGTGGCGGTCGGGGACGAGCGATGGACCTTGTCCTACCAATCTATCCCTCTAGGGGCATGCATAGTAGTACTTGGATTCGAGGGCTAATAAACTTTCGCAATAAGTATGTGAGTTCTTTATGACTAATGTGAGTCCATGGATTATACGCACTCTCACCTTTCCGCAATTTGCTAGCCTCTTCAGTACCGTGCATTTTCCTTTCTCACATCGAGAGTTGGTGCAAACTTCGCCGGTGCATCCAAACTCCGTGATATGATACGCTCTATCACACATAAGCCTCCTTATATCTTCCTCAAAACAGCCACCATACCTACCTATCATGGCATTTACATAGCCATTCCGAGATATATTGCCATGCAACTTCCATCATCATCATAGACATGACTTGAGCATTCATTGTCATATTGCTTTGCATGATCGTAAGATAGCTAGCATGATATTTTCATGGCTTGTCCGTTTTTTGATATCTTTGCTACGCTAGATCATTGCACATCCTGGTACACTGCCAGAGGCATTCATATAGAGTCATCTTGTATAGTTTTTTTCGAGTTGTAATATCGAGTTGTAAGTAAATAAAAGTGTGATGATCATCATTATTAGAGCATTGTCCCAGTGAGGAAAGGATGATGGAGACCATCATTCCCCCACAAGTCGGGATGAGACTCCGTACGAAAAAAAAAGGAAAAGAAAAGAAAAAAAAAGAGGCCAAAAAAAAGAGCCCACAAAAAAAATGAAATAAGAGAAAAAGAGAGAAGGGGCAATGTTACTATCCATTTTCCACACTTGTGCTTCAGAGTAGCACCATGTTCTTCATATAGAGAGCCTCCTATGTTGTCACTTTCATATACTAGTGGGAATTTTTCATTATAGAACTTGGCTTGTATATTCCGATGATGGGCTTCCTCAAATGTCCGAGGTCTTCATGAGCAAGCAAGTTGGATGCACACCCACTTAGTTTTCAGTTTGAGCTTTCATACACTTATAGCTCTTAGTGCATCCGTTGAATGGCAATCCCTACTCCTTGCATTGAAATCGATTGATGGGCATCTCCATAGCCCGTTGATCCGCCTAGTTGATGCGAGACTTTCTCCCTTTTTGACTTCTCCTTATTAATCTCTACCATTATATTCCATTCCACCCATAGTGCTATATCCATGGCTCGCGCTCATGTATTGCGTGGGGGTTGAAAAAGCTGAAGCGCGTTAAAAAGTATGAACCAATTGCTCGGCTTGTCATCGGGGTAGTGCATGATAAATACTTTATGTTAAGAAGATGGAGCATGACAGGATCATATGATTTTGTAGGGATAACTTTCTTTAGCATTTTTATTCTGAAAGGCATGATTGTTTGTTGGTATGCCTGAGTATTGATGTCTTTATATCAAATTATAGACTATTGCTTTGAATCACTCGTGTCTTGATATTCATGCCATGATTAGATTATATGATCAAGATTATGTTAGGTAGCATTGCACATCAAAAATTATCTTTTTATCATTTACCTACTCGAGGACGAGCAAGAATTAAGCTTGGGGATGCTGATACGTCTCCGTCGTATCTATAATTTTTTATTGTTTCATGCCAATATTCTACAACTTTCATATACTTCTGACAACATTTTATATTATTTTTGGGACTAACATATTGATCCAGTGCCCAGTGTCAGTTCCTGTTTTCTGCTTGTTTTTTGTTTCGCAGAAAATCCATATCAAACTAAGTCCAAACGCAATAAATTTTTACGGAGAATTATTTTGGAATATATGTGATTTTTGGGAGGTGGAATCAACGCAAACGGAGGCCCACAGCCTCCACAAGGCAAACGGGCACGACCCCCCAGGCCGCGTGGTGTTGCCTTGTGGGCACACCGTAAGTCGGTTGGGGCTCTTCTTCGGCCGCAAGGAAGCTTATATCGAGAAAAAAATCGTGTTAAAATTTCAGCTCAATCGGAGTTACGGATCTCCGGGAATATAAGAAACGGTTTTCGGCCAGAAAACGGGAACGCGAAACAGAAGAGAAACAGAGAGAGAGAGAGAGAGAGAGAGAGAGAGAGATCCAATCTCGGAGGGGCTCCTGCCCTCCAGGTGCCATGGCGGCCATGGACCAGAAGGGAAACTCTCCTCCCATCTAGGGGGGAGACCAAGCAAGAAGAAGAAGTAGGGGGCTCTCCCCCCTCTCTCCCGGTGGCACCGGAACGCCGCCGGGGCAATCATCGTGACGGCGATCTACACCAACAACTTCGCTGCCGTCAACACCAACTCTCTTCCCCTGTATGCAGCGGTGTAACCTCTCTATTCCTGATGTAATTCTCTACTTGAACATGGTGCTTAACGCTATATATTATTATCCAATGATATGTGGCAATCCTATGATGTTTGAGTAGATTCTTTTTGTCCTATGGGCTGATTGATGATCGTGATTGGTTTGAGTTGTATGTTTTATTTTGGTGTTGTCCTATGGTGCCCTCCGTGTCGCGCAAGCGTGAGGGATTCCCGCTGTAGGGTTTGCAATACATTCATAATTCTCTTATAGTGGGCGGCTAGAGTGACAGAAGCTTACACCCGAGTAAGGGGGTTGTTGCGTATGGGAGCAAAGAGGACTTGTTACTTAATGATATGGTTGGGTTTTACCTTAATAATCTTTGGTAGTTGAGGATGCTTGCTAGAGTTCCAATCATAAGTGCATATGATCCAAGTACGGAAAGTATGTTAACTCATGCTTCTCCCTCATAAAATTGCAATAATGATTACCGGTCTAGTTATCGATTGCCTAGGGACAAATCTTTTTCTTGTGTTACAAAAGTTTTCTACTAAACAACTAACTTTTATTATCTTGCAAATTACTCGTAGTTTTATATCTTGCAAATTACTCCTAGTTTTATTCTTGCAAAGTAGTTCTAGCATTAGGCCTACAAAGTACTTCTAGTTTTATTCTTGTTCTAGGTAAAGCGAACATTAAGTGTGCGTAGAGTTGTATCGGTGGTCGATAGAACTTGAAGGGAATATTAATTCTACCTTTAGCTCCTCGTTGGGTTCGACACTCTTATTTATCGAAAAAGCTACAATTGATCTCCTATACTTGTGGGTTATCACCGCTTCTCCCCCGTCTCCGTTCAACCCCTGTCCTTCGACAGCTCCGCCAGGTACCACCCTCTACCGTGCCCGGCAACTGTTCGATGAATTGCCGGAGCTGAAAACAGTTGTCCCTTCTTCTTTTTAGCAAAGGATTCCGATTTGGAGTACATATACGAGCAGTATGTTAAGTCGTCCGACGGCTCGTCGGACGAGGAGGAGTATTCCAATGAGACGGCGATGATGCATGCAGTCCTTGAAGACGCGGAGCGTGCGGAGGAGCATGTTCTCAATTTCAAGGGATCGATCAAGGGTCATCGAGTGCTCAACCGCAACAGGGCGCGCGGGCTTTGACACTGATGGCCGACTACTTTGCCCCCGATGCACTATTCACTGACCATTTTCGCTGGCATTTTCGGATGCGCGAGACTTTCTTCGATCGTTTGTACCATGGCGTCCGGTCCTACGATGACTACTTCATCCTGAAGAAGGACGCCGTGAGAACGATTGGCTTCTCTGGTTATCAGAAGTGCACGGCCGCACTCCGGATGCTTGCATATGGCACGATCGCTGATTCGTGGGACGAATACCTACGGATGTCTGAGAGCACATGCGGAGATGCCATGGTCAGGTTTGCAACTGCTGTGGTCGAGGTGTTCGGACCTTAGTACCTGAGAGAACCAACTGTGGCAGACACCGAGAGGCTCTTGGCAATCTCAGAAGCAAGAGGGTGGCCAGTTTGCTTGGATCTCTCAATTGCATGCATTGGAAATGGAAGAACTGCCCGAAGGCTTTACAAGGGCAATATCAGGGTCATGTTAAGAAGCCCACCATCATTCTTGAAGCAGTTGCATCACAGGATCTTTGGATTTGGCACGCTTTCTTTGGCATGCCCGGGTCTCACAATGACATCAATGTGCTGCAACGATCGTCGTTGTTTGCGAGGCTGACTGAAGAAAAAGCTCCTCCTTGCCACTATATTGTCAATGGACATGAGTACAATATGGGCTACTATCTGGTTGACGGTATCTATTCTCCGTGGGCTACCTTTGTCAGTACCATCTCAAACCTAGTTGGCCAGAAAAAGACTCACTTTGCCCAAAGACAAGAAGCAGCTAGAAAAGATGTCGAGAGGGCATTTGGAGTTCTTCATGCCCGTTTTTGCAGTTGTTCGTGGACCTGCAAAACAATGAGATCCGGAGACCTTGTGGGAGGTGATGACATGTTGTGTGATCTTGCACAACATGATCGTCGAGGATGAGGGTGATGATGCTGCCGCAACTCTGGAATTTGAGAACATGGGTGATCCTATCCAACTTTCGGACCAGAATCCGGCCACATTTGAAGAGTTTATTCAAATGCATCAACAAATTCGGCATTGACCAACTCACGAGCAGCTGAAGGAAGATCTGATTGAGCATCAGTGGACGGTGAAAGGGGATAACAATGATGGGATGCAAATTTGAACTTTTTTAAATTTGAATTAGTGCTGCATGCGGCTATTTGAGCGTCTATATCATTTGCATGCGGCTATTGAATCGTGCGAACTTGAAAAAAAAAAAAGAAAAGACGGATGTATGCGGCTATGATTGGATGGCGTCCTCCCGCATCCGTGTCCGCGAACTGATCCCCGTTCGCGGACGGACGCGGAAGGATTTCTGTGGGTTGCAGTTGGAGATGCCCTTACCTTGCACTGTCGGCATATAGGCTCGCCAACTTTTGAAGAAGTCAACACATAGGCGGAGACACAAGGGATTTGGTTCGTTTGCTCTTGATTTTCCTCCCTTTCTACACACCAAGAGGATCCAGGCAAATCAGATGATCACACTGAAAATCCTCGCTGGTCGCTACCGTGGAACCTCGGGCAGAGTCGAGCGCCGTCGCCGCCGTGATCACAGCCGAGTCGAGCACAGCCGGTGCCGAGGCCGCCGGAGCCGTGTTCCTTGCCTCTCTCAGCGCCGTCGCGGCTGCGTCTCAGGTGTACCGTGCCTCATCGCGTCCGGCCACGATGATGCGCCTCTCGCCGCCTCTGCCGGTCACATGCCGTCACCTGACCATCGCCGAATGCGCCGTTGGGAGGTTGGACACACGGCGAGGTTTCTACCAACCGGACGGAAAGGAAAAGAAGTCGCGCCAACTGCACGGTGCCCACACGGCCCACCCTTCTCGGCCCCATCCCCTCCACACATCACCGAATTCAACGGACGCACGCAACCCGACGCCCATGGCGTCCGCCGCCGCCGCAGCCGCCCCCGAGCCCGACCGCGCCGCCCTCGTCAAGGCCTTCGACGAGTCCCGCACCGGCGTCCGCGGCCTCGTCGAGGCCGGCGTCTCCACCGTCCCCGACCTCTTCGTCCACCCCGACCCCTACGCCTCCGTCCCGCTCGCTCCCCCCGGCGTCTCCATCCCCGTCGTCGACCTCTCCCTCCCCGCGCCCGTCGCCGCCGCCGCCGCGGCGGCGGCAGCCCGCGACTGGGGCTTCTTCCACCTCGTCAACTACGAGGCCCTCGTCCCCTCCGACTACCCCGCGAGGGCCCTCGCCGCGGTGCGCGCCTTCAACGAGCTCCCCGCCCCCGAGCGCTCCGCGCACTACGGCCGGGCCATGGGCGGCGGGGTCTCCTACTCCTCCAACGTGGACCTGTACCGCTCCGCCGCCGCGAGCTGGCGCGACACCATCCAGGTGGGGTTCGGGCCTACGCGGCCAGACACGGAACGCATCCCGCCGGTGTGCCGCTCGGAGATCGTCGAGTGGGAAGCGCACACCACCGCGGTGGCCCGCGCAGTGATGGCGCTGCTTTCCGAGGGGCTCGGGCTCAACGAGGCGGCTCTGGAAGAGGCCTCATGCCTGGAGGGGAAGGTCATGGTCTGCCATTACTACCCGGTGTGCCCGGAGCCTGAGCGCACCATGGGCTTAGTCCCGCACACCGACCCTGGCGTGCTCACCGTGCTTGCACAGGACGGCGTAGGTGGCCTGCAGGTGAAGCACACCAATGAGGACGGGGAGAGCTACTGGGTGGACGCGAAGCCTGTACCTGGCGCGCTTGTGATCAATGTCGGGGACCTCTTGCAGGTAAAATGCACACTGTCAATGCCCAAATGCTGGCAACTGAAGTCAGTTCTAAATACAGTCTGTGCCAACTCGGTTCAAGTTATACTTGAATTATCTAAAGCGCTCATGCTACCAATTCAGCTCAAACCAGATGATTTGGGAACGGTGGACATATTCTAAGTACTTCTATTTGTATACTTATTATTGGCTTTAGGCTGTGAGAAATTTGAGCTTAAAACTTCGAAGCCAGGAACACATTTACTCTCATGATTTAAGAAAGATAGCTACAAAATCCAATCGATAATAATTTTGTGCAGGCAACTCCATGTACTGGTTCATAGATGCTTTGAACTCACATATGGTGTCATTTTGGTCACAGATTGTCTACCACCTAAGTGTATAAAATACATAACAAGGTTGATCCATAAAATCATTCAAATGTGTTCAGTAATATAAGCTGCAAGTTATTTTATCTCCAAAGTTTAGTTTGACTAACTAGAGGATTGTGACCCAAGAGATCCTTCTGATTCCAACTTAGATCACCCTCTGATTATTTGTAAAAAATGTTGATTCGTCAAAAAAAGATTACTATCTGATTCCTTTTATGATATGTTGTCAACAAACCTGACATACAAGCAAGGGTGTTTTGGTGAACCCTGCAACTGAAAGTACCCATAAAGGATACCACTGGAAAATTGTGAATAGCTTAGCCCACTTGATTACCCATCAGTCAATCACTAGCTCGGAATAAAGTCATTAAACAAACACACATATCTACAAACCGCAGAAAGGCGGACCATTTTACTCTGTAGCAACATGTTCTAACTTCCAATATTCTACTCCCTCTATAAAATTTAGGCGCATTTTGACTACTCGAATTCATGCTTTGACCAAGATTAATCCAGTAATACTTATTGTGTTTTACACATAATTGATGCTACTCGATTCGTCTTCAGAATCACTTTCTTCTGATTGTAATTGTGTAACTATGAATAAAATGTTGTAGAAGCGATTTAGGCCATCTCCAAGCGGGCTCTTAAGGTGGGCGCCAGGATATCGATCCTGGTCTTTTTCCCTGATTCCTGGCCAAAACTAGGAAATTTGCTAGCATCTAAGGAAAAATAGCCGTCGGACGCCTTGTCCCTTTTTTCTTGCACGCACCAAAATTGCTGGCGACGGGCGCTAACCTGGACGCCAGAAAAACCGGGATTAGTACGGGGTTGCTTCAGCTATTAGTACGTGTGCTTAGCTACATGCGTTGGGCAAGAGAATGCTTACGGTTTTCTTTCAGATTTTTTGAATCACTAGGAATCTAGGGATTGCTGTAAGCGTTGGAGGGAGAGACTCCTACACGGACGCTACACAGAAAATCTTTTTTTTTATTGCTCAAGCTCCTAAACAAGCGTTCAGCGTTGAAAATGGCCTTACTGTCCAAGCTCATATTTGAACAGTCGAAATATGGCATCCATTTTGTAATGGACAGAGTATCTATTTCTTTGAATACACATTCCTACATAAGCTGGTGAAGGGTTCAAGAACCTATGGTAGAAACGATTTTCTCTATGGTAACAATCGATCGGTATAACCAGGGAGAATATCACTGAAGATGGATAACTGGAACTGGATGTGTGTAATATGCTAGCAATGTATATACAAAATAAACTGACTGCACCGAGAACTAGCAATAGATATACGAAATAGCAATTCTACCACGCGAATATCTTTGTAGAGTTATTCAAGGATCAAGACACAAATTTGTGCTGTTAATGATTTGGAGAAAATGTAAAAAAAAAAGTCATGGCAATTTCTTAGTCGAGAGTGAGATGCATATCCATTGAGCAATATGGAAACTTCTCTTCTCCATGTGGTCTTCTCAACTTGTTTCTATTTTCTCACATATGTTTTGCAGTCCAAATAGTCCAACCATTATTTATTACTCCCTCCGATCCAAAATAAGCGTCGTGGTTTTAGTTCAAAATAAGTGTCGTGGTTTTAGTTCAAAGTTTGGATCGGAGGGAGTAATATCCAGAACCTAGGGGTTTTCTTTTCTCGAATACAGAACCTAGAGGGCTTTTGAAACGTTTGAAGAACTACGACTAGCCAAGACATGCTCCTATGCATTAAAGCACTTCTGTCTCTAGAATGTGCACTTGGCCAGCAGCTACACATTTTCTTTTCTTGTTGGGAGATGTTTGAAGCATCAAACTTGCATCACAACTGACGGCCAGGCCATCAGAGGAAGAGAAGTCGAACCATGATACCGGTGGTGCCCCACAACACAGCTATATACAAGTGCATGCAGGAGGAAAATACTTGGTAGTGCCCATGTCTTTTGAAAACCGGAACCCTGATGGTTTGAATTTTGAAACTTACAGCTTAGCGCAGTTCAACTCACTTGAGTTCGACATGCTGTTGCATTAGTAGTAGGTAGTACTCCCTCTGTAAACTATTAGTAGTAGGGAGTAAGTGACAATAGTCAATATATTAGAAATTAATACCAGAAATTTAAGTCTGATGGGCAACATGTGATGCTGATTGATGGACAAAGCTGGCGCTGAAGATTATTACTGTGTGGATTACATTTTCATCTATCTATTTTTTTAAAGGGAAATCCTCTGTCTCATAGTTATAATCATTAAAAAGAGACGCTATTACATGGAGAAGAAACCATTCACTAAAACAGAGCATAATCTCATGATTATCCCAAATTCTCATAAGACGATATTTCAAGAGTTTGATGAATTATAAATCAGCTTGTTGCTATTAAATTGGATATCTAGACACTTAAAAGTACTGGTCCACAGTGCAGTTTTGAGGAGCAGTTTCATAATGCAATCATCTCATGCGCATCTAATATGTTTTTCACCCTATTATTTTTTCAGATAATGTCTAACGATAAGTACACGAGTGTCGACCACAGGGTGGTGATGAATTCACGTGAAGAAGCCAGAGTTTCGATCGCCGTCTTTTTCAATCCTGGGAAGCGAGGGGATTCGGTTTTCTATGGACCGCTGCCAGACCTGGTTTCTGAAGAAAACCCGCCAAAGTACAGGAGTTTCACGATGTCTGAGTTTTTCGGGGCCTTCTTCAAACGAGACCTTGCTAGCAAAGCTCTACTGGAGAACTTCAAATTGTAAGATGGTTCAAACGTCATCAAACAATGTTTAAACCCGTGTACATGCAAAGTATGTAACCATCTCAGTGCAAGTGTCGTTCTGTGAGAATGAAATGCTATTATTCCACCTCATGTGGTTTCTCCATAGTGCTTCCCAACGTAATGCTGGTTTTCTTTTTGATAGTGTAATCATCATATTCTTGCTGTCAGTGGGTTGGCTTATGGAGCTGAGTGTAGCCTCAAGGCTGTTATTCTGCCTGCAAAAATTATTTTCGCTGATCATCCTTCACTTCACACTTCGTGAGTATATTGTTTCTTCCTGGAAAGTTTTCACATGGTTTCAGGAATGTAATTATCAAGTGGGGCCGAAATGCATATTACTCATTTCTGAAAGCTGGGGCCGAGATTTTTTTTGAATTTTTCTGCTATTTTTTCAAAACACTGTTCACCCGCGATGAACAGTGCTGTCGCCATGCCGTAGGCGGCAGCACAGTGACGTGAACAGTGCGGTCGCCAACGGGTGTGGCGGCAGGTGCCACGTGTCGCCTGGCGCGCCTGCCGCCACGGCCGAAGGGGTCTTTTTTGACAATTTCATCCGGAGGGGGTCTTTTCTGGCAATTCTGTTAGGCAGGTGGTCTCTTTCGACAAAAATTCCCTTTCCGCTGGCTGTTGATAGCGTTAGTATGGCGCCTTCACACCGCTTTCATCACATCTGCCAAGTGGAGGAATGTACGAACGGTCCAGGAGAGTTGACAGCACACGACCTTGCAAGCACGCCTTCCTTCCTCAGCATGAAAACAGGGTGCACTCACGCATACATAGCTCATCTCTAGGTCATGCGTCAGTTTTGATTTTTCATGGAGCAGCACACCGAGTGTTCTACGTAGTATTCTCTTCAACATTAAATTCACACGTGTTAGAAATCAAGCTTTTCTGTTTCGGTTATTACTCATTTTGGTGCTTCTTGCACAAAACGGTTTTAACTTGAAATTTTATCGTCCCTCCGTCCGGGTTTATTAGGCCCCCTTTTATTTTGAGCCAAAGTTTGACCATGAATTCAACTAATAAAATGTAAACTATATGCCACAAAAATTATATCATAGAACACCCTTTATAAATACAAATCCTACAATATACTTTGTATATCATATACTTTATATTTTTTTTGTCAAATACTTGGTCAAAGTTAGACCCAAAATACAATGGGGCCTAATAAACCCGGACGGAGGTAGTACATAAGAAGAGCCATAATTAATTACGAAATGCGTTGCCATTTTTTTGATTGATTTTATATATGATAAGAACGTGCCCAAATGGAAGGGCGTGCAAGGGTAGGTTGGGTAGTGCTCCGCCACGAACAGTACAGCTTCAAGTTTTGCTTGCTGTTCAGGTTTTGAAGAGCACAAGCTAGCTGCATGTGAGGCTAGTAAGCATGGACAGATATGTGATTGCTACTGACGCCGTGCATATATAATTATTAGCTCAGTCAACGGAGCTCGTGAGTTGTCATGACTTTCGACTCTCGATGATAACCAAGCACTATATAATCACCAGTCTTTCTGCTCCCGTTTGATTTACAGCTTGCGTATAGCGTGTAGATAATATAGTGTAACATGAGATGACGTCTTCTGATCCGAAACAAAAGTAGCCAGGGTTCAGATTGCTATAGAGATCGACGAAGGAAGTTAAATTCCTGAAGACATGAACGCAGCCGCGCATCATCATATATATATTTTGCAATAATGCAGTTTAGAGTGCGGTGCAAGTGCAATCTTGGCTTTGGGAGCCTCCGCACGTCAGTTCAGGCCGACTAGCTTGCAGCTGCATGCATGGGGAAACCAAACGTGCACGGCCACTGAATCGGCCGAAGCTACGAGAGCTCCCAACAGTTTTAGTTTGGCGTGAAAGGAACCAGCTTACCGCCGCAGCACGCAGCTCCAGCTCCTGCCTAACAAAAATGTCAATCAGCTCCCCTTCACTGAATCTGGGAAATGTATGTCTGTAGGCGGCTCCTGCCTGTAGCATCAACCGTGCACACGTACGTGGGTACATGAGGCTGAGGACAACCGTGCATAGTGTCTGATCGAGGAGGTCCGTGGATCGTGCACGTCAGGGACTCTCGGTGGTCCGGGGCGGAGGAAGGGAAGTGGCGCGTCGTGGCCCCGTCGACGTCGCCGACTCGCCTCGCCCGTCGGTCCTTCCAGACGCGGCCTTCCTCTCGTTTGTCTTCCCTTTCGCGCGTCGTCGCCTCGCCGGGAAATCTTTGGTTCGCATCTCGTGGGAACGTGGGGCTCGATGCGTCGTGGCGTGGCGGCGTGCGCTCGCTCCTTCGTTCGCGTGATCGCGTCCGCGCCGGCGTCGGCGTCGGGGTCCAATCCGCTCAGCTCAATGATCACAAGACAATATTGCCGCGCGCTGGAAAAGTTACCGTTCATCATCCTCCGGCTTCTTTTTTTGTGTGTGTGTTTGAAACGAGGCAAAAGATTTGCCATTTTCATTGAATAAGGAGAAGAGAGTGTTTTTACGACATTCCAGCCCCGTAAAAACGGGGAAAGATACAAAGATCTACTCTCGCGGCATCAAATTACACAAATGTTTAGCGCCCGCCAGAGCCCATAGAGAAGCCTCCTCTTTAATAGTTCGCACGACCACCATCACCGGCACCGCCTTAATCCTGAACACGCGCGCATTTCGCTCGTTCCAAATCACCCAGCTTACAAGATGAAGAAGGGAGGCGAAGGCTTTCCTTGGCAACGCATTGTTGGTGAGGACCCCATCCCACCAAGATCTCACCGTGTCGTAGATCATCCAAAGTGTGATATCGACATCTAGGTGCAGCCATGCAAAGATCTCCTTCCAAACCCGAATGGAGTAGCGGCACTTGAACAGAAGGTGCGCCGCGGACTCTTGCACTTGATTGCAAAGAGGGCAACGATCACAATTTGGCCACCCTCGACGTTGGAGCCTGTCCGCCGTCCAGATCCTATTTTGTGTGACCAACCATGCAAAAAATTTATATTTGGGGGGTGCCCAAGCCTTCCAGACAATGGATTGCAAATTGGATTGAACAAAGCCAGCAAATTGCACCAAGTAGGCCGTCTTGGCAGAGTAAAGCCCATCGTTGGATAGCTTCCAGAGAATGGTGTCCGGGACACCCGGCTGGATATTGACATGCGAGAGCTTGTTCCAAAGATCAACAAATTGTTCCAGGTGAACAGTAGAAAGTCCTGTACTTGTGTCAATCAAGTTTATCCAGTTGTTATCTCTGATGGCCGAAGCAACGGTGCCACACTTCTTCCTTGATAGCTCGAAGATTTTTGGAGCAATGTCTTTGGGGCGGATGCCATCCAGCCACGAGGATTCCCAGAATTTGGCCTTGGTGCCATCACAAAGCGTGACCTTGGTGGCGGCCGCGAAAATGTCCCGATCTTCCTTGCCACAAGGGATCTCAGAACCACACCATGTCCTTGGCGGGTCATCCCACTCCAGCCAAAGCCACCTAAGACGGAGCGCGGTGGCGAACTTCTTCAGATTGAGGATTTCCGAGGCCCCCAAACTGTTTTGGCCTACAAACATGCTCCCAGTTAATTTTGCATTTACCGCCGGACACGGTGTCAGTTCCAGCCCAAAGGTAGGCTCTCCGCAGACTGTCTAGCTTCTGTAGCACCTCCACCGGGAGGTCCAGTGGAGTTATATGATAGATGGCTACCGCCGTGAGAACCGCCTTGACCAAGGCCATTCGGCCCGCAATAGCCACATGCCTCCCTCTCCAAGGTGCAAGCTTCCCGGCCGCTTTGTCCTGAAGGTGCTGCAAATGAATCCTTTTGAGTCGCCGAATCGCAAGCGGGAGGCCTAAGTAACGAATTGGGAAGGAAGATCACCCCGCTGGGAAGTTTTGCAGAATGTCATCAAGGTCCAGGTTGACGCACTGGATGGGAGCAACCAAACTCTTTGCACAATTGGTGACAAGCCCAGTTGATTCACCAAAGGAGGTAAGCGTGCTGGCAATGTAGCTGACATCTTCCTTGATAGGGGCGCAAAAGACCGCCGCATCATCAGCGCCGCTGACATCTTCTTTCACGGACAGCGTTTGTTCTCGAGGTCACGACATTTTTTTTCATGGTAATACCTGCCTCATTTCTATCATAAAAATTAAAGTAAAAATAACGTAAAGATCGACATGATAAAACTAAAAAGACAGCAGAACGTCTCTGAACTTGACACCAATGCCCGTCACCTGCCTCCGACACCACCACAGCAACCACCGAAGAAAAATAATAACGGATCACCTTCTCACCCGAGCTCGACGCGGCTCCGTCACTGATATGCAACTTTGCGGACCTCCAAGTTGGCTCATCAAAAGTGAAGTCATTGTCGTTGAACGAATCAGACCGGTGCAACACCCCGGAAACGCCATCGAACTCTAGATCTGGCACCCCGGACACACCATCGAACTCCAGATCTGGCACCCCACCACAACTAAGACGCCGAAGGAGGAAACTATACCTGCCATCCATCAACCATGAACCCAGCACACGTTCCGTTTTCCAGATGTCGTTGATGCAGACCACAATCTGTATCTCCTCCTGGATTACCTCCCAAGCTCCGCGCCGGCGTTGCAGCAAATGCCGTCGCAACGGTGGAGCCCGAGGACACAGGTCACGACATGTTGAATCGTAGATATATTACCTCTATAAATTAATACTCGTATAAGACGTTTTAGATCACTGTCTTAGCGCATCTGCAATGCGGACCCTCAAACCGTCCGCATCCATCCGGACCGCACGGTCCGGACGTGTTGTGCCATCCAACACGGGTCTGTATCGGTCCGCAGGGACATACTTTTTCCCGGAAACCGGAGACAAACGTGTGGGGGGGGGGGTTGCGGGCGTCCGGACAGCACCCAAGCCCGCTTCTGACCACACTGGCCCACCCAAACCCCCTCCTCCCTCGCCCGTGCGCGATCTCGCCCGGCGCCAGCTACCCGCATTCATGCCGCTGTAGAGCGTGCCGCTCCACATTGAAGACGGCTCAGGGCGGACTAGACCTCTTACTGCCTCCGCTATTGAAGTGGCGCGCCGGCCGAGGGCGCCGCCCGCGATGCGTCTCTGGTGTCCGCGCATGTTCAATGCCAGAGACGCGTCACTGGACGGGACGGGACAGATATCTACCACACCTGTTCAATGCCCCGTTCGTCCGTATGCCGCCATTAAGCAGGCTCGTTGGCCGAGAAACCAACTCCGGCGCCGTGCATTGACGCACCCGGACGCCTGGCCTCACCGGAATCCACTATTTAAAGGGGGCCACACTCGGCTAACTCCACGCCACAACACAAGCCTCTCCACATCCTCCTTCCTTGCACCGCATCCGTCATGACTACAGGCGGCGAAGCTCTATGGGAGACCCTCTCCACGGAGATGAAGCACAAGGTGGTCGCCCTTGCGGCCGCCTAGCAGAGCCGTCGTGCTAGGCGGATCGAGGCCGGCTTGTCCACCAGCTCGCCCAAGGTCTCCGATGACGAGGACGACCCCACGATTTAGACGGGCTCCGACGACACCGCACCGGAGCCCACGCCTGTGCGCGCCAGCTTCACCATGGAGCAGGCGTAGGCGCACTACAACGCCGCCATGGCGGAGGTGTAGCCTGCGCCGGCGCCTATGTCGGCGTTCCAGCAGGCGCAGGAGGAACAACGGTACAACATGTTCCTCCTGGAGCGGCACCGGTTGGCGGAGGACCAGATCGATGGCGAGCGCGCGAGCGAGGAGGCCGTGGCGAACCCCAACTTCGTCGCGGAGCAGCTTGCGATCTACGAGGCCGTCCATGCTCAAGCCGCAGCTCGCCAGGAAGCGGCCGTGGCGGAGGCGCAACTACAGGCGATCGCGGAGGAGAACAACGCCAGTTGCGCCTCCTACGTGCCGCCGATGAACTATCAGGCGGCCCGGTGGGACGACGACAGCGCCTGCGCCACCATTTCCATCGTGGACCTCACGTCCACCTGCGACGGACAGGGCGCAGACTCCTCCGAGGATGATTAGGCCACGGGAGGCGGAAGGGCCTGGTGTCCCATGTGGGCCGGTCCGTCTCCCGTGTTCTACTCTTCCTTACGGGAGACAGCACCTTCAGTTCACGGGTCTTATCGCCGGTGCTCATGGAGACGGCGGATGGAGGAGGCGGTCCCAGGAAGGGAACAACAAGGGCTTGGACGCCGGCGCCCACCGTAGTTTTTTTGTTCTAAATGTTTGAAGTGTCATGCAAATCCGCCGTGTTTGCATGAATGTCGTGCGTTTATGTAAATTATATCTGAACTTGAATGAAATCCGGCCATGTTTGTACGAATTTTGTCCGGTTAGTTTGGATGGTAGTTGAAATGTATGCGGGCAGCGTTGGATGGCGGCCTCCCGCATCCATGTCCGCGGACTAGTCCTCCCTGTCCGCGGACGGATGCGGGAGGAAAGCGGGTTGCCGTTGGAGATGCCCTTACTACGTTGTACTACTACCATCTGTGCCCTTCGAAAGCTACGCTGCATCGTAAATGTCGTGTACCATCATTTTAGATTTTGTGGGCCTTAAGAGCAAGTATAATAAGGTGACATAAGCGGGCTGTAAGGATTTAAATATTATATTGTTACTGAGTTGAAAGAGAGAGAAGAGGAGAGAGAAAAGAAGTAGGTTGTAGATTTACAACCGGCTGTAGCACGAGCTCCAAGAAGATTTGTGACAGTGAAAGATGAGTTATATGTTGATAAAGTAGTACTTTGTTATAGCTAACTATTATACGTGTTGGCTATTACAATGGTTGTAGATGACATGGCAAACTGCCATAGCCAGCAGCGGGCTATATTATTAACCATGCTACGTGTGAGGGGCCCTCTCCACGTAATCGACTATTCCTATGCTTTGAAGATACTGAGGGTCGGTAGGATGATTTATTGTTTAAAGAGTGTTTTTTTTCTGAACTATGGGTCCATATGATCCTAATACTTAAAACTTCACGGAAAACATAGCTATAAGCCTATAACTATCACAAAATGTGAAATGGCATGTCGAAAATAGGTAAACTCATGCAAAAAAAAGAGGTAAACTCACGCACACGCGAAATTTGGTTAAAAATTACTATCATCTGCAAGCTTTTCATGTAAAACAAAAGTTGTAAGTTGCAGTAATCACATACCATAAATAATTTTATTTCTTTTTACAAAATTTACATGCACGTGTTTCTACTCATTTCTCTATATCCATTTACTTTATAATTTTCTTAAACTTATAGACCTAATATTTGTGAAGTTTTTAGTATTTTGTTCATATGGACCTTAGATCAAATTTGTGTTTCTCAATTTATGAGTATAATTTGCATTGAAATAGCTAAATTGACCAGGTCATTACCAATAGGGTAAAATGTGGCAATCTTATTTCCTGAATAAGATAATTGTACTCACAAATTTGTATTGTTTCCTTCCTGGAGGCGTTGCTGCTGAAGAACATTTCTTGTTGTCTTTGTGATGTCAAGAGATGATTGGTGCGGATGTAATTGTATTGTTACATAGTCTTTATATTATGAAATATTAGACATGCAAATTTAGTAAAAACATGGTAGCTTGGGTATAGTGACAGAGCTAGTGGGGGGACGGGGGGCATGCCCCCCCTCCAAGATTGAGACAATTATGTAAACACCCTTCAAATTTTCATGTAAATCAGGCAACAATTTATGTTTTGCCCCCTAATGCTTGGCAATTTGTGTATGCCCCCACTAGCTGCCATGCCCTTCCCCCTAAATTTGTGTATGCCCCCCACTAGCTACCTCCGATTGCGCTTGCATCTAGATATTGAGTGAGAAGACCAAGGGACCATCTCATCCAGGTGGCAGAGAGGGGAGCAAAGGGGGACCCCGAGGTGGAGATAGAGGCAGACACAACATACCGAGACGGAGAGAGGGAAGAGGATGACAAGGTGGCTTGTTGGAGGCGAATGCGGACGCATGGATGGGGAGGTAATTTACATGATGCTTACTTCGAATTTACATAGTCTTTATATTATAAAACATTAGACATGCAAATTTACTACAAACATGGTAGCTTGGGCAGTGATGAGCTAGTGGGGGTGAGGAGGGCATGGCCCCTTCCAGGATTGAGAAAATTATGTATATACCCTTCAAATTTTCATGTAGAACAAAACAACTAAAATTTGTGTTTTGTCCTCCCTAATGCCTGGAAATTTGTGTAGGCCCCTCCCCCCTTCCACTGGTTCCTAGCTTTGTCCCTGATCTTGGAAATTCGACTAGGCTATCTTGCAAGGAGGAAGGACAACAAAAGTAAAAGAGACAAAACGTTAACGAGGTGGCAGCTTCTGCAAAGTCACACACAATGGACACTTTTTTGCGGGAAAAACTCCAGACCTATTCATCAATAGTCATGACAGTACAAAGAATACCAGAAGTAACAAAAAATACATCTAGGTCCATAGACCACCTAGCAACGACTACAAGCACTGGAGCGAGCCGAAGGCGCGCTGCTGTCATCGTCTATCCCTTATCGGAGTCGGGCAAACCTTGTTATAGTAGACAGTCGGATAGTCGTCCTTCTAAGGCCCCACAGAACTAGTGCACCAGAACAACATCCATCGTCGATGAAGAGAAGATACCCATTGGGCACTTGGCTCTACAACAAAATTGCCCACCCCATTTTAGGGATCCTTTGATTCAAAAAAAATCATAAGATTTTTGGAGTATTTTGAACTATCAACACCTTTTCTATGTAAATCATTGGATTTGTAGGATTGAAATACTTAGGAAATTTTTGCTAAGGATTGCATCACACTACATTTTGAAGGGACATTTTCGTCCAATAAAAAATAGGGATTTCTATTTCTGTGCCCCTTCTTCCTTAGTTGTACTCAGTTTTCCCCCGCCCGTTTAAGTTTGCTCACTTTCCCCCTCCTCCACTCGCCCGTGCCTCACAAGAGGCCAAACGGTGCCTTGCCGTCGGGTCAAAGCCTTTGACCGTTACTTCACCCGGTGCTGACGCGTGGGACAGGCCTGAAATGCTGACATGTGGGACCAGTTAGTGGACGTCTGGGTCATTGGTAAAAAAAGGGGTGGGGGGTAAATATCTCTCATTTCGCATCCACCACGGCCCGAGCGGCCCACATCCTCCTCCCCCTTCCCCTTCCCCACCCCCCAATCCCGCGGTCGCCATCGGCGATGACGAACCCGTTGGATTTGTTCTGCGCCAGTGACGCTGTCTTACTAGAGAAGTGCAAGGAGATCTGCTCTTGGCTTCCAAGCACGAAAGCTCTGGCGGAGCATGCGCTGCAACTGTTGATAGATGCTAGGCCAGATGGGCTCCGGCGGATAATCCCAGATCGAGTCAAAGGGGTCACTACTGGAATCTGAGAATTTGCCATCAGTCCATTCTTTGTCGTCTGCCAGCGGATGGCAATGACCTTCTTTGCCGTCAGCTTCCACAAAGCAGACGGCAAAGAAATGACTCATGGCAAAGAAATTTTTTGCCGTCAGTACACTCTTTGCCGTCTGTTAGCGGACGGCAAAGAGCCAAAAGGCAGACGGCAAAGAGCTCAGCTGGGCCCCACTGGACCGTGCAGTTAGTTAGGTCAAATGGAATACATTTTGTCGTCTGCTACCAGACGGCAAAGTGTCTTTAAGCAGACGGCAAAGATCGGCGGACGGCAAATATTTCACTTAACTAACGGCCGCCCCCCCTCCCCCTCCCTCTCTCTCTGTCTTTCTCTCCCCGACGACCACCACAACCCCGCCGCCCTCACCACCCGCCGCCGCCCCGCCGCCCCACCACCCGGTGCCCGGCCACTGCCGCCACCCCGCCGCCCCACCACCAGCCACCCCGCCGCCCCGGCGGCCCCGGAACCCCGCCGCCCCCGCCGACCCGGCGCCCCGCTGCCCCGCCGCCCCGGAGCCCCGCCGCCCCCGCCGCCCGGCCGCCCCCCTCCAGTGAGCATTGTTTTTCTCTGTTTTTTTTCATTTAATTGCTGCTAGAAAGAACTAGTTATAATTAGGTTAATTAGTTAGAACTAGTTAGAACTAGTTATTAGTTTAGAAAAGAATTAGGTTAATTAGTCATAATTAGAAGAAGAAGAAAAAAGATGAAAAAAAAAGAAGAAGAAAAGAAGAATAAGTAGAAGAAGAGGAAAAAGGAAAAGAAGGAAGAAGAAGAAGAAGAAGAAGAAGAAGAAGAAGAAGAAGAGGAGGAGGAGAAAAGAAGAAGAAGAAGAAGAAGAAGAAGAAGAAGAAGAAGAAGAAGAAGAAGAAGAAGAAGAAGAAGAAGAAGAAGAAGAAGAAGAAGAAGAAGAAGAAGAAGAGGAGAAGAGGAGAAGAAGAAGACGAGAAGAAGAGGAAAAAGGAAAAGAAGGAAGAAGAAGAAGAAGAAGAAGAAGAGGAGGAGGAGAAGAAAAGAAGAAGAAGAAGAAGAAAAAGAGGAGAAGATGAGAAGAAGAACAAGAGTAGAAGAAGCAGAAGAAGAAGAAAAAGAGGAGAAGAGGAGAAGAAGAGGAAAAACAGAAGAAGAGGAGAAGAAGAAGAAAAAGAGGAGAAGAAGAAGGAATAGAGGAGAAGAAGAATAAAATAGAAAAGTAGTTATATATATATAGATTTTTTATCGGGATTGAATATTCGTGTTGATCGGGTGGATTTAAATGTGCAGTTGTTTCGTCGCTGCGAGGGTCTGGTGTTCGACGACCTCCCCGTGTGTTCGACGAGCTCCCCTGCGTTCGTGGGTGAGCACATATGACATCTCCTCCTCCCCCCTTAATTTGCTCTGTTCCGGTCTTCGTGCCGAGGAAACTTGCTAGCTATAGGTGTCTTCAATCATCAGTATGCGTGACCAGTATGCGTCTCCCGTTCGAAAGAGTTACAGTTATAAATATGCATGCATTTGCCTATTTATAACCATGATTCTTTCGAATTGTCCAACTTTATCCATGGACAGCCCGAGTATGTGTAGATTGGGTTCGTTTTCCCATGCTCTGCTCCGGATCCGATGCAGAATTTCGTCAGTGCCTCCCTGTTGTTCTCCGGGTACACATCCTCTCTGTTTATTGCCGAGACATGTATCAGGAGAACAGCGGGGAGGTGCTGCCAAAATTTTGCGTCGGATCCGGAGCAGAGCATGGGAAAACAAACCCAATCTACACATACTCGGGTGGGATTAGGACCTATCTTTACCTATTAGCGTGTAGGTTGCATGGACGTAATAAAATTGACAAACTTGATTAACTGATGAATATATATGCTGAATTATATATATATATATTTCTTGTGTGTTTAGTAGGTAGGCAAGATGAGTGATCGTGCGTGGATGTACACCGGTCACACTAGTCAGAAAGACACGACCAATGAATGGTTAACAAAAACCAAGGGGTTTGTGAAAGCCACATTTGCAAATGGCCAGAGAAAAACCTGGTGCCCCTGTGTTAGGTGCGACAACTTTTCTCAAAGGAAAGAGGATGAAATGGGTAAACACCTATAGAAGTGGGGGTTTACGCCTGATTATACGGTGTGGACATTTCATGGTGAGTCTGCCGAACGTACCAGAGCTGAGGTGGTTCATTGTCGCACCGACGAGCATGGTACCGGGATCGAAGACATGGTGCAAGACTTTGATGATGCTCGGGATTCGGACGATGAGATGGAGGAATCTGCAAAGGCCTTCAATGAAATGTTGGAGTCTTCAAAACGTCCTCTCCACGAGCACACTGAGCTTAGTCAGCTGGATGCCATCGCACAAGTAATGGCTCTGAAGGCTCAATTCAACTTGGGCAGAGAATGCTACGACGCGATGATGACACTATTTGGACGCTTTCTACCCAAAGGCCATGTTATGCCTACAAACTTGTACCAGTCGGACAAAATCCTCCGTGCACTTAAGATGCCCTATGAGAAGAAAGATGCCTGTGAGAAAGGATGTGCCTTATTTAGGCTTGAGTATGCGGACTTGAACTATTGTCCCATTTGCAACTCTTCTAGGTATGTTGTGGTAGACAACGGTATGGGTGAGAAGAGGCAGACCAAAATCCCCGTTAATGTTCTTCGGTATCTGCCAATCGTACCAAGACTTCAACGTCTTTTCATGGTCGAAGAGACGGCCAGACAGATGACATGGCACAAAATGGGCAAAACAACCGAACTAGATGCAGATGGGAATCAGATGATGGTACACACATCGGATGGTTCTGCGTGGAAGCACTTCGATGCATTACATGAGCAAAAAGCGGCAGATCCAAGGCATCCTCGAGTCTGCATCGTCACGGATGGGTTCAATCCATTTGGTATGACGACAACCCAATACAGTTGTTGGCCTGTATTTGTCATTCCACTCAATCTCCCCCCCCGGACAGATTACGCAAAGAAAGAACATTTTCCTGGCGTTGATAATTCCAGGGCCCAACTATCCGGGGAAGAATATGAATGTGTACATGCAGCCGCTTAAGGATGAATTGCAAGAAGCTTGGGATAATGGGTTCAAAACATACGACGCCGCTAGCAAACGAAACTTCATAAAGCGTGTCTGGTACATGTACTCGATGCATGACTTGCCGGCGTATGCGCTATTCGTTGGCTGGTGTACGCATGGAAGGTTCCCATGCCCCACATGCAAGGCAGCTCTTCAGTTTCATTGGCTCCAGGCGGGTCGCAAGTATTCTTGCTTCGACTTGCATATGTTGGGGAACGTTGCATGGGAAACAAAAATTTTCCTACGCACACACAAGATCTATCCATGGTGATGAGCATCTACGAGAGGGAGAGTGAATCTACATACCCTTGTAGATCGCTAAGCGGAAGCGTTTAAGAAACGCGGTTGATGTAGTCGAACGTCTCCGCGATCCAAATCGCACGTCGTCCCTCGATCCGATCACGAACTAGTGCCGAACGGACGGCACCTCCGCGTTCAACACACGTACGGCTTGATGACGCCTTCACCTCCTCGATCCAGCGAGCGATGGTGAAGTAGTGGTTGAGTTCCAGCAGCACGACGGCGTGGTGATGGTGGTGAGGAACAATCTCTGCAGGGCTTCGCCAAGCGCTACGGAGATTATGACGGAGGAACTAGAGGGCTAGGGTTGCCGGCACACGTCTTGGGAAATCCTGATCGCTCCCGTGTGCTAGCCCTGCCCCTCTATTTATATGTTGAGCCTTGGGGTCTAAACTTGGAGTAAAAGCCTCCTCCAGGTCGGTTTTGCCCGCACAAGGTCGGTATGGCCCGCAGGAAAAGAGTCCAACTCGGATCCCTGCCGAACCGCGCACAGCCGCGCACAAGCGGTAGTACCGCTCACAAGCGGTAGTACCGCTTGGGCGGTAGTACCGCTTCACACAAGCGGTAGTACCGCTCGGGCGGTAGTACCGCTTCACACAAGCGGTAGTACCGCTTACGCGGCAGCAAAACTACTTTTTGCACTTTCCAATACCTTGTGGGCTTTTATCCCTTGGCCCATATAAAGTGTTGTTGCACCCGAACACTTCGGTAAACATCCGGAACCCCTTCCGGTGAACTCTGGAACTCTTCCGGAGATCGAAACACTATTATCACATATATCAATCTTTACCTCCGGACTCTTCCGGAGATCCTCGTCATGTCCGGGATCTTATCCGAGACTTCCGAACAACTTTCGGTCACCAACATAATAACTCAATTATACTAATCGTCACCAAACGTTAAGTGTGTAGACCCTGCGGGTTCGAGAACTATGCAGACATGACCGAGACACCTCTACGATCAATAACCAATAGCGGGACCTGGATGCCCATATTGGCTCCTACATATTCTACGAAGATCTTTATCGGTCGAACCTCTATGTCAAGGATTCAGTTAATCCCGTATGCTGTTCCCTTTGTTCTTCGGTATGTTACTTGCCCGAGATTCGATCGTCGGTATCTCTATACCTAGTTCAATCTCGTTACCGGCAAGTCTCTTTACTCGTTCCGTAATACAAGATCCTGTGGCTAACTCTTTAGTCACTTTGCTTGCAAGGCTCAATGTGATGTTGTATTACCGAGTGGGCCCTGAGATACCTCTCCGTCACACGGAGTAACAAATCCCAGTCTTGATCCATGCCAACCCAACAGACACCCTCGGAGATACCTGTAGAGCACCTTTATAGTCACCCAGTTACGTTGCGACGTTTGATACACACAAGGTATTCCTCCGGTGTCAGTGAGCTGCATGATCTCATGGTCAAAGGAACAGATACTTGACATGCAGAAAACAATAGCAATAAACTGACACGATCAAATGCTACGTTTACAGTTTGGGTCTTGTCCATCACATCATTCTCCTAATGATGTGATCCCGTTATCAAATGACATCTCATGTCAATGGCCAGGAAACCTTAACCATCTTTGATCAACGAGCTAGTCAACTAGAGGCTTACTAGGGACACAGTGTTGTCTATGTACCCACACATGTATTTGAGTTTCCAATCAATACAATTATAGCATGGATAATAAACGATTATCATTAACAAGGAAATATAATAATAACCAATTTATTATTGCCTCTAGGGCATATTTCCAACAGCATAGACAGTTCCTGGATCCTCGCCATAAGTTCAGAAAAGACAAGAAGAACTTCACCAAAGCTAGAGTTGTCAAAAACTCTGCACCACCTGCGTTGACTGGCCAACAGATCTTGGATCAGTTAAACGCTCTCGAGCCTGATCCAGAACATCCAGGGTATTTCAAGGGTTATAATTCGGAACACGCCTGGACTCACAAGACATGCTTGTGGGATCTGCCTTACTTCAAAGACCTCCTTATTCCACACAACATCGACGTGATGCACACTGAAAAGAATATCGGCGAGGCCCTTTTTGGTACATTGTTCGGCATAGATGGGAAGTCAAAGGATAATACTAAGGCCAGATTCGATCTGCAGACTCTATGTGATAGACCGTTATAAAACATGCGACAACCGAAAGGAAAGCAGAACTGGACGAAGCCAAAGGCCTGGTTCAATCTTGGAAGGCTAGCTATGAGGGAAATTATCTTGTGGGTGAAAATGCAGTTGATGTTCCCCGATGGGTATGCAGCGAATCTAAAGAGGGGAGCGAGTCTTGAAAAATTGAAAATATTTGGTCTCAAGAGTCATGATTGGCACATATGGCTTGAGCGGGTAATGCCGGTGATGTTGCGTGGCTTTATCCCTAAGGATGAATGGCTAGTACTGGCAGAGCTGAGCTATTTCTTCCGTGTTCTTTGTGCGAAAGAACTATCGCCTGCCGTGATAGATGACATGGAAAAGTTGGCGCCGGAGTTGCTCTGTAAGTTAGAGAAGATCTTTCCACCGGGCTTTTTTAATCCAATGCAGCATTTGATTTGACATCTCCCGACCGAGGCAAGATTGGGGGGGCCGTGCAAAATCGTTGGTGCTATGCAACTGAGAGGATGCAGAAGATGCTTCGAGCAAAATGTAAAAATAAACGTAGAATTGAAGCATCAATGGCCGAGGCATTCATTACTGAGGAGGCGACAAACTTTGTGACAGCACACTACGAAGCCAAAAATCGTCATTTGCATAATCCGAAGCCTCGGTACAATGCTGGCGACCCTAAAAAAGGTGGATCCAACCTCAGCCTATTCAAAGGGAAGCTCGCACCAGCCGGTGCTTCGAAAGCAATAGTGTTGGTTGTCGAAGAATGGCAGACCATTTCGTTGTATATCTTCAACAACCTAACAGAAGTGCGGCCGTACATCAAGTAAGTTCTCGGTACATTGTTTTGCAACTTCTAATTCCTTTGAACTGCTCTTATTCCCGGATATTTGATACAGTCGATACGTCGCCAAATTCTCCTATGGAGCGGTGATCCAAAAGGATTCCATCAAAGAGTATGAGCTTCTGGCAAAGCATGGAGGCGGCTATCCCGGTTTCATCTCTTGGTTCAAACAAACGGTAATTACCATTAATAGACCATTTCATTTCTTGGTCTAATTTGCGGCTAATGCAACAATCCTTTCGTATTAAACTTTTGTAGGCTAATTCAGAGTCTATGGACGACGAATTGAGACAAGCCGCTAATGGTTTTGACTATAAGGTTCGTTCATTTGAGAAATACAACATCAACGGGTATCGCTTTCGTACCTTTGGCAAAGAGCTATCTATGGCCGACCGAAAATCTACAAATTGTGGTGTCTCTGCTATCGGCGAAGGAGCTACCGAGTATTATGGAAGAGTTGAAGCAATTTATGAACTTCTATTCTATGGTGAAAACCCACCGAACGTCGTAGTCTTCAAATGTTATTGGTTCCAGCCGAAGGAGACTAGAAGGACTCATGAACATATAGGGCTAGTCGAAATCAAACAAATTACCCATTTAGATGTTCCCGATGTCTATATTACGGCTCAACAGGCGACCCAAGTTTTCTATCTACCGTGGGCCTGCCAAACTAATGCAAATCTGAATGGTTGGGATGTCGTTTATGAAGTGCCGCCACGTGTTAGACCACCTCCCCCCAATGAAGAGGATTATGAACCTCACATTAACCCAGACACATATGAAGGAGAATTCTTCCAAGAAACACGTCTTTCCAAAAAAACATTTCAAGAACCGCTCTACTTCACCCCAGAACATGGAAGTAGACAGCGACAGTGAATCCGACTTCACCCCTGAGCCAGAACAAGAAGAGCCGGAACAAGAAGAGGTTACTGCTGCGGATGACTTGTCAATGCTTGACCGATTACAGAAAGGCCTTCCACATGTTGATGCCGCTGAACCCGATGAGCACGTCATTCATGACGACACGCGTGATAGTGATGATGATGATGCATCTATTGATCCCGAAGCATATATAGACGATCCAGACTATTAGTTTGTATGCATCCCAACTTAAATTATATACATATTACTATTCATGTCAGAATTAGCTTATTTTCCCAAAAAAGACATACTTAGCAAATTATCCTCCAAAATGACATAATTAGCTTATTTAGTTCATTTATGACATAATTAGCTTAGTTAGGTCAAAAATGGCATAATAATAACCTTGGTTAGCTCATAAATGTCATATACTTACCTTATTTTCCTCCAAAATGACATAATAAGCTAAGTTAGCTCAATAATGACCTATACTTACCTAAGTTAGCTCAAAAATGACATAATTACCTAAGTTAGCACAAAAATGACCTATACTTACCTTATTTTCCTCCAAATTGACATAATAAGCTTAGTTAGCTCAAAAATGGCAAAATTACCTAAGTTAGCTCAATAATGACCTATACTTACCTTATTTTCCTCCAAAATGACATAATAAGCTTAGTTAGCTCTAAAATGGCATAATTACCTAAGTTAGCTCTAAAATGACACTAATAAGGAATAAGAAGAAGAAAAACAAGGAAGAGGAGAAAAAGAAAGAATAGAAGAAGAAAGAGAAGAAAAAGAAAGAATAAAAGAAGAAGAATGAGAAGGAAAATGATAAAAAGATAGAAGAGAAGAAAGATGAGAAAAAGAGAGAAGAAGAAGAAAATATATTCTTATTCTTCCTTTTTCTCTTCTTTCTTTTTCTCCATCTTCTATTCCTTCCTATTCTTCTTCTTCTTCTTCTTCTTCTTCTTCTCTTTCTTCTTCTTCTTCTTCTTCTTCTAGTCTTCTTCTTCTTCTTCTTCTTCTTCTTCTTCTTCTTGTAACTTTCTTACTCCCATTTTTGCTTAACAAATGCATACTTAGCTTCATACATGCTTGTTAGCCCTATTATGCCACATACTTAGCTTATTTTCCCCGAAAAAGACATACTTAGCTAATTATCCTCCAAAATGAGATAATTAGCTTATTTAGTTCATTTATGACATAATTAGCTTATTCATTTCAAAAATAGCATAATAATCTTGGTTAGCTCATAAATGTCATATACTTAGCTTATTTTCCTCCAAAATGACATAATTACCTAAGTTAGCTCTAAAATGACCTATACTTACCTAAGTTAGCTCAAAAATGGCATAATTACCTAGGTTAGCACAAAAATGACCTATACTTACCTTATTTTCCTCCAAATTGACATAATAAGCTTAGTTAGCTCAAAAATGGCATAATTACGTAAGTTAGCTCTAAAATGACACAAATAAGGAATAAGAAGAAGAAAAACAAGGAAGAGGAGAAAAAGAAAGAATAGAAGAAGAAAGAGAAGAAAAAGAAAGAATAAAAGAAGAAGAATGAGAAGGAAAAGGATAAAAAGATAGAAGAGAAGAAGAAAGATGAGAAAAGGAGAGAAGAAGAAGAAGAAAATATATTCTTATTCTTCATTTTTCTCTTCTTTCTTTTTCTCCATCTTCTACTCCTTTTTCTTTTTCTTATTCTTCTTTCTTTCTTCTTCTTCTTCTTCTTCTTCTTCTTCTTCTTCTTCTTCTTCTTCTTCTTCTTCTTCTTCTTCTTCTTCTTCTTCTTCTAGTCTTCTTCTTCTTCTAGTCTTCTTCTTCTTCTTCTAACTTTCTTACTCCCATTTTTGCAGGTTTGATTCACTTCATGGAAGCAGGCATTGATGGACTGCTAGTGTTTAGTTTTTGTTTTGATTTGTATTGATGAACAATGTGAAACTATGTATGTATATATGGATGAACTCCGTGAAACTATGTATGTATTGGATCTTTTAATACCCTATGTGTTCTCTTGCATTCGATGGACTGCTAGATGTTGGATACATGGGCTATGCTTGAGGTTGAAACTATATATATCATATATGTCTTTTGAAAATGCAGGGATATAACAGAAAATAGACAAAACAGTAACAATACAGGCACTTTGCCGTCTGCCAGCCGACGACAAAGACCTTTGCCGTTGGTAGGCGGACGGCAAAGGGGCCACGTGGTAGCAACCTTTTCAACCTGGGAGCATCAGGTCTGACCATTTGGTCATTCCGCCGTCTGCCAGCAGACGGCAAAGACCAGCCTGGCAGACGGCAAAGACTAAGCAGAAGTGACGGTTAGCCACGGGTTTGCTGACGTCATAGGGCTAACGGCAAAGTTTGCCGTCCGCCGGCAGACGGCAAAGTCTGCCGTTAGCCACCTAACGGGGCTAACCGCTATTCTTTGCTGTCCATGATCTTTGCCGTCAGCTTGGCCAGGAAAGCAGACGACAAACTTCTTTGCCGTCAGCTGTTTTTAGGCAGACGGCAAACAAAGTCATTACCGTGACTTTCAGTGCTGGAAGTGTTTGCCGTTCGTGGCAGACGGCAAAGACGTTTGCCGTCGGTGGCCTGGTCCTTTGCCGTCTGCTATGGCAGACGGCAAATTAGCTGATTCCTGTAGTGGGTGCTTGTATTGGGGTTTTAGTCTGGGCGATGCGTGAGGCAATGGAGTAGTCGGATCCTCGTCAGCGAGCTCGCTGGTATTCGTACGGGTCTCGACGTGTCCCGCCGGATCCAGCCGTCAAACGAGAGCTCGCAGCCATTCCGGGGGTGAGATATGTGCAGCCTCCTCCTGGTATGTCTCTGCACATAATTATGCCCGATGATGTGAAGGAGTTTATGAGGACCATCGAAAGGCATGCGCCCGGAGATGAGCAAATGGTAGTTGAGGATGAGAAGGAGGACGAGGATTGGTTGCCAAAGGCTGCTTCGGCCGCCGACGAGGAGGAGGACGAGGATAAACCTGCAGAGGAGGATAGGTGTTCGTACGTCATAAGGCGTGTGAGCGAAGACGACGACGTTTTAGGGGTTATCGTGTACAAAGCAAAGTCGAAGGATGAGTGGTCGCCCGTAGTTGTGTAATTATAGTTGTCATGTATTTCTAATTTGTTTATCGCTATGTAATTGGAGTTGTCATGTACTTCATGTAATTGGAGTTGTCATGTATCCATGAAAAAATGGAAAATAAAACCAAATCTTCAATTTGGTTGAAAGTCATTGATCTTCATATGAGATAGGTTAGTCTGTGAAGGTTTTTTTTTTAAAGTTTGTGGTGTTGTCAGTTTATTATTTTTCGCACAAGCCACTGCACATAAGAGGCCTCCATGCAAAAGGATTTCAATTTTTGAGCCTTTTTTCGTTTTCTATAATTTCTTTCTAGGTGTTTTCAAAATTGCATGGATGAGTAATCATATATAATGGTTGGGTAATTGAGTTTTCTTTGTGGATACTGCCTACACTCCTAATGTGGAAGGTAAAAATGATTTTTCAGAATTTATTGGACCAAACTAGAGGACACTTGCAGTTCAAATTTGAATTACTTGATGTAAATCGCCAGAAATTTTCAATAAATCAATGAAATATGGCAATATCACTCTGAAATTCATGAAAAAATGGCAGTTGGCATCCCATGTGGTATACTTTAGGTGAAAATTGTAAGGGCACAATTTATAATATTTTTTATGGCACTTGCTTCACAAAAAAGTCATGTATGGCACTAGAAAAATGGAAAATTAATTTTTTTAACCAAATCTTCAATCTTTTTGTGGAATTATTGATCACAATGTTAACACCCTTGTTATTTCCAAAAATGGTCATGTTATCATGTACTATGCCATGAAGATGCTCATGGTCATGGTCATCTTGGTTGAAAGTCATTGATCTTCATATGAGATAGGTTAGTGTGTGAAGATTTTTTTTTAAAGTTTGTAGTATTGTCAGTTTATTATTTTTCCCACAAGCCATTGCACATAAGAGGCCTCCATGCAAAAGGATTTCAATTTTTGAGCCATTTTTCATTTTCTATAATTTCTTTCTAGGTGTTGTCAAAATTGCATGGATGAGTAATCATATATAATGGTTGGGTAATTGAGTTTTCTTTGTGGATACTGCCTACACTCCTAATGTAGAAGGTGAAAATGATTTTTCAGAATTTATTGGACCAAACTAGAGGACACTTGCAGTTCAAATTTGAATTACTTGATGTAAATCGCCAGAAATTCAATAAATCAATGAAATATGGCAATATCACTCTGAAATTCATAAAAAAATGGCAGTTGGCATCCCATGTGGTATACTTCAGGTGGAAATTATAAGGGCACAATTTACAATATTTTTTATGGCACTTGCTTCACAAAAAAAGTCATGTATGGCACTAGAAAAATGGAAAATTATTATTTTTAACCAAATCTTCAATATTTTTGTGGAATTATTGATCACAATGTTAACACCCTTATTATTTCCAAAAATGGTCATGTTATCGTGTACTATGCCATGAAGATGCTCATGGTCATGGTCATCTTGATTGAAAGTCATTGATGTTCATATGAGATAGGTCAGTTTGTGAAGGTTTTTTTTTAAGTTTGTGGTATTGTCAGTTTATTATTTTTCCCACAAGCCATTGCACATAGGAGGCATCCATGCAAAAGGATTTCAATTTTGAGCCTTTTTTCATTTTCTATAATTTCTTTCTAGGTGTTGTCAAAATTGCATGGATGAGTACTCATATATAATGGTTGGGTAATTGAGTTTTCTTTGTGGATACTGCCTACACTCCTAATGTGGAAGGTGAAAATGATTTTTTAGAATTTATTGGACCAAACTAGAGGACACTTACAGTTCAAATTTGAATTACTTGATGTAAATCGCCAGAAATTCAATAAATCAATGAAATATGGAAATATCACTCTGAAATTCATGAAAAAGGCAGTTGGCATCCCATGTGGTACACTTTAGATGAAAATTGTAAGGGCACAATTTACAATAATTTTTATGGCACTTGCTTCACAAAAAAGTCATGAACGGTACTAGAAAAAATGGAAAATTAACTTTTTATTTGTGGTATTGTGAGTTTATCATTTTTCCCACAAGCCATTGCACATAGGAGGCCTCCATGCAAAAGGATTTCAATATTTGAGCCTTTTTTCATTTTCTATAATATCTTTCCGTTTGTTGTCAAAATTGCACGGATGAGTAATCATATATAATGGTTGGGTAATTGAGTTTTCTTTGTGGATACTACGTCCATTCCTAATGTGGAAGGTGAAAATGATTTTTCAGAATTTATTGGACCAAACTAGAGCACAATTGTAGTTCAAATTTGAATTACTTGATGTAAATCGCCAGAAATTCAATAAACCAATGAAATATGGAAATATCACTCTGAAATTCATGAAAAATTGGCAGTTGGCATCCCATGTGGTATACTTTAGGTGAAAATTGTAAGGGCACAATTTACAATCTTATTAATGGCACTTGCTTCACAAAAAAAGTGATGCATTGCACTAGAAAATTGTTAAATTAACTTTTTATTTGTGGTATTGTCAGTTTATAGTTTTTCCAACAAGCCATTGCACATAGGAGGCGTCCATGTGAAAGGATTTCAAATTTTGAGCCTCTTTTTCATTTTTTATAATTTCTTTCCGTGTGTTGTAAAAATTGCATGTAAAATCATACAAATTCACTTTCTGATTTTCGTGCGGCATCGGTGATGGTGTCCTGGACTAGGGGGTACCAATCAAGTTGGCCCATATTCCTCGGGCTGGGCCGGTGGGCCCTCATTCATATCAAGATGGACTCCGGAAGGACAAGATTACATCTGCCGAAGACTTGACGTCTACTCCAAGATTTCCCCTTCCGCCTCCTCGCCTGGATACCTACCTTGTAGCCCTAGATACCCTGCCCGGCGTGTATATAAGCCGAAGGGTTTAGCCCGTAGAGGGGACCTCAACACAATCTCATTCACCTAGCCTTAGGACTAGATCGTACGATCTCGAGGTAGATCAACTCTGTACTTGATACTTCTCCATCAATATAAACAAGAGCAGGACGTAGGGTTTTACCTCCATCAAGAGGGCCCGAACCTGGGTAAACATCGTCTCCCTATTCCAGTTACCATCTATCCGAGATCCACAGCTGGGGACCCCCTACCCCGAGGTCTGCTGGTTTTTACACCGACACTGGTGCTTTCATTGAGAGTTCCGCTGTGTGATCACAAAAGATCGATGGCTCATCTGCAGATCAACTACGGCAATGGCTGTGGGGACACCTGCGTCCCCGGCCAACTTTTTGTGTTCGGCAGCATGACCTTCTGCGCCGACTCGACAGGCCACCTAGCCACCGTCGAGAACTACGCTCTCGATCAGATCGTCACCTTCGGAGGTCTGGAGTACACCGCGGACTCCCGCGGTGAGCTCGTCTTATCAGGCTGGACCCCCGGCCGGATTCTGGATCTGGCAAACTCCAGAGGTTCGACCTTAGAACAGATCTCCGCTGAAGACCATGAATCATGCCCCCCCAACACCGCCGGGGGCTATGGAGGAACTTCCCTCCCCCTCCTCAGATAACCTTGTCGCGGTACCTGACTCCGACGTGGATCAGAGTTCGGCCGGGAGCACCAAATCGGGCTTAGAACCGATCTCGGCGGCGGATCTTGAATCCACCCCGCTTCCTCGTACGGCAGAAAACACATCAGGCGTGCCGCTGCGAGTCGATCTGGCTTATGGCCAGACCATGAACCCTGAGGAGCTATCTCACCTTAATGAGATGCTTGACCAGATCCAAAGTTTGTCAATCTCGAACTCCTCGGTTTATGACAAGATCGGACTTAAAGCCGACGATCGGGAAATTTACATCCCACCCACCACCCATCTAGTCGCCACTGTCGACGATTTAACCGACGTGCTAGACTACGACGAGGCAACCGACATGGATGAAGATGTCGGAAGCCCTACGGACAACACCTTGCTGCCTACAATTACCGGCAGGTGGAATGCAACATCTACATACGATGTGTACATGGTCAACACTCCCAACTCCCCTCCAAGGCATAGGCGAAGACGCAGAAGGGGTACTAATGGGGAGCCTAGCGGGAACAACCTTACCGCCGATACGGCGGCCAACGACGCAGAAGACCAAGGGGAGAACCTTCAAGCCTCCCCGGAACCCCCCATCGACCCCGAAGGCATCCCCAGGGACTCGGATCCCGATGACCTCTTTGAAGGGGCCGATGACAATTACATGCCGGAATCCGAGGAGGACGTAAGCCTCGGCACCGAGGACTTCATAGTCCCCGAAGACCCTGTTGAGCAAGAACGCTTCCGGCGGTGCCTCGTCGCCACCGCCCGAAGCATGAAGCGCAAGCAGCAACAGCTGCAGGCTAACGAGGACGCGCTCAACGACAAGTGGGTCGAAATACTTTCGGCCGAGCAAGACCTCGAAGAACGGCGCCGCAGTGCGCCCAAATCTTATCCACGCAAGCGTTTACTGCCCGAATTCGATGATAACTAACCGCCGAGGCACCTGACCGCCCCCCTCGAGGACGCGACAGGCCCGCGCGGGAGGATTTCCACACCCAACTAGCTCCACGCCGTCATGGCAAGGACCCTGTGGAATATCTTGACCCTCAGGATGTTCGATGTCGGATAGAGGCAAACCGGGCGCCACCTCGGTCCATTTACGGATCAAGAGGACGCGTTCCGGCCGGGCATGACGGCTACGACGCCTGGTTGGACAGGAACGGCCGCGCCCGAGATCAAACTCATACAAGGTTCTCTCCCGAAGCCTGGTTCGACACCGCTCGGTTCCGAGGACCAGCTCACCCGATCTGTTTTACAGATAGGGTAATGGAACACCAGTTCCCCGATGGGTTTAAACCCATCAACATAGAATCGTACGATGGCACCACAGACCCAGCCGTATGGATTGAAGAATTTCTTCTCCATATACACATGGCCAATGGAGATGACCTCCATGCCATCAAGTACTTGCCGCTCAAGCTAAAGGGGCCAGCAAGGCACTGGCTGAATAGCCTACCGCCCCACTCCATCGGAAGCTAGGAAGCTCTTGAAGACACCTTCAGGGCAAATTTCCAAGGAACCTACGTCCGACCTCCGGACGCCGATGACCTCAGCCGCGTCACTCAGCAGCCCGGCGAATCAGCTCAGAAATTCAGGAACCGGTTTCTTACTAAAAAGAACCGGATCATAGACTGCTCAGACGCTGAGGCCATCGCTGCATTCAAAAACAACATCCGAGATGAGTGACTCGCCCGCCAGCTCGGCCAGGACAAACCGAGGACCATGGCAGCCCAAACCTCACTCATGACCCGCTTTTGCATGGGAGAGGATAATGACCCACAAGTATAGGGGATCAATCGAAGTCCTTTCGATAAGTAAGAGTGTCGAACCCAACGAGGAGCAGAAGGAAATGACAAGCGGTTTTCAGCAAGGTATTTTCTACAAGCACTGAAATTATCGGTAGCAAGTAGTTTGATAGCAAGATAATTTGTAACAAGTGACAAGTAGCAATAGTAACTAAAGTGCAGCAAGGTAGCCCAATCCTTTTTGTTGCAAAGGACAGTCCGGAACGATCTCTTATAATAAGCTAGACGTTCTCGAGGACACATGGGAATTTCATCTAGTCACTTTCATCATGCTTGTTTGATTCGCGTTCGCTACTTTGATAATTTGATATGTGGGTGGACCGGTGCTTGGGTGCTGTTCTTACTTGAACAAGCCTCCCACTTATGATTAACCCCTCTCGCAAGCATCCGCAACTACGAAAGAAGAATTAAGATAAATCTAACCATAGTATTAAACATATGGATCCAACTCAGCCCCTTACGGAATAGCGCATAAACTAGGGTTTAAGCTTCTGTCACTCTAGCAACCCATCATCTAATTACTACTCCACAATGCATTCCCTTAGGCCCAAAGATGGTGAAGTGTCATGTAGTCGACGTTCACATGACACCACTAAGAGAATCACAACATACACATCATCAAAATATCGAACGAATACCAAATTCACATGATTACTTATGACAAGAGTTCTCCCATGTCCTCAAGAACAAAAGTAACTACTCACAAATCATATTCATGTTCAAGATATAGGGGATCAATCGTAGTCCTTTCGATAAGTAAGAGTGTCGAACCCAACGAGGAGCAGAAGGAAATGACAAGCGGTTTTCAGCAAGGTATTTTCTGCAAGCACTAAAATTATTGGTAGCAAGTAGTTTGATAGCAAGATAATTTGTAACAAGTGACAAGTAGCAATAGTAACTAAAGTGCGGAAAGGTAGCCCAATCCTTTTTGTTGCAAAGGATAGGCCAGAACGATCTCTTATAATAAGCTAGATGTTCTCAAGGACACATGGGAATTTCATCTAGTCACTTTCATCATGCTTGTTTGATTCGCGTTCGCTACTTTGATAATTTGATATGTGGGTGGACCGGTGCTTGGGTGCTGTTCGTACTTGAACAAGCTTCCCACTTATGATTAACCCCTCTCGCAAGCATCCGCAACTACAAAATAAGAATTAAGATAAATCTAACCATAGCATTAAACATATGGATCCAAATCAGCCCCTTACGGAATATCGCATAAACTAGGGTTTAAGCTTCTGTCACTCTAGCAACCCATCATCTAATTACTACTCCACAATGCATTCCCTTAGGCCCAAAGATGGTGAAGTGCCATGTAGTCGACGTTCACATGACACCACTAAGAGAATCAACAACATACATATCATCAAAATATCGAACGAATACCAAATTCACATGATTACTTATGACAAGACTTCTCCCATGTCCTCAAGAACAAAAGTAACTACTCACAAATCATATTCATGTTCAAGATCAGAGGGGTATTGAATAGCATAATGGATCTGAACATATAATCTTTCACCAAATAAACCAACTAGCATCAACTACAAGATGTAATCAACACTACTAGCAACCCACAGCTACCAATCTGAGGTTTTGAGACAAAGATTGAATACAAGAGATGAACTAGGGTTTGAGATGAGATGGTGCTGATGAAGATGTTGATGAAGATTGGTCCTCCCATGATGAGAGGATCGTTGGTGATGCCGATGGCTTCGATTTCCCCCTCCCAGAGGGAAGTATTCCCGGCGGAATCGCTCCGCCGGAGAGCAAAATTCCTTCTGCCCAAGTTCCACCTCAAGACGGCGGCACTCCATCCCAAAAGTCTTATCCTTATTTTTTCTAGGGCAAATGGGCTTATATACCAGAAAATGGGCACCGGATTCTGGCCAGGGGCCCCACAAGCCACCAGGGCGCGCCTGGGGGGTGGGGTGGGTGGCGCGCCCTGGTGCCTCGTGGGCACCTGGGTGGCCCCCTCTGGTACTTCTTTTCACCAGTATTTTTTATTTATTCCAAAATAAATCTCCGTGAAATTTCAACTTATTTGGAGATGTGCACAATAGGCATCTCTGACATAGCTTTTTCAGGTCCAGAATTCCAGCTGCTGGCAATCTCCCTCCTTATGTAAATCTTGCATATTAAGAGAGAAAAGGCATTAGAATTTATCCACAAAGTATTATATTGATTAAAAACAATATAAATAAATGTAGGAAAACATGATGCAAAATGGATGTATCAGAGGACAGTTGGCTGGCCCGCAGCACTCACGATGGAGAGGCAGGGACCTCGGAGCCTCGCGACGCCAACGGCAAGCCTAAGCGCAAAAAAAATAAGCGCATGCAAAGAAACAGCGGAAGCGACACAGAAGATGCGGCAGTCAATGCAGGCTTCGCCGGATCTCGATTCGGACAGAAAAGAAAGCCCTTCAAAGGGAACAAGGATGGGCCGAGCCAGCTTGACAAGATCCTGGATCGACCGTGCCAAATTCATGGCACTCAAGAAAAACCAGCAACCCACACTAACAGGAATTGCTGGGTCTTTAAGCAGGCCGGCAAGATAGCGACAGAGGGTCAACATAAAACCCAAAATCGCAGCGAAGACGAGGATTAACCTCGGCGGCCAAACAATGGAGGCCAAAAGAAGTTTCCTAATGAGGTAACAGAAGTAAACATGATTTATGTTACCCACATCCCCAAGAGGGAGAGGAAACACGTACTTTGGGACATCTATGCGTTAGAGCCTGTGGCCCCGAAATACAATCTGTGGTCGGCTTACCCGATCACATTCGACAAACACGACCATTCGACAAGCATCAGGCATGGCGGATCGGCCGCACTCTTCCTGGACCCGATCGTCGATGGTTTTCACCTGACGCGCGTCCTTATGGACGGAGGAAGCAGGCTTAACCTGATCTATGAGGACACAGTACGGAAGATGGGGATTGACTCATCTCGGATCAAGCGTAGCAGCACCACCTTTAAAGGTGTAATACCAGGGGTCGAGGCTCGCTGCACAGGAACCGTGTCCCTGGAGGTAGTATTCGGATCACCCGAGAACTTCAGGAGCGAAGAGCTAATCTTCGACATCGTACCTTTCCGCAGCGGATACCATGCGCTCCTAGGACGCACCGCATTCGCCCGCTTTAATGCAGTCCCGCATTACGCTTATCTTAAGCTCAAGATGTCGGGACCCAACGTCGTTATTACAGTAAATGGTAACACCGAACGCTCTCTCCGGACGGAAGAGCAGACTACGGCTTTCGCAGCCGAGGTACAGGCATCCGAGGAGGCCGCCCGTGGCGGTAAACGCACCCCCAGCTCTTCGAAGCGTATGCGGGCTGTGCTAGTTGACCTCGGACAGGCACCTCCCCACCCCAAGTAGGGGTACGGGCTCCTCGCGCGCCTCCCTTGGAAGGTACACTACGTCCCCAGGGTGCACAACTTCGCACTGAAAATACCCTGGGTCTCCGAGGAGCCACAACAATGGAGACGTCGGCTCGGCTAAACCGAGCAGCGACAAAACCTTGGGCTCGCATATCGGCAGGGTTCTGTCAAAGAGCTAGCCAATATTAGCATGCCCATGTGGCTTTAGCCACACAACCAACAACTGCAGACCTCTTCGAAGGGATCGACCAACGAACGCATCAAGCGCATACTTGGCTGAAGCTGCATGTTACCAAATACCAACCCCCGCTATTAACGAGGACGAGCTGGTCAACAGCACGGAGACACAGACGTGCGGCAGGAAGCGGCCCGGGCTCATAGACCCGATGACACGATCCACTCTGTTTTCTTTTAGTTTCCCCCTCGTTATCCTTACACGCATTGTATCTTGCTTAGCTCCTTTCCTCAAATGTTTGGCATGTAAAGCTTGGCTACTTGAAATAAAGAAATCGTACCCATAAAGGTCTTCAAACGCATTTTTTTACCAGCACTGCCCACATCTTTAAGATACAATTGCTAAAGGGTTTTGATTTTACACCCTGAAACAAAAGCCCGAAGTACTCGGCGTCTCGGATGTTGCACTACATGCATCAGTTTCGAACCTAGATTTTGGTCAATAGTTGGGTTGCCCGGCTCCTATGTGTACCCCTTACATTCCCGATAAATTCGGCTAAGGGTGTAACGGGAGAACCGCTGCGATAGTGCCGCTAGTTTAACTGGCAGAGCACCTCAGTGGAGAAAGCCAAAAACTGACCATCTAGGTAAGCGAAAACTGGTCGGCCATCCGAAGACCGCGTTAAGAGACGTGTCGTTAGAGATCACCCGTGTTAAACGAAGGGCTTCTTCCTCGAATTGGCCGAAGTGGGCTTGGGCATAGACCTCGGCTGACCAAGCCGACCACTTTGCTCACCGGGGGCTCGTCATCAGCCCCCACCGTCAAACTCCTACGATTAAGTGAAAGTTATAAAGCCACCATAGTCCGATTGCCTAGTCCCTATGTGCGCAGACCTCCCCCGGGAACTGAGACGTCGGCTACAGGTCATGAACACTTAAAAGGGGCACCCTTTGTATATTGTACAAAGGGGTCGAAGTCGACGATTGGCCGCTTTCCGTTCAACACGGTCAAACAGGAGGAGTATTAAAAACAAAACATAAACATATGAAAGGAAATTCAACCATACTCATTAAATAACTTGAAATCTTTATAAATCACATGCACTTCGGCATTCCGAAGTGCTACCTAGAAATACAAGTTGGCCTTAGGACACATGGCCTCGGTAAGATGGGCGTCCTCCTCCACGTCGGCAAAAAACTGCTCTGCGGTGCACGCCTTCCCTTCGGGGGACCTCGCAGCAACAACCTCCGCCTCCACCTTCCAAAAGTGCGTTTTCACGCAGGCATACGCCCGCTGGTGGGCGGCAACCCGCTGGAGGAGTCGCTAAGGCGTGCCCTAGGCGGGCTGCGGAAAAACATTCACATGGCATTAGTCCCGCCGAAAAAACTTAAATGTGAAGATGAATACAAAGGACAGCGGCGTACCTTCGAGGCGCCGGCTTCTTCCTCCCCAGCGCGAGGGGGTCGTCTTCGGATTCGTCGGAGAGCATGTTCTTCTCCGACGGCTGGGGCTCGTAAGCCGCCCTAGCCGAGTTTTCTTTCAACCTCTTTTGGCCTATGGGCTGGGCCTCGGCCTCGGCGTCTTCTGGCGCCACCCTCTTCCCCTTTGGGGAAAGGTTATCCTCGTCCTCCCCCATCGCTTTCGCGGGTGGAGGAGGCATGGGTCTCCTCGGACCGGGTGACCGAGGTCTCCCACCTCCGAAGACTCGTCCTGCCCTTTTGGGGCTTCTACGCCCTGGGGATCACCACGTGCGGCTGCTCGGTTAGGAGCGCAGTGAGCAGAGGGGACTTCTCCCCCTCCGGAAGTGGTGCCGGGCACTGCATCTGCTGCACCTTGCTCACCCAGTTCTGCAAGCATGGAAATAGTCGATTCATTGAAGCCTGGCCCACTTAGCTGGAGAAAAATGTAAACGTGTGTATTGAACACTTACCGGTGTGGCGGTGTAGCCGACCTCGAAGACGAGGTCCTTCCCCTCCTCCGGGATCTTGTCCTTGGCCAGCTTGAAGAGCCGCGTCCACATCCCGGCCGGGGAGGAGCGGAAGAAGTTGAGAACGGGTCCTGCATCTCCGGATTTGTGCTCCCATATCGGGGTGGCCCGGAGTTGGAGTGGGAGGAGGCGGCGATGGAGCATGACGTTGACCACGTCGGGCAATTGGAGCTTCTTCTTGAGGGACCACCACTGGATCCTCTTGATCAGCGTCTCCACCTCCTCTGGGTTTCCCCAGAGGACGCCCTTCTCCTTCTAGGACTTGAGCTTCCTTAGAGGCCCAGCCGAGAAGGCTGGGACCTCGGTCTGGCCGGCGTCGAGCGGCTCAGTGATATAGAACCACTCCCGCTGCCATTCCTTGACCGTCTCGATGAAGGTGCCGTCGAACCAGGCGGGCCCCTGGTTCTTGCTGACCATGGCACCTCCGCACTCCGCCAGATCGGAGCCGCTGGACTTCGGCTTAACACCGAAGGTCTTCACTCTTCAGCCATAGGCCGAAGTGCGGCTCGATGCGGAGGAAGGCCTCGCACACCGTAGTGAAGGAGGCGAGGTGGAGGACGGAATTCAGGGCCATGTGGTGGAAGTCGAGGCCGTAGTAGAACATCACCCCGCGCACGAATGGGTGCAGCGGGAACCCCAGGCCTCTGATGAGGTGAGGGATGAAGACTACCCGTTCCCCTGGGTTGGGGGCGCGCACCTGCTGGTCGGCGTCTGGAGCGCAGGCGGCGACGTTGACGGGGATATACCCCGCACTCCGCAGCTCTTGGAGCATGCCCTCCATCATGATGGAGTCCCCCCAGTGCCCTTTGAGGGTGTCGGCCATGGCTCGGTGGGAAAGCTTGGATGTGCAGAGGTGGGAGGAGGCAAGATTGGATCTGGGCTCTGGAGCTCGAGGAGGCAGAAAGCAGGGGAAATGGGAGCGTAGCTTCTGACTCGGTTAACTTTTTACTCTTATAGGCTGCTGAAAGGCCAAGAGTCCCACTTGCCGCGCCGATGAAAACGCCACTCTCCCCCTCCGAAGATGTCGTTATGCGTACAGGCAGAAACAAAATCTTGATGATATCCCTGAAAATACGGGCACGATCCCCACCTTGACGGGACGTGCCAGTAAAAAGGCAGCCTCGAACCACGATTTGAGATAGGCAGTAACTGCCTGACCCATCGTGGGTAGCGCCGCTTCGATAAAGTTGTCAGACTATGAGGTACTATTCACACCTGGGTGGCTAGCCTTCAAGGCTAAGTTAACTCCTGACTCCGGATGGGGAGAGAACCCAGCTGAATCTCGTCTACAAGACACCACTCCTTAGAAGGGTGGCTAAGAGATCCGGAATTTCGAAGGGGAACTCGTCTGTCAAGCCAAGGACTTCAGATCCGAAGTTACCACCGTTGAAGAGATCGTCCTCGGCGTACAAAACCAGTTCGGGGGCTACTGATGATGTCCTGGACTAGGGTACCAATCTAGTCGGCCCATATTCCTGGGGCTGGGCCGGTGGGCCCTCATTCTTATCAAGATGGATTTCGGAAGGACAAGATTACATCTGTCGAAGACTTGACGTCTACTTCAAGATTTCCCCTGCCGCCTCCTCGCCTGGATACCTACCTTGTAATCCTAGATACCCTGCCCGGCGTGTATATAAGCCGAAGAGTTTAGCCAGTAGAGGGGACCTCAACACAATCTCATTCACCTAGCCTTAGGACATCCGTATGTAGTCCATAGTGAAATCTTTAAAAGGTCTTACATTTAGGAACGAAGGGAGTACATGCTCTGCATACGTGGCCGCGCGACGTCGACAAGCTTCCGTATAAAGAAACCAGAGGTGGGGCGGTGCGAAGTCGAAGGAAGGAAACCAGCACGGTGCGAAGTCAAAGGAAGGAAACCAGCAGCAGCGAGATCCTGGAGAAATTAAATGAAGTGCCTCGCATGCATGGCTGGCTGGGAGGTGCCCGCGCGCACGGCACCGATGGATGGAGCACTACATATACCCCACGAACTCCACGCGTACCAGTACACCAGCACAAGCCACTCCCGCTTTCCCTCTCCCGGCGCCACCTTTGGCATCGTCATTACCGATATCTCTAATCTCCCTGCAAACACTTTTTCCCCGCCCCTCTCCTCGCCGGCCCGGCCGAAACCATCCATGGGGTCCAAACCCGCAGACGCCGCAGGTGAGTTCGATCGATCGATCCCCGGTTACCTCCATTGGGAAACCTCTTGCGCTCGTGCTCACCACGGGGCTTCTCTTCTCTGCGGCAGGGAGCCAGCAGCAGCAGCAGCAGACGGAGGAGTCCCTGGCGGACGTGTACAACCACGAGCTGACGCCGCTGCAGAAGCACTCCGCCTTCTTCGACAGGAACAGGGACGGCATCATCTACCCCTCCGAGACCTACCAAGGGCTGCGCGCCATCGGCTGCGGCGTCGTGCTGTCCGCCGCCGGCGCCGTCTTCATCAACGGCTTCCTCGCGTCCAAGACGGTACCGGTATGTACAGTACGCAAAACCCTCTCGTTGATCTATCGATCGATCTCTCCATGTGGATGACGGAGATGCGCGCGTAGACTGTTAGTTAGTTATACTGCTACTATAGTACTCCGCTGTTCTTGTCCAAGATGGCTTGGTAGTCTCTGCCCTTTTGCCTAGTTGCATTCTTTCGGCGGCAAAGGAGATGCCAGCCTCTTTACCAGAAAAGAAAGCGAGATCGAAACAAGGCATACTACTCTACATCGCTGTAAAGCAGTTGGAATCGTCAAAACTGAACAAAGATGTCTCTTGAAGTGGCCCGAAATGGGCTTTCATTATTATTTCTGGCGTAAAGAGGTGCCGATCGACTCAAGTTTAATTTATGCTATTGAATGGATTCTCCTTGTATTGCTGCAGGCGAACGTGAAGCCTCCAGCTTTCAAGTTCCCCATCTACGTAAAGACCATTCAGCAGGGCAAGCATGGGAGTGATACAGACGTGTACGACACCCATGGAAGGTACTCATAGCTTCTACAGTGCTTTTCCTATCTCAGAGTAGTATACCATGTGCCCATCGCCCCTAGGGCGGGCAGAACATGCTACTCATTGCTACCCCATGCATCTACGGGAGAATCTACTGTCCGCACATTCCTTCCAGAGTATACAGACTGTAAAATTACTGATTAGATATAAAAAGGATAGTTGCGCATTTCTAAAAGGGCCAACTGCATGGCAAATTAAAAGGAATCGACCGACTTTGAAATCAGATAAAAAAATATAACCAGACATACAAGTAAATAGTTCAAATGTTCAATTGGAGAGCAAACTACAACAATCAATTGATTCCATACAAGTAAATAGTCGATTAATTGGTCTAAAGCAAATCCGTTTTTATTTACGTGGTACAATAAAAACAACAAGTATGTCAATCTATAACGGTATACTTTTGCTATTATAGGTCCCCGTCTTTTTCCCCTATATCAAACAAATGCAAACAATTACGAACGAAGTATTACAAGTATATAGGCCATATCTACATATACATATGTAGGAGTCGGCTTTTCTTCAAAACTTTATAAAAGCTTCTAAATATAAGGTCCACCCCTTGGGGCTTCGATGTTAGCCTCAACTCCCTAAAGCCTAAGAGAAACAAAATAGCAGGTGAAAGGTATGGTTGCCAACATGTTTTCTTCAAAAAAAAAAAATGGTTGCCAACATGTGGCAGTGCCATAATAGATTGTTCTTGTATGATGCCAGGGAACTCCTACTACTGCCAAGTTGGACATCCCAATGCTAGTTTATTTTAGAAGGAATACAGTGATACAATTCTAGATCATTGGCCTTCTTACCTAGAATGACTAGCATGGGTGCATACTTGCTAACTTTTCAGTTTGTCAAAACTGCAGGTTTGTTCCGGAAAAGTTTGAGGAGATATTCAAGAAGCATGCCCACACTAGGCCTGATGCCCTAACGGACAAAGAGCTGGGGGAGATGCTTAAAGCAAACAGGGATCCTAAAGATTTCAGTGGACGGTAAGGTTACTTCATCTGGAGTATGAATAATGTAAAATGCAACTATCACGTCCTTTTTTAGCTCATGTTTTTGGCGCGCGCGCACACACACACACACAAAATGGCAGGGTGGGCGCTTTCGTAGAGTGGAGACTTCTCTATGCGCTGTGCAAAGACAAGGAGGGGTTTCTTCACAAGGAGACTGTGAAGGCGGTCTATGATGGCAGCGTGTTTGAGAAGTTGGAGCGAGAAAGGAAGGAAGCTAAGGAATTTGCCAAGAAGAAATGATGAAATGTCCTCCGATACCCGCTTATTTGGGGTTCTGTGTGTTTCTCAAAAAAAAAAAAGTGGTTCTGTGCAATTATTTGTAGATTGGGTTGTGCTTGTGAGTTCGGTTCCCAAAATTAATGTTGTGGTCGTTTGGTATCATTTGTTTCTGGTTTCATGTTCCTGGAATGAGACTGGGAGCCCGATTGTAAATGTATAGAAACTTCTTGCAAATTGGGAAAAGAATCCACATTTGTTTTACTTTTTTACATTTTGTTGTTATTCTTTGCTTATTGATATGTCGCCAAACAACTGACTCCTTATCCCATCCGATTCTCCACTTTATCTTCAAGATAAACACATTGCTACTAATCTCCAGGTAACTAATTTGTATGAACTTCCCTGGAAAAAAACACATTTGTATGAGCTTACATGAAAAAAAAACTAATTTGCATGAACTTGATGTTCACTTCGGTTTCACAAATACTATTTTTAGTTATTTTTTAAGTTTGTCTTTTGTGCACGTCGATGACAAAACCTTTTCATTCGGCGACAATTAATAGTGATGTTTACTGTTCATCAATGTGAAATTTCAAGATCAAACACAGGGTCATTTACGGTGTATTATAAAACAAATTAGGTAAGGAATAGTGATGTTAACTTTTTGGCACTGTTCGTTGATTAATTTGTTTTCTTATCTTACACCATATATGAATTTGTGTTTGAACTTAGAATTTGATATAACTAAAGAAGAACCATCTCTTCAGCACATTTATTTACTGTATTTTTACATATTATTTTGAACTTCAAAACATAGTCCTCATGCGTCTTTCGTACCGATTTTCATTTAATCTCCCCCACGTTACGGTTTGAGGACATGTGATCGCAGCCCAACAATTCTTCGGCCTATGGGCTCCCAGAAGTCCGGCGTGAAGAAAAATAGCGCTTATTGCCTTACCTAAAAAATATTCTCAAACAAAAGAAACCTAAAAAGAAATATAAAAAAAACTAGCTTATTGACAGATCATGCAGCTCTCTTGCCTAACAAGATATGATGATTAACTCACTGTACTGTGATGCATGCCCACCGTGTACTTAGTTTGGAAAGGTTGGCCACTACTTTGCCGACGTGCCTCTCGGTCGCGCACACGTACGTACTCTACCTGAGGCGAGGTCGAGGTCAATGTTGTAGCATTCGTGTAGGACGTTTGATTGATCGGGGTGTCGGATCGTACTACACGTCAAGGCCTCCCGGTGGCGCGGGTCGGAGCTCTACGAGGGCGTAGCTAGTGTGCGTCGTGGCCGCCCACGACGAGGACGAGGACGACTCGCCGGTCCTCTCGACACCACGGCCTGCCTCCCATCGTTGCTTTGCGTGCGCGGACGCCCCCGCGCAGAATCTTTACTTCACATCCGGTGGGAATGTTGGGGGTCGTGGTCTCGAGGCGACCGGTTGTTTGCACGCGTCGCCAACGCGCGCGGCCGCTACCAGAGCGTGCGTCGTCGAACTTCGCGGCCGCACGCCGTGGTAGTGTGTGTGTGTGTGGTAGTGCACTGGTATAGTGGTATTCCCTGCTCCGTCCAGTCGCGGTCCAGTCGCGTCCGTGTTAGAAACCACTTTGGCTGGGTGGCCGCCGCTTTCGTGCGCGCGCGGGCGAAGCAACCGGTCGATCGTTCGAATCACGTTCCAAGATAAATGTTCCTCCATGAGGCGCAGGACGTGTCGCGACCTGCTAGTCGGCCGTACGTGGCCACGGAAAATTAGACAGGCAAGGTTACATTCCCCGAGCGCTCCATCACGATTCATCATGAAACTTCTTCTAACCGCGTGGTGTAGCTTCTCGTGTGGGTTGTAACAACTTTTTTCTTAATCTTTTGCAAAAGGATTCGTAGTACAATCCCAGCGCTTACCATTCTTGCAGTAAAATCAGAGTATGCTTGTGTAAATGAATCACATAATGTAAGGGTCAGAATGGCTAGGATAAAATTTTTTTTTGATAGAAATCATTTCAGAATCCGGCGGTATTCGGAAGTCTCTTGCCCGCCATATCACATTGATTGCTAACGTTAAGTTTTTTTCAGAAGTACTGTTTGAGTTACCCCTGTCCATGGCCGTTGGTTTGTGCCGGGGCGACAAACAGCTAGACGATTTAGGCCTGATTGGGCCACGGTATGGCCAGCCTACGGCCGGGTAGCGTGCAACGGAGGCCAGGCGTGGAGTCCTCCGCGAGTGCGACGGCGAGGCGAAATTTTTCCTTCCTTGTTGGCAAACACGACGGCGACTCGAGGGAACCGTGGAAACGCAGCGACGAGCAGCGCGTGGCGCAAGCGCCATGCATATGCAGGCATGGACGGCAAGTGGCAACATGATCAGTCCAAGGACCACGCGCACAAGAGGTCCAAAAAACCCCAAACCAGAAGCAGTGCACCACTATCTCCTTTGCCATCGTCAGAGGCTTCCATTCTCGTCATTCCGCCGCAAGATTGATCGAGCTCCTTCGGTTCCGTGATTCCTCGCTTCTCTACCCTCAGGCATTAGCCATCACACCGCAGAAGAGGAAAAGTGGAGCAACACGCGCGACTCACCCCATGCGTCAATGCGTGAGTCGTAATTAAGCAACCAGCATGTCTCGCTTCCGCGACACCGCGAACCAACCTGTGGTTGGATGGTTAGAGGGACTGTGATATCACCAGCCCATCAGGGTTCAAATCCTGGTGCTCGCATTTATTCTTGAATTTATTTCAGGATTTCCGGCGATGTGCATTCAGTGGGAGGAGACGTTCCCGTCGACGACGAGGCGCCTATGGTGACGTACTGTGTTAAAAAAAAGAAGTTACTCGATCTTCTGAACATAAGTGACACGCGACAATCTTTTTTGTCTTTTTTGGAAGATACACGCGACAACCTAAGATCGACAAGGAAGCAATGACCGCCCTCCCCTCTCTCTCTTTTCGTTTACTTATCAGTGACGGAAGAGCACGCCGCGTTCATGGGTACGGCGGGCGGCCGTATATCGTCGCCGTCCCGCCCGACGTCGGCCAGCTTCCTTCCAGTTCCAGGCGGTGCGGTGCGGTGCGACGTCAGAGGAAGCAGACCAAGGAACCGATAGAGCAAGGGATATATTCGCCAAGACGAGAGCGAAATCAATTCAATTAAGCGCTGTGTCTCTGTGCGACTGTGCGTGTTCGCCTGGCGAGGGGCCCGCGCGCGCATTCCGTCGAGCACATCGCCTACATATGTACCCCACGAACGCGCCGTGGATACCAGTACACCACCCACAAGCCACCCATCGCAACCGCCCTCTGTCCTCTCCACCCCGGCCTCACCTCACCACCTTGGCATCAGACCAGTACCTCTCCGTCCTCCCCGCAACCTCTCCCCTCTATCTCGTTGAAATCCATGGCGTCCAAGTCCGCGGTCACTACCGGTGAGTTCTCCCGTCCCCAGCTATATTAACCGGCAAGCATGCTCCATTCCACCCGGGATTCCGCCATGGCTCTGTTTCTTCACGCTCTGTGGGGCGGCGGCAAGCCTCTGGTGCTCGTGCTCACCACGGTGCTCCTCTGTGTGCTGCGGCCAGGTGGGCAGCCCAAGGAGAAGGAGGAGTCGTCCATGGCGGACGTGTACAACCACGAGCTGACGCCGCTGCAGCGGCACGTCGCCTTCTTCGACCGGAACAAGGACGGCGTCATCTACCCCTCCGAGACCTACGAAGGTGACACATCAGTACAAACGCCCATTAATTGTATCGCATTCTTTATTGGAAGCACAGACTAGTTTGGAAGCGGAGCACGGAATATAGCAGATATCACGCGAGAAACTGAACCGCTCGTTCCGGGCCGGGTTATTCTCGCGATCGAAAACTGCTGGGCATGAGTTGAGTTGAGTTGCAGGTTTCCGCGCGGTCGGGTGCGGCGTCGCGCTGTCCGCCTTCAGCGCCGTCTTCATCAACGGCTTGCTCGGCCCCAAGACGGTGCCGGTATGCACGCAACAAAAACTCTCGCTCTCTCTGTTTCATTTTTCTCCATGAATGATAAATCTCTCTGTGCATGCATGATTGAGATGCGTACCCTGTTCCAGTACTGTTCTAGGTGCAGTTGCGGGGCAAAGCTTGCTTTGTACTACTTTTCTTGTCTAGTTGCTTTCAGAGTTAACGTGGGTACTTTTGCATAGTTTTTTTTTCCCCTCATAAAAACATACTACAAACAGAGACTCTCACATGGACACGGACACTAAGCTCTATGAACGCAAGCATGCACATCATCCCAGTATGAGCATCCCAAGAGACTAAGCTGACAGATCTTGAGATTGATTAAGTCGTCACACACGCCTCGTAGTTGATGAGCACGCCATACCGCTCAAATAAATCCAGTAAAATACAATCATCCATTTTTTGCGGGTAAATACAATCACCCATGTCAAGTCTATAACTTAGACCCGGATGTATAGGTTCCACCGCAAAAAAACTTAGTCATCCGAGCATAAGTTCACTATTTTTGCATAGTTTACAAGGTTTCAGTAATACACGAACAGCGCACAAACTAGATGGATGCTTGATTTAGATGGACGGCCGTGTATAAAAAAAACGGATGCACGATCGAGATCCTAATAGCTAGTTGCTCATTGGTCAAAGGGCTCGTAATTGAGCTGCGTCGAGATCTACAAATGGCTTCGCTACAGGCATTACCAATACTACACACATACGCGTATATACAACTATCTCAGCACTACAAACAGATCGCCAGGTCAATAAGTTAATCACAGAATGTGCATATGCATTCACCCTGCGCCGAGACGCACATGAACATAGACCTGCAAGTTGGTTCATGTACCATGGGTTCAGGCACATAGGGTCACATGAACATAGACCAATGAACATGTTAGTTCATGCAGCATGGGTTCAGTCGCAAAGAGAAATGAATAGCCAATGATTTAGCGATACATTCCTTTCTACTACAACGACACAAAGAAACTTTAGCGAGATCTATCGCACTTTGCTTATTCTAAGCAGGCAATGGTAACATGCAATGCAAGTACATCCTATGCTTTAGATTGGCCCAACCGAACCCCAGCTATATCTCTTTCATATAGATGATCGAGTTTCCCACGTGACCATCTACAAATTAACCCTTGCCGCTCCCAAAAGAGATGAATTGTTTTGCCTTCCCAGGCAGAGCAGAGGATTGAAGTAAGTAAATCGGGCGTATCTATTTCTACCTCGTGGGAAGATGCTGCTGCGACAGATGAGCTTGGTTCAGAGTATTCGACGGAGTGCCGTATGACTAGACCACCTCTGGCTGAGAAACAGAAGATATATTCCTAGCGTGAGGACTTGTACACGCCAACACAGAAAAGATGCATTATTCACCCCTGCTTTTTCAGAGAAGAAAGCGATAACACTGAACAAAGGAGCACCGTCAGGCTTTCCGGTTGATCGATCCATTCAGTCTTTACAGCAGGACCTAACATGAAATGGGGATTGGTTCAGTGCTGATTGGCTGGAGTTTTCCGTTAGTTATTAATCATCGCGTGTGTGTCGTTACTTCTGCAGGAGAACATGAAGGTTGGAGCATTCAAGTTTCCGATCTACGTAAAGAACATCCACAAGGGCAAGCATGGGAGCGATTCGGGCGTGTACGATGCCAATGGAAGGTATTAGCTGTCATCTCATATTTGTTTATGTGCACATCGCCGCCCTACCTCCATTTCAAATTAATTGGATCCTCCAAAGTTTACAATTAAACCTCTCTAACGTGGAGTATCAAAATATGAATATATTACTCAAGAGTCAAATGAAAATAATACTATTCCATTTGTCTGTCATAAATAGTTCTCCCTATTTCTGTAAATTCTTACTAATATATTCAAATAGTAATAGCGATCAAAGATACTTTGTGAAGACGTACTGGTCTATCTTAAATATCATGTATTTTTTTTACATGAGAGTGGTTTTTCTACCTCCCAGCTCGGTGCACCCACGCAAGAAAACATAGCAAAACATTTCAAAAAAATTCTGAAACTTTTTGTACAGAGCTCCTCGAATGTTATTTGACCACCAAACTTTGCAAGTGCCAATAACATTTGTTGATGATCATTCCCACAAAGTTTCAGAATTTTTTGAAATGTTTTGCTATGTTTTCTTGCATGGGTGCACCGTGGGTGCACCGAGCTGGGGTTCAGCCACTACTTTCCCTTTTTACATAGGAGTATTTTCTTTATTAGCGAAGATATATACTAGCTCAACTAAAAAAATGGTCAGCTAATTACTTGCAAAGTAATGTAGAGAGAGAGAGTGACATAGATGTTAGTCGCAACTCCCTAAAACCTAAAAGAATCTAAAATAGTCGTGCCACCTTATGATATGGATGCATGACTGTCAAACCACCTTTTGATATGAAACATAAAGTAAAGAGAAGCAGCTAGGAGTGCTGCGTGTTGTCTTTGTTCTTTCCCCTTTGTCTAAATTCTGAAGGAAGAGATGCCACAGTGCCACACACTAACAATAAACTACTGTCCAGCGTGAGTCGCATGAGATTAGTTAAGGTATTTTGGCATAGGACAGTGTTTCTATGACGTGTAGAGAAGTTGAACTACCGATAATTTGCAACGCTCAATTGCTAACTAAAAGAAGAGGAAGATAGTAATACAACTCTAAAGCCCATGTCTTATCTAGACATGCAAAGATAATGCAGCATGGGTGCATATTTGCTAACTTTACAGCCGTCTATCCAACTTGCAGGTTTGTTCCTGAGAAGTTTGAAGAGATATTCAAAAAGCATGCTCACACCAGGCCTGATGCCCTGACAAGCAAAGAACTGAATGAGTTGCTTCAAGCAAACAGGGAGCCGAATGATTTGAAAGGACGGTAAGTTCCGATTCATGTCGAGTATGAACAATGGAAATGTAAGTTGTGCTCCTTAGCTCATTTTTCTCCCCTTTTCTGGAACCAACGCTGCAGAGTGGGTGGCTTCACAGAGTGGAAGGTTCTCTACTCGCTGTGCAAAGATAAGGAGGGATTTCTTCACAAGGAGACTGTCAGGGCGGTCTACGATGGCAGTCTGTTTGTGAAGTTGGAGCAAGAGAGGAAGCAAGCTAAAGAATCCGCCAAGAAGAAATGATGAAAACTATCCCAATACCCTCTTATTTGTGATTGTGCGCAAGTATGCGTAAATTATGACGTGTTTGCGAGTATGGTTCTACAAATTAACGTTGTAATCTGATTTCGTGTGTTTGTTTGTTCTTTTATGGAATGAGAATTCAAAGCCTGTTTGTATAGATATCTCAATTGTTTGCAAATTAGGATGTTGTCGGCTGACATTTCCAATTACTTTCAAGTTTTAACATTAGTAGTGCTTGTTTTATGTCTCCACAAACATACGGCTTCATGCAAGAAGTTGTACAAACCATGTGCAGCGCGCAGCGGCATCACCTCATGACCATCGGCCATTGTTACATTTTACCATTTATCGCTGGCGCAAAAATCTGAGGACCTTTTTGGTTCAAAGGAACTCTATAAGATTTCAGTTCAGATAAGAGTTTTCTATATAAAATCTATTGGGTTCAAAAGAACGAGTCCTCCAACATAAATCTCTACAAATGTTTCTGTATTTTTCATATGGTGCGCCAAACATCTATTATTATTGTGCTTTGTATCCGTGTATAGAATATCCAATGTTATGACATCCTATTCTATTATATTCCTATATTTCAAATCCTAAAAGCAATGAGGCACTGAATTTTATTGCTTTTACTCAGATTAACATTAAATTGGTGTTCAGTTAATGTTCACCACACCATTTTACTTATTTCTACTACACAACACACACTATTAAAGTATAACTGCATTGTCTACCCTTTCCCTATCAGCTTGAGCTTTTGTGTGAACAAAGTTTTTGAGTTCAAGACCCAGCTAGCGCAACTTAACAAAACATTATAGCCCACAATTATTCCTGAGGGAGCCACACTTAGATAAGTGCATTGTCTATATTTCTCCATCAGTAAAAGCTTTTGGTTGAACTAGCTGGTGCATGCAGCTGTGAACATATCTCGAGGTGAGATTTGTTTAGATGCTAGTACACTTCCCTAGAAATCTAGTAGCAGATAACATATGGCATCACAATGTAAAAGAAAGAATTGTGCAAATGTGAAGAGATAGATACGAGTCAGTAATAATATAACAAAATAATCGTAAAACTTTCGTATGACATGGATCCACGACTGCGGAACCACTTCCTCGGTATGAAACAAAAAGTTAAGGGAAGAAGCTGAGAGTGGTGTGTTGTCTTTGTTCTCTCCCCCCTTTGTCTAAACTCTGAAGCAAGTGATACCAAGCTGCGGCTGTGGAACAATATTTGATTTAATGTGAAGCACATGTGGTGAATGGGATGGCACTAACATTCATCAGTTGTTTAGGACCTGCATGCACATCATAGGATGCCCTCACGTAGGAAAATCCAACAAGATATTGACAAATGACATTAGGATATCTGATTAAATAAATGGAAGAACAAAAGTACAAGTATAGGTATTGGCTGTCACTGTTCTCGCTTCCTTGAACTAATTTATGTAAGACTAAAAATATGGCCACATGTCTTATCTAGAGGTACAAAACAAATGCAACAGATTAAGAGGGCTGGTTTGTTCCTGCAAAGTTTGAGGAGATGTGCAAGAAACATGCCCACACTAGACTTGATGCCCTCACAGGCAAAGAGCTGCAGGACTTGCTTCCAACAAAAAGGGAGCCTAAAGATTTCGAAGGATGGCAAATTCTCACCTGCTCCTCTAGAGTATGAACAATAAAAACCTAAGCTGTGCTCTTCAGTTAGGATGGCAAGGAGTCTGCTAAGAGAGAGAAAAAAAAGAATCGCGAACCAACTTGTGGTTGGATGGTTAGGATGCCAAGTATCCTCAGCCCATCAGAGTTCAAGTCCTAGACTTGACATTGGTGCTCGCATTTTCCTGAATTTATTTCAGGCCTTCCGGCGATGTCCCCGTCGACAACGAAGGCGTCTGTGGCGACTATATCAATCTCAAGATGATATGTCGGCTCAGTCTCTTGGAAGTGTTCATAGAGGTGGGTGTATGCTTGTGTATGTGAGCGACTTCGATTATTCCGTGTTAAAAAAAAAATCTAGAGGCCCTCTTATTTATTTGAAAATCAGGGTGTTCTAATGTTATGGGGGTGTAGGATCAATCCTAGAAAAATCCTTTAGAAAGCCCTGAATTGTCATGCTTAAATTTTAAAGATTACTCAAAGTTTAAGTGTAATTCATCTTCTTGGCCGCCTCAACAACCTATGTCAAGTGCCGCTGAACTTTCTGGCAGCGAGAATTGTGGGGCTGTTTTGTAAGTGTATCCTTGCAAAGCACGGTGTGCGACTAAATTTGTTTCCAGTTTATGTTTTCTCACATTGTTTACAAGTTATTGTTACTCTTACTCTTGATTTGACGATTCAGAATCATTTGTTACCCCTTCCATCAATTTCAGTTTCAGAAGTCCATCAGCTCAATCTCGCTAAAAGAAGAGAGGTTCATCAACTCCTAGTAGTTCATTTTACAGAACACCACAGCTAGTAGAACTGGACATATATACTATGAGATGGGAATTAATAGACATTTCTCCAATTTTATGCAAGTTTATTATTTTTCTAGTCTGCTCTGTATAAGTTATGTTTAGTTTCTGCCAAGCGTACATAAGGACCACCACAGAGAAGCTATGCATGTGGCTGTTCTCTATCTACGCCTACCAATATCTCCTCTCATAATTGCAAATATAACAAATCTGCAGAAAGGAAAAACTGGTAGTTGATACTTACTTGATACTCACGCACATCGATCATAATTTCTGCAAGGACAAGTGCCTACTTCATTTCGGAAAAGAAGAACAAACACGGATAAGTACCACATAGAGGACATCTTCATCTCTGGCTCTTCCCTGAGCTATTTAAAGTTTTAAACAGGACCATCTGTGAGGTGTGCATTCACCGTCACATAGCCGCGGAAGAAATAATCGCCGACGATGGTGGGCTGGCGACAATCATTGGCAGTGCTTCTCTGCAGTTGCGGCCGGTGACTATTCTTCTGTTTATATGGGTCTTTAGCTGTAAGTCCTTGACACCTTTGATTAATAGTATCTGTTTATATGGGTCTTCAGCTGCACCTTCTGTTTCTGAGACATTATCCTTTCAGCAGAAACATTTTTGCATACAAGTTTCCTCTGATGAATATCGTTGCTATGTTTCTCATTAAGGGGGGCATGCGACGGCAGACCCTGATACTGTTAACATGATGGCGCTACAGAAGCATGCCTCTTTTTTCGACCGTAACAAGGATGGCATTATTACTCCTTCAGAAACATTTGAAGGTGAATGTGGTCACACAATGAATTCTGCAAAATAAAATGTTCCTACTGAGTGTTCAAAATCATATGTACGAATGAATCTGCAGGCCTTTCAATAAAATAACGTGTCTAGTGTTTTTTTTTAGCCGAACGTGTCTAGTGTTTGACGAGCAGAATATAAGCTCAGCTAGATGATCTAATCGTAAATAGGCAAAACAGATTCAGAAACTCTACTTGCTTCACATAATCCAAAAACTGTTCCTAAGGTAGCTTAAGTTATTTGTTCGGGCTGTGTTTGGGTTTTTGATATTCACTACACTAAATTTGGGGAAAGGGACAACGTTATATTTTCTTTTCATTCTTTTTACCACAACTATGACATGTATATTGACTAATTATGACTTGCCGATGTTAAAAACTAATCAGGTTTACATATGCCTAAGTTGCAAAGGTCCGGTCCATGTGTCAACTTGTCACTTGCAAAATACTTCGGGTATAGTTAGGTAGAGGGATTTTGAAAAAGAAATCTTAAGCCGAATGGAAGGATACTGCTAGCACTAACAGAGTTGGAGAAAAGCTAAGCAGATTGATAATATCCTAACTTCAGAATCAAAGAGACTTGAGGATGGGGGAGCCGTCTGCTCCTTACTCTTGTGGCAGAGTATATGTTGGGTCCCACATGGCATAACTAATTAGTACTATATGTTAATTATTCTAATATAACTTGTGTAGGATATGTTGCAATTGGTTGTGATGTTGCATACTCTAGAAAGAGAGCCGCCTCTGTGCATGCTGCTGTTGGTCCTATAACAAGCCCGGTATGACCCTCTCACATACATACATGTGCGCTCGCAGACAATGAACTTGGTATTAACGATTTTGTTATTCAATTTAGATTGATGCGTTCAGTTCATATAGCGTTTAATATCTCTCCTCCAAATAGCATCCACACGTTATTTGGGACGTGGCTAAATGGAGTTGAGACAGAAACAGCGAAACATATCCGTGTAGGAGTATGTGCTTTATTATGGGCTATATGGAACTGCAGGAACGATTTGGTTTTTAACAAGAAAATACATATCCACTTTTTGCAGGTTATCTTCAGGGCCACTACTTTGATCCATATGTGGTCGCTACTCACTCCAACGGATGCCAGGGAGCGTTTGGTTACTGGATCTACCCGTTGGGAGACGGTAGCTCGGGCTATCTTCAACCGGTTTGGATGGCGGTCATGTAATAGGATAGGTGTTTAGTTTCCTATCTTTCTATATTCCGCCGGTTGTGGCTATTCCCTCTTGATGATTTTAGCTCTGTGAGAGCCTTTTTGATTTTTGAGACTTTGTTGAACTGATTACTTTTTAATAAAGTGGCCGCATGCATCGTTGAACTGATTACTTTTTAATAAAGTGGCCGCATGCATCGCTCTGATGCAGAGGCCGGGGGATGTCCTCCTTTTCGAAAAAAAAAATTTAGATTGATGCGCCTTTACCCCACATTAATATATACATAGACCTAATCCACAAGGCAATGCATAGAAATGATACAGGAGCATACGATGCTAAAGGTAATTCAGATCGCACCTACTTATGTGCATATCTGGTACATACCACCATGTATGTTATAAAGTGTAAAGTAAAACTAACTAAAATACATGCTACAATTTTCTCAGACTAATTCTGCTTCGCCTAATCAATTCTGGGTTTAGATATTAAATCACGTACGATGCTCAGTCATCTCACCTAAACTATGGTGTTTACACATATGTATCACTTCCATGTATAGCACATCCAACACAATAGTGTGCTAAATAAATTACCCTTACTGCTCTAACTTTCGACTTCAATATACTTGACTTAGCTTTGACCATTTGGGGATATAAATATATAATATATCAATGGAACAGGATTTGGAGCACTCCGGTGCTCCACCCCCCTATATGAGTATTAAATTCAAAAAGTAAACCAGGAAAATTTTAAGAAAACCTTGAATTTTGGGACATCAAACCTGGGTGCCCAATCTACTCCCGTATGAAGTCTCGTGAAAAAATACCAGGAAAGGTATTCTAAGTAAAAAAGACAATAACATTCCTATGTATAGAAAAAAACCGTTTGAATGGATCGTAGGTTGGACTGTATTTTCTTCGCCACAGATACATTTTCTGGTATTTTTTCATGAAACATCACACAGAAGTAGATTGGGAACCCAGGTTTGATATCCCCAAATTTCAGATTTTTCTGAATTTTCTTGGTATTTTTTGAAATTAATATTCGTATAGGGGGTGGAGCACCCAGGAGCTCCTGTGTATTTTCCATATATCACTGTTCTATCCTTTTGCTCGGCAGTGATTATTTATTTATTAAGTTTATTAAAATCTATACATATACTAAAAATTTCAAGCTATAGGTTTGTTCCCCAAAAATTTGAAGAAATATTCATAAAGCATGCAAAAGTTCGACCAGCTGTGCTGACATCCTTGGAGGTGGAGGAGATGATCCTAGCAAATCGAGATCCACTAAACCCTCAATCATGGTAATTTTCAGTGCGACTTGGTTATTTGTGAATTACATTCTGAGATAAGTTTAGCTTTGTCCATAGAACGAATGAAGGTGTGCCAGTGCGTATGAATCTATCAATTTATTTTTCATTTTCTAAAATTATCTCTTGAAATAACATGTAAAAAACTCACTGGAGGGATCAAATGATAAGACATGGATCTTAATTTCACCTTGCATTTCTTATAAATACAGGGCGGGGCCTGTAAGTGAGTGGGAGCTGACATACGAGCTGGCAAGTGATAAGCATGGTTTTCTTCACAAGGATAGTATAAGAGGCATATATGATGGAAGTGTGTTTGTCAAGTTGGAGGAAAAGTGGAGGCCTTCTCAAAGTGAAATGTGATGGGTTTCAACATGTATGCGCTTTGCACAGAATTTGGGAAACAATAATAAGTCAATTGCTGGTAAAATAATACGTACTGTTCAAGTGTATTTGATTGGACATAAAAAATGGAGTTTTTGCAACGAACATAGCGTGTCAATCAGCTGGTAAAATACGATATATATTATTGTTAAGCAATGTATTTAGAAAGTAAGTTATGTTTTTTGTTTTTGTTTTTACTCAGTTGTATTAGACTTTCGCTGTGATAGAAAAGAAGAAGTCACAGTTCAGTTGTTAAACTACAATTATTTGTTGGACTTGCATATCTTAGCTATAGTTAGCTTGATCAAACGGTACCATTTTTTATCTGCATCCTACCACATTCATACCTATTCTCATGTGCAATCCTTATCACCATTTTTTTAGAGAAATCCTTATCATAGGTGAACATTTACCCTAATTTAAGAGATTTATGTTACACATAGGCAGAACAAGCAAACTTCAGTTCTATCCTTCAGCTCCTCTGATCTACAGCTCCGGAAACAGGGTAACTTGAGACAAACATCCAATAGCAAGGCATGATAGCAGGGTAACTACAGCTTGTTTTTCTTTTTTCTTTTGGCGTAGCTTTGCTCTCATGTTTTGTAGCTTGGTCAGAATTCTTTTGATTTTGTGCTTTGTTAGGTTTTAGGTTTTAGCAAAGACGTGTCATCTTGATGCCTTCTTATAATGCAAAATGGCGTGCACTTTGATGCGTGTTCGACAAAACAAAATGGACAGATATGCTACAGTATTATCACTAATTAACCATCTACTCTATACATCCCTACAATTCGCATCTAACATGCCCCTAACTGCAATGTTTTACTTGGCAAGAATAAGAATTCGGGTCATATTTCTGTGACAGGGACAAAAAGAGAGTGAAAAACCAAGTAAGAATAAATTACACTGGCTTAATTTGCCCTGTTATCAAATATTGGATAATAGTTTCCAGTTATTTTCTTAGCTTATGCTTTTGCACCCCATCTGCTTGCAACATTGGGCACTCTAATGCACACCTATGTCCAACAATCACATCTGGCCATTAAATCTAGGGAGGAGGATATTTATTGAGGTAATCTCACATGTTCCAGATCCACCATGCTGTGAGCATGATCACCGAAGAGGTGGCCTTCTCTGACCACGAAGCCTTCTCACCTTTCTTACCACTGTGACAGATGGCTGTTCTTTCTATCTAATACTCCCTCCGATCCAAAATAAGTGTCGCAATTTTGAACTAAGGTTAGTTCAACCTTAGTTCAAAACTACAACTATATATCAGAGTGAGTAATAAACATGCAGTGCTTTGCATGTTCTTGAGGAAACAACTTTCTAGAAACAAAGCAACTAATCTTAGATTACTCAGAAAAAATAAATTAAACAAACCTGCAGATATAGATATGAGTTACTAACAGCACAAAATATTTGTAGAACATTTTATCACATTGATCGATGCATGAGCATGACTGCCGGACCATTTTCTTGATATGAAATAAAAGGTTAAGGGAAGCAGCTGGGAAGGTTCTGTACGAGGGGCATGCTCGTGTGAAGCAGGCTAACCTGCAAACTATGTTGAGGAATTACGAGACGCTGATGATGGCTGATGATGAAACCGTAGATGCATTCGCGTCACGGGTGGTCACACTTGTCAATGGAATTCGTGCCCTTGGCGAAAATCTGACGGAAGCATCAGTTGTCTGGAGATTCTTGCGCGCTGCACCTCCTCGGTATATGCAGATCGTGACTGCAATTGAGCAGTGCGTCGATTTGGCAACGCTCAGTATTGACGACCTAGTCGGGCGCTACAAGGCACACGACGAACGTATGCGTTGCAGCCAAGGAGATGCGAAGGATGATGAGCAAGTAATGCTCACCCGGGCACAGTGGCAAGCACTGAGCTTAAGGGAAAAGAAGGGCGGCGGCGAGGCATCCGGCAGCGGCTCGAAGCAGGATTGGGCACCACGAGATCAGAACAAGAAGGGCACCGGTGTGGACGGTGCTCCAAAGAAAAAGAAATTTGACAAGCGCAAGATAAAGTGCCACAATTGTGGCCTGATGGGGCACTTCAAGTCGGAGTGCCGGAAACCCGTAAAGGAGCGAGCGTATGTTGCCAAGAAAGGAGACAAGGATGATGATCCGGCAAACCTCCTGTTATGTGAGATATGCGAGTACACGGAGGATGACACGCAGCCAGAGGACGTCGAGACCGTCACACTTGTGGAGAAAAAAGTATATCTCCACGAGGAAGAAGAGAAGAGGGCCGGCAATGTTTGGTACTTGGACACAGGCGCTAGCAACCATATGACAGGGGACAGTGCACAGTTCTCCGAGTTGAGTACAGCAGTCAACGGAACAGTCAGGTTTGGCGATGGCACGACGGTCCCAATCAAAGGTAAAGGGACTGTCATCTTCGAGTCAAAGAGTGGTGAGCACAAGGTGCTTACAGATGTGTATTACATCCCCCGTCTGAAGACAAACATTATCAGTCTAGGACAGCTTGAGGAGCGTGGGTGTAACATTGTGCTCGAGGATGGATACCTATGGGGGTACGACCGTGACAGAAAACTGATGATGCGTGTGAAGCGGTCGAGGAACAGGCTGTATGTTTTGAACCTAGACCGTGCTGATCCGGTGTGTCTGTTGGCAAACTTTGATGAAGAAGCTTGGAAGTGGCACTCACGCTATGGGCATCTCAATTTTCATGCCCTACGGCAGCTCGGCCAGAAGAAGATGGTACGAGGGCTGCCATGTATAGATCATGTTGATCAGCTGTGCAATGGCTGCCTTGTTGGCAAGCAACGGCGAGCCGCGTTCCCGAGGGAGGCAAAGTTTAGAGCTTCGAAGGTACTGGAGCTTGTTCATGGTGACTTGTGTGGACCAATCACACCAGCGACTCCAGCAGGGAAGAAGTATTTCTTGCTGATTGTTGATGATTTCAGTCGGTACATGTGGCTAGTACTACTGAAGACCAAAGATGAGGCTTTGGAAGCTTTCAAAAAAATCAAGGCTGCCGCTGAAGTGGAGTCAGAAGAGAAGCTGAAGGCATTGCGTACAGATCGTGGTGGGGAATTTAACTCTAACGAGTTCAAGGCATACTGTGAGAAACATGGCATTAAGCGGTACTTGACGGCACCCTATACTCCGCAGCAGAACGGTGTTGTGGAGCACAGGAATCAGACCATAGTTGCAATGGCAAGAAGTATGCTGAAAAGCAAGAATTTGCCAGGAAAATTCTGGGGAGAAGCCGTGACTACCGCAGTGTATCTACTCAATAGAGCTCCGACGAAGAGTGTTGTCAGAAGAACGCCGTATGAAGCATGGTGCGGCAGAAAACCCACAGTCGATCACCTCTGCACATTTGGATGCATAGCACATGTGAAGACCGTGGGAGGGCATGTCGGGAAGTTGGCGGACAGGAGCTCCCCAACTATCCTACTCGGTTACGAGGCCGGGTCCAAAGCATATCGAGTCTACAATCCCGTGACAAAGAAAGTGCAAGTGTCACGTGACATAGTATTTGACGAAGAAAAGGCATGGAATTGGGATGATGCAGCAGTAGCAGATCGCCCCACACCAGGTGATGATATTTTCGTTGTGACATATAATCACATCGACCATGCAGGCCATGACCATGACGACGACGGACACGGAGGTGGCCATGATGTCGACGACGACGACCTAGGTGACGATGCGCCGGCTACTCCATCAGCACAAGCAAAAGTGCCAAGTTATGGGTCGCCAAGCTCCCCCTCGGCATGGGTGGACGATCCATGGTGGACTGAAGACGGCGACACAGGATCGGCTACTGGTGGTGAAGCACCTAGTGCCACGGCGGACACGCAGCAGCCAACAACGTCCACAGCAGTAGATGAAGACCTTCCAAGTTCGGCGGGAGGAATCACGGTGGCGGGGTCCCCTGAGCGGACTCCTGGAAGAGCACCAACGCCGGTGAAACTCTGGCGAGTCCTGGATCTGTACCCGAAGGAGGCCCTTCGGAAGATCAAGCCTGTGATGATGAAAAAAGGAAGAAGGAAGTGTCTACTCATCACAGAAGAACCAGCCACGTTCGAGGAGGCGAACGAAGAAGAATCATGGCGTAAAGCTATGGATGAGGAGCTCGGTTCAATCCAGGATAATGACACATGGAGTCTTGTTAACCTTCCTGACGGACACAAAGCAATAGGTCTCAAGTGGGTGTTCAAAGTTAAAAAGGACTCACAGGGTGCCGTGGTAAAGCATAAGGCTCGTTTGGTAGCCAAAGGATATGTTCAGCAGGAGGGTGTAGATTTTGAAGAAGTATTTGCTCCAGTTGCAAGAATGGAATCAGTACGGTTGTTGATCGCTCTAGCAGCCCAAGAAGCTTGGTTTTTACACCATATGGATGTGAAGTCTGCATTTCTCAATGGAGAACTAGAGGAAGAAGTGTACGTGAAGCAGCCCACTGGTTTTATCAAGAAGGGAGAAGAGCATAAAGTATTCAAATTTCACAAAGCTTTGTATGGCTTGCGGCAGGCACCTAGGGCATGGAATACCAAACTTGATAGCACCTTGATTTCACTCGGTTTTGTGAAGTGTCCGTTTGAGCACGCTATGTACAAGAGAGGCACCGGTTCAGATCGTCTCCTTATTGGCGTGTATGTAGATGATCTCTTGATCACGAGAGCTGATGAAAGGGAAATTGGAAGGTTCAAGAAGCAGATGAAGGAATTATTTAAAATGAGTGATCTAGGCTTACTAAGCTATTACCTCGGGATTGAGGTGCGTCAGAGTAAAGACGGGATCACGTTGTGCCAGGAGGCATATGCCATAAAGATCTTGCAGAATTGTGGCATGGAGGATTGTAATCCTTCCAAACGCCTATGGAGGCGAGGCTCAAGTTGAGCAAGAGGATCAAGGCGCCGACTGTTGATCCAACCGAGTACCGAAGTATTGTCTGAAGTTTACGATATCTTGTGAACACTAGGCCATATTTGGCATACTCGGTTGGCATAGTAAGCAGGTACATGGAGAACCCTACCACTGAGCATTTGACTGTTGTGAAACAGATTTTGAGATATGTGAAAGGGACTCTGAAGTATGGCTGCAAGTACACAAGGAAGGAGGACAAAGCACTTCTAGTGGGCTATAGCGATAGTGACTTGGCAGGAGATGTAGATGACCGAAAGAGTACATCGGGCGTTGCATACTTTCTGGGAGAAAATGAGATCACTTGGTTATCGCAGAAGCAAAAGGTGGTTGCCCTCTCATCTTGTGAAGCCGAATACATTGCAGCGGCGACAGCGGCGTGCCAAGGAGTGTGGCTTAGTAGACTCCTCGCTGATTTGACGAACCAGCAGCCAGAACAAGTAAAGCTTAGAGTTGATAACAAATCCACAATATCATTGTGCAAAAACCCCGTTCATCATGATCGTAGCAAGCACATTGATATAAGGTACCATTACATCAGAGAATGTGTAGAAGAAGGCAAGGTGGAGGTGGATTATGTCAGCACTAAAGATCAACTCGCAGATATACTAACGAAGTCGTTGGGAAGACTGAAGTTTCAGGAGATGCGCGAGAAGATTGGAGTCGTGGCTGTTAAGTAGTCGCATTTGTGCTTGGAGGGGTGAATGTGAGTTACAGCACATGCGATATTAGGCTAAATCGAGTTCGTCCAAGTCTGTACAGGATAGCCGAAGTATAAGGTGATTCCTTAGTCGTTTTCCATCCAATCTCTAGGAGTTAAGTAGAGTCCTAAACCAGATCGACTTGTGGTCTGGGTCACGTCGTGTTGGGCAAGTTAGGAGGCCGTGTTGGACGTGAGGTCGGTTCATTGAGCCATATATAAAGCAAATGAAACGAGATTGAAAAGCTGCGAATTTGGGCAGCACCAAAACTATCGTTCTGTTCTTATTTTCCTATAAGCTAGCTACTTCACGTTTTGATCTGGGAACTAACATGCAAATTATAGGATGTACTGGACAATGCTCCTGTGATGTAGGAAAATCCAACAAGATATTGACAAATGACATTATCAGATCTAATTAAATAAATGGAAGACAATAATAAAAGTATGAAGTATTGGCTGTCACTGTTCTCACTTTTCTTGAATTAATTTATGTAAGACTAAAAATAAGAGCATATGTCTTACTTACAGGTACAAAACAAATGCAACAGATTAAGACGGCTGGATATGTGTAAACTTCACAACCCTTTACAAGTTGCAGGTTTGATCTTAAAAAGTTTGAGATATGCAAGAAGCATGCCCACACTAGGCCTGATGTCCTGACAAGCAAACAGAGCTGCAGAAATTGCTTCCAACAAAAAGGGAGCCTGAATATTTCAAAGGATGGCAAGTTTTCCTCTGGAGTATAATAATAAAGCTGTAACCATGCTCTTTAGGAGAGTCTGCTAAAGGCAAAGGAGAAAAACATTCTAGACGCCCTCTTAGTTATGACCATGCGCAAGTATTTGGAAACTATGGCGTTCTACTGTTATTGTGAGTGTTGGATCAGTAAATTAATGATGTAACTTGATTTTGTGTGTTTGCTGATTCAACTTGCAGTGAAAATTGAGAGCCTGAATGTAAGTGTATCCTTGCAGAGCGTGGTGTGTGTTAAACGATAGGCTTATAGGTGTGTACATGTGTTTGTGTACGTGACAACTTGTACATGGTGTGTTGTACATGACAGGTAGTTAGACATGATCCTTATCTTTGTATAGCTTCGCCTAGGGGTCAAGTCTACTAACTACCTGCCACCATATTGTAATTCTGTTAACCTATATAATACTCGCGCGTCCCTGCTGATCGGCATATGCTTCCTGTTGGGGAACGTAGTAATAATTCAAAATTTTCCTACGTGTCACCAAGATCAATCTAGGAGATGCTAGCAACGAGAGAGAGGGAGTGCATCTTCATACCCTTGAAGATCGCTAAGCGGAAGCGTTACAAAGAACGCGGTTGATGGAGTCGTACTCGCGGCGATTCAAATCGCGGAAGATCCGATCCAAGCGCCGAACGGACGGCGCCTCCGCGTACAACACACGTACAGCCCGGGGACGTCTCCTCCTTCTTGATCCAGCAAGGGGGGAAGGAGAAGTTGAGGGAGAGCTCCGGCAGCACGACGGCGTGGTGGCGGTGGAGCTCGTGGTTCTCCGGCAGAGCTTCGCTAAGTGCTACGGAGGAGGAGGAGGTGTAGGAAGGGGGAAGGGCTGCGCCAAGGGAAGGGTGTGCGGCTGCCCTCCCACCCCCACTATTTATAGGGGGAAGGGGAGAGGGGGCCGGCCCCCCTAGATCCATCTAGAGGGGGGGCGGCGGCCCCCCTAGGGTTTCCAACCCTAGGCGCCTTGGGCCCTTGGGGGGCGGTGGCCCTTCTAGGGTTTCCAACCCTAGGCGCCTTGGGCCCTTGGGGGGCAGCGCCCCCCCGGGGGGGTGGCGGCCCCCCTAGGGTTTCCAACCCTAGGCGCCTTGGGCCCTTGGGGGGGCGCACCAGCCCACTAAGGGGCTGGTTCCCACCCAACTACAGCCCATTAGGTCCTCCGGGGCAGGTGGACCCTCCCGGTGGACCCTCGGAACCCCTTCGGTGGTCCCGGTACAATACCGATAAACCCCGAAACCTTTCCGGTGACTGAAATTGGACTTCCCATATATAAATCTTCACCTCCGGACCATTCCGGAACTCCTCGTGACGTCCGGGATCTCATCCGGGACTCCGAACAACTTTCGGTAACCACATACAATTCCCATTACAACTCTAGCGTCACCGAACCTTAAGTGTGTAGACCCTACGGGTTCGAGAACCATGCAGTCATGACCGAGACACCTCTCCGGCCAATAACCAATAGCGGGATCTGGATACCCATATTGGCTCCCACATGTTCCACGATGATCTCATCGGATGAACCACGATGTCGGGGATTCAATTAATCCCGTATACAATTCCCTTTGTCCATCGGTATGTTACTTGCCCGAGATTCGATCGTCGGTATCCCTATACCTTGTTCAATCTCGTTACCGGCAAGTCTCTTTACTCGTTCCGTAACACATGATCCCGTGACTAACTCCTTAGTCACATTGAGCTCATTATGATGATGTATTACCGAGTGGGCCCAGAGATACCTCTCCGTCACACGGAGTGACAAATCCCAGTCTCGATTCGTGCCAACCCAACAAACACTTTCGGAGACACCTGTAGTGCACCTTTATAGTCACCCAGTTACGTTGTGACGTTTGATACACCCAAAGCATTCCCACGGTATCCGGGAGTTGCACAATCTCATGGTCTAAGGAAATGATACTTGACATTAGAAAAGATCTAGCAGACGAACTACACGATCTTGTGCTATGCTTAGGATTGGGTCTTGTCCATCACATCATTCTCCTAATGATGTGATCCCGTTATCAACGACATCCAATGTCCATGGCCAGGAAACCATGACCATCTATTGATCAACGAGCTAGTCATCTAGAGGCTCACTAGGGACATGGTGTGGTCTATGTATTCACACATGTATTACGGTTTCCGGCTAATACAATTATAGCATGAACAATAGACAATTATCATGAACAAGGAAATATAATAATAACCATTTTATTATTGCCTCTAGGGCATATTTCCAACAGTCTCCCACTTGCACTAGAGTCAATAATCTAGTTACATTGTGATGAATCGAACACCCATAGAGTTCTGGTGCTGATCATGTTTCGCTCGTGAAAGAGGTTTACTCAACGGATCTGCAACATTCAGATCCGTATGTACTTTACAAATATCTATATCTCCATCCTGAATGTAACCACGAATGGAGTTGAAGCGGCGCTTGATGTGCTTGGTCTTCTTGTGAAACCTGGGCTCCTTGGCAATGGCAATAGCTCCAGTGTTGTCACAGAAGAGAGTCATCGGGCCCGACGCATTGGGAATCACTCCTAGGTCGGTGATGAACTCCTTCATCCTGACTCCTTCCTGTGCTGCTTCCGAAGCAGTTATGTACTCCGCTTCACATGTAGATGCCGCCACGACGCTTTGCTTGCAACTGCACCAGCTGACTGCCCCACCATTCAAAATATACACGTATCCGGTTTGTGACTTGGAGTCATCCGGATCTGTGTCGAAGCTACAATGGACGTAACCCTTTACGACGAGCTCTTCGGCACCTCCATAAACGAGAAACATATCCTTAATCCTTTTCAGGTACTTAAGGATATTATTGACCGCTGTCCAGTGTTCCATTCCGGGATCACTTTGGTACCTCCCTACCAAACTTATGGCAAGGTTCACATCAGGTCTGGTACACAGCATGGCATACATAATAGAGCCTATGGCTGAGGCATAGGGGATGACACTCATCTTTTCTCTATCTTCTGCCGAGGTCGGGCATTGAGCTGTGCTCAATCTCACACCTTGCAATACAGGCAAGAACCCCTTCTTGGACTGATCCATATTGAACTTCTTCAATATCTTGTCAAGGTATGTGCTTTGTGAAAGACCAATGAGGCGTCTCGATCTATCTCTATAGATCTTGATGCCTAATATGTAAGCAACTTCTCCAAGGTCCTTCATTGAAAAACACTTATTCAAGTAGGCCTTTATGCTTTCCAAAAGTTCTATATCATTTCCCATCAACAATATGTCATCCACATATAAAATGAGAAATGCTACAGAGCTCCCACTCACTTTCTTGTAAATACAGGCTTCTCCATAAGTCTGTATAAACCCAAACGCTTTGATCACCTCATCAAAGCGAATGTTCCAACTCCGAGATGCTTGCACCAGCCCATAGATGGAGCGCTGGAGCTTGCATACCTTGTCAGCATTCTTAGGATCGACAAAACCTTCCGGCTGCATCATATACAATTCTTCCTTAAGGAAACCGTTAAGGAATGCCGTTTTGACGTCCATTTGCCAGATCTCATAATCATAAAATGCGGCAACTGCTAACATGATTCGGACGGACTTCAGCATCGCTACGGGTGAGAAGGTCTCATCGTAGTCAACTCCTTGAACTTGTCGATAACCCTTAGCGACAAGCCGAGCCTTATAGACGGTCACATTACCATCCGCGTCAGTCTTCTTCTTAAAGATCCATTTATTTTCTATGGCTTGTCGATCATCGGGCAAGTCCACCAAAGTCCATACTTTGTTCTCATACATGGATCCTATCTCGGATTTCATGGCTTCAAGCCATTTGTTGGAATCTGGGCCCGCCATGGCTTCTTCATAGTTCGAGGGTTCACCGTTGTCTAACAACATGATTTCCAGGACAGGGTTGCCGTACCACTCTGGTGCGGAACGTGTCCTCGTGGACCTACGAAGTTCAGTAGTAACTTGATCAGAAGTTTCATGATCATCATCATTAACTTCCTCTCTAGTCGGTGCAGGCACCACAGAAACATTCTCCTGCGCTGCGCTACTTTCCGGTTCGAGAGGGGGTACAATTACCTCATCAAGTTCTACTTTCCTCCCACTTACTTGTTTCGAGAGAAACTCTTTCTCTAGAAAGGATCCATTCTTGGCAACAAAGATCTTGCCTTAGGATCTGAGGTAGAAGGTATACCCAATAGTTTCCTTAGGGTATCCTATGAAGACGCACTTTTCCGATTTGGGTTCGAGCTTTTGAGGTTGAAGTTTCTTGACATAAGCATCGCATCCCCAAACTTTCAGAAACGACAGCTTAGGTTTCTTCCCAAACCATAATTCATACGGTGTCGTCTCAACGGATTTAGACGGTGCCCTATTTAAAGTGAATGCGGCAGTCTCTAATGCATATCCCCAAAATAATAGCGGTAAATCAGTAAGAGACATCATAGATCTCACCATATCCAATAGAGTGCGATTACGACGTTCGGACACACCATTACGCTGAGGTGTGCCAAGCGGCGTGAGTTGTGAAACAATTCCACATTTCCTTAAGTGCGTGCCAAACTCGTGACTCAAATATTCTCCTCCACGATCAGATCGTAAAAAATTTATTTTCTTGTCACGTTGATTCTCTACCTCACTCTGAAATTCCTTGAACTTTTCAAAGGTCTCATACTTGTGTTTCATCAAGTAGACATACCCATATCTGCTTAAGTCATCAGTGAGGGTGAGAACATAACGATAGCCACCGCGAGCCTCAACGCTCATCGGTCCACATACATCGGTATGTATTATTTCCAACAAGCTGGTTGCTCGCTCCATTGTTCTGGAGAACGGAGTCTTAGTCATCTTGCCCATGAGGCATGGTTCGCACGTGTCAAATGATTCATAATCAAGAGACTCCAAAAGTCCATCTGCATGGAGTTTCTTCATGCGTTTGACACCAATATGACCAAGGCGGCAGTGCCACAAGTATGTGGGACTATCATTATCAACCTTACATCGTTTGGCATTCACACTATGAATATGTGTAACATCACGTTCGAGATTCAATAAAAATAAACCATTGACCAGCGGGGCATGACCATAAAACATATCTCTCATATAAATAGAACAACCATTATTCTCGGATTTAAATGAGTAGCCATCTCGCATCAAACGAGATCCAGATACAATGTTCATGCTCAAAGCTGGTACTAAATAACAATTATTGAGGTTTAAAACTAATCCCGAAGGTAGATGTAGAGGTAGCGTGCCGACGGCGATCACATCGACCTTGGAACCATTCCCGACGCGCATCGTCACCTCGTCCTTTGCCAGTCTCCGCTTATTCCACAGCTCCTGTTTTGAGTTACAAATGTGATCAACCGCACTGGTATCAAATACCCAGGAGCTACTACGAGCGCTGGTAAGGTACACATCAATAACATGTATATCATATATACCTTTGACGTTGCCGGCCTTCTTATCTGCTAAGTACTTGGGGCAGTTCCGCTTCCAGTGACCGGTTCCCTTGCAATAAAAGCACTCGGTCTCAGGCTTGGGTCCATTCTTGGGCTTCTTCCCGGCAACTGATTTACCGGGCACGGCAACTGCTTTGCCGTCCTTCTTTAAGTTCTTCTTACCCTTGCCTTTCTTGAAACTAGTGGTCTTATTCACCATCAACACTTGATGTTCCTTTTTGATTTCCACCTCCGCTGATTTCAGCATCGAATATAACTCAGGAATGGACTTCTCCATCCCTTGCATATTGTAGTTCATCACAAAGCTCTTGTAGCTAGGTGGAAGCGACTGGAGGATTCTGTCAATAACCGAGTCATCCGGAAGATTAACTCCCAGCTGAGACAAGCGGTTGTGCAACCCAGACATTTTGAGTATGTGCTCGCTGACAGAACTATTTTCCTCCATCTTACAACTGAAGAACTTGTCGGAGACTTCATATCTCTCGACCCGGGCATGAGCTTGGAAAACCATTCTCAGCTCTTGGAACATCTCATATGCTCCGTGTTGCTCAAAACGCTTTTGGAGCCCCGGTTCTAAGCTGTAAAGCATGCCGCACTGAACCAGGGAGTAATCATCACTACGCGACTGCCAGGCGTTCATAATGTCTTGAGTTGCTGGGAAAATGGGTGCGTCACCTAGCGGTGCATCAAGGACATATGCTTTCTTGGAAGCTATGAGGATGATCCTCAAGTTACGGACCCAGTCCGTATAGTTGCTTCCATCGTCTTTCAGCTTGGTTTTCTCTAGGAACGCGTTGAAGTAGAGGGCAACATTAGCGTGGGCCATTGGATCTACAAGATAGATTGTAAAGACAATTTTAGACTAAGTTCATGATAATTAAGTTCATCTAATCAAATTATTTAATGAACTCCCACTCAGATAGACATCCCTCTAGTCATCTAAGTGATACATGATCCATATCGACTAGGCCGTGTCCAATCATCACGTGAGACGGACTAGTCATCAATGGTGAACATCTCCATGTTGATCGCATCTACTATACGACTCATGTTCGACCTTTCGGTCTCTCGTGTTCCGAGGCCATGTCTGTACATGCTAGGCTCGTCAAGTCAACCTAAGTGTTTCGCGTGTGTAAATCTGGCTTACACCCGTTGTATGCGAACATTAGAATCTATCACACCCGATCATCACGTGGTGCTTCGAAACAACAATCCTTCGCAAGGGTGCACACTTAGGGGGAACACATTTCTTGAAATTTTAGTGAGGGATCATCTTATTTATGCTACCGTCGTTCTAAGCAAATAAGATGTAAAAACATGATAAACATCACATGCAAATCATAAAGTGACATGATATGGCCAATATCATCTTGGGCCTTTGATCTCCATCTTTGGGGCGCGGCATGATCACCATCGTCACCGGCACGACACCATGATCTCCATCATCATGATCTCCATCATCGTGTCTTCATGAAGTTGTCTCGCCAACTATTACTTCTACTACTATGGCTAACGGTTAGCAATAAAGTAAAGTAATTACATGGCGTGTTTAATTGACACGCGGGTCATACAATAAATTAAGACAACTCCTATGGCTCCTTCCGGTTGTCATACCCATCGACATGCAATTCGTGATTCCTATTACAAGAACATGATCAATCTCATACATCACATATATTTCATCACATCCTTTTGGCCATATCACATCACATAGCATACCCTGCAAAAACAAGTTAGACGTCCTCTAATTGTTGTTGCAAGTTTTACGTGGCTGCTATGGGTTTCTAGCAAGAACGTTTCTTACCTACGCAAAAGCCACAACGGTGATATGCAAATTGCTATTTACCCTTCATAAGGACCCTCTTCATCGAATCCGATCCGACTAAAGTGGGAGAGACAGACACCCGCTAGCCACCTTATGCAACAAGTGCATGTCAGGCGGTGGAACCAGTCTCATGTAAGCGTACGTGTAAAGTCGGTCCGGGCCGCTTCATCCCACAATGCCGCCGAATCAAGATAGGACTAGTAACGGCAAGCAAATTGACCAAATCATCGCCCACAACTACTTGTGTTCTACTCGTGCATAGAATCTACGCATAGACCTAGCTCATGATGCCACTGTTGGGGAACGTAGTAATAATTCAAAATTTTCCTACGTGTCACCAAGATCAATCTAGGAGATGCTAGCAACGAGAGAGAGGGAGTGCATCTTCATACCCTTGAAGATCGCTAAGCGGAAGCGTTACAAAGAACGCGGTTGATGGAGTCGTACTCGCGGCGATTCAAATCGCGGAAGATCCGATCCAAGCGCCGAACGGACGGCGCCTCCGCGTAAGACACACGTACAGCCCGGGGACGTCTCCTCCTTCTTGATCCAGCAAGGGGGGAAGGAGAAGTTGACGGAGAGCTCTGGCAGCACGATGGCGTGGTGGCGGTGGAGCTCGTGGTTCTCCGGCAGAGCTTCGCTAAGCGCTACGGAGGAGGAGGAGGTGTAGGAAGGGGGAAGGGCTGCGCCAAGGGAAGGGTGTGCGGCTGCCCTCCCACCCCCACTATTTATAGGGGGGAGGGGAGAGGGGGCCGGCCCCCCTAGATCCATCTAGAGGGGGGGGCGGCGGCCCCCCTAGGGTTTCCAACCCTAGGCGCCTTGGGCCCTTGGGGGGGGGCGCACCAGCCCACTAAGGGGCTGGTTCCCACCCAACTACAGCCCATTAGGTCCTCCGGGGCAGGTGGACCCTCCCGGTGGACCCCCGGAACCCCTTCGGTGGTCCCGGTACAATACCGATAAACCCCGAAACCTTTCCGGTGACTGAAATTGGACTTCCCATATATAAATCTTCACCTCCGGACCATTCCGGAACTCCTCGTGACGTCCGGGATCTCATCCGGGACTCCGAACAACTTTCGGTAACCACATACAATTCCCATTACAACTCTAGCGTCACCGAACCTTAAGTGTGTAGACCCTACGGGTTCGAGAACCATGCAGTCATGACCGAGACACCTCTCCGGCCAATAACCAATAGCGGGATCTGGATACCCATATTGGCTCCCACATGTTCCACGATGATCTCATCGGATGAACCACGATGTAGGGGATTCAATTAATCCTGTATACAATTCCCTTTGTCCATCGGTATGTTACTTGCCCGAGATTCGATCGTCGGTATCCCTATACCTTGTTCAATCTCGTTACCGGCAAGTCTCTTTACTCGTTGCGTAACACATGATCCCGTGTGTCGTGGTATTTTCACGGCAGATGTCCTCATAGGACTTGATCTCGAAGCCATCGCCTAAGTAGTAGACCGAAGGGGTTAAACGAGGAACACGGGAGGCAAGGTTTACCCAGGTTCGGCCCCTCTCGTGGAGGTAAAAGCCTACTCCTGCTAGATGTATTGAAGATCTCGATTACAAGGGTTTTGGAACTTGTCTAGGCCTAGCTCTCGAAAAGTTTCAACCTGATCCCTCTAGCCCCAGGGCTCCCCTCTATATATAGGCGGAGGTCCGGGGCTTACATAGAGTCCGGGTCGGGATAACAATCCGAGCCCAACTCTCCTTTACTTGTTTCCTAAGTTATACCTCGAGGCGGTTTGCACATACCGCCTCTCACGGCGGGTCTTGGGCCGGCCCTTCCTTGGGCGGATCTCCTTCTGGGCCTCTTAAGGACGCTCCGGCCCACCTGGCCCACCTTCAATAAAAATCCCCAGAACCCGGCCCTAAACGGGTGGGTCTCACCGAAAGATACTTCCCTGACATTAGCCCTCAGGTTGACTTGAACTGGTTCTGGACAACCTTGTCTTCATACAAACCTGTCTTTGACATTTGGCGAGTCTCCTCAGAACCCGCCACTTCTGACTATTTCTTAATTGTTTTTCTTTTAAACCTGTTCGCCTTATGATGTCACCGAATCTTTAAAACGGATCTTTCCATGACATCATCCATATCTCAAGTGAATCAATTAGGCGCGAAAATCGGGGCGTCGGGATACTGTAGATCCATAATTTCCGCCCCGACTCTTGAGCATCCCATCGTGTTATAAATACCCCCTGGGTCATTCTTTTATCATTTTCCCCTTCGCCTTCCTCCTCTCTCTGCTCGAGCCGCCGCAGCCCCATTCTGCATCACGAGCTCATCAGCCACCGGAGGGGACTCAGCTTCAACGCACCCCCGTCGCCGTCTGCAACCGCGCCGCGTCTCCATCAGATTTCAGGTACCCATTGTTCCTCCTCCTCCTAGGGTTCCGCCATTATCATAGCTCAAGCTCCGCCTCGGTTTCTCCATGGTCGCCGCCGCCGGCCACATCTTGATGCTTCCAAGGCATAGAAACAGCGCCGTTGATTCCCCCTTAAACTCAGGAGTCAATCTTGCATAAAAACAGATCTAAGAAAAACCCATCTGTGATGACCTGCTGCTGCCTTACGAACAGTAACCAGAACTGCTTTTTTCCTCATTTTTACAGACTTCTTGATCCAAAATTTCACCTCCCTCGGTAAAAAGCTGTTATTGCAGACTTAGTAAAAAATTTCGCCTCGCCGAGCAGCCCTCACTTGTGGCGACTTATGTAAGCCGCCGTATATATTTAATGATTTTTCCAACCATATGTCTCAGACCCTAGAAACATAATCAAACTGCCGTCTTTCATTTCTTGTAACATCCCTTACTTTGTGCCGAAAGCCGCTAACTCAACCCTTTGCTCCATTAACTAGGATGACAAAGAAAACAATTGAATGCAACTGGGTTCCTTCTGAGACCACCAAAGATTTTCTCAAAAATGCCATTCAGACAGGCATACTGAAAGGAGCTACTAACTGCCGACTTGCAAGAGGCGAATGTCCCCCAACGCCTAAAGAAGGAGAAGTTATTATATTCCTTGATCATGTGGAGAGGGGATTTTCCCCTCCCGGCTCCAAGTTCTTTAGGGACCTTCTGAACTTCTATGGGCTGCATCCACAAGATCTTTCTCCCAATTCAATTGTCAACATGAGCCAATTTGCAGTGATATGTGAAGCTTATCTTCAGATAGAACCTACAGTTCTATTGTTTCGGGAATGCTTCTATGTCAACAAACAAACTGAGACCGCCCAAGGCCGTCATCAAGAGCTTGGTGGCGTTTCTTTCCAGAAGCGACGAGGGGTCACCTTCCCTGGAGCTGATCTGCTAAGCCACCCCAAGGGCTGGGGCAAGTCTTGGATATACTGTAAGGCGCCGGTTCCTGAAGGAGAACACCCACTGCCGGGTTTCAGGCCAGGGCGCTTGGATCACAAAAAGAAATACCCTCCCAGGCCTACACCAGCGGAACAAGCAGAGCTGAAACCTTGGATGGATAAAATATCTGCCTTGGCCGCCAACGGCCTGGAAGGAGCCGATTTAATCCGTTGCTGGCTGTCATGGAAGATCCAGCCACTAGGTCTTCGGAATAAACTGATGCATGAATACTCCGGCTTACAGGATCCGCAAAGGATCAGTGCCACAGACATCTCCTTGTCGTCTGTAATTAATCAGATGAGAATTATTGTCAACTTACCAGACAAATACACTGGCGAGTTTGGCTTGGCGCCTTTCACCAAAACTAACCCGCCACCAGCAGTAAGAAACTTTCAAGCAATCTCTTATTTTTCGGCTTAAACTTTCATATCATGAAAACCTTTTCCCTGATAAACCACAGGCGGATAGCTCCTTCTGGCAAGAGAGGCCGATGTTCAAAGAAATAGCTACAAAGGGCCAGAAGAAGACGGGGAAAAAAACCGTTGCTAAGAAGAAGAAGCATAATACCATCAATCCTTTAGAGGTGGATCCGTCCATCTTAGAATCCTCTAAAGATGAGTCAGAGGCAAGTACATAACTTGAATCAATCTGTCTTTCATCTGCAACTTTCTGCTGATAACTTTAATCTGTACCTTTCCAGGACGAAGAAGAAGAGGAAGACCAGGATGAAACCGAGGTAACTTCAACCTTGCCTGACTTTGATATTCATAAACCTAGGAAAAACAGAGTTGCTGTGAGAAAATATCCTTTTTCTCATCCTTTTGCTCGTTTGGACCCATATTATTCATGGAAGACGTCTCAGCACGCCGAGCTCCGCCAAACTGATTGTGGCGGCTCTAGCACTGGTATGGGCGGGTCTGACGCCGATGCGGGCGGCTCTCATAAGCGCCCTCGTGAGGTACTTCTTCACCCGACTCTTCTGTTTCCCAAAGCCGGCTTGTTTAAACGACCTCTTAATCCCGAAGATCCGGACTATCAGGAAACATCCTCTGATGATGCCGCCTCAGAGTCGCCAGATACGACTTTTGTTATTAAAGCAGGGTAAAGATACAATCACCCTTATTCTCACTCCTCTTACATAAAGCAAAAGATAATACTTATTGAGGTCTTTGTCAAAAATGCAGGGTTACCTCCAAGAAACTAAAACCCACAACTTCTGCCTCGTCTCCGCCTCCTGAAGGTTCTGAAGACCCGGCCAAAGACACAAAGGAAAGGGCCAATGATCCTCCTCTGCCAGATGTTTCCACCGCTCCAGAGACTCAGGTTTCTTTAGAACCAGATATGGCAGCGCCGGCTGCTAACATTGAACAACAGCCGGATACTATTATACCCTCCTTCGACATTGAAGAAGGTACTGTTGCTACTGCCACTGCCACCGCCCCAGACTCATCGGCGGCTTTGGGCAAATCTTCCTTTGAAGCCACGTCTTCTAAAGAGAAGAATAAATTAGATCTCTCCTCCTTGAAGAGTGCTGATTTAAATGACCTTCATGAAGCCCTTCAGACTCGACTACTTGAGAGTCAGGAGATTGCCAAGACCTTGGCCAACAAACCAAAGGTGAGTCATAATTTACTTATGGCCCTTATTAGTCGCCCAAACCTGCATATTAGTAATTTCATAGTTGTATGAAGGTTTGTAAGCTTACATATTTGAAAATACGTAAATACACACATGCAGTCCCCAAGAGCCGGTTGTTTTCTTGAAACAGCCGGGTCTTACATGAAGCAAAGAACCACATGCTTATATAGAACAAAGAGCCAATTGTAGTCCCCAAGAGCCGGCTGTCTTCTTGAAACAGCCGGGTCTCAGAGCAAAGAACCACATGTAGTCCCCAAGAGCCGGCTGTCTTCTTGAAACAGCCGGGTCTTATAGCAAAGAACCACATGTAGTCCCCAAGAGCCGGCTGTCTTCTTGAAACAGCCGGGTCTTAGAAGCAAAGAACCACATGTGTCCAAGTCTTAAATGCTTCCAGCTATTCGATAATATTCCTTTGTAAAACTTCGGGATTGCATTAGCCCCCAAGTGCCATGTGGATTACTTGTAATCAATATGGAACTTCATCTGCATAAATAACTTGAACTTTTCCTTTCTTTCAGGTTCAAATAACTTCCCTTCACACCCAGCTGGCTGACAGTCAGAAAGAGCTGAAAACTGAGCAAGAGCTGAGAGTCGCCGCTGAAGAAAGGGTGAAGACATTAGAGGAAGCCGCGTCTGAGGCGGCCACCAAGCTGGCTGCTTTGACCGCTGAGTATGAGAAGGAGAAGCAGCTCCTTGTTCAACGTGCTAAAAACGCTGAAGGCCGCCTGAAGACTGCCTCCGATGAGCTCAGCGGATTAAAATTGCACATCCAGCAAATGAGCAGCGCCATCTTTGGCAAGTCGCCTGTTTATAATCCCTATTTTGATAATCGCGATAACTCTGACACTTTTCCCTTGCAGGTCCTAGAAGTGATAAACTGGCGAAAGAACCCGTAATGCAGCTCAAGGCGGCTTATGACTTCCTTGAACAGTTATACACTGGGAGTCGGCGGGCTATTCAAGATGCCTTCTATGGAAAAGAAAACCCATCCACCATCAAGGAAATCCTGAAGACTTTATCCACTCTGCCTGCTCAGCTGCAGATCATGAAAGAGTCCAGCGCCCGCATCGCCACTATGCACACCATGGCCCGCGCTAAAGCTCATTACGAGGATTTAGAACTTTCAACTTTAGTTGGTGGCTTTCCCGAAACTTATAAGGGGCAAGCTCTTGATCAGCTTACCTATAACGCTTTAAAGAAGGAGACTTTTGTCCCTGCAAGCCAGTTGGTCCAAGAGATGAAGCTTACAAGGTTTCAGTCAGCCTACAGCGAAGACGGAAAACACGTAAAGCCCGGTCCTCTTCCGCCTCTCGATCTTACTCCTGAAGGCCGTAAGGACGAGTTTGCTCCGGACATTGATTCTTCAGATCTTATTGATGATGGAGAAATTTTTGATGCCTTTGCCACTGTTGACTGGGCTGCCGATCAAGCCAAGACAGATCCTTCAACAGACGCAGCCCAAGCCGGAGGCAGCAAGACCCGGGAGTAAAACCGGAACCTTGAAAGTCGCCAGTTGTTTAACTGCTTGTAATATATGTCTTGAACAATGATTCTGAAATGCCCTCTAGTGGCCTTTTGTAATAGACTTAGAAAAAATTCTGTTTAAATTCATACTGGCTTCCTTGGGAAGCAAGTCTGCTTCTTTTGCCCGAAGCTTCCTTATGAAAAGTTATTCTGGCTGCTTCTGGAAGAAATTGAATCCTTTGACGCTGGCGGCTCTTGACCAAATACAAACATTAAAAAGAGCTCATAAGAGAGGTCATAAAACTCTTTAAAGCAGTATATCTTAAATAAAAGCTTTAGCGAATTTCTAAAGATTGCAAAGTCCCCAGTATGGTGGCGACTCTTGGATCACCCCCAACCAGATCAGTTACTTCTTTTCCTGTATGGTGGCGACTTCTGGCTTGCCAGTTAGTTCGGCCCATAAGGTTGATTATTTCAGGATGGTAAAGCCTTCTGGATTACCAGCAGGCAGCATCCCATCTAAATCGTTTGTGCCCGTACACGGATGAAGGTTCTGGATTACCAGTAACACAGCCCGTTTGTTAGGTCTTTTTCCCAATATGGCGACTTCTGGTTTACCAGTAAGTTTAGCTTCATAAGGGCTGAAGGTCCCAAGATGGTGAAGGCCTCTGGATTACCAGGAGGCTCAACCCACATGAGTCTTTTATGCCTGTACACGGATGAAGGTTCTGGATTACCAGGAACACAGCCCGTTTATTAGGTGCCTGTACACGGATGAAGGTTCTGGATTACCAGTAACACAGCCCGCTTATTAGGACTTTGACCCGATATGGTGGCAACTTCTGGCTTACCAGTAAGTTCGACCCATAGGGTTAAGTGTCCCATGATGGTGAAGGCTTCTGGATTACTAGGAAGCTCATCCGAAGTGGGTCTTTTGTTTCTGCACTTTCACAATATATGTATGATAAAGCACAAGTAATAATGTAATAAAACTTACTCATCATGTTGGATGGAAAACGACAGATACCCCGAATTTCAGGGCCGCCGGCTTTTACTCATTATTGATAATATACACATGAGAGGTATGTACAAGATTCCCAGAGCCGGAACTCTAGGTGTAGTAGGGTCTCAGATGAGCTATGTTCCAGGGCCTGTTGGTCTCTTCTTCAGATGTTCGAGACTCCTTCCCAGGCCGGAGATCAATCAGATAATAAGACCCGTTATGAAGATTTTTGCTGACAACAAAGGGCCCTTCCCAAGGAGGCGAAAGCTTATGCATGCCTGACTGGTCTTGTATTAAATGAAGCACCAAATCTCCTTCTTGGAAAGTCCGGCTTCTGATCCTACGGCTATGATAGCGACGCAGGTCTTGCTGGTAGATAGCAGATCGGGCGGCTGCCAAATCCCGCTCTTCCTCCAAGGCGTCCAGAGAGTCCTGACGAGCCAACTCATTATCCTCTTCAACATATGCTGAGACCCGGGGCGAGTCATGGCGGATGTCGCTTGGCAAAACGGCCTCTGCCCCATAAACCATGAAGAAAGGTGTGAAACCCGTTGATCTGTTGGGAGTTGTCCGTAAACTCCATAAGACGGAGGGAAGTTCTTCTACCCAACAGCCGGGTGTATGCTGAAGAGGAACCATAAGCCGGGGCTTTATTCCTCGAAGGATCTCCTGATTGGCGCGTTCAGCTTGCCCATTGGACTGTGGGTGCGCAACAGCCGCCACATCCAGTCTGATGTGCTCCTCATCACAGAACTGCTTCATGGCGCCTTTCGAAAGGTTTGTACCATTGTCAGTAATGATGCTGTGCGGGTACCCGAAACGAAAGATTAACTTTTTGACAAACTTAACAGCCGTCTCTGCATCCAAATTGCTGATAGGTTCTGCCTCTACCCACTTGGTAAATTTGTCAACAGCCACCAAAAGGTGAGTCTTTTTGTCACTAGAAGCTCTGAAAGGCCCCACCATATCCAGCCCCCAGACCGCAAAGGGCCATGTGATAGGGATCATCCGAAGTTCCTGAGCCGGCACATGAGCTTGGCGGGCAAACCTCTGACAACCGTCACACTTCCTGACTATTTCCTTTGCATCAGCATGAGCCGTGAGCCAGAAGAAACCGTGGCGGAAAGCCTTCGCCACCAATGATTTAGAGCCGGCATGATGACCACAGTCGCCGGAGTGTATCTCATTGAGGATATTCCGGCCTTCATCTGGCGATACGCAGCGCTGAAACACGCCTGTGGCACTTCTTCGGTGCAACTCGCCATTGACAATGGTCATGGATTTGGACCTTCTCACAATCAGGCGGGCTTCAATCTCGTCAGCTGGCAAGACGCCACGAGTCAGATAATCCAAGTATGGGACAGTCCAATCCGGGATTTCATGGAGAGCCGCCACGAGCTGGGCCTCCGGGTCTGGGACAGCAAGGTCCTCCTCCGTTGGCAGCTTAACTGATGGGTTATGGAGCACATCCAGGAAAACATTTGGAGGAACCGGCTTTCGCTGCGATCCGAGTCGTGATAAAGCATCAGCCACCTCATTCTGCCGCCGATCAATGTGATCCACCTGATAACCTTTGAAGCAACCAGCCACGTTAGTAACAGCTTGCCTGTAAGCCGCCATGAGCGGGTCTTTAGAATCCCAAGTCCCTGAGACTTGTTGTGCCACCTGATCAGAGTCGCCAAGGCACCTAACCCGGCTGAGATTCATCTCCTTTGCAATCCGGAGCCCATGGAGAAGGGCCTCATACTCTGCAGCATTGTTAGTGCAAGGAAACATAAGCCGTAAGACATAGCAGAACTTGTCACCTCGAGGGGAAGATATTATAACTCCAGCCCCCGAGCCTTCCAGCTGCCTAGACCCATCAAAGTGTATGGTCCAATATGTGTTATCCGGCCTTTCTTCCGGGGCTTGAAGCTCTGTCCAGTCATTAATGAAATCCACTAATGCCTAAGACTTTATGGCCGTGCGAGGCACATATTTGATGTCATGGGGTCCAAGTTCGATGGCCCACTTTGCAATCCTGCCTGTAGCCTCTCTGTTATGAATTATATCCCCCAAAGGAGCTGAAGAGACCACTGTGATAGGATGCTCCAGAAAATAATGCCTCAACTTCCGGCTTGCCATGAATACTCCGAAGACCAGCTTCTGCCAGTGTGGGTAACGCTGCTTAGACAAACTCAGGACCTCACTAACATAATAAACCGGCCTCTGGACCGGATACTCCCGGTTTGCCTCCTTTCTTTCCACCACCATTGCAACACTAACAGCCTTGTTATTTGCTGCAATATACAGAAGCATCGGCTCCTTGGTGATAGGAGCCGCCAGTATGGGCGGCTCTGCCAGCTGCTTCTTCAGAGCCTCAAAGGCCTCCCCAGCAGCTTTGCTCCATTGGAAGTCGTCCGCCTTCTTCAGCATCTGATATAGAGGAATAGCCTTCTCCCCTAGGCGACTTATGAAGCGACTCAAAGCTGCAATGCGACCCGCCAGGCGCTGAACATCATTGATGCACTTAGGCTCAGCCAAAGAGGTGATAGCCTTGATTTTCTCCGGGTTAGCTTCAATTCCACGCTCAGAAACCATGAAACCTAGAAGCTTTCCTGCAGGAACACCAAAGACACACTTGTCCGGGTTAAGCTTCATCTGGTAAACTCTGAGATTGTCAAAGGTCTCCTTGAGGTCATCTAACAAGGTCTCTTGCTTTTCTGACTTGACCACAATATCATCCACATAGGCATGCACATTGCGGCCAATCTGTCCATGAAAACAATTTTGCACGCAACGTTGATAAGTCGCCTGGGCACTCTTGAGCCCGAAAGGCATAGAAACATAACAGAAGACGCCAAAAGGTGTAATGAAAGCCGTCTTCTCTTGGTCCTCCACTGCCATCTTGATCTGATGATAACCAGAGTATGCATCCAGGAAACATAACCTCTCACACCCCGCTGTAGCATCAATGATTTGATCAATGCGAGGGAGAGCAAATGGATCAACTGGACAAGCTTTGTTAAGATCCGTGTAGTCAATACACATACGCCAAGTGCCATTTTTCTTCAGAACCAGCACCGGGTTAGCCAACCACTCTGGGTGTAAGACTTCTATGATAAACCCGGCAGCCAGAAGCCGGGCTATCTCTTCCCCGATAGCTTTCCGTCTCTCCTCATTAAAGCGACGAAGATACTGCTTGACAGGCTTGTACTTAGGATCCACATTAAGGCGGTGCTCGGCGAGTTTTCTCGGCACACCCGGCATGTCAGAAGGTTTCCATGCAAAGATGTCCCGATTCTCACGGATAAACTCGACGAGCGCGCTTTCCTATTTGGGGTCCATGTTGGACCCGATAGTGAACTTAGCAGAAGAGTCGCCAGGGGTAAACTCCACTTCCTTGGTATCTCTGTGAGCCTGAAACTTGAGAGGCGGCTCTCCTTCTGTAGAGGGCTTCTTGAGAGGCGTCATGTCCGCCGGGTCTACATTGCTGGTGTAGATCTTGAGCTCCTCCGAGGCACAAGCCGCCTCAGCATAAGCAGCATCTCCTTCTTCACACTCCATGGCGACTTTCCGGTTTCCATGAACTGTGATTGGACCCTTGGGACCCGGCATCTTGAGCTTGAGATAAATATAACAGGGCCTAGCCATGAATTTGGCATAAGCCGGCCGCCCGAAGAGAGCATGATAGGGACTCTTGATCCTGACTACTTCAAACGACAATGATTCACATCTGGAGTTATCCTCTGATGTCCCAAAGGCCACGTTCAACTTGATCCTTCCAACCGGGTATGCTGATTTGCCAGGTATAATCCCATGAAAAACTGTGTTAGATGGCGTAAGGTCTTTCTCCGTCAATCCCATACGTCGGAAAGTGTCATAGTACAGAATATTGATGCTGCTTCCGCCATCCATCAGAACCTTGGTGAGAGCATATCCTCCAACTTGGGGTGCTACCACAAGCGCCAGATGACCCGGATTATCTACTCTGGGCGGGTGATCCTCCCTGCTCCAAGTAATCGGCATCTCTGACCACTTCAGATACTCTGGAACAGCCGGCTCTACCGCATTAACAGAACGTCTCCTGACCTTGCGCTCCCTTTTATCTGCACATGTAGTGAACACATGATACTGTCCATTATTCAACTGTTTAGGATTACTCTGGAACCCGGTCTGATTGTTGTGCTGTTGTTGAGAGTGTTGGCCGCTGTTGTATTGGTTTCCTTGAGGTTGCTGACCACTGTTATTCCCCTGGAAGCCGCTACCAGACCCGCCCGGGTGGTGCGACTGTTGATGAAAGCCGCCAGGAGGGCCTCCACCAGGTGGTCCGAACCCGGGCCCGGAACCCGGTCCGTATCCGCCACCCCCGCCACCCGGAATTCGGGGGTAAATTCTTCAGCCACGTACGCGCTGCTCCTTCCAACATCATGGTGAAATATCTTGCACAAGCCTGATCGCTGACCCCCTGCATATCCATGGCAAGCTCATAACTTTCTATCCACTGGGCCGGGTCCTGGTCTGGTGTATAACTGGACACCTTCCGCGGGCCCTTGAAATCCCTGGGCAGGGGTGCGCTGCGGAGAGCCGGGCTCAAGCAAGGCACTCCAATGGATCGTCGGTATGCTGATTCGATCGTCGGTATCCCTATACCTTGTTCAATCTCGTTACCGGCAAGTCTCTTTACTCGTTCCGTAACACATGATCCCGTGACTAACTCCTTAGTCACATTGAGCTCATTATGATGATGTATTACCGAGTGGGCCCAGAGATACCTCTCCGTCACACGGAGTGATAAATCCCAGTCTCGATTCGTGCCAACCCAACAAACACTTTCGGAGACACCTGTAGTGCACCTTTATAGTCACCCAGTTACGTTGTGACGTTTGATACACCCAAAGCATTCCCACGGTATCCGGGAGTTGCACAATCTCATGGTCTAAGGAAATGATACTTGACATTAGAAAAGCTCTAGCAGACGAACTACACGATCTTGTGCTATGCTTAGGATTGGGTCTTGTCCATCACATCATTCTCCTAATGATGTGATCCCGTTATCAACGACATCCAATGTCCATGGCCAGGAAACCATGGCCATCTATTGATCAACGAGCTAGTCATCTAGAGGCTCACTAGGGACATGGTGTGGTCTATGTATTCACATATATATTACGGTTTCCGGCTAATACAATTATAGCATGAACAATAGACAATTATCATGAACAAGGAAATATAATAATAACCATTTTATTATTGCCTCTAGGGCATATTTCCAACACTTCCATGCATAGAACTTTACATGGCAATGAGAGCTAGCCTCACAATCATCCATGGCGAGCTGTTCAAGTTCCTTCCCCTCATCTCCATTTGCTCATGCCGCAACCGAGAAGCTCACCAAGGGGATCCAGGTGCTATGGCGGGCGACCGTCCTCTCCGCCATCAGAGGAGCACAGATGGAGGACTTACTCGACACCACGAAGACGGTCTCTCCTATGACCATTGAGGTCGCTCCTCTGACGGGAAGACGACGACCAAGCCGCCAAACCCCGAGTTTCAGACGTGGTATGTGCAGGATCACCAGGTCTTCTCCTACCTACTGACCACGCTGCCACGAGAGATGGCGATCCAGGTGGCTTCCTGCCACACGGCGGCGGAGCTATGGAACACCATGCTCACCTCCCACACTCGCGTCAGGATTGTCAATGTCCGGATGGCGCTTGCAAATCTGCAGAAGGGCAACGCCAGCATCACCGAGTATGTGGGTAAGATCAAATCCCTCTCTGATGAACTGATGGCCGCAGGAATGAAAATTTGAAGAAGAGGACATCGTCTCCCATATCCTTGTCGGGCTCGATGAAACTTTGAAGAAGAGGACATCGTCTCCACCATGTGCTCTCGGGTGGAGCCCGTCACTGTCCCGGAGTTGTACTCTCGGCTCTTCAGCTTTGAGACCCACAAGAACCTCCGCAGCGGGGGCTCTTAATCGTCTGCCAATGCGGCTGCTTCACCGAACAAACCGGTAGCGGCGGCAACGGCGGTGACCGTGGTCGCAACTTCTCCAAGCAAGGCGCTCATGGTGGCAACACTGGAAACAGCGACGGAGGCAGCTACGACAACGGCGGAGGCAACGGCTACAACAACAATGCCGCTGCCAAGGTGACTTGCCAGATTTGTGGCAAAGTCGGATATCTGCTTGGAAGTGCTGGAAAAGGTTTGATTCCTCCTATCAAGGAGGGGAGGACAGATTGGCCAACATGGCCGCCTCTCAGTACGGTGTGGATACCAACTGGTATCTGGACAGTGGAGCAACGGATCACATCACTGGGGATCTGGAGAAGTTGACTGTTCGTGATCGGTACACCGGCAATGAGCAGATCCATATGGCAAGTGGCTCAGGTATGACTATTGAGCATATTGGTCATTCGCAAATGCATACCCCTGATCGTGATTTTGATCTTAAAAATATACTCCATGTACCTGAGGCTAGTAAGAGTTTGATTTTTGCTAGTCATCTTGCTATTGATAATAACTCATTTGTTGAATTTCACCCATAATCTTTTCTTGTAAAGGATCGGGGAACGAGGAAAGTCCTTCAAGGCAGGGGTAGGAGAGGCATATATCCAGTCAAGCACATGGGATCACACGTCAAGAAGCAAGTGCTCAGTGCCACCAAACCTTCCTCGGATAGGTGGCACCGACATTTAGGACATCTGTCATTCGTCATTGTTAGGAAAATTTAGCCAAAATAAACTCCCATGTGTTAGTTTTTTCAATAATGAGTTTGTATGTGACGCCTGTCAGAAAGGCAAAAGTCACCAATTACCCTATCCCAAATCAATAAGTCAGAAAGGCAAAAGTCACCAATTATTTTCGGATGTAAGAAAACTAGCATCCCAAACTACATCAAAGAAAATGAGTTCTAAAGGAAACTTCGATTCGCTTATTGATTTGGGAAAGGGTAATTGGTGACTTTTGCATTTCTGACAGGTGTCACATACAAACTCATTATTGAAAAAACTAACACATGGGAGTTAATATTGGCTAATAATTTTCCTAACAATGACAGATGACGGATGTCCTAAACGTCGGTGCCACCTATCGGAGGAAGGTTTGGTGGCACTGAGCACTTGCTTCTTGACGTGTGATCCCATGTGCTTGAATGGATATATGCCTCTCCTACCGCTGCCTTGAAGGACTTTCCTCGTTCCCTGATCTTTTACAAGAAAATAGTATGGGTGAAATTCAACAAATGAGTTATTATCATTAGCAACACGACTAGCAGAAATCAAACTCTTACTACCCTCAAATACATGGAGTATATTTTTAAGATGGAAATCATGATTAGGGATATGAATTTGCGAACGACCAATATGCTCAATAGTCGTACCTAAGCCACTTGCCATATGAATTTGCTCGTTGCCGGTGTACCGATCACGAACAGTCAACTTCTCCAGATCCCCGGTGATGTGATCCATTGCTCCACTATCCAGATACCAGTTGGTATCCACACCGTACTGAGAGGCGGCCATTGATACGTCCATTTTGCATCATGTTTTACTACTGTTATTTATAGTGTTTTTAATCAATATAACACTTTGTGGAGCTATTCTAATGCCTTTTCTCTGTAAATATGCAAGATTCACACAAGGAGGGAGAATACCGGCAGCTGGAATTCTGGACCTGAAAAAGCTCTGTCAAGATAACTATTCTGCACAACTCCAAATGAGCTGAAATTTTCTGGAGAATTATTTTGGAATATATAAAAAATATTGGAAGCAAAAAGTACCATAGGGGGCCACCCAGGTGCCCACGAGGCACCAGGGCGCGCCACCCCCCCAGGCGCGCCCTGGTACCTCGTGGGGCCCCTGGCCCACTTCTGGCCCCCATTTTCTGGTATATAAGTGCATTTGACCGAAAAAAATATAGAGAAGACTTTCGAGATGGTGCGCCGCCGTCTCGAGGCGGAACTTGGGCAGGAGCACTTTTGCTCTCCGGCGGAGAGATTCTGCCGGGGATACTTCCCTCCGGTAGGGGGAAATCGTCGCCATCGACACCACCAGCGACCCTCTCGTCGTGGGAGGGCTAATCTTCATCAACATCTTCACCAGCACCATCTCATCTCAAACCCTAGTTCATCTCTTGTATTCAATCTTTGTCTCAAAACCTCAGATTGGTACCTGTGGGTTGCTAATAGTGTTGATTACATCTTGTAGTTGATGCTTGTTGGTTTACTTGGTGGAAGATTATATGTTCAGATCTATTATGCAATTAAGTACCCTACTGGTCATGAGCATGTTGATGATGTGTGAGTAGTTACTTTTGTTCTTGAGGACATGGGAGAAGTCTTGTCATAAGTAATCATGTGAATTTGGTATTCGTTCGATATTTTGATGATGTGTATGTTGTGATTCTCTTAGTGGTGTCATGTGAACGTCGACTACATGACACTCCACCATCTTTGGGCCTAAGGGAATACATTGTGGAGTAGTAATTAGATGATGGGTTTCTAGAGTGACAGAAGCTTAAACCCTAGTTTATGCGCAATTCCGTAAGGGGCTGATTTGGATCCACACGTTTAATGTTATGGTTAGAGTAATCTTAATTCTTCTTTCGTAGTTGCGGATGCTTGCGAGAGGGGGTAATCATAAGTGGGTGGTTTGTCCAAGTAAGGGCAACACCCAAGCACCGGTCCACCCACATATCAAATTATCAAAGTAGCGAACGCGAATCAAACAAACATGATGAAAGTGACTAGATGAAATTCCCATGTGTCCTCGAGAACGCTTTACTTATTATAAGAGATCGTTCCGGCCTGTCCTTTGCTACAAAAAGGATTGGGCTATATTGCTGCACTCTTTGTTACTATTGTTATTTGGCACTTGTTACAAATTATCTTCCTATCAAACTACCTGTTACCGATAATTTCAGCGCTTGCAGAAAACACCTTGCTGAAAACCGCTTGTCATTTCCTTCTGCTCCTCGTTGGGTTCGACACTCTTACTTATCGAAAGGACTACGATTGATCCCCTATACTTGTGGGTCATCAAGACTCTTTTTTGGCGCCGTTGCCGGGGAGTGAATCGCTTTTGGTGAGTGGAATTTGGTAAGGAAACATTTATATTACGTGCTGAAATTTACTATCACTTATCACTATGGAAAGTAATCCTTTGATGGGTTTGTTCGGGGTATCTTCACCTCGACCGGAAACACAAATAGTTGCTCCTCAACCTACTGCACGTATTGAAAAAGATATTGAATATGAAATTCCTCCGGGCATGTTAGAGAAACTGCTAGCTAATCCTTATGCGGGAGATGGAACGGTACATCCTGATATGCACTTGATCTATGTGGATGAAATTTGTGGATTGTTTAAGCTTGCAGGTATAACCGGAGATGGAGTTAAGAAGAAAGTATTCCCTTTATCTTTGGAGGGAAAATCATTAATATGGTATAGCCTATGTGATGATACTGATACATGGGACTGGAACCGCCTGAAACTAGAATTCCATCAGAAATTTTATCCTATGCATTTGGTTCATCGTGATCGGAATTATATATATAATTTTTGGCCTCGTGAAGGAGAAAGCATCGCTCAAGCTTGGAGGAGGCTTAAGTATATGTTGCATACATGCCCCAATCATGACCTCTCAAGAAAAATTATCTTAGAAAATTTTTATGCTCGGCTTTCTCATGATAATCAAAGTATGCTCGATTCTTCTTCGACTGGCTCCTTTATGAAGAAAACTATTGAATTCAGATGGGATCTTTTGGAAAGAATTAAATGCAACTCTGAAGATTGGGAACTCGACAAAGGTAATGAGTCAGGTATAATACTTGAGTTCGATTGTGTTAAATCTTTTATGGCCACCGATGCTTTTCATAAGTTTAGCACTAAATATGGACTTGACTCTGAGATAGTAGCCTCCTTTTGTGAATCCTTTGCTACTCATGTTGATCTCCCTAAGGAGAAGTGGTTTAAATATCACCCCCCTGTTAAAGAAAAGATAGAGGAACCTGTTAGTGTTAAAGAAGAAACAATTGTTTACCATGTTGATCCAGTTGTGCCTACCGCTTATATTGAGAAACCACCTTTTCCTGTTAGGATTAAGGAACATGCTAAAGTTTCAACTGTGGTTAACAAAAGTCATAATAGAGCACCTAGGCCCGCAGAACAAATTAAAGTTGAACCTAATGTTGCTATGGTTAAAGATCTCTTGGTTGATAATATAGATGGGCACGTTATTTACTTCTGCGATGAAGCAGCTCGAATCGCTAAACCTAATTCTAAAGATAAAAACAGACCCGTTGTGGGCATGCCTGTTGTCTCAGTTAAAATAGGAGATCATTGCTATCATGGCTTATGTGATTTGGGTGCTAGTGTGAGTGCTATTCCTTTTACTTTATATCAAGAAATTATGAATGATATTGCACCTGCTGAATTAGAGGACATTGATGTTACTATTAAACTTGCAAACAGAGATACCATTACACCACTTGGGATTGTTAGAGATGTTGAAGTCTTGTGTGGAAAAATAAAATACCCTACTGATTTTCTAGTCCTTGGTTCTCCACAAGATGATTTTTGTCCCATTATATTTGGTAGACCTTTCTTGAACACGGTTAATGCTAAGATTGATTGCACTAAAGAAACAGTCAGTGTTGATTTTGGTGGTATGTCTCATGAGTTTAATTTCTCCAAATTTCGTAGACAACCTCATGACAAAGAATTGCCTAGTAAAGATGAAATTATTGGTCTTGCTTCTATTGCCGTACCTCCTACTGATCCGTTAGAACAATATTTGCTAGACCATGAGAATGATATGCATATGCATGAAAGAAATGAAATTGATAAGATGTTCTTTGATCAACCACCTATCCTTAAACATAATTTGCCTGTTGAAATTCTTGGAGGTCCTCCTCCACCTAAAGGTGATCCTGTGTTTGAATTGAAGCAATTGCCTGATACATTAAAATATGCTTATCTAGATGAAAAGAAGATATATCATGTTATTATTAGTGCTAACCTTTCAGCGCATGAAGAAAAGAGATTGCTGAAAACTCTAAGGAAGCACCGAGCTGCTATTGGATATACTCTTGATGATCTTAAGGGCATTAGTCTCACTCTATGTCAGCACAAAATTAATATGGAACCTGATGCTAAACCAATTGTCGACCACCAACGTCGATTAAATCCTAAGATGAAGGAGGTAGTAAGAACTGGAATATTAAAACTTCTGGAAGCAGGTATAATCTATCCCATACCTGATAGTAGATGGGTAAGTCCTGTTCATTGTGTCCCTAAGAAAGGAGGTATAACCGTTGTTCCTAATGATAAAAATGAACTCATTCCACAAAGAATTGTAACTGGTTATAGGATGGTAATCGATTTTAGAAAATTAAACAAAGCTACTAGAAAAGATCATTACCCCTTACCTTTTATTGATCAAATGTTAGAAAGATTGTCTAAGCATACACATTTTTGTTTCCTAGATGGTTATTCTGGTTTTTCTCAAATACCCGTATCACAACCCGATCAAGAGAAAACCACATTTACTTGTCCTTTCGGAACTTATGCTTATAGACGTATGCCTTTTGGTTTATGCAATGCACCTGCTACCTTTCAAAGATGTATGACTGCTATATTCTCTGACTTTTGTGAAAAGATTGTTGAGGTTTTCATGGATGATTTTTCCGTTTACGAAATTTCTTTTGATGATTGCTTAAGCAACCTTGATCGAGTTTTGCAGAGATGTGAAGAAACTAATCTTGTCTTGAATTGGGAGAAGTGCCACTTTATGGTGAATGAAGGTATTGTCTTGGGCCATAAAATTTCTGAGAGAGGTATTGAAGTTGATAAAGCTAAGGTTGATGCTATTGAGAAAATGCCATGTCCTAAAGATATTAAAGGTATAAGAAGTTTCCTTGATCATGCTGGTTTCTATAGGAGATTTATTAAAGACTTCTCTAAAACTTCTAGGCCTCTTACCAATGTTTTGCAAAAAGATGTTCCATTTGTTTTTGATGATGATTGTCTAGAAGCCTTTGAAACACTTAAGAAAGCCTTAACCACTGCACCCATTGTTCAACCACCTGACTGGAACTTGCCTTTTGAAATTATGTGTGATGCTAGCGATTATGCTGTTGGTGCTGTTCTAGGACAAAGAGTTGATAAGAAATTAAATGTTATCCATTATGCTAGTAAAACTCTAGACAGTGCCCAAAGAAATTATGCTACTACTGAAAAAGAATTTTTAGCAGTTGTGTTTGCATGTGATAAATTCAGATCTTATATAGTTGATTCTAAAGTAACTGTTCACACCGATCATGTTGCTATTAAATATCTTATGGAAAAGAAAGATGCTAAACCTAGACTCATTAGGTGGGTTTTATTGCTACAAGAATTTGACTTGCATATTATTGATAGAAAGGGAGCTGAGAATCCCGTAGCAGATAATTTGTCTAGAATAGAAAATGTTCTTGATGACCCACTACCTATCAATGATGATTTTCCTGATGAGCAATTAGCTGTCATAAATGCTTCTCGTAATACTCCTTGGTATGCAGACTATGCTAATTACATTGTTGCTAAATATATACCACCTAGTTTTACATACCAACAAAAGAAAAAGTTCTTCTTTGATTTAAGACATTACTTCTGGGATGACCCACATCTTTATAAAGAAGGAGTAGATGGTATTATTAGACGTTGTATACCTGAGAATGAATAGGAACAAATCCTACGGAAGTGTCACTCCAAAGCTTACGGAGGACACCATGCGGGAGACAGAACTGCACACAAGGTATTACAATCTGGTTTTTATTGGCCTACTCTTTTCAAGGATGCTCATAAGTTTGTCTCCTCTTTAGATGAATGTCAAAGAATTGGTAATGTTGGTAGACGTCAGGAAATGCCTATGAATTATTCACTTGCTGTTGAACCATTTGATGTTTGGGGATTTGATTATATGGGACCTTTTCCTAAATCCAATGGGTATACTCATATTTTAGTTGCTATTGATTACGTTACTAAGTGGGTAGAAGCTATTCCAACTAGTAGTGCTGATCATAACACTTCTATTAAAATGCTTAAAGATGTTATTTTCCCAAGGTTTGGAGTGCCCAGATATTTAATAACTGATGGTGGTTCACATTTTATTCATGGTGCATTCCATAAATTACTTGCTAAATATGATGTCAACCACAGAATTGCATCCCCCTATCACCCTCAAACTAGTGGTCAAGTTGAATTAAGCAATAGAGAAATAAAATTAATTTTGCAGAAAACCGTCAATAGATCTAGAAAGAATTGGTCTAAGAAACTTGACGATGCACTGTGGGCTTATAGAACTGCTTATAAAAATCCTATGGGTATGTCTCCTTATAAAATGGTTTATGGAAAAGCATGTCATTTACCTCTTGAGTTAGAACATATTGGGCAATTAAAGAATTAAATTATGATTTCAAACTTGCCGGTGAGAAGAGGTTATTTGACATTAGCTCATTAGATGAATGGAGAACCCAAGCTTATGAAAATGCTAAATTGTTTAAAGAAAAAGTTAAAATATGGCATGATAGAAGAATTCAGAAACAGGAATTTAAAGTAGGTGAGCAAGTTCTATTGTACAATTCTTGTTTAAGATTCTTTGCAGGAAAACTTCTCTCTAAATGGGAAGGACCGTATATTATCGAAGAAGTTTATCGCTCTAGAGCCATCAAAATAAATAACTCCGAAGCCACTAATCCGAGAGTGGTGAATGGGCAAAGAATTAAGCATTATATTTCAGGTACCCCTATAAATGTTGAAACTAATGTCATTGAAACAATTACACCGGAAGAATACATAAAGGAGACCTTCCGGAACACTCCAGAACCCTGAAAAGGAAGAGGTATGTGATACGGTAAGTAAACCGACTCCAAAAATTCCATAAAAATATTTTCTGTCAGTTTTGGAATATTTATAAAAATAAAAAAATAAGAAACAGTCGTGGGGACCCACCTGGTGCCCACGAGGCACCAGGGCGCGCCACCCCCCCCAGGCGCGCCCTGATGGCTCGTGGGCCCCACGTGTGCCTTCCTGACTCCGTTTTTCTTCTGGATTACTTGTTTTGCAAGATAAAAAAATCTATATATAGACTTCCAGACGTTTTGACCACCGTATCGCAGAAATCTCCTCTGTTCTTATTTCGTGCTGATTTCCTGGCAGATCTGAAAATATGTCGTCTCAAGACTCAGATGGGGAGAGCTTCATATCACACTATCTTGCAAATCCGAAGGCCTATGGGGATTTAGACCCCTATGGATTGTTTAAGGAGGAGGAGCAAGATGCCAACATAAAGGGGATGGAAGACGCTAGTTCGGATGAAGATGATGCCCCTCTACCTCGACCTGGAGATATGCATGTGGAGTTCAAGAAGTCGAGCCTCCCAATCGCAGTAAAGAAATATAAGATTCAATTTATTCCGTCCCGTTTTCTGCAGGAGAGCAAGGAGGCATTATGTAAAAGGGTATTGAAGCTTGAGCAAGAAGTCGATGATTTGAGGGAGGAAAATTTCATCCTCAAACGTAAGCTGGCCAAGCTTACCACTACTCCACCACCATCATCTCCGAAGAAGGACACTTGAGCACATGGGTATGGGCACTCCCCTTGGCTTGTACCAAGCTTGGGGAAGGTGCCTCGATATCGTATCACCATCACTTTTATTATCTTTACCTACTTTTAGTTTGAACCTTAGTTATTTCGTGATCTAGTTTAATAAAAGTTTAGCATGATCTATTTTTGAGTGTTAGTTTCGTGATCCACCCATCTATGTAATCGAGTTGAGAGCTATATAATAAAGAGTAGTTTGAGCCTGTGTTTCTTTACTTTCATGTTTCAATCTTAGCAATGAAAATAACGAAAAAGATCATATGCTAATCTTATGGAAAGTAATGACATTACATAAAGAAAAGTGTAAGTGGTAAAATTTATTGGAGGATAACAAACATAGTATTAGTCAATGATGCAATTCATGAAAGAATTAATAAGGGAAGAGAAGATTCACATGCAAATATACTATATTGGACATCTTTTATGATTGTGAGCCCCCATTAAGTATTTTATGTCAAATTGTTGACGTTGGACAAGGAAGACAACGTAATGAGTTATGTTTGTTCATATTCACATAGAAGTTATATTGTTATAGATCCTCCAACATGTGGTGCCTGCCCAATATCTTTGCTAGCAAAAAATTCGCACTAGTAGAGATACTACTTGTGCATCCAAAACCCTTTAACCCAGTTTCATGTCATGAGAGTCCACTATATCTGCCTATGGATTGAATAAGATCCTTCAAGTAAGTTGTCATCGGTGCAAAAAGCAATAAAAATTGCCTCTAAATATGTCTGAACTTTTATTGTAAGGAAAATAAGTGTTGTACGAGCTTGTGATGGTAAAGAAATAAAAGCGACGGACTGCATAATAAAGGTTGCTATCACAAGGGGCAATATAACGTGATGTTCCTTTGCATTAAGAGCTCTAACATCCAAAAAACAAAAAGTGCATGACAACCTCTCCTTCCCTCTGCGAAGGGCCTATCTTTTACTTTTATGCATTTACTTTTATGTATTTACTTTTCATGCAAAAGTCAATAGTGTTCTCCTCTACTTCCTTTATATTTTTCTCTTTTGCAAGCATCATGTGGCGGGGAAAGATCTAGGCACATATATCCAGTTGGATATGAGTGATCATGAGTTATTATTGCTGACATCACCCTTGAGGTGAATAAGTTGGGAGGCGAAATCACAAGCCCTTATCTTTCTATGTGTCTGGCTGAAACTTTTGCTCCATATATATGTCGTGAGTGTTAGCAATCATAGAATACTAAATGATGGTTGAGTATGTGGACTTGCTAAATAGCTCCTACATGTGACCCTTCCTGAAAATATGATGAATTGTAATTGCATTGTTGACTGAGAACATAATTTGTTAGCTTTCAAGAAAGTTTATGCCTTATACTCCACTGTTGTGGTGAATTGTTACTTGCTCATAAGAAGTTAATGATAATAAATATTGCTGTTATAATAATGATCATGATGCTTCTATGTCTGTATTTTGTTTTTATCGACACCTCTCTCTCTAAACATGTGGACATGATTATCGATATCGGCTTTCGCTTGAGGACAAGCGAGGTCTAAGCTTGGGGGAGTTGATACGTCCATTTTGCATCATGTTTAGTACTGTTATTTATAGTGTTTTTAATCAATATAACACTTTGTGGAGTTATTCTAATGCCTTTTCTCTCTAAATATGCAAGATTCACACAAGGAGGGAGAATACCGGCAGCTGGAATTCTGGACCTAAAAAAGCTCTGTCAAGATACCTATTCTGCACAACTCCAAATGAGCTGAAATTTTCTGGAGAATTATTTTGGAATATATAAAAAATATTGGAAGCAAAAAGTACCAGAGGGGGCCACCCAGGTGCCCACGAGGCACCAGGGCGCGCCACCCCCCCCCCCAGGCGCGCCCTGGTACCTCGTGGGGGCCCTGGCCCACTTCTGGCCACCATTTTCTGGTATATAAGTGCATTTGACCTAAAAAAATATAGAGAAGACTTTTGGGACGGTGCGCCGCCGTCTTGAGGCGAAACTTGGGCAGGAGCACTTTTGCTCTCCGGCGGAGAGATTCTGCCGGGGATACTTCCCTCCGGGAGGGGGAAATCGTCGCCATCGACACCACCAGCGACCCTCTCATCGTGGGAGGGCTAATCTTCATCAACATCTTCACCAGCACCATCTCATCTCAAACCCTAGTTCATCTCTTGTATTCAATCTTTGTCTCAAAACCTCAGATTGGTACCTGTGGGTTGCTAATAGTGTTGATTACATCTTGTAGTTTATGCTTGTTGGTTTACTTGGTGGAAGATTATATGTTCAGATCTATTATGCAATTAAATACCCTACTGGTCATGAGCATGTTGATGATGTGTGAGTAGTTACTTTTGTTCTTGAGGACATGGGAGAACTCTTGTCATAAGTAATCATGTGAATTTGGTATTCGTTCGATATTTTGATGATGTGTATGTTGTGATTCTCTTAGTGGTGTCATGTGAACGTCGACTACATGACACTTCACCATCTTTGGGCCTAAGGGAATGCATTGTGGAGTAGTAATTAGATGATGGGTTGCTAGAGTGACAGAAGCTTAAACCCTAGTTTATGCGCTATTCCGTAAGGGGCTGATTTGGATCCACAGGTTTAATGCTATGGTTAGAGTAATCTTAATTCTTCTTTCGTAGTTGCGGATGCTTGCGAGAGGGGGTAATCATAAGTGGGAGGTTTGTCCAAGTAAGGGCAGCACCCAAGCACCGGTCCACCCACATATCAAATTATCAAAGTAGCGAACGCGAATCAAACAAACATGATGAAAGTGACTAGATGAAATTCCCATGTGTCCTCGAGAACGCTTTACTTATTATAAGAGATCGTTCCGGCTTGTCCTTTGCTACAAAAAGGATTGGGCTATATTGCTGCACACTTTGTTACTATTGTTACTTGTCACTTGTTACAAATTATGTTGCTATCAAACTACCTGTTACCGATAATTTCAGCGCTTGCAGAAAACACCTTGCTGAAAACCGCTTGTCATTTCCTTCTGCTTCTCGTTGGGTTCGACACTCTTACTTATCGAAAGGACTACGATTGATCCCCTATACTTATGGGTCATCAGCCATGTTGGCCGATCTGTCCTCCCCTCCTTGATAGGAGGAATCAAACCTTTTCCAGCACTTCTAGGCCGGATGTCCAACTTTGCCACAAATCTGGCAAGTCACCTTGGCAGCGGCGTTGTTGTAGCTGCCTCCGCCGCCATTTCCAGTGTTGCCGCCGCGGGCTCCCTGCTTGGAGAAGTTGTGGCCACGGTCACCACTATTGGCGCCGCCTTACTTGTTGGGGAACTTGCGGCTGTGGTCACCGTTGCCAATTTGTTCGGTGAAGCGGTCGTGAGCAGCCGCATTGGCAGATGACTGAGAGCCCCCTCCCCCCCCCCCCCTCACTGCGGAGGTTCATGCGGATCTCAAAGCTGAGGAGCTGAGAGTACATCTCCGGGACAGTGACGGGCTTGATTCGAGAGCACATGGCGGAGACCACCGGGTTGAACTCTTCATCGATCCCGGCAAGCAGGATATGGGAGACAATGACCTCTTCTTCAACTTTCTTTCCTGCGGTCATCAGTTCATCAGAGAGGGATTTGATCTTACCCACATAATCGGTGATAATGGCGTTGCCCTTCTACAGATTTGCAAGCGTCATCCGGACATTGACGATCCTGGCGCGAGTGTGGGAGGTGAGAATGCCCTCCATGGTGTTCCACAGCTCCGCCGCCGTGTGGCAGGAAGCCACCTGGATCGCCATCTCTCGCGGCAGCGTGGTCAGTAGGTAGGAGAAGACCTGCTGATCCTGCAAATACCACGTCTGAAACTCGGGGTTTGGCGCCTGGGTCGTCGTCTTCCCGCGAAGGAGCGACCTCAATGGTCATAGGAGGGACCATCTTTGTGGTGTCGACTGTCGAGGTAGTCCGCCATCTGTGCTCCTCTGATGGCGGAGAGGACGGTCACCTGCCACAGCACCTGGTTCCCCTTGGTGAGCTTCTTGGTTGCGGCATGAGCAAATGGAGATGAGGGGAAGGAACTTGAAGAGCTCGCCATGGATGATTGCGAGGCTAGCTCTGATTACCATGTAAAGTTCTATGCGTGGAAGCGTATGCCGATCAGCAGGGACGCGTGAGTGTTATATAGATTAACAGAATTACAGAATGGCGGCAGGTAGTTAGTAGACTTGACCCCTAGGCGAAGCTATACAAAGATAAGGATCATCTCTAACTACCTGCCATGTACAACACACACATACACACCACGTACAAGCTGTCACGCACACAAACACATGTATAGCTCGGCCTATGGGTCAAGTCTACTAAGTACCTGCCGCCATATTGCAATTCTGTTAACCTATATAACACTCAGCGTCCCTGCTGATTGGCATACGCTTCCAGGCATTCGCTTTCAGGCATAGAACTTTACAGTGTGCGACTGAAGTTGTTAACAGTCCATGTTTCCTCGCGTCGTTGGCAAGTTACTGCAACATAGCAGCTAGTAGAACTAGATATATATTACTCAAACAAGGGAATTGCACATAGAGTGTTCTCCAAGTTTATGTCATTTTTATTTGTCCAGAATTTCTTCTACTAAATTGTGGTTTAGTTTCCGCCAAGTAAACAAAAGGACCACCACAGAGCAGGCCGCTATGCAACATTGTGGCTTCATTTTGTCCTCTATTTACACCTACCAGTTTCTACTGTCATAACTGCACCAAGGATAAATATCTACTCCGTTTTGAAAGGGGAAGACAGAGGGATCAGTGTTACGACAGAGAGGACATCTTCATCCATAGCTCTTCCCCCAGTTATTAAACAGGGCCATGTGTTTCCACTTGTGAGTTCAGAACAAATAAATCCCCAGTGGCGATGATGTTGAGCCGGCGAAGATCGCCGGTAGTGGCTTCGCTACAGCTGCTGCCGGTGACAACTCTTCTGTTTCTATGGGTCTTAAGCTGTAAGTACTTGATACATGCTGCAGTTTGCTCCTCTGTTTCTGAGACATAATCCTTTCAGCAAAACACTGTTACCACTATCAAATGATGAATATCATCATTATTTTTGGAAGGTGGGCATGCAACAGCAAACACTGACATAGCTAACATGACGGCACTCCAGAAACATGTCTCCTTTTTCGACCGTAATAAGGATGGCATCATTACTCCTATAGAAACATTTGAAGGTAATTGTGCTTAACTGCTTATGCAAAAAATCTCTAAAGAAATGTCATTGTTGAGAGTTTGTGGAGCTAAAGACTCACATGTGTCTGCATTTCTTTTAACAGAGAGCATGTTTACTGTTTGTGGAGCAGAATTTAACACAGTTTTTTTTTTTGCGCAACAAATTTAACACAGTTAGATGACTTGTAAATAATATAGAAAGCAAATTCAGAAGCTCAACTTGTGCCGCATAAACCAAAAAAAAAAAAAAACTAAGGCATGTTAAATTAATTCCTTTGCCGTGTTTGTAGTATCTTCTTGATTTTGAATAACTATATTTGGGACAAGGGCTAACATTATATTTCCCTTTAGCACAACTATGACATATATATTAACTAATTATGGTCTGCTGATGTTAAAAAAAATCAATTTTACATGTGCCTAAATTACCAATGTATGGTCCATGTGTTAACTAACTTGTTACTTCAAGATTTCTCGGGTAGTAGGCTAGTTTTTTTTTTGAAACGAGGCAAAAGACTTGCCATTTTCATTGATTAAGAAGGAGTGAGAATTGCCCGGTTAATTGGCGGAAAACCGGGACCCGATACATCCAACCCACATAACATGGGTACCACCGGCCAACCTGGCCACCGACATGGGATCACAGAGCTACAAACAGCTGCACCGACACCATGACGGCACATGCCAACAGAAGGCCACACGCGCGAACAACCGACAGCTCCGACTCTGACGACGATCATCACAAGGGAAATATGCAGGACTTGCGCCGACCGTGCCCTCCGTAACCGACCACCGAGCGCCTATCATCGTCACCGCATGGACACATTCCACCACAGCTCCGACTTTAAAGCAACCAAGCAACCAACGGAAGAGCACCTCGGACACGCCGGGAAGATCCGACTACCGAAGCCCGAGCCGCGACCAAAGCTCCTCTCGACGTCATCATCGTTGCCAAACAGAAATCAGCGCCCCCAAAATGGCCGCCTCAGCAAACTACGTGGCGAAGATGCCGCAAACCACGCGGCGAAGATGCCGCCATCCACTGGTCCCCAGGTTGTGGCCGCTCCGAGACGATGCCCCCAAGGAGGAAGAAGACGTGAAGGCGCCTTCATCGCCCGATCCCGAAGATCTGAGGTTTCCCTCCGGAGCCAAGGCCGCGGGGAGGGGGAAGGAGCACCACACAACAGCAACGCTTCCAAGAAAGAGCACGACGCCCGCGGGCGTCGCCGTCGCCGGATCCGGCAGAGGTCGGACATAGGATTTCTCCCAGAGATGCTCAACCACCACCTGCCCGCACCTGCGCTGCCAACAAACCCCATCCTGTCGAGGCCGACCCTGCACTGGCCGTGGGATCCCACGACCCACCACGTCCAGACGCGCGCACCACCCCCCAGCCGAAGCCGCTTCCACCAAATCCCCGCCCCGGCAGCCTCCACCACGCTGCCAGCCACGCCGGGCTAGCAAGCCGGCCAGAACCGCAGCACCAGGCAGGAAGGGGGGGCCGCCACCCCTAGCCATGGTGTGTTTTGGACTGAGGCATACAGACTTACCTTCCAACGTGCAGTAAGGGCACAAACCACTGGTTAGTGCGGCGGTTAGAGCTAGTCTAATCACCTTTTATGTTTATTGGTAATTTGATGGCAAATATATAAATAAGCTTAGAGGAGAACGGATGTTTGGCTCTCAGCCTCCATGGAGGCCTTTTTTTTGAAAAATTCAAAATTCAAACTTTTCGGTTTCAAAAAAATCTGAAAAAAATTGTGCAAGTAAACAAGGATGTTATGTGTATGTGTGTAAAATTTCAGGAAGAAATACGTTAAAATGCGACCTGTACAAAAAAGACAAATTCATGGCCTGGGAGGATGAATAGTATCATGTGTTAAAAAGCCCCAAATTTGTCTTTTTTGCACAGCCCTCGTTTCAACGTATTTTGCCCTCAAAATTTACACACATGTGTGTTATGCCTTCATGTATATCTGTATTTTTTTTAGATTTTTTTGAAATGTAAAAATATGAATTTCGATGAAATTTGAAATTTGAATTTGGAGGCTTCCATGGAGGCCGAGCTCCAAAGGCAATTTTCGAGCTTAGAGGGATTTCAAAAAGAAAAGCTTAAGCCGAATTTGAAGGATAAGGGAAGAACTAACAAACTTGAAAATAAGCTAAACAGACTGATACTATCCTGATTTGAGAATTAAAGAGACTTGATGATGGTGGTCCATGCTCCTTATCCTTGCGTTGAGGGATATATGTTGGGTCCCATGTGTCAGAACTAATACGTTCATATATATTTATTATTATGATAATATATTTTATCTTGTAGGATTTGTTGCAATTGGTTGTGATGTTGCATATTCTAGAGACTCTGCCTCCTCCGTGCATGCTGCCCTTGGTCCTATAACAAGCCCGGTATGACTACCTCAAACATGCATGTGCGCACACAGACAATGAACCTAATATTTTTGTGTTCAATTCAGGTTGATGCACCATTGCCCCACATTAATATTCACATAGACCTAATCCACAGAGCAATGCATGGAAGTGATACAGGTGCATTAGATGCCAAAGGAAGGTAATTCAAATCACCTACTGATGTATCTGCATATCTGGTACATATCACCATGCATGCTGTCAAGTAAAAGAAATATGGAAGTGATACAGGTGCATTTTTATTAATTTATTCAAATCTATACATATACTAAACATGTCAAGCTGTAGGTTTGTTCCCCAAAAATTTGAGGAAATATTCAGAAAGCATGCAAAAGTTAGACCAGATGCGCTGGCATCCTCGGAGGTGGAAGAGATGATCCTAGCAAATCGAGATCCACTGGACCCTCGATCATGGTAATTTTCGTTGGAACTTGGTTATTTGTTAATTGCATTCTTGAGAACCAATAGAGGCGTTCAACACGATTCTATAACGCAGGTTCTCGTGCCAACTAAAGAAATGTCTCCTTTGTAATAGCATGTAAGAAAGTTACTGGAGGGATGATAAGTTATGGATCTTAAATTCGACTAAGTTTGCGTTTCTTATAAAAATATAGGTTGGCGCCTATAAAAGAGTGGGGGCTGACATACAAGCTCGCGAGTGATAAGGATGGTTTTCTTCACAAGGATAGTGTAAGAGGTATATATGATGGAAGTGTGTTTGTCAAGTTGGAGGAAAAGAGATCTCTTCAGAGTGAAATATGATGCACTATACCATTGTGTGCTTGCACAACATTGGGAAACCTAGGTGTTCTTATAGTATTCAAATATGATATATATTGTTCAAGTGTATTTGATGCACATAATTATTTGGATTTTCTTTTGTAAGGAAACATAGTGTGTCAACTAGCTGGCAGAATACGATATGTACTATTAAGCAATGTGTTTACGTTGCAAGTCACATGTCAATTTGTAAATTACAATTGCTTATTGTTTATTGCACCGACATCTTAGCTATAGTTAGCTTGATCAAGTACCATTTTCAATCCATATCCCACCACATTCACACCTGCTCTCATTTGCATATCCTTATGTTATCCAGTGATACTAGTGCTGATTTGATTTACACTACGGGAATCAGCTAATTTGCCGTCTGCCATAGTAGACGGCAAAGAACAAGACCACCGACGGCAAACCTCTTTGACGTCTGCCACGGACGGCAAACACTTCCGGCACTGAAAGTCACGGTAATGACTTTTTTTGCCGTCTGCCTAACTACAGCGGACGGCAAAGAACTTTGCCGTCTGCTTTCCTGGCCAAGCTGACGGCAAAGATCATGGACGGCAAATAATAGCTGTTAGCCCCGTTAGGTGGCTAACGGCAGACTTTGTCGTCTGCCGGCGGACGGCAAACTTTGCCGTCAGCCCTATGACGTCAGCAGACCCGTGGCTAACCGTCACTTCTGCTTAGTGTTTGCCGTCTGCCAGGCTTGTCTTTGCCGTCTGCCAGCAGACGGCAGAATGACCAAATGGTCAGACCTGATGCCCCCAGGTTGCACAGGTTGCTGCCACGTGGCACCTTTGCCGTCCGCCTACCGACGGCAAAGGGCTTTGCCGTCCGCTGGCAGACGGCAAAGTGCATGTATTGCCACTATTTTGTTTGTTTTCTGTTATTTCCCTGCATTTTCAAAACACAAATATGATATATATAGCAGTCCATCAATGCATATGCCATGTATCCAACATCTAGCAGTCCATCAATGCAAGAGAACACATAGGGTATTAAAATATCCAATACATACATAGTTTCACGGAGTTCATCCATATATACATACATAGTTTCACATTGTTCATCAATACAAATCAAAACAAAAACTAAACACTAGCAGTCCATCAATGCCAGCTTCCATGAAGTGAATCAAACCTGCAAAAATGGGAGTAAGAAAGTTAGAAGAAGAAGAAGAAGAAGACTAGAAGAAGAAGAAGAAGAAGAAGAAGAAGAAGAAGAAGAAGAAAGAAAGAAAGAAAAAGAATAAGAATAAGAAGGAGTAGAAGATGGAGAAAAAGAAAGAAGAGAAAAAGGAAGAATAAGAATATATTTTCTTCTTCTTCTCCTTTTCTCATCTTTCTTCTTCTCTTCTATCTTTTTATCCTTTTCCTTCTCATTCTTCTTCTTTTATTCTTTCTTTTTCTTCTCTTTCTTCTTCTATTCTTTCTTTTTCTCCTCTTCCTTGTTTTTCTTCTTCTTATTCCTTATTTGTGTCATTTTAGAGCTAACTTAGGTAATTATGCCATTTTTGAGCTAACTAAGCTTATTATGTCAATTTGGAGGAAAATAAGGTAAGTATAGGTCATTTTTGTGCTAACCTAGGTAATTATGCCATTTTTGAGCTAACTTAGGTAAGTATAGGTCATTTTAGAGCTAACTTAGGTAATTATGTCATTTTGGAGGAAAATAAGCTAAGTATATGACATTTATGAACTAACCAAGGTTATTATGCCATTTTTGAAATGAATAAGCTAATTATGTCATAAATGAACTAAATAAGCTAATTATGTCATTTTGGAGGATAATTAGCTAAGTATATCTTTTTTGGGGAAAATAAGCTAAGTATGTGGCATAATAGGGCTAACTAGCATGTACGAAGCTAAGTATGCATTTGTTAAGCAAAACACTAGAGAAAACTTACCGTCGTCGTCATCACAGAGGTCAAGCACCGGGGTTGCTCTAGCAGCCGCGATCACCTGGAGAAGGTTGCCCTGGAGAAGGGGTGTGCGATGCGGCTCCGGAGTTATGCTGCACCAAAGATCATTTGCAAAGTCTCGTTAGCATGATGACACTCAAATGTTAAGACTAGTAAATAATGACCATTTAAATGAAACTCACCGTTCCCGCTCTAGTAATGAGCGGCATCGGCGGAGGGGTCTGACCGGTCTTCTCGTACATAGACTGCACTTTTGGTTTTGACGAGTCAGTCATATTAGTTAGTAATGAAACGAACATTATGTGCATGATTTGGCTAATATGCAGAAGAAACTTACCACGAGGAGCTCGTACATGGCCCGGTGAGCCGCGTCATTCCGTGCCCTCTCCTCCTCCAACAACCTAACCGTCTTCTCCTCCGCCAGCAGTTCCTTCTCCGCCGCCACCCGGTCCCTCTCCTCCAGAAGCGCCTGGGTTGTCGCTCTCTCTTTCTGAAGAGCAGCCTGCAACACCACTCCTCGTTAGCATTGTAATCATCGATGGCCACACACACAATGTAATGGAGGAAAGATATCTGAGTCCGTATAACTAACCTTGATGGCGAGATCGACTGGCCGTGGACGAGTCCTTATCTCAGGAAAGGAGCTCGTTTGGCGCGCCTTGATCTCCGGGAGAGTGCGAGGACAACGTATCGGTCCATCTCCAATGGCTAATGAGCCATGGGGCCTCTCGCCACCAGATATCATCACCAGCTCTGGATCAATAGGATTCTGGCTCGGGTTAAAGTCCTCCCCTTTCCTCGCCTTCCCCTCCTGGTTGTACCTCACGAGCTTGTGGTGGGAGGAGATGTTGGTGAAATTCTCTGGATGATCGAGGTCAGACTCAGAGAATGCCTTGGCCTTCTTCTACGAGGCAGTATGGGCCATGGCATAGAGGTCGTACACCTCAGGCACCTCTGTGTTATTGTGTCGTGCCTAAAAGAGAGGAACAAAGTATTAGTAAAGGGCTCAAGCTAGCATGAAGAATGAATTGCATGAATCATGAAGCAAACCACATACCCAGTTCCGCCCGAACTGATAGAAGTTGGCGCTGCCTTGATGGTGTGGCACACCAACCATTTGGGCACGCCGGTCCTTGGCATTGTCATGGACGGCTCGCCAGCGGCCTGTGCACCACTCATCCACCAACGCCTCCCAACAATCCATCTTATCCGCACACCATCTCGGGGGCACCTAAGTTAGTAAAGAGAAATTTGAGCGCTACGCCTACGAATCAAATCAAGGAAACTAAGTACAATGCCTTAAGAATAGGTAATTACCTTCATGTACTGATCCTTCTTCAGAAACTTAGCCCGACACGACGGCTTGTCCTTCTTAATACCACGCTTGGCGTAGTAGTCTCGAACAGCCTGCGGCCGAGCCTCGTGCCGTAAGTTTTGTAGTAGGCGCTTGCACTCGGTATCGATAACCTTTGCCGCGTCCTCCTCGTATCCCTCCTCACACCTGTAGAAGGTCTGCAATCAAACGAGACAACACTGATTAGTACAATAACTAGCTATTGTTAATTTTTAATTGTGTAAAGGAGAAATTACCCAAAAGCTTCTGATCACCATCTCGGCCCTCGTGTGGCACAAGACACCGTCGATCATCTCCTCCGGCGGGGCCGGGGCAGCCAAGTAGTGCTCCCAGCTCAATCCTAGCTCTGGAAGCTGACCCTCACCGGGCAACGTGACAAACCCCGGGAAATTTTGTCGGCAAAGCACACCAAGGACGGTGTTGGGCCTGCGGACGTCACTGGCGTGTACCCAACCCCTGCAGTATGACAAGGCCAACACATTAGATATTTGAAGAAACGTGAAGGCAAAATGTACAAAAATAGTAAATGCACTTACTTCTCCCCATCAGGCCTAATCACTGGCCTCTGCTCGCGGGTCGCCGGCAGGGCGAGAGCCGTGTACCACCACGCTGGTACACTGTGGCCCCCTCAACCACCTCGCCCTCACTATCAGTACACTCATCCCCGCCACCATCAGCATGGCCACTCGCCCCCTCAGGCGGATCCGGCCAGGTACCCCATCCGGACGTCTCCTGGGACGTAGCCTGCTCCGAAGTCTCGTGGCCCGAAGCCTCTGGGACCGGAGTCTCGTGGGCCGAAGGCCCGTCGACCCGAGGCTCGTGGTCCGGAGTCCCCGTAGCCTCCACCTCAGACGGGTCCACCCTAGCAGTCATGTGCTCGGGTGAATCAGCTGGGGGTGGCGGCGAGGAAGGCGTAGCAGCCTGCCTACCTCTCCAGCGGCCACGTCCTGATCTACATCCTCTCTTCTTCCCTCCCCGACCTCCTCTCCCGGTGGGCAACGACGCCGACGAAGAAGCGCCCGCCGGTGTCCCCAAATTGTCTAACAACGCTCTCCGGAGAGGTATGGGTGGAATGGAAGTACCCCTCCCGCGGGCCGCCGACGAAGTACCCGCGGAGCTCTCTGGACCCGCGCCCACCATCTTTCAACACCTGCCATGACAAAGAGTAAACGAAATTAGTATAACATAAAAAAATTGAATACATGACATGAATAATAATATGTATATAATTTAAGTTGGGATGCATACAAACTAATAGTCTGGATCGTCTATATATGCTTCGGGATCAATAGATGCATCATCATCATCACTATCACGCGTGTCGTCATGAATGACGTGCTCATCGGGTTCAGCGGCATCAACATGTGGAAGGCCTTTCTGTAATCGGTCAAGCATTGGCAGGTCATCCGCAGCAGTAACCTCTTCTTGTTCCGGATCTTCTTGTTCCGGCTCTTCTTGTTCCGGCTCAGGGGTGAAGTCGGATTCACTGTCGCTGTCTACTTCCATGTTCTGGGGTGAAGTAGAGCGGTTCTTGAAACGATTTTTGGAAAGACGTGTTTCTTGGAAGAATTCGCCTTCATATGTGTCTGGGTTAATGTGAGGTTCATAATCCTCTTCATTGGGGGGAGGTGGTCTAACACGTGGCGGCACTTCATAAACGACATCCCAACCATTCAGATTTGCATTAGTTTGGCAGGCCCACGGTAGATAGAAAACTTGGGTCGCCTGTTGAGCCGTAATATAGACATCGGGAACATCTAAATGGGTGCTTTGTTTGATTTCGACTAGCCCTATATGTTCATGAGTCCTTCTAGTCTCCTTCGGCTGGAACCAATAACATTTGAAGACTACGACGTTCGGTGGGTTTTCACCATAGAATAGAAGTTCATAAATTGCTTCAACTCTTCCATAATACTCGGTACCTCCTTCGCCGATAGCAGAGACACTACAATTTGTAGATTTTCGGTTGGCCATAGATAGCTCTTTGCCAAAGGTACGAAAGCGATACCCGTTGATGTCGTATTTCTCAAATGAATGGACCTTATAGTCAAAACCATTAGCGGCTTGTCTCAATTCGGTGTCCATAGACTCTGAATTAGCCTACAAAAGTTTAATACGAAAGGATTGTTGCATTAGCCGCAAATTAGACCAAGAAATGAAATGGTCTATTAATGGTAATTACCGTTTGTTTGAACCAAGAGATGAAACCGGGATAGCCGCCTCCATGCTTTGCCAGAAGCTCATACTTTTCGATGGAATCATTTTGGATCACCGCTCCATCCGAGAATTTGGCGACGTATCGACTGTATCAAATATCCGGGAATAAGTGCAGTTCAAAGGAATTAGAAGATGCAAAACAATGTACCGAGAACTTACTCGATGTACGGCCGCACTTCTGTTAGGTTGTTGAAGATATACAACGAGATGGTCCGCCATTCTTCGATATCCAACCCTACTGGTTTCGAAGCACCGGCTGGTGCGAGCTTCCCTTTGAATAGGCTGAGGTTGGATCCACCTTTTTTAGGGTCGCCAGCATTGTACCGAGGCTTCGGATTATGCAAATGACGATTTTTGGCTTCGTAGTGTGCTGTCACGAAGTTTGCCGCCTCCTCGGTAATGAATGCCTCGGCCATCGATGCTTCAATTCTACGTTTATTTTTACATTTTGCTCGAAGCGTCTTCTGCATCCTCTCAGTTGCATAGCACCAACGATTTTGCACGGGCCCCCCCAATCTTGCCTCGGTCGGGAGATGTAAAATCAAATGCTGCATTTGATTAAAGAAGCCTGGTGGAAAGATCTTCTCTAACTTGCAGAGCAACTCCGGCGCCAACTTTTCCATGTCATCTATCACGGCAGGCGATAGTTCTTTCGCACAAAGAACACGGAAGAAATAGCTCAGCTCTGCCAGTACTAGCCATTCATCCTCAGGGATAAAGCCACGCAACATCACCGGCATTATCCGCTCAAGCCATATGTGCCAATCATGACTCTTGAGACCAAATATTTTCAATTTTTCAAGACTCGCTCCCCTCTTTAGATTCGCTGCATACCCATCGGGGAACATCAACTGCATTTTCACCCACAAGATAATTTCCCTCATAGCTGGCCTTCCAAGATTGAACCAGGCCTTTGGCTTCGTCCAGTTCTGCTTTCCTTTCGGTTGTCGCATGTTTTGTAATGGTCTATCACATAGAGTCTGCAGATCGACTCTAGCCTTAGTATTATCCTTTGACTTTCCATCTATGCCGAACAATGTACCAAAAAGGGCCTCGCCGATATTCTTTTCAGTGTGCATCACGTCGATGTTGTGTGGAAAAAGGAGGTCTTTGAAGTAAGGCAGATCCCACAAACATGTCTTGTGAGTCCAGGCGTGTTCCGAATTATACCCCTTGAAATACCCTGGACGCTCCGGATCAGGCTCGAGAGCGTTTAACTGATCCAGGATCTATTTGCCAGTCAACGCAGGTGGTGCAGAGTTTTTGACAACTCTACCTTTGGTGAAGTTCTTCTTGTCTTTTCTGAACTTATGGCGAGGATCCAGGAACTGTCTATGCAAGTCGAAGCAAAAATACTTGCGACCCGCCTGCAGCCAATGAAACTGAAGAGCTGCCTTGCATGTGGGGCACGGGAAACTTCCATGCGTACAACAGCCAACGAATAGCGCATACGCCGGCAAGTCATGCATCGAGTACAGGTTATCACGTACCTGCACCCGGACGTCGACAGGTTATCACGTACCTTCATGCACGGTTGGTGAACAATCAGATCCCCACAACCACGAGCGGTGATCAGGGACGGCACATACTCTGGTCACTACCGGAGAAAACAGTTCGAGGCAAATAGGCCATACCGGTGCAAGGGCAAGCGAATGTAGATGGTAAAAGCGTCGTGGTGCCGGAGATTCTTGAACATGACTGTTCTTGGTGCAGTGGTTGATCATTGGAAATGGCGGTGTGGAGCTAGAGGCTGGGTTCGCGCACGTCGGCGAACCCCCGCGTGGCGCGGGCGTGTGCTTTGCAGATGTGGGCAATCCGCACGGCGAGCCCAGCTTCGAGGCGGACGAGATCCCGGATGGCGGCGCTGGCAGGAGGCCCGGGCACCGTTGAGCACCGAAGAGGCCGGCTGGGGCCGAGTCGGCCCTGGAGACAAACGATGAGACTGGCCCAGGTATATGGTTCTAGGGCATGTTTGGTTGGTCGCACGCAGCCCATACAAGCTTGGGATGTAAAATCGGCATGTTTGCTTAGGCCCCGCTTGGAATCCCTGTATAGTTTTACAACCGTATGTGATTTACCCCTGTATATTACCGGAGACCAGTAGAATACAACCGCATATATTCCCCCTTGTACAGGGTGTGCTTGGTTCGTCGGATTTCTCGTCGGCTTGGCGCGCCACCGTGCAACCGGAGAGGACGTCGCCCTGTACAGGGTGTGCTTGGTTCGTCGGATTTCTCGTCGGCTTGGCGCGCCACCGTGCAACCGGAGAGGACGTCGCCCTCAAGTGACTCATCCACACGCCCCACGACGGCAGCGGCAAAAGGAGGCGCCGTGTCAACGTGCTCCACCGAGACCTGCTGCATGAGGCGTGCTACCTCCCGGCGTGCCGTGGCCACCCCTCCGTCGTCGGCTTGCACCAGGCAGTGCAGCCTCGTCCTGGAGCACATCGGCCCGAGCCTCAGCCACGTTCTGCATGGTCGCTGCTGGCCGTTCATGGAGGAAGAGACGCGCCACATCATGCGGCAGCTCTTGAGCAGCGCCGGGAGGATGCACCACCGCAGCATCGTCCACCGGGACATCAAGCCCCGGAACATCCTCGTCGGTGGCGAGGGTGTGGTGAAGATATGTGCGACCTTAGGCTGGCGAGCGCGCCGCCGCCGCGGCTGCTTTCCATGGGCACTTGGTGCTCCGGCGGCTGCGCGGCGGCGGCGGTGGCCCGAAGCTCGGCGGCGCGCGGACACCCATGGTGACGGAGGTGGACGCTAGGCGTCGGTGGCGGGCCGTGGTGGTGGAGCCGACACGGCAGGAGGCAACGGCGCTGGCTCCCGCGAACGGCGGCGGTGGCGGTGTGTTCCTATAGAGCCGCTGCGGAGCTTGCGTTGGTTGTGGATACGAGGAAAAACGACGGCCCGAGCAGTGTTTTGGAAACCGGCGGATTGCCAGCGGATTACAAGCGTATCGTGGAACCAGGCGTAAAGTTTACCATCCAAAAACGTCATTCCAAGTAGATCGCCTGATTTTCGTTACAGGCGTATTTTTTCCGCGTGTAAACGGCTAGAAAACGACCATCCAAGCGCGGCCTTATGTGGATTGCATCGAAACTCTGGCCGACATGCTTTTTAAAGCAGCAAGGTCTGGTTGAGAAAGAACCCTCGATCGTTTCCTCTCGGCCCGAGTAAGCGCGTTTGCAAATGCTTGGATTCGAGATAAGTTTCGCACAAAAATGATGTACGTCAACATTGTGATTACATTACCATGATCGGTTTCTAATTTTGTTGATTGTAAATCTTAAATTTCGTGTTTATGTTTGGACTTTTTAGATGACTTTTTTCAAATTGCTCGCACACATGTTCACCTCTCATTGTTTCAAACAACTCTCATGTTGTAATTTCCTTTTATTCGATGCTCATAGACAATGTTTTTCAAGTGTGGTGGTGTGAGTAAGTTCATCATGTAGACAAGATGCAAGATTAATCATCGGTGCACACGTAACCAAAAAACCGAACATTGCATCTGAGGAGCACAGACATGCAACCAACTGCCATACTTGTGTTTCTGCTCTCATGCAACCTATGGCTTTGTGGGCAACCAAACGTAATGCACAACATAAACCAAACCTTGTATTCATGCAGCCAAGCTATAACAGGCCACAAGTGCGAGAAGGAGAAAATTGATGCAGGGAATAAAAAACACGTCCGTAGAATTTACACGAGCCGGCCACCGACTATGGTGTGGTATCATGGAACCGATTTCGCACATAGGTCAATGAATAGGGGTACGTTTGTGACTAGCTTGTAGCAAGACAGAAGCACACCCCACCTCACGAAAGGCTAGAGCGGGTCAGTCAAGCCGTGTCTTCGTTCAGTTGCTTCTTTGTTTGGTTCATTTCTTTTTTTTCCTTTTCTCTCTCTTTTACTTTTTATTTACATTTCAAAATATTATATTTATATTTTCAAAATTAATTAACTTAGTTTTTAAATATTCACCCCACATTTAAACATGTTTGTGCAATGTAAAAGCTTCTTCGGGAGGTTTTAAAAGAAATTATACAATTAAAAAAAAGTGTGCGTGAAATTTAAAATATGTTTAAAAACATGTTCATGGTATTTAAAAATAATACATGAAAATATATATTTGTTCTTGTAATTTGTAAAAAAAATCATAGTATCATTCAAAATACTGTTATTGACATTCTAAAAAGGTGCACATGTCTAAAACATAATTCATGACATTTTTAATAAGTGTTAAAAATATATATATAATTGTTTGTGTAATTTAAATAAAATACCCCCCCCCCCTTCCAGAATATAAGGTGTATTGTTTTTCGTGCAAATCAACCATTTGAATGTTTGACCAAGATTATAGAATCAACTAACAATATCACAAAAAGATAAAATATGAAACTACTTTTCATGATGGATCAAATGATATAAATTGTGTATTGTGGACATAGATATATTTTTCTGAAAACTCGGTCAAACATGGCCTCGTTTGACTTTTGAAAAAACAAATACACCTTATATAAAGGAACGGATGGAGTATTTAGTAGTATTGTTCAATAAATGTTCATGACATTTAAAAAATTATTCATATGACTAAAAAAATATGTTCATGGTATTTTTGGAAAACAATGAACGTGTCTTTAGAAAATATTCAAAGTGTAAAATGTTTGACGTTTATTTGACAAATATTCAACATGTGTTCATAAAAATGTTCAACGTCGATTAAAAAATGTTCAGGATGCATCTGAAAAATGTTTTTAATGTCTTCAAAAATTGTTGGACGTGTATTTGTAAAAATGTCAATGTGTACTACACAAACAGGGGAAAAGTAAAAATTGCAGAAAAAATTTAAAAAAAGAAAAAAGAAATTGAAAACAAGAAAAGGGAAAAGGAAAATAAATCAAAAGGTAAACCAATAAAAACATATAAAAAGAAAATAAAAAAACCTGGGAAACAATGGCTAAACAAGGCGGAAGGTTCGCAAACCAATGAATAAGGTACATTTTTAAGGACAATCCTTAATGTCCGTGGAAGCGAGACCTCCTAGTTGACCGGTCGACGGTTGACCGATCAACTGTTGACTTTCAAAAAAGTTTTTTTTTATAAAATCAAAAAAAAATGGGAAAAGTTCGCAAATTCAAAAAAGTTCACAGATTTGAAAAAGGTTCACAAAATCCAAAAGTTCATGTAATTCGAAAAAAAAACTTGATTTTGAAAAAAAATGTTTTCAAATTCAAAAACAATTATGGTGATTTTGAAAAAAATACACGTATTTTTTAAAAAGTTCTCAGATTTGAAAAAAAGTCATCGATTTTGAAAACAAATTTCAGAATTTTTTAAAGTTCATGGATTTGAAAAAAATCACATTTTTTTAAAAGTTTGCAGCTTTTTAAAAATGTTTGCGGATTTGAAAAAAGGTCATCAATTTTGTAAAATTCACAAATTTGAAAAAAAAATGCAGTTTTTTTAAAGTTCATGGGTTTGAAAAACATTCAGGCATTTGAAAAAAAGTTCATGATTCATAAAAGAGTTTGCGAATTAAAAAAATGTGCATGAACTTGAAAAAGATCATGAATTTAAGAAAAGTTCATGGTTTTATATAAGAAAACAATGAAAAAAAGAAGGAGAGGGAAAAATTAGAAGAAAAGACGGCCAAACAAAGCTAAAAAAATAGAAAACTAAAACAGGGAAATCACTGCTTTTTTAGCATTACATTCGAGGAAGAAAAAAGAAGTAGACTAGGCACAACAGGGAAGTTGTCCAACTTGGTTACTGACCAAGAGGTGTGGAGTTCGAATCACATCGCAAACACTTTTTTTGAAGGTTAAGAGAAAAGGAAAGAAAGAAAAGGAGTGAATGGGCCGGGGCCAGGGTGGAGGGGGGTGTGCGCCGGTTGGCGAAATAGCCTATAACCAGCGCTTAAGGCGCGAATTGGATCGGGGAATAGAAGCCTCCTAAAATCGCTCACATACAACTCCTCTTGGCAAACCAATCCTTACCTAATGTATATTTTTTAGGAGATTCCTTAATGTACAGAGAAGCCTCCTAAAATCGCTCGGTTACAACTCCTGTTGGGTCGGCCCACTTGAGAGAATGCTTGAGTCGAGATATATATAACTCTTGCAGCTGAATAGACCAAACGCGTACCACCACAATGCCAGTTGGGCCAACCCTGTGTGTGTGAGGCACCGTTTGTTCTTATGCTCCTTCCTCCTTTCAGTCGACTTTTCTGGTCTTTAGTTGTTTTTTGGGTTCTCTTTTCTTGGCTTCTTCTTATTTTCTCATTTTCTTTCTTATTTCATTTTTAAAATTTCTAATACTTCTTTATTTTTCTAAAAATCCTTGAACAATTTTAAAATCCATGAATAATTGTTAAAAATCCATTAACATTTTTAAATTTTTTGAAGATTTCTTTAGAACATATGAAATATTCTTAACATTAGCAAACATTTTATCAAAAAGATCAATATTTTATGTTTTAATGTGTGAACATATTTAAATTTCTCAAAAAAATCTAAAAAATCATGATTTTTTTAAAATTTGTGAATATATTTTTGCAAATTATATTCATCTTTTAAAATTCATGATTTTTTTTGAAATGCATGATTTTTTCCCCACATTTCCTCTCAAGTGTGTGAAATAAAATACTTACTGCAAAAAAATGTAGGAGCCTTTACGCTAAATGGGTCGTGGCCCATAGAGATGCAGATGCACGCTACCTTGCTATTCCATGCATTGCACACGGAATAGGAGGACTCCTGTGGTATTAGGACCGGAGAGCATGAAATTGGGTCCAGCTACCATCCATGCTGCGGTATTGCCGAAGTTTTTAATAAATGACATGGAGGGACATGATGGTTCGAAAAATTGACATTTATATAAAAAATGACACATCACTATAAATGGACCTAAAAGACAGAAAATTATATCCATGTCATTCCCTTTTGCACACATGACCGCAAAGAAAACACAAAAAACAAAAACAATCAAGTCATGGAGAAGGATTTGCCACCTTCTCGGACCATGCCTTTCGCCATCTTTTGGCAAAGAGAAAGGGCCTCTCCATCGAAAGTTGAAGGAGGGAGCGTGGTAAATTGTCAGCGATCCTTCGGTGATGGGCATTCCACCCTAGCCGCCCAAAAAGCTCATTGGAGATCCCTTGTCGATTGATCTGCAACTCCGGTGGCGGAGGTCGAAGGAGCTTGTCGATGATAGTTTCATGATCCTTGGAATCCCCTAATCTGAACAAGCTAAGTTCACCTCCCTCACCTTTTCCCCTTTTGTCTCCATGATGACAAGGAGTAAATATGTGTGTGAACTATTTGTAGAAATTTATATCTCAGTCATTTTTGGAAAATATTTGACACATCTTTCAATCAATTTCAGAAAATATTGAACACATATTTCAGTTCATTAAGGGAATGTATTGTTAGACTTATGGACTCTCTTCAAATCTTGGTTGTTGGTGTTTTAATTACGGAAAGCAGTTGGCTGGATTTTGATGCCATGACTTCGACCTCTTCTTTCGAGTTGTGTTACGACATGGCCCAGTTTCTCCAACCCTCTGGACTGACGATGAATGATTGCAAGTTTGTGTTGCTTGGGATGATGTCCCAACCGATATTCCATCAGCAGTTACTAGACCTCGTTTCCAACAACGAATGGCTATTGCAGTCTTCAAAACCTAGTATGACGGGATTTTGCATGTGTTCCTTTTCCTTACTGTTGGCTCAATGAAATTTTTCAAGCCCTGGCAGACGACATACAATCGAAGGAATAAGATGGACATTATGATTTGCTGGTCATTTTATGTCTTGTTGTCTTTCTGTTGTAGCATTGGCTGTTTTTCTTAATAATATTCTATTTTAAATGTTCTTTGTGTGGCTTTCTAAAAAACTGTTACTCCCTCCGATCCATAATAAGTGTCATGGTTTTAGTTTGATGTTTGATTTTTCCCTTAAAAACTGTTACGTACTTGATTTCTTTTGTGGGAACATCAACTGTTACCTTCCCTGGTAGGGTGAAAAATAGAAAAGTAAGATGCGTCGTATCTAGTAGTATTATTTTAGTGGAGGCAAACACATTCACAGGTACAATGCTATACTGGTGACAGTGACCTGTATGGGTGATTAGCTCCTTATAAACCCTTTTGAGCCTACTCCACACTCAAGACACTTGCACAACCACACTCTCTCCCTCGCTCCTGTCCTAGCTTCCTCGGCTTCCCAAGTCTGCCGAAGCATCAAACACTAGCACTTCCAAGCCGAGAAGTTCCAAGCATGTGGAAGTTTCTCGCAGCAACGGCGCTACCGATCCTGATCTCGCTGCTCGCCGTGTGCGCGCACGGCGCCGACGACTACACGGCGTTCGTGTACGCCGGGTGCTCTCAGGCGCGCTACGACGCCGGCACCCAGTACGCCGCGGACGTCGACACCGTGCTCTCGACCCTCACCGACACCGCGGGCTCTACCCCCTACGCCAACTACACCCCCCCGTCCGGCGCCGCCACGGGCCTGGTCGGGCTCTACCAGTGCCGCTCCGACCTCCCCGCCGCCGTCTGCGGCGTGTGCGTGAAGGCGTCCGTCTCCAAGCTCTCCTCCCTCTGCAACTCGGCCGCCGGCGGGGCGGTGCAGCTGCGCGCGTGCTTCGTCCGCTACGGCAACGACTCGTTCCTCGGGAAGCCGGACACGACGGTGCTGTTCAAGAAGTGCGGCGGCGAGAGCGGGGACGCCAGCGTCGCGGCGCTGCGCGACGCGGCGCTCGGCGCGCTCCAGGCCGCGTCGTCCCCCGCGACCGACGGCTCGTACCGCGCCGGCGCGGCCGGGTACGTGCAGGCCATGTCGCAGTGCGTGGGGGACCTCGGCGCTAAGGCGTGCACCGACTGCGTCTCCGTCGCGGCCTCGCAGCTCAAGGCCGGCTGCGACGACTCCTCCGCCGGGGAGGTCTACCTCGGCAAGTGCTACGCGCGCTTCTGGTCCAATGCTGCCGGCACCGGCGGCGGCGGGGCCACCCCCGGAGGAGGCAACGTCATCGGCGGCGGCAACGCCGGCCCCATCGGTGACGGCGGCAATGGCATCGCTGGCGGAGGCAATGGCATCGCTGGCGGCGGCACCGTCGGCGTCCCGGGCGCGGGCAGCGGATACGGATACGGGTTCGTGCCGCGTCCGTACGGGGACGTCCAAGGTAAGCACATCGATCGTACCACCATTGGCGACTTCTTGCCCTGCTCAGCTCAGATCCTTCCTCCCAACTTTCCGCGCCGTAGAATTTTCAGCTGCTGATTGATGATCACACCGCGTGTACGTACACCGGTACACTACCTTAATTTCTGGGCTTAATTACCGTTATCTAGTTGTGCGCGCCACGCATCGATCGGCACGGACGCTGAAGAAAATGGACATCGGTTTCGGGAGCTCTGCCACTGCCAGTCCGGTTACTTGTTACGGAAATCCGAATATATTTGTTGGATCTTGCACTGGTCCATGCAGAGCTAGCTTGCACTACGCGTACGATACAATTATGCCTTCTTTTGAGACGGGCGTAAATTTAAGATCACCGATCAGGCCACTATCGAAAACAGATCCGCATATTCAAATGCTTTGCAGGGTACACACCACCTTGTGTCCATGTCTGCACCATGATGGCTGCACATATAAATTTAGGGGAAGCTTTCTAGATTTGCACGTATGTACTACAGTTGGTATTTACAAAATGCAGGTTACCCTTTCTTCAGGTTTATAATTTGCCTGTTAATCGGCACAACAATGCAAGGCAAATTCCTCGCCAAAAAAAAAAAAAAAAAACAATGCAAGGCAAATACTACCACATATAAGGCTTGGAGAGATGGTTGAGTGACTTGGAGTATTCGGTTAGAGTTTTGTTTCAGAACCACACTTTGACAAACCCAAATGCTTGGCTGCAACTTAAGTGTGTCAATGTTGTGGTAGCCGACCAAATAGGTTCTTATAGATTGACAATATAAACAGTGTGCGACATGGTCAGGGTACCTTGCGTCAAAATCTACTCCGGAAATTAGGCATGACTACTGCCTAGGGTATCATCAATGATTAGGGGCGGCAGGTAGAACGTTCCTTCAGTTTTCTTTTTTCTCACATTATGCTAGTAGATCTTACTTACCCTACTGTTACAGTGTGTAAACTAGCTAACATTGGCAAGTTGACAGTTCGACCCTGCTTGTGTTAACAAATGGGCTAGTTATAATTAGTAGCAAATGATGGTGTGTGCGAACTGCAGCAAAGGTACCAAAGAGACCATGGAAAGGGCTTTTTGGCCAACACTATTTTAATCTGAACTTTCAGAAAGACTTTCATGTGGATTCACTTTCCTGTTCTTCTTCATTGAGCCAAGCATATCACAATTCACAAAGTGGATTCAAAATGATTCACTTTCATGTGCTTTGTATCGTCCGTATATCTCTCTGGTACCCACTGTGGCTAGAGTACTCCGTAGCCTTTTCTGCTTTGCGCTGTAGCTTTTGAGACTTTCACTTGGCCGCTTTGCACAAAGCTACATTTGTACAATACTGGTTGTATAGGATCATCAAACAGAGCACATGCATGGAGTGAGTGGGATGAATCTTATTTTGACATCCACGTGTTGTTCTGTTTTGTTCGTCAGATGGATCCGGGAAGACCCTTGCCATCATCATCGGCATCGTGGCGGCGGCCGCCATCATCATCATCTTCCTCTCCTTCGTCCGAAGAGCCCGCGCCGCCAATGGTAAGACCCAAACTTGAGCCGAGAATCATCGTCGAATAATCTCGGAATGTTCATGGCATATTCATGATGAACCCACTTGTTTTGTCTGAACCATGAACATGCAGGCAAAAGCTAAGCTAAGGGTTGCGGCAGGGATGGTCGCCACTCGCCACTATTAGCCCAGATTGGATCGATCGGTGGCCTTTGGCTTCGGCGTTGCTTTAGTATCTCTCCTGTTCCTCTTTTTATCTTTTAGGGTCTCTTTTGCCGTGCCAGAAAAACAAAGGAAGGCCACGCCGCCACTGTGCCGAATTCAGTAGGGAACTGAAGATTCCAGCTGCATGCTACTAGCCACTAAGGAAAATATTACGCAAAAATAAGAAGATATATATTTGTTGAAGTGACCACTATATATATGGTTCATGTCCATGTTATTGTTGTATTGTTGTTTATGTTGTTGCGTTGGTTGGTGTGATGGGCTCATGTAAAGTGCTGTTAATTTATCGGAGGTAATCAATTACTACAATCTTGTGTGCTGCCGTGGGCGTAAATATATGTTGCTGAGTAATGCGGTTGGGGAACGAGCTTTTGCGAGAGCGAGAAGGGTTATCATCATGAGGCATTCTTAAAAATGGATCAAAATGCATCTTTATGTTATCTTTGGTGTTAAAATCATTGCTAGTGAGTCAGCATAGGACAACCAATCAAGTCAAAAGGTACATCCACAAGATCGCAAAAAAAAGGTACATCCACCAATTGTGAATTCAAAAGCATGAGGTATGTTAATTATGCAAACAAGGTAATGCAACTCGATCATGTGCTAATCTGCAACGTGGCAGTGGCCTTTCGGCCAATAATCCAGAGGGCCTCAGGCATACCAAGTATGAACATTATCTTGTAACAGAAATAGCAAGACGCTTAAAGCTCGGCAGTAGAGAATGAAGCAACACATAGTTAAAAGTACCACACATCTATCCAGTGCAGCATTAAACATGGCAAATAAAAACTAACTATAGAAGGCTAGAAGGTTCACCTTAAGCAGTAATATGACCACCATAAACATCTCTTACAAAGTATTAGAAACTGGGGGGCCCAAAATATAATACAAAAGCTTGAATTCTGAGTGCTAATGTCACAATGAACATCTCCAAAGTCATACCCGAGTTGCAGAAGTATGTGCTCTGTGCTATAAGAGGAAATTTCCCAAGAAGCTCGAGCATATAGAGCTACAAGTTGTAGTTACACGTGATGATCAAGGGCCATCCGAATAGAGCATGCTCGGGTACACCCAAAGGGGTTGCATCAGGTGGCACCAGATCCTGAAGTGCTGATGGACGGGATCAACAGATGGATCTGGCTCGTTCCCTAACCCATATTCACTCCAAGGTTTAGAGGAATGAGCAACATATAGACATTTGCTCCTTCCCCCCCAATGTTCTGGGTTCATGCAAGAAAATGATGTACTCCTGATATCACTTCCCGTGAAGATGGCCCAATTGTCCAACTTTTCCATTTCCACCCATTTTGCAGGCTTGGTTGACATGTCAAGGTAATGGACCGTGCGGATAAATGGCACACTAACATTGTACTGAATACTCGTGCAAGAATGGACCAACATCAGAAGCATGTCACCGCAGACCACTAGCCATGATCTTTTAGACGGGTCTTGGTAACTCTTGGACAGGTCTGGGGAGCGGTTAGTGGTTATCTCCTGCAGTCTCAGCTTTGGGGCCATCTCCAAAGTGTATATTTGTTGACGAAGATCCATGGCAATGAATTGGCCATTGAATTCCACAACCTGAATTATTTGTTCACCAGAACACTGGAGTTCAGACCAAGTATCACTCCCAACCGGCCAACTAAATAGGGAGAGGCCAGTGCTAACAAGCATATGCGAGTTCGGTGATGCAAGGGGAGCTGTTAGAATGGCGCTGCAGTAAGACTCTGTAACTAGTTGTTGTAGCTCCATGATTTGTTGTTTGAATGGATTATCAGACCAGTTGAGCTTCCTGTAGTCATCACGTAATGGGAGACGTGGAGGTGAAACCTTGGTACCTCTAAAAGGATCAACAACAACGCAATGTCCACGGTTGTAGAAGATGAGTTGACCATAGGAAGGACCACCACAACGCATCGTCTGCAAAATTTCTTCATCAATATGGCAGTGAAGGGTGGCACTTTGCTTGGCTGGATCGATAACTTTACATGCCCGTAAGTTGCGATGACCATTGTTACATGGAGAACCAGGAGCATGTACACGAATATTGGGCTGGATGAGGAGAGGCGGGAATAAAGTGCATAAGGTGGATTTAGATGAGTATGAAGTGAATGCAACACGCCAAGAATGGCAGGTTGCAACAAAGGCGAGAAGGTCATGGATCGAGCCTAAGTGGGAGAAAATAGATTGCAACAGATCCTTTGGGAGGTCTGCCCAATCTTGGAGTCCGAACATAGGGGTGGATGTGGAGACACATAGTTTGCTCTGCCTTTGCATGATGCCGACCTCTCTGCAAACCATAATAAATTCAAGTCAAAGAAATTGAAAGAATGCGTCACTTAAGAAATGACAATAAAATAAGCAACTAGAATGCTATAACAACTAGTAGAACGCCCGTGCGTTGCTACGGGCTACAATGCATACAAATGAATCAAACAAATGATTAAGGTCGTCCCTCCCTCCCTCCCTCCCCCCCTCTCCTCTTGTTTCTAACTCACTTTGTGATGGTGCCTGTATAAGCTCCCAGTTATGCGTCTGAATAAGTTGATCCCAGTTCCCCGTATGGACAATTTTTGTTATTAAAACACAACTCTTATGTTTAACAACTTATCTTGAGCTGGTAAGCTGTAAGAAAGGCTGCTGCTGCTTTGGTCTAATTGCATAGTCAAGCGATGATCATACTTAGAGCATAAATTAAAAGAGAAGTAGGAAAACCTTAGCAGAACACATGCTAGTCATCAACCCATGCTCCTCCACGGGCTAGCAATTTTCAAATATCTTTTGACTATTGTGTTTCAAAACACATCCTTTGTTCATACCCAATATTACTGATCGATCTGCACTATTATTAATTGGCCACAATGGAATAAATACCATGTGTATCTTTCCATTTTCTCTTAGGTACGATGATCTATTTTATGACGGTGCCCCAAAAGTAGTTCTTTGCAGTTATATCACAAATTATTATTGTATATTTCGAAACTTACACAATGATATCCTCTGATAGCCAGTATCTTTTAAACTATTTAGATACATAAGGTCAAAGAAGTATTTTAGAGACCATGTCATCGACCAAATAGACAGCTATTATTCCAAAAATATACATGCCAAGTTATTTACATTGCACCTCAAAATCTACATAGAAAATGGCCTAACCACATGCATGTTTGAAGAAGGAAAATCAGAAACCATAGTTCTGTGTTACCATAAACTAATTAAAAGTATGTGAGACTAATCACGATTCTATAAATGACTTTGGCGTGCTGATGATTCGATATCCCACACGCACCAGATTTCTTGGGAAAAGGTTAATCTAGTCCGTATCAAATAAGTACAAACTTTGTTTTTAAAGTATCTTCTACGTTTCATTCATAGAGAGTTCAGTTATAAAGTACTTCAGTGCTGAGAAGCAAAAGGAGAAAAACACTAGGGAAGCCTACTACATGCATGTCAGTGAACCCACTAAATTAATGTATCGTCTGAAGGAAATTAGTTAATTTGTTTCTGTAACAGCAAATCAAATGTATATACATTCAACAGAAACATTCCTAGACTTCTTTTGTCCTTTAATTGTTGTAAAAGTAAATATAACTGAGCACATGAATATAGTTTTGGGATTAGATTAACCATTATCCTACAAAGGTCTCACCAAGGGAGTAATACGAACAGAAGATCAGTAAGTAGTAGTGGGCGTTAAGCCGTTAATCTTACCTAAATTAGGTAGTATGTCACACTTACAGAAAACTGTGTTCTACAGGGAAAACATAGAGCAGTAGACATTAGAGCAGCAGTCAGTTAGCATATGCTGAGTTCTAACGAGAGAGGTATAAAGCAGCAGCAGCAGTCAGTTAGCATAATGCGGCGATAATGAACAATCAACTGCACTTTGGCAACTCCACTTCTGGGCACATATTAGAGATTATGTTCACTTTAATTAGATAGATAAGCCTATGAAAAGAAGAAATGAAAATGTATCAGCTCTAGAAGGTATCATGCTAGCAGCTTGAAGCAACCACTAGATGTTATTAGTTGCTAATATCAAAGTATGGAAACTTCATCCTTTAATAACTGAATAAAAAAAGTTTGCTTATCTTTTGGTTTGGCGACCACTCTCTAAAAAATTGTAACCAGCTGATTCGTCGCACAGGTACGATTTAAATGAAAGTGTTGTACTATAACCTTTAGTATAGATACCTGAACAAAAAGGAAAAACCGGAAATTCATAGACATATATCACGTCATCATCAAATTTACTTGGAAGCGACCACTATTGTTTAAACATCTCAACTAAATAAGATCTTGGGAAACAAAACTTGATCTCCTCGGAACGATGCCTTCATCATAAAGGAGGTCAACATATCCACTTTGTAAACCAGCCTAAAAAAATCAGATCCGGTCGAGGGAAAGGGGAAGGACTGAAATAATAAACGAGGACTTGGTTGGAAAGACATGATGGTAACGATCTCTTGTACACACATGAAAAAGGGAAGGCTAAAATAAAGGAGTACCGAAGAGTGACTTAAGGAATACCGAAGAGTGACTTTGGCTGCATCATCTCCTATCCGCTCCGAGCTGCAAAATTATTAAACTGAAAGTTAGATGAACAAACGTTCTATCATAAATGTTAGCATGAGAAAAGTCTATCAAGAGTTGAGTGCACCATGGTATAAGAAGTCTAATTTGCACATGGTATAATAGACTCTACCTTTGCACGTTCTCCTTCAGGACCTTGTTTTCTCATGCTCCGGTACTGTGAGGTTTCTGATGGCCAAAAACTGTAGGTGTGAAGATCCTGAAATATTCATATAAGATTCTAGTATTCTGAGATTTGCAAGAAACAACACTATTAGGAAAAAACAAAGGGATTCTAGAGTACAATCATTTATAGGGTGATGCCCATGCACAAAAGACATCAAGAACTGATAATTAATTACAGTGTTCACCTGCATTATACCTTGAATTGTTTTCAGTTTCATCCAAGAAATCCAATAGAAGCTTTTTGGTAAACACGTTTCCACTATATTCCTTTGCTGCATCATTATTTTAAGGCAATCCAGACCTCTCCTAACAATATGGTTTAACACTCAACTTTTTGATTCAGAATGATTTAAAGGGGGGATTTATATGATTGAGATGTAGCTAGTTTCTGGGCTCAGTTTCTGCTCAATAGCAAGTAAAGCTACCAGATAAGTTTGCTTTGTACTCTGAAGAAAAGAATGCTTAGCAAGTCAATTGGTCGTCAAAATAAAATCCAAGAGGTTGACTATGGTTTATAAAGTGGCTGTGCATTTTGGAACTAACCCAGTCAAAATAGGAGAGAATCCCCAAATCTTCAAACCATAGTGAGCAGAGAAGGAGAGGGAGAGGCAAGCTGCAGGCAGGGGCTTAACTGGAGAAGGAGATGCCGTGCTTTGTCAGGGCGGGAGGACATCATGGCACCACCCGTGGTCCCTGCCGACAAGGCCCCATCATGCTGCGCCCCGGCGGCGTCGGCGCCCCAATATAGCGCCTTCTCTACCACGCCGATGTTCCGATGGACGGCAGCGTCTATCTGCCGCTCAGCATCAGGCTATCACCGCCCTGGCCGTCAGCGACCGCACCCATCTGAATCACCCGTCGTGACTGCGACCCATCCTCCACCTCCCCCTCTAAGCATCCGCGCGGCGACCTGCGGTAGGACGTGCCAGCGGCGATGGACTGGCGTGGATCCGGAATCGTCGTGGCGGCGGCAGTCAAGACGGAGACCGGCGGGGACAGGCCGGGCGAGGTGACGGGTGGTCAGGTCGGGGACGTGTGCGAGGAAGAGACGTCAAGGCGAGGGGGCGCTAGACTGGAGGCGATCGACGGGAGGAGAGGCCGTTGGCGGGCAAGAACAACTCTCCTCGCGAGATTTGGGTCGTGCGGAAGGGAGGAGAGGAGGTGGCCGAAGGACGAAGCGATTGCCTTTTTTTAGCTGCTGATGAAGCAGTTTGATTTGGTAGATAGAGGAGATTACGGGAGGAGAGGTTGAGGTTTCCTTTTTTGCGCGAGAGCATCTACAGCCCGCAGGTTGCAGATTCGAGCCCTCGGACAATGACCGGACGGGCCTCGAATTTTATGATTTGCAACCACATACCTTATTTCTGAATCATCTATTACATGCAGGGCCATGCACGACGATCACCTCGTCCGTCTTTGGCCGGCTGGGCTGTCAAAACACACCGAAAATTGCACATACTTAAGATTTTCACATCCGTATGAGTCCCACCCCGCCGCGTGACGAGCTAGTCGACCGGCTTAAATAGCCGGGTCGTCCAGAAGCGATAAGCTTCTGATATCATTGCATCCTTTCTTAAAAAGATACACTACACATAGAAGATTCATAGTCACATTCTATCTCCTTGACAAGGGAAACATTCATGTCAGTACTACTTTTTATGAATCTCGCTGCAGGTGGGACCGGCGGACGCGCCCGGGTGCCCCCATATCCGCCCCATATTTGGGTTGGATATGAGGGGTGCCGGTCAGCTCGGGCGTTTGGGACCCGTTTGAGGTGCCCGTCTGGATCAGATTTTCGTGATCGGTCAGTGACCGGACGGGCCGCCCGGGCGTATGAGGCCGGTTTGGGATACCCGGCTATAGATGCTCTGAGACAAGGCATAAGTGGAATGACGAGAAGAGCGAATGACGAGACGAACGAACGACGTACTGCCTGACCATCACCACCGCGGGCTCCCTTTTTAGAGTAGAGATGTATAAGCATATGTTGATGACCAGAACTATATATGAGGAAATTTGTTATATACTCTCATGCTTGATATTTTTTTCCATTTGCAGATCATTGCATCTGAAATATTGCCAAATAAAAATATATTATGTGATCTTATCCTATCCACACTATGTTTTATTGTCGAACGCTTGTGCCTCGCAAAATCTATTGGATAAATCTACTCTAGAGTTTCAATCCTTAAATTTTGGAGTATACATGGCAAAAAAGACTTCAACATATGTACCAAGAAACTAGGTCTTACGATATGAATGCGATGTCATCTTTGACAATGAGTATATATATAGAAGAAATGGTGAAAAAGAAAATAATATCTTTATTTTAAGAATCAAATACCGGATCTTGGAATCGACGAAGGAGGGAGAGGAGCGCAGTGCGGTGGAGGAGCGACAGAGACACAGTGGGGGGAGGGAGAGTGGTGGTTTTGTGGTTGTGGGGGAGGGTGGAAGTTGGCACCGATGAGTGAGGGGCGTGACGGTGGGCGTCTCGTCGGTGAGTGGAGGTTCGAGAAAGGGATTTGGGGAGAGGCGTATGTGGTAGCTCGGTTAAGAAAGAGAGGGATGGCGGTAGGCGAGGGAAGACAGAGGAATGAGAGGGTTAGGGTTGCGTATACCTTTATATACTTCCTACGTTGGTGAGCTTAGTGGGTTGGGCCAAATAAACTAGTGACGAGATGAAATGGGCTGCACTTTAGTAGAAGTCAGAGCACCAGTGACGGGCTTAACCGTTTGTCTGACATGGTCCAAAATACTACTAGGGGAGTGCACAAATAAAGGCCCATCACTAGTGTTTTTTTTCCGTAAATTCTAATCATCGGTTGCAGCCTCTAGTTATAGGTCTTTTTTTGCGCTCTCACCAGTGATTGTGAAATTATAGGTACTCTAAATGCAACCAAGTGAATCACCCTACACGGTAATATAGGTGGCAACAAGATAAACAAGGAGCAAGCTGGCACAACACAAATTTGAAATTAAAAGCACAAAACAGAAGTAAGCACAAAGTAGGAGACCAAGATTTATCCCAAAGTTTACACCCATGATAGGCGTGGTAATATTTGTCCAAGAGATGTGGGTAACACAAAGATATCCCCCAAAATATTCTTCTCCTTGAGCCCTTACCAACAAAATGACAAATGCATGAGCTCGATGACTAGTGCTAGACCATGAGGTGGCCTCCAAAACGTCACAACTTGAAGGTTTCTAAATGACACCAACAGCCTAGTGATTCCCAATACCCATGAATAACAAGCAACATGATTAACTCGAGGGATTTGTCTCGGTGGAATAGAAAATCGGGGGCTCCTCTTCCTTTTCACCCAATTTTTTTATGGGATATGAGCATTAGGGGATGAGCTTCTCAAGCTGTCGAGATTCAACAATGGTGGAGAGAGAGAGATTCAAGTATGCTCATATAAGCATATCCAATGCTCTGTTTTATTACTTAATACTCAAGTGCATGTAAGGGTTTGGGTCTCTTTGAGTGGAGTATTATCCATTAATATAATGGATGTTGGTCTTTTGGATTTAGCGACATACTTCTCATATAACTTGATCTCAATTACCCAACGTATATGTCATAATTTTCCATGATTGTTTGATTGATCAATTTCACACGCATATGCTTATATTTATGTGGCGCCGCTTTCATGAGAGATCATACTAGCGAACCTATGAACGCCGGTCCGATTTTCTCCATATATAAGGTAACCTCCTAAATCTTGTTTTCTTGAAATTTATTTCCCATTTTTTTAAAAATATAAAAACAATCTATATACCATGATCTACTCACAATTTGCTGCAACTTGCAAAAACTAGTGAGATTGACAACCTCGTCAGGACTATTGGGACACAAATATGCCTTTATCATATTGCAATACCGCTTGACAGGGGCTTGGGTGTTATCTCTATGGATTGAAAATCTTGGTTTAATCACCTAGTGAAACTTTTGGCTTGCAGCAAACCCTTGCAATTGGGGGGCAATAATTGACTGTTAATTGAGTAATTGGAGCATCAAGCATGTTTAGCAGACCCATGGGGTCCACACAAAGTTGATATACGCTCCAGGTTCCCTAAGCAATACGTCTCACGAGTTACTTCTAAAGGGCCCATGAGTTCCACTATTACACAGTCTGGAGTCGTGCTCGTGCATGACCTATAGTCCTACTCAGAGAGGAGGCCTTGGCCATAATTCGTCTGTGTAAAGGAGACCAAGACCCCACAAGAGGACCAAGTGCTACACACCACAACTTGGAGATAGAAACCCTAGTGATCAAGTGCACCTCGCATGTTTGTCCACCATAGCCTTCGAGTTGCTTCTCAACTCACTAGATCAATGCATTGTAACCATGATTGTTAATTGCCCGTGATCTGGCCACAGCCGCGGCAGAAAATTATCCATAACTAAATCGCGGGAGTTGACGCCGATTTAGCAAGAAATAGTGCCACTATCTTGCCATTTTAGGGCCTCAAATATTTTCTCCTGTGATTTTAATTTTTTATTGTAACCTAGGTAATTGTGTCCGCGTGATCCCCGATTATCGGAGCATACCCTAACCTTACTAATCCCATACAAATACCGTACTGTTGCAAGGCAGCGAGATCTTTGTCCTCAACACATGAAACACAGATCCGAGAGCCTTATGTTCATATGAATTTTTTTTTTTGTATAATATGAGTTGAATACATGGAGGAAAGCACATATATCCCAAAGTAAGACATGCACATACTTTCTCCGTTCACAAATATAAGATGTTTTGGATATTTCAATGTGAAATACATACGGATTAAACAAACGCACTAAAACATGTCTACATACCTTTAAACATCTTGTAAGTTATATTTGTGATCGGAGGGGGTAGTGTGTATGTGTGGGCACGGATGTATTTGCCCTCACGGTAGCTTCTTCAGCATGCAAGTCAGTTACAAATACCTGGTAAAACTAAAAATGCAAGTATGTCCTTGCTTGAACAGAAAAGCAAATTCCATTGTTTAACTCCTCGCCGTCAACCCAAATTGAACTGCCGTGTTCACCAGGACACGCAGTAGATATATATATCACCGCATAGGAGGGACCAATACATCGCTCTCTCCTTTTGAATTACCGTCGGTAACACGAAAATAACAGCGTGCCGTCAATGTTAATTGCCTCCTGTTCACCCTACCTAGTCAGCCAATGTCACCTCGTATGCACTAGTAAAAAGGAACACACTACACTAATCACGTTGAACAACTCAAGCTGCATCTATCCAACGTATCCTCTGCGTGCAAAATCAAGAGCACTATTTAATTAAGCTGTCAATTCTACAATTTCGAAAATAAAGTATATTCTGATAAATCGCCAGAACCTATATAAACCACAGGGAACTTGATTACTCCCACCATCTCATCATCACAAGTCTCTGCATAGAGAGATAATTCAAGGCAAAGCAGAAGCCACACACGTAGTATAAAGTACCAATGGCTCCTCGCTCTCTCTCTTGGATCAGTGTCTCTCTGCTTGTCTTCTTGGCGTCGTGGTCATGCGTTGCAGCCAGGGGCGCACGGGCACCGAAAGCCGCCGACCCGACCTACGGGTTCACGGCGGTGAGGCTCGACGAGAGCAACTTTGTGCTGCAGCGCCCCTACGACGAGGCGAGAGGCGCACGCTACAGCTTTGACGGCACCGTTCGGAAGCTGTGGGTGCTCGCCTCTGACAAGCCCCATGCCCGCCAGAGCCATACCAGCCCAAGAACTGAGATCAGGATGGCAGTAAGTAACTACAAGTCATTGCTACGTACTCCATTTGGGTGTGATTAAGATTCAGTGATCTTACTGATCTTGTTCTACGTGCAGGGCTACGACTACAGCTCCGGCGTGTGGCAGTTCGAGGGCTACGGCTACGTCCCCTCCGGCACGACGGGGGTGTCTATCATGCAGGTGTTCGGCGCCGGCGAGACGGCCACCACGCTCATGCTGCACGTCTACGATGGCGCGCTGCGGTACTACGATCGGCAGCTCGTGGAGGATGCCATCTATGACAGATGGTTCCGCCTGAACGTGGTCCACGACGTCGAGGCTTCGACGCTCACCGTGTACATCGATGGCGAGCAGAAGCTGCACGTCCAGGGCCGCGGCGGGGACTCGCACTACTTCAAGTTTGGCGTGTACGCACAGAACCACGACTCCAGCTGCATGGAGTCTCGCTGGAAGGACGTCAGGATCTTCAAGAAGCATTAGAATTATTTTTGTGTATATATACTCATGTTTATGGAGTTACTATGTTTATATTGTTTATTTATGAAGTTTAATATTTATTAGTTACGATGTATATATCAATATATATGAGCTCATGCCGGACCACCCACTGCACGAGCAGCTCGCCGCTCTTGTTCTTGTAGTCAACCTTGGTCTGTGCACGTGGCGTGCCCTTGGGTGAGGTCGACATCTTCATAGGTCCAAGATAACCGTTGGCTCTGGTAACAAATGTTCGCGGAAATCACCCTGTAACTCACGCGATTAACATAGAGGCAAGAGGTAGAAGAAGACACTGGAGATGTTTGTGCTACGTAAACCTTGCAGGTTTTCTGCTCTTCTTACTCTCCTTTTATTTCAATAGAAATGACAAATGGAAAAACGCTAATGCCGGGCCACCATGCGATCTAGTCGCGCCATCCCACGACCACGAAATCAAGCTGCCAACAACATCCACTACGCCTATGATTCGGTACCAGCTGGTTGGAGCTGATCCGCTAAATACGGCACGGCCACACACATGGAGTTGTGGCTCATGCAAATTTACGTTATTTGCATGGAACGTAAAAACTACAAGGGAACATAAAATCCATAAGGGATTGTAAAATCCCCAATGGAACGTAAGAAGCAGTGTGCATAGGTTAGCGGTTATCTCTTGCAGTCTAACCTTGGGGGCCATCTCCAAAGTGTATATCTGTTGATGAAGATCCATTGCAATGAGTTGGCCAGTGTATTCCACAATCTAAATTATTTGTACACCAGAACACTGGAGCATATGCGAGTTCGGTGATGCAAGGGGACCTATTAGAATGGCACTGCAATAAGACATTATAACTAGTTGTTGGAGCTCCATAATTTGTTGTTCGAATGGAATATCAGACCAGTTGAGCTTCCTGTAGTCATCACGTAATGGGAGACATGGAAGTGAAACCTTGGTACCTCTAAAGGGATCGACACCAATGCAATGTCCACAGTTGTAGAAGATGAGTTGACCACTGGAAGGGCCAGCACAATGCACCGTCTGCAAAATTTCTTCATCAATATGGCAGTGAAGGGTGGCACTTTGCTTGGTTGGATTGATAACTTTACATTCCCTTAAGTTGCGATGACCATTGTTACAGGGTGGACGAGGAACATGAACACAAATATTGGGCTGGATGAGTAGAGGCGGGAATAAAGTGCATAAGGTGGATTTGGATGAGTATGAAGTGATGCAACACGTCAAGAATGGCAGATTGCAACAAAGGCGAGAAGGTCATGGATCGAGCCTAAGCAAGAGAAAATAGATTGCAACAGATCCTTTGGGAGGTTTGTCCAATCTTGCAGTCCGGACATAGCGATAGGTGTGGAGATACATAGTTTGTTATGCCTTTGCATGATGGCAACCTCTATGCAACCCATAATAAATTAAAGTCAAAGAAATTATAAAAATGAGTCACTTAAGAAATGACAAGACATTAAGCAACTAGTGCTATAACAACGTATAAGCATATGCTGGTCACCAGATCTACATATCAGGAAACTTGTTATATATTCTCATGCTTGATATTTCTTTCCATTTGCAGATCATTGCATCAGAAATATTTCCAAATAAAAATATATTATGTGATGTTATCCTAGCCACACTATGTTTTTTTTTCCAACGCTTGTGGCTCGCAAAACTTATTGGATCAATCTATTCTGGAGTTCCTGACCCTTGGAGTAAATGGAAAAAAAGACTTCAACACATGTACCAAGATACTAGGTCTTACGGTATGAATGTGATCTCATCTTTGACAACAAGTATATATATAGAAGAAATGGTGAAAAACAAAATAATATCTCTATTTTAAGAATCAAATACCAGATCTTGGAATCGAGGAAGGAGGAGAGGAGCGCGGTGCATTGGAGGAGTGAGAGGGACACAACCGTGGGAGAGAGAGTGGTGGTTTTGTGGTTGTGGGGGAGGACTGAAAATTAGTACCGATGAGTGAGGGACGTGACGGTGGGGGCTCATCTGTGAGTGGTGGCTCGAGAAAGGGAGTTGGGGAGAGGCGTATGTGGTGGCTTGGCTAAGAAAGAGAGGGGTGGTGGCAGGCCAGGAAAGAAAGAGGAATGAGAGGGTTAGGGTTAGGCCAAATAAACTAGTGACAACATGAAATGGGCTGCACTTTAGTAGAGGTCAGAGCACCAGTGACGGGCTTAGCTGTTTGTCCGACATGGTCCACAATACTACTAGGAGAGTGCACATATAAAGGCCCGTCACTAGTGGGTTTTTCGTAAATTCTAACCATAGGTTGCAGCCTCCAGTTATAGGTCTTTTTTGAAATTATAGGTACTCTAAATGCAACTAAGTGGATCACCCTACACGATAATATTGGTGGCAACAAGATAGACAAGGAGCAAGCTGGCACAACACAAATTTGAAATTAAAAGCACAAAATAGAAGTAACCACAAATTAGGAGACCAAGATTTATCCCAAAGTTTACACCCATGATAGGGGTGGTAATATTTGTTGGAGAGGTGTGGGTAACACAAAGATATCCCAAGAAAAATATTCTTCTCCTTGAGACCTTACCAACAAATGCATGAGCTCCTCACTAATGCTAGACCTTGAGGTGGCCTAAAAAAATTCACAACTTGAAGGTTTCTGGACAACACCAACAGTCTAGTGATTCCCAATACCGAAGAATAACAAGCAACATGATTGACTCGAGGGATTTGGCTCGGTGGAATAGAACATCGGGGGCACCTCTTCCTTCTCGCCCAAAGATTTTATGGGATATGAGCAATACGGGATGAGCTTCTCAAGATGTAGAGATTAAACAATGGTGGTGGTGGGGGGGGGGGGGGAGAGATTCAAGTATGCTCATATAAGCATATCCAATGCTCTCTTTTATTAATTAATACTCAAGTGTATGTGAGGGTTTTGGTATCTTTGAGTGGAGAGTTATCCATTAATATAATGGACGGTCTTTTGGATTTAAGGACGTACTTCTCATATAACATGATCTCAATGCCCAACATAAATGTCAAAATTTTCCATGATTGTATGACTGATCAATTTCACACGCATATATGCTTATATTTATGTGCCACCGCTTGCATGAGAGATTATACGAGTGAACGTATGAACCCCGGTCCAATTTCCTCCATAAGTTACCCTCCTAAATCTTGTTTTCTTGCAATTTATTTCTAGTTATTATTGATTTCAACGTTATAAAAACAATATACATACCATGATCTACTCATAATTTGCTTGCAAAACTAGTGAGATTGACAACCTCACCATAACTGTTGGGACACAAATAGGCCTTTATCATATTGCAATACCGTTTGACAGGGGCTTGGGAGTTATCTCTATGGATTGAAAACCTTGGTTCAGTCAATGAGTGGAACTTTCGGTTTGCTGCAAACCCTTACACTCAGGGTGGGGAGGGGGGGGGGGGGCAACAATTGACTATCAGTCAAGTAATTGGAGCATCAAGCATGTTTAGCTGGCCCATGGGGCCTACACAAATTTGGCATACGCTCACGAGTTAATGCTAAAGGGCCAATGAATTCCACTATTACACAGTCTGAAGTGGTGCTCATGCACGACCTGTAGTCCTACTCGGAGAGAAGGCCCTGGCCATAATTCGGCTGTATAAAGGAGACCAATACCCCGCAAGAGGACCAAGTGTTATAGGCACCACAACTTGGAGATAGAAACCCTAGTCATCAAGTCCATCTCGCATGTTTGTTCACCATAGCCTTCGAGTTGCTTCTCAACTCACTGGATCAATGCATTGTACCCATGATTATTAATCGCCCGTGATCTGGCCACAGTCGCGGCTCGTCATTTTATGGCGCAAAATATTTTCTGCTGCGATTTTAATCTTTGATTGTAACCTAGGTAATCATGTCCTCGTGATCCCCGGTGATCGGAGCATACCCTAACCTTACTAATCCCGTACAAATACCGTACTGTTGCGAGACAGCGAGATCTTTGTCCTCGACACATGAAACACAGATCCGAGAGCCTTATGTTCATATGAGTTTTCTTCTTGCGTAATATGAGTTGAACACAGATCCGAGAGCCTTATGTTCATATGAGCCTCAGTTCACAAATATAAGATGTTTCAGATATTTCAATATGAACTACATACAGATTAAAATGAGCGAACTGACACACCAAAACGTGTCTATATACATTCGATTCAGAAAAAAGTTAGAACATCTTATATTTGTGAACCGATGGGTAGGTGTGTATGTGTAGTCACGGATGTATTTGCGCAATGCCCTCACGGTAGCTTCTTCAGCATGAAGTCAGTTACAAATACCTGGTACAACTAAAAATTCAAGTATATCCTCGCTTGAACAGAAAAATAATTTCCATTGTTTAACTCCTTGCCGTCGTCCCAAATTGAACTGCCGTGTCCACCAGGTCATGCAGTAGATTTATCACCGCCTAGGAGGGAGCAATACATCGCTTTCTCTTTTTGAATTACCGTCACTAACACGAAAATAACAGCGTGCCGTCAATGTTAATTGCCGCCTGTTCACCCTACCTAATCAGCCAATGTCACCTCGCATGCACTAGTAACTAGTAGTAATCACGTTGAACAACTCAAGCTGCATGTATCCAACGTATCCTCTGCGTGTAAAATCAAGAGCACTATTTAATTAAGATGTCAATCCTCCAACTTCGAACATAAGGTATATACTGATAAACCCCCAGAACCTATATAAACCACAGGGAACTTGATTACACCCACCCATCAATCTCATCATCACAAGTCTCTGCATCGACATAGAGTACAGTTCAAAGGCAAAGCAGAAGCCACACACGTAGTATAAAGTACACATGGCTCCTCGCCCTCTCGCTTGGATTAGTTTCTCTCTGCTTGTCTTCTTGGCGTCGTGGTCATGCGCTGCGGCCAGGGGCGCACGGGCACCGAAAGCCGCCGACCCGACCTATGGGTTCGCGGCGGTGAGGCTTGACGAGAGCAACTTTGTGCTGCAGCGCCCCTACGATGAGGCAAGCGGCGCACGCTACAGCTTTGACGGCACCGTGCGGAAGCTATGGGTACTCTCTTCCGACAAGCCCCATGCCCGGCAGAGCCATACCAGCCCAAGAACTGAGATCAGGATGGCAGTAAGTTAATTACCATGTCATTTTACTATTTACTAGTCATTGCTACGTACTCCATTTGGGTGTGATTAAGATTCAGTGATCTTACTGATCTTGTTCTACGTGCAGGGCTACGACTACAGCTCCGGCGTGTGGCAGTTCGAGGGCTACGGCTACGTCCCCTCCGGCACGACGGGGGTGTCTATCATGCAGGTGTTCGGCGCCGGCGAGACGGCCACCACGCTCATGCTGCACGTCTACGATGGCGCGCTGCGGTACTACGATCGGCAGCTCGTGGAGGATGCCATCTATGACAGATGGTTCCGCCTGAACGTGGTCCACGACGTCGAGGCTTCGACGCTCACCGTGTACATCGATGGCGAGCAGAAGCTGCACGTCCAGGGCCGCGGCGGGGACTCGCACTACTTCAAGTTTGGCGTGTACGCACAGAACCACGACTCCAGCTGCATGGAGTCTCGCTGGAAGGACGTCAGGATCTTCAAGAAGCATTAGAATTATTTTTGTGTATATATACTCATGTTTATGGAGTTACTATGTTTATATTGTTTATTTATGAAGTTTAATATTTATTAGTTACGATGTATATATCAATATATATGAGCTCATGCCGGACCACCCACTGCACGAGCAGCTCGCCGCTCTTGTTCTTGTAGTCAACCTTGGTCTGTGCACGTGGCGTGCCCTTGGGTGAGGTCGACATCTTCATAGGTCCAAGATAACCGTTGGCTCTGGTAACAAATGTTCGCGGAAATCACCCTGTAACTCACGCGATTAACATAGAGGCAAGAGGTAGAAGAAGACACTGGAGATGTTTGTGCTACGTAAACCTTGCAGGTTTTCTGCTCTTCTTACTCTCCTTTTATTTCAATAGAAATGACAAATGGAAAAACGCTAATGCCGGGCCACCATGCGATCTAGTCGCGCCATCCCACGACCACGAAATCAAGCTGCCAACAACATCCACTACGCCTATGATTCGGTACCAGCTGGTTGGAGCTGATCCGCTAAATACGGCACGGCCACACACATGGAGTTGTGGCTCATGCAAATTTACGTTATTTGCATGGAACGTAAAAACTACAAGGGAACATAAAATCCATAAGGGATTGTAAAATCCCCAATGGAACGTAAGAAGCAGTGTGCATAGGTTAGCGGTTATCTCTTGCAGTCTAACCTTGGGGGCCATCTCCAAAGTGTATATCTGTTGATGAAGATCCATTGCAATGAGTTGGCCAGTGTATTCCACAATCTAAATTATTTGTACACCAGAACACTGGAGCATATGCGAGTTCGGTGATGCAAGGGGACCTATTAGAATGGCACTGCAATAAGACATTATAACTAGTTGTTGGAGCTCCATAATTTGTTGTTCGAATGGAATATCAGACCAGTTGAGCTTCCTGTAGTCATCACGTAATGGGAGACATGGAAGTGAAACCTTGGTACCTCTAAAGGGATCGACACCAATGCAATGTCCACAGTTGTAGAAGATGAGTTGACCACTGGAAGGGCCAGCACAATGCACCGTCTGCAAAATTTCTTCATCAATATGGCAGTGAAGGGTGGCACTTTGCTTGGTTGGATTGATAACTTTACATTCCCTTAAGTTGCGATGACCATTGTTACAGGGTGGACGAGGAACATGAACACAAATATTGGGCTGGATGAGTAGAGGCGGGAATAAAGTGCATAAGGTGGATTTGGATGAGTATGAAGTGATGCAACACGTCAAGAATGGCAGATTGCAACAAAGGCGAGAAGGTCATGGATCGAGCCTAAGCAAGAGAAAATAGATTGCAACAGATCCTTTGGGAGGTTTGTCCAATCTTGCAGTCCGGACATAGCGATAGGTGTGGAGATACATAGTTTGTTATGCCTTTGCATGATGGCAACCTCTATGCAACCCATAATAAATTAAAGTCAAAGAAATTATAAAAATGAGTCACTTAAGAAATGACAAGACATTAAGCAACTAGTGCTATAACAACGTATAAGCATATGCTGGTCACCAGATCTACATATCAGGAAACTTGTTATATATTCTCATGCTTGATATTTCTTTCCATTTGCAGATCATTGCATCAGAAATATTTCCAAATAAAAATATATTATGTGATGTTATCCTAGCCACACTATGTTTTTTTTTCCAACGCTTGTGGCTCGCAAAACTTATTGGATCAATCTATTCTGGAGTTCCTGACCCTTGGAGTAAATGGAAAAAAAGACTTCAACACATGTACCAAGATACTAGGTCTTACGGTATGAATGTGATCTCATCTTTGACAACAAGTATATATATAGAAGAAATGGTGAAAAACAAAATAATATCTCTATTTTAAGAATCAAATACCAGATCTTGGAATCGAGGAAGGAGGAGAGGAGCGCGGTGCATTGGAGGAGTGAGAGGGACACAACCGTGGGAGAGAGAGTGGTGGTTTTGTGGTTGTGGGGGAGGACTGAAAATTAGTACCGATGAGTGAGGGACGTGACGGTGGGGGCTCATCTGTGAGTGGTGGCTCGAGAAAGGGAGTTGGGGAGAGGCGTATGTGGTGGCTTGGCTAAGAAAGAGAGGGGTGGTGGCAGGCCAGGAAAGAAAGAGGAATGAGAGGGTTAGGGTTAGGCCAAATAAACTAGTGACAACATGAAATGGGCTGCACTTTAGTAGAGGTCAGAGCACCAGTGACGGGCTTAGCTGTTTGTCCGACATGGTCCACAATACTACTAGGAGAGTGCACATATAAAGGCCCGTCACTAGTGGGTTTTTCGTAAATTCTAACCATAGGTTGCAGCCTCCAGTTATAGGTCTTTTTTGAAATTATAGGTACTCTAAATGCAACTAAGTGGATCACCCTACACGATAATATTGGTGGCAACAAGATAGACAAGGAGCAAGCTGGCACAACACAAATTTGAAATTAAAAGCACAAAATAGAAGTAACCACAAATTAGGAGACCAAGATTTATCCCAAAGTTTACACCCATGATAGGGGTGGTAATATTTGTTGGAGAGGTGTGGGTAACACAAAGATATCCCAAGAAAAATATTCTTCTCCTTGAGACCTTACCAACAAATGCATGAGCTCCTCACTAATGCTAGACCTTGAGGTGGCCTAAAAAAATTCACAACTTGAAGGTTTCTGGACAACACCAACAGTCTAGTGATTCCCAATACCGAAGAATAACAAGCAACATGATTGACTCGAGGGATTTGGCTCGGTGGAATAGAACATCGGGGGCACCTCTTCCTTCTCGCCCAAAGATTTTATGGGATATGAGCAATACGGGATGAGCTTCTCAAGATGTAGAGATTAAACAATGGTGGTGGTGGGGGGGGGGGGGAGAGATTCAAGTATGCTCATATAAGCATATCCAATGCTCTCTTTTATTAATTAATACTCAAGTGTATGTGAGGGTTTTGGTATCTTTGAGTGGAGAGTTATCCATTAATATAATGGACGGTCTTTTGGATTTAAGGACGTACTTCTCATATAACATGATCTCAATGCCCAACATAAATGTCAAAATTTTCCATGATTGTATGACTGATCAATTTCACACGCATATATGCTTATATTTATGTGCCACCGCTTGCATGAGAGATTATACGAGTGAACGTATGAACCCCGGTCCAATTTCCTCCATAAGTTACCCTCCTAAATCTTGTTTTCTTGCAATTTATTTCTAGTTATTATTGATTTCAACGTTATAAAAACAATATACATACCATGATCTACTCATAATTTGCTTGCAAAACTAGTGAGATTGACAACCTCACCATAACTGTTGGGACACAAATAGGCCTTTATCATATTGCAATACCGTTTGACAGGGGCTTGGGAGTTATCTCTATGGATTGAAAACCTTGGTTCAGTCAATGAGTGGAACTTTCGGTTTGCTGCAAACCCTTACACTCAGGGTGGGGAGGGGGGGGGGGGCAACAATTGACTATCAGTCAAGTAATTGGAGCATCAAGCATGTTTAGCTGGCCCATGGGGCCTACACAAATTTGGCATACGCTCACGAGTTAATGCTAAAGGGCCAATGAATTCCACTATTACACAGTCTGAAGTGGTGCTCATGCACGACCTGTAGTCCTACTCGGAGAGAAGGCCCTGGCCATAATTCGGCTGTATAAAGGAGACCAATACCCCGCAAGAGGACCAAGTGTTATAGGCACCACAACTTGGAGATAGAAACCCTAGTCATCAAGTCCATCTCGCATGTTTGTTCACCATAGCCTTCGAGTTGCTTCTCAACTCACTGGATCAATGCATTGTACCCATGATTATTAATCGCCCGTGATCTGGCCACAGTCGCGGCTCGTCATTTTATGGCGCAAAATATTTTCTGCTGCGATTTTAATCTTTGATTGTAACCTAGGTAATCATGTCCTCGTGATCCCCGGTGATCGGAGCATACCCTAACCTTACTAATCCCGTACAAATACCGTACTGTTGCGAGACAGCGAGATCTTTGTCCTCGACACATGAAACACAGATCCGAGAGCCTTATGTTCATATGAGTTTTCTTCTTGCGTAATATGAGTTGAACACAGATCCGAGAGCCTTATGTTCATATGAGCCTCAGTTCACAAATATAAGATGTTTCAGATATTTCAATATGAACTACATACAGATTAAAATGAGCGAACTGACACACCAAAACGTGTCTATATACATTCGATTCAGAAAAAAGTTAGAACATCTTATATTTGTGAACCGATGGGTAGGTGTGTATGTGTAGTCACGGATGTATTTGCGCAATGCCCTCACGGTAGCTTCTTCAGCATGAAGTCAGTTACAAATACCTGGTACAACTAAAAATTCAAGTATATCCTCGCTTGAACAGAAAAATAATTTCCATTGTTTAACTCCTTGCCGTCGTCCCAAATTGAACTGCCGTGTCCACCAGGTCATGCAGTAGATTTATCACCGCCTAGGAGGGAGCAATACATCGCTTTCTCTTTTTGAATTACCGTCACTAACACGAAAATAACAGCGTGCCGTCAATGTTAATTGCCGCCTGTTCACCCTACCTAATCAGCCAATGTCACCTCGCATGCACTAGTAACTAGTAGTAATCACGTTGAACAACTCAAGCTGCATGTATCCAACGTATCCTCTGCGTGTAAAATCAAGAGCACTATTTAATTAAGATGTCAATCCTCCAACTTCGAACATAAGGTATATACTGATAAACCCCCAGAACCTATATAAACCACAGGGAACTTGATTACACCCACCCATCAATCTCATCATCACAAGTCTCTGCATCGACATAGAGTACAGTTCAAAGGCAAAGCAGAAGCCACACACGTAGTATAAAGTACACATGGCTCCTCGCCCTCTCGCTTGGATTAGTTTCTCTCTGCTTGTCTTCTTGGCGTCGTGGTCATGCGCTGCGGCCAGGGGCGCACGGGCACCGAAAGCCGCCGACCCGACCTATGGGTTCGCGGCGGTGAGGCTTGACGAGAGCAACTTTGTGCTGCAGCGCCCCTACGATGAGGCAAGCGGCGCACGCTACAGCTTTGACGGCACCGTGCGGAAGCTATGGGTACTCTCTTCCGACAAGCCCCATGCCCGGCAGAGCCATACCAGCCCAAGAACTGAGATCAGGATGGCAGTAAGTTAATTACCATGTCATTTTACTATTTACTAGTCATTGCTACGTACTCCATTTGGGTGTGATTAAGATTCAGTGATCTTACTGATCTTGTTCTACGTGCAGGGCTACGACTACAGCTCCGGCGTGTGGCAGTTCGAGGGCTACGGCTACGTCCCCTCCGGCACGACGGGGGTGTCTATCATGCAGGTGTTCGGCGCCGGCGAGACGGCCACCACGCTCATGCTGCACGTCTACGATGGCGCGCTGCGGTACTACGATCGGCAGCTCGTGGAGGATGCCATCTATGACAGATGGTTCCGCCTGAACGTGGTCCACGACGTCGAGGCTTCGACGCTCACCGTGTACATCGATGGCGAGCAGAAGCTGCACGTCCAGGGCCGCGGCGGGGACTCGCACTACTTCAAGTTTGGCGTGTACGCACAGAACCACGACTCCAGCTGCATGGAGTCTCGCTGGAAGGACGTCAGGATCTTCAAGAAGCATTAGAATTATTTTTGTGTATATATACTCATGTTTATGGAGTTACTATGTTTATATTGTTTATTTATGAAGTTTAATATTTATTAGTTACGATGTATATATCAATATATATGAGCTCATGCCGGACCACCCACTGCACGAGCAGCTCGCCGCTCTTGTTCTTGTAGTCAACCTTGGTCTGTGCACGTGGCGTGCCCTTGGGTGAGGTCGACATCTTCATAGGTCCAAGATAACCGTTGGCTCTGGTAACAAATGTTCGCGGAAATCACCCTGTAACTCACGCGATTAACATAGAGGCAAGAGGTAGAAGAAGACACTGGAGATGTTTGTGCTGCGTAAACCTTGCAGGTTTTCTGCTCTTCTTACTCTCCTTTTATTTCAATAGAAATGACAAATGGAAAAACGCTAATGCCGGGCCACCATGCGATCTAGTCGCGCCATCCCACGACCACGAAATCAAGCTGCCAACAACATCCACTACGCCTATGATTCGGTACCAGCTGGTTGGAGCTGATCCGCTAAATACGGCACGGCCACACACATGGAGTTGTGGCTCATGCAAATTTACGTTATTTGCATGGAACGTAAAAACTACAAGGGAACATAAAATCCATAAGGGATTGTAAAATCCCCAATGGAACGTAAGAAGCAGTGTGCATAGGTTAGCGGTTATCTCTTGCAGTCTAACCTTGGGGGCCATCTCCAAAGTGTATATCTGTTGATGAAGATCCATTGCAATGAGTTGGCCAGTGTATTCCACAATCTAAATTATTTGTACACCAGAACACTGGAGCATATGCGAGTTCGGTGATGCAAGGGGACCTATTAGAATGGCACTGCAATAAGACATTATAACTAGTTGTTGGAGCTCCATAATTTGTTGTTCGAATGGAATATCAGACCAGTTGAGCTTCCTGTAGTCATCACGTAATGGGAGACATGGAAGTGAAACCTTGGTACCTCTAAAGGGATCGACACCAATGCAATGTCCACAGTTGTAGAAGATGAGTTGACCACTGGAAGGGCCAGCACAATGCACCGTCTGCAAAATTTCTTCATCAATATGGCAGTGAAGGGTGGCACTTTGCTTGGTTGGATTGATAACTTTACATTCCCTTAAGTTGCGATGACCATTGTTACAGGGTGGACGAGGAACATGAACACAAATATTGGGCTGGATGAGTAGAGGCGGGAATAAAGTGCATAAGGTGGATTTGGATGAGTATGAAGTGATGCAACACGTCAAGAATGGCAGATTGCAACAAAGGCGAGAAGGTCATGGATCGAGCCTAAGCAAGAGAAAATAGATTGCAACAGATCCTTTGGGAGGTTTGTCCAATCTTGCAGTCCGGACATAGCGATAGGTGTGGAGATACATAGTTTGTTATGCCTTTGCATGATGGCAACCTCTATGCAACCCATAATAAATTAAAGTCAAAGAAATTATAAAAATGAGTCACTTAAGAAATGACAAGACATTAAGCAACTAGTGCTATAACAACGTATAAGCATATGCTGGTCACCAGATCTACATATCAGGAAACTTGTTATATATTCTCATGCTTGATATTTCTTTCCATTTGCAGATCATTGCATCAGAAATATTTCCAAATAAAAATATATTATGTGATGTTATCCTAGCCACACTATGTTTTTTTTTCCAACGCTTGTGGCTCGCAAAACTTATTGGATCAATCTATTCTGGAGTTCCTGACCCTTGGAGTAAATGGAAAAAAAGACTTCAACACATGTACCAAGATACTAGGTCTTACGGTATGAATGTGATCTCATCTTTGACAACAAGTATATATATAGAAGAAATGGTGAAAAACAAAATAATATCTCTATTTTAAGAATCAAATACCAGATCTTGGAATCGAGGAAGGAGGAGAGGAGCGCGGTGCATTGGAGGAGTGAGAGGGACACAACCGTGGGAGAGAGAGTGGTGGTTTTGTGGTTGTGGGGGAGGACTGAAAATTAGTACCGATGAGTGAGGGACGTGACGGTGGGGGCTCATCTGTGAGTGGTGGCTCGAGAAAGGGAGTTGGGGAGAGGCGTATGTGGTGGCTTGGCTAAGAAAGAGAGGGGTGGTGGCAGGCCAGGAAAGAAAGAGGAATGAGAGGGTTAGGGTTAGGCCAAATAAACTAGTGACAACATGAAATGGGCTGCACTTTAGTAGAGGTCAGAGCACCAGTGATGGGCTTAGCTGTTTGTCCGACATGGTCCACAATACTACTAGGAGAGTGCACATATAAAGGCCCGTCACTAGTGGGTTTTTCGTAAATTCTAACCATAGGTTGCAGCCTCCAGTTATAGGTCTTTTTTGAAATTATAGGTACTCTAAATGCAACTAAGTGGATCACCCTACACGATAATATTGGTGGCAACAAGATAGACAAGGAGCAAGCTGGCACAACACAAATTTGAAATTAAAAGCACAAAATAGAAGTAACCACAAATTAGGAGACCAAGATTTATCCCAAAGTTTACACCCATGATAGGGGTGGTAATATTTGTTGGAGAGGTGTGGGTAACACAAAGATATCCCAAGAAAAATATTCTTCTCCTTGAGACCTTACCAACAAATGCATGAGCTCCTCACTAATGCTAGACCTTGAGGTGGCCTAAAAAAATTCACAACTTGAAGGTTTCTGGACAACACCAACAGTCTAGTGATTCCCAATACCGAAGAATAACAAGCAACATGATTGACTCGAGGGATTTGGCTCGGTGGAATAGAACATCGGGGGCACCTCTTCCTTCTCGCCCAAAGATTTTATGGGATATGAGCAATACGGGATGAGCTTCTCAAGATGTAGAGATTAAACAATGGTGGTGGTGGGGGGGGGAGAGATTCAAGTATGCTCATATAAGCATATCCAATGCTCTCTTTTATTAATTAATACTCAAGTGTATGTGAGGGTTTTGGTATCTTTGAGTGGAGAGTTATCCATTAATATAATGGACGGTCTTTTGGATTTAAGGACGTACTTCTCATATAACATGATCTCAATGCCCAACATAAATGTCAAAATTTTCCATGATTGTATGACTGATCAATTTCACACGCATATATGCTTATATTTATGTGCCACCGCTTGCATGAGAGATTATACGAGTGAACGTATGAACCCCGGTCCAATTTCCTCCATAAGTTACCCTCCTAAATCTTGTTTTCTTGCAATTTATTTCTAGTTATTATTGATTTCAACGTTATAAAAACAATATACATACCATGATCTACTCATAATTTGCTTGCAAAACTAGTGAGATTGACAACCTCACCATAACTGTTGGGACACAAATAGGCCTTTATCATATTGCAATACCGTTTGACAGGGGCTTGGGAGTTATCTCTATGGATTGAAAACCTTGGTTCAGTCAATGAGTGGAACTTTCGGTTTGCTGCAAACCCTTACACTCAGGGTGGGGAGGGGGGGGGCAACAATTGACTATCAGTCAAGTAATTGGAGCATCAAGCATGTTTAGCTGGCCCATGGGGCCTACACAAATTTGGCATACGCTCACGAGTTAATGCTAAAGGGCCAATGAATTCCACTATTACACAGTCTGAAGTGGTGCTCATGCACGACCTGTAGTCCTACTCGGAGAGAAGGCCCTGGCCATAATTCGGCTGTATAAAGGAGACCAATACCCCGCAAGAGGACCAAGTGTTATAGGCACCACAACTTGGAGATAGAAACCCTAGTCATCAAGTCCATCTCGCATGTTTGTTCACCATAGCCTTCGAGTTGCTTCTCAACTCACTGGATCAATGCATTGTACCCATGATTATTAATCGCCCGTGATCTGGCCACAGTCGCGGCTCGTCATTTTATGGCGCAAAATATGTTCTGCTGCGATTTTAATCTTTGATTGTAACCTAGGTAATCATGTCCTCGTGATCCCCGGTGATCGGAGCATACCCTAACCTTACTAATCCCGTACAAATACCGTACTGTTGCGAGACAGCGAGATCTTTGTCCTCGACACATGAAACACAGATCCGAGAGCCTTATGTTCATATGAGTTTTCTTCTTGCGTAATATGAGTTGAACACAGATCCGAGAGCCTTATGTTCATATGAGCCTCAGTTCACAAATATAAGATGTTTCAGATATTTCAATATGAACTACATACAGATTAAAATGAGCGAACTGACACACCAAAACGTGTCTATATACATTCGATTCAGAAAAAAGTTAGAACATCTTATATTTGTGAACCGATGGGTAGGTGTGTATGTGTAGTCACGGATGTATTTGCGCAATGCCCTCACGGTAGCTTCTTCAGCATGAAGTCAGTTACAAATACCTGGTACAACTAAAAATTCAAGTATATCCTCGCTTGAACAGAAAAATAATTTCCATTGTTTAACTCCTTGCCGTCGTCCCAAATTGAACTGCCGTGTCCACCAGGTCATGCAGTAGATTTATCACCGCCTAGGAGGGAGCAATACATCGCTTTCTCTTTTTGAATTACCGTCACTAACACGAAAATAACAGCGTGCCGTCAATGTTAATTGCCGCCTGTTCACCCTACCTAATCAGCCAATGTCACCTCGCATGCACTAGTAACTAGTAGTAATCACGTTGAACAACTCAAGCTGCATGTATCCAACGTATCCTCTGCGTGTAAAATCAAGAGCACTATTTAATTAAGATGTCAATCCTCCAACTTCGAACATAAGGTATATACTGATAAACCCCCAGAACCTATATAAACCACAGGGAACTTGATTACACCCACCCATCAATCTCATCATCACAAGTCTCTGCATCGACATAGAGTACAGTTCAAAGGCAAAGCAGAAGCCACACACGTAGTATAAAGTACACATGGCTCCTCGCCCTCTCGCTTGGATTAGTTTCTCTCTGCTTGTCTTCTTGGCGTCGTGGTCATGCGCTGCGGCCAGGGGCGCACGGGCACCGAAAGCCGCCGACCCGACCTATGGGTTCGCGGCGGTGAGGCTTGACGAGAGCAACTTTGTGCTGCAGCGCCCCTACGATGAGGCAAGCGGCGCACGCTACAGCTTTGACGGCACCGTGCGGAAGCTATGGGTACTCTCTTCCGACAAGCCCCATGCCCGGCAGAGCCATACCAGCCCAAGAACTGAGATCAGGATGGCAGTAAGTTAATTACCATGTCATTTTACTATTTACTAGTCATTGCTATGTACTCCGTTTGGGTGTAATTAAGATTTAGTGATCTTACTGATCTTTTGCTTGCAGGGCTACGACTACAGCTCTGGCGTGTGGCAGTTCGAGGGCTACGGGTACGTCCCCTCCGGCACCACGGGGGTGTCTATCATGCAGGTGTTCGGCGCCGGCGAGACGGCCACCACGCTCATGCTGCATGTCTACGATGGCGCGCTGCGGTACTATGACCGGCAGCTCGTGGAGGACGCCATCTATGACAGATGGTTCCGGCTGAACGTGGTCCACGACGTCGAAGCGTCGACGCTCACCGTGTACATCGACGGCGAGCAGAAGCTGCATGTTCAGGGCCGCGGCGGGGACTCGCACTACTTCAAGTTTGGCGTGTACGCACAGAACCACGACTCCAGCTGCATGGAGTCTCGCTGGAAGGACGTCAGGATCTTCAAGAAGCATTAGAATTATTTGTCTATATATATGTATGTTGATGGAGTTACTATGTTTGTATTGTTTATTTATGAAGTTTAATAGTACAATATTTATTAAATATGATGTTTATATATATGAGGATCCGTTTTCTTTATGTATACCCGCAATGTTCTTTGTAATGTACAGTCTCTTGTTCCAATAACAAATTGAACCATGGTTTCAATGAAAACAAGCTAGATTGGATTGAACCTGTGTCAATGAAGACATACTAGATTGGTTCTCTAGTGCCGAATGTTTCTTTCAGACTATACTTGTTTATAGACAACCACCTCATGATAGCGGTGGTAAGAGCGCAAAGTCTTTTTGAGCGGTTCCGGCATGTGCATGTACCGGCAATGATCTCATCACTGAACAACTGCTTTAAGATTCGGTCCACGAAGAGCAATTATTTATCCTTTTTGCTATACAAAATGAATACTAAGTCAAATACAAGTATTGGCCCACACCTTTTGTCCTTACATCGCATGCATGGATGTGACAGTTCACACTCTCTCTCTCTTCTTTCACACACGAATGCATCTGTTTTTTCTCTCTCCCTTGCAAACAAATCCATGGACTTTTTTTTCATCTTGACCAATTAAAAACATTTATATCTTACCACGTGACACATGTGGTAAGCAATCCAAACAATTCAACAAAAAAAATTTATATCTTTTAAAACATAAGTTCGTTTGTGAAATAATTTATATATTTGAACTCCTGGGGCCAAGACCTTTAGAAGTAAACCAAATTTAGATATATTTCAAACACGTTTAAATTTCAATGTTTCACAATTCGTATGTGAAAAAAAACCCATTTCACTTGAAAAATGTGACTTTTATGAAACCAGACAGAGGAAGTGAAATATCGGTTTTGAAAGTGAAAAAAATACGAAACTGAAATGCCAACTTGTGAAGCTGATTATTTGGAAATGTGTAACATTTTATTTTCAAAATAGTGAAATATGTTATTTAAAAAATGAGCAACTGAAATAGATGTGCTTTTTGTGAAACAAGCGAGTGAATAATAAAATGTAGATTCCGAATTGTGATATAGCTACCACGGAAAGTGAAATTATAATGTATCATTGTGAAACTGATTTTTCGAAAATGTGAAATAATTTATGTCAAAACAGTGAAATAGTTTATTTGAGAAATGTGCAATTGAAATATATGTTTTTTTTGTGAAACAAGCCAGTGAAAAGTGAAATGTAGGTTCTGAATTGTGAAATAGTAACTACGGAAAGTGAAATTATAATATATCATTGTGAAATAGATTATTTGGAAATCTGAAACAATTTATTTCAAAAGAGTGAAATATGTTATTTGAGAAATGTGCGATTAAATTAGATGTTAATTTTGTGAAATAAGCCATTGGAAAGTGAAATGTTGGGTCGAAATTATGAAATAGCATCTACAGAAAGTGAAATTGTAATGTATTTGTGTGAAACTGATTATTTCAAAATGTGAAATATACATTCGAATTTAAATATGGTTGAAGACTATCCAAGATTGGTCTCATTTTAAAGGTTACGGCGAAAGGAGTTCAAATATAAAAAAAATTCAAAAATGAATATATGGCTTAAAAGATATTGATGTTTTAAATTAGTCAAGAGGAAATAAAAAGGTTGGATTTATTGTGTGGAAGAAGAGAGAGAGTGTGATTCCGCCTCACGCCGGGCATAAAACTCGATACCCGAAGCCCGAACCCGAAAAACCAGAACCCGAGTAACCCGAACACCATATCGGGTAGCAGATTTGAAAACCCGAATTTATTTCGGGTAATTCGGGTAACAGACTACGGTACCCGAATAACCCGAAATAACTAGTCAGCCTAGCAAAAACCCCGCATAGAGAGAGAGATGTGTTGATCTGTGGCAGTGTGATGTGCGAGCTGTGATAGTGTGATGTACTGATGTGTGAAGTGTGAGTCTGTGACAGTGGCATGTGTGATGCTGCTGCTGTAATTTTAGTCTGCTATATTTGTGAATTGTGACAAATTTGAGCTGCTGTTGTAGAACTTTTAGTGCAAAACTGAGGTTATGCTGGCATTTTTCGTCCTTGTTTACTACTTCGGGTGATACGGGTATTACCCGAACCCGAACCCGAATTTGCGGGTAGCAAATTTTCCACACAAAATTCGGGTATCATTTTTGGAAACCCGAATTATTTTTTACCCGAATTACCCCACCCGAATTTGCGGGTAAACCCGAACGCCCAGCGTGAGTTCCGCCACATTAGTATCATGCATGCATGTGAAGTACAAGGGTGAGGCCGGCTGTTGAAAAAGAGAGCAGACATACGGAGGTGAGAAATTAAGAAGAGAAGTGCAATACCAAAATACTTGGCCCACATAGTACTACATGGCAGCTCTCTATTGGATGCCCGCTTGCCGCTACATAGCATCACCGCGCAATTTTCTATTTTGGTGGTAAGAGACATCATGTGACAATGGTCAGTCGTACTATCGTACCGATGTACTATGTATACTGTATACATGCATACATGCCTAGGGTTGCGCAGGCCATGGGGCCCACACGGACGCGCTAGCCTGATTGGATACCTTCAGGCTCCCTAACTGGACGCCACGTGGGTTACTTAGCAAAGGGGCCATGGGTACCACCCATTTTACTCAGGAATCCTGCACATGCATGGCCTTAAGTCCTACTCCGAGATGAGGAGGCTTTTGCCATACCCCGGTTGTACTCCTTCCGTCCGAAAAAGCTTGTCCCTCAAATGGATGTATCTAACACCAAGTTAGTGCTAGATACATCCATTTGAGGGACAAGCTTGGGACAAGCTTTTTCGGACGGAGGGAGTATAAAGGAGATCAAGGCCCCGCACGAGGATCAACTGATAGACATGCCACAACTTGGACAAGTAAACCCAAGATGATCTAGTGCATCTCGCCTAGTTCGTCCACCATAGTCGTTGAGTTGCTTCCCAATTCGCTGGGTCATCCATGCATTTTAACCTAGGCAAATCATGTTCATGTGATCCCTACTCACATGTGGGTACCCTACGGCAAGACAAATCCTGTACAAATTGTTGAAATCATTGGGGAAAGTCCATTTATTTTCTTAGTAATTCCAAGGATAAATACGAGAGGCCCACTTGGCACATTCATGCATAATAGGAGGTGTGGAAGCTTAGTCCAACCCCAGTAGTGGTGGGTGAGTTAGACCAACATATCAGGTTAGGTCTTTCCTCCAACAGGCCCTAAGGATGAAAGGTTTCTCCGATAAATGGCGTCAGTGGATCCATAAATTTGTAACTGGAGGTAGTGTGGCCATCAAAGTCAATGACAACGTAGGCCATTACTTTCAGACAAAAAAAGGACTACGGCAGGGTGACCCCATGTCCCCAATGTTATTTAACATTGTCGCTGACATGTTGGCTATTCTGATTGAGCGCGCCAAGCAGGACGGCCAGATTGCAGGAGTAGTGCCACACCTAGTAGATGGTGGCCTCTCTATTCTGCAATATGCCGATGACACAATTCTCTTTATGGAGTATGACCTAGATAAGGCTTGAAACTTGAAACTATTGTTGTCAGCGTTTGAGCAAATGTCGGGTCTTAAAATTAACTTCCATAAAAGCGAACTTTTCTGCTTTGGAGAAGCCGTTGAGGCGGCGGCCGATTATGCTGACCTGTTTGGTTGCGCACATGGCCAATTCCCAATTAAATATTTGGGAATACCGATTCATTATCGGCGTCTCACCATTGCAGAGTGGAAGCATGTAGAGGAGCGGCTAGAGAAACGGTTGAGCAGTTGGAAAGGCAAGTTGCTCTCAGTTGGAGGACGCCTGGTTTTGATTAACTCTGTCCTCACAAATATAGTTCTCTATATGCTTTCTTTCTTCCAACTCCCAAAAGGGGTCCTGCAAAGACTGAACTATTTTAGATCCAAATTCTTTTGGCAAGGAGACGGTGAAAAGAAAAAATACAGGCTGGCCAAATGGAATGTGGTTTGTAGGCCGAAAGACCAAGGTGGCCTTGGAATTCATGACCTGCAGGTCAAGAATGAGACCCTACTTAGTAAGTGGTTGTTTAAACTTCTTACTGAGGATGGTGTTTGGCAAACCATGCTGCACAACAAGTATCTAGGCCAAAAGGCGGTGTCTCAAGCACATTGGAAACCTGGTGACTCGCACTTTTGGGCTGGCCTAATGGCGGCAAAGAAACGTCTCTTTCGCTTTGGGTCTTTCGCGATAAGGGACGGGTCAGAGATTCGTTTATGGGAAGACATTTGGCTAGGCAATGCCAGTCTCCGAGAACAATATCCAGCCCTGTACAACATTGCTCGCGATAAGAATAAAACTATTGCGTAGGTGCTCAGTTCATCCCCGCCAAATATTTCGTTTAGGCGGGATTTGATTGGCCCCCGACTTACGTCATGGCATAATCTTTTATCCCGTCTGGATTTGATCAATTTGACACAAGGTCAGGATGTGTTTAGCTGGAACCTTACTACATCGGGATCTTTCACAGTAGACTCTATGTGCCGTGCGCTCACGCACTCTGAGGTACCAGTGAGTAATAACAAGAAAATCTGAAAGTCAAAGATTCCACTAAAAGTTAAAATCTTCATGTGGTATCTTCGTAGGGGAGTTGTTCTAACCAAAGACAACCTCGCACGGCGCAACTGGCCAGGGAGTAAGAAGTGTTGTTTTTGTACTCATGAAGAGACAATCAAACACCTCTTTTTTCAATGCAAGTTTGCACGTTCTACGTGGTCGGTCATCCAAATAGCGTTAAATTTGTATCCGCCCACAAGTGTCGCCAATATTTTTGGTCATTGGTTGGACGGTATTCCAAATAGGTTCAAAACGCTAATAAGGGTGGGAGAATATGCCTTACTATGGTCGCTTTGGCTATGTAGAAATGATTTGGTTTTCAATGACAAAAATGCTTCTCCTTTGCAGGTTATTTTCTGTTATACGCCCTCGCTTCATACGTGGTCTATGCTACAACGAGTGGAGTACCAACCGCCGTTCAAGGCGGTGTGTACGCGGTTGGAGCAGGTGGCTACGGAGGTTTTTACCCAACATGGGTGGCAGCATAATCTCCGTATCGGTCCACCATCCCTTCCGACATAGGCATAGTGTCGGTCTATATAACTCTACTGTCGCCGATTTGTCAGTTTTTTCTATTCTTTTTGTCAGACTTTAGGTGTTTGACTGTGTGCATCCTAGTTATGCAGAGGTCGAGTGTTACTCATAATGCTTTGTATCCGCTTGATGCTACATTTTGAGATAATAAAAGCGCCCTTTATCGAAAAAGGTCTTTGACACAGCACTAAGAGCATGAGAAGAGGACACATACACATGTGCTCCTCCTTGCCAGTCTTGCACGCGCTTCATTTTTCATTTTTCTCTAGTCAAGCCAAGAAAAGACTTATGTCTCGTGTGCGTGTTGTATTATTTTTGCCACACATGACAAAAGTCGAAAATTTGACCCATTAGTGGGAAAGAAATTTGTACCGACGTTTCGGTTCCTTACTCTAGTATATCAGTTTTGGCTTATGTTTACAGGAGGTCGCCCCTCTTCCCCTCCGCACATAGAAAAACTTGGAACACATGAGACCACTCTTTGGTTCAAGAGCTTTGCGTCGCCTAAGTCATTAACATCCCGCTTCTTGGCAAGCAGCGCGAAGTGGGACATCAAACTTCCGGAACTCCGTCTCTTATGATCCTGTACAGGTATGGTGATAAATGCTATGGAGATGGAGATGTAGATGGGAAAGGCGGCTGTTGTGAAGTTGGATGGTGGTGTGGCGTCCGCTCTCCACTTTTCCGTGTCGTCCTTTCCCATAGGGTTTTCTCCTCCCTTTTATAGTCATGGAGTGCAGAATAGGGTTTCTGTAAAGGTGCGATGAGAATTAGGCCTCAGAGCCTTTACGAAGTTGGATGCTGCTGACATCAGGGACCGGCGTCATGCGGTACGAGCGCAAGCGCTCATAACAGGTTCTACCTTCTTTTCTACAGGCTGCTGCGCGCCTCCAGTTGATTGGTCTTGATCGCCTAGCTCCGTATTTTCCATATATTACTTGTTTTTCTCCTAAAATGGCTCATTCATGCAAGGAACAAATAAACAAAGGGATTTGCCATCTTTCACTTTTATTAGTCATTAGTAATCAAATCGAAGTGATTATCTCAGAAAATTTGGGATGATTCGATTTAAACAAGTATATAAATGAGTGCTAAAATACACTCATCAAGGTGTGCGTCCCTGAGCAACCCTGCCTTGTCGCCTTGCTCTGGCAGCCGCCGCCGCTAGTTCCGACCCCGCCGGAGACTCCCAGCTCGATCCTGTGCGCTGTCGCAAGCTCCGTGCATGCGGCTGCGACCGGTCTACCCGTTGCTCGGTAGCTATCAGCGCTCCACCACACTTGGGCACCCATCACCCCTAACCAACCCCCCGAGAGAGATATTGAGAGATTTTTTTCGTTTTCCTTTTCGCATGTGGATCCCACTTGTAAGAGAGTTGGGAGAGAGTTCTTTCCTTTGTTTATGAATGGTTCCCGCCTGTAAGAGAGAGGATTGCCGAGTTTTTTCTTCGATTTTTTACCTAAATGCCAGTTGCCACTGCCCAGTGGCATTTTAGACAAAAGAAAAGATCAAAGCCCTTTAACCGGAAGGAAACGGCGCGAAAGGGTATTCCCGTAGAGACACTTTTTTTTTTTGCCAGAAAACTTCCGATCTAAAATTAGGGACAAATGTTATTAGTGGGACTTTGTTAAGAGCAAACATGCAATTGGCCCTTATATCTATTTTCACAAATACCTCGACGCTTTTCAATCGTTAATACATAAAGCCCGATAAAAAAAATCGGATGTTGAATAGCGATGGTTCAAGCCCATCAGATCGAAGATCTATGTCTACAAGCACATCTGCTTGGTGCGAAACGGTAAGTAAAGATCAAGTCATGTTGCTTGGCGTACTGTTGGGTGTGTGCTTGCACTGATCTATGCCCAGATAATATTTGGCAATACTTGTCTCAGTGCTACTGTTTCCTACCTAATTGTGAATGTTTGTGTACTGTTGGTCTTGCTCAATTATTTCGTCCATTTGAAATTTCCGTAACAGAGCAAACTTAACTTGAAGGAAATATCCTAAGAACTCCTTTTGAGATCGTATTCGATGCTTGCTCTTCTTTGTTGTCTTGGGCAGGGATTCAGAAGGCTAAGAATGTTGGTACTCTGAAAAAAGGAGCAGAGCTGCTTAGATCCAGTGTTGCGAACATGATGATTTGTGCAACCGCTCATGATGCTCAAGTGCCGACGGGAAGCTGAAGATTTGAGGGCTTTGCCGGCGGGAGGGGTTTTCGACCGCTGCTTCAGTCTCTTTGTTGTGTAGCTATGACTGCCTGTTTTGCATTTCTGTAATGGCCTTCCCTGCTAGGCTGGTAGTTTGTTGGTTAGGATAGTTTGAAGCAGGTTTTAGCCCCATAATACTCGTTTCAATTGCGCGTGAGTGCAATAGGTTTCATGCTATTGTAGAACTCGCTTCTTTCTCTTTCTCGTTCCCTTTATTCTGTAAACTGATGTGTTTTCGTTATGTGAGTAATGGAAAGGGGTTTAGCCCGGTTAAAAAAAAGTAGAGATGATGTCCGTTGCATCTGAGATCAACGTCGTTTCAACATGTTGAGGCGGTACACAGGGTTCTAACTGAATGCTTTAACAGTAGCGAATTTATAATTCTGCAGAGTTCAAAGATTGAGAAAAGTCCACATTTCAACCCTGAACTAACCACGCAGTTTAATTTACAACCTTAAACTTCGTAACCGGTCAAAATACACCCTCAACTTACCACGAGGTTCAAAACTCAACCCTGGTCTTGGTTTTGCCTCTGTCAAATGGTTTTGACCGCAGTCAATGCTGACTTGGCACTGCCAACTCAGCCTGCTTGGAGGACTATTAAAAAAAAGTGGAGTCCTGCACGACCCCCACCTTTCTTTGACCTTCCTCCCGCTCGACCCCCAACCTCCCCTCAACCTTCCACCGCCGGCGCCGCCAAGGACCCGCGCCTCCATCGGCAGGGGCCGCGCCGCCGCACTCCAACCCCAGCGCTACCCCGGCCACCCCACGGCACCCTAAATCCCGCTGCTCCGGCCGCCCACAACACATACCGCTCCGTAGTACCCTCGCCTCCCGGCTCCCACGTCTCCCCGTCGCTCGATCCCGGATGCCTGGCGCCGCGCCGCTAGATCCGCCCAGCCGCAGGCCCCCGCGACGTCTCTCCTAACCATGGTGACCGAGAGTGCTCTGTGAGGGGATCTGCGCGAGAAGCGCGACGCCACCCTCCCCAGCCTCCTCCAAGCACGGATCCAGCCGTGGATCCACAACGTGGTGGCGGTGGACGAGGACGGGTACAACGGCTGCACCAAGCCGCCCTGGTCGAGGACCTACGCGTCCGGCAAAGACAGCGTCAGGCTGGCCAGGGGCGACAACCGCTTCATCTGCACCCGCTTCGGCCACTGCTACCTCTGGATGAAGATCATGGTGAACGCCTCCTGACCACCCTCACTGTATTCCTTGCCGTGAGAGTTAGGCTCTCCTCTGTTACATTCGTTTGTTTGCCGTGAGAGTTGGTTTGTTGTTCTAGTAGCTAGTACGATTGTGTTCGTGTTCGTGTGGACTATCCAGGATGTACTATGTTGCCGTGAGAGTAATTATTTCTGATGAGAAGTTAATGTCTTTGCATGCGACGACGAATGCTTCCTTTTATGCATTTTCAGCGACTTGTTTGGTCCTCGTGTTCATCAGAAAGCTTGCGTGCTGGTTACTGTTCTGCACTTCTGGACAGTTTTGCTGAGATGCAGCGGGTACATGAGAGAGGGCGACGGAGATGCAGCAGTAGGCGGCAGGCACGGCGGCAGTAGCAACGGCTGTCGCAGGAGGAGCAGGGGCTGGGGTCGGGGCAAGAAAGAGCAAAACGATCCACATTTTTTTTTTAAATAATCCTCCAAGCCCTAGGCTTAGTTGGCATTGTTTGCTGAGTTGGCACTGCCAAGTCAGCATTGACTACGGTCAAAACCTCTTGACAGACACAAAACCGAGACCAGGGTTGAGTTTTGAACCTCATGGTAAGTTGGGGATGTATTTCGACCGGTTTTAAAGTTCAGGGTTGTAAATCAAACCGAGTGATTAGTTCGGGGTTGAAATGTGGACTTTTCTCTCAAAGATTTGATGACTATCTCTCCTGATTAGTTTTGTTCTCCGAAGCGCAGCTGAGGCCGCAAGGAGCAGCCGCTTTCGCCATGAGGATGAAAGTAAAACTACGATTGAGACTTTTTCTTCCTCGTCTATTTCTATGTGTAGGTGTGCATGGGTGGTCACGGATGTATTTGCCCTCATGCTAGTATCTAGAGCATGCACGTCAGTTGAAAACACCAGGTAAAAATAAAAACTCAAGTATCCTCCGTCGAACAGAAGAAGAATTTCCCTTGTCCAACTCCTTGCCGTCATCCAAAATTGAACCGCGGTGTTCACCTAGACAGACAGCAGATTTATTACCGCGTACGAGGGTTGAATTCCCGTCGGTAACACAAAATAACAAGGTACCGTCGGTCATGTTGAGCAACTCAAGCTGCATGCGTCCAACGTACACTGATAAATCTACATGTGACAAGAGTCCTACTCCTAACGAAAGAGGTTCCAAAAAAAATGATGCATCTAGTACACTGATATATCGCCAATGCCCTATATAAACCACATGGAACTTGATTCTTACTCCCACCCATCTCGACTCTCATCATCACAAGTAGTCTGTGCATCGAGAGACAATTGAAGGCAAAGCAGAAGCTACACGAGTACACATGGCTCCTCGCGCTCTCTCTTGGATTAGTGTCTCTCTGCTTGTCTTCTTGGCGTCGGGGTCATGCGTTGCGGCCAGGGGCGCACGGGCACGCAGAACCGGTGACCCGACAGATGGGTTCACGGCGGTGAGGCTCGACGAGAGCAACTTCGCGCTGCAGCGCCCGTACGACGAGGCGAGCGGCGCACGATACAGCTTCGACGGCACCGTGCGGAAGCTGTGGGTGCTCGCTTCCGACAAGCCCCATGTCCGCCAGAGCCGAACAAAACCAAGGACTGAGATCAGGATGACAGTAAGTTAATTATCACATCATTATTACGATGTATTGGGGGTGTAATTATGATTTAGATGTCTGATCTTCTTCTACTTGCAGGGCTATGACTACAGCTCGGGCGTGTGGCAATTCGAGGGCTACGGCTACGTCCCCTCCGGCACCACGGGGGTGTGTATCATGCAGGTGTTTGGCGCTGGCGACGGGGCCAGCACGTTCATGCTGCGCGTCTACGATGGTGCGCTCCGCTACTATGACCGGCAGCTAGTCGAGGACGCCATCTATGACAGATGGTTCGGGCTGAACGTGGTCCACGACGTTGACGCGTCGAGGCTCACTGTGTACATCGATGGCGAGCAGAAGCTGCACGTCCATGGCAAAGGCGGCCACTCGCACTTCTTCAAGTTCGGCGTGTACGCGCAGCACCACGACTCCTGCCGCATGGAGTCTCGCTGGAAGCACGTGAGGATCCTCAATAAACATTAGAATTACTTGTGTTATTACATGTATGTTGATGGAGTTACTATGTTTGTATTGTACTGCGCCACCGGCGTGGTGAGCAATCTTCAAATCATTCGAACTATGTTTGTACCAATTATCGACGGAGTAATGTTTGTTTGTTATGATGTTTTTTTTTTTGAAACGTCATGATCCTTTTCATTGAGAATATGGAGAAAGGGATCCAACATGTTTTATCTCGAAGAGAAGAAATCACACCAGAGACCGGCATGATCCTTTTCTTCAAGACCTTTAAGTGTATGTGACCACAGAAAAAGGTCCATTATCACAATGCTGATTACATTACGTACGTGTGCATGTGTCAATTTTTAAATTAACAATGATATATTTAAGAATTATGAGGAACTTTGCCAAAATTGATGAGCATAAAACAGAGGCGTCCAGAGTCCAGACACAGTGGAAATGTCACTGATATTTCATTGGTCATTTGTGGCGTCGAGGTTTTAGCCGACGCTAGTGGTACCTCCAATCAGTGGCGCGGTGAATAAGCAAATACCGGAAGCTATTTTGGAAAGTACCTGGGCGTTGGATTAAATACTGACGCCAGTGGTAACAATAAAGCATAGGCGGGCCACTGTTTATCCATGTCGCTGGTATTTTGCCAAAATACCAACGACGTCCGTTATTTGAGCGGTGCCACTAATTAGGTTTTCTGCTAGTAGATTTTTATCCCATAGTACTCGTTTCAATTGCGGGCAAGTGCGGTGGGTTTCTTGCTAGCTAATGCTAGTACAAAACTTCCTTCGCTCTTTTTCTTGTCCCCCGTTTCTGTTATGTGTGTGGTGGAAAGGATTTTTTTTTTCCGAAACGGAGGCAAAAGAATTGCCTCATCGATTAATTAAGAAGAAGAGAATTGCCCAGTTAATTTACAGAAAACCGGGCTAAAATTGATACAATCAGACCATAATTGGACTACTCACCAATCATGAGACCACACGAGCACACATGCAACCCGTCAAACCCTCCCAACACACAACAACCGTAACTCCTGACGCTTGTACAACACAATTGAACCCAACAATAACATCCCAACAAAAGATAGTGAACCACGCCAAAACCACAATGACGACCCAAACCGTGAGGGCGAGCCGACCGTGAGGGTGAGCCGAGGGACCGAGAATCATCCATTAAGCAGCTGCGGGTGCCTTACCTATGGCGCCACTCTTCTTGCCTTTGCACCTTAGTGACTTCTCCTTCACTGTACCGGTTCGAGGGCAATCACTCGCCTTCTTGCATTTGCCCTTGAATGTCGTTCCTGTCAGGAGGCAAGCAATCGCCTTTCCAGTTCTAGGGCTAACAGCCTCCATGCTGGCGAGCAAGTCACAAAGTTCTTTTGCAAAGAGAGCATTGGAATTATCCGTCGGCGGGAGTGGAACGGGTGCCGAAGCCACATGTGAGTGCCCAGGCGAGTTCACCTCACGCATCTCACATGTCACGGTTGAATCATGTCCCTCACACGTGGTTGCCTGCGTGTCCACCATCGTATGCTCCACTGATAGAGGCGAATCAAAGCTCGCACATAGCACCCGAAGCTCAGGCATCACCTGCAGCACCGGAGGCACAACCACGGCAATGGTCCCGCCCTCAGCGGTGGACAACACAGTGGGCAAGGCAGACAACGATGCCGAGTTGTCCACAACTCTAGGGAGAAACAACCATAGAGCTCCGCAACCCTGTTCTCCAATGAGCCACCAACATCGGCCTCACTAGGAGGATGTGGCGTACGAGCGGATTGCAACACAGTCAGCACAAGAGAGAGCTTTCCCAGAGCAGACTCCGCTCGCTCCTTAAAGCTCCCAACGCGCACCAGGAGCTCAGCCTGGGCTGCTAGGGTGGACTGGAACAATACATCGGATGGGGTTGCCGACTCAACCTGAGCGGAAACAACCGATGCCCAGGATCTGCGGTGAAGCACCTTGGGGGAGCTGGGATTCCATCGAACCCTCACAAGGAGCTGGAGCTCGGCAATGCTCGGTGCCAAGGTGAGACCGTGTCGGCATGGCAAGGCATTCTAGTCAGCTGAATGGACGCCAAGCATTGCGACACCCACGCGCCCAGTGACCGTTCTCCAAACAGCGGGAGCACCTCAAGGGATCTCTGCAATCAGCCGCTCGATGTCCAGGAACAAGACATCTGCAACACCTACCAAAGAGCCAAGCCGGAATGGGACGAGGGGGCAATGCCAGAGTTGGCGACGCTGGACGGCGCCGACCGTGCCGAGGCAGCACCTCTTGCCATCCTCCACCCGCCTCGGGCTCATGCATCACACCTTGCACAGTCGGCAGAGCTGCCGGGACAGAGCTTTTGCAGCCGGTGGCGTCAACGGGGCCAACTCCTCTTCCTCATCATCAACATCCTCATTAGCGAGGGAAGCCCAGGACACAGGCCGCCCCATGTCTGAGCCCATGGTTGTCACATTCGAAGGACGGGGCGCGCACTGGAGCAGAGGTGATGCGAGCTCCAGATGGAGACGGGCCGCTGCTCAGGACGCGTCGGAGACAAGCGTAGTCGGTGACGAGCACTGCCGGAGACGACGGAGGTAGGATGGAGGCCGCACAAGCTGTAGCGAGAGCTGAGGGCTCTGTCGAAGTCGAAGGTGTCGTCGCCTCCTTCCCGAGGAGCGTATGGGCCACCCTTCGCCCTTGGATGGTTGGGTCGGAGCGGCGGGAGGCGAGGGCGGCCGCGGCGAGAGCGGACGCGGGAGCTTGAGCGGCGGGCGGTGGGGAGCCAGCGCTCGGCACGGCAGGAGTGGCTGCTGCCGTCGCGACCGACGTGGATGCGGGCCGAGGTCGTGGGTCGGGGCGGCGGAGGACGAGGGCGGCCGCGGGAGCTCGAGCAGTAGGCGGCGGGTAGCCGGCGCTCGGCACAGCTGGAGTGGCCGCCGCCGTCGCGGTCGACGCAGATGCGGGCCGAGGTCGTGGATGAGCAGCCATGGCGCCACCCCGCGAGGAGAAGCACGTGGGATGCGAGAGGGTGTGGAGAGGATGCCGGATCTGGAACGGGCAGGTGCAGGGGAGGCCGGAGAAGGGAGATCAGGGTGTCGCCGCCGCCGGCGCAGGCGGGTTCGCGAGAGGAATCCCTGCTGACCTCGTGCCGAGTTTCTCTTCGTGCGAGAAGGGTGGAAAGGAATTTAGCCCAGTTAAAAGAAGTACAGATGATGTCTGTTGCATCTAAGATCGACGTCCTCAAGAGGATTTGTAGCACGCAGGTGCGGGGGCACGCAACCCCTTTTTTTATTGGCTTTCGATTTTCAATCTTTCATATCTTTTGAAACAAAAGTCTAAATTAAATTTTATTTGAATATTCGTGTTTCTGGGGTTGAGGGCTTTCAAATCAGATCAATTTTGAATACATTTTGATGATTTTCTTTTAAAATTTACTAAGTTTCAACTTGTAAAACTTGGTACGAGTGACTGACAAAATCGTGAGCTTCAGATCCTTGACAAAAATGTTTCAACTATTGAAACTTAGTACAAGTGATCGACAAAATCGTAAGTTTCAGAACCTACGACAGACAAAAACGTAAGTTTTAAAAACTGAAACTTAAAACTTATTGTGCTCTCGTGCGATATCTAACGACTTTGCGGATGGCGAGGCAATCTGGCGGCCGGCACGGATGGGCAGATGCGTGCTCCCGCACATGCGTACCCCTGTGAATTTCCGATCGACGTCCCACTGCTGTCGAGAGGTCGAAGCAGTATTCAGGGATTCTAACTGAGTGATTTGAGAGTGGCGAATTTACATTTGTTCAGAGTTCAACGATCCGATGCTCACACTATCTCTCCCAATAAGTTCGCGCAAGCGCAGCTGAGGTTGCAAGGAACAGCCGCTTTCGCGAAGAGGATAGAGTGGAACTACGACCGGGACTTTCTTCCTCACAACTATTTCTATATGTAGGTGTGCACCAGCACATATGCCCGTGCGTTGCAACGGGAGAAAAAAATTGACGTGTAGGCACAACGCCCCATAGTGTTGGATTGAATCCAAAGAACATGCTAGTTGTCCCGTCCACCAAAACGTTCAAGAACGCAACATCGGAACAGTGGCACCCGATGGCATTAAAAATGTACACATTAATTTATAAATACAGGAAACATGCATGCATGTCTTTGTAATGGGAGAAATATATATATTAATCAATGATCAAAATTATTTGGTTAAAAGATCATTAAATTGTGCTTCGCATGCTTCGACCATGATACATGTACAAGTTTCAAAGAAATTTGTTCAAAAAATGTTCAGCCAAGTCAAACGATGCATATAATACCCACATATTTATATATCATAACTGATGATGAAATTACAATAAATAAGTGTAATTGTAACTGTGTTATACTATCAATTTCTGCACATTAATTGGTCCGAAAAAGCTAATTCATGGCAATATTGTTATATTCTCCCTAACTGATTTTAACATTGGTGTTGCCTCGCCTCCATTCCGTGAAGACAACAACGGTCGTGGCTGCCCATTAGTATGATCGTCATTGCCTTGCTTCATCAATAAAATGGAGCGGGGGGAAGCCCCTTTTATTAAAAAAAAGTATCATCGTCATCGATCATCGGTCATCGCCTCCGATCTGGCGATTCCGATGATCCTCACTACGGTTGCACGAGAACCGCATTAATACTATTTTTTCTTGCATAAGTATAAAAAATTAATGTATTGTAGTAAAGAAAATGGGGAGATTAACAGATTAATTAGCATGTGTCTATGCAGAACCTATACAAAATAACCAAAACTCTTGCACACCACACTAAATAATTGAAAGAAAGAACTCTCACCTAAAAACAAATAAATAGGACTGTAAATACAATGGACAGAAAGCAACGCTGATCTCATGCAAAAAAGAATTATTAGGTCGCATCACTAAATAATCAATATGTGTATTAGTGTATATATATATACAAGCTATAACACACCTAGCGGGAGGAATGCTGCCGGTCATTAGTTATTCGGCCTGATAGTATTTCCTGGTTTACCATAGTAGCAGTTGATTCTTGATTGATGTTATATATGTTCCTATATATATATATATATGTGGAAATTCCTTGTCTTAGAATTGAAGACTTGGCAATAACAATTCCAATACGGGTCCGACTATATCACATCTAGATGTGAGATAATACCTCACATCTAACTATGACATCATCCCACATCAGATAAATTCCGGTTTGTTTGTTTGTTTTTATTTTTTGTCCCCTATTTTATTTTTCTAATTGTTGGTCCCGTTTTCCTTCTCCTAGCTTTTTTTTTGTCGCACTATAGAGAAGCAATCGCTCGTATCGCTCTGCCTGGGCTGGCCCTTCTCCAGGTTTTGGAATGACGACACGGAATGGACGAAGCGTATATCTGTGTGTACATATAAAAACAACCATGATAGTGAGACGTGTGCTATCATCAGTGCATGCATGCACGATTGCTTGATCGCTAGCCAGCTTCCATGTACCTCATGATCCAGCAGAGATTTTGGAAACCTTCTAAGTACCTATCTGACAAATGGATGGATGATCGTGTTTGACAACCGTACATGATAAAACATGAATTATAAAAAAGGAATTAAAAAATTATGAATTTTTATAAATATTTTTTATTTTAGTAATGGACTCGAATCATAAAGAAAATTTTGTAAATTTAAAATTTGATCATAATTATGAAAAATGATCACAAATTCTAAAAAATGCTCATGAAATTAAAAAATGGTGAGCGACCAATTTTTCAAATGTCCCAGTTTTTTATAAAATGCGAACAATTAAATTTTTTTTTTTTGAAAAACATGAACAAATGATGAAATGGAACATTTTGTTTTAAAATTGTATACAACTATGAGATTTCAAAAAAAGGTGGGGAACAAACTCAATGGGTTGGGCACTAAAATCATATAAATGGTGGTTTTTCCAAAAAATAATAACACAGAAAAACTTGGAGCCATCTGGCTCGGTTGCATATCTTTCAAAGAAAATGGGTCGAATATGGGCTTGCAACTGGGACATTTGAAAAAATGGTTTGGGCCCAAAAAAGTAAAAAACAAACAAAGTTGAGCAGCTAAAAAAGGGCGAAAAAGAAAAAGAAAAGGAAAAGGTGGACTAGTAACTGTCAGGGTCGGGGCTCACATTTTGCGTATTGGATATGGAATTGTACATGGGATAAAAATTGGTCGCTCACCCCAGTTGCAAGTTGATGTGACTTGTATTTGCGACAAAAAATTGGAGCCCAATTGCAAGTCGGTGGTGGACTTGCAACTGGGCGCAAAGGATAAAAATGGACAACCTACTCGCAAAAACAAGGGTGGGTTATAATTAAGGCAACCAAGAAAGGGTTAAAAAAGCTCGATTCCAAGTAGACGGTGGGCTTGCAACTGGGAGCGGATAACTAAAAAAAGGGTCAATGCTAGTTTTAAGCTAAGGGTGAACTTGCAAATTGAGGCGACAAAAAAAACTTCGACCCCATTTGCGAGTTGAGGGGGGAGGACTTGCAGCTGGGATGAAAGCAAACTACAGGCCCAGTTGCGAGTCAAGGGTGAACTTGCACCTAGGATAACTACGCAAAGCTACGTGACCAGTTGTGAGCCAAGCATGGACTTGCAACTGGGAGAACTGAGAGCCTAGTTGCAAGTCGATTGTGGACTTGCAACTAGGATAAAAAAATAAACTACAGTCCCGGTTGCAAGTCGAGGGTGGACTTGTAACTGGGGTGAAAACCAAATTATGGGCCTAGTTGCGAGTCAAGCGTGGACTTGCAACTGGGACAACAACACAAAACTACAATACCAATTGCGATTCTAGGATGGACTTGTAACTGGGATGAAAACAAACTACGACCCCAATTGTAACACCCCCTTGTAATATGCCACAGTGATCATCTTCTAATCATGCCAAGTCATCTTCATTGCAGTGCTAAATCATCATTTGTTCATATCTCATTTCAAATTCCACTTTAAACAAAATTTCAAAATGCAAGTCAAAATAAAAGTTGATCAAAAATTAAAACAAAATAGTTCACAATATTGCAAATATTCCCAAAAAAAATATAAAAATAAAATCAACATTAATTGAATTATTTAAATGACTCTAACATCATGGAACAGTACCAAAACATCACCATTTAATCCATTCCATTTAATTAAAAATCCAAATGAGAATATTTGGGCCCCAACCCTTTTTATGGCAGAGCTAGATATTGCCTAGTATTTATTTGGACAAGTCTCTTATTTTACAAAGTTGCAGGGGTGGCCAGACATTTCACAAAACGGCACAGAAAATAGAAACAGAAAAGAAAAAGGAAAAATCCTAAAACCTACTGTATGTGTGGGCTATGAGTGCTACAGTAACCAGCCCGAGCCCATCTAAGGCCTTCTCCTTCCTCTGTACAGAGAGGAAGGCAGAGCCATGGCGTGGCCGCGCGCACGCCGTCCACACGCTCGATTGAGCTCGTGTCGAGCATCCACGACCATCTGAAGAAGGATAAGATCACCCCAAACCCCAGGGACAACCCTAGCCCTCTCTGTTCTTCCTCCCTGCGCCGCCTTCTTCCCCGCAAGGCACTGCCGAGCCGCCGTCGCCACACCACCGTCGTCCACGCGCTCCGGAGCCTCCCCTCGTCGCACGAAGATGTCCAGGAGCTCCGCCTCCGCGTACGCTTGCGCCCGCGGCCTTTGCTGCTGCTCTTGCCGCTGCTGCTCGCGTACTGCTGCTGCTGCTCGCGTGCCGCCGCTGCCGCTGCTGCCCGCCGTGCGCCGCTGCCTGCTGCTGCTGGTGGCCACGGCCATGGCCATGGCCGTGTGTGTGTAGCTGTGTGTGCTGTGTGTGTGCACGTGTGTGTGTGTGTGTGCGCGCGCGCGCGCTATATATGTGTGTGTGTGCGTGCTGTATGTGTGTGTAGAGCCGGCCCTATTAGTTTAGGTTTAATTATATCTTAGTTAGATTAATTAGGGTCTAATTAGTCTAATGTGTGTATGACATGTGGCCCCACTAGCTTAATTAAACTGTTAAAATTAATCCAAATGTTATAGTCTATGCCATGTGGGACCCCCTGCACTATTTCCCTTTTGACTAGTCAAATTGACTTGGTCAATTTCGGATTAAAATAATTTCAGAAAATTTCAAAAAATCGATAAAACTTTGGAAATTCATATAAAATAATCCGTAACTCAGATAAAAATAATTTATATATGAAAAATGATCAGAAAAATATGAAGAATCCGAATATGTGATCAAAATGCTTGACCATCACTCCTATCTAGATGAACATGGAACTTTTTGCCCGATTTCGATATATGAATAGTGCATGACCTTAATAAAATAATTCCAAATAAATTCCTAAAACATCCAAAGTAGTTAGAGATGCAATATATCACCCCTGCATATCATTTAGGCATGTCATGCATAGTGATCGCATTTGAATGCTTGTATTTATATGTTTCCTTCCCCTCTTCTCTCCGGTAGACCCCGAGACCGACGTTGCCCCCGAGGACTGCCACGTCACCGACGACCCTTCTTCCTCCTTCAGCAGAGCTTCCAGGCAAGCAAAAACCCCTTGATCATCAGATATCGCCCATTCCTTCTCTCTTATGCTTGCATTAGAATTGCTTCTATTGTTGCTCCGATAGCTCCTATTCTGATGCATAGCCTGATTTCGTCGCCTACTGTTGATACCTACCTGATGTCCTATGATGCTTAGTTAGCTATGCTGTTGATTCATCTGTGGACTTTCACCTTGTCCGTATGCCATGCTTGTTATCGGGTCGTGATCACCCTGGGTGATGATCACGGAATTGTTTACATTACTGCAATACATTAAATTGTTAAAGTCGGGCCGGCTCCAAGAGTGCCCGCGAGAGAATAATATTAAAGACGGGTCGGCTCCAAGAGCACCCGCGAGCCGTGTGTTATCAAGTCGGAGCGACAAGGATCCTGTTCGCCTCTGCGAGTTACTAAACACGCCTAACGGATTTGGGTATTTGATCTGAGTTGGCCACTGGCCTATACGCACTACCACCACATGGGATAATGGTTTAATGGGGCCCTCTACGCCGTATGTATCAACCAAAAGCTTTGTCAGACGCCCAGTTCAGCATTGTGGCACGGTCGGATCGTGCCGTTGGCGCTGGTATCCACCCTGCTCGCAACGACCCGGAGTGCAAAGGGCGATGGGCCCAAGACCCCTGAGCGCTTAGGATGTAGACCGGCGGGGACCTCTCTGTTGAGCCTAGGTAGGACTACGTCGTGTCGATTACCCGAGGCCGGGCATTACCCAGCAAGTGTGTCCGGCCAGATGTAATCGAGCGTGTTGGGTAACAGTAGTGCACCCCTGCAGGGAAGTTATCTATTCGAATAGCCGTGTCCACGGTAACAGGACGCTCGGAGTTGTATCCTGATCTGCTACAACTACAAATCGATAAATATTAAACTGTTACTACTGCTCTCGGGATCACTTTCTCGCAGGGTAGTCGAGGAAGGATCTCAGGGCATTACTAAAATATAATTGCTACTATATGATACTATGCTCTACTCTCTTCTGATGCTGCAAGATTGCTTCAAGATGCTAGTCTTCGATAGGCTAGGCCTTTCTCCCTCTGCTCTGGCATTTCTGGAGTTTAGCCCAAAGATATAACCCCATTCCTTTGATACCGATGCATATTCAGTATAGTTCTGATGTCAGTCTTGCGAGTACTTTGGCTGAGTACTCACGGTTGCTTTGCTATCTCTTTCCCCATACTCGATTGCTGCGATCAGATGACGGAGCCCAGGAGCAGAAGACCCCCGGAGGCACCTACTTCTACGTTGAGCTCGTCGACCAGGAGTAGTTCAGAGGCCCTAGGCAGGAGGCCTTCGCCTTTTTGATCAGTGTCGCTGTTATGCTAGCCTTCTTAAGGCAACCTTGTTTAGCTTTGTGTCTGTACTCAGATACTGTTGTTCCTTCCGCTGATGCTTGTGTAACTCGAGCTTATGTATTCGAGCCCTCGAGGCCCCTGGCTTGTAATATAAAGCTTGTATTGTTTTATTTTGTGTCTAGAGTTGTGTTGTGATATCTTCCCGTGAGTCCTTAGGCTTGATCGTGTGCATTTGCGTGTATGATTAGTGCACGGTCGAGCAGGGGCGTCACACCAACTGCGAGTCAGACAACAACAAAAATACGGGCCCAGCTATGAGTCGAGGGTGAACTTGCAACTGTGACAACGAAGCTACGTGGCTAGTTGCTAGTTCAGGATAAAAAACAAAACACAAGCTTCGATTGCGAGTCGAGGGTGGGCTTGCAACTCGGACAACTACGAGTTAAGTTGTGAGTCAATTCTGGATTTACAACTAAGAAAACTACGAAACTACGAGCCCAATTGTGAATCAAGGGTCGACTTGCAATTAGGATGAAACAAACTATGGGCCCAGTTGTGAGCCAAGGGTGGACCTGCAACTGGAATTAAAAAAAACACATGTCGAGTTGCGAGTCTAGGGTGGAGTTGCAACTGGAACAATTACGAGCCATTGCGAGTCAAGGGTGGACTTGCAACTAGGATGAAAAATAAACTACATGCTTAGTTGCGAGTCAAGGGTGGACTTGCAACTCAGATGAAACAATCTACGAGCCTAATTTTGAGTCAAGGACGGACTTGTAGCCGGGACAACTACACAAAACTACGATACCATTTTGCGAGTCGAGGGTGCACTTGCAATTGGGACAACAACAAACTAAGAACCCCAGTTGTTATTGGGACAAATGCTCCAGTATATACATTCCAAGGCACCTAGCATTTTGTTACGGAAGTTCATGAAAGAATGTTCTTATTTTTTGTAGGAAAAATGTTGGACATGAAATTACCTTCCAACAATGCCAATTCCGCAACCCGTCCCAACCATGCCTAGTTAAAGTAGCATTGAAGGGCGTGCAATGCGGTCCGGGGCAACACTGGTAGCTGTGAATCAAAGAGTAGGATGTAACAAACTATGGGCCCAGTTGCATGTCAAAGATTGGCTTGTAACTGGGATGAAAAACAAAGCATGGGCCCAGTTGCGAGTCGAGGGTGGGCTTGCAACTGGGAAAACTACGAGCTGGGTTGTGAGTCAAGGATGGACTTGCAAGTTACAACTGAGACAACTACAAACTACGGTCCCAGTTGCGAGTCAAGCGTCGACTTGCAACTGAGATAAAACAAACTAGCCTTTGCTATGCATGTGTCTTTATATGCATCTCCAAACAATAACAACAACGGAACAAGCATGCATCGTATTACTCATTTGCTGCCGTAGATGGGCTAGGATGGAAAAGCGAGTACTACTAATTTGCCTTTTTTCACTTCCAATATGCTACAACGCATAATCAAGTACTCTGCTGCAGTGTAGAATTTAAAACGACAAGCGCTTGCAAAACAAATGTGACACCTAGTTTTTACAAGAACTGCCAACTTATGTGAGATAACTGAGTAGAACTAAACTGATAAGCACAACAAAACACCGTGTCAACTAGGTTTTAGATAAGTCGACAAGCTTTTCATTAGACAACATGACAACTGGGTAGAATTAAACTGATAAGTACAAAAATACACATCGGCAACTAGTTTTTATAATAAGTGACAAGCTTTATGAAACAATATGACAACTAGGCGGAATTAAAATGACAAGCACAACAAAACATTTGTGGCAATTTTATTTTATAAGCACACACAAGCTTTATGAGACAACATGGCAACTAGATAGAATTGCAATGACAAGCATATCAAAACATTTTGGCAATTGGATTTATAAGCACCCCACACGCTTTGTACGATACGACATAAAAATGGCAACTAAGTTATTTTTTGTCAGGCAAGTAAGTGGTTAACAATATGGCAAGTGAGTCAAACAATGTGGCAAGCACGGACGAAAAAATGGTTATCAAACCATGTTCACATGGGATCTAGTTTTGAATATCTCGTTGCGACAAAGTCAACGGTAAAAATAGATCGACGATCAAAGATACGCTTTTAGAAATAAAATGTTTTGAAGTTCAAACATTAAAGGGAATCTCGATGACATCGTTGCATGCATGTATGGTGGGGAGAGAGTGGGAATTGGAGGCAGCGGGCCAATACGTATACCTAGCAGTACTACTGGATGCATGTGCATATAGTACGCTTTTATTTCTGCTTGCGAGTCCAATTGGGATGAAGAATAAAAAAGATGACCTACTCGCAAAAATGAAGGTGGGCTTGTACTACGGCAACAAAAAAAGGTCAAACAAGTCCCGATTGCAAGTAGAGGGTGGGCTTGCAACTAGGAACGGAGAATGAAAAGGGTCGGTGCTAGTTGTAAGCCGAGGGTGGACTTGCAAACTGAGGCGACAACAAAAATTCGAGCTCATTTGTGATCTGAGGGTGGATTTGCAGCTGGGATGAAAACAAATATGAGCACAGTTGCGATCTGAGGGTGGATTTGCAGTTGTGATGAAAACAAATATGAACCCAGGTGCGAGTCAAGGATGGACTTGTAACTTGGAAAACTATACAAAACTACGATACCAGTTGCGAGTCTAGGGTGGGCTTGCAACTGGGACAAATACGAGCCTAGTTGCGAGTCTACAGTGGACTTGCAACTGGGATAAAAAACTACAGTCCCAGTTGCGAGTTAAGGGTGGACTTGCAACTGGGATGAAAAATAAATTACAAGTCTAGTTGCAAGTCGAGGGTGGACTTACAACTAGAACAACTACACAAAACTACGATACCAGTAGAGAGTCGAGGGTGGACTTGCAACTGGGACAAATAAGAAACCACACGCCTAGTTGCGAGTCAAGGGTGGACTTGCAACTAGGATGACACAAACTATGATCCTAGTTGCAAGTCAAGGGCAGATTTGCAACTGGGACAACTACACAAGACTACGATACCGTTTGCGAGTCGAGGTGGACTTGCAACTCGGACAATAATAAACTACGAGCCTAGTTGTTATTTGAACATGGACTTGCAACTACGATGAAACACAAAACAGAAGCCAAGTTGCGAATTGAGGGTGGACTTGCAACTATGACAACCGTGAAACTACGAGCCCAGTTGCAAGTCAAGGGTCGACATGCAACTAGGATAAAACAAACTATGGGCCCAATTGCGAGTCAAGGGTGGACTTGCAACTGAGAAAAAAAATAGAACACGGGCCGAGTTGCGAGTGAAGGGTGAAGTTGCAACTGGGATGAAACACACTACAGTCCTAGTTGCGAGTCAAAGGCGAACTCGCAACTCGAACAACTACACAAAACTACGATACCATTTACGAGTCAAGGGTGGACTTGCAATTTGGACAATAACAAAATACATGCCCAGTTGCGAGTCGAGCGTGGGCTTGCAATTGAGATGAAAAACAAAAACATGCCCTGTTGCGAGTCGATGGTGGACTTGCAACTAGGAAAACTACGTATGAGCCCATTGTGAGTCAAGGGTAGACTTGTAACCGGGATGAAAAACAAAACACATGCTCCAGTTGCGAAGCTAGGATGGGGCTTGCAACTCGAACAACTACGAGCCAAGTTACGAGTCGATGATGGACTTGCAACTATGGCAACTACGAAACTACGAGCCCAATTGCTAGTTAAGGGTCGACTTGTAACTTGGATAAAACAAACTACGGGCCCAGTTGCGAGTCAAGAGTGGACCTGCAACCCAGATGACAAATTAAATACAAGTCAAGTTGCGAGTCAAGGGTGGACTTGCAACTGGGACAATTAAAAAACTATGAGCCAAGTTGTAATTCAAGGCTCGACTTGCAATTGGGATGAAACAAACTATGTGCCTAGTTGTGAACCAAGGGTGGACTTGCAACCCGGATGAAAAACTAAATACAGGTCATTTTGCGAGTCACTTGCAACTGGGACAACTAAAAAATTATGAGCCCAGTTGGAGTCAAGGGTCGACTTGCAACTAGGATGAAACAAATGATGGGCCCAGTTGCCAGTTAAGGGTGGACTTGCAACTGGGACGAAAATCAAAACACATGCTCTAGTTGCAAGTCAAGGAGATAGCTTGTAACTCGGAAAACTACGAGCCCGGTTGCGAGTCGAGGGTGGACTTTCAACTGGAAGAACTACGAAACTACGAGCCCAGTTGCGAGTCAAGGGTCGACTTGCAACTAGGTTGAACAAACTATGAGCCCAGTTGTGAGTCAAGGATGAACTTGCAACTGCGATGAAAAACAAAACGCAGGCAAAATAATAGGTGTCAAGGTCGGCCAGTAAGACGATGGGGGATAAGTTTCATCGTCAAGAAGGAAACAACCCGAATCACCAGCTAAGGCCCCCTAAATGACTGCTCAGACCAAAATGAGGTTTTTGATTGGATTCAAAATTCCATCTTTTTTCAATCATGTTCTACTTTTTCTTTTTTGTATCTCAAAACCACAAGCTTTCTTACGAGTTAAGGGTGGCTTGTTGAAACAAACTACGAGCCTAATTGCGAGTTGAGGGTGGACTTACAATTAGGATAACTACACAAAACTATGATACGAGTTGCGAGTCGAACGTGGACTTGCAACTGGGACAACTACAAACTATGAGCCTAGTTGCGAGTCGAGGATGGACTAGCAACTGGGATGAAAAACAAACCATAGGCCCAGTTGCGAGTCAAGGGTGGGCTTGCAACTGGAATGAAACAAACTACGGGCCCCAATATCAGTCAAGGGAGGATTTGCAACTAGAATCACTACACAAAACTACGGGCTACAAGTGGGTGGTTGGGTGCTGGAGTTGGAAGAGATGGGGACGAAACTCAAGAACAAAACTCATCCCACATGTGGATGTTGAACTCATCAGGTTTCGCATCTTGGCAGAAGTTCCCTTAAATGTCCACGAGACATGTTCTACAGAAAAGTTATGATGTAGTTGGTCACATGGATTGAACTCCAAAAATAACCGAACTTCAAAAACAGAAGAAAAAAAGCTCAATTTCTGCGAACAAGAACTACAAACAACCCCATATCTGAAAAAGTTGTAGTTCTGGCAAAAAAGAAGTAGATCTAAAAAAACACTAGGTCCACGCAGAAAAGTAGTTGGTTGCGCATTAAACAAATAAAAAAAAAGATCTACCATGTAAACCCAAGTAATCTCCTCTAGAATATGAACACACACTGCACACAAACTCCTGCTTATAAGAACAATAAGGCGTTCAGACATTTCTCCCTACTGATCTGAACTCTACACATTTCTATCCTTCATCTACCCTGCATCTGCACCCGTTATTTAAAAGGCTCTCGTCTGGGTGGACTCCTACAAATTCTTCATCGGGCCACAAAAAATGCACAGCAAAAATAAACAAAAAGAACACCACCCCCCCCCCCCCCCCAAACGACGACATATATGACCCCATGTGAAAAGAAACGCGAGAACTGTCCGATACAAAACAAACGGGACAAGAGGACGCGCGGCAAGAACGAGCTAACGGGCGTGCATGATTGAGTTTGTGCGAACATTAAAGCAAACAAATTGGATGGTTATAGACTTATTGGACGAGACATCACTAAGATTTAGCAAATCCAAATAGAAAAAAATCTAGTTACACTCTTCTCTAACTACACAACCGAACCAAAAATAAAATAAAATAAACAGGGAATAAAATGACACGTGGCCCTCCACTAAAAACTATAGCCCAAAAAATAAACCCAATACACAAGACATAAAAACGGTTCACTAAAAGTCATATCGGGCCTCACTGCTTCACATGGGATGTACAGAAAATATGACACAACGACAAATGAATACGACTCTTTTTTTTTTTTTTGCAAATAACAATCACGACTCATAAGCGCGTATATGTAATTGTATACGAGTTAGATGACATTGTCAACTCTCAGCTAGATGAGAATTAGTAAAACCAATCCAAAACAGGACACCCTGATCGCGCCGCGAAAAACGGCCCAACAAAAGATGCACACGCGGGCAAGTCGACAAGTAGACACAAGACAGACGGCAGGACATGGGACGCGCGTGACAAAAAGAACCCGCAATAAAGATTTGCACAACATTTAAAGTAAAAAGATGAAAGAGTGAAAAAGTTTCATGAATTTAAAACAAATAAATAAAGAATAAAGAAATGGAAAAGAAAAAAAGAAAAATAAATGAAAAAATAGAGAAAATAAATATAAATATAAAAACAAAAAATTATGAATTTAAAATAGTTCATAATTTAAAATAAATAATGAAATAGAAAGAAGAAAATAAAAAGGAAACAGAAACAAACAAAAAAAGCAAATGTATAGTGTCGAATGGAAGTGGACAAAAAAAATTGGACTAAGCCATAGCACAGACTTGAAAAGAAAAAAGAAAAACGCAGTCGACGGCCTAGAAAACAAAAGCCCGCAATAAAAAGGCCCCAGGCCTAGACACGGGGGCACATCCCTGAGCGGACAAGCGAACAAAAAATAGCCCAGCTCGGGAGACACATCGACAAGGACTGATCGATAGGTTATTTATCAGTTGCACATTTGCCTAAAAAAGAATTATCAATTGCACAAATCTTATAGCAAGTTTGATCCTGTGGTTTTGAAGACTTAGATGTGAGGTAAGTATATTACATCTAGATGTGAAATAGCAATCCTGATTCCAATAAGACTTGCAGTGGGAGAAGGGGAAGAAATGGGAAAGGATTGGACCAGGGGAGAGAAAGGGCAAACAATACCTTGTTGTTTGCCGGACAGAGTAGTGCAGTTCTAGCCTCCAGGTCAGTCTCATCCACCTCAGTCATCAACGGAGAGGTCCAATTCCGTCATCTTGCAGGGCATCTGCACTGTGTCCGTCCCTCCGAGCAAGACCGCTGCGCGGGCTACGTGAACGCCGGATTCGGCGTTGGCACGTCCGACGGCTGCGCAGATCAGTTGGGGTGCCGACATGTCGGCCCTCTGCAAGTAGCACCATGCTCTCCTCCCTTCCAGGCCCTCCACCAACTCGCCTACGCCGTCGCCCGGCGATTCAGCTCGCCACCATCAACATCCATCACAACAGTGAGCTCTCCCATGTGCCACGGGGAAAGAAGGGGATGGATCCGGATCGAGCACAAAGAGAGAAGGAGGAAGGAGGTGTTAGATCGGCAGAAGACCGACGTTGGCAGCAGCAACATCCTCCACCTACACCCTCCCTTCTTCTTCCTCCCCGCAGCATCTCTTCCTTCATCTTATACATCCCCTCTCTTCTCCCGCTCCTCGCCGCATGAGTAGCTACCGCCAAGCACTTGACGACAAGGGCCTTCATCTTGACTCCCTCCGACCGCACCGACAAGGGCCTTTTCCTCGAGTCCTTTGACCGCACTCGCGATGCAGTCCTGTAGTGCGCGGCCACGATGGCCAACCAGAGCCAGGACAACAACATAACTGGCGGTGTCCTCCGTCCGTCGAGCTAGGTGTCGCTGGCGGTGTCCTCCGTCCGTCTGCACGGTGGACGACAAGTCCACAACGTGCTCTGGCCAGGGCTCCTCTTTGCTTTATAGCGTCTCGTCTCCTTGCAGCAGGGGGATAAATCTCCTAGTTGGATACAGACACGGGCTGTCTTTTTCCTGGTTGGATACGACTTGGAGACATGCTCTCGTGCTTGCGTCCTGTATTTGTTGCCTGAGCCTACTGTTTGAAATAATAAATTGCCTAGGTGACTTGGTTAGCGCTTGCGGGTTCTTTCTACGCCGCCTAGGTTCGAGTCCTCCTTTTAGCACAATTATTATTTTTTGAGGACGAAAACGGAACGCAATCATCACAAAACAGGAAGACGTACGAAAAAATAGAACGACACACGGAACGCTTTTTTGATGAAAAAAATAAAGAAACAATCCGTACTTTAATATTAGATAAAGATAAAGATAAAGATGGGTGGGCACGGATGTATTTACCCTCACGCTAGTCTCTAACGCATGCACGTACGTCAGTTAAAAATGCCAGGTAAAAATAAAAGCTCAAGTATCCTCCGTCGAACTGAAGAATAATTTACATTGTTTAACTCCTTGCTGTCAACCAAAATTAAACCACCGTGTTCACCTAGACATACAGCAGATTTATTACCACGTAGGAGGGTTGAATTCCCGTCGGTAACACAAAAATACCAAGGTGCCGCTAATGCTAATTGCCGCTTGTTCATCATCCGCGCCGGTCTTCGTCACGCTGTCGGGTTTTTCGTCGCCTACTTCGAGCATGCGCTCCTAACCTAGCCGCCGCCGCCTCCTTCTCAGGCCGCCGCCGCCGCCGCTCTTCTTCCCGGTCCACGGTGACTACCTCGATACCGGCCACCCCGACTCGACATCGACCACGCCGTCCCTCGCACGACTATCTCAAACACGGCTACACCACCATACGCTCTCAGCTCCCTCGACAACGGCACAAAGGGCTATCACCTCGCTTGAGCAACTCGTCGGCTTCCTCTACAGTCCACGCGTCCGCGACGTGGCACCGTCAACGACGCTCCCGCTGCGACTGCGGGGGGATGTCAGCCCGTCGGCTGCTATTCTCTTCAGTCTGACCGTCCGCGACGCTCCTGTTGTTCACAACGCTACCGCTACGACTGCGGGGGGATGTTAGAGATATATTTGGTATTTAGAGATTGTCCGGAATTAGATAGGAATTGTTTCCATCTTATCTTTAGGAGGCGTCTTGTCCTCCAAGTCTTGTACTCAATATATACTCGCCCTCGAGACTCAATAATACATCCATCACATTACGCCAATCCTCTCCATCTATTGCTCTTACAACGCTACCTACTCAGACGTTGGACAACTCAAGCTGCATGTGTCCAACATACCCTCTGCGTCTAAGGCTGGTCATAGTGGGAGTAACTTAGCAAGTAACCTAGCACATTCCAAGACAAATTTGTTTATGTGACATTTGATTAATGAGGAGAGAGGAGTTTAGAGTAACATAATATGTTACTGTAACATAACACAACCCAAAGCAAAATGAGTCTATAATCTAATAAATCCAATTATCTATGATAATACTACTTCTATGTTGCTTTGTGCTACTTGTTAGCTGCGTTGGTAATTTCCTGAAGAGGAAGGGAGATGCAGTACAATAGAGATAAGTATTTCCCTCAGTTATGAAACCAAGGTTATCAATCCAGTAGGAGAATCACGCAACACCTCGTAAACAGTACCTACACATAAAATAACAAATCCTTGCACCCAACGCAAACGAGGGGTTGTCAATCCCTCGGTGGTAAGTTGCAAGATTAAATTGTATGTGATAGATAGATAGATTGAAACAAAAATACAAAATAAAATAAATAAAAGAAAAAGTGTAGCAAGTATTTTTAGGGTTTTAGTAAATGATTTGGATAGACCCGGGGGCCATAGTTTTCACTAGAGCCTTCTCTCAAGAAAATAGCATACGGTGGATAAACAAATTACTGTTGGGCAATTGATAGAAAAGCAAATAATCATGACGATATACAAGGCAATGATCATATATATAAGCATCATGTCTGAGACAAGTAGACCGACTCTTGCCTGCATCTACTACTATTACTCCACACATCGACCGTTATCCAGCATGCATCTAGTGTATTAAGTCCATAAAGAACGAAGTAACGCCTTAAGCAAGATGACATGATGTAGACAAAGTAAACTCACGCATGAATAAATCTCATCTTTTTACCCTTAATAGCAACGATACATACGTGTCATGTCCCTTTCTGTCACTGGGATTGAGCACCGCAAGATCGAACCCATTACAAAGCACCTCGTCTCATGGCAAGATAAATCAATCTAGTTGGCCAAACCAAATCAATAGATTGGAGAAGAAATACGAAGCTATAATAATCATGCATAAAAGAGATCAGAAAAGACTCAAATAATATTCATGGATAATTTGATCATAAACTCACAATTCATCGGATCCCAACAAACACACCGCAAAAAGTGATTACATCGGATAGAACTCCAAGAACATCGAGGAGAACATTGTATTGAAAATCAAAAAGAGAGAAGAAGCCATCTAGCTACTAACTATGGACCCGAAGGTCCGTGGTAAACTACTCACGCATCATCAGAAGGGCAGCAAGGTTGATGTAGGGCCCCTCCGTGATCGGTTCCCCCTCCGGCGGAGTACCGGAGAAGACCTCCAGATGGGATCTCTCGAGAACAGAAACTTGCGGCGGCGAAAAAAGTATTTCGTGGACTCCTCTGTTGGTTTCCCGATTTTAGAGAATTTATAGTGGTGGAATTAGGTCAAAATAGCCAGAGGTGGGCCCACGAGGCACCAAGGCGCGCCTGCCCCCCCGCCCAGGCGCGCCCTGGTGGCTCGTGGCCACCTCCAGGGACTTCTAGCCTCCTCCCGAAGCTTCTAGTATTTCTCTGGTCCAATAAAAAATCTCCAAAAAAATTGTTGCATTTGGACTTCGTTTGGTACTGATTTTCTGGAAAACCAAAAACAGGCAGAAAACAGCAACTGGCACTGGGCACTAAGTTAATAGGTTAGTCCCAAAAAATGATATATAATTACTGTAAATGCATATAAAAACATCCAAGATAGATAATATAACAGCATGGAACAATCAAAAATTATAGATACGTTGGAGACGTATCAGCATCCCCAAGCTTAATTCCTGCTCGTCCTCGAGTAGGTAAATGATAAAAACAAAATTTTTGATGTAGAATGCTGCCTATCATATTCATCATATATTCTTTTCTTTTGTGGCATGGATATTGGACTTGAATGATTCAAAGCAATAGTCTATAATTTGACATGAAGATATAAATACTCAAGCATGCTAACAAGCAACCATGTCTTTCAAAATATCAACGCTAAGAAAGTTATCCCTAGTCCATTATGCTCAATCATTGATCCATTCATGAAACACACTCCATATTAGCTACATCCAATGCACAAGTATGACAATAGTGCTCTCTAGTTGGTGCTTTATAAGAGAAGATGGAGACTCAAGATAAAAATAAAAATTGCATAAAAATAAATAGATAGGCCCTTCGCAGAGGGAAGCAGAGATTTGCTAATGTGCCAGAGCTCAAAGCTTAAATTAGAGAGATAAAATTATTTTGAGAGGCATGTTTTTCCTGTCAACGAAAACGACCGAGAATTCCCAATATCTTCCATGCTAGACACATCATAGGCGGTTCCCAAACAGAAAGTAAAATTTATTTCCTTTCCACCATTCTTTCACAATCCATGGCTAGCCGTATCCACGGGTACCCTCCATACCATCACTTTCCAAGGAATTTTGTTGTTATTAATTTTTGATTTCATTGTGGGACTGGGCATCCCTATTACCAACCACTCTCTCGTGCAATGACAAGTGAATAAACACTCATCGTGAGAATAACACACCTAGCATGGAAAATATTGGCCACCCCCTGCCGCTTCATGAGCGGTACGGGCACACAAAACGGAAAAATTATTTTGAAAATTTAGAGTTGGCACACGCAAATTTACTTGGAACGGCATGAGAATACCGCATATAGGTAGATATAGTGGACTCATTTGGCACAACTTGGGTTTAAGGAGTTTGGATGCACAAACAGTATTTCCGCTTAGTACAAATCAAGGCTAGCAAATAGATTGAGAAGCAACCAACCAAAAAACGAAAATGGTCATAAACATGCATTGAACATAACTAACACCAAATAATGCACCATAAGTAGGATATAATTTCGTTGCATAACTATTGACTTAATGTGCATGCATAGGGAATCACAAACCTTAACACTAATATTCTTACTAAATCACAATTACTCACTAACATGACTCACATATTATCATCTCCATATCACAAAACTATTGCAAGGAATCACACTTATCATATCCAATGATCTATATGAAAGTTTTTATTATATCCCTCTTGAATATTCATCACTTTGGGACCAAATTCATATCTTGTGCAAATTACCGTTACTTTTACCAACTCTCAAAAAGATATAAGTGAAGCATGAGAGTGCAAATATTTCTTTAATTTTTTTTTATCAACTCTCAAAATAATATAAGTGAAGCATGAGAGTTCATTTCTTCAAAATTTAATCAACTCTCAAAATAATATAAGTGAAGCATGAGAGTTCATTTCTTTAAAATATAGCCACCACCGTGCTCAAAAAGATTTAAGTGAAGCACTAGAGCAACTGCCTAACTCAAAAAAAAATTAAGTGAAGCACATAGAGTATTCTAACAAATTATGATGAACGTGTGGCTCTCTCAAATTGGTGTGTCCAGCAAAGATGATTGTGACAAACTAAAAAGAAAATAAAGCAAAGACTCATATAATACACGACGCTCCAAGCAAAACACATATCATGTGACGAATAAAAATATAACTCCAAGTAAAATTACCGATGGTTGGTAGAAGAAAGAGGGGATGCCTTCCGGGGCATCCCCAAGCTTAGACGCTTGAGTCTTCCTTGAATATTACCTTGGGGTGCCTCGGGCATCCCCAAGCTTAGGCTTTTGCTACTCCTTATTCCTTCATCCATCGTGATCTCACCCAAAACTTGAAAACTTCAATCACACAAAACTCAACAAAACCTTCGTGAGATCCGTTAGTATAACAAAATAAATCACTACTTTAAGTACTATTGCAAACACATTCATATTTTATTTTTGCATTATACCTACTGTATTATAACTTCTCCATGGCTTATACCCCCCCGATACAATCCATAGTTTCATCAAAACAAGCAAATAGTGCATCAAAAACAGAATCTGTCAAAAATAGAACAGTCTGTAGTAATCTATTTAAAGGCCATACTTCTGCAACTCCAAAAATTCTGAATAATTAGGACAACGTGGGCAATTCATATACCAATACTTTGTAAAAATTTCAGATTTTTATGACGCTCCAGTACAGAAACAAAATTCCAGCACTGGACGCAAAACTTTCTATTTTCCAAACAGCATCAATTATACTATGTTCCAAATCATCCCAAAGGTTCTACTTGCACAAACACTAATTATAAACACACAAGCACACTCATAACAGTAGGAAAACACATAATAACAGAAACAAAAAAGAAAAAATTATTTTATTCATTGGGTTGCCTCCCAACAAGCGCTATTGTTTTATGCCCCTAGCTAGGCATAATGCATAGTTTCAAGTATTGTCATCTTTCTTCTTAACCCTTGCAACTCCTATTTCACTTTCTTTGCCATTATCAATGATGTACACTAGATGATCAAGCTTAGTGCAGAGGGTTTTTATTTCTTTCAAAACATAAAGAGAGATCTTTTGATCTAAAGCATCAACCCTCCTATTTGGTGACACCACATTGCTATTCATTTTAGAGGCAAGATTAAATATTCCTCGAAAGTTAGAATCCATACTAGCTTTTGTTTCCTTTATTTGCTCAGTTTGACGAAAGCATTCTAGAGTAATAGGTTCGATAGTTTCAACTTTTCGTTGTCCAAATATGCTTTTCATCTTTTCATAGGTGTCAAAAGCGTCACTCCCAAGAAAATCGTTTTCAAATATAGAATCCAAGACACGTCTATGAGCAAGGGGTAGGCCAACATAAAAACTTTTAAGGAACAATTTAATGTGAAACTGAGGCCTAACACTCACTTGTATTTTTAATAATCTATCCCATGCTTCTTTTAAAGATTCATCACTTAAATATTTAAAGTTTAAAATTCTTGGATCGTCTCCTAAGTACGGAGGGAAAGGCATATCGGGAGTAGAACTAGCCATAATGGTAAAGCAAGCAAGCAAACAAGAAAAAGGCAAACGGAAAATATTTTTGTATTTTTGTAAAAACTTTTTAGAAGTGGGGGAGATGAAAACGAGAGGCAAATGCAAATAAAAGGTAAATAAAGTAAATGCAAGGAGATGTAAGTTTTATGCGAAGGTACTTGATAGATGTTGATGATGTCTCCCTGGCAACGGCGCCAGAAATTCTTCCTGCTACTTGTTAGCTGCGTTGGTAATTCCCTGAAGAGGAAGGGAGATGTAATACAGTAGAGATAAGTATTTCCCTTAGTTATGAAACCAAGGTTATCAATCCAGTAGGAGAATCACGCAACACCTCGTGAATAGCACCTGCACACAAAACAACAAATCCTTGCACCCAACGCAAACGAGGGGTTGTCAATCCCTCAGCGGTAAGTTGCAAGATTAAATTGTATGTGATAGATAGATAGAGTGAAACAAAAATACAAAATAAAATAAATAAAAGAAAAAGTGCAGCAAGTATTTTTAGGGTTTTAGAAAATGATTTGGATAGACCCGGGGCCCATAGTTTTCACTAGAGTCTTCTCTCAAGAAAATAGCATACGGTGGGTAAACAAATTACTGTTGGGCAATTGATAGAAAAGCAAATAATCATGACGATATCCAAGGCAATGATCATGTATATAGGCATCATGTCCGAGACAAGTAGACCGACTCCTGCCTGCATCTACTACTATTACTCCACACATCGACCGCTATCCAGCATGCATCTAGTGTATTAAGTCCATAAAGAACGGAGTAACGCCTTAAGCAAGATGACATGATGTAGACAAAGTAAACTCACGCATGAATAAATCCCATCTTTTTACCCTTAATAGCAATGATACATACGTGTCATGTCCCTTTCTGTCACTGGGATTGAGCACCGCAAGATCGAACCCATTACAAAGCACCTCTTCCCATGGCAAGATAAATCAATCTAGTTAGCCAATCCAAATCAATAGATCGAAGAAGAAATACGAAGCTATAATAATCATGCATAAAAGAGATCAGAAAAGACTCAAATAATATTCATGGATAATCTGATCATAAACTCACAATTCATCGGATCCCAACAAACACACCGTAAAAAGTGATTACATCGGATAGAACTCCAAGAACATCGAGGAGAACATTGTATTGAAGATCAAAAAGAGAGAAGAAGCCATCTAGCTACTAACTATGGACCCGAAGGTCTGTGGTAAACTACTCATGCATCATCGGAAGGGCAGCAAGGTTGATGTAGAGCCCCTCCTTGATCGATTCCCCCTCCGGCGGAGTACCGGAGAAGGCCTCCAGATGGGATCTCTCTAGAACAGAAACTTGCGGCGGCGTAAAAAATATTTCATGGACTCCTCTATTGGTTTCCCAATTTTAGAGAATTTATAGTGGTGGAATTAGGTCAAAATAGCCAGAGGTGGGCCCACGAGGCACCAGGGCGCGCCTGCCCCCCCCCCCCGCCAGGCGCGCCCTGGTGGCTCGTGGCCACCTCCAGGGTCTTATGGCCTCCTCCCGAAGCTTCTAGTGTTTCTCTGGTCCAATAAAAAATCTCCAAAAAGTTTCATTGCATTTGGACTTCATTTGGTACTAATTTTTTGGAAAACCAAAAACAGGCAGAAAACAGCAACTGGCACTGGGCACTAAGTTAATAGGTTAGTCCCAAAAAATAATATATAATTGCTGTAAATGCATATAAAAACATCCAAGATTGATAATATAACAGCATGGAACAATCAAAAATTATAGATACGTTGGAGACGTATCACTTTGCACTATAAAAGTAGTAACATAGACTAGTGTCATATGCATGACACTAGTCTAAGTTACTCCCCACTATGACTAGCCTAATTAAAGTTCATAAGTGTAGTACTACTATTTTTTAGTTATAAGATGTGGATTCTCCTAGTAGACTGATAGATCGCCAAGGCCTATATAAACCAGAGGTAACTTGATTCCTCCCACTATGACTAGCCTAAACAAGGCCTATATTTTTGCTGCTCGGGAAAAATTAATGAGTCGGACACGTTAATTACTCAGTCGTTTCTGATTCTTTTGGATCATGGGGTTGTTATTGACTTGGACGTGGGGTTTACTCCCACGACCTACCCGGCCCGCACTATATAGACAGGCAGACGTCTACCCTAGCCGCCACCACAACATATGGTTTCGCACTGTTCCAGAAAATTGCGCCGCCATACAAGTCTTCTCCATCCCTCCTTCTGGCATGCACCACAAGAAGGGACAGCAGGCCTCCGAAACCCCGCCTCTCGTGATCCTGTATGGGAGAGGGGCGATCAAGTTTTTGGGGAGCGCACTCGCGTGACTGCTGGCAGCTACGACTTCGCCAACGATGACTTGTTCCCCGATCTCGGCAACCTCTTCATCAATGACATGGCCGACAACGTCAACGCCAACGGTTCTGCTCCCGCTGCAACGTATGTGATCTTGTCTTCTTTGTTTGAGATCGTGCTAGAATTCCTATTCCTAGTCTGTGGCTTAGATACGATCTATTCATCTACTGTTCTAATCCACATGATTAGTTTAATCTATGTTAGAGCCGTCATGATTTATTTACTGTTTGTTCGGATTAAATCTCGTAGTAATTTGCTCATATATTCAACAATCCAAAAACCTGATTATAGGCAATTTACTACGAGTGGTTTTGCTGCGCATTTGAAGCCGCCTACCTTCAAGGGGGTGTAATATAAAAGGTGGTGCACAAGAGCAGTTTACTGGTTTTAGACCATGTACTTCTATGACGCCACTAAGGGCAAGCCTGAGGGCGATCTTAATCCTGCACAGCAGGAAGCTTTTGAGAAGATCGATACCCTCTTCAAGGGCGCCCTTCTGAGTGTTCTTGACAATTCCATTGTGGATTCGTATATGTCGTTTGACAACGGCAAGGACATGTGGGCTGCGCTCGAGGCCAAGTTTGGGGCCTCGGACGCTGGCAGCGAGTTGTACGTCATGGAACAATTCTATGACTACAAGATGACTAATGAGCGCTCTGTTGTTCAGCAGGCTCATGAGATATAGTCGCTCGCAAAGGAACTTGAGTACTTCAAGTGTGTGTTGCTGGACAAATTCGTTGCCGAAGGCATCATTGCCAAGCTTCCACCTTTGTGAAACAATTTTGCTACTTCTCTGAAACACAAGAGACATGAGTTTTTCGTTTTGGATCTCATTAGCACTTTTGATGTTGAAGAGAAGGCGAGAGCTAAAGACACACGTGATCGAGTTGCCGAGGGAGCTTCCAGTGCCCACATGATACAAAAGAAGAACTCCCAGCCCAACAAGTTCAAAAATAACAAGAACAAATCTCAGGGCAAAGGCAAGTTTGATGCAAAGAACAAGCCGTCACATTCTACCAACTTCAAGAAGAATTCTCATAAGAAGGGGAAGGGACTATGCCATGTTTGCAGTGATCCTAATCACTAGGCTCCGAGATGTCCTAACCGCTTTGAGGAGAGCGAACTTGAGAAGAGCGGCAAGTCCGCTAATGTTGTCATCGGTGATACTGATATGAAGGAATCTGGGTACGGTATTTTTCCTACCATCCTTTCAGTATGTCATTGTCCTGATTGGTTAATTGACACCGGTGCTAATGTACATGTTTGTGCTGATGCCTCCATGTTTTCTTCTTATCAGGTCACAGGGACTTCTCCTGTGCTGATGGGGAACAGGTCACATGCCATTGTTCGAGGTGTTGGTACGGTCGATCTGAAGTTTACTTCAGGGAAGATTGTGCGCCTGAAGAACATTCATCATGTGCCCTCCATCAATAAAAATCTCGTCAGCGGTTCCCGTTTATGTCGAGATGGTTTTAAGTTGGTTTTTGAGTCCAATAAAGTTGTAATTTCTTAGTATGGACAATTTGTTGGAAAAGGCTATGAGTGTGGAGGCTTGTTCCGCCTGTCTTTGTCAGATATTTGCACTAAACTTATTAATCATGTTTGCCACGATAATGAGTCTAATATTTGGCATTCACGACTCTGTCATATTAACTTTGGTTGCATGATGCGGCTAGCCAATATGAGTTTAATTCCAAAATTCACTACTGTCAAGGGCTCCAATTGCCAAGTGTGTGTGCAAGCTAAGCAACCTCGCAAGTCCCATAAGACTGCAGAGGCAAGAGACTTGGCGCTACTAGAGCTTATACATTCTGATCTTTGTGAGATGAAATATAGGCCTTGCGAGGGCTATAGATTTTTGATAATAAAATCTGAGGTATCCGACATGCATGTTGGTACAATTATGGAGTCGAATGCAACTTTCTTTGAGGACATATTTCCTATGAAGGATATGTCAAGTTCATCAAATCAGGAGATACCTATTCTATCCAGTCAGGAATTAGATGTAATTCCTGAACCCACCATTGCGATGGAACACGCTGAGAATCCTATGGAGGATGCCAATGAAACTCCTGTAAGGAGTAAGAGATAGAGGACTGCAAAGTCCTTTGGTGATGATTTCATTGTATACCTCGTGGATGACACACCCAGGACTATTTTAGAAGCCTATGCATCTCCTGATGCTGACTACTGGAAGGAAGCTGTCCGTAGCGAGATGGATTCCATCTTAGCTAACGGAACCTGGGAAATCACTGATCGTCCTTATGGGTGCAAACCTGTAGGATGTAAGTGGGTGTTCAAGAAAAAACTTAGACCTGATGGTACGATTGAAAAGTACAAGGCACGGCTTGTAGCCAAGGGTTATACCCAGAAAGAAGGAGAAGACTTCTTTGATACTTACTCACCTGTGGCTAGACTGTCCACTATTCGGGTGCTACTACCACTGGCTGCCTCACACGGTCTTCTCGTTCATCAAATGGATGTTAAGACAGTTTTCCTCAATGGAGAGTTGAAGGAGGAAATTTACATGGATCAGCCAGATGGTTTTGTAGTACCTGGTCAGGAAGGAAAGGTGTGCAAGTTATTAAAGTCTTTATATGTCCTTAAACAAGCTCCTATGGAGTGGCATGAGAAGTTCGAAAGAACATTAACCGCCGTAGGCTTTGTTGTAAACGAAGGTGACAAGTGTGTGTACTATCGCCATGGTGGGGGCGAAGGAGTTATTCTTTGTCTGTATGTCGGCGACATACTGATCTTTGGAACCAAACTTGATTTAATCAAGGAGGTTAAGGATTTCCTATCTCGTTGCTTTGAGATGAAGGATCTAGTAGTAGCTGATGTTATTCTAAACATCAAGCTATTGAGAGATGAGAATGGTGGGATTACACTGCTTCAATCTCACTATGTGGAAAAGGTCTTGAGTCATTTTGGGTATAGCGACTGCAAGCCCTCTCCAACTCCATATGATGCTAGTGTCTTGCTTCGAAAGAATCGACGGATTGCTAGAGATCAACTGAGGTTTTCTCAGATTATTGGCTCGCTTATGTATTTGGCGAGTGCCACGAGGCCTGACATCTCGTTTGCTATGAGCAAACTGAGTTGGTTTGTATCAAAACTGGGAGATGATCATTGGCATGCTCTTGAGAGAGTTATGCGCTATTTGAAAGGCACTACGAGCTATGGGATTCACTACACTGGGTACCCGAGGGTACTGGAGGGTTATAGTGACTCAAACTGGATATCTGATGCTGATGAGATTAAGGCCACGAGTGGTTATGTTTTTACACTTGGTGGTGGCACTGTTTCCTGGAAGTCTTGCAAGCAGACCATCTTAACGAGGTCAACTATGGAAGCAGAACTCACAACATTAGGCACTGCCACTGTTGAAGCAGAGTGGCTTCGTGAGCTCTTGATGGACTTACCTATGGTTGAAAAACCAATACCCCCTATCCCGATGAACTGTGATAATCAAACTATGATCATCAAGATAAACAGGTCTAAGGATAATATGAAGTCCTCAAGGCATGTGAAGAGGAGATTAAAATCTGTCAAAAAATTGAAGAACTCCGGAGTTATTACATTGGATTAAATCCAAACATCTAGAAATTTGGTAGATCCCTTCACAAAGGGTTTGTCATGAAATGTGATAGATAATGCATCGATGGAAATGGGTTTGAGACCCATCGTATGAGTTGTCCATAGTGGTAACCCACTGTATGTGATCGGAGATCCCGTGAAGTAGAAGTGGGATACAAGCTGTTGGTCAGCTGGGAGGAGAGTATCCCTATATTGATTATCCCACTCCGTGAAGATGCAATACTCTCCTGATCCGCATGGCAGGTTGATACTTATCTTAATGTGTTCCAAGTGGCTTATTTTTGTAAGCAGAGATGTTGTCCTGCAAAGCATCTCCTGAGGAACACACCTATATGAATTTGACTATTAAACGTCGCAGTCTGTGAGAATTGGGTGTTCTCTAATAAATTCATGAAAGGCCCTGGAGTATGACGTATATGCTCCACCCGTGGGGAAGCCTTGCGGCAGCCCAGTATCGGTTAAGAATTTGTGTGAAACTAGTCTCACAGAAAACTTGTAGTTCAAGGCACAGTCCACTATTCAAGTTGTGATCTAGTGTAGCATAAACTTCTAAGTGGAAATTCAACTTAATAGTCTCCACTAAGCATCGGTATATGAACAATGTTTTGGAACTAAATGATGAGATGTGCCAATGAGACTTTGTGGGGGATTGTTGGATTTTGCTAGTGGGCCTTTGGCCCAAAGCCCAACTAAAATCTGAAATTCTCATGGCCCATTCATGCATGGCTGTGTGTGTGGTGTGAATGGGACTAATGTTTAGTCCCATACTGCTAGGTGAGTGGGAGTTGCACCACTTTATAAGGTGAGCTCTTCTAGCACTTGTATGAGCATGAGAAGAGGAGACCTACACGCGCGCTCCTCCTCCTCGCTCGCCTCGCCACGCCACGCCACTCCTCATCACGACACGCCGTGTCGGGTTTCAGGAATGAGCCGAGCCGAGGACAAAGCAATGCATGTTGTCTATATTTTTGCTGCTCGGGAAAAATTAATGAGTCATTAATTAGTAATTGACGGACACGTTAATTACTCAGCCATTTCCGATTCTTTTGGATCGTGGGGTTGTTATTGACTTGGACATGGGGTTTACTCCTATGATCTACCCAGCCCACACTATATAGACAGGCAAACGTCTACCCTAGCCGCCGCCACAGCATATGTTTTCGCACCGTTCCAGAACATTGTGCCGCCACCCAAGTCTTCTCCATCCCTCCTTCTGGCGTGCACCACGAGAAGGGACAGCAGGCCTCCGAAACCCCGCCTCTCGTGATCCTGTATGGGAGAGGGGCGATCAGGTTTTTGGGGAGCGCACTCACGCGACTGCTGGCAGCGACGACTTCGCCAACGAGGACTTCTTCCCCGATCTCGGCAACCTCTTCATCAATGACATGGCCGACAATGTCAATGCCAACGGTTCTGCTCCCGCCGCACCGTACGTGATCTTGTCTTCTTTGTTTGAGATCATGCTAGAATTCCTATTCCTAGTCTGTGGCTTAGATACGATCTGTTCATCTACTGTTCTAATCCGCATGATTAGTTTAATCTGTGTTATAGCCGTCATGATTTATTTACTATTTGTTCGGATTAAATCTCGTAGTAATTTGCTCATATATTCAACAGGGAGTGTGTATCGTGCAAGTGTTTGGCTCCGGCGATGCGGCCAGCACCCTCATGCTGCATGTCTATGATGGTGCGCTACGGTACTACAACCGGCAGCTCGTCGAGGACAACATCTATGACAGATGGTTCTGGCTGAATGTGGTCCACGACGTCGATGCATCGACGCTCACCGTGTACATCGACGGCGAGCAGAAGCTGCATGTCCACGGCCGCGGCGGCCACTCGCACTACTTCAAGTTCGGCGTGTATGGGCAGCGCCAGGTGTCCAGCCGCATGGAGTCTCCCTGGAAGGATGTCAAGATCCTCAAGAAATGTTAGAATTATTTGTGTATTTATGTATGTTAATGATGGGTTGACTATGTTTGTATTGTTTGTGTATGGAGTTTAATATTTATTTGTTATATGATGTATATACGAGGATCTGTATTTTATATGTATGTGTGCAATATTCTTTTTTTTTGCGAAAATGATCCAGATCTGTTATCAAAGTTCATCAGAAGTACAAAACATCTCAAACATAATAAAAATTACATAAAAATTCCGTGACCACCGAATGACCACTACCGCCGTCAGAACGAGCCACCGACACGCCGATGTCGCCCCTCCCATATCGGAGCCGGCTTGACCTTGTCGATGACAGTTGGGAAGTCTTCATGCGCATGCCCCTAAGGACCAGCGCCCTGGAGCCGCAGTCATCGTCGTTTAACCCCTGAATAGATCTGAAACACCTGACACCAAATCTCATCACATGATGAGAAACCCTAACCTCACCGTCTCAAGGAGATGGCAGGAATCTATGCCGGAGCTCCGTCGACTACGTCCAAATGGACGAACTCGAGGAGGATCGGAGCCCGGAAGACAAACTCGGAGAATAAGCGCCACCATCCGCCCGAGCGCCGCACCTGCGAGGACAAAAAACCCTAACCTAAACTACTAACCGAAGCGGAGGCACCGGGATTCCCCTTCCCAACACCGGCCGCCGGAGTGACGGGCAGAGGGGAGGCAAATCCACAGGCTCGCCGACGAAGCTTGGAGGGTAGAGTTTAGCCTAGCTGCCAAGGGATAGGGGAGGGAGAGAGAAACCCTATAACTTACTAGCTTGGCCGGGCTGATTTCTTTCTACTCCCTCCTTTCTTTTTACTCCACATATAATATTTGTTTGAAGTCAAACTATGCAAAGTTTGATCAAATTTATATAAAAAGTATCAACATCCACAATACTAAATTTATATAATATAAACATTAATTTTATGATGCATCTTTTTTTTGAATAAAAAACATCAGCTTTATTTATTGGAAATAACAGTTACATCGTTGTGGCACCCCGGCTCAGAGGAACCGGAACACCCGTATTCCAGCCCAGAGATCAAGTCTTCTGGAATACGACACTGCTTGGCATAGAACAGAACAGCTCTTTATTATAAATAATTGGGGCACACGGTTCTGATGATACAAGGATTACATAGGCACGGCGGCGCTACGCCTGCTAAGGTAGCTCTATGCTAGCAGCGGAACAACTCAGAGCAGCGGATTAACTTCTTGCAGCAGAACAGCGACGACGGTGATGAACTCCACTCCGCGGGGACTCTGGCTGGGACATATACTAGCTCGCAAACTCGGGATCCTCGACAAGCAATCAATCACAACATTACCTGCAATCTGGCATGACACGCCAGGTGAGTACTTTGAATGTACTCGCAAGCTCACAGCAACCAAAGCAATCAAGACAAACAATAGCATGGCAATTACAGGTTAATTATTGTTGATGGGCGTGATACAACTAGAACAATACGAGATGAGCATGGCATGTACATGTTACTCATGATATGAGCATGATGATACTAGCACTAGCATGAGAGGGAGTCATCGTTTAAGGTCTCATGGACCAACTTACTCTTCTCGGAGGTTATCTCGTAACCACCATAGGTATCAATCTTACCATCGTGATCATCACATGATCACCTCATGATCAACCAACATCGGTATCAATGATACCATCGTGATCATCACATCTCCACAAAGAGCTCGACCTTTATCAGTGACCATCGCATGACCACATAAAGATCAACCAACTTCTTTCCTCATGGAACCGGGGTTGTTTATTATCCAGGTTATTATTACTGTTGACCCATAGTGTGACCTACAACGAACTGTGTTGTGACGCCCCGACTCGACCGTGCACTAATCATACACACAAACGCGTACGATCAAGCCCAGGGACTCACGTGATGATATCACAACACAACTCTAGACACAAAATAAAATAATACAAGCTTTATATTACAAGCCAGGGGCCTCGAGGGCTCGAATACATAAGCTCGAATTACACAAGCGTCAGCGGAAGCAACAACATCTGAGTACAGACACAACTAAACAAGTTTGCCTTAAGAAGGCGGAGCAAAACAATGACATCTAGATCGAAAAGGTGCAGGCCTCCTGCCTGGGAGCCTCCTAAACTACTCCTGGTCGTCGGTCTCCACGTAGTAGTAGTCACCAATGGGGTGGAAGTAGTCATCGGCGGAATCAGCTGGCTCCGGGGCTCCGCCATCTGATCGCAGCAATCGGGTATGGGGAAAAAGAGGTAGCAAAGCAATCGTGAGTACTCATCCAAAGTACTCGCAAGACTTACATCAGAACTATTCTATTTATGCATCGGTATCAAATAAAGGGGCTATAACTGTGGACTAGACTGCAGAAATGCCAGAATAGAGGAGAAAGGCCTAGCCTATCGAAGACTAGCATCTTCAGCGTCTTGCAGCATTAGAAGAGTGCAGATTAGTAGCATATTATATAGTAACAAGTATATATTAGCCATGCCCAGAGATCATTCCTCGACTCCCTACGAGAAAGCAATCCCGGAGCTAACACATTATTTAGCATCTCAAGTATCCAGTTCTAGTTGTAGAAGATCGGGATACAACACTGAGCGTCCTGTTACCGTGGACACGGCTATTCAAATAGATAACTTCCCTGTAGGGGTGCACTACTGTTACCCAACACGCTCGATTAACTCTGGCCGGACACACTTTTCTCGGTCATGCCCGGCCTTGGCTGATCGACACGACGTAGTCCTACCTAGGCTCCACAGAGAGGTCCCCGCCGGTCTACATCCTAAGAGCTCAGGGGTCTTGGGCCCATCGCCCTTTGCACTCCGGGTCGTTGTGAGCAGGGTGGATACCAGCGCCACCTCTCTCCTGGATGGCACGATCCGACCATGCCACAATGCTGAACTGGACATCTGACAGAGCTTTCGGCTGATACATACGGCGCAGAGGGCCCCATTAAACCATTATCCCGCGTGATGGTAGTGCGTATAGGCCAGTGGCTAACTTAGATCAAATACCCAAATCCGTTAAGCGTGTTATTAGAATCTCGCGGACACGAACAGGGCTCAAGGCTCACCTCCGACACCCTGTCACACCGACTTGGTAATCCGCGGTCCAACGGCCAGGGACCAGGCCCACCTCTCTCCTAGGTGGTCTCCACCTGCCCTGTCGTTCCGCCACAATAATCTCTCGCGGGTGCCCTCCTGGCCAACCCGACTTTCCAAAGAACTGAGGTAAAGGTCAAAGTACCCGTGTGTCCATAACATCGTGGGAATCCGAGGAATCACCCTCGATGGATTCCCACTCGACGTAACCGTCAAGGTTAACTTGGAGGAATCATCCTCGATGGGTTCACACTTGAGGGGTTGCACGATCGAGGTATCATCGGAGGTGGTGAAAGAGGAATCACCCTCGATAACCCACAACCAACTAGCTATGCTACAGAGATATCATCAGGAGTAAGGTAGTAGGTATCACCCTCGGCACTCGATAGTAGCTCTGTAGAGTCGTACAACTAAGGGGTGTGCGGTGCTGTGTTCGGTCTCTGCACATCGATCCCGTTGATCGAAGCATCCAGTAGTAAGGCCTAGCAACACGGACAAGGGTGTAGGGCCACTGATGGATCGCTAACCAACCTATACTAAGCATTTAGGATAGCAGGTAAGGTACCAACAGCACTTACAAAATCAGGCTATGCATTAGAATAGGAGCAATCAAATACGGTAGCTAATTCTAATGCAAGCACGGGGAAGAAGGAACAGGTGATATAGGAATGATCAAGGGGGTTTCCTTGCCTGGTTGCTTGGCAGACATATACGTATCTTCAACGAAGTAGACGATCACCGGATCATGAGCGGTCTCGGGGTCTACCGGAGAGAAGGGGGGGAGGAAACTAGTAAATACAAGGCATACAAATGCAACCACAAAGCATGACATGGCAAAATGCAGTGCATGGGTGACCTAATGCATCTCTAAACCATTTTAGTTAATTTAGGAATTAATTTGGAATTATTTATCTGAGGTCATGCACTATTCATATATCAGAAACAGGCCAAAAGTTATAGGTTCAGCTACTTAGAGAATTCTATCATGAATGCAAATGCCATATTCGGATTCGTTGGATTTTTCTGATCAACTTTCATATAGAAAACTTTTTCATCAGAGTTATGGTTTATTTTATATGATTTTTCAAAGTTTTAATAATATTCTGAAAATTCCTGGATTTATTTTAATTTCGAAATTAAATAGGAAATTGCTACGGGTACCCAGTGAATGTACCCAGAGAAAAAAGCTATGTGGCTGACAGTGGGGCCGGTCAATGCCCAGTCAGCAGTCAACAGAGTCAAGGTTGACTGGGTCAGCCAGACAGGTGGGGTCCAGTCTGCTGAGTCAGCAGCTGACTGTGCATGTTATCCATTTGAACAGCGTTGGGTGGGACCCACATGTCATACAAAGTGGGGTTAGTTTTAATTAAGCAGCGTTTAATTCATCAGGTGGGCTCCACTCGTCAGCGACTAATTAGCCTAATTAGTATTAACCTAATCCTAACCTAATCCATCCGGTTTCAACAAACTGCGCGCGCGCGCGCCGGCGCGGACAGAGGACGGCGGCGAGGTCCTAGCGGCCACCTCCGGCGACCATTTGGTCGACCGAGAGGTCCTACGTGAGGCGGGCGACACCGCGCATCCATCTACTGTGGTGGCTGAGCTTGCGGCTCTCTGGTGGGTCCCCTCCTGGTATTTATTGCGCTAATATTTTTTATATATTCCAAAACAATTCTCCGTAAATTTTCAGGTCATTTGGAGTTGTGGAGAATATGTATCTCTGTTGTAGCCTTTTTAGGTCCAGAATTCCAGCTGCCGGCAATCTCCCTCTTCATGTGAACCTTGCAAAATAAGAGAGAAAAGGCATTAGGATTGCATCATAAAGTGAAATAATGACCCAAAACATAATAAATAACAGTAGGAAAACATGATGCAAAATGGACGTATCAGGCACCTTTTTTTAACTCAGCCTGAGGGTGGGCCCAACCGATTAATGACGTCAACAAAGCCCTTAGCATTTACCATCAGTGTTTCTTGCCATTGTCAATTTTTCAGAGCGGTGACTTTTGCCACGTTTTGTAAAGTGGTGGTTTTCCGCTAATGACATCGTTATTGTGGTGGTTTTGTGCATTTTACTCATATTTATGTCCCTGTTACAACGCACGGACAATTATCTAGTTTCTAAAAAAGCAAATGGGCTGTAAATTCTCAGAGATAATAAATGGGCTGCATGTTCGCAATATTATTTTTTCACCCAACCCACTAAATAGGTGTATTTGAAAACAAAATCAAATGCGCTGTAAATTCTCAGAAAAAATAAATAGACTGCATGTCCGCAATATTTTTTTCCACCCAGCCCAGGATATAGGTGTATTCTATAACAAAATCAAATGGACTGTAAAAACTAAATAAATGGGCTCCATGTCCGTCACAGCTTTCAAAGCTGACATTGTGGGCCCATGAGGACGAAGCCTGCGCAAGGCGTTGTCAATTTATTCAACAAACGATTCTAACAACTGTAGTCGTTGGATTGGCATCCAACGACCGTCCTGCTTCTTCAATCTTTGATCTTGTTGCTCCAGCCGCCCAAACCATCGCTGCCGGGAGCGCCTGCTTCTGCCTCCCGTGGTCGGCTGCGTTGTCACGCAGGCCTCGCCGCCCTACCCTACTCCTACCCCTGGCCAGGCCATCCCTCTACTTAACCACACCTTCTGTTATTCTCCGACAACGACAGCCTCACCCTGCAGCCTAACCAGTCAACCCTCGTACTTTCCTCCGCCCGCGACTACACTGTCGCATCTTCCCCATCTTCGGGTCATTCTGGTCCGAGGCCTCGCCATCGTCCATCGCCTTGGTGTGCTCAGCACGGCGTGGTCAACGTGATCAACGAACGACAGAGAGAACTATATGTGGAGAGGCTGACCATAGGGACCCACATCGACATGGTCGCACGCAAGGAAGTGCCTCCTTATTATGCGCAAAAAAATGATTCCTTCCCAGACAGCTAGGACCCACCAGCTACATGGTCACCTGGGACCCACCAAGGTAATACTCGGTATTACCCGATAAACTCCGAAACCCTTCTGGTGACCCCGAAACGCTTCCGGTTCCTCTCAGAACTATTCCTAATATTAATGAAACAATTCCACAAATAAATTCTCGATACTCTCATCCTACTAACACTCAGCAGATCATGATTACTTTAAACTTATGACCCTGTAGGTTCGGTAACTCATAGACATGAACGGAACCCCTTCGTTCAATGACCGATAGCGGAAACATGGACGTCCATATCGATCCTATGAGCACATGAATGATATTTGAGTGAACCTTTGGTTATCATGTGATGTTCCCTTTGCTTCATGATACTTTACAAAACCCGGGATGTGTCGGTATCCGTTATCCTTGTTACCGGTCTTGTTCTTCTTTCTCGTTGTCGTGTTCTGGTATCCCTATGACGAAGTCACCTATGTCTGGCTAGACGATGATGGATGCCGTCACACCGAGAGGGCCCTAAGAATATCTCTCCATCATCGGAGGAGCAAATCCCACTCTCGAGCTATCTAGTCCCTTGTCAAACTTTCCGATGAACCTGTAAGTTGTCGTTATGATCACCGTGTTACACATGACGTTTGAGTATCTAGGTGACATTAGAGTTGATTGATGCGTATCATATGGTGTTATTCTAGTATGAACTCTAGGGCTGTTGGTGACACTTATAGCGATGGCTCAATAGATTGATTGGAAAGATAATTTTGAGGTGGTTCGCTACCTACAACAATTTCTACTTATGTTCTCTGCTATTGATAGGAACTTTGGAGTGATTCTTTGTTGCACGTTGAGTGAATGTTATATGATTCAATTATGTTTGCACTGTTGAGAGATTGCACTAGTGAAAGTATGAACCCTAGGCCTTGTTTCCAAGCATTGCAATACCGTTTGTGCTCACTTTTGTTACTTGCTACCTTGCTGTTTTTTATTGTTCAAATTATAAAAGCCTATATCTACTATCCATACTACACTTGTATCACCATCTCTTCGCTGAACTAGTGCACCTATACAATTTACCATTGTATTGGGTGTGTTGGGGACACAAGAGATTGTTTGTATTTGATTGCTGGGTTGTTTAAGAGAGACCATCTTCATCCTACACCTCCCACGGATTGATAAACCTCAGGTCATCCACTTGAGGGAATTTTGCTACTGTCCTACAAAACTCTGCGCTTGGAGGCCCAACGGAGTCTACAAGAATAAAGTTGCGTAGTAGACATCACTCCTCCCCTACTATCTTGGTGGAAAAACCAGCCGCCCATTTTTCCTTTTATTTTGAGTATTTTGGTGAAATCAAAATATCTTCGTGATTTTAAAAAATATTTGTGATTTTCAATAGTTCATGGACTTCATAAAAGGTTTGAAAATTTGACAAATGTTCGTGAATTTGAAAATTGTTCAGAAATTTAAAAAATGTTCATGTTTTGAAAAAAGATCATGAAATTGAAAAACATCATGAATTCAGAAAATCTTCAAGAATTTATAAAACTTCATGAATTTGGAAAAAGTTCATGAATTAAAAAATAGCTCATAAATTTAAAAAAAATCACAATTTTTAAAATAGTTTGGTTAATTTTAAAACAAAGACAAATCCAACATGAATAGTGTCAACAAAGACAAAAATATGAAAAGTTTCTAAAATGACACTATTCACATCTGAATTTGTCTTTCTTGTTTCTCAATGTGTATTTCGAATTTGGATCTGAATTTTTTAGGGGTTGTAGACATATGTGTTGTGAACATCACAAAAAACTCAGAATTTTTTGACACATCTGAATGTGACCTTTTCAAACTTGGAGCATGGGAGCACCTAAGTAATGATATCACCTGATATTCTCCCGACAGCTCTGGATCAGGGCTGTCTCTGGGTTGCGTTGACCCTGTTTGTATTTTACAGGGTGTCTACGAGGCACCTTTTTTTCAACTCAGCCTGAGGGTGGGCCCAATCGATTAGTGACGTCAACAAAGCCCTTAGCATTTACCGTCAGTGTTTTTTGCCATTGTCAATTTGTTAGCACGGTGACTTTTGCCAGGTTTTGTAAAGTGGTGGTTTTCCGCTAATGACATCGTTATTGTGGTGGTTTTGTACATTTTACTCATATTTATGTCCCTATTACAATGCACGGACAACTATGTAGTTTCTAAAAAAAGCAAATGCGCTGTAAATTCTCAAAAATAATAAATAGACCGCATGTCCGCAATATTTTTTTCACCCAGCCCAGGAAATAGGTGTATTCTAAAATAGAATCAAATGGGACCTGGGACCCACCAAGGTAATACCAGGTATTACCCGATAAAGTCTGAAACCCTTCCGGTGACCCCGAAACGCTTCTGGTTCCTCTAGGAACTATTCCGAATATTAATGAAACAATTCCGCAAATAAATTCTCGATACTCTCGTCCTACTAACACTCAACAGATCGTGATTACCTTAAACTTATGACCCCGTAGGTTCGGTAACTCATAGACATGAATGAAACCCCTTCGTTCAATGACCGATAGCGGAAACATGGATGTCTGTATCAATCCCTATGAGCACACGAATGATATTCGAGTGAACCTTTGGTTATCATGTGATGTTCCCTCTGCCTCGCGATACTTTACAAAACCCGAGATGTGTCGGTATCCTCCTGAGTCACCGCATGCTCAATATACCGTTATCCTTGTTACCGGTCTTGTTCTTCTTTCTCGTTGTCGTGTTCCGGTATCCCTGTGACGAAGTCACCTATGTCTGGCCAGACTATGATGGATGCTGTCACACCGAGAGAGCCCTAAGAATATCTCTCCATCGTCGGAGGAGCAAATCCCACTCTCGAGCTATCTAGTCCCTTGTCAAACTTTCCGATGAACCTGTAAGTTGTCGTTATGATCACGGTGTTACAGGTGATGTTTGAGCAACCCCAAAGTCCACCGTACGGTAAGAAGTGATTATGATACTCTCATGGTCTAAGGAGCAAAATCACATGTCCACTAATGAACCACAAGTATAGGGGATCAATCGTAGTCCTTTCGATAAGTAAGACTGTCGAACCCAACGAGGAGCAGAAGGAAATGACAAGCGGTTTTCAGCAAGGTATTCTCTGCAAGCACTGAAATTGTAGGTAACAGATAGTTTGATAGCAAGATAATTCGTAACAATTAACAAGTAGTAACGGTAACAAAGGTGCAGCAAGGTGGCCCAATCCTTTTTATAGCAAAGGACAAGCCGGAAAAAACTCTTATAATAGGCAACACGTTCTCGAGGACACATGGGAATTTCATCTAGTCACTTTCATCATGTTTGTTTGATTCGCGTTCGCTACTTTGATAATTTGATATGTGGGTGGACCGGTGCTTGGGTGTTGTTCTTACTTGAACAAGCCTCCCACTTATGATTACCTCCTCTCGCAAGCATCCGCAACTACAAAAGAAGAATTAAGATAAATCTAACCATAGCATAAAACATAAGGATCCAAATCAGCCCTTACGGAATAGCGCATAAACTAGGGTTTAAGCTTCTATCACTCTAGCAACCCATCATCTAATTACTACTCCGCAATGCCTTCCTTTAGGCCCAAAGATGGTGAAGTGTCATGTAGTCGACGTCCACACGACACCACTAAAGGAAGCAACAACATACATATCATCAAAATATCGAACGAATACCAAATTCACATGATTACTTATGACAAGACTTCTCTCATGTCCTCAAGAACAAAAGTAACTACTAACAAAGCATATTCATATTCAAGATCAGAGGGGTATTCAATATCATTAAGAATCTGAACATATAATCTTCCACCAAATAAACCAACTAGCATCAACTACAGAGAGTAATCAACACTACTAGCAACCCACAGGTACCAATCTGAGGTTTTGAGACAAAGATTGAATACAAGAGATGAACTAGGGTTTGAGATGAGATGGTGCTGGTGAAGATGTTGATGAAGATTGGTCCTCCCACGATGAGAGGATCGTTGGTGATGTCGATGGCTTCGATTTCCCCCTCCCGGAGGGAAGTTCCCCGACGGAATCGCTCCGTCAGAGAGCAAAAGTGCTCCTGCCCAGGTTCCGCCTCGAGACGGCGGCGCTTCGTCCCGAAAGTCTTCTTCTGATTTTTTCTAGGGCAAATGGTTTCATATAGTGGAAGATGGGCCCTAGAGGCCTGCCAGGGGCCCCACAAGCTCGGGGAGCGCGCCCCCAGGCTTGTGGCTACCTGGTGGGTCCCCTTCTATTGATTCTTTCGCCAGTATTTTTTATATATTCCAAAATAATTCTCCGTTAATTTTCAGGTCATTTGGAGATGTGCAGAATAGCTATCTCTGTTTCACCCCTTTTTGGTCCAGAATTCCAACTGCCGGCAATCTCCCTCTTCATGTGAAACTTGCAAAATAAGAGAGAAAAGGCATAAGAATTGTATCATAAAGTGAAATAATGATCAAAAATATAATAAATAACAGTAGGAAAACATGATGCAAAATGGACGTATCAACTCCCCCAAGATTAGACCTCGCTTGTCCTCAAGCGAAAAACTGAAATCGATAATCATGACCACATATTTAGAGAGAGAGGTGTCGATAAAACAAAATATGAACATGAAAGCATCATGATCATTATTATAACAGCAATATATCATCATATAACTTCTCATAAATAAGTGACAATTCATTCACAAGTCTTAAAGTATGAACCATAAACCATGTTGAAAACTAACAAACTATGATCTCAGTCACTAAAGCAATTGCAATTCATCATATTATCAGAAAGAGTCTATGTAAGAGCTTTGTTTAGCAAGTTCACATACTCAACTATCATTTAGTCTTCTATGATTGCTGACACTCATGGCATACTTTTGGAGCAAAAGTTTTAGTCGGACACATAGAAAGATAGGGGCTTATTATTTCGCCTCCCAACGTATTTACCTCAAGGGCAATGTCAACAATAATAACTCATGATCACTTATATTCAACGGGATATATGTGCCTAGATCTTTCCTCACCACATGATGCTTGCAAAGAGAATAAAATAAAAATGGAATAGAGGAGAATACTATTGACTCTTGCATAAAAGTAAATACATAAAGTAAAAGATAGGCCCTTCGCAGAGGGAGGTAGAGGTTGTCATGCATTTTTTTTAGATGTGCAAACTCTTAATGTAAAGGAACGTCACTTTATATTGCCCCTTGTGATAGCAACCTTTATTATGCAGTCGGTCGCTTTTATTTCTTTACCATCACAAGTTCGTACAAAGCTTATTTTCCCTTACAATAATAGTTCATACATATTTAGAGGCAATTTTTATTGCTTTTGCACCGATGACAACTTGCTTGAAGGATCTTATTCAATCCATAGGTAGATATAGTGGACTCTCATGACATGAAACTGGGTTCAAGGGTTTTTGATGCACGAGTAGCATCTCTACTCGGTGCGGATTTTTGGCTAGCAAAGGTAGGGGGTAAGCACCACATGTTAGAGGATCTATGACAATATAACTTCTATGTGAATATAAACAAACATAACTCATTACGTTGTCTTCCTTGTCCAACGTCAACTATTTGACATAAAATATTTAATGGGGGCTCACAATCATAAAAGATGTCCAAGATAGTATATTTATATGTGAGACCTCTCTTCCTTTTATTACTTTTTTCATGACTTGCAACAATGACCAATGCTATGTTTGTTAACTTCCAACAAGTTTTTATCAATTATACTTCCTTTATGTGAAGTCATCACTCCCCATGGGATTAGCATATAATCTTTTTCATTCTTTTATTCTTTTTTGATTGAAACATAAAAGTAAAGAGGCAAAAGCAAACTACTCTTAATTATATATCTCTCACACTCGATTACATAGATAGATAGATCACGAAGCAAACACTCAAAGATAAATCATACTAAAACTTTATTCTTCTAAATCAAGAAATAACTAAAGATCGAACTAAGATAGGTAATGATGGTAAAAGTGATGGTGATACGATACCGGGGCACCTCCCCCAAGCTTGCCACAAGCCAAGGGGAGTGCCCATACCCGTGTACTCAAGTGTCTTTCTTCCGTGATGGTGGTGATGATGAGGTAGGCTTGTCCTCCATCTTCCACTTGAGGGTACGAATTTCTTCTTTTAATTTTTCGTTCTCCTTTCCGAGGTCCCAAATTTTACGACGCAGTTTATCTGAATCTTCCTGCACATGACGAAAGGGGGTGAATTGAACTTTAGGCACTTTCGCCTTATTGGTTAAGCTGGACCTCTTGAATTCAATATGCATATCTCCTGGCTGAGGCAGGGGGAGATCCTCTTCTTCTTCACGGGGTTGATCTTACTTCCTCCTCAAGTCGGCCTCCTCCTCTTCGTTAGTTGACCATCCATAAGGATCAATATCCCCATAGACTCTAGGGTTTGCAATGAGGTACGAAACATAGCTCTCCCCATCCGAGTCTTGAGATGACATAATATGTCTAAATCTGTCAGGAAAAATAGCCCGAAACAAGAACAGAGGAGAAACTTGTGATACGGTGGTCAAAACACTCATGAGTATATATAATGAATTTTTCCCGTGCAGGACAAGTAATATGGAAGAAAAACGGAGTCCGGAAGGTCCACGAGGGAGCCACACGCCTGGTAGGCGCGCCCAGGGGGTAGAGCACGCCCCCCAAGCTTGTCGCCTTCTCGTGCACTTTTTGGACTGTTTCTTATTTTTGTAATTCTTCATATAGTCCAAAACAGACAGAAAGTACTTTTATGGAAGTTTTGGAGTTGGTTTACTTACCGTACCACGTACCTACTCCTTTTCAGGGTTCTGGAGTGTTCCGGAAGGTTTCCTCTATGTGTTCTTCCGGTGTGATTGTTTGAATAATATTAGTTTCAACATTAATGGGCGTACCTGAGATATAATGTTTAATTCTTTGACCATTAACCACTCTCGGATTAGTGCCTTCGGAGTTGTTTATTTTGATGGCTCCGGAGCGATAAACTTCTTTGACGTTGTATGGTCCTTCCCATTTAGAGAGAAGCTTTCCTGCAAAGAATCTTAAATGAACCTACTTTGAATTCTCGTTTTTGAATTCTTTTATCATGCCATCTTTTAACCTTTTCTTTAAATAGCTTGGCATTTTCATAAGCTTGGGTTCTCCATTCATCGAGAGAGCTAATATCAAATAACCTCTTTTCACCGGCAAGTTTAAAATCATAGTTAAGTTCTTTAATTGCCCAATATGCTTTATGTTCTAACTCAAGAGGTAAATGACATGCTTTTCCATAAACCATTTTATATGGAGACATACCCATAGGATTCTTATAAGCAGTTCTATAAGCCCATACTACATCATCAAGTTTCTTAGACCAATTCTTTCTAGATGTATTAACGGTCTTTTGCAAGATTAATTTTATTTCTCTATTAGTTAATTCAAATTGACCACTAGACTGAGGATGATAAGGAGATGCAATTCTATGATTAACATCATACTTAGCAAGCAATTTACGGAAAGCACCATGAATAAAATGTGAACCACCATCAGTCATTAAATATCTAGGGACTCCAAACCTAGGGAATATAACTTCTTTAAGCATCTTAATAGAAGTGTTATGACCAGCACTACTAGTTGGAATAGCTTCTACCCACTTAGTAACATAATCAACAGCAACTAAAATATGTGTATACCCATTAGAGGAAGGATAAGGTCCCATATAATCAAAACCCCAAACATCAAATGGTTCAATAACAAGTGAATAATTCATAGGCATCTCTTGACGTCTACCAACATTACCAATTCTTTGACATTCATCACAAGAAAGGACAAACTTACGTGCATCTTTGAAAAGAGTAGGCCAATAAAAACCAGATTGTAATACCTTGTGTGCAGTTCTATCACCCGCATGGTGTCCTCCGTATGCCTCGGAGTGACACTTACGCAAGATTTGTTCATGTTTATGCTCAGGTACACAACGTATAATAACACCATCTACTCCTTTATATAGATGTGGGTCATCCCAAAAGTAATGTCTTAAATCAAAGAAAAACTTTTTCTTTTGTTGATAGGTGAAACTAGGTGGGATATATTTAGCAACAATGTAATTAGCATAGTCTGCATACCAAGGAGTGTTACGAGAAGCATTTATAACAGCTAATTGTTCATCAGGAAAATCATTATTAATAGGAAGTGGGTCATCAAGAACATTTTCCATTCTAGACAGATTATCAGCTACAGGATTCTCAGCTCCCTTTCTATCAATAATATGCAAATCAAATTCTTGTAGCAGAATAACCCACCTAATAAGTCTAGGTTTAGCGTCTTTCTTTTCCATAAGATATTTAATAGCAGCATGATCAGTGTGAATAGTGACTTTGGAATCAACAATGTAAGATTTGAATTTATCACATGCAAACACAACTGCTAAAAATTCCTTTTCAGTAGTAGCATAATTCCTTTGAGCACTGTCTAGAGTTTTACTAGCATAATGAATAACATTCAATTTCTTATCAACTCTTTGACCTAGAACAGCACCAATAGCATAATCACTAGCATCACACATAATTTCAAAAGGCAAGTTCCAATCAGGTGGTTGAACAATAGGTGCAGAAATTAAGGCTTTCTTAAGTATTTCAAAGGCTTCTACATAATCATCATCAAAAACAAATGGAACATCTTTTTGCAAGAGATTAGTAAGAGGCCTAGAAATTTTAGAGAAGTCTTTTATAAATCTCCTATAGAAACCAGCATGACCAAGGAAACTTCTTATACCTTTGATATCTCTAGGACATGGCATTTTCTCAATGGCATCAACTTTAGCTTTACCAACTTCAATACCTCTTTCAGAAATTTTATGTCCCAGGACTATACCTTCATTTACCACAAAGTGGCACTTCTCCCAATTCAAGACAAGATTAGTTTCTTCACATCTCTACAAAACTCGATCAAGGTTGCTTAAGCAACCATCAAAAGAAGTTCCGTATACGGAGAAATCATCCATGAAAACCTCAACAATCTTTTCACAAAAATCAGAGAATATAGCAGTCATACATCTTTGAAATGTAGCAGGTTCATTACATAAACCGAAAGGCATACGACGATAAGCATAAGTTCTAAAAGGGCATGTAAAAGTGGTTTTCTCTTGATCTTCTTTTGATACAGGTATTTGAGAAAAACCAGAATATCCATCTAGGAAACAAAAGTGTGTATGCTTAGACAATCTTTCTAACATTTGATCAATAAAAGGCAAGGGATAATGATCTTTCCTAGTAGCTTTATTTAATTTCCTGAAATCATTTACCATCCTATAACCAGTTCCAATTCTTTGTGGAATAAGTTCATTTTTCTCATTAGGAACAACGGTAATACCTCCTTTCTTAGGAATACAATGAACATGGCTTACCCATCTACTATCAGCTATGGGATAAATTATACTTGCCTCCAGAAGCTTTAATATCTCAGTTCTTACCACATCTTTCATTTTAGGATTCAAGCGACATTGATGATCAATGACAGGTTTAGCATCTGGCTCCATATTAATCTTGTGCTGACATAAAGTGGGACTAATGCCCTTAAGATCATCAAGAGTATATCCAATAGCAGCACGGTGCTTCCTCAGAGTTTTAAGTAATCTCTTTTCTTCATGCTCTAAAAGGTTAGCACTAATAATAACACGATATATTTTATTTTCATCAAGATAAGCATACTTAAGTGTATCAGGCAGTTGCTTTAATTCAAACACAGGATCACTCTTAGGTGGTGGAGGAACTCCCAAGGTTTCAATAGGCAAATTATGTTTGAGAATAGGTGCTTGTTTAAAGAATAATTCATCTATTTCATTTCTTTCGTTCATATGCATATCATTCTCATGGTCTAGCAAATATTGTTCTAAAGGATCAGTAGGAGGCACATCAATAGAAGCAAGACCAATGATTTCATCTTTATTGGGTAATTCTTTATCATGAGGTTGTTTACGAAACTTGGAGAAATTGAATTCATGAGATACATCACCAAAATTAACACTAATAATTTCTTTATTGCAGTCAATCTTAGCATTTACTGTATTCAAGAAGGGTCTACCAAATATAATGGGACAAAAATCATCTTGTGGTGATCCAAGAACAAGGAAATCGGTAGGGTATTTGATCTTACCACACAAGACTTCAACATCTCTAACAATCCCAAGTGGTGTAATAGTATCTCTGTTTGCAGGCTTAATAGTAACATCAATATCTTCAATCTCAATAGGTGCAATATCATTCATGACTTCTTGATAGAGAGTAAAAGGAATAGCACTCACACTAGCACCAATATCACATAAACCATGATAGCAATGATCTCCAATTTTAACAGAAATAAACAGGCATGCCAACTATGGGTTTATTTTTATCCTTAGTGTCTGGCTTAGCAATTCTAGTTGCTTCATCACAGAAATATATGACATGTCCATCAATGTTATCAACCAAAAGATCTTTAACCATTGCAACATTAGGTTCAACTTTAATTTGTTCAGAGGGTCTAGATGTTCTTATATTTCTTTTGTTAACCACAGTTGAAACTTTAGCATGTTCCTTAATCCTAACAGGGAAAGGAGGTTTCTTAATATAAGCAGTAGGCACAACTGGATCAACTGTGTAAACAATTGTTTCTTCCTTAACACTAACAGGTTCTTCTTTTAATTCAATAGGTGGATAATATTTGAACCATTTTTCTTTAGGAAGATCAACATGAGTAGCAAAAGATTCACAAAAGGTAGCTACTATCTCAGAGTCAAGTTCATATTTAGTACCAAACTTATGAAAAGCATCGGTTTCCATAAAAGACTTAACACAATCAAACTTGAGATTTATACCTGACTCTTTACCTTTGTCGATTTCTCAATCTTTAGAGTTGCGTTTAATTCTTTCAAGAAGATCCCATCTGAATTCAATAGTCCTCTTCATAAAGGAACCAGTAGAAGAAGTATCGAGGATGGATTGATCATTATGAGAAAGCCGAGCATAAAAGTTCTGAATAATAATTTCTCTTGAGAGCTCATGATTGGGCCATGTATGCAACATATACTAAAGCCTCCTCCAAGCTTGAGTGATACTTTCTCCTTCACGAGGCCAAAAATTATATATATAATTCCGATCACGATGAACCAAATGCATAGGATAAAACTTCTGGTGAAATTCCAGCTTCAGCCGGTTCCAATCCCATGTTTCAATATCATCACATAGCCTATACCATGTCAATGCCTTTCCCTCCAAAGATAAAGGGAATACCTTGATACGTCCATTTTGCATCATGTTTTACTACTGTTATTTATAGTGTTTTTAATCAATATAACACTTTGTGGAGCTATTCTAATGCCTTTTCTCTCTAAATATGCAAGATTCACACAAGGAGGGAGAATACCGGCAGCTGGAATTCTGGACCTTAAAAAGCTCTGTCAAGATACCTATTCTGCACAACTCCAAATGAGCTGAAATTTTCTGGAGAATTATTTTGGAATATATAAAATATACTGGAAGCAAAAAGTACTAGAGGGGGCCACCCAGGTGCCCATGAGGCACCAGGGCGCGCCACCCCCCAGTGCGCCCTGGTACCTCGTGGGGCCCCTGGCCCACTTCTGGCCCCCATTTTCTGGTATATAAGTGCATTTGACCTAAAAAAATATAGAGAAGACTTTCGGGACGGTGCACCGCCGTCTCGAGGCGGAACTTGGGCAGGAGCACTTTTGCTCTCCGGCGGAGAGATTCTGCCGGGGATACTTCCCTCCGGCAGGGGGAAATCGTCGCCATCGACACCACCAGCGACCCTCTCATCGTGGGAGGGCTAATATTCATCAACATCTTCACCAGCACCATCTCATCTCAAACCCTAGTTCATCTCTTGTATTCAATCTTTGTCTCAAAACCTCAGATTGGTACTTGTGGGTTGCTAATAGTGTTGATTACATCTTGTAGTTGATGCTTGTTGGTTTACTTGGTGGAAGATTATATGTTCAGATCTATTATGCAATTCAATACCCTACTGGTCATGAGCATGTTGATGATGTGTGAGTAGTTACTTTTGTTCTTGAGGACATGGGAGAAGTCTTGTCATAAGTAATCATGTGAATTTGGTATTCGTTCGATATTTTGATGATGTGTATGTTGTGATTCTCTTAGTGGTGTCATGTGAACGTCGACTACATGACACTTCACCATCTTTGGGCCTAAGGGAATGCATTGTGGAGTAGTAATTAGATGATGGGTTGCTAGAGTGACAGAAGCTTAAACCCTAGTTTATGCGCTATTCCGTAAGGGGCTGATTTGGATCCACACGTTTAATGCTATGGTTAGAGTAATCTTAATTCTTCTTTCGTAGTTGCGGATGCTTGCGAGAGGGGGTAATCATAAGTGGGAGGTTTGTCCAAGTAAGGGCAGCACCCAAGCACCGGTCCACCCACATATCAAATTATCAAAGTAGCGAACGCGAATCAAACAAACATGATGAAAGTGACTAGATGAAATTCCCATGTGTCCTCGAGAACGCTTTACTTATTATAAGAGATCGTTCCGGCCTGTCCTTTGCTACAAAAAGGATTGGGCTATATTGCTGCACTCTTTGTTACTATTGTTACTTGTCACTTGTTACAAATTATCTTGCTATCAAACTACCTATTACCGATAATTTCAGCGCTTGCAGAAAACACCTTGCTGAAAACCGCTTGTCATTTCCTTCTGCTCCTCGTTGGGTTCAACACTCTTACTTATCGAAAGGACTACGGTTGATCCCCTATACTTGTGGGTCATCAAGACTCTTTTCTGGCGCCATTGCCGGGGAGTGAAGCGCCTTTGGTGAGTGGAATTTGGTAAGGAAACATTTATATTACGTGCTGAAATTTACTATCACTTGTCACTATGGAAAGTAATCCTTTGAGGGGTTTGTTCGGGGTATCTTCACCTCGACCGGAAACACAAATACTTGATCCTCAACCTACTGCACCTATTGAAAAAGATATTGAATATGAAATTCCTCCGGGCATGTTAGAGAAACTGCTAGCTAATCCTTATGCGGGAGATGGAACGGTACATCCTGATATGCACTTGATCTATGTGGATGAAATTTGTGGATTGTTTAAGCTTGCAGGTATAACCGGAGATGGAGTTAAGAAGAAAGTATTCCCTTTATCTTTGGAGGGAAAAGCATTAATATGGTATAGGCTATGTGATGATACTGATACATGGGACTGGAACCGCCTGAAACTAGAATTCCATCAGAAATTTTATCCTATGCATTTGGTTCATCGTGATCGGAATTATATATATGATTTTTGGCCTCGTGAAGGAGAAAGCATCGCTCAAGCTTGGGGGAGTCTTAAGTATATGTTGCATACATGCCCCAATCATGACCTCTCAAGAAAAATTATCTTAGAAAATTTTTATGCTCGGCTTTCTCATGATAATCAAACTATGCTCGATTCTTCTTCGACTGGCTCCTTTATGAAGAAAACTATTGAATTCGGATGGGATCTTTTGGAAATAATTAAACGCAACTCTAAAGATTGGGAACTCTACAAAGGTAATGAGTCAGGTATAATACTTGAGTTCGATTGTGTTAAATCTTTTATGGCCACCGATGCTTTTCATAAGTTTAGCACTAAATATGGACTTGACTCTGAGATAGTAGCCTCCTTTTGTGAATTCTTTGCTACTCATGTTGATATCCCTAAGGAGAAGTGGTTTAAATATCATCCCCCTGTTAAAGAAAAGATAGAGGAACCTGTTAGTGTTAAAGAAGAAACAATTGTTTACCATGTTGATCCAGTTGTGCCTGCCGCTTATATTGAGAAACCACCTTTTCCTGTTAGGATTAAGGAACATGCTAAAGTTTCAACTGTGGTTAACAAAAGTCATAATAGAGCGCCTAGGCCCGCTGAACAAATTAAAGTTGAACCTAATGTTGCTATGGTTAAAGATCTCTTGGTTGATAATATAGATGGGCACGTTATTTACTTCTGCGATGAAGCAGCTCGAATCGCTAAACCTGATTCTAAAGATAAAAACAGACCCGTTGTGGGCATGCCTGTTGTCTCAGTTAAAATAGGAGATCATTGCTATCATGGCTTATGTGATTTGGGTGCTAGTGTGAGTGCTATTCCTTTTACTTTATATCAAGAAATTATGAATGATATTGCACCTGCTGAATTAGAGGACATTGATGTTACTATTAAACTTGCAAACAGAGATACCATTACACCACTTGGGATTGTTAGAGATGTTGAAGTCTTGTGTGGAAAAATAAAATACCCTACTAATTTTCTAGTCCTTGGTTCTCCACAAGATGATTTTTGTCCCATTATATTTGGTAGACCTTTCTTGAACACGGTTAATGCTAAGATTGATTGCACTAAAGAAACAGTCAGTGTTGATTTTGGTGGTATGTCTCATGAGTTTAATTTCTCCAAATTTCGTAGACAACCTCATGACAAAGAATTGCCTAGTAAAGATGGAATTATTGGTCTTGCTTCTAGTGCCGTACCTCCTACTGATCCGTTAGTACAATATTTGCTAGACCATGAGAATGATATGCATATGCATGAAAGAAATGAAATTGATAAGATGTTCTTTGATCAACCACCTATCCTTAAACACAATTTGCCTGTTGAAATTCTTGGAGGTCCTCCTCCACCTAAAGGTGATCCTGTGTTTGAATTGAAGCAATTGCCTGATACATTGAAATATGCTTATCTAGATGAAAAGAAGATATATCCTGTTATTATTAGTGCTAACCTTTCAGCGCATGAAGAAAAGAGATTGCTGAAAACTCTAAGGAAGCACCGAGCTGCTATTGGATATACTCTTGATGATCTTAAGGGCATTAGTCCCACTCTATGTCAACACAAAATTAATATGGAGCCTGATGCTAAACCAGTTGTCGACCACCAACGTCGATTAAATCCCAAGATGAAGGAGGTAGTAAGAACTGAAATATTAAAACTTCTGGAAGCAGGTATAATCTATCCCATAGCTGATAGTAGATGGGTAAGTCCTGTTCATTGTGTCCCTAAGAAAGGAGGTATAACCGTTGTTCCTAATGATAAAAATGAACTCATTCCACAAAGAATTGTAACTGGTCATAGGATGGTAATCGATTTTAGAAAATTAAACAAAGCTACTAGAAAAGATCATTACCCCTTACCTTTTATTGATCAAATGTTAGAAAGATTGTCTAACCATACACATTTTTGTTTCCTAGATGGTTATTCTGGGTTTTCTCAAATACCCGTATCACAACCCGATCAAGAGAAAACCACATTTACTTGTCCTTTCGGAACTTATGCTTATAGACGTATGCCTTTTGGTTTATGCAATGCACCTGCTACCTTTCAAAGATGTATGACTGCTATATTCTCTGACTTTTGTGAAAAGATTGTTGAGGTTTTCATGGATGATTTTTCCGTTTACGGAACTTCTTTTGATGATTGCTTAAGCAACCTTGATCGAGTTTTGCAGAGATGTGAAGAAACTAATCTTGTCTTGAATTGGGAGAAGTGCCACTTTATGGTGAATGAAGGTATTGTCTTGGGCCATAAAATTTCTGAGAGAGGTATTGAAGTTGATAAAGCTAAGGTTGATGCTATTGAGAAAATGCCATGTCCTAAAGATATTAAAGGTATAAGAGGTTTCCTTGGTCATGCTGGTTTCTATAGGAGATTTATTAAAGACTTCTCTAAAATTTCTAGGCCTCTTACCAATCTTTTGCAAAAAGATGTTCCATTTGTTTTTGATGATGATTGTCTAGAAGCCTTTGAAACACTTAAGAAAGCCTTAACCACTAAACCCATTGTTCAACCACCTGACTGGAACTTGCCTTTTGAAATTATGTGTGATGCTAGCAATTATGATGTTGGTGCTGTTCTAGGACAAAGAGTTGATAAGAAATTAAATGTTATCCATTATGCTAGTAAAACTCTAGACAGTGCCCAAAGAAATTATGCTACTACTGAAAACGAATTTTTAGCAGTTGTGTTTGCATGTGATAAATTCAGATCTTATATAGTTGATTCTAAAGTAACTGTTCACACCGATCATGCTGCTATTAAATATCTTATGGAAAAGAAAGATGCTAAACCTAGACTCATTAGGTGGGTTTTATTGCTACAAGAATTTGACTTGCATATTATTGACAGAAAGAGAGCTGAGAATCCCGTAGCAGATAATTTGTCTAGAATAGAAAATGTTCTTGATGACCCACTACCTATCAATGATGATTTTCCTGATGAGCAATTAGCTGTCATAAATGCTTCTCGTAATAATCCTTGGTATGCAGACTATGCTAATTACATTGTTGCTAAATATATACCACCTAGTTTTACATACCAACAAAAGAAAAAGTTCTTCTTCGATTTAAGACATTACTTCTGGGATGACCCACATCTTTATAAAGAAGGAGTAGATGGTATTATTAGATGTTGTATACCTGAGCATGAACAGGAACAAATCCTACGGAAGTGTCACTCCGAAGCTTACGGAGGACACCATGCGGGAGACAGAACTGCGCACAAGGTATTACAATCTGGTTTTTATTGGCCTACTCTTTTCAAGGATGCTCGTAAGTTTGTCTCCTCTTGTGATGAATATCAAAGAATTGGTAATGTTGGTAGACGTCAGGAAATGCCTATGAATTATTCACTTGCTGTTGAACCATTTGATGTTTGGGGATTTGATTGTATGGGACCTTTTCCTAAATCCAATGGGTATACTCATATTTTAGTTGCTGTTGATTACGTTACTAAGTGGGTAGAAGCTATTCCAACTAGTAGTGCTGATCATAACACTTCTATTAAAATGCTTAAAGATGTTATTTTCCCAAGGTTTGGAGTGCCCAGATATTTAATAACTGATGGTGGTTCACATTTTATTCATGGTGCATTCCGTAAATTACTTGCTAAATATGATGTCAACCACAAAATTGCATCCCCCTATCACTCTCAAACTAGTGGTCAAGTTGAATTAAGCAATAGAGAAATAAAATTAATTTTGTAGAAAACCGTCAATAGATCTAGAAAGAATTGGTCTAAGAAACTTGACGATGCACTGTGGGCTTATAGAACTGCTTATAAAAATCCTATGGGTATGTCTCCTTATAAAATGGTTTATGGAAAAGCATGTCATTTACCTCTTGAGTTAGAACATAAAGCATATTGGGCAATTAAAGAATTAAATTATGATTTCAAACTTGCCAGTGAGAAGAGGTTATTTGACATTATCTCATTAGATGAATGGAGAACCCAAGCTTATGAAAATGCTAAATTGTTTAAAGAAAAAGTTAAAAGATGGCATGATAGAAGAATTCAGAAACGGGAATTTAAAGTAGGTGAGCAAGTTCTATTGTACAATTCTCGTTTAAGATTCTTTGCAGGAAAACTTCTCTCTAAATGGGAAGGACCGTATATTATCGAAGAAGTTTATCGCTCCGGAGCCATCAAAATAAATAACTCCGAAGGCACTAATCCGAGAGTGGTGAATGGGCAAAGAATTAAGCATTATATTTCAGGTACCCCTATTAATGTTGAAACTAATGTCATTGAAACAATTACACCGGAAGAATACATAAAGGAGACCTTCCGGAACACTCCAGAACCCTGAAAAGGAAGAGGTATGTTATACGGTAAGTAAACCGACTCCAAAAATTCCATAAAAATATTTTCTGTCAGTTTTGGAATATATATAAAAATACAAAAATAAGAAACAGCCGGGGGGACCCACCTAGTGCCCACGAGGCACCAAGGCGCGCCACCCCCCCCAGGCGCGCCCTGATGGCTCGTGGGCCCCACGTGTGCCTTCCCGACTCCGTTTTTCTTCTGGATTACTTGTTTTGCAAGATAAAAAATCTATATATAGACTTCCAGACGTTTTGACCACCGTATCACAGGAATCTCCTCTGTTCTTGTTTCGTTCTGTTTTCTGTCAGATTTAGGTCGCCATGGCTCCCCAAAAGCTACGTGCCAAGCACCGCATTGCGCAACCATCGCCGGGCAAACGCCCCTACAGCGAGGTTATTTATGAGTTGTCGTCGGGAGAAGAAGACAATGGCAAGGAGGAGAAGGCCGAGGAAGTTGCAGGAGCCCAGGCTCCGAAAGAAGGGCAAGCCATCCCCATGGAGGAGACCACAGAGAAGGAAGATATCCTTCAACCTTTATATGATCATCTCTCCCCATCCGTAATTGAAGCCCTAAGAGTCTTTGAAATAGTTAGTGTTCAGAATACATATCTCACTCGTGAAGTTATTTTGTTGGAAGAACAAAACATCGCCCTTCGGAGCATAAACCACAGTTTGATGTACCTGCTTGAACTGAAGGACAAGCTTGCCACTTCTCCATCACCACCATCATCGAAGAAGGACACTTGATCATATGGGTATGGGCACACCCCTTGGCTTGTGCCAAGCTTGGGGGAGGTGCCCCGGTATCGTATCACCATCACTTTTATTATCTTTACCTACTTTTAGTTCGATCCTCAGTTATTTCGTGATCTAGTTTAATAAAAGTTTAGCATGATCTATTTTTGTGTGTTAGTTTCGTGATCCACCCATCTATGTAATCGAGTTGAGAGCTATATAATAAAGAGTAGTTTGAGCCTGTGTTTCTTTACTTTCATGTTTCAACCATAGCAATGAAAATAACGAAAAAGATCATATGCTAATATTATGGAAAGTAATGACATTACATAAAGAAAAGTGTAAGTGGTAAAATTTATTGGAGGATAACAAACATAGTATTAGTCAATGATGCAATTCATGAAAGAATTCATAAGGGAAGAGAAGATTCACATGCAAATATACTATCTTGGACATCTTTTATGATTGTGAGCCCCCATTAAGTATTTTATGTCAAATTGTTGACGTTGGACAAGGAAGACAACGTAATGAGTTATGTTTGTTCATATTCACATAGAAGTTATATTGTTATAGATCCTCCAACATGTGGTGCTTGCCCAATATCTTTGCTAGCCAAAAATTCGCACTAAGTAGAGATACTACTTGTGCATCCAAAACCCTTTAACCCAGTTTCATGTCATGAGAGTCCACTATATCTACCTATGGATTGAATAAGATCCTTCAAGTAAGTTGTCATCGGTGCAAAAAGCAATAAAAATTGCCTCTAAATATGTCTGAACTTTTATTGTAAGGGAAATAAGCGTTGTACGAGCTTGTGATGGTAAAGAAATAAAAGCGATGGACTGCATAATAAAGATTGCTATCACAAGGGGCAATATAACGTGATGTTCCTTTGCATTAAGAGCTCTAGCATCCAAAAAAACAAAAAGCGCATGACAACCTCTGCTTCCCTCTGCGAAGGTCCTATCTTTTAGTTTTATGCATTTACTTTTATGTATTTACTTTTCATGCAAGAGTCAATAGTGTTCTCCTCTACTTCCTTTTTATTTTTCTCTTTTGCAAGCATCATGTGGTGGGGAAAGATCTAGGCACATATATCCAATTGGATATGAGTGATCATGAGTTATTATTGTTGACATCACCCTTGAGGGGAATAAGTTGGGAGGCGAAATCACAAGCCCCTATCTTTCTATGTGTCTGGCTGAAACTTTTGCTCCATATATATCTCGTGAGTGTTAGCAATCATAGAAGACTAAATGATGGTTGAGTATGTGGACTTGCTAAATAGCTCCTACATTTGACCCTTCCTGAAAATATGATGAATTGTAATTGCATTGTTGACTGAGAACATAGTTTGTTAGCTTTCAAGAAAGTTTATGCCTTATACTCCACTGTTGTGGTGAATTGTTACTTGCTCATAAGAAGTTTATGATAATAAATATAGCTGTTATGATAATAAATATTGCTGTTATAATAATAATAATGATGCTTCTATGTTCGTATTTTGTTTTTATCGACACCTCTGTCTCTAAACATGTGGACATGATTATCGATATCGGCTTTTGCTTGAGGACAAGCGAGGTCTAAGCTTGGGGGAGTTGATACGTCCATTTTGCATCATGTATTACTATTGTTATTTATAGTGTTTTTAATCAATATAACACTTTGTGGAGCTATTCTTATGCATTTTCTCTCTAAATATGCAAGATTCACACAAGGAGGGAGAATACCGGCAGCTGGAATTCTGGACCTGAAAAAGCTCTGTCAAGATACCTATTCTGCACAACTCCAAATGAGCTGAAATTTTCTGGAGAATTATTTTGGAATATATAAAAAATATTGGAAGCAAAAAGTACCAGAGGGGGCCACCCAGGTGCCCACGAGGCACCAGGGCGTGCCACCCCCCCCCAGGCGCGCCCTGGTACCTCGTGGGGCCCCCGGCCCACTTCTGGCCCCCATTTTCTGGTATATAAGTGCATTTGACCTAAAAAAATATAGAGAAGACTTTCGGGATGGTGCGCTGCCGTCTCGAGGAAGAACTTGGGCAGGAGCACTTTTGCTCTCCGGCGGAGAGATTCTGCCGGGGATACTTCCCTCCGGGAGGGCGAAATCGTCGCCATCGAAACCACCAGCGACCCTCTCATCGTGGGAGGGCTAATCTTCATCAACATCTTCACCAGCACCATCTCATCTCAAACCCTAGTTCATCTCTTGTATTCAATCTTTGTCTCAAAACCTCAGATTGGTACCTGTGGGTTGCTAATAGTGTTGATTACATCTTGTAGTTGATGCTTGTTGGTTTACTTGGTGGAAGATTATATGTTCAGATCTATTATGCAATTCAATACCCTACTGGTCATGAGCATGTTGATGATGTGTGATTAGTTACTTTTGTTCTTGAGGACATGGGAGAAGTCTTTTCATAAGTAATCGTGTGAATTTGGTATTCGTTCGATATTTTGATGATGTGTATGTTGTGATTCTCTTAGTGGTGTCATGTGAACGTCGACTACATGACACTTCACCATCTTTGGGCCTAAGGGAATGCATTGTGGAGTAGTAATTAGATGATGGGTTGCTAGAGTGACAGAAGCTTAAACCCTAGTTTATGCGCTATTCCGTAAGGGGCTGATTTGGATCCACACGTTTAATGCTATGGTTAGAGTAATCTTAATTCTTCTTTCGTAGTTGCGGATGCTTGCGAGAGGGGGTAATCATAAGTGGGAGGTTTGTCCAAGTAAGGGCAGCACCCAAGCACCGGTCCACCCACATATCAAATTATCAAAGTAGCGAACGCGAATCAAACAAACATGATGAAAGTGACTAGATGAAATTCCCATGTGTCCTCGAGAACGCTTTACTTATTATAAGAGATCGTTCTGGCCTGTCCTTTTCTACAAAAAGGATTGGGCTATATTGCTGCACTCTTTGTTACTATTGTTACTTGTCACTTTTTATAAATTATCTTGCTATCAAACTACATGTTACCGATAATTTCAGCGCTTGCAGAAAACACCTTGCTGAAAACCGCTTGTCATTTCCTTCTGCTCCTCGTTGGGTTTGACACTCTTACTTATCGAAAGGACTATGATTGATCCCCTATACTTGTGGGTCATCATACCTTCTTCTTAACTCCATCTCCGGATAAATTTGCAAGCTTAAACAATCCACAGATTTCTTCCACATATATCAAATGCATATCAGGATGCACCGTTTCATCTCCTGCATAAGGATTAGCTAGCAGTTTCTCTATCATACCAGAAGGAATCTCATAATAAATATTTTCAGTAGGTTTAGTAGATTGAGGGGTAAATCTTAATGCTCCCGGTCGAGGTGAAGATACGCCGAACAAACCCTTCAAAGGATTACTTTCCATAGTGACAAGTGACAGTAAATTTCAGCACGTAATATAAATGTTTCCTTACCAAATTCCACTCACCAAAGGCGCTTCAATCCCCGGCAACGGCGCCAGAAAAGAGTCTTGATGACCCACAAGTATAGGGGATCAATCATAGTCCTTTCGATAAGTAAGAGTGTCGGACCCAACGAGGAGCAGAAGGAAATGACAAGCGGTTTTCAGCAAGGTATTCTCTGCAAGCACTGAAATTGTAGGTAACATATAGTTTGATAGTAAGATAATTCGTAACAAGTAACAAGTAGTAACGGTAACAAAGGTGCAGCAACGTGGCCCAATCCTTTTTATAGCAAAGGACAAGCCGGAACAAACTCTTATAATAGGCAACACGTTCTCGAGGACACATGGGAATTTCATCTAGTCACTTTCATCATGTTTGTTTGATTCGCGTTCGCTACTTTGATAATTTGATATGTGGGTGGACCGATGCTTGGGTGATGTTCTTACTTGAACAAGCCTCCCACTTATGATTACCTTCTCTCGCAAGCATCAGCAACTACGAAAGAAGAATTAAGATAAATCTAACCATAGCATGAAACATATGGATCCAAATCAGCCCCTTACGTAATAGCGCATAAACTAGGGTTTAAGCTTCTGTCACTCTAGCAACCCATCATCTAATTACTACTCCACAATTCCTTCCTTTAGGCCCAAAGATGGTGAAGTGTCATGTAGTTGACGTTCACACGACACCACACGACACCACTAAAGGAAGCAACAACATACATATCATCAAAATATCGAACGAATACCAAATTCACATGATTACTTATGACAAGACTTCTCCCATGTCCTCAAGAACAAAAGTAACTACTCACAAAGCATATTCATATTCAAGATCAGAGGGGTATTCAATATCATTAAGGATCTGAACATATAATCTTCCACCAAATAAACCAACTAGCATCAACTCCAGAGAGTAATCAACACTACTAGCAACCCACAGGTACCAATCTGAGGTTTTGAGACAAAGATTGAATACACGAGATGAACTAGGGTTTGAGATGAGATGGTGCTGGTGAAGATGTTGATGGAAATTGGTCCTCCCACGATGAGAGGATCGTTGGTGATGTCGATGGCTTCGATTTCCCCCTCTCGGAGGGAAGTTTCCCCGGCGGAATCGCTCCGGCGGAGAGCAAAAGTGCTCCTGCCCAGGTTTCGCCTCGAGACGGCGGCGCTTCATCCCGAAAGTCTTCTTTTGATTTTTTTTCTAGGGCAAATGGCTTCATATAGTTGAAGATGGGCCCCGGAGGCCTGCCAGGGGCCCCACAAGCTCGGGGGCGCGCCCAGGGGGTAGGGCAGGCCCCCCAGGTTTTTGGCTACCTGGTGGGTCCCCTTCTGTTGATTCTTTCGCTAATATTTTTTATATATTCCAAAATAATTCTTCGTCAATTTTCAGGTCATTTGGAGATGTGCAGAATAGCTATGTCTGTTTCACCCCTTTCCAGTCCAGAATTCCAGCTGCCGGCAATCTCCCTCTTCATGTGAAACTTGCAAAATAAGAGAGAAAAGACATAAGAATTGTATCATAAAGTGAACTAATGATCAAAAACATAATAAATAACAGTAGGAAAACATGATGCAAAATGGACGTATCATCCACACTTCGTGTTATTACAATTGATTACAGACGATATTATCTCAATTCATAACAAACAAGTTTGGGTCAATTCAATATGATCATTCTTCCAGTGTCATAATCTCAATGTTGTTTCAGGATTATCATTACACTTAATGATATCCTAAGATCCGAAAAACGTGACCACCAACAACACTTGAGCTAATCTTAGGGGCGAGACTAGGAACCTTTATTTTATCCATTTATCATTTCACACGTGCATATGAGTTTTCCAGTGAATCGCATATTCCAGGATCATAGCAATTATAGCATGAAATATAAACACTTAATTGTAAATATGGAAATATAATAATACAATATTATTGCCTCTAGGGCATATTTCCAACAGCCTAAGAGGATATGACAGGTGGAAAGCAAGACTCGGACGGTCCCAAGATAGCCGTCGTCTTGGATTCACCGGCGGTTGTGTACATAGAGCCCACGAAGCTCAACTTGGACAACGACAAGCACCGGAGAACCACCAGATAGCAACAAGTTAAGTCTCCACCTGCAATGCTCTCAACAGAGTAATGACGCCACATCGCCGCCATCGCCGGTCCTGCAACGGACCAAGGCTTTCGCCCGGAGACCACAACCCGATCAAGGAGGGGGGATGTCGAGACACCACGGCGACACCTCCAAGGAAGGAAACGACACCCATGAGCACCATTGTCGCCAGCTCCAAGACGAGCATGATTTTCATCCAAACCGTCGCACATCTCCCACCCTATCAGCAGATTGGGCCAAACTGTTGGGTTTACACCACCGCTACCGCAGCACCTCGCCATCATGGCCAAACCGCCGGGGAACTCCGATCCCTCGCACGGCCGAGAGCACGTCGACCAACACCAGCTCCTGCACGGTCGAATAAAAGCATCTCAAACTCCAGACCAACCTATGACTCCAGCACCACCAGGATCCACCGGCACCACGTGCTTGGGCTGGCCATGCCACTCCAAAGACAAGTAGTGTAAATTGATCAGTTTGACTGTTGGAGGATTGCTTCAGCTTCATAGAGAACTTTGTAGCCACCTCCTCTTTTCCCCAACATGGAGGTTTGCCCGACATGACAATCTTTCAAGCTGTGGTGTTTGCTCGAGGGTGAGCAAAACTCTAAGTTTCGGGGAGTTGATGGGTCCAAATTTGCATCACTTTTTTACTTTTATGTTTTGCACCGTACTCGTATGATTTTTGGGTTTTATCGCGTTCATGCACCTTTTTGTTTGATTTCACCAGGATCTTGACGAAAGAGGAGATTTGAAACATTAAAGAGGAGAATACAAGTATATGGGTGAAAATCATGTTAATTGGCATGATAGGAAACTACCATAAAAGGTAGCAACCAAATAGATAAAAAATCAGCCACACAACAGCTTCCAGAAGAGAAGATGATGCCTCGTATGAGCGCACCATCCTCTGGTCGACTACTTGACTCTCGTGGCTTCGGATCAGTCAACAGACACACAAGGAGATCAGAAACTATGAGAGAAGCAAGAACCCTAACCTCCGGAAGGGATTCGGGGGGGGGGGGGGGTAGATAGAAGGGCTTTGCCACGCCATCAACCCGATCAAGGAGAATCCGACATAAACCATCATCATCAATCCTATTCATCTCTTTGCAATACAAAACTCTAAGTGGATTCATATGTGTGTTACATTGATCGTTCATCCATGATTATCCCTATATGATACTCATGATCATTTTTTAATTTTTTTTCTTTCAAATTCACATTTTTGAAGAAAAAAATGAACACTTTTTGAGAATGCAAACATTTTTTTTCAGAGTTGTGAACATTTTTTGAAAATGCAAACATTTTATAGAATTTGCGAACAATTTTTCAAATTGATGAATATTTTATAAGAGCACTTTTTTTTGAAATTGTCAACATTTTCTGAAATAATAATGAATTCTTAAAATTCCGAACATTTTTTGAAATAATGCGAACAATTTTTTTTGAAAGAGATGGACATTTTTTCAAATTTGTGAAAGAAAAGGTAAAAGGAAAACAGGAAAAATCCAAAATCTTGGCGAATAGAATTTACTGGCTTCTTGCTCCGCTCCAGGCAGGGAAAGGGAAAAACACGCTGGGAGAGGCCTTGGGCCCAACCCGCCCTAGAGGACCAGAAGGTTCTCCATCGCTCCGCTCCAATCCAACATTGAGTCGACTCGGATTCCCAATTTCCCTATAATATAATAATAGGGATAATTAGTTTTATACCCTTAGTTGTGTCCCACTCAGTTGTTTTACCCCTAATTTCCGAAAGCCATTCATGTCTACTACACAACTTGTTCTTGTAGACTCGTGTTAGGCCTCCAAGCGCAGAGGTTTGTAGGACAGTAGCAATTTTCCCTCAAGTGGATGACCTAAGGTTTATCAATCCGTAGGAGGCGTAGGTTGAAGATGGTATCTCTCAAGCAACCCTGCAACCAAATACAAGAAATCTCTTGTGTCCCCAACACACCCAATACAATGGAAAATTGTATAGGTGCACTAGTTCGGCGAAGAGATGGTGATAAAAGTGTAGTATGAATAGTAGATATAGGTTTTTGTAATCTGAAAATATAAAAAGAGCAAGGTAGCAAGTAACAAAAGTGAGCATAAACGGTATTGCAATGCTTAGAAACAAGGCCTAGGGTTCATACTTTCACTAGTGCGATCTCCCAACATTGTTGACATAATTGAATCATATGTAAATCCCTCACGTGCGACAAAGAGTTCACTCCAAAGTCACAAATAGCGGAGAACAAACGAAGAAATTGTTGTAGGGTACGAAACCACCTCAAAGTTATCCTTCCCGATCAATCTTATGAGCCATCCCCAATAATTGTCACGAACAGCCCTAGAGATCGTACTAAAATAACACCTTAAGATACACATCAACCAAAACCCTAATGTCACCTAGGCACTCCAATGTCACCATGAGTACCCACGTGTCGTGGGAAACGAACACCTATGGGATCGCTATCGAGCGGATCCCTTTATGGTTCGACAAGGGGAGAGGATTGCACAAAGAGCAGAACTAACGAACAGCACACGGGGATTTACCCAGGTTCGGGCCGCACGGATGCGTAAAACCCTACTCCTGCTTTGATTGTATTATTGTGGATGTCCTTGGCCAAGTTCTGGGAGCTACAGTATTCAGTAGCTACGCATGCAGAATGGGCTTCCCCCCTTCTGTACGCCTCGGGCCTCCTTTTATATAAGTCAAAGGGGCTACCACAGTGGCGTACGAGATAAGGCATGAGGTGGAAAGTAGCTACAGTGTTACCACAGTGTTATCATACCTAACCCTGACGGCTTAGGACAAACTCATTAAATGCACCGTGAGGTGTCCGTCGAGGTGTCCCTTAGCGTCTCGGGCTTGGAAAAGCTTTACAGGGGATGGGCAAAAGCAGCCATCCCATCAGCACCGCTTAAGCATCTCGTGGCCAGCATTACGCCACGTCACCATGAGGACAAGCCCTAAACGACAAGGCTGGCCGCTGCACTGGAGCGATAGCGCTGCACTGTGCAGAGCCTTGCCGGGATCGAATCCTTGCCGGGCCCGGGGCTTGCCGGGACTGAATCCTTGCCGGGCCCAGGGCTTGCCGGGCGCGAGGCCTTGCCGGCAAGGGTCTTGCCGGGCGCGAGGCCTTGCCGGCAAGGGTCTTGCCGGGCCTCCGCAACCCTTTGGTCTTCTGTCTGGTCGTTGACTTGAACGTCTCCTTGGCATCTTAGTCTCGTGATTACTACTAGCTATTCCCCGGCAAGGCTTGCCGCGGTACGGCTACAACTGCCCGTGCACAAGTAAGGGGTACTAAAAAGACCCATACTTTAGTACACCGACAGGAGCCCCCGGGCCTAGGCCATACACGGGTGCCAGGCCTGTTGGGCTAGGCCCAAAACAGTGCACGGGCACGCGTGGCAGGGAATAACTGCTCGCAATCATTATCTCTTTTACCACGCCCCTCCACTATGCGCATTAATCGCGCGACGTGGGAGACGTGGGCGGAAACTCCGCTGCAAAAGCGGGCGGTAAAGAGCCTGCATCGCGCCTTCCCCATAAAAAGGGAATCGCAGAGGGCACTGCTCATTTACCCCCCTCCGCCTTTCCAATCTCAATCTCAGAACCGTCGCCGTCGTCTTCTTCCTCGCGCCCAAAGCAGAGCTCATCTCCCTCCACCCGCCTCCACCGCGCTCTCGACGTCTTCAGCGCCCACCTCCATAGCCACCATGCCGCCCAAGCCGAGCAAGGGCAAGGCGGCGGAAGCGGCCGCCGCGGGGAGCAGGTTGGCGAAGATGCGGAAGGAACATGCTGTCTTCCCCTCGACGCTTGACGCGGAGACCTTGAAGAAGAGGTACCAGTTCGCATGGGCGACTGAGACCACGGCGCATCCAGCCACCAAAGTGAGTGTAGCTTCTCGTAAGGCAGAGCCAGGAGATTATCCCTTCTTTGCCGGTTACTTCTGGTGCGGCCTCTGTCCTCCGTACTCGGATTTCTTCGTAGATATCATGCTCACCTACGGCTTCCAGCTGCTAGATTTCACGCCGAATGGCGTGACTTGTATGTCCGTCTTCGCGCACCTTTGCGAGAATTTCGTTGGGGTCATCCCGAGCACTGCACTTTTCCGGCACTACTTCTACCCCCGCATCCAAAAGGGCGACGCCCTCTCCGGCAGCATCTCTTGGATTCCGAGGACGGCAACCAAGGAGACGTACCCAGAGGGGCTCTACCGCGAGAGATGGGATGAGTGGCGCGGCAAGTGGTGCTGGGTTTGGGAAAAGGAGCCCAAACCATTCTGCGAGGTGCGAAAGCAGAAGGTGGTTCGCGGCAAGGATTGGGGCACCGCGGACCCTGACGACAGCAAGCTCACCATCGCCATCACTAGGATACTGCGCCTCAGGGCTGCCGGGTTGAAGGTGGAAATGATTGCTTCGGATTTCCTTCGCCGGCGCATCGCCCCACTGCAGAACAAGGGGCGCCCTGCCTGGGAGTACGCGAACGCCGCCGACGTCATGAGGGTGCGGCCTGGGCTGGATAATGATCTGACAGCCATAGGGCACGCGGCCCTCTGCCAACAGCTGTTCAAATCTGGAGCAGTGGGAGACTTGCCGGCAGGCATCGTCCCACTATGCAACAACTCGTCGCTGACCTCCATCATCGCCATGATGCCGGTGCTCAATGCCCATAGCATCGACGAGAGGTGGATCGAGCCGTCCGCGGAGCAGGCGCTAGCGTTCTTCGACAACTTGACGGAGAAGGCCATCCGCGGGGAGAACCTTGTCCGCGCCACCACGGAGGAGGAGCTCGCCTACATCGCCAGCAGGGCGGAAGAGGCGAACCTTGCCAAAGAAGCCGGCAGCACTGAGTCCAGCGAAGGCGAGGACTTGCTGCGGGAAGATCTTGCCGGGCGAGGTCAGGCTGCCGGGGAGCCGAGCGGAGCCGCTGCCGGGAGTTCTTCTGCCGGAGGCGCCGCCGAAGAGGAAGAAGAGGAGGAGGAAGAGCCCCCAGCTCTTCAACACAGGAAGAGGCGCGTCCTCCGGAAGAACGCCACTGGCGCTGCAGCCCGCCAACCTTCCTCAAGCAGCGAGGCTTCCGGCAAAGGGGCGGCCGGCGAGGCCGCACCGCAAACTGCCACTGCCAAGCGGCCCAGGACCAATCCTCCTCCTCCTCCGTCAGGAACTGCGGCGGGGGTCGGCTTCGACCTCTCCGCCATCAGCTCCGAGGAAGAAGAAGAAGAGTAAGAGTCCCGCCACGACATTGATTCTTATCCTTCGAGTTTTGCTTGATTAACTTGCTCTGTTTTTGCCTCCTCAGGGATACGGAGACTCTGGCGCAGAGGATGGCGAAGAGGGCCAAGACCTCAACAAGCGTCGAGCCGCCGGCAAGCACCTCGGGCGCGCCGAAAACGGTTCTCGTCAGCTCGGAGTCAAGCCCAGAACGCAACCCTCGATGCAGCCCTCGACGCAGCCCTCGACGCAGCCCCCGGCGCAGCCCCCAGCGTGAGTCTTCTACTCACTACCCACTGGCGCGTGCCGGGGTGTGCATCTTCTCTGCTGACATCTCCGGGCGTGCAGGAGCGGAGCAACAGCGAGAAGCAACAGCGGGAGCTGCCTCTGCCATGCCACCTCCGTCGACCACACCGCCCAGGGGCGAGTCTTTGGGCAATCTCTACCGCGACGAAGGGGAGGGGCTGGCAAGTTCAGGCTCCGGCAACCCCTTCCTAGACGCAGGTAAAGTTACTTGCCCGAAAGAACTCTTGTCGCTTTGGTTTTTCTTCTTTTTGTCTTCTTGAACTTCCTTCCCAGCTTCATCTTAATCAACTCCTTGGCTTTCAATCTTCTTCTGACAGAGCTCATGGACACTAACGTTGTCATTGAAGAGACTGCCAAGGATGCCGCCACTGAAGCCGACAAGGTTGCCGCCGAGGAGGCCGCCAAGCATGCCGCCGCCGAGGCCGCCAAAGCTGCTGCCGCCGAGGCTGCTGCTGTTGAGGCCGCCAAGGCCGCTGCCGCCGAGGCCGCCAAGGCCGCTGCCACTGAGGCCGCCAAGGCCGCGTAAGAGGAGGCCGCCAAGATGTCCGCCGAGGGAGCCGGCGAGGAGACCCGCGGCCATACTGACGGCGCTTCCGCCGCAGGAGCGCCAGGCGCTTCTACTGCCGCGGGGTCCTCAACTGCCGAAGACCAACCCTCGTCGTCCCAGTCCCCTTCCTCAAGCCAATACATCAGGGCCGGCAAAAACGTTGTCAGCATGCCGGGGTCGGCAAACATCGAAGAGCTGGTTGAAGGGGAACATCTTGACGGGGAAATCACCGCCGCCGCCGCCAGTGAGCTCAAGGAGGAGCAGCTACTTCAAGCCATGAATGACAACTATCAGAAGCTCCAAACGCTCTACCGTGCCCGGAAGGATAAACTGGACTCCCGGGCAGCGCTCGTCGAGGCCGCGGAAGGAGACTTCCAACAACGCGTCACGGAGACGCAGGCTTGGTATGGCGAGGCCCTCCAAGAGCTGAATATTTACCGGGAGCAGCTGGCGGAAGAGCGGAACATCCTCCTGCTGAAGCAATCAGACATCGAGAAAGCGCAGGAGGAGGCCGCCCAGCAAGCCGCCGCGGCAGAAGCCCTCTTGACGCAGCGCCGCATCAGCCTTGACGCTCAAGAAGAGGACCTTGCCGCGCGCGAGGCGGCGCTTGCCGCCAAGCTTCGCAACAAGGATGAAGAGCTCGAAAGTCTTGTCGCACGGCGGGTCCAGGAGCTTGAGCAGAAACACTTGAAGACGCTCAGAGCTCTAACTGAAGACCATGCCGGCAAGCTCAAAGAGGCCCTCGACGCTGCCGGAGCAGCGGAGACCGCCAAGAACTTGCTGGAGGAGAAGACGAAGCAGCTGGAGGCCGCTCTCGAGGATCACGGCAAGAAGGTCTCAGCACTCGAGGCCGAGAGAGACAAGGCTCTCCACAGCCTGATGGAGACGCAGGCTGCCGCATCCGAGAAGGTCCAGCAGCTTTCCTCCGCCAAGGACTCCATTGAAGATCTGAAGCTGAAGCTATCCACGCTGGAGGAGTCTCTTGAGGCCGCCCGAGTTCGCGAGAGGACTCTTATCAAAGACCTCCACGACTAACAGGAGTTGCTCCAGAACGCCGTCACCACCCACAACGAGTACACTTCTAGCGTGAAGCTCTGGACTGCCAGGCTGGCGGACGTCGCCGAGAAGCTTGGCGTGGAGCTGCGGCCATGGACTTGCCGGGCTTCGGATACTCTGTTGACGACAACATATCCTCAAGCGCCAGGCTAACCATGTTCTTCGACAAGCTCGTCGACGCCCTCAAGCTACTCCAGGCGAACCAGACAAGCAAGCTGGCCGACGAATCCCGGAAACTCTGCCAGCTCGTCCTTCGCAAGGTGTTGATGAAGGTGGCGTACAGGAACCCTGGCATCGACCTCTCCAAAGCCTTGAAGAGCTTGCCGAAGGACGCGGACGTCAAGGCTCTCGAGGAGCTTGTCGTGCCCATCGTCGATCGGGTGAGCCAGGTGAAGAGGGTCGAGGGCGATCGCCGGGACTAGCCACATCCGCCTCATCTCTTCTCCATCTTGCCGCCGGCGTCATATGTAAAAGACAATTTGTCTTATGTCAGAAACGCGGCAAGCACTAGATGTAATATAACTTGCTCTCTTTGAATTATGGCATGCTATTCCCTTTGTTCAATTTCTTTCTGTATGGCGTATACCCTACGCTTTGCTGGGAACTTTCCGGAGCGTAACCCCGTCGCGAGCGCTGGATTCGGGTCGTCAGCAGCTTGCGGGCAGTGCTGCTCACGGCAAGAAATCTTGACGCTTTCAGCGCGGCCACCTAGACTGTTGAGAGGACTCGAAACAGAGTAAGGGCGCAGCCGATCACGGCAAGATTCCATCGCGTGCAGGTTTTCCATACAAAGCCGAAATCGTTCAAGGGAATACAGCCTTACAAAAATCAAAATCTGCTTAAGGGGTTTAGCAACTTAGCTCTGCTTTTCGTCGCTATTCTTTTTCTTCCGGCAAGGCGCCAACCTTGAACGTCGTCTGGTATCCATACCACTATTCTCCTTCCCCCCCGGCAAACTTGCACGCGAGGGAATCTTCTGTCTCTTGAGAAAAAGAAAGAAGAGAAAATAAAAGTATGGAACCTTGACGGTTCGTTAGCTCTTACCAGTATCGAGTGCAATACACATCTCAGATAACACATGCATATAAAATGACATGAAAATCAACAAGAAGCGTAAAGCACACAGATCTTATTAAATATGCACAGGGATGTGCCTGCTCTGTACAAGGGATTACATGCCAGCGGCAACACTTGTACAGTATGCGTGCCCGGGATCTTGCCGGAGCGTTACGCTGCCGCGAGTGCTGCATTCGGGTCGTCAGCAGCCTGCTGGCCGTATCGCTATCACGGCAAGAAACGCGTACAACCGCACCTTACGGGTAGAACTTGCGAAGGTGCTCGATGTTCCAGGAGTTGCTCACTGGCAAGCCCCCTTCGGTCTCCAGGCGGACAGCGCCAAGCCTGGTGACTCGCACTACCCGGTAAGGGCCTTCCCACTTCGGCGTCAACTTGTTGGAATTCTTGGCCGACTGAACGCGCCGAATAACAAGGTCGCCTTCCTCAAGACTCCGGGCATGAACCTTGCGGCTATGGTAGCGGCGCAAAGCTTGCTGGTAGCGAGCGGCTCGCACAGCAGCCCGAAGACGGTTCTCCTCAAGGAGCAGCGCGTCATCTTGCCGCAGCTGCTCTTGCTCAAGCTCGTCATAAGCGAGCACTCGAGGTGAACCGTATATGAGTTCCGTCGGGAGAACTGCTTCCGCTCCGTAGACCAGAGCGAAGGGGGTCTGACCGGTGGCTCGATTCGGCGTCGTCCTGATTGACCAAAGAACCGCCGGCAGCTCATCAATCCAGCGTCTTCCATGCTTGTGCAGCTTGTCGAAAGTTCTGGTCCGGAGACCACGCAGCACTTCAGCGTTCGCCCTTTCCGCTTGGCCTTTGCTTCTCGGGTGAGCAACAGAGGCAAAACAGATCTTGCCGCCAAGGTCTTGGACATACTGCATGAAGGTGCGACTTGTGAACTGCGTACCGTTGTCGGTGATGATCCTGTTCAGCACACCAAAACGGCACACAATCCCCTTGAAGAACTTGACTGCTGACTGTGCCGTCACCCTCCTCACTGCTTCCACTTCTGGCCACTTCGTGAACTTGTCGATAGCAACGTACAAGTACTCGAAGCCCCCGGCAACGCGGGGGAAGGGACCCAGTATGTCGAGCCCCCAGACCGAGAAGGGCCAAGAGAGAGGGATCGTCTGGAGAGCTTGAGCTGGCTGATGAAGTTGCTTGGAATGAAATTGGCACGCTTCACACTTGGTTACTAGTGCCGTTGCATCCTGGAGGGCAGTAGGCCAGAAGAATCCTTGCCGGAATGCCTTGCCGACAAGGGCTCTCGAGCCTATGTGGGATCCACATATGCCCCCATGAATCTCTGCCAACAGCTCTAGTCCATCCTCCCGAGGAATGCACTTCAATTTCACACCGTTGGGTCTCTTTCTGTACAGGACGTCGTCGACGAACTGGTACATACTTGACTGACGGGCTACTTTCTCAGCTTCTTCCTACTCCTCAGGGAGTTCTCCTATCTGAAGGAAATGGACTATTTGCTATGCCCATGCCGGAGCTTGTGGCTCGACGACAAGGAATAAAGGCGACTCTTCAGCTGCGGGAGCATTTGCTTCTACGGCAAGTACCTGAGGTTCTTGGCTGAGCAGCTGCTCACCGGCAACTGGTATTTCTTCGGCAGCAGGGGCGCTTGCTTCGGCGGCAAGAACCTGAGGTTCTACGCGAAGCCGCTGCTCACTGGCAGCCGGGTCGTTCCCGGCAAGATCCTTGCCGGGGGCTTCGGGAAGCCCTGCCGGGAAGTACTCGCCGGTACTTAACTTTCTTCTCTTATCAGGCCTTGTCGATGGCGACACGGATGGTTGAGTCAAGCGGAGCACAAAAGTCCCTGGTTCCACAGGCAGCTTGAGTGCGGCACGCTTCGACAGGTCGTCGGCAACGCTGTTCTCTGATCGAGGAACATGCTCTGTCTGAAGACCGTCAAAGCGCTCCTCCAGCTTCCTCACTTCATCGACATACGCTTCCATTAACGGGCTCTGATAATCTTTGTTGACCTGCCTCACGACGAGCTGGGAGTCACCTCTGAAGATGAGCTTCTTGATCCCAAGGTCTGCCGCGATCCTGAGACCGGCAAGCAGTCCTTCATACTCTGCCGTGTTATTGGTCGATCTCTCCCGGGGAAAATGCATCTGGATGACATACTTGAGGTGCTCTCCGGTGGGTGCGACAAGCAGCACGCCGGCACCGGCGCCTTGCAGCGGAAAGGCTCCATCAAAGTACATGATCCATTCGCGATCTGTTTCCTTGCCGGGAATCGCTGATTCTTGAACTTCGTCGTCTGGCGTTGGGGTCCATTCTGCAATGAACTCTGCCAAGGCTCTGCTCTGGATAGTTGAAGAACTTTCAAACGTGAGACCAAAGCATGACAGCTCCAACGCCCACTCCATGATCCTGCCGGTTGCTTCTGGGTTCCGGAGAATCCGTTGCAGCGGAAAGCGAGTGACGACGGTGACGTCATGTGCTTGGAAGTAATGGCGCGGCTTCCTCGAGGCCATGAGAAGGCCGAAGAGCAACTTCTGCACACCAGAATATCTCGACCTAGCCCCCTGCAACAGGGAGCTGACGAAATAGACTGGGCGCTGCACCATCTTCTTCTTCTGCACTGCTTGACTTGACTGCGCGGATCTTTCCTTGTCGGCACCAGACTCTGCCGGGGCCGGCCCTGGCAAGTCACTTGGCGGGCCTGCCGTTGCCGCTGCATCCTCCTCTGCTTTTCTCTCTGCCACCAGCGCAGCACTAACCACTTGATTCGTTGCCGCCAGATATAGCAGCAACGGCTCTTGTGGTCTAGGTGCGACTAGTACTGGCGGAGAGGATAGGTACCTCTTCAAATCCTGCAGCGCTGCCTCCGCTTCTGGAGTCCATTTCATCGGACCTGCCTTCTTCAAAATTTTGAAAAACGGCAGGGCGCGCTCAGCAGACTTTGAGATGAACCTACTCAAAGCAGCGACGCAGCCGGCAAGGCGGCGCACATCCTTAACTCGTCTTGGCGCTTCAATCTGCTCAATTGCCTTGATCTTGTCGGGATTGGCTTCAATTCCACGCTGAGATACAAAGAACCCGAGAAGCTTGCCGAATGGGACGCCAAACACGCACTTCTCGGGATTCAGCTTCAGGTTGATCCTGCGTAGATTTGCAAAAGTCTCCTCCAGATCTTGAATGAGCGTTGCCTTGTCCTTGGTTTTGACCACTATGTCATCCATGTAAGCTTCCATATTTCTATGCAGCTGGGCCCCGAAACCAATCTGGACAGCTCTTGCGAAGGTCGAACCAGCACTTTTCAACCCGAAAGGCATACGCAAGAAGCAATATGTGCCACACGGGGTGATAAATGCAGTCTTCTCTTCGTCTTCTTTCGCCATGAAGATCTGGTGATAGCCTGAGTATGTGTCAAGAAATGACAGCAAATCGCAGCCAGCAGTGGAATGCACAATCTGGTCGATGCGCGGCAAGGGAAAGGGATCTTTTGGACAAGCTTTATTGATATCTGTAAAGTCAATACACAGCCTCCATTTACCATTCGCCTTGCGCACAACAACTGGATTGGCCAACCATGTAGGATGGAGGACTCCCCTAACCAGGCCTGCCGCCTCAAGCTTCTTAATCTCTTCTGCAATGGCCTCTGTAGCCTTCTGGAACTCGTGTTCGCTGGACTCGTCGCCCTCTGCATCACCATCATCATCTCCTTGCTCTTTGGCATGGCCCCGGGCAGGCTTCTCTTGCTGCTGCCTGGGCTTGCCGCGGCGACCTCCTCGACCGCGCTTCCTGCCAGACCCTCCGGCACCATCTTGGGCTCTCTCCTTGTCGCGCCTTTCGTACTCGGCACGTTGCTTCTCGGCAAGCTCCTCAACTTGCCGGCAGTCTTGGAGATCATGGCCCTTGGTGCGGTGGATCTTGCAGTACTGCTTGCCGGATCCTTCTGGCCTGTCGGCAGCCGCCAATGCCTGACACGCCGCACACCCGGCAACTTCCTTGCCGGGGTCGTCGGTCTTGGACTTCTTGGCGGTGCCGGTGTTGCCAGAACCTTCAACGGCAAGCACGGCCTTGCCCTTGCGCTTCTTGTTCTTCCGCCGTCCCTTCTTTGCCGGGGCAGGAGCGTCTTCGCTATCGGAGTCGACTCCAGCGCCAGCGTTCTCGCCGGGGAGCCTCCTTCCTTCTTCTGCCCGAGCACATTTATCGGCCAAAGCGTAGAGCTCGGTGACATCCCTGACTTTGTTCATCGCCAGCTCCTCCCGCATCTTACGATTGCGCACATTCTGATGAAAGGCGCTGATGACGGCGGCGGGATGAACATCAGGAATGTTGTGCTGGATGCGGCTGAACCTCTGGATATACTTGCGCAAAGTTTCGCCCTCCTTCTGGGGAATGATGTGCAGATCACTCTCCTGGCCAGGAGCTTGATGGCCACCGGCGAAGGCGCCAACAAACTGATGGCACAGGTCGGCCCAAGAAGAGATGGAATTCTCGGGCAGGTGCATCAACCACGATCTCACGTTGGGCTTCAGCACCAACGGAAAGTAGTTGGCCAGTACCTTATCGTCACGAGCCCCGGCAGCCTGCACCGCGATGGTGTAGATGCTCAAGAACTCGGACGGATGGGTCTTGCCGTCGTACTTCTCCGGTACTTCCGGCATGAAGGAGCGGGAGCTAGGCCACTGGACTTGCCGCAGCTCACGAGTAAACGCTGGACAACCCACCTCGTAGGGTAGGCAGCCAGGGTACCCTGGCGCGGGCTCATCAACAGCAGTCCCAGCGCGCTTGTCAGACTGGCGACACGCTTCCCTTCGGCGCTCGATGGTGGTTCGAGCGTCCTCCTTCTTCCGTTCCCGAAGAACGTGACGTTGATCTCGGCGAACCCGCGGATCAGATGACGCCGTGGAACCATCCTCACGGGCACTGGTCCGTCAAGTTAACGACCGCTCTTGACGCAGTGGAGGGGAACGCAACGTAGTCGTTCCACCTCCGGTCTTCTCTCCATCGCCACGCACCAGCCTAGACGACTGCAGCCGTGAGGGTTCACCCTGCTGCGGTACGTCATTGTTGGCTAGGCCGATGAGGCTCTGGATAGCGGCTCGCCACTCGTCTAGCTTCTCCGCGGTGGGAGGGAAGTTTAGGAGCAGCTGAGCTCGCGCCAACGCCTCTAATGGCGTAGGCGGCGGCGACAGGTGCGAAGAATGTGAGGTGCTCAAACTCCTAACAGGGTTAGAAGGAGCACCATCACGACTCTGCACCGGCGCGCGGCTTCCACCGGCGCGCTGGCGCGGATCTTGGCCCTGCGCACCCTGGGAGTGATGCGCAGGGGTCTTCCCATGCGGACGCCTAGAACCACCAACGTCTTGAGGCCGCACGTCACGCGCGTCCTGAGAAGGTCGCGGTGCATGCGCCGGCGTATTCGTCCTGGAAGGCGCCGCTCCATCTTTGGAAGTCGCTGCACCACCCGCAGGTTGCGCAGCTCCATCCTTGGACCTGTTGCTCGTCCGGCTCGGATCGCCGGAAAGCCGTGGAAGCTCTGAGCCTCCACCTCCTCCACCCGCGTTTACCCCGTCGCCTGCGCGCGCAGCATCAGGCACGACGGATGCGGATGGACCAACCGCCATGAAACCCTTCTTCTTGGGAGCCATGGTGGTGAAGATGATCAAAGATCTGACGCGCTGATCGCTAGATCAGGTTCGCACAACATCGACCCCCCTACCTGGCGCGCCAAAGATGTCGTGGGAAACGAACACCTATGGGATCGCTATCGAGCGGATCCCTTTATGGTTCGGCAAGGGGAGAGGATTGCACAAAGAGCAGAACTAACGAACAGCACACAGGGATTTACCCAGGTTCGGGCCGCACAGATACGTAAAACCCTACTCCTGCTTCGATTGTATTATTGTGGATGTCCTTGGCCAAGTTCTGGGAGCTACAGTATTCAGTAGCTACGCATGCAGAATGGGCTTCCCCCCTTCTGTACGCCTCGGGCCTCCTTTTATATAAGTCAAAGGGGCTACCACAGTGGCGTACGAGATAAGGCATGAGGTGGAAAGTAGCTACAGTGTTACCATAGTGTTATCATACCTAACCCTGACGGCTTAGGACAAACTCATTAAATGCACCGTGAGGTGTCCGTCGAGGTGTCCCTTAGCGTCTCGGGCGTGGAAAAGCTTTACAGGGGATGGGCAAAAGCAGCCATCCCATCAGCACCGCTTAAGCATCTCGTGGCCAGCATTACGCCACGTCACCATGAGGACAAGCCCTAAACGACAAGGCTGGCCGCTGCACTGGAGCGATAGCGCTGCACTGTGCAGAGCCTTGCCGGGATCGAATCCTTGCCGGGCCCGGGGCTTGCCGGGACTGAATCCTTGCCGGGCCCGGGGCTTGCCGGGCGCGAGGCCTTGCCGGCAAGGGTCTTGCCGGGCGCGAGGCCTTGCCGGCAAGGGTCTTGCCGGGCCTCCGCAACCCTTTGGTCTTCTGTCTGGTCGTTGACTTGAACGTCTCCTTGGCATCTTAGTCTCGTGATTACTCCTAGCTATTCCCCGGCAAGGCTTGCCGCGGTACGGCTACAACTGCCCGTGCACAAGTAAGGGGTACTAAAAAGACCCATACTTTAGTACACCGACACCACGGGTTTGATTATACGATATGCATCACACAATCTCAGATTCATCTATTCAAACCAACACAAAGAACTTCAAAGAGTGCCCCAAAGTTTCTACCGGAAAGTCAAGACGAAAACGTGTGCCAACCCTTATGCATAAATCCCCAAGGTCACGGAACCCGCAAGTTGATCACCAAAACATATATCAAGTTACTCAAGTGAATATCCCATTGTCACCATAGATATCCATATGCAAGACATACATCAAGTGTTCTCAAATCCTTAAAGACTCAATCCGATAAGAAAACTTCAAAGGGAAAACTCAATTCATCACAAGAAGATAGAGAAGGAAAAACTCCATATGATTAATCTATATCAACAAAGTTCGCGATACATCAAGATCGTGCCATCTCAAGATCACGAAAGAGAGAGATCAAACACATAGCTACTGGTACAAACCCTCAGCCCCGAGGGTGAACTACTCCCTCCTCGTCATGGAGACCGCCGGGATGATGAAGATGGCCTCCGGTGATGCCTTCCCCCCTCCGGCAGGGTGCCAGAAAAGGGCTGTAGATGGGATCTCTCTGGTACAGAGGCTTGCGGCGGCATAAAAACTCATCTAGGTTAACTTTCGGGGGTTTCTGAATATATATGATTTTTCAGCGTTGGAATCACGCGAAACGGAGCCACGTGGGCCCCATGAGGTACCAGGGCACGCCTGGGGGGGTGGCGCGCCCTGGTGCCTCGTGGGCAGCCAGTGGCCCCCCTCCAGTAGGTATTGGCTCCAGTATTTCTTATTTGTTCCATAAAAAATCTCCAAAAAGTTTCACTGCATTTGGAGAACTTTGATTTCTGCACAAAAAACAACACCACGGTAGTTCTGCTGAAAACAACGTCAGTCCGGGTTAGTTCTAATCAAATCATACCAAAACCATATAGAATTGATATAAACATGGCATGAATACTTCATAAATTATAGATACGTTGGAGACGTATCAGCATCCCCAAGCTTAATTCCTACTCGTCCTCGAGTAGGTAAATGATAAAAGAAATAATTTATGAAGTGTGAATGCTAGCATAGTGCATAAGTTTGATTAATGATAATTTCAATCACTTTTCCTAGCATCATAACATCAACTTTCTCTCATAAAAGTCATCATGATAAAGTAGCAATTAAAAACAGAAATTTTGATGTGGAATGCTACCTATCATAATCATCATATAATCTTTTCTTTTGTTGCATGGACATTGGAGTTGAATGATTCAAAGCAAGATCATTATTATAACAGCAATATTTATTATCATAAAACTTCTCATGAGCAAGTAACAATTCATCACAACAATGAAGTATAAGGCATAAACTTTCTTGGAAACTAACAAACTATTCTAGTCAACAATGCAATTGCAATTCATCATATTTTCAGGAAGGGTCTCATGTAGGAGCTTTTTAGCAAGTCCACATACTCAACCATCATTTAGTCTTCTATGATTGCTAACACTCACGACATATATATGGAGCAAAAGTTTCAGCCAGACACATAATAAGATAGGGGTTTGTGATTTCGCCTCCCAACTTATTCACCTCAAGGATGATGTCAACAATAATAACTCATGATCACTCATATCCAACTGGATATAAGTGCCTAGATCTTTCCCCACCACATGATGCTTGCAAAAGAGAAAAATAAAAAGGAAGTAGAGGAGAACACTATTGACTCTTGCATCAAAAATAAATACATAAAAGTAAATGCATAAAAGTAAAAGATAGGACCTTCGCAGAGGGAAGCAGAGGTTGTCATGCGCTTTTTATTTTTGGATGCACAAGCTCTTAATGCAAAGGAACGTCACGTTATATTGCCCCTTGTGATAGCAACCTTTATTATGCAGTCCATCGCTTTTATTTCTTTACCATCACAAGTTCGTACAACGCTTATTTCCCTTACAATAAAAGATCATACATATTTAGAGGCAATTTTTATTGCTTTTTGCACCGATGACAACTTACTTGAAGGATCTTATTCAATCCATAGGTAGATATGGTGGACACTCATGGGAAGAAACTGGGTTTAAGGGTTTTGGATGCACAAGTAGTATCTCTACTTGGTGCGGATTTTTGGCTAGCAAAGATATTGGGCAAGCACCACATGTTGGAGGATCTATAACAATATAACTTCTATGTGAATATGAACAAACATAATTCATTACGTTGTCTTCCTTGTCCAACGTCAACATTTTGACATAAAATACTTAATGGGGGCTCACAATCATAAAAGATGTCCAAGATAGTATGTTTGCATGTGAATCTTCTCTTCCCTTATTAACTTTTTCATGAATTGCATCATTGACTAATGCTATGCTTGTTAACCTCCAATAAATTTTACCACTTATACTTTTCTTTATGTAATGTCATTACTTTCCATAAGATTAGCATATGATCTCTTTCATTATTTTCATTGCAAGGGATCACACTTATCATATCCAATGATCTATATGAAAGTTTTTATTATATCCCTCTCGAATATTCATCATCTTGGAACCAAATTCATATCTTGTGCAAATTACCATTACTATTATTAACTCTCAAAAAGATATAAGTGAAGCATGAGAATTAATGACAAACTACTCCAAAATATATAAGCGAAGATCAATGAGTAGTGAAACAATTAAGTAGCTATGTAAGGACTCTCTCTCATTTAAAAATTTCAGGTCTTATTATTTTATTCAAACAGAAAAGAAAACAAAATAAAATGACATTCCAAGAATAGCTCATATCATGTGAAGAAGCAAAAACTTAGGCTCAACCGAAACTGACCGATAATTGTTGATGAACAAAGGTGGGATGCCTACCGGGGCATCCCCAAGCTTAGATGCTTGAGACTTCTTGAAATATTATATTGGGATGCCTTGGGCATCCCCAAGCTTGAGCTTTTGTGTCTCCTTAATTCCTCTCATATCACGGTTTCTATAAATCTTAAAAACTTCATCCACACAAAACTCAACAAGAACTCGTGAGGTAAGTTAGTATAAATCAACTCAAAACCTTAACATTCTCTACTGTAGAAGATCGCAAATATTATAATTAAACATTGCATACTAAATGCCTCTGCATATTTAATACTCCTATCCTCAAATAAAATCATTAAACAAGCCAACATATGCAAACAATGCAAACATAACAGCAATCTGCCTAAACAGGACAGTCTGTAAAGGATAACTAAGAATCCATACTTAGATAACTCAAAAAATTCTGAAAAATTACCACGTGACAGAGAACTCATTCATGCTTACTGTGTAAAAATTTCAGATTTTTATCATGTTCTGACTATTCAGGAATATTCTGGACATAACAGAAAACTTTCTGTTTTCAAACAGCAACACATGAACTTGCAAACTGAGCATAGTAAAGGCTATAAATGGCATTTTATTGAACTAAAAGATACAAAACATGATTATTGATAACACCAAGTGAATATCAACAGAATAAAATGACGCTCCAAGCAAAACTCATATTATGTGACGAATAAAAATATAGCTCCAAGTGAGGTTACCGATAATGTTGAAGACGAAAGAGGGGATGCCTTCCGGGGCATCCCCAAGCTTAGTTGCTTGGGTGTTCCTTGAATTTTACCTTGGGGTGACTTGGGAATCCCCAAGCTTAGGGTCTTGCCACTCCTTATTCTCCTCATATCGATATCTCACCCAAAACTTGAAAACTTCAATCACACAAAACTTAACGGAACTTCGTGAGAACGGTTAGTATGATAAAGAATAAACCATCACTTAGGTACTGTCCAAGACAAGATTCAAAATGTTCCCATATAATTCCTACTGTATTCTATCATTTCCACAATTTATATCTCATAATATAAGCTATGGAAACATTAAAACAAGCAAACTATGCATTGAAAACAGAATCTGTCAAAAACAGAACAGTCTGTAATGATCTGAGCAACTACCAAACTTCTGGAACTCTAAAAATTCTGAAAAATTAGGAAAACGTAAAAAAATTGTAAGCCAATTACCTGTAAAAATTTCAGAATTTTTTTGACGCTCCAGTAAAATCTGGGAAATTAAACACTGAAGGCAAAAGTTTCTGTTTTTGCACAGAATTGAATCAACAAGTATCCACACTATCCCAAAGGTTTTACTTGGCACTTTATTGAAAGAAAACATATAAAACATGATTAATACAGTAGCTTAATCATGTGAACACACTAAAACAGAAAGGATATATATTGGGTTGTCTCCCAACAAGCGCTTTTCTTTAATGCCTTTTTAGCTAAGCATGATGATTTCAATGATGCTCACATAGAAGTAAAGAATTGAAACACAATGGGAGCATCATGAAGCATATTACTAGCACATTTAAGCCTAACCCACTTCCTATGCATAGGGATTTTGTGAGCAAATAATTTATGTGAGCAAGAATCAACTAGAATAGGAAGGCAAAACAGGCAAGACTTCAAAACTTTCAACATAAAGAGAGGAAACTTGATATTATTGAGATATGTAAAACCATAAGATCCTCTCTCATAATAATTTTCAGTAGCATCATGAAGAAATTCAACAATATAGCTATCACATAAAGCATTCTTTTCATGATCCACAAGCATAGAAATTTTACTACTCTCCACATAAGCAATTTTCTTTTCATTCATAATAGTGGGAGCAAGCTCAACAAAATAACTATCATGAGATACTTGATTGGCATAATCAATTTGAGAATTAAAATCATGATGACAAGTTTCATGGTTATTATTATTCTTTATAGCATACAAGTCATCACAATAATCATCATAATAAATTTTCTCATCAAAACTTGGGGGACTAAAAATATCATCTTCATCACACATAGCATCCCCAAGCTTGTAGCTTTGCATATCATTAGCATCATGGGTATTCAAAGAATTCATATTAACAACATTGCAATCATGCTCATCATTCAAAGATTTTATGCCAAACATTTCATTGAATTCTTCTTCTATCAATTGAGCACAATTATCGGAATCCTTATTTTCAAGAAAGACATGATAAAGACGAATAATATGAGGCAACCTCAATTCCATTTTTTTTGTAGTTTTCTTTTATAAGCCAAACTAGTGATAAACAAGAAACTAAAAGATTCGATTGCAAGATCTAAAGATATACCTTCAAGCACTCACCTCCATGGCAACGGCGCCAGAAAAGAGCTTGATGTCTACTACACAACTTGTTCTTGTAGACTCGTGTTGGGCCTCCAAGCGCAGAGGTTTGTAGGACAGTAGCAATTTTCCCTCAAGTGGATGACCTAAGGTTTATCAATCCGTGGGAGGCGTAGGTTGAAGATGGTATCTCTCAAGCAACCCTGCAACCAAATACAAGAAATCTCTTGTGTCCCCAACACACCCAATACAATGGTAAATTATATAGGTGCACTAGTTCGGCGAAGAGATGGTGATAAAAGTGTAGTATGGATAGTAGATATAGGTTTTTGTAATCTGAAAATATAAAAACAGCAAGGTATAAGGGTGAAACCGGATCGGATTCGGACGGATATTGGTCATACCATATCCTATTCCATATTTATTTTCGGATTCGGAAGCGGGTCGGATGCGGATTCGAATACCGGATTATGCGGATTCGAATATCGGATTATGCGGATTCGAATACCGGTACGGTAACCGAACGGACTCGGATCGGAAGCGGACAAAAATGATCGACAATACAAGAAAAACATCCACATCTTGAGACGTTGAATATGTGGTCTAATCGGTCTAATTACAAATTTATATTTGTAGACTACACGTTTAACAACTTAAGATAAGGACGATTACATAATAAGTGGCCATGATGAAAGAAAAGAAAAGAAAAGACAGTTGCTTCATCCGTTTATTGTATGTAAAAAAAAATTAGGGCTTTTCAGATAATTATTTATTGTATGTACTTCATAAAGTGCATTAATTAGTGATTTATAAAAGAAAATAGAAAGTGCTACAACCACCAGAGATTGATATTTTATTTATAAACATTATTGGAATTGAATGAGTTGCCTATATGGTCACGTAGAGATTGACGTCATTTTACATAACATGTACGTATCATGCAGTTTACTTTTATTTCTCTAACAAAAAAATCAATGCCACAACCTCATATCATCTCAACGTCCTAGGCCCACTATAATATACCACGTTGCAGCAAGTGACAATGGCAGCAGCGCGTTCCTCCTTCTCTTACCAGAGAAATTCCTTAGAAAAAAAAGAGATAAAAGCCCAAGGGAGACATGCTCCACTCGCTTGTTACAGCCCATGTTCTGCGCTACAACAAAGAGAATGGACACGGCAAAATCTTTTGTACCACCTCGCTGCTCAAGAAGAGTGAAGTTGGAGCAGCGCCTATATAAACAGATGCTTGTGCGGAGAACTTGAAAGTTGTGTCAGTGCTAGCCAGCATAGCTGCTTGAACTTTCCTAAAAAAATAGATAATTATAAACTGTCGGGCTAGAACTACTTCATGGGCCGGCGCTGGAAACTAAAAACGGATAATTCCGAATTAGTCTGGCCGGATAATCCGATGCTAAAAACGGATACTGCCGTTTCCGCCGGATAACGTCTGTACTGTATCCGACTCCAAATCTGATTCATGTATCCGATATCCGGTTCCGTATCCGGCCGGATAGCTGTTTCGTTCCCCGTTTTGTCATTTTTCCAGATTCGGAACCGGATTCGGACGGAAACTATCCGATCCGGTTTCACCCTGAGCAAGGTAGCAAGTAACAAAAGTGAGCATAAACGGTATTGCAATGCTTAGAAACAAGGCCTAGGGTTCATACTTTCACTAGTGCGATCTCCCAACATTGTTGACATAGTTGAATCATATGTAAATCCCTCACGTGCAACAAAGAGTTCACTCCAAAGTCACAAATAGCGGAGAACAAACGAAGAAATTGTTGTAGGGTACGAAACCACCTCAAAGTTATCCTTCCCGATCAATCTTATGAGCCATCCCCAATAATTGTCACGAACAACCCTAGAGATCGTACTAAAATAACACCTTAAGATACACATCAACCAAAACCCTAATGTCACCTAGGCACTCCAATGTCACCACGAGTACCCACGGGTTTGATTATACGATATGCATCACACAATCTCAGATTCATCTATTCAAACCAACACAAAGAACTTCAAAGAGTGCCCCAAAGTTTCTACCGGAAAGTCAAGACGAAAACGTGTCCCAACCCTTATGCATAAATCCCCAAGGTCACGGAACCCGCAAGTTGATCACCAAAACATACATCAAGTTACTCAAGTGAATATCCCATTGTCACCACAGATATCCATATGCAAGACATACATCAAGTGTTCTCAAATCCTTAAAGACTCAATCCGATAAGAAAACTTCAAAGGGAAAACTCAATTCATCACAAGAAGATAGAGAAGGAAAAACTCCATATGATTCATCTATATCAACAAAGTTCGCGATACATCAAGATCGTGCCATCTCAAGATCACGAAAGAGAGAGATCAAACACATAGCTACTGGTACAAACCCTCAGCCCCGAGGGTGAACTACTCCCTCCTCGTCATGGAGACCGCCGGGGTGATGAAGATGGCCTCCGGTGATGCCTTCCCCCCTCCGGCAGGGTGCCGGAAAAGGGCTGTAGATGGGATCTCTCTGGTACAGAGGCTTGCGGTGGCGTAAAAACTCATCTAGGTTAACTTTCGGGGGTTTCTGAATATATATGATTTTTCAGCGTTGGAATCACGCGAAACGGAGCCACGTGGGCCCCACGAGGTACCAGGGCGTGCCTGGGGAGGGGGGGTGGCTCGCCCTGGTGCCTCGTGGGCAGCCAGTGGCCCCCTCTAGTAGGTATTGGCTCCAGTATTTCTTATTTGTTCCATAAAAAATCTCCAAAAAGTTTCACTGCATTTGGAGAACTTTGATTTCTGCACAAAAAACAACACCACGGTAGTTCTGCTGAAAACAGCGTCAGTCCGGGTTAGTTCTAATCAAATCATACCAAAACCATATAGAATTGTTATAAACATGGCATGAATACTTCATAAATTATAGATACATTGGAGACGTATCAGCCATCGGTTCTGTCCAAGTCACTTCGCTCCTCTTATGATTTTGCCATTTGACCGTTTGACCATCACTTTGAAAACTTCATAACAAATTCATACTAAATCAGAAAAATGCAAATAAGATACCAAAATATTCAAAAAAACATCATCTATATGTCAATGTCATTTGCATTCATGAAAAAAGTGTTGGAAAGTGCCCGTCCGAGTTTTAGCTCTTATGATACCACCATGAAAGTAAAATCTAAAAAAATTCAAAAAATTCAAACAAAAATTGGTGGCAAAGAATGACAAATGTTTTAAGTGCTTGCCAAGTTTCACGATTCCCTGATGAAACTTGGCAAGCACTTAAAACATTTTTCATTCTTTGCCACCAAATTTATTTTTGAATTTTTTGAATTTTTCAGATTTTACTATTCATGGTTGTATCATAAGAGCTAAATCTCGGATGGCCACTTTCCAACACTTTTGTCATTAATGCAAATGACATTGGCATATAGGTGATGTTTTTTCGAACAATTTGGTATTTTATTTGCATTTTTTTTATTTAGTATGAATTTGTTATGAAGTTTCCAAAGTGACGGTCAAACGGTCAAAGGGCAAAAGCATAAGAGGAACGAAGTGACTTGGACAGAACTGATGGCTTTTGGAAATTAGGGGTAAAACAGCCGAGTGGGACACAAGTAGGGGCATAAAACTAATTATCCCATAATAATAATATAAAAGGAAAAGGACTCGATTGGATTCCTTTGCTTCCTCTCTTCTCTTCTACTAGATCGGGATCGCGCCTTGGCGCGAGGGTCCCGGTCCCAACGTTTTCGTCAAGCAGGTAATACTAAGTCATTAGTAATCCAGGTTTAACATATGCATTCATACATGATGACAATATAGTGAAGAAGAAACATGCAATTGTGATAGGAGCGAGACATGGTGGTGCTCAATATCGGCATGAGACTATAAGGCAGAATCAATGTCCCTACTTCTCTTTGATTTTTGAAAGTAGATCAATCTACCTCTATCTCCACATATATCTATAGTGGATGCTCAGCAATGAGATTCTAAAAGCCAAGAAGTGTTACAGAAGTAACAATAAAAAGTAGCCATTCTTCTCACTTTTCCAGTAACGACATTTCTCAATGTTTGATAAGCTCAATACGTGTCTCTACGGTCACCCGGCGTATGTTTCATATCTTGTCTGTTCACCCAGCAAATAATAAAGAAGAAAAAGAAGGTGAGGCATGTGCATAACTCAAAACCAAAAATGGTAACAGTAATTGTAGACATAGCCAAGAGTGATTAACTTCTAATGGCATATTGTCTAATCCATAAACAAATGAACTTCGATCACATAAAATCTAAAGTTAATCCGTTAGCCATGTTAAGTCAGAGAGAAGCAGCCCTATATCCTAAACGCACCAGTGTGTTTATTTTTTATTTCTCATATGACAATGACATTGCCTAAAGTACATTGCATTCCTAAAATAGCATAAGCAAGGCTACAGTTAAAAAAATCAGAGAATGCGTAATTGCTCAAGTACATTGCATCGTCGATGAACAGGAGGACAAAGCTCTGAGATACTTGAGAGACGCATTGTGAAAATCCAGTTCACCGAAGTTATCATCAGCAGAAGCAACATTAAGTTCTGAGAGTGAAGGAGAGGCAACTTCTTCATAATCAATTATCTCAGTCTTGACAGACTTTAAAGTGGTGAAATCCATTTCATAACCGTCGTTGTACATATCACTTATTACGCAGGTCTTCTTGAATTTTGCAAGCCTTCTGAGACTCGAATCTATTATGTGAACCATGCAAGATAGTGTGGCTAAATGACAGTCCCTTATTTGTAGTAAAATCTATTCAGGGAAGCAAATAAAAGGATCCCTGTAGACATGAAAAAACAGGTGTTATAATCAAGTAAATGGTGCAGATAAGCATCAATATCTTCATTAGAAATGAAGTCATCTTTCAAAGACAGAAACCGATATTATGATATTCATGAAAGCGTCTTTTATAACTGAAGAAAATGTTTGAGGACATTGCAATTAGCTCGTGCATTCTTCATAATAGAGCAGAAGAAGAAAAAAAGAGCTTAACGCAAGATTTAAAAACAGGGCATAAAAGTAAAATCTTGTAATAAACAACCTTGCTTCCAGTAGGGGAGATAGATGAAGAACATTGAACAGACAATTTGTATAGAGATGGACAAAAATTGCCGCCTTTTACGAACAAAAAACACACCCCTGTGGTCGTAAAGAGGGAAAGCCCTCCAATTTGTTATCAATCTTCAACTACGGAACAACCAATAATCACGAATCCCTAAACAAAACCTAGCTCTAAGCTAAGAACTGCTACTCCAGCGCCTACTGTCAGTCTATAACCCACCCACCGGCCTAGAATGCTAGCTCACAAAAATTACAAGAGTCCTAGCCATGGCAGATTCAACACAGCCCATCCCGCAAAAAAAAGATTCAACGCAACCCACACAGTTCTGCTACAGTTCACTTCATCAGCTTGAGATGCGAAAAAATAAACACAGATATAGACGCTGCAGGTACCTGCCTGAATCCCCCACATCCCTGGGTAAACCGAGGAAAAAGCCACAGGACGGTCGGTGTTGAATTCAAGGAGGGCGACCGTCCGCTCCGTCCGGGGAGGCGCCGACCTTGAGGAGGGAGGGACTGAAGAAGGATGGAGGGAGCGGCATTAACTAAAACCAATTTGACAGAACCTGAAACCACACAAAAAACAACCTGGGGGTGAATACTCAAAGCTTGGAGACCAAGGATAAAAACCTGCTCTGAACAAAGAAGAAATTCATAAATGAGATTCAAAACAAATGGGTTATCTCATTGGTTTCGTATGATAGGGAAAAAAATCACCCAATGCGTATAGTCTATTGTTGCTTCATACATAACACATGCTTTTCTTAGTTAATTCGTTACCACACGTAAAGACAAACTTGAGTTATTCTGTTCAAACATACAGCCAGAAGAAGCTGAAAATATTGCATATTTAAAAGCACAAGATGTACAACATGCAGAAACAAATGATGCTTAAGCCTGTTCAGGAAACTGTACCATTTCAGCATCAGAACCTTTCAACTTTAGAGAGTTTCGAATAATATATCTAGCAATGGGGTCCTGCAGATGATGCAACAAATTTGGTAGTGTAATTGCTTAAAAGAATTAGCTTTGTTAAGGCACCTAATATCCAACTTCAGCTTTCTTACAGAAGAACTGACCAAGTATTCTCTAGACAACAATTCAACAGAATTTAAGCAAACAATGAAAGTAATCATGTTTATTTGTCATTTTGAAAGGTTAAGCTACTTCCAGAAACCACATCTCCATCAATATTTTCTGTCTGGCCATGGTGTAGGTCTGTTCATGTTGTGCTTTTTTCATTTGCTCTTGACTATTATCTTTTGTCAGACAGAGAAAAAGCTAGACAACCAACAAATAAAGCAAGTCAATAAAGATGCACTTTGTCAAAAAGGAGACAACCAAGACCTTGTTTCACAGTAAAGTGCTGACAAAACAACAAAGACAAAGAAGAATCTGTTCTTTGGAACCTAGACAGACCTAAAGATCTCTCTTTGACAGCAAGGCACCAACAAAACAACAAAGACTAAAAAAAATCTCTTCTTTGGAACCTAGCTATACCTGAGGATCTCCTTCACAAGAAGAAACCAAAAATCTCTGCTAGGCTATGCTACTTGTGATCTGCGTTGGTATTTCCCCAAAGAGGAGAGGATGATGCAGTACAATAGAGATAAGTATTTCCCTCAGTTATGAAACCAAGGTTATCAATCCAGTAGAAGAATTACGCAGCAACTCGTTAGCAGCACCTGCACACAAAATAACAAATCCTTGCACCCAACGCAAACAAGGGGTTGTCAATCCCTTGGCGGTTAATTGCAAGATTAAATTGTATGGTGATACATACATAGATAAAAAAAATACAAAATAAAATAAATAAAGTAAAATTGCAGCAAAGTATTTTTAGGATTTTCAATGTATGATAAGGTAGACCCGGGGGCCATAGTTTTCACTAGAGGCTTCTCTCTTGAAAATAGCATACGGTGGGTAGACAAATTACTGTTGGGCAATTGATAGAAAAACAAATAATGATGACGATATCCAAGGCAATGATCATGTATATAGGCATCACGTCCGAGACAAGTAGACCGAAACGATTCTGCATCTACTACTATTACTCCACACATCGACCGCTATCTAGCATGCATCTAGAGTATTAAGTTCATAAAGAACGGAGTAACACCTTAAGCAAGATGACATGATGTAGACAAAGTAAACTCACGCATGAATAAACCCCATATTTTTACCCTTAATAGCAACGATACATACGTGTCATGTCCCTTTCTGTCACTGGGATTCAGCACCGCAAGATCGAACCCATTACAAAGCACCTCTCCCATTGCAAGATAAATCAATCAATAGATCGGAGAAAAATACGAAACTATAACAATCATGCATAAAAGAGTTCAGAGAAAACTCAAATAATATTCATGGATAATCTGATCATAAACTCACAATTTATCGGATCCCAACAAACACACCGCAAAAAGTGATTACATGGATAGAACTCCAAGAACATCAAGGAGAACATTGTATTGAAGATCAAAAAGAGAGAAGAAGCCATCTAGCTACTAACTATGGACCCGAAGGTCTGTGGTAAACTACTCACGCATCATCGGAAGGGCAGCAAGGTTGATGTTAGAGCCCCTCCGTGATCGAATCCCCCTCCGGCAGAGTGCCGAAAAAGGTCTCCAGATGGGATATCTCGAGAACAGCAACTTGCGGCGGTGGAAAAAGTATTTCGTGGACTCTCCTATTGGTTTCCTGATTTTAGAGTATTTATAGAGGTGGAATTAGGTTAAACAGAGCAGAGGTGGGCCCACGAGGCACCAGGGCGCGCCACCCCCCTGGGGCCCGCCCTGGTGGCTCATGGCCACCTCCTCTGTCTTCTGGCCCTCTCCCGAAGCTTCTAGTGTCTCTTATGTCCAGAAAAAAAAATTCCAAAAAGTTTCATGGCATTTGGACTTCGTTTGGTACTAATATTCTGAAAAAACAAAAACAGGCAAAAAACAGCAACTGGCACTGGGCACTATGTTAATAGGTTAGTCCCAAAAAATGATATATAATTGCTTGTAAGTGCATATAAAACATCCAAAATTGATACTATAATAGCATGAAACAATCAAAAATTATAGATACGTTGGAGACGTATCAGGCTACCAAACGCATGAATAAGAGCACAAGCAAGCTCAGGTCTGGAGAACTGAGAATAGAAGAAGAAAAGAGATCAACCTGTAGAGCGGCGACCGAAGACGCAGCAGGACAGATCGACCAGAGCCACGAGCACCCCCAGCGGACCAACCTGCAAGGGAAAACAGTCAAATCAAGGATGATCTCCAGCTAACCAGAACTGGGATGGTCGAAAACGAACGAGCACGTACAGATCGAGGGTCACAGCAACAGACCCGACGCATAGTAGAAGAAGAAATTTCATTTCACATATGCAATAGCAGTAAAAACAGTTCAAGTTGGTTACCTGACGATACATCCGGCTCGCACATACTATCCAGTTGCAACACACACAATTCTTTCCTCAAGGTTGAATGATTTTTATGTCCTAGCTGAAATTCCTGGTACAAAATAATTAGAAGGACAAGACAGTTAATTTCATTTTATGGAAAGGAACATAACATGTAAACATCTCATGAAAGAGACATGCCAGTTCTAGCTAGTGTTCTTTCTCGTACATGAAAAGAAATATTGCATCTTCATATGTAAACTACAACTACTTTCAGCACATGGATCCAATCAATAGCAAGCTAGAACAAACGTAAAGAGAGTACAGCAGTAAAAAACATGGGATTTTTTTACCAAAAAAAGAAAGCAACAACCTGCTACTTGCTCCATGACGTGTAGGGGTAGGGACTTGATTCATATCTACTGCGGGCAAGCAGGAAGCAGTGGACGGGCATGGAGGTGGCAGGGCTTCTCCTTCCTCTTCTCCTCCTACACCCTCCTTTTCCACCAAGGGGATATACCACTCACATGGCACCCATACATTGCACGAAAACCTATCTGAAAAGCCAAATGCAACCTAGACCAACCAAACACGAAGAACTAACACACAGGTCCCAACTGTCATTTTCTAGAAATAATGCATGGTCTATTCTCATTTTTCACCATAGATGATAGAGCTAAAATTTCCACATGTTGTAACCCCTCCAACGATCCCCTGAACATGTTTATATATATTCCACGAATCAGATAACTTAAATTCAGAGTGAACGATGCTTAAGATTTAACCAAAAAAAGGAGTAGCACTTAGCCTTAGTTGAGTCTACCAGGTAGTTGCTATTTACTACCACTTCAAAATAAGGAAAACAATCATTTTAATTTGTCATTTTAAAATGTCAAGCCACCTCTAACAACCCCATTTCCATCAATTTGTTTTTGGCTAGCCACAGTTTAGATTTGTTCATGTTGTACATCTTTTATTTTCTTTTGGCTATTATATTTTGCCAGAGAAAGAAAAGTGAGGCAGCCAACAAATCAAGCAAGGAAACAAAGATGCACTTTGCCAAAAAGTAGCTAGATCCAGGACTCTGCTTGACAGTAAAGCGCCGACAAGATAAAAAAGAAGAGAAGGAGAAACCCCTTCTTTGGAAGCACACATGACTGAAAATGCTTTGCTTGTGCTCTTGGATAAATAGATACAGGTAGATCCAAGGCTTTACCTGACAGCATGACATATAGGACAGGACACGGCCATCAAACTAAGCAAAGCAACCAAGATGTACTCTATGAAATGTAGCTATATGAAAGTATCACTTTGACAGCAAAGTACCAGGAAAACAACAAAGACAAAGAAGGACCTCCATTTTGGAACCCAGCTAAACCTACTAGCAAAACAACAAAGACAAAGAGGGACCTCTTCTTTGGAACCAGCTAGACCTGAAAATCTCCCCCACATGATGTGACCAGCTCCAACAAGCAAATCAATAGCTCACTTGTAGGGCATAGCAGAAACACACAAAAAGAAAAATAGGCCCCACCAGAATCCATAGAAGTGACAAAAAACCATGATTCCATCTCCTAGTCGACCCAGCCGAGCAAGAACAAAAATACAAGCAGACAGTAATATACTCTTTGATGCCAGGCCTCTACCAACAAGAGCACAAGCAAGCAAATGGCTGGAGAACTAAGACGAGAAGAAGAAAAGGGATCGACCTGTAGAACGATGACCGACGCAGCAGGACGAATCGACCAGAAGCACGAGCACCCGCAGTGAACCAACCTGCTAGGAAAAAAGAGCAAATCAAGGATGAGCTCCAGGCAACCACGACTGGGACTGTTGGAAAAAACACGTACAGATCGAGGTCTGCATCAACAGATCTGGCGCACAGACAGCAAGAACAGAGGATCTACAACAAATACGATCCAAAATTAGTTAACACAAACACTATGTTTTTGAATATTTGTTAGTAGCAAACGTGCAACGCACAAAAATATCAAATGGTTAATAAACCTGCCAATCGTTCTAAAGCTAGTTCAGTAGGAAAGAACATTTAGCAAACTAAGATGAAGCTTTTTTAAAGTCTGGCGAGCATGCAATGGGCAGCACTGGATAAATCATTAATTCTAAACAAAAAGGATGAAAGAACAGAGAAAAGGTCAATTCACATGGGATAAATCATTAATTCTAAACACTGCCATCTAATTTGGAGGGCCTCTGCTTTCATACATAGCTGGTCCAGGAGGACATGCGAATCAGAAGCAGTCAACCTCACATCGAATATAGAACTGCCCTTCCCCTGAGTCCCCGATTACTACTGGACCATGTACTGCTAAAAGCACAAGGCCAAAAAAAGAAGGAATAATCAGGGGACGCATAAACTAAATTTGTTGCAATATATCAAAGGAAGAAAAACATTTATTCCTGACTATAGTGCAACTGTAATATCTTCTCAACTAACAAAAGTACCCAACTTTGTGAAAATAAACTGTTTCTCAGAATTTTCTGTTGTGTGCCAAAAGTTTATTTCGGTCGATCAGAGAATTCCTTCCAGTTTAGCAGTAAAACTTGCTTCTGCATAAAATGAATTGATTTCCATACAACTAATATGACTACTATTAAACCCGTCATATTTTTCCAATTTTTTTACTACTATTACAACAACCCATGTGTGTATGCGATAGAAAACTTGCCCAAGAGGGAGAAACACAAGGTCAATTAATCAGCCTACAGGAGCAGCAAATTAACAGTTTCGACGGTTCTATACAATTAAGAAGCTGAACTTTAAAGGCATATGTGGAAGGCACACAGCTGCTTTGCTCAGAGATGTTGGCCCAAGCTCCATCTCTAATCCTTTTGACTGAAAATAAACATGAAAATACGCTAGAAGAAACCGAGGAAACGGAAATAAGGAAAAAACAAACGAAGAGAAATATGGCATGTGGGATAAAGTTCTTACATGGATTTCTGCCAACCATTGCCAGGAAGAACATTAATACTACTCCACACAAATGATTAAACACATGATTAATGCTGTTGCCAACAACTCTTATTTAGCTGCACCTTCCTAGTTCTGAAATTAAAGGAATGAAGCACACAATTTAAAGATTTAAGAGATTAGTAAACAAATGCAGGTTTCAAAGGTGCGGTAAATTTAACTTACAAATCTGCATATGTAGATAATATCCTCATTGTTTGCCATTAAAACACCCTGTAATGTAAAGGATGACAGTGCCAAAATAACTAAGAAACATGCTCTTATCTTATACGCTTTCAAAACTGAGAACATGGTTGCCACGGCTTGCTGCCACAGCGAGTGTACTTTTGTGGGAAAACATGCTGTTATGTGCAGAAGTAAAGAACAAATTGCGTGGATGCCTGTTGGCATGTATGAAATGATAAGACCATGATGGAAGAACCATGATTATGAAATCAAAATAGATGGACTATTAGTGCAACTAAGATTTACATAGTGGCAGCCAATGATCTAGTTACTCAGGAGTAGTGATACTGTTAAACAACAACTCTAAAGCAAAATTACTGAGTTTGATAGTAGAAGAGAGTTCAGTTACCTGGGAAGCAACAACAATTCATTTCCAAAAGAAATGTGACCAATTCATTTCCAAAAGAAAGATGACCAGGAAACTGAAGCCGCTAATGGTTAGATGTCTTGTTATCAGTCTGAGGGGATGAACAATTCATCAACTGAAAAAGTGTAATCTAGTTGCTTGTACCAGTTTCAGTCATGGCAGGTAACATTCAGATCTGGGGTAGATGGGGGAGCTCACCACAATTGTGCTGGGTGGGAGGTGAAGAGGGAGGGGTGTTGGCCTGCTCCTCCACCTCCACCTCCTTTGGCCGATCTACCTGCTGCACCTACAGAGACGGGATAAGGCAGGGGAGGTCGAAGAACCCGCAGCAGCTTCCCCATTGTCTTCCTTCACATAACCGCAGACACTCACCCATTAGAAGAAGAAGAAGAAGAAAACCAGAGGAAGAATGGATGGAGGGGAAGAGGACATTGGAGGGGAGTTCATACCTGCAGAGGCGGATCTCAGGTCGGTGGGGGTGGCACAAATCGGTCCGGCGAGCCGTGTGGTGCTCAGGGGCGGCAAACGGCGAGGAAGAAGAGGGGCGGTCGGAAGAGCACGGTGGCCAAGCCACTGGAACCCGACGACGACGCGTTCCGTCGGGCCTCCTCATCACTCCTCCGGCGAAGGGAGCCGGCGGCCCGAGAGGAGGGCGACAGGGATGAAGGACGGATGTGGCGGCGTGAGGTCGGCAGGAAGGAGGTCGCCGACAACCGTGGAGGCGCCCATCGACGGTGGTGTCGCCTCCCGGCGATGGCGAGGGGAGAGCTCGACGCGGAGAGCAGCGCTGGCGGTGATCTCAGCGGGGGGAGATGAACGGGGAGGAGAGGAGGACGGGAGCGCAGCGGCTGGTGCAAGAGCGATGGAGAGGAGCACGACGGGGGGTGACGGCTAGGGTTCTCTCCATGGGAGCAAACTATGATACTCTCATGGTTAAGGAGCAAAATCACATGTCAACACTCCGTGTTATTACAATTGATTACAGACGATATTATCTCAATTCATAACAAATAAGTTTGGGTCAATTCAATATAATCATTCTTCCAGTGTCATAATCTCAATGTTGTTTCAGGATTATCGTTACACTTAATGATATCCTAAGATTTGAAAAACGTGACCACCAACAACACTTGAGCTAATCTTAGAGGCGAGACTAGGAACTTTTATTTTATCCGTTTACCATTTCACACGTGCATATGAGTTTTTCAGTGAATCGCATATTCCAGGATCATAGCAGTTATAGCATGAAATATAAACACTTAATTATGAATATGAAAATATAATAATACAATATTATTGCCTCTAGGGCATATTTCCAATAGCCTAAGAGGATACGGTGGGTGGAAAGCACGACTCGGACGGTCCCAAGAAAGTCATCGTCTTGGATTCACCGGCGGTTGTGTACATAGAGCCCACGAAGCTCAACTCGGACAACAGCAAGCACTGGAGAACCACCAAACAGCAACAAGTTAAGTCTCCACCTGCAATGCCCCCAACAGAGTAACGACGCCACACCGCCGCCATCGCCGGTCCTGCAACGGACCAAGGCTTTCGCCCGGAGACCACAACCCGATCAAGGAGGGGGGATGTCGAGACACCACGGCGACACCTCCAAGGAGGGAAACGACACCCACGAGGGTCGTTGTCGCCCACTCCGACCGAAGACGAGCATGATTTTCATCCAAATCGTCGCACATCTCCCACCCTATCAGCAGATTGGGCCAAACTATTGGGGTTACTGTTGGAAATATGCCCTAGAGGCAATAATAAATTGGTTATTATCATATTTCCTTGTTCATGATAAATGTTTATTATTCATGCTAGAATTGTATTGACCGGAAACTTAAATACATGTGTGGATACATAAACAACACCGTGTCCCTAATAAGCCTCTACTAGCCTAGCTCATTGATTAAAGATGGTTAAGGTTTCCAAACCATAGACATGAGTTGTCATTTGATAACGGGATCACATCATTAGGAGAATTATGTGATGGACAAGACCCAACCGTAAGCTTAGCATCAGATCGTTTAGTTTATTTGCTATAGCTTTCTTCATGTCAAGTATCTGTTCCTTAGACCATGAGATCGTGCAACTCCCTGACACCAGAGGAATACTTAGTGTGTATCCAAATGTCACTTTGTAACTGGGTGATCATAAAGGTGCTCTACAGGTATTTCCGAAGGTGTTTGTTGGGTTGGCACGGATCGAGACTGGGATTTGTCACTCCGTATGATGGAGAGATATCTCTGGGCCCTCTCGGTAATACAACATCGTAAAGAGCTTGCAAGCAATGTGGCTAATGAGTTAGTCACGGGATCTTGTATTACGAAATGAGTAAAGAGACTTGCCAATAACGAGATTGAACTAGGTATGGAGATACCGACGATCGAATCTCGGGCAAGTAACATATCGCCGGACAAAGGGAATTGCATACGGGATTAAATGAATCCTTGACATCGTGGTTCAACCGATAAAAGATCTTTGTGGAATATGTAGGAACCAATATGGGCATCTAGGTCCCGCTATTGGTTATTGACTGGAGAGGTGTCTCGGTCATGACTACATGATTCCCGAACCTGTAGGGTCGCACGCTTAACGTTCGTTGACGCTAGAGTAGTATTGGGATATTTGATGATTGGTAACCGAATATTGTTCGGAGTCCTGGATGAGATCCCGGACATCACGAGGAGTCTCGGAATGGTCGAGAGAAAGATTTATATATGGGAAGTCATATTTTGGGTTCCGGAAAAAGGTACAGTTTTTTCGGTATTGTACCGGGAAGCTTCCAGAAGGTTCCGGAGGATTCTGGAGGGGTCCGAAAGTCCACAAGTGGGTCCACCATGTCCCAAGGGCTGGCATGGGATGAGGGGAGGCGCCCTGGCCTTATTGGGCTAGGCGCACCAAGTCCTCAAAAGCCCATGTGGCTAGGGAAGGGAAAAAAGAGGAGTCCTAGTAGGAATAGGATTGGACTTGGAGTCCAAGTCCTCTCCCCTTGGCGCCAACTCCTATTAGGAGTAGGGCTGGACTCCCAGCCCTCCCACGCATATAAATATAGGGGAGGGGGCGCACCAAGGCACCCCAACACATTGGCCTTGGTTGCCCCGTCTCTCCCTCCCGGCATAGTTCTCGTCCACGGTTTTTCGCTTAGTGAAGCCCTGCCGGTAGTCCGACTCCACCACCACCATCACCACCACGCCGTCGTGCTGGTTGTGATCCCATCTACTTCTTCGCCTTCTCTTGCTGGATCAAGGAGGAGGAGACATCATCGAGCCGCACGTGTGCTAAACTCGGAGGTGTCGTCCGTTCGGCACTAGATCGGTTGGATCGTGATCGGATCGCGAAGAGTACGGCTACATCAACTGTGTTATATACGCTTGCGCTTTCGGCCTACGAGGGTACATAGACACACTCTCCCCTCTCGTTGCTATGCTTCTCCTAGATAGATCTTGAGTGTTCGTGGGAATTTTTTTGATTTTCATACTTCGTTACCCTTCAGTGGTATCAGAGCTAGGTCTATGCGTAGATGTGTATGCACGAGTAGAACATAAAAGTTGTGGGCGTTGATGCTCAAATTGCTTACCTCTCTTGTCTTATTTGGATTCGGCGGTATTGTGGGATGAAGCGGCTCAGACCAACCTTACATGTCCTCGCACATGAGACCGGTTCCACCGACTGATATGCAACTTGTTTTGCATAAGGTGGCCAGCGGGTGTCTGTCTCTCCTACTTTAGTTGAATCTAATTTGACGAAGGCGGTCCTTACAGAAGGTTAAAAGACAACTTGATTATCACCGTTGTGGCTTTGCATAGGTAAGAACAGTTCTTGCTAGTTGCCCATAGTAGCCACGTAAAATTTGCAACAACAAAGTAGAGGACGTCTAACTTGTTTTTGCAGGGCATGTTGTGATGTGGTATGGCCAAAAACGTGATGTGATATATGTTGATGTATGAGATGATCATGTTTTGTAATAGGTTCACGACTTGCATGTCGATGAGTACGGCAACCGGCAGGAGCCGTAGGGTTGTCTTTAATTTATTGTGTGACCTGCGAGTCAACTGTTAAACGCCATATATTTGCTTTACTTTATCGCTATGCGTTAGCAATAGTCGTAGAAGCAATAGTTGGCGAGACAACCACGTGACGACACGATGATGGAGATCATGATGATGGAGATCATGGTGTCATGCCGGTGACGATGGAGATCATGCCGGTGCTTTGGAGATGGAGATCAAAGGCACGAGATGATAATGGCCATATCATGTCACATATATTGATTGCATGTGATGTTTATCTTTTTATGCATCTTATTTTGCTTAGGACGACGGTAGCATTATAAGATGATCCCTTTACTTAATTTCAAGAAATTGTGTTCTCCCTAAGTATGCACCATTGCGAAAGTTCATCGTTTCGAAGCACCTCGTGATGATCGGGTGTGATAGACTCTTCGTTCGCATACAACGGGTGTAAGCCAGTTTTACACATGCAGAATACTTGGGTTAAACTTGACGAGCCTAGCATGTACAGACATGGCCTCGGAACATGGGAGACCGAAAGATCGAACATGAGTCATATAGTAGATATGATCAACATGGAGGTGTTCACCATTGAAGACTACCCCATCTCACGTGATGATCGGACATGGGTTAGTTGATTTGTATCATGTATCACTTAGACAACTTGAGGGATGTTGATTTAAGTGGGAGTTCATTAGTAATTTGATTAACTGAACTAATTACCATGAACATAGTCTAAAATTGTCTTTGCAAATTATGTTGTAGATCAATAGCTCGCACTATAGCTCCCAGTTTTTTATACGTTCCTAGAGAAAGACTAAGTTGAAAGATATTGTAAGCAATTATGCGGACTAGGTCCGTAGTCTGAGGATTGTCCTCACTGCTGCACAGAAGACTTATGTCCTTGATGCACCGCTCGGTGTGCCAACCCTTCTAGCATCGTCTGTGGATGTTGTGAATGTCTGGCAGGCACGTTTTGATGACTACTCGATAGTTCAGTGTGCCATGCTTTACGGCTTAGAAATCAGGGCCCAAAGACGTTTTGAATGCCACAGAGCATATAAGATGTTCCAAGAGCTGAAATTGGTATTTTAGGATCATGCCCGTGTTGAGAGGTATAAGACCTCTGACAAGTTCTTTGCCTGCAAGATGGAGGAGAATAGCTCAGTTAGTGAGCATGTGCTCAGAGTGTCTGGGTGCTACAATCGCTTGAATCAAGTGGGAGTTAATCTTCTAGATAAGACAGCGATTGACAGAGTTTTCCAGTCACTGCCACCAAGCTATAAGGGCTTTGTGATGAACTATAATATGCAAGGGATGGAGAAAATGATTCCCGAGCTCTTCGCGATACTTAAGGCCGTGAAAGTAGAAATCAAGAAGGAGCATCAAGTGTTGATGGTTAATAAGACCACTAGTTTCAAGAAGGGCAAGGGGCAGAAGGGAAACTTCAAGAATGGCAAGCCAATTGCCGCTCCAACGGAGAAACCCAATGCTTGACCCAAACCCGAGACTGAGTGCTACTTTTATAAGGGGAACGGTCACTCGAAGTGGAACTGCCCGAAGTACTTGGCAGATAAGAAGGCTGGCAATGGCAACATAGGTATATTTGATATACATGTTATTGATGTGTATCTCACTAGTGCTCGTAGTAGCGTCTGGGTATTTGATACCAGTTTAGTTGCTAATATTAGTAACTCAAAGCAGGAGCTGCGGAGTAACGAAGACTAGCTGAGGGCGAGGTGACGATGTGTGTTGGAAGTATCTCCAAGGTTGATATGATCACCATCGGCACGCTCATAATACCTTCGGGATTAGTATTAAACCTAAATAATGGTTATTTAGTGCTTGCGTTGAGCATAAAACATTATATCTGGATATTGTTTATTGCAAGATGGTTATTCATTTAAGTCAGAGAATAATGGTTATTCTGTTTATATGAGTAATATCTTTCGTGATCATGCACCCAATGTGAATGGTTTACTGAACCTCGATCGTAGTGATACACCTATTCATAATATTAATGCCAAAAGATGAAAAGTTAATGATGATAGTACCACATGATTGTGGCACTGCTGCTTAGGTCATATTGGTGAAAAGCGCATGAAGAAACTCCATGCTGATAGACTTTTGGAATCTCTTGATTAATCATTTGAGACATGTGAACCATGCCTCATGGGCAAGATGACTAAAACTCCGTTCTCCGGAATAATGGAGCGTGCTAGTGACTTATTGGAAATAATACATACCGATGTATGCGGTCCGATGAGTGTTGAAGCATGCGGTGGATATCATTATTTTCTTACCTTCATAAATGATTTGAGTAGATACGGGTATATTTACTTAATGAAACACAAGTCTGAAACATTTGAAAAGTTCAAGGAGTTTCAGAGTGAAGTGGAGAATCATCGTAATAAGAAAAATTAAATTCCTACGATCTGATCGTGGAGATGAATATTTGAGTTACGAGTTTGGTATGCATTTAAGACAATGTGGAATTGTTTCACAGCTCACGCCACCTGGAACACCACTGCGTAATGGTGTGTCCGAATATCGTAATCGTACTTTATTGGATATGGTGCGTTCTATGATGTCTCTTACCGATTTGCCACTATTGTTTTGGGGTTATGCATTAGAGACAGCCGCATTCACTTTAATAGGGCACCGTCTAAATCCGTTGAGACGACACCGTATGAGTTGTGGTTTGGCAAGAAACCTAAGCTGCCGTTTCTTAAAGTCTGGGGATGCGACGCTTATGTCAAGAGGCTTCAGCCTGATAAGCTCGAACCCAAAGCGGAGAAGTGCGTCTTCATAGGATACCCTAAAGAGACCGTTGGGTATACCTTCTACCACAGATCCGAGGGTAAGATCTTTGTTGCCAAGAATGGGTCCTTTCTAGAGAAGGAGTTTCTCTCGAAAGAAGTGAGTGGGAGGAAAGTAGAACTTGATGAGGTAATCGTACCTTCTCTCGAATAGGAAAGTAGCACATCACAGAAAGTAGTTCCCGTGATGCCTACACCAACCGGAGAGGAAGCTAATGATGATGATCATGAAACTTCAGATCAAGTTACTACTAAACTTCGTAGGTCGACCAGGACACAATCCGCGCCAAAGTGGTACGGTAATCCAGTCCTGGAAGTCATGTTGTTAGACAACAGCGAACCTACGAACTATGAAGAAGCTATAATGAGCCCGGATTCCAACAAATGACTTGAGGCCATGAAATCCGAGATAGGATCCATGCATGAGAACAAAGTATGGACTTTGGTGGACTTGCCCGATGATCGGCAAGCCATTGAGAATAAATGGATTTTTGAAGAAGACAGACGCTGATGGTAATGTCACCGTCTATAAATCTCGACTTGTCGCAAAGGGTTTCCGACAAGTTCAAGGGGTTGACTACGATGAGACTTTCTCACCCGTAGCGATGCTTAAGTCTATTAGAATTATGTTAGCAATTGCCGCATTTTATGATTATGAGATCTGGCAAATGGACATCAAAACGGCATTCCTTAACGGGTTTCTTAAGGAAGAGTTGTATATGATGCAACCAGAAGGTTTTGTCAATCCTAAGGATGCTAACAAAGTATGCAAGCTCCAGCGATCCATCTATGGACTGGTGCAAGCATCTCGGAGTTGGAATATTTGCTTTGCTGAGGTGATCAAAGCTTTTAGTTTTATACAAACTTACGGAGAAGCTTGTATTTACAAGAAAGTGAGTGGGAGCTCTATAGCATTTCAGATAGTATATGTGGATGACATATTGTTGATTGGAAATGATGTAGAATTTCTGGAAAGCATAAAGGGTTGTTTGAAAGGAGTTTTTCAAAGGAAGACCTGAGTAAAGCTGCTTACATATTGGGCATCAAGATCTATAGAGATAGATCAAGATGCCTGATAAGACTTTCACAGAGCACATACCTTGACAAGAGTTTGAAGGCGTTTAAAATGGATCAGTCGAAGAAGGAGTTCTTTCCTGTATTATAAGGTGTGAAGTTGAGTAAGACTCAAAGCTCGACCACGGCAGAAGAAAGAGAAAGGATGAAAGTCATCCCCTATGCCTCAGCCATAGGCTCTATAATGTATGCCATGCTGTGTACCATACCTGATGGGTGCCTTGCCATGAGTCTAGCATGGGGGTACAAGAGTGATCCAGGAGTGGATCACTAGACAGCGGTCAAAATTATCCTTAGGTGCCTAAAGAGGATTAAGGAAATGTTTCTCGGTTATGAAGGTAATAAAGAGTTCGTCGTAAAGGGTTACGTCGATGCAAGCTTTGACACCGATCCAGATGACTCTGAATCGCAAACCGGATACGTATAGTGGAGCAGTCATTTGGAATAGCTCCAAGTGGAGCGTGGTAGCAGTATTTACAGAATGACATAGAGATTTGCAAAGTACATACGGATCTGAATGTGGCAGACCCGTTGACTAAAAACCTCTCTCACAAGCAAAACATGATCAAACCCCAGAACTCATTGGGTGTTAATCACATAGCGATGTGAACTAGATTATTGACTCTAGTGCAAGTGGGAGACTATTGGAAATATGCCCTAGAGGCAATAATAAATTGGTTATTATCATATTTCCTTGTTCATGATAAATGTTTATTATTCATGCTAGAATTGTATTGACCGGAAACTTAAATACATGTGTGGATACATAAACAACACCGTGTCCCTAGTAAGCCTCTACTAGACTAGCTCGTTGATCAAAGATGGTTAAGGTTTCCTAACCATAGACATGAGTTTTCATTTGATAACGGGATCACATCATTAGGAGAATGATGTGATGGACAAGACCCAACCGTAAGCTTAGCATCATATCGTTTAGTTTATTTGCTATAGCTTTCTTCATGTCAAGTATCTGTTCCTTAGACCATGAGATCGTGCAACTCCCTGACACCAGAGGAATACTTAGTGTGTATCCAAACATCACCTCATAACTGGGTGATCATAAAGGTGCTCTACAGGTATTTCCGAAGGTGTTTGTTGGGTTGGCACGGATCGAGACTGGAATTTGTCACTCCGTATGACGGAGAGATATCTCTGGGCCCTCTCGGTAATACAACATCGTAAAGAGCTTGCAAGCAATGTGGATAATGAGTTAGTCATGGGATCTTGTATTACGGAACGAGTAAAGAGACTTGCCGATAACGAGATTGAACTAGGTATGGAGATACCGACGATCGAATCTCGGGCAAGTAACATATCGCCGGACAAAGGGAATTGCATACGGGATTAACCGAATCCTTGACATCGTGGTTCAACTGATAAAAGATCTTCGTGGAATATGTAGGAACCAATATGGGCATCTAGGTCCTGCTATTGGTTATTGACCGGAGAGGTGTCTCGGTCATGACTACATGATTCCCGAACCTGCAGGGTCGCACGCTTAACGTTCGTTGACGCTAGAGTAGTATTGGGATATTTGATGATTGGTAACCGAATGTTGTTCGGAGTCCCGGATGAGATCCCGGACGTCACGAGGAGTCTCAGAATGGTCGAGAGATAAAGATTTATATATGGGAAGTCATATTTTGGGTTCCGGAAAAAGGTACAATTTTTTCGGTATTGTACCGGGAAGCTTCCAGAAGGTTCCGGAGAACTCCGGAGGGGTCCGGAAGTCCACAAGTGGGTCCACCACGTCCCAAGGGCTGGCATGGGCTGAGGGGAGGCGCCCTGGCCTTATTGGGCTAGGCTCACCAAGTCCTCAAAAGCCCATGTGGCTAGGGAAGGGAAAAAAGAGGAGTCCTCGTAGGAATAGGATTGGACTTGGAGTCCAAGTCCTCTCCCCCTTGGCGCCAACTCCTATTAAGAGTAGGGCTGGACTCCCAGCCCTCCCACGCATATAAATATAGGGAAGGGGGCGCAGCAAGGCACCCCAACACATTGGCCTTGGCTGCTGCCCCGTCTCTCCCTCCCGGCATAGTTCTCGTCCACGGTTTTTCGCTTAGCGAAGCCCTGCCGGTACTTCGACTCCACCACCACCATCACCACCACGCCGTCATGCTGGTTGTGATCCCATCTACTTCTCCGCCTTCTCTTGCTGGATCAAGGAGGAGGAGACGTCATCGAGCCGCACGTGTGCTAAACTCGGAGGTGCCGTCCGTTCGGCACTAGATCGGTTGGATCGTGATCGGATCGCGAAGAGTACGGCTACATCAACCACGTTATATACGCTTCCGCTTTCGGTCTACAAGGGTACGAAGACACACTCTCCCCTCTCGTTGCTATGCTTCTCCTAGATAGATCTTGGGTGTTCGTAGGAATTTTTTTGATTTTCATGCTTCGTTACCCTTCAGTTACACCACCGCTGCCGCAACACCTCGCCATCATGGCCAAACCGCCGTGGAACTCCGATCCCTAGCACGGCCAGGAGCACGTCGACCAACACCAGCTCCTGCACGGTCGAATAAAAGCATCTCAAACTCCAAACCAACCTACGACTCCAACGCCACCAGGATCCACCGGCACCACATGCTTGGGCTGGCCACGCCACTCCAAAGACAAGCAATGTAAATTGATCAGTTCGACTGTTGGAGGATTGCTTCAGCTTCATAGAGAACTTTGTAGCCACCTCCTCTTTTCCCCAACATGGAGGTCTGCCCGACATGACAACCTTGTTCTTTCAAGCCGCGGTGTTTGCTCGAGGGCGAGCAAAACTCTAAGTTTGGGGGAGTTGATGAGTCCAAATTTGCATCACTTTTTTACTTTTATGTTTTGCACCGTACTCGTATGATTTTTGGGGTTTTATCGCGTTCACGCACCTTTTTATTTGATTTCACCAGGATCTTGGCGAAAGAGGAGATTTGAAACATTATAAAGGAGAATACAAGTATATGGGTGAAAATCACGTTAATTGGCATGATAGGAAACTACCATAAAAGGCAGCAATCAAATAGATAAAAAATCAGCCATACAACAGCTTCCAGAAGAGAAGATGATGCCTCGTATGAGCGCACCATCCTCTGGTCGACTACTTCACTCTCGTGGCTTCGGATCGCACAACAGACACACAAGGAGATCAGAAACTACGAGAGAAGCAAGAACCCTAACCTCCGGAAGGGATCCGGGAGGGGGGGGGGGGGGTAGATAGAAGGGCTCTGCCACGCCATCAACCCGATCAAGGAGAATCCGACATAAACCATCATCATCACCCCTATTCATCTCTTTGCAATACAAAACTCTAAGTGGATTCATATGTGTGTTACATTGATCGTTCATCCATGATTATCCCTATATGATACTCATGATCATTATTTTATTTTATTTTTTCAAATTCACGTTTTTTTGAAGAAAAAAAAATGAACACTTTTTGAGAATGCAAACATTTTTTTCAGAGTTGTTTACATTTTCTGAAAATGCAAACATTTTCTAGAATTTGCGAACAATTTTTGAAATTGATGAATATTTTATAAGAACACATTTTTTTTGAAATTGCCAACATTTTCTGAAAGAATAATGAATTCTTAAAATTCCGAACATTTGTTGAAATAATGCAAACAATTTTTTTGAAAGAGATGGACATTTTTAAAAATGTGTGAAAGAAAAGGTAAAAGGAAAACAGGGAAAAAAAATCTTAGCGAATAGAATTTACTTTTTTTTTTGAGACAAAGCGAATAGAATTTAATGGCTTCTTGCTCCGCTCCAGGCTGGGAACGGGAAAAACACGCTGGGAGAAGCCTTGGGCCCCGCCCGCCCTAGAGGACCAGAAGGTTCTCCATCGCTCCGCTCCAATCCAACATCGAGTTGACTCGGATTCCCAATTTCCCTATAATATAATAATAATATAAAAGAAAAAGGACTCGATTGGATTCCCTTGCTTCCTCTCTTCTCTTCTATCCCCGATTCCCCACCCCGCCGCTCGGACGAGGCTTGCCTGCTCCCGCTCAGGTGCTCCCATCCGTGCTCCCCTTGGCTTATTCTTCATCCAACGGACCAAACCAACTCCCACCACCATGTCTTTTTTAGGCCAAAGAAAACACAAAAAGGCCTCGTATTTTCATCTCCGTATCCTCGTCTGTACGTATTTTCTTCTATCGCCTTCCCTTAGCATGGTCGCCGGCCGCTTCAGAGGCCGCCATGCTCGTCATTCTCCTCCCGCCGCTAGCCCATTCTCTTTCACCGACTTCTCTCCGCCGAACGACGACCTCGCGCTACCGGGCATTGTAGCTGCAAAATCACGGCCTCGGGCTTTGGAGTCCTGGCGCCGCCGACTAGATTCATCCGCGCGCGGACAGAGCTCCCCGTCGGGCGCAATGAGATACACTTCGGGATCGGGCCTGCTGGCCAGGATCACGGTCCACGACGGTCTCTCCTTCCCGAAGAAGCCGTCAAACCGTGGTGGTGTTTGAGACTTGGTGGTGCAGCTGCCGCCATACATGTCGATTGCGACACAGCCTGACATTGTAGCACGCGCGGTAGTCTGAGTCATCTCGACATCTACGCGACGAACGTCGATGCCGCTAGGTGTTTCGGCCATGCCACGATAAACGCGTATGCCGTCCTCGCGTAGGTCAGCTTGACTCATCTCCATGGTCGACGTGAGGGCCGCCGGTGCAGCCTCCTGGACCGGCCATGCAATTGTGCACGGCCCGGTCTTGGATGTGTACGCTGTGCCTGTGTGTACGTCGTCCTTGCACGGGTCAGCTCAAGTCCGGCATCTACGCGAGGAACGTCGGTGCCGCATGTTTTATGGGCCACATCGCTATGCACGCCATGGTCGTCCATGTGTACGTCGTCCTTGCGCTGGTTAGCTCTTGAAGATGAAAATACGGTGGTTAGTCAGGTACTATCAGCTGAGAGGGAAATACAGAAGATTCTTGTTATTTTCTTGGCTGAAAAGGGGGGCGTGGAGGAGGAGATTTGGTCTAGCCGTTAGATGAAAAATAAGCAAAGGGGAGCACAGATGGGAGCACGCAAGGGGAGCAGGCAAGCCTCGTCCCCGCCGCTCAGTTCGTTCTGCCTGATTCTCGCGACTCGAGAGCCACGATGGCTCCTCGTCCTTGTCCTCGTGCGTTCGCCATCTGTCGTAAGTCGCCTCAACTATTCCCTCTACCCCGCGTCTCTCTCTGTAGCGCTATGCCGGAGCAAATCTGGAATCGTTAGGGCAAGCAATGAAACCTAGCTACTGTAGATCCGAGCCTTTGCCTCGTTGTTCATGCGGATTGGGTTGCGAGGAGGACCGGCGAGGCGATTCTCGCGCCCTATTTGCATTCCGATGCGTTTGCTAGGGCCGGCAGATCTTTGTTTATTCACCTACCTTTTTAAACTTGGATTTATTAAATCCAAAGATCCAGATCCACCGCTTACTTACGTTTGCTTGGTTTGTGTTTTGCTTCATTTACCAGCAAAAAATGTAAAGATGACTCCTGGCATATGCAAGCTGCTATTCGAGACACCATCCGGTTTCGCAATTTTCTCTTTTGATATGCAATACCTCCACAAAGATATTGAGGTACCACGTGATTTCTTCTTTCTTCTCTGTCCCTGATGCCAGCACCATCCGATGGATTAACCTTTTCTGTTTCCCTGCAGGACACCTGGCACTACTTCGTGGGCGACTATTGGCACTACTGTGTTAGTCATCACACCATTTTCCTCTTCTTTTAGCTTCAAACTAGAGTGAAAGCATTAAGAAACTCAGCCTATAAGCGGAACCTTGCTAGGGTTGCTGAATCAGCTCATAAGACTAAATCTATGTATGTACAGTACTGCATCATTTAGGAGTGTATACCCTTACTTAGCATGCAGACATGATACTATTGCGCATGAACGTGTGCACACCCCAAAACTAATTTCGACCACTCAATCTCACACATGATATACTATTGCTAAGAATGCCACCATGTCTTTCTTTCTTCTTCTCACCCTTTTTCTTTTCTTTTTCACATACTAAGCAGTAAGCACTGATTTAACGCATGAATAGGTTAAGAGTTCTGCTGAATGGACTTGAATTAACCAAGATTTGAGCAGGGCTATATTTGTCGCTGGCACAATCCTATCTCACGGAGACACGTTGCATAATTACGAGCAGTTTACAAGCTTTGCGTTTTTCTCTCTAATCATGCTTTCCCCTTGTTCCTCAGATCCTCGCGCTGCATGCTTTCCGAAAGTTCGAGGATAAGTCCAATGCCATCAACATCACCACCAGGGAAGTAGGCGGCCGACTGACCAGACTGCTCTTTGAATACTGCCTCGCTGATGAACTAATCGTTGTTGGAAAGCCTGAATATAAATCAATAATCGAAGAGAAGCTGGTTTGTGTAACTGTGTAAGCTCCCTAGTTGTTCATGCATGTGCAACAGTACAATATAACCGATTCCTTTTTTCAGAGGCTACCCTGTCTGTGCAATGAGATGGTGATGGAGGTTATGTGGGGTCTGCAGAATCTCATGCCTCTTTTAATCCCTCAAGAAAAATCTGAGTTCAAAAAGGTGGACCGGCTCCCCATATGCAAAGGATTGGATATGCTCTTATCTCGACACGGCATTAATAATGTCAAGCAAGAGTTGGTGAGCTTACTAAGCTTTGTCCTTCTGTTGTCTGATAATATGCAATGTTTTCTGCTTTATTGCTATCTTGTCATGCAATGTTCCTTTCTGATCGATTGTGCGCCCTTAACACTCTATAGCCACTTTACCAGTGATGAAAGGCATTCATAGGAACTCAATTTGCTCAAGTCGTCTTATAGAAAAATTTGCCCTTTCATGTTCCTTTCAGTGATTAAGCAAATGCTCATTTTTATCCAGATTAATGAACATATTCTTCGGATGGCTCTCAAGGTGTATCATGCTGATTTACGTGAAAACGAACATTCGATGTTCTTGCGCAGACGTCTTTACAAGGATCTGAAGGCCTCCGGATTTGATGTCAAGGACTGGGATTTACTCAAACTTGCAACAGCGTTGATGTCTATGGTCGATCCTGATGGGGCACGTCTTACACGTGCCGAGTATAATGTGAATCTTAATGATAATTTTTTGCAAAAGTTTAGTACGCATATGCTGGAAAGTTGTCATTTTTGCTATGGGCTGAAGTATATGTTTGTTTCAGATGTTCTCGACCGAGGAGCATGCACTGATGGATCGTGATGCACCTAAATATGAAGATCTGATAGACAGGACCACAATCTCGAAAATTTACGATGACATTGTTGCTGTCCGTGCCTATGTGGTGAAAGTGCTGTTGAAATTGCGCCACTTGCTTAAGAAGGCTGAAGCAGCACTGGAAACTGAAGATGTGCTGGAGAAGGCTGCAACAAATGGTGTCGACTCCATGCGGCAAGTTGACCATACATGTTTAGCAGTGGGTCCGGTGTTAGTACCCAACCAAAGTAGCATTGCTGAGGAGCAACAACGTAATATCACATGTGAGAATTCGCAGATCTTTGGTCGTGTGATCTTGGTGAAGACAGCGTAGTTTTTACTGTTGTATATGTTGTATTTGTTTTAATGTTCCCAGTTCATTGTTGAAGATCAACATGGTCAAAACATGGTACTCTTTAGTGTACATTTTTATGGGTTATGAGGATCATTTGAGATATCAGTAAGGCGCTAAAACTCTGAAGGAAATTACTGTAAGCTGTGTAATCTAGTTTGGATGATGGAAGCATGTTATATTGGCCAAGTTGTTATCGAACTTAAAAAGTTCATGAATATAAGAAATCATAAGCTATGCCCCTAAATTTGTCCTCAGACACTTTGATGGCCTGAGGTGCTTGCTTACAGCATGCTTTAAGTTGCTAGTGTTGTTCAATAATGCTGCAGTTGCTAATCCCAGTAATACTGTATGATTTATTGAAAATTTCTAGCAGGCGCAGATGGTGAAGAATTCTTGCCAGATCTTGGAGATAGTATGTTTGCCTACTTCCCAGAAGAACAATGAGCCCATCACAAGTGTAGAAGGAATGAATCTGGAAAATGAAGCCGAGAAAGCTAGTTTGGGGGAGCAGATGAATACAATTCTGGATGTAGTCCGGAATGACCTGGAAGATCCAGCTCAGGAGATTAGTGGGAACGTTCCTTTGATTGAGGTCATTGCTACCAATAAAGATACTCCGGTTGTAGGCACTACACAGGATGTAGCACAACATGCAAACACTCAAGCTCAAGAAATTGATGCAGAGCAGATCATCAATGCACAAGTGAAGAACAGAGGCATGCCCACAAATAATGGTGATGGAGGAGAGCGGGCTGAAGCAACTGACTTGAGCAGAGGCATGCACACAAATAATAGTGAAGGAGAGCGGGCTGAAGCAACTGACTTGAGCATGAGTTTCGTGGATCTGGTGGAAGTACCCAGCCAAAGTAGCATTGATGAGGATCAACAACATATCACAGGTGAGAATTCTCAGCTCTTGATCGTGTGATCTTGGTGAAGACAGCATAGTTTTTACTGTTGTATATGTTGTAGTATTTGTTTTAATGTTCCCACTTCATTGTTGAAGATCAACAAGGTCAAAACATGTTACTCTTTTGTGTAAATTTTTATGGGTTATGAAGAATATCAGTAAAGCTCAAACTCTGAAGGAGGTTAGTGTAAGTTCTGTGTGGTCTAGTTTGGATGATGGAAGCATATTATATGGACCAAGGTGTTATTAAACTTAAAAAGTTGATGAATATAAGAAACCCTAAGCTGTGCCCCTAAATTTGTGGTCAGACATTTTGATGGCCTGAGGTGCTTGCTTATGCACTATGCTTTAAGTTGCTAGTCTTGTTCAATAATGCTTTAGTTGCTAATCGTAGTATTACTGTATGATATATTGAAAATTTCTAGCAGGTGCAGATGGATTCGTATTTGAACATAGTTTCCAATGGTATAATTTTTACTGACATGAATTGACATTTTGTTAGTTAAATCTATAGTCAAAATTTGACACTAAATACGAAGGGGACCAATAAACCAGGACGGAGGTAGTATTTGTTTTAATGTTCCCAGTTCATTGTTGAAGATCAGCAAGGTCAAAACATGGTACTCTTTAGTGTACATTTTTATGGGTTATGAGGATCATTTGAGATATCAGTAAGGCGCTAAAACTCTGAAGGAAGTTACTGTAAGCTGTGTAGTCTAGTTTGGATGATGGAAGCATGTTATATGCGCCAAGTTGTTATTGAACTTAAAAAGTTGATGAATATAAGAAATCATAAGCTATGCCCCTAAATTTGTGCTCAGACACTTTGATGGCCTGAGGTGGTGCTTGCTTATGCAGTATGCTTTAAGTTGCTAGTGTTGTTCAATAATTCGATAATGCTGCAGTTGCTAATCCCAGTAATACTGTATGATTTATTGAAAATTTCTAGCAGGCACAGATGGTGAAGAATGCTTGTCAGATCTTCCAGATAGTACATTGCCTACTTCCCAGAAGAACTATGAGCCCAGCACAAGTGTAGAAGGAACGAATCAGGAAAATGAAGCCGAGAAAGCTAGTTCGGGGGAGCAGAGGAATACAATTCTGGATGGAGTCCGGAAAGAGCCAGCTCAGGAGATTGGTGGGAAAGTTACTTCGATTGAGGAGGTCATTGCTACCAATAAAGATACTCCGGCTGTAGGCACTACACAGGATGTAGCACAAGATGCAAATACTCAAGCTGAAGAAATTGATGCAGAGGAGATCATCAATGCACTAGTGAAGAACAGAGGCATGCACACAAATAATGGTGAAGGTGGAGAGCAGGCTGATGAAGATATAACTGGTGGAGGAGAGCAGGCTGATGAAGATGTAACTGACTTGAGCAAGAGTTCAGAAAGAACTTTTACTGAGAAGATAGATATCATTCCTGGTGAAGGAGGAAAGCAGGCTGAAGTAACTGACTTGAGCAAGAATTCAGAAAGGACCTTCACTGAGAAGATAGAAATCATTGCTGACAAAGGAGCAAAGCAGGCTGAAGCAACTGACTTGAGCAAGAGTTTAGAAAGGACTTCTACTGAGAATAAAGAAATCGTCGCTGGCGAAGATATAACTGGTCTGGCTGACTTGAGCTTGAGTTTAGGAAGGACTTCTACTGATAAAAAATAAATCGTTGGTGATGAAGATTTAGTAACAACTGGTCCGATTGAGCTCATAGCTCAGGCAAGGAGGGGCGGCCTCATTGCAGAGCAGAGCAAAGACAAGAAGACTAGTACCAAGGTTGCATCACCAGTGAAGCCAGTGCCTGCGAAAACGAAACAAGGAAGTGTAGAAGGAACGGTGCAAAATAATGATGATGGAAGAAAGCGGGGTGAAGGTACATCTTTGTTGTCCCTCCTTTCTATGGAGTCACCTGAGCAGACTCATACCAGGAGGAGGAGCGAGAGCATGACTCGGGACATGAGCGAGAGCCATGCTCAGGACTTCAGAAGGAGAGAGAGCAAAGCTGTGACCAGCAGGAGCGGCCCCTTGGCACAGCAGAGCAGGCTTCAGTTCATGGGGGCCGGCAACCCCAATAGAGAGCCGGTCAGGAGCATCGACCCGGCATCAGTTCATGGGGGGCGGCAACCCCGAGCCGGTCAGGAGCAGCGATCCCCTTCCGGTCTATCAGCCCAGGAGCATCGACCCCCCCGCCCCTCCGCACCGAGGAGCAAAGATAGGAAAGCCAGTGACCTTCCGAGCCATGCCAGTGGCTCCGGACAACCCAGCCGACTCCCCAGCCATGCCAGTGGCTCCCGACCCCCCCTTGCAGTAGGGAGCAAAGATAAGAAAACCAGTACCAAGGATGCTGCATCATCAGTGAAGTCAGGGAGAAAAGATAAGAAAACCAGTACCAAGGATGCTCGATCATCAGTGAAGGCAGTGCCTCCCGAAACCTCCAGTGCGGACCTGGAGGCCGTGCGTCCTGACCCTGACCCTTCTCTAGCGTTTCACATTGTTAAGAAAACACTCGGCTTGCTTAGAAAGCAGCGTTAGGAGACACCAAGGTGTTAGCATTCAAGAATGAGATCACACCAGTGATACCAGAAGCTCCATGCTTTGGTTGTTTCCGCGCCTGACACTGACCCTTCAACTCGAGAGCGCCAAGCTTGTTCTGCCCCTGGCATTGTTTGGTTGTCTGCATTTTGTTGTATTCATGGGTCCTAGTATTTCCTTCAAGACTTGATGGACTTGGTTCTACTATTTAACTTAAGCCCCTCGATGTTGTACCTCATAAGTTATGCCAATGAAATTTATCTAGTCTACGTAATCCTTCATAACTGAAATTTGAGGCTCAGTTATTATCTGCTAGTACTAACTTCGGTGATCCACACGCAGTGTTGATCTGTTCCGATTCCTTTTCATCTGTAAGCATGTTTTTTAAGTCAATTTTTAAGTCGATACGTGGACCCAGCATCACGTACGTGTTTTGTACTCGAAAATACAAGTAAAGAATTTCTTATTTAACCAGCCTTCAATTTTGTTTCCCAATTTGAACACCTAAAAACTTTTTCTTCCTTGTCTAACATCAAGTCTAAATTTTGTTTCCATTGTAACACTTCTCTAAATTTTGTTTTTCTTTGTAACACTTCCATCCAATTTGACCCCTAACGGTGTTAAATGACACCTGAAAAAAAAATGTTACCTGTGACCAGAATTATTCACATGATCGAAGAAGCAATAATTTCTCCATGGTTAAGCCGCTAATGAACCAAATTTAATTCAAAAACATTCACACAATCAATATCTTGAATTCAAATTCAAGAGTTTGGATTTCAATTCAAAAATCGGGCAGAACCTTTCTAAGTAGGAGACGAAGAGAGGCTTCATGTCAATAAAGGAAACGAGAGACGAAGAAGAGAGGCTTCACGTGAAAAAGAAAACGAGATTCTTCCAAGGCGATCGCAATGACAGTTTTGCAGTTGTTTTCTCGCTTAACACGGGTATAAACATTTTGGGTCATTTTTTGAGCGCTTGCCTTGTTTTTTTTAGATTGATGGGGATTTCTTTTGCAGGCTGCAGAGCGCTAAGCGGCCTGGTGGGCCAATTTGCAGTGTCTAGCGGTTGACAATCACGGTGGCAGGCACAAGATCACATATATAAATCTCTCGTCGCGGATACACGGGCAAAACAACATTGAATTTCTGCATACTGTTGCATTCCAAGGACATTTTGAGCTCTCGGGATTGAGTCCAACTCTAAAATAATTTATTTCACAGTATGATCCAATCAACACAGCCCTCCGTGATCGATTTCCCTTCCGGTAGAGTTCCGAAAAAGGCCTCTAGATGGGATCACGGAAGAATAGAAACTTGCGGCGGCGGAAATTAGGTCAAACGGAGCTGCGTGGGGCCCACAAGCTCAGGGGGCGCCCCCGGGGCGCGCCCTGTGAGCTTGTGGCTCTCTCGTATCTCTTCTGGCCTCCTCCCGAAGCTTCTAGGGTCCCTTTTGGTCAAAAAAATTAATCTATTTTTTTTTTCATTTGGACTTCGTTTGATATTGATTTTCTGAAAAGCAAAAAACAAGCAACTGGGCAATGGGTTAATAGGTTAGTCTCAAAAAATAATATAAAATAGCATATAATTGCATATAAAGCATCCAAGATTGATAATATAATAGTATGAAACAATCTAAAATTATAGATACGTTGAAAACGTATCACCCCACGCCGTCGCGTCCTCTGCATCGCACAGCGCCATGGACTGCCTCGTCCGCGCCTAGACCTCTTCATCCACTTCTCCGCCGAACCGCCCCGACCACCGAGCCAAACGCGTCCCGCGTCTGCGGTGTCCCGGTATCCCGTCGTCCTGGCGCCGCGTCGTCCACCTCTCCCGGGGACCGCGCCGTCCTTCCAGCCAAACGGGACCTTCCCGTCCGCTGCACCGACCGGTCCAGATACCCAACATGAGCGCTCCCAGCTATCCAGTGCCCTGTGGGCATCTTTGTTATCTTACGCTCATGCTGTTCCAACACAGTTCTAGATTCGGCCCGTGACTTTTTTTTCCAGTCCTGCGAATTTTGCTAATTATCCAGAGAACGCAATTTTACAGAAAAGTCCTTCTAGTCATGCATTTAATAACTTCACAACCGCGCATCGGATTAAAACAACTTATATATGTAAAATACTTAGAATTTCGTTTAGTTTCACAATATATAGCTTTCATCCATGTTAAAAATGTTTAAATTTTTTGTTTGCATTAATTTGCATAAATGACTTGCTAAAATTGTTTATTTCATAACTAAATAACCATAGCTCCAAATTAAATAAATTAAATAAATTATATACGTAAATGAAGTAGAAGAACGTGTAGAATAACATGGTGCACTTTATTTTGCTGTTTAACAACATTAAATTGTGTTTTAGATAGAACAATACCAATTTCGAAATTCACATGTGAGGGTTTTCCGAAATTGTTATTTGTTATTTCCGGCCTCATTTAAATTGCCTAGATAGGTAGATTAATTATGCTTCATCTCTTGTCATGTTTAACAACATTTAACCTTATCATGTACATAAACGGGAGCGAACTAAATATTTAAATATGGAGTTTCGTCAATATGCAACACGTTGCATATTGAGCTTCACTTAAAGTGTAGTATTTGGTTGTTGCATCTTGCCATGCCATGACTCCTTAAACCGGGCATGCATCGTACATGGTTGTGCATCATGCCATGATTATGCTTGTGTGTTTACCATGTTGCTTGCTTCTTTCCGGTTGTGCTTCTCCTCGATAGTTCCCGGTTACGTTTCAGAGTGAGGATTTCTTCGACTACGCTTGTTCGACTACTTCACGGATTCAGTCTTCTTCCTAGCGGGATTCCAGGCAAGATGACCATTACCTTGGATACCACTACTATCTTTGCTTGCTAGTTGTCTCGTTTCTATCGCTATGTCTCGCTACCTACCACTTGTTTGTCAACCTTTCAAATTGCCATGATACAGCCTCTAACCTTCCACCATCCCAGCAAACCGTTGTTTGTCTATGTTACCGCTTTGCTCAGCCCTCTTATAGCGCTGCTAGTTGCAGGTGCAGTTGCAGGTTGTTCCTTGTTGGAACATGGATATCATGGGATATCACAATATCTCCTATTTAATTAATGCATCTATATACTTGGTTATGTGTGGAAGGCTCGGTCTTTTGCCTGGTGTTTTGTTCCACTCATGCCGCCCTAGTTTTCGTAACACCGGTGTTATGTTCCTTGATGAGCGTGCCTAACATGTTCGGGGTTTATGGGCCCCCCTTGACAGTTCGCTTTGAATAAAACTCTTCCAGCAAGAACCAACTTTGGTTTTAAAATTTGCCCAACATAATAATATGGATAATTAATTTGACACATAGGGAGTTAGCGCTACCCGTGGTTTGTTATTCAACATAATACAGGTGGGCCAGTGCTGATGGTGCTGGTCCGAAACTAGAGAACCGTGCGGGGCCACCACGGGGCAAATCGAGGTCTGGTTTTACTCGTACTCGTCGCTTATCCACCGTGTCCTAAGAACGAGATACGCGGCTCCTATCGGGATCGTCGACACGTCGGGAGGTCTTGCTGAATTTGTTTTACCATTGTCGAAATGTCTTGTGCACCGGGATTCCGAGGATACTTCGGGCTATCTCGAGGTTGAGGTCTTTCCACCGCGGCTTGTGATAGTTTCTGATGGACTAGTTGGGACACCCCTGTAGGGTTAAATTTTTCAGAAAGTCATGCCCGCGGTTATGTGGTGACTTGGAAATTTATAACCTCTGGTTGTAGAGAAATTGACACTAAATTCAATTAAAATACACCAACCGGGTGCGTAACCGTGATCATCTCTTTTCGAGTGAGTTCGGGAAGAGAACACGGTGGGGTTATGTTTGACTCGTAAGTAGGTGTTCAGGATCACTTCTTGATCATATTAATTTGCGCCCATTTATGTGTAGTTTACTCTCCTTATTCTTGTACTCGTAAGTCAGCCACCATACAATGCTTAGTGCTTGCAGCAACCTCACCACTTAACCATTCCTCACCCATTAAGCTTTGCTAGTCTTGATACCATGGTAATGGGATTGCTGAGTCCTCGTGGCTCACATATTACTACAACAACAGGTGCAGGTACAGGTAACGCGATGATTTGACATGAGAGTGATGCATGTTCTATTTGGAGTTCTTCTTCGTCGATCATAGGATGGGTTCCTGGTTGGCAGCCTGGGACTAGAAGGGTGGATGTCGTTCTTCTTTCATTGGATTTCATCCGTAGTCTGATCCCGCTCTTTTGTATGATGATTGCTATGTATTGATGTATTGATGTATTCATGTTGTAGCTTGTGGCGAGTGTAAACCTTTATCTGGTATTCTCATCTATTTAGTACATGCTACGTTGTAATGATATCCACCTTGCGAAGCATCTCCGATATGCGCTTCTATCATCAGTGGGACTCCCGAGTTCCTTGAGGATAGGACCGTATATTGGGCGTGACATTGTCGGCTTGGTATACAGGTCCAGTTACCTTATCCTCATAGCGACACTGTGTCTCAGCGTCCTTTCGACCTTGTTCACTCTGATGTCTGGGGTCCGGCTCCCTTTACCTCGAAAGGGAGTCATTGATGTCTACTACGCAACAATATTCTTGTAGACTCTGTTGGGCCTCCAAGCGCAGAGTTTTGTAGGACATCAGCAAATTTCCCTCAAGTGGATGACCTAAGGTTTATCAATCCGTGGGAGGCGTAGGATGAAGATGGTCTCTCTCAAACATAACTGCAATCAAATACAAACAATCTCTTGTGTCCCCAACACACCCAATACAATGGTAAATTGTATAGGTGCACTAGTTCGGCGAAGAGATGGTGATACAAGTGTAGTATGGATAGTAGAAATAGGTTTTGTAATCTGAAAATATAAAAACAGCAAGGTAGCAAGTGGCAAAAGTGAGCACAAACGGTATTGCAAAGCTTAGAAACAAGGCCTAGGGTTCATACTTTCACTAGTGCAATCTCTCAACAGTGCTAACATAATTGAATCATATAACAATTCCTCAATGTGCGATAAAGAATCACTCCAAAGTTACTATCAGCGGAGAACATAAGATGAAAGGGTACGAAACCACCTCAAAGTTATCCTTTCCGATCAATCTATTGAGTCATCCCTATAAGTCTCACAAACAGCCCTAGAGTTCGTACTAAAATAACACCATATGATACACATCAACCAACTCTAATGTCACCTAGATACTCCAATGTCACCACAAGTATCCGTGAGTTTATTATTCGATATGCATCAAACAACTTCAGATTCATAATATTCAATCCACACAAAGAACTTCAAAGAGTGCCCCAAAGTTTCTATCAGAGAAAGGAAGATGAAAACGTGTACCAACCCATATGCCTAGATTACCCCAAGGTCACGGGAATCCGTGAGTTGATTACCAAAACATACATCAAGTGACTCAATAGAATACCCCATTGTCACCACGGATATCCACATGCAAGACATACATCAAGTGTTCTCAAATCCAAAGTATTCAATCCGACAATAATGAAACCTCAAAGGGAAAGACTCAATTCATCACAAGAAGATAGAGAGGGAAGAAACACCATATGATCCAACTATATTAACAAAGCTCGCGGTACATCAAGATCGTGCCAAATCAAGAACACGAGAGAGAGACCAAACACATAGCTACTGGTACATACCCTCAACCCCGAGGGTACTACCTCCTCGCCATGGAGACCGTCGGGATGATGAAGATGGCCTCTGGTGATGATTTCCCCCTCCGGCAGGGTGCCGAAAAAGGCCTCCAGATGGGATCACTTCGGTACAAAGGCTTGCGGCAGTGGCGTGGAAGTTCTAGGTTTATTTCTGGGGGTTTCTCTATTTATAGGAATTTTCAGCATTGAAATCATGCGAAGAGGAGTTACGAGGGGCCCACAAGGTATCACGGCGCCACCCCCCAGGTCGTGCCGTGTTTCCTTGTCACCTCCTCGTGGCTCTTTTGGTCCTCCCATGAAGCTTCGGGGGTCTCTTTTGGTCCATAAAAAATCACCATAAATTTTTAGCCCAATCCGAGAACTTTTATTTCTGCACAAAAACAACACCACGGTAGTTCTGCTGAAAACAGCGTCAGTCTGGGTTAGTTCTATTAAAATCATACCAAAACCATATAAAATTGTTATAAACATGGCATGAATACTTCATAAATTATAGATACGTTGGAGACGTATCAGCATCCCCAAGCTTAATTCCTGCTCGTCCTCGAGTAGGTAAATGATAAAAGAAATACTTTATGAAGTGTGAATGTTAGCATAGTGCTTAAGTTTGATCAATAATAATTTCAATCACTTTTCCTAGCATCATAATATGTCATAAACAGTAGCTCATCTCATAAAAAACTTCTCATGATCAAGTAGCAAGCTATTCACATGTTAAAGTATAGACCATAAACTTTCTTGAAAACTAACAAACTATGTTTTCAGTCATCAAACAATTATAATTCATCTTATTTTCAGGAAGGGTCTATGTAAGAGCTTTGTTTTAGCAAATTCCACATACTCAACTATCATTTAGTCTTCCATGATTGCTGACACTCAAAGCATATTTTTAGAACAAACTGTTTCAGTCAAACACATAGGAAGATAGGGGCTTAATGTTTCGCCTCCCAACTTATTTATCTCAGGGATAATGCCAACAATAATAACTCATGATCACCTATATTCAACTAGATATATGTGCCTGGATCATTCCCTACCACATGATGCTTGCCCACTAGAGAATAAATAGAGCGGAATAGGGATGAACATTACTGACTCTTGCATAAAAGTTAATACAGAAAAGTAAAAGATAGGCCCTTCGCAGAGGGAAGCAGAGGTTGTCATGCGCTCTTTATTTTTGGATGTGCAAACTCTTAATGGAAAGGAACGTCACTTTATATTGCCCCTTATGATAGCAACCTTTATTATGCAATCCATCGCTTTTTTTTCTTCACCATCACAAGTTCGTACAAAGCTTATTTTCCCTTCCAATAAAAGATCATACATATTTAGGAGCAATTTTTATTGCTTTTTTGCACCGATGACAACTTACTTGAAGGATCTTATTCAATCCATAGGTAGATATGGTGGACTCTCATGACAAGAAACTGAGTTTAAGGGTTTTTGGATGCACAAGTAGTATCTATTCTTAGTACGAATTTTTGGCTAGCAAAAGATCCTAAGCAAGCACCACATGTTAGAGGATCCATGACAATATAACTTCTATGTGAATATAAACAAACAAAACCCATTACGTTGTCTTCCTTGTCCAACGTCAACTACTTGATCAAGCTTGAAAATAATTAATGGGGGCTCACAATCATACAAGATGTCCAAGATAGTATATTTATATGTAAAATTTCTCTTCCCTCAAAATTCTTTCATGAATTGTTCAAGTGACCAATGTTGTGTTTGCTAACTTTCAATAAATTTCACCACTTATACTTCTTGTATGTGAAGTCATTACTCCCCATTGGACAAGCATATGAAGCATATATAATTTCATATTTATGACATTCAATTCATTCAACAATTCACTCTTAGGATATAAGTGAAACACGAGAGTGAATGACAAACTACTCCAAAAGATTTAAGTGAAGAACAATGAGTAGTTAAACAATTAAGTAGCTATGTGAAGACTCTCTCCAAATAAAGATTTCAGATCCAAGTATTTTATTAAAACAGCAAGCAAAATGAAAAGACACACCAAGAATAGCACAAATCATGTGAACAAATAAAAACTTAGGCTCAAGCGAGACAAACCGATAGTTGTTGATGAAGAAAGGTGGGATGCCTACCGGGGCATCCCCAAGCTTAGATGCTTGAGACTTCCTTGAATATTACCTTGGGTTGCCTTGGGCATCCCCAAGCTTAGGATCTTGCCACTCCTTATTCTCCTCATATCGATATCTCACCCAAAACTTGAAAAGTTCAATCACACAAAACTTAACGGAACTTCGTGAGATATGTTAGTATGATAAAGAGCAAATCATTCACTTCGGTACTGTCAAGATAAGGTTCATAATTGTTCTCACATAATGCCTACTGTACCCTATCATTTCTACAATTTATATTGACCAATATAAGTCATAGAAACTATAAAACAGGCAAACTATGCGTTGAATTACCAATGTTGTGTAAAAACTTCAGCAATTATTGACGTTCCAGTACAGAACCAAAATTCCAGCACTGAACGCAAAAGTTTATGTTTTCAAACAACATCAATTATACTATCATCCAAATCATCCCAAAGGTCTTACTTGGCACTTTATTGAAATAAAAGACACAAAACATGATTACTACAGTAGCTTAATCATGTGAACACACAAAAACAATAGGTATGAATATTGGGTTGTCTCCCAACAAGCGCTTTTCTTTAATGCCTTTTTAGCTAGGGGCATCATGATTTCAATGATGCTCACATAAAAATAAAGAATTGAAACATAACAGGGGCATCATGAAGCATATGACTAGCACGTTTAAGCCTAACACACTTCCTATGAATAGGGATTTTGTGAGCAAACAATTTATGGGAGCAAGAATCAACTAGCATAGGAAGGCAAAACAAGCATAACTTCAAAACTTTCAACACATAGAGAGGAAACTTGATATTATTGCAACACCTACAAGCATATGTTCCTCTCTCATAATAATTTTCAGTAGCATCATGAATGAATTCAAAAATATAACTATCACATAAAGCATTCTTTTCATGATCCACAAGCATAGAAATTTTGTTACTCTCCACATAAGCAAATTTACTCTCATCAATAGTAGTGGAAGCAAACTCAACAAAATAACTATCAAGAGATACTTGATTGACATAATCAAATTGAATATTAAAATCATGATGACAAGTTTTATGGTTATCATTACTCTTTATAGCATACATGTCATCATCATAATCATCATAGATAGCAACTTTGTTTTCATAATCAATTGAAACCTCTTCCAAAATAGTGGAATCATCATTAAATAAAGTCATGACCTCTCCAAATCCACTTTCATAATTATTACAATAAGATTCAACACCCTCCAAAATAGTGGGATCATTAGTACCTAGAGTTGACACTCTTCCAAACCCACTTTCATCAATATAATCATCATAAATAGGAGGCATGCTTTCATCATAGTAAATATTCTCATCAAAAGTAGGGGGACTAAAAATATTATCTTCATCAAATATAGCATCCCCAAGCTTAGGGCTTTGCATATCATTAGCATCATGGATATTCATAGAAAGTATACTAACAACATTGCAATCATGCTCATCATTCAAAGGACTCACATTAAACATTTTATTAAATTCTTCCTCTAACAATTGAGCACAATTATCAGAATCCATATTTTCAAGAAAGACATCATAAAGGTAAAGCATTTGATGCAACTTCAATTCCATTTTTTTGTAGTTTTCTTTTATAAAACCAAACTAGTGAATAAACAAGAAACTAAAAGGTTCAATTGCAAGATCTAAAGATATACCTTCAAGCACTCACCTCCCCGGCAACGGCGCCAGAAAAGAGCTTGATGTCTACTATGCAACAATATTCTTGTAGACTCTATTGGGCCTCCAAGCGCAGAGTTTTGTAGGACAGTAGCAAATTTCCCTCAAGTGGACGACATAAGGTTTATCAATCCGTGGGAGGCGTAGGATGAAGATGGTCTCTCTCAAACAACCCTGCAATCAAATACAAACAATCTCTTGTGTCCCCAACACACCCAATACAATGGTAAATTGTATAGGTGCACTAGTTCGGCGAAGAGACGGTGATACAAGTGTAGTATGGATAGTAGAAATAGGTTTTGTAATCTAAAAATATAAAAACAACAAGGTAACAAGTGGCAAAAGTGAGCACAAACGGTATCGCAATGCTTAGAAACAAGGCCTAGGGTTCATACTTTCACTAGTGCATTCTCTAAACAGTGCTAACATAATTGAATCATATAACAATCCCTCAACGTGCGATAAAGAATCACTCCAAAGTTACTATCAGCGGAGAACATAAGATGAAATTGTTGTAGGGTACGAAATCACCTCAAAGTTATCCTTTCCGATCAATCTATTGAGCCATCCCTATACACTACAAAAAAACACTTCCGTGATGATACGTCTTTGTCATAGTAGGTCACATTTTCTGTCATGCATGTACATCCGTGACGATTTTATGATAGAATCAAGATAGTCATACCTGTGCTATCGTAGAAGTGTTCCATGACAATATTGAAATTATCATCACGGAAGTGTCCACTTCCATGACGATAAATCTCGCGTCACAGAAGTGTTTTCGTCAAGGGTGACCGACACATGGCATCAACCGTAACGGGTCGCCGTTGAGCTATCGGGTTCCGGTTTGGATCCGATAACCCGTTAACAGCCCTGACCAATGGCGATTTTCCACGTGTAAAATTCTCATTGGCCGAAGGAACCACGTGTCAGCTCGGCGTCGCGACAGTTGTCATCCTTTCATTGGACGGCCCAGCCGAAAGCCCACAAGATTTTGCCAGATAAGAGTGGACCGGCCCGTTAACAGCTTGCAATGTTTTGGGCCAAATTACGGCCCATAACAGATATGGCCCGTTAACAGTGCACTGTATTTTTGGCCCATTTATGGCCCGGTTTGTATTACGGCCTGTTAAAGGCCCGTTGAACAGTTTGACCCAGTTCGGCCCGATGATTGTTTCGGCCTGTTAGCGGCCTTTCGTGCACTTGGGCCCTTTTGAGCCGATTTAACTTTTTGCCATTTAACGGCCCGTGCGGCATTTGGGCCCATTTCAAGTAAATGTGACTTTCGGCCTCTTAACGGCCTGTGCAACATTTGGGCCCATTTCTGGTACAAGTGACTTTCGGGCTCGTAACCGCGCGTGCTTCATTTGGGCCCATTTCTGGTACTAGTGACTTTCGGCCTCTTAACGACCCGTGCAACATTTGGGCCCATTTCTGGTACTAGTGACTTTCGGCCTCTTAACGGCCCTTGTCTTCGTGGATAAATTTAAGCCCACTCTGACTATCAGCCTGTTAAAGGCCCGTAAAAGAATTGGGCCTAATTATGGCCCGCTTTGCATCCGGCCTGCTTGCAGCCCATCATGTTATTGGGCCAACCACGGCCCGAGATAAATTTTGGCCTGTGAACAGCCCGTTGTATAATTGGACCTATCATGGGCCGAGCTGTATTTAGGCCTGCTGTCGGCCCGTGAATTGTGCAGATCTAATTTATAGCCTGTTAAAAGCCCATGTTATTTTCTGGTCCAACTAAGGCCCGTGGTTTACTCAGCCTGTTAAAGGCCCTAAACTACTTGGGCCCGGTTTACGCTCAGGCCTGCTAACGGCCCGAGATGATTATGGGCCCACATTTCGACCCACATATAAAGTTGTGGGCCAGCCCGTTTGCGTAGTCTAATTTTTTTATATATAGCACTGACGGACAAATAACGTTTTGGCCCATTGATCTCCATCGAAGCTCCTAGCGACGATAGCATATACAGTAAATAAATTACAGGATAGTGACTAAGAATAAACCTAGACTATACAATAATAGATATTACATCCACTGGGCATCAAAGTTCGCCACCAGTGATAATAAAGCGCAACCAGACAGCGGATTACATACACTGGGCATCACAGGTCGCCACCAGTGCAAATAAACGCGCCGACAAAATAATATACAGAACCGACAACACTTCAACACAGTTCAAGAAAGGTTAGCCCTGCCCGGGAGCTGCAGCGCAAGCAGCTGAGCAAGCTGATGAGACTGCGTTTGTTTGACGCTTATATCCTCCAACTCTAGCTGCATAGCATTAATAAACATCTTGTACTTTTGGTTAATCTTCCATAGAGATTGGAGTTCGAGTAGGAGTTGAGCTGAAGCATGTCTTTCTGCTTGAATTTGAGACTGAAGAAGTCGAACAGATTCAGGCGGCGACTTCATCGAGCTTGTGTCACTGCTATTAGCGAGTAACTTTGACACTACATCAAGACATGACTTTGGGGTTGTATCACTATCCCCAAGATGTGTTGCCTTCTTCCCTGCAATATATGTTAGAGGGACAAGCAATGGTTTTGTCTCACTATCATTGTGGCAGTTCTTCCTGGCGTCAGAGATATCGCTCTAAAAGACAAACAAGAAAACAAATAACAGGTTTTGCACGTATAAGCATCAGTGCTGTCAATTCATCCCATTTCTTATGGGTAAATAAAGAGACACGGTTTAAAATAGCATTAACATCATATGGCATTGTTCATAGTTAAGACATGGCAGGATATGGCATTGTGCAGGAGTGGCTAGCTTCACCACACCACTGGATTAGAGATCAAGAACACAAGCATACATGCGGTGCTAAAGAACGTATAAGCATTAATGGCCAGTGTGCTGTCAATTAATCCCATTTCAGATTGGCAAATAAAGAGACATGATTTAAATAACATTAAAAAAATATGGCATAGTTCATAGTTAAGATATAGCAGGATATGACATTGTGCTGGAGCGGGTAGTTTCACCACACCCCTGGATTACAGATCAAGAACACAAGCATGCATGCACTCTAAAGAAGATCACTTGCTCTGTTTAGTTTCATTTACATGGTATGAATAAGGAACTTGGTTGTACAACTAGAAACTGAAATTGAGAAGGACAAACTTATGTTTATGAAGTTCTTCATAAGAAACTTTAAACATGCAATTTGATGCAAACGCGAAAAATAAATAGCAGTTGCAGTCATGCCTATCCAAATATACTCAACAAAGTTTGAAGGCTCGAGAAGGACAAATTTACGTTAGTAGTGAAAACGGGCTCTATAAAGCCCTTGTCCATGTTGATGGGGGGGGGCAATTCAAGTAGTTTACCACATAATCTTCTTCATAACCATTGCCTTTATTCTACATTTTGTTAAGCGTAAATATAGATGTGATAATATAGGAACAAATGGAGAATATTTAAGCTAAGATGCAGAGTGATGTTACATAATCAACTAGCTAGAAATGTAACTACAGCGGTACAGGCAAAAAGGTACTGACAAGAGCAATGCAGAGCTAAACTTCTTCAGTAGCATTTGTTTTATTCAACATTTTGGTAAGAGTAAATATAGATCTGATAAGGTCTAGAAAATGGAGGGCAAGGGGAAATAAGCTGCAGAGTGATGGTACATGAACAACTAGCTGTCAATATAAGTACAGTGTGAAAGGACAACATGTACTTACAAGAACAATGCAGAGCTAAACTTGTTCATAAGCATTGGGTTTATTCTACATTAATGTAAGCATTAATATAGATCTGATATTTTGGAGCGAACAATGGATAAGCAAGCTATCATGCACACAGATGTCACATAATCAACTAGGTATGAATGTAAGTACAGCGATACAGGGCAGCAGGTACTAATAAGAGCAAAGTAGCGAGCAGCATAGTTGCGATATCCTGTCGTCCATTTCAAACCGTTATTCTTCTTTGAGCAGTTTCCATGCAAAAGAGATCGGTAAGGCACATGCAGAAATGTAGGAGTTCAAATTGTCATGTGATCTCATAGACAGTACCTCTTCCTGGGGACGAGACCAGTGCATAACAAGGTTTTTCCATTCAATATCTTGTAAATTTAGCACAGGAGACTTCACCGAAATTTCGTTTAGAGACTTGCCATCAAAATGTGTTTGCCTCAGGTAACACCGATACTGCTGCAACGTGTCCTTGAAAAGTGCAAGCAACCTTTGCTTGTCATGACTATCCAGATTGACCCTCTCCTATTTAGAAGAATGTAATGTAAATCATTGATGTGTTCAATCAACAGAAAACAAGACAATAATCACCATGAATAATAGCACTTACACCTAAGTGCGACAGGAAGATGTGAAAATGGTGTTTGTCTTCACTATAATCTTCCCATGATGGGAAGATACGCACATGGTTCCTAACAACATTGAAAGCATTGTCTTTTAAACTGGGAATAACTGGAATGGGGTTCCAATCTGCAGGAATTGGGGCACTCTGCAGTTGGAATAACTCTTTTGCCTGTGGATTTGATGTACTTTTTGCTGGATTGGGATTTTTCTGTGGTACGGCTGGTGCTATGGCAACTGAAATCGGCATACCTTTTGCTGGAGTGCGGTTCCTGTGTGGTGGGGCTAGTGGTGTGGCCAGTGGGGTATGGGTACAGTCTACTGGAGTCGGGCCTAGGTTTTGTGGCGCTGATTCTGTAGCCAATATAAGTGGGGTGCTATCTGATTTCTCCGGTACCACCACCTTTTTCAAAGACTTTGTTTGTACTCCTTCAGGTTCTGCAATCACCCTCTTCCTTTTGGATGTCTGATACACAAGAACAACATTTGAATGGAAAAACATGGTATGATGACAGATGGAATAGGTATTGCTAATGGATGGGCATGGCATCTTCACATATATGATGAGTAAACTAAGCAGATGGCGGTGCAACGAATTAGAAGAAATGCAAGACACCTTATGCAAGATACATGCAACCAATAAAACCTTGCCAAATTAGAACAGGCACCTTGATGGGTGAACACGATAGGTGATCTACCTTTGACTGCACGAGCTCATAATAGTCATTAGGAACATATTCTGAACACGAATCTGTAGGTGGGGAGCGTGTGGGTTTCATTCCATCCAGAATGGAACTCAATCCCTTGATGCCAAGTTTGTTAGCCATTGCACTTTTCTGTAGTATTCCTTTGATGCGCGCATTCTCATATTCATTGTGATCATGTTCAATATCTGATATGCATGAAAACAGAAATAGTAGTGAGATTATCTTCGAAATGCATAGGATATCCTAATATAATAGGGGCTCCCTGTAAACCCTTGTGTGCTACCTCTGGAATTCTGATGAGAGAGCCCATGTGTGCTGTAATTTGGTGCGTACATTAATATAATCTGCCACAACTGCTCAAAAAAAAATAGGCTCCCTGTTGGGAGCTCCAGAAGTAATGATAGTTGGCAGATGATAGGTTCAAAATATACTGTATGCAAAGTTTATTGCCAAAGCATGATGACGAGAGCGCACAGAGAAATAGTATTCCCTCATGACTTTATATGTGGCCCATATGCATTTCAAAACTCGCGTAGTAACATTAGCTGACCAATTAAATGTGTCTCTATTTTATTAGTATTTGTATCTTATCAGATTTGAATTTGATAACTAAGCTTTGGAATTATGAGCAGTATGTAGTTTATCTTGAAGGATGGAGTGCTGCTAGTACTACAAGAAGCATCTAGGTAGATAGTAGTGTAGATAAAAGGGGGAAACGATAACATCATAAATAAATCTAGAAAGTGGAACTGGCTCGAAAATATGGGGTTGTATTGCAGCTACTAATCGAAAGCATGTCGATCCCCTACAGGCCAACTCTATTCAATTGAAGGCACACTACTATGACTATCAGTCTAGTCTCTCAAAGGCCACACAGCTCCTAGCATTTCCTGGATATTATGGCAGACCAACTCAAAGTGCTGAAAGCATCTAGCAGAAGTGGCCAATAGACCTGTTTACTGCAGATCTCCCTGCTCCCCTTCCTGACAAGGAACATACAGTACTTATTAAAGAAGAAAAGAAGAGGAACATGTTAAACAATAGAAGAGGAAGCATATTATGGAGATTCCACTTCTTTCTATACATTTGGAAACTAAGCTGATGATAAACCAGGCCACATGCATTTGGAAACTCAAGTGGGAACATTAGCTGACCAATTAAATGTGTCCGTTAACTAATATCATTATCATATTCATGACCCACAAGTATAGGAGATCAATCGTAGTCCTTTCGATAAGTAAGAGTTTTGAACCCAACGAGGAGCAGAAGGAAATGACAAGCGATTTTCAGCAAGGTGTTTTCTGCAAGCACTGAAATTATAGGTAACGAGTAGTTTGATAGCAAGATAATTTGTAACAAGTGATAAGTAGTAATAGTAACTAAGGTGCAGCAAGGTAGCCCAATCCTTTTTGTTGCAAAGGACAGACCGGAACAATCTCTTATAATAAGCTAAACGTTCTCGAGGACACATGGAAATTTCATCTAGTCACTTTCATCTTGTTTGTATGATTCGCGTTCGTTACTTTGATAATTTGATATGTGGGTGGACCGGTGCTTGGGTGCTGTTCTTACTTGAACAAACCTCCCACTTATGATTAACCCCTCTCGCAAGCATCCGCAACTATGAAAGAAGAATTAAGATAAATCTAACCATAGCATTAAACATATGGATCCAAATCAGCCCCTTACGGAATAGTGCATAAACTAGGGTTTAAGCTTCTGTCACTCTAGCAACCCATCATCTAATTACTACTCCACAATGCATTCCCTTAGGCCCAAAGATGGTGAAGTGTCATGTAGTTGACGTTCACATGACACCACTAAGAGAATCAACAACATACATATCATCAAAATATCGAATGAATACCAAATTCACATGATTACTTATGACAAGATTTCTCCCATGTCCTCAAGAACAAAAGTAACTACTCACACATCATACTCATGTTCAAGATCAGAGGGGTATTGAATAGCATAATAGATCTGAACAGATAATCTTCCACCAAGTAAACCAACTAGCATCAACTACAAGATGCAATCAACACTACTAGCAACCCACAGGTACCAATCTGAGATTTTGGGACAAAGATTGAATACAAGCGATGAACTAGGGTTTGAGATGAGATGGTGCTGGTGAAGAAGTTAATGAAGATTGGTCCTCCCACGATGAGAGGGTTGTTGGTGATGACGATGGCTTCGATTTCCCCCTCCTGGTGGGAAGTATCCCCGGCAGAATCGCTTCGCTGGAGAGCAAAAGTGCTCCTGCCCAAGTTCCGCCTCGAGACGGCGGCGCCTTGTCCCGAAAATCTTCTCCCCATTTTTTCTAGGGTAAATGGGCTTACATACCAGAAAATGGGGACCGGAGGCTGGCCAGGGGCCCCATGAGCCACAAGGGCGCGCCGGGGGGGGGGGGGAGGTGGCGCGCCCTGGTGCCTCATGGGCCCCTGGGTGGCCCCCTCTGGTACTTCTTTCTTCCAGGATTTTTTATTTATTCCAAAATAAATCTCCGTGAAATTTCAGCTCATTTGGAAATGTGCAGAATAGGTATCTCTGACATAGCTTTTTCAGGTCCAGAATTCTAGCTGCCGGCAATCTCCCTCCTTATGTAAATCTTGCATGTTAAGAGAGAAAAGGCATTAGAATTGCTCCACAAAGTGTTATATTGATTTAAAACACTATAAATAACAGTAGGAAAACATGATGCAAAATGGACGTATCAACTCCCCCAAGCTTAGACCTCGCTTGTCCTCAAGCGAAAGCCGATATCGATAATCATGTCCACATGTTTAGAGAGAGAGGCGTCGATACAAACAAAATACAGACATAGTAGCATCATGATCATTATTATAACAACAATATTTATTATCATAGAACTTCTCATGAGCAAGTGACAATTCATCACAACAACGAAGTATAAGGCATTAATTTTCTTGAAAACTAACAAACTATGTTCTCAGTCAACAATGCAATTGCAATTCATCATATTTTCAGGAAGGGTCTCATATAGGAGCTTTTTAGCAAGTCCACATACTCAACCATCATTTAGTCTTCTATGATTGCTAACACTCACAACATATATATGGAGCAAAAAGTTTCAGCCAGACACATAGATAGATAGGGGCTTATAGTTTCGCCTCCCAACTCATTCACCTCAAGGGTGATGTCAACAATAATAACTCATGATCACTCATATCCAACTGGATATATATGCCTAGATCTTCCCCACCACATGATGCTTGCAAAAGAGAAAAATAAAAAGGAATAGAGGAGAACACTATTGACTCTTGCATAAAAAGGTAAATACATAAAAAGTAAAAGATAGGCCCTTCGCAGAGGGAAGCAGAGGTTGTCATGCGCTTTTTGTTTTTGGATGCACAAGCTCTTAATGCAAAGGAACGCCACATTATATTGCCCCTTGTGATAGCAACCTTTATTATGCAATCTGTCGCTTTTATTTCTTTACCATCACAAGTTCGTACAAAGCTTATTTCCCCTTACAATAAAAGTTCATACATATTTAGAGGCAATTTTTATTGCTTTTTGCACCGATGACAACTTACTTGAAGGATCTTATTCAATCCATAGGTAGGTATAGTGGACTCTCATAGGATGAAACTGGGTTTAAGGTTTTTGGATGCACAAGTAGTATCTCTACTTGGTGTGGATTTTTCGCTAGCAAAGATATTTGGCAAGCACCACATGTTAGAGGATCTAAGTCAATATAACTTCTATGTGAATATAAGCAAACATAATTCATTACGTTGTCTTCCTTGTCCAACGTTAACAATTTGACATAAAATACTTAATGGGGGCTCACAATCACAAAAGATGTCCAAGATAGTGTATTTGCATGTGAATCTTCTCTTCCCTTATTAATTTTTTTCATGAATTGCATCATTAACTAATGCTATGTTTGTCAACTTTCAATAAATTTTACCACTTATACTTTTCTTTATGTAATGTCATCACTTTCCATAAGATTAGCATATGATATTTTTCATTATTTTCATTGCTAGGATTGAAACAAAAAGGTAAAGAAGCAAAAACTCAAACTACTCTTTATTATATAACTCTCAACTCGATTACATAGATAGATCACGAAACTAGCACTCAAAAATAGATCATACTAAACTTTTATTCAGCTAAATCACGAAATAACTAAGGATCGAACTAAAAATAGGTAAAGATAATAAAAGTGATGGTGATACGATACCGGGGCACCTCCCCCAAGCTTGGCACAAGCCAAGGGGAGTGCCCATACCCATGTACTCAAGTCTCCTTCTTCGGTGATGGTGGTGGTGATGAAGTGATGGGCTTGTCCTCCGGCTTCCATGGCATAGGTTCCCCATCATAAAAGGATGAACGAGTCTTCGGAGTCCTGAAACTTGCAGCTAAACTCATACCTTTGAATCTGGCCTCATATTCATAGTTCTGGTTTTGAAGATCATAGATTTGGCCTTGGAGATGGTTAATTCATTTGTGGAGCTTGAAGACGACGTCCCCCATTGATTGGCCATCCACCTTGTGATCGCGGGTGAATTCCGTGATCATGGAGTGGTTGGCACTGAGTCCATGCTCGACCATCCCTTGGCACTTGAAAATCTCTTGCTCCACCGCTTCGAGCCTGTCCTCCACGCTCCCGGTCTTGTTGGGTCCTTGAACATCCCGGATGTGAAGCATCCCCTCACGCATCTTGATGGCTTGAGGGTGTTTCATCACCTCCGGTAGGTAGGGTTGATGACCTTCTCGTAGAATTTGTCCTTGGAAGAGCATGGTGGAGCCATAGCGATCTAGATCTGTCAGAAAAATAGCACGAAACAAGAACAGAGGAGAAACTTGTGATGCGGTGGTCAAAACATCTGGGAGTATATATAAAGAATTTTTATCTTGCAAAACAAGTATTCCAGAAGAAAACGGAGTCGGGAAGGCTCACGAGGGGCCCACGAGCCACCAGGGCGCGCCTGGGGGGGGGGGGTGGCGCGCCCTGGTGCCTCATGTGCACCTCGTGGGTCCCCTCGGCTGTTTCTTATTTTTGTATTTTTTCTAATATTCCAAAACTGACAGAAAGTATTTTTATGGAATTTTTGGAGTCGGTTTACTTACCGTATCACATACCTCTTCCTTTTCAGGGTTCTGGAGCATTCCGGAAGGACTCTTCGATGTGCTCCTCCGGTGTAATTGTTTCAATAATATTAGTTTCAACATTAATTGGGGTAACTGAGATATAATGCTTGATTCTTTGACCATTCACCACCCTCGGATTGGTGCCTTTGGCGTTATTGATCTTAATGGCTCCAGAGCGATAAACTTCCTCGTTGATATACGGTCCTTCCCATTTAGAGAGAAGTTTTCCCGCAAAAATTCTAAAACGAGAATTGTACTATAGAACATACTCACCTACATTGAATTCCCGTTTTTGAATTCTTCTATCATGCCATCTTTTAACTTTTTCTTTAAATAGTTTGGCATTTTCATAAGCTTGGGTTCTCCATTCATCTAGTGAGCTAATATCAAATAACCTCTTTTCACCGGCATGTTTAAAATCATAATTGAGTTCTTTGATTGCCCAATATGCTTTATGTTCTAACTCAAGAGGTAAATGACATGCTCTTCCATAAACCATTTTATAAGAAGACATACCCATAGGATTTTTATAAGCAGTTCTATAAGCCCATAATGCATCGTCATGTTTCTTAGACCAATTCTTCCTAGATCTATTGACAGTCTTTTGCAAAATTAACTTTATTTCTCTATTGCTCAATTCAACTTGACCACTTGATTGAGGGTGATAAGGAGATGCAATTCTATGGTTGACATCATATTTAGCAAGCAATTTACAGAAAGCACCATGAATAAAATGTGAACCACCATCAGTCATTAAATATCTAGGGACTCCAAACCTTGGGAAAATAACTTCTTTAAGCATTTTAATAGAAGTGTTATGATCAGCACTACTAGTTGTAATAGCTTCTACCCACTTAGTAATGTAATCAACAACAACTAAAATATGAGTATACCCATTGGATTTAGGAAAAGGTCCCATATAATCGAATCCCCAAACATCAAATGGTTCAATAGCAAGTGAATAATTCATAGGCATTTCCTGACATCTACCAATATTACCAATTCTTTGACATTCATCACAAGATAAGACAAACTTACGCGCATCCTTGAAAAGAGTAGGCCAATAAAAACTAGATTGTAATACGTTGTGTGCAGTTCTGTCTCCCGCATGGTGTCCTCCGTAAGCCTCGGAATGACACTTCCGTAGGATTTGTTCCTGTTCATGCTCAGGTATACAACGTCTAATAATACCATCTACTCCTTCTTTATAAAGATGTGGGTCATCCCAGAAGTAATGTCTTAAATCAAAGAAGAACTTTTTTTTGTTGGTATGTAAAACTAGGTGGTATAAATTTAGCAACAATATAATTAGCATAGTCTGCATACCAAGGAGTATTATGAGAAGCATTTATGACATCTAATTGTTCATCAGGAAAATCATCATTAATAGGAAGTGGGTCATCAAGAACATTTTCCATTCTAGACAAATTATCTGCTACGGGATTCTCAGCTCCCTTTCTATCAATAATATGCAAGTCAAATTCTTGTAGCAATAGAACCCACCTAATGAGTCTAGGTTTAGCATCTTTCTTTTCCATAAGGTATTTAATAGCAGCATGATCGGTGTGAACAATTACTTTAGAATCAACTATGTAAGATCTGAATTTATCACATGCAAACACAACTGCTAGAAATTCCTTCTCAGTAGTAGCATAATTTCTTTGAGCACTATCTAGAGTTTTACTAGCATAATGGATAACATTTAATTTCTTATCAACTCTTTGTCCTAGAACAGCACCAACAGTATAATCACTAGCATCACACATAATTTCAAAAGGCAAGTTCCAATCAGGTGGTTAAATAACAGGTGCAGAGGTTAAGGCTTTCTTAAGTGTTTCAAAGGCTTCTACACAATCATCATAAAAAACAAAGGGAACATCCTTTTGCAAAAGATTAGTAAGAGGCCTAGAAATTTTAGAGAAGTCTTTAATAAACCTTCTATAGAAACCAGCATGACCAAAGAAACTTCTTATACCTTTAATATCTGTAGGACATGACATTTTCTCAATTGCATCTACTTTAGCCTTATCTACTTCAATACCTTGTTCAAAATTTTTATGCCCCAAGACAATATCTTCATTCACCATAAAGTGGAACTTCTCCCAATTCAAGACAAGATTAGTTTGTTCACATCTCTGCAAAACTCGATCAAGGTTGCTTAAGCAATCATCAAAGGAAGTCTCGTAAACGGAAAAATAATCCATGAAAACCTCAACAATCTTTTCACAAAAGTCAGAGAATATAGCAGTCATACATCTTTGAAAGGTAGTAGGTGCATTACATAAACCAAAAGGCATACGTCTATAAGCAGAAGTTCCAAAAGGACAAGTAAAGGTGGTTTTCTCTTGGTCGGCTTGTGATACAGGTATTTGAGAGAAGCCAGAATATCCATCAAGAAAATAAAAGTGTGTATGCTTGGATAATCTTTCTAACATTTGATCAATAAAAGGTAAGGGGTAATGATCTTTTCTAGTGGCTTTGTTTATTTTTCTAAAATCAATTACCATCCTATAACCAGTTACAATTCTTTGTGGAATGAGTTCATTTTTATCATTAGGAGCAACAGTAATGCCTCCTTTCTTAGGGACACAATGTACGGGACTTACCCATCTACTATCAGCTATGGGATAAATTATACCTGCTTCCAGAAGCTTTAATATTTCAGTTCTTACCACCTCCTTCATCTTAGGATTTAATCATCGTTGGTGGTCGACAATTGGTTTAGCATCAGGCTCCATATTAATTTTGTGCTGACATAGAGTGGGACTAATGCCCTTAAGATCATCAAGAGTATATCCAATAGCAGCATGGTGCTTCCTCAGAGTTTTCAGTAATCTCTTTTCTTCATGCTTTGAAAGGTTAGCACTAATAATAACAGGATATATCTTCTTTTCGTCTAGATAAGCATATTTCAATGTATTAGGCAATTGTTTCAATTCAAATACAGGGTCACCCTTAGGTGGAGGAGGACCTCCAAGAGTTTCAACAGGCAAATTGTGTTTAAGGATGGGTGGTTGATCAAAGAACATCTTATCTATTTCATTTCTTTCATTCATATGCATATCATTTTCATGGTCTAGCAAGTATTGTTCTAACGGATCAGTAGGAGGTACGGCAATAGAAGCAAGACCAATAATTTCATCTTTGTTAGGCAATTCTTTATCATGAGGTTGTCTACGAAACTTAGAGAAATTAAACTCATGAGACATCTCACCAAAATTAACACTAACAATTTCTTTAGTGCAATCAATCTTAGCATTAATAGTATTCAGGAAAGGTCTACCAAATATAACTGGACAAAAGTCATCTTGTAGTGATCCAAGAACAAGGAAATCAGTAGGGTATTTGATCTTACCACACAAGAGTTCAATGTCTCTAACAATTCCAAGCGGTGAAATAGTATCTCTATATGCGAGCTTAATAGTAACATCAATATCTTCAATCTCAACAGGTGCAATATCATTCATGACTTCTTGATAGAGAGTAAATGGAATAGTGCTCACACTAGCACCCAAATCACATAAACCATGATAACAATGATCTCCAATTTTAACAGAAATAACAGGCATGCCAACTACAGGTTTATTCTTATCTTTTGGATCAGGCTTAGCAATTCTAGTAGCCTCATCACAGAAGTAAATAACATGCCCATCTATATTATCGACCAAGAGATCTTTAACCATAGCAACATTAGGTTCAACTTTAATTTGTTCAGAGGGTCTAGGTGCTCTAATATTACTTTTGTTAACCACAGTTGAAACTTTAGCATGTTCCTTAATCCTAACAGGAAAAGGTGGTTTCTCAATATAAGCAGTAGGCACAACTGGATCAACATTGTAAATAATAGTTTCTTCTTTAACTATAACATGTTCCTCAATCTTTTCTTTAATATGGGGATGATATTTAAACCACTTCTCTTTAGGGAAGCGTGGTAATTTGGAATGTGACGGGAAATAGAGTGGGAAGTAGGAGGCCAATTTCGTTTTGATTGGTGTGAACAGGTTTGCAACTTCATGCCACTCAAGGATTTTCATGAGGGAAGATAATATGACTTCTTCAAATATTGGAAATAGAGTGGGAAGTAGGAGGCCAATTTCAAAATGGTATTTGAATTTTCAAGTTTTGCCTTGCCTTCATTTCAAAATGGCATTTGAATTTTATTTCAAAAATCCCTGACAAAATACTTTGATCAAAAAGTATGAGAGGAGGTAACATGACCCTTCAAAAAGTCAGAATAAATAATGCCAAAATATTTGAAAGCCCAACTTGGATTTTATTTGAATTTTCAAAAAAATGATTTTTATAAATTATTTACTTGCCCCCTGAAAAATAGTTCATATTTCAGGAAATATTTTTCTGAACATTTTGATTTATAATATGTCTATATAATATTTTGTATTTATTTTATTTTATCTCTTTTCTGTTTCTGTTTTATTTTTAAAAAGAAAAAATGCCAGAGGCCTTTGGCCCAATAGACCAGGCCACCCCAAGCCCAGCCGTCCCCTCTCTTCTTTTTTTTCCTGGGCGCAGCCCACTTTCCCTTTCCTGTTTTTCTTTTTCCTTTCCTTTCTTCTTCCTTCCTTTTTTCTTCTCTGTTTCGTGTTTCCTTACATAACATGAACAGAATCCCTCTCTCCCGGGATTTGATCTTCAATTGATTCTTTTCTTCTAAATTCATGTCCTATAAATAGAGCCCCTTCCCCTCGACCAATTCCCCTAAAAAAATCTCGCCAATCCCTTCCATATCGTGCTATAGATCGCTGTTTCCGTCGCCGCCCGCATCGAATCTCCGCGGACGCGTCCTTTGACGGTGAGCATCCCTTTGACCTATCCTTCTGCCATCCTTCGTCTCTCAACGTGTTGAATCCGTTTGACAACTTGTTTTGGTCCGTAGTTCGCCGGAGCATCGCCATCTTTAACCCAACGCCGCCCGGAGCTCCGAGTTCATACCCGCACCGCCACTGCCCCTCGCCTCTTCCTCCACCCTGCGCCCCCAGGACCAAAGGAGGACTCCCTCCCCTACCCCTCCGACACCAGCGCCACCCCAACCCCTACGCCGAGTGCCCCCCCCGCCGGCCGACCCTGCTCCTCCCCCACGGTGAGCACACATGCACGCCTCCTCTCTATACTCCTTTCCTTCTCCTTTTTTTACTAGACCATTTTTTTATGTTGGTTAACTTTGGTTCACTGTAGATCTAAAGAAAACAGTTGGTTTAGTCAAATGCCCCAGATTTCTTAAGTCTCGGCCATCCTTTCTTACATCTCGAACAAACAGGTAGCCAAAACATGACACGTGTCAGCCAAGAATATCCCGTAATTCAATTTTTTCTAGAAAAATAGCACTTAGAAAATTCATATCAATTAGTCTACTTATCCAAATTGATTGATTCAAAAGCCTACAGCTTCACAAAAATATGTAGTTTCTGTTGGATGCAAAAAATAATAATTTATGTTTGACCTTTTTAAATTTGAATTTGCTCAAATTTTCTCAAATCACTAATTTGGTAATATCTTGAGTTTGAAAATAGATTTTTATTTGATTATTTTTGTTAGTTGTCACTAGGACATTTGTTAATCCAGTGGCGCTTCACAATTTATTTTTGGTCTATTTTAAAATTGTTCATTTGCAAAAACAGTACTGTTTTAGAGATTGCTAGGTTAAATTTTATTTCTTTTAGTTTTATTTGTTTTCAATTATTTCTTTTGTCATTTTTGACAAAGTATTTAATGTTTCTGTTAGTCAACAATAGCCACTTTTATTTGTAGTTAAAATAATTTTTTATTATTTTTGTTTTGCATGAAAACTTGTTTTGATCATAAGTGGAGTTTTATAATAGCTTTTAGGTTGATTCTTTTTGCTAGGGAAAAATAGTATAAAATACTTTCTGTTTATTATTTAGTTTTATATTTTGTTTTCTATTAAGTATTAGTTTAGTGATTTTCTTTGCTGTTAAAATTATATTTAGGACAAAACTATTCTTGTTGATTGTGACTAAGTCATAGAGATTTATTATTAGTTTTCTTTAGTGATTTTATTTTTGGATTTTCTCTTTGGACTTTATTTGGTTTTCTTATTGATTTCTTTATTGATTTATTTTGTTGCTTTTATTTTGATTAAGTGTATTATGATTGATAGAATTGATTGCTGGAATGATTGCTTATGTGAATACTATGTTTCATTATATAGATTTTATCGGAGTGACGAATAGTTTTATCAAGTATTTCTGGGAGTGTTATAATCTTCATCAAGTAATACCAGGCAAGTTTACTTTGACTATACTTTCATACCTATGTTTTTATTTGCATTAGTGTCACCTTTTCGACATCCCTCGAGTAGTATATTGAATCTTGTAGTTGGGTAGAAGCATGAGGTAGGAACCCACACCATTGTTACTGGGCCCCGGGAATGTTGTTTATGTTATGCTACGCTATCATAGACGGGGATAGGTATGAGTGTTCGTGAGTGGTGTGAGAAGGAGGACTCTACGTCAATGACGACGACTTCAAGATGGCAACGTTGAGGCCTACATCTACAAGACCTCAAGACTTCAAGACTCGAGACAATAATTCAATATACCTCTGGGTGGAGGATGGTTTAGACGGGCATCGTGGGAAAAACCCATTGGATGACCCGGTTCGACGGGCATCGTGGGAAAACCCAGTGGATACCCCGGGATGCATGGAGAAGCGCCATGACATCTTGCGGAAAGCTTCACCCAGGCTCAAAGAGACGGAAGAATACTTCATGACCGAAAGCTTACCTGTGCGCCACAAGTCATTATGGGCTCTGGCTTGGTTGACCTTAGTTGTGACTCTGGCGAGGCAGTTGCTAGCAGATGTAGACGAACGGTAGGGTTGGATGGGCATTATCCGTGGTCTGGGAAACATTCTGAAAGACCATGTTTCATTCGTCCTATTCTCGAACACCCGGCAGTGCGAGGACATAAAAGGAGGGAACGATTCTTGTGGGTAAAGTGCACAACACTCTACAGAGTTAAAACCTAATCGATTAGCCGTGTCCCCGGTTACGGACAATTTGAGCCTCTGGACTTGGATCTATCTCTGAACTCTCAACACCGGACTGAAAACTAATTGTGGGCAACTTATGATACTTATGGGCTATGAGACATCGGTTGGCGGAACCATGTCATAGTAGATACCTCTGCAGTAAAGACTCCTGAATTATTCCTTTGTTGTAGGAATAATAAAACCAGCTTTTATGCAAAAGAAACTCAGACACAGAGCCTCAAAGCCTTATTGCATATAGAATAGTCTTTATCATCTGCTTCATGTAGGAGATATGCCCTAGAGGCTATAATAAATGTTATTGTTTATCTCCATGTTCATAATTATGTTTATGTTCCATGCTATAACTGCTATGGTTCTCGAGTCTACAATAACCACGAGGCTCGGAGGAAGACTCATATGCACGTGTGGAATAATAAATGGCAAAATGTATTCCTAGTCTGGCCTCTAAGACTAGCTCAAGTGTTGCATGATGGTTTTGTTTTCCTGATCATAGGCATGTCTATGCCGGCAACTTTGAGGGCACAATGTTAGGAGAACACTTGTGTTGAATCGACCCGAATTGATGTTATGCTATGAGATACATTCGTCACAAGTTAATGGTTAATAACACAGAGAAAGTTAATGTTTGCATAATTCCTTAGACCATGAGAGTGTTGAGTTTCTTCATGCTTGCTTCATGAACTTTGGGTTTGTTAAACGTCATCCGTAAATGGGTGGCTATTACGGCAGCTTACGGGTTCATGGAAAAGTATGTCAAGTAACTTGATAGCTCCGACGATGGAGAGATATCTCTAGGCCCTCTCGGTGTTACGGTATCCATCATCGTCTGGCCAGACACATTGTGATTTGATCACTGGGATGCTGGAACGTGGAAACGAGACAAGAGAACAAAACCGGTAACGAGGTAACTGGCATAGTGGACAAGTTGTTGATCCACGGGGATGCCGATGTTTCTCACCTCGGGTATTTGTAACATATCGTGAAGCAACATGAATAGCACGCGGCAACTGGAGGTTCACTCGAATATTCATTCGTGTGGGTATAGGGGTCAATATGGGTGTCCACGGCTTCGATGTTGATCATTGATCGGAAAGTGTTCCGGTCATGTATATACTTCACCGAACCTATAGGGTCACACACTTAAGGGGTCATCTATCTGCTGAATACTAGACAGGGAGTCTGAGAGAAAGTCACCGGAAAAGTTTCGGAGACAACGGAAAAGTTCCGGAGAGAACACCAGAATAGTTTCGGTAAAACTGAAAAGTTGTTTCAGGGTATACCATTAAGTCAAATTGGTTTCGGCACACGTCTGGAAATTCTTGGAGGGTGCCAGAATCGTTCTGGAAACTTCTGGGATTTTTCCGGAGGAAAAACCGGAAATGTTCCGGTGCAGCCGGAACCGCTATGGTAGCTTTTCGCTGAAGAAAAACATTGTTCCGGAATAGTTTTGGAATGTGTTCAAAATTGTTTTAGTGGGTACTAGAATTATTCTAGGCACACAGAAATAATTTGGGATTTAACGGACGCAGAAAAATGTCTTCATGAATAGTGAAAGTGCTTTTTGGGTTTTTCTTCTAGAAGAAAATCACTTTTGGTGAGAGATAAAGGTGTGTGAAAGGTGGTGGGCCCCCCCAAAGGGGGCAGCACCAAATTTCGTCCATGGTGGTGTGTGGGGGGGGGGGGGGCTTGGGGTTTCCTTCGACCTCATGGTGGATATGTTCTACACACACCCTTATGTGGCATTTGGGTGAAAAGATCTTGAGCCCCTTTTGGTCTTTTTACCCCTTGCCTATACCCCTTGCTCCTCCTATAAATAGAGGTGGTGAGGGCTCTCCAAAATGATCCCTTGCTCTCATACACATGCCATAGACTTGTCTGGCTTCTCTCTCCCTCCCAGCGAAATAGTTTCGTAGAGCCGAAAGGCTGTCTGGGTTCCGGTGGGAACTAGTTCTGGACGGCGAAGTCCTGCCGGATAGATGACACCGTATGTGTGCAACTCTGTAGAGAGATCGTAGTTTCGGTCTTAGTTCGAGAGTGCCTCCCGAAGGGCTGTCCGAGTGACCGTCCGAGTTTCGAGGGTCCTCCCGAAGGGCTGTCCACGACACCGTCCGACCGCCTCCCGGAGGGCTGTCCGAGGGGCAGACGAGGGAGTACATACTCGCGGTTGGGAGGTTGTAAAATCCTAGCTGCGGGGATCTGCACCGCCGATCGTCATCGACTCTACTTCTGCTGCGCTATGAGTCGGTAACGAAAAAGATCAAACCTTGTATGCAGTCTTCATAGTGGTCCTGGGTTGGTGCGTATGTCGGAAATTTTTTGTTTTCTGCTGCATTCCCCAACAGTGGCATCATGAGCCGTGCTATGCGTAGATGCAGGTTGCGATCTAGAATACATAGAGATGTATGGGTGTTGCACAATATAATTTGTAGTAGATGAGTTCTACTGCTGATAATTAATTGTGCGGGTAGCAGATGAAATCTATTACCCGATGTTCTTGTTACTTCCCTGGAATTTGCATATTTCTGATCTTGATAACAGCATGGTGGAGTTTCAAAGTTCTGGCGATCCGCGATCCTGATTGATCAACGAAGTGCTAACAGTTCTTTGAATTCCACCGTAGTTAGAGAGAAAGATGAAATTTCGCAGACGAAAGGGCAATGCAGATATGATCTGCACGGGGGTCATGCGTATGACAAAGTTCAGTATGGGGTTCGAGATTTTATTATCTCGTGTTTCATACATCCCGCAATGTTAATCTAGCGACTTGAATAAATCATACTTCATGATGGATGTTGGTAGCTTCGGTTTGTTTCGAAACCTTAGAAGCCACGTAAAATGAATTTTGTATGAACCGATTAGAGGCGTCTAACTTGGTTTTGCAGGATGAGATAAGATGTGCATGTGATGTGGTATATCAGTTCTCATATTAATTTGATTATGTATGAGATGACTATATAATGTAAATTAACATGACCTGCGTGTCATGATTCGGCATGATGGCTGGAGCCATAAGATTGTCACTTTAATGACCTGCGTGTCAACCTTAAGTAATGCACTTATTTTATTAGCTATAGAGATAGCAATATTATCTGGTGCATCGACAAGGTGGTGGCAATCTTCGCAAAGGTGAACACCGACGCGAATGTCGAAGACGAAGAAATACAAGACTTCTCCATCAGAAAGGGCTATACCATATCATGCTATTATGAATTGCCTGAGATGTTTATCCCTTATGATGCACCCTTCTTGATTGTGCGGTAGTTGCTTTTATTAGGGTGATCTCTCACAAAAATATCAAGTAGTTAGTGTTCTCCCAAGTGTAGCACCGTCACGGCACCTAACTTCTCGGAGTGCGTCATGTCTCCATGAGTACAAACGATTAGAGAAGTGTGGGGCGGGTGAGGTCAGACCTCGCAGCGAGATCACTTGGTTGTCTTGACGTTCTGGCTTGATCATCCTAAGCTCGGAACACACCCATCGAAAGATGAACAAGAATCACATAGAGATGTGATTGGCAAGTTGGCCTACCGATTAAAATTCTCGTCATTAGTGATGTCCACATCAATGGCGTTGAATTGAAATGCGGGTCTTGTATCACTCACAATCAATTATGAGAGATATTGATTTGAGTGGGAGCGCACTGTAGAATTAACTTGTTTAATTCTCAGTGCAATTAATTGTGAACTTTGTCTAAGTGAAATTTGCATAATAGTTGTAGAATAATGGCTCGCATTTCCACCTTCCCTATTAAATTTTCAATAGCTGTTAATTATCTGGTTAAAACTTTACGGTTGGTAACGTAATGTGAGGATTATCCTCAAAAGTGCCGAGAAGGACTTTGTCCTATCGCATGCTTTTGGTATTCTGCCGCTAATGCTATGGATAATGTGACACTCATCCTTCGATCCAAAAGCTAGAATTCCGTTACGATCAAGTGCAATGTGTTTGCTTCCATGAGACCCGAACTTCAAAAAATTGGGATAGCTATGTGATATTCATGGGACTGAAAATCATTTTTAGACACAAACAAAGGCTAAAAGATATGGGATATCCAAAGCAATGTTTGTTTTGCAAACTGTTAGTAAAAGTGTTTACTATGCATTTGACTAATAATAGAGGGATCCAGAAGAACGCCTATCATGTGATGAAGGTGAATAAAACAACAACTTAAAGAGGAAGGAAATGTCCGAAGGGTGTTAGAAAGACTTTCACGCCTAGGAAGTCCGGGGCTAACACCACTCTTAAGTTGAGTGCTTCTTCTGAGAGTAGGAGAAATACTGAAAGTTAAACTGTTAGAAGTATAAAGGCAAAAAGAGAGAAGATTGGAATATCCAGGTCATGTATGAATGTCATACAAGTTATTGATGTATGGAAGGCTGGTCAAAAGAAATAGTTCTTGAGAATCCTGATTAAACATGTTAGTCACTTATTCTTGGGTATTGTGAGTTGATCACAAAGATACCCGCTCGATTGCATTCTGTTGTGACTCGATGCAAGAACTACTACGGCCTAAAAGACTTGCCGGAGTGAGGTTTAGATATGCGCTGAGAACATAGTAAAAGTTGCTATACTTGGTACATTACCTATGTATTTATTTTCATAATTCATTTTAGAGTTTTATACACTCTAGCCCATTGCATAAAGTATCTTGCAAGAAGGTTGTTCATAAGAGAACTTTTGATGTTCAGTGTTATGAATAACATAAGAGCCATACTTCCATCATGGATGGGATGTATGTTATGAATATTGATAATAATATATTACCTCCGTATTTACTTTCATAATTCATTTTAGAGTTTTACACACTCTAGCCCATTGCATAATGTTTGTTGCAAAAGGGTTGTTCATAAAAGAACAATTGTTGTTCAGTGTTATGAATAACATAAGGGCCATACTTCCATCGTGGATGGGATGTATGTTATGAATATTGATGGTAATATGATACATCCATAACACTGACACTAAATGTCGCAAGACTAAGAGAATACCACACATGTGTGGCACTGCATTTGGTCACATTGGAGAAACCCGCATGGAGAAATTCCATAATGATGGATTTTGAAGTCGTTTGATTATGTATCATCTGACACTTGCAACTTTCCTCCGAAAAGTGAAGTGACTGAAATACCATTCACAGGCCATAAGAAACTAGCAACGAACTTATTGGTGATCATACATTTTGATGTATGTAGTCTGATAAATGTTGTTGCTGGCAGTGGATTTGTCTATCTTCTGAAATGACTCAAGTAGATATATGGATATTTACTTGATGAGACGTAAGTCTGGATCTTTTGAAATCATTCATAAGGTTTTCAAAAATGAAGTAGAAATTATTGTAACAAGAAAATTATGTTTCTGCAATTTGATTGCGAAAAGGAATATTTGAGTTACAAGTTTAGCGAATGTCTGATGAGTTGTGAAAAGAGTTTCATAACTTACACCTCCCGGAACTCCACTGTGAGTGGTACGTCCGTGAAGATGTATTCAAACCATTTATGTCATGGTAAGATCAAAGATGACATAAATCAATTTGCCATTATCCCTTTTAAAGGTAATGCTTTAGAGACTGCGGCTTTTACACTGAAAAGAGCGCCACCAGGTCTGTTGAAATGACGCCATGGTATGGTATGCCCAACCATGCTTTGTCTTTCTTAAACATTTGGAATATGGGGCTTGTGTAAAATATTTACAAACCTATTCCAAATCAGACAAGTACTACTTTGTAGGTTATCCCAAGTAATTGGGAATTCCTCCACCACTATACCGAGGCAAAAAGGTTTGCCACCAAGAACAGTATGCTTTTAAAGAGAATGGTTCTTGCAAAAAGGTGAGTGGGAGAATAGTGCAACTCGACGAGATAACAGTATCTTCGTCGTCAGATCAAAGGAAAGAAACCTTGGAAGTAATTCCAGAGTTTCCTATTGCGACTGATACGGAAGCCTCTACATGAGATGTATGGACTTCGATCGAACTTGCAGCTGAACCACGTAGGCAAAACTCATGCAAACCTCTCAGGTGCGCAAGCGAGATATTGTTGTTAGACAACAGTATACCTACGATACACAAGGAAGCGTTGATGGGCCCTGACTCCGGAATTGGCTAAATGCCAATACAATCCGAGATAATTTCCATATAAATGATTCAAGATCATATCTTGATGAACCCTTCGGAAGACTTAGAGTCTAACGAACATTTATGAAACTATAAACTGATGTGGATAAAATGTTTTATCCATAAAGTTCAACTTGTTGCAATAACAAATTCAAGGAGTTGACTACGATGAGATTGTCTCACCGTAGCGATGCTTAAAGTCAGATCGGGTTAAACTAGCGATTAATACATATTTCAATCTTGAGATATGATACATGGATGCCAAAAGGATTTCCATATGATGGAAATGCAACCTAGGACTTGCATGTGGTATAGTCCAAAGTATTTTGTCAATCCAGAGGATGCTAGTAAGTATGCAAACTTCAGAGTTCCAGCAATGGACAGAAGAGAGCAAAATGGAGTTGGAATCTTCGTTTTTGATGAAATAGTCAAAAGCGTTTGATTTCATCAATGGGTAACGAAGATGCTTGTGGTTACAAGAAAGTAAGTGGGAGCATAATAATATTTCTAAAAACTTTGTGTGCTTGACACATTGTTGATTGGAAATAATATAAATTTCTTGACACGAATTAGGACTTCATTGAAAATAGTTTTTCGATGAAGTGCTTGGGATAAAAAGCCTTGATATTAGGCATATTTATCTATGAGATAGAATTGCCTAATTGGCTAAGCCAAAAATACATATTGACAAGATGCTAAAACAGTTTAGCATAAAAGCGCCAAGGAGTGATTCTTGCCGAAGTCACATGGAAAGAGTTTTGCAAGACTCGGTGTCCCAAAACACTGATGAGCAAAATACATGATGGAGATTCCACACACTTTCGTGTTTGGATTAATCATGTATTCCATAGTATGTAAAACAACCAGATATGTCCAGTACTACCAAGGAGTTGCGAGTAAAGATACCCAAGTGATCAAAGTACTGATCATAAGACAACAGTGAAAATTGTCATTAAGTACTATAGTGGTACTGATGACATGTTTTCTCGCAAGCAGAGATTATGAAGTGCTCGTTGTAAGAAATTACATCGATACAGTCTTCATTAATGCTCCATGCGATTTTCGATTTAAGTTAAGGGTTTTGTGTAATACACGATATGGTGACGCAGTAGTTGGAAATCGTTCCAAACATGTTACTGTGGCGAATTCTATAACAAAGGCTAAGTATGTTGCCGCTTTCAAAGCAACATAGAAGATGTTGAATCGTACAGTTCGTTCATGAACTTAGTATGATTCCAAGATGGCTTTGGTCAATGGGACACTATTGCAGATAGTTGCTCCATAGCTCAGTCTGAGGAATCAAGGTTTGACCTATGATTCACATATATACAAAGCCAAGTTCACACAAAATATGAATTTTGTGAAAGCGTGAAAATGCGAGGATATGCAAAGATACACACGGAGTTGAAGTTGTCAGATCCATTGGACATCAGGCTATACCACAAGCGAAGCATTTTTTACACTGGTATGCCATAGGTGTAAAGTGCATTAGCATTGACTAGATTATTGACTCTAGTGCAAGTGTGAGTCTGTAGGAGATATGCCCTAGAGGCTATAATAAATGTTATTGTTTATCTCCATGTTCATAATTGTGTTTATGTTCCATGCTATAACTGCTATGGTTCTCGAGTCTACAATAACCACGAGGCTCGCAGGAAGACTCATATGCACGTGTGGAATAATAAACGGTAAAATGTATTCCTAGTCTGGCCTCTAAGACTATCTCAAGGGTTTCCTTCCACCTCATGGTGGATATGTTCTACACACACCCTTATGTGGCATTTGGGTGAAAAGATCTTGAGCCCCTTTTGGTCTTTTTACCCCTTGCCTCTACCCCTTGCTCCTCCTATAAATAGAGGTGGAGAGGGCTCTCCAAAATGATTCCTTGCTCTCATACACATGCCATAGACTTGTCTGGCTTCTCTCTTCCTCCCAGCGAAATAGTTTCGTAGAGCCGAAAGGCTGTCTGGGTTCCGGTGGGAAGTAGTTCTGGACGGTGAAGCCCTGCCGGATAGATGACACCGTATGTGTGCAACTCTGTAGAGAGATCATAATTTCGGTCTTAGTTCGAGAGTGCCTCCCGAAGGGCTGTCCGAGTGACCGTCCGAGTTTCGAGGGTCCTCCCGAAGGGCTATCCGAGTGACCGTCCGAGTTTCGAGGGTCCTCCCGAAGGGCTGTCCGCGACACCGTCCGACCGTCTCCCGGAGGGCTGTCCGAGGGGCAGACGAGGGAGTACATCCTCGCGGTTGGGAGGTTGTAAAATCCTAGCTGCGGGGATCTGCACCGCCGATCGTCATCGACTCTACTTCCGCTGCGCTATGAGTCGGTAACGAAAAAGATCAAACCTTGTATGCAGTCTTCATAGTGGTCCTGGGCTGGTGCGTAGGTCGGATTTATTTTTGTTTTCTGCTGCGTTCCCCTACACTTCATACTGTGATCTTGCTGGTACATTCAACGTACTGACCTACACGGCTGCAACATATCATGTTGCAGGCATTTCTACGACGAGTAAGAGTTACGATATAGGGTTATGGTCTACACTCAACTTGCCGTTGGCGTTGATGGGACTCCACACCCTTATGTTTTGTTTCTGCTGTGATAAATATGGTATACTCTGGATCTACGGTATTTATTTTACATGTGATGTTATGGTATTTCATCGAAGTACTGTGTGTGCCAGCATACTGATCCAGTGATGGCACAGAAAGCACAGAGACTTGACCGTATTGGGTCGGGTCGCTACAGAGATGGTATCAGAGCACATGTTGACTGTAGGACGTGACCGTAGAAACTGGAAAGCCCTAGGACAGGGTATCTCCAAAACTTTACTTTTCAGAAAGATCTTTTACTTCTCGTCTTCTCTGATTTTACCAAATAGCCCCCCCTTACCTCAAATAGATAGAATACACCCCTTTTCCTTTTGACCCCTCGAAGAATCAACTGAGGACCATTTCAGAATAAAGAAGATTTCACCATGCAATAGAGGAATTGCAGCTACACCAATTGAAGACTCTGAAGACTCGAAGAAATTGAAGACCCTGAAGAATTCCAAGATTTATAAGACCCTTTAGAAGACCAAAACCGCTGATGTATACTCCCGTTAGATGCGATGATTTGTGAGCTGTCCTTTGTATGATGTTTTCCGACAGCCACAAATAAAACCTATTTTCAAAACTATTGTTTGTATTGTGTGTATCCCTCTATCCCTCTCTCGTATCTCATCCCAAAACATTTGGACCCCATAGATGATGAATGAAGATGGACTTGTATTCTCTGGACCGGTGACGCAGCCGGAGGCAGAGCTATGGATCCAGAACATGGAGAATCACTTCGGAAAACATCTGATTGCAAGGAAGTATGAGGTTCAATACGCTCTTCAGTACTTTACAAAAAGTGCTGCAACCTGGTGGAAAATGCCTCAAGCCATACAAGGATGTAATGGAGCAAAAACTTGGGAGGAATTCAAGACGACTCTGTTTAGATCTCGTCTTATCTGGGAGAATTGTGATAACCCAAAGAAGAAACCTTGTGCATGTAAGATTTGTGGAGAAATAGGGCACACCCATGAAGAGCACAAGGATGGATGCCCGTATTGTGAAGGAAATCACCCAGAGGAAGAATGCCCAACTAGATCGGTGACATGTTTTCTTTTGTGAAGGAACTACTCATTACCCGGCTCAATGCCAAATGTACCCCAAGGTACAAGAAGTCATCAAGCAACAGAAGGAAGCCATGAAGGAAGCCTTCAGGGAAAATTTAGGAGAACCTGTGATGAAAGGAAATGTATCCCATAGATTGGAGTTTAGACAAAATAAGTTGGAGTTTCATTTTCGTTATAATGGTTACCCCAAGAGTATGAAGGAATGAAGTATTATTGGATTTAAAGTAGTATCTCCAAGAATGAGTTAAAGTTGTACAAGTGTTGAAGTGGGCCCATACCCCACAAGCCCAGGAGTTAATAAGGAGCAAGCACTACCTTATAGAAGAAGGAATTTGGAAGAAGTTGTGATTTCATCAGCAAACATTTCATAGGAGGATATGAAAACCCGAGAGATGTGAAGAAATGAGTAGATGTTATATTTGGCTTGCAGAACCAATGGATTTACCCGAACCCAGTTCGAGGACAAGAGAAATTTTGCAATGCTTGTGAGTATGCCCGAGTGTTAGAAATAGGAGATACGCTAAATGTTATACAGGGTAATGATTTGGGTACGGAATGGATTGATCACCATACCGACTTACTCTTATCATTCGCTCTCGCTATTTGGAATGGTAAATCTAGAGTGACTTACCCATAGTAGAGAGACGACGATGTCAAGACCTTGTTTAAGCCTTAGAATGGTATGTTAAGAAACCCTGGTACCAGGCAGTTGTTGCCAAACGTAGGCTATACGATGAGATTCAACCCAGACCATTTTCCTACAGGGAACCATGATCTGTTGACCACCATGATTAACGACCATTGTTTAGCATTAGCGTCAGACTTATCAAGCCCCAGAAGAACTTAGTGGTCGTTCCGCCCCAAGCCGCCACGAACCCCGAGCGGCCGGGTGGAAGCGGATCCGGCGGCGGGACCGTGATGCAGCAGCCATGGGCGAGCGCCGGCGAGGTTGTGGTCGGGCCGCGCACCCGGGAGGATGAGGCGGCGGATGCCTTGCGCTCACAGCTCCGCGGGCGGGGTGAGCGCCTGCAGGCCTTCCTCCGGGAAGACCAGGAGTGGGCGCGGAGGCTGGAGCAGGCGGTCGCGGTAAGTTTTTTACTCTTTGCTTTTCTTGGTTGTTGAATCAGTGGGGGCGCGCCAGCGCACCCACTGGGTGTAGCCCCCGAGGTTCGGGCCGGGCTGCGGAGCAGCCGGGTCGAATCTTATAGCTCGTCTTTTGCATTCTTCTAACTCTTGTCTTTGCGCAGCATCTGTACGACCTGCGGGCCAGCGCCTACAACCGGCTTCTGGAGCGGTTCCGCGATGCCAAGGCCCAGCTAGCCGTCAAAGAGGAGGAGCTGCGCTGGGTCCAAGGTACGTCTTGCATGCCTTCAGTGGGGGTGCGCCAGCGCACCCACTGGGTGTAGCCCCCGAGGTTCGGGCCGGACTGCGAAGCAGCCGAGTCGAATCTTAGAGCTTTGTCTTTTGCATTCTTCTCATCCTTGCTTCCGGCATCCGACCGGGAATCTTGACATGCAGGCGCCGCGGCTGAGGTGCCGGGTTTCCGGGGCCGTCTTGCCGAAGCCGGCCTGCAGCGCGATCTTGCCGTCGCCGACCGCGACCGGCTCCAGGCCGAGGTGGACCGGCTGGTGGCCGAGAAGGCCAAGACGGAGGATGCCCACCAGGCGGAGCTGGGCCGGCTGGCGGAGGAGTGCGTCAAGGTGGCCGAGGAGCTGGCGGACGCCGGCAGGAGGATCGCCCAGCTCGAGAAGGATCTCGAGGCCCAGGCCCGTGCGTCGGCCTTGCGGGAGAACGGGATGCTGGGCGAGGCGCAGCACCTCGACGAGACCTTCGCCCGTAAGTGCTATCTTTTCTTTGGTCCGGCTGGCGTAGCCGGCCGGTTGCTTTCTTTTGACTGACTTGTTTCCTTCTTTTGCCAGGAGTCTTCCCGGAGACGCAGGAGGCGGCCGATGCAGCCGTGTATGCCCACCGGGCGGACCTGCGCGCGACAGGGGCAGAGATCGTTGTCTACGCCGCCTGGAGCCTCTCAGAGATCGTCCTCGCTTGTGAGGCCCGACTTCATGCCGTGGAGGGGCACATGCATCGCCTATTCGAGGCCGGGCTGGGCATGGCGAGCAGCCTCTGGCCGAGTGCGGTGGTGTCGAACAACGTCACCCGGCTGGCGCGCTGGCTGGAGGCCGGGGTGGAGCGTCTCGGCGCATGGAGGGCCTCCGCGGCCCGGGCCGGCGCGGAGATGACGCCGCGCTTCGTCGTGTCTTGGTATCCGACCATGGACCTCGACCAGCTGGCGGCGCAGCGGGCCGGCGTAGCAGATCGCCGGGCGGGCCAGCTATCTTGCCTCGTTCGCCCCGCATGACGAGTTCATCTTGGAGCGGACGGAAGACGGCGAGGAGCTCCCTGCCAACGAGTTTGGCCTGCAGCTCAATGACCCGGACGGTAGCTCGGCCAAGATGGGGCGTATGCCGATGACGAGGCCGACCCGGACGATGCTTCCACGACCGAGAGGGCGGAAGGCTCTGGGCCCGACCCGGAGGCCGCGTCCACCTCAGCCGAGCCGACGCCGACCGGGGCTGACACGAGCGCCGCTTAGGACTTCTTTTTTCCTTTTTATGTTTCCTGTACTCGGTACTCGAACTTGGTTAGGTAGCAGGTCCACCCACTGGGGGTGTAGTTTTATGTACTGAACTTGAGGCCGCGGGCCCTTGCTGTATATAAATTTTGCATGTGATTCCGCTTTTTGCTGTTCGGCCTTGGGCCTTTTCTCGTTTGTCTCTTCTTCGGACTTCCTTCCCGCTAGCCGGACAGCCGGGTGGCGGACTGTGGCTGGGACGGGGATTCGGCCTTGAGAGGGGACGCACAATACTTAGGATTTTTCGGACGTTGAGTGCGAGCGAAACACCCACTGGGCCGGCTGGCGGCAGGCGGCGAAGCCGGCTGGCGCACAGCCGGTTGTGCGGTGAATAAGTGAGGGCGGGTTGGTCCGGTTTGGCCGTGCCGAGCCCTCTTCCTTAGCCGTTCTTGCGTGACGATGCTTCCGGCCTTTGGCTCTTGTCGGCCGGACAGCCGGGAGCCGGCTGTGGCGGGCGAAGAGAGGGCTTTGGCGGCTCATACGCTTCGAAATGGACTAAGAGAAAACGGCGAGGCGCGGTCTAGCCGGCTAGCCCCCGAGCCCCCGGGCCGGCTGCGCCGACTCGGCAGGAGAATCGAAAACAGGGAAGTGCATGCTTAGTAAGAAAAGGAAAAGGAAGCCCCCGAGCCCCGAGCCGACGAATTCCCTCGGAACACCCGACATGTCTTTGGGAGACCATGCGAAGATGTCCTGATTCTTACGGAGGAAATCGACGAGCTCGCCTTCCTATTTGCTGTCGAGGCCGATGCCCACGACGATGTACTTGCTGGAGCTGGGGTTTGCCGGGTAGAGCGGAACCCTCTTCGTGTCTTTTGACGGCTGGAAGGAGGCCTCGCTGGCGGCCGGCTTGGGCGGAGTCGGCACGGCCGGCTGCACGCCGGCCAGCAGCACGATCCGGTCAAGCTGGCGCCTCTTCTCGGCGACGACCAGCAACTCGGCCAGCTTGGAGCCGGCTTGGGTGCACTCGAGGGACTTCTTGTAGTCGCCGACGATGGTGATGAGGCCCTTGGGACCTGGTAGTTTTAACTTTAGGTAGGCGTAGTGGGGGACCGCCATGAATTTGGCCATCGCGGGCCGGCCCAGCAGCACGTGGTAGGGGCTGGCCAGGTCAACCACCTTGAACCAGATCGGCTCGCGGGGAAAATGGCTGCTAGAGCTGAACAGGACGTCAAGCCGGATCTGGCCGATCGGAGAGCAGGAGAGGCCCGGCACGATGCCGTGGAACACCGTCCGGGTTGGCTCCAGCTGACGCGCCTCGATGCCGAGCTTGGTCATGGTGTCGCGGTACAGGATGTTGATGCTGTTGCCGCCGTCGATCAGTACCCCTGAAAAGTGGCAGGTGCGCTTCTCGGAGACGAAGGTGGGGTCGAGCACAAGGGCGTAGCCACCCGGCGTGGGCATGACGGCCGGATGGTCCTCCCGGGTCCAGCTGACCGGCCGGTCGGACCAATGCATGTACTGGGGAACCGGAGGGACGACGGCGTTCACCTCGGCCCGGTGCTTGCGCTTGGCGTGCTTGTCATCGCCCTCGCTAGTGAAGACGACATAAGCCGCGACTGGGCGCGGGAAAGCGTTGTCGGCGAGGGCGCCGTGCGGCGGCGGAGGCGGCGGAAGTGGCGGCTGCTGCGAGCCAGCTCCTGGTGGCGGGGGCGGAAGGTTGCCCTTCAACAGGCGTTAGGTGAAGCTGCACTGCCGGAGCGTGTGCGTCGACGGCTTCGCACCGCTGTGGTTCTTGCAGGGGGCATCGAGCATCTGCTCGAATGACAGCTTGGGCTGCCAGGTGGCCTTGCCGGTGCGCGGGCGCTGGCTGGAGCCCTGATCGGCCGGCTACTCCCCTTCCACAACGGCGACCTGCCGGTTGTCGTAGCGGGGCGCCTGCTGGTCGTTTCGGTGCTTGCCATTGTTGTTGTTGTCTTGCCAGCGCTGTCCGTTGTCGCCAGTCGGTTTGGGAGGCGGCGGCTGGACCGGAAGGAGCTTGCCGTCTGCGTCGATCGTGACCTTTACATTCATCGCGGAGTCGACCGTAGCATACTTGTCCGCCACGGCCATGAGCTCCGCGAGGGTTTTTGGCTCGTCGCACACCAGCCTGTGCTTGGCCAGAGTGCCGTCTTGGCACCCATCGATGAAGTACTGGATGGCTTGGACCTCATGGACCCCTTCGCAGGAGTTGCGCAGCTCCGTCCACCGCGTGAGGAAGTCGCGGAGGGGCTCGCCTGGCTACTGGACGCACATGGAGAGCTGGCGAGGCTTGCTGGGTCGCTTGTAGGTGCTGGTGAAGTTGCGGATGAACGCATCTTCGAAATCCAGCCGGGAGTTCACGCTGCCGGCTCGCAGGCTGTTAAGCCTCATCCGAGCCGAGCCGAGCAGCATGAGAGGGACGTATAGTACGGCCACGCGCCGGTTGCCGCTGGCTATGCCGATAGCCGTGGTGTAATCGGTCAGCCAGTCCTCCGGCTTGGTGACGCCGTTTTACTTGGGGGAGTCGCGAGGCAGCGAGAAGCCTTTGGGGAAGGGCTCCTCGCAAATGTGGGGGCCGAAGCACGCTGGGCCGACAGAGCTCTCCTCCTCCAGGGCCGTGGAGCGCGCCAGCCGGTCGATGCGGTAGCGGGCGTCGTTCTCGTCGTAGGGCTCGCAGGGGCCAAGCCGGTCAGCCACAGGACCGCGGGGTACAGGGGCCTCTCGGGCCGGCTCGGGCCGCCGAACCGGCCGGACGGGGGGCTCCGGCGGCTGAACCCGGCCATCGCCAGCCATCTCGTCGGCAACGCCATCTCCGGCAGTTGTGGCGCGATTGTGCCGACTCTGACCAGAGCAATGCCGGCCAGAGCCGCTTGCGCTAGTGGCGTGGGAGGACGTCCGTTGCGCGTCCCGGAGGGCCCTCTCCGGGTTCGCGTTATTTCCTGAAGCGGAGGCGGATGGCTGGGCCGGGTCGAAGCGATTCTGCTGCTCGTTCGCTGCGGTGATGAGGTCGCGGATGCGCTGCTGCTGCTGCAGCAGCTCCTCGCCTTCCAGGAACTCGAGATCCGCCATTGCCGCCTGCGCCACGCGCATGTTTTTGACAGGGGTGTCGTAGACGGGCCGGCCGGCGCCTAGCGCACGGACGATTGCGCGTCCTCGGATCCGCACCTCCGAGACCCGGCTGGTCTCAGCGGCGGCCGGCGTGAAACCGTGGACGCTGTCGTACTCCCGCTGGGCGGACTCCAGCCGGCGCCGCGTTGCCGCGAGCGTCATGGCCTCGACCTGCAGATGCTGACGGTCCTCGTTGAGCTGAGCCGCTGCAGCCACCGTGTCAGCGTTGGGCGTGATGGGGGCCTACATGCTCCGGATCGTCTCGCGAAGCGGGTCGACCCAGCGGGGCGGGGCCGCAGCCGCGGCGGCCTTCTCCTTGCCACGCGGGGAGCCGGAGCTGGTGCCGACGGTCAGCACCTCCGTGCGGGCGTAGAGAGCCGCGACGTTGTCGGAGATGGCGCAGCCAACGGGGACAGGCGAGTCGGCGAAACTATGTACCTTGCTGGGAAACACGTCGGGGACGAGCGCGATGAAGATGCGCAGCACGCCGAAGATGACGATGAGGCAGCCTGTGGGACGGGCGGCGTCCGTACCCGGCGTCGGCCGAGTCGGCCGCGCGGGGCGCGCGGACCAAACCGTGCACGATGCGCTCGCCAGAGCTGGTGAAGGGCCTCGTCCGAAACCTGACTCCGGCCGACGCCGCGAGCAGCCCCACGGTGGACGCCAACTGTCGTGGTATTCTCACGGCAGATGCCATAAGATGGCTAAAGAGGTGGGGCTACGTGAGGACGCCGGTGGGTTCCGGAGGCGAGGTTGGCACGCGCAAGTGCGGGACACGAGACGTACCCAAGTTCGGGTCCCTCCGGAGAGGCAACACCCCTAATCCTGCCGAATGGAGTATGGAAAGCATGGGGGTTACAAGGTTGCTCCTGGAGCTGGTCGGGCGGAAGAGGGAGAAGGGGCTAGGCCACCGTCCCGCCTCTCAGGCGTGTGTGTGTGTTCTGTGGAGCAAGGAGGAACAGCTAGTGGTCATCCCTCTGCATGGAGGCCTCCTGGGGGGTCTTATAGGCCGACCCCCAGGGTTACAATGGGAAGGTTACAAAGGCGCGGGGCCCTGGTGTCATCGACTGGGAGCCGGTGGTGGGGGCCGCCGAGTCACCGGGTCCGCCGGGTGCGCCGGATCCGGCGGGTGCGGAGCACTGTGGCGCGTCTTGTCTCACGTCACAAGATGGCGGGCGTCGCCCGTCGGGGTCGGCGCAAAGGACGGAGCGCTGTAGCCGCGCCCGCCGGGGCCGGCGTAAAGGAGAAAAAGCTGTGGCCACGCTTGTCTTGTCGGCGTAAAGGAAGGAGCGCTGTAGCCACACTTGCCTTGTCGTGAGGGTTGTCCTCTCGTGGCCAGCTGGTGTGGGACAGCCGGTCGGGCCGGGTCGCCATGCTGAGCCGGCTCGCACTGGGGAGCCGGCGCACAGGCCAGCCGGATTTGAGGGGCTTGGCTTGCTCCGATAAAATTTAAGAAGGGGTTTGAGCTCCGTTGCCTACCCGGGGATCATCCCCCCGACAACGACCAGACACGAGATAATTGCATGGTTAGTCCTTGTACTAGCAGGCGGCGTCTAACATGGTCCTCATAGTTAGGAAGTGCTTCGATACAATCCTCATACATGTAAATACGGTGTGTATATAGTCCCTTAAGTTGCAACAGTGGTCCTAGCTATACACCTCGCGTACGTAGCCCGTATGCCTCCACTGCCACATCACCATCGATCCCACAGGTCAATCGGACTGAGTCAAACGTCCGTGTGGGACCAACGTGTCAGTGGGCGTGAGAAATCAGTTGAGAATAAATCAACATGCTCTATTATATTGTATGGTAAAGATGCGCTGCTTATTTATTTTTCGTGGTAACATGCTCTTTTTTTAGGGGACGGGGTAACAAGCTCTGGTTTATTCGTAGAGTACATGCTAACTGCTTAGACGCGCATGCATGCTTGCATGCATGTATGTTCATGATCATATAACACGTGCTACATCAACACTAAGAATCATTATGACAATATCAATTATTTGAATATGGCGATCTTACAGATAGAAACAACACAAGCAAACAAGAATGAGACTCAAGCTTGGCTAGTACTCTAAAAACAACTACTGCAAACGCAAACGTCTAGGAATGTATGCGCATGTGCAAACTGGACTAAATCAGCATGCATGTTACGATCAGCTCTACTTTGGCCCAACTAGGATATCTACTAACCAAGCTAACCTAATTAATAAGTATGCATCTTGTAACACCCCAAAATTTTCTCTCTGGATTTTTAAAATCTTTTTATTAAAAGAAAAATACTTTGAATTATTTTGACCGAATTCTTTTTCTCCTCTTTCTTCTGTTCTGATTTTCATTTTTATTTTTAATTGGGTTTCCAATTTTTTTTAAATGGTTCTGATTTGGATGGTTTATTAATTGGGAAATCATTTTTGGAGGGTGACAAAAATATTTTCATTTAGAAAAGTTTTTGGAATAATTCAAATTATTCCAAGGTTTTGGTCTTTTCACTCCTCCCAAGCACTTATAAATTCTTCCACAATTTATTCTGTCATCCAAATTTATCCCTCAAGTCATTCTCACATTCTAGGATAATATCCAACACCTCTCCACTCCACAAAAATATTTCTCTCATACTTTATAAATTCCAAAGTTGAAATTTGTATTATTCATAGTTTCTTGGAATTACAAAGGAACCATACTTTCGACAAGTCTTCTGCTCCCACCAAAATTATCCCAGCAACTAGATAGCACCCACAACCCATTTCACCAAAAACATTGGGTTCCACAGTTCAAATTTTTCAAAATTCAGTCAATTCAAATTTGGACCAGATTCAATTCTGTTGGGCAAAACCCAATTTAATTTGCTCCAAAAATTCTGAAACTTTTCCAGACTCTTTTATTTGCATCAACACCTCACCACAAAAATTCCCAAAAATTCCTAAAATCCCTAGCACCCTCTGTCATTTCTTCAAATACCTCAAGTGCACACTGTTCATCGCTGTCAGAAAAATTCAGTTAACTGAATTGGTTCAGTCGGTAGAGGAGTTCGTCGCCGTGCGGTGCACTTCACCTCTCCTTCTCATCCACGCCTCCTCCACCATCAATGCATCACCACGGGCCCTCCTCGTCAGTCCCTTGCCAACAGCGACCGGTGGCAGGCCGGTGCAGCAGCCGCCGTGCTCGGCCACGGCAGGCCGAGCGGATCAGCTCGCGCCACCGACCACCATCACTGCGCCGCAGCCTCCCCACCTACCTCCTGGCCACGCGTCGCTCTTCTCTGCGACTCCGCGTGCTGACCCCGCCGCCCAAGTCCTCTGGAGCCCGCCTGGCAGTCGCCGGAGACGGGCACGGCCGCCACACCCGCTCGGGCACCTCACCGTGGATGAGGCCAAGGAGATCGAGCTCGTCCGCGACGACTCTTCCAGAGCACTCCACCGCCCTCATAAACTCCCCGCCGCCTTTGACCACCGCCCCCTAACCACCTCGCCGGTGGAATTAATTCCGGCGTCCGCCGCAAGCCTCTGACCACCTCAGACTGCCTATATAAGGGCCCCCCGAACCCCGCAGATCACCCGTACCACCCACACCACCTCCCAATCGACCGCCAAGCCACTCCCTCGACCCCGAGAGGGTCATCTTCTACCTCTCCGACCACCGCTCTGCCGCCACTGCCCACGATCCGTTCATCGTCGATACTCCACCTCCACCGCTCAAATTCCACCAGTAGCCATCTTGTGAATCCACTCATCGATCCCCGTCTCCAATTTGACACAAGAAGCCTTCTCGGACGAGATCCGATTTCACCCGAACCGCCGTCTGCCGCCGTAGACCTCACCGCTCTTCTGTTGCTCTCCGGTGACCTCTACCTCCACCCACCTACGCGGTACTCCACCCCGAGCACGACCACACCATCGCTGCCCTCGGATACGCCGGCGATCATCGCCGGCGATCGCCGCACCTCCTCTGTCAACGCGCTCGAACGCGTTTAAGTTCAAACCTGACGGGTGGACCCCACCCGTCAGCGTTTTATTATTTTCCCCGTTTAAACAGAAAGTGTATTTGGCTTTTTACGCTTTCTGCGCTGGAAGGCGCACTTTGTCCCGAAGCGTTTTCTTTTTAAACAGCTCAGGGACTGGATTTTTACAGAAAACCCCCTGGGTTTCAAAGTTTAATAACTTTTAAACCACAACTCTGAATGAGTTGATTCTTTTTTTGAAATTCTTATTTTTCTCTCTAGTTTTTTTAGTATTTATTTAAAAATATTTTGAGACAAGTTTTGGTACTGTTGCCAATTTTTTTAATTTGAATTTGAATTCGAACTTTTCAGAAAAAGAAGAGGGGAACTTTGTCGGGAATTTCGAGGGTTCTTCTTCTGACTACTTTGGACAAGGCAAGCATTTTGAACCTGGGATATGGTGAATTGCATTGCATGTTTGCATTGATTTGAGTTGCACCATATGTGTGGAGATGGTGCATGCATGCATGGTCATATCATATTTGCATTTGCTTGCCCTTCACTCAAGTGAATTTCTACCGTGAATAAAAGTTGTGAGACAACCAGGAGTGCAGCTCCTGCCTTGGACGTGCTGGTGAGCACGGTTCCGTTGTGACACGACGGTGTCACCGTGGCTTGTGAGACATGCCTGTCATAATAACAACACCTCCTGAGTCGACCTAGATCGAGTCTTGTTCCGTCACACCTAGCTAAACACCGTGCTGCCATGGGTCTTCCCGCACGGGAAGTACGGTTTAGTAAATTGCTAACCCCTGTCTGTGTACACACCACATAGAGGGCCATGATGAGGGTTTCCACGGCCATGGACTAAATCCCGTCATCAGGTCAGCGGGCATGGGTGTATCCGGTCTGGGACCGAGGGGTAGCACCCCTGTTTGCGCGCCGATATAAATATTGTGATCCCATGCTATTCGAGATTGTAGTCTCCCCGACTTAGAGTTTTTCTTGAACGGTGCTTTGGGTGATTCCTGGCATCCGGAAAGTTAATCTGGTGTGTGATGGTCAGGTGTGTTGTCAACCCAGAGACCGTAGTGGGAATTAGTCAGTGCCACGGTGTTGACTAAAGAAATCTCATACACGTGGGTAAAGAGTACACCCTCTGCAGAGTTATACCTATTCGAATAGCCGTGTCCGCGGTCAAGGACGTTAGCTGGGAAGGGTCAAGTGTCGGTCCTGTGTCGGTCTTTGGAGGAAATAATTAATTTGAGCATCAAATATTTTGCAGGATATTATTATCTCATCACTAACGCTGTCATGGATATTTTGGTTATCATGAAGATTATGGTTATGAATATTATTGCTACTATGCATATTATTATGGACTAACCCATTTCTCTTATTTTATTTTCCTGAGTGTCTCAGGGGCTAGCTAGACTACCCCGGACACCCAGTTTTATTTTCAAGACCTCTCGTGGCGTCCCTCGAGTTCTCGGGCGGTCCTGTCTCGCCTGACTCTCTTGTGGATACCCGTTTGGCATTTCTTTTCAAGACCTCTCCTGGCGTCTCTCGAGTTCTTGGGCAGTCCTATCTCGCCTGACTCTCTTGTGGATACCCGTTTGGCATTTCTTTTCAAGACCTCTCATGGCGTCCCTCGAGTTCTCGGGCGGTCCTATCTTGCCTGACTCTCTTGTGGATACCCGTTTGGCATTTCTTTTCAAGACCTCTCGTGGCGTCCCTCGAGTTCTCGGGCGGTCCTGTCTCGCCTGACTCTCTTGTGGATACCCGTTTGGCATTTCTTTTCAAGACCTCTCGTGGCGTCGCTTGAGTTCATGGGCGGTCTGTCTCGCCCGATACTCTTTTAGACACCCGTTTGGCATTTCTTTTAACTTTCTTGGTTTATCACTAATATTTTATTTTTCTGCACATGCTAATATTTATTATGCCATGTGATAAAATTTCAGTCAGCATGAGCATATCATTTAACCCATCATGGGCATATGCATTCGGTATATCTTTTGTTCATAATGTTTGCGAGTACATTCCAACGTACTCACTGGCTTGTCCCTGGCTATTTCATTGGCCAGACCTGGAGGAGGATGAACTTGTGGAAGGAGATTGCGCTAGCGAGCCCGACGCTTAGAGGTGTTCCCAGTCAGACAGCCTGTGAGATTGGAGTCTACCACATGTATCATCCGCTGTGTTTCCGCTACCCAATAAAATAGTCAAGCCTCACACTGACGCTTGACTTTATTTTATTGTATCAGTGTTGTTCTACCACCACACCACTGTGTTATTCCACCACCGTAGTATATTGGCAAGCTTGTAATAATTGTTGAGCACCCTGACTCAACGCCTGTGTAATATTATATTTGTACTGGTTATCTGTATCAAGGAAGTCTACCAGTTGTTCTTGGGGCTGGTATGACTTGAGGCTCTTCTGTGATTTATCCCAGAAATGGGCCTGACAAACCTCGATAACAAATAATTGCACTTGGCCTGGTTGTTCGCCTCGCGCTGCATGTAGTAGAGGTTGCGGGCTTGAAACCCCGTCTACACATTTCTTTTAATTCTCACTTATTTCTCGCAGCCACTGACACGTGGGTCTCGTACGGACATGGACCAGCGGTTCGACTCACTCCGCACTACCCCTGGGATTGATGCTGACGTGGCAGTGGCAGCATACAAGCTACATACATGAGCCGTATAGCTAGGACCGCTGTTGCAACCTCAGGGACCGTATACACACCGTATTTGCATGTATGAGGACTGTATAGAAGCACTCTGACTATGAGGACCATCTTAGACATCACTTGCAAGTACAAGGACTAAACGTGCAATTATCTCGACCAGACACACGCACACATGCTCTAGGTGGAGTATTTGTTCGTACCACACCTTTCGTCCAACCTTCCCCGTATGATTATCAATCATCTTAGTTTACTTATAACATGGAAAAATTCCACTGCAATTTAGTTAGCAAAGTTCTCATTAAAATATGACGCAAATCACGAGCAGGAATTGGGAAATTTTTATTTACACAATCACATTTATGGTCAGGTAAATCACAAGCTAACGTACCATTGTACTAATATTTATATCCCGTTGCAAAAGGTGGGGTACATATCCGAAGAGTAGAGGCATACACACACACTCCGTCAAATCAATATCATTGGATTCATCATTGCATATATTTTCACATCATAAAATTTGTCACTGTAAATGTTCATATTGTTTTCTACATACTTGGTCAAACTTTACAAAGTTTAACTTCAGTCCAAGGAACTTTCGTGCCACACAATTCATATTTAACTACTAGTACTACGTACACCCAGACCTTTAGGTTGTGTGTACATGACATGGCTACAACATGCAGGCTGACAGCCTATCGCTCCGCCTCGCACATTTTTTTATTTTTGCCATGCAAGATTTGCATACATGCATGTCACGCACGCGAGAGTGTCTGCTGTTACGGAGGCTGAGGTGGTACCATGATTCGGGCTCCTATGAATTTTTGCAAATGTTGCAGAGTTACCGGGAGCCGTTCGATCTTAGAATCTGACGGCCCAGAAGCCCGTATCATGGTAACACCTAAGCCTTGGTAGCACTAGATATTTTCCGTGTCATGCACGTAGTTGTCGAAGTCGTGCTAGAAAAAGGGCAACGAGGTCCGCTAGTCCGCGTTGGATGGTGCGCCTAGAAAACAAACCAATCCCAGTCACCGTAAATGTTGTGTGTGCTTTAATTACGGGAAGGTGGATGGACGTGAACGTGCCGGACAACAAACCGCCCGCCGGCTCCCTGATCTCAAATATAAACCGCACTAGCACACTACTGCTAATGCGCACCCGCAGAACATCCTTTTCGAAGGGACGAAGCCCTGCGGTTACCATCTCCTCTCGTCTAAACCAGTTCCCAAAGGGAGAAGGTAGTTCGTCGCCATTGCTATGGATTCCCAAGGTGGTGGTGTTTCTCGTCCTCGTCGAGGTTGGGAGACCTTGGACGATGATGCTTTGGGGGAAATCGTAAGTCGCTCCGACTTCCTTACATCTGCAAGACTCAGCGGTGCTTGCACCAAATATTTTAAGACAGTGCGTAAATATGCGTGGGAGAAGGTCATGCTAGTTGGTCTGCCATGCGTCCTTGAGGACGAGGATGTTTCCTGGGGGCTCTCTCCAGCGCGGCGTGGCCGTAGTTGCAAGTTGACGCCACTTGAGATGCCGACGTTGAGGGGCACTCGGATTTTGTCCGATGAGTAGGTCAGTGATGAGTTTGATCACATAAATGTATTCTAAAGACTACTTTCGTGTTCCATTTCATAATTATCCCGCTGCCCACTATTGCACAGGTTAGGCTTGGTGCCAATGGAGATTGGCTTGCATACGTACGGGAGGGTACCAACATCAATTTGCACAACATTCACACCGGTGAGACCGTTCCCGTCGAACCTTTATCTAGCATTGAGATTGGCCATTCAATGGGGCACGTCCTGAATTGGTACAATGGAACCACGGTGAGTTTGAAGAAATTAGCAATCCCGGAAGCCTCGACAAGGTCATGCGGCAACAAAGATTATTCTCTCATCACTACAAAAGAAAATACTTTCGTGATGATATGTCTTTGTCATAGTAGGTCACATTTTCTGTTATGCATCTACATCCGTGACGATTTTATGACAGAATCAAGATAGTCATACCTGTGTTGTCGTAGAAGTGTTCCATGACAATACTGAAATTATCATCACGGAAGTATCCACTTCCATGACGATAAATCTCGCGTCACAGAAGTGTTTTCGTCAAGGGTGACCGACACGTGGCATCGACCGTAACGGGTCGCCATTAAGCTATCGGGTTTCGGTTTGGATCCGATAACCCGTTAACAGCCCTGACCAATGGCGATTTTCCACGTGTAAAATTCTCATTCGCCAACAGATCCACGTGTCGGAACAGTGACACGTGGCAATGCCCAACAGTGGCCCATTTAGGTTAAAAGGGCCGGCCCAGTCAAAGTTAGCAGACTGGCCCAGTCAAAGTTAGCGGGCTGTCCCATTAACGGCCTGGTTGCATACGGCCCATTTACTGGTAAGGCCCATTTGAATAGTGTCAAATTGGCACGTTCTAGATTTCTCATCATTGCGGCCCATGGTCACTTCCGGCCCGTTAACAGTCCGCTTTGTATTTGGGCCTAATTACGGCTCGGTTTGTTTCCAGCCTGTTTAAGGTCCTGCTACATTTGGGCCCATATGTGGCCCTATGAAACTTTCGGCCCATAAACAGACTGTGATGGAGTTGGGCCATTTTCGGCCCGGTCTGACTTTTCGCCTGTTAACGGCCGACGCAACCCATGGGCCATATGTAGCCCGACGTCACTTCAGGCCTATTAACGGCCCATATCCTCGATGACACAAATCCAGCCCGCCAACACTTTTGGCCTGTTAAAGGCCCGTGTAGTATGTCGGTACAATTACGGCCCATGCTGACTTTCGGCCTGTTAACGATCCGCCATGTAAATGGGCCACCTTGGGCTGAGTTAAATTTCGGCCTGCTAATGACCAGTGGGCTATTTCGCACATTTTAGGCCCAATCATCTTTCGGCCTGCTACAAGCCCTAGATATATACTGGCCCAATGAAGGCCCAATCTGCGATTCGGCCTGTTAATGGCCCGTGTCATTTATGGGCCAAATTAGGCCCGAGTGATATTTAGACATGTTAACGGTCCGTTAATAAAATGGGCCCATATTATGTTTAGGCCTGTTAATGGCCCACTGTGGTCACGGGCCTACCAATGGAACAATCAGAAATAAGAGCTTATGCTAATTTCGGCCCAGTTATTTTCTGTGGGCTCAATACCGAATATGGCCCGTAATCGTTTTTAGCTCCATTCTAGGTGTGGGCCGGACGAATATTGGCCCTTTGGGCTCCTATGATGCTTTCGGCCTAAAGGAGACCGATGATGCCGAATACATTACTAAGAATAAACCTACACTATACAAAAATAGCTTGCTAATTTCTACGGCCTTTGGCAGCAGGATAAATGTTGTATCGCAACAAAATAAATTACAGCCATACAACAAAAGGCATGTTGGCATAAAAGTTTACAGTCCTTGCAGATAAATGCACCATGAGATGTATAGAAGTAGAGATCATTTCAGCAGAGTGGTAATGTTTCAGGCTGTAGAATCTGATGGAGCAGCATGACCTTCCCCTTTTTTGCGCCATTCCTCTTGAACAACGAAGCAAATGTCCGATAGTCTGGTTTCAAAACCATTCATATCTTGACGACATTTGTCAACCACTATTCTTGTTTCAGAAATGACCTCCATTAGGGATTGGACTTGTGTCTGGAGCACAGATATATCACTCTGTCTAGCCGAAGGATTTTGTTCAGTAGGCGGTTTAGACGAAGTTACCTTAACAACCAACCCAAAATTACTCAGGAAGGTGCTTTTTGCACTGTTAGTGGAGAGATACTGACGGACTGTAGCAAGAGGTGACATTGTGCCTGTGGTAGCCTCGTAACCTTCAGGAGGTTGTGCCTGTTCAATCATTTGTTCCATAGCTTGCTGAAAGTTTGAATTTTGTAGATTAGTGTATCAAATAAGAAGTCACTAATGAGACATACATAACTTATTTTGGTGAACCACTGTAATACTTTAACATGTATTTTAGTGGTAAGTACATAATAAAATCACGTTCGGAACATATGTCCATGTAGCATGCCTAATGTATTGTCTATTTCCTCACATTTATTGACATCTATCTAAGGATAAAGAGACACGGTTTAAAATACGATGAACATAGTATGACATCATTCATATCACGGGCAAACAGATATCAAACAAACAGGCTATTGTATCATTGTGTGGACACGTGAACATGACACTAGATTACAGATGAAGACCAAAAGAATATCCTTCCTTTCTTTTAAACCGTGTAAGGTGAAATGATATGTTAAGACAACTGTGTATAAAAGTGAACAGAGTAACTGACATTGGCTGCAAACCAAGCAGTTAAATGAACACGTCACAGTAACAAGCAGTTCAAAGGCATGAGGATTAAGGACTTACAACAGTGGCTTGGACTGGTGTAGTCATGCCCTTCATCTTGCTGGTGTGACAATCCTTGAAGATTTGCACTGCATTCGGTTCAGGTTCTTTTTGGTCCGCATGGGCTTTCCTCTGTATTTGGAACAAGTCAATACAGATACGATAATATAGCACAACAAAAAGGAGGAAATAGCAGCTATTTACAAGAGCCTCGCATTGTGCAATATAGCTACGAGATCCTATTGTCTGTTGGGATTTCACTTTAGAACGGTTGGTCTTGTTCTTCAAATAGTTAGCCTAGAAGAAGATGGACTTGTAAGGCACATACGTAAATACGAGTTCAATATGTGATCTGTTCACATACATATACCCTACCTGATACTTCGGATCAGACCAGTGTTTAACAAGGGCTGTCCAGTCTTCGTCCGTAATATATTCTACTGGAGATGTTTGGGCGATTTCATTGTTAGCCTTGCCTTCAAAGTGAGTTTTTCTAAGGTGATACCGATACTGTCGCAGAGTAGACTGAAAAATATGAGTGCATGCTTGTTTGGTTGCATCATCTTTCGGATCCAACTCGAACCTCATCTGTTGAAAAAAGAATGGGAGTCTCATTAGGTGCAACCTAGAAAGTATGGGACAGAGCAAGACAATATTACAAATTGCGATGAATAACATTACTTACGGATAAATGGTCAAGGAAGGTGTTAAACTGGGTTTCGTCTTTGTCATTCCTGTACTGGATCCACGTTGGCAGGATACGTGCATGACACCTAACGGCAATGGCTGCCTCTGATACTAACTTGACCGACTCTGTAGCATCACGTGGCCTTTTTAAACCTGTCAAGCATTATCCCCGATGTCTGTTTCCTCTTGCGCTGAGGTGCTAGTTCAACAACGAATATGGAAATTGTTAGTGCGCATCAAACTGTGAGAGTACATATAAAGGAGCACGCAACTGCAACTTGACTCGATCACGTACCGTCTTGGTGTTCATGCTCATGAGGTTCATCTGATCTTGCCAAGTCCTGTAGTGTCAGCAGTGCTTCAGAAGTACTGTTAGGTGGGAAGGCAACTTGGGAACATGCCACTTGTGGAGCATTCGAACGAGTAACTCGTTGAGATGTCGGTACTGTGGAAGGAGGTGCTGCAGCTGGTGGGGCAGGGGATACTGTGTTTGTAGATTTAGCCGGTGGACTTTGACCTTCTACTGCACTATAAGTACCAGCAAAATCTTGAGGGAAGCTCCTTTTCCATTGCACCCGACGACTAACAGCATCCCCTACCATACTCTTTTCCTTGCTCTTTATTGACTTTGCCATGTCAAGCCATACCCACAGCACAAAAGAATAAAATTCGCTCTTCAGAACTCATTGATGCATGATAGAGACGAGCAATACTTTGATGTAAGACAACCATATGAGGAGGATGGAATATGTATGAAAAACAGGATGGCATGACATATTCACACCAATGATGTGTCAACTAAGTAGAAGGATTTTCAAGAAATTAGAAGCAATGCAAGCTAGACACCATATGAAAGATGCAACCAATATCACTCTGCCAAGTTAAAAGTGTCTCGTCATAAGTGGAATTTCGAAAACTTGGAAGCAATACAAGCTAGAAATCAATGCAAGATGCAACCAATATCACACTGCCAAGTTAAAAGTGTCTCATCATAAGTGATTGATGCAGGATACACAACATCAGTACTTTGATGTAAGAACATGGTGTGATAGATAGATGCAGTGTATTCTAGATACAGAAAGGCATGTCAGATTCACATGTATAACGTATAAACTCACTAGCTGCAATTTAATCAAATTAGAAGAAATACAATCTATACACCATATGCAACATGCAATCAATTATCACACTGTCAAGTTAGAGCAAGCACCTGCGATGGTGGAGTAGGGGAGATGGAGTCATCATATAGACTTGGAACTTCAACTGCAGTAGCAGTAGCAGTGGCAAATCTAGAGAGCCTCCGTTTGCATTGGTCCGGAGGACCACCAACATCCCCTAACTTACTCTTTTCCTTCCTCTTTTTGGATATTGCCTTCTGAAGTCAAAACCACAAGAAAAGGAATAAAATTGGCTCTGCATAACTCATTGATGCATGATACAGACAAAGACTACTTTGATGTAAGGCAAGCACATGATAGGAGGACGGAGTATGTACGAAAAAAGGACAGCATTGCATATTCACACCTATGATAGGAGGATGGAATATGTATGAAAAACACTAAGCAGAAGACATTTCAACAAATTATAAGAAATGAAAGCTAGGCACCATATGAACATGCAACTAATATCACTCTTAAAAGTGTCTCATCATAAGTGCCATTTCAACAAATTAGAAGCAGTACAAGCTAGAAGACAATGCAAGATGCAACGTATATGACACTCCCAAGTCAAATGTGTCTTATGGTAAGTGATTGTTGCAGGATACACATCAGTACTAGGATGTAAGAACATGGTGTGATAGACAGATTTAGTATGTTCTAGAAATAGGAACACGTGTCATATTCACAAGTATAATGTGTAAACTAAGCAGATGCAAATCAACAAAATTAGAAGCAATACAAACTAGACATCATACGCAACATGCAACCACATATAACAGTGCCAAGTTAGAGCAAGCACCTGTGATGGTGGGGTAGGGGAGATGTGTTCATCACCTACACAACTACGTTGACTGTCTAGCCCTGCGTTGTCTTGCAAATCTTGTTGGGAGGATGGCTGAGTAGAATCTGTAGAGACCCTCTGTTTCAGTTGCTCGGAAGGACCACCATCATCCACTGCCTTACTAATTTCCTTTTGCTGTATTGATTTTGCATTTTGAAGTCAAACCGACAAGAAAAAGGAATAAAATTCGCTCTGCAGAACTCATTCATGCATGAATGACTGACGAACAATACTTTGATGTAAGGCAAACACATGATACAAGGATGGAATATGTACGAAAACAGGACCGCATGATATATTCACACCTATGATGTGTCTACTAAGCAGAACGAATTTCAAGAAATTAGAAGCAATGCAAGCTAGACACCATATGAAAGATGCAACCAATATCAGTCTGCCAAGATAAAAGTGTCACGTCATAAGTGGAATTTCGAAAAATTAGAAGCAGTACAAGCTAGAAATCAATGCAAGACACAACCAATATCACACTACCAAGTTAAAGGTGTCTCATCATAAGTGATTGATGCAGGATACACAACAGCAGTACTTTCATGTAAGAACATGGTGTCATAGATAGATGCAGTGTATTCTAGATACAGAAAGGCATGTCATATTCACATGTATAACGTATAAACTCACTAGCTGCAATTTAATCAAATTAGAAGAAATACAAGCTATACACCATATGCAACATGCAACCAATTATCACACTGTCAAGTTAGAGCAAGCACCTGCGATGGTGGAGTAGGGGAGATGTAGTCATCATATAGACTTGGAACTTCAACTGAAGTAGCAGTGACAAATCTAGAGAGCCTCCGTTTGCGTTGGTCCGGAGGACCACCAACATCCCCTAACTTACTCTTTTCCTTCCTCTTTTTGGATATTGCCTTCTGAAGTTAGAACCACAAGAAAAGGAATAAAATTGGCTCTGTATAACTCATTGATGCATGATACAGACGAAGACTACTTTGATGTAAGGCAAGCGCATGATAGGACGACGGAGTATGTACGAAAAAAGGACTACATTGCATATTCACACCTATGATAGGAGGATGGAATATGTATGAAAAACACTAAGCAGAAGACATTTCAACAAATTAGAAGAAATGAAAACTAGGAACCATATGAACATGCAACCAATATCACTCTTAAAAGTGTCTCGTCATAAGTGCCATTTCAACAAATTAGAAGCAGTACAAGCTAGAAGACAATGCAAGATGCAACGTATATCACACTCCCAAGTTAAATGTGTCTTATGGTAAGTGATTGTTGCAGGAGACACATCAGTACTTTGATGTAAGAACATGGTGTGATAGACAGATTTAGTATGTTCTAGAAACAGGAACACGTGTCATATTCACAAGTATAATGTGTAAACTAAGCAAATGCAAATCAACAAAATTAGAAGCAATACGAACTAGACATCATACGCAACATGCAACCACATATAACAGTGCCAAGTTAGAGAAAGCACCTGTGATGGTGGAGTAGGGGAGATGTGTTCATCATCAACACAACTACGTTGACTGTTTAGCCCTGCATTGTCTTGCGAAACTTGTTGGGAAGATGGCTGAGTAGAATCTGTAGAGACCTTCTGTTTCAGTTGCTCGGAAGGACCACCATCATCCACTGCCTTACAAATTTCCTTCCGCTGTATTGATTTTGCATTGTGAAGTCAAACCGACAAGAAAAAGGAATAAAATTCGCTCTTCAGAACTCATTCATGCACGAATGACTGACGAACAATACTTTGATGTAAGGCAAACACATGATACGAGCATGGAATATGTACGAAAAATAGGACCGCATGACATATTCACACCTATGATGTGCAACTAAGCAAAAGGATTTTCAAGAAATTAGAAGCAATGCAAGCTAGACACCATATGAATGATGCAACCAATATCACTCTGCCAAGTTAAAAGTGTCTCGTCATAAGTGGAATTTCAAAAAATTAGAAGCAGTACAAGCTGGAAATCAATGTAAGGTGCAACCAATATCACACTGCCAAGTTAACGGTGTCTCATCGTAAGTGATTGATGCAGGATACACAACAGCAGTACTTTGATGTAAGAACATGGTGTGATAGATAGATATAGTATGTACGAGAAACATGAAGGCGTGTCATATTCACATGTATAATGTGTAAGCTAAGCAGATGCATTTTACCCTAATTAGAAGCAATACAAGCTAGACACCATATGCAACATGCAACCAAATATCGCACTGCCAAGTTAGAGCAAGCACCTGGGATGGTGGAGTAGGGGAGATGAGACTTGGAACTTGTAATGCACTAGAAGTACAAGGAGAATGTGTAGAGATGGTCCGTTTACGTTGCTGCAGAGGACCACCATCATCCCCTTCCTTCCTCTTTTTTGATTTTGCCTTGTAAAGTCAAACCCACAAGAAAAAGGAATAAAAATTGCTTTTTAGAACTCATTGATGCATGATACTGATGAACACTACTTTGATGTAAGGCAACCGCATGATAGGAGGATGGAATATGTATGAACAAAAGGACAGCATTGCGTATTCACACCTATGATGTGTGAACTAAGCAGAAGGCATTTCAACTAATTAGAAGCAATGCAAGCTAGACACCATATGAAAGATGCAACCAATATCACTCCGCCAAATTAAAATGGCGGGCTAATAAGGGTATTTCAACAAATTAGAAGCAATACATAGCTACATGCTGGAAATCATATGCAATATGCAACGAATAAAGGTGTCTCGTCGTAAGTGATTGATGCGGGATACACAAGAACAGTAGTTTCATGTAAGAACAAGGTTAATAGATAGATGTAGTATGTACCAAAAACAGGAAGACATGTCATATTCACGGGTGTAATGTGGAGACTAAGCAGATGCAATTTACCCTAATTAGAAGCAATACAAGCTAGACACCATACTTAACATGCAACCACATATCACACTGCCAAGTTATAGCAAGCACCTGCGATGCTGGTGTAGGGGAAATGTGGTCATCAACTACAGAGCTATGTTGACTATCTTCATCTTGCCTTCCTGCTTCTTGAGAATCATGTGGGGAGCATGAAACTGCACTTTTTAAAAGAGTAGCCTGGCTCACACTAACCCACGGGTGTGACTGTCCCATCATAAGTGATTTATGAGGGATACACAAGAACATTAGTTTGATGTAAGAACATGGTTAATAGACAGATGCACTATGTACCAAAAACTGAAAGGCATGTCATATTCACAGCAATAATGTGTAAACTAAGCAGATGCAATTTAACCAAATTAGAAGAATTACAAGCTAGACACCATATGCAACATCCAACCACATATCACACTGCCAAGTTAGAGCAAGCACCTGCGATGGTGGTGTAGGGGAAATGCGGTCACCTACTACAGAGCTACGTTGACTATCTTCATGTAGCCTTGCTGTTTGTTGAGAATCATGTGGGGAGGATGACACTGCACTCTTTAAAAGAGTAGCACGTCTCACACTAACCCACGGGTGTGCCTGTCTCATCATAAGTGATTGATGAGGGATACACAAGAACATTAGTTTGATGTAAGAACATGGTTAATAGATAGATGCAGTATGTACCAAAAACAGGAAGGCATGTCATATTCACAGTATATGGATAAGCAGATGCAATTTAACCAATTTAGAAGTAATACAAGGTAGACACCATATGCAACATGCAACCACATATGACACCGAAGTTAAAGCAAGCACCTGCGATGCTGGTGTATGGCGAATGGAATCATCAACTACAGAGCTATGTTGACAGTCTTCATTGAATGACACTACACTCTTCATTAGAGCGTCAAACCGTGTCTTTCCAATCCTCGATGCAGACTGGAGCGACTGCTCTGTTTTCTTTTTAGAATACTGTGCTTGAGATTCTGAAATACCCATGCGTAATAAAAAAATAGTGAGAGAGTATGGGTGTAGTCTGTGCACAAGTAGTACAGTGTAAAAGTACCAGAGAGCAGGTGGGTCAACAATAAATGACTGCAGACATATGTTAGCTCTACAACATGCATGGCACACGAAATTAGATTCTAGGCTTTTGAAATATGAGCACAGGGATGGCTGGGAAGTGCAGGTAATCCTCCAGCAAAACACCACATGTGGTCCTACGAAAATAACAATCGACTGAAAACAAATGGGTTAGTCGATTTTTTCTGTTCCGTCTGATCTACAAGGAATGAGAAGATGGTCTTCATCTACCTCCCGCTAGTCACCATTGACGATCTTCCTCGAACCGCCAGCGACCACCGGCCCAGACCCCTGCCTCCGCCGCCACGGCCTCCCCTCGACCTCACCCCACCGCCGTGCTTGGCAGCATCCCCCGGCCATCCCTTTAAGCCCGACGAACCTCCAGATCGGGCGCCAGCAGCTCCTGTGCCACACGCACCTCTAAGATAGACACCGAGGCGCTGCTTCCCTGGCGAATAGACGGACTAGGTGCTCCGCGCGCCTCCGCGGGTGGTGCTTCCTTTATTTGGGAATCAACTGAAACTGAATCAAAATCCAGGCAGGCGACGGACGTCTAGCTAAAGTGAAATATGAAATGGGGGAAACCTTGTGCATCGCGGGTTACTTGGAACATCTAGAAGAATGTGCAGTAAGAAGCGGACAACTAGTTTCCTTCGTGGGATGAATACCGTGTGAGAGATTTGCAAGAATAAGGGAAGAGGAGTACCAATCTCGGCTGGCGATGTTGTGTCCTCCTTCTATTTTTTTGACGATCTTCTTGTGGTTCGCTAGAGACTTGATGTTGTGGAGGATAGCGGAGCCTTGGAAGAACCCATGGCCAAGTAGTTGAGTGTGGTGCGGTGGCCCTCTGTCGACGGCGGGGAAGTAGATCCGAGGCGGCGAATGACGGCGTAGCGGGAACAGCTCCGGTGCGGTGGACGGTTGCAACGTTGGAGTGGCAGCGGTGAGGCGCAGGACGGAGGGGTTGAAGTGGCTCGGGTACGGCGCAACTCCACGTCATGGAGGCAACTCTGCCTCGGCTTCAACTACTAAGTCATGGAGGGCGCTACGGTTGAGGTTGCGGTGGACGATGACATCGGGGTATCGGCTCCGGCGTGATGGAGGAGGGCGGCGGTGGATCGGTGCGATGGGGTGGCAGACGGAGGAGGCTGGGGTTTCGCGGCTGGTGGAGAGGGAGTTTTGGCGCCCACTGAGTATGAATGGGGAATCGGACAGGGAGGGGGGAAAGCTAAGGGGGAACCATGTTTCTGGGACGCGCTTGTTTGAAATTTGGGGAAAGTTACAAACTTTGCCCCCGTCTAAAATTTCGGACATGCTGCGGGTCGGGGGTAGGACAGTAATCTCACGTGTCCAAAATAGTGGGCGGGAGTGATTTTGGCCGAGCGCATCGGCGTTAAGGCGCCCGTGGTATATGAATGTGTTTTGGAGGCGCTTGTGTGGCGTCTCGGTGAAGTTACAAACCTACCCCGGTTTAGACTTTTGGACGTCGGGACGGTAGGCTTCACGGGTCAAAGTTAGGACGGTAATTTCCGTCTACCAAACATTGGTCTCGCGCGGTTTCGGGCGAGGAGAGGCTCTTTTGGCGCTTCATTCAAAATTTTGAACCAGAAGCATTCACGTTTACAGTACTCTTCAGTTGAACTTTCCTAATTAGACCTCATTATATTTGACCTTCTATGTTTAAAAACCTAATTAAATTATGCAATTCTTTTGAAATTTTTGGCTCTTGAAAATCCTATAGCTACAATTATTTTGGAATGGAGGAGGTAAAATTGAATCTATTTTGTACACGACTATATATTATCAACAAAGATTGATGCCCCTTTTAGATGTGATTTACAAATGTCATTATCTCGAATTCAAATAGTTGAATCCACTTCCTATGAATTCGAATATTTGAAACCACTTTTATGTTGAATTCAAAATGTATTCTAGTTCGTCGCTAGCAATTTGGAATGTATACCATGTATGTGTTCTAATGTATAATGTTCTTGACACTGACCGCAGAGTGTACTCTCGTTTATATATGAATTGCAAGAGCCATGCATTGTCTGGATTTCAAACTACTGACTATGGATTAATAATGTGAAATAACACCATACACATGCTCGAATTCGATAGAGTATGGATGTTTGCTAGACCAATGTTCGTTCATACGCGAATTGCAAATTTCATGATCTCATCCAATTTTTTAAATACAATTTATATTTTAATTTAATGGGTAGAACAATCATTTACATGTAGATGCACTCTTCCTCGGCCCCTCCTCACACACGCACTATCTTTCTCTTTCAAGCATACGCGCACACACTATATATCCATCGGCCTTTCTCTCTCACAAATGCTCACCCTCTCTCGCGAAGTGTCTCATGCACACACACACTATATCTCCCTCTCTCTTTTTACTACTATCCACGACTCTTTTCACTAATCTCAGTCACAAACGCTATTTCACTCACATGCATATGCACGCATGGTCTCCACCTCCCCCCTCTGTACATATCTATGCCTCATGTCTCCCGCACGCACACTCTCTTTAGTCCTCTCTCGCATGCATTGTCTCCCCCTCTCTGACTAGTTGATAGATATGATTCCATCAGATCATTCGGTAGGATATCCCTGACGGTTAAACTGGTTGGTGGTAAGAGGCAAAGATTTCCCAAGTCCGGGCCCTTGCGATCGAGGAAATACCCTACTCCTGGTCGTGTATACTTTGATTGGGGTGTGTAGAAAGTACATGTCAATACCAAGGGATTGTGTGTATATATACTATCGACGAACTAGGCCCCCGGCCCATATAACATACCCGGGGCCAGGGTTACAAACCGTGGTCCACTTCGTCAGTGGAGATAGAGTCCTCCAAGGCTCTGGTATCTTTGTCTTGTACGTCAAGTCCTCCATGGGTCTTCGTATAATGCGTCTTGAGCCGACCTATGTGGCGCAGGACGGAACTGACCTAGGGGTCCGCACCTTGATCCACCAGACCAAAAAATGATGTGCCACCACCACACCTCGCACGCTCTCTACCCCCCTAGGTCTCATTATATTCTCACACCCACACATACCAACACACACACACACACACTATTTCTGCTCATGCCTCTCTCCCCTTTTTCCTCTGCATACACAAACTCACCATATCTCGTTCAGACATCCTATTCGTCTCTCTCTCCCTCTCTGTCTCTCTCTCTCTCATCTATCATGCTTTCTCTTTCTCTCATCGCACCCCCCTATCCATGCCTCTCTCGAATACGTACACATACCCTCTCCAGGCCCTCCAAAATATGCCAACCACACATTCACGCATGTTACATCTCATTATCATGTGCTCCCAATGATCTAAAAAAGGCATCCGTTCACTTTTACTCCGCATACAAGATTTGTTTTGAATAAAAACTACACAGAGTGTGACAAAAAAATTATTTAAGAAAATCTACATATAGAATACTACAAAGTGATATATGAAAGTTAATTGCATGGTGCATCCAATGATATTTGTTCTGTATTGTGAATGTTTACAGTTTTATCCTATAAAATTAGTCACAATAAAGAGAAACGAAGGGCATCCCTCTCTCTCCACCGCACGCCCCTCTCTCTACTCCCCTTTCACGTACGCACACAAACTATCTCTCGGCCCTCTAAAAGTACACCCCATACACATTCATGCATGACGGTCATTGTATTTCAAGCGAAAGCGCAATACGGTCTCTGGACTTTAGAATGCGCTCATTACGGTCACCATATACATTTTCTGGTGATTATACGGTCACTAGCTCATCGTACAGCTCCGTATTTTGATGGCGACACTGACGGCCATTGTATTTGATTGAAACGAAAGCACGATACAGTCAGCATATACATTTTGTGGTGATTATACAATCACTTGATCACCGTACAACTACGTATTTTGTTGATGACATGATCAATTGACCAGTCAAACAGTCCACGTGGCGCAACTAGTGTTGCATCAGAAGCGCACATTATCTCCCTAATGTAGGACCCACGTATCAGTGGGGATAAGAAAGAAACAAATGGTAATAAAATAGTGCTCGGTGGGGATTCAAAGTCGAGACCTCAGGTTGGTAGCCCATGCGCAATAACCACAGCGGACAAGGTCGCCTAGTGATGATATGCTGAGCCGACCTTTTAATACACATGAGTTACTGTGGTGAATACACACACATCACACATGCGGACAAACACGCACGCAACGCCCGCATGCATGCATGCTACTCACACGTACACATGCACGCATGCAACACTCGCACGAACACACGCACGCAAGCATGCATGCAACACTCACACGTACACATGCACACACGCAACACTCACACGAACACATGCACGCATGCATGCACACATCACAAGACGCAACACACACGCTCATGCTGAAATGCTCAACCTACACGTGCATGCACACATATACATAGCCAGGGTGGTTCACGCGCAAGGGCCAGTTCCGTGGGGTCACAAGTTCGACCCCTGCCGCGCCTGCATAAATTTTTGTTTACAAACTGATAGGTGGGACCCGCAAGCCACGTGGCCAGTTTGACCAGTCAACAGAGTGCCACGTAGACTTTTTGAACGGTCAACTGAGTGCAATTTGTAATTACAATTTTCACATCCGTATTGGGCCGGCGGGTTTCAGATGTTTAGTCCCACCTCACCGCATGAGGAGCTGGTCAACCGGCTAAATAGCCGGGTCGTCCAGAACCGCTAAGCTATAGTATCATTGCACCCTTTGTTAAGGACATGAATTGTTACATAGTACTACTAGTACACTACTCTGTGATATAAAGGCTGCTTGTAGTGGGTAGTATCAACCACACGAGGCTGGTGCGGGTTGGCCCGCCATCCGGTGTGCCTCATTTGGGAATAAAAGATGACAAATAGTGGTATTTGCAAAATTTCTGGTTTGGCGCCAAAACCTGAGCCTCTGCATTTCGCCAAAAAATAAAAACCGAGCCTCAACTTCCTGCCCCAACACATTCAAATCCCTCATTTGCCGCGAAATTTTGCTGTGTGTTGTTGTTTTCAGGGATATTTTGCTGCGTGAAACCAAATTTAAATATCAACGAATAATCGGTGTCCGGGGTCTTTTGCTGGGACACGGTTGAATGGCCTCATACTAGTAGTACTTGTAGTAGGAGTACTACTACTAGTGTAGAGTACTAGTAGGAGCAGGAGTAGTACAGTGGTACAGTAGTACTAGAGTAGTACTACCAGTACGAGTCCTATCGGACACCAATTTTCTTGGAGTCCATGCTACAGCTAGCACTTCTCCCTCCTCGTTCCTCTAAACTCAGCCGATGCGCGGCGGCCAGGGTGAGGGTTTGCCGATAGTTGGTTTGCTCAACAACGGTCCCATATGTTAGTGAAAATGCAAGACACCACGCGTTCAGTAGCTTGAGAGGCGTGCCGGACCGACCATGTGGAGGTGCGACATGAATGCGGCAGGCTTTTCATTTTGAACTCGTAAGTTGTAACATTTGGTTCTGCTCCTTGGAGCGACGATAGACAGAAATAATGATTGAAAACGCTAGGGCGGGGCTTTTCCCGCGCGATAAGAGTTGGAGTTTCCCAGCTTGGCCAATCATCGGTTTGCTCACATGCAGTCCCACATGTTACAGATATGCCTTGGCAATGGGCGTTGAGCGGCGGGCCAGAACATATTGTACTGTGCTACTTGTGATCTGCGTTGGTTTTTCCCCGAAGAGGAGAGGATGATGCAGTACAGTAGAAATAAGTATTTCCCTCAGTTATGAAACGAAGGTTATCAATCCAGTAGGAGAATCATGCAACAACTTGTTAGCAACACCTACACACAAAACAACAAATCCTTGCACCCAACGCAAACAAGGGGTTGTCAATCCCTTGGCGGTTAATTGCAAGATTAAATTGTATGGTGATAGATAGATAGATCGAACAAAAATACAAAATAAAATAAGTAAAGTAAAATTGTAGCAAAGTATTTTTAGGATTTTTAATGTATGATAAAGTAGACCCGGGGGCCATAGTTTTCACTAGAGGCTTCTCTCTTGAAAATAGCATACGGTGGGTAAACAAATTACTGTTGGGCAATTGATAGAAAAGCGAATAATCATGACGATATCCAAGGCAATGATCATGTATATAGGCATCATGTCTGAGACAAGTAGACCAAAACGATTCTGCATCTACTACTATTACTCCACACATCGACCGCTATCTAGCATGCATCTAGAGTATTAAGTTCATAAAGAACAGAGTAACGCCTTAAGCAAGTTGACATGATGTAGACAAAGTAAACTCACGCATGAATAAACCCCATCTTTTTACCCTTAATAGCAATGATACATACGTGTCATGTCCCTTTCTATAACTGGGATTGACCACTGCAAGATCGAACCCATTACAAAGCACCTCTCCCATTGCAAGATAAATCAATCTAGTTGGCCAAACCAAATCAATAGATCGGAGAGAAATATGAAGCTATAACAATCATGCATAAAAGAGTTCAGAGAAGACTCAAATAATATTCATGGATAATCTGATCATAAACTCACAATTCATCGAATCCCAACAAACACACCGCAAAAAGTGATTACATCGAATTGAACTCCAAGAACATCGAGGAGAACATTGTATTGAAGATCAAAGAGAGAGAAGAAGCCATCTAGCTACTAACTATGGACCCGAAGGTCTGTGGTAAACTACTCACGCATCATCGGAAGGGCAGCAAGGTTGATGGAGAGCCCCTCCGTGATCGAATCCCCCTCCGGCGGAGTGCCGGAAAAGGCCTCCAGATGGGATCTCTCGAGAACAAGAACTTGCGGCGGCGGAAAAAGTATATCGTGGACTCCCTGGTTGGTTTCCCGATTTTAGAGAATTTATAGAGGTGGAATTAGGTCAAACGGAGCAGAGGTGGGTCCACGAGGCACCAGGGCGCGCCACCCCCCCGGGGCATGCCCTGGTGGCTCGTGGCCACTTCCTCTGTCTTTTGGCCCTCTCCCAAAGCTTCTAGTGTCTCTTATGTCCATAAAAAAATCTCCCAAAAAGTTTTGTGGCATTTGGACTTCGTTTGGTACTGATATTCTGGAAAACCAAAAATAGGCAAAAAACAGCAACTGGCACTGGGCACTGAGTTAATAGGTTAGTCCCAAAAAATGATATATAATTGCTTGTAAGTGCATATAAAAAACATCCAAGATTGATACTATAATAGCATGGTACAATAAAAAATTATAGATATGTTGGAAACGTATCAAGCATCCCCAAGCTTAATTCCTGCTCGTCCTCGAGTAGGTAAATGATAAAAACAGAATTTTTGATGTGGAATGCTACCTATCATAGTCATCATATACTCTTTTCTTTTGTAGCATGGACATTTGGACTTGAATGATTCAAAGCAATAGTCTATAGTTTGACATGAAGACATAAATACTCAAGCATACTAACAAGCAACCATGCCTTTCAAAATATCAATGCTAAAGAAAGTTATCCCTAGCCCATTATGCTCAATCATTGATCCATTCATGAAACACACTCAATATTAGCTACATCCAATGCACAAGTATGACAATAGTGCTCTCTAGTTGGTGCTTTTGTAAGAGAAGATGGAGACTCAAGATAAAAATAAAAATTGCATAAAAGTAAATAGATAGGCCCTTCACAGAGGGAAGCAGAGATTTGCAGAGGTGCCAGAGCTCAAGGTTTAAATTAGAGAGAGAGGCATGCTTTTCCTGTCAACGAAAACGACCGAGAATTCCCAATATCTTCCATGCTAGACACATTATACGCGGTTCCCAAACAGAAAATAAAGTTTATTTCCTTTCCACCATTCTTTCACAATCCATGGCTAGCCGTATCCACGGGTGCCTTCCATACCAACACTTTCCAAGGAATTTGTTCTTAGCATATTATAATTTCATTTCATTTCGGGACTGGGCATCCCTAATACCTTGCCACTTTCTCGTGCAATGACAAGTGAATAAACACTCATCGTGAGAATAACACACCTAGCATGGAAAATATTGGCCACCCCCTGCCGCTTCATGAGTGGTACAGGCACACAAAATGGAAAATTATTATGAAAAATTAGAGTTGGCACCTGCAAATTTACTTGCAACGGCATGGAAATACCGCATATAGGTAGGTATGGTGGACTCATTTGGCACAACTTTGGGTTTTAGGAGTTTGGATGCACAAGCAGTATTCCCGCTTAGTACAAATGAAGGCTAGCAAATAGATTGAAAAGCGACCAACCAAAAAGTGAAAACGGTCATAAACATGCATTGAACATAACTAACAGTGAATAATGCACCATAAGTAGGATATAATTTCGTTGCATAACTATTGACTTTACGTGTATGCATAGGGAATCACAAACCTTAACACCAATATTCTTACTAAATCACAATTACTCACTAACATGACTCACATATCATCATCTCCATATCGCAAAACTATTGCAAGGAATCAAACTTATCATATCCAATGATCTTTCATGAAAGTTTTTATTATATCCCTCTTGAATATTCATCACTTTGGGACCAAATTCATATCTTGTGCAAATTACCATTACTATTATCAACTCTCAAAAAGATATAAGTGAAGCATGAGAGTGCAAACATTTCTTCAAAATTTAATCTTATCAACTCTCAAAAAGATATAAGTGAAGCATGAGAGTGCAAACATTTCTTCAAAATTCAACTCCCAAAAAGCTATAAGTTAAACATGAGAGCCAAATATTTCTTCAAAATTTCATCTTATCAACTCTCAAAAGGATATAAGTGAAGCATGAGAGTGCATGTATTTCTTCAAAATTTAATCACCGCCGTGCTAAAAAAGATATAAGTGAAGCACTAGAGCAAGTGCCTAGCTCAAAAGATTTAAGTGAAGCACATAGAGCATTCTAACAAATCATGATAAACGTGTGGCTCTCTCAAATAAGTGTGTCCAGCAAAGATAATTGTGACAAACTAAAAAGCAAACAAAGCAAAGACTCATATAATACACGATGCTCCAAGCAAAACTCATGATATGTGATGAATAAAAATATAGCTCCAAGTAAAATTACCGATGGTTGGTAGAAGAAAGAGGGGATGCCTTCCGGGGCATCCCCAAGCTTAGACGCTTGAGTCTTACTTGAATATTACCTTGGGGTGCCTTGGGCATCCCCAAGATTAGGCTCTTTCCACTCCTTATTCCTTCATCCATCGTGATCTCACCCAAAACTTGAAAACTTCAATCACACAAAACTCAACAAAACCTTCGTGAGATCCATTAGTATAACCAAACAAATCACTACTTTAAGTACTGTTGCAAACCCATTCATATTTTATTTTTGCATTATACCTACTGTATTGTAGGTTCCCCATGGCTTATACCCCCTGATACAATCCATAGTTTCATCAAAACAAGCAAACAATGCATCAAAAACAGAATCTGTCAAAAACAGAACAGTATGTAGCAATCTATTTAAACGCCATACTTCTGTATCTCTAAAAATATTGAAAAATTAGGACAATTCAAACAATTCATATATCAATACTGTGTAAAAATTTAAGATTTTTCTGACTCTACAGTAAAGAATTAAAAATCCAGCACAGGACGCAAAACTTTCCGTTTTCCAAACAGCATCAATTATACTATCATAAACATCATACCAAAGGCATTACTTGGCACAAGCACTAATTAAAACATAAAAACACAATCATAACAGAGGCTAATTGTGTGCACACTCAAAAACAGAAGGTAAAAGCAAAAAAATTATTTTATTCATTGGGTTGCCTCCCAACAAGCGCTATTGTTTTATGCCCCTATCTAGGCATAATGCATAGTTTCAAGTATTGTCATCTTTCAAGTTGATTCCATAAGTTGCCATCATGATGGATTCATAGGGTGCTTTAATTCTTTTCCTAGGGAAGTGTTCCATCCCTTTCTTTAGTGGAAATTGAAATCTTATATTACCTTCTTTCATATCAATAATAACACCAATAATTTGAAGAAAAGGCCTACCAAGTATTATGGGGCAAGAAGGATTGCATTCAATGTCAAGATCAATAAAGTCCACGGGTACATAATTTCTATTTGCAAGAATAAGCACATCATTAATTCTACCCAAAGGCTTTTTAATAGTAAAATCCGCCAAGTGCAAATTAAGAGAACATTCATCTATATTGGTAAAACCTAGCACATCACATAGATATTTTGGAATTGTGGAAACACTAGCACCCAAATCACATAAAGCATTGCAATCTTAATTTTTAATTTTAATTTTAATGGTAGGTTCCCACTCATCATATAATTTTCTAGAAATTGAAATTTCTAGTTCTAGTTTTTCTTCTAACGCTTTCATCATCGCTTCTACAATGTGTTTAGTAAAAGCCTTATTTTGTTCATAAGCGTTGGGTGAATTTAGCATGGATTGTGCTACTTGTGATCTGCGTTGGTATTTCCATGAAGAGGAGAGGATGATGCATTACAGTAGAGCTAAGTATTTACCTCAGTTACGAAACCAAGGTTATCAATCTAGTAGGAGAATCACACAATAACTCATTAGCAGTACCTGCAAACAAAACAACAAATCCTCGCACCCAACGCGAACAAGGGGTTGTCAATCCCTTGGCGGTCAATTGCAAGATTAAATTGTATGGTGATAGATAGATAGATCGAACAAAAATACAAAATAAAATAAATAAAGTAAAATTACAGCAAGGTATTTTTAGGATTTTTAATGTATGATTAAGGTAGACCCGGGGGCCATAGTTTTCACTAGAGGCTTCTCTCTTGAAAATAGCATACGGTGGGTAAACAAATTACTGTTGGGCAATTGATAGAAAAGCAAACAATCATGACGATATCCAAGGCAATGATCATGTATATAGACATCACGTCCGAGACAAGTAGACCGACTCCTGCCTGCATCTACTACTACTACTCCACCCATCAACCGCTATCCAGCATGCATCTAGAGTATTAAGTTCATAAAGAACGGAGTAACGCCTTAAGCAAGATGACATGATGTAGACAAAGTAAGCTCGCGCATGAATAAACCCCATCTTTTTACCCTTAATAGCAATGATACGTACGTGTCATGTCCCCTACTATCACTGGGATTGAGCACCGCAAGATCGAACACATTACAAAGCACCTCTCCCATTGCAAGATAAATCAATCTAGGCGGCCAAACCAAATCAATAGATCGGAGAGAAATACGAAGCTATAATAATCATGCATAAAAGAGTTCAGAGAAAACTCAAATAATATTCATGGATAATCTGATCATAAACTTACAATTCATCGGATCCCAACAAACACACCGCAAAAAGTGATTACATCAGATAGAACTCCAAGAACATCGAGGAGAACATTGTATTGAAGATCAAAAAGAGAGAAGAAGCCATCTAGCTACTAACTATGGACCCGAGGGTCTGTGGTAAACTACTCACGCATCATCGAAAGGGCAGCAAGGTTGATGTAGAGCCCCTCCGTGATCGAATCCCCCTCCGGCAGACTGCCGAAAAAGGCCTCCAGATGGGATCTCTCGAGAACAGAGACTTGCGGCGGCGGAAAAAGTATTTTGTGGACTCCCTAGTTGGTTTCCTAATTTTAGAGAATTTATAGAGGTGGAATTAGGTCAAACGGAGCAGAAGTCGGCCCACGAGGCACCAGGGCGCGCCACCCCCCTGGGGCACGCCCTGGTTGCTCGTGGCCACCTCCTCTGGCTTCTGGCTCTCTCCCGAAGCTTCTAGTGTCTCTTATGTCCAGAAAAAAATCTCCAAAAAGTTTTGTGGCATTTGGACTTCGTTTGGTACTGATATCCTGGAAAACCAAAAACAGGCAAAAAACAGCAACTGGCACTGGGCACTAAGTTAATAGGTTAGTCCCAAAAAATGATATATAATTGCTTGTAAATGTATATAAACATCCAATATTGATTCTATAATAGCATGGAACAATAAAAAATTATAGATACGTTGGAGACGTAGCAGATTGTAACAAAGAAATACATTCAATCAAAGAGTAACTATCATAATTAAAATCTTTGTAATCCATGAGAGTGGGCACATCGCTAGTTAATGTTTTTACCTCTCCAAACCCACTTTTATCAATTTTTTATCAAGATTTTGACCCTCCGAATTATGGGGACGCCTTATACCTAAATAATTAAAGTTGACTCTTCTTCAGTCCCCTTTTCATCAAGTTTTATAATGCTAAACAAGGAATGAATAGATGAAACACCAGTCATTTTAATATCCTCATCATTACTATGATAGAAACCGGGAGGAATCGCTTTTTCTAAAAATTCTCGTTTAGCTTTTAGCATTGCGGTTCTCTTCTTACTCTCATCCATGGAGACATATAAAGCTTTAATTGATTCACTAATATCAATCTTAGGTGGCAAAATTTTAGTCGTAAGATTTTCCACATCAAAAATAATTCTATCAATGCTCCTAGACAAATCATCAAGTTCACTCAATTTTTCTTCTATCGTAGTGTTGAAAACTTTTTGAGCATTAATAAATTCTTTGATATTACTTTCAAGATCAGAGGGCATCCTATTATTATTATTATTATTATTATTATTATTATTATAAGAATTACCATAAGGATTGCCATAATTGTTAGAAGAATTTCCAGGAAACGACCTAGGATTGAAATTACCTCTATAAGCATTACTATTAAAATTGTTTCGCGAGACAAAATTCACATCTACGGGATCATTATTTTGCTCAATCAAGGTGGATAAAGGCACATCATTAGGATAAATAGAGGTATTTTTGCTAGCAACCAAGTTCATAAGCGCATCAACTTTATCACTCAAAGTACTAATTTCTTCAACAGAATTCACCTTTTTGCTAGTAGGAACTCGTTTAGTATGCCATTGTGAGTAATTTTCCATAATATTAGCAAGAAATTTAATAGCTTCTCCCAAACTAATCTCCATTAAAGTACCACCCGCGGCGGAATCTAAAAGATTTCTAGAAACAAAATTCAATCCCGCGTAAATTTTTTGTATGATCATCCACAAATTTAAACCATGAGTACGGCAATTTCTTATCATTAATTTCATCCTTTCCCAAGATTGGGCAACATGTTCATGATCAAGTTGCTTGAAATTCATAATTTGATTTCTAAGGGAAATAATTTTCGCAGGAGGAAAATACTTGGTAATGAAAGCATCTTTACACCTATCCCAAGAATCGATACTATTTCGTGGCAAAGATGAAAACCAAAATTTTGCACGATCCCGCAATGAGAACGGGATCAATTTTAATTTCACAATATCATTATCCACATATTTTTTCTTTTGCATATCACACAATTCTACGAAAGTGTTAAGATGGGATGGAGCATCTTCATTAGGACTACCAGAAAATTGTTCTTTCATGACAAGATTTAATAAAGCGGCATTAATATCACAAGTCTTCGCACTAGCGGCGGGAAGAGCAATCGGAGTACTAATAAAATCATTATTATTGGTATTGGAAAAATCACATAATTTTGTATTTTCTTGAGACATCGTGATTACGCAAACAAGATAACAAGCAATCAAAGAAGCAAACAAGAAAAAGGCAAACGGAAAATATTTTTGCATTTTTGGAAAAACTTTTTAGAAGTGGGGGATATGAAAACGAGAGGCAAAGACAAGTAAAGTAAATGCAAGGAGATGAAGGTTTATGCGTAAGTACTTGATAGATGTTGATGATGTCTCCCCGGCAACGGCGCCAGAAATTCTTCCTGCTACTTGCGATCTGTGTTGGTTTTTCCCCGAGGAGGAGAGGATGATGCAGTAAAGTAGAGATAAGTATTTTCCTCAGTTATGAAACCAAGTTATCAATCCAGCAGGAGAATCACGCAACAACTCGTTAGCAACACCTGCACACAAAACAACAAATCCTTGCACCCAACGCAAACAAGGGGTTGTCAATCCCTTGGCGGTTAATTGCAAGATTAAATTGTATGGTGATAGATAGATAGATCGAACAAAAATACAAAATAAAATAAGTAAATTAAAATTGTAGCAAAGTATTTTTAGGATTTTTAATGTATGATAAAGTAGACCCGCGGGCCATAGTTTTCACTAGAGGCTTCTCTCTTGAAAATAGCATACGGTGGGTAAACAAATTACTGTTGGGCAATTGATAGAAAAGCGAATAATCATCACGATATCCAAGGCAATGATCATGTATATAGGCATCACATCAGAGACAAGTAGACCGAAACAATTCTGCATCTACTACTATTACTCCACACATCGACCGCTATCCAGCATGCATCTAGAGTATTAAGTTCATAAAGAACGGAGTAACGCCTTAAGCAAGATGACATGATGTAGACAAAGTCAACTCACGCATGAATAAAACCCATCTTTTTACCCTTAATAGCAATGATACATACGTGTCATGTCCCTTTCTGTCACTGGGATTGAGCACCGCAAGATCGAACCCATTACAAAGCACCTCTCCCATTGCAAGATAAATCAATCTAGTTGGCCAAACCAAATCAATAGATCGGAGAGAAATATGACGCCATAACAACCATGCATAAAATAGTTCAGAGAAGACTCAAATAATATTCATGGATAATCTGATCATAAACTCACAATTCATCGGATCCCAACAAACACACCGCAAAAAGTTATTACATCGAATAGAACTCCAATAACATCGAGGAGAACATTGTGTTGAAGATCAAAGAGAGAGAAGAAGCCATCTAGCTACTAACTATGGACAAGAAGGTCTGTGGTAAACTACTCACGTATCATCGGAAGGGCAGCAAGGTTGATGGAGATCCCCTCCGTGATCGAATCCCCCTCCGGCGGAGTGCCGGAAAAGGCCTCCAGATGGGATCTCTCGAGAACAGGAACTTGCGGCGGCGGAAAAAGTATATCATGGACTCCCTGGTTGGTTTCCCGATTTTTGAGAATTTATAGAGGTGGAATTAGGTCAAACGGAGCAGAGGTGGGCCCACGAGGCACCAGGGCGCGCCACCCCCCAGGTTGCTCGTGGCCACCCCCCTGGTGGCTCGTGGCCACCTCCTCTGTCTTTTGGCCCTCTCCCGAAGCTTCTAGTGTCTCTTATGTCCAGAAAAAAATCTCTAAAAACTTTTGTGGAATTTGGACTTCGTTTGGTACTGATATTTTGGAAAACCAAAAACAGGCAAAAAATAGCAACTGCACTGGGCACTGAGTTAATAGGTTAGTCCCAAAAAATGATATATAATTGCTTGTAAGTGCATATAAAAAACATCCAAGATTGATACTATAATAGCATGGAACAATCAAAAATTATAGATACGTTGGAGACGTATCATACTCCTCCGTCGTAAGAGTGGATATGCACGCTTTCATAAATGTTCTACTTCCGTTCGCCAACATGTGGGACATCTAGTATCCGAGTCCACGTCCCACTGAGGAGAACAGCAGGGGGGATGCACCCCGGTCGTGGTGTGATACGTCTCCAATATATCTATAATTTTTGATTGTTCCATGCTATTATAGTATCAATCTTGGATGTTTCATATGCACTTACAATTAATTATATATCATTTTTTGGGACTAACCTATTAACTCAGTGCCCAGTGCCAGTTGCTGTTTTTTGCCTGTTTTTCGTTTTCCAGAATATCAGTACCAAACGAAGTCCAAATGCCACGAAACATTTTGGAGATTTTTTTCTGGACATAAGAGACACTAGAAGCTTCGGCAGAGGGCCGGAAGACAGAGAAGGTGGCCACGAGCCACCAGGGCGCGCCCTAGGGGGGTGGCGTGCCCTGGTGCCTCGTGGGCCCACATCTGCTCCGTTTGACCTAATTCTACCTCTATAACTTCTGTAAAATCGGGAAACCAATAGGGGATTCCATGATATACTCTTTCCGGCGCCGCAAGTCTCTGTTCTCGAGAGATCCCATCTGGAGGCCTTTTTCGGCACTCCGCCGGAGGGGGATTCGATCGTGGAGGGGCTCTACATCAACCTTGCTGCCCTTCCAATGATGTGTGAGTAGTTTACCACAGACCTTCGGGTCCATAGTTAGTAGCTAGATGGCTTTTTCTCTCTTTTTGATCTTCAATACAATGTTCTCCTCGATGTTCTTGGAGTTCTATCCGATGTATTCACTTTTTTGTGGTGTGTTTGGTGGGATCTGATGAATTGTGAGTTTATGATCAGATTATCCATGAATAATATTTGAGTCTTCTCTGAACTCTTTTATGCATGATTGTTATAGCTTCATATTTCTCTCTGATCTATTGATTTGGTTTGGCCAACTAGATTGATTTATCTTGCAATGGGAGAGGTGCTTTGTAATGGGTTCGATCTTGCGGTGCTCAATCCCAGTGATAGAAAGGGACATGGCACGTGTGTATCGTTGCTATTAAGGGTAAAAAGATGGGGTTTATTCATGCGTGAGTTTACTTTGTCTACATCATGCCATCTTGCTTAAGGTGTTAATCCGTTCTTTATGAACTTATAACTCTAGATGCATGCTGGATAGCGGTCGATGTGTGGAGTAATAGTAGTAGGTGCAGAATCGTTTCGGTCTACTTGTCTCGGATGTGATGCCTATATACATGATCATTGCCTTGGAATATCGTCATGATTATTCGCTTTTCTATCAATTGCCCAACAGTAATTTGTTTACCCACCGTATGCTATTTTCAAGAGAGAAGCCTCTAGTGAAAACTATGGCCCCCGGGTCTACTTTATCATACATTGAAGATCCTAAAAATACTTTGCTGCAATTTTACTTTACTTATTTTATTTTGTATTTTTGTTCAATCAATCTATCTATCTATCACCATACAATTTAATCTTGCAATTAACCGCCAAGGGATTGACAACCCCTTGTTTGCGTTGGGTGCAAGGATTTGTTATTTTGTGTGCAGGTGCTACTAACGAGTTGTTGCGTGATTCTCCTATTGGATTGATGACCTTGGTTTCATAACTGAGGGAAATACTTATCTCTACTGTACTGCATTATCCTCTCCTCTTCGGGGAAATACCAACGCAGATCACAAGTATCATGGCGCCGCAGTGTAGTAATGAGCAATGAGGCGTCAAATCACAAAGTCGCACCTTTCCAACCATCATTTCACTCTTCACTGAATCCGCTTCTCCATGAACTTCTTCAAGAAAATCGTGTGTTGCTTCTGCCATTGTTCTAGTTTTTCAGGAGGGACTCACATCGGCTTGGTACACCACTGACACGTGTGACCGCATGTTAGCAAACCGACAGGCCAAGCTCCCCCGCCCACCGTTCGGCAAAAGCACCTTCTTTTTACTAATCTAGATATCTATTTTTAGATCAATATAATTGAGATTTGTATAAATCGCACCAAGAAGCAAAACCAAGTGGTATGTTTTACAGTTCAAAACAAAACGACGGCACACTTGCAGCACGGCTGTCGTGTTCACGTTGCAACTCTGCCGGGTCAATCCGCACACGAAATGGTGACACACTAACAGCACGCATTTCGCCGACATGTGGGACATTCACCATATTGGTCCACGTGCAATGCACCAAAGGTCGGAGCAGCGGGGGGAGCCACCCCGGTCGTAGTGCCGCAGTACTAGTAAATGAGCAATGAGGCGTCAAATCACAAAAAGCCCCACCTTGCCCACAGTAAGCTGGATGGAGCAGTGGAGATATACGTATAAAAAATTGTGGACGCAGATTAGACCCAAAGGTAGTGACACTTGGGTCCTGCATTTTGATATACCCGCGTCCTCCTTAGGTTCACAGGGTAGGAATATTATAGGAATATGAAAGTTGTAGGAAAAGAGATGACGTACGGCCTCCTTTGGTTTGTAGGAACTTCATAGGATAGGATTTTCAAAGGAGAAAAATCCTATGGAGCTCCGTGGTTTATACGAATGGATTCCTAATCCTATGTAGGATAGGAACCAGTCCTTCACATTTTAAAGGAAAAAAACCATTACCCTAGACTCAATGGAAAAATTCCTATCCTATGCATCAAATGACATTTCTTTCCTTATAGGAATTGAGATGCATGTCATCTCACTTCCTATGTTTTTCTATTCCTATGATATTCCTATCCTATGAACGAAAGGAGGCCGACATGTATCTCAAATCCTATGAGTAGGGATAGGAAAAGAGATGTCATTTGGTTCACATCATATGAATTTTTCCATTGAGTCTTAATGTTTATTTTCCTCTGAAATGTGGAGTATATGAATCCATTCCTATGAACCAAATGGCTCTAAAGGAAAAATTCCTATAAAAATCGTATCATATAGAATTCCTATGATATTCCTCCACACCAAAGGAGGCTTGAAATTGCTGTAGGTGATACGGCGGTCTTCCTTTGCCGAGTTTCGGCTAACGGGGACTCGGCTATCAAACTTGGCGAAGTGTGGTACTCGGCAATAGAGCAGTGCCACGCGTCGAGTCCTTACTCGATGGGACATTGCCGAGTTTAGAACTCAGCAAAATATTTGCCTGGTTCTTCTACCGAAGGATCTCAGTAGAAGTTTTGTATTGGGCAATAAGTGTTGCCACGTGGCTTATGTATATTCATTATGCATTGCCAAGTTTAGCCAATTAGAACTCGGCAAACTATAGTGTCACATTGCATCTCCGTTAAGCCCCGTTCCGTCTGACGGTGTGCTGTGTTGAATTCCCTGGAAGGTGAAACTCGGCAAAAATTATTTAAATATTCATCAGGCTTGGTAATGATGTAACCCAATTTAGATGTGAACCACAGAAGCCAGACATTATCTCAAAATAATAATTGAACTCCATGGACGCAACATGGTCAAACGATGGCATGTGACTCTAAAATTCAAATATGAACTTGAGCTTGTTAAATGCATATATGGTAATAGTATAGTATGTCCACAAATACACCATGCACATCTCCATTATATCTGCATGGATTACAAATGCCATGATCTCTTATTCCTTTTCTTATGAAAAATAGTGAGTTATTTCAAATATTTGACTATATCATACACACTACATTTCATCTCTCTACTGATCCCGATCGTTCTTTCTCACTCCTTAGTTAGAGGACTCGATCCTATGATGTCTCTCACAGCACACACACACACACACACACACACACACACACACGGCCCCTCTTTATCGAAGACACACTAGTACATTCCTCCCCCATCTCTATAGATATATCTCGATGATGAATGGAATGATATATGCTGGGTATACTATATGTGCATGTTGTTCTACGGGAACTCGATAAAAGTTTGTGAGGTTTAAATTTTCAGTAAAGATATATGCACTATATTTTCAAACGGAGGGAGCATACGGCAGTTGCGAACGCTCACGTGAAAAAATTATGTCTCGGAGCAGTGGCTGTTCTGTCAAATGCCATGGCAAAACTGCCACCATCCGATGCAGATCTGACGGTTCTTTGGGCGTTCGGCAGGAAACGGCTTGTGGTGAACGTTCACCAGATATGATTTACGGACACACGCATTGCATTGACACGTTAAACCTCCTTCTCACGCACACACGCACCTCATGACTATCCCGAGACTTCTCGCACACACCATCTATCTGTACTCTGTACTATAGGTGGACGTCACACACACATATGTGCTCTTCACACCCTTCCCTCAGAACTTCTATAAAATAAAAGACATCACACATTTTTTTTGTAACTCAGACGTCACACACGTATACATCTTACTCTAGGTGGAGTACGTAGTACACGAAGAGAAGCGGCGCACGCACACACCAGTTCTCTTACACCCACGCGCGGGTACACTTACGAGCGCATTTGTTTACAAAGAGGCATCCCAAGTGACAAACTGACTCGTGCAGTTTTCAACTTCATGGAGGGTCGGGGACCACACATGAATGATACAGTACATAGTGCGACCTGGACGCGGTGGCGCGTTATTGATTGAGTTTTTTTACTGGAACGTTAAATGAAATTAGTGGGTTCGCGGGTATTCATTTAAAAAATGATTGCTACAAGAAAATCACTCCACTATATATAAGCAGGAGCCTCAGCGCTTGCTTTACTAGGGTCGCTATCATTCACTCTCTCACCCTCTCCACATCTAAACAAGATAGCGGTGGCCACACCCTCTCTCTGCTCACCGCTGGTCACAGTTCCGGCCGGATCCCCTCCGCCGGCGAAGGGGAGAAGGTGCAGCATTCACGCGGTCGTCGCCGGCGAGGGAGGAGACCCACAGCTGCCAGCGCGTCCCGATCAACGGCCCGCGCCATTCTGTCCAACACAGCGCCGGCTCGGGAGGGCCTCTGACCCCTTCTTCCTCCCTGCCGTATTGTGGGCTGATCCGGCCTCCCGCCGCCCTCCTGGCCACATCCGGACGACCCTCAGGTATAACTTCCTTCAAAAACGGCCTTGCTCTACTGCCCCAGCTCACCACGTGGCTGCATGTGGATCTTTTTCTACTTCCTTCGGCTGTTGCAAAGCCACCTAAAGTTTTACTATTATTAGAAGTAAACCAACTTCATGCAGTCGAATCTAGGACTTTGTTCAAAAGGGAAGAAAGGGGGGAAGCTGTAGCATGAATCTAGGACTTGGTTCAAAGAGGAAAGAAACGGGGGAAAGTAGTAGAGACTGGCTACCCAACCGGTCTCTTGGTTGAAAAGGGGAAGAAAGTGGGGTGGATAGTGAAGGGTGGGGGGAAGTACTAGTAAGATACTGGCCAGACCGGTCTCTTGGTCGAAAAAGGAAAGAAAGTGAGGGGTTGTTGGGGGGACAACGCAACTGAGAACGAGCAGGTCTAGATTTCCTGTGCTCACATAGGAAAAGGTCGCCGAGGAGATAAAAAATTGGACAAATGCAGACATGCTGCCTGAATGTTTGCCGCTCTCGGCAACCAGATCTGCCTCACCACTTTATGCCCGTGCTGTCCCTTTGCCCTCATCGCTACCGTTAATCTAATATCAGAGGAAAAATGAAGCAATGCCACTGTTAGCCTAATGTCACTTCTAAGTAATGTTGTTGTCAGTCTAGTGCCATTGATAAATTGAAGGAATGACACCACCATTTTATGAAGTGTTTCTGTCTAGCTTTATTTCCCTTGAATTCTGTTTTGCTAGTTACACTTAAATCTCACACTGCTAACATTGCTTCATCCCAGTGGATCTGCACAAATTTGATTGCACCATGCACGGAGCTACTGACCATGTGCTACTCTCATGACAGCAATACTAATGCTGTTGTTCCACATGTTAATCTAGTGCCAGTGTTGATGTGATGTGATGCTACTTCTTACTTAATGGCACTTTTTCATACCGTCAATGTAATGCCACTCATAGCACAAGAGATGATGTTGTTAATCATATGCCGCTGCAAATAACTGCCACTAGTTAAATAACCCTATTACATATTTGTGCAGACAGGGATGTCTAACTCCATATCGTTTCTATTTGTGCAATTAGAAGCACACACCTCAATTTTAGTAGAACTGCACAAAATCAGATGGCTGTTCGTAACTGTTGTTCTCTACCAAATCCTTCCCCAGGTTTTCCTACATTCATACCTAGCTAGAATGACCAATGCAAGATAAAAAGAAGCTGATTTGTACTTCCTGATTGCAGTGCAGGAATGAGCCTATCATGTGTGGCGGAGAAAACAAGCAGTGTATCCGCGCCGTGAACTACACTCTCTCTCCCAATTTAATGATGGCCCGAGGACGAGCTTGCACGGCTGCACGGAGGTTTTGGGGTCAGTTGCACGTACAAGAGGCATTGCGGTCTGCTTATTTCTGCAAATAGCGGTGCTTAAATTTAGTGGAACTGCACAAGAAGTTCAGTTGGTCAATCCACTTCAAGGTTGAGTTCAATATTCCAACTAATAACACAATTATAATTTGTTATTTTGGAATGAGAGAACCTAACCCTGGATGGTGGCAACAAGAAAAACCAGAGTGAATCCCAGGAAATTAAAGCTTGCCTAGGGAGGCCCTTTGCTCAGGGAAGCATGGCTTGATTTTGCCTGATTTGTAAACCTTCTCACAACTTTGTCTTTTGCTGTCAACTTCTAAAAGAGATGTTATGTTTATGAATCATTGGGATGTATAAAAATGCCGAACTTATGCTTTTGAAGTATTTTATGCAGCCGAGTTTATTGTGAATGTTTAACGTAGTTGCTTATATGTCAGGCAACAGAGTATGAGTGTGAGCTGGTCGATATCCGACTTTTCTAGTGTTGAAGCGATTTGCGCCAATGTGCCGTGTTTGCACCAACTGTTCTTACAAGTGGGTAGCACCAACAGTGTTTACAAGTACTTAACCAGCATTACCTACACAATGTATACGTCGGGCGCAGCAAGAGTTGTCAAACAAGTATTTCATCAAACACACACTGCTCGTTTGATAAACAGTGGCAACTTATGTCTTACAATGCCATATTACATGAAAGAACTCGTGAGGATGCATCCGTTTCGGCAACACTAACGAGGGTTCTCACATGATTCATGGGCACACAAAAGTAGCAGTAGTTCCCATAGAGGGATTCAAACAGAGTAATACCCCAAGAGGGCTCGATAATACGCAAGGTTCGGGTAATTAAACACAATCCAAAGCTAGTTTGAAACACTAACTGGGCCAACTATTTCATGCCATCGATCTAATTGGGGATGGACACAAGACGGACCTTGCCATGAACATCCTCGAGGACGTCCGACAGTAGCTCAATCCTGTCAACCTTCTTGAAGATAACCTTGTGGCCTTTCCACTCATAAACTTGTTTCTCAAGGCATGCCACATCATTTTCATGGATAAGCTTGACAAGAACATTATGCCTCACAAACGAAGGAGTAGCTGTGAACTTGTTGTGCTTCAGTACACCCTGGACAACACGCTTGACAACAGTGTGGCTAGAATACATTTCATCTTCGGTATAAGTGCAAATGGCTTCCAGGATCGAACAGCCTAAGAACTTTGTTTTCCCAGTGCGTATATTCAGGTCATCCACCTCATAGCGAGTGAAATGTACAACCACACAATCTTTGTCTGCATCAGGGCTCTAATTGAAACATAAACGAATTCTGAATTACTTTCCAATATAAAAAACACAAGTTATTTAAACCACCATGTAGAGTCAAAAGTATGCATGACAGGGAAGGTAGCATGGCATCGGAGCTAATGAATCTCGCATTATTTATCACCTCATACTTAGATCAAAAACCAAAATCAGGATCACCAAAGAAGAAAATCACCTTGGGCAGCTCAGCGGGTGGGGGGGGGACACATCCTCGAATGGGTCCATCTTGGCGGTGGAAACCTTCTCCTGCACGGCCACGGGGGCCGTAACCTCAAACGTGGCGTTGACCATCTCAGTAGTGGCCGTGAGCGCATCTGGGGTCGGCTCGGTGGTGGCCTTCATCTTCTTGGAGCTCTCTGTCTCGTGGGGATTAGCCTACCACATCTGCTCTAGCATCGGCAGATCTTTGCCCGGTTCTCCATGATCCATAATGAAACTGACAAATAGAAGACAACCGAAAGGAAAACACAATCGCAATGACAATGAAACAAAAAAGGGAGTGAGGATCAGTTACTGCTTTCCAAAAGATTTTTTTTGGAAAGAAAATATACCAACATCACGGATGCGCTCACCTTCCCTTCGTTGGGAGAGAAGAACAATGGCAGAAGCGAGTGGTGGCTTTCTTGAAAAAGATGAGGGAGAAGCGGATTCAGCGAAGAGTGAAATGATGGTTGCTTCTTCTAACCAACTTACAGCGGGGAGGTGGGGGTTTTGTGATATGATGGCTCATTACTGCCGCGCTACGACCGGGGTGACTCTGTGCCTGCATACCGGCTACCACCTTCTAATTTGGTGGATGCCATTTGGGCCCGCGCGCTGTATGGCCCGCATGTCGGCGAACCAAAGTAAAACGGCATTCAGTAGCGGGAGCCGTTTCGACGACCGAGGAGCCAGAAGCGGTAGTGTCTCCACTGTACTAGTAGGAGTAATTTTTTTAGGATTGAGTAATTGTTTTTCTGGGGAGTCGTAGAGTGTCTCCACTGTAGTACTAGTAGCCCATCCACCCTAATTAATAAAATCAATTCGAAAGCCCTTGTTTTACTTAAGAAGAGGCGCTCCCCACTGCACCCCCTCGAAAAACCTGGCTGCTCTTCTTCCTCCTCACTCCCACCTCACGCCCGCTCACTCGACTCGTCTCCCCCTCCGGTTGTACCCCCAAATTCCTCACCTCACTCCTACAGAAAACCCCAGCTCCCCTTCTTCCTCACTCGCGCCACAACTAGGCTCGTCAATCATTACTCTACTCAAATCCTTGAGCTCGACGCGACGCCCGCAAGGAAAATGGAGTCGGCTGGCCCCAGCACCAAGAAGATGAGGCTCCCGCCAGCGGTGATGCCGGTTTTAGATCCCGCACCCGGCAGCATGGGGGGAAGGGGCGAGGCCCCCCTGGACCTGAGGAACCCGAAGAATCTCGGGCGGACCGCATCAGCGATCTGCCGGACGCCATCCTTGGGGAGATCATCTCGCTTCTCCCCACCAAGGATTAATGCCACACCCAAGTCCTTGCATCTCAGTGGCAACCTCTATGGCATGCCGTGCCTCTTAATCTCGACTGTCGTGGCCTATCTCTCGTTGATGATTTTGAACTCCTCGGAGCCATCATCTCCTCCCACGGGGGCTCCGTTCACCACCTCTGCATCCCGGCGTGCTACCTGCACGTGCCCCGCATGGTGGACGGCTGGCTGACATCCCCTGATTTCCGCAAACTCCATATGCTTGAGTTCTATTATTCCTACGAAACTGACATACCACGAACCAAACGCCACCGATGTCCATCTCGTGGTTTTCCTCCTCTCTCCACACGGCCACCTTTGCCCTGTGCAAACTACCAGACAATCTGGTACAAAAGCTTCGACTCCCACTTCTCAAAAAACTTTCACTTGTGCTGGTTCGCATGTCGGAGGCCTCACTGCACAGCATCATCCAATCAAGTTGCCCAGCCCTGAAGTGCTTAGTGCTTGTTCTGACAGTTAAAATTGGTTGTTTCCGAATAAAGTCGCCTAACCTTGTAAGAATTGGAATTTCTTTTTACGTAGGGGAGCTCATCATCTAAGATGCCCCTTCACTTCAAAGGTTGATCCTTGATTCTTGTTATTCACCTTCGCAAATAACTGTCATCTCTGCTCCTAAACTGGAGACCTTGGGTGTAATTCATGATCTCTGTGATCATTTCAAGATGGTGTTTGGCTCCACTATTATCCAGGTACTATATATTATCATCTACACTTTTTGTACTAATATTATCTTCTATATGCTCAATGAAGAGTTTGTCCATGGATAGCCTATCAGTGGTGCTGGATTCTGTCAAGATTTTATATATCAGTATGAATACTTTTGATCTGAACAAGATTATTGGCTTGTTGCGATGCTTTCCATGTCTGGAGAAGTTGTATATAAAGGTGATGATTTCACGCACATTGGAAGCCCATATATAGTGTGCAAGAATTAACCGTTCAGTTATTGCTCTTTCGACATACTCTTTTTTTATACCTTAACTATTTTCAATCTTCATGTCTATTTAGGCAGCAGGACGGGGTACAAAAGGTATAACCAATCGGTGGCAGCATAAGCACTGGGATTTTCTCAGTTCTCATGACATTTGTTTGAAGACAATAACGCTGGAAGGATATGTAGCCACCCATGCAAATAATAGATTTGTCACATTCTTCCTGCTGAATGCGAGGGCACTATTGTCCATCAGGCTTAAATTTATTAACAACAAAGTTTTGACGGATGGATATGTCGAAGAGCAAAAAAAGGAGTTTCGGGTGGACAAATGGGCTTCTGAACGTGCCAGTCTTCTTTTTACATCATCTTGTGGTCATATTCCATTAAATTTTAGTGTCCGGGATGTTCATTTTGTGGATTTGACCGATCCATTTGATCATGACAGTGACAGCTGCCAAAAACAGTGCTGGAGTTAGATGTTGTTGCCCTTTTCAATCTGAGTTTAGTCTAAACCTGATGAACAATTAACCCTCGTGCTTTTGTAAAGTTTGTAAGTTGGAGTTTGATGTTGTTGCCCATTTCAACCCGGCTGTGGCTGTCATATTTTCTTTGAAAAAAGGCTAATGGCTTGCCATTTCTTTAATTAAGAGAGAAATATTGTAACAAATGCCAACCAAGGGAAATAACATCACTCTCACCAGCTACTTGATCTCATTGTGCATTACAGAACCCAAGTGCTTAGCGCCCGCGAGCACCCACAAACTTATTTTGAGCTAGCACACCAAATGGGCTGTAATTCCTAATAATAAAGGCTGCATGGCCATGACAGATTTGGATTCTGTCATTTCAGACCCACAAGGAAAAAGCTATCCAAGGTGGTGTCGACTTAGTCAACAAACGATTATGCCTACCAGCCATTGGATTGACATCCAACATCTATCGTGTTTCTTCTATCTCGTGTCTTCTTCCTCCAGACGCCCAAACGAAACCACGCCGTGGGTCCCGCCTCCCATGGGTGGCTACGCCTCCGCCCACGCATTGCTGCCCCACTGTACCCTCAAACATTGGCAGTACGCAAGCAAGTGCCTCCTTATAACAAGCAAAAAAATGCTTCCTCCTAATGGTTTGACATTTGGGTCCCACGCCATTGTCAACGTAGTCAATAAACGAGAGAATTGCCCAACGAGCGGCTGACACTAGGGACCCACCAGCTCGCGCAGACCGACTCGATCCTACACGAATAACCAGCGGATCACGCACGTACCTCATTTGGATGAATCGAGTGCACTCGTTTGACCGTCGTGCCGTTGTGCGACCCAGCACTGATGGGACGGTATGGTAGTACGGCACAGTCATAATTTCAGTTTTTCCAGTTTTCCATGCCAAGCTGGAGCGCTAAAAGCCATGCCTGCTTATGCATTGAATTCCGATGACCTTCGCGTTTCCCGCGACACGCCAGTTTACATACCGTCCGCCTATAATTACTGGTTCCCGGCGTGCTCCTGTGGCGCCTTCACCCAACGCACCCTATCCTCACAAGACCCCACCGGCCACACGTCGCTTGCCACTTGCCCTCGCTCTCGCCACGTCCGTCATGCCCCGCACGGCATCAATAGGCGACGCCAGAGGCGCTCACCGCCGGAGTTAGTGTTCGGTTTTTCACGGGAAGGCAGACGGAGGGAGGAGGCATTCTGGCGGTCTTTAGATGGCAATGTGGAGTATGAGGATGCCTTGGAGCGCGACCACATGGCGGAGGAGCAGCGTACCGTTGATTTGCGCCGCTAGCAGAGCATGGAGGAGGAGCAGCGCACCGCCGCTCTACGTCGCGAGGAGAGCGCCCGCAACTAGGCCGACTACATGGAGGCCGGCGCCCGGCGAATAGCCCTAGAGGCTGTCGGGCACGCACGCGTGCGTGACGCTGAATTTTACTACCAGCTCATCAAGTGGGTTTCCCGCTTAGAAGCCGAAGCTTCGGTGGACCACGCCGGCATGGAAAGGGCCAACGGGCGCGAGCAATGCACCCTATCGCACCTCTGGCAAGTCCGAGGCGAGGAGGAGGACATCGATGCCGGCGTTTAGTGTGTGCCGCAGATGGCAGCTGGCATCGTCTAGCTAGCTAAGAGTATGTTAGTTGTTCTAAACTCAAGTATTAGTGGGAGTAGATAGTTAAGTTGGCTATGATGGTTGTCAACATGGAAGTTCAGTACTCTATCTCTGAATCAGACCTGTTACTTTGCTCTGAATGTTGAACTTTCCGATTGAACGTTTGGAATGGGCTGTTATTTTTTTAAATGGGTTGTATTTGTCCGCCACAGATTAAGAGGCTGACTTGTGGGCCTACTAGGTTGACGCGTACACAAGGCTTTGTCAACTTAGTCAACAAACGATTGTGGCAGCCTAAGCCGTTGGATGTCAATCCAGCGTCTGTCATATTTTTTCAATCTCTTGTCTTCTTCCTCCAAGCTCCAGCCGCCCAAACCAAACCAACGCCGGCAGGATCATCTGCTCCCACCTTCCATGGCTTGCTGCTCAGCCGCGCACGCATTGCTGTCCCACCGTACCTTAACCGGTGCCACGCCATCCCTCTACACCCCCACCCACCGACCCCCACCTCCTGTTATTTTCCGGCGATGGCATCCCCACCCCGCACCAACCCTCGTACTCCCCTCCACTTCCGACCACACTACCACATCTTCCATGGCTCCTTTTCATTCCCCTCCGAGGCCTCACCGTCGTCCTCCACTTTGGTTCCCTCGCCACGGCACCGCCTTCTGGCGTTGTCAACATGGTCAACAAACGAGAGGAATCAGGAGATGATTGTACGTGGAGAGGATGACAGTAGGGACCCACCAGGGTCATGGCAGTACGCAAGCAAGTGCCCCTTATTACAAGCGAAAAAAATGCTTCCTCCTAATGGTTTCCTGACATCTTGGTCCCACCCCATTGTCAACGTAGTCAATAAACGAGAGAATTGCACAACGAGCGACTGTCAACAAATGACAGGAATCGGCGAGGACTGTACGTGGAGAGGATGACAGTAGGGACCCCCATGTCGATAGCCGTACGCAAGCAAGTTCCTCCTTATTACATGAAAAAAATGCTTGCTCCTAAGGGTTTGCTGATATCCGGGACCTATGACATTGTCAATGTAGTCAATAAACGAAAGAATTGCATAAGGAGCGGTTGACACCTGGGACCCAGTAGCTCGAGAAGTTTTTTGTTGTTGTTGTTGAGACGGCAGGGTATCAACTAGGCTATGTGGCGTCTGTGGCCTGTCTAGTCCAGGCTTTATTTACAACATGACGAGCCCAACTGTTTTTTTGTCTGTGAAAATGACTAGCGCACCTTTTTTTCGCACAATACCCTACACAGGCCGATTTCCTTTTCCCCGCCCTGCTGGGCTGTAAATCTTTCAAGACGACGAGGGATACATTCGGCCTGGCCATAAAAAAGGCTGTAAATTTTATGAGTAATATGAAATGGGGTGTATATATATAAAAAGCACATCAAATGGGCAATTAGTTTCAAATTGCGAATTTTATTTGATTTTTTTCATATTTCATATTTCATTGGATTTTAACATAATTTAAATATATTTTAAAATTTGTTTTTATCGGGCTCAAAATTTCAGGATTAAAAATAGTTCGAAAATTTCAATGACCAGTCTTTTATTTTATGTTTACCACATCACTAGCCCAGTTTTGTTTACTTTCTTCAAACGGCTAGCCCAGTTCTATTTTCTTTTGCACAATACCCAACCGAGGCCTACTTGCTTTTCTCAGCCCTGCTGGGCTTCAAATCTTTCAAGACCAGGAGGGATGCATTCGGTTTGCCCACAAAATGGCCTATTTCCATAAAAAAAAAGAGAAAATGGCCTATAAGCAATAAGAAATGGGCCGTAGATTTTGAAAAACACACCAAACCGGTAATTAGTTTAAATAAATTTCGTTTCATCCGGATTTTGAAATTTTAAATATCATTGGATTTTTCTAGGTGAAAATATCATTGGATTATAATTAATATAATTTTATTTGTCAAATTAGTCTGAATCAGACTCGAAACATCGGGATTAAAAACAATTCGGTGCCCACCAAAATATGCAAAATTTCATTGAAAATTTTAACCGTGGCCAGAATATTGGCTGTAATGCTAACAAAAAATATGTGCTGCAAAAAAATCCTTAAGAAAGAGCAAATGGGTTGTAAATTATTAAAAATAATAGCAAATGTGCTGTATGATGTTTGCCACAGATTTGGAGGCTGACTTGGGCCTACTAAGTTGACGCGTACGCAGGGCTTTGTCAACTTAGTCAACAAATGATTCTAGCAGCAGTGACCGTTGGATGTTAATCCAACGGCCGTGCTACTTCTTCAATCTCTGATATTCTTGCTCCAGTAGCCCAAACCAGCACCGGTGGGACCGCCTGCTCCTGCCTCCCGTGGCCGGCTGTGCTGCCGCGTAGGCCTCACCGCTGGCCAGGCCATCCCTCTACTCACCCACACCTCCTGTTATTCTCCGGCGACTGTTGCCTCACACCGTAGCCGGACCAGTAAACCCTCGTACTTCCCTCCGCGTGGGGAACCATTGGCTTGTCTTCCTCGGCTCCGGGTCATTCCCTTCCTAGGCCTCGCCATCATCCACCGCCTTGCTGCACTCGGTACGGCATCGTCAATGCGGTCAACGAACGACAGCCATCGGAAGAGGACTGTACATGGAGAGGCTGACAGCTAGGACCCACGAGGTCCATGGTCGCACGCAAGGAAGTGCCTCCTTATTATGCGGAAAAAAAATGTTTCCTCCCACTGACAGCTGGGACCCACCAGCTACATCTTTGCATGCAAGGAAGAGCCTCCTTATTACGCGCAAAAAGAATGATTCCTCCCCCCGACAGCTGGGACCCAGCAGCTATATCTTCGCACGCAAGGAAGTGCCTCCTAATCCTCCCTGACAGCTGGGACCCACCCGGTCGAAGTGTACGTAGCGTTGTCTGTCTGGTCGTGAACGTGTACGTACATGCTGGTCGATCGGTCTCTCTGCAACGATGAACTATGGGCGTGTAAGGAGCGGCACGTGTCGTAGTAGAGCCCCCGACGTAGTAGTTCAGGCAGCCCCATCTAAATCATGTACACATACGTACAGCCACACAGCAAAAAATACGGCCACGTACATATATATACAGGCGGGGTCTCAAACGCGTACTCGCGCATACGTACGGCCAGGGCTCGTGTACATGGAGAGAGGCAATGGATGGCAGCAATGGCCTCCTGTTCATCGGCGGCCAACCGGCTGGGTCGAAACAGAGGAAACAGCGTCGTGTTCATCGGGAGCCAAGCGACTGGGTCGGAACGCATCCTGTTCATCGAGAGCCAACCGACTTGGATGGAACAGCTAAAACGGGGTCCTGTTCATCCACTCGGGGTCTGGCGTACCACAAAATGGAGGAAACGGCCTTCTGTTCGACCGCCTACTGTCGAAACGGGGTCCTGTTCATCGGCTGGGGGTCTGGCGTACCGCAAAATAGAGGAAACGGACTTCTGTTTGAGCGCCTATGTCGAAACGGGGTCCTGTTGATCAGGAGGGCTCTGGCGTACCGCAAAACGGAGGAAACAGACTTCTCCCCAACTGCCTATGGTCGAAACAGGGTCCTGTTCATCAGAAGGGGTGTGGCCTACCGCAAAACAGGACTCCACGGGCTACTGTTCATCCATAGTCAACCTCCCTCCATCCTCCACCAGCTACTGTTCATCCACCGTCGACTTCCTCCAGCCTCCACCGGCTACTGTTCATCCAGCCTCCACGGGGTCCTGTTCATCCACTCCCAACCGGCTAGGGTGTGGCGGCCTCCTCGGGGTCCTGTTCATCCACTGTCAACCACCTTCACACGGCTAAGATACTGTTCATCCACAACCAACCCACCAGCTGGGGTGGGGCGTACGAGCGGGCGGCAGCAATGGGAACTGTTCATCCACAGCCAACCAACCAGCTAGGGCAACTCACCACGTCTCACGCAAGGGGCTCGATCGAGATGTGTCTCGACTCGCTCAACATTTATCCTGCATGGACCTTGATCATGCCCGTCAACATCTGTCCAGGTTTGAGATGCCAGGTGTACCAGATGAACGGCTGCGTGTTCGACCCCTGTGATGCTACCTGGGCGTGGAGGAACACACTTGGAGAGTACTCGGTTTTCATTGGGGACAGCTACCCCATAGTGAAAACGATGCCACCTTCCGTGCACAACACCGATGGCCTGCCGGTCATGAAGAGTGGGTGCATTTTCATTGCGCACCGCCGGATTAATGTCTTGAACGCCCCTATCCCTGACTTATGCCGCTTCAGCTTGGATGAGTCTCCATCATGGGGAGCCACACTAAAAAGCTACGATGATATGTATTCCCGTTGCCCTCCGTTATGGATTGTGCCATCTATGAAGAACACCTGGGACTGGAACTACGAAACAGACATGTACCCAGGCACCTACGAACCTGAGTAATGTACCGCAGTAAATATAGGTGAAGTAGCCAGGCACAAATAGTATGAACCTGCGTGGCATGTTGGCATTTGTCTTTTAGAACTTACTATCACTAAATATTATGTGCAATGGACGTTGATATTATGATGTACATGCCTAAGTACTCTACTATATTAATTGCAGGCACATACACCGTATTAGTTTGGATATATGTTTACGTATATGGTCCGAGACCTTCCAACTAGATGCGTCTGTCTATCCGGGTCGCAGTTTGTATCATTATATACTAGTACGTGTGGTCTCCGACCCTACAACTACACAGTCAAATCTCCCTCAAAGAAAAACCGGACGGTTATATCACCTGTGCTGCCGTGTTTCGTGCTCCTCCCTCGTAGAGTGGAGATGCTTGCTTCCATAAAAATGGAAGAAGTGGAGACGCCCTCCCACGTTGTTCCTGTCCTTGTCCTTTTGCTGACGTGTGGGACATCCAGCACGTACCAAGCAACAATTTATCCCCGTATCTTGATCTCTAGGCTCTGTCCCGGACTTAAGACAAGTTTGCCGTATGAAGCACTGCACACCAAGCAACAGACGGGTGAGCAATCTTCAAATCATCAAGTCATTAAATAAAAACTGTATATGAACCACTGCACATGCAAGTTCACTGGGCTGCCGTGTTTCGCACTCCTCCGTCGTAACAATAGAAATGCTAAAAATAAGAAATAAATATAAAACAGTAGTGACACTCTACCACGCGGTTTCCTTGCTTCTCCTCCATAGCGGGTAGAATACTTTCATTCGCCGACATGTAGGACATCCACCATTTGGGTCCACTTGCCATGCACCAAAATTATAGTGCATCACGCAGAGCTGCAGTGGAGACTCACCCGGTCGTAGCGCCGCAGTATTAATGACTAATGAGCCGTCAAATCACAAGGCCCCACCTATCCAACTGTAAGTTGCTCGAACGAAGCAACCATCATTTCACTCTTGTATGAATCCGCTTCTTCTAGAAAGCTACTGTAGCATCAATACCGCTAGCACACGCCAAGACTGGATGACACTGTGGCAGCACAGGATATGAACATGGTCCGTGACGTGAAGGGAGGATGGTTCCAGAAAATAATATTCGCTCACTCGTCTTTTCTAACCGGGTTTTGCATCGATCGTTCGTATGAAGGTGCTAAACCAAGTGTTGCACTTACAAGTTCAAAACGAGAAAGTGGACCACTCACGACACGCATGTCGTGTTCGGTCCGTCGCTCAATGCGCTTCCTCACGGCATATCACTGACACATGGGAACGTATGTGAGCAAACCGACTAAGCGAAACTATCCTGCCTAACGCGCGGGAAAGCCCCGCGCTCGTCTTTTCTATCTGGATTTCTACCGTTCGATCGCAATAGCAAGCGAAAGATAATGTTACACTTTACAAGTTCAAAACAAAAAGGGGGCACACTTAAAGCACGCCTATCGCGTTCGCGATGCACCTCCACGGTCGGTCTGGCACGCCGCTCACCAAAGGGAACCGCAATTGAATAAGTCGACGGCACACAAAATCTAATCGCCCGTCGAGTGCCGGCTGAAAAAAAAGAGACGAGGAGGGAGAAGAGATCGCCCGCCAGCCACACATAGACTCCTAGAAATATGGTGATAATGTGAGGTGGGCCATGTTTTAATAAAGTCGGAGCACTCCTTTATACTACTTGCAGAGTTGATTTGACACATGCCCATATTTGATGGAAATGTATTAGTATAAAATGCACCGTTTGAAAGTTTTTGTACGCCAGTGACACCTTGGTTTTCGCTCCTTGTTTTTTTTCCTTCGCGGGATTTAACTCCCGTCTTTTTTTCTCTCGATGTTATCGGATTTTCTCTCGCTCTTGGGTATATAAAGATGGTCATATAGCCTTGCCCTTCCTATCAGACCAGAGATTCTCTCCAGTCCAACCTTACCACCCAAGACATTTTCTCAAGATTTTGCCGCCGAAACCCTACCTTCCGAGTTATCGGAAGGGAAACCCTAATTCCTTCCATTACAAAGGAACCCCAATTTCCTTTGATCTGTTGCCTCCCAAACTTTTCCCAGAGACTCTCCTATACCTATCAACCCTGGATATGCAAAAATATTGCCAAGTAATTTGCAATATTTTTCATTTAAAATTAATTCCTCTTTCTGCTATTTAAAGGAATTAAATCCAGGAAAATATCTATCCATCTCCAAAGTTCATGAAAACTTGTGGAGATATTCTTTGTGGTCATATTGAGCTCCCATAAAAATATTGGCCATAATTAAATGAAGGAAATTGCATTTTCCTACTTAAAGCCAATATTGCATTTTGGGCACTTTCCAAAGGAGCTACCATTTTTATAGCCAGGAAAAATCCCAAATAATTTGTGGAGCCTCTCCTACCCATAAATTCAACATTTCTATCAAGAACCCAAGTTCCATAGTTCAAAGTTGAGAGCATCATCCAATTTTTGTTTTTGGACCCATTTTGAGGTTGTGAAGCAACTATATTTTATATTGCTTCAAAAATCGTGAAGTTAATCCAGGACCTCAAATTCCTTATATGATGTGAGTATACAAAAATTCACATCATTTTATCTAGCCAATTTTTCTCAGAAATTCCATCTAGTTTCTGTCCACTAGAAAGCTCTGTGAGGGAAGTACCACTTTGGTATATCCAAATGAGCTAAAATTTGGCCAGTACCTCCATACTTCCAAATCATCTCCCTACACAAAAATTCAGCTCATTTCATTGATTCATATGAGCACAGCTTCAAAGTCCAGTTTCTGTACCAAAATTTGCATTGCAAAGGAACTATATGCAAATGAGATCCAAATGCCCTCAAATTTTACTAGCACCTAGTCCTTCCTATCACATTTCACTATGACATAGGTCCAGCTCCTCTCCTTCATCTATTTCTCCAGATAAGTCCACTCAAGTTTCATGTCAGAAACATTGTGAGCTCAAATTAGTCAACTCTTGTCACCCATGTCCATCAAAACCCTCACAGGTCAACTCAATGACCTCTGGTGCATCTGTTTGACAAGGTTCCAGGGCCATCCGGTGCCCTGACACGCGGTGCCCGTGGTGAACGCATGGAGAGCATGCCAAAGTGGTGCTATGCTCTCTGTCAGCCCCGTCCGGTCATCTCCGGCCGGCCTCGGCTTGTCCGAGCATGTCAAACGGCTCCGCGGCGTTCATCTGCCCCTCCCTAGTCCCTTCTCCACTCCTCCTTCTTCCTCCCCATGCCACGGCGAGCCCCGCCATCGCGCTGCTCTGCCCGTGACCGCCGTCGTCGCCTTCCCTTCTGTCCTCTTCCTCTCTCGAGCTCTCTCGAGCGTGCCTGAAGCCTCTCCACTCCCCGCGAAGCCGCCCGACGCCGCAACCATCCAGCCACGCTGCCCCGGAACTCCAGTGCGTGGCTAAGATCGCCATGGCGGCCATCCTCATCCGGTCGTCACCGGCCGGCTATAAAAGCCGCGGCAGAGCCAGTCCCTGAGCACCCACACCACCCCAGCAGCTCTCCCTCTCCCTCCTAGCTCCCTCCAAACACCGCAGTTCGGTCCCCGGAGCTCCCCCTCTCTGCTTATGGTCGCTATGGCCGCCACGGCCTCCGCCTAAATTCAGACGAGCCGGAGCTCCCCTCGCCCTCCTTTTCTCTCCAATGGAACTCCTGAAGCCCACCGGAGCCTTACCGCCCCTCCCCTCGCCACCGGAGTCCCGCAGTCTCGAGCCCACCCTCGCCCGAAATCATTGTCCGCAGCAGCCCGTGCCCTGCTCGAGTTTGAGCTCCTCGGCGTCTGAGTCTTACGCCGCTGGATGCGCCTCTTCGAGGGGAACCCGTCCCTAGGCCGAGCGTCACTGGGGACGGCCTGTGGCTCCGGCAATCGTCGTCGGGAGCCGCTCCTCTCCTCGGGCAGGCACGCGCGGGAGGAGGAAGACAACCCTGTAGGCGGGCCCGGCTCGTCAGTGGCTCGGCTCCTCCCTCCATTTTTTTAAGAGAGCAGCAGTGTGGGTGGGCCGGCCCAGTGGATAGCAACAGTGGCAGCAACGGCGATGGCCGAATCCAGCCCGAGCCGGCCCATAAGCACAGTGTGTGTCGGGGGGATGATCCCCGGGTAGGCCACGGAGCCCGGAGCCCCTTTTTCAAAACATCAGGGCAGGCCAAACCCCTCAATCCGGCTAGCCTGCGCGCCGGCTCCCCGGCGCGAGCTGGCTCGGCATGGCAACCCGGCCCGGCCGGCTGGCCCATGCCGGCTGGCCACGAGGGGCCAAACCCTCACGACAGGGCAAGCGTGGCTACAGTGCTCCCTCCTTTACACCTGCTCCGGCGGGCGTGGCTACAGCGTTCCCCCCTTTACGCCGGCCCCGAGGGGCGGCGCAGTCCTATAGCCTGTGGGCGCCAGCGATCCCATGACGCGAGACAAGACGCGCCATCGTATCCCGCACCTGGCGGACCCGGCGGACCCGGCGACCCGGCGGCCCCCACCGACGGCTCCCAGTCGATGACACCAGGGCCCCGCGCCCATGTAACCTTACCATTGTACCCCGGGAGGCCGGCCTATAAGACCCCCCGGGAGCCCTCCATGCAGGGGGGTTCGCTCTCTCTTAGTCTTCGACACCCCACAGCAACACGCACACACATTCGCACACACTCACAGGAGAGGCAGAACGGCGGTCTAGCCCCTTCTTCCTCCTCCATTCGAACAGCTCCAGGAGCGACCTTGTAGCCATTGTTTACTCCATACTCCATTCGGCAGGACTAGGGGTGTTACCTCTTCGGAGGGCCCCGAACCTGGGTACGCCTCGTGTCTCATACTCGCGCGTGCCACCCTCGCCTCGGGAACCCACCGGCATCCTCACGTAGCCCCACCTCTTTAGCCATCTTATGGCATCTGCCGCGAGAATACCACGACAGTTGGCGCCCACCATGGGGCTGCTCGCGGCGCCGGCCGGAGTCAAGTTCTGGACGAGGCCCTTCACCAGCTCCGGCGAGCGCATCGTGCACGGTTTGGTCCGTGTGCCTCGCACGACCAACGCGGATGCCGCCTGCCCCGCAGGCTGCCTCGTCGTCCCCTTCGGCGCGCTGCGCGTCTTTGTCGCGCTCGTCCCCGATGAGTACCCCAGCGAGGGACACAGCTTCGCCGACACCCCCGTCCCCGTTGGCTGCGCCGTCTCCGACGACGTCGCGGCTCTTTGCGCCCGTGCGGAGGTACTGACCATCGGCAATCGCTCTGGCTCCCCGCACGGCAAGGAGAAGGCCGCCGCAGCTGCCGCTGCCGTGGCTGCGGCCCCGCCACGCTGGGCCGACCCGCTCCGTGAGACGATCCGGAGCCTGCAAGCCCCCATCACGCCCGACGCCGACACGGCGGCCGCAGCGGCTCAGCTCAACGTGGACCGCCAGCATCTGCTGGTCGAGGCCACGACGCTCGCGGCGACGCTGCGCCGGCTGGAGTCCTCCCAGCGGGAGTACGACAGCGTGCACGGTTTCAAGCCGGCCGCCGCTGAGCCCAGCCGGGTCGCGGAAGTGCGGATCTGTGGAGGCGCAATCGGCCATGCGCTAGGCGCAGGCCGGCCCGTCTACGACACCCCCGTCAAGAACATGCACGCGGCGCAGGCGGCCATGGCGGATCTCGAGTTCCTGGAAGGCGAGGAGCTGCTGCAGCAGCAGCAGCGCATCCTCGACCTCATCACCGCGGCGAACGAACAGCAGGCGCGCTTTGACCCGGCCCAGCCATCCGGCTCCGCTACAGGAAATACCGCGAACCCGAAGAGGACACTCCGGGACGCGTAACGAACGTCCTCTCATGCCACTAGCACGAGCCGCTCTGGCCGGCATCGATCTGGCCGGAGCCGGCACAATCGTGCCGCAACTGCCGGAGACGGCGTTGCCAACGAGACGGCTGGCGACGGCCAGGTTCAGCCACCGGAGCCCCCCGTGAAGCCGGCTCGGCGGCCCGAGCCGGCCCGAGAAGCCCCCGCATCCCGCGGTCCTGTGGCCGACCGGCTCGGTCCCCACGTGCCCTATGACGAGAACCACGCTCGCCACCGCCTCGATCGGCTGGCACGCTCCACGGCCTTGGAGGAGGAAAGCTCTGTCGGCCCGGCGTGTTTCGGCCCCCGCATTCGCGAGGAGCCCTTCCCCAAGGGCTTCTCGCTGCCCCACGACTCCCCCAAGTACAACGGCGTCACCAAGCCAGAGGACTGGCTGACCGACTACACCACGGCCGTCGGCATAGCCGGCGGCAACCGGCGCGTGGCCGTACGAAACGTCCCCCTCATGCTGCTCGGCTCGGCCTGGACGTGGCTTAACAGCCTGCGAGCCGGCAGCATGAACTCCTAGCTGGATTTCGAAGATGCGTTCATCCGCAACTTCACCAGCACCTACAAGTGACCCGGCAAGCCTCGCCAGCTCTCCATGTGCGTCCAGAAGCCGGGTGAGCCCCTCCGCGACTTCCTCACGCGGTGGACGGAACTGCGCAACTCCTGCGAGGGGGTCCAAGAGGTCCAGGCCATCCAATACTTCATCAACGGATGCCTAGACGACACTCTGGTCAAGCACCGGCTGGTGTGCGACGATCCGGAGACCCTGGCGGAGCTCATGGCCGTGGCGGACAAGTACGCTACGGCCGACTCCGCGATGAACGTGAAGGTCACGATCGACGCAGACGGCAAGCTCCTCCCGGCCCAGCCAGCTCCCCCCAAGCCGGCTGGCGACAACAACCAGCGCCGGCAAGACAACAACAATAGCAACAACAACGGCAAGCGCAGGAACGACCAGCAGGCCCCCCGCTACGACAACCGCCAGGTCGCCGCGGTGGAAGGGGGGCAGCCGTCCGAGCAAGGCTCCAGCCAACGCCCACGCACCGGGAAGGCTGCCTGGCAGCCCAAGCTGTCTTTCGAGCAGATGCTCGACGCCCCCTGCAAGAACCACAGCGGCGCGAAGCCGTTGACGCACATGCTCCGGCAGTGCAGTTTCACGCAGCGCCTGTTGAAGGGCAACCTTCCACCCCCACCACCTGGAGCCGGCCCGCAGCAACCGCCGCTTCCCCCGCCTCCCCCGCCACCCGACGCCCTCGCCGACAACCCTTTCCCGCGCCCGGACGCGTCCTACGTCGTCTTCACCAGCGAAGGGGATGACAAGCACGCCAAGCGCAAGCACGCGGCCGAGGTGAACGCCGTCGTCCCTCCGGTTCCCCAGTTCATGCATTGGTCCGACCGGCCGGTCAGCTGGACCCGGGAGGACCACCCGGCCGTCATGCCCACGCCGGGTGGCTACGCCCTTGTGCTCGACCCCACCCTCGTCTCCGAGAAGCGCACCTGTCGTTTTTCGCAGGTGCTGATTGACGACGGCAGCAGCATCAACATCCTGTACCGCGACACCATGATCAAGCTCGGCATCGAGGCGCGACGGCTGGAGCCGACCCGGACAGTGTTCCACAGCATCGTGCCGGGTCTCTCCTACTCTCCGATCGGCCGGATCCGGCATGATGTCCTGTTTGGCTCCAGCAGCCATTTCCGCCGCGAACCGATCTGCTTCGAGGTGGTCGACCTGGCCAGCCCATACCACGCGCTGCTGGGCCGGCCCGCGATGGCCAAATTCATGGCGGTCCCCCACTACGCATACCTGAAGTTGAAGATGCCGGGTCCCGAGGGCCTCATCACCATCGCCGGCGACTACAAGAAGTCCCTCGAGTGCGACAAAGCCGGCTCCCAGCTGGCCGAGTCGCTGGTCATTGCCGAGGAGAGGCACCAGCTCAACCGGATCGTGGCGCTGGCTAGCTCGCAGCCGGCCGCCGACGAGGCCTCCTTCAAGCCGGCCAAAGACACAAAGAGAGTCCCGCTCAACCCGGCCGACCCCAGCTCCAGCAAGTACGTCGTCATGGGCACCGGCCTCGACAGCAAATAGGAAGGCGAGCTCGTCGATTTCCTCCGTGAGAATCAGGACATCTTTGCATGGTCCCCCAAAGACATGCCGGGTGTCCCGAGGGAATTTGCCGAGCACAAACTTCACGTCCGCAAGGACGCCAAGCCTGTCCGACAGCCGCTACGCCGCTTCTCCGAGGAGAAGCGGAGAACCATCGGTGAAGAAATCGCCCGGCTTCTTGCAGCCGGCTTCATCATGGAAGTTTTTCACCCCGAGTGGCTGGCCAACCCGTTCCTCGTCCTGAAGAAGAATGGCACCTGGCGCATGTGCATCGACTACACCAGCCTAAACAAGGCATGCCCCAAAGACCCGTTCGCTCTGCCCCGGATCGACCAGGTCATCGACCCCACAGCCGCCTGCGAGCTCCTGTCCTTTCTGGACGCCTACTCCGGCTACCACCAGATCAAGCTGGACCCGGCCGACGCCCTCAAGACGTCCTTCATCACGCCCTTTGGGGCGTATTGCTACATCACCATGTCGTTTGGCTTGAAGAACGCCGGCGCCACCTTCCAGCGCTGCATGCAGAAATGCCTGCTGCCCCAGCTCGGCAGAAATGTGCACGTCTACGTCGACGACATCGTCGTGAAGACCAAGCAGCACCTCACGCTCCTAGGCGACCTCAAGGAGACCTTCGCCAACCTGCACCGGTTCCAGATCAAGCTCAACCCGGAGAAATGCGTTTTCGGTGTGCCGGTTGGCCAACTCCTTGGGTTCCTCGTCTCGGATCGCGGCATCGAGGCCAACCCGGAAAAGATCAAGGCGATTGAACGCATGCGCAAGCCGGCCCGGCTGCGCGACGTCCAGAAGTTCACCGGCTGCTTGTCCTCTCTCAACCGGTTCGTCAGCCAACTGGGGGAGAGGGCCCTGCCCCTGTATCAGCTGATGAAGAAGACGACGGCGTTCGAGTGGAGCGACCAGGCGGACAAAGCTTTCCGCGACCTCAAGCGCATGCTATCCACCGCACCTGTCCTGGCCGCGCCGGCTGAGAAAGAGCCACTATTGCTGTACATCGCTGCCACCTCCCGCACGGTCAGCACGGTGCTGGTGGTCGAGCGCCCTGAGGAGGGCAAGGTGCAGAAGGTCCAGCACCCAGTGTACTTCCTGAGCGAGGTGCTCTCCGCCTCCAAGCAGAACTACCCCCACTACCAGAAGATGTGCTACGGCGTGTACTTCGCCGCCAAGAAGCTGATACATTATTTCCAGGAGCGATGAGGTCGGCCGGCTTCAGCCCCTCGCGATCCGCCATCTCCCCGACCCGGCGGCAGATGTTCAGGAGCTCCTGCGGTGGCTTCTTGGGGCAATATCCCCAGTTCGGCTTCTCGAGAGGCTGCGCGTCGATGAAAGGCGGAAGGTTGATGACGTCCACCGCCGGGTCGGCGTTCCGGACATAGAAGAACATCGTTTGCCACTTCTTGGCCGAGTCCTCAAGCGGCAGCTTGGGAAATGACCCGTTCACTCGGCCGGAGACCACTGCTCGGGGGCTAGCCGGCTAGACCGTGCCTCGCCATTTTCCCTTAGTCCATCTCGAAACGTACGAGCCGCCAAAGCCCTCTCTTCGCTAGCCACAGCCGGCTCTCGGCTGTCCGGCCGGCAAGAGCCAAAGGCCGGAAGCCTCGTCACGCAAGAACGGCTAAGGAGGAGAGCCTGGCCCGGCCAATCCGGCCCAACCCGCCCCTTTTCTTACTTATTTACCGCACGACCGGCTACGCGCCGGCCGGCTTCGCCGCCCGTCGCCAGCCGGCCCAGTGGGTGTTTCGCTCGCGCTCAACGTCTGAAAAAGCCTAAGTATTGTGCGTCCCTTCTCAAGGTCGAATCCCCGTCCTAGCCACAGTCCGCCACCCGCCTGTCCGGCTAGCGGGAAGGAAGCCCTAAGAAAGAACAAACAAGAAAAGGCCCAAGGCCGAACAGCAAAAAGAGAAATTGCATCCAAAATTTATAAACAAAGGCCCACGGCCACAAGTTCATTACATGGAACTACACCCCTAGTGGGTGGACCTGCTACCTAACTAAGTCTGAGTACAAGAAAGATAAAAAGGAAAAGAAGCCTAAGTGGCGCCCGTGTCGGCTCCGGTCGGTGCTGGCTCGGCGGAGGTGGATGCGGCTGCCGGGTCGGGTCCGGGGCTCTCCGGCCTCTCGGTCGTGGCGGCGTCGTCCTGGCCGGCCTCGTCGTCGGCATAGGCCCCCATCTCGGCTGAGCTGCCGTCCGGATCGTCGAGCAGCAGGCCGAACTCGTCGGCGGGGAGCTCCTCGCCGTCCTCCGTCCGCTCCAGGACAAACTCGTCGTACGGGGCGAACGACGCCAGATAACTGGCCCGCCCGGCGATCCGCTGCGTCCGCGCCGCCAAGTCGTCCTCCGCGCCGGCCCGCTGCGCCGCCAGGCGGTCGAGGTCCACGCCCGGGTACCAAGACACGACGAAGCACAGCGAAGTCTCCGCTCCGGCGCGGGCCGCAGAAGCCCTCCACGCGCCGAGTCGCTCCACCCCGACCTCCAGCCATTGCACCAGCCGGGTGACGCTGTTCGGCACCACCGCACTTGGCCAGAGGCTGCTTGCCATGCCCACCCTGTGTTGGAAATATGCCCTAGAGGCAATAATAAATTGGTTATTATTATATTTCCTTGTTCATGATAATCGTTTATTATCCATGCTATAATTTTATTGATTGGAAACTCAAATACATGTGTGGGTACATAGACAACATTGTGTCCCTAGTAAGCCTCTAGTTGACTAGCTCGTTGATCAAAAGATGGTGAAGGTTTCCTAGCCATGGACATAAGATGTCATTTGATAAACGGGATCACATCATTAGGAGAATGATGTGATGGACAAGACCCAAACTACGAACGTAGCATATGATCGTGTCAGCTTATTGCTATTGTTTTTTGCATGTCAAGTATCTGTTCCTATGACCATGAGATCATGCAACTCCCTGACATCGGAGGAATACCTTGTGTGTATCAAACGTCGCAACGTAACTGGGTGACTATAAAGGTTCTCTACAGGTATCTCCGAGGGTGTCTGTTGGGTTGGCATGGATCAAGACTAGGATTTGTTACTCCGTGTGACGGAGAGGTATCTCAGGGCCCACTCGGTAATACAACATCACAATGAGCCTTGCAAGCAATGTGACTAAAGTGTTAGCCACGAGATCTTGTATTACAGAACGAGTAAAGAGACTTGCCGGAAACGAGATTGAACTAGGTATAGAGATACCGACGATCGAATCTCGGGCAAGTAACATACCGAAGAACAAAGGGAACAGCATACGGGATTAACTGAATCCTTGACATAGAGGTTCGACCGATAAAGATCTTTGTAGAATATGTAGGAGCCAATATGGGCATCCAGGTCCCGCTATTGGTTATTGATCGTAGAGGTGTCTCAGTCATGTCTACATAGTTCTCGAACCCGCAGGGTCTACACACTTAACGTTTGGTGACAATTAGTATAGTTGAGTTATTTTGTTGGTGACCGAAGGTTGTTCGGAGTCCCGGATAAGATCCCGGACATGACGAGGGTCTCCGGAAGAGTCCGGAGGTAAAGATTAATTTATGTGATAATAGTGTTGTGATCTTCGGAAGGGTTCCGGAATTCACCGGAAGAGGTTCCGGATGTTTACCGAAGTGTTTGGGTGCAGCAACACTTTATATAGGCCAAAGGGGTAAAACCCACGAGGTATTGGAAAGTGCAAAAGGAAGTTTTGCTGCTGCCTTAAGCGGTACTACCGCTCGTAAGGCAGTACTACCGCGTAAGCGGTACTACCGCTGTGAAGCGGTACTACCGCTTGTGCGCGGTACTGCAGGGATCCGAGTTGGACTCTTTCCCTGCGGGCCAAACCGACCTTGTGCGGGCAAAACCGACCTGGAGGAGGTTTTTACTCCAAGTTTAGACCCCAAGGCTCAACATATAAATAGAGGGGCAGGGCTAGCACACGGGACACATTAAGATTTCCCAAGCCGTGTGCCGGCAACCCTAACCCTCTAGTTCCTCCCGTCATAATCTCCGTAGTGCTTGGCGAAGCCCTGCAGAGATTGTTCCTCACCACCATCACCACGCCGTCGTGCTGCCGGAACTCATCTACTACTTCATCATCGCTCGCTGGATCGAGGAGGTGAAGGCGTCATCAAGCCGTACGTGTGTTGAACGCGGAGGTGCCGTCCGTTCGGCACTAGCTCGTGATCGGATCGAGGGACGACTTGCGATTTGGATTGCGGAGACGTTCGACTACATCAACCGCGTTTCTTAACGCTGCCGCTTAGCGATCTACAAGGGTATGTAGATTCACTCTCCCTCTCATAGATGCTCATTACCATGGATAGATCTTGTGTGCGCGTAGGAAATTTTTCTTTCCCATGCAGCATTCCCCAACAGTGGCATCTGAGCTAGGTCTATGCGTAGATGAGATCTCGAGTAGAACACAAACGAGTTGTGGGCGTGGGCGTATACATATTGCTTGCCGTTACTAGTTGATACTTGATTCGGCGGTATTGTGAGATGAAGCGGCCCGGACCAACATTACTCGTACGCTTACGAGAGACCGGTTCCTTCAACTGACTTGTAACTTCGTTGCATAAAGATGGCAAGCGGGTGTCTGTCTCTCTCACTTTAGTTGAATCGATTTCAATGAAGAGGGTTCTGTTAGAAGATCAAAAAGCAATCACTACACCACGTTGTGGTTTTGCATAGGTAAGAACGGTTCTTGCAAACCCGTAGCAGCCACGTAAAACTTGCAACAACAATTAGAGGACGTCTAACTTGTTTTTGCAGGGTATGTTGTGATGTGATATGGCCAATTACATGATGAGATATATGTGATGTATGAGATGATCATGTGTTGTATAGAATATCACGACTTGCATGTCGATGAGTATGGCAACTGGCAGGAGCCATAGAGTTGTCTTTAATTATTTTCGCCGTTTTGCTTTACTTTATCGCTATGAGTTAGCAATAGTCGTGGAAGCAACAGTCGGCGCGACAACCTCATGACGACATGATGGAGATCATGGTGTCATGCCGGTGACGATGGAGATCATGCCGGTGCTTTGGAGATGGAGATCAAAAGCACAAGTTCATGGCCATATCATGTCACTTATGATTTGCATGTGATGTTAATCCTTTTATGCATCTTATTTTGCTTAGGACGACGGTAGCATTATAAGGTGATCCCTCACTTAAATTTCAAGATAAATTGTGTTCTCCCCGAGTGTGCACCGTTGCGAAAGTTCGTCATTTCGAGACACCACGTGATGATCGGGTGTGATAGACTCTACGTTCACATACAACGGGTGCAAGCCAGTGTTGCACATGCGAAACACTCGGGTTAAACTTGACGAGCCTAGCATGTACAGACATGGCCTCGGAACACAAGAGACCGAAAGGTCGAACATGAGTCATATAGTAGATATGATCAACATGAAGATGTTCACCATTGAAACCACCTCAACTCACGTGATGATCGGACTTGAGTTGGTGGATTTGGATCATGTTACACTCGAATGACCGGAGGGAAGTCAATTTGAGTGGGAGTTTTTAAGTAATATGATTAACTAAACTCATTATCTTGAACAATAGTCTAAGTTGTCTTTGCTATATTTATGTTGTAGATCATGGCTCGCGCAATAGCACCCCTGAATTTTAATGCGTTCCTAGAGAAAGCTAAGTTGAAAGATGATGGAAGTAACTTTGTGGACTGGGCCTGTAATCTAAGGATTATCCTTACGGCTTCCCAGAAGGCTTATGTAATTGATGCACTGCTTGGTGATCCACCCGCTCCAGTTGAGTCTCTAGACGTTGTGAACGCCTGGCAGGCTCGTTCTGAAGATTACTCAATAGTTCAATGTGCAATATTGTATGGCTTAGAACCAGGACTTCAAAGACGTTTTGAACGTCATGGAGCATATGAGATGTTCCAGGAGTTGAAGTTTATCTTTCAGAAGAATGCCCGGATCGAGAGGTAGGAGATCTCCGATAAGTTCTATGCTTGCAAGATGGAGGAGAACGGGTCTATCAGTGATCACGTACTCAGAATGTCTGGGTACTCCACCCGTCTGGCTGAATTGGGGATGCCCCTTCCGCCAGAGGTTATCACTGACAGAGTTCTTCAATCATTGCCACCTAGCTACAAGAGCTTCGTGTTGAACTATAACATGCACGGGATGAACAAGTCAGTCGCCGAGCTGTTTGCGATGCTGAAAGCCGCTGAGTCTGAAATTCAGAAGGAGCATCAAGTGTTGATGGTCAATAAAACCACTAGTTTCAAGAAAAATGGCAAGGGTAAGAAGGGTAACTCCAAGAAGAGTGGCAAAGCAGTTGCTCCTCTCATGAAGAAACCCAAGGCTGGACCCAAACCAGAAACTGTGTGCTTTCATTGCAAGGGAACTAGACACTGGAAGCGGAACTGCCCCAAGTATTTGGCTGACAAGAAGGCGGCCAACAACAAACAAGGTATATATGATATACAGGTTATTGATGTGTACCTTACCAACTCTCGTTGTAGTGCCTGGGTATTTGATACCGGTGCGGTTGCTCATATTTGCAACTCAAAACAGGAACTGCGGAATAGACGGAGGCTGGCAAAGGACGAAGTGACGATGCGCGTGGGAAATGGTTCCAAGGTTGATGTGATCGCCGTCGGCACGCTCGCTCTTCGATTACCATCGGGATTAGTGATGAACCTGAATAAATGTTATTTGGTGCCTGCGTTAAGCATGAACATTATATCTGGATCTTGTTTATTGCGAGACGGTTACTCATTTAAATCAGAGAATAATGGTTGTCCTATTTATATGAGTAATATCTTTTATGGGCATGCACCCGAACTGAGGGGTTTATTCTTATTGAATCTTGATAGTAATGATACACATGTTCATAACATTGATGCCAAAAGATGTAGAATTGATAATGATAATACCACTTTCTTGTGGCACTGCCGTTTCGGTCATATTGGCGTAAAACGCATGAGGAAGCTCCATGCTGATGGACTTTTGGAGTCACTTGATTTTGAATCACTTGACACATGTGAGCCATGCCTCATGGGCAAGATGACTAAAATGCCGTTCTCTGGTACAATGGAATGGGCAAGTGACTTATTGGAAATCATACATACTGATGTGTGCGGTCCGATGAGTATTGAGGCGCGCGGTGGTTATCGTTACTTTCTCACCTTCACTGATGACTTAAGTAGATATGGGTATATTTACTTAATGAAACACAAGTCTGAAACATTTGAGAAGTTCAAACAATTTCAGAGTGAAGTTGAGAATCATCGTAACAAGAAGATTAAATTCCTACGATCTGATCGAGGAGGAGAGTATCTGAGTTATGAGTTTGGCAGTCACTTAAGACAATGTGGAATTGTTTCACAACTAACACCGCCTGGAACACCACAGCGTAATGGTGTGTCCGAACGTCGTAATCGAACCTTATTGGATATGGTGCGATCTATGATGTCTCTTGCCGATTTGCCACTATCGTTTTGGGGTTATGCATTAGAGACAGCTGCATTCACTTTAAATAGGGCACCATCAAAATCCGTTGAGACGACGCCATATGAACTTTGGTTTGGCAAAGCTGTCGTTTCTTAAAGTTTGGGGATGTGATGCTTATGTCAAAAAGCTTCAGCCTGAAAAGCTGGAACCCAAAGCGGAGAAATGCGTCTTCATAGGATACCCAAAAGAGACAGTTGGGTATACCTTCTACCTCAGATCCGAAGGCAAAGTGTTTGTCGCTAAAAACGGAACATTTCTTGAGAAAGAGTTTCTCTCGAAAGAATTGAGTGGGAGGAAGATAGAACTTGATGAGGTTGTTGAACCTTTACGTCAACCTGAAAGTAGCGCAGCGCAGAAAGATGTTTCTGTAGAGCCTACATCAGCTGAAGAGGAAGTTAATGATGATGATCATGAAGCTTTGGATCAAGTTGCTATCGAACCTCGTAGGTCGACAAGGACGCGTACTGCTCCTGAGTGGTACGGCAACCCTGTCTTAGAGGTCATGTTGTTGGACAACGATGAACCTACGAGCTATGGAGAAGCGATGATGGGCCCGGATTCCGAGAAGTGGTTAGAGGCCATGAAATCCGAGATGGGATCCATGTATGAAAACAAAGTATGGACTTTGGAAGTATTACCTGGAGGGCGTAAGGCCATTCAGAACAAATGGATCTTTAAGAGGAAGACGGACGTGGACGGTAATGTTACCGTCTATAAAGCTCGACTTGTGGCAAAGGGTTTTTCACAAGTTCAAGGAGTTGACTACAATGAGACCTTCTCACCCGTAGCGATGCTTAAGTCCGTCAGAATCATGTTAGCAATAGCTGCCTTTTTCGATTATGAAATTTGGCAGATGGATGTCAAAACAGCGTTCCTTAACGGTTTCCTTAAGGAAGAGTTGTATATGATGCAACCAGAAGGTTTTGTCGATCCAGAGAATGCTGACAAAGTTTGCAAACTCCAGCGATCCATTTATGGACTGGTGCAAGCATCTCGGAGTTGGAATCTTCGCTTTGATGAGGTGATCAAAGCGTTCGAGTTTATACAAGTTTACGGAGAAGCTTGTATTTACAAGAAAGTGAGTGGGAGCTCTATAGCGTTTCTAATATTATATGTGGATGACATATTACTGATTGGAAACAATATAGAAATGTTGGAAAGCGTGAAGGAATATTTGAACAAGAGTTTTTCAATGAAGGACCTAGGAGAAGATGCTTTCATATTAGGCATCAAGATCTATAGAGATAGATCGAGAAGCTTAATAGTACTTTCACAAAGCACATACCTTGACAAAGTTTTGAAGAAGTTCAAAATGGATCAGTCCAAGAAGGGGTTCTTGCCTGTACTGCAAGGTGTGAAGTTGAGTAAGACTCAATGCCCAGTGACTGCAGAAGATAGAGAAAAAGATGAGTGTCATCCCCTATGCTTCAGCCATAGGCTCTATCATGTATGCAATGCTGTGCACAAGACCCGATGTCAACCTTGCCATAAGTATGGTCGGAAGGTTTCAAAGTAATCCAGGAATGGAACACTGGACGGCGGTCAAGAATATCCTGAAGTACCTGAAAAGGACTAAGGACATGTTTCTCGTTTATGGAGGTGATCAAGAGCTCGTCGTAAAGGGTTACGTCGATGCAAGCTTTGACACTGATCCGGATGACTCTAAGTCACAAACCGGATACGTATTTATTCTTAATGGGGGTGCGGTTAGCTGGTGCAGTTCCAAGCAAAGCGTGGTAGCTGATTCTACATGCAAAGCGGAGTACATCGCTGCCTCGGAGGCGGCGAAGGAAGGTGTCTGGATGAAGGAGTTCATGACAGATCTTGGAGTAGTGCCTAGTGCGCTTAACCCAATAACTCTGTTTTGTGATAATACTGGTGCCATTGCTCTAGCCAAGGAACCAAGATTTCACAAGAGGACCAGACACATAAAGCGACGTTTCAATTCCATCCGCGATTACATCAAGGAGGACGGCATAAATATTTGCAAAGTACACACGGATCTGAATGTTGCAGATCCGATGACTAAACCTCTTCCAAGGGCTAAACATGAACAACACCAGAACTGCATGGGTGTTCGATTCATTACAATGTAAATCACATAGTGATGTGAACTAGATTATTGACTCTAGTGCAAGTGGGAGACTGTTGGAAATATGCCCTAGAGGCAATAATAAATTGGTTATTATTATATTTCCTGGTTCATGATAATCGTTTATTATCCATGCTATAATTGTATTGATTGGAAACTCAAATACATGTGTGGGTACATAGACAACACTGTGTCCCTAGTAAGCCTCTAGTTGACTAGCTCGTTGATCAAAAGATGGTGAAGGTTTCCTAGCCATGGACATAAGATGTCATTTGATAAACGGGATCACATCATTAGGAGAATGATGTGATGGACAAGACCCAAACTACGAACATAGCATATGATCGTGTCAGTTTATTGCTATTGTTTTCTGCATGTCAAGTATCTGTTCCTATGACCATGAGATCATGCAACTCCCTAACATCGGAGGAATACCTTGTGTGTATCAAACGTCGCAACGTAACTAGGTGACTATAAAGGTGCTCTACAGGTATCTCCGAGGGTGTCTGTTGGGTTGGCATGGATCAAGACTGGGATTTGTTACTCCGTGTGACGGAGAGGTATCTCAGGGCCCACTCGGTAATACAACATCACAATGAGCCTTGTAAGCAATGTGACTAAAGTGTTAGCCACGAGATCTTGTATTACAGAACGAGTAAAGAGACTTGCCGGAAACGAGATTGAACTAGGTATAGAGATACCGACGATCGAATCTCGGGCAAGTAACATACCGAAGAACAAAGGGAACAGCATACGGGATTAAATGAATCCTTGACATAGAGGTTCGACCGATAAAGATCTTCGTAGAATATGTAGGAGCCAATATGGGCATCCAGGTCCCGCTATTGGTTATTGATCGTAGAGGTGTCTCGGTCATGTCTACATAGTCCTCGAACCCGCAGGGTCTACACACTTAACGTTTGGTGACGATTAGTATAGTTGAGTTATTTTATTGGTGACCGAAGGTTGTTCGGAGTCCCGGATAAGATCCCGGACATGACGAGGGTCTCCGGAAGAGTCCGGAGGTAAAGATTAATATATGTGATAATAGTGTTGTGATCTTCGGAAGGGTTCCGGAATTCACCGGAAGAGGTTCCGGATGTTTACCGAAGTGTTCGGGTGCAGCAACACTTTATATAGGCCAAAGGGGTAAAACCCACGAGGTATTGGAAAGTGCAAAAGGAAGTTTTGCTGCTGCCTTAAGCGGTACTACCGCTGGTAAGGCAGTACTACCGCGTAAGCGGTACTACCGCTCAAGCGGTACTACCGCTCGTGAGCGGTACTACCGCTCAAGCGGTACTACCGCTCGTGAGCGGTACTACCGCTCGTGAGCGGTACTACCGCTTGTGCGCGGTACTGCAGGGATCCGAGTTGGACTCTTTCCCTGCGGGCCAAACCGACCTTGTGCGGGCAAAACCGACCTGGAGGAGATTTTTACTCCAAGTTTAGACCCCAAGGCTCACCATATAAATAGAGGGGCAGGGCTAGCACACGGGACACATTAAGATTTCCCAAGCCGTGTGCCGGCAACCCTAACCCTCTAGTTCCTCCCGTCATAATCTCCGTAGTGCTTGGCGAAGCCCTGCAGAGATTGTTCCTCACCACCATCACCACGCCGTCGTGCTGCCGGAACTCATCTACTACGTCATCATCGCTCGCTGGATCGAGGAGGTGAAGGCGTCATCAAGCCGTACGTGTGTTGAACGCGGAGGTGCCGTCCGTTCGGCACTAGCTCGTGATCGGATCGAGGGACGACTTGCGATTTGGATCGCGGAGACGTTCGACTACATCAACCGCGTTTCTTAACACTTCCGCTTAGCGATCTACAAGGGTATGTAGATTCACTCTCCCTCTCGTAGATGCTCATCACCATGGATAGATCTTGTGTGTGCGTAGGAATTTTTTTGTTTCCCATGCAGCGTTCCCCAACACCCCGGCCTCGAACAGGCGGTGCATGTGCCCCTCCACGGCTCGAAGACGGGCCTCGCAGGCAAGGACGATCTTCGAGAGGCTCCACGCGGCGTAAGCGTCGATCTCCGCCCCTGTCGCGCGCAGGTCCGCCCGATGGGTGTACACAGTTGCTTCGGCCGCCTCCTGCGTCTCCGGGAAGACTCCTGGCAAAGGAAGGAAACAAATCTGTTAAAGAAAGCAACTTGCCGGCTGCGCCAGCCGGACCAAAGAAAAGAAAACATTTACGGACGAAGGTCTCGTCAAGGTGCTCCGCCTGGCCCAGCATCCTGTTCTCCCGCAAGGTCGACGCGCGAGCCTGGGCCTCGAGATCCCTCTCGAGCTGGGCGATCCTCCTGCCGGCGTCCGCCAGCTCCTCGGCCTCCTTGCCGCGCTCCTCCACCAGCAGGAGCAGTTCCGCCTGGTGGGCATCCTCCGTCTTGGCCTTCTCGGCCACCAGCCGGTCCACCTCGGTCTGGAGCCGGTGGCGGTCGGCGCCGGCGTGATCGCGCTGCTCGCCGGCTTCGGAGGCCTGGCACCTCGGCCGCATCGGCTGCGCGACAGGGTTCCCGGTCAAATGCCAGAAACAAAGATTAGAAGAAAAAGACAAAGCTCTAAGATTCGACCCCGCTGCTTCGCAGTCCGGCCCGAATCTCGGGGGCTACACGAAGTGGGTGCGCTGGTGTGCCCCCACTGAAAGCATGCAAGACGTACCTTGGACCCGGTGCAGCTCCTCTTCCTTGGCGGCGAGCTGGGCCTTGGCCTCGCGGAACCGCTCCCGAAGCCGGTTGTATGCACTGGCCCGCAGGTCGTACAGATGCTGCGCGCAGACGGAAGATTAAAAGAGTTCAAAAGACAAGCTATAAGATTCGACCCGGCTGATCCGCAGCCCGGCCCGAACCTCGGGGGCTACACCCAGTGAGTGCGCTGGCGCGCCCCCACTGATTTAACAACCAAGGCAAGCAGAGAAGAAAAAACTTACCGCAATCGCCTGCTCCAGCCTCCGCGCCGCCTACTACTCTTCCCGGACGAAGGCCAGCAGGCGCTCGCTCCGACAACAAAGCTGCGAGCGCAAGGCATCCGCCGCGTCGTCCTCCCGGGTTCGCGGCCCGACCACAACCTCGCCGTAGCTCGCCCACGGCTACAGGATCGCGGTCCCGGCGCCGAATCCGCTTCCACCCGACCGCTCGGAGTTCGTGGCGGCTTGGGGCAGCACGACCACCAGGGTGCCAGCGTTCCCGGTCGCGGCCTTCGGGGCCGGCGTCGGCTGCGCTCGGCCGGATGGCGTGGAGTCCGCCTCGCACCCCCTTCCGTTGCCCTCGCCTCCTCCTGCCGGGTCGGCCCGGGGCGGCGTGTCCACGACGATGTTCTCGCCGACGTCCGACTCGCCGCCGGCCGGCTCCATCCGTCCTGCCGGCACGCCCGCCCAATCCGGCTGCGGCTCGATGATCGTCGCCACCGGCGTCGGGCCCCTCTCCATCTCCGGCCAGGCCGGGCCCTCGGCGGTCCTGGTCCGCTTCGCAGAGGCCCTCTCCCACGCCCGGGCCTCAGCCTCCGCCTTCACCTTATCCGCCTCCGCCCGATCCCGCCAGGTGGCGCGTACCGCCGCGTCAGGGTCCTGGACGAACTGGCGGGCCGCGAGGTCTTCCTCTGCGGTCTGGTCCGGCTCGCGGTCGATGGCGCTGCTTCGGGTTTTCCTCCAGACGGCCTCGCCCACCACGGCCTCCGCTGCCGCCATCGCCAGGTCAACGGCGGACCTGTGCACAACAAGTTCATCACCACAAAGGCTTAAGCAAGAAATAGGCAAGAGATCAGAAAAAGACAAGGGACACTTACCCAATAACCTTCGGGACCTCCCGCCTCGGGCCCTCGGATGGGGCGAGCTGGCGTTTCTTCTTGACGACGGCCCTCTCGCGTGCCGACTCCGCCGCCGCCAGGCGCTTCACAGCCGGCCTCGTCTCCACCACCTCCTTCCCATACGGCCGGCTGCCGGACGCCGCCGCGCGGGCCGGCCCGGCGTCGGCCGTCTTCCGCAGCCGTCTTGGTGGGTCGACGCTGGCGTCCTCCCCAGCCGAGGGCACTACACCGTGGGCACCGGTCAGGCCCTCTTCGTCGTCGTCCGGCCAGTCGCGCAGAAGTTCTGAGGGCGGAGACTTACCCGCATTCTGTGACCCGCCGGCCGGGGCATCGGCCAGGCGTGCTTTAACCGCCCCCTCCTCCTCCTCGGCGCCGGCCTCCTCCGCGTCTGAGTCGGGCAGGTCGGCCAGCAGGATCTAGGGATTCAGCCCGTCGTAACTCCGCTGGCTGGCGAATAGCTACGGCCCTCCCGCGGCGTCAGGACACAAGAATAACGTCGAAGCGGCAAAAAATAAAGACCAGGGACTCACCGCCGGCGCCGGGTTCCCCCGGCTGTAGGGCTCCTTCCCGAAGCTCCACCCATCCTCCTTCAACCCGGCCTTGGAGATGTAGTTCACCCGCTACGCGATACCGGCCGGCGTCAGCTCCTTGGTCGACATCCGGGTCGGGTCATGCCGCCGCTCATGTCGCAGATCCGGTGTGCCCGGCGCTACAGCGGCAGCACCCGGCGGGCGATGAAGGCCGCGATGAGGTCGGCCGGCTTCAGCCCCTCGCGATCCGTCATCTCCCCGACCCGGCGGCAGATGTTCAGGAGCTCCTGCGGCGGCTTCTTGGGGCAGTAGCCCCAGTTCGGCTTCTCGAGAGGCGGCGCGTCGACGAAAGGCGGATGGTTGATGACGTCCACCGCCGGGTCGGCGTTCCGGACATAGAAGAACGTCGTTTGCCACTTCTTGGTCGAGTCCTCAAGCGGCAGCTTGGGAAACGGCCCGTTCACTCGGCCGGAGACCACTGCTGCTCCACAGTCCGACATGGCGCCGGCCGAGGCCCCCTGCTGCTTGAGGAAGAACATCTTCGACCACAACTCCACAGTCGGCAGCATGCCGAGATAGCCCTCGCAGAGCGTGGCGAAGCCGGCAACCTGCAGCACGGCGTTGGCGCCGAGGTGATACGGCTGCAGCCCGAAGAAATCAAGGAAGGCGCGGAAGAAAAGACTTGCGGGGAGGCTGAGCTCGCGCTCGAAATGAGAGTAGAAGACGACATGCTCGCCCGCCCGCGGCCGCGGCACCCTCTCCGAGCCGGGCGCGCACGCGACCAGTGCCTCCGCCGGCGGCAGCCGCTTCGTGCGACGAAGGTAGCGGATGTTCGTCTCGGTCGTGATAGAGCCCTCCCACGAGCCTTTCGGCAGCGCCATGGGGGAGGGTTTTCTGCACGCACGAAGATGCAGAGCTGGAGAAGGGGAGGAAGAGGAAGCAGCGCGCTGCGGGCCTCGAGTCGCGGTGCGCAGCAGCAGACGTGGGCAAAGCGCGCGCCGGCGGCAGCACTTCGCTCGGGCGTGGTCGGGAAGAAGGAAAAGCGGAGGCGAAGCAAGGGGCGGGGATGTGTGCGGAAGCTTTTCTGTCGCACTCTCCCCCTTTCCTCATTTATAACCGCGAGAGATCATGGGGGAGTGGGATCGTTTGCGCCCACGATCCCCACTCCCCCGCACTATGCGCGCACGTTCCCCATGTGCATTTACTGCACGGGGAAGCGCAACCGCTATGGGTCGCCGCAGTAAATCCCTCGCGCGCGGGCCGAGGCCTCCGCCTTCTCCTTCTCTGCCTCCGCCATCTCCTTCTCCGCCTCCGCCATCTCCTTCTCCTCCTCCGCCCGATCCCGCCAGGCGGCGCGCACCGCCGCGTCAGGGTCCTGGCCGAACTGGCGGGCCGCGAGGTCCTCCTCTGCGGTCCGGTCCGGCTCGCGGTCGATGGCGCTGCTCCGGGTCTTCCTCCAGACGGCCTCGCCCACCGCGGCCTCCGCTGCCGCCATCGCCAGGTCAACGGCGGACCTGTGCACAGATAGTTCATCACCACAAAGGCTTAAGCAAGAAACAAGCAAGAGATCAGAAAAAGACAAGGGACACTTACCCAATAACCTTCGGGACCTCCCGCCTTGGGCCCTCGGACGGGGCGAGCCGGCGTTTCTTCTTGACGACGACCCTCTCGCGCGCTGGCTCCGCTGCCGCCGGGCGCTTCACAGCCGGCCTCGTCTCCACCACCTCCTTCCCATACGGCCGGCTGCCGTACGCCGCCGCGCGGGCCGGCCCGGCGCCGTCCGTCTTCCGCAGCCGTCTTGGTGGGTCGACGCTGGCGTCCTCCCCAGCCGAGGGCGCTGCACCGTTGGCACCGGTCAGGCCCTCTTCGTCGTCGTCTGGCCAGTCGCGCAGAAGTTCTGAGGGCGGAGACTTACCCGCATGCCGCGACCCGCCGGCCACGGCATCGGCCAGGCGTGCTTCAACCGCCCCCTCCTCCGCCTCGGCGCCGGCCTCCTCCGCGTCCGAGTCGGGCTGGTCGGCCAGCAGGATCTAGGGATTCGGCCCGTCGTGATTCCTCTGGCTGGCGAATAGCTGCGGCCCTCCCGCGGCGTCAGGACACAAGAATAACGTCGAAGCGGCAAAAAATAAAGACCAGGGACTCACCGCCGGCGCCGGGTTCCCCCGGCTGTAGGGCTCCTTCCCGAAGCTCCACCCATCCTCCTTCAACCCACCCTTGGAGATGTAGTTCACCCGCTGCGCGATACCGGCCTACGTCAGCTCCTTGGTTGACATCCGGGTCGGGTCATGCCGGTCGCTCATGTCGCAGATCCGGTGTGCCCGGCGCTGCAGCGGCAGCACCCGGAGGGCGATGAAGGCCGCGATGAGGTCGGCCGGCTTCAGCCCCTCGTGATCCGTCATCTCCCCGACCCGGCGGCAGATGTTTAGGAGCTCCTGCGGCGGCTTCTTGGGGCAGTAGCCCCAGTTCGGCTTCTCGAGAGGCGGCGCGTCGACGAAAGGCAGAAGGTTGATGAAGTCCACCGGCGGGTCGGCGTTCCGGACGTAGAAGAACGTCGTTTGCCACTTCTTGGCCGAGTCCTCAAGCGGCAGCTTGGGAAACGACCCGTTCACTCGGCCGGAGACCACTCCTGCTCCGCAGTCTGACATGGCGCCGGCCGAGGCCCCCTGCTGCTTGAGGAAGAACATATTCGCCCACAGCTCCACAGTCGGCAGCATGCCAAGATAGCCCTCGCAGAGCGTGGCGAAGCCGGCAACCTGCAGCACGGCGTTGGCGCTGAGGTGATGCGGCTGCAGCCTGAAGAAATCAAGGAAGGCGCGGAAGAAAAGACTTCCGGGGAGGCCCAGCCCGCGCTCGAAATGAGAGTAGAAGACGACATGCTCGCCCGCCCGCTGCCGTGGCACCCTCTCCGAGCCGGGCGTGCGCGCGACCAACGCCCCGCCGGCGGCAGCCGCTTCGTGCGACGAAGGTAGCGGATGTTCGTCTCGGTCGTGATAGAGCCCTCCCACGAGCCTTTCGGCAGCGCCATGGGGGAGGGTTTTCTGCGCGCGCAGAGATGCAGAGCTGGAGAAGGGGAGGAAGAGGAAGCAGCGCGCTACATGCCTCGAGTCGCGGTGCGCAGCAGCAGACGTGGGCAAAGCGCGCGCCGGCGGCAGCACTTCGCTCAAGCGCGGTGGGGAAGAAGCGGAAGCGGAGGAGAAGCGAGGGGCGGGTGTGTGTGCGGAAGCGTTTCCATCGCACTCTCCCCCTTTCCTCATTTATAACCACGAGAGATCGTGGGGGAGTGGGATCATTTGCGCCCACGATCCCCACTCCCCCGCACTGTGCGCGCACGTTCCCCATGCGCATTTACTGCACGGGGAAGCCCAACCGCCAAGGGTCTCCGCAGTAAATCCCTCGCGCGCGGGCCGAGGGCGCGTCTTGGCGGGCCCGGTCCGCAGTCACGTCCCATCGCGCGCGTGGGCTGGCAGGCCTCACCCGCCGCAAAGAGGCACGTGGCGGTCCGTCAGGCTGCGGCGGGCGTGAACCGTCATGCAAAACAAGACTCATCCGGCGGAAGTTTCCGTTTCCCGCCCAGGCCGGGGTGCCGCGACCCGGCTTCCGGAAGCCGGCCCCCAGTAGGTGTTCGCCGCGTCTGCTGTCGCTTTGCCGGCATGCGGTCGGGCGGAGCCGCTCGGCCAGACTCCCGCGCTTCACCAACAAATCGACTCCTCGGGGGGGGGGGTAAGCTTCGATGGTCCCCCTGCCTGGACCCGGTGAACCTTCACAGCTTCAGGAACTACTGTCGGGGGGATGATCCCCGGGTAAGCCACGGAGCCCGGAGCCCCTTTTTCAATACATCAGGGCAGGCCAAACCCCTCAATCCGGCTAGCCTACGCGCCGGCTCCCCGGCGCGAGCCGGCTCGGCATGGCAACCCGGCCCGGCCGGCTGGCCACGAGGGGCCAAACCCTCATGACAGGGCAAGCGTGGCTACAGTGCTCCCTCCTTTACACTGGCTCCGGCGGGCGTGGCTACAGCGTTTCCCCCTTTACACCGGCCCCATGGGGCGGTGCAGTCCTATAGCCTGGCGGCGCCAGCCATCTCGTGACGCGAGACAAGACGCGCCACAGTATCCCGCACCCGGCGGACCCGGTGCACTCGGCGCATCCGGCGCACCCGGCGGACCCGACGGACCCGGCGACCCGGCGGCCCCAACCACCGGCTCCCAGTCGATGACACCAGGGCCCTGCGCCCATGTAACCTTACCATTGTACCCCGGGAGGCCGGCCTATAAGACCCCCCGGGAGCCCTCCATGCAGGGGGGTTCGCTCTCTCTTTGTCTTCGACACCCCACAGCAACACACACACACATTCGCACACACTCACAGGAGAGGCAGAACGGCGGTCCAGCCCCTTCTTCCTCCTCCGTTCGAACAACTCCAGGAGCGACCTTGTAGCCCTTGTTTACTCCATACTCCATTCGGCAGGTCTAGGGGTGTTACCTCTCCGGAAGGCCCCGAACCTGGGTATGCCTCGTGTCTCATACTCGCGCATGCCAACCTCGCCTTCGGAACCCACCGGCGTCCTCACGTAGCCCCACCTCTTTAGCCATATTATGGCATCTGCCGCGAGAATACCACGACAGTGTGCTTTACTCTTTTCTCGAAAAAAACTATCCAGGGACCCAGATGTGAATAAAAGTTTTACAGAAAGGTCCTTGGCAGTCAATCGTCAATATCTTTTTGCTCGTAACTCCGATGCAGGTGAGTCCAAAGCCCACCTTCTCTGTTCATCGAGCCGTTCCGATGAGGCCACTTTCATAATGTTTACACTTTCTGAAAATACCCATTTTACCCTTGCCCTATATCCAGCCCCTCTGAGGGGAAATCTTCTCAGGCGAATGTTTCCGCGAGGTGATCGCATTTCTCTCCGGTGAATTCATCGACCCCCAGGCAAGCCGACCATCTGATATATGCCCTAAAGCATTGCTTCTGTGTTGTTCTTGCATGTTTAATTAATTAATATGCTTATGCCCGTGTGCATAGTAGCCAACTGTATGCGATTCTGATGAACCCTTGCTTGCCCTCTCTTTGGTGACGGCACCACGCCTGTGATCTGAGCTGCTTCCGGCCGTTCGGGTTGGATGCCGACTTTATATTTCTCTTTTCAACAACTGACCCGTGTTCCGAGCTGCTTTTCGGCCGTCTCGGGCAGCTGTTGAATGTCTTTCTGTAGCGGTGACCCTATGTTATGAGCTGTTCTTCGGCCGTCTTAGGGAACTGCTACTCTCTTTTTATCAACACCGTCTCATGCTCTGAGCTGCTTTTCAGCCGTCTTGAGCTGGGGTTGAGTTATCCCAGTGATGTCCCAGATCTGAGTTGTAAAGACCGTTCTGGTGGCTACTGGTTTATTTGCCGGTTTCATGCAAGGGTTCGGATGGTCGTTACCCTACAGCTAAAACTTGTAAAGTGATAAATTTGTTATCTAGACATTGTTCCACCAATGACTCATTGTAATATGGAGACAGGTTGTTAGGTTTGCATAGTTGTTACTTTATGCTTTGTTACTATTATTGCGATAATAAGGAATATGACCTATTAATAACAACCTGCTCCGTCGGCTGGATCGAGTCATAGTGCCACTGAACCGAGCTCATCAGTGCAGCCACATTTGCCTTTATGGGAAGGCCCTGACTTGGTGTATTGCCTTGCCTCTTGTCGGTACCACCAAAGAGGGAAGGTTATGCGTGCGTGCTACCCTAGCCCGGTAGGCGGCGATAACCTTGTGAGCCCAGTTGTTTGTTTATCCCGGGGTCCCCATTTGGGACAGTTTGTTTGGCCACGACGGTGGCAGGTGTCAAGAGTGACACAGGGGCCACCCAGGACAGGACCCTGGGAGGGTATGTCTGTCGGTGGGACCGTAAGAGTGCCGGACAATAGACAAGTTTTGTTGGAGCAGCACCGATCTACCCGAATGGGAGCATGAGGCCAGGAGCTCCATAGTGTGGGTAAAGTGCGCAACCTCTGCAGAGTGTAAACTATTTGAATAGCCGCGTCCTCGGTCATGGGACACCGTTCCTAGTAGGTCACACTATTTGGTCTGTGTCGAGTCTGGAGGAGTTAACCGAGTGGCTGCTAAAACAAACCAGATAAGGTAAGCTTTGTATTGGATGATGTCAGGGTTATGGATATTAGCCGTGCAATAAGTGGCCGGATGACCGTAAGAGTTGGATTGGAGTTGGTTATGATTGGTACTGGATCACGAGAATATTCGGAGTATGGATTATTTACTTGATATAATTTACCTTGCTGTTCTCTTGCTAGATAATCCTGCTATGTCATGAAGATTAATGCTGCTAGATGATTAATCTTGCTAGATAATCCTGCCATAACATGTTAGTTAATATTGTTAAGATAACAAGTACATGCTTGAATGCCATGGATTACATTGCTTGGTGTATATGTTGGTTCGGTTTGCTTGCGAGTACATTCAAAAGTACTCAGCGGCCTTCAATGTGGCCAGGTTCATCTAAGGATCCAACGTCCACTAGCGAGGAGCCGGAGTGTTCGCGGGCTAGAAGAGTAACCCAGTCAGATCCCTGTGGCTTGGAGCCGCACCAAGACCATGCTGCCTTAGATAGAATTTTTCCGCTGCCATCACCCTTGTAAGATATCTTGTAAGACTTATATATCCATTATTAGAAATGCCTGTGTTCTTGATACTTGTTGTAAATGCGCATGCCAGAGTGATTTCCTGGGCTGGTGTGTGCGGCGACCGTCTGGCTATAGTGGTAATTAGGCGGGGCGCCACAGTGCAGTGTGTGTATGTGACGTGTACGGTGGCGAGTAGTGGTAGTATATGTATTCATGTACGCAAGCTAGTGTGTAGTGTGTATGGCAAACTATCCCCACATGTCATTGTGTGTTTTGTACAAATATAGCAATCCAATATACAAAGGCTGAGAAAACAAAAAACATGCTGGCTTTGTAAACCTTCTCTCTCCTCTTGCTATAACAAGTTTTTAGCAATCCAATATACAAAGGGTGTTGGAGATGCTCTTGGTGTAGAACGAGCTGATCAGCCCCAACGTTTCTCTTCGCTCAGTGTTTGCAAGTAGTAGTATAGCTCGCAAAGTTGCTAGCCTACTAACATAGCGCGGATTCAGACGAGGTTTGACACCAACAATCATCAAACAAGCCCTGCTTATATGACAGACAGTGCAAACATATGTCTCAGCATGCCATATATTACATCAAAAGCTGGTGAGGATACATCTGTTTCCACAACTCGGAGAGGGTTCGGATGATCCACTAACAAACAAAAGCATCAAGTACCGACGTAGACCCTATAGGGTTTGATAACATGCATTAGTTAATTAAACACAATGCAAACTACATTGAAAGATTAGCCCGACCAACTATTTTGTGTCATCGATCTCTGGGGCAATGTCCACAGGACGGGCCGCGGCATGGGAATCATCAAGGACGTCCACAGGAAGCTGCACAATCCTAACATATTAGTAGCAAGCACATTGCAAATAATCAAAGACTACAATTATGGCAACTCACCGGGGGATCCCATCCCTCCCGGGTCCATCATCTTGCCAGGGGAAAACTGCTCCTCGACGGCGACTATCTCCTCAAACCTGGCCTTGAGCCTCTCATAGGTGGCCATTAGGGTTTTTGGGGCAGGCACGGTTCGGGCCTTGCTGTTGTTGGAGCTCTCTGTGTTCAGGAGTTCGTCCACCAACGTCGTCAACTCTATGGCCAGTTCATGTTTCTTGGAGATCTTCGTCTCCATGGGTTTGCCTGCCAACATCGCCAACTCGTTGGCCGGTGCTCGCTTCCTGGAGATCTCTGTCTCGAGTGGGTTGTCCACTAGCAATTCTTTGCCCAGTGCTCCAGGATCCATGAATAAACTGACAAACGGAAAAATAATCACAATGACAACGGAAAAATAATAGGCAGTGAGGATCGGTCGGTGCTTCGCAGAAGAAAAATCTTGGAAAGAAAATACAGCAGCATCACTGATTCGCTCACCTTTCCTTTGTCGGCAGAGAGGAAAAATGGCAGAAGTGAGTAGCCTGGAGTGTGGTTTTCTTCACCGCCCCACCCTGCTACCACCTCTGGCCTGGCCTTCCCTCCACTCACCCACATCCCCTGTTATTCTCTGGCGACGGCAGCCTCACACCGCAGCCGAACCAGTCAACCCTCATACTCCCCTCCGCGTGGGCATCCACTGCCGCGTCTTCCCCGGCTCCACGTTGTTCCCTTCCTAGGCCTCAGCGTCGTCCACCGCCTAGGTGCTCTCGGTGCGGCGTAGTCAACCTGGTCAACGAAGGACAGCCATCGAAAGAGGACTGTACGCGGCGAGGCTGACAGGTGGACCCACTAGCTACATCTTTGCACGCAAGGAAGAGCCTCCTTATTACGTGCAAAAAAACTGATTCCTCCCTCTTGACACCTGGGACCCACCAGCTATATCTTCGCACGCAAGGAAGTGCCTCCTAATCCTCCCTAATAGCTGGGACCCACCCGGTCGATGCGTACATAGCGTTGTCTGTCTGGTCACGAACGTGTACGTACATACTGGTCAGATCGGTCTCTCTGCAATGATGAACATTGGGTGTGTAAGAGCGGCACGTGTCAAAGTAGAGGCCCCGACGTAGCAGTTCAGGCAACCCCGTCTAAATCGTGTACACGTACGTACAACCACGCTGCAAAAAATACGGCCACATATGTATATATACAGGCAGGGTCTTGAACGCGTACTCGCGCATACGTATGGCCAGGGCTCGTGTACATGGAGAGAGGCAACGCATGGCAGCAATGGCCTCCTGTTCATCGGCAGCCAACCGGCTGGGTCGGAACGGAGGAAACAACATCATGTTCATCGGGAGCCAAGTGACTGGGTCAGAACGCGTCCTGTTCACCGGGAGCCAACCGGCTTGGACGGAATAGATGAAATAGGGCCCTGTTCATCGACCCACCACCGGCTGGGTGTCTGGTGTACCGCAAAACAGAGGAAACGACCTTCTGTTCGACCACCTACGGTCGAAACGGGGTCCTGTTCATCGGCTGGGGGTCTGGCGTTGTGGCACCCCGATAGAGGGCCGAAGCACGCCAGTCCCAGGATAAGACCTGGCGCACGTCTGAGACATGATACAACAAATCCGGGCAAAAAAATGGCTTTATAATATGAAATGTAGTAATACAATACTGTTGCTTACAACAATATTACATGGCTCCAAAGCTTAACTAAATGGCAGCGGAGGTCTTGGTTCAGCGGCAATGACGTCTCTGGCTGGGCTCCACAACTCACAGGACTGGCTGGGTTATGATCTAGCACGATGGATCTTCTCCTGCAACTGGCCACGTGCAAGGCCAGGTGAGTACTTTGAATGTACTCGCAAGACAACCAAATACATAGCATCCAAACAAGCAGATGACAGAGCAAGCCCTATGCTTATATAGAATCTATTCTAAACATGGCAAGGAATCAACAGGAAATCATGGATCAAGCATAGCATACATGGATCAGGCATAACAACTATATATCATGGCATGGCATGGCTACTTCTATGAAGCATGGCATCCGAAATTTAACTGAAACCTACACCACACTTACCTCTCGTGAAGCATTAAAGTAATATGTTGTGACACGATTCAGTTTACTGCCCATCTGGGCTATCTCACGAATCACCGATATCTCACTCCGTGATCATGTCAGAATATCAATACAAACTCCCTTAGCAGGTTTGTATTAACAGGTTTGTCCTCCAGATCGACCAAAACCTAATAGTGTGACCTAGTATGAATTGTGTCCAATACCGTGGACTCGGCTATTCGAATAGATTCTTACACTCTGCAGAGGTTGCGCACTTTACCCACACCATGGACATCCGTCCAACGAAACTTGTCTAACCCGTGACTCTTCTATCGTACCACCGACAATCATTCCCCTCTCGGGCCATGCCCTGGGTGGCCCCTGTGTCACTCCTGACACCTGCCACCGTCGTGGCCAACTAAACTGTCCCAAACAGGGACTCCCGGGCTAAACAAACAACTGGGCTCACAAGATTATTACCGCCTACCTGATCAGGGTAGCACGCGCACATAACCTTCCCTCTTTGGTGGTACCGGTAGAAAAGCACGCGGTCAGACCAAGCCAAGGCCACCCCATATCGGCAAATGTGGCTACACGGGTAAGCTCGGTTCGGTGACACTATGACTCGATCCCATCGATGATGGAGGAGGTTTAGTTTATAAGTTCAATTTAACACTTCCATCATCGTGCCATAATTGCGCACTTGTGAGGAAGAACAATCACTTAACAATAGCATAGTAACCTCATAACAATATCGTTAATTGTGGCATGAGATTAGATCATAGTATCAACATGGTACTTGTAATAGAATGTAGTTTTACTAACATGGCAAACATAGCATGAAAGTAAGTCATGCTATTGATGTTACCTACAGATAATATAACAGGTGTATGTAAGTGCAGACTAACAGATGATCCAAATATATTGCAATGAATACACAGGGTGCAAGCAAAGTCATCACGCAAGTCCGGGCTCATGATAAGAGGTTGGCTTGCCTTGGGGTTGATGGAGTCACCGGGAAGAAGTGCGATGAAATTCTGGAAGATTTGCCGAAAAAGTTTCCCTCTCAAAGGGGGCTGATTGAAGGGCAAGGGCAAAATGGTCATTTTCACAATGTGAAAACATTATGAAAATGATACCAACAGAACGGGTTCGATGTACTGAAAACGTGGGCGTTGGTTTTACCTCAATCGGAGTTACGATTGAAGAGAAACAATTGTTCGTTCCTTAAGCAGAGAAACAGACAGAAAACTGTCCACTTTAGCTCTCAACGGGTGTAAGTTCACAATATAGCCGTTTCGGCCGGCGGCTGGGAATAGAAAGCGCATTTCTGCGTTTATGCTTTCAATAAAGTGAAAGCGCATTTCTCCCCTATGCCGCAACTGAGTACGCCTTAGCAAACGGAAAGCGTATTTTATCAAAATATGTTTCCACTTATGGCAACTGGGCCCAGGCTACAGTGGCTGACGGGCGGGGCCCGCCTCATCTCTTTCTCTCCACCCTATCTCCATCTACCCCGTGCTCGACGGAGACAAAGGAGGCTGCGACCGGCAGCCCCGACGAGGATTCCCAGCGGCACCGGCCACCGTTTCCGACGTTCCGGATACCGGCGAGCTCGGGAGGATGCGGCGCATCCACCGGTGTAGGGCACGGATGTCGGGAGTGTTGGAAGCATCGGCGACCGTGGGCAGGGTGGATGGCAGCGTCGGGTATGATGGGAAGCTCGGCACAGCCGAGGATAGGAGGAGCTGGGTGTCGGGAAGGCGTCGGGCTAGTGGCGGAGGTCTTCTACGGCGGCTAGGCGGAGAGGGGGTGGCTGGGGCGCTCGAATTGGAGTGGAGCCATGGCGGCAGCCATGGAGCTTGTAGGGAGAGGGGAGGGGTTCCTGGCTCGAGCGAGAGGGCTGGGAGGTTGTTGGTGAGGAGGAGGGCTCAGGGACACGCTTATATAGCTGCGGGAAGGGCTACGCGACGACGGCCGAGGCTTCGAGAGGTTCACCACCGTGCGGTCGGCAGAGGCGTCCACGGCTAGGGGACGAGGGGGAGAAGACTCCTGGCGGTCCACGCGTGCGGTGGGCAGCTCGCCGGCGCTCCCGGACAGGCCAGAGCTGGCCGGAGGCGAGCTCCCGAAGCGTCAAGAGCCTGGTGCACGCAGTTGGCGTGCTCTGCACGCGGTCACCACGTGGCCACCGCGTTGCCACGCCGCACTCGATGCCAAACTTTGTCTAGGAGATGTGTTGATCCTCAAATAGTTGACTCATGCAGCTGGAAGGCACTATATAGCTCTGATGTGACTGAACGATGGTCAAACAACTTCTAGCAGCAAAGTTTGGACATATGGTGTGGCCACCACAGTGCTCCTCTTGGCATGATCTTGGGCAGGGGTTGATCATCTACTAGGGTGATCATCTTGGCCAAAATTCAGCCCAAATGGACAAGGTTATCTGGTACTTCCTTTGTAACCTTGCAATCTGGCCAGAAATGGAAATGAAGATGCTGGGATCAAATGGCTAGATAGATTTGGTTGATTTTTGGTGTAGGGTGATGATATAGTCATGAGAGATTTCTAGAAAAATTTCAGCTCAATTTGATCATCTATGAAGGTACTTCCTTCACAGAGATGCAATTTGAACAGAAAGTTAGATAATTTACAGGGGAAAATTGGCAAGATGAAATGGGCTGGTTTTTGGTATCTGTGGGTGATTTATCAATGTTAACCACCCTGAAAAATTTCAGCCCAAAAAGATCAAGGGTTCAAGCACTTCCTTTGCAAACTGGAAATCTGGACAGAATTTGCAAATGGATGTGGTGCTCAAAATTTGAATTGTGTAACTTGAGGTTTTGATGGAAATGGTGAATATATGGATAGGATATGCTCCACAAATTATTTGGGATTTGTCCTAGCTACCAAAATGGTAGTTCCTTTGGAAAGGCCCCAAATTGAAATATTGGCTTTAAATAGGAAAATGCAATTTTCCTTATTTAATTATGGCCAGTATTTTTATCAGAGCTTAATATGATCACAAAGAATATCTCCACAAGTTTTCATAAACTTTGGAGATGGATAGGTATTTTCTTGGATTTAATTCCTCAGAAAGGCAGAAAAAGGAATTAATTTTAGATGAAAAATATTGCATAAAACTTGGCAATATTTTTGCACATCTAGGGTTTATGGATGAGGGAGGATCTCTGAAATTTTTTGGAGGATTAACAGAGCAAGGAAAATAATAGCTCCTTTGTAAACACAAAGGCAGGATTTCCAGTTCCAACATTTTGGAACTAGGGTTTAAATGAGGTTCGGAGTTAACTGACGGAAGCTTGGCTGGCACAAGAGCATGGGAAAGGTATTGAGAGACTGAGGATTGTCTGGATTCACCTGGTCACTTACCAGATTCCAGAGAAAATTTTTGGGAGAGGAAAGCTAGGAAGGAATAACAACACAAAAATCGATAACCCGATTTTTGGGGTGTTACAAACCTTCCCCCCTTAAGAGAATCTCGTCCTCGAGATTCCAAGGGTTAGCTCAAAACAACAACTACTCCTCCTAGAAAAACCTCTGGATTGGTTCTTAACCCTGTGGTTGACCCGAGTTAAGAGTACCGAAAATTGGTACACCCAGATCGAGATACGGATATTGCGGGATCTACTCCACGGATAGGGGTCGCTGGGTATCCTCTTGTGGCTCTAACATTTTTAGAAAAAGCAAAACTTTCCCTTTTCGAAAAATGCTAGGGGCACCCTAGTGAACAGTGGCCTCTCTCGCTGCCAGGTGGGCCCAGGGCCCACTGGCAGCCTCCTTGTTCTTCCTTCGGCCAACGGCTCTCTCTCTCTCTCTCGCTCCCGTGCTGTTCTGCGTGCGGCTAGGCACTGCGCTCGCTTAGCTCCTAGGGCAATAAGCACCCTATGATGATAGTGCGCGGCGTGCACGAGGCCAACGCAGAGAGCACTCCCGTCGCGGGCCAGCACCGGTCGGCACTGCTCGTGGATTCGCCTCCTAGACGCTGGTGATCAAGCGACGCGTGGTTCTCCTAGACCTTACTCACCGAACACCGGGCTCGGGCTATAAAAGACGATGGCAGCGTGGCTCTGTCCAACTCACACCATGCCTCTCTCCCATCTCTTCGGTTTGGACGAGATCGAGCCGAGGTCCTTTGGTGATGCGGTGTTCCTGGTGGGGCTACGGTGCTTCCTCACTATTTTGCTGGCTACTCTGATAGGTTCATTGCTCCTCCTGCTGCAGCTCATCCTACTGGAGCGAGCCCACAACGACGAGGGTCCGGTCGCGGCAGGTCGAGATGAGGACGACGCGGGCAGAGTGGCTGGTGAACATCCACGCTGGTTCCTCCTCTGTATCAAGCTGGTGGAACAAGTGCGTGGGTTGCAGTAGGGCGAGGTGGCGGCCTGTCTAGTGTCACTCAACATGGTAAGAGAGGCGCCGCTGGGTCTGTGGTTAGTGCGGTGTGGTCAGTGGAGCTCTACCAATGCGGGAATCACGCTGTTGATAGCTCCTCACCGAGCAACATCCACCATAAGTGGGTGTTGGGGTAGAATCGGGGTTAGAATCTTGGATTGGAGGGGTTGTAATGGTTTATGCTGCAATAAAATTCTCAGAATTTCTCCGAGATTGCAGCTGGGCTCTGGGGAAAAGATTTAGGGACTGGGGAATTTTTGGGAGGCTGGCAAACAGAGAAAGCACAAGTGGATATGGGCATGCAACTTTGCATTCCACCCGTGTACCGCTGTGGTGGTATACAGAAGGATGAACCTGGGGTGCAAACATTGCTCACACGATACACATGCAATCTGCTCTAACCAATATGCAAGCAAATGCAGAATGCATACAGAAGTAAAATACACGCAAAGGGAAAAAGAACACATCTAGTAGATTATACTAAAGTGTTTTAGTGCTAGTGGGTGTATGTACTCCTGGTATACATACACCTACACCAGCTCACATTTCATTAGGGACTCCGGACGAGTCCATTGTTATTAGGTGTAAGTGCTCTACTGACCGAAATCTTGTTAAGAATCCACTGCCAGCTCTGCTAAACATTTCTGCTTAACAGGGAGGCAGAGGAACTGAACACACAGAGTAAACGGGCATACATAATATTGCAACAACAGACAAGTTACAAGCAATACAGGCATGCAACACCACGCAACCTTACCCAGCAACTATTCACTCCGAACTACAGGGTTCTATTCCTTGACGAGGGCGAAAAGATAGCCTTGGCGGCACACCTACTTGCAGCATCTCCTGGCTTCACCTACTGCCGGAGCCACAAATGGCCCTACTCTTGCTGGGGATCTCCTGGGGGATGTAGGCTGAGCCAACTTCCGCCTTCATCATCGGACACCTCTATGGGTTGGGGCGCAACTGCTTGAGCTGCGGCTGGAACTTGACAGAACACATCCCGACGACGAAGATGCCGAATAGCTCGGGAGAAGGAACTTGGGGAAATGATGCCTGGTCGATATGGATAAATGGGCTGCGAGGGTAGCACTAGCTGCAAAGGTGGCACTGGGTTTGGCATCATGGAGCTGGTGGCTTGGGATGCAGCTTGACGGGCCTCATGGTATGCTTCCATAACAACCTGAGTGGTGTCACGGTCAATGGCTTTAAACTCTCCAAGAATGCCGGTGAGCAGCAGCCCCTGGGCAGCAATGAACTGAACCAGGCGAGCTATTGCCGGGTTGACATCCTCGACTGTGCTGGTGAACTTGCAACCTGTGCTAGACGCAGAGGGAAAGTAGCGGAACTCCCGCATCTCCGCTACTTGCGGAAACTGGAACCGAAGATGTGCGATGGCTTCCGCAGCAGCTGTCCGGACAGCCAACACGGGGGTGGGCATGGGTTTGCCCTGAAAAGTCATGGGCTTCCCATCCTCTGCTGGACCTGGGCAGATATGCGCCTTCGCATGGTATCGGCAAAGGTGAGGGACGGGTTCCAATTGGAACACCAGATACCCCGGACTAGTACAACAGCCAAGGGCTTGGGTGAGCATGCTTGAAAGGATAGGCGGAAAGCCGGGATAACCATTAGCCAAGGTTCGGCTATGGAAAGTGGGTGCTCTGGAAGAACTTGCCATGGCTGCTGGTTTGAGGATACTGGCTTGAGTTTCTCTTGCGGGAATCTGGCTTACTGGACGGAGAGGGTTGCGGCTCGCAGGTGGGAGGGGTTTCAAATAGGCAGCCAGGCTGGGACATACCAGCATGGCGTGGATCCTTCTCGTGCCGGGAAGAAGATACGCCGGCACGACCGACAACTGGGTAGGGTCGCAGTCCAGTCCAGGGATGACTGGGTGGGCGGACAGCTGGGTAGGGGCATGTCGATTCCGACTGCGCCGGCTATTGATTAACAATGGCCGTGTCGGACACCAGTGATGGGTGAAATCTATTGGGCTCACTACCGGTTGAAAATAGGGGTGGCTCGATGCTAGGGTAACCTACAGCCAGCCTGGCTCTCATACCACGTCATGTGGCACCCCGATAGAGGGCCGACGCACGCCAGTCCCAGGATAAGACCTGGCGCACGTCTGAGATATGATATAGCAAATCTAGGCACAAAAATGGCTTTATAATATGAAATGGAGTAATACAATACTGTTGCTTACAACAATATTACATGGCTCCAAGGCTTAACTAAATGGCAGCGGAGGTCTTGGTTCAGCGGCAATGACGTCTCTGGCTGGGGTCCACAACTCATAGGACTGGCTGGGTTACGATCTAGCACGACGGTTCTTCTCCTGCAACTGGCCACATGCAAGGCTAGGTGAGTCCTTTGACTGTACTCGCAAGACAACCAAATACATAGCATCCAAACAAGCAGATGACAGAGCAAGCCCTATGCTTATATAGAATCTATTCTAAACATGGCATGGAATCAACAGGAAATCATGGATCAAGCATAGCATACACGGATCAGGCATAACAACTATATATCATGGCATGGCATGGCTACTTCTACGAAGCATGGCATCCAAAATTAAACTGAAACCTACACCACACTTACCTCTCGTGAAGTATTAAAGTAATATGTTGTGACACGATTCAGTTTACTGCCCCTCTGGGCTATCTCGCGAATCACCGATATCTCACTCCGTGATCATGTCAGAATATCATTACAAACTCCCTTAGTAGGTTTGTATTAACAGGTTTGTCCTCGAGATCGACCAAGACCAAATAGTGTGACCTAGTACGAACTGTGTCCAATACCGTGGACTCGGCTATTCGAATAGATTCTTACACTCTGCAGAGGTTGCGCACTTTACCCACACCATGGACATCCGTCCAATGAAACTTGTCTAACCCGTGACTCCTTTGTCGTACCACCGACAATCATTCCCCTCTCGGGTCATGCCCTGGGTGGCCCCTGTGTCACTCCTGACACCGGCCACCCTCGTGGCCAACTAAACTGTCCCAAACGGGGACTCCCGGGCTAAACAAACAACTGGGCTCACAAGATTATCGCCGCCTACCTGATCAGGCTAGCACGCGCGCATAACCTTCCCTCTTTGGTGGTACTAGTAGAAAAGCATGCGGTCGAACCAAGCCAAGGCCGCCCCATATCAGCAAATGTGGCTGCACGGGTAAGCTTGGTTCGGTGGCACTATGACTCGATCCCATCGATGATGAAGGAGGTTTAGTTTATTAGTTCAATTTAACACTTCCATCATCGTGCCATAATCTCGCACTTGTCAGGAATAATAATCACTTAACAACAGCATAGTAACCTCATAACAATATCGTTAATCGTGGCATGAGATTAGATCATAGTATCAACATGGTAATTGTAATAGAAAGTAGTTTTACTAACATGGCAAACATAGCATGAAAGTAAGTCATGATGTTACCTGCAGATAATATAACAGGTGTATGTAAGTGCAGACTAACAGATGATCCGAATATATTGCAATGAATACACAGGGTGCAAGCAAAGTCATCACGCAAGTCTGGGCTCATGATAAGAGGTTGGCTTGCCTTGGGGTTGATGGAGTCACCGAGAAGAAGTGCGATGAAACTCCAGAAGATTTGCCGAAAAAGTTTCCCTCTCGAAGGGGGCTGATTGAAGGGCAAGGGCAAAATGGTCATTTTCATAGTGTGAAAACATTATGAAAATGATACCAATAGAACGGGTTCGATGTACTGAAAACGTGGGCATTGGTTTTACCTCAATCGGAGTTACGATTGAAGAGAAACGGCCGTTCGTTCGTTAAGCAGAGAAATAGACAGAAAACTGTCCACTTTAGCTCTTAACGGGTGAACATTCACAATATAACCGTTTTGGCCGGCGACTGGGAATAGAAAGCGCATTTCTGCGTTTACGCTTTCAATAAAGTGAAAGCGCATTTCTCCCCTATGCCGCAACTGAGTACGCCTTAGCAAATGGGAATCGTATTTTATCAAAATACGTTTCCATTTATGGCAGCTGGGCCCGGGCTACAGCGGCTGATGGGCGGGGCCCGCCTCATCTCTTTCTCTCCACCCTGTCTTCTTCTACCCCGTGCCCGACGGAGACAGAGGAGGCTGCGGCCGGCAGCCCTGACGAGGATTCCCGGCGGCACCGGCCACCGTTTTCGGCATTCCGGATACCGGCGAGCTCGGGAGGATGCGGCGCGTCCACCGGTGTAGGGCACGGACGTCGGGAGTGTTGGAAGTGTCGGCGACCATGGGCAGGGCGGATGGCGGTGTCGGGTATGATGGGGAGCTCGGCATAGCCGAGGATAGGAGGAGCTGGGTGTCGGGAAGGCGTCGGGCTAGTGGCAGAGGTCTTCTACGGCTGCTAGGCGGAGAGGGGGTGGCTGGGGCGCTCGAATTGGAGTGGAGCCATGGTGGCGGCCATGGAGCTCGTAGGGAGAGGGGATGGGTTCCTGGCTCGAGCGAGAGGGCTGGGAGGTTGCTGGTGAGGAGGTGGGCTCGGGGACGCTTATATAGCCGCGGGAAGGGCTACGCGACGACGGCCGAGGCTTCGAGAGGTTCACCATCGTGGAGACACTCCGGCGGTCGGCAGAGGCGTCCACAGCTAGGGGACGAGGGGGAGAAGACTCCAGGCAGTCCACGCGTGTGGTGGGCAGCTCGCCGGCGCTCCCGGACAGGCCAGAGCTGGCCGGAGGCGAGCTCCCAAAGCATCCCGAGCCTGGTGCGCGCAGTTGGCGTGCTCTGCACGCGGTCACCACGTGGCCACAACATTGCCACACCGCACTCGATGCCAAACTATGTCTAGGAGATGTGTTGATCCTCAAATAGTTGACTCATGGAGCTGGAAGGCACTAGATAGCTCTGATGTTACTGAACGATGGTCAAACAACTTCTAGCATCAAAGTTTGGACATGTGGTGTGGCCACCACAGTGCTCCTCTTGGCCTGATCTTGGGCAGGGGTTGATCATCTACTAGGGTGATCATCTTGGCCAAAATTCAGCCCAAATGGACAAGGTTATCTGGTACTTCCTTTGTAACCTTGCAATCTGGCCAGAAATGGAAATGAAGATGCTGGGATCAAATGTCTAGATAGATTTGGTTGATTTTTGGTGTAGGGTGATGATATAGTCATGAGAGCTTGCTGGAAAAATTTCAGCTCAATTTGATCATCTATGAAGGTACTTCCTTCACAGAGATGCAATCTGAACAGAAACTTAGATAATTTACTGGGGAAAATTGGCTAAATGAAATGGGCTGGTTTTTGGAATCCATGGGTGATTTATCAATCTTAACCACCCTGAAAAATTTCAGCCCAAAAAGATCAAGGGTTCAAGCACTTCCTTTGCAAAATGGAAATCTGGACATAATTTGTAAATGGATGTTGTGCACAAAATTTGAATTGTGGAACTTGAGGTTTTGATGGAAATGGTGAATATATGGATAGGGTATGCTCCACAAATTATTTGGGATTTTTCCTTGCTACCAAAATGGTAGTTCCTTTGGAAAGGCCCCAAATTGAAATATTGGCTTTAAATAGGAAAATGCAATTTTCCTTATTTAATTATGGCCAATATTTTTATCAGAGCTTAATATGATCACAAAGAATATCTCCACAAGTTTTCATAAACTTTGGAGATGGATAGGTATTTTTCTGGATTTAATTCCTCAGAAAGGCAGAAAAAGGAATTAATTCTAGATGAAAAATATTGCATAAAACTTGGCAATATTTTTGCACATCTAGGGTTTATGGATGAGGGAGGATCTCTGAATTTTTTTGGGCGATTAATAGAGCAAGGAAAATAATAGCTCCTTTGTAAACACAAAGGCATGATTTCCAGTTCCAACATTTTGGAACTAGGGTTTAAATGAGGTTCGGAGTTAACTGACGGAAGCTTGGCTGGCACAAGAGCGTGGGAAAGGTATTCTGAGACTGAGGATTGTCTGGATTCACCTGGTCACTTACCAGATTCTAGAGAAAAAATTTGGGACAGGAAAGCTAGGAAGGAATAACAGCACAAAAATTGATAATCCGATTTTTGGGGTGTTACAGGCATACCGCAAAACGGAGGAAACGGACTTCTGTTCGAGCGTCTACGGTCGAAACGGGGTCCTGCTGATAGGGAGGGCTCTGGCGTACTGCAAAACGGAGGAAACGGACTTCTCCCCAACTGCCTACGGTCGAAACGGGGGCCCTGTTCATCGGGAGGGGTTTGGCGTACCGCAAAACGGAACTCCACGTTACTGTTCATCCACGGTAGACCTCCCTCCATCCTCCACCAGCTACTATTATTCCACCATTGACTTCCTCCAGCCTCCACCGGCTACTGTTCATCCAGCCTCCACGGGGTCCTGTTCATCCACCCCAACCGGCTGGGGTGTGACGGCCTCCTCGGGGACCTGTTCATCCAGCGCCAACCACCTACACACGGCCAGGGTACTGTTCATCCATAGCCAACCCACCGGATGGGGTGGGGCATACGAGCGGGCGGCAGTAACAGGAACTGTTCATCCACAGCCAACCAACCGGCGAGGTGAACTCACCACGTCTCGCGCAAGGGGCTCGATCGATGCGTCTCGACTCATTCTACGTTTCGCGCGTGCGGAAGCAACGGGCACTGTTCATCGAGAGGCAACCCAACCGGCTACATGTCGCACATACGGGGGCTCGACCGACTTCAGTTAGCAGCGAAGGAATCGCTCGGGTTCAGTTAGCAGTGAAGGAATCGCTCGGGTTCAATTAGCAGCGAAGGGATTGATCGGCTTCAGTACGTAGCTAGTGCGATCGCTCGACTTCAGTAAGCGAACGCCTCACTCGGGTTCAGCGAGTGCACCTCACACACACGCGCGCATACGAGAGAAAAGCGCAAACCACACTGCAATCGCTCGGCCCCGACCACCCACCGTAACCAGGAATTCCCCAAAAATTTCCTCGGCCTCACTTCTACCATGATTTTTTACGTCATGGACGGCCCAAAGAATGTCATGCGGGTGCGTCTCCGGCCCGCCAAGGACGAAAAGCCCATTTTCTGTCATAATTTTTTGTCATAGAAGTAGTAGCCCACCACATCTATGATGATACGTGTTTTTGTCACAATTATTGTCACAGAAGTGTCACAACCATGACAATTTTTTTTCGTTCGGGCCATAATGTCACGGATGTGTCTTTTTTTTGTAGTGCCAGGTTCCGCCTCGAGACGGTGGCACTTCATCCCAAAAGTCTTCTCTTAATTTTTTCTAGGGCAAATGGCTTCATATAGCAAAAGATGGGCCTCGGAGGCCAGCCAGGGGCCCCACAAGCTCGGGGGACGCGCCTAGGGGGGTAGGGCGCGCCCCCCAGGCTTGTGGCTTCCTGGCGGATCCCCTCCTCGTATTTATTCCGCCAATATTTTTTTATATATTCCAAAATAATTCTCCGTAAATTTTCAGGTCATTTGGAGTTGTGAAGAGTAGCTATCTCTGTTGTAGCCCTTTCCGGTCCAGAATTCCAGCTGCCCGCAATGTCCCTCTTCATGTGAAACTTGCAAAATAAGAGAGAAAAGGCAAAAGAATTGTATCATAAAGTGAAATAATGACCCAAAACATAATAAATAATAGTAGGAAAACATGGTGTAAAATGGACGTATCAACTCCCCCAAGCATAGACCTCGCTTGTCCTCAAGCGAAAACCGAAATCAATAATCATGACCACATGTTTAGAGAGAGAGGTGTCGATAAAACAAAATACGGACATGAAAGCATCATGATCATTATCATAACAGCAATATATCATCATAAAACTTCTCATGAATAAGTGACAACTCATCCACAAGATAAAGTATGAACCATAAACCATATTGAAAACTAACAAACTATGATCTCGGTGACTCATGCAATTGCAATTCATCATATTATCAGAAAGAGTCTATGTAAGAGCTTTGTTTAGCAAGTTCACATACTCAACTATAATTTAGTCTTCTATGATTGCTGACACTCACAATGTACTTATGGAGGAAAAGTTTCAGTCAGACACATAGAAAGATAGGGGCTTATAATTCGGCCTCCCAACGTATTTACCTCAAGGGTAATGTCAACAGTAATAATTCATGATCACCTACATTCAAATGGATATATATGTCTGGATCTTTCCCCACCACATGATGCTTGCCAAGAGAGAAAATAAAAACGGAATAGAGGAGAATACTATTGACTCTTGCATAAAAGAAAATACATAAAGTAAAGGATAGGCCCTTCGCAGAGGGAAGCAGAGGTTGTCATGCGCTTTTCATTTTTTGATGTGCAAGCTATTAATGTAAAGGAACGTCACTTTATATTGCCCCTTGTGATAGCAACCATCATTATGTAGTCTGTCGCTTTTATTTCTTCACCATCACAAGTTCATACAAAGCTAATTTTCCCTTACAATAAAAGATCATACATATTTAGGAGCAATTTTTATTGCTTTTGCACCGATGACAACTTACTTGAAGGATCTTATTCAATCCATAGGTAGATATGGTGGACTCTCATGGCATGAAACTGGGTTCAATGGTTTTTGGATGCACAACTAGTATCTCTACTTTGTACGGAATTTTGGCTAGCAAAAGATTATGGGCAAGCACCACATGTTAGAGGATCCATGACAATATAGCTTCTATGTGAATATAAGCAAACATAACTCATTACGTTGTCTTCCTTGTCCAACGTCAACTATTTGACATAGAATATTTAATGGGGGCTCAAAATCATAAAAGATGTCCAAGATAGTATATTTATATGTGAGACTTCTCTTTCTTTACTACTTTTTATGGATTGCAATAATGACCAATGCTATGTTTGTTAACTCCCAATGAGTTTCATCAATTATACTTCTTTTATGTGAAGTCATCACTCCCCATGGGATTAGCATATGATCTCCTTTTTTATTTATTCTCTTTATTTTATTTCTAAGATTGAATCAACAAAAGTAAAACAACTCAACTCAAACTACTCTTTATTATATAACTCTCACACTCGATTACATAGATAGATAGATCACAAAGCAAGCACTTGAAACTAAATCATACTAAAACTTTATTCTTCTAAATCACAAAATAACTAAGGATCAAACTAAGATAGATAATGATGATAAAAAGGTGATGGTGATATGATACCGCGGCACCTCCCCCAAGCTTGGCACAAGCCAAGGGTGGTGCCCATACCCGTTTACTCACGTGTCTTTCTTTGGTGATGGTGGAGATGAAGTGATGGGCTCGTCCTTCCACTTGAGGACACGAATTTCTTCCTTTAATTTGTCATTCTCTCTTTCGAGATCCCAAATTTTGCGACACAGTTTATTCGAATCTTCCTGCACATGACGAAAAGGAGTGAATTGAACTTTAGGAACTTTCACCGTATTGGGAAGGTTAGACCTGTTGAATTCAACATGCATATCTCCTGGTTGAGGCAGAGGGAGATCCTCTTCCTCCTCGCTGGACTGAGCTTGCTTTCTCCTCAAATCGGCATCCTCCTCTTCATCAGATGTCCATCCATTGGGATCAATATCCCCATAGACTCTTGGGTTTGCAATAAGGTGAGAGACATAGCTCTCCCCGTCCGAGTCTTGAGACGGCATAGTGCGTCTAAATCTGTCAGAAAAATAGCTCCAAACAAGAACAGAGGAGAAACTTGCGATACGGTGGTCAAAACACACGGGAGTATATATAATAATTTTTTTCGTGCAGGAAAAGTAATATGGAAGAAAAACGGAGTCAAAAAAGTACACGGGGGAGCCACAAGCTCGGTAGGCGCGCCCTGGGGGTAGGGCGCGCCCCCAGGCTTGTCGCTCCCTCATGCACTTTTCAGACTGTTTATTTTCCTAATTTTTTATACATTCTGAAACGGACAAAAAGTACTTTGATGGAATATATGGAGTCGGTTTACTTACCGTACCACATACCCACTCCTTTTTAGGGTTCTTGGGCGTTCCGGAAGGTTTCTTCTATGTGCTCCTCCAGTGTTATGGTTTGAATAATATTAGTTTCAACATTAATGGGCACACCTGAGATATAATGTTTAATTCTTTGTCCATTAACCACTCTCGGATTAGTGCCTTCAGAGTTGTTTATCTTGATAGCTCCGGAGCGATAAACTTCTTCGACGATGTATGGTCCTTCCCATTTAGAGAGAAGTTTTCCTGCAAAGAATCTTAAATGAGAATTCTATAATAGAACGTGATCACCTACTTTGAATTCCTATTTTTGAATTCTCTTATCGTGCCATCTCTAAACTTTTTCTTTAAACAAGTTGACATTTTCATAGGCTTGTGTTCTCCATTCATCTAGAGAGCTAATATCAAATAACCTCTTTTGACCGGCAAGTTTAAAATCATAGTTGAATTGAGTAATGGACCAATAAGCTTTATGTTCTAACTCAAGAGGTAAATGACATGCTCTTCCATAGACCATTTTATGTAGAGACATACCCATAGAATTTTTATAAGCAGTTCTGTAAGCCCATAAGGCATCATCAAGTTTCTTAGACCAATTTTTTCTGGATCTATTAATGGTCTTTTGCAAGATTAACTTTATTTCTCTATTACTCAATTCAACTTGACCACTAGACTGAGGATGATAAGGTGAAGCAATTATATGGTTAACATCATATTTAGCAAGAAGTTTACGGAAAGCACCATGAATAAAATGTGAACCACCATCAATCGTCAAATATCTAGGGACTCCAAACCTCAAAAATATAACTTCTTTAAGCATTTTAATAGAAGTGTTATGATCAGCACTACTAGTTGGAATAGCTTCTACCCACTTAGTAACGTAATCAACAGCAACTAAAATATGAGTATACCCATTAGAGGAAGGAAAAGGTCCCATATAATCAAATCCCCAAACATCAAATGGTTCAATAACAAGTGAATAATTCATAGGAATTTTCTGATGTCTACTAATATTACCAATTCTTTGACATTCATCACAAGAGAGGACAAACTTACGTGCGTCTTTGAAAAGAGTAGGCCAATAAAAACCAGATTGTAATACCTTATGTGCAGTTCTGTCTCCTGCATGGTGTCCTTCGTATGCTTCAGAGTGACACTTTCGTAGGATTTGTTCCTGTTCATGCTCAGGTACACAACGCCTAATAATACCATCTACTCCTTCTTTATATAAATGTGGGTCATCCCAAAAGTAATGTCTTAAATCAAAGAAGATTTTTTTTCTTTTGTTGGTAGGTAAAACTAGGTGGAATATATTTAGCAACAATATAATTAGTATAGTCTGCATACCAAGGACTAGTGCGAGAAGCATTTAACACAACTAATTGCTCATTTGGAAAATTATCATTAATAGGCAATGGGTCATCAAGAACATTTCCCATTCTAGACAAATTATCCTCTACTGGATTATTAGCTACTTTTTTATCAACAATATGCAAATCAAATTGTTGTAACAAAAGAACCCACCTAATAAGTCTTGGTTTAGCATCTTTCTTTTTCATAAGGTATTTAATAGCAGCATGATCAGTGTGAACAGTTACTTTAGAATCAATAATGTCAGATCTAAATTTATCACATGCAAACACAACTGGTAGAAATTCTTTCTCAGTAGTAGCATAGTTTCTTTGAGCACTGTCTAGAGTTTTACTAGCATAATGAATAACATGTAATTTCTTGTCAACTCTTTGTCCTAGAACAGTACCAACAGCATAGTCACTAGCATCACACATAATTTCAAAAGGTAAGTTCCAATCAGGTGGTTGAACAATAGGTGCAGAAACTAAGGCTTTCTTAAGTATTTCAAAGGCCTCTACACAATAATCATCAAAAACAAATGGAACATCTTTTTGCAAGAGATTAGTAAGAGGCCTAGAAATTTTAGAAAAGTCTTTTATAAACCTTCTATAAAAACCAGCATGACCCAGGAAACTTCTTATACCTTTGATATCTTTCGGACATGGCATTTTCTCAATTGCATCAACTTTAGCTTTATCAACTTCAATACCTCTTTCAGAAATTTTATGCCCAAGGATTATACCTTCGTTCACCATAAAGTGGCACTTCTCCCAATTCAAGACAAGATTAGTTTCTTCACATCTCTGCAGAACTCGATCAAGGTTGCTTAAGCAATCATCAAACGAAGTTCTGTAAACGGAAAAATTATCCATGAATACCTCAACAATCTTCTCACAAAAGTCAGAGAATATAGTAGTCATACATCTTTGAAAGGTAGCATGTGCATTACATAAACCAAAAGGCATATGATGATAAGCATAAGTTCCAAAAGGACAAGTAAACGTGGTTTTCTCTTGATCTTCTTTTGATACAGGTATTTGAGAGAAACCAGAATATCCATCTTGGAAGCAAAAGTGTGTATGTTTAGATAATCTTTCTAACATTTTATCAATAAAAGGCAAGGGGTAATGATCTTTCCTAGTAGCTTTATTTAATTTCTTGAAATCGGTTACCATCCTATAACCAGTTACAATTCTTTGTGGGATAAGTTCATTTTTATCATTAGGGACAACGGTGATACCTCCTTTCTTAGGAATGCAATGAATAGGACTTACCCATCTACTATTAGCTATAGGATAAATTATACCTGCCTCCAGAAGCTTTAATATTTCAGTTCTTACCACATCCTTCATTTTAGGATTTAATCTTCTTTGATGATCAACAACTGGTTTAGCATCTGGTTCCATATGAATGTTGTGCTGACAAAGAGTGGGATTAATTCCCTTAAGATCACCAAGTGTATACCCAATAGCTGCATGGTGCTTCCTCAGAGTTTTAAGTAATCTCTTTTCTTCATGCTCTGAAAGGTTAGCACTGATAATAACAGGATATAAATTCTTTTCATCAAGATAAGCATATTTAAGTGTATTAGGTAGCTTCTTTAGTTCAAACACAGGATCACTCTTAGGTGGAAGAGGATATCCCAAAGTTTCAACAGGCAAATTATGTTTAAGAATAGGTGCTTGTTTAAAGAATATTTCATCTATTTCATTTCTTTCATTCGTATGCATATCATTTTCATGGTCTAACAAGTATTGTTCTGAAGGATCAGTAGGAGGTATAACAATAGAAGCAAGACCAATGATTTCATCTTTATTAGGTAATTCTTTATCATGAGGTTTTCTACGAAACTTAGAGAAATTGAACTCATGAGATATATCACCAAAATTAACACTGACTATTTCTTTATTGCAATCAATTTCAGCATTAACGGTATTCAAGAAAGGTCTACCAAAAATAATGGGACAAAAATTATCTTGTTGTGAACCAAGTACTAAGAAATCAGTAGGGTATTTGATCTTACCACACTAAGACTTCAACATCTCTAACAATCCCAAGTGGTGTAATAGTATCTCTGTTTGCAAGCTTAATAGTAATATCAATATCTTCAATCTCAACAGGTGCAATATCATTCATGACTTCTTGATAGAGTAAATGGGATATCACTCAAGCTAGCACCAATATCACATAAACCACTTTAGCAATTATCTCCAATTTTAACAGAAATAATAGGCATGCCAATTACAAGTTTATTTTTGTCTTTAGGGTCTGGCTTAGCAATTCTAGTTGCTTCATCACAGAAATATATGACATGTCCATCAATGTTATGAACCAAAAGATCTTTAACCATTGCAATATTAGGTTCAACTTTAATTTGTTCAGAGGATCTAATTGGTTCAATATTACCCTTATTAACCATAGTTGAAGCTTTAGCAAGTTCCTTTATCCTAACATGGAAAGAAGGTTTCTCGATATAAGCAGTAGGCACAACTGGATCAACATTGTAAATAAGTATTTCCTCTTTAGCTATTATAGGTTCTTCCTTTAATTCAATAGGTGGATGAAACTTAAACCATTTCTCCTTAGGGAGATCAACATGCGTAGCAAATGATTCACAAAAAGTAGCTACTATCTCAGTGTCAAGTCCATATTTAGTACTAAACTTATGAAAAGCATCAGTTTCCATAAAAGATTTAACACAATCAAACTCAAGATTTATACCGACTCTTTACCTTTGTCGATTTCCCAATCTTCGGAGATGCGTTTAATTCTTTCCAGAAGATCCCAATTGAATTCAATAGTTCTCTTTATAAAGGAACCAGTAGAAGAAGTATCGAGCATGGATTGATCATTACGAGAAAGCCGGGCATAAAAGTTTTGTATAATTATTTCTCTTGAGAGCTCATGATTGGGGCATGTGTGCAACATATACTTAAGCCTCCCCCAAGCTTGAGCGATACATTCTCCTTCACGAGGCCAAAAATTATATATATAATTCCGATCACGATGATCCAAATGGATTGGATAAAATTTCTGGTGAAATTCCAGCTTCAACCGGTTCCAATCCCATTGTCTGTGTAAAAACCGGCAGACCTCAGGGTAGGGGGTTCCGAGCTGTGGATCTCAGACAGATGGTAACAGGAACAAAGAGACAATGTTTACCCAGGTTCAGGCCCTCTTGATGGAGGTAAAACCCTACGTCCTACTCTTGTTTATATCAATGGAGATGTATCAAGTACAGAGTTGATCTACCTCGAGATCGTAAGATATGTTCTAGTTTTAGGGCTAGGTAAATGAGATTATGTTGTCATCCCTCCCTACGGGCTAGACCCTTCAGCTTATATACATGCCAGGTAGGGTATCTAGGGTTACAAGGTCGGTATCTAGGCGTGGAGGCGGCAGGAGAAGTCTTGGAGTATACGCCAAGTCTTCGGCAGATGTAGTCTTGATCACTCCTCCCGCATGTATCTTCTGGAGTCCATCTTGATAATAATGAGGGCCCACTGGCCCAGCCCGGGGAATACAGGCAGACTAGGTTAGTACCCCCTAGTCTAGGACATCGTCAGTAGCCCCTGAACTGGTCTCCGACACTGAGGACGACATTCTTGGACTTCGGTTCTGGAGTCTTCGGCTCAGCAGGCAAGTTCCGTGCATGATCTCTCTAGCATAGCCTCAAGCAGTCCTCGGAAAGATTGATAGTCCCGCCGGGTGGGCTCAGCTCCACCGCACGTGGCCTTTGCTTTCTGACCTTGGGAACTATGTCTTATAGGGAAGTGAGTCGATTTATGGTGAAACATCGAAGCGTCGGTCTCTTCCCCTTTTATCTACGAGTCAGGCATGCGGATTTATCATAAACCTCAACTCCTCTTTCCAAGCAAACTGCGCAAGAGCTCCCCTTCCTCCCAAGTCCAACCTTGAGGGCTTCCCATGGTGAGTGATGCAGGTTCTTCGAGGGGCCCTCACGGCCCTGTCAGAGGTGATTGGGGCAGTTGCGCCGTCTCGCGCCTCCAACTGGAGCGCTTGGCCAAACAAGGATACCTGCCAGATTCAGATCTGACAGTGACCCGCCCTGGCTTAACATCCATCAATGGGCAGGTACACGCAGAGAATTACCCTTCCCCTCAAAAGGATGAAAGGGTGTGCTTCGTTTCCTTCCTGTTGTGCGGTTTAGGATTTCCAATTCACCCCTTCCTCTGAGGCCTTCTAGAGTTCTACGGGCTGCAGCTCCACCACCTCACCCCCAACTCGATTTTGCATATTGCGGGGTATGTCACCCTATGTGAGATGCATCTTGGGTGTGAGGCACACTTCAGGCTATGGCGGAGGTATTTTTGTGTAGTGCCCTGTTCCCCTGCGGAAAAGCTTTATGAGGTCAGAGCAGCCAAAGTCTGTCGAGTCGAGGGGGCAGAATACCCATCGGGCACACCTCGGGAGGATACCAACATCTCACCAACAGAGTGGTTCTATATAGACGACGTCCCCCTCCCTGACCCAGTTCGGCCCGGGCTCCCCCCTTTCACTTCGGAGCCCCGAAGAGGCGATATAGCTGGAGGCCACAGGGTATGGCCCAGGAAGACGGTGCCGAGGTGACCGAGCTAGCCACCAAGGTGAAGCAATTGGTAAGGACTGGCCTTACCATAATAGACATAATGGCCACGATGATAGACTGAAGAGTCCAACCACTCTGGCAACGCCCTCACCTGCTATGCACATACAACGGAACCGAAGACTCTTCCTGATCAATTCGGCAAAGCTTCTTCGACCAAGCAGCCTTTGGGACAGTGATGGCCGGCATTTACCTGGGAACGGCGGAGGATTTTGCCCGACGACAATTCCGGGATGGGCTGTCCTACTACAATCCTACCGACATAGTAAGTCTTCCCACTTTTCCTTGCCTACCCGAGTTGTTTTTTAATAGCCAATCCATTTGACCAATCCTTTTGCTGGTTTCGAACAGAGATGGAGGCGTTGGGTGGAGGCTCTGAGCAGCCCGGTGCCCGAGCCGAAAATGCACCGCCGAGCGGAAGATCCCCTCTTTCACGAGGACGAGGACCTGGCCCTTATCTACGAAGGAAGGAAATTTTATATGGAGTGCCTTGACCCCTGACGTGCCGGGGATGAGGCTAGCTTCATCGGTAACGCCCTCTTCCTCTAATCATCTGACTTCTCCTCCAAAGGGACGGCGTTCGAAACGCTCGCACGGAGAGACGGCTCCTCGAGGGAGCCGCCCGCAGATGGTGGAAGAAGCACAGGCCGAGGTCATGGAGGCAGGCGAAAGTGCTCCCTCAATTACCAGGTGACTGTGATTACTGTATTTTGTAGAAATGCCATATCAGGCCCTGACCCCTTTGATCATTCGCAGGAGGCCTTCTCCTTCCTCCATGGCAGCGAGTGCGAGGCTTGAGGGGACAGCGGCTTCAAACAGGGAAGCAGAAGCACGCCCTTCCACGGGAGCCACTCCTGAAGTTCCCTAGCTCGAGGACTCAGAGACCACCTCGGCTACTCCTTCCGAGATCCAATGTGCCACGAATTACCGGCGGCGAAAGACCTCCCTAAGGAGTCTGGCCTTCTTGGATCGGGAGTTCAATGCTCTCAGCTCGGTGGACGCATACCTCGGGGCGACCCGCGCTGTTTTTAATCAATCGTTAGATGTTTTGTCGCAAGCGTTACGAGTAAGGTCCGGCCCGAGCTCATTTTATCTCGAAGATTTCTTACATCTTTTTGTCTTTTTAAAAGACAAACAACACTGCCAACCGTGGCAGTAGCCCCTAAGGCTTGATATGGGCAAGAATGCCTGTAGCGAGGCTTGATTTTAACCTGAAGAAGTTATTTTTTGGTAGAGTGCTCGGGCGAGGAATGATCAGCTATCCAAGGCCCTTTCCCAGACAAAGGGGAGGTTGGAGACTGCCTTGGTCGAGGTGGAACAGGTGAAGAAGTTCACTTGTGAGGCGCCCGGTAAGTGCTTTGTATTGCATATAATAATCTTACTTATTGAGATCTCCTGATAGTGTAATCCAATGTAGCAGCGGAAGCCCTAGGTCATCTTGAAAGAGATCTCAAGCAGGCTCGTGAGGATTTGCTTTATACGGAGTCGCAGCGCCAGGCAAACCAACATGTGGTGACCCAAAGGGTAGATGGTGTTAATGCGCTAAGGGCCAAAAATGCCCGACAAGCTGATGAGATTAAGAGCTTAAAAGCTCAACTGGCTGCTGCCAAGGCCAAGAATCGTCGAACAGATAAGATGATTTTTGGTAAGTTTTTATTTCGAGAATCGTTACTTGAGATTGGGGGTTTAGCCGAGATGATTAGCAGGCTAACACATGTTTCTTGCCAGCTTCGCTATCCGGCCAACCCCTTGATGGCCGAGGACCGGTACCCGAAGACATGGCGGCTCATCTATCCGAGGTGCACGAAAGTGCACGGAAATCAATGAAGGAAGTTTTCAAGGCGTTGTGGCCCAAAGTGGAGCACGTCCCGGAAGACATGGCCGTCCAAGCCAAACATTTGCGAAGAGCTCAGCATCAGATCCAGGCGTGGAAGGTGTCTGCCTGCTGGGAAGGGGCAAGGGAGGCCTCGGCCATGGTCAAGACCCGGTATACGAGTGTTGATACGGCGCACCTGGCCGAGGTAGGGCCAAAGGGGCCGGACGGGGAAGAAATACCCACTAGTCTCGTATACGAGAATGTCATGCCTGCTGCTCGGTTTTCGCAGAAGGACTGCTCCCTAGACACCTTAATAGATAGGTTAGACCGTGTGTAATGAAATGATAATGTGTGACTCTTTGTATCAAAGTACTTTACGTCATTATTCAAATAGCGCATCCAAACTCTGTCAACCAGCCATCGGCTTCTACCTCCTCGGTCAGTGACCGAGGAGTGTCCACTTACTACTGACCAAAGTACTCGGACCAGATGCTTCACGAGATGAGGCAATCCGGCTATGAGGTGCAAACGACAAGAGTGAGGCGGAGAGTTATGTTATATTACTTTTTAATGTAAGAAACATCCTCCGAGGAAAATAGGTCTTCCAATAGTTCCTTTCCTCGGGTAGCTGTGTCGAGCACATAAGTCCGAAGACGGGTGACCTCGGAGGTAAAACCCCTGGTCGGGGTTTGAGAGACCCCCTCCACTTTACTCCTATGTCATGGTTGACCAATTTGTACGTTTAAGAGTGCTAGCTTTCGGCTTTGTCCGTCTGAGGTACTGCACCGGGTGACCTGGGAGTGACAATCACAGCGGTGCTCCCTTTGCCTCTTAGCCGAATGATCGGGAACGTAAGGGGCAAGCACAGGAGCCGGGCAACCCAGCTTTGCCAAATCTTAAGTCAAATCGATGCATATTATGGCTTGAAAGACAATAGTATGTAGGAGGTGGAATAACGCCTATTTTGAAAAGAACATGTAGTATTGATTTTATTTCTTGAGGTCCTTCAGAGGATACCCCCAAAATCTCTTGAGAGAGAGAGAGAAAAGAGAAAAAAAGAAAAGTAGGGTGGTGTATGGTACAGAGGTGAGTAGTTTTCAGAGTTTCAACCATAGAAACATCGGAGTAGCGCCGCGTTCCAGGGGTTGGGTTCTAAACGCCCGTCCTCTGGGTCTCAAATTCAGTAAGCGCCTCCGATGAGGACCTGGTCGATGATAAATGGCCCATCCCACTTAGGGGAGAGTTTGTGCGCCTGCTTCTCCGGATGAAGCGGCATGATGAGGTCACCTTTATTGAAGTCCTTTGCATGAACCTCCCTACTATGGTAGCGGCGGGCTTGTTGCTGCTAAATGGGAGATCGTGCCCGAGCGACATTGCGTTCCTCTTCTAGGGCGTCCAAGGCATCCTGCCAATCTAACTCGGCCTCCCACTCTTTGTACATGCGTACCCGAGGTGCATCATGTATGATGTCGCAGGGGAGCACTGCCTCAGCGCCATACACCATGAAAAATGGAGTATACCAGTGGATCTATTTGGTGTGGTGCGTAGACCCCGTAGGACGGAATCAAGTTCCTCTACCCATTTGCAGTCGGCCTCCTTGAGGGAGAAAACTAGCCTAGGCTTGATGCCACTAAAGATTAGTCCATTGGCGCGTTCCACTTGCCCGTTTGACTGCGGGTGATATACGGATGCGTAGTCGAGCTTGATGCCCATTTTTGCGCACCATGTTTTCACTTCTTTGGCCGTGAAGTTTGTCCCGTTGTCTGTTATGAGACTATGGGGGATACCATATTGGTCTACTACCACCGAGATGAATTCGAGTACATGGACTGCCCCGGCCGAAGTTACTGGTTTTGCTTCGATCCACTTAGTAAACTTGTCCACCATGACAAGTAGGTATTTATTTTTTCTTGACCCGCTCCTGAGTGGGCCGACCATATCTAGCCCCCAGACCGTGAAAGGCCAAGTGATAGGGATTGTGCGGAGAACCGCAAGGGGCATGTGGCTTCGTTTGGCGAATACCTGACAGCCGGGGCAGCGCTGTACTAACGCAGAGGCGTCGGCGCCCGCGGTTGGCTAGTAAAAACCAGCTCGGAAAGCCTTGCTGACCAAGGTCCGAGCAGCGGCGTGATGTCCGCTCATGCCGGAGTGAATCTCCTGAAGTAATAATTGGCCTTCCTCTTCGGATATACATCACTGGGGGACGCCCGTAATGCTTATCTTATAGAGTTATCCCTCATGAAACTTATAGGCTTTACATTGCCTTACAATCCGATGTGCATCGGTTTGGTCTTCGGGGAGCTCTTTATGGAGCAGGTATGCGAGGAGCGGCTAGGTCCATGGTGCAATGACTGCCATAACTTCGTGTACGGAAGTTGTTTTCTGAACAGCCGAGCCGCCCACTATATCTAGCCCTTCGTCATCTTCGGGCGAGGTATGTTGTCCAACGTCGTTTGATTCCGATGTTCCCTTGTCGTCTTTCCAGACTACGGAGGGCTTAAACAGCCGTTCGAGGAAGGTGTTGTCTGGGACTTTTTCCCGCTTAGCGCCCATTCGGGCGAGTATATCTATGGCCTAGTTACTATCTCGGTGTATGTGGTGAAATTCAAGCCCCTCGAACCTGGCCGAGATTTGTACGACGGCATTCCGGTAGGCTGTCATCTTTGGGTCCTTTGCGTCAAATTCGCCATTGACTTGTGAGATGGCGAGGTTGGAATCACCTCGGACCTCAAGACGTTGGACACCCATGGAGAATGCTATCCAGAGTCCATGTAACAGGGCTTCGTATTCTGCCGTGTTATTAGAGTCGGTATACATAATCTATAACACATACCGAATATTGTCCCCTGTGGGTGAGGTAAGCACTACGACAACCCCTAGGCCAGCAAGCATTTTGGAACCATCGAAATACATGGTCCAATGCGAATAAGTGTTGTATTGCTCGGCCTCCGTTCATTCGGCCACAAAGTCGGCCAACACCTGAGATTTAATAGCTTGGCATGGTCGGTAAGTTATTTCAAAGGGTAGGAGCTCTATGGCCCATTTGGCTATGCGCCCCATTGCATACCTGTTGTTAATTATGTCACTTAATGGGACATCGGATGCCACGGTCACCGAGCACTCTTGAAAGTAGTGCCGAAGTTTTCGGGATGCTATGAAGACGGCGTAGGCTATCTTTTGATAGTGGGGGTAGCGTGTCTTGCACGGGGTTAGGACCTCGGAGATGTAGTAAACGGGCTTTTGTACCTGGAACTTGTGACCATCCATGTCTCGTTCGACCACGAGTACTACGCTGACCACCTGGTTTGTGGCCGTGATGTATAATATCATCGGCTTGCATATGCCTGGCACCGCTAAGATAGGATTGGTTGCAAGGAGAGCTTTAATGCCTTCCAGAGCCGCCGTGGCCTCCTCGGTCCATTTGAAAGTCTTTGTTTGTTTTAACAGTCTATACAAAGGTAAGGCTTTCTCCCCGAGTCTTGATATGAAGCGACTCAATGCCGCCATGCATCCCACCAGCTTTTGTACATGTCTGAGCTCTGTTGGTACCTCTAAGCGGTCCAAGGCTCTTATTTTTGCCGGATTGGCTTCAATTCCTCGGCTAGATACGATGAAGCCAAAGAGTTTGCCGGCTGGTACTCCGAAGGCACATTTCTCTGGGTTGAGCTTAATTTGATACTCCCGTAGACTGGCAAATGTGTCGCGGAGGTTGTCTACCAATTGTACGACGTGTTTGGTTTTGACAACCACATCATCTACGTAGGCCTCAACGGTCTTCCCGATGTGTTTCCCCAAGTATGATTGAATCATGCGCTAGTATGTGGCGCCGGCATTCTTTAGTCCGAAGGGCATCGTATTGAAGCAAAACGACCCGTAAGGTGTGATGAATGCTGTTGCTGCCTGGTCAGATTCTTTCATCTTAATTTGATGATATCCTGAGTAGGCATCCAAGAAGCACAGCGAATCGTGCCCGGCTGTGGCATCCACGATTTGTTCAATTCGCGGTAAGGGGAAGGGGTCCTTGCGGCATGCTTTATTGAGGTCTTTAAAATCGACGCACAAGCGCCAGGACCTATCCTTCTTTGGTACCATGACCAAATTGGCAAGCCAATCGGGGTGTTTTTTGTCTCGGATGAACCCGGCTTCCAATAATTTGGCCAGTTCTTCGCCCATTTCTTGACGCTTGGGTTCAGAGAAGTGCCAAAGTGTTTGTTTGACGGGCTTATAGCCTTTCAATATGTTTAGGCTGTGTTCCGCAAGCCTGCGGGGTATCCCCGGCATGTTGGAGGGGTGCCAGGCGAATATATCCCAATTTTCCTTAAGGAATTTGCGTAGAGCCTTGTTAATCTCTGGATCGAGGTTTGCCCCTATGGACGCCATTTTAGCTGGGTCCGTGGGGTGTACTTGGAATTTGACTATTTCATCGGCAAGCTTGAATGAGGTGGACTTTGGCCGTTTGTCGAGGATGACATCATCTCGGTCGACTTTGGCTCTTAATGTGATTAGTTCCTCGGCCGCGAGGGCTTCGGACAAAGATTCGACAGCGAGTGACGCCGTTTTGTTCTCAGCTTTGAGTGCTCTGTCGGGTTCGCTTGAAGCTGTAATTATCCTGTTTGGGCCCGGCATTTTGAGCTTCATGTAGCCATAGTGTAGTACTGCTTGAAATTTGGAGAAGGCGTCCCGTCCCAGGAGGGCGTGATATCCGCTCCTAAATGGGGCGATGTGGAACGTAACTTCTTCGGATCAGTAATTGTCCGGGGTTCCGAAGACCACATCCAAGGTTATCTTTCCACTGCAGCGTGCTTCTCGCCCAGGTATGATGCCTTTAAAGGTGGTGCTACTTTGTTCGATGCGCGATTTATCGATTTGCATTCTGTCTAGAGTGTCTGCATATATCAAGTTTAAGCTAATGCCCCCGTCCATTAATAATTTTTGGAGACGGCTGCTGCCCACAATTGGGTCGAGGACCTGGGCGGTGGGGCACCTGTTCGGGGTCGACCTTGGCTGATCTTTATGATCAAAGGTGATGGGCGTGTCTATCCACGTGCCCCGAGTTGGTACCTGACGGATAGAATTGATTTCTCGCAGGGCCCGCTTGCACTGTTTGTAGGACGTAAAGGTCTCATAGATCATCATGAACTCGTCCTCGTTCGAGGATTCTTCTGCGTGACTGGGGGTGCCCACAAGGAGGGCAGGTCCTCTTTTTGCCACTTGCATCACCACCCAACAGCCGCGAAGGCTGTGAGTCGGGCAAGAATTAAGCAAAATAGCATGTATCAGACATGGTTTATCCAGGAGACCATCAAGGGTGGTCCTGGGGAGGCCAGAGGTTTTCTTCTTTTTTCGGGGTCGCTCGGTTGGTATGGTCCCCGTGCGGGGTGCGCGTCGAGGTTCGGGGCTTTCACGTTTTAACTTGTGTTCACAGATCGAATCTGTGCTTTTCTTGGCAATCCAAGCATCTTTGATGGTGCAGAACCTGGACACCAAGTCGGACAACTCCAGGAAGGTTTGTACACAGCGGCGGGCGAGGGAGTTTGGGATGCCTTTATCCTTGCATCCGCGCTAAAAAGCTATTATTATATCTGAGTCCTGGTAGTTTGGTATCTTGTTCTTGACCGATAAGAACCTGGCCCAGAACTGTCTGATTGATTCGTCGGGGAGTTGTTGCATGTAGGTTAGATCCTAGACATCTGGTGGCCCTGAATAATCGGGGCAATACTCGATGTGGGAAATGGGTGAGTGGTTTTCGATCTCTATGGATCGTGGGCTCGAAGTCCTGGTATCTTCATCCCATGACAGGCCTACAGCCGTCGGACCGGCTGGACTGATTTGAAGATCAGGTTCATCGGCCGCATCTGGCTGGTCGCCATCTGAATCGCTTTCCAAGAAGTACTTCGGCCCTTTGCCCTTGAAAGGGGGTTCGGTCGGGGCTGGGGAGGAGTCATGGATCACTTCTGATGCAGGGAGAAGGAAGGGCACTTTTGTGACAGAAGCTTCGGGTGCGGGAATCATACCTGCGAGATCAGAGTCGTAAGCAGATGATCCCATCGATCCTTTTTTTGATCTCACAGCGGAACTCTCAATGAAAGCACCAGTGTCGGTGTAAAAACCGATAGACCTCGGGGTAGGGGGTCCCGAGCTGTGGATCCCGGGCAGATGGTAACAGGAACAAAGAGATGATGTTTACCCAGGTTTTGGCCCTCTCGATGGACGTAAAACCCTACGTCCTGCTCTTCTTTATATCAATGGAGATGTATCAAGTACAGAGTTGATCTACCTCGAGATTGTAAGATATGTTCTAGTTCTAGGGCAAGGTAAATGAGATTATGTCGTCGTCCCTCCCTATGGGCTAGACCCTTCGGCTTATGTACACGCCAGGTAGGGTATCTAGGGTTACAAGGTCGGTATCTAGGTGTGGAGGAAGAAGGAGAAGTCTTGGAGTATACGCCAAGTCTTCGGCAGATGTAGTATTGATTTCTCCTCCCACATGTATCTTCCGGAGTCCATCTTGATAAGAATGAGGGCCCACTGGCCCAGCCCGGGGAATACAGACGGACTAGGTTAGTACCCCCTAGTCTAGGACACCGTCACCCATGCTCCAGTATCATCCAATAGCCTATACCATGTCAATGCCGTTCCCTCTAAAGATAAAGGGAATACCTTCCTCTTAACTCCATCTTCGGATAAAGCTGCAAGCTTAAACAATCCACAAATTTCATCTACATAGATCAGGTGCATACCTGGATGCACCGTTCCATCTCCTACATAAGGATTAGCTAGTTGTTTCTCTAACATACCCGAAGGAATTTCATAATAAATATTTTTTGTAGGTTCAGTAGGTTGAGGGGCAACTCTCAATGCTTCCGATCGAGGTGAAGATACCCCGAACAAACCCCTCAAAGGATTACTTTCCATAGTGACAAGTGACAGTAAATTTCAGCACGTAATAAAAGTGTTTCCTTACCAAATTCCTCTTACCAAAGGCACTTCACTCCCCGGCAATGGCACCAGAAAAGAGTCTTGATGACCCACAAGTATAGGGAATCAGTCATAGTCCTTTTGATAAGTAAGAGTGTCAAACCCAACGAGGGGCAGAAGGAAATGATAAGCGGTTTCAGCAAGGTATTATCTGCAAACACTGAAATTATCGGTAACAGATAGTTTGATAGCAAGGTAATTCATAACAAGTAGCAATGGTAACAAGCGTGCAGCAAAGTGGCCCAATCCTTTTTATAGCAAAGGACAAGTCAGAACGAACTCTTATAATAAACAAAGCGTTCTCGAGGACACATGGGAATTGTCATCTAGTCACGTTCATCATGTTGAGTTGATTCGCGTTCGCTACTTTGATAATTTGATATGTGGGCAGACCGGTGCTAGGGTGCTATTCTTACTTGAACAAGCAACCGTCTTATGATTACCCCCTCTCACAAGCATCCGCAACTATGAAAGAAGAATTAAGATAAATCTAACCATAGCATGAAACATATGGATCCAAATCAGCCCCTTACGGAATAGCGCATAAACTAGGGTTTAAGCTTCTGTCACTCTAGCAACCCATCATCTACTTAAAAACAACACAAAGGTCGCCACCCTCTGCTAGTCGTTAATACGATGGTGTCTCCACCCCCCCCCCCCGACCCCTCCCTAAACCCTAGCCACCTTCAACCCCATCGATCTCCACACACGCCCGTGGATTTTGCCATCTGATCCACTCAATCTCTCTGGTGTCCTGAGATCTATCTTTTGGTGTCCATCTCAATGGCAGCTCATGCATCCATCACTCTTGGTTTGGATTTCTCTCCTGGGATGGGTTTGGCGCAAGAGATCTGACAATCCTTTCACCGCACGGTGCACCCCTCCGATGACACGTGACATTTCATCATGGTTGCATCTTTTGCACGACACTCCTTTCGCTTGAATGAGGAGAATGTGAGTTTGGCCCTGGAATCTGCCATCGGAGGTTATTGTTCATCTCTCAAGGTATCATGCATCTGAGATCGGGTTTTCTCCTTCCATGTTTCATGCAAGGATGTAGGGTTTTTCATCTTGCATCAAAGGAATTTTGTTTGCTCTCAATTCAAGTGTTATTTTCATCTCAGGGGATATGGGGGCCCGGATTGGACTCAGGAATTTCGTTCTTGGCAACAAGAGTGTCAAGAGGAATGGACATTAGTTAGTCCTTCCAAACGTAGAGCACGTCTTGGCCTTGCTGCAATGCAGCATACACCTACTAAATCATGTCTGCGCTCTACTGCCCCAATCACGCCTGCGAAGAAATTGCGTTTTGCCACGTTCATGAATTACGATATTTGCAAGGGTTATCGTTATCCTACATCTACTGAGGAGATTTCAATCATTGAAAAGGATGCAGGTTATGTCATGGATTCACATGAGCGTATTGCCCCAGATCCGATTGTGCAAGTTACACCTATGCCTAGCCCAGGTCCTCTCTCACCATCCACTCCTTCGCCAGTGACATTGAGTTCGCCGGAATCCCCACAGCTGCCCCTAGTTCATTTTGGGTCGGTTCAAACAACCAGTCGTGGATTACGGGATTCTGTTCACGGGAATTATGGTTTGATTATCTCACCTACCATTATTGGGTCTCGATCAGCGTCTCTAGATGGGTCAGCTATGCACCCACTTGAAATCTCTGATGATGACTCTGATGGGCCATCACCCAGTGGGCCGATTCTCAATGGGCTAGGACTTGAGGATATTCAATCACCTCTCGGCAGGAAATTAGAATTTGATTCTCCTCCGATTTGTTCCCGAGTTTCACCAGTAAAATCTCCTCAAGAAATTGTTAGAGATCTTCAAGGTTTGGATGAGGTTGTTAAAGAGATGGCGGCTCGGTTTTCGGACTGTCAAAAGTGTTTAGGTATGGGCCATAAAATTGGTACCTGCACGAATAAGGTTAGGTGTCATAAATGTTTTCGGCTCGGTCACATTAAGAAAGGCTGCAACCGGTCACCTCCAAAGCCTAATATATGGGTTCCCAAGTTTGCAACTAGTGGCCTTGAACCCCATGCCATCAGGACTCCTCCCTCCGATGCTTCGTGCTCCCGGACATCGCAGAAAACCCCATTACATCCCCTACATCATCAACCACCACCCCTCCATCCATCGCCTAGCTCTGCTCTGTGCAACTCAATGGCTGTGTATGAGCTTGACCCCCGGCGCTTCCTCCCCGCTGGTCATGACATCATTGATGGTGGGTCGCTCCGTGTTCCTCGGACGTACTAGACACCAGCCAGAGCTCCTCCACGCCGCCATGAATATTTCATGGTGGGCATTGTTGAGCCGGCGCCACCCATTGAGGATGTACCTCTACGCCGTCAGCAAGTGCACGACTTCGTCGCCTAGAATCTGTAGCTGCCGGTACTCTCTACTCAAACTTGGTTTCAAGGGGTTGGTCTTTATGAGATGCAAGATCCAGTAATCCGTAGTGCTTTGATTGAGCATCCTCCCTGGCCTCTTGGTTTAGATCAGCATGGCAATGAGATGTTTGTTAGATTCATTAAGCATGATGATGGTGAGGGTTTCAGAGCACTTCAGGGTCACAAAACGGGATGGATTATGTTAATTGGGGTACCTTTGGATTATCGCAATGAGGAGAATTTGTCTGAGATAATTGGCACTTTTGTGCAGTTTCATTATTGGAACCATCAGGATGATAGGCTTGTGCGATCTCTGGTTTTTGCATATTTCCCTGATAACCAGCTAGTGCCACAGGATGTTGTCTTCCGTCAGTTTGCCAACATAGGTGGGGCTGTTGTATCTTGGACTGCAGCTTGTTACATTCTAACTACTGCTTTTGCTGAGCAATTACCACCTGATGAGGATGTAATGCCGCCTGATGGCAATCCGCATCCAATGCCTGGAGATTTGCAGCCGATGCAGCACCTATGGGCACTCCCGCCATACCCGGCTCTTGGTTGGGACGATGTGCCCGCTGCAGCATCAGAAGAGCAGCAGCAATAGCCACCAGAAGCACAGGAGGGATGGGGCCAGCAGTGGCCCCTTGGCAACGAGAATGACCTGCAAGATGACCAGCAAGTTAATGCGTAGCCCGCAAAGATCAGAACTCAATGGTGCTTAACCCCTCTCTGGGATCTAGTGATTCGTCTCTGCAGGCCAACAATGATGCAGTTGAGGGCCCTATTCCTGTCGTTGACCAAGCCCATGTACTGGCACAGGATGCTGTTGCTCAAAATGATCATATTGTCATTGAGCCCCAGGAGGACGTGGCAGAAATGCAAGATCAAGCTGAGGTCCAGGAACAGCCAGTGTAGCATAATCAGCTTGCAATTGTGCCTTATCAGCCACCTCTACAGCCTCCTCTGCATGTTGGAGCAGTACGCATTATCATGGGACCAGTGCTACCGCCGGAGATGATCTGGAGCCGTACTTTTGAGTCCCTTCTGCCCTCTTTCTTGACTGCTGCAATACCACGTCCTCTCAACTGCAACATCATTTCTCCCTCACTGAAGTGCTCATGGTTTCAAGCTTTTGAGCAGATGGTTGGTTTTACTTGGCCACCCTTGCAGGCGGCAGAAGTTAGCGTGCTTGCACTGCCGGCACCACCAAAGCCAGTTGCACGCAAACTGGTGTTTGAGGAGGATGTGACTGAATCTGTGCAGCCATGCACTTTTACTACTGTCAGACAGAAGACCAGGGCCAAGAAAGGTAAGCCGAAGCTGGTTGCTTCAGTGACTAATTTCTCTGACAGAAGAATGACATGGAGTGCTGCTAAGCTGCATGGTTACAAGCCCACCTCTGCTATTCCAGTCAAGCCAAGGCCTCTGCATCAACCACGTGCAAAGAAGATCAAGGTTGCTGAAGAAAATGATACTGCCACGCCCAATCAAGCTCCTCAAGACCTGCCTCCTCCAATGCCTCTTTCCGTGATGGAATCACTTGGGGCATCCCTGGGCATACCTGCTGAGAAGCTGACTATGGAGAAGCTTATGGCTGATCCAACAGATGCTAAGAACAAATCTGTTCCAAATGATAAGTAATTGTCTTAGTATTCTATCAGGGAGGCATGTCCCTTGTCATGCCAGTTATGTTTCCTTCTACCCGTACTATGTCCTGTCAATGGTTACTATCAGATTGCTTTTAGGTTTTCATATTTTGCTGGAATGTTATGATTTGAACCTGGGTTATATCTTTGCATCACAGTTCCATTATGTGGTACTGTTCTATCTGCCATGTTATGATCTGTCTTTCAATGAGTGCACAACATAATAGAAACTAGAAAGTTTTGTGTTGGAATGTCAGGGGTTTGAACTCTGAAGCAAGATAGAGGGTTGTCAGAGCAAAAATTGAGGAAAGCCAGTGTTCTATTGTATGTTTGCAAGAAACTAAATGTGAGTTCTTTGACCAAAGATTTATCGGAAAGTTTTGCCCCAGGAGATTTGATGCTTTTGCGTATGCCCCTCTGTGTGTGCATCTGGTGGTATTCTTGTTCTTTGGAATTCTGCAATTTTCTCTAGTGTTTTACTTGAGGCCCAAAGATATGGTATAATTATTAACTTCACATCCACACATAATTCTGAGAAGTGGACTTTGGTTAATGTATATGGGCCATCTTAGGGGCAGTTAAGGGATGAGTTTGTGCACTGGTTGTATCATATTAATATCCTTGTTGATGAGTTATGGTTATTTCTAGGAGATTTTAATTTCATAAGATCTTTGGAAAACAGGAATTTACCAGGAGGAGATGTTAATGATACCTTTCTATTTAATGAAATAATTGGGCATCTTGGCCTAATAGAATTGCCATTGAAGGGGAGGTCTTTTACTTGGTCCAACATGCAGGAGATTCCACTGTTGGAACAGTTAGACTGGTTTTTCACAACACCAAACTGGACCCATGGTTACCCTAACACAATGGTTTACCCATTAGCAAGGACTGCATCTGATCATGTGCCTTGTGTAGTCTCTATTGCTACAACAATCCCAAAGTCTAAAGTTTTCAGGTTTGAGAATTACTAGGTGGAATTACCTGGATTCTATGACTGTGTGCAAGCCTCTTGGAATAAACCAACTGCTAAGTGCAATGCAGCTGCTGTCATCACTGAAAAATTTGAAAGGCTACGATATGATCTCAAGAAATGGCATACTGGGCTCTCTAGGCTAAAATTATTGGTACAAGCTTGTAATGTTGTTATCTTGTCCTTTGATAACTTGGAGGAAAGGAGACCTCTTACTAGGCCAGAATTTAACTTCAGAAAAATTGTTAAACTTCACCTAGAAGGCCTTTTACACTTGCAGTTTGTGTACTGAAAGCAGAGATGCACAGTAAGGCGGATCAAAGTTGGGGAGGAAAATTCTAAATATTTCTAGGCCATGGCTACTGAAAGATTCAGGAGAAACACAATTGCAAGTCTTCAACATGAGGGTGGTCCTATGGTTACAGACCACACACAAATGGCTGGTATGCTCTGGGGTGCTTATAGAGACAGAATGGGTGTATCTGAGGGGGTGGACATGCTGTTTGATCTGGACACACTCATTCAAAATGTGCCTGGTCTTGAGGATCTCTTTGGACCCTTCACTGATGAGGAAATTAAAGAGGTATTAAGACATCTTCCAGTGGATAGAGCCCCAGGACCAGATGGCTTCACTGGACTCTTTGTGAAGAAGTGTTGGCATATTATTAAAAGTGACTTCCTGAATCTGTTCAGAGATTTTTTTGATGGGAAAATAAGCCTGCAGAGCATCAATGGGTCTCTCATTACACTTATTCCAAAAGTATTGTCTCCTGAGGGCCCAAATGATTTTAGACCTATCTCCCTGACAAACACATGTCTCAAGTTTCTCACAAAATTGCTGGCAAACAGACTACAAAAGGTTATTCTGAAGTGCATCCACAAAAATTAGTATGGTTTCTTGAGGTCTAGGTCAATACAGGATTGCATTGCCTGGAGCCTGGAATATATTCATCAGTGCCATCAGTCAAAAAAGCCAATTCTAATTGTTAAACTTGATTTTGCAAACTCTTTTGATACTATAGAACATGATCTTATCCTCATGATGCTGAAGCATAAGGGTTTTGATAATAAGTGGATTGGATGGATTACAGAGCTCTTGTCTTCTGGCTCTTCATCCATTCTATTAAATGGGGTGCCAGGCAAGCAGTTTATTTGCAAGCGAGGTGTCAGACAAGGGGATCCTTTGTCACCTCTCCTATTTGTTCTAGCAGCAGATCTTCTCCAGACTATAGTCAACAACATGTTGCAGAATGGAGAACTCTCTCTCCCAATCCCATCTCATGATCCAGATTTTCCTATTGTGCAGTATGCTAATGACACTTTGCTGATTGTACAAGCTGATGAAACTCAGCTGCTTGCTCTTAAGAATATGCTGCACTCCTTCTCCAAGTCCACTGGTCTCAAGGTTAATTTCCATAAGTCATGTATTATTCCAATCAATGTGGAGCCAACTGAAACTGCAAGACTTGCATCCATTTTTGGTTGTCAAGTGGGATCTTTACCCTTTACATATTTGGGGCTGCCTGTTGGAACCACCAAGCCAAGAATTCAAGATTTGATACCTCTGGTAGATAGGCTGGAGAGAAGGCTTACTGCTAGTTCATCTTTGTTGTCTCAAGGAGCGAGGTTACAACTGTTGCAATCAGTGTTGTTATCCATGCCAATATATTTCCTGTGCAGTCTTAGCTTACCTGCTGGAATAATAAAATAGTTGGAGAGGATTATGAGACAGTGTCTGTGGAGAGGTAATTCTGAAACTCCAAGACAATCTCTGGCAGCTTGGCCCTTAGTTTGTAGGCCAAAGTACAAGGGTGGAATGGGCATTTTGAATCTGAATATTCAAAATAGGGCCTTGCTATCCAAGCATCTACACAAGTTTTATAACAAGGCTGACATCCCATGGGTAAGCCTCATTTGGAGCACATATTATGATGGTGTGGTTCCTCATGCCACTGTTATGTGTGGATCTTATTGGTGGAGAGACATTCTAAAACTGAATGAGAGCTATAGATTGCACTCAGTCATCACAATTAATATGGGAGATTCTGCCCTATTCTGGCATGACTCATGGAGTTTTCTGGGATCTTCTACACCCATCAAAGACAGGTTTCCATGGCTGTTTTCTTTTGTTCTTGATGACAAGATATCAGTTAGAGATTTCGTTGATGATGAAAACCACATATCTGGTCTCCAGCTACCGCTCTCCCTTGAAGCTATGGAGGAATTTCAAGTAATCACCTCTGGCTTAAGCTCTATGGATAGAGAAGTTAATTTACCTGATATCTGGACATGGACACCAGGAAAGGGAGTTTTCTCTGCCAAATCATATTATACTATCATGCATAGCCATCTGCCTATTGATGACCCTTACAAGTGGATTTGGCAGAGTAAATGCACAATGAAAATCAAGGTTTTCGCCTGGCTCATGATAAATGATAGACTTAACACCAGAGATATGATGTTGAGAAGACATTGGCGATCACCAGATGATGTGAATTATTGCCCTATGTGTCCTTTGCATACTTTGGAAGACTGGGATCTGGAACTATTTGTAGATTTACTGGACTGTTGGCTTGTCCACAAGAGAATGTATACTATCTGCAAGAAGGGGTTTTAATCAGCCTTTCTTTCTAGAGGTTGTATTTCTGGCAGCATGGAACATATGGATTACCAGGAATGGGAAAATCATCAGGAATGAAAGGCCAACTTTTGGGGCATGGAAGGCCAGATTCACCCATGATATTACCCTACATTCACATAGATTCAAAGCTTCTGACAGCAGCTAATTCTGGATTGGGTTAACAATCTTCCTTGATGTAATAGATAGTTTTGTGCATACCTTTCCTGTAAATAGGTAAGTAGGTAAACTTTGATGTATAGTTGTACACTAGCTTTCTTTTAGTACTTCTTTGTAAGACTTTTGGTGTGGTTTAATAAAAGGCTGTGTGGCTGTTGCCTCACAGTGTTCAGTCAAAAAAAAACCATCATCTACTTACTACTCCACAATGCCTTCCCTTAGGCCCAAATATGGAGAAGTGTCATGTAGTCGACGTTCACATGACACCACTAAAGGAAGCAACAACATACATATCATCAAAATATCGAATGAATACCAAATTCACATGATTACTTATAACAAGACTTCTCCCATGTCCCCTAGAACAAAAGTAACTACTCACAAATCATATTCATGTTCAAGATTAGAGGGGTGTTGAATATTATTAAGGATCTAAACATATAATCATCCACCAAATAAACCAACTAGCATCAACTATAATATGTAATCAACACTACTAGCAACCCACAGGTACCAATCTATGGTTTTGAGACAAAGATTTTATACAAGAGATGAACTAGGGTTTGAGATGAGATGGTGCTGGTGAATATGTTGATGAAGATTGGTCCTCGCACGATGAGAGGATCATTGGTGATGTCGATGGCTTCGATTTCCCCCTCCCGGAGGGAAGTATCCCCGGCGGAATCGCTCCGCTGGGGAGCAAAAGTGCTCCTGCCTAGGTTCCGCCTCGAGACGGCGGCGCTTTGTCTCGAAAGTCTTCTCTTAATTTTTTTTCTAGGGAAAATGGCTTCATATAGCAGAAGATGGGCCTCGGAGGCCAGCCAGGGGCCCCACAAGCTCGGGGGGCACGCCCAGGGGGGTAGGGCACGCCCCCCAGGCTTATGGCTTCTTGGTGGGTCCCCTCTTGGTATTTCTTCTGCCAATATTTTTTTATATATTCCAAAATACTTCTCCATAAATTTTCAGGTCATTTGGAGTTGTGCAGAATAGCTATCTCTGCTGTAGCCCTTTCTGGTCTAGAATTTCAGCTGCCCGCAATCTCCCTCTTTTATGTGAAACTTGCAAAATAAGAGAGAAAAGGCATAAGAATTGTATCATAAAGTGAAGTAATGACCCAAAACATAATAAATAACAGTAGGAAAACATGATGTAAAATGGACGTATCAACCACCACATACCCCAATACCATGGTTAAACCCCTAGGTAAACCAGTTTCAGACCACACACCGTGTGTAGTAACAATTGAGACCTCCATACCTAGGAGTAAAATTTTCAGGTTTGAGTCTTTTTGCATCAACCACCATGGATTTATGGAGGTAGTCCAAACCACTTGGGAAAAACCAGTCCACTCTAACAATGCTGCTACCATACTTTGCAAAAAGTTCAAAAACCTTAGGTATGCCCTCAAGCACTTGAGTAAAAACTTATCCCGGCCGGCCCTTGTCATTGAGAACTCAAACAAAGCCCTCCTACATTTGGACGATCTTGAAAATATAAGACCCCTCACCAACCCTGAAGCCAACTTCCATGTCATCCTGAAGAAACACCTATTGAGGCTCTTGTCATATCAAAATATATATTGGAAAGAAAGATGCACAATCCGATGGGTCAAATTCGGCGACGAAAACTCTAAGTTTTTTCAAGCCCTTGCATCTGAAGGGTACATGAAAAATAATATTGCCACTCTGCAAACGTCGGATGGGATGGTAGTAGAGGACCATGCAGCCAAAGAATCAATCATTTTTCACACTTTCAAAGAACGTCTGGGATCATCCTCACCTTGGGACATTCAGTTTGATTTAAACCGCATCATTAAAAAGGTTGAGGGCCTTGAAGATCTCACACTGCCATTCACGCGGTCTAAGATAGATGATGTTATCAAGGAGATGCCGGCTGATCGAGCACCAGGTCCGGATGGATTCTTAGGGGTTTTTCTTAAAACTTGCTGCCCAATTATTAAAGAAGACTTCTACAAGCTTTGTGAGCAATTTCATGTAGGAGATCTCAATCTGGAGAGCATCAATGATGGATATATTACTCTCATCCCCAAGAACAGCGCTCCGGAATCTGTTAATGAATACAAACCTATCACTTTATTGAACTGTTGCCTGAAAGTGATAACTAAACTGCTCGCTAATCACCTGCAAAAACTGATTCTCAAACTCATTCATCGCAATTAGTATGGCTTTCTTAAAGGGTGATCCATCCAAGATTGCCTCGCTTGGGCGTACGAATACATCTATCAGTGCCATTCTTCTAGAAGAGAGATAGTCCTCCTTAAACTTGATTTCGCCAAGGCCTTCGATACCATTGAACACCCAGCTATGTTTCAAATAATGAAGAACATGGGCTTCAATGACAAATGGCTCAACTGGATTAACTGCATCTTCTAATCAGGAAAATCTTCTGTTCTTCTTAATGGCTTACCGGGGCGTCAATTTCACTGAGGGGTACGGCAGGGAGACCCCTGTCACCTCTCATTTTCGTCCTTGCGGCAGATCTGCTCCAGGCAGCGATTAATGATGCTTTCCACAGTGGGAAAATCCAACTGCCTTTTCCTAACCATGCCCAAGTGGACTACCCGGTTATCCAGTACGCAGACGACACAATCATCTTCTTGCCAGCGTGCGTTCAGCAAGCCTCAATCATCAAGGGAATTCTTGCAGATTATGCCACCTCCATTGGTCTAAAGATCAATTTTCATAAGTCCACTCTCATCCCTATAAATTGCAACAGCACTCTGACTGCCCTGATTGCCAACACCTTCGGCTATGTGATTGGGACCATTCCTTTTACCTACCTAGGGTTACCACTGGGCACAACCAAGCCCTCTATGCAACACCTAATGCCCCTAGTTTGCATAGTGGAACGCCATCTATCTGCTACTGGAACATGATTTCATACGGAGGAAAATTGTCCCTACTGAACTCTGTGATCACCTCCTTCATGATCTTCGCCCTATGCACTCTCAAATTCCCATAGAAGATTCTTGATCTATTGGATAAACTGCGCAGATGTTGCCTCTGGACCAAGAAAACTGAACAAGGAGACAAGTGCAACTCGCTCGCGGGATGGGACCTAGTTTGTAGGCCAAAAGATAAAGGCGGTCTTGGCATGCTCAACCTTAAAACCCAAAGTGATGCACTCTTGCTGAAATTTCTTCACAAGTTTTACAATCGTGCAAACCTGTCTTGGGTGGATCTGATTTGGGAGACCTACTATAGTTCCAACATCCCGCATGCAGCTGACCCATGTGGATCCTTTTGGTGGCGAGACGTGCTCAAGTTAACACATGTTTTCAGGGGGATCTCACAAGTGAAAGTTGGCCCTGGGAATTGCATTCTCTTTTGGAAGGATCTATGGCTAACTGAAACCCTAGCTGAAAAATTCCCTCAGGCGTTCTCATATGCACAGGATCAAGACATCTCAGTCAACAAATTTTTAACCCACTCGACCCTAGATGCAACTTTCCACCTTCCGCTCTCTTCTCAATCCTTCCAGGATGTCTAAAAACTTCAAGAGGTGGTCTCGGATGTCAAACGGCAATCCCCGCAACATAGCCACGACTGTTAGACTTACTGTTAGGGGTCATCACCCTAAAAAACCTCCCAATACTACTCTTTCTATTTCAAAGAGGTCACTGCCCATCATGTTTTTTGATGGTTATGGAAATCTAGGTGTACCATGAAGATAAAGGTGTTCGACTGGCTATTACTACAAGACCAACTCAACACACGTAACATGCGCAAAAGAAGACACTTTAACATTGGAGATAAATTGGATTGTCTGCTCTGCGGCCTCCACATCAAAGAAACAGTTGCCCATATGATCTTCTCCTGCTCATTCAGCACTAGATGCTGGTCTTCCTTGGGAATTGTTTGGCCCCAACATGGATCTATGGCAGACTGGATTGAACAAGCCAAGATGTCATCCACGCGTCCGTTCTTTATGGAAATCTTCTTTGTGGCGGCCTGGAGTCTTTGGAAAGAAAGAAATAATAACCATTTCCGCGGAATTCGACCTAGCTTTCAATCTTGGCGTGCTAGGTTTATTACAGACTTCTCTCTACTCACCCATAGGGTGAAGGAAAAATATAGACCCTTTGTCTCTACTTTTGTTGCATCCTTGTATTAACTTCCCCCTCCCTCACTCCTAGGCCCAAAAAGTGGCTAGGACCATGTAAATTTATCATGTACTCTCATTCTTTTATTTAATTGAAAAAGCGCAGTGAGAGGCTTTTATTTAATAATAGCAAATGGGCAGAATGATGTTTGCCATAGATTTGGAGGCTGACTTGGGCCTACTAAGTTGACGTGTACGCAGGGCTTTGTCAACTTAGTCAACAAACCATTCTAGCAGCATTGACCGTTGGATGTTAATCCAACGACCATGCTACTTCTTCAATCTCTAATCTTCTTGCTCCAACCGCCCAAACCAGCGCCGGCGGGACCGCATGCTCCCGCCTCCCGTGGCTAGCTGTGCAGCCGCGTAGGCCTCACCGCCCCACCCTACTCCCATCGCTGGCCAGGACATCCCTCTACTCACCCACACCTCATGTTATTCTCCAGCGATGGCAGCCTCACACCACAGCCAAACCAGTAAACCCTTGTAGTCCCCTCCGCATGCGCAACCACTGCCAAGTTTTCCCCATCTCCGGGCCATTCCCTTCCTAGGCCTCGCCGTCGTCCACCGCCTTGGTGCTCCCGGCACGGCGTCGTCAACGCGGTCAACGAACGACAACCATTAAAAGAGGACTGTACATGGAGAGGCTGACAGCTATGACCCACGAGGTCCATGGTCGCACGCAAGGAAGTGCCTCCTTATTATGTGCGAGAAAAATGATTCCTCCCCCTGCTAGCTGGGACCCACCTGATTTGGAGGCTGACTTGTGGGCCTACTAAGTTGTCAACATAGTCAACAAACGATTCTAGCATCAGTGACCGTTGGATGTTAATCCAACGGCCGTGCTGTTTCTTCAATCTCAGATCTTCTTGCTCCAGCCACCCAAACCAGCGCCGACGGGACTGCCTGCTCCTGCCTCCCATGGCCGGCTATGCTGCTGCGCAGGCCTCACCACCCCACCCTACTCCCACCGCTGGCCAGGCCATCCCTCTACTCACCCACACCTCCTGTTATTTTCCGGCGACGGCAGCCTCATACCCCAGCTGAACCAGTAAACACTCGTACTCCCCTCCGCGTGGGTAACCACTACCACATCTTCCCCAGCTCCGGGTCATTCCCTTCCTAGGCCTCGCCGTCGTCCACCGCCTTGCTGCACTCGGTACGGCATCGTCAAAGCGGTCAATGAACGACAGCCATCAGAAGAGGACTGTACATGGAGAGGCTGACAGCTAGGACCCACGAGATCCATGGTCGCATGCAAGGAAGTGCCTCCTTATTACGCGGGAAAAAAGGTTTCCTCCCCCTGACAGTTGGGACCCACCAGCTACATCTTCGCACGCAAGGAAGTGCCTCCTTCTTACACGAAAAAAAATGATTCCTCCCCCTAACAGCTGGGACCCACCAGGTATATCTTCGCACGCAAGGAAGTGCCTCCTTACCCCCCTGACAGTTGGGACCCACTAGGTCGAAGCGTACGTAGAGTTATCTGTCTGGTCGCAAGCATGTACGTACATACTAGTCGATTGGTCTCTCTGCCATGATGAACCGTGGCCGTGTAAGGAGCAACATGTGTCATAGTAGAGCCCCCGACGTAGCAATTCAGGCAGTCCCATCTAAATCGTGTACACATACGTACAACCAGGTTGCAAAAAAATACAGCCACGTATGTACATCCAGCACCAACCACCTTCACACGGCCAGGGTACTGTTCATCCACAGCCAACCCACCGGCTGGGGTGGGGCGTACGAGCGGGCGGCAGCAATGGGAACTGTTCATCCACAGCCAAACAACCGGCTAGGTCAACTCACCATGTCTCACGCAAGGGGCTCGATCGATGAAACAGCAGTCTCGACTCGTTCTACATGTATCACACGCGGCAGCAACGAACACTGTTCATCGAGGGGCAACAAATCGGCTAGCTCAACTCACGCCTCGCACGGGGGCTCGATGCAACGCATCGATCAATCGGCTTTAGTAAGCAGCAGCGATCGGTCGCTCGGGTTTAGTTTGCAGCAAAGGAATCGGGCGGGTTCAGTTAGCAGCGAAGGAATCGCTCGGGTTCAGTTAGCATCGAAGGGATCGATCGGCTTCAGTATGTAATGCGATCGATCGCTCGTGTTCAGTACGTAGTAGTGCGAGGGATCGATCGATCGCTCGGGTTCAGTAAGCGAACGCCTCCCTCGGGTTCAGTTAGCGAACACCTCGCACACACATGCATACGAGAGAAACACGCAAACCACACTGCACCGCTCGCCCCGACCACCCACCGAGTGCCCAACTTAACCGGGAACTCCCCGAAAATTTCCTCGCCCTCACTTCTACCACGATTGTTTATGTCTTGGATGGCCCAAAGAATGTCATGCAGGTGCGTCTCCAGCCTGCCCAAGATGAAAAGCCCATTTTCTATCATAATTTTTTTGTCATAGAAGTAGGATCCCACCACATCTATGATGATACGTGTTTTTGTCACAATTATTGTCATAGAAGTGTCATATCCATGATAGAAAAGTTTTTGTTTGGGCCATAATGTCACGGAAGTGTCTTTTTTTGTAGTGCACTCGGTTGCCTTGAAGTTCTAGCAGAAAAGTTCTGAGCTCGGAGCACGAAGCATCGAAAGATGAACAAGAGTCATATGGTGATATGATCGGCAAAAGATTGCCTACAGATTGAAATTCACATCATATGAGATGCTACCATCCAAGGGTGTGAATGAGATCAGGATCTTGAATCACTTAAAATCAATTATGAGAGATATTGATTTGAGTGGGAGCACAATTATGAATTATGTATTAATTGAGTAGTTTGCATTATAGTTGTAGAATTATGGCTCATGGTTCCACCTTTGCTATTGAAATTGAATGATTGTTATTTATCTGGTTGAATCTTTTAAGGTTGAGAGGATTGTCCTCTAAGAGTGCTAAGAAGGATTTTGTCCTACTGCATGCCTGGAATGCTCTCCTGCTAATGCTATGGATGACGAGACTTACTTCTTTTGATCCAAAAGGCTAAGAATTACATTACGGTCTGCTTGCTTCTGAGAAACCCGAACTTCAAAATGTTTGGGATAGTTATGTGATATTCTTGGAACTAAAAATTGTTTTCAGAAACAAACAAAGGTTAAAAGATATATGATATCTAAAGAAGTGTTTTGTTTGCAAGTTCTAGTGAAGCGTTCAACTATGTTTGAGACTAAAATGTGTAAGATCCAGAAGAACACCAGTCATGAGTTGATGGTGAGAACTTAAAGAGAAAGAACAAAACCAAAGGATGTAATGAGACTTACATGCCTAGGGATGTTCGGGGCTCACGCCACTCTTAAAAAGTTAGATGATTCTTCTGTTGAGTGGGAGAAATATTGAAAGTAAAACTATAAGAAGTTTAGAGGCGAAAATAAGAATACTAGAATGTCCAGCTCAGGTATGAATGTCATACAAGTTATAAGATGTAGAGAAAGTCGGTCAAGTAAAGTGTGATTCTTGAGAATTGTGATTAAATTGTTAAACACTAAATTCTTCGGGAATTGTGGTTAAAAGTTGATCACAAGGATACCGACTCGATTGCATGTTGTTGCAAATCGATGCAAGAATTAGTATGGTCTAATGACCAACAAATTAATGAGGTTGAAATATGTGTTGAAAATTTTGTAGAAGTTATCATACTTTTTCATCAACATATTACCTCTGAATTTATTGTCATAATTCATTTTAGATTTTTGTACACTCTATCCCATTGCATAGAAGTTACAAGGAGGTTGTTCATAAGAGAACAATAGTTCTTCCATGTAATGAACAAAAGGGCCATACTCCTATTGTGAATAGGATGTAAGTTATGAATATTGATGATAGAACTGAACATCCATAACACTGACGCTAAATGTCGTAAGACTAAAAGAACACCACATATGTGTGGCACTGCATTTAGTAACATTGGAGAAACCCGCATGGAGAAATTCCATAGTGATGGATTTTGGAGTCATATGATTACGAATCATCTGACACTTGCAACTTTTGTCCAAATAGTGAAGTAAACTAAAATACTATTCACAGGCCATAAAGAACGAGCAACAAAATAATTGGAAATATGCATATTGATGTATGTAGTCCAATAAGTGTTGTTGCAAGCAGTGGATTTATCTATCTTCAAGGATGACTCAAGTAGATATTTATATTTACTAATTGAGACATAAATGTGGATCTTTTGAAATGTTTCAAAAGATTTTCAGAATGAAGTAGAAATATTGTAACAAGAAAATTATGTTTCTACAATTGGATTGCAGAAAAGAATATTTGAGTTATAAATTTAGCGAATGTCTGATGAGGTCTGAAAAATAGTTATAGAGTGTTTTGAGTAGATGTAATCAAGCTATGTATGACATGGTGCGATCAAAGATGACATTAATTATTTCGCCAATATGCTTTTTAATGTGATGCTTTAGAGATTGTGGCTTTTACACTAAAAGAGCACCATCAAATTTATTGAAATAAGTGCTACTTTGTAGGTTATCCCAAATGGTTGGGTATTCCTCTATCACTAAGCCAAGGCAAAGTATTTTGTTAGAGAGTGCGAAAATTTTGAAGAAAATGTTTTCTGCAAAAGAGTGAGTGGGAGGACAGTGCAACTCGACAAGATTGCATAATCTATGTGATCAGGTCAAAGAAAAGAAACGCTAGAAGTGATTCTAGAATTTCCTACCACGACTGATACGAAAGACTCTACATGAGATATATAGACTTCAGTCGAACTTGCAGCTGAACCATATAGGTTGGGAAAATTTGTGCAGACCTTCATGGTATGCATACGAAATATTGTTGAAACAAACAATGAACCTATAATACACAGAGGAGCATTGATGAGCCCTGACTCTGGAATTAGCTATACACCAAAATAATCCGAGATAGTATCCGTACACATAATTCAAGTTTAGAACTTGGTGGCCCTCTGAAAGACTTAAAGTCTAAAGTGTAGTGATGGATCTATAGATTGACAAAGATAAAAAATGTTTTATAATGCTTGACTTGTTGCAAATAGTTTATGACAAGATCAAGGAGTTGATTTTAACAAGATTGTCTCATCATAATAATACTTAAATTTAGTTTGTATTAAACTAGCAATTACTAAATATTTCAATTATGAGATATAACAGATGGATGTCAAAATGATTCCCATTAGATGGAAATAGAACCAAGGTTGTATATTTGATGCGGTCCAAGGTAATTTTGTCGATCCAGAGGATGCTAGTAAGTGTGCAAATCTGAAGCAAACATAGTGGAGTTGGAATCTTCGTCCTGATGAAATGGTCAAATAATTTGATTTCGTCGAGGAAAGTGAAGATGCTTGTATTTACAAGAAAGTAAGTGGGAGCATGATAATGTTTCTAAACACTATATGTGCATGACGTATCGTTGATTGGAAATTTCTTGACACAGATAAAGAATTTATTGAAACTAGTTTTTCAGTAAAGTAATTAGACAATATATAGTCCTGGTATTAGGCATAATGATCTATGGAGATAGTAGTGTCTAATCAGGCTTAGCCAAAATATATATTGACAGAATACTAAAAGCAGTTTAGTAAGAAAAACGCCAAGAAGAGTTTCTTGACAAAGTCACATGGAAAGAGTTTTAAGCAAGAGTCGGTATTCTGAAATACTGATTAGAGAAATACATGATTTCAATCACACTTTTAATAATTATATTCTAAATAACCAGATATATCCAGTACTCCAAGTAATTTGTGAGTAAAGTTACCAGAATGATCAAATTGTTGATCATAGGACAACTGTAAAATGTTGTTAAAACCTAATGACATGTGTTTCGCATACGGAGAAGATGAAGAGGTTGTTGTAAGGAGTTACATCAATATATGCTCGTTGTAAGTAGTACTTCGATAAAACTTCGTTGATGCTCCAAGCGATTTTCGATTTCAATTTATGGTGACACAGTAAGTTGGAATTGGTCCAAAAGATTACTGTGGTGAATTCTATAATAGAAATCTGAGTATATTTTCACTTTAGAAGTAACAATAGAGGGTGATGAATCAAAAGTTCATTTATGAGCTTGGTATGATTTCTAGATGATTGTGCAAATGTAACACTATTCTTAATAGTGATTCCATAGCTCAGTTTAAGGAATCATAGGTCCTGCCAGTTATTCAATACATACAAAGCCAGTTTCACACAAATTATGAATTTATGTGAAAGCATGACAGATGCATTGAAATGCAAATGATACACACGGATCTGAAGATTGTCAGATTTGATAGGACGAAGTCTATACCACAAGCAAAGCATGGACTGACACCGGATTGCACTACAAAAAAAAAGACACATCCGTGACATTATGGCCCGAACGAAAACTTTTTCTGTCATGGTTGTGACACTTCTATGACAATAATTGTGACAAAAACATGTATCATCATAGATGTGGTGGGCTCCTACTTCTATGACAAAAAATTATGACAGAAAATGGGCTTTTCATCCTTGGCGGGCCAGAGACGCATCCGCATGACATTCTTTGGGCCGTCCATGATGTAAAAAATCATGGTAGAAGTGAGGGCGAGGAAATTTTCTGGGGGTTCCCGGTTATGGTGGGTGGTCGGGGCCGAGCGATGCAGTGTGGTTTGCATGTTTCTCTCTCATATACACGCGTGTGTGCGAGGCGTTCGCTAACTGAACCTGAACGATCGCACTAGCTACGTACTGAAGCCGATCGATCCCTTCGCTGCTAACTGACCCCGAGCGATTCCTTCGCTGCTAACTGAAGCCGGTCGAGCCCCCGTACGTACTGATCAAGGTTCGCACAAACGCCTCTCCTCCCCTACCTGGCGCGCCAAAGATGTCGGGGTACGACCATCTATGGGGCCATGCAGCCCCTTGTGGTTCGGCGGGGAGGATCGGCGCGCACAAAGAGCATGAACAATGGAGCGCGAGGGATTTTACCCAGGTTCGGGCTGCTGAGAAGCGTAAAACCCTACTCCTGCTTTTGGTGTATTAGAGGTGTGGAAGCACAGTACAGGGAGCGCTTCTCCCGGCAAGGTGTGGGGAGCGCAGCTACGCGAGAGGTGCCTGTGTTTCCAAAGGAGTCCGAATCCTCTAAATTGTTGCCTTGGCCCTCCTTTTATAGTTCAAGGGGTTACCACAGTGGCAAAACAGTAATTACAGTGTGATTAGATAGCAAATAGTGCTATCATACCTAACTCTGCCAGTTTAGGACAAAGGCATTTAATGCGCCGTTAGGTGTCATGAGGAGAGGCAGTCCCGGCAAGGTTTCTGCACCGCTTGCCCTAGCCACCTCGTATTATCTTGACACGCCTCCTGGACGGGTGTCATTAGAGGCAAATCCTGTCCCAGGGAGCTGACACGTGCCCGACAAGCCTCACCAACCAACCTGTGCGGTCGACACCTCACGCATCAGCGAACACCTGTGCGGCGAGGTGGAGCGCTGGAGGGCTGGCATGAGCTTGCCGGCATGGAGCTTGTCGGGTCTTCACCTTGCCGGTTTATGCTTGCCGGCGAGGAATTGTCTTCACCCTTGGTGTTAGTTGAGTGTCGAGCCTTGAGCTTCTCCCTGTTAGCTTCTTCGGCTGGCCTTGGAGTCTTGGTCTTGGTAGTTCCCGGCAAGGCCTCGTTCGGCAAGGAGGCTGCTGCTGTCTGTGCATAAGTCAGGGTATAAAATACCCATGTTTTATACACCGACAGGAGCCCCCGGGCCTGGGCCATACGCGCGTCCGAAGTGTCGTTGGGCTAGGCCCAAGTAATGCACAGACACGCGGCGGGAAATCGTCGTTATAATTTTGGTCATGATGATTTTTGTTCTTTGAGATCTTCTTCGCTTCCTCACTAATCTGGACTTGGGTGCGTCCACGACCGTCTTCCGGCAACTCTTGCCGTCGGGTTAGTCACGAACCGGCGCGCGGCTACGCGTGGCGAGGAGTAACTACCATACCTGTCTTTACTCCTCCTTTTTCTGCGACCCTCCATCACGCGCGTCTGCATACATGCAAGGCAGCGGATTGGCGAAGAGGGGCGGTCGTTGGAGTGGTGCGCCTGGTAATGGGCGCAGAACGCGGGATTGGTGAACTTGGACGGTTGCCGGAGTAGTGCGCCCGCTCTTGAATGCAAGGCGCAGGATTGGGGAGATTGGGCGGCCGCCCGAGGACGGTGAAGAACCAGCCCCCGCATCCCCCCTATAAAAAGGGGGCTGTGAAATGCGAGCCTCATCCACTTCCTTCGTCCCATTCTTCCAGCGGCTGCTATCCTCGCCTCCTCCCTCTTCCTTCTTCCCGCTTTCGCGGCCCCCATGGTGAGGGGGAAAGGCCGGGCTTGTGGGCCCGTCGCCGCCATGCGGACTTCTCTTCGGGATCATGCTGGCGCTTCTGCAGCGGCCGCGGGGGCTGGCCCCAGCGCTCGGGGTGGAACTGCGGGTCGTGGAAGATGCGTCGCCCGGGGACGAGGTGGTCGTGGCGGTGCGCTCGTTACTCCGCCTCCAGCCAACCAGCCCTTGGCAGGAGGCCACACGGAGGATACAGCGCGCGAGTTCGTCGTGGAGCTGCGCGACCGGCCACGGAGCCGGCTGCGGCTTCCTCGCCCTTTCGCTAGGGAGATGGAGGGCCTTGACTTGCGCGGCTTGTGGCTGCGTGTCGACGGCTGCTGCCATGGCTCGGTCTGGGTGGTCGTCGAAGTTTCCGCCAATGGCATCTTGTACTTCACACGAGGGTGGAAGTCCTTCGTCCATGCTCGCTGCCTAGGGCAGGGGCAACTCCTCCACTTCAGGCTGGACGGGGCCGACACGCTCGTCGTGAAGTTCTTCGGGGCTTCAGGCGCTCGTCTGGAGTGCTGCGCGGAAAGCTCGAGCGACTCCGACACCGCTTCCTCCAGTGAGACTGAGGACGATGACGATGACGGCGATGACGACGGCGGCGCTCCAGGCGTGAAGGTCGAGGATGACGGCACCGACTCCTTCGTCTCGTATTGATCGCCGGCAGCACCATTATCTGGCTCTCCGGGAGCGATCCGCCTAGGCACCCCTTTTGCCCTTGTATTGCACCTCAGATAAATCCTGGCAAAGGGCCGATGAACATGTAATCGAGCACTTCCTTAATGAACATCTGGTGTTTGCTGGGTTTAAATAAATGTGCGTCGTTTTCCCTTGTCTCATTTGTCTTTGCATAATCGTGTTCCCTACGCTTGTTTGGAAACTCGCCGGTGCGCACACTTGCCGCGAGCGCTTTTGAGGAACGGGTCCTTAGCAGCCTGCTGGAAGTGCCGCTGCCGGCAAGGCAACTTGCTGGGACAGAACGCAGCTGCTACGCTTGCCGAGCGGACTCGAGGCAAGCAAGAGCGCAGGCCATTCGCGACAAGGTTCCTCTCGTGTGCAGGTTTCTCATACAAAGTGCAAAATCGTTCAAGGGAGAACGCGAATGTAACTAAGGAATTTTTTTAAAATCTTCTAACTTAGCTTTTCTCCGCGTCATTTTTCTTTTTGCATGAAATGGCCCCTTGACCGTCATTTGGAAATAGTACCCGTCTCCACTCCCCCCGGGAAATTTGTGCGCGAGGGATTACCTTATCCTTTTTAAGAAAAAGAAAGAAGAGAAAAGAGAGTATCGGGAACCTTGGCGGTTCATTAGCCATCTCATACAAACTAAAGTGTAAATCGCAACATTACATGCATCGACATATAAATGAATATGTATGAGGGTTTGCGAAACACTTATCTTTATTATGCACAGGATCTGCGCCTCGCTTTTTACAAAGGGTTACATGTCTTGCCGACAAGGCTTGTACAAAAGGGGTTGCCGGGAGGAGCCGGCAACCGCGCCTTACGGGTAGAACTTGCGAAGATGCTCAATATTCCATGAGTTTTGCACTGGGGTTCCATCTTCGGTCTCCAGCCGGACTGCGCCAGGTCTGGTGACTCGTACTACCCGGTAAGGGCCTTCCCACTTTGGCATCAGCTTGTTTGATCCCTTGGCGGACTGAACACGCCGAAGAACAAGGTCGCGTTCCTCAAGGCTTCGGGCGTGCAATTTTCGGCTATGGTAGCGGCACAAGGCTTGCTGGTAGCATGCAGCTCGCACAGCCGCCCGAAGACGATCTTCCTCAGGGAGCAATGCATCGGCTTGCCGCAGTTGCTCTTGCTCAGCTTCATCATAAGCGAGTTCTCGAGGTGACCCGTATTTGAGTTCCGTGGCGAGCACCGCCTCTGCACCATATATTAGGGAGAAGGGTGTCTGGCCGGTAGCTCGATTTGGTGTCGTCCTGACTGACCAAAGAACCGCCGGCAACTCATCAATCCAGCGCTTTCCGCACTTGCGCAGCTTGTCGAAAGTTCTTGTCTTGAGACCACGCAGTACTTCAGCATTCATCCTTTCCACCTGGCCGTTGCTTCTCGGGTGAGCGACAAACGCAAAACAGATCTTGCTGCCAAGGTCTTGAATGTACTGCATGAAGGTGCGGCTCGTGAATGGTGTGCCGTTGTCGGTGATGATCCTGTTAGGAACCCCGAAACGGCAAGCTAATCCTTTGAAGAACTTGACGACTGATTGCGCTGTCTCTTCCTCACTGGTTCCACTTCTGGCCACTTCGTGAACTTGTCGATGGCGACGTACAAGTACTCGAAGCCCCCGGCAGCGCGGGGGAAGGGGCCCAAGATATCGAGCCCCCAGACCGAAAAGGGCCAGGAGAGAGGGATCGTTTGGAGAGCCTGAGCTGGTTGATGTACATTCTTTGAATGGAACTGGCACGCTTCACAATTGGTTACTAGCTCAGTCGCATCCTGGAGGGTGGTGGGCCAATAGAAGCCTTGCCGGAAAGCCATGCCGGCAAGCGCTCTTGATCCTATGTGAGAACCACATATGCCTCCATGTATCTCTGCCAACAGCTCTAGTCCGTCTTCCCGGTAGATACACTTCAATTTCACACCGTTCGGTCGTTTTCTGTACAGGATGCTATCCACAAACTGATACATACTCGACTGGCGGGCTACTTTCTCAGCTTCCACTTGCTCATCGGGGAGTTCTCCTGTTTGAAGGAAACGGACTATCTGCTGTGCCCATGCCGGAGCCTGTGGCTCGACGACAAGGACTAAAGGCTCCTCTTCGGCCATGGGAGCGCTTGCTTCCGCGGCAAGAACGTGCGGTTCTGCGCTAAGCCGCTGCTCACCGCCAACCGCGTCGTCGTTCCTGGCAGCATCCTTGCCGGTGACTCCTGGGAGCTCTGCCGGAAAGTACTTGTCGGTACTTAACTTTCTTCTCTTACTGGCCTACGTTGATGGAGTAACCGTGGGTTGATTCAAATGGAGCACAAAGGTTCCCGGTTCCACGGGAAGCTTTTGCGCGGCACACTTCGACAGGCTATCAGCAATACTGTTTTCCGCACGAGGGACGTGCTCTGTTAGCAGTCTATCAAAGTGTTCCTCCAATTTCCTCACTTCTTCCACATATGCTCTCATCAATGGGCTCTGGTAATCTTTGTTCACTTGCTTCACAACAAGCTGCGAGTCACCGCGGATGATCAATTTCTTGATTCCAAGGTCTACTGCGATCCGAAGACCGGCAAGGAGCCCTTCGTACTCAGCAGTGTTGTTTGTAGCTTGCTCCCTGGGAAAGTGCATTTGGACCACGTACCTGAGGTGCTCCCCTGTGGGTGCGACAAGCAGCACTCCGGCACCGGCGCCTTGCAGCGAAAAGGCACCATCGAAGTACATAACCCATTCTCTTGCTGTTTCCTTGCCGGGGAGAGCCGTTTCTTGAATCTCTTCGTCTTGCGTTGGTGTCCATTCAGCAATGAACTCTGCCAGGGCTCTGCTCTAAATTGTTGAAGTGCTTTCGAACTTGAGTGCAAAGCTTGACAATTCCAACGCCCACTCCACTACCCTGCCGGTTGCCTCTGGATTTTTCAAGATGCGTTGCAGCGGGAAGCGAGTGACAACGGTGATCTCGTGTGCTTGGAAGTAGTGACGCAGCTTCCTCGAGGCCATAAGGAGGCTGAAAAGCAACTTCTGGACTCCAGAGTATCTCGATCTAGCCCCTGGAGAAGGGAACTAACAAAATACACCAGTTGCTGCACCATTTTCTTCTTCGGCAGCACTTGCTGACCAGCTTCATTTGCTTGCGCTGTATCTGTCTTGTCGGCGCCAGACCTTGCCGGTGAAGATTCCGGTTTGTCGCCGAATGGGCTTGCCGTGGTTGCTTCTTCGTCGTCGATTTCCCTCCGTGCCACTAATGCAGCACTGGCCACTTGATTCGTTGCCGCTATGTATAGCAGCAATGGCTCTTGTGGCCTAGGCGCAACTAGTGTAGGCGTGGAGGAAAGGTATCTTCTCAGGTCTTGCAGCGCGGCCTCCGCTTCCGGAGTCCATTTCATTGGACCTGCCTTTTTCAAAATCTTGGAGAATGGCAGGGCGCGCTCGGCAGATTTGGAAATGAACCTACTTAAAGCAGCAACACAACCGGCAAGACGCCGCACATCCTTGACGCTTTTCGGTGCTTGAATCTGCTCAATTGCCTTGATCTTGTCGGGATTTGCCTCAATTCCCCGCTGAGATACAAAGAATCCGAGAAGCTTATCGGACGGGATGCCAAATACACATTTCTCGGGGTTGAGCTTCAGATTAATCTTGCGCAGGTTCGCAAATGTTTCTCCGAAGTCTTGAACGAGGGTTGATTTGTCCTTGGTTTTGACCACTATATCATCCATGTAGGCTTCTACATTCCTATGCAGCTGGGGCTCAAAACCAATCTGGACAGCCCTTGCAAATGTAGAACCGGCACTCTTTAATCCGAAAGGCATACGCACGAAGCAGTACGTGCCACATGGAGTAATGAATGCGGTTTTCTCCTCGTCCTCCTTGGCCATGAATATCTGATGGTATCCAGAATACGCATCAAGGAAGGAGAGCATATCGTAGCCAGAGGTGGAGTCCACAATTTGATCGATGCGCGGCAATGGGAAGGGATCTTTTGGACAAGCTTTGTTGACATCAGTGTAGTCTATACAAAGTCTCCACTTCCCGTTTGCCTTGCGCACCACCACTGGATTCGCCAACCACGTGGGATGTAACACCCCTCTGACCAGGCCTGCTGCTTCAAGTTTCTTGATTTCTTCGGCAATGAACTGCTGCCGCTCCAAAGCTTGCTTCCGGACTTTTTGTTTGACGGGCCGAGCGTGGGGACAAATGGCAAGGTGGTGCTCAATTACCTCCCTGGGAACGCCGGGGATGTCAGACGGTCGCCACGCGAACATATCGACATTCGACCGCAGGAAGGCAACGAGCGCGCTTTCCTATTTGCTGTCAAGGGTGGCGCTGATGGTGAAGGTACCGTCAGCGCTGTCCTCTTTCGCCGGCACCTTCTTGGTTGCCGGTGCAGTGGTTTTGGATCTCTTACCGGCAGAGCATTCCGGCAGGTCTTCAACGGGTGCGCAGCACTCCGAAGAGGTGCGCTTCCTCGAATCCTTGCTAGAGGTCTTGCCAGAGTTCTTCTTTTCCTTCTTCTTGGCGGGAGCTGGCGCATTGGCCGCCTCTGCTGCAACCGCGTCCCTGTACATCTTGTCGACGCAAATGACTGCATCTTTCTTGTCGGAGTTGATGGAAATGACACCCATCGGCCCTGGCATCTTTAGCGAGTTATAGGCGTAGTGAGATGCCGCCATGAACTTTGCCAAGGCTGGGCGGCCAAGAATTCCATTATACGGCAAGGGGGTCTTGACGACGTCAAAGACAATCTTTTCCGTCCTGTAATTCAGTTCCCCGCCAAACGTCACCGGCAACGTGATCTTTCCCTTGGGCTGGCTTCTTCCTGGGTTCACTCCCTGAAACGTGCCCGTTTTCTCAAGTTCCTCATCGGGAATCTGCAGCCTCTTGATAACTTCCGGAGAGATCAGGTTCAGGCCGGCCCCACCGTCAACTAACATCTTTGTTACTTGGAGGTTGCGAATCGTTGGCGAGACCAACAACGGCAAGCACCCGACCGCAGTTATGCGATCAGGGTGGTCCTCAGCATCAAAGATGATAGGCGTGTGCGACCATTTGAGTGGTTTTTGAGAGCCTATCGCCGGATCTGCCGCGTTAACTTCACGAGCCCACTGCTTAAGTTGGCGGTGGGATGAGTGCAAGGATGCGCCTCCGTTAACGCACATGGCGTCAGTCGCCTTCTGGAATTCTTGCTCACTGGTCTCATCGTCATCCTCTTCTTCTTCACTTCCATCATCTCCCTCTTTCTTCTCATGGCCCCTAGCAGGCTTCTCCTTCTGCTGCTTGGCCTTGCCGCGGCGGCCCCCTTGACCACCGCGGCCTTTCTTGCCGGACCCACCAGCACCATCTTGACCCTTTTCTTTGTCGCGCTTCTCGTATTCAGCCTTCTGCTTCTCGACAAGGTGCTCGACCTGCCGGCACTCTTGGAGATCATGGCCCTTGGTGCGGTGGATCTTGCAGTACGGCCCATCGGATTTGCCGGCCTTCTCATTTGCCGCCGCCTCCCGACAAGCGGCGCATGCAGCTGCCTCCATGCCCGGACTCTCCGTTTTGGCTTTCTTGGCGGGCTCAGAGTTGCCGGAACCTTCGACGGTCATCACAGTCTTGCCCTTGCGCTTCGTGTTGCGCTTTCGGCCCTTCTTCCCCGGGGTGGCAGCATCAGCGTCCACAGAATCCACTTCGGCGCCAGCGTCCTCTCCGGGGAGCCTTCTCCCTTCCTCGGCATGCGCACACTTATCCGCCAGCGTGTAGAGCTCGTTGACGGTCTTGGGCAACTTGACGTTCATTTCTCACGCATCCTCCGATTGCGCACATTCGTGTGAAAGGCGGCAATCACGGCTGCGGGGTGCACGTCCGGAATGTTGCAGTGCACACGGCTGAATCTCTGGATGTACTTGCGCAAGGTTTCACCGTCTCTTTGTGGGATCACCTGTAGATCGCTGGGCTGTCCAGGAGTCTTGTGGCCTCCGGTAAAGGCACCAACAAACTCGTTGCAGAGGTCTGGCCACGAAGAGTTGGAGTTCTCCAGCAAGTTCATCAGCCAAGACCTCACGTTGGGTTTTAGTGCCAATGGAAAGTAGTTGGCAAGGATTTTCTCATCTCTTCCTCCGGCAGCTTGTATGGCAATCGTATAGATGCCCAGAAACTCGGCCGGGTTTAGCTTGCCATCGTATTTTTCCGGCACTTCTGGCTTGAATGCCCGAACGGACGGCCACCGGACTTGCCGCAGCTCACGAGTGAAGGCAAGACACCCAACCTCGTAAGGTAGGTATCCGCCGACCCCCGGCGCAGGCTCATCAGCGACGGGGCCGTTACGTGCGTCGGATTGACGCCGTGTCTCACGGCGCCGTTCGATGGTGGTGCGGGCGTCTTCGGCTCGCCTGTCTTGCAGTACTTGTCGCTGATCTCACCGTGCTCGTGGATCCGAGGACGCGATGGACACCTCGTCGGACCCAAAAGATTGCTGGGCTTGTCCCGGTTGTTGGCGTTGTCGCTGTTGGGGCTATTGCCGCGGCGGAGATTGCACCGTTAGCGTGGTCCCGTCAGCGCGGCCACCAGCTGGATATGCCGGCGCCAGTCGCGGACGCCGTGAGGGTTCCGCTTGCTGTGATTTACTGGCTTCAGCAAATCCAATCAAGCTCTGGATGGTGGCTCTCCACTCGTCCATCTTCTCTGCTGCCGGAGGGAAGTTCAGCAACATCTGAGCCCGCGCCATTGCTTCTGCCGCTGTGGCCGGCATGGCTGGGAGCGAAGAGCGCGACGTCGCTCTACTCCTGGCAGAGCCAGTAGGAGCGCCATCGCGGCTCTGCTGCCGCGGCACATGATCAGCAGCGGGTCGCCGTGGCGGATGCGGTGGCTGAGGGTCTGGGGCTTGGTCCACGGGCGTCTTGCCGTGAAGTCGCCGCTGCCCGGAGTCGATGGCGCCGCTCAGAGTCGTACCGCGCCCATCGCGTGAAGGGCGCGGCGTTCGTCCTGAAGCAGCGTCCTTTGAGGTCGCTGCAGCGGGGTCTTGGCTCGCGCTAGCCCGGGCGTTGCCGCCCCGGCGGCTGCGTTCGTCGTCGCGGCGAGGAGGAGGAGGAGGAAGGGCTCCGCTCGCTCCACCTGCGCCATTGCGGCTCCGTTCGCCAGAGGACTGAAAGCACATTTGCTCCCTTGGTGGTTTTGGTAATTCATAACAACATATATCTCATTGAACTAATGTCCATTCAAGATTAAGATTTCAGGATGTTCAATGATTGGCATGGCATGGACTAGAGAAATGGACCCCTCAAAATGCTAAGGACAAGGATTGGCAAAGGATCAAGACTCTACATTTTTGGTTTAGTGATCCAAGATCACATTGAGTCCATAGGAAAGCCAATACTATTAAAAGGGGATGAGGTGTTGCTTAATGGTCCTTTTGCTCAAGTGCTTAGTGACAGTATTCCTAAACCCTCAACCACTATCTCTACCCAAATATGCCCTAAACCTCAAGTCCAACTTGGCCCCACCGAAACTTCCAATCCGGCCCCACCGAGTTCATCCAAGACTTAGCCACTGCCAAACCCTAACAAATCGGATCCACCGAAATGGATCTCGGTCCCACCAAGATGGCCTTGCCAACTCTCTGTAATCGGTTGCATTCACTTCGGTCTCACCGAGTTATGCATATTGGTCTCACCGAGATGGCTTGCCAACTCTCTGTAGCCTTATTGCTTCACTTCGGTCCTACCGAGTTGATGCAATCGGTGCCACCGAGATGAGGATTGCCCTAGCCATTGCACTTCGGTTCATCCAAGTTGTTCGTATCGGTCCCACCGAGATTCCTAAAGTTCATATCTTTTACACAGTTCGGGGTTACCGAGATGATCGTTTCGGTGCCACCGAGTTGGGTCAAAAGTGTGTAACGGTTGGATTTTGTGTGGAGGCTATATATACCCCTCCACCCCCTCCTTCTCAGTAAGGAGAGCCATCAGAACGTGCCTACACTTCCACCATTCATTTCCTGAGAGAGAACCACCTACTCATGTGTTGAGATCAAGCTATTCCATACCTACCATTTGAAACTTGATTTCTAGCCTATCCCAAGTTGCTTTCCACTCAAATCCCTCTTCCACCATAGCCAAATCTATGAGGAGTGTTTGAGTGCTGGGAAGACTATCATTTGAAGCACAAGAGCAAGGAGTTCATCAACAACACACCGTCTATTACCTTTTGGAGAGTGGTGTCTCCTAGATTGGTTAGGTGTCACTTGGGAGCCTCCAACCAGATGTGGAGTTGAACCAAGAAGTTTGTAAGGGCAAGGAGATCGCCTACTTCGTGAAGATCTACCCCGAGTGAGGCTAGTCCTTCATGGACGTAAGCCATGGTGGAATAGACAAGGTTGCTTCTTCGTGGACCCTTCGTGGGTGGAGCCCTCCGTGGACTCGCGCAGCCATTATCCTTCGTGGGTTGAAGTCTCCATCAATGTGGACGTACGATAGCACCACCTATCGGAACCACGCCAAAAACCACCGTGTCTTCATTGCGTTTGAAATCTCCAATCCCTCCTTTACATACATATGCAATTGCTTACATTCCGCTGCTATACTCTTAGAATTGCATGTGTAGGGTGATGCTTAACATGTACTATTACTGAATCTGCCTACAACTAAAATCTGGGAAAAGGTTAGGTTTTATTTGGTCAAGTAGTCTAATCACCCCCCCCCCCTCTAGACATACTTTCGATCCTACAAGTGGTATCAGAGCTTTCGTCTCCGTAAGCCTTGATTTCCATAGCTTTGGTGATCATAGCCTTGGTTTCACAACCTAGGATAGTATGGCGTCTAGTGAGGGTAACTATCACCGTAGAGGTCCATATTTTGATGGTACAAACTTTGCTAGTTGGAAACATAAGATGAAAATGCATATTCTTGATCATAACCCTGCCGTTTGGGCTGTTGTTCGTGTTGGCCTGCAAGGTGACTTCTTTGAGGATGGCAAGGAACCGGATCGTGAAGCAACTCCGGAAGAATTGAAGATGTTGCAATACAATGCTCAAGCTTGTGACATTCTATTCAACGGTCTATGTCCCGAAGAATTCAACAAAATCAGCCGCCTTGAGAATGCAAAGGAAATTTGGGATACTTTGGTTGATATGCATGAGGGTACTGAATCCGTCAAGGAATCTATGTTGGATGTGCTCCAAAGTCAACTTGATAAGTTCAAGATGAAGAATGGTGAAGGAGTCGCAGAGATGTACTCTAGGCTTGCTCTCATCACAAATGAGATTGCCGGCTTAGGAAGTGAAGAGATGACCGACAAATTCATCATCAAGAAGATACTTAGAGCTTTGGATGGAAAGTAGGATACCGTCTGCACATTGATCCAAATGATGCCAAATTACAAAGATCTCAAGCCCACGGAAGTCATTGGAAGGATTGTCGCTCATGAAATGTCACTCAAGGACAAAGAGGAGCTGCACAACAAGTCAAGTGGTGCTTACAAAGCCTCAACCGATGCTCCAACAACTTCAAGTGACCAGCTAGTATCCAATGAAGATATTAGCCTAATGGTGAAAAGGTTCAACAAGTTCTACAAGAACAAAGGAAAAGAAAGAAGCTCTAGCTCAAGACACTATGAGAGAAGATCATCAAGTCGTGACCGTAATTGCTACAATTGTGGAAAGCCCAGACACTACTCAAATGAGTGTACGACTCCCTACAAGAAAAGAGATGAATCACCAAGAGGAAGACATAGAAGAGATGAATCACCTCGTAAGGACAGAAGGAGTAGAGATGATTATTATGAACGAAGACACTCTCGAAGAAGTAAGGATTCGGAGAGGATGGACAAGTCATCAAGGAGCTACACAAGAAGAAGACATCAAGCTCATGTTGGTGAATGGGTTTCCGGCTCCAACTCCGACAACCAATCCGAGAGAAGTTATCACTCCAACTCCGACTATAGTCAAGATGAAGGTGTTGCCGGACTTGCACTTGTGTCATCCAACTCCTACGATCTATTTGACTCACCAAATGAAGGAATTGGAAGATGCTTCATGGCAAAAGGCCCCAAGGTATCACACCCTGAGTATCTTGATTTTAATAGTGATGAAGATGATTTCCTTGGTGATGATGATTTACTTGTTCATAGGGCTAGTAATGTGAGCTATGATGAAAATGCTAGTAATCATGATAGTCAAGAGGAAACGAGTGATAATGCTATGAAGGAGATTGAGCGCCTAACTAAAGAACTAAATGCTCTTAAGTTAGCTCATGAAACAATTCAAGAGGATCATAGAGAACTTCTAAGAACTCATGAGAAGCTACGCTTCGAGAAGCTAAATTTAGAGCAAGAGCATGAGTTTCTTAAAGCTATCAATGACGATCTTCGAAAGAAGAGTTCTTCATATTTTGCCAAACGTTTACTCTTGTCTACCTTTATGCCACAAGTTAAACCTAAGCAAACTAGCAACAAGGGTAAAAATGGTTCTACCTCTAGTAGTAACAATAACAATGCTAAATCCAATGTTGTTGCTTCTAGTAGTTCTATTGATTCCACTAATGATTCTCTTAGCCAAGTTACACTTGAGCAAGAAAACATGCCATTGAAAGGAATTATAGAAAAAGGTGTCTACAAGAGTCTTGCCGGGAGTAAACAATTTGAGGAAATTGTACGCAAGCAAGGAAGGCACCGGAAGAACCAAGGTGTTGGTTTTGAACGAAAGTTCAATGTCGATGGAGTTGAGTGGGAAGAAGGTCAATACCCCAAGACGAAGTTTGTTCCTCAACAAGAGAAGTATGATCCTACTTCCTTCAAGGGAACACAAGCTCAAGAAGACCTTCCACCACAAGACCACAAGCTAAAAGGCAAGGACAAGCTTCAAGAAGAGATTGATTCATTTGAAGAAGCTCCTCAAGTCATGGTCAAGTGGGTTCCCAAGACTTCATCAAGTTCTACTTCATCAAGTGCTACTACAACTCCAAGGATTCCCATCAAGTTGATGTGGATCCAAAAGAAGAAGAACTAGAGAGTTCTTGAGGGTGACTCCGCCAACAAACTTCACTCATATTCTTTATGGCAAGGACTTGTGCAACCAACTTCCACATTTTGCACTAGTTCATGGAGTCACAAACCCTCTTGTTGGTAAGGCAAGGGACAAGGTAATCAATGCATTCATGGACATCATCATATGTGTATTTCACTCTATGTCTATGGATATCCTTGTATGTTCCTTGTGCGGGACTAACCCATGTAGGTATTGAAAGCACAAAACTCCAATGGGTTGCTCCCAACTTTTGATGGTCTACATCAACATTGAGCATCCACATCTTCAACATCTACATGAAGTCGTCATCGACAAAACCCAAGGTTGGTTCAACCCTCTTAGGGGGGATATCGCATCTAGGGGGAGCTTTGCTCTAAAAAATTGAGCTAAAGCAACTCTAATGGTGTGAACACATTAATGCTTTATGTAAAAGTGGTAACCCCACTTGTGCTTAAACGATGAGTATGACCTATGATCAAATGTTCTCATTTGGCTCCTAAGTCAATATACTCATATATAGATGACCTAGTCATCGCCATTGCTTGATAGATGCTAGAATTGGTTGTGCATGTTTGACACATATTTCATTTGCTATCTTATTGTGTGAGCATGTTGATGTGCATGTTTTCATCATTCGAGGACATCCATTTGTTGTTTTGATTGTCTTGGTTTTTCTGGCCAAGTGGATGTACAAGAATGCCTAAGAACCTTCTCTAGCTATCTATGCTTTCTTGTCTCAAATTCTATTCTTGCTGCATCACAAAAATTGAACAAGTCATTTTCGGACCCTCCGGGTGAGGAGCACTCGGAGCCACCGATCTGAAAGGGCTGAACCTCCAAAACCTTCTAATTGATTTCGGTCAGACCAACCTACTCCAACTCGGTCGAACCGAAAGCATTTAGATTGATCTAGGCTTTCATCTCGGTGCTACCGATTAGACCAACTCGGTTGGACCGAGTTGCTGTAACTGCAAGCAGTTGCACGTCTCGGTGCTACCGATTTGTTCCACTCGGTGCCACCGACAGCACATGGGTATATATTCCCAGCGAACCGTGCGGTTGAAAATTTCTTCAAACGTCACGCGCCCACGCCCCATTGCTGCCGCCCCTTTGGTCTTCGGATCGTCGCCGTCGTCTCCAGCGCGCCCTCGCCGCAGGATTCTGTCGCCGTCAACGGTAATCTCCACCGCCGTTGCCGCCGTAGAGGATCTCCACCATGTTAGGGTGAGATTCGACCCCTTTCGTGCCTCCAATTTCCGATTCAATGCACGTTAGGAATGCCATGATTCTTGCCACGAATGCAATCCTCTTTCCACCAGATTAGTTCGTTTGAATGAAATTCGAGCGAAAAATTTAGGGTTAGGTTTCCGCCGAATGCATCTCGGACCGACCGATTCGACATTTTCGGTCCTACTGATTTGGCCTCTGGCCATAGCACTAGTACATCTCGGTGCCACCGAGTTGTGTGAATCGGTGAGACCGAAAGTGAATCTCAGTGAAACCCTAGCATCTCGGAGCCACCGAAACCCATCTCGGTCTGACCGAAATGGAGTGCCATGTTTCTGTAGTGTGCTTCGGCGTCACCGAGATTACCAACTCGGTCCATCCGAACTGCATTCTATGAAAACCTAGAACTAAAGTTTGAACACAACTTTTTGAAAAACTATCTGCTTTTTGTGATGACTCATCTACTCTACCTATACCCATCTATTCACAGGGTCAGCTCAGCAAGATGTCTGATGTCAGTGACAGTCAAAACAGGTCCGAGCAGCATGAAGAACAAAGTGAAGGATCAAGCCATAATGAAAGTCTCTATGAGGGAGAGAGAAGCTCTCCAGATCTTCCTAAAGCTGCAACCAGAACACGGAAGAAGAAAACCTCAGCAGTGAGGATGAGGACTTTGTTGCAAGTGAAGCTGCAACCAAGAAAAAGCGAGTAGTGCTTACTAAGGAGTACAACACCAAACCATCAGCTATCAAAGATAAAGCTGCTGTGAGGAAAGTGCCAAAGCAGACTATGCAATTCACTCTTGAAGAGCCTAGTAACTCTGAACCAGCTGCAAGTGCTAAGAATAAGAGGGTAAGGAAATCTTTTGCCCGTGTGATTGGCAGACCTACTATGATGATTGAAGAGGAAGAAGAGGATGAGGATGAGCCAGCTGCTGCACCCCCTGCAAATGCACATAAGCTCATGTCTGATGCAATCAAGACTGCTGCACCTCCCAAGTCAAAGCCTAAGGCACCAGCTCCCAAGAGATCAACCAGGAACATATCTCCTACAGAGAAGAACAAGGCCCCAGTGCCTGAATCAAATGTTGATGAAGAGCCTCTAGTGCTCAGAAAGTTGAAGCCAAAAATTCCAGACCATGACAACGCACACCCAGTAGCTGAAAACATGATGTTGAGAAAGGACAAAGGACTGCGTCAATGGAAATTGTCAGATCCTTATGCTATCAGAAGAAGGACTGCTTGTGATTATCGCTTTCACACCCGTGAACAACAGGATTTTTATGAGACAGTATTGCTTGACAAGAAGCCCATAGTCAATGACATGAAGTGGGTGGACTAGGAATACATCGATGAGAATGAGGATTACTTTCCCCATGTCCATGAAAGCTTCAGGATTGCAGGTGTTGATGAATTTGTTAGAAAGGAGTTGACCAGTGGAATGATGAGATGATCATGCAATTCTACTCTACTGCTCATTTCTATCCAAATGGCAGAATAGTGTGGATGACTGGGGGTATGAGATACCATTCTACCATCTCTGAGTTGGCAAATCTTCTTGGTGCACCCAAGGAAGAGGAGGATGACATTAACATATATGCCAAGCTCAAGATGGATCGCAACTCTATGGCGAACATGTACACTGCAATTCCTCAGAAAGATCTTGAAACACATAAGCTTGGATCAGTGAAGCATTTGCTACCAGGTCTGGCCACCTCAAACACAATCTTGCGGTACACCTTGTTACCCAAGTCAGGCGATGATAAGATGATTCGTGGCCACTCCATCAACTTGCTGCACTTATTTGATACTCCTCAGAAATTCAAGGTGATGAGCCTGATAGTAGAGACTATAAAGAGAACAGCAGCAGATCAGAAGAGATCGTGTGGTTATGCTCCACATATTCAGTTGTTGATAAATTCCAAGGTTGGAACCAGCACGTATCTTCTTGATCGAGAGCATTTGCCACTCCGTCCAGAGTTTGAGGACAACGTCATAGTGATGGATTCTTCGCATCCCACGTCTGCACAAGCTCAAGAGGAAATCCGCAAAGCCCAAGAAGCTAAAGCAGCTCAGGAAGCAGCAGCTCCCAATGCTCCAACTGCGAATCTCAAGACACCAAAGGATCAAATGCAATATCTGCTTGAAGCCACTCTGAGGATTGAGCGAAGTTTCGCCAACCTCACCCAGACCCAGGCTAGTTTTGAGCGGATCATTGAGACCAAATTTCATGACTTGGATGTCAAAGTGACAGAGATTCAGACTTCAGTGGAACAGCTACAAGGAGATGTAGATGCTGTCAAGCAAGCCAGATCAGATGACAGTGAAGATGAGAGACCGACCACAGAGCAGTTTCAGCAAGTGCCTAGGGCTGCCAGGTCAGCAGCGATACCAGTTGTGGATCCACGGACCATAGTATCTGCAGCAGCCGCCACAGCCACAATGCCACAGCAGGTCTCCACTCCTTCAGTCCAGCAGTCATTAGCAGAAGCATTCGCGGACGCTCTCATCTCAACGCCATCTACGCACGCCGGAGCAGCCAGCAGGAGGTCGCCTTCCGGAGCTTCGGAGGACCGTGCCTAGAGAGCCGACTAGTGCTATACGATTCGAACTTTTTGGTACTTCTTGCCAAAGGGGGAGAATTTGTATAGATCATAGGCTTCGAGAGAGAGAGTTTCTTGCTTTTGATTTGCTTCGAGAGTTTCATTTCCTACTTGTTTGTTTGATGCTACTCTGTTTTGTGTGTGCTTGCTACAGTGTCTGTGAGATATTCTATTTACGCTTATCATGTTGATTGATCATATTATGCCTATTGTGATGTTCCATGTTTATCCTTTTCATTATCTTGTATGATCAATTACCTATGTTGGTGATGTGTGCTTATCTTTTCAATCATATCATTTTGCGCGCTCCACCAAGATGTATGTGACATGGAAGAGTAACCCATGAGCCTAATCGATTGTGCATTTGCATTCAAACGCAAATCTTTAATAATGCACAAATTTAGGGGGAGCTCTCGCTTATCACAAACTTATCAAAGCGACTATGCATTTCATTCATTTAAATCATTTGTCGAAGCTTGGATCTATATGTTGTCATCAATTACCAAAAACGGGGAGATTGAAAGCACATTTGCTCCCTTGGTGGTTTTGGTAATTCATAACAATATATATCTCATTGAACTAATGTCCATTCAAGATTAAGATTTCAGGATGTTCAATGATTGGCATGGCATGGAATAGAGAAGTGGACCACTCAAAATGCAAAGGACAAGGATTGGCAAAGGATCAAGACTCTACATTTTTGGTTTAGTGATCCAAGATCACATTGAGTCCATAGGAAAGCCAATACTATTAAAAGGGGATGAGGTGTTGCTTAATGGTCCTTTTGCTCAAGTGCTTAGTGACAGTATTCCTAAACCCTCAACCACTATCTCTACCCAAATATGTCCTAAACCTAAAGTCCAACTCGGCCCCACCGAAACTTCCAATCCGGCCCCACCGAGTTCATCCAAGACTTAGCCACTGCCAAACCCTAACAAATCGGATCCACTGAAATGGATCTTGGTCCCACCGAGATGGCCTTGCCAACTCTCTGTAATCGGTTGCATTCACTTCGGTCTCACCGAGTTATGCATATCGGTCTCACCGAGATGGCTTGCCAACTCTCTGTTGCCTTATTGCTTCACTTCGGTCCTACCGAGTTGATGCAATCGGTGCCACCGAGATGAGGATTGCCCTAGCCATTGCACTTCGGTCCATCCGAGTTGTTCGTATTGGTCCCACCGAGGTTCCTAAAGTTCATATCTTTTACACAGTTCGGTGCTATCGAGATGATCATTTCGGTGCCACCGAGTTGGGTCAAAAGTGTGTAACGGTTGGATTTTGTGTGGAGCCTATATATACCCCTCCACCCCCTCCTTCTCAGTAAGGAGAAGCATCAGAACGTGCCTACACTTCCACCATTCATTTTCTAAGAGAGAACCACCTACTCATGTGTTGAGATCAAGCTATTCCATTCCTACCATTTGAAACTTGATTTCTAGCCTATCCCAAGTTGCTTTCCACTCAAATCCCTCTTCCACCATAGCCAAATCTGTGAGGAGTGTTTGAGTGCTGCGAAGACTATCATTTGAAGCACAAGAGCAAGGAGTTCATCAACAACACACCGTCTATTACCTTTTGGAGAGTGGTGTCTCCTAGATTGGTTAGGTGTCACTTGGGAGCCTCCAACCAAATGTGGAGTTGAACCAAGAAGTTTGTAAGGGCAAGGAGATCGCCTACTTCGTGAAGATCTACCCCGAGTGAGGCTAGTCCTTCGTGGACGTAAGCCATGGTGGAATAGACAAGGTTGCTTCTCCGTGGACCCTTCGTGGGTGGAGCCCTCCGTGGACTCGCGCAGCCGTTACCCTTCGTGGGTTGAAGTCTCCATCAACGTGGACGTACGATAGCACCACCTATCGGAACCATGCCAAAAACCACCGTGTTTTCATTGCGTTTGAAATCTCCAATCCCTCCTTTACATACATATGCAATTGCTTACATTCCGCTGCTATACTCTTAGAATTGCATGTGTAGGGTGATGCTTGACATGTACTATTGCTGAATCTGCCTACAACTAAAATCTGGGAAAACCTTAGGTTTTATTTTGTCAAGTAGTCTAATCACCCCCCCTCTAGACATACTTTCGATCCTACAAGGACCGAGGAGGTCGACCGGCTCCGTCGTGCCCGTCCCTTGTGCCGGTCGCGGTGGGCGCAATGACCGCGCCGCCCGCGCTGGTCGTGTCGACCGTAGTGCCCGCGTCGCCCGCATTGGCTGCGTCGCCCGCACCGCCTGCGGACGCGTGCGGGGTGGCCGTCATCGTGATGCCCTTCTTCTTGGGCGCCATCAATGACGAGGAGGACGGTGATGAAGTTGATGATGAAGATGAAGAAGATGCGCAGTCCGCTGATCAAGGTTCGCACAAACGCCTCTCCTCCCCTACCTGGCGCGCCAAATATGTCGGGGTATGACCATCTATGGGGCCATGCAGCCCCTTGTGGTTCGGCGGGGAGGATCGGCGCGCACAAAGGGCATGAACAATGGAGTGCGAGGGATTTTACACAGGTTTGGGCCGCTGAGAAGCGTAAAACCCTACTCCTGCTTTTGGTGTATTAGAGGTGTGGAAGCAGAGTACAGGGAGCGCTTCTCCCGGCAAGGTGTGGGGAGCGCAGCTACGCGAGAGGTGCCTGTGTTTCCAAAGGAGTCCGAATCCTCTAAACTGTTGCCTTGGCCCTCCTTTTATAGTTCAAGGGGTTACCACAGTAGCAAAACAGTAATTACAGTGTGATTAGATAGCAAACAGTGCTATCATACCTTACTCTGCCAGTTTAGGACAAAGGCATTTAATGCGCCGTTAGGTGTCATGAGGAGAGGCAGTCCCGGCAAGGTTTCTGCACCGCTTGCCCTAGCCACCTCGTATTATCTTGACACGCCTCCTGGACGGGTGTCATTAGAGGCAAATCCTGTCCCAGCGAGCTAACACGTGCCCGACAAGCCTCACCAACCAACCTGCGCGGTCGACACCTCACACATCAGCGAACACCTGTGCAGCGATGTGGAGCGCTGGAGGGCTGGCATGAGCTTGCCGGCATGCAGGTTGCCGGGTCTTCACCTTGCCGGTTTATGCTTGCCGATGAGGAATTGTCTTCACCCTTGGTGTTAGTTGAGTGTCGAGCCTTGAGCTTCTCCATGTTAGCTTCTTCGGCTGGCCTTGGAGTCTTGGTCTTGGTAGTTCCCGGCAAGGCCTCGTCCGGCAAGGAGGCTGCTGCTGTCTGTGCATAAGTCAGGGTATAAAATACCCATGTTTTATACACCGACACTGTGCTGTCGTAGAAGTGTTCCATGACAATAGTAAAATTATCATCATGGAAGTGTCCACTTCCATGACGATAAATGTCGCGTCATGGAAGTGTTTTCGTCAAGGGTGACCGACACGTGGCATCCATCATAACGGGTCACCGTTAAGCTATCGGGTTCCGTTTTGGATCCGATAACCCGTTAACAGCCCTGACGGATGGGGATTTGCCACGTGTAAAATTCTCATTGGCCAACTGAACCACGTGTCAGGACGACGTTGCACGAGACGCCACCTATGGAACAGTGACATGTGGCACGGCCCAACAGCGGTCCATTTAGGTGATAAAGGCCAGCCCGTTTGACTTGGTCAAAATTTAATGGGCTGGCCCATGGAAAGCCTATTACCAGCATGTTCGCATACAGCTCATTTACGGCCCGGGTACTCACGACCCGTTATGGCCTTTAAAAATTCGGCCCAGTAGCGTCATGTGGGCCGTCCCATATGATTCCAACCCATTTTCACTTTCGGCCCATCTATGGCCTATGAAGTCTTTCGGCCCATATGAGGCCTTTTGCATCTCTGGGCCCATCGACGGCCTGAGGTGAATCAGGCCCGTCATGAACAGTAAACTGCTTTGAGCCCATTAACGGCCCATGATTCAGTTGGGCCGTTTCCAGCCCGTGTTTTCTTTCGGCCTTCTAAGGGCCCATATATTATTGGGCTCATTTCCGGCCTCGATTACTTACGGTCTGTTACTGGCCTGTTAAGCTAATGGGCCAAATTCATCCCGTGGTAACAATCGGTCTGTTTGTGGCCCGTTACCACGTTGGGCTGTTTTCATCCTATCCTGTAATCCGGCCCATTAACGAACCGTCATGCCTGTTAATAGAATTAAGCCTGCGATGCCTTCCGACCTGTTAACGGCCCATTATGGTCTGGGCCCAAAAATGGACGGCTCTGATTTAGGCCCGCTTACGGTCCATATTGCGTTCCGGTTTTGGCCCAGGAATAGTAAGCCCATGGATTCTACGGCGCGTACGAGGCCCCTTGATACTACGGCCCGTATGTGGCCCATGGTTATTGCGGCCACTAGCAAACCGAGGAAAAAGAACTGCAGTGACAACAAGCAAACAAATAAACAAGACTATAAGTAAAAAAAATAAGAAAGCAACTAACGCTAAGCTATTACAGTGATTACACAGATTACATCCACTGGCATCAAAGTTCGCTACCAGTGCAAATATTAGGGAACAACAAAGCAGCATAATACATACACTGGGCGTCTAAATTGGTTACCAGTGCAAATAAACGCGGCAACAAAACAAGTCCAAAACTGAAACCACTTTAGAAGAGCTCAAGAAACGATACCCTGGGCACCCACCATGCTGGCAAGAAGCTTAGCAAGCTTATTAGCTTTCTCTTGTTTGCCATTAAAATCCTCCAACTCTTGCTGTTTCTCTAGAAAGTATGCATCTGAATTCTGTAGGGACTTCTTCAGTCCTTCAGCTTCTTGTCACAGCACAGCTGATCGTTGTCTTTCAACTTGCAGTTGAGACTCAAGAAGCCGAACTGATTCAGGTAGCGAGTTCGAAGAGGTTGTGTCAGCGGTAGTGGCCAGTAACTCAAACACTACATCAAGGTAGGACTTTGGGGTTGTCTCACTGTCTTGAAGATAGTTTTTATCAGCTTTCTTGGAGACCAACAGGGTTGTCTCACAATCTTGAACCTTGTCTGCATTACTTCCATTACCGTTGCATAATGTGGTACTCTTCTCCAATATTTCGCCGGCATTCTAAAAGAGGAACATGCAGACACATCACAGGTTTAGCATGTAGTATATGAAACTCAATTTGGTAAACCAGTTCATTAGTAATGTAGACAGGATAACAACATGAAACAAACATATATTTATGTACTATGGTCACTGTATTGTCTATATCATCCTAGTTTATGTTGCCAAATAAAGATAGAGACGCAGTTCAAATCATATGTTTAAGACAAAGCGGCATAGACTGAATATAAGTGTAGGAAACTAACAGCACTAACAACACTTGTAATGTGCATGACATGAGAACATAAATGCTTATACAATTGAAACTGAAATCAACATAGAGCAAGAAGTTACAACAACAAACCAGTTAAAGAAATAGGTTTAAAACATACCTGCTGTGCCATTGGAGTTTCAATTGGATCCTTCAAATTTGAAATAGTTGGTATGAGTAAATACAGTGACGCAAGAGAAAAGGAGTATGCACGATAGCTGCGGAATTTGACCTGAGAACAGCTATTCTTCTCCTTGAAGCGTTGAGTTGGGGTTCGCAGTGCTGGTCCTCATGCTTTGGGCACTGCAGTTGCCTTACTAACTGCTCGTGTTTGGGAGCTCTGTGGTGGAGATGGTGCTGTGTCAAATGGAACTGGGTTACTATCTGCTGGGGTTGGGGTTAGATGGGGTGTAGCTGGTTCTCTGTCCAACTGGGTAGGGGTACAATCTGCGAGAGTCTGGGTTATGTGTGGTGGGGCTGGTTCTTGGGCAAGTACAACTGTGGTTCTATCTGCATCGACAGGTAGCACTGTCTTTTCTGAAGACCGTGTTTTTACTCCCTTAGATACTGCCATCACCCCCTCCAATTCAAATGGCTGATAAACAAGAAAAGTAATTGAATGTACAGACATTGTATGATAGACAGGTGCAATGGATAGTGGGGAATAAAAGAGGGCATGAAATAATTCACATATATGTTGTCTAACCAAACAGGATAGCATGACACAATTTCACATATATGATGGCTAACTAAACAAGATATCATGACACAATTTCACATATATGATGGCTAACTAAACAGGATAGAATTACATAATTCAGATATGATGTCTTTATTAAATAGGTTGGCATGCCATAATTCACATACATGCTGTTTATGGAAACATGATGGCATGATATAATTCATGGATAGAATGACATAATTCAAAATATGATGACTATGTAAACAGGATGAGATGATATAACTACATGATGTCTTTATTAAATAGGTTGGCATGTCATAATTCACATACATGCTGTCTATGTAAACATGATGGCATGATATAATTCACATATATGATTTAAGCAAGTAAGCAGACGGCAATCACATATATGATGTCTAATCTAAGCAGATGGTATTCAATATTGTGTATATGATGACTAAACTAAGCAATGCAAAACAACATATGCATGATATGAGTAATATAACCCTGCCAAGTTTGAGCATACACCTCAGGGGGAAAATAGGGTTGGTCATCTGTCTCTGAATCCTCCTCCGAGGAGCTATCTGTAACCAGCAAGATATCTGCTTCAGTAGGTAGCATTGTCTGCTCTGAAGACCTTGTTTTCACTCCAGATTTTTCAATCACCGATTCAAATGGCTGATGCACAGGAAGAGTAGTTGAATAAACAAACATTGTCAACAAATGGAATACGTAATACAAAAAAAAGGATGGAATGATATAATTCACACATATGATGCCTAGCTAAACATCATGGCATTGCATAATTCACATATATAATGCCTTGCAACAAGATGGCATTGCATAATTCACATATATCGTAATTAGACACTAAACAGGTGGCATTCACACAAAGCATGTCTAAACTAAGCAAATGACATAGCAAGGCAAGACACCATATGCATGATATGAGCAATATAACCCTGCCAAGTTAGAGCATAGACCTTGGGGGGGAAATACGATTGGTCATCTATCTCTGAATCCTCCTCTAAGGAGCTATCTGTAACCGGCAAGATGTGCGCTTCGTCAGATAGCACTGTCTGCTCAGAAGACCTTGTTTTCACTCTAGATTTTTCCATCACCGTGTCAAATGGCTGATGCACAGGAAGAGTAGTTGAATGTACTAACATTGTTGCAAATGTAATGCGTAATGAAAAAAAAGGATGGCATGATATAATTCACATATATGATGACTGGCTAAACAGGATGGAATTGCAAAATTCCCATATAGGATGCCTGGCTAAACAAGATGGCATTGCATAATTCACATATATGATATAGAAACTAAATAGATGGCATTCACACAAAACATGTCTAAACTAAGCAGATGACATATATGATGTGTAAAGTAAGCAATGCAAGGGGCGATATGAATGATATGACCAACATCAGCATGCCAAGTGAGAGCAAAGACCTTGGGGGTAAATAGGAGTGGTCTGCTCCCTCTGAATCCACCTCTGAACAGTTATCTTCCTCTTGATTACAATCTGGAATGGGGGGAAGGGGGGCTGCCATTGCGGCCACCATGGAGCGATGTCTGCATGACATTATATTGCCACGCAAGGCTCTTACCTTTTGCTCTACATGTTTAGTACCATTGTGTACAATAATTGACATGCATAGTAATAAAACATATTGAGATTATGTAAGGAATGCATGCAGAAATCCAGAGTGATGGTAACCAGTAGATAGACCCAAACCAATGATAGCAGGCAGATAATAGCTTCAGTTAAAAAATACAGGTAATGGCTTCTTTATAGTTTGTTTCACACCGAACATGAAACACACCCAAGATTAAGCAGATAGTAGACAGAGATACTAGTCATTGCTGCCCCAATTTGTACCCCACAACCATTTAAGAACTCAAGTTTGATTATTAGTTTGGACCTGACTAGGAGTCTAAGAGGTGAACAGGACGATAAAGTAGCAGGTAATATTAAGCGATGCATAACGTAAGCAGACATGAAAGAGTACAACCTCTCTTGTGGACCCGTGTAGTCCTCAAGGTCATCTCCTCAGTTGATGATGGTAATGCAGTGGTGGTGGCTGCTGGCAGCGGGGAAGAAGATCTGAGGCAGCGAAAGACGGTCTCGAGGGGGGATCTCTGCTGCGGTGGACGCTTCCGTCATTGGAGCAGCTCAGTTGGGGCGGACGATGGCGTGGCAGGAGCGGGACAAACCACACAAAGTTTTCTTTGACCCCTATCTGTATCAGTAGTAATTCTGTAAAGGCTCATTTGAATTGGATGATTCTAACAACACAGGGATAGGAAATACACAGGAATAGGATAGGAATGCACGTGCAAAATAGAGCATTTGCTAACACAGGATTTCTGTCAAGCTGGGTGTTTGGTTCACAGGAATTGGAAGATCACAGAAATGCAAAGAAGCAAGGTCATATGAAGTCAAACCACATGAAAATGTACAGTTATAATGCTATTATGCTACTATCACTTAGTCTTGTTCTTCATGAATAGGAATTTGAAAAGGAGGGCCAAGTGGATATTAAAATTCCTACGGTTTTTTTTCTGAAAGAGACACTAAAGAAAAAAATCCTATAGTTTTCCCTTGCTCCATTCCTTTGAACCAAATGCATGAATAGTAGTACCATAGGAAACTTTCCAATTCCTATGTCTTTCCTTCACTTTTCCTTTCAACCAGTGGTGATTCTAGTAGGCAGGCTTGGAACAGGCAAAAGCCTACACTCCAAAATGTTTTTGTACTACTTCTATTACTTTGGACTCAGCCCACTGCCCTACTAGCTCAACTCCCAGGCACATCTACACATGCACAGCTCCAACGCGCAGAAACAAATAATGATTGCTTTCGAGAGAGTCCATCACAGATAGCTAACTTGCCTAGTACCTCACTGCTTGTCGTATTTCTCATTACTAGGTGTGCTCAGTGGACAATATATATTACATGTAGAGTAAAAAAGCGATGCGACAAGTGTACAACCTCTTTAGCGAAGCCATGTCAATCTCAGCATCATTGGGTTGGTCGCTGAGCATGCTGCGGCTGATGTGGCTGTCGGAGGCGGGGAAGAAGATCTTAGGCGTCTGGAGATGGAGCTGATGGTACTGCTCCGCTGTGATGGACGGTTTTGTCATTGGAGCAGCTCCAATGAGGTGTACGACGGCGAGGCTGAAGCAGGACAAGAGAGACAACGTTAACCTCAAGTGGGATTCTAATAGCATCTCCAATAGATGATGTAAAATACATCATCAAAAAGTGCTAGATGTAAAAGACATCAACCGCTCATCTCTGAACTTAACTGTCGAACCTGAATTTAATTGTCAAAACTGAATTTTACTATCGAAACTGAAATGTACTCTCGAAACTGAATTTTGCTGTCAAAACTGAATTTAACTGTCGGTACTGAACGCAGTAGTAGCAGAGAAGCAATATACTACTAGATTTGGCCGCTCGAGCACTAGTGGCAGAGAAGCAGTGATCTAAATCGGCAGCCGCTCCAGCAGGGAACGTACTACCAGAGAGCAGCCGGGGCAGCTGGGCATGCAGCAGTAGCAGCGCCCGGAGCATCAGCGCGTGCGAGAGCCGTAGCAGCAGCAGGAGCACGAGCGAGTGCCGGAGCTGCTGCTCGTGCAGCAGCAGTGCGAGCAAGAGTAGAGCAGCAGCGCGAGCAAGAACAAGAGTAGAGCAGCAGCGCGAGCGAGAGCCGGAGCAGCAGCAGCACAGCCAACGACAGCCGGAGCCGCAGCAGCAGCAGCAGCTCCTGCTGATGTGGGCATCGCCGCCGAGGGAGCAATGCCATGGCAGAGAAATGCCATGGAGGAAGTGGCCGATGGAGCCGCGCCATGGCGGCTCAGTATCAGGCAGCGGCAGCACCGTGAGATCAAATAAAGAAGAAAATGCAGCGATTAGTGTAGAACCTCTTTGGTGGCACCGGCCATAGCATTCGGTGATGGTGCTATGGTTCCGGTGGTGTAGGTGAAGACGGCGCTGTGGGAATGGAGGTGGCGCAATAGACGAGGCAAACGTCGGGGCAGCTCCTTGGGAGGACGGTGCGGCTAAACCGGCGGGACGATGAGATCGACGACGGATCCTCATCTGGTGCGGTGGATGAGGGACGTCGAGCTGTTGCGGCGGACGATGTTGTCGGCGAAGAGGCTCCAGCTGGATGGCGGTCGGGTGGCGGACGGATGAGCGTGGGGTTTCAGGGGTTTTGGCGGCCTCGGTGTCCGAATGGGGGGCGGAGGGGGTGGGAGGGGGAACCATGGTTTAGGGACGTGCTTGTCCAAAATGTGGGGTAAGTTACGAAAGTACCCCTACCCGTTTGGACCATGGGACGTCGAGGCGGGGTTTTTGGTTGAGGGATAGAAGGGGGATTTCGCGTGTCGGGGCGGCGCGACTGATTTCGGAGGAGGGGGACTTTTTGCGCGCGCTGAAATTTCGGGATAACAAGGCGCGGGTAGAAGGGGCGGGAGTTTCGCAGCACTAGAGACAAGGAGATAGCTTGAAATTTCGGGATAACAAGGCGCGGCTTGAAATTTCGGGAGAACAAGCTTAACGTGTAAAAAAACAAAAACAAAAAACAATTCGCACCACACAAGAGAGAGTCATGTCCCGTTTTACTATATGAATTACTACAAATGCCATTCAAAAACAACAATGAACAACTTAAAAATTTTGGAGAACAAGCTTACCGTGTATAGTACCATATCAATTCGTACTTCCCTCAACAACAACAAAAAACAATTTGTACCGTCTACCGTATGGACTAAAATTGAGGCCATTTTTCGTATTGGAATAGGATTGTTGCCAGGTTAGTTATACCATCACCTAAATATTATCTTCACAACACACGACATGAAAATAGTACTAAATTCCCATTTAAATATGAACTACATGTACCATATGATCGATCTCGAATTGAAATATGTGTATCCATTTTATGTTGAATTCAAATCGTAGTACATGTATGCTCTAGCTAGATGTTTGGAATCTAAACGATGTTTGATATGTATAATGTGTTTAATACACAACACACACACAACATTTAGATGTTAGCTGCCAGAGCCACCCATTATCTCCAATTTGAATAGTTTTGTCCATGCATGCATGGATGAAATGTGGTCAAACGATGCCTACCAACGGTAATATCAAATTCAAATCAATTTGGCCTTGTTTGATGTGTATATAGTATAGCATGCTCGATTCAAAACCACACCACATATCTCCATTATATCATGCATGCATGGGTTTCAAACATCATGATCTCTTATTCAAATGTTTGAATTCACTTTTATATTGATTATGATCTCACCAAGTCTTTTACACCCACACAATCGTCTTCTCTTTACCGCTGTACCACTAACTTTCCCTCGTGCATGCAGACAATCCCACTCGGCATTATCCATCGCACACACACACACACACAATATCTTTCTTCACGTCTATCTACCATGATCTCTCAAACTAGGTAGATATCTCCATCACCTCTCTTTCCCACACACACACACTGATCGATATACCCGTCTAGCTAGCAGGTCTGCCTACCACACACACATGTACACATAGTCCCTTCCCCCTCTCACCATCCATCCCTCACGCCCCGGCTACGAGGCGCGCAAGCCCACACACGCGCGTGCACGCGAGCGCGCTCTCGCCTCCTCATCTCTTATTATCGATCTCGCACTCGTAGTACATTACCTGTAGTTAACTAGTAGGGCTCTCTCTCACGCCCACCCCCACACACACCTCTCCCCCTCTTCATCACTTCGGGCCTTCTTTAATTATCTCTCACATGCATGCATGCGCACCGATCGATATTCCTCTCTGTATATATATAGCTAGGTCTTTCCATGTTTTCCACACAAAGCGACCGATCTATATCTAGTCAGGTCTCGCCCTTTTTCCCACGTAGACATCGATCAATCTACCTCTCTAGATAGGACTGCCTAGCTACCACACACACATTTGTCTATCCATCGTCTCACCTCTCATCATCCATGCCTTTCGCTTCATCTCTCAGACGCGCGCAACCGCGCACGTTCTCGCCCCCTCTCTTAAAATATCCATCTCGCACTTGTACACTCCTTCCGAGTCTCCGTCCAGTTGGCCTCTCACACCATCTCCCAACACCCCCTCTCCCGGTGCTTGTAGGCTCGTAGGGTTAACTCTATCGATATATCGCGCAGACAACCCCTCCCCTCCCTTCTCGTATATCACCCGCATGCACATACATATATGTATAGTATAGGCCTCTCTTTCACACAAATTGCATCATTGACACATACTCCATCTATATTTCCCTCCCCGGCCCCCTCCCCCACCCACACACAAATTCACGAATCTCCCGTGATTTCTTGCACACACCATCTCTCTCTCTCAGACACACAAACTATATGTACGAAAGAGAAGAGACGCACGCACGCACTCGTTCCCACATACAAACACGCGGGTACACAGTGGAGCACATCTGTATAAGAAATGTGCGTGTGTAGAAAGGCTTTAGATGATGTGGCACTAGTACTTCCAGTACGTGCAAAAGCACTTAAGTTAGAATTCCAATGGCACGCTACAAAATGTCTCTCTTTTTTCAGTCAATATATTATGATTAAAAAGATGTGGGTGCACCCATGAGGCCATGTGGCACATGGGGGAGGGGTTGTTGCAAGCTTGTTCTGTGGATTGATCACAGTGACGTGTTGCTGGTTCCAGAAGAATGTTGTAGACACAACAGGGTACACACGTGAACGATTGAATTCAAAGCTGATTATATAGAAAATATATTCGCAAAAAAAAGATTATATAGAAAATAGCCAGCAGTGGCCTCCTCGCTATCGCTACGAGAGGTTGGCGGGCGTCCGGCTCCGCCGCGTACGCATCCGAGAACGCGGGCCCACGTACGCCTCCGACAAGCGTAGTAGTACTGCCCACCGCTTTGACTTTTGAAGTGTCGGGTCCATCCCATTGTAAAAAAAAACTACCACGCCTCCCGCGCGGCAAAAATGCCGCCCTACCCTTTCTTAATCGGGATTTGTATCGACCAATCTCGTCAAGGAGTAGGCGGTAAACTTACAGCATGTCGCCTTCACGTCGCACCAACACACGGTTGGTCCGGCCCACCGCTCACCGAAGGGACACGCATCGACTTGGTACATAACTCACATGTTCGACCGCATGTGAGCAAACCGACAGTCCAAGCTCCCCGCCTACCGCCAAAAGCCCGGCCTATCGGGATTTCTAGCAAATCGGCAGTTGCGAACGATCGCGTGGCAGTTTCATGTGCAGGGGAGGGGCGTGGTGTGTTAGTCTAATAACTTCCACCGTCGGATGAAGATCTTACGGTTATTGGGGCATTCGCCAGGAATAGTCTCGTGGCGAACTATTGACTAGCCTCTTTTTCACACGCACTGCGTTGACACATAAGTATCATCTCTCTCCCTCCTACCCACGCACACACCTACACTGATGACTCTCTCGGGACTTCTGGCACACACCATCTCTCTATAGGTCGATGTCACACACATACACTTGTACTCTAGGTTTAGTACGTACACAAACAGGAGAGGTGCACGCATGCACTCGTCCTCTCTCACACTGTCACACACACACGTGGGTACTCTTTCCGACACACACCATCTCTCTCTTTTTTGCGGGGACACACCATCTCTCTCTAGGTCTATGTATACCACGCTCTCTCTCCCCCACACACACACTGGTGGAGTACACGCACGAAGAGAAGATGTGCACACATGCACTCATTCCCTCGCACACACACGCGGGTACACAGTGGAACGCATTTTTGTACGAAGAGCCACCCCACGTGATAATTTGACGCGTGTAGAGTCGTTCACTTAATGGATGGTCAATTAATACAGCGCATGCAAATTGAGTGGCGTGACCGCGTGAGGGAGGAAGTACAGTTGAGAATGACATTACTGTCATCCACTGCATGCATGCGAGTAGTTAAATCAATCATGGGTTGCTAGTACTATGAGGCAACGTCATCAATTTTTGCCTAGGTTACTGTTGGTGGCCTTTGTATTTAAAAATGGATGGAGTGGAGTACTACGCTCGCATACTAGGGCTCTCCCACCGCCTACGCTCCCCTCCCCGCCTCGACCATCCGATTCCGCCATGGATAATCCCTTAGATCCCAGCATCCCGCGGGCTGCCCTCTCCCTGTGGCCCGCAGCACTGCCGCCTTTGAGCAAAACCCATATGTGTTTTAGAGGGGATCCATTGCTCTGGAATCACAGATCGGTGGCGCCGGAGGACATGCCGGGGCTGCGTTTCAGGTGGTGGGAAGCAAGGGAAAATCGGATCAAGGAAGCGTCGCATCGATTGGAGACAAGTTCGAAGGAGCTGTGCCTGGTGAAGCACAAGGCGGAGGCGCATGTCAATCTCAGGGGTGAGATGCTGAGGGATGTCAGCATCTGGCAGCGTCGCGTTGACTTCGAGCTGGGGCTAATGGCAGAGATCATATTCACGGAGTCGACTGCGGAGGAGAGAACGTGCATGCCTGCGGAATGGCATGAGAAGCCAGTGCAACTATTCAAATGGGCGGTAGGAGAAGCCAAATCGCTCAACTAGTGGCGGTAGCGGTGCTGGGGATGCATTGTAGGCGAGGTGACCTGCGCTCCTTCCCCACCAGCGATGCAGTGACCTGCTCAGTTGCTGTTGCAGTGAACACGCGGCGCCATGGTGGTTTGCAACCATGACAATCACTCCATCTATGTATTGTATTTCTATGAAAATACTCCATCTAAATGTTTTGTATTTCTATGAAAATAGTTGGTCATTTGGAAAAAGATGGTCATTGATTTATCACGAGTTTTTGAATGCTTGGTCGTGAGAACTCATCGGGACCGTTCCGGTCTTCGAAAACAAAACCATCAATAAATTTCGAGCTTGTTTCCCATCACATTACAAAGTAGTACCATGCTATAATTAATTGCAAACCTGTTCCACTTTGCAGCACATTAGTACTACTAGTAGGTCATAAAAAGGGAAACTAACTACTCGAATATCACTGCACATTCCTTCTCATAAGACTTTCTTGTTCGTCGTTCCTTGCATCTGCGATGGCCGCCGGTAGGAAGAGCTCTGGGCCGAGAAAGAACAAGGGAGCGACGACCTTGGCCTAGAAAAAAAAAGAGAGGGCCCGCCGCGCCACGGAGGCCTCGAAAGATCTCTCATGGGTAGGAGAGGGCTCTCAGAAGCGCATTCACCGCGGAGACGAACATGCGGAGCGGGCAACGCTGAAGTCGTTAACCCGCGATGACATGCCCGCTCAGCTCAACAAGCAGAAGGAGTTGATTGCCGGCTTGCTAAAGCTGCTGAAGGAGAGGAATGCCTCGGTTGAGAAGGTGACTGGCGAAATCATGGAACTTCAGGAGGACAAGGTGAAGCTCTGCCATGAGGTCAACCTGCTGAATGAGGAGATCGCCGGCTGGGAGAAGCTGCAAAAGAAGAGCACTGCCTCGGTGAAGATGCTGACCGCCGTCATCGGGGAACTTAGGGATGATATGGCGAAGCTCCGCGCCGAGAGCGTGGCTGCTGCCAAGCAACATCATGCGGGCGTGAAAGGGATCATCCACGTTCGTCTCGAGAAATGCCATGCCATGAAAGCAATGAAGAAGATGGCGGATGAGAGGCGAGAGGAGATGAAGGTCGTGGAGGCGATGAAGAAGCAGTTAGAACTCCGCGCCCAGCAACCCTTCATGCAGTAGAGAGCAGCGACCCAGACCTTTGTCTGCGTCTTCCTTTTGCTTTTTTACGTGTAATCTTCCTTCTTCTTTTGCCCCTGCGTCTTCTTCTTTTGCCACTGTGTCTTTTGGGCGTTTACCATGTGTCCTTCTAAATTATACTGAATATGTAAGACAATTATTATCCGTTGCCATTGTCATCATATTATTTCGTTTGTACTAGGCTATGAGGCACGACTAAAACAGTGCTAACGATAAGCGGTGCCATGGGATCACAAGCAAGCTAGATCATTTTTTATCGCCATGTCGCACTGGGCTGCCGTGTTTCGCACTCCTCCGCGTCGGGCTAGTACTCCAGTGGAAAACTAGGGTACACCGCACGGTTCTTTGCTCCTCCTTAGGTCATCGGCAACAATTATACCTCCTTTCGCTGACATGTGGGACAGCCAGCATCCGGGTCGACGTGTCATGCACCAGATTAGAGTGGGGAATAGAAGGGGAGGCTTACCCCTCGCAGAGCAGTCAAATCACAAGGCCCCACCTTCCAGCAGTATTGAGCCGCAAATCACAAAGCCCCACCTTTCCCGTAGTAAGTTGATTCCGCTACTCCCTCAGTACCGGTGCATAAGTCATCTTACGTTGTGCACCGCGACCAAGGCGGAGGGGATAACGAGAGAACTTAATGTTTATTTGCTAATTAATACCATTGCATGCAATGAACTGGCCACTGCATGTTGTGCTAGGTAGTCTCAAGTCATTAAAAACATACAGGCCCCACGTCTCTTATTGGTTGATTTCTTCATTCATGTCAAGAAACAAGAAATGAGGTGGGAGTTCATGCACCGCGCCTAAGTGTTTTGGGATTATTTTGTTTTCGTAAGATGATTTATGCACCGGTGCGGAGGGAGTACTCCCTCGTCCTCCTCGCCTCTCTGGCAAACCGACCAGGCAAAACTTGCCCCGCCCTCGCCTTTTAAATATAGTTTTGTAAGTATCGATGGATTGCGCCATGGGACAAAACTAACAAGCTCAAATTAAAGAAAAAGGTGGGACATATACAGCACGCTTCTTGCATTCGCGTCGCACCTACATGGTCAGTCCGGCACGCCGCTCACGGAATGGAACGCGCGTCGGCTGAGTTACTACTAAAGTAGAAAAGAGAGAACAACGATACTAGTACAGTACGTACGTAGTACTACCTCTGTCCTGGTTTATTGGTCTCCTTCGTATTTTGTGCTTAATTTTGACCATAGATTTAATTAACAAAATGTAAGGTCAAAGTTTGGCACCAAAAATTATATAGTTGGATTCGTATTTGAACATAGTTTTCAATGATATTATTTTTTATGACATGCATTAACATTTTGTTAGTTAAATATAAGGTCAAAGTTTGGCACCAAATTCAAAGAGAACCAAAAAACCAGGACGGAGTATACTAGTAGTATGATGCAGGATGAGAGCATGGTTAATAGTATAGCCAACAACAGGCTATATGGAGTTGCCATGTCACATATAGTCAACTTAATAGCCAATATGTATAGTAGCTAGGTGCTAAGTAGTACTACTTTATTAATGCATGGCCCACCATACATTCTCACAATGTTTCTTGGAGTCCGTGTTGCAGCCGGCTGTTAATCTACAGCCCGCTTCCCTTCTCTCTCCTCTTCTCTCTCATCCAACTCAGCACAAATATAATTGTTTAATAATTATAGCCTGCTGACTGTACCTTATTATACTTGCTCTAAGGGACAGCCACCAGCTGGATCGACGTTTCATGCACGAAATTATGCATAGTACTACGTTCTTAGATGGGGTGCTAAGTCTTTCTTTGACAACTAAAGTTGCGTAAACTTCTCTCATTTAAGTGTTTTGCATAGGTCTGTGTGCTTCACATCCGTTCTTCCTGGGGTCACCAAACTCCTCTATCTTCTCTCTACTCCTACCTTGTCACATCAGATTTTTTTTGCATATGTGGCATGCTTAGCACCTGTACACCATGGAGGGGGAGACTCACCCCGGTCGTAGCGCCGCAGTAATAATGACTATAATGAGTAGTCAAATCACAAGGCCCCACCTTTCCATCAGTAACGAGCCGTCAAATCACACAACCACACCTTTCTAGCAGTAAGTTGAATCCGCTACTCCCTCATCCTCCTCGCCTCTCTGTCGAACCAACTAGGTGAGACTGCCCTGCCTAACGCGCGGGAAAAGCCCCGCCCTCCACTTTTAAATATAACTTTGTATCGATGGATTGTGCCATGGAGCAAAACAAAAAGAAAACGGTGGTACTACATGTAAACAACACGCACGTCGCGTTCGCGTCGCACCCCACACAGTCGGTTGGTCCGGCACGCCGCTCATGGTATGGAACGCGAGTCATCTTGCATTTGCACTCACATGTGGGACTGTAATTGAGCAGCCGACCATAGGCACACTCTCCCCCGTCCCTCAGGCCCCACGCGTCAGCTGAGTTGTACTAGAAGAGAGACACCAGCGATTGTAGTATGTACTAGAGTAGTGCTGTACACACGTCGTGGTCTAGACGATCCCTGCACGACAGGGAAGATCAGTTCGTCCATCCATGTGACCAGAGTCCAGCAGACGGCTGGATTGGCTATCGTGTACATATCGTGCAGGTCGTGTTGTACTGACATACGGCTGTAGTTCTGTTGATAAATCTAAAAAAAAGTAGGAGCACTAAGTATATTGCAATACCAATAAATTTTGAATCCATTCTCGGTATGAATACAAATCTAGTCCACTCACCCTAGGCGGCTAGGGCAACCTCTCCCCTCCCTGCTTCACCGATGAGCCGGTGGATTCACCCCTCCCCTCTTCCCACCGCTCCATTGACCGGTGGCGGGGAGGGGAATCCCGGTGCCTATGCTCCGGTTATTAGTTTATGTTAGGGGTTTTAGTCCTCGCACGCGCAACGCTCAGGCGGATGATGTCGGCGCTTCTTATTCTGAGTCTGTCTTCCGAGCTCTGATCCTCCTTGAGTTCATTCGTCTAGACATAGTCGATGGAACTCCGGCGTAGATTCTTGCTGTCTCCTTTGGGGCGGTGAGGTTAAGCTTTCTTGTCATCCGACGAGATTTGGTGTCATGTGCTTCGGATCAATGCGAGGGTTAAACAATGACAACTGCGTTCCTCCAGGGCGTTGGTTATTAGGGGCACATTGTAACATCCCCAGATTACCCCACCATAGTTAAGCTAATTAACTTGCCAGGCCATCATGATCATCTCCATTAAACTGCATTTAGAAATAATATGACTCTCAAACCCTAGCCAAATTCAAAATTCAAAATCCAAGTCAAAAATAAAACTCCTTTAATTAATTAAACAAAATAGTTCATAACATAGAGAATTTTCACTAAGTAATGGAAGAATTGAAACCAACTTCATTAGACTCATAAATAAAATCCTAGGAAAATAATAATGGTCCAGCAGCAAATTACTTGGCCTTTTCAATTTCTAAAAATACTTAATCTCTTCCAAATGTCCCTAAACTTTTTGTACAACACAATAATGTGGTGCATAATTTAAGTGCCAAGTTGCATATTTAACTAAGCTCATTTGGTGGTCCAAATCATTGCAAAACAGCAGCTAAAACGATAACAGACAAAAGAAAATAAAGGAAAAAGAAAAAGTGGCACTCCTCACTGGGCCTTAGGCCACAGCAGCAGGCCCAGCCAACCTCCCTTGTCTCCCTCACCTGCTCCCCTCCTCGGTGTCGCCTCCGCCGCATCCGGCGCGCGCTCCGGCGCCCTCGTCCAGCCACAGCGTTGGAGTAGGTTGGAGGAGGGGATAAGACCCCGCAGCCGTCCCCCTGCTCACTCCTTCCCCTCTCCCTCGCGTCGTTCCCCTTCCCCCACACCTCGCCCGAGCCACCACCGCCTCGCCGTCGTCTGTGCGGCCAGGAGCCATCCCGAGCCGTGCCATGGTGCCCAGCCGCCCCGTTGAGGTCGACTACATCGCCTACCGCACTGGACTGGGCTCGGAGGGCAACGCCGCCGCCGCCCTCATCATCTTCCCCCGCTCCGGCCGCCGCCATCCATCCCCAAATGTCGCCACTTCGGTGCCTCCCCGACTCCATCGACTGCCGCATCGAGCTCGTGGTGAGCATGCGCACCCAACCCCCTCCTGTTTTGCTTCGATTTCGAGCTCCGGCGACCTTTTTGACCGCGGTATGCTCCGGCCGCCGCGCGCTGTCACTGCTGCTGCTGGCTCCGGCCATCCCGCGGCCTCCCGCGGGCTTCCCTAGATGCGCCTGAGCGAGGGCAACCCCATGGTTCCCTCGGCTCGTCCCGCCACCGCCCGTAGCGCCACTCCGGCGAGCTCCTGCCGCGCCTGGACGTCGCCGGTTGCTAATCCCCGACCGGCTGACGTGGCCGTATCAATTAGGCGCTAATCCCCAGCCTAACTACCCCCCTATGTGTCTGACCAGTGGGTCCTGCCTAATTAATTAGCCGGCTAACTAAAACGGTTAGACTAAATAAATTACCCACGGCCCCACGTGTCAGCGTTGACTGGCCCCACACATCAGTCTCTGCTGACTGCACGGTTGACTCAGTCAACTGCTGACTGGGCACCCCCAGTCCATGACATGTGGGTCCCACTGGACCCACTTTCCAGTCAACTGGCTGGGTTGACCCATGTCGTCACCCTGACGTCACGCCGACGTCACATTTTACTGTTTCGGATAATACGTATTTAATAATTAGAATTAAATAAATTCTGAAATTCCAGAAAATGGTTAAAACTTTGAAAGATCATATAAATTAAACCGTAACTCGGATGAAAATAATTTATATATGAAAAATGATCAGAAAAAAATGAAGAATCCGAATATGTGATCAAAATGCTTGACCATCACACCTATCTGGATGAACATGGAACTTTTTGCCTGTTTTCAATAAATGAATAGTGCCTGACTTAGGTAAATAATTCCAAATAAATTCCTAAAAATATCTAAAATATTCATAGATGCATTATATCAACCCCGCATGTCTTTTAGGCTTGTCATGCATTTTAATTGCAATTGTATGGTTTGTATTTATTTGTTTCCTCTTCCCCTTTCTCTCCGGCAGACTCCGAGGCCGCTGATGATCCGGTGAACGCCTACCTCGTTGAAGATCCGTTTCTGTCTGCCGAGCAACCAGGCAAGCAACCCCCCTTGATGCATGCCTATATCACCTATTCCTTCTCCCTCCTGCTTGCATTAGAAATTGCTACTGTTCTGTTTTATCCTATATTGCTGCATAGCCTATTTTTGTAACTGTTATTTGATACCTGCCTGTTATCCGAGATACTTAGTATAATTTGGTTGGTAATCCATCGGTGGCCCCTCTTGTTTGTCCTAGTTGCCTCGCTTAGCTACTAGTGCCCCGATCGATGTGATCGTCGGGCTAAGACCATCACAGCACCGCACACCCCCTAAGTTGCTCGACTCTACAGAGTTATCATCGAGTGCCGAGGGTGATGCCTCTTATCTCACTCCCGATGTTGCCTCTGTAATACAGCTAGTTGGTCATGGGTTGCCGAGGGTGATTCCTCTTTCACCACCTCCGATGAAGCTACTGTCGGGTAACCCCGCAAGTGTGAATCCAACGAGGGTGATTCCTCCGAGTTCACCTTGACGGATACATCAAGTAGGAATCCAACGAGGGTGATTCCTCGGATTTCCCCCTTGATGCCTCGGACACACTGCTGCTTTACCTGTTGCCCTTATTGTTACTGTTGATGTGGGACTGAAGGGACAGGTGGTACCACCCCGGTAGAGGTGGACCTGAGATCCCGACAGCCCCTGGGAAGTCGGGTTGACCTGGAGGGCACCCGCGAGATAATTACGAGGCGCGGCCGGGCAGGCAGAGACCACCCTAGAGAGGTATGGGCCTGGCCCTTGCTGCACTTCCTCGAGATGGGGCGACAGGAGTGCTGATCGTCACCGCGCGCTCCTAATAAGTCACTAATGGATTTGGGTGTTGATCTGAGTTGGCCACTGGCCTATACGCACTACCACCACGTGGGATAATGGTTTAATGGGGCCCTCTACGCCGTATGTATCAGCCGAAAGCTCCGTCAGACGTCCAGTTCAGCATTGCGGCGTGTTCGGGCAGGTGCCATCCAGGACAGAGGTGGTGCTTATTTCCGTTCACCCACGCAACGACCCGGAGTGCAAAGGGCGATGGGCCCAAGACCCCTGAGCACTTAGGATGTAGACCGGCGGGAACCTCTCTGCTGAGCCTAGGTAGGACTGCGTCGTGTCGATTACCCAAGGTCGGGCATTACCCAGCAAGTGTGTCCGGCCAGATGTAATTGAGCGTGTTGGGTAACAGTAGTGCACCCCTGCAGGGATGATATATCTATTCGAATAGCCGTGTCCACGGTAATAGGACGCTCAGTGTTGTATCCCGATCTACTACTACTTGAACTGGATACTTTTTAAATTATTGTAAGCTACGGGATCGCTTTCTCGCAGGGAGTCGAGGAAGGATCTCTAGGCTTTGCTACAACATGCTTGCTACTTTAATCATGTACTAATCTGCACTCTTCTAATGCTGCAAGACGCTGAAGATGCTAGTCTTTGATAGGCTAAGCCTTTCTCTCTATTTTGGCATTTCTGCAGTCTAGTCCACATATACAGCCTCCCTTTGATAATGTTGCATAAATAGAATAGATCTGATGTAAGTCTTGCTGAGTACTTTGGATGAGTACTCACGGTTGCTTTGCTTCCCATTTTCCGCCATGCCCGATTGCTGCGATCAGATGGCGGAGCCCAGGAGTCAGCTGCCCCAGATGCCGGCTACTACTACTACCCCGCTGGAGAGTACTACTATGAGGAGCCCGCCGACGGCCAGGAGTAGATAGGAGGCACCCAGGCAGGAGGCATGCGCCTTTCGATCTGTTGTTTTTATTTAGCCCCGCCTGTTAAGGCCTATCTGTTTAACTCTTATGTATGTACTCACATATCTAACATGTTCGCTGTTGCTTGTATGACTTAAGCTTATGTATTCAAGCCCTCGAGGCCCTGGCTTGTAATATAAGCTTGTATGTCTTTTATTTGTGTTTAGAGTTGTGTTGTGATATCTTCAAGTGAGTCCTTAGGCTTGATCGTGTGCATTTGCGTGTATGGTTAGTGCACGATTAAGTCGAGGGCGTCACAGGTTGGTATCAAAGCCGACTGCCTGTAGGAAGCCCCTCTCCAACTCCTTGGCCGAAGTTGAGTCTAGTCTTCACTAAACGGATTTACTAACATGGCTGTGTGGCTTACGGGCCCACGTCGCCAATGGGTGGTATTAGGATCTTTTATTCCTCTTCCTTACTCTGGGACTCTGAAACCTCTTCTGTTCAGGTTAAATGATTTTGCTAACCCTAACATTAGGTTCTCGCGATCACATTCACCCGGAGAGCTGGATTATATGAAATCGTTCCTTTTCACGTATGTCATGCCTGCTTTTCCTTGGGAATGATATACACCCAATACTTGTGTATAATCACATTTTCCTTTCCATTCGTCTGTTTAATCAGATCATCACATTTTCTTTTTCGTTGGTCTCTTTAACCTTTCCCGTAATCTGGTTTTTTTTCAGAGCATTGATAATGCCCTGCTTAAGTCAACACCCCCAAATAAAACCTTGTCACTATTGTTGATAACATTCCGGTAACCATCGATGGACGAGAACCTTGCGTATTGGTTTGCCTCGCTTTAACGAGCAGGAAAATGGTTCTCTTCGTTCCCCGCCCATGGTACCGAAGTGTTGCCGACATAGCTGACAGACTTTCCTCTGACACCTCTTGTTGTCGTGACTGCACAAGATGTCACCGCCCTTCCTACTCTTAATCCACACCCACTGTAATTCCACAGGATCAAAAACTGACTCTCCTGCACATCCCTGTTTTCGAAGTATCCTTTGCACTTGGTTTCGTATGTATTTCTGCGAGCCACCTTCTCTGACATGGACTATTCCGTTATCAGCCGCGACATTTGTTCTACTCTGAACCCTTTTCACCTTTTGTATTAGTCATCGAATGATTGCCTGCCCGCTTAAAACTCCTGATGCCTTCTTTTACTGCTCTCGATGAATTCCCCAAGTTCCGAAACTCGAGAGATACATATGTATTTTGTTCATGAGTTAACCCCAGTTGATTTCCCCTTATAAAATTCCATCGTTGTCGAGATACCCATTATATTTTGCGTAAATACGATAAAGATTTCGAAGGAAGAATGAAAATCGTCATGACGCCCTGATACAGAGATATGAAGACATCAATCCGATGGATCAACCTTTTCGATGAGAACAACAAGACCAGAAGATTCGTTAGAATTTCGTAGCCACACCTTTTCCCCTTACCCTACCTCTTAAATCTCGGGCCGAGATATCTTCGAGTGGAGGAGATTTGTAACATCCCCAAATTACCCCACCTTAGTTAAGCTAATTAACTTGCCAGGTCATCATGATCATCTCCATTAAACTGCATTTAGAAATAATATGACTCTCAAACCCTAGCCAAATTCAAAATTCAAAATCCAAGTCAGAAATAAAACTCCTTTAATTAATTAAAAAAAATAGTTCATAACCTAGAGAATTTTCACTAAGTAATGGAAGAATTGAAACCAACTTCATTAGACTCATAAATAAAATCCAAGGAAAATAATAATGGTCCAGCAGCAAATTACTTGGCCTTTTCAATTTCTAAAAATAATTAATCTCTTCCAAATGTCCCTAAACTTTTTGTACAACACAATAATGTGGTGCATAACTTAAGTCCCAAGTTGCATATTTAACTAAGCTCATTTAGTGGTCCAAATCATTGCAAAACAGCAGCTAAAACGATCACAGAAAAAGAAAATAAAGGAAAAAGAAAAAGTGGCACTGCTCACTGGGCCTTAGGCCACAGGAGTAGGCCCAACCCACCTCCCTCGTCTCCCTCACCTGCTCCCCTCCTCGGTGTCGCCTCCGTCGCATCCGGTGCGCGCTCCGCCGCCCTCGTCCCACCACGGTGCTGGAGTAGGTTGGAGGAGGGGATAAGACCCCGCAGCCATCCCCCTGCTCACTCCTTCCCCTCTCCCTCGCGTCGTTCCCCTTCCCCCACACCTCGCCCGAGCCACCGCCGCCTCGCCGTCGTCTGTGCGGCCAGGAGCCATCCCGAGCCGCGCCACGGTGCCTAGCCGCCCCGTTGAGGTCGACTACATCGCCTACCGCACATGACCGGGCTCGGGGGGCAACGCCGCCGCCGCCCTCATCATCTTCCCCCGCTCCGGCCGCCGCCGTTCATCCCCAAATGTCGCCGCTCCGGTGCCTCCCCGACTCCATCGACTGCCGCATCGAGCTCGTGGTGAGCATGCGCACCCAACCCCCTCCTGTTTTACTTCAATTTCAAGCTCCGGCGACCTTTTTGACCGCGGTATGCTCCGGCCGCCGCGCGCCATCACTGCTGCTGCTGGCTCCGGCCACCCCGCGGCCTCCCGCGGGATTCCCTAGATGCGCCCGAGCGAGGGCAACCCCATGGTGCCCTCGGCTCGTCCCGCCACCACCCGCATCGGCGAGCTCCTGCCGCGCCTGGACGTCGCCGGTGGCTAATCCCCGGCCGGCTGACGTGGCCGTATCAATTAGGCGCTAATCCCCGGCCTAACTAACCCCCCTGTGTGTATGACCAGTGGGTCCCGCCTGATTAATTAGCCGGCTAACTAAAACGGTTAGACTAAATAAATTACCCACGGCCCCACGTGTCAGCGTTGACTGGCCTCACACGTCAGTCTTTGCTAACTGCACGGTTGACTCAGTCAACTGCTATCTAGGCACCCCCAGTCCATGACATGTGGGTCCCACTGGACCCACTGTCCAGTCAACCGGCTGGGTTGACCCATGACGTCACCCTGACGTCATGCTGACGTCACATTTTACTGTTTCGGATAATACGTATTTAATAATTAGAATTAAATAAATTCTGAAATTCCAGAAAATTATTAAAACTTTGAAAAATCATATAAATTAAACCGTAACTCGGATGAAAATAATTTATATATGAAAAATGATCAGAAAAATATGAAGAATCTGAATATGTGATCAAAATTCTTGACCATCACTCATATCTGGATTAACACGGAACTTTTTGCTTGTTTTCAATAAATGAATAGTGCCTGACTTGGGTAAATAATTCCAAATAAATTCCTAAAAATATCTAAAATATTCAGAGATGCATTATATCACCAAGCATGTCTTTTAGACTTGTCATGCATTTTGATTGCAATTGTATGCTTTGTATTTATTTGTTTCCTCTCCCCCTTTCTCTCCGGTAGACTCCGAGACCGCTGATGATCCGGTGAACGCCTACCTCGTTGAAGATCCGTTTCTGTCTGCCGAGCAACCAGGCAAGCAACCCCCCTTGACGCATGCCTATATCACCTATTCCTTCTCCCTCCTGCTTGCATTAGAAATTGCTACTGTTCTGTTTTATCCTATATTGCTTCATAGCCTATTTTTGTAACTGTTATTTGATACCTGCCTGTTATCCGAGATACTTAGTATAATTTGGTTGGTAATCCATCGGTGGCCCCTCTTCTTTGTCCTAGTTACCCCACTTAGCTACTAGTGCCCCGATCGATGTGATCGTCGGGCTGAGACCATCACAGCACCGCACACCCCCTAAGTTGCTCGACTCTACAGAGTCATCATCGAGTGCCGAGGGTGATGCCTCTTATCTCAATCCTGATGTTGCCTCTGTAATACAACTAGTTGGTCATGGGTTGCCGAGGGTGATTCCTCTTTCACCACCTCCGATGAAGCTACTGTCGGGTAACCCCGCAAGTGTGAATCCAACGAGGGTGATTCCTCCGAGTTCACCTTGACGGATACATCAAGTAGGAATCCAACGAGGGTGATTCCTCGGATTTCCCCCTTGATGCCTCGGACAAACTGCTACTTTACCTATTGCCCTTACTGTTACTGTTGATGTGGGACTGAAGGGACAGGTGGTACCACCCCGGTAGAGGTGGACCTGAGATCTCGATAGCCCCTGGGAAGTCGGGTTGACCTGGAGGGCACCCGCGAGATAATTACGAGGCGCGGCCGGGCAGACAGAGACCGCCCTAGAGACGGATGGGCCTGGCCCTTGCTGCACTTCCTCGAGACGGGGCGACAGGAGTACTGGTCGTCACCGCGAGCTCCTAATAAGTCACTAACGGATTTGGGTATTGATCTGAGTTGGCCACTGGCCTATACGCACTACAACCACGTGGGATAATGGTTTAACGGGGCCCTCTACGCCATATGTATCAGCCGAAAGCTCTGTCAGACGTCCAGTTCAGCATTGCGGCGCGTTTGGGCAGGTGCCATCCAGGACAGAGGTGGTGCTTGTTTCCGTTCACCCACGCACCGACCCGGAGTGCAAAGGGCGATGGGCCCAAGACCCCTAAGCACTTAGGATGTAGACCGGCGGGGACCTCTTTGCCGAGCCTAGGTAGGACTGCGTCGTGTCGATTACCCGAGGCCGGGCATTACCCAGTAAGTGTGTCCGGCCAGATGTAATAGAGCGTGTTGGGTAACAGTAGTGCACCCCTGCAGGGAAGATATATCTATTCGAATAGCCATGGCCATGGTAACAGGACGCTCAGTGTTGTATCCCGATCTACTACTACTTGAACTGGATACTTGTTAAATTATTGTAAGCTACGGGATCGCTTTCTCGCAGGGAGTCGAGGAAGGATCTCTAGGCTTTCCTAGAACATGCTTGCTACTTTAATCTTGTACTAATCTGCACTCTTCTAATGCTGCAAGACGCTGAGGATGCTAGTCTTCGATAGGCTAAGCCATTCTCTCTATTCTGGCATTTCTACAGTCTAGTCCACATATACAGCCTCCCTTTGATAATGTTGCATAAATAGAATAGATCTGATGTAAGTCTTGCTGAGTACTTTGGATGAGTACTCACGGTTGCTTTGCTTCCCATTTTCCCCCATGCCCGATTGCTGCGATCAGATGGTGGAGCATAGGAGTCAGCTGCCCCAGATGCCGGCTACTACTACTACCCCGCTGGAGAGTACTACTACGAGGAGCCCGCCGACGGCCAGGAGTAGATAGGAGGCACCCAGGCAGGAGGCCTGCGCCTTTTGATCCGTTGTTTTTATTTAGCCCCGCCTGTTAAGGCCTATCTGTTTAACTCTTATGTCTGTACTCAGATATCTAACGTTTTTGCTATTGCTTGTATGACTTAAGCTTTTGTATTCGAGCCCTCGAGGCCCTGGCTTGTAATATAAGCTTGTATGTCTTTTATTTGTGTTTAGAGTTCTGTTGTGATATCTTCAAGTGAGTCCTTAGGCTTGATCGTGTGCATTTGTGTGTATGGTTAGTGCACGATTAAGTCGAGGGCGTCACACACATGCACGAAGACTACTCGGTTGCCATCAAGAAGGTGAAGCCGGCTACGTTCGGACATCGGCGACATCGATTGACGCCTTTTGTACTAGTTTGCTCTTTGAGCTTTGATCCTCGTCGAGTTTGTCTGTCGGCACGTAGTCGATGGAGCTCTGGCGTAGATTCATGTTGTCTCCTTGGGACAGCGAGGTTAGCGTTTGTTGTCATATGGGAGAATTTGGTGTTATATTAATTAGGTGCCTTAGATCAATGATGAAAACTACGCCTTTGGGGCGCTGCGCCTTAGGGGCACGTGCACGAAGACTCCTTGATAGTTATTGACGAGGTCAAGCAGGCTCCGGTAGCATATATAGCAACGACAACGATGTGTCGACGGCTCTTTCTGACTGCAGTTGGTTGTTCGCTAGTCTCAGAATTTGGATGCATTTTTTATCAGAGATGCTATGTACTTGCAAACATTTACAATAGACCCGGTCTCCCTCAAAAAAGGTTGCGTATAGTTCATGTTGAAAATCAGAACAAAGATTGATGGCTCTTACATTTTTTTTACAAATGCTAAGATCATGAATTTTTAGAAATTTGATTTCCCTTTATGTTGGAAACAATACATTTCAAGCTCTAGCTAGCTATTCGAAATGTAAATTCTGCATGTTTTATAAGTATAGCGTGGTAAGCAAACAAAATGTACGGTGTACCCCCATTTAGATGTGTACTGCAAAAGCCACACATTACCTCAAATTCAAACTACTTAGTCCATGGATGCAATGTATTCGAACGGTGCCATCGACATCTCACATTCAAAAGAGTTCGAGCTTGTTCGTTCTATATTTTCACTCGTGATAATTTGACCCGTGTGGTTGTTCAATTAATGGAGGGCGGGGACCACAAGTGAACAATACAAAGTGCGACCTGGCTCGTACGCAATTTTAAACGATTGTTTTTATGGAGAGAAAAAAAAGAAAACTACTCCACTATATGTATATAAGCAGGAGCCTCCCCTCTTGCTTGCTAGGGTTGCTCTATTCACACACTCATCCTCTCCAGATCTAAACACGACGGCGGTGGCCACACTCTCTCTCTCTCTCTCTGCTCACCGCTGGTCACAGATTCGGCCGGATCCCCTCTGCCGGGGAAGGGGTGAAGGTGCAACGTTCACGCGGTCCTCGTCGGCGATGGAGCAAACCCACTGCCGGCGCATCCTGATATGCGTGCCTTGCCATTCTCTCCCACACAGCACCGGCTAGGGAGGGCCTTCGACCCAGTCTTCCTCGCTGCCGTGGTGTGGGTAGATCCGGCCTCCCGCCGCCCACCTAGCCAAATCCTGATGAACCTCAGGTATAACTTCCTTCGAAACCGTCGATGCATGTGAATCTTTTTCTACTTCTCAGCCCTCCTCGTAGATTGGCTCGATCGGTTGTTCCAAAGCCACCTAAATTATTACTATTAGAGGTAAAGCTAGTTCATGCAGTCGAATCTACGACTTGGTTCAAAGCGGGAAGAACAGGGGAAAAGTTCTGGCATGACTCTAGGACTTGGTTCAAAGAGGAAAGATTGGGGGGGGGGTAGTAGAGACTGGCTACCCAACCGGTCTTGGTTGAAAAGGGAAATAAAGGGAAAACAATGTACAAACTGGATATAGAACCAATCTACTAGTTGAAAAAGGAAAGAAAGTGGGGACTGGGAGACAAGTCAACAGAGTATTTCCAGCACTAGATTTGCTGCCCTCACATAGTAAAAGGTGTCTATAGTGCACAAAAATGGGACCAACCCAGATATCATGTTTGGATGTTTGTTTGCATCACCACTTTATGCATCAGGGGAGGTACATGGTGCTGGTGCACCCACTATCCGATGCCGCTGATAAAATGCAGCAATCTCACTGTTAAACGAACATGGATGCTTGATTTTAGTTGAACTGCACAAAAGCATATCCAAATTATAGTTGCACGTTCCACGAGCTTGACGACCAACCTTGATGTTGCTCAGTTTTAGAGCAACTAATGAAGAAGCTGCCAGCTCATGTGACCAAGTACTTCTTGCTAACTGCATGATGCAAATATTGCTTCATTTTAGGTGAACTGCACAAAAAGGTCGCATGAATATAGTCATCCATGTTGGTGACTGGTGTCAACCCATCTACTATGGCGTTGACTGCAGATATGGTTCCCATGGCGAGGTATGTTCCTTTTTGGTACTACCCTTTGCCAGAACGATCCTGCATGTTAACTCTACATGCAGCTAGTGATCTTGTCCTAATGTTTTGGCACTACCATGAGAAAGCAATAATGTTATGTATTATTTCGCACCTTAATCTAATGCCACTAATAATTTGAGGCAATGTTTTGGCATCGCTAGTGCCACTGATAAAATGAAGTATTAATATAGTTAAAATAGAGCTACTGTCGTTGCTATCATTTCATTTCCAATGTAGATAATGAAAGTGCTTCTCTTTGTTAGTACACGTTTCATCAAATAGTCCCATTCTAAAAGTAGTGACACGTTTAAGTATCTCTGCAAACAGGGATGCTTAATTTTAGTTGAACTGCACAAAAAAAGTGATTGGAATGACGCAAGGCCCTTCCTGGTTCATCACCTGTAGAAGGTGTATCTGGGAGAATTGGGTCGATGTGCCCTATCAGGCCTACCGTAGAGTCCACTCATCGGTCCCTATGATGCCTACCGTCGAGGCGGCACAGGGCCCCTCCCTCCCTTGCAGCATGGCGGGCGCCATAGTTTTAGTTGAATTGCACAAAAAAGAGATTGGAATGACTCAAGACCCCTCCTACTGTCGCACTGAATTTGTTCATAGTTTTCAACAAATTGCCTGCATGGCAAGTTATGATGACCTAAAGAATAACTTGATCTCACTAAGTCATCTCACACAGGTCAGTCCTGTCCTTCATCCACATCATCGTGCTTTGTCGTACTGTGCTACTGTTGTATTTTCTTTTAATAAACTTATTGTATCGCAATCTTTTCCCATTAAGAAAATGAAGTTGCTTCTATTTATTTGTGTATGTTTCATCAACAAGTGCCACTATTATATTAATCATGCTTTTTCATTATCTTTGCAAATAGGGTTATTCAGCTACATTTTAGTGGAACTGCACAAATGTTTGGATGGAACCCACATATGCAGAGTGTGAGTGCCACCATCTAAAATAACGTGGCTTCCAACGGGCATAGATGTTCGGATGGTTCCACAAGTTCTTGGCGACCAGCTTATGCAGAACATGTTAATCTACCGGTGTTTGACATGTATGGCCATAAACTGGACTGGTTTCAGTATTGCAGCAAATCCTTGAATCAAATAGCTTACATGAATTAGGTATATGGTTTGCTGGATATTGGCACTTCTCCAGGGATTACTCTTTTCTCAGAGAAGCATCAATCGATTTTTCTTTACATGTACACATTCTCACAACTTTGTTTTAGTTTTAAAGTTAATACTGGCTCTGGTATGTGAATCAATGAGATGCATAGCATGTTTGTTGTACTTATTATGGGAATCTTATGAGTTGGTTGTGAATCTTGGAAGCTGTGAAACACGGCATGATGATGCAGGCGACAACAACCCTATCAAGCTCTTCAATACTCCCTCCGTTTCTTTTGACTTTGACCAAATTTATATAAAAAAAGATCAACATCTACAATACCAAAGATATATGGTATATGAAAGTTAATTTCGTGATGCATCTAATAATATTGATTTCATATTGTGAATGTTGGTATTTTTTCCTACCAAGTTAGTCCAACATTACAAAGTTTGTCTTTGACTAAATTATATATGCAAACTAAAAAGAAATTTTTAGGGTGATAGGCATTTTTGTAAGCCTTTCGTTGGTCAGTACTAGGTAACGTGGGGTCAGTACTCAAGTTTATGTGGGGTTGCTTCGTAAGTGAGGGGTAAATTAGTTATTAGGATGGATCCACTGACAGCGCGCCGCCGCTCTCGTCCATTCCAAAAACACCCCCCGCCGCTCCTCTTGCATTCCAAGACCACCGCCGCTCCTCTCCTCTTCCATTCCAAAACATCCACTGCTTCACTTCCATTCCAAAACCACCGGCGGCGAGTGAAGGTGTTATGGAGAAGTAGATCGATGGAGGAGTACAACCGATACATGATGATCGCAGATGGCAACCCTGTGAAGCTAGCCAGGATGATGGAGATACAGTCTTGGTTTGACAACCAGCGGCAATTAGCGGCGACAGTGATGGCAATGGCCAAATATCTGAAAAAGAGTGAAAAGGCGGCGATCCACCCGAACGGAGTCACGCGGGAGTCCCTAGAGCTGCTCCTCTGGGCCATGGAGCAGATAGATTCGCCGAATCTAGTCGTGAGGCGGAGGTGGTGGGAGTATCGATCCAAGATCGAGCATCCAGAGGATCAAGGATCGAGCATCCACCCGGTGTCGTTTGTGAGGGTGCCGTGTCAGAGCGAGCCGGTGGAGTCTTCGTCGACCGTACCCAACCGCTAGAGGAGAAAAGCAGTTGGCACGATGACGCTTCCCCGCCGTTCACTTCGTCTCATGGGCTGGCGGTCTACCGCCGCCCCGTGAAGAAGGGAAGTGCCCCGACGAATAATCATAGGAGGAGCTTCGGGGTATCAGTATTTGCAGGTTGTGAATTGTGTTTTGTGTTGTGTATTTTGGGTACTTTCATATATGAACGACTTTTGAATTTCAGATCTTTGCAGTATTGAGCATATGAAGTATTTTCTGAATTCCAGAGATCTATTTTTAGTACTTTCAAAAATGTAGTTTCATATAAAAGTGCGGACCATGTGATTTTCAGAGAAGAAACTGCAAGTTTCAGTTTCAGATAAGATACTGCAAGTTTCAGAGGCAGAGCATTTATATCAACACGCCCTTTCTCAAACAGGGATAACATCATGTTCCAAATTTTATTCATGGTTGAAAATGGAACTAACAGCAAGCTAACAACATTCTGATCAACATTCATTTATAGCACATCTTCATATGATGCACAGTCAAAAATATATGCTATTTTCAAAATGCCCAGACAATGTTGAGAGTGCGAAAAACAGAGAAAACTAGGGATGAAATTTTGGCTAGTGTTGGAGGTGGTGTGTGTGGATGACAAGGGGAGACTCACATGTCAGTAATAGCAGAGGCAAAAAAATTGGGAATATAGGGGTAATCGATCCCGGGCCGAGCATGTGTGAGTAAAGGGGTATAGCTACTGGGCTACTGCGGCGTACTCAACAAGAATAAGGCGCGCAAACTACTACCACACTGCCCCGTCTCCCCCGGCCCCGTTCCCATCCTGTACGTGGAGAGGCTGATAGTCAGGGCCCACAAGGTCCATGGCCCTACGCAAGCAAGTGCCTCATTGGAAAAAAAAAGCTTTCTCTCGAAAATGGATATTCGTTTCTCCTAATGTTATACTGGCGTGGGTCCCACGGGTCTGTCAACGTAGTCAATAAACGAGATAAATTTACAACAAAGACTATCATCGGGGAGCTAGCAGGTATAATTTTTTCAAAGGGCGAACAAGTATCAGTTGGGTTGTGGCCTGCCCAGCCTAGGTTTTGTTTTTAAACATGCGTAGGGCGCAGCCCACGACATGCCGACACAGTGTTTTTAAACTTATGGTTTTGAGCTCCAGCATGTATCTACTAGCCCATTGGCCTCCCAGCCTAGGTTTTATTTTGTCTTGAACATCCGCAGCCCAACTTATGTTTTTTTGAAGAAAACGCAGAACTCTTTCCTATTTTTCTATATATAAGAATAAGAATGCCAGGTCCAACTTATGTTTTCCCTTCTAACTATATTATATATATTTAAATTATTTTATGTTATTATATATTGTTATCATATATTTAATAGATAAATATATATAAAAATATCCCACGTCTTATTAACTAATAAAAAATAAATGTTTAATAGAAGTTCGCAAGGAAAATCCTGGTTTTTTTTACAACGAAAATCCTGGTGATTGCGTACAAAAGCTTGCTCGGATTTAAGGACCAATGTAATAATAACGCGCTCATTTTTTTGAGCAATAACGTGCTAATTATCTAATTATATATATATATATATATATATATATATATATATATAATAAAATGCCCATCCCCGGTTTATTTTTTGATAACATTGCTCCGTCCAACCCAGCATTATATTTACAACAAGCCCAGCAAATTCGTGTATTTCGAGAAAGTGCAAATGGGCTGTGATTTCTAAGAAAAAATTAAATGGACCGCATAGATGCTACATTATTTGTTCACCCATCCCAGCAAATGGACTGTAAATTCTAAAAAACATGGGTTGAATATGTGCCACATTTTTGCAGGCTGACATGTGGGCCAATAGGTCGAAGCCCACGCAAGGTGTTATCAACTTGGTCAACAAATGATTCTGACATCCGTAGCCATTGGATTTACATGCAACAGCCGGCATGCATCTTCAATCTGTCGTCTTCTTCCTCCAGCGCCACTGGTAACGCCCGCTCCCGCCTCCGGCGGCTAGCGGCTCTGCTTAGCACGCCTCGCTGCGAAGCGCTACCCCACCGCCGGCCAGGCCATCCCTCCAACCCTCCACACCTCCTGTTATTCTCTGCAGACTAGAGCCCCACACCACACCAGAACCAGTTAACCCTCGTAGTCCTCTCTGTCTGCAACTCCACTGCTGCGTCTTCCCCATCTCCTGGCCGTTCATGTCAGGGGCCTCGTCGTCGTCCACCGCCTTGGTGCGCTCGGCGCGGCGTGGTCAACGTGGTCAACAAATGAGAGTCATCGGAAGAGGACTATACGTGGAGAGGCTGACAGTGGGGACACACCAGGTCCATGGACGCACTCATGCAACTGCCTCCTTATTGTGCGAAAAACAATTATTCTTCCCCCTAACAGCTTGGACCCACCAGCTACATCTTCTAACGCAAGGAAGTGCCTCCTTATTACGTGGAAAAAATGTCTCATCCCCCTGACAGCTGGGACCCAGCAGCTACATCTTCGCACACAAGGAAATGCCTCCTTATTACTGGCAAAAAAAATATTCCTCCTCCTGACAGCTAGGACCCACCAGCTATATCTTCGCACGTAAGGAGGCTGACATTGTGGGCCAATAGGTCAAAGCCTACGAAAGGCGTTGTCAACTTAGTCAATAAATGATTCTGACATCTGTAGTTGTTGGATGTACATCCAACGGCCGGCATGCATCTTCAATCTCTCGTCTTCTTCCTCCAGCGCCGGCGGGACCTCCTGCTCCCGCCTCCGGTGGCCAGCGACGCTGCTTCGCCTGCCTCGCTGCGAAGCACTACACCACTGCCGGCCAGGCCATCCCTCCACCCCTCCACCCCTCCTGTTATTCTCCGCTGACTGCAGCCCCAGGTCGCACCGAACCAGTCAACCCTCGTACGTCGTACTCCTCTCCGTCTGTGACTCCACTGCCGGATCTTCCCCATCTCCTGGTCGTTCCCGTCCGGGGCCGCGCCGTCGTCCATCGCCTTCATACGCTCGGCGCGGCGTGGTCAACAAACGAGAATCATCGGAAGAGGACTGTACATGGAGAGGCTCACAGCAGGGACCCACGAGGTCCATGGTCGCACGCAAGGAAAGTGCCTCCTTATTATGCTGGAAAAAAAGTTTCCTCCCCCTGACAACTGGGAGCCACCAGCTACATCTTCGCACGCAAGGAAGTGCCTCCTTATTGCATGAAAAAAAACGATTCCTCCCCATAATAGCTGGGACCCACTAGCTATATCTTCGCACGCAAGGAAGTGCCTCCTTATCCCCCAGACAGCTGGGACCCACCAGGTCGAAGCATATGTATCGTTATCTGTCTGGTCGCAAGCATGTACATACATGCTGGTCGATTGGTCTCTCTGCCACGATTAACTATGGCCCCCAACGTAGCAGTTCATGTAGCCCCGCCTAAATCGTGTACATGTACGTACAGCCACACAGCAAAAAATATGGTGACGTACATACATATACTAGCGGGGTCTCGAACGCGTACTCGCGTAGATGTACGGCCAGGGCTCGTGTACATGAAGAGAGGCAACGGATGCCAGCAACGACCTCCTGTTCATCGGCAGCCAACCGGCTGGGTTGGAATGGAGAAAACAACGTCGGGAGCCAAGCGACTGGGTCGGAATGCGTCCTGTTCATCGGGAGCCAACCTGCTTGGATGGAACAACCGAAACGGGGTCCTGTTCATCAACTCAGGGTCTGGCGTACCGCAAAACGGAGGAAACAACCTTCTGTTCGATCGCCTACGGTCGAAATGGGGTCCTGTTCATCGGTTGGGGGTCTCGCGTACTGCAAAACGGAGGAAACGGACTTCTGTTCAACCGCCTACTGTCGAAACGGGGTCATGTTCATTGGCTGGGGGTCTGGCGTACCGCAAAACAGAGGAAACGGACTTCTATTCAACCGCCTACGGTCGAAATGGGGTCATGTTGATCGGGAGGGGTCTGGCGTACCGCAAAACGGAGGAAACAGACTTCTACCCAACTGCCTACGGTCGAAACATAGTCCTGTTCATCAGGAGGGGTGTGGCGTACCGCAAAACGGGACTCCACTGGCTACTGTTCATCCACCGTCGACTTCCTCTAGCCTCCACCGGCTTCTATTCAACCAGCCTGCACGGGGTCCTGTTCATGCAGCCTCCACCGGCTACTGTTCATCTAGCCTCCACAAGGTCCTGTTCATCCAACACCAACCAGCTGGGGTATGGTGTACGTACCGCGGCACGGCCTCCTCGGGGTCCTGTTCATCCAGCGCCAACCGCCTACACGGTCGGGGTCCTGTTCATCCAACCCCCACCGCCTGGGGTGGGGCGTACGAGCGGGGGCAGCAGCAACGGGAACTGTTCATCTACAGCCAACCAACCGGCTCAATGCGTCTCGACTCATGTCTATGTGTATCGCGCGCACGGTAGCAATGGGCACTGTTCATCAAGAGGCGACCCAACCGGATAGCTATACGTCTCGCACGGGAGCTCGATCGGGTTCAGCAAGCAGTGATCGAGGGATCGCTCGGGTTCAGTTTGCAGTGAAGGGATCGCTCGGGTTCAGTTAGCAGCGATGGGATCGCTCGGGTTCAGTTAGCAGCGAATGGTTCGATCGGGTTCAGTACGTAGTGCGAGGGATCGATCGCTCGTGTTCAGTACGTAGTGCGAGGGTGATCGATCGCTCGGGTTCAGTAAGCGATCAAACGCCTCGCATCGGGTTCAGTTAGCGAGCGCCTCGCACACACGCGCGTGTACGAGAGAAACGTGCAAACCACACTGCATCGCTCGGAACCCGGCCACCCACCGTAACCGGGAACTCCCGGAAAATTTCCTCGCCCTCAGTTCTACGATGGTTTTCTACGTCATGGACGGCCCAAAGAATGTCATGCAGGTGCGTCTCCGGCCCGCCCAGGATGAAAAGCCCATTTTCTGTCATAATTTTCTGTCATAGAAGTAGGAGGCCACCACATCTATGATGATACGTGTTTTTGTCACAATTATTGTCATAGAAGTGTCACAACCATGACAGAAAAAGTTTTCGTTGGACCATAATGTCACGGATGTGTCATTTTTTTGTAGTGACTCCAGTAAGACACCGCGTGACATTTCCCCGTAGGGACAGACACAGGAGCAAAGAAGGATACATGCCGGTCAATCCATGTGTTCCGGAGCAGTAGCGAACTACCAGGGCTTAGTGGAAGCACTAGGAGGCATTTCCCTGTAAGGAAGTCTACCAAAGCAAATAACTAGGTGTCGAATCCCACACGTACCAATGCATTTCAAACATACATACAATATGCACGATATGTGTAGATACAACATGGCATCACAACATAACTCTACGACTCAAAGTATTTATTTAAGAGGCTCCGAGGAGCCATACATAACATGATATTACAATCATGGGTCTCATGACCCAACATACAAAGTCATACAAGCAACAGAAGCATAAACATATCTGAGTACAGACAAATACAAAAGAAAAAGGCTAAGAAGCCTGACTATCTATAAGACCCTCCAAAGGAACCAGACCTCTGTCTGGGATTCCCAAGATACTCGGTCAACATCAAACCCGTCGTTGAAACCACTAGTGAGACTAATGTCTCCTCTACAAAAACATGAATTAAGCAACCATGAGTACAAAGGTACTTAGCAAGATTTACATCAGAACTAACTACTTATGCATCAGGTATCAATGATGGGGGTGGTGGAGTTTAACTGTAGCAAGCCAGCTTTGACTCAGTGGCTATCCTGTACTATGACTACCAGTAATTTCTTTGAGGTGAGAAAGCGCACACGAGTCCACATATTCACCATATCAATACACCACGATGGATCCTCTCCCGTCTCCCTACAAGAAGGCCATCCATAGCACTCACGCTTATCTTGCGCATTTTTGAGTATCCACTTCAAGTTATCTATGAACCATATAAGTCTCCAAGTAGTCCATATCCGAGGACGCGGCTATTCGAATAGATCATGTTACCCTGCAGGGGTGTACTTCTTCACACATGCTCTCACCACTTACCACCATATACACGTCATGTATCTCGGCAACCTTCAAGCGGAAGCCTGGCGAGGGTGTCGGCCAAAACCTGACTAACCACGCAAGACTCTAGTCCAGGTTTATCGCCTATCAGAGGCTCAACCTGCAAGGGAAGTCCGGCCGAAGTTTCCATCATGGCCCCAAATGATGTGTGCAGGGTTCCCAGTCCACCTCGACGGATGGTACTGCTCTTGGTACACCGTGCCATGGTGCCTAGTCTATCCCAAGCCCACTTGTACCAGGTGCCACTTGGTAGACTACTAACACAACCTACAAACACCAGAAACTAGTTGCAACTCCTGGACAGAGATCAAGGCGATTAATAAGTCGAGAGGGTCAATTAAGTATCCCAATGTGTGGTAGTAACTATTCTTGGATAACATACATAGAACTCAGTTCCTAAGGACGGTCTCAATGAGACAACCCACCATGCACTCCTACATGGCCTCTCATCACTACCGTTACCAAATCGTGTTCACACACTTAGCTCTCACACAGTAGGACATGAACACAACATTCCAATTCATTCCCAGATGAATCAGACCTGACACAACTCTAAGCAATAGCAAGCATGGCAAAACAAGCATGGATGAGTAGTCACATCATGGCTCAAGCAATTCCTACTCATGCTAGTAGGTTTTACTAATTACTATGGCAAAGACGGGTCATGCAGAGGAATGGGTTCAACTACTGCAGCATGTGACAGTTGAATCATTGTTTTCCTAATGCAGTAAAAGAGAGCAAGAGTGAGAGAGTAGGATTGTATCAGAATGCTCAAGGGGGCTTGCTTGCCTGGCACTTCTGAAGATGATACTGCACTTCATCAGTGTCAACGGTCACTACGTCAGAAATGTCTGCTACCGAGAAGGAACAATCACCGGCAAACAACAAAGGAACAACATTCAATGCAATGCACAACCAAATGAATGACATGACATGTTAAGGTGCTGAATTGACCTAATGCAGCAGTAAGTCATTTTAATTGAAGTGGAATTCAAACCTATATCAAATTCCAAGTCCAAATCTATTTATCAAATTTGCTCTAATCATTATTTACCCTAAACAGTGATGTTAAGTTGTTCAAACATGCATGAACATGGCATAAACAGATTCTTTGCATTTTTCTGATCATTTTTCATATATAAATTATTTTCATTGGAGTTACAGACTATTTTCTATGATTATTAGGAGTTTTAAACATTTTCTGAAATAAATAAACCATTTCTGATTTATTTAAAATCCCAGAAACATTTACAGCGTCAGCCTGATCAAAACTGACGTCAGTAGGTCAACATAGTCAAACCTAACCAGTGGGGCCCACTGGTCAGTGGCACAGTTAGTTAACCAGTGCAATTAGTGTTTACTATGGCAAAGACAAGTCATTAGGGGCCTCAGGCCCACTGTCAGTGACCACGTGGGTCATTAGGTTAGGGTTAACCAGCGATAAGGCCGGAGTTAGGCTACCGACGAGGTGCCGAGATGGCGGCGGTGCTCGAAAACGCGGCACAGGGTGCTGTTTGACACGCGGTTGGGCTCTCTGAGAAGTTGGCGCTTGTGCGCATTGGATGGTGCGAGTGGTGGGTCGCGGGGCGGCCTGAGCTCGCCGAAAACAAGCTCGCGGCAGCGGCCGGAGTTCTCGTGGCGGGGCTGATGAGGCTGCAGGGCACAGGGAGGCTGGATAAAGTGCTCTGTGGGCTCCTGGGAACTCCATGAGTTCAATGGCGTGACGGGTTTGAGCAGAGCAACTCGTGAGCGACAAGCTCAATGGCCATGGCGGCGGCCGGAGCTCGGCCACGGTGGTAAGCGCAGTTAGAGGAAGAAATCAAGGGGGAAAACAGAGGGCTTCCACGTGGTAGCTCACCACGGTGACGATGCGGTGGTCAGCAAGGTCGGGGATGGCCTGGAGAGGACGAACGGTCGGCGGCGATCTCGGACGGCCGAGCTTGAAGACGATGGCGGTGCAGATGTTGTGGTGTGTCCCCAGTTGCGTCGATCGTCGAGGAGGAAGACAGATTCACGGCGGTTCTCTTGGACTAGCTGGCTGGGCGAGGGGAGCTCGGTGGGCGCGTCAGCAGCGAACGGCAGCGACGAGCGTGCTCGGGGATGCGAGCAAGAGGAGAGCCAGAGGAGAAGAGAGGAGGATTGGATAGGCCAGGGGGTCGAGGGGTTGCGTGGAAACACCAGGGGAGGCCAGGGGCACGCAGGCAACCAGGAGGTGGCTGGGCGCGTGCGCGCATGTGGCGACCACGCGCCCCTATCCTTCTGTCCAGAGGAGGAAGACGACAGGAGGAGGAGGTGGGCTAGGCCTGGCTGCTGGGCTACGTAGATAAGTGGCCCAGGTACTTTCTGTCTCTCTATGTTTTCTATTTTGTTTCCTTTTTCTATTTTTGCATCTTTGTTTTGATTTAGGAAAAATAGTAAACCATTTTTAAAACTCCTGAAATAAATTGTGGACACTATTTGAATTATTTCAATGGCCCACAAGTGATTTCAGAATTATTGGAGCATTTGAAATAATTATAGCATTTAAATGCCCCAATTCAAATACAATATGAGTTATTTCAAAAATCCAGAAATGTCCTAGAAATGTGTGCATCAGTTTTGACAGAGGTTTTCACCTTAGCCAAAAATTAAGAACTTTTCTGAAGGGCATTTTGGGTTCATTGAAAATATTTTATTTTGACCCTAGTTGAATTCCATTTGGTCCTAGGGTTTGAACATCCCCATTTCAACTTTAATTGAAATTTGAACATGATGCATGCATAATTATGCAATGACAAGCAATGACTAAGCTAGGGTTGTGACAGCAATTCTCTTGTTTATTGACTACGTTGACAATGGGGTGGGACCAAGATGTCCGGAAACCATTAGGAGGAACCATTTTTTTGGGCTTGTAATAAGGAGGCATTTGCTTGCGTACTGCCATGACCCTGGTGAGTCCCTACTGTCATCCTCTCCACATACAATCATCTCCTGATTCCTCTCAGTTGTTGACCATGTTGACAATGCCAGAAGGCGGTGCCGCGGTGAGGGAACCAAAGCGGAGGGATGGCCTGGCACCGGTTAGGGTACGGTGGGACAGCGATGCGTACGCGGCTGCGGAGCAAGCCACAGAAGGCGGGAGCAGGCGATCCCGCTGGCGTTGGTTTGGTTTGGGTGGCTAGAGCCTGGAGAAAGAACACAAGAGATTGAAAAAGCACGACAGACGTTGGATTGACATCCAACGGCTTAGGCTGCCACAATCGTTTGTTGACTAAGTTGACAAAGCCTTGTGTACGCGTCAACCTAGTAGGCCCATTAGTTAGCCTCTTAATCCGTGGTGGACAAATACAGCCCATTTAAAAATATAACTGCCCATTCCAAACGTTCAATCGGAAAGTTCAACATTCAGAGCAAAGTAACAAGACTGATTCAGAGATAGAGTACTGAACTTCCACGTTCACAACCATCATAGCCAACTTAACTATCTACTCCCACTAATACTCAAGTTTAGAATAACTAACAAACTCTTAGCTAACTAGACGATGCTGGCCACCATTTGCGGCACAAGCTAAACGCCAGCACCGACGTCCTCCTCCACGCCTCGGACTTGCCAGAGGTGCGATAGGGCGCGTTGCTCGCGCCCGTCGGCCCTTTCCATGCCGGCGTGGTCCACCGAAGCTTCGGCTTCTAAGTGGGAAACCCACTTGACGAGCTGGTAGTAAAATTCAGCGTCGCGCACGCGTGCGTGCTCGATAGCCTCTAGGGCTATTCGCCGGGCGCCGGCCTCCACGTAGTCGGCCCAGTTGCGGGCGCTCTGCTCGCGACACAGAGCGGCGGTGTGCTCCTCATCCTCCATGCTATGTTGGCAGTGCAAATCGGTGGTACACTACTCCTCCACCAAGTGGTCGCGCTCCAAGGCATCCTCATACTCCGCATTGCCATCTAAAGACCGCCAGAATGCCTCCTCCCTCCGTCTGCCTTCCAGTGAAAAACCGAACACTAACTCCGGTGGTGAGCGCCTCTGGCGGCACCTATTGCTGCCGCGTGGGGGCATCATGGACGTGGCGAGAGCGAGGGCAAATGGCGAGTGACGTCGGGCCGGTAGGGTCTTGTGAGGATAGGGTGCGTTGGGTGAAGGTGCCATTGGAGCACACCGGGAACCAGTAATTATAGGCGGACGGTAGGTAAACCGGCATGTCACGGGAAACGCGACGGTCATCAGAATTCAATGCATAAGCAGGCATGGCTTAGCACGCCAGCTTGCCGTGGAAAACTGGAAAAACTGAAATTATGACTGTACCGTACTCCTGTCCCGTCCCGTCAGTGCTGGGTCGCATATCGGCACGACAGTCAAACGAGTGCACTCCATTCATCCAGATGAGGTACGTGCGTGATCCGCTGGTTATTCATGTAGGATCGAGTCGGTCGGATAGTGCACGTGTAGGATCACAATAGCTAATGAACATTCGCTGGGAGAGAAGGCATTTGCGAACGTTTTTGCTGGTAGTTTGTTCAGATTTGCATGGCATTTTCTTCAGAACAGCATGTCAGTTTCTTCAGAGGAAGGCATTTTTATTCTAAAAACTGCCACCCTTGGATCTTGCATCGCAACTAAAACTACTAGGAGTGTATTAGTAGGCTAGCTAGTGATCGATCAGTAACTTGTAAACAGTGAGAGAAGAGAAATAAGGAACATGTTGGACCATTTGGTGCGAGAGGCATGCTAGGGTGTTCCGCCACAAGTCTACTCTTCTGTCCATCCTATTGTTCAACATCCAGTTTGAGCCGCGGGCGCAAAACATTTGGGTCACATCATGCCAGGAGAGTAGTGTCTTTGTAATTTCTGTCTCGCTTTTCTTTGTAAAAGCAACTGTGAACTCCTTCTTAATAAATGCATGAGGCAAATCTTTTGCCTTCGTTTCGAAAAAAAGAAAACATTGAGTGAATAGAAAAAAGGAACTGCTGTGCACAGTAGTAAGAGCCGATCCGCTCTAAATGTTCACACCAGACTCACAGGCCGGGCTTAGTAATATGTTCACATTAATAGCCCAAATTCACAACCAACTAGTAGGATTCCCATACATAAGATCAACATGTTTATGCATCTCAATGATTCACAGATCATACACAATATATCTGTTCTTGCTACTAACATGGATGCTTCTCAGGGCCAATATTCAGTACAGAGTGAATGAAAAATTTGTTTGTAAAGTCTACATTTCCTCTTGCACAAGTAAGTGGTTTCACCAACAGATGGAACCATGAGAATCAACCACACATGATGGAGGAACATCCACTGAAATATGTTATGGTCATCTGTCGATCACACGACTAGACAATTTTCGGAATTCAACTTTAAGTTTGGCAAGATGATGCCCATTGGATAATCAGACCAGAGCAATGAAGCACCTAGTGTTGGCCAATAAATAGTACAGTACTACTTTTATGCAGTCCAAGCAGTGACTATCCAATCCTTCTGTGTCTATTTTCAAATGGCACTGCATGAAGTGACTATCCTATTCTTTTGTGCAGTTCCACAAAAATTGAGGTCCCTGTGTTTGTTTGCCAAATAGCAACGAGCAGACATATGTTTGCACAAATATCAAGCAGCTAGTTAACATATACTCCACCTTGTATTTTCGGTTTAACCACGTCTCTGCTAGTGTTTTCCGCCTAACATCTGTCATGTTTTGCACTGGACAATTTGATACTGAATTGATTTGCTGGTACAGAGCAGAAATATAGCGCCTATTCTTCATCAGACCAAGGATATCCATGTTTGCAGGGATGGAAGAGGTGAAATCGATACAACCGAAAGTGAGCATCCAATCATTGATTCATGTCCTGCACCACCAATGGAGGTCCACCCCGGCAATAAATTTACATGCAAACCACTAATATTACTATCTAATGACAGTACAAAAACAGAAGCAAGATAGTAGTAAGATAGCAGAAACCATGTACCTTGGTAATGAACAGGTCATAGTGCCACCGATTGGATATAACTATTTGCAGAAAATAATGGTCATAATGTTGAACCATCTGGACTTTTTGTGCAGTTCCACTAAAATCGAGCATCCCTGTTCGCACAGATATTGAAAGTGTGATTAAAAGTGGCACTAGTTGAAGCATAGACTCACAAATTTAAGCATTCCAAATTTCTTAATGGGAAAAGGTAGCAAGACAGTTTCTAACCACCTATTCAAAGGAATAAACAAGGCAACAATGACGGATGTCATGAAGGCATACATAGTATCTTGTGAAAGATTGAACCATTGCAGACCTTTCCTCTTCTTTTAAGAATTTTTTGTGCAGTTCAACTAAAATAAAATGCCATCACCGCCTTGACATTTCGGTGAAACTGTACAAAAATTGACTTACCATTACATCATGATGTTAGATATGTAATCAACAGGCAATAGAGACAAAAATGCAGACCTCCTCCGATAACATAATGAACATTAATTTTAACGAAGGTGTGACTAGCTTTGCCGGCATAATTTGAAGAATTCTACACTCTCTGTTCCTTAATATAAGAGGTTTTCGCAGTTCAATTTAATGTACCAAAACGTCTTGTATTTTGTAAGAGAGGTAGTAGTTTTCCTCTATTTCTTTCCTTTTTCAATTTATCGGTGGCATTAGACTGACTACGACATTAATTAAATGTGGCATCACTTTAGCAGTAGCATAATTTTACCGGTGGCATTACACTAACAAAACAAAAAGTGTCAATAATAGCATGGTGTTGGCTGTGTGCATCCTAGCTGTGCAGAGCCCGGTTGTGTGCTCACTGTGTTATGTATCTTCTTGATGCTCCGTTTTAAGCCAATAAAATCCACCCTTTGTCGAAAAAGTACAATGTACCTCCATGGACGCATAGAGTGGTGAAGCAGGGATGGTTGCCCAGAGCAACAAATATCCAAGCAGCATATCTGGATTACGTCCTATTTTTGTTCTCTTTAGCCACCTTTTAGCTATGTGAGGACAATAAACCTATCGACCTGGTCATTCTCTATTGCGTTGTCCTGCCTTTCTTTCCTTTTTCAACCAAGGGACAAGAGACTAGTTCCTCAGCTACTACTGCTTTTCCCCTTTTCAACCAAGATGCAGGTTCGATACCAAGTCTCTTCTACAGTACTACTTTCCCCCCTTTCTTTCCTTATTCAACCCAGACATGGATTAGTCTGCATGAAGTAGGGTTTCCTTTAACAGTGCAAATTAAGGTTTTCGTCTGCAAGACCAGCCGAGGCTAGTAACTTGGGGAGATGGGGCAGTGGAAAAACAACCGCATGCTGCGACGTGGACAGATCGGGCAATAGCACAAGGGTATGATTCGAAAAGAGGTAGCATACCAGAGGGTCGGCGGGAAGCGGCTTCTCTCATCGTCGTCCTCCTCCGCCGACACTACGGCAGCGAGCTTGGGGACGGAGGCCATCCAGCGCCGGGGCTAGGTCTGAGAAGACGGCCTTGTTTTCAGTACACGTCCTCCTCTTCCCCAGTGGATGGGATCAGGACGGATCTGTGGCCACCGGTGAGGAGGGGGAGAGAGTGGCCACCGCCATCTTGTTTAGATCTGGAGAGGGTGATAGTCTGAGAAGCAAGTGGGAAGCCCTAGCAAGCAAGCGCTGAAGCTCCGGCCTATATACTATGTACTATATTATACTTGGTGGAGTACCTCCGTCAAGGTTTTCTAAGTCCTGCGAGCTGGAGCAACAGGACCAATAAGTGGGGCAAATTAAGGTCTTCAATCTCTCTCCCATGCATGCACTTTCTCTCTCTCCTGCATGCACCCAATGGATAGCGTGCATGTAACGTCCGGCCTAATAAATCGGGACAACGTGTAGTAGTAATGCTTCAAAATTGAACTGCATGCCATTAAAAAAAATTAAGTCGAGAAATAACGCGGCCCGATCGCATTTTGCACGAGAAATGAGAAACCGAGTTTCGTTGACGTGTTGTCCCGTTCCAACATGTCAGTGAGAAGACGGCGAGTACTTTTGCATAATTTCCGAACGGACGTCAATGTACGGCCGGGTCGCCTATTCCTATACCGTGGCAACCATCCGCTCCCCGCTCGCCTCTTCCTGTACCGTGGCAACCGTCCACCGCCTCTTCCCCTTTCCCTCTCGATTTGGGAGTTGGAACTGCTGTCGCACACTCTTCCTCCCTCCATTTGCCTTGACTCTTCCTTCTGCCATTGTTCGTCTTCTCGATGGAGGGAAGTAGCACGACCCGACCCCGTTATTCTTGCCCCAATCTGACAGATGACGCGGTGGAGGAAATCATTGATCGGTGCGACGTCATCACTGCGGCTAGCATGGCAGGTTCGTTCAAGAACATTCTCGACTCAACATATAAGATTGTTACAAACAACCCATGGGTTCAAGAGCGGTTTGATCTCCCCTATCTTCTTCACTATGACCCTTTTCTCTGGTCCGGGGACGACAGAAGGCTGGACTTGCGCAAGTTGATGCCACTTGATAATGATCCGCGTGATGTTAAGATGCCATCTCTTCAGCGTAAGAATTGGGCAGGCGCAAATGGAGATTGGGTTGTTTATATTAGGGATAACTGCGAGTGGGAGCTTGTGAATGTGTACACTCGTCACCGGATTCCAATTCCAAAAATCTCAGACTACCCTGAGGTTGAGCACACCAATACTCTACGTACGTTCAAGTACGATCATGGTGACTGTCGTCTACAGAAGATAGCAATTTGTCGAGTTCCCACACGCTCTTGGAGTTATAGGAACTATTGTGTTGTCGCTGTCTTCGACAAGCTTGTTGCCATCTTTACTCCTAGAGGGATTGGATGGACATTGCTTAAAAACCAGTTTCTGTACATGAGTGGGTACTGTGATGCAATTCAATACGAGCATCTTGTGTTTGCTATCACCACTTGTGGCACTGTTTTTGCATGGGATCCTTTTTGCTTCGGTGCGTTTGTCTTCCACCTTAATTAGAATTATTTCATTCACCATGCATGCAAGTTATCCCTTTACTAATTAACCTTCAAAATTTTCAAGGTCCTGTCAACATCCCGCCACCGATTCTTGGAAACTTTTATAACCAAGGGGGAGATGACGATGGTGATGATCACGAGCATGAAGACAAGCAATACCTTCCTACTAGATGGTACCTAGCTACTTATTTCAATAGATCACCTCTTCTTGTATGTATATAGGGCATTGCTAATGTTACAGAGGAAGCGGGTAGTAGTATTGTCTCGCATGGTCATACTCTATGGACCTATGCCAACTTCCGTTGTAGGCTCTTCGGGATGGATACTAGTGTGCTAGCGCCAGAACCTTCTCCCTGGTTCAATATTGACAGTCTTGAAGAACACTCGCTTTTCCTTGGACTAAACTATCCAATGATGGTGAATGGCGATCGTCCAGCGCCTGTTTGCACAACCTTGCCGTTTATGAGAAGTAACTCTATCTATACCACCGACATTGCTGCTGTTGCTCACTACTCCAATGCAAGTATTGCTCCTAATATTGGCCGCTTTAGCCCGGATGGTGAGTCTTGCATTGGTCTCAAGATTGACAATACCACCGGGCCCTGGTCAGAGACTCGCTTCTAGTTCAAAGCAAGCGTTACCAACGCCGAGGATTGGTTGACGTGAAGGTCGTTTTCATTTCTTGTACGTGTTGTGTGAGAAAAACTTTAGTATTTACAATTTATCCTCGTTGTCGTTGTGCATTGTAGACTTGTTGTATGTAGTGTGAATGATATATTTGCATATGCATGTGATAAACTTACTTAATTTATGAGTGGATTTCGAGTCACTTCTCAGAGTGTGTGCTGCGACGCGGCAAAATACTTTTCACTGATAGTATGTGGGACCGAATGTCAGCAAACCGACGATGGGCACACTCCACGCGTCTGCCGGCTGGCTGATAAGAGAGGGAGAGGTGGGCCGAGCACGGACTCTAGGAAATTTGCTGACAGTGTGAGGTGGGCCGCCTAGTACTAGTGGTACCGAACTCCTGAAGAAATAATGTGTTTTTATTTTTGCAAGTTGGAGAGATAATGTGTTCGCTCTACGTAACGAGCACCTCGATATAGTAGGGTGGCATGTGACAAAACAAGCATTCATGTCTAGGAGTACGGCACACCCCACCACCAAGAGTCCCATCTGACACCAAATTTCTTGGATTCATGCTACTCCTAGCTCTTTTCTCTCCTTGTTTCTCTAACTCAACCATCGCGAGGCGGGCTGGGGGGGAGTTTCAGGTGATATGAAGCTGCACATGCTCCCATGATATGACCTTTTGAAAGCCCTCCGATTTGAGATCGAACGGTTGCATGCTGAGCTCCTGCAAGTTTGCAAAAAAGCCCACTAGGATCTGATATTTACGCATGGGTCTAGAATCTCGGCATGCGAGCATTCGATCTTAGATCCAAGGGCTCTCAGAAGCCGGTATCATGGGAGCATGGACAAGTTGGTTTGCCGATAGTCGGTTTGTTGAACTGTGATCCCACTTGTTAGTCAAAATGCAAGACAGCAAGCGTTCCCCCTTGAGCGGCATGCCAGACCAACCGTGAGGGGGTACGATGCGAACCGTGTGGGGGTCCTTTTGAACTTGTAAGTTGTAACATTTGGTTTTTCTCTTTGGCGTGACCATTAGATACAAATATAACGATTTTCCCTCAAAAAATCGAAATAACGATTAAAAACGCTATCACTGGGCCACCGCCGTCTTTTTTTTAGATCTGGAGAGGGTTCCGTTCCAACATGTCAGTCAGAAGACGACGAGTCCTTTTGTATAATTTCCGAACAGACATGTAGGCCGGGTCACCTTTTCCTGTAGCTTGGCAACCGTCTACTCCCCACTTGCCTCTTCCTGTACCGTGGCAACCGTCCACCGCCGCTTCCCCTGTTTCTCTTGATTTGGGAGTTGGAATTGCTGTCGCACACTTTTCCTCCCTCCATTTGCCTTGACTCTTCCTTTTGCCATTGTTCGTCTTCTCGATGGAGGGAAGTAGAAGGACCCGACCCCGTTATTCTTGCCCCAATCTGATAGATGATGCGGTGGAGGAAATCATTGATCGGTGCGACGTCATCACTGCGGCTAGCATGGCAGGTTCGTTCAAGAACATTCATGACTCAACAAATAAGATAATTACAAACAACCCAAGGGTTCAACGGCGGTTTGATCTCCCCTATCTTCTCCGCTATGACCCTGCTCGCTGGCGCGGGGACGACGGAAGGCTCTCCTTGTGCAAGTTGATGCCACTTGACAATAATGATCCATGTGATGTTAAGATGCCATCGCTTCAGCATAAGGCCTGGGTAGGCGCAAATGGGGATTGGGTTGTTTATATTGGGGACAACTGCGAGTGGGAGCTTGTGAATGTGTACACTCGTCACCGGATTCCACTTCCAAAAATCTCAGACTGCCCTAAGGTTGAGCACACCGATACTCAACATATGTTCAAAGACGATCATCGTGACTGTCGTCTACAGAAGATAGCAATTTGTCGAGTTCCCAATCGCTCTTGGATTTATGAGAACTATTATGTTGTCACTATCTTCGACAAGCTTGTTGCCGTCCTTACTTCTGTGCCTCAATGGATATTGCTTGAAAACCAGTTTCTGAGCATGCATGTGTACTGTGATGCAATTCAATACGATCGTCTTATGTTTGCTGCCACCACTTCTGGCACTGTTTTTGCATGGGATCCTGATTGTTTCTGTACGTTGTTTGTCTTCCACCGTAATTATAATTGTTTCATTCACCATGCATGCCAGTTATCCCTGTACTAATTAACCTTTTTTGCGGGGTCCCGTACTAATTAACCTTCTTGTGTTTCCAAGGTCCTGCTAACATCCCCCCACTGATACTTGGAAACTTTTATAACCAAGGGGGAGATGACGATGGTGATGATCACCATCATCAATAATCAATCAAGAAGAAAGTAGGCTGTTACCTCCACCGTGAGGGGCCGAACCTGGGTAAACCCTCGTCTCTCGATTCCGATCAACCCCGTTCAAGCTACCGCTCAATTGCGATGGCCTCACGACTAAGTCCTTTCACAAGGACATCTGCCGTGACAAAACCACGACAGTTGGCGCCCACCGTGGGGCTATCACTCAGTGGTGTTGAGTTCTTGGAGGGAGCTCTCCCAGGGATCGAGGGATATGCGATTGGCTGCATGACCAAGAGTCACCGCGGCAAGCTCTACAACGATGATTCAGGCTGGGGCCCAAAGGCCGACTAAATCAAGTATGGGTACCGAGTCCCCTTTGGCAAGATCCACATCTTCATCGGCAAAATCGGTGAACCAGGGCCCGAGCCGGACATCTGCACCGACATCATCGAGCCGGCTCGGCACACGTGACCCGCTCGTGCTCAAGCTGGTCGGAAGCACGTCTTCGTCGGCTTCACTCAGGGGGTCGACCTCGCAGATAACTCTGCGTTCGGCGGCGATACCTTTGTCTGCTCTGATGGCGAGTCGGCTCAGGACCCTTTTGACGCGCCACTCTGGGCTACCGTCTATATGGCGGGCACTGCTCTGGCTCTTAACTCCACGGCGGCTGGCGCCATGATTGGAACCGGCACCTCAGCGCCGGCTCCGGGAGCGGCCGGCTCAGCCATACCACCGGCTCAGGCTTTGGTGGAATTAGCAGCCACCTTGCCAACACTCCTTGAGACGCCGATGACTGCGGAAAATCAGGCAGAACGCAATGCAGAGGTGACCAAGCTTCGTGAACAAATGGCTAAGGTCTAGGCAGACATCAACGCCGAAAACGCTCGCTTGGTGGAGCTACAGACTCAGGTCCGTAATGAGGTAGAACACCTAAAACTGAAGCCTGGCGCATGGGTCTCTGTCAGAATGCCTTAGAGGCGGTTCATCAGAGGAGACATATGAGTTGTCTGCCGCCCGACTTTGAGCCCATGCGTCTGTTCAACACACCACAAGACACACCTGTTCTAGGGGCTGGGACGGGTGCCCCGGAAGCACCGGTTGTACCCCAATTAACCCGGGCCGTACCCTCAAACGAAGGCAGACAGCCGCCGCCGGTTCAACCTCACCAGCTGGTTCAACAGCACCAGGACGAGCCGGCCTCGCAACTTCCACCTGTTCAGACGCCTCTGCATCGTTTCCTTACACCGGCGGGTCACTTTTCCACCCCCGTTGACAATCTGTTAGCAGCAGCAACCAACTTCGTCGTGCTTCCGATAACAGGGAATACCGCAGTTGAGATTGAGGCCCGAAATGCCATTGAGATGTTAAAGACTGTGGTCGCCCAGTAAGCAAACTACTCCTACAGTCAGCAACGGCTTCACTCTACCCCGCATCCGAGCCGCAGCAGGAGCTGGCATGTGGAGTCACCGGCAGTATCCAGCAGTGCACGTCTGCACCGTGAGCAGCCACGTGACCCGCCTCGGCCTGGGGTTTCAGACGCTCAGGCAATTGTTGACGCGGCTCGGGCTATGCGGGAGGCAGAGGCAGCGAACGTGGCAGCCCAGCCGACTTCGTTGGTTTCGCAAGGTATGGGGTCAAGTACCAGAACCATTGGGATACCTTGCCTAGCGCCGGCTTTACGCAATGAGCGCATGCCTAAGGACTTCAAAGGCCCTCGCAAGGTTCCAAATTACACAGCTGACCTTGAGCCGGCGGCCTAGATTGAGAGCTACGAGATAGCCATGGACATGCTGGATGTTCGCGATGCTGTTTGCGCCAAGTACCTGACTATGATGTTGGAGGGACCAGCTCGTACATGGTTGAAGAACCTACCCCCTAACTCCATCAAGACTTGGGCAGAGTTGAAGGACCGCTTCATCAAGAACTTCCAAGGAACTTGCAAATGCCCAATGACGATTGTTGACCTACAACACTGTGTCCAATGTGAGGAAGAGTCGGCCCATCACTGGACGTGCCGGGTTGCAGACATCATCCACTACTCTGATTTGATCCTGGAAAAAAATTGCCACTTTGATCCCCTTGTTCAGAAGCTTGGGAGGCTCAAGCGAAAGGTCCAGGACATGGGCGAGCTCATGGATGTCCTTACTAGATATGCTGAGTCTAACACCACAAAAGATCCCAACCCGGATGACGATCAATCTGGCAAGGGCAAGAAAAGCAGTCCTGGCAAGGGTCACCAGCAGAATAGCTCAGGGCACAATGGCAATCATGGTAATCAGGGCAACGGTGGTAAGCGCAAAAATCTGGAAGGAGGGTTCGATTTGGTCGCTAACACCAACACTGGTTTCAAAGGCCAGAAGAGGCACAACTCGGGAAGACCCTATAATGGGAACAAGCCCCGTAGCTTCGAGGAGGCCCTCAAAGGCCCGTGTCCAAAACACAGCCTCCCTGATAAGCCGGCAAATCACTCCTGGGAAAATTGTTACATAATGCAAGCTTTCCGTAATCAGTCTTACCAGAGTCATCAGGGCGGCGGCGGAGGCAACCCGGGGTAGTCTGGAGCCGGTTCATCGAGCGGTTTCCAAAATCCAAGTTTTCACGGCCCTGGTGGCTCAGGAGCTGGCTACCAGAGTTTTGGCAGCAACGAAGGTGGAAATCAGCGTTCGGGGCAAGACAATCAGCAACAGGGCAATCACTATGATTTCCAGAGCAACCCCAAACAGTTGAATGGCAGGCAATATCACGTGTTCACAACTCATGCTGACAAATGTGATCGTAAACTCCAAAGGCGAGCCGTTAGGGTGGTCGAGCCAGCGGTCCCAGAGTATTTACGCTGGTCAGAACAGCCTGTTATATGGAGCAGAGAGGATCATCCACCCTGGGTCAAGAATCCGGGTTGCCTGGCTCTGGTTGTAGCACCACAGGTCGGTGGTTATACACTCACAAAGGTGCTCATGGATGGAGGGAGTAGCATCAACATCTTATACTATGACACCTTCAGGCGCATGAACTTGTCAGAAAAGCAACTGCTACCTTCCTCAACTATTTTTCATGGAATCATTCCTGGAAAATCTGCTTATCCTATTGGGCAAATCAAATTGGACGTTGCATTCGGTGACGAGTATAACTACAGATGTGAATCCTTGACCTTTGAGGTAGTCAAAATCAAGAGCCCATATCACGCCCTCTTTGGGCGACCGGCTTATGCTCGCTTCATGGAGTGACCCTGTTATGTTTACCTCAAGCTCAAGATGCCTGGACCAGACGGCACCAAAACAGTTGATAGGAATGAAAAGATCGCTCTCGAGTGTGAGGAAGGGGATGCAGCTTATGCTGAGTCGGCCTGTGCAGTGGAGGAGTTAAAGTTTTACTCTGCTAATGTTGACCCGGCTGATATGACACCCTTGAAGAAACCCACCACAGAGTCTGACCCTCCACTCAAGTTCAAGTCAGCTAAGGATACAAAGCAGGTTGATTTCATCCCTGGAGATCCGTCCTAGCAGTTCACTATTGGGACTGGTATGGATCCCAAACAGGAAAGTGCGCTCATCGAGTTCATCCGTGAGGATCGGGACATCTTTGCATGGAAACCCTCTGACATGCCAGGTGTACCGAGAGAACTCGCTGAGCACCAACTCAATGTGGATCCTAATATGAAACCTGTCCGACAATACCTCCGTCGTTTTAATGAGGAGAGACGCAAGGCTATTGGAGAAGAAGTAGCCCGGTTCCTAGCTGCTGGGTTCATCGTTGAAGTATTCCACCCCGAGTGGTTGGCAAATCCAGTGCTCGTTCTGAAGAAAAATGGCACTTGGCGCATGTGTGTTGATTACACAGATCTTAACAAGGCCTGTCCCAAAGACCTATTTGCCCTCCCCCGCATTGATCAGATCATCGACTCTACTGCTGGTTGCGAGTATTTATGTTTCCTGGATGCTTACTCCGGCTATCATCAGATCAAGATGGCCGTTGAGGATCAGGAGAAGATGGCTTTCATCACACCCTTCGGTGCTTTCTGCTATGTCTCTATGCCTTTCGGGCTTAAGAGCGCGGGGGCTACTTATCAGCGTTGTGTGCAGAATTACCTCCACAAACAGATTGGGCGCAATGTTCATGCTTATGTCGATGATATTGTGGTCAAATCTCAAAGGAAGGAGACCTTTTTGGATGACCTCAAGGAGACTTTCGACAACCTTCAGATTTACCAGATGAAGCTTAACCCGGCCAAATGTGTCTTTGGTGTCCCTACGGGCAAGCTGCTGGGTTTTCTGGTATCAAAAAGGGGCATCGAGGCTAACCCGAACAAAATTAAAGCAGTTACCACAATGACGTTCAGCGTATGGCGGGTCGGATCACGACTTTAAGCCGGTTCATAAGCCGCCTTAGCGAGAAGGCAATCCCACTTTACCAGATGTTGAAAAAGACTGACAACTTCGTCTGGAGTGACGCCGCAGATAAAGCCTTTGAAGCCCTGAAAAAGCAGTTGGCTGAGCCGCCCGTCCTGGCTGCTCCTATCGACAAAGAGCCTATGCTCCTGTACATTGCTGCTAATAACAAAGCAGTAAGTGTGGCAGTTGTCGTGGAGAGAAAGGAGGCAGGGAAGGAATATCCAGTCCAGAGGCCAGTCTATTATATCAGCGAGGTTCTGACTGAGTCCAAACAGAGGTATCCACATTGGCAGAAACTGGTGTTCGGTGTCTCTATGGCTAGTCGCAAGTTGAAGCATTACTTCCTGGAGCATCCTATTACTGTGGTCAGGTCAGCCCCTCTGGGAGACATCATCCAGAATAGGGAAGCCACAGGCCGGGTTGCTAAGTGGGCGATTGAGCTTGGCCCGCATCATCTTAAATATGTACCTCGAACGGCTATCAAGTCTCAAGCTCTGGTGGATTTCATCAATGATTGGACTGAACTTCAAGCCCCCGAGGAGAAGCCGGACAATACCTATTGGACGATCCACTTTGATGGTTCCAGGCAATTGGAGGGCTCGGGGGCTGGAGTCGTCATATCTTCTCCACGAGGTGATAAATTTTGTTATGTTCTGAGGATCATGTTTCCTTGTACTAATAATGTAGCTGAGTATGAGGCCCTCCTCCATGGTCTTTGTTTGGCTAAGGAGATGAATCTCAGCCGGGTCAGGTGTCTGGGTGACTCGGATCTGGTCGCTCAGCAGGTTTCAGGGAAGTGGGACTTCAAGGACCCTCTTATGCCGGCTTATCGGCAAGCGGTGACTAACATTGCGGGACACTTCAAAGGATATCAAGTTGATCACATCGATCGGCGGCTCAATGAGGCGGCTAATGCATTATCACGACTCGGCTCTCAGCGTAAGCCGGTCCCTCCTAATGTATTCCTTAATGTCCTCCATAATCCTTCTGTCAAGCTACCTTCGGAGGAAGATCTCACTATACCTGACCCAGAGGCTCAGCTAGTGGCGGCCCTTCATGCTATACCAGATTGGACAGTTCCTTATCTATGACTATCATTAACAGTGAGCTGCACAGAAGAAGCATCACATGTGTTTTCCAGCGTTGTGTTTCCCCTGATGAAGGACGAGAAATCCTCAATGAGATTCACTCTGGTGATTGTGGTCATCATGCCGGCTCAAGATCATTAGTGGCAAAAGCTTTCTAGCACGGTTTTTACTGGCTCACGGCTCACGCAGATGCTGAGGATGTCGTACGCAGGTGTGATGGCTGCCAGAAGTTTGCATGCCAGGCCCACGTGCCGGCTCAAGAGCTCCGGATGATTCCCATCACTTGGTCCTTTGCTGTTTGGGGGCTTGATATGGTTGGTCTGTTCAAACCATCCAAAGACAAGAAGACCCACCTTTTGGTAGTTGTTGATAAATTCACCAAGTGGGTTGAAGCAGAGCCAATCAGCAATTGTGACGCAGCCACAGCAGTCAAATTCCTGAAAAAGTTGATTTTTCACTTTGGTTATCCCCATAGCATCATCACTGATAATGGCACTAATTTGTCCAAGGGAGCTATGAAGCAGTTCTGTCAAAGGGAGCATATCCGGCTTGATGTAGCATCAGTAGCACATCCTCAGCCCAATGGCCAAGCAGAACGGGCCAATCAGGAGATTTTGCAAGGTATCAAGCCAAGACTCATGGTCCCTCTCGAGCGCACTCCGGGTTGTTGGGTTGAGGAACTCCCCTCTGTTCTTTGGAGCATACGGACTACCCCTAACAGATCAACAGGCTATACGCCTTTCTTCATGGTCTATGGCGCAGAAGCTGTTTTACCCAGTGATATCCGTCATGATTCCCCCAGGGTTGCGGCCTATGTCGATGCAGATAATGAGCAAGCTCGTCAGGATTCCCTGGATGCCTTAGAAGAGGAACGTGATTTTGTAGCAGCACGATCTGTGATCTATCAGCAAGACCTATGTCACTATCATAGCCATAGAGTTCACAGTTGTACCTTCCAGGAGGGAGACTTAGTGCTCCATCTGATACAAGAACAGACAGGTATGCATAAGCTTTCCCCTCCATGGGAAGGACCCTTTGTCGTCAGCAAGAATCTCAACAACGGGTCATATTACTTGATAGACCTACGTGAACGCAATAAGTTATGTACATCAGAGGAGGAGGCCAACAGGCCTTGGAATATTGCTCATCTCTGACCTTATTATACTTAAAGCCATTGGCTCCAGCTTATTGTACATACATCTGTGTATATTTTTATGATCAATATAATAAAGCCGGCATCCCCGGAACTCGGGGCCTCTATCGTTTCGTCTCAAATATTGTGCATGAGTCTTTATTTTTTGATTGATCATTGGTCACTTGGGGGCTTCCAACTCATCGAGTTTAGCTATTAACATCCCTCTTGACCCGGCATATGCCATCATATATCTTGGTTAAACCTGCCTGTTTGCTCGATGCTACTCCACCAAGGTGACCCGGTGCACTCTTGACAGTCAATCGATTATGACCCTGAACTTGGCAAGGTTAAAACACCGGCTTAAGTCACGTGAGAGCCGGCTTACCGAAAGCTAGGACAAACCATGGGCTATCAAGCCAGCTTCATTGAAGCAAGACTCGAGCCTCGAAAGCCGATCTATTTTGTCGTGCCACAAACGCTGGCTTATAATTATACATCTCTTTTTATTACTGTTTTTCAGGATTCTCTCCTTAATCAGTGATGATAACGACCAAGTATCGCCGGGTCATAAATACATCAGATTATTTTGATCAAGGTTGTGATGATGTCGGCCATGGGTCGCCAGATGACAAGCACATCGGATTATTTGATCTAGACTGCATAGATATTGACTATGAGTCACCGGATCATGAATATATGACCCGGAATATCATTGCAATGATGGCTCATTGTTGCAAGCAAAAGAAAACTACAAGTTTAAGGATAATTGGCGGGTTAGTGAAACACCGCACCAAGTCAAAAAAATTCTCACAAAATATCTCCAGAGCATCAAGTGCACGATGGCACAGCAGCTGAGCAAGTATTTTTCACTACTCTATTACAAGCCCCAGCTGGGTTAAATATCAAAGTTTTCCAATTGGCTACTCGTTTACCACCCACCTACGAGGTCTTCGGGTTGGCATCTTCGTGTTGGCTTTCTGCATCAATTGCCGCCGGGTCAGCCTATGCTGGCTCGTCCTACTCGGTCTGGAGGTCCCTTGGAGTCCACTGAATACCGAACAAAGCTTGGAATGTTGAGTCATCGGTGATTATAGTAGACGAGTTGACGTCAGGAGCGAAAGTTTGCTTACGATGAGGTGGAGTCAGCACAACCGGCTTAAACTCGGGAGGGTTGATGCGCTTGTTATCCTCTGAGTAGCCTGGTTGATATTTGCCCAAGTCCAGCTCTTCTACCATTTGAGTCACCGCTACTCGAGTGTCTTTCACACATCGCGCAAAGTCCTCTTGCAAAAATTCGCTGCCATCAACATTGTATTGAGGAAAGCCGCCAACCATCTCAGTCGGATCCATCTCAGGAAGAAACGCTTTCGCTCGTGCAAGAACCATACCGGTCCCCGCACGAGCCGGCGACTTCAACCTCTCTTGGATCCTTTCCAGAATAGTTGATAAATCATCAAGCATATCTTTGATCCTCATAGGGGGCGATCCGGCGTCCTTCACTGCCATGATTGGATACATACCACCAGTATACAATTGCTCAATGTATGTATATATCGCCTTCAACTTCACAAGTGGCAGTTGGACAGCATTGTCATTTCTCCTACCTGCACAAGAGGGAACATATGTGAATAAGCCGGCTAGCCACTTAACCCGGAATTTGACTATGATCATCATATTACTTACCAAAGATGGCGACTGTAATGTTGGTTATGTGATGTTTCAAGGTATTCAGTTCTTGCACCATCGGCTCAAGTTGGCCTTCAGCAGCCTCTGCACGCTTTAGCAGTTCCTTCTTCTCTTCTTCATGGGTGGTTTTAAAAGTTTGCAAGTTTTCCTTGGCCAGAGCAAGTGATTCTTACAAGTATGAGGAAGATGACTTTGCCTTCTCGCGACGTTTTCGCTCAGCCTTCAACTGCTTTTGCAAGCTGTCAGCTTTTGACTCGGCCAGATCAAGCATATCCTGTCATCACAGATGCACATTTAGTTAAATATTCCAATAGTCCCGAGCCGGCGAGGTCGCACGACCCGGCACTTGGGGGCTACACTTAAATTTTTACACTTTCATGACAAGTCTCATGATGCTGCAAGCAGGCCCCACGACACTTGGGGGCTAATGCAAGACAATTTTTTCGTAACAATAAGAACCGGCTATCTCATGACGATGAGCCAGCCCTTGGGGGCTACAGGTCACTTTTTCTGCGGCATTTTGACTAAGATGATCTTTTGAAGAACCGACTCATTATTTTCATAACGACCCGGCCCTTGGGGGCTATGGTACCACTTTTCAACTTTCAATTATTTACTAAGTCTCAGCACAGTATGACTTACTGCGCTGATCCTTGGGGGCTATAGTGTGTTTGTTAAATTCTTAAAGCAAGTCTTATGCACACTCATATTTTCCTATGCCTAACACTTGGGGGCTACATAAATATATACAACACTGGAAGGGGGAAATTCTCCATACCTCATATTTTCTTTTGAGCACATTGATCATGCTCGCTTCTATATTCCGGCTCTCAGACACCCGGGTCAAATAGCTTTGATGGAGCTCATTTACGTTGAGACCTTCAAAGTTTGGAGGTTCTAGCTTCAATTTTCCTTTCTCAGATGTAGTCGGCTCATCCTTGGCTATAACTTTGGCCAAGGTATTTCAGGTTTCTGGCACCGAGTGGGCCTTTCCCATAATGATCATTTCTGCATCATCCAAATTGTGGGATGAGGGGATATTTTCGACCGCCTTCAGAGGACTGGAGGCTCGAGCAGGACTTCGCGGGTTGGTATTGTGCGCCGGGTCATCTGTGTTGCCCTGTTCGTCCATATGGACTGGCTCCACCGTCATCGGCTCATTTTGTTGCGCCGGCTCAACCCTTTGGTCAGGATTGTCTTCAACTGCGATTTCAGCCTAAACCTCTGGAGTCATCAACGGCGGGTCTTGAGACTCAGGGATTGCTATAGCAGAAGATGACTCGCCCACTTTTCTCTTCTTGATGGTCTTGGCCCTGCAGTTATATAAGTAAACTCGGGTTAAAGAAATAATTGATATGACAAAGTATGATTACCAAATGCTTACCCAGGCTTAATGACCAACGGTGGGAGCTGGGAGGCGGTTGATTCTCCAGAGGAGGGCGACGTCTCCTGATAATTTGAGTCAGAAGGATTAAGGGGTTGCCTGAAAAGACCGGCTCGTGGGAGAGATGGAGTTGGGCTATGAGGCACCTCAGTTCGATGTCTGGGGGCGACTGGCTCATCAGATAAGCCGGCGGTTAACTCTCCAGAGCTGCTCCGGAGTTTATGCTTGGTCGTGCTAACTTGCTGAGTTTTCTTCAAAAGAAATTTTGGGTCTAAGTGAGCATCTGGATGAGAAAAAGGTACCTTTCTGACGGCTCATCTTGTTCTCTTTGGGATTAAAGTTTCCGAGCTGGATGAGATTGAAATTACCTCAACATTGCCAGCTTGCCTCGGTGTCATCCTAAGAAGAAGGGGCGTCAGCAAGTTGAATAAAAGTCGACCAACTGAGTCGAGCTCTACCTCAGACTCATTGTCAGCAGCCGCTACATCAACATCGACCAGCTCATCCTCTGGCTCCACTGGTGCAGGGGCAGGTTGTCGAGACTTCTTCTTTTTCCAAAACCTCCAGTCTGCCCGCATTTATGATGAGTCGGCAATTAAGATTGAGATGATAAATAAGTAGAGAACAAAATAAGTAAGAAAGTGCAAGTACACTTACTTGAGGCACAGGGTTGGTCAAGCAGAAGGAAGCGAGCATGGTCTTGTTGCATTTCTCCTGGGACTCTCCCAGCAGTTTCTTTGTGGCCTTGTTAACTTCATCCTCAGACAGATTGACTTGGCTGAAGCATTGCACATCTGCTGGGTCATCAGTATAGTTGCACATTAAGTCACCCCTCAAGCTAAGGGGTTGAATTCACCAGCTTATCCAACAGCGGGTTAGATCGATCCCGGTGAGGCCATGGGCTATCAAAGCCCTTAACTTGGAGTAGAAAGGTGCAACTTGTTTTCGCTCTTCCTCCGATGGCCAACCCGGAAAGGCAACAGTAGCATTAAGGCGGTCTGGTCTATAACCCAGCAGGGGATTTTCACCTTGTGGAGCGGTATTTCTACAGTAAAACCAGGATTGGTTCCAATCCTTGGGATGACTCGCCAGTTTGGCTTCAGACAGTACAGTTTTTCCTCCTTTGAATAGAGATCCCACCAAGTTCTATACTGGGACCGTCTTTGAACTCAGTCTGGTGGTTGATGTAAAAGAATTCCTGAAAGAAAGGGACAGTTGGCTCTGTTTGAAGATATACTTCGCAAAAAACTTGGAATTGATAGAGATTGGTGATCGAGTTGGGGCCAAGATCCTGGGACCGGAGGTTGAAAAAATTGAGCACGTCACGGAATTTTTTTGACCCGGGCGTACGGAAACCCCTATTTAGATAAGACGACAACTTCTCCTTTTTTAGGTTGGGGGGGTTCTCTTCTTCGGGTGCACGCCAATCAATCTCCCCTTGAGCCGGCAACAGACCTTGACTCACGAGGTCATCCAGCATGAGGGTTGAAACATGGGATCTAACCCAGTTGCGGGCTTTGTCCGGCTTAGCCATGATAATCTGCTGAAAATTAAATTGTGAAATAAAGGTGATAAGCTGGCTAATTTTGATCTTGGGTTGCAAGTCGCCAGGTTATTTAAGGTTATAAGCTGGCAAAATAATAAGGCGGCAGGATGATGAGTCGGCATCAGTTATACAATGGTGTTTCGGTTTCCTGCTAAGTGTTGGACTGACTACAAACAGAAATCCAACAAGACGAGCTATAAATGTGGATCTGGAAAATGTTTTGAAAAAGAAAAATAAATGACCTAAGTTAAGGAAAGGATACAGGAGCCTGTCCATCGATAGAGGTCTATTGAGAATATTGCTGAGGTCCTAAATGGAAGAAACGGTGTTGTAGCAGTGGTTTAAACACCTATTCAAATCATTCGAGTGGATTTAGAACTGCAGATAAGGGATAAAACAAAACCCCGATGAACTATGGATGAACTACTGATGAACTACGAAGATGGGTAATGAGCTGCTTACAGATCTGAAGAGAAGATCTTGGGCGCGTCGGAGCACGGCGGATGTGGCCAGAGCGTTTTTGATGAGCTCCGGTGGCGTCTGGAGCGGCGGAGAGGTCGCAGTTGAGGTGGCCGGAGAGCTCGACAGTACGCGGTGGCGCTTCAGTCGCGAGAAGCGGCGGATGCGAGGAAGAAGATGAGTGAAGGAGCGGTAAAAATGAAATAAGAAGGGGAAAAGGCAGGTGCGAAAACAGAGGCTGCACAGTAACTTTTTGAGTAAAGGGCGCCTCGATTCTCGGGCCTGATAGATATGCACAAAGATTCGTTGTGATGTCACACCCAAGTTCCATAGTTTCAGAAAGGTGATGTCATTGCATAAGGAAGCGAGAAATATCAAGTGTAAAAGTGCCACAAGCCGGCAATATCCCATGACCCGGCCACGAGACAAGCACAAGAGACAAGAGACGTTCTGGCTCGCAGGAAGATGATCTGGACTCATTATCAGTATGAAGATTAACATGGATAAATCCAAGTCAATCTGGGGGCTAATGTTGGGGATATAACCCCACGGTATGACCCGGCAAAATCATGGTCGGGTTGTCCAGTGGCGACTTAAAGAACAGATTCGTTATATGGGCCGTGATGACCAAGAGTTCAAGGCCCAGAAGGTGACTCATGAAGCGGACCGGCTCATGGCCCAGCGCCTGAGATATCGGCTTAGGAAAGGAAACTCCCTTACTTGGGAGGTAAGATAAGTAGGATGCAGACTAGGGCACGGGTTGTACCACGACCCAGACTCTGTTGTAAACTCAGGGCCTCGACCTGTATATAAAGGGGAGCCCCTGAGGTAGAGAGACTAAGTTACAAGCTCTCGAATACTAGGTTAGCCAAGTCGCACCCTTGTAATCGAGATCATCATCATCAATAATCAATCAAGCAGGAAGTAGGCTGTTACCTCCACCATGAGGGGCCGAACCTAGGTAAACCCTCGTCTCTCAATTCCGATCAACCCCGTTCAAGGTATCGCTCAATTGTGATGGCCTCGCGACTAAGTCCTTTCACGAGGACATCTGCCGTGACAAAACCACGACAGCATCCCAATTACCAGCCTCTCTCGTGCAATGACAAGTGAATAAACACTCATCTGAGAATAACCCGCTTAGCATGGAAGATACTGACCGCCCCCTGTCGCTCATTGAGCGGTACGGGCACACAAAACAAATGTTTATTTGAATGATTAGAGCTGGCACATGCAAATTTACTTGGAACGGCAGAGTAATACCGCATATAGGTAGATATAGTGGACTCATCTGGAACAACTTTGGTTTAAGGATTGTGGATGCACAAGCAGCATTCCCGCTTAGTACAGGTGAAGGCTAGCAAAAAGATTGAGAAGCGACCAACTAGAGAGCGAAAACGGTCATAATCATGCATTGAGAATAATTAACACTGAATACGAGCAGGAGTAGGATATAAACACCATGAACATAAATATCATGAAGGCTATGTTGGTTTTGAATCAACTACATGTGTGAACATGTGCCAAGTAAAGCCACTTGAATTGTTCAGAGGAGGATACCATACTAACATACTACATTACAACCATTTTAATGCATGTTGACACTCAAAATAAATCATTATCCACTCCTAGATATTTAAGAATGGCATGAGCAACTATAATCTCTAATTGTCATCATAAATATGTTTACTCATAATATGCTGAATCAAGATCGACCGAGCTAAACATATTTACAAAAAACAGAAAAACAAGAAGAGTTCATACCAGCTTTTGTTCACCGCATTCACTTCATCAAATATCGTCATTATTGCCTTTCACTTGCATGGCCGAATGATGTGATAATAATAGTGCAACTGTGCCATGGACTAAGCTGAAATCTGCAAATATTTTAATCAAGGGAGAAGACAAGGTAATATCGGCTCTTCGTTAGATCAACAATAAAACATATGAGAGCCACTCAACATTTTCATTGGTCTTCTCCCTACGACGACTCAAAGAAAATAAAAGAAATTAAGAGAAACGCACTAACATATTTTTGGAGTTTTTGGATTTTCTGAAGAAAGCAAATTAAAGAACAAAAGCGAAAAGCGAGAAAAACTATTTACATGGGAAAACTCCCAACAAACAAGAAAAGAAGAAACGAGAAAACTTTTTGGGTTTTCTTTTAATACTACGAACTAACTAAAGAGAAGAAAAATTGAAAAGAAGCGAGAAATATTTTTGGGTTTTCAAAAAAATTCAAACACACAAAAAGAAAACAAAAATAAAACTAACATGGATATACAATGAAAGAGGATGAACATTGACAACTGGAATGAATGTGTGGTACATGAATGTGATGTTGGTGAGAAATACGTACTCCCCCAAGCTTAGGCTTTTGGCCTAAGTTGGTCTATGGACACTCCTGGCCTGGATAATACCCATGGTAGTAGTTCAGGTTGTACTGGAGTGCAGCTGCCACAGCTTGACGAGCTACCTCGTTACGCCGAGCGGTCTCCGCCGCACTCTCGTACTGCTCAGCCTCCTCCTCAAGTATGAAGTATCTTTGTTTTTCCTGTAAGTTAAATAAGGCAGGAGCAGGCAAAGTAATATGGATAACATGACGCCTATTAAAGATTAGCTTGTAACGAAGTGGTGGGTCATTCCTTTCAAGGAACTGATGACATTCCATGGCCTCATAATCTAAGTAACTGGGTGGCAATAAGGTGTCATTTTCTTGTATGGGCACATTAAGATGAGCAGCTAAGCGAGTGGCATAAATTCCACCAAAAAGATCACCAACTAGGGCATTATTGTGCAAGCGACGTGCAATGATGGCACCCATATTAAAATTTCTATCCCTCAATACTGCACTCTTAAGAATGCTCAAATCAGGAGCGCATAACTGACTAGAGTCATGTTTTCTATTGATGCATCTACCTATGAATAGGGCATAACGGACATGCGAAAGGGCTTTTCATATAAATTGCAGATGACATCATGAGAGGTGCGGTGAGATAAATACTCGAATTTCTGTATGAAGGAATCAGTAAGGTCATGGTACTGTGGGCACTTATCTGTTAAGAAGTCTGATGTCTACTACGCAACTTTATTCTTGTAGACGTTGTTGGGCTTCCAAGTGTAGAGTTTTGTAGGACAGTAGCAAATTTCCCTCAAGTGGATGACCTAAGGTTTATCAATCCGTGGGAGGTGTAGGATGAAGATGGTCTCTCTCAAACAACCCTGCATTCAAATACAAGAAATCTCTTGTGTCCCCAACACGCCCAATACAATGGTAAATTGTATAGGTGTACTAGTTTGGCGAAGAGATGGTGATACAAGTGTAGTATGGATAGTAAAAATAGGTTTTTATAATCTGAAAATAAAAAAACAGCAAGGTAGCAAGTAACAAAAGTGAGCACAAACGGTATTGCAATGCTTAGAAACAAGGCCTAGGGTTCATACTTTCACTAGTGCAATCTCTCAATAATGCTAACATAATTGAATCATATAACAATCCCTCAACGTGCGATAAAGAATCACTCCAAAGTTCCTATTAGCGGAGAACATAAGATAGAAATTGTTGTAGGGTACGAAACCACCTCAAAGTTATCCTTTACGATCGATCTATTGAGCCATCCCTATAAGTGTCACAAACAGCCCTAGAGTTCATACTAAAATAACACCATATGATACGCATCAACCAACTCTAATGTCACCTAGATAGTCCAATTTCACCACAAGTATCCGTGAGTTGATTATTCGATATGCATCAAACAACTTCAGATTCATAATATTTAATCCACACAAAGAACTTCAAAGAGTACCCCAAAGTTTCTTATCGGAGAAAAGATAATGAAAACGTGCAACCAACCCCTATGCCTAGATCACCCAAAGGTCACGGTAATCCGTGAGTTGATCACCAAAACATACATCAAGTAACTCAATAGAATACCCCATTGTCACCACGGGTATCCACATGCAAGACATACATCAAGTGTTCTCAAATCTGAAATGTTCAATCCGACAATAACGAAACCTCAAAGGAAAAGATTCGATTCATCACAACAAAGATAGAGAGGGAAGAAAACACCATATGATCCAACTATATTAACAAAGCTTGCGGTACATCAAGATCGTGCCAAATCAAGAACACGAGAGAGAGAGAGATCAAACACATAGCTACTAGTACATACCCTCAGCCCCGAGGGTGAACTACTCCCTCCTCATCATGGAGACCGTTGGGATAATGAAGATGGCCTCCGATGATGACCCCCCCTCCGGCAGGGTGCCGGAACGGAGCTCTAGATGGGTTTTCTTTGATACAGAGGCTTGCGGTAGCGGCAGCAAAGTTCTGGGTTTATTTCTAGGGGTTTCTGTATTTATAGGATTTTTCAGCTTTGGAATCACGCGAAAAGGAGCTACGAGGGGCCCAGAAGGCAACATCACATGACCCCCCCAGGGCGCGCCATGTTGCCTTGTGACCTCCTCGTGAGGCTTCTGGTCCTTCCACGAACCTTCAGGGGTCTCTTTTGGTCCCAAAAAAATCGTCAAAAAGTTTCGTCCAATTCCGAGAACTTTTATTTCTGCACAAAAAACAACACCACGGTAGTTCTGCTGAAAACAGCGTCAGTCCGGGTTAGTTCTAATCAAATCATACCAAAACCATATAAAATTGTTGTAAACATGGCATGAATACTTCATAAATTATAGATACGTTGGAGATGTATCAGCATCCCCAAGCTTAATTCCTGCTCATCCTCGAGTAGGTAAATGATAAAAGAAATAATTTATGTAGTGTGAATGCTAGCATAGTGCATAAGTTTGATCAATGATAATTCCAATCACTTTTTCTAGCATCATAACAGCAACTCTTTCTCATAAAGCTCATCATGATAAAGTAGCAATCAATTCACATGTTATGGTTCAAACAATGCATTCTCTTGAAACTTAACAACCTATGTTCTTAGTCACCAAACAATTTCAATGCATCTCATTTTCAACAAAGTCTAAGTAAGAATTCCACATACCCAATTATCATATAGTCTTCTATGATTGCTAATACTCAAAGCATATTTTTAGAACAAATAGCATCCATCGAACACTGAGAAAGATAGGGGCTTGATGTTTCGCCTCCCAACTCATTTATCATAAAGATAATTGTCAACAATAATAAATCATGATCAAGTATATTTGAATGGCTATATGTGCCAGGATCTTTCCCCACCACATGATGCTTGCCAACTAGAGAATAGGATGGAATAAGAAGTTGACTCAACAAAAATAAATAACATGAAAATAAGTAGCATAAAAGTAAATAGAATGTCCCTTCGCAGAGGGAAGCAGGGATTTGTAGAGGTGCCAGAGCTCGAAGCTTAAATCAGAGATGAATACATTTTGAGAGGTGTACTTTTCCTGTCAACGTCACGACTGAGGATTCTCAATATCTTCCATGCTAAACACATTATCGGTGGTTCCCAAGCGGAAAGGTAAAGTTTACTCCCCCAAAACCATTCAAACACAAGCCATGGCTAGCCGAATCCTCGGGTGCCCTCCATACAATCAACTTCTTGGGGGAGTTTGTTTCATTATAATAATTTTTCATTTTCATTTTTTTGTAGGACTGGGCATCCCTTATACCAGCCTCTCTCGTGCAATGACAGATGAATAAACACCCATCTTGATAATAACTTGCTTCGCATGGAAGATACTGACCGCCCCCTGTCGCTCCATGAACGGTACGGGCACACAAAACAGATGCTTATTTGAATGTTTAGAGTTGGCACATGCAAATTTACTTGGAACAGGAGGGTACGTAATACCATATATAGGTAGGTATGGTGGACACTCATGGAAGAAACTAGGTTTAAGGATTTTTGGATGCACAAGTAGTATCTCTACTTAGTATGCATTTTTGGCTAGCAAAAGATCCTAAGCAAGCACCACATGTTAGAGGATCCATAACAATATAACTTCTATGCAAATATACCCAAACATAACTCATTACGTTGTCTTCCTTGTCCAACTTCAACCAATTTTCTCAAGTTTGAAAATAATTAATGGGTACTCACAATCATAAAAGATGTCCAAGATAATATATTTATAAGTGAAATTTCTCTTCCATATACTAATCATTCATGAATTGCTTGTATGACCAATATTGTGGTTGTCAAACTTCAATAGATTTTACTTTCTAAGCCCAATGTGAAATTACTACTAAGCATATGGAACATGGATAATTTCATATTTATGATATTCAATTCATTTCAATAATTCATTCGTAGGATATAAGTGAAGGACAAGAGTGAATGACAAACTACTCCAAAAGATATAAGTGAAGAACAATGAGTAGTTAAATAATTAAGTAGCTATGTGAAGACTCTCTCCAAATAAAGATTTCAGATCTAATAATTTTATTCAAACAGCAAAGGAAATAAAATAAAATGACATTCCAAGAATAGCACATCTCATGTGAAGAAGTAAAAACTTAGGCTCAAGCGAGACAAGCCGATAGTTGTTGATGAAGAAAGGTGGGACGCCTACCGGGGCATCCCCAAGCTTAGATGCTTGAGACTTCTTGAAATTTTAACTTAGGATGCCTTGGGAATCCCCAAGCTTGAGCTCTTGTGTCTCCTTAATTCCTCTTATATCACAGTTTCCCTTAATCTGAAAAACTTCATCCACACAAAACTCGACAAGAACTCGTGAGATAAGTTAGTATAAATCAATGCAAAACCTTATCATTCTCTACTGTAACAAATCACTAAAATTATTATTTAACATTTCATACTAAATTCCTCTGCATATTTTATACTCATATCCTCAAATAGAATCATTAAACAAGCCAACATATGCAAACAATGCAAATATAACAGCAATTTGTCTAAACAGAACAGTCTCCAAAGGATGAAGTAAGATCCATACTTAATTAACTCCAAAAATTCTGAAAATTTACCACACTGTAGAAAATTTATCATAGCTTACTGTGTCAAAATTTCAAGATTTTATCACACTCTTACATTTCTAGCGAATTTAAGCAATAACAGCAAACTTTTTGTTTTGAAACAGCAACTTATACACTTGCAAACTGAGCATGGTAAAGGCTATACTTGACACTTTTATTGAAATAAAACATACAAAACTTTTTCCTAAATAACAGCAAGCAAATCTCAATAAAATAAAATGACGCTCCAAGCAAAACACATATCATGTGACAAATAAAAATATAGTTCCAAGTGAGGTCACCGATAATGTTGAAGATGAAAGAGGGGATGCCTTCCGGGGCATCCCCAAGCTTAGACGCTTGAGTATTCCTTGAATATTACCTTGGGGTGCCTTGGGAATCCCCAAGCTTAGGGTCTTGCCACTCCTTATTCTCCTCATATCGATATCTCACCCAAAACTTGAAAACTTCAATCACACAAAACTTAACGGAACTTCGTTAGATAGGTTAGTATGATACTGGATAAATCATTCACTTTGGTACTGTCAAGACAAGATCCATAATTTTTATCACATAATTTCTACTTTACTTTATCATTTCCACAATTTACATCACTCAATATAAGCTATAGAAACGCTAAAACAAGCAAACTATGCAAACAAAACAGATTCTGTCAAAAACAAAACAGTCTGTAATGATCTGAACAAACACCATACTTCTGCTACTCCAAATATTCTGAAAAATTATGACAACGTAGGAAATTTTTATATTAATCATGTGTAAACATTTCAGAAGGTTTTGATGCTCCAGTTAATTATGGGAATTTCTGCACTGGACACAAAAGTTTCTGTTTTTGCACAGAATCAAGTCAACTATCATCCACACTACCCCAAAGGCTTTACTTGGCACTTTATTGAAAGAAAACATATAAAACATGAATACTACAGTAGCTTCATAATGTTAACACACAAAAACAGTAGGGGTAAGTATTGGGTTGTTTCCCAACAAGCACTTTTCTTTAATGCCTTTTTAGCTAGGCATGATGATTTCAATGATGCTCGCATAAAAGTAAAGAATTGAAACACAAAGAGAGCATCATGAAACATATGACAAGCACATTTAAGACTAACCCACTTCCTTTTCATAGGGATTTTGTGAGCAAACAATTTATGGGAGCAAGAATCAGCTAGCATAGGAAGGCAAAACAAGCATGACTTCAAAACTTTCAACACATAGAGAGGAAACTTGATATTATTGAAATATCTACGAGCATATGTTCCTCTCTCATAATAATTTTCAGTAGCATCATGAATGAATTCAACAATATAGCTATCACATAAAGCATTCTTTTCATGATCCACAAGTATAGAACTTTTATTACTCTCCACATAAGCAATTTTCTTCTCATTCATAATAATGGGAGTATCGAATGAAACTTGAATACTAAAAATTGTTTCCACATTAAAAGAGTAGTGTTCAGCAAAAGGGTATTCATAATTATGACAGGTATTATAATAATAATCATCACTACTTTTCATAACATAAGTATCATCACAATAATCATCATAAGTAGCAATTTTGTTCTCATCATAATCAATTGAAACCTCTTCCAAAGTAGTGGATTCAATATTAAATAAAGTCATGACCTCTCCAAATTCACTTTTATCATTATTATAAGATTGAACACCCTCCAAAATAGTGGGATAATCATTACCTAAAGTTGACACTTTTCCAAACCCACTTTCATTATTATTGCAATCATCATAGATAGGAGACATGTTATCATCATAATAAATTTTCTCATCAAAAGTAGGGGGAATAAAAAGATCATCTTAATTAAGCATAGCATCCCCAAGCTTAGGATAAACATTATTTGCAGCAAATAAATTCTCAAACATATCATTCCAATCAAACTTAGCATACCCAAGCTTGTGGGTTTGCATATCATTAGCATGATCACTATTATAATCAATAGTATGAATAGCACCAATAGTATAACAATTATTATCATATTCCTCCAAGTCGGTGCCATAAAGATTTTCAAGATTATAAGAAGTATCATTATCTTCCCAATCATAATCATCACAACAAGCAAAAGGCATAACAAAATCATCATCAAGTGTATCATCTTCCACAATTATTTTTGATTCACAACAATAATAGGAGCAACATTATTTGGGAGAGATACCTCTTTACCTCTACTTTTCCTTATTTTCTTCTTCTTCACCACATTATGTGTGGGTTTATTTAACTCTTTCGAGCTTCTTATTGAAGAGATTGGTTGGATAGGAAGCTCCTCCTCGTTACCTATTTCATCGTGAGAGAAAATAGGAGGGAAAGGGGGAATCTTTACCCTTCTATTAGTGTTTCTTTTATATTCTATTTGTTTTCCCTTTTTCTATAGTTGGCTATATAAGCATTCTCATTGCAATTTACCACACAAAACATATAGATTTCCTCTAAATTATTTTCAATGTCTTTTGTGAGAATGAATAATTCAAACCAACTATTTTTATGTGTCAATTCTTCACACCCCAAAAATAAACGAAGTTCATTATAAATTCAAGGGTGATCAACTTATTGCAATATTTGGACATGATTCGATCATGAAAAAGTATGCATTGAAAATTAAGATGACCAGCCTTATTGCAAAGTTCACAAGTAATAGGATGAAGAAAGCATAATTTCGTAGCAAATTTATCTATCACTTTAAGCAACCAATTGGTTTTATCATGTTTATGCTTCTTACAAAATCTATCATCTCTATAAGGCATGTCTTCACAAATTTTATTCACTCCACAAAAATTGACATGCTTATAAGAAACTTTTTTATCATGACTAGTGCAATCATCATTAGCATTATGGATATTCAAAGAATTCATACTAACAACATTGCAATCATGCTCATCATTCAAAGAATTTATGCTAAACATTTTATTAAATTCTTCTACTAACACTTTAGCACAATTTTCCAATCCATCATTTTCAAGAAAGATATTACAAAGATGAAGCATTTGAGGCAACCTCAATTCCTTTTTTTTGTAGTTTTCTTTTATAAAACCAAACTAGTGATAAACAAGAAACTAAAAGATTCAATTGCAAGATCTAAAGATATACCTTAAAGAACTCACCTCCCCGGCAACGGCGCCAGAAAAGAGCTTGATGTCTACTACGCAACTTTATTCTTGTAAACATTGTTGGGCCTCCAAGTGTAGAGTTTTGTAGGACAGTAGCAAATTTCCCTCAAGTGGATGACCTAAGGTTTGTCAATCCGTGGGAGACGTAGAATGAAGATGGTCTCTCTCAAACAATCCAACAATCAAATACAAGAAATCTCGTGTCCCCAACACACCCAATACAATGGTAAATTGTATAGGTGCACTAGTTCCGCGAAGAGATGGTGATACAAGTGTAGTATGGATAGTAAAAATAGGTTTTTATAATCTGAAAATATAAAAACAGCAAGGTAGCAAGTAACAAAAGTGAGCACAAATAGTATTGCAATGCTTAGAAACAAGGCCTAGGGTTCATACTTTCAGTAGTCCAATCTCTCAACAATGCTAACATAATTGAATCATATAACAATCCCTCAACGGGCGATAAAGAATCACTCCAAAGTTCCTATTAGCGGAGAACATAAGATAGAAATTGTTGTAGGGTACGAAACCACCTCAAAGTTATCCTTTCCGTTCGATCTATTGAGCCATCCCTATAAGTGTCACAAACAGCCCTAGAGTTCGAACTAAAATAACACCATATGATACGCATCAACCAACTCTAATGTCACCTAGATACTCCAATGTCACCATAAGTATTCGTGAGTTGATTATTCGATATGCATCAAACAACCTCAGATTCATAATATTAAATCCACACAAAGAACTTCAAAGAGTACCCCAAAATTTCTCATCGGAGAAAAGATAATGAAAACGTGCAACCAACCCCTATACCTAGATCACCCAAAGGTCACGATAATCCGTGAGTTGATCACCAAAACATACATCAAGTAACTCAATAGAATACCCCATTGTCACCACGGGCATCCACATGCAAGACATACATCAAGTCATCTCAAATCTGAAATATTCAATCCGACAATAACGAAACCTCAAAGGAAAAGATTCGATTCATCACAACAAAGATAGAGAGGGAAGAAAACACCATATGATCCAACTATATTAACAAAGCTCATGGTACATCAAGATCGTGCCAAATCAAGAACATGAAGAGAGATCAAACACATAGATACTAGTACATACCCTCAGCCCCCAGGGTGAACTACTCCCTCCTCATCATGGAGACCGCCGGGATGATGAAGATGGCCCCCGTTGATGATTCCCCCCTCCGGCAGGGTGCCGGAACAGGGCTCCAGATGGTATTTCTTTGGTACAGAAGCGTGCGGTGGCGGCTTCAAAGTTCTAGGTTTATTTCTGGAGGTTTCTCTATTTATAGGATCTTTCAGCATTGGAATCACGTCAAAAGAAGCTACGAGGGCCCCACAAGGCAACAGCACACCACCCCCCTGGGCGCGCGGTGATGCCTTGTGTGCACCTCATAAGGCTTCTGGTCTTTCCACGAAGCTTCGGGGGTCTCTTTTGGTCCAAAAAAAATCATCAATAAGTTTCGTCCAATTCCGAGAACTTTTATTTCTGCACAAAAAACAACACCACGGTAGTTCTGCTGAAAACAGCGTCAGTCCGGGTTAGTTGTAATCAAGTCATACCAAAACCATATAGAATTGTTATAAACATGGCATGAATACTTCTATATTATAGATACGTTGGAGTCGTATGAAAGTCCGTGAACTCGGCATTGCGTACGTACATATCAAACTCTTCCTTGATGCCGGATTGAATCATGAAGGAATCAAACGCCCATTCGCACGGTTGCACCGAAGCATCCCGCGGTAGTTCGAGGTCCGGCTCACGTATTCCAGGCCTTGGAGCACTCTTGCTTGAAGAACCACCATGGAACATTTTCCTAAACATTTTCTCCCTCTAAAAATTTCTAAAAATTTTAGTGGCTCAAAATAAAATTGAACAAAACTCAACAAAATTTATAGCAACTACTCCCACAAGTATCTAGAGGCTATATCATGCATGAAAACTACTTTGGACCATACAAATTCAACATGCAAGCTCATATACATGGTCACCAACAGTAGCAAAGTTTGCAAAACATAAAGCACTAGAACAAAAACTAATTGGAGCATTGGAGGAGTCACATACCAAGGAGTAATCCCCCAAAATAGTTTTGGAAACGGAGTTCCGAGCAAGGAGATCGAAAATCACAGGAGAATGAGCAAGAACATAGGCTTCGGAGCAAGTGATTTTTTCTGGAGGAAGACGAAGGCAGTGGGCTGGTGGATTAAGTGAGGGGGGCCCTGTGGGACCCACAAGCTCACTAGGCGCCCCCAGGGGGTAGGCACGCCCTGTGATCTTGTGGCTCACAGGTGCACCCCCCCGGAGTGTGTTCAATGCCAAAACTTCTTAAATATTCAGGAAAAAATCATACTTCATTTTCAGGGCATTTTGAGAACATTTATTTTTGGGCCATTTTGTTATTGCACGGAAAATTCAGAAAACAGGATAATCATGGCATTTCTACTTTGTTAACTTTAAATAACAAAGAGCAAAGGATAGGTACAGTAGGTTGTGTTTACTAAATTCATCAACCACATGCCCCTAAAAAAGGATCCATTAATAAGGTTGATCAAGTCTTATTAACAAACTATTTCCGAATGGCATGAAACCGAAGAATCTTCGTATAACACTAAGTTACCTCAACGGGGATATGCATCTCCCCAACAATGAGAGTTTCATATTTCTTTTTGACTGAAGGAAGAGGAAATTCGAAACCTCCAATAGTGATTGTTGCAATTTTTTCAATAATGTTGATACCATTCACTGAAGTTTGTTTCCTTGGAAAATAGATCGTATGCTCATTACCATTGACATGAAAAGTAACCTTGCTTGTTGTAATCAATAATAGCCCCTGCAGTATTCAAAAAGGGTCTACCAAGGATAATCGACATGTTGTCCTCCACGGGCATATCAAGTATAACAAAGTCTGTTAGGATAGTTACATTTGCAACTACAACGGGAACATCCTCACAAATTCCAATAGGTATAGCAATTGATTTATCAGCCATTTGCAAAGATATTTTAGTAGGTGTGAGCTTATTCAAATCAAGTCTTCTATATAAGGCATAACACTAACACCGGCTCCTAAATCACATAAAGCAGTTTTGACATAACTTCTTTTAATGGAGCATGGTATAGTGGGTATTCCTGGATCTCCTAACTTCTTAGGCACTCCACCCTTAAAAGAATAATTTGCAAGCATGGTGGAAATTTTAGCTTCGAGTATCTTTCTTTCATTAGTTACAATATCTTTCATATATTTAGCATAAGAAGGCATTTTCAAAATATCAGTCAAGCGAGTGTGCAAAAAGATAAGTCTAAGCATTTCAACAAAGCGCTCAAAGTCTTCCTCATCCTTATTTCTAGATGGTTTAGTAGGAAAAGGCATGGGTTTTTGAACACATGGTTCTCTTTCTTTTCTATGTTTTCTAGCAATGAAATCACTTTTATCATATCTTTTATTCTTAGGAGGTGGGTTATCAAGATCAACAGCAGGTTCTATTTCTACATCATTATCAGGTTCTTTATCATTATCAGGTTGAGCATCATCATGAACATCATCATTATCATTATCATTATCATTATCATTATTATTAGGTGGATGTTCATTACCAGATTGTGTCTCAGCATCAGAAATAGAAACATCATTATAATTATCAGGAGGTTTTTCTATCTTAGGTTCACTTGAAGCATGCAAAGTCCTATCATTTTTCTTTTTCTTTTTCTTCTTAGATGAACTAGGTGCATCAATATTAATTCTTTGAGAATTTTGTTCAATTCTTTTAGGATGACCTTCAGGATACAAAGGCTCCTGAGTCATTCTAGCTCCTCTAGTAACAACCCTAACAGCACGATCATTCATTTTATTATTCATCTCATCAAGTAAATCATTTTGGGACTTAGCAATTTGTTCGAGCTGAGTATGAACCATAGAAGCATGTTTACTTAAGCCTTTAACATCATTAGCAGTTCTAAACATCAAATCACTCAAACGATCTATCATGAAGGCATTGCGTTTCAATTGATTGCTAACATACATATTAAAGTGGTCCTGCTTAATGATGTAATTATCAAATTCATACAGGCATTGGCTAGCAGACTTATTATAAGGAATATCACCTTCATCGAATCTAATAAGAGAATTTACCTCTACTGCCTCTGTTGGGGTGTCGAGCCCATGTATTTCTTCGATAGGTGGTAAATTCTTAACATCTTCAGATTTAATACCCTTTTCTTTAATAGATTTCTTAGCTTCTTGCATATCTTCTGGACTGAGGAATAGAATACCTCTCTTCTTCGGAGTTGGCTTAGGTGGTGGTTCAGGAAATGTCCAATCATCGGCATTTCTCAACATATTATTCAATAGTTCTTCAGCCTGTCCAACAGTTCATTCCCTGAAAACAGAACCAGCACAACTATCTAGGTAGTCCCTAGAAGCACTGGTTAGTCCATTATAAAAGATATCCAGTATTTCATTTTTCTTAAGAGGATGATCAGGCAAAGCATTAAGTAATTGGAGAAGCCTCCCCCAAGCTTGACGGAGATTCTCTTCTTCAATTTGCACAAAGTTAAATATTTCCTGTAAGGCAGCTTGTTTCTTATGAGCAGGAAAATATTTTTCAGAAAAGTAATATATCATATCCTGGGGACTACGCACACAACCAGGAGCAAGAGTATTAAACTATTTCTTAGCATCACCCTTTAACGAGAAAGGAAACAACTTAAGAATATAGTAGTAATGAATTTTTTCCTCATGAGCAAATAGGGTTGCTATATCATTTAATTTAGTAAGGTGTGCCACAACAGTTTCAGTTTCATAGCCATGAAAAGGATCAGATTCAACCAAAGTAATTAACTCAGGATCGACAGAGAATTCATAATCCTTATCAGTAACAAACATAGGAGAGGTGGCAAACTTAGGATCATGTTTCATTCTCTCCATCATAGACTTTTCTTTAAGCTTAGCTAGTAATTTTCTAACATCATCTCTATAATTACAAGCAAAGATCTCTGTAGCTGTTTCTCCATCTATAACATAACCATCAGGTATCTTAGGCATTTCAACTCTAGTAGGAGAGCTAGGACTAATAGGTGAATCATAATTTTTAGAAGTTTCATCAATTTCAGCATTCTCAATTTCTTTAGCTTTAGCAATTTGTTCATCAAGAAATTCACCTAGTGGCACAGTATTATCCAGCATAGTACTCGCATCATCACAAGTATCATTTATAGCAGAAGTAGTATCATCAATTACTAGTGACATATCAGAATGAATAGCAGGTGGTGGTATCATGAGCCTACTCAAAACAGAAGGTGAATCAAGTGCAGAGTGTGATGGCATTTCCTTACCTCCTCTAGTCATAGAGGGGATGATCTTGGTCATAGCGTCTTTCAGATTCTTCATAGTGATCAATAGATATAAATCCCAAGTGACTCAATAAATAGAGCTATGCTCCCCGGCAACAGCGCCAGAAAAAGGTCTTGATAACCCACAAGTATAGGGGATCGCGACAGTCTTCAACGGTAGTAGTTCGCCCAAATTTATTGATTCGACACAAGGGGAGCCAAAGAATATTTGCGAGTATTAGCAGTTGAGTTGTCAATTCAACCACACCTGGAGAACTGAATATCTGCAGCAAAGTGTTTAGTAGCACAGTAGTATGATAGTTTTGATAGCAGTAGTAACAGTAACAGTAGCAGTTTTATAGTGATTGTAATAGCAGCAACAACGAAAGTAACTTAGCAAAAACCAATATGCGAAAAGCATAGGCATTGGATTGGAGATAGATAATTGTGTTGGATGACATTCATCATATAACAGTCACAACCTAGAGTGATACACAATAGCTCCAATTCATTAATGTAATGTAGGCATATATTCCATATATAGTCATACGTGCTTATAGTAAGAACTTGCATGACATCTTTTGTCCTACCCTCCCGTGGGCCGTGGCAGCGGGTTCATAAGGAAACTAAGGGATATTAAGGCCTCCTTTTAATAGAGAACCGGAACAAAGCATTAACACATGGTGAATACATGAACTCCTCGAATTACAGTCATCCCCGGAGAGTATCCCAAACAATTGTCACTATGGGGTCCACGGATCAGAACAATAACAAGTGCATATGACAAGCGGATAGGATCAAGAACTCAAATATATTCATGAAAACATAAAGGGTTCAGATCTGAAATCATGGCACTCGGGCCCTAGTGACAAGCATTAAGCATAGCAAAGTCATAGCAACATCAATCTCAGAACATAGTGGATACTAGGGATCAAGCCCTAACAAAATTGACTCGATTACATGATAAATCTCATCTAACCCATCACCGTCCAGCAAGCCTACGGAGAAATTACTCACACCCGGTGGTGAGCATCATGAAATTGGTGATGGAGGATGGTTGATGATGATGACGGCATCGAACCCCCCTCTCCGGAGCCCCGAACGGACTCCAGATCAGCCCTCCCGATGTAGAACAGGAGGTGGTGGCGGCTCCGTATCGTAAAACATGATGATTCTTTCTCTCTAATTTTTTCTCCATGAATAGGTATATATGGGGTTGGAGTTAGGGTTGCCGGAGTTTCCAGGGGCCCACAAGCCTCGGGGGCGCTCCCTGGGGGGTGGCCGCGCCCCTGAGCTTGTCGCTCCTGGGTGGCCCCCCCTCTAGTAGTTCTCTTCGCCAATATTTTTATATATTATGAAATAATTCTCCATAAATTTTCAGCTCAAACCGAGAACTTTTGTTTCTGCACAAAAACAGCACCATGGCAATTCTGCTGCAAACAGCGTCAGTCCGGGTTAGTTCCATTCAAATCACGCAAATTAGAGTCCAAAACAAGAGCAAAACTGTTTGGAAAAGTAGATACGTTTGGGACGTATCAACCACCTGCGGGTGGCATAACTATATGTATGAAAAGGGTGGTGTGATATTTAAATACCCATTTCACAAATTTGATGTGGCACATGCGCCTCGCAATCCGAACATCCCCGACCCCATAGAGGTTCAGGACATACGGAGTAGTGCCCCCCTCCCACACACACACACTTCGAGTCGGTGGAAGGGCGTCTCACCAAAACCTACTGTAACACGGACCGAGAAGAATCCACCTTGCATCTCTCTCGTTGTCAGTCGAAGTGATGGATGTCCACACGGCCCCGCAGATCCGATAACCATGCGGGGGAGTGCCCGAAGACAACCACCGCCTACATGTGGCCCAAACATATATATGTATGGAAGTGTTGTGTGGTGTTTGAATACTCAACGCACAACTTTGATGTGGCACCGTGCTTTGGAACCGAAAAGTCCCCACACGGAGCGAGGGTTCACGACGCGCAGTATGTCGCTCCCCCCGACCTTGAGCCGCTGAGAGGGATTCATGCGTACGCGTGTGCTCAAACTTTGGTCTGGAATCTTACCATGACCTACCGTAACAAAAACCAAGAAGAATCCACCTTGGTGTAACCTCTCTCGTTGTCGGTCGAAGTGATGGACGTCCATGCGGGCCCATGAATGGGCTTGCCGCCGATAGCACGAGAGGGAATGTTTGAATACGACCACCACATGCATGTGGGATAACATATGTATGGAAGTTTTGTCTCGTGTATGAATCCATACCCAATGTACAACTTTGATGTGGCACCTGCTTTGGAACCGGAAAGTCCCCACACGAAGCGAGGGTTCATGACGTGTAGTATGCCGGTCCCCCGGCCCCACTTCGAGACGGTGATAGAGGGATTTATGCGTATGTACGCGTGCGCTCAAACTTTGGTCTAGAATCTCACCATGAACTACCATAAAATGAACCAAGAAGAATTAATACACCTTGGTAATAACCTCTCTTGTCATCGGTCGAAGTGATGGACGACCACGCAGGCCCACGAATATGGGCTTGCCGCCGATAACCACGCGAGGGATAGTGTCTGAAAACAGCCATCGCCTGCATGCATGTGTCCCAAACATATGTATGGAGGTGTTGTGTGATGTTTGAATGTACCCAATGCACAACGTTGATGTGTCACCTGCCTCACAAACCGTAAAGTCCCCACACGGAGCGAGGTCCCTATATATGTAATCTTAGCATGACCTATACGCAAAAGAGAGACCGAAATTTACTCCCCTCCTATGTCAAATTATCCTCTCTTGCTGTCGGTCAAAGTGATGGACCAAGCGCGCACACAGATGGAAGCATCACCGATAACCACGTGAGTGAGTGCCAGAGGATAACCACCGCTTGCATGTGTGGGCCAAACATATGTATTGGAGGTGTTGTGTGATGTTTGAAAACCCAATGCACAACTTTGATGTGGCGCCTACCTCAGAAACCATAAAGTCCCACACGGAGCAAGGTTCACAATGCGTAGTATATGATGCCCCCCTCTTCTGTGCATGCTAAATATATACTCCTACCATAACACAAACCAAAATGAATCCTCCTTGGTCAAATTAACCTCTCTCGCTGTAGGTCAAAGTGATGGACCTCATGGACCCATAGATGGAAGCATCGCTGATAAACCGCGCGAGGTAGCTATAGGACAACTGCCGCCTGCATGTGGCCCAAAGAGGTGTTGTGTGATGTTTCAATACCCAATGCACAACTTTGATGTGTGGCACCTGCTTCGTAAACTGGAAACGCCCCACACGGAGGTTCACGACGCATATAGTTCCCCTCACTTCGAGCCAGTGGGATGGATTCATGTGTCCACACGCACTCAAACTTTGGTCTGGAATCTCACTATGATCTACACCGTAACATAGGCCAAGATGAATCCACCTCTGGCCAAATGCCTCTCGCTGTCGGTCAAAGTGATAACCTACGCGGGCTAACGAATGGGCGCATCACTGATAACCGCACGATGGAGTCTCGTCCGAGGACCACCACTGCATGCATGTGGCCCAAACATATGTATGAAAGTGTTGTGTAAAGTTTAAATACCCAATTCACGACTTTGATGTGGCACCTGCCTCACAAACCGGTCAATCCCACATGGAGGCTCACGACGCATAGTGTGTCGGACCCCCCCCCCCCCCACCCACCACACCGCCGCCGCCACTTCGAGGCATGTCAAACTTGTTCTGCAGTGAACATGTGACCAAAGGAGTGTTGTGTTAAAATTTGAAAAAACTTCAGAGATCATTCAGATGTTTTTATACATTGATTGATTTCCTAGGGATTTGATGTGTAAATATCAAATTTGAACTACATGCACAAGCGATAGTGCACCAAAATGGATTGGAAAATCATATGCGTGTCCTTGGGTGCATGTTTAGTCCCCATGCAAGAAATGGCAAAAAAATCAAACATTGAGAATCTTGATTTTTAAATTCCAGTAAATCCAAAACTTAGTTGAAATTCATGAAACTTGTCGTGGTGTCATGATATGACACCAATAGACTGTGATATTGTTTTTTTTGGTCAAATTCGAGACAAATTTTGATATAAGTTTCTTGCAAGTGATAGATTTTATTAATAATTGGAACACAATATCTCAAATGGTTTATTTATTTGAACCTTGGGCGTTAGGCTAACTATGTAAGGGCCATGCTTCGGTTAATTAATAAAGTGCCAGAATTACTCTTCAAAAAAAGAAAAATAATATACGTGCCGCCACGCGTCCCGTGTGCCGTGCGAGCAAGCGTGAGTTGACGGGACGCATGCGAGCAGTCCGCCGTGCAGGCAGACCGGGAGGCGTGCGAGCAGCTGTGTGAATTGATGGGAGGCGTGTTCGCTGCGCAGTGTCATCGGGAGACGTGTGAGCAGCTGTGTGAAATGACGGTAGGCATGCGAGAAGTCCGCTGCGCAGGCTCGCCGGGTGGCGAGCCAGCCCTTTGACTAGCACCCGCCTCGCTCCCACTTCTCCCTATTAGTGGCGCGCCCTAGCCACTGGTTATAATAGGCGGCCGCACCCCCCATTCTGGCTACACACACAATCCTCTCTCTTCGCCTGCATCCTCGACGCCATTCTCAGTTGTCACCGCCGTCTGAAGTGTATCAGGATGCCGACGAAGCGCACCATGGGAGGGAGTGCGGATGCTGGGGCTGGTGAAGGACAGCACCGCGTGAAGCCGGGCACAGAGGTTGCCGTCGCTGCGGACGAGGTCTCATGCGGGCAGCAGCGCGACCTTGAAGTCGGCGCCGCCGTCATGCTTCCCCAGCCAGAGCGGGAGGTTCACAGCGACCCCGACGACCACTCCGGCGATGACTCCGACGACCACTCCAGCGATGACTCCGACGACGACGGAGAACCGGTTAGTCATTTATACCCATTTTTTTGGCAAATTTAATCCTAGGTTTTCTCTTGTTAGTCCTGCCTCCCCCTATTTGGAATATAAATCCTATGATTATATGTTATCTGCAAATATAATCCTCCGTATAGGGTTAGTGATTAATTGTTAGTTCCGTACAAATGATTATTGATATTAATCTGACTAGGGTTAGTGTTTCTGCTAATAATTCATAGCCAGATCTTGAGAATTGATTTTTAATGTCCTACATATATGTTTGTGCCAAAAAATTTCAGATTGGTTTGAACATAGATGATTGTGCTAAAAAAATCGGACCAAAATCTTGCTAATAACACGTCTAGGGTTAGTGATTAATTGTTTGTTCTGTACAAATTATTTTGTGCTATTAATCCGACTAGGGTTAGTGTTTCTGCTTATATTTCGTAGTCAGATCTTGAGAATTAATTTTGAATGTCCTACACTTATGTTTGTGCAATTTTTTTTCCGATTGGTTTCAACATAGATGATTGTGCTAAAATAAATCGAACCAAAATCTTGCTAATAACACGTCCAGGGTTAGTGATTAATTGTTAGTTTCGTACAAATGATTTTTGCTATTAATTCGACTAGGGTTAGTGTTTCTGCTAATATTTCGTAGCCAGATCTTGCGAATTGATTTTGAATATCCTACATAAATGTTTGTGCCAATTTTTTTCCAGATTGGTATGTACATAGATGATTGTGCTAAAAAAATCGAACATATGATTGTGCAATCAGTTTGGTTGATGGAATTTTATGCTTCTCTTAGACCAACATATGATTGCCCACATCACACACAACTTATTAGCGCGAATCGTCTGTGTTACTTTCGGTCTTCCCACACAATTTTATATTAGCAACCGTTTGCCCGCAACACGCACAGCTACGTGCGGAGAGTTGGCCAAAAAATGAACACATACGGTGCATATTAGGGTGAATGTTTAGCGTGGGTAAAAATTTCAGGGTCAACCGACGAAGGAAATGTGGACCCACCCTGAAACTTGGTAATTTTCCCAGATTGGAACCGTGTGCGATGACTTTCATTGTACCGCGACACTTGTGTTCTGATTGGCCAGAACGCATCCCCACGGATCGCACCTCTGCACCGTAGGATGTACACAGATCGAACGGTAATCCGTATCACCCTCACACCGGAATGATCTTAATCACACACGGTTGGGTCTACCAAACCGTTGCCTCCGAAACGCATTCTGGCCTATGGGACAGAAAACCCTCACCACCCAATTCAAAAAGGAAAAAAGAAAACCCTCACCACCCCTCACGTCACAAAACCTCACCCCTGCCCGCCACCCCCCCGGTCCCCAGTCGCACCTGCACTCCTCCGCGACTCTGCATGTCACCGCCTATCGCCGCGGCAACCACTTAGCTCGACGCCTGTCGCCGCCGTCGGCTGCCAGCAAACCCCACCGCATTTTGCCACTGCCGCTTGCCGCCGCCTATCGCCACCGACTTTCTTGACGTGGCTCACCGTCGACCCAGCTCCGCCCGATTGGGGAATCTGCGGTATTGGAGCTTTTTCTCACGGAGAACCAAGTAACTAATTTACTGAAATATTTGATCATCTCTTATCCCAGTCCGTCTGCCCCTTTTAATCACCCGGCCGAAATCGCCGTGAATTCATTTTTCTTCTAGCTGATTTGAGGGTTTTCTTTCATTCATACAGTGTACAGTGCAAGGACACATCAGGCCTATGTGGCCTCGGCCAGACAGCCGAGGAGTTCCATCTCATCGTACCATCTGACTTCAGGAAGCGCACGGTATGTTCAATCTCACCCTACCTCAGTTGGCATGGCCTAGTTTTCTGAACATATAGTATATATTGCTACATTTGGATAAAAGGTGCCACATGCAGCATATACGTCAAAGGTTTTTTTTCTTCTTTCTATATTAGGCAAATTAATGTTGTAATGTTCTTTCGATTACTCTCATATTTGCATGACATCATGGTTACACTATCTGTTTAACTATAAATTTGTGTCCTTTGATTTCAACTACTGTGTATTGTTCTTTCAATTACTCCCATATTTGCATGTTACCCTATTCTTTAACAATCTTATCATTTCCTGCAGTACATCCCTTGCTTTGCAACAGCAACTGTAGTACACAATCTTGGCCTTTACATAGCTGAAGATTCCAGGAATGTCATATTGAACACAAACCATGGATTTACAATCATTGCTTCTGTAAAACTTGATGAACATGGTCACTCCTATTTTGGCGCGGGCCTTTGGACAGAAATTTCTAAGTTTTATGTAGTGAAAGCTGGCACTAAAATTGCACTACACCTAAAAGAGCCTGGTCATATGATATATGCTAACTTCTCTGACGATATCATCCATCCAGACTTTGTTTGAAGTAAGTGTTCTTTTCAAGTATATGCATGTTGACTTAGCTAGCAATATCAAAGTAATTGTGTAGTATTTAAGCAACAAATAGGGATTCCATTTTCTGACTCTGTTAAGTCTATTCCTACCTAGTAAATTCTAGTTACCAATACACTTTTCTTTTGACCTATTCTAACTAAATATTCCCTATCCACTACTAGAAAAATGGCTATAGCCAATATCCCTAGTAATGGCGCACCATGGGTGTGGTGCGCCACTGCTATATAGCAATGGCGCACCAGAAACAGGTGCGCCATTGTTATTTTTTTAGTAGTGGCGCACCACCTGAGCAGTGCGCCATTGCTATTTTTTTTCCCACCCCCCACCCCCACCAGACATAGCAATGGCGCACCACACCTAGGTGCGCCACTACTATGCTACATAGTAATGGCGCACCTTGGTGTGGTGCGCCATTGTTATGTCTGGTGAGGGTGTGGGCCTACGTGTGTGAGAGACATTAGTAATGGCGCACCCCCCCCTGGTGCGCCATTGCTAAGGTTAGCAATGGCGCACCAGGGAGGGTGCGCCATTACTAATGTCTCTCACACACACAAACACACCCCACCACCCACACACACACCCACCCCCCCCCCCCCCCCCCCCCGTGGATCGCCTTTTCGGTTTAAAAAAATAAAAGAAAATGATAAAAGATTCAAAAAGATTCAAAAAAATAGATGCCCATGTGTTATGTGTTCTAGTTGTTAGGAAAATTAACAAACATGAATTTTGAATTTTTTTGCAAAAAAAAAACCGCCGTGTTTCGGTAAAATGGCCGTAACTTTTGCATACGACCTCCGATGAAAAAGTTTTTTATATGAAAAAGATACTACTCGAAAAGTTACATCTGAATTTAACCGGCTCCGCCCGTTATCGATTTTTTAGAATCCTCAAAAACCTAACAGAAAAAAACGTTACAGCCATTGTTAGATCTGGAGGCAAAATAATACAAAAATTTAAAAAAATTAGCAATGGCGCACCAGTGCATAGTGCGCCACTACTATTTTCCCGCCTTCAAAATTCAAAAAATTTTAAAAATAGTAATGGCGCACCACACCCAGGTGCGCCATTACTAAGGTACATAGTAATGGCGCACCACACCTAGGTGCGCCATTACTAAGGTACATAGTAATGGCGCACCTCGGTGTGGTGCACCATTACTATGTAACACATGGCACACCACGTACGCACCCACCCACCCCTCTCCTTCCTCTCTGCTTATCCCCTTCCTCCTCCCTTCTCCTTCCCCGTTTCTGTTTCCCCTTCCCCTTCCCCTTCCTCCTCCCTTCTCCTCCCTGCTCCGGTGACCGAGCCACAGGAGCGCCGCCGCCCGTCACGCCTTCCCTTCCCCTTCCCCTTCTTCCTCCCTTCCCCTTCATTCTTCTCCTCCTCTCCTCCTCTCCTCCACTCCATCTCCTCCTCTCCGGCGACCTCCTCCTCCTCACGGTGCTCCTCCTCCTCCTCACGGTGCTCCTCCTCCGGTGACCTCTTCCTCACGGTGCTCCTCCTCCGGCGACCTCCTCCTCCCACCTCTCCTCCTCACGGTACTCCTCCTCCGGCGACCTCCTCCTCCCACCTCTCCTCCTCACGGTGCTCCTCCTTCCTCTCCTGCTCACGGTCCTCCTCCTCTCTGGCGACCTCCTCCTCCCTCCTCTCCTCCTCACGGTCTCTCCTCCCTCCTCCTCTACTTCCGGCCACATGTGGAGCTCCCTCGGCACAAAGAACGTAAAAGATCCAGGTCGAGAACGAAATTTGAAAAAAATTCAACCAAAAAAAACGAGCAAAAAAACGAGCCAAAATAATGAGCCAGATCTAGATCCAGATCCAAATTCAAAATTCAAAAATAGCAATGGCGCACGGTGGGGGTTAGACGGTGCGCCACTACTATTTTCCCGCCTACAAAATTCAAAAAAAAAAGTTACCAGTGGCGCACCTGTAGCAATAGTAATGGCGCACCAGAGGTGCGCCACTGTTACCTGCAATACTAATGGCGCACCAGAGGTGCGCCATTAGTATTTGTTACTAATGGCGTGGTAATAGTGGCGCACCTATAGTGCGCCATTAATGGCAGAAATAGGTGCGCCACTAACAGCCTTTTTTCTAGTAGTGATCCTCCCACTCCTCCACTCCTATCAGATAGCATCGCCGCCGAGGAGACTCTGAAGGTGGAGGACGAGGCTGCCAACAAGCGGAGGCGGGTCGAGCAAGAACCGCAAGCGACTCCGGCGGGCCTAGACTTCATCCGCAGCCTCCCCGATGATATGTTGATCGTCATCATCTTCCTCCTCCCAATCAAATATGGTGCGCGGACAACCGTCCTTTCCCGGCGGTGGCACCCCCTATGGCACTCCACCCCTCTCGACCTCATCGACGTCCACAAGCTCTGCCATGGCTATCGCAATAGCTTGGATGCATTGTCCCAGATCCTCGGCAGGCACCTTGGCCCAATCAGAGGCCTTATCACGGGCAAGTTCCGTTCCAACGGCAAGGACCAAGCCAAGCTTGACGAGTGGTTCCGATCCCCCGCCCTAGGTTACCTTGAGGAGCTCTGTTTTAATGATGGACATATGCGCTTGCTGCCACCGTCTGCGCTCCGCCTCGCGCCCACGCTGCGGCTCGCCAGGTTCATGAACTGCCATTTGGCCCAAATTAATGACGCGCCCACTCTTTTTCTCCCTCAACTGAAGCACCCCGAGCTCGTCGCCATCTGCATCCCCAAGGATGACATAGAGCGCCTGCTCCGCGGCTGTACTGCACTTGAGTACCTTCATCTTCAGGCGATCAATGGGTTGAGTAGCTTCCACATCACCTCCATGACTCTCCGGACAATTTATGTGTGTTGTTGGTGCTTAACAAGAGATCACAGAAGGTGTATCACAGTATGGTCATTGAGGACACACCTTTACTTGAGAGATTACTTGTAGTTGATCAACAAGGTCCAACAAGAATCAGTGTCATTTCTTCGCCAAAATTGACAGTGGTGGGCGACTCGTCTGTTAAATTCTCCGAACTTGTTATTGGATCCACACCCGTTCAGGTACAACAGTCGCCTTCTTCTTCTCCTTCTTGAAATTAAATTTTTTTCTAATTTTGAAAATGTATGTTCGTCTATCATCCGGAAAATGAACCCGACAAGCTTGACCCTGTATTTGCACATAGTGAAGGTCTTCGCACTAGAATCTATCGGCCCCAACCTGGACGAAGTTGTCAGTTTCCTAAGATGCTTTCTGTGCCTGGAGAAGCTATATATCAAGGTGATGCTCCTTTCCTGTTAAATGTTAACTATAAGGGAGTTCAATTTTTTGGTACCTTTTCCCAAGTTTACAATGGCGAATGTACTATGATTTTTGAAGGAATTTTGGAGGATTTCGGTACATAGATGTTTTTTCCCTATAGTGGTTGCGTGATTCATAAGGTTACAATCCATATGCATTTCTCCTTTCGATTCATCTGTACTAGTTTTCGTAGGGAAATTTCCGTCCACTCCAACCTCTTGGGAAGAAGCCTACATTTTTCTAGATTGAAATCAAATGCCCATGTTAATCATGTAGGATCGAAGATGGCATGTCACTTTATTCGTGTATTTTAGAAATCGTGCAAATCAAAGAGGCCTGTAGTAGTGTTCAAAACTGCATGTAGGCACTAATACGTTCTCTTCTTTTGCAGATAAGATTAGGCCCGGTAGTGGATAATGTGATACAATATAACAATCACATCGAATGCCTTGATCTGCATCTCTCATAAATTACTTTGAAATCCTACCGAGGGACCTTACCAGGAATTATATTCGCCAAGTTCTTTGTTGTGAGAGCAAGGGTGCTAATGGTAATGAGGTTTGCCCTACATTTGCTTCGCAAAACCGAATGGTTTGTTGATCAGCGCCGGCGGCTATGGCAGAATGGAAGAGGCTCTGCGTAAGCTGAATTTCATTTTGGAAGTTTAGTTGACAGAGTAATCGGAAGTCATTATGTCAAGCCCATACATGACTTGTCAGTGGCTGGTCCCTTTGCAGAAATGTTGGGGTTTTGAAACGGGTGTTACAAGTTGTAATATCAGTTTGAACCTCTCATATGTCCATGTTTAGCTCATCAGCGCGGGCGTCTGCAGCTGCATGAGCTGAATTTCATTTCTAATATCAGTTTGAACATTGTAATCTTCGAATTTGAGCCTTCTAACTCTGGAATTTGAACCTTGTAATATTTTGGGCTTTTATGGTACAATCTTTGAAATGGCATCGTATGAGACTGGTATATTGGTAGTACTATTTTGACCTTCATATGCAATGGACGATTAATATCTGGACCTCAATGGACTTGATTTTATTTACCATTCTCGAATGTGTTTCCCCAGTCGATCTCATCGCAAACGATCTATACTGCGGACTCGACAGCGATCTTCGACATTATTGTACACAGTTGGTTTCCTCAACTGTGTGCCCAGAATTATCGCACTCGAGTGTCAATCATTACCCGTCTGTGTAACTTTGACCTCATCACCCACGGGTAAACTTGGCACCTCTTCGAGCCCACGCGTGGTCAAACGAAACGCGTGTGGGGTGCTCAAGCATGCACTGGAATCCTCCGCTAGGAACGCGGTGACAAGACGTGATGATTACAGGCCGTCCGGCCCCCATTTATTACAGCGGCCATTTAACCCTTGTGTCTCTTCAACCTTTCGATCGCGCCCCAGTATTGCAAGAAGCACACCCATGACGAAAAATACAGAGAGGGTATCATGTGCGGCTCCAATGGCGCTCTCTTTCTCTTCCATTCTTATGTTTATATATTAAAGTGTAGTTTTCTTACTTAAATATAATAATATTAATCTAATATGCCCATTGGTGTTCCAAAAGTACCTTGACTGCCGGCGACGAGCGGCAGTTCACCATGCATGCCATAGTGGACACCCACAGAAGGTTCATGGAGCTCTCGGTGGTGTACACCAACAACTCGATCTGGGTGGAGAACTCCATCCACACTATGGAGTTGTTGCTTGCTGCGGAGAAGTACAAGGTGGTCGGGTTCGACCTCGAGTACACCCGCGCTCATGCTGGGTCTCGTCACAAGGTCGCCGTCGCCCAGATGTGCGTGCGCAATCACATCCTCGTCTACCACTACTGCCTGGCCACAAGGCCTTGCGAGTGTTTCGCCAGGTTTGTCAACAGCCCCCACTACATGTTCGCTATGGTGGACATCACCAACGATGTAAAGGTGCTCAAGAATTCGGGCATCGCCTGCCAGAATCTTGTCGACATCCAGGGCCAATACAAGATCTGGGGCAGCAAGAAGCATGAGAAGGACTCACTGGTTCACCTCGCCGAGGCCATCATCGACCCCTACTACAGAGACATGAAGGATTCCTGCAACAAGGACAAGCATGCTTGGCACTTGGCCTGGATGGAGAAACTCGATGAAGCTCATGTCATGTACGTCGCCAAGGAGGCGTACATGAGCTACGAGATGTACAAGCGGATCATTGACATGAGGAAGTGCCCCCTTCTTCCCCAAAACGGCCAGGGATTGCTACTTGTGAGCTGCGTTGGGATTTCCCCGAAGAGGAGGGGATGATGCAATACAATAGAGATAAGTATTTCCCTCAGTTATGAAACCAAGGTTATCAATCCAGTAGGAGAATCATGCAACAACTCGTTAGCAGTACCTGCACACAAAATAACAAATCCTCGCACCCAACGCGAACAAGGGGTTGTCAATCCCTTGGCGGTTAATTGCAAGATTAAATTGTATGGTGATAGATAGATAAATAGATTGAACAAAAATACAAAATAAAATAAATAAAGTAAAATTGTAGCAAAGTATTTTTAGGATTTTCAATATATGATAAAGGTAGATCCGGGGGCCATAGTTTTCACTAGAGGCTTCTCTCTTGAAAATAGCTTACGGTGGGTAAACAAATTACTGTTGGGCAATTGACAAAAAAGCAAATAATCATGACGATATCCAAGGCAATGATCATGTATATAGGCATCACATCCGAGACAAGTAGACCAAAATGATTCTGCATCTACTACTATTACTCCAGACATCGACCACTATCCAGCATGCATCTAGAGTATTAAGTTCATAAAGAACGGAGTAACGCCTTAAGCAAGATGACATGATGTTGACAAAGTAAACTCACGCATGAATAAACCCCATCTTTTTATCCTTAATAGCAATGATACAATACGTGTCATGTCCCCTACTATCACTGGGATTGAGCACCGCAAGATCGAACCCATTACAAAGCACTCTCCCATTGCAAGACAAATCAATCTAGTTGGCCAAACCAAATAAATAGATCGGAGAGAAATACGAAGCTATAACAATCATGCATAAAAGAGTTCAGAGAAACCTCAAATAATATTCATGGATAATCTAATCATAAACTCACAATTCATCTGATCCCAACGAACACACCGCAAAAAGTGATTACATTGGATAGAACTCCAAGAACATCGAGGAGAACATTGTATTGAAGATCAAATAGAGAGAAGAAGCCATCTAGCTACTAACTATGGACCCGTAGGTCTATGGTAAACTACTCACGCATCATCAGAAGGGCAGCCAGGTTGATGTAGAGCCCCTCCGTGGTCGAATCCCCCTCCGGCAGAGTGCCGGAAAAGGCCTCCAGATGGGATCTCTTGAGAACAGGAACTTGCGGCGATGGAAAAAGTATTTCATGGACTCCTCTATTGGTTTCCCGATTTTAGAGAATTTATAGAGGCGAAGTTAGGTCAAACGGAGCCACGTGGGCCCCACGAGCTACTAGGGCGCGCCCCACCCCCTGGGCGCGCCCTGGTGCCTCGTGGGCCACTGCTCCATCTTCTCTTCCCCTCCCGAAGCTTCCAGGGTCTCTTATGTCCAGAAAAAAAATCTCCAAAAAGTTTCGTGGCATTTGGACTTCATTTGGTACTGATATTCTAAAAAACAAAAAACAAGCAAAAAACAGCAACTGGCATGAGGCACTAAGTTAATAGGTTAGTCCCAAAAAATGATATATAATTGCTTGTAAGTGTATATAAAACATCCAAGATTGATACTATAATAGCATGGAACAATCAAAAATTATAGATACGTTAGGGACGTATCAAGCATCCCCAAGCTTAATTCCTGCTCGTCCTCGAGTAGGTAAATGATAAAAACAGAATTTTTGATGTGGAATGCTACCTATCATATTCATCATATACTCTTTTCTTTTGTAGCATGGACATTTGGACTTGAATGATTCAAAGCAATAGTCTATAGTTTGACATGAAGACATAAATACTCAAGCATACTAACAAGCAACCATGTCTTTCAAAATATCAACACTAAAGAAAGTTATCCCTAGCCCATTATGCTCAATCATTGATCCATTCATGAAACACACTCAATATTAGCTACACCCAATGCACAAGTATGACAATAGTGCTCTCTAGTTGGTGCTTTGTAAGAGAAGATTGAGACTCAAAATAAAAATAAAAATTGCATAAAAGTAAATAGATAGGCCCTTCGCAGAGGGAAGCAAAGATTTGCAGAGGTGCCAGAGCTCAAGGCTTAAATTAGAGAGATAAAATTATTTTGAGAGGCATGCTTTTCCTGTCAACGAAAACGACCGAGAATTCCCAATATCTTCCATGCTAGACACATTATAGGCGGTTCCCAAATAGAAAATAAAGTTTATTTCCTTTCCACCATTCTTTCACAATCCATGGCTAGCCGTATCCACGGGTGTCTTCCATACCAACACTTTCCAAGGAATTTATTATTATCATCATATTATTATTATTATTTTCATTTCGGGACTGGGCATCCCTAATACCTTGCCACTTTCTCGTGCAATGACAAGTGAATAAACACTCATCGTGAGAATAACACACCTAGCATGGAAAATATTGGCCACCCCCTGCCGCTTCATGAGCGGTACGAGCACACAAAATGGAATATTATTTTGAAAAATTAGAGTTGGCACATGCAAATTTAATTGGAACGGCATTGAAATACCGCATATAGGTAGGTATGGTGGACTCATTTGGCGCAACTTTGGGTTTAAGGAGTTGGATGCACAAGCAGCATTCCCGCTTAGTACAAATGAAGGCTAGCAAATAGATTGAGAAGCGACCAACCAAAAAGCGAAAACGGTCATAAACATGCATTGAACATAACTAACACTGAATAATGCACCATAAGTAGGATATAAATTCGTTGCATAACTAATGACTTTATGTGCATGCACAGGGAATCACAAACCTTAACACTAATATTCTTACTAAATCATAATTACTCACTAACATGACTCACATATTATCATCTCCATATCGCAAAACTATTGCAAGGAATCAAACTTATCATATCCAATGATCTATATGAAAGTTTTTATTATATCCCTCTAGAATATTCATCACTTTGGGACCAAAATCATATCTTGTGCAAATTACCATTACTATTATCAACTCTCAAAAAGATATAAGTGAAGCATGAGAGTGCAAATATTTCTTCAAAATTTAATCTTATCAACTCTCAAAATGATATAAGTGAATCATGAGAGTGCATGTATTTCTTTAAAATTTAGCCACCGCCATGCTCAAAAAGATATAAGTGAAGCACTAGAGCAACTGCCTAGCTCAAAATATTTAAGTGAAGCACATAGAGCGTTCTAACAAATCATGATAAACGTATGGCTCTCTCAAATAAGTGTGTCCAGCAAAGATGATTGTGATAAACTAAAAAGAAAATAAAGCAAAGACTCATATAATACACGATGCTCCAAGAAAAACTCATGACATGTGACGAATAAAAATATAGCTCCAAGTAAAATTACCGATAGTTGGTAGAAGAACGAGGGGATGCCTTCCGGGGCATCCCCAAGCTTAGACGCTTGAGTCTTCCTTTAATATTACCTTGGGGTACCTTGAGAATCCCCAAGCTTAGGCTCTTGCCACTCCTTATTCCTTCATCCATCGTGATCTCACCCAAAACATGAAAACTTCAATCACACAAAACTCAACAAAACCTTCGTGAGATCCGTTAGTATAATAAAGCAAATCACTACTTTAAGTACTGTTGCAAACCCATTCATATTTTATTTTTGCATTATACCTACTGTATTCTAACTTCTCCATCGCTTATACCCCCCGATAATATCCATAGTTTCATCAAAACAAGCAAAACAATGCATCAAAAACAGAATCTGTCAAAAACAGAACAGTCTGTAGCAATCTGAACATTGACCATACTTTAGTAACTCCAAAAATTCTGAAAAATTAGGAAAACATGGGAAATTTGTATATTAATCATGTGCATAAAATTCAGAATTTTGTGACGCTCCAGTGATTTTTAAGAATTCCTGCACTGGACGCAAAAGTTTCTGTTTTTGCACAGAATCAAGTCAACTATCATCCAAATCATCCCAAAGGCTTTACTTGGTACAAACACTAATTAAAACATAAAAACACAATCATAACAGTAGCATAATTGTGTGCACACAAGGAAACAGAAAAATAAACACAAAAATTAAGATAACTATTGGGTTGCCTCCCAACTAGCACTTGTTTTACGCCCCTGGCTAGGCATAATGAATAGTTTCAAGTATTGTCATCTTTGGTTGTAATTCCATAGGTGGCCCTCATGATTGATTCATATGGTGGTTTAATTATAGTTCTAGGGAAGTGTTCCATACCCTTCTTTAATGGAAACTGAAATTTTATATTCCCTTCTTTCATGTCAATAACGGCACCTATGGTTCGTAAGAACGGTCTACCAAGTATTATGGAACAAGACGGATTGCAATCAATGTCAATTACAATAAAATCAATGGGCACATAGTGCATATTTGCAAGAATAAGAACATCATTAATTCTACCCAAAGGCTTTTTAATAGTAGAATCCGCCAAGTGCAAATTAAGAGAACATTCATCCATATTGGTAAAACCTAGCACATCACATAGAGATTTTGGAATTGTGGAAACGCTAGCACCCAAATCACATAAAGCATTGCACTCATAATTTTTAATTTTAATTTTAATGGTAGGTTCCCACTCATCATATAATTTTCAAGGAATTGAAATTTTTAGTTCTAGCTTTTCTTCTAACGCTTTCATCATCGCTTCTACAATGTGTTTAGTAAAAGCCTTATTCTGTTCATAAGCGTTGGGTGAATTTAGCATGGATTGTAACAAATAAATACATTCAATCAAAGAACAACTATCATAATTAAAGTCTTTGTAATCCAAGAGAGTGGGCACATCGCTAGTTAAAGTTTTTACCTCTTCAAACCCACTTTTATCATTTTTTTCATCAAGATTTTCACCCTCCGAATTATGGGGACGCCTTCTAGCTAAAGTTGACTCTTCTTTAGTCCCCTTTTCATCAAGTTTTATATTGCTAAACAAGGAATCAATAGATGAAACACCAATGATTTTAATATCCTCATCATTACTACGATAGAAACCGGGAGGAATTGCTTTTTATAAAAATTCTCGTTTAGCTTTTAGCATAGCGGTTCTTTTCTTACTCTCATCCATGGAGACATATAAAGCTTTAATTGATTCATTAATATCAATATTGGGTGGCAAAATTTTAGTCTTAAGATTTTCCACATCATGAATAATTATATCAATGCTCCTAGACATATCATCAAGTCTACTCAATTTTTCTTCTATCGTAGTGTTGAAAACTCTTTGAGCATTAATAAATTCTTTAATACTACTTTCAAGATCAAAGGGCATCCTATTATTATTATTATAAGAATTACCATAGGGATTGCTGAAAGGATCGATATGGTTGACTAGAGGGGGGTGAATAGGCAACTACCAATTTTTAGCTTTCCTTAACAAATAAGGGTTAGCAACAAAATAGGTTGTCTAGATGTGCAACTAGGTGAGCAACCTATATGATGCTAACAACTACAACAACAACACAAGCAAGCAAAGGATACAACACGAGTAAATCTTGCACAAAGTAAAGGTAAGAAGTAACCACAAGTGGATCCGGTGAAGACGAGGATGTGTTACCGAAGTTCCTTCCCTTTGAGAGGAAGTACGTCTCCGTTGGAGCAGTGTGGAGGCACAATGCTCCCCAAGAAGCCACTAAGGCCACCGTATTCTCCTCACGCCCTCACACAATGCGAGATGCCGTGATTCCACTAGTGGTGCCCTTGAAGGCGGTGACCGAACCTTTACAAACATGGTTGGGGCAATATCCACAACTTAATTGGAGGCTCCCAACACCACCACGGAGCTTCACCATAATGGAATATGGCTCCGAGGTGACATCAACTGTCTAGGGTGCTCAAACACCCAAGAGTAACAAGATCCGCAAGGGATTAGTGGGGGGAATCAAATTTCTCTTGGTGGAAGTGTAGATCAAGGCCTTCTCAACCAATCCCTAAAGAATCAACAATTTTGATTGGCTAGGGAGAGAGATTGGGCGAAAATGAGCTTGAGAACAACAATGGAGCTTGGGGGAGGAAGAGGTAAGTCAACTTGGAGAAGATGACCCCCTTTTATAGTGGGGAAGAAAACCAACCGTTATGCACTCACAGCCCGTGCACAAGCGGTAGTACCGCTCGGGCGAGCGGTACTTCCGCTGGAACGGAAGTTCCTGGCACTGCGTTCAATTGAGCAGGTCAGGAAGGCGGTAGTGCCGCCTGAGCGGGACTACCGCACCCACCAGCGGTACTTCCGCTTAGTGCTGAACAGCAGCCGGAACCAGCGGTAGTAGATGAAGGCAGGGCGGTAGTGTCGCCTGGGGCGGTACTACCGCTGGAAACTGCCGCTCTACTTCCGCTCGAGAGACAGAACAGTCCAGACGCAAAATACAAGCGGTACTCAGTGCGGTAGTGAAACAGCGGTAGTTCCGCCGGAGCGGTACTACCGCTCCGTACGAGCGGTACTTCCGCTTAGAAGTTAAAAGCCCAGTAACGTTGCGGTAGTGGGTGGTAGTCAGGGCCGTAGTACCGCCGGAGCGGTACTACCGTGCTGAGCTACCGCTCTACTACCGCCCAATTACAGAACCTAAAAGGTAAGTGGAAGTGGGGGTAGTACTGATCTGCGGCAGTACCGCTGGAGCGGTACTACCACTGAGCAGGGCGGTACTACCGCTTATGTTGCTCTGGAAAGCTCTTGCACAAAGGAAGGGTAAGCTCCATTGTCGGGAAAGAACGAGGGTGCAAAAGGACTGTGTACGTGTTGATTCCACCCGAACCTTTCCGAAGCGGACCCCCTCTTAATAGTATGGTGATCCTACGACTCAAATCCACCGAAAATGAAACGCAAGAAAAACACTGTCTTCATAATATCTCCGTGGGGCACGAATCATCTTGTGCCATATGGTCAATTGTCTGAAATGCTCAATGCACACGATTAGTCCGCAAAAGTATTGTCATCAATCACCAAAACCACTAAGGGGGAAATATGCCCTAACAATCTCCCCCTTTTTGGTGGATTGATGACAACACGGGATTTGCACAAAGATAGAATAAGATAATATGCAAACCCAACATCTACAAAATATATACATGCTCCCCCTAGATGTGTGCACTAATTAAGTATGCCTTTGGAATGCAAAGTACGCACACTAGGATCCACACTCCCCCTATATTTTATAGACCGGCACCACTTGCATCAACTACATAAGAGAGATAAACATGGATGCAAGGGAATAGCATGTGAGCATAAAGATAGGGCACAAGATAAATAACATCTCACAAGGTGATAAGGTACTTGACATAAAGATAAAGATAAGGTAGCATATGTCTCACACCATATGATAGGTACTTAAGGGAAGGTTCCACACACAAACTTAAAGCAAATCAAATCAAACGAGAAAGAGTTCATGAGAGAACGAAATCAACAACAAAGAAGACACACTCATGACTCGGCAAATCCCTAAACTCTCTCCCCTTTTGGCATCGAGACACCAAACGGGCAAAGAGCACTAAACAAGTCCAAGGTGATGAAGATGCTCTAGAACATCAGAACTCCTCGTGCTCATCCGAGTCCTCGTGCTCCTCAGACTCCTCTGCTGCAGCATCCTGATGCTCCACCTCTGAGTCTGACCACTTGCAGTGTTGCGAGATCCACTCCTCCTCATCCGTGACCCGCTCCTCAGAGCCACTAGTGATCTCCTGACCCAGAGCCCTCATCATGGTCTTGTGACATGTGCGAGCTGCCTTCTCGGCCACATGAGCTCTATACTGACCCTTGGCTTCCATGCAAAAGAGCTTCTTCATCTTCAACTTGAGCTTGGAAGCCCAAGAAGGTACCTTTTGTGGAGAAGGAACAAACTCGAAGTCTGGCTCTGGCTCATCATCAGAGTCAGTGGGGGCAATCTCCTCACCGGGCGCAGCAGGTGTAGTCCCCCAGTTCTCCTTTTGGTGCAAGTTCAGAACCCCATGAGAAACCATATGCTCAGTAGGAAGAGCCTCCCCTGGAAACTCAGCAGCCCATGTCTTCTCAATCAACGTAAATAGATAAGGGCCATAGATGGGCACCTTCCGGTCAAGCATGGCAGAACGAAGCTCACGCCACATGATGTGGGAGATATCCAAAGTAGATGTCTTGCCCTTCTCCTTGATGCACAGCAAGAGAAGATCCACCAAATAGGAGTGTACCTGATCCAGGTTCCCAATGTGAGGGCACAGAGTGTTGCAAAAGATACGGTGCATGATGTCCAAGAACGGAATGAGCTCCGTGCGAGTGACCCCCCTGGTAGAAGTCACAGACCTAGAGTAACGGATAAGCTTTGACTTATGAGTAGGAGGTGTATCCTTGTGAGGCCGGAGACCAACGGGGTTGTCTTCCCCCTCATCAGCAATGCCCAAACAATCCATGAAGTTCTTCCAATTAACCTTCAATCTTCTCCCACCAGTCATCCATGGCATAGATCTCTCCTCACTTGCATGAAAGTGAACAGTGGCATAGAATTGAGCCACTATCTCAGCATCGTAGTCCTTGTTGAATGGGATGAAAGGAATAAGGCCCCACTGGTGACAAAGATCAAGAGCTTCTCCAAAGTAAGCTAGGTCCTTCTCGATGTGAGTGATGTCGATAGACTTGACCGCAACATACAAGTTCTTCTTGGCCTTCAGAATGTCCAAATAGATAAGAGATTGCTCCTTAGTCCAGAAGGGGCGTCCAACAAGAGCCTCATCCTGAGGACGGCAATACGGGTTGCGCATACGGAAAGCAGAGAATTCCTTGGCATTCATCTCATCTGGAGGAGTGCTCTTCTCCTTCTCCTTCTCCTTCTTCTTAGTGACAGTCCTCTTCACATTTTGCTTTGGAGGAGCACTTGAGCTGGCAGCGGCATCTTCTGAGGTGCGATAGCGCTTGGATCCCCCGTGACGATCCGGGTTCTTGCGACGAGCCTGATGAGCAGAGCTACCATCACCTGGAACCCACAAACGCAGAGCGAGGGAAAAGCAGGTGTAAAGCCATTGCATAAGCCAAGAGAAATAAAATGAGAATAGAAGTAAGTGCAAAAATTCAGAAAAACTAAGTCCCAGCGGTAGTACCGGGCCCAAGAGCGGTAGTACCGCCGTACGGTAAGCGGTAGTACCGCTGGACACGAGCAGTAGTACCGCTGCAGGCGGTAGTACCGTCCGCGTCCCAGCGGTAGTGCCGCCCACCCTACGGAAACACTTCCGCGGCATGGATCCGGTAGTACCGGTGACGTAGATTTGCAAAAATTTGGCAAAGACTACTATACCCCTATCTAGCAGTCATTCCGCATCCTACTCATGCCTAGATTTAGCCAAAAATCTACAAATACCACATGCATTGCCCTAGAACCAAGATTCAAAAAATAGAACCGTAGGAGGGAAAGACGAGGGTAATACCGGTATCCATGGCAGGAGGAGAATGTGGGGATCGATCCCACCGGTCGGAGCGGAGAAGACGGCACGGATTCGGAGGGCCGGAGCCGGCCTTCGGAGCAGTTCTTGGCCGCCTGAGAGAGAGAACATGAGAGGAGGGGAAGTGAATGGGTAGTGGGGAGTTAGAACTCCCCGTGCCCAACACTTAACCCCCTCACGGGTCCTCGAAGCGGTATCGCTGGAGTAAGCGGTAGTATCGCATGAGCAGTAGTACCGGTCACTTCAGGCGGTAGAACCGCCCCAGTGCTTCGACAGGAGGCCGGCGCACTGCACTCAGTGGTAGTACCGTAAGCCTGTGCGGTAGTACCACTTGAGCGGTAGTACAGTGCCTGACTGCGGTAGTACCGCTTGCTGCCAGAAGGACTGCTAGGATCAAATTTGAGAGAAGGGCTTATGCAAAATATAGGAGGTTTGAGAGAGAGGGAAGGCTTGGGTTGGTGACAAGGAAACACCACCAAAGGAAAGGAGTACTCCACGGTCAAAAAGCAACTAAAACACAAGCACACATGGAGTAATCCAACACCCAAAAAGTGTAAGACACGAAAGCACAACTCAAACCAAGCGAAGCCAAACCTCTCAAGGAGAGGGCGGTGACCGAGGTCACCTATGTTTGAGTCAATTGGTATGGCACCGCGAAGATTTTAACCTTGGGCCCATGACCAAAACTCATCTTTGAAGCACAAGTACCATCAAAAATGGCTAATGTGAAAGACTTGATCAATTTATGCATAATTGGGGGAGGGAGAGTTCATTGAGAGAACAACACTCCCCCTATGTCCATGCCTACATCTAGAACAAGATAGTCATGATGAATGCGGTGGGTGTGATGAGATTCAAGACACGTTGCTCGAATCAATGATATTTAGCTCATGCCTTAACTCGCGAAATTTTGCTTCATCCAATGGCTTCGTGAAAATATCCGCTAGTTGCTCTTGAGTTCCAACATGAATAATATCAATCTCTCCATGCTTGACATGATCCCGGATGAAATGATGACGAATCCCAATGTGCTTCATCTTGCAATGTTGCACCGGATTGTAGGAGATCTTGATTGCACTTTCATTGTCACAGAAAGAGGCACTTTGTCACAAGTGACACCGTAATCCTTTAAAGTTTGCCTCATCCATAGCAATTGTGCACAACAACTTGCGGCGGCTACATACTCGGCCTCGATGGTGGAGAGAGACACACAATTTTGCTTCTTTGAAGACCAACTCACCAAAGAGCGACCAAGGAATTGGCACCCTTCGGAAGTTGACTTCCTATCCACACGGTCTCCCGCCCAATCTGAGTACGAATATCCCATGAGATCAAAGCTTGCTCCTTTGGGGTACCATAAGCCAAAGTTTGGGGTATGAGCCAAATATCAAAAGATTCGCTTGACCGCCACAAAGTGACTTTCCTTAGGCGCGGCTTGAAACCGTGCACACATTCCCACACTCAACATGATATCCGGCCTAGATGCACAAAGGTAAAGCAAGGATCCAATCATGGAACGGTATACCTTTTGATCCACCGCTTTACCATTGGGATCAATGTCGAGTTGGCACTTGGTAGGCATTGGAGTCTTGGCCGGTTTGACATCTACTAGCTTGAATCTCTTGAGCATGTCTTGGGTATATTTTATGAAGGTTCCTTCTCTTCTTTGCTTGACTTCGAACCCAAGAAAGAACTTCAACTCTCCCATCGTAGACATCTCAAACTTCTCGGTCATTAGTGCGGCAAACTCATCATTGAAAGCTTTGTTAGGAGAACCAAAGATAATATCATCAACATATAGTTGGCATATGAACAAATCCCCTTTAACCCTCTTAGTAAAAAGAGTGGGATCGATTTTCCCAATTTCAAACCCACGGTCTTGCAACAACTCGGTAAAGTGCTCATACCACGCACGTGGAGCTTGTTTAAGGCCATAGAGTGCCTTATCGAGCTTGTATACATGATTGGGGAACTTGGGATCCTCGAACCCCGGGGGTTGTTTGACATATACCAACTCATTAAGGGGACCATTAAGAAATGCACTCTTCACATCCATTTGTTGCAACTTAAAATCATGATGAGAAGCATATGCAAGCAACATACGAATAGATTCAAGATGAGCAACAGGAGCAAAGGTTTCACCATAGTCGATACCCTCGACTTGGGAGTAGCCTTGTGCTACCAATCTTGCCTTGTTTCGAGTGACGACACCATTCGTATCTTGCTTGTTCTTGAAGATCCATTTGGTTCCAATGACATTATGATTCTCCATTGGCCTTGGCACCAATGTCCACACTTTGTTGCGCTCGAAGTTGTTGAGTTCATCATGCATGGCTTCAAGCCAATCCGTGTCCTCGAGCGCTTCATGTACCTTTTGGGGTTCAACACCAGAAACAAACGCGTGATGCTCACAAAAGTTTGTCAATTGTCTATGAGTGGTTACCCCCTTTTTTAAGCTGCCATAAACATTCTCCAAGACATGTTGTTGATGCTTGAGTTTGGAAGCAATCTTGGCGGCACGACGCTCCAATAGTTCCTCCGTAGTCACTTGAGGAGGATCATCTTGAACATCTTGAGCGTCATCTTGAGCTTGCTCTTGATCTTGAGCTTGCACATGATCTTGAGCTTACTCGGTGTCATGATCTTGGTCTTGGGCATCATTTGGTGCATCACCATCATCTTGAGGTTGATCTTGCCCTTGGTCTTGATCACTTGGTTGAGGGCCTTTGGTTTGTTCTTCGGAAGCGTGTGGGTCAATGGTTGGTGATGGCTCCACTTGCGTAGAGCATTGTCCTTCTCCTTTGGCCACAAGGGGTTCCTCAATGGGGAGTATTTGACCAATCCCCATTCTTCTTATGGCTTGGGGAGTAATTTCATCACCTACATCACAAAGACCACTTTGCTCCACTTGGGAGCCATTATTTTCATCAAACTCTACGTTACACGTCTCCTCAATGAGTCCGTTGGACTTGTTGATGACACGGTAAGCATGAGAGTTTGTAGCATAACCAACAAATATGCCCTCTTGAGCTCTAGGTTCGAATTTAGACAAACGTGCACCTTTCTTGAGAATGAAACACTTACACCCGAACACCCGGAAGTACTTGAGGTTGGGCTTGTTACCGGTAAGTATCTCATAAGGAGTCTTGTTCAAGCCTTTGCGGAGGTAGAGCCGATTGGATGCATGACATGTGGTGTTGATGGCTTCAGCCCAAAAGTTGTACGGAGACTTGAATTCCGCCATCATGGTCCTTGCCGCGTCCATCAACGCCTGGTTCTTCCTCTCCGCTACACCATTTTGTTGAGGGGTATATGGTGCGGAGTATTGATGCTTGATCCCCTCATCACTAAGGAACTCATCCAAGGTGTAGTTCTTGAACTCGGTGCCATTGTCACTTCTAATCATCAATATCTTTGCCTCATGTTGACGTTGAGCTTCATTGGCAAAGTCGATGACAGTTTGTTGGGTCTCGCTCTTCCTCTTGAAGAAATATACCCAAGTGTGTCTTGAATAGTCATCCACAATCACCAAGCAATACTTTCTTCCCCGAAGACTATCAAAGGATGGAGGTCCAAAGAGATCCATGTGAAGGAGCTCCAAGGGCCTCTTTGAGTAGATGATAGTCATGGGTCGGTGAGCCGTCTCATGTAGCTTTCCTTCGATACAAGCACTGCAAGCACGGTCTTTGGCAAAGCTCACATTTGTTAGTCCACGAACGTGATCCCCTTTGAGGAGACTTTGCAAAGATCTCATATTGACATGGGCTAGTCGGCGATGCCAAAGCCACCCCACATCAACTTTAGCCATTAGGCAAGTCGCGGTCTTAGTGGGTCGCTCCGAGAAGTTAACCACATAGAGACCATTCTCGACATGCCCAACAAAAGCTACTTTAAGAGTCTTGCTCCACAAAAGGGCCACGGTATCAAGATCAAAGAATGTGGCAAAGCCCATAAGTGCAAGTTGACGAACGGAAAGTAAATTGTATGCAAGGGTCTCAACAAGCATGACTTTCTCAATTGATAAATCATGAGAAATCACAACCTTGCCAAGACCCAATACCTTACATGTTAAGGCATCACCGAATTGAACATGGGTGGGCATAGAGGGGCTTGGTTGCACGTCCACCACCAAATGCTTGCTCCCAGTCATATGATTTGTTGCTCCACTATCAAGCAAACATGATCCTCCACCGGAAGCAAACTCCTACAAGAGATCAATGCTTGGTTTTAGGTACCCATTTTTGAATGGGTCCTTTGATGTTAGTAACAAGGGTCTTAGGAACCCAAATGGACCATTCAATGTACTCATAAGAAGGACCAACAAATTTGGCACAAACATGCCCATCACTAGCACGACATAAAACATAGGAAGGATTAAAATCGCTAGCTTTGTTAGAAGGGGTGGTCTTGCCCTTCTTGGCATTACCACCCATACCCATGTCCTTCTTCTTCTCATGAGCACCCTCTACCGCCTTTACGAAGACTTCTTTGAGTGGGAGAGGTTGCTTGGTCTTGTTCTTCTTCTTCTTCTTCTTTGACTTGGGTGCAAACCCGAGCCCTTCCTTTGCCACAACCTCCTTTTGATTTCTCAAAAGGTCATTGAGGTTCTTCTCACCTTGTATGCAAGTCACAAGGCCTTTCTCAAGTTGCTCTTTCAACTTGGCATTCTCCTCCACAAGATGCTCATGCTCACAACAAGGGTCAGTAGCATTGGCATTATCAATTAAAATAAAAGGAGGACAAGTGGGTACTTCCGTTGTTAGTTTCACTTGGAGTTGATCATGAGACTCTTTGAGAGAGCCATGAGCACTCTTCAAAACCTTGTGGGCCTTATCAAGTAGCTCAAACTAAGTCTAGCATGGTCAACTCCAAGGTCAACCTTGTTGGAGTTGAGCACACGAGTAAGAACTTGAGCATGTTCAAGATCTTTCTTTAGTTGAGCAAGGTCAACGTTGTGTGACTCCTCAAGAGCCAAACAATGACCTCGCTCTTCCTCAAGAGCAATAGAAAGATCCGCAATCTCATCGGCATAATCACGACTATGGCCTTGCAAGTTCGTGATAGTCTCTTCATGAGACTCAATGATATCATTGGCCTCACCCAATTGTTCCAAGAGAGCAACAAAGTTCTTCTTGGTCTCACCTTTGAGCTTACCCAAGAACTTGTCAAACTCATTCTCATCCACCTTCACCTCCTCTAGATCATCCACACAATCCAACAATGAAGGATTAGGAGAGATGGAAGTTTTGATGTTGGAGGTTACCTTGTTGACGCCTCTTGCCATTAGGCACTTGGGGATGATGTTCTCATTGGGGGCATCGAAGAGGGACACCGAGGTTGGAGAAGAGGTGGCAATGGCCACGGTGGCCGTTGCTAACACTTCACCACTTGTATCATCATCATCATCATCATCGTCATCGGAGTTGTACTCTTCTTGTGCCACCAAGCCCTTTGGAGGTGCCTTTTTGTTGAAATTCTTCTTGTTGGGAAAGGACTTGGCCTTGTCTTTGCGGATGAGCTTGCCACCATTGTCCTCCCTCTTCTCATATGGATAATCCACCACAAAGTGACTCACATTGCCACAATTGTAGCAAGTCCTTACTCGTTGCTTGTCCCTTGAGCCACTTGAGTTGTTCTTGGAGAAGTTGGGCCTTGAGTTTCTCTTGTTGCCCCAAAATTGTCTTGACGCAAGAGCCATGTGCTCGTGGTAAGCATATTTGGTGTCTTCGGGGCAACTCTCGTCTTCTTCTTCTTCTTCCGGAATAGCCTTAGCCTTCAAAGCAAGGTTGGGTGAGGCTTTCTTTGACCGTTGGACATGAGCTAGAGCATTGTCGGCGGTCTTGTTCATGATGTTCATGGCAATAAACTCATCCAACACTTCACTTGAAGACAAGGTGTGGAAGTCCGATCGTTGACAGATCACGGAGGACATGGCCTTGTTGAATGGCATGATGGCCTTGAGAAACTTGCGCTTGATCCAATTATCATCCATATCCTTGCTCCCATGATCTTTAAGAGCGACCGCAAGAGTTGTCAATCTTCGGTAGAGATCACTAGGATCCTCATCTTCATTCATCACAAACTCATCGGCCTCATCAAGTACCACCTCAAAGTTGGACCGTTGAATACTTGAGCTCCCCTTGTACAAAGATATAATGTGTTCCCAACAATCCTTTGCATGGAAGAAGGGACGCAAGTGATATAGATCTTCGGGAGGCACTGTGGATTGAAGGATGAACAACGCGGAGTGATTGTATTGATTGTCCGCCTCTTCTCTTGGAGTGAGGTTGCTTGGATCATGTGGGTAGAAACCTTGCTCGATGATTCTCCAAAGATTTGTTGACCTGTGATTCAAATGAGACTTGATACGAAAAACCCAATTAGCAAAATCACCCTTCACAAGCTTAGGAGGAGGACCAAGGTTGTTAATATGCGGTGTAGGAACCGGTCCTCCATAGACCGGGGGAGGAGGAACCGTGTCACGCCCAAGATGCGCTTCTATCCCCGTGAACGAGTGTGATGTTTGTCGCAGAGTGAAGGCGGAACATCAACGTCCAGCAGGTCTCCTTCAGCCTTTGCCTATCCCAGAGTGGAAATTCGATCATGTTGAAATGGATTTCGTCACTGGGTTTCCTAAGTCCAAGAGAGGGAACGATGCCATCTTCGTGGTCATCGACAAGCTCACCAAAGTTGCCCACTTTCTTCTGGTCAAAGAATCTATCTCGGCAGCTCAGCTAGCAGAGTTGTATACGTCAAGGATAGTTACTTTGCACGGTGTTCCTAAGCTCATATCCTCAGATCGTGGAAGCATCTTCACTTCCAAGTTTTGGGATTCCTTCCAGACTGCAATGGGGACTAATCTCCGTTTCAGCACAGCTTTCCATCCTCAGACTAGTGGTCAAGTTGAGAGAGTCAATCAAATCCTCGAAGATATGCTCAGAGCTTGTGTGATTTCTTTTGGCATGAAGTGGGAAGATTGCCTCCCGTTTGCTGAGTTCTCATACAACAATAGCTTCCAAGCAAGTTCCGGCAAAGCTCCTTTCGAGATTCTCTATGGCAGAAAGTGCCGCACCCCGCTCAATTGGTCTGAAACCGGTGAGCGTCAAATCCTTGGTAATGACATGATCACTGAAGCAGAAGAAATGTGCCGTGTCATTCGTGCCAATCTCAAAGCAGCTCAGTCCCGCCAGAAGAGTTATTATGATAGCAAGCATCGTGACATGACCTTCCAGATCGATGATTTTGTCTATCTCAGAGTGTCTCCCATGAAGGGCACTCAACGCTTTGGCATCAAAGGGAAGCTTGCCCCACGCTTTGTGGGTCCTTTCAAGATTGTGGGCAAGCGGGGTGACCTTGCCTACCAACTCGAGCTTCCTCCCAATTTCTCCAATGTGCATGATGTGTTCCATGTCTCTCAGCTCCGGAAGTGCTTCAAGACTCCCGAGCGCACCGTTGATCTCCAAGAAATTGATCTCCAACAAGACCTATCCTATCATGAGCATCCAGTTGCTATCCTTGAAGAAACTGAGCGTAAGACTCGCAACAAGTCAATCAAGTTTCTAAAGGTGAAGTGGTCACATCACTCCGACAAAGAAGCCACTTGGGAACGAGAGGACCATCTCCGTTCCAAATTTCCCGAATTCTTCCGTTCCTAGATCTCGGGACGAGATCCTCATGTAGTGGGGGAGAGTTGTAACAGCCCAAGTGTAATTCTTGCCTTATTTGTAATCATTCTCATGTGGACCTTCATGTTTTGCCATTGTGTTTGTTTATCAACCTTGCCTCATGGTCATTTCATGCATCATGCCATCATGCTCATCATACCAAGTGCATATTAATTATTGCCATGCTTGTGGTTGTGTTTGTTGTGATGTGAGGTGGTGTTGATGGGAGTGTATGTGATGTGGAGTGAGTGCATGTGTTTCTTTGTTTGGAGTGCTACTCCCTCCCATCTAATAAACTATCCCCTCTTCTTTCTTATTCAAAATATGTCCATGATAATAATTTACTTTCTGTTTTCACATATTAAAAATGTTGCTCATTTTCTAAATATTCAGTTGAGTTTTGTGTGTAGTCTCAAACATGTTCTACTGGTTTTGAATATTTTAAACAATGGCAAAACAGATTCCAATTCTAAATATATGTGATTGTTTTATTTGTTCAAAAAAATGCCAACTCCATTTTTATTAACTAGGCTACAATTTTCTGTTTCCAAAACATATTTTTCTTCCTCCCCAATTATTTTTTTAAACCTGCATGGTTTTATTCTTAGTTTGCTGATTTAATTAATAGGGAAGGCCTGTGTGTTTTGTTTTCGCTGAGAGAGAGTGGCCGGCCCATCTGGGCCTCCTCCTCCTTCCTTCCTTCCCGCGGCCCAGCTAGCCCGTGCGCTGGTTCCCTCCAGCGTGGCGCACGTCGGGCCCGCGCGTCAGCCTCTCTCTCCCTCCTTTCTTCCTCCTCCTTTCCAGCTCCCTCTCAGAGCGAGAGCGAGCAGGGCCCCGCCGTGGCCGAGGTGGCGAGGCTAGGGCGTGCCTCCAGGGCTATAAAGCCTCGGCGTCCGCGCCCCTCTAGCTAGGGTTCCCCCCTGTCTCTCCGCGCCGCCGCCACCTCCATCTCCTTCCTCCTCTCCCTTCTCCTTTTTCTTCTTCGTCAGGTAAGTTCAGAGAGGAGAGAATTCAGGATTCAGAGTCAGAGCAGAGAGCCGCCGTCGATTCCGTCGTCTCCTTCGTCGCCGGCAGCCTCTCCGTGGCGTCCGAGATGCCCGAAGGGTTGCTGATGCCGTCGTCGTTCCGTTCCCGGCGCTAGGGAGGTCCGAGCCCCTCCGTGGCGTCGGCTCCTTCCTCGCCCTCGTCGGTGCGAGGGAGCTCCGCTGCGTCAGGCTTCCCCGACCCTCTTCCTCGCCTCGCCGCGTCCTCGAGCAGCCCGCAGTGAGCATCGGCTCCTCCTTCCCCCTCTCTTTATCGTGCGTAGTCGCCTAGTCGTGCCCTGGTCGTCGTTTCGCCGTCGCCTCTTTCTCTGGTTCGGGAAGAAGGAAAAACCGCGCCCTTTGTCTGCATTTAACGAGCAAGGCCCCTCTCTGTTCAGACGCGCGCGTGTGGCGCAGTGGTCGACCGGTCGCTGTATACACAGGAGGTCTCAGGTTCGATCCCCCCCCCCCCCGAGCCCTTTTATTTTTTTCCCTGTTCTGTGCGTGTGTGTGTTTGTCTCTGTGGCCCTACGTGTGTGGATCCGGTGTGAGTGCGTGGATCCCGTGTGGCTGTGCGTGTGTGCGCTGTGTGTGTGTGTGTGTTGTGTGAGTGTGTGTGACAGGTGGACCCTGTGGGGCCACCCTGTCAGCCACTCAAGGGGCCCTGGTGTCTATGCCAGTGGGTCCCCTCCCTTTTATTTATTTATTTTTTTGTGTTGTATTCTCTGGTTGTTTTTATCTGTTTTGGGGCTGTTGCCATTTCAGGCCACTGCCATTTTTGACCATGTCCAAATAGGGTAGGAAATAACTTATAAGTGCATGTGTGTATTTTCGATTCAGGTTTTGGGCATTTTACAAATGCAAACATATGAGTATGATATATGGTTTTGGGGTAGAATTTCCCAAGGAATCCAATAATGTAATTTGTTTTGTCATTTGAACAAGTTTGCAAAATGTCATTTTTGTCCCAACATGCCATTTTGTCATTTTCATATGATTTAATCTATGCAATATATGTGAAACTTGTCAACATGAATATGCTAGTGTTTTGTGGGTACTAGACCCTGGTATTTTTGTTTGGCATCATAAACTTGTGGATAAGTGGGTTTCTTGCTGTTAACATGCTAAGATAATAACCCTGGTTGCATGTCTCAAAATATTGCTAAGTGTTGGATCTGTTATTTTCTTGCTATGTTTAGATGATGGTTCCCTTGGATGTGTTGGTCCTTGGAGTTTGGGGCATGAACATGTTTTGTTGTGCCCAGCATACTCTACTAAATTGTGCTAAAAACTTGAGCATTAAGCTCTTGCATCATATTTAAAATATGCTGTCAAGTTGCTATTCTGTTAACATGTGCCCAGTTTTGCCCTTGCTAAATATTTCTAAATCTGAGAATCTGTTAATATTTTTATGCCATGAAGAGTGGATGCTACAAAGTGATCTGTTGTGTTATAGCTCATGCTCAGTGCTAGTGTTTTGTTGTAGAGGTTGCCCTCTACTATCCTGTTATTTTTCATGCCATGAAAGTTTCTGTAGCATATATAAACCATGCTGTCAATATGCCATCTGGTTAACTCAGATTCCAGAAAAACTGGAATTTTCTCTAAGTCCTAAAAATCTGGTTCAACATGCCCTCTTGTGATCTTCAGTGCTATTGATCTATGCTTCCTTTCAAGTTTGTGTAGATATATTAATTGTTAAGCATGCTGTATAGTTTCTGTACATGCCTTGGTTTTGATTTAAGACCTGCTGTAGCTCTGGCCATGTGTGTGACAAGATGCCATGTTGCTGTTTTTGGACAGAATGTGTGTTTGATTGTTTTGTGACTTGTGGGAGCTATACTCCATTGTTTTGCTTGATCTTTAGCTCTATTCTTGTTAGATTTCCATTACCATCCAGTGGCATCCTTGGAACACCAAGGTATAGCCCAGAGATTGCCTCATGTTGTGTTTTGTCTCCGTTAACGTTCGTACCTTGCCGTGAGCATACCGAGAGCTACGTTACTCCGTTTGCAACGTTCTACATATGCATTTGCATCGTTTTTGCATGAAGCATCCATATTTGCCATGATCATGCATGTCCAAATAAGTAATATTGAGGTTCTGTCCAGAATACTAAATAACTTAATAAATGCATGTGAAACATGACTAGCATAGGATTGCCATGCTATATTCCTTAATATGACCATGCATCATCTTGTTTGTGCATTGCACCTTGCTGTTTGTTTATTTGGTGCTGTTTTCTTTGGGTAGACGCGAGTGTTGAGCCTGAGTACGAGGATTCCGGAGAGTACAACTACGAGGACCCAGCTCTTTTTCCCTCTGAAGGACCAACAGGCAAGATGATCATACCCGGATCCCGACACTATTTTTGCCTTGCTAGATGTCTCGTTTTTACCGTTATGTTCCGTTACCTACCACTTAACTGTCAGCCTCCTAATTTGCCATGAAAGCCTCTAACCTTTCCACTACCTAGCAAACCTTGTTTGGCTATGTTACCGCTGCTCAGCCTTATCTTATAGCGTTGCTAGTTGCAGGTGCAAGTTTCCCATGTGTCAACATGGATTTTGTTTATCTCACTCTATTTATTGTTATTTAAATTAATGCACATATATATCTGGCAACGGTGGAAGGCTTAGCCTTTTGCTTAGTGTTTTGTTCCGCTTTTGCCGCTCTAGTTCCGAGTTCCGGTATTATATTCCATATTTTGCGCTCCTAACATGCTCGGGGTTGTTATGGGGACCCCCTTGATCATTCGTTTTAGATTAAAACTTGTCTGACAAGACCCAACATTGGTACTACATTTGCTAACAACTTAATAAAATTGCATAGGGCTTAGCTACCCCGTGGATAAATTAATCAACAACCCGGGCCAGTGCTCCTCATGAGTGTTGGTCCAAACTAGAGCACCGTGCGGGGCCAACCCGGGGCAACTCGGGAGATGTCTATCAGGCCACCGTACGCTTCGCTTATCTGTCGTGTCCTGAGAACGAGATACGCGGCTCCTATCGGGTTCGTCGACACGTCGGGCGGTCTTGCTGGACTTGTTTTACCTTTACCGAATGTCTTGCGCGTGGAATTCCGGTTTTTCTTCGGGCTATCTCGAGGTTGCGGTTTTCCAGTGGAATGGCCTAGGACGATCACGAGATTCGTGGTCGAGGTTATTCTCGCGAAGTGTGGTTAGTTTGTGATGGATGAGTTGGAGCACCCCTGCAGGGTTTAATCTTTTCGGAGAGCCGTGCCCGCGGTTATGTGGCAACTTGGAAATTTGTTTAACACCCGGTAATAGTTAACTTGAAGTAAACTCCAATAAAATACACCAACTGTGTGCGTAACCGTGATCGTCTCTGCTCGTGAACATATCCGAGAGAGAACACGGTGGGGTTATGATTGACGTAAGTAGGTGTTCAGGATCACTTAGTGATCATGCTAATTCACGATCGTCTTACGTATGCCACCATATTTACATTCATGTTCTCGTAAGTTAGCCACCCAAACATATGCTTAGCCTTGCTGCAGCCTCACCACTTAACCAATTCCTTACCCAATGGCTTACATAGTTTCGGTAACCGGGTTATGAGATTGCTGAGTCCCTGTGGCTCACAGATTACAACAATACAGGTACAGGTGTTGATGAGATCGTGCCAGATGATGTGACTCAGCTCCAGTGGGAGTACGACGAGGAGAGTAGACGTATGTATGTTACGTATCCAGACGAGTAGGGAGCTTCATGGTGGTGATCCTGGGATAGCAAGGCAGTTTTCATTGCTTCTTTTATCGTTTGTTTTTCGTCCGTAGCCGGACCCTGTCTTCTGGATGATGTATTGAATTATTGTGTGGACTTGTAATTTAGCTTGTGGCGAGTGTAAGCCAACTCATATACTCATCTCTTCCTTCATGTATTGCAATGTTTACTGTGCTTGCGAACGACGAGATGCGCTTCTATCCCCGTCGAGGCCACAAGCCTTAATAGGGATAGGACCGCATCTTGGGCGTGACAAACCGAGGCATAGATTCCCGTCCCATTCTTGTCATGAGGGGTGGAAGTTTGAGTACCTTTAGCCGCTTCCTTACTGGAATTGGCATCGGCCTCCGTTGCAATGGGATTAGCCACTTGAAACGGACCGGTAGAAGTTTTCAACCCCTCAATGAGTTCTTTAAGCATGGACTTGACTTCGGCCGTCATAGACGTCTTAAGTGAAGCCATGGCTTCACTTAAGTCGTCTCGGATGACCGAATTCAACTCCATGGCCTCGGATACTTCATCAACACCACCTCCGTCGTCAACCATACTCTTCGGGTGGTGAAACCCTTAAAAAGAGATGAGGCTCTGATACCAATTGAAAGGATCGATATGGTTGACTAGAGTGGGGGTGAATAGGCAACTACCAATTTTTAGCTTTTCTTAACAAATAAGGGTTAGCAACAAAATAGGTTGTCTAGATGTGCAACTAGGTGAGCAACCTATATGATGCTAACAACAACAACAACACAAGCAAGAAAGGATACAACATGAGTAAAGCTTGCACAAAGTAAAGGTAAGAAGTAACCACAAGTGGAGACGGTGAAGACGAGGATGTGTTACCGAAGTTCCTTCCCTTTGAGAGGAAGTACGTCTCCGTTGGAGCGGTGTGGAGGCACAATGCTCCCCAAGAAGCCACTAAGGCCACCGTATTCTCCTCACGCCCTCACACAATGCAAGATGCCATGATTCCACTAGTGGTGCCCTTGAAGGCAGCGACCAAACCTTTACAAACAAGGTTGGGGCAATCTCCACAACTTAATTGGAGGCTCCCAACACCACCACGGAGCTTCACCACAATGGAATGTCGCTCCGAGGTGACCTCAACCGTCTAGGGTGCTCAAACACCCAAGAGTAACAAGATCCACAAGGGATTAGTGGGGGGAATCAAATTTCTCTTGGTGGAAGTGTAGATCAAGGCCTTCTCAACCAATCCCTAAAGAATCAACAAGTTTGATTGGCTAGGGAGAGAGATCGGGTGAAAATGAGCTTGAGAACAACAATGGAGCTTGGGGGAGGAAGAGGTAAGTCAACTTGGAGAAGATGACCCCGTTTTATAGTGGGGAAGAAAACCAACCGTTATGCACTCACAGCCCGTGCACAAGCGGTAGTACCGCTCGGGCGAGCGGTACTTCCGCTGGAACGGAAGTTCCTAGCATTGCGTTCAACTGAGCAGGTCAGGGAGGCGGTAGTGCCGCCTGAGCGGTACTACTGCTCCCACCAGCGGTACTTCTGTTTAGTGCTGAACAGCAGCCGGAACTAGCGGTAGTAGATGAAGGCAGTGCGGTAGTGCCGCCTGGGGCGGTACTACCGCTGGAAACTACCGCTCTACTTCCGCTCGAGAGACAGAACAGTCCAGACGCAAAATACAAGCGGTACTCAGTGCGGTAGTGAAACAGTGGTAGATCCGCCGGAGCGGTACTACCGCTCCGCACGAGCGGTACTTCCTCTTAGAAGTTAAAAGCCTAGTAACGTTGCGGTAGTGGGTCGTAGTCAGGGCCGTAGTACCGCCGGAGCGGTACTACCATGTTGAACTACCGCTCTACTACCGCCCAATTACAGAACCTAAAAGGTAAGCGGAAGTGGGGGTAGTACTGATCTGCGGCAGTACCGCTGGAGCGGTACTACCGCTGAGCAGGGCGGTACTACCGCTTATGATGCTCTGGAAAGCTCTTGCATAAAGGAAGGGTAAGCTCCATTGCCGGGAAAGAACGAGGGTGCAAAAGGACTGTATATGTGTTGATTCCACCCAAACCTTTCCGAAGCGGACACCCTCTTAATAGTACGGTGATCCTACGACTCAAATCCACCGAAAATGAAATGCAAGAAAAGCACCGTCTTCATAATAGCTCCGAGAGGCACGAATCGTCTTGTGCCATATGGTCGATTATCTGAAATGCTCAATGCACATGATTAGTCCGCAAAAGTATTGTCATCAATCACCAAAACCACTAAGGGAGAAATATGCCCTAACAATTGCCATAATTATTAGAGGAATTTTCAAGAAACGGCCTAGGATTAAAATTACCTCTATAAGCATTACTATTAAAATTGTTTCGCGAGACAAAATTCACATCTATGGGATCATTATTTTGCTCGATCAAAGTGGATAAAGGCACATCATTAGGATCAATAGGAGTGTTTTTGCTAACAACCAATTTCATAAGCGCATCAACTTTATCACTCAAAGTACTAATTTCTTCAACAGAATTCACTTTTTTACTAGTAGGAACTTTTTTAGTATGCCATTGTGAATAGTTTGCCATAATATTATCAAGCAATTTAGTAGCTTCTCCCAATGTAATCTCCATAAAACTACCACCCACGGCGGAATCTTAAAGATTTCTAGAAACAAAATTTAATCCCACGTATAAATTGTGTATGATCATCCACAAATTTAAACCATGAGTAGGGCAATTTCTTATCATTAATTTCATCATTTCCCAAGATTGGGCAACATGTTCATGATCAAGTTGCTTGAAATTCACAATTTGATTTCTAAGGGAAATAATTTTCGCGGGAGGAAAATACTTGGTAATAAAAGCATCTTTACACCTATCCCAAGAATCGATACTATTTCGTGGCAAAGATGAAAACCAAATTTTTGCACGATCCTGCAATGAGAACGGGAATAATTTTAATTTCACAATATCATTATCCACATCTTTTTTTCTTTTGCATATCACACAATTCTATGAAAGTGTTAAGATGGGATGCAACATCTTCATTAGGACTACCAGAAAATTGTTCTTTCATAACAAGATTTAACAAAGCGGCATTAATATCACAAGTCTCCGCACTAGTGGCGGGAGGAGCAATCGGAGTACTAATAAAATCATTATTATTAGTATTGGAAAAATCACATAATTTTGTATTTTCTTGAGACATCGTGGCTACGCAAATAAGATAACAAGCAAGCAAAGAAGCAAACAAGAAAAAGGCAAACGGAAAATATTTTTGTATTTTTCTAAAAAAAAATTAGAAGTGGGGGAGATGAAAACGAGAGGCAAAGGCAAATAAAGTAAATGCAAGGAGATGATAGTTTATGCGTAGGTGCTTGATAGATGTTGATGATGTCTCCCCGGCAACGGCGCCAGAAATTCTTCCTGCTACTTGTGAGCTGCGTTGGGATTTCCCTGAAGAGGAGGGGATGATGCAGTACAGTAGAGATAAGTATTTCCCTCAGTTATGAAACCAATGTTATCAATCCAGTAGGAGAATCATGCAACAACTCGTTAGCAGTACCTGCACACAAAATAACAAATCCTCGCACCCAACGCGAACAAGGGGTTGTCAATCCCTTGGCGGTTAATTGCAAGATTAAATTGTATGGTGATAGATAGATATATAGATAGTTAGATTTAACAAAAATACAAAATAAAATAAATAAAGTAAAATTGCAGCAAAATATTTTTAGGATTTTCAATATATGATAAAGGTAGACCCGGGGGCCATAGTTTTCACTAGAGGCTTCTCTCTTGAAAATAGCATACGGTGGGTAAACAAATTACTAATGGGCAATTGACAGAAAAGCAAATAATCATGACGATATCCAAGGCAATGATCATGTATATAGGCATCACGTCCGAGACAAGTAGACCGAAATGATTCTACATCTACTACTATTACTCCACACATCGACCGCTATCCAGCATGCATCTAGAGTATTAAGTTCATAAAGAACGGAGTAACGCCTTAAGCAAGATGACATGATGTAGACAAAGTAAACTCACGCATGAATAAACCCCATGTTTTTATCCTTAATAGCAATGATACAATACGTGTCATGCCCCCTACTGTCACTGGGATTGAGCACCGCAAGATCGAGCCCATTACAAAGCACCTCTCCCATTGCAAGACAAATCAATCTAGTTGGCCAAACCAAATCAATAGATCGGAGAGAAATACGAAGCTATAACAATCATGCATAAAAGAGTTTAGAGAAAACTCATATAATATTCATGGATAATCTGATCATAAACTCACAATTCATCGGATCCCAACAAACACATCGCAAAAAGTGATTACATCGGATAGAACTCCAAGAACATCGAGGAGAACATTGTATTGAAGATCAAATAGATAGAAGAAGCCATCTAGCTACTAACTATGGACCCGTAGGTCTGTGGTAAACTAGTCACGCATCATCAGAAGGGCAGCAAGGTCGATGTAGAGCCCCTCCGTGGTCGAATCTCCCTCCGGCAGAGTGCCGGAAAAGGCCTCCAGATGGGATCTCTCGAGAACAGGAACTTGCGGTGGCGGAAAAAGTATTTCGTGGACTCCTCTGTTGGTTTCCGGATTTTAGAGAATTTATAGAGGCGGAGTTATGTCAAACGGAGCCACGTGGGCCCCACGAGCTACCAGGGCGCGCCCCACCCCCCTGGGCGTGCCCTGGTGCCTCGTGGGCCACTGCTCCATCTTTTCGTCCCCTCCCGAAGCTTCCAGGGTCTCTTATGTCCAAAAAAAATCTCCAAAAAGTTTAGTGGCATTTGGACTTCATTTAGTACTGATATTCTGAAAAACCAAAAATAGGCAAAAAATAGCAACTGGCACTGGCACTAAGTTAATAGGTTAGTCCCGAAAAATGATATATAATTGCTTGTATGTGTATGTAAAACATCCAAGATTGATACTATAATAGCATGGAACAATCAAAAATTATAGATACCTTGGAAACGTATCAGGGATCCAGCCGGAAGCAGAGCATTGGCAAGCATCGTCACAACAAGAAGTAGATGATTAGATGATCGTTTCTCCTAGTTTAGTATGCATGTAATTGTTTACTTTGGTGTGCGTAGTCACTTATGTAATTGGATGTTTAATTTGGTTATGCAACCATGTTCTTATAAGTATATATGTTGTTGTTGTGTAGACAGAGCATAGATGTTGTGCGGACAGAGCAAATCACATCGCCCATGGGCTAAACTAGGGAACCCGTCGGTGATGATTTCATCAATCACTGACAATTGTATATCAGCAAGCGTTTACCCACAATACACACGGCATATTAGCAGGAATCGTCTGTGTTGTTATCCGTCTTCCCACACATTTCTCATTACTGACCTGTTTGCCGCATATCACACACATCTTGTTAAGTTGAACCGTTTCTGTTGTGTTGGGTAATCGCAAACAGTTCATCCGAGTGAGCTATATGCCGTATATCACACACACCATGATCTGGCTGACCATTTCTATTGTGTTGAGTAATCGCAAACTGTTCATCCGAGTGAACTGTATGCCGTATATCGCACACACCTTGACCTGGCTGACCGTTTCTGTTGTGTTGGGTAATCGCAAATAGTTCATCCGAGTGACATGTATGCCGTATATCGCACACATCTTGATCTAGCTGACCGTTTCTGTTGTTCTAGTTCATCGCAAACAGTTCGTATGGATCAACTGTATGCCACATATCGCACACGCAGCTCTAATCTGAATCGTGCTTGATGTCTCTACCATCGCACACAGTTCTTCTTATTGGTGACAGTTTTATTATGATACCGTTTGCAATTCATGCATCGCACACAGTTTGGTCGGGGGGTCTCTGATTCATGTGTCGCGTTAGTAGTCACCTGTAGTAGTGGATGAAACAACAGAATTAAAAAGGCGTTCTCAGGGAGTCTGGAAACCCCATTGGTACGTTTCTAGTACTACTATGCATAAGCATAGCATGGAAAGGATATTTGAGCCACTGTTGACGTTTATGCTGGGCGGAGCCGGGTACAGAACACGTTCTACTCGTGGTAGACTTCATGCCACGCACGCCACCATCATAGTCTCCCCCTGTGGGTTACAACTCATGTTAATTAAGGGTTTCCCCGTGGATGTAGCCTCACTAAGGGTTCTCCGTAAATCCCCGGTCACTTTTAAAGGTTAGGAACAATTGACTTTTACTGTCACCTCGAATTACCTCCACATCCTAAACCTATGCAAAGACAGTGATATACTTCATGGCCAATATAGGCACAAATGCTGAGTGGGGCCCCTTCACAACATTCACGAAGTTATTAAACTAAGCATTCAATAGAGGATCTCATATCCATAATAAACGTTTCAGATCCTACACATACCAAGGTTCATCCATATCCCTGAGAACTAGGGGTCTACTCACACGTAAGAACAACAATCATCATGGGGATGGTAATGGAGTGCATGGGTGAATGATTCAACCGATACACCAAAGGATCCTCTAGTGTTCTTGATGTTGCAGATGATAAGGATGCGGATGACGATGACGATGAAGGTGGTGATGATGTAGATGTAGATGATGATGTCGTTCCTCACGCGGCGGGGAGGCCGCGGTGGTGTAGATCGATGGCAAGGCAGAGGCGGTGGCCGACGGAGGGGATCGGCGAGTGCGGCGGCTTGAGGGCGCCCTGGCTTGAGTGGCTGCTCGCAGACGACGCCGGGTAGGCAGGCCGTGCTCCTGGCGAAGCCTCAGCCGGCGGGGATCTCGGTGACCGCACGGTTGATGATGACACGGCCACGGTTGCGCTCGATGAAGACGGAAACGGCGACGAGAGCGAGAGTGAGGGGAACGGAAGGCTAGGGTTTGTCCGCGAGGGAGAGGAGGCTGGGCACGGCCTTATCCCCTCTGTGGCCTGCCAGATGGGCGACGCGTGCGCCCGCCGTCGTCTCGGCGGCTACGGCGTCGACACAGGGGAGGGAGCAGGTGGAGGTAGGTGGTGAGCCGGTGTGGGCTGGGCCTCCTACTGTGCCCTGGGTCGGCATGTGCACAGTGGTGCATTTTCTTTTTATCCTTTTTATTATTTAGTTAGCTACTGTTTCGCAATTAGTTTGTGCACCAAACGATTTTTGTTGAATGTAAAACTTAGCTCACAAATGAAATGCAACATTGTGGTCTTGCACAAAAAGTTTCAGGATTTTTGGAATCGCTTAACTATTTTTAGAAATTGAAAAGGCAAAAATAGTTGCTGCTAGCCCACTGTTTTGGTTGCTAGGGTCAATTTGGAAATTCAAATAATGTTGGTTTTATTTTTATAATTGCTTTGAGATTATATGCAATATTATGAACTATTTTGTTTAATTATTTAAAGAAGTAATTATTAGACTTGCATTTGAATTTTGAATTTGAATTGGGATTATTACTTAATTGTTTTTCTTGGGGTTTAATGACGATGACTTAGCATGACTAATTAGCATAACCACGGTTTAGTAATCTGGGGATGTCACATGTGTCCATAACCGAGGACGCGGCTATCAATAGATTATACACTCTGCAGAGGTTAGTATACTGTACCCACACTATGGAACTCATGGCCTCGTACTTTAGTACATGCTCCCATTTGGGTGGACCAATCACGTTCCAACAAAACCAATCTATTGCATGACACTCCCCCGGCCACTCCGACAAACTCCCCTTTGGCCTATGTCATGGGTGGCCCCGATGTCACCGCGTGACATCCGCCACCTTTGTGGCTGCCACCGTCGTGGCCAAACAAAACTGTCCCAAACGGGGACCCCCGGGTACTACACAACTCGGGCACACAAGGGTATGGCCGCCTACCTGATCAGGGTAGCGCGCACACATAACCTTCCCTAGTTGGAGGTACCGGCGAGAGGCATGACAATAGACCGAATTAGGGCCTCCCCATCCAGGCAAGTGTGGTTGCACTAGTGAGCTCGATTCGGTGGCACTATGACTCAGCCAACAGATTTGTTCAAGTTTATTTAATGCCAGGTTTAACTTGAATGGTGATGAGCTGAGCCATAACAAAATAACATGATGAAATGCATATGAACATGATATCAACATTAGCATGGATGGGTAACATAACCATTTAGCATAGGAATCTTACATTAACCACAATAAATCATTTAGTCTGCGGGATACAAATGAGCATGGCATAGTGATGATCATGCATCTTACAATTATAACAAACCATAACTGTTCATGTGAGCATATCATTATCAATAGCATCAGAAATTATTACAAGAATGAAAGATGATAATAATAACATTAGCAATTAATCATTTAACTAACTAGATGAACATGGCATAAGGATGAGCATGGATCCACAAGCATATATATATATAGCATTTACAAAATGAGCAAACAATTATTCAAATATTCAAGTGAAAACCATGGCTATTGTAATGCCATCATACAAGTGGCTGATGTGGCTTGCCTAGGGTTGATGAAATCATCGGGAAGAAGTGCGATGAGCTCGCAGAAAGATTTGCCGGAAACGTTTCTCTCTTGGCGGGGGCTGAATAAGGGCAGGGGCAAAATGGTCATTTTTAGAATGTGACAACATTGTGAAAATGGTACCAATGGAACGGGATCAATGAACAGAGAACGTGGGCTTTGGAATCACCTGATTCAGAGTTACGGTTGCAAAATTACGGCCGTTCGTTCGTTAGTCAGAAAACAAACAGAAAATTGTTTGTTTCTGCTCTTAACGGACGAACGTCTGCTATTTAACCATTTTGGTGGCTGGGCTGAAACAGAAAGCGCACTTCAGGAAAATACGCTTTCAGCCGGCGAAAGTGCATTCTGGCCTGGAGTTGCACGAGGTTATGCTTTCATAAAACGAAGGCGTATTTGGCGGAGTACGTCTCCACTTAAGGGACCAGGCCCGGCCGGCTGAGTCGCTTACGAGCGGGACCCGCCTGCAGGTCCATCTCCTTCCTCTCGCACCCGCGCCTGGCCGAGGGAGTAGAGGAGTCTGGCGATGACCGCCGGCACTGTGGGCCACCATTCGAGGCGCCCGACCTACCAGCGTGCTCAGAAGGCCGTGGCGGTCTCGTTGGTGCACAACACGGTCACCGGGGAGCTCAGGAACGAGCGGAGCTTCGGCCATGGCGGACGGTGGCCTCGAGCGATGATGGACTCGGCGTTTCGGTGGCGGGGAGAAGAAGGCAAGGTGCGGGAGGGCTTCGCCGAGGCTGAGGAGCTCTACTGGTGAAGAAATGAGGGAGGAAGGAGCTCCGGCATGCTCGAATTTGAGCAGAGGCCGACGGAGGCAATGGCGGCTGTGGGGAGGAATGGGAGCTCCTGGAGCTCAATTGAGTGGAGGGCCGGGGCTTTAGGAGAGTGGGGAGGCTGCTGGTGTGCTCGGTAAGGCTTGGGACGGGCTATTTATAGCCGGGCGAGGTGCGAGGATAAGCACGTCCGCGGCATCACGCTGCCCGCGGGCCGGAGCTCGGGGGACACGCGTAGGGGAGGGGAGAGGAAGCACAGAGGGTTCAGGTGACGTGGAGGGGGCTTGGGGCGCTCAGGGAAGCTCGGAAGCGACGTGGCCGAGCGGCCATGGTGGTTGGGGCGGCGGACAGAGTGCGGGAAGGGCCGCTGTGGAGTGAGGAGGAAGAAAGAGGAGGGGGAAGGGCTGGGGAGTGAGCACGTGGCCTCTGCGGAGCTGCTAGACACGCTCCAGTGGCACGAGCTCGACGAATGGACAGTGGCTGAGGGCCCCAACTTCCAGAGCGCGTCGAGTGGCATGCTAGCCGTGTGGTCATCGCGTGACCGTGGCGTTGCCACGCATTCTAGGCGGCCCAAGCATGTCTGGCCGGTTGGGCACTACCCCAGTAGCTGTTAGGTGCAAAGAAACAACAACAGTAGCCCATGAAGTGACTGCATGATTCATAAACTCTAATCAACAGCAAAGTGTTTGATCAGTGGTGTGGGCAATGCACATGTCCACTGGGCCTGATCTATGGCTGAGGCTGAATATCCACTAAGGTGATTACTGTGGTAAAGTTTTAGCCCAAATGGATGAAGATAGCTAGCACTTGCTTCACAAACTGCCCTACTGGGCATAAATATGAAAGTTGAAGCTGTGCTCAAATGGATGAATGTCTTTGGCTCAAATCTGGTGGAGGATGATCATTTGGGCATAGGAAAGCACTGTAAAAATTTCATACCATTTGGACAAACATAAATGGTACTTCCTTCACAAAGCTTCTCTCTAGACAGAAACTTTGGGAATTTGCTGAGGAAGATTGACTAGGCAAATGGAGCTGAATTTTGTTATGTGGCTATGATTTGGATATGAAAGAGTGCTCAAAAAGTTTGAGGGCCATCAAGAAAAGATAAATAGCACTTCCTTCACAAAGTGCTATTCTGGACAGAATAGGAAAATGAATATTCCTGAATTATTTTTGAACTTGGCAAGGGAGGGTTTTAACATATTTGTGGAATATATGATCCAAATAATTTATGAGAATTTTGTGGAAATTTTGGGAATGACAGAAATATAGGTTGCTTCACAACCTAGGGCAAACAGGGTTATTCCTTTAATAGAAAAAGGAATATTCCCAAGGAAAAGAATTTGGGGTTGGTCTAGGATGGAAATGACATGATCTTGGGATGGATTTGAGAGTGATGAATCACTTGGGAGAGGAAAAAGAGATGGTCTTCCCAGGTTTCAAGACCACAGAGCCAAACCAGAAGAAAACCAAATCAAAATCCAAAGAAAACCAAAAGAAAAAGAAAGGGCCAAAAATCAGGGTGTCAAAATCGTCAATAATAAAAGATACAATATCATTCATATGTTCCTCAAACCAATCGCTTGTCACAGAAAATTTGGCTAGCCTAGCAATTTCATGAGCAACCTTATTTGCTTCCCTATTACAATGTTCAAACCTAATAAGAGGAAAATCACACGCCATAAAATAACAATCATCGAAGACTGTAGCCGCCGCTCCCGCTGAGTGTCCTCCATTCTTCATTATGTCAATCACTTCCATATTATCGGAGTTAACAACAATACGATTGTATCCCGCCTTCTGTGCAAGTCATAAGCCAAGTCTTAGAGCCAACGCTTCTGCTGTCAAAACATCTGCACACCAATCCATCCTCCAATTCCCGCCAACAATAAACCTTCCTTTATCATCTCTAAGGACAGCCCCAGTTGTGCCCCTAAGTAGGTCATGATTAAAAGAAGCATCAACATTCAACTTCACAAAACCCATAGGTGGTCTTTTCCATCCCTCTATTATATTTGTTGCCTTGGGGGGTTGTGCATTAACATAGTTTGCTGTTATAGCATGGGCCCCCATGGAAGTTTGGTATGCATCTTGAGACTTTCCTTCGTGAACCAGCTTACGTCTGTTCCCACCATAAATACCAAGCTATTATAGCGATCAGTTCGCGTACATTCTGGATACCCAATATAGATAGTTCTTGCTCTGGCATAAGAAGTAAGAACTCAAAAACTGCCTCTCCCGCACGATCAATAGCACATGTTTTACTAATGGCCTCATGCAATCCCTGCTTCCCCCAAACCTCTTTCGCCTTCTGACATAGAAACAACACGTGTTTTGTATCTTCTGGCCCATTCAAACATGATGGGCAGATGGGCAAAACTTTCATATGTTATTAGCAAGCGTAACACAACATGGTAGGGTTCCGTGCAAAGTACGCCAAATGAAAATTTTCACCTTTGTTGGACAAGATAATTGCCAAATCTTACCCCAAATAGGATTGACATTTGTTCTACCCATACCATTTGTGTGTTGCCATTTCCTTCCATGTTGTTTGTTCCATTCTTCCAAATAAGCCGAACGAACCGTAAACAATCCATTTTTTGTATAGCTCCAAGCAATGAAATCCGTCATATTATGCATAGGGAGGGGAATCGCAAGCACCCTTTGAGCATCAATTGGCCACAACGTTTATCTCACTAAATCTTCATCCCAAAAATTGGTGACTGGATCGATAAGATCAACAACTTTTGACAAGAGATGCCCTCTTCTAGGGGTAATAATTTTCCTATTCGCACAGTTCGGGATCCATGTATCTCTCCAAATATCAATATTTTGTCCATTTCCAACTCTCCAGATATAACCATTTTTGAGTGAATCAACTCCCGCCATAATGCTTTGCCAAGTAAAAGAGGAACCCTTTTTAAGACTTGCATTCATTTAGTCTCCATCCGAAAAATATTTAGTTCTCAAGATGGTGGCACATAGGGAATCAGGGTTATCAAGCAGACGCCACACTTGTTTGGCTAACAAAGCCAGATTGAAACAGTGTATATCTCCGAAACCCATACCTCCTTGGTCTTTTGGGACACACATCTTCTGCAATGCCATCCAATGCATTCTCTTCTGGTTGTCTTCGTCACCCCACCATAATTGCGACATCGCGTCAATGATTCCCTTACAATTTTTTTAGGAATTTTAAAGACGGACATGGCATAAGTTGGGATAGCTTGTACAACTGATTTGAGTAAAATTTCCTTCCCTCCCGTAGATAACAATTTTTCTTTTCATCCACTAATTTTCATAATAATTCGATCAATCAAGAATTGGAAACAATCACTTTTATCCATACCCACATTTGCAGGCAAACCCAAATATTTGTCATTGAGGGCTTCAGTCATAATATTCAGAATAGTACAAATTTGCGCCTTATCTTCCACTTTTGTGTTGGGACTAAAAATATACTACATTTTTTAATGCTCACCATTTGCCCCGAAGCGGCACAATAAGAATCCAAAACTGATTTCAGTGCCTCCGCATTCATCGAATTAGCTTGCATAAGGATCAAAGAGTCATCAACAAAGAGAAGATTTGAAATTGATGGGGCATCTCTGCTAACCCTAATTCCGGAAATACTTCCATTTTCCTCCACATTTTCCAAGAGAGCAGTCAGGCCCTCCATACATAACAAGAATAAATACGGAGAGAGAGGATCTCCCTGCCTCAATCCTCTGGTAGGTTTGAAACTCTCAGTTTCTTCCGTATTAAAATGAACCCGGTATTCCACAGAGGAAACACACTTCATAATTAAATTCACCCAATCCTCTTGAAACCCCCAGTCTCAACATGATTTCCTTCAAAAAAGGCCACTCCACTGGGTCATATGCTTTGTGCATGTCCAGTTTGATTGCACATAGGCCCTCTTTACCAGTCATTTTTTTCTTTATTTTATGGAAACATTCATATGCCACTAAGATATTATTTGTAATCATTCTTCCAGGGACGAAAGCACTTTGGTTGGGGCTGATAATATCTGGTTGGATTGTCTTCAGACGAGCAGCAATCATTTCTGAGATAACCTTATACACCACATTGCATAAACTGATCGGTCTAAACTGAGTTACCTTTTCCGAAGAGTTAACCTTTGGGATCATTACAATTGTAGTATCATTCCAACCCTCAGGTATAGAGCAGGTATTTACCACCTAGAGTACTTCTTCAGTCAGGTCATCCCCCAACATAGACCAGAATCTTTTGTAAAAAATAGCATGTAGGCCATCTGGACCCAGCGCCTTTAAATCACCAATATCAAAAAGGGCCTTTCGAACCTCCTCTGCCGTGTAGGGGGGCGAGAAGAGCATTGTTCATTTCATCTGTCACTTTCCTTTTGACAAGAGAGAGAACCTCAGGGTTCGGTTGGTTAACTTCTGAGGTAAAAAGGTTGGAAAAATATCCCATAATGTGATTCTTCATCTCCGTGTCTTTTACCCAAACTCCATTGTCATCAAGCAATTTTTTGATCTGATTTCTCTTCTTTCTAGCCGTTGTCGTATTATGGAAAAAAGAAGTGTTGTGGTCACCATGCAATAGCCAGTTCGCTCGACCCCATTGTACCCAGTATACCTCCTCTTGTTCCAATAGATTTTCAATAAGGACAAGAGTCTCTTTTTGACGCGCAAGGGTATCCACATTTATAGGTCCCCTTCTTAGCTTTTCTAATTCTTTTTTTAGTTTATTAATTATTATTTTTGGACCCTTCAAAATATCACAATCCCAAATATGTAAGTCTTCATGCACCGCCCGTGTACGGTCTGCGAGAGACGGGCCGATACCCAGCATCTTCGCTTTCTCCCATGCTGTACATACAATTTCCATAACCGTCTCTTCTTTGAGCCATCGAGTTTCAAATTGTTTCACCCGATTCCTTGGTCGATTAAAAATATTATCATCAAAATATTCCGTGTCTAGGATGAGAGGACGATGATCCAAGTGTACATGTTCTTCGTTTATAACCGCAGCTCGAAGAAATTTATTCGCCCAATCCACATTACAAACCGCCCGATCAAGTCTCTCCCTAATTTCGCCTCTTCTCCACGTGAACAGATCACCGATACATCCCATATGTTCCAGGCCACACTCTCCCAAACAATTACGAAAATCTCTCGGCATTGCATTAGGTCTCGCGTTACCTCCCACCTTTTCCGATGAGAGTAAAATTTCATTAAAATCTCCAAGAACCACCCATGGGTGATTTCCCTTATTATGCAAGGTCCGAATATCATCCCATGACAAAACACGTTCACACCAACTGGGATGGCCATAAAACCCGTAAAACACCACTGTACAATATTCTCATTCATAAACGGAATATCAATAAAATTATTAGACACGTAGTTCAAAACAACTTTATTCATCTTATGATAAAACAAGACAAGGCCACCTGCCCGGCCATCGCTCTCAACTACAAATATTGAATCAAAACTTAAAACACAACAAAGCTCATCGGCTTTACATTTATTTAAATGAGTCTCTGAAAGAAAAATCAAATCGGCCTTGGTGCGCCCTTGTAGATCCAAGAGCACTCGAACTGCCGTGGGGGAGAGCATGCCACTGCAGTTCCATCCTATTATTTTCATTTGGCCCGGCTGTTGGGGAACGTTGCATGGAAAATAAAAAAAATTCTACGCACACGCAAGATCTATCCATGGAGATGCATAGCTACGAGAGGGGGAGTGTGTCTACGTACCCTCATAGACCGTAAGCGGAAGCGTTAGAACAACGCGGTTGATGTCGTCGAACAACTTCACGATCCAACCGACCGAGCACCGAACGTACGGCACCTCCGCATTCAGCACACGTTCAGCTCGGTGACGTCCTCGACTTCTTGATCCAGCAAGACGGCGAGGTAGTGGATGAGTTCCGGCAGCATGACGGCGTGGTGACGGTGATGGTGATGCTATCTCCGCAGGGCTTCGCCCAAGCACTGCGAAAATATGACCTAGGGACGGAACTGTGGAGGGGGGCGCCGCACCCGGCTAAGACAATGTTGTGTTCTCCTTTGGGGCGCCCTCTCTCCTCTATTTATATATGTGTAGGGGCTTGGAGTAGAAGGAATAATGCCACGTGAACAGTAACCATGAATAGTACACACGTGGACTTGGACTCCAAAGTCCAATCCTATTCCTATTAGGACTCTCCCTTTTTCCTTCCCTAGCTGCGTGGGCTTTTGAGGACTTGGTGCGCCTGGCCCAATAAGGCCAGGGCGCCTCCCCTTAGCCCATGTCAGCCCTTGGGACATGGTGGACCCACTTGTGGACTTCCGGACTCCTCCGGAATCCTCCGGAACCTTCTGGAAACTTCCCGGTACAATACCGAAAAAACTGCACCTTTTTCCGGAACCCAAAATATGACTTCCCATATATAAATGTTTACCTCTCTACCATTCCGAGACTCCTCGTGACGTCCGGGATCTCATTCGGGACTCCAAACAACATTCGGTTACCAATTCACATAACTCATATAACACTATATCGTCAACGAACGTTAAGCGTGCGGACCCTACGGGTTCGGGAATGATGTAGACATGACTCAGACGCCTCTCCGGTCAACAACCAATAGCGGAACCTGGATGCTCATATTGGTTCCAACATATTCCATGAAGATCTTATCGGTCGAACCGCAATGACAACATACGTAATTCCCTTTGTCCGTCGGTATGTTACTTGCCCGAGATTCGATCGTCGGTATCTCCATATCTAGTTCAATCTCGTTACCGGCAAGTCTCTTTACTCGTTCCGTAATACATCATCTCGTAACTAACTCCTTAGTCACTTTGCTTGCAAGCTTCTTATGATGTGCATTACCGAGAGGGCCCAGAGATACCTCTCCGAAACACGGAGTGACAAATCCCAGTCTCGATCCATGCCAACTCAACGGACACCTTCGGAGATACCTGTAGAGCATCTTTATGATCACCCAGTTACGTTGTGACGTTTGATAGCACACAAGGTATTCCTCCGGTATCCGGGAGTTGCATGATCTCATGGTCTGAGGAACATGTATTTGACATTCAAGAAAGTAGTAGCAATAAACAGACCGATCATATGCTAAGCTAACGGATGGGTCTTGTCCATCACATCATTCTCCTAATGATGTGATCCCGTTATCAAATAACAACTCATGTCTATGGTTAGGAAACCTTAACCATCTTTGATCAACGAGCTAGTCTAGTAGAGGCTCACTAGGGACACGGTATTTGTTTATGTATTCACACATGTATTTAAGTTTCCGGTCAATACAATTCTAGCATGAATAATAAACCTTTATCATGAACAAGGAAATATAAAATAATAACAACTTTATTATTGCCTCTAGGGCATATTTCCATCAGTCTCCCACTTGCACTAGAGTCAATAATCTAGATTACATAGTAATGAATCTAACACCCATGGAGTCTTGGTGTTGATCATGTTTTGCTCGTGGAAGAGGCTTAGTCAACGGGTCTGCCACATTCAGATCCGTGTGTACTTTGCAAATTTCTATGTCTCCATCCTTGACATATTCACGAATGGAGTTGAAGCGTCTCTTGATGTGTTTGGTCTTCTTGTGAAACCTGGGCTCCTTGGCTATGGCAATTGCTCCAGTGTTGTCACAAAAGATTGTCATTGGACCCGATGCACTAGGTATTACACCTAGATCGCATATGAACTCCTTCATCCAGACTCCTTCATGTGTTGCTTCCGAAGCAGCTATGTATTCCGCTTCACACGTAGATCCCGCCACGACGCTCTGCTTGGAACTGCACCAACTGACAGCTCCACCATTTAATATAAATACGTATCCGGTTTGTGACTTAGAGTCATCCGGATCAGTGTCGAAGCTTGCATCGACGTAACCCTTTACGACGAGCTCTTCATCACCTCCATAAACGAGAAACATGTCCTTGGTCCTTTTCAGGTACTTCAGGATATTCTTGACCATTGTTCAGTGATCCACTCCTGGATTACTCTGGTACCTCCCTGCCAAACTTATGGCAAGGCACACATCAAGTCTGGTACACAGCATGGCATACATAATAGAACCTATGGCTGAGGCATAGGGAATGACTTTCATTTTCTCTATATCTTCTGCCGTGGTCGGGCATTGAGTCTGACTCAACTTCACACCTTGCAAGACAGGCAAGAACCCTTTCTTTGACTGATCCATTTTGAACTTGTTCAATACTTTGTCAAGGTATGTGCTTTGTGAAAGTCCTATCAAGCGTCTTGATCTATCCCTATAGATCTTGATGCCCAATATATAAGCAGCTTCATCGAGGTCTTTCATTGAAAAATTCTTATTCAAGTATCCCTTTATGCCATCCAGAAATTCTATATCATTTCCAATCAATAATATGTCATCCACATATAATATTAGAAATGCTACAGAGCTCCCACTCACTTTCTTGTAAATACAGGCTTCACCGTAAGTCTGTACAAAACCATATGCTTTGATCACCTCATCAAAGCGTATATTCCAACTCCGAGATGCTTGCACCAGTCCATAGATGGATCGCTGGAGCTTGCACACTTTGTTAGCACCCTTAGGATCGACAAAACCTTCTGGTTGCATCATATACAACTCCTCTTTGAGAAAACCATTAAGGAATGCAGTTTTGACATCCATTTGCCAGATTTCATAATCATAAAATGCGGCAATTGCTAACATGATTCGGACAGACTTAAGCATCGCTACGGGTGAGAAAGTCTCATCTAGTCAACCCCTTGAACTTGTCGAAAACCTTTCGCGACAAGTCGAGCTTTGTAGACAGTGATATTACCATCAGCATCTGTCTTCCTCTTAAAAATCCATTTATTCTCAATGGCTTGCCGATCATCGGGCAAGTCCACCAAAGTCCACACTTTGTTCTCATACATGGATCCTATCTCAGATTTCATGGCCTCAAGCCATTTGTCGGAATCCGGGCTTATCATAGCTTCTTCATAGTTCGTAGGTTCGTTGTTGTCTAACAACATAACTTCCAGAACAGGACTACCGAACCACTCTGGTGCGGAACGTACTCTGGTCGACCTACGAAGTTCAGTAGTAACTTGATCTGAAGTTTCATGATCTTTATCATTATCTTCCTCTCTTATTGGTGTAGGCATCACGGGAACGGTTTTCTCTGATGAGCTACTTTCCAATTCGAGAGAAGGTACAATTACCTCATCAAGTTCTACTTTCCTCCCACTCACTTCTTTCGAGAGAAAACTCCTTCTCTAGAAAGGACCCATTCTTGGCAACAAACACCTTGCCTTTGGATCTGTGGTAGAAGGTGTACCCAATTGTTTCTTTAGGGTATCCTATGAAGACGCACTTCTCCGCTTTGGGTTCAAGCTTATCAGGTTGAAGCTTTTTCACATAAGCATCGCATCCCCAAACTTTAAGAAACGACAGCTTAGGTTTCTTGCCAAACCATAGTTCATATGGTGTCATCTCAACGGATTTAGACGGTGCCCTATTTACCGTGAATGCAGCTGTCTCTAATGCATAACCCCAAAACGATAATGGCAAATCGGTAAGAGACATCATAGAATGCACCATATCCAATAAACTACGGTTACGATGTTCGGACACACCATTACGCTGTGGTGTTCCAGGTGGCGTGAGTTGTGAAACAATTCCACATTTTCTTAAATGAAGGCCAAACTCGTAACTCAAATATTCGCCTCCGTGATCAAATCGTAGAAACTTTATTTTCTTGTTACGATGATTCTCTACTTCACTCTGAAATTCTTTGAACTTTTCAAATGTTTCAGACTTGTGTTTCATCAAGTAGATATACCCATATCTACTCAAATCATCTGTGAAGGTTAGAAAATAACGATACCCGCCGCGTGGTTCAACATTCATCGGACCGCATACATCGGTATGTATTATTTCCAACAAATCAGTAGCTCGCTCCATTGTTTTGGAGAACGGAGTTTTAGTCATCTTGCCCATGAGGCATGGTTCGCAAGTATCAAATGATTCATAATCAAGAGATTCCAAAAGTCCATCCGCATGGAGTTTCTTCATGCGCTTTACACCAATATGACCTAAACGGCAGTGCCACAAGTATGTTGCACTATCATTATCAACTTTGCATCTTTTGGCATCAATATTATGAATATGTGTATCACTACGATCGAGATTCAACAAGAATAGACCATTCACAAAAGGTGCGTGACCATAAAAGATGTTACTCATATAAATAGAACAACCATTATTCTCTGACTTAAATGAATAACCGTCTCGCAATAAACAAGATCCAGATATAATGTTCATGCTCAACGCTGGCACTAAATAACAATTATTGAGATCTAAAACTAATCCCGAAGGTAGATGTAGAGGTAGCGTGCCGACGGCGATCACATCAACCTTGGAACCATTCCCGACGCGCATCGTCACCTCGTCCTTAGCCAATCTTCGCTTATTCCGTAGCTCCTGTTTGGAGTTACAAATATGAGCAACCAAACCAGTATCAAATACCCAGGCGCTACTACGAGCATTAGTGAGGAACACATCAATAACATGTATATCAAATATACCTTTGCTCACTTTGCCATCCTTCTTATCCGCAAAATACTTGGGGCAGTTCCATACCAGTGACCAGTCCCTTTGCAGTAGAAGCACTCTGTTTCAGGCCTGGGTCCAGCTTTGGGTTTCTTCGTGGGAGCGGCAACTTGCTTGCCGTTCTTCTTGAAGTTCCCCTTCTTTCCCTTGCCCTTTTTCTTGAAACTAGTGGTTTTGTTAACCATCAACACTTGATGCTCCTTCTTGATTTCTACCTCCGCTAATTTCAGCATCGCGAAGAGCTCGGGAATTGTCTTCTCCATCCCTTGCATATTATAGTTCATCACAAAGCCTTTATAGCTTGGTGGCAGTGACTGAAGAACTCTGTCAATAACACTCTCAACCGGAAGATCAATTCCCAGCTGAGTCAAGTGGTTGTGGTACCCAGACATTCTGAGTATGTGTTCACTGACAGAACTGTTCTCCTCCATCTTACAGCTAAAGAACTTGTTGGAGACTTCATATCTCTCAACCCGGGCATTAGCTTGAAATATCAATTTCAGCTCTTGGAACATCTCATATGCTCCGTGGCGTTCAAAACACTTTTGCAGTCCCGGTTCTAAGCCGTAGAGCATGGCACACTGAACTATCGAGTAGTCATCAGATCGAGCCTGCCAGGCGTTCACAACGTCTGCAGCAGCTCCTGCAGCAGATCCATCACCTAGCGGTGCATCAAGGACATAATTCTTCTATGCAGCAATGAGGATAATCCTCAAGTTACGGACCCAGTCTGTGTAGTTGCTACCATCATCTTTCAACTTAGCTTTCTCTAGGAACGCATTAAAATTCAACGGAACAGTAGCACGGGCCATTTATCTACAACATAGATATGCAAAGAAACTATCAAGACTAAGTTCATGATAAATTAAGTTCAATTAATCAAATTACTAATGAACTCCCACTTAAATTCACATCCCTAAAGTTAACTAAGTGATACATGATCCAAATCAACTAGCCCATGTCTGATCATCACGTGATATGGGATAGTCATCAATGGTGAACATCTCCATGTTGATCATATCTACTATATGACTCATGTTCGACCTTTCGGTCTCCAGTGTTCCGAGACCATGTGTGTACATGCTAGGCTCGTCAAGTTTAACCCAAGTATTCTGCTTGTGTAAAACTGGCTTACACCCATTGTATATGAACGTAGAATCTATCACACCCGATCATCATGAGGTGCTTCGAAATGACGAACTTTAGAAACGGTGCATACTCGGGGAGAACACTTTTATCTTGAAATTTAGTGAAGGGATCATGTTATAATGTTACCGTCGTTCTAAGCAAAATAAGATGCATAAAGGATAAACATCACATGCAATCAAAATATGTGACATGATATGGCCATCATCTTGTGCTTTTGATCTCCATCTCCAAACCATCGTCATGATCTCCATCGTCACTGGCTCGACACCTTGATCTCCATCGTTGCGTCGTGGTCGTCTTGCCAACTATTGCTTCTACAACTATTGCTAACGCATAGCGATAAAGTAAAGCAATTACATGGCGCTTGCATTTCATACAATAAAGAGACAACCATAAGGCTCCTGCCGGTTGCCGGTAAATTACAAAACATGATCATCTCATACAATAACGTATATCACATCATGTCTTGACCATATCACATCACAGCATACCCTGCAAAAACAAGTTAGACGTCCTCTACTTTGTTGTTGCAAGTTTTACGTGGCTGCTACGGGCTACTAGCAAGAACCGTTCTTACCTACGGCACAAAACCACAACGGTGATTTATCAAGTTTGCTGTTTTAACCTTCAACAAGGACCGGCCGCAGTCAAATTCGATTCAACTAAAGTAGGAGAAACAGACACCCGCCAGCCACCTTTATGCAAAACAAGTTGCATGTCTGCCGGTGGAACCGGTCTCATGTACGTGGACATGTAAGGTTGGTCCGGGCCGCTTCATCTTACAATACCGCCGAATCAAAATAAGACGTTGGTGGTAAGCAGTATGACGATCACCGCCCACAACTCTTTGTGTTCTACTCGTGCATATCATCTACGCATAGACCTGGCTCATGATGCCACTGTTGGGGAAAGTTGCATGGAAAACAAAAAAAATTCTACGCACACGCAAGATCTATCCATGGAGATGCATAGCTACGAGAGGGGGAGTGTGTCTACGTACCCTCGTAGACCGTAAGTGGAAGCGTTAGAACAACGCGGTTGATGTCGTCGAACAACTTCACGATCCAACCGACCGAGCACCGAACGTACGGCACCTCCGCATTCAGCACACGTTCAGCTCGGTGACGTCCTCGACTTCTTGATCCAGCAAGACGGCGAGGTAGTGGATGAGTTCTGGCAGCACGACGGCGTGGTGACGGTGATGGTGATGCTATCTCCGCAGGGCTTCGCCCAAGCACTGCGAAAATATGACCGAGGGACGAAACTGTGGAGGGGGTCGCCGCACACGGCTAAGACAATGTTGTGTTCTCCTTTGGGGCGCCCCCTCTCCTCTATTTATATATGTGTAGGGGCTTGGAGTAGAAGGAATAGTGCCACGTGAACAGTAACCGTGAATAGTACACGCGTGGACTTGGACTCCAAAGTCCAATCCTATTCCTATTAGGACTCTCCCTTTTTCCTTCCCTAGCTGCGTGGGCTTTTGAGGACTTGGTGTGCCTGGCCCAATAAGGCCAGGGCACCTCCCCTTATCCCATGTCAGCCCTTGGGACGTGGTGGACCCACTTGTGGACTTCCGGACTCCTCCGGAATCCTCCGGAACCTTCTGGAAGCTTCCCGGTACAATACCGAAAAAACTGCACCTTTTTCCGGAACCCAAAATATGACTTCCCATATATAAATCTTTACCTCTCGACCATTCCGAGACTCCTCGTGACGTCCAGGATCTCATCCGGGACTCCGAACAACATTCGGTTACCAATTCACATAACTCATATAACACTATATCGTCAACGAACGTTAAGCGTGCGGACCCTACGGGTTCGGGAATGATGTAGACATGACTCAGACGCCTCTCCGGTCAATAACCAATAGCGGAACCTGGATGCTCATATTGGTTCCTACATATTCCACGAAGATCTTATCAGTCGAACCACAATGACAACATACGTAATTCCCTTTGTCCGTCGGTATGTTACTTGCCCGAGATTTGATCGGCGGTATCTCCATACCTAGTTCAATCTCGTTACCGGCAAGTCTCTTTACTCGTTCTGTAATACATCATCCCATAACTAACTCCTTAGTCACTTTGCTTGCAAGCTTCTTATGATGTGCATTACCGAGAGGGCCCAGAGATACCTCTCCGAAACACGGAGTGACAAATCCCAGTCTCGATCCATGCCAACTCAACGGACACCTTTGGAGATACCTGTAGAGCATATTTATGATCACCCAGTTACGTTGTGACGTTTGATAGCACACAAGGTATTCCTCCGGTATCCGGGAGTTGCATGATCTCATGGTCTGAGGAACATGTATTTGACATTCAAGAAAGTAGTAGCAATAAACAGAACGATCATATGCTAAGCTAACGGATGGGTCTTGTCCATCACATCATTCTCCTAATGATGTGATCCCGTTATCAAATGACAACTCATGTCTATGGTTAGGAAACCTTAACCATCTTTGATCAACGAGCTAGTCTAGTAGAGGCTCACTAGGGACACGGTATTTGTTTATGTATTCACACATGTATTTAAGTTTCCGGTCAATACAATTCTAGCTTGAATAATAAACCTTTATCATGAACAAGGAAATATAAAATAATAACAACTTTATTATTGCCTCTAGAGCATATTTCCATCACCGGCGTACCTCCTCTTCGGAGGCCGCCGATGGCCATCATCTCCAACTGATTCCCTTCCCTGCTGCCCATAGACCTCTTCTTTCTCCTCCACCTCCTTAGCTACGTGTGTGATAGCCCCATTCCCATCCTTCACTGTTTCCACTCTACCCGTACACATTCGCTTAGAAGAAACGTTTATGTCGCCGTACAAAATACGCTCATAACTATCCATGGTTTTCTCAAAGGAAAAATCTAGATCACTACCAGCCGCTGGAGCTTCGTGTAGGTTTCTTCTTTTTTTTACCTATAATATTCCTGTGTGCTTCCTCCGAACACCCAATTCCTCCCTCCTTTTTACCTTTCCTTCCCTTTCTTTTTGGTTTGTCCTGCATGAAATTCTTTGTAGCAGTGAACGTGAAAGTAGGATTTTTAGAAGCATGTGCATTTCCGAGCCTTGCAGCACCGGCCCCAGAAATGGCCTCCAACACTCCGGGCTTGAAGAGCAGCTGATCATGTACCGAAGTAGTAGTAATGGTCACTGGTGGAGTGTAGCTTGCCTCACCCAACAGCCGAAGCCCAGGCCCTCCTGGCCAGCAGGGCTCAACTGTTTACCAGCAGCGCTAGTGCATTTGCTGGGGGAGTTGGCGACCCCCGGCTACATCACGTAAGATTTTGACGGTTGAATGCATTCAAGTAATATACAAACATCAACATTAAAAAAATTACAATCCAATCGAGCATTAGTCTGAAAATCAAACCGGACAAATAAAGCAAATATTGGAGACACAATGAGAACCATTCCTGAAATATCATCATCTATTGACTACCATCTACTTGATTGTACATCAACCAGGTCACAAATGAATGAACCGAACAAGAAGAGGAGCAAAAATGAAAACCACCTCCTACTGGAACCCTGAAGATAAATACGAATGGGGCATTTATTGAAGCAATGCATACGGGCAGATGGGGTTTGCAATTCGAAATAACCAAGGCGTTTTACTAGCAGCTGGTGCAGACAACCTGGAAAATGTATCGAATCCCCTGCATGCTGAAGCTTCAACATTCCAGCAAGCAACCAATATAGCCATTTAATTGTGACATGTTTAACTTCTTATGTTAGTTTTTTTATCAGAAATTAATTACATAATTTATATCAAATAAGTTTATTCAATAATATGTCCTCTTCGGTTTATTGGCCTACGAGTAACCCAAACTTGGCCAGCGTAACGAGTTGTATATATACCTAAAATTATCATTGAAAAATAATCCTTATTTAGGAGAAATATCCCATTTAAAGTTTCTAATGATTTTTTTTCATGATGTATAACTTGTATCACATTGGTCAAATTATTAGTCTAGAGATGCAGCAGGCATTATAAACCATAAAGGAATGAGTATCCTATTTCGAATAAAATATTAGTTTCACGGCGTAGTATTACTGGTAGCAGTGTAAGAGCATCTCTAGAAGACCCCTTATATCGCGGACCCTTATACTGCATTTACAGTTCACGAAAAACGTGTTTTGTCTGTTTTACAGTTCCGCTTTGCGGGGTCTGTTCGGCCGCAGCCCGCGCCAGCCCGCAAAACACGTGGTTTTTCTGAATTTGACACATGTCACATATTACATAGAATTTATGAATTGAATACAACAATCATCCAAATTACAATAATTATTCAAATCACCGAATTAAACTAATAATTCAATACAAGAATTGTCCCGAATACAACAATGATACAAATCACACATGAACTAAATGAAATGAATGTAAAAATGGCAGGTTTTACTGCCCATGCCTTTGCCAATGGTGCTCAATGAGAACCGCCTGAAGCTGATAGTGGGTGGTTGTGTCTTCAATCTGCCGGTATGTCTGAAGGAATGCTTGTATGCGGTCAGGGTCTCTAGCTGGCTTCACACGGCATAAGGTACCGACATTGTTGTAGAAGAACTCCAAGTTCATGTCCCTCTCATCTTCGATGATCATGTTGTGAAGAATCACACAACATGTCATGATGTTGCTCAGGGTTCGCTTGTCCCAAAAATGAGCAGGACATATCTTTTCGGGCAGACTCTTGTGCCTTCGCAAATTCAACTTCCTTCCTAGTTTTGGGTTTCTTGATGGACTTGACAAATGTACACCAAAAAGGGTAAATACCATCTGCAAGATAGTACCCCTTTGTGTACTCATGCCCATTAACCGTGTAGTTGCAAGCAGGAGCATCACCACTAGAAAGTCTAGCAAACAAATGAGACCGTTGCAACACATTGATATCATTGAGAGTACCCGACATACCAAAAAAGCAATGCCAAATCCATAAATCCTCGGATGCGACGACCTCTAGCACAATTGTCGCATCATGAGACTTGCCACAATACTGCCGTGCCATGCCTTCGGGCAGTTTTTCCAAGTCCAATGCATGCAATCAACGCTACCTAGCATGCCGGGCCAACCTCGCCTCTCATTTGCTGCCATCAACTTTTTTGTGTCTTCCTCGTTGGGTGCACGAAGATAGACAGGACCAAAGACGTGGATGATCACTTTGGCGAACTGACGCACTGACTCAATTGTAGTATCTTTGCCAATGCGAAGATATTCGTTGGCATAGTCAGCCGGAATGCCATATGTAATCACCCGCATAGCTGCCGAGATTTTTTGATATGCGCTAAAACCCATCAAGCCTGCGGTGTTTCTCCTTTGAGTAAAAAACCGAGAATTGACCTCGCAAGCTTTCATTATTTTTACGAAGAGGGATCGGCGCATTCGATACCTTCTCCGGAAGAGGTGCGGCGGATACGTAGGATTGTTCGTGAAGTAGTCTTGCATCAACATCTTGTTCCCGAGATGGCGGTTGCGAGGGATGCAAAGACGGCCGACGGTCGATCCTCGCCATCTCTTTTGGTTCCGATCCTCGAGCTCTGATACGTCTCCAACGTATCTATAATTTTTGATTGTTCCATGCTATTATAGTATCAATCTTGGATTCTTTTATATGCAATTATATATCATTTTTTGGGACTAACCTATTAACCTAGTGCCCAGTGCCAGTTGTTGTTTTCTGCTTGTTTTTGGTTTTTCAGGAAATCAGTACCAAATGAAGTCCAAATGCCACGAAACTTTTTGGAGATTTTTTCTGGACAAAAGAGACCCTGGAGACTTGGAGAGGAGGCCAGAAGGTTCACGAAGCCTCCACAAGGCAAGAGGGCGCGGCCCCGGGGGGGCGCGCCCTGATCTCGTGGCTCCGTTTGACCTAATTCCACTTCTATAAATTCTCAAATATTGGGAAACCAACAGAGAGCCACCCCGAATAAATTTTACGCCGCCGCAAGCCTCTGTTCTTCTGCGATCCCATCTGGAGGCCTTTTCCGGTACTCTGCCAGAGGGAGGAATCGATCAAGGAGGGCTTCTACATCAACCTTGCTGCCCTTCCGATGATGTGTGAGTAGTTTACCATAGACCTATGGGTCCATAGTTAGTAGCTAGATGGCTTCTTCTCTCTCTTTGATGTTCAATACCATGTTCTCCTTGATGTTCTTAGAGTTCTATCCGATGTAATCTTCTTTTGCGGTGTGTTTGTTGGGATCCGATGAATTGTGAGTTTATGATCAGATTATTCATGAGAAATATCTAAGTCTTCTCTGAACTCTTTTATGCATGATTATTATGGCTTTGTATTTCTCTCCGATCCATCGATTTGGTTTGGCCAACTAGATTGGTTTATCTTGCAATGGGAGAGGTGCTTTGTGATGGGTTCAATCTTGCGGTGCTCAATCCAAGTGACAGAAAGGGACATGACACATATTTGTATTGTTGCCATTGAGGATAAAAAGATGGGGTTTAATCAGATTGCTTGAGTTTACTTTGTCTACATCATGTCATCTTGCTTAAGGCGTTACTCTGTTTCATACTTAATACCCTAGATGCATGTTGGATAGCGGTCGATAGGTGGAGTAATAGTAGTAGATGCAGGAAGGAGTCGGTCTACTTGTCTCGGACGTGATGCCTATATAAATGATCATTGCCATGAATCCATCATAATTATTTGCCCAACAGTAATTTGTTTACCCACCGTATGCTATGTGTTCGAGAGAGAAGCCTCTAGTGAAAACTATGGCCCCCGGGTCTACTTTTATCATATATTAAAATCAAAAATACCTTGCTGCAATTTATTTACTTTTATTTTATTTAATATTTTAGTTTATCTATCTACCACTATCAGAATTAATCCTTGCAAATAACCACTAAGAGGATTGACAACCCTCTTATTTGCGTTGGGTGCAAGTGTTTGCTTTTGTGTGTGTAGGTGCGCTTAATGGGATTTTGCTTGGTTCTCCTACTGGATTGATAACCTTGGTTCTTAACTGAGGGAAATACTTATCTCTACTATACTGCATCATCCTCTCCTCTTCGGGGAAATACCAACGCAGTCTACAAGTAGCAGGAAGAATTTCTGGCGCCATTGCAGGGAAGACATCATCAAAATTACCAAGTACCTTCGCACAAACTATCATCCACTTGTATTTATTTTATTTGCCTTTTTATTTGCATTTGCCTCTCGTTTTCATCTCCCCCACTTCTAATTTTTTTTACAAAAACACAAAAATATTTTTCTTTGCTTGTTTGCTAGTTTGCTTGCTCCGTCGTGATGTCTCAAGAAAATACAAAATTGTGTGACTTTTCTAATACTAATAATAATGATTTTATTATTACTCCTATTGCTTCTCCCGCCACTAGTGCGGAGTCATCTGACATTAATGCTGCTTTGCTTAATCTTGTTATGAAAGAACAATGTTCTGTTAATCCTAATGAAGATGTTGCATCCCATCTAAATACTTTCGTTGAGCTTTGTGATATGCAAAAGAAAAAAGATGTGGATAATGATATTGTCAAATTAAAATTATTCCCGTTCTCACTACGAGATCGCGCTAAAACTTGGTTTTCATCCTTGCCTAGAAATAGTATTGATTCTTGGGATAAGTGTAAGGATGCTTTTATTACCAAGTATTTTCCTCCCGCTAAGATTATTTCTTTAAGAAATCAAATTATGAATTTTAAGCAACTTGAGCATGAACATTTTGCACAATCTTGGGAGAGAATGAAATTAATGATAAGAAATTGCCCAACACATGGCTTAAATTTATGGATGATCATACAAAAAATTTATGCGGGACTAAACTTTGTTTCTAGAAATTTGCTAGACTCTACCGCAGGTGGTACTTTTATGGAAATTACATTGTTAGAAGCTACAAAAATTCTTCATAATATTATGACAAATTATTCTCAATGGCACACTGAACGAACTCCAACGGGTAAGAAGGTAAATTCTGTTGAAGAAATTAATACTTTGAGTGATAAGATGGATGCTCTTATGAAATTGGTTGCTAGTAACAGTGCTCCTATTGATACTAATGATGTGCCATTGTCTACCTTGATTGATTAAAATAATGATGCTATTGATGTGAATTTTGTCTCTAGAAATAATTTCAACAACAATGCTTATAGGGGTAATTTTAATCCTAGACCGTTTCCTGGAAATTCCTCTAATAATTATGGTAATTCCTATGGTAATCCATATAATAATAATAGGATACCCTCTGATCTTGAAAGTAATATTAAAGAATTTATTAATTCGCAAAAGAATTTCAATGTTATGATAGAAGAAAAATTGAATAGAGTTGATGAATTGGCTAGGAACATGGATAGAATTGCTCATGATGTGGAAAATCTCAAAATTAAAATTTTGCCATCCAAGAATGATATAAATTAGTCTATTAACACTATCTATGTATCCATTAATGAAAGTAAAGAAATGACCGCTAGGTTGAGAGCTAAGCCAGAATTTCTAGAAAAAGCTACTCCACCCGGTTTATATCGTAGTAACAATGAAGATATTAAAATGATTGGTGCCACTCCTATTGAATCATTATTTAGTAATATAAAACTTGAAGAAAAAGGGACTTAAGGAGAGTCAACTTTAGATAGAAGGAGTCCCAATTGCTTGGAGGGTGATAATCTTAATGATAAAAATGAAAAAAGTGGGTTTGGAGAGGTCAAAACTTTAAATAGTAATGCACCCACTACTTTGGATTACAAGGACTTTAATTATGATAGGTGTTCTTTAATTGAGTGTATTTCCTTGTTGCAATTCATGATTAATTCACCAAATGCATATGAACAAAAATAAAGCTTTTACTAAACATATTGTAGAAGCTATGATGAAAGCTCATGAAGAAAAACTTGAGTTGGAAATTTCAATTCCTAGAAAATTACAAGATGAATGGGAACATACTATTAAAGTCAAAATTAAATATTATGAATGTAATGCTCTTTGTGATCTTGGTGCTAGCATTTCCACTATACCAAAATCTTTGTGTGATGTGCTAGGTCTCACCGATATGGATCCTTGTTCCCTTAATTTGTATCTTGTGGATTCCACTATTAAAAAACCATTGGATAGAATAAATGATGTGCTTATTCTTGCAAATATAAATTGTGTGCCCGTGGATTTTATTGTTCTTGATATTGAATGCAATCCTTCTTGCCCTATAATACTTGGTAGGCCTTTCCTACGAACAATAGGTGCTATTATTGATATGAAAGAAGGTAATATAAGATTTCAATTTCCATTAAATAAAGGGATGAAACACTTCCCTATAAAGATAATTAAGGCACCTTATGAATCTATTATGAGGGCCACCTATGAAATCAATTTGAAGGATGACAACACTTGAAACTATGCATTATGCCTAGCTAGGGGCATAAAACAATAGCGCTTGTTGGGAGGCAACCCAATGAATAAAATAAATTTTTAGTTTTACCTTCTATTCTTGTGTGTTTACACAATTATGGGCTCCGTTATGATTGTGTTTTTATCTTTTAATTAGTGTTTGTTCCAAGTAATGCCTTTGGGATGATTTGGATGATAGTATAATTGATGTTGTTTGAAAACAGAAACTTTTGTGTCTAGTGCTGGATTTTTTTTTATGGGATGTAAGAACCTTCTAAATTTTTTACAAAATATTTACATATGAATTTCCCATGTTGTCCTAATTTTTCAGAATTTTTAGAGTTACATAAGTATGACACTAATTCAGATCTTTACAGACTGTTCTGTTTTAGACAGATTCTGTTTTTGTTGCATAGTTTGCTTATTTTGATGAATCTATGGATCGTATCGGGGGGTATGAGTCATGGAGAAGTTGGAGTACAGTAACATTATGCCAATACTAAATATGAATCAATTTACAACAGTACATAAAGTTTAATATTTGTTTGTTATACTAATAGATCTCACGAGGCTTCTGTTGAGTTTTGTGTGCTGAAGTTTTCAAGTTTTGGGTGAGACTACGATGGATAAAGGAATAAGGAGCGGCAAGAGACTAAGCTTGGGGATGCCCAAGACACCCCAAGGTAATATTCAAGGAAGACTCAAGCGTCTAAGCTTGGGGATGCCCCGGAAGGCATCCCCTCTTTCGTCTACAATCTATCGGTAACTCACTAGCTTGGAGCTATATTTTTATTCATCACATGATATGTGTTTTACTTGGAGCGTCTTGTGATATAGTTTATTTGCTTTTGTTTTATTTTTAGTTTGTAACAATCATCTTTTCTGAACACGCCTTGTTGAGAGGGACACACATTATTCTTGATTTGTTAGAATACTCTATGTGCTTCACTTATATCTTTTGAGTTAGGCAATTGCTCTAGTGCTTCACTTATATCTTTTAGAGCACGGCGGTGGTTATATTTTAAAGAAATAGTTGCACTCTCATGCTTCACTTATATCTTTTTGAGAGTCTAATGAATAGCAATGGTAATATGCACGGGTTATGAATTTGGTCCTGATATGATAGGTATTCAAGAGGGATAGAATAAAAACTTTCATGTAGATCACTGAATATGATAAGTTTGATTCCTTGCAATAGTTTTGCGATATTAAGATGGTAATATGTGGGAGGTGCTAATAGATAATTGTGGTTTAGTAAGAATATTGGTGTTAAGGTTTGTGATTCCCGAAGCATGCACGTATGATCTGTCGTTATGCTAAGAAGTTGGAGCATGATTTATTCTTGATTGTCTACTTTATGAGTGGCGGTCGGGGACGAGCGATGGTCTTTTCCTACCAATCTATCCCCCTAGGGGCATGCGTAGTAGTACTTTGCTTCGAGGGCTAATAAACTTTCGCAATAAGTATGTGAGTTCTTTATGACTAATGTGAGCCCATGGATTATACGCACTCTCACCTTTCCGCAATTTGCTAGCCTCTTCGGTACCGTGCATTGCCCTTTCTCACATCGAGAGTTGGTGCAAACTTCGTCGGTGCATCCAAACCCCGTGATATGATACACTCTATCACACATAAGCCTCTTTATATCTTCCTCAAAACAGCCACCATACCTACCTATCATGGCATTTCCATAGCCATTCTGAAATATATTGCCATGCAACTTCCACCGTTCCTTTTTTTTATGACACACATCGTCATTGTCATATTGCTTTGCATGATCATATAGCTGACATAGTATTTGTGGCTCAGCCATCGTTCATCATTTTTATACATGTTATGCTAGTATCATTGCACATCCTGGTACACTGCCAGAGGCATTCATATAGAGTCATATTTTTGTTCTGAGTTGTAATTTTCTTTTGAGTTGTAAGTAAATAGAAGTATGATGATCATCATTATTAGAGCATTGTCCTAGTGAGGAAATAAAAAAAAAGGCCAAAAAGAGCCCACGAAAAAAGTGGCCAAAAAAAGAGCCCACAAAAAAATTTGAGAAAAAGAGAGAAGGGGCAATGTTATTATCCTTTTTCTATACTTTTGCTTCAAAGTAGCACCATGTTTTTCATATAGAGAGTCTCATGTTTAGTCACTTTCATATACTAGTGGGAATTTTTCATTATAGAACTTGGCTTGTATATTCCGATGATGGGCTTCCTCAAATGCCCGAGGTCTTCATGAGCAAGCAAGTTGGATGCACACCCACTTAGTTTTCATGTTGATTTTTCATACACTTATAGCTCTTAGTGCATCCATTGCATGGCAATCGCTACTCCTCGCATTGACATCAATTGATGGGCATCTCCATAGCCCGTTGATTACCCTCGTCGATGTGAGACTATTTGCTTATTTTTTACTTCCCCTTATTGATCTCTACCACCACACTCTATTCCACCCATAGTGCTATATCCATAGCTTGCGTTCATGTATTGCGTGGGGGTTGAAAAAGCTAAAGCGCGTTAAAAAGTATGAACCAATTGCTCGGCTTATCATCGGGGTAGTGCATGATAAATATTTTGTGTTAAGAAGATGGATCATGACAGGATTATATGATTTTGTAGGGATAGATTTATTTAGCATTTTAATTTGAAAGACATGATTGTTTATTACTATGCCTGAGTATTAATGTCTTTATGTCAAACTATAGATTATTGCTTTGAATCATTCGGATCTTATTATTCATACCGTAAGAGAAAGATTACATGATGAAACATGTTAGGTAGCATTCCACACCAAAAAATCTGTTTTTATCATTTACCTACTCGAGGACGAGCAGGAATTAAGCTTGGGGATGCTTGATACGTCTCCAACGTATGTATAATTTTTTATTGTTCCATGCTATTATAGTATCAATCTTGTATGCTTTTATATGCAATTAGATGCAATTATATATCCTTTTTTGGGACTAACCTAGTGCCCAGTGCCAGTTGCTGTTTTTTGCTTGTTTTTGGTTTTCAGGAAATCAGTACCAAACGAAGTCCAAATGCCATGAAACATTTTGGAGATTTTTTTCTAGACAAAAGAGACCCTGGAGACTTGGAGAGGAGGCCAGAAGGTTCACGAAGCCTCCATAAGGCAACAGGGCGCGGCCCGGGGGGGGCGCGCCCTGATGCCTTGTGGGGCCCTCATGGCTCCGTTTGACCTAATTCCACTTCTATAAATTCTTAAATATCGGGAAACCAACAAAGAGCCACCCCAAAAAACTTTTACGCCGCCGCAAGCCTCTGTTCTTCCGCGATCCCATCTGGAGGCCTTTTCCGATACTCTGCCCGAGGGGGAATCGATCACGGAGGGCTTCTACATCAACCTTGCTGCCCTTCCGATGATGTGTGAGTAGTTTACCACAGACCTACGGGTCCATAGCTAGTAGCTAAATAGCTTCTTCTCTCTCTTTGATTTTCAATACCATGTTCTCCTCGATGTTCTTAGAGTTCTATCTGATGTAATCTTCTTTTGCGGTGTGTTTGTTGGGATCCGATGAATTGTGAGTTCATGATCAAATTATTCATGAGAAATATTTGAGTCTTCTCTGAACTCTTTTATGCTTGATTATTATAGCTTTGTATTTTTCTCCGATCTATCGATTTGGTTTGGCCAACTAGATTGGTTTATCTTGCAATGGGAGAGGTGTTTTGTGATGGGTTCAATCTTGCGGTGCTCAATCCCAGTGACAGAAAGGGACATGACACGTATTTGTATTGTTGCCATTAAGGATAAAAAGATGGGGTTTAATCATATTGCTTGAGTTTACTTTGTCTACATCATGTCATCTTGCTTAAGACGTTACTCTGTTTCATACTTAATACCCTAGATGCATGCTGGATAGCGGTCGATGGGTGGAGTAATAGTAGTAGATGCAGGCAGGAGTCGGTCTACTTGTCTTGGACGTGATGCCTATATAAATGATCATTGCCATGAATCTGTCATAATTATTTGCTTTTCTATCAATTGCCCAACAGTAATTTGTTTACCCACCGTATGCTATGTGTTCGAGAGAGAAGCCTCTAGTGAAAACTATGGCCCCCGGGTCTACTTTTATCATATATTAAAATCAAAAATACCTTACTGCAATTTATTTACTTTTATTTTATTTAGTATTTTAGTTTATCTATCTACCACTATCAGAATTAATCCTTGCAAATAACCGCTAAGAGGATTGACAACCCTCTTATTTGCGTTGGGTGCAAGTGTTTGCTTTTGTGTGTGCAGGTGCGCTTAATGGGATTTTGCTTGTTTCTCCTACTGGATTGATAAGCTTGGTTCTTAACTAAGGGAAATATTTATCTCTACTATACTGCATCATCCTCTCCTCTTCGGGAAAATACCAACGCAGTCTACAATTAGCAAGGTCCTTCACGGCGAGGACCGCCACCACCATCTGCTTCCGATGGCTCTCGAGCAGCGTCTCTACGTCCGAGTCGTCGGACGAGGACGAATCCTTGAGCAAAAATTCCGCGCAAGGGCTCAAATCCATCTACAAATCGCACCCGAGCTCGCATGAACGGAAATTCATCTACGAATCATTCGCTAAGTCAAACTACACGGGGAAAAAGGTCTCACCGGCGGCGGCGACTCGGGGGCGGCTCGGCTCGGCGAATCCGGGGCGGGCGGCGACTCGGCGGCGGTCGATCCGGGGGCGGCGAGGCTCGGCGGATCCGGGGCGCCGGCGAAGCCGCGCGCTGGACCCGGGTCTGGAGCGGCCCGGTGACGTGATTCCGTCGGCGGATATGGCCGGAATCGACGGTGGCGGGCGGGCGGACGGCGGGATGGGGGTGAGGAACGCGCGCGGGCTGAAATGTCCCTCCCGCCAACCGCTTTCGCGAGATACAGGGCACCGCCGGGTCGGGGGAGAAAAATGTGTATTCGCGGGTCGGAGGGGGAATTTACCGCGCCCCTCAAAAAATAATTTTAAGGGTCGGACGCGTTTACGGTGTCTGTTCGGGCCACTTTTTTCGCGCAAAACCGTACACTGGCGGGTTTTTTGCGGGTCGAGACGATATAAGGGGTCTGCTAGAGATGCTCTAAGGGGCTATTTGGTTGGCACCCTGGCTCCTATGCCTGACAAAAAGCGATGCCTGGCCACTGCCTGAGAATCAGAAAATATGTGCCTGGTCAGGCACGAGGTGTTTGGATGCATGCCTGGCCTGAAAAAGACTTAATTTAATAGAGTATTCACCTGAGACCTGACCCACCGAAAAAGGTCGCAGACTAGAGCAGGATTAGCCACCAGGCACGTGCCCAGGCCACCGATTTCTCACGCCTGAGCCAGGCGAAGCAAGATGCCTGAGTTGCAGGCCGCTGGCCAGGCGCGTCGGAATGAGCTTCGGGTGGATTTTTATTTTTCCCGTGAAAGTACAGGTTATGGAGCCTTTCCAGAGGAATCTGATGGTTGCAATCCTGCCTGCCGAACGCTGGTTCTTGGTAGATTTACTCTGTTTTGGATTCCTGTACCTTTTCCTTTGAAATTCCTGCAAACCGAACAGGCCCTCAAATTGGATTCAAAAGGACAGAAATATTATCTCAGACGCTTGTCGATTTACAAATGCCGCGGATACATTTGTAAGCAGCGAACCGAAGGAACTGTTCCAAGCGAGTACTTCAGCAAACCATACATACTCCAGAAGTTTCTCCCATCATCCAGCGAGTCGCTCCTTCTCTCCGTGTCTCTCGAACCATCGCTCTGACGTCGACGCCGCAAACCCTTCCTGATTTATTGCCCACATCCATCCATTTCCTTCGCCATTTTTCCCGCCGACGCCGAGACCCCATTACCAACTCCCAACCGTGCGATTCTCAACTGCAGTCCCAGCCGACCCCATCCGAGCTAGCTCTCCCGTTCCAATCAATGGCGGACCTCTTCTTCGGGGGAAGCCCCTTCCGCCGCATCCTCTACGCCCGCCCCTTCGCTTCCGCCATGGCCGCCATGGATTGGGTGGAGACCCCGACCTCCCACGTCCTCCGGATCAACGTCCCGGGGCTGGGCAAGGACGACGTCAAGGTCCAGGTCGAGGACGGCAACGTGCTCAGCGTCAGGGGCGCGGCGAAGGAGAAGGGGAAGGAGGGAAACGAGGAGGAGGCGGTGTGGCACGTGGCGGAGCGCGGGAAGCCGGAGTTCGCGCGGGAGGTGGCGCTGCCGGAGCACGTCAGGGTGGAGCAGATCAGGGCCAGCGTGGACAACGGCGTGCTCACCGTCGTCGTGCCCAAGGAGCCCGCGCCGGCCCGGCCCCGGACCAGGCCCATCGCGGTCTCCAGCAAGCTGTGAGGACGGGCCGCGGTGTCAGTGTGTATACGAGCAGTGTGCGTTTCACTTGTGAAGTTGTCGCCTGAATCAAGTACTCTGATGATGAATATCGTGTGATGCGGAAACGTGATCGTGTATGCGTGCGTATGATAAACTGAGACATTTGGCTAATAATAAAGGTAAAATAATGAGTATGGCAGAAAAGAATTCATCTCGGAGTCGGGACACTGCAGAAATTTGAAAGACCATATGAATTTGCCAAAGAACATGGAGAGAATATCACTTGCTTGATGCATCTGCGACTTCACAAATCGGCGTACGGACGATGATTTCTCTGAGTTCACTGGAATGTAAGCCCCGTAGCGCGGAGCTTGTCGGCGACGATCTCGTCCATGCGGCGCGCCATCTCCGGCGTCATGTGGTTCACCCAGTCGCCGGCCACGCCCTTCCGGAAGAGGCCCTTTCGCGGGAACTTGAGGCCGTCCATGTAGCCCGTCCTGTTCACCTCCAGGCTCCTCAGGCTCTCGAGGCTGCAGAGCTCGACGATGCCGCGGACGACGTCGGCCTCCTCTTCCGCCTCTGAGAACGGCAGCCCGACGAACCGCGCGAGCTTTCTCACGTTTCCGGCGGGGTCGCGCAGCAGCTCCTCGTACCTCAAGAAGAGCACCTTCTCCGACAACGACTCGCTCGCGCGCCAGTACCCGAGGTCCGAGGATGTGGTCCCAGAACGGCCCGTACGTGTTGGCGCCGCTGCAGATGGACTCGAAGGTGCCCACGAACGGTAGCTCCGGGTGCATGCTCCGGCGGAACTGCCACAGCGACACGGCCGTGTCCTTGGGCTCCCTGCAGATGTACACGACCCTGCAGCCGCTGGCACGCGGCAGCATCTCGTGCGGCATGTGCGTGTACATGAGGCGCGGGGACGGGAGCACGTCGAGCCTGGCCTCCCGGCTACCTCCGGCGAAGAGAACGTCTAGAAAAGGTACGCACTGGTGCGGGCTGAGGCGGAGGAGCGGGTGGTCGGCTCCGGCGGGCGGGTAAGAGCGGCGTGCCATTGTGGCGAACGCCAGGGCGTTGAGCCACGTGGTGCCGCACTTGGGCAGGCTGGCGATGATGATGTCGTCGGGGCGCGGTACGAAACGGCGCTGCAGGCCGATGGCCACCGGGATGAAGGTCTCCGGCAGCCAGAAGCCCTGGTAGCAGCGGAGCTTGCTCTGGGTGCTGCCGGCCATCAGCTTGCTCGGCAGCGCGGATACCAGGACATCGCCGTGGTCTTCCGAAGACCTCTCCGACGGCATGGCGGCGACCTGCAGGTCGACGTTGTCCAGGACAACATCCTTGAACGGGACAGGGCCTGCCGGAGCACTGGCTGCGTTGGTCGCCATGGATTGGAGTTGGAGTTGTACTGCCATGTGATTGATAAGGTCTGCATTACCGCAGCGGTGCCATGCTATATCGCCATTGGTGACCCGAGCAGAATATTTGGGGCGTGGATCACGCGTCATTAAAAAACTGGGAATTTAGTCTTTCGCTACCGACTTCTTTGCGCTTTCATGATTTTCTTTGTTTTTTTTAAGAGAAGGCATGGCAGCCCAACTTTAAATCAACACAATAGCTACATGACGGTCGCCTGAGTTTTGATTTTTGGGTCAGTCGATTTCGCTAGAAGGAAGAAACTGCCGGAGGGGGGGGGGGGGGGGGGGGGGGGGGGGAAGAAGCTCGCTGGCAGGCTACCCCATCATCTATCTTAGGGTGGGTGGGTGTGGGGGGGGGGGGGGGGGGGGGGGGGTGCAGCACGGTGGTGGTGCAAGTTCGCTGGAGAAAAACCGGTCATCGCCCGGCCTAGAGGGATAGCCGGGGGCGGCGGCTAGACCGGCTGTGGGGGGCGGTTTAGGGGAGGGAGATGCGGCGAGGCGGTCGTGGGAGCGCCATCGGCCGCGGGAGGGGGGGGGGGCAGCAGGTGGCCTGGCCGGTGGTACGCGAGGTGGTTAGAGGAGGAAGATGAGCGGGAGGTTGAAGAAGACGATCTGGTTGTTGATTTTGTATCCGATGGTCCACAATGATCGACTGACCCAAAACTAGTTTTCAGTCGATTGACTGTTAGCCACTCCCTTAAATCAATGAAGCCATCAACCGGAAAAAGAATACAAATGTATCGGTTTTGCTGAAATGCAGCTAGTAGCCGATAAATAAATTGGTCTCATTCGTCCGATCAAAAGGCTGGAGATTGGTGCAGGCTGTTTTTTCTTTTACATCGCGCGAGCTCAACAATGACGCGGGGTGCAACACGTTATTTCGTTTGTCGGCCCTCTTTGTCTCTACACGGATGTTCTCAGCGGCATGCACCAACACACTAGCAGCTATCACTCATGTTTTTTTGTCAGCTTTTTATGTTTTTCATATGGATGCTGATTTTGTACAATGACCCTTTACGGGTTTCTATAATCACCCATCTTGGAGTGATCGTCATATGTCTTGGGATGATAACCGTACTTTGCTTAATAAGGGTGCCCGTCCTTGGATGGTTTTAGGAGATTTTAATGAAATCTTATACTATTCAGAAAAAGAGGGCGGCAATATGATACCTAATGCTATGACGAAATATTTTCATGATTGTCTTACATAGTGCGGTTTGGATGATATGAATTTCGTTGGTTCTCCCTTTACTTGAAGAAGAGGGGACATCAGAGAAAGACTTGACCGGGTTGTTTTTACTGTGGAATGGGCAAATAAATTTTCTCGAGCTGCGGTTATCAATGAGGAACATGTACACTCGGACCACCACCCTTTGATTTTGGATATGGATTATTTTGATGGTAATTTATTTAGTCATCCGAAGGGCCATGTAAAACAATTTGAAGCAAGATGGCTGAAAGAAGAAACAGTTGAGGAAATCGGGAAGTCGGCTTGGGAAGAGGCCAAGATTGCAGGTATTGGTCCATCTCTCGCGGCTCGGGCTCGAGCGGTGCATGCGGACATGCATACAACATACTTGGGACGATGATACTCTGAAGGGACCAAAACAGAAAATCTACAAATTAAAAAAGGAATTAGAGATACTACGGTGTGGTCCTCTAAATACGGAGGACAAAAGGAAATTCTAGTGCTTATTGACAATCGTTTGGATCAAGAAGCAATTTCCGGATACAGAGAGGTCGAGCAAATTGGTTGATGCATGGGGATTGTAATACCACTTTCTTCCATAATGCGTCTATGGCTAGGAAAAACAGAAATAATATTAAGAAACTCCTTGATGCTTCTAGGGTCTGGCGACAAGGAAGGGAACTGAAGGATCACATCACAAACTATTTTTCAGATCTTTTCACTTCTGAAGTTTTGCAACCGGATCAGAAGATTTTGTCTGTGGTTCTTAGAAAGGTGTCGGCTGAGATGAATGGTGCACTCCTTGCCCCTTACACGGCTGAAGACGTTCGTAAGGCTCTTTTTTCATATTGGTGATTTAAAAGCTCCGGGGCCGGATGGACTACATGCTATTTTTTATAAAAGATTTTGGTCCATGTTAGGGGACAATTTGGTCGAGGAGGTTTTGCAAGCGGTTAATACGTTTACTATTCCTATGGGATGGATTGGTACTGCTATTGTGAAGATCCCGAAGGTTAATTCTCCGAAAAAGGTAACCCAATTTAGGCGGATTAGCTTGTGTAATGTGGTGTATAAAATATTGTAAAAATGGTGGCTTCTTGTTTGAAGGTTTTTCTTCCAGAAACTATTAGTTCGAATCATAGTGTTTTCGTGCCAGGAAGTATGATTACGGAGAATATTTAGTGGCTTATATGTGCTTTCATACAATTAATAAGAGACAAGGTAAAGAGGGTCTATGTGCCATCAAGTTTGATATGCATTTAAGGACAGTAAAACCGAGCCTAATCCGAACTCTCTCACCCATTCGTCGCTTTTGGCCGTTGGATCCCGCGACTCGGTCTTTCTTGGCCGTCTGATGCATGATTTCCGCCCGCTTGGGCTGTTCCTGGGCCAACTTTCCTTGGGCTGCCATTCCAGGGCGGAATCGGATGCCTGTCGTTAACTGCAACAGATGAACGTCGGATCCAGAACGAGCGATGGTGATTTTGCTCCATCTTCGCGCACCCCGCCCCGCTCCGCTACCCCCAAACCCTCCCCGTCTCGCCCGAGGAGTAGGCAGCGGCGGCGGCGGCTCTGGAGTTTCACGACGACATCATTCAAGCTCGGTGCTTCTCTTCCTCCCCCGGCCAATCTCCATCGGTGTCCCCTCCGGCCAGCCCGCGGCTCGCTCGTCCTCTTCCGGCCAACCTCCACTGGCGTCTCCTCCGCCGGGTCCGCGCCTCCTCCTGCCCCAGCTGCAGCAGCCCGCGGCACCTTCGTCATCCTCCTCCGGCTCCGCTGGGCCCGCGTATCCTCCTGCCCCAGCTGCAGCAGCCCGCGGCACCTTCGTCCTCCTCCTCCGGTCGACCTCCATCGGCGCGCACAAGGTTCGTTCCTTCGATTGGGTGGGAGGATAGCGTAAACAAACATCGCGTTTGTCTCCTTTGGGTCAAACTAGGTCTAGCAGCAAGTGCGATCAACGCTTGAGGAGAAGAGGAGCAAAGAGTAAATGAGAGAGAAATTAGGGAAAGAAAGAGGAAATGAAGGACTATGATTGGAAAATACAAATGATTAAACCAAAAATTATACATGATAAATATCAATTAGGGTGCAAAGAGGGGCAGCCAATGCTGATTGGTTGGATTATGATGAATGTTACACTGTTAGTGTCCTTGTGTTTTATGTTATTTAGTATACAGAGGCTCATTTTTAATCGACAAGTTGGGTGCTTGGTTGATACATAAAGGAATAGGTGCTCGGATTATTAGACAAGTTGGGTGCTTGGTTGATATGAACAGATTTAGCTTCAGTTTAGGTAAATCTTCAATTGGCTTCAGGGTAATCTCTGTTCTTATCAGATTTCCATGTTAGAGAAAAAATATGCAGTCGAAATTATGATGTCATCCTGAAATTATCTATTGGAGTAATAATATTTTTAATATCAGGAAATAGACATAAAAATGTGACATGCACTACCTCTAATTTTCTTGATGCCAGCAGTATCCGATAGTATCAATTTTCCTGTACATTATGTACTCTTTAACATTGTACTTGGTCCTTGTTCTATTTGTTAGTCGCTTTACTTGTAATGCAAAGTTTTCAGTTATGCCTGTTAAGAATTCATGATATTTCTATTTTTGCAGTGGGGACAATGGAATTCAGGCCAAAGTCACTCGGTGCAGATTATTGCGTATGCTAGAGGACCATCTGAATTTTTCTGGATGCCATGTGTGGCGATTGATATGAATGGAAAAGCCTTTGAAGGATACAGCAAGCAAGCTGCTGGTTCATAGGCTACACTACTTTTTGGTACATCAGAATCCCAGTTTACAAGATAATCCGCTGCACTTTTATCTTTTCCCCATGGTATTAGACATGTTTGAATTTTTGTTCAGATACATGGTTGGTTTTATGCATGTGAAGCAAAGTTTGTGACATAAACGTCATGTTGGCTATCTACCTACATTCTTATCGTGCCTTGGCAAATAGAAAGACATCTATTGCAACTCGTTATGCATCATGATAGCAAGTGAAGAGTTTGTTGTCGCTGCTAAGTAGCATTTGATTAGCATTGTAACTCTTTTCGGTGAACTTAGAAGGATTGGGTTCCTGCCCGTTGGGCTTCGTCCATTCTGCATCAACGGACGTCGTTCCATTTATTTCGTGCTTTCAGAAAAAAATGGGAGCAGCAACAGTCATCCGCTCGTCCCTTCTGCTTCTTCAGTCCCTGGTATAAGATAATCCACATCGTGTGTCCCTTCAACTCTAATATTCTCCCTCCTGATCCATCTTTAGTTTCTCTTGTCTGATTTTCTTGGCAGAGGTGAGGACTAGATCCCTACAGACAAATCAGATCGCCCTATGTATCTCTAATTATGTTCACATATTGTTTGCGGCTAGCTATCCTTAGCTGATCTCTTTCATGTCTCAAATTGCGTTCTTGTGGTTTTTGCAGGTCCATTTAGGATTGCGGGAAGTATTCCATGGTTTGATTTGCCAGCCTGCCACCGCCTCTTTCCCCTGACGGTGCATCCCCACGATGCCATTATCATGCTTGATGAGATCAGGTGGCCGGCCTTCTCGACCACTTGAGGCACCACCTCCTCCGGCATGTCCTCCGCGACCACGATCATTGGCCTATCCCATGAGTCGGTGTCGTGAGAGCCCCTTCTCCTTGCTGATGAGTATTGATTATGTCTAGCAAATAAGCAAACTCTTCCGAACGAAGCAGATTGTGCACTACAAAGTGGTTTCCTAGCTATCATCACACACTTAATTATGCACATCAAACACAAAGACTGATGATGACATTCCTACAAGAACGAAATCTTTAAGCTCGATAAGAAACTCTAGGCTGCTACTTTCCAAAACATATTTATAGACCACAACAAAATCAGTGAAGCACTTGCTACAAACTTGCACACATGGTTGGACTCCAGAACGGCCTTTTTACAATGAACTTAGGACCTGTAAGTGCATATGGAGTAAAATTTATGGTGCTGTAATGTGCATGTTCAAATCTGGAGAATGTATGTGTAGATTAAGGACATGTAAGTGGATGGAGTAAACTTTATGGCGCCGTAATGTACACGTTTAAATCTGGAGAATGTACGTGTACTTGTAACTTTGCTGCTCCTTCATGATTTTCTTCCGGGGACATCACTAAACTCGTATGCTCATTCTCTCTTGAAGTGACACCTCTTAAAACCATGGTACATGTGGGAATTGGCAGCCATATTTCGTGAGAATTATTCATGCACTACTGCAGGCGACCGCTAACGCGACACATGAATCAGAGACCCCGTGACCAAACTGTGTGCGATGTATGCATCACAAACGGTGTCGTAATAAAACCGTCGCCAATAATACGAACTGTTTGCGATGCCGGAGACATCAAAAACGATTCAGATTAAAAACGCGTGTGCGATACGTGGCATACAGTCGGTCCATACGAACTGTTTGCGATAAGCCAGAACAACAAACACGGTCAGCCAGTTCGAGGTGTGTGCGATACACGGCATACAGTTCACTCGGATGAACCGTTTGTGATTACCCAACACAACAGAAACGTTCAGTCAGATCAAAGTGTGTGTGATATACGGCATGCGGTTCACTCGGATGAACTGTTTGCGATTACCCAACACAACAGAAACGGTTCAACTTAACAAGATGTGTGTGATACGCGGCAAACAGGTCAGTAATCCAAAATGTGTGGGAAGACCGATAACAACATAGACAATTCCTACTAATAACCTGTGTGTGTTGTGGGCAAACGCTTGCTGGTAAACAATTGTCAGTGATTGATGAAATCATCACCGACGGGTTCCGTAGTTTTATCCGTGTGCGATGTGATTTGCTCAGTCTGCACAACATCAACGCTCTCTGTGTATAGAACAATATTATTTTGTGTGAATAGTGTGCTCTGTTGGGCACACGAGATATATGGATCACACCCGTGGGCAAGCAATGTGCACGCACGCGTCGTGCTAGCTCGCGCTTCCTTATATGCTAAGTTTCTATTAATTAATGGCGTTTTATGAACACGCCACCGTTTCCCGCCATTTCCCCATCGGTTTTCCGCCACCACCCAGCGATTGCGCATAAGCCTAGGCGGCGCGTGACACACCGAGACACAAGCGCAACCTATAGCCCCTCTAGCTACCTTTTGCAAGCATGCCAACCCACCGAAACGCCGCATCTGCCATCAACCTCCTTGACGAGGTAAACGAGCAGGCGCCACGGCCCGTCGAGGCCAAGGGCGTCCCCGGCAACGCGATGGACGACGCCGTGCTGCGCGTCATCGCCAGGGTTGAGTAGACCCTTGGCGGACGGCGCTTCAGCGCCGCGGATCAAGAAAGGCAACTCAGCGCCGAGAGGCTGCAGCTCGACGCACAACATGATCGGTGGTGCCCCGCAGCGTAAGACAGGCGCGTCCGCGCCGATAGGCTGCGGCTCGCCGCACAGCGAGACCGATGGACCGCTGTAGAGCGAGAGGCGCGGCGCGCCGCACAGCAAGAGCGATTCCATCGGCGCTTGCCTGCTGTCGACAGGGCGTTGCAGCTGGCTACACGGCCCGTTAGTAGCCCCATTCCTCGCCAGGAGTGGGCAGAGGCCGTCTGCCCCGTACTAGCACCAGAGGCCGGCCGCGCCGTGCTTGCACCGGACGTCGGCCGCGCCGTTCGCATGGGTCGCGCCGTTCGCCTTGTCCGCGGCCCTCTCGATGCCAACGCGCTGGTCGCTAGGCTCGAGCGCCTCCTTGGCCCAGGTGTCCACATAGGCGCAGTAGAGGAACATGGCCGTCGCATCCTGGAGCTGGTGATCTCCGATGAAATAGCCAACTTGGAGCTCGAGATCGCGCTCCAGATGTACCGCGAGCATGTCAACCGCTTGGACGAACGCCTGCACGAGTTCAGGCAGAGGCAGGAGCTACCGTAGGCAGGGGTGGTGGTCATGGACGTGTTTTATTTTGTTGAGTCGTTTCGACGTTGATCGCTATGTATTCCCAACAATCATAATATTGCTCTGTTTCAATGTGTGTACTCTGTTTTCCGTTCTTACATATTGTACTGTTTCAATGTGTATGTTTTTCATTTTGTACATGTGGATGGTAAACAGCTAGATAGAAATTAGTACGAAAACGAACAATATGTGATGATACTTAACTGGGATCCCATACTTAACTACTAAGAACAATGCATAAAATTGAAAACAAACAATACTAAAACTAATAATCCCTCCTTATGCGGCTAGTATTCCGGCAGCCCCTCCCTAGCAGCTCCCTGGTGCGCGGCGGCTTCCCAGCGCGGAGGGAGTTCTCCGCTTCCTCCGCCTCACAGCGCTTGACGTGACGATCTGCCTCTTGCTGGAGGACGCGCGCGAACGATCTTGCCATTTCGTTGGGCGCCCACCGGAGATCCTCGTCGGTAGCACGCTGGAGCTTATCGGCCCACCTCCACGCAGCGATGAGGCGCCTAGCGCATTTGGCCTTCCTGGCGAAGTACCGGTCGTCTTCGTACACCTCGTCCGCACGTCGACATGCCCGCCGCCAAAGCTCCAGCTTCTCCTTTTCCCAGGCGGCCTCACGGGCTTCACATGCCGCCTAGTCCCTGGCGCGCTCCTCCACCAACTCCTTCTTGAACGCCACTTGCCCGACTTTCTCAGTCGGCGGCAGCGCTTTCCACAGACAAAGATTGTACTGGCCCCAAAACCACTCCAAAGTTGGGGGTTCCGGCGCAACCTCGTCTGGTGGCGCGTAGAGGTCCTCCTCGTCGCTGCTCTGCGCCTGGATGTCCTCGCGGGGCGGCGCCTCCTCCTTGACGGGTGGGCAGATCGTCGGCGCCATGGCAGAGTTTTGTGAGAGAGAGAGGGGGGCGAGCGAGGAGAGAATGTAGATTAGAATGTAGGCGGGACGACGTGGGCGGGATAGTATTTATTGGCGGCCGGAATCTAGATCGACGGGAGCAGTAGAAGCGCCGGTGGCCGGAATTTACGAGTACTATAGCTTGAATTATACACGATTCCCGCATCAAAATCTGTGTGTGAAATAAATCGCTGACGGTTCCCAAGACTGAACCGTGTCTGATTAATAACCCGCGCCACTCACCTTCCAAACCTCGCGGTGCGAAACAGAGTGCCAATCATGGGGGGCCCAGTTGTCTTGCCAGATATTTACATATTCTTTTCAAATGTTTTGCATGAATGCTTATTTCGTGTTACCATGATATTGTTGGAAAATGTATTACATAAATGATTTTTTTAACCCATGATGATATTCTGTTGCATGTACATGTAGTTCAAATTTGAATTACGGGCATTAAATGGTTAGAAACTCACTTAATGTCTTAAAAATGTCAAATAACCCCTGAAAATTTCCAAATTTTAACATCAAAGTTGTATTTGTGGATGTTAACGGTAGAAAAAAAAATGCCAAGCCATAAGAGGAAGCCAATGTCGGTTCGTCATCAAACATGCATATTCTTCCCTCCCGGAACCACGAGTCTTCTCATGAGATGCTCCGATTTGTGAGAGGTGTGTGCCAAAACTTCCGTCAAAATGGCTAATTCTTTTACAACAGCATCTTGGTGCCATTTCATGACATCAAGCAAGGTTTCATGTATTTTTGATCATTTTTGGATTTTTTAGAATTTAAAAGCCATGGTTCTCACTGTTTGTGTCCAAGCCTTGACACCAATATGTTTGAAAATTCCTTCCAATTTACTGCACATGGCATTAACTCGCACACAAGGACATAAATATGATTTTTCAACACATGATGGTTTGCCGTTGCATGTACATGCAGTTCAAATTTGAATTACGGCCATTATATGGCTAGAAACTCACTTAATGTCTTAAAAAGGTCAAATCAATACCGAAAATTTCAAAAATTTAACATGACCATTGCATTAGCGCATGTTAACGGTAGAAAAAAATTCAGGGTCATACGAGGAAGCGAGCGCCGGTTCGTCATCAAACATGCATTGTTCCATCTCGGAACCACGTGTCTTCTCGTGAGATGCTCCGATTTGTGAGAGGTATGTGCCAAAACTTTCGTCAAATTGGCCAATTCTTTTACCACTGCATCTCGGTACCATTTCATGACATCAAGCAAGGTTTCACGTATTTTTGATCATTTTTGAATTTTTTGGAATTTAAAAGCCATGGTTCTCACTGTTTGTGTGCAAGCCGTGACACCAATATGTTTGAAAATTCCTTCCAATTTACTGCACAGGGCATTAACTCGCACACAAGGACACAAATATGATTTTCCAACCCATGATGGTTTGCCGTTGCATGTACATGCAGTTCAAATTTGAATTACAGCCATTATATGGCTACGAACTCACTTAATGTCTTAAAAAGGTCAGATGAACCCTGAAAATTTTCAAATTTTAACATGACAGTTGTATCAGTGCATGTTAACGGTACAAAAAAATCGAACAATTTCCATCACCATCCGTTACCAGTGTACTCCAAATTAGTCTGCCGCAGGTAATTAAAAATGGACTACATCGCACACAGTTGGTTATAAGAACCGTTTGTGATGAAAATTCGCGGGTCTTTTTATGTCTTCCTCCATAAGCTTCACCAGATTCGTCTGCTCATGCGCTGTTCACCCCCGAATCCTCGAGACCCCGATACCCATTCCCCATCCCCTTCTTGCAAAGAATGACGCTGTGGAGACGCTTCGTGAGGGCCCGTACGGTCGCCGAGTCCTCCCCGAGCGGCTCCGCCTCCGCCGAGAGTGCGGCCGCCTACGCCGAGAGTGTGGCCTCATCCGCATTGAGCACGGCCGTATCCGCCGAGAGGGCGTCTGCGGCAGCCGACAGGGCAGCTGTAGCAGCCGAGACGGCTGCAGCAGCTGCTGCGACGGTGGCTGCAAATGCCGAGAGCGCTCGAGCAGCCGTCCGTGCCGCGGAGGTTGCCCTGGCCCGGGTCGAGGCCATCCACGCCCAGGTCGAGGACGCCCACGCCAAGATATTCCAGGCCTCCTCGGAATCCAGCATGCACCCCACGTCCGAAAAGGAGGCGGAGATGCTTGTCGACGATGCGGCGGCGGAGGCCATGGAGCCCCTGCTTCCTCATGAGATCGCCGAGCGGGAGCTGGAGATGCAGGAGGCGGTGGAGATGGAGGAGTGCCGGGAGGAGGATTTGCGCGTGGCTAAGGAGGAGGTAGAGAGCCGCCTGTCAGTCGAGGAATCGGCGGTGGAGTACCAACGCGAGCTTTGGCGCCGCCACTACTACGAGTACTACAACCTTGAGGGCGGCGCCGAGGACGAGGACGAGGACGATGACGCGGTCGACTTCAGCCTGGGGGACGCGGAGTCCACTAGCGGCGGTATGTCGCCAGGACAAGTCATCGACATCTCATCTTACACCGGCGAGGCATAGGGCGGCAGCGCGTCGGCGGCTTTGTTTAAATTAAGCGTACTTAGCCTTTGTTTATAACGCTGGTCTTTTGTTAGAGCAATGTTTAGGTCAACTGGCTCTGTTTAATTACTAAAATTGCTCGATTTAGTAAGTGTGGTCCGTGTGCTGTAGGCCCTTTTGTGTACCCCCCCCCCAAATTAGCAAGTGATATTAAATATGCAATGACGTGGATGAGCACTGTATCCAGGGAAATTTCCACCAAAATCCGAGTGCTCAAACTCATCGCATGCGCATAAAGCAGAAGAAACGTTTGCGATGCACACATATGTTCAAAGTGAAAGGTGTCCGATGACACTGCGCGCCAAGCCCCCCCCCCCCCGCCTTTCGAAATTTTTTGCCTACCGCCGAAATATCTAACTCTTCCCCCCCTTCCCCCCCCCTTTTCTCCCCGACCACGAGCCACATTTCCCCTGTTTACTCCTTCCTTCCTTCCCAAGCTATAGCCGCTTCCTCGCTTGCTTTCCTCGCTCTCACCGTCTCGCATCCGACCGCCGCGGACGCCATGGTCTTCTTTGACCTCTCCAGCGGTTCCTCCTCCTCGGACGAGTATGTCACCAGCCGTGCCTCTCTCCTCTCTCTCGCCCCCCTAGTTTTAGGGTTCTGATTTGTAATAAATGATTTTAACCCGGAGACCGATTTGAGCTATTTGTTCCTCTTGTAGCTCCCTAGGACCATCACTTGCAAGGAATGGAGTGGGGTAGCTGAAGATCTGCCTGCTCGTTGTCACCGTCAATCTCCATGCGTGAAGTTAGTGGCTTTTGAATCTGTGGACAGTGGGAGGAAGTTTCTGGCATGTGCAGAGAAGGTTAGCCCCACTTTCGTTTTACAAATCATTTGTTAGATGTGATTCAGACACTGTCACTGTGCTATGTTAATATGGATGTGATTAAGACACTGTCAAAGTTTCTACCTAGTATCTAAAAATGTTGCCATCTCATCAGCGATGCCCTGAGAAAATTATTTGGCACCGCTTCAGCAGTTTGTGCACCCAACTTTGCTCCACACATCCGAGCAGCCAAGCAATAAAATACTAATACTTTATGGCAGGAAGGAACTAGGCATCGGAGCAACTAGGTGCTCCGGTTCCCTGAATTTTTCCTCTGGCAACGACTCGGCAGTGCAGGATACTGGTACCAAATGTAGCAACATTTGATTTGACACCGGTTTTGTCCTATACAGTGGTGGGCCTTTATTGGTATTAGTTCTATGTTATTAAATTTGTGCATGTACATATCTGTTAGTATTAATTTGATGGCATTGAAACACTGTCGCTGTGCTGTTGTAGTTATATTTAGCTTCCTCATAAAATGGTCAATTTGTTATTATAGTACCTGACTAAGAACTTAATTATAGCTTGTGATGTTCCTGAATTTGGTTGTTGTCTCAGTAGCAATTAATTCATTTACACATTGAACTTTTTGAGAAGATATGTCATAATAAATGTGTTTCTGCAGTTTTTCAAAATATGTATGTGGTGATTTTCTATGTCGCTAGAAACCCATTTCCCCTACAACTGTAACTGATTTAGTTTTAAATATTATAGGATGAACGGAAGTGTTCTTACCTGGAGTGGGTTGATCAAGACTGGCCACCGTCTTTAAAGATGTGCCTAGCAAAGCTCTGGAGCATGTTTGAGGAAGAGAATAGAGATAGGCTTAGAGAAAATGTTGTCAACGCTGAAGAATATTTCAAGGTACTGGGAAAAAAGAGGAAGATGGAGAATGAGCTCAGATTTTTTAAATTAGACTTTGCTAAGATGGTGTTTGCAAAGGAGAAGGCACTTTCCCAGTTGGTCAGTGCAAAACAGGTTCTTACTGAACTGAAAGCAGAGGTGAAGAAGACTAATTTGGCTGATCATGCATCAGTTGATTAGCAAAATGAATATATTGTTCTAATATTGTGCTTATGAAGGTGAACTAGCTATATGCTGTACTGTGTTGTTTTCACATACCTATCATACTGTGATGTTATAATATATTTATGTGCCTGATATGAAATTGGCAAACAGCTGTTTGATATGAAATGTGATTTTGCTTAATACTGGAATTATTAATATTAACTAATAAACCTGCTAAATGATTCATGGAACTTTACAAACGGTTCTAGTAGCAAAAGCGTGTGTGATATACTTGAATAACGCAAACGGTTTACGGAGGCAGAGCGTGTGTGATCGTTACACCTATCACAGATGAGGCTATACAGAAAACTGTGTGTGATGTAGATACGAACGGAAACGTTTGTCTGGAATTCACTGTGTGGGATGTGCATACGAACGGAAACGGTTGGCTGGGATTCACTGTGTGGGATGTACATACGAACGGAAACGTTTGTTTGGGATTCACTGTGTGGGATGTACATACGAACGGAAACGTTTGTCTGGGATTCACTGTGTGGGATGTACATATGAACGGAAACGGTTGAGCCTGTATAATTGTATGCGATGGCTCACCCGATCGCACACGAGCTCATTTTGCCCAGCGTGTGTGACCGGAGGACCTATCCCCGACGGTTTCTGGGTCGTGTGGAAAGGACCCCCTATCGCACACACAGGCAAGGCGACGGTTTAAAACTGCGTCGCGAAAAAGTGTTAAAAACCGTTTGTATAGCAGCTCGCTGTACCAGTGATGTATTAAGCTATAGAGGAAAGGTATATATGTCTTGTTTATTGGATTACTGTTGTACAGGTGGTATCACGGGTTACTTTACACCATCAACTCGGTTGCCTTCTTGGGACAGTAAGGTTTGGGTACATGGTGCCCCTTCTTACAAATACTGAAAGATGTATTTTACTTAGTGTTAAATCCCAAGCATCTTGCACCCCATTGTAAGAAGAAGCTTCATCGGACCCTCATTAACCACTAAAAAAATCCCTAAAATGAAAAGCTAACCCACTAAACAACTTCTTACTATTACATGATACCATTGTACAATGTCTTCACCCATACATACTAAGCATTCGAGCTTCGAGCTTGGAACTTCGAGTTGCTCCAAAGTACTCTCTTTTTAGACCGCGCTAGATTATTAAAGTAGTACTTCAATATGTGTATGTTTTGTACCCTATTTCCTTCTCTTCAACCATCAACTCTACTTTGAAGGTACACTTCATGAAAAAAAAATCACATCATAAATTTCTATCAATCTATTGTAAAAATGGACGGGCGCGACAACGCGCGCCTTTGATCATCTAGTAAAGCTTATGACCGGGTTGAGTGGCCTTCCCGAAGGAGATTATGCTAAAACTAGGCTTCCGAGAAAACTGGGTAAATTTTATCATGCGATGCTTATCCACTATTGAATAACGAGTTCGATTTAATGTGGAAGAAAATAAGAGTTTCAAGCCTTAGAGGGGGTAAAGGCAGGGAGACCCCCTATCTCCTTATCTTTTTGTGTTATATGTACGGAGGGTCTGACTGCTCTTTTAACGCATGCGGAGGAGCACGTGAAAACATCGTTGAGCCTCCTTGTATTTGCAATCTACTCAGCTCACTCCCTTTTAACTTACTTGCAAGTTTTACTTTCGCCCTTCACTCTTTATTAGATTGGCATGTTTGGGGTGTTTTTGGAAATAGCTAGATAAGCTTAAAATTGGCAATAACTAAAATTGGGAAAACCATCTAGGTTGTGATATAATCAGTTTTAGTAGTTTGTTGTAACATCCCCAAGTATTAAGCTACAGTGATCACCAAGATTATGCTTAATCATTTTGAATTACCATGCTTGATCACCTTGGAATCATATGTCATTTCAAATTCCAATTCAAATTGAAATTCAAATTTGAGGTGAAAATGAAAGTTGTTCAAATCCAGGAACTAAAATGTTCACAATTTTGGAATTAATCCATTGTGAATTATGTTAAGAAAAACAACATCACCAAAATTCGCTAGATGTCTCAAACATCTTGAATACAGTGCCAATACATCCATTTAAATGCCTTTTTCCTTATGGAAAATTCATTTGGAATTATTTGGCCCCCAAACCTTTTTATTCCACTGTCTAATATTGCAACTTATTAAACTGGCCAGGTTGCACATTTTTCAAAAGTAATTTGGTGGCCTAATATTTTGTAAAACAGAAAGGAAATAAGAAACAGAAAAGAAAAATGAAAACCGCCTAAATCCTACTATTGCACTGGGCTTTGAGTTGCCACAGTGCGGCCCAGCCCATCTGGCTTGGCCTTTCGTCCTCCTCTCCTCGCTGCTCGAAGCAGAGCAAGGCATCGCTGTCCACGCTCGCTCGCCGCGCGGATGTCGACAGCGAGGCGCAACAGGACCTCTGGAGCGGATAAGGAGGCCCCGCGCACTCCCCTGGCAAACCCTAACCCTCTCCCTCTCTCTCTGTCGCTCTCTTCCCTCTCTCCCGCACGGCGCCATGGCCGCTCCTTCGTAACCACGCAGCCACCGAACCCCGTACACTTCCCCGACGTGCCCACCGACCTCCTCCTCGTCGACTACATCGGCTAAGCTGACTGAAACGAGCCGTGCCTCCCTCCTTCATCGCCATCGCCGCCGTCCTCGCCGCTTCTTCCCGGAGATCGCCGTCGCCGCACCGCCGTCCCCGAGTCCTCCCCGGGCCCGCTGTGCACCTCTGCAGGTCCACTGTGAGCTCCGCTTCCCCTCCTCTCTCTTCCCCTCACTTCGCCGTGCCCGTAGATGCCGTCCCCGACATGGCCGAGCCCGCCTCCGCGGAGCTCGACGCCGGCGTCACTCCGGTGACCTTTTGGTCACAGGCTTGTGCCCATCGACCTCGCCGCGTCGCATAGACGTTCCCTAGCCACTCCGTTTGGTCGCTACCCCACCGCAGCCGCTCGCCCGTAGCTCATCGCCGCCTCCACTCGTCGCCGGCGACGTTCCGGCCACCCCCGAGTCCAACCAGTAGCACCATCGCACGCGCGACGTCGAGTCGCGTCGAACGCGCCTAACCGCAGCTCCGGAGACCCACCGTAGCGCAAACCCGAGCCTCGCCGGTGAGACAGCCGCCGCGGGGGGCTCGCCGGAGCGATTCCGGCGCCGGCGTCCAACGTGGCGGCCCCCTGTGCCACTGACTGTGGGCCCGTGTGGTCCAGTTGACTGGGTTGACCCAGTCAACTCTGCTGACTGGACAGCCCGTGTCACTGACACGTGGGCCCCACACTGTTAAAACGGTTTTATAATTAATAAAAATACTAATTAATCTATTAATTAACTCTGTTAGTTTAATCTGTCACTGACATATAGGTCCCACCATCTAATTAACTTAATTAGATAAGTTAAACCTCTGTTTAAATAAAATAGTCACTGACCAGTGGGACCCACTGGTCAGGTTTGACCTGGTCAGCCGGGTTTGACTGCTGACATCATCCTGACGTACTACTAACGTCACCATTGCACTGTTTCGGATAATTCGAATTTAATAATTAAAATAATTCCAGAAAATGTTTAAAATTTTGAAAAATCATATAAAATAAACCGTAACTCGGATGAAAATAATTTATATATGAAAACTGATCAGAAAAATATGAAGAATCCGAATATGCCACCCACAAACCTGCCACACCCCTCTAACATGATGAACATGGAACCTTCCCCTCCAATTCATTTGTCCGATAAATGCCCGAAGCTGGTAAAACACCTCCAGATGTTTCCCGCTCCGACCAACTTGCGTAGTACTGCATTAGGGCACTCCTCGAATAGCGTGCTGCCATGCCATGCATATGTGATTGCATTGGTGCTTGTATTTATTGTTTCTTCCCCCCTCTTCTCTCCGGTAGACTCCGAGACCGACGCTACCCCTGTGATCGACTACGTCACCGACGATCCTTCTTCCTTTTCAGTAGAGCTTCCAGGCAAGCAACCCCCCCTTGACGCATGACTATATCACCTATTCCTTCTCCCTCCTGCTTGCATTAGAAATTGCTACTGCTTTGTTTTATCCTATTCTGCTGCATAACCTATTTTTGTAACTGTTATTGATACATGCCTGTTATCCGAGATACTTAGTATAGTTTGGTTGATAATCCATCGGTGGCCCCTCTTCCTTGCTCTAGTTGCCCCGCTTAGTTACTAATGCCCCGATCGATGTGATCGACGGGCTAAGACCAGCACAGCACCGCTCACCCCCTAAGTTGTTCGACTCTACAGAGTTATCCTCGAGTGACGAGGGTGATACCTCTTAACTCACTCCCGATGATGCCTTTGTAGCACAACTAATCGGACGTAGATTAACGAGGGTGATTCCTCTTCCTCCACCTCCGATGAGGCTTCTGTCGTGCAACCCCGCAAGTGTGAATACCATCGAGGGTGATTCCTCCGGGTTCACCCTGACGGGTACATCGAGTAGGAATCCAACGAGGGTGATTGCTCGGATTCCTCCTTGATGTTCTGAACACACAGTTACCAGGATTTTACTACATTTACTGAATAAAGTCGGGTCGACCCCGAGGGGGTACCCGCGAGAGGTGTGAAGACGGGTTGACCCAAGGGTACCCGCGAGATGATTACGAGGCGCGGTCGGGCAGGCAGAGATCGCCCTCGAGAGGGATGGGCCTGACCCTTGTTGCACTTCCTCGAGACGGGGCGACAGGAGTACTGATCGTCACCGCAAGCTCTTAATAATTCGCTAACGGATTTGGGTATTTGATCTGAGTTGGCCGCTGGCCAGATACGCACTACCACCACGCGGGATAATGGTTATGGGACCCTCGGCGCTGTATGTATCAGCCGAAAGCTCCGTCAGACGTCCAGTTCAGCATTGTGGGCCTGTCGGGCCAGTGCCATCCAGGATGAGGTGGTGCTCGTCCTGGCTCATCGCATAACGACCCGGAGTGCAAAGGGCGATGGGCCCAAGACCCCTGAGCGCTTAGGATGTAGACCGGCGGGGACCTCTCTGTTGAGCCTAGGTAGGACTACGTCGTGTCGATCGGCCGAGGCCAGGCATGACCCGGAAAAGTGTGTCCGGCCAGAGTTAATCGAGCGTGTTGGGTAACAGTAGTGCACCCCTGCAGGGAAGTTATCTATTCGAATAGCCGTGTCCATGGTAACAGGACGCTCAGTGTTGTATCCCGATCTATTACAACTTGAACTGGATACATGTTAATTAATTGTAAGCTCCGGGATTGCTTTCTTGTAGGGAGTCGAGGAAGGATCTCTGGGCTTTGCTTCTACATGCTTGTTGCTTTATATTATGCTAATCTGCACTCTTCTAATGCTGCAAGACGCTGAAGATGCTAGTCTTCGATAGGCTAGGCTTTTCCCCCTCTATTTTGGCATTTCTGCAGTTTAGTCCAAAGATATAGCCCCATTCCTTTGATACCGATGCATAATTAGTATAGTTCTGATGTCAGTCTTGCGAGTACTTTGGATGAGTACTCACGGTTGCTTTGCTACTCTTTTCCCCCATACCCGATTGCTGCGACCAGATGACGGATCCCAGGAGCCAGCTGATCCCGCCGACTACTACTACACTACCGGTGGAACCTACTACTACGTGGAGACCGACGACCAGGAGTAGATTCAGAGGCTTCCAGGCAGGAGGCCAGCGCCTTTTTCGATCAGTGTCGTTGTTATGCTAGCCTTCTTAAGGCATCCTTGTTTAACTTTTGTCTGTACTCAGATACTGTTGTTTCTTCCGCTAACGCTTCTTCTTGAGCTTATGTATTCGAGCCCTCGAGGCCCCTGGCTTGTAATATAAAGCTTGTTTTATTTTATTTTGTGTCTAGAGTTGTGTTGTGATATCTACCCGTGAGTCCCTGGGCTTGATCGTGCGCATTTGCGTGTATGATTAGTTCACGGTCGGGCCGGGGGCGTCACAAGTTGGTATCAGAGCCGACTGCCTGTAGGAAGCCCCTTTCCAAGTCCTTGGCCAAAGTTGAGTCTAGTCTTCGAAAAACAATTTTACTAACATGGCTGTGTGGGTTACGGGCCCACGTCGCCAATGGGTGGTATTAGGATCTTTTATTCCTCGTCTATACTCTGGGATTCTACTCTGTCTTCTATTCGGGTTAAAAATTTACTAACTCTGACTCTAGGTTCTCGTGATCACGTCCATCCGGAGCTTTGATTATCTGCAAGTTACTTCCTTAAAGTGCACGATGCAAGAATTCACTCACTGTCATTTGCCGATCTTGAAATTTCCTCTGTTTTTGATGGATCGCTTGTTCCCGCCGCGTCCCACGACGCAGCTTGTACTTTGGACTTGTGCTCGTGATGCGACTGGTTTTCTAGCTATCCTGATTGCCCTCCTGACCAGATTGGGTTACCGCTGGTACCCCAAGTACATGGTTTACGAGGATTTCCGCGAGTTCAACCAGGAGCAGTACCATGCCGATGTTCGTATATTTGATCAGTGGGACGACTCCGACACTGAGTTGCACACTTTTCACGGTATCGGCGTGACGATTGATATGGCAGTCCATGATGCTGCCCATTCTGCTGTCGCCCGTCTTCGTGGCGAGTATAGTCGCTTGGATGACTCCGAGTTCAGATACCTCCCGTATGCCCATGCTGGAGATGATACCGGATACTACACAGCTGTCTGTGCCGCTTACGAGCGACGTCGATATGACCCGCAGGTTTTGATTCAGTGCACTCAGGCTCTGGATCGCACTACCCGGGCTCTTGCCGTCGAGTTGTTTGCCACTCGCGCATGTCTCTACGAGGCTATGACACAGTTGCTACCAGCTGTTCGGGCGGGGATATAGCCAGAGTATATCCTTTACCCGCGCAGGACTCAGATGCCTGCAGGTATCGATTGGCCTTCTGTTGGAGGTCGCACACCCACACGTGGACCTCTCCTCCCAGCTCGAGATCGGGTTCTGCATCAGAGTAATCACGGAGCGCAGGACTTTTCTGTTGTGGACACTCACCGTCCGCACCTGCAGTTACCTAGTTTTGGTGGTATTCCCCGACGTTGATGTAGCCTTTGCTATGTCCCGTTGTTGTAATTCCCTATCGCGTGCCTGCGCGCCGCCTAGTATGTCTAGTTGTTTAATTTCTGAACTTATGCTCTCTGCATGTAAACGACTTTGTGTATGGATCTGTATGTCTTAATTGGCTACTATTATGAATCTATTGCACTACTTATTCGTTGTCGTGTTACATCATGCTTATCTCTAAACACTTGCAGTGGTTTTTACTAAACTACCCCCTGTTAAATCGTTAGCAGGATGGTTAGGCCAGGTGGTCGTGGTCGTGGCCGTGCAGCCAATGATCCACCCCCGCCAGACTATATGGCAGCTATGATGCAGCAATTCAAGCTGAACCGCCAGTTCATGGTTGGAATTATGGCTCAGTTTCCAAACCAGAACCAGAATGCTCAGAATCAGCAGCCTGCTCCAATAACTCTGCAGGAGTTTGTGCGTCTCAGCCCTACTATTTTACGCAACTCTGAACAGCCACTGGATGCTGATGACTGGCTTCGCGACATCTCCTTCGAGATGGAATCTGCCAATGTCGCCCCTGCCAACCTGGTCACCTTCGCGTCCTACTTCTTGAAGGGTCCCGCTGCTCAATGGTGGACACCCACAGGCGTTCACTACCTGCTGGGACAGTCGTCACCTGGATCGAGTTTCAGACTGCTTTCCGTGCCCGCTACATTCCTCAGGGAATCATGGACCAGAAGAAAACAAAGTTCTGCAACCTCACTCAGGGCAATAAAACTGTCGAAGCTTATCAGCGGGAATTCCTTAACCTATCCTGCTATGCCGAAGAAGACATTACCACTGATGCTCGTAGGCAGGAGAAATTCCGTAATGGACTCCACCCAGACCTCAAGCTCGCACTTGCCGTTCTTGACTTCACCGACTTTGCCACCCTGGTAAACAAGGCTATCCAGGTTGAGACCGCTCAGATGGAACGCAAGAATGCCATCAAGCGCCGCCATGACGTTGGCTCATCTTCGGGCTCGTCCTCGCAGAAGCGCCGTATCTGGATTCCTCACAACATGTACCATCCAGCAGCACCTCCTCCACCGCCGGGGCAGCCAAGCCCCCAGGCTCCACTACTTCGAGCTCCTGCTCCCCGTCCCGACAGTGGGCTCTGCTTCAAGTGTGGCCGTCCAGGTCACCGTTCCAGGGAATGCCCTCAGAATCAGAATCAGCTTGTACTTCCCTCTGCTGGCCATAGTAACAACCAACCCCGCAACAATAATGCCAGACCTTCTTATGGTCGTGGTCAAGCTTACCATGTTGATCTGAATGAAGCTCAAGTTCAGCTTGCTACTGAGAACGGTACTATCTTTGTTTACTCAGTACCCCCTCCTATTTTAATTGATCCAGGAGCATTGCATTCACTTTACACTAAGGTCCTTTGCATTCGCGCATGACATTAGATATGAACCGTTGCATAATCAGTTAATGGGAAATTCTCCCGCGGGCCCATGCCAAGCCTCCTTGGTATGAATACCCCGCTCTCTTTCAGCCTACCTCTTAATTCTCGGGACGAGAATTTCTTTTAGAGGAGGAGAATTGTAACATCCCCAAGTATTAAGCTACAGTGATCACCAAGATTATGCTTAATCATTTTGAATTACCATGCTTGATCACATTGGAATCATATCTCATTTCAAATTCCAATTCAAATTGAAATTCAAATTAGAGGTGAAAATGAAAGTTGTTCAAATCTAGGAACTAAAATGTTCATAATTTTGGAATTTATCCATTGTGAATTATGTTAAGAAAAACAACATCACTAAAATTCACTAGATGTCTCAAACATCTTGAATACAGTGCCAATACAGCCATTTAAATGCCTTTTTTCCTTATGGAAAATTCATTTGGAATTATTTGGCCCCCAAACCTTTTTATTCCACTGTCTAATATTGCAACTTATTAAACTGGCCAGGTTGCGCATTTTTCAAAAGTAATTTGGTGGACTAATATTTTGTAAAACAGAAAGGAAATAAGAAACAGAAAAGAAAAATGAAAAACGCCTAAATCCTACTGTTGCACTGGGCTTTGAGTTGCCACAGTGCGGCCCAGCCCATCTGGCTTGGCCTTTCGTCCTCCTCTCGTCGCCGCTCGAAGCAGAGCACGGCATCGCCGTCCACGCTCGCCCGCCGCGCGGATGTCGACAGCGAGGCACTACAGGACCTCTGGAGCGGATAAGGAGGCCCCGCGCACTCCCCTGGCAAACCCTAACCCTCTCCCTCTCTCTCTGTCGCTCTCTCCTCTCTCTCCCGCACGGCGCCATGGCCGCTCCTTCGTAACCACGCGGCCACCGAACCCCGTACACCTCCCCGACGTGCCCACCGACCTCCTCGTCGTCGACTACGTCGGCTACGCCGACTGGAACGAGCCGGGCCTCCCTCCTTCATCGCCATCGCCGCCGTCCTCGCCGCTTCTGCCCAGAGATCGCCGTCGCCGCACCGCCGTCCCCGAGTCCTCCCCGGGCCCGCTGTGCACCTCTACAGGTCCACTGTGAGCTCCGCTTCCCCTTCTCTCTCTTCCTCTCGCTTCGTCGTGCCCGTAGATACCGTCCCCGACATGGCCGAGCCCGCCTCCGCGGAGCTCAACGCCGGCGTCACTCCGGTGACCTTTTGGTCACAGGCTCGTGCCCATCGACCTCGCCGCGTCGCGTAGAGGTTCCCTAGCCGCTCCATTTGGTCGCTAGCCCACCGCAGCCGCTCGCCCGTAGCTCACCGCCGCCTCCACTCGTCGCCGGCGACGTTCCGGCCACCCCCGAGTCCAACGAGTAGCACCATCGCGCGCGCGACGTCGAGCCGCGCCGAACGCGCCTAACCGCAGCTCCAGAGACCCACCGTAGCGCAAACCCGAGCCTCGCCGGCGAGACAGCCGCCGCGGGGGGCTCACCGGAGCGATTCCGGCGCCGACGTCCAACGTGGCGGCCCCCTGTGCCACTGACTGTGGGCCCGTGGGGTCCAGTTGACTGGGTTGACCCAGTCAACTCTGCTGACTGGGCAGCCCGTGTCACTGACACGTGGGCCCCACACTGTTAAAACGGTTTTATAATTAATAAAAATACTAATTAATCTATTAATTAACTCTGTTAGTTTAATCTGTCACTGACATATAGGTCCCACCATCTAATTAACTTAATTAGATAAGTTAAACCTCTGTTTAAATAAAACAGTCACTGACCAGTGGGACCCACTGGTCAGGTTTGACCTGGTCAGCCGGGTTTGACTGCTGACATCATCCTGACGTACTGCTGATGTCACCATTGCACTGTTTCGGATAATTCGAATTTAATAATTAAAATAATTCCAGAAAATGATTAAAATTTTGAAAAATCATATAAAATAAAACGTAACTCGGATGAAAATAATTTATATATGAAAACTGATTAGAAAAATATGAAGAATCCGAATATGCCACCCACATATCTGCCACACCCCTCTAACATGATGAACATGGAACCTTCCCCTCCAATTCATCTGTCCGATAAATGCCCGAAGCTGGTAAAACACCTCCAGATGTTTCCCGCTCCGACTAACTTGCGTAGTACTGCATTAGGGCACTCCTCGAATAGCGTGCTGCCATGCCATGCATATGTGATTGCATTTGTTGCTTGTATTTATTGTTTCTTCCCCCCTCTTCTCTCCGATAGACTTCGAGACCGACGCTGCCCCTGTGATCGACTACGTCACCGACGATCCTTCTTCCTTTTCAGCAGAGCTTCCAGGCAAGCAACCCCCCCTTGACGCATGACTATATCACCTATTCCTTCTCCCTCCTGCTTGCATTAGAAATTGCTACTGCTCTGTTTTATCCTATTCTGCTGCATAACCTATTTTTGTAACTGTTATTGATACCTGCTTGTTATCCGAGATACTTAGTATAGTTTGGTTGATAATCCATCGGTGGCCCCTCTTCCTTGCTCTAGTTGCCCCGCTTAGTTACTAATGCCCCGATCGGTGTGATCGACGGGCTGAGACCAGCACAACACCGCTCACCCCCTAAGTTGTTCGACTCTACATAGTTATCCTCGAGTGACGAGGGTGATACCTCTTAACTCACTCCCGATGATGCCTTTGTAGCACAGCTAGTCGGACGTAGATTAACGAGGGTGATTCCTCTTCCTCCACCTCCGATGAGGCTTCTGTCGTGCAGCCCCGCAAGTGTGAATACCATCGAGGGTGATTCCTCCGGGTTCGCCCTGACGGGTACATCGAGTAGGAATCCAACGAGGGTGATTCCTCGGATTCCTCCTTGATGTTCTGAACACACAGTTACCGGGATTTTAATACATTTACTGAATAAAGTCGGGTCGACCCCGAGGGGGTACCCGTGAGAGGTGTGAAGACGGGTTGACCCAAGGGTACCCGCGAGATGATTACGAGGCGCGGCCGGGCAGGCAGAGACCGCCCTCGAGAGGGATGGGCCTGACTCTTGTTGCACTTCCTCGAGACGGGGCGACAGGAGTACTGATCGTCACCGCGAGCTCCTAATAATTCGCTAACGGATTTGGGTATTTGATCTGAGTTGGCCGCTGGCCATATACGCACTACCACCACGCGGGATAATGGTTATGGGACCCTCGACACCGTATGTATCAGCCGAAAGCTCTGTCAGACATCCAGTTCAGCATTGTGGGCCTGTCGGGCCAGTGCCATCCAGGATGAGGTGGTGCTCGTCCCGGCTCGTCGCATAATGACCCGGAGTGCAAAGGGCGATGGGCCCAAGACCCCTGAGCGCTTAGGATGTAGACCGGCGGGGACCTCTCTGTTGAGCCTAGGTAGGACTACGTCGTGTCGATCAGCCGAGGCCGGGCATGACCCGAAAAAGTGTGTCTGGCCAGAGTTAATCGAGCGTGTTGGGTAACAATAGTGCACCCCTCGAGGGAAGTTATCTATTCGAATAGCCATGTCCACGGTAACAGGACGCTCAGTGTTGTATCCCGATCTATTACAACTTGAACTGGCTACATGTTAATTAATTGTAAGCTCCGGGATTGCTTTCTCGTAGGGAGTCGAGGAAGGATCTCTGGGCTTTGCTTCTACAGGCTTGTTGCTTTATATTATGCTAATCTGCACTCTTCTAATGGTGCAAGACGCTGGAGATGCTAGTCTTCGATAGGCTAGGCTTTTCCCCCTCTATTTTGGCATTTCTGTAGTTTAGTCCAAAGATATAGCCCCATTCCTTTGATACCGATGCATAATTAGTATAGTTCTGATGTCAATCTTGCGAGTACTTTGGATGAGTACTCACAGTTGCTTTGCTACTCTTTTCCCCCATACCCGATTGCTGCGACCAGATGACGGATCCCAGGAGCCAGCTGATCCCGCCGACTACTACTACACTACCGGTGGAACCTACTACTACGTGGAGACCGATGACCAGGAGTAGATTCGGAGGCTCCCAGGCAGGAGGCCTGCGCCTTTTTCGATCAGTGTCGTTGTTATGCTAGCCTTCTTAAGGCATCCTTGTTTAACTTTGTGTCTGTACTCATATACTGTTGTTGCTTCCGCTAACGCTTGTTCTCGAGCTTATGTATTCGAGCCCTCGAGGCCCCTGGCTTGTAATATAAAGCTTGTTTTATTTTATTTTGTGTCTAGAGTTGTGTTGTGATATCTACCCGTGAGTCCCTGGGCTTGATCGTGCGCATTTGCGTGTATGATTAGTGCACGGTCGGGCCGGGGGCGTCACATTTGTTCACCCCCTCTAGACTTACTTCGATCTTACATAACCTCGAGTGATGCCTTGACTTTCGTGGTAGTAAGACATGGTGGAATACATGGTCATGCGCTTTGTGAGCTCTTTGTGGGCGACTGAAAGTGCATTCAACCCCGGGCCACGTGTGGTTTTCATAATTAATAGCCATCCTATGGACTAATGATTTAACTGAGATGGGTTCCATAGGTAATCCATGCAGAACATTGGATGCGTTCAAGGATGAAAGCCATCATGATAAACATATGCATTGAGATTTGGTATGATTGACACTTGCATGGACTAACAGTTGCATTGAGTTATATACGAAGAAATGTTCCATATGTTATTCATAAGTATATGGGTTGGATTTGGGAAGAATGTCATTAAAATGAGGGTATGCTTCAATATCAATGAGTTATAGAGATGGATATGTTATGATCAAGAATATGCAGAAAATTGACTAATATGAATCAAGATTGATTTCAGTGAGTAAATCAAATATGACCAAGATAGAGTTCATTGGAGGAAACCAAAAGTTTTTCATGTGTGGGCTTATGAGTTGAGCCATGAAGGATCAAGATCATGAGAGAATTATTAAAGAAAATAATTCTAGATATGTCTTGAAGATAATTAAGGTCATGATAAGCTCATGAGTTGGGCCATGGTTGATCAAGTCTTGAAGTGAGTAAATTCAAATTCATTGTGGCTCTCAAGATATTGTGGTGGAGCATTTAGAAGAGCAAGTGATGACCAATATGATACTCATGGAGAAACTCAATATTGTCATGAGAGAATTGATCCTTTGGTGATCAAGTCTTGAAGCAATGAGGTAAAACCAAGAGTTGGTTGTGGCTTTCAGAAAACTAAGATAGAACATGAAGTGAACTTAAAGGTTGACCAAGATGCAGCCCGTTGATGGGACTATAGATGGTCCACAAATACTAGTAAATGATGTACCGCGTGGATCAAATGTTCTAGTGGTATATTAAGCAATTGTGAATTGCGCTTTATGAACTCACCCATACTATGTGTTTTCTATGCCTATGTGGGTTAGGAGACACTGATGACTTAGATCAAAAGTTTTTTTTAAATAGACCATGTGGCGATGACTTCAGTGGGGATGGTCATCAATGCTGAAAAATGCAAGTTCAAGACGAGCATGACGATGAACTATGTGCTACTGGATTGGCCCGGAAATTGATCCAAAACTTGAGTGGTTCGAAATACGGGTGGTCTGGAGGCTCCGGATGGAACCTTTGGTGAGCCCTGGGAGCCCCAACGAGGCCCAATGAGCCAACTTTCATCTGTATTTCACAAAATACCTAATAGCGATACGATAAACATATGTTGATTACGGTGACAGGGATCATCACTTCAGGTTATCAGATGGACATGGAACACAAGCTTTACCCACGTTCGGGCCCTCACATGTCGAGTAATGATCCTATTGATGCTTATAGTTAACAAATATTACAACGGGTGCCCAATGGCATGTCTGGTTAGTCAGATGTCTAGTCGCCGGAGTTGGAGGTGGACGAATCTAGACAGGATATGTAAAGGATCTACTAATCGGCTATCTCTACACTTCTCGGAGTCGACGAAGTCGCGCATTCCTCCTAGAGAATGCCCTTATGTAGCTACCTTGGCCGATGGCCGCCATCCCCCACGTCGACAACTGGCTCATACGGGAAGGGGGTTAATGCGCACATATCGTCCCGATAGGCGGCCCATTTAAAGTGGAGACGCACCAATTCATCATGCGTCGTTCTTGTTCGTTTACTAGCACGATCGAATACACTTGTCTAAACATGTGACTGCTGTAGAAGCTCAAGTTCGCACACTTTTTCAAAAAAGAAGGTTGCATGTGCTTTTGATATATTAAATAATATTATGAATTACAAAAATGCTAACGAATTTTAAAAGTTTTTCATGAATATTAAAAAATGTTCATGCATTGTAAATAATTTTCATGATATATTTTAAAAATTCATAAATATTTAAAATGTTCACAATTTTAAAACTATTAACAAATTATAAACAATCTTGAATTTTTAAAAATATTCATGAATTCTGAAAAGTATCTGAACGTAATATTATAAAAATTGTAAAACAAAAAAGGGAACATTAAAAGAAACAGAAAAACAGGCAAAATGAAAAACAACATAAAAATAAAAAATTGCGCAAATAAAACCCAGAGGAAAACAAGGTCAAGGAAATCGGTGGAAAATCATGCCCACATTATCCATGCAATCTTTCCGACTTGGGCGAGGTACCATATTTGTTGTGTCTTGTACACCGAAGGGTCGGACCGTGTATGTTTTTTAAGCGAGCTGATGAACAAAACTCACAGTCGGACTACAATTGCTGGACCAGAAAATAAAGATTTCTCTCAACCAACAAACTTCGCCTTATCTCCAAAATGAACAAGGATTCAGTACCTAGTACTCTAGTAGTACCTTTCGGAAGTCTCATGAGCATAGCAATTAAGCAAAGGGATCTCCAAAAATTCCGTTTCATCAAACGAATAATGCGCATAGTCGAATCCGATTTCAAATCAAATACACAAACGGAGGAGTGTAGAGACGGGACCGGCAAGTTTGCCACCAAAGTCGAACTGCAGAGTTTCAAACGGGACCGGCAAGAGCTTCTTTTGGTAACCGGACGCGAGTACAATACAAGCTCTCCGTGGTCATCAAATACAACTACACCCAGCACGTACGTGCGTCTCAAACCAATCGCCGCCAGTCTCCCCAAATCGCCGGCCACGAATCAATCAACCCCTTCCCATCTAGAAACAGCAGAGCAGCCGGCCGGGATGGAAGGCCTCAACAACGTCGACGACGTCTTCCAGCATTACCGCTTGAACCCTACAGATGTGGAGGCCGTGACTTACTACCTTCCACGCCTCATCTCCGGCGAGACGCTGCATGGCGCCGAGAAGCTTATCCACGACACCGACGTCTACGACTGCGAGCCCAAGGATCTCGCTCGCCACTTCGCGCTGGTGCCGCAGGCGGTGAGCAGCGGCGACCGCTTCTTCTTCACCACATGCAAGCGCAAGAAGGGAAAGACCACCCGTTGCGCGCGCACAGCCGGCGGCGGGACCTGGACCGTCAACACGACCACGGTCGTCAAGCACGCGGGAGTCGAGGTCGGCGAGAGGAGGAACCTGTCCTTCAAGAAGAAGGGCAAGTCCACCGGCTGGGTCATGGAGGAGTACCGACTCCTGCTGCCGAAGGCCATCGTCGCCGACGAGGAGAAGGTTTTCTGCAAGATTCACTTGTCCCAGCACCCTCCTGACGAGGCCCGCCGAGAATCGGCCGCGTACAAGCATCAAGCAAGAGCAGAGCCCGTGCCACGACCCGCGCCGCAAGCAGAGCACGTAGGAAAGAGAACAGCGCCGGATGCCGCCGCCGATCCTCATCCGCCGCGCCCCATGAAGAGGATGCGAGTTGCCGTCCCCGTCCCGGAACCTGCCACACCGTCGTTCACCGCCGCAGGACCGGTCTCCTTGCCGGCTGCGTTCATGGAAGGTCCCGCTGTGCCTGAAGCTGACGACCGATTCTCTTGCACAATGGAAGAACTTTTCGGTGATACTGCAGAGGAAATCGTGGGGAATAACAATGCCCCGGCCGATCATCACGCTCCATTTGAAGCAGAGTGGCAGGCCGAAGAGGCGCTCGACATGGAGACGCTTTAGGCTATAATCGACGAAGCAACAACAGAGCAGGAGCGGCAGGCCGTCTCGACGAACGGCAACTCTTCCATGGTCCAAGACGTGGAGACTTACTGGCCGGCGCCGATCTCCTTCCATCGATCGGAAGCACAGTGGCAGGCTGACGAGGCGCTCGAGGAGGAGAAGAGGTACAATGCCGCAGCCGATCTTCAGGCTCCATCGCTTCAGGGACACGACCACTTGTTCAACTCGCGGCCGAGCTTCTTCGATCCATTTGAAGAGGCGCTCGAGAAGGAGAATGCCGCGGCCAATCTTGAGGCTGGACCGCTTGGGGGACACAACGACTTCTTCTCGTCTTCAACTGTATACTGAATCTGATGTTGAAATTCTTATTCAAGTGTATATGAGGATACTCAGTCGCCGGTACATTAATCCGTCCTTGTATGATCGCCACGGATTCTGAACCTGGTGTACCTCTGAACCTCTGAGCAATTTGCTCCACTTGTTCTTGCAAGATATGACAGTTGATGTTGTTGCGCCTGGTATCGATGTTCTGACGCTGTTTTTTAATCTGTATATGCTGCAACTCATATATATTTTGCATAGTTTTTCTCAGTTCCAAACTTTTTAGTCTGAACTTGGAGCTTATCTCATGCCTCCGGTCAATTTTGATTCATGGTCCACTACTAAGATTTGGTAGTGACTTGGTTCATATGATGTAGGAGTACTATCTTGCGTCCATATGATGTTGTGACTTGGTTGCACTCACATTTGTTTCTGTATGAAACAGTTTGGTGAGGTTTGCTATGTACACTCGTTCGAGCCAATTTTAAGCAAGTGCGTATATGTGGAACTTTGCCACATTACTTGACCTCTGGTGTAGCAGTTTAAAGCACAAGCCCTTCACGTATGACTTTGAAAGAATGGTAGTTAGCCTTGCAACGTTTATCCAGCAACAACTGTGGCCAACCCATCTCAGACCTTCGGTTCAAAGGATTGGACCTGAATTAAAAGAAGACCATGCAAATACAGGTAGCATGCACACTTCTACCAACCGTTAAGCATGCACACTTCTACCAACCGTGCTGTTGTGGACCTCATTATTCTATAATATTGTTGTGGATAGTGGTTTACTGCCAGTTTACAAAACCTGCCGCTTGAAAAATCAAGACCATTGGCAAGTAACTCGTCGCAGTAAAAGGTAAGTACATGTCTCTCTTTTCCTCTCTCAAAAAACAATGGTAATTAAAAAAACTAATTATTAAGCGTTTTTGAAAATTGTTGTCAGGTGTTTATCCACTGCACTTAGGGGCCCCAAGGAACGTGCACTTATGTAGATTAAGCATGTATTTAGAGAAGAAAAAAAGGAATGTTTTGTGTGTTGCCGTGTTGGACCTGACCGAAATAGCAATTGGATACCATAACTGCACGTTCAGGATTCCAACAATCCACTCCCACCACGCGCGCGACGTAATGTTTTTCGCTTGATTGGTATGATTGCCTTCTTCTTACCTAATATAATCCCTTGATCTCCCATCATCCAATAAAAATTCCTAATCCCTTGATCGCCTGACGACGCCATCGACTAGCCTAACTGCATCGACTATTCCCTGCCCAAGACACTATCACCTCTCGCGTCAATGCGTCATCAAAGTGCTTGCAGGCGCAGCGGCCGCTCAGAACAGGTCAGGCGGACAACAACGAGGAGGCCACAGTGACGCCCGATGTCAGTCGGCAGTCTCCCTCTGTCCACGCGGCCATGGCACAAATCCAAAGGTAGCTTACAAGCGTATGTCTTAAGGATTTCTAAAAATTTATAGATGATGATCGTGTCTTCATTATTGCAACAGGACATTGATTATCGTCGACTGATTGAACACTAGTTTGACTTTATAATCGGTAAGATTTTATTAATTGATTTAGTATTTTTGTAGATTCTAGCTAGTTTTGAATTACCAACTATTTCTTCAAATTTCAGCATCTCATGTCACCTAGTAAAAGGCATCTGGTATATAATGCATTAAAATTACTGAATGAGATTTATTGTGATGCATCGCAGAATCTTAAAAGGCATTTATAAGATATGTGCGTATGCAATTTGATATGAGTATTGCTTTCAGAGATTTTTTTTTTTGAGGGGACATTTGCTTTCAGAGATAGCTGTAGTGATTTTTGATACATATATAACATATATTGGTTATTCTGTTGATGTTTATACTAAAGGGCCCCGGATTCTAGGTTCGCCCCGGCCCCCCGAAAACTCAGGACCGGCCCTGCATCCAAGATCCGTTTGGTCCAAACTGTAGGGTATGCGTACTACTTCCTGAAGCAATGAGATTATGACGCAAAAAAAAAAAAATGAGACCAACCCAAGGGCTAACCCTCGTTGGCTTTTTTTTATAGGAGAAACTCCGCAAGCGCCGCGAGTAAGAGCCGAGGCTCGAACCCGGGCGGGCTGGTTGCAACTCCAGCAGCTCAGCCAACGGGTCGACGCCCCGTCCTCAGATTATGACGCAGAGCATGAAATAACTCGGAGTGATGTTGCAAGTCGCCGCGAAACAGAACCAACCATTTCTGCCAAAGCAAAGATGTCGTCTTCAGCTACAGAGCAACCCAAGAGCAACCTGGGTCCAGCATGTGCTCTTGCTCCGCGACCGGGGTTGCTTCTTGGTTCATAATCTCCTATTTCACCTATTTTACATGTGCAAGGAGGTATGTCAGGAGGTCCAATTAGATGAAGTTCTACAATTCTCATTGACTTATGAGCCTGGTTCATAAGCCATCGAATCTGAACTTCCGAATCTTTTTTAAGCATCACACATAACATGGAGGTACTCTCTCTGAACCTTTGAAACTTATTGTTGACACCAGATTATGGCATGATCAAAAACTTAATTGAAATGACCTCAAATAGAAAAGTTCTCAACATGTGAAAGTTCTGTATCCTCAAAATGAGAAACTTTGATGTTTGGGTCGTCACCATCTGATCTCATTTCAAAGGCCGAAACTATGCTTGAAGTACTAAGATTTTGGCACTCGGAGTACTGTTCAGCCAATTACGCCCTCAAGGCGGCCTAATATGAGAAAACTTTCTACATGAATTGTCTTCGTCCCGTCGAAACGGTCGATTTTGATATAAAAATCATCCCAATCCGAGTTCGTATGCAAAAGTTAGAGGCAACACTCCGTGGACCGGTCCTGGATGGAAAAGTGACGCGAGGGACCAGACACCCACCTAGGTGGTGTCTGATGGGTCGTGTGAATTATTCGGCCTTTGCCGGCTGAATGAAGCTTGCCGGTGAAAAAGCTTGCCGGTTTTGAATGCTTGTCGGTTTTGAATGCTTGCCGGTTTCGAGAGCTTGCCGGTTTTGAGTGCTTGCCGGTTTTGAAAGGCTTGCCGATTTGAGTGAAAATCCAAACAGAAGTTGAAGATGTGCTCAAAAGATTATCTAGATGATCTCGTATGGAAAAGTTTTCTACACGGAAGTTGTGCGTATCGTCTAAACGGTCAACTTTGCTTCTGGAGTCATCATCATCTGAGATAGTATACGGCCTGTAAAGTTGATACAAGACTCGGACAGTCCAGAAAACTGCATGACCGAGACCGACTGGAAGTTAAAGATGGCCTCGTAGGGTATTGAAGATGGCCTTATTTGGAAAAGTGATCAGCAGAAGAGTTGTTCGTCTCGTCGAGGCGCACAAATTTGGTATTTTGATCATCTCAATCTGAGGTCATATGCAAATTCCACGGCCCGCGCAAGGAACAAGACAGAAGTTTGGGCCAGATTCAGACTAAATCCGAGTTAGACTAGAACCAGGACTCTAGGACGTGAATTGATGTTATTTTCTTGTAAGGAAAGCCTAGATGAATCCTTTACTTGTACGGGAAATCCAGCCGCCTCTTATATATGTTGGGGGTGACGGCCGATTGAACAACACACAATCGAACAAATCAATATACTACTTTTTTCATCTATGTTTTATTTCTCCATCGTTTTTCTCTCTCGTTCTTCGCTGTTCCTCGAGTTTGAGAGCTGCGAATCCCGAGGCTCTAGGGGCGAGCGAATCGACCTAGGGCAGCCCATAGCGTCCGCACTCCCTGACGGGGTCCCTCCCGGGCGTGTGGGGTTTCGGGTCTTCAAAAGCGTCTGCCGGCTGTCCTGCGTATCGCACTGCCGGTCGGACCTCCTTCGACGTGAGCTGTGGTGCGTCACCCCCGGCGTCGAGGGTACACGGTGACATGTTCATGTGTTAACACACTTTTTGGCGACTCCGCTGGGGACTGAAGGTTAATCATCATCATCATCATCCATCATGTCTGATCTTCCCAAGCCATCTAAGGTAGACGCCGGTAACATCATTAAGCCCAGTCTTGATGAGCTATCGGCCGACCATCGCCAAATTTATGAGGAGTACAAGAAGGCGCGTGAAGAGAAAGAGTTGCAGGAGTTCCTTGGAAACTTCAAGAAGGATCGCCAAGGCAATATCACTCCGATTGGAGAAATCAAGTTCCCTCCTCTTCACGATGAGAAGGTTAAACCCTCTGTAAGTACTACCTTTTCTCCTGAGCAGTGGACTAAGATTGAGAGTCGTATTGCTGATGGTAATAATCTGGTTTATCAAAAAAAAATAGAGAATACTAATGCTCAGAAAAATATGCCTCAATCATCTAGTGGTAATGTTGGCATGCATGCTAGTGCAGAAAACCCTAGTCCAGCTTTACCTTTGTCATCGGCACCTCCTATGCCGATGAATTATTACCATACCCATACTAATCAGATTGTGGCTGCACCTATTAATCCTATCATGAATATGCCAAGTTCGGTAGCAACGCCGAACCAAACCCTACCTATAGGTGCAAATGCTGCTAGGCCACAGTCGAACTATGGTTCGGCATACATGCCACAATTCATACCTTCAGCTAGTAATCCTACTCTCCTATGCCACTACAGCAAGCTTCATCGTCTACTACGGACGATGCTCTAGCTAATTTTAGAGAGGAGATGGCTAAGATGCTCCGAGAAAATTTTGGTGTCGAGTTACCTAGGAATCGGATTTACCAAAAACCGTATCCCGAGTACTTTGATGCGATTCAGTGTCCTCCAGGATATAAAATTCCAGATTTTGTTAAGTTTAATGGAGAGGGCACAAAAACCACATGGGAGCATGTTAGTCAATATTTGGCACAATTGGGTGAAGCAGGCTCACTAAATGAATTAAAAGTGCGGTTGTTTCCTTTATCATTAACTGGTACCGCATTTTCATGGTTTTATTCTTTACCACATGGTTCTATTCGTGTATGGTCGCAGCTAGAACAGAAATTTCATGATCACTTTTATAGCGGCGATAATGAACTTAAGTTGTTACATCTTACATCGGTTAAGCAGAAGCATGATAAATCGGTCTCCGATTACGTCAGGAGATTTAGAGACACAAAAAACCGGTGTTATAGTTTGGTGATAACCGAGAGAGACTTGGCAGACCTTGTGCTTAATGGTTTAAAGACTCACATTAGAGGGAAGCTAGAAGGCTATGAGTTTTTAAATATCAACCAAGTCTTACAAAGGGCTTTGGCTCAGGAAAGCCGAAGTAAAGATCTTAAAGAGGTGCATAGGTACAAAGCTGATCGTCCTAAGATGAATATGGTTGAATATGACAGCGATCACTCGGACGATGATGGTGATGTTTATGCTACTGAATTTGTTTGGCCATCTAAGGCCAAACCATTTACTTGCAATGATCTGAAACCGATTCATAAGAATCGTGATGAAGAGATGAAGTTTACTTTTTGTCATGGTTTTGACACGGCAGATGCCCTTGTGAAAGGACTTAGAGATGAGGCCATCGCACAAAGGTGGAAGCTTAGCGGGGTTGATTGGGAACGAGAAGACGCAAGATTACCCAGGTTCGGCCCCTCACGATGGAGGTAAAAGCCTACGTCCAGCTTGATTGTATTGCTTTGGATCTCGATTACAAGGGTGCGACTTCGCTGACCTAGCTCTCGAGGGATTGCAACTTAGTCTTTCTACCGTAGGCGCCCCCCTTTATATATAGGTTGAGCCCTAGGTTTACACGAGAGTCCGGGTTGTAGACTTAACTCGTATCCTACTCTTATTCTACTTATTCCTCAAGGTAATCTTCCTTGCCTTATCTTTATTCTTAAGCCGGCCCGTACACCGAGCCGCCTCTTCTCACTGGGCCTCCTGTTAAGCCGGCCCGCTTGGTATCTCCAAGGCCCAGTAGTGAGATGCCCCGCAGAGCCCTTCAGCTCTATGGCCGGGTCATCTTTCTGCCGGGTCTATACGTCGGGAAATATCCCCAACATTAGCCCTCAGTTTGACTTGAATTCATTCATGTTAAACTCCATCCTGAAAAACAAACGAAATATTAATGGGAAAAAGGTACCCCCGAAACTGCTTCTCAAGCCGGCCTTTGGAGCATCTTTCGCTTCCAGACATAATTTTCCCGGCTTAAGCAACCCGCCAAGTCATTCTTTACCCTTAGACTTAGCATTTTCCAATGACTTTGCTCATGACGTCACATCCAATTTCCGCAAAATTTGGGATGACATCACAACGAATCTTTTAGTGGTTTCGTATCGTCTTGTCAGGCGCGAAAATCGAGGAGCCTTTTTAGCCACTGTTTACTGTGCCGCCTCGGGCTCCGTGCATGCCGTTTCGGGTCCGCCGCGCCTATAAATAGGCTGACGCCCTTCCCCCTGCTCCTTCTACTACTCTCTGCTCCTCTTTCTCCTCTGCGTCATCAATGTCACCGCGCCCCTTCGAGCTCGCCGGCGCCATCAGGGACCATGTCATTCGAGCCCTTCCGCCGCCGCCGGAGTTCATCTTCTCCGCTCTGCCGTGCCCTCAACGCTCAAAGGCTGCACAGTTCCTCGTTCAAATCTGTAAGTGCTTGCTCCGCCATTACCGCTAGCTCCTCCATCATTCTTCATAGTTCATCGTAATAGCTGCCCGTAGATCTAAGAACACCCGCAAGTTTCTACCTTGCGGTTCGTAGAATTGGTCTGCTATATTCCCGTGCATTTGTAGATCTTATCTACTTTGTCTCGAACAAATCTCCAATGCGGTTCCTCTCTCGCCATGAAGAACAGTCCTAGGTTTACCCTCCTATTTTAGGCTATATTTCAGATCTGCTGAATCTCTTAATCCGCACGAAACTTGTTTACCGACTCATAGATCAAATCACCTCCAACACTTGTAATTTTTGCATTCTACAAATTCTGGCTTATTTTATGCGTGAAGTCTTGATCCGGGATACACTTGCATTACTTTTTGTGACCCGGCGAACATTTTAACAGCCGGCTCATATTTTTACTTACGTTAACCCGGCAAATCCTTGAATTGCCGGCTTATGATATTCTTTTACTTCTCTTGCAGCTAAATCCATGGCTCCCAAAGTTAAGTATGTCAACTGGGCGAAATCCACCATGACAGAGCTCAGATTGCAGGCTCTAGTGGACACCGGGTTACTGCCAACTAAAGAGGCAATTGGATGGCGGGCTCCTGAGGAGGAAATTCATCCTCAACTAGATCGGAACGAGATCATTATATTTGTTGAACATCTAGAGAGAGGCTTCCGTCCCCCCGTCTCTAAGTTCTTCAGAGATGTGCTCCATTTCTTCAATATCAGGCCTCAAGATCTGGCCCCCAACTCCATCTTCAATCTATGTCAGTTCCAAGTTTTCTGTGAAATTTATCTACAGCTTGAGCCGTCCATCAGCTTGTTCCGGGAGTTTTTCTACTTGAACCATCAGACAGAGCACAAGGATGGACCAAGCCTAGAACTTGGTGGAGTCACTATTCAACGGAGGAAAAACACTGCTTTCCCCGAGGCCAAGCCGGCAAGCCATCCCAAAGGATGGTATAAGACTTGGTTTTACTGCAAGGATACTTCTCCAGAAGGGCAACACCCACTCCCGGGTTATAGAGCAAGCCGGCTTGACGCCAACATAGTTTTCCCGGGCTTCGCCGCCAAGGAGGAAAGGAAGACTCTGGAGCCCTTATACTCCAAGATAAATGCCTTGACTGCCCATGGCCTTACTGGCGTTGATCTGGCCCGAACTTGGGTAGAATGGCGCGTCCAACCACTGAGTCTAAGGATCCGGCTTATGCACACTTATTCTGGCGAGCCGGAAGATTCACTCCGATTTAGCCGGGTCAACCTCCAGGAGAAGGAGGTCATAAAATTTGCCAAGAAGCTACTTGGTGAAACGAGAGAGGACATTAAGCTTGTGGGACTTGCTCCCTTCTACATGAATAACCTGGCACCCGAGGTAACCATCTTTTATTGCTCTTCATCTTGTCCATGCTGTTTTACCTTCGTCTTAATTTTATCAACCCGTTATGGCACAGGAAAATGCTGACTGGTGGCGGGTCGAACTTCAAGACCCCACTCCTCCTCGAGAAGATAGCGAGGAGAACCCAGAAGACGATGAAGACCAAGAGGTAGAACTTGACTCCCTTGGCCGTCTGTTTAACCAACTTGCTGACGCCACCTCTTCACAGGAACAAGCTGAAACCAGTCACGTCGGCGAGCCAGAGGTAACACTGATCTCTTCAGATTCTGACTCACCGATACCCGTTCGAAAGAAATTCTGGGTTGTAGTCCGAAAAGTTCCATTTTCACATCGAGATGCTCACTTAGACCCACAATTTTCTTTGAAGAAAGCGCAGCACACAGGGACTTCTAAACGGAAGACCCGAAGCAGTGAAGGAGAGCTGAGCGGCGGGTTAGACAATGAGCCGCCAGCACGAAGAGCACGGACAGAAGCGCCGCTCAGCCCAACTCCCTCTCTTCCTCACGCCGGTCGTTTCAAAGAGCCCTTGCATTTGAATGACTCGACATATCAAACATCTCCCTCTTCTGACAAATCAAGCGCCACTCAGGCGCCAGCTTTTAACCTCAATCCTGGGTAAACAACCTGATTACACATGTTTTACACGAAGGATTCTTGCTCTTATCCTTTAACTGAATGACTCTTTGTTCCTTATATAGCGCGAAGGCCATTAAGAAGCGTCTGACCCTGTCGTTCAAACAGGTCCTTCTCAAGAAGACGTAGCGGCTAACTCGGATACTCCGGATGAGCCGAGTTTCCAGAGCGACCCGCCGCCCCAAGATACTACCGCGAGGCTGGCTCATGCCTCTTCTCCTGTCCTTCAGGAGAAGGAAGATTTAACTGAAGAGAAGCCTGTTGAGAAGGCCCAAGACGAAGTAATGGTGACCGGTGAACAGCAAAATGCTCCACCGGAAACCTCTTCAGTCTTAGCAAAGATACCTGCCAGGGCTGAGTCGCCCGTTAAAGATAAAGGGAAGGCGGCCCTCAATATCCAATCCTTTGAAGATCAAGACATCAACATGCTACATCAGTCTATGATAACCCGGCTGTCTGAGAGCTGGGATACAGAAATTGCCATGGTGACTTCCCTTAAACGGAAGTATGAGGTAACCTTCTGTCTCCTGACTTAATATACCCATACTGTATGTAGCCCCCAAGGGCCGGGTCATTATACCATGATGATCTGGGACTTGTATGTTGCAATCAACCTGTAGCCCCCAAGGGCCGGCTCATCATGATATGATGTGCCAGGTCTCTACATGTATTGATATAGAGCAAACTATGCATTAGCCCCCAAATGTGGAATGTCCACATCCTCATGGGACTTTGTTGCAGTTGAGAAAACACTGATAAGTGTAGCCCCCAAGGGCCGGGTCGACCAGAATGGGGGCTCGGGACTTTCTTATAGAACTTGTAACTGTGAGACTGCCCTATAGGATATGTTGAATCAAGTGGAAACACAAGCATCCTTCTTCCGAAAGGAAGCAAAGAGAGAGAAAAAACTTCATGAAAGGGCTGAAGAATCATCTTCAAAAGCCAACAAATCTTTGCGCCTTGTGAGAAGCACACTGAAGAAATCTGAGACAGAAAAAGCCGCCCTGGTCAAGCGGGCAGAAGAAGCAGAAGCAAAATTTAAGCCAGCGGCCCAAGAACTGGCCACTTTGAAAAATCATATCACCAGCATGTGCAACGCCATCTTTGGTATGGAGCAAACTCATAAGTTGCCAAACATGCCGTGTTGTAAAACACCGCGCCAACCGGACTAACTTTATCTGTCTTCTTGCAGGCCGAAAGACTCACAACCAAGCAGAACAGCCCTTGGTAAAGCTGAAAGCCGCCTACACACTTGTCGAACAACTATACATAGGTGGCGCACGCTGCATCATGGCCATCAAGAACACCAAGGCACCGCCCCACCTGCTCGGAGATATGCTAAGGGAACTATCGGTGGTTCCCAAATGGTTTGAAGAGTGGAAGAAGGCGGCTTGCCGTGCTGGGTCCCTGACAGTGTTTGCGCGCACCAAAGCATATGTGCCGGAATTGGATCCGGCTCAAGTTGTCGGTGGATATCCAGAGTTTAATGTTGACGATTCACCTTTCACCAAGAAGGATTTCCAGCGATGCATAAAGGAAACCCGGGTTGCCGCCACAACGATTGCAGAAGAGATGGATCTGTCCAAGTATCAAGCCGGATACTCTGAAGGCAACGAACGGATTGAGCCGCCGAACCCCCAGCCGGTCGCTCTTACTCATACACGCAAGCCATCTTTTGCCCCTGACGTCGACCCTTCCTCTGTGATAACCGCCGATGCAATGTTTGAAGCGTTGCGCTCAATCCAGTGGTTGATCGGCGAACCAACAAGTCAGGAAGAGGCGAAAGATGACGACGATCGTGAAGAGCCGGGCCATGGTGCTCCTTCAACCTCCGGCGCCAATCCTAACCCAACAACATAGAACACCGGCTCTTGATGTATTGCAACTGAACTTGGGAACTTTTGCTGTGTCTGCAGCCTGGTGGGCGGCTTGTAATAGTTTTGTATCCAGAAACTTGTGCTGGTACAAGTGCCATCGTGCACTTGCTGCTTTCTTATTGCTTGTATAAACTTGTTGCTTGCAATGACAAGTCTTTTGCTGCTCAGAATACGAGCATAGAATCAGCTGTGTTAATTACGAGTTCACACCGATAGTGTGTTAGGAAAAAATAACCCGGCAAGCCTTGCTACCAGATAAAGAAAAAGTGACTGTAATGCAGAATGTATGAAAACAAAGACTATGCATGCATGTAAGAAGTAACAATAATGCAAAACATGAATTTTAAATTGCCGGCTTACGCAACACGACGTGAAGACCGACCTTTGTAGGCACAAGTCTGATTTGCTTTGATGAAGCAGGCGCTTTGGCCTTTTGGTTTATCCTCGCTTACTAAAAGCCGGCTCTCACGTGACCAACAAACGTTTTTAACTCTGATGAATTCAGGGTCACCTTTGTGATTGACTCATCAGGCGTACGCCGGATCACCTTTTCGGAGTAGCATCTTTCTGACAGATAGGTTTAACCAAGTTTTGGCTTTTTTCCGGATTAAAGGGTTTTGTAAGCTAAACTCAATGAGTTGGAAGCCCCCAAGTAACCAATGATCAACCAATAAAGACTCAACACACAATTTTGAGGCGAAACGACAAACTCTCTTTTACAGAGCTGCCGGTCTTTATTTCATTGATCAAAATATGTATATACATGGCAGAAGGTATGTACAAAAGATATGACCCAGTCTATGACTTAGGTGTAGTATGGCCGGAGATGGGCAATGTTCCAGGGCCGGCTTCCCTCCTCTTCAAAGGTACGTGATTTATCTGCCTCACGTATATCAACTAGGTAGTATGACCCGTTGGTGAGATTCTTGCTGACCACAAAGGGCCCTTCCCAGGGCGGTGAAAGCTTATGCATGCCTGTCTGATCTTGTATCAAATGGAGCACTAAGTCACCTTCCTGAAAAGTACGGCTTCGAACTCTACGGCTGTGATAGCGACATAGGTCTTGTTGATAAATTTCTGATCTGGACGCGGCAAGTTCGCGTTCTTCCTCCAGAGCATCAAGAGCATCTTGGCGAGCTTGCTCATTATCTGATTCCACATAAGCCGCCACTCGAGGGGAGTCATGACGAATATCGCTTGGAAGTACAGCTTCTGCACCATAGACCAGGAAAAACGGCGTATAGCCCGTTGACCAGTTGGGAGTAGTCCATATGCTCCAAAGCACTGCAGGTAACTCCTCTTCCCAGCAACCCAGCGTGCGTTGTAAAGGCACCATGAGCCGGGGTTTGATTTCGCGCAGGAATTCCTGATTAGCTCTTTCTACCTGCCCGTTGGACTGAGGATGCGCAACCGATGCTAAATCAAGCCGGATGTGCTCCTGTTGACAGAACTGTTTCATGACTCCTTTGGAAAGATTGGTTCCATTGTCTGTGATGATACTATGTGGATAGCCGAAGCGATATATCAACTTTTTCAAAAACTTGACGGCTGTAGCAGCATCACAATGACTGACCGGTTCTGCTTCCACCCACTTGGTGAATTTGTCCACAGCTACTAATAAGTGAGTATGTTTATTTTTAGAGCGTTTAAAGGGTCCAACCATGTCAAGCCCCTAGACTGCAAAAGGCCAAGTTATCGGAATCATCCTCAACTCTTGAGCCGGCACATGAGCCTGGCGAGCATTCTTCTGGCAACCATCACATTTGCGCACAATATCTCCTGCATCGGCGTGAGCTGTGAGCCAGTAAAACCCGTGCCGGAAAGCTTTCGCAACGAGTGATCTTGAGCCAGCATGATGACCACAATCGCCAGAATGAATCTCATTGAGAATTGCACGGCCTTCCTCAGGTGAAACACAACGCTGAAAAACACCAGTGACACTTTGTCGATGCAACTCGCAATTGACGATAGTCATAGACTTGGATCGTCTGATGATCTGTCGAGTGATGATCTATTCTGCTGGAAGCTCTCCCCGGCTTAGATAAGCCAAGTAAGGAATTGTCCAATCAGGTATAGCATGAACAGCATCCACTAGAGCCGCCTCTGGGTCAGGAATAGCCAAGTCTTCCTCCATTGGCAACTTGACAGGCGGGTTATGCAAGACATCCAGAAAAACATTGGGCGGCACCGGCTTCTGCTGAGAACCCAAGCGAGACAGTGCATCTGCTGCCTCGTTCTGCCGGCGATCGATGTGATCAACTTGATAACCCTTGAAGTGTCCAGCAATATTAGTGACCACAAGCAGATAAGCCGCCATAAGGGGATCCTTGGAGTCCCATGTGCCAGAAACCTGCTGGGCCGCCAAATCTGAGTCGCCCAAACACCTGACCCGGCTCAAGTTCATCTCCTTGGCCATTCGGAGTCCATGAAGAAATGCCCCATATTCTGCTGCATTGTTAGTACATGGGAACATAAATCTTAAAACATAACATAACTTATCTCCTCGCGGGGAAGTTATCACAACTCCAGCCCCCGAGCCTTCGAGCTGTCTTGAGCCGTCGAAATGTATGGACCAATACGTCGTGTTGGGCTTCTCTTCGGGAGCCTGTAACTCTGTCCAATCATTGATGAAATCCACCAAAGCCTGGGATTTGATTGCTGTGCGAGGCACATATTTGAGATGATGTGGACCAAGCTCGATGGCCCACTTAGCAACCCGGCCCGTGGCTTCTCGGTTCTGGATTATGTCCCCAAGAGGTGCTGAGCTGACCACAGTGATTGGATGCTCGTGGAAGTAATGCTTCAGCTTGCGACTAGCCATGAACACTCCATAGACCAGTTTCTGCCAATGCGGATATCGCTGCTAGGACTCCGTTAATACTTCGCTGATATAATACACAGGGCGCTGGACTGGATATTCCTTGCCTTCCTCCTTGCGCTCTAAGACAACTGCAACGCTTACAGCCTTGTTGTTAGCGGCAATGTATAACAGCATAGGTTCCTTCTCATGAGGAGCAGCAAGGACAGGCGGCTCAGACAACCGTTTTTTAAGGGCTTCAAAAGCCTTATCTGCAGCATCACTCCAAACAAAGTCGTCTGATTTCCTAAGTAGTTGATACACTGGAATTGCCTTCTCCCCGAGCCGGCTTATGAAGTGGCTCAACGCCACAACCAGCCCAGCCAGCTTTTGCACAGTGTTAAGGTTTGCCGGCTTAGCCAGGGTCGTGATTGCCTTGATCTTTTCCAGGTTAGCTTCAATGCCACGCTCAGAAACAAGAAATCCTAGTAGCTTTCCTGCAGGGACGCCGAAGACACACTTCTCAGGGTTAAGTTTCATCTGGTAGATGCGGAGATTGTCAAATGTTTCCTTAAGATCCTCCAACAAGGTTTGTTTCTTGCGGGATTTAACCACAATGTCATCAACATATGCATGGACGTTCCGCCCAATCTGCTTGTGGAAACAACTTTGGACACAGCGCTAGTAAGTCGCCTGTGCGCACTTCAGACCAAATGGCATGGTCGTATAACAAAAGGCTCCAAAGGGTGTGATGAAAGCCGTCTTTTCCTGGTCCTCCTGCTTCATCTTGATCTGATGATAACCAGAGTAAGCATCCAGAAAGCATAAACACTCACAACCCGCCGTAGCATCAATGATCTGGTCAATACGGGGCAAGGCAAAGGGGTCACTAGGACAAGCCTTATTTAGGTCTGTGTAATCAACACACATCCGCCAAGTCCCGTTTTTCTTCAGAACAAGCACCGGGTTGGCTAACCACTCAGGATGGAAGACTTCAACAATGAACCCGGCAGCTAGGAGCCGGGCCACCTCCTCACCAATAGCTTTCCGCCTCTCCTCATTAAAGCGACGGAGATACTGGTGAACTAGTTTAAACTTAGGATCCACATTAAGGGAGTGCTCAGCGAGTTCTCTTGGTACAGCTGGCATGTCAGAAGGTTTCCATGCAAAGATGTCCCAGTTCTCATGGATGAACTCGATGAGTGCGCTTTCCTATTTGGGATCCATATTCGCCCCTATGGTGAAGTGCTCATAAGAATTACCCGGGGTGAAATCAACTTGCTTGGTGTCCCTGGCCGACTTAAATTTGAGCAGAGGGTCTGACTCCGTCGTTGGCTTCTTCAGAGAGGTCCTGTCAGCCGGGTCAACATTGTCCTTATAATACCACAATTCTTCTGCAGCGCAAGCCATCTCGGCATATGCTGCATCTCCTTCTTCGCACTCGAGCGCAATTTTCCGATTGCCTTCAACTGTGATGGTTCCCCTCGGCCCTGGCATCTTTAACTTCAGATAAACGTAGCATGGTCGCGCCATGAACCGTGCATAAGCTGGCCTACCAAATAGAGCATGGTACGGGCTTTTCAACTTGACTACCTCAAAGGACAGAAATTCAGAATGGTAGTTATCCTCTGAGCCGAAGGCCACCTCTAGGGATATTCTGCCCACGGGATAGGCTGACTTGACAGGGACGATGCCATGAAAAACTGTGGAGGACGGAGTCAACTGCTTATCAGACAGATTCATCCGCCTAAAAGTATCATAATACAGTATGTTGATGCTGCTGCCTCCATCCATGAGCACCTTGGTTAACGTATAACCGCCGACTTGGGGTGCCACCACCAGAGCTAGATGACCGGGGTGATCAAGGAGTACTGGATGATCCGCTCGGCTCCAAGTGACAGATTGCTCTGACCAGTTGGGATAGTACGGGGCTGCCGGCTCAACCAAGTTGGTGGCTCGCCGCTGCACCTTCCTATCACGTTTGCAGGTACTGGTGGTGAAAACATGGTATTGCCCACTATTCAACTGCTTTAGATTGCTCTGAAATCCTGACTGGCTGGCTTGATGCTGATTTCCTTGGTTGTTCCGCTGATTGCTGCCTCCAGTATTGCCAGCCCCCTGAAACCCGGCATTCTACTCGTTGTTCCCTTGGAACCCAGGGCCTGCAAAGGGCCCGTGTGAGCCTGCTCCTTGGAAGCCGGGTCCCTGATTGTCGGGTTGTCCGCCGTTGCCGCCGCCATTGTGATGATTCTGGAAGATCCGCTTGGAGAACTCTTGCATGATGTAGCAATTTTGCCAGGAGTGGCTAGACGGCTTTCCATTGAAGCTGTGCTTTGGACATGGACCTTTGAGAGCCTCCTCGAAGCTGAGAGGTAGATTACCGAAAGACTGCCTCCTAGAACCATTGTTCTGACACTGATTTTTGTTACCCGTATTTGTATTTGCCATCAGATCGGAGCCACTTTCATAACCTTTGCGTTTACCACCGTTTATGTTCTACCCATTGCCATTGTTCTGTTGGTGACCCATTGCCACCGTTTTTCTTGCCCTTACCGGATTTTTCCTCATCAGACAACAGATCCTTTGTATTATCTGATTCAGCATACCGGGTTAAGACATCCATGAGATCGCCCATATCTTGGGCCTTTCTCTTGAGTCGCCCTAATTTCTGGACCAGGGGCTGAAACTTGCATGTTCGTTCTAGAACGAGCACCGCCTGTGCAGCCGAGATGCTATCTGAACTGTGTATAACTTCCGCAACCCGGCGAGCCCAATGATGCACCGACTCATCCTCACGCTGAACACAATGTTCAAGATCAACAATTGTGGTTGGTCGTTTGCAAGTTGCCTTTAAGTTCTTGAAGAAACGCTCCTTTAGTTCCTGCCATGTGTCGATGGAGTTCACCGGCAGGTTTTTCAACCAAGTGCGTGCGGGACCTTCCAACATGAGAGGCAGATAATGTGCACACACTGACTCACTTGCTCGCAACAGGTCCATTGCCAGCTCATAACTCTCGATCCACTCAGTCGGCTCCAGATTCGTTGTATAATTAGAAACCTTGCGAGGACCTTTGAAATCTGGGGGCATGCGTGCATCTCGCAGCGCCGGGACTAGACAAGGAGTCCCGATCATGCGGCTTGATAAGCCCCCAAGCCAGCCGGCTGTTTGGGTTGCGGTGGGCGGGTCGTGTGCTGCCTGCTGGTTATACACCTTACGCGTGTTTTCCTCTTCCAACGCTCGTAGAGCCCGAGCGGTGTCCATGATATCCTGTGCATTCGGAATCCTGGATTGGTGTTCATTCGCTAGTGGTTGTGCGGTCCTTCTGCGGTGTGCGCTGCTGGAAACTGCTGGTGACTCAGGGCGTTGGCTCCTGGTGCGACTCTGGTGAGGGGTTGAGTGGAGTCGGTGCTGGCTATGAGAATAGTTGGCTTGCTGCACCATTGCTGTCTTAAGCATTGTGATGGCATTCCTGGCCCCGACCTGAGCCGAACCGTCTCCCTCAATTGGGATTGCCGCCAAATTGTGAGTCGCCGCTAGCACGTTGTCGACCGGGTTGGAATAGTGTCCAATTGGGGTCTAGAACCGGTGAGACGGTAGCTGCTGTTGCTGATGTGGTGTATGATGCTGGGCCGGCTCCCTCTGCTGAGCCGGCTACTGCAAAAGTGGTCCTCCCGTGGGGAACAACTCCAGCCCCCGGGTTTGCCGGAGCCAGCGGATCGGCTGGCGTGGTAAACAGTTGAGTTGGCTCAATATTAGCCGGAAGCCGACTTTGATGACGCCTTCGGTGGACGAGCTCTGACTCGGCCTGCCGGCTGACGAGGGCATATATTAGGGATAGGGTAACAGGCCGGACCTACAGACCCTACCCTAGGACGCCATACACCTTATACTGGACCCCAGGGCCAGACCAGCGGTCAGATGGTCTGCAGCCTGACATTCACTCGGAAAGCAATAGACCACTCGGAAGATAACACTTCACTCAACCGACTTATTTCACTCGGAGTACCTGTCATCACTCGGTCAGAGAAGACCAGGAGACTCTCCAGGAACGCAACGGTCAGGACGTGCGTCCACCCTCATCAAGTGTAATTAATGCGCCCATTACCAGTAATTGGCGCCCTTAAACCCTCCCTTTAACCCTTGGTTATGGCGGCATTCATGAGGGGTCTGGCAGACTCTATATAAGGCACCCCCAGCTCCATACCAGGGGTTCGCATCTTCTGTAAACCATACACTCAATCAACAGCTCCAGAGCACCGAGACATAGGGCTATTACCTCCACCGCGAGGGGCCTGAACTCGTAAATCTGAGTGTAACAACTGCGCCGTAGCTAGGCTCTGCCCTCTAATCCGTACCCCCATACACTACTGTCAGACTTATACCCACGATAGTTGGCGCCCACCGTGGGGCGGCGTCTAGCGACTTCCGACGTAGTTGCGATTCTCCCACCATCATCATGGTTTCCGGCGGTGGACTGACTCTTGGCGGCGAGATCCGTTTTGGCGTCCTCAGCTTCGTCGCTGACGATTCAGCGTGGCTTCCACCCCTTTGTAGATGCTATGCAGGGTGTTTCCGCAATAACAAGACAACCCTTAGCCGACGTCTCGGTGCCCGGAGGCGGTTGTGTTAGCGGAAACGAGGCAATCAGATGTGTAGGCTTTATAACTTTCACTTAGTCATAGGAGCTTGACTGTGGAATCCGGCATATCTCGTAGTAGGGGTCCTAAGCTAGGCTTCTTGGAGCGATGGTAACATGGACACAGGATTTTACCCAGGTTCGGGCTCTCTCGATGAGATAATACCATACGTCCTGCTTTTGATTGTATTCATATGGGGTGTAGTAACTATAGATCAATAGAGGTTACCCCGTGGGCCTTTCATAAAATTGGCCGAAGTGTTAATGGCTTGACCTCGGCTGACGCCAAACACTAACCGGGGGCTAGTAACTGGCCTCCCAACTTTAAGCTCCTATGACTAAGTGAAAGTTATAAAGCCTGGATATCTGATTGCCTCGTTTCCGCTAACACAACCGCCTCCGGGCACCGATACGTCGGCTAAGGGTTGTCTTGTTACTGCGGAAACACCCTGCGTAGCATCTACAAAGGGGTAGAAGCTGACGATGGGCCACTCTCAAATGATAAACGGTCACAAAGGAGTCAAAATAGCATATAGCATAAAAGCGTTTGTATTTAATATACGAGTGCTGCCTTTCGTAATCATCGTTATAAAGCCATAAATATGCATCAATTTGACTTAAGATTTTGGCCAAGCTGGGTTGCCTAGCTCCCGTGCTTACCCCTTACGTTCCCGATTGTTCGGCTAGGGGATAAAGGGAGAACCTCTGTGATTGTTACTTCCGGGTCATCCGGGCTAATACCTCAGACTGGGGGAAGCCGAAAGCTAGCCATCTTAAGAATATAATTGGTCGGCAACGACGGAAGTGAAAATTTTGGTTCATTAAAGACCGCAGAGTTCGGGAACTTTTCCTAAACTAAATCCTCAATATTTTCCTCCCACATTGATCGGAGTTGAGGTTTCACGATCATGGTCAACATGATAGCCTGGGAAAAGGAACTTATAAAGGAACTATTTTTCCCAGAAGATGTTTCTTACGTTAAATAGTAATATAACATATCTCTCCGCGTACCTTTGTTCATAAAACCGTATGGCCGTATTGCCTTGTTTTCCGTAAATCTTTGCCCTTATAAAGGCTTTATAAAGTAGGACAAACACTCCTCGGCTACTGGCCGAGGAGGTTGAAGCCGATGGTCGGTCAACAAAGTTTTGTACAATATGGATCCGAGCATTAATGATGTAAAGTACTTGGATACGTAGAATCATTACATATAAATTGTGATTAAAGTCAATTTACCCCGGATATCGATCCTTAATTCAGTCACCCTTGCCCAAATTAAGGCTCGGGGGCTACTGGGCTTCGCGCTTCTCACGTAAAAGCCATTAACGGGTTACATCGATCATCTGATCTGGTGTTGCCACCCGACCAGTGTCTCGGGGGCTACTCCATTGCCTATTCAATGCAGACAATTTAAAAAAAAGTGCAAAACAGTTTCCGAGGTGATTACGATCCTCAGGTTGGTCGGCTGCACCCAACCTGAGTCTCGGGGGCTACTGCACACCGTGTTTCTATTCCTAAAGTATGCTGCCAAGCAACGACTTGATCCTCAGGCCGATTTTGCGAATCGACCTGAGTCTCGGGGGCTATTGGGATCAGCAGTTTTTGTTTTATCCTTCAGGTGCATCCTATGACTAAGTGAAAGTTATAAAGCCTACACATCTGATTGCCTCATTTCCGCTAACACAACCGCCTTTGGGCACCGAGACGTCGGCTAAGGGTTGTCTTGTTATTACGGAAACACCCTGCGTAGCATCTACAAAGGGGTGGAAGCCGACGATGGGCCACCTTCAAATTGTAAACGGTCGCACAGGAGTCAAAGTAAACACATCGGACCTATCAAAGTGTCTAATAAACCGTACTGGGGGATCCTTGAGCCACCTCGGCATATTTACCTTGGGACTTCTGGAGAGCCCAACATATCCTCAGCATTTGTATTTAATATACGAACGCTGCCTTACCATAAATCGTTATAAAGCCACAAATGCACCAATTTGACTTGAGATCTGGCCAAGCTGGGTTGCCTGGCTCCTGTGCTTGCCCCCTACGTTTCCGATTGTTCGGCTAGGGGGTAAAGGGAGCACCTTTGTGATTGATACTACCGGGTTATCCGGGTAAGTACCTCAGACTGGGTGAAGCCGAAAGCTAGCGATCTCAAGAATATAATTGGTCGGCAACGGCGGAAGTGAAAATCTCAGTTTTTAATGCAAAATACTTCGGGAATTTCTCCCGAATTGATCTTCACTATTTTTCTCCCACTTAAATCGGAGGTGAAGTTACATCATACTGCTTAGCATGACAACCCAAAGAAAGGAACCGATAGCGGGACTATTTTCTTTGGAAGATGTTTCTTACGTTAAATATTAATATAACATATCTCTCTGCATACCTTTGTTTATAAAACCGTATGGCTAGATTGCCTTGTTTTCCGTAAATCTTTGCCCTTATAACGGCTTTATAAAGTAGGAAAACACTCGTCGGCTACTGGCCGAGGAGGTTGAAGCCGATGGTCGGTCAACAAAGTTTGTACAATGCGGATCTGAGCATTAATGATGTAAAGTACTTGGATACGTAGAATCATTACACATAAATTGTGATTGAAGTCAATTTACTCCGGATATCGATCCTTAATTCGGCCATTTTTGCCCAAATTAAGGCTCGAGGGCTACTGCATTGATGACTCAATGCAGACAATTTACAAAGTGCAAAAAAGTTTCCGAGGAGATTACAATCCTCAGGTTGGTCGGCCGCACCCAACCTGAGTCTCGAGGACTATGCACACCGCGTTTCCATTCCTAAGTATGCTGCCGAGCCAGGAATCGATCCCCAGGCCGATTTCGCGAATCGACCTGAGTCTCAGGGGCTACTGGGATCAGCGGTTTTATTTCATCCTTCAGGTGCATCTCGGATTTTAGGCCGACACACACCTTGAGGGCTACTAGCTATACATCTCGGCAGAGAATAAATTGCACCCATCGGAAATAAATTCCGCAAAAAATCAGCCCCAGGCCAAGGTGGTGCACCACCTCGGAAGCAGTCCGGCATAAAGCTCGGCTGCGAGTGGCTGGCTCCATGGAGAACTTTTTCGGCGTTAAGCTCGGATAACCTCCTTCAAACTTTTTCAAAGATGGGGTACTCTATGCCTCCTCGGATGCAGTCCGGCGTTGGAGCTCAGCTATAAGAAGACATCTCGGATGCAGTCCAGTGCTGGAGCTCGGATACAGACCGGCGTTGGAGCTTGGCTGCTAAAATATACCTCGGATGCAAACCGGCATTGGAGCTCGGCTGCAAAAGACACCTCGGATGCAGTAAGGCGTTGGAGCCCGGATGCAAAGAGGACACCGCCGCACTGGAAACACTTCGAACCCGAGGTGTGGCGTAAAAAATAACAAGGTATTGATAAAGGCCGAGAACTTAAAGGACTCCTCGGATACCCGACGTATGAACTCTTCGGATACACCTCGGTGATCCTCAAGATCGGAGATGGGAAGATTTGTTGAACCAGTTTTCAAGACCGACGACCGAAGACGAAGAACAGTTCGGAAGAACCGATGAGCGTCCCCAACTTGAAGACCGGTTCAGGGGGCTACTGACGGTGTCCTGGACTAGGGGGTACTCACCACGTCGTCTCCCGACCAGTGGATCGGGCCGAGGACCCCCATGGCGGTTCACTCATGGGCCACTTCGGGCAGTCCATGACGAATACAAGGAAGATTCCACAAGACTTGGCACCCAAGCCGAGGACTGTCCTAAACCCTAGGCCTCCGGTGCATTATATAGATCAACTCATATTCATTAGAACAATCTCGTGGTAGATACATGTACTCTGTACTACACCCCATATGAATACAATCAAAAGCCGGACGTAGGGTATTATCTCTTCGAGAGAGCCCAAACCTGGGTAAAATCCTATGTCCATGCCGGATTTGACACCGACAGAAGCCCCGCCGGATGTCGAGGTGTTGCCCATCCGCGGCGCAGCGCACTTCCGCGCGAGTACCTTTGGCGTTCTTCTTTGACAACCCTCAACACCGTACCAGTCGGCGCCTCCTCGCTTCACCAGCCGCCGTCGCAAGCGTTCCGGACGTTCACGGCTTCAGCGGTGGATCAAGCATGCGGTGGCCCTTCAGGTTGCGGCCCCGCAAGTCGTGGCAATCGAGCCTGATGGGCCCATCCTCGATTCGTTCGCTTCCTTGCATGGGGACTCGGAAAGCTTATCCGAGTGCGAGAGCAGCGACCCCGCTGCGGAGGTGCTGATGGCCGATTCCCCTCCCAGTCTGCCTAGGTACGCCCGCGGCGGTGCGGGAGTCGGCGGCCCGTCGCGTGCCGACCTTGATGGTGGCGGAGACCGTCACGCCGACGAGTAGTACCCCCAACCTCTCACTCAGCAGCAGAGGGAGGAATTGCAGCGCAGAAACGAGCAGGCCCTCTGGACGCCCATCGTCGGGATGACTCCCAAGGCTCAGGCTTTGGAGGCCGCGTGCCAGGCCAATTTGGCTGAGCGCAGTCATCTGGAGGCGCTCCAGAAATCACTCGACGATCATGCCCACTGACAGCATTAGCCCAGTTCCAGTCGTCGACAGCGGCAGTTGTTCTCGAATGACCCGTAGCAGAATTTCCAGGTATTTCGCACTCCCATTCAGAATTTGGCGGCAGCCACTCGGATAGCGGATTCCATCCAGCCATCCCGGTCCGAGGCAGGAGAGGGCCTACGGCAGATCCGGGCCTTACTCAAGGCGGCCGAAGAGCATAATTCAGTAGTGTCCCAGTCGCGCAACAGGATTCACAGCAGATCCGTCAGGGCTGATACCGTCTAGTTGGCCCACAACCCGGTGACCCCGAGAACAAACAGACACTCGCCTCAGCGGCGAAATGACCAAGGCCACCACCGAGATCAGTACTCGGAGCAGGGTCGCAGTCGGAATACGCCTCCGCGACGTCAGGATGATCGTCGCCGTATGCTGACGCCCCCTCCGTGGGATGGCTCGTACGCGCCCTGGCCGTACGATGTCAGACATCCTTATGGCAATGATCAGAGGGTCAGCCCTCCTTGCCATGGTGACGGTTATCGCCAGAGAGAACCAGTCGACTTCCGCGACCAACAGTTCAATGCGAGATCCGTACTCACTCAGAACTTGGTCGACAGAGGCAGAGCTCACAGAGAGAGTTTGGGCAGAGATCGTCCGAGTGGAAGTGGAGTCTTCGTCTCTGGACCCGAGTGTTTTAGCAGAGCAATTAGGGCCGTGGAGATTCCACCTAACTTCAGATTGGCGACTCGAGTGAGTAAATTCACCGGTGAGTCCAAGCCGGAGACATGGCTAGAAGATTACTGAGTTGCTGTTCAGATTGGAGGGGGTAACGATTATGTGGCTATGAAACATTTGCCCTTGATGCTGGAAGGGTCAGCCCGAGCCTGGCTCAACCAACTCACTCCGGCTAGCATCTACTGCTGGGAAGATCTGGCTCGAGTGTTCATCAAAACATTCGAAGGCACGTGCAAACGCCCTGCTGGATTGACTGAGTTGCAACATTGTGTGCAGAAGCCGAATGAAACCTTGAGGGAGTACATTCAGCATTGGACAACCTTGCATCATGTGGTTGAGAACATCACTGAACACCAAGCCGTCTGTGCCTACAAGGCAGGAGTCTGATATCGAGAGCTCATCCTAAAATTCGGCCGGTCAGGATCCTTGACCATGAGCCGAATGATGGATATCGCCACTCGGTATGCGAACGGATAGGAGGAAGACCGTCTCCGTAACGGCAAGGGAAAGGCTAATGAGCCCAGCCCTGGGAACAACAACCCCAGTCGGAAGCTGAAGCGCAAAGCTGATGGACCGACTCAGGCTGAGGCTGCCGCATTGGCCGGTCAAGCCAAAAACAAAGGGAAAGCTAAAGAAAAGTGGATCCAGAGGAAAAAGAAAGATCAGTCGGGCCAGGATGTCCTCGATTTGCCGTGCCACATTCATACCAAAAAAGATGAAGAGGGCAATCTGATATTGCCCAAGCATACCACTCGATGGTGCAGATTGCTGATACAGCAGTTCCGGGAGAGTCAGTCGAGTGATAAAAGTCCAGACGATGTCGATGATGAAGACAAAAATGAAGCTTATCGTAGTGTCAACGCGACTCTGATGAGCTTTGCGGATGTTGAGAGCAAGAGCCGACTGAAGGTCATCAACCGGTAAGTAAACATGGCCATGCCGACGACGACAAAATTTCTGAACTGGTCGAAGACTCCGATCACCTTTGATCAGTCGGACCACCCGGCCTACATTGCCACCCCTGGGCGGCAGGCGCTGGTGGTCGATCCTGTCGTGGGAGGCGTTCGGTTGCGTAAGGTCCTCATGGACGGTGGAAGCGGCCTGAACATACTCTACGCTGAGACCCTGAAGGGAAAGGGCATCCCGATGTCCCGTCTCAGCGAGAGCAGTATGCAGTTCCACGGAGTGATCCCCGCAAGAAAGCAAAGTCACTAGGGCAGATCGCTCTTGATGTGGTCTTTGGAGACGAAAAGAACTTCAGGAAGGAAAGGCTAACCTTTGAAGTGGTCGACTTCCGCAGCGCCTACCATGCCATCCTTGGTCGCCCGGCCTACGCACGCTTCATGGCCCGCCCATGTTATGTGTATCTTAAGCTGAAGATGCCCGGGCCCAAAGGCGTGATCACAGTCACTGGCAATAGGCAGCGCGTGGAAGAGTGTTTGCAGCAAGGGTCCAAGATTGCTGATGAACAGATGGCTATGGTGGAGTTGGAAGAATACAAGAAAAATGCCGATCCGAGTGATCTGCTACCCTCCAAGAAAGCAGCTGCGGAATCTGTGTTCCAGTCGGCCGGTGAAACGAAGCCTGTGCACGTTCATTCGGAGGATCCCAATGCCACACCCACCAACATCTCGACGACACTCCATAGCAAATAGGAAGTCGTGCTCATCCAGTTCCTCCGTGAGAACTGGGACATCTTCGCATGGAAGCCATCCGACATGCCGGGTGTACCCAGTGACGGTGTCCTGGATTAGGGGGTGCTAACCGGGCCAACCCGACTCCTCGGTTAGGCCGATTACCCTCGTGCGTGACCAAGATGGACTCCGGAGGTCATACATGGGGGACGTGATCAAGGCTGCCTCTACCAAAGACTTGTAGTACACTTCAAGATTTCTCTAGCCGCCTTGCTCCTTGATACCGACCTTGTAACCCTAGATACCCTCCCTGGCGTGTATATAAGCCATAGGGTTTAGCCCGTGATAGGGGATATACGCAACATTGCTTACCTAGCCATAGGAGTTAGACTCATATTACGATCTCGAGGTAGATCAACTCTATACTCAATACATCTTCATCAATATAACAGAAGCATGACGTAGGGTTTTACCTCCATTAAGAGGGCCCGAACCTGGGTAAACATCGTCTCCATTGTCTCTGTTACCATCGATCCCAGATCCGCAGCTCGGGACCCCCTACCCCGAGGTCTGCCGGTTTTTACACCGACACTAGTGCTTTCATTGAGAGTTCCGCTGCGCGATCGCCGGCAGGGTCGATGGCTCACCTACGGATCAATCACGATAACAGCTGTGGGGACGTCTACGTCCCCGGACAGCTTTTCGTCTTTGGCAGCATGATGTTCTGTGCCGATTCGACGGGACATCTGACTTTCGTCGAGAACTACACCCCTGGACGGGTCATAACCTTTGGAGGCCTCGAGTACACTGCCGATTCCTGCGGCGAACTCGTCCTATCGGGACGGACGCCCGGCCTGAACGAAAGCTCGGCCGGTTCTGGAGGCTCGACTCCGGAACTGAACTCTGTCACGACATCCTCTGAGACTACCGGCGCCGCCACTCCGGCTGATCTCCCCTCGACCGCTAGTTCGGAGAGAGATCTGGCTCCCACTCCTGAAGCGGTGCCGGAGGTGACTTCGAATCAAAACTCCGAATTACGTTCAGACTCTCTTCGCTCCGAGGACGCGCCTGGTCACACACAGGATGTACTTCGAATCATCCCTGCCTACGGCGCATCCATGGATCCCGAAGAGTTATCTCACCTTGATGAGATGCTTTGCCGCATCCAGAGCATGTCCATCTCGGACGGCAAGGCTTCGGTTTATGATCAGATCGGACTTAAAGCCGGCGATTGGGAAATTTACATCCCACCCACCACCCACCTAGTCGCTACGATCGATGATATAACCGACGTATTGGACTACGGCGAACCCTCCGATATGGAGGAAGACGCAGACGGCCCCATCGAGAACACCTTGCCCTCGGTCAACACGGGCAAGTGGACCGCCACATCCACCTATGATGTCTATATGGTGGACACCCCCAAATCCCCTCCAAGACGCCGACGACGGTGCCGAAGGGGCAATAATGGGGAACCCAGTGGCAATGACGCAACAGCCAATAACGGCAATGAGGAGGACGGCGACACCGACAACCTGGAAGAGGACATTCAAGCCTTCCCAGTAAGGAACGGCACACCAGACCGACCTCTTGTGGACTCTGATCCCGATGACCTCTTCGAAGGGGCCAACGACAATTACATGCCAGAGTCCGAGGAGGACGACAGCCTCGGTACCGAGGACTTCATCGTCCCCGAGGACCCCTTCGAACAAGAACGCTTCCGGCGACGCCTCGTCGCGACGGCCCGGAGCCTAAAACGCAAGCAGCAGCAGCTGCAGGAAAATACCGATGTGCTAAATGATAAGTGGGTTGAAGTGCTTTCCGCCGAGCAGGATATGGAAAACCGACGCCATAGCGCGCCGAAGTCTTACCCACGCAGGCGCCTCCTACCAGAATCTGATGAAGAGCTTGCTGACGACCTCGATCGGCCCCCTAGAGGCCGGGACAGGCCAAGGCGAGAAGACCGTGGTGAAAGGCCACCTCCACGCCGTCATGGTAAAGACCCCGTGGACCACCTGGATCCTCGCGACGCTAGACGTCGTATTGAAGAAAATAGGCCCCCCCTCGGTGCATCTATGGATCCAGGGGACGCGCCCCCGCTGGGCCCAATGGCTATGATGCCTGGATGGATAGGAACGACCGTGCCCGTGATCAAGCTTACTCATGGCTCTCTCCCGAGACCCGATGAGATCCTCCTCGGTCCCGAGGTCCAGCTCACCCAATCCGCTTTACAGATAGGGTGATGGAGCAGCAGTTCCCAGAAGGGTTTAAACCCATTAACATCGAATCATACGATGTTATGTGTAGGATTTCCTCCTACACATACACATGGCCAATGGAGATGACCTCCATGCCATCAAATATCTACGGCTCAAGCTAAAGGGGCCGGCTAGACACTGGCTTAATAGCCTCCCTCCCCACTCTATCGGTAGCTGGGAGGCCCTAGAAGACGCTTTTCGGGCAAACTCTTGGGCACGTATGTCCGACCTCCGGACGTGGATGACCTCAGCCGTGTTACCCAGCAGCCAGGCGAATCAGCCCGGAAATTCTGGAACAGGTTCCTCACCAAGAAGAACCAGATCATAGACTGCTCCGATGCTGAGGCCATTGCCGCCTTCAAAAATAATATTCGGGATGAATGGCTAGCCCGACAACTCGGCCAGGATAAGCCGAGGACTATGGCCGCCCTGACCTCTCTGATGACCCGCTTTTGCACGGGAGAGGATAGCTGGCTCGCCCGAAGTACTCATAACGGCGAAGCAGGCACCTCGGAAACCCGCGACGCCAATGGAAAACCGAAGCGCAATAAAAATAAGCGCAGGTATAAGAACGGCGGAAGCGACATTGAAGACGCCGCGGTCAATGTTGGATTCGCCGGACCTAAATCCGGGCAGAAAAGAAAACCCTATAAGGGGAACACAGACGGACCTAGCCAGCTTGACAGGTTCCTGGACCGCCCACGTGGAATTCACGGTACTCAGGATAAACCAGCAACACACACTATAGGAATTGCTGGGTCTTCAAACAAGATGGCAAGATAGCGGCAGAGGGTCAGAATAAAACCCAACACCGCAGCGACGACGAGGATGAACCTCGGCAGCCCAATAATGGAGGGCAAAAGAAATTTCCCAACGAGGTAACAGAGGTCAACATGATCTATGTCACCCACATCCCTAAACGGGAAAGAAAGCGTGTGCTTCGGGACATATATGCGTTGGAGCCGGTCGCCCCGAAGTATAACCCATGGTCGGCATACCCGATCACCTTCGACAAGCACGATCATCCGACCAGCATCAGGCATGGCGGATCTGCGGCGCTCGTTCTGGACCCTATTGTTGATGGTTATCATCTCACACGCGTCCTGATGGACGGGGGAAGCAGTCTTAACCTCATCTATGAGGACACGGTTCAGAAGATGGGCATTGACTCATCTTGGATAAAGCCGAGCTCTACCACCTTTAAAGGTGTCATTCCGGGCATCGAAGCCCGTTGTACCGGGGCAGTCACCCTCGAGGTAGTCTTTGGTTCGCCCGAGAACTTCAGAAGCGAGGAGTTAATCTTCGACATCGTACCCATCCGGAGTGGATACCATGCGCTCTTAGGACGCACGGCCTTTGCATGCTTCAACGCAGTCCCCCATTACGCCTACCTCAAGCTCAAAATGCCGGGACCCAACGGTGTCATCACGGTCAATGGTAACACCGAGCGTTCACTCCAGACAGAGGAACAGACCGCGGCTTTTGCAGCCGAGGTCCAAGCGTCCGAGGAGGCAGCCCGCAGTGATAAACGCGCCGCTCGCTCTTTGAAGCGAGCCCGGGATGCACAAGTCGACCTCGGCCAGCTACCCCCGCACCCGAAATAGGGATGCGGGCTCCTCACGTGCCCTAGCTGCGGGCACTACATCCCCAGGGTGCACCACTTCGCACTCAAAATTCCCTGGGACGTCGAGGAGCCAATACAACTACCCACGCGTCATGCGCGGATCAACCACACGAAGACAAGGCTTAGAGCCCCTGCACAGGCAGGTATCTGTAAAAGAAGTGGCCGAGCGTCACTACATCCCTGTGGCCTTAACCACAGAACGACTCCGGAAAACACCTCCCTTTGAGGAACTCGGTCAATCAAACACTTAGAGTGTATAAAGGGCCGGCCAGGCATCAGCCATCGCAAATCAGTCGTCATCAATCAAGAGCGATCTGTTCAACAGTTTGGAAACACAGACGTGCGGCAGGCTTCGGTCCGGATCCTTTAAAATCCGTCAGTAATTATCCGACCTGTTTTTTCCTCTTTCTTCCTTATTACTCACGTTGTATTCTTTCGATCACTCTCGTCACAACGGGGCATGTACATGATTGACACTATGAAATAAAGAAACCATGCCCTTTCAAGGTCTTTATTGTATTTCTTTATCAGCATAGCTCCGGGACGATGAAGTATTTAAAAAAGATGCAATTGTGTAGGAAAGTCCGATGTATTCGGCGTCCCGGATTTTTGGGCCTTATATGCATCAGTTTCGAACCTGGATTTCGGTCAATAGTTGGGTTGCCCGGCTCCTATGTGTACCCCTTACGTTCCCGATGTATTCGGCTAAGGGTGTAATGGGAGAACCACTGCGATTGCGCTGCCAGGTTAATTGGCATGGCGCCTCAGTGGAGAAAGCCGAAAACTGACTATCTGGGTAAGCGCAAACTGGTCTGCCATCCGGAGACCGCGTCAGGCGATGTGACGATAGAGATCACCCGTGTCAAACGAAGGGCTTTTATTTCTAGCCAAAGTGTGCCATGGCCTAGACCTCGGCCGCATTGGCCGCACACTCCCTATGCCGGGGGCTGGTCCTCTGCCCCCACAGTCAAACTCCTACGACTAAATGAAAGATGTCAAGCCACTATAGTCCGATTGCCTAGTTACTTTAAGTCATTGTACCCAGGGAACTGGCTAAGCACCGTTTGCGAGTCGACCCGAAAGCAAAACCTGTGAAGGAACATCTTTGTCGTTCCGCTACACAGAAGAGGAAAGCCATTGGCGAAGAAGTTGCTCGGCTCCTGGTAGCCGAATTCATCCGTGAGGTGTACCACTCTGAGTGGCTCGCCAACGTCGTCATGGTTCCTAAGAAAAATAAGTCTCTCTGGATGTGCATCGATTTCAAGCACATCAATCGGGTCTGTCCCAAGGATCATTTCCCGCTCCCCCGTATAGATCAGATCGTAGATTCCACCGCGGGGTGCGAGCGACTGTCTTTTCTGGATGTGTACTCCGGGTACCACCATATCCGACTGTATGGGCCAAACGAAATAAAAACAGCTTTTATCACCCCATTCGGGTGCTTCTGCTATATCACCATGCCATTCGGTCTCAAGAATGCCGGTGCCACTTTCATGCGCATGGTCCAAAAGTGTTTACATACGCAGATCAGTCGGAACATCGAGGAATACATGGACGACATAGTGGTCAAATCCAGAAAAGGTTCCGACCTGCTGGCTGACCTAGCTGAGACTTTCGCAAACCTGCGGAGGTATGATATTAAGCTGAATCCAGCAAAATGCACTTTCGGAGTGCCAGGAGGCAAGTTACTCGGATTCCTCATTTCCGAACGAGGGATAGACGCCAATCCTGAGAAGATTGGTGCAATAGTACGAATGAAACGTCCAGAACGGCTTCATGATGTACAGAAGCTCACGGGTTGCCTCGCAGCTCTGAGCCGATTCATCTCCCGCCTTGGTGAGAAGGCGATGTCCCTATACAAATTGATGAAGAAGTCTGATTCGTTTGAGTGGACTACTGAAGCACAAGCAGCGTTTGTTGAGCTCAAAGCGCTGCTTTCCACCCAGCCGGTGCTCGCCGCTCCGAACAGCAACGAGCCGTTGCTCTTGTACATTGCGGCCACTGGTCAAGTTGTCAGCACTGTCCTCACCGTCGAGCGAGAAGAAGAGGGCAAAGCTTACAAAGTTCAGCACCCAGTCTATTACATTTCTAAAGTTCTGACTTCGTCCAAGCAGAGGTATCCTCATTATCAAAAGCTCGTCTATGGCATCTACCTGACTGCGAAGAAAGTAGCCCATTACTTCCAAGAGCACACCGTGTCAGTCGTCAGCGACGCCCCGCTGTCTGAGATCATGAACAATCGGGATGCGACTGGTCGAGTGGCGAAGTGGGCTATCGAGCTCCTGCCTCTAGACATCAAGTTCGAGGCGAAAAAAGCGATCAAGTCCCAAGCATTAGCTGATTTCTTAGCCAAATGGACAGAACAGCAGCAACCGACTCAGAGTCACCCGGAACACTAGACCATGTTCTCCAACGGTTCCAAGATGCTGAATGGTTCAGGAGCCGGAGTGGTGTTGGTGTCTCTGAAGGGCGATCGACTCAGTTATGTTCTGCAGATCCACTTCGATTCCTTCAACAATGAGGCCGAGTATGAAGCGCTCCTTTATGGTCTACGTATGGCCATCTCACTCGGCGTCCGACGTCTGATGGTCTACGGAGACTCAGATCTAGTTGTGAATCAAGTAATGAAGGAGTGGGACATCAGGAGCCCTGCTATGATAGGATATTGCAACACGGTGAGAAAGCTGGAGAAGAAATTCGAGGGACTGGAGCTCCATTACATCCCCCGAGCCAAGAATCAAGCAGCAGACGATCTGGCAAAGATCGGGTCCACTCGGAAACCTATACCCAGCAATGTGTTTCTTGAGCATTTGCGTTCCCCAACGGTGAAAGAAGATCCCTTCACTAAAGAGCCTCCGCAAGTGGCCAGTCCCTCTGATCCAACTGAAATCGAAGTTCCAGTGGTCATTGACTTGGTCATGGAGGTCCTGGCAATCACGCCCGACTGGACGGTGTCGTACATTGCGTACCTGCTCAGACAGGAGCTTCCGGAGGATGAAGTCGAGGCCCGCCAGATAGTTCGCAGGTCCAAGGCCTTTACTGTGATGGGCGACCAGTTGTACAGAAAGAACGTCACCGGTGTGACTCAGCGCTGCATTTCTCCGGAGGAAGGTCGATTGATCTTGGAGGAGATTCACTCGAGAACTTGTGGACACCAAGCGTCCTCTCGGACGATCGTGGCTAAATCTTATTGAGCCGGCTTCTTCTGGCCACGTGCCAATGAAGCTGCCCAGGAGATAGTCCAACACTGCACCGGTTGTCAGTTCTATGCAAACTTATCACACAAGCCCACGTCTGCTCTGAAGACGATCCCACTCGTTTGGCCGTTTGCAGTCTGGGGACTCGACATGGTGGGGCCCCTCCGGACAGGGGCGAGTGGATTCACCTACTTGCTGGTTGCAGTTGACAAGTTCACTAACTGGATTGAAGCCAAACCCATCAAGTTTATGAAAGAGATAGTCTTCAGATATGGCGTGCCCCACAGCATCATTACCGACAACAGCTCAAACTTCGACTCAGAAGAGTTTAGAGCGTTCTATGCCACCCAAGGCATCCGGGTCAACTATGCATCCGTGGCTCACCCGCAGTCGAATGGACAAGCTGAGAGAACGAATGGACTGATCCTTCAAGGGTTAAAGCCACCACTCATGCGTAATTTGGAGCATGCAGCCGGAGCCTGGGTCACTGAATTGCCGTCAGTTCTATGGGGCCTGAGGACGACCCCCAATCGGTCTACCAATCGCACTCCCTTCTTCATGGTGTACGGAGCCGAAGCTGTCCTGCCGAGTGACCTGCTCCACAATTTGCCCCGAGTGGAACTATACTCCGAGGCTGAAGCAGAGCAAGCGCGGCAAGACGCCATTGATCTCTTGGAAGAGGAGAGGGAGATGGCACTTATCCGTTCAGCCACCTATCAGCAGGACCTATGATGTTTTCACGACAGACACATCAGGGGTCGGGCCTTTCAGGAAGGCGATCTTGTGCTCTGAGTGGATCAACAGTGACCTCACAAGCTTGCTCCTGCATGGGAAGGTCCTTTTATCGTGTCAAAGGTTCTGCATAACGGGGCATACCGCCTATACAACCTTCTTAAGCAAATAGACGAGCTCCGCGCCTGGAATGCCGACTTGCTTCGACGATTTTATACTTGATATTGAGATGTAATAAAAGCACTCGAGTGATGTTCGATGAATAAAAGCATGACTTTTTTAGTACTACATTGAGTTCACTCGTATGCATTCTCTGGCTTATGACCCCCAGTGGGTGTACACCCTTCAACTTAGCTGTGAACCAGCTTTCGCCTAAGTTAAGAACGACTCCGAGTGATGAGCGTTCCTCTCACTTGGGGCTTAGCTGTGAACCAGCTTTCGCCTAAGTTGAAAACGACTCCGAGTGACGAGCGTCCCTCTCACTCGGGGGCTTAGCTGCGAACCCGCTTTCGCCTAAGAAAGTTAAAAATGACTCCGAGTGACGAGCGTCCCTCTCACTCAGGGGCTTAGCTGCGAACCCGCTTTCGCCTAAGTTAAAAACGACTCCGAGTGACGAGCGTTCCTCTCACTCGGGAGCTTAGCCGCGAACCAGCTTTCGCCTAAGTTAAAAATGACTCCGAGTGACGAGCGTCCCTCTCACTCGGGGGCCTAGCCGCGAACCCGCTTTCGCCTAAGTTAAAAATGACTCCGAGTGACGAGCGTCCCTCTCACTTGGGGGCTTAGCTGCGAACCCGCTTTCGCCTAAATTAAAAATGACTCCGAGTGACGAGCGTCCCTCTCACTCGGGGGCTTAGCTGCGAACCAGCTTTCGCCTAAATTAAAAACAAATCCGAGTGACGAGCGTCCCTCTCACTCGGGGGCTTAGCTGCGAACCCGCTTTCACCTAAGTTAAAAATGACTCCGAGTGACGAGCGTCCCTCTCACTCGGGGGCTTAGCTACGAACCAGCTTTCGCCTAAGTTAAAAATGACTCCGAGTGATGAGCGTCCCTCTCACTCGGGGGCTTAGCTGCGAACCAGCTTTCGCCTAAGTTAAAAAGGACTCTGAGTAAAGAGCGCCCCTCTCACTCGGGGGCTTAGCCGCGAACCAGCTTTCGCCTAAGTTAAAAATGACTCCGAGTGACGAGCGTCCCTCTCACTTGGGGGCTTAGCTGCGAACCCGCTTTCGCCTAAATTAAAAATGACTCCGAGTGACGAGCGTCCCTCTCACTCGGGGGCTTAGCTGCGAACCAGCTTTCGCCTAAATTAAAAACAACTCCGAGTGACGAGCGTCCCTCTCACTCGGGGGCTTGGCTGTGAACCCGCTTTTGCCTAAGTTAAAAACGACTCCGAGTGACGAGCGTCCCTCTCACTCGGGGGCTTAGCCGCGAACCAGCTTTCGCCTAAGTTAAAAATGACTCCGAGTGATGAGCGTCCCTCTCACTCGGGGGCTTGGCTGCGAACCCGCTTTCTCCTAAGTTAAAAACGACTCCGAGTGACGAGCGTCCCTCTCACTCGGGGGCTTAGTCGCGAACCCGCTTTCGCCTAAGTTAAAAACGACTCCGAGTGATGAGCGTCCCTCTCACTCGGGGGCTTAGCGGCGAACTAGCTTTCTCCTAAGTTAAAAAGGAGTCCAAGTGACGAGCGTCCCTCTCACTCGGGGGCTTAGCTGCGAACCAGCTTTCGCCTAAGTTAAAAACGACTCCGAGTGACGAGCGTCTCTCTCACTCGGGGGCTTAGCTGCGAACCCGCTTTCACCTAAGTTAAAAATGACTCCGAGTGACGAGCGTCCCTCTCACTCGGGGGCTTAGCTACGAACCAGCTTTCGCCTAAGTTAAAAACGACTCCGAGTGATGAGCGTCCCTCTCCCTCGGGGGCTTAGCTGCGAACCAGCTTTCGCCTAAGTTAAAAACGACTCTGAGTAAAGAGCGCCCCTCTCACTTGGGGGCTTAGCCGCGAACCAGCTTTCGCCTAAGTTAAAAATGACTCCGAGTGAAGAGCGTCCCTCTCGCTCGGGAGCTTAGTTGCGAACCAGCTTTCGCCTAAGTTAAAAACGACTCCGAGTGGCGAGCGTCCCTCTCACTCGGGAGCTTAGCCGCGAACCAGCTTTCGCCTAAGTTAAAAATGACTCCGAGTGACGAGCGTCCCTCTCACTCGGGGGCTTAGCCGCGAACCCGCTTTCGCCTAAGTTAAAAACGACTCCGAGTGATGAGCGTCCCTCTCACTCGGGGGCTTAGCGGCGAACTAGCTTTCTCCTAAGTTAAAAAGGAGTCCAAGTGACGAGCGTCCCTCTCACTCGGGGGCTTAGCTGCGAACCAGCTTTCGCCTAAGTTAAAAACGACTCCGAGTGACGAGCGTCTCTCTCACTCGGGGGCTTAGCTGCGAACCCGCTTTCACCTAAGTTAAAAATGACTCCGAGTGACGAGCGTCCCTCTCACTCGGGGGCTTAGCTACGAACCAGCTTTCGCCTAAGTTAAAAATGACTCCGAGTGATGAGCGTCCCTCTCACTCGGGGGCTTAGCTGCGAACCAGCTTTCGCCTAAGTTAAAAACGACTCTGAGTAAAGAGCGCCCCTCTCACTCGAGGGCTTAGCCGCGAACCAGCTTTCGCCTAAGTTAAAAATGACTCCGAGTGACGAGCGTCCCTCTCACTTGGGGGCTTAGCTGCGAACCCGCTTTCGCCTAAATTAAAAATGACTCCGAGTGACGAGCGTCCCTCTCACTCGGGGGCTTAGCTGCGAACCAGCTTTCGCCTAAATTAAAAACAACTCCGAGTGACGAGCGTCCCTCTCACTCGGGGGCTTGGCTGTGAACCCGCTTTTGCCTAAGTTAAAAACGACTCCGAGTGACGAGCGTCCCTCTCACTCGGGGGCTTAGCCGCGAACCAGCTTTCGCCTAAGTTAAAAATGACTCCGAGTGATGAGCGTCCCTCTCACTCGGGGGCTTGGCTGCGAACCCGCTTTCTCCTAAGTTAAAAACGACTCCGAGTGACGAGCGTCCCTCTCACTCGGGGGCTTAGTCGCGAACCCGCTTTCGCCTAAGTTAAAAACGACTCCGAGTGATGAGCGTCCCTCTCACTCGGGGGCTTAGCGGCGAACTAGCTTTCTCCTAAGTTAAAAAGGAGTCCAAGTGACGAGCGTCCCTCTCACTCGGGGGCTTAGCTGCGAACCAGCTTTCGCCTAAGTTAAAAACGACTCCGAGTGACGAGCGTCTCTCTCACTCGGGGGCTTAGCTGCGAACCCGCTTTCACCTAAGTTAAAAATGACTCCGAGTGACGAGCGTCCCTCTCACTCGGGGGCTTAGCTACGAACCAGCTTTCGCCTAAGTTAAAAACGACTCCGAGTGATGAGCGTCCCTCTCACTCGGGGGCTTAGCTGCGAACCAGCTTTCGCCTAAGTTAAAAACGACTCTGAGTAAAGAGCGCCCCTCTCACTTGGGGGCTTAGCCGCGAACCAGCTTTCGCCTAAGTTAAAAATGACTCCGAGTGAAGAGCTTCCCTCTCGCTCGGGAGCTTAGTTGCGAACCAGCTTTCGCCTAAGTTAAAAACGACTCCGAGTGGCGAGCGTCCCTCTCACTCGGGGACTTAGCTGCGAACCCGCTTTCGCCTAAGTTAAAAATGACTCCGAGTGACGAGCGTCCTTCTCACTCGAGGGCTTAGCTGTGAACCAGCTTTCGCCTAAGTTGCACATATCCAAAGACTCGAAAGAAAGCATTCGAATAACTTCAGAAGTTCAAAAGTAAATGCGAGTACTCGGGCCCGAAGCCCGAAAGAGTTTAACGGATATAAATCCACTCAGCATACCGAGGCAAATGGGTAAAGCTTAAAGTTTTTCTCATGCTCCAGAGGGGCTGGCCGGCCCGACGAAGGCGTCCAGGTCGATGCCATCTGTAATCCGAGTGGCTGTCTCTATGAACATCTCCATCAAGTCTTCAAACTTGAGCTTCTTCGTGTTGGCGACCTGGAGAGACTTCAACTTTTCTTCCTTTGCATCCTTGCAATGTACACGGACAAGAGAGAGTGCCACATCGGCCCCGCAGCGGGCAGCTGACTTCTTCCATGCTTGCACTCGGCTAGGGATCTGATTGAGACGAGTCATCATCGCTTCCAGATCAGTCTCAAGCGTGTCTTCTGGCCACAATTCCTTTTCGATCCTTCCGAGTGTGCCCCGCAGATGGACGATGTACCCCAGGGCATCGTCAAGGTGAGATTCGAGTCGCAGGATGCCTAGGGCGGCCTTGTCACCGACGAGTGACCTTGTAGGATCCAGGTCCCTCTCAATTCTATCAGTCTCTAGCTCAAAGTCATGGCAATACTCTATGAACAAAGAAAGGGGAGAGACGAGTATCAGCATGTATGAAGTTCACTCGAAAATAAGTCAAAACTCGTTCGGACGATACAAGTTACCTGCAAGCTTGGTGTACATCTCCTCCGTGAAGTCTTCTATATACTTTTCTAGAGAATCCTTCTTTCGGGTAAGCTGGGCGATCTTCTCGGTCAAAGTTTTCTTCTCTTGCTCGTAAGCATTCGCCTGAGTCTTGAATTTGCTGTCCCACTCGGTTTGCTGCTTCTTGAGATCGGCCACTTCCTTCTTCGCCTCCTCAACGATGATCCTCAGTGACTTGTTCTCCCCCTCGAGTTTCTCAAATGAGGACAACTTCTCTTTGGTGGCCTTGGTCTTCTCCCTCGCCACCTTCTGTGCCCCCGCCAGCTCATTGTCCTTGTTGACGAGTGCCTGCTTCATAGTTTCTAAAGAGATAGCAGTTCTAAGCACTTGGAGTCGATGGTTTTCACTACGCATATCTGTTCGAGTGAAGTCACTCGGTTCAAAGAATGGAGAAGAGTGAAAGCAGAACGCTCGGTAGCTGAGGCTTACCTCCCATAGTCTTCAGCTCCGCTTGGACGCGAGCTACGTTCCTCTTCTCCACCTCCAAGTCCAGTCGGAGCTGGTTTGTCTCCTTCTCGAGTGACACATACTGAGCCCCAAGCTCACAGGTTCTCTGAAACACAAGAGAGAGCAGACTAGTTAATGATAAGAAGTACTCCGAGTGCCCAGAGACCAGCACTCTCGAGAGGAACAAGCTTGACCAGTACCAGATTCTGAAGTACCCTTTGACACAAGTTCTAAGACTCCCGCCGACTGCCTGCAGTCGACGGCAGTCTCGGGGACTACACCCAGTGGGTGCACTCAGCGTGCCCCCACTGAAATAGTATCCGCTCGGAACGGTCCCGCCCGATCCGAGTGACGACCAGACAAAAAAAAGAGACAAGTTCTAAGACTCCTGCCGACTGCCTGCAGTCGACGGCAGTCTCGGGGACTACACCCAGCGGGTGCACTCAGCGTGCCCCCACCAGACGACACACCCAGTGGGTGTACCGAACATTTACCGACTAGAACTCCCACAGAAGAAAAATAAATTGGAGATCAACTTACAAGAGCACTTACTCAAACATTTGCCTGGAGAGCAGCACTGGCATCATACGCCAACTTGCCAGCTTCACACATCTCCTTCAGATGCTGGGTCATCAGGTCCGCTTGGATCATCGCCTCCTTGCTGGCTCCAGTTTGGTCCTCTGGCACTCTATGCAGATTGAATATATTGACGGGAGGACTCAGAGCCGAGACCAAGGCAGTCGACGAGGCCGCGATAGGGCCAGCACCGGCCTGAGAAGAACGTTGCCCCAGGGGCACAGTCACGTTAGGCGCAGGGAGAACTTGAGGTGCTTTGCTTGGTGGTGTCTTCTGTGCTGTGGTCTGATAGGCAGGCGGGGGATGCGGTCCCCTTCTCGGTGTCCTTCCGTGGCAGTCCTTCATCGTCGTTCGCGACATGGATGATCTCTGCAAGAGCTACGTCCACTCCACACAATCAGTCATGACGCACAATTCAGTCGGACCACAAATCAAAGTAAAAAATGAAATCATCGCTACCTTTCTGAGAGGTGACCACGTCCGCTGACTCGTCTTCGACGCGGTCTCTGTCGATATGCATGGGAGACGTCGTCGAGATAGCAGCTCTGGTTCATAAGTTTCACCCGGTCAAAAAAGCCCAGAAGTTCACAGAGACAGAAGGGAAAGACGCGGCACTCATGTTGAGGTGACAGGCATGGTATCCTTGATCCTGGGTAGAGCCTTCCGAGGTTTGGGCGAGGCGACCTTGAGCTGCTTGGCAGCCTTCTCCGTCGGCTCCGGCGTCGAAGTCCGAGTGCGCTTCGGGTTCTTAGCACTCGAGGTCACCGTCTTCCCCGGGCCCGCACTCGGATCTTGAGTTTGCTTGGAGCGGCGCTCAGCGCGCATCTCTGGGGACGGAGAAGACTCGACCTCATTGCTTCCTTCCGAGTCGTCGCTTCCTTCCTCTCTATCCTCCATGTAGCTGTCCTTGACGCTACCATGGTCGCTCTCCACGTCCCCGGCAAGGTGTCCTCCATTCGCCACAGGCGAGAGCATCTTCTGGAAATCCTGCAAGACGCGAAGAACAGAGAAAGTCAGATCATTCAGTTCACTCGGATAATTTGCACGTAAATAATTCACTCGGAAATGCGTGTCACACTGATACGTCTCCGACGTATCTATAATTTATGAAGTATTCATGCCATGTTTATTATAGTTTTGTATGATTTTGGTGCACTTTTATATGGCTTTTATATGATTTTCATGGACTAACATATTGACCTAGTGCCCAGTGCCAGTTGCTATTTTCTGCTTGTTTTTGGTTTTCCAGAAAATCCATATCAAACGAAGTCCAAATGTAGCGAAACTTTTTGATGATTTTTTCTGGAAGGAAACAGACCCAGGAAGCTTTGGAGGAGCAGCAGAAGAGCCACAGGGGCCCCACGAGCCACCTGGGCGCACCTGCCCCCCAGGCGCGCCCTGGTGCCTTGTCGGCCCCCTGTGGCACCTCTTTGCGTGATTCCAACGCTGAAAAATCCTATATATTTAGAAACCCCCGAAAGTTAACCTAGATGAGTTTTTACGCCGCCGCAAGCCTTTGTACCAAAGAGATCTCATCTACAGCCCTTTTCCGGCACCCTGCCGGAGGGGGGGAATCTCACCGGAGGCCATCTTCATCATCCTGGCGGTCTCCATGACGAGGAGGGAGTAGTTCACCCTCGAGGCTGAGGGTATGTACTAGTAGCTATGTGTTTGATCTCTCTCTCTCTCTCGTGTTCTTGATATGGCACGATCTTGATGTATCACGAGCTTTGTTAATATAGTTGGATCATATGGTGTTTCTTCCCTCTCTATCTTTGTTGTGATGAATCGAATCTTTTCCCTTTGAGGTTTTGTTATTGTCGGATTGAATATTTCAGATTTGAGAACACTTGATGTATGTCTTGCATATGAATACCCGTGGTGACAATGGGGTATTATATTGATTCACTTGATGTATGTTTTGGCACTCAACTCGCGGATTCCCGAGGTGACATTGGGGTAATCTATGCATAGGGGTTGATGCACGTTTTCATTATCTTTTCTCCGATAGAAACTTTGGGGTGCTCCTTGGAGTTCTTTGTGTGGATTGAATATTATGATTATGAAGTTGTTTGATGCATATCGTATAATCAACTCACGGATACTTGTGGTGACATAGGAGTATCTAGGTGACATTAGGGTTGGTTGATGTGTATCATATTGTGTTATTCTAGTACGAACTCTAGGGTTGTTTGTGACACTTATAGGAATAGCTCAATAGATTGACCGGAAAGGATAACTTTGAGGTGGTTTCGTACCCTACAAACAATTTCTATCTTATGTTCTCCGTTAATAGGAACTTGGGAGTGATTCTTTGTCGCACGTTGAGGGATGGTTATATGATCCAATTATATTAGCATTGTTGAGAGATTGCACTAGTGAAAGTATGGACCCTAGGCCTTATTTTCAAGCATTGCAATACCGTTTGTGCTCACTTTTATTACTAGTTACCTTGCTGTTTTTATTATTTCAGATTACAAAAACCTATATCTACTATCCATACTACACTTGTATCACCATCTCTTCGCCGAACTAGTGCACCTATACAATTTACCATTGTATTGGGTGCGTTGGGGACACAAGAGATTTCTTGTATTTGATTGCAGGGTTGTTTGAGAGAGACCATCTTCATCCTACGCCTCCCACGGATTGATAAACCTTAGGTCATCCACTTGAGGGAAAAATTGCCGCTGTTCTACAAAACTCTGCGCTTGGAGGCCCAACACGAGTCTACAAGAATAAAGTTACGTAGTAGACATCAAGCTCTTTTCTGGCGCCGTTGCCGGGGAGGTGAGTGCATGAAGGTATATCTTTAAATCTTGCAATCGAATCTTTTAGTTTCTTGTTTTATCACTAGTTTGGTTTATAAAAGAAATCTACAAAAAAAATGGAATTTATGTTGCCTCATAGTATTCATCTTTATAATGTCTTTCTTGAAAATGATGGAGCGGAAAATTGTGTTCATTGATATAAGAAGAATTCAATAAAATGTTTGGCATAAAATCTTTGAATGATGAGCATGATTGCAATGTTGTTATTATGAATTCTATGAATATCCATGATGCTAATGATATGCAAAGCTACAAGCTTGGGGATGCTATGTTTGATGAATATGATATTTTTAGTCCCCCAAGTTTTGATGAGAAAAATTATTATGATAATTGCATGCCTCCTATTTATGATGATTATATTGATAAAAGCGGATTTGGAGAGGTCACAACTTTATTTAATGATGATTCCATTATTTTGGAAGAGGTTTCAATTGATTATGACAACAAAGTTGCTATCTATGATGATTATTGTGATGACATGTATGCTATAAAGAATAATGATAACTATGAAACTTGTCATCATGATTTTAATTTTCAATTGGATTATGCCAATCAAGTATCTCATGATAGTTATTTTGTTGAGTTTGCTCCCACTATTATGAATAAGAAGAAAATTGCTTATGTGGAGAGTAATAAAATTTCTATGCTTGTAGATCATGAAAGAATGCTTTATATGATGGATATATTGTTGAATTTCTTCATGATGCTACTGAAAATTATTATGAGAGAGGATCATATGCTTGTAGGTGTTGCAATAATATCAAGTTTCCTCTCTATGTGTTGAAAGTTTTGAAGTTATGTTTGTTTTGCCTTCCTATGCTAGTTTATTCTTGCTCCCATAAACTATTTGCTCACAAAATCCATATGCATAGGAAGTGGGTTAGGCTTAAATGTTCTAGTCATATGCTTCATGATGCTCTCTTTGTGTTTCAATTCTTTACTTTTATGCGAGCATCATTGAAATCATCATGCCTAGCTAAAAAGGTATTAAAGAAAAGCACTTGTTGGGAGACAACCCAATACTTATACCTTCTGTTTTTGTGTGTTCACATGATTAAGCTACTGTCTTAATCATGTTTTATATGTTTTCTTTCAATAATGTGCCAAGTAAAGCCTTTGGGATAGTGTGGATACTTGATGATTCGATTCTGTGCAAAAACAGAAACTTTTGCGTCCAGTGCTGGAATTTCTATTCTGTACTGGAGCGTGAGAAAATTCTAAAATTTTTAAAAAGCATTGGGTTACAAATTGGTTACGTTGTCCTAATTTTTCAGAATTTTTGGAGGTTCATAAGTATGGTTTTTAAATCTCTCACTACATGCTGTTCTGTTTTTGCCAGATTCTGTTTTCGGTGCATAGTTTGCTTGTTTTAGTGTTTCCATAGCTTATATTAGTAATATAAATTGTGGAAATGATAGAATACAGTAGGCATTATGTGATAACAATTATGAATCTTGTCTTGACAGTACCTAAGTGGATGATTTATTTTTATCATACTAACCTATCTCACAAGTTCTGTTAGGTTTTGTGTGATTGAAGTTTTCATGTTTTGGGTGAGATATCGATATGAGGAGAATAAGGAGCGGCAAGACCCTAAGCTTGGGGATGCCCAAGGCACCCCAAGTTAATATTCAAGGAAGACTCAAGCGTCTAAGCTTGGGGATGCCCCGGAAGGCATCCCATCTTTCGTCTTCAACAATATCGGTAACCTCACTCGAGCTATATTTTTATTCGTCACATAATATGAGTTTTGCTTGGAGCGTCATTTTATTTTATTGAGATTTGCTTGCTGCTATCAATAATCATGTTTTGTATCTTTTAGTTCAATAAAATGCTAAGTATAGCCTTTACCATGCTCAGTTTGCAAGTTTTCTGTTATGTCTAGAATATTCCTGAATAGTCAGGACATGATAAAAATCTGAAATTTTTACACAGTAAGAATTCATGAGTTCTCTGTCACGTGGTAATTTTTCAGAATTTTTGGAGTTAGGGAAGTATGGATTCTTATTCACCGTTTACAGACTGTTCTGTTTTGGTAGATTGCTGTTATAGTTGCATTGTTTGCATATGTTTGTGTGTTTAATATTTCTATTTGTGGATAGAAGTATTAAATATGAAGAGACATTTAGTATGCAATGTTTAATTATAATTTTTGTGATTTGCTACAGTAGAGAATGTTAGGGTTTTGAGTTGATTTATACTAACTTATCTCATGAGTTCTTGTTGAGTTTTGTGTGGATGAAGTTCTTAAGATTTAAGGAAACCGTGATATGAGAGGAATTAAGGAGACACAAGAGCTCAAGCTTGGGGATGCCCAAGGCATCCCACCTTTCTTCATAAACAATTATCGGTTAGTCTTGGTTGAGCCTAAGTTTTTGCTTCTTCACATGAGATGTGCTATTCTTGGAATGTCATTTTATTTTGTTTTCTTTGCTGTTTGAATAAAATACTTAAGATCTGATTTTTTTTAAATGAGAGAGAGTCCTCACATAGCTACCCATTCACGAAACTACTCTTTGTTCTTCACTTATATCTTTTTGGAGTAGTTTGTCATTTACTCTTGTTCTTCACTTATATCCTATGAGCAAATTGTTGAAATGAATTGAATATCATAAAGTTCAAATTTATATGCTTCATATGCTTGTCCCATGGGGAGTAGTGACTTCACATACAAGAAGTAGAAGTGGTAAAATTTATTGAAAGTTAACAAACATAGCATTGGTCACTTGAACAATTCATGAAAGAATTTTGAAGGAAGAGAAATTTCACATATAAATATACTATCTTGGACATCTTCTATGATTGTGAGCCCCCATTAACTATTTTCAAGCTTGATCAAGTAGTTGACGTTGGACAAGGAAGAGAGCGTAATGAGTTATGTTTGTTTATATTCACATAGAAGTTATATTGTCGTGGATCCTCTAACATGTGGTGCTTGCTTAGGATCTTTTGCTAGCCAAAAATTCGTCCTAAGTAGAGATACTACTTGTGCATCCAAAAACCCATAAACCCAGTTTCTTGCCGTGAGTGTCCACCATATCTACCTATGGAATGAATAAGATCCTTCAAGTAAGTTGTCATCGGTGCAAAAAGCAATAAAAATTGCTCCTAAAATATGTATGATCTTTTATTGCAAGGGAAAATAAGCGTTGTATGAACTTGTGATGCTAAAGAAATAAAAGCGATGGACTGCATAATAAAGGTTGCTATCATAAGGGGCAATATAACGTGACGTTCCTTTGCATTAAGAGCTTGTGCATCCAACAACAAAAAGTGCATGACAACCTCTGCTTCCCTCTGTGAAGGGCCTATCTTTTACTTTTCTGTATTTACTTTTCTATATTTACTTTTATGCAAGAGTCATTAATGTTCATCCCTATTCCGCTCTATTTATTCTTTAGTTGGCAAGCATTATGTGGTAGGGAAAGATCCAGGCACATATATCCAGTTGAATATAGGTGATCATGAGTTATTATTGTTGACATTATCCCTGAGATAAATAAGTTGGGAGGCGAAACATTAAGCCCCTATCTTCCTATGTGTTTGACTGAAACGGTTTGTTCTAAAAATATGCTTTGAGTGTCAGCAATCATGGAAGACTAAATGATGGTTGAGTATGTGGAATTTGCTAGATCAAAGCTCTTACATAGACCCTTCCTGAAAATAAGATGAATTGCAATTGTTTGATGACTGAGAACATAGTTTGTTAGTTTTCAAGAAGGTTTATGATCTATACTTTAACATGTGAATAGCTTGCTACTTGATCATGAGAAGTTTTATGAGATGAGCTATTGTTTATGATATATAATGATGCTAGAAAAAAGTGATTGGAATTATCATGGATCAAACTTATGCATTATGCTAGCATTCACACTTCATAAATTATTTCTTTTATCATTTACGTACTCGAGGACGAGCAGGAATTAAGCTTGGGGATGCTGATACGTCTCCAACATATCTATAATTTATGAAGTATTCTTGCCATGTTTATTATAGTTTTGTATGATTTTGGTGCACTTTTATATGGCTTTTATATGACTTTCATGGACTAACATATTGACCTAGTGCCCAGTGCCAGTTGCTGTTTTCTCCTTGTTTTTGGTTTTCTAGAAAATCCATATCAAACGAAGTCCAAATGCAGCGAAACTTTTTGACGATTTTTTCTGGAAGGAAACAGACCCAGGAAGCTTCGGAGGAGCAGCAGAAGAGCCACAGGGGACCCCACGAGCCACCTGGGCGCGCCTGCCCCCCCAGGCGCGCCCTGGTGCCTCGTCAGCCCCCTGTGGCACCTCTTTGCGTGATTCCAACGCTGAAAAATCCCATATATTCAGAAACCCCCGAAAGTTAACCTAGATGAGTTTTTACGCCGCCGCAAGCCTCTGTACCAAGGAGATCCCATCTATAGCCCTTTTCTGGCACCCTGCCGGAGGGGGAAAGCATCACCGGAGGCCATCTTCATCATCCCGGTGGTCTCCATGATGAGGAGGGAGTAGTTCACCCTCGGGGCTGAGGGTATGTACTAGTAGCTATGTGTTTGATCTCTCTCTCTCTCTCATGTTCTTGATATGGCACGATCTTCATGTATCGCGAGCTTTGTTAATATAGTTGGATCATATGGTGTTTCTTCCCTCTCTATCTTTGTTGTGATGAATCGAATCTTTTCCCTTTGAGGTTTTGTTATTGTCGGATTGAATATTTCAGATTTGAGAACACTTGATGTATGTCTTGCATATGAATACCCGTGGTGACAATGGGGTATTATATTGATTCACTTGATGTATGTTTTGGCACTCAACTCCCGGATTCCCGAGGTAACATTGGGGTAATCTATGCATAGGGGTTGATGCACGTTTTCATTATCTTTTCTCCAATTGAAACTTTGGGGTGCTCCTTGGAGTTCTTTGTGTGGATTGAATATTATGATTATGAAGTTGTTTGATGCATATCGTATAATCAGCTGACGGATACTTGTGGTGACATTGGAGTATCTAGGTGACATTAGGGTTGGTTGATGTGTATCATATGGTGTTATTCTAGTACGAACTCTAGGGCTGTTTGTGACACTTATAGGAATAGCTCAATAGATTGATTGGAAAGGATAACTTTGAGGTGGTTTCGTACCCTACAAACAATTTCTATCTTATGTTCTCCGCTAATAGTAACTTGGGAGTGATTCTTTGTCGCACGTTGAGGGATGGTTATATGATCCAATTATATTAGCATTGTTGAGAGATTGCACTAGTGAAAGTATGAACCCTAGGCCTTATTTTCAAGCATTGCAATACCATTTCTGCTCACTTTTATTACTAGTTACCTTGCTGTTTTTATTATTTCAGATTACAAAAACCTATATCTACTATCCATACAACACTTGTATCACCATCTCTTTGCCGAACTAGTGCACCTATACAATTTACCATTGTATTGGGTGTGTTGGGGACACAAGGGATTTCTTGTATTTGATTGCAGGGTTGTTTGAGAGAGACCATCTTCATCCTACGCCTCCCATGGACTGATAAACCTTAGGTCATCTACTTGAGGGAAAATTGCCGCTGTCCTACAAAACTCTGTGCTTGGAGGCCCAACACGAGTCTACAAGAATAAAGTTACGTAGTAGACATCACACACCTCTGACGGTTGGTGCGCGGCGTCGTAGGGCGGGATCCGTCTCGACCCTCATGGATTATCGCGTGCGCCAGTGATACCCTTGAGCCACTCTTCCACGGTCTTCTCATCAACGTCCTCCGGGTGCACACGGGTCGGATCGTCAGCTCCAGTGTATTGCCACATAGGGTGAGCCCGCTCCTGCAGCGGCTGGATTCTACGACTGAGGAAGACCTCCAACAAATCCAGACCTGTCGCCCCGCCCTGAACCAGCCCGACTACCGCAGCTACCAAGATCCCCACGTCAGTGTTTTCCTCCTTGTCCACCATCAACGATGGAGGTGCGTTGACCCTCTCGGGCGTATAGGGGGGAGACCAGTCGACGAGCCAGCACAAGGGATGTCTTTGCAGTAAAACCAAGTCGACTGCCAGCCCCTAACCGACTCAGGGAAGGTCATCGTTGGGAAAGCACTCCTACCCCGCATCTGAATACCCAAACCGCCGCACAGCTGGGTCACATGGGTTTTCTCTCCCTCGGGGTCGGCCTTTTTGACCGACTGAGAACGACACGTGAAGATATGCTTGAATAACCCCCAATGCGGCTGGCAAACCAAGAAGTTTTCGCACATGGAAATAAACGCCGCGAGGTACGCTATAGCATTCGGAGGGAGGTGATGGAGCTGGGCGCCGAAAAAGTTCAAGAAACCACGGAGAAAGGGCTGGGGCGGCATGGAGAAACCTCTTTCCACGTGGGTGACGAGGAGCAGGCGTTCCCCCGCTCGTGGCACAGGCTCGATTTCCCCCTCCTCCGGCAGTCTCCAGCTTCCCTCCTGCACCAGTCCGTCAATAATGAGCCCGCCGACGTCTTCAGCAGTGGTGGTCGGCGGGAGCCAATCTCCCTGGATCCATCCCCGTGGCGGCGCGACCCGGGAGCTCGACGCTTTCTTCGCCTTCTTCGCTCTCTCCAGCTGCACCGTCTTGTCTTTCGCCATCGCGGCGGGGTGCCCCGGCACCGAGCTGACTCGTGCGGAGTGGAAGCAGAGGAGGAAGAAGGCCGGAAGATTGAGGGCAAGAGGAGAAAGGGGATCTGGCTCTTTTCCTCCCTCTCCGACGCGGCGGCCCTTTATACCACCGCTCGCTCCGCCCGCCAATCCTCACCAGTGATTCGTGGGCCCGCAGATCCCCTCAAATCTCGCTGGCAGAGATCATGCGATACGTGGCGAAAAGTGGGGCAAAAATCGAGGCGTCACGCCCCACTTTCCCCACTCACCGCGTCGCAACCGTTCGCGTGCGCTCGTATCTGATTTCAAATCCCGCAAGATCCGGGGTCCAGCAATCCGATTACTCGCCCTTTGAAGGCATTCCAAAAACATTTGGATCCGTTCCGTCACCCGTCGCACGATGACTCATTTCACTCGGATGGAGACATTTCTCGCCTAGCTCGAGATCGCAATGAGACTTTCACTCGGACATCATACGGTCCAGAATCCGTCAAGGTATCATGCGAAGACAAGGTCGTCGAATGTCCAGTAAGAGTTCTTGAGCGCCCCCGTAGCGCTCAACTCACCTGGGAATTCGTCTTGACTCGACCCTCTTAACCTCGGCCGATTCGGGGGATAATGAAGAGGGCATATATTAGGGATAGGGTAACAGGCCTGACCTACAGACCCTACCCTAGGACGCCATACACCTTATACTGGACCCCAGGGCCAGACCAGTGGTCAGATGTTCTGCAGCCTGACATTCACTCGGAAAGCAATAGACCACTTGGAAGACAACACTTCACTCGGAGTACCTGTCATCACTCGGTCAGAGAAGACCAGGAGACAATCCAGGAACGCAACGGTCAGGACGTGCGTCCACCCTCATCAAGTGTAATTTTTGCGCCCGTTACCAGTAACTGGCGCCCTTTAACCCTTGGTTATGGCGGCATTCATGAGGGGTCTGGCGGACTCTATATAAGCCACCCCCAGCTCCATACCAGGGGTTCGCATCTTCTGTAAACCATACACTCAATCAACAGCTCCAGAGCACCGAGACGTAGGGCTATTACCTCCACCGCGAGGGGCCTGAACTCGTAAATCCGAGTGTAACAACTGCGCCGTAGCTAGGCTCTGCCCTCTAATCCGTACTCCCATACACTACTGTTAGACTTATACCCACGACACCGGCAGATTAAATAATGAGCCTCTTCATCCAGACGATGTCTCTCCTCAGCAAGCCGGGCTTGCGCCTCTACCATGCGGGTGTTTTCAGCATTGATATCCTCTTGGATCTTGGCCATCTGCTCGTGACACTTCGTAATGTCCGTGTTGCGCGCAGCTGCTTTCTCCACAGTAACCGGCTCAGCCAACAGGGCTGTCAGAGTATTCATCAAGTCCGTAAGTGCCTGTGCCCCGGTTTTCTGAGAGCCGGCAGCAGCCGCGATGAGCCGGCTAGGGTGAGATTCTGCCCAGTCGCCGGATCGACTGGATCGCGTGCAGGATCCTGTCTACCCGCCATGTAGACCGCTACAAAGCGAGGTGGCTCACAGGCCTCTGGAAAGACTTCATCAGCATATCCCAGCCTTCCATAGTACAGGGGACGGATCGACTCGGTTTCTCCCATCGAGGATTCGCCATCAAATTGAACTAGCGTATCATCTTTAGACAGGGAGTTCTCCGACAAGGCCACCCCTTGGGTGAACCCTACGAAGACATGCTTCCGGCCGGCTTGTAGCGGGCCGGGTCCTGCCTGGCTTGGACCAGCGCGGTGAGCCGACTCGACGCGGGTGACAGCCTCCAAGCCGACAGCCGACTCTCCAATAACACCGATGAAGGTGTGGATCTTGCCAAAGGGGACCCGGTACCCGTACTCGATTGAGTCGGCGTCGGGGCCCCAGTACGAATCGTCGATGTAGAGCTTTCCTCGGTGGCTCTTCGTCATCAAGCCAATCGCGTACTTCCCGAACCCTGGGAGAGCTCCTGCTAAGAACTCAACTCCACCGTGCGTAGGCCCCACGGTGGGCGCCAACTGTCGTGGTTTTGACACGGCAGATGCCCTTGTGAAAGGACTTAGAGATGAGGCCATCTCACAAAGGTGGAAGCTTAGCGGGGTTGATCGGGAACAAGAAGCTGCGAGATTACCCAGGTTCGGCCCCTCACGATGGAGGTAAAAGCCTACGTCCTGCATGATTGTATTGCTTTGGATCTCGATTACAAGGGTGCGACTTGGCTGACCTAGCTCTCGAGGGATTGCAACTTAGTGTTTCTACCGTAGGTGCCCCCTTTATATATAGGTTGAGCCCTAGGTTTACACGAGAGTCCGGGTTGTAGACTTAACCCGTATCCTACTCTTATTCTACTTATTCCTCAAGGTAATCTTCCTTGCCTTATCTTTCTTCTTAAGCCAGCCCGTACACCGAGCTGCCTCTTCTCACTGGGCCTCCTGTTAAGACGGCCCGCTTGGTATCTCCAAGGCCCAGAAGTGAGATGCCCCGCAGAGCCCTTCAGCTCTATGGCCGGGTCATCTTTCTGCCGGGTCTATACGTCGGGAAATATCCCCAACACTTTTAACATTGCTAAGTGTGATAAAATATTTGATGCTTTTCCGCAAGCTAAAATTATTAGGATATCGCATACTTTACCGCCATTTGAAGAGCTGAAACGGCGTGCTTATTGCAAGTATCATAATTCTTTTTCTCATGCTACTAACGATTGCAATGTTTTTCGACGACAGATACAATCGGCCATTAATGACGGACGATTGAACTTTTCTGAGATGCAAGTTGATAAGCAGCCCTTTCCAATGAATACCATGGATTTGGAGGGGGAAAAGTTGCTCGTTCGGCCAGAGGTAGCCGAATCTGCTAACAAGTCCAATGTTGTCATAGGTGAACCCAGGAAAAACAAGGATGACAACAAGGTCTTGGGGAGACAGGTTGTGCTTGACAAGCAACCCGATGGCAAGGACGTAATCAAAATCACCATTAAGAATCCTACACTCAAGGGGCAACCACAAGTGCAAGAGAGCACTCATGTCAAATTTGTTAAGCCCAAGAGTCTAGAGGTTGGCAAGTGGAAGACAAATGAAGCTACAGTGCAGCGCAAGAAAATCAAGCCAACTTTTGATATGTTGCTGTCCAAATATGCCAATCAAGCGGCCGGTTCTAGCTCTAACCGGTCATCAAATTTGAAGCGCTCAAGATCACCTCCGAGGCAAGAATTTCAGCATCACGCAAGGCCATATGGGTCGTGGGTACCAGGACCATGCATGGCGCCACCCTCCCCCCCCCTATGCGCCATACTACATGGGAGATTTCAATGGAGGATGGGGGCAGCCCCCAATGGCCCCTTATGCATTTCATCCGGGGTGGGCAGAACCAAGGAGGCTCGTTCGTGAGAGGCTTTCTTACCCCATACAAGGTCGTTTGAACAATGGTGTCAATCGGCCAATGCAAGGTAATCAAGAAAGGGTCAGCAGTCAAGTGTGGCATGCTAAGTCACCAAGTGCTGCAACAGTCGAGTCTGGAAAAGGCAAGGAAAAAATTGATGCCGACTCACTCATCTTGGGCACTGAAACATTCACCATATAGCAGCCGACTGTGCATAGCAACCCGACTGAGCCGATGCTTGCTATCGCGCCAAAACACTCGGCTAATGACAATGAAGCAAGTACCAGCCAAGCAAAGCCAAGAGACCTAAATACACTCAGCCAAAGTGGTGTCCTCCAGGGCTAACAAAGACACAAAAGAGGAAACTACAGAGGTTAAGGAGTCAAGAGATGGCAGAACAGGAGGCCGAGAAACAAAGGGATAAATTGTTCAATGACACTCGGCCCATGGTACCTACAAAACAAGTATGGATGCCTAAACAAATACAAGATGCAGTGGATTCTACATCTATCACAACAGCGCCTACACAGACAAAGGAGGACGATGCCACCACTATTACATCATCCACAACACCTATTGATTCCACTTCGCTCGGATAGATTTAAGAAATGATGGACATGCCCGAGGAGGAAGATGATATGTTGGACTATGATCTACACTGATTCATGAAGGTATGGATACCAATATGGTGTATTACTTACCCGCTGAGTTTCGTGCTGTAGATGAAGAAGGGGAGGTGGCTCAGCTGGATTTTCGCCCTAAGAATGCAATATTTGAGAAGCCAAAAGAACCAGTGACACACTTGAAACCGTTGTACCTCAGTGGTCATATTAACGGATCGCCACTCACTCGAATGCTTGTTGATGGTGGCGCTGTGGTGAATCTCATGCCATATTCGGTCTTCAAGAAATTGGGTTTGCCCAAAGAAGAATTGATCAAGACCAATATGGTGCTTAATGGATTTGACGGCAAAGAGAAAACCGAAGCCAAAGGCGTGATGTATGTGGAGCTTACAATCGGGAGCAAAAACTTTGGCTACTGCGTTCTTTGTCACCGAGGTGCAAGGTAACTACAACGTCATACTAGGCTGTGATTGGGTTCATGCCAACCAATGTGTGCCTTCTACCATGCACCAGTTTTTAATTCAGTGGGTTGATGATGAAGTAGAGGTCATTCATGCGGACAACTCGGCTTGTGTTGCTTTGGCCGATGCATCGGTGGATTGGCAACATCCCAATGCTACTTGCTTGACGGGGTGCGACCTATCAGAGTTTGATTTTCTCAGCGTTACAAAAATGGTTTCGTGCCCGTTTCTTTAAAGCCGGTTGGTGGCAATCGGCTCCAAAGTATAATGTATTTAAATGGATCCTAACTCTGAGTGGTTACAAAAGCGACTTACAGAATATCGGTCCAATGAGAACGATATGTATGAGTCTATAGAAGAGTTAGATGATATGGATAAACTTGGACAAGGTTTTACATCGGCCGATCCATTAGAAGAAATAGATATTGGAGATGGTTCAGTTCCTAGGCCGATGTTTGTAAACAAAAATTTGAAAGCCGATTGTAAAGCTAAGTTAATCGAGCTATTGAAATAGTATGTTTGTTGCTTTGCATGGGAATATCATGAAATGCCAGGTTTAAGCCGACAACTAGTGGAGCATCGGTTACCTATAAAGGCCGGTTTTAGACCATACAAACAATCAGCTAGAAAGTTTAATCCAAAAACATATGACCGGATCAAGGAAGAGATCGGTCGTTTGCTTAAAGCTAATTTTATTAGACCTTGCAGGTATGCCGAGTGGATTTCTAACATTGTACTGGTGGAGAAGAAAGGCTCCGGCAAGTTGAGGGTGTGCATTGATTTCAGAGATTTGAATAGAGCTACACCCAAAGATGAGTATCCCATGCCCATAGCTGATATGCTTATTAATGATGCTTCTGGACATAAGGTCATTAGCTTTCTTGATGGTAATGCGGGGTATAACCAGATTTTTATGGACGAAGAGGACATGTCCAAAACGGCTTTTCGGTGCCCCGGTTTCCTTGGTTTATTTCAGTGGACGGTGATGACTTTTGGATTAAAGAATGTCGGCGCCATGTATGAAAGGGCTATGAATTTAATTTTTCATGATTTACTCGGTGTTATACTTGAGGTCTATATTGATGATATTGTTGTCAAATCGGATGCTTTTGAGTCTCACTTAGCCGATTTGTGTTTAGCTTTTGAAAGAATGAAGAAATATGGACTGAAAATGAATCCTTTGAAGTGTACATTTGGCATGTCGGCTGGCAAGTTTTTGGGTTTCATTATTCATGAAGATGGCATAGAAATTGATCCCAAAAAATTAGAAGCTATACAAAAAGTGGAGGTTCCAACATGCAAGAGAGATATGCAAAAAATCCTCAGCAAGGTCAATTATTTGAGGAGGTTCATAGCTAATTTGTCAGGGAAAGTTGATGCATTTATTCCCATCCTTCGGTTAAAGAACGATGTTGATTTTACTTGGAGGCCAAAACAGCAAGACGCATTTGATATGATCAAAAGATATTTGTGCACTCCTCCGGTGATGAAAGCACCCAAACACAAGGAGCCCTTCAGGCTTTACATTGAAGTGGAGTACGGTGTTATTGGTGTTGTTTTGACTCAAGAGACCGAAGGAAAGGAGCATGCTATCACTTATTTGAGCCGTTGTTTGTTGGACGCCGAGACGAGGTATACATTTATTGAAAAGTTATGTCTATGTTTATATTATGCTTGCACAAAATTGAGACATTATCTAGTGCCAAGTGCTTGCATAGTGGCTTGTCAAACCGATGTCATTAAGTACATGTTGCATAGACCAATTCTTAGTGGTAGAATTGGCAAGTGGGCTTATGCTGTAATTCAGTACGATTTGGCTTATGAATCTCTAAAATCCATGAAAGGCCAAATTGTTGCTAATTTTATTATTGAGCATCGAATTAATGACAAGCATGACGTTAATATAAACCTTGTCTCATTAGTACCATGGAGATTATATTTTGCTGGTTCAGTTTGTAGCAATGGCCAAGGTGTTGGTATTGTTTATGTATCTCCTCATGGTGCTGTTTTTGAAGCCACATGCCGCTTAGAATATTTTTGCACAAATAATCAGGCCGAATATGAAGCATTGTTATTCGGCCTAGAGATGTTGCTGGCTATAGGTGCTACACATATTGAGGCTTTTCGTGATTCGTTATTAGTAGTGCAACAATATCCAGAGTTTTTCAATGTTTCGACGAATCACTTAATGTTTATCTTGGTAAATGTCTAGATATAATTTCTACTTTGGATTATTTTAGCATTGCTCATATATCTAGGCATGATAATTGGAGAGCAAATGAATTGGCACAGCAGGCATCCGGCTATCATGTTGATCATGGCATATTTCTTATTTCTCAAAAGCCGATGTCTAGCCTTGTAAGCATAGAGGCCGAACCAGAGCCCACTGCTTCGGCCACTAACGAGCAATCTAGTGCAGGTGAAAATCAAGACTGGAGGAAGCCCATTCTTGAGTATCTGTGCAATCCGAGTGAAAGGGTGGAAAGGACCGTTCATCGTATGGCTTTCAAATATACAATGAGAGATGATGATCTTTATCGCCGAACTGTTGATGATGTTCTGTTAAAGTGCTTGGACGAGGACCAAGCGAGAGCTGCTATGGGAGAGGTACATGAAGGAATTTGTGGCACTCATCAGTCGGCCCCCAAGATGAAATGGTTATTGAGACATGCTCGGTTTTATTGGCCGACTAAGATCAATGATTTCTTCAGGTATTATAAAGGGTGTGAAGCTTGTCAAAAGTTTGGTGATATTCAATTGGCTCCCGCTGCTATGTTACATCCTATTATCAAGCCATGGCCTTTTAGAGGTTGGGGTTTAGACTTCATTGGAGAAATTCATCCGTCTTCCTCAAAGGGGCATCGGTTCGTGTTGGTGGCAACCGATTATTTCACTAAATGGTCAGAGGCAGTACCTCTCAAGAATTTGACACATACGGAGGTAATTCAATTCATAACCAAGCACATTATTCACAGATTCGGTATTCCTCAAACATTAACTCCAGATCAAGGTTCATCTTTCATGTCGCATCAAGTTAGAGAATTTGCCGAATCTTATAACATATAGATGCTCAATTCCTCTCCGTATTATGCCCAAGCTAATGGACACGCTGAGTCTAGCACTAAAATATTAATCAAGATCATCAAGAAAAAGATTGAAGATAATCCAAGGAAATGGCATGAGTTGTTGTCGGAAACTTTGTGGGCGCATAGAATCTGAAGGCATGGCACCACAAAGGTAACTCCGTATCCGCTGGTATATGGTAAAGAGGTCGTTCTACCAGTGGAAGTGAATTTGAATGCTTTGAGAATAGTCAAACAAAATGATTTATCGGCAGTGGACTTTTATAACTTGATGATGGACAATATTGATGAGGTTGCCGATAAATGTTTGGCTGCTTTAAAGGCCATAGAGAGGGATAAGTTGAGGGTGGCAAGAGCTTATAATAAAAAGGTCAACTTGAAGAATTTTCAAGTTGGCGATCTCGTGTGGAAAGTGATCCTGCCGATTGGTTCAAGAGATAGAAAATTCAGGAAGTGGTCTCCAAGCTGGGAAGGTCCTTTTAAGATTACAAGAGTGGTTCCTGGAAACTCATATTTGGTGGAATCCATACAAGGGGTATTGTTACCATGAGCTCTCAATGGCAAGTATTTGAAAAAGTATCACCCGAGTGTGTGTGGCAAGAAGCCTAAGTAGCCAATGGCCGATACATGCTTATCGCCCTAAGAAAATTTAAAATGGCCGATGGAGTGTTGACATCGTCCTTAGAACAAACACAATGCAAATTATTTTTCGGCATACAAGTTTTGCCGAAAAACAGGGGGGGGGGTGTTGACACCAGATTATGGCATGATCAAAAACTTAATTGAAATGACCTCAAATAGAAACGTTCTCAACATGTGAAAGTTCTATATCATCAAATGAGAAACTTTGATGTTTGGGTCGTCACCATCTGATCTCATTTAAAAGGCCGAAACTATTCTTGAAATACTAAGATTTTGGCACTCAGAGTACTGTTCGGACAATTACGCCCCCAAGACGGCCTAATATGAGAAAACTTTCTACATGAACTGTCTTCGTCTCGTCGAAACGGTTGATTTTGATATAGGAATCGTCCCAATCCGAGTTTGTATGCAAAAGTTAGAGGCAACACTCTACGGACCGGTCCTGAGTGGAAAAGTGACGCGAGGGACCAGACACCCGCCTAGGTGGTGTCTGATGGGTCGCGTGAGTTATGCGGCCTTTACCGGCTGAATGAAGCTTGCCGGTGAAAAATCTTGCCGGTTTCGAGAGCTTGCCGGTTTTGAATGCTTGCCGGTTTTGAGAGCTTGCCGGTTTTGAAAGGCTTGCCGATTTGAGTGAAAAATCCAAACAAAAGCTGAAGATGGGCTCAAAAGATTATCTAGATGACCTCGGATGGAAAAGTTTTCTACATGGAAGTTATGTGTATCGTCGAAACGGTCAACTTTGCTTTTGGACTCATCATCATCTGAGATAGTATACGGCCTATAAAGTTGATACAAGACTCAGACAGTCTAGAAAACTACATGACCGAGACCGACTGGCAGTTAAAGATGGCCTCGTACGGTATTGAAGATGGCCTTATTTGGAAAAGTGATCAACAGAAGAGTTGTTTGTCTCGTCGAGGCGCACAATTTTGGTAGTTTGATCATCTCAATCGGAGGTCATATGCAAATTCCACGGCCCGCGCAAGGAACAAGACAGAAGTTTGGGCCAGATTCAGACTAAATCTGAGTTAGACTAGAACCAGGACTCTAGGATGTGAATTGATGTAATTTTCTTGTAAGGAAAGCCTAGATGAATCCTTTACTTGTACGAGAAGTCCAGCCACCTCTTATATATATTGGGGGTGACGGCCGATTGAATAACACACAATCGAACAAATCAATATACTACTTTTTTCATCTATGTTTTATCTCTCCATTGTTTTTCTCTCTCGTTCTTCGCTGTTCCTCGAGTTTGAGAGCTGTGAATCCCAAGGCTCTAGGGGCGAGCGAATCGACCTAGGGCAGCCCATAGCTGCCGCACTCCCTGACGGGGTCCCTCCCGGGTGTGTGGGGTTTCGGGTCTTCAAAAGCGTCTGCCGGCTGTCCTGCGTATCGCGCTGCCGGTGGGACCTCCTTCGACATGAGCTGCAGTGCATCACCCCCAGCGTCGAGGGTACACGGTGACGTGTTTGTGTGTCAACACTTATTTGGTTGAGAAAGCTTAGTTTCATATTAGCCTAGCCAAAATCTTCCACAAATGCAAGCTTTCGTACCACGGAACAAGTGGAGGTGGCATTCTACTGAAGAATAATCTGTTGCTTACGATCATTGCAAGATTGTGAAGGATGAAAACAAGACTTGTTAGATCTGTCGAAGGGTCATCAGAGCAACTCAAACCGATCCCCTGTCCGGCGCTAAGGGAGGATAAATTCGGTTATCCTCCCTTATGCCGCACCTAATTATCCTCCGCCGCCAAAACAGCCCCCCTCCCATCTTCCTAAATATACTTGTGCCGCGCTTGGTTGAGGAAAACACCCGCCTCCTCTCTTCCGCCTCCTTTGTCCCTTGCTACTTGTAGTCTGCGTTGGTATTTCCTCGAAGAGGAGAGGATGATGCAGTATAGCAGAGATATGTATTTCCCTCAGTTAATAACCAAGGTTATCAATCCAGTAGGAGAACCCAGCAAAATTTCATTAAGCGCACCTGCACACACAAGAGCAAACACTTGCACCCAACACAAATAGGAGGGTTGTCAATCCTCTTAGCAGTTATTTGCAAGGATTATATCTTATAGAGATAAATAGATAAACTAATATACTTATTAAAATAAAAGTAAATACATTGCAGCAAGGTATTTTTAGGTTTTTTATATATGATAAAATAGACCCGGGGGCCATAGTTTTCACTAGAGGCTTCTCTCTCGAACACATAGCATACGGTGGGTAAACAAATTACTGTTGGGCAATTGATAGAAAAGCAAATAATTATGATGGATTCATGGCAATGATCATGTATATAGGCATCACGTCCAAGACAAGTAGACCGACTCCTGCCTGCATCTACTACTATTACTCCACCCATCGACCGCTATCCAGCATGCATCTAGGGTATTAAGTATGAAACAGAGTAACGCCTTAAGCAAGATGACATGATGTAGACAAAGTAAACTCAAGCAATATGATTAAACCCCATCTTTTTATCCTTAATGGCAACAATACAAATACGTGTCATGTCCCCTACTGTCACTGGGATTGAACACCGCAAGATTGAACCCATCACAAAGCACCTCTCCCATTGCAAGATAAATCAATCTAGTAGGCCAAACCAAATTGATAGATCAGAGAGAAATACAAAGCTATAATAATCATGCATAAAAGAGTTCAGAGAATAATCTGATCATAAACTCACAATTCATCGGATCCCAACAAACACACCGCAAAAGAAGATTACATCGGGTAGAACTCCAAGAACATCGAGAAGAACATGGTATTGAAGATCAAAGAGAGAGAAGAAGCCATCTAGCTACTAGCTATGGACCCGTAGGTCTGTGGTAAACTACTCAAACATCATCGGAAGGGCAGCAAGGTTGATGAAGAAGCCCTCCGTGATCGATTCCCCCTCCGGCAGAGTACCAGAAAAGGCCTCCAGATGGGATCGCGGAAGAACAGAGGCTTGCGGCGGCGGAAAGGTTTTCTCTTCTGGCTCTCCGTTGGTTTTGGAATATTTGGGAATTTATAGCGCTGGAATTAAGTCAAGAGGTGCCACGAGGGGCCCACAAGCCTGGGGGGCGTGCCCTACCCCCTGGGCGCGCCCTCCAGGCTTGCTGCCTCCTCGTGGCTCTTCTGGTCTTCTCCCGAAGCTTCGTGGGTCTCTTCTGGTCTAGAAAAAATTAATCCAAAGTTTTTTTCTCGTTTGGACACTTTTTGATAATGATTTTCTGAAAAGGCAAAAACAAGCAGAAAATAGCAACTGGCACTGGGCACTGGGTTAATAGGTTAGTCCCAAAAAATGATATATAATGGCATATAATTGCATATAAAACATCTAAGATTGATACTATAATAACATGGAACAATAAAAAATTATAGATACGTTGGAGACGTATCATCCCTCCGCAGCCACCAGCACCACCACCCCCCGCTGCGATCGCCGATGACCGGCCCGCCGAAATGGAGAGCCATGACCATTCCGCCACCCCACCAGCCAGCGCCGCCGGAAACCACCCCCGCGCTGCCGCCCACGCCGCGGAAGAGCTTGGGAATAAAACAAAAGTCCACCGGGTTCAAGCTCTGGCTCCAACCACGGCAAAGGCCACCGGGTTGGCGAGTGCCCCTCCGGTGACGACCCGCCACCCTCCCGCCATTCCCGACGGTGCCAAAAGAGCTCGAAAGCCGACGGCGGCGGCATCGGCCCTAGCCGAGGAGGCCGCGAGGAAGAAGAAGAAAAAGTCGACTCCGACGCCCCGTCCACGGCCGACGGCATGTGCAGCCTCTCCGGCGACACCCACAGGTACTGCTCCGGCCCGTCCGGCGGCGGCTACCGGCAAGAAAGGTCGCGGCCGCCAAGTGCTCGATGAAATGCCTACAAGGTAAAAAATCATTTTCAACATTTCGGCCGATCGATGATTGTTGGTAGCAAATGGTGATGTAGTTTTTTTGTTTCATTGTCGTAGTGCGGAGATGAACATGGCCGAATTCTTAGCAATGATGAGGTAAGTGAACTATGCATGTTTTATTTGAAAATCGTGATGATAAAACATTTGTTCTTCCAATGCAAATTGGCTCGTTCTATATGGTCCGTCATCCAAATAGCTTCTGGCTTGTATCCTCCTTGTAGTGTTGCTAATATATTTGGCAACTGGTTACATGGGATTGATCACAGATTAGAACTCTTCTCAGGATGGGAGCGCTTGCCGTTATCTGGTCGCTTTGGCTATGTAAAAATGATAAGGTTTTTAACGATAAAAGTACTTCTCATCTGCAGGTTATCTACAGATGTACCGGGACTCTTCGTTTATGGTCCTCTCTACAACGCATGGAGAATCGAGACCTGTTTATGGAGGTGCGTACACGATTGGAGGCTACGGCGAGGGATACTTTTACCCAACATGGGTGGCAGCATGATCTTAGGATTGGGCCCCCTCCGGTTTAGGCGTTATACAGACTCTACATGTTTCTTTGCATTTCGCCTTTTTTTATTTTTGGTTTTTGTGAGAGGACTTTGTTTGGCTGTGTGCATCTTAGTTATGCAGAGGCCGAGTGTAATGCTTAAACCTTTTAAGTAATAAAGCGCCCCTTATCGAAAAAATATGTTATGACGGTTATGTTTTGCATGTTTGAATTTCAACATTTTAATGGTGTATATTGTGAAGTATTTCAAGTTCTTGCGGCTAGAACAAAAAAAACTATATAATTTTTTTACTCCACTAAGTTTAGGGGATCGTCTAGGTGCGGCCATCTATAGAGGAGGATAACTTTACTCCACCAACTCTACTCAGCCGGATACTCCACTAACTTACAGGGGATCGGTTAGAGTTGCCTTACACAGTAAGAGGACTGGAAATCCCTTAGTGGTGTTGGATTGTTCGGCAGATGCATGGCCTATTGTTTTGGGTGATATTGGAGCTCCCGGTGCCGCGGTATTTGTCCTGCACTCCTGCTTCAACGTGTTGCGCATGTTTTTTTTTCTGAACATAGTACAGACGCAAGCGCTCATATATATGTGCATACACTTACCCCTATGAACGCACACATGCACACCCTACCTGATGGTGTCTTGGACTAGGGGGTACCAACCTAGTTGGCCGACAGACCATGGGCCGAACCTACGGCCCACCGTTCTTACAAGGAAGGACTCTGGAAGCCTCGCACTTCGACGTGATCAAGATGGATTCTGCCGAAGACTTGACGTGTACTCCAAGGACAGCATCGGCCGCCGGCATGTGTATCCCTAGATGGGCAACCGACCATGTGTAACCCTACGTACCCCCGGCATCTATATAAGCTGAGGGTTTAGTCCATAGAGACCACGGTCACAATTACAATCACCTAGCTTAGGGTTAGAACACAACTTACGATCTCGAGATAGATCAAGCTTGTACTCGATACATCATCATCAATACAATCAAAGCAGGACGTAGGGTATTACCTCTTCGAGAGGACCCGAACCTGGGCAAGTACTGTTTCCTTCGTCTCCTGTTACAGATAGATCCGAGATCCACAGCTCGGGACCCTCTACCCCGAGGTCTGTCGGTTTTAGTACCGACATTGATGCTTTCATTTAGAGTTCTGTTGTGTGATCGAAAAAAGATCGATGGCTCATCTACATATCAACTGCAACACTAGTTGTGGTGACATCTTCATCTCCGGCCAGCTCTTCGCGTTCGGCAGCATCGTTCTGCATGCCGACTCGGTGGGCCATCTTGCCCGAATCGAGAATTTTGCCCCGGACCAGGTCGTCACGTTCGGGAGCTTGAAGTACACCGCAGATTCACGGGGTGAGCTCACCCTTTCAGGCTAGATGCCCAGTCAGATCGACAACCTTTCGGCCGTCGCAGGTTCGACCTCGGAGCCAATCTCCGATCAGGGCTATGGATTGGATCCCCTGGCGAATCTGGCCTTAACTGCGGAACCGACCACCGTCGCATCAAGCTTTACCTCAAACGCGGATCTGGTCATCTTGATGACCCACAAGTATAGGGGATCAATCGTAGTCCTTTCGATAAGTAAGAGTGTCGAACCCAACGAGGAGCAGAAGGAAATGACAAGCGGTTTTCAGCAAGGTATTTTCTGCAAGCACTGAAATTATCGGTAACGAGTAGTTTGATAGCAAGATAATTTGTAACAAGTGACAAGTAACAATAGTAACAAAAAGTGCAGCAAGGTGGCCCAATCCTTTTTATAGCAAAGAACAAGCCGAAACGATCTCTTATAGTAAGTAAAGCGTTCTCAAGGACACATGGTAATTTCATCTAGTCACTTTCATCATGTTGATTTGATTCGCGTTCGCTACTTTGATAATTTGATATGTGGGTGGACCAGTGCTTGGGTGCTTCCCTTACTTGGACAAGCCTCCCACTTATGATTACCCCCTCTCGCAAGCATCCACAACTACGAAAGAAGAATTAAGATAACTCTAACCATAGCATTAAACATATGGATCCAAATCAGCCCCTTACGGAATAGCGCATAAACTAGGGTTTAAGCTTCTGTCACTCTAGCAACCCATCATCTAATTACTACTCCACATTGCATTCCCTTAGGCCCAAAGATGGTGAAGTGTCATGTAGTCGACGTTCACATAACACCACTAAGAGAATCAACAACATACATATCATCAAAATATCGAACGAATACCAAATTCACATGATTACTTATGACAAGACTTCTCCCATGTCCTCAAGAACAAAAGTAACTACTCAAAAAACATAATCATGTCCAAGATCAGAGGGGTATTGAATAGCATAATAGATCTGCACATATAATCTTCCACCAAATAAATCAACTAGCATCAACTACAAGGTGTAATCAACACTACTAGCAACCTACAGGTACCAATTTGAGGTTTTGAGACAAAGATTGAATACAAGAGATGAACTAGGGTTGGAGATGAGATGGTGCTAGTGAAGATGTTGATGAAGATTAGTCCTCCCACGATGAGAGGATCGCTGGTGATGTCGATGGCGACGATTTCCCCCTCCCGGAGGGAAGTTTCCACGGCAGAATCTCTCCGCCGGAGAGCAAAAGTGCTCCTGCCCAAGTTCCGCATCGAGACGGCGGCGCACCATCCCAAAAGTCTTCTCCATATTTTTTCTAGGGCAAATGCACTTATATACCAGAAAATGGGGGCCAAAGGCTGGCCAGGGGCCCCACGAGGTAACAGGGCGTGCCTGGGGGGGTGGCGCGCCCTGGTGCCTCGTGGGCACCTGGGTGGCCCCCTCTGGTACTTCTTTCTTCCAGTATTTTTTATTTATTCCAAAATAAATCTCCGTAAAATTTCAGCTCATTTGGAGATGTGCAGAATAGGTATCTCTGACATAGCTTTTTCAGGTCCAGAATTCCAGCTGCCGGCAATCTCCCTCCTTGTGTAAATCTTGCATATTAAGAGAGAAAAGGCATTAGAATTGCTCCACAAAGTGTTATATTGATTAAAAACACTATAAATAACAGTAGCAAAACATGATGCAAAATGGACGTATCAACTCCCCCAAGCTTAGACCTCGCTTGTCCTCAAGCGAAAGCCGATATCGATAATCATGTCCACATGTTTAGAGAGAGAGGTGTCGATAAAAACAAAATACGGACATAGTAGCATCATGATCATTATTATGACAGCAATATTTATTATCGTAAACTTCTCATGAGCAAGTAACAATTCATCACAACAATGGAGTATAAGGCATAAACTTTCTTGAAAACTAATAAACAATGCAATTGCAATTCATCATATTTTCAGGAAGGGTCTCGTGTAGGAGCTTTTCAGCTAGTCCACATACTCAACCATCATTTAGTCTTCTATGATTGCTAACACTCACAACATATATATGGAGCAAAAGGTTTCAGCCGGACACATAGAAAGATAGGGGCTTGTGAGTTCGCCTCCCAACTTATTCACCTCAAGGGTGATGTCAACAATAATAACTCATGATCACTCATATCCAACTGGATATATATGCTTAGATCTTTCCCCACCACATGATGCTTACAAAAGAGAAAAATAAAAAGGAAGTAGAGGAGAACACTATTGACTCTTGCATAAAAAGTAAATACATAAAAGTAAAGGATAGACCCTTCGCAGAGGGAAGCAGAGGTTGTCATGCGCTTTTTGTTGTTGGATGCAAGAGCTCTTATTGCAAAGGAACGTCACTTTATATTGCCCCTTGTGATAACAACCTTTATTATGTAGTCTGTCGCTTTTATTTCTTTACCATCACAAGTTCGTACAAAGCTTATTTCCCTTACAATAAAAGTTCAGACATATTTAGAGGCAATTTTTATTGCTTTTTGCACCGATGACAACTTACTTGAAGGATCTTATTCAATCCATAGGTAGATATAGTGGACTCTCATGACATGAAACTGGGTTTAAAGGTTTTGGATGCACAAGTAGTATCTCTACTTGGTGCGGAATTTTGGCTAGCAAAGATATTGGGCAAGCACCACATGTTGGAGGATCTATAACAATATAACTTCTATGTGAATATGAACAAACATAATTCAATACGTTGTCTTCCTTGTCCAACGTCAACAATTTGGCATAAAATACTTAATGGGGGCTAACAATCATAAAAAATGTCATAGTATATTTGCATGTGAATCTTCTCTTCCCTTATTAATTCTTTCATGAATTGCATCATTGACTAATGCTATGTTTGTTAACTTCCAATAAATTTTACCACTTATACTTTTCTTTATGTAATGTCATTACTTTCCATAAGATTAGCATATGATCTTTTTCATTATTTTCATTGCTAGAATTGGAACATGAAAGTAAAGAAGCAAAAACTCAAACTACTATTTATTATAAAACTCTCAACTCGATTACATAAATAGATAGATCATGAAGCTAACACTCGAAAATAGATCATACTAAACTTTTATTCAACTAGATCACAAAATAACTAAGGAGCGAACTAAAAATAGGTAAAGATAATAAAAGTGATGGTGATACGATACGGGGGCACCTCCCCCAAGCTTGGCACAAGCCAAGGGGAGTGCCCATACCCATGTGCTCAAGTCTCCTTCTTCGGTGATGGTGGTGGTGATGAAGTGGTGAGCTTGTCCTTCAGCTCAAGCAGATACATCAATCTGCGGTTGATGCTCCGAAGGGCGATGTTTTGCTCTTCCAACAAAATAACTTCACGAGTGAGAGATGTATTCTGAACACTAACTATTTCAAAGACTCTTAGGGCTTCAATTACGGATGGGGAGAGATGATCATATAAAGGTTGAAGGATATCTCCCTTCTCTACGGTCTCCTCCATGGGGATGGCTTGCCCTCCTTCCGGAGCCTGGGCTCCTGCAACTTCCTCGACCTTGTCCTCCTTGCCATTGTCTTCTTCTCCCGACGACAACTCGTAGTAAACCTCGCTGTAGGGGCGTTTGCCCGGCGATGGTTGCACAATGTGGTGCTTGGCACGGAGCTTTTGGGGAGCCATGGCGATCTAAATCTGTCAGAAAAATAGCACGAAGCAAGAACAGAGGAGATTTCTGCGATACGGTGGTCAAAACGTTCGGGAGTATATATAAAGATTTTTTATCTTGCAAAACAAGTAATCCAGGAGAAAACGGAGTCGGGAAGGCTCACGTGGGGCCCATGAGCCACCAGGGCGCGCCTGGGGGGCGTGGCACGCCCTGGTGCCTCGTGGGCACCAGGTGGGTCCCCTTGGTTGTTTCTTATTTTTGTATTTTTTCTAATATTCCAAAACTGACAGAAAATATTTTTATGGCATTTTTGGAGTCGGTTTACTAACCGTATCACATACCTCTTCCTTTTCAGGGTTCTGGAGTGTTCCGAATGGTCTCTCTTATGTATTCCTCCGGTGTAATTGTCTCAATAATATTAGTTTCAACATTAATGGGGGTACCTGAAATATAGTGCTTAATTCTTTGCCCATTCACCACTCTCGGATTAGTACCTTCGGAGTTGTTTATTTTGATGGCTCCGGAGCGATAAACTTCTTCGATGATATACGGTCCTTCCCATTTAGAGAGAAGTTTTCCTGCAAAGAATCTCAAACGAGAATTGTACAATAGAACTTGCTCACCTACTTTAAATTCCCGTTTTTCAATTCTTCTATCATGCCATCTTTTAACCTTTTCTTTAAACAATTTGGCATTTTCATAAGCTTGGGTTCTCCATTCATCTAATGAGCTAATATCAAATAACCTCTTTTCACCGGCAAGTTTAAAATCATAATTTAATCCCTTAATTGCCCAATATGCTTTATGTTCTAACTCAAGAGGTAAATGACATGCTTTTCCATAAACCATTTTATAAGGAGACATACCCATAGGATTTTTATAAGCAGTTCTATATGCCCATAATGCATCGTCAAGTTTCTTAGACCAATTCTTTCTAGATCTATTGACGGTTTTTTGCAAAATTAATTTTATTTCTCTATTGCTCAATTCTACTTGACTACTAGTTTGAGGGTGATAAGGAGATGCAATTCAATGGTTGACATCATATTTAGCAAGCAATTTACGGAATGCACCATGAATAAAATGTGAACCACCATCAGTCATCAAATATTTAGGAACTCCAAACCTCGGGAAAATAACTTCTTTAAGCATTTTAATAGAAGTGTTATGATTAGCACTACTAGTTGGAATAGCTTCTACCCACTTAGTAATGTAATCAACAGCAACTAAAATATGAGTATACCCATTGGATTTAGGAAAAGGTCCCATATAATCAAATCCCCAAACATCAAATGGTTCAATAGCAAGTGAATAATTCATAGGCATTTCTTGACGTCTACCAACATTAGCAATTCTTTGACATTCATCACAAGATAAGACAAACTTACGAGCATCCTTGAAAAGAGTAGGCCAATAAAAACCAGATTGTAATACCTTATGTGCAGTTTTGTCTCCCGCATGGTGTCCTCCGTAAGCCTCGGACTGACACTTCCGTAGGATTTGTTCCTGTTCATGCTCAGGTATACAATGTCTAATAATACCATCTACTCCTTCTTTATAAAGATGTGGGTCATCCCAGAAGTAATGTCTTAAATCAAAGAACTTTTTCTTTTGTTGGTACGTGAAACTAGGTGGTATAAATTTAGCAACAATATAATTAGCATAGTCTGCATACCAAGGAGTATTACGAGAAGCATTTATGACAGCTAATTGTTCATCAGGAAAATCATCATTAATAGGTAGTGGGTCATCAAGAACATTTTCCATTCTAGACAAATTATCTGCTACGGGATTCTCAGCTCCCTTCCTATGAGTAATATGCAAGTCAAATTCTTGTAGCAATAAAACCCACCTAATGAGTCTAGGTTTAGCATCTTTCTTTTCCATAAGATATTTAATAGCAGCATGATCGGTGTGAATAGTTACATTAGAATCAACTATGTAAGATCTGAATTTATCACATGCAAACACAACTGCTAGAAATTCTTTTTTAGTAGTAGCATAATTTCTTTGGGCACTGTCTAGAGTTTTACTAGCATAATGGATAACATTTAATTTCTTATCAACTCTCTGTCCTAGAACAGCACCAACAACATAATCACTAGCGTCACACATTATTTCAAAAGGTAAGTTCCAATCAGGTGGTTGGACAATAGGTGCAGTGGTTAGAGCTTTCTTAAGTGTTTCAAAGGCTTCTAGACAATCATCATCAAAAACAAATGGAACATCTTTTTGCAAAATATTGGTAAGAGGCCTTTTAATTTTAGAGAAGTCCTTAATAAATCTCCTATAGAAACCAGCAAGACCTAGAAAACTTCTTATACCTTTAATATCTTTAGGACATGGCATTTTCTCAATAGCATCAACCTTAGCTTTATCAACTTCAATACCTCTTTCAGAAATTTTATGCCCCAAGACAATGCCTTCATTCACCATAAAGTGGCACTTCTCCCAATTCAAGACAAGATTAGTTTCTTCACATCTCTGCAAAACTCGATCAAGGTTACTTAAGCAATCATCAAAAGAAGTTCCGTAAACGGAAAAATCATCCATGAACACCTCAACAATCTTTTCACAAAAGTCAGAAAATATAGCAGTCATACATCTTTGAAAGGTAGCAGGTGCATTGCATAAACCAAAAGGCATACGTCTATAAGCATAAGTTCCAAAAGGACAAGTAAAGGTGGTTTTCTCTTGATCGGGTTGTGATACGGGTATTTGAGAAAAACCAGAATAACCATCTAGAAAACAAAAGTGTGTATGCTTGGACAATCTTTCTAACATTTGATCAATAAAAGGTAAGGGGTAATGATCTTTTCTAGTAGCTTTGTTTAATTTTCTAAAATCAATTACCATCCTATAACCGGTTACAATTCTTTGTGGAATAAGTTCATTTTTACCATTAGGAACAACGGTAATACCTCCTTTCTTAGGGACACAATGAACGGAACTTACCCATCTACTATTAGCTATGGGATAGATTATACCTGCTTCCAGAAGTTTTAATATTTCGGTTCTTACCACCTCCTTCATCTTAGGATTTAATCGTCGTTGGTGATCGACAACTGGTTTAGCATCAGGCTCCATATTAATTTTGTGCTGACATAGAGTGGGACTAATGCCCTTAAGATCATCAAGAGTATATCCAATAGCATCTCGGTGCTTCCTTAGAGTTTTTAGTAATCTCTTTTCTTCATGAGATGAAAGGTTAGCACTAATAATAACAGGATATATCTTCTTTTCATCAAGATAAGCATATTTCAATGTATCAGGCAATTGCTTCAATTCAAATATAGGATCACCTTTAGGTGGAGGAGGGCCTCCAAGAGTTTCAACAGGCAAATTGTGTTTAAGGATAGGTGGTTGATCAAAGAACATCTTATCTATTTCATTTCTTTCATTCATATGCATATCATTTTCATGGTCTAGCAAATATTGTTCTAACGGATCAGTAGGAGGTACGGCAATAGAAGCAAGACCAATAATTTCATCTTTACTAGGCAATTCTTTATCATGAGGTTGTCTATGAAATTTGGAGAAGTTATACTCATGAGATATATCACCAAACTTAACTAGAACCTTTTCTTTAACACAATCAATTTCAGCATTAACGGTATTCAAGAAAGGTCTACCAAATATAATGGGACAAAAATTATCTTGTTGTGAGCCAAGTACTAAGAAATCAGTAGGGTATTTGATTTTGCCACACAAGACTTCAACATCTCTAACAATCCCAAGTGGTGTAATAGTATCTCTATTTGCAAGCTTAATAGTAACATCAATACCTTCAATCTCAACGGGTGCAATTTCATGCATTACTTCTTGATATAAAGAAAATGGAATAGCACTCACACTAGCACCCATATCACACAAACCATGATAGCAATGATCTCCAATCTTAACAGAAACAATAGGCATACCAACTACGGGCTTGTTCTTGTCTAACTTATCTCGTTCATTTCTAACAGGTTTAGCAATTCTAGCAGCCTCCTCACAAAAGTAAATAACATGCCCAGCTATATTATCGACTAAGAGATCTTTAACCATAGCAACATCAGGTTCAACTTTAATTTGTTCAGAGGGTCTAGGTGCTCTAATATTACTTTTGTTAACCACAGTTGAAGCTTTAGCATGTTCCTTAATCCTAACAGGAAAAGGTGGTTTCTCAATATAAGCAGTAGGCACAACTGGATCAGCATGGCAAACAATTGTTTCTTCTTTAACACTGACAGGTTTCTCAATCTTTTCTTTAACGGGGGGATGATATTTAAACCACTTCTCCTTAGGGAGATCAACCTGAGTAGCAAATGATTCACAAAAGGAAGCTACTATCTCAGAGTCAAGTCCATATTTAGTGCTAAACTTATGAAAAGCATCGGTGGCCATAAAAGATTTAACACAATCAAACTCAAGTATTATACCTGACTCATTACCTTTGTCGAGTTCCCAATCTTCAGAGTTGCGTTTAATTCTTTCCAGAAGATCCCATCTGAATTCAATAGTTTTCTTCATCAAGGAGCCGGTCGAAGAAGAATCGAGCGTAGTTTGATTATCATGAGAAAGTCGAGCATAAAAATTCTGTAAGATAATTTCTTTTGAGAGCTCGTAATTGGGGCATGTGTACATCATGTACTTAAGCCTCCCCCAAGCTTGAGCAATGCTTTCTCCTTCACGAGGCCAAAAATTATATATATAATTCCAATCACGATGAACCAAATGCATAGGATAAAATTTCTGATGGAATTCTAGTTTCAATTGGTTCCAGTCCCATGTATCAGTATCATCACATAGCCTATACCATATTAATACCTTTCCCTCCAAACATAATGGGAATACTTTCTTCTTAACTCCATCTCCGGATAAACCTGCAAGCTTAAACAATCCACAAATTTCATCCACATAGATCAAGTGCATATCAGGATGTACCGTTCCATCTCCTGCATAAGGATTAGCTAGCAGTTTCTCTATCAAACCCGGAGGAATCTCATAATAAATATTTTCAGTAGGTGCAGTAGGTTGAGGAGCAACTATTTGTGTTCCCGATCGAGGTGAAGATACCCCGAACAAACCCCTCAAAGGATTACTTTCCATAGTGACAAGTGACAGTAAATTTCAGCACGTAATATAAATGTTTCCTTACCAAATTCCACTCACCAAAGGCGCTTCACTCCCCGGCAACGGCGCCAGAAAAGAGTCTTGATGACCCACAACTATAGGGGATCAATCATAGTCCTTTTGATAAGTAAGAGTGTCGAACCCAACGAGGAGCAGAAGGAAATGACAAGCGGTTTTCAGCAAGGTATTTTCTGCAAGCACTGAAATTATTGGTAACGAGTAGTTTGATAGCAAGATAATTTGTAACAAGTGACAAGTAACAATAGTAACAAAAAGTGCAGCAAGGTGGCCCAATCCTTTTTATAGCAAAGGACAAGCCGGGACGATCTCTAATAGTAAGTAAAGCGTTCTTGAGGACACATGGGAATTTCATCTAGTCACTTTCATCATGTTGGTTTGATTCGCATTCGCTACTTTGATAATTTGATATGTGGGTGGACCGGTGCTTGGGTGCTGCCCTTACTTAGACAAGCCTCCCACTTATGATTACCCCCTCTTGCAAGCATCCGCAACTACGAAAGAAGAATTAAGATAACTCTAACCATAGCATTAAACAGATGGATCCAAATCAGCCCCTTACGGAATAGCGCATAAACTAGGGTTTAAGCTTTTGTCACTCTAGCAACCCATCATCTAATTACTGCTCCACAATGCATTCCCTTAGGCCCAAAGATGATGAAGTGTCATGTAGTCGACGTTCACATAACACCACTAAGAGAATCAACAACATACATATCATCAAAATATCGAACGAATACCAAATTCACATGATTACTTATGACAAGACTTCTCCCATGTCCTCAAGAACAAAAGTAACTACTCACAAAACATAATCATATCCAAGATCAGAGGGGTATTGAATAGCATAATAGATCTGAACATATAATCTTCCACCAAATAAACCAACTAGCATCAACTACAAGGTGTAATCAACACTACTAGCAACCCACAGGTACCAATCTGAGGTTTTGATACTAAGATCGGATACAAGAGATGAACTAGGGTTTGGAGAGGAGATGGTGCTGATGAAGATGTTGATGGAGATTGACCCCCTCTCGATGAGAGGATCGTTGGTGATGACGATGGCTTCGATTTCCCCCTCCGGGAGGGAAGTTTCCCCGGCAGAACAGCTCCGCCGGAGCCCTAGATTGGTTCTGCCCAAGTTCCGCCTCGAGACGGTGGCGCTTCGCCCCGAAAGCTCTGTTATGATTTTTTCCAGGTCAAAACCCTCCATATAGCAGAAGATGGGCACCGGAGACCTGCCAGGGGGCCCACAAGCCTGCAGGGCGCGCCTAGGGGGTAGGGCGCGCCCCCTGGCTTGTGGCCTCCTGGTTGGTCCCCTGATGTATTTCTTTCGCCCAATATTTTTTATATATTCCAAAATAATTCTCCGTAGATTTTCAGGAATTTTGGAGTTGTGCAGAATAGGTATCTCAGATTTGCTCCTTTTCCAGTCCAGAATTCCAGCTGCCGGCATTCTCCCTCTTCATGTAAACCTTGTAAAATAAGAGAGAAAAGGCATAAGTATTGTACCAAAATGTGTAATAACAGCCCATAATGCAATAAATATCAATATAAAAGCATGATGCAAAATGGACGTATCAGTGCCCGAGTACTTCTTGACTAAGAGAGCCAAGTCTTCCGCAAAGTCATTTGCCGGACAAGTAGTGTCACCATCATCTTCACCGCACTCTTCAAGCACATCTTCTTCTCTAGCTTGATCAATTACCTTCTTCGCCTTTAAGGCAAGATTTGAGTTCTTGGTGCCTTGAGCAATTGCAAAGGTCTTCTTTGACTTGGTCTCCTGGAGGGAAGTTTCCATGGAGGCCACCGATTTCCCCCTCCCGGAGGGAAGTTTCCACGGCAGAATCTCTCTGCCGGAGAGCAAAAGTGCTCCTGCCCAAGTTCTGCCTCGAGACGGCAGCGCACCGTCCCAAAAGTCTTCTCCATATTTTTTCTAGGGCAAATGCACTTATATACCAGAAAATGGGGGCCAGAGGCTGGCCAGGGGCCCCACGAGGTACCAGGGCGCGCCTGGGGGGGTGGCGCGCCCTGGTGCCTCGTGGGCACCTGGGTGGCCCCCTCTGGTACTTCTTTCTTCCAGTATTTTTTATTTATTCCAAAATAAATCTCCGTAAAATTTCAGCTCATTTGGAGATGTGCAGAATAGGTATCTCTGACATAGCTTTTTCAGGTCCAGAATTCCAGCTGCCGGCAATCTCCCTCCTTGTGTAAATCTTGCATATTAAGAGAGAAAAGGCATTAGAATTGTTCCACAAAGTGTTATATTGATTAAAAACACTATAAATAAAAGTAGCAAAACATGATGCAAAATGGACGTATCACATCTCATCAGGCCCGGACCTTTATCCGAGCCCAAACACGGACCCGACGCCTAGTCCGGATCCGATCTCCCGTGTTGGCGGCCTGGACCAACCCCGGCCAACCAACATACCGAGGTCGCGTCAAGCGACCCACAAATCAGAATTCAGATCAACCTGGCCTGCTGCCAGGCCATGGACTCCCAGGACCTATCTCACCTTAACGAGATGCTGGATCGCATTCAGAGGTTGTCAATCTCAAACGACCAGACCTCGGTCTACGACAAGATCGGACTTAAAACTGATGACAGGGAAATTTACGTCCCACCCACCACCCACCTAGTCGCCACGGTCGATGACTTAACCGACGTGTTGGACTACGCCTCCGAGGAGGCCACCGACATGGATGAAGATGTCGGCGTCACACTTGAAGCAGCCACTCTCGCAGCTCATACGGGCAGATGGACCGCTACATCTACCTATGACGTCTATATGGTCGACAACCCCAAGAATCCTTCGAGACGCCGACGCCGGTGGCCGAAAGGTACCGGTGGCGGCCCCAGCGGGCACAACATGGGCGCTACTGATAACGGCGCCACGGCTGACGGTGCTGACGACCAGGGAGGGGATATTCAAGCCTCCCCAGGAAGGCAGAATAGCCCCGCAGGAATACCCGAAGACGAGGACCCTGACGATCTCGACGACGGGGTCGGCAACAACTATTTACCCGAATCCGAGGAGGATGAGAGCCTCGGACCCGAGGACTACATAGTCCCCGAAGACCCATATGAGCAAGAGCGGTTCAGACAGCGCCTGGTGGCCACCGCCAGGAGTATGAAAAAGAAGCAACAACAGCTGCATGCCAATCAGAACGAGCTCAATGACAAGTGGGTTGAGGTTCTCGCAGCCGAACAAGACCTCGAAGAACGGCGAGAGACCGCATCCTAATCCTACCCACACCGGCGTTTGCTGCTAGAATTCGACAATGAGGCAACGGACAACGTGCTCTTGATGCATGGTCGTGCCAACCAACTTGACCGACCCCCTAGGGGGTGCGACAGGCCAACAGGGGAACACATGAATCCCCAAACAACAACACGCCATTACGGCAAGGATCATGTTGACTACCTCAAGCCCTATGACGCACGCAGAAGGATTGAAGCAAATCGAGCCCCTCCTCGATCAATTTATGGGTCAAGAGGACGCGCGCCAGCCGAACACGATGGCTATGAGGACTGGTTAGACAGGCACGACAGGGCTCAGGACCAGGCTTATGCACGGATGTCTCCCGATATCCGGCACAATACGGCTCGATTTCGAGGTCCCGCTCACCCGATCTGTTTCAGAAACGAGGTGATGGAACATCAGTTCCCGGATGGGTTTAAACCCATAAATATCGAACAATATGACGGGATGACCGATCCAGCCGTGTGGATCGAGGATTTCCTCCTCCATATCCACATGGCTCACGGAGACGATCTCCATGCCATCAAATATCTGCCGCTCAAACTCAAGGGACCGGTGAGGCACTGGCTTAACAACCTACCTCCTCACTCCATCGAGAGCTGGGAAGCTCTCGAGGATGCCTTTAGGGCAAACTTCCAGGGCACTTATGTCCGACCCCCGGACGCCGATGACCTCAGCCACATTATTCAACAGCCCGGCGAGTCGGCCCGGAAATTTTGGAATCGGTTCTTGACTAAAAAGAACTAGATAGTCGACTGCCCCGATGCAGAGGCAATTGCCGCCTTCCAGCATAGTATCTGAGACGAGTGGCTTGCACGACAGCTCGGGCAAGACAAGCCGAGAAACATGGCGGCCCTTCACTACTAGAAAAAACACTACTAGTAGCGTAGGTTTTTTGCATACCAGTAGCGCAGGTTCCCGCGCTACTGCTAAGGCACTACGGCTAAATTGTAGCAGTAGCGTGTTTTTTACCCCGCGCTACAGCTAAAAAGTTAGTAGTAGCGCGGTGCCACCCACGCTACCACTATTCCGCACCTACGGTACTACTATCCTAAGTACTAGTAGCGCGCCATTTTTCCCCCACGCTACAACTAACTAATTAGAAATTAAAAAAAATAAAAGTCAGATGTAGTATTCATGGATGGAAATCAAGACACGTCCACTGCAAAATAAACTAAGGTCACAGAACCATCTTAGCACTTGCAGCGTTCATGGATGCAACATTGAACATCTCAACTCGAAGAAATCACGAGATCCCATTTAACATCAGACGCAAACAACCAGACCACTTCATTAGATGTATCTACCAAGGCTCGGAGTTCAAACGCCGGTGGACCCGAACCCTCCCTCCCGCCGGACGGTGGCGTCGAGGTCCTCCACCTCGGCAACCTCCGGCGTCGCAATCACCTAGACGGTCATCTGCGTGATGCAGTCTCCGGGCTTCACGACGAAGTCCACCTCCGAGTGGTTGAAGAGCACGACACCCACCGGGCTGTGGTAGTCCGCGTCGATCACCCCTGCGCCCACGTTGGGAAAGTAAAAACTTATTTGTTCGCGTCCTCGTTCAAATCCAGTAGGGTATTTTCTTTCTTTTTAGCACATGCACATGAATCAATAGTAACAACCAAAGTCTGGTCCATACTTGTTGCATGAGACGTACGTGAAGAAGGCCGGGTCCCCTCCTTGTTGAATCCAAGGAAGACACTGCCCCGAGACGTGAAGAAGGCCAGCTCCCCTCCTTCTGCAAATAGCTCAGGTGCATGAAGTTGTAAGGAATCTGAATACAATGAACTCATTGTAATGTATAATAACAAGAAAAAAAACCATGAATACTAAAGAAAAAGATCATTCTATGAGCCAGGTTGACAGTTTTGAGACACAGGAAAGGATAATGTTGGTAACAGTCTTCATTAACAAGAACAATGGGCCGAGATATCTCAAATGTAACACCCCAAAAATTGAACTATATTTTTATTAAATAAAATTTGGCCAGAAATAAAATTTTGAATTTTATTAGGTCTTTTATTTATTTTAGAGTATTTTCTGTTTTCTGTTTTCCAAAATTCTTCCCTCCATTTAGAAATTTTTGTAAAATATTGTGGGATTTGGTAATTGTCTTAAATCAATTCAATTATATTTAAAATAACAATAGGAAATATTTTCATAATAAAATTTTGCACAAGATAATTCTTTTAAAGGCTTTTTCAATACTTTAAATGCTTCTGTTACACTACAACCATTTTAAATAATTCTTTAAAAATTCCACAAAAATTATGAGAGGTCATGTGAGGTCTATAGATCACTTTTATGCAAAAAGCCAACTTGGTCTTTTGAAAATTTTGAGTAAAACATCCTCTTTTAAATTATGTCCCATTCTTGAGTTTTAACTACAGCCTCAATTTTTATTGCTCCAAAAATTCTGCAATTATTCCGACCTATAGTCCTTCCAACCAAACCCTTAAGTCCAGAAGATCAGCCCCAATTACCTCATTTTAGTTCACCAAATAAAGCCTCCAAGTTTCTGTCCAGAATGGTATTTCTCCAAAACTTGCACTAGCAAGTTTCTCCTTTTCACAAAACAACTCCACCATCATCTTTATCTTCTAAAGAGACACCATGCTGCCAAATCTGACTTCCAACAAAGTCTCCTAGATTGCCTTAGCATTTTGTCAAACAGGTGAGGTGCATGGCAGAATTTGGCAAAGGTTTTAAACATGCATTGCACACTTGCTCTCCTGGCCAAACAAACATGTCCAGTACCCTTGTCATCCTTGTAAGCATCATCCTGCCAAATATCAGCTCGTTTGGATCAATGTAGCCGCTATGGCATTTTGTCAAACACTTAGCGGGCACTGGGCGGCCCGAGCGCCCGTATTGCAGGCGGTGGCACCCGAGCCGCTGCCGATGCCGCCCTCCCCTGGCCTGTGCCGCTCCTCTGCTAGTCGCCTACACCAGCCGCAGCCTCCCCCGCACCGGAGCCTTCCCCCTGGCGCCGCCCTCCACCGGCCAGCGCCGCCACCGACTACAGCACGTCGCTGTCATCACCGCCCCGAGCCACCTGGCCACCTTACGAGCCAATCAGCCCACCTATGGACGGTGGCCTCCTCCGCAAGCCTGCCCACGTCGCACCGACACCCTCAACCACCTTAGCGGCGCCATCAATAGCCGCCGTCGTCGTGACTTCCTCGGGAAGCCACGGAACGGACCTCTTCCGGCTATAAGAAGACCTCCCGAGCTCGCTGCACTCCGGAGCATGCCTCCTGTCCTCTCTGAAAACCACCCCGAGCAGCCAATCGAGCCGGGGTGGCCGTCTTCCTCCTCCCCGGCACCCACGGCCGTAGCCACCTTCCGGATGATTCCGACGCGACTAGAGCCTCCCCATCCCCAATCTCTTCACCAATCAACTCCTAGAGCACCCGCAAGTCCATCCCACCCACCAATTTCACCTAACGGAGCTCGAGGCCGGAGTTCCTCTTTCACCCAACGGCCGCCGTCCGCCGAGGACCTCGCCGCCGGCGACACTGTCCACACCAGCCACCATGACGGGTACCGGAAGGACCGCCTCTCTCTTCTGAGCACGACGGTGGCCTCAGTTCTTCGAACGGCGCCGCCGTTCGCTGGCGAGCGTCGCCGGAGCCCCGCTCTGTTCGGCCGAAAGAGAAGACGCGCGCGGCTGACCAGTCAAACCTGACTGGTGGGCCCGCGGGACCCACCGTTAGTGACTGGGGGTCACGGCCCGCGGCTATGAGTGGAAGCGTATTCCAGTGAATACACTTTCTTCTCGGGAAAGCGTATAACCCAAAGGCGTCTTCGACGTCGGCTACCCCTCCGCACAATCGAGCGACTGGGCTCGGCCCAGTGGCGCCAGGCTGTTAAACTGCGCTCAGGGCGCGCTTCTGCCTCTTTCCTTTTTCAAATTCCAGCAGATTTCAATTATTTCCACAGTGTCCATTTCAAATCCAAATCTTATGATTCAAATTTCTACATGCTCATAAAATCATGCTCTATTATTATAGCTATGGTGAACATTTTTCCTAAGCCTTATCTCTACTGGATCTTTTAAATAGTCCATTTCCTTAATTATCTCAGCTTAGAAAATTCCTAGGAAATCATATGAACTCCAAATAAATTGATTCCTTTTCTGAAATTCTTCATATTTCATCTAGTTTATTTTAGTATTTATTCCAAAATTTTCCAAACAACTTTTTAGCACTGTTTTAGCTATATGTGGTAATTGCAATATTTTTTTGAAAATAGGAAATGGAGGGAAGATAAAATTTTCAAAACTTTTGGAGTGCACCCAATATTTCTGCATGATCAAGGCAAGCATCTTGAACACTTGATATGGTGATTGCATGGTTAAATGTTTGCAAGAAATAATTGAATCATGCATATGTTGAATTCAGATAAAATTTGCATGCATGTAGTGTTGACATGTTTACTCGTACCGTGCAACGTGTGCTGGTCATGACTAACTTGCAGGAGCAGGTATAAGAGAAATACCGTTACCAATAGAAGGGTGATCATGTTGGAGCGTGATCATGCCCTGTTGGTTATGCATGTTGGGACATGCAAGGGCTGTGGCCCTGTTTTGATGTTACTGTTGAAAGAACACTTTATTGTGCTAACCACTACAGGAAATACATAAGCCTCCTGAGTCGACCGTAGATCGAGTCTTGTTCCGGTAACCCCCAAACTTGAACCGTGCTACCACATGTCCCTGCCGCAGGTAGGGTATGGTTCAGTAAGTTGCTAACCCCTTTCTTGCACACACCGTACAGAGAGGCCATAGTGAATGATACCACTGGCCCTGGTAGTCATGTCACTTGGTCCGGGGGCATGAGTGGCCGGTCTGGGACCGAAGCTGAACGCTCATGCTATTGGAGGTCGTTGTATGAGGCCTTCCCACTTAGAGTTTTATTTTACCGCTGCTTTGGGTGATTCCTGGCCCGGGAAAAATTAAGGCCGGTGCGTGTGGGTTAGGTGTGTTTTCAACCCAAAGACCATAATGGGAATTAGCCAGCATCTCGGTGCTGACTAAAGAAATCCTTTACTTGTGGGTAAAGAGTACACCCTCTGCAGAGATATATATATTCGAATAGACGTGTCCGCGGTTAAGGACTACAGTCTGGGTTGGTCAAGTGTCGGTCTTAGTGTCGGTCTCCGGAGGAAAATAATTAAATTGAGCATGAATTATTTTGCAGAATGATTATTGCCACTACTGATATTATCATGATTTTTTGATGATACGAATATTATTGTTGTCATGAATATTATTGTTATTATTATGGACTAACTGTTTCTCTTATTTTATTTTCTGAGTGTCTCATGGGCTGGCTAGACTACCCGGGCACTCATTTATTTTCAAGACCTCTCGTGGCGTCGCTTGAGTTCTCGGGCGGTCCAATCTCGCCCGATTCTCTTTTAGACACCCGTTTGGCATTTCTTTTCAAGACCTCTCGTGGCATCGCTTGAGTTCTCGGGCAGTCCTATCTCGCCCGATTCTCTTTTAGACACCCGTTTGGCATTTCTTTTCAAGACCTCTCGTGGCGTCGCTTGAGTTCTCGGGCGGTCTGTCTCGCCCGATTCTCTTTTAGACACCCGTTTGGCATTTCTTTTGGATTCTCGGGCGGTTCAGTCTCGCCCGATTGTCCACTTTTAACTTTCTTTGTTTGTCACTAACATTTCATATTTATTTTTCAGCACCGTATTAATATTCATCATGCCATGCTTTATTTTCATTCATCATATGCATAAAATTTAATCCATCATAAGCATAAGCATTCGGTATATCTTTTGTTCATTATGTTTGCGAGTACATTCAAACGTACTCACAGGCTTGTCCCTGGCTATTTAATTGGCCAGGTCAGGAGTTCAACGGGGAGTACCACAACGACGTCCATGCGGAGCCTAGGATAGCAGCCACGCAGGATAGGAATTATCCGGGTCAGCTGTTCCAGTGGGAATGGAGCCCCATCGACGTTGGAGAACCACGAGTCGCTTCCGTCATCCTCACTAGAAATCATTGTTGTATCATTAGACCTTTATGGTCTTGTATCCAATTCTTGTAATTGCTTGGTAATCTATAACAAGGACGTGTTCACCAGTAACAGTAATCCTGGGCTGGTGACGACACGAGGGGTTAATTTCTGGGATATCATGTCCCGGAAATCCAGCCCCGACATCAAATGACATTTGTTTCACCAACAATGATTAGTAGTAGCATCAGCACACCCTCTGATCCTTGCATAATTTATATTAACCATGGAGAAAGCCTGTAAATTGAGCTACGGATTAATCTAGCCTCGGTACACTCTTAAGAATGAAATTCTATATGCAGGTTTTCCAGCATACCAGGTAGGGAATCAGTCATAACAGGAACCCAACACTTGACAGAAACAATTTCTCGTTTCATATATCAGTAATTCAGCATAGGAGTTGCAAGCAAGGGAAAATTAGTCTACTACTTTAAAACTAAAATCAGCATCCTTATGTTGTATGCATAGCATAGTACTAATGTCCATGTGATGTATTTTTAATCTAGTTTATATTCTATCAGTTTTGGCCTGTAGGTTAGCGTTATCGTGTCAGTTGAATAAGTTGTCTTCACATGCCAAATTGAGCAAGGTTGGGGATGGGATGCAAATGCAACAAAACCAATGCAAAGGTGATGGCTTGGTGCCTGTTAGGTGAATGCTTGTTATATCTGATTCACTTTGTGTGAGCCTGGGGTTGCAGGCTTGCAGGTAAATGCACGGATGCAAACAGGCAGAGCAAGTGTATAACATTGATTGTTGCTTCTGTTAAGATTTCACCCTGCTTTGATTCTCTGACAACAGCACTACAACGTTCTGTTGGCTCACCTATTTGCTTGCTTGTAATTCTAGGTGGAAGAGAGGAGACAGGGTAGATGATGGTTTGCTTCACTGACTTCTCATCTCCTTTGCTTCCAGACAAACGTTTACGCGGCAGAAATGGGTTGGAGATATCGTACGTAGTATTAGAGTAACCGCAGCCAAGGTTTGCTTTGCCTGGTTGCTGGTATAAAATGTGCAAACCCGTGTGCAAGGAAGGTCCTTCTATTTTCACATAATAATTCAGAGTTGCTCCGATTACATTCAGACACATGGGAGCCTAACTGCATACTTGTTTCAGCATATAGGTAATATATCGTCGGCGGACTGGTTTCAGCATATAGATATACTAATTAATATCGCCGACGATTCTCCGTGGCGGACGACTAAACACTGCTGCCTTTACTGATTATTTCCCTGAGATTGGCCAAGATGCATGGCACGTAGCACCCACGTGCACCATCTTCACCTACCAAAGTCGGCAGATCCGATCGCCTTTTATATCCCTGTACTACAGTTGTTGGTTAAACTCCAGATAGCTTCAGGCTGGTTGCCTGCCTGATAGTCATCCACTCGAGAGGATTCTGGAGCAGAAGAGCTGCTTCTCAAGCAAGCAGCGGGAGCATCGTGTTTTCTATGTGATGTAATATCACGAACGATCTTTTATTTGTTGATCCTATGCTTAAATTACTCACTCCTTGCCAATTTGGACTGAATGTGCCGAGACGGATGGCTTAACTACTACAGTATTAGCATCATCAGAGTTGCAGAGTAGTGAGTGACCGAGTGAGGGGCTCACCGAGGTAGAAGGTCTTGGCATACTCGGCGGAGACCTTGCCGCAGCGGTCGTAGGCGTCGCCGAGGAGGCCCCAGCCAAGCTCGGCATTGCCCTCCTGCTCCAGCTACTCGTCCCGCCACCGGCGCCTACCTGCCTCGGCCTCCCGCGCCACCCGACGCCCCTGCAGGCCCTCCACCAGCGCGGCCTGCCGCAGCACCACCTCGTACACCGCCTCCTCCGTCGCCGTCCGCGCCGCCACTAGGCTCGCACTCGGGGCTGCCGCACCGCCCCGCCTCCACGCCGCGTCGGGGAGCAGCCCGGGCTGGCCGCCGTGATGGGCCTGGTCGGCCGGGTGGTGGAGGAAGGCTGCAGAGGAGAGGAGAGGAGGTGGAGGGGATCTGGATCGGGGGTGGGTGGGGTGTGGGAGTGGAGTGGGACGGTTGGTGGGGTGGGAATGGATCGGGGGTGGTCTGGTGTGGGATTGGACGGAAAGGCTAGCAGTAGCGCAGGGTGTCCCACCAGCGCTACACCTATCCACTTAGTAGTAGCATAGGTTTACAACCCACGCTATTACTACGGTCTATCCACAGGGCACGGTCGAGAATATTTACTAATAGCGTGTTATTTTTGGCCACGCGCTACTAGTAAATAGCAGTAGCGTGGGTCAATATAGCGCGCTACTAGTAAGCGATTGTCTATAAGCTTTTCCCTAGTAGTGCTTACTTCCCTTATGACCCGCTTTTGCGCGGGAGAGGACAGTTGGCTAGCCCGCGGCTCTCATGGCAGCGAAGCCGGAACCTCAGAAGCACGCGATGGTAACGGCAAACCCAGGCATAACAAACAAGCACCGACATAAGAACAGCAGCAGCGACGCCGAGGACGCCGCAGTCAATGCGGGGTTCAGCGGCTCTAAGGCCGGACAGAAAAAGAAACCCTTTAAAGGGAACAAGGACGACCCTAGCCAGCTTGACAAAATCCTCGACAGACCATGCCAGATTCATGGCACCTCGGACAAACATGCAAACCATACCAACCAAAACTGCTGGGTATTCAAGCAGGTGTAACACCCCAAAAAATTTAACCATATTTTTATTAAATAAAATATGGCCAGAAATAAAATTTTGATTTATATTGGGTCTTTTATTATTTTCAGAGTCTTTTCTGTTTTCTGTTTTCCAAAATTCTTCCCTCCATATAGAAATTTTGGTAAAATATTGTGGGCTTTGGTAGTTTTCTTAAATCATTTTAATTATATTTTAATAACAGTAGGAAATATTTGCAAAATAAAATTTTGCCCATGATAATCATTTTTATAGTATTTTCAATTCTTTAATTGCCTCTGCTGCACTACAACTATTTTAAATAATTCTTTAAAAATTCCACAAAAATTATGAGGGGTCATCTGAGGCCTATAGATCACTTTTATGCAAAAACCCAAATTGGTCTTTTGAAAATTTTGAGCACAACTTCCTCTTTTCAATTCTGTTCCATTTCTAGGTTATAACTGCAACCTCAATTTTTCTTGCTCCAAAAATTCTGAAATTATTCCACCTTATAGTCCTTCCAACTAAACACTTAATTCCAGAAGATCAACTCCAATTGCATCTTACAGACCCCCCAAATAAATCCCCCAAAATCTGGTCCAGAACTGAATTCTAACAAAACTTGCACTAGCAAGTTTTTCTCTTTGCCAAACCAACTCCACCACCCTCTCTACCATCCAATGAGGCATCATCCTGCCAAGTTTAACAACCAACAAAATTTCCTAGGCACCCCAGCATTACATCAAGCACCCTGTGGGCATGGCAGAAATCTGGCCTCTTTCTTAACTACATTAGAAACTTGCTCTTATGGCCAAACCAGCATGTCCAGAACCCTTGCCATCTTAGTAAGCACCACCCTGCTAATTTCCAACTCAAATGGAGCAACCTAGTGTGCCCTGGCATTTGCTCGAACACTCTGCCTGCGTGCAGAGAGCACGGCCAGAGTGCACGAACTGCAGCAGTGGCATTGAGTTGTTGCTGTCCCTCTACTGCCTCTCCCACTCACACTAGCCTTCCCCTGGATCATCTGATCCTTCCCAACCCCTGCCGACACTCTCCCTCGTCCCCTAGCGCCGACCACCGCCGTCCTCATCAGCCTCAACCGCCGCAGTAAAGACCGCCGCCGTAATCCACTCGGGGACGGACCGACCAGGCCAACTGGTGCCTCCCGAGCTTATCCCCGAGCCGCCACCTCCTCACTGATTTCCACCGCCCACCACCGGCCTTGCAACGACCACAACCACCGCACTAATGGGCGCCGCCGTCGTGCCTTCTCCTGGAAGCCACGGGAGGGGTTTCCCCCGTGCTTTAAGAGGCCTCTCGAGCTTGCTGCGCCCTCCACGATCACTCCTCACCTGTCTGTAATCCACCCCGAGCAACGAAATGGCTGGACGCGGTCTTCTTTTTCCTCTTCGACACCCACGGCCGTCGCCGCCTCTCGGTTGATTTCGAGCCAACCACAACCCCTTCCCATCCATTTTCTTCGCCCATAACTCCCTCTCAACCTCACGGACCCGTTCCTCTCTTCAATTTGGCGCGAGAACAGCCGTGGGCGAAAGCACCAATTCGGCTCCGCCGCCATGCTGCGGGTGACCTCGCCGCTGGCGACGTAGGGTTTCCCGCCGGCCGTGCCCTACCTCAGGAGGGCCGCCCGGCCCTGCTGAGCAAGCTCATGTGCTCGACCTCCCGAGAAGTGCCTCCGTTCGCTGGCAATCGTCGCCGGCAGGAGCGCGGCCCTGTTCCCACGTGTGAGATTGACACAGGTTCAAACCCGACAGGCGGGGCCCATTGTCAGCGACCGAGCCCACGCTGACTCGTCCGTGAGTGGAGACAGACTCCACTGAAGCCGCCTTCGTGTAAGGAAGACGTATTTCGGGAATACGTTTTCGACGTCATCACCTCTTCCGCGCGGCTGATCGGCTGGGCGTGGCCCAGTAGCGCCAGACGACTAAATCGCGCTCAGGCGCACTTCTACCCTTTTCCCTTTTTCTTTTTCCAGCATATCTCAAATATTTCCACAGCACCCATTTCAAAGCCAAATTGGATGATTCAAATTTTTGCATACTCCTAAAATCCTGATCTTTTAATCTAGATATGGTGAACATTTTTCATAAACTTAGTTTTTGTTGGATCAATTAAATAGTCCATTTCCTTCATTATTTCCAGCTTAGAAATCCCCTAGGAAAATCATCTGATCTCCAAATCATTTGATTCTTTTTCTAAAATTCATTATTCTTCCTCTAGTTTATTTTAGTATTTATTTCAAAACTTTCCAAACAACTTTATGGCACTATTTTGGCTTTATGTGGTAATTGCAATATTATATTTTTAAATAGGAAATGGAGGGAAGATAAAATTTTCAAAGTTATGGAATGCACCCAACACTTCTGCATGCTCAAGGCAAGCATCTTGAACATTTGATATGGTGAATGCATAGTTGTTTGTTTGCAAGAATAATTGAATTATGAATATGTTGAATTCATATCAAATTTGCATATTGCTAGTTATGCATGCATGATCCCTTGATAATAGTTCATCTTCATTTAAACATGAAGTATGAGTGAATATGGCTATTTTCACATGTCACATATACCTATGTTGGTCCGGACTAATTTGCAGGAAAGCATCAGTCACGAGAAAAGAAACCGTGAGACTGAAATCTCGTTGTGACGAGAATGATCAGTGATGGCATGTTGGGACATGTCAGGTGGTGACCCTGTTGGGTACTACCAAGGAAATATATTGTGCTAACCACTGCAGGAAAACTTAAACCTCCTGAGTCGACCGTAGATCGAGTCTTGTTCCGGTAACCCCCATACTTGTTTTGTGCTGCCACTGGTCCCTGCCACAGGTAGGGTATGGTTTAGTAAGTTGATAACCCCTTTCCGTGCACACACACCGTACAGAGAGGCCATGGTGAAAGATACCAGAGGCCTCTGGTAGGCATGTCACCTGGTCAGGGGGCATGGGTGTATCTGGCCAGGCCGAGAGGGGGGCACCCCTTGTAATCCGCGTGTTATGAAATAGTGATCCCATGCTATTCGAGACGATGGTATCCCCGTCTTAGAGTTTTACTTGAACGATGCCTTGGGTGATTCCTGGCATCCGGAAAGCTAAACTGGTGTGTGCTGGTCAGGTGTGTTTTCAACCCAAAGGCCATAATTGGAATTAGTCAGCATCTCGGTGCTGGCTAAAGAAATCCTTTACTTGTGGGTAAAGAGTGCACCCTCTGTAGAGTTTTAAAACCTATTCGAATAGCCGTGTCCGCGGTTAAGGACTACAGTCTGGGTGGGTCAAGTGTCGGTCTTAGTGTCGGTCTTCGAAGGAAATAATTAAATTAAGCATGAATTATTTTGCAGGATAATTATTTTCACTACTGATGTCATCATGAACATTATTGTCATCATAAATATTATTGTGGACTAACCCGTTTCTCTTATGTGAATTTTTTGAGTGTCTCATGGGCTGGCTAGACTACCCGGGCACTCAGTTTTTTTATTTTCTTTTCTAAGTGTCTCATGGGCTGGCTAGACTACCCGGGCACTCAGTTTTATTTTCTTTTCTGAGTATCTCATGGGATGGCTATACTACCCGGGATACTCATTTATTTTCAAGACCTCTCGTGGCGTCGCTTTTAGACGCCCATTTGGCATTTCTTTTCAAGACCTCTCGAGGCGTCGCTTTTAGACACCCGTTTGGCATTTCTTTTCAAGACCTCTCGAGGCGTCGCTTTTAGACACCCGTTTGGCATTTGTCTTCAAGACCTCTCGTGGCATCGCTTTTAGACACCCGTTTGGCATTTCTTCTGGATTCTCGGGCAGTCCTGTCTCGCCCGATTCTCCACGTTATATTTTTTTCTTTTGGATTCTCGGGCGGTCCTGTCTCGCCCGATTTTCCATTAACTTTCTGTGTTTGTCACTAAAATTTTATTTACTAATCCTTCTACACATGCTAACATTTATCATGCCATGATTAAATTTCGGTCATCATATGCATAACATTTAATCCAGCATGAGCATATGCATTCGGTATATCTTTTGTTCATTATGTTTGCGAGTACATTCAAACATACTCACAGGCTTGTCCCTGGCTATTTAATTGGCCAGGTCAGGATTTCTACAAGGAGTACTACAACGACGTCCATGCGGAGCCTAAGATAGCAGCCACACGAGATAGGAGTTATCCAGGTCAGCCGTCCCTGTGGGAATGGAGCCCCATCGACGTTGGAGAACCACGAGTCGCTTCCATCACCCTTCACTAGAAATTATTGTTGTATCATTAGACCTTTATGATCTTGTATCCAATTCTTGTAATTGCTTGGTAATCTGTATCAAGGACATGTCCACCAGTAACAATTATCTTGGGGCTGGTGATGACATGAGGGGTTATTTCTGGGATTTTATGTCCCGGAAATCCAGCCCCAACAGCCTTGGTATCAGAGCCAGGCTGACCATTGGCTAATCCTATCTTAGCCTGGTCATTATCCTTAGGTTTCCACACTGTCCAAATCTTTTCTGCCCGTAGCCAAACCCATCTCATCTGATAAAGACTACACAGTGGCCAGCCGACATCTTTTGATAGTCGGTGCCCAAGCTATCAGCATGCCCATAGGCCTTGTTCCTGTGGCCGACACCTGAGTTGTCCAATCCACAAGCGTGTGATGGAAGGCTCCACTGGCTTATAAAGGAAGCCTTGCCCCAACTCAGCACATCACAGCCTCACTCTCAGTTCAATATCCAACCACCAAGATGCCTGGGCCCGTCGTTCGCAACGAGACCACCGCGCCGGAGCTTGACGGCTTCGTCCGCATACTCTCTAACGTCACCCGACGTGCCCTTGATTTGGAAGAATCGCCACGATATGTGGTGTACCAAGCAAGGGATCGTAATGGCCTCACCCAGTATTGGGCCACAGTATCTATTAATGGAAGGGCCTTGGCGCAAGAACACTCTTACCGATTCACGGGAAGAGTAATGGCTGGTGAATATCAAGCCATCCAGTATGCAGCTAGAGAAGCTATTGCCCAACTTCGCCACCAAGTTTTAAGAATTCGCAATCGCTCATTCTTCTACTATCCATCTAGATCCAGCTACGACAGAGGAATGCATATTGCTAGCTCCGAGCACGAGCAAAACCCTGCCCTGGAAAACTTGGTGCATTTTGTGGTCACACAAGAGTCACTGCTCACCCAAGTTGCCAAGGAACTCTCCATTACGAGGAGAGCCATTGCTCAACACCCACTAGTAAGGGGGAGTGCAGAACCATCAGTTATTCTGTCAGCAGTCCCGGGAAGTAATTCATGAATTCCAGGGGACAACCAGCGGAATGGCCCGTCCCTCTTTTCTGGCTACTCTCGTCGAGTGTTTGAAGAGTACACAGCCAGGATCAGAGACGAAACATCTCATCCAGAACCACACCAACGTCGCCGCCACTCGAGCTTAGTTTCCATCTTAGCCAACTCAAATGTGGAAGCCCAAGCAGGGAACCACTCTTCCTCGGGTCCTAGGCCGTCCAGCAATCATGTGGATTAGTCCCATGGAGTGTTGTTGCAATGTATAGTTGCATGTCCTGTACTAGTAGCATTGGGTGGAGCGCTGCTTGTATATACGTGAGGTGTAGCATATTCCGTTTTTGCAACCGTGTGGTTTGGATAGTGTAGGTATTTGTATCTCAGGACTACACATAACCACCTTAATAAATCCCGAGGACGAGATTTTCTTAAGGGGGGTAGAGTTTGTAACACACCAAAAAAATTAACCATATTTTTATTAAATAAAATTTGGCCAGCAATAAAATTTTGATTTATATTGGGTCTTTTATTATATCCAGAGTCTTTTCTGTTTTCTGTTTTCCAAAATTCTTCCCTCCATATAGAAATTTGGTAAAATATTGTGGGCTTTGGTAGTTTTCTTAAATCATTTTAATTATATTTTAATAACAGTAGGAAATATTTGCATAATAAAATTTTGCCCATGATAATCATTTTTATAGTATTTTCAATTCTTTAATTGCCTCTGCTGCACTACAACTATTTTAAATAATTCTTTAAAAATTCCACAAAAATTATGAGGGGTCATGTGAGGCCTATAGATCACTTTTATGAAAAAACACAAATTGGTCTTTTGAAAATTTTGAGCACAACTTCCTCTTTTCAATTCTGTTCCATTTCTAGGTTATAACTGCAACCTCAATTTTTCTTGCTCCAAAAATTCTGAAATTATTCCACCTTATAGTCCTTCCAACTAAACACTTAATTCCAGAAGATCAACTCCAATTGCATCTTACAAACCCCCCAAATAAATCCCCCAAAATCTGGTCCAGAACTGAATTCTAAGAAAACTTGCACTAGCAAGTTTTTCTCTTTGCCAAACCAACTCCACCACCCTCTCTACCATCCAATGAGGCATCATCCTGCCAAGTTTAACAACCAACAAAATTCCCTAGGCCACCCCAGCATTACATCAAGCACCCTGTGGGCATGGCAGAAATCTGGCCTCTTTCTTAACTACATTAGAAACTTGCTCTTATGGCCAAACCAGCATGTCCAGCAACCTTGCCATCTTAGTAAGCACCACCCTGCTAATTTCCAACTCAAATGGAGCAACCTAGTGTGCCCTGGCATTTGGTCGAACACTATGCCTGCGTGCAGAGAGCACGGCCAGAGTGCACGAACTGCAGCCGTGGCATTGAGCTGTTGCTATCCCTCTACTGCCTCTCCCGCTCGCACTAGCCTTCCCCTGGATCATCTGATCCTTCCCAACCCCTGCCAACACTCTCCCTCGTCCCCTAGCGCCGACCACCGCCGTCCTCATCGGCCTCAACCACCGCAGTAAAAACCGCCGCCGTAATCCACTCGGGGACGGCACCGACCAGGCCACCTGGTGCCTCCTGAGCTTATCCCCGAGCCGCCACCTCCTCACTGATTTCCAACGCCCACCACAGGCCGCATAACGACCACAACCACCGCACTAATGGGCGCCGCCATCGTGCCTTCTCCTGGAAGCCACGGGAGGGATATCCCCCGTGCTATAAGAGTCCTCTTGAGCTCGCTGCGCCCTCCATGATCACTCCTCACCTCTCTATAATCCACCCCGAGCAACGAAACGTCCGGACGCGGTCTTCTTTTTCCTCTCCGACACCCACGGCCGTCGCCGCCTCTCGGTTGATTTCGAGCCAACCACAGCCCCTTCCCCTCCATTTTCTTCGCCCATAACTCCCTCTCAACCTCACGGACCCGTTCCTCTCTTCAATTTGGCGCGAGAACAGCCATGGGCGAAAGCCCCAATTCGGCTCCGCCGCCGTGCTACGGGAGACCTCGCCCCCGGCGAGGTAGGGTTTCCCGCCGGCCGTGCCCTACCTCAGGAGGACCGCCCGGCCCTGCTGAGCATGCTCATGTGATCGACCTCCCGAGAAGTGCCGCCGTTCGCCGGCAATCGTCGCCGGTAGGAGCGCGGCTCTGTTCCCGCATGTGAGATTGACCCAGGGTCAAACCCGACAGGCGGGGCCCACTGTCAGCGACCGAGCCCACGCTGACTCGTCCGTAAGTGGAGACGGACTCCACTGAAGCCGCCTTCGCGTAAGGGAGACGTATTCCGGGAATACGTTTTCGACGTCATCACCTCTTCCGCGTGGCTGATCGGCTGGGCTTGGCCCAGTAGCGCCAGACGACTAAATCGCGCTCAGGCGCACTTCTACCCTTTTACCTTTTTCTTTTTCCAGCATATCTCAAATATTTCCATAGCACCCATTTCAAAGCCAAATTGGATGATTCAAATTTCTGCATACTCCTTAAATCCTGATCTTTTAATCTAGATATGGTGAACATTTTTCATAAACTTAGTTTTTGTTGGATCAATTAAATAGTCCATTTCCTTCATTATTTCCAGCTTAGAAATCCCCTAGGAAAATCATCTGATTTCCAAATCATTTGATTCTTTTTCTGAAATTCATTATTCTTCCTCTAGTTTATTTTAGTATTTATTTCAAAATTTTCCAAACAACTTTATGGCACTGTTTTGGCTTTATGTGGTAATTGCAATATATTTTTTAAATAGGAAATGGAGGGAAGATAAAATTTTCAAAGTTTTGGAATGCACCCAACACTTCTGCATGCTCAAGGCAAGCATCTTGAACATTTGATATGGTGAATGCATAGTTGTTTGTTTGCAAGAATAATTGAATTATGAATATGTTGAATTCATATCAAATTTGCATATTGCTAGTTATGCATGCATGATCCCTTGATAATACTTCATCTTCATTTAAACATGAAGTGTGAGTGAATATGGTTATTTTCACATGTCACATATACCTATGTTGGTCCGGACTAATTTGCAGGAAAGAATCAGTCACGAGAAAAGAGACTGTGAGACTGAAATCTTGTTGTGACGAGAATGATCAGTGATGGCATGTTGGGACATGTCAGGTGGTGACCCTGTTGGGTACTACCAAGGAAATATATTGTGCTAACCACTGCAGGAAAACTTAAACCTCCTGAGTCGACCGTAGATCGAGTCTTGTTCCGGTAACCCCCATACTTGTTTCGTGCTGCCACTGGTCCCTGCCACAGGTAGGGTATGGTTTAGTAAGTTGATAACCACTTTCCGTGCACACACCGTACAGAGAGGCCATGGTGAAAGATACCAGAGGCCTCTGTAGGCATGTCACCTGGTCAGGGGGCATGGGTGTATCCGGTTGGGCCGAGAGGGGGGCACCCCTTGTAATCCGCGCGTTATGAAATAGTGATCCCATGCTATTCGAGATGATGGTCTCCCCATCTTAGAGTTTTACTTGAACGATACCTTGGGTGATTCCTGGCATCCGGAAAGCTAAACTGGTGTGTGCTGGTCAGGTGTGTTTTCAACCCAAAGGCCGTAATTGGAATTAGTCAGCATCTCGGTGCTGGCTAAAGAAATCCTTTACTTGTGGGTAAAGAGTGCACCCTCTGCAGAGTTTTAAAACCTATTCGAATAGCTGTGTCTGCGGTTAAGGACTACAGTCTGGGTGGGTCAAGTGACGGTCTTAGTGTCGGTCTTCGGAGCAAATAATTAAATTGAGCATGAATTATTTTGCAGGATAATTATTGTCACTACTGATGTCATCATGAATATTATTGTCATCATAAATATTATTGTGGACTAACCCGTTTCTCTTATGTGAATTTTCTGAGTGTCTCATGGGCTGGCTAGACTACCCGGGCACTCAGTTTTTTTTATTTTCTTTTCTGAGTGTCTCATGGGCTGGCTAGACTACCCGGGCACTCAGTTTTATTTTCTGTTCTGAGTATCTCATGGGATGGCTAGACTACCCGGGATACTCATTTATTTTCAAGACCTCTCGTGGCGTCGCTTTTAGACACCCGTTTGGCATTTCTTTTCAAGACCTCTCGAGGCGTCGCTTTTAGACACCCGTTTGGCATTTCTTTTCAAGACCTCTCGATGCGTCGCTTTTAGACACCCGTTTGGCATTTCTCTTCAAGACCTCTCGTGGCGTCGCTTTTAGACACCCGTTTGGCATTTCTTTTGGATTCTCGGGCGGTCCTGTCTCGCCCGATTCTCCATGTTATATTTTGTTTCTTTTGGATTCTCGGGCGGTCCTGTCTCGCCCGATTTTCCATTAACTTTCTGTGTTTATCACTAAAATTTTATTTACTAATCCTTCTGCACATGCTAACATTTATCATGCCATGATTAAATTTCGGTCATCATATGCATAACATTTAATCCAGCATGAGCATATGCATTTAGTATATCTTTTGTTCATTATGTTTGCGAGTACATTCAAACGTACTCACAGGCTTGTCCCTGGATATTTAATTGGCCAGGTCAGGATTTCTACAAGGAGTACTACAACGACGTCCATGCGGAGCCTAAGATAGCAGCCACATGAGATAGGAGTTATCCAGGTCAGCCTTCCCTGTGGGAATGGAGCCCCATCGACGTTGGAGAACCACGAGTCGCTTTCGTCACCCTTCACTAGAAATCATTGTTGTATCATTAGACCTTTATGGTCTTGTATCCAATTCTTGTAATTGCTTGGTAATCTGTATCAAGGACGTGTCCACCAGTAACAATGATCTTGGGGCTGGTGATGACACGAGGGGTTATTTTTGGGATTTTATGTACCGGAAATCCAGCCCCGACAGCAGGCCGGGAAGGTGGCGGCGGAAGGGCAAATTAAAGGCCAATCCCGTAGCGAGGACGAGGATGAACCTCGGCGGCCCAATAATGGAGGCCAGAAGCAATTCCCTTCCGAAATAATGGATGTGAACATGATCTACGTCACTCACATCCCTAAAAAGGAGCGAAAGCGCACGGTACGGGACGTCTACGCACTAGAGCCCGTCGCCCCGAAGTATAATCTGTGGTCGGCCTATCCGATAACATTCGATAAACACGACCACCCGACCAGTATCCATCATGGAGGGTCTGCGGCTTTGGTCCTGGACCCCATTGTCAATGGGTTCCACTTAACACGCGTTCTCATGGACAGGGGCAGCAGCCTTAACCTGATCTATGCTGATACGATCAGGAAAATGGGCGTCGATCCATCAAGAATCAAGCCCATTACTACCACTTTCAAGGGTGTCATACCCGGCGTCGAAGCACGCTGCACCGGAACGATCACATTGGAGGTAGTCTTTGAATCACCCGAAAACTTTCGAAGTGAAGACTTAATCTTTGACATTGTCCCATTCCGCAGTGGCTACCACGCACTGCTCGGGCGAACCGCATTCGCTCGCTTCAACGTGGTCCCGCACTACGCATATTTAAAGCTCAAAATGCCAGGGCCAAACGGTGTTATTACAGTCAATGGTAACATCGGGCGCTCCCTCCGAACGGAGGAGCAGACCGCGGCTTTCGCAGCCGAGGTTCAGGCGTCCGAGGAGGCAGCTTGTACTCTGCCTGGGAAAGGTACACCTAGCTCTTCAAAGCGCAATCGGGGGGCACCTATTGACCTCGGACAGCCGACCACTCACCCTAAATAGGGATACACGCTCCTCGTTTCTCTCCCTCTAGTTGAGGATTATGTCCCTAGAGTGCATAACTTCGCACTCAAAATTCCATGGGAGACCAGGAGCATAAAGTACAGGGCGCGTTGTTCGGCTCAACCAAGCGACGCGCACCCAAAGACTTGCGCACCTACAGGGCAATGTCAAAGGCCCAACAGGAGCAGCATGGCTACATGGTTTAAACCATCATGCGATAGCTACAACCACTTCAAAGGGTCCACTCCTCGAATGCATAAAGCATAGATAGGCGGATGAGCAGGCCGCACACAGCAACCTCGCCGTTGACGAGGACAAGCTGGTAAACAACACGGAGGTGCAGACGTGCGGCAGGGGAGGACTAGGGTTGTAAACCCGAAAATAGCCACCCTGTTTGAATTCCTCCCCCCTTTTTTCTTATAAATGTATCTCTCAAAGCTTTTTTGATAAGCTCGGCATGTACGGCTCGATCATATGAAATAAAGGAAAACCAGACCTTTTGCGGTCACTACACATATATCTGTGTCTCCCTTTTCTCTCTCTTGCCTCTAACCCAAAGATAGCTCTCGCGATACAGACCCTTTTTTGAACTCGGCTATCGACCGGGGGCTCGGATTTAAAATCTCGCACTTAAATTCAAAGTTCGAACTATTTATTCGGCGTCTCGGATGTTGCATTCTATGAATCAGTTTCGAACCATGATTTTGGTCAATAGTTGGGTTGCCCGGCTCCTGTGTTTACCTCTTACGTTTCCGCTCCGTTCGGCTAAGAGTGTAAAGGGAGAACCACTGCGATTGCGCTTCCAGCTCGGATGGTAAAGCGCCTTAGTGGAGAAAACCGAAAACTGACTGTCTTGATAAGCGTAAACTGGTCAGCAAGCCGATGACTGTGTTAAACTTTGGATTGATGGAGGTCATCCGTGTCAAACGAGGGGCTCTTCTTAAAATGAGCCAAAGTGGCTAATGGTTTAAACCTCGGCTAAAGCCGAACACTTCAAAAACTGGGGGCTAGTCACTAGCTCCCACAGTGAAGCTCCTATGACTAAGTGAAAGTTATAAAACCAATATAGTCTGATTGCCTAGTTTCTATACACACGGACCGCCTCTGGGAACCGAGACGTCGGCTAAGGGTTAAAGCTGCTATAGAAACACCCCTTGTATCATTTACAAGGGGGGCGGATGCCGATGACTGGTCACTTTCAGTGTCAAAACAGTCGCACAGGAGTCAAAAAATATAAAAACACATCGGAAGATAAAAGCCGAACTCATTTTACTTAAACAAAAGGCTTGTCTTTTCTACAATCTCCCAACTTTGGCATTCCGAAGTATAAACTAAAAATACATAATGTCTTTGCTGCAACGGGGCTCGATGATACGAGCACCCTCCATCCCCTCGTCCATAAACCGCTCCAGCGTCCTGTCCTTCCCGGCGGGCGGTCCCGAAGCCACAATCGTCACATCGATGCGAGGATAGTATGTCTTCATGCAGGCATACGCCCGCTGGACGCCCTCCAAGCATGCTGGCCGCTTCCAGCGCAGGACTTGGGGGCCGGCGTCTTGAAGACGAGCCACCAGGCCGAAGAAGCTGATCGGCAGCGGCTCCGTTGGCCGCAGGCGGACACAGAGGTCCTCCATCACTGGCCTCGCCATACGATGGAGCTCCATCAAGTGCTTCATCTGGTCGTTGAGCAGTGGTGGATGCGATGGCGCCTGGAACTGACGCCAGAACGCCCTTTCCGTGGTGTGACCCTCCTGGGCGCCGAAGTGACGGCAGGCGTCGGACGCGCTTCTCGGTAGATCCATGAAGGCGTCTGCGGATCGCCAGAGTTGATTAAGCTCGGCGAACTTCTTGCGGCCAAAAATACACTGAAGTAAGTACGGCTTAGCAACAGCGATCTGCCTCACTTGCTGGAGCATCTCGTGATCGGCTCGGGCCTGGGTCTGGACCTCGGCATGAGCCAAGCTGAGCTTCTCGAGCTCAGCGGCCGCCTTCTTCTGCTCCTCCTAAAGGGCATCACGTTCTACATACACCCCCTTCAAGGTGTCCTCAACTTCGGGGACCCGAGCCTGGTCCTTGTCGTGGGCTGCCCTTTCTTCGGCCAGCTCCTTGCTGGCCTTCGCAGCAACAGTTTTCTATTGCTGGACCTCTTGCTGAGCCTTCTGTAGCTAGGCCTTAAGGGCCTCAAGATCCGTAGTCGTAGTTGTAATTACACAAGCTCGACATTAGAACAAGCTGAAACAAATACGAAAGCTGTATTGTTCAAGCGTTAGCTTTTCGCTTACCTTGGGCCCGTTTGATCTGCTTCTGCATCAGATCGAGGTCCTCCTCGGACCGCTTGAGCTTCCGATTCATCTCCGCTATCTCTTTGGAGATGGAGTTCGGAGCCGAAGACGAGGACTGCACACATATTCAGTTATTAGTCTCCCGACATCGAATTCGATCCTCTGTTCGGCTCTTTCAAACCCAACCAGAGTCTCGGGGGCTACTGCATCTTCACTTTTATAAACATCAAAATCGACCCCCAAGTCAGTTCTTTGGAACTAACTTGAGGCTCGGGGGCTACTGCTTGCTACGCGTTCTCATGTATTGTTTGCAGCTTTTAGTCTTCGGACAGTGCTTTTTCATCCATGTCCGAAGAGGGCTACTGGATGGGGCAAGTGTCAAACTAAAGCCTAAATAGAACAAGGAGGAAAAATTAGAGTTGTGTCAAACATACCTCAAAGCATCCGAGGAGGCCCTTGAAGACCTCATGCATTCCAGCCTCTACGAACCGGAAGCTGCCCAGCGCCGTGCTAATATGGGCACGGTGCTCCTCCACAATAAAGGAGCTCGCCAGAGCCACCTCCATCTCCTAAGGCCACCCCTTGTGGACCTGCCCTGGGGCAGGAGGGGTAGGCGGAGCCATCTCAGGTCAACCCGTCGTGGTGATAGGAGTGGAGGCCTCTGGCTGCTGCGGCGGTGTCGGAGTCGCCCGAGCTGGGGACTCAGTTTGGCCGAGCCCGCCTTCTTTGACCAAGGGGATCTCCTCCCCCTAGTCCTCGGCGGCCGAGGTGTGGACCTCGGCCAAAGAAGTCCCGGCACCCGCCCCCGCATCATCGACGACTGGGACCGGGCGAGATGTCGCTTCCCCCAGCCCGTCAGGGGCGGTGAGGGGCACCGCGTGCTCGGCAAACCCGCTTTCCGCCATAAGCGGAGGAGGGAGCCCGTTGTCCTCGACCACATCGTCAATAAGGACGCGTTGCGGGCTAAAGAAGGACAAGTCAGATATCATGCATCAAAACCTATTTTCGTGAAGAAATTGAGGGCGTTCTATCAAAAGTACCTCCGGGGTGCCGGCTTTGTCCTGTGCGGTTGCGCGAGGACATCCTCTAAAGTGTCAGAGAGGGTAACCTGGGCGGGCGCAGCCCGTTGGCCGATTGGTGCGGCCGAGGCCTTGCGCAGTTTCCTGTGGCCCCGAGGGTGCTCCTCCTCCTCGACGTCCTCGGACATCGCCCTCTTCCTCTTCGGAGAAGGCACTTCCTCCTCCTCTGCGTCCTCTTCCTCCTCACCCCCGTCATGGGTAGAGGAGATGTGGGTGTCTTCGGACCTGGCCTCCGAGGTATCTCGGATGCGTAGGCTGCTCTTCCCCTTCGGCGGCTTATGCCCCTTGGCCAAAACCACGTACGGTTCCTCGGCCAAGAGCGCCTCGAGCCGAGGAGACCTCACCTCCTCAGGAAGCGGCGCCGGGCACAACATTCGCTGCGCCTTGGGGATCCACTTCTGAGAAAGAGAGGGTAGGTTCAATAATTCCAATAAAATGTGTGTGCAAAATAAAAGAGAGACAGAATATGAAACTTCATGTTGCGGTTACCTCATGAGCATCGTGCGCGGCGTCGAAGCCGCAGTCCGTTCCCTCCTGGGGGAATTCGTTCTGGGACGGATTGAACAGTGCCATCCACATCCCGGCCAGGGTGGTGCGGAAGAAGTGTTTCGCTGGTGGCACATCCTCGGACTTGTAAGCCCACATTGGGCTCACTCGAAGTTGTAATGGCAAGATACGGCAGTGGAGTATGACCTCTACAACGTCCACCAACTTGATCTTCTTCTTGTCTGCCAGAAACTTGACTCTCTTTTGCAGATCGGCCACCTCTTGTCCAGGAAATCAGCCTCTTCGGAGGAGTCGCCGAGAAGGCTGGGGCTTCGGCCTGGTTGCCGGTGAACGGTTCGGTGATGTAGAACCACTCCCATTGCCATTCCTTGATCGTCTCCATGAAGGTGCCCTCGAACCAGTTGACCTTCTGGATCTTGCTGATCATCGCCCCCTCCCCACCCCGCACTCCGCCAGTTCGGAGCCGCTGGACTTCAGCTTGATGCCGAACGTCTTCCACCACAGGTCAAAGTGTGGCTCGATACGGAGGAAGGCCTCGCAGACGATGATGAACGCCGCGAGGTGGAGGATGGAATTCTGGGCTAGATGGTGGAAATCAAGCCCGTAGTAGTAGAGCGCCCCGCGCACGAAGGGGTGCAGCGGGAACCCCATACCTCGAACAAGGTGGGGAACGAAGATGACCCTCTCCCCTGGCTGGGGAGTGGGGACTCGCTGGTTCGGCTCTGGGGGACGGCAAGCGACGTTGGCGGGGATGTACCCCACGTTCCGCAGCTCCTGGATCACACCCTTCGTAACGATGGAGCCGGCCCAGTGTCCCTTCAAGGTTGCATCGGTCATTCCTGGAAGTGGGAGCTGTGTGCGCGCTGGAGGAGACGGACGAGTTTGAGGCTAGATCTGGGCGCTGGAGCTCAGGAGGCTGTATGCGAAAGCGATGGAATGGGAGCGTAGGGGATCGTTACTACTCCCCCTCTACTCTTATAGGCCTGTGAAAGGCCAAGAGTCCCCCTTGCTGCGCCGTGGAAATCGCCACGACTTAACAAAAGATGCCATTATGCGCGTGGGGTGAAACAAAATCTTGATGATATCCCCCAAAATACGGGCACGATCTCTGCTTAGATAAGACGTGCCAATGAGAAAACCGCCTCGAGCCGCGATTCGAGCAACAGTTACTCACCCGCCTAGTTGTAGGTGGCGACGCTTCGGAAAAGTTGTCAGACCATAGGTACTGTTCACACCTACCCGGTTGGCCTTCAAGGCTAAGTTATCTCGCATCTTCGGATGTCAATAAATTTGGTTAAGCCATGGTCTGAGGGTGGATTCCTTTAAAGAACAGACCCGATTGAAGCTTGCAATGGACGGAAAGATCCCGGATCATAGAAAGAATCATCTAAGAGGAGAACTCGCCTGTCAAGCCGAAGACTCCAAAGCCAAACTCAAATTATGTATAGGAACTCGTCTGTCAAGCCGAGACTCCAAGGTCGAAGTCATATGACCGAAGAGGATCGTCGTCCTCGGCGTCGAAGACCAGTTCAGGGGCTACTGACGGTGTCCTGGACTAGGGGGTACCAACCTAGTTGGCCCACAGTCCATGGGCCGAACCTACGGCCTACCGTTATTATAAGGAAGAACTCCGGAAGCCTCGCACTTCGACATGATCAAGATTGATTCTGCCGAAGACTTGACGTGTACTCCAAGGATAGCATCGGCCTCCAGCATGTGTATCCCTAGATGGGCAACCGACCATGTGTAACCCTAGGTACCCCCAGCATCTATATAAGCTGAGGGTTTAGTCCATAGAGACCACGGTCACAATTACAATCACCTAGCCTTAGGGTTAGAACACAACTTACGATCTCGAGGTAGATCAAGCTTGTACTCGATACATCATCATCAATACAATCAAAGCAGGACGTAGGGTATTACCTCTTCGAGAGGGCCCGAACCTAGGTAAATACCGTCTCCTTCGTCTCCTGTTACCCATAGATCAGAGATCCACAACTCGGGACCCCCTACCCCGAGGTCTGCCGGTTTTAGTACCGACACTACGCCTATGAGCACCTCTGAGAGACTGAGCCGACATATCATCTTGAGATTTTATGAAGTCACCGTAGGTGCTTCGTAGTCGACGGGACTTCTCCCACTGAACGCGCATCGCCGGAAATCCTGAAATAAATTCAGAATAAATGCGAGCACCAGGACTTGAATCCCCGTGGGCTGGGGATATCACTGTCCTCCTAACCATCTTTGAACTCACCTGGGCACTGCGATGTTTGGTTGTGCGGTCGTGGAGGCAACCCCGAGAGCTGACCGTTCAATGTTAAGTTGATTGCTATCGAACTTTGGTTGAGTAACGAAAACAAACTACTGCTAAACGGAGTAACTAAAATGTCAATGTCCGTAAATCGAGCTTTGTAAATCAAACATTATCGTAAAATGTACTATCAGTTTTTTGATTAATAGCACCACGGTACTGAAATTACAACACCTTTTGAAGAAGCGAACAATTTTTGAAATTCCGAACATGTTTTCGAACATTTCTTGAATTTTTGAAATTACAAACACCTTTTGAAGAAGCAAATATTTTTTTAAACTATTGTTTTTGAAATTTCAAACATTTTTTGAAAAAACATACAACTTATGAAATATGATTTTTTATTATTTTTTTGAAATTCCTGGAAATTAGAATACCAAAAAAATTGGTTAAAAGAAAAAAATGGACCAGAACCTTCTAAAATGTACCATAGACCTGTAAAAAACCCGAAATGAGACCTTCAAAAAGATCTCAAAACCGGGATATGTACTCTGGTTTTGAATGGGACGGCCCGTCTCACCTTGCCTCGCTCGTTTCCTAGTGCGGAAGTGCGACCTCTTGACCACAAATACTATGTATCGCCCGTTGTGACCATTAAGCCTCCGATCGCTCATTAGCGTAGCAGATGGGCCAGCTCATTAGGAAAGCGAGCGACCCATTACGACCGGTTTTAGGAACAGCGGCGGAGCTACGTTGTATGCTGCAGGGGCCATGGCCCCCCCAGCCTGGGTAAATTTCGTGAAAGAAAAAAAATTAGAGTAGAAGATTAGGGAAAAAATAGATTTTTGCCCCCCTTAAGCATCCATATTTTCTGTTTGCCCCCCCCCCCCCCCCCCAAAACATTTTACCAAGCTCCGCCAGTGTTTAGGAACCTTCTAGAAGTTTCCTAACAATTGTTTTCTTTTACCGCACTAGTTCTGATTTTCTTTTATTTTTCTGTTTCTTTTTTTATGTTTATTTTTCTTTTTATCTTTTCTTCTCTTTGTTAAAATATGAAAAAATAAATAAATAAACATCCAAAATCTTCAAAAAATGATGAAAACTTTAAAATTTGTTCACGTTTTCTAAAAAATTGTGTTTTTAAAAATGCTTTAAATGTCAAAAAAAAGTTCACAATTTCAGGAACTGTTCATAAATATAAAAAACGGTTCACTTTTTCTTACAAATTGTTAAAATTTTACAAAATTTTTTGGGGTTTCAAAAAAATCATGGTTTTTCAAAAAACAAATTCACAAACATTTTTAATATTCATGTGAACATTTTTTGAATTTCATTATTTTTGAATTCACATCATTTTTTGAATTAGTGGTCTTTTTTTTTGAAATCTTGAACATTTTTAAAACCGTCAACAGTTTTTTGTATTCATGGACATATTTTGAATTCAAATAATTTATGAAACATTTTTCAAATTTTTTGAACTTTTGTCAAATTCATAATTTTTATTAATTGAAAATGAAACAACTCAAGAAAATAACTCACCTATGCTCGCACGCTCTCGCTCGCTAGAGAAGACTCGCGTGCACGGTCTAGGCCCACGTTGCAGCTGCCGACCTGAACCACGCGAGCGATATTGACGTGGAGTGCGCCAAATAGGAAAAACCTAACACTGAGTCTCTAGTTCTCAGAATGAAAATCTATAGTATTTTTTTTTTGAGTGTCTGCATTGTCACTATGTTTATCATAAAAAAACTTGCACACTTACGAACACTCTTCCCTGTAAATGCATATACGTATAGCCTATCATATGACCCCCTTCAAAAGACTGAGCCGAGAAATCTTGATATCAATGGAGTCAATACACACGAGTCATAGAGGTATGCAGTACATACCTGCATACACTGAGTTGTCATTATTACAACTAATACACGAGCCGTGCGCCATGGCTCCCGCGACCCTGCGCCCCCGGCCGGCGGCTCCACACTGATCTACTCCCTCCGGCAGCCATTTCTTCCGCCAAGACCAGATCCGGGGTGCTCTCCGTGTCCTCTCTCGACTGCACTTCTTCTCCCCTCGGAGCTCTCGCTGTGCTGCCCATGGCGCTTGCGTCCGCGTCGTCAACTCCGGATCTGTCGGCCGCCTCGGTTGTCGCCGCCGCGCTCGCCGCGGCTGCTCTTGCCTCCCGCAAGGCAGCCCCGGCCGCTGGTGGCCGTTTGGCCCGTGCTGGGTGCCCCCCGAGGCCCGTTGGGGATGCATCTCCGACGAGGCATGCAGGCATGCGCTCCCTGTCGAGCCCCCGGCCTCCTCCGGCCGGCGTCGCCGCGATGTCCAGCCTTGACGCTGTGTGCGCTGCTCCAACCCCGCGTGACCCTGGCCAGATGGATGGTGGGCTTGGGGGCCAGCCGCCGCCATTGCTTGGGCGTCCCTCATCCACGACTCCTGTTGGCGCCGCGCCGTCCACGACTCCTGTTGGCGCCGCGCTGTCACCCTCGACTGCTGCTGTCGACACGCAACCCCTTTCTCCTGCCGGTGCCGCTTCATCGTCCTCCACTCCTGCTGAAGCCGCACCATCCCCGACTCCTACCGGAACTGCATCGGGTCTGGACACGGAGCCACCTGTTTTGTGGAGCTCCCTTGCCGACAATGAAGAAGATGAGGATGACGATGAGCTGGCCCCGCGGACGCCATGGTCAGCTACCAAAACCTCCATTCCGGTTGCTTGGTTGGGCCTGGCGTCTGAAGTGGATACGTGCAGAGGTTGGCAGAAGGTGCTGCCGCGGGGCAACATGCGACGCCCGACGTCGCCAGCCCCTGCATGGGCTCCCTGTCCGGTCCCGGCTTGGCTTCACGGTAGATGTTGCAGATGCCTCTGTCCTGGACACCGTGTGGCGGATTGCAGAGATCCGTTTAGGTGTTCTCGGTGCCTGCAGAATGGTCATCGAGCGCGTGGGTGTTGCAATGCCTGGCGTCCCCTCAGCTTATTGGGAAGCACTACTGTGTCGCTGTTGCCCTGCCTCCCCGTCAGGCGCCATCAAGCTCCAGCTCCTCGCAAGATCTAGATAGAAGCCTCGCTCCCCTCAAAGACGTCTTGTCGTGATTCTTGGGCATCGATCGTTTCTGCTCCTGCTGGCTCTGTGGCCTCGACGAATACGCTGGTGCGGTCTGCCTTGGAGGGGCAGGTCGAGCTGCTGCGCTCTGAACTCCTTGGTATGGCTTCTTTCCGGCTTGAGAAGACGATTCAGCCTCTGCGCAATGTCGTTGACTCCATGCAGGCTTGGATGCTGCGGATGGGGAGCTTCTTGGAGCGAGCTGAGGCTGCACTGGGTGGTCTCTCCCTGGCGCCACCTGTGTTGCAGACTGCTCATGTGTCGTGCCCTTTGGTTGTGCCTGATGTCAGCTTTGAGCTCGAGAGGGGAGCCGGGCTTCATGGCTGTTTCTCCCCTCGTGCTAGCACCAGCTCGCCGTTGCCAGCCTTTGAGGGACTGGACACTGATGTGGCTGTGACTCCGTGCTGCAAATCATGCCTGAGCTTCAGGACCTGTGCGGGGCTCCGGTTTTGCCTCTGTCTGTCGAACAACCGAAGGTAGACCCCTCCCTGAGATCTCGATTGCGGCTTTATTGCCAGCATCACCCCGGGAGTCTAGCCAAATACTTGATGCCGAGGAGTGTGGTGATTTGAATGTTTTAGTCTCTCGCTCGCCTAAATCCATTGGGTGTCAGGCGTCAAGCAGCCTATCTCTCGGTGTCATGGAGCGTGGAGTTTCAGATGTTGCTGCCCTTCCCTTGTCTGCGACCATCGAGCAGGTGATGCCTGTGAGTGGCATGACCACCGAGCCAAGTGTGTTGCCACCTACTCCAAACCCAGATGCTCTCTTCGCAAAGGAACTTTTTGACTTGCTCGCCAGTGTGGAGACTGCTAGACCTAGTTTGGGCAGGTTGATTGCTTGCCTCTTGACGGGGACGCCAATAAGGGGCAAACAAAAGAAGGTGGGCAAAGGAAAGAGTGACGTCATAGGCAAGGCGTCTCTGACTGCTTGATGGATGATCTTCGATCTCTCGGCCCGTCCTCTTGGATTGGTTTGTCGTTGTGGGTTGAGAGGTGTCAGATGCCTTGTGTCCAGGTGTTCTTGTCGGAGGTCTCTTGGCGTAGCAGCAATGTCGGGTTTTGTGGATGTGGTGTATTCGAAGAGACTGGTGGGGTCGCCTGTGTGGTTGTCGGGTTTCTTGCCGTGTGAGTAGTTAGTATGTGTTTCGTTGTATTGGTTTTCGCACGGTTTTACGTAAACTAACCGGGCAATTCTCTTCTTCTTAATTAATCGGTGAGGCAAAACTTTTGCCTCCGTTTCGGAAAAAAATACACAAGAGTCGTAGTTGATGGAAACGTTGTCTTTAACTGAACGAATAACTGGTCAATTGGAATTGCAGTGATTAACCGGTCGACGAAGCTTAGGCATATTTCTGTGCAATGGTAGGTATCATACTAGCATGGCACAAATGCTACTCCTCTTGAAAAACGACGAAAGGATAATTATATGGTTCTTTTGACAAAACTATTACTGTATACCGGCTAATTAAATGTACAGAAGATGATATTTGTACATAAATGTGGAGAGAATATGCCCTACAGATACTCACGTAAGTTGGAGGCGTGATGAGCTTAGTAGGAGGTCATGTCGTTGTACGTCGATCAACGCAAACATTTACCAGGTTCGAGTTTGCTACAAGACACAGATTACAACTTGCACCTGAAGCATATCTGCGCAAAGAGGCGCGCAAGATGCTAACAACCTAACGTATACAAGCTAGTCTAGGCAATGACCAAGGTACTTTTAACAGGTCGCAGCAAGATAAGACTAAGCAACAGTGTCCGTCATATAACCTCTAAAAAAAAGCAGGGTCCGTCATAACAAAGTTTTCGACGGGGTCAAGTCGTCGCGTGTGCCCACATTGACCAAGGAGGAACTCCCAAAACTAGTGTTGCGAGCCTTGGGATTATACTCGGATACATTGCTTCTGGCCATTGTAGCCATGTGGTGAAGATTTGGGTGGTGGCAGGGCGGTGACCGAGGTGGAAACTCAACGGAGCCCGACGATCATGCATGCATCCAAATGTAGAAAATAGGCGCGTTGAGCTCATCCATGCATCGCATGTGTCACAACAGCAGAGGTTACGTAGGTTGGTAGCTTCATTTGGCAAAGCCAACGGTTAGCGATGGCCACCTTTCTCTTCTTTTCCTTTTGACACGAGTAAGCGACAGCCACATTTCTTTGTCGGTGTTAATCTTGCGATTGCGTGTCCCTATGTGCAGAAATCGACTGAGATTCTCCCTCACCGAGAGGTGCTATGTTTTGGCTGTTATGGACGAGGCCGTGTTATTATGTTTCGGGCTCTGATTAATTCATTATTCGGTGCTTTTGTTAGTTTCGTCGAGTCCAGTGGCGATACCAGGCATTGAATTCCACCTCTTATATCTACCTAAGTAAGATACGATGCAGTTTGTGACACTTCTTACCCTGTTGAAAAAAAAAATGCGGGAAAACTTCCGATCTATTCATCGTGAATCATAGCAGTACAGCAAACACCAGAAATATTAAAAATTACATCCAGATCCGTAGACCACATAGCGACGACTAGCACTGAAGCGAGCTGAAGGCACGCTGCCGTCATCGCCCCTCCCTCACCGGAGCCGGACAAAACTTGTTGTAGTAAAGAGTCGGGAAGTGCTTGACTGTGTCAAATGAATATACATATCATGGATCTTGATTCCAGACTTTATTGTGCCACATCTATGGTAGTTTGTTCTATTTTTTAGGGGACTTTGTTCTAGTTCTCACCCCTTTAAAGTTTTTTCCTATTGTGTTAGGTGGGTCCCATTATTAGTCTAACATGGCGCATCTTCCCTTGATGGTGCGCACCGGACGCCGTAGCACATTTTAAATTGTTTCAAAAAATCATGAAAACAATCTAGCACATTGACACAACATCTATGTATGTTATCACAAATTTTTCATATCAAAATTTAAAACATTGCACAAGATACAAAGATGATAAATTTGACATCAGTGTGATAATGGAACAAATCTAAAGCCCAACAACTTATGTTATGTACTATTCAGTGTCGAATTTGTTATTTTTACATCGAGCAATGTTCTGAATTTTGATTTGAAATTTTGTGACAACATAGACCGATGTTGTATGAATGTGCTAAAAAAATTCAATTTTTTTGAGCATTTGTAAATGCGAGACGGGTGTCCGGTGCACCGGTAGCACCACAAGTGCACCAGATACATCCCCGATGGTGGCATGCCCGTGCTTCCCTTGCTTGGTAGATCATCTACTTCCCCCTCCCCCCACCCACTTAGTTTCCCTAGCATATTCCCTACATGCTCCAGATATCTCTCATGCCAACTAATGTAGCAACTGACATGTTGATCATGCTTAAGCACCAGCCATCGCTGCAAATCGTTTCGCCCTACGATGTCAGGTCGCCTTCGCTACACCAACTCTAGTTTGCAAGTGAGAGACGAGCAATTCAGCAGGTGTGACTTGACTCAAGAGAGCTGATCGGGCTTAACCATCTCGCCCCACGCCAATTGTCGCATCACATGCGCCCATCCAGAGTACGCCTCTGGTCTGGAGCTGACTCAACCCACCATGTGGGACTGGCAATGAGACCCACCAGAAAGAACATGCAAAACTTTATAAGAACACACAAATCCATGTGGCTAAGCTCTTCGTGATCTCCTAATTATTCACTCACCCTATCATATATAACATAGTTAGAAGAAATAACATGCATTATAATAATAATGGTGAATTCTAAAGTGCTAAAAGACACAATTCTTGAAAATAAATCGTTTCCAATAGGACGGAATAAATATGTTCCAAGTTTCTACCATTAGTACTTACCAATTTTGAAACTTATTATGCAGACACAATCATTACCAACTTATAGTACTTCATATATACTCAATGAAGTGCAACCACATAAAAATAAGAAAGAAGCAAACCTCTTTTGTGAATTATAATTTTATTTGTAGTGTCGTGTTGTTAAGGCTGAGAAACAGCACACCTCCAACAGGGAGCCGAATGTATCTAATACAGTAAGCTCCCCAATCTTTGAGCCCTCCCACTCAATGTGTTCAATTTTGAATTTGGTTCACGATTTTGATTGTGTCAATGATTTCTCAAGGAGCTCTCTCATTCAGTTATGTTATTCAATTTTGGATTTGATTCGGGATTTTGACTGGATCAACAATTTCTCAAATTAATCGGCAACAACCAGCCTAAAAAACACATCAATCTTGCACATCCTCTCACCACCTAGAAAAAAGAAGCGCCAACATATGACATTGTAGAACCAATATAATATTTGCGGTCACTAGCGCAAGAAACTTTCCCACATAAGTATGAGTTGATTAGCAGATAACGCAGAATCACACTACGAAGAAAGTCCGCCAAAACACCAAATTAAAAAAAGGAAACACATGCCATCTTCCCCACACGCCAAACCAAATAACAAACAAAATTTATGAAATCCCAACAACCCCAACGGCGCAGCGAAGCGCACTTAACTCTTCTAGTTCCTACCATGTTTAGTGTTGTGTTCTCGGTTTTCACTATCTATGATACATAAGTTTTTGCCTCTTCATCCATGGACACCTTTCAAAATTAATATCTCACAACTAATTTCCAAGACCACAAAATTTTCTATAGTGTGATTTACCTAGTAGCTATCTTTTCTTTTTGAAAATATATTTTCCGTGAATAAAGAAAATCCTTGTTTGTACAAAACAACAACAAAAATCTAAACCAATTTAGTTTAGCAAAGGGTATCCATAAAATAAAGTGTGTTCCTTGGTTCCCAGTAAATGATGGTGAACACAATTGGAAAATATTGTACCAATTCACAAAATTTGAATTGCACACTTTAACAACAACACTTTCTTAAGCTATGAAGGAAATTCCATACTATCTTGCCCCTCACATAGGTTGATTCTTTATATAAAAAAATACAATATAATTTTTGGGATAATTCTAGTTATAATGACCATCAAGATAAAATTCTTACCAGCATATAGGTTCCATGGAGTAAATAGCATATAAATTCTCATGAACCGCCATCACATTGACTCCATACAATTTTGAGAGAGGGGGGCGAGAAAAGATTTGTACATAATATCATTTGCAAAATAATGTGTTTATTGTGAGCTGATTATTAGTATTTATATATAAACCACGGGGAAGGGTGCACAATGATGATCGTACACTGACGTTGTGGAGCGCCTTCAAGACGGCTTTGTTGCTTTTCTTCATTTCTCTTTAATTTTTGTTTTTTATCCGACTCATTGTTGTAGTAACAACATAAAACTCCTTTGTCCATTTTTATTCGAAAAGGGGGGCAAACCCCCTCCATTTTTTATCCTCCATGTAGCTCATGTGTTATAAATCAATTATATGATATGCTTTCTATTCAAATATATGCACCTTTGTAACATTAATCGTACATGTACTATGCTAAAAGGGGAACTGTGTTACAAATTCATGAACTTTTTTCAAACTTTGCAAACTTTTTTGAAATTCATTAAAATTTTCAAATTAGTGAGAATTTTCAAATTTGCATTTTTTTTTTAAATTCATGAACTTTTTTCATATTTCACAAACTATCTTGAAATTTATGAGCATTTTCAAAATCACAATTTTTTTTGGAAATTGTGAACTTATTTTTAAAACATTTTGAACATTTTTTAAAATTAGCAAGCATTTTCAAACTCGTGATATATATTTTTTAATTTTGGGAACTTTTTCAAATTTGTGAACTTTCATTCACCATTTTTGTCAAACTAAAAAAATGTTTGTTTTTTCTCTCCTGGTAGTGGATTAGCGGCTACATTGGCTAGTGAAACTAACAACAAGCAAAAAGAAAAAAGCAATCAAAGGAGGGGCGAGTGAGCGAATGCGATGACTTACTGGGTTGGCCCAGGTCGCACGAAGCATGTGCTCCATGCACCGTTTCGACGCCTTAAGCGCCGATTAGGAGGTCTCGATGAGGGTTTCCCCTTGCAGGGGTCAAACACGGGCCTACGTGGGCTTGACGCGTGACAAGACAACGTGTAGCGCTTCCTGGGGCTAGCGAGGCGCTGTGGAGCCGGCAGTTTTCGTGTGTTTTTCTTTGTTTTCTTTTGATATTTACTCCGTTTTTTCTGGTTTCTGGTCTGCTGCATCGTTCATGTATGTGTATCGTGTGCGGGAGTACATATTGTACAGTAGGTAGAGTACATGTCGCACCACGAACAAAGTACAAGTTTCATCCAGGAATGTAGACTGTACCACATGCGAAGAACATATTGCATTTGGTAATACACGTCACATTGCGCGGGGAGTAAAGGTTCGGTCGTGCACAAAGCACAAGCCGCATCGGGGAGTACACGTTGCATTGTGTAGGGAGTACAAATTGTACTGTACTGTACGGGATGCACAAGTTACATTTTGCCAGAAACATGACTTGTACACGTTGCATTCCTGGGTGTAACTTTTTTACTACGTGAAGCAAAGGTACGTTACTTCAGGGAGCACAAGTTAGTTCTCGATTGGGCTCAAGTTACATTTGGAAAATAGTTTGTCAAAACCTATCAACGTGGTATCTAGTTTCAAAGGTCTTGACGCGAGGAAAAACAACGGTGAAAACGGTTCATAGTTTGGCCGCTGGGTTCAAGAGATATTTCATTTTGAAAATTGGATCTCAGAAGAAAGAAAAAAGCAAGTACAACATCCACAAAAACTCTGGTGGCACACATGCACAACACCACACGTCACCACTAAGGGCTCCTTTGATTCAAATGATTTTCATAGAAATTTTGGAGTATTAGAATTCTTAGGATTTTTTTCCCTATGTTGGCTGTTTGATTCATAGTATTGAATCCTATAGGAATTTATTTAAGGATTTCTTTGTACTACTTCTCATAGGATTTCTAGCGTCCACTCAAATCTCTTTTAAAGAATCCTTTGTTTTTCCTTTAATGCGACATTCCAATCCTATGTTTTTTCTATCGGTTTTGCTAAATCTCAGCTAGTTTGGTCTCATTCACTTGTACAGCTGTCAGATGAAAACACATCACTATTCGTGCTGGCGTACAGAGTTTGTTTTCGTTGTTGCCGTTTCGCGCGAGAGGGTAAGCGTCGTACAGGATGTGGTCCGAGCGGCCCACTAAGTTTTTTCGTGTGACGCCAGATAGGCTTGTGTGTTACGTTTTTTTGTCTTCTGCATCGGTGTGGGCTTTTTCAACGCTAGCTTTTCTTTTTTCTTTTCCTTTTTCCTGGGCTAAGTGTGAAGTATACTACGAGGGGGACAGGGGAGGGTGGAGCGAGCATTTGATTTGTTATTTTTCGTACATCTTTTTTTCCTTGTTTTCTTTCTCATATCATTTTTTGTTTTACTTATTTATATTTTTTTCTTTACTATCATTTATTTACTTTTTGGTTTTATGTTTTCATTTTTTGTCACAAAATGTGACTCCAATAAGGAAGGGGATTGTTGGGTCAGTTGCATGTTCACCGTGGACATGCAACTAAAAGTGACTGAGGCCAGTTGTGGTCAGGTGGAGAGTTTCCGTGACCAGTTGCATGTCCATCACTAGACATGCAATTGCAAGCGTTATAACCCGACTGCAACTGCAAGGGGCACAAAATGATTGCAATTGGGGTCGGGTGGAGTGTTTCTGAGGTCAGTTGCATGTTCATCACTAGACATGCAATTGCAAGCGTTGTAACCCGACTGCAACTTCAAGATGCACGAAACAATTGCAATTGGGGTCGGGTGGAGTGTTTCTGAGGTCAGTTGCATGTTCATTACTAGACATGCAATTGCAAGCGTTGTAACCCAACTGCAACTTCAAGATGCACAAAACAATTGCAATTGGGGTCGGGTGGAGAGTTTTCGAGGCAAGTTGCATGTACACAACTAAACGTGCAACTGCAAGCGTTGTAACCCGACTGAAACAGCGTGGGCACAAAGCGACTGCAACTGGGTTTGGGAGGGGGGTTGTCGAGCCAGTTGCATGTACATTACAAGATATGCAATTGCAAGTGTTCTAACCAAACTGCAACTACATGGCAGAAAACAACTGTAACTGGGTTTGGGAGAGGTTTGTCGTGCTAGTTGCATGCCCATCAACATGCAATTGCACGTGTTGTAACCTGACTACAATTGTATGTGCACAAAGGAGATTCTAACTAGGGTCGGTTTGAGAGTTATCGCGGCCAGTAGACATGCAATCGCAACCGCAGGGAAGTTGACTTTTTTTTGTGTGTTAGTTGTTTTTATGTACTTTTCATCTAGTTGACTTTCAAAAAAAAATCTTCACCTTTTGTGGTTTTCACCTCGTTGACATTTGTTTTTCACAAACGAGCATAGGAGTCACGGTTTTCATGGTGTGTTCCATGCTAGTACGTGACTTTTGGTTTTTATAGGGAATGCTAGTACGTTTTCTTTTAGCCGGAGGGATTTTTTTTTCTTTTTTTGAGATTAGGCCGGAGGGAACGCTAGTACGTGACTTGTTGCGGACTTGTTACAGCCTGCCACAGTCGGCCCAACTCGGACATGCGGAACGAGAAAAAGTCTGGGCACCTGGGCCGATTTGCAAACGAGACAAAATAAAAAAACAAGAGCGATCGAATATATGCTGACATCACGTGAATGAGACCAAATTATATCTCATCTACCTGAGTTCTAGGCACTCCCTTTTTCTATTCCCGTGTTTTTAGAATCCCACGAATCAAAGAGGCCCTAGGAGTTTGAGAGTAACAAAGAGTATTTTGAATGAAAAATAGGGAATTACCTGCGTCAAATAGGGGGCGTTTAGCACAAGACACAGGGTTCTGGGCCGGCCCATTTAGTAGCTTCTGCTACTCCGGTTATAGGAATACTCTATGTTTTTTCCGTTTCTTTTTCTTTGCTCGTTCTTCATTTCTTTTTCCTATTGTTCTTCTTTGCTGATTTTCTGTTTTTTATTTCCTTTTTCTTTTGTTTTCTGTTTCATTTTCTATTTTTTTATTTTTTCATATATTCACAATTTTCCAAAAAAATAAAAAAAATGGAATTTGAAATTGTTTACATTTTCCGAAAATTATTTGTTTCTAAAAAAATGAACATATCAAAATTTGTTCGTGCTTTTCAAAAAATGTTAGCAAGTTTCCAAAAAGTTCGCAAATTTCAAAATTATTTGGAATTTCAAAATAAAACTTTTTTATTAAAAAGTTCGGGATTTCAATAATCGTTCATTTTTCGAAAAAAAATCACAATTTCAAAAAATGTTTGATACTTTCAACAGTTTTTAACGCTTTAAAAATGTTCATAAATTGCTAAAAATTGTTCACGTTTTCCAAAAATATTCTCTTTTTCAACAAATTTTCGAAAATGTTCAAAAGATTTCTAAATTGTTCGGATCTGCCGCTGCATTTAGTTCTTATTATTTCACGCGGCGATTCATTCAGTAACAAACATCAGCTCGAGTCACGAGCAACTCTCGGTTACCAATGGAAGCTCGCGTGTTCGCTCCTGTCAAGAGCGTTTTTTTTTGTTGATTTTTACTTCGTACCATTCACACAGAATCAATTTGGAATTACGTAACAAAAAAGCTACACCTACGTAAATCCTACGAACTCCGTACGTAAATTTCCTAACAAAACTCCCCCACCCCCCCTCTTCATCATCGAACCAAAAACTGCCACCGAAACTTGTACGTTAATCACGTATGGTTCTTTACGTACGTGTAGCATCTCTCATTACGTAATTACTCGATAGAGGTTAGGCACTAAACATGGCACAGATACTCCTCCTCGAGAAAACTGAGATAGGTACAACAACATACTTCTTTTGATAAAAAGTACGACATCATCTTGAACATGATATTATGCATGAATGTGGAGCGAAAAACACGGGTGATTTACTCAACGTGAGCTAGCGCTCAGTTCTCAATGTGGAGAGAGAATATGCTTCTCTACAAAAACAAAAGCAAAAACAAAAAGGTTGGAGGTGTGATGAGCTTAGGCTCTCATACTATGTGAGAGATGTTAATGTGTACATATATATTGATCAACACAAAGTCAGAGACATTTACTAACTTCGAGCTTGAGCTTGCTACAAGACAGGGATTTCATCTTGCACTCGGAGAATATCGGCGCGACGAGGCGCTTAAGATGCTAAAAACCTAACATATACAAGTTTCTTTAGGGATGACTGAAATATATACAAGTTACTTTAACGTGGTCTCACGCAAGATGGGACTTCTCTAAGCAACAGTGTCTCCGTCATCACAAAGGTTTCGACCGGGCCGGGTCAAGTCTCCGCGTATGCCCATATTGACCAAGGAGAAACTTTTTTTTGCGGGGTGACCAAGGAGAAACTTCCAAGTATAATGGTGCAGGCCCTCTTGATTGAAGAGTTAATTATAGGGTGCTCATTTTTTTACTAGGACGCTTCTGACCGTGCATGTGGTGATCGACGTGGCCATATGTGGAGCTGGAAACTGAAGTGAGCGCAATGCATGCATGAGCTGCACCCCTGGCCATGGGATACCCGGCCCGGCCGGCCCGACCCGACCCGGCCCGAAAAAGCCCGACCCGACCCGGCCTGGTCGTGCCCACAGGCCAGGCCTGGGCCTGAGATCTAGGCCCGACGGCCGGGCCGGGCTTGGGCCTGCCATATTTGCGCTTTAAGGAAGGGCCCGGCCCGACGGCCCGAGGCCCGGTGGGCTTTTGCATTGATGGGCCGGGCCTGGGCCTGATTTCTAGGCCCGATAGCCGGGCCGGGCCGGGCCTGGGTTTTTTGCTGCGGGCTTTGTTAGGCCTGGCCCGAAGCCCGGCCCGGCCCGACATTTGGCCAGGTATATGCCCGCGCAGCTGGATCATCTATCATGCCATTGCTTGCATGCATGCATGCATTAGAACGTACTCCCTCCCTCCGTTCCTAAATATAAGCCTTTTAGAGATTTTAATAGAAACTATATAAGGATGTATATAGACATATTTAGAGTGTATATTCACTAATTTGCTCCGTATGTAATTCATATTGGAATCTCTAAAAAGACTTATATTTAGAAACGGAGGGAGTAGGTTGCATCGGTCGGACAGAACACTTGAACATAGCAAAATAGGGGCCTTGAGCCCATCCATGCACCGAGACAGCAAAAATATAAGGCAAAAAAGTTTATAATAATCGTTTAAATCATCAAAGTAGTGATCTAAACGATCTTATATTTCTATATGGGGACCAGTGCAAATTGTTACTCAAACTTGAGTAGATGCAACAACCAAGATTCATTTCACAAACCCAAGTGTTAGAGCATCTCCACTCGTTCGGCCCCCCAGCGCACCCGGTGAATGCGTTTTGGCGTTTGCGCCGACGGGTTTTTCGCCCTGGGGGCGATCGAGTTCCCAGCCGCGCCCCCAGGTTTCGGCCCCCAAACGCCCAAAAAATCAAACTTGTCTTTCCCGCTACCAAAAAACGCCACAAGTTCGGCGATCACCATGCCACAAGTCGGCGATCATCATGCCACAGTTCGGCGATCAAACATACCCGAAAGTTCGGCGATCAAAAAGAAGGAAGCATAGACAAGGAACGCATCAAATGGCGGGCTCCTCTGGCGTGGGACTGGCCGGGGTCGGCGTGGGCGCAGGCGTGCTCGGCGTCGGCGTGGCTTCTGTGCTCGGGCTGGTAGTCGGCGTCGGCACAGCTTCATCGCTCGGGCTGGGCGTCGGCGTTGGTGTCGGCGTGGGCATAGGGGCGGTGGTCGACGCCGGCCCGGGCATCTGGTTCAAGAACGCCAGGTCGGTGTTCCTCTTCTTCGCGGCGACGTTGGTCCTGAGAAGGTCAAGCTTCTTGTCCTGCTTCGTCATCAACGCCGACCACCGCGCGTCGGATTTCTCCTCCCTCTTTGCGGCGCTGTTCTTGGCGTCGGCGATGCACTGCTCGATCGATGATTGCAGCCGTTCGGCAGCGGGTGCCGCGTTCCTCGCCGCCTTGGCTCTTTTGTTGCCATCAGGGCGCCCATCCGCCGCCCCCGCGGCAGGCGCGTCCGGCTTGTACGTCTCCTTGACCTTGGCGAGGGTGAGCCGGACCTCCCTCCACTTCTCGCACGACTCGATCCTGGAGAACACGTGAAGGAACTTGAACTCTTGGTCGCTGTTGTCCTGGCGATACATGTTGAACATCTGAACCATCTGCACAGCCGAAGAACAAGTGTCGGCGAAGTACACGGCGAAAGAACTGAACCGGCGGCTGGACATACCTGCCCCTCGACGTTGGCGCCGCTTTTCGGGCGAGCCGCGACCTCCTCTACGATCCCATGCCATTTGTTGCAGGCCGCCTGGATGATCGCCCAATGGTTCGCCATGGCCTTGTCGCCGCGCTCCATGTGGATGGTGGCGAAGTAGGGGTCGACCAACTTGCGCTCATCGAACGCCGTCTTGATCCTTCCCCAGTACGTGTCGGCGTTCTGATTCGAGCCGGTGATCGGGTCGATGCTGACGGTCTTCCATGCTTCGGCGAGGCACTCGTCTTCCTTGGACGTCCACTTGACGCGAGGCTCGCCCGGCCATTGGCTCCCGCTTCTTCTTTCTCCCTTTCACCACTGGCGCCGGCTCCGCCTCCTCCTCCGCCTGTTCTTCCTCCTCCACCTCCTCCTCGGCGTCGTCGAGCTCGTCGTCCATGTCGACGGCGGTGTCCATCGTTTCGTCTTGTGCGTGGAACCCGGGGCAGGAAGCGGCGGCGACCGAGCCGCTCGTGATGATCTCGTCCATGTCGGCGTCGGTGGCGTCAGTGTTGCTGAACTGTGCCGCCGAGCCGTGTGCAAAGGGTAGGGCGCCCCGGCGCAGAGGCGGCGCAGGCGAGGATGAGTACGCCGGCGGCGAGTAGCTGTACTGGGTGTTGAGGCCGGCGGTGAACGCGGGGGAGGGAGTGCGCTGGTCGGGGTTCAGGCCGGAGGGGGAGGCACGCGGCGGCGCGCCATGCGGGAAGGTGATGTTGGGGTTGAAACCGCCATGCGCGTCGCCGTCGGAGTAGCCAGGCGAGGGGGTGTACCCCCATTGCGGCGGGGGCGGCGAGAAGTTGGCCGGCGACGCGACTCTCGGCTGGCTCCCCCACGCGGCTTGTGCGCAGTGGCCGGGCGGAAGGTTCATCATCCCCCCCCCCCCCCCCCCACGCGAGACGCCTCTCCCTGTGCTGAACATCCGCCCTCCACTCGGCGTTCGACAAGCCCGCTGGCCTTGCCATCGGCGCCCTCGCCTTCCTCTGCTTCGGCTGGGTGGAATCGGCGGCGGCGCGAGGAGCCACATATTTCTTCGGCGGCATGGCGCCCGGAGAATGGCGGGAACGGCGGGGGAGAAGGGGAAGCAATGGGGGAAATGGAGGGAAAAGGCGGGTAAAAACGACGGGAATATGCCTGTTGTCGCCGACAGCACGGCCCCACGCGCCTTTTCGCTTCAGCCGGCGCCCCCAGGCGCCCCCCGGTGCGCTGGGTTCGGCTCGGGTTCGCCGGTTGTTATTTCGGCCCAAACCGGCGATAAATAACGACCTGTGGGCGCGACTGGGCCGATTTTTCGCCGCCGGCGCTAAAAAAGGCGCCCTGAGGGGCCTGTTGGGGGGGGGGGGGGGGGGGGGGGCGAGTGGAGATGCTCTTAGCGATAGCCATAGCCACCTAGTAAGGAGCAACCTAAACTTGTAGGTGTAGATCTTGCTCTCGAGTCCCACGTATAAATGGACTTTTGGATTTATTTTTTCTTGTGTCTAACCGAGTTCTGCTTTTCTCTCAACTCGGAGATATGACTTAGACATAAGAAAATCTCAGACGGTTTAGACTTAGCAAAACCATTAAGTATTTTTAATTACATAATGCTGATGATACCTACTTGTGACGTCAGCTACTATTAGTAAGTCCTCCCTTGTATCTCTATATAATCAACTCTTGTACTTCGCTTGTGTGCATGCTGTGCATGATCTCGGGGCCACTAGTGTGATCTTTGGGTATAAACGGAGCTCCTTTTGCTCAGAGCTAGCAATGGAGCAGACGGCCCCCTCCACATTAATGCTGGGACGTCCTTCCTCCTCTGTAGCCGCGAAGGCCCTGCTGCTCGTGCCTTCATCTACCTCGCGCTTAGGCTCAGGCCCAAGAGGCGCAATATCCTATGCGGCAGTGGTGCTGGTGTGTGCTCGTCGGCCGCCACGCCGCTCCCGCTCCCGCCAGGCCCTGTGCCGTGGCCGGTGGTCGGCAACCTTCCTGAGATGATGCTCAACAAGCCCGCGTTCCGGTGGATCCACCACATGATGAAGGAAATGGGCACCGACATCGCCTGCGTCCGCCTCGGCGGCGTCCACGTCGTCTCCGTCACCTGCCCCAGGATCGCCCGCGAGGTGCTCAAGAAGCAGGACGCCAACTTCGCCTCCCGCCCGCTCACCTTCGCCTCCGCCACCTTCAGCGGCGGCTACCGGAACGCCGTGCTCTCCCCCTTCGGCGACCAGTGGAAGAAGATGCGCCGCGTGCTCACCTCCGAAATCGTCTGCCCGTCGCGCCACAGGTGGCTGCACGACCGCCGCGCCGACGAGGCCGACAACCTCACCCGCTACGTCCACAACCTCGCCACCAAGGGGTCATTGTCGTCGTCGATCGTCGTCGTGCGGCGCCGCGGTGGACGTCAGGCATGTTTCGAGGCACTACTGCGGCAACGTCATCCGCCGGCTCCTCTTCGGGAGGCGCTACTTTGGCGAGCCCCGGCTGCACGACGACGGCGGGCCGGGGCCGTTGGAGGTGGAGCACATGGACGCCATCTTCACCTCCCTTGGGCTCCTCTACGCGTTCTGCCTTCTGCGTCTCCGACTACCTCCCCTGGCTGCGCGGCCTCGACCTCGACGGACACGAGAAGATGGTCAAGGAGGCCAACGCCACCACCAACCGGCTGCACGACACGGTCATCGACGAGCGGTGGAGGCAGTGGAAGTCCGGCGAGAGGAAAGACATCGACGATTTCTTGGACGTGCTCATCACGCTCAAGGACTCTGACGGCAACCCGCTGCTCACCCTCCAGGAGGTCAAAGCGCAGTCCCAGGTAGCTAGTTCCATCCACGGTTAATCACTTTTACAACAAGAAGTTACTACGTCGCATGGATGCACGTCACGTCAAACATTCCCAAGCATCCTATAAGATGCAAGAACAGTAATATCTATGACTAACTAACGTGTTGCATGCGTACTGCAACGCATGGTGGTGCTGTGCAGGACATAACGTTTGCAGCGGTGGACAACCCGTCAAACGCCGTCGAGTGGGCCCTGGCGGAGATGGCGAATGCGCCAGAGGTGATGGCAAAGGCGGTGGAAGAGATGGACCGTGTGGTGGGCCGGGAGCGGCTGGTGCAGGAGTCTGACATCCCACAGCTCATCTACGCCAAGGCATGTGTCCGTGAGGCGTTCCGGCTGCACCCCGTCGCATCCTTCAACGTGCCACATGTCGCGCTCTCTGACACCACCGTCACTGGCTACCGCGTGCCCAAGGGAAGCCATGTTATCCTCAGCCGCACAGGGCTCGGTCGAAACCCAGCAGTTTGGGATGAGCCGCTCCGCTTCAAGCCAGAGCGTCACATCAATATGGCCGCTGGCAGTGATGGTGGCGTGGCACTCACGGAGAACGAGCTGAGGTTCATCTCCTTTAGCACCGGCCGTCGCGGGTGTGTAGCTGCATCGCTTGGGACAGCTATGTGCATGATGCTCTTCGGCAGGCTCATACAGGGGTTCACCTGGAGCAAGCCAACGGGCGTGGCAGCAATCGATCTCAGTGAGTCGAAGCACGACGTCTTCCTAGCCAAGTCGTTGGTGCTACATGCCGAGTTGCGCCTGCCAGCGAACCTCTACCCTGCCACCACCATCTAATATATGTTTGGAATAATTAATTTTGCAAATAATGAGGTCGAGCGGTTGATCACAACGCGAGCTCGGATCAGCTTTATCTATAGTAGAGTTGCATTCATACAAAGCTCGGTTGATTTGAAATAACTATTTCTCAGTTGACATTAATAGTTGTCCATCCAAGATTTTCATGTCCCTTCTATACTTGCACGAATCTCAAGTTTAGGTCGAATGGTTTTTTGGAGCCTTAGAATCCCCGAAGTATCTCTTGCATGAGTATTGTATTTTGGGACCCAAGCGTTCTTGCACGGTTCTTGTGTTTGAACCCAAGCATCTCAAGAGGATTTTGACGAAAACCTGAAACCCAGAACCCACTTCTGGGAGGACAGTCCGGAGAGGCGGAAGCAACAGACTCACTTCATACTAGCATCAAAAGTCAAGAAGGCAATGGTTGGTGGATCGCCCGTACTTAATGATGGGTACGGCGAGCGTCCATCGGTTCCCATTGGTACGGGACCCATGCTATACCGAAGTTGACGCCGGCTCCATACTGGGTATGGGGAGTCAGATCCCAGGATCAGAGCTCCCTCATGACTATGGACGGAAATGCATTATGCACCTGACCACGGTCCCTCAATTGTAAGAATGGATTGGATCACAAAGTTCCAGCCTTCGCTAGAGAGCTCTTCACTCTTCCCTACCCCAAGCTTCGAGCCTTTTGTGAGGGAGAAGAGGGATTTAAGAGCAAACCAATGATCCGTCCGACCAAACCTTAAAGCCGAGAATTACTCCCTCGCCAAGTTTCCATCGTGTGAGTTACTCTTGGAGTTTGGATACTGTCGGTACCAAAACCGGCAGATCTCGGGTAGGGGGTCCGAACTATGGGTCAAGGAGTCGATGGTAACAGAGAGCGTAGAGACAACGATTTACCCAGGTTCGGGCCCTCTCGAGGAGGTAAAACCCTACGTCCTGCTTGATTGTATTGATGTGATTGTATGAAGGTTACAGAGTTGATCTACCTCGAGATCAGATGGGCTAAACCCTAGATTATGAGTCTTCTCCCTACGGACTAAACCTCCTGGTTTATATAGACACCAGGGGGGCCCTAGGGTTACATATGGTCGGTTATCATCAGGGATAAACATGCCGGTTACGCCATCTATTCCTTGGAAGAGACGCCAAGACTTCAGAGATTTCCTTCTATCATACGGGGTCGTCCACAATCCAGCCTTCCATCGACGTGTAGAGAGCGGCCCACCAATCCGGCCCATGAGAGATAGGCCGGCAGCCCGAGTACCCCCTAGTCCGGGACACCCTCAGTAGCCCCCGAACTAGTCTTCGAAGCCGAGGTAGATGCCGAACACCATCGGCTTTGTGGACTAGTTCATTTTCCTCCGTGACACCGGTAACAGGCCTGTATTACTCCGAGTTGTATTCTCAAGCATTATCCGGTCGTGTATGCGCCGAACTGTATCTTGGTAACGAAGTATAATAATAACTTAGCCCCGAAGGCTAGCCGCTTCGGCGTGAATAGTGTTCTCATCTGACAACTTTTACCGAAGGGTCACACCTTGCCACGACCGCAAGTTGGTTTATGACAAACTCGATTCGCGGTTTGAGGTGGTTCTCATTGGCACGTTCCATCGATATGGAGATCGTGTCCTATTTTCAAGGGATATAATCAATAATCCGCCTCACCCCACGCGCGCATAATGGCACGGTTATATGGGGAAGCGGCGAGGACTGCGGCGCAGTAAAGGGACCGTGGGTTTTACAGCCCATAAAAGGGGCACAGTCCTTGTTTCGGTCGCACGCTCTCACTCCCCTCTTTCGCCATTGCCTTCCCCATCTCTTGAGCTCCAACACCCAGATCTGCTCTCCCTCCCAAGAACCTTTCCATCCACCCGCCTAATCCAGCAATGGCGGGTTCCGGGTCCAAGGGCAAATTGGAGGCGTCCGTCGTCACCGAAAGCGCCATCATGGAGTTGAAGGGCGCGGGATATCTCCCTGTCGACGTAGCCCACCGTGCTCCAGAGGCCGGCCAGGCCGTCCCCACGCCGCGACCGGGCGAAAGGGTGGTGTTCGTCCCTCACTTCCTCCGAGGATTAGGATTTCCCCTTCACCCCTTTGTCAGGGGTCTTATGTTCTTTTACGGGCTTGACTTCCACGATCTCGCGCCGAATTCCTTTCTACATATCTCGGCCTTCATCATCATCTGTGAAGCCTTTCTCCGGATCCGGCCACACTTCGGCCTGTGGCTGAAGGTCTTCAACATCAAGCCGAAGATCGTCGACGGCCAACAAGCGGACTGCGGGGGTGCTATGTTCAGCAAACTCCCCCGAGTGGAATGGCCAGAGGGCACCTTCATCGAGACCGTCAAGGTTTGGCAGAGGGAATGGTTCTACATCACCGAGCCGAGGAGCGCGGGTTGGGGGGCGATTTCGGCCTTCCGATCCGGACCCCCTACGAGGTTGGTCTCATGGACCAAGAAAGGCCTCGACTGGGGGGTAAACAAGGAGGTGGAGCAGCTACAGCAACGAATTGCCAAGATGATAGGGAAAGGCGTCGAGCTGCCCAACGTGGTCCAGATCATGCTCGGCCGTCGAATACTCCCATGCCAGGATAGGGGCTCCCCCATGTGGGCCTACAAGCCCGAAGACCCGGTCACCGTGCGCAACTTCTTCCGCGCCACCCACGCCCAGCTATGGAGAGAGCTGTTCAAGCCGCAGAAGGACTGTCCAGCCGAGGGAGAGGACATCGGACTTGACGCCGCAAACCCCCCACGGGAGGTATGACTAAGTTTGTTCTTGTATCCGAACTATTTCCCTTTAATAAGGTACTCAGCTTCTTGACTTCTCATCCACAGAAATGGCTGAAGAAGGCCCAGCGGATTGACAGTCCGGCGCCGCTGCCAGAAGGACCCAGGACGCCCCTCCTGACGGCCATGTTGGCCATGGAGCCGTACGAGGTGCCGGAAAGGAAGGAGAAGAAGAAGCAACAGGGGGAGGCCAGAGAGAGCCTCCGCTCCCGAAGACCCCCGGGTGCTAGATTCGGGGACACCTATGCTCCCTCCGCGCAAGAGGAGGAGAAGGAGCAAGGAGAGGACGGGGAGGAGGACGATTCCTCCCGAACAGGGAAGAGGGTGGCGTCCGAGGATGCCGAGGAGGAGCCTCCTCGACCCGCTCCCAAAACACCGTGCAAGGCCAAGGTAGCCTTGTCCGGCGATAGCTCGGCTTCTGCCAAGGACTCTGAGGCCTCAGAAGAGGTTCCTCAGAAAATTCCCAGGGCCAAACCGCAGGCCCAAAGGTATGCGCTCTAGCGACTACCTGAGCGTCTTTAGCCGAACTGGGCTGATACTGATCAAGTTTCCATCTGCAACTTTGCAGTCCGCTGCGCGATCTCCCCGCCGACCGAGTTTCGGAGGGGGATTCTCCACCGGCGGCGCTAGCGGAGAGCGGCACTGGATCCCGCGCCTCGCCTTCCCCAATCGTGAAGGAAACCGAGGAGGTCCTGTCGAGGAGGACTCTTCCCATGCCACACACAGGGGAAGGAGGCGATACTATCATGGCCGAGGTGAATGCCTCGGTCGCCGAAGACCAGGAGGGGAGGGCCCCTCTGATGAACGAGAGGGAGGAGCTCGGACGAACCGAGCTCTCTCCGAGGACCACTCCAGAGACGTCAAGGCGTCCCGAGTCCGGTGCTCCGGACTTGGAGAAGGAAGGAGCCGGAGTACCACCGCCACCCCCGCCTGCCCAAGAGCAGGCATCGACCAGGTGGCCGGACGAGATGGAGGACGCTGTAACCAGCTCCTCCATCGCCGAAGAGCACCGTGCACTTATGGGCACGGTGCTACAGAGTATTCGGTCCGTGGATAACGGACTGAAGGAGGCTTTTAGTGGCCTTCTGACCGGCTTCAAGGTGAGCGAAGTAATGCTTTTTTCCTTAGGAAAATTCATTTATGCAAATATATAGCCGCATACATAGTAGCCCCCGAGACTCTGACCGGCGGAGCAAAGCCGGTCGGAGGATCAAAAATCGACATCTCGGATATTAACGGGTGCAGAATAATGCACAGGCATCATCCTCGGCCACAGCTGCCAACGCCGAAGAGTTGGCCGAGCTGAATCGGAAGCTAAAGTGTTGGAAATATGCCCTAGAAGCAATTAATAAAGTGTTTATTATTATCATATTTCCCCGTTCATGATAATGGTTTATTATTCATGCTAGAATTGTATTGACCGGAAACTTAATACATGTGTGAATAGATAAACAAATACTGAGTCCCTAGTAAGCCTCTACTAGACTAGCTCGTTGATCAAAAGATGGTCAAGATTTCCTGCCCATGGACATGAGTTGTCATTTGATAACGGGATCACATCATTAGGAGAATGATGTGATGGACTTGACCCAACCGTCAGCATAGCATATGATCGTTCAGTTTAATGCTATTGCTTTCACTATGTCAAATACACGTTCCTCTGACCATGAGATCATGCAACTCCCGGATACCGTAGGAATACTTTGGGTGTATCAAACGTCACAACGTAACTGGGTGATTATAAAGGTGCACTACAGGTATCTCCGAAAGTGTTTGTTGAGTTGGCATGGATCAAGATGGGGATTTGTCACTCCGACTATCGGAGAGGTATCTCTGGGCCCTCTTGGTAATACAGCATCACAGAAGCCTTGCAAGCACCGTGACTAAAGAGTTAGTTGCAAGATGATTTATTACGGAACGAGTAAAGAGACTTGCCGGTAACGAGATTGAACTAGGTATTGGATACCGACGATCGAATCTCGGGCAAGTAACATACCGCCGGACAAAGGGAACAACGTATGTTGTCATATGAGGTTCACCGATAAAGATCTTCGTGGAATATGTAGGAACCAATATGAGCATCCAGGTTCCGCTATTGGTTATTGACCAGAGAGTCGTCTCGTTCATGTCTACATCATTCCCGAACCCGTAGGGTCCGCACACTTAAGGTTCGATGACGATTTAGTATTATATGAGTTATGTGATTGGTGGCCGAAGTTTGTTCGGAGTCCCGGATGAGATCACGGACATGACGAGGAGTCTCGAAATGGCCGAGAGGTAAATATTAATATATTGGAAGGCTATATTCGGACGTCGAAAAGGTTCCGAGTGATTCGGGTATTTTTCGGAGTACCGGGGAGTTACAGGAATTCACCGGGAGAAGTAATGGGCCTTATTGGGCCATACGGGAAAAGGAGAGGCAGGCCACGTGAGGAGGCGCGCCCCCCCCCCCCCCCCCTTGCCCAAACCGAATTGGACTAGGGGAGGGGGCGCAGCCCCCTCTTTCCTTTCCCTCTCCCTTCCCCCTTTCCTACTCCGTATGGGAGGTGGAATCCTACTAGGACTAAGGGGTCCTAGTAGGACTCCCCACATTTGGCGCACCCCTAGGGGGCCGGCCTCCTCCCTCTCATCCTTTATATACGGGGGCAAGGGGGCACCCCAAAGTACACAATTGTCCAAAAGCCGTGTGCGGTGCCCCGATCTCCGTTTTCCACCTCGGTCATATTTTCGGAGAGCTTAGGCGAAGCCTTGCCGGAATCACTTCACCGTCACCGTCGCCACACCGTCGTGCTGACGGAACTCATCTACTACCTCGACGTCTTGCTGGATCAACAAGGCGAGGAACGTCACCGAGCTGCACATGTGTAGAACTCGGAGGTGCCGTACGTTCGGTACTCGATCGGTGGAGCTCGAAGGATTGTTCGACTACATCAACCGCGTTGTGAGACGCTTCCGCTAACGGTCTACGAGGGTACGTAGACACACTCTCCCCTCTCGTAGCGATGCATCTCCATGGATAGATCTTGCGTGAGCGTAGGAAATTTTTTGAAATTCATGCTCCGTTCCCCAACAGTGGCATCCGAGCCAGGTCTATGCGTAGATGTGATTTGCACGAGTAGAACACAAGTGAGTTGTGGGCGTGGGTGTATACATATTGCTTGCCGTTACTAGTTGTTACTTGATTTGGCGGTATTGTGAGATGAAGCGGCCCGGACCGACATTACGCGTACGCTTACGCGAGACAGGTTCAACCGCTACGTGCACTCGTTGCATAAAGGTGACTGTCGGGTGTCTGTCTCTCTCACTTTAGTTGAATCGGTTTCAATGAAGAGGGTTCTTTTAGAAGATCAAAAAGCAATCACTACACTACGTTGTGGTTTTGCGTAGGTAAGAACGGTTCTTGCAAACCCGTAGCAGCCACGTAAAACTTGCAACAACAAAGTAGAGGACGTCTAACTTGTTTTTGCAGGGTATGCTGGTGATGTGATATGGCCAAGACATGATGTGATATAAGTTGTTGTATGAGATGATCATGTTTTGTAAATTATCAGGCAACCGGCAGGAGCCTTATGGTTGTCTCTTTATTGTATGCAATGCCAACGCTATGTAATTGCTTTACTTTACCGCTATGAGTTAGCAGTAGTAGTAGTAATAGCAATAATTGGCGAGACGACCACGACGCTATGATGGAGATCAAGGTGTCATGACGCTACGATGGAGATCAAGGTGTCACGACGCTACGATGGTGATCAAGGTGTCAACCCGGTGACGATGGAGATCATGACGGTGCTTTGCTGATGGAGATCAAAAGCACAAGACGATGATGGCCATATCATGTCACATATATATTGAATTGCATGTGATGTTAATCCTTTTATGCATCTTATTTTGCTTAGGACGACGGTAGCATTATAAGATAAGTGTTCTCCCCTAGTATGCACCGTTGCGAAGGTTCGACGCTTCTAAGCACCACGTGATGATCGGGTGTGATGGATTCTTTTGTTCGCATACAACGGGTGTAAGCCAGTTTTACACACGCAGAATACTTGGGTTAAACTTGACGAGCCTAGCATATACAGATATGGCCTCGGAACACAAGAGACCGAAAGGTCGAACATGAGTCATATAGTAGATATGATCAACATGAAAGATGTTCACCATTGATAACTAATCCACCTCACGTGATGATCGGACGTGGTTTAGTTGATGTGGATCATGTTACACTTAGACAACTTGAGGGATGTTAATCTAAGTGGGAGTTCTTAAGTAATTTGATTAATTGAACTTCAATTATCATGAACATAGTCTAAATAATCTTTGCAAATTGTATGTTGTAGATCAATGGCCCGCGCTGTAGTTCCACTGAATTTTAATGCGTTCCTAGAGAAAGCTAAGTTGAAAGATTATGGAAGCAACTATGCGGACTGGGTCCGTAATCTGAGGATCATCCTCATTGCTGCACAGAAGGCTTATGTCCTTGATGCACCGCTGGGTGCCACGCCCCCTGCAGGCTCGACAGCAGATGTTATGAACGTCTGGCAGTCGAGGAAAGATGACTACTCGATAGTTCAGTGTGCCATACTTTACGGCTTAGAACCGGGGCTCCAAAGACATTTTGAGCACCACGGAGCATATGAGATGTTCCAAGAGCTGAAACTTGTTTTTCAAGCCAATGCCCGGATCGAGAGATATGATGTCTCCGATAAGTTCTTTAGCTGTAAGATGGAGGAGAATAGTTCTGTCAGTGAGCATATACTCAAAATGTCTGGGTTGCATAACCGCTTGACTCAGTTGGGAGTTAATCTTCCAGATGATTCGGTTATTGACAGAATTCTCCAATCACTGCCACCAAGCTATAAGGGCTTCGTGATGAACTATAATATGCAAGGAATGAACAATACGATTTCCGAGCTCTTCGCTATGCTTAAGGATGCGGAGGTTGAAGTCAAGAAAGAACATCAAGTGTTGATGGTAAAGAAGGGCATCAGTTTCAAGAAGGGCAAAGGAAAGAAGGGGAACTTCAAGAAGAACGGCAAAACAGTTGCTGCTCCCGGGAAGAAACCCAAGTCTGGACCCAAACCCGAGACTGAGTGTTTCTACTGCAAGGGGACTGGTCACTGGAAGCGGAACTGCCCCAAGTATTTGGCAGATAAGAAGGCTGGCAACGTCAACAAAGGTATATTTGATATACATGTTATTGATGTGTACCTTACCAATGCTCGTAGTAGCACCTGGGTATTTGATACTGGTTCGGTTGCTCATATTTGTAACTCGAAACAGGAGCTACGAAATAAACGAAGATTGGCTAAGGACGAGGTGACGATGCGCGTCGGGAACGGTTCAAGAGTTGAAGTTATCGCCGTCGGCACGCTACCTCTTCATCTACCCTCGGGATTAGTGATGAACCTAAATAATTGTTATTTGGTGCCTTCGTTGGGCATGAACATTATATCTGGATCTTGTTTATTGCGAGACGGTTATTCATTTAAATCAGAGAATAAAGGTTGTTCTATTTTGATGAATAATATCTTTTATGGTCATGCACCACTTGTGAATGGTTTATTCTTGTTGAATCTCGATCGTGGTGATACACACATCCATAATATTGATGCCAAAAGACGCAAAATTGATAATGATAGTACCACATATTTGTGGCACTACCGCTTAGGTCATATTGGTGTAAAACGCATGAAGAAACTCCATGCAGATGGACTTTTGGAATCACTTGATTATGAATCATTTGAGACGTGCGAACCATGCCTCATGGGCAAGATGACTAAGACTCCGTTCTCCGGAACAATGGAGCGAGCAACAGACTTGTTGGAAATAATACATACCGATGTATGCGGTCCGATGAGTGTTGAGGCGCGCGGTGGATATCGTTATGTTCTCACGTTCACGGATGATTTGAGTAGATATGGCTATATCTACTTGATGAAGCATAAATCTGAAACATTTGAAAAGTTCAAAGAATTTTAGAGTGAAGTAGAGAACCATCGTAACAAGAAAATAAAGTTCTTACGATCTGATCGTGGAGAAGATTATTTGAGTTACGAATTTGGCAATCACTTAAGACAATGTGGAATTGTTTCACAGCTCACGCCACCCGGAACACCACAGCGTAATGGTGTGTCCGAACGTCGTAATCGTACTCTATTAGATATGGTGCGTTCTATGATGTCTCTTACCGATTTGCCAGTATCATTTTGGGGTTATGCATTAGAGACAGCTGCATTCACTTTAAATAGGGCACCGTCTAAATCCGTTGAGACGACACCGTATGAACTGTGGTTTGGAAAGAAACCTAAGCTGTCGTTTCTGAAAGTTTGGGGCTGCGATGCTTATGTCAAAAGGCTTCAGCCTGATAAGCTTGAACCCAAAGCGAATAAGTGCGTCTTCATAGGATACCCAAAAGAAACTGTTGGGTACACCTTCTACCACAGATCCGAAGGCAAAGTTTTCGTTGCTAAGAATGGATCCTTTCTAGAGAAGGAGTTTCTCTCGAAAGAAGTGAGTGGGAGGAAAGTAGAACTTGATGAGGTAATTGTACCTCCTCTGGATAGTAGTACGCCACAGAAAGAAATTTTTGTGACACCAACACAGACCAGAGAAGAAGATAATGATGATAATCATGAAACTTCGGAGCAAGTTGCTACTGAACCTCGAAGGTCAACCAGGACACGTTCCGCACCAGAGTGGTACGGAAATCCAGTCTTGGAGGTTATGTTGTTAGACAACAGTGAACCTTCGAATTATGAAGAAGCTATGGCGAGCCCGGATTCCGAGAAATGGCTTGAGGCCATGAAATCCGAGATAGGATCCATGTATGAGAACAAAGTGTGGACTTTGGTAGACTTGCCCGATGAACGGCGAGCTATTGAAAATAAATGGATCTTTAAGAAGAAGACGGACGCTGATGGTAATATCACCGTCTATAAAGCTCGACTTGTTGCTAAAGGTTATCGACAAGTTCAAGGAGTTGACTACGATGAGACTTTCTCACCCGTAGCGATGCTAAAGTCTGTCAGAATTATGTTAGCAATTGCCGCGTTTTATGATTATGAAATCTGGCAAATGGACGTCAAAACGGCATTCCTTAATGGATTCCTTAAGGAAGAATTGTATATGATGCAGCCGGAAGGTTTTGTCGATCCTAAAGGTGCTAACAAAATATGCAAGCTCCAGCGATCCATCTATGGACTGGTGCAAGCATCTCGGAGCTGGAATACTTGCTTTGATGAAGTGATCAAAGCGTTTGGGTTTATACAAACTTATGGAGAAGCTTGTATTTACAAGAAAGTGAGTGGGAGCTCTGTGGCATTTCTCATATTATATGTAGATGACATATTGTTGATGGGAAATGACATAGAATTTCTGGAAAGCATAAAGGGTTATTTGAACAAAAGTTTTTGGATGAAGGATCTCGGAGAAGCTGCTTACATATTAGGCATCAAGATCTATAGGGATAGATCAAGACGCCTCATTGGACTTTCACAAAGCACATACCGTGACAAGATTTTGAAGAAGTTCAAAATGGATCAGTCAAAGAAAGGGTTCTTGCCTGTATTGCAAGGTATGAGATTGAGTAAGACTCAATGCCCGACCACGGTAGAAGATAAAGAGAAGATGAGTGTCATCCCCTATGCTTCAGCCATAGGCTCTATTATGTATGCCATGCTGTGTACCAGACCTGATGTGTGCCTCGCTATAAGCTTGGTGGGGAGGTACTAAAGTGATCCAGGAGTAGATCACTGGACAACGGTCAAGAATATCCTGAAGTACCTGAAAAGGACCAAGGACATGTTTCTCGTTTATGGAGGTGACAAAGAGCTCGTCGTAAAGGGTTACGTCGATGCTAGCTTTGACACAGATCCAGATGACTCTAAGTCACAATCTGGATACGTATTTATTCTTAATGGTGGAGCGGTCAGTTGGTGCAGTTCCAAGCAGAGCGTCGTGGCGGGATCTACATGTGAGGCGGAATACATAGCTGCTTCCGAAGCAGCACATGAAGGAGTCTGGATGAAGGAGTTCATATCCGATCTAGGTGTCATACCTAGTGCATCGGGTCCAATGACTGTCTTATGTGACAACACTGGAGTAATTGCTATAGCAAAGGAGCCCAGGTTTCACAAGAGAACCAAGCATATAAAGCGTCGCTTCAACTCCATTCGGAATTTGATTAATGATGGAGACATAGAGATTTGCAAAGTACACACGGATCTGAATGTGGCAGACCCGTTGACTAAACCTCTTCCATGAGCAAAACATGATCAGCACCAGAATGCGATGGGTGTTAGATTCATTAAAATGTAATTGACTCTAGTGCAAGTGGGAGACTGTTGGAAATATGCCCTAGAGGCAATTAATAAAGTGTTTATTATTATCATATTTCCCCGTTCATGATAATGGTTTATTATTCATGCTAGAATTATATTGACCGGAAACTTAATACATGTGTGAATAGATAAACAAATACTGAGTCCCTAGTAAGCCTCTACTAGACTAGCTCGTTGATCAAAAGATGGTCAAGATTTCCTGACCATGGACATGAGTTGTCATTTGATAACGGGATCACATCATTAGGAGAATGATGTGATGGACTTGACCCAACCGTCAGCATAGCATATGATCGTTCAGTTTAATGCTATTGCTTTCACTATGTCAAATACACGTTCCTCTGACCATGAGATCATGCAACTCCCGGATACCGTAGGAATACTTTGGGTGTATCAAACGTCACAACGTAACTGGGTGATTATAAAGGTGCACTACAGGTATCTCCGAAAGTGTTTGTTGAGTTGGCATGGATCAAGATGGGGATTTGTCACTCCAACTATCGGAGAGGTATCTCTGGGCCCTCTCGGTAATACAGCATCACAGAAGCCTTGCAAGCACCGTGACTAAAGAGTTAGTTGCAAGATGATGTATTACGGAACGAGTAAAGAGACTTGCCGGTAACGAGATTGAACTAGGTATTGGATACCGACGATCGAATCTCGGGCAAGTAACATACCGCCGGACAAAGGGAACAACGTATGTTGTCATATGAGGTTCACCGATAAAGATCTTCGTGGAATATGTAGGAACCAATATGAGCATCCAAGTTCCGCTGTTGATTATTGACTAGAGAGTCGTCTCGGTCATGTCTACATCATTCCCGAACCCGTAGGGTCCGCACACTTAAGGTTCGATGACGATTTAGTATTATATGAGTTATGTGATTGGTGGCCGAAGTTTGTTCGAAGTCCCGGATGAGATCACGGACATGACGAGGAGTCTCGAAATGGCCGAGAGGTAAAGATTCATATATTGGAAGGCTATATTCGGACGTCGGAAAGGTTCCGAGTGATTCGGGTATTTTTCGGAGTACCGGGGAGTTACGGGAATTCACCGGGAGAAGTAATGGGCCTTATTGGGCCATACGGGAAAAGGAGAGGCAGGCCACGTGAGGAGGCGCGCGCCCCCCCCTTGCCCAAACCGAATTGGACTAGGGGAGGGGGCGCAGCCCCCTCTTTCCTTTCCCTCTCCCTTCCCCCTTTCCTACTCCGTATGGGAGGTGGAATCCTACTAGGACTAAGGGGTCCTAGTAGGACTCCCCACACTTGGCGCACCCCTAGGGGGCCGGCCTCCTCCCTCTCATCCTTTATATACGGGGGCAAGGGGGCACCCCAAAGTACACAATTGTCCAAAAGCCGTGTGCGGTGCCCCGATCTCCGTTTTCCACCTCGGTCATATTTTCGGAGAGCTTAGGCGAAGCCTTGCCGGAATCACTTCACCGTCACCATCGCCACGCCGTCGTGCTGACGGAACTCATCTACTACCTCGACGTCTTGCTGGATCAAGAAGGCGAGGAACGTCACCGAGCTGCACGTGTGTAGAACTCGAAGGTGCCGTACGTTCGGTACTCGATCGGTGGAGCTCGAAGGATTGTTCGACTACATCAACCGCGTTGTGAGACGCTTCCACTAACGGTCTACGAGGGTACGTAGACACACTCTCCCCTCTCGTAGCGATGCATCTCCATGGATAGATCTTGCGTGAGCGTAGGAATTTTTTTGAAATTCATGCTCCGTTCCCCAACATAAAGAGCTCTGAGGACGATCTGAGCCTGGTGAACAAGAGGTTCGACGAGGCGCAAGGTAAGGCCGAGTTGTGATAGTGAATACAGCCGTAGATTTGAAGCGGTGTTCGATGTATCCTAACGGAGATAACCGATTGAACTGCAGCCGCCGCCGCGGAGGTCGAAAGCCTCAAGGCCGCACTGAGGATAGCTCAGGCGGACGCGGCGACACAAAAGTCGGCAGCCGAACAGGCAGCTGCCGAGCTGGCGGCGCTGAGAACCACAAGTGAAAAGCACGAGGCCAGGGTGCTGGAAGTGCAGCAGGAGCTCGGGGATGCCGTCACAAGATGTGAGGCCCTTGAGCAAAAGAATAAGAAGCAGGCCGCCGAGCTGACCTCGTTAGCAGCGGTGGCTAAGGAAGCACGGACAGAGGCGCGCGGTTACCAAGAAGAGCTCCGCCAAGTCAGGCTGATCGCGGACGGTAAGCCGTACTTGTTACAATGTATCTTTGGAGGTAACAGGTTCGCGTTGCTCACGCGGGTATGGCGTTCCACAGGCGCCTTTGCGGACCTCCCGAAGAGTGCGGCGGATGCGGCGAGGTTCTTCGCCGGCCAGGAGGGTTGGGCCGAGCAGAGGCTTTTCTAGGCGCAATTTCAAGCGCCCGAACACCCTCCCCTCCTCAACAACCAGATGAAACAGCTAATGGAGCTGCATCGGATGGCGGAGCCGGTGATGAAGGACCTTTGCGTCAAACTATGGCCGTCGGAGCCGCTGCCGAGCAGCTACTTCGGTCTGGTGCGGAGGCTGTTCGGCGCTCTTGCTCAGGTCGATGCCTGGAAGCACTCCACATGTATCGAGGGTGCTCGGATGGCCTTCGGCAAGACAATGGTACACTGGCCGAAGCTAAAACCCGCTGAGATAGCCACCGGACCTCCGCCGCCAGGGAAAGAGCATAGGCGTCCCGAGCAGTACTTTCCAGCCGTGATGGACGGTGCTCGGGCAGTAGATGCCCAATGCCCAAAAGATGTAATTTATGAGTAGTTGTAGTTTCCTTGTAACCAAGGAGTTGAAACTTTTGCTTTATTGTAGTGCAAATGATCGGCTATGGATATAGTGCCGGATTAATTTTGACTCCTGTGCGGCCGATTTGAAACTGAAAGTTACCAGTCATCGGCTTCAGCCCCCTGGCAGATACTGCATGGGGTGTTTTCTCATAATACGTGAACCCTTAGTCGACGTCTCAGTGCCCGGGGGCGGTTGTATGTACGGAAAACCAGGCAATCAGACTATGTGGTTTTAGTGCTTTCACTTAGCCAAAGGAGCTTGACGGTGGGGGCCGGTGACGAGCCCCCGGTGTTTGTGATATTCGGACGAGCCGCGGTTGATACCATCATCACATGGTTTCTGTGACAGAGAACCCTTCGTATGACACGGACTAACCTCCAACGATTTTAGGCTAACGCCAGTCATCGGATCGCCGACCAGTTCTCGCTTATTGGGACAGTCAGTTTTCGGCTTTCTCCACTGAGGTACTTAACCAGGCGAGCTAGAAGTACAATCGCAGTGGTTCTCCCTTTACCCTCTTAGCCGAACAGTGCGGAACGTAAGAGGGTAAACACAGGAGCCGGGCAACCCAACTATTGACCAAAGACGCAATTCGGAACTGATTCATATAATGCAATATCCGTGACACTAAGCACATGAAAAGAGAAGTGCCGGTATTAAGTTTTAAGGCAAGATCTATGGTCGAGCCCCCGGTCTATTAGCCGGTTTAAAATAAATGTATCGTGATAGTTTACTTCGGCGGAAAAAGGCGGAAAGGAATATGCAACGTGAATGACTGCACGAGTATACCATAATAAAGTGATCTTTACTTCCTTTGAATGTGTGACGTCCAACCGTACAATCCGTATTGCCTAAGTAGCTTAAATAGATACTTTAAAGGAATGTATATATTGAGAGTAAAGGTTTACACAGGGATTCCATGAGTGGTTTGACGTCCCTACTACGCCCTGCTGCACGTCTGCGCCTTTGCTCGTCAAGAAGCTGTCGTGGAAGCGAAGCTGTCCGCCGTGTATTCGGCGGAAGAAGTAATCTTTGACGGGCGAGCCCTTGAAAAAGGGTTTTGAGAAGTCGCCGTGGTATATCAGCTGGACGCTGATCGGGCCCTAGATGGTGCCCATTGTTGATGTCGATTTGAAGACATTTGGTGGCCATTGGTCGGTCGAACCGAGCTCTGGACCTTTTGTTTGTTGTGTCCCCACAACTGCCCATGGAATTTTGAGTGCGAAATTGTGCACACGAGGTACGTATTTCGCGACTAGGTGGGCCGTGCTGTGGGGCGCGTATCCCTATTTGGGTGGAGCATGGGAGCGCACCGGGACCGAGGCTGCAGCTCGGGAGCGCTTGCATGTGTCCAGTGTCTTGACAGTGGACTGGGATTGCGACGCCTCTTCGGCAGCTTGGACTTCGGCGGCGAGAGCCGCAGTGTGTTCCTCTGTTCGGAGCGAGCGCTCGGTATTACCGTTAATGGTAATAACGCCCCTTGGTCCTGGCATCTTCAGCTTCAGGTACGCATAGTGCGGGACGGCGTTAAAGCGAGCGAAGGCGGTCCGTCCGAGGAGTGCGTGATAACCACTGCGGAAAGGAACGATATCGAAGATCAAGTCCTCGGCGCGGAAGTTGTCGGGCGAGCCGAAGACTACTTCCAAAGTCACGGATCCCGAGCAGCGTGCCTCGACACCAGGTATTACACCTTTAAAGGTGGTGTTGCTGGGTTTGATCCTTGACGGGTCGATCCCCATCTTCCTCACTGTATCTACGTAAAGCAGGTTAAGACTGCTACCTCCGTCCATCAGGACTCTAGTGAGGTGAAATCCGTCCACGATGGGGTCGAGTACCAGAGCCGCCGTTCCTCCATGGCGTATACTGGTCGGATGATCTCGACGGTCGAAAGTGATCGGGCAAGCCGACCAAGGGTTGAATTTCGGGGCTACCGGCTCTAAGGCGTAAACATCCCGAAGTGCGCGTTTCCGCTCCTTCTTTGGTATATGCGTGACGTAGATCATGTTCACGGTTTTGACCTTCGGAGGGAACTGTTTTTGGCCTCCATTGTTCGGCCCGCGAGGTTCGTCGTCGTCCTCACTGCGGGGGCCCTTGCCCTGTTCTTCGGCTGTGGCCTTGCCGGCCTGCTTGATTACCCAACAGTGACGGTTGGTGTGGTTAGCTGGCTTGTCGGGGGTGCCGTGAATCTGGCAGGGCCTATCCAATATTCTGTCCAGCGCAGATGGGCCATCTTGGTTCCCTTTAGAGGGTTTTCTCCGCTGTCCCGATTTCGAGCCGCTGAATCCGGTGTTCACCGCTGCGTCATCGGCTTCACCGCCGTTGTTTGAGTGTCGGCGCTTGTTGTTCTTATTGCGCCGGGGTTTGCCATTCCCGTCCCGGGTCTCTGAAGTACCGGGGTCTTCAGGGTGGTTGCTTCGACGAGCTAACCAGCTATCCTCACCCGCGCAAAAGCGGGTCATGAGAGAAGTAAGGGCCGACATTGTTCTTGGCTTGTCTTGGCCGAGCTGGCGAGCGAGCCACTCGTCCCTGATACTGTGTTTGAATGCCGCAATTGCTTCAGCGTCCGGACAGTCGACGATCTGGTTCTTCTTGGTCAAGAACCGGTTCCAGAATTGCCGGGCTGACTCTTCGGGCTGTTGGATAACATGGCTCAGGTCATCGGCGTCCGGTGGTCGAACGTAGGTGCCCTGAAAGTTAGCTCGGAATGCATCTTCGAGTTCTTCCCAGCTCCCGATGGAGTTTTCGGGTAGGCTGTTCAGCCAATGCCTGGCCGGTCCCTTAAGTTTCAGTGGTAAGTACTTGATAGCATGGAGATCATCTCCTCGAGCCATATGAATGTGGAGAAGAAAATCCGCAATCCACACAGCTGGGTCAGTTGTCCCATCGTAGGATTCTATATTAACGGGTTTAAACCCCTCGGGGAACTGATGCTGCATCACCTCGTCAGTAAAACACATTGGGTGTGCGGCGCCCCTGGCCCGGGCCGCGTCGCGCCGAAGATCAGTTGTCATCCGGGCATGGTGCTGATCCCGAGCCCTGTCGTTTCTATCGCGCCAGGCCTGGTATCCGTCCCGTCCAGCGGGTGCGTATCCTGTGGGTCCATAGATGGACCTCGACTGAATCGCTCGTGTGTTCAGGTCGTGGCGCAGATCGTATTGGTCATCCGGTTGAACCGGGTCTTTGCCTGCTCGGTGAGAAGGCACGAGTGGGTATTCGGCTTCCCTGGCCATCCTATCCCGTCCTCGAGGGGGCACGGGTGGGAGTTTGGCTTCTCCGGCCGCTCTATTTCGTCCTCGAGGGGGCGCGGGTGGGTATTCAGCTTCTCCAGCCGTTCTATCTCGTCCTCGAGGGGGCGCGGGTGGGAGCTCGGCTTCCACAGCCGGCCTATCTCGCCCTCGAGGGGGCCGGTCGGGCTGGTCTGCGTAAGTTCGTCTGGGAGGTACGGGCTCGAAGGCCTCATCCTCGAAGTCTGGAAGGAGGCGCTTCCGCGGATAACTCCTATATTGGCCCTGACGTTGATCGTCGAGGCCTTCTTCGGCGGCTAGGACCATCGTCCATCTATCGTTGAGTGTATCCTGCTCGGCCCTGAGCTGTTGTTGTTTCATCTTTAAGTTTCGGGCAGTGGCAATGAGTTGCCGTTTGAATGTTTCTTGTGCCAGGGGATCCTCTGGGACGATAAAGTCCTCGGGTCCGAGGCTATCTTCCTCTTCGGATGGGGGGAGGTAATTACTGTCCTCAGAATCATCGAGGTCCTCGGGGTCACCCTGGTCCTCATGCCCTTCAGGGGAGTCAGGTCGTTGCTCGGGCGTGTTGTCGCCGAGCTCCCCCAAATTATCCGGAGTCTCGTTAGCTCCGGTGTCGTTTGTGTCTGTGTGATTTTCCTTGCCCTTCCCCCACCCTCTGGCTCGCCGTCGTCGGCGTTTGGGCGGGTCTTCGGTGGTGTCGTCGCCGCCTTTGTTGGTTGTGTCACTGTCCTTCACGGGGGTGTCAACCATGTAGACGTCATAAGTGGAGGTTACGGTCCACTTTCCGGTATTTGTAGTGGCAAGGAAGGTGTCCGTGGAGGGCAGGACGTCCATGTCCTCGTCCATGTAGTCAGCCTCCTCGGAGGCGTAGTCCAGCGTGTCGGTTAAATCTTCGACAATGGCTACCAAGTGGGTGGTGGGTAGGACGCAAAATTCCCCGCGGCCGGCATCCTGTCCGACCTGCTCCTGGTCCGAGGACGGGCCGTCCGCGATATTCATCATCTGGATCCGGTCCAGCATCTCGCTTAAAATCGAGGGATCCACCGGATCTATGTTCGGACGGTCCCTGGAGTTGAGCTCCAGCGCGTCGTTAACGGGAGTGTGCTCGGCCAAGGGTGACCCCTGGTTCTCCGGCACCGGGGTTGAAGCCAAACTCAAGGTTAGGTCTGATCCGAGGCCCGCCCCGAGGACTGGGGCGGGGAAGGGATCCGAAGTCAAGGCCTCGGGGTTGGTGGGTTCCTCGGGTGAGGCCGAGAACCCAGTAAAGATCAAATCGCCTCGAGTGTCGGCGACGAACTGAAGGCCGCCGAACCTGATTTCCTGCTCGGGGGCGAAGTTGCCGACCTGGTCGAGGTGACCGGTCGGATCGGCATATAACACGATGCTGCCGAACGCGAAGAGCTGGCCGGGGACGAAGATGTCCCTGCTACGAACTCCGTCGCTGAAGAGAAGAGCTGTCCAAGGACGATGATATCCCCACTGCAGATTCCATTGCTGAAGAACTGTCTGGGGACGGCGAGCCATTGATCCTTGGCGACCCACGACGGGACTCTCAATGAAAGCACCAATGTCGGTACCAAAACCGGCAGATCTCGGGTAGGGGGTCCGAACTATGGGTCAAGGAGTCGATGGTAACAGAGAGCGTAGAGACAGCGATTTACCCAGGTTCGGGCCCTCTCGAGGAGGTAAAACCCTACGTCCTGCTTGATTGTATTGATGTGATTGTATGAAGGTTACAGAGTTGATCTACCTCGAGATCAGATGGGCTAAACCCTAGATTATGAGTCTTCTCCCTACGGACTAAACCTCCTGGTTTATATAGACACCAGGGGGGGCCTAGGGTTACATATGGTCGGTTATCATCAGGGATAAACATGCCGGTTACGCCATCTATTCTTTGGAAGAGACGCCAAGACTTCAGAGATTTCCTTCTATCATACGGGGTCGTCCACAATCCAGCCTTCCATCGACGTGTAGAGAGCGGCCCACCAATCCGGCACATGAGAGATAGGCCGGCAGCCCTCAGATACCTCTATACGTTTGGATTCCTTATAAAGCATCCAATGTTGTGGATTCGCAACCAATAAGTTGTGAATGCACTGGAGATCACCTGATCTTCTACTAGTGGCAGCCCTCCGAGATGAAGATCAACAATGGTTGATGTCTCTGCCTCATGAAAATATGTGAATCATATGACCGTGAGTTTTTAGGTATATCAAAGGGCAAGGGCACCAGAGAGGCACGAAGAGGGGCTGGTGGGCTCAAGCACCACCCCCCCTTCATACACAAAAATAACACCATAGAAACTCTGTTAAAAAGAACATCAATCCTTAATAGTTTGTATTCACTGGAGCAAGTTTTGAGAGTAAAAGTTATGTAAAAGTGTTTTAAAAAGTAGATACATTTAGGACATATCATAGTACTACAATTTTTTTTCTACCATGGCTTCTAACTTGTCTATCTCGAAAACTAAATTGTAATACAATGTATGAACGAAAGTGCTATTGTGAGCTCGAGCTCACATGAACTCGGATGAACTGTAAATTCCGAAAAAATAGTAAAAAAATTTCAGGAAAAATGATTTTTTTGGCAAGAAACACCGATGATTTTTCTACAAGTGCGCACATTTGATGATGGAATCACGTGCGTGCAAGTGTGGACGAAAAAAACAAAATCAATGCTCCAAAATGCTTCCAAAAACACACTTTTTAGAGCATCGAGTTTTCCCCAAACGTCCACGAATGTTATTTCATCACGAAAATTTGCACGCGTGTAGAAAAAAACATCAATGTTTCTTGCTTAAAAACATTTTTTATATTTCTCTACTCCTAATGGAGCAGTTGGTAGTCTCCGTTCCGGTTTTTTTTTCGTCCCACCTCCCACCTTCGTCTGGTTTTTTTCGTCCTGCTCCCACCACCACCACACCTCCATGCTGGACCAGTGAAAAAAGCCTCCGAAAAAAGACCGCCCGATGACCTACTCGCTCCCGTCCCGGCCCGATCCCTAGATGCACGCCCGCATCCCCTTTACCCTCCTCCCGCGAGCGGCCTTCCTCTGCTCCGCCGCATCCCTCATCCATCGATGTGGCCATGGCGGTCCGAAGCCGCTGGAGGTGCGCGACGTGGAGGATCTCCCGGCGTCCCGCCGCCGATCGCGCCACCCACTGCCTCCACCCTCCATCCGGCTCTACCACGACCGCCGCTTCAACGCGGAGGGGCCGGCGGCAAGAATCACTTCCTCGGCCACGTCCGCATCTACGGCTCCCAATTCTCGCGCCGCGGCGAGGAGGTCATCGTCTACATCCCGCTTGAGAAGGGCAGCCTGCTCAGCTGGATCCGCGGCGAGGTCGGGCTCAAGATTTCCTACTACGATGAGCCGGTGGTGCCCCCGCCGCCGGAGGACAGGCCGCCCGAGGGAGCAGACAACGCGCCGCCACCTGAGGTCCCCGAGCCGACGGAGGCTGCCGTGGAGGTGCAGCAGCCACAGGCGCAGCCTCCGGTCATCGTCATGGAGCAGCCTGCGTCGACCATCGTCGCCAACGATCGCCGACTACACCCCGTGCTAGCATCCACTGAGACCCAGGGCAAGGTCCGTTCATAGCCACTGCGCCTTGGCTCTGCCTGCGTCGGCCTGGGGAGCGGAAGCTAGCTGATTACGTCCGGTATGCACGTACATGATGCAACATGTTGGTCGTTTCCGGCTGAAAAGTAACATGTCTCTGGAACTTCTACAATTAGGTATGTTTACAACTGGGAAACTACTCTTGGAGGATTATTTTAGTATATTACCCTCGGTCCTATATTGTTTTGGTAGATTTGAATTGATCACATCAACGATGACCTTGGTAACTTTCCTTTACCTTAGTTTTAGTCTGTGAAGCATTTGTGGAAATATATATCGTATTGCTTTGCACACACTTAAATAATTATGTATGACATGCCGTTAAGATTTGGATTCCACGGTAAGTAATGTAGTATTTAGTCGATGCATATTCTACAGGTTACTATTATGTGTAGGGACGTCTATATAGTTGCATGAAGGAAACAAAATTTCCATATGGATGGCACTTATTTCTTCAAATATCTATACTGAATGTGCCATACTGCAACCTCTCATCTACACAGCAATGTCATTTCCTTTATTTGATAGCACAGGACTTTGGTGCTACGTTGGACAGGACAGGTTTTGTTGCTTCAACACATATACTAATTAACAGGAATACGCATCAGTTATGTAAACTGAATTTCAGTCTGAGCTCATGCTAAATCGACAGTAGGCTTTTAAATTTATTAGGACAGTGTACCTATAGTCTGTACCTTACTGAAATCATGCTTTTATATACTTTAGTGTCAAAATGAATCAAGCTTGAATGTGAAATCTTGGAGAGTATAGAACTCCATTCTTGCATGTTCAGATTGCTTTTGCAAACTCACGCTAGGTCACCAGGTGCGAGGTAAAATGATTTATTTTTACCTTGGCTTTTTTACAAATCCATTAGTTTTCATCAACCAGTCCAGCCTTCTTTACTATTATTGGGACATGTTAACTTGAGCTCACGTGCAAGTTACTATTAAGGGGAATTGCATTTCCTTAAAAAATCTCAACTACTTAAAAATGAATAGGCAAGTTGAACCGCTAAAATTTTATATGTATATTTAGACACATGCCTAAATGTATATTTTTACATGATTGGTGTTGAATAAATATGCATGCCCTGCAACGCACATGCTTTGACACCATATTACATGTTACACTCATAGGAGAAATGATTTTAAGCTCTTTATCTTTCTTTTCCACAAGGACCTTTCTCTGTTTTCCATAGTTTTTGATGGATTTTTTCAAGGCCCAGTGATTTGTTCCAGCACAACTGTACATCCATGACTTTTGGTTGTGTTCTATATCGATTACTTGTGAACTACACAACCGTTATATGTATGATATAATTTTGAAGGGCGAGTATAGTTCCTAACTATCTGAATGTTTCTTTTTGTACAATTAATGAATCATTTCCTATTCGTTTTGAAGAAATCTGTAGATAGCTTCAAGTTGAAGGGGCACCATCTTACTCACACAGAACAAAAGGATTTTGTTTGCCCACATCCAGGCTAAGGTAAGGTAGGGATTCACTAAGTTTCTATTTCATGACAACCTTTTTAATTCTAATTCTCAACATCAGGTCAAGTTTATAGTTGCAATATTCTTCTATCTAATGACGCTATCAATTCTACCCTACCTACTATGTTTCACTGATTTGATTATAGGAACTGGCATGCCAATTCTATCTAACTCAAGATGTTTTGTTGTTTGATTACATAAACTTAATGAAACTTCCTCTGACGGGATTCCAAACTTCTTATGGACCTGTTTATTGATATTTGATAGATACACCCTCTGTAAAGAAATATAAGAGTGTTTAGATCACTACTTTAGTATCATTTTAAGAATCGTGATGTGATATTTGCCTTTCATTTGTTTCATGGATCTTTGTTGCAGTTCAACAACCTTGAAGACGGATACTTCTCCTTCCTCAAGAGCGTGGTTGCCGTAGTCATCGCTGGAACAAGAGGATCGAAGTTGAAGACTCATCAACATTTACTTCTTGCTGTAATATGTCCGATATTTTTCTGGTTGCCAAGCATTTACTCTAATTACTAATATCCTTATTTTAACAAGGGGCACCAATAATCAACACATGTTTCATTTAGTAGGCAGTACGATGTAATTAATTCACTTTCAGCTTCTCAGGTGGAAATCTTGCAGATCCTGCAAACCCTGACCAAGCTACAGAGAACCAAGAAGCAGGAGCAGAAGCTGGTAACGAGAACCAGCAAGTGTCAGAAGGGAGAAGGAAACCAACGCAGCTAGCTCGACAGCATCTTGAAAGAGGTCCTGCTGGTTGTTGTAGGGTTTGTCGCATCACGACGTCCTAAATGTCTTGTTTCAAGGTGTTCCTCAAGTTTTTGCTCCTATATGTTAGTTTTTTGGTGCAACAGATAAATGAATTACGTGCCATCTTTTACAGTATTTTCATCTAAATATGTTGTTGTATCTGTAGCAAGTCCAGTTTAGAAATTTTCAAATACATCTTTGTGATCCTTTATATGACATAAAGCTTTGAAGCGTTTGTATTTGCACTTTCTGTATTATTATAAAATGACATTATGCTTCTTATGATTTCTTTCCTTATAGAAAAAATGATTTTGGATTTAGAACCACATGAATGCCTGTCAATAAATATATCTTTTTGTTATGTAGCTATAGTGTGAAAGAAAGGCAGTGATTCCTGATGGTATATGACAACTGAGGAACTTCTTCCAGATAAATATCATGATGAGTCAGTTTTTTCCCGTACGCGAGGAGACATTCTTAACTACTTCTTTTTGATAATTAAGTTGTAACGATGTTTCTCTTTAAAAACAATCCATATGACATCGGTTATAGGTATTTTCTACCTTGTAGATTGACCTTCACTATATGGTAGCTGTTTTTCTCATAAATGTTGTTTATCCTCTTTGCAATTCCCTTTACTTTCCAAACATGTTGTTCTTGAAATGTTTTTCTCCTTAATGTAGCTTTTGGGATATGGAGGCCAAACCTGCACTTTTTGGTGATTTGATTGAATTAGATTAGCACAGGAGCGTGTAGTATATTGCAGATTCTGCCACCTTAAATTGATACTGCTGTTATCCTAAGGTTTCAAGGGGTGATGAGTGATGAATGACGACCCACTACTTTGTCTTTTTAGGTTTAAAAAATAAGATAAGAAGAGTGGAAATCGCACTTTAGGGGAGCAAACAGAACACCACATATTGATCATGTCATGACACGTGCTACTATTATGTTTTATTAACAAATCATCATCTCTCTCTGTCTTCCTTTCTACAAATTGTATAGTGTTGGAGGATCTGGAATTGGCATCAGAAGCAAACCAAGGGTATGTGTTTGATATCATCATGCTAATCACAATAGTTTACGTTTTTGCTCTTGCTGAGATGTTTTTGCACATTATCATGCTTTAACCAATAGCCATGGCTATTCTTTTCATGCATACGTGATAAACTAAATTATGTTACTTGGCCATTGAGTTGATAATTATAGTGGTTCCAGTTTTTCAGTCAAACATGCGGACATAGTTCATTAATGTTTGTCCTTATGCATATATTCTTGCAAGCACTAGGTTTTTTATCGTTCATAAGAAAGTTGATATTAAGGAGTATTTTATGAGCAATCAATACCTTTGGACTGTAAGACTAAAGTAGGTTTAAGTTGGTACTTGGGTGGCACGAGAGTTATGAGTTAAGGGTAGAATAAGATATCTAAGTTTAATTTAGAAATGAGCAAGTTGCATTTGGGTGATTTTTTTTTCTCCGTAGCAATGCATGGGAATTCAATTATGTATGATCTATATATCGTTATCTCTACTATCAAAGAGGAGTATGTAGGTTGTTTCGTTCGCTTCCCTTCCTTTCGATCATTTCGTTGGTTTCATCTCCACTTTCCCACCTCAATCCACCTTCACAAGCTACTCATGTCCTCTCCTCTCGATGTTATGTACTAGACTCCCTTGTGCATACGGTTTCTCTATTGTGGAGGTTGCGCCGCCGCCGCAAAATTCCTCCTCCCATGCTTGACCTATCGTCCACCTTCATGGTGGTGGTGGATCGACATGAACACAGGGGAAGGGATTAGGGCTGAGAGCGGGGCGGTTGGCGGGGGATTCCTCCTTGGCGGTCCGTGGGGAAGTACGGTGTGAAGGAAAGAGGGTGACATGGCAAAAGTGAGGTGGGCGTCAACCGGTTTTAGGGAAACTGAGCGGGAAGGAGAGGGTCCGGCAGGAAAAGGGAAGGGTGCGTCGTGGCGTGGCATTTTTGTGTTGGGACCACTTGTTGGAGATAACATGACGGATAGTCCGGACAAACACATTTCTCCCCCACATATGGGCTGGATTTAGGGGAGCCCTGACTACTCAATAGGTTGGATTTTAGGGAGCCCGTTTGATGTCCGAACACGCCCAAACGTATGAGGAGAAATAAACTTCGACATTGGATATGACCTTAATCATTTGTTTGATTAATTTATATGCATTTGTAGCCCGTAGCAACGCACGGGCGTTCTACTAGTACTACACATGTATACAAGATCATGCCCCCCCCCCCCCCCCCCCCCCCCGCGGCCTGGGCCCTGGGTCATCGCCCGTTTGGCCATACATTAGGGCCGGCCCTGGTTGGTATCTGTCGTGTTTCGATTATGGTCAGATTGTGCCCCACATCGGCGTAGGCATTAGCACGCTTGACATTATCTGCAATAGTAGATTTGGGGTCTCAGCAAATGCCTTCACCTTGACTTATACGGGTCATTTTTTATGAAAATAATCAGATCTATTATAAAAGTTCATCAGAAGTACAAAACATCTCAAACATAATAAAAATTACATCGGGATTTCAAGACCACCGAACAACCACTACTGCCGCCAGAACGAGCTGTCGACGCGCCGTTGTCGCCGCTCCCCTACCGGAGCCGGCTTGACCTTGTCGATGACAGCCGGGAAGTCTTCGTGGACGTGTCCCTAAGGACCAACACCCTAAAGCCGCGAACGTCGCCGTTGAACCCTTGCATAGATCTGAAGCACCTCACATCAAATCTCGCCACACGACGAGAAACCCTAACCTCACCGCCCCAAGGAGACCGCAGGAATCTACACCGGGGCTCCATCGACTACGTCCAGATGGACGGCGTCAAGGAGGATCGGAGTCCGGAAGACAAACTCTAAGAAGAAATGTCGTCATCCTATACGGGTCCTTTTCTTTCTTTTTTGGCAAATTTTAGCATGGTCCCTCTTACCTCCCCTTTTGACATGAGAGGTAAGAGTATATAATCGATCTGAGCCATTGATTTGATTAAGTAGTGGTCTGATTAACTCTTACCTTCTTACCTCCCATGTGAAAAGAGGGAGTAAGAGGGAGCATGTTAAAATAACTCTTCTTTTTTTCCCTTGTTGAGGTGTACATGCTAATCATACAGAGGCCAGCTGTGCAGTCGTTATCTTTTTAAAACACAACAACTGCTCAGCTGGCCTCATAATTTTATTAGTAATTTAATTTACATGCAGCTATACTTCATTGACTTTCAAATTGTATAACCCCTCCGTCCGTATTTATTAGTCCCCTTGTTGAGGCGCATGGTTTCACCCTGGCTTGTTTAAAATTCATATTGTTCAGCGTACGTAGATGGATCGATGCATATGCAGCAGGATAGCGAGGCCTTCCATTTAAGACCGTCCGAAAGCCAAGCGAAATTCATATATAGTTCCGGCATGCCGTTGATCGAGCTCCTCGCCAGGGTGAAAAGTCTACTCCAAATCACAATCATTCTACACATGCCACTAGCAGAAAACAGAAAGGTAAATAATACATCATGTCAACATCGGCGAGATCTCATACGCCAAACCAGTTCATATACCAGTCTCCGTATCTATCTGTCTAGCGATTTTGTGACGAAACCATGCACGAGGCTCGTTCCGATTGCATGCGTTTGATTTCAGCTGGATCGTCTATTGGATCCAGTTGACAATCGTCGTGTCATGAAAGCGAAGAAAGGAGGATATATCGGTGCGTCTCGATCTGGTGCTCATCACTGGGTTAATATGACTGCCCGGCGGCTAATTAAAGTATCAGTAAGATCAGTAGACTGGGTACCACTACGTACCAGTGTCAGCTGTGTTCCAGCTTGAACCACATGCGTGGCCGATGGCCGGTGGAGATCTTGTTTGTGGTTGGTTAATCACTTGACTTATCTTATCATATGTGCACAGCATAGCGACTCTCAAGTTAGATATGCAGGTCGTTTCTGGATGACTTTGATTTGGTGGTGTGTCTCAGGCAACGGTCTCGAGATCTGGGGTGAAAGAACTTATTGGTTATATTTAGCAATGGCGATGTTTATTGTGTGGTTATCTTGTTGAAGACATTGTATAGATTTGCTTAGACTTGTTCTTCAGGATGAAAACCAATGATCTATCCTTTTGTTGTTGGATTCGGCAACGGCAGCGTTTGAGCATCGTTTCCTTTCTGAAGACGTTGCTGTTGGAGAATCCTTCTCATGGTACTGGTGAGCCAGGTGAGGTCAAGTCATTGTTGGTGTGGATATGATTGCTGCTATAGATTGTTGATCATTAATTTGATTTTTTTTGAAGTTTTATTTCTTCTTTTTACTTCATGCGGCATATTTTCGGTCTTGTTTGGCTTGGCTGAGAATTGACGTAAGAAGCGTGCTAGTGCTACTCCCTCTAAATCCACCATAATTAATATGGGTCGGAGGGAGTGCCTTTCTTTAGGGGTCGCGTGTAGAAAAATGCTGCCCTTCCACCACTGCCGCCGCCACCGCGACGGAACGATGGCAACCAGCCCGACCAAGACGCTGGGGGCTATCAAGAGCCCCGCAGAGTGGCCTGCATCCTAGGCGGAGCTCAGGCGGCAACCAGCCCGACCAAGACGCCGGGGGCTATCAAGAGCCCCGCGGAGTGGCCTGCATCCTAGGCGGAGCTCAGGCTCCCACATCCAACCGCCACTTCAAGCTGTTCTCTCGCTAGGTGAACGCTGCCCTCCCGAGGCCTGAGGCTTCTCGCCCCCTCAAGTGGTCCCAATACGCCATCACCTTCGACTGCAACGATCACCCCAAGTCTTCAAGCGCTGCTGGCACGGTCTCCATGCTGTGCACCCCTACCATCAGCAACGTCGCCGTCACCAAGACACTCATTGACGAAGGCGCCGGCCTCAATGTGATCTCCATCGAGACCTTCGAGCAGCTCCAAGTGCCTTACGACCAGCTGATGCCAACCAGGCCCTTCTCCGGAGTGACTGATGGCTCCACCATTCCTCTGGGCTAAGTGCGTCTCCCCGTCACCTTCGGCACTCGCAAGAACTACCATACTGAGCTCATCGACTTCGACGTGGCGCACATCGGCCTGCCGTACAACGCCATCTTGGGCTACCCAGCTCTCGCCAAGTTCATGGCGGCAACTCACCACGCCTACAACGTCCTCAAGATGCTGGGCTGCAGCGGCATCATCACCGTCTGCTGCGACGAGAAGGACGCGGTCCGTTCCCTTGAGAGCGCAAAATAAGGACTTAATAATGTGGATTGTATAGAGTTTTTTTGTTTGTTTGCTGGTAATATATAGAGTTGGAGAAGCTAAAAAAACTCTTTGAAAAATTGAGCATTGTGCAAGGATTCCGAGTTTCGAAAGGTTGGCTAGCTTAGAGATAGACCAGGGAGGTCAAGTCAACCATACATTTTCGTTGCAACCTCCGCCAGTGGCACTCCGCTGGCTTTAAAACTTCCCTTGTCACGAGCAGCAGCTAACACATCGATCCTCATCATGCAAGCACGAGGCTAAACCTCCAAGAAAAACAAAATGGCGATCTCCCTGCTGCCCTCGCAGCTCCTCCCTCAGGTCCAGCTGCCCCAACAATGGCAGCAGCTCCTCCTCGGCCTCGGCCTCCTGCTGCCTATCCTGGTTCTGATAGTGAGGCGCAGGAAAGGGCTCAAGCTGCCGCCGGGACCAGCGCGGCTGCCGGTGCTAGGCAACCTGCACCAGCTGGGCTCGCTTCCGCACCGGAGCCTGCGGGAGCTGGCGCGGCGGTACGGTCCCGTGATGCTGCTGCGGCTTGGCGCGACGCACATGCTGGTGGTGTCGTCGGCGTCGGCGGCGCGTGAGGTGCTGAAGGAGCACGACGCCGACTGCTGCAGCCGGCCGGCGTGCCCTGGGCCGAAGCGGCTGTCGTACGGGTTCAAGAACATGGCGTTCGCTCCCTACGGCGAGCACTGGCGCGAGATGCGCAAGATCTTCATCGTGGAGCTCCTCAGCATGCGCCGCGTCAAGGCCGCGTGGGGCGCTCGCCAGGAGCAGGTGGACAAGCTCATGGCCGCCCTGGCCCCCAGTGAGCCGGTGGCGCTCGGCGAGCACATCTTCGCGTTCACCGACGGCATCATCGGCACGGTGGCGCTCGGGAACGTCTACGGCGCGGACATGCTGGCGCGCAAGAAGCACTTCCAGCACGTGCTTGACGAGGCCATGGACATGCTGGCCACCTTCTCCGCCGAGGACTTCTTCCCCAACGCCGCCGGTCGCCTCGTCGACCGCCTCACCGGCCTCGTCGCCCGCCGTGACCGGCTCTTCAGCAGCCTCGACGACTTCTTCGAGACGGTCATCGAGCAGCACTTGGACCCCGCGTGGCCGAAGCCGGAGAACGGCGGCGACCTCGTCGACGTCCTCATCGACCTCTGGAAGCAGGAGCACCGTGGCTTCACCAAGGACCACGTCAAGGCCATCATCATGGTATATCCTCCGGCCTGTCCTGTCCTGAGTCCCGATTCCAATAGAAAATTTCTACTACTAATTGACACTGATCGGCTCGCCGGCCGGCCGGCCGCACTTAATTGTCTGCTCTCATACTCTAATCATTGGAATTTAGGACACTTTCGTGGGTGGCATCGACACGAGCTCGGTGACGATCCTGTGGGCGATGTCGGAGCTGATCCGGAACCCGCGGGTGCTGAAGAAGGTGCAGGAAGAGACCAGGGAGGCGGTGGGCGAGCCGCGCGCCCGGGTGCAGCCGGACGACCTGCCCAAGCTGAACTACCTCAAGATGGTCCTCAAGGAGACCCTGAGGCTGTACCCGCCGGCGACGCTGCTGCTGCCGCGGGAGACGATGCGGCACGTCAAGATCGGCGGCTACGACGTGCCGGCGGGGACGAGGGTCGCCGTCAACGCGTGGGCCCTCGGGAGGGACCCGGCGAGCTGGGGCGAGGACGCGGACGAGTTCAACCCGGACAGGTTCGAGGCCGGAGCGAGGCACGGCGAGGTGGACCTCCACGGCGCGCACTTTGAGCTGGTGCCGTTCGGCGCCGGGCGGCGGATCTGCCCGGGCATGGCAATGGCGCTGATGAACGTGGAGTTCGCGCTGGCCAACCTGCTGTGCGGCTTCGACTGGGCGCTGCCGGAGGGGACGAAGGCGGAGGACCTGTGCATGGAGGAGGCCGGCGGGCTCACCTTCCACCGCAAGACGCCGCTCGTGCTCGTGCCCACCCCGTACGTACCGCCGTCCGCCGCTTAATTAATGCTGCATCAACTCCGGCAGCTGCGTGATCGAAAGTTCAAAACCAGCCAATCAGTTTGTCGCTGGCCCGGTTTGCCCGTAGGCAGAATATCCCAACGACGGCTCAGTTTCAGCGTGCTTTATCCTAGTGCAAGTATTTTGTTTGTTTGTTTGTTTGTACTTGTCTCGACCTCTAGGGCAAAATGTATTGAAGGAATAAAAGTGGCAGCTATTTTGTCTGGGCCTACTTAATTATACTACTGTACGACGTATCCTGTCCCTGTCCATGGCTGGCGAAATGAACTCTATCTTGGTTCGGTTTTGCCGGCCAGAGATGGAATATTGGTAAGAGAAGCTCATGATCCATTGGTAAACTGGCAATCCGGGAGCACCCAGCTGAGCATGTGTTCAAAATGTGCTGCTTCGTGCAGCTCTGGATGCCTTGAGCGAGGAGAGGGACTGAGAGCATCTACAACCGAATTTGTCTCTATTTTGCCCCCTCTATATGTTCACGGACGTGCTCGCGGTCAGCGCCTGCTCACTGCACATTTCTTCACGTCCGCAGTAATCTCCTCATATCTGAATTTTTAAATCCATGCAACCACATGCAACTTAATCAAAAAAGTGCGTAGATAAATTAAACATAGCATAGATCATAGGTTGAACATTGCGTATATCAGACATAGCAAGTTTAATTACAACCGGACATAGCATAGCAAGTTTACAAAAGATCGTTCATCGAGTACTATGATAGTTAAAAAAAAGTAGATGATGAAGAGGCACCGGACTTCACCACTTCCTTGTCGGTCCATTCCCCTTAGGATCTCTGGAGCTGCGGCAATACCCCTCGGCGTATGCGTCAGCAGCCGGAGGGGCGTCGCCGTCGGTGGTGGTGCCGCGTCATTGGAGGAGGACGAGGATGAGAAGGGGAGGTCGGCAAGACGACCAGTGGCGCGGGCCTGCTCCTTGGCGAGGCACCGAGCCTTGGCCGCCCTTGCCGCGCGCGCCGCTTGGTCTCTTCGATACCTATCCGCAATGTCTTGCATTTTTCTGGCATTGACGACACGACACGATTGCCGATTCATCGGTTCGATTGCCCAGCTTTTTAAACTATGCATGTACGGCACGCATTACGAGCTGGTGCCGGCACCTGGCGGCGGATCTGCCCGGGCATGACAATGGCGCTGATGAATGTGGAGTTCGCGCTTGCCAACCTGTTGTGCGGCTTCGACTGGGCGCTGCCGGAGGGGACGAAGGCGGAGGACCTGGGCATGGAGGAGGCCGGCGGGCTCACCTTCCACCGCAAGACGTCGCTCGTGCTCGTGCCAACCCCGTACGCACCACCGTCCACCGCTTAATTAATTAAGCGTCAACTCCCGCAGCTGCGTGCTCTGAAGCGGCCAATGGGTTTGTCGTTGGCAAGGTTTAGAGCATCTCTAGCACATCCCGCAAACCGGGCCATCCGACAAAATAACCGCCGGTTTGCGGGACGGAGGGGCTTTGGCTGGCCTGAATAGATCCCGCTAATTCGGCCGTCCCCGGAATTATTTTTGTGGGATCCCGAATCCGCGGGCTCATTTTCTTCATATCTACGGGATTTCACTCGCTTTTGCCGGCTACCCTTTCCTTTGGCGCGAACCAACTTCCGGCCACTTCAGTTCCCGCCTCCCGCGTCGCCGCCGGCTCCAATGTCGCCTCCGACCTCGCCGTCCGGCCTCGCGGCGCCGGAATTCGATCAGATGGAGTACCCGCCGTCCCCGGGTGCCCCATATCATGCGCCGCCACCTCCACCGCCGCCGCTCCGTCCGCCCGCGCCTCCCACGACCCCAACTCCTTCCGCCGCCACCATCAAGAGGAAGCGGCAGGGGAAGCACCTCATCCAAGGCGGCGCAGCCGGCGCGGCACCATCGACTTTCGGCCCCGCTCCGATTCCACCCGTCAAGGCCGCGGGCGCGAGGAAGAAGACCCCCTCCACCGCTCCATCTGGTGCGCGTGCGAAGGCATCGAGGAAGAAGGCCATCGCGACAAGGGGCCGGGCTCCTCCTCCGCCCCCGGCCGGCCACGGCATCCACATTCACAGTGACTCTGCCGGTCACGCCTACAACGTGTTCGATGAAACGGCCGGGAGGTATAAATTTCTCTCTTTTGCTTGGTTTGCTCCTGTGATCCATGCTTCGGCCGTTCGGAGCACTTGTTTGAGCTTTGCCCGTTACATTTTGTAGCCAAAGTGTGCCCTACACATATACCGAGATGTTGGCCGAGAGCACGGTGGATTTGAGTGCCCCCCTCGGCGATTTCGATGCGACTCACGTTGAGGTCGAGGCGGAGGTGGATCAAGAGAATGACGGTGATGACAACGTTCAAGTGATCGACGAGGCCGACTATGATGCTAGGGTGGGGAGGACGGGAAACTACACGGAGATGGAGGATGTGTGCTTAGTTCTAGCATGGGAGTGTATCTCTCTTGACGCCGTGGTCGGCAAGGATCAAAGCTATGGAAACTATTGGCAAAGAATCGAGGACAAATATCACCAAATGATGCCATTCCCTTCCGGCCGGACCTTGAAGTCACTTCAAGTCCGTTGGGACAGCATCAACAAAGCTTGCGGCCGTTGGAGCGGGTGCTTGGAGGCCGTGCGGAATGCACCTCCATGTGGCATCACTATTGATGATTATGTGAGTATTTCTTCAACTTGGTGTCTTTGGCCGTGTTGATATGAAGCGTATGAGCCCATACTTGTCTCAATGTTTGTGTGTAGGATCACATCGCCAATGAGTACTACAAGCAAACCCTGGGCACCAACGGCCGGTCATTCAATCTTCATCATTGTTGGCGATGGCTCCGGGATAGTGAGAAGTGGAGGGTGAGGGACAAAGAATGTCCCCCCAAAGAAAGGCGTCAAATTGGAAGTTGAGGATGATGATGATAGTGATGATGCACCAAGAGGAGGACGAAACTAGGACAAACTGGATGCAAACAAGAAGGAGAAAGCAAGAGTGAAGAGGACGGCCAAGGCAATCACTTTGAGAGATCAAATTGGTGAGATGGCCAAGATGAAAGAGGCCATGCTAGCCAAGCATTGGGATGCTAAAGTAGCCATGGCCGAGAAGAAAGAGAAGCACAAGGAGGAGAAGTGGGAGAAGAGGTGTGCCTTCGAGGAGTGCAAGATCACTGAGAGGATCGATATGGTTGACTAGAGGGGGGGGGGGTGAATAGGCAACTACCAATTTTTTTGCTTTTCTTAACAAATTAGGTTAAGCAACAAATAGGTTGTCTAGATATGTAACTAGGTGAGCAACCTATATGATGCTAGCAACAACAACAACAAGCAAGCAAGCAAAAGATACAACACAATGATAACCCACAAGTATAGGGGATCGCAACAGTTTTCGCGGGTAGTATTTCACCCAGATTTATTGATTCGACACAAGAGGAGCCAAAGAATATTTGCAAGCATTAGCAGTTGAGTTGTCAATTCAACCACACCCGGAGATAAAATATCTGCAGCAAAGTATTTAGTAGCACAATACTATGATAGTTTTGATAGCAGTAGCAACAGTAACAATAGTAACGGTAACAGTAACAGTAGCAGTTTTGTAGCAAATGTAAAGCAGTAGCAACAAAGTAACTTAGCAGAAACCAATATGAGAAAGACGTAGGCATTGGATCGGTGATGATAATTATGTTGGATGATATTCATCATATAACAGTCACAACCTAGGGCGATACACAATAGCTCCAATTCATCAATGTAATGTAGGCATGTATTCCGTATATAGTCATACATACTTATAATAAGAACTTGCATGACATCTTTTGTCCTACCCTCCCGTGGCAGCGGGGTCCTTAAGGAAACTAAGGGATATTAAGGCCTCCTTTTAATAGAGAACCGGAACAAAGCATTATCACTTAGTGAATACATGAACTCCTCAATCTACGGCAATCACCCGAAAGAATCCCAATTATTGTCACCTTGGGGTATGCGGATCATGACACGTAATAGGTGCATATAACTTGCAAGATAGGATCAAGAACACAAATATATTCATGAAAACATAAAGGGTTCAGATCTGAAATCATGGCACTCGGGCCCTAGTGACAAGCATTAAGCATAGCAAAGTCATAGCAACATCAATCTCAGATCATAGTGGATACTAGGGATCAAAGCCCTAACAAATTGACTCGATTACATGATAAATCTCATCCAACCCAACACCGTCCAGCAAGCCTACGAAGGAATTACTCACGCCCGGTGGTGAGCATCATGAAATTGGTGATGCAGGATGGTTGATGATAATGACGGCGTCGAATCCCCCTCTCCGGAGCCCCGAACGGACTCCAGATCAGCCCTCCCGATGAAGAACAGGAGGTGGCGGCGGCTCTGTATCGTAAAACGGGATGAAACTTCTTCTCTTTTTTTTCTCGGGGAAAGAGAATTTATAGCGTTGGAATTAGGTCAGACGGCCGCCTGTGGGTCCCACAAGGCATCAGGGCGCGCCCTAGGGGGGGTCGCGCCCTGTTGCCTTGTGGGCAACAGGTGGCCCCTCTTCTGTTGATTCTTGCGCCAATAATTTTTATATATTCCATAAAATTCTCCAAAAAGTTTCGTCCAAATCCGAGAACTTTGATTTCTGCACAAAAACAACACCATGGTAGTTCTGCTGAAAACAGCGTTAGTCCGGGTTAGTTTCATTCAAATCATGCAAATTAGAGTCCAAAACAAGAGCAAAAGTGTTTGGAAAAATAGATACGACGGAGACGTATCAACTCCCCCAAGCTTAACTCATTGCTTGTCCTCAAGCAATTCAGTTGACAAACTGAAAGTGATAAAGAAAAAACTTTTACGAACTCTTTTGTTCTTGTATCCGTATATAAGCTTAAATAGTACCCAAGTTTTCAGCAAAGATCATGAACTAACCATGCTCATAATAACACTTAGGCATTATATTTACTCATATCAATGGCATAATCAACTAGCGAGCAATAATAACATATCTCAAATGCCAACAATTTGTCAAAACAATCATGATATAATATGATAACATGGTATCTCGCTAGCCCTTTTCGAGACCGCAAAACATAAATGCAGAGCACCTTCAAAGTTCAAGCAGCGACTAAACATTGTAATTCAGTGTAGAAGAGATCCAGTCATGATGCACACAACATTAACTATACTCAATGCATAAGGATGACAATAGTTCTCTCAGGATTGGCGCTTAGTGCAAGAAGGTGTGACTCAACAATAAAAGTAAAATAACATCAAGTAAAAAACATAAAAGTAAATAGAGAGGCCCTTCGCGGAGGGAAGCAGGGATTTGCAGCGGTGCCAGAGCTCGAAGCTTAAATCAGAGATGAAAAATAATTTTGGGAGGTGTACTTTTCCTGTTAACGTCACGACCGAGAGTTTTCAATATCTTCCATGCTAAACACATTATAGGCGGTTCCCAAGCAGAAAGGTAAAGTTTACTCCCCTCCACCATACCAACACAAGCCATGGCTAGCCGAATCCTCGGGTGCCCTTCATACTGATGTCTACTACACAACTTATTCTTGTAGACTCGTGTTGGGCCTCCAAGCGCAGAGTTTTGTAGTACAGTAGCAATTTTCCCTCAAGTGGATGACCTAAGGTTTATCAATCTGTGAGAGGCGTAGGATGAAGATGGTCTCTCTCAAACAACCCAGCAACCAAATAACAAAGAGTCTCTTGTGTCCCCAACACACCCAATACAATAGTAAATTGTATAGGTGCACTAGTTCGGCGAAGAGATGGTGATACAAGTGTAGTATGGATAGTAGATATAGGTTTTTGTAGTGCGAACAATAAAAATGTAACATCCCCAGACCTCAACCATGTCATTAAGCTAATTAACTAGCCATGTCATCATGATCATCCTAAACAAATTGCATTTAGAAAATAATCCAACTTCAAGTTCAATTTCAAAATTCAAATGCAAGTCAAATTATTACTTCTTCAATTAATTGGATAAAAATGTTCATAATATTTCTAATAATCCCAAAGCAATTATAAAAATAAAACCAACATTAATTGAGGTTCCAATTTGACCCTAACATCCAAAAACAGTGACTAAAACAGCACTATTAAATCCATTTCTATTTATTTAAAATTCAAATGAATTAATTTGAATCCCAAACTTTTTGTGGCAGTGAAGTATATTGCACACTAATTATTGATCCCAGCTACACATTTTACAAAAGTCTTTTGGTGCAAAAAGAAAATACTAACAGAAAAGAAAAAGCAAAGCAGAAAAAGAAAAGGAGAAATGCTAAAAACCTACTGCTACGCTGGGCCCTAAGCAGCTACAGCGCGGCCTGGCCCAGTCGAGCCGACCTTTCCCCTACCTCCCACCTCTCTCTCCCCGCTGTCGGACGCCGAGCGCGTGCGCGCCATGGCCCCTCCCCCCTCTCGCGGCTGCCGACGCGTGCCTGCTCGCCTCGCGATGGATAAGGACCCCCCTGCGCCCCCTGGAACCCTAGCACCTCCCCCCTTTCCCTCTCTCTCGCTCTCCCTCCCGTTCGGGAGCACACCCACCGCGCCCGTGGCCGCGCCTCGCCGTTGACGCGGCCATCGGCCATCTTTCGCCGCACCGACGTGTCCAGGGGCTCCGGCGTGGACGACTTCGTCTTCATCGCCCGTGGATCGAAGCTGGGGAACCGCCTCCGCGTCGCCCGTGCCTTCTCGTTCCTCCACGGTCACCGGCAACCACCGCTTCGATCTACGCGCCTCGTCCTCCCCGGACGTCCCCGAGCTCGTCTCTGCCCTCGCTGTGAGCTTCTGGCCCGCCTCGACTCCCCCTCGTTCCTCCCCGCGTCCGGTAGCTCCATTGCCGGCGAGGTCGTGTCACTGCCGCCGGTCGACACCGTCGTTGTGGTCGGCTCCGGCTGTCCCAACCCCTGCCGTTCGATTCACTGGATGCGCGGCGTCGCCCGCGTCACGTAGGACCTCTCGATCGACCAAATGGTCGCCGAAGGTGGCCGCTAGGACCTCGCCGCCGTCCGCCGTCCTCTGTCAGCGCCGGCGCGCGCGTGCGCGCAGTTTATTTAACCGGCCGGATTAGTTTAGGGTTAGGTTAATACTCCCTCCGTCCGGAAATACTTGTCCTAGAAATGGATGTATCTAGACTTATTTTAGTTATAGGTACATCCATTTTATCTATTTCTAGGACAAGTATTTTCGGACGGAGGGAGTACTAATTAGCCTAAATAGCCACTGACGTGTGGGCCCACACTGCTAACTAAACCTTTTAATAAAACATGTGCCACTAACAGCCGGGCCCCACCACTAATTAAACTCAATTAGATAAATTTAAATGCCCCTGTGTCTATGACAAGCGGGTCCCACTGCTACTGTTCACCATTGACCAGTCAAACCTACTGACTGGGCACCCCCAGTCTATGACATGTGAGACCCACTGGTCCTGTTGACCAGTCAACGTTGACTGGGTCAACTGCTGACTGTGCACTGCTGACTCAACCTCTGGCCCCACCTGTCAGCCTAATAAGCAAAGCTCTGGGTACACTCTCTGTGTACCCGTAGCAATTTAATCATTTAATTTCGAATTTAAAATAAATACAGTAATTCCAAAAAATGCAATAAACTTTGAAAAATCGTAGAAAATAAATCGTAACTCGGATGAAAATAATTTATATATGAAAAATGATCAGAAAATAAGAAGAATCCGAATATGTCATCTGCACCCATGTTAGAACCCTCTAGGTAGATGAACCTGTAACTTTTTGCCTGTTTTCGATAAATGAATAGTGCATGACCTTAGATAAATAATTCCAAATAAATTCCTAAAACATCTAAAATATTGAGAGATGCAATATATCACCCCTGCATATCGTTTAGGCATGTCATGCATCGTGACTACATTTGTTTGCTTTTATTTATTGTTTCTTCCCCCTCTTCTCTCCGGTAGACTCCGAGACCGACGTTGCCCCTGTGATCGACTACGTCACCGATGACCCTGCTTCCTTTTCAGCAGAGCTTCCAGGCAAGCAAAACCCCCTTGATCATTCCTATATCACCTATTCTTTCTCTCCCATGCTTGCATTAGATTTTGCTACTATAATTGATTGCTCCTATTCTGATGCATAGCCTGATTTTGTAACTGCTGTTGATACTTTACCGGCTATCCTAAATGCTTAGTATATGTTGGTTAGTGATCCATCAGCGGCCTTACACCCTTGTCCCTGTTGCCCCGCTTTATTATTGGTGCCCTGATCATTGTGATCGACGTGCAGAGACCGAACACAGCACCGCACAGCCCCTTAGTTGTACGACTCTACAGAGCTACTATCGAGTGCCGAGGGTGATACCTCCTACCTCACTCCTGATGATATCTCTGTAGCATAGCTAGTCGGTTGTGGGTTACCGAGGGTGATTCCTCTTCCACCATCTCTGATGATGCTTCTGTTGTGCAACCCCTCAAGTGTGAACCATCGAGGGTGATTCGTCCGAGTTCACCTTGATGGATACATCGAGTGGGAATCCATCGAGGGTAATTCCTCAGATTTCCCCCTTGATGTTACGGACACATGGTTACCTTACACTGTTGCCCCTTTTTATTGTTAATGCATGACTGAAGGGACAGGCGGTACCACCCCGGTAGAGGTGGACCTGAGTTCCCGACAGTCTCTTGAGAGTCGGGTTGACCTGTAGGGTACCCGCGAGATAATTACGAGGCGCGGCCGGGCAGGTAGAGACCGCCCTAGAGAGGGATGGGTCTGACCCTTGTTGCACTTCCTCAAGACGGGGCGACAGGAGCACTGATCGTCACCGCGAGCTCCCAACACACTAACGGATTTGGGTATTTGATTTGAGTTGGCCACTGGCCTATACGCACTACCACCACGTGGGATAAAGGTTTAATGGGGCCCTCTACGCCGTATGTATCAGCCGAAAGCTCTGTCAGATGTCCAGTTCAGCATTGTGGCACGGTCGAATCGCGCCATCCAGGCAGAGGTGGCGCTGGTATTCACCCTACACACAACGACCTGGAGTGCAAAGGGCGATGGGCCCAAGACCCCTGAGCACTTAGGATGTAGACCGGCGAGTATCTCTCTGCTAAGCCTAGGTAGGACTATGTCGTGTCGATCAGCCGAGGCTGGGCATGACCGAGAAAAGTGTGTCCGGCCAGAGTTAATTGAGCGTGTTGGGTAACAGTAGTGCACCCCTGCAGAGAAGATTATCTATTCGAATAGCCGTGTCCACGGTAACAGGACGCTCAGTGTTGTATCCCGATCTAATACAACTTGAACTGGATACTTGTGACGCTTAATAATAAGTTGGCTCCGGGATCGCTTTCTCGCAGGGAGTCGAGGAAGGATCTCTGGGCATTGCTACCAATTAATTATTACTATATGTTATGTTACTAATCTTCACTCTTCTAATGCTGCAAGACGCTGAAGATGCTAGTCTTCGATAGGCTAGGCTTTCCCCTCTCTTCTGGCATTTCTGCAGTCCAGTCCACAGATACAGCCCCTTCTTATGATACCGATGCATACTTAGCATAGATCTGATGTAAGTCTTCCGAGTACTTTGGATGAGTGCTCACGGTTGCTTTGCTACTCTTTTCCCCATACCTGATTGCTGCGATCAGATGACGGAGCCCCGGAGCCAGCAGATCCCACCGACGACTACTACTACCCCGACGAAGCTTACTACTACGTCGAGACTGACGACAAGGAGTAGATAGGAGGCTCCCAGGCATGAGGCCTGCGCCTTTTCGATCAGATGTCGTTGTTTTGCTCAGCCTTCTTAAGGCAAACTTGTTTAACTTTATGTCTGTACTCAGATATTATTGTTGTTTCCGCTAACGCTTGTACGCGAGCTTACGTATCCGAGCCCTCGAGGCCCCTGGCTTGTAATATAAAGCTTGCATGACTTTTATTTGTGTTTAGAGTTGTGTTGTGATATCTTCCCGTGAGTCCCTGGGCTTGATCGTGCGCATTTGCGTGTATGATTAGTGCACGGTCAGGCCGGGGGCGTCACAAAAAAAACAGCAAGGTAGCAAGTAACAAAAGGGAGCATAAACGGTATTGCAATGCTTAGAAACAAGGCCTAGGGTTCATACTTTCGCTAGTGCAATCTCTTAACAATGCTAATATAATTGGATCATATAACCATCCCTCAATGTGCGATAAAGAATCACTCCCAAGTTCCTATTAGCGGAGAACATAAGATAGAAATTGTTTGTAGGGTACGAAACCACCTCAAAGTTATCCTTTCCGATCGATCTATTGAGCTATTCCTATAAGTGTCACAAACAACCCTAGAGTTCGTACTAAAATAACACCATATGATACACATCAACCAACTCTAATGTCACCTAGATACTCCAATGTCACCACAAGTATCCGTGAGTTGATTATACGATATGCATCAAACAACTTCATAATCATAATATTCAATCCACACAAAGAACTCCAAGGAGCACCCCAAAGTTTCTATCGGAGAAAAGATAATGGAAACGTGCATCAACCCCTATGCATAGATTACCCCAATGTCACCTTGGGAATCCGCGAGTTGAGTGCCAAAACATACATCAAGTGAATCAATATGATACCCCATTGTCACCACGGGTATTCATATGCAAGACATACATCAAGTGTCCTCAAATCCATAAAAGTATTCAATCCGATAATAGTAAAACCTCAAAGGTAAAAACTCAATTCATCACAACAAGATAGAGAGGGAGAAACACCATATGATCCAACTATATTAACAAAGCTCGCGGTACATCAAGATCGTGCCAAATCAAGAACACGAGAGAGAGAGAGAGAGAGAGAGAGATCAAACACAAAGCTACTAGTACATACCCTCAGCCCCGAGGGTGAACTACTCCCTCCTCGTCATGGAGGCCGCCGGGATGATGAAGATGGCCTCCGGTGATGATTCCCCCCCTCCGGCAGGGTGCCGGAACGGAGCTCCAGATGAGATCGCTTCGGAATAGAGGCTTGCGGCGGCGTAAAAACTCATCTAGGTTAACTTTCGGGGGTTTATGAATATATATAATTTTTCAGCGTTGGAATCACGCGAAGAGGTGCCACAGGGGGCCCACGAGGCACAAGGGCGCGCCTGGGGGGGGGGGGGCAGGCGCACCCAGGTGGCTCGTGGGGCCCCTGTGGCTCTTCTGCTGCTTCCCCGAAGCTTCCTGGCTCCGTTTCCTTCCAGAAAAAATTGTCAAAAAGTTTCGCTGCATTTGGACTTCATTTGATATGGATTTTCTGGAAAACCAAAAACAAGTAGAAAACAACAACTGGCACTGGGCACTAGGTCAATATGTTAGTCCATAAAAATCATATAAAAGCCATATAAAAGTGCACCAAAATCATACAAAACTATAATAAACATGGTATGAATACTTCATAAATTATAGATACGTTGGAGACGTATCAGCATCCCCAAGCTTAATTCCTGCTCGTCCTCGAGTAGGTAAATGATAAAAGAAATAATTTATGAAGTGTGAATGCTAGCATAGTGCATAAGTTTGATCAATAATAATTTCATTCACTTTTTCTAGCATCAATATATATCATAATCAGTAGCTCATCTCATAAAACTTCTCATGATCAAGTAGCAAGCTATTCACATGTTTAAAGTATAGGCCATAAACTTTCTTGAAAACTAACAAACTATGTTCTCAGTCATCAAACAATTACAATTCATCTTATTTTCAGGAAGGGTCTATGTAAGAGCTTTGATCTAGCAAATTCCACATACTCAACTATCATTTAGTCTTCCATGATTGCTGAGACTCAAAGCATATTTTTAGAACAAACCGTTTCAGTCAAACACATAGGAAGATAGGGGCTTAATGTTTTGCCTCCCAACTTATTTATCTCAGGGGTAATGTCAACAATAATAACTCATGATCACCTATATTCAACTGGATATATGTGTCTGGATCTTTCCCTACCACATAATGCTTGCCAACTAAAGAATAAATAGAGCGGAATAGGGATGAACATTAATGACTCTTGCATAAAAGTAAATTCAGAAAAGTAAATACAGAAAAGTAAAAGATAGGCCCTTCGCAGAGGGAAGTACAGGTTGTCATGCGCTTTTTGTTGTTGGATGCACAAGCCCTTAATGCAAAGGAATGTCACGTTATATTACCCCTTGTGATAGCAACCTTTATTATGCAGTCCATCGCTTTTATTTCTTTACCATCACAAGTTCATACAATGCTTATTTTGCCTTGCAATAAAAGATAATACATATTTTAGGAGCAATTTTTATTGCTTTTTGCACCGATGACAACTTACTTGAAGGATCTTATTCACTCCATAGGTAGATATGGTGGACACTCATGGCAAGAAACTGGGTTTAAGGGTTTTTGGATGCACAAGTAGTATCTCTACTTAGTACGAATTTTTGGCTAGCAAAAAATCCTAAGCAAGCACCACATGTTAGAGGATCCATGACAATATAACTTCTATGTGAATATAAACAAACATAACTCATTACGTTGTCTTCCTTGTCCAACATCAACTACTTGATCAAGCTTGAAAATAATTAATGGGGGCTCACAATCATAGAAGATGTCCAAGATAGTATATTTATATGTGAAATTTCTCTTCCTTCAAAATTCTTTCATGAATTGTTCAAGTGACCAATGCTATGTTTGTTAACTTTCAATAAATTTTACCACTTATACTTCTTGTATGTGAAGTCACTACTCCTCATGGGACAAGAATATGAAGCATATAAATTTCAACTTTATTATATTCAATTCATTTCAACAATTTACTCATAGGATATAAGTGAAGCACAAGAGTAAATGACAAACTACTCCAAAAAGATATAAGTGAAGACCAAATGAGTAGTTAAGTAAATAGGTAGCTATGTGAGGACTCTCTCTCATTTAAAAGTTTCAGATCTTATTATTTTATTCAAACAGCAAGAAAAACAAAATCAAATGACATTCCAAGAATAGCACATATCATGTGAAGAAGCAAAAACTTAGGCTCATCCAAAACTGACCGATAGTTGTTGAAGAAGAAAGGTGGGATGCCTACTGGGGCATCCCCAAGCTTAGATGCTTGAGACTTCTTGGAATATTATCTTGGGATGCCTTGGGCATCCCCAAGCTTGAACTTTTGAGTCTCCTTAATTCCTCTTATATCACGGTTTCCTTTAGTCTTAAATACTTCATCCACACAAAACTCAACAAGAACTCGTGAGATAAGTACCACGTGACAGAGAACTCATGCATGCTTACTGTGTAAAAATTTCAGATTTTTATCATGTTCTGACTACTCAGGAATATTCTGGACATAACCGAAAACTTTCTGTTTTCAAACAGCAACACATAAACTTGAAACTAAGCATGATAAGGGCTATACTTGGCATTTTATTGAAATAAAAGATACAAAACATTATTATTGATAACAGCAAGAAAATCTCAATAAAAGAAAATGACGCTCCAAGCAAAACTCATATTATGTGATGAATAAAAATATAGCTCCGAGTGAGGTTACCGATAGTGTTGAAGACGAAAGAGGGGGTGCCTTCCGGGGCATCCCCAAGCTTAGTTGCTTGGGTGTTACTTGAATATTACCTTGGGGTGCCTTGGGCATCCCCAAGATTAGGGTCTTTCCACTCCTTATTCTCCTCATATCGATATCTCACCCAAAACTTGAAAACTTCAATCACACAAAACTTAACGGAACTTGTGAGATAGGTTAGTATGATAAAAATAAATCATCCACTTAGGTACTATCAAGACAAGATTCATAATTGTTCTCACATAATTCGTACTGTATTCTATCATTTCCACAATTTATATTACTCAATATAAGCTATGGAAACACTAAAACAAGCAAACTATGCACCGAAAACAGAATCTGTCAAAAACAGAACAGCGTGTAATGAGCTATTTAAAAACCATACTTATGTACCTTCAAAAATTCTGAAAAATTTGGAAAATGTAAAAAAATTGTAACCCAATTCTCTGTAAAAATTTCGGAATTTTCTCACGCTCAATTACAGAATAGATATTCCAGCACTGGACGCAAAAGTTTCTGTTTTTGCACAGAATCGAATCAACAAGTATCCACACTATCCCAAAGGCTTTACTTGGCACATTATTGAAACAAAACATATAAAACATGATTACTACAGTAGCTTAATCATGTTAACACACAAAAACAGTAGGTATAAATATTGGGTTGTCTACCAACAAGCGCTTTTGTTTAATGCCTTTTTAACTAGGCATGATGATTTCAATGATGCTCAAATAAAAGTAAAGAATTGAAACACAAGGAGAGCATCATGAAGCATATGACTAGCACATTTAAGCCTAACACACTTCCTATGCATAGGGATTTTGTGAGAAAATATTTTATAGGAGCAAGAATCAACTAGCATAGGAAGGCAAAACAAGTATAACTTCAAAACTTTCAACACATAGAGAGGAAACTTGATATTATTGCAACACCTACAAGCATATGATCCTCTCTCATAATAATTTTCAGTAGCATCATGAAGAAATTCAACAATATATCCATCACACAAAGCATTCTTGTCATGATACATAAGCATAGAATTTTTATTACTCTCCACACAAGCAATTTTCTTCTCATTCATAATAGTGGGAGTATCGTATGAAACTCGAATACTATAAATTGTTTCCACATTAAAAGAGTGATGTTAAGTTAAAGGATTTTCATAATTATAACAAGTATTATAATAATAATCATCGCTATTTTTCATAACATAAGTATCATCACAATAATCATCATAAATAGGGGGCATGCAATCATCATAACAAATTTGATCATTCAAAGTAGGGGGCCTAAAAAGATCATCTTCATTAAGCATAGCATCCCCAAGCTTGGGATAAGCATTAAATGTAGAAAATAAATTCTCAAACATGTCATTCTCATCAAACATAGCATCCCCAAGCTTGTGGCTTGGCATATCATTAGCATAATCACTATTATCATCAATAGTATGAATAGCACCAATAGTATAACAATTATTATCATCACAATTTTCTAAGTTGGTGCCAAAAATATTTTCAAGATTATAAGAAGTATCATTATTTTCCCAATCATAATCATCATAATGAGTAATAGGCATAATAAAATCATCCTCAATAGTTCCTTCGGACATTGTACCATAAGACAAAAAAGCAATATCATCATCAAGTATATCATCTTCCACAATTATTTTTAATTCACTCTCATGAGGCACACCAATAATAGGAGCAACATTATTTGGGAGGGATACTTTTTTACCTCTACTCTTTCTTCTTTTCTTCTTCTTCACCACATCATGTGTGGGTTTAATCAATTTTTCCGAGCTTCTTATTGATGAGATTGATTGAATAGGAAGCTCCTCCTCGTCACCTATTTCATCATGAGAGAAAATAGGAGGGAAAGTGGAAATCTTTACCCGTTCATTAGTGTTCCTTTTATATTCTATTGGTTTTCCCGTCTTTCTATAGTTGGCAATATAAGCATTCTCATTGCAATTTACCATACAAAACATATAGATTTCCTTTAGATTAGTTTCAATGTCATCCGTGAGAATGAATACTTCAAACCAACTATTTTTATGTGACAATTCCTCACACCCCAAAAATAGATAAAGCTCATTATATAGTTCAAGGGCGGTCAAGTCATTACAACATTTATCCATGATTCGATCATGAAAAAGTATGCATTGAAAATTAAGGTGGCCAACTTTATTGCAAAGTTCACAAGTAATGGGATGAAGAGAGCATAATTTTGTAGCAAATTCATCTATCACTTTGAGCAAAAAATTGGTTCTATCATGTTTATGCTTCTTACAAAATCTATCATCCCTATAAGGCATGTCTTCACAAACTTTATGCACTCCACAAAAATTGACATGCTTATAAGAAACATTTTTGTCATGACTAGTGCAATCATCTTTAGTATTTTGGATATTCATAGAATTCATACTAACAACATTGCAATCATGCTCATCATTCAAAGATTTTATGCCAAACATTTTATTGAATTCTTCTTCTATCAATTGAGCACAATTTTCCGCTCCATCATTTTCAAGAAAGACATTATAAAGACGAATAATATGAGGCAACCTCAATTTCATTTTTTTGTAGTTTTATTTTATAAACCAAACTAGTGATAAAACAAGAAACTAAAAGATTCAATTGCAAGATCTAAATATATACCTTCAAGCACTCACCTCCCCGGCAACGGCGCCAGAAAAGAGCTTGATGTCTACTACACAACTTATTCTTGTAGACTCGTGTTGGGCCTCCAAGCGCAGAGTTTTGTAGGACAGTAGCAATTTTCCCTCAAGTGAATGACCTAAGGTTTATCAATCCGTGGGAGGCGTAGGATGAAGATGGTCTCTCTCAAACAACCCTGCAACCAAATAACAAAGAGTCTCTTGTGTCCCCAACACACCCAATACAATAGTAAATTGTATAGGTGCACTAGTTCGGCGAAGAGATGGTGATACAAGTGTAGTATGGATAGTAGATATAGGTTTTTGTAGTGCGAACAATAAAAAACAGCAAGGTAGCAAGTAACAAAAGTGAGCATAAATGGTATTGCAATGCTTAGAAACAAGGCCTAGTGTTCATACTTTCGCTACTGCAATCTCTCAACAATGCTAATATAATTGGATCATATAACCATCCCTCAACGTGCGATAAAGAATCACTCCCAAGTTCCTATTAGCGGAGAACATAAGATAGAAATTGTTTGTAGGGTACGAAACCACCTTAAAGTTATCCTTTCCGATCGATCTATTGAGCTATTCCTATAAGTGTCACAAACAGCCCTAGAGTTCGTACTAAAATAACACCATATGATACACATCAACCAACTCTAATGTCACCTAGATACTCTAATGTCACCACAAGTATCCGTGAGTTGATTATACGATATGCATCAAACAACTTCATAATCATAATATTCAATCCACATAAAGAACTCCAAGGAGCACCCCAAAGTTTCTATCGGAGAAAAGATAATGAAAACGTGCATCAACCCCTATGCATAGATTACCCCAATGTCACCTCGGGAATCCACGAGTTGAGTGCCAAAACATACATCAAGTGAATCAATATAATACCCCATTGTCACCACGGGTATTCATATGCAAGACATACATCAAGTGTTCTCAAATCCATAAAAGTATTCAATCCGATAATAGTGAAACCTCAAAGGTAAAAACTCAATTCATCACAACAAGATAGAGAGGAAGAAACACCATATGATCCAACTATATTAACAAAGCTCGCGGTACATCAAGATCGTGCCAAATCAAGAACACGAGAGAGAGAGAGAGATCAAACACATAGCTACTAGTACATACCCTCAGCCCCGAGGGTGAACTACTCCCTCCTCGTCATGGAGGCCGCCGGGATGATGAAGATGGCCTCCGGTGATGATTCCCCCTCCGGCAGGGTGCCGGAACGGAGCTCCAGATGAGATCGCTTCGGAACAGAGGCTTGCGACGGCGTAAAATCTCATCTAGGTTAACTTTCGGGGGTTTCTGAATATATATGATTGTTCAGCGTTGGAATCACGCGAAGAGGTGCCACAGGGGGCCCATGAGGCACCAGGGCGCGCCTGGGGGGGCAGGCGCACCCAGGTGGCTCGTGGGGCCCCTATGGCTCTTTTGCTGCTTCCCCGAAGCTTCCTGGGTCCGTTTCCTTCCATAAAAAATCGTCAAAAAGGTTCGCTGCATTTGGACTTCATTTGATATGGATTTTCTGGAAAACCAAAAACAAGCAGAAAACTGCGACTGGCACTGGGCACTAGGTCAATATGTTAGTCCATAAAAATCATATAAAAGCCGTATAAAAGTGCACCAAAATCATACAAAACTATAATAAACATGGCATGAATACTTCATAAATTATAGATACGTTGGAGACGTATCACATACCAACAACTTTCCGGGGGAGTTTGTTTGCATTATGTATTTTCGATTTTGAGCATAGGACTGGGCATCCCAAATACCAGCCTCTCTCGTGCAATGACAAGTGAATAAATACTCATCTCGAGAATAACCCGCTTAGCATGGAAGATACTGACCGCCCCCTGTCGCTCCATGAGTGGTACGGGCACACAAAACGGATGTTTATTTGAATGATTAGAGGTGGCACATGCAAATTTACTTGGAGTAGCAGAGTAATACCGCATATAGGTAGATATAGTGGACTCATCTGGGACAACTTTGGTTTAAAGATTGTGGATGCACAAGCAGAATTCCCGCTTAGTACAAGTGAAGGGTAGCAAATTGGTTGAGAAGCGACCAACTAGAGAGCGAAAACGGTCATGATCATACATTGAGAATAATTAACATTGAATACTAGCTTGAGTAGGATATAGACACCCTGGACATAAATATCGTGGAGGCTATGTTGGTTTTGAATCAACTACATGCATGAACATGTGCCATGTCAAGCCACTTGAAACATTCAGAGGAGGATACCATATTAACATACTACATCATAACCATTTTAATGCATGTTGACATCCAAGATAAATCATTATCCACTCCTAGTTACTTAAGCATGGCATGAGCAACTATAATCTCTAATTGTCATCACAAACATGTTTACTCATAATATGCTGAATCATGGATACTGAGTTAAACATATTTACAAAAACAAAAGCAAGAAGAGTTCATACCAGCTTTTCTCTGCCACAGTCACTACATCAAATCATCGTCATTATTGCCTTTCACTTGCACGACCGAATGATGTGAAAATAACAATAGTGCAAGTGTGCCGTGGACTAAGCTGAAATCTGCAAACATTTTATTCAAGGGAGAAGACAAGGTAATATTGGCTCTGCGTTAGATCAACATTAAAGCATATGAGAACCATTCATCATTTTCATCGTGGTCTTCTCCCTACAACAACTCAACGAAAAGAAAAGGAATTCAGAGAAACACACTAAAATATTTTTGGAGTTTTTAGTTTTTCTGAAGGAAGCAAATTAAAGAAGAAAAACGAAAAGCGAGAAAACTATTTACACGGGAGAACTCCCAACAAGCAAAAGAAGAAACGAGAAATCTTTTTGGGTTTTCTTTTAATACTACGAACTAACAAAGAAGAAGGAAAAACCGAAAAGAAGCGAGAAATGTTTTTGGGTTTTCGGAGTTTTTCAAACACACGAGAAGAAAACGAAAATAAAACTAACATGGATATACAATGAAAAAGTATGAACACTGACAACTGGAATGAGTGTGCGAACATGAATGTAATGTCGGTGAGAGATACGTACTCCCCCAAGCTTACGCTTTTGGCCTAGCTTGGTAATCACCACGACTGTCCCGGATAATAATCGAAGTGGTAGCTCGTAGAGGCGTTCTGAGCCGCCTCCTCAGCCAGAACAGCCTCAACTGCCGCATTGTACTCGTGCACCTCGCTCTCATGAAGAAAATATCTTTGTTTGTTCTGAAAATCAAAGAGGGCAAGAGCAGGCAAAACGACAAACACAGAACGATATTTATCGAATATTAAGTTATAATCATAACTGCGAGTGTTGCGCTTAATGAACTCATGATTCTGCATTACCTCAAAATTCAAATATTTATTAGGTAAAAGAGGATCATTAGGCCTAGGCTAGACCCCTAGCCTTGCAGGTACCCGGGAGGCATAAATTCCTCCATATAAATCACCATTATTCGAGTTGCGGTGCAGCCTACGTGCAACAATGGCCCCAAGATTATAGTGTCTGCTACCCGTTAAAGCAGCGTGAATAGGGCTCAGGTCAGGGGCACAAAGTGCACTACAATCTTGTTTACCAACAATGCATTTGCCATTAAAAAGTGCAAAGTAGCGAATAGCGGGAAAGTGAATGCTCTTTATCCTAGCTTGCGTAACTCCCCTATCCTCACCATTGCAAAGACTATTGAGAAATAGTTCATAATCAGATTGTCGCGGTTCGCTAAGTGAACCCCAAAATGGAATTTTGCATGCATCACAAAACTCTTCTAGAGACATAGCACAAGATCTGTCATAGAGATGAAATAAAACTCTAGAAGTGCACGGATGATATTCAAAGTTTTGAGTGGATGAATGAGTGAGGTTGTAGTGCTGCGGTGGCTTATCTGCGATGAAGGAAGAGAGCTCGGTGTTGTGAATATACTGGTCAAATTCTTCCTTAATGCCTGCACCTAGCATGAACTCAGTGCACGACCATCGACACAATTTTGCTTCGGCACCTCGCACCGAACTTGCCCTTGGTTCCACATACAATTGACGCGCGGGGCTTTCACTCGTTGATGCCTCGGAGGACCTCCTCCTTGAGGAACTCCTTCTGAAAATGTTCATGTTCCTACGAACAAATTTCTGAAAATTTTTGGACCACAAAAAGTTGTTAACAAAACTTCACAAGATTGATAGCAACCACTAATACAAGTGCCTAGAGGGTATATCAAGCATTCAAACTACCTAGAACTCAAACAATTTAACATGCAAGCTCATTTTCAGTAGCACCAATAGCAGCAATTTATGCAAAATATAATCCACTAAAGCAAAAACTAATTGGAGCAATGGGAGAGTCACATACCAAGGAGCAATCCCTCAAAACAGTTTCAGAAATGGAGCTCCGAGCAAAGAGATCGAAAATCTCAGGTTTGGGAGCAAGAACACGAGAGAGAGAGCTACAACGATTTTTTTCTGGAGGTAGGAGATGAAGTGGGCTGAATGGATAAGTGAGTGGGTCCCTGTGGGACCCACAAGGCATCCTGGCGCGCCTTGGGGGGGTGGTCGCGCCCTGTTGCCTTGTGGGCAACAGGTGCACCCCTTGGGTTGTTCTCAGTGCCAAAAATTCTTATATATTCCAGAAAAAATCATGTTAAAATTTTATTGCATTCTGAGCACTTTTATTTTTGGGCCATTTTTTATTGCACGGATAATTCAGAAAACAGGATAATCATGGCATTTTATTTTATTTAAACTATAAATAACAGAGAGCAAACTAATATTACAGAAAGTTGTGCTTACTAAATTCATCGACCACATGACCTTCAAAAAGAATCCATTAATAAGGTTGATCAAGTCTTATTAACAAACTATTTCCGAGTGACATGAAACCGAAGAATTTTCGTATAACACTAAGTTACCTCAATGGGGATATGCATCTCCCCAACAATAAGAATTTCATATTTCTTTTTGACAGTAGGGAGAGGAAATTTGAATCCCCCAATAGTGAGTGTCGAAACCTTCTCAATACAATTGATACCATTCACTGAAGTTTGTTTCTTCGGGAAATAAACCGTATGCTCGTTACAATTGACATGAAAAGTAACCTTGCTTTTGTTGCAATCAATAACAGCCCCTGTAGTGTACAAAAAGGGTCTTCCAAGGATAATCGACATGTTGTCGTCCTCGGGCATATCAAGTATAACAAAGTCCATCAAGATAGTAACATTTGCAACTACAACGGGAACATCCTCACAAATCCCAATAGGTATAGCAGTGAATTTATAAGCCATTTGCAAAGATATTTCAGTAGGTGTGAGCTTATTCAAATCAAGTCTTCTATGTAAAGAGAAATGCATAACACTAACACCGGCTCTCAAATCACATAAAGCAGTTTTGACATAACTTCTTTTAATGGAGCATGGTATAGTAGGTATTCCCGGATCTCCTAGCTTTTTAGGGACTCCACCCTTAAAAGAGTAATTTGCAAGCATGGTGGAAATTTCAACTTCAGGTATCTTTCTTTTATTAGTGACAATATCTTTCATATATTTAGCATAAGGAGACATTTTCAACATATCAACCAAGCGAGTGCGCAAAAAGACAGGTCTAAGCATTTCAACAAAGCGCTCGAAATCTTCATCACCCTTATTTTTAGCTGGTTTAGTAGGAAAAGGCATGGGTTTTTGAACCCATGGTTCTCTTTCCTTTCCATGTTTTCTAACAACAAAGTCTCTTTTATCATATCTTTTATTCTTAGGAGGTGGGTTATCAAGATCAATAGCAGGTTCTATTTCTACATCATTATCTGGTTGAGCATCAACATGAACATCTTCATTATCATTATCATTGTCATTATCATTATCACTAGGTGTATGTTCATTACCAGATTGTGTCTCAGCATCAGAAATAGAAGCATCATTTTGATTCTCACGAGGTTTTTCTATCTCAGGGTCACTAGAAGCATGCAAAGTCCTATCATTTTTCTTTTTCTTTTTCTTCTTAGATGGACTAGGTGCATCGATATTAATTCTTTGAGAATCTTGTTCAATTATTTTAGGATGACCTTCAGGATACAAGGGATCCTGAGTCATTCTACCTCCTCTAGTAACAACTCTAACAGCATGGTCATTCTTTTTATTATTCATCTCATCAAGCAAATCATTGTGTGACTTAGCAACTTGTTCTAACTGAGTCTGAACCATAGAAGCATGTTTACTCAAGCATTTAACATCATTAGCAGTTCTAAACATCAAATCACTCAGGTGTTCAATCATGATGGCATTCCGTTTTAGTTGATTGCTAACATACAAATTAAAGTGTTCCTGTTTGATGATGTAATTATCGAATTCATACAGGCATTGACTAGCAGATTTATTATACGGAATATCACCTTCATCAAATCTGGTGAGAGAATTTACCTCCACTACCTGTGTAGGGATATCGAGACCATGTATTTCTTCAATAGGCGGTAAATTCTTAACATCTTCAACTTTAATACCTTTTTCCTTCATAGATTTCTTAGCTTCTTGCATATCTTCAAGACTGAGAAATAGAATACCCCTCTAATTCAGAGTTGGCCTGTGCGGTGGTTCATGAAGTGTCCACTCATTATCATTCTTTAATATATTATTCAATAGTTCTTCAGCCTGTCCAACAGTTCATTCCCTGAAAACACAACCAACACAACTATCTAGGTACTTCCTAGAAGCATAGGTTAGTCCATTATAAAAGATATCAAGTATTTCATTTTTCTTAAGAGGATGATCAGGCAAAGCATTAAGTAATTGGAGAAGCCTCCTCCAAGCTTGAGGGAGATTCTCTTCTTCATTTTGCACAAAGTTAAATATTTCCTGTAAGGCAGCTTGTTTCTTATGAGCAGGAAAATATTAAACCATTTCTTAGCATCACCCTTTAATGAGAAAGGAAACAACTTAAGAATATAGTAATAGCTTATTTTTTCCTCATGAGCAAATAGGGTGGCAATATCATTCAACTTAGTAAGGTGTGCCACAACAATTTCAGTTTCATAACCATGAAAAGGACCAGATTCAACCAAAGTGATTAACTCAGGATCGACAGAGAATTCATAATCCTTATCAGTAATAAATATGGGAGAGGTAGCAAACTTAGGATCATATTTCATTCTCTCCCTCATAGATTTTTCTTTCATTTCAGCAAGCAATTTTATAACTTCATCTCTATCATTACAAGCAAGAATGGCTCTAGACGTCTCCCTATCAAAGACATGTTCATCAGGTGATTCAAATCTAGTAGGAGAGCTAAGCATAATAGGTGAATCATAGTTTTCATGAGTTTCAACATTTTCAGTTTCTTTAGCTTTAGCAATTTGTTCATCAACAAATTCACCAAGTGGCACAGTATTTTCAAGCATAGTACTAGCATCATCATAAGTATCATTCATAGCAGAAGTAGTATCATCAATAACTTGCGACATATCAGAATGCATAACAGGTGGTGGTGTCGCAAGTCTACTCAAAACATAAGGTGAATCAAGTGCAGAGCTAGATGGCAGTTCCTTACCTCCCCTCATCTTAGAGGGAACGATCTTGGTCTTAGCGTCTTTCAGATTCTTCACAGTGATCAACAGATATAAATCCCAAGTGACTCAACAAATAGAGCTATGCTCCCCGGCAACGGTGCCATAAAAAGGTCTTGATAACCCACAAGTATAGGGGATCGCAACAGTTTTCGCGGGTAGTATTTCACCCAGATTTATTGATTCGACACAAGAGGAGCCAAAGAATATTTGCAAGTATTAGCAGTTGACTTGTCAATTCAACCACACCTGGAGATAAAATATCTACATCAAAGTATTTAGTAGCACAGTACTATGATAGTTTTGATAGCAGTAGCAACAGTAACAATAGTAACGGTAACAGTAACAGTAGCAGTTTTGTAGCAAATGTAAAGCAGTAGCAACAAAGTAACTTAGCAGAAACCAATATGAGAAAGTCGTAGGCATTGGATCAGTGATGATAATTATGTTGGATGATATTCATCATATAATAGTCACAACCTAGGGCGATACACAATAGCTCCAATTCATCAATGTAATGTAGGCATGTATTCCGTATATAGTCATATGTGCTTATAATAAGAACTTGCATGACATCTTTTGTCCTACCCTCCCGTGGCAGCGGGGTCCTTAAGGAAACTAAGGGATATTAAGGCCTCCTTTTAATAGAGAACCGGAACAAAGCATTAGCACTTAGTGAATACATGAACTCCTCAAACTATGGCAATCACCGGAAAGAATCCCAATTATTGTCACCTTGGGGTATGTGGATCATGACACGTAATAGGTGCATATAACTTGCAAGATAGGATCAAGAACACAAATATATTCATGAAAACATAAAGGGTTCAGATCTGAAATCATGGCACTCGGGCCCTAGTGACAAGCATTAAGCATAGCAAAGTCATAGCAACATCAATCTCAGAACATAGTGGATACTAGGGATCAAAGCCCTAACAAATTGACTCGATTACATGATAAATCTCATCCAACCCATCACCGTCCAGCAAGCCTATGAAGGAATTACTCACGCCCGGTGGTGAGCATCATGAAATTGGTGATGGAGGATGGTTGATGATGACGACGGCGTCGAATCCCCCTCTCCGGAGCCCCGAACGGACTCCAGATCAGCCCTCCCGATGAAGAACATGAGGTGGCGGCGGCTCCGTATCGTAAAACGTGATGGAACTTCTTCTCTTTTTTTTCTCGAGGAAAGAGAATTTATAGCGTTGGAATTAGGTCAGACGACCGCCTGTGGGCCCCACAAGGCATCAGGGTGCGCCCTAGGGGGGTCGCGCCTTGTTGCCTTGTGAGCAACAGGTGGCCCCTCTTCTGTTGATTCTTGCGCCAATAATTTTTATATATTCCATAAAAATTCTCCAAAAAGTTTCGTCCAAATCCGAGAACTTTGATTTGTGCACAAAAACAACACCATGGTAGTTCTGCTGAAAACAGCGTCAGTCCGGGTTAGTTTCATTCAAATCATGCAAATTAGAGTCCAAAACAAGAGCAAAAGTGTTTGGAAAAGTAGATACGACGGAGACGTATCACACAACAATATCTTGCACAAAGTAAAGATAAGAAATAACCACAAGTGGAGTCGGTGAAGACGAGGATGTGTTGCCGAAGTTCCTTCCCTTTGAGAGGAAGTACGTCTCCGTTGGAGCGGTGTGGAGGCACAATGCTCCCAAAGAAGCCACTAGGGCCACCGTATTCTCCTCACGCCCTCGCACAATGCAAGATGCCATGATTCCACTAGTGGTGCCCTTGAAGGCGGCGACCGGACCTTTACAAACAAGGTTGGGGCTCACTCCACAACTTAATTGGAGGCTCCCAACATCACCACGAAGCTTCACCACAATGGAATGTGGCTCCGAGGTAACCTCTTCCGTCTAGGGTGCTCAAACACCCAAGAGTAACAAGATCCACAAGGGATTAGTGGGGGGAATCAATTTTCTCTTGGTGGAAGTGTAGATCGGGGCCCTCTCACCCAAACCCTAGAAGATTAATAAAAGTTATCAGCTAGGGAGGGAGATCGGGCGAAAATGGAGATTGGAGCAACAATGGAGTTTGGGGAAGAAAAAGGCAAGTCTCCTTGGGGAAGAAGACCCCCTTTATATAGTGGGAAAGAATCCAACCGTTATCTTGCTCACAGCCCACACACGAGCGGTACTACCGCCCGGGCAGGAGTACTCGTAGAGCAGTGCAATGGCATGGAGCCACGAGCCGGTAGTGCCGCCGGAGCGGTACTACCGCTCGCCCCAGCGGTACTACCACTTGGGTTGCAGCTCAGGAGGCTACAAGGCAGAGCACGACAGGGGACAGCAGCAATACCACAACAGCGGTACTACCGCCCAAACTGGGCGGTACTACGGCTTATAAGCCGTAGTGCCGTGCACCCACTGCCGCCCTACCACCGTTGAGCGCGTGGCGTGCCTAGAAGGGAGCGATAGTGGCGCGATAGTGGCGCGATAGTGACCGAGCGGTACTACCGCCCGTAGGCAGCACTACCGCCCATTGGCAGCACTACCGCCCGTACTATCGTTCTACTACCGTGCAAACCCGACAGGAAAAGTCAAGTCCCCAGAAGCAGCGGCAGTACACACGGTACTGGACAGTGGTACTACCGCTTACAAGCGGTACTACCGCTGCCAGGAGCGGTACTGCCGCTAGGGGCCTTCAGGACGCATCACAGACAACAGAGGGGTAAACTCCATTGATGCGGAAAGGAACGAGGGTGCAAATGAAAATGTGTACGTGTTGATTCCACCCAAACCTTTCCGAAGCGGACCCCCTCTTAATAGTACGGTTTTCCTACGACTCAAATCCACCGAAAAAGAAACATTGGAAAAATAACCGTCTTGCTTTAACACTCCGAGGGGCATCAATCGTCTAGTGCCATATGATTGATTATTTGAAATGCTCAATGCACACGATTAGTCTGCAAATGTATTGTCATCAATCACCAAAACCACTAAGGGAGAAATATGCCCTAACAATCTCCCCCTTTTTGGTGGATTGATGACAACACGGGATTTGCACAAAGGATAAAACGAGATAATAAGCAAACCCAACATCTACAAAATATATACGGGCCCCCCTAGATGTGTGCACTATTTAGGTATGCTTTTGGAATGCAAAGCACACACACTAGGATCAACACTCCCCCTATATTTTATAGACAAGGAAACACTTGCAACAACATGATATAAGAGACAAAAGCATGTATGCAAGTCATGGCATGTGAGCATAAAGATAAGGGCACAATAAGGATAATATCTCACAAGCTAACATAGTACTAGACATAAAGATAATAACATGGTAGCATATGTCTCACACCATATGATAGGTACTAAAGGTTCTCACAAACCACAAACCAAACCAAAGCAAATGATAATAGAGTTCATGAGAGAAGAAAAGCAGCTGCAAATAAGACACACTCGTGACTCGGCAAATCCCTAAGCTCTCTCCCCCTTTGGCATTGAGACACCAAAAAGGGCAAAGAGCACTAAGACGGCCCTAGGTGATAGAGAAGCTCCAGGACACCATCAGAACTCCTCGTGGTCATCTAACTCCTCCTCTGCAGCAGCTTGCTGAACCTCCTCCTCTGAATCTGACCACTTGCAGTGCTTGGAGGTCCATTCCTCCTCATCAGTTATCTTGTCTTTGGACCCACTAGTAACCTCCAAGCCAATGTGCCTCATCAGAGTCTTGTCGCGACTGCGGGCCTTCTTCTCTGCCACATGAGCCCTGTACTGACCCTGAGCCTGGATGCAGAACAACTTCTTCATCTTCTCTTTGAGCTTAGACGCCCATGTTGGTTCCTCGGAGGGTGGCTCATACTCAGCCTCATCATCATCTCCCTCAGACTCATTGACCTGAGCCTCAACCTCGGCCTCTCCAGTAGAGCCCCAAAGCTCCTTCAGCCTCAGCTTCATAACGTCATGAGAGACGAGATCACCTGTCACAAGCATCTCCTCTGGAAAAGTAGAAGCCCATGTGTCCTTAATGAGCTTCATCATATAAGGTCCATAGATCTGACACTTGCGCTCAAACACTGCAGAGCGAAGTTCAGACCACATAACATGAGAAACATCCAACACCTACTGTGTATTCTTCTCCTTCTGACAGATGAGCAGCATATCCACAAGATAGGAGTGAACCATGTCCAGGTTCCGAATGCGTGGAAACAGAGTCTGCCTGAAGATCCTATGCATGATATCCAAGAAAGCATTCAACTCATATGATACTTTACCGGTGGAGGAGATCTTCTCCTTGGAGAAAGGATAGAGGGTGGACTTGTGCGTGGCTGCCTCTGCTGCGTGACGGCGCAATCCAATGGGGTTCTCAAGCCCCTCATCATTGTAGCTCAAACTCTCCATGAAGTCCTTCCATGGTGCCTTCAGACGTCTCCCGTTGGTCATCCATTGCATCATCAGAGCCAAAATGAACTGTGGCATAGAACTGGGCCACAAGCTCTGGATCGAAGTCCTTGTTGAACGAGATGATTCTCAGAATATCTAGCTGTTCACACAGAGCCAAAGCTTCTCCGAAGTATTGGGGATTCTTCTCCAAATGACCGACATCAATTGACCTGACAGTGACACACAAGTTCTTCTTGGCCTTGAGAACATCGTGGTAGATGGACATTTGCTGCCTGGTCCAGAAGGGACGGTTCATCAGAGTGGGGTCTTGAGGGTTGCGGTACGGATTGCGACGGCGCACAACATAGAATTCCTTGGTCGGCAACTCATTCATGGATCTCTCCTTCTCTTTGTCTTTCTTCTTGCTAGTGACTTGCTTGGCCCCCGGCTGGGGCTGAACATGAATACTGGGAGCTGCACTGTCACTCTCTGAAGTGCGATAGCGCTTTGAGCCACTTGGACGATCCGGATTCTTGTGACGCACCTTGTGCGTAGAGCTACTACCACCTGGAGCCAACAACACAGCACGAGGGAAAGCAGGTGTAAACAATTGCATAAGCCAAAAGATATGAGAAAGAATTGAAGGTTAATCTGAGGAAAGTAGAATTTGACAGCTCTGGGCAGTAGTGCCACGGGCCTACAGCGGTAGTACCGCCTACAAGCAGTAGTACCACTCCAGAGGGAGCGGTAGTATCGCCCGAGGCGGAGGTCAACGGACAGACCACTACCGCGTCGAGATCCGGCACTACCGGAGGTGCCAAATTCAAATTTCCTCCAACTAAACTTCAATCCACCTATTCTAGCAGTCTTCTACGCCCTAATCATGCCTCGATTTGACTAAAAATCGGAGAATGCAACAAATATTTCTCTAGAACCTAGATCCAAAAACTAGAATCATAGGAGAGAAAAATGGGGGCAATACCGGCATCCATGGCAAGAGGAGAGGGTGGGGATCGATCCCACCGGACAGAAACGTGGAAGACGGCACAAAATCGGCGGCTTGGAGGTGGCCACCGGAGCAAGTTTTTCGTCTGGGAGAGAGGAGAGCGTGGGGGAGAGAGAGATGAATGGGTATGGGGGAGTTGGAACTCCCCCTGCCCGATTCATAACTCCCTCATGAATCCTCAGCACGGTAGTACCGCTCAAAGGAGCGGTAGTACCGCCCCAGCACTACAGCACGGCAGAAGGCCTGGTAGTACTACTCCAGCGGTAGTACCGTGGTACTCGGCGATAGTACCGCTTACAAGCGGTAGTACCGCCCAGACACCAGCGGTAGTACCGCGCAGATGCAAACTTCAACTCTCCCATCATAGACATCTCAAACTTCTCCGTTATGAGTGCGGCAAACTCATCATTGAAAGCTTGTTGCGCTCGAAGTTGTTGAGTTCATCATGCATGGCTTCAAGCCAATCCGTGTCCTCGAGCGCCCCATGTACCTTTTGGGGTTCAACACAAGAAACAAATGCGCGATGCTCACAAAAGTTTGATAATTGTTTACGAGTGGTTACCCCCTGCTTTAAGATCCCATAAACATTCTCCATGATATGTCTTTGTTGTTTGAGTTTGGAAGCAATCTTGGCGGCACGACGCTCCAATAGCTCCTCCATAGGCATTTGAGGAGTATTATCTTGATCATCTTGAGCGTCGTCGTGAGCTTGCTCTTGCTCTTGATCTTGTACTTGCTTTTGATCTTGAACTAGTTCTTGATCTTGAGCTTGCTCTTGATCTTGAGCTTGCTCTTGATCTTTAGCTTGCTCGGTGTCTTGAGCTTGCTCGGAGTCTTGAACTTGATCTTGGGCATCACTTGGTGAATCACCATCATCATGAGATTGACCTTGCCCTTGATCTTTTTCATTCGGTTGAGGGCCTTCGATTTGCTCTTCGGAAGCGTGTGGGTCAATGGTTGGTGATGGATCCACTTGCGTAGAGCATTGTCCTTCTCCTTCGGCCACAAGGGGTTCCTCAATGGGGAGTATTTGACCAATCCCCATTCTTCTTATTGTAGGGGAACGCGACAGAAAACAAAAAATTTTGGTACAGCGAGCATGCCCAGGATCACTATGGAGACTGCATACAAGGTTTGATCTGATCCGTACCGACTCGAAGCGTAGCGGAATAAGAGTCGTAGTAGATCGTTGGTGCAGATCCCTACAGCTAGGATTTACAACCTCCCAACCGCAAGGATGTACTCCCTCGCCGGACAGCCCTTCGGGAGGCGGTCGGACAGTCCCTCGGACGATGTCACGGACAGCCCTTCGGGAGGACCCTCGAAACTCGAACCAAAACTCGGACAGCCCTTCGGGAGGACACTCGAACAGCCCCTCGGGCAAAAGATCAGAACTATGACCTCTCTATGGGGTTGCACACATACGGTGTCAGCTATCCGGCAGGGCTTCGCCGTCCAGAACTAGTTCCTGCCGGAACCCAGACAGCCTTTCGGCTCTATGAAACTATTTTGCTGGGAGGGAGCGAGAAGCCAGACAAGTCAAATGGCATGTGTATGAGAGCAAGGATGAGCATTTGGGGCTGCCCCCTCACCTCTATTTATAGGATAGCCAAGGGGTAAAGATGGTATTCAAAAATACCAAAACTGCCCCCACTTTATGCCTTTACTAAAAAGAATAAAGCAAAAAGGGGTGCCATGTGGAGCTCCAAGGAGGTCCACCTCCCTTGGCCGGCCACACTTGGGCCCCCCCCCCATGAGGGGGCTTCCTTGGCTCCCAAGTCCTTCTAGAAGGCTTTTGGAAAATATCCCAAAAGGTGTTTTCCAAAAATATCCAAAAAGCACTTTCACTATTCACGAAGACACTTTTCTGCGTCCGTTAAAACCCAAATTATTTCTGTGTGCCTAGAATAATTCTCGCACCCACCAAAACAATTTTGAACGCATTCCGAAACAATTTCGGAACAATGTTTCTTTAGCGAAAAGCAACCAAAAGCGGTTCCGGCTGCTCCGGAACATTTCCGGATTTTGTCCCGGAAAATTCCCAGAAGTTTCCAGAACACTTCTGGCATCCTCCAAGAATTTCCAGGCGTGTGCTAGAACCAATTTGACTTAATGGAATACCCTGAAACAACTTTTTAGTTTCACCGGAACTATTCCGGTGTTCTCTCCGGAACGTTTCCGTTTCGTCCGAAACTTTTTCGGTGATTTTGTCTCAGACTCCCCGTCTAGTATTCAGCAGATAGATGACCCTTAAGCATGTGACCCTATAGGTTCGGTGAAGTATAGACATGACCCGGAACACTTTCCGATCAATGATCAACATCGGAGCCGTGGACACCCATATTGACCCCTATACCCACACGAATGAATATTCGAGTGAACCTCCAGTTGCCGTGTGCTATTCCTGTTGCTTCACGATATATTACAAATACCCGAGGTGAGATTTATTGCATCCCCGTGCATCAACAACTTGTCCACTATGCAAGTTACCTCGTTACCGGTTTTGTTCTCTTTACTCGTTTCCGTGTTCCGGCATCCCAGTGATCAAATCACAATGTGTCTGGCCAGACGATGATGGATACCGTAACACCGAGAGGGCCCGAGAATATCTCTCCATCGTCGGAGGAGCAAGTCCCAATCTTGAGCTATCTCGTTACTTGCCATACTTTTCCGTGAACCCGTAAGCCGCCGTAATAGCCACCCATTTACGGATGACGTTTAACAAACCCCAAAGTTCACGAAGCAAGTACGAAGGAACTCGATAGCCTCATGGTCTAAGGAATTATGCAAACATTAACTATCTCTGTGTTATTAACCATTAACTTGTGACAAATGAATCTCATAGCATAACATCAATTCGGGTCGATTCAACACAAGTGTTCTACCAACATTGTGCCCTCAAATTTGCCAGCATTGACATGCCCATGATCAGGAAAACAGGATCATCATGCAATACTTGAGCCAGTCTTAGAGGCAAGACTAGGAATACATTTTACCGTTTATTATACCACACATGCACATGAGTTTCCCTCCGAGCCTCGTGGTTATTGTAGACTCGAGAATCATTGCAGTTATAGCATGGAACATAAACATTCATTACAAACTCGGAGATACAAAGTAACTGTTATTACTGCCTCTAGGGCATATCTCCTACACTTATGGCTTGGGGAGGAATTTCACCACCTACATCACAAAGACCACTTTGCTCCACTTGGGAGCCATTATTTTCATCAAACTCTACGTTACACGTCTCCTCAATGAGTCCATTGGACTTGTTGAGGACACGGTAAGCATGAGAGTTTGTAGCATAACCAACAAATGCCCTCTTGAGCTCTAGGTTTGAATTTAGACAAACGAACACCTTTCTTGAGAATGAAACACTTACACGCGAACACCCGGAAGTACTTGAGGTTGGGCTTGTTACCGGTAAGTATCTCATATGGAGTCTTGTTCAAGCCTTTGCGAAGGTAGAGCCGATTGGATGCATGACATGCGGTGTTGATGGCTTCGGCCCAAAAGTTGTACGGAGATTTGAATTCCGCCATCATTGTCCTTGCCGCGTCCATCAACGTCCGGTTCTTCCTTTCCACTAAACCATTTTGTTGAGGGGTATATGGTGCAGAGTATTGATGCTTGATCCCCTCATCACTAAGGAACTCATCCAAGGTGTAGTTCTTGAACTCGGTGCCATTGTCACTTCTAATCATCAATATCTTTGCCTCATGTTGCCGTTGAGCTTCGTTTGCAAAGTCGATGACGGTTTGTTGGGTCTCGCTCTTCCTCTTAAAGAAATATACCCAAGTGTATCTTGAATAGTCATCCACAATCACCAAGCAATACTTTCTTCCCCCAAGACTATCAAAGGATGGAGGTCCGAAGAGATCCATGTGAAGGAGCTCCAAGGGCCTCTTCGAGTAGATGATAGTCGTGGGTCAGTGAGCCGTCTCATGTAGATTTCCTTCGATACAAGCATTGCAAGCAAGATCTTTGGCAAAGCTCACATTTGTTAGTCCACGAACGTGATCCCCTTTGAGGAGACTTTGCAAAGATCTCATATTGATGTGGGCTAGACGGCGATGCCAAAGCCACCCCACGTCAACTTTAGCCATTAGGCACGTCGCGATCTTAGTGGATCGCTCCGAGAAGTTAACCACATAGAGACCGTTCTCGACATGCCCAACAAAAGCTACTTTAAGAGTCTTGCTCCATAAAAGGGCCACAGTATCAAGATCAAAGAATGTGGCAAAGCCCATAAGTGCAAGTTGACAAACGGAAAGTAAATTGTATGCAAGAGTCTCAACAAGCATGACCTTCTCAATTGATAAATCATGAGAAATCATAACCTTGCCAAGACCCAATGCCTTATATGTTGAGGCATCACCAAATTGAACATGGGTGGGCATAAATGGGCTTGGTTGCATGTCCACCACCAAATGCTTGCTCCCGGTCATATGATTTGTTGCTCCACTATCGAGCAACCATGATCCTCCACCGGAAGCAAACTCCTACAAGAGATCAATGCTTGGTTTTAGGTACCCATTCTTGAATGGGTTCTTTGATGTTAGTAACAAGTGTCTTAGAGACCCAAATAGACCATTCAATGTACTCATAATAAGAACCACCAAATTTGGCATAAACATGCCCATCACTAGCACGGCATAAAACATAAGAAGGGTTAAAATCGCCGGCTTTGTTCGATGGAGTGGTCTTGCCCATCTTGGCATTTCCACCCACCACTTTGTCCTTCTTCTCCTTATGAGAACCCTCTCCCTCCTTGACAAATACCTCTTTGAGAGGGAGAGGTTTCTTGGTCTTGTTCTTCTTCTTCTTCTTTGACTTGGGCACAAACCCAAGTCCCTCCTTTGCCACAACTTCCTTTTGATTGCTCAAAAGTTCGTTGAGGTTCTTCTTGCCTTGTATGCAAGACACGAGGCCTTTCTCTAATTGCTCCTTTAACTTGGCATTGTCCTCCACAAGATGAATATGCTCACAACAAGGGTTAGTAGTATGAGCATTATCAATGAACACAAATGGAGGACATGTGTCAATCTCCTTAGTGAGCTTCACTTGGAGTTGATCATGAGACTCCTTGAGTGTAGCATGTGCACTTTTCAAGGCCTTGTGAGCCTTGTCAAGTAGCTCAAACTCCTCTTTGAGTCTAGCATGGCCAACCCCAAGCTCAACATTCTCGGATTTAAGCACACGAGCAAGAACTTGAGCATGATCATGATCTTTCTTTAATTTAGCAACATCAACGTTTTGCGACTCCTCAAGAGCCGAACGAAGACCTCGCTCTTCCTCAAGAGTAGTGGAAAGATCCGCAATCTCATCGGCATAGTCACGACTATGGCCTTCCAAGTTAGTGATAGTCTCTTCGTGAGACTCAATGGTGTCATTGGCCTCATCAAGTTGTTCCAAGAGAGCAATGAAGTGCTTCTTGGTCTTACCTTTGAGCTTACCTAAGAACTTGTCAAACTCATTCTCATCCACCTTTACCTCCTCATTTTCCTCCACACAATCTGGCAAAGGAGGATTAGTAGTGAAGGAAGTATTGATGTTGGAGGTTACCTTGTTGATGCCTGTTGCCATGAGGCACTTGGGGATGATGTTCTCGTTGGGGGCGTCGAAGAGGGACACCGAGGTTGGGTAGAGGTGGCAATGGCCACGGTGGCCGTTGCAAACCCTTCACCACTTGTATCATCATCATCATCATCATCATCGGAGTTGTACTCTTCTTGCGCCACCAAACCCTTTGTAGGCACCTTCTTGGTGAAGTTGTTCTTGTTGGGGAAGGACTTGGCCTTGTCTTTGCGGATGAGCTTGCCACCATTGTCTTCCCTCTTCTCATAGGGGCAATCGACTACGAAATGACTCACATTGCCACAATTGTAGCAAGTTCTCACACGTTGCTTGCCTTTGGAGCCACTTGAGTTGTTCTTGAAGAAGTTTGGCCTTGAGTTTCTCTTGTTGCCCCAAAATTGCCTTGACGCAAGAGCCATGTGCTCATGGTAAGCATATTTGGTATCTTCGGGGCAACTCTCCTCTTCTTCCTCTTCTTCTTCCGGAATTGCCTTGGCCTTCAAAGCAAGGTTGGTCTTCTTTGACCGTTGGACACGAGCTAGAGCATTGTCGGCGGTCTTGTTCAAAATGTTCATTGCAATGAATTCATCCAACACTTCACTTGAGGACAAGGTGTGGAAGTCCGGTCTTTGACGGATCACAAAAGACATGCTCTTGTTGAATGGCATGATGTCTTTTAGGAACTTGCGCTTGACTCAAGTGTCATCCGTATTCTTGCTCCCATGATCTCGGAGTGAGACCGCGAGAGTAGTCAATCTCCGGTAAAGCTCACGAGGATCTTCATCATCCTTCATCACGAACTCATCGACCTCATCAAGTATGACCTCAAAGTTGGACCGTTGAATGCTTGAGCTTCCCTTGTACAATGAGACGATGTGCTCCCAAGCATCCTTGGCGGTTGTGAATGGCCACAAGTGAGAGAGTTCTTCTGGCGGAATTGCGGATTGGAGAATGAACAAGGCAGAGTGATTGAGTTGATTGTCCACTTCTTCTCTTGGTGTCATGTTGTACCGATCATGAGGATGGAAACCTTGCTCAATGACCCTTCAAAGTTGTGTTGAGCTGTGATTCAAATGAGACTTGATACGAAAAACCCAATCATGAAAGTTATTCAAATCAAGCTTAGGAGAAGGACCAAGAGGATTAATGCGAGGTGATGGTACCGGACCTCCATAGTCCGGGGGAGGGGCAACCGCGGCATGAGTGCCCGTCCCATTCTTTTCTTGAGGTAAAGTAGGCTTGTCATTACTAGCCCCCTCCTTACCGGAGTTGGCATCCGACTCCGAATTGGTGGGTTTAACCACTTGCAACGGATCGGTAGAAAGTTTGAGGCCCTCAAGAAGTTCTTTAAACAAGGATTTGACCTCGGTTGCCATGGAGGTTTTAAGTGAGGCAATTGACTCATTTAAGTCCTCACGAGTGACCGTGGTCACCACCTCGGCCGCGGGTAGGTTCTCCGCCCCGGCCCCGTCGTCAACCATACTCTTTAGGCGGTTAAGCCCTTAAAAGAGACGAGGCTCTGATACCAATTGAAAGGATCGATATGGTTGACTAGAGGGGGTGAATAGGCAACTACCAATTTTTTGCTTTTCTTAACAAATTAGGTTAAGCAACAAATAGGTTATTTAGATATGCAACTAGGTGAGCAACCTATATGATGCTAGCAACAACAACAAGCAAGCAAGCAAAAGAGGCAACACAACAATATCTTGTACAAAGTAAAGGTAAGAAATAACCACAAGTGGAGTCGGTGAAGACGAGGATGTGTTGCCAAAGTTCCTTCCCTTTGAGAGGAAGTACGTCTCCGTTGGAGCGGTGTGGAGGCACAATGCTCCCCAAGAAGCCACTAGGGCCACCGTATTCTCCTCACGCCCTCGCACAATGCAAGATGCCGTGATTCCACTAGTGGTGCCCTTGAAGGCGGCGACCGGACCTTTACAAACAAGGTTGGGGCTCTCTCCACAACTTAATTGGAGGCTCCCAACACCACCACGAAGCTTCATCACAATGGAATGTGGCTCCGAGGTGACCACTTCCGTCTAGGGTGCTCAAACACCCAAGAGTAACAAGATCCCCAAGGGATTAGTAGGGGCAATCAAATTTCTCTTGGTGGAAGTGTAGATCGGGGCCCTCTCACCCAAACCCTAGAAGATTAACAAAAGTTATCGGCTAGGGAGGGAGATCGGGCGAAAATGAAGCTTGGAGCAACAATGGAGTTTGGGGAAGGAAAATGCAAGTCTCCTTGGGGAAGAATACACCCTTTATATAGTGGGAAAGAATCCAACCGTTATCTTGCTCACAGCCCACACACGAGCAGTACTACCGCCCGGCCGGGAGTACTCGCAGAGTAGTGCAATGGCATGGAGCCACGAGCCGGTAGTGCCGCCGGAGCGGTACTACCGCTCGCCCCAGCGGTACTACCGCTGGGGTTGCAGCTCAGGAGTCCATAGGGCAGAGCACGACAGGGGACATCAGCAATACCACAACAGCGGTACTACCACCCAAACTGGGCGGTACTACGGCTTATAAGCCGTAGTGCCGTGCACCCACTGCCGCCCTACCACCGCTGAGCGCGCGACGTGCCCATAAAAGAGCGGTAGTGGCGCGGTAGTGACCGAGCGGTACTACCGCCCGTAGGCAGCACTACCGCCCGTACTACCGTTCTACTACCATGCAAACCCGACACGAAAAGTCAAGTCCCCAGAAGCAGCGGCAGTACGCGCGGTACTGGACAGCCGTACTACCACTTACAAGCGGTACTGCCGCTAGGGGCCTTCAGGACACATCACAGACAACAGAGGGGTAAACTCCATTGATGCGGAAAGGAACGAGGGTGCAAATGAAAATGTGTACGTGTTGGTTCCACCCAAACCTTTTCGAAGCGGACCCCCTCTTAATAGTACGGTTTTCCTACGACTCAAATCCACCAAAAAAGAAACGTTGGAAAAATAACCGTCTTGCTTTAACACTCCGAGGGGCATCAATCGTCTAGTGCCATATGATTGATGATCTGAAATTCTCAATGCACACGATTAGTCCGCAAATGTATTGTCATCAATCACCAAAACCACTAAGGGAGAAATATGCCCTAACAATCACCCTAGAGGGGCAAAAGAGGAAGGACGAGAGGACCGCCGAGGAGGACAGGTTCATGATGATGAATCCGGAGGGCATGGATGCAATGACAAAAGAATTTTGGGAGATGAAAATAATGGAGATCATGCTCTGGAGGAAGATGGAGCTTCAAAATCTTATGGCCGGTGGTGGTGGCTTCGGCATGGGTGTTGGAGGGCTTGACATGGGTGGCGGTGGTGGTGGTGGCTTCGGCATGGGTGTTGGTGTTGGGTTTGGAGGTGGCGGAGGGGGAGAAGGGTTCAGCATTGGGGGTGGTGGTAGCTTCGGCAATGGTGGTGGAGGTGGGGGAGGACCTTCGGCTAACCATGTGAATGGTGGTGATGGTGGTGGTGGTGGTGGTGCTGGTGGCGGTGCTCATTCTCCGGTCCAAGTTTGTGAAGATGGTGGTGCTCATTCTCCGGTCCAAGTTCGTGAAGATTGTGGTGCTCATTCTCCGGTCCAAGTTCGTGAAGATGGTGGTGCTCACTCTCCGGTCAATGATGTGGATGATGGCGATGGAGGTGCTAGGGGCGGTGGTGGTGGCGACGTTCTTCGCAACAATGAGGATGTTGCTTGATTGCTCTATGTCATTTGAGCATCTTTTTATTTTGTTTGATCGTGCATTTGTAAGGCTAAACTTGATACCTCGTATGTTGTGCATAATTTTGGATGTGATGAACTAGTATGATGATGAACTAGTGATGTATATATATAATGATGATAAACTTGTCAATATTTGTCCTACGATTTTATTTGCGGTACCGCGAGCCCTCCGGCGTGGAGCAGATCCCATAAACGCGTTGCGGGACGGATTTGCGGGATTTGTTTCATCAGAGGACTCGCGGTACTGTAAAAAAGTTTTGCTGCGCCCTTAAACACGTTTTGCGGGCCGGCCGGTCGCGGATCTGGCTCTTACCCCGTAGCCCGAATATTCCAACGACGGCCCAGTCTCAACCCAAATTTGTTGCTTTATCCTACTGCAAGTTTTTTTGGGGATTATCCTACTGCAAGTACTTCCTGTGTTTTGTTTGTTTGTTGAGCTGTCCCTGTCTGGGCCTCAGGGGCAAAATGTATTGAAGGAATAATAATAAATTGGCAGCTAGTATTTTATTTGGACTGACTCGTTGACGATGAGTATACAACGTAATCTGTCCCTGTCCATGGCTGGGAAAATGAACTCGATCTTGCTTCGTTTTGCCGGCTAGAGTTAAAATATTGGAAACAAGCTCACGATCGACGGGGTAATGCACGAGCACCCAGCTGAGCGCGTCTTCCAAATGTTCTTATTCATTCTTGCAGGCCATGAGGACAGCACTGAAGGAGCCTCACGCCACAAGAATCAGGGTTAGCCGAATCTACAGTTCTCACTGGAAAAAAAAGTTTCATTCAACTTCCTCTCTCGTCGCCTTTCGTCTTCCTCCAATTCCTGTCGACCTGCCCCGCCACCCACAAGCTACGAGCGGCATCACTGCATGTGGGAATGTATCTGGTGCACCGGTGCACCGGAAGCTGTATCACATTTTAAAATGTTTTAGAAAAAAATATCTAACACATTGACACAACAATAATGTATGTTGTCACGAAATTTTATATCAAAATTCAAAATATTGCACGAGATTCAAAAATGAAAAGTTTGCCATCAATGCACTGGAAAAATTGATCAAAATTAAAAAGAAAAAACATAGAATCAGAAATAGAAAATCATGTTATTTAAACTAGCCCAGTTGCCCCAAACCCTTCAAGCGACGTCTCCTACGGATCTATTGCATCCAATGAGACCTCCTATAGCGTGCATACGACGCTGGTTGTCGCGCAAATGCACACCCAGCAGCACCACGACACTCATGTGGCCAACCCATCTATGTCTTTGCCACCGCTTCTGACTACGTACAGTGCATACGATTTCTTTTGGTGCATTAACGTTTTTTAGCTGGTTTTAGTATTCAGTCGTTTTCTATAAAAAAATACTTTCTAAAAATTTCAAAATTATGTTCAAGACTATATTTTTTCGAATTTGTGAAAAAAATGTTCTTCATTTGAATTTTTTGAGATTTATTTCTAAAAATAGTGATTTTTAAAATTATCATAAATTGAAAATATGTTAATATATTATAAAATGTTCCTATTTTTGGAAAAATCATGTATTAAAAAAATGTTTACGAATGACTAAAATATTCTTGAATATGAAAATAATGTTTGTGAATTCAAAAAATATTCACAGATTCAAATAATGTATGTGAATATAAAAAATGTTTATGAATTTGAAAAAAATCTTCACCAATTTCAGAAATGTTCAGAAATTAAAAAATGATTGGAGTTTAAAAATATTCACGAATTTCAAAAAACAAATGTTCACAAAATGAAAGAATATCCAGGAAATAAAATAATATTAAAGAATTTAAAAATTGTTTGTACAATTAAGAAAAAATGTTTATGAATTAAAAAAATCTTAGCAAATTATAAAAAATCACAAATTCATAAATTAGTTGGGGATTTAAAATATTTGTGAATTCAAAAATGTTTGTTGATTTAAAAAAATTATGGTTTCACAAAATGTTCATGAATAGAAAAATTGTTTATAAATCATGAAATTTTGACGAAATAAAAACTATTCATGAATTCAAAAATTATATTTTTATTTAGAAAATGCTCGTGAAGTTGAAAAATAGAAAAACTAAAAAGAAGAAAGAGAAAAGGAAATCATGAAGAAAATCTAACGAAAATAACAAAGAAATAACTGTTCATGGAAGGTTTAAATAAAAAATAAAACGTTCCCACAATCGGTGAAAAACATAAACAAGAAACAACAAAATGGGCCGGCCCAATATAGCGGTGGTGCGCTCGATGGGTGCGTTTCGAAATCCCTAATTGAGGAGTACTCCTTCAAAGATTACTCCCATCTCCTTAGGTTGCGACAAGTGGCGCACTGCATGCGCGCCACTTGTCGCAACCTGGGAGTTTTCCCTTTTTTCGTACATCCGTTTATTCAAAACGTTTTATCTCTTCAACTGTGCGTCCAAATCTCGAACCGTTTTCACCATTGGATTCCTCGCGTCGAGATCTTCAAAACTAGATCCCATGTTGATAGGTTTTGCCAAACTTTTTTTCACGAAAAAAAACGGGCGAAAAAACCGAACCGAAAGCACGTTTTTTTTGCCTTTCCAAAATAGGCACGGCCGTGCCTCTTGCGAAAGCAAAACCGTGCCTCTCGCGGAAGCAAAACCGTGCCTCTCGCGGAAGGAAAAAAACAGAAAAAGCATTTTTTCCGTTTTTCGAGAGGCACGGCCGTGCCTCTCGCGAAAGCAAAATCAACCATGCCTCTCGCCGAAGAAAAAAAAACAAAAAACGCGTTTTTTTTCATTTCCGAGAGGCACGGCCGTGCCTCTCACGAAAGCAAAACCGTGCCTCTCGCGGAAGGAAAAAAAACAGAAAACGTGTTTTTTTTTCGTTTCCGAGAGGTATGGCCGTGCCTCTCGCGAAAGCAAAACCGTGGTTCTCGCGGAAGCAAAACCATGCCTCTCGCGGAAGAAAAAAAGAATAGAAAACATGTTTTTTTCCGTTTCCGAGAGGCACGACCGTGCCTCTCGCGTTTTTTTTTTAAAACGCGTTTTTTCGCGCAAAATAAAATTCTTGTCCAAAATTTAAGAAAGACCGATGGAAAACCAAAAGGCGAAAAAAACCCAGAAAAAAACCGTTTAGAAAGCCAAAAACATATGCGGAAAAAAAATCCTGAGGGAGCGCCCAGAGCGCGACACGTGGCGGTGGCTGAGAGCGAGCCCACCCCAAATGATCGTTGAGAGGCCCCCGAAGGTGTGCTCCTTAATTAGTTGCTCCCGGTGCGTTTGCATGCTATTCTATGTGGGGATTGGCCGCATGTAGCAGGCAAGAGGGCCATCTAGGATAGATGTACCACTCAAAAAAAATCCAGGATGGATGTACGCAGGCGCTGATAGGGCTTGTTGAGGGGCAGAACCTATTTGACGCTCGTTAGCCTCAAAAGGTTGTGCTTTCGCTGAGGCGAGCCTCCGGTTGGGCCGGCCCATGTACGGGGTTCGCATTTTTAACGTTCGTACAGCTTCTTTAGTTGTTTTCTGTGTTTTCTTTTTGTTTTTCTTCTTTGGTTTTTTGCTTCCGGTTTTTTCAATGCTTTGTCCGGTTTTCAGTGGGTTTGTTCTGCTTTTTGTTTTGGTTCCTTTTTCCTTTCGGTTTTTTTATTTTTTATTTTTTTCTTTTATATTTTTTATTTCTTCTTCTCTTTTTTGTGAGTTATATAAAAAGTTCACCTCCTATTACGAAAATGTTCATCGTATATTAAGAAAATCTTTCACCCTATATTATGAAAAAGTTCACCATGCATTATAAAATGTTCATCGTGTATTAAAAAAATGTTGATCGTCCATTTAACAAATGTTCACCATAAATTAAGAAAATGATCATCGTATTTAAAAAATGTTCATTATGTACTTAAAAAATGTTCAGTGTATATCACGAAAATGTTCAATGAGTATTTAAAAAACATCAGTGTATGTCACAAAAATGTTCAATGTGTATTTAAATATGTTCATCGTATATTAAAAAGATGTTCAATGGTCATTTTTTTAGTTTTTTTATCTTCTACTGCGCTTAGTTCTTAAATATTTGCGCCCCCTTTTAATCACCAACAATCATCGGCTCAACTGGTAAGTAAGACTTCCTCTCAATTGTTGGTTGCAAGTTAGATTCCTCAAGACAACATCCTTTTTTTGCTATTTTAATAGCAGCACACAATGACCCGCCGAATGGGCCAGCCCAGTATGATGCACGCCTTGCGCGAAAGCTCCTCTTGTTGACGCTCGCGAGCGTCAACTAGTAGCTCTCTTGTTGAGCGGAGTTCTTAATCGGCGCTGTAAGCGCCGGTTGCCGATACTGGCGCTCACGCGTGCACGATCATGGGCCGGCCCATGTAGAAGATCGCTCGATCGCATCTCGCCAGTCCCCCCCCCCCTGCTGATCGATCGCATTGGACCGGTCGCGGTTGACCAGTTGACGGGTCAACCTTTGACTTTTGAAAAAGAGACAAAAAATAAAAAATAGAAAAACATAAAAATATCATGAATTCAAAATGTTCATGGATTTTTTTTAAAAATATCCCAAACTTAAAAAAACAACGTGAATTTGAGGAAAATCAATGATTTTGAAAGAAAAAATCATCAAATTTGAAAACCAGTTCACAATTTTTTTTTTGAAAATTTTCATCGAATTTGAAACGGAGTTCATCGAATTTGAAAAAAGTTCATCAAATTTGAAAAAATGTTCAGTGATTTTGAAAGAAAGTTAATCGGATTTGAAAAAAGTTCATCGAATTTGACAAAAAAATCATGGAATTTGAAAAAAGTTCATTGAATTTGAAAATAGTTCAACGAATTTGAAAATCTTTCATCAAAATTGAAAAAAAAGTTCAACAAATTTGAAAATATTACATTGATTTTAATAAAAGTTCATCAAATTTGAAAAAAGTTCAACAAATTTGAAAAAGTTCATCAAATTTGAAGAAAGTTCAACTAATTTGGAAAAAGTTCATTGATTTTGAAAAAAATGTTCATTGATTGTTTTAAAAAAATTATCGAATTGAAAAAGTTCTTGCATTTTTGAAAAAAAAACATAAAAATAAAGAAAAAGTAAAAAGGAAAAAAGATTAAAGAAAAGAAACAGAAAAAGAAATAAAAAACAACACAAAACCGGTCCAGGAAAAAACCGCAATGTAAAAAAAAACAGGGCTTCCTCGAGCTTGGGAAAGAATAAATAGAAAATAAGAAGTTTCTAGGCACAAGTGTTGCGATGTCCTAGTGGTCAAGTCGCTTCTCTTTGAACGCAGAGACCGTGAGTTCGAACACGGAACGCGCGCACCGTGCGTGCCCTCGCATCATATCTTGCATGTCGCACGCCAACCCCACCCCCCCATCCGCCACGTTACGTGCTATTAAACCTTGTTGCCACTCCAATCCCTGCCATCACATCATATCCACGACGCGCCATGCCACCTCGCCGCACACTCATAGGTAAGGAAGCGATGGCTGCCTGCCACGCCAACTACATCGCCCGCACCGTTGTGGTCACCTGGGTGGACTACATCGCCCGCACCGTTGTGGTCACCTGGGTGGAATACATCGCCGCCAATGAAGTACGGATGAAGCAGGACGCGGAGGCCAAGGCCGCAGCAGAGGAGAAGAAAAGGGAAGCTGCCCGCAAGAAAAGACAGTCCGACCAACGCAAGAAAAGTGAAGAGGTCCGCGCCCTGGCCGAGAGCTAGGCAGGATCGAAGCAGGTTGGGCTACTACCCGCAAGGCCGAGAAGGAGAATGATGGCCTCCGGCCAGCATGGATGGAAGCTGACTATCCGGATCACGCCGGGACCTTTCGCGCCGAGGCCAACTGCTGGGCGGAGATCCAAGCAGGGTGGAATACCGCCGCCAAGGCCGAAAAGGAGAATGAGGGCGTTTGGCCAGCATGGGGGGAGGCCTCCACGTACCCGAATCACGTCGTTGAGTAGATGCATGTGTGTGTGCCTCATGTTTAATTGGTATCCAGTTTAACTCGATAGCGATAAAAAAAATGTCGATACGCGACATTCTTATATGTATATATATGTAAAATTCGGTCTATTAATGTACAATGTCAACAAGCGACATTCTTATATGGTTTGTGGTTTATCATGTCTTCACTGAAATTTCAAATGTTCAAGGTGAATCTTATAGGTTTGACCTATTGTTGAAGGTGAATTTTACAGGTTTGACCACATGTTCAAGGTGAATCTTAGAGGTTTGTGATGCACAATCTTCTTAATTGTGCATGTAAGTGTCATGAGTGTTTACAAGTGGATTATGTAACTTCAAAATGTTATTACCAAAATAGCGCGTCTACTTATTACATATTATAATTTGAGAGAGGTAAAGAAATGGCTAGTCAATCTATACATATTTTCCCGTAAAGGAGCATTAGAATCAAATTTAATGGAACCATTACGTGAACATTGTAAATCAATCGCGGCCCTACATGATAGTGTATATAGATTCAACATCTATGTTGATATGATCCGCATATCTTAACCACCTCTCCTCACTAATGTATATTTTACCATTGCTTTTGATGATGCAGTGAACTATTGATGGGTTTTTGTAGTCCTCGGTTGGTATGTCGTAGTTGTGCCGCTCTGGTCGATCCTGAACCTATTGACGAACTGTCTTTGTATGACTTGTGCATCATGTAATAAGAGTTATCGAAATCAGAGCATGTAATCCTTGTTTGAAATGTATGTTCAATGTAAAATTTTCCTTGTTGATGATGCTTTTATTTTGTTCCTTGCTTTCTTCTGTTGCATCAAGTTAGATCACGTCGTCTTAAGTTTGAGCATCTTCAGTTTGGAGCCACGTCAAATTTTTACCAAGACGATGACTTTTTAGTTAGAGTTCGTCGATGATGCTTCGTGGGATACTTCTGTTTTGGAGCTACCTGCAGGCGCATATGGGCATATTCACAGCCCCCCCCCCCCCAATTTTTTTGAAGGAGGGTTGCGAATAAGCCCGTTTCCATCTGTAGGCAGCTCCAAAACTGAAGTACGTCAGGAAGCATCACGGACGAGCTCTAACTAATTAAAAGTCAACGGTTTGGTAAAAATTGTCGGCGTCCCATGTGTCAAGATGCACGTCGTGATCCCATCTGTCAAGATGTGCAACATAAAAAATGATATAAAATCCACATGAAGTATAAAGTTGATTAGCTACAAAAGATAAAGCTATATGCACTCATTTACAAAAGTAAGTATGCTTAGTACGATATCTTGAGTAGATAGACAAACTATATGTATAGCACCCAATTGGACTAGGACAATACCATTAGTACGGTATCTTGACTAGATAGACAAACTATATGTATAGCACCCAACTGGACTAGGACAATACCATGAAACATTATCCCAGTACTATGAACATAACGTATAGAGAGGTCAGTCACATGAAAATGGACCAACTAATCCTGATGACAATTGAAACCATTAACATATATACCAGATCATGCCTTAGTAGTATCAATACATTCAAAGACCTTCAAACTTAGCTTAATCATATATAGACACTAAACGAGCCAATCTTTGATTATGCTACAATTAGAGGGGCAATACTGTTACTACAAAACCAAGAGCATCAGTAGAGCCTAGCTAACCAAATTTCCACCATGAGAGGCCACTATAGCTAACCAAATTGTTAGTACAGAGACCATTATCTAGCCAAATTGACACCACCAGAGGCCATTTCACCTAGCATGGCATTGTCGTGGCTCGATGTCCACGACCAGAGAGCGGAGGCGCATGAGTGCGGGGAGGTGAGCGGAGGCGCAGGGCTCCGAAAGTTGTACCTGATGCACCCGCCGTCGTCGATCCACGTGGAGCTCGATGGCCGAAGTAGGATTACGCCCAGGTGGAGGAGGGGGGCACTGGGTGGAGGGCGGCGCCTGGTGGTGGTAGTGGTGCTCGGTGTCGGGGCAGATCTGGATATTGCTCCATGTCGGGACGGCGGTGGGTGATGGTCGACAAGGATATTGCTCTGTGCCGTCGGGGATGGGACAAGGATGGGGAGGGAGAGGGACCGGGGGTAGCCGCCTAGGGTGGGAGCTAGCTCGGGGTTTGGGGGATTTTAATATAAGCAAATGAGATCTAAAAAAATATGTGACGCCCCGACTCGACCGTGCACTAATCATACACGCAAGTGCGCACGATCAAGCCAGGGACCCACGGGAAGATATCACAACACAACTCTAGACACAAATTAGAATAATACAAGCTTTATATTACAAGCCAGGGGCCTCGAAGGCTCGAATACATAAGCTCGAGTTACACAAGAGTCAGCGGAAGCATCAGTATCTGAGTATAGACATAATTAGACAAGGCAGCCTTAAGAAGGCTGAGCAAAACAACAACATCTAGATCGAAAAGGCGCAGGCCTCCTGCTTGGGAGCCTCCTAAACTACTCCTGGTCGCCGTTCTCCACGTAGTAGTAAGCTCCGTCGGGGGTAGTGTGGCAACCCGGCTCAGAGGACTGGTTTACCCAGTGTTTCCAACTCAGAGATCATGCCTTCTGGAAACACACAACAACTTGGAACAGAACAGAACAGAACTTTATTGAAATATCTCGAGTACAAGCTCATAATTTACATTGAAAGCGAGGCCAGAAGCACTGTACGTGCTACGACAATATCTACATTATTTATGGAACATAGCAGGGCCTCGATACTACTGGGTGATTCTACGGCGTAGCGGAACATAGCGCGGAAAACTCCATCCACAGGGACACTGCTGGGACACGGCCTAGTTAGCGTAGCACGAACCATCGGGACCTCCGTCCTCGGCTTCTCCTGCATCTGGCATGATACGCCAGGTGAGTACTTGGAATGTACTTGCAAGCTCACGGCAACCATAACAATGCAGCAAACAACAGCATGGCAATTAACATGTTAAGTGCTTAGGTAGTTTACTTACTATTAACGATCATTACTTACTCTCTTCCAGGTTGTCCCACAACCCACGAAATACTCATGATCAACTGAGTACTTCCGAACATAAGACAAGTTCTTCCATCATTATTATCATTATTGCGGCTGACCAATCAGTGGCCTAGTACGGACTGTCCAATACCGTGGACGCAGCTATTCGAATAGATTCTTACACTCTGCAGAGGTTGCGCACTTTACCCACACCATGGAGCTCCTGGCCTCGTGTTCCCATTCGGGTGGACCGGTGCTGCTCCAACGAAACCTGCCTGACCCGTGACTCTTCCATCGTACCACCGACAATCATACCCTCCCAGGGTCATGTCCTGGGTGGCCCCTGTGTCACCCCGTGACACCTGCCTCCGTCGTGGCCAAACAAAACTGTCCCAAATGGGGACACCGGCAAAATAACTCAACTGGGCTCACAGGATTATCGTCGTCTACCTGATCAGGGCAGCACGCACGCATAACACTCCCTAGTTTGGTGGTACCGATAAAAGAGCACAAAGCCAGACCAAGTCAAGGCCGTCCCATACCGGCAAATGTGGCTGCACGGATAAGTCCGGATAGGTGGCACTTGATCAATCAATTAGGTTTAGTGTTGTCAAGTACTTATCAATCATGGATTTTATCATGAATAACTAATCATGGCAGTAGCTATGCATCTATGTAAATTGCTATGAATTATGACATATTAAAGTAATGCAAATAATTCAATTAAATAACCAACACTATTGAAATGCTCATGAAATGGATGACATGGCTTGCCTTGCTCTGTTGGGTAGTCCTCAAACTCTTGGGCTTCAAAACCAATGATATTTCCCTCTGAAAATATTTTAAAAATGCAAAGGAAAATGTCACATACCACTGTTCTGTTCACCGGAAATTCTGTGAGCATGGGAAAAATACCAAAAATTTTCAGAAAATAGAGAAGCTCAAGACAAACCCAATGCAAAAAGAATCAATTGATTTGGACTTATGGTTTAAAAGTTATGGATGGTCAAAGTTACTGGTCAAATCTGGATTAAAACAGAAAATAGAAAATCCAGCAGAGGGCCACGTCGAAGACGTATTTCGCCAGGGCGCCTCCACTTACCGCCTCGGCGAGCCACTGACTAGCGGGCCCCTCTGTCAGATTTAAACGGGGGAGAGAGAGAACAGAGGACTGCGGAGCTCCGGCGATGGTCGCCGGCGACACAGACGACGGCGAGGTCCGGCGACTCCGGGGATGGAACGGGCACACGGAGACGAGCGCGTACGTACCCGTGGATTGGCGAGAGATGGCCGGACGGCGTCGTCCCCTTCCTCTCCGGCGGCGGTGGTTCTCGGGTGTCGCCGGAGATGGCGATTCCGGTAGGGTTTTGGTCGGGCAAGAGCTTGGGCGGGGTCAGGAGAGTGAGCTGAACTCGCGTGTGGAGTCGGTGGAGGCTGGGGTGGAGTGGAACGGTGGGGAGGCAGAGCTCGGGTGGCAGCGGATCGCCGGCGAGATGCGAGGCCAGATGGCCTCTCAGCCTTGGCTCGTTGCTCGGGGGCTTAATTGGAGGCGGAGGGGGTTGGGTGAGGAGAGGAGAGAGGCCGGGGAGGTCTATTTATAGGAGGAGGAGAGGCTTCTGGAGCGGGCGGAGCTCGGGCCACGTCGCCGGCGCAAGTACGCCGCGCTGGCTGGCTCGACGCGGGCGACGGGATAGGAGAGGGCAGGAGAAGTAAATGCGGCAGTGGCGGCTTGCGGAGGAAGACAACGGGCAGCAGGGCCACAGTGCCCGCACGGGTGCCACAGTGCCCGCGTGCGTGGCGGCCGCCGGGAGCGATTCCGGCGAGGGGAGAGCTCCAGAAGGGCCAGGTGGTGGGAGGAGAAGATGTCGGCGAGCTGAGACAAGGTACTGCCACGCAGGGCAGCCGGACGCAACACATCCGATGCGGGCGCGGTGCAGAGCGCGTGTTTTGGCATGCCATTGCCGTGCTCACCACGGGTATTGGCATCCAGAGGCCACGCAAGTCTGGCGCACCATGTCCAACACGTTCTCCTTTGATCACTTAGTGCCCCTATGCCCTTGGTTTGGCTAGGTTCACTCTGATTCGAAGTGTAGCTTCAGCTACAGTTTCTGACAGAAACTTTGCGAGAGATCTGGAGGAGAGGTGAGCTGGAGATGAAGCCAATAGAGATGTCTGGGATAATCTAGTTTGGAAGGACTCCAAACTGGCCAAAATTGAGAGAGTTTAGTCAAGATTTGAATGGAGTTCATGTACAACTGTTGTTACTGGTACATAAGCAATATGAGCTCGTAGCACTCATCTGGTTGATCTGCTGGAGCTGAAAATTGGTGTGTGGGAGTTATTTAGTGGATAGAAGATGTCATAAAAATTTCAGCTCAATTGGATACCTCTAGCTGGTACTTCCTTCACAGAGGTTTGAATTGAGCAGCAACTTGTCAGAATATTGCTGCTGAAAATTTGTACTGGACAAGATGATATTTTTGGATATTGTGGCAAGATAGGTTCCCTAGTATCTCAGGGAATTATCTGAGAGTTTTCTGAGTTGGGAAAATATGAGTTGCTTCACAAAGGGCCAGTACTGTCCAAAAGATAAATGGAGTTTTCTGGACAAAATTTTATATTGGACCATGAAATGTTTTTGAAGATTGTGGGAGTAGATGTTGACAAGAAGGTGTGGTATTAATTTGGGATTTTTCTGATCATCAGAACTATAGGTTGCTTCATAACCCATAGTGATGATAGATTTTCCCAAAGGAAGAAAATGAATAATTGTAAAAGATTGAGAATTGGAATTTGATCCAGTAGGTGTGTGGCAAGATTTTGGCAAGATGCTTAGGGCTTTGGATCATTCAGAGAGATTCATATGTCCAAAGTCAACTGAAAAGATTCAAAAGCCATCCAAATTTGCAAATAAAGCCAGAAAGATTTTGAAAAGAAAAAGTTGCCAAAACCAGGGTGTCACAAACCTACCCCCTTAGAATGAATCTCGTCCTCGAGATTCGGTTGCTCAGGGAACAAGTGTGGATATGCTGATCTCAGAAAATCCTCTCTTTCCCAAGTAGCTTCCTCCTCAGTGTGATGTTCCCATAATACCTTGAAAAATTTAATTATCTTGCTCCTGGTAGTCCTTTCCATCTCATCCAATATTCTAACAGGTTTTTCCTCATAAGTCAAATCCTTAGTCAGCTCTAGCTCACTCATATCTGCCTGCTTGATCGGGGGTGCAATGCACTTCCTTAACTGTGATATGTGGAAGACATCGTGAACTTCAGATAACTCTGGCGGTAACTCTAGCTGATATGCCACTCTGCCTCTTCTAGCAATTACTGGAAAGGGACCGATATATCTCGGTGCAAGCTTTCCTCGGGTGTGAAACCTCTTTATTCCTTTCATGGGGGTAACTCGGAGATAAGCATATTCTCCGGGCTCAAAAGTTACTTCTCGGTGTTTAGGGTCATAGTAACTCTTTTGACGGGACTTGGCTGCTCGAAGACATTCCTGAATATCCTTGACTTGTTTCTCAGCCCCGAGCATCAAATCCGTGCCGAAGATACGGTTGTCTCCCGTCTGAGACCAATTTAAAGGAGTGCGACACTTTCGTCCATACAGAGCTTCAAATGGTGACATCTTGAGACTTGACTGATAACTGTTATTGTAGGAGAATTCTGCATAGGGTAGACTATCCTCTCATTTGGGTCCATAGGTGAGAGCACAGGACCGAAGCATATCTTCCAATATCTGGTTCACATGTTCGGTCTGTCCATCTGTCTGTGGATGATATGACGTACTATGCTTTAGCACAGTTCCCAGGGCTTGGTGCAATCGTAGCCAGAATGCTGAAGTGAACAAGGAGCCCCTATCCGATGTGATAGACTTGGGTACTCCGTGAAGGCTGACTATCCGGGACATGTAGAGCTGTGCAAGCTGGTTAGCGTTGAAAGTGGTCTTTACCGGAATAAAGTGAGCCACTTTCGTAAGTATGTCCACGATGACCCAGATAGCATCATGACCTCTTGTTGACCTGGGTAGTCCAACAATGAAGTACATGCATATGTCATTCCATTTCCACTGGGGAACTGGTAAAGGTTGCAGTAGCCCAGCGGGTTTCTGGTGTTCAGCCTTGACTCTGTTGCAGATGTCACAACAAGCGACATAGTATGCAATGTCCCTTCGCATTCCTGGCCACCAAAATATTTCCCTTAAGTCCTGGCACATTTTTGTTCCTCCCGGATGGATAGAGTATGCGGACTCATGTGCCTCTCGAAGTATTTGTTGTCTCAAATTTTCGTGATCAGGCACGCATATTCGGTCCTCAAACCATACAATGCCTTGGTTATCTATTCGAAAGGACTTGGCCTTCCCTTGCTGAATATGATCCTTGATCTCTTGTATACCTTTATCTGATTTCTGAGCTGCCTTAATTTCTTCCATAAGTGTTGGAATAATTTCCATTGTGTCCGGGCTAGTTGGGCCGCATAGCACCATATTCAGCTTGGCAAACTCTTCTTGCAGCCTCGGATGGATTCCCTCCATTATTGCATTTATGGTACCTTGTTTTCTGCTGAGGGCATCGGCGACCACATTGGCTTTTCCCGGATGATAATTTATTCCAAGGTCATAGTCCTTGACCAATTCCAGCCATCTTCTCTGCCTGAGATTCAGACCAGGTTGGGTGAAAATATACTTGAGACTCTTATGGTCTGTGTATATTTCACATCGTTGCCCAATGAGATAATGCCTCCAAATCTTTAATGCATGAACCACGGCTGCTAATTCCAAATCATGAGTGGGATAGTTCTCCTCATGAGGTCGTAGCTGTCTAGATGCATATGCTACAACCTTTCCCTCTTGCAATAGAACGCAGCCGATTCCACGCCTAGAAGCTTCACAATATATGTCGAAGCTCTTGTGGATATCTGGAAGAACTAGGATAGGGGCTGTAGTTAGCCTTGTCTTTAATTCCATGAAACTGCTATCGCATTCTTCCGTCTAGGCAAATTTGTGGTTCTTTTTCAACAATTCTGTCAATGGCTTGGCTATTTTTGAGAAGCCTTCGATGAAGCGACGGTAGTAGCCTGCCAATCCCAGAAAACTGCGGACTTCAGTTACTGTGGCTGGTGTCTTCCAGTTTAATACAGCAGTCACTTTGCTGGGGTCGACAGCCACACCTTGTTCTGACAGAACATGTCCCAGAAAGCCCACCTCTTTTAGCCAAAATTCACATTTGCTGAACTTGGCGTACAAGCGATGGGTCCTTAGGCTTTCCAGGACAGTAAGGAGGTGTTGCGTGTGCTCTTCTTCATCTTTCGAATAGATAAGAATATCATCGATGAATACTACCACAAATTTGTCCAAGAAGTCCATGAAGACTTTATTCATCATGCAAATGAAATAGGCTGGAGCATTTGTCAGCCCAAATGACATGACTGTAAATTCATATAGACCATATCTGGTAGTGAAGGCTGTCTTGGGGATATCCTCCTTCCTGATTTTTAACTGGTGATACCCCGTTCGGAGGTCGATCTTGGAAAATACCCGGGCCCCGTTCAACTGGTCGAACAAATCATCAATGCGGGGAAGCGGATATTTATTTTTGATGGTGACCTCATTCAGTTGGCAGTAGTCCACGCATATTCGTAGGCTGCCATCCTTCTTTTTAACAAACAGCACATGTGATCCCCATGGCGAGGTGCTTGGACGAATATACCCTTTTTGCAATAATTCATCCAACTGTTTCTTTAGTTCCACCAGCTCTGGGGAAGGCATGCGGTAGTACTTCTTATAGATTGGAGCGGTTCCGGGAACAACATCAATAGCGAATTCTAGTTCCCGATCAGGTGGCATTCCTGGTATTTCTTCTGTAAATACGTCCGGAAACTCACTGACTACTGGAATCAGATTTATATCTGTAACAGTGGCTTTGAATGCCATTCCTTTCTTTGACATCATTCTGCTAGCAGTAAACTGCACTGTTTGGCCTGCCGGGTTAACCAATGTCACCGTCCTGGTGGCACAGTTGATACACACCTGATGTGGTACCAACCAGTCCATTCCCAATATTATATCCAGTCCAGGGGACTCAATGGCCACAAGAGTAGCTGGAAACTTAACATCATGTATCAAGATTTCCAGATCCTTGTATATCACATTTGTTCTGAGCATGGAGCCAGGGGATTGCACCACCATGATTTTATCCAAAAGAGAAGGAGAAAATTTGTGCAAGGTGGCAAAACTCCGCGAAATAAACGAATGAAAAGCCCCAGAATCAAATAAAATTATTGCAGGTATGTTGTTAACAGAAAACATACCAAGGACCACATCTGGTGCTTCGCGGGCTTCCTCAGTGGAGATATGATGGACTTGGCCGCGATAGAAGTTCGTATTGGGGCGGCGTCCAACACTGTTGACTTGTGGCTTGAAGTCGGATGGTGGCTTCCCATTGCTTGCGGGGCACTGCTTGGAGTAATGCCCACTCTGGCCGCAAGTAATGCATGCGTTGTTACGGCAGCAGTCCTCCAGCACTGGCTGTTTGGCGAAGGTATTATCCTGGCTGACGGGCTTACTGTTGTTGTTACCATTGTTCCAGGCAGGCTTGTATTCAGATGAGCCTGGTTGCCAGATACGTGGCTTCTGCACAAACTACTCACGGTTGTCCTTCTTGGGTTCAAACTTCCGCTTGCGATCATCATACCCTGACTTATGCTCTCGTTCGGCTATAAAAGCCTTATTCACCAAAGTCTGGAAATCAGGAAAGTCAAGCATACAAAACTGACAGCGGAGTGTATGATTGAGTCCTCCTAGAAATCGATCAATCTTTCTTTCCTCCGTGGATACGTCGTGAGTGGAGTACCGTGCCAGGTTATTAAACTTATTCAGATACTCACCCACTGACATATTCCCTTGAGTAAGGGCCAGAAATTCCCTCTGCTTCACCTTCATTATGCCGGTAGGAATATGATACTTGCGGAATACCTCTTTGAACTTCTCCCAAGAAATATCTTCCCCAGGGGACCACATTAGTTTTGTGTTGTCCCACCATATAGCTGCTGGTCCCTCCAGGTAGTGTGTAACAAAAGGAACCTTGTCTGACTCATCACAGCGGGCTATGTCCAGCTTCTTTTCCATAGTCCTCAGCCAGTCATCAGCTTCCATAGGATCCACAGCTTGACCAAAACTGGGTGGCTTGGTCCGCTGGAAATCAGACAATTTAGAGTGTGTCCCATTGTTGTTATTATGACCCACCATAGTCTGCATACTTTTCAGAAATTCCATAAGATCTTGGTTTCTTTTCTCTTCAAACATTCTCATAATCTGATTAGTGGTTGGTGACTGTGGCGGCGGTGGTGGCAAATCTTCTAGTGACTGTCCTGCCTGTCTGGCGGATCGACGAACGGGAGTTCCATCGCCGCCTTGATTACTACACCTCTTCATCCTAAATTTGTTCTCATTGCAAAATACCGAGTCGATGAGCAACATCCATAAGGGAAAGCACGATAGTATGACACCAGAAAAAGAAGCCAAATAAAAAGAGGAAAAAGCGAACAACATAATTATACAAGGCAACCCAACATCATACATGACAAGCTAGTAGGGGGGATTATCATGACTGGACTGCTCATACAGCAGTTAACATATGCATAGATGCTATGATGCATGCACTGAGACTCAAGCATCCACTCTAGTAGCGCCGGTGGCATGAACACTGGTAAACTGAAGACTCCTCATCATCTGATCCTGTCTCGGAATCTGAGCTGATGATGTGCACCTCGGTCTCCGGATCAAAGGTAACACGACGACGCTGATGAGAAGGTTCTCCCTCTGAAGGAGAAGAAATACTTCGCCGCAGCATCGGAGCAGCTGGAGTAGATAGGAGTGAGGCCCACTCTGCTGGGGTCTCACGTCGGCTACCAGACGAAAAGCCTGGCGGTCCGAACGAGCTAGAAGGAGTCTCAGAAGGTGGAACGGGTGGAGTATACACAGGTGAAAACGGAGGTGGAGGAGGAGACTGTGCTGCCGCAACAGCCGCAAGTGCCTCGCGGGCAAGTGTCAGCTCCTCAGCTAGAGAAGTGATCATACGGTAACTGACGTTCAGATAACGAGATAAAATACCAGTAGCACGATCACTCACCGGATCAACAGGTGCAAAAAGGACTCGTCCTATCGCAGGCGACATGGTGGGGTAGTGAAAGAAACCTGGATGAGTCTGCATCTCGACCTCGTGGAAGCGCAAGTCAGTGAGAGCCTCCATCGCAGCAAACTGGATTGCCAGCTCCGGAGTAGAAGCAGTTCCGCCCTTAGAAGAACGGGAGTAGCTACCAATATCCGAACTCGCAGTAAGAAAGGCCTCCGCGTGATACTCATACACTGAACCAGCAAGCTTCTCTCGGAACACCTGGTACACTCGGTCTTCGCCATTGGGATACAGCCGAAGCCAGACGCTACGAAGCAGTACTGGAAAAGTGAACGGTGCCGGCTCATGATTGTAGTGGTACGGAACTGGTGCCATCTACACTCACAAGGCCAATAGTTAGCACAATAAAAACTATATGCATGCCATGCAGCAAACAGATGCAACCAGCAAGACACATCCCAAGACTCTAAACTAATCGCGGTTCTAGAGCAGGGTTAACTAGGGTGTCCTACAGTCAGCGCGGCTCTGATACCAAGCGTTGTGGCAACCCGGCTCAGAGGACCGGTTTACCCAGTGTTTCCAACCCAGAGATCATGTCTTCTGGAAACACACAACAACTTGGAACAGAACTGAACTGAACTTTATTGAAATATCTCGAGTACAAGCTCATAATTTACATTGAAAGCGAGGCCAGAAGCACTGTACGTGCTATGACAATATCTACATTATTTATGGAACATAGCAGGGCCTCGATACTACTGGGTGATTCTACGGCGTAGCGGAACATAGCGCGGAAAACTCCATCCACAGGGACACTGTTGGGACACAGCCTAGTTAGCGTAGCACGAACCATCGGGACCTCCGTCCTCGGCTTCTCCTGCATCTGGCATGATACGCCAGGTGAGTACTTGGAATGTACTCGCAAGCTCACGGCAACCATAACAATGCAGCAAACAACAACATGGCAATTAACATGTTAAGTGCTTAGGTAGTTTAATTACTATTATCGATCATTACTTACTCTCTTCCGGGTTGTCCCACAACCCACGAAATACTCACGATCCACTGAGTACTTCCGAACATAAGACAAGTTCTTCCATCATTATTATCATTATTGCGGTTGACCAATCAGTGGCCTAGTATGGACTGTCCAATACCGTGGACGCGGCTATTCGAATAGATTCTTACACTCTGCAGAGGTTGTGCACTTTACCCACACCATGGAGCTCCTGGCCTCGTGTTCCCATTAGGGTGGACCAGTGCTGCTCCAACGAAACCTGCCTGACCCGTGACTCTTCCATCGTACCACCGACAATCATACCCTCCCAGGGTCATGTCCTGGGTGGCCCCTGTGTCACCCCGTGACACCTACCACCGTCGTGGCCAAACAAAACTGTCCCAAGCGGGGACGCCGGCAAAATAACTCAACTGGGCTCACATTATTATCATCGTCTACCTGATCAGGGCAGCACGCACGCATAACCCTCCCTAGTTTGGTGGTACCGATAAAAGAGCACAAAGCCAGACCAAGTCAAGGCCGTCCCATACCGGCAAATGTGACTGCACGGATAAGTCCGGATAGGTGGCACTTGATCAACCAATTAGGTTTAGTGTTGTCAAGTACATATCAATCATGGATTTTATCATGAATAACTAATCATGGCAGTAGCTATGCATCTATGTAAATTGCTATGAATTATCACATATTAAAGTAATGTAAATAATTCAATTAAATAACCAACACTATTGAAATGCTCATGAAATGGATGACATGGCTTGCCTTGCTCTGTTGGGCTGTCCTCAAACTCTTGGGCTTCAAAACCAACGGTATTTCCCTCTAAAAATATTTTAAAAATGCAAAGGAAAATGTCACATACCATTGTTCTGTTCACCAGAAATTCTGTGAGCATGGGAAAAATACCAAAATTTTCCAGAAAATAGAGGAGCTCAAGAAAAACCCAATGCAAACAGAATCAATTGATTTGGACTTATGGTTAAAAAGTTATGGATGGTCAAAGTTACTGGTCAAATCTGGATTAAAACAGAAAATAGAAAATCCAGCAGAGGGCCACGTCAAAGACGTATTTCGCCAGGGCACCTCCACTTACCGCTTCGGCGAGCCACTGACTAGCGGGCCCCTCTATCAGATTTAAACGGGGGAGAGAGAGAACAGTGGACTGCGGAGGTCCGGCGATGGTCGCCGGCGACACAGACGGCGGCGAGGTCCGGCGACTCCGGGGATGGAACGGGCACACAAAGACGAGCGCGTATGTACCCGTGGATTGGCGAGAGATGGCCGGACGGCGTCGTCCCCTTCCTCTCCGGCGGCGGTGGTTCTCGGGTGTCGCCGGAGACGGCGATTCCGGCAGGGTTTCGGTCGGGCAAGAGCTTGGGCGGGGTCAGGAGAGTGAGCTGAACTCGCGCGTGGAGTCGGTGGAGGCTGGGGTGGAGTGGAACGGTGGGGAGGCAGAGCTCGGGTGGCGGCAGATCGCCGGCGAGATGCGAGGCCAGAGGGCCTCTCGGCCTTGGCTCGTTCTCGGGGGCTCAATTGGAGGCGGTGGGGGTTGGGTGAGGAGCGGAGAGAGGCCGGGGAGGTCTATTTATAGGAGGAGGAGAGGCTTCTGGAGCGGGCGGAGCTCGGACCACGTCGCCGGGGCAACGACGCCGCGCTGGCTGGCTCGACGCGGGCGACGGGATAGTAGAGGGCAGGAGAAGTAAATGCGGCAGTGGCGGCTTGTGGAGGAAGACAACGGGCAGCAGGGCCATTGTGCCCGCACGGGTGCCACAGTGCCCGCGTGCATGGCGGCCGCCGGGAGCGATTCCGGCGAGGGGAGAGCTCCAGAAGGGCCAGGTGGTGGGAGGAGAAGATGTCGGCGAGCGGAGACAAGGTACGGCCACGCGGGGCAGCCGGACGCATCACATCCGACGTGGGCGCGGTGCAGAGCGCGTGTTTGGCGCACCATGTCCAGCACGTTCTCCTTTGATCACTTAGTGCCCCTGTGCCCTTGGTTTGGCTAGGTTCACTCTGATTCGAAGTGTAGCTTCAGCTACAGTTTTTGACAGAAACTTTGGGAGAGATCTGGAGGAGAGGTGAGCTGGAGATGAAGCCAATAGAGATGTCTGGGATGATCTAGTTTGGAAGGAACCAAACTGGCCAGAATTGAGAGAATTTAGTCAAGATTTGAATGGAGTTCATGTACAACTGCTGTTACTGGTACAGAAGCAAGATGAGCTCGTAGCACTCATCTGGTTGATCTGCTGGAGCTGAAAATTGGTGTGTGGGAGTTATTTGGTGGATAGAAGATGTCATAAAAATTTCAGCTCAATTGGATACCTCTAGCTGGTACTTCCTTCACAGAGGTTTGAATTGAGCAGAAACTTGTCAGAATATTGCTGCTGAAAATTTGTACTGGACAAGATGATATTTTTGGATATTGTGGCAAGTGTTGGAAATATGCCCTAGAGGCAATAATAAATTGGTTATTATTATATTTCCTTGTTCATGATAATCGTTTATTATCCGTGCTATAATTGTATTGATTGGAAACTCAAATACATGTGTGGGTACATAGACAACACTGTGTCCCTAGTAAGCCTCTAGTTGACTAGCTCGTTGATCAAAGATGGTTAAGGTTTCCTAGCCATTAACATGAGATGTCATTTGATAACGGGATCACATCATTAGCATATGATCGTGTCAGTTTATTGCTATTGTTTTCTGCATGTCAAGTATCTGTTCCTATGACCATGAGATCATGCAACTCATTGACACCGGAGGAATGCCTTGTGTGTATCAAACGTCACAACGTAACTGGGTAACTGTAAAGGTACTCTACAGGTATCTCCGAGGGTGTCTGTTGGGTTGGCATGGATCAAGACTGGGATTTGTTACTCCGTGTGACGGAGAGGTGTCTCAGGGCCCACTCGGTAATACAACATCACAATGAGCCTTGCAAGCAAAGTGACTAAAGAATTAGCCACAGGATCTTGTATTACGGAACGAGTAAAGAGACTTGCCGGTAACGAGATTGAACTAGGTATAGAGATACCGACGATCGAATCTCGGGCAAGTAACATACCGAAGAACAAAGGGAACAGCATACGGGATTAATTGAATCCTTGACATAGAGGTTCGACCGATAAAGATCTTCGTAGAATATGTAGGAGCCAATATGGGCATCCAGGTCCCGCTATTGGTTATTGATCGTAGTGGTGTCTCGGTCATGTCTACATAGTTCTCGAACCCGCAGGGTCTACACACTTAACGTTTGGTGACGATTAGTATGGTTGAGTTATTTTGTTGGTGACCGAAGGTTGTTCGGAGTCCCGGATAAGATCCCGGACATGACGAGGATCTCCGGAAGAGTCCGGAGGTAAAGATTGATATATGTGATAATAGTGTTTTGATCTCCGGAAGGGTTCCGGAATTCACCGGAAGGGGTTCCGGGTGTTTACCGAAGTGTTCGGGTGCAGCAACACTTCATATGGGCCAAAGGGGTAAAGCCCACGAGGTATTGGAAAGTGCAAAAGGAAGTTTTGCTACTGCCTTAAGCGGTACTACCGCTGGTAAGGCAGTACTACCGCGTAAGCGGTACTACCGCTTGTGTGAAGCGGTACTACCGCTCAAGCGATACTACTGCTCGTGAGCGGTACTACCGCTTGTACGCGGTACTGCTGGAATCCGAGTTGGACTCTTTCCGTGCGGGCCAAACCGACCTTGTGCGGGCAAAACCGACCTTGTGGAGGCTTTCTCTCCAAGTTTAGACCCCAGGGCTCAACGTATAAATAGAGGGGCAGGGCTAGCACACGGGACACATCAAGATTTCCCAAGCCGTGTGCCGGCAACCCTAACCCTCTATTTCTTCCTCCGTCATAATCTCCGTAGTGCTTGGCGAAGACCTGCAGAGATTGTTCCTCACCACCATCACCACGCCGTCGTGCTGCCGGAACTCATCCACTACTTCTCCATCGCTCGCTGGATCGAGGAGGTGAAGGCGTCATCAAGCCGTACGTGTGTTGAACGCGGAGGTGCCGTCCGTTCGGCGCTAGATCGTGTTTGGATCGAGGGACGACTTGCGATTTGGATCGCGAAGACGTTCGACTACATCAACTGCGTTTCTTAACGCTTCCTCTTAGCGATCTACAAGGGTATGTAGATTCACTCTCCCTCTCGTAGATGCTCATCACCATGGATAGATCTTGCGTGTGCGTAGGAAATTTTTTGTTTCCCATGCGACGTTCCCCAACAGTGGCATCTGAGCTAGGTCTATGCGTAGATGAGATCTCGAGTAGAACACAAACAAGTTGTGGGCGTGGGTGTATACATATTGCTTGCCGTTACTTGTTGATACTTGATTCGGCGGTATTGTGAGATGAAGCGGCCCGGACCGACATTACGCGTACGCTTACGCGAGACAGGTTTCACCGCTACGTGCACTCGTTGCATAAAGGTGACTGGCGGGTGTCTGTCTCTCTCACTTTAGTTGAATCGATTTCAATGAAGAGGGTTCTTTTAGAAGATCAAAAAGAAATCACTACACCACGTTGTGGTTTTGCGTAGGTAAGAATGGTTCTTGCAAACCCGTAGCAGCCACGTAAAACTTGCAACAATAATTAGAGGACGTCTAACTTGTTTTTGCAGGGTATGTTGTGATGTGATATGGCCAATTACATGATGAGATATATGTGATGTATGAGATGATCATGTGTTGTATAGAATATCACGACTTGCATGTCGATGAGTACGGCAACTGGCAGGAGCCATAGAGTTGTCTTTAATTATTTTCGCTGTTTTGCTTTACTTTATCGCTATGAGTTAGCAATAGTCATGGAAGCAACAGTCGGCGCGACAACCTCATGGCGACACGTTGATGGAGATCAAGATGATGGAGATCATGGTGTCATGCCGGTGACGATGGAGATCATGCCGGTGCTTTGGAGATGGAGATCAAAAGCACAAGTTCATGGCCATATCATGTCACTTATGATTTGCATGTGATGTTAATCCTTTTATGCATCTTATTTTGCTTAGGACGACGGTAGCATTATAAGGTGATCCCTCACTTAAATATCAAGATAAATTGTGTTCTCCCCGAGTGTGCACCGTTGCGAAAGTTCGTCGTTTTGAGACACCACGTGATGATCGGGTGTGATAGTCTCTACGTTCACATACAACGGGTGCAAGCCAGTGTTGCACATGCGGAACACTCAGGTTAAACTTGATGAGCCTAGCATGTACAGACATGGCCTCAGAACACAAGAGACCGAAAGGTCGAACATGAGTCATATAGTAGATATGATCAACATGAAGATGTTCACCATTGAAACCACCTCAACTCACGTGATGATCGGACTTGAGTTGGTGGATTTGGATCATGTTACACTCGAACGACCGGAGGGATGTCAATTTGAGTGGGAGTTTTTCAAGTAATATGATTAACTAAACTCATTATCTTGAACAATAGTCTAAGTTGTCTTTGCTATATTTATGTTGTAGATCATGGCTCGCGCAGTAGCACCCCTGAATTTTAATGCGTTCCTAGAGAAAGCTAAGTTGAAAGATGATGGAAGTAACTTTGTGCACTGGGCCCGTAATCTAAGGATTATCCTTACAGCTTCCCAGAAGGCTTATGTCCTTGATGCACCGCTTGGTGATCCACCCGCTCCAGTTGAATCTCTAGACGTTGTGAACGCCTGGCAGGCTCGTTCTGAAGATTACTCAATAGTTCAATGTGCAATATTGTATGGCTTAGAACCGGGACTTCAAAGACGTTTTGAACGTCATGGAGCATATGAGATGTTCCAGGAGTTGAAGTTTATCTTTCAGAAGAATGCCCGGATCGAGAGGTATGAGATCCCCGATAAGTTCTATGCTTGCAAGATGGAGGAGAACGGGTCTATCAGTGATCACGTACTCAGAATGTCTGGGTACTCCACCCGTCTGGCTGAATTGGGGATGCCCCTTCCACCAGAGGCTATCACTGACAGAGTTCTTCAATCATTGCCACCTAGCTACAAGAGCTTCGTGTTGAATTATAACATGCACGGGATGAACAAGTCAGTCGCCGAGCTGTTTGCGATGCTGAAAGCCGCTGAGTCTGAAATTCAGAAGGAGCATCAAGTGTTGATGGTCAATAAAACCACTAGTTTCAAGAAAAATGGCAAGGGTAAGAAGGGTAACTCCAAGAGTGGCAAAGCAGTTGCTCCTCCCGTGAAGAAACCCAAGGCTGGACCCAAACCAAAAACTGTGTGCTTTCATTGCAAGGGAACTGGACACTGGAAGCGGAACTGCCCCAAGTATTTGGCTGACAAGAAGGCGGCCAACAACAAACAAGGTATATATGATATACATGTTATTGATGTGTACCTTACCAACTCTCGTTGTAGTGCCTGGGTATTTGATACCGGTGCGGTTGCTCATATTTGCAACTCAAAACAGGAACTGCGGAATAGACGGAGACTGGCAAAGGATGAAGTGACGATGCGCGTGGGAAATGGTTCCAAGGTTGATGTGATCGCCGTCGGCACGCTCGCTCTTCAATTACCATCGGGATTAGTGATGAACCTGAATAATTGTTATTTAGTGCCTGCGTTAAGCATAAACATTATATCTGGATCTTGTTTATTGCGAAACGGTTACTCATTTAAATCAGAGAATAATGGTTGTTCTATTTATATGAGTAATATCTTTTATGGTCATGCACCCGAAGTGAGGGGTTTATTCTTATTGAATCTCGATAGTAATGATACACATGTTCATAACATTGATGCCAAAAGATGTAGATTTGATAATGATAATACCACTTTCTTGTGGCACTGCCGTTTAGGTCATATTGGCGTAAAACGCATGAGGAAGCTCCATGCTGATGGACTTTTGGAGTCACTTGATTTTGAATCACTTGACACATGTGAGCCATGCCTCATGGGCAAGATGACTAAAACGCCGTTCTCTGGAACAATGGAACGGGCAAGTGACTTGTTGGAAATCATACATACTGATGTGTGAGGTCCCATGAGCATTGAGGCGCGCGGTGGTTATCGTTACTTTCTCACCGTCACTGATGACTTAAGTAGATATGGGTATATTTACTTAATGAAACACAAGTCTGAAACATTTGAAAAGTTCAAACAATTTCACAGTGAAGTTGAGAATCATCGTAACAAGAAGATTAAATTCCTACGATCTGATCGAGGAGGAGAATATCTGAGTTATGAGTTTGGCAGTCACTTAAGACAATGTGGAATTGTTTCACAACTAACACCGCCTGGAACACCACAGCGTAATGGTGTGTCCGAACGTCGTAATCGAACCTTATTGGATATGGTGCGATCTATGATGTCTCTTGCCGATTTGCCACTATCGTTTTGGGGTTATGCATTAGAGACAGCTGCATTCACTTTAAATAGGGCACCATCGAAATCCGTTGAGACAACGCCATATGAACTTTGGTTTGGCAAGAAGCCAAAGCTGTCGTTTCTTAAAGTTTGGGGATGTGATGCTTATGTCAAAAAGCTTCAGCCTGAAAAGCTGGAACCCAAAGCGGAGAAATGCGTCTTCATAGGATACCCAAAAGAGACAGTTGGGTATACCTTCTACCTCAGATCCGAAGGCAAAGTGTTTGTCGCTAAAAACGGAACATTTCTTGAGAAAGAGTTTCTCTCGAAAGAATTGAGTGGGAGGAATATAGAACTTGATGAGGTTGTTGAACCTTTACTTCAACCTGAGAGTAGCGCAGCGCAGAAAGATGTTTCTGTAGAGCCTACATCAGCTGAAGAGGAAGTTGATGATGATCATAAAGCTTCGGATCAAGTTGCTATCGAACCTCGTAGGTCGACAAGGACGCGTACTGCTCCTGAGTGGTACGGCAACCCTGTCTTAGAGGTCATGTTGTTGGACAACGATGAACCTACGAGCTATGGAGAAGCGATGATGGGCCCGGATTCCGAGAAGTGGTTAGAGGCCATGAAATCCGAGATGGGATCCATGTATGAAAACAAAGTGTGGACTTTGGAAGTATTACCTGAAGGGCGTAAGGCCATTCAGAACAAATGGATCTTTAAGAGGAAGACGGACGCGGACGGTAATGTCACCGTCTATAAAGCTCGACTTGTGGCAAAGGGTTTTTCACAAGTTCAAGGAGTTGACTACGATGAGACCTTCTCACCCATAGCGATGCTTAAGTCCGTCAGAATCATGTTAGCAATAGCTGCATTTTTCGATTATGAAATTTGGCAGATGGATGTCAAAACAACATTCCTTAACGGTTTCCTTAAGGAAGAGTTGTATATGATCCAGAGAATGCTGACAAAGTTTGCAAACTCCAGCGATCCATTTATGGACTGGTGCAAGCATCTCGGAGTTGGAATCTTCGCTTTGATGAGGTGATCAAAGCGTTCGAGTTTATACAAGTTTACGGAGAAGCTTGTATTTACAAGAAAGTGAGTGGGAGCTCTATAGCGTTTCTAATATTATATGTGGATGACATATTACTGATTGGAAACAATATAGAAATGTTGGAAAGCGTGAAGGAATATTTGAACAAGAGTTTTTCAATGAAAGACCTAGGAGAAGCTGCTTTCATATTAGGCATCAAGATCTATAGAGATAGATCAAGACGTTTAATAGGACTTTCACAAAGCACATACCTTGATAAGATTTTGAAGAAGTTCAAAATGGATCAGTCCAAGAAGGGGTTCTTGCCTGTTTTGCAAGGTGTGAAGTTGAGTAGGACTCAATGCCCAGTGACTACAGAAGATAGAGAAAAGATGAGTGTCATCCCCTATGCTTCAGCCATAGGCTCTATCATGTATGCAATGCTGTGCACAAGACCCGATGTCAGCCTTGCCATAAGTATGGTCGGAAGGTTTCAAAGTGATCCAGGAATGGAACACTGGACGGCGGTCAAGAATATCCTGAAGTACCTGAAAAGGACTAAGGACATGTTTCTCGTTTATGGAGGTGATCAAGAGCTCGTCGTAAAGGGTTACGTCGATGCAAGCTTTGACACTGATCCGGATGACTCTAAGTCGCAAACCGGATACGTATTTATTCTTAATGGGGGTGCGGTTAGCTGGTGCAGTTCCAAGCAAAGCATGGTAGCTGATTCTACATGCGAAGCGGAGTACATCGCTGCCTCGGAGGCGGCGAAGGAAGGTGTCTGGATGAAGGAGTTCATGACAGATCTTGGAGTAGTGCCTAGTGCGCTTAACCCAATGACTCTGTTTTGTGATAATACTGGTGCCATTGCTCTAGCCAAGGAACCAAGATTTCACAAGAGGACCAGACACATAAAGCGACGTTTCAATTCCATCCGTGATTACATCAAGGAGGACGACATAAATATTTGCAAAGTACACACGGATCTGAATGTTGCAGATCCGATGACTAAACCTCTTCCAAGGGCTAAACATGAACAACACCATAACTGCATGGGTGTTCGATTCATTACAATGTAAATCACATAGTGATGTGAACTAGATTATTGACTCTAGTGCAAGTGGGAGACTGTTGGAAATATGCCCTAGAGGCAATAATAAATTGGTTATTATTATATTTCCTTGTTCATGATAATCGTTTATTATCCATGCTATAATTGTATTGATTGGAAACTCAAATACATGTGTGGGTACATAGACAACACTGTGTCCCTAGTAAGCCTCTAGTTGACTAGCTCGTTGATCAAAGATGGTTAAGGTTTCCTAGCCATTGACATGAGATGTCATTTGATAACGGGATCACATCATTAGGAGAATGATGTGATGGACAAGACCCAAACTATAAACGTAGCATATGATCGTGTCAGTTTATTGCTATTGTTTTCTGCATGTCAAGTATCTGTTCCTATGACCATGAGATCATGCAACTCACTGACACCGGAGGAATGCCTTGTGTGTATCAAACGTCACAACGTAACTGGGTAACTATAAAGGTACTCTACAGGTATCTCCGAGGGTGTCTGTTGGGTTGGCATGGATCAAGACTGGGATTTGTTACTCCGTGTGACGGAGAGGTGTCTCAGGGCCCACTCGGTAATACAACATCACAATGAGCCTTGCAAGCAAAGTGACTAAAGAATTAGCCACAGGATCTTGTATTACGGAACGAGTAAAGAGACTTGCCGGTAACGAGATTGAACTAGGTATAGAGATACCGACGATCGAATCTCGGGCAAGTAACATACCGAAGAACAAAGGGAACAACATACGGGATTAATTGAATCCTTGACATAGAGGTTCGACCGATAAAGATCTTCGTAGAATATGTAGGAGCCAAAATGGGCATCCAGGTCCCGCTATTGGTTATTGATCGTAGAGGTGTCTCGGTCATGTCTACATAGTTCTCGAACCCACAGGGTCTACACACTTAACATTTGGTGACGATTAGTATGGTTGAGTTATTTTGTTGGTGACCGAAGGTTGTTCGGTGTCCCGGATAAGATCCCGGACATGACGAGGATCTCCGGAAGAGTCCGGAGGTAAAGATTGATATATGTGATAATAGTGTTTTGATCTCCGGAAGGGTTCCGGAATTCACCGGAAGGGGTTCCGGGTGTTTACCGAAGTGTTCGGGTGCAGCAACACTTTATATGGGCCAAAGGGGTAAAGCCCACGAGGTATTGGAAAGTGCAAAAGGAAGTTTTGCTGCTGCCTTAAGTGGTACTAACGCTGGTAAGGCAGTACTACCGCGTAAGCGGTACTACCGCTTGTGTGAAGCGGTACTACTACTCAAGCGGTACTACCGCTCGTGAGCAGTACTACCGCTTGTACGCGGTACTGCTGGAATCCGAGTTGGACTCTTTCCGTGCGGGCCAAACCGACCTTGTGGAGGCTTTCTCTCCAAGTTTAGACCCCAGGTCTCAACATATAAATAGAGGGGCAGGGCTAGCACACGGGACACATCAAGATTTCCCAAGCCGTGTGCCGGCAACCCTAACCCTCTATTTCTTCCTCCGTCATAATCTCCGTAGTGCTTGGCGAAGCCCTGCAGAGATTGTTCCTCACCACCATCACCACGCCGTCGTGCCGCCGGAACTCATCCACTACTTCACCATCGCTCGCTGGATCGAGGAGGTGAAGGCGTCATCAAGCCGTACGTGTGTTGAACGCGGAGGTGCCGTCCGTTCGGCACTAGATCGTGTTTGGATCGAGGGACGACTTGCGATTTGGATCGCGAAGACGTTCGACTACATCAGCCGCGTTTCTTAACGCTTCCGCTTAGCGATCTACAAGGGTATGTAGATTCACTCCCCCTCTCGTAGATGCTCATCACCATGGATGGATCTTACGTGTGCGTAGGAAATTTTTGTTTCCCATGCGACGTTCCCCAACAGCAAGATAGGTTCCCTAGTATCTCAGGGAATTATCTAAGAGTTTTCTGTGTTGGGAAAATATGAGTTGCTTCACAAAGGGCCAGTACTGTCCAAAAGATAAATGGAGTTTTCTGGACAAAATTTTATACTGGACCATGAAATGTTTTTAAAGATTGTGGGAGTAGATGATGACAAGAAGGTGTGGTATTAATTTGGGATTTTTCTGATCATCAGAATTATAGGTTGCTTCATAACCCATAGTGATGACAGATTTTCCCAAAGGAAGAAAATGAATAATTGTAAAAGATTGAGATTTGGAATTTGATCCAGTAGGTGTGTGGCAAGATTTTGGCAAGATGCTGAGGGCTTTGGATCATTCAGAGAGATTCATAAGTCCAAAGTCAACTGAAAAGATTCAAAACCCATCCAAATTTGCAAATAAAGCCAGAAAGATTTTGAAAAGAAAAAGTTGCCAAAACCAGGGTGTCACAGGTAGTAGTAGTCACCGACAAGATCAACTGTCTCCGGGGCTCCGTCATCTGATCGCAGCAATCGGGTAGGGGGGAAAAAGTAGCAAAGCAACCGTGAGTACTCATCCAAATTACTCGCAAGGCTTACATCAGATCTATTCTATTTATGCATCGGTATCAGATGAAGGGGCTATATCTGTGGACTAGACTGCAGAAATGCCAGAATAGAGGGGAAGGCCTAGCCTATCGAAGACTAGCATCTTGCAGCGTCTTGCAGCATTAGAAGAGTGCAGATTAGTAGCATATAATAAAACAATAAGTATGTAGTAGCAAAGCCCAGAGATCCTCCCTCGACTCCCTGCGAGAAAGCAATCCCGGAGCTAATATTTTATTAAGTACACAAGTATCCAGTTTAAGTTGTAGTAGATCGGGATACAACACTGAGCGTCATGTTACCGTGGACACGGCTATTCAAATAGATAACTTCCCTGCAGGGGTGCACTACTGTTACCCAACACGCTCGATTAACTCCGGCCGGACACACTTTTCTCGGTCATGCCCGGCCTCGGCTGATCGACACGACGTAGCCCTACCTAGGCTCCATAGAGAGGTCCCCGCCGGTCTACATCCTAAGTGCTCAGGGGTCTTGGGCCCATCGCCCTTCGCACTCCGGGTCGTTGTGCGCAGGGTGGATACCAGCGCCACCCCTCTCTTAGATGGCATGATCCGACCGTGCCACAATGCTGAACTGGACGTCTGACAGAGCTTTCGGCTGATACATACGGCGCCGAGGGCCCCATTAAACCATTATCCCGCGTGGTGGTAGTGCGTATAGGCCAGTGGCCAACTCAGATCAAATACCCAAATCCGTTAGTGTATTGGGAGCTCGCGGAAACGAGCAGTGATCCACGATCATGTGACCCCGTCGCCCCGTCTCGTCGACTCACGGCTAGGGCCAGGCCCAACCCTCTCCTGGGGCGGTCTACCTGCCCGGTCGTGCCACGTAACTATCTCGCGGGTACCCTCACGGTCAACCCGACTTCACATCTCTCGCGGGTACCCCTCGGGGTCGACCTGACTTTAACAAAGGCCTGAGGTAAATGCCAAGGTAACCGTGTGGCCATGACATCAAGGGGGAATCCGAGGAATCACCCTTGATGGATTCCCACTCGATGTATCCGTCAAGGTGAACTTGGAGGAATCACCCTCGATGGGTTCACACTTGAGGGGTTGCACGACAGAGGCATCATCAGAGGTGGTGAAAGAGGAATCACCCTCAGTAACCCAGAACCGATTAGCCACGCTACAGAGGTAACATCAGGAGTGAGGTAGGAGGTATCACCCTCGGCACTCGATAGTAGCTGGGCAGAGTCGTACAACTAAGGGGGTGTGCTGTGCTGTGTTCGGCCTCTGTACATCGATCACACTGATCGAGTCACCGGTGGTAAAGCATGGCAACAAGGACAAGGGTGGTGGAGCCATTGATGGATCACTAACCAGTCTATACTAAGTATTTAGGACAACATATAAGGTATCAACAGCAGTTACAAAATCAGGCTATGCATCAGAATATGAGCATTCAAATACGATAGCAAATTCTAATGCAAGCACGGGGAAGAAGGAATAGGTGATATAGGAATGATCAAAGGGGTTTGCTTGCCTGGTTTCTCTGTAGATAGAAACGGATCTGTAACAAAATAGACGATCACCGGATCATCAGCGGTCTCGGAGTCTACCGGAGAGAAGAGGGGGAGGAAACAAATAAATTCAAGGCATACAAAAGCAATCACAAAGCATGACATGGCAAAAAGTTATGCATGGGTGACCTAATGCATCCCTAAACCATTTTAGGTAATTTAGGAATTAACTTGGAATTATTTAATTGGGGTCATGCACTATTCATCTATCAGAAACAGGCCAAAAGTTACAGGTCCACGTACTTAGAGGGTTCTAACATGCATGCAGATTACATATTCGGATTCGTTGGATTTTTCTGATCATTTTTCATATATAAATTATTTTCATCCGAGTTACGGTTTATTTTATATGATTTTTCAAAGTTTTAAACATTTTCTAGAATTTACTGGATTTAATTTAATTTCGAAAATACACGTGAAAATGCTAGGTGCACCTGGTCCAGTGCACCCAGCAGTGCACCAGAGGCTGACAGTGGGCCCCGTTGACTGCCTAGTCAGCAGTCAACGTTGACCCGTTGACTGGTCATAGGTTGACTTGGGGTCCACCTGTCAGTGAGTAATTAGGCTAATTACTAATTAATTATTTTACTAATTATTTCTTTTATTTTTAATTTTTTATCTCTTTTTTTCATCTTTTTTTTATTTAGGCCGGCCCCACATGGCAGTGGCCCAGCCTGCCACTGTGGGGGAAACTGCGTGCGCGCGCACCAGCAGTGGGCGGCCGGCCAGGGCGGGCGAGCGGGGCGAGGCTGGGCACGGCCGGCGCGCGAGCTAGGCGGCAGCGGGGGAGGGGGGGACGAGCAGCAGGCGTGCGTGGCCAGTGCGGGCGACGGCGGGCGAGCAGCGTCGGGGCGCGCATCAAGAAGCAGCAAGGAGCGGCAGCAGCAGAAGCAGGAGGGCGGCAGCAGCGGGCAGTGCGGGCGCGCTCGAGCGGGAGCGGGCGGACGGCGGGGAGCAGCGGGGCGAAGGTGGGTGCGGTCATGGGCGGTTGTAGGGGCGCGCGGGAGCATGGGAAGGGGCGCGGGGACCACGATGAGCGCGAGCTCGAGCGGCGGCGGTGCACGGCGTCTACGGCGAGTGGAGGAAGGGGGGAAAACGAGGGGGAACAGATGAGGCTCACCGTGAGGAGGCCGGTGGCGAGCTCGAGACGGTTCGGGGAGGATCGGAGGGGCGGGATCTGGCGACAAACAACGATGGCCGTAGGCGAAGGGATCGGCGATGGCGACGTGCTGCAGCCCTCCCGGTCCTATCCAGCAGGTGTAGACGAAGGAGACGAGGACGAAGAGGCTCCTGGACACGGAGGGGCGGCGAGAATAAGCCGGTGGCCACGGGATCGACAACGATGACGACGACCGCGAGCTCGGCCTCGTCCGGGTCGTCGAATACAAGCGAGTGAGAGGGGGATTTGGGGGCTAGGGTTAGCAGGGGGTCGGGGACGCCCTAATCCACGCGGGGGAAGACGGCGGATGGTCGACACGGCGTCGGCAGTGGTCAGGGCGACGTGGATGGCCGCCACGCCATGCCCTGCCTCCTCCTGTACGTGAGGTTGGAGGAAGGCCAGGGTGTGCTGGGCTTTGTGCACTGTGGCCACTAGGGCCCAGTGACACAGTAGTAGTAGGCCTTTTTCTTTTTATTTTCTATTTTTCTTTATTCTTTTCTGTTCTGCATTTTCTTTCAGCACTAGTTGACTTTTGTAAAATGTGTAATTGGTCCCAATAATTAATATGTATTATACCTCACTGCCACAAAAAGTTTGGGAGTGATTTGAATTCATTTTTATTTTTCAAAAATGAAAATGGATTTAATTATGCTGTTTTGGGTACTGTTTTGGTTGCTAGGGTCAGCTTGGGATTTCAAATAATGTTGATTTTATTTTTATAATTGCTTTGGGATTATTTTCAATATTATGAACTATTTTGTTTGCATGTTTGTAAATATAAATATTTCACTTGCAATTCAAATTTGGATTTTGAGTTTGAATTCTAAGACAAGTGGCACTTGTGCTTTACAAAACATGCTGACTTGGCATTGATCATGATGGATCACTGTAGCACATTACAAGGGGGTGTTACAACTCTCCTCCTCTAAAGAAATTCTCGTCCCGAGAATTCAGGAGGTAGGAGGAAAGGGATCGGGGTATTTATCACGAAGACGATCCTCGCGTTCCCAAGTGGCTTCATCTTCTGAATGATTCGACCACTGTACTTTAAGGAACTTGATTGCCTTCTGATGGGTTCGGCATTCAGCTTGATCAAGAATACGGATCGGATGTTCCTTATAAGACAGGTCATCCTGCAATTCAAGCACTTCATGATCCACTGCTCGGATCGGATCCTTGAAGCAGCGGCGGAGTTGCGACACATGGAAAACATCGTGAACCTGAGAAAGGTTCGATGGCAATTCCAATTGATATGCCACTTCTCCATGTCTTGCGAGAATGCGGAAGGGGCCAATGTAGCGAGGAGCTAGCTTGCCCTTGATTCCGAAACGGTGAGTGCCCTTCATCGGAGTAACACGAAGGTATGCTTGTTCGCGAGGTTGATAGACCATTACCTTGTGTTTACGGTCATAATTGCTCTTCTGACGAGACTGAGCAGTCTTCAGATGTTCACGAATGATACGAACTTGCTCTTCAGCATGTTGGATAATGTCCGGACCGAAGAGTGGCCGTTCCCCAGTTTCTGACCAATTCAGAGGAGTTCGACACTTACGTCCATAAAGAACTTCAAATGGTGCCATCTTCAGACTAGCTTGATAGCTATTATTGTAAGAGAATTCAGCATACGGGAGAGATTCCTCCCATTTCTCGCCAAAGGAGATGACACATGCGCGAAGCATATCTTCAAGCACTTGGTTGACTCGTTCGACTTGACCTTGGGACTGGGGGTGAAAAGCGGTGCCAAAGGACAGATGAGTTCCCATAGCTTCTTGGAAACTTTCCCAGAACCTTGAGGTAAAGAGGCTGCCACAGTCTGAACTGATCTCCAACGGAACACCATAGAGTGACACAATTCTGGAAACATACAAGTCTGCTAACTGACTAGCAGTGATTGTCTCCTTGACTGGCAAGAAATGAGCAACCTTGGAGAATCGGTCAATGACAACAAGAATAGCATCATGACCCTTCTGTGATCTGGGAAATACAGTAATGAAATCCATTTCAACTTTGTCCCATTTCCATTCGGGAATAGTAAGTGGTTGCAGAGTACCAGCAGGTCTTTGATGTTCTGCTTTGTTGCGACGGCAAACGTCACACTCAGCAACGTAACGAGCAATGTCTCGCTTCATATCGGGCCACCAGTAACGCTGACGAACGTCTTGGTACATTTTGGTACTACCCGGATGAATAGACAAAGGTGTGTCATGTGATTCTTTCATGACATCCGAGCGCGAGTCCAGATTTTGCTTTCTGGGGACCACTAGGCGGCCTCTGAAGAATAAGGCACCATCATCATCAACAGTGAAGAACGATGAATTTCCTTTGGAGAGATAGCTCTTAATCTTCTCGACTTCAGAGTCATACTTCTGCCTTGTCTTGATGTTGCGCTCGAAATCTGGTTCAACAACCAAGGTATTTAGATATCCTTGAGGAAATATCTCGAGGTTCAGCTTTCGAAGCTCTTCATACAGGAGTGGTTGCTGTAGTTGAACCTCAAGTTCACAACAGTAGGATTTACGGCTTAGGGCATCAGCCATTACATTAGCCTTGCCCGGGGTATAAGAAATACCCAAGTCATAGTCTCTAATGGCCTCCATCCATCTTTGCTGACGGAGGTTCAGAGATGGCTGAGTGAACAACTACTTCATACTTTCATGATCCGTGTAGATCTCGCAACGATTACCAAGTAGGTAATGTCGCCATAACTTCAATGCATAAATAACTGCTGCCAGTTCAAGATCATGTGTTGGATAGTTCTCTTCATGAGGACGCAACTGTCGAGCGCCATAAGCAATCACCTTGCGCTCTTGCATTAGGACACAGCCTAACCCTTGGCGGGTTGCGTCGCAATAAATCACGAAGTCCTTGCGAGAATCTGGAGGAGCAAGCACTGGGGCAGATGTCAGCTTGTCCTTGAGTGTCTGAAAACTTTCCTGACATTTTTCTGTCCACTCAAACTTAACGCCTTTGTGAAGCAGATCAGTCAGAGGCTTGGCAATCTTAGAGAAGTTCTCGATAAAACGGCGGCAATAGCTTGCGAGTCCGAGAAAATTTCTGACTTGCTTGACATTCTTCGGAGGAGTCCATTCAAGAATAGCCTGAACTCATTCCGGGTTAACCGCAATGCCATCTTTGGAAATCACGTGGTCGAGATATGTCACTTCAGATAACCAGAATTCACACTTGGAGTACTTGGCATACAATTGATGTTCACACAGCTTCTCCAGTACAAGCCGAAGATGTTTGGCATGTTCTTCTTCATTCTTCGAATATACAAGGATATCATCCAGATAAACCACGACGAATTTGTCGTGGTAATCCATGAAGATGTAGTTCATCAGTCGGGAGAAGGTTGCTGGAGCATTGGTTAAGCCGAAAGACATGACGGTGTACTCGTAAGATCCATATCGAGTAACGAAGGCTGTCTTCGGAATGTCTTCTTCACAAACTCTGATCTGGTGATATCCCAGCCTCAAATCAAGCTTAGAGAATACTGAGGAACCAGCAAGTTGATCATACAGATCGTTGATTCTGGGAAGCGGATACTTGTTCTGAATTGTCGCTTGGTTGATAGGTCGATAATCTTGAACCAACCGATTCGTTCCATCCTTCTTCTTAACAAAGAGAGAAGGTGCTCCCCAAGCAGAAGAACTTGGATGAATGAATCCCTTACGAAGTGATTTGTCGATTTCCTCCTTAAGCTCAAGGAGTTCATGCGGCGGCATCTTGTATGGGCGCTTGGCAATAGGAGTGGTGCCTGGTTTCAAATCGATGACGAACTCGACAGCTCTAGCAGGGGGTATTCCTGGAAGTTCTTCTGGAAAGACATGTTGGAATTCATGAACGACTGGAACATTCTCTATTCCTTCAAGAGGTGAAGCATTCAATGCATTCAGAGCATATATCTGGCTCTCGGCATTCTGGATTATCTGGGCTGAGTAGTTGATCACCTGGCCAGAAGGGTGTGTGAGCTGGACTGTCTTGGCGGCACAGTCGATCAAAGCATTATAGGTTGTCAACCATTCCATACCAAGAATGATGTCTATGTTGGAAGGTCCGAGCACAGTAAGAGAAGCCGGAAAAAATAGACCTCCAATTTCGATTTGGTTGTGAGGGCTTACCATTGTGGTTTGCCACTTGGATCCCGGAGATTGAACCGCTAAAGGAGTGGGTAATTTAGGAGTGGGTAATTTTTCCATGTCCAACTCATGTAACTGAGCAAATTGTTGGGACACAAAGGCATGCGATGCTCCTGAATCAAAGAGAACAGAGGCTGGCACTAAATTAACGCGAAGGGTACCCATCACGATTTTTGGGGCCTCACGAGCTTCTTCAATCTTGACATGGGTGACTTGACCACAACTCATAGCAGGCGACTTGGCATTACAATTTCTGAAACGACGGTTTCGACTGCTCTTCTTATGGCCAACAGGAGGACGTGGTGCATCCTGAGGCTGATCCGGGCAACAGTTGATAGTAAGGTGCCCTGTCTATCCACACTTGCGGCATAAACCATCATTATGGGGAGGAGCCATAGTATTGAGCTGTCCACCCTGAATCGTTAGCTGTCTCGGCGGTGGAGGCAGACGAGGTGCGACATAGCACGGCCTGGATGTTGGAGCAGGTCGGTGACAAACATTGTGCGGGATCCAGACTTGACGTTTCTGAGCAGGCTGACCTGAGGATGAGCCAACATCTCGAGTACGCTTGAGCGACTCCTGGTACTCAATCAGACCAGTTTCAGCTCGGAAAGCTTGGCTGACAAGCGTCACAAAGTCCGCGCAATCATGGACAACAAGTGCGAGCTTTATATCAGGACGCAGTCCTTCACGGAATTTCTCTTGCTTGCGTGCGTCAGTGCAGACGTCATCTTCAGCATAGCGGGATAAATCGAGAAATTTCCGCTGATATTCATCCACGGTCATTTTGCCCTGTGTGAGTTTGCGGAACTCCTTCTTCTTCTGGTCCATCAAACATTGAGGAATGTGCCGTGCACGAAAGGCTGACTGAAATTCCTGCCAAGTGGTTACAGTTCCAGCAGGCAGCATACGCCTGTGGCTTTCCCACCATTGAGTAGCTGGACCCTTCAGGTGAAATGCCGCAAAGGTGACGTAACTGTCAGTGGCAACATTAGCTGACTCTATCTCAAACAGGATGTCACGAAGCCAATCATCAACATCCATAGGATTGGTGGAGTTGCGAAAAATAGACGGGTTGAGGTGCGCGAAATCTTGCAGTGAGATCGGCCCAGGCTCCTGACGAGCATCGTTGCGTTCTACGCGGTTTACCAGACTCTCATTGAGCTGACGGTTCAGTTCAAACTGCTGCATCATTGCGGCAATATAGGGTGGAGGTGGAGGTTCGTCAGCCATCCTGCTAAAAACAACAGGGGCAGTTTAGCAAGAACAACTGCAAATGAATGGGGTCATTCATGATGTATCATGAGCAATGAACAAGAAGTGCATTATATACATATTAGTAGTCATTAAAGACATACAAATCCATGCACATAGTTGGATATCAATGGACAGCATGAGTTCGGAAACACTCGCAGCTAGACAAACTAGGCGGCACGCAGCACGTGGTGAAGAGATACAACAACGAAACATAGCAAAGGCTACATCAGGTCGGAGAAAACTACTGGAGCGAGGAATCTGCAAATGACAACGCAGGGTGCCCTCGATAAAAGGATCCTGCGGTCCGTGAACACTGTGAAGCAGAACCTGGCCCACAATTCAAAGAAGGGTTGATTCAAATCTCCGGGTGGATGTGACCACGAGAACCTAGAGTTAGAGTTAGTAAAATCTTTAACCCGAAAAGAAGAGAAATCAGAGTCCCAGAGTAAAGGAAAGGAATAAAAGATCCTAATAGCTCCCATTGGCGATGTGGGCCCGTAAGCCACACAACCATGTTATTAAAATAGTTTTTCAAAGACTAGACTCAACTTTGGCCAAGGAGCTGGAAAGGGGCTTCCTACAGGCAGTCGGCTCTGATACCAACATGTGACTCCCCGACTCGATCGTGCACTAATCATACACGCAAGTGCGCACGATCAAGCCAGGGACCCACGGGAAGATATCACAACACAACTCTAGACACAAATTAGAATAATACAAGCTTTATATTACAAGCCAGGGGCCTCGAAGGCTCGAATACATAAGCTCGAGTTACACAAGAGTCAGCGGAAGCATCAGTATCTGAGTACATACATAATTAGACAAGGCTGCCTTAAGAAGGCTGAGCAAAACAACGACATCTAGATCAAAAAGGCGCAGGCCTCCTGCCTGGGAGCCTCCTAAACTACTCCTGGTCGCCGTTCTCCACGTAGTAGTAAGCTCCGTCGGGGGTAGTAGTAGTCACCGACGAGATCAGCTGGCTCCGGGGCTCCGTCATCTGATCGCAGCAATCGGGTAGGGGGAAAAAGGTAGCAAAGCAATCATGAGTACTCATCCAAAGTACTCGCAAGGCTTACATCAGATCTATTCTATTTATGCATCGGTATCAAATGAAGGGGCTATATCTGTGGACTAGACTGCAGAAATGCCAGAATAGAGGGGAAGGCCTAGCCTATCGAAGACTAGCATCTTGCAGCGTCTTGCAGCATTAGAAGAGTGCAGATTATTAGCATATAATAAAGCAATAAGTATGTAGTAGCAAAGCCCAGAGATCCTTCCTCGACTCCCTGCGAGAAAGCAATCCCGGAGCTAATATTTTATTAAGTACACAAGTATCCAGTTTAAGTTGTAGTAGATCGGGATACAACACTGAGCGTCCTGTTACCGTGGACACGGCTATTCAAATAGATAACTTCCCTGCAGGGGTGCACTACTGTTACCCAACACGCTCGATTAACTCTGGCCGGACACACTTTTCTCGATCATGCCCGGCCTTGGCTGATCGACATGACGTAGCCCTACCTAGGCTCCGCAGAGAGGTTCCCGCCGGTCTACATCCTAAGTGCTCAGGTATGGCGCCCCGCCTGAATACCACTGTAGCCAAACGGTCGCCGCGCACACCAGCCCAGGAAATCACACTGGCATGCGCATTTACAACAAGTATCATGAACACAAGCTTTTCTATTAATGGATATATAAGTCTTACATGGGATATTACAAGGGGAATGGCAGCGGAAAAGCTCCATCTAAGGCAGCCTGGTCCTGGTGCGGCTCCAATCCACAGGGATCTGACTGGGTTACTCTTCTAGCCCGCGAACACTCCGGCTCCTCGCTAGGGGACGTCGAATCCTTAGGTGAACCTGGCCACATTGAAGGCTGTTGAGTACTTTTGAATGTACTCGCAAGCAAACCAAACCAACATATACACCAAGCAATGCAATCCATGGCATTCAAGCATGCATTTGTTATCTTATCAATATTAACTATCATGTATTAGCAGGATTATCTAGCAATATTATATCATAACAGGAATATCTAGCATGATAACTCTCAATGTAACTGCAGTATGACGAAGATATAACATATTAAGTAATTAATCCATACTCCGAATAATCTTAGGATCCAATCCAAATCTGGTGGTCATCCGACCACTCATCGCATAGCCATCGCGTGGCCAGCATTTCATATATCTGACATCATCTGATGTCCATGCATCTGTACTATAAGTCTGACAAACCTTACCATTCTCTGGTTCAGTCTTAGCAATAACATTATATAGTTTGTTCCTCCAGACTCGACACAGACCAAATAGGGGCCTACATGAACTGTCCATGACCGAGGACGCGGCTATTCGAATAGATTTACACTCTGCAGAGGTTGCGCACTTTACCCACACCATGGAGCTCCTGGCCTCGTACTTTAGTACATGTTCCCATTCGGGTGGACCGGTGATGCTCCAACAAAACTTGCCTAACCCATGACTCCTCTACCGTACCACCGACAATCATACACTCCCAAGGTCATGTCCTGGGTGGCCCCTGTGTCACCCCGTGACACCTGCCACCATCGTGGCCAAACAAAACTGTCCCAAACAGGGACCGCGCGCAAACAAACAATTGGGCTCACAAGGTTATCACCGCCTACCGGGCCAGGGTAGCGCGCACGCATAACCTTCCCTAATTGGTGGTACCGATAAAAGAGCACGAGGTTAGACCAAGTCAAGGCCGTCCCATACCGGCAAATGTGGCTGCACGGATAAGTCCGGATAGGTGACACTATGACTCGATCCAGCCGATGGAGGAGGTTGTCATTATTAAGTCACATTTCTTAATCATTGCGATAACCACAATAATGCACGATGAAAACATAACAACCTATTTCCATATTGTTACATACGAGTCACTAGTGCAATAACATGACGAGCATTAACAAGTAATGCAAATAGCAAGTTCAACCTAGCAGGAGTTTAATTACTTTGCAAATCTTAACTGTAAGTGACAACCGTCTGAACCCTCGCATGAAACCGGCAAATAAACCAGTAGCTACCAGAACGGTCTTTACAACTCAGATCTGGGACATTACTGGAATAACTCAACCCCAGCTCAAGACGGCTGAAAAGTAGCTCAGAGCATGAGACGGTGTTGATAAAAAGAGTGCAGCGGTTCCCTAAGACGGCCGAAGAACAGCTCAGAGCATAGGGCCACCACTACAGAAAGAAATTCAACAGCTGTCCGAGACGGCCGAAAAGCAGCTCAGAACACGGGCCAGTTATTGAAAAGAGAAACATAAAGTCGGCATCCACCCCGGACGGCCGAAAGCAGCTCAGAACACAGGCGTGGTGCCGTTATCAAAGAAAGGCAAGCAAGGGTTCATCAGCGTCACATACAGCTCACCACTACGCATACAAGCATAAGCATACTAATTTAAACACGCAAGAATAACACAGAGCAATGCTTTAGGGCATATATCAGATGGTCGGCTTGCCTGGGGGTCGAGGAATACTCCGGGAAGAAGTGCGATCACCTCGCGGAAAAACTCGCCGGAAAGGGTTCCCTCTCGGAAAGGCTGGATAGAGGGCAGGGGCAAAATGGGCATTTTCAGAAAGTGCAAACATGGTGAAAGTGGTGGCATCGGAACGGGCTCGACGAACTGAAGAAGTGGGCTTTGGATTCACCTCGATCGGAGACACGGTTGAAAAGTTACGGCCGTTCATTCGTTAGGCAGAAAACAAACGAAAACCTGTTCATTCCTGCTCTTAACTGATGAACGCCCACAATTTAACCGTTTCGGCGCCAGCTGGAGAGAGGAAGTGCACTTTTGAAAATATGCTTTCGGGAAGGGAAAGCGCATTTCTGACTGCGGCTGCGGTGGAATGCGCTTTCGGAAGTGGAAAACGTATTCGGGCGGAATACGCTTCCACTTAACAGCGCGGGCCCGAGACTTTAGAGAATGACGAGTGGGGTCGCCGTGGCCCACGGCAGGCCTTCGTCTTCCTCCTCCCGTTCTCGCCTGGCAGAGGAGAGGGCCGGCTCCCGACGGCGGCTGCCGGCGATTCCGGCCACCTCTCGCGAAGCCCGGCCCACCAGCGTGCTCAAGGAAGTGAGGCGCACCCGCCGGTATACCGCACGGCTGCGAGGGAGCCCGGGAACGAGCAGGACGTGGCCGCTACAGACGGCGGCTCCGGCGAGCTCGGGCTCAAGGCTCCGGTAGACGAGGGCTCGCAGGGATGGTGGGGATGGACGTGGAGATCCACGACGAGCTTAGAGATACCCGTAGTGGAGGCAGGGGTGGGCTGTGGTGGCCGAATTTGAGAAGGGGACGGCGGCGGCCATGGCGGCAGGTGGAGAGCAATTCGAGCGAGAGAGCTCGAATGCTTTGGGGGAGTGGAGAAGCCAGGGGCAGCTTCGAGAGAGCTCGAGCTCGTCCGTATACGGCGGCGTCCGTGAATGAACAGTAGCGGTACGGCGATGTTTGTCCCGACGCGGCGAGGAAGAGAACGGAGGGGGCGACGACCCGAGAGGAGGAAGTGGACGACGGGGGAGCTGCTGGACATGAATGGACAAGCCACGGCGGCCTGAGCTGGCCTGCCCGACGCGACAAACACGCGGTGCACAGTTTCTGCGTGCAGCTCACGCGGTCACCACGGGCATGTCATGTTCTGGCCCTCCTCTGGGTGCCAAATCTTGTCAAACACGGAAGGCATTGATCATATAGATGAGATGGGTCATTGGATGGACCAGGATTGCTCTAGAGTGGCCGGGGGGGATCCAGAAAAGTTTCTGGACAGAAACTTGGGGAGGAAGGTGTGGTCAAACAGAGGTGCCAAAGAGCGGGAAAAGTTGTCACAGGGAAATGTGGTAGGAAAGACTAGGTGCTTGCCAAATTTGAGGTCATTTGGACAAGTTTTGCATATACTTCCATTGCAATGCAAATTCTGGTCCAGAAACTTGACCTTGAAGCTGCACTCATTTGGCTTGATGAAATGAACTGAATTTTGGTGGAGGGAAATGATTTGGAGATATGAAGGTACTGGAAAAATTTCAGCTCATTTGGATATACCAAAATGGTACTTCCTTCACAGAGCTAGAATCTGGACAGAAACTAGATGGAATTTTTGGGATAAATTGGCTAGATGAAATGATGTGAATTTTGGCATACTCACATAATATATGGAATTTGAGATCCTGGATTAATTTGAGATTTTTTGAAGCAATATAAAATATAGTTGCTTCACAATCTCAAAATAAATCCAGAAACAAGAACTGGAAGATGCTCTCAAAATTTGATCTGTGGAACTTGGGATCTTGGTGGAAATGGTGAAGATATGGATAGGAGAAGCTCCACAAATTATTTGGGATTTTTCCTGGCTACTAAAATGGTAGTTCCTTTGGAAAGTGCCCAAATTGCAATATTGGCTTTAAATAGGAAAAGGCAATTTCCTTTATTTAATTATGGCCAATATTTTTATTGGAGCTCAATATGATCACAAAGAATATCTTCACAAGTTTTCATGGACTTTGGAGATGGGTAGATATTTTCCTGGATTTAATTCCTTTAACTGGCAGAAAAAGGAATTAATTTTAAATGAAAAATATTGCAAATGACTTGGCAATATTTTTGCATATCCAGAGTTTATAGATATGGTATGATCACTGGGAAAAGTTTGGGAGGCAAAATATCAAAGGAAATTGGGGTTCCTTTGTAACAGAAGGAATTAGGGTTTCCCTTCCGGTAGACCGGAGAGTAGGGTTTTGGTGGCAGAATTCCTGAGAATAAATTTTGGGTGACAAGGTTGGTCTGGAGAGAATCTCTGGTTGGACAGGAAAGGCAAGGCTATATGACCATCTTCATATACCCAGGAGCGAGAGAAATTCCGATAACATCGAAAAAAAAGACGGGAGTCAAATCCCGCAAAGGAAAAAAAATCGAGGAGCGAAAACCAGGGTGTCACATCAGGGGTCTTGGGCCCATCGCCCTTCGCACTCCGGGTCGTTGTGCGCAGGGTGGATACCAGCGCCACCCCTCTCTTGGATGTCACGATCCGACCGTGCCACAATGCTGAACTGGACGTCTGACAGAGCTTTCGGCTGATACATACGGCGCCGAGGGCCCCATTAAACCATTATCCCGCGTGGTGGTAGTGCGTATAGGCCAGTGGCTAACTCATATCAAATACCCAAATCCGTTAGTGTATTGGGAGCTCGCGAAAACGAGCAGAGATCCATGGTCATGTGACCCCGTCGCCCCGTCTCGTGGACTTACGGCAAGGGGCAGGCCCAACCCTCTCCTGGGGCGGTCTACCTGCCCGACCGTGCCGCGTAATTATCTCGCGGGTACCCTCACGATCAACCCGACTTCACATCTCTCGCGGGTACCCCTCGGGGTCGACCCGACTTTAACAAGGGTCTGAGGTAAATGCCAAGGTAACCGTGTGGCCATGACATCAAGGGGGAATCCGAGGAATCACCCTCGATGGATTCCCACTCGATGTATTCGTCAAGGTGAACTTGGAGGAATCACCCTCGATGGGTTCACACTTGAGGGGTTGCACGACAGAGGCATCATCGGAGGTGGTGAAAGAGGAATCACCCTCGGTAACCCACAACCGATTAGCCATGCTACAGAGGTAACATCAGGAGTGAGGTAGGAGGTATCACCCTCAGCACTCGATAGTAGCTCTGCAGAGTCGTACAACTAAGGGGGTGTGCGGTGCTGTGTTCGGCCTCTGTACATCGATCACACTAATCGAGTCACCGGTGGTAAAGCATGGCAACAAGGACAAGGGTGGTGGAGCCATTGATGGATCACTAACCAGTCTATACTAAGTATTTAGGACAACAGGTAAGGTATCAACAACAGTTACAAAATCAGGCTATGCATCAGAATATGAGCAATCAAATGCGGTAGCAAATTCTAATGCAAGCACGGGGAAGAAGGAATAGGTGATATAGGAATGATCAAGGGGGTTTGCTTGCCTGGTTGCTCTGCAGACAGAAACGGATCTTCAACGAAATAGACGATCACCGGATCATCAGCGGTCTCGGAGTCTACCGGAGAGAAGAGGGGGAGGAAACAAATAAATTCAAGGCATACAAATGCAATCACAAAGCATGACATGGAAAAAAGTTATGCATGGGTGACCTAATGCATCCCTAAACCATTTTAGGTAATTTAGGAATTAACTTGGAATTATTTAATTGGGGTCATGCACTATTCATCTATCAGAAACAGGCCAAAAGTTACAGGTCCACCTACTTAGAGGGTTCTAACATGCAAGCAGATGACATATTCGGATTCGTTGGATTTTTCTGATCATTTTTCATATATAAATTATTTTCATCCGAGTTACGGTTTATTTTATATGATTTTTCAAAGTTTTAAACACTTTCTGGAATTTACTGGATTTAATTTAATTTCAAAAATACACGTGAAAATGCTAGGTGCACCCGGTCCAGTGCACCCAGCAGTGCACCAGAGGCTGACAGTGGGCCCCGTTGACTGCCCAGTCAGCAGTCAACGTTGACCCGTTGACTGGTCAAAGGTTGACTTGGGGTCCACCTGTCAGTGAGTAATTAAACTAATTACTAATTAATTAATTAACTAATTAATTATTTTACTAATTATTTCTTTTATTTTTAATTTTTTATCTCTTTTTTTCTTTTTCTTTTTTTTTATTTAGCCCCCCCCCACATGGCAGTGGCCCAGCCGGCCACTGTGGGGGAAACTGCGCGCGCGCGCACCAGCAGAGGGCGGCCGGCCAGGGCGACGCGGCAACCGCGGGCGAGCGGGGCGAGGCTGGGAGCGGCCGACGCGCGAGCTAGGCGGCAACGGGGGGGGGGGGGGGGGACGAGCAGCAGGCGTGAGTGGCCAGTGCGGGCGACGGCGGGCGAGCAGACGCGGGGCGCGCAACAAGCAGCAGCAAGGAGCGGCAGCAGGAGAAGCAGGGGGGCGGCAGCAGCGGGCAGTGCGGGCGGACGGTGGGGAGGAGTGGGGCGTAGGTGGGTGCGGGCATGGGCGGTTGGAGGGGCGCGCCTGGGCGCGGCCAGAGCGCGCGGGAGCATGGGCAGGGGCGTGGGGACCGCGATGAGCGCAAGCTCGGGCGTCTGCGGTGCACGGCGTCTACGGCAAGGGGAGGAAGGGGGGAAACGAGGGGGAACAGAGGAGGCTCACCGTGAGGAGGCCGGTGGCGAGCTCGAGAGGGTTCGGGGAGGATCGGAGGGGCGGGATCTGGCGACGAACGACGATGGCCGTAGGCGAAGGGATCGGCGATGCCGACATGCTTCAGCCCTCCCGGTCCTATCCAGCAGGCGCAGACGAAGGAGATGAGGACGAAGAGGCTCCTGGACACGGAAGGGCGGCGAGAAGAAGCCGGTGGCCACGGGATCGACGACGATGACGGCGACTGCGAGCTCGGCCTCGTCCGGGTCGTTGAATACAAGCGAGGGAGAGGGGGATTTGGGGGCTAGGGTTAGCAGGGGGTCGGGGACGCCCTAATCCACGCGGGGAAAGACGGCAGATGGTCGACATGGTGTCGGCAGTGGCCAGGGCGGCGTGGATGGCCGCCACGCCATGCCCTGCCTCCTCCTATACGTGAGGTTGGAGGAAGGCCAGGGTGGGCTGGGCTTTGTGCACTGTGGCCACTAGGGCCCAGTGACACAGTAGTAGTAGGCCTTTTTCTTTTTATTTTCTGTTTTTCTTTATTCTTTTCTGTTCTGCATTTTCTTTCAGCACTAGTTGACTTTTGTAAAATGTGTAATTGGTCCCAATAATTAATATGTATTATACCTCACTGGCACAAAAAGTTTGGGAGTGATTTGAATTCATTTGTATTTTTCAAAAATGAAAATGGATTTAATTATGCTGTTTTGGGTACTGTTTTGGTTGCTAGGGTCAACTTGGGATTTCAAATAATGTTGATTTTATTTTATAATTGCTTTGGGATTATTTTCAATATTATGAACTATTTTGTTTGCATGTTTGAAAATATAAATATTTCACTTGCAATTCAAATTTGGATTTTGAGTTTGAATTCTAAGACAAGTGGCACTTGTGCTTTACAAAAGATGCTGACTTGGCATTGATCATGATGGATCACTGTAGCACATTATAAGGGGGTGTTACAAAATCTTAAGTTTTGAAATTGTTTTCCATGACACTAAAAAATCGTCGCAGAATATGTACATGTCTAATGACGGTCAAATGTGCCACCTAATATCAGGCCAAAACGTCATCAAAGTTGCCGAGGGCGCTCCCTGGGTTAAAAATAGCTGGTGGCGGTTTTCCATCACAGAAAATTATCTTAGGCGATGTTTTCTTTTTCGTCACGAAGATTTTCGTCACAAAATAGCACACATTTTGTAGTGTACCTTTCCTCTATGAATTCTAGTTACTTATCCAATGTAATGTAATTGTGCAATCCGATCTTAAAGTATGTATGCAATGTAATGCTCTATTGTGCAACATGTTGCTCAATTGCATTGTTTCGTTCATTTACGCAATGTGATGTTCAGTTGTGCACTCGTTAGTTCAATTCTTGGTCAATTTTCTATTGTTATACATGTGAGAAAATGGATAGAACTTGACTATACTATATACATGAGAACATATATAATTGCTATTTTTGTTTGGTGTTAAGCATGTTGTAGTTAACTGACCTTTTCATGAATGAATCTGTTGGATTTGTACTGTGTTTATTCTTCACCAACCTATTATCAATAGTATGCCAATTTTTTCTTAACCTAGACAATATCTAGTTTATGTAATTGTAGGGTAGCAATGGTAGACACTGTGGTTTACCATCGAGGTTTGCACATGGTCCTTTGGCTTATAGCATATTATTATGCAATTGCATCAAAATTCTAATATTTAGGGCATGCATGTAGGTCCTGGCGTTAGAAGTTTAGTCCCATTGTTTGACCCATTTAGCATATGGGAAAATGAAATGTCCATGAATATCAGTTAAGTCAAGAAACTCGGAAAGGTTGTAAGAATAAAGAAACTAGCGCCGAAAAACTACCAACACTTTGTTTGCGCAACGAAGAAGACATCTGTCAACTATAGGGTGATACTAATTTTATTATCTTGTTTTCCTATAGACACCATTTCAATATTTAGACAACATATTTATGCACATATCTTTGTTTTTAGTCTTTTTCAAAACAGTTCACCGACAATACCTCTCAAAACACTTGTATGCTCTAGACGCAAGGAAGATATTCATACATCACCCACTGTATAATATTGAAGCCTTCGTCAAGAGGGCAAAGGACAGGCGGGCGATCATCTATAGGCGTTGGCCTAAAGTTGCGCAGACCTTATTCATCTTTCTAGAGAGCTTGACATTTAAGAAATGATTTGATTTTTGGAAAGAGGGGAAGGAATCGCTCTCGACCTCTGCTATCTTTGTGGAAAATTATCAGGCATCTTTTTCGTCGTGTCATGCCAGTATGCTGTTGGATTTTAGCAAGAAAGGTAAGGGAATAGCGAAGAACTATGTGGGTTGGCAGCCTCCTTCTTCTGAGTATATTAAGATAAATGTTAATGCAAGTTTTGTGGAGAGCTTTAGGGTCGTGAGCATGCGGGTTGTTGCCAGGAATCGTACTGGCGAAGTCATCATCTCCTCATGGGATTTTATCGGGTCGTGCACTAGTGTTGATGAAGCGGAACTGCGTGCATGCCTCACCGATCTCTATATCGGTATCACTCTTCGTAAGTCCATTATTTTAGAATCTGGTTGTTCTTTTGTGGTTTTCTATCTTGCAAATGAAATCCTTGATAGGTCCGCCCTTGTGAACTAAATTTGGAAGCGCTTAGCATGAAGCTTCTAAACAATTTCAAGATCACTAAGATCAATCGTTAGGCCAATGTGGTGGCGCATGAGATTCCGATGTTTAGTTTTGATAACAAGTTAGATGGTGTTCTTCCTAATAGTGTTCCGCACTACGTGGCGTATGTTGTAAGGAATGACTGTATGAACATTTTAATTGATTGACATATGTGGAGGGTTTTTTTTTAAAAAAAATTGCGGGTACCTTCAACATCATGGAAGACTCAATATTCACCTTCCGCTTCAGTAGCTTTCTAGAAGAGATTCATCTGTCTATTTATCTTCTATAATACTACTTTTCAAAGGTTTTAGATGTTACATGTAAAATTTCGTACTTGTGTACCGTGGTGTATGAGCTATATGATCTTGTGATGTCCACTATGTAATCTGGTACGCATTTGATGGATATAAAATATATTGTGTGTTGAAAATGAAATTGTGGTGAACATTTATTGCATATGAAATGTGAATTTACTTATTACAGAGCCAAATCATGGGGTGATAATAAACCTGCTTATTAGGTCATTGCATTGCACATGGTTCCGTACGAAGGTGCGTGGGCAATGACCACATGCAACACAAACAATTGCTACAAACTAAGCGTGTGGGATGGACGAGCCACTACACATTATGTTGGTGTCGGCAACATGTTCAATGGACGAAGTAGCTCACACAGTCCCGACATCTCATTGTGTGCGATGAATAACCCCATCCCACACGATTATGCTTCTACAATCGTGTGTGATACGGGCGGGCTACAAAGGTTTCTATCCGCCAAATCGTGTTGGATGGGGTGGTTGCTCAGCCCATCGCACATGTTTGCTCCGGACGAAGCGTGTGCGATATGCGGATTTATCTCACACGGTTATCCCATAGAGTCTGCGATGCACCCCCTATCAGACACCATGGCAAGGTGACGGTTCAGAACTATGCTTGCGATAAGGGGTTTTAACTGTGTGCGATGGACGGCTCTGCATTAGTGCCTGGAAATCAGAGACCAAGATTTCAAAAACAATTTACCTAACTTCTTTCTTTTTGAGATTAATTTACCTAATTTTTAGTGCAGTCATTTTGATATGATGTGTTATCAAACGGATGCCAAAATCACACGACTTCCCTTACCTAGTTCACGGCAGTTCTGGTCCGTGCTTGCTGGAACGTTGCTGGCCATTTGTTTGTTTCCCGTTTCAACAGCCCTCCCGCAGCCCGTGGCGAAGGCTGAGACAGAGCAACCGGCCGATCCGTGCATGGCTCCCAAATTCAAACCCGCGATACGGACACCTGAGCGGCGACCATACGGGAGGGCTCATTCAATGCCACCTTCGTAGGGAAATGCTTCGGGAGCCCGTCTCCCATCTCCGTCGCATCGTGATAGGAGAGCACCGGCTGCTCCCATCCACGCACACGTACCGAACACGGGATGATCTCAGACTTCCAGCAAAAGAGAACTCTCGGTGCCGACTTGCCGTGCAGAGGAGCTCGACTCCACGATGGAGCTTAATCTTACAAAGAGATCGCAAAGTTGCCACTGAAATTTTCAAGTTTTTTTGGTGCCAAAAAATTTTAATAAAAAGAATTTCTACCTGCAAAAATAAAAAGTAAAAAAATAATTTCTGCTCACTGGAAAATAATTGGGTTTAAAACAAGCAAAAAAAGAGAGTAACAAACACAGAATTAAAGAGTACCTTTTGCTACCGCGAGAAAAGTGTTTTACAACGTCGCCGTTTGAAAATTGGAATGATGGCACACAGAGCGAAGAAAGCACGCAGCAATCCAACTATCCAAGATGATTCTCTTCGGGAGCTGCACCCGCTTGCGTTGCGCATATTACGAGAAAAGCGGATCAACAAACGGGTTCAAAAACTCCAAAAGTGCAGCTGCCTCGCATCGTACACCCAATCTTCCAAAGCAAAAGCAAACATAGAACATGTAAATCCGCACCAAACCATTCAACAAAGTTTATCTGAAATTTATTTACACTGTTCGTACTCGACCGATCATTCACATTTATGCCATCATGGAACACGATATTACATAAAAGAAGAAAAGGATAATAGATATACTACTAGTGCTAGAGTATGAAATATCAGAAGAGATAAATCTTCAAATCACATGGTGAATCCTGCAACTGCTCTCGTATTTGAATTCCACAAACCGCGCACAAGGAAAAGTAGACGTTAATCCATACATGCATGCGCGGGTGCTACACCTTCTCCACCTCCCGGTAGCCCGCGCGCCGCGGCCTCCGGCCGTTTTCAACGGCGGAGGAAACGGCCAGGGCGCCGCTGCATAGCTTCACTGCGTGCTTCCCCAGACGTAGCCGCGTCCCGCCACCCGAGAGCTTCTTTGCCGGTGGTGGCGGCGGCGGCCGCGGTGGCGCGGGTACAGCGTTCTTGGCACTGATCGTCTTCTTGCTGCTGTGGCGGCGGCGGTGGCTGAGGCCGAGTATTTCCGCCGCGGCGTCGCTGCTGTTGGATGCCGTGCCCTCGCCGGCGTTCTGCTTGAGGAGGAGACTCTCCAGCTCCCGCCTGATGCAGTCCACCTCGAACGCGTCAAGGAGCGTCGACGTCGACTTCTTCGGTGCTGCCGCCGCCCGCGACGGAGCGGCGGTAGGCTGCTGCTTCTTCGGCTGGTCCATGACGGCGTACGCACCGGGAGCCCGCGGCAATTGAGAGCCTCACGTGTATGAGTTTGGTTCGCGCAGAGATGGGAGACCCGTGGGTACCTATGCCTGCTGGCTCCGCTATAAGAAGGGAAGCAGGTGACGTTTCTGACAAGGTGGACCCACAAGTTTGTTCACCTTACATCTACTTTCGCGTACTTGACTCTACTAGTCCTGCGATCAATTAAAACCGACGAGCTCAATGGAGATTTAAGATGACTTTTTGTTTGAGGGTAGAATTAAGACAAATTTATTCTTAATGATCATCGCAAGTTTGAGGCGAGATGGCTCGCGGAGGAAACCGTCGAAGAGATTGTAAAAACTTCCTGGTTGAAGGCGGTGAATCAAGGGCTTTGTGTGGAAGGGAGGAGAAGGGATGCAAAGCACCTTGGGTGCTGACTGCGTGTTGATCATCAATATATAGGGTTACAACAGGGGGCGCCGGAGCGCGCAGTACAGGGGGCGCGACGTTCGCTGGTAAGTGGAGATCGTGCAAGAGGTGCACGACTAGGTCAGCTACAGTTAGGCTGCTAAACTACAGTTAGACTGCTAACACCCCGCCGCAGCTGCAGCGTCCGGTGGCCGGACGCACAAGCTGGCCCTGAACTCTTGGAATGCCGGAGTAGGGAGCCCCTTGGTCATCACGTCCGCAAATTGCTGCGCGGTCGACACATGAAGGACACGGAGCTGGCCGAGCGCAACCTTCTCGCGGACGAAGTGGATGTCGAGCTCGATGTGTTTGGTACGGCGGTGATGAACTGGGTTGGCCGCCATATACACCGAGGAGATGTTGTCACAGTAGACCACAGTAGCTTGCCGGAGAGGGACATGAAGCTCGCCGAGCAGTTGCTGGAGCCAGCAGCATTCCGCGATGGCATTGGCGTCCGCCCGGTACTCCGCCTCGGCGCTGGAGCGGGAGACGGTGGGTTGCCGCTTGGACGACCACGACACCAGAGAGTCACCGAGGAAGACGGCGTAGCCCGACGTCGAGCGGCGGGTGTCGGGGCAGCCCGCCCAGTCGGCGTTAGAGTAGGCGACCAGGTCGAGCGAAGAGGAGCGCTGGATGTGCAGTCCATGGGTGGACGAGCCACGCACGTAGCGCAGGATGCGCTTGACAAGCATCAGGTGCTGCTCCCGGGGATCGTGCATGGACAAGCATGCCTATTGGACCACGTATGCGATGTCCGGGCCACGTCATGGTGAGGTACTGGAGGGCCCCCACGATGCTGCGATATTCCGAGGCATTGGCGACCGGGGGGGGGGGGGGGGGGGCGTCAGTAGAGAGCTTGCACCAGGTGTCGACGGGCGTGGTCACCGCCTTGCACTGCGTCATGTTGGCGCGGTCTAGCAGCTCTTCGGCGTACTTGCTCTGGGAGAGGAAGAAGCCAGTGGCGTCGCGGGTGACTCTGATCCCGAGGAAATAATGCAGGGGGCCAAGGTCTTTCATCGAGAACTCGGACAGGAGCTGCTGTTGTAGTTGTCGGAGGAGTGCGGGGCTCGATGCAGTGACAACGATATCATCCACGTACAGCAACAAGTACGCGGTCTCACCAGAGCGCCGGAGCACGAACAGAGACGGGTCAAACCGTGCTGCCACAAACCCCATCTGTCGGAGGTGTGCAGCGAACCGATCAAACCAGGCGCGAGGTGCCTGCTTCAACCCGTACAAAGACCTGTCGAGGAGGCAGACATGATGGGGGCGGCTGTCGTCGATGAAGCCGGCCGGCTGCTGGCAGTAGATGCGCTCGGTGAGGTAACCCTGCAGGAACGCGTTATTGATGTCCATCTGATGCACTGGCCAGTCTCGGGCAGCCGCAATGGCGAGAACCGCGCGGATCGTGGCATACTTGACGACGGGGGAGAACGTCTCATCGAAGTCGAAGCCCGGTCGTTGAGAGAAGCCACGGACGACCCACCTGGCCTTGTAGCGTTCCAGCGATCCGCCAGCCTTGAATTTGTGTCTGAAGAGCCATTTGCCTGAGACGATGTTGGCACCAGCAGGGCGCGGCACGAGCGTCCATGTCCTGTTCGCCATCAAAGCCCTGTATTCATCTTGCATCGCAGCTCGCCAATTTGGGTCACGCAAAGCGGTGCGCACAGAGGTGGGTACAGGAGATATGGTGGTGGCAGTGTGGCTCTCGTGGTACTTGGGGTTAGGCTGAAAGATGCCGCGTTGGGCGCGCGTAGTCATGGGGTGAGTGGGTACTGGAGCAGGACGGCGAGCGCGCGCGGGCGAGGTAACGGCGGCGAGTGTGCAGGCGCCTCTGGGGTTGGTGGATCAGCTGCCATGGCAGCGTTTGGGCTAACAGGATCTGCTGCCATGGCAGCGTTTGGGCCTGCGGGATCGGCTGCCATGGCAGCGTTTTGAGCTGCAGCACCCGATCCCGTTGCTGTGGCAGCGTTATCGGTGGGAGCTGTAGATGGTGCCGAGGCCGGCGGGGAACGCGGAGTGCGAGCATGCCGTGGGACTAGGTGTGGGAAGGGAGGCGCCAGCTGCTCGTCGTCGAGGGTGGTGGGTGGTGTCGTGGTTGGACGGAAGGGGAATTGGGTTTCGTCGAACACGACATGGCACAAGGTGATGACTCGATTGGTGGCCTGGTTCAAACACCGATACCCTTTGTGATCTTGGGAGTACCCAAGGAACACGCAAGGCGCAAAGCGAGGAGCGAGCTTGTGGGCGACGGTGGCAGAGAGATCTGGGTAGCAGAGGCATCCAAAGACACGCATGGCTAAGTAATCGGGATGGGCACCATACATGAGATAGAAGGGGGTGTGGGACTGTCGTGCACGGCATGGGCGGCGGTTGAGCAAGAATGTGGTTGTGTTCAGCGCCTCAGCCCAGTATGTGAACGGCATGTTGGCATGTATTAGCATGGTGCGAACGATGTCGTTGAGTGTTCAAAGGATGCGCTCTGCTCGCCCGTTTTGCGGGGATGTATACGGGCAAGACATGCGAAGGAGAATGCCATGGGTGGAGAGGAACGCACGAGCTGCGTGGTTGTCGAATTCCTGGCCATTATCAGTTTGGATGGTGAGGATGTCTAGCTGGAAGTGAGTACGTACTAGGGCTTGGAATTTCTGGAGCGTGGGCAACACATTAGATTTGTGACGGAGAGGGAAAGTCCACACAAAGTGACTATAATCATCAAGCACAACTAGATAGTACTGTAAACCAGAATTACTAGTTACAGGGGAGGTCCAGACATCACAATGCACTAATTGGAAAGGGAAATACGACAAATGTTCAGAGGAGCTAAACGGCAAACGAGTGCTTTTTCCTAATTGACACGCATGACAGATAGACGCGGGCACGCCGTGAGCTTCATCAAAGGAGTGCCGGAGCGCAAGGCGAAGAGCGGCGTGGTGTGGGTGCCCCAGACAATGATGCCACAGATCGGTGGAGGCGGCGGTGAGTGCTTGATGCGGTACAGGCTGGGAGAGGGGGTAGAGTTCATCGTCGGAGTCATCACATCGGAGGATCACCCTCTTCGTCCTTCGATCCTTGACAGAAAAATCAACATCATCAAACTCAACATTTACAGGATTGTCACGAGCAAGTTTCTTAACAGAGATGATGTTTTTGATTAGGTGAGGTGAGACAAGGACGTGGTTCAGAGATAGGGGGAAGCTGGTGGTGGGGAGGGAGACATGACCCGTGTGCGTGACCGCGAGCGAGGAACCATTGCCGAACACAATACTGGAAGAAGTACAGGGATGAGACGAAGAGAGCATACCAGACGTGGAGGCCATGTGCGAGGTTGCACCCGTGTCGAGGTACCAGTCCGCGCTAGGAGCATTGCTCTGCTGTTGCTGCAGGCGGAGGGCGTTCAGTGCCTGCACAAGGGTCGCCTGATCCCACGCTGGAGCTGAGGACGAAGAGCCTGCTGCCGGTGCACCGTACAGCGGGTGTTGAGGCACAGCGCCGGGCGTCCAGACCGTTGGGGGGGCACCGGGCGGGATCGGCAGCATGGAGCCATGGTGCGAGGCGACGCCAATGAATGGCGCGGGGACGCCATGGCATGGTCCAAGCACACCAGCGCCAGGAGCGTGGGGGCGCCAGGGCATGGGCCAAGCGTGCACCATGCCTGTCCATGGCGGGGACGATGAAGCGTGGGGCGCCGGGAAACACGTGGATGAGGCCCCGCCGGAGTGATCGACAGCCTTGCCCTTGCCCTTCCCGCGTCCACCCCCGTCGTTGTTGCGACGGTTGCCACCGCCACCTTGAATGGGCGCTCCGCCGGTGTTGGGAGCCTTGCCGTTGTTGGAGCCGGATGGGGCGCTGGCGGCGTGAAGCGCCATGTCGGTGGAGTTCTTCGGTGCCTGGCGGCTCTCCTCGAGAAGGAGGAAGGCGCGGCAGCGGAGGAACGTCGGGAAGGGGGTCTGCGTCGTCAGTATAGGAATGGCGTAGCGCAGGCGAGGATGCAGGCCATGAAACATGTTCAAGACCTGGTCTCGGTCGGTAACGGGCTCATCGAGATCCGTGAGCCGATCCGCGCACTCCTTGAGGCGCGCGAAGTAGGAGATGATGTTGCTGGAGCCCTGGTCGATGCGGCAGAAGTCGGTGGCGAGGAAGACAGCCTGGTGCTCCCGATTCTCCAGGAAGAGCAAGGAGATGGCAGCCCAGAGCTCGGTGGCAGTAGCGTGGCACTGGTGCACGAGTCCGAAGATGTCCGGGCTCACGCGCGTGTACAGCCACGACACAATGTGGGCATCGTCCTGAACCCACGCTGGATCACGGGGGCGCGGCGGACCGGCGATGTGGGAGAGAACGCCGCACTTCTGGAAGGAGACCTCAAAGAGGGTTCACCACTGGGAGAAGTTGGGCGGATTGAGAGAGAGGACCAGAGGGACATGCTGGTTGATGAAGATGCTTGCGAGGTGGGATAGAGCGGTCGCGAGATCGGACGGGGGTGCACCGGCGTTGTCGATGAGGGTGCCCTGCCGTGTGGCAGCCGCAATCACAGAAGGAGTGAGGAGGGTGTGTGATGCCCCCAACTTAATCGTGCACTAATCATACACACAAATACACACGATCAAGCCTAAGGACTCATGGGAAGATATCACAACACAACTCTAAACACAAATAAAAATCATAAAAGCTTTATATTACAAGCCAGGGGCCTCGAGGGCTCGAATACATAAGCTCGTGAGCAAGCGTTAGCGAAAGCAACACAATATCTGAGTACAGACATAAAGTTAAACAAGTCTGCCTTAAGAAGGCTGAGCAAAACAACGATAACTAGAACTTACGGAGCAGGCCTCCTGCCTGGGGGCCTCCGAACCTACTCCTGGTCGTCGGTCTCCACGTAGTAGTAGGCTCCACCGGTAGGGTAGTAGTAGTCGTCGGCGGGAGCAGATGGCTCCTGGGCTCCATCATCTGATCGCAGTAATCGGGTATGGGGAAAAAGGGGAGCAAAGCAACCGTGAGTACTCATCCAAAGTACTCGCAAGACTTACATCAGAACTATTCTATTTAAGCATTGGTTTCAAGGGAAGGGGTTGTATCTGTGGACAAGACTGCAGAAATGCCAAAATAGGGGGGGGGAGAAGGCCTAGCCTATCGAAGACTAGCATCTTGCAGCATTAGAAGAGTGCAGATTAGCAGCATATCATAAGTAACAAGTAATACTAGCAACGCCCAGAGATCCTTCCTCGACTCCTTGCGAGAAAGCGATCCTGGAGCCAACATACTTTTAAGCATCTCAAGTATCCAGTTCTAGTTGTAGAAGATCGGGATATTTTCCGAGCGTCCTGTTACCGTGGACACGGCTATTTGAGTAGATATACTTCCCTGCAGGGGTGCACCAACTTACCCAACACGCTCGATTAACTCTGGCCGGACACACTTACTCGGTCCATGCCCGGCCTGGGCTGATCGACACGTCGTAGCCCTACCTAGGCTCAACAGAGAGGCCAGCACGCCGGTCTACACCCTAAGCGCTCATGGGTCTTGGGCCCATCACCCTTTGCACTCCTGCGCGTTGCGTACGTGGCCGGTGAGCAGACCTAGCCCCCTTAATACAAGCGCAGGATTTCCCAGTCCAACCCGGCGCGCGCCGCTCAACTGCTGACATCTGGAGAGCTTCGGCTGATACATACGACGCTGAGTGCCCATACTATTCATGCGTGGTGGTTAGTGCGAAAAGGCAAAGGCCTACTCAGATCACATATCCTAACCCATTAGTGTGCTGGGAGCTCGCGGTGACAATCAGTGATCCACGATCTGTGGTCCCGTCGCCCCGTCTCGATGACTTACGGCAAGGGCCAGGAATGCCCGGCCGTGCCTCGTAATTATCTCGCAGGTACCCTCGCGGTCAACCCGACTCCACATTTCTCGCGGGTACCCCTCGGGGTCGACCCGCCTCCAACAAGGTACTGAAGTAAAAGTGAAGGTAATCGTGTGTTCATCACATCAAGGGGGAATCCGAGGAATCACCCTCGTTGGATTTCCTACTCGATGTATTCGTCAAGGTGAACTCGGAGGAATCACCCTCGATGGGTTCACACTTAAGGGGTTGCATGACAGGGGCATCATCGGAGGTGGTGAAAGAGGAATCACCCTCGGTGACTCACATCCGACTAGCTACGCTACAGAGATGTCATCAGGAGTGAGTTAGGAGGTATCACCCTCGACACTCGATAGTAGCTCTGCAGTTTTGTGCAACTAAGGGGGAAGTTGCGGTGATGTGTCAGTCTCTGCCTGTCGATCACAGTGAGCGGGGCACCAGTAATCAAGCAGGGCAATAGGGACAAGGATGAGGGGGCCACAGATGGTTCACTAACCAACCTATACTAAGCATTTAGGATAGCAGGAATGGTATCAACAACAGTTACAAAACAGGCTATGCATCAGAATAGGTATTTTCGGAACAACAACTGTAGCAATTCTAATGCAAGCATGAGGGAGAAAGAATAGGCGATATAGGCATGTTCAAGGGGGGTTGCTTGCCTGGAAGCTCTGCTGAAAAGGTCTGGTCGTCAGGGGCGTAGTCGTACTCGGCAGCAGCGTCGGTCTCAGGATCTACCGGAGAGAAGAGGGGGAAGAAACAATAAATAAAAAGCAGACAAAAGCAACACAGATGCATGGCATGGCAATATGTTGTGCTAGGGGTGACCTAATGCAGCACAACACGTTGCAGACGGAGCGGGAAAATATCTGGGAATATTTTCCCGGCGTTAGGCATCTGTCAGACAGATGAACCGGAGGGGAAGGTTCCATGTTTTCAGTGTTGTGGGCATGTGACAGCTACATGGAGGGCATATTCGGATTCGTCTCATTTTTCTGATCAACTTTCATGTAGAAAACTTTTAAGCATTTTTTTGAAATTTCTGGAATTAATTTAAATATTAAATTCGAATTTAAACAATGAAATACTTTTTCTACCCAGACTGAGCTAGCCACAGTTAATGACATGTGGGGGCAGTCAAAGTCCAGTCAGCAGTCAACTTTGACCATTGACTGGTCAAACTGATGTGTGGGGCCCCTCTGTCATAGACTGTATTATTTTAAACAGCAAAATAAACTAACTAATTAACTAATTAGCCAGTGGGACCCACTGTTAGTGACTGTTTAATTAACAGATTTAATTAACAGATTAATTAGCAGTTTTATTATTTACTAAAAACGTTTTAATTAAGTGGGGGCCACCTGTAATTGACACAGGCCGCCTAGTGAGCAGGGTTGACCTAGTCAACCCAGCCAACGGGACCCACTGGGCCCACTGTCAATGTCACAGGGGAGTCCATGTGGCGGGCCACGTCAGCGTCGTCGCCGGAGCAACTCCGGTGACCAAAACGCGCGGCGGCGCGTACGGGTGGTGGCCGGGATTCGCGCACAGGGGGTCACCGGACCCGCGGCTTGGCTCTACGGGCGCGGCCCGTCGTCGCGCACACGACGGCGACGTCGGTTGGCGCCGGGGATGACCGGAACCTCAACGGTGACGGGCGGAGGCGGCGCCGGAGTTCGGGCATCGGCGAGCTGGACGCTGCGGTGCGCCTCTGGTCGAGCTGGTGGGGGCTGCGGCTTCCCCAGGAAGCATTGAGAACGCCTATGTGCTCAGGTGCGACGTGCCGGCATTCTAGCCATGGCGGCGACGTACGCAGTGGCGATGGGTTCGGGCGTCCATGGCGACGGCAGCAGCAGGCGCTAACTCGAGCTAGGGGAGAAGGGGGTCGGAGAGGAGCTCACAGGGAGCCCGTAGAGGTGCACAGCGGCCTCGGGGAGGGCCTGGGGTGGACGGAGCGGCGTCTGAGATCTTCGACGTCCGAGGAGGAGGGCGAGGTTGTGCAGCTCAATGCCGAGGCGGGGAGCTGCACTTGATGGCACCAGACGGGGTAGCGGTCGACGGCGGAGTGTTCTGGCACGGCGGCAAGGCGCAGGGGCGAAGGTGGCTGCGAGCTTACGGAGGGGCGGCCATGGCCGCGCTCGGGAGGGAGTGGAGAGCGAGGCAGAGAGTGGGGAAGAGGGTTAGGGTTTGCCAAGGGGAGCACGCGGGGTCCTTATCCCCCTCCAGAAGCTCTGTAGCAGGCCGCTGTCGAGCAGAGGAGAGGGGGGCCTGGCGCGGCGAGTGCGCGCGCGGCGACAGCAGCGCGGGGTGAACAAGAGGAGGAAGACGAGCGGGGGAGTGGGCTGGGCCGGTTGCTGTGGACTTGAAGCCCACAAGCATAGTAAACGCTACCCCTTTTTCCCTTTTTTCTTTTTCTGCTTCTCATTTCCATTCTGTTTTGCAAAAAGATAGGCCCCCACTTGACTTTTGTAATTTGTGGTACTAGTCCAAATAAATACTATGTATTATATAGTACTGCCACAAAAAGTTTGAGGGCCCAATGATTTCATTTGAATTTGTATTGCATTTAAAAGAGTCAAAAGGGTGTTGTTGGCCCTGTTTTCATGATGTTAGAGTCATCTAGGGAATTTAGGTGATGTTGTTTTCCTAAACATAAATAGTTATGGAATATTTCCAAAATTATGAACTATTTAGTTTCCAAATTTGAACAACTTTTATTTTCACCTCATATTTGAATTTCAATTTGAGTTGGAATTTGAAATGAGATATGATTCCAATGTGATCAAGCCTTGCAAATCAAAATGACTTAGCATAATCATGAGGATCACTGTAGCTCATTACATAGGGGTGTTACAATTCTCCTCCTCTAAAAGAAATTGTCGTCCCGAGATTTAAGAGGTAGAAGGGAAAAGATCGGGATATTCTTCACGAAGGCGATCCTCACGTTCCCAAGTGGCTTCATCTTCAGTATGATTCGACCACTGCACTTTAAGGAACTTGATTACCTTCTGACGAGTTCGACGTTCAGCTTGATCAAGAATGCGGATCGGATGCTCTTTATAAGAGAGATCATCTTGTAATTCGAGCATCTCATGATTGCTACTTGTAGCTTGCGTTGGTATTATCCCCGAAGAGGAAGGGATGATGCAGCACAGTAGAGATAAGTATTTCCCTCAGTTATGAAACCAAGGTTATCGAACCAGTAGGAGAATCATGCAACACCTCGTTAGCAGTACCTGCACACAAACAACAAATCCTTGCACCCAACGCAAACGAGGGGTTGTCAATCCCTTGGCGGTCAATTGCAAGATTAAATTGTATGTGATAGATTGAAATAAAAATACAAAATAAAATAAATAAAAGAAAATGGCAGAAATATTTTTAGGGTTTTAGTAATATGATTTAGATTGATCCGGGGGCCATAGTTTTCACTAGAGGCTTCTCTCGAGAAAGTAGCATACGGTGGGTAGACAAATTACTGTTGGGCAATTGATAGAAAAGCAAATAATCATGATGATATCCAAGGTAATGATCATGTATATAGGCATCACGTCCGAGATAAGTAGACCGACTCCTGCCTGTATCTACTACTATTACTCCACACATCGACCGCTATCCAGCATGCATCTAGTGTATTAAGTCCATAAAGAACGGAGTAACGCCTTAAGAACAATGACATGATGTAGACAAGATAAATTCACGTATGAATAAACCCCATCTTTTTACCCTTAATAGCAACGATACATACGTGTCATGTCCCTTTCTGTCACTGGGATTGAGCACTGCAAAATCAAACCCATTACAAAGCACCTCCTCCCATGGCAAGATAAATCAATCTAGTTGGCCAAACCAAATCAATAGATCGGAGAAGAAATACGAAGCTATAATAATCATGCATAAAAGAGATCAGAGAAGACTCAAGTAATATTCATGGATAATCTGATCATAAACTCAAAATTCATCGGATCCCAACAAACACACCGTAAAAAGTGATTACCTCGGATAGAACTCCAAGAACATCGAGGAGAACATTGTATTGAAGATCAAAAAGACAGAATAAGCCATCTAGCTACTAACTATGGACCCGAAGGTCTGTGCTAAACTACTCACGCATCATCGGAAGGGCAGCAAGGTTGATGTAGAGCCCCTCCGTGATCGATTCCCCCTCCGGCGGAGTACCGGAGAAGGCCTCCAGATGGGATCTCTCGACAACAGAAACTTGCGGCGGCGGAAAAAGTATTTCGTGGACTCCCCTGAGGGTTTCTGATTTTTTCTGAATTTATAGTGGAGGAATTAGGTCAAACGGAGCTCTGTGGGCCCCACGAGGTACCAGGGCGCGCTGATACGTCCATTTTGCGTCATGTCTTACTACTGTTATTTATAGTGTTTTTAATCAATATAACACTTTGTGGAGCTATTCTAATGCCTTTTCTCTCTAAATATGCAAGATTCACACAAGGAGGGAGAATACCGGCAGCTGGAATTCTGGACCTGAAAAAGCTCTGTCAAGATACCTATTCTGCACAACTCCAAATGAGCTGAAATTTTCTGCAAAATTATTTTGGAATATATAAAAAATATTGGAAGCAAAAAGTACCAGAGGGGGCCACCCAGGTGCCCACGAGGCATCAGGGCGCGCCACCCCCCCAGGCGCGCCCTGGTACCTCGTGGGGCCCCTGGCCCACTTCTGGCCCCCATTTTCTGGTATATAAGGGCATTTGACCTAAAAAATAGAGAGAAGACTTTCGGGACGGTGCGCCGCCGTCTCGAGACGGAACTTGGGCAGGAGCACTTTTGCTCTCCGGCGGAGAGATTCTGCCGGGGATACCTCCCTCCGGGAGGGGGAAATCGTCGCCAACGACACCACCAGCGACCCTCTTATCGTGGGAGGGCTAATATTCATCAAAATCTTCACCAGCACCATCTCATCTCAAACCCTAGTTCATCTCTTGTATTCAGTCTTTGTCTCAAAACCTCAGATTGGTACCTGTGGGTTGCTAGTAGTGTTGATTACATCTTGTAGTTGATGCTTGTTGGTTTACTTGGTGGAAGATTATATGTTCAGATCTATTATGCAATTCAATACCCTACTGGACATGAACATGTTGATGATGTGTGAGTAGTTACTTTTGTTCTTGAGGACATGGGAGAAGTCTTGTCATAAGTAATCATGTGAATTTGGTATTCGTTCGATATTTTGATGATGTGTATGTTGTGATTCTCTTAGTGGTGTCATGTGAACGTCGACTACATGACACTTCACCATCTTTGGGCCTAAGGGAATGCATTGTGGAGTAGTAATTAGATGATGGGTTGCTAGAGTGACAGAAGCTTAAACCCTAGTTTTTGCGCTATTTCGTAAGGGGCTGATTTGGATCCACATGTTTAATGCTATGGTTAGAGTAATCTTAATTCTTCTTTCGTAGTTGCGGATGCTTGCGAGAGGGGGTAATCATAAGTGGGAGGTTTGTCCAAGTAAGGGCAACACCCAAGCACCGGTCCACCCACATATCAAATTATCAAAGTAGCGAACGCGAATCAAACTAACACGGTGAAAGTGACTAGATGAAATTCCCATGTGTCCTCGAGAACGCTTTACTTATTATAAGAGATCGTTCCAGCCTGTCCTTTGCTACAAAAAGGATTGGGCTATATTGCTGCACTCTTTGTTACTATTGTTACTTGTCACTTGTTACAAATTATCTTGCTATCAAACTACCTATTACCGATAATTTCAGTGCTTGCAGAAAACACCTTGCTGAAAACCGCTTGTCATTTCCTTCTGCTCCTCGTTGGGTTCGACACTCTTACTTATCGAAAGGACTATGATTGATCCCCTACACTTGTGGGTCATCACGCGCCTGGCCCCCCCAGGCGCTCCCTGGTGCCTCGTGGGCACCTCATGGGGCTTCTGGCCTCCTCCCGAAGCTTCTAGTGTTTATCTTGTCTAGAAAAAAAATCTCCAAAAAGTTTCGTGGCATTTGGAATTCGTTTGGTATTGATTTCTGTAAAACAAAAATAGGGCAGAAAACAACAACTGGCACTTGGCACTAGGTTAATAGGTTAGTCTCCAAAAATGATATATAATTGCTGTAAATGTATATAAAAACATCCAAGATTGATAATATAACAACATGGACCAATCAAAATTTATAGATATGTTGGAGACGTATCAGCATCCCCAAGCTTAATTCCTGCTCGTCCTCGAGTAGGTAAATGATAAAAATAGAATTTTTGATGTGGAATGCTGCCTATCATATTCATCACATATTCTTTTCTTTTATAGCATGGACATTGGACTTGAATGATTCAAAGCAATAGTCTATAATTTGACATGAAGATATAAATACTCAAGCATGCTAACAAGCAACCATGTCTTTCAAAATATCAACGCTAAAGAAAGTTATCCCTAGCCCATTATGCTCAATCATTGATCCATTCATGAAACACACTCAAATATTAGCTACATCCAATGCACAAGTATGACAATAGTGCTCTCTAGTTGGTGCTTTTGTAAGAGAAGATGGAGACTCAAGTAAAAATAAAAATTGCATAAAAGTAAATAGATAGGCCCTTCGCAGAGGGAAGCAGAGATTTGTCAAATGTGTCAGAGCTCAAAGCTGAAATTAGAGAGATAAAAATATTTTGAGAGGCATGCTTTTCCTGTCAACGAAAACGACCGAGAATTCCCAATATTTTCCATGCTAGACACATCATAGGCGGTTCCCAAACAGAAAGTAAAGTTTATTGCCTTTCCACCATTTCTTTCACAATCCATGGCTAGCCGTATCCACGGGTGCCATCCATACCATCAGTTTCCAAGGAATTTTGTTGTTACTAATTTTTGATTCATTGTGGGACTGGGCATCCCTATTACCAACCATTCTCTCGCGCAATGACAAGTGAATAAACACTCATCGTGAGAATAACACACCTAGCATGGAAAATAATGGCCACCCCCTGCCGCTTCATGAGCGGTACGGGCACACAAAACGGAAAAATTATTTTGAAAATTAGAGTTGGCACACGCAAATTTACTTAGAACGGCATTGAAATACCGCATATAGGTAGGTATAGTGGACTCATTTGTCACAACTTGGGTTTAAGGAGTTTGGATGCACAAGCAGTATTTCCGCTTAGTACAAATGAAGGCTAACAAATAGATTGAGAAGCAACCAACCAAAAAACGAAAACGGTCATAAACATGCATTGAACATAACTAACACCGAATAATGCACCATAAGTAGGATATAATTTCATTGCATAACTATTGACTTAATGTGCATGCATAGGGAATCACAAGCCTTAACACTAATATTCTTACTAAATCACAATTACTCACTAACATGACTCACATATTATCATTTCCATATCGCAAAACTATTGCAAGGAATAATACTTATCATATCCAATGATCTATATGAAAGTTTTTATTATATCCCTCTTGAATATTCATCACTTTGGGACCAAATTCATATCTTGTACAAATTACCATTACTATCATCAACTCTCAAAAAGATTTAAGTCATGCATGAGAGTGCAAATATTTCTTCAAATTTCAATCTTATCAATTCTCAAAATAATATAAGTGAAGCATGATAATTCATTTCTTCAAAAATTTCAATCAACTCTCAAAATAATATAAGTGAAGCATGAGAGTTCATTTCTTCAAAATATAGCCACCACCGTGCTCAAAAAGATTTAAGTGAAGCAGTAGAGCAACTGCCTAGCTCAAAAAGTTTAAGTGAAGCACATAGAGTATTCTAAGAAATGATGATAAACGTGTGGCTCTCTCAAGATAGGTGTGTTCAGCAAGGATGATTGTGACAAACTAAAAAGCAAACAAAGAAAAGACTCATATTATACAAGACGCTCCAAGCAAAATACATATCATGTGACAAATAAAAATATAGCTCTAAGTAAAATTGCCGTTGGTTGGTAGAAGAAAGATGGGATGCCTTCTGGGGCATCCCCAAGCTTAGACGCTTGAGTCTTCCTTGAATATTACCTTGGGGTGACTTGGGCATCCCCAAGCTTAGGCTCTTACTACTCCTTATTCCTTCATCCATCGTGATCTCACCCAAAACTTGAAAACTTCAATCACACAAAACTCAACAAAATCTTCGTGAGATCCGTTAGTATAACAAAATAAGTCACTACTTTAAGTACTGTTGCAAACCCATTCATATTTTATATTTGCATTATACCGACTGTACTATAACTTCACCATGGCTTATACCCCCTGATACAATCCATAGATTCATCAAAACAAGCAAGTAGTGCATCAAAGTAGTGCGCCTGCCCCCCCCCCCCCCCCCCAGGCGTGCCCTGGTGCCTCGTGGGCACCTCATGGGGCTTCTGGCCTCCTCCCGAAGCTTCTAGTGTTTATCTTGTCCAGAAAAAAAATCTCCAAAAAGTTTCGTAGCATTTGGACTTCGGTTGGTATTGATTTTCTGTAAAACAAAAACAGGGCAGAAAACAGCAACTGGCACTGGGCACTAGGTTAATAGGTAGTCTCCAAAAATGATATATAATTGCTGCAAATGTATATAAAAACATCCAAGATTGATAATATAATAGCATGGAACAATCAAAAATTATAGATACGTTGGAGACGTATCAATGATCCACTGCACGGTGTGGATCTTTGAAGCAACGGCGAAGTTGCGACACATGGAAGACATCGTGGATGTGAGAGAACTGCGGTGGCAACTCCAATTTCTAAGCCACATATCCACGTCTGGAGAGAATACGGAAGGGACCAATGTAGCGAGGAGCTAACTTGCCCTTGATTCCAAAGCGATGAGTGCCCTTCATAGGAGTGACACACAGATAAGCTTCTTTACCAGGTTGATAGATCGATCCCCAGTGTTTACGATCACAATTGCTCTTCTGGCGAGACTGGGCTGCCTTGAGATTTTCCCGGACAATACGGACTTGCTCTTCTGCATGTTGGATAATATCCGGTCCAATGAGCGGCCGTTCCCCAGTTTCTGACCAATTCAGAGGGGTTCGACACTTACGTCCATATAATACCTCGAAGGGAGCCATTTTCAAGCTATCTTGATAGCTGTTGTTGTATGAGAATTTAGCATACGGGAGAGATTCCTCCCACTTCTTGCCAAATGAGATGACACAAGCACGCAACATATCTTCAAGCACTTGATTCACTCGTTCAACTTGGCCTTGGGACTGGGGGTGATAAGCAGAGCTCCAGGTTATATGAGTTCCCATAGCTTGTTGGAAACTATCCCAGAACTTTGAGGTGAAGAGGCTGCCATGGTCTGAACTGATCTCCTTCGGAATACCGTGGAGTGTCACAATTCTGGAGATATACAAGTCTGCTAACTAACTAGCAGTGATCGTCTCCTTGACTGGCAGAAAGTGTGCAACTTTGGATAATTGATCAATGACGACAAGAATTGTATCATGACCTTTCTGCGACTTGGGAAGGCCAGTAATGAGGTCCATTTGAACCTTATCCCATTTCCATTCAGGAATAGAAAGCGGTTGCAGAATTCCAGCTGGCTTCTCATGTTCTGCCTTGACGCGACGGCAAACGTCACATTCGGCAACATAGCGAGCAATGTCTTGCTTCATTTTAGACCACCAGTATCTTTGACGGAGGTCGCGATACATCTTGGTACTACCTGGATGAATAGATAGTGGTGTATTGTGTGCCTCCTTCATAACTTTGTCGGTCATAAGTTTGAACCGAGGTACTACAATGCGATCTCTGAAGTACAAGGTTCCATCTTCAGCAAGCGAGAAATCTCTGGACTTTTCAAAGACAAGGTCACTTTTCATCTGATCAACTTCAGCATCTTTTGCTTACGCCAACTTAACTGCTTTCTCAAGATCTGGCTGTAAAACAAGGGTATTAAGAGAACCCTGTGGAACGATGTGGAGGTTCAGTTTGCGAAGTTCTTCATGAAGAAGGGGTTGAGCTCGTTGAACCATGAGGTTGTTGCAATAGGACTTGTGGCTCAAAGCATCTGCCATTACATTAGCCTTGCCAGGGATATATGAAATACCGCAGTCATAGTCTGTAATTGCTTTCATCCATCTCTATTGACGGAGATTCAGATCCGGCTGAGTAAACAGATACTTCAGACTTTGATGATCAGTGTAGATCTCACATCGATTACCGAGAAGGTAATGTCGCCACAACTTCAGTGCATATATAACCGTAGCAAGTTCGAGATCCTGAACTGGGTAGTTCTCTTCATGAGGGCGCAACTGTCATGAGGCATAAGCAATCACTTTGCGCTCTTGCATCAGGACACAGCCTAATCCTTGACGAGAGGCGTCGCAATAAATGACAAATTCCTTGCGAGAATCCGGAGGAGCAAGCACTGGAGCAGATGTCAGCTTGTCCTTTAATGTTTGGAAACTTTCCTGACATTTGTCTGTCCACTCAAATTTAACGCCTTTGTGAAGCAGATTAGTCAGAGGCTTGGCAATCTTTGAAAAGTTCTCGACAAAACGGCGGCAATAGCTGGCGAGTCCGAGAAAACTCCTGACTTGGTTGACATTTTTCGAAGGAGTCCAGTCAAGAATAGCCTGAACTCGCTCTGGGTTGACAGCAGTACCATCCTTGGAAATCACATGACCAAGGTAGGTTACTTCGGATAACCAGAATTCACACTTGGAATATTTGGCATATAGCTGATGGTCTCGAAGCTTTTCCAGTACAAGTCGAAGATGTTTAGCATGTTCTTTATTATTCTTGGAATATACCAGGATATCATCTAGATAAACCACGACGAATTTGTCGAGGTAATCCATGAAGATATAATTCATCAATCGAGAGAACGTTGCTGGAGCATTGGTTAAACCAAAGGACATAACGGTGTACTCATATGAGCCATATTGAGTAACAAAAGCTGTCTTTGGAATATCCTCTTCACGAACTCAGATCGAGTTTAGAGAATACCGAGGATCCAGCAAGTTGATCATACAGATCATTGATCCGAGGAAGCGGATACTTGTTCTGAATTGTTGCCTGGTTGATAGGTCGGTAATCTTGGACCAACCGATTCGTACCATCTTTCTTCTTGACAAAGAGAGAAGGTGCTCCCCAAGCAGAGGAACTTGGACAAATGAAACCCTTGCGAAGGGATTTGCTGATTTCAAAGATGTCAAAAGACAGTGTGTGAAGCATATGATAACTTTGAAAGGAATGGTTGCAGATAATCCAGCTCTCCGGTTGAATGTGAACACGAGAACCTAATATTAGAGTTAGTAAAACTTCAACCCGAATAGAAGAGAGATCAGAGTCCCAGAGTAAGGAAGAGAAATAAAAGATCCTAATACCACCCATTGGCGACGTGGGCCCGTAAGCCACACAGCCATGTAAGTAAAACAGTTTTTCAAAGACTATACTCAACTTTGGCCAAGGAGTTGGAAAGGGGGTTCCTACAGGCAGTCGGCTCTGATACCAACTTGTGACGCCCCCGACTTAATCGTGCACTAATCATACACGCAAATGCACACGATCAAGCCTAAGGAGTCACGGGAAGATATCACAACAGAACTCTAAACACAAATAAAACTCATACAAGCTTTATATTACAAGCCAGGGGCCTCGAGGGCTCGAATACATAAGCTCGCGAGCAAGCATTAGCGAAAGCAACACAATATCTGAGTACAGACATAAAGTTAAACAAGTCTCCCTTAAGAAGGCTTAGCAAAACAACGATAACTAGATCGAACGGCGCAGGCCTCCTGCCTGGGGGCCTCCGAACCTACTCTTGTTAGTCGGTCTCCACGTAGTAGTAGGCTCCACCGGTAGGGTAGTAGTAGTCGTCGGCGGGAGCAGCTGGCCCCTGGGCTCCGTCATCTGATCGCAGTAATCGGGTATGGGGAAAAAGGGGAGCAAAGCAACCGTGAGTACTCATCCAAAGTACTCGCCAGACTTACATCAGAACTATTCTATTTATGCATTGGTTTCAAGTGAAGCGGCTGTATCTGTGGACTAGACTGCAGAGATGCCAGAATTGGGGGGGGGGGGGGAAGGCCTAGCCTATCGAAGACTAGCATCCTGTGAGAAAGCGACCCCGGAGCCAACATACTTTTAAGCATCTCAAGTATCCAGTTCTAGTTGTAGAAGATCGGGATATTTTCCGAGCGTCCTGTTACCGTGGACACGGCTATTCGAATAGATATACTTCCCTGCAAGGGTGCACCAACTTACCCAACACGCTCGATTAACTCTGGCCGGACACACTTACTCGGTCCATGCCTGGCCTCGGCTGATCGACACGTGGTAGCCCTACCTAGGTTCAACAAAGAGGCCAGCATGCCGGTCTACACCCTAAGTGCTCAGGGGTCTTGGGCCCATCGCCCTTTGCACTCCTGCGTGTTGCGTACGCGGCCGGTGAGCAGACCTAGCCCCCTTAATACAAGCGCAGGCTTTCCCAGTCCAACCCGGCGCGCGCCGCTCAACTGCTGACATCTGGAGAGCTTCGGCTGATACATACGATGCCGAGTGCCCATACTATTCCCGCGTGGTGGTTAGTGCGAAAAGGCCAAAGGCCTACTCAGATCACATATCCTAACCAATTAGTGTGCTGGGAGCTCGCGGTGACAATCAGTGATCCATGATCTGTGGTCCCGTCGCCCCGTCTCAAGGATGTACGGCAAGGGCCAGGAATGCCCGACCATGCCTCGTAATTATCTTGCGGGTACCCTCACGGTCAACCCGACTCCACATTTCTCGCGGGTACCCCTCAGGGTCGACCCGCCTCCAACAAGGTACTGAAGTAAAACAGAAGGTAACCGTGTGTTCATCACATCAAGGGGGAATCCGAGGAATCACCCTCGTTGGATTTCCTCCTCGATGTATCCGTCAAGGTGAACTCGGAGGAATCACCCTCGATGGGTTCACACTTGAGGGGTTGCACGACAGGGGCATCATCGGAGGTGGTGAAAGAGGAATCACCCTCGGTGACTCACATCCGACTAGCTACGCTACAGAGATGTCATCAGGAGTGAGTTAGGAGGTATCACCCTCGACACTCGATAGTAGCTCTGCAGTGTCGTGCAACTAAGGGGGAAGGTGCGGTGATGTGTCGGTCTCTACCTGTCGATCACAATGATCGGGGTACCAGTAATCAAGCAGGGCAACAGGGACAAGGATGAGGGGGCTACAGATGGTTCACTAACCAACCTATACTAAGCATTTAGGATAGCAGGAATGGTATCAACAACAGTTACAAAACATGCTATGCATCAGAATAGGTATTTTCGGAACAACAACTGTAGCAATTCTAATGCAAGCATGAGGGAGAAAGAATAGGCGATATAGGCATGTTCAAGGGGGGTTGCTTGCCTGGAAGCTCTGCTGAAAAGGTCTGGTCGTCAGGGGCGTAGTCGTACTCGACAGCAGCGTCGGTCTCGGGATCTACCGGAGAGAAGAGGGGGAAGAAACAATAAATAAAAAGTAGACAAAAGCAACACAGATGCATGGCATGGCAATATGCTATGCTAGGGGTGACCTAATGCAGCACTACACGTTGCAGACGGAGCGGGAAAATATCTGGGAATATTTTCCCGGCGTTAGGCATCTGTCAGACAGATGAACCGGAGGGAAAGGTTCCATGTTTGTAGTGTTGTGGGCATGTGACAGCTACATGGAGGGCATATTCGGATTCGTCTCGTTTTTCTGATCAACTTTCATGTAGAAAACTTTTTCATCCGAGCTACGGTTTATTTTCTATGATTTTTCAAAGTTTTAAGCATTTTTCTGAAATTTCTGGAATTAATTTAAATATTAAATTCAAATTTAAACAGTGAAATAGTTTTTATACCCAGACTGAGCCAGCCACAGTCAATGACATGTGGGGCCACTCAAAGTCCAGTCAGCAGTCAACTTTGACCATTGACTGGTTAAACTGATGTGTGCGGCCCCTTTGTCATAGACTGTATTATTTTAAACAGCAGAATAAACTAACTAATTAACTAATTAGCCAGTGGGACCCACTGTCAGTGACTGTTTAATTAATAGATTTAATTAACAGATTAATTAGCAGTTTTATTATTTACTAAAAATGTTTTAATTAAGTAGGGGCCACCTGTCATTGACACAGGCCGCCCAGTCAGCAGGGTTGACCTAGTCAACCCAGCCAACGGGACCCACTGGGCCCACTGTCAGCATCACAGGGGAGTCCACGTGGCGGGCCACGTCAGCGCCGTCGCCGGAGCAACTCCGACGACCAAAACGTGCGGCGGCGCGTACGGGTGGTGGCCGGGATTCGCGCACAAGGGGTCTCCGGACCCGCGGCTAGGCTCTACGGGCGCGGCCCGTCGTTGCGCACACGACGACGACGTCGGTTGGTGCCGGGGACGACCGGAACATCAACGGTGACGGGCGGAGGCGGCGCCGGAGTTCGGGCATCGGCGAGCTGGACGCTACGGTGCGCCTCAGGTCGAGCTGGTGGGGGCTGTGGCTTCCCTAGGAAGCACTGAGCACACCTATGTGCTCAGGTGCGACGTGCCGGCGTTCTAGCCATGGCGGCGACATACGCGGCAGCGGTGGGTTCGGGTGTCCATGGTGGTGGCAGCAGCAGGCGCTAACTCGAGCTAGGGGGAGAAGGGTGTCGGAGAGGAGCTCACAGGGAGCCCGTAGAGGTGCACAGCGGGCTCGGGGAGGGCCTGGGGTGGACGGAGCGGCGTCGGCGATCTCCGGCGTCCGAGGAGGAGGGCGAGGTCGTGGAGCTCGATGCCGAGGCGGGGAGCTCCAGTTGACGGCACCAGACGGGGTAGCGGTCGACGGCGGAGTGTTCTGGCACGGCGGCGAGGCGCAGGGGCCAAGGTGGCCACGAGCTTACGGAGGGGCGGCCATGACCGCGCTCGGGAGGGAGTGGAGAGCGAGGCAGAGAGTGGGGAAGAGGGTTAGGGTTTGCCAGGGGGAATGCGCGGGGTCCTTATCCTCCTCCAGAAGCTTTGTAGCAGGCCGCTGTCGAGCAGAGGAGAGGGGGGCCTGGCGCGGCGACAGCAGCGCGGGGTGAACAGGAGGAGGAAGACGAGCGGGGGAGTGGGCTGGGCCGGTTACTGTGGACTTGAAGCCCACAAGCACAGTAACCGCTAGCACTTTTTCCCTTTTTCTTTTTCTGCTTCTCATTTCCTTTCTGTTTTGCAAAAAGATAGGCCCCCACTTGACTTTTGTAATTTGTGGTAGTAGTCCAAATAAATACTATGTATTATATAGTACTGCCACAAAAAGTTTGAGGGCCCAATGATTTCATTTGAATATGTATTGCATTTAAAAGAGTCAAAAGGGTGTTGTTGGCCCTGTTTTCATGATGTTAGAGTCATCTAGGGAATTTAGGTGATGTTGTTTTCCTGAACATAAATAGTTATGGAATATTTCCAAAATTATGAACTATTTAGTTTCCAAATTTGAACAACTTTTATTTTCACCTCATATTTGAATTTCAATTTGAGTTGGAATTTGAAATGAGATATGATTCCAATGTGATCAAGCCTTGCAAATCAAAATGACTTAGCATAATCATGAGGATCACTGTAGCTCATTACATAGGGGTGTTACAGGGTGGTGCGATCCGGAGTGGCTACGGCTGCGCTGTCAAGCTCGGCAGCGAGGCCACGCCCGGAGCGAGGGGAGGGGGAGGCGGCGGTGGTGGGTTAGACATGCCGCAGCGGGGAGTGGTTGGCAGCGGAGGAGGAGGTTCACAGGCGCACGACGACGTGGGCGTCTGATACCATGTGGAAGGGAGGAGAAGGGATGCAAAGCACCTTGGGTGCTGACTGCTTGTTGATCATCAATATATAGGGTTACAACTGGGGGCGCCGGAGCGCGCTGCATAGGGGGCGCGACGTGCGCTGGTAAGTGGAGATCGTGCAAGAGGTGCACGACTAGGTCAGCTACAGTTAGGCTGCTAAACTACAGTTAGACTGCTAACACTTTGTCCCACTGCTGCAGAGAAGCTAGCTGCTATTCATAATGATCTTCATGATTGGGACAGGAAGATTCTAAAGGCGACTCGCGCGAGACTGAAGAAAGCCCAAAGGGAACTGGAGCGATTGATAAACGTTCCCTTTACTACTGAGGTTAGTGTGAAACAGAAAGAGATGTCGGTGTTGATTGAGAATCTTTTGGAGCAAGATGAGATATACTGGTCACAGCGTGGGAGAGTAAACTGGCTCCGACATGGTGATCGAAACACACAATACTTCAGCCATTTTGCCTCAGCTAGAAGGAGGGAAAATTTCATTAAAAAACTGCATGTAAATGAGAGTGGGTGGGTTGAGGGGAATGATTACTTGTTGCTCCTTATACTAAGGAAGAAGTGTGCAAGGCTTTGTTTCAGATTGGTGACATGAAGGCCCCTAGACCGGATGGCCTACATGCAATATTCTTCAAAAGGTTTTGGCACATTCTTGGGGATGAACTAACCAAGGAAGTTCTGGATGCTATTGAGAAGAAGAAGATTCCAGATGGATGGAACTCAACAAACATTGTTTTGATCCCTAAGGTAGAGAACCCGGAGGTAATTACTCAATATAGGCCGATCAGCATATGCAATGTGGTATATAAGATTATCTCCAAGATGATTGCTAATAGGCTTAAAAAAATTCTCCCTGATGTCATATCCCCAACACAAAGTGCTTTTGTGCCAGGCAAATTAATAATTGATAACGTGTTGGTGGCCTATGAGTGCTTTCATGCTATTAAAAAGAAAACTCACGGCACTAATGGCTTTTGCGCGGTCAAGTTGGATATGATGAAAGCTTATGACAGAGTTGAATGGGGGTTCTTGTCGTGGTTTTGACACGGCAGATGCCCTCGTGGTAGGACTTGGAGATGAGGCCATCGCACAAGTGTGGAAGCTTAACGGGGTTGATCGGGAACAAGAAGACACAGAGTTACCTAGGTTCGGCCCCTCACAATGGAGGTCTAAGCCTACGTCCTGCTTGATTGTATTGCTGTGGATCTCAATTACAAGGATGCAGATTCACTAACCTAGCTTTCGAGGGATTGCAACTTAACTTTTTCGCCTAGGTGCTCCCCTTTATATATACAGGCGGAACCCTAGATTTACATGAGAGTCCGGGTCGTCATCCTGACCCGTTTCCTACTCGTTCCTACTTATTCTCCAAGACAACCTTTAAGCCGTTCATCTTCTTCTTGAACCGGCCCATAGCCTGAGACGGCCTTTCTTAACGTGCCTCCATCAAGCCGGCCCATCAAATATCTTCTTAGCCCTGCAGTGAGTTAACCCTGCTGAGTCTGCTCTAAGGCCGGGTTACCATCCTACCGGGTCTAAATGCTGGGAAACATCCCCAACATTAGCCCTCATTTTGACTTGAATTCATTCATGTTAAACTCCACCCTGAAAGACAAAACAACCATTAACAGGGAAACAAACCCACAAATTGCTTCGCAAGCCGGCTTTTTGGAGCACCATCCTAATCAGGCATAATTTCTTGGATTAATCAAACACCGGGTCATTCTTTCTGTCTTCAGACTTGGCACTTTTCATTTATTTTCCCTCATGACGTCACACTCCACCTCCACAAAATCCGGGATGACGTCACAGGGAATCTTGAATAGATTTGTATTGCCTCGTTAGGCGCGAAAATCGAGGAGCTCTTTTAGCCACTATTCACTACGCCGCCTGGGGTTTCGCGCATGCCGCTTCGGGCCCGCCGTGCCTATAAATATACCGACGTCTTCCCCGTTCTCCTTTTACTGCTCCTCGTCTTCTTCTCTTCTGCATCGCCACTGTGCCCGTTCGAGCTCATCGCTGCTGGAGCCAGCACCTCGTCGCGTCTCCTCCTCGTCGTCGGAACCATTCATCATCGCGCGGCCGCATCCACCGCATCTTGAAGACCTCGAGCTCGACCTCCAGATCTGTAAGTTCCTCTCCTCATTGCTACGAGCTCATTACTGTTCTTCCGTGTTCTTCACCACAGGCGCTGTAGATCCAAAATGCATTGCTCCCTTTAATTCGCACGGTCGCTCCGCGGTATTTTCATCATTGACAGATCTGCTGTACTACCTTAGATAGATCCACTGTAGTTCATCTCATAGCGCGAAGAACATACCTAGTTCTTTCTTTTTCATTTTTATCCATTTTTCAGATCCGTAGAATTTCCTCATCCAATTAAAACTTGTTCGCTGACTCGTAGTCCAAACCATGTTCAACACTTGTAGAAGATTCGTGCTACGTAGTATCCGGCTTATCTTCGTCAAGAACCTTGACCCAGATTTTATTTGCATCTCCTTTCGTAACCCGGCCGAGTATATCAATTGCCGGCTCGTATGCACCGTTTATATTAAATCGAAAAGCTCATCTTTTGCCGGCTTATGACATCTTCTCTTTTTCATAGCAGCTGAATCAATGGCTCCCAAGCCCAAGATTGTCAACTGGGCCAAGTCCAGCATGTCTGAGCTTAGTCTGCAAGCCCTGGTAGATTCCGGGCTGTTGCCGACTAAAGAAACAATTTCACAGCGAGCTCTGGAAGAAGAAATTCACCCCCAACCCGGCCAGAACAAGATCATCGTTTTTGCTGACCATGTTTCAAGGGGCTTCCGTCTTCCAGGCTCTAAATTTTTCCGAGACGTGCTGCATTTCTTCAATATCAGGCCTCAAGACTTGGCCCCCAATTCCATCTTCAACTTGTGCCAGTTCCAAGTGTTCTGTGAAGTGTATCTGCAGCTTGAGCCATCCATTAGCTTATTTCAGGAATTCTTCTATTTGAACCGCCAAACGGAGCACAAGGATGGCCCGAGCGTTGAACTTGGTGGAATCTCCAAAAGAAGGAAAAACATAGTCTTCCCCAATGCCACGCTAGCCAGCCACCCCAAAGGGTGGCATAGGACCTGGTTCTACTGTAAAGACACATCCCCCGAAGGACAACATCCACTCCCGGGTTACAGGTCAAGCCGGCTTGCCGCCAATGCAGCCTTCCCGGGTCTTGCTTCCAGGGAGGAGAGAGAGAACCTGGAGCCTCTATATCCAAAGATGAATGCGTTGATTGCTCATGGCCTCACCGGTGTCGATCTGACCCGGACTTGGGTTGAGTGGCGAATTCAGCCATTCAGCTCTAGGACCCGGCTCATGCACACCTACACCGGCAATCACGAAGACCCACTTCGATTTAGCCGGGTTAATCTCAAGGAGAAGGATGTCCTAAAATTTGCCAAGAAGCTTCTTGGCGAAACAAAGGACGACATTAAGCTCGTGGGGCTCGCCCCATTCTACACCAACAACCCGGCTCCTGAGGTAAGCCGTCTTTGTCATCTTGCACTTTGCCACTACTGTTTTATCCTTGTCATTATTTCATCATTCCATCATATTTACAGGAGAACGCTGACTGGTGGCGGGTTGAAGTTCAAGATCCTACCCCTCCTCGAGAGGACGACGAAGAGGACCCGGAGGATGATGATGACAATGAGGTAGAACTTGACTCTCTTGGCCGCCTTTTTAATCAAATTCCTGATGCTAACTCCTCACAGGAAGAAGCTGAAATTAGCCACACCATCGAGCCAGAGGTAACTTTGATCTCTTCAGACTCTGACTCCCCAACACCTGTTCGAAAGAAAACTCAGGCTATAGTCCGCAAAGTCCGAAGGAAACCCCGGGTTACCATCCGTAAAGTCCCTTTTTCACATCAAGATGCTCACTTGGATCCCCAATTTCTTTTGAAGAAGGCACAACACGCCGAAACCTCCAAAAGGAAAACCAGGAGCAGTGAAGGAGAGCTGAGTGGCGGGCTACCATATGAGCCGCCAACACGTAAAGTGCAGACAGAGGTGCTTCTTAGTCCAACTCTATCTTTTCCTCTAGCTAGTCGTTTCAAAGAGCCCTTACATTTAAATGACTCGGCATATCAGACATCCCCCTCCTCGGATGAGTCAAGCGCTACTCAGGCGCCGACTTTCAACATTAACCCGGGGTAAGCACATTGATTATTCCTGTATCGCATAATGATTTCTTGCCCTTTATCCTTTAACTTAAATAATACTCTGTTCCTCGTATAGTGTCAAGGCCATCAAGAAGAAAACCGCTGCCGCCGGGTCATCCGACCCGGTCATTCCAACAGGTCCTCAGCAAGAGACTGCAGCTACCCTGGACATCCAGGACGAGCCGGCGTTTCAAAGCAGCCCGCCGCCCCAGGACACTCCTGCGAGCCCGGCTCACGCTTTCTCTCCTGTTACTCAGGAGAGAGAAAATTTAACTAAAGAGCAGCCCGCGGCACCGGCTCAAGACAAAGTAGTGGTGATTAGTGAGCGGCAAACTGCTTCGCCGGAAGCCTCTACTGCTCTCACCAAGGTTCCTGCGAAGGGTGAGCCACCCCTTAAGAACAACGAGAAGGCAACTCTTAACTTTTCTTCCTTCGAAGACCAAGACGCCAACTTGTTGCACCAATCTGTGCTGACCCGGCTGTCTGAAAGCCGTGACACAGAGATTGCGATGATAACTTCGCTGAAGCGAAAATATGAGGTAATTTTTGCCCTCTGTTGATATATATATATATATATATATATATATATATATAGCCCCCAAGGGCCGGGTCATTATCAGATGATGACCAGGGACTTCAAAAACTTCTTGCATGCATAATCTTCAAATGGAGGCACCCAAAGGCCGGCTCGTCATATTATGATGGGCGGGTATCCATATGTAGTAAGATAGAGCAAATTATGCATTAGCCCCCAAGTGCCATGCAGAATGCCTGCATCTGCATGGAACTTGCTTTTTTGTTGTTGTTTAGAAGCACTGAAACATGTAGCCCCCATGTGCCGGGTCGGACGGAAGGGCGGCTCGGGACATGCATATATGATATATAACTGAAGCTGCCATGCAGGACATGCTGAATCAAGTGGAGGCTCAGGCTTCCTTCTTCCGAAAGGAAGCAAGGAAGGAGAAAAGACTGCGTAAAGAAGCTGAAGAAGCATCTGCAGGAGCCAACAAGTCCCTGCTCCTTGTGAGGAGCACTTTGCAGTAAACCGAAGCAGAAAGAGCCGCCTTAGCTGAGCGTGCTGAAGAAGCCGAGGCCAAACTGGAGCCGGTAACCCGAGAGCTAGCCACTCTAAAGGGCCATATCACAGCCATGTGCAAGGCTATCTTCGGTAGTAAAAAGACTGCCATGAGTCAATTATACCAACTTAATAGGCTAAGCCGGCTTTACTGATCACGCGTACTTGTCCTTGAAGGCCGCAAGAACCAAACCCTTGTTCAGCAACCATTGGTGAAATTGAAGGCGGTTTATACCTTTGTGGAGCTCTTGTACATAGGCGGCTCCCGGTGCGTAATGGCCGCAAAATATACTAAGACGCCGCCACAGTTGATTGCTGACATGTTGAAGGAACTATCAGTTATGCCCAAGTGGTCTGAAGAATGGAAGAAGGCGTCTTGCCGCGCTGGGGCTTTGACAGTTCTGGCGCGTGCCAAAGCCTATGTGCCAGAACTGGATCCGGCTCAGATTGTGGGTGGGTATCCGGAGTTCAATGTAGATGACACCCCATTTTCTGAGAAGGATTTCAGACGCTGCCTAAAGGAAACCCGAGTTGCTGCCACTGCCATTGCCGAAGAAGCGAACATGTCCAAGTACCAAGCCGGTTATACAGAAGATAATGAGCGGATCAAGCCGCCAAACTTTCAACCGGTGGCTCTTACTTGCGCGCATAAGCAATCTTTTGCCCCTGAAGTTGATCCTTCTTCCGTGATTTCCGCCGATGCAATGTTTGAAGCATTGCACTCCATTCAGTGGTCGGCCGACGAGTCCACAAGCCAGGAAGGGGCGGAGGATGACGACAATCACGAAGAGCCGGGTCAAAGCACTCCTTGATCATCCCGTGTCCTTAATCTGGCACATACCGGCTCTTCTTTGATTATAGTGGAATCTGGAAGAATAACATTTACGTATGTAGCCCAATGGGCGACTTGTAATAGCTTAGCGCCAAAACTTGTTGCTGATGCCAGTGCCATCGTGTACTGTGCTGCTGTTGCCTGTACAAATATTTTGTGGATGCGTTGTCATTGTGAATCCTCTTTTCGGCCTCGAGAGCCGGTTTTTGCAATAAGAGTGATTCTGCTGAAACAATAACAATTGCATATAATAATAGTTTTGATTGATGAAATCATATAGATAACTAGTAACCTTGTTACTGCTTATAATGAATCAAGAATAACAAATTTAACTAAGGTAGATGCCATGTATGAATGTATGTATGCACGCGGAGATGAAATGAATGCAGAAAAGAGAACATGACTGTAACAAGCCGGGTTTTTTTTTAAAACACAACTTGAATGACCGGCTTTATAAAGCTCAAGTCTGAATTGCTTTATTGAAGCTGGCACTTTAGCCTGTTGGTTTATCCTCATTTTCTGAAAGCCGGCTCTCACGCGACCAATCGAGTGTTTTAACTCTGATGAATTCAGGGTCACCTTTGTGATTGACTCATCAGGCGTACGCCGGGTCGCCTTTTTGGAGTAGCATCTTGCTAACAGGCAGGTTTAACCAACTTGTGGCATTTTGCCATGTTAAAGGGTTTTGTAAGCTAAACTCAATTGAGTTGGAAGCCCCCAAATAACCAAGATCAACAAATAAAGACTCAACACACAACTTTGGGGCAAAACGACAAAACTCTCTTATACAGAGCTGCCGGTCTTTATTTTGTTTGATCGAAAATAGGTATACACATGATAAAAGGTATGTGCAAAGATGCAACCCAGTCAATGACTTAGGTGTAGTATGGCCGGAGATGGGCAATGTTCCAGGGCCGGCTTGTCTCCTCTTCAGAGGTTCGTGACTTATCTGCCTCACGTATATCAACCAGGTAATATGACCCTTTGTTGAGATTCGTGCTAACCACAAAGGGCCCTTCCCAAGGTGGTGAAAGCTTGTGCATGCCTATCTGGTCTTGTATTAGACGGAGCACTAAGTCACCTTCCTGAAAGGTACGGCTTCGAACTCTACGGCTGTGATAGCGATGTAGGTCTTGTTGATAAATTGCTGATCTAGACGCTGCAAGTTCGCATTCCTCCTCCAGAGCATCAAGAGCGTCTTGTCAAGCTTGTTCATTATCAGACTCTACATAAGCCGCCACTCGAGGGGAGTCATGACGAATATCGCTTGGAAGTACAGCTTCTGCGCCATAGACCAGGAAAAACGGCGTATAGCCTGTTGACCTGTTGGGAGTAGTTCGTATGCTCCAAAGCACCGCAGGTAATTCTTCTTCCCAGCAACCCGGCGTGCGTTGCAAAGGCACCATGAGCCGGGGTTTGATACCACGCAGTAATTCCTGATTGGCTCTTTCTTCCTGTCCATTGGACTGAGGATGCACAACCGACGCTAGATCAAGCCAGATATGCTCCTGTTGACAGAACTGCTTCATGACTCCCTTGGAAAGATTTGTTCCATTGTCTGTGATGACACTGTGCGGATAGCCAAAGTGAAATATCAACTTTTTCAGAAACTTGACGGCTATAGCAGCGTCACAACGGCTGACCGGTTCTGCTTCTACCCACTTGGTAAATTTATCCACAGCCACCAATAGGTGTGTATGCTTGTTCTTAGAATGCTTGATGGGTCCAACCATGTCAAGCCCCCAGACTGCAAAAGGCCAAGTTATCGGGATCATCCTCAACTCTTGGGCCGGCACATGAGCCTGGCGAGCATATTTCTAGCACCCATCACATTTGCGCACAATATCTTCTGCATCGGCGTGAGCTGTGAGCCAGTAAAACCCGTGCCGGAAGGCTTTGGCGACCAGGGATCTTGAGCCAGCATGGTGATCACAATCACCAGAATGAATCTCATTGAGAATTGCACGGCCTTCTTCAGGTGAAACACAACGCTGAAAAACACCAGTGACGCTCCGGCGGTGCAACTCGCCATTGACGATAGTCATAGACTTGGATCGTCTGACGATCTGTCGAGTGAGGATTTCCTCTGTTGGAAGTTCTCCCCGGCCTAAATAAGCCAAGTAGGGGACTGTCCAATCAGGTATAGCGTGGACAGCAGCCACTAGAGCTGCCTCGGGGTCAGGGATAGCTAAGTCCTCCTCTGTTGGTAACTTGACAGACGGGTTGTGCAAAACGTCTAGGAAAACATTGGGTGGCACCGGCTTGCATTGAGAACCCAAGCGAGAGAGTGCATCTGCTACCTCGTTCTGCCGGCGATCAATATGATCAACTTGATAACCCTTGAAGTGTCCAGCAATGTTGGTGACCGCGTGCCGATAAGCCGCCATAAGGGGATCCTTGGAATCCCATGTACCAGAAACCTATTGGGCCACCAAATCTGAGTTGCCTAAACACTTGACCCGGCTCAGGTTCATCTCCTTGGCCATCCGAAGTCCATGAAGCAAAGCCTCATTTTCTGCTGCATTGTTAGTATAGGGGAACATAAGTCTTAAAACATAACAGAACTTATCTCCTCGTGGGGAAGTGATCACAACTCCAGCCCCCGAGCCTTCGAGCTGCCTTGAACCGACGAAATGTATGGACCAATATGTTGTATCAGGCTTCTCTTCGGGAGCCTGTAACTCTGTCCAATCATTAATGAAATCCACCAATGCTTGAGATTTGATTGTTGTGCGGGGCATATATTTGAGATGATGTGGACCGAGTTCGATGGCCCATTTAGCAACCCGGCATGTGGCCTCCCAGTTCTGGATTATGTCCCCAAGAGGTGCTGAGCTGACCACAGTGATTGGATGTTCGTGAAAGTAATGCTTCAGCTTGCGACTGGCCATAAACACTCCGTAGACCAGTTTCTGCCAATGCGGATATCGCTGCTTGGACTCAGTTAACACTTCACTGATATAATACACAGGGCGCTGAACTGAATATTCCTTGCCTTCCTCCTTGCATTCTACAACAACTGCAACGCTTACAGCCTTGTTGTTGGCAGCAATGTATAACATCATAGGTTCCTTCTCCTGAGGGGCGGCGAGGATAGGTGGCTCAGACAATTGTTTTTTGAGGGCCTCAAAAGCCTGATCGGCAGCATCACTCCAGACGAAGTTATCTGACTTCCTAAGCAATTGATACAACGGGATTGCCTTCTCTCCAAGCCGGCTTATGAACCGGCTCAGCGCCGCAACCTGCCCAGCCAGCTTCTGCACAGCATTTAGATTCGCTGGCTTAGCCAGGGTCGTGATTGCCTTGATCTTTTCCGGGTTAGCTTCAATGCCACACTCGGAAACAAGAAATCCCAGAAGCTTTCCTGCAGGGACACCAAAGACACACTTCTCCGGGTTAAGCTTCATCTGGTAGACACAGAGATTGTCAAATGTTTCCTTGAGATCCTCCAACGGGGTTTCTTTCTTCCGAGATTTAACCACAATATCATCAAGATATGCATGAACATTCCGCCCGATCAGTTTGTGAAAACAGCTTTGGACATAGCGCTAGTAAGTCGCCTGTGAACACTTCAGACCAAACGGCATGGTTGTATAACAGAAAGCTCCAAAGGGTGTGATGAAAGCCGTCTTTTCCTAGTCCTCCTGCTTCATTTTGATCTGATGATAACCAGAGTAAGCATCCAGGAAGCATAAACACTCACAACCCACCGTAGCATCGATGATCTGGTCAATACGGGGCAAAGCGAAGGGGTCACTAGGACAAGCCTTATTTAGGTCTGTGTAGTCGACACACATCCGCCAAGTTCCGTTTTTCTTCAAAACAAGCACCGGGTTGGCAAGCCACTCAGGATGAAATACTTCGATAATGAACCCGGCAGCTAGGAGCCGGGCCACTTCCTCACCTATAGCTTTCCGCCTTTCCTCATTAAAGCGACGGAGATATTGGCGAACTGACTTAAACTTTGGATCCACATTGAGGGAGTGCTCAGCGAGTTCTCTCGGTACACCTGGCATGTCAGAAGGTTTCCATGCAAAGATGTCCCAGTTCTCACGGATGAACTCGATGAGCGCGCTTTCCTATTTGGGATCCATATTTGCCCCGATGGTGAACTGTTCAGAAGAATTGCCCGGGGTGAAATCAACTTGCTTAGTGTCTCTGGCCGACTTAAATTTGAGCAAAGGGTCTGACGCCGTCGTGGGTTTCTTCAGAGAGGTCCTATCCGTCGGGTCAACATTGTCCTTATAATACCGCAATTCTTTCATAGCGCAAGCCATCTCGGCATATGCTTCATCTCCTTCCTCGCATTCGAGTGCAATTTTCCGATTTCCTTCAACTGTGATGGTTCCTCTTGGTTCTGGCATCTTCATTTTCAGGTAAACGTAGCATGGCCGTGCCATGAACCGTGCATAAGCCGGCCGGCCGAATAAGGCATGGTATGGGCTTTTAAGCTTGACCACCTCAATGGACAGAAATTCAGAACGGTAGTTATCCTCTGAGCCGAAGGCTACTTCCAGTGATATTCTGCCCATGGGATAAGCCGACTTGCCAGGGACGATGCCATGAAACACTGTGGAGGACGGAGTTAACTGCTTATCTGGCAGATTCATCCGCCTGAAAGTATCATAATATAGTATATTGATGCTGCTGCCGCCATCCATGAGAATTTTTGTTAATTTGTAACCACTGACTTGAGGTGCCACAACCAATGCCAGATGACCAGGGTGATCAAGGAGCACTGGATGATTCGCCCGGCTCCATGTGACCGACTGCTCTGACCAATTGAGATAGTACGGGCTGCCGGCTCAACCAAGTTGGCGGCTCGCCGCTGCACCTTCCTATCCTGTTTGCAGGTACTAGTGGTGAAGACATGATACTGCCCACTATCCAACTGCTTCAGATTACTCTGGAACCCTGACTGACCGTCCTGATGCTAATTTCCCTGGTTGCTCCGCTGATTGCTACCTCCAGTATTGCCAGCCCTCTGAAACCCGGCGGTATGCCCGTTGTTCCCTTGGAACCCGGGGCCTGAAAAGGGCCCTTGTGAGCCGGCTCCCTGGAAGCCGGACCCCTGATTGCCAGGTTGTCCGCCGTTGCCACCCCCGTTATGATGATTCTGGGAGACCCATCTGGAAAACTCTTGCATGATATAGCAATTTTCCCAAGAGTGGCTGGACGGCTTACCATTGTAACTATGTTTTGGACATGGACCCTTGAGAGCTTACTCGAAGCTGAGAGGGCGATTACCGGAGGACTGCCTCCTGGAACTGTCGTTCTGACGCTGACTTTTGTTACCTGTATTTGTGTTTGCCACCAAATCGGAGCTGCCGTCATAACTTTTGCGCTTACCACCGTTGTTGTTTTGCCCATTGTCGTTGCTCTGTTGGGGACCCTTGCCACCGTTTTTCTTGCTCCTACCAGTTTTGTCCTCATCAGATGGCGGATCCTTTGTATTATCCGACTCAGCATACCGGGTTAAGACATCCATCAGATCACCCATATCTTGGGCCTTTCTCTTGAGTCGCCCTAATTTCTGGACCAGCGGCTGAAACTTGCATGTTCGTTCCAGAACGAGCACCGCCTGTGCAGCCGAGATGCTATCTGAACTGTGTATAACTTCCGCAACCCGGCGAGCCCAATGATGTTCCGACTCATCCTCCCGCTGAACACAACGCTCAAGATCAACAATTGTAGTTGGCCTTTTGCAGGTTCCCTGGAAATTTTTGATGAAGCGCTCCTTCAGTTCCTGCCATGTGTTGATAGAATTCACCGATAGGTTTTTCAACCAAGTGCGTGCAGGGCCTTCCAGCATGAGAGGTAGATAACGCGCACACACTGCCTCACTTGCACCCAGCAAGTCCATTGCCAGCTCGTAACTCTCGATCCACTCGGTTGGTTCCAGATTCACTGTGTAATAAGGAACCTTGCGAGGACCTTTGAAATCTGGGGGCATGGGTGCATCTCGCAGCGCCAGGACTAAACAAGGAGTTCCAATCATGCGGCTTCACAAGCTCCCAAGCCGGCCAGCTGTCTGGGTTGCGGTGGGCGGGTCGTGCGCTGGCGGCGAGTTGATGTTCGGCGGCGGGTTATACACCGCAGGCGCGTTTTCCTCCAACGCCCGTAGAGCCCGAGCGGTGTCCACAATGTCCTGCGCACTCGGGATTCTGGGCTGGTGCTGATCTGCCAACGGTTGGGCGTCCGTTCTACGGTGCGCGCTGCTGGAAACCGCCAGCGACTCTGGACGCTGGCTCTTGGTGTGGATCTGGTGAGGGGTCGAGTGAAGCCGATGCTGGCTATGAGAATAGTTGGCCTGCTGCACTACCGCTGTCTTGAGCATCGCAATAGCATTCCTGGCTTCCGCCTGAATCGGACCGTCCCCCTCGATCGGAATAGCCGCCAAGTTGTGGGTTGCTGCCAGCACGTTATCGACCGGGTTGGAATAGTGTCCAATTGGGGTCTGGAACCGGTGAGACGGCGGCTGCTATTGCTGAACTGGCGTATGATGCTGGGTCGGCTCTCTCAGGTGAACCGGCTGCTACAAAAGTGGCCCTCCCGGGGGGACAACTCCAGCCCCCAGGTTCGTCGGAACCGGCGGTGTGGTAAACAGCTGAGTCGGCTCGATATTAGCCGGAAGCTGGCTTTGATGACGCCTCCGGTGGACGAGTTCTGACTCGGCCTGTCGGCGGCTTAGGTAATGTGTCTCCTCATCTAGGCGCTGTCTCTCCTCGGCAAGCCGGGCCTGCACCTGAGCCGTGCATGTATTCTTCGCATTGATGTCCTCTTGGATCTGGGCCATCTGCTCACGACACTTCGTGATCTCCGTGTTGCGTGCCGCTGCATTCTCCACAGTAACCGGCTCGGCCAGCAGGGCTGTCAGTGTATTCATCAAGTCCGCGAGGGCCTGCACCCCGGTTCTCTGAGAGCCGGCGGCTGCCGCACCAGCTCCTCCCGAGCCGGCCAGGGTGAGGTTCTGTCTGGCCGCTGGATCAACCGAATCATGGGTAGGATCTTGTCTACCCGTCATGTACACTGCTGCAAAATGAGGCGGCTCAAGGACTTCTGGAAAGATGTCGTCAGTGTGCCCAAGCCTTCCGTCATGCAGGGGATGGATCGACTCAGTTTCTCCCATCGAGGATTCGCCGTCAGATTGGACAAGCGTATCGTCTCCAGACAGGGAGTTCTCCGACAAGGCCACCCCTTGGGTGAACCCCACGAAGACATGCTTCCGACCGGCTTGCGATGGGCCGGGTTTTACTTGGCTTGGAGCGCGGCGCACCGACTCGACGCCGGCGACGTCCTCCAACCCAGCGGCCGACTCACTGACCACGCCGATGAAGGTATGGATCTTGCCGAAGGGGACCCGGTACCCGTACTCAATTGAGTCGGCATCGGGGCCCCAGTATGAATCGTCGATGTAGAACTTCCCGCGGCGGCTCTTCGTCATCAAGCCAACCGCGTACTTCCCGAACCCTGGGAGAGATCCCACTAAGAACTCAACTCCACCGTGCGTAGGCCCCACGGTGGGCGCCAACTGTCGTGGTTTTGACACGGCAGATGCCCTCGTGGGAGGACTTGGAGATGAGGTCATCGCACAAGTGTGGAAGCTTAACGGGGTTGATCGGGAACAAGAAGACACAGAGTTACCCAGGTTCGGCCCCTCACAATGGAGGTAAAAGCCTACATCCTACTTGATTGTATTGCTGTGGATCTCAATTACAAGGATGCATATTCGCTAACCTTGCTTTCGAGGGATTGCAACTTAACTTTTTCGCCTAGGTGCTCCCCTTTATATATACAGGTGGAACCCTAGATTTACATGAGAGTCCGGGTCGTCATCCTGACCCATCTCCTACTCTTTCCTACTTATTCTCCAAGACAACCTTTAAGCCGTTCATCTTCTTCTTGAACCGGCCCATAGCCTGAGACGGCCTTTCTTAACGTGCCTCCATCAAGTCGGCCCATCAAATATCTTCTTAGCCCTGTAGTGAGTTAACCCTGCTGAGTCTGCTCTAAGGCCGGGTTACCATCCTGTTGGGTCTAAATGCTGGGAAACATCCCCAACAGTTCTTGAGAGAAGTGATGGTAAAGATGGGTTTTCACTTGCAGTGGATAGAGCTTATTATGGAATCTGTATCTTCAGTAAGTTACAGAGTCAGATTTAATAACACTGAGACTGATGAGTTCTTCCCCACTCGAGGTTTGAGACAGGGAGATCCCTTATCCCCCTACCTGTTCTTACTTTGTTATGAAGGCCTGTCTAGTATGCTCGCTTTTGAGGAGGAAGTGGGAGGTATAGAAGGAATAAAAGTTTGCAGGAATGCCCCATCAATATCCCACTTATTATTTGCTGATGACTCGCTTATTCTTATGAGAGCTAATAACCAGAATGCGGTGACTCTTAAAAGGGTGCTGGATACATACTGCAGTAGCTCTGGACAATTGGTGAGTACTCCCAAGTCCAATATTTTTTTCAGTCCAAATACCAGCGTTCTAGTCAGAGAAGAAATTTGTAGAGAGTTAAATATTTTAACTGAGGCTCTATCAGACAAATATTTAGGCCTCCCAACCATGGTTGGGGGTGGATCGTAGTGATTGCTTCCAACACCTCATTGATAGAGTCTGTCAGCGATTGAAAGGGTGGAAAGAAAAAGTGCTTTCCATGCAAGGTAAGGAAATTTTGTTGAAATCAGTAGCTCAAGCAATACCTTCATATGCCATGTCAGTGTTCAAATTACCAAAAGGTATTTGCAAGTCAATAAAAGATGAAATGTCAAACTTTTGGTGAGGTGATGATGAAGAGAAGAAAAAAATGCATTGGTTTGCATGGTGGAAAATGTGCATCCCAAAGAAGAAGGGTGGTATGGGATTCAGAGACTTACACAGCTTTAACCTTGCTATGTTAGCAAAGCAATGTTGGCGACTGATCCAAAATCTGGACTCTTTATGTGCGCGTGTTCTGAGTGCAAAGTATTACTCGGATGGTAACATTCTTAATGCCGGCCCTAAGAAGGGTTCTTCATACACTTGGTAGAGCATTGTGGCAGGAATCCAAACTTTTAAAAGGGGTTTCATTTGGAGAGTAGGTACAGGCTCAAAGATCAATATCTGGTATGACCGGATCCCTTCAAGTGCCTCACGGAAGTTATAACGCCAAGAGGGCAGATTATGTTATCCAAAGTAGAAGAGCTAATCGACCCGCATTAGGGTCAGTGGGATGAAGATCTGCTGCGATCTGTTTTTAGTCTGATGGATGTTGAAAGGATACTAAGAATTCCTCTCAATGTGGGGAACGTTGAGGATTTCGTGGCATGGCACTACACAAGGTCGGGGACGTTTTCAGTCCATTCATCGTATCATGCAGAATTTAATCATCAATACGATTCGTGTTCGACTCTTGCTGATGGTCAAGGCGGGGCTCAAATAAATGGTATCTGGAAGGACACTTGGAGGTTCAGAGTTCCTGGAAAAATCAAACACTTCACATGGAAAGTTTTGAAGGGTATCTTGCCCTGCTACGGAGTTCTTGCGAGGTGCCATATTCCTGTCACCGGCCAGTGCCCGTTCTGCAAGGTGGGCTTCGAAGATATTCAGCATTGCTTGTTTACTTGCTGTCGTGCAGTGGATGTTTGGACGGAATTAGGACTGAATGAAGTGATCTACCAGGCACTGATGGAGGACCGATCGGGATCAGTGACCATGGAAATCCTAGAAAGGAACCAATCGCTTGTTGGGAACTACCAGCGGCGGAGCTGATTGTAGTTGTTGTTTGGTTCATATGGTGGCAGTGTCGTCAGTTTGTGAAGGGGGAAACAATCCAAACCGCAGACCGAACAACTATCTCCATCTTGGTGTTAACAACAAACTTTGTAAGAGCAGCAACATCGAAACAACCAGTAAGTAAGAGAGATCATATGTGGAAGAGACCAAATAGAGGGAGTGTTAAGATCAATGTGGATGCTTCATACCATGCTGAAACTTTATCTGGGGCAACAGGAGCCATAGCAAGGGATGATAAAGGACAATTCTTGTCAGCCGTGACATGGTACATACCGCATGTTAGCAATGCCGTATCAGCAGAGCTAATTGCTATCCGTAATGGGCTATATCTGGCGGCAACTATTGGGTGCAATAGAGTCATAATTGAATCTGACAGTGCACTGGTGATAGAGGCGGTGAACAACCACGACAACTACTTTGGTCAAGATGCTGCGACGGTAATGGAGTGCAGAATGCTGGCTACAGATTATGCTTCTGCATCCTTTGACAACTGTTTCCGAGAAGCAAATTCCATAGCAGATAGTTTAGCAAAATTTAGCTTTACTTCTACTTCTTCTTCTGTGTGGGACTCTACCCCCCCCCCCCCCCCGACCTTATTTCTCACCTGATTGTAAGTGACATGGCCATTATTTGAGAAATAAAGTCCTTTGATTATAAAAAAAGACAAATTTATTCTTAAAAAAAGATGAATTTATTCTTAAAATGAATAGGGGTACGAAACACATCCCGTAGTTAGAGGCGATCTAGGGTTTTCCTCCACCGTGATCCTCCTCCACCAGTACACCGCCGACCTTCGGTGGGGGTGTGCGGGAGGTCCCGATCTATATGTGAGAACCAAAATTTTCTCCTCTTGGGGCATTAGACAGGTCTCCGTTCGGCGATGCCGAGACGATGGTATCATCGTCGGTGTGGAATAAGGTTTATGTCGAACTCTCGATCGCGTTGTCTTGCGGTGCGGATAACACGTCTTGGTCCTCTGGCTCCAGTTCCGAATGATGAAGGTTGGCCAATCTCGGCCTCGTCGGAGAGCGTGTGAGGTTTGTGTTCCCCATCTCCCTTTGGCGGGAACTGGGCGTCCTACATACCATCTCCATTGTTTTATTCTCCGAGGCGGCAATTTGCTACGCAGATCATGGCCGACAGCGTTGTCACATCCCAAATTTGGAATGTTCAAAAAACTTAGTGTTAATTAAAAATCTTCAAAATTGCTTATGATTGAGCAAACTTAGCTAGTTTTGACAAGGAGTTGATTGAATTGATTGAAAATATGGCTCAAATAAAAATTTGGAATTATTCAAAACCTTAAGTGGTCAATTAGGAATTATTTATAAAACCCAAAATTGGGTTCACAAAATGTGTGTGACCGTCTACTGCGTCTATTGGGTTGGAAAAGTAAGTTCCATATATCACAAATATCAATTAAAATTTCGGGAATATAATTGATATCCAAAAATAGGGTGACAACTCAGATATTTAATTTAGACAGAAATGTATTTTTGTTAAGTCCAAAATAATATTTTGAACCTTGGTTAATTTCTCAAAGTGATTGGAGTGAATTTGATTTTGGAATCAATTCAAAAAATCAAAAGGATAATAATTCAAATAGGGATATAAATTTTACTGTAGCAGGAAAGCAATCCTAAGTCTGAAATATTAATTTGACCCTTTGATATTTTTTCTAAAAGGGTTTGGAGCAGATTTGATTTTTGAACCAAATTCAAATCCAAAAAGAAAAGAAAAGAAAAGAAAAGAAAAGAAAAGAGAAAAGATGAACTAATCCTAACCTACGTAAAGGCCCAGCCCACTCAACCTACCCCTACCTAACGCTTACGCGCGCATCACAACAACAGGAGCGCAATGGGCCGAGCCCATTTAGCCAATTAAGTCGAACCAATACAGAGGCATGTCGGCCGCCCGATTTAAGTGATGACCAACATAACCCAGTTCGCCACGTCACCCCCCTCTCTCGCCCACTCTATGACGCTGACATGTGGACCCCATCGTCAGGTTCTCCAGCCTCTAGCCTCACAACCCACGCGGACGATGTCTGCAACCTCCGCACACCACCTCCACGATCTCCACTCCCTCGTCCGCCCATGGCCACACCAGCATGCCCTTTAAAAAAACCCAGCTCCCCTCTACGGAAGTCCCCTACTTGCACCTTGTATCGCCACAAGGCTGCCGCCATGGAACCCCATCGTCGCTGCCTATGACCGAGCTACTACTGGTCAAAATCCGACGACCACCATCCACCCGAAGCCACACCTTCGAGAATTTGAAAAAAGGTTTGCAAATTTTAAAAATTCATGTTCATGTACTTTATAAATTTTCATGAATTAAAAAATGTACATGGTTTTTTTTATAAAAAACACACGTTTTCAAAATGTTCATGAATTTAGTAAATATTTATGATTTAAAATATGAAAATAAAATAAAAAAATAAAAAGAGAAGAAAAAGGGAAAAGAAAACACAAACATGTAAATAAAAGAAAAAAAACCAAAATAAGAACTATTAAAAGATTAGAAAACCTAGAAAACAAAAGAAAAATAGAAAAGCAGACAATACCTTCTCAAAACCAGAGAAACCGGCCGGATACTACGGCTAGATATGTGTTACTCTCAACTAGAGACACACACCCTTACAGCCAGACCCCATAGCGACCCCACAACCACCGACACACCAAAAGGCTCCAAATCGAGGAAGCCTATTCATGAAATACAATGCTATGTTTAAATAAAAAAGAAAAACACAAAACAATAGAAAGCAAAAGCTATTAAAAACAATAGGAAAACACAATAAATAAAGAAAAACAAAAGGCAAGGGAATACCTTTTTGAAACCGGCGTTCCATTACGGCTAGGTGTGTGTTACTCTCAACAACGACGCACGGTCTTCTAAATATATCTTGCAGTGCGGACTAATAGAAACGTTTAAGAAGACACGTCGTGTCGGTGTTTTTCTTGTGGAAAGTGATCCGATGCCCAAAGGGAGAATGCATCTGGCCGTTTGTTTTGCATCAGACGGCTGGAAACGAGTCGACTAACGCAAAATAATTTTTGGGTCGACTTACCCCTAGTAGTCCCTAAATTTTGCACGACCTGCGTCGCGAGTGCTGACCGCGGAGGCGAGCGCACGACGCCGTCGTCGATGGGACGGCGACTGCCTTGTCGTCCTGGAACAGGCTGTGTGCGCGTGGAGTCTGGTGACGAACTCTGGAGCGGGCATGGCGGGTCGGGGAGACCGGAGATGGCTACCGCCGACCGCCACCACGCACAACACGCGCACATTGCCCGGCGCACGAACACCAGTACGCACACACGCACGGACGCAGTATTAGACGTAGAATTCCTTTGATGAATCGCACAGCCCTCTAGGGGTGGCGTGAGTTGTATATATATTGGTGGTACATAGGTACAAAGTACAAATCCTAACCATACACGGTTAGGTATACAGAAGCTATACGTAATACAATTACATAGTCTAACACCCTCCCTCAATCTTAACTGTAGCCTGAAGTACAAAGCAAGTTAAGATTGCGCCTACAACTTTCAAACTGAGGTTGTGGAAGTGGCTTCGTGAAGATGTCAGCAAGTTGATCTTTGGAGGAGATGAACTTGATATGAAGAAGCTTCTGTGCAACACGTTCCCTCACAAAATGATAGACAACTTCGATGTGCTTGGTACGAGCATGAAATACCGGGTTAGATGAAAGGTACGTCGCACCAATATTATCACACCAAAGAACTGGTGGCTGCCCTTGAGAGACTCCCAACTCTCTCAACAGAGACTGTACCCAAATGAGCTCAGCCGTGGCATTGGCGTCCGCCTTGTACTCTGCTTCAGTGCTACTCCGAGATACTGTGGCCTGCTTGCGCGCACTCCAGGCGATCAAGTTGCGACCAAAGAAGACAGCATAGCCCCCCGTTGATCGACGGTCATCCAGGCTCCCAGCCCAATCTGCATCAGAGAACGCAGAGAGAGCACTCGAGGAGGTAGACCGAAGATGCAAACCATAGGTGACAGTATGAGAGAGATAACGCAGTATACGCTTCACAGCTGACCAGTGTGAAGTCCGAGGAGCATGAAGATACTGGCACACACGGTTAACCGCATAGGAGATATCCGGCCGTGTGATAGTCAAGTACTGCAAACCACCAACAACACTGCGGTACTCTGTAGCATCATCTGAAGGAAGCAAGACACCATCCAAGGCTGATAACCGATCTGTCGCAGACATAGGGGTGGTAGCATGCTTGCAATGCAACATACCAGCACGTCGCAGCAGGTCCAAGGAGTACTTATGCTGAGTGAGAGTCAGGCCAGCAGGAGACCGTGAAACCTCCAGACCAAGAAAGTTATGGAGAGCACCCAGATCCTTGACAGCAAAATGACCACCCAGAGCAGACAACAGACGATCAGCGGCGGCCTCTGAGGAGCTGATAAGAATAATGTCATCAACATAGACCAGCAGATACATAGTAACCTCAGGACGATGTAGCAGAAACAGAGACGTGTCAGCAGTGGATGGAACAAAGCCAAGACATCGAAGCACTGAGCCAAGTCGTGCATGCCATGCACGTGGAGCCTGTTTAAGTCCATAGAGTGCCTTAACAAGACGGCACAGATGATGTGGATGAGCAGGATCAACAAAACCTGGAGGTTGCCGCATGTACACCTCTTCCTCCAAGACCCCATGAAGAAAAGCGTTCTGAACATCAAGCTGACGCAGAGACCACCCTTTGGTAACAGCCAAGGACAGAAGCAGACGAATAGTGGTAGGTTTGACAACCGGACTGAACGTATCCTCATAATCAAGACCGTACCTTTGCTTGAAGCCTTTCGCCACAAGCCGTGCCTTGTAGCGCTCGATAGACCCATCCGCATGCTTCTTGACCTTGAACACCCACTTGGAGTCAATAATGTTGACACCAGACACGGGAGGAACAAGGCGCCAAGTATCATTCCGCTGAAGAGCCTGAAACTCATGTTCCATGGTAGTACGCCAGTGAGGAATCCGAAGAGCCTCCTGAAAATGTCGAGGCTCAGCAGTGGGGTCAGCATCTGTCTGCGCCACACACGCCGCAATCCACGCAACCGTGCCATCTGTGCGCTCTTTCGGGCGAAAAATACCACTCTGACTGCGTGTATGAGCACGCCGAGCAGCGGTAGGTGGCGGAGGTGGTGTCGGAGACGCAGTCGAAGAAGATGGTGACAACGATGCAGACGAATCACCAGACTCAGGCGCGTCATGTGGAGTAGAGGACCACGCAGGGGTCGACGGAGAGGCGGCCGAACCAGGCGAGCAAGGCGACACCTGGCCAGGCATGCGGCCTGGCGGGGGCGACCCGCCTGGGGTCGAAGCAGCAGCAGCCGGCTCAGGCAGCTCGAGCGCCGGACCAGGACGCGCCCCGCGCGGAGCCGAAGCAACAGCCGGCTCAGCCGGCTCGGGTGCCAAGCCAGGGCGCGGCCCGCACGAAGCAGCGGCAGCTGGCTGGGCCTGCGCCAGCGGGCCAGCGGACGAGGGGCCAGGGGGAGGCGAAGGGGTGCTGATGCATGTGCCATGCACAGGAGAAACATCCCCTGGACACCCACCATCGAGCCCCTGAGCGACCACAGGCGACGAATCATCCAGGAGCTCAAGGCACGCTCCTCACCCAGTACCTGCACCATGGTTAGGTAGCAACGAGGGAGTATATGCAGCATCTACAAATTGAACAGGCAAAGGTAAAGTAGAGTTGTCAGGTGCAGTGGGAGTGGTGGAGGTGACCGGAAGTGCAGAGAAAGGAAAAACATTCTCATCAAACACCACATCACGAGAGATGTAGACGCGGTTAGAGGGAACATGAAGACACTTGTACCCTTTATGAAGAGAACTATAACCAAGAAACACACACTGTTTAGACCGAAACTCCAACTTGCGTTGGTTATATGGACGAAGATGAGGCCAACACGCACACCCAAAGACCTTGAGAAAAGTATAATTAGGAGTTTAATTCAGCAAGAGTTCAAGTGGTGTTTTCATCTGACGGAGTCGTGTAGGAAGTCTATTAATAAGAAAGCATGCGGTGGAAAACGCATCACTCCAAAACCGGAAAGGAACGGAGGCATGGGCAAGCAAAGCAAGACCAGTCTCAACTATATGGCGATGCTTACGCTCGGCTACACCATTTTGCTGATGTGTATGAGGACAAGACACACGATGTGTGATTCCAAGCTTATTAAAGAATGCGTTGAGGTTGTGATACTCACCCCCCCCAATCTGATTGCACATGAATGATTTTGTTATTGAGCAGACGCTCAACATGCACTTGGAATTGCAAGAAAACATTAAACACATCAGATTTGCGTTTAAGAAGATAAAGCCAAGTGAACCGACTATAAGCATCAATAAAACTGACATAGTAATTATGGCCACTAACAGAGGTTTGAGCATGGCCCCATACATCCGAAAATACAAGTTCAAGCGGTTTATGGACTACACGACTCGACTCAGAAAAAGGAAGCTGATGACTCTTGCCTTGCTGACAGGCATCACAAACTGCATCAACATGTTTATTGGACACAACTGGAAGCTCATGACGATGAAGTACATGGCGAACGATGGGAGTGGCAGGATGACCAAGGCGTGCATGCCAATGTGATGGAGACACACGAACACCACTGAAGGCACTAGGAGCTGGTGGCACATCAAGCGCATAAAGACCATTATTGCGTAGTCGACCTCTAAGAAGTACGTCCCTCGTGTCCCGATCCTTAACAAAAAAATGAAAAGGATGAAATTCAGCAAGAACATTATTATCACGAGTAAGTTTAGGAACTGAAAGCAAACTACGTGAAACAGAGGGAACACGAAGGACATTAAGAAGACGTAATTGTTTGGATCGATGTGTAAGAAGTGATGCCTGACCAATATGTGAGATGTGCATACCTTCCCCATTAGCGGTGCGAACCTGATCGTGTCCACGGTACGGCTCCTGTGTAGAGAGCTTGCCCATCTCACTCGTCAAGTGATTGGTAGCCCCCGTATCCATGTACCAAGATGCATCAACTGGGTAAGAAGGAGTATGCCCCTGCTCATGAGTCGCCAGGGCAGCCTGCTTCTCATTGCCCTTGCCATTGTTCCCAAGCCCCAAGAAATCCTGCTTGAAGCGACGATGGCAACGAGAGGCAAGGTGACCATCAAGCCCACATAGCTGGCAGGGAATCTGAGCACCACATGAAGGGCAACAGGCACGGACTCGACCTCCTGTCGAGGTAGTGGTGTTCCGCGAATTAGGCGCGGTTGGCGGAGGCTTGCCACCAGTTGGTGGCTTGGAGGGCTTGCCCTTCCCACGCGTTGCAGCGTTGGAGGAAGGGAAACTCGACGTAGACCGGCGAGCCTGGATGCGCTGCTCCGTAGCAAGGAGACGTGCGTACAACTCACGTGGCTGGATGGGAGTGTCACGACCATTGATATTCTCCACCAAATTATCATAGTCGTAGCTCAGTCCGTTGAGTACATAGGAAGTGAACTCCTCCGGACCAAGCGCCTTGCCAATGGAGGCAAGTGTGTCAGCCATACCCGTCACCTTGTTGAAGTAGTCGGTGACGGCGAGATCATGAAGCTTCACCTCTCCAAGCGCAGTGCGAATGGCATGAGCCCGCGCCTGAGACTGCGAAGCAAAACTGGTGTGAAGAGCCGTCCACGCGTCCCGAGACGTAGCGGCGAAGATGACCAGTGACGAGACCCCCTCCGTAAGAGAGGACTGGATGGCGGAGAGGATGGCCTGATCCTGAGCCACCCACGCATGATGCCCCGGATGGTATGGCGGCGGGCACGGCAGAGTGCCATCAACAAACCCCTCCAAGTAACGACTGCGGAGAAGTGGTAAGACCTGAGCTCGCCATAACAGATAGTTATCCGTCGTCAACTTGACCGGGATGAGATGCGCAAAGTAGAACGGTGCATGAGATACACCATAATCCGAAGGCGGCGGCGGCGCATAAAAACCCGGGGGTGAAGGACCACTCGGCACCACGGACGAAGCCACCAGCTCCGTCGATGCACCGTCGTAGGGCGCTCCGTACGAAGCGGGCGCACCGTAAGGAGACGCAAGCACCGAGGTTGGCGGGTAGGCATAGGCCAACGGGGCAGCGTGGCCATAGGACTGCTGCAGCGCAGAGGGAGCCGGCCACTGGCTAGCCGGCGCGGCGCCGTAGGAGCCGGACACCGGCGGCTGTTGCAGGGACGAAGCGCCCTGATGTGGATGCGCTGCTCCGTAGGGCACAGACGAGACGCTCTGGTGATGCAGGTCCGAGTGTAGAGGCAGGACGCCACCCGAGCCCGATTGCTGATGGAGATACGGGGCAGCACCCTGGTGATGCGTATACGGAGCGGCGCCGTAGGAGCCTGCAGGCAGGAGTCCATACGGATGCGGGACAGCGCCATGGTGACTGACGGCTGGAGCGGCGCCGTACGGCGCAGACGGGACGGCGGCGCCGTAGGAGCCCGCCTGTGGCTGAGCGGCGGAGTCGCCGAAGGCCGGCGACGGTGGCGCGGCGGAGCCCTGGGCGGTGGCAGCCATGGAGGCGCCGGCCAGGGAGAGCAGCGGCGGAGAAGCCAAAAACGGAGAGGCCGGGACGGCCGGAGCAGCGGCAGCGAGGCCATAGATGCGATCGTGGCGGCAGCGGAAGCAACGACCGTAACCTAGTATGATACCATATTAGACGTAGAATTCCTTTGATGAATCGCACAGCCCTCTAGGGGTGGCGTGAGTTGTATATATATTGGTGGTACATAGGTACAAAGTACAAATCCTAACCATACACGGTTAGGTATACAGAAGCTATACGTAATACAATTACATAGTCTAACACGCAGATCACATGGCACATGCGCACCATGCACGGCACAGGCTCGCCACACACGTTCATGGAGAGCAGTTCTCGGAGGCATTGGTGGACGGGCTCTTCTTAACGGGGAAGACGAGGGGTGGATGGACGCGCACAGCGCCGCCGCCTCAAGAACTGCGGGCAGCGCACACGCTCGCCGGCAACGCGACCTCGAAGAGATTCCCGGCGACGTCGACCCCACATGATGTATGATTTGACACCTCGCCAATTTGCCACGATCAGTTTGTCAAAACAAGAACAGCAGGAATTTCTGATCATAATTCACAGCAACAATTTGATCATAATTAAGAGCAAAGACACACATCGACCGTAAATTACTCAAGTCTCAGGCTACTCTAGAGTACGCATGAACACGAATCAGAGCTTAAGCGTGAGACGGCAACAGGCCGCGTCGCCGTCGGGCCGGCTGTAGGGGACGGCGCGCGCGGCGAGCCTTCCCTTGCGCTTCTCCATGAACCGCTGCAGTGACGCCTTCCTCGCCATGGGCAGGTCGCCGTTCCCTCGCGCGGCAGCGACACGGAGCAGCTCGGCGGCCCTGTCGGCCGGGACCTCGTCCAGCACCAGCACCTGCCCGCCGTAGAAGATGGTCATCTGCGCGTTCGCCGGCGCAGGACCCGCCGCGTGGTCGTCTTGCGCGGGCACTTCCGCTCCGGGCATGAGGGGGAGGACCACAGTGGCCGCCGGCCGCGCCTCCGCCGCCTTGATGCAGCGGCTGAGAACGCCGCACGCTGCAGCGAACCGTAGACCCTTAGCGCTCCCTGTCGCCGCCATTGCTTGCCGGTCGATCGATCGATCGGCCCCCCTGTACGCTCTGGAAGCCTGGCGAGCTCGCAGTGCCTCTGCTAGTTGATCGGGTGTTGGTTGCAGGAATAATGATAAAACTGATGGATTAGGAGGTGGTGAGCTGGGTTTGATTTATAGGAATCGCGCGTCCTGTGGGCTGTTGCTGTCAAATGGGGGACGCGGGGTGTTTCTTTCTGGCGGTTCTGACACGAAGAACACGTGCTGGTCGACAGCACGATAATTACAATGTGCTTGATGGTGCTCCCCGCGTGCCGCACGTTCAGTTGTAAATGCGGCGGGTTGTCACATGGTTGTCAGGTGGTTGTTTGTAAGGTGCCACATAGCCCATATGGTTGCAAAGAATTATGCCATTTGACTCATTTGGATAACAAATTGCATAAACAGCCATAGGATCCTGATATCTATGGGAATACTCCCTCTGTAAAGAAATATAAGAGCGTTTAGACAAAAATAATTTAATCAGAGGCACACAATATTGGCCACAAAGCCTGATGGTTGACATGGTTTGTGTACAACGTACCACTGTACTTGGTTGCCATGTGAACAGGTCACTGATTGATGTAGGATCATCTAGTATAGTGGGAAAATTTATGCTTTTCTAGCGGAAGCCTGTTAAGCACCCTACACATGCTATTGTCTAGTATATAGCAACGGAAATAAACACTTGCGGAAGTAGAATTACAGTAGTGTTACAGGAATGCAAACACGAGTACCTCGATGAAGATTTTTCTTATGGTTTGAATTGTTGGCGTTATCATACTCCACGTTGATGGAGACTTCGAGCCACTAAGGTTCTGGATCACTAAGATCCCGGTTGCGAGTTCCATAAAAGAACGAGCACACGAAGGGCTATCACCCACTAAGGAGCAATCAACCTATGCCATCATGGCGTACGACCATGAAGATCTAGGCTCACTCGCGGTAGATCTTCATAAAGTGGGTGATTTCCATGCTCGTACAAACTTTTTGGCTTCTTCACAATTTGAAGACCTCCAATCACCTAGGCAATCTAGGAGGCGCACACCCTCCAAAAGTAACAAGATTGAGATTGCTTGGTGATGAAACCCTAGCTCTTGTGCTTAAGAACATAATCTACTCCACACTCAATCTCTCTCAAGATATGGATTTTGGATTGGATAGGTGGAGTGGAAAGCGTTAGAGATATATTTAGTACGTAGAGATTGTCCGGGATTAGATAGGAATTGTTTCCATCTTATCTCTAGGAGGCGTCTTGTCCTCCAAGTCTTGTACTCAATATATATACTCGCACTCGAGGCTCAATAATACATCCATCACATTACGCCAATCCTCTTTCTATTCCCTTCTAACATGGTATCAGCCTAACCCCGATTCAAACCCTAGCCGCCGCCGCCGCTTCCGCTCCGCGCCGCCCCCGGGGCGGTCGGTCTTCATGATCGCCGCCAGGGGCCGCACCGCCCGTACCTAGGGTTCGTCCGCCGGTCGTGTTGACCGGCTAGCTGCCCTAGAGAGTCTTTTTTCCGATCCTTTGATCCGAGTTTTTCTCTCTCGCGCCGGTCATCTTGATCGGCGTTTTTCTTTTTGGTTTTCCGATCTAAGATCTGTTTGCGTCGCCCGCCACCGCCGTCGACCCCACGCCTCTACTCCGAAACCGGCGCGACCACCCGGCCTCTTCTCCGACCAGGCGGCCTCGCGCGACGCGGTAGCTCGTCATGGCCGTCGTTCGCGCATCTCCCGCCCGTCGTTCTGCGTCGGCCGTCGCCGCCCCGCTCCGAACAGGACTCCTGCATCACCAACTGTCTCGGTCGCCACCGTATGGCCATCTCACGCACGGCGCTGCGTTGGCCGCTCGGGCTTGGAGGCTCGGGCGTCGGTGCTGCGTTGGTCGCTCGGGCTTAATTGCTCAGGCGCCGGCCCCGCGTTGGCCGCTTGGGCGTCGGGCGCTGGACGCGCTCGTCCGCATGCCGTTCCCCGCCGGCTGTCATCGCCTTGGTCTGCTCGACCACCCCGCTTCACCGACCGCGACGCCGTCATCATCACCGAGCAGCGCCCCCGACCTCGTGTGCGATCGGATTGATCACCCGCCCGCCGCGATCCACTCCATCCACGCCGCGCGACTGACCTGATCTGTCGGTTGCACGCGCCTCCGCGGGTCCCGTGAAGGCTGTCCCCGAGTATAGCGCGCCCCTCCACCGATTGAGCAACGAGCTGCCGTTGTGTGGCCCCGTCGGGCCGCAGCGCCGCCGCCCCGTGGTTCTTCCCGCGGCTGCATCGACCCACGCGTTGCCGCTGCGTCGCCCCTTCCGGCCGTAGCGCCTCGGCCCGCGGTCCCCGCCGTCGCCCGAGGCCGTCCTCGTGACTGCACCGACCCGCTCACCGCCGCTGCGCCGCCCTTTCGGGTCGTAGCGCCGCGGCATGCGGTCCACGTCGCCGCCCGAGGTCTTCCCCGTCGTCACACCGACCGGCGCGCTGCCGCTAGGTCGCCCCTTCGGGTCGTAGCGCCACGGCACGCGATCCACTCCGCCGTCCCCGCGTGTCGACTTCCCCGTGTTATGCGTTGCGCCACCTCCCTTGGCGCGGGAACGCCACCGTCCGCGCTGGTCTTCGTCACGCTGTTGGGTTCTCGTCGCCTACTTCGAGCACCGCCGCCGCACTCCTAACCCAGCCGCCGCTGCTGCCGTCAGGCCGCCGCTGCCGCTCTTCTTCCACCGCCACCGCCGCTACCCCAGTAGCCGCCGCCGCGGCCGTCCACCCCCTTCGTCTTCGTCCAGTACCAGCTCATCGCCAGCGTCGCCATCGTCTTCCCTGACCACTTCATCTACTCCGACCACCGCGGGCGACATCGGCCTCATGCCGATTGGCGCCGCAACCGTCGTCGAGTCCTTTGCTAGCCCCCACGACATGGCGTACAACTCGTGCTGGTTCCCATCTACGCATGCCCGGTGTCGGCAACACTGACGCGTGTCTTCGTCCACGACGTGTCCCCGGGCCTGGCAAGCCTGGTGCGGCGCCTCATCAATATCGACTTCGTCGATATACGCATGCCCGGTGCTGGCACCACCGATGCATGCCTTCGTCCACGACGTGTCCTCGGGTTTGGCAAACCGGGCGCGACGTCTCGTCAACAACGTCTTCTCCCCGGCGCACCACTACTTCGACACCACTGCGCCCATGACTAACTCGGCGCCTCCTTGCGCCCGCGGCTCCACGGCGACTTCCTCGAAACCGGCCACCCCGACTCGGCATCGACCACGGCGTTCTTCGCACGGCTACCTCGACCACGACTACACCACCCACGCTCTCGGCTACCTCGACAACGGTACAAAGGGCTATCACCTCGCTTGAGCAACTCATCAGCTTCCTCTACAGTCCACGCGTCCGCGACACGACACCGTCCACGACGCTGCCGCTGTGACTGCGGGGGAATGTCAGCCCGTCGGCTGCTATTCTCTCCAGTCTGACCGTCCGCGACGCTCCTGTTGTTCGCAACACTACCGCTACGACTGTGGGGGGGTGTTAGAGATATATTTGGTACGTAGAGATTTTCCGGGATTAGATAGGAATTGTTTCCATCTTATCTCTAGGAGGCGTCTTGCCCTCCAAGTCTTGTACTCAATATATACTCGCCCTCGAGGCTCAATAATGCATCCATCACATTACGCCAATCCTCTCTCTATTCCCTTCTAACAGAAAGCAAGGAGGGGATTAGAGATCAAAGACTTGGCTTGATGGTAGGAGTAGAAAGCTCTTGGAAATAGTCATAAGAATGTGGTGTTCTCTCTCCGAAAATATGATGGGAGTGGAGTTTGCTTTGAGTGAATCTATGGGATAGGTGGGGGTATAAATAGGCTGGACCAGAAATCTGATCATTACATACTTTTTAACATAGCTCAGAAGTTCCGAACAATGCTAAAGGTGACATCTTTCAAACGGCTCAGGTGATCTAACCTGTGTCTGTTCGGAGACTCCGAGTGAATTACCTCGCATGTGGCATACTCTCTGGAACTTTGGAATTTCTCAATGGAGTCGTTCAAAGGTCCCAAACAAGATACATAAGATTTTCCAACTATCTTGGTGGTTCCGGGTGGAATACCTTGGCAGCTCCGAACAGCTAGGTTTAGCAATGGTTATATCTGCATAATGGATCGGAGGCTCCGACCGGAAGTGCTCGATGGCTCCAAAGGAATGAAACTTAGATAGATATAGTGGAGAAATGAAAGTCTTATGAGGGCTTTGGTGTTTGATCTTTAAGCACATGAAGAAAGAAACTCAACTTAGCGACCCCATTCCCCTTTTGGTAGCATTGGCATACCTATAGACTCAACATGATCTTGGATCACTACTCCCTTCATTCCTAATTATAAGAAGTTCCAAAAAAATCCGAATTGGATGTATATAGAAGCGTTTTAGTTTGTTTGTTCACTCATTCCAGTCTGTATGTAGTCCATATTAAAATATCCAAAACATCTTATATTAGTAGAGGGAGTACAATATAAAAGATAAGTTCTTGGCTTGGCTAATAGTTGTCTTCATGCAAATTTGTGGGGGTCACCTTTCATCTCCTTTGCTGCACCTAATGAAACTTCCTTGAGATAAACTAATTAAAACATTAGTTCGTTGAGATATGATGACATTAATTACCAAAGTCCACCAAGAGGATTAACTGCACTTTCACTTGAGCAATGTTTTTTTTGGGGGGGGAGGTAGTTGTCATATCTGTAGCAGAGGTAAATTGGGCTAGGCGGTCATGGGCCATGGGTAAGCCGTAATGGATTGGTCTAGGCAAGGAGGCTACAACAGGCAAGCAATGACAAGAAAAGGAGGCATCGAACAAAATAGACCTGGCTTGGCCTTCTTCCTCCTCCGTCCATTTCTTCCTTTTGTACTAGACGAGTGTATCATCTCTCTCTCCTCTACCTTTGACTTGTACTCTTCCCATCCTTGACTCGCTTCTCTGGATTGTACCTCCTACGTGAAGCTTGGTTTGTTGAATCTGACTCATACACCGAGAACATTATATCCTCCTATTTCTTTTGATTTGGGACTAATTTGTTCCATCCTAGTATAGGAACGTGACACAAAGGCAAGTAAGTGCAAGCCTCTCGCAATGGTCGTGAAGGGCCAGGGGCATCGGAAACTATTCTTCGAGGAAACTCCCCCTCGCGTCGCCCCACTCACGACCGAGGGGGAACCCTAGCCGCTACCGCTAGAGCCCCCCTCCCCTTCTCTCCCCTCCCTTACTGCCGCCCGTGGGTGCGGCCGGGCGAAGCCCGGTTGACGCTGGCGCCGGCGGGGATCTGGATGTCCCCTCGCGCGGCGGCCTTGGAGTGGACTGAGGCAGCCGATATGGGGAGCGGCGCAGGATGGCGGGCGTCGCTACGCGGCGGTGTGCCGACGCTCTAGGGCGGTGGTAGGCCAAGGCTGCGGGACCGACGACATGGTGAGTGTGGGGTGGACAGGGATGAAGTCTGCGTCTTCGGCGGCGGCGCTCCGATCTGTCCGCCGCGGGGTGCGAGTCCAGAGTGACTTGGCTCCGGGGGGGAGGGGTGATATGTCTCCAACGTATCTATAATTTTTTATTGTTCCATGCTATTATAGTATCAATCTTGGATGTTTTTATATGCCATTATATATCATTTTTTGGGACTAACCTATTAACCTAGTGCCCAGTGCCAGTTGCTGTTTTCTGCTTGTTTTTGGCTTTTCAGAGAAACAGTACCAAATGGAGTCCAAATGCCATGAAACTTTTTGGAGATTTTTTTCTGGACAAAAGAAACATTGGAAGTTTCGGGAGGAGGCCAGAAGCCTCACGGAGGCTTCACAAGGCAACAGGGCGCGCCCCAGGGGGGCGCGCCGTGTTGCCTTGTGGGGCCCACGTGACTCCATTTGACCTAATTTCACTTCTATAAATTCACAAATATTGGGAAACCCCAGGGAGCCAGAAGAAAAAACCTTTCCGCTGCCGCAAGCCTCTGTTCTTCCGCGATCCCATCTGGAGACCTTTTCCGGTACTCTGCCAGAGGGGGAATCGATCACGGAGGGCTTCTACATCAATCTTGCTGCCCTTCCGATGATGTGTGAGTAGTTTACCACAGACCTACGGGTCCATAGCTAGTAGCTAGATGGCTTCTTCTCTCTCTTTCATCTTCAATATAATGTTCTCCTCGATGTTCTTGGAGTTCTATCCGATGTAATCTTCTTTTGCGGTGTGTTTATTGGGATCCGATGAATTGTGAGTTTATGATCAGATTATTCATGAGAAATATTTGAGTCTTCTCTGAACTCTTTTATGCATGATTGTTATAGCTTTGTAATTCTCTTCGATCTATCGATTTGGTTTGGCCAACTAGATTGATTTATCTTGCAATGGGAGAGGTGCTTTATGATGGGTTCAATCTTGTGGTGCTCAATCCCAGTGACAGAAGGGGACATGACATGTATTTGTATTATTGCCATTAAGGATAAAAAGATGGGGTTTATTCATATTGCTTCAATTTGCTTCTCTACATCATGTCATCTTGCTTAAGGCGTTACTCTGTTTTTATTAACTTAATACTCTTGATGCATGCTGGATAGCGGTCGATGAGTGGAGTAATAGTAGTAGATGCAGGCAGGAGTCGGTCTACTTGTCTTGGACGTGATGCCTATATACATGATCATTTCCATGAATCCGTCATAATTATTTGCTTTTCTATCAATTGCCCAACAGTAATTTGTTTACCCACCGTATGTTTCTGTGCTCGAGAGAGAAGCCTCTAGTGAAAACTATGGTCCCCAGGTCTATCTTTATCATATAAAAAACCTAAAAATACCTTGCTGCAATTTATTTACTTTTATTTTAATTAGTGTTTTAGTTTATCTATTTACCTCGATAAGATTTAATCCTTGCAAATAATCGCTAAGAGGATTGACAACCCTCTTATTTGCGTTGGGTGCAAGTGTTTGCTCTTGTGTGTGCAGGTGCGCTTAACGGAATTTTGCTTAGTTCTCCCACTGGATTGATAACCTTGGTTCTTAAGTGAGGGAAACACTTATCTCTATTGTACTGCATCATCCTCTCCTCTTCGGGGAAATACCAACGCAGACTACAAGTAGCAGGAAGAATTTCTAGCGCCGTTGCCGGGGAGACATCATCAAAATTACCAAGTACCTTCGCACAAATTATCATTCACTTGCATTTACTTTATTTGCCTTTGATTTGCATTTGCCTCTCGTTTTCATCTCCCCCACTTCTAACTTTTTTTACAAAAACACAAAAATATTTTTATTAGCTTGCTTGCTTAATTTTATTGCCTTCATGTCAACACACAAAAACAGAAAGTGAAAGCAAAAATTTAAGATGACTATGGATCCTCATCCACTTGCTAATCTTTTCAAAAGATCCAATTATAATGAACCAATTACTAGTGAGTTGAGTGCACTTGATTATCTCTATGAAGTTTTGCTTGAAAATCATGAATCTGAAAATTGTGATGAAGTGTTAGAAGAAGAAATTTATAAAGTGATTCATGATAGCTCCTTGATTGAAAAGCATGATTGCAATGATGTTACTATAAATTCTATTAATGTCAATTGTGCTAATAATATGCAAAACTACAAGCTTGGGGATGATAATTTTGTTATGTCCACTACTTATTGCAAGGATCATGATTGGGGTGATAATGCTTCTTATGAACTTGAAAATTTATTTAAGCCTCATGATGAATATGTCATTGCTAATAATGTTTGCAATAATATTGAAAGTGGGTTTGGAAGAGTGTCAACTTTAGGTAAAAAGAATCCCACATATTTGGAGAGTGTTCAATCTTATGAATTTTTTTGATAAAAGTGGGTTTGGAGAGGTCATGACTTTAGTTGATGTTAATCCCACTATTTTGGAAGATTATAAAACTGTTATGCATGTGGATCATGAAGAGAATATTTTATATGATAGCTATATTGTTGAATTTGATTATGATCCTACATGTAATTATTGTGAGAGAGAAAAATATGGTTGTAGAAATTTTCATGTTACTCAATTACCTCTCTTGAAGTTCAAATTGTTAATGCTTCGTTCCTCTTCCTTGCATATGCTAGAGATTGCTTGTCTTGATAATTGGTTCTCCTATAAAATGTGTATGCATAGGAAGTATGTTAGACTTAAGTGTGTTTTTCATATGCTTCATGATGCTCTCCTTGTGTTTCTATTATTATCTTTCATGAGAGCATCATTGAAATCTCAAGCCTATCTTAATGGCTAAAAAGAAAGAGCTTGCTGGGAGACAACCCAATGAATAAAATAAGTTTTTGTGTGTTTGCATGATTATAGCTTCTATTATGATTGTGTTTTTATGTTTTAATTAGTGTTTGTGTCAATTAATGCCTTTGGGATGATTTGGAAGATAGTACAATTGATGCTGTTTGGAAAACAGAAAGTTTTGCGTCCAGTGCTGCAATTTTAATTCTGTACTGGAACGTCAGAAAAATCTGAAAATTTTACAAAGTGTTGGTATATGAATTTACCACGTTTTCCTAATTTTTAAGAATTTTTGGAGTTACATAAATATGGTTTTTAAATACATCTTTACAGACAGTTCTGTTTTAGACAGATTCTGTTTTTGTTGCATAGTTTGCTTATTTTGATGAATCTATGGATTGTAAAGGGGGGTATGAGTCATGAAGAAGTTGGAGTACAGTAGCATTATGCCAATATTAAATATGAATCAATTTACTACAGTACCTAAATTTAAAGATTTGTTTGTTATACTAACGGATCTCACGAGATTTCTGTTGAGTTTTGTGTGCTGAAGTTTTCAAGTTTTGGGTGAGACTACGATGGATAAAGGAATAAGGAGCGGCAAGAGCCTAAGGTTGGGGATGCTCAAGGCACCCAAGGCCATATTCAAGGAAGACTCAAGCGTCTAAGCTTGGGGATGCCCAGGAAGGCATCCCCTCTTTCGTCTACAATCTATCGGTAACTCACTTGGAGCTATATTTTTATTCATCACATGATATGTGTTTTACTTGGAGCGTCTTGTGATATAGTTTTTTTGCTTTTTAGTTTGTCACAATCATCTTTGCTGAACACACCTTTTTGAGAGGGACACACATTATTCGTGATTTGTTAGAATACACTATGTGCTTCACTTATATCTTTTGAGCTAGGCAGTTGCTCTAGTGCGTCAATTATATCTTTTAGAGCACGGCGGTGATGATATTTTAAAGAAATAGTTGTACTCTCATGCTTCACTTATATCTTTTTGAGAGTCTCATGATAGCAATGGTAATATGCACGGGTTATGAATTTGGTCCTGATATGATAGGTATTCAAGAGGGATATAATACAAACTTTCATGTAGATCACTGAATATGATAAATTTGATTCCTTGCAATAGTTTTGCGATACTAAGATGGTAATATGGGGGAGGAATTAGTAGATAATTGTGGTTTAGTAAGAATAATTGTGTTAAGGTTTGTGATTCCCGAAGCATGCGCGTATGATCTGTCGTTATGCGAAGAAGTTGGAGCATGATTTATTATTGATTGTCTACCTTATGAGTGGCGGTCGGGGACGAGCGATGGACCTTGTCCTACCAATATATCCCTCTCGGGGCATGCGTAGTAGTACTTTGCTTCGAGGGCTAATAGACTTTCTCAATAAGTATATGAGTTCTTTATGACTAATGTGAGTCCATGGATTATACGCACTCTCACCCTTTCGCAATTTGCTAGCCTCTTCGGTACCGTGCATTGCCCTTTCTCACATCGAGAGTTGGTGCAAACTTTGCCGGTGCATCCAAACCCCGTGATATGATACGCTCTATCACACATAAGCCTCCTTATATCTTCCTCAAAACAGCCACCATACCTACCTATCATGGCATTTCCATAGCCATTCCGAGATATATTACCATGCAACTTCCACCGTTCTGTTTTTATGACATACATCATCATTGTCATATTGCTTTGCAAGATCATATAGCTGACATAGTATTTGTGGCTCAGTCACCGTTTATCATTGTTATACATGTTACGCTAGCATCATTGCACATCCTGGTACACTGCCAGAGGCATTCATATAGAGTCATATTTTGTTCTAGTATCGAGTTGTAATGTTGAGTTGTAAGTAAATAGAGGTGTGATGATCATCGTTATTAGAGCATTGTCCCAGTGAGGTAAGAATGATGGAGACTAATGAGTCCTCGAAAAAGTGGGGATGAGGTCCATGAGATCGTTCTAAAAAAAGAGGGCGAAAAAGAGCCATAAAAAATAAAATAAATAAATGAGAGAAAAAGAGAGAAGGGGCAATGTTACTATCCATTTCCGCACTTGTGCTTCAGAGTAGCACCATGTTTTTTCATATAGAGAGTCTCATATTTTGTCACTTTCATATACTAGTGGGAATTTTTCATTATAGAACTTCGCTTGTATATTCCGATGACGGGCTTCCTCAAATGCCCGAGGTCTTCATGAGCAAGCAAGTTGGATGCACGCCCACTTAGTTTTCATGTTGAGCTTTCATACACTTATAGCTCTTAGTGCATCTGTTGCATGGCAATCCCTACTCCTCGCATTGACATCAATTGATGGGCATCTCCATAGCCCGTTGATTAGCCTCGTTGATGTGAGACTTTCTCTATTTTTTGACTTCTCCTATTTATCTCTACCACCATACTCTATTCCACCCATAGTGCTATATCCATGGCTTGCGCTAATGTATTGAGTGGGAGTTCAAAAAGCTGAAGCGCATTAAAAAGTATGAACCAGTTGCTCGGCTTGTCATCGGGGTAGTGCATGATAAATACTTTGTGTGAAGAAGATGGAGCATGACAGGATTATATGATTTTGTAGGGATAACGTTCTTTAGCATTTTTATTTTGAAAGACATGATTGTTATTAATATGCCTGAGTATTGATGTCTTTATATCAAATTATAGACTATTTCTTTGAATCATTTGGATCATATTATTCATACCGTAAGAGAAATATTGCATGATCAAACATGATAGGTAGCATTTCACATCAACAATTCTGTTTTTATCATTTACCTACTCGAGGACGTGCAGGAATTAAGCTTGGAGATGCTTGATACGTCTCCAACGTATCTATAATTTTTTATTGTTCCATGCTATTATAGTATCAATTTTGGATATTTTTATATGCAATTATATATCATTTTTTGGGACTAACCTATTAACCTAGTGCCAGTGCCAGTTGCTGTTTTCTGCTTGTTTTTGGCTTTTCAGAGAAACAGTACCAAATGAAGTCCAAATGCCACGAAACTTTTTGAAGATTTTTTTCTGCACAAAAGAAACCTTGGAAGCTTCGGGAGGAGGCTAGAAGCCTCACGGAGGCTTCACAAGGCAACAGGGCGCGCCCCAGGGGGGGGGGCGTCGTGTTGCCTTGTGGGCCCACGTGACTCCGTTTGACCTAATTCAACTTCTATAAATTCACAAATATTTGGAAACCCCCAGGGAGCCAGAAGAAAAAACATTTCCGCCGCCGCAAGCCTCTGTTCTTCCACGATCCCATCTGGAGGCCTTTTCCGGTACTCTGCCGGAGGGGGAATCGATCACGGAGGGCTTCTACATCAACCTTGCTGCCCTTCCGATGATATGTGAGTAGTTTACCACAGACCTACAGGTCCATAGCTAGTAGCTAGATGGCTTCTTCTCTCTCTTTGATCTTCAATACAATGTTCTCCTCGATGTTCTTGGAGTTCTATCCGATGTAATCTTCTTTTGCGGTGTGTTTGTTGGGATCCGATGAATTGTGAGTTTATGATCAGATTATTCATGAGAAATATTTGAGTCTTCTCTGAACTCTTTTATGCATGATTGTTATAGCTTTGTAATTCTCTCCGATCTATCGATTTGGTTTGGCCTACTAGATTGATTTATCTTGCAATGGGAGAGGTGCTTTGTGATGGGTTCAATCTTGCGGTGCTCAATCCCAGTGACAGAAGGGGACATGACACGTATTTGTATTGTTGCCATTAAGGAAAAAAAGATGGGGTTTATTCATATTGCTTGAATTTGCTTCTCTACATCAGGTCATCTTGCTTAAGGCGTTACTCTATTTTTATTAACTTAATACTTTAGATGCAGGTTGTATAGCCGTCGATGAGTGGAGTAATAATAGTAGATGCAGGCAGGAGTCGGTCTACTTGTCTCGGACGTGATGTCTATATACATGATCATTGCCATGAATCCGTCATAATTATTTGCTTTTTTTATCAATTGCCCAACAGTAATTTATTTATCCACCGTATGTTTCTGTGCTCGAGAGAAAAGCCTCTAGTGAAAACTATGGTCCCCGAGTCTATCTTTATCATATAAAAAACCTAAAAATAGCTTAATGCAATTTATTTACTTTTATTTTAATTAGTGTTTTAGTTTATCTATTTACCTCGATAAGATTTAATCCTTTCAAATAACCGTTAAGATGATTGACAATCCTCTTATTTGCGTTGGGTGCAAGTGTTTGCTCTTGTGTGTGCAGGTGCGCTTAACGAAATTTTGTTTGGTTCTCCTACTGGATTGATAACCTTGGTTCTTAACTGAGGGAAATACTTATCTCTACTGTACTGGATCATCCTCTCCTCTTCGGGGAAATACCAACGCAGACTACAAGTAGCAAGGGGGGGCAGATCTGGTTGTCTCCTCCCCTCCGCTAGCGGCAATCTGGATCAGGAGTACATCCAGTGTAAGGAGGTCCTAGGGTTCTTCTCGCGCCAAGACTGTGTTCTGCTTGATGCCTGCCCTCATTGATCTGGCCATTGACGAGTTCCGGAAGACTTCGCCGGAGATTTCCATTGGGCGCCTCTTACCTGTAGATTGTTGGATCGGATGGGATTTGGTCGTGTGTGCCACCATTTCATCCCATGTGGCTTCAGGTGGGCGTGACGCGAAGCTTCGTTGTCTGTTGACATTATGGGACATGTCGGTATTTCGATTTCCATGGTGAAGACAGTGGCGGAGAATGTCATGGCAGCTGAGATCTGAGGCCTAGTAATGGCGGACCGAGTCTTCGTGGCGATGAGGACTTTGCTTGTTGTTTCGTGACTCGTAGTAGCGGCATTGGCATGTGGGGCGGCAGCACAGGAGGAGTACAGAGTCTGTTTTTTCAGGATGAAAACCCAAGGTCTGGCCTTAATTGGTTGTGCCTGGCAATGCTTTGTTGAAGGCATTGTTTTGAGAGCGCGGATTTCTCCAGGGTGAAAACCTAAGAGCTTTGATCGGGCGACGACGGCGCTTGTGCACTGTTTCCTTCTTGGAGGCGTCGTTTTTGGAGAATTTGGACTTCGGGTGTTGTCTTGGTGGTGGTTTGTGCTGCAGCTACAAGGAATTGATCACCGTGGCGGGATCTTTTGTTTTTTTTTCTTCTTCTTCTTCAAGTTTTTGGGTTGTGTGCTTCTGTAATGTCTTTAGTACATTTCGTCATTGCAGAGGCTGTGTGTAATTGGTATCTTCGCGATATTAATATATTCCCTTTGTCGGAGTAAGTGCAAGCATGATATATAAATTGACACCTTGCCTACTCGTCATCACCTCTTCGATGTTGTCGATTGTCGTCGCGGATGGGGCCTTGGCATACATTTTGTGCAGGCAAAATAATCATTGGAAACATTTAATTTCTCGCTATCATTCACGCCACAACGTTTTTGTAAATATCGAAGTTCTTATCTATTAATAGATTAGGCAAATCTTAAAAATATTTCCTCGGTCCTACATGTCTCATCCCAATCTCTGCTTATAAGCTTTTGAATGAAGGATCTAAGGTTTTCAAAACAAAAAAACTTGAATTTTTCACATGCCTTTTTAGAAAGCTTTATACTACAATCCAGTAGTGTAACAACCCAGATGCAACGACATGCGCATTCCATAGCCAAGGACACTGAAGTGGAACAAGCTGAGGAAAAACGGCGACTGACGAAAGAGGTGTCTGATGAAACTGAACATGTTCACGCTGCTGGGCCACAAGCCCACAACTATATAAGCTAGCGAGCGGGACTGGTGAGCGCATCCGGTGGATCATAGCACTGGACCAAAGTACCCTGGCAAGGGCGAACTTCTTCTCCTCTCTCTCTATCTCCCTTGAATTCATGCTCTATCTGTAGTTGTTCCTGTGGTTGAGAAATCTGTTCCTGGACATTGTGAGAGTAGTTCCTGTGATCTGTGTGTAGTGGGATCGCAACAAGTAGTCCCATTGGAACACTCAGTTCAATGTCAATGGTCATATGTATTTGCAGTATAAAATTTTATTGGTGAGCCCCAATGTTTTGGAAACGTTTGGGGCCGGAGTGCCGGCGGAGTCGCGCGCCGGTCCCACGGGCGCTCGCCACGCGGCAGACCTGGCCCACCAGCCACCGCTCTCTCAGTCTCTCTATCCCTCATCTTATCCTTATCTCTACCAGGAAACACTCAACCATTCGTTCTTTCCTCCCCGCATCGAATCCCCATCCCCTTCTCTCTCCTTTCTCGTCCTCTCCGATGAACACCAGTCGGCCAGCCACCACCACGGGTCGCGCGAGGGGGGGGGGAGGGTGCCAGCCGCCGCCACAGGGCAAGTCCAGCAGCCAGCATTTTTTCCAATCGCCATGGACTGCTTGCAAGCCGGGGAAAGCCATGGCCGTCAATCTCCTCATCCTCCCCCCTAGGTGACGAGGTGCTAGAACCGCCCAGCAGAGGTGCTACGACGGCACGGCGGAGATGCTGCATCCATTGCCGGCAAAGCTGCATCCGTCGACAGTGGTGCTGTGACGACATGGCGGAGGTGTTGCATCCATTGCCGGCGAAGCTGCATCCCCTACCGGCGGTGCTGCATCCGTCGATGGCGACGCTGTGACGACATGGCGGAGGTGTTGGAACCCGCTGGCGGAGGTGTTGCATCCGTTGCCGGCGAAGCTGCATCCCCTGCCGGCGGTGCTGCGACGACATGCGATGGGTCATGGGTGAGGTGCTGGAACCGCTCGACGGAGGTGTTGCATCCATTTGCTGGGAAAGCAGCATCCATGGCTGGCAAAGCTGCATATATCGCCCGATTTTGCATTTTTGCTACCACCTTTTATTTTTTTGCTGGAACCAGCACAAGTTTTTGCTACCACCGATTTTTGGGTTTGCTTGAACCAGGCCCCAAATTTGTAATTTTTGCTACCACCGGCGTTTTAGTTTGCTGGAGCGAGCTTCATTTTTTGCTACCACCGGCATTTTTTGATTTGCTGGAACAACGTCCGATTTGCATGATTTGCTACCACCGTATTTTTGATTTGCTGCAACACGTGCCATTTTTTGCTACAACCGTCTTTTTGGATGCGAACCACAGCATCGTCGCCATTGAATCTGCAGGGAGGCGAGGGGGGAGGCAGCACCGGCAAGGGGTGAGCGTCGGCGGCGACTGTCCACGGCGGGGGATGGCGAGCGTCGAGGCCGGTCGTCTCGCTCGGGGTAATCGGCGCGGCGTCGCTCAGGGTAATCAACACGGGCCTGGGGCCGGCCGTGTCGCTCGGGAAGGAGAGGAAGGCGAGGAACGGGGAAGAAGAGGATGCGGAAGCCAGATCAAACGGCTGTGCTGTGCTGCATCGGACGGCTGGGGCGCGACCGGCCCAACTATTGGGCCGGCGCGCCGGCGCCTAGTAGTCGCCATAAAACATCTAATCTAAGAATGAACACTTGGTGTTTTGCTAAAGAAAAATGAACACCTGGTGAGCCTCTAAGCATGAACACGAATCAGAGCGTAAGCGTGATGTTAAATTGTGATCCAAATTCTACCGTGTTGGACTAGACGTAGTACAAACGGTGTGGGTTTTTGCGTTGACGTCGACGCGTACGAGTACAACTCGTTTACTTGTCCTCCAAGGACTCTTATGTGTTGCCCCTCTTATATACTTCATGTAGTCGCACCTAAAGACGGCCTGTCGTCTCGTGCTTGTAATACTCCTCCTCATAGTGAATTGCGCCTTCGTGCGTCCGTGGTTTTCTCCAGCAAGGGTTTCCACGTAAAAATCCGTGTCTCTCGTGTCTCGTTGATCTCGTTTTATCTAACAAGTGGTATACAGAGCCAAGTTTACAGATACGAGATTAATCTGAGTTCGAGACGAGAGAAGCTAGGGTTCCGCGTCGTGTGCGCCGCCGCCGACACGACCTAACGATCCGAAGCCGGATCGATACAAAAGCGGAGTTCGACAGGAATCTCCGCTGCTGAGCCGCCCTACAAATACCCGCTGCGTCGTCCGTCCATTCCACCGATCGAGTGTTGCTGCAGTCCGCCGCTGTTACTCACGTCCGCAAGTTGCTGTTGCTCCACGCGTGCATCAGCGTCCGGACCAAGACCCGAGGCCGCGGCTGCTCCGGTCACGTCCCGAGGTGCTGCTGCTACTCACGTCAGATCACAAGTAGTACTATACTACTACTACTCACGTGGTGGTCAAGGCTGATCTATAGATCAAATTTTTTACTTCGTTCCAACTTCAATTACTACAGCCACCCGAGAGTTCCAGGTGCTATCTATCTTAGTTCTTTGATCCGCATATTAATTCTGTCAAGAATTTTCTGCCGGCTTGTACTACTTTGTGTACACAGATTTATCTACTCATGGCATCCATGAAGTACGATCTTCCGCTGCTGGACCGTGACACAAGGTTTACCCTATGGCAAGTCAAGATGCGGGCATTGTTGGCGCAAGCCGACTATGATGATGCACTGGATAGTTTTGGAAAGAATAGAATTGAGGATTGGACTGCTGAGGAAAAAAGAAGGGATCGTAAGGCTTTGTCACAAATTCAACTCCATTTGCATAATAATATTTTGCAGGAAGTTCTAAGCGAGAAAACTGCCGCCGCTCTATGGTTAAAGCTGGAAGGGATTTGCATGACAAAAGATCTCACCAGCAAGATGCATCTGAAGCAAAAATTATTCATGCACAGGTTACCCGAGGGAGGTAATGTTTTGAATCATATTTCAGAATTTAAGGAGATTATATCCGATCTAGCTGCAATGGAGGTTAAGTATGATGAGGAAGATACTGCTTTAATGTTACTTTGTTCACTGCCAAGTTCTTATACCAATTTTCGAGACACCATATTATACAGTCGTGATACTCTCACGCTTAATGAAGTTTATGAAGCTTTGAACTCTAAGGAGAAGATGAAATTAATGGTGCCTCATGATGGTTCAAGTTCATCCCAAGCCGAGGGATTATCTGTTCGTGGCAGGACAAAGGAGAAGAACTCACATAATGGAAACCGTGGCAAAAGTAAGAACGGCCAGAGGGGCCGGTCACAATCCAGAGACAAGAAGCAATCTTGTAGATATTGCAAGAGAGACGGGCATGACATCTCAGACTGTTTCAAGTTGCAGAACAAGGAAAAGAGGAACGGTACATATAAACCGAAAGGTAACAAACAAGGTGAAAATTCTGCTAATGTTGCTCATGATGATAGTTCCGATGATGCTCTTGTTGTTATTGCTGGATGTGCTGAGACCAATGATGAGTGGGTACTTGACACTGCGTGTACTTTTCATATGTGCCCGCATAGAGATTGGTTTACTACTTTTGATTCTACTATTGCTGCTGGTTCCGTTTTGGGTTTTGATAATTCACCATGCAAGATTGAAGGCATAGGTTCCGTTCGAATCAAGATGTTTGACGGCACAATCAGAACTTTGACAGATGTTCGGTATATTCCGAAGATGAAGAGAAATCTTATCTCTGTTAGTGCCCTTGATGCAAAGGGGTACAAATATTCAGGTGGAGATCGCGTTTTGAAAGTCACCAAAGGCTCTCTTATTGTGATGAAAGGTGACTTAAGTTTGACAAATGGTCTTTATTACCTTCGAGGTTCTACCGTTTCAGGTAACGCTACTCCAGTTATTTCAAAGAATTCTGATTGTGATGCTGCTAACCTTTGGCATATGCGTCTTGGACATATGAGTGAACTTGGTTTGGCAGAGTTACATAAGAGAGGTCTTCTTAAAGGATATGAAACTGGTAAATTGAAATTTTGTGAGCATTGTATCTTCGGCAAGCACAAGAGGGTAAAGTTCAACACTTCGACTCATACAACTGAAGGTATTCTTGATTATGTTCATTCCGATTTATGGGGACCATCTCGCAGAAAGTCACTAGGTGGTGCTAGTTACATGTTGACTATTATTGATGATTATTCGAGAAAAGTTTGGCCTTATTTCTTGAAGCACAAATGGCAAGCATTCTCAGCTTTTAAGGAGTGGAAGATTATGATTGAGAGGCAAACTGAAAAGAAGGTAAAAATACTTCGCACTGATAATGGTATGGAATTCTGTTCTAACAAATTTGAGAATTATTGCAAGTCTGAAGGCATTGTCAGACATTACACCGTTCCTTATACTCCTCAACAAAACGGTGTTGCTGAGCGTATGAACAGGACCATTATTTCCAGAGCCCATTGCATGTTGTCTAATGCAGGTTTGCATAGGCGTTTTTGGGCTGAGGCCGCTTCCACTGCTTGTTATCTCATTAACTGTTCACCATCTATCCCTCTTAATAAGAAAACTCCAATTGAGGTATGGTCTGGTTCACCTGCTGATTATTCACAATTGAGAGTTTTTGGTTGCACTGCTTATGCTCATGTTGATAATGGAAAGTTGGAGCCTAGGGCTGTTAAGTGCATTTTTCTTGGTTATAAATCTGGTGTTAAAGGTTTTAAATTGTGGAATCCTGAAACACAGAAGGTTGTTATTAACAGAAACGTTATCTTTAATGAATCTGCTATGTTACATGATGTTCCATCTACTAATGTTCCTGTTGAGAGTGAACAGCAGCCTACTATTCAGCAGCCTACTGTTCAGGTGGAGCATGTTATTTCAGGTGATACTTCTGATAAGGAAAATATTGATGCACATCATGAACCCGCCGTTGATGATGAATATGTCACTCCAAATCAGCCTATTGTTCCAGCCAGTTGGAATCTCGCACGTGACAGAGTTAGGCGGGGTATTAATGCACCTGAAAGATTAATTGAAGAGTGCAATATTGTTTCTTTTGCTTTATCTGTTGCAGAAGAAATTGAAGGTAATGCTGAGCCTTCTTCATATTCTGAGGCAATTATTTCTGGTGATAGTAATAAGTGGATGACCGCTATGCATGATGAGATGGAATCACTTGAAAAGAATGGCACTTGGGATTTAGTAAGATTACCAAGAGAGAAGAAACCTATTCGTTGCAAGTGGGTTTTCAAAAGAAAGGAAGGTGTCTCTCCTAATGATGAGGCAAGATATAAAGCAAGGTTGGTTGCTAAAGGTTATAGCCAAATTCCAGGTATTGACTATAACGAAGTATTTTCTCCTGTTGTGAAGCATAGCTCTATTCGCACTTTACTCACTATTGTTGCCATGCATGATTTTGAGCTTGAACAATTGGATGTTAAAACTGCATTCTTACATGGAGAATTAGAAGAGGATATTTATATGGAACAACCTGAAGGTTTTGTTATTCCTGGAAAAGAAAAGCTTGTCTGTAAGTTAAAGAAATCTCTTTATGGATTGAAGCAATCCCCTCGACAGTGGTACAAGAGATTTGACACCTTTATGCTCTCTCTCAAGGTTTTAAACGGTCTAATTATGATAGTTGTGTTTATTTGAAAACTGTCAATGGTTCAACTATTTATTTGCTCCTTTATGTTGATGATATGTTAATTGCTGCAAAGAGCATGTCAGAGATTAATGAACTAAAGAAGCAATTGAGTAATGAATTTGAGATGAAGGATTTGGGTGCAGCAAAGAAAATACTTGGCATGGAAATATCCAGAGATAGACCGTCTGGAAAAGTATATCTAAGTCAGAAGGGATATATTGATAAAGTTCTTCGTCGTTTTAATATGCATAATGCCAAGCCAGTAAGTACTCCATTAGCTGCACACTTCAAATTATCATCAGCCTTATGTCCTGAGTCAGATGCAGATATTGAGTACATGTCTAGAGTTCCCTATTCAAGTGCAGTTGGTTCACTTATGTATGCCATGGTTTGTTCTCGTCCGGATTTATCATATGCATTGAGTGTTGTCAGTAGATACATGGCTAATCCCGGAAAAGAGCATTGGAAAGCAGTTCAGTGGATTTTCAGATACCTGCGAGGTACTTCTAATGCTTATTTACAGTTTGGGAAAACTAGAGATGGACTTGTTGGTTTTGTTGATTCTGATTTTGCTGGTGATTTGGATAAGAGAAGATCACTCACAGGTTATGTTTTCACCATTGGTGGTTGTGCTGTGAGTTGGAGAGCAACTTTGCAGTCTATTGTGGCGTGTTCCACTACCGATGCCGAGTATATGGCTATTTCTGAGGCTTGCAAAGAAGCTATCTGATTGAGAGGTTTATACACTGAGCTTTGTGGAGATTCATCTTGCCCTACCGTATTTTCGGACAGTCAAAGTGCTATATATCTTACGAACAATCCAATGTATCATGAGAGAACAAAGCACATTGATGTCAGATATCACTATATTCGAGATGTTGTTGCTGAAGGTGATTTGAAGGTATGCAAGATAAGTACGCATGATAATCCTGCTGATATGATGCCAAAGCCAGTTCCTACCAATAAGTTTGAGCTTTGCTCAGGCTTTGTTGGTATTTCTCACTAGTCCTATGGACTTTGACGCACAAGGTGTTTATGCTGTTTTGGATGGAGTTATTTACTTTCTTCGACTACTGGAGGGAATTTGGCTCAAGGTGGAGATTGTTAAATTGTGATCCAAATTCTACCGTGTTGGACTAGACGTAGTACAAACGATGTGGGTTTTTGCGTTGACGTCGACGCGTACGAGTACAACTCGTTTACTTGTCCTCCAAGGACTCTTATGTGTTGCCCCTCTTATATACTTCATGTAGTCGCACCTAAAGACGGCCTGTCGTCTCGTGCTTGTAATACTCCTCCTCATAGTGAATTGCGCCTTCGTGCGTCCGTGGTTTTCTCCCGCAAGGGTTTCCACGTAAAAATCCGTGTCTCTCGTGTCTCGTTGATCTCGTTTTATCTAACACGTGAGACGGTAGCAGGACGCGTCGCCGTCAGGCCGGCTGTAGGGGACGGCGCGCGCGGCGAGCCTTCCCTTGCGCTTCTCCATGAACCGCTGCAGCGACGCCTTCCTTGCCATGGGCAGGTCGCCGTCCCCTCGCGCGGTGCCTGCTGCGGCAGCGGCACGGAGCAGCTCGGCGGCCTTGTCGGCCGGGACCTCGTCCAGCACCAGCACCTGCCCGCCGTAGAAGATGGTCATCTGCGCGTGCTCCGGTGCAGGACCGACCGCGTGCTCTTCTTGCGCGGGCACTTCCGCTCCAGGCATGAGGGGGAGGACCACCGTGGCCGCTGGCCGCGTCTCTGCCGCCTTGATGCAGCGGCTGAGAACGCCGCACGCTGCGGCGAACCGTCGGCTCTTAGCGCTCCCTGTCGCCGCCATTCTTGCCGCTTGATCGATCGATCCCCCTGTACGCTCTCCTATCCAGGCCTCGCGAACTCGCGGTGTAGCTTGATGACAGGGAGCTGTAGGGGAGGGGAAGCTCTGCCTTGATCGGGGGTTGTGTTGGTTGGAGAAAGGAAATTGATGGAATAGGAGGTGGTGAGATGGGTTTTTATTTATAGGAATCGTGCATGTCGTGTGGGCTGTTGCTGTCAAACGTGGGGGACGTGGTGAGGTGTTTCTTCCTGGCAGTCTCTGGCACGAAGAACACGTGCTGGTCGACGGACAGCAGGACAATTTCGACGTGGTGGCTGCTACTCCCTTCGTGCCGCACGTTCAGTTGTTGGGAACTGATGGAGTGGGTCCCCCTCCCGTTGCCGACTCCGTGCGGCGAGCATCAGGAGGAAAATCTTATAGGACCGGGTTGTACTCTCCGTCAGCTTAGACCCGGTTCACGGCATGTGCCGATTTCGGTCTCAAAGCAACGGTCCTAATTGTTGGAAATATGAGCACATTTTCAATTAGACTAATGCACGAGTAAACAGTAAATATGTCAATCACAGTATGCAACTCATATCGATATTTAAACATGTGAGCACATACAGTACATAAACCGAGACATCTATGAACACAACATATACGGCTAGCACATGAATCCTCGCTTATTCATGTGCTAGCCGTATATGCTGTGTTCATAGATGTCTCGGTTATATATACTGTACGTGCTCACATGTTTAGGTATTGGTATGAGTTGCATACTGTGATTGCCATGTTTACTGTTTACTCGTGGATTAGTCTAATCGAAAAGGTGCTCATATTTTCAACAATCCAAAAACCTTATTTTAGGCACTTTTCGATTCAAGGCTTCGCCGCTACATTGAAACCGGAAAAGTTTACTGGAACGCATTTTAAGCATTGGCAGACGAGAACCACCTTGTAGCTCACATCTATGAATGTCTTCTGGGTTAGTGGTGTGATTCCCGACGGAACGATTGATCCAGAAAAGGATAATGCATTCAGGGAAGCAACCACTGTCTTTGTGGGAGCCATTCTTAGTGTGATCGGAGACAAGTTGGTTGACACATATCTCCATATGCGCGTTGTCAAAAACTTGTGGGATGCGCTCGAAGCTAAGTTCGGCGCAACCGATGCTGGAAGCGAACTGTATGCTATGGAGCAGTTCCATGATTACAGGATGGTTGATAACCGTCCTGTATTAGACCAGGCTCATGAGATACAGTGCATCGCTAAGGAGCTGGAGCTCCTGAAGTGTGAGTTACCGGACAAGTTTGTCGCGGGTTGCATTATTGTAAAACTCCCTCCTACATGGAGGAACTTTGTTACTTCTCTCAAGCACTTGAGACGTGAATTCTCTGTTGAGGATATCATTGGTTATCTAAGTGTTGAGCAGAACTCGAGAGCAAAGGACTCGCACGTGAAAGGAGCAGAGGGTTCTTCTAGCGCCAATGTGATGCAGAAGGATTTTCACAAGTTCAAGGGAAAGAACACTGTCCAGCAGAATACTACCTTCAAGAAGAAGGGTAAGAAGAAAGACAAAAAGAGAGATGGCTGCTTTAATTGTGGTTTAGAGGAACATTGGGCAAACAAGTGCCCAAACAAGTACAAGAAGCCAGGACAGGACTCCAAGTCTGTCAATGTGACTATGAGCAACAGTGATGGGGCAACTGGGTATGGTAATTTGTTTACCGTACTTTCAGTTTGTCAGTCCACCGATTGGTGGATTGACACAGGGGCCAATATTCATGTGTGTGCTGATATGTCTTTATTCTCTTCTTACCAGGTCGCACGAGATTGCTCAGTCCTGATGGGGAATGGCTCGCATGCTTCTGTTCATGGTGTTGGCACGGTAGATCTGAAGTTTACTTCGGGAAAGATCGTGCAACTGAAGAACGTGCAGCATGTCCCCGCCATCAAGAAGAATCTCGTTAGTGGCTTCCTTCTTTATAAAGAAGGGTTTAAATTAGTATTTTAGTCCAATAAAGTAGTCGTATCTCGGTATGGACTGTTTGTTGGAAAAGGATATGATTGCGGAGGTTTGTTCCGCCTTTCCCTGGCGGATTTCTGTAATAAAGTCGTGAACCAAATTCATTCTAGCGTGAATGAATCTGAGGTTTGGCATTCACGTCTTTATCACATTAATTTCGGTTGTATGACGCGGCTAGCTAAGATGGATTTAATCCCGAATTTCACTTTAGCCAAAGGCTCTAAGTGCCATTCGTGTGTGCAAGCAAAGCAACCTCGTAAGCCTCACAAGCCTGTGAAGGAGAGACACCTGGAACCAGTAGAGCTCATACATTCAGATCTGTGTGAGATGAATGGTGTGTTGACTAAAGGTGGAAAGAAATATTTTATGACATTGATTGATGATTCCACTAGATTCTGCTATGTCTATTTGTTAAATACTAAGGATGGGGCTCTACACTACTTTAAAATCTATAAGGCAGAAGTTGAGAATCAACTTGAAAAGAAGATAAAACGAGTTCGGTCTGATCGTGGTGGAGAGTACTTTTCTAATGAGTTCGATTTATTCTGTGCGGAACATGGTATTATTCATGAGAGGACGCCTCCCTACTCACCCCAGTCAAACGGGGTTGCCGAACGGAAAAACCGTACTCTAACAGATTTGGTTAACGCCATGTTAGATACATCGGGTTTATCCAAGGCATGGTGGGGGGAGGCTGTATTGACATCATGTCATGTCCTGAATACAGTTCCCACGAAGGATAATGAGACTACTCCCTATGAGCAATGGGAAAAGAAAAGAACTACACTCTCTTACTTGCGCACTTGGGGCTGTTTGACGAAAGTCAACGTGCCGATAACCAAAAAGCGCAAGTTGGGACCAAAGACTGTTGACTGCGTTTTTCTAGGCTATGCCAAGCATAGCGTCGGCTATAGATTTCTAGTGGTGAAATCTGATGTACACGACGTGGAGGTCGGTATATGGAGTCTAAAGATGCTACATTCTTTGAGGATATTTTCCCCATGAGAGATATGCAAAACACTTCTAGACTGGAATATAATGAGACTCCTGAACCTGCCATTCCAATGGAATATTATGAGCACAAAAGTGATGAATCTTCCACGGAGGATTGATACGTCTCCAACGTATCTATAATTTTTGATTGTTCCATGCTGTTATATTATCAATCTTGGATATTTTTATATACATTTACAGCAATTATATATTATTTTTGGAGACTAACCTATTAACCTAGTGCCTAGTGCCAATTGCTGTTTTCTGCCCTATTTTTGTTTTACAGAATATCAATACCAAACGAAGTCCAAATGCCACGAAACTTTTTGGAGATTTTTTTCTGGACAAGATAAACACTAGAAGCTTCGAGAGGAGGCCAGAAGCCCAAAGGGGTGCCCACGAGGCACCAGGGCGCGCCCTGGTACCTCGTGGGGCCCACAGAGCTCCGTTTGACCTAATTCCTCCACTATAAATTCCCAAAAAAATCAGAAACCCTCAGGAGAGTCCACGAAATACTTTTTCCGCCGCCGCAAGTTTCTGTTCTCGAGAGATCCCATCTGGAGGCCTTCTCCGATACTTCGCCGGAGGGGGAATCGATCACGGAGGGGCTCTACATCAACCTTGCTGCCCTTCCGATGATGCGTGAGTAGTTTACCACAGATCTTCGGGTCCATAGTTAGTAGCTAGATGGATTCTTCTCTCTTTTTGATCTTCAATACAATGTTCTCCTCGATGTTCTTGGAGTTCTATCCGATGTAATCACTTTTTGCGGTGTGTTTGTTGGAATCCGACGAATTGTGAGTTTATGATCAGATTATCCATGAATATTATTTGAGTCTTCTCTGATATTTTTTATGCATGATTATTATAGCTTCGTATTTCTTCTCCGATCTATTGATTTGGTTTGGCCAACTAGATTGATTTATCTTGCCATGCGAAGAGGTGCTTTGTAATGGGTTCGATCTTGCGGTGCTCAATCCCAGTGACAGAAAGGGACATGACACGTATGTATCGTTGCTATTAAGGGTAAAAATATGGGGTTTATTCATACGTGAGTTTATCTTGTCTACATCATGTCATCGTTCTTAAGGCGTTACTCCGTTCTTTATGGACTTAATACACTAGATGCATGCTGGATAGCGGTCGATGTGTGGAGTAATAGTAGTAGATGCAGGCAGGAGTCAGTCTACTTATGTCGGACGTGATGCCTATATACATGATCAGTGCCTTGGATATCGTCATGATTATTTGCTTTTCTATCAATTGCCCAACAGTAATTTGTCTACCCACTGTATGCTATTTTCTCGAGAGAAGCCTCTAGTGAAAACTATGGCCCCCGGGTCTATCTAAATCATATTACTAAAACCCTAAAAATATTTCTGCTATTTTCTTTTATTTATTTTGTATTTTTGTTTCAATCTATCTATCTATCACATACAATTTAATCTTGCAATTGACCGCCGAGGGATTGACAACCCCTCGTTTGCGTTGGGTGCAAGGATTTGTTGTTTGTGTGCATGTACTGCTAACGAGGTGTTGCATGATTCTCCTACTGTTCGATAACCTTGGTTTCATAACTGAGAGAAATACTCATCTCTACTGTGCTGCATCATCCCTTCCTCTTCGGGAAAAATACCAACGCAAGCTACAAGTAGCAGGAAGAATTTCTGGCGCCGTTGCCGGGGAGACATCATCAACATCTATCAAGTACCTTTGCATAAACTCTCATCTCCTTGCATTTACTTTATTTACCTCTCGTTTTCATCTCCCCCATTTCTAAAATGTTTTTACAAAAATATTTTCCGTTTACCTTTTTCTTGTTTGCTTGCTAGTTATCTTGTTTGCGTAGTCACGATGTCTCAAGAAAATACAAAATTGTGTGATTTTTCTAATACTAATAATAATGATTTTATTAGTACTCCGATTGCTCCTCCCGCCGCTAGTGCGGAGACGTGTGATATTAATGCCAGTTTGTTAAATCTTGTTATGAAAGAACAATTTTCTGGTAGTCCTAATGAAGATGCTGCATCCCATTTTAACAATTGTGTGACATGCAAAAGAAAAAACATGTGGATAATGATATTGTGAAATTAAAATTATTCCCGTTCTAATTGCGGGATCGTGCAAAATTTTGGTTCTCATCTTTACCACAAAATAGTATCGATTCTTGGGATAGGTGTAAAGATGCTTTTATTACCAAGTATTTTCCTACCACAAAAATTATTTCTCTTAGAAATAAAATTTTGAATTTTAAGCAACTTGACCATGAACAAGTTGCCCAATCTTGGGAGAGGATGAAATTAATGATAAGAAATTGCCCTACTCATGGTTTAAATTTATGGATGATCATACAAATTTTTTATGCGGGATTGAATTTTGTTTCTAGAAATCTTTTAGATTCCGCCGCGGGTGGTACTTTTATGGAAATTACTTTGGGAGAAGCTACTAAATTGCTTGATAATATTATGGCAAATTATTCACAATGGCATACTGAAAGAACTCCTACTAGTAAAAAGGTGAATTCGGTTGAAGAAATTAGTACTTTGAGTGATAAAGTTGATGCGCTTATGAAATTGGTTGCTAGTAAAAATGCTCATATTGATCCTAATGATGTGCCTTTGTCCACTTTGATTGAGCAAAATAATGATCCCGTAGATGTGAACTTTGTCTCGTGAAACAATTTTAATAATAATGCTTATAGAGGTAATTTCAACGCTAGACCGTTTCCTGGATATTCCTCTAATAATTATGGCAATCCTTATGGTAATTCTTATAATAATAATAATAGGATACCCTCTGATCTTGAAAGTAATATTAAAGAATTTATTAATGCTCAAAAAGTTTTCAACACTACGATAGAAGAAAAATTGAGTAAACTTGATGATATGTCTAGGAGCATTGATAGAATTATTCATGATGTGGAAAATCTTAAGACTAAAATTTTGCCACCCAAAATTGATATTAGTGAATCAATTAAAGCTTTATATGTCTCCATGGATGAGAGTAAGAAAAGAGCCGCTATGCTAAAAGCTAAACGAGAATTTTTAGAAAAAGCGATTCCTCCCGGTTTCTATCGTAGTAATGATGAGGATATTAAAATGATTGGTGTTTCATCTATTTATTCTTTGTTTAGCAATATAAAACTTGATGAAAAGGGTACTAAAGAAGAGTCAACTTTAGCTAGTAGGTGTTCCCATAATTCGGAGGGTGAAAATCTTAATGATTTTTTTTGCTAAAAGTGGGTTTGGAGAGGTAAAAACTTTAAATAGCGATGTGCCCACTCTCTTGGATTACAAAGATTTTAATTATTATAATTGTTCTTTGATTGAGTGCATTTCTTTGTTACAATCCATGTTAAATTCACCCAGCGCTTATGAGCAAAACAAGTCTTTTACTAAACACATCGTAGAAGCAATGATGAAAGCATTAGAAGAAAAGCTAGAATTAGAGATTTCAATTCCTAGAAAATTATATGATGAATGGGAACCCACCATTAGAGTTAAAATAAAAAATTATGAGTGCAATGCTTTATGTGATTTGGGTGCTAGCGTTTCCACAATTCCAAAATCTCTATGTGATGTGCTAGGTTTTACCAATATAGATGAATGTTCTCTTAATTTGCATCTTGCGGATTCTACTATTAATAAACCAATGGGTAGAATTAATGATGTTCTTATTCTTGCAAATAGAAATTATGTGCCCGTTGATTTTATTGTTCTTGATGTTGAATGCAATTCTTCTTGCCCCATAATACTTGGTAGACCGTTCTTACGAACTATAGGTGCCATTATTGATATGAAAGAAGGGAATATAAAATTTCAGTTTCCACTAAAAAAGGGTATGGAGCATTTCCCTAGGAAAAGAATTAAAGCACCATATAAATCAATTATGAGGGCCACTTATGGAATCAACTTGAAAGATGACAATACTTGAAACAATGCATTATGCCTAGCTAGGGGCATAAAACAATAGCGCTTGTTGGGAGGCAACCCAATGAATAAATTAAATTTTTTCTGTTATTGTGTGTTTTCACAATTATTCTACTGGTATGATTGTGTTTTTGTGTTCTTAATTAGTGTTTGTGCCAAGTAAAGCCTTTAGGATGATTTGGAAGATAGTATAATTGATGCTGTTTGAAAAACAGAAAGTTTTGCGTCCAGTGACCGAATTTTGTTTCTGTACAGGACCATCAGAAAAATCTGAAATTTTTACACAGTATTGGTATATGAATTGCACACGTTTTCCTAATTTTTCAGAATTTTTGGAGTTACAGAAGTATGGCTTTTAAATGTATTTCTACAGACTGTTCTGTTTTTGACAGATTCTGTTTTTGATGCACTACTTGCTTGTTTTGATGAATCTATGGATTGTATCGGGGGGTATAAGCCATGGTGAAGTTAGAGTACAGTAGGTATAACGCAAAAATAAAATATGAATGGGTTTGCAACAGTACTTAAAGTAGTGATTTATTTTGTTATACTAACGGATCTCACGAAGGTTTTGTTGAGTTTTGTGTGATTGAAGTTTTCAAGTTTTGGGTGAGATCACGATGGATGAAGGAATAAGGAGTAGTAAGAGCCTAAGCTTGGGGATGCCCGAGGCACCCCAAGGTAATATTCTAGGAAGACTCAAGCTTCTAAGCTTGGGGATGCCCCGGAAGGCATCCCCTCTTTCTTCTACCAACCATCGGTAATTTTACTTAGAGCTATATTTTTATTCGTCACATGATATGTGTTTTGCTTGGAGCGTCTTGTATATTACGAGTCTTTGCTTTGTTTGCTTTTTAGTTTGTCACAATCATCCTTGCTGAACACACCTACCTTGAGAGAGCCACACGTTTATTATCATTTGTTAGAATACTCTATGTGATTCACTTAAATTTTTTGAGCTAGGCAGTTGCTCTAGTGCTTACCTTAAATCTTTTTGAGCACGGTGGTGGCTAAATTTTGAAGCAATGAACTCTCATGCTTCACTTATATTATTTTGAGAGTTGATTGAAATTTTGAAGAAATAAATTCTCATGCTTCATTATATTATTTTGAGAATTGATAAGATTGAAATTTTGAAGAAATATTTGCACTCTCATGCTTCACTTAAATCTTTTTGAGAGTTGATGATAATAACGGTAATTTGCGCAAGATATGAATTTGATCCCAAAGCGATGAATATCCAAGAGGGATATAAATAAAAACTTTCATATAGATCATTGGATATGATATGTGTGATTCCTTGCAATAGTTTTGCGATATGGAAATGATAATATGTGAGTCATGTTAGTGAGTAATTGTGATTTAGTAAAAATATTAGTGTTAAGGTTTGTGATTCCCTATGCATGCACATTGAGTCAATAGTTATGCAAAGAAATTATATCCTACTTATGGTGCATTATTCGGTGTTAGTTATGTTCAATGCATGTTTATGCCCGTTTTCGTTTTTTGGTTGGTTGCTTCTCAATCTATTTGCTAGCCTTCATTTGTAATAAGCGGAAATACTGCTTGTGCATCCAAACTCCTTAAACCCAAGTTGTGCCAAATGAGTCCACTATACCTACCTATATGCGGTATTTCAATGCCGTTCTAAGTAAATTTGCGTGTGCCAACTCTAATTTTCAAAATAATTTTTCCATTTTGTGTGTCCGTACCGCTCATGAAGCGGCAGGGGATGGCCATTATTTTTCATGCTAGGTGTGTTATTCTCACAATGAGTGTTTATTCACTTGTCATTTCACGAGAGAGTGACTGGTAATAGGGATGCCCAGTCCCACAATGAATCAAAAATTAATAACAACAAAATTCCTTGGAAAGTGTTGGTATGGAGGGCACCCGTGGATACAGCTAGCCATGGATTGTGAAAGAAATGGTGGAAAGGAAATAAACTTTACTTTCTGTTTGGGAACCGCCTATGATATGTCTAGCATGGAAAATATTGGGAATTCTCGATCGTTTTCGTTGACAGGAAAAGCATGCCTCTCAAAATATTTTTATCTCTCTAATTTAAGCTTTGAGCTCTGGCACATTTGACAAATCTCTGCTTCCCTCTATGAAGGGCCTATCTATTTACTTTTATGCAATTTTTATTTTATTTGAGTCTCCATCTTCTCTTACAAAAGCACCAACTAGAGAGCACTATTGTCATACTTGTGCATTGGATGTAACTAATATTTGAGTGTGTTTCATGAATGGGTCAATGATTGAGCATAATGGGCTAGGGATAACTTTCTTTAGCGTTGATATTTTGAAAGACATGGTTGTAGGGTAACGCAGCAGAAAACAAAAAAATTCCGACCTACGTACCAGCCCAGGATCACTATGGAGACTGCATACAAGGTTTGATCTGTTTCGTTACCGACTCGTAGCGCAGCGGAAGTAGAGTCGATGACGATCGGCGGTGCAGATCCCCGCAGCTAGGATTTACAACCTCCCAACCGCGAGGATGTATACCCTCATCCGCCCCCGGACAGCCCTCCGGGAGGCGGTCGGACAGTCCCCCGGACGGTGTCACGGACAGCCCTTCGGGAGGACCATCGAAAACCGGACAGTCACTCGGACAGCCCTTCGGGAGGACCATCGAAACTCGGACAGTCACTCGGACAGCCCTTCGGGAGGCACTCTCGAACTAAGACCGAAACTACGATCTCTCTACAGAGTTGCACACATACGGTGTCTTCTATCCGGCAGGGCTTCGCCGTCCAGAACTAGTTCCCACCGGAACCCAGACAGCCTTTCGGCTCTACGAAACTATTTCGCTGGGAGGGAGAGAGAGAGCCAGATCATGCATGGCATTTGTATGTGAGAGAAAGGATGGAGAGATGGCAGCCATCTCACCTCCTATTTATAGGAAAACCAAGGGGTAGGGTGGTTTTACAAGAAAACCCAAAACCCACATGAAATGGAGTCCTTCCCAAGGACCTAAAGGTGAAGACATGGAACAAGGTGGGGCTCCATGAAGGAGTCCACCATGTGGCCGGCCACACCCCCATGAGGGGCCCAAAAAGTGGCTCCTATCCATCCATGTCATCCCCAAGATCTTTTGGAGCAAAGCTCCAAAAGGTGGCTTTCCATAAAGTAATCCAAAAAGCACTTTCACTATTCACGACAACATTTTTCAGTGTCCAGTCGAACTGAAAATATTTATGTGGGCTTAGAACATTTCCAGTACCCACCAAAATAATTTTCAACGCGAGCCGGAACAATTCCGGTTTAGTGATTTTCATCTGCGAAAAGCATCTGAAGCGGTTTCGGCAGCTCCAGAACATTTCCGGTTTTCATTCCGGAAAATTCCAGAAAGTTTCCAGAATGATTCTGGCACCCTCCAAGAATTATCAGGCATGTGCCGAAACCATTTTGACTTTATGGAATACCCTGAAACAACTTTTCAGTTTCACCGGAACTATTCCGATATCCTCTCCGGAACGTTTCCGTTTCGTCCGAAACTTTTTTGGTGATTTTCTCTCAGACTCCCTGTCTAGGATTCAGCGGATAGATGACCCTTAAGCGTGTGACCCTATAGGTTCGGTGAAGTATAGACATGACCCGAAACCCCTTCCGATCAATGATCAACATCGGAGCCGTGGACACCCATATTGACCCCTCTACCCACACGAATGAATATTCGAGTGAACCTCCAGTTGCCGTGTGCTATTCCTGTTGCTTCGCGATATGTTACAAATACCCGAGGTGAGACATGTTGGCATCCCCGTGGATCAACATCTTGTCCACTATGCCAGTTACCTCGTTACCGGTATTGTTCTCTTTTCTCGTTCCCGTGTTCCGGCATCCCCGTGATCAAATCACAAAGTGTCTGGCCAGACGATGATGGATACCGTAACACCAAGAGGGCCCAGAGATATCTCTCCATCGTCGGAGGAGCAAATCCCAATCTTGAGCTATCAAGTTACTTGACATACTTTTCCATGAACCCGTAAGCCGCCGTAATAGCCACCCATTTACGGATGACGTTTAACAAACCCCAAAGTTCATGAAGCAAGCATGAAGAAACTCGATACTCTCATGGTCCAAGGAATCATGCAAACGTTAACCATCTCTGTGTTATTAACCATTAACTTATGACGAATGTATCTCATAGCATAACATCAATACGGGTCGATTCAACACAAATGTTCTTCCAACATTGTGCCCTCAAAATTGCTGGCATAGACATGCCCATGATCAGGAAAACAGAACCATCATGCAACACTTGAGCTAGTCTTAGAGGCCAGACTAGGAATACATTTTACCGTTTATTATTCCACACGTGCATATGAGTCTTCCTCCGAGCCTCGTGGTTATTGTAGACTCGAGAACCATAGCAGTTATAGCATGGAACATAAACCTAATTATGAACAGGGAGATAATCAATAACATTTATTATTGCCTCTAGGGCATATCTCCTACAGACTCCCACTTGCACTAGAGTCAATAATCTAGTCAATGCTAATGCACTTTACACCTATGGCATACTGGTGTAAAATATGCTTCGCATGTGGTATAGCCTGATGTCCAACGGATCTGACGACTTCAGCTCCGTGTGTAACTTTGCATATCCTCGCGTTTTCACGCTTTCACAAAATTCATATTTTGTGTGGACTTGGCTTTGCATATGTGTGAATCATTGGTCGAAACCTGATTCCTCAGACTGAGCTATGGAGCAACTATCTGCAATAGTGTCCCATAGACCAAAGCCATCTTGGAACCATACTAAGTTCATGAATGAACTATATGATTCAACAACTTCTTTGTCGCTTCTAAAGCGTCAACTTTCTTAGCCTTTGTTATAGAATTCGCCACAGTATCTTGTTTGGAACAATTTCCAACTACCGTGCCACCATATTGTGTATTACACAAAACCCTTAACTTTAAATCGAAAATCGCATGGAGCATTGATGAAGACTGTATCGATGTAATTACTTACAACGAGCACTTCATAATCTCTGCTTGCAAGAAAACATGTCATCACTACTACTCTAGTACTCAATGACATCTTTCACTGTTGTCCTATGATCAGTGCTTTGATCACTTTGGTATCCATACTCGCAACAACTTTTGGAGTATCGGACATATCTGGTTGTTTTACATACCATGGAATACATGATTAATCCAAACACAAGAGTGTGTGGAATCTCCATCATGTATTTTACTCATCAGTGTTTTGAGACACCGAGTCTTGCAAAACTCTTTCCATGTGACTTCGGCAAGAATCACTCCTTGGCGTTTTAAATGCTAAAAGGTTTTAGCACCTTGTCAATATGTATTCATTGCTTAGCCCCATTAGGTAAATCTATCTCCATAGATCATCATGCCTAATATTGAGGCTATTTAGCCTAAGTACTTCATCGAAAAACTATTTTCAAACGAAGTAATAATTCGGGTCAAGAAATTTTATTTCCAATTAACAATGTGTCAAGCACACAAGGTTTTTAGAAATATTATTATGCTCCCACTTACTTTCTTGAATCACAAGCATCTTCGTTACCCATTTGATGAAGTCAAACCCCTTTGACCATTCCATCAAAAACGAAGATTCCAACTCCACTTTGCTCTCTTCTGTCCATCGCTGGAACTCTGAAGTTTGCATACTTACTAGCATCCTCTGGATTGACAAATTACTTTGGACTGTATCACATACACGTCCTAGGTTTCATTTCCATCAGATGGAAATCCTTTTGTCATCCATGTTTCATATCTCATGATTGAAATATGTATTAATTGCTAGTTCAACCCGAACCGACTTCAAGCATCGCTACGGTGAGACAATCTCATCGTAGTCAACTCCTTGAACTTGTTAATGCAACAAGTCGAGCTTTATGGATAAAACATTTTATCCGTATCAGTTTTTAGTTCCATAAATATTCGTTAGACTCTAAGTCTTCCGAAAGGTGTATCAAGATTTTAATCTCGAATCACATATATGGAAACTATCTCGGATTGTATTGGCATTTAGCCAATTCCGGAGTCAGGGCCCATCAACGCTTCCTTGTGTATTGTAGGTATACTGTTGTCTAACAACAATATCTCGTTTGCGCACCTGATAGGTTTGCACGAGCTTTGCCTACGTGGTTCAGCTGCAAGTTCGACCAAAGTCCATACATTTTATTGTAGAGACTTCCGTATCAGTCGCAGTAGGAAACTCCGGAATCACTTCCAAGGTTTCTTTCCTTTGATCTGATGACGAAGATACTGGTTATCTCGTCGAGTTGCACTATCCTCCCACTCACCTTTTGTAAGAACTATTCTCTTTAAAACCATACCGTTTTGTGGCAAAAATCCTTTGCCTCGGTATAGTGGTGGGGGAATACCCAATGACTTGGGATAACCTACAAAGTAGCACTTGTCTGATTTGGAATAGGTTTGTAACCTTTTACACAAGCCCCATATTCCAAATGTTAAGAAAAGATATAACATGGTTGGGCGTACCACACCATGGCGTCATTTCAACAGACCTGATGGAGCTCTTTTCAGTGTAAAAGCCACAGTCTCTAAAGCATCACTCTATAAAAGGGATAATGGCAAATTTATTTATGTCATCTTTGATCTTACCATGTCATAAATGGTTCGATTACATCTTCACGGACTTTTCACTTGCAGTGGTGTTCCGGGAGGTGCAAGTTATGAAACCCCTTTCATAACTCATCACACATTCGCTAAACTTGTAACTCAAATATTCCTTTCTGCAATCGAATTGTAGAAACATAATTTTCTTGTTACAATAACTTCTACTTCATTTTTGAAAACCTTATGAATGAATTCAAAAGATCCAGACTTACGTCTCAACAAGTAAATATCCATATATCTACTTGAGTCATTTCTGAAGATAGATAAATCCACTACTTGCAACAACATTTATTGGACTACACACATCATAATGTATGATCACCAATATGTTCTTTGCTCGTTCCTTATGGCCTGTGAACGGTATTTCAGTCACTTCACTTTTCAGAGGAAAGTTGCAAGTGTCAGATGATTCAAAATCAAATGAGTTCAAAATCCATCATAATGGAATTTTCCATGCGGGTTTCTCTCATGTGACTAAATGCAGTGCCACACTTGTGTGGTATTCTTTTAGTCTTACGACTTTTAGCGTCAGTGTTATGGATGTATCATATTTCCATCAATATTCATAACATACATCCCATCTAGGATGGAAGCATGGCCCTTCATGTTATTCATAATACTAAACAACAATTGTTGTTTTTATGAACAACTCTTTTGCAACAAACATTGTGCAATGGGCTAGAGTGTATGAAACTCTAAAATGAATTATGAAATTAAACTCAGAGGTAATGTATTATTATCAATATTCATAACATACGTCTCATTCATAATGAAAGTATGGCCCTTATGTTATTCATAACACCGAACATCAAAAGTTCTCTTATGAACAACCTTCTTGCAAGATACCTTATGCAAAGGGCTAGAGTGTGAAACTCTAAAATGAATTATGAAAGTAAATACATAGGGAATACACCGATGGAAGGCATAGTAACATTTACTATGTTCCCTGCGTGTATCTAAACCTCATCCCTGGCTAGTCTTTCAGGCCACAGTAGTTCTTTCATCGAGTTGCAACAGAATGCAATCGAGCGGGTATCTTTGTGATTAACTCACAATACCCAAGAATTAGTGATTAACATGTTTAACCATAATTCCCAAGAACTATATCTTTGACCAGCCTTCTATACATCAAAAACTTGTATGACATTCATACATGAGCTGGATCTTCCAGTCTTCTTTCCTTTTGCCATTATACTTCTAACAGTTTAACTTTTAGTATTTCTCCTACTCTCAGAAGAAGCATTCAACTTAAGAGTGGCGTTAGCCCCGGACTTCCTAGGCGTGAAATTCTCACTAACACCCTTCGGACACTTCCTTTCTCTTTAAGTTGTTGTTTTATTCACCTTTCATCATATGACAGGCGTTCTCCTGGATCCCTCTCTTATCAATCTAATGCATAGTAAACTCCTTTACTAATAGTTTGCAAACAAACATTGCTTTGGATATCTCATATCTTTTAGCCTTTGTCTGTCTCTGAAAATGATTTTCAGATTCCATGAATATCATATAACTATCCAAACTTTCGAAGTTCGGGTCTCATGGAAGCAAACATATTGCACTTTGACTGAAAAGGAATTCTAGCTTTTGGATCGAAGGACGAGAGTCACATGATCCATAGTATTAGCGGGAGAATACCGAAAGCATGCGACAGGACAAAGTCCTTCTCGGCACTCTTGAGGACAATCCTCACATTACGTTACCAACCGTAAAGTTTTAACCAGATATTTAACAGCTATTCAATTTTAATAGGGAAGGTGGAAACGCGAGCCATTATTCTACAACTATTATGCAAACCACACTTAGACAGTGTTCAAAATTAATTGCACTGAGAATTAAACAAGTTAATTCTACAGTGCGCTCCCACTCAAATCAATATCTCTCATAATTGATTGTGAGTGATACAAGATCCACATATCAATTCAACGCCATTGATGTGGACATCACTGATGACGAGAATTTCAATTGGTGGGCAAACATGCCGATCACATCTCTATGTGACTCCTGTTCATCTTTCGATGGGCGTGTTCCGAGCTCAGGACGATCAAGCCAGAACGTCAAGACAACCAAGTGATCTCGCTGCGAGGTCTGACCTCACCCGCCTCACACTTCTCTAATCGTTCGTACCCATGTGGACATGGCGCACCCCGAAAAGTTAGGTGCCGTGACGGTGCTACACTTGGGAGAACACTAACTACTTGATATTTTTGTGAGAGATCACCCTAATAAAAGCGACTACCGCGCAATCAAGAAGGGTGCATCATAAGGGATAAACATCTCAGGCAATTCATAATAGCATGATATGGTATAGCCCTTTCTGACGGAGAAGTCTTTCATTTCTTCGTCTTCGGCATTCGCGTCGGTGTTCACCTTCGCGAAGATTGCCACCACCTTGTCGATGCTCCAAATAATATTGCTATCTCTATAGCTAATAAAATAAGTGCATTATATAAGGTTGACACGCAGGTCATTAAAGTGCAATCATATGGCTCCAGCCATCATGCCGAATCATGACACGCAGGTCATGTTAATCAATTTACATCATATAGTCATCTCATACATAATCAAAATTATTATGAACACTGCTATACCACATCACATGCACATGCAAACCATCCTGCAAAACCAAGTTAGACGCCTCTAATCGGTTCATGAAATTTTTTATTTTTCGTGGCTTCTAAGGTTTCGAAACAAACCGAAGCTACCAACGTCCATCATCAAGTATGATAATTCAAGTTGCTAGATTAACTTTCCAGGGTGTATGAAACATGAGATAATAAAATCTCGAGCCCCATACTAAACTTCGTCATACGCGTGACCCCCGTGCAGATCATATCTGCATTGCCCTTTCGTCTGCGAAACATCCATCTTTCTCAACTATGGTGGAACCCAAAGAACTGTTAGCATACTCAGGAGCAGCATGAAAGGATCGCAGATTGCCAGAACTTTGTGATATTCCACCATGCCGTCAAGATCAGGACTATGCAAATTCCAGGGAAGCAACAAGAACATCGGGTAACAGATTTTATCTGCTACCCGCACAAATAATTTTCAGCAATAGATCTCATCTACTACCTAATTATATTGTGCAACACCCATACATCTCTATGTATTCTAGATCGCAACCTGCATCTACGCATAGCACGGCTCTTGATGCCACTGTAGGGTAACGCAGCAGAAAACAAAAAATTTCCGACCTACGTACCAGCCCAGGATCACTATGGAGACTGCATACAAGGTTTGATCTGTTTCGTTACCGACTCGTAGCGCAGCGGAAGTAGAGTCGATGACGATCGGCGGTGCAGATCCCCGCAGCTAGGATTTACAACCTCCCAACCGCGAGGATGTATACCCTCATCCGCCCCCGGACAGCCCTCCGGGAGGCGGTCGGACAGTCCCCCGAACGGTGTCACAGACAGCCCTTCGGGAGGACCATCGAAAACCGGACAGTCACTCGGACAGCCCTTCGGGAGGACCATCGAAACTCGGACAGTCACTCGGACAGCCCTTCGGGAGGCACTCTCGAACTAAGACCGAAACTACGATCTCTCTACAGAGTTGCACACATACGGTGTCTTCTATCCGGCAGGGCTTCGCCGTCCAGAACTAGTTCCCACCGGAACCCAGACAGCCTTTCGGCTCTACGAAACTATTTCGCTGGGAGGGAGAGAGAGAGCCAGATCATGCATGGCATTTTTATGTGAGAGCAAGGATGGAGAGATGGCAGCCATCTCACCTCCTATTTATAGGAAAACCAAGGGGTAGGGTGGTTTTACAAGAAAACCCAAAACCCACATGAAATGGAGTCCTTCCCAAGGACCTAAAGGTGAAGCCATGGAACAAGGTGGGGCTCCATGAAGGAGTCCACCATGTGGCCGGCCACACCCCCATGAGGGGCCCAAAAAGTGGCTCCTATCCATCCATGTCATCCCCAAGATCTTTTGGAGCAAAGCCCCAAAAGGTGGCTTTCCATAAAGTAATCCAAAAAGCACTTTCACTATTCACGACGACATTTTTCAGCGTCCGGTCGAACTGAAAATATTTATGTGGGCTTAGAACATTTCCAGTACCCACCAAAATAATTTTCAATGCGAGCCGGAACAATTCCGGTTTAGTGATTTTCATCTGCGAAAAGCATCTGAAGCGGTTTCGGCAGCTCCGGAACATTTCCGGTTTTCATTCCGGAAAATTCCAGAAAGTTTCCAGAATGATTCTGGCACCCTCCAAGAATTATCAGGCATGTGCCGAAACCATTTTGACTTTATGGAATACCCTGAAACAACTTTTCAGTTTCACCGGAACTATTCCGATATCCTCTCCGGAACGTTTCCGTTTCGTCCAAAACTTTTTTGGTGATTTTCTCTCAGACTCCCTGTCTAGGATTCAGCAGATAGATGACCCTTAAGCGTGTGACCCTATAGGTTCGGTGAAGTATAGACATGACCCGAAACCCCTTCCGATCAATGATCAACATCGGAGCCGTGGACACCCATATTGACCCCTCTACCCACACGAATGAATATTCGAGTGAACCTCCAGTTGCCGTGTGCTATTCCTGTTGCTTCGCGATATGTTACAAATACCCGAGGTGAGACATGTTGGCATCCCCGTGGATCAACATCTTGTCCACTATGCCAGTTACCTCGTTACCGGTATTGTTCTCTTTTCTCGTTCCCGTGTTCCAGCATCCCCGTGATCAAATCACAAAGTGTCTGGCCAGACGATGATGGATACCGTAACACCGAAAGGGCCCAGAGATATCTCTCCATCGTCGGAGGAGCAAATCCCAATCTTGAGCTATCAAGTTACTTGACATACTTTTCCATGAACCCGTAAGCCGCCGTAGTAGCCACCCATTTACGGATGACGTTTAACAAACCACAAAGTTCATGAAGCAAGCATGAAGAAACTCGATACTCTCATGGTCTAAGGAATCATGCAAACGTTAACCATCTCTGTGTTATTAACCATTAACTTATGACGAATGTATCTCATAGCATAACATCAATACGGGTCGATTCAACACAAATGTTCTTCCAACATTGTGCCCTCAAAATTGCTGGCATAGACATGCCCATGATCAGGAAAACAGAACCATCATGCAACACTTGAGCAAGTCTTAGAGGCCAGACTAGGAATACATTTTACCGTTTATTATTCCACACGTGCATATGAGTCTTCCTCCGAGCCTCGTGATTATTGTAGACTCGAGAACCATAGCAGTTATAGCATGGAACATAAACCTAATTATGAACAGGGAGATAATCAATAACATTTATTATTGCCTCTAGGGCATATCTCCTACAATGGTTGCTTGTTAGCATGCTTGAGTATTTATATCTTCATGTCAAATTATAGACTATTGCTTTGAATCATTCAAGTCCAATGTCCATGCTATAAAAGAAAAGAATATGTGATGAATATGATAGGCAGCATTCCACATCAAAAATTCTGTTTTTATCATTTACCTACTCGAGGACGAGCAGGAATTAAGCTTGGGGATGCTGATACGTCTCCAACGTATCTATAATTTTTAATTGTTCCATGCTGTTATATTATCAATCTTGGATGTTTTTATATACATTTACAGCAATTATATATTATTTTTGGAGACTAACCTATTAACCTAGTGCCCAGTACAAGTTGCTGTTTTCTGCCCTATTTTTGTTTTACAGAATATCAGTACCAAACGAAGTCCAAATGCCACGAAACTTTTTGGAGATTTTTTCTGGACAAGATAAACACTAGAAGCTTCGGGAGGAGGCCAGAAGCCCCAGGGGCTGCCCACGAGGCACCAGGGCGCGCCTGGGGGGGGGGGGGGGGGGGGCAGGCGCGCCCTCGTACCTCATGGGGCCCACAGAGCTCCGTTTGACCTAATTCTCCACTATAAATTCCCAAAAACTCAGAAACCCTCAGAAGAGTCCATGCAATTCTTTTTCCGCCGCCGCAAGTTTCTGTTCTCGAGAGATCCCATCTGGAGGCCTTCTCCGGTACTCCGCCGGAGGGGGAATCGGTCACGGAGGGGCTCTACATCAACCTTGCTGCCCTTTCGATGATGCGTGAGTAGTTTACCACAGACCTTCGGGTCCATAGTTAGTAGCTAGATGGATTCTTCTCTCTTTTTGATCTTCAATACAATGTTCTCCTCGATGTTCTTGGAGTTCTATCCGATGTAATCACTTTTTGCGGTGTGTTTGTTGGGATCCGATGAATTGTGAGTTTATGATCAGATTATCCATGAATATTATTTGAGTCTTCTCTGATCTCTTTTATGCATGATTATTATAGCTTCGTATTTCTTCTCTGATCTATTGATTTTGTTTGGCCAACTAGATTGATTTATCTTGCCATGGGAAGAGGTGCTTTGTAATGGGTTCGATCTTGCGGTGCTCAATCCCACTGACAGAAAGGGACATGACACGTATGTATCGTTGCTATTAAGGGTAAAAAGATGGGGTTTATTCATACGTGAGTTTATCTTGTCTACATCATGTCATCGTTCTTAAGGCGTTACTCCGTTCTTTATGGACTTAATACACTAGATGCATGCTGGATAGCGGTCGATGTGTGGAGTAATAGTAGTAGATGCAGGCAGGAGTCGGTCTACTTATCTCGGACATGATGCCTATATACATGATCATTGCCTTGGATATCGTCATGATTATTTGATTTTCTATCAATTGCCCAACAGTAATTTGTCTACCCATCGTATGCTATTTTCTCGAGAGAAGCCTCTAGTGAAAACTATGGCCCCCGGGTCTATCTAAATCATATTACTAAAACCCTAAAAATATTGCTACCATTTTCTTTTATTTATTTTGTATTTTTGTTTCAATCTATCTATCTATCACATACAATTTAATCTTGCAATTGACCGCCGAGGGATTGACAACCCCTCGTTTGCGTTGGGTGCAAGGATTTATTGTTTGTGTGCTGGTACTGCTAACGAGGTGTTGCGTGATTCTCCTACTGGTTCGATAACCTTGGTTTCATAACTGAGGGAAATACTTATCTCTACTGTGCTGCATCATCCCTTCTTCTTCGGGGAAAGTACCAACGCAAGCTACAAGTAGCAAGGATGACGAGGAAGCTCCTGTTAGGAGCAAGAGACAGAGGACTGCAAAGTCCTTTGGTGATGATTTGCTCGTGTACCTCGTGGATGATGACACTCCCAGTACCATTTCAGAAGCCTATGCATCACCAGATGCTGACTACTGGAAGGATGCGGTCCGTAGCGAGATGGATTCCATCTTGGCTAACGGGACATGGGAGATCACTGATCGTCCTTATGGTTGCCAACCATTGGGATGTAAGTGGGTGTTCAAAAAGGAGCTTAGGCCCGATGGTACTGTTGAGAAGTACAAGGCTAGCCTTGTGGCCAAGGGTTATACCCAGAAAGAGGAAGAAGATTTCTTCGTTACTTACTCACATGTGGCTAGACTAACAACCATCCGAGTGTTACTCGCATTGGTTGCCTCGCATGATCTTCTCGTCTATCAGATGGATGTTAAGACGGCTTTCCTTAACGGTGAGCTAGACGAGGAAATTTACATGCAACAGCCAGATGGTTTGTAGTAAATGGTCAGGAAAGAAAGGTGTGCAAGCTATTGAAATCTTTGTATGGCTTGAAACAAGCGCCTATGGCATGAGAAGTTCAATACAACTCTGACATCTGCTGGCTTTGTTGTTAACGAAGCTGACAAATGTGTATACTATCGCTATGGTGGGGGCGAAGGAGTTATACTGTGTCTGTATGTCGATGACATACTGATATTTGGGACCCACCTCAAAGTCATTAAGGAGGTCAAGGCTTTTCTATCACATAACTTTGAGATGAAAGACCTGGGCGTGGCTGATGTTATCTTGAACATTAAGCTACTGAGAGATACTGAGGGTGAGATTACACTTTTGCAATCCCACTATGTTGAGAAGATTTTGAGCCATTTTGGATATTCGGACTGCAAACCTTCTGCAACACCATATGATCCTAGCGTGCGGATTCGAAAGTTCGAAGGCACGGCTGTTGATCAATTGAGATATTCTCAAGTGGTTGGTTCACTGATGTACCTAGCTTGTGCTACTCGGCCTGGCATATCATTTGTTGTGTGCAAACTGAGCCGGTTTGTTTCCAATCCGGGATTTGCGCACTGGCATGTTGTTGAGCGAGTCATGCGTTATTTGCAAGGTACTATGAACTATGGAATTCACTATTCTGGGTACCCGACGGTACTTGAAGGGTATAGTGATTCGAATTGGATATCTGATGCTGATGAGATGAAAGCCACAAGTGGGTATGTCTTCACACTTGGTGGTGGTGTTGTTTCCTGGAAGTCTTGCAAGCAGACAATCTTAACAAGATCGACTATGGAAGCAGAACTCACAGCATTAGATACATCATGCGTCGAAGCAGAATGGCTTCGAGAGCTTTTGATGGATTTTCCAGTGGTTGATAAGCCAGTCCCGGCTATCCTTATGAACCGTGACAATCAAACTGTGATTGCCAAGGCTAAGAGTTCAAGACAACCTGAAATCCACAAAGCACATAAGAAGAAGATTGAAATCTATCAGAAAATCAAGAAACTCCGGAGTGATAGCGTTGGATTATATCCAGACTGCTAAAAATCTGGCAGACCCTTTTACGAAAGGGCTATCACGGATTGTGATAGAAAATGCATCGAGGGAGATGGGCATGAGACCCACGTAAGTTGCCATGGGGGTAACCCAACCTATGTGATCGGAGTTCCCGTGAATTAGGACCTGGGAAAACAATCCAGCGGTCAACTGAGGAGAATATCCTTACTAAACCCACTCCGTTGGAGATGCAATACTCTCGTAAACTGTAAGGCAGGCAGACTTTTATCTTAATGTGTTCCAAAGCTTTTGTAAGCAAGATGCTATCCTACAGAGCATTCTTTGGAGGAACACACCTATGTGAGCCCGACTGCTGGTCATAGTCTATGAGATTAGGTAATCTCTAGGAAGCTCATGAACAGGACATGAGTGTGACTAATATGCTCCACCCGTGGGATTTGCCTTCGGCCGCCACGTATCCGCTGACAATAAGCGAAACTTCTGCACGCTAAACTGACAATTCAAGGCATAGTCCATTCTTCAGTAGTGAAGAAGTCTAATCCTGTTCTCTAGGTGGAAGTTCAACTTAGCAGTCTCCACTGAAAAATCTGGTATATCAAACATTATTTGGAACAGTTGACAAACTTATGTGACTCGAGATCTGGTGGGGGATTATTGGATTATGGATGGGCTTAGGCCCATATAAGACAATAATCCCTGGTTAATCTCTAAGGCCCATTTCAGTGCATGGCAACTGGTGGGAAGTTTAGTACCATACTCCTACAGTAAGAAGAGTGAGACCCCTTTATAAGGGTTGCTCTACCACATGCCATTGGGAGCTTGGGAATAGGAGCTGTACACACACGCTCCTCCTCCTCCGCCGCCCGCCTCGCCACGCCTCGCCTCGTCACGACGCGCGCGCGCGTGCTGCGGGTTGTGGGAATGAGCCGAGCCAAGCCTTATTTTTGTCGGTTAGGAATGGTTAATTAATTGTTAATTAATTGTTAATTAATTAATGAGTCGCTAACGGAAGTGCCACTGTCCAAGACGTTGGACCATGGGTTGTTCGCGGACTCGGTCGTGGGCCTAGCCCAGGCCCATCAACCTAACGGCCTATATAAGGAGGCGCTGGCCTGTGGAGTGAACCCTAACTCAGTTCACTCACTCCCTCCTGCACAACCCTAGCCGTCATCTACTGTTCCTCTCAGTGTGCTGCTTCCGGCGATCCCATCCCGACGACCGTGTGCACGGTTGGTCGGGAGAGCAGGTGCCTCCAGAACCCTGTCGTTCGAGATCCTGCCCGGGAGAACGGCAATAAGGTTTTTGGGGAGCGTCTCGACGCGATTGCTCCCGATCCGTCCCCATCTCCATCGTCTTCGTCCTCCTCTGCTTCCAGTACTTCCCCTGCATCGACCCCATGTCGAACGACGCCGCCGCCGCCGCCGCCAAGAAGAAGGCCATGGACGACGCCGAGGCTGCTGCTGCCGCCGCCGCGTTGGCTTGGCCAACCGGAAGGTATGATCTGTTCATCCCTCACTTATCCGTTTATGTGCTTATTCATGTGCTAGCCGTATATGCTGTGTTTATAGATGTCTCGCTTCTATGTACTGTACGTGCTCACATGTTTAGGTATCGGTATGAGTTGCATACTGTGATTGCCATGTTTACTGTTTACTCGTGGATTAGTCTAATCGAAAGGTGCTCATATTTCCAACACTAATTACTCGCTACCCCTATGTAAAGAAATATAAGAGCATTTAGATCACTTATAAATGGAGTACCCCTTCTTCTTAATTTCAATCATTCTGATTTCTATCGTGTTTTATTTTTTGAAAAAAGTTATGATTATTTATAATCAATCATAACAGTACAGAGAATATCATATAGTTAACAAAACTACAATCAGGTCCGTGGACCACCTAGTGAGTAGCGACGACTACAAACACGGGAGAGAGCTGAAAACACGCCACCATCATCGCCCCCCCTCACCGTTGCCGAACAAACCTTGTTATGGTAGACAGTCAGGAGGTCATCATGCTAAGGTGTCACATGATCAACGCAGCAGATCAGCACCCATCGTCGATAAAGAGAGTTGTAGATCAGAAGGATCAAACCTGTAAACACACGAATGAAGACTAGATCCAAACAAATCACAGACCGGATTTCGCGAGATCCGACGGAGACACACCTTCACATGCACTCCAACGAGTAGACGCATCATCGGGACGGAATTAAACATGGGAGGCATTATTCCTACTGAGGGACATAGCCGCCGCCACATAGCCCCAACTAAGACACTTAACCTAACAAGAGTAAGAGCGGGGTACCTCCTGCCGGCATGGTGAGAGGGAGGCGAGGTCCTCCGCACCTCCATGGATCGAAGGCCATCGGAGGTGGGGCGGACTAGCGATGGCGTCCATGGGCGATGGACGAAACCTATTCGCCTAGGAGTATTTTCGTATGGAGGAGGAAAGAACGTAGCCACGTTTTGTGGTTGTCATTAGGGTTATGTGTCTTTCTTTGACAACCCATCGTTCCAAAAACCTCATCTCGTGATGTACAAGGAAACATTGTTGTAGTTGTTCGCTGATCAATATTTTGATAGTTTCTTTTCTTTTTTCCTTTGCTTATGCATATCTTCGGTCTTGTATTAATTTGCTTTTTACCGATGTGATTCTTTGTGTGTGTGTGTATGTGTGTATATGTGTCTTGGTGTTGGTTGTGTACATCATAATCATGTAGAGTCTTAATGTGTACTCTTTGTGTTTGTATCCCTTCAATGTTTCATTTTGAGTTAATAAAATTCATTCTTTATCGAGAAACAAGAAAACATCAACATTCCGTTTATATTCTACCAAGTTATTTCAATAACTAGAGACTCTAGAAGCACAATCTACAAGCTACAAAGATATTTTTTCTTTGAAAACACCTCCCATATATTAATTAATTTAAAAGTTATTACAATCATTTCTTACAACATTAGTTATGCAAGGCGGAAAACTGTTACAAAGAATACCCTCTAACCTATTATTAAACCAACGTGCGACCTCATTGGCCCTTCGATTGATTTTCTTCAGCTTAAATTCTGAAGAAGTTTAGAGATGGATAAAGCTTTCTTCTTCAGATTAACAAGGGGTGACCTGTCAAGGTTTTCATTTGTAAGGAAAGAAACCACAAAAGAGCAGCCAATCTCCAAAATAATATGTTTATGAAGAGTGATACCGATATAAAGACTGGCTAGGCACGCCCGGAGCTCTGCTTCGTCCGCACTAGTACACACGACCCAATATAATCCCGTGAAGTGATGAGGACATGGCATGCAAAATTCCTGGCAACTCCCACGCTCGCAGCGCCAACGTTCTCCACAAAACTGGAGTCAACATTGATCTTAATATAATTCAAAGGCGGCAGTTGCACACCTTAATGATACTCAGAGGAGTATTGACGGATCTTAAAACATCCCCTACTCCCTTACCTTTGACGTTAGAAGCGAACTCTGCATTGGATTAACAAAACAAAAACGACGACCATTAATTTTCCAGAAAATTAGCAGAGGCGGACATAGATTTCTCTCCCTTACCAAAAATCATACCATTCCTTAAATGGAAGCTCTCCAGAAAATGAAAATGACTTGCTCACGAACCGGAGAACTTAATTGACCCAACAAGATAAGCAACCAATCCAGCCCGGAAAACTTGAAAATATCTTTCCCCAGAATATTCCACACTTCCCTCAACGCCATACACAAAGCCCACGCCTTAGGACAAGTCACTACAACATGAAAAATACATTTATCTTCCACCCCACAGATAGAGCACATACCCGAGGTAGCCTGGTGGTGAATAACTTTATTAATCTGGACCGCGAGGCTATTAAATGCAACACGCCAAGCAAAAGTTCCGATCTTCTGAGGGACATTGGCCTTTTAAATGACATTCGAGAGCTTCCTTTCCCGCTTCACACCGCCGCTAGATTACCCATAACCCTCCTTGTTCTCCTTGAGCTTCATAGACATATTATACACATTTTTATAGAGAATATACCGTTCTTCTCATACTGCCACGCAATAAAATGACCACCCCCCAAGGATTGAATACACATCCTTAAAATCTCATCAGCATCATGTGGATAAAACAAATGTGAGATTAAATTCGCATCTCATCTCCTCGTCCCTGCGTATGAGCAAATCATATACCCACTTTATCCTGGTTCTATTTGTTTTAGCTTAATATTTTAGGCCAGAATTCCTGGGGATCCAATTATCTCTCCAAATATTTATACTATACACATCCAACACTACAGTACTTCAATGAAATTTATCATTTAACACGTGAGCATGGCCACGAATCAAATCCTAACCATGAGACGATAACCGAATAAGAGTGTAAGCCTTGCAACGATGCCTCCCACCCCATGGGCAGGTGCCATCCACCGCCTTGTCGATGTTTTCTTTTTTTGGCGGATGGTTCTTTAATATTTTGGACAATAAGAATCCTACATCCACGGATGATTTACAAATGTTTTACGAAAACTTTCATTAAATTCTCTCCTCCTCTTCCCTCTCTCTGACCCCCCCCCCCCCCCCTATGCAACCAAAAACTGCCGCCTAATTGGAATCCGTAAAATGGATCCGTAACTCTAGCATTACACTTTGAAGAATACCTTTTCATTGTTATCGATGTCATCGCGCGATCAAGAGTGGGGCCTCGGCGTAGATTTTGTGCTAGCAAAATAATCACTAGAACCATTTTTTTCTTATTATCGTTCATGCCATGTTTTTTGTTGGTGAATACCCATTTGCTGCTCTATTAATATACACCGAATAAGTGTCACTAATTATACAAAGTTGTACTAAATCAACAATATTTATTTTGAGACAGAGGGAGTATTAGTCAATTCTTAAAACTTAATGTTTCCCAGATTCGACATGTCTCATCCTAAATCTCTATTTGGAAGCACCTGAATTTGGATATAAGATATTTGGAGTACACTGTATTTTTGTTTATGAAGTTTTACGGTACTACTTATATTGCAGTGAAGTAGTCCCATGGGCATAAGAGTACTTGGCGAAATGTGGGAGGCATATGAACGCTTGTATTTACATGCCAGTGCACGATGACAACATACCATAATTGCTTAATTTGGCTCCCCATACGTCCGCGGATGTGCTCGGTCAGTGTCCAAACATGTCCGTTTTGGACACTCACTTTCCTTGCAAAACCACCACATTCCTCATATTATTCTCATATTGTCCGCTCACATGCATATGATTGATTGAGAGAAAGAGAGAGAAAAGAAAAAAGAATAAAGAAAGAGGAAAGGTGGTCCGCAGTGGGGGCAAATCTTACGTGGCACTCTGCCTGGACATCCCATATACTCCTCATATATGGATTGGATATGAGAATTTGTGAACTACCCGGACACGCTCGGACAAAATGAGAATTATGGTTGGGTTGATTTTTTATTCTCTGTTCTGTTCGAACAGTGACCGGGCTGTCCGATGGGACGTTTAAGAGCTCCAGTCGTAGATGCTCTAACATGCTGGGGGTCTATCTGCACACACGGCCAAGTGGGGAATAGTAGCAAGTCATCGCGCATGTGAAGCAAAGATCATGGAGTGGTCTTAACCCTCCAACAAAAAAGACCATGGATTGGTCAAAAAGAAAGACCATGGATTGGTCATGATCAGTTGGTCAAAACAACGACAGCAATATTTTTCTAATCATAATTCAGAATTTGGACTCCAACAACAGCCACACATTTACATGGACCGTAAATTACTCAGGCTACTCTTCTAGTCCTACGCATGAACACGATTCAGAGCGTAAGCGTGAGACGGTTACAGGCGAACGCGTCGCCGTCGGGCCGGCTGTAGGGGATGGCGCGCGCGGCGAGCCTTCCCTTGCGCTTCTGCATGAACCTTTGCAGCGACGCCTTCCTCGCCATGGGCAGGTCGCCGTTCCCTCGCGCGGCAGCGGCACGGAGCAGCTCGGCGGCCATGTCGGCCGGGACCTCGTCCAGCACCAGCACCTGCCCGCCGTAGAAGATGGTCATCTGCGCGTGCGCCAGCGCAGGACCCGCCGCGTCCTCTTCTTGCGCGGGGACTTCCGCTCCAGGCATGAGGGGGAGGACCACCGTGGCCGCCGGCCGCGTCTCCGCCGCCTTGATGCAGCGGCTGAGAACACCGCACGCTGCAGCGAACCGTCGGCTCTGAGCGCTCCCTGTCACCGCCATTCTTGTCGCATGATCACGTTGCGTTGATCGGCTGTTGCGTTGGCTGGAGGAAGGAAATTGATGGATTAGTAGGTGGTGAGATGGGTTTTGATTTATACGAATCGTGCGTGTCCTGTGGGCTGTTGCTGTCAAACGTGGGGGATTTTTTTTTTTTAGGGTTCAAACGTGGGGTACTTGGTGGGGTGTTTCTTTCTGGCAGTCTGTGGCACGAAGAACACGTGCTGGTCGACGGACAATTTGGACGTGGTGGCTGCTACTCCAGTCGAGCCGCACGTTCGGTTGTTGGGAATTGATGGAGTGGGTCCCGCTGGACTCCGTGAGGCGATCATCCGGAGAAAAATCTTATAGGACCGGGTTGTACTCTCCATCAGCTTAGACCCGGTTCACAGCATGTGCCGATTTCAGTCACAAAGCACCGGAACCTTAATTCCACTCATCATGATTCCTATCGTGTTTTATTTTTTGAGAAAGTTATGATCTATTCATAATCAATCATAACAGTATAGAGAATGGCGGATGATACCCATCATCTGACTGATCTCCCGACGTTATAAATCGCCTTGTACACCGTCCGATGCGAGGTTTCACAGTCGCTAGATTGTTTCACACACGCTGTTGGGGATATTTACCAGCATTTAGACCCGGCAGGATGTTAACCCGGCCTTAGAGCGGACTCAGCGGGTCATCTCACTGCAGGGTTAAAGATGATTGATGGGCCGGCTTGATGGGAGCCTAATAAGAAAAGCCGGCTCAGGCTTTGGGCCAGCTCAAGAAGAAGAGGGACGGCTTGAAGATTGTCTTGTAGAATAAGTAGGAAAGAGTAGGAGAAGGGTCAGGAGGACGGCCCGGACTTTCATGTAAATCTAGGGTTCCGCCTGTATATATAAAGAGGAACACCTAAGCAAAAAAGATTAAGTTGCAATCCCTCGAAAGCTAGGTTAGCGAATCCGCATCCTTATAATCGAGATCCACAGCAATATAATCAAGCAGGACGTAGGCTTTTACCTCGACCGTGAGGGGCCGAACCTGAGTAACTCCGTGTCTTCTCATTCCCGATCTACCCCGTTAAGCTTCCACACTAGTGCGATGGCCTCATCTCCAAGTCCTTTCACAAGGGCATCTGCCGTGTCAAAACCACGACAGTTGGCGCCCACTGTGGGGCCTACGCACGGTGGAGTTGAGTTCTTAGCGGGATCTCTCCCAGGGTTCGGGAAGTACGCGGTCGGCTTGATGACGAAGAGCCACCGTGGGAAGTTCTACATCGACGATTCATACTAGGGCCCCGACGCCGACTCAATTGAGTACGGATACCAGGTCCCCTTCGGCAAGATCCTCAGCTTCATCGGCGTGGTCGGTGAGTCGGCCGCCGGGTTGGAGAACATCGCCGGCGTCGAGTCGGCGCGCCGTGCTGGTCCGAGCCAGGCAAGACCCGGCCCGCCTCGAGCCGGCCGGGACCATGTCTTCGTAGGGTTCACCCAAGGGGTGGCCTTGTCGGAGAACTCCCTGTCTGAAGATGATACGTTCGTTCAATCTGATGGCGAGTCCTCGACGGGAGAAACCGAGTCGATCCGTCCTCTATGCGATGGAAGGCTAGGGCACACTGGCGAAGTTTTTCCAGAAATCCCTGAGCCGCCTCGTTTCGCGGCAGTGTACATGGCGGGTAGGCAAGATCCGGTGCGTGAACCGGCTGATCCAGCGGCTGGACAGAACCTCACCCTTGCCGGCTCAGGAGGAGCCGGCGCGTCGGCCGCCGGCTCTCAGAGAACCGGGGTGCAGGCGCTCGCAGAATTGATGAATACACTGACAACCCTGCTGGCCGAGCCGGTTACTCTAGAGAAGGCAGCGGCACACAACGTAGAGATCACGAAGTGTCGCGAGAAGATGGCCAAGATCCAAGAGGACATCAATTTGGAGAACACACGCATGGCTCAGGCGCAGGCCCGGCTTGCCGAGGAGAGGCAGCGCCTGGATGAGGAGGCGCATTATCTAAGCCGCCGTCAGGCCGAATCAGAACTAGTCCACAGGAGGCGTCATCAAAGCCGGCTTCCGGCCGATCTTGAGCCGACTCAGCTGTTCACCACACCGCCGGCTCCGGCGAACCCGGGGGCTGGAGTTGTCCCCCCGGGAGGGCCACTCTTGCAGCAGCCGGCCCAGCAGAGGGAGCCGGCCCAGCATCACACGCCAGATCAGCAACAGCAGCCGCCGTCTCACCGGTTCCAGACCCCAATTGGACACTATTCTAACCCGGTCGATAATGTGCTGGCAGCAACCCACAACTTGGCGGCTATTCCGATCGAGGGCGACGGTCCGATTCAGACGGAGGCCAGGAACGCTCTTGCGATGCTCAAGAGAGCAGTAGTGCAGCAGACCAACTACTCTCATAGCCAGCATCGGCTTCACTCAACTCCTCACCAGAGCCGCACTAGGAGCTAGCGTCCAGAGTCGCCGGCAGTTTCCAGCAGCACACAGCGCAGAAGGGCCGCCCAACAGCTGGTGGATCAACACCAGCCCAGAATCCCGAGTGCGCAGGACATTGTGGACACCGCTTGGGCTCTACGAGCATTGGAGGAAAACGCACGTGCAGCATATAACCCGCCGCCGAACGTCAACCCGCCGGAAGCGCATGACCCGCCCGCCGCAACCCAGACCGCTGGCCGGCTTGGGGGCTTATCGAGCCGCATGATCAGAACTCCTTGTTTAGTGCCAGCACTACGAGAAGCACGCATACCCCCAGATTTCAAAGGTCCCCGCAAGGTTCCTAATTACACAACGAATCTGGAGCCCACCAAGTGGATCGAGAGTTACGAGCTGGCAATGGACTTGTTGGGCGCAAGTGAGGCAGTGTGTGCGCGTTATCTGCCTCTCATGTTGGAAGGCCCGCTTGCACTTGGTTGAAAAACCTACCAGTGAATTCTATCAACACTTGGCAGGAGCTGAAAGAGCGATTCATCAAGAATTTTCAGGGAACCTGTAAAAGGCCAACCACAATTGTTGATCTTGAACGTTGCGTTCAGCGGGAGGACGAGTCGGCGCACCATTGGGCTCGCCGGGTTGCGGAGGTTATACACAGTTCCGACAGTATCTCGGCGGCTCAGGCGGTACTTGTTCTGGAACGAACATGCAAATTTCAGCCGCTGGTCCAAAAACTAGGGCAACTTAAGAGAAAGGCCCAGGACATGGGTGATCTCATGGATGTCTTAAGCCGGTATGCGGAGTCTGACAATACTAAAGATCCACCGTCTGACGAGGAAAAGGCCGGTAAAGACAAGAAAGGCGGTGGCAAGGGCCACCAGCAGAATAATAGCAATGGACAGGGCAACAATGGCGGCAAACACAAAAGCTACGATGGTGGTTCTGATCTGGTGGCAAACGCAAATACTGGTAACGAAAATCAGCGTCAGAACGACGGTTCCAGAAGGCAGTCCTCCGGTAATCGCCCTCTCAGCTTTGAGGAGGCTCTTAAGGGTCCATGTCCGAAGCATAGTTACAATGGTAAACTGTCTAGCCACTCCTGGGAAAATTGCTATATCAGGCAAGAGTTTTCCGGACGGGTCTCCCAGAATCATCATCACGGGGGTGGCAACGGTGGATAACCCGGCAATCAGGGGTCCGGTTTCCAAGGAGCCGGCTCACAAGGGCCCTTTGCAGGCCCCGGGTTCCAAGGGAACAACGGGCATAACGCCGGGTTTCAGGGGGCTGGTAATACTGGAGGCAGCAATCAGCGGAGCAACCAGGGAAGTCAGCACCAAGCCGGTCCGACAGGGTTCCAAAGCAACCCAAAGCAGTTAAATAGTGGGCAGTATCATGTTTTCACCACCAGCACCTGCAAACGGGATCGGAAAGTGCAACGACGGGCCGCCCACGCGGTTGAGCCGGCAGCCCCTTATTATCTCAATTGGTCCGAACAGCCGGTTAGCTGGAGCAGGGCAGATCATCCAGTCCTCCTTGATCACCCCGGCCATCTGGCTTTGGTGGTAGCGCCGCAGGTTGGCGGTTATACTTTGACTAAAGTGCTCATGGACGGAGGCAACATCATCAACATTCTGTATTATGACACATTCAAACGGATGAATCTGTCTGACAAGCAGTTGACTCCTTCCTCTACAGTCTTTCATGGCATCGTTCCTGGCAAATCAGCTTATCCCATGGGAAGGATATCCCTGGAGGTGGCCTTCGGCTCAGAGGATAACTGGCGTTCTGAATTCCTGTCCTTTGAGGTAGTCAAGTTGAAAAGCTCGTACCATGCTCTATTCGGTAGGCCGGCTTACACATGATTCATGGCACGACCATGTTACATTTATCTGAAATTAAAGATGCCAGGGCCAAGGGGAACCATCACAGTTGAAGGCAACCGGAAGATTGCACTCGAGTGCGAGGAAGGAGATGCAGCATATGCCGAGACGGCTTGCACTGCAGAAGAACTGCGGTATTATAAGGACAATGTTGATCCGTCTGACAGGACCTCCCTAAAGAAGCCCATGACAGAGGCAGACCCTCTGCTCAAGTTTAAATCGGCCAGGGACACCAAGCAAGTTGATTTCACCCCGGGCAATTCTTCCGAGCAGTTCACTATAGGGGCCAATATGGATCCTGTCGTGGGTGCAAGCCTGACAGTAGTGTGTAGGGGTATGGATGAGAGGGCAGAGCCTAGCTACGGCGCAGGTGTTACACTCAGATTTACGAGTTCAGGCCCCTTAGCGGTGGAGGTAATAGCCCTACGTCTCGGTGCTCTGGAGCTGTATTGCTTGAGTGTATGATTACAACAGGTTGCGAACCCTTGGAATGGAGCTGGGGTGGCTTATATAGTCTCGCCAGCCCTCCCATGAACGCCAGCCGTTACAGGGGGTTAAGAGGGGTATAAGTGCGCCAGGTAACGGGCGTATTGATGACAATTAATACAGGCGAACATGCGTCCCGACCGTTGCGCTCCTGGGGTCTCCTGGTCTTCTCTGGTCGAGTGACTTTCGGATGTTTCGAGTGAAACGAGCTGGTCGAGTGAACTCTCGCCTTCCGAGTGGTTCGTGGAACTCCGAGTGAATTCCAGTCTGCGGAATTCTGGGTTGTTGATCTGGCTCTGGGGCCCAGTGTAAGACGTGTGGTGTCCTAGGGTAGGGTCTATAGGTCAGGCCTATTACCCTATCCCTAGTACATGCCCTCGTCATTAGCCCCCGAATCGGTCGAGGTTAGGCGGGTCGAGTCAAGGCGGATTCCCAGGCGAGTTGAGCGCTACGGAGGCGCTCAAGAACTCTTGCTGGTCGTCAGGCGTCCTTGTCTTCGTGCGGCACCTTGACGGATTCTGGACCATATGACGTCCAAGTGGAATGAGCAGTCTCCATCCGAATGAGTAGCTTCCTGCCGAGTGAGTAGTTCTCATCCGAGTGAAACGAGTAGTCTTCATCCGAGTGGCGGAGCGGACCCGCGCGTTTACGGAATGTCTTCAAAGGCGAGTCATCGGATCGCTGGAATCCGGATCTTGCGGGATTTGAAATCGGCGACGAGCGCGCGCGAACGGTTGTGGCACGGTGAGTGGGGAAAGTGGGGCGTGACGCCTCGATTTTTGCCCCGCTTTCCGCCACGTACTGCTAGATCTTCGACGACGCAATTTGAGGAGATTTGCCGGCCCAATTGAGTTTAGCTTACAAAACCCTTTAACCCGGCGAAATGCCACAAGTTGGTTAAACCTGCCTGCTAGCAATTGGTTATTTGGGGGCTTCCAGCTCAATTGAGTTTAGCTTACAAAACCCTTTAACCCGGCGAAATGCCACAAGTTGGTTAAACCTGCCTGCTAGCAAGATGCTACTCCAAGTTGGTTCTTTGGCCTGTTGGTTTATCCTCGCTTTCCGAATTACAAGCCAAAAATGTTATTCCTGCCAAGTTCAACTACAATCAAAGAAGAGCCGGTATGTGCCAGATTGAAGACACGGGATGATCAAGGAGCGCTTTGACCCGGCTCTTCACAGTTGTCGTCATCCTCCGCCCCTTCTTGGCTTGTGGACTCACCGGTCAACCACTGAATGGAGCGCAATGCTTCAAACATCGCATCGGCGGAAATCACGGAAGAAGGATCAACTTCAGGGGCAAAAGATTGCTTACGCGCGCGAGTAAGAGCCACCGGTTGGAAGTTTGGCGGCTCAATCCACTCGTTATCCTCTGTATAACCGGCTTGGTACCTGGACAAGTCCGCCTGTTCGGCGATGGCAGTGGCGGCAACCCGGGTCTCTTTCAGGCAGCGTCTGAAGTCCTTCTTAGTAAATGGGGTGTCATCCACATTGAATTCCGGATACCCGCCCACAATCTGAGCCAGATCCAGTTCTGGCACATAGGCTTTGGCACGAGCGAGAACTGTCAGAGCACCAGTGCGACAAGCCGCCTTCTTAAATTCTTCAAACCACTTGGGCACAACTGAAAGTTCTTTCAACATGTCAGCGATCAACTTTGGCGGTGTCTTGGTATTTTTCACGACCATTACGCACCAGGAGCCGCCTATGTATAGCTGCTCCACAAAGGTGTAAACCGCCTTCAATTTCACCAGTGGTTGCTGGACAAGGGTTTGGTTCTTGCGGCCTTCAAGGATAAAGTATAAGCGATCAGTAAAGCCGGCTTAGCATATCAAGTTGGTATAATTGACTCATGGCAATCTTTTTACTTACCGAAGATGTCCTTGCTCTCGAGTTGCTAGCTCTAGCTTCGCCTCAGCCTCCTTAGCATGCTCAGCTAGGGCAGCTCTTTCTGCTTCAGTCTCTTTCAAAGTCCTCCCCACAAGGAGCATAGACTTGTTGGCTTCTGCAGAGGTTTTTAAAGCTTCTTTGCGCAGTTTTTTCTCTTTCCTTGCTTCCTTTTGGAAGAAGGAAGCCTGGGTCTCTACTTGATTCAGCATGTCCTCCAAGGCAGTTTCAGTTACACATCATATAAGCATGTCCCGAGCCACCCCTCCGGTCGACCCGGCACATGGGGGCTACATGTTTTCAGCTCTTCAACAAAAAATAGCAAGTCCCATGAGGATGCAGGCATTCCACATGGCACTTGGGGGCTAATGCATCATTGTTCTATCTTACTAGATATGGAGACCCGCCCGTCATAGTATGACGAGCCAGCCCTTGGGGTCGCTGATTGAGGTTATGCATGCAAGGTAAAGTTTTGAAGTCCCGGGTCATCATCTGATAATGACCCGGCTCTTGGGGGCTACATATATAAATGTGTCTCATGACAAAGGGCGCAAATTACCTCATATTTCCGCTTCAATGAAGATATCATGGCAATTTCTGTGTCCCGGCTTTCAGACAGCCGGGTAAGCACAGCTTGGTGCAGGGTATTGGCGTCTTGATCTTCAAAGGTAGAGAAGTCAAGAGTCACCTTCCCCTTGTTCTTCAAGGGTGGCTCAGCCCTGGCAGGAATCTTGGTTAGAGCAGTAGAGGTTTCGGTGGAGCAGTTTGCCGCTCACTGGTCACAACTACTTCATCTTGAGCCGAGGCCGCGGGCTGATCTTCGGGCTGCTCCTCAGTTAGAATCTCTCTCTCCTGAGCAACAGGAGAGGAAGCGCGAGCCGGGCTTGCAGTGTCTTGGGGCGGCGGGCTGTTCTGACATGCCGGCTCGTCCTGGGTGTCCAAGGTAGCCGCTGTTTCTTGATGAGGACCTACTGGAATGACCGGGTCAGATGACCCGGCGGCGGTGGCGGTTTTCTTCTTGATGGCCTTGGCACTATACGAGGGGCAATGAGTCATTCAGTTAAAGGTTAAAAGGTAAAGAGCCGTTGTGCGATACAGGAATAATCAGTGTGCTTACCCCGGGTTGATATTGAAAGCTGGCGCCTGAGTAGCGCTTGACTCGTCCGAGGAGGGGGACGTCTGATATGCCGAGTCATTTAAATGTAAGGGCTCCTTGAAATGACCAGCTAGAGGAAAAGAGGGAGTTGGACTAAGAAGCTCCTCTGTTCGTGCTTTACATGTTGGCGGCTCGTATGGTAGCCCGCCACTGAGCTCTCCTTCACTACTCCGGGTCTTCCTTTTTGAGGTTCCGGCGTGCTGTGTTTTCTTCAAAAGAAATTGGGGATCCAAGTGAGCATCTTGATGTGAAAAAGGGACTTTACGGATGGTAACCCGGGGTTTTCTTCAGATTTTGCGGACTGCAGCCCGGGTTTTCTTTCGAACAGGTGCTGGGGAGTCAGAGTCTGAAGAGGTCAAAGTTACCTCTGGCTCGACGGTGTGGCTGATTTCAGCTTCTTCCTGTGAGGAGTTGGCATCAGCAATTTGATTAAAAAGGCGGCCAAGAGAGTCAAGTTCTACCTCATTGTCATCATCATCCTCCGGGTCCTCCTCGTCATCCTCCCGAGGAGGAGTCGGGTCTTGAACCTCAACCCGCCACCAGTCATCGTTCTCCTGTATCATGGCAGGTGGATGGAGTTATGATAAGGATAAAACAGTAGTGGCAAAGTGAAAAACGACAGAGACGGCTTACCTGCGGAGCCGGGTTGTTGGCATAGAATGGGGCGAGCCCCATGAGCTTAATGTCATCCTTTGTTTCGCCAAGAAGCTTCTTGGCAAACTTCAGGATGTCCTTCTCTTTGAGATTAACCCGGCTAAACCGAAGTGGGTCTTCGCGATGGCCGATATAGGTGTGCATGAGCCGGGTCCTAGAGCTGAGTGGCTGAATTCTCGACTCGACCCAAGTCCGGGTCAAATCGACACCGGTGAGGCCATGAGCAATCAACGCATTCATTTTCGGATATAGAGGTTCCAGGTACTCCCTCTCTTCCCTGGAAGCAAGACCCGGGAAGGCTGCGTTGATGGCAAGCCGGTTTGCCCGGTAACCTGGCAGTGGGTGTTGCCCTTCGGGGGATGTGTCCTTGCAGTAAAACCAGGTTCTGCGCCACCCTTTGGGGTGGCTGGCCGGCTTGGCATTGGGGAAAACTATGTTTTTCCTTCGTTGGATAGAAATTCCGCAAAGTTCAATGCTTGGGCCGTCTTTGTGCTCCGTTTGGCGGTTCAAGTAGAAGAATTCCCGGAACAAGCTGATTGACGGCTCAAGCTGTAGATACACCTCACAAAACACTTGGAACTGGCACAAGTTGAAGATGGAATTGGGAGCCAGGTCTTGAGGCCTGATGTTGAAGAAATGCAGCACGTCCCGGAAAAATTTAGAGCCGGGAGGACGGAAGCCCCTTGAAACATGATCTGCAAATATGATGATCTCGTCCTCCCCGGGTTGGGGGTGGATTTCTTCTTCAGGAGCTCGCGATGAAATTACTTCCTTAGCCGGTAGCAGCCCGGAATCTACCAGGGCTTGCAGGCTAAGTTCGGACATACTGGACTTGGCCCAGTTGACGATCTTGGGCTTGGGAGGCATTGTTTCAGCTGTTATGAAAGAGAGAACATGTCATAAGCCAACAAAACATGAAGCCTTTCGATTTAATATAAATGGAACACACGAGCCGGCGATTGAGATATTCGGCCGGGTTTCGAGAGGGGATGCAAATGAGATCCGGGTCAAGATTACTAAGGAAGATCAGCCAGAAATTACGTGGCGTGGATTTTCACAAGTGTTAAGCATGGTTTAGACTACGAGTCCACAAACAAGATTCAATTGGATAAAGAGATTCTACGGATCTGAAAATGGATAAAAATGAAGAAAATAAAAGCTAGGTGTGTTCCTTGCGCAATGAGAGGAAATGCGGTGGGATCTATCTAAGGCAGTACAGCGGATCTACCAATGAGGAAACTCTTGTGGAGCGACCGTACGAACTAAAAAACAAGAGGGGCCAATGCTTTTTGGATCTACAGCATCTATGGCGAAGAACATAGACGAATGGTGATGAACTAGTAGCAGAGAAGAAAAATGCTTACAGATTTGGATGGGGAACTTCGCGGTATTCGAGTGCGACGGAGGCATCCGGGCTGGCGACGTTGGATGAGCTCCGGTGGCGGAAAGAAGACTCGGGCAGTGATACGTCTCCAACGTATCTATAATTTATGAAGTATTCATGCCATATTTATAACAATTCTCTATGGTTTTGGTATGATCTGATTAGAACTAACCCGGACTGACGCTGTTTTCAGCAGAACTACCGTGGTGTTGTTTTTTGTGCAGAAATGAAAGTTTTCCAAATGAGCTGAAACTTTTTGGAGATTTTTTACTGGACAAATAAAGAATATTGGCACCAAGACCTACTGGAGGGGGGCCACCCAGTGCCCACGAGGCACCAGGGCGTGCCACCCCCCCCCCACAGGTGCGCCTTGGTACCTCGTGGGGCCCATGTGGCTCCGTTTCGCGTGATTCCAACGCTGAAAAATCATATATATTCAGAAACCCCAGAAAGTTAACCTAGATGAGTTTTTACGCCGCCGCAAGCCTCTGTACCAGAGAGATCCCATCTACAGCCCTTTTCCGGCACCCTGCCGGAGGGGGGAAGGCATCACCGGAGGCCATCTTCATCATCCCGGCGGTCTCCATGACGAGGAGGGAGTAGTTCACCCTCGGGGCTGAGGGTTTGTACCAGTAGCTATGTGTTTGATCTCTCTCTCTCTCGTGTTCTTGAGATGGCACGATCTTGATGTATCACGAGCTTTGTTGATATAGATGAATCATATGGAGTTTTCCCCTCTCTATCTTCTTGTGATGAATTGAGTTTTCCCTTTGAAGTTTTCTTATCGGATTGAGTGTTTAAGGATTTGAGAACACTTGATGTATGTCCTGCATATGGATATCTGTGGTGACAATGGGATATTCACTTGAGTAACTTGATGTATGTTTTGTTGATCAACTTGCGGGTTCCGTGACCTTGGGGATTTATGCATAAGGGTTGGCACACGTTTTCGTCTTGACTTTCCGGTAGAAACTTTGGGGTACTCTTTGAAGTTCTTTGTGTTGGTTTGAATAGATGAATCTGAAATTGTGTGATGCATATCGTATAATCAAACCCGTGGGTACTCGTGGTGACATTGGAGTGCCTAGGTGACATTAGGGTTTTGGTTGATGTGTATCTTAAGGTGTTATTCTAGTACGAACTCTAGGGCTGTTCGTGACAATTAATGGGGATGGGTCATAAGATTGATCGGGAAGGATAACTTTGAGGTGGTTTCGTACCCTACAACAATTTATTCGTTTGTTCTCCGCTATTTGTGACTTTGGAGTGAACTCTTTGTCGCACGTGAGGGATTTACATATGATTCAACTATGTCATTAATGTTGGGAGATCGCACTAGTGAAAGTATGAACCCTAGGCCTTGTTTCTAAGCATTGCAATACCGTTTTTATGCCCGTTTACTATTTGCTACCTTGCTGTTTTTATATTTTCAGATTACAAAAACCTATATCTATTATCCATACTACACTTTTATCATCATCTCTTCGCCGAACTAGTGCACCTATACAATTTACCATTGTATTGGGTGTGTTGGGGACACAAGAGATTTCTTGTATTTGGTTGCAGGGTTGTTTGAGAGATACCATCTTCAACCTATGCCTCCCACGGATTGATAAACCTTAGGTCATCCACTTGAGGGAAAATTGCTACTGTCCTACAAAACTCTGCGCTTGGAGGCCCAACACGAGTCTACAAGAATAAGTTGTATAGTAGACATCAAGCTCTTTTCTGGCGCCGTTGCCGGGGAGGTGAGTGCTTGAAGGTATATCTTTAGATCTTGCAATCGAATCTTTTAGTTTCTTGTTTATCACTAGTTTGGTTTATAAAAAGAAAACTACAAAAAATGGAATTGAGGTTGCCTCATATTATTCATCTTTATAATGTCTTTCTTGAAAATAAGGATTCCGATAATTGTGCTCAATTGATAGAAGAAGAATTCAATAAAATGTTTGGCATAAAATCTTTGAATGATGAGCATGATTGCAATGTTGCTAGTATGAATTCTTTGAATACCCATGATGCTAATGATATGCAAAGTTACAAGCTTGGGGATGCTATGTGTGATGAAGATGATATTTTTAGTCCCCCAAGTTTTGATGAGAAAATCTATTATGATGATAACATGCCTCCTATTCATGATGATTATTGTGATGACTTGTATGCTATAAAGAATAATGATAACCATGAAACTTGTCATCATGATTTTAATGTTCAATTTGATTATGCCAATCAAGTATCTCATGATAATTATTTTGTTGCGTTTGCTCCCACTATTATGAATGAGAAGAAAATTGCTTATGTGGAGAGTAGTAAGATTTCTATGCTTATGTATCATGACAAGAATGCTTTGTGTGATGGATATATTGTTGAATTTCTTCATGATGCTACTGAAATTTATTTTGAGAGAGGAATATATGCTTCTACATATTTTAATAATATCAAGTTTCCTCTCTATGTGTTGAAAGTTTTGAAGTCATGCTTGTTTTGCCTTCCTATGCTAGTTGATTCTTGCTCCCGTAAACTATTTACTCACAAAATCCCTATGCATAGGAAGTGGGTTAGGCTTAAATGTGTTTGATATATTTCTCATGATGCTCCCTTTACGTTTCAATTCTTTACTTTTATGCGAGCATCATTGAAATCATCATGCCTAGCTAAAAGGCTTTAAAAGAAAAGCGCTTGTTGGGAGGCAACCAGATATATATCCTTTCTGTTTTAGTATGTTCACATGATTAAGCTACTGTAGTAATCATGTTTTATGTGTTTTCTTTCAATAAAGTGCCAAGTAAAACCTTTGGGATAGTGTGGATACTTGTTGATTCAATTCTGTGCAAAAACAGAAACTTTTGCCTCCAGTGTTTAATTTCCCAGATTTTACTGGAGCGTCAAAAAATTCTGAAATTTTTATAAAGTATTTATATGAAATTTTTTTACCTTGTCCTAATTTTTCAGAATTTTTAGAATTCCAGAAGTATGGTAATTGCTCAGATCATTACAGACTGTTCTGTTTTTGACAGATTCTGTTTTCAATGCATAGTTTGCTCGTTTTAATGTTTCCATAGCTTATATTATGAGATATAAATTGTGGAAATGATAGAATACAGTAGGCATTATATGGGAACAATTTTGAATCTTGTCTTGGACAGTACCTAAGTGATGGTTTATTCTTTATCATACTAACCGTTCTCACGAAGTTCCGTTAAGTTTCGTGTGATTGAAGTTTTCAAGTTTTGGGTGAGATATCGATATGAGGAGAATAAGGAGCGGCAAGACCCTAAGCTTGGGGATGCCCAAGGCATCCCAAGTATTTATTCCAAGAAGTCTCAAGCATCTAAGCTTGGGGATGCCCCGGTAGGCATCCCACCTTTCTTCTTCAACAACTATCGGTCAGTTTTGGTTGAGCCAAAGTTTTTGCTTCTTCACATGATATGTGCTATCCTTGGAATGTCATTTTATTTTGTTTTCTTTGCTGTTTAAATAAAATATCAAGATCTGAAACCTTTTAAATGAGAGAGAGTCCTCACATAGCTACTTAATTGTTTCGCTACTCATTGATCTTCGCTTATATATTTTGGAGTAGTTTGTCATTAATTCTCATGCTTCACTTATATCTTTTTGAGAGTTAATAATAGTAATGGTAATTTGCACAAGATATGAATTTGGTCCCAAGATTACGAATATTCAAGAGGGATATAATAAAAAAATTCATATAGATCAATGGATATGATAAGTGTGATTCCTTGCAATGAAAATAATGAAAGAGATCATATGCTAATCTTATGGAAAGTAATGACATTACATAAAGAAAAGTATAAGTGGTAAAATTTATTGGAGGGTAACAAGCATAGCATTAGTCAATGATGCAATTCATGAAAAAGTTAATAAGGGAAGAGAAGATTCACATGCAAATATACCATCTTGGACATCTTTTATGATTGCGAGCCCCCATTAAGTATTTTATGTCAAATTGTTGACGTTGGACAAGAAGACAAAGTAATGAATTATGTTTGTTCATATTCACATAGAAGTTATATTGTTATAGATCCTCCAACGTGTGGTGCTTGCCCAATATCTTTGCTAGCCAAAAATCCGCACCAAGTAGAGATACTACTTGTGCATCCAAAACCCTTAAACCCAGTTTCTTGCCATGAGAGTCCACTATATCTACCTATGGATTGAATAAGATCCTTCAAGTTAGTTGTCATCGGTGCAAAAAGCAATAAAAATTGCTCCTAAAATATGTATGATCTTTTATTGTAAGGGAAATAAGCGTTGTACGAACTTGTGATGGTAAAGAAATAAAAGCGACGGACTGCACAATAAAGGTTGCTATCACAAGGGGCAATATAACGTGACATTCCTTTGCATTAAGGGCTTGTGCATCCAAAAATAAAAAGCGCATGACAACCTCTGCTTCCCTCTGCGAAGGGCCTATCTTTTACTTTTATGCATTTACTTTTATGTATTTATTTTTTATGCAAGAGTCAATAGTGTTCTCCTCTACCTCCTTTTTATTTTTCTCTTTTGCAAGCATCATGTGGTGGGGAAAGATCTAGGCACATATATCCAGTTGGATATGAGTGATCATGAGTTATTATTGTTGACATCACCCTTGAGGTGAATAAGTTGGGAGGCGAAATCACAAGCCCCTGTCTTTCTATGTGTCTGGCTGAAACTTTTGCTCCATATATATGTCGTGAGTGCTAGCAATCATAGAAGACTAAATGATGGTTGAGTATGTGGACTTGCTAAAAAGCTCCTACATGAGACCCTTCCTGAAAATATGATGAATTGCAATTGCATTGTTGACTAGAATAGTTTGTTAGTTTCCAAGAAAGTTTATGCCTTATACTTCATTGTTGTGATGAATTGTTACTTGCTCATGAGAAGTTTTATGATAATAAATATTGCTGTTATAATAATGATCTTGCTTTGAATCATTCAAGTCCAATGTCCATGCTATAAAAGAAAAGATTATATGATGATTATGATAGGCAGCATTCCACATCAAAATTTATGTTTTCAAGTGCTACTTTGTCATGATGACTTTTATGAGAAAAAGTTGCTTTTATGATGCTAGGAAAAGTGATTGAAATTACCATTGATCAAACTTATGCACTATGCTAGCATTCACACTTCATAAATTATTTCTTTTGTCATTTACCTACTCGAGGACGAGTAGGAATTAAGCTTGGGGGTGCTGATACGTCTCCAACGTATCTATAATTTATGAAGTATTCATGCCATATTTATAACAATTCTATATGGTTTTGGTATGATTTGATTAGAACTAACCCGGACTGACGCTGTTTTCAGCAGAACTACCGTGGTGTTGTTTTTTGTGCAGAAATGAAAGTTTTCGAAATGAGCAAAAACTTTTTGGATATTTTTTACTGGACAAATAAAGAATATTGGCACCAAGACCTACTGGAGGGGGGCCACCCAGTGCTCACGAGGCACCAGGGCGCGCCACCCCCCAGGCGCGCCCTGGTACCTCGTGGGGCCCACGTGGCTCCGTTTCGCGTGATTCCAACGCTGAAAAATCATATATATTCAGAAACCCCCGAAAGTTAACCTAGATGAGTTTTTACGCCGCCGCAAGCCTCTGTACCAGAGAGATCCCACCTACAGCCCTTTTTCGGCACCCTGCCGGAGGGGGGAAGGCATCACCGGAGGCCATCTTCATCATCCCGGCGGTCTCCATGACGAGGAGGGAGTAGTTCACCCTCGGGGCTGAGGGTTTGTACCAGTAGCTATGTGTTTGATCTCTCTCTCTCTCTCGTGTTCTTGAGATGGCACGATCTTGATGTATCGCGAGCTTTGTTGATATAGATGAATCATATGGAGTTTTCCCCTCTCTATCTTCTTGTGATGAATTGAGTTTTCCCTTTGAAGTTTTCTTATCGGATTGAGTCTTTAAGTATTTGAGAACACTTGATGTATGTCTTGCATATGGATATCTGTGGTGACAATGGGATATTCACTTGAGTAACTTGATGTATGTTTTGGTGATCAACTTGCGGGTTCCGTGACCTTGGGGATTTATGCATAAGGGTTGGCACACGTTTTCGTCTTGACTTCCCGGTAGAAACTTTGGGGCACTATTTGAAGTTCTTTGTGTTGGTTTGAATAGATGAATCTAAGATTGTGTGATGCATATCGTATAATCAAACCCGTGGGTAGTCGTGGTGACATTGGAGTGCCTAGGTGACATTAGGGTTTTGGTTGATGTGTATCTTAAGGTGTTATTCTAGTACGAACTCTAGGGCTGTTCGTGACAATTAATGGGGATGGCTCATAAGATTGATCGGGAAGGATAACTTTGAGGTGGTTTTGTACCCTACAACAATTTCTTCGTTTGTTCTCCGCTATTTGTGACTTTGGAGTGAACTCTTTGTCGCACGTGAGGGATTTACATATGATTCAACTATGTCAACAATGTTGGGAGATCGCACTAGTGAAAGTATGAACCCTAGGCCTTGTTTCTAAGCATTGCAATACCGTTTTTATGCCCGTTTACTATTTGCTACCTTGCTGTTTTTATATTTTCAGATTACAAAAACCTATATCTATTATCCATACTACACTTTTATCATCATCTCTTCGCCGAACTAGTGCACCTATACAATTTACCAATGTATTGGGTGTGTTGGGGACACAAGAGATTTCTTGTATTTGGTTGCAGGGTTGTTTGAGAGATACCATCTTCAACCTACGCCTCCCACGGATTGATAAACCTTAGGTCATTCACTTCAGGGAAAATTGCAACTGTCCTACAAAACTCTGCGCTTGGAGGCCCAACAAGAGTCTACAAGAATAAGTTGTGTAGTAGACATCAGGCGGCGTTGAAACGGGCGGCGACGGCGAGCTCGAGTGGGCGCGGTGGCGTCGGATGTTCAGAGGAGGAAGAATAGTAGTAAGAAATGCAAAGTCTAAAGAAAGAAAGAATGACCCGGTATTTTATTAACCCGGGAAATCATGCCTGATGAGGATGGTGCTCCAAAAAGCCGGCTTGAGAAGCAATTGAACGTTTTATTAATGATTCTGTTTTTCAGGGTGGAGTTTAACATGAATAAATTCAAGTCAAACCGAGGGCTAATGTTGGGGATATTTACCAGCATTTAGACCCTGCAGGATGTTAACCCGGCCTTAGAGCGGGCTCAGCAGGTCATCTCACTGCAGGGTTAAAGATGATTGATGGGCCGGCTTGATGGGAGCCTAATATGAAAGGCCGGCTCAGGCTTTGGGCCGGCTCAAGCAAAAGATGGACGGCTTGAAGGTTGTCTTGTAGAATAAGTAGGAAAGAGTAGGAGAAGGGTCAGAAGGACGGCCCGGACTTTCATGTAAATCTAGGGTTCCGCCTGTATATATAAAGGGGAACACCTAAGCAAAAAAAGATTAAGTTGCAATCCCTCGAAAGCTAGGTTAGCGAATCCACATCCTTGTAATCGAGATCCACAGCAATATAATCAAGAAGGACGTAGGCTTTTACCTCGACCGTGAGGGGCCGAACCTGGGTAACTCCGTGTCTTCTCGTTCCCGATCAACCCCGTTAAGCTTCCACACTAGTGCGATGGCCTCATCTCCAAGTCCTTTCACAAGGGCATCTGCCGTGTCAAAACCACGACACACGCCTCGCAGGATCACTCGACCGTTGCTCTCCCCTCTTGCAACTACTGGTAGCCGTCACATCCAATAGCCCTGGCAGGCAGTGCAGCGCGGCCCTTATTCATCAGAGCTGAATACAGCCCAGCCCAGCGATGCTTCATTACAGCTCCACACCAGAGCGCCTCCCTCGGCGACGCGCCATGGAGCTCCATCATGGCACCGCACGCCCCCGTGATGCTCTGTCGCTGCACTGACGGCCCCCGACGCTGCTCCATTGCAGCTCACATCGCTGCACCGCGCCGCCCAGTGATGCTCCGTCGCAGCACTAATGACCCTCGACGCTGCTCCATTGTAGCCCGCGTCGCTGCACCACGCCGCCCGGTGACGCTCCGTCACAACACCGAAGGCCGTGGACAGTGCTGCGCGCCGGACGGTCTCTACGACATCCGACTGCTTCAACGACCGCGGCGATGTTACGAGGCATGTTGCGATGGCCGCGGTGATGGCACAACCACATGCTTCGAACGCCTATGGTGGACTTTGATGGCCACGGCGATGCTGCGACGGCATCCCAACTATTTCGACAATGCTGTGACGGGCGTGACGTGGGCACGACAACATGCTCGAACACCCGTGGTGTGATTTGACGGCCACAACAATGCTTCAACGGCATGCTTCCACGGCCATGGTGATGCTACGAGGCGTGTTGCAACGACTGCCGCGATGGCGCCACGTCATCCCGGCTGCTTTGATGAAGCTGCGACGGCCGCGGCGTTGGCACGACGACATGCTTCGAACACCCGTGGTGTGCTTCAATGGCCATGGTGATGCTACGAGGCGTGCTGCAACGACCACCGCGATGGCGCGACGTCATCTCGGCTGCTTCGATGAAGCTGCTACGGCCGCGCGTTGGCACGGCGACATGCTTCGAACACGCATGGTGTGCTTCGACGGCCATGGTGATACTACGAGGCGTGCTACAATGATCGCCGTGATGGCGCGACGTCATCCCGGCTGCTTCGATGAAGCTGCGATGGCCGAGGCATTGGCACGACGACATGCTTCGAACACCCATGGTGTGCTTCGAAAGCTGCGACAATGCTTCAATGGCATACTTCGATGGCTGCGGTGATGCTACGAGATGTGCTTCGACGATCGCGGCGATGGCGCGACAAAATGCTTCTAACACCGGTGTTGTGCTTCGACGGCCGCGATGATGTCGTGATGGCATGGTTCGATGGCAACGACGCTGTGCTTCAACAAACACGACGATGCTGCGACGACGTGTTCCACGACCGCGGTAGTATTGCGATGACGGGCATGGCTGCTCTGATGATGATGCGACGGCCGCAGCGGTGTGGCAATGGCGGCCCGGCTGCTTCGATGATGCTGCGATGGATGGCATGCTTCGAAGAAGGCGGTGGCATCAATGACGCTACTCTGAACATTAGCAACCTTGACTCGACCATGATCAGCATTGAGAGAGATGGTGTTCTAGTATGTGTACAATCACATGTGTAGTTACCTAGCAAAATCACTGTGTGTGAAGTACGTGCAAAAAAAGGATCATTTAACTAGGCAGTCACCGGAACGCAACCACAGGTCACGAACTTGGCTACCTTCACGTGTGGGAGACAGAGCGCTCGCGCTACCTTCGCGTGTGGGAGACAGCGCTCGCGCCACATGATCGTGTGGGATCGGATGGCACCAGACGCGGTTGATAAAGACAAGAAATCATCTGACTTATCTAAAACGTTATCCATAGAGAATACCGTAGTTGACAAAAACTACAATCACCCGCAAAAAAAACAAAAACTACTATCAGGTTCGTGGACCACCTAGCGAGTAGCAATGACTACAAATGCTGGAGGGAGCTGAAAATGCGCCGCCGTCAACGCCCCTCCCACACCGAATCCGGGCAAACCTTATTATAGTAGACAGTCAGGAAGTCGTCATACTAACGTGCCACAGGACCAGCGCAGCAGAGCAGCAACCATCATCGATGAAGAGAGTCGTAGATCAAAAGGATCAAACTTGTAAACACACGACCGAACACTAGATCCAAACAAATCCGCCAAAGTATAGCACCGACCGAATCCGTCGAGATCCGACGGAGACACACCTTCACATGCAGTCCGATGAGTTAGACGCATCATCGGGACGAGATTAAACGTGGTAGACATTATTTACTGAGGAACATAGCCACCGTCACATAGCCCCAGTCGAGACACTAAACCTAGCAAGAATGAGAGCGGGATACCTCCTGCCGGCGGGGGGGGCGGGGGGTCCTTTGCACCTCTATCAGAACTCGGGCTCCGGGAACCCTGGTTCGAACTCTGGGGGCTGCTTGCTGCCTAACAACTCGACGGTGACCACGGCAAGGCTACAGTGAGTGGAGCACGGCGAGAGCGCACACACACGCAGGGCACGGCAGGGACATGAGAGCTACCCAGGTTCGGGCCACCGCGTGGTGTAAAACCCTACTACTGCTTGTGTTGGGATTATTATGGGCAAGAGAGTTCTCGCGTACAAGTTTGAAGACGGGGGGGTCGATCCTTCTCTACGGTGGCAGCACTGCCCCTTTTTTAGCCGCCTTGGTCCTCTTCCCCCAAAAATACTGGCGGGAAGGGTAGCCACACAACGGCGGTTTGAAGGGGGACATGCGCCCAGTCTTATCCTGACAAAAGGTGGTCTTCGCCTGCAAAGACGCTATCCATGACGCGTCGGTGGGCTCGGCGATGACCTCCGCCCTGCGCGCCCCATCGTCCTAGTCTTCATACACCGAACGGGCAAGCTTTGGGACTTGCTTTGCAGGATAGCAGCTGGTGCTACTCCTTTATCACCAAAGAGGAAACCTCCCCTGACTGCACCTGCTGGCACGGCTCTGCTGCTATCGTCGTCTTCCGGGGGTGCGTCACCCATGTGGCAGGCACGTGACCGCCAGGCTGGCGCTAGGCGGCGCCCTGCTTGAGTGGCTTCGGGAGGCTGCCTCGGGAGGACGCCTCGCAAGGCCTCCTGCTACGGCCGAGTCTTCGGTGGGCCCGTTCCTGATAGAGAGGGTCCTCGCGAGGCCGGTGCCTCGCGTGGTGACTTGCTTCGCGGCGCCCGCGGCTGGGCCGCCTCTTGGGCCTTCGTCAGGCATGGCTTCCTGGGCCGCAGGCATACGGCCTGTGGTACCCTAGTTCCCACTGGACGATAATAGCCCCCGGGCCCGCGACGCGCATGTTCCGCCTGTTGGGAACGAAATGGCACGGGGCCTAAGCTGACTGCCGGGTCCAGGCAGAGATGCATGGCGCACGATGGAACGCGGGACGCCCCCACTCCCCCACGATGCCTGGGAAACCGCCCGCGCTGCCATAAAGCAGACCGGCGCGGGGCGTAGGCCATCATTGCCTTCCTTCGCACTCTCCGTCCTCCTTGCGCCCAACTCCTCGCATCTTCTTCCTCCTCTCGCCTCCCCAAGCTTCCTCGTGCACCCATGGCGCCCGCCGACAAGAAAGGCAGGGCGAAGGCGGCGGCTATGGTGGCAGTGGAGCTGGAGCCCGCCTTGACCAGATCCACAATCGTCAACGAAGAGGGGCTCGATAAGGTGCGCCCCATGACCGCCGCCGCCACCAATGAGTGGAAGGCCACCAAGATCTGGCCGGGGTCGCGCCGCGTCGCCGAGCTCGACTCCACCACCATTCCCCTCTACATCCATACAATCTTCGCCGGCCTGCTACCGCCCTTCTCCGACTTCTTCAACGCCATCCTCTCGCACTACCAAATCCATGCGCTCCACCTCCAGCCCAACTCCGTCCTTCTCCTCTCCATCTTCGCCTACTTCTACAAAGCCTTCGTGGGCGTGATGCCCTCGTTGGCGCTCTTCCGCCACTTTTACAGCTTGCGGCTGTCGGTGGCGAACCAGCGCTCGGGGTGTGCCTCGTTTCGTAGCATCGAAGGGACGACGGATGACACCATCTCCATGAAGATCACCAAGAAGGTGGAGGGCTACAGGTAGCGCTGGGTCTATGTGGACGCAGGTCAGTTTAGCCCCCTGCTGCAGCTGCCGACAGCTCCCGCTGTGAAGAGCTCCGGATGGGATCACTCTAAACTCACTGACGCAAGGCTGGCGCCGCTTTGGGAGAGGATGGAGGAGCTAAAGGCCACAAAGCTCACAGGGGAGATGGTCGCCAAGGAGTTCCTGTGCCGGCGCATCGCTCCCCTCCAGAGGCGCTCGCGCCCAGTGTGGGCCATCTCCGGCCCCAAGGATCCGATGAGGCTGAGCATCGACAACCTGCGTATGCCCCAGCCCCAGGAAGGGCTCCCCCTGTATCGCTACAAGAATAGGAAGGAGCTGGTGGAGGAGATGCCGTGCATCGACCAGTGGGGCTTGATCCCCGAGGTCCACGAGGGGCCCCGCGACAACCCCCTCGTGGTGTTGCCTGGCTCGGGAGGCCGCGACGCTGGCTAGGCCTCAGCAAGTGCCGCAGAAGAGAGCGACTATGGGGCGGCCCCGCAAACCCGCCGCCAGCTCTTGATGGATCTTGGTGACGACGACGACGACGACGAGCGATTCATAATCACGCTCTCCCGGCCCCTGTGCACGGGAGGTGAAGGAAGCAGCAGCACGGGGGCATACGCGCCCCTCGCAGAGAGGACCGGCGCCAGCGGCGAGGCGACTGAGCCCCCCGAGGAGAAGACCGACCCAGGCGGTGAGGCCGCCGAGCCCCCCACAGAGGAGACCGGCACTAACACTGAGGCTGCCGAGCCCCCCGCGAAGAGGGCCAGGACCGACCAGACTGCGGAGGACACCGGCAAGTCCCACGCTGAGCCTTCCGGAGCGGGCTCAAGTGAACCGCGCGGAAGCGGCAGTGGCGGTAGCTCGCTGCCGAAGCTGAAGAAGAGGAAGTGGGTTCCCAATGATAAGTAAGAACTTATCTGGCTCCTTTTCTTTTTAGTCTCGCCTTCTTCCTCCCAAAGTCTGGGGCAAAACCCTCGCTTCGCGCAGGGAGCCCACGAAGAAGAAGAAGACCCCCAGCTTGAAAGGGGCCTCGGCGTCCACCGCAGGCACTGAGGAACGTGCAGAGACCACCTGCCACCTCGAAGCTGAGACGGGGCGCGCGGAGGTGGAGGAGGAGCAAGTGGCTCCTCCCGAGCCACGCGTGGACGTGGCTCCTGAGGCTGAGGAGAACGAGCCCCGGGAGGCGACCTCCGGAGGAGGGGACGCACCTCCCGAGGCGCCAGGTGCGGGAGGCGATGCAGCGATGGAGGGGGTTGAAGTGCCGACTCCTCCGCCGTGCTCCACCCCCACCAAAGAAGTCAATGCCACTGAAGGCACCTCGGCGAGCCCCCAGCGCTCGCCGGCACTGCCAACAGCTGGACGTTGCCATCAAGCTGAGCCGCTGCTAGGACGCCGCCACGCGGGAGAAGCGCGAGAAGGCCGCCTTCGACGCCAAAGAAATCTTCGAAAGCGCCATCCGGTAGGCCGACGTGGCCGACAGGCGCCGCGAGGAGGCGGAGGCCCGCGCGAAGGTGCTCCGGGAGCAACACGCCGCCCAGGTGCAGCTGCTCCAGGCGCGAGAAGACGCCCTTGCGGCCCGCGAGGGCAAGCTTGACAAGCGCGGGGAAGCCCTCGCGGCCCGTGAGGCGGATGCCGAGATCCGTGAGCGAGAGCTCGCGAGGACGGCAGGAGAGCAGACCGTGGAGCGCAAACGCTTGGAGACGCTGGACCGCCAGGTGGCGGCCGCCCAAGCCTCCTACGACCAATGCATGGCCAAGGCTAACGCTCAGCTGGAGGCGAAGGAGAAGAAGATCCAGGCGGACGCCGACGCGAAGAACAAGAGGGATCGCGAGGCGCTTGCTGTGGGCTATGCCAAGAAGCTGAAGTTCCAGGAGGACCGCTTCACGAAGAAGCGCCAGGAGCTCCAGGCGGAGATCTCCGGCCTCAAGGAGTTGCTGACGGAGGTGGAGGGCAGCCAGAAGCTTGCGCTGAAGGCCAAGTCCGACGCCGACGGCGAGCTGGCCTCTCTCCAGGCGCAGGTGGGCAGCGTCTCCGACATTGTCGAGAAGGCCAAGGATGAGGCAGCTCGGGCGAGGGGGCGCCAGCACGAGCGCGCCAAGATGTTCCACGCCCTCTCCATCCTCGCCCGCGGCGCCTTGGCCACCATCTGCCAGGAAAGGCTCACGGGCCCCCTTGAGGACAATGACGCCAGCTACCGAGACTTCTTCACCAAGCTTGTGGAGAAGCTAGAGCATGGGGCCAAGCGGGTTAACGACATCATCGAGGATGAGTTCCGCGATCTCCTCGGCAGGCGGCGACGAGCATCTTCAGCAACCTCCTTCGCGCCGACGCCGACTTCGACTTCGACAGGGTGATGGCCCCCGTCCCTTCGGAGCTTCGTGACAGCCTCGGGAAGATGGTGGAGGATCACATGGACGCCCTGCTCAAGACGTTCTCCCATGGCAGCGAGAGCTCCGACGAGGCTGGCGACGGCGAAGGCGATGGCGACGACGGCGGCGACGATGCCTCGTCCTATTAGGCCTTTTTTCCTTCTCCTTTTGTCCTGTAGCCGAATAGATGTATCCCCGTGAGGGCGCAAAGACATGGTCTGTACGGTTAACTTAAGCATTTGGTGATTTGCTTTAATTTGTGTTCTTCGTGAGGCATCCTCGTGAGGCCTATTTTTCTCTTCTTGTTTGCCTTGGTGCTCTACGTCACTAGGACCCAACCCCCGAGCGAGCTACGACCGTCGCTGGTATGTTAGGACGCGTGCCTAGACAAGGCCAGAGGGTGTAGGGCTCCATGAGGCGGTAAGGGCTCCCGAGGCGCGATGCTCAGGAAGCCCCCCTTTGACGTGCAAGCGGCTCACATGAAGGAGAAAACATCAGAACTCAGCGAGGTTGCGAGGAAGAAAGAGTTTGAGAGGCGCTGAGAGCAGCTCGCGAGGCATTTTTAGACTTAGCTTTCTCGCGGAGTGTGGCACTTGTTAGGCCGTGGCTTGCGGAGTGCGCCTCGTGAGGTTCTCGCTCGTGAGGCCTCCTGCTGGCACTTGATGAAGATGAGCACCGTAGGCCGCCTCCGAGGCAGCGCTCGCGAGGCTTCCTATGGGCTTCTTGAGGAGGCGCCTTGCCATGGGTTACCTCGCGAGGCCTTCTGTGTGCCTTGTTCCTGTGACAGCTTCATGTCGATAAGTTTTGCAAGTATTGTGGCGGCGCGCGCTCGCTAGCTTGCTCGTGGGTATCACGTGAGGAGACGAGGTACCAAGGACCTTGGTGAGGTGGCATACACGGGAGTAGGCCCACGAACCAGAGCTCAGTCACTTGGGTTTGATGGCGCTGCTGGGCCTGGCCCGAGCGCAGGCACCGTGTCCAGCCCCCGCTCGCGTGATACGCGGGAGGGAGATCGTGAGTGCGCACAGCCTCCTGAAGAAAAAAAAAGCTTACCAAACACACATGGTATCTTGAGGAAATAAAGTTTTACTGCGGCATAAAATAGGTTCCATTACACAACCAAAAAGATGAGGCTGCCGTGATGGACACGGGTCAGCTTGAGGATGGTGCAGCCACGTGGCGCCCTCAGTTTCACATCCGAAAAGAAGAGGCTGCCATGACGGACATGGGACAGCTTGAGGATGGTGCAGCCAGGCGGCGCCCTCAGTTCGATCGTTCCGCCAGTGCTTAGCATGGGGCTTCCACTGGGTTGTGGGAGGGAGCTCTCACGGCCCCAGCGGGCACCACGCAGGGAGGCTCCGGAGCGTGTATAGCTCCACTTCGTTCGTGCCCGTGAGGTCACGGGTAGAACTTGCGGAGATGTTGGATGTTCCATGTGTTTGGCACCAGAACACCCTCCTCCGTCTCCAGCCGTGCCGCGCCAGGCCGGGAAATGTGCCCAACCCTGAACAGGCCTTCCCACATGGGTGACAGCTTGTGGAGTCCTTCCTTGCAGAGGATCCTTCGCAGGACAAGATCGCCAGCTTGAAGTGTGCGGGGGCGTATGTTGCGGCTGTGGTAGCGACGCAACGCCTGCTGATGCCGGGCGGCGCGGATGGCGGCCCGGGAACATGCTTCCTTGAGGAAGAGCTGATCAGCTTCTCGCGAGCCGTCCTGATGAGCCTCGTCGAAGGCGAGGACTCGCAGGGACCCGTGCTTGAGCTCATGAGGAAGGACCGCTTCCGCCCCGTAGACGAAGAAGAAGGGTGTTTCGCCGGTAGGCTTGGTCGCTGTCGTGCGGATCGACCATAGCACGGACTGGAGCTCGTCGAGCCAGCCTTTGCCGCATGCATCAAGCTTTTTATTGAAGCCTCGTGTCTTGAGGCCCTTGAGGACCTCAACATTAGCGCACTTGGCCTGGCCGTTGCTTCACGGGTGCGCCATGGAAGCGTAGCGGATCTGCGTGCCAAGGTTGGTGCAGTATGACTTGAGGAGGCCACTCGTGAACTGCGAGCCGTTGTCAGTGATGATGCGGTTGGGGACGCCGAAGCGGCTCACGAGGTTCTTGATGAACTTGACGGCTGAGGCTGCCGGGATGGTGCAAACGGGCTCCACTTCCGCCCATTTGGTGAACTTGTCGATGGCGACGTAGAGGTAGCGGTAGCCGCCAGCTGCGCGAGGGAAGGGGCCCAAATGTCCAGCCCTCATACCGCGAAGGGCCATGAGAGGGGAATGGTCTGGAAGCCTTACGTCGGCTGGTGGATTTGCTTGGCGTGGAATTGGCAGGCTTCACAGGATTGGACCAGCTCGGTGGCGTCTTGAAGTGCGGTGGGCTGGTAGAAGCCACTACGGAACACCTTACCGGCGAGCATGCGTGATGAAGAGTGGTGGCCACAATCTCCATCGTGGATGTCGGCAAGCAGCTCGCACCCTTGCTCCTCGGAGATGGACCGCAGTGCGACGCCATTGGGACGCCTGCGGTAGAGATCGCCATCCCTCAAGCAGTAGGTTGTGGCCTGGCGGGCCATGCTCTCGCCCTCTGAGTCCTTCTCTGGGAGGGTGCCATCCTCTAGATAAGACTTGAATTCATTGGCCCAGCTGTCAGCTTGTGGCTCCAGCGCCAGCAGCAGGCGAGTGCCTGAAGATGGGCCGCAGATGGGTGCACCCGTGGGTGGCACAGGAGGGAGCTCTTCATGAGGCACCGTGGCGCTAGCGGCAGGTGGTATAGCTGATGGATTCAAGAGCCTTTCTTCGAAGATGCCGGGCCTTTGAGGCTCGCGGCGAGAAGCCCGCTTGGCGATGTCATCTGCATCCTTGTTGCTGCCACGGGGAATGTGCTGGAGTTCCATGCCGAGGAAGCGCTTCTCGAGCTTGCGCACCTCTTCCAGATAAGCAGCCATGTGCTCGTCCTTGGGCTTGTAGCTTTTGTTGTAGAGGCTGACGAGGAGACATGAGTCGCCCTTGATGATGATGCACTTGATGCCAAGAGCAGAGGCAGCCTTAAGCCCGGCAATGATGCACTCGTACTCAGCGATATTGTTGGAGACCTTGTCGGCATGCCTGAAGCAGAGCTATACAGCGTAGTAGAGCTTGTCTCCTGTTGGTGAAGTGAGCACGACACCGTCCCCTGCGCCTTGCCGGGAGAATGCGCCGTCGAAGTGCATGGTCCAGCCTCCAGGGGCCTCCTCCCCAGGCAGGAGGGATTCATCCTCGCGAGGCTCCTCTTGGTGCGGGTCCGTCCATTCTGCCGTGAAGTCTGCCAAAGCGGTGCCCTTGACTGTCCTTGTGGTGAGGAACTCCAGCGCGAAGGTTTGCAGCTCGATGTTCCATTCGGCGACACGGCCCGTGGCGTTGGGACTGTGCAGAACCTGCTCCAGGGGGTAAGAGGTGATCATCTTGATGGGATGGCACTAGAAGTAGTGGCGCAGCTTCTGGGAGGCGATGAGGAGCGCGAGGAGGAGCTTCTGCTGCATGGGATACCGCTCGCACGCATCCCGCGGCACCGAGCTGACGAAGTAGACGGGGTGCTCGACGAGGCGCGTGCCCATAGGCGTGGCAGCTTGATCTTTGGGGGGCTCGGGAAGCGGCTCACTGGGGGCCTCATGAGGAAGACCCTCGTCAAGCGAAGGTGCCGCCTCGGGAGGCGCTGGCACAGCCTCAGGGGGCACAGGGGCGGCCTCGGCAGGCGCAGGTGCAGCAGGCTTCTTCTTGGCGATGGTGGGCTCTTCCCGTTCTGCCACAAGGGTAGCGCTAACTGTCTGGGGGGTGGCCACCAAGTATAGGAGCAAGGGCTCGCGTGGCCGTGGGGCGACCATGACAGGAGGGCTTGTCAGGTACCTCTTGAGGTCCTCGAAGGCTGCGTCGGCTTCAGGAGTCCACTTTAAGGGGCCCGATCTCTTCATGAACTTGAAGAACGGCAAGGCACGTTCGCCAAACTTGGAGATGAAGCGCCCAAGCGAGGCCATGCATCCCGCGAGGCGCTGCATTTCCCCGAGGTTCTGGGGAGGCTTCATTCGCTCGATGGCCTTGATCTTCTCGGGGTTGGCTTCGATGCCGTGGTGGGAGACCAGAAAGCCAAGCAGCTTGCCGGAAGGAACTCTGATACGTCTCCAACATATCTATAATTTTTTATTGTTCCATGCTATTATAGTATCAATCTTGGATGTTTTATATGCCATTGGGACTAACCTATTAACCCAGTGCCCAATGCCAGTTGCTGTTTTCTGCTTGTTTTTGCCTTTTCAGAAAATCATTATCAAAAAGTGTACAAATGAGAAAAAAAACTTTGGATTAATTTTTTCTGGACCAGAAGAGACCCACGAAGCTTCGGGAGAAGACCAGAAGAGCCATGAGGAGGCGACAAGCCTGGAGGGCGCGCCCAGGGGGGTAGGGTGCGCCCCCCAGGCTTGTGGGCCCATCGTTGCCCCTCCTGGCCTAATTCCAGTGCTATAAATTCCCAAATATTCCCAATATACCAGAGAGACAGAATAGAAAACATTTCCGCCGCCGCAAGCCTCTGTTCTTTCGTGGTCCCATCTTGAGGCCTTTTCTGGTACTCTGCCAGAGGGGGAATCGATCACGGAGGGCTTCTTCATCAACCTTGCTGCCCTTCCGATGATGTGTGAGTAGTTTACCACAGACCTACGGGTCCATAGCTAGTAGCTAGATGGCTTCTTCTCTCTCTTTGATCTTCAATACCATGTTCTCCTTGATGTTCTTGGAGTTCTATCCGATGTAATCTTCTTTTGCGGTGTGTTTGTTGGGATCCGATGAATTGTGAGTTTATCATCAGATTATTCATGAGAAATATTTGAGTTTTCTCTGAACTCTTTTATGCATGATTGTTATAGCTTTGTACTTTCAATCTTGCGGTGCTCAATCCCAGTGACAGAAGAGGACATGATATGTATTTGTATTGTTGTCATTAAGGATAAAAAATGGGGTTTAATCATATTGCTTGAGTTTACATTGTCTACACAATGTCATCTTGCTTAAGGCGTTACTCTGTTTCATACTTAATACCCTAGATTCATGCTTGATAGCGGTCGATGGGTGGAGTAATAGTAGTAGATGCAGGCAGGAGTCGGTCTACTTGTGTCGAACGTGATGCCTATATACATAATCATTACCACAAATCCATCATAATTATTTGCTTTTCTATCAATTGCCCAACAATAATTTGTCTACCCACCGTATGCTATGTGTTCGAGAGAGAAGCCTCTAGTGAAAACTATGGCCTCGGGTCTACTTTATCATATATAAAAAAACCTAAAAATACCTTACTGCAATTTATTTAATTTTATTTTATTTAGTATTTTAGTTTAAATATCTATTTATCACTATCAGAATTAATCCTTGCAAATAACCGCTAAGAGGATTGACAACCCTCTTATTTGCGTTGGGTGCAAGTGTTTGCTTTTGTGTGTGCAGGTGCGCTTAACGGAATTTTGCTTGGTTCTCCTACTGGATTGATAACCTTGGTTCTTAACTGAGGGAAATACTTATCTCTACTATACTGCATCATCCTCTCCTCTTCGGGGAAATACCAACGCAGTCTACAAGTAGCAAGAAGAATTTCTTGCGCCGTTGCCGGGGAGACATCCTCAAAATTACCAAGTACCTTCGCACAAACTATCATCCACTTGCATTTATTTTATTTGAATTTGCTTCTAGTTTTCAACTCCCCCACTTCTAATTTTTTCTACAAAAACACAAAAATATTTTTATTTGCTTGTTTGCTTGCTCGAAGTTATCGTCGTGACTAAATTTGGAAAAATTGGTAATTCTCCCACCACTAGAGTGGAGTCTTTAGACAACCCTTCCATACTTTTGAAGCTTATAAATGAAAAGAAAGGTTTTCCTAAAGTTGCTAAAGAAAAACTAGATAATCTTGCCAATGATGACCCTGACAAAGAACAACCCACTATCATGCATACTAAAAAACTCCGTATAGGTAGTGGTAATATTATTGGAAAAGGTGTTATTCATGATTTCTTTACTTGTGCGGGCATGTTACCTATGCTAGGAGGGTCAATTCTTAATAAAACTTCGAGCTTTGCGGATGCCATATCTTTGCTTATAGTTGAATTTGAGAGACAATTTGTGCATATGCATCCCGCTATACAAAGAATACTCCTAGAGTTTTCAAACATTCGTAATCCTTCCGTTAAACATGTAGTCACTTTATTCCCAACTTATGAATTTGGCCACATCATGAAAGAGGCCCGTGAAATATTTGCTCATTACAATATAAATAGTGGATGCCCTCCTATAGAAGAAATCCTTTGCAACCAGGAGGCAATAAGGAGATTACAATCTCCAGATTATGCTGCTTACAATGAGAATCTTAGAAAAAAGGTTCCCCCATCCACTTTACTTGATAAAATTTCTAAACTTAATGATAATTTTTCTATACAAAACAATGGTTTGGGGTTAGTGCTTGAGAAAAAATTAAAGGAGCATATTCAAAGGAACATGTATAATGAGGAAATAGTCATCACTTACAAAGGGCCAATGGAGGGACCCCCTCCTCCTAAATTTGATCTTATGGATCTTGACCCTATTAAATTTAGCCCTTTTGAGTATTTTTGCTTCCCACTTAGAAAACTTGCTGCCGAAAGAACAGAGTATGAGATGAGCATGGATGATCTTCCTTACAAGGATGAAAATACTTGAAACTATACATTATGCCTAGCAAGGGGCATAAAACAATAGCGCTTGTTGGGAGGCAACACAATGATAATTTTTTTTTTACCTTCTGTTCTTGTATGTTTACACAATTATAGCCTCTTTTATGATTGTGTTTTTATCTTTTAGTTAGAGTTTGTGCCAAGTAATGCCTTTGGGATGATGTTGATGATAGTATAATTGATGCTGTTTGGAAAACAGAAAGTTTTGCGTCCAGTGCTGGAATTTTATTTCTGTACTGGAGCATCAGAAAAATCTGAAATTTTTACAAAATATTTTCATATGAATTTTTTACGTTGTCCTAATTTTTCAGAATTTTTTGAGTTACATAATTATGGTTTTTAAATAGATCTTTACAGACTGTTCTGTTTTAGACAGATTCTGTTTTTGTTGCATAGTTTGCTTATTTTGATGAATCTATGGATCGTATCGGGGGGTATGAGTCATCGAGAAGTTGGAGTACAGTAACATTATGCCAATATTAAATATGAATCAATTTACAACAGTACCTAAAGTTTACGATTTGTTTGTTATGCTAACTGATCTCATGAGGTTTCTGTTGAGTTTGGTGTGCTGAAGTTTTCAAGTTTTGGGTGAGACTACGATGGATAAAGGAATAAGGAGCGGCAAGAGCCTAAGCTTGGGGATGCCCAAGGCACCCCAAGGTAATATTCAAGGAAGACTCAAGCGTCTAAGCTTGGGGATGCCCCGGAAGGCATCCCCTCTTTCGTCTACAATCTATCGGTAACTCACTTGGAGCTATATTTTTATTCATCACATGATATGTGTTTTACTTGGAGCGTCTTGTGATATAGTTTGTTTGTTTTTGTTTGCCTTTTAGTTTGTCACTATCATCTTTTCTGAACAGACCTTTTTGAGAGGGAAAGACATTATTCGTGATTTGTTAGAATACTCTATGTGCTTCACTTATATCTTTTGAGCTAGGCAGTTGCTCTAGTGCTTCACTTATATTTTTTAGAGCACGGCGGTGGTTATATTTTAAAGAAATAGTTGCACTCTCATGCTTCACTTATATATTTTCGAGAGTCTAATGAAGAGCAATGGTAATATGCACGGGTTATGAATTTGTTCCTGATATGATAGGTATTCAAGAGGGATATAATAAAAACTTTCATGTAGATCACTGAATATGATAAGTTTGATTCCTTGCGATAGTTTTGTGATATTAAGATGGTAATATGTGGGAGGTGCTAGTAGATAATTGTGGTTTAGTAAGAATATTGGTGTTAAGGTTTGTGATTCCCGAAGCATGCACGTATGATCTGTCGTTATGCTAGGAAGTTGGAGCATGATTTATTATTGATTGTCTACCTTATGAGTGGCGGTCGGGGACGAGCGATGGACATGTCCTACCAATCTATCCCCCCTAGGGGCATGCGTAGTAGTACTTTGCTTCGAGGGCTATTAAACTTTCGCAATAAGTATGTGAGTTTTTTATGACTAATGTGAGTCCATGGATTATACGCACTCTCACCTTTCCGCAATTTGCTAGCCTCTTCGGTACCGTGCATTGCCCTTTCTCACATCGAGAGGTGGTGCAAACTTCGCCGGTGCATCCAAACCCCGTGATATGATATGCTCTATCACACATAAGCCTCCTTATATCTTCCTCAAAACAGCCACCATACCTACCTATCATGGCATTTCCATAGCCATTCCGAGATATATTGCAATGCAACTTCCACCGTTCCATTTTTTTATGACACACATCGTCATTGTCATATTGCTTTGCATGATCATATAGCTGACATAGTATTTGTGGCTCAGCCACCGTTCATCATTTTTATACATGTTACGCTAGCATCATTGCACATCCTGGTACACTGCCAGAGGCATTCATATAGAGTCATATTTTTGGTCTAGTATCGAGTTGTAATATTGAGTTGTAAGTAAATAAAAGTGTGATGATCATCATTATTAGAGCATTGTCCCAGTGAGGAAAGAATGGTGGAGACTAATGAGTCCTCGAAAAAGTGCGAATGAAGTCCATGAGACCGTTCTAAAAAAAAGAGAGAGGCCAAAAAGAGCCACGAAAAAAATGAGAGAAAAAGAGAGAAGGGGCAATGTTACTATCCTCTTTCCACACTTGTGCTTCAGAGTAGCACCATGTTTTTCATATAGAGAGTCTCCTATTTTGTCACTTTCATATACTAGTGGGAATTTTTCATTATAGAACTTGGCTTGTATATTCTGATGATGGGCTTCCTCAAATGCCCGAGGTCTTCATGAGCAAGCAAGTTGGATGCACACCCACTTAGTTTTCATGTTGAGCTTTCATACACTTATAGCTCTTAGTGCATCCGTTGCATGGCAATCCCTACTCCTCGAATTGACATCAATTGATGGGCATCTCCATAGCCCGTTGATTAGCCTCGTCGATGTGAGACTATCTTCTTATTTTTGACTTCTCCTTATTTATCTCTACCACCATACTCATAGTGCTATATCCATGGCTTGCGCTCATGTATTGCGTGTGGGTTGAAAAAGCTGAAGCGTGTTAAAAAGTATGAACCAATTGCTCAGCTTGTCATCGGGGTAGTGCATGAGAAATATTTTATGTTAAGAAGATGGAGCATGACAGGATTATATGATTTTGTAGGGATAACGTTCTTTAGCATTTTTATTTTGAAAGACATGGTTGTTTATTAATATGCCTGAGTATTGATGTCTTTATATCAAACTATAGACTATTACTTTGAATCATTCAGATCTTATTATCCATACCGTAAGAGAGAGATTACATGATGAAACATGATAGGTAGCATTCCACATCAAAAATTCTGTTTTTATCATTTACCTACTCTAGGACGAGCAGGAATTAAGCTTGGGGATGCTTGATACGTCTCCAACGTATCTATAATTTTTGATTGTTCCATGCTATTATAGTATCAATCTTGGATGTTTTATATGCAATTATATGCCATTATATATCATTTTTTTGGGACTAAACTATTAACCCAGTGCCCAGTGCCAGTTGCTGTTTTCTGGTTGTTTTTGCCTTTTCAGAAAATCATTATCAAAAAGTGTCCAAATGAGAAAAAAACTTTCGATTAATTTTTTCTGGACCAGAAGAGACCCACGAAGCTTCGGGAGAAGACCAGAAGAGCCACGAGGAGGCGACAAGCCTGGAGGGCGCGCCAAGGGGGGTAGGGCGCGCCCCGAGGCTTGTGGGCCCCTCGTTGCCCCTCCTGACCTAATTCCAGCGCTATAAATTCCCAAATATTCCCAATATACAGAGAGACTGAAGAGAAAACCTTTCCATTGCCGCAAGTGTGACACCCTGGTTTTCGCCCTTGTTTTTTTCCTTCGCGAGATTTGACTCCCGTCTTTTTTTTCCGGTGTTAACGGAATTTCTCTCGCTCTTGGGTATATAAAGATGGTCATTTAGCTTTGCCTTTCGTATCCATCCGGAGACTCTCTCCAACCCAACCTTGCCACCCAAGATATGTTCTCAGGATTTTGCCGCCGAAACCCTACCATCCGAGTTACCGGAAGGGAAACCCTAATTCCTCCCGTTACAAAGGAACCCCAATTTCCTTTGATCTGTTGCCTCCCAAAATTTTCCTAGTGATCATCCCACATCTATAAACCCTGGATATGCAAAAATATTGTCAAGTCATTTGCAATATTTTTCATTTAAAATCAATTCCTTTTTCTGCCAGTTAAAGGAATTAAATCCAGGAAAATATCTATCCATCTCCAAAGTTCATGAAAACTTGTGGAGATATTCTTTGTGATCATATTGATCTCTCATAAAAATATTGGAAATAATTAAGTAAGGGAAATTGCATTTTCCTATTTAAAGCCAATATTGCATTTTGGGCACTTTCTAAAGGAACTACCATTTTGGTAGCCAGGAAAAATCCCAAATAATTTGTGGAGCTTCTCCTACCCATATCTTCACCATTTCCATCAAGATCCCAAGTTCCACAGTTCAAAGTTTGAGAGCATCATCTAGTTCTTGTTTCTGGACTTATTTTGAGGTTGTGAAGCAACTATATTTTATATTGCTTCAAAAAATTTGAAATTAATCCAGGACCTCACATTCCCTATATTATGTGAGCATGAAAAAATTCACATCATTTTAGCTAGCTAATTTCTCCCAAAAATTTCATCTAGCTTCTGTCCAGTAGGAAGCTCTGTGAAGGAAGTACTTTCATAGAACATCCAAATGAGCAGAAATTTTGCTAGCACCTCCATACATCCAAATCATCACCCTACACAAAAAGTCAGCTCATTTCACCAAGCCAGATGAGCACAACTTCATGATCTAGTTTCTGGACCAAATATTGCATTGTGAAGGAAGTGCATGCAAACAAGGTCCAAATGACTTCAAATTTTACGAACACCTACACACTTCTACCACATTTCAGAAGGACAAGGGTTCAGCTCCATATCCCCATCCATTTATCCACAAGGATCCATCCCAGTTTCTGTCCAGAACCTAGGTCAGCTCAAATCAGTCAACTTCATGTCTCCATTTCCCTCCAAACCTTGACAGGTCAACTCACTGACCTCTGGTACACCTATTTGACAAGGTTTCAGGGTCATTCAATGCCCCAGACATGCGGCACCCGTGGTGACCACGCGGTGGCCATGCCAAACAGGCACTCTGCGCACTGTCTTCGCAGACCAGGCCAACTCCGGCCAGCCTTCGCTCGTCCGGGCATGTCTAGTGGCTCCGCAGCGGCCACGTGCCCCCTCTCCAGCTCTTCCCCCTCCGTTTGCTTCCTTGCCGCGCCGGGACAACCGTTGCCGTACTACTACTGTGCGTATGCGGTCGTCCTCTTCCCCGTTGGCTCCTTCCTCGCACCGCGTCGTAGCAGTGGCGGTCAGGTTTGCACCACCCTTCGCTCGCCAGCGCACCGCAAGCTCCAGTGCGTGGCTAAGGCCGCCACGGCGGCCGAGCCTATCGCCTCCGACGGACGGCTATAAAAGTTGTGGCCCGGAGCCTCCCTGAGCAGCACCCACACCATGACCTCCTCCCCTACCTCCCAGCTCCCTCTCTGCCTTCTCAATCGAGCTCGAAGAGCTCTCTGGCCCCTTCCATGGCCGAAGCCTTGCCGCCGGCCCCGTCTGAAATCCGAGCCTCCTGAGCTCTCCCTCTCCACCCCACCACTACTGGAGATCTCCACCACCACCCCGAAGCCTCCCAAACACCTCACTCCTCCTATCCTCGGCTGGGCCAAGCTCCCCAACATGCCCGAAGCTGCCGTCCGCCCGGCCCGATGCTGCCGTCCCTCGTGTCGTCCCCAGGGTCCGTGGTTGCGATGGATGGACGCGCCGCATCCTCCCGAGCTCGCCGGTACCCGGAACGCCGGAAACGGTGACCCGTGCCGCCGGGAATCGCCGCCGGCGCACGGCCTTCCTCTGTTCCATGGGCGTCCGTCGAGGGGAAGATGAAGGAGGCGGGAGGAGAGAGAGAGATGGTGTGGGACCTGGCTGTAAGTGACTCAGCCGTCGGGCCCGCATGTTTTAAGTGGAGGCGTACTTCAGCAGATACGTTTTCTGTTTATGAAAGCGTAATCTGTGGCGGCCTCAGACATAAATGCGTTTTCACTGCTCTGAAAGCGTATTTTTTTTCTGAAGACGCTTTTTATTACTCAGCCGGCGCCGAAACCCTTATAATGCGGACGTTCGCCAGTTAGCAGCAGAAATGGACATGCTTTTGTTTGTTTTCTGCCTAACGAACGAACAGCCGTAACTTTTCAACCGCAACTCTGAATCAGGTGATTCCAAAGCCCACGCTCTCTGTTCGTCAAGCCCGTTCCGATGGTACCACTTTAATAAGGTTTACACATTCTGAAAATGCCATTTTACCCCTGCCCTCTATTCAGCCCCTCCGAGAGAGAATCTTCTCCGGCGAATTTTTCCGCGAGGTGATCGCACTTCTCTCCGATGAATCCATCGACCCCCAGGCAAGCCGACCATCGGATATATGCCCTAAAGCATTCCTCTATGTTATTCTTGCGTGTTTAATTAATGAATATGCTTGTGCTAGAAATAATTAAACCTCTGATAGTTTACATTACTGTTTGCTATACTTGCTAGTATTCATCATATTATCGCACTAGTGACTCGTAGGTGACAATAGGGAGATAGGTTGTTATGTTTTCATCATGCATCATTATTGTTATTGTAATAAAAGAATGTGACTTAATAACGACAACCTCCTCCGTCGGCTGGATCAAGTCATAGTGCCACCGAACCGAGCTCATCGAGTGCAACCACACTTGCCTGGATGGGGAGGCCCTAGCTTGGTCTATTGTCGTGCCTCTTATCGGTACCACCAAAGAGGGGGGGATTATCCGTGCGTGCTACCCTGGCCCGCTAGGCGGCGGTAATCCTGTGAGCCCAGTTAAGTTATATGGTACCAGGTCCCCGTTTGGGATAGTTTTGTTTTGCCACGATGGTGGCAGGTGTTAGGAGTGACACAGGGGCCACCCAGGACTTGACCCGGGAAGGGTATGATTGTCGGTGGGGCCGTAAGAGTGCCAGGCAATAGACAAGTTCTGTTGGAGCAGCACCGGTCCACCCGAATGGGAGTACGAGGCCAGGAGCTCCATAGTGTGGGTAAAGTGCGCAACCTCTGCAGAGTGTAAATCTATTCGAATAGTCGCGTCCTCGGTCATGGGACACAGTTCGTACTAGGTCACATTATTTGGTTTGTGTCGAGTCTGGAGGAACAAACTATATAATGTTATTGCTAAGACCGAACCAGAGAATGATAAGGTTTGTCAGACTTGCAGTGCAGATGCATGGACATCAGATGATGTTAGGGATATGAATGTTAGCCATGCGATGGCTATGAGATGAACGGTCAAATGACCGCAAAGTTTGGATCGGATTTGGATCATGAGAATATTTGGAGTATAGATTATTTACTTGATATGCTTTACTTTATTTTAGTAGTTATCATGCTAGATAATCCTGTTATAACATGGTAATTAATATTGTTAGATAGGTATGCTATGTCATAATAACTAATATTACTCTACTAACAAGTACATGCTTGAATGCCATGGATTGCTTTGCTTGGTGTATATGTTGGTTTGGTTTGCTTGCGAGTACATTCAAAAGTACTCAGCGGCCTTCAATGTGGATAGGTTCACCTAAGGATCCGACGAGGAGCCGGAGTGTTCGCGGGCTAGAAGAGTAACCCAGTCAGATCCCTATGGATTGGAGCCGCACCAAGACAATGCTGCCTTAGATAGAGCTTTCCGCTGCCATCACCCTTGTAAAATACCATGTAAGACTTATATATCCATTAATAAAAATGCCTGTGTTCATGATACTTGTTGTAAACGCGCATGCCAGAGTGATTTCCTGGGCTGGTGTGTGTGGCGACCGTCTGGCTACCGTGGTATTCAGGCGGGGTGCCACAGCAAGCCTCTGTTCTTCCGCGATCCCATCTAGAGGCCTTTTCCGGTACTCTGCCGGAGGGGGGAAATCGATCACGGAGGGCTTCTTCATCAACCTTGCTGCCCTTCCGATGATGTGTGAGTAGTTTACCACAGACCTACGGGTCCATAGCTAGTAGCTAGATGGCTTCTTCTCTCTCTTTGATCTTCAATACTATGTTCTCCTTGATGTTCTTGGAGTTCTATCCGATGTAATCTTCTTTTGCGGTCTGTTTGTTGGGATCCGATGAATTGTGAGTTTTTGATCAGATTATTCATGAGAAATATTTGAGTCTTCTCTGAACTCTTTTATGCATGATTGTCATAGCTTTGTATTTCTCACCAATCTATCGATTTGGTTTGGCCTACTTGATTGATTTATCTTGCAATCGGAGAGGTGCTTTGTGATGGGTTCAATCTTGCGGTGCTCAATCCCAGTTGTCGTTTTTTTGTCACGGCAAGATGTCCTCGTGAAAGGACTTAGTGGCCATCGCAACAAGGTGGTAGCTTGAACGGGGTTGGTCAGAATCGAGAGACGCGAGTTTTACCCAGGTTCGGCCCCTCACGGTGGAGGTAAAAGCCTACATCCTGCTTGATTGCCATTGATGATGATGATCTTGATTACAAGGGTGCTGTTTTGCTACCTCTATCTCGAGAGATACTAGTTTGTCTGTCTATCTCGACCTGTCCCCCTTGGGGTGCCTTGCCCCTCCTTACATAAGTTGAAGAGGCCGGCTTACATCTAGAGTCCTAGTAGGACTACAACTAGTCTATTTTTCATTACAAGTCAGATCCTAGTCCGGGTCTTTTCTTCCGTACTGATCTACCCAGGCCGGGTCTTCTCTCCGAGCCGGGTCTACCTAGGCCGGGTCTTGCTTCTCTTACCAGGTTCCTTCCAGGGTCTAGCCCATAGAGAGTCGGCCCGTTTAATGCCATGCGTGACCCGGTTATGGGCCCTTTGGTCCTGCCGGGATATGCCTTGGGATGCCGGGTCTAGCCGCGGGTAATTCCCCCGACATTAACCCCCAGGTTAGCTTGAATTTATTCATGCTAAGCTCCTGAAATAAAAATAATTAATACGTTAAAGGACCGGCTTGCTCAAATGGCCGATTTATCCAATGAACCAGCTCCTGGAAAAATCTGGTTTTCTTTGTTATATCAACATTCTGACTTCTCAATCAACTTGCTGACACTGGGTCCTTCAGAAAAATATTGAGAAAAAATAACCCATCTGACATTGAGTCGGTTTCCAGTGCTTCGTCTTGATAGAAATATTGGGAAATAAGAAATCCATCTGATGTTGAACCAGCCTTCAATGCTTCTGGGCCTTCTATGAATAACTTTGGAGGAGATAAAGTTTGCAAGCTCTCACCAAGAATAACTGGGCCTTTTATCTCCATATTACCTGTAGCCCCCAAGCTCCGAGTTTATCAGTTCATGATGACTTGGTGCTTTGCATAAAAATAATATCTTGACTGTGTAGGCCCCAAGTGCCGGGTCGCATGCCTGCAGCGACTTGGGACTTTTAGAAAATTTATAGATCTTGAACTAAGTAGTGTAGTCCCCAAGTGCCGGGTCGTATGCCTGCAGCGACTCGAGACTTACATGTACTTCTCCTTTGAAAAGAATAACAACATATGATGTAGCCCCCAAGGTCCGGGTCACTATTGATATAGTAGATTGGAGCTTGTGTTTTTGAACTTTTGAATTTTGACAGGAACAATTAGTAGCCCCCAAGGGCCGGCTCATCATAATTTTATGGGCCGGGTCTTCAATGAAACCAATATAAATGACCATGCATTAGCCCCCAAGTGCCATGTCAGCAACTTGTGGTGACTTGGGACTTCCAATAAAGTATGTAATGTTGTAAACATCTTATGTAGTATATGTTGAATCCAACCGAGTCGCAAATTGCCGACTTGAAGAAAGAAGTGAGCTCAGAAAAGAAACTCCGAGAGGAGAACAAACCAACATCAACCCGGAAGATCCTACTGCCGGGTCTCAACCATCAACCACTCCGCAAGTTTTGAATTTGCTTTGAAAAACTTGATAGAAAATAGCCCAGTCGCAGCTTGTAAGAGCTTTGAGCTGAAACTCCATAGTCTGCTAGTGCCAACAAGCACTTAGTATTTTGCCTGTGAACTGATGATGCTTTTGCGATGAAAGAAATTCTTGGCCGTGGTTGCAGTATAACCCAGCAAATATGTGTGGAAAAATCCAGAAGTGATGTAGTTTATGCAGCAATATAGCCCAATCCTTTTTGTAGTAAAGGACAGGCCAGAACGATCTCTTATAATAAGTAAAGCGTTCTCGAGGACACATGGGAATTTCATCTAGTCACTTTCACCGTGTTAGTTTGATTCGCGTTCGCTACTTTGATAATTTGATATGTTGGTGGACCGGTGCTTGGGTGGTGCCCTTACTTGGACAAACCTCCCACTTATGATTACCCCCTCTCGCAAGCATTCGCAACTACGAAAGAATAATTAAGATTACTCTAACCATAGCATTAAACATGTGGATCCAAATCAGCCCCTTACGGAATAGCGCATAAACTAGGGTTTAAGCTTTTGTCACTCTAGCAACCCATCATCTAATTACTACTCCACAATGCATTCCCTTAGGCCCAAAGATGGTGAAGTGTCATGTAGTCGACGTTCACATGACACCACTAAGAGAATCACAACATACACATCATCAATATCGAACGAATACCAAATTCACATGATTACTTATGACAAGACTTCTCCCATGTCCTCAAGAACAAAAGTAACTACTCACACATCATCAACATGTTCATGTCCAGTAGGGTATTGAATTGCATAATAGATCTGAACATATAATCTTCCACCAAGTAAACCAACAAGCATGAACTACAAGATGTAATCAACACTACTAGCAACCCACAGGTACCAATCTGAGGTTTTGAGACAAAGATTGAATACAAGAGATGAACTAGGGTTTGAGATGAGATGGTGCTGGTGAAGATGTTGATGAAGATTAGCCCTCCCACGATGAGAGGGTCGCTGGTGGTGTCAATGGCGACGATTTCCCCCTCCCGGAGGGAAGTATCCCCGGCAGAACCTCTCCGTCGGAGAGCAAAAGTGCTCCTGCCCAAGTTCCGTCTCGAGACGGCGGCGCACCGTCCCGAAAGTCTTCTCTCTATTTTTTTAGGTCAAATGCCCTTATATACCAGAAACTGGGGGCCAGAAGTGGGCCAGGGGCCCCATGAGGTACCAGGGCGCGCCTGGGGGGTGGCGCACCCTGGTGCCTCGTGGGCACCTGGGTGGCCCCCTCTGGTACTTTTTGCTTCCAATATTTTTTATATATTCCAAAATAATTCTCTAGAAAATTTCAGCTCATTTGGAGTTGTGCAGAATAGGTATCTTGACAGAGCTTTTTCAGGTCCAGAATTCCAGCTGCCGGTATTCTCCCTCCTTGTGTGAATCTTGCATATTTAGAGAGAAAAGGCATTAGAATAGCTCCACAAAGTGTTATATTGATTAAAAACACTATAAATAACAGTAGTAAAACATGATGCAAAAGGACGTATCAACTCCCCCAAGCTTAGACCTCGCTTGTCCTCAAGCGAAAGCCGATATCGATAATCATGTCCTCATGTTTAGAGAGAGAGGTGTCGATAAAAACAAAATACGGACATAGAAGCATCATGTTCATTATTATAACAGCAATATTTATTATCATGGCAGCAATATTTATTATCATAAACTTCTTATGAGCAAGTAACAATTCACCACAACAGTGGAGTATAAGGCATAAACCTTCTTGAAAGCTAACGAACTATGTTCTCAGTCAACAATGCAATTACAATTCATCATATTTTTAGGAAGGGTCACATGTAGGAGCTATTCAGCAAGTCCACATACTCAACCATCATTTAGTCTTCCATGATTGCTAACACTCACGACATATATATGGAGCAAAAAGTCTCAGCCAGGCACATAGAAAGATAGGGGCTTATAGTTCTGCCTCCCAACTTATTCACCTCAAGGGTGATGTCAACAATAATAACTCATGATCACTCATATCCAACTAGATATATGTGCTTAGATCTTTCCCCACCACATGATGCTTGCAAAAGAGAAAAATAAAAAAAAGAAATAGAGGAGAATACTATTGACTCTTGCATAAAAAGTAAAATACATAAAGTAAAGGATAGACCCTTCGCAGAGGGAAGCAGAGGTTGTCATGCGCTTTTTGTTTTTGAATGCTAGAGCTCTTAATGCAAAGGAACATCACGTTATATTGCCCCTTGTGATAGCAACCTTTATTATGCAGTCCGTCTCTTTTATTTCTTTACCATCACAAGCTCGTACAACGCTTATTTCCCTTACAATAAAAGTTCAGACATATTTAGAGGTAATTTTTATTGCTTTTTGCACTGATGACAACTTACTTGAAGGATCTTATTCAATCCGTAGGTAGATATAGTGGACTCTCATGACATGAAACTGGGTCTAAGGGTTTTGGATGCACAAGTAGTATCTCTACTTAGTGCGAATTTTTGGCTAGCAAAGATATTGGGCAAGCACCACATGTTGGAGGAACTATAACAATATAACTTCTATGTGAATATGAACAAACATAACTCATTACGTTGTCTTCCTTGTCCAACGTCAACAATTTGACACAAAATACTTAATGGGGGCTCACAATCATAAAAGATGTTCAAGATAGTATATTTGCACATGAATCTTCTCTTCCCTTATTAATTCTTTCATGAATTGCATCATTGAATAATACTATGTTTGTTATCCTCCAATAAATTTTACCACTTATACTTTTCTTTATGTAATGTCATTACTTTCCATAAGGTTAGCATATGATCTTTTTCGTTATTTTCATTGCTATGATTGAAACATGAAAGTAAAGCAACACAGGCTCAAACTACTCTTTATTATATAGCTCTCAACTCGATTACATAGATGGACGGGTCACGAAACTAACACTCGAAAATAGATCATGCTAAGCTTTTATTCAACTAGATCACGAAATAACTGAGGATCGAACTAAAAGTAAGTAAAGATAATAGAAGTGATGGTGATACGATACCGGGGCACCTCCCCCAAGCTTGGTGCAAGCCAAGGGGAGTGCCCATACCCATGTGCTCAAGTGTCCTTCTCCGGTGATGATGGTGGTGGAGTAATGGTAAGCTTGCCCAGCTTACGTTTGAGGATGAAAATTTCCTCCCTCAAATCATCGACTTCTTGATCAAGCTTCAATGCCCTTTTACATAATGCCTCCTTGCTCTCGACTTCTTGAACTCCACAAGCATATCTCCAGGTCGAGGTAAAGGGGCATCATCTTCATCCGAACTCGCGTCTTCCATCCCCTTTATGTTGGCCTCTTGCTCCTCCTCGAACAATCCATAGGGGTCTAAATCCCCATAGGCCTTCGGATTTGCGAGATAGTGTGATATGAAGCTCTCCCCATCTGAGTCTTGTGACGACATATTTTCAGATCTGCCAGGAAATCAGCACGAAATAAGAACAGAAGAGATTTCTGCGATACGGTGGTCAAAACGTCTGGAAGTCTATATATAGATTTTTTATCTTGCAAAACAAGTAAATCCGAAGAAAAACGGAGTCGGGAAGGCACACGTGGGGCCCACGAGCCACCAGGGCGCGCCTGGGGGGAGGGGTGGCGCGCCCTCGTGCCTCGGGGGCACCAGGTGGGTCCCGCCGGCTGTTTCTTATTTTTGTATTTTTATAAATATTCCAAAACTGACAGAAAGTATTTTTATGGAATTTTTGGAGTCGGTTTACTTACCGTATCACATACCTCTTCCTTTTCAGGGTTCTGGAGTGTTCCGGAAGGTCTCCCTTATGTATTCCTCCAGTGTAATTGTTTTAATAATATTAGTTTCAACATTGATAGGGGTACCTGAAATATAATGCTTAATTCTTTGCCCATTCACCACTCTCGGATTAGTGCCATCGGAGTTATTTATTTTGATGGCTCCGGAGCGATAAACTTCTTCGATAATATACGGTCCTTCCCACTTAGAGAGAAGTTTTCCTGCAAAGAATCTTAAATGAGAATTGTACAATAGAACTTGCTCACCTACTTTAAATTCCCGTTTTTGAATTCTTCTATCATGCCATCTTTTAACTTTTTCTTTAAACAATTTAGCATTTTCATAAGCTTGGGTTCTCCATTCATCTAATGAGATAATGTCAAATAACCTCTTCTCACCGGCAAGTTTGAAATCATAATTTAATTCTTTAATTGCCCAATATGCTTTATGTTCTAACTCAAGAGGCAAATGATATGCTTTTCCATAAACCATTTTACAAGGAGACATACCCATAGGATTTTTATAAGCAGTTCTATAAGCCCACAGTGCATCGTCAAGTTTCTTAGACCAATTCTTTCTAGATCTGTTGACGGTTTTCTGCAAAATTAATTTTATTTCTCTATTGCTTAATTCAACTTGACCACTAATCTGAGGATGATAGGGAGATGCAATTCTGTGGTTGACATCATATTTAGCAAGTAATTTACGGATTGCACCATGAAAAAAATGTGAACCACCATCAGTTATTAAATATCTAGGGACTCCAAACCTTGGGAAAATAACATCTTTAAGCATTTTAATAGAAGTGTTATGATCAGCACTACTAGTTGGAATAGCTTCTACCCACTTAGTAACGTAATCAACAGCAACTAAAATACGAGTATACCCATTGGATTTAGGAAAAGGTCCCATATAATCAAATCCCCAAACATCAAATGGTTCAACAGCAAGTGAATAATTCATAGGCATTTCCTGACGTCTACCAACATTACCAATTCTTTGACATTCATCACACGATAGGACAAACTTACGAGCATCCTTGAAAAGAGTAGGCCAATAAAAACCAGATTGCAATACCTTGTGTGCAGTTCTGTCTCCCACATGGTGTCCTCCGTAAGCCTCGGAATGACACTTCCGTAGGATTTGTTCCTGTTCATGCTTAGGTATACAACGTCAAATAATACCATCTACCCCTTCTTTATAAAGATGTGGGTCATCCCAGAAGTAATGTCTTAAATCAAAGAAGAACTTTTTCTTTTGTTGGTATGTAAACCTAGGTGGTATATATTTAGCAACAATGTAATTAGCATAGTCTGCAAACCAAGGAGTATTACGAGAAGCATTTATGACAGCTAATTGCTCATCAAGAAAATCATCATTAATAGGTAGTGGGTCATCAAGAACATTTTCTATTCTAGACAAATTATCTGCTACGGGATTCTCAGCTCCCTTTCTATCAATAATATGCAAGTCAAATTCTTGTAGCAATAAAACCCACCTAATGAGTCTAGGTTTAGCATCTTTCTTTTCCAGAAGATATTTAATAGCAGCATGATCGGTGTGAATAGTTACTTTAGAATCAACTATATAAGATCTGAATTTATCACATGCAAACACAACTGCTAAAAATTCTTTTTCAGTAGTAGCATAATCTCTTTGGGCACTATCTAGAGTTTTACTAGCATAATGGATAACATTTAATTTCTTATCAACTCTTTGTCCTAGACAGCGCCAACAGCATAATCGCTACCATCACACATAATTTCAAAAGGCAAGTTCCAGCCAGGTGGTTGAACAATAGGTGCAGTGGTTAAGGCTTTCTTAAGTGTTTCAAAGGCTTCTAGACAATCATCATCAAAAACAAATGGAACATCTTTTTGCAAAAGATTGGTGAGAGGCCTAGAAATTTTGGAGAAGTCTTTAATAAATCTCCTATAGAAACCAGCATGACTAAGGAAACTTCTTATACCTTTAATATCTTTGGGACATGGCATTTTCTCAATAGCATCAACCTTAGCTTTATCAACTTCAATACCTCTCTCAGAAACTTTATGGCCCAAGACAATACCTTCATTCACCATAAAGTGGCACTTCTCCCAATTCAAGACACGATTAGTTTCTTCACATCTCTGCAAAACTCGATCAAGGTTGCTTAAGCAATCATCAAAAGAAGTTCCGTAAACGGAAAAATCATCCATGAAAACTTCAACAATCTTCACAAAAGTCAGAGAATATAGCAGTCATACATCTTTGAAAGGTAGCAGGTGCATTGCATAGACAAAAAGGCATACGTCTATAAGCATAAGTTCCGAAAGGACAAGTAAATGTGGTTTTCTCTTGATCGGGTTGCGATACGGGTATTTGAGAAAAACCAGAATAACCATCTAGGAAACAAAAATGTGTGTGCTTAGACAATCTTTCTAACATTTGATCAATAAAAGGTAAGGGGTAATGATCTTTTCTAGTAGCTTTGTTTAATTTTCTAAAATCGATTACCATCCTATAACCAGTTACAATTCTTTGTGGAATGAGTTCATTTTTATCATTAGGAACAACGGTTATACCTCCTTTCTTAGGGACACAATGAACAGGACTTACCCATCTACTATCAGCTATGGGATAGATTATACCTGCTTCCAGAAGTTTTAATATTTCAGTTCTTACCACCTCCTTCATCTTAGGATTTAATCGACGTTGGTGATCGACAACTGGTTTAGCATCAGGCTCCATATTAATTTTGTACTGACATAGAGTGGGACTAATGCCCTGAAGATCATCAAGAGTATATCCAATAGCGGCTCGGTGCTTCCTTAGAGTTTTCAGCAATCTCTTTTCTTCATACGCTGAAAGGTTAGCACTAATAATAACATGATATATCTTCTTTTCATCTAGATAAGCATATTTCAATGCATCAAGCAATTGCTTCAATTTCAAACACAGGAACATCTTTAGGTGGAGGAGGACCTCCAAGAGTTTCAACAGGCAAATTATGTTTAAGGATAGGTTGTTGATCAAAGAACATCTTATCAATTTCATTTCTTTCATGCATATGCATATCATTCTCATGGTCTAGCAAATATTGTTCTAACGGATCAGTAGGAGGTACGGCAATAGAAGCAAGACCAATAATTTCATCTTTACTAGGCAATTCTTTGTCATGAGGTTGTCTACGAAATTTGGAGAAATTAAACTAATGAGACATACCATCAAAATCAACACTGACTGTTTCTTTAGTGCAATCAATCTTAGCATTAACCGTGTTCAAGAAAGGTCTACCAAATATAATGGGACAAAAATCATCTTGTGGAGAACCAAGGACTAGAAAATCAGTAGGGTATTTTATTTTTCCACACAAGACTTCAACATCTCTAACAATCCCAAGTGGTGTAATGGTATCTCTGTTTGCAAGTTTAATAGTAACATCAATGTCCTCTAATTCAGCAGGTGCAATATCATTCATAATTTCTTGATATAAAGTAAAAGGAATAGCACTCACACTAGCACCCAAATCACATAAGCCATGATAGCAATGATCTCCTATTTTAACTGAGACAACAGGCATGCCCACAATGGGTCTGTTTTTATCTTTAGAATCAGGTTTAGCAATTCGAGCTGCTTCATCGCAGAAGTAAATAACATGCCCATCTATATTATCAACCAAGATATCTTTAACCATAGCAACATTAGGTTCAACTTTAATTTGTTCAGCGGGTCTAGGTGTTCTACTATGACTTTTGTTAACCACAGTTGAAACCTTAGCATGTTCCTTAATCCTAACAGGGAAAGGTGGTTTCTCAATATAAGCAGTAGGAACAACTGGATCAACATGATAAACAATTGTTTCTTCTTTAACACTAACAGGTTCCTCTATATTTTCTTTAACAGGGGGATGATATTTAAACCACTTATCCTTAGGGAGATCAACATGAGTAGCAAAGGATTCACAAAAGGAGGCTACTATCTCAGAGTCAAGTCCATATTTAGTGCTAAACTTATGAAAAGCATCGGTGGCCATAAAAGATTTAACACAATCGAACTCAAGTATTATACCTGACTCATTACCTTTGTCAAGTTCCCAATCTTCAGAGTTGCGTTTAATTCTTTCCAAAAGATCCCATCTGAATTCAATAGTTTTCTTCATAAAGGAGCCAGTCGAAGAAGAATCGAGCATAGTTTGATTATCATGAGAAAGCCGAGCATAAAAATTTTCTAAGATAATTTTTCTTGAGAGGTCATGATTGGGGCATGTATGCAACATATACTTAAGCCTCCCCCAAGCTTGTGCGATGCTTTCTCCTTCACGAGGCCAAAAGTTATATATATATAATTCCGATCGCGATGAACCAAATGCATAGGATAAAATTTCTGATGGAATTCTAGTTTCAGGCGGTTCCAATCCCATGTATCAGTATCATCACATCTCCTGCATAAGGATTATCTAGCAGTTTCTCTAACAAGCCCGGAGGAATTTCATATTCAATATCTTTTTCAATAGGTGCAGTAGGTTGAGGAGCAACTATTTGTGTTTCCGGTTGAGGTGAAGATACCCCGAACAAACACCTTAAAGGATTACTTTCCGTAGTGACAAGTGATAGTAAATTTCAGCACGTAATATAAATGTTTCCTTACCAAATTCCACTTACCAAAGGCGCTTCACTCCCCGGCAACGGCGCCAGAAAAGAGTCTTCATGACCCACAAGTGTAGGGGATCAATCGTAGTCCTTTCGATAAGTAAGAGTGTCGAACCCAACGAGGAGCAGAAGGAAATGACAAGCGGTTTTCAGCAAGGTGTTTTCTGCAAGCACTGAAATTATCGGTAATAGGTAGTTTGATAGCAAGATAATTTGTAACAAGTGACAAGTAACAATAGTAACAAAGAGTGCAGCAATATAGCCCAATCCTTTTTGTAGCAAAGGACAGGCCGGAACGATCTCTTATAATAAGTAAAGCGTTCTCGAGGACACATGGGAATTTCATCTAGTCACTTTCACCGTGTTAGTTTGATTCGCGTTCGCTACTTTGATAATTTGATATGTGGGTGGACCGGTGCTTGGGTGCTACCCTTACTTGGACAAACCTCCAACTTATGATTACCCCCTCTCGCAAGCATCCGCAACTACGAAAGAAGAATTAAGATTACTCTAACCATAGCATTAAACATGTGGATCCAAATCAGCCCCTTACGGAATAGCGCATAAACTAGGGTTTAAACTTCTGTCACTCTAGCAATCCATCATCTAATTACTACTCCACAATGCATTCCCTTAGGCCCAAAGATGGTGAAGTGTCATGTAGTCGACGTTCACATGACACCACTAAGAGAATCACAACATACACATCATCAAAATATCGAACGAATACCAAATTCACATGATTACTTATGACAAGACTTCTCCCATGTCCTCAAGAACAAAAGTAACTACTCACACATCATCAACATGTTCATGTCCAGTAGGGTATTGAATTGCATAATAGATCTGAACATATAATCTTCCACCAAGTAAACCAACAAGCATGAACTACAAGATGTAATCAACACTGCTAGCAACCCACAGGTACCAATCTGAGGTTTTGAGACAAAGATTGAATACAAGAGTTGAACTAGGGTTTGAGATGAGATGGTGCTGGTGAAGATGTTGATGAAGATTAGCCCTCCCACGATGAGAGGGTCGCTGGTGGTGTCGATGGCGACGATTTCCCCCTCCCGGAGGGAAGTATCCCCGGCAGAATCTCTCCGCCGGAGAGCAAAAGTGCTCCTGCCCAAGTTCCGTCTCGAGACGGCGGCGCACCGTCCCGAAAGTCTTCTCTCTATTTTTTTAGGTCAAATGCCCTTATATACCAGAAAATGGGGGCCAGAAGTGGGCCAGGGGCCCCACGAGGTACCAGGGCGCGCCTGGGGGGGTGGTGTGCCCTGGTGCCTCGTGGGCACCTGGGTGGCCCCCTCCGGTACTTTTTGCTTCCAATATTTTTTATATATTCCAAAATAATTCTCCAGAAAATTTCAGCTCATTTGGAGTTGTGCAGAATAGGTATCTTGATAGAGCTTTTTCAGGTCCAGAATTCCAGCTGCCGGTATTCTCCCTCCTTGTGTGAATCTTGCATATTTAGAGAGAAAAGGCATTAGAATAGCTCCACAAAGTGTTATATTGATTAAAAACACTATAAATAACAGTAGTAAAACATGATGCAAAATGGACGTATCAGTTTACCACAAAGCACGTGTTAAATAACCCAAAACCCGGTCAATTAAATGACCCAACATTATATGTGACCCGGCTGGATTTGTAACCCGAGAATTTAGAAAAATTTATACCTGCAAAGAAAATGCATAGATAGACAGATATATATATATAGAGAGAGAGAGAGAAATAAATAGCATATGACATATAAATAAAATAAAAAAATAACAAGCCAGCTTTCGAGGCACGACATGAAGACTGGCTTTCGAGCCTCGAGTCTGATTCGCTTCCGTGAAGCAGGTTTTTTAACCTCTTTTGGTTTATCCTAGCTCTCTGAAAGCCGACTCTCACGTGACCAACTGACGTTTAAACTCTGATGAATTCAGGGTCACCTCTGTGATTGACTCATCAGGCGTGCGCCGGGTCACCTTTTCAGAGTAGCATCTTGCTAACAGGTAGGTTTAACCAAGTAAAGTCTGGCTTTTTGCCGGGTTAAAAGGGTTTTGTAAGCTAAACTCGATGAGTTGGAAGCCCCCAAGTAACCATATGATCATGGAAAAGCTCAGCATAGGATATACAGGAGACAATGCTACTACTGCAAAACATCTGGGATCCAGATAAGCCGGCTTTATTCCATTGATCATAATTGAGCAGGATACCCATGTTTAGACTGCGCATCATGGCGACTAGTCTTCTTTGGTAACCTTTCTTTTCCCTAATACGGCAGGATGCCCATGTTTGAACTGCGCATCGTGGCAGCTAGTCCTCTTTGGCAACCTTTACTTTTTTGCCAATAAGGCAGGATACCTATGTTTGAACTGTGCATCGTGGCGGCTAGTCCTCTTTGGCAACCTTTACTTTTTCTCCAATAAGGCAGCAGCCCTTGGGACCGGGTTGTCTTCCCTGCAATGACCCGGGGTTCTTGTATTTCTTGAAACCGGCCAAATCTGCCGAGTCATGTTTGTGTAGCTCCCGAGTCTTAAGTTGACTCGAGGAGTCGGCTTGAGATTCTTTATACTTAGCTGTGGCATAAACCGGCGTATAGTTGACAGCTGAAAGTTAGAATTTATCGAAGCCGGAGGCGATGTGGCGAATTGATGATCTTGCAGGGACGTTTTTGCCCAAAGTGATTTCGTACGCCTCTTGGTCCGGCTCTCCTGGCTCCTCCAGGGCCGTTCTCTGTTCTGTTACTTCGCTGCCAGCTTTAGAATTGCCAGCTCTACTAAGACCGGCTCTCTTTGTTCTTTTGGGGACGTTTCCTCCATGGACGACTCTTCTGTTTCTTTTGATGTGGTGAATTAGACCAGACCGCAAGATGGTGAGCTGCGTGTTATGCCGGATAGCTTGGTGTGGGCCAGTCGACGGAGTGGACTCTGATACTCTTTGGTGTGTTGATGTAAACTGGACCGCAGTGGCGATGGCTCGCGCGCGTGTCCGTTGGGTTACTCGTGCGAGCGGGCGCAGCCCTGGCGTGTTGATGTAGACCAGACCGCAGGGGCAGCGGCTTGCGTGCATCAGTTGGGAAGCTCATACGGGCGGGCGCGGCCCTGGCGGGTTGATGTAGACTGGACCGCAAGGGCGACGGCTTGCGCGCCTTTTTGTCAGGCAGTGCGGCATGCGCAGACACCGGTCCAGATGATGCTGGCGCGCGCCCCGTATCCGCGGTATGGCGTCACTTTTGTAGTGAACACTTGTCCTGCATATTAAAATATACATGCCAGAGAAATTGTTCATCGAAGAATTTAATATGTACTAAAAAAGGCTGGACGGATGATCCGTGTGAACATTTATCTGAATGTCCGATTGATGAGACTCGCAGTAGTATTCCTTGCTGCAGGTCTATCAACACTTTTTTTTTCAAGTGAGGACTATGCAACACGGCAGCTAGCTAGCAGCTTTCGTGTCCTTTGTTTTTCTTTTTCTTTGTCTCCTTGCGTGGCTTTCCATGCCTGCATCCATACTAGCTTGCTTTTGGCCTTTCTTTTTGCTATTTGTCCTAGTACTTGTAGTATTAGTACCAGGCCTCCACGTGACCTCTTTTTTTTAGCGATGAACATGAACGGCTGGCGGCTTGCACATGTTGCTGAGTTTGGCTGTATGTGCACGCATCGTGCGTGGGCTCTGATTTGTGAGCTATTATGAGTAGTGCACAGATTTGACTTGTAGCCCTAGTCTGGACTGTACTTTGATGTGTTTGTGCTACCAGCTTTGCTTTGCCGCCATGACTATCCTCGGGAGCAGCAGCCGCCAGGGTAAATCGCACTACGTTAGCTATTTGGTGCAGCGGTATTCATCTGGATCTCAATGCCGTAGAGGAAAATCGACGTCCAAACTTGATCTGGACACGGACGACGGAGCCATCAAATCCTGTTGGTCTCGGCGACTTGTACTTTGCATCGATCGATTTCGGATGTGAGATTTCGACTTGTAGGAGCAGTGGAAATTAATCTGGCCTCGATGGATCGCCTGGTCGCGTGCGGTGGCGCATAGACGCAAACCTAACTTCTCTTGAACCCAAACCTCGTACTGCCGGCTCCAAAGCTAATCCGGCCAATCATCAGCTTCTCGATCCCTAAAGATCTCCCTCCAAGAACACAACACCCCCGTGCACTGGCCCCACGGTGGGCGCCAACTATCGTTGTTTTGTCATAGCAAGATGTCCTCGTGAAAGGACTTAGTGGTGAGGCCATCACAACAAGGTGGTAGCTTGAACGGGGTTGGTCGGAATCGAGAGACGCGAGTTTTACCCAGGTTCGGCCCCTCACGGTGGAGGTAAAAGCCTACATCCTGCTTGATTGCCATTGATGATGATGATCTCGATTACAAGAGTGCTATTTTTCTACCTCTATCTCGAGAGCTACTAGTTTGTCTGTCTATCTCGACCTGTCCCCCTTGGGGTGCCTTGCCCCTCCTTATATAAGTTGAAGGGGCCGGCCTACATCTAGAGTACTAGTAGGACTACAACTAGTCTATTTTTCATTAAAAGTCAGATCCTAGTCCGCGTCTTTTCTTTCGTACTGATCTACCCAGGCCGGGTCTTCTCTCTGGGCCGAGTCTTCTCTTCAAGCTGGGTCTACCCAGGCCGGGTCTTGCTTCTCTTACTAGGTTCCTTCCAGGGTCCAGCCCATAGAGAGTCGGCCCGTTTAATGCCATGTGTGACCCGGTTATGGGCCTTTTGGTCCTGCCGGGTTATGCCTTGGGATGCCGGGTCTAGCCGCGGGTAATTCCCCCCCACACCAGTGACAGAAGGGGACATGACACGTATTTGTATTGTTACCATTAAGGATAAAAAGATGGGGTTTAATCATATTTCTTGAGTTTACTTTGTCTACATCATGTCATCTTGCTTAAGGCGTTACTCTGTTTCATACTTAATACCCTCGATGCATGCTAGATAGCGGTCGATGGGTGGAGTAATAGTAGTAGATGCAGGCAGGAGTCGGTCTACTTGTCTCAGATGTGATGCCTATATACATGATCATTGCCATGAATCCGTCATAATTATTTGCTTTTCTATCAATTGCCCAACAGTAATTTGTCTACCCACCGTATGCTATGTGTTCGAGAGAGAAGCCTCTAGTGAAAACTATGGCCCCAGGTCTACTTTATCATATATAAAAAAACCTAAAAATACCTTTGTGCAATTTATTTACTTTTATTTTATTTAGTATTTTAGTTTATCTATTTATCACTATCAGAATTAATCCGTGCAAATAACTGCTAAGAGGATTGACAACCCTCTTATTTGCGTTGGGTGAAAGTGTTTGCTTTTGTGTATGCAGGTGCGCTTAATGGAATTTTGCTTGGTTCTCCTACTGGATTGATAACCTTGGTTCTTAACTGAGGGAAATACTTATCTCTACTATACTGCATCATCCTCTCCTCTTCGAGGAAATACCAACGCAGTCTACAAGTAGCAAACTCCGAAGACGCACTTGGCGGGGTTGAGCTTGAGGTTGACCTTGCGAAGGTTGGCGAAGGTTTCTTCGAGGTCCACGATGAGGGAGCAGGACTTGCAGCTCTTCACGACTATGTCATCGACGTTGGCCTCCGTGTTTCTTCCCATCTGGGGTCCTAGGGCGATACGCATCAGCCTCTGGAAGGTAGCCCCCGCGCTCCTCAAGTCGAAGGGCATGCAGATGTAGCGGTATGTCCCACAGGGGGTGATGAAAGCCGTTCTCTCTTCATCTTCTATCGCCATGTTGATCTGGTGGTAGCCTGAGAAGGCCTCCAGAAAGCAGAGCAACTCGCACCCAGCGGTGGAGTCCACGATCTGGTCGATCCACGACAGCGAGAAGGGGTCTTGGGCGTAGGCCTTGTTGAGGCTGGTGAAGTCGACGCACATGCGGCTTTCGCCGCCTTTCTTGGGGACGATGACATGGTTGGCGAGCCACTCGAAGTGGCGCACCTCGCGGATGACTCCTACCTGTTACAGTTTCTGAACTTCTTGGACGATGAACTCTTTCTTCTCGGGCACTTGGTGCCGTGCCTTTTGCTTGACGGGGCGCGCGTTGGGGCACACCGCTAAGTGGTGCTCGATCACCTCCCTCGGCACACCTAACAAATCAAATGTTGTCCATGTGAACACATCAGTATTTGCCCAGAGGAAGGCGACGAGCGCGTCTTCCTATTTGGGATCGAGGCTGTTGCCGATGGTGAAGGCGGGCCCGGAGCCACTGCTATCCACCGACACCTTCTTCGTCTCTGCGCGTGCCTGAGAGAACAATTGCTTCTTCTTCGCGGGTGTGGCCTCGGGAGGCTCGACATCATCCTCGTCGACAGGTTACGCGGTGGCGGCAGCCTTCTAGGCGCACTCAAGGGAGCGCACTACGTCCTTCTCGTCGCAGTGGACAGTGATGATTGATACGTCACCAACGTATCTATAATTTTTAATTATTCCATGCTATTATAGTATCAATCTTGGATGTTTTACATGCAATTATATGCCATTATATATCATTTTTTGGGACTCACCTATTAACCCAGTGCCCAGTGCCAGTTGTTGTTTTCTGCTTGTTTTTGCCTTTTCAGAAAATCATTATCAAAAACAATCCAAACGAGAAAAAAACTTTGGATTAATTTTTTCTGGACTAAAAGAGACCCACGAAGCTTTGGGAGAAGACCAGAAGAGCCATGAGGAGGCGACAAGCCAAGAGGGCGCGCCCAGGGGGGTAGGCGCGCCCCCCAGGCTTGTGGGCCCCTCGTAGCCCATCCTGACCTAATTCCAGCGCTATAAATTCTCAAATATTCCCAATATACGAGAGAGACAGCAGAGAAAACCTTTCCGCCGCCGCAAGCCTCTATTCTTCCGCGATCCCATCTGGAGGCCATTTCTGGTACTCTACCGGAGGGGGAATCGATCACGGAGGGCTTCTTCATCAACCTTGCTGCCCTTCCGATAATGTGTGAGTAGTTTACCACAGACCTACGGGTCCATAGCTAGTAGCTAGATGGCTTCTTCTCTCTCTTTGATCTTCAATACCATGTTCTTCTCGATGTTCTTGAAGTTCTATCCGATGTAATCTTCTTTTGCGGTGTGTTTGTTGGGATCCGATGAATTGTGAGTTTATGATCAGATTATTCATGAGAAATATTTGAGTCTTCTCTGAAATCTTTTATGCACGATTTTTATAGCTTTGTATTTCTCTCCGATCTATCGATTTGGTTTGGCCTACTAGATTGATTTATCTTGCAATGGGAAAGGTGCTTTGTGATGGGTTCAATCTTGCGGTGCTCAATCCCAGTGACAGAAGGGGACATGACATGTATTTGTATTGTTTCCATTAAGGATAAAAAGATGGGGTTTAATCCTACTGCTTGAGTTTACTTTGTCTACATCATGTCATCTTGCTTAAGGCGTTACTCTGTTTCATACTTAATACCCTAGATGCATGCTGGATAGCGGTCGATGGGTGGCGTAATAGTAGTACATGCAGGCAAGAGTCGGTCTACTTGTCTCGGATGTGATTCCTATATACATGATCATTGCCATGAATCCATCATAATTATTCGTTTTTCTATCAATTGCCTAACAGTAATTTATTTACCCACCGTATGCTATGTGTTCGAGAGAGAAGCCTCTAGTGAAAACTATGGCCCCCGGGTCTACTTTATCATATATAAAAATCCTAAAAATACCTTGTTACAATTTATTTACTTTTATTTTATTTAGTATTTTAGTTTATCTATCTATCACTATCAAAATTAATCCTTGCAAATAACCGCTAAGAGGATTGACAACCCTCTTATTTGCGTTGGGTGCAAGTGTTTGCGTTTGTGTGTGCAGGTGCGCTTAATGGGATTTTGCTTGGTTCTCCTACTGGATTGATAACCTTGCTTCTTAACTGAGGGAAATACTTATCTCTACTATACTGCATCATCCTCTCCTCTTCGGGGAAATACCAACGCAGTCTACAAGTAGCAGGAAGAATTTCTGGCGCCATTGCTGGGGAGACATCATCAAAATTACCAAGTACCTTCGCACAAACTATCATCCACTTGCATTTATTTTATTTTCATTTGCCTCTAGTTTTCATCTCCCCCAGTTCTAATTTTTTTTACAAAAACACAAAAATATTTTTATTTGTTTGTTTGCTAGTTCAATTACTTGCTCTGCCACTATGTCGCTAGAAGAATTTTGCGATAGCTTCTATAACAAAAGATTGTCTGAAATTGAGAATGTCACTAAGAATTTTATGTCTTCACAATATGAGAAAAATAAATTCTTTTCCGAACAGCTTAAAGAACACTCTATCTTGTTGGATGCTATTAATAAAAAACTTGAAGATGTCAATCTAGAAGTATCCAAGCTTGAGGCTCCACTTGCTAATACTGAGAATTTGCTAGGAAAGATTTCAGATAAACAAACAACTCTAGTGAATAAGATGGCTGCTAAACCTGAGTCACAATCCAGTAATGATGAAGATGTTAAAATGATTGGTGTCACTCCTATTGAATTATTATTTAGTAATATAAAACTTGATGAAAAAGGGACTAAAGAAGAGTCAACTTTAGTTAGAAGGAGTCCCAATTGCTTGGAGGGTGATAATCTTAAAGATAAAAATGAAAAAAGTGGGTTTGGAGAGGTCAAAACTTTAAATAGTAATGCACCCACTACTTTGGATTATAAGGACTTTAATTATGATAGTTGTTCTTTAATTGAGTGTATTTCCTTGTTGCAATCCATGATTAATTCACCAAATGCATATGAACAAAATAAAGCTTTCACTAAACATATTGTAGAAGCCATGATGAAAGCGCATGAAGAAAAACTTGAGTTGGAAGTTTCAATTCCTAGAAAGTTACAAGATGAATGGGAACCTACTATTAAATTCAAAATTAAATATTGTGAATGTAATGCCCTTTGTGATCTTGGTGCTAGCGTTTCCACCATACCAAAGTCTTTGTGTGATGTGCTAGGTCTCACCGACATGGATTCTTGTTCCCTTAATATGTATCTTGCGGATTCTACTATAAAAAAAACATTGGGTAGAATAAATGATGTGTTTATTCTTGCAAATACAAATTACGTGCCCATGGATTTTATTGTTCCTGATATTGAATGCAATCCTTCTTGCCCCATAATACTTGGTAGGCCTTTTCTACGAACAATAGGTGCTATTATTGATATGAAAGAAGGTAATATAAGATTTAAATTTCCATTAAAGAAAGGGATGGAACACTTCCCTAGAAATAGAATTAAGGCACCTTATGAATCTATTATGAGGGCCACCTATGGAATTAAATTGAAGGATGACAACACTTGAAGCTATGCATTATGCCTAGTTAGGGGCATAAAACAATAGCGCTTGTTGGGAGGCAACCCAATGAATAAAATAATTTTTTTTTACTTTCTGTTATTGTGTGTTAACAAAATTATAGCCTCTGTTATGATTGTGTTTTTATCTTTTAATTAGTGTTTGTGCCAAGTAATACCTTTGGGGTGATTTGGATGATAGTATAATTGATGCTGTTTGAAAACAGTAACTTTTGCATCCAGTGCTGGAATTTTTATTTTTTGCTGGAATGTCAGAACCTTATGAATTTTTTACACAATATTGATATATGAATTATCCACGTTTTCTAATTTTTCAGAATTTTTGGAGGTACAGAAGTAGGACGTTAATTCATATCTTTACAGACTGTTCTGTTCTAGACAGGTTCTATTTTTGTTGTATAGTTTGCTTATTTTGATGAATCTATGGATCGTATCGGGGGGTATGAGTCATGGAGAAGTTGGAGTACAGTAGCATTATGCCAATATTAAATACGAATCAATTTACAACAGTACCTAAAGTTTAAGATTTGTTTGTTATACTAATGGATCTCACGAGGTTTCTGTTGAGTTTTGTGTGCCGAAGTTTTCAAGTTTTGGGTGAGACTACGATGGATAAAGGAATAAGGAGCGGCAAGAGCCTAAGCTTGGGGATGCCCAAGGCACCCCAAGGTAATATTTAAGGAAGACTCAAGCGTCTAAGCTAGGGTATGCCCCGGAAGGCATCCCCTCTTTCGTCTACAATCTATCGGTAACTCACTTGGAGCTATATTTTTATTCATCACATGATATGTGTTTTACTTGGAGCATCTTGTGATATAGTTTGTTTGCTTTTGTTTGCTTTTTAGTTTGTCACAATCATCTTTTCTGAACACACCTTTTTGAGAGGGACACACATTATTCGTGATTTGTTAGAATACTCTATGTGCTTCACTTATATCTTTTAAGCTAGGCAGTTGCTCTAGTGCTTCACTTATATCTTTTAGAGCACGGCGGTGGTTATATTTTAAAGAAATAATTGCACTTTCATGATTCACTTATATCTTTTTGATAGTCTAATAAATAGCAATGGTAATATGCATGGGTTAATAATTTGGTCCTGATATGATAGGTATTCAAGAGGGATATAATAAAAACTTTCATGTAGATCACTGAATATGATAAGTTTGATTCCTTGCAATAGTTTTGTGATATTAAAATGGTAATATGTGGGAGGTGCTAGTAGATAATTGTGGTTTAATAAGAATATTGGTGTTAAGGTTTGTGATTCCCGAAGCATGCACGTATGATATGTCATTACGCTAAGAAGTTGGAGCATGATTTATTCTTGATTGTCTACCTTATGAGTGGTGGTTGGGGACGAGCGATGGTCTTTTCCTACCAATCTATCCCCCTAGGGTAATGCATAGTAGTACTTTGCTTCGAGGGCTAATAAACTTTCGCAATAAGTATGTGAGTTCTTTATGACTAATGTGAGTCCATGGATTATACGCACTCTCATCTTTCCACAATTTGCTAGCCTCTTCGGTACCGTGCATTGCCCTTTCTCACATCGAGAGTTGGTGCAGACTTCGCCGGTGCATCCAAACCCCGTGATATGATACGCTCTATCACACATAAGACTCTTTATATCTTCCTCAAAACAGCCACCATACCTACCTATCATGGCATTTCCATAGCCATTCCGAGATATATTGCCATGCAACTTCCACCGTTTCGTTTTTATGACACACATCGTCATTGTCATATTGCTTTGTATGATCATATAGCTAACATAGTATTTGTGGCTCAGCCACCGTTCATCATTTTTATACATGTTACGCTAGCATCATTGCACATCCTGGTACACTGCCAGAGGCATTCATATAGAGTCATATTGTTCTAGTATCGAGTTGTAATATTGAGTTGTAAGTAAATAAAAGTGTGATGATCATCATTATTAGAGCATTGTCCCAGTGAGGAAAGAATGGTGGAGACTAATGAGTCCTCGAAAAAGTGGGGATGAGGTCCATGAGACTATTCTAAAAAAAGGAGGACAAAAAGAGCCCACGGAAAAAATGAGAGAAAAAGAGAGAAGGGGCAATGTTACTATCCTTTTTCCACACTTGTGCTTCAGAGTAGCACCATGTTTTTCACATAGAGAGTCTCCTATTTTGTCACTTTCATATACTAGTGGGAATTTTTCATTATAGAACTTGGCTTGTATATTCCGATGATGGGCTTCCTCAAATGCCCGAGGTCTTCATGAACAAGCAAGTTGGATGCACACCCACTTGGTTTTCATGTTGAGCTTTCATACACTTATAGCTCTTAGTGCATTCGTTCCATAGCAATCCCTACTCCTCGCATTGACATCAATTGATGGGCATCTTCATAGCCCGTTGATTAGCCTCGTCGATGTGAGACTATCTTCTTATTTTTGACTTCTCCTTATTAATCTCTACCACCCTATTCTATTCCACCCATAGTGTTATATCCATAGCTTACGCTCATGTATTGCGTGGGGGTTGAAAAGGCTGAAGCGCGTTAAAAAGTATGAACCAATTGCTCGGCTTATCATCGGGGTAGTGCATGATAAATATTTTGTGTTAAGAAGATGGGGCATGACAGGATTGTATGATTTTGTAGGGATAACGTTCTTTAGCATTTTTATTTTGAAAGACATGATTGTTTATTCGTATGCCGGAGTATTGATGTCTTTATATCAAACTATAGACTATTGCTCTGAATCATTCAGATCTTATTATTCATACCGTAAGAGAGATTACATGATGAAACATGATAGGTAGCATTCCACATCAAAAATTCTGTTTTTATCATTTACCTACTCGAGGACGAGCAGGAATTAAGCTTGGGGATGCTTGATACGTCTCCAACGTATCTATAATTTTTGATTGTTCCATGCTATTATAGTATCAATCTTGGATGTTTTATATGCAATTATTTGCCATTATATATCATTTTTTAGGTCAAACCTATTAACCCAGTGCCCAGTGCTAGTTGTTGTTTTCTGCTTGTTTTTGCCTTTTAAGAAAATCATTATCAAAAAGTGTCCAAACAAGAAAAAATACTTTGGATTAATTTTTTCTGGACTAGAAGTGACCCACGAAGCTTCGGGAGAAGACTAGAAGAGCCACGAGAAGGCGACAAGCCTGGAGGGCGCGCCTAGGGGGGTAGGCACGCCCCCCAGGTTTGTGGGCCCCTCGTAGCCCCTCCTGATCTAATTCTAGCGCTATAAATTCCCAAATATTCCCAATATACCAGAGAGACAGAAGAGAAAACATTTCCGCCGCCGCAAGCCTTTGTTCTTCCGCGTTCCCATCTGGAGGCCTTTTTCGACACTCTGCCGGAGGGGGAATCGATCATGGAGGGCTTCTTCATCAACATTGCTGCTCTTTTGATGATGTGTGAGTAGTTTACCACAGTCCTACGGGTCCATAGCTAGTAGCTAGATGGCTTCTTCTCTCTCTTTGATCTTCAATGCCATGTTCTCCTTGATGTTCTTGGAGTTCTATCCGATGTAATCTTCTTTTGCTGTGGATGAATTGTGAGTTTATGATCAGATTATTCATGAGAAATAATTGAGTCTTCTCTGAACTCTTTTATGCATGATTATTATAGCTTTATATTTCTCTCCGATCTATCTATTTGGTTTGGCCTACTAGATTGATTAATCTTGCAATGGGAGAGGTGCTTTGTGATGGTTTCAATCTTGCGGTGCTCAATCCCAGTGATAGAAGGGGACATGACATGTATTTGTATTGTTGCCATTAAGGATAAAAAGATGGGGTTTAATCATATTGCTTGAGTTTACTTTGTCTACATCATGTCATCTTGCTTAAGGCGTTACACTGTTTCATACTTAATACCCTAGATGCATGCTGGATAGCGGTCGATGGGTGTAGTAATAGTAGTAGATGCAGGCAGGAGTCAGTCTACTTGTATCGGATGTGATGCCTATATACATGATCATTGCCATGAATCCGTCATAATTATTCGCTTTTCTATCAATTGCCCAACAGTAATTTGTTTACCCACCGTATGCTATATGTTCGAGAGAGAAGCCTCTAGTGAAAACAATGGCCCCCGGGTCTACTTTATCATATATAAATAACATAAAAATACCTTGCTGCAATTTATTTACTTTTATTTTATTTAGTATTTTAGTTTATCTATCTATCACTATCAGAATTAATCCTTGCAAATAACCGCTAAGAGGATTGACAACCCTCTTATTTGCGTTGGGTGCAAGTGTTTGCTTTTGTGTGTGCAGGTGCACTTAACGGGATTTTGCTTGGTTCTCCTACTGGATTGATAACCTTGGTTCTTAACTGAGTTAAATACTTATCTCTACTATACTGCATCATCCTCTGCTCTTCGGGGAAATACCAACAGACCAATGGAAAGGAATAGTTGCAGACAATCCAGCTCTCCGGTTGGATGTGATCATGAGAACCTAATGTTATTGTTAGCAAAACTTTAACCCGAATAGAGGAGAGATCAGACTCCCAGAGTAAAGGAGAGGAATAAAAGATCCTAATCCCAACCGTTGGCAACGTGGGCCCATAAGCCACACAGCCATGTTAGTAAAATAGTTTTTCAAAGGCTGGACTCAACTTCGGCCAAGGAGTTGGAAAGGGGGTTCCTACAGGCAGTCGGCTCTGATACCAGCTTGTGACGCCCCCGGCCCGACCGTGCACTAATCATACATGCAAATGCACAAGATCAAGCCTAGGGACTCACTTGAAGATATCACAACACAACTGTAAACACAAATAAAAGTCATACAAGCTTTATATTACAAGCCAGGGGCCTCGAGGGCTCGAATACATAAGCTCGAGAACAAGCGTTAGCGGAAACAACAATATCTGAGTACAGACATTAAGTTAAACAAGGATGCCTTAAGAAGGCGAAAACAAACAACGGCTCTGATCAAAAGAGGCAAGGCCTCCTACCTGGGAGCCTCCTAAACTACTCATGGTCGTCGGTCTCCACGTAGTAGTAGGCTCCACCGGAAGTGTAGTAGCAGTTGTCGGCGGTGGCAGCTGACTCCTGGGATCCATCATCTGGTCGCAGCAACCGGGTATGGGGAAAAGAGATAGCAAAGCAACCGTGAGTACTCATCCAAAGTACTCGCAAGACTGAAATCAGAACTATATTAATTATGCATCGGTATCAAAGGAATGGGGCTATATCTTTGGACTAAACTACAGAAATGCCGGAACAGAGGGGGAAAAGCCTAGCCTATCGAAGACTAGCATCTTCAACGTCTTGCAGCATTAGAAGAGTGCAGATTAGCATATAATTAAGGTAACAAACATGTAGTGGCAAAGCCTAGAGATCCTTCCTCGACTCCCTGCGAGAAAGCGATCCCGAAGCTTACAGTTAAAGTAACATGTATTCAGTTCAAGGTGTAGTAGATCGGGATACAACACTGAGCGTCCTGTTACCGCGGACACGGCTATTCGAATAGATAACTTCCCTGCAGGGGTGCACTCTTGTTACCCAACACGCTCGATTAACTATGGCCGGACATACTTTTACGGGTCATGCCCGGCCTCGGCTGATCGACACGACGTAGTCCTACCTAGGCTCAGCAGAGAGGTCCCCGCCGGTCTACATCCTAAGTGCTCTGGGGTCTTGGGCCCATCGCCCTTTGCACTCCGGGTCGTTGCGTGCAGGGTGAAGCCAGGCACCACCCGTGTGCTGGATGGCGCCGGTCCGTCCCGGCCGCAATGCTGAACTGGACGTCTGACAGAGCCCCATAAACCATTATCCCGCGTGGTGGTAGTGCGTATAGGCCAGTGGCCAACTCATATCAAATACCCAAATCCGTTAGTGAATTATTTGGAGCTCGCGGTGACGATTAGTACTCCTGTCGTCCCGTCTCGAGGAAGTGCAACAAGGGTCAGGCCCATCCCTCTCTAGGGCGGTCTCTACCTGCCCGGCCGTGCCTCGTAATTATCTCGCAGGTACCCTCTTGGTCAACCGGACTTCACATCTCTCGCGGGTACCCCTCGGCGCCTACCTGACTTTAACCGTTATCTGTAGTAAAGTCAAAGTAACCGTGTGTTCATATCATCAAGAGGGAATCCGAGGAATCACCCTCGATGGATTCCTACTCGATGTAATCCGTTAAGGAGAACCAGGAGGAATCACCCTCGATGGTCCCCACTTAAAGGAGTACCACGACAGAGTCATCATCGGGAAGGGGAGAGCGAGGAATCACCCTCTGCAATCACCACCGATGTGCTATACTACAGAGATATCATCAGGAGTGCAGTACGAGGTATCACCCTCAGCACTTGATAGTAACCCTGCAGAGTCGTACAACTAAGGGGGGTGTGCGGTGCTGTGTCGGTCTCGGCACATCGATCACATAGATCGAGGCACTGGTAACAAAGCAGGGCAACAGGGGCAAGGGTGAGGGGTCACTGATGGATCACTAACCAACCTATTCTAAGCAGTTTAGGATGACAGGTAAAGTAACAACAGCAGGTTACAAAAATAGGCTATGCATCAGAATAGGAGCAAGCAATTACAGTAGCAAAATCTAATGCAAGCATGAGGGAGAAGGAATAGGCGATATAGGAATGATCAAGGAGGTTTTGCTTGCCTGGTTGCTCTGTTGAAAAGGACTGGTCTTCAGGGGCGTAGTCATACTCGGCAGCAGCGTCGGTCTCGGGGTCTACCGGAGAGGAGAGGGGGAAGAAACATTAAATAAGAAGCAGACAAATGCAACACAGATGCATGGCATGGCAGCACGTTATTCGAGGGGTGCCCTAATGCAGTACTACGCAAGTTAGTCGGAGCGGGAAACATCTGGAGGTGTTTTACCAGCTCCGGGCATTTATCGGACAGATGAACTGGAGGGGAAAGTTCCATGTTCGGCATGTTAGAGAGGGCTGACAGGTATGTGGTTGGCATATTCGGATCCTTCATATTTTTCTGATTGTTTTTCATATATAAATTATTTTCATCCGAGTTACGGTTTATTTTATATGATTTTTCAAAGTTTTATTGAATTTCTGGAATTATTTTAATTATTCAATTTGAATTATCCAAAACAGTGTTCTGTGACGTCAGCATGACGTCAGTGTGATGTCAGCAGTCAACTGACCAGTTGACTGGTCAACCAGACAGGTGGGGCCCATCTGTCATAGGCTAGACTAATTAGACAGTAGGTTAAACTAACTAATTTAACTAATTAGCTAGTGGGACCCAATGTCAGTGACTGATTAGTTAACTAATTAACTAACAGATTAATTAACGGTTAAATTAGCATTTTATTTATTTTAAAACCGTTTAAACAGGGTGGGGCCCGCGTGTCAGCGACTGGACCCTGTACAGTCAGCAGCGTTGACCCAGTCAACAGGGTCAACAGGGCCCACGGGACCCACCTGCAGTGACACAGGGTGGGCCCCGAATGGTGCCGCGGCAGCGCGGCGCCGACGTTTAGCCGCCGGTGGCCAAAACCACGGTGGCGTGTCGGGCGCGCGTCGGAAATCGCCTATGAGGCGTCATTTGGCGCGTGCGATGGCTCGTTCGAACGCGGAGAAGAAGCCTCGTCGATTGGCACCGGTGCGGGCAGCTGAGCCGGTCGGAATCATCACCGGCGACGAGGTGGAGCGGCGGCCGTCTCGGGCGACCTCGGAGGCGACATATGCAGGGCCCTAATCGACCGGCGCTGGGTGCTAGCCGCATCTCCGCGAGCTCCCGAAGTGTTTGGACGCACAGGCGTGACCAATGGGTCACCGGAGCACGGCCGGCGACGAGCTCTAGCGGCGGCGGGTTCGGCCTCGACGGAGGAGCTAGCTAGGGGGCGCGTTCGGCAGCAAGGAGAGGAGGAGAAGGAAGTGGAACTCACAGGGAGCCCGTAGAGGTGCAAGGCGTGCCCGGGGACGGCTCGACGGCGGCGAATCGAGGCGGCGATCACCGGCGTCCGAAGGTTGAAGAAGAGGTCGTGGGCGACGTTGCGGTGGTCCCCGACTCCGGTTGATTGCCGCGGAGGTCGTAGCCGAGGCCGGCAGAGCCCGTGGACACGTCGCGATGACGAGGGGAAGACGGTGGCCACGTAGACGGCAGCGCGACGGCGACAATTGCGTTCGGCGAGGAGTAGCAGAGAGGGAGAGGGCTCGTGAGGGGGTTTCTGGCAAGCTAGGGTTTGCAGCGGGAGAGGGAGGGCGGCCTTATCCACCGAGGGGACTGCGGGATGCTCGACAGCGAGCCATCCGAGCGGTGGACGGCGTGGCGTGCTCGGCCTCCCGTGCTTCTGTCGAGTGGTTAGGGAAAGGTCGCCGCTGCTGGGCTGGGCCACACTGTAGCAAGTGGGCTAGAGTGCACAGTGAGGTTTTCTCTTTTTCTTTTCTTTTTCTGTTTTACATTTTCTAGCACTATTTTCTATTTTAGTAAGATAGCAAATGATTTTTGCTAAATAAGAAACTTGGCACATAAATATAGCACCACATTACTAGGCTGCACAAAAAGTTTGGGGGTTAAATGAATTCATTTGAATTATTCATAATTGAAAATGAAATAAATGGGGATGTTCTGGGTACTGTTTTAGTTGCTAGGGTCATTTTGGGAATTTTAATAATGTTGATTTTATTTTTATAATAGCTTTGGGATTATTTGCAATATTATGAACATTTTTATTCAATTAATTGAAGAAGTAACAATTTGACTTGCATTTGAATTTGGAATTTGAATTTGTATTATTTCCTAAATGCAATTTAATTAGGATGATCATGTTGACATGGCAATTTGATTAGCTTAATGACAGGGTTAAGATCTGGGGATGTTACAAATCTCCCCCACTACAAGAAATCTCGTCCCGAGATTTAAGAGGTGGGGTAAGGGGTATCTTCGGGATCAAGGGTGTACAGGAGAGTCAGGTTTCGATCCTGTGGAACTGTGGGTAGTGTGGTTAAAAGTAGGAAGGGCAGTGACACCTTGCACGGCCATGATAGTAAGGCACGTCAGAGGATAGTTTGTCAGCTATGTTGGCAACAACGTCGGTACCAAGGGCAAGGGACGAAGAGAACAATTTTCCCGCTCGTTAAAACGAGGCGAAACAATTGGCAAAGTTCTCATCCACCGTCGGTTACCTGAATGCCAACAACAATAGTAACATGGTGTTACCGACTGAGTGGTACACCGAGGTGTTTGCATAAGTACGGAATCATTACTGCTTAGACAAAAGCTAGATTACAAGAAAGGTTAAACAGACCAATGCAAAAGAAAATGTGATGATCTGATCCAACAGACCAATGGAAAGGAATAGTTGCAGACAATCCAGCTCTCCGGTTGGATGTGATCACGAGAACCTAATGTTAGTGTTAGCAAAACTTTAACCCGAATAGAGGAGAGATCAGAATCCCAGAGTAAAGGAGAGGAATAAAAGATCCTAATCCCAACCGTTGGCAACGTGGGCCCGTAAGCCACACAGCCATGTTAGTAAAATAGTTTTTCAAAGACTAGACTCAACTTCGGCCAAGGAGTTGGAAAGGGGGTTCCTACAGGCAGTCGGCTCTGATACCAGCTTGTGACGCCCCCGGCCCGACCGTGCACTAATCATACACGCAAATGCACATGATCAAGCCTAGGGACTCACTTGAAGATATCACAACACAACTCTAAACACAAATAAAAGTCATACAAGCATTATATTACAAGCCAGGGGCCTCGAGGGCTCGAATACATAAGCTCGAGAACAAGCGTTAGCGGAAACAACAATATCTGAGTACAGACATTAAGTTAAACAAGGATGCCTTAAGAAGGCGAAAACAAACAACGGCTCTGATCGAAAGAGGCAAGGCCTCCTGCCTGGGAGCCTCCTAAACTACTCCTGGTCGTCGGTCTCCATGTAGTAGTAGGCTCCACCGGAAGTGTAGTAGCAGTCGTTGGCGGTGGCAGCTGACTCCTGGGATCCATCATCTGGTCGCAGCAACCGGGTATGGGGAAAAGAGATAGCAAAGCAACCGTGAGTACTCATCCAAAGTACTCGCAAGACTGACATCAGAACTATACAAAGTATGCATTGGTATAAAAGGAATGGGGCTATATCTTTGGACTAAACTGCAGAAATGCCGGAACAGAGGGGGAAAAGCCTAGCCTATCGAAGACTAGCATCTTCAACGTCTTGCAGCAATAGAAGAGTGCAGATTAGCATATAATTAAGGTAACAAACATGTAGTGGCAAAGCCTAGAGATCCTTCCTCGACTCCCTGCGAGAAAGCAATCCCGGAGCTTACAGTTAAAGTAACATGTATTAAGTTCAAGTTGTAGTAGATCGGGATACAACACTGAGCGTCCTGTTACCGTGGACACGGCTATTCGAATAGATAATTTCCCTGCAGGGGTGCACTACTATTACCCAGCACGCTCGATTAACTCTGGCCGGACACACTTTTACGGGTCATGCCCGGCCTCGGCTGATCGACACGACGTAGTCCTACCTAGGCTCAGCAGAGAGGTCCCCGCCGGTCTACATCCTAAGTGCTCAGGGGTCTTGGGCCCATCGCCCTTTGCACTCCAGGTCGTTGCGTGCAGGGTGAAGCCAGGCACCACCTGTGTGCTGGATGGCACCGGTCCGTCCCGGCCGCAATGCTGAACTGGACGTTAGACAGAGCTTTCGGCTGATACATACGGCGCCGAGGGCCGCATAAACCATTATCCCGCGTGGTGGTAGTGCGTATAGGCCAGTGGCCAACTCAGATCAAATACCCAAATCCGTTAGTGAATTATTAGGAGCTCGCGATGACGATCAGTACTCCTGTCGTCCCGTCTCAAGGAAGTGCAACAAGGGTCAGGCCCATCCCTCTCTAGGGCGGTCTCTGCCTGCCCGACCGCGCCTCGTAATTATCTCGTGGGTACCCTCTTGGTCAACCCGACTTCACATCTCTCGCGGGTACCCCTCGGGGCCTACCCGACTTTAACCGTTATCTGTAGTAAAGTCAAAGTAACCATGTGTTCATATCATCAAGAGGGAATCCGAGGAATCACCCTCGATGGATTCCTACTCGATGTAATCCGTTAAGGAGAACCAGGAGGAATCACCCTCGATGGTCCCCACTTAAAGGAGTAGCACGACAGAGTCATCATCGGGAAGGGGAGAGCGAGGAATCACCCTCTGCAATCACCACCGATGTGCTATACTACAGAGATATCATCAGGAGTGCAGTACGAGGTATCACCCTCGGCACTTGATATTAACCCTGCAGAGTCGTACAACTAAGGGGGGTGTGTGATGCTGTGTCGGTCTCGGCACATCGATCACATATATCGAGGCACTGGTAACAAAGCGAGGCAACAGGGACAAGGGTGAGGGGTCACTGATCGATCACTAACCAACCTATTCTAAGCAGATTAGGATGACAGGTAAAGTAACAACAGCAGGTTACAAAAACAAGCTATGCATCAGAATAGGAGCAAGCAATTACAGTAGCAAAATCTAATGCAAGCATGAGGGAGAAGGAATAGGCGATATAGGAATGATCAAGGAGGTTTTGCTTGCCTGGTTGCTCTGTTGAAAAGGACTGGTCTTCAGGGGCGTAGTCATACTCGGCAGCAGCGTCGGTCTCGGGGTCTACCGGAGAGGAGAGGGGGAAGAAACATTAAATAAGAAGCAGACAAATGCAACACAGATGCATGGCATGGCAGCACGTTATTCGAGGGGTGCCCTAATGCAGTACTACGCAAGTTAGTCGGAGCGGGAAACATCTGGAGGTGTTTTACCAGCTCCGGGCATTTATCGCACAGATGAACTGGAGGGGAAAGTTCCATGTTCGGCATGTTAGAGAGGGCTGACAGGTATGTGGTTGGCATATTCGGATCCTTCATATTTTTCTGATTTTTTTTCATATATAAATTATTTTCATCCGAGTTACGGTTTATTTTATATGATTTTTCAAAGTTTTATTGAATTTCTGGAATTATTTTAATTATTCAATTTGAATTATCCGAAACAGTGTTCTGTGACGTCAGCATGACGTCAGTGTGATGTCAGCAGTCAACTGACGAGTTGACTGGTCAACCAGACAGGTGGGGCCCATCTGTCATAGGCTAGACTAATTAGACAGTAGGTTAAACTAACTAATTTAACTAATTAGCTAGTGGGACCCAATGTCAGTGACTGATTAGTTAACTAATTAACTAACAGATTAATTAACGGTTTAATTAGCATTTTATTTATTTTAAAACCGTTTAAACAGGGTGGGGCCCGCGTGTCAGCGACTGGACCCTGTACAGTCAGCAGCGTTGACCCAGTCAACAGGGTCAACAGGGCCCACGGGACCCACCTGCAGTGACACAGGGTGGGCCCCGAATGGTGCCGCGGCAGCGCGGCGCCGACGTTTAGCCGCCGGTGGCCAAAACCACGGTGGCGTGTCGGGCGCGCGTCGGAAATTGCCTATGAGGCGTCATTTGGCGCGTGCGATGGCTCGTTCAAACGCGGAGAAGAAGCCTCGTCGATTGGCACCGGTGCGGGCTGCTGAGCCGGTCGGAATCATCACCGGCGACGAGGTGGAGCGGCGGCCGTCTCGGGCGAGCTCGGAGGCGACATATGCAGGGCCCTAATCGACCGGCGCTGGGTGCTAGCCACATCTACGCGAGCTCCCGAAGTGTTTGGACGCACAGGCGTGACCAATGGGTCACCGGAGCACGGCCGGCGACGAGCTCTAGCGGCGGCGGGTTCAGCCTCGATGGAGGAGCTAGCTAGGGGGCGCGTTCGGCAGCAAGGAGAGGAGAAGAAGGAAGTGGAACTCACAGGGAGCCCGTAGAGGTGCAAGGCGTGCCCGGGGACGGCTCGACGGTGGCGAATCGAGGCGGCGATCACCGGCGTCCGAAGGTTGAAGACGAGGTCGTGGGCGACGTTGCGGTGGTCCCCGACTCCGGTTGATTGCCGCGGAGGTCGTAGCCGAGGCCGGCGGAGCCCGTGGACACGTTGCGATGACGAGGGGAAGATGGTGGCCACGTAGACAGCAGCGCGACGGCGACAATTGCGTTCGGCGAGGAGTAGCAGAGAGGGAGAGGGCTTGTGAGGGGGTTTCTGGCAAGCTAGGGTTTGCAGCGGGAGAGGGAGGGCGGCCTTATCCACCGAGGGGACTGCGGGATGCTCGACAGCGAGCCATCCGAGCGGTGGACGGCGTGGCGTGCTCGGCCTCCCCTGCTTCTGTCGAGAGGTTAGGGAAAGGCCGCCGCTGCTGGGCTGGGCCACACTGTAGCAAGTGGGCTAGAGTGCACAGTGAGGTTTTCTCTTTTTCTTTTCTTTTTCTGTTTTACATTTTCTAGCACTGTTTTCTATTTTAATAAGATAGCAAATGATTTTTGCTAAATAAGAAACTTGGCACATAAATATAGCACCACATTACTAGGCTGCACAAAAAGTTTGGGGGTTAAATGAATTCATTTGAATTATTCATAATTGAAAATGAAATAAATGGGGATGTTCTGGGTACTGTTTTAGTTGCTAGGGTCATTTTGGGAATTTTAATAATATTGATTTTATTTTTATAATAGCTTTGGGATTATTTGCAATATTATGAACATTTTTATTCAATTAATTGAAGAAGTAACAATTTGACTTGCATTTGAATTTGGAATTTGAATTTGTATTATTTCCTAAATGCAATTTAATTAGGATGATCATGTTGACATGGCAATTTGATTAGCTTAATGACAGGGTTAAGATCTGGGGATGTTACAAATCTCCCCCACTACAAGAAATCTCGTCCCGAGATTTAAGAGGTGGGGTAAGGGGTATCTTCGGGATCAAGGGTGTACAGGAGAGTCAGGTTTCGATCCTGTGGAACTGTGGGTAGTGTGGTTAAAAGTAGGAAGGGCAGTGACATCTTGCACGGCCATGATAGTAAGGCACGTCAGAGGATAGTTTGTCAGCTATGTTGGCAACAACGTCGGTACCAAGGGCAAGGGACGAAGAGAACAATTTTCCCGCTCGTTAAAACGAGGCGAAACAATTGGCAAAGTTCTCATCCACCGTCGGTTACCTGAATGCCAACAACAATAGTAACATGGTGTTACCGACTGAGTGGTACACCGAGGTGTTTGCATAAGTACGGAATCATTACTGCTTAGACAAAAGCTAGATTACAAGAAAGGTTAAACAGACCAATGCAAAAGAAAATGTGATGATCTGATCCAACAGACCAATGGAAAGGAATAGTTGCAGACAATCCAGCTCTCCGGTTGGATGTGATCACGAGAACCTAATGTTAGTGTTAGCAAAACTTTAACCCGAATAGAGGAGAGATCAGAATCCCAGAGTAAAGGAGAGGAATAAAAGATCCTAATCCCAACCGTTGGCAACGTGGGCCCGTAAGCCACACAGCCATGTTAGTAAAATAGTTTTTCAAAGACTAGACTCAACTTCGGCCAAGGAGTTGGAAAGGGGGTTCCTACAGGCAGTCGGCTCTGATACCAGCTTGTGACGCCCCCGGCCCGACCGTGCACTAATCATACACGCAAATGCACATGATCAAGCCTAGGGACTCACTTGAAGATATCACAACACAACTCTAAACACAAATAAAAGTCATACAAGCATTATATTACAAGCCAGGGGCCTCGAGGGCTCGAATACATAAGCTCGAGAACAAGCGTTAGCGGAAACAACAATATCTGAGTACAGACATTAAGTTAAACAAGGATGCCTTAAGAAGGCGAAAACAAACAACGGCTCTGATCGAAAGAGGCAAGGCCTCCTGCCTGGGAGCCTCCTAAACTACTCCTGGTCGTCGGTCTCCATGTAGTAGTAGGCTCCACCGGAAGTGTAGTAGCAGTCGTTGGCGGTGGCAGCTGACTCCTGGGATCCATCATCTGGTCGCAGCAACCGGGTATGGGGAAAAGAGATAGCAAAGCAACCGTGAGTACTCATCCAAAGTACTCGCAAGACTGACATCAGAACTATACAAAGTATGCATTGGTATAAAAGGAATGGGGCTATATCTTTGGACTAAACTGCAGAAATGCCGGAACAGAGGGGGAAAAGCCTAGCCTATCGAAGACTAGCATCTTCAACGTCTTGCAGCAATAGAAGAGTGCAGATTAGCATATAATTAAGGTAACAAACATGTAGTGGCAAAGCCTAGAGATCCTTCCTCGACTCCCTGCGAGAAAGCAATCCCGGAGCTTACAGTTAAAGTAACATGTATTAAGTTCAAGTTGTAGTAGATCGGGATACAACACTGAGCGTCCTGTTACCGTGGACACGGCTATTCGAATAGATAATTTCCCTGCAGGGGTGCACTACTATTACCCAGCACGCTCGATTAACTCTGGCCGGACACACTTTTACGGGTCATGCCCGGCCTCGGCTGATCGACACGACGTAGTCCTACCTAGGCTCAGCAGAGAGGTCCCCGCCGGTCTACATCCTAAGTGCTCAGGGGTCTTGGGCCCATCGCCCTTTGCACTCCGGGTCGTTGCGTGCAGGGTGAAGCCAGGCACCACCTGTGTGCTGGATGGCACCGGTCCGTCCCGGCCGCAATGCTGAACTGGACGTTAGACAGAGCTTTCGGCTGATACATACGGCGCCGAGGGCCGCATAAACCATTATCCCGCGTGGTGGTAGTGCGTATAGGCCAGTGGCCAACTCAGATCAAATACCCAAATCCGTTAGTGAATTATTAGGAGCTCGCGATGACGATCAGTACTCCTGTCGTCCCGTCTCAAGGAAGTGCAACAAGGGTCAGGCCCATCCCTCTCTAGGGCGGTCTCTGCCTGCCCGACCGCGCCTCGTAATTATCTCGTGGGTACCCTCTTGGTCAACCCGACTTCACATCTCTCGCGGGTACCCCTCGGGGCCTACCCGACTTTAACCGTTATCTGTAGTAAAGTCAAAGTAACCATGTGTTCATATCATCAAGAGGGAATCCGAGGAATCACCCTCGATGGATTCCTACTCGATGTAATCCGTTAAGGAGAACCAGGAGGAATCACCCTCGATGGTCCCCACTTAAAGGAGTAGCACAACAGAGTCATCATCGGGAAGGGGAGAGCGAGGAATCACCCTCTGCAATCACCACCGATGTGCTATACTACAGAGATATCATCAGGAGTGCAGTACGAGGTATCACCCTCGGCACTTGATATTAACCCTGCAGAGTCGTACAACTAAGGGGGGTGTGTGATGCTGTGTCGGTCTCGGCACATCGATCACATATATCGAGGCACTGGTAACAAAGCGAGGCAACAGGGACAAGGGTGAGGGGTCACTGATGGATCACTAACCAACCTATTCTAAGCAGATTAGGATGACAGGTAAAGTAACAACAGCAGGTTACAAAAACAAGCTATGCATCAGAATAGGAGCAAGCAATTACAGTAGCAAAATCTAATGCAAGCATGAGGGAGAAGGAATAGGCGATATAGGAATGATCAAGGAGGTTTTGCTTGCCTGGTTGCTCTGTTGAAAAGGACTGGTCTTCAGGGGCGTAGTCATACTCGGCAGCAGCGTCGGTCTCGGGGTCTACCGGAGAGGAGAGGGGGAAGAAACATTAAATAAGAAGCAGACAAATGCAACACAGATGCATGGCATGGCAGCACGTTATTCGAGGGGTGCCCTAATGCAGTACTACGCAAGTTAGTCGGAGCGGGAAACATCTGGAGGTGTTTTACCAGCTCCGGGCATTTATCGCACAGATGAACTGGAGGGGAAAGTTCCATGTTCGGCATGTTAGAGAGGGCTGACAGGTATGTGGTTGGCATATTCGGATCCTTCATATTTTTCTGATTTTTTTTCATATATAAATTATTTTCATCCGAGTTACGGTTTATTTTATATGATTTTTCAAAGTTTTATTGAATTTCTGGAATTATTTTAATTATTCAATTTGAATTATCCGAAACAGTGTTCTGTGACGTCAGCATGACGTCAGTGTGATGTCAGCAGTCAACTGACCAGTTGACTGGTCAACCAGACAGGTGGGGCCCATCTGTCATAGGCTAGACTAATTAGACAGTAGGTTAAACTAACTAATTTAACTAATTAGCTAGTGAGACCCAATGTCAGTGACTGATTAGTTAACTAATTAACTAACAGATTAATTAACGGTTTAATTAGCATTTTATTTATTTTAAAACCGTTTAAACAGGGTGGGGCCCGCGTGTCAGCGACTGGACCCTGTACAGTCAGCAGCGTTGACCCAGTCAACAGGGTCAACAGGGCCCACGGGACCCACCTGCAGTGACACAGGGTGGGCCCCGAATGGTGCCGCGGCAGCGCGGCGCCGACGTTTAGCCGCCGGTGGCCAAAACCACGGTGGCGTGTCGGGCGCGCGTCGGAAATCGCCTACGAGGCGTCATTTGGCGCGTGCGTCGGAAATGATTTTTGCTAAATAAGAAACTTGGCACATAAATATAGCACCACATTACTAGGCTGCACAAAAAAGTTTGGGGGTTAAATGAATTCATTTGAATTATTCATAATTTAAAATGAAATAAATGGGGCTGTTCTGGGTACTGTTTTAGTTGCTAGGGTCATTTTGGGAATTTTAATAATGTTGATTTTATTTTTATAATAGCTTTGGGATTATTTGCAATATTATGAACATTTTTAATCAATTAATTGAAGAAGTAACAATTTGACTTGCATTTGAATTTGGAATTTGAATTTGTATTATTTCCTAAATGCAATTTAATTAGGATGATCATGTTGACATGGCAATTTGATTAGCTTAATGACAGGGTTAAGATCTGGGGATGTTACAGGCCGTCCTTCTTGGGCTCGTCACGGTCGCGGCCGCGTTTCTGCTCAGGCTCCGCCGCGAGCACGGAGGGGCCCTTGTGCTTGGCGTCCTTGTTCTTGGCCTTGGCGGCATCCGGCGCTTCGCCGGGGTCGTTGTGGATGAAGAGGTGGCCCTCTTCAGCCTTGGTGCATCTATCGGCGAGGTCGAACAGCTCAACTGCAGTGTCAAGCTCATCATTGATGGCGTACTTCTCGCGCATTCGGACGTCCATGACGCCGGAAGAGAACGCGGAGATGATGGCGGCGTCGGAGGCATGTGGGATCTTGTTGCGCACTTGGCTGAAGCGCTGGATGTACTTGCGGAGGGTCTCGTCAGGCCGCTAGCGCATGATAACCCACAAGTATAGGGGATCAATTGTAGCTTTTTTGATAAATAAGAGTGTCGAACCCAACGAGGAGCTAAAGGTAGAATTAATATTCCTTTCAAGTTCTATCGACCACCGATACAACTCTACGCACACTTAACGTTCGTTTTACCTAGAACAAGAATAAACCTACTTTGTATGTGGAAGGATAAGTTTGCAAGAATAAAACTAGAAGTACTTAGCAAGAATAAAACTACGAGTAATTTGCAAGATAATAAAAGTTAGTAGTTTAGTAGAAAGCTTTTGTAGAACAAGAAAAGGATTTGTCCCTAGGCAATCGATAACTAGACCAGTAATCATTATTGCAATTTTATATGAGGGAGAGGCATGAGGTAACATACTTTCCGTACTTGGATCATATGCACTTATGATTGGAACTCTAGCAAGCATCCGCAACTACCAAAGATCATTAAGGTAAAACCCAATCATAGCATCAAGTAACAAGTCCTCTTTACTCTCATACGCAACAACCCCCTTACTCGGGTTTGTGTTTCAGTCACTCACGCAACCCACTATAAGCGAATCATGAACGTATTGCAAAACCCTACAACGGTAATCCCACACGCTTGCACGACACGGAGGGCACCATAGGACAGCACCAAAATAAAACATACAACTCAAACCAATCACGGTCATCAATCAACCCATAGGACAAAACGAATCTACTCAAACATCATAGGATGGCAACACATCATTGGATAATAATATGTAGCATTAAGCACCATGTTTAAGTAGAGATTACAGCGGGGAGAAGAGGTGTTACACCGCTGCATAGAGGGGGAGAGAGTTGGTTTTGACGGCGGCAAAGTTGTTGGTGTAGATCGCCGTCACGATGGTTCCCCCGGCGGTGTTCCGGCGCCACCGGGAGAGAGGGGGAGAGAGCCCCCCTCCTTCTTCTTCTTCTTCCTTGGCCTCCCCCCTAGATGGGAGGAGAGTTCCCCCTCTGGTCCATGGCTGCCATGGTTCCCGGAGTGCAGGAGTCCCTCCGAGATTGGATCTCTCTCTCTGTTTCTCTTCTGTTTCGTGTTCTTCTTTTCTGGCCGAAAACCATTTCTTATATTCCCGGAGATCCGTAACTCCGATCGGGCTAAGTTTTAACATGATTTTTTTCTCGATATAAGCTTCCTTGCAGCCGAAGAAGGACCCCAACCGACTTACGATGTGCGCACAAGGCAACACCACGCGGCCTGTGGGGGTAGTGGCGCCCTGTTGCCTTGTGGAGGCTGTGGGCCTCTGTTTGCGTTCATTCTGCCTCCCAAAAATCACATATATTCCAAAATAATTCTCCGTAAAATTTTATCGCGTTTGGACTTTGTTTGATATGTATTTTCTGCGAAACAAAAAGCATGCAAAAAACAGGAACTGTCACTGGGCACTGGATCAGTATGTTAGTCCGAAAAATAATATAAAATGTTGCCAAAAGTATATGAAAGTTGTAGAATATTGGCATGAAACAATCAAAAATTATTGATACGATGGAGACATATCAGCATCCCCAAGCTTAATTCATGCTCGTCCTCGAGTAGGTAGATGATAAAAAGATAATTTTTGATGTGGAATGCTACCTAGCATAATCTTGATCAAATAATCTAATCATGGCATTAAAATTAAGATATGAGTGATTCAAAGCAATAGTCTATAATTTGATATAAAGACATCAATACTCAGGCATACCAACAAACAATCATGCCTTTCAGAATAAAAATGATAAACAACGCTATCCCTACAAAATCATATAGCCTTGTCATGCTCCATCTTCTTAACACAAAATGTAAATCATGTACAACCCCGATGTCAGCCGAGCAATTGGTTCATACTTTTTAACGTGCTTCAGCTTTTTCAACCCCCACGCAATACATGAGCGTGAGCCATGGACATAGCACTATAGGTGGAATAGAATGCAGTGGTAGGGATCAATAAGGAGAAGTCAAAAAGGGAGAAAGTCTCGCATCAACTAGGCGGATCAACGGGCTATGGAGATGCCCATCAATCGATATCAATGCGAGGAGTAGGGATTGCCATGCAACAGATGCACTAAGAGCTATAAGTGTATGAAAGCTCAAACTGAAAACTAAGTGGGTGTGCATCCAAATTGCTTGCTCATGAAGACCTCGGGAATCTAAGGAAGCCCATCATCGGAATATACAAGCCAAGTTCTATAATGAAAAATTCCCACTAGTATATGAAAGTGACAACATAGGAGACTCTCTATATGAAAAGCATGGTGCTACTCTGAAGCACAAGTGTGGTAAACGATAGTAACATTGCCCCTTCTCTCTTCTTCTCTCATTTTTTTGTTTTCATTTTTTTCTTTTCTTTCCTTTTTTTTTGGGCTCTTTTTGGCCTTTTTTTTGGGCTCTTTTTGCCATACTCAAAAGATATAAGTGAAGTGCAAAGAGCATTCTATAAATCAACCAAGGACTATCTCATACTAGCATGGTGCATAAAAGAAAAGGAAAAAATAAAGACAAAAGATGCTCCAAGAATTTACGCATATCATGTGAACAAAACAAAAACTGAGACATACCGATATTTGTCGAAGAAAGATGGGATGCCTTCCGGGGCATCCCCAAGCTTAGACGCTTGAGTCCCCTTGAATATTTACTTGGGGTGCCTTGGGCATCCCCAAGCTTGAACTCTTGCCTCTCCTTATTGTCCTCATATCGATACCTCCTCGTTCTTTGAACGCTTCATCCACACAAAACTTAACCGAACTTTTAATTAGAGGTGTTAGTACATATAACATCAAATCCCATCATGTCCTGCTGTAACATTATTGTATAATTATAATCAAACATTACCCACTGTATGCTATCACAATTCTATGGCTCCCAAGTCAATGGGGCTCAACAAGATTTCAAACATACGCAAATAAAGAAGGGATTTCTATTTTCGTGCCCTCCGTTGCTTAGTTGTGCTCAGTTTTGTCCAACCCTTTAACTTGTGCTCCCTTTTGCCCTGCTATCTCTAGCCGAAACTCACATATGGCCAAAGGCAGCATTTCCGTTGGGTCAACCCCTTTGACCGTTACATGCATCACTTTGAGAATACGACATGTGGGCCACGGTCAAGTACAGACACATCAGCCAGCCAGCGGTTAGTCACCGATGCAAAGCACGGCAGAGCGTCGTTGCTCGTCTGGCCGATTCCAGCGATGGCCTGACGATATCTTTGCCTCTACTGTTAGCTGGTGCTCTTGCTCATCGACGGGTGGCATCAGGGTAGCCGGGGGTGGACCGAAGCGCAGGTAGTGGGTGAGTACCATCATCGCCGGAGTTTGGTGTTTGTAGGCAACAAAGCTATAGCACGGATTCGAACGATTTTTTTGTGCTGGTGTTGTTCTACGGCTGCTTGCCGTGCAGTTTGACACGGTCAGGTGACAAAATGGTCACCGGAGCGTCTTCATGAGCTCATGTCGGATCAGCAAAGGGAGGTCGACATTAATGGCACTACGGCAGGAAAACGTTGACAAGGAGATTGGGAAAAGCTGTGGAGCTCACGTTAAGGTTGTGGAGAACTTTAAGTACGTCGGGGATGGGTTGTAGGCGACGAATCGACAGTGAAGTCCTAGGCTGCAGACCGCGAAGAAGGCGACGATGGTGGCGATTCAGGGTGTCCGGTCTAGCGATCTTCGTCTCATAGGTTAACGGTGGCGAGGCGGAGCTAAAGGACATGGTGCTGAGGCGAGGAGAGCAGAGTGCCTACGTTGGTTGAAGTTGGCGCGGCCATGGCGTTTTCGGTCATGGTTGGAGAGCGCGCAAGAGGAGGGTATAGCGATGGATAGTAGATAGGTTCGAACTAGTGGTATCATGCTTGTTTCTTGGCGTAGAGCTGGGGACAAAGAAGGACTCAAAGGCACGAAGCACGAGCAGGCACTCTCGGACGCATCGTCCTCTGCCAACCATGCGCGAGGTTGAAGACGGGGTTGCATGTAGATGGGCTAGGCTGCACAGTGCTGGGCCAGTAGGTAACTTTTCATCTCTCTCTCTCTCTCTCTCTCTCTCTCTCTCTCTCTATTTCTGTTCTTTCCATTTATATTTGAATATATTTTAGATCAAAAAATTGTAAAACCATCTAGAAAATTATCTGTGAATATAATGGATTTTTACAAAAACACGGACATTTTTTCGCCGACGGGATTAAATGAGATGCCGGCCCACGAAGGGTGCCCGAGCATCCCTAACTACAACACCGTATTGAATGATGTGGTTTCGTCCCACATCGACGCGCGAGAGGCTCGCCGACCTTCTTAAATAGCTGAGAGGACCATATGGAATAAACTACTTCTATTGTAGTAAAAGCATCAATGCTCGCTTTGTGAAGGAGATGATGATTTCATATTTCATCATATCTTTATCTCTTTCACAAAGTAAGCATAGATGGTCTTACTATGATAAAAGTAGTTTTTATACAACAGGCATAAAAATAAAATTTGGGGGAAAAATTATTTTTTCCATTTTCCAAGTGCTAGAAATGTCTTTTTTTGTGAAGGAAGTACATGAAATAAGTTGTAAAATTTGGTCTTTTCATTTTTCAGAGAATTAATGCTATATTGGAAGCCCACTGACCAAGTTTCATGAATTTCAGAGTATTAATGCTATATTTCCAAGATTTACTAGATTTACAGTGAATTATGAGATTATGCTCAAATTTGAACTACAAGTGTGATGTAGTTTGCTACTAAAATTGACAAAAACCATTTTATGATGTAGTGTTGGTGGTGCATCCACTTGGGACCACCAAAGTTGAAATTCCGAACCATTTCATTTGAATGTTCAACATTTCAAGATTTGCCCCGTTTTCGAAAAAATCAAAGAAAATGAAAAAAGCCTTTCAAATCCTTGTGCATGAAGCCCTCTTGTGTGAACTAGTAGGTGGGAAAAACCATAAACTTGCAATACCACAAGTCTTGAAAAAAAAAACCTTCACAAAATGACCTATCTAGTTTGAAGTTGAATGGATTTCAAGGCATATGCCCCTGGCCCTGGCCACTTCCATGCCATACTACATGATAACAAGTTAAAATTTGGCACAACTATGGGTTTTACCATTGTGAACATTGTTGGCACAGAAAAAATAAAATTTGGGGGAAAAATTATTTTTTCTATTTTCCAAGTGCTAGAAATGTCTTTTTTGTGAAGGAAGATTTGGTCTTTTCATTTTTCAGAGTATTAATGCTATATTGGAAGCCCACTGACCAAGTTTCATGAATTTCAGAGTATTAATGCTATATTTCCAAGATTTACTGGATTTACAGTGAATTATGAGATTTTGCTCAAATTTGAACTACAAGTGTGATGTAGTTTGCTACTGAAAATTGACAAAAAATCATTTTATGATGTAGTGTTGGTGGTGCATCCACTTGGGACCACCAAAGTTGAAATTCTGAACCATTTCATTTGAATGTTCAACATTTCAAGATTTGCCCCATTCTCGAAAAAATCAAAGAAAATGAAAAAAACCTCGAAAATTCAAATCCTTGTGCATGAAGCCCTCTTGTGTGACCTAGTAGGTGAGAAAAATCATAAAATTGCAATACCACAAGTTTTGAAAAAAAAACCTTCACAAAATGACCTATCTAGTTTGAAGTTGAATGGATTTCAAGGCATATGCGCCTGGTCCAGGCCACTTCCATGCCATAATACGTGATAATAAGTTAAAATTTGGCACCACTATGGGTTTTACCAGTGCGAACATTGTTGGCACAGAAAAAAAAATTGGGGGAAAAATTATTTTTTCCATTTTCCAAGTGCTAGAAATGTCTTTTTTTGTGTGAAGGAAGTACATGAAATAAGTTGTAAAATTTGGTCTTTTCATTTTTTTTAGAGTATTAATGCTATATTGGAAGCCCACTGACCAAGTTTCATGAATTTCGGAGTATTAATGCTATATTTCCAAGATTTACTGGATTTACAGTGAATTATGAGATTATGCTCAAATTTGAACTACAAGTGTGATGTAGTTTGCTACTGAAAATTGACAAAAATCATTTTATGATGTAGTGTTGGTGGTGCATCCACTTCGGACCACCAAATTTGAAATTCCAAACCATTTCATTTGAATGTTCAACATTTCAAGATTTGCCCCGTTTTCGAAAAAATCAAAGAAAATGAAAAAAAGCCTCAAAAATTCAAATCCTTGTGCATGAAGCCCTCTTGTGTGAACTAGCAGGTGGGAAAAATCATAAACTTGCAATACCACAAGTTTTGAAAAAAAAACCTTGTAATTCCCTTTTAGGAAAGTTTGCATGTTGCTGTTTTTGGTAAGTTATGCATGTTGCTATTTTTGGCAACTTTTGCATGTTCCACTATGTTTGACCATGCAAAACCCACTATACTAGGGAAATCCAGAACATAGCATACAACTGATTATTAAACATACTGTTTGCAATTCAAAGGGCATCCACATGTCGAATCCTCAGCACTACATAAAAGGGGGTTGGAGACGCTTAAGATGGCGAGCCAGGCGGTGGCGGGTGCATTCAGCATTCTGCTCAAACTGAGCCGATAACTCATACTGCTCCACCACTATTGGGGCATTCTCGCAGCCAGCCTTGGCCTCCACGGTGACCAGGGTGAGATCATTGCCGGCACTAGCCTCCACGTCCTCCTGCTCAACCATCTGCTCATCCTCATCGTCTAAATTAATCGCTAGATTCATGTCTGCCTCCTGCGCGATGATCTCCAAACCCCCATGATAGCCCTCCTCTTGTGCATCCTCCTGCGCGATGATCTGCAACCCGCCCTGGTGGCTCTCCTCTTCTTCATCCTCCTCCTCTGTCACCTCGTCGACGACCTGAATAATACCCAAATTCACCGGCCCTTCCGCCTCTGGATTCGGCGAAGAGAGGCGGGAGCGGTACTTGTACCAGCGGGCTCGCTGTCGATGATCTGGAGACTCCATCGCCTCTGCCATTGCCCACAGGAGAATCTCAATTGGGACTGCCCCCTTGCCTTTAGTAAATAGCCGCTTCCGCTCACCAGACGTCAGTTCCAATGCCAGGCCCAGCAAGTGCACCACGAGAGAATTCGCGCTCGGAAACCAGGAGCATATCTCCTTGCACTTGGCCAGCGAAAGCTCATCCCCGGCGCAAAACAAATCCATCACCGTCTTCCAGCTCGGACCTGCTTGCCATCAATCAAAGACCAAATTTGCAAATCAAAGAATTAAAAATGAATTTGATTATTCGGATCAAATTCACCACAAAATAATCTAAAATGGGCTCAATTAAACAAAACCTAATTGCTAGGGTTTTCTATTTCAAAACTAGCTGCCACTAGTACCATGGAATCCAATCCTAAATAGATGTCCATACTTATTGCAAATTGGAGCAACTCAATGCATGGCCATTCAGTCGCTCAATCACCCATTCAATCGACTTATAACCGAATCCTAATTTCTAGGGTTTCGATTAGAAACGTACCGGTCGGCCAACGATCTCCCCTTGTTCTGGCATATGGGAGGAACAGCTATCCACGCTGCGCCATCGGAGCTCAGACAGACGGACGGAGTGGGCGACGGGGCTGCGGATTGGGAGCAGGGCAGCCAGGGGCACGGCGGCGGCGGCGGCGTGAGGCTGGGTGGGGGATGCGGCGGCTCACTCGGGGTGGGGCTGATTTAGGGAAAAGAAAGTGATAGGTCAATGAGCCAGGTCCCACTCGTCCTAGGCATTCACGGCCACGGCCCACCTGTCATACGCGGCCCACCGCCAAGATGTCCGGCCCCACGCGTCAGTAACTGAGCACGTAACGATCAACTGCTTTGACCAGACGGCAACGCTCCGTTTGGGCCTTTGTGAGCACGGGGCGAGTGTTGGAGGGCAAAAGTGAGCACAAGTTAGAGGGTTGGGCAAAACTGAGCACAACTAAGCAACCAGGGGCAAAAAAATAGAAATCCCAATAAAGAAACTATAACATCAATCTGTGAAAACAGGACAGTCTGTAAAGATGTAAATGAAACATATACTTCTGTAACTCCAAAAATTCTGAAAAATAAGGACAAAATAAACAATTTGCATATCAGTACTGTGTAAAAATTTCAGAATTTTTGCACATTCCAGTAAAATATAGAAATTCAAACACTACAGCAAAAGTTTCTGTTTTTGCACAGCACACACCAAACAAGCAATTTAAACATACTAAAGGTAAATCTTGGCACATTATTTTTATAATACAATGCATTTGTACAAGGGGATAATTATTTTTGTTGAAAAGTTTCTGTAATCAAGATTCACAAAGTTTCCATGGGCATGAACAAAGTTCAAGGCTAGCCCCCACTTCAACGGTGTTCGTCTTTCTCACTTTCACTTTTCTTTTTGAAAAGTTTTAGGTTCCCCTCTATATTTTTTTGTTTTTAAATATTTTAAAAGCACACAACAGAATAAAGTGACTCTCTAAAACTTCTGGGTTGTCTCCCAGGCAGCGCTTTCTTTAAAACCATTAAGCTAGGCATATAGTGCTCAAGTAATTGATCCACCTGGATCCCAAGGCATATCAAAGCCAATTTTAATTAACAATGATTTGTAATTTAGTAGTGAGCACAAAGCAACATATATCATGCAATGATGAAGTCTAACTCTCTTCCTATGCATCGGCATGTCATAAAAGAACAATTCATGCACATCAAGTAAAGGCCAATGCATAGTATAAATAGTTTCTTGCAATTTTATCGTATTGGAAACATAGAGAGGTGGAGTTGTAGTTCCTCTCTCATAATAATTGCAATTAGGAGCAGCAAGCACATGCATATTATATCCATCAAAATCACCATGTGTAATAGTAAAACGCAACCCATCAATATAATCCTTAATAAGTGCAAACTTCTCCGATATAGTGTAGTTGGGAGAATTCAAAAAGATAATAGGACTATCATGTGTGGTTGCAATAGCAACAATTTCATGTTTAACATAAGGAACTATAGCAAGTTCATCTCCATAAGCATAATTCATACTGGCATCATGGCCACAAGCATAGCAAGCATCAAGTTCATCAAAAAGGGATATTTCAACCGAATCAAAGGGATCATAGCAATCATCATAGCATTCATCCTTTGGTAAGCACGAAGGGAAATTAAACAATCTATGAGTTGAAGAGTTACTCTCATCAGAAGGTGGGTGTTGGGGGAATTACCCGCGGCTAGACCCGGCATTCCAAGGCATAACCCGGCAGGACCAAAGGGCCCATAACCGGGTCACGCATGGCATTAAACGGGCCGGCTCTCTATGGGCTGGACCATGGAAGGAACCTGGTAAGAGAAGCAAGACCCGGCCCGGAGAGAAGACCCGGCCTGGGTAGATCAGTTCGGAAGAAAAGACTCGGACTAGGATTCGACTTGTAATAGAAAATAGACTAGTTTTAGTCCTACTAGGACTCTACATGTAAGCTGGCCCCTTCAACTTATATAAGGAGGGGCAAGGCACCCGAAGAGGGAGGGGTCAAGATAGACAGACAAGTTTTAGACAAGATCAAAGTCGAAGCTCTCGAGACTAGAGGTAGCGAAACAACACCCTTGTAATCGAGATTATCATCATCATCAATAGTAATCAAGCAGGATGTAGGCTTTTACCTCCACCGTGAGGGGCCGAACCTGGGTAAAAACTCGTGTCTCTCGATTCTGACCAACCCCTTCAAGCTTCCACCTAGTTGCGATGGCCTCACCACTAAGTCCTTTCATGAGAACATCTTGCTGTGACAAAACCACGATAGTTGGCGCCCACCGTGGGGCCTGCGCACGGTGGTGTTGTGTTCTTGGAGGGAGCTCTTTAAGGATCGAGAAGCTCGCGATTGGCCAGATGAAGAAGAGCCAGCACGAAACGATCGTGCAGGATAACCCGGCATGGAACAACCTTGGGCAGAGCCGGCAAATTTAGCGTGTTGTGATCAGAATCATGATTAATTTTGGAGCTGGCAGTACGAGGTTTGAACTCAAGAGAAATTAGGGTTGCATCTGTGCGCTACCGGCGGGACCTGCAATCCGCCGAGATCGACAGTAGATCGATTTCGTCTTTGCACTACCTCCTACGATCCGTCAAAACTCGCAGTTTCCATCGAGCGAAGCAGTCACATCAAATCAATCCTCGTCCGAATCGATTTAAAACAAAGCAATCTACGTCGCTGCTCCAGGTACGTCCGTCCAAATCCGAGGTGATCGGAGACAGCCAACACACATCACGTGCATCATCTGCTGGAACAGCAGCGATCAGGACAGCCGCTTGCGGCCCGTGAGGTCTCTAGTCCAGATCGACCTGGCACACGCACATGAATCAAGTGGTCCACAGAGCGGATCGACGCAAAAACCAAAGCCTGATGGACTTTGCTACTTGTACTCTGCGTTGGTATTTCCCCGAAGAGGAGAGGATGATGCAGTACAGTAGAGATAAGTATTTCCCTCAGTTAAGAACCAAGGTTATCAATCCAGTAGGAGAACCAACCAAAATTCCGTTAAGCGCACCTGCACACACAAGAGCAAACACTTGCACCCAACGCAAATAAGAGGGTTGTCAATCCTCTTAGCGGTTATTTGCAAGGATTAAATCTTATCGAGGTAAATAGATAAACTAAAACACTAATTAAAATAAAAGTAAATAAATTGCAACAAGGTATTTTTAGGTTTTTTATATGATAAAGATAGACCTGGGGACCATAGTTTTCACTAGAGGCTTCTCTCTCGAGAACAGAAACATACAGTGGGTAAACAAATTACTGTTGGGCAATTGATAGAAAAGCAAATAATTATGACGGATTCATGGCAATGATCATGTATATAGGCATCACGTCCGAGACAAGTAGATCGACTCCTGCCTGCATCTACTACTATTAATCCACTCATCGACCGCTATCGAGCATGCATCTAGAGTATTAAGTTAATAAAAACAGAGTAACGCCTTATGCAAGATGACATGATGTAAAGAAGCAAATTCAAGCAATATGAATAAACCCCATCTTTTTATCCTTAATGGCAACAATACAAATACATGTCATGTCCCCTTCTGTCACTGGGATTGAGCACCGCAAGATTGAACCCATCACAAAGCACCTCTCCCATTGCAAGATAAATCAATCTAGTAGGCCAAACCAAATCGATAGATCGGAGTGAAATACAAAGCTATAACAATCATGCATAAAAGAGTTCAGAGAAGACTCAAATATTTCTCATGAATAATCTGATCATAAACTCACAGTTCATCGGATCCCAACAAACACACCGCAAAAGAAGATTACATCGGATAGAACTCCAAGAACATCGAGGAGAACCATGTATTGAAGATCAAAGAGAGAGAAGAAGCCATCTAGCTACTAGCTATGGACCCGTAGGTCTGTGGTAAACTACTCACACATCATCGGAAGGGCAGCAAGGTTGATGTAGAAGCCCTCCGTGATCGATTCCCCCTCCGGCAGAGTACCAGAAATGGCCTCCAGATGGGATCATGGAAGAACATAGGCTTGCGGCGGCGGAAAGGTTTTTTCTTCTGGCTATCTAGGGGTTTCCCAATATTTGTGAATTTATAGAAGTGGAATTAGGTCAAACGGAGTCACATGGGCCCCACAAGGCAACACGGCGCACCCCCGGGGCGCGCCCTGTTGCCTTGTGAAGCCTCCGTGAGGCTTCTGGCCTCCTCTCGAAGCTTCCAAGGTTTCTTTTGTCAAGAAAAAAATCTCCAAAAAATTTCGTGGCATTTGGACTTCATTTGGTACTGTTTCTCTGAAAAGCCAAAAACAAGCAGAAAAAAGCAACTGACACTGGGCACTAGGTTAATAGGTTAGTCCCAAAAAAATGATATATAATTGCATATAAAAACATCCAAGATTGATACTATAATAGCATGGAACAATCAAAAATTATAGATACGTTGGAGACGTATCAAGCATCCCCAAGCTTAATTCCTGCTCGTCCTCGAGTAGGTAAATGATAAAAACAGAATTTTTGATGTGGAATGCTACCTATCATGTTTCATCATGTAATCTTTCTCTTCGGTATGAATAATAAGATCCAAATGATTCAAAGCAATAGTCTATAATTTGATATAAAGACATCAATACTCAGGCATACTAATAAACAATCATGTCTTTCAAAATAAAAATGCTAAAGAACGTTATCCCTACAAAATCATACAATCCTGTCATGCTCCGTCTTCTTAACACAAAATATTTATCATGCACTACCCCGATGACAAGCCGAGCAATTGGTTCATACTTTTTAACGCGCTTCAGATTTTTCAACTCCCACTCAATACATGAGCGCAAGCCATGGATATAGCACTATGGGTGAAATAGAGTATGGTGGTAGAGATAAATAGGACAAGTCAAAAAATGGAAAAAGTTTCACATCAACGAGGCTAATCAACGGGCTATGGAGATGCCCATCAATTGATGTCAATGCGAGGAGTAGGGATTGCCATGCAACAGATGCACTAAGAGCTATAAGTGTATGAAAGCTCAACATGAAAACTAAGTGGGCGTGCATCCAACTTGCTTGCTCATGAAGACCTCGAGCATTTGAGGAAGCCCGTCATCGGAATATACAAGCCAAGTTCTATAATGAAAAATTCCCACTAGTATATGAAAGTGACAAAATAGGAGACTCTCTATATGAAAAACAAGGTGCTACTCTAAAGCACAAGTGTGGAAAAAGGGAGTAACGTTGCCCCTTCTCTCTTTTTCTCTCATTTATTATTTTTTTTATTTTTTTAAGGATCTTTTTTGCCCTCTCTTTTTTTAGAACAATCTCATGGACCTCATCCCCACTTTTTCGAGGACTCATTAGTCTCCATCATTCTTACCTCACTCGGACAATGCTCTAATAATGATGATCATAACACCTCTATTTACTTACAACTTAACATTACAACTCGATACTAGAACAAAATATGACTCTATATGAATGCCTCTGGCAGTGTACCAGGATGTGCAATGATACTAGCATAAAATGTATAACAATGATGAACGGTGGCTGAGCCACAAATACTATGTCAGCTATATGATCATGCAAAGCAATATGACAATGATGATGTATGTCATAAAAATGGAACGGTGGAAGTTGCATGGCAATATATCTCAGAATCGCTATGGAAATGTCATGATAGGTAGGTATGGTGGATGTTTTGAGGAAGATATAAGGAGGCTTATGTGTGATAGAGCGTATCATATCACAGGATTTGGATGCACCGGCGAAGTTTGCACCAACTCTCGATGTGAGAAAGGGCAATGCACGGTACCGAAGAGGCTAGTAAATTGCGGAAGGGTGAGAGTGCATATAATCCATGGACTCACATTAGTCATAAAGAACTCTCATACTTATTGCGAAAGTCTATTAGCCCTCAAAGCAAAGTACTACTACGCATGCCCCAAGAGGGATAGATTGGTAGGACAAGGTCCATGGCTCATCCCCGACCACCACTCATAAGGTAGACAATCAATAATAAATCATGCTCCAACTTCTTAGCATAACGACAGATCATACGTGCATGCTTCGGGAATCACAAACCTTAACACAATTATTCTTACTAAACCACAATTATCTACTAATACCTCCCCCGTATTACCATCTTAATATCGCAAAACTATTGCAAGGAATCGAATTTATCATATTCAGTGATCTACATGAAAGTTTTTATTATATCCCTCTTGAATACCTATCATATCAGGACCAAATTCATAACACGTGCATATTACCATTGCCATCATGAGACTCTCAAAAAGATATAAGTCAAGCATGAGAGTGCAACTATTTCTTTAAAATATCATCACCGCCGTGCTCTAAAAGATATAAGTGAAGCACTAAAGCAACTGCCTAGCTCAAAAGATATAAGTGAAGCACATAGGGTATTCTCACAAATCACGAATAATGTGTGTCCCTCTCAAAAAGGTGTGTTCAGCAAAGATGATTGTGACAAACTAAAAAGCAAATGAAAGCAAACAAACTATTTCACAAGATGCTCCAAGTAAAACACATATCATGTGATGAATAAAAATATAGCTCCACGTGAGTTACCGAAAGATTGTAGACGAAAGAGGGGATGCCTTCCGGGGCATCCCCAAGCTTAGACGCTTGAGTCTTCCTTGAATATTGCCTTGGGGTGCCTTGGGCATCCTCAAGCTTGGGCTCTTGCCGCTCCTTATTCCTTTATCCATCGAAGTCTCACCCATAACTTGAAAACTTCAGCACACAAAACTCAACAGAAACCTCGTGAGATCCGTTAGTATAACAAATAAATCTTTAACTTTAGGTACTGTAGTAAATTGATTCATATTAAATATTGGTATAATGCTACTGTACTCCAACTTCTCCATGACTCATACCCCCCGATACGATCCATAGATTCATCAAAATAAGCAAACTGTGCAACAAAAACAGAATCTGTCTAAAACAGAACAGTCTGCAAAGATATATTTAAAAGCCATAATTATGTAACTCCAAATATTCTGAAAAATTAGGATAACGTGGGAAATTCATTTACCAATACTGTGTAAAAATTTCAGATTTTTCGGACGCTCCAGTACAGAATTAAAATTCCAGCACTGGACGCAAAACTTTCTGTTTTCCAAACAGCATCAATTATACTATCTTCCAAATCATCCCAAAGGCATTACTTGGCACAAACACTAATTAAAACATAAAAACACAATCTTAACAGAAGCTATAATCATGCAAACACTAAAATCAGTAGGTAAAATCAAAATTTTGTTTTATTCATTGGGTTGTCTCCCAACAAGCTCTTTCTTTATAGCCATTAAGATAGGCTTGAGATTTCAATGATGCTCTCATGAAAGATAGTGATTGAAACACGAAGAGAGCATCATGAAACATGTGAAAAACATATTTAAGTCTAACATACTTCCTATGCATAGGCATTTTATAAGCAAACAAATTCTCAAGACAAGCAATATCTAGCATATGCCAATAGGAAGAATGGAGCATTAATAATTTCAACATAACGAGAGGCAATTTAGTAACATGAAGATTTCTACAACCATATTTTCCTCTCTCATAATAATTACATGTAGGATCATAATCAAAATCAACAATATAGATATCATGAACAATATATGCTCTCTATGATCCACATGCATAAAAAAATTATAATCTTCCAAGATAGTGGGATTAATATCAACTAAAGTCATGACCTCTCCAAACCCACTTTTGTCAAAAATTTCAAAAGATTGAACACTCTCCGAATATGTGGGATTCTTTTTACCTAAAGTTGACACTCTTCCATTCAATATTATTCCAAACATTATTATCAATATCATATCCATCATGAGGCTTAAATAAATTTTCAAGATCAATAGAAGCATTATCACCCCAATCATGATCATTGCAATAAGTAGTGGTCATGACAAAATTATCATCCCCAAGCTTGTAGCTTTGCATATCATTAGCACAATTGAGACTAATAGAATTTATAACAAAATCATTGCAATCATGCTTTTCATTCAAGGAGCTATCAAGTATGGGTGCTATAGCAATAATTTCATTTTTAACATAAGGGACTATAGCAAGTTCATCTCTATAAGCATCATTAATATTGGCATCATGGCCATAAGAATAGCAAGCATCACATTCATCAACAGGGGATATTTCAATCAAATCAACGGAATCATAATTATCTCTGGATTCATGCATATCATTATTTTCTTTCAAAGTAGTAGACATCATTTCAATAAATTCATTGACATAGGCATTAGGAGCATAGATTTCATAGCAATATTTAAGTATGTCAAAATTTTCAGATTTGTAGAGAGTAATATCATACTTTTCTATTAAAGAAGCAACTTCACAAGCACCCTTAAAAGCAACAAATTATTCAATTTGTTCGATATCATAGTAACTATAAACACCCTTGGGATAAGAAAATAAGATTTCATTATCATTAAACTCACATAGGTAGGGAAGGTGTTTTTTAGGGTTCTTAGAGCAACAAGTAAAATCATAAATTTCACATAGATTCCAAGCATAGGATAGCAAACAATTTATTTGATTCCATAAGAGTCTCCCTTTTTGAGACAAACGGTGACGCACAAAATGAGCATGCTCATCTAATGATTTTCCCTCAACTAAACTAGTTGGGGTTTCAGCACGAGCACAAATGGATCAGAGATGATCCAAGTAGAAACCTTAAGGTGATCCATAGTATCATAAATTTTTGTTTTACTTTCTGTTCTTGAGTGTTTGACATGAAGGCAATAAAAGCAAGCAAGCAAGCAAATAATTTTTTTGTGTTTTTGTAAAAAAAAATTAGAAGTGGGGGAGATGAAAATGAGAGGCAAATGCAAACAAAAGGCAAATAAAGTAAATGCAAGTGAATGATAATTTGTGCGAAGGTACTTGGTAATTTTGATGATGTCTCCCCGGCAACGGCGCCAGAAATTCTTCCTGCTACTTGTAGTATGCGTTGGTATTTCCCCGAAGAGGAGAGGATGATGCAGTACAGTAGAGATAAGTATTTCCCTCAGTTAAGAACCAAGGTTATCAATCCAGTAGGAGAACCAAGCAAAATTCCATTAAGCGCACCTGCACACACAAGAGCAAACACTTGCACCCAACGCAAATAAGAGGGTTGTCAATCCTCTTAGCGGTTATTTGCAAGGATTAAATCTTATCGAGGTAAACAGATAAACTAAAACACTAATTAAAATAAAAGTAAATAAATTGCAGCAAGGTATTTTTAGGTTTTTTAATGATAAAGATAGACCCGCGGACCATAGTTTTCACTAGAGGCTTCTCTCTCGAGCACAGAAACATACGGTGGGTAAACAAATTATTGTTGGGCAATTGATAGAATAGCAAATAATTATGACAGATTCATGGCAATGATCATGTATATAGGCATCACATCCGAGACAAGTAGACCGACTCCTGCCTGCATCTACTACTATTACTCCACTCATCGACCACTATCCAGCATGCACCTAGAGTATTAAGTTAATAAAAATAGAGTAATGCCTTAAGCAAGATGACATGATGTAGAGAAGCAAATTCAAGCAATATGAATAAACCCCATCTTTTTATCCTTAATGGCAACAATACAAATATGTGTCATGTCCCCTTCTGTCACTCCGCAAGATTGAACCCATCACAAAGCACCTCTCCCATTGCAAGATAAATCAATCTAGTAGGCCAAACCAAATCGATAGATCGGAGAGAAATACATAGCTATAACAATCATGCGTAAAAGAGTTCAGAGAAGACTCAAATATTTCTCATGAATAATCTGATCATAAACTCACATTTCATCGGATCCCAACAAACACACCGCAAAAGAAGATTACATCGGATAGAACTACATCGAGGAAAACATTGTATTGAAGATCAAAAAGAGAGAAGAAGCCATCTAGCTACTAACTATGGACCCGAAGGTCTGTGGTAAACTACTCACGCATCATCGGAAGGGCAACAAGGTTGATGTAGAAGCCCTCCGTGATCGATTCCCCCTCCGGCAGAGTACCGGAAAAGGCCTCCAGATGGGATCGTGGAAGAACAGAGGCTTGCGGCGGCGGAAAGGTTTTTTCTTCTGGCAATATTTAAGTATAGCCAAATTTTCAGATCTGTAAATAGCATCACCACGATCTTCATACTTTTCAAACAAAGACTCAATTTCATAAGCACCCTTAAAAGCAACAAATTCTTCTATTTGTTCCACATCATAGTAATCATATACACCATTAGCATAAGAAGCTAAGGTTTCATTATCATTAAATTCACATTGAAAGGGGAGGTGTGGAGCCTCCATCTTAGAGCAACAAGTAAAATCATATATTTCGCATAAATTCTAAGCATAGCATTGCAAACAATTAATTTGATCCCATAAGAGTTTCCCTTTTTGAGACAAGCGGTGTCGCACAAAATAAGCATGCTCATCTAACAATTTTCCCTCAACTAAGCTAGTTGGGTTTTCAGCACGAGCACAAACGGATCGAAGATGACCCAAGTAGAAAGCTTCAAGAGTATGATAGATTTTGGGTGGTTCTTCAACCATTGGTTTAGCAAGTACAACTTTTTTTTTTGGTATTTTATGTTTCCTACCCATAACTAAAGATAGAAAACAAGAGCACAAAATAAAAACTACTTAGAGAGAAAGCAAACAAGCACACACGAGAATATCAACCCGATGCTATTGCTCCCCAGCAACGGCGTCAGAAAAAGGTCTTGATAACCCACAAGTATAGGGGATCAATTGTAGCTTTTTCAATAAATAAGAGTGTCGAACCCAATGAGGAGCTAAAGGTAGAATTAATATTCCCTTCAAGTTCTATCGACCACCGATACAACTCTATGCACACTTAACATTCGCTTTACCTAGAACAAGAATAAAACTACTTTGTATGTGGAAGGATAAGTTTGCAAGAATAAAACTACAACTACTTAGCAAGAATAAAACTACGAGTAATTTGCAAGATAATAAAAGTTATTTGTTTAGTAGAAAGCTTTTCTAGAACAAGAAAAGGATTTGTCCCTAGGCAATCGATAACTAGACTGGTAATCATTATTGCAATTTTATATGAGGGAGAAGCATGAGCTAACATACTTTCCGTACTTGGATCATATGCACTTATGATTGGAACTCTAGCAAGCATCCGCAACTACCAAAGATCATTAAGGTAAAACCCAACCATAGCATTAAGTAACAAGTCCTCTTTACTCCCATACGCAACAACCCCCTTACTCGGGTTTGTGTTTCAGTCACTCACGCAACCCACTATAAGCGAATCATGAACGTATTGTAAAACCCTACAGCGGTAATCCCACACGCTTGCGCGACACGGAGGGCACCATAGGACAGCACCAAAATAAAACATACACATCAAACTAATCACGATCATCAATCAACCCATAGGACAAAACGAATCTACTCAAACATCATAGGATGGCAACACATCATTGGATAATAATACGTAGCATTAGGCACCATGTTTAAGTAGAGATTACAGCGGGGAGAAGAGGTGTTACACCGCTGCATAGAGGGGGAGAGAGTTGGTGTTGACGGCGGTGAAGTTGTTCGTGTAGATCGCCGTCACGATGGTTCCCCCGATAGCGTTCCAGCGCCACCGGGAGAGAGGGGGAGAGAGCCCCCCTCCTTCTTCTTCTTCCTTGGCCTCCCCCTTAGATGGGAGGAGAGTTCCCCCTCTGGTCCATGGCCGCCATGGCTCCCGGAGGGCAGGAGCCCCTTGTTACTTGTAGACTGCGTTGGTATTTCCCCGAAGAGGAGAGGATGATGCAGTATAGTAGAGATAAGTATTTCCCTCTGTTAAGAAACAAGGTTATCAATTCAGTAGGAGAACCAAGCAAAATTCCGTTAAGTGCACCTGCACATACAAAAGCAAACACTTGCACCCAACGCAAATAAGAGGGTTGCGTGATTCTCCTACTGGATTGATAACCTTGGTTTCATAACTGAGGGAAATACTTATTCTACTGTACTGCATCATCCCCTCCTCTTCGGGAAAATCCCAACGCAGCTCACAAGTAGCAGGAAGAATTTCTGGCGCCATTGCCGGGGAGAATTTCTGGCGCCGTTGCCGGGGAGACATCATCAACATCTATCAAGTACCTACGCATAAACTTTCATCTCCTTGCATTTATTTTATTTGCCTTTGCCTCTCGTTTTCAACTTCCCCACTTCTAATTTTTTTTTTACAAAAATACAAAAATATTTTCCGTTTGCCTTTTTTCTTGTTTACTCGTTTTATCGTTATGGATAGTTCTTCCCTTGTTACATGTACCCCTGAAAATGAAGTTCTCAATTTTAAGCAAAGGGGAGGAGAAAATTTAAAAGATGCTTGGTATAGGATTTGCGGTGTTCAAAATAGATCAACTCGTAAGCAATCTACTACCGTCCTTCTTCACAATTTTTATGTGGGTGTTACTACTTGGTATAGATTTGTACTAGACACTATTACTGGAGGGAATTTCTTGAGTAGTCACCCTATGGATTCTTTCAATGCTATGGGAAATTTAGTGGGATCACCACCTATCACTATTGATGAAACGGTCTTAACCTTGGAACATGTTATGCAAAGGTTAGATGCTATTGAAAATAAAATGACTACCGTAGAGCATATTGAAAATTTAGATAAAAAGATTCATAATCATGTTACTCAGTTTGGATCAAAGGTAGGGATTAATCTTAAGATGCTAAAAGAGAAAGAACTGATAATTAATGAAAGGATGGAACAAAGTCCCGCTAGGATTGATAAGTTGGAAGAAATTATTAATAATTAGGGTTCCGCTTTTTCTTTCGCTAAAACTATTGAAAAGACTCCTCCTAGCAAGAATTGCAAGTTTATATATGTTCCTAAAGACAAGGGTGCTACACCCAGCAGCCACAGCGAAGATCTTAAAATGATTAGTGTTCACCCCAATTTTGTTAAATTGATAAACAAACCCACTTATGAGAATAAATTCCTTAACATTGTTCCTAGGAGCGTGATCATTAAAAATATGCATGCTAGAACACCTAGGAAATATGGATGTGTGATTGAGGAATCGGAAACCAAAGATGACAACACTTGAAACTATGCATTGTGCCTAGCTAGGGGCGTAAAACAATAGCGCTAGTTGGGAGGCAACCCAATAGTTATCTTAATTTTTGTGTTTATTTTTCTGTTTTCTTGTGTGCACACAATTATGCTACTGTTATGATTGTGTTTTTATGTTTTAATTAGTGTTTGTGCCAAGTAAAGCCTTTGGGACGATTTGGATGATAGTTGCTTTGATCCTGTGCAAAAACAGAAACTTTTGCGTCCAGTAGCAGAATTATCTAAATTTGCTGGAGCATCATAAAATTCTGAATTTTTTTCACATGATTATAATATAAAAATTGCCGACGTTGTCCTAATTTTTCAGAATTTTTGGAGTTACAGAAGTATGGTCAATGTTCAGATTGCTACAGACTGTTCTGTTTTTGACAGATTCTGTTTTTGATGCATTGTTTTGCTTGTTTTGATGAAACTATGGATTGTATCGGGGGGTATAAGCCATGGAGAAGTTAAAATACAGTAGGTATAATTCAAAAATAAAATATGAATGGGTTTGCAATAGTACTTAAAGTAGTGATTTGCTTTATTATACTAACGGATCTCACGAAGGTTTTGTTGAGGTTTGTGTGATTGAAGTTTTCAAGTTTTGGGTGAGATCACGATGGATGAAGGAATGAGTGGCAAGAGCCTAAGCTTGGGGATGCCTGAGTCACCCCAATGTAATATTCAAGGACCCCCAAGCAACTAAGATTGGGGATGCCCCGGAAGGCATCCCCTCTTTCTTCTACCAACTATCGGTAATTTTACTTGGAGCTATATTTTTATTCGTCACATATCATGAGCTTTGCTTGGAGCGTCGTGTATTATATGAGTCTTTGTTTTGTTTTATTTTTAGTTTGTCACAATCAACTTTGCTGGACACACTTATTTGAGAGAGCCATACGTTTATCATGATTTGTTAGAATACTCTATGTGCTTCACTTAAATCTTTTGAGCTAGGCAGTTGCTCTAGTGCTTCACTTATATCTTTTTGAGCATAGCGGTGATTAAATTTTGAAGAAATATTTGCACTCTCATGCTTCACTTAAATCTTTTTGAGAGTTGATAATAGTAATGGTAATTTGCACAAGATATGAATTTGGTCCCAAAGTGATGAATATTCAAGAGGGATATAATAAAAACTTTCATATAGATCATTGGATATGATAAGTTTGATACCTTGCAATAGTTTTGCGATATGGAGATGATAATATGTGAGTCATGTTAGTGAGTAATTGTGATTTAGTAAGAATATTGGTGTTAAGGTTTGTGATTCCCTATGCATGCACATAAAGTCAATAGTTATGCAACGAAATTATATCCTACTTATGGTGCATTATTCAGTGTTAGTTATGTTCATTGCATGTTTATGACAATTTTTGCTTTTTGGTAGGTCGCTTCTCAATCTATTTGCTAGCCTTCATTTGTACTAAGCAGGAATGATGCTTGTGCATCCAACTCCTTAAACCCAAAGTTGTGCCAAATGAGTCCACCCTACCTACCTATATGCGGTATTTCCTTGCCGTTCCAAGTAAATTTGCATGTGCCAACTCTAATTTTTCAAACTAATTTTCCATTTTGTGTGCCCGTACCGCTCATGAAGCGGTAGGGGGTGGCCAATATTTTCCATGCTAGGTGTGTTATTCTCACGATGAGTGTTTATTCACTTGTCATTGCACGAGAAAGTGGCAAGGTAATAGGGATGCCCAGTCCCAAAATGAAAATAATAATAATAATATGATGATAATAATAAATTCCTTGGAAAGTGTTGGTATGGAAGGCACCCGTGGATACGGCTAGCCATGGATTGTGAAAGAATGGTGGAAAGGAAATAAAATTTATTTTTTGTTTGGGAACAGCCTATAATGTGTCTAGCATGGAAGATATTGGGAATTCTCGGTCGTTTTCGTTGACAGGAAAAGCATGCCTCTAAAAATAAGTTTATCTCTCTAATTTTAGACTTGAGCTCTGGCACCTCTGCAAATCTCTGCTTCCCTCTGTGAAGGGCCTATCTATTTACTTTTATGCAATTTTTATTTTTATTTTGAGTCTTCATCTTCTCTTACAAAGCACCAACTAGAGAGCACTATTGTCATACTTGTGCATTGGGTGTAGCTAATATTGAGTGTGTTTCATGAATGGATCAATGATTGAGCATAATGGGCTAGGGATAACTTTCTTTAGCGTTGATATTTTGAAAGACATGGTTGCATGTTAGTATGCTTGAATATTTATGTCTTCATGTCAAACTATAGACTATTGCTTTGAATCATTCAAGTCTAAATGTCCATGCTACTAAAGAAAAGAGTATATGATGAATATGATAGGTAGCATTCCACATCAAAAATTCTGTTTTTATCATTTACCTACTCGAGGACGAGCAGGAATTAAGCTTGGGGATCCTTGATACGTCTCCAACGTATCTATAATTTTTGATTGTTCCATGCTATTAAAGTATCAATCTTGGATGTTTTATATACACTTACAAGCAATTATATATCATTTTTTGGGACTAACCTATTAACTTAGTGCCCAGTGCCAGTTGCTGTTTTTTGCCTGTTTTTGGTTTTTCAGAATATCAGTACCAAACGAAGTCCAAATTCCATGAAAAAATTTGGAGATATTTTTCTGGACATAAGAGACCATGGAAGCTTCGGGAGGGGACGAGAAGATGGAGCAGTGGCGCAAACTAAGGCATAGCCTAGTGGTGGAAAGGGGCTGATGCCTTCCCACCCACCCAGGTTCAAGGCATGGTACTTGCAATTTGGACTTGTTGCATCAATTATACTATAGGGGCCTCCTTTACAGTCTTTCTGTCAAAAAAAAAGATGGAGCAGTGGCCCATGAGGCACCAGGGCGCGCCCAGGGGGGTAGGGCGCGCCCTGGTGGCTCGTGGGGCCCACGTGGCTCCGTTTGACCTAACTCCGCCTCTATAAATTCTCTAAAATGGGAAACCAACAGGGGAGTCCACGAAATACTTTTTCCGCCGCCGCAAGTTCCTGTTCTCGAGAGATCCCATCTGGAGGCCTTTTTCGGCACTCTGCCGGAGGGGGGTTCGATCACGGAGGGGCTCTACATCAACCTTGCTGCCCTTCCGATGATGCGTGACTAGTTTACCACAGACCTACGGGTCCATAGTTAGTAGCTAGATGGCTTCTTCTCTCTATTTGATCTTCAATACAATGATCTCCTCGATGTTCTTGGAGTTCTATCCGATGTAATCACTTTTGCGGTGTCTTTGTTGGGATCCGATGAATTGTGAGTTTATGATCAGATTATCCATGAATATTATTTGAGTTTTCTCTGAACTCTTTTATGCATGATTGTTATAGCTTCGTATTTCTCTCCGGTCTATTGATTTGGTTTGGCCAACTAGATTGATTTATCTTGCAATGGGAGAGGTGCTTTGTAATGGGTTCAATCTTGCGGTGCTCAATCCCAGTGACAGTAGGGGACATGACACGTATTGTATCATTGCTATTAAGGATAAAAAGATGGGGGTTATTCATGTGTGAGTTTACTTTGTCTACATCATGTCATCTTGCTTAAGGTGTTACTCCGTTCTTTATGAACTTAATACTCTAGATGCATGCTGGATAACGGTCGATGTGTGGAGTAATAGTAGTAGATGCAGAATCTTTTTGGTCTACTTGTCTCGGACGTGATGCCTATATACATGATCATTGCCTTGGATATCATCATGATTATTTGCTTTTCTATCAATTGCCCAACAGTAATTTGTTTACCCCTCATATGCTATTTTCAAGAGAGAAGCCTCTAGTGAAAACTATGGCCCCCGGGTACCTTTATCATATATTAAAAATCCTAAAAATATCTTGCTGCAATTTTACTTTATTTATTTTATTTTGTATTTTTGTTCGATCTATCTATCTATCACCATACAATTAAATCTTGCAAATAACCGCCAAGGGATTGACAACCCCTTGTTCACGTTGGGTGTGAGGATTTGTTATTTTGTGTGCAGGTGCTGCTAACGAGTTGTTGCGTGATTCTCCTACTGGATTGATAACCTTGGTTTCATAACTGAGGGAAATACTTATCTCTACTGTACTGCATCATCCCCTCCTCTTCGGGGAAATCCCAACGCAGCTCACAAGTAGCACCCATCTTTTTATCCTTAATGGAAACAATACAAATACGTGTCATGTCCCCTTCTGTCACTGGGATTGAGCACCGCAAGATAGAACCCATCACAAAGCACCTCTCCCATTGCAAGATAAATCAATCTAGTAGGCCAAACCAAATCGATAGATCGGAGAGAAATACAAAGCTATAATAATCATGCATAAAAGAGTTCAGAGAAGACTCAAATATTTCTCATGTATAATCTGATCATAAACTCACAATTCATCGGATCCCAACAAACACACCACAAAAGAAGATTACATCGGATAGAACTCCAAGAACATCGAGAAGAACATGGTATTGAAGATCAAAGAGAGAGAAGAAGCCATCTAGCTACTAGCTATGGACCCGTAGGTCTATGGTAAACTACTCACACATCATCGGAAGGGCAGAAAGGTTGATGAAGAATCCTTCCATCATCGATTCCCCCTCCGGCAGAGTACTGGAAAAGGCCTCCAGATGGGATCGCGGAAGAACAGAGGCTTGCGGCGGCGGAAAGGTTTTCTCTTCTGTCTCCCTGGTGTCGGTTCTAAATCCGGCATATCTCGTAGTAGGGGTCCTAAGCTAGGCGTCTTGGAGCGATGGTAACATGGACACGGGATTTTACCCAGGTTCGGGCTCTCTCAAAGAGATAATACCCTACGTCCTGCTTTTGATTGTATTCATATGGGGTGTAGTACAGAGTACATGTATCTACCACGAGATTGTTCTAATGAATATGAGATGCTCTATTGACTAGCCTGGCCTCGGTTTATATAATGTACCGGAGGCCTAGGGTTTAGGAGAGTCTTCGGCTTGTGCACCAAGTCTTGTAGAGTCTTCCTTGTATGCGTCATGGGCTGCCCGAAGTGGCCCATTAGTGAACCGCCATGGGGGTCCTCGGCTCAACCCACCTGGTCGGGATACGATGTGGTGAGTACCCCCTAGTCCAGGACACCGTCAGTAGCCCCCTGAACCGGTCTTCAAGTTGGGGACGCTCCTCGGTTCTTCCGAACTGTTCTTCGTCTTCGGTCGTCGGTCTTGAAAACTGGTTCAACAAATCTTCCCATCTCCGATCTTGAGGATCGCCGAGGTGTATCCGAAGAGTTCATATGTCGGGTATCCGAGGAGTCCTTTAATTTCTCGGCCTTTATCAATGCCATGTTATTTTTTACGCCACACCTCGGGTTCGAAGTGTTTCCAGTGCGGCGGTGTCCTCTTGCATCCGAGCTCCAACGCCGGACTACATCCGAGGTGTCTTTTGCAGCCGAGCTCCAACACCGGTCTATATCCGAGCTCCAGCGCCGGACTGCATCCAAGGAAGCATAGAGTACCTCGTCTTTGAAAAAGTTGAAGGAGGTTATCCAAGCTTAACGCCGAAAAAGTTCTCTATGGAGCCAGCCACTCACAGCCGAGCTTTATGCCGGACTGCTTCCAAGGTGGTGCACCACCTCGGCCTGGGGCTGATTTTTTGCAGAATTTATTTCCAATGGGTGCAATTTATTCTTTGCCGAGATGTATAGCCAGTAGCCCTCAAGGTGTGTGCCGGCCTAAAATCCGGGATGCACCTGAAGGAAAACATAAAATCGTTGATCCCAGTAGCCCCTGAGACTCAGGTCGATTCACGAAATCGGCCTGAGGATCAACTCATAGCTTGGCAGCATACTTAGGAATGGAAACACGGTGTGCATAGTCCTCGAGACTCAGGTTGGGAGCGGCCGACCAACCCGAGGATCATAATCTCCTCGGAAACTGTTTTGCACTTTGAATTTTCTGCATTGAATCATCAATGCAGTAGCCCCCGAGCCACTGGTCGGGTGGCAACACCAGATCAGGGGATCGATGTAATCCGTTAATGGATTTTAAGTGAGAAGCGCGAAGCCCAGTAGCCCCCGAGCCTTAAGTTGAGCAAGGGTGGCCGAATTAAGGATCGATATCCGGAGTAAATTGACTTCAATCACAATTTATGTGTAATGATTCTATGTATCCAAGTAGTTTACATCATTAATGCTCGGATCTGCATTGTACAAAACTTTGTTGACCGACCATCGGCTTCAACCTCCTCGGCCAGCAGCCAAGGAGTGTTTTCCTACTTTATAAAGCCTTTATAAGGGCAAAGATTTACGGAAAACAAGGCAATCCGGCCATACGGTTTTATAAACAAAGGTACGCGGAGAGATATGTTATATTACTATTGAACGTAAGAAACATCTTCTAGGAAAAATAGTTCCTTTATAAGTTCCTTTTCCCAGGCTATCATGTTGACCATGATCGTGAAACCTCAACTCCGATCAATGTGGGAGGAAAATATTGAGCATTTAGTTTGGGAAAAGTTCCCGAACTCTGTGGTCTTTAATGAACCAAAATTTTCACTTCCGTCGTTACCGACCAATTATATTCTTAAGATGGCTAGCTTTCGGCTTCACCCAGTCTGAGGTACTAGCCCGGATGACCCGGAAGTAACAATCACAGAGGTGCTCCCTTTACCCCCTAGCCAAACAATCGGGAACGTAAGGGGTAAGCACGGGAGCCAGGCAACCCAGCTTGGCCAAAAACTTAAGTCAAATTGATGCATATTTATGGCTTTATAACGATGATTACGGAAGGCAGCACTCGTATATTGAATACAAATGCTTTTATGCTATATGCTATTTTGACTCCTTTGTGACCGTTTATCATTTGAGAGTGGCCCATCGTCGGCTTCTACCCCTTTGTAGATGCTACGCAGGGTGTTTCCGCAGTAACAAGACAACCCTTAGCCGACGTCTCGGTGCCCGGAGGCGGTTGTGTTAGCGGAAACGAGGCAATCAGATATCCAGGCTTTATAACTTTCACTTAGCCATAGGAGCTTAAAGTTGGGAGGCTAGTTACTAGCCCCCGGTTAGTGTTCGGCGTCAGCCGAGGTCAAGCCATTAACACTTCGGCCAATTTTATAAAAGGCCCACGGGGTAACCTCTATCGATCTATAGTTTGACACAGTCATCGGATTGCTGACCAGTTTGCGCATATTGTGACAGTCAGTTTTCGGCTTTCTCCACTGAGGTACTTTACCAGTTAAATCGGAAGTACAATCGCAGTGGTTCTCCCTTTGCACACCTAGCCAAACAAAGCGGAACGTAGGAGGCAAGCACAGGAGCCGGGCAACCCAACTATTGACCGAAGACACAATTCAAAACTGGTGCGTATAAAGCAATATCCAAGAACGTTTTGCCGAGGACTCCTCGGAGTACCTTAGCTTTTGGTGGGTTCGGCTCTAGTCGCAGCCCCCCATTGATATTGCCAATGCTTTAAAGGCATCCAACATTGTACTGCGAGAGTTATGCTGGAGACACACAGTATCCCCCGAGACTCGGGTTGGGTGCGGCCGACCAACCTGAGGATCGAATCTCCTCAGGAACTAGTCCAGATGTCATGTGCGTTTCGCCAACACCGAGGTGTAGGTCGGCAGGAAAGATGCCGACCTGCAGGTCGGAAAATATCTCCCGAGCTGAATTATTACGCAGGGCGCCTCAGTCATGAGGATGTCCCGCCTCCTGAAAGAAAAACATACAAATAGCTTAAAAGTGCCATAAGCTCGAAAAGCCAAAAAACTTATGTAAAAACTTGACGTCCGAACTAAATCAAGTTTTTTGGTGCCAATCCGAAAATTGGTCTTAAAATAAATTTTTCCTTCCGTCGTGCTTTAACATGACACATCCGATCTCTAAACTTCAAGTAGGTCAGCCTTCGGCTTCAACCTCCATATCCCAAAGGCGGAGTGCTTCTCAGAGGTCAATTTAGTGAACTAAACTCGAGCGGCTTTAGAGAGAAACCAGGCTATCCGGCTATTGACCATACACTCGAGTTGAAAAAGGAATGTTAGAAAAAGACTTTGCAACGACTTAGAAGAAAAAATATTTATTATAAAATGGCTCATATAAATTTAAGAGCCCCCAGTTAACCTAGGCAAAGAAAGTTGTTTTTAACAGACATCATTTTTGACAAACAGCTCTTTTTTTAACACAAATATAATGCTTGGTCGAACCGAACAGAAATTAAAAATTGAAAAAGTTGAGCATGAAAGCGACTTAGCTGGTTAATGTGCTCGGTGTTGATGACACGGGCCGAGCTTGCTGCGGGTCGAGGTCCCAGCCCCCAAGCCGGTCCCGAGGTTCCCGAGCAAAGAGCTCGGCTTGATGAAGTGGTGATGTAGCGCGGTCGACGTGATGAGGTGAAGCCCCTGGTCCAGCCGAGGTGACGAAGCTGATCGGCTGGTGACGCCGAAGTCTCCGGAGTAGGTTGATGAAGAGATGGCGAAGCCCCCGGTTTAGCCGAGGTGTCGGAGTAGGTCGGTAACGTGACTTTGCAACCCCCATGTCAGCCGAGGTGTCAAAGCAGGTCGGCGAGGTGGACGTCGGCTCGAAGAAGCAACGGCGCGGCGATGCCGACGCAGGTCGAAACTTTGTGACGCGCTCAATGCTGGCTTGAGAAGTGACCGCGCGGCGATGCTGGCGCGCCCGACCCGTGCAATCCGTAAGGTGACAATGTTATCTTGACGATCATTAAGGAGAGCGGTGCCGAACTCTTGGTCGGCTTGCCGAGGTGATGATCCGAGGTGGTTGTCGTCGGCTCGATGAAGCGACGACGCAGTCGATGCTGGCGCAGGTCGGCAGCCATGGAGCAACGTGGCCAGGCTGGTTTGACACCGTCGCGACGACAAAGATCGCCTCGGAAAAGGCTTAAAATTTGCAGGCACGTGCTTGAAAACAAAACACAATACCCTATAAAAAATTCCCTTCAAACAGGATGTCCGATAATCTGTTCATGAAAAAGATGAACTCGAGCCGGATTCGTTTACGCGCAGAAAACAGATCCGAAAATTGATGCATTCATCGGACGCTTCTCGGAGTTTGAACGGTCGGATTGAGCTGAAATTTTTAGGGGTGGTAGATATGGGAATTCCACAGCCGATGAATGGTTGGATCTTCCAAAGGACGTCCGAGCTGACTGCTGGACTCCTCGCCCTAAACTCGTCCAGATTCGACAGGGCTCAGGTATATCGGAGATCGCCGGATATTCCTCCATCGGAACGCGACGAAATTTTGCAGGGTTGTTCTAGACTCAATTCCGCACAATTCCACTGAATCAATCATCAAAGCGACGCTCGAGGAGACGGGGACGGCGAACACAAATCCGCTGTCCAAAAAAACTGCATGATTGCGCGAGGGCAATGTTGACTTTGAGCCCCCGAGCACCATGGACGGTTTTCCATGATCCCGGATGAGATCGGAGTTGATGATGACGATGACATCCGTCCGAACTTGACGATACGAAGAGAAGCCTAGTCCTCGGTCCAGCCAAGGTGACCAGTCGGGTCGGCAACGAAGATGCCGACGCTGATGATCGTGGTGGAGCCGATCTGAATTCCCATCGCACCGCGGCGACTACCCAGTAGACTCTCAATGAAAGCACCAATGTCGGTTCTAAATCCGGCATATCTCATAGTAGGGGTCCTTAGCTAGGTGTCTTGGAGCGATGGTAACATGGACACGGGATTTTACCCAGGTTCGGGCTCTCTCGAAGAGATAATACCCTACGTCCTGCTTTTGATTGTATTCATATGGGGTGTAGTACAGAGTACATGTATTTACCACGAGATTGTTCTAATGAATATGAGATCCTCTATTGACTAGCCTGGCCTCGGTTTATATAATGTACCGGAGGCCTAGGGTTTAGGAGAGTCTTCGGCTTGTGCACCAAGTCTTGTAGAGTCTTCCTTGTATGCGTCATGGGCTGCCCGAAGTGGCCCATTAGTGAACCGCCATGGGGGTCCTCGGCTCAACCAACCTGGTCGGGAGATGATGTGGTGAGTACCCCCTAGTCCAGGACACCGTCACCTGGTATATTGGGAATATTTGGGAATTTATAGCGCTGGAATTAGGTCAGGAGTGACTATGAGGGGCCCACAAGCCTGGGGGGCGCGCCTACCCCCTGGGCGCGCCCTCCAGGCGTACCGCCTCCTCGTGGCTCTTCTGGTCTTCTCCCGAAGTTTCGTGGATCTCTTCTGGTCTAGAAAAAATTAATCCAAAGATTTTTTCTCGTTTGGACACTTTTTGATAATGATTTTCTGAAAAGGCAAAAACAAGCAAAAAACAGCAACTGGCACTGGGCACTGGGTTAATAGGTTAGTCCCAAAAAATGATATATAATGGCATATAAAACATCCAAGATTGATACTATAATAGCATGGAACAATGAAAAATTATAGATACGTTGGAGACGTATCAAGCATCCCCAAGCTTAATTCCTGCTCGTCCTCGAGTAGGTAAATGATAAAAACAGAATTATATGATGAAACATGATAGGTAGAATTTCACATCAAAAATTCTGTTTTTATCATTTACCTACTCGAGGACGAGCAGGAATTAAGCTTGGGGATGCTTGATACGTCTCCAACGTATCTATAATTTTTGATTGTTCCATGCTATTATAGTATCAATCTTGGATGTTTTTATATGCAATTATATGCAATGATATATCATTTTTTGGGACTTACCTATTAACCTAGTGCCCAGTGCCAGTTGTTGTTTTCTGCTTGTTTTTGGCTTTTCAGAGAAACAGTACCAAATGAAGTCCAAATGCCACGAAACTTTTTGGAGATTTTTTCTCTACTGGATTGATAACCTTGGTTCTTAACTAAGGGAAATACTTATCTCTATTGTACTGCATCATCCTCTCCTCTTCGGGGAAATACCAACGCAGACTACAAGTAGCAGGAAGAATTTCTGGCGCCATTGCCGGGGAGACATCATCAAAATTACCAAGTACCTTCGCACAAATTATCATTCACTTGCATTTACTTTATTTACCTTTTATTTACATTTGCCTCTCGTTTTCATCTCCCCCACTTCTAATTTTTTTTACAAAAACACAAAAATATTTTATTTGCTTGTTTGCTTGCTTGCTTTACCATTATGGCTAGTTCTTCGCTCGTTACTATTACCCCTAAAAATGAAGTACATAATTTTAAACAAAGGGGAGGAGAGAATTTAAAAGATGCTTTTTATAGGATTTGCGATGCTCAAAATAGATCAACTCGTAAGCAATCCACTACCGTTTTTCTTCGAAATTTTTATGTGGGAATCACTACTTGGTATAGATTTTTTCTTGACACTATTACCGGAGGGAATTTCTTGATGTGTCCCACTTTGGATGCTTTCAATGCTATGGGAAATTTAGTGGTTTCACCCCCTATCATTATTAATGAAACGGCATTGACTTTGGAGCATGTTATGCAAAGGTTAGAAGCTATAGAAAATAAAATGCCTACTATCGAACATCTTGAAAATTTAGATAAAAAGGTCCACAATCAAATTACTCAATTCGGTTCCAAGGTGGGGATTGCTTTGAAAACTTTAAAGGAAAAGGAACCAAAAATTAACGAAAGGATAGACCAAAGCTCCGCTAGAATTGATAAGCTAGAAGAAATTATCAACAACTTGGGTTCCGCTTTTTCCTCCACTAAAAACATTGATAGCACTCCTCCAAATAAAAATTGCAAGTTTATATATGTTCCTAAGGTCAAGGGTGATACTTCTAGTAAACGGAGCGAGGATCTTAAAATGATTAGCGTGCACCCCAATTTCATTAACATAATTAAGGAACCTATCCATAAAAATAAGATTCTTGATTTTGTGCCTAGAAGCGTGATGATGAGAAACTCCTATGTTAAATCTACTAGAAAAAATGGATGTGTGATTGAGGAGTTGGAAACCAAGGATGACAACACTTGAAACTATGCATTATGCCTAGCTAGGGGCATAAAACAATAGCGCTTGTTGGGAGGCAACCCAATGAATAAAATAAATTTTTGCTTTTACCTACTGTTTTTGAGTGTTTGCATGATTATAGATTCTGTTATGATTGTGTTTTTATGTTTTAATTAGTGTTTGTGCCAAGTAATGCCTTTGGAATGATTTGGAAGATAGTATAATTGATGCTGTTTGGAAAACAGAAAGTTTTGCGTCCAGTGCTGGAATTTTAATTCTGTACTGGAGAGTCATAAAAATCTGAAATTTTTACACAGTATTTGTATATGAATTTCCCATGTTTTCCTCAATTTTCAGAATTTTTGGAGTTACAGAAGTATGGACTTTAAATAGATCTTTACAGACTGTTCTGTTTTAGACAGATTCTGTTTTTGTTGCGTAGTTTGCTTATTTTGATGAATCTATGGATCGTATCGGGGGTATGAGTCATGGAGAAGTTGGAGTACAGTAGAATTATGCCAATATTAAATATGAATCAATTTACTACAGTACCTAAAATTAAAGATTTGTTTGTTATACTAACGGATCTCACGAGGTTTCTGTTGAGTTTTGTGTGCTGAAGTTTTCAAGTTTTGGGTGAGACTACGATGGATAAAGGAATAAGGAGCGGCAAGAGCCTAAGCTTGGGGATGCCCAAGGCACCCAAAGGCAATATTCAAGGAATACTCAAGCGTCTAAGCTTGGGGATGCCCCGGAAGGCATCCCCTCTTTCGTCTACAATCTATCGGTAACTCACTTGGAGCTATATTTTTATTCATCACATGATATGTGTTTTACTTGGAGCGTCTTGTTAAATAGTTTTTTGCTTTTGTTTGATTTTTAGTTTGTCACAATCATCTTGGTTGAACACACCTTTTTGAGAGGGACACACACTATTCGTGATTTGTTAGAATACTCTATGTGCTTCACTTATATCTTTTGAGCTAGGCAGTTGCTCTAGTGCTTCACTTATATCTTTTAGAGCACGGCGGTGATGATATTTTAAAGAAATAGTTGCACTCACATTCTTCACTTATATCTTTTTTAGAGTCTCATGATAGCAATGGTAATATGCATGGGTTATGAATTTGGTCCTGATATGATAGGTATTCAAGATGGATATAATAAAAACTTTCATGTAGATCACTGAATATGATAAATTTGATTCCTTGCAATAGTTTTGCGATATTAAGATGGTAATATGGAGGAGGTATTAGTAGATAATTGTGGTTTAGTAAGAATAATTTTAAGGTTTGTGATTCCCGAAGCATGCACGTATGATCTGTCGTCATGCTAAGAAGTTGGAGCATGAGTTATTATTGATTGTCTACCTTATGAGTGGCGGTCGGGGACAAGCGATGGACCTTGTCCTACCATTCTATCCCTCTCGGGGCATGCGTAGTAGTACTTTGCTTCGAGGGCTAATAGACTTTCGCAATAAGTATGTGAGTTCTTTATGACTAACGTAAGTCCATGGATTATACGCACTCTCACCCTTCCGCAATTTGCTAGCCTCTTCGGTACCGTGCATTGCCCTTTCTCACATCGAGAGTTGGTGCAAACTTCGCCGGTGCATCCAAACCCCATGATATGATACGCTCTATCACACATAAGCCTCCTTATATCTTCCTCAAAACAGCCACCATACCTACCTATCATGGCATTTCCATAGCCATTCCGAGATATATTTCCATGCAACTTCCACCATTCCGTTTTTATGACATACATCATCATTGTCATATTGCTTTGCATGATCATATAGCTGACATAGTATTTGTGGCTCAGCCATCGTTCATCATTGTTATACATGTTACGCTAGCATCATTGCACATCCTGGTACACTACCAGAGGCATTCATATAGAGCTTGTTCTAGTATTGTAACACCCCCATGTATTAGCAACAGTAATCACCCTTTTGATAATGCCAAGTCATCATGATTAACAGTGCTTGATCATCATTTAACTCATATCTCATTTCAAATTCCAATTCAAATTGAAATTCAAATATAAAGTGAAAATAAAAGTTGTTCAAATTTGAAAACTAAAATGTTCATTAAATAGGAAATAATCCATAACTAATTGTGTTAAGAAAATCAACATCACTAAAAATCACTAGATGACTCTATCATCCAAAAACAGTACCAAACAGCGATATTTAATCCCATTTTATTTAATTAAAATTAAAATGAAATCATTAGCTCCCCAAACCTTTTTCTGGCAGTGAGATAAATTGCACTGTATTTATTTGGACAGGATTCATATTTTACATAATTGAATTAGAGCTAAAAGAAAATACAAAACAGAAACCAAAAACAGAAAACAGAAAAAGAAAGAAAGAAAATAGAAAACGGCCCACTGTACTGGGCTCTAGTCTACAGCGCGGCCCAGCCCGACTAGGCCTTCCCCTACCTCCCGCACTGCTCACACGCGCGCGCTGTCGCCTCTGCCGCGCTCGCCGCACTGGCCCCCCTCGCTCCCTAGTCAACAGCGGCCACCTGCAGCGCCTCTGGAGGGGATAAGAACCCCTCCTCGACCCCGAGGACGGACCCTAGCTGCCTCTCTCTCCCTCTACATCGCTCTCCTCCCACACCCGAACGGCGCCATGGCGGCGCCTCCGTAGAACACGCGGCCACCGTGCCCCGATCGCCGCTCCGCCGTGTCCAGCGCCACCGCCGTCCTCGACTACGCCGCCTACACCTCACCGTAGGAGCTCGGAGCCGCCACCGCGACGCCCACGAGCTCATCTTCAAGCTTCGGACGCCGGTGATCGCCGCCCCGATTCGTCGCCGTCACGCCACCCCGAGCCCACTATTGCACCTCTGCTGGACCACTGTGAGCTGCCGCACCGGATCCCCTCCTCCCTTCCCTTCCATTCGCGCCGTAACCGCCGTGTTTAGCTTGGCCGTACCCGCCGCCGCGGAGCTCGTCACCGGCAAGTCTCCAATGACCATTTGGTCGCGCGCTGCTGCCCATCGTGCTCGCCGCGCCACGTAGCCCTCGCCTAGCCTCTTCATTTGCTCGCGCGCGCACCGTAGCAACCAAACCGAGCACCGCCCGAAACCGCCGCCCCCCGCCGTCGTCGCACTGCCCTGTTCCGGCCATCCCAGCCGCCGTGACCCCCACCATCGGACGCGGCATGAACTGCTCGTTCCAGAGAGCCAAACCGCGCCCGATTTGACGCACCACAGAGGAAATCCGGGCTCGCCGGAGCTCGCCGCCGCGCTCGGGCTCGCCGGAGCACTCTCCGGTGCCGGCGTCCGACGTGGCTGCACGGGGCCCACCCCTGTGCCACTGACCGCGGGCCCCACGGGCCCCAGTTGACTGGGTTGACCCAGTCAACTACTGACTGGGCACCCGTGGGCCACTGACATGCGGGCCCCGCAATTTAAAACGTTTTTAAAATAAATAAAAATGCTAATTAATCTGTTAGTTAATTAGTTAACTTAATCTGTCACTGACAGTGGGTCCCACTGGGTAATTAGTTAAATTAGTTAGTTTAATCTGTTGTTTAATTAGTCTAGCCTATGACAGATGGGCCCCACCTGTCAGGTTGACCGGTCAACGGTCACAGTTGACTGCTGACGTCACCCTGACCTCATGCTGACGTCATCTACTACTGTTTTGGATAATTCGAATTAAATAATTCCAGAAATTCCAGAAAATGATTAAAACTTTGAAAAATCATATAAATTAAACCGTAACTCGGATGAAAATAATTTATATATGAAAAATGATCAGAAAAATGTGAAGAATCCGAATATCGTACCCACATACCTGCCACGCCCCTCTAACATACTGAACATGGAACTTTTTGCCTGTTTCCAATAAATGAATAGTGCATGACCTTGGTAAAATAAATCCAGATAAATCCCTAAATCATCTAAAATAATTTGAGATGCAATATATCACCCCTGCATATCAATTAGACATGTCATGCATCCATGTTGCATTGTTGCCGTGTATTTATTGTTTCTTCCCCCTCCTTCTCTCCCGATAGCCCCCGAGACTGCCGACAACACTGCAGTGTACGACGACGTCGCCGACGACCAGACCCCTTCAGCTGAGCTTCCAGGCAAGCAAAACCCCCTTGATCATCCCGATATCGCCCACTCCTTCTCTCTTATGCTTGCATTAGTATTGCTTCTGTTGTTGCTCCGATAGCTCCTATTCCGATGCATAGCCTGATTTCGTCGCCTGCTGTTGATACCTACCTGTTGTCCCATGATGCTTAGTTAGTTATGCTATTGGTTCATCAGCTGACCCTTCACCCTTGTCCGTATGCCATGCTTGTTATCGGGCCGTGATCACTCTGGGTGATGATCACGAAAATGTTTACATGTTGCAATACTTTAAACTGTTAAAGTCGGGCTGGCCCCAATGGTTCCCGCGAGAGAATAATACTAAAGACGGGTCGGCTCCAAGAGCACCCGCGCGTCATGTATTACCAAGTTGGAGCGACAGGAACCATGTTCTTCTCTGCGATTTACTAAACACGCCTAACGGATTGGGTATTTGATCTGAGTGGGTCGTTGGCCCTATACGCACTACCACCACGTGGGATAATGGTTATGGGACCCTCTACGTCGTATGTATCAGCCGAAAGCTCTTCAGATGTCGCAGCTCAGAGATGCGGGCTGATCGTTGGGGTGGGCTGGTTACGTCACTGGTGTATTCAGTGTCGCGCCTGGGCCCCGACCAGCCACGTAACGTGCAGGAGTGCAAAGGGCGATGGCCCAAGACCCCTTTGTGCTTAGGATTTAGATCGGCGTGTTGACCTCTCTGTTGAGCCTAGGTAGGACTGCACTGTGTCAATCACCCGAGGCCGGGTATTACCCAGCAAGTGTGTCCGGCCAGATGTGATCGAGCGTGTTGGGTAACAGTAGTGCACCCCTGCAGGGAAGTTATCTATTCGAATAGCCGTGTCCACGGTAACAGGACGCTCAGAGTTGTATCTTGATCTACTACAACTACAAATGGATACTATCACAATACTAAAATGTTACTACCGCTCTTGGGATCACTTTCTCGCAGGGTAGTCGAGGAAGGATCTCAGGGTTTTACTAAATTTGATTGATCATATATTATCTTGCTCTACTCTCTTCTGATGCTGCAAGAAATGCTTCAAGATGCTAGTCTTCGATAGGCTAGGCCTCTCCCCCTCTGTCCCAGCATTTCTGCAGTTTAGTTCAAAGATATAGCCCCATTCCTTTGATACCAATGCATATTAGTATAGTTCTGATGTCAGTCTTCCGAGTACTTTGGATGAGTATTCACGGTTGCTTTGCTACTTCTTTTCCCCATACCCATTTGCTGCGATCAGACGACGGAGCCCCAGAGCCAGACGCCACCACAGGAGCCTACTACCAGGAGAGTCCCGGAGGCACGTACTACTGGGTTGAGCCAGCCGACCAGGAGTAGTTTGGAGGCTCCCAGGCAGGAGGCCTGCGCCTTTTCGTTCAGTGTCGCTGTTTGTGCTAGCCTTCTTAAGACAAACTTGACTAACTATGTCTGTACCCAGATATTATTTGTGTGTATGACTTATGTATTCGGGTCCTCGTGACCCCTGGTTTGTAATATGAGATTTATGTTTAAATTTGAGTTTAGAGTTGTGTTGTGATATCTTCCCGTGAGTCTCTGATCTCGAGCGTGCACGTTTGCGTGTATGATTAGTGCACGGTCGAGCAGGGGCATCACAAGTTGGTATCAGAGCCGACTGCCTGTAGGAAGTCCCCTTCCAATTCCTTGGTCGAAGTTGAGTCTAGTCGTTGAAAAACTATTTTACTAACAGTGTTGTGTGGCTTACGGGCCCACGTTGCACATGGTTGGGATTAGGATCTTTTATTCCTCTTCCTTACTCTGGGATTCTACTCTCTCTTCTATTCGGGTTAAAATTTTACTAACTCTGACTCTAGGTTCTCGTGATCACATCCACCCGGCGCTTTGATTATCTGCAATATTACTTCCTTGAATGCACGATGCAAGAATTCACTCACTGTCATTTGACAATCTTGAATTTCCTCTATTTCAGATGGATCGCTTGTTTCCGCCGCGCCCTGCGACGCAGCTTGTGCTTCGCACTTGGGCTCGTGATGCCCCTGGTTTTCCAGCTGTCCTGATCGCCCTCCTGACCAGACTGGGCTACCGCTGGTACCCCGAGTACATGGTTTACGAGGATTACCGCGAGTTCAACCAGGAGCAGTACCATGCTGATGTTTGTATCTTCGATCAGCAGAACGACTCCATCACCGAGTTGTACACTTTTCACGGTATCGGCGTGACGATTGATATGGCAGTCCATGATGCTGCCCATTCTACTGTCGCACGTCTTCGTGGCAAGCATAGTTGCTTGGATAACACTGAGTTCCGATACATCCCGTATGCCCCTGCTGGAGATGCTACCGGATACTACACAGCTGTTTGTGCCCCTTTCGAGCGACGTCGATATGACCCACAGGTTTTGATTCAGTGCACTCAGGCTCTGGATCGCACTGCCCGGGCTCTTGCCGTCGAGTTGTTTGCCACTCGAGCACGTCTTTACGATGCTATGACACAGTTGCTGCCAGCTGTTCATGCAGGGATACACCCAGAGTACATCCTCTATCCGCGCAGGACTCAGATGCCGGCAGGTATTGATTGGCCTGCTGTTGGAGGTCACACACCCGCACGTGGACCTCTTCTTCCAGTTCGAGATCAGGTTCTGCACCAGAGTGCTCACGGAGCGCAGGACCTTCCTGCCATGGATACTCATCGTCCGCACCCCTGGAGGCCATTGTCACACCTCCATGATGGCACACAATGTCACTGTTGAAATCAAAGGACTCGAATTCCTTGTTTCACCTATCATCTTGAAATCTTCCACGATAGACCTCATTCTGGGAATGGATTGGTTGAAAGCTCACATTGCTTCAATCAACTGTGCCACCAAAGTCGTCCAACTCCTTCACCCCTCCGACGAGATAGTGAACTACACCGCCCGAATTACTCGGAATGCCGAAGCTCGGATTTATGCTCTGAATGCTTTGAACGCTTCACCTCTTGAGGGAATTGAGAACGTTCCAGTCGTTCGCGATTTTCCGGACGTCTTTCCAGAAGAACTTCCCGGAATACCCCCTGTTAGAGCCATTGATATCGTCATCGACTTGAAACTGGGCGACAGAAGGGGACATGACTCAAATATTTCTCATGAATAATCTGATCATAATGGCAACAATACAAATACGTGTCATGTCCCCTTCTGTCACTGGGATTGAGCACCGCAAGATTGAACCCATCACAAAGCACCTCTCCCATTGCAAGATAAATCAATCTAGTAGGCCAAACCAAATCGATAGATCGGAGAGAAATACAAAGCAATAATAATCATGCATAAAAGAGTTCAGAGAAGACTCAAATATTTCTCATCAATAATCTGATCATAAACTCACAATTCATCGGATCCCAACAAACACGCCGCAAAAGAAGATTACATCGGATAGAACTCCAAGAACATCGAGGAGAACATGGTATTGAAGATCAAAGAGAGAGAAGAAGCCATCTAGCTACTAGCTATGGACCCATAGGTCTGTGGTAAACTACTCACACATCATCGGAAGGGCAGCAAAGTTGATGAAGAAGCCCTCCGTGATCGATTCCCCCTCCGACAGAGTACCGGAAAAGGCCTCCAGATGGGATCGCGGAAGAACAGAGGCTTGCGGCGGTGAAAAGGTTTTCTCTTCTGTCTCCCTGGTATATTGGGAATATTTGGGAATTTATAGCGCTGGAATTAGGTCAGGAGGGACTATGAGGGGCCCACAAGCCTGGGGGCGCGCCTACCCCCTGGGCGCGCCCTCCAGGCTTGCCGCCTCCTCGTGGCTCTTCTGGTCTTCTCCTGAAGCTTCGTGGGTCTCTTCTGGTCCAGAAAAAATTAATCCAAAGTTTTTTCTCTCGTTTGGACACTTTTTGATAATGATTTTCTGAAAAGGCAAAAACAAGCAGAAAACAGAAACTGGCACTGGGCACTGGATTAATAGGTTAGTCCCAAAAAAAGATATATAATGGCATATAATTGCATATAAAACATCCAAGATTGATACTATAATAGCATGGAACAATCAAAAATTATAGATACGTTGGAGACGTATCAAGCATCCCCAAGCTTAATTCCTGCTCGTCCTCGAGTAGGTAAATGATAAAAACAGAATTTTTGATGTGGAATGCTACCTATCATGTTTCATCATGTAATCTCTCTCTTACGGTATGAATAATAAGATTCGATTGATTCAAATCAATAATCTATAGTTTGATATAAAGACATCAATACTCAGGCATACTAATAAACAATCATGTCTTTCAAAATAAAAATGCTAAAGAACGTTATCCCTACAAAATCATATAATCCTGTCATGCAGGACCTTCGTGGGGTTGGGGACGCCATCGTAGCGAGGAGGCAGGTTCGGCTTGAAATTTGTGGGCCACACCACGCGGCGCAACTAGCCCCCGCTGTTGGAGGCGACGCCGCCAGCGAGGGCGGCATGGTTCTGGCGCCCGGCTGCCGGGACCTCCTGGATGGTGTTGTCCTGGCGCTGGCGCTGTTGCTCGAGGAGCACGCGCGCGTCGAGCGGCGCGCGCCGGACGATTTGGCAGCTTGCATCGCCGGGGTCTGGTGAAGACATGTTGCAAGGCTGCTCCCGCGCGCGCGCGTCATGGCGCCGGGCCGCGCCGTCGTTGCTCGGGAGAGGCGGAGGAGGCGCAACGTGCTCTGCCTCCGCGCCACATGGTGGCGGAGGTGGGAGAGAGCGGGAAGGTGCCGAAGCGGCCCCGGCGGTGTTGACGAGCTCGGTGATGCACGCAAGCCAGGCGTCGTAGCCAGCCTCGGTGAGGCGGTAGCGCGGCAGCTCCTGCGCCATGAGTAGCACGACCTGTGGATCCGGGCGCGCGAGCGAGGATGCGGTGGCGGTGCAGCCAGGCGGCCGCACCGACGGGTGGAGGGAAGAAGCCTCCTCCTCACCAGCCGTGGGGTCGGTGGCGGCGCGGGCGCGAGGACGGTGGTTGCCATTGGCGACAGCCTCCGTCCGAGCCACCCTGGCAGCTCTGCGTTGGCCATGGTGATGTCAGACTGGAAGGAACGGAAGCAAGCCCCTGATACGTCCATTTTGCATCATGTTTTTCTACTGTTATTTATAGTGTTTTTAATCAATATAACACTTGTGGAGCAATTCTAATGCCTTTTCTCTCTTAATATGCAAGATTTACACAAGGAGGGAGATTGCCGGCAGCTGGAATTCTGGACCTGAAAAAGCTATGTCAGATATACCTATTCTGCACATCTCCAAATGAGCTGAAATTTGACGAAGATTTATTTTGGAATAAATAAAAAATACTGGAAGCAAGAAGTACCAGAGGGGGCCACCCAGGTGCCCACGAGGCACCAGGGCGTGCCACCCCCCCCCCCCAAACGCGCCCTGGTACCTCGTGGGGCCCCTGGCCAGCCTCTGGCCCCCATTTTCTGGTATATAAGTGCATTTGCCCTAGAAAAAATATAGAGAAGACTTTCGGGATGGTGCGCCGCCGTCTCGAGGCGGAACTTGGGCAGGAGCACTTTTGCTCTCCGGCGGGGAGATTCTGCCGGGGATACTTCCCTCCGGGAGGGGGAAATCGTCGCCATCGACATCACTAGCGATCCTCTCATCGTGGGAGGACTAATCTTCATCAACATCTTCACCAGCACCATCTCATCTCGAACCCTAGTTCATCTCTTGTATTCAATCTTTGCCTCAAAACCTCAGATTGGTACATGTGGGTTGCCAGTAGTGTTGATTACACCTTGTAGTTGATGCTAGTTGGTTTATTTGGTGGAAGATTATATGTTCAGATCTATTATGCTATTCAACACCTCTCTGATCTTAGACATGAATATGATTTGTGAGTAGTTACTTTTGTTCTTGAGGTAATGGGAGAAGTCTTGTCATAAGTAATCATGTGAATTTGGTATTCATTCGATATTTTGATGATATGTATGTTGTTGATTCCCTTAGTGGTGTCGTGTGAACGTCGACTACATGACACTTCACCATCTTTGGGCCTAAGGGAATGCATTGTGGAGTAGTAATTAGATGATGGGTTGCTAGAGTGACAGAAGCTTAAACCCTAGTTTATGCGCTATTCCGTAAGGGGCTGATTTGGATCCATATGTTTAATGCTATGGTTAGAGTTATCTTAATTCTTCTTTCGTAGTTGCGGATGCATGTTCAAGTAAGAACAGCACCGAAGCACCGGTCCACCCACATATCAAATTATCAAAGTAGCGAACGCGAATCAAACAAACATGATGAAACTGACTAGATGAAATTCCCATGTGTCCTCGAGAACGCTTTACTTACTATAAGAGATCGTTCCGGCTTGTCCTTTGCTGTAAAAAGGATTGGGACACCTTGCTGCACTCTTTGTTACTATTGCTACTTGTCACTTGTTACAAATTATCTTGCTATCAAACTACTCGTTACCGATAATTTCAGTGCTTGTAGAAAATACCTTGCTGAAAACCGCTTGTCATTTCCTTCTGCTCCTCGTTGGGTTCGATACTCTTACTTATCGAAAGGACTACGATTGATCCCCTATACTTGTGGGTCATCAAGACTCTTTTCTGGCGCCATTGACGGGGAGTGAAGCGCCTTTGGTGAGTGGAATTTGGTAAGGAAACATTTATATTACGTGCTGAAATTTACTGTCACTTGTCACTATGGAAAGTAATCCTTTGAGGGGTTTGTTCGGGGTATCTTCACCTCGACCGGAAACACAAATAGTTGCTCCTCAACCTACTGCACCTACTGAAAATATTTATTATGAGATTCCTCCGGGTATGATAGAGAAACTGCTAGCTAATCCTTATGTAGGAGATGGAACAGTACATCCTGATATGCACGTGATCTATGTGGATGAAATTTGTGGATTGTTTAAGCTTGCTGGTTTATCCGGAGATGGAGTTAAGAAGAAAGTATTCCCTTTATCTTTGGAGGGAAAGGCATTGATGTGGTATAGGCTATGTGATGATACTGATACATGGGCCTGGAACCGATTGAAACTAGAATTCCATCAAAAAAATTATCCTGTGCATTTGGTTCATCGTGATCGGAATTATATATATAATTTTTGGCCTTGTGAAGGAGAAAGCATCGCTCAAGCTTGGGGGAGGCTTAAGTACATGATGTACACATGCCCCAATCAAGAGCTCTCAAAAGAAATTATCTTACAAAAATTTTATGCCCGGCTTTCTCATTATAATCAAACTACGCTCGATTCTTCTTCGACTGGCTCCTTCATGAAGAAAACTATTGAATTCAGATGGGATCTTCTAGAAAGAATTAAACGCAACTCTGAAGATTGGGAACTCGACAAAGGTAATGAGTTGAGTTCGATTGTGTTAAATCTTTTATGGCCACCGATGCTTTTTCATAAGTTTAGCACTAAATATGGACTTGACTCTGAGATAGTAGCTTCCTTTTGTGAATCATTTGCTACTTATGTTGATCTCCCTAAGGAGAAGTGGTCTAAATATCATCCCCCTGTTAAAGAAAAGATTGAGGAACCCGTTAGTGTTAAAGAAGAAACAATTGTTTACCATGTTGATCCAGTTGTGCCTACTGCTTATATTGAGAAACCACCTTTTCCTGTTAGGATTAAGGAACATGCTAAAGCTTCAACTGTGGTTAACAAAAGTAATATTAGAGCACCTAGACCCTCTGAACAAATTAAAGTTGAACCTGATGTTGCTATGGTTAGAGATCTCTTAGTCGATAATATAGATGGGCATGTTATTTACTTTTGTGAGGAGGCTGCTAGAATTGCTAAACCTGTTAGAAATGAACGAGATAAGTTAGATAAGAACAAGCCAGTAGTTGGTATGCCTGTTGTTTCTGTTAAGATTGGAGATCATTGCTATCATGGTTTGTGTGATATGGGTGCTAGTGTGAGTGCTATTCCATTTTCTTTATATCAAGAAGTAATGCATGAAATTGCACCTGTTGAGATTGAAGATATTGATGTTACTATTAAGCTTGCAAATAGAGATACTATTACACCACTTCGGATTGTTAGAGATGTTGAAGTCTTGTGTGGAAAAATCAAATACCCTACTAATTTCTTAGTACTTGGTTCACAACAAGATAATTTTTGTCCCATTATATTTGGTAGACCTTTCTTGAATACCGTTAACGCTGAAATTGATTGTGTTAAAGAAAAGGTTCGAGTTAAGTTTGGTGATATATCTCATGAGTATAATTTTTCCAAGTTTCGTAGACAACCTCATGATAAAGAATTGCCTAGTAAAGATGAAATTATCGGTCTTGCTTCTATTGCCGTGCCTCCTACTGATCCGTTAGAACAATATTTGCTAGACCATGAAAACGATATGCATATTAATGAAAGAAATGAAATAGATAAGATGTTCTTTGATCAACCACCTATCCTTAAACATAATTTGCATGTTGAAACTCTTGGAGGCCCTCCTCCACCTAAAGGTGATCCTGTATTTGAATTGAAGCAATTGCCCGATACATTGAAATATGCTTATCTTGATGAAAAGAAGATATATCCTGTTATTATTAGTGCTAACCTTTCAGCTCATGAAGAAAAGAGATTACTAAAAACTCTAAGGAAGCACCGAACTGCTATTGGATATACTCTTGATGATCTTAAGGGCATTAGTCCCACTCTATGTCAGCATAAAATTAATATGGAGCCTGATGCTAAACCAGTTGTCGACCACCAACGACGATTAAATCCTAAGATGAAGGAGGTGGTAAGAACTGAAATATTAAAACTTTTGGAAGCAGGTATAATCTATCCCATAGCTGATAGTAGATGGGTAAGTCATGTTCATTGTGTCCCCAAGAAAGGAGGTATTACCGTTGTTCCTAATGATAAAAATGAACTCATTCCACAAAGAATTGTAACTGGTTATAGGATGGTAATTGATTTTAGAAAATTAAACAAAGCTACTAGAAAAGATCATTACCCCTTACCTTTTACTGATAAAATGTTAGAAAGATTGTCTAAGCATGCACACTTTTGTTTTCTAGATGGTTATTCTGGTTTTTCTCAAATACCTGTATCACAACCCGATCAAGAGAAAACCACCTTTACTTGTCCTTTTGGAACTTATGCTTATAGGCATATGCCTTTTGGTTTATGCAATGCACCCGCTACTTTTCAAAGATGTATGACTGCTATATTCTCTGACTTTTGTGAAAAGATTGTTGAGGTGTTCATGGATGATTTTTCCGTTTATGGAACTTCTTTTGATGATTGCTTAAGCAACCTTGATCGAGTTTTGCAGAGATGTGAAGAAACTAATCTTGTCTTGAATTGGGAGAAGTGCCACTTTATGGTGAACGAAGGCATTGTCTTGGGGCATAAAATTTCTGAAAGAGGTATTGAAGTTGATAAAGCTAAGGTTGATGCTATTGAGAAAATGCCATGTCCTAAAGATATTAATGGTATAAGAAGTTTCCTTGGTCATGCTGGTCTATAGGAGATTTATTAAAGACTTCTCTAAAATTTCTAGGCCTCTTACCAATCTTTTGCAAAAAGATGTTCCATTTGTTTTTGACGATGATTGTCTAGAAGCCTTTGAAACACTTAAGAAAGCCTTAACCACTGCACCTATTGTCCAACCACCTGATTGGAACTTGCCTTTTGAGATTATGTGTGATGCTAGTGATTATGCTGTTGGTGCTGTTCTAGGACAAAGAGTTGACAAGAAATTAAATGTTATCCATTATGCTAGTAAAACTCTAGACAGTGCCGAAAGAAATTATGCTACTACCGAAAAAGAATTTCTAGCAGTTGTGTTTGCATGTGATAAATTCAGATCTTACATAGTTGATTCTAAAGTAACTGTTCACACCGATCATGCTGTTATTAAATATCTTATGGAAAAGAAAGATGCTAAACCTAGACTCATTAGGTGGGTTCTATTGCTACAAGAATTTGACTTGCATATTATTGATAGAAAGGGAGCTGAGAATCCCGTAGCAGATAATTTGTCTAGAATGGAAAATGTTCTTGATGACCCACTTCCTATTAATGATGATTTTCCTGATGAACAATTAGCTTTCATAAATGCTTCTCGTACTACTCCATGGTATGCGGACTATGCTAATTACATTGTTGCTAAATACATACCACCTAGTTTCATGTACCAACAAAAGAAAAAGTTCTTCTTTGATTTAAGACATTACTTCTGGGATGACCCACATCTTTATAAAGAAGGGGTAGATGGTATTATTTGACGTTGTATACCTAAGCATGAACAGGAACAAATCCTACGGAAGTGTCATTCCGAGGCTTACGGAGGACACCATGTGGGAGACAGAACTGCACACAAGGTATTGCAATCTGGTTTTTATTAGCCTACTCTTTTCAAGGATGCTCGTAAGTTTGTCCTATCGTGTGATGAATGTCAAAGAATTGGTAATGTTGGTAGACGTAAGGAAATGCCTATGAATTATTCACTTGCTGTTGAACCATTTGATGTTTGGGGATTTGATTATATGGGACCTTTTCCTAAATCCAATGGGTATACTCATATTTTAGTTGTTGTTGATTACGTTACTAAGTGGGTAGAAGCTATTCCAACTAGTAGTGCTAATCATAACACTTCTATTGAAATGCTTAAAGAAGTCATTTTCCCGAGGTTTGGAGTCCCTAGATATTTGATGACTGATGGTGTTTCACATTTTATTCATGGTGCATTCCGTAAATTGCTTGCTAAATATGATGTCAACCATAGAATTGCATCTCCCTATCACCCTCAAACTAGTGGTCAAGTTGAATTGAGCAATAGAGAAATAAAATTAATTTTGCAAAAAACCGTCAATAGATCTAGAAAGAATTGGTCTAAGAAACTTGACGATGCATTATGGGCATATTGAACTGCTTATAAAAATCCTATGGGTATGTCTCCTTATAAAATGGTTTATGGAAAAGCATGTCATTTACCTCTTGAGTTAGAACATAAAGCATATTGGGCAATTAAAGAACTAAATTATGATTTTAAACTTGCCGGTGAAAAGAGGTTATTTGATATTAGCTCATTAGATGAATGGAGAACCCAAGCTTATGAAAATGCCAAATTATTTAAAGAAAAAGTTAAAAGATGGCATGATAGAAGAATTCAAAAACGGGAATTTAAAGTAGGTGAGCAAGTTCTATTATACAATTCTCGTTTGAGATTCTTTGTAGGAAAACTTCTCTCTAAATGGGAAGGACCGTATATCATCGAAGAAGTTTATCGCTCCGGAGCCATCAAAATAAATAACTCCGAAGGCACTAATCCGAGAGTGGTGAATGGGCAAAGAATTAAGCACTATATTTCAGGTACTCCCATTAATGTTGAAACTAATATTATTGAAACAATTACACCGGAGGAATACATAAGAGAGACCTTCTGGAACACTCCAGAACCCTGAAAAGGAAGAGGTATGTGATACAGTAAGTAAACCGACTCCAAAAATTCCATAAAACACTTTCTGTCAGTTTTGGAATATTAGAAAAAATACAAAAATAAGAAATAGTCGAGGGGACCCACCTGGTGCCCACAAGGCACCAGGGTGCGCCACCCCCCCTCCCAGGCGCGCCCTGGTGGCTCATGGGCCCCAGGTGAGCCTTCCCGACTCCGTTTTCTCCTGGATTACTTGTTTTGCAAGATAAAAAAATCTTTATATATACTCCCGGACGTTTTGACCACCGTATCGCAGAAATCTCCTCTGTTCTTGTTTTGTGCTATTTTTCTGACAGATTTAGATTGCCATGGCTCCCCAAAAGCTCCATACCAAGCACCGCATTGTGCAACCATCGCCAGGCAAACGCCCCTACAGCGAGGTTTACTACGAGTTGTTGTCGGGAGAAGAAGACAATGGCAAGGAGGACAAGGTCGAGGAAGTTGCAGGAGCCCAGGCTCCGGAAGGAGGGCAAGCCATCCCCATGGAGGAGACCGCAGAGAAGGGAGATATCCTTCAACCTTTATATGATCATCTCTCCCCATCCATAATTGAAGCCCTAAGAGTCTTTGAAATAGTTAGTGTTCAGAATACATCTCTCACTCGTGAAGTTATTTTGTTGGAAGAGCAAAACATCGCCCTTCGGAGCATCAACCGCAGATTGATGTATCTGCTTGAGCTGAAGGACAAGCTCACCACTTCATCACCACCACCATCACCGAAGAAGGAGACTTGAGCACATGGGTATGGGCACTCCCCTTGGCTTGTGCCAAGCTTGGGGGAGGTGCCCCGGTATCGTATCACCATCACTTTTATTATCTTTACCTATTTTAATTTCGATCCTTAGTTATTTCGTGATCTAGTTGAATAAAAGTTTAGTATGATCTATTTTTGAGTGTTAGCTTCGTGATCTATCTATCTATGCAATCGAGTTGAGAGTTATATAATAAAGAGTAGTTTGAGTTTTTGCTTCTTTACTTTCATGTTCCAATTCTAGCAATGAAAATAATGAAAAGGATCATATGCTAATCCTATGGAAAGTAATGACATTACATAAAGAAAAGTATAAGTGGTAAAATTTATTGGAAGTTAACAAACATAGCATTAGTCAATGATGCAATTCATGAAAGAATTAATAAGGGAAGAGAAGATTCACATGCAAATATACTATCTTGGACATCTTTTATGATTGTGAGCCCCCATTAAGTATTTTATGTCAAATTGTTGACGTTGAACAAGGAAGACAACGTAATGAATTATGTTTGTTCATATTCACATAGAAGTTATATTGTTATAGATCCTCCAACATGTGGTGCTTGCCCAATATCTTTGCTAGCCAAAAATCCGCACCAAGTAGAGATACTACTTATGCATCCAAAACCTTTAAACCCAGTTTCATGTCACGAGAGTCCACTATATCTACCTATGGATTGAATAAGATCCTTCAAGTAAGTTGTCATCGGTGCAAAAAGCAATAAAAATTGCCTCTAAACATGTCTGAACTTTTATTGTAAGGGAAATAAGCTTTGTACGAACTTGTGATAGTAAAGAAATAAAAGCGACAGACTGCATAATAAAGGTTGCTATCACAAGGGGCAATATAAAGTGACGTTCCTTTGCATTAAGAGCTCTTGCATCCAACAACAAAAAGCACATGACAACCTTTGCTTCCCTCTGCGAAGGGCATATCCTTTACTTTTATGTATTTACTTTTTATGCAAGAGTCAATAGTGTTCTCCTCTATTTCCTTTTTATTTTTCTCTTTTGTAAGCATCATGTGGTGGGGAAAGATCTAAGCATATATATCCAGTTGGATATGAGTGATCATGAGTTATTATTGTTGACATCACCCTTGAGGTGAATAAGTTGGGAGGCGAACTCACAAGCCCATATCTTTCTATGTGTCTGGCTGAAACTTTTTGCTCCATATATATGTCGTGAGTGTTAGCAATCATAGAAGACTAAATGATGGTTGAGTATGTGGACTTGCTGAAAAGCTCCTACATGAGACCCTTCCTGAAAATACGATGAATTGCAATTGCATTATTGACTAAGAACATAGTTTGTTAGTTTTCAAGAAAGTTTATGCCTTATACTCCATTGTTGTGATGAATTGTTACTTGCTCATGAGAAGTTTATGATAATAAATATTGCTGTTATAATAATGATCATGATGCTACTATGTCCGTATTTTGTTTTTATCGACACCTCTCTCTCTAAACATGTGGACATGATTATCGATATCGGCTTTCGCTTGAGGACAAGCGAGGTCTAAGCTTGGGGGAGTTGATACGTCCATTTTGCATCATGTTTTGTTACTATTATTTATAGTGTTTTTAATCAATATAACACTTTGTGGAGCAATTCTAATGCCTTTTCTCTCTTAATATGCAAGATTTACACAAGGAGAGAGATTGCCGGCAGCTGGAATTCTGGACCTGAAAAAGCTATGTCAGAGATACCTATTCTGCACATCTCCAAATGGGCTGAAATTTTACAGAGATTTATTTTGGAATAAATAAAAAATACTGGAAGCAAGAAGTACCAGAGGGGGGCACCCAGGTGCCCACGAGGCACCAGGGCGCGCCACCCCCCTCCCCCCAGGCGTGCCCTGGTACCTCGTGGGGCCCTTGGCCAGCCTCTGGCCCCCATTTTCTGGTATATAAGTGCATTTGCCCTAGAAAAAATATAGAGAAGACTTTCGGGACGGTGCGCCGCCGTCTCGAGGCGGAACTTGGGCAGGAGCACTTTTGCTCTCCGGCGGGGAGATTCTGCCGGGGATACTTCCCTCCGGGAGGGGGAAATCGTCGCCATCGACATCACCAGCGATCCTCTCATCGTGGGAGGACTAATCTTCATCAACATCTTCACCAGCACCATCTCATCTCAAACCCTAGTTCATCTCTTGTATTCAATCTTTGCCTCAAAACCTCAGATTGGTACCTGTGGGTTGCTAGTAGTGTTGATTACACCTTGTAGTTGATGCTTGTTGGTTTATTTGGTGGAAGATTATATGTTCAGATCTATTATGCTATTCAACACCTCTCTGATCTTGGACATGAATATGATTTGTGAGTAGTTACTTTTGTTCTTGAGGACATGGGAGAAGTCTTGTCAAAAGTAATCATGTGAATTTGGTATTCGTTCGATATTTTGATGATATATATGTTGTTGATTCCCTTAGTGGTGTCGTGTGAACGTCGACTACATGACACTTCACCATCTTTGGGCCTAAGGGAATGCATTGTGGAGTAGTAATTAGATGATGGGTTGCTAGAGTGACAGAAGCTTAAACCCTAGTTTATGCGCTATTCCGTAAGGGGCTGATTTGGATCCATATGTTTAATGCTATGGTTAGAGTTATCTTAATTCTTCTTTCGTAGTTGCAGATGCTTGCGAGAGTGGGTAATCATAAGTGGGAGGCTTGTTCAAGTAAGAACAGCACCCAAGCACCGGTCCACCCACATATCAAATTATCAAAGTAGCGAACGCGAATCAAACAAACATGATGAAACTGACTATATGAAATTCCCATGTGTCCTCGAGAACGCTTTACTTACTATAAGAGATCGTTCCGGCTTGTCCTTTGCTATAAAAAGGATTGGGCCACCTTGCTGCAGCCCCCTACCTGGCGCGCCAAATGTCGGAACTCGGGCTCCGGGGACCCTGGTTCGAACTCTGGGGGCTGCTTGCTGCCTAACAACTCGACGGTGACCACGGCGAGGCTACAGTGAGCGGAGCACGGCGAGAGCGCACACACACGCAGGGCACGGCAGGGACACAAGAGCTACCCGAGTTCAGGCCACCGCGCGGTGTAAAACCCTACTCCTGCTTGTGTTGGGATTATTATGGGCAAGAGAGTTCTCGCGTACAAGGTTGAAGACGGGGGGATCGATCCTTCTCTACGGTGGCAGCACTGCCCCTTTTTTAGCCGCCTTGGTCCTCTTCCCCCGAAAATAGTGGCGGGAAGGGTAGCCACACAATGGCGGTTTGAAGGGGGGCAGGCGCCTAGTCTTATCCTGACAAAAGGTGGTCTTCGCCTGCAAAGACGCTATCCATGACGCGCCGGTGGGCTCGGTGATGACCTCTGCCCTGCGCACCGCATCGTCCTGGTCTTCATACACCGAACGGGCAAGCTTTGGGACTTGCTTTGCAGGAGGGCGGCTGGTGCTGCTCCTTTATCACCAAAGAGGAAACCTTCCCTGACCGCACCTACTGGTATGGCTCTGCTGCTATCGTCGTCTTGCGGAGGTGCATCACCCATGTGGCGGGCACGTGACCGCCAGGCTGGCGCCAGGCGGCGCCCTACTTGAGTGGCTTCGGGAGGCCGCCTCACGAGGCCTCCTGATGCGGCCGAGTCTTCGGTGGGCCCGCTCCTGATGGAGAGGGTCCTCGCGAGGCCAATGCCTCACGTGGTGACTTGCTTCGCGGCGCCCGCGGCTGGGCCGCCTCTTGGGCCTTCGTCAGGCGTGGCTTCCTGGGCCGCAGGCAGACGACCCGTGGTACCCTGGTTCCCACTGGGCCGACAACCTCCACGACCCAAATGCCGTCGGAGGCGGGGCGGACTAGCAATGGCGTCAATGGGCGAAGGACGAAATCTAATCTTGGTATGGAGGAGGAAAGAACGTAGCCACATTTTGTGGTTGTCATTTGGGTTATCGTGTCTTTCTTTGACAACCTGTTGTTCCAAAAACCTCATCTTGTGATGTACAAGGAAACATTGTTGTTGTAGTCCATTGATCAATATTTTGATAGAGTTTCTTTTCCTTTTTTCTGTGCTTAGGCATATCTTCGGTTTTGTAATAATTTGCTTTTTAACGATGTGATTCTTTGTGTGTGTGTGTGTGTGTGTGTGTGTGTGTGTGTGTGTGTGTGTGTGTGTGTTGGTGTTGGTTGTGTACATCCTAATCATGCAGAGACTTAATGTGTACTTATCGTGTTTGTATCCCTTCGTTGGTTCATTTTAAGTTAATAAAATTTATTCTTTATAGAGAAACAAGGAAACATCAACATTCCCTTTATACTCTATCGAGTTATTTCAACAACTAGAGACTCTAGAAGCACAATCTAAAAGCTACGAAGTTTTTTTTAAAACACCTTCCATATATTAATTGATTTAAAAGTTATTACAGTTGTTTGTTACAACATTAGCCAGGGCGGAAAACTATTACAAAGAATACCCTCTGGCCTATTATCGAAGCTAAATTTCGCAATCTGGTGTGCAACCTCACTGGCCTTCAATTGATTTTCTTCAGCTTAAAATTTTGAAGAAGTTTAGAGATAAATAAAACTTCCTTCTTCAGATCAACGAGGGGGGACCTGTCAAGGTTTTCATTTGTAAGGAAAGAAACCACAAAAGAGCAGCCAGTCTCCAAAATAATATTGTAGGTTTACAAAGAGTGATACCGATATAAAGACCGGCTAGGCATGCCCGAAGGTCTGCTTCGTCCGCACTAGTACATGACTCAATATAATCCCATGAAGTGATGAGGACTTCGCTTGCAAAATTTCTGGCGTTTCCCACACTCGCAGCGCCAACGTTCTCCACAATACTGGCGTCAACATTGATCTTAATATAATTCAAAGGCGGAGGTTCCCACACCTCAATGATACTCATAGGAGTATTGACGGATCTTAAATCATCCCCTACTCCCTTACCTTTGACGTTAGAAACCAACTCTACACTGGATTAACAAAACAAAAACGACGACCATTAATTTTTCACAAAATTAGCAAAGGTAGAGATAGAACCCCCCCCCCCCCCACCCCCACCCCACCAAAAATAAGATCATTCCTTAAATGGAAAGCTCTCCAAAAAATGAAAATGACTTGGTCACGAATCGGAGAACTTAATTAATCCAACAAGATAAGCAACCAACCCGGCCTGGAAAACTTGAAAATATCTTCCCCCAGAATATTCCACACTTCCCTCAATGCCATATGTAAAGCCCTGGCCTTAGGACAAGTCACTAGAGCATGAAAAATACTATTATCTTCCACCACACAGAAAGAGCACATACCCGAGGTAGTCTGGTGGTGAATAACTCTATTAATCTGGACTGCGAGGCTATTAAACGCAACACACCAAGCAATAATTATGATCTTCTGAGGGGCATTGGCCTTTCAAATGATATTCCAAAGCTTCCTTTCTCCATTCACATCGTCGCTAGATTGCCCATAATCCTCTTTGTTCTCCTTGAGCTTCATAGACGGATTATACGCACTTTTTACATAGAATATACAATTCTTCTCATACTGCCACGCAATAAAATCACCATCCCCCAAGGATTGAATACGCATCTTTAGAATCTCATCAGGATCATGTGGATAAAACAAATGTGAGATTAAATTCGCATCCCATCTCCTCGTCCCGCTTATGAATAAATCAGATACCCACTTTAGCCTGGTTCTATTCGTTTTAGCTTAATATCTTAGGCCAGAATTTTTGGGTATCAAATTATCTCTCCAAATATTTATACTAGACCCATCCAACACACCAGTACTTCGAAGAAATTTATCATTTAACACATGAGCATGGCCACGAATCAAATCCTAAGCATGAGATTTATCATTTAACACATGAGCATGGCCACAAATCAGATCCTAAGCATGAGACGGTAACCGAATAAGACGGTAAGCCTTGCAACGATGCCTCCCACCCCATGGGCAGGTGCCATCCACCGCCAATTGTTGACGTTTTCTTTTTTGTGGGTGGTTCTTTAATATTTTTAAAAATAAGAATCCTACATCCACGGATGATTTGCAGATGTTTTACGGAAACTTTCAATAAATTCTCTCCTCACCTCGTAAAAAAATTTCTCTCCTCCTCTTCCCTCTCTCTGAATCCCCCCCCCCCCCCCCCCCGCCACTTTAATCTGCAACAAAAAACTGCCGCCTAATTAGAATTTGTAAAAGGGATCTGTAACTCGAGCACTACTCTTTGGAGAATACCTTTTTCGTTGTTGTCGATTGTCATCGTGCGATCAAGAGTGGGGCCTTAGCGTAGATTTTATGCCAGCAAAATAATCATTAGAACCATTTATTTTCTTGTTATCGTTCATGCCATGTTTTTCTTTTTGGCAAATACTAATTTTCTGCTCTATTAATATACTCTCTCTGTCCCAAAGTAAGTGTCACTGATTTAGTATAAAGTTAGTACAAAGTTGTACTAAATCAGTGATACGTATTTGGAGACGGAGGGAGTATTAGTCAAATCTTAAAACTTAATGTTTCTATGTCTCATCCCAAATCTCTATTTGGAAGCACCTGAATTTGGATATAATATTTTTTGAGTCCACTATATTTTTTTAATAAAGTTTTACGACACTACTTATATTGCAGTGAAGTAGTCCAATTTCCATAAGGACCCCGATAACGCCCGAATGTTCGGGATTTGACCATGGCAAATCGAACGTGTTCGAAGGCAATTTTAGTGACGCGAGGATGGCAATTTTAGTTGGCAAGCATGGCAACTCCGTGCTCTGTGTATTTTTTGTCAGAAAATTGCCGTGCGTGTCAACTTAATTGTCATCCCCGCGTCACTAAAATTGCCATAGAAAACGTTCGATTTGCCATGATCAAATCCCGAGCGTTCAGGATTTATCATTTCCGTAAGAATAGTCGGTGAAATGTTAGGGGCATAGCAACGCTTGTATTTACATGCCAGTGCGCGATGGCGATGTAACACGCTGGGTCCATCTGCCACACGACCAAGTAGGTAATACTCTGTACCAAAATATAAGACGTTTTTGTAGTTCAAATTAAACTGTCAAAACATATACAGAGGTACAGTAAATAAAAGAAGCAAAGACCATGGATTGGTCATAAATAAAAGAAGCCAGTCAAGCCAATTCGCCATGACCAGTTGATCAAAACAACGACAACAATAATTTCTGATCATGATTCAGAATTTGGACTCCAACAACAGCCACACATTTACATGGACCGTAAATTACTCAAGCTACTCTACTACGCATGAACAGGAATCAGAGCGTAAGCGTGAGACGGTTACAGGAGAACGCGTCGCCATCGGGCCGGCTGTACGGGACGGCGCGCGCGGCGAGCCTTCCCTTGCGCTTCTCCATGAACCGCTGCAGCGACGCCTTCCTCGCCATGGGCAGGTCTCCGTTCCCAGGCGCGGTGCCTGCTGCGGCGGCGACACGCAGCAGCTCGGTCGCCCTGTCGGCCGGGACCTCGTCCAGCACCAGCACCTGCCCGCCGTAGAAGATGGTCATCTGCGCGTGCGCCGGCGCAGGATCCGCCGCGTGCTCTTCTTGCGCGGGCACTTCCGCTCCAGGCATGAGGGGAAGGACCACCGTGGCCGCCGGCCGCGCCTCCGCCGCCTTGATGCAGCGGCTGAGAACACCGCACGCTGCAGCGAACCGTCGGCTCTGAGCGCTCCCTGTCGCCGCCATTCTTGTCGCCTGATCAATCGACCCCCCTGTACGCTCTCCTATCCAGGCCTCGCGAACTCGCAGTGTAGGTTGATGACAGGGAGCTGTAGGAGAGGGGAAGCTCTGCCTTGATCGGGGGTTGTGTTGGTTGGAGAAAGGAAATTGATGGATTAGGAGGTGGTGAGATGGGTTTTGATTTATAGGAATCGCGCGTGTCGTGTGGGCTGTTGCTGTCAAACGTGGGGGGCTTGGTGGGGTGTTTCTTTCTGGCAGCCTCTGGCACGAAAAACACGTGCTGGTCCAGGGCCAGGACGACAATTGCGACGTGGTGGCTGCTACTCCTTTCGTGCCGGACGTTCAGTTGTTTCTTTTTTTCTTTTTTTTTTCTTTTTTTCTTTTTTTTTGAGCTTGACGTTCAGTTGTTGGGAATTGATGGAGTGGGTATTTGTTAATGACCAACTTGTTCGAGGCTTGGTGGGCAAGTACTAGCGGCGTTGCCACGCCATTCAGGCAAGCCAAGGCATCCTTCATCATGCTTGTTTCGTGGATTATTTGGAACGAGCGAAGCACAAGAGTTTTCAACTTTTCAAGTATAAGAGCGCGCCACCAACTATATTGCTTGCTTTCATCGCGACCGAGGCTAACTTTTGGATCATCGTTGGTGCAAAAAAACTAGGGTCCATAATGTTGCGACAGTAATTCTCATGCGGATGCTCTTTCGGCGATGCTGGACAGGGCCAGAGAGGCAGGTCACATCAAAGGTGTGGTGAGCCACCTGATTCCAGGGGGAGTCACGCAGCTTCAGTACGCCAACGACACCATGCTCCTGTTTGAACTGGACCTAAAGAGCATCGCAACAGTTAAACTGCAGCTGCTTAGTTTTGAGCTCATGTCCGACCTGAGAATAAACTTCCATAACTGCGAGGTTGTAACGCTAGGTCTCGACGAACCGGAGAGCCTTAACGTGGCCAACTTGCTTAATTGTAAGCTTGGGAGCTTCCCAATTAGGTATCTTGGCCTCCCCATTTCCAATAAGCATATTTCTATTGCGGAATGGGAGCCATATGGCAAAGTGGCGAACAAAGTCTCCCCTTAGCGAGGACGCTTCATGTAATCATGTCCTACGGGGCCAGACTTATTTTAACTAACTCTAGCCTTTCCTCGTTACCCTTATTCACTATGGGTATGTTCCTTCTGGCGGACGGGGTGCACGCCAAATTAGACACGCCACGCTCTCGGTTCTTTTGGGAAGGAGCCGGGAACAAGCGCAAGTACCATTTAGTGAAATGGGCTGCTGTGTGCCGCCCGAAACGGAATGGAGGACTAGGCATCCTCAATTCCAAACTCATGAATGTCGCTCTCATCACTAAGTGAATTTGGAAGCTCTCTCAAAATGCATCGGGCCTATGGGCAGATCTCCTACGTGCTAAGTACTTCCCTAACGGGAATTTTTGGGAGGCCTCCGCGCGTGGATCGTCCTTCTGGAAAGGGATACAGGCGGTCAAGCCCGCGTTTGCGCTAGGTGCCAAGTTTGAAGTGCACGATGGCAAGTCGGCCAGGTTCTGGCTTGACTCGTGGATTGGTAACGAGCCCCTATGGACGGATTTCCAGGCTCTGTTTACCCTTGCGACGGACACAGAGGTCTCGGTTGCCGAGGCGCTTGCCGTCTCGCCCCCGGCCATCTATTTTAAGAGGGCGCTATCGCCCGATGAGGGTGTTAGCTGGGCACAGCTTAAGGACCGGCTGGCCAATTTTCACTTAGCGCCGGGGCGAGATTCGGTCTCGTGGAAGCTTACGGCCTCTGGCCAATTTCGGTGAAATCGATGTACGCGAGACTTACCCAAGGACCTATCCTAGATGTTGCTAAAGGGTTGTGGAAAGCGGGCTTGCCACTGAAGATCAAGGTCTTTTTGTGGCAGATGCTTCACAACCGCCTCCGAACGTCCGGGAATGTTGCTAAGCGGAACGGCCCCTCGAACGGCAACTATGCCTTGTGTGGCAACCCAGAGGACGCCAACCACGTCTTCTTTCGCTGTCACCTCGCCTGTTTTGCGTGGAGTGCTGTCAGAGAGGCATTCGATCAACCTTGGAATCCTCCTCATGCGCTGATCTGTGCACCATTCTTCTTTCCTATCATGGCGCATTTGGTAGGGTTCTTTGGAGATGCGTTGGGGCGCTTCTCTGGTCCCTTTGGACTGTTAGAAACAAGTTTACTATCGAGAAAAAAAAATCCGTCCCATCCGGCTGATTGTATCTTCAAATGTCATTTATTTTTGCAGCAATGGACGCCGTTGGGGAAACAAAGGGACTCTGAGTTCATGGCCGAGGCGATGGAGCACTTCAAGAATATCCAAGTCATCGCTCGTGCACTTGCTGCTCCGGTGTGAGTTGCTCTTTTGGCTAGTCTAGTTTGAGCTTGCGTGCTCTTGGGTTGGGGCCCTTGACCCCTTGTACTGCAGACCTCGTAGTTGTTCGTATTTGCAGTCTGTTACTCTTTCGTTGTGAACCTAACTCTGCCGATGTGGCTTTATTAATTTAAAACCGGACTCTTCTTGCGTCTTCGTTCTAAAAAAAAATCTCATGTCGTGTATTCGGGTTACTTGTAACAAACTCTATTCTCTCTTATTTAGATAGAATTCCTTATTTGGCCCTTCCTTAAAATTTGGTTCCCTTTTTGACCCCAAAAAATTTGCTTTCCTTTTTGACACTTAAATTTCATTTTGTTCCCTTTGTGACAATTCCATCAGATTTGGCAACTAACACCGTTAAAAGCGACATAAAAATCTAGTTTACCCCTGTTGTATTTTGTGACCAAAATTGTGAATTGGAAGTCAAAATTAATGGCGATGTGATCTGTCTTGTCTTGAATACATTACAAAATGAAACCAAATCTGCTATTTAGCAGATCCGCGTAACAAGTTTCAAATCACATTTCAATTTTAGTTGAAAAATTGACAGAACCTCCCTTGTATTTTGATGCCATATCCCCTACAAGCAGTTCATATATGCACAAATTATCACATATTTGGTCCAGGTTCACATAGATGCAAACAAAAGGTTCACACACTTGGTCCAGGTTCACATATATGCAAACAGTCCACATATTTGGTCCTCTACACACATTCAGGTTCACATAGAGGTCACATATAATACCCAGGTTCACATCAGGTCACATACAACACATAAAGGTGACATATAGCACGTACAAGAGCCCAGTTCCACACATATATAACATAAACAACTCAAAAGTTTCCAAAATGAATCATGGTATGGAAAGGAATCCCATGAGAATCATAAGCTAGGCCTTCTTTTGCCGTGTGCTCATTGCGGGGCTGGCACGATTAAATTTTTTGCTTCGCGTGCCCATTGCAGGGCTGTCATGTGGCACCATAGGAAGGTGTGGAATCTTTTCAGCAACCTCTTTGATTGTTCTTTTGGCATGTACCTTCACGGCAACATGTGTTTTCTTGTCGGCCACATCATGTTCAACACAAATGGGTTGAGTTCTTGATCTACACATACACATGCATGGCAGCACATCATACATCACATACAGTAGCTCAGGTTAACAATAGAACAATGCATAACATAACATTTGAACTAAATTTCAGAACTACCATAGGTTACCTTTTTGCTCCTCCAGATCCAGATTTACTCCCTTTCCCTTTTTCCTTAGTTGTTTTCTCCAAGTTATCATGTTTTCTCTTTTTCGTAGTTGTAGTTTCCAAGCTTTGGCTATGGTGAGAAGTTACTAAGAATTCAAACACAGCTTTCATTTAATTATGAGCATAAGTGTAAAGCTAACCTTGGTGGAAAACACATCGAGGTTGCTAGAGCATCATCCTCGTAACACACAATTGATGACTGAGTTGATTTGGTGGTCTTTGTCCTATTCTTTGGTGGTCCTCTACATGAGCAACAAAAAAGTAGTTAACATGTATGGTTGCTTACAAAAAAATAATGCAACTGAATTAAGTTACACAATTAGATTTATTACCTCACAGCTAAAGTAGCAGCAATGTCATCTAGGTTACCCTTTTTGCATTTCTCATGATCAGGAACATAGTCTTTGTCCTTTTTTTTTATCGGAACAAGGAACCACGGTAAGAGGTATAGGTTCATCCTCTAAATAAATATTTTCCTCGTCAACACCAACATGCTCATTCTCAGGTATTGGGTTGTGAAGATAACCATCATCTTCTTCTTCTGTATTGTTAGTTTGGCTATGCACATCACTATGCCACTCCGTGATAGGCTCATATGGTTCAGATGGATCACAATATGCAACAAACATGTGCACAACCTTTGTCTTAGAGTGTTTCTCAAACATAGACACTAATTCTTGGTCAGACTTCCCTTCTGGGTAGATTTTAAGAAAATCATCATAGTATTGAACATGTGCAACTTCCAAATAACGAGGCGGGTACTGCTCTACGATTGATTCAACCAAGTCCATATAATTTGTCAAGTCGGAATTAATAACCTTCTCAAAACAAAAACATTTGATATCCTTTCTAGCTTTTTTTGGGTTACCAAGCAATTTGATTTTGAGCAGATAAGTTGAATTTGGATTCATCCTGGAAAAGCAAGAGAAAACTAATCATGAGTACTTTCTACTCCTACGCCTTCACTATACAGTAGCATGTGCAGACAAAAGTGCATACTTTCAGCAAACATTAAAAAGGATCGATGCATACTTTCAGCAAACATTAAAAAGGATCATGCGCTGGAACTACAGATAAGTCGAATTAGACTAGAAGTGTAGAAATTTTTGAATGAAAAACACGAGCATGTGCACACAAACTTAGAGAAGAAAAAGAGGAATTCACCCTTCACGCCACGCAGAAGTGCAGTTGCGAGACTCCTTGGCAGTAGTGTCATTGCCCTCCTTCGGTGCTCCATGGCCACCATCCATCGCCCCATCTTGACTGTGCAAGCCTAAGAGCGCCGCACGGCCGTGGTCCTCCGGCGCCGCGCCTTCAACATCTACCACCGATGCCTCCACTGCTCCTTCTCCTTGGCCGCCCTCCACCGCCCCACCATGGCCGCCCGAGGCCAAGACGGGTGCAGCGCCGTGGCCCTCCTCCACCGCACCTTCTGCCCCACCATGACCGCCCGAGGCCGAGATGGGTGCAGCGCCGTGGCTCTCCATCGCACCTTCTGCCCCGCCATCCGAAGCAGCCTCAGCCACGCCCTCCTCCATGCCGCTCTCCCAGCCTCGCGCCGCCGCCGCCTAGGGTTAGGGTTCGCACGGGGGGACGGAATGGGATCGAGAGAGAAAAGAAGAGAACGTCGTGCGGGATGGTTCGGTGGTGTAGGCACGTTTTCTTGTTTTTTCTTTTCAGCATGCTGAAGCAGGGGTAAATAGGATTTTTCATGTCCCACTTCATTGTGTTAACTGCAAAAACTGATGGACGTGTCATGTAAGGAAGAAAACGAAATTTTGGTGTCAAAAAAGGAAAAAAGAAAATAATCAGGCCAAAAAGGAACCAGATTTTAAGAAAGGGTCAAATAAGGAATTATCTCCTTATTTAATGGATGAGGCAAAGCTTTTGCGTCTGTTTCAAAAAATGGAGTGGGTCGCCCTCCCGCTGCCAACTCCGTGCGGCGAGCATCAGGAGGAAAATCTTATAGGGCCGGGTTGTAATCTCCGTCAGCTTAGACCCAGTTCACGGCATGTGCCGATTTCGGTCTCAAAGCACCGGTCCTAATTACCACTCTTAATTCCAGTCATTCTGATTCCTATCATGTTTTATTTTTGAAAAGTTATGATTATTCATAATCAATCATAACAGTACAGAGCATACCATAGTTAACAAAACTACAATCTGGTTTGTGGACCACCTAGTGAGTAGCGACGACTACAAACACTGGAGTGCGCTGAAAACGCAACGCTGTCATCGCCCCTCCCTCACCGTAGTCGGGCAAACCTTATCTCTATTCCTAATGGAGCAGTTGGTAGTCTCCGTTCCGGGTTTTTTTTCGTCCCACCTCCCACCTTTGTCTGTTTTTTTTTTCATCTCTTCTCCCACCGCCGTCTGGTTTTTTCGTCCACAGGGGCTTCCCTCCCACGTAGCAAAGAAAAAAAACCAGGGAACGAGGCCCCCTCACATGAAACCAAAAAAAAATCAGACGAAAGAGGCCCCTTGAACTCCGACGGGAACGAGACTCCCCTCGCTACTTCCATCGTCAGGCACGCCCTAGCCGCCATCGCGGAACCCATCGCGGAGCCGCCGCCGCCGTCGAGACACACCGCCGAGGTCCGATATCGCTGCCGCCAAGGTCCGCAATTGCCGCCGCCGAGGTCCGCAATCGCCGCCGTCGAGGTCGTAGGGTGGAAATACTAGGGCATGGTTTTGGGACGCCGCCGCCATCACCGGGGTTCTTAGCCTCCGCAACCCAACTTTGTGCTCCTCCGCCGACCTCCGAGACCGCCGCCGCCGGCGCCATCGCAACCCCAGGTCAGGGCAGGATTCAAGGGAGGTTGTGATTCCCCCCAATCCGTCTCAATCCCACCGCCCCGCCCAGGAGGACATGCAATGACAGGCGTTGGCGCGTCCTCGCGGGTGGCGGCGAGGAGGACGGCCCGTGGCAGCCCCCCGAAGCACCACCACGACGGCACCTCGCCGCGGCCGCTCGGCATGGATTGGCGCCACCCGTCCAAGAGATGGGTAAGCTCCCGTGATTCCCACCCTACCCCTCCCCTGAATTCCTTGACTCCCTCCCTTCTCGATCCCGCCCACGCTCCGATCCAAAAGCCGATGCGGCACTGGACGATTGCCGATAGGAAATCGAGTTCGTGCTAGATTGCTTGTGCTCTCCACCGGCCGCTTGAGTGGGCAGCGAGTGGGTTCGAGCTCGATTTCGTTGCTGATGTGCAGGCTCTTGTAACAATTAGGGCGAGATGTATAATGTGTCGGCTAGGATCTGCATTGGGATTTTGCATGTAGTTGTCGATTCAATGATTTGCCTCTGGTACATGTGAGTGAGCACTGATCCATCGTCATATGGCTGCTGAGATGAGTTGTTGTTCTGATTAAAATTGTGTTGGTGCTCCAGGAGTAGATGCACTAGAGGAGGGAAAGGAGCTCCTGGTTAATTATGAGGCTTATAAGTATCTCCTTGCTGAATATCAGGTTGTGTTCTCTCTCTACTTCATGTTTTTTGACGGACAGTAAGTGGCAATCTTTTGTCGATTGTCATTTACAATCATTTGTCTGTAGACACCATTTATTTGTCTGATGCATTTTTAAGTTACAAAATTAACTACGGGCTCTAGCTAATGTTGCAGCGACTCACCCTGTAAATGTAGGTTTGACTTTTGGCACCATTGCATTAATATCTATAGAACTTCTTTGCAGTGTACCATACTATTGTCAATCAAGTCTTCAGTCAACAGGTAAATCATCTTGCCACATACGTGTCCACTGGCAAGGCTCCACCCTGTTCAAGGGTGGTATGTCCCACCGGAGGTGGCTGCTGCGAGAGTCCCACTGCTGCATCTTTCAAAGGTCTAGATAAATGATCTCCCCCCGTGCTCCGCGCAAGAAAAGATAATGATTCGCGTGAACTTTTGGCAAAAAACTAAAGCTACGCAATTATGGTTTTGATGCTCCCTTCTTATAGTACGGGAAAATGGCATGTTCATGAACTGGAGGTCGTCGCTCATCAGGTTGCTACTACACTTTCTCCTGATTTCTTTTCAGTAGTTTATAACATATACTTTTAATCTTTTAAAAATAATAGGACTGTGTAAATATATTCCGCGAGACAAAGCATAGAGTTGCTTAGTTGTTGTTTCTCTTTTAGAATGTGTAAATACACTGTTGTGCTGCATGAAACCATATGCAAGTATAGAACACTTGTACATCTTGAATGGACTGGGGTGCAGGTTAGCCTGTTGTTCCTCCTCGAAAACCATGTTTGGTGGTTAGGAATATGGTGTTATTTCATTTTTACATACAAGATATATGTTTAGCTTCCAGTAAATGTTAAGTCAAATCACAAGTTCTTTTCTTAGCTTGGGTATCCCGGGCTTAAATTTATCTGCAATTACAGAAGTAGCATTGTGATCTAGCTAATACTATTTTTTATTCTCTTTCCTCTCCTTGGTGTGGGGAAGCTGTTGTATTTTCTAGGTCATGCTCCCAGCCTGCACCAAAAGTTCGTCCGCCGACGAGTGGGATTGACATGCAGGAGGACGTCCATGTCAAGCATTCTCGAGATAAATAGCCTATGAAGTCAAGACCCTAGAAAGGGCCAAACTCCTGCTCCTTCTGTCCGGGCCGCATGGTGGAGGGAGGTAGAGCCATAAAGAGCTCTCATCAATTGTCGATGAGTCCAAAGAAAGAGCTCATGGGGTAGGATGCCCCCGGAGGAAAGCTATGGCTCGAGGAGTTCCCTGGTAAGCTTCTGCATCTATGCAAGTTTCTGTGATTTATTTTGTGTTCTTTTTGTGGATTTGGGTGTGCTTGTAGCGGTGTAATCAAAATTAAAGAAGGTCCACTTTATGTGCATGATGTGAACATACAGGGTGAACTCACGACTACTAAACATAATATCTGGCAAGAATTTACTCTTTAGATTGAAAGATGATTTGCTTATATCTCATCTTGTCTTTCCTTTGCCACTCCTTGGGTTTGATATGGATCCAGTAAACCATGCACAGTTTTCTAATCATACATGTATATAATTGGGCTATTAGATACAAGTGCAATATGTCTGGCATGCCTAAATATTTCCCACTATGCTTTATCTCGGGATAATCAACTTTGGAGGACAATGTCTCAATGGCAATCAGCTGCGGTATCTTATTGAAGGACTGGCGGAAAATGAATTACTGTACCATACAAATTTGTTAACAGGTGAATGACCATTACAACTTGTTCCCACCCTTCATGTTAAAGGAAAAAAACAAGTTGATTGGTCTTCACTGATACTTCATTGTGATGGCAAACAATTAATCATCATCTCCTTTTAATGGCAGCAAAATGCTTTATACCATATAAGCATGATATTTAATTATTTTCTCAATAGTTTTTTTATGTACCATGCTATTTATGATGTTCAGACTACGTTGGCTCTGTTTCCTTTCATGTAAAACTTTTCTCACCTTCCATCATCCGTATGGTTATTTCTTTTGTACAAAATCTTGTAGTGATCTTCGTAAATGAATTCTTAATAGAATTTGCTAATATATGTTCAAACGATCTGCGGTTTGTGACCCAGTTTTAGGCAATGACGGCAAACTGTATGGTCCTCATGATTTAGTACATGTTTCAAAAGAGAAGGTGATTTAACCCTTTTCAACTTGCTAAGTTTATCTTTTGTGATATCAAATGTTGGGAATTGCTTATTCTATGGTTTTTAACATGTTTATAGAAAAACACAAATTTTTACTAGACTCCAGCATCCATTATTGACGACTTCTACAAGTCATGCATTTTATTGATATTAGTTTTGAGGGAATATGGTACCGCATGATGGAGGATGGTCGAAAATCAGTTCTAAATTTGCACCAAATATGAATTTGCCTTTGTCACTACTGCAACTGTGATAATAGTTTTACTGTATGACTCTTTAAATAAGCTATATTTTCCATAGCACCTTTCAGCTAACATTTGTAGATTCCTAGCAAGTCTTGCACTGATTTTCCTATATGGTTAGTGCCCAATTACAATATCTAACTATAAGGTGATGTTTTGGGTTGGCTTGTATTTGCCGGCCAGACATATTGGTTCTGAACTAAGATTAGTGGTTAAATTAACATACAGGATGTTGATACAGAACAGAAGTGTTACTCTAATGTTGTTTCAATATGGTTTATTTAATTAGCTTTCGTCCGATGATGATCGTGTTATAACTTTTAATTTTTGCTAGATGTGTGCGGCTTTATGCTTTGCTCTGTAGTGTTGGAAACTATATATAGCATATTCCATGACATATTTGTTCCACCTATTCTGCACCTTTGTCGATTATGGTCATCTTAATATGTATGGCTTGTGTGTCTGGTGAACTAAACATGTGAGGCGCCGTAAAAAAAATTGACCGTAGGGTAAAATTCTTGGTGGATTTATAATTAGCCGGTTGATTTCTATAAAGTTTTGAGGTCTCTTTCACTGTAAGAAGCCATATCTTTCTTTTTCTATCTTTTTCTAAGTTGATATTTTTGTTTTGTTTTGAATCATTATCTGTCCTCCAAGGGTCCTTCCTTAAGATGTACTCCCTCTGTAACGAAATATAAGAGTGTTTAGTGATCTAAACACTCTTATATTTCTTTACGGAGGGAGTAATTATATATTTCTGTAGAGATATCAAATTCTTTAAGGTTCACTATTTTTGTTTTGTTTTGAATTGTCTTTTATATGGTTCTTCTTAATATGTATTCCTGTAGAGACATCGAAGTCCTCAAGGTAACAGGCTTGTGCCCATTGCTGCTCGTGGCACTTCAGCTATAGGTTACTATATGCCTTATATGGAGGTTTCTGTTCCTTGAGCAAAAGTGTGGTTCATATTTCATACAGGTGCAAAGTTTATAATTGCTAAGTCAATGTGAAGGTTATGTTTTCCAAACTGCCTATCTTGTTTACAGTGCAGAAAGGCCTACCATGATTAGTGGATGTTTTACACAATGTACATATGGAAATGTCTTGCATCAATGCTACAACTAATACTGACATTCATACGGATAACTGCCAATCGGCCAGGTTTCTGATCCTGGTGCACGTGCTATGTACCGAGCGTTGGAGCGTCCCTAAGTGTATGATCAAGGACCACAACAAAGATGTAGCAACAAATATGTAGCGGCATAATTCATTAGATCCGATGGTCTGATGGAGAAGGATGAATGGAGGAGGAAAAAAAACCACATGTATCTTAGCGAGGTGAATCTAGAGAAAGAGGTCCCTTTAGATAGAAAACGGGGAACTGATGTTGGGGTTCTTTATATAACAATAGTAAAACACTCGTTTAATCTGTGTGGTTACATAATTTTTCTGTTATCGACAACATATGTACATTCAACTGATTGATAAGAAAAAGGTATGCACATCTTTTCCTAAAAATTAGGATATTTGTTTATGCACATTGTTGCCCGTAGCAACGCACGGGCATTCTACTAGTTATAGTAGACAGTCAGGAAGTCGTCATGCTAAAGTGCCATAGAACCAGCGCAGCAGAGCAGCAAGCATCGTCGATAAAGAGAGTCATAGATCAGAAGGATCAAACCTGTAAACACGCGAATGAAGACTAGATCCAAACAAATCTCCACGATATCCGACGGAGACACACCTTCACATGCATTCCGATGAGTAGATGCATCATCGGGACGGGATTAAATGTGGGAGACATTATTCCTACTGAGGGACATAGCCGCCGCCGCATAGCCCCAACTAAGACACTTAACCTAATAAGAATAAGAGCGGGGTACCTCCTGCTAGCAGGGTGGGAGGCGGGCGAGGTCCCTCCGCACCTCCACGGCCCGTAGGCCATCGGAGGCAAGGCGGACTGGCGATGGCGTCCACGGGTGAAGGACGAAACCTAATTGCCTAGGAGTATTTTCGTATGGAGGAGGAAAGAACGTAGCCACGTTTTGTGGTTGTCATTAGGATTATGTGTCTTTCTTTGACAATCCATGTTCCAAAAACCTCATCTGGTGATGTGCAAGGAAAATTGTTGTTGTTATTCGTTGATCAATATTTTGATAGTTTTTTTTTCTTTTTTTCCTTTGTTTAGGCATATCTTCGGTCTTGTATTAATTTGCATTTAACATACGTGATTTTTTGTGTGTGTATGTGTATGTTGGCGTTGGTTGTGTAGATTCTAATCATGTAGAGTCTTAATGTGTACTCATTCTGTTTGTATCCCCTCGATGTTTCATTTTAAGTTAATAAAATCATTGTTTATCGAGAAACAAGAAAACATCAACATTCCGTTTATATTCTACCGAGTTATTTCAACAACTAGAGACTCTAGAAGCACAATCTGCAAGCTACGAAGATTTTTTTTCTTTGAAAACACCTCCCGTATATTAATTAATTTAAAAGTTATTACAATCGTTTCTTACAACATTAGCCATGCAAGGCGGAAAACTATTACAAAGAATACCCTCTAACCTATTATCGAAGCTAAATTTCGAAATCCGGTGTGCGACCTCATTGGCCCTTCGATTGATTTTCTTCAACTTAAAATTCTGAAGAAGTATAGAGATGGATAAAGCTTTGTTCTTCAGATCAACAAGGTGTGACCTATCAAGGTTTTCATTTATAAGGAAAGAAACCACAAAAGAGCAACCAGTCTCCAAAATAATAGGTTTATGAAGAGTGATACCGATATAAAGACCGGCTAGGCACATCCGGAGCTCTGCTTCGTCCGCTCTAGTACACATGACCCAATATAATCCCATGAAGTGATGAGGACGTGGCCTGCAAAATTCCTGGCAACTCCCATGCTCGTAGCGCCAATGTTCTCCACAAAACTGGAGTCAACATTGATCTTAATATAATTCAAAGGCGGAGGCTGCACACCTAAATGATACTCAGAGGAGTATTGACGGATCTTAAATCATCCCCTACTCCCTTACCTTTGATGTTAGAAACCAACTCTGCATTGGATTAACAAACAAAAATGACGACCATTAATTTTCCACAAAATTAGCAGAGGCGGAGATAGATTTCTCCCCCTTACCAAACATCATATCATTCTTTAAATGGCAAGCTCTTCAGAAAATGAAAATGACTTGCTCATGAACCGGAGAACTTAATTGATCCAACAAGATAAGCAACCAATCTGGCCCGGTAAACTTAAAAATATCTTCCCCCGAAATATTACACACTTCCCTCAACGCCATACGCAAAGCCCTCGCCTTACGACAAGTCACTAGAACATAAAAAATACATTTATCTTCCACCCCACAGATAGAGCACATACCCGAGGTAGCTGGTGGTGAATAACTCTATTAATATGGACCGCGAGGCTATTAAATGCAACACGCCAAGCAAAAATTATGATCTTTTGAGGGACATTGGCCTTTCAAATGACATTCCAGAGCTTCCTTTCCCCCATTCACACCATCGCTAGATTGCCCATAATACTCCTTGTTCTCCTTGAGCTTCATAGATAGATTATACGCACTTTTTTATAGATAATATACCATTCTTCTCATACTGCCACGCAATAAAATCACCATCCCCCAAGGATTGAATACGCATCTTTAGAATCTCGTCAACATCATGTGGATAAAACAAATGTGAGATTAAATTCGCATCTCATCTCCTCGTCCCGTTTATGAATAAATCAGATACCCACTTTAGCCTAGTTCTATTCGTTTAAGCTTAATATTTTAGGCCAGAATTCCTGGGGATCCAATTATCTCTTCAAATATTTATACTAGACCCATCCAACACTACAATACTTCAAAGAAATTTATCATTTAGCACATGAGCATGGCCACGAATCAGATCCTAAGCATGAGACGGTAACGGAATAAGACGGTAAGCCTTGCAACGACGCCTCTCACCCCATGGGCAGGTGCCATCCACTACCTTGTCGATGTTTTAGTTTTTGCGGGTGGTTCTTTAATATTTTGGACAATAAGAATCCTACATCCACGGATGATTTACAGATGTTTTACGGAAACTTTTAATAAACTCTCTCCTCCTCTTCCCTCTCTCTGAATCCCCCCCCCCCCCTAATCTGCAACTAGAAACTGTCGCCTAATTAGAATCCGTAAAAGGGATCCGTAACTCTAGCATTACTCTTTGGAGAATACCTTTTCGTTGATATCGATGTCATCGCGCGATCAAGAGTGGGGCCTTGGCTTAGATTTTGTGCTAGCAAAATAATCACTAGAACCTTTTTTTTTGTTATCTTTCATCCCATGTTTTTCTTGATGAATACCCATATTCGGCTCTATTAATATATTCGGAATAAGTGTCACTGATTTATACAAAGTTGTACTAAATCAACGATACTTATTTTAAGGCGGAGGGAGTATTAGTAAATTCTTAAAACTTAATGTTTCCCTGATTCGACGTGTCTCATCCCAAATCTCTATTTGGAAGCACCTGAATTTGGATATAAGATTTTTGGAGTACAGAGTATTTTTTTAATAAAGTTTTACTGTACTACTTATATATGGGAATAAGAGTACTCGGCGAAATGTGTGTGTGTGTGTGTGGGGGGGGGGGGGGGGGGGCGGGGGGGATTATGAACGCTTGTATTTACATGCCATTGTGCGATGACGACGTACCATAATGGCTTAATTTGGCTGCCTATATGTTTGCGGACGTGCCTGGTCAGTGCCTGGGCATGTCCGTTTTGGACACTCACTTTCTTTGCAAAACAATCACACTCCTCATATTGTCCTCCGGTCACATGCATATGATTGATGAAGAGAAAGAGCGAGAAAAGAAAGAAAGAAAGAATAAAGAAGAGAAAAGGTGGTCCGCGGTGGGTCAAATCCTAGGTGGTCCCCATATCCTCCTCATATATGGCTTGGATATGGGATATATGGAATACCCGGACAGGACACGCCCGGACAAAATGAGGATCACGGTTGGGTGGCCTTTTTTATTCTCTGTTCTATCTGGATAGTGATCGGGCTGTCGGATAGGACGTTTGAGGCCTCCGGTTGTAGATGCTCTAACATGCTGGGGTCCATCTGCTCACACAGCCAAGTGGGGAATAGTAGCCAAGTCATCGCGCATGTGAAGCAAAGACCATGGATTGGTCTTAACCCTCCCAAAAAAAAAGACCATGGATTGGTAAAAAAAAATACCATGGATTTTTTGTCATAAATAAAAGAAGCCAGTCAAGCCAATTCGCCATGATCAGTTGGTCAAAACAACGCGAACCAACCTGTGGTTGGATGGTTAGCAGGACAGTGGTATCCTCAGCCCACCAGGGTTTAAATCCTGGTGTTCGCATTTATCCTGTATTTATTTCAGGATTGCCGGCGATGCGCGTTCAGTAGGAGGAGACGTTCCCGTCGACTACGAGGCGCCTACGCTGACTTCGTAAAATCACAAGATGATATGCCGGGTCGGTCTCTTGGAGGTGCTTATAGGGGTAGGATGTGTGTGCGCGTTCATAGGGATGAGTGTATGCGCATATAATGAACGACTGTGTCTGTACTGTGTTAAAAAAAAGTTAGTCAAAACAACGACAGCAATATTTTCTGATCATAATTCAGAATTTGGACTCCAACAAGAGCCACACATTTACATGGACCGTAAATTACTCAAGCTTACTCCTTCTAGTTCTAGTTCTACGCATGAACACGAATCAGAGCGTAAGCGTGAGACGGTTCCAGGAGAACGCGTCACCGTCGGGCCGGCTATAGGGGACGGCGCGCGCGGCGAGCCTCCCCTTGCGCTTCTCCATGAACCGCTGCAGCGACGCCTTCCTCGCCATGGGCAGGTCGCCGTCCCCTCGCTGTCTGCCTGAGACAGCAGCGACACGGAGCAGCTCGGCCGCCCTGTCGGCCGGGACCTCGTCCAGCACCAGCACCTGCCCACCGTAGAAGATAGTCATCTGCGCGTGCTCCGGCGCAGGACCCACCGCGTGCTCGTCTTGCGCGGGCAGTTCCGCTCCGGGCATTAGGGGGAGAGCCACCGGCCGCGCCTCCGCCGCCTTGATGCAGCGGCTGAGAACGCCGCACGCTGAGGCGAACCGTCGGCTCTTAGCGCTCCCTGTCGCCGCCATTCTAGCCGCTCGCTCCGTCGCTCGATCGATGGATCTCCCTGTACGCTCTCGATGCCTAACGAGCTCGAGGTGTCGCGGGGGAGGGGAGGGGAGGCTATGCTTGATCAGGTGTTGTGTTGGTTGGAGGAAGGAGACTGATGGGTTTGCTTTATAGGAATCGCAGCGTGTCGTGTGGGCTGTTGCTGTCGAATGTGGGGGACGTGGTGGGGTGTTTCTTCCTCGCCGTCTCTGGCACGAAGAACACGTGCTGGTTGACGGAGATTATACAATGGTTATGCGGACAGCACGATATTTTCAACGTGGTGGCTGGTCCTCCTCTAGTGCCGCACGTTCAATTGTTTAACTCGGCGGCAGGCAGAGATCAGAAATTGATGGAGCGGGTCCCCCCCTCTCTCCGCTGCCAAGAGGGCTATTGGCAAATGTATCAGACGTAGGAGGTTTTTTTCTCTCCTTAAACAAAGTCCTTTATTATTTTAGCAATATATGCAGTAGCAGTACAAAGATCTTCATCATAAGAGCATCTACAGCCGGACTTGGCAAATCCGGCACCCTATACGCCCGCGGGCGCGTCCGCGGAGAGCGCCCGTCGGCCCCTCATATGTTGCGCCGCACATCCACATACCTCAAATGTCGATTCTCAAATCCATGCAATCCATGCACGTCAATCATCCGTTACAAATTGTCCGAATTCAACAGTTCGAAACAAAGCAAATCAAATTATAGTTCAACAAACCGGACATGCCAAAATGAAATCAATGTCCGAGCGTGACGGATGGCTCGCTTGTCGGATCACTGGCCGGACGCGGCCATCCATGCCACCTGCTCCGAGCCCAGGCGGACTGCGTCCTGCTCCGCTTGGGCAGCTAGCTCCGCCTGCATCCGGGTTGCTTGCTCCGCCTGCATCCTAGCCGCATGATCCGCTGCCGCTGCCGCCCTCGCCACCTCGTACTCCCTACGGTCATTGATCTCCTTCTTCTTATCCGCAAGCCACTTCTTTGTATGCTCATCTAAGAGGGTTTCGTCCGCCAACATGATCTTCGCATCCTCCGCGTCCCGTGCGAGTTGCAACCTCTCCTTCTCAAGCTCAATCTCTCCAAATGTCTTGGCCTTCTCGAGTTCCCATCTTATCGCCGCATCTTGCTTCTCCAACTCGATCTTCTCCCTCTCAATTTCCAGCCTCTTCTCCGCCCTCGTCCGGTCTCACTCCATCCTCTCCTTTTGCGCATCCAACATGAGCTTGTACCTCTCCTCTTTCTTGTTCTCCTTTGCCGAAAAAATGCCCGTCCATGTGGACGACATTTTTGTAGCCGCGTCGTCACGAGAGACCCTTGCCTTCTCCCACTTGTTTCCCATGGGAGACCGCCGGCATCTGCGTGGGCGGAAAGCTATCCGGAATGGCCCAGCCGGCCGTCGAATCCTCCTCTATCCCAACGGTGTCGTACAGTGTAATCCGCGTCGGCGCTCGGATAGATCGGGTGCAGGGTGCCGGGCGCGGCGGGGGAGACAACTGCTCGGGCATGTCTGCACCTCCCTGCGACGCCGCCGCCGCCTCCCTCTCTCGCTGCCGGCGTCGCCGCATCTTCTGTGCAACATTCTTCACCTTGCAAATCGCAGCCGAGGAAGGGACGCCGACGGACGAGGCGGAATGCGTCTCTGTCGTGGCGATCGGGGACGGGCTAGACGACATCTACGGCGGCGGATCGGGACCGGTCGTGAGGATGGGGAGCAAGGGTGGCGGACGGCGAGGGCTCAGGTGCGGCAAAGGTTGGAGGGCGGCGGGAGGAGGAGGAAGGGTTTGGTGGATTTGGTGCAATTTGCGGTGGGGTCGGGCTGTCGGGTCCGACGTGGCGGGTGCGCCCGGGCGCCCCCATATCCGCCCCATATTTGGGCTGGATATGAGGGGTGCCGGTCAACCCGGGCATTTGAGGCCCGTTTAAGGAGCCCATCTGGGTCAAAATTTCGTGACCGGTCAGTGACCGGGCGGCCCGCCCGGGCGTATGAGGCAGGTTTGAGGCGCCCGGCTGTAGATGCTCTAAGTAACGCAAATTATAACTCGACATGAACCACACAGCGCCGACTACAAGCACTTGCAATTTTGTAGGACCGACGCATGAGAAAATCAAACATCACCGACAAGGAGATGCGCAGATCGAAAAGGCAATACATGAAGGCAGACAAACAAAAACGAGGGCCAGCATAATCCAGACCGATCCACCGTAGACCAACGACGACTTGATCCAAGCACATCCACCGAAGACCAGCGTTGGCCGAATCCAAAAAGATTAGCTGGAGCGATGATAGGAAGGGCGGGACAATATTCTAACTCTTGGACATCGTCGCTGTTTCTCACCGTCCCAACCAAGACACTAAAACTAGCTAAAGCATGGGCTGGACCCCTGCCACTGGGAAGGGGGCTGGGGCGTTTGGCCGGGTCTGCCGTACTTCTAAGGCCCAAGGGCGATATGGGGGAGGGGACCGGCTGCGGCTGCGGCAAGGGTGTGAAATCCCTAATTCTGTTATGTCTCTTCTAGCCACATGTTCATGTTGCAACTTTTCCTTTCTGTGTCGTATTTTTTTCGCCTATCAGTTGTTTTCGTCCGACTCACATTCTCTTCACAGTTCCTCTTTGCCTCCCTTTTCAGGGGGTTTTTGGCCCATACCATGTAACATTTCTCCACTCCCATGTTCGTGATGTAGGGAGGAGGAAGCTAGGGGTTAGCTTGCCACCTACCCCTCCCTCCACGCACAACCCAAGCATCGTCGTCGCCTTCCTCCGGACGTCGGCTGCATCCCAACGCCTCACGCAATGTCCTCCATCACGACTATTCTCAGGTTTAGTTTGCTCGGAGGAGGCCGACATGAAGGAAAGAAAAAACATGTTTGGGGTGGTTACAATATGTGAATCTCGTAAGTTATTCAGCTCCCTAGGAATGGAGCCTCCTAGTGCATCGAAGAAATTTTTGCATTCGTGGCCCCACATGTCAGGGAGTGGACCCGTTGTGGGTTGTGGTTGGCCTATTCGCACATGAAAGTGGTACTCCTACGCTGATTGATAGAAAAATCTTTAAATCCGTGAACATTTTTTTCAAATACATAAATATAATTAAATTATGACATTTCTGAATTTCGGGGAAATTCTTTCGAAATCTGGGGACATTTTCTAAATTCATGAAGATTTTCTGAATTCGCGAACATTTTTTGAATTTTGGACAACATTTCTTAAAATTTGCGGACATTTTTATAATTCGCAAACATTTTTTTAATTCATGTTTTTTTTCAAACGGTAAACATTTTTAAAATTCACAGTCTTTTTTAGAATGTTCTAAAAATCTGTGATATTTTTTGTATTTTACAATATTTTTTAATATTCTCTCTACTCTTTTTTTTTCATTTTTCCTTCCTCTTTGTTTTTTTTCTTTGCTTCTCCGAATGGGTTGAGTCACAATAGGGCGACTGGCCAACGAACCGAAGAGAGCATCCTAGGGCATGTTCATTTTGTCGTCCTCGACATGTTGCGCGTTGAATAGGACCTCTGTGTAGGTTATTTCGCTGCTGGGGAAGGGCAAACAGGTTTTCTGCTTCATGCGTTTGTGAGGGTGTGGCACCAACTTGCTGGACCTGCGTTGAGCGGTCGGGTCGCCTCTTTCTCCGCCGGGCTCCTCGGACGATGGATTAACGGTGAAAGAATGACGTCGAGCTAGCATTAGGGGAGAGCTAGAACGGAAAGACCATGCGTTGGATATCCAAACCAACATGAGCATATGTCGGAGAGTCGTTGTAGCTAGGCCTTGTGGCAGTAGATCAAACCTCAAGGTTGGGAGGCGACCAGGTTGAGAGATTGAAGTCCTTTTGGGGACAAAAACTTGTGCAAAGAGATTGATTCTAAGAAGCAGAGCCATGAGTGGATTGGGTTATGTGAGAGGGGGTGCATCGTACATGGGCCTAGGGTCATGCCTACACGTGCCAGTAAAGTAGGGAAGTTAGAGAAAATAAAGATCCATTTCAGTGTATATGGTCTGATGGTCAATTTAGCTTGTATAAGATGAAAATCGGCGATACGCCCGAACAAACAACTAGCGATAGGAATACCGAACAGAACACCATAAACCAAATAAATCGGAAATATCGGCAACTCAGTTTAGTTCGGCTCTTCAATTTCGGTGTAAAATTGCTCATCTCTCACCGTAATAGTCCAGGATAAAAAACTCAAATCATGACCGAGGAATGGTGTGGCAAATCAAGTGTTGCCCTATAGCTTGTGATGCATACATGAAGGGATAGAAGACACCACATTTTTATTGAGAGAGGGATCTTGTTTTTAATCGAGAACATGAGATCTAGATTGCATAGTTAATCAGGATAGGGTCCGCCGTCTCACGAAGATCTAGCGAAGTCTATGAAAGCAACGACCATGTGTTATTGATTTTCTATGAAATCGTCCGTTATGGACAAATATAAGATGGCCAGGTATTAGGTGCAGCTGGGGAAATAAGAGATGGCCTACAAGTGCACATGGTTTAGTTGTAGCCTTTTTGAAGTAAGATTTTCGATCTCATCGGGAGCACAACAAATGATCTTTGCTGCTTGTAGAAGTTTATCAAAATGTACAGTTAATTACTGTTTGAAGCAAAAGCGATACGGAGATGTAAATATTACAATGGTGTAGCAGCTTGAATTTAAATACATAGAAGTAATAATAAGGAGCGAGAGAGTAATGAAAATGATGGAATCAACAATAGGGCTAAGGCGTTCTCAGCGAGTCTGGATTCCCTCTTGTATGCTTGCTACTTAATTATGGTGATGCATAATTTCTGGTTTGGATAACTAATCCACTCTATATGCTTTTATAAATAGGCAGAGCCAATTACAAACATGGGCATACATGTGTAACTCCGTATCACACACACACCACCACCGTTCCTCTCCATGTGTGTGATGACAACAATGATTAAGGGTCTTCACATGGACGCGGCTAATGACCGGGCCTTGTTATTCCTCGATCAAAGTTCCCCAAGGAGGGAGATAGTTTTTGTCACCACAGTACCTCCTCTTCCCCGCATCACAAGGACAATAATTCCCATCTCGTCCATAAAGGCAGATGTTATGTGCTGCACTTCAAACAATATCGAGAAGAATAATTAACATAAGCATACAAAGAGGATATTCTATCCTATCGGCGTTCAACTCATAAACGTACTAGCGTTCCTTCATATTCCCGAGAACTAGAGAAATTAATCATGCATAGACAACACGCATCATCAAAGTACTAATGGTAATCAGGAAGAATGATTCGTGTAATGCACATATGTATTCACGCTAGGATTTGATATTACAACGAGATAAATTGGGTCGTGATGAGGGTGGGCGCAAAGATGGTGATGAAGATTGATGTCGATGTCTCCTTGACTAAGGTGATGGTGTGGCGGTGCCCTTCTGCTGATTCCCCCGCTGGATCCATTCCGGAGACGAGGATTTGTTGTTCCGCATCGTGGTTCTTGTCTCTCTATTCGTCTCTTTTTCGATCCGATCACACAGGGCTAAAATAGTTGACCAAGGGGAAGCGGCGCCATGCGGTACAATCATGGGTACGAGCGGTACGGTCATACCGCACGCTGTCTTCACTTGTGGTTGTCGTTGCGCGATAGGTTCCACTACCCTCGCTCACTAGTTATAAATTTGAGAAAAAACTATATTTTTTTTAAAAACTCATGGGTCTAAAAATGATTAAAGAATTCTAAAAATATTCATGAATTTTAAACGTCGTGAATTTGAAAATATTTTTGGTAACTAGAATTTATTTATTTTGCAAATTTGATTAATTTTCGTGAATCTAAGAAAATGTTTGTAAATTTTAAAAATATTCATGAATGTTCAAATAAATCAATATTTTGAAAAATGTTCTCAAGTTTGAGAAAATCCCAAATTTTAAAAGGTCACGAAGTTGAAAAATACTCACAAAATTTAAGAAATGGTCAGTTATTTTTATTAAAAGTATTTAAAAATAAATATAAAAATAATAAAAAATGAACAAAAGCTAGAGAAAAACAGGTAAAAACAAAGTAAAAAAAACAGAGAAAATCCAGCCCGGAAAACCTGAAAGGAACGGCAGCTCTTATTCGACGCTTCAGGCGCCAGGGAAGCTCCCTGGTGCTCACGTGCAGACCCTGCCACCCTGGTGGGCCAGCACTTGTAGATGTGAGCGCTCGCTCGCGTTTTATTCCCCCCTGGTTCGCTCGATCGCATTTGGAAAAAAATGGAAAAAGGGAAAAAAATAGTGAATTCAAAACTGTTCATGGATTTTGAAAAAAGTACATGAATTTGAAAAAAAAAGTTCATCGATTTGAAAAAAGTTCACTGAATTTGAAAAAAAGTTCATCGAATATTATTCAAAAAATCATGGATTTTGCAAAAAAAATCATCGAATTGGAAAAAGTTCGCCGAACTTGAAAAGAAGTTCATCGAATTTGAAGAAAAGTTCATCGAATTTGGAAAAAGTTCATCGATTTTGAAAAAAGTTCATCAAAATTGAAAAAAAGTTCATCTATTTAAAAAAAGTTCACCGATTTTGACAAAAAGGTTCATGAATTTTTAAAAAACCTGCATTTAATAAAAAAAACAAGAACAAGAAAAAAAGAAAAAAAAATACAAACCGAACTGAATAACGAAATAAAAGAAAGAAACGAAGTAAGTGTGCATAAGCGCGTGAGATGGCCTGGTGGTTATTGTGCTACCTTTGGAACAATGAGGTCGCGAGTTCGATCCCGTCAGCATCACCTTAAACTTGAAAAGTTTAACGGAAAAAGGAAGGGGAATGGGCCGGCCCAGAGCGGAGCGGGGGTCTGCGTCCGTTTGCAATTTTTAAAGAAACAAAGAAAAGAAAAAAAATAAAAAGAACAAACCGAACTTACAAACGAAATAAAAGAACGGTAGGAAGTAAGTGTGCATAAGCGCGTGAGATGGCCTGGTGGTTGCTGCGCTACCTTCCAACGAGGAGGTCGCGAGTTCGATCCCGTGAGCAGCAGCTTTATTTGAAAAGTTTAACGAAAAAAAGGAAAGGGAATGGGTCGGCCCAGAGAGGAGCGGGGGTGTGCACCCGTTTGTAATTTTCGAAGAAATAGGCGCCGAATAGGAAATGCTGAAAGGAACCTTCTAAGGGCGCTACTGTGGTATCGCACCTTGCGAGCAAGATCGCTGCGTCGCTCACTACGCGTATGAGCCAGGCCCAGCAGTTGCTTGACTTCCATGAACCGTTGCTAGATCCCCTAAAAAAAATCAACCATCGCTACTGTCTGGCGCTACATACGGGTTTGCATTTTTTTCCTCGTTTATGTATATTTTCAAAAATTCAAAAACTGTTCAAGGGTTCAAAAGTTATTCACGAATTCAAAAAATGACTTGTGACTTTGAAAAAATATTCACAAATTTCAAAAATATTCATGGATTTCAAAAAACATACACGAATTCAAAAAAAATGTTCATGAGTTCAAATAATGTTTATGAATTCAAAAAAGGTCATGAATTTGGAAAAATGTTCATAAATTCGAAAAATGTTCATGGATTTGAAAAAAATCATGAATTAATTTTTTTTTCTTCAATTCAAAAAATGTTTTTGAATTCAAAAACTGTTCGTGAATTCAATAAAACTAGCGGAGTGACCCATGCATTTGCGCGGCTAGATTTTTATTTGGAATTTTTCATATGCAAGAAACTATATGTTGTGTTCTTTAAGTAAACACTTTATATTATTGTAAATTTTTAAATTATTTTATTTGGATTTATTGTTATTTGTAAGATGTGTTAACAATCTTAACGGTGTTTGTTTGATAATCAATTTTATAAGGACATGAAATTTAAATATGTTTCTATGAGAAACTGCATTTTCAGTTTAAACAAATGGATCAAGAATACATGTACAAATATATGTATGTGCATTGAAGCTGCCTTTGTGGCTACATTAGTTAAGTACATATGTGTTGTTCTATTAAAGAAAATTTCATGCTAAGTTTGGAGAAAAAACTTGTTTTACTTCTTTCTCGAGAAATTCAGAGTATTTTTTTATGTCAATGACAAAGCGAAGTATGTAGTATACATAGCTATACGACATGTCTAGTCGTTTTGATATACTGTCTACAATTATATTTTATTGGCATATGTGCATTTTGTACTTTCAGGCCCATATCATGGTCAAGTAGTAAGTTTTTCTTTATTTATTTTATTATTAGATTGATTGCGCTAGGTCCAGTGTGTAGTGTTATCTCCTTGTTCATCAAAATAGAATATTTCTTGACCCTTCTCTTTTGCTCATACCACCACCCCCTCCTATTAGCCTCCTTGAACAACATATGAGTAGCAACCATCATCGATTAATTGCTCTATTTTTCCTCCTAGCTGACTTTTTTATTTTTCACATGTCACCCCAATGTAAACTTTAAATTTAGTTTTTTACTACACGTCCCTTTTGCCCAATTCTCAAACCCAAGCTGCTATGACTTGGAGATGGAAATTGCTATGAGGTAGGATTTGCATGCCAGTGGGGAGGGGGAGTTGCCGAGTTACCTACGTAAGCCCTGTAATGTCTCACCATCTTCAGCGTAGTGAGGTTAGCAGATAGAACTTGCATTAGTTTGATTTAGTAATGATTTTACTTTTATTTGTGTGTGATATGTCCCAGTTTTTCATTTTTTGCAAAAAATTGTTGTGTCCCAGTTGGTGAAGCATGTGACGCACTGTTAAATGTTGGATGACCCGTATTTCCTCTATCAGACTTATAGTATTTTTTTCCTATGCATAATATGACATTTGTAAAAAAAGAACTGTGAGTAAATTAATATTCTTGATGGTGACCAAAGTTGATTGATTTATACAATACTAGGACATGGGCCCGTGCGTTGCAACGGGAAAAAAATCACAACCCCCTTCCGTTCCTTCCCCTACCATATGAACCCTGACCCACATCCTTTATTTCAACATGGCATCCCACTCTTATCGCCGCCTATCCTGCTTCCCGTCATCTCTTTTCCTCCTTCGGTTACGTATTTGTATAACCGGGAGTTGAATCCGCATATGGCCGTGCGTTGCAATGGAAGGAAGAAATCACACGTCCCTAACCCTATCAAGCATGGCTCAAGTCGACCCTCCCACAAAATCTACACATGTCGAGGTCCTCTATTTTAACAAGACGGCCCACCTGTGTCGTTGTTTATCTTCCTTACCGCCCTCACCGAAAGTGGCCACGGTAAATTTATGTCAATAGATTTGCATGCAATATATTCTTATAGTGCTATCTAATTATTTTCCATGCAAAAAAACTTATTGACATCTACATTAACGGTGAAGATACTCTAAAAATACATGCATTGTTGGACTGGACTTCTCAATTCTCATCAAGATGTGAATTCTACTTTGTAAGGTCATATATATCACCATTGGGGAAAATACGGAAGATCCTTATGCCGCCTTTTGGCCATATAAGTGGGAATAGAGAAAACAGAGAAAATATCACATAATCAGTTTTAGTGTTATGCTAATTTTCAACACTATGTCAAAAAGTGTATATAATTCTTTTTTAGGGGAAAAAGTGTATATAATTCCATTACCATTTTGTATATATATGTTCATTTTTTTGTGAGCTGCATATTAAATTTGTAAGGAAATCGATGATATTTTCATCTAACTTATTATTCTGAATTTTATATATCAAATAAAGTTTTGCTATGAAATTTGGCTACCAGTTTCATAGAATATTACTGAAAAACGGATTCATGCGCGGCTCTTATGAAATATTCTTTACTAATTTTCTTGCAATCCTATTTAACATTTATAAGATATAGTTGTCCTGTTTGTTTGCATGTTCGCCTATTAAAAATTCATTTTATAGTGGACTGAAATGTCCAATTCTTCTAAACATCGTCATAACCTCGACGTGGCACGATAACCTCGTAATTATTTTTATCTTGCAAACGATTGTGGCATATTTGATATTGGTTTTGACAATGTACCCATCCAATGGCCAGGCATTAGTTGAGACTTTGTTAATTTATAAGCTTTACGGCATACATACATGATGTGTGAGTACATATGTTTGTTGATGCACGTATATATAGGCATAAACTCTTTGGCTTGTCCGGCTATGTCCATCGTGCAAAAATTGAGTCCGTCGTATAGGCTTTCGTTTGAACCCCACATCATGTGTCCGATGCAAAGTTAGGTCCAAGTTCGCCTCCGTAAATAAAAAGGTACGGGAAAGCCTCGTGGGCGAGAAGAGTAAAGAAAGGAAAATGATCTCTTTCATCCGGCTGACAGTCGCGTAGCGTCGCGCGAGCAACACACGTCCTCAATTCTCACCACTCGTCTCCCATTCTCTCTCCCATGTAGTACAACCTTATCCTTCCCCACTCTCACCACTCGTCTCTCCATGGGCAGCCCGTGTCTTCCTCCATGATTTTCCATGGAAAGCCTCTCTCCCCTGGTTCCTAGTTATCTCCCACCCATCTGGAGTAGGGCGGGCACCAGCACACCACAGCTTCCCCCTGCTTCCCGCCGTGCGTGCTCCTTCTTCTCTCCGTCTCTCTCTGATTTCTCTCCCTCTCTTCCCCGGAGGTCAGCCGCCGCCGCCTTGGATCCTCCGTTCCCGCCGCAATGGTCCCGAGCACCGCCGCGTCGCCCTCGCCGCCCGGATCCGGCGGGATCCGCCGCCGCCCGACCCGTCCCCGCAGTCCCCCCGCTGGGATCCGCGCTGGAGAGCCATTGCCGCCGCCATGCCTCCTCGCGTTGGTCGCGCCCTCCCCAAGGCCCATCTCGGCCTGGCCGCCGTCGCAGCTCCAGCACCGACGGCTGTCCCTCCTGCTAGAGGAGACCCCTTTCTGATCTCGTGGTGGGGAGGCGGGCCCGCGTCCTGTTCGGCGCCGCGGCTTCGGCCGGCGGCTCTTCTTCATCTGCTTGGGCGGGGTGGAGCTCGTCCCCCAGGCGCTTCACCCTCCAGTTCGGAGGCCTGCTCAGGTTGGCTTCTTCTTCTCGTGCACTCCTCGAATCAATTTGGAGAGAGAGAGGTGGTGCTCATGAGGTGGATTCGATGGTGTTTCTTGATCCCCGGTTGGAGGCCCCCCTGCCGATCATGCGTTCTGTATTGTAATCGATGTTGTAATCTTTACATCCGCCTCATCCTCCGCACCTCTATTTACTGATTCTGTGGTTGCTTGTTGATTCATCAGTGGATGCGTATATGAATCGGTGAGTTCGTCGAAGTGACGCTGCCCAGGTTTTTTTTTATAAAAAAACAAAACGTTTTTTTCTACTTACCGAAGGACTACGGTTGAATTCGATTAAACATAGGGGCTTTTTTGCAAAACTGCCACGACGTACGACCAGAAGCTATCGGCGCTTTATTATTAGGTAAAGATATGTACACGCAAAAAAAAAGATTCATACAATATATGAAAGTTCACTAATTGGTTTTGTAAACTAATACTTTTGTGCATACTTTGTATTTTATCAAACAAAAGTACTTTGGACCACGTGACACATGTGGTAAGCAATCCAAAAATTCAAAAAAAAGTACTTCCGTAATCTCTTTGCCCCACTCCCTTTGTTATGTGCGTACACGTCATTTTTTTCTCGAGGTAGAGAAACTTTGTTATCCCAACGTGAAGCACATATTTTTAATACCTCTCAACATCAAGCACTAAAGCAGGAGTTCAAATTGATATTTTTAACGCAAAAAGAGAAGGAGCCCGATTGGTTAATTTGATGAAATAATAGACGACCACAACACATGCATTATGCTCGGACTCCTTTTTTTGTGTGGGGTGTTTGGATTTTCCATAGTTGGCTACCGTCTTAAGCTTATGTCCTGACTGAGGCGGACAGCTTTTTTTAATAGAAAAGGCATATGTGTTGGACGGAAGACGTATCAAATTATGTGTACGTAATAATATTTGTACGTAAAGCATTTTAAATCTCAGCCATGCAAAAAAAATTGAAATCTCAGCCATCAATATCTAAAATTGACGATTGAGATAATTTAACCTGTGTGGACGACTATTATTTATACACCTAATAAGATATTTTTTGTTTACCCACTTTATAACAATTTTATCGGTTAAGGATTTCACTGGAGATTAAACAAAAACTAATTTTCTATGTTTCTTTTGTTATTATTTTAGTTCCTTTGTAACATATAGTTGTATTTTGTACCTGCATTGTAAGAATTTTTTACATTTTAAATATTTAATATCAAGTTTGTACGGGCACAAAATCACTATCCTATTCATACTCCAATTATTATATTTATAATGTATTTGCATTATTTATCCATACAATAAGAGTTTCAAATATTACAACTCATACAAATTTAGATATTTATAAATGTTACACGGGGTTTAGTCTAAAAATAAAAATTCTAGTAATTTTTCTTATTTTGAACATCGTATATAAAACATAGTTGTATTATTTATTCATCTCATAAGAGCTATCTATCAATTAGACGGATGTGTATACATCAGCCTTTTTTTTTTCTTTTTTTTCTTTTTTGAGAAGCAATCTTGTTAATCTATATGACCTAGTTTTGTTTTTTGTCCGGCTTTTGTTCCCATGGGCCCGTCCGATTAGATGGAGGAGTACGTGAACTGGGCCTGCAAGTGGTAGGTCGCCCTTTATGTGGCACGTCTTTTTTCCTTGTCCTCAAAAAAAAAACGTCTTTTTTTCTTCTATGAGAATCTGATTCGGAAGTGATTTTCCCTTGAATCCACATACACACACACGTAAACTTATAGGTTTCCTAGTCCTACACGTGATTTTTTTTTTTTGAAAACAGTCCTACACGTGATTGTGCTTGCACTTTCCGTTGTAGATATATGTACGTGACAGAGTTCATCTGTCCAAAACAATGCATATATATGATATTTGTATGTAACGCTTACGTCTTTAAATCTCGTCCGTTTATCTCTAAAATTAGTGGTCAAGAGAATTTAATCTGTGTGGACGAACGTAATGGCTTGTTTGTCTCTTGTCTTAATAATATAATAGTTAGATGTTCATGAATTTTAAAAATGTTCACGAATTCAAAAAATTGTTCATGAATTCAAAAAATGTTTACAAATTTGTAAAAGTGTTCACAGCTTCAAAAATTGTTCATGATTTTTGAAAATAGTTCGCCCAAAAGAAATTGGGAGTGCCTAGAACTCATCTAGATGAGATATAATTTGGTCTCATTCATCTTCATATAATTTATTTTTGTTGTAGCCATATTTTTGTTCGCCAGCCCACTAACGCCCTTTGTAGAAATGCCCGTGTTGCCCAGTTTGACGGCCCAGTAACAAGGTTTAGAGAAATGAAGAAAAAAATTACTAGGAGTGAAGTCGAACCAGCAACTCACGAAAATGGATGGCTAGCTCTCGCCATTATTTACAAATGATAATTGTCCACTACGAAGTGCTACCCTATATTAATAGAACTGTGTAACATTTTTAAATTGTTCATTTATCAGTAAAAAAAGATTTTAGCTCATTTTTGGTGTTCTTTATACTTGGGATGCAAAAAAAATTACCAGTAATATCACCGCAAAAAGATTGAATAGTACCCCTTGCAGTTTGTATTGTTGTGTGAAAAAAAAAACTTGCAAGTGCGACCCCTTGTGAAACTTGTAATTACGATCCCTTTAAAAAATATTGTAATTGCACCCCTCCTAAATAACTTGCAGTTGCGACCCCTTTAAAAAAATGCAATTGCGCCCCTTCATGAAAAACCTGCAGTTGCGACTCTAATTGAAAATCTGCAGTTGCGACTACTCTTACAAAACTGCAATTGCGCCCATCCTTCATAATTGCAGTTGCGACCCCATGAAAAACTTGCAGTTGCGACCCAACTTGTAAACTTGCAGTTGCGACCCGACTTGAAAAATTGCAGTTGCGATCCGACTTGTAAACTTGCAGTTGCGACCCGACTTGAAAACTTGCAGTTGCGACCCCACTAGAAAGCTTGCAGTTGCAACCCCATTTCAAAACCTGCAGTTGCGATCCGACTAGAAAGCTTGCAATTGCGACCCCATTTGAAAACCTGCAATTGCGACCCGACTTGAAGGCTTGCAATTGCGACCTCATTTGAAAACATGCAGTTGCAACCCGACTAGAAAGGTTGAAGTTGTGACCCCATTTTTGAAGCCTTTCAGTTGCGACCCATTTGAAAATTTACAGTTCCAACCCGACTTGAAAGCTTATAGTTGCGACCTCATTAAAAATTTACAGTTTTGACTTGACTTAATAACTTTAGTCACACCATTGTTTTGGACTAAAAACTCGTGGAAAAAACATTTTCACCTCAAGAGGAGGCTTGGCTTTTGATGTTGATAGAATAAAAAAAGAAAAACATGACAAAAGTAAGACTAATATAAAATGACAGATTAAAAAACAAAAGTAAAAAAACTGAAAATAGGAAAAGAAAATATAGAAAATGGGAAATGGAAAAGAACAAAAGTAGTGAAAAAATAAATGTAAAATAACAAATAAAGGCTGAAAAAGGACCAAAGCAGAAAAAGGCCACATGGTCCGATACACGTAAGTATAGAAGGTGTACAGGTAAAAGGAGAAACAGGGAATTCTTTTTTTTTGTTTTTTGGAGAAACAACTATCGCTCCCTAATGAGAAAAACAGGCCACCAGCATGGTTTATAATAAACAAAACAAAAAATAAAACGGGCTGGCCGTAGACAACGTTCGCTGAGGTTGGGACACTTTTTAATCCAATATAGTTGGGCTAGTGAATAACCCTCAAAAAAAAAGTTGGGCTAGTGAATGAGACCAAACTAAATCTCAGCTAGGTGAGTTTCAGCAAAACCGAAAGAAAATTGCCCCTCACTCGACGGGTATGAGTTCTCTCGCTAACCTGTTCATTTCAAAAAAAAAATCCGCTCGGCTTTTGGGGCTACCACTCTGCTTTCTCAGATAAAAAAACATATATGGTCTTTTATAGGTTAAAAAATCCATATATTAAATAATATGAAATAATCATGAATTTTAGAAAATATGCATGGATTTCAAAAAAATCATTAAATAAACAAAAATCAGGATCCTCTCCTTCCTCCTTGGGTGCATCCTCCCCTTCTTCCTGAGGTGATGCTTTGAGCTCTATTTTTATTCGTTCGCGGGAGGTTGATCTCTGGCGTTGTGCATGTCAAGTTTTCTCCCTGCGCCTCTCTAACCTCCGTCTTCGGAGGCCCCTTCAAGGGTGCCTGTTGCTGGAGAGGGGTTGGTGGACTCGGCCCCGTTCTTAGGTCATGTGCGTTGCTCTCCCCTGTTGTTGGGAGCTTTTGGTGTTGCTGCTCCTAAGCAACTTGAGTGTTAGTTGCCGACACATATGCTTCACTGTTTGTCATGGCGTCGGCATAATCTCTACCGGCGCCATCCTTACCGCGGTGGTAGCTCCATAGCCCACGAGCCAAGAGAGATTGCTAGTGTGCGTCGCAAGCCATTGGCGGTGGCGCTGCCTAGCTGGTGGTAGCCGGAGCACCTGCTTGTCGTTGACAAGCCTCTTCCAATCAGGGATGGTGTCGAGGATGCCGCGGAAGTTGTTCTGAAGCCCGAAGCAACTTTTGCGCTCAAGACCGACACGTGGATCACCCATCAGCGGTGGGGGTGCACGTCTTCTTTCGGGATTTATTTGTAACCTTTTTTTTTCAACAAGGTTGTTTCTGTTCTTAGGGTTTGTCATGACCCTAATCTGTACTATGAGCTTAAATGATATCCAGGGAAAGTCCTCCTTTGGAAGGTTCATGTTTGCCAAGAAAAAGCAGCGTGTTTGATTCCATTTGTATCTGGCTAGTGAGCCGACGCCATGACAGGCCCGGTTACAAGGCACAACAAAGTAAGAGCATCTACAACTGGAATTGCCTAATCCGGGTCTCTATACATCCACGGACGCGCCCGCAGACAGTGACTGAGCGGGCCTCAAATTTTGCCATTTCTAATCACAAACCCTATTTTCAAAACATCAAATACATGCAAACACATGCACGTCGATCATTTTGGTCAAACATAGTTTAGTGCACACAAATATAAAATTTCAGGCCTGGCGGGGTTGGGGGTTTCCAGTGTGGATGTAATATTCGTGTTGGGCCTGCAGGATTGGGGGTTTAGTCCCACCTCGCCACGTCGTCCAAAAAGGTAAGCTTCTCTCTCACTGTGAGTAGGGACATCAATGCACCCTTTGTGAAGGATATGAACCGTCACTATGAACAGAGATTCATAGTGTCAGTTCATACCCTTCAAAAAGCGAGCATTGATGGCCCTACCTTTTTTTAAGTTAAATCTTTTTCCATTTACCCTTTGTTCTGTTTTGAATAATTTTTACTGTTGACGAGAATCCATCTGCATATGGATTTCCATAGCCATCATTCCACGATGTGGCGGGCAAGGAAGGGGGACGGATATGGGCGAATTGGCGCGGGCCCTAGTGGTCAATCTGACGTGACGGACGTGTCCGGGCGTTCCGCACCGATTTAGGCTGGATATAGAGACTGCCGGTCAGTTCGGACGTTTAGGCCAGTGGTGGGAAACCCGATTGGATGTTGTTTTTTCGTCCGGTCAGTGACCGGGCAGCCGACCTGAACGTTTGGAGCGGATATGTTGGGTTTTGGTTATAGACGCTCTAACCAGTCCACCTGCCAACCTCCCCGGAGCCAAGACGGCAACCCATCTAATCCCCCGGGTATGCACCGCCATTAGCGTCAGATCACAGCCGGAAGCACGTTGGTGCGGGACATCACGGACTCCTGTCGGATGATCACCAAGCAGCCGCAAATTAACAAAGTGGGTGAGAGCTTGCTAATCTCGTCGGCAGGGAGCGAGGCGGTCGCTAGCTAAGCTAGCTTGAAAAGCTGCTGGTTCCTTTCCGGCAGACCAAGCAAGTAGCATGTCCTTGGACACGTACGTCTCACAAGTTGGGTGGTGGATCATCCCCTTCATGGATCCTCTGGTGGATTCGCTCAACGTACTATCGCATGTGCTGGAGATGGAGACTTCAATTCAATGAGATTGACCGTGCTGCATCGCGACTTTCTAGCTACTATCTCTAGCGATTTTATGGTTCTCCTTCAGCTCTTGGCTACACTTTGGGTGGTGAATTATCCCCTTCATCGATCCTTTGAGTATACTATCTCTACCGATTGTATGGCCAGCATGTAGGTCCTTCTCTTTCAGTTCTTGGCTAACACTTTGTAATAAATTTTATGTTGTGTGCATATTAAGCAAAAACGTCTTATATTAAGTTACAAAGGAAGTAAAGTACTATTACGAAAAGTTATCCAGTCCAAACGTTTGTTGAACTTATGTAAGCACGTCGGCCATCAGGGATTGTTTAGAGGGAAATTTTATTGTGCTGACGTTTCTTGGGAGGGCATGATAAAATGAACGTTCTGTATGGTAATTTATGTTGTCGCGAGGAAAGCAAACTCCTTCAGGAAGCACGGCAAATCCTAGCAAAAAACTGAATTGGACAGATTTGCCATGCTTGCTAAAAAAATTGCCATCTGAAAACACAAATTGCCATGAAAATCGTTCATTTTGCCATGTTCTCCCAGCGAACGTTCGCTGGTTATGAAAAATCCTTGTTTATATGGCACTGCACTGCATAAGTCCCACCAATCAAAAGATGGAAAAGTTTGTGAGTGTTAATTCGGGTTTTCTCATGACTAAGCAAAACATTCACACTCAGGTCGCATCACCGCGCATCCCAAGGACCATAGGTTGCACTAATATTAAATCTATTGCGCATCATATTAACTTGCTTAAAAATAATCCGGAGAGTCATAAAAACCCACTTAATGAACCAATCAGAGAGAAAAACATATTAATCAGGAGGTTAATATTAGCACGGTTAAGCCTATCGATGGAGGTTAGTGGATATGTCCGTCCTTGAAGAGTTAAAGTTGGTCGTCATGCAATCGTGATTGTGGCTCGGGAAGCGATGGTACGCGGACTCCTCTTGCTCCTGTCGGCCTCAACCTGGACGGATCCAGAACCACACACTCCTCTTCCCCCGCGGACAGTGAAGCTTGGCCGGGAGGTAGATGGTGTCGAGCAACCAGAAGGTGGAGAGAGCAAGAGGTGGAGGGGAGCGGCGACTGGGAGGTGGAGGGGACTGGCGAGCAAGAGGTGGATCGCACGGAGGGGGTTGAGTGGCCATCGTCGCCATCTCATTCAGAACATGAAAGGGTGAGAGTGTCACGCCCCGAGACCGGGCCTAGGCGAGACAGCCGCCGCGCGCCTATAGACCAGAAGGCCTATAGTCACGCAAGGCGTGATTGAACAGGCATAAACCAGCAGTGGATCATAAAAGCTCATAAATTAACTTTACAAATTCCTTTACATTACAAATAGCTAAAATTCATTAAATTCTCTAGTCGCTTCCCACCCACTGGTCAAGCCTATTCTCGAAGGACGATGTCTTCTTCTCATTCTTACGCTAATCAGCGGCTGCATCTAAAAAAAATAGAGAAAGCAAGGATGAGTACGATAAATCATACTCAGCAAGTAGATACTTCACTATTCAACAAGAAGAATGGTATGATGGTGTAGATCAGTGGATGAACTGAATCAAAGGATAAACAAAGTAATAATCAATGAAACATATTTCAATGGAGATGTGTAAAATGAATAGCATAACCGGAAACGAACAAGACAATTATTGGCATCACATATGACCGCAAGCTTCCCAATCCAGGAGTCACAGGGGTGAAATTTCACACTTTTACGCTCTTAAGAGGGGTACTCCGACATCAACAGCCTCGACCAGAACCACACAGGATCCAGACAGTCCCATACTTGAACTGTGACCGGTACAATACGTTTGCCGTCGTGATACCAATATAGATAGATAGAATATGATATATGTGGCTGGATCAACGATAGGATCACTGGAATATCAGTCAAGACAATACGCTCATGCCTTTACATGAGTTCCTCCCAAAACACACTGATTCCATCAACGTATGGATACGAAGACAACATGTCTCTCTCAAATAGTAGAGATCGATGAAGCATTAACAAGATTAAGATGCAGCAGCACAATCAGATAATCAAAGAAGACAACAATAAAGTAGGATTAGGGAGTTAGCAAAGCAACTGCTTGCCTCATTGAGGAGAAATATTCTTTGATAATCTTTATCAGATATATTCTTCCTGATCAGTCAAATAAACGCCACACCGTAGTACATGTATATCCTACATGCTCAGCATGGTCATCTTCTGCGTCAGCTGGCCAACCCTTCTCCATGATTTTCTTCTGTGTACGCTCATCAGCACCTCTCCCCTCACTCTTCTTCTACGACTATGTTCTGCAGCATCTCCCCTCACTCTGCTCTCCAATTTCTCCTCTTTCATTCTCTTGGAGGTGTGGTCTAAAGCAGCAGCAGGTGCGCCCTGTTTATAGATTTTTTTTTGGAAATACTACTTTTTTTGAACAAATTCGGAAAATATGATGAACAAATCAGAAATAGCACACCGTCGTCCTACTGTTGGACGAAACGTGATGTGTCGTCCTAGCACTGGACGAAACCTGACGTTTCGTCCAACCGTTGGACGAAACGTGACGTGTCGTCTAGCCGTTGGACGAAACACGACTTGTCGTCCAACCGTTGGATGAAACATTTGTTTCGTTGTACCAGTGGACGAATCATCCATGCATTCGGCTACGAAACTGAAAATAGCCAGTTTCGTTTTTCTGGACAACGAAAACTCTTTTTTTTTTCCCGCCTTTTTTTCCCCGCCAATATTCTTCCCGGCATTTTCGTTGCCGCCAATATTATTCCCGCCATTTTATTTTCCGCCTTTTTCTTTACCGCCAATATTCTTTCGCGCCTTTTTTTTTGCCGCCAATATTCTTCCCACCTTTTTCTTTCCCGCCATTTTCGTTGCCGCCAATATTCTTCCCGCCTTTTTATTTTCCTCCATTTTCTTTGCCGCCAATATTCTTTCACGCCTTTTTATTTTGCCGCCAATATTCTTCCCGCCATTTTCGTTGCCGCCAATATTATTTCCGCCATTTTATTTTCCGCATTTTTCTTTGCCGCCAATATTCTTTCGCGCCATTTTCGTTGCCGCCAATATTCTTCCCGTCTTTTTCTTTCCCGCCATTTTATTTCCCGCCAATATTCATCCCGCCTTTTTCTTTCCCGCCATTTTCGTTGCCGCCAATATTCTTCCCGCCATTTTATTTCCCGCCTTTTTCTTTCCCGCCAATATTCTTCGCGCCAACTCCTTTCCCGCCATCTTCTTTCCCGCCAACCCTTTCCCGCCATCTTCATTCCCGCCATCTTCTCCTCTCAACCTATAAAACCCCCTCGACTCACTAAGGTGGGTAAGCATAGCAGTGTAGTCTCGTCAAGATGTCTGATTATCCTTTCGATCGTAGTTTTCACCCTAGTATGTCCAAATGTCTTCTGAGGTTAGCCAGCAATTTCAAGATAGACAATAGGATAGTTCCATGGGACGAACTACTCAGTAGTGACACCTTACTGAATGAGTTGGCTCACGCATTAAGTAGGTGCGGGTGGCCTGCAAGGAGCTTTGAGGAGATATGAAAAGAACTTCTCAGATTGCATGGAAGGTGGAAAAAGCAACAACATAAGAGTGAAGCATTCCTAAAGGCAGCAGCAGAACATACTTATTTATGGACCCAAGACAGCGAGGACGAAGACGATATTTTCATGCCAAGCACCAAGGGCAAGAGTACCACATCGTCGAAGGCCAAGAGTACCGCATCATCGAAGAGCAAGAGTGCCGCATCGTGGAAGGGCAAGAGTGCCGCATCGTCGAAGGGCAAGAGTGCTGCATCGACGAAGGATGACGATGATGCCTTCATGTAGTTTGTAAGCTGTATTTTTTAATTCAGCTCTACCGTTTAATTCAGATGTACTTGTATCTTAATTGTAGGAGCATTATGTTGTATCTTAATTTCCCGTTGTAGTTGTTGCACGACGTTGTAGAATTAGTTTGTAGTGTCTTTTTGTAGAAGCATTATGTTGTATCTTAATTTCCTGTTGTAGTTGTTGCACGACGTTGCAGAAATAGTTTGTACTATCAGAATTATCATATGCATTATGTGTGTCATACATAGATAATGGCTCATACATAGATAAAAGTCGGAAAAAAATATAGATAGAAATATGTCTCATACATAGATAAAAGTCGGAAACAAACATAGATAGAAATATGTCTGATGCATAGATAAAAGTCTGAAACAAACATACATAGAAATATGTCTCATGCATAGATAATAGTATCACACGTCTCTATGAGGACGCGTACGCGGTCTCCGCCGAGGACCGGAAAGCGTGAGTGGGATCTTCGGACGCACGTGACGTCGACCTCGGCCGCACAACTCCTCGTCAACCTCTGGTTGTGTCTCCTGCGTGGGAGGTGGTGGCGGAGTCTGATATGCTTGCTGAGACCAGCCGGTGTAGGCTTGCGGGTCTCCCAAGACATCTGAATGGACATCTGATGAGCGGTCAGAAAACGCGGTAGTGTGTCCCCCAGGCGAAGCCATGTACTGTCCCTCAGTAGTGTCTGTGGTATGAACGACGTCATAGTGAGTTGCATATTTATAATCAATTACTAACAAGAATGATGAATTATTACCTTGCCACATATGTTGTTGCGGCTGCCACACCTGTTGATGAAGCCAATCCTCTTCCTGTTGCGACCCCTGTTGCTGCATCATGATGAACTTCCGGGCTGGAAAGGAGGTGGTGGTCTGGGAGGAATCTGAGGCGAAACATGTGGTCGCGGATCCTGACGGTGCAAAGAGTGCCGAGGGGCCGATACCTGTGGGCGCGATTCCTAACGGCGCAAAGAGTGACGAGGGGGCGAAACATGTGGCCGTGGATCGTGAAGGTCCAATGAGTGACGCGGGGGGCGCTGTGCTGCTCGACGAGGCAGAACGTTAGACGAGCGCGTACACGAAATAGCCTGCTTGATACCTCGTAGCTTCTCTTCAAGACGCCTCAACCAGGAGACGTGCTCCTCTTGGGGAGAAGAGGCCCAGTCTCAACCCGGTGAATAAAAGTAGCAACATCCTCCTGAGCCTGCCCAGTCTCTATCCACTGTGAAAAATTCTTTATTGCCCTCCCCTTCTTTCTCTTCGTACCGGGCGGGTCAAATGTTGGCAAGTCACAAAGCTCCATTGGCTCTAGCTCTGTGTTAGTTGGTTGCTTAGCCTGTGCAGCTCTCCTTTCCTTAACATATGCCTTCGTGAACTCATCGAGCTTCTTCCACAAAAAATCATACTTCTTTTGTTGGTTTTGTGCGCACAGCTTTTTGAACATATTCATGAGGCGCTTATTCTTGAACTGGGAGTAAAAATTAGCCCCAAGATGGCGCATGCACCATCGGCTCTGCATGTCCTGTCATGGTGCTGGTTCGTTCGAACCTGACGTCTACAGTGCCCGAATGGCCGCTAGTATACCCGGATGTCATGAAGGATGCACACATTTGGCCGGTCCTTCACAATTGCAATTTTTAGCTGCCTGAAGAACCATAGCCAACTCTCCAAGTTCTCACCCTCCACGAAGGCCATAGCAAGTGGGAGGATCTGATTGTTGTCGTCCACACCTATAGCGGTGAGGATCTGACCCCTGTACTTACCAGTGAGAAACGTATCATCCACACACAACACAGGCAGGCAATGACTGAAAGCTTCGATGCATATAGCGAAAGAGAAGAACACTCGATGCAGCACCTTATAATCTGGGAATTCGGGCAGCGTAAAGTGCTGGATGTCGACATGTGTGCCAGGATTCCTCGCCTGCAATGTGTGCAGGAGACGGACAACATTATCATACGAGTCGATGAACGTCCCAAACCTCTTCTCCATCGCTCTCTGCTTGGCTCTCCAAGCCTTTCCATACGGAATTTTGTAACTATATCTGCTCTTAATTGCATTCTGAATGTGTTTCGCTTCCATGTCTTTCTTGTTCACTATCTCACTGAACATGAGTTCCGCAATGAGAGTTGAAGTAAGGTTTGGATGATCCACCAGCGGATATTTCATCACACAATTGTGGGGCACAACCTTCGTCACGACCCAAGTCACGTCCCACTTTGGAACGTGGGCGTGCACCTTCGCGGGACAACTATTCATAATACATGACAAAGTCAAGTATTTTTTTGTTGATACGTCCGTTTGAAAAATCCTTTGCGTGGACATTGCCCACTCTGTCACGGCTGCCTTCAGATTTTTCTTTGTGGCATACATACCCCCTATTTCGACTTTGCTCCGATGATACTCCCATGAAGATTCATGACCATCGTTCATGGTCATGCCGGTCGAGAGGTTCTGATTCCATGAAGCAGGAATCGGTACCTCCTCGTCGTTCTCTTCACCATCTTCTTCATTTGAGTTCTCGGAATCAAGATCCTCCGCCAATCCATCCTCGTCTTCCTCTTCCATCAGGTTCTGCATTTCCGATCCTTCCTCATCCCCATCAACCTCGCCACTATCAGGATCTCCTATGTTCTGACTACTCTCCTCTGCATCGTAGTCCCCTCCAACGTGTGACACATAATCCGATTGACCCTCGAGTTCAGTACCACCCATATGTTCTGACCCAGCTACATCCATCTCATCAATCGGCTGACTGAGCTGGCCAGGCTCGTAACCACCGCCGCCTTGTACCAGAGGATCCTCCATGGGGATGGGGAGCACTAAGGCAACGGGGTGAGTCCTCCGGCATTTGCAGGATTCTAACCAGGTCACCCACTTATGTGTCCTATCTATCGGAACCAACTCCTAGAAAATTTTTGTACGAGATTTCGTCCACACTGACTGAATACTGACGGTGCACACATTGGGATCAAGCGAGAAATTTGTTGTCAACCAGTGTTTCAACTGACTAATGTTCACTTTTTCTGGATCGGTCAGTTGCAACTCCACATATGCAAACTCAGTCAGATCAACCCCACTCTCGTTTGATCGGACATTACCAGGACCATAGTAAACAACAAATTTGACTGATTCAGACATGTCTCCTGCCATAAAAATGCATACCCATCAACCACTATGTACCACATAATTTTTTATACAATAACCGGAATGTCTGCCATATATACATGACTACCACTAAGCAAACAACCGATCAAACGAACTAAAATTTCAGACATGTCTCCTGCAATTAAATTTCATATTCCCGTCAACCACTACGTACCACATAATTTTTTTTACACTAACAGAAATGTCTACCACATATACATGATTACCACTAAGTAAATAACCGATCTAACGAACTAAACAATCGTCATTTATATTATGAACTAAACAAATTTTTTTACACTAACAAAAAAGTGAAGCTCATTAAACCTAAAATAAAAATGCACTAAACAAAAATGTGAGGTTATACCTTTGACGTGTGCTTCTCCGGCGAGCTCCTGTCCTCCGCGCTAATCCGAGCACCAACCTGCCTACGGCCAACCCGCACGAGCACGGCCACCACAGACAGCTGCCCCTGCCAAGCTCCTCCAATGGCCGCCCTGCCTCACCCCCGCCCCTGCCAAGCTCCACCACGGCCGGGACCAAGCTCCAATGGCTGCCTCCACGCCGGCCTCCCTCCTCTACCCTCTCCCCCACACGCGGCTGCCGTCTTCCCTCCTCTACCCCATTGACGGATCGGGTTACTAGTAGCCGGTTTCTAGCTTCATCTACTCGATTTAATGGCTAAATGGCCTGGAATCGAAAGAAATAGGGGAAGAAAACGAAGAACAGAGAGAGAGAGCCGAGAGAAATGGAGGCAGGAGGAAGAAGAGGGCGGCCGGCCTTATCCCGAGCAGTTTCGTCCTACCACCGGACGAAACACTTCGTTTCGTCCTACCCCCGGACGAATCAACTCGGGCCCCTCGGTGGCTGGACGAAGATGGGCCGTTCGCAGCCCACTTAAACGAAACACTCGTTTCAGCCAACTGTTAAACGAAACAGCGTTGTTTCGTCCTACCACGCAACGACACACCACGTTTCGTCCAATAGTAGGACGAAACCATCGTTTCGTCCAACAGTACAACGACGGTGTGCTATTTTTGAAATTTCTGATTTTTTTATCTTACTTTCGGAAATTGTTGAAAAAAAAGTAGTATTTCCAAAAAAATATCCTATTTATAGATGCTGATCGTCGGTTGTGCTAGCTAAAATATCTGAGCCGTGGTGACCCTTGGGGCTGTGTAGAAACGCTTGCCGACGTCTCCTCAGGTGAGCAAATGGCAACTGGCCCTTCCACGTAGTTACTCCACGTACAAAACTTTTGCTCCTAGCCATACTGGTGCTGCCAGCACATGCATGCATCTGTCCATGCAAGGAAAAGATCTGCCGACTGACATTTATACCTCAGCCAACACAACACAACTCCATCTAGTGTGAAGCCACGTTGCCACTCTCTCATGATTGCATGCACGTACTAGTCTACTAGTTAAAATAGTTCTCCTTTGTAATCTATGTGCATGTATGCATGCAAAGCTCCAACACGTCTCCAAATCCTCTCTCATGCTTACTTAGCTAACAAGCGTTCTGAACAATGCAAACTACTGCAAATGAATTGGTGTGTGGCCAGCTATTTCCCTCTAATTTCTCTTGCATAAAAATGTATTTTTCTGTTATCATTTCTTTGAGACAATGGTCTAGCATATTTTATTTACTCAAAATTTTATTTATTTAGTTTAAACTGACAATACAAATTCAATTAATACACTAAAATTTCGGGTTATTACAGAGAGAGTACGAGAGTGAGTAGGGTTAACGGGGGGGGGGGGGGGGGGGGGTGCAATGAGCTTAATTATTTATACGAGGTCCAGCAATAAGCACACTGTCAAAAGCAGTAAACCGTATGCAATGGCCCACAGTTCCGCAACACGATTCTTGGTAAAGCACATTGGTGATGGGGCACCTCATATACTTTCCGTGTACATTTGGGCCTCCGTATATGACCGTTGCTTGTCACACACCATTAGGTCGACGCATGCAATGAGAGGTCATGTTAAATATGTGCCATATTTTACGCAACTGCCTACTGTCCTAGGCTTCTAGGTGAATTAATATATGAACCACATTTTGTCATTTGGGTTTGCATGCCAACACATTGTTTGCTCTACGACAGGTTGATGTTGGCCTATAAACAAATTCATAAATTCGCTACAGTGAAAGTATCTGATTAGGGATCCTAGGCTCTATCCAAGTTCAGAGGGTAGGGTAGTACATGCTTTTGACAGCCACATGCCCAAATAATGTCCTCCACAAAAGCAAATGATATGAAGAGAAAAGGCAGACCGATCACAAAAAGATGTTCTAATGGGTCTTTATCAGGTTGATGCTCATTAATGTTTAACAGTGCTCTGGCATGTTTTCGTTTTCCAGCAATACCAAAACTGGTGAGAGATTTAAGATGATTTGATCTGTCGCCTTTGATGGTAGGAAGACAATTACCAGCAAACGCTTTCTTTTTGTAGATACGGGCAAAATGGTGGGGTAGCTTATGGTTGAAAATTTATTGCTATGTCGTGTGGAAATTTCGGTGACCTAGCTGCCTCTAGCTGCCCGTAACGTCTCTCCTGTCAAAATGGCCGGTCCTGTTCAATTCGTTAGATATTATTTTCAGGTCTTTTTTTTTGCGGGTGATTATTTTCAGGTCTTCATCACCAATGGCTCTTTTCTTCTTGTCGAAACACCCGTTGCGTCCCTTCATGCGAGAAGCACTATCGACCATCGGCGCTAGTGTGCGGAGCAAGGATCGTGGTCACAAGTGACCGTGCTGATCAAACCAGCCACTGTCAATGGTGGCGCCTGCACTTGCTGCTCGCCATCGCCAATGTCACTGTTATTCTCCTCAACTTCAGACTCGCCAAAGACTTTCATGATGTCTTCGTCCACACTCAGGCCACCACTCTCCTGTGTAATTCATACTCCCAGCAGTTACATGCAAGTACCATATTAATTTGGTAAGAGCAGTAATGGAGAGGCGTAGGTGCTTTCATGATACAGTTGTGTAGGCTGCAAAGATGGGCTCGAATGTGTCTGGTCTCTTTATTGTTATACCCTTCTCAAGTTGTTGGAGGTCGATAGGATTTCACTGGTGTGCCCCAAGTGTCTGGGGCTGGAGTAGTTATGCGTTGAGTGTGTTTATTAGGGGGTCATGTGGCTCCATAGTCCGGGAGTAGTTCGCACGAGTGAACAAGTTTGCGACGATTTTCGCCCGTTCCCGTTAATTAGTTGGACAACTCTTTTCTTCTTAGCCAATGGATGAGACAAACTTTACCTCTGTTTCAAAAAAAATAGGGACAAATGCATTTTTGCCCCTAGTTGGAACCTACCCACGGGGTTTGCCCTTACTTTTCGACTTTGCTTAGTTTTGCCCTTAGATTTGCCTCCGAGGTCGCCCGAATGCCCTTTGACCGTTTGACCAATACTTTGGAAATTCATAACAAATTCATATGAACTCAGAAAAATGCAAATAAGATATCAAAATGTTCAGATAAACATTACCTTTATGTGCATGTCATTTGCATTCAGGACAATAGTATTGCTTAAACTACCCGAGGTTATTAATGTTATTAATATTATTAAAAATAAAAAGGTATAAACAATACTTTTTCATGAATAAATTTTGAAACTTCATAACAAGTTGATATGAACTCAGAAAAATGCAAATAAGATATCAGGATGTTCAGAAAACATCACCTACATTTGCATGTAATTTTTATTCATGAAAAAGTATTGTTTATATCTTTTTATTTTTAATAATGTTAATAACATTAATAACCTCGGGTAGTTTAAACGGTACTTTTGTCCTGAATGCAAATGACATGCACATAAAGGTAATGTTTATCTGAACATTTTGATATCCTATTTGTATTTTTCTGAGTTCATATGAATTTGTTATGAATTTTCAAAGTATTGGTCAAACGGTCAAAGGGCATTCGGACGACCTCGGGGGTAAAACTAAGGGCAAAACTGAGCAGAGTCGAAAAGTAAGGGCAAACCCCGTGGGTAGGTTACAACTAGGGGCAAAAATGCAATTGTCCCCAAAAAATACTACTAATTTGGTTCGGTAGGTACTATGTTAATTATAAAAGCTATTTACCAAACTGAAACTAATGTTTCACTACCCTTGCAAAGCGACATATCAAACAGATAAAGTCACCACGTCGACAAATCGCAAAGCGCAGAAACAAACGGCAACGCCATCATGAGACGTGTCAACAAAGAGCGCCTTCCCCTGAGACTAGTCTCCGGCGGGCGACAATCGCCAACGATCAGCTAGCTATGTTCGCCTAGGTTCGACCGCCTATGCAAACCCAGAAGAGTGACGAGGCCTGTAGCTCGAACGCTCGACCGGCTAGGCCAGCCCACCAACCAGCACATTGCTTGTGCTTCACATGAGCCACACAACATGGCCGAAGCACCAACGATCGGCTAGCGAGCTATTCGAACTTGAGAGGGAGGGAGACTGGGGCTACCAGGGACCAGGACGTGCACTGCACACCTGCGCTGGCTGTACCCTCGCACTCGCCGTCGGAGGGAGGGGCCAGCCGGCCATGGGCGCGATATTCTCTGCTGCTACAGGCGGTCGGCCGACGATCCCGCTTTCCCGTTGCACGTAACGGCCAGACCGTTTTGGTTTCTCGTCCGTGGTGGTCCTCGGCTCGTGAACTCACTGCCCATGGTTTTGTCGGGTGATCAATGTCAGATTTACGTAGGGCAGCTGATAGGCGCCGGTTGACCGGCCCAAATTCGGCCGATCGCCGCGCAGCCACACGATTAGCGCATCCTTGACCGCCCGATTAGCGAGCTATCCCCCACACGCATCCCCTCCTTCCTTGCGTCAGATCCAGCGTACTCCGCGTGTTTTGATCGTCGCCCTGACCCCCTTGCGCCGCTTGCCGGCACACCGTTGCCGCCCCCCCAGCTCGCAGGCATAGCACGCCATGGCCGCTCGCTGGCTCGCAGGCGCAGCTCGCCGTGGCAGCTCACCCTGCTGGACGGTTGCAGCAAGATCTTTGCTTTGGCCAGTTCCAGCAAAATCAAAAACTATTTCCAGCAAAAAACACAAAGATTGCAGCAAAAGTCACGGTTCCAGCAAAATCGCCGCCCAGCACATCTCGCCGGTTGAAGCAAATCGCCTAGCCGGTTCCAACAAAATCAAATGCTATTTCCAGCAAAACACAAAAAGATTGCAGCAAAAAAATCACGCGATCACCGCCGTCGCCGCCCAGCACCATCTTGCGGGTTGAAACAAAAACAGTTGGTTGATTCCAACAAAATCAATGTTGTTTCCAGCAAAAAACACAAAAAAAATGTAGCAAAAAACTCACGCCCTTGTTCTTCCACCGATGGCAGCATTCCAGCCGACGGGGCATCACCACATAGCTTCGTTGGATTGTGGTTGCAGCTTCGCCAGACTATGGATCCAGCTCTGCCAAAACACGGTTGCAGCATCCAGCCAGCAGGGGCATCGCCTTGCAGCTCCACCGGGCAGGGCCGGTCCTGGTATTTTGGGGGCCCGGGGCGAAACTAAAAGCCGGGGCCCTTAATATAAACATTATAATAGTAATAGTAGTTTACGCATATAAAATGTTAGTACCAATAAACACTTCTACGCGTCCAAAAGTAGTATTCATATCAAATGATTTATACATATTACCTTACAATTTTCTTCACATTCCTCACTGCAAAGTCACTTATGAGAGGGTCCATGTCAATCTCATCAAATAATTTCTTCTCGGTGCATGATATTACCAATCCATTTAATCTCTCTTGAGTCATTGTTGATCTTCAATAGTTCTTCAATAATTTCAACTTTGAAAAGCTTCGTCCAATCGATCCGACGGTCACATGCACAGTAAATAAGATGCAATAAGCAATGGAGTCATTAGGATAACAATCGACCTCTCTCACATCGAAAATCTCAATAGCAGACATTACGCCATATGACTAAGGGAATTTGATAATTTTCAGTTCAGAAATATAAGATCATATACCTCAACATAAGAAATAATCTCTTGCTTTAATATCAGGATTGCCCCAATTTCTTGGATTATAAATATCAAAGTAAAAGGTAGATGTTCATCAACACTAGGAGACTGTACATGTGCATCCAATGAATTAGTCACGTTCTGAGAGCCACTTACATTGTCATCAGTGATGTTGGTGTGACATTTTCTTCGTTCTTCTCAGATTCAGAATTCCCATTAGCTGGTTGTTCTTCCTTCAGACAACTATCGCCAACTCATCATCTCGGCTCATCAACGCATCAGTATTACTCTTAATTTTTTTTTTGGCAATAGCTCCTCTTTCTGCAATTCTATGAAGACAACCACACGTTGATTCCCTTTTTCTTTTGGCTACAAGATGCATACTTTTTGGACATGATAACACATTAATGGAAATAAAAAAATACATCATATTACGGCTGAATCGGTGCAAGAAGAAAATAAATTACTTAATCTGCAGGGAATAGTAATTTCATATACATCATATACCTCGGATTGGTCGGATCGACGCCGCGATTGGATGCTCAGCGATCACACGATGTGGATGAATATCACGAGGCGGGAGGGCGAGAGGCGAACGGCGGTGCGCCAGCACTAGAGGCTGGAGATTGGATACCGGACACCAGAGCCGCTGGGAGATGCCCTGCTGCGCCACGACGATTGGGAGTTTGGGCATCACGGCTCACGGGAATGTCGCGCGATCAGAGGAAAACTGCGTGCGTACGCTAAGGCTACATGCGTCCTTCCTCCGTTCCTCGGGCCTATACTTGGGAGCTGATCAGCCGGGCCTTTACTAGAAGCTAGCTATGGCCTTATGGGCCAACCTACGTATTTGCAACCTGGGAGGGGGCCCCTAGATTATGGGGGCCCGGGGCGGCCGCCCCCCCTGCCCCCCCTCAGGGCCGGCCCTGCCACCGGGCCATGGTTCCAGCACAGCCGGACAGTGCTTCCAGCTTTTTTGGCTGCGGTTGTAGCACCCCCCTCGCCAACATGTAGGAGCCTCACAGCTCGCCAGACCTCGATTCCAGATTTCCCCGGCCACGGTTGCAGCACCATCGCACCCATCACCGTCGGCGGCCGCATCGCTTGCATTCGTCGGCCATGGCGTTGCTCGTGCTCACCATGCGCCGTCGTCCAGTGCCTAGGCAGCAGCACCCTCGTCATCTGCTCACGGCGCACGCCCTGTCGTCGCCCTACAACATCTCGCCCTCCTCTTGCCATGGATAAAAAGCTCGTCAGAAGGAGCACAACGGCGCGGTGGTGGGGGGTCGGGATGAGCAGAAAGAGGAAATTAGGAGGAGGAAGGGAGAGAGGAGGAAGAGATAAGGTGGGGATAGATTGTGTGTGGGTCCCGCGATGCATGTGTCCTCTTTCCTGTCGTTTGTGTCACAAGCGAGCTGGGTCTGGTAGTTTCCTGAGCGAGCGAGGCGCGACCGGCCCAAGCTTTGGCCGGTCCGCCGATTATAAACGTTTCCCTTTACGTAGGGGTGATATCTCGGAAGTTCGCAGGGGCATGCACGCGTCCGGGTACGCACCTGTCAAGCCATGCCCGGCCACTCGATTGCCTCGCGATTCGTGAAGTAGTTGGATCCCGAACGAGTGAAGTTTTAAGTTTCAATCGTTGAAACTTACGATTTTTTCTCGCTCACTCTTACCAAGTTTCATAGATAAAAAATTTAGACATTTTTTTGTCGGTGCACAAACATCATGATTTTAATCACGGTCGGATGTACTAAGTTTCAAGAGTTGAAACTTAACATTTATGTTCAAAATTCATCAAAACATATTTAAAATGGATCTTATCTGAAAGCCTTCATCATGAGAAACGCGAATATGAAAACAAAACTAAATTTGGACTTTTCTTTCAAAAGATATAAAAGTTTGAAAATTGAAAGCCATAAATAAAAGCACGGACTCGGTGCCCTGAGACTTGTGTGCCACAAATCCGCTTCCGGTGATATCTCCTGAGTTATAGACTTAAAATCTTGTGCGAGGCGAAGCTCTTGCGACTAGGGTTAGCCGGTCCGCTGCCGGCCACCATCTTGGCGGCGGCACAGTTGCCGGCGTTCCTTGTCCCGGGAAGGTGCCCGTCAGGTGCCGTCGATGGTATTCTTCTCTCTACTGCGAGATCCTAGCCTTCAAGGTTCCAGGCCAACAATAGATTTATTTTTCTATGTTCCATCGGCTTGATCGGAGGAACATGTCGTGCAAGGTCTGATGCTACGTTGGATAGTTTTTCTCTGATCCATCACAGAGTGGATGTGGTGAAGTTGGGAGGTGATGTGGTAAAAAAAATGTTGGTGGATTGTTCTAGTTTCCGAATGTTTGTACGTTTGGGAAAGAAGCAATGAAACTCTTGGCTTGGAACTGTTGGGGTCTTGGGAATGCCCCGGTGGTTCGTGCTTTGTTGGACGTCCAACGAAGATGTAATCCCGACTTTATGTTTTTGTCGGAGACTCACCTCGATAGCTACCCGGCTCAATGTTTAAGGAGGAAATCAAAGATGGATCATAAGTTTGTGTGCCCGAGTAATGGTAGAAAAGGAGGCTTGTTACTTTTTTGGAAAAAGCGATGTAAAAGTTCAACGATTAGCTCTTGATCATATGTTAATTGATGTTCAAATTGAGGAAAAGAATAATATTGTTTGGCGCTTGACAGGGATGTACGGGGAATTTCGTTGGGAGAACAAGCACCTGACATGGAACCGTATGAGACAACACACTAAAGTCTTGATCTCCCACGGATTTTGTTAGGTGATCTTAATAAAATACAATTCTTGTACGAGAAAGGAGGGGGGAATCCACGTCCATCTCAGTATATGCAAGCCTTCCAGGGCGCTATCGATGATTGCAAGCTGCACGACTTGGGGTTTATTGAGAACTGTAGGATCGAAAGTAGGTCTAGAGGGGGGTGATTAGACTACTTGACAAATAAAAACCTAACATTTTCCCAATTTTAGTTGTAGGCAAGTTATAGCAACAATCACAAGTAAAGCATCAATCTACACATGCAAGTCTAGAGTAGTAGGCAGCGGAAAGTAAAGACTTTCCATATGAACGTAAATGAGGGGATGGGAGATATCAAACGCAATGAAGACACGGTGATTTTTGGCGTGGTTCGATTGGTGGTGCTATCGTACATCCACGTTGATGGAGACTTCAACCCACTGAGGGTAACGGCTGCGCAAGTCCACGAAGAAGCAACCTTGTCTATTCCATCATGGCTTACGCCCACGAAGGACTAGCCTCACTTGGAGTAGATTTTCACGAAGTAGGCGATCTCCTTGCCCTTACAAACTCCTTGGTTCAACTCCACAGGCTTGGAGGCTTCCAGGTGACACCTAATCAATCTAGGAGACACCACTCTCCAAAAGGTAATACATGTTGTTGTTGATGATGAACTCCTTACTCTTGTGCTCCAAAAGATAGTCTCCTCAACACTCAATCACTCTCTCACATATTTGGTATGGTGGTGGGAGAAGGATTGGAGTGGAAAGCAACTTGAGGGGGCTAGAAATCAAGGATCAAATGGTTGGAGTGGAATGCCTTGATCTCAACAGAAGTGTAGGTGGTTCTCTCTCAAAAAATGTATATGGGAAATGTAGTTTTGTTCTGTTTGCTTGATACGTCTCTGTCGTATCTATAATTTTTGATTGTTTCATGCCAATATTCTACAACTTTCATATACTTTTGGCAACATTTTATATTATTTTTTGGGACTAACATAGTACAACTTTCATATACTTTTGGCAACATTTTATATTATTTTTTGGGACTAACATATTGATCCAGTGCCCAGTGCCAGTTCCTGTTTGTTGCATGTTTTAAGTTTCGCAGAAAATCCATATCAAACGAAGTCCAAACGCGATAAAAATTTACAGAGATTTATTTTGGAATATATGTGATTTTTGGGAAGAATAATCAACGCGAGACGATGACCGAGGGGGCCACAAGCCCAGAGGGCGCGCCCCCCTACCCAGGGCGCGCCTGGCAGGCTTGTGGGTTCCCTGTAGGTCGGTTGGAGGTATCCTTTGGCCACAAAGAAGCTAATATCCGGATAAAAATCCCCTCAAAATTTCAGCCCAAGCGGAGTTACGGATCTCCGGGAATATAAGAAACGGTTTTCGGCCAGAAAACAGGAACGCGAAATATAAGAGAATAGAGAGAGAGATCCAATCTCGGAGGGGCTCCTCCCCTCCGGGAGCCATGGACCAGAGGGGGAACTCTCCTCCCATCTAGGAGGGAGGCCAAGGAAGAAGAAGAAGGAGGGGGCTCTCTCCCCCTCTCTCCCGGTGGCGCCAGAACACCGCCGGGGCAATCATCGTGACGGCGATCTACACCAACAACTTCGCCGCCGTCAACACCAACTCTCTCCCCCTCTATGCAGCGGTGTAACACCTCTTCTCCCCGCTATAATCTCTACTTAAACATGGTGCTTAATGCTACATATTATTATCCAATGATGTGTTGCCATCCTATGATGTTTGAGTAGATTCGTTTTGTCCTATGGGTTGATTGATGATCATGATTGGTTTGAGTTGTATGTTTTATTTTGGTGCTGTCCTATGGTGCCCTCCGTGTCGCGCAAGCATGAGGGATTCCCGTTGTAGGGTTTGCAATATGTTCATAATTCGCTTATAGTGGGTGGCGAGAGTGACAGAAGCTTATATCCGAGTAAGGGGGTTGTTGCGTATGGGAGTAAAGAGGACTTGTTACTTAATGCTATGGTTGGGTTTTACCTTAATGATCTTTGGTAGTTGCGGATGCTTGCTAGAGTTCCAATCATAAGTGCATATGATCCAAGTACGGAAAGTATGTTAGCTCATGCCTCTCCCTCATATAAAATTTCAATAATGATTACCGGTCTAGTTATCGATTGCCTAGGGACAAATCTTTTTCTTGTGTTACAAAAACTTTCTACTAAACAACTAACTTTTATTATCTTGCAATTTACTCGTAGTTTTATTCTTGCCAAGTACTTCTAGTTTTATCCTCGCAAACTTATGCTTACACCTACAAAGTAGTTTTATTCTTGTTCTAGGTAAAACAAACGTTAAGTGTGCGTAGAGTTGTATCGGTGGTCGATAGAACTTGAAGGAAAAATTGATTCTACCTTTAGCTCCTCATTGGGTTCGACACTCTTATTTATCGAGAAAGGCTACAACTGATCCCCTATACTTGTGGGTTATCATTGCTCTCTCTGAGAGTAGGTGGTGTGGGTGGGGTATTTATAGCCATCACCAAAGATCTAGCCGTTACAAACTTTATGCATAACTCGGTGACACCAAAAGTAAATCTTGGTGGGACCGACCTGTGCAAAAGATTCGAACGTTTGACGTTTCAGTGAGACCGGATGAATCCACTCAGTGGCTCCGATTTGTGATGACCTAAGCAGTTACCTTATCTCGGTAGTTCCGATTGGTTCAACTCGATGATTCTGAAATGAACACAATGGATTACAGAAACTTGGTCACTGCACTTCGGTGGGACCGAATGTCATCTCGGTGGAACCGAGTTTCTAGGGTTTGGCATATGGCACTATCTGGTGTATCTCGGTGGGTCCGGATAGGGGCATTTCAGTGGACCGAGATTAGACTTAGGGTTTTGGACAGATTGGAATGTGGGAAAGTGGTTGAGGGTTTTGGAGCAATATCTTCAGGCATGATGAGTTATATTTTTACACTCATTCACCTTTTGTTTAAACCGAGATATTCACTCCGATATTGCTACTAATGACTAATGAATGCAAAGGATTCCACAGATCCTCTCTTTGATGTGTTTCCATGGGAAATGGGCTAAAAAGGGAAGAAATCACGTGTGAACATGGAAAGGAGTGGAAAAGGAGATAGAAGAAATCATCAGGAGACGCACCAGAGGAGACAACACAAAAGACGACGTTCCATACGACCGCAAGCACTCATATGAGCGGTCGTATGGCGTGAATTCCGAGGCTCCTCGTCCACCTGAACAACTTTTATAAAGGGGACCACGTCAAAATGTCAACAAAATATCCGCGAGCGAAGCCAGAACAGAGCCATCTTCATCCCCTTCCATCAACCCTAGCCGCCGCCATTTCCATCTCCATAGCCGCCATCACCACCATAGTGCTTCCTCTCTAGTTCATACTTGTAATCATGCATCGCACAAGGCATCCATTGTAAGACATATTATCAATCAGTCGATCTTCAAGATGTGTTCTTCATGCGATCTGATCTCCATGTGTGATTAGTTCGGTAAGGTATGGGTTGAGGCATAGGCCTTGCAATCCGTTGTATTTGTTGCGGGGATCAATGGAAGTGTGCTTTGAATTAACGTCCCGTATGTGTGAAATAAAATTGATCTGTAGATGTCTCTTGTCTCGTCCGCGATCTTCATCCCTGCAGGTACCCAGGATCATGGAGATCGAGTCACGGAGAGGCTAAGGGAAGGGAGAACATGAAGTGTTATTCTGAGCACCAGTGACAGAAGGGTTTAGTAAGGTAACACGGATCCAATCCTTGGGGATTCATGAGGTGTAGTCATTAAACGCCCAAAGCTCTTGTCTGATTATTATAATCATAATTATCGAGGGTTTACAGTAAGTTACCAGCTAAGTGATACGTCTCCAACGTATCTATAATTTTTTATTGTTCCATGCTGTTATATTATCAATCTTGGATGTTTTATATGCATTTACAACAATTTTATATCATTTTTGGAGACTAACCTATTAACCTAGTGCCCAGTGCCAGTTGCTATTTTCTGCCCTGTTTTTGTTTTATAGAATATCAATATCAAACGAAGTCCAAATGCCACGAGACTTTTTGGAGATTTTTTTCTGGACATATACAACACTAGAAGCTTTGGGAGAGGGCCAGAAGATCCAGGAGGTGGCCACGAGCCACCAGGGCACGCCTGGGGGGGGGGGCAGGCGGGCCCTGGTGCCTCGTGGGCCCCCCTTTGCTCCGTTTGACCTAATTCCTCCACTATAAATTCAGAAAAAATTAGAAACCCTCATGGGAGTCCACGAAATACTTTTTCCGCCGCCGCAAATTTCTGTTCTCGAGAGATCCCATCTGGAGGCCTTCTCCGGTACTCCGCCGGAGGGGGAATCGATCACGGAGGGGCTCGACATCAACCTTGCTGCCTCTCCGATGATGTGTGAGTAGTTTACCACAGACCTTTGGGTCCATAGGCAGTAGCTAGATGGCTTCTTCTCTCTTTTTGATCTTCAATACAATGTTCTCCTCGATGTTCTTGGAGTTCTATCCGATGTAATCACTTTTTGCGGTGTGTTTGTTGGGATCCGATGAATTGTGAGTTTATGATCAGATTATCCATGAATATTATTTGAGTTTTCTCTGAACTCTTTTATGCATGATTATTATAGCCTCGTATTTCTTCTTCGATCTATTGATTTGGTTTGGTCAACTAGATTGATTTATCTTGCCATGGGAAGAGGTGCTTTGTAATGGGTTCGATCTTGCGGTGCTCAATCCTAGTGACATAAAGGGACATGACATGTATGTATCATTGCTATTAAGGGTAAAAAGATGGGGTTTATTCATACGTGAGTTTATCTTGTCTACATCATGTCATCGTTCTTAAGGCGTTACTCCGTTCTTTATGGACTTAATACACTAGATGCATGTTGGATAGCGGTCGATGTGTGGAGTAATAGTAGTAGATGCAGGCAGGAGTCGGTCTACTTGTCTCAGACGTGATGCCTATATACATGATCATTGCCTTGGATATCCTCATGATCATTTGCTTTTCTTTCAATTGCCCAACAGTAATTTGTCTACCCACCGTATGCTATTTTCTTGAGAGAAGCCTCTGGTGAAAACTATGGCCCCCGGGTATATCTAAATCATATTAGTAAAACCCTAAAAATATTTTTGCCATTTTCTTTTATTTATTTTATTTTATATTTTTATTTCAATCTATCTATCTATCACATACAATTTAATCTTGCAATTGACCGCCGAGGGATTGACAACCCGTCGTTTGCGTTGGGTGCAAGGATTTGTTGTTTGTGTGCAGGTGCTGCTAACAAGGTGTTGCGTGATTCTCCTACTGGTTCGATAACCTTGGTTTAATAACTGAGGGAAATACTTATCTCTACTGTGCTGCATCATCCCTTCCTCTTCGGAGATAATACCAACACAAGCTACAAGTAGCAGGAAGAATTTCTGGCGCCGTTGCCAGGGAGACATCATCAACATCTATCAAGTACCTTTGCATAAACTCTCATCTCCTTGCATTTACTTTATTTGCCTCTCGTTTTCATCGCCCCCACTTCTAAAATGTTTTTACAAAAATACAAAAATATTTTCCGTTTGCCTTTTTGCTCGTTTGCTATCTTTGCTTGTGTGCCATGTGCCTTCTATTTGCTTGCATCTCGGCTTGCTAGAAATCTATTGATATGGATCCTCATCCACTTGCTAATCTTTTCAAAATATCCAATTATGATGAACCAATTGCTAGTGAGTTGAGTGCAATTGATTATCTCTATGAAGTTTTGCTTGAAAATCATGAACCGGAAAATTATGATGAAGTGTTGAAAGAAGAAATTTATAAAGTGATTCATGATAGCTCCTTCAATGAAAAGCATGATTGCAATAATGTTATTATAAATTCTATTAATGTCAATTATGCTAATAATATGCAAAACTATGAGCTTGGGGATGACAATTTTGTAGGAGATATGCCCTAGAGGCAATAATAAATGTTATTGTTTATCTCCATGATCATAATTATGTTTATGTTCCATGCTATAACTGCTATGGTTCTCGAGTCTGCAATAACCACGAGGCTCGGAGGAAGACTCATATGCACGTGTGGAATTATAAACGGTAAAATGTATTCCTAGTCATGCCTCTAAGACTAGCTCAAGTGTTGCATGATGGTCCTGTTTTCCTGATCATGGGCATGTCTATGCCGACAACTTTGAGGGCACAATGTTAGGAGAACACTTGTGTTGAATCGACCCGGATTGGTGTTATGCTATGAGATACATTTGTCACAAGTTAATGGTTAATAACACAGAGGAAGTTAACGTTTGCATAATTCCATAGACCATGAGAGTATCGAGTTTCTTCATGCTTGCTTCATGAACTTTGGGGTTTGTTAAACGTCATCCGTAAATGGGTGGCTATTACGGCGGCTTACGGGTTCATGGAAAAGTATGTCAAGTAACTTGATAGCTCAAGATTGGGATTTTCTCCTCCGACGATGGAGAGATATCTCTGGGCCCTCTCGGTGTTGCGGTATCCACCATCGTCTGGCCAGACACATTGTGATTTGATCACAGGGATGCCAGAACACGAAAACGAGAAAAGAGAACAAAACCGGTAACGAGGTAACTGGCATTGTGGACAAGTGTTGATCCACGGGGATGCCGATGATTCTCACCTCGGGTATTTGTAACATATCGCGAAGCAACAGGAATAGCACACGGCAACTGGAGGTTCACTCGAATATTCATTCGTGTGGGTATAGGGGTCAATATGGGTGTCCACGGCTCCGATGTTGATCATTGATCGGAAAGAGTTCCGGTCATGTCTATGCTTCACCGAACCTATAGGGTCACACACTTAAGGGTCATCTATCTGCTGAATACTAGATAGGGAGTCTGAGAGAAAGTCACCGGAAAAGTTTCGAAGACAACGGAAACATTCCGGAGAGAACACCGGAATAGTTTCGGTAAAACTAAAAAGTTGTTTCAGGGTATTCCATTAAGTCATATTGGTTTCGGCACTCGCCTGAAAATTCTTGGAGGGTGCCAGAATTGTTCTGGTAACTTCTGGAATTTTTCCGGAGAGAAAAACTGGAAATGTTCTGGAGCAGCCGGAACCGCTGTGGTAGCTTTTCGCTAAAGAAAAAAATTGTTCCGGAATTGTTTCGGAATGCATTCAAAATTGTTTTAGTGGGTACTGGAATTATTCTAGGCACACAGAAATAATTTGGGATTTATCGGACGCAGAAAAATGTCTTCATGAATAGTGAAAGTGCTTTTTGGTTCAATTTTTGGATAGCCACCTTTGTGGACTTGAGTCAAAGTTCTAGAAGGAGGTGGCTTGCAAGGGAAGGAACCCCATTTGGGGGGGCCCCCAAGGGGTGGCCGGCCAAGGGTGGTGGAGCTCCTTGGAGCTCCACATGGCCTCTCATCATGCCCTAAATGCCCACCATTTGTGACCTAATGGATGGGGGTTTTGGTATTTTTGAGGCAGCCCTACCCCTTGGCTTTCCTATAAATAGACGTGGAGAGGAGCTCTCCACACTCATCCCTTGCTCTCATACACATGCCATGCTTTGTCTGGCTCTCTCTCTCCCTCCCATGAAAAGAGTTTTGTAGAGCCGAAAGGCTGTCTGGGTTCCGGTGGGAACTAGTTCTGGACGGCGAAGCCCTGCCGGATAGATGACACCATATGTGTGCAACTCTGCAGAGAGATCGTAGTTTCGGTCTTAGTTCGAGAGTGCCTCCCGAAGGGCTGTCCGAGTGACCGTCCGAGTTTCGAGGGTCCTCCCGAAGGGCTGTCCGAGTGACCGTCCGAGTTTCGAAGGTCCTCCCGGAGGGCTGTCCATGGCACCGTCCGAGGGACTGTCCGACCGCCTCCCGGAGGACTGTCCGAGGGGCAGACGAGGGAGTACATCCTCGCGGTTGGGAGGTTGTAAATCCTAGCTACGGGGATCTACACCGCCGATCGTCATCGACTCTACTTTCGCTGCGCTACGAGTCGGTAACGAAAAGATCAAACCTTGTATGCAGTCTCCATAGTGGTCCTGGGCTGGTGCGTAGGTCGGGAAATTTTTGTTTTCTGCTGTGTTCCCCTACAGTGGCATCATGAGCCAGGCTATGCGTAGATGCAGGTTACGATCTAGAATACATAGAGATGTATGGGTGTTGCACAATATAATTTGTAGTAGATGAGTTCTACTGCTGATAAATTTGTGCGGGTAGCAGATGAAATCTGTTACCCGATGTTCTTGTTGCTTCCCTGGAATTTGCATATTTCTGATCTTGATAACAGCATGGTGGATTTTCAAAGTTCTGGCAATCCGCGATCCTGATTGATCAACGAAGTGCTAACAGTTCGTTGAATTCCACCATAGTTAAAAAGAAAGATGAAATTTCGCAGACAAAAGGGCAATGCAGATATGATCTGCACGGGGGTCGTGCGTATGACGAAGTTCAGTATGGGGCTCAAGATTTTATTATCTCGTGTTTCATACACCCCGCAAAGTTAATCTAGCGACTTGAATAATCATACTTGATGATGGACGTTGGTAGCTTCGGTTTGCTTCAAAACCTTAGAAGCCACGTAAAATGAAATTTTGTATGAACCGATTAGAGGCGTCTAACTTGGCTTTGCAGGATGTGCATGTGATGTGGTATAGCAGTGCTCATAATAATTTGATTATGTATGAGATGACTATAAAATGTAAAATTAACATGACCTGCGTGTCATGATTCGGCATGATGGCTGGAGCCATATGATTGTCACTTTAATGACCTGCGTGTCAACCTTAAGTAATGCACTTATTTTATTAGCTATAGAGATAGCAATATTATCTGGTGCATCGACAAGGTGGTGGAAAACTTCGCGAAGGTGAACACGGACGCAAATGCCGAAGACGAAGAAATTAAAGACTTCTCCGTCAGAAAGGGCTATACCATATCATGCTATTATGAATTGCCTGAGATGTTTATCCCTTATGATGCACCCTTCTTGATTGCATGGTAGTCGCTTTTATTAGGGTGATCTCTCACTTAAAATATCAAAGTAGTTAGGGTTCACCAAGTGTAGCACCGTCTGAAATTAGTATCTTTTCGGGGTGCGCCATGTACACATGAGCATGAACGAATCGAGAGGAATGAGGCGGGTGAGGTCAGACCTCGCAGCAAGATCACTTGGTTGTCTTTGACGTTCAGGCAGGAGAGTCCTGAGCTCGGAACACGCCCATCGAAAGATGAACAAGAATCACATAGAGATGTGATCGGCAAGTTGGCCTACCGATTGAAATTCTTGTCATTAGTGATGAACCCGTCAATGACGTCGAATTGAAATACGGATCTTGTATCACTCGCAATCAATTTTGAGAGATATTGATTTGAGTGGGAGCGCACTATAGAATTAACTTGTTTAATTCTCGCTGCAATTAATTATGAACTTTGTCTAAGTGAAATTTGCATAATAGTTGAAAAATGGCTCGCGTTTCCACCTTCCCTGTTAAAATTGAATAGCTGTTAAATATCTGGTTAAAACTTTACGGTTGGTAACGTAATGTGAGGATTGTCCTCAAAAGTGCCGAGAAGGACTTTGTCCTATCGCATGCTTTTGGTATTCTCCCGCTAATGTTATGGATAATGTGACTCTCGTCCTTCGATCCAAAAGCTAGAATTCCGTTACGGTCAAGTGTAATATGTTTGCTTCCATGAGACCCGAACTTCAAAAGTTTGGGATAGCTATGTGATATTCATGGAACTGAAAATCATTTTTCAGACACAAACAAAGGCTAAAAGATATGTGATATCCAAAGCAATGTTTGTTTTGCAAACTGTTAGTAAAAGTGCTTACTATGCATTTGACTAATAACAGAGGGATCCAGTAGAACACTTGTCATATGATGATGGTGAATAAAACAACACCTTAAAGAGAAAGGAAATGTCCAAAGGGTTTTAGTGTGACTTACACACCTAGGAAGTCCGAGGCTAACGCCACTCTTAAGTTGAGTGCTTCTTCTGAGAGTAGGAGAAATACTGAAAGTTAAACTGTTAAAAGTATAAAGGCAAAAAGAGAGAAGACTGGAATGTCCAGCTCATGTATGAAAGTCATACAAGTTATTGATGTATAGAAGGCTGGTCAAAGAAATAGTTCTTGAGAATTGTGATTAAATTGTTAGTCACTAATTCTTGGGTATTGTGAGTTGATCACAAAGATACCCGCTCGATTGCATTCTGCCGCGACTCGATGCAAGAACTACTACGGCCTAAAAGACTGACCGGAGTGAGGTTCAGATACGCGCTGGGAACATAGTAAATGTTACTATACATTCCATCGGTGTATTACCTATGTATTTATTTTCATAATTCATTTAGAGTTTTACACACTCTAGCCCATTGCATAAGGTATCTTGCAAGAAGGTTGTTCATAAGAGAACTTTTAATGTTCGATGTTATGAATAACCTAAGGGCCATACTTTCATTATGAATGACATGTATGTTATGAATATTGATAATAATACATTACCTCTGTATTTACTTTCATAATTCATTTTAGAGTTTTACACACTCTAGCCCATTGCATAATGTTTGTTGCAAAAGGGTTGTTCATAAAAGAACAATTGTTGTTCAGTGTCATGAATAACATAAGGGCCATGCTTCCATCGTGGATGGGATGTATGTTATGAATATTGATGGTAATATGATACATCCATAACACTAACGCTAAATGTCGCAAGACTAAAAGAATACCACACATGTGTGGCACTGCATTTGGTCACATTGGAGAAACCCACATGGAGAAATTCCATAATGATGGATTTTGAAGTCGTTTGATTATGAATCATCTGACACTTGCAACTTTCCTCCAAAAAGTGAAGTGACTGAAATACCGTTCACAGGCCATAAGGAACGAGCAACGAACTTATTGGTGATCATACATTTGGATGTATGTAGTCCGATAAATGTTGTTGCTAGCAGTGGATTTATCTATCTTCAGAAATGACTCAAGTAGATATATGGATATTTACTTGATGATACGTAAGTCTGGATCTTTTGAAATCATTCATAAGGTTTTCAATATGAAGTAGAAATTATTGTAACAAGAAAATTATGTTTCTGCAATTCGATTGCGGAAAGGAATATTTGAGTTACAAGTTTAGCGAATGTCTGATGAGTTGTGAAAAGAGTTTAATAACTTACACCTCACGGAGCACCACTGTGAGTGGAATATCCGTGAAGATGTAATCAAACCATTTATGACATGGTAAGATCAAAGATGACATAAATCAATTTGCCATTATCCCTTTTAAAAGTAATGCTTTAGAGACTGCGGCTTTTACACTGAAAAGAGCACCATCAGATCTGTTGAAATGACTCCATGGTATGGTACACCCAACCATGCTATGTCTCTTCTTAACATTTGGAATATGGGGCTTGTGTAAAATATTTACAAACCTATTCCAAATCATACAAGTGCTACTTTGTAGGTTATCCCAAGTTATTGGGAATTCCTCCACCACTATACCGAGGCAAAAAGGTTTTGCCACAAAGAACGGTATGCTTTTGAAGAAAATGGTTCTTGCAAAAAGGTGAGTGGGAGGACAGTGCGACTCGACGAGATAACAGTATCTTCGTCATCAAATCAAAGGAAAGAAACCTTGGAAGTAATTCCAGAGTTTCCTACTGCGACTGATACGGAAGCCTCTACATGAGATGTATGGACTTCGGTCGAACTTGCAACTGAACCACGTAGGCAAAACTCGTGCAAACATCTCAGGTGTGCAAGCAAGATATTGTTGTCAGACAACAGTATGCCTACGATACACAAGGAAGCGTTGATGGGCCCTGACTCCGGAATTGGCTAAATGCCAATATAATCCGAGATAGTTTCCATAAATGATTCAAGATTATATCTTGATAAACCCTTCAGAAGACTTAGAGTCTCACGAACATTAATGGAACTATAAACTGATGTGGATAAAATGTTTTATCCATAAAGCTTGACTTGTTGCAATAACAAGTTCAAGGAGTTGACTACGATGAGGTTGTCTCACCGTAGCGATGCTTAAAGTCAGATCGGGTTAAACTAGCAATCAATACATATTTCAATCTTGAGATATAATACCTAGATGCCAAAACGATTTCCATGTGATGGAAATGCAACCTAGGACTTGCATGTGATACAGTCCAAGGTATTTTGTCAATCCAGAGGATGCTAGTAAGTATGCAAACTTCAGAGTTCCAGCAATGGACAGAAGAGAGCAAAATGGAGTTGGAATCTTTGTTTTTGATGAAATAGTCAAAAGAGTTTGATTTCATCAATGGATAACGAAGATGCTTGTGGTTACAAGAAAGTAAGTGGGAGCATGATAATATTTCTAAAAACCTTGTGTGCTTGACACATTGTTGATTGGAAATAATATAAATTTCTTGACACGAATTAGGACTTCATTGAAAATAGTTTTCGATGAAGTGCTTGGTCTAAATAGCCTTGACATTAGGCATATTTATCTACGAGATAGAATTGCCTAATAGGCTAAAGCCAAAAATACATATTGACAAGATGCTAAAACAGTTTAGCATAAGAGCGCCAAGGAGTGATTCTTGCCGAAGTCACATGGAAAGAGTTTTGCAAGACTCGGTGTCCCAAAACACTGATGAGGAAAATACATGATGGATTTTCCACACACCTTTGTGTTTGGATTAATCATGTATTCCATGGTATGTAAAACAACCAGATATGTCCGATACTCCCAAGCAGTTGCGAGTATAGATACCAAAGTGATCAAAGTACTGATCATGGGACAACAGTGGAAATTTTTTTCTCGCAAGCAGAGATTATGAAGTGTTCTTTGTAAGTAATTACATCGATACAGTCTTCATCAATGCTCCATGCGATTTTTGATTTAAGTTAAAGGGTTTTGTGTAATACACGAAATGGTGGCACGGTGTTTGGAAATCGTTCCAAACAGGTTACTGTGGCGAATTCTATTACAAAGGCTAAGTATGTTGCCGCTTTCAAAGCGACATAGAAGATGTTGAATCGTACAGTTCATTCATGAACTTAGTATGATTCCAAGATGGCTTTGGTCAATGGAACACTATTGAAGATAGTTGCTCCATAGCTCAGTCTGAGGAATCAAGGTTTGACCAGTGATTCACATATATACGAAGCCAAGTCCACACAAAATATGAATTTTGTGAAAGCGTGAAAACGCGAGGATATGCAAAGATACACACGGAACTGAAGTTGTCAGATCCATTGGACATCAGACTATACCACAAGCGAAGCATGTTTTACACCGGTATGCCATAGGTGTAAAGTGCATCAGCATTGACTAGATTATTGACTCTAGTGCAAGTGGGAGTCTGTAGGAGATATGCCCTAGAGGCAATAATAAATGTTATTGTTTATCTCCATGATCATAATTATGTTTATGTTCCATGCTATAACTGCTATGGTTCTCGAGTCTGCAATAACCACGAGGCTCGGAGGAAGACTCATATGCATGTGTGGAATAATAAACGGTAAAATGTATTCCTAGTCATGCCTATAAGACTAGCTCAAGTGTTGCATGATGGTCCTGTTTTCCTGATCATGGGCATGTCTATGCCGGCAACTTTGAGGGCACAATGTTAGGAGAACACTTGTGTTGAATCGACCCGAATTGGTGTTATGCTATGAGATACATTCATCACAAGTTAATGGTTAATAACACAGAGGAAGTTAACGTTTGCATAATTCCTTAGACCATGAGAGTATCGAGTTTCTTCATGCTTGCTTCATGAACTTTGGGGTTTGTTAAACGTCATCCGTAAATGGGTGGCTATTACGGCGGCTTACGGGTTCATGGAAAAGTATGTCAAGTAACTTGATAGCTCAAGATTGGGATTTGCTCCTCCGACGATGGAGAGATATCTCTGGGCCCTCTCGGTGTTGCGGTATCCACCATCGTTTGGCCAGACACATTGTGATTTGATCACAGGGATGCCGGAACACGGAAACGAGAAAAGAGAACAAAACCGGTAATGAGGTAACTGGCATTGTGGACAAGTGTTGATCCACGGGGATGCCGATGATTCTCACCTCGGGTATTTGTAACATATCGCGAAGCAACAGGAATAGCACACGGCAACTGGAGGTTCACTCGAATATTCATTCGTGTGGGTATAGGGGTCAATATGGGTGTCCACGGCTCCGATGTTGATCATTGATCGGAAAGAGTTCCGGTCATGTCTATGCTTCACCGAACCTATAGGGTCACAAGCTTAAGGGTCATCTATCTGCTGAATACTAGACAGGGAGTCTGAGAGAAAGTCACCGGAAAAGTTTCGGAGACAACGGAAACGTTCCGGAGAGAACACCGGAATAGTTTCGGTAAAACTGAAAAGTTGTTTCAGGGTATTCCATTAAGTCATATTGGTTTCGGCACTAGCCTGAAAATTCTTGGAGGGTGCCGGAATTGTTCTGGTAACTTCTGGAATTTTTCCGGAGAGAAAAACCGGAAATGTTCTGGAGCAGCCGGAACCGCTTTGGTAGCTTTTCGCTGAAGAAAAACATTGTTCCAAAATTGTTTCGGAATGCGTTCAAAATTGTTTTAGTGGGTACTAGAATTATTCTAGGCACACAGAAATAATTTGGGATTTATCGGACGCAGAAAAATGTCTTCGTGAATAGTGAAAGTGCTTTTTGGTTCACTTTTTGGATAGCCACCTTTGTGGACTTGAGTCAAAGTTCTAGAAGGAGGTGGCTTGCAAGGGAAGGAACCCCATTTGGGGGGGGCCCCAAGGGGTGGCCGGACAAGGGTGGTGGAGCTCCTTGGAGCTCCACATGGCCTCTCATCATGCCCTAAATGCCCACCATTTGTGACCTAATGGATGGGGGTTTTGGTATTTTTGAGGCAGCCCTACCCCTTGGCTTTCCTATAAATAGAGGTGGAGAGAAGCTCTCCACACTCATCCCTTGCTCTCATACGCATGCCATGCTTTGTCTAGCTCTCTCTCTCCCTCCCACGAAAAGAGTTTCGTAGAGCCGAAAGGCTGTCTGGGTTCCGGTGGGAACTAGTTCTGGACGGCGAAGCCCTGCCGGATAGATGACACCGTATGTGTGCAACTCTGTAGAGAGATCGTAGTTTCGGTCTTAGTTCAAGAGTGCCTCCCGAAGGGCTGTCCGAGTGACCGTCCGAGTTTCGAGGGTCCTCCCGAAGGGCTGTCCGAGTGACCGTCCGAGTTTCGAAGGTCCTCCCGGAGGGATGTCCGTGACACCGTCCGAGAGACTGTCCGACCGCCTCCCGGAGGGCTGTCCGAGGGGCAGACGAGGGAGTACATCCTCGCGGTTGGGAGGTTGTAAATCCTAGCTGCGGGGATCTGCACCGCCGATCGTCATCGACTCTACTTCCGCTGCGCTACGAGTCGGTAACGAAAATATCAAACCTTGTATGCAGTCTCCATAGTGGTCCTGGGTTGGTGCGTAGGTCAGAAATTTTTTGTTTTCTGCTGCGTTCCCCTACAAATTTTGTTATATCCACAACTTATTGCAATGATCATGATTGGGGTGATAATGCTTCTTATGATCTTGAAATTTATTTAAGCCTCATGATGAATATGCTATTGATAATAATGTTTGCAATAAAATTGAAAGTGGGTTTGGAGAGGTCATGACTTTAGTTGATGCTAATCCCACTATTTTGGAAGACTATAAGAATTTTATGCATGTGTATCATGGAGAGAAAATTTTATATGATAGCTATATTGTTGAATTTGATTATGATCCTACATATAATTATTATGAGAGAGGAAAATATGGCTGTAGAAAATTTCATGTTACTAAATTACCTCTCGTTATGTTGAGATTGTCAATGTTTTATTCCTCTCCTTTGCATATGCTAGATATTTCTCGTCTTGATAATTTATTTGCATATAAAATGCCTATGCATAGGAAGTATGTTAGACTTAAATGTGTTTGTCACATGTATTATGATGCTCTCTTTGTGCTTCAATTCTTATATTTCATGTGAGCATCATTGAGATCTCAAAGCCTATCTTAATGACTATAAAGAAAGAGCTTGTTGGGAGGCAACCCAATGAATAAAATATTTTTTTTCTGTTATTGTGTGTTTTCACAATTATGCTACTGGTATGATTGTGTTTTTGTGTTTTGAATTAGTGTTTGTGCCAAGTAAAGCCTTTAGGATGATTTGGAAGATAGTATAATTGATGCTGTTTGGAAAACAGAAAGTTTTGCGTCCAGTGCCCGAATTTTGTTTCTGTACTGGAGTGTCTAAAAAATCTGAAATTTTTACACAGTATTTTTATATGAATTTCCCACGTTTCCCTAATTTTTCAGAATTTTTGGAGTTACAGAAGTATGGCTTTTAAATAGATTTCTACAGACTGTTCTGTTTTTGACAGATTCTGTTTTTGATGCACTACTTGCTTGTTTTGATGAATCTATGGATTGTATTGGGGGGTATAAGCTATGGTGAATTTATAGTACAGTAGGTATAATGCAAAAATAAAATATGAATGGGTTTGCAACAGTACTTAAAGTAGTGATTTATTTTGTTATACTAACGGATCTCACGAAGGTTTTGTTGAGTTTTGTGTGATTGAAGTTTTCAAGTTTTGGGTGAGATCACGATGGATGAAGGAATAAGGAGTAGTAAGAGCCTAAGCTTGGGGATGCCCGAGGCACCCCAAGGTAATATTCAAGGAAGACTCAAGCATCTAAGCTTGAGGATGCCCCGGAAGGCATCCCCTCTTTCTTCTACCAACCATCGGTAATTTTACTTGGAGCTATATTTTTATTCATCACATGATATGAGTTTTGCTTGGAGCGTCTTGTATTATATGAGTCTTTGCTTTGTTTGATTTTTAGTTTGTCACAATCATCCTTGCTGAACACACCTATCTTGAGAGAGCCACACGTTTATCATCATTTGTTAGAATACTCTATGTGCTTCACTTAAATTTTTTGAGTTAGGCGGTTGCTCTAGTGCTTCACTTAAATCCTTTTGAGCACGGTGGTGGCTATATTTTGAAGAAATAAACTCTCATGCCTCACTTATATTATTTTGAGAGTTGATTAAAATTTTGAAGAAATGAATTCTCATGCTTCACTTATATTATTTTGAGAATTGATAAGATTGAAATTTTGAAAAATAAATTCTCATGCTTCACTTATATTATTTTGAGAATTGATAAGATTGAAATTTTGAAGAAATATTTGCACTCTCATGCTTCACTTAAATCTTTTTGAGAGTTGATGATAGTAATGGTAATTTGCACAAGATATGAATTTGGTCCCAAAGTGATGGATATTCAAGAGGGATATAAATAAAAACTTTCATATAGATCATTGGATATGATAAGTGTGATTTCTTGCAATAGTTTTGCGATATGGAAATGATAATATGTGAGTCATGTTAGTGAGTAATTGTGATTTAGTAAGAATATTAGTGTTAAGGTTTGTGATTCCCTATGCATGCACGTTAAGTCAATAGTTATGCAATGAAATTACATCCTACTTATGGTGCATTATTCGGTGTTAGTTATGTTCAATGCATGTTTATGACCGTTTTTTGTTTTTTGGTTGGTTGCTTCTCAATCTATTTGCTAGCCTTCATTTGTACTAAGCGGAAATACTGCTTGTGCATCCAAAATCCTTAAACCCAAGTTGTGCCAAATGAGTCCACTATATCTACCTATATGCGGTATTTCAATACCGTTCTAAGTAAATTTGCGTGTGCCAACTCTAATTTTCAAAATAATTTTTCCAGTTTGTGTGCCCGTACCGCTCATGAAGCGGCAGGGGGTGGCCATTATTTTCCATGCTAGGTGTGTTATTCTCACGATGAGTGTTTATTCACTTGTCGTTGCACGAGAGAGTGGTTGGTAATAGGGATGCCCAGTCCCACAATGAATCAAAATTAATAAAAACAAAATTCCTTGGAAAGTGTTGGTTTGGAGGGCACCCGTGGATATGGCTAGCCATGGATTGTGAAAGAAATGGTGGAAAGGAAATAAACTTTATTTTCTGTTTGGGAACCGCCTATGATGTGTCTAGCATGGAAAATATTGGGAATTCTCGGTCATTTTCATTGACAGGAAAAACATGCCTCTCAAAATATTTTTATCTCTTTAATTTCAGCTTTGAGCTCTGGCATATTTGACAAATCTCTGCTTCCCTCTGCGAAGGGCCTATCTATTTACTTTTATGCATTTTTTATTTTATTTGAGTCTCCATCTTCTCTTACAAAAGCACCAACTAGAGAGCACTATTGTCATACTTGTGCATTGGATGTAGCTAATATTTGAGTGTGTTTCATGAATGGATCAATGATTGAGCATAATGGGCTAGGGATAACTTTCTTTAGCGTTGATATTTTGAAAGACATGGTTGCTTGTTAGCATGCTTGAGTATTTATATCTTCATGTCAAATTATAGACTATTGCTTTGAATCATTCAAGTCCAATGTCCATGCTATAAAAGAAAAGAATATGTGATGAATATGTTAGGCAGCATTCCACATCAAAAATTCTGTTTTTATCATTTACCTACTCGAGGACGAGCAGGAATTAAGCTTGGGGATGCTGATATGTCTCCAACGTATCTATAATTTTTGATTGTTCCATGCTGTTATATTATCAATCTTGGATGTTTTTATATGCATTTACAGCAATTTTATATCATTTTTGGAGACTAACCTATTAACCTAGCGCCCAATGCCAGTTGTTGTTTTCTGCCCTGTTTTTGTTTTACAGAATATCAATATCAAACGAAGTCCAAATGCCACGAGACTTTTTGGAGATTTTTTTCTGGACATATACAACACTACAAGCTTTGGGAGAGGGCCAGAAGACCCAGGAGGTGGCCACGAGCCACCAGGGCGCGCCTGAGTGGGGCAGGCGCGCCCTGGTGCCTCGTGGGCCCCCCTTTGCTCCGTTTGACCTAATTCCTCCACTATAAATTCAAAAAAAATTAGAGACCCTCATGGGAGTCCACGAAATACTTTTTCTGCCGCCGCAAGTTTCTGTTCTCGAGAGATCCCATCGGGAGGCCTTCTCCGGTACTCCGCCGGAGGGGGAATCGATCACGGAGGGGCTCTACATCAACCTTGCTGCCTCTCCAATGATGCGTGAGTAGTTTACCACAGACCTTCGGGTCCATAGGCAGTAGCTAGATGGCTTCTTCTCTCTTTTTGATCTTCAATACAATGTTCTCCTCGATGTTCTTGGAGTTCTATCCGATGTAATCACTTTTTACGGTGTGTTTGTTGGGATCCGATGAATTGTGAGTTTATGATCAGATTATCCATAAATATTATTTGAGTTTTCTCTGAACTCTTTTATGCATGATTATTATAGCCTCGTATTTCTTCTCCGATCTATTGATTTGGTTTGGCCAACTAGATTGATTTATCTTGCCATGGGAAGAGGTGCTTTGTAATGGGTTCGATCTTGCGGTGCTCAATCCCAATGACAGAAAGGGACATGACACGTATGTATCATTGCTATTAAGGGTAAAAAGATGGGGTTTATTCATACGTGAGTTTATCCTGTCTACATCATGTCATCATTCTTAAGGCGTTACTCCGTTCTTTATGGACTTAATACACTAGATGCATGCTGGATAGCGGTCGATGTGTGGAGTAATAGTAGTACATGCAGGCAGGAGTCGGTCTACTTGTCTCAGACGTGATGCCTATATACATGATCATTGCCTTGGATATCGTCATGATTATTTGCTTTTCTATTAATTGCCCAACAGTAATTTGTCTACCCACCGTATGTTATTTTCTTGAGAGAAGCCTCTAGTGAAAACTATGGCCCCCGGGGTCTATCTAAATCATATTACTAAAACCCTAAAAATATTGCTGCCATTTTCTTTTATTTATTTTATTTTGTATTTTTGTTTCAATCTATCTATCTATCACATACAATTTAATCTTGCAATTGACCGCTGAGGGATTGACAACCCCTCGTTTGCGTTGGGTGCAAGGATTTGTTGTTTGTGTGCAGGTGCTGCTAACGAGGTGTTGCGTGATTCTCCTACTAGTTCGATAACCTTGGTTTCATAACTGAGGGAAATACTTATCTCTACTGTGTTGCATCATCCCTTCCTCTTCGGGGATAATACCAACGCAAGCTACAAGTAGCACTAAGCAAGAAGATGCTTTTGAGCCTACTATAGAGATCGAGATTGGTTTAAATAAGTTCAATGCTTTATGTGATCTAGGGGCAAGTGTTTCCACTATCCCTAAATCCGTTTATGATAGTCTCAATCTAGGTCCTTATGTCACTACTGATATTAGATTGAATATTGCTAATTCTACTTTTACTCGGGCAGTAGGAATTAAGCATGGAGTTATAGTTCAGATAAATGATTGCCCTGTCATGATTGATCTTGTGATAGTTGATATGCCTGAAGATCCTATTGCTCCAATAATTCTCGGTAGACCTTTTCTAAGGACTATCAAAGCTGTGATAAATGTGTTTGAGGGGAATGTTAGATTTGACTTACCCACTAAAGATCCTTTTGTAAGACATTTTCCCAGGAAAAAGAAAATGAAGACCTACATGTAGGGGAACGCAACAGAAAACAAAAGTATTCCGACCTACGCACCAGCCCAGGACCACTATGGAGACTGCATACAAGGTTTGATCTTTTCATTACCGACTCGTAGCGCAGCGGAAGTAGAGTCGATGACGATCGGCGATGCAGATCCCCGCAGCTAGGATTTTACAACCTCCCAACCGCGGGGATGTACTCCCTCGTCAGCTCACCGGACGGATCTCCGGGCAGCCCTTCGGGAGGCCTCTGGACAGTCCCTCGGATAGTCCCACAGGACGGATCCTCGGACAGCCCTTCGGGAGGCCTCTGGACAGTCCCTCGGATAGTCCCACCGGACGGATCCTTGGACAGCCCTTCGGGAGGCCTCTGGACAGTCCCTCGGATAGTCCCACCGGACGGATCCTCGGACAGCCCTCCGGGAGGCCTCACGGACAGCCCTTCGGGAGGACCCTCAAAACTCGGACGGTCACTCGGACAGCCCTTCGGGAGGCACTCTCGAACTAAGACCGAAACTACGATCTCTCTACAGAGTTGCACACATACGGTGTCAGCTATTCGGCAGGGCTTCGTCGTCCAGAACTAGTTCCCACCGGAACCCAGACAGCCTTTCGGCTCTACGAAACTATTTCGCGGGGAGGGAGAGAAGAAGGCGAGATCATGCATGGCTCGTGTATGTTGAGAAAGAGTGTGTCTTTAGGCAGCCCCCTCCCCCCCTATTTATAGGCCAAGCCCAAGGGTGGCTTATCCAAGAAGCCAAGGGGGAAAATACCAAAAGGCCCTCAAGGTGGCTTCTCCAAGAAGCCACCCAAAAAGCACTTTCACTATTCACGGAAACATTTTTCCGCGACCGTTAATTCCGAAAATATTTCTGTGGGTCTTAGAATAATTCCAGTACCCACACAAATGATTTTGGACGCATTCCGAAACAATTCCGGATTAGTGATTTTCATCTGCGAAAAGCAAACAAAGCGGTTCCGGCAGCTCCGGAACATTTCCGGTTTTTTTCTTTGAAAAATCCCAGAAGTTCCCAGACCAATTTTGGCACCCTCCAAGAATTTCCAGGCGTGTGCCGAAACCAATTTGACTTAATGGTATACCCTGAAACAACTTTTCAGTTTTACCGAAACTATTCCGGTGCTCTCTCTCCGGAACTTTTCCGTTGTCTCCGAAACTTTTCCGGTGTCTCCGAAACTTTTTCGGTGACTTTCTCTCAGACTCCCTGTCTAGTATTCAGCAGATAGATGACCCTTAAGCGTGTGACCCTATAGGTTCGGTGAAGTATAGACATGACCGGAACTCTTTCCGATCAATGATCAACATCGGAGCCGTGGACACCCATATTGACCCCTATACCCACACGAATGAATATTCGAGTGAACCTCCAGTTGCCGTGTGCTATTCCTGTTGCTTCGCGATATGTTACAAAACCCGAGGTGAGATTTATCGGCATCCCCGTGGATCAACAACTTGTCCACTATGCCAGTTACCTCGGTGCCGGTTTTGTTCTCTTTTCTCGTTCCTGTGTTCCGGCATCCCTGTGATCAAATCACAATGTGTCTGGCCAGACGATGGTGTATACCGTAACACCGAGAGGGCCCAGAGATATCTCTCCATCGTCGGAGGAGCAAATCCCAATCTTGAGCTATCAAGTTACTTGACATACTTTTCCATGAACCCGTAAGCCGCCGTAATAGCCACCCATTTACGGATGACGTTTAACAAACCCCAAAGTTCATGAAGCAAGCATGAAGAAACTCGATACTCTCATGGTCTAAGGAATTATGCAAACATAAACTTTCTCTGTGTTATTAACCATTAACTTGTGATGAATGTATCTCATAGCATAACATCAATCGAGTCGATTCAACACAAGTGTTCTCCTAACATTGTGCCCTCAAAGTTGCCGGCATAGACATGCCTATGATCAGGAAAACAGAACCATCATGCAACACTTGAGCTAGTCTTAGAGGCCAGACTAGGAATACATTTTACCGTTTATTATTCCACACGTGCATATGAGTCTTCCTCCGAGCCTCGTGGTTATTGTAGACTCGAGAACCATAGCAGTTATAGCATGGAACATAAACATAATTATGAACATGGAGATAAAGAATAACATTTATTATTTCCTCTAGGGCATATCTCCTACACTACACCGGAGAAGGCATTGTTGTGAATGCCAGAAGCTACGGTCTCAGTGTGTTTGCACCACCTTGATCACCACTACGGTTGAGCTAGCCGACTGAAAACAAGCGCTTCATGGGAGGCAACCCAGGCGAATAAAGTAGACAAATAAGTTTTTTATTTTTGTTTCAATAAAAGAGTGATTGAACTTCTAGATAAAGAAGTGAGTTTGGAAGAGTTGTTCTAATGAAGGCTTTGCTATGTGCAAATTAAATTATATGTTGTATTGACATTTGGATGCCTGGAAATATGCCTATGTATTGTGTTGGAACTAACCCCCCAGGAAAACAAAGAAAAAGAGAAGTTTCGAAAGAAATAGATCAAAAGACGGCCTTTCAGGTGACCACTGTGGTTGTTTGCGCGGTCGCATGACTTCCTGACGGTTCCAGCGCAAAACAACCAGAGGCAACAGAGCAAACGACGGCATTCCATACGGGCGCAAGCGATCGTATGAGCGATCGTTTGAAATCTTTGCAGAAACAAGAAAGAGTCAAGAGCATTTGACAGCGTTTCATACGGGCGCCCGCGCCCGTATAAGCGGTCGTATGACATCCTCGACCAGAAGAAGAAAAAGAACAGAACGTTCGACGGCATTCCGTACGGGCGCTGCCGGTCGTTTCAGCGGCCGCATGAGGTATGCACGGGCGCAAGTAAGCTATCAGGGTGAACGACGACCTTTCATACGGGCGCTTCCACTCATGTGGCTGGTCATATGGAGCCCTGGCGGCCACAAAGAGCCCGAGGAAGCTGATGTCTACGAGGAGGTCCACTCGCGTACACGGTGCTTCGAGTTCGTCCACCGCACAACCACAACAAGTTTTTACTCAGGGGATCGTCTGCACCAACAATGAAGAAAGGAAGAAATTTCAGAAGCTTAGTGCAAGGAAGATCAAAGCAACCAAGTGGGCTTGCGATTCAACACTCGCTAAGCTAGGTATTACTAATGATTTCAATTCGCTTTGTGATAATGTCGGGTTGCACCATTTTGTTTATCAGGGATGTGAGACATATGAACGCATGACGCTTGAGTTTCTTAGTACTCTCTCACATAATGTTGGGCTCATGCCAAATGCATATGAGGAGGAGCAGATCACTTTCCGTCTCTTGGACCAAGACTTCAATATCACTCTCAATGAATGGTGTAATCACTTTGTTCTCCAAGATAGTGAGACAACCCTGTTGGTCTCCAAGAAAGCTGATAAAAACTATCTTGAAGACAGTGAGACAACCCCAAAGTCCTGTCTTGATGTAGTGTTCGAGTTACTGGCCACTACCGCTGGCACAAGCTCTTCGAACTCACTGCATGAATCAGTTCGGCTTCTTGAGTCTCAACTACAAGCTGAAAAACATCGATCATCTGTGCTGCGACAAGAAGCCGAAGGACTGAGGAAGTCCCTGCAGAATTCAGATGCATACTTTCTGGTGCAACAGCAAGAGTTGGAGGATTTTAGCGCCAAATAAGAGAAAGCTAATAAGCTTGCTAAGCTTCTTGCCAACATGGTGGGTACCCAGGATAACGCTTCTTGAGCTCTTCTGAAGTGGTTTCAGTTCTGGACTTGTTTTGCTATCGCGTTTATTTGCACTGGTGGCCAACTTAGACGCCCAGTGTATGTAATATGCTCCTTTGTTGTTCCCTATATTTGCACTGGTGGCGAACTTTCATGCCCAGTGGATGTAACCAGTGTAATCGCCGTAATAGCCTAGCGTTAGTTGCTTGCTTATTTATTTCCTTATAGTCATGTTTATTTATTTGCTTGTAGTCACTGTTGTTATTTTTCCTCGGTTTGCCAATGGCCGCAGTAACCATGGCCTACATACAGACCATGGTAACCATGGGCCTTCTACGGGCCGTAGGATCCATGGGCCTCACATCGGCCATATTATCCATGGGCCACTCCCAGACCGCAATATGGGTCGTAAACAGGCTAAAAGCAGAACGGTCCGTTCACGGGCCCAAAACATAACGGGTCGTTAACAGGCCGAAAGACATCACATGCTTAATACTGTCGACAGGCATAACGGGCCGTTAATGGGCCAAAATTCATGACGGGATGAAACAACCCAATGGATTAACATGCCACAAATGGGCCGAATGAAACCACGTGCTCAATTTGGCCTAGTAGCAGAATAGGCCAGTAACGGACCAAAAGTAATAGAGGGCCGGAAATGATCCCAAGAATTTATGGGCCCTTAAAAGGCCGAAAGACAACACGAGCTGGAAACGGCCCAACTAAATCATGAGCCGATAATGGGTCCGAAGCCATTTACTGTTCTTCATGGGCCAGAATCAACACGGGCCGTTAAAGGGCCAAGAGATATGAACGGCCTCATATGGGCCGAAAGACATCACGGGCCACACATGGGCCGAAAGTGTCATATTGGACGGCCCACATGACCCTAATGGGCTGAATTCAGAAAGGCCATAACGGGTCGTGCGTACCCGGGCTATAAATGGGATATATGCAAACAGGCCGTTAACAGACATTAATGGGCCGACTCGCTAGCTTTTGACCAAGTCAAGTGGGCCGGCCCGCTAACTTTTTACCAAGTCAAGTGGGCCAGACTTTTTAACCTAAATGGGCCACTGTTGGGCCGTGCCACGTGTCGCTGTTCCATAGGCGCGTCTCGTCCATTGGATGGATGACATCTGTCACAACGCCGAGCTGACATGTGGTTCCGTTGATGAATGAGAATTTGACACGTGGAAAATCGCCATTGGTCCGGGCTGTTAACGGGTTATCCGATCCAAAACCGGCAACCGATAGGTTAATGGCGACCCGTTATGGTGGATGCCACGTGCCAGTTACCCTTGACGAAATCACTTCCATGATGCGTCATTTATCGTCATGGAAGTGGACACTTCCGTAATAATAATTTGAGTATTGTCATGGAACACTTCTACGACAACACATGTATGACTATCTTGATTCTGTCATAAATTCGTCACGGATGTACATGCGTGACAGAAAACGTGACCTACTGTGACAAACACGCATCATCACGGAAGTGTTTTTTTTGTAGTGCCCCCTCTATTCTACAAAGTTCAGTCCAAAGTTACAGAATAGATGATAGATTTTTGATGGCACCTTATTATGAGGATGATGTGAAACAAGCAGTATTTAGTATAGGGGATCTAAAGGCGCTTGGTTTAGGACAAGAATAATAGTGTTTGGCGCTTGAGAGGGATGTACGGGGAATTTCATTGGGAGAACAAGCACGTGACATGGAACTGTATGACACAGCTACACCAAAGTCTTGATCTCCCATGGATTTTGTCAGGCGGCCTTAATGAAATGCAGTTCTTCATGAGGAAGAAGGAGGGAATCCACATCCATCTTAGTATATGCAAGCCTTCCAGAGCGCTATCGATGATTGCGAGCTACACAACTTGGGGTTTATTGGGAACCCCTTCACATGGCATAGAGGGCAAATTAGAGAGAGGTCGCACAGGTGACTTGTTAATGATGCATTGATGACACTCTTCCCCAATGCGGCATTGGAAAATATTGAGTACAACCATTCTGTGTAAATACTGAATATTATAACCAACCCGAAGCACCAAACAATGGATAACAAAACAGGTTCGAGGCATGGTGGTTAAGGGAAGAGAGCTTTAAAGTGACTGTACTAGAGGCCTGGTCTAAGGTTTGGGCTGACCTGGCCATCACATGTATCTATGAGAAGCTGAATAAGATGCACGCTGAATTCCATGATTTTGATAAGCGGGTGCTAAAGAAGCCAAGGAAGAGACTCCGTAAGGCACAAATAAGTTAAAAAGGTTTAGTCAGGGCCAATGAATAATGAAAATGATACAAAGAAAAAGAACTTGCAAAACTGATTGAATACCAACTAGAGTTAGAAGAAATTCAAGTTACACAAAGGTCTCGTGCTACTGGTTGAAAAGTGGTGACCACAACACCGCTTTCTTTCAGGCTTTACTTCTGCTAGAAGAAAGAGGAACTTCGTTAAAAAATTGAAAGATGACAATGTGAATTGGTTAGAAGGTATGGTTGTATTAAATCCTCATATACAAAACTATTTTACTCATTTGTTTACGTCTGATGTGCAGCAAACAGATCCCTCTATTCTATGAAAAGTTCGGTCCAAAGTTACATAACAGATGAATAATTTTTTTATGGCATTGTATAATGAGGATGATGTGAAAAGTTCGGGGAATTTCGTTGAGGAAAAGAATAATAGTGTTTGGTTCTTGAGAGGGATGTACGGGGAATTTCGTTGGGAGAACAAGCACGTGACATGGAACTGTATGAGGCAGTTGCACCAAAATCTTGACATCCCATGGATTTTGTTAGGCGACCTTAATGAAATATAGTTCTTGCACAAGAAAGAAGGCGGGAATCCACGTCCATCTCAGTATATGCAAGCCTTCTAGAGCGCTATCGATGATTGCAAGCTCCACGACTTCACGGGACTGTGTAGAGGCCTGGTCTAAAGTTGGGGCTGACCTGGGAGTCACATATATCTATCAGAAGCTGAATAAGATGCATGCTGAATTCCATGATTGGGATTAGCGGGTGCAGAAGAAGCCAATGAAGAGACTCCATAAGGCACAAAGAGGCCTGGAAAAGGTTATGTCAGGACTGATGAATGATGAAAATGATACACTTGCACGATCGATTGAATGCTGATACGTCTCCAACGTATCTATAATTTTTGATTGTTCCATGCTATTATAGTATCAATCTTGAATGTTTTATATGCAATTATATGCCATTATATATCATTTTTTGGGACTAACCTATTAACTCAGTGCCCAGTGCCAGTTGTTGTTTTCTGCTTGTTTTTGCCTTTTCAGAAAATCATTATCAAAAAGTGTCCAAACGAGAAAAAAACTTTGGATTAATTTTTCTGGACCAGAAGAGACCCACGAAGCTTAGGGAGAAGACCAAAAGAACCACGAGGAGGCGGCAAGCCTGGAGGGCGCGCCCAGGGGGTTAGGGCGCGCCCCCTAGGCTTGTGGGCCCCTCGTTGCCCCTCCTGGCCTAATTCCAGCGCTATAAATTTCCAAATATTCCCAATATACCAGAGAGACAGAAGAGAAAACCTTTCCGCCGTCGCAAGCCTATGTTCTTCCGTGATCCCATCTGGAGGCCTTTTCTGGTACTCTGCCGGAGGGGGAATCGATCACGGAGGGCTTCTTCATCAACCTTGCTGCCCTTCCGATGATGTGTGAGTAGTTTACCATAGACCTACGGGTCCATAGCTAGTAGCTAGATGGCTTCTTCTCTCTCTTTGATCTTCAATACCATGTTCTCCTCGATGTTCTTGGAGTTCTATCCTATGTAATCTTCTTTTGCGGTGTGTTTGTTGGGATCCGATGAATTGTGAGTTTATGATCAGATTATTCATGAGAAATATTTGAGTCTTCTCTAAACTCTTTTTTGCATAATTATTATAGCTTTGTATTTCTCTCCGATCTATCGATTTGGTTTGGCCTACTAGATTTTGATTTGTCTTGCAATGGGAGAGGTGCTTTGTGATGGGTTCAATCTTGCGGTGCTCAATCCCAGTGACAGAAGGGGACATGACATGTATTTGTATTGTTGTCATTAAGGATAAAAAGATGGGGTTTAATCATATTGCTTGAGTTTACTTTGTCTACATCATGTCATCTTGCTTAAGGCGTTACTCTGTTTCATACTTAATACCCTAGATGCATGCTGGATAGCGGTCAATGGGTGGACTAATAGTAGTAGATGCAGGCAGGAGTCGGTCTACTTGTCTCGGACGTGATGCCTATATACATGATCATTGCCATGAATCCGTCATAATTATTTACTTTTCTATCAATTGCCCAACAGTAATTTGTCTACCCACCGTATGCTATTTGTTCGAGAGAGAAGCCTCTAGTGAAAACTATGCCCCCCCGGGTCTACTTTATCATATATTAAAAACTCAAAAATACCTTGCTGCAATTTATTTACTTTTATTTTATTTAGTATTTTAGTTTATCTATTTATCTCTATAAGATTTAATCCTTGCAAATAACCGCTAAGAGGATTGACAACCCTCTTATTTGCGTTGGGTGCAAGTGTTTGCTTTTGTGTGTGCAGGTGCGCTTAACGGAATTTTGCTTGGTTCTCCTACTGGATTGATAACCTTGGTTCTTAACTAAGGAAAATACTTATCTCTACTATACTGCATCATCCTCTCCTCTTTGGGGAAATATCAACGCAGTCTACAAGTAGCAGGAAGAATTTCTGGCACCGATGTCGAGGAGACATCATCAAAATTACCAAGTACCTTCGCACAAACTATCATCCACTTGCATTTATTTTATTTGCCTTTTATTTGCATTTGCCTCTCGTTTTCATCTCCCCCACTTCTATTTTTTTTTTACAAAAACACAAAAATATTTTTATTTGCTTGTTTGCTAGTTTGCTTGCTTTGTCGCGATGTCTCAAGAAAATACAAAATTGTGTGACTTTTCCAACTAATAATAATGATTTTATAAGTACTCCTATTGCTCCTCCCGCCACTAGTGCGGAGTCGTGTGACATTAATGCTGCTTTGCTTAATCTTGTTATGAAAGAATAATTTTCTGGTAGTCCTAATGAAGATGCTGCATCCCATCTAAATACTTTCGTTGAGCTTTGTGATATGCAAAAGAAAAAAGATGTGGATAATGATATTGTCAAATTAAAATTATTTCCGTTCTCACTACGAGACCGTGTGCTAAAACTTGGTTTTCATCCTTGCCTAGAAATAGTATTGATTCTTGGGATAAGTGTAAGGATGCCTTTATTACCAAGTATTTTCCTCCCGCTAAGATTATTTCTTTAAGAAATCAAATTATGAATTTTAAGCAACTTGAGCATGAACAAGTTGCACAATCTTGGGAGAGAATGAAATTAATGATAAGAAATTGCCCAACTCATGGCTTAAATTTATGGATGATCATACAAAAAATTTATGTGGGACTAAACTTTGTCTCTAGAAATTTGCTAGACTCTGCCACAGGTGGTACTTTTATGGAAATTACATTGGGAGAAGCAACAAAACTTCTTGATAATATTATGACAAATTATTCTCAATGGCACACTAAACGAACTCCAACTGGTGAGAAGGTAAATTCTGTTGAAGAAATTAATACTTTGAGTGATAAGATTGATGCTTTGTTGAAATTGGTTGCTAGTAAAAATTCTCATATTGATCCTAATGATGTGCCATTGTCTACCTTGATTGAGCAAAATAATGATGCTATTGATGTGAATTTTGTCTCTAGAAATAATTTCAACAACAATGCTTATAGGGGTAATTTCAATCCTAGACCGTTTCCTGGAAATTCCTCTAATAATTATGGCAATCCTTATGGTAATTCTTATAATAATAATAGGATACCTACTTATCTTGAAAGTAATATTAAATAATTTATTAATTCGCAAAAGAATTTCAATGCTATGATAGAAGAAAAATTGAATAGAGTTGATGAATTGGCTAGCAACATGGATAGAATTGCTCATGATGTGGAAAATCTCAAAAATAAAATTTTGCCACCCAAGCATGATATAAATGAGTCTATTAAAGCTATCTATGTCTCCATTAATGAAAGTATAGAAAGGACCGCTAGGTTGAGAGCTAAGCGAGAATTTCTAGAAAAAGCGATTCCACCCGTTTCTATCATAGTAATGACGAGGATATTAAAATGATTGGAGTCACTCCTATTGAATCATTATTTAGTAACATAAAACTTGATGAAAAAGAGACTGAAGAAGAGTCAACTTTATATAGAAGGAGTCCCAATTGCTTGGAGGGTGATAATCTTAATGAAAAAAAAATGAAAAAAGTGGGTTTAGAGAGGTCAAAACTTTAAATAGTAATGCACCCACTACTTTGGATTACAAGGACTTTAATTATGATAGTTGTTCTTTAATTGAGTGTATTTCCTTGTTGCAATCCATGATTAATTTGCCAAATGCATATGAACAAAAGAAAACTTTCACTAAACATATTGTAGAAGCCATGATGAAAGCGCATGAAGAAAAACTTGAGTTGGAAGTATCAATTCGTAGAAAATTACAAGATGAATGGGAACCTACTATTAAAGTCAAAATTAAAGATTATGAATGTAATGCCCTTTGTGATCTTGGTGCTAGTGTTTCCACCATACCAAAGTCTTTGTGTGATGTGCTAGGTCTCACCGACATAGATCCTTGTTCCCTTAATTTGCATCTTGCGGGTTACAGTATTAAAAAGCCATTGGGTAGAATAAATGATTTACTTATTCTTGCAAATAGAAATTATGTGCCCATGGACTTTATTGTTCTTGATATTGAATGCAATCCTTCTTGCCCTATAATACTTAGTAGGCCTTTTCTGCGAACAATAGGTGCTATTATTGATATGAAAGAAGGTAATATAAGATTTCAATTTCCATTAAAGAAAGGGATGAAAAACTTCTCTAGAAAGAGAATTAAAGCACCTTATGAATCTATTACGAGGGCTACTTACGGAATTAATATGAAGGATGACAACACTTGAAACTATGCATTATGCCTAGCTAGGGGCATAAAACAATAGCGCTTGTTGGGAGGCAACCCAATGAATAAAATAAATTTTTGCTTTTACTTTCTGTTCTTGAGTATTTACATAATTATAGCCTCTGTTATGATTGTGTTTTTATCTTTTAATTAGTGTTTGTTCCAGGTAATGCCTTTGGGATGATGTTGATGATACTATAATTGATGCTGTTTGGAAAACAGAAAGTTTTGTGTCCAGTGCTGGAATTTTAGTTCTATACTGGAGCATCAGAAAAATCTGAAATTTTTACACAGTATTGGTATATGAATTTTTTATGCTGTCCTAATTTTTAAGAATTTTTGGAGTTATATAATTATGTATTTTAAATAGATCTTTACAGACTGTTCTGTTTTAGACAGATTCTGTTTTTGTTGCATAGTTTGCTTATTTTGATGAATCTATGGATCGTATCGGGGGGTATGAGTCATGGAGAAGTTGGAGTATAGTAGAATTATGACAATATTAAATATAAATCAATTTATAACAGTACCTAAAGTTTAAGATTTGTTTGTTATACTAATGGATCTCACGAGGTTTCTGTTGAGTTTTGTGTGCTGAAGTTTTCAAGTTTTGGGTGAGACTACGATGGATAAAGGAATAAGGAGCGGCAAGAGCCTAAGATTGGGGATGCCCAAGGCACCCCAAGGTAATATTTAAGGAAGACTCAAGCGTCTAAGCTTGGGGATGCCCCGAAAGGCATCCCCTCTTTTGTCTACAATCTATCGGTAACTCACTTGGAGCTATATTTTTATTCATCACATGATATGTGTTTTACTTGGAGCGTCTTGTGATATAGTTTGTTTGCTTTTGTTTTCTTTTTAGTTTGTCACAATCATCTTTGCTGAACACACCTTTTTGAGAGGGACACACATTATTCGGGATTTGTTAGAATACTCTATGTGCTTCACTTATATCTTTTGAGCTAGGCAGTTGCTCTAGTGCTTCACTTATATCTTTTAGAGCACGGCGGTGGTTATATTTTAAAGAAATAGTTGCACTCTCATGCTTCACTTATATCTTTTTGAGAGTATAATGAATAGCAATGGTAATATGCACTGGTTATGAATTTGGTCCTGATATGATAGGTATTCAAGAGGGATATAATAAAAACTTTCATGTAGATCACTGAATATGATAAGTTTGATTCCTTGCAATAGTTTTGCGATATTAAGATGGTAATATGTGGGAGGTGCTAGTAGATAATTGTGGTTTAGAAAGAATATTGGTGTTAAGGTTTGTGATTCCCGAAGCATGCACGTATGATCTGTCGTTATGCTAAGAAGTTGGAGCATGATTTATTGTTGATTGTCTACCTTATGAGTGACGGTCGGGGACGAGCGATGGACTTGTCCTACAAATCTATCCCCCTAGGGGCATGCGTAGTAGTACTTTGCTTCGAGGTCTAATAAACTTTCGCAATAAGTATGTGAGTTCTTGATGACTAATGTGAGTCCATGGATTATACGCACTCTCACCTTTTCTCAATTTGCTAGCCTCTTCGGTACCGTGCATTGCCCTTTCTCACATCGAGGTTGGTGCAAACTTTGCCGGTGCATCCAAACCCCGTGATATGATACGCTCTATCACACATAAGCCTCCTTATATCTTCCTCAAAATAGCCACCATACCTACCTATCATGGCATTTCCATAGCCATTCCGAGATATATTGCCATGCAACTTCCACCGTTCCGTTTTTATGACACACATCGTCATTATCATATTGCTTTGCATGATCATATAACTGACATAGTATTTGTGGCTCAGCCACCGTTCATCATTTTTATACATGTTACGCTACATCCTGGTACACTGCCAGAGGCATTCATAGAGTCATATTTTTGTTCTAGTATTGAGTTGTAAGTAAATAAAAGTGTGATGATCATCATTATTAGAGCATTGTCCCAGTGAGGAAAGGATGATGGAGACCATGATTCCCCCACATGTCGGGATGAGACTCCGGACGAAAATATATAAATAAAAAAATAGGCCAAAAAGAGCCGTGAAAAAAAATATGAGAGAAAAAGAGAGAAGGGGTAATGTTACTATTCTTTTTCCACACTTGTGCTTCAGAGTAGCACCATGTTTTTCATATAGAGAGTCTCCTATTTTGTCAATTTCATATACTAGTGGGAATTTTTCATTATAGAACTTGGCTTGTATATTCCGATGATGGGCTTCCTTAAATGCCCGAGGTCTTCATGTGCAAGCAAGTTGGATGCACACCCACTTAGTTTTCATGTTGAGCTTTCATACACTTATAGCTCTTAGTGCATCCGTTGCATGGCAATCCCTACTCCTCGCATTGACATCAATTGATGGGCATCTCCATAGCCCGTTGATTAGCCTCGTCTGTGTGAGACTATCTTCTTATTTTTGACTTCTCTTTATTTATCTCTACCACCACACTCTATTCCACCCATAGTGCTATATCCATGGCTTGCGCTCATGTATCTCATAGTATGAATAGCACCAATAGTATAACAATTATTATCATATTCCTCCAAGTTGGTGCCATAAAGATTTTCAAGATCATAAGAAGTATCATTATCTTCCCAATCATAATCATCACAACAAGCAATAGGCATAACAAAATCATCATCGAGTGTATCATCTTCCACAATTATTTTTTGATTCATTCTCATGAGGTACAACAATAATAGGAGCAACATTATTTGGGAGAGATACCTCTTTACCTCTACTTTTCCTTCTTTTCTTTTTCTTTACCACATTATGTGTGGGTTTATTTAATTCTTCCGAGCTTCTTATTGAAGAGATTGGTTGGATAGGAAGCTCCTCCTCGTCACCTATTTCATCATGAGAGACAATAGGAGGGAAAGTGGAAATCTTTACCCTTCCATTAGTGTTCCTTTTATATTCTATTGGTTTTCCCGTCTTTCTATAGTTGGCAATATAAGCATTCTCATTGCAATTTACCATACAAAACATATGGATTTCCTTTAGATTAGTTTCAATGTTGTCTGTGAGAATGAATACTTCAAACCAAATATTTTTATGTGTCAATTCTTCACACCCCAAAAATAGATAAAGCTCATTATATAGTTCAAGGGCGGTCAAGTCATTACAATATTTAGCCATGATTCGATCATGAAAGAGTATGCATTGGAAATTAAGGTGACCAACTTTATTGCAAAGTTCACAAGTAATAGGATAAAGAGAACATAATTTTGTAGCAAATTCATCTATCACTTTGAGCTAAAAATTGGTTCTATCATGTTTATACTTCTTACAAAATCTATCATCCCTATAAGGCATGTCTTCACAAACTTTATGCACTCCACAAAAATTGACATGCTTATAAGAAACATTTTTGTCATGACTAGTGCAATCATCATTAGTATTTTGGATGTTCATAGAATTCATACTAACAACATTGCAATCATGCTCATCATTCATGGATTTTATGCCAAACATTTTATTGAATTCTTCTTCTATCAATTGAGCACAATTTTTCGATCCATCATTTTCAAGAAAGACATTATAAAGACGAATAATATAAGGCAACCTCAATTCCATTTTTTGTAGTCTTATTTAATGAACCAAACTAGTGATAAACAAAAAACTAAAAGATTCAATTGCAAGATCTAAAGATATACCTTCAAGCACTCACCTCCCTGGCAACGGCGCCAGAAAAGAGCTTGATGTCTACTACACAACTTATTCTTGTAGACTCGTGTTGGGCCTCCAAGCGCAGAGTTTTGTAGGACAGTAGCAATTTTCCCTCAAGTGGATGACCTAAGGTTTATCAATCCGTGGGAGGCGTAGGATGAAGATGGTCTCTCTCAAACAACCCTGCAATCAAATACAAGAAATCTCTTGTGTCCCCAACACACCCAATACAATGGCAAATTATATAGGTGCACTAGTTCGGCGAAGAGATGGTGGTACAAGTGTAGTATGGATAGTAGATATAGGTTTTTGTAATCTGAAAATAAAAAAACAGCAAGGTAGCAAGTAACAAAAGTGAGCAAAAACGGTATTGTAATGCTTGAAAACAAGGCCTAGGGTTCATACTTTCACTAGTGCAATCTCTCAACAATGCTAACATAATTGGATCATATAACAATCCCTCAACGTGCGACAAAGAATCACTCCAAAGTTCTTATCAAGTGGAGAACATAAGATAGCAATTGTTGTAGGGTACGAAACTACCTCAAAGTTATCCTTTCCGATCAATCTATTGAGCCATTCCTATAAGTGTCACAAATAGCCCTAGAGTTCGTACTAAAATAACACCATATGATACGCATCAACCAACTCTAATGTCACCTAGATACTCCAATGTCACCACAAGTATCCGTGAGTTGATTATACGATATGCATCAAACAACTTCAGATTCATAATATTCAATCCACACAAAGAACTTCAAAGAGTGCCCCAAGATTTCTACCGGAGAAAGTAGGACGAAAACATGCATCAACCCCTATGCATAGATTACCCCAATGTTACCTCGGGAATCCGCGAGTTGAGTGCCAAAACATATATCGAGTGAATCAATATAATACCCCATTGTCACCACTGGTATTCATATGCAAGACATACATCAAGTGTTCTCGAATCCATAAAAGTATTCAATCCGATAATAGTGAAACCTCAAAGGTAAAAGCTCAATTCATCACAACAAGATAGAGAGGGAGAAACACCATATGATCCAACTATATTAACAAAGCTCGCGGTACATCAAGATCGTGCCAAATCAAGAACACGAGAGAGAGAGATCAAACACATATCTACTAGTACATACCCTCAGCCCCGAGGGTAAACTACTCCCTCCTCGTCATGGAGACCGCCGGGATGATGAAGATGGCCTCCGGTGATGATTCCCCCCTTCGGCAGGGTGCCGAAACGGAGCTCCAGATGGGATCGCTTCGGAACAGAGGCTTGCGACGACGTAAAGACTCATCTAGGTTAACTTTCGGGGGTTTCTGAATATATATGATTTTTCAGCGTTGGAATCACGCAAAGAGGTGCCACAGGGGGCCCACGAGGCACTAGGGCGCGCTTGGGGGGGGATGGCGCGCCCTGGTGGCTTGTGGGGCCCCTGTGGGTCTTCTGCTGCTCCCCCGAAGCTTCCTGGGTCTGTTTCCTTCCAGAAAAAATCGTCAAAAAGTTTCGCTGCATTTGGACTTCATTTGATATGGATTTTCTGGAAAACCAAAAACAAACAGAAAACAGCAACTGGCACTGGGCACTAGGTCAATATGTTAGTCCATAAAAATCATATAAAAGTCATATAAAAGTGCACCAAAATCATAGAAAACTATAATAAACATGGCATGAATACTTCATAAATTATAGATACGTTGGAGACGTATCATGCCCTTGCCATTGCATTTGGTGCATCGGTTTGAGTTCTCCACGGTGATACGTGGAAGTGGAAGTTGAGAAGCTTGTTACTCTTGGGTGTTTGGGCACCCTAGAGCTTGTTCCTCTTGGGTGCTTTGGTGCCCTAGACGGTTGGTGTTGTCGGATCTCAATCATTGTGGTGTAAAGCTCCGGGCAAGCGTCGGGGTCTCCAATTAGGTTGTGGAGATTGCCCCGAGCAATTTGATGGGTACCGGTGACCGCCCCCAAGGGTTGCCATTTGTACGGGCTCGGTGACCGCCCTCAAGGGTCCCTTAGTGGAATCATGGCATCTTGCATTGTGCGAGGGCGTGAGGAGATTACGGTGGCCCTAGTGGCTTCTTGGGGAGCATTGTGCCTCCACACCGCTCCAAACGGAGATTAGCATCCGCAAGGGTGTGAACTTCAGGATACATCGTCGTCTTCGCGTGCCTCGATTATCTCTTACTCGAGCCCTTTACTTATGCACTTTACTTTGTGATAGCCATAGTGCTTCATGTTATATCTTGCTATCACTTAGTTGTTTATCTTGCTTAGCATAAGTTGTTGGTGCACATAGGTGAGCCTGGTTGTTGTAGGTTTTGTGCTTGACAAATTAACCGCTAGGTTTTTTTCCGCATTTGTTCAAGCCTAAACTGTAATTATTTTAAAGCGCCTATTCACCCCCCCCCCTAGGTGACATCCACGATCTTTCAATTGGTATCAGAGCCTCGTCTCTCATTATTAGGCTTAACCGCCTAGAGAGTAAAGATGTCGACTAGGGGATTAGGATTCTTTGACACTCTTAGTTTCGATGGCACAAATTTTGATGTTTGGGTAATTCGCATGCTTAATCATTTTCAGGCCATTGACCCATGTTTAGAGCGAATTGTCGATATGGGTTTTTCTCCTCCAAAGGATTCACAAAACTTATCTTTAGAGGATGAGAAAAACTCTTATCTCAATGCTCAAGCTTCTAATGTGCTTTTCGATGCTTTGAGCAATGTAGTTATATTTCAACTCATGCCGTTTCGGGATGCTCATGAGTTGTGGACAAAGCTTCAAGACAAATATGGTGTGTCCAAGATTTGTGGGGATGATTGTTCTCCCTCCACCTCCGGTCGTGTTGTCTTCTCAACTTCCTCTACTTCACCTACATGTGGTTTGCCACAAGGTAATGATATGGTGAGTAGTGTTGGTCATTGCAATGATGATAGTGGGCTTATTATTGATGACCCTTCATCAATATCTTATTGCAATGCTCCATCTTTGGACTTTAACACTTCGAGCACTCTAAATGCTTCACATGCTTGTGTTGATAGTCCTTGCATATCATGTAGAAATTGCTTGACTAAATCTCATGATGATATGCTTGCTATGTCTTGTTGCCATGATAAAAATGCGTGTATTTCCTCTAGTTGTTGTGCTAACAATGTAGAGGAAACCCAACACTCTATGGAACAAGATATGGTATTGAATGGTGCCTCAAGGGATCCTACATCATCATCTATGCTTTTTGCCTTATGGCTAAGGTTTCAAAGGTATCTCCTACTTTGAACCCCAATATGTCTCTTGATGATGATGTTAATGCTAATGATGATGAGGATAATGATGAAGAGAATGATAATTTTGCTTCCTTAAAAGTTAAGGGGGGAATTATTTTTAAAGCTCTTCATAAGAATAAAATTGCTCGTTCCAACTTCATGAAAATTATGTCTATTGCCATTGAGGGCAAGAAATACATTGAGAAGTTGGAATCTCATCTTGAGGAGCATGAGGTCACCATTGAGAAAATGGAAGTTCATGAGCGTGATTACGCTAATGAGATTGCGGAGCTATCTCAAGCTCTTGAACTTGAACAAAGCACCAAGGAATCTCTTGAGGAAACTTTAGCTCTAGAATTATCTAGAGTGAAGGAGTCCCGTGATAGAGCTCTCGAGGTGGCCAATGATTTCAAAACTAAAAATGCTAAGCTTGAAGTTGCACATGCTAAACTCCTTGAGGACTTTGAGCACCTCAAAAATGGCTCAATGGTCATTAAGAGTGAGCTCATCGAACTCACCGAGTCTCATGCTCAACTTAAAGCTTCTTATTCGAAAGAGCTTCCCATGTTGCCTTCTCCTCTTGTTGTTAATGATGATGCTTGTGCTACTAACTCTATTTCTTGTGAAGCATCCATATTGAAGGAGAATGTTGAGCTAAGGGCTCAACTTGAGTTGCTATCTAGCAATTATGGGAAATTGGAAGAAAATCATGAAAAGCTCTCAAGCTCTCATGATGATCTTCTAGTCTCCCATAATGGTCTATTGTTAGCTCATGAGGCTAGTGTCTCTAAGGTAACATCTAGTGAGCCTCATGTGGACATAAGCACTACTTCTACTCAAAATGCTATATTGCCTTGTGTTAGCCCGTGTAATTCATCTACTCATAATGTTGGTACATCTTGTGATGAATTACTTTCCTTGCTTTGTTGCTCTAATGATGAAGCTTATACTTCCTCTAGTACTTGTGTTGATACTAACCATGTAGAGGAAATCAAAGAGCTCAAGGCCCAAGTCACTTCTTTGAAGAAAGACTTGGAAAAGTGTCATGAAGGGAAGTCCACACTCAACAATATCTTGAGTGTGCAAAAATCCCCCAATGACAAAGGTGGACTTGGATTCAACTCCAATAAGAAGAAGAAGAAGTCCAAGATCAACAAGAAGAAGGGCCAAGAACAAGTCAAGAATTCGGCCAAGATTGTTTGCTTCAAGTGCAAGATTGAAGGGCATCATGTTAGATCTTGCCCATTGAAGAAGAAGCATCATAGTGACAAGCAACAAGGGAAGCGGTCACAAGTTCAATCTCATGCTCAACCACAAGTTGAAGAAAGGCTTCTTCCCAAGAAGACTCAAGTTAATGCTTCTCAAGTTGAGAAATCAAGTGAGAAGAAAGTGAAGAATAGACGTTGCTACTTATGTCGTGAGAAAGGTCACGTCGCTTCTTCATGCACGAATGGTACCTTATCCAACCCTATTCTAATTGATGATATCTATTCTCTTGGGAAGGATAAGGTTGGCAATGTGTTTGCCAACTTGGTTGTTACTCAAAGTGGTGTCAAGAAAAGAACCATTTGGGTTGCCAAGCCTATTGTGACTAGCCTCTTAGGACCCAACTTGGTTGGGGACCAACAAGCTCAAACTTGATCAATAGGTGTTGTCGGAGGACATCGGAGACTTGGCAACATCATGAAGAATTAAGGGACCTTCATCAATCATATTGTCACAAGCCAAGTCATTTGGATTATCATGTGTCTATCTTATATCCAATGTGCCTCCTTGCGGTAACTTGTACTTAAATTGGTTACATTGAAAATTACTTGCCCCTTTTGCATGTTTTGGTTTTGTTCCTTGCATGTGTGTGTATATGGTGTGCTTCCAATTTGCTTATCTTGAGTAATCAAGTATGTGTTTGTTGGCTTGCACATCATGTACGTGTGAGTAGTGTGTTGAGCCTAGTTTGCATCTTGTTTGTATCTTAGTGGCTCTTGTGAGAGATTAATGGAACATCCTATTTTGGGGGAGTGATGTTCTTTGTGCACTTCACGATCCTACAAATGTGTGTACATGAGGAATACCACCTAGTGTTGATATTACAAGATTATCTAGTCTCCATGTGTTATGTCTTCTCATGAGAAATTCAAATTCTAAATGATCCATTAATTATCTCTTGTTGGTATTTATTTGCCTCTTGTTAAGGTTTTTGGGGTATCACATTATGGAGGAGTAATATGCCATGTGTATATTACAAGCCTAGGAAATGTGTACATTTGAGGTTTTGCCACCTAGAGTTGATATTGTAAATTATCTTGTTCCTAGGTGGCATGTTAGCTCTACAAGTTGCAATTTACTTATGTTGTTGGATGTGAAGATGATGTTGGATATCTTTGTTTTCTACCACCGGGAATCATTTCCAAATACTTCTTGTCTTTTGACAATTGGTACTCACTTATGTGGTAGAAATTATTGATCATCTTTACAATGGCTTGTGTTTTATTGCCTTATTACTTGCCAAGGAATGTGTCATCTCCCTTTGTCTTCCGTGCCACTTGTGGATCTTATTAATTTCTTGATCTTGCCTAGTGTTTCTCTAGATATAGTGAAAGTGGTGATCCCATCTTGTGCATTTTGTATTCAAATGCAAATTCTCTATAATGCACAACTCTTGGGGGAGCTATCCTATTTTCTTTAGAACACTCATCTTGTGATCCTTATCAAGTGTGTGTTGGTGGAAGGCAAGTTGTTTCTTTTTGGTACTTTGTGCCATCATGAAACTTTGTAGAGGGTTTGGTTTGTTTGGAACCTTCCTCTCTTTTGGGAGGTTGATACCTTTCAATTTTTGTGTATCAATGGATATCTCATTCCATGATGTATCTTTTATTGATATCCTTCAAGTGATAAGTCCTTCACTTGGTATCTTATTTTCTGTTGGTATCTTCTCTTTTGGTATCTTATCAATCTTGTGTTGATTTGGTACTTGAAAGTCTAGAGCATGCATATTTACCTTTTGTACTTTCTTTCGCATGCTTTCTTTCTTTGACCCAATATATAGGGGAAACTCCACCAAGTCTCATTTTGGCTAAGATGTGCATGAAATTCAATTTCATATCCATATGCACATATTTATGTGGAGTTTGTCCTATGTGTTGTTGGTTCTCTAACTCTTTGGTCCCAATGAGTTTGGGTACCATTTTGTTTGTGTTGTTGTTCTAGGAACAATTGGAGATGCATTGGATGCTCGGCTCACTCACAAGGAAGGTGTTGTCACCATGTGCTTATTGGAGTCTAGCTAGGATGATCAATCAACTACTATCTACTACATTCAGTTGGTATCAACTACATCCTTCCAATGCTATCTCGGTAACAAGTATCTATTCATACATACATTTCTTACATTCAACCTTGTGTAGGTTGCATCATGGCATGATTTTCTTGATCCGTTCTAGTGATACTTGTTCCTTTTCTCAAAGCATCCCAACAATGATCTCTTGTTGCTAGTTGTGATGTCTTTGATGTCCGTATGGTTGAAGTTCATTTATATACTATAAGATAATATTAAGCCATGTGCTTTATGCTTTTCAAGCAAAGATCTTATTGGTATATTTTATGACTGCCTTTTGGATATCCTATTCTTTCCTTGTGTAACCATTTCGTGTGTACATCCTTCTTTGTGGATTGATATCATCATGATTTTCATCTACCTAGAATCTTATACACTTGAGAGAAGTTACATCTTTAGTGGATATCCTAATTCTTTCACGTCCACCTTTTCATTCTCCGTTTATTTCCTTGGTGGTTCCGTGAAAGGATTTGTCTTGAGTGCGGGTCTTTATCCTTGCATCTTGTTGCACTCATTTGTGGTGAAGATTGGTTTCCTCTTGCTTGTCTCGATGAGGCTTTTGCCAATTCAATTGGTATCCCTCCTCTTGACGAGGCTATCTTTTTTCTTTCTTCACCTTGGGATTGTCACAAGCTTTGTTGTTAATGTGCTTTTTAGTGAGCTTGTGAACCCATTTGCTTTTTGTATGTGTGTGGGAAGGACATGTCTTGCACCTTGTATCTCATCCATTCAAGACTATGTTGATGCTTAATGCTCATCCTTTTATTAGTCTTCCCATGTGCTTTGCCATGACTCACACACATCGTTTTGGTTGAGCCCTCTCCTAAGTTGCCTCTTTTACATGTTGCTCAACCATGTTTTTGGTACAAGTGATAGGCTTAGTTTCTTATCTATGCTCACTTGCACTTGTTGTGAGTTTCTATTGATTTTGGGGGAGTGATGATCCTATTTTGTGCACGTTGTATCCAAATACAAAACTAAATAATGCACAAATCATGGGGAGATTCTCTATGTTCTTTAGAACACTCCTATGCTCATATCATAATATCTTTTATTCGTGTGGCTCGTCGGATCATTTGATTGATCGGTTCAATTTGGTATCTTTAGATTGCTTGCTTCACTCTTGGTATGTCTGTATGCCATATCATCCTTTTGCAATCTTTGGATCCTCAATATAGTTTGTCTTCCTCCTACTACTTATCTTTGGATATATGTATTGTATTCCACTCATATTTTGAGAAATACACACTTTATGGAGGAACACATATTATATTGGCCTTCTAAGTTTTCAGCCCATTTTGGCAATCGATGCCAATGGGGGAGAAGTTTCGAGAGTTTAGTTTGGAAAGCTTAGAGGGTTTTTGGTATCATGCTTTGGTTTTGTTCCTAAGCATTTGCATCTCATGCTCATGCATTATTAGTTGTCGCTTTGCATGGTGATGCTTAATTCCTTATATAAACTCTCTTGAAAGTGATTGTCATCAATTACCAAAATAGGGGAGATTGAAAGAACATGTGCTGCCCCCATGTTTGGTTTTGGTAATTGATGACAATCCCTATGGACTAATGGTTGCCTTGAGTTATATTTGAAGGGTTTGTCCATAGGCTTTGCTTGTAGACCATTTGTTGGTCTCAAGGTGATTTGAAGAAGAATATGTGTTGACCAAGGGGTTATTCATGGAGTTATCCAAAGATTGGTCATGTAAGAGATGAGCCTATTGCAAGCATGTCTTGAAGAAGAAGATTATGTGGACATTCATGTTTACCTTCAAGACATCATCTTAATGAAGAGAGTTGGAAAGATACAAGGTTGATCAAGACTAAATACGAAGAGTGATTCAAGTTGATCAACACACAAAGCGTAGAAGATGTACCAAGTGGGATCAAGTGATCTCACGGTATGGTAAGCATTGTCCATTACGCTTTGTGTACTAACCCATGGTCTATGTGAGAGTTCGTTGTGGGGTTAGGTTTGTTTCCGTGGGCGTGCATCAAAAGGAAGATCTCACATGTCCCATGGAGGATGACGTGAAGTGGTGATCGTCATCGAGGTTGCGATGTGCAAGTTCAAGTGGAGCATCACGAAGAGATCACATGCTTGAAGCTTGCCGTCCATTGTGGTGACAATGGACTTGTGAAGATGTGCCGAAGAGTGGCTCACCCATAGTGGAGTATGGGGGAGCAATCAACTAGTCTTCACTGAGCCAACGCAATCAAGAAAGGTGGTCCGACTTGAGGAGGACAAGATCGTCATCATCTAGCTCAAGTGGACTATGTGCAAGGCAAGGGTTTGCCCTTGATAGGTTTTCTACTTTACCGGTCTAATGGTGGTAGTTGGGAGACCGGGTTATAGGATCGATTGTCGTACTATCAAGGGGGGCTCTCAAGTAAGTAGCTTGATCGTATCGTTCGTAGAGAGCTCAAACCATTGCATCCTTGCATAATATTTCTTGGTTCTTATTTGGCTCTTCTCTTGGTGAGGTTTTAGAGTTTGTGTTCGTCTTCTTGTCAAGCTCAAGCTCATCGAAAACGGAGTTCGTATGCATCATCTTTGCGTTTTCGATGTTGGAGAGTTTGCCGGTTCATATTGTGGGAAGGTCCTCTTTCTTATTATATTGGCATTTCTTCTCCATTGCTAGTTCTTAATATCCCGTCGCTGTTGGATAGTACTTGTCGTCTTCTATCCAACAAGCTTGAGTTTGCTGATTTCGGAGTCCGTTTGCAGGAGTTATAGCAGTTTCAGTTCTGGAGTTTCCTTCTGTTTTGCTTGGGTAGTTTTTCTGCTCGAGCGGTAGTACTACTCCCCCGAGCGGTAGTACTGCTTGTGCGGTACTTCCGCTTCCTTCTACCGCAACCACTTTCACTTATTTTTATGCTTCTGTTACCCAATCTGCTCGAGCGATAGTAGAGAGCGGTAGTACTGCTCAAGCGGTAGTACTGCTCCCCTGAGCGGTAGTACTGCTCAAGCGGTAGTACTGCTCCCCCGAGCGGTACTACCTCTCTGGCAGAACTACTGCTTGTGGTTTTCTATCTCGTTGGGCTGTTTTGACCGTGCTAAGCGGTAGTACCGCTCCCCCGAGCGGTAGTACCGCTTGAGCACGACTTGTGGGCATAACGGTTGGATTTGGGGGGGGGGGGCAATTTAAGGGGGCCTTCTTCCCCAATGGTTCTTATCCTAGAGCTCGTGTTCTTTCCCCATTATTGACCTTCTTCGAGCTTGCTTTCTCTCAATCCCTCCATGGATTCTTGCTAGTTTTTGAGGGAAAAGAGAGAGGAGATCTAGATCCACATTTCCACCAATCACTTTCTCCTCTATGTGAGGGGAACCCCTTGGATCTAGATCTTGGAGTTCTTCGTGTTCTCTTCTTCGTTCTTCCTCTCACTTTCCTCCCTAGCATTAGTTGCTTTGGTGGGATTTGGGAGACAAGGACTTGGGCACTCCGTGTGCCCTTGCCATTGCATTTGGTGCATCGGTTTGAGTTCTCCACGGTGATACGTGGAAGTGGAAGTTGAGAAGCTTGTTACTCTTGGGCGTTTGGGCACCCTAGAGCTTGTTCCTCTTGGGTGCTTTGGTGCCCTAGACGGTTGGTGTTGTCGGAGCTCAATCATTGTGGTGTAAAGCTCCGGGCAAGCGTCGGGGTCTCCAATTAGGTTGTGGAGATTGCCCCGAGCAATTTGACGGGTACCGGTGGCCGCCCCCAAGGGTTGACAATTGTACAGGTTCGGTGACCGCCCCCAAGGGTTGCCATTTGTACGGGTTCGGTGACCGCCCTCAAGGGTCCCTTAGTGGAATCACGGCATCTTGCATTGTGCGAGGGCGTAAGGAGATTACGGTGGCCCTAGTGGCTTCTTGGGGAGCATTGTGCCTCCACACCGCTCCAAATGGAGATTAGCATCCGCAAGGGTGTGAACTTCGGGATACATCGTCGTCTCCGCGTGCCTCGGTTATCTCTTACCCGAGCCCTTTACTTATGCACTTTACTTTGTGATAGGCATAGTGTTTCATGTTATATCTTGCTATCACTTAGTTGTTTATCTTGCTTCCCATAAGTTGTTGGTGCACATAGGTGAGCCTGGTTGTTGTAGGTTTTGTGCTTGACAAATTAACCGCTAGGTTTTTTTTCCGCATTTGTTCAAGCCTAAACCGTAATTATTTTAAAGCGCCTATTCACCCCTCCTCTAGGCGACATCCACGATCTTTCAGCACGACTTGGGGTGTATTGGGGACCCCTTCACATGGCACAGAGGACGAATTAGAGAAAGGTTGGACATGGGACTTGTTAATGATGCATGGACGACACTCTTCCCCAATGCGGTGTTGGAAAATATGGAGTATAACCATTCTGATCATCTTCCCTTGTGTTTAAATACTGAATAGTATAAACCAAGCCGAAGCACCAAACAATGGACAACAAAACAGGTTCGAGGCATGGTGGTTAAGGGAATGGAGCTTTAACGCGACTATGCTAGAGGCTTGGTCTAAGGTTGGGGCTGATAAGGGCGTCACATGTATTTATGAGAAGCTGAATAAGATGCACACTGAATTCCATGATTGGGATTAGCGGGTGATAAAGAAGTCAAGAAAAAGACTCCGTAAGGCACAAAGAGACCTGGAAAAGGTTATGCCAGGGCCGATGAATGATGACAATGATACAAACAAAAAAACTTGCAAACTGATTGAATACCTACTGGAGTTTGAAGAAATTCAAGTCATGCAATGGTCTCGAGCAACTTGGTTGAAAAGTGGTGACCACAACACCGCTTTCTTTCAGGCCTTTGCGTCTGCTAGCAGAAAGAGGAACTTCGTTAAAAGATTGAAAGATGATAGTGGGAATTGATCAGAAGGTATGGCTGGATTAAACCCTCATATACAAAATTATCTTACTCATCTGTTTATTTTTGAAGTGGAGCAATCTATACTACAAAAAGTTCAGTCCAAAGTTACAGAATAGATGCAAAATATTTTGATGGCACCTTATAATGAGGGCAATATTTAGTATAGGGGGTCTAAAGGCGCATGCTTGAGGAAAAGAATATAGTGTTTGGCGCTTGACAGGGATGTACGGGGAATTTTGTTGGGAGAACAAGCACCTGACATGGAACCGTATGAGATAGCTACACCAAAGTATTGAGCTCCCATGGATTTTGTTAGATGACCTTAATGAAATATAGTTCTTGCACGAGAAAGAAAGCTGGAATCCACGTCCTTCTCATTATATGCAAGCCTTCCAGAGCGCTATCAATGATTGCGAGCTGCACAACTTGGGGTTTATTAGGCACCCCCTCACATGGCATAGAGGAAGGTTGGACATGGGACTTGTTAATGATGCATGGACGACACTCTTCCCCAATGCGGTGTTGGAAAATATGGAGTATAACCATTCTGATCATCTTCCCTTGTGATTAAATACTGAATAGTATAAACCAAGCCGAAGCACCAAACAATGGACAACAAAACAGGTTCGAGGCATGGTGGTTAAGGGAATGGAGCTTTAACATAACTATGCTAGAGGCTTGGTCTAAGATTGGGGCTGATAAGGGCGTCACATGTATTTATGAGAAGCTGAATAAGATGCACACTGAATTCCATGATTGGGATTAGCGGGTGATAAAGAAGTCAAGAAAAAGACTTCGTAAGGCACAAAGAGACCTGGAAAAGGTTATGCCAGGGCCGATGAATGATGACAATGATACAAACAAAAAAACTTGCAAACTGATTGAATACCTACTGGAGTTTGAAGAAATTCAAGTCATGCAATGGTCTCGAGCAACTTGGTTGAAAGGTGGTGACCGCAACACCGCTTTCTTTCAGGCCTTTGCGTCTGCTAGCAGAAAGAGGAACTTTGTTAAAAGATTGAAAGATGATAGTGGGAATTGATCAGAAGGTATGGCTGGATTAAACCCTCATATACAAAATTATCTTACTCATCTGTTTATGTTTGAAGTGGAGCAATCTATACTACAAAAAGTTCAGTCCAAAGTTACAGAAGAGATGCAAAATATTTTGATGGCACCTTATAATGAGGGCAATATTTAGTATAGGGGGTCTAAAGGCGCATGCTTGAGGAAAATAATATAGTGTTTGGCGCTTGACAGGGATGTACGGGGAATTTCGTTGGGAGAACAAGCACCTGACATGGAACCGTATGAGATAGCTACACCAAAGTCTTGAGCTCCCATGGATTTTGTTAGATGACCTTAATGAAATATAGTTCTTGCACGAGAAAGAAAGCTGGAATCCACGTCCTTCTCATTATATGCAAGCCTTCCAGAGCGCTATCAATGATTGCGAGCTGCACAACTTGGGTTTATTGGGCACCCCCTCACATGGCATAGAGGAAGGTTGGACATGCGCCTTGTTAATGATGCATGGATGACACTCTTCCCCAATGCAACGTTGGAAAATATGGAGTACAACCATTCTGATCGTCGCCCCTTGTGTGTTAATACTGAATATTATAACCAACCCAAAGTACCAAACAATGGAAATCAAAATAGGTTCGAGGCACGGTGGTTAAGGGAAGAGAGTTTTAACACGACTGTGCTATAGACCTGATCTAAGATTGGGGCTGAGTCGAGCGTCACATGTATCTATGAGAAGCTGAATAAGATGCACGCTGAATTGCATGATTGAGATCAGCGGGTGCTAAATAATCCAGGGAAGAGACTCTGTACGACACGAAGAGACGTGGAAAAGGTTCTGCCAGGGCCGATGAATGATGAAAATGATACAAAGAGAAAAGAACTTGCAGAACTGATTGATTACCTACTAGAGTTAGACGAAATTCAAGTTATGCAAAGGTCGAGCGCAACTTGTTGAAAAGTGGTGAATGCAACACCGCTTTCTTTCAAGCCTTTTCGTCTGCTAGAAGAAAGAGAAACTTCATTAAAAGATTGAAAAATAACAGTGGGAATTGGTTAGAAGGTATGGTTGGATTAAACCCTCACATACAAAACTATTTTACTCATTTGTTTACATCTGAAGTGCAGAAGAACCTCTATTCTACAAAAAAATTCAGTCCAAAGTTACATAACAGATGAATAATTTTTTGATGACACCTTATAATGAGGATGATGTGAAAAAATAGTATATGAGATCTAAAGGCGCCTTGTCCTGATGGACTACATGCATTTTTTCAAGAAATATTGGCATATTATCGGTGCAGACATTACCCACCGAGTAGACCGCCACCCGAGGCCGCCGCCCTGGCATCCCACACCAAACCTCCCGCTGATGCCAAAACATGGGAATGACGCCCTGGAGGGGAGGCAATTACCTCCCCACCAACCCTCAGGGCCCATCACTCGGCCCGCCTGAGTGGGGCATTGCCAGACAGCACTGCCGCCATGGCTGTCTAGCGAGCACTGGACCGCGAGAGGGGAAAAGCCCGTCCTGGGAAAGGGGAGGGCCGTCCTGCACCCAGGCTCGCGCCGCTGGACACCCGCTGGCAGCACCACTAGATGGAGCGTCAGCCATCGCCCCGTCAGTTCTGGCCGTCTAGATCTCAACGGGGGGCTGCCTAGGAACCGACACGTCCGGTCGACGGGCAGCCTTGGCAGCGCCGGTCGCCACCACCACTGAGCCCCTACACTAGCGCTAGCCCCCACCGTAACCACTGAAGACTGCCAACTCGCCGTCAAACCATGACCCATGTGCCCGCAGAGAGAGGTGGAGACCTGGCCCTCGCCAGCCGCATGCCACCACGTCGCCACGACCAACCACCACCGTCCCCGACCATTGTCAAGGCAGCAGCCACCGGCCCGCGTCACCCGTCTGTCCAGATCTGGCCACCCGCCGCCAAAGCCTGCTGCCCCGGCTGTCACCAACCCGCCAGGCACGCACCACCTTGACCACCTCTAGTCCGCCCATTGCATCACCAGCACACCGCCGCCGCTTCCATCTCCGGCGCACCACCACACAGCAGCCCCTGCCGCCAGCGCTGCTCCCGCCACCACAACAATGTCGTGTGTCGAGCCAGCCATGGGGGAGACGAGCGAACCTCGCCGCCGGTGGCAGCGGCCGGGCCCGACCGCGCCCTCTAGCCGCAGCGAAGGAGGGGAGACACGGCGTAGGGACCACCTGGCGAAGACGGCTAGGGTTGCCCTCCCCGTCGCACGTGGGTGCGGCGTGGAAGGGGATGCTTTTTTTTTTTCCAAATCACACCTACCTTAGGCAGCGACACAATATCAAGACTAAATCAAGGATGCACAAAACCAAGAAGATTAAAAGAAAACAAAGAGAGCCGACCCGATCAGCGATTTGCAAGGAAACATCATCCATTGTCGTTGACAACACACGAACCACGAGAAAGGTTCTTCAAAAGCAATCCCCCAGCTATGAAGCGATAGTAGGTGTCGTCGTCGCCAGGCCCACCACTGAGGATCATTCATTAGGTTTTCACCCCGAAAAGCACGTTTGAGCAGACTCGAAAACAATGCCTTCAACAAGGACGCGATATGTAAACATCGCATTGCCAAGTGCAACCATCGAAGTCCAAACGTATGATTTTCACACCTAAGCTCGAGACTTGTGCTCGAAGAGCACCACCAAGCCGAAGTTACCATGTGTTGCCACCATATTCAAAGCATTTTTTAAGATGTAAATACCTCCTTTAATAAGAAAGATCTAAAGTACACAAATCCTAAAGAAAAAAAGACTATAAAGTACAAAGGCTCAATGCAGAGGGAGACACCTGAGTAACAACATACTATGAGCATTGTAAACGATCCTTCTCTCTCTCCCCCTCTAAAAATAGCAATATGAACCACCCTAATCTTCCTCCATAAACAAGAAATCAAACAACTAATCGCTCTCAAAACCCCACACGCTTATACTAAGATAATCCAAAAAGCTCCTCCCCTCCCCTCCCCTGCCCCGAGTTTTTTAAACGCGCCACTTAAGAGCAAGACAACCGCAACTACTAAAAGCGAGACACACACAGCACTGCACATGCACAGTGACGCGGGGGAAGGAGGAGCAAACGCCGGAGCTCAGCTAGGGTTTCCTCGATCCCGGCGCGCGACAGGGGCGCTCCCGGAGCTCGCCACTTAGGGCGGGGGAGGCTCGCCGGCGCGGCGGGGCGAGGGCTCTCTCCGACGCGGGGTCGCGGCGGACCTTGCATGCCGGGGCGGCCCGCCGGGGCTCAGATCTGAGATGGCCGACGGCGGCGAGGAGGGGAATGCGGCGGCGCCCAGGGGCTTCTCGCGCCGGAGGGGCACGGTGCGGGCCAGCCTCGACGCCGACGAGCTCATGGCGCTCATGCACGGCTCGGATCCCGTCCGGGTCGAGCTCACCCGCCTCGAGAACGAGCTCAGGGGTGAGCTGCTGATCCGCCCCTGCTGTTTCGCTCTGGTTTTTTCAATGGGGCTTCTGCGTGGGGAGGGGTCTGACCTTTGTGCTGGTTTGTGGTGCTAGACAAGGAGCGGGAGCTCGGGGAGGCGCACACGGAGATACGCGCGCTGCGGCTGTCCGAGAGGGCGCGCGAGAAGGCCGTGGAGGAGGTAATTGCCGATTGCTCTTGAGATTTTATTGTACGGAGGTGTGGTATCTACTATTTTAGGCTGGAATTGATGTCAGGGATTGCGGGGAAGTGCCAAATTTGGTTTGGTTAGTAGTTATAATGGGCACTTGAGTATGCTAATTGCATCGCTCTAGCCTCTTGTTGCGGTGTTGAGGTACCTTGTACTGTCATTGCATTATGGTCCATTTCGGCCCACTGTATGCTAGAGTATCAAACCAAAATTTTAGTTTTGCAACGACGGGTTTAGGTGTTCAACAGTAATGAAGTCGTTTTGCTAAGTGGGGACTTATGCTGTCAACTGTCGTATAGGAGGTGTTTGCGTTTCTACAACCATCTTTAATTTTGTTATTGGCAATGGAATATAGCTGTTTGTTTTTCATGCTTCGAATTTTTTAGCTGTCCTGTGCCTTGTATTTTTCTTGGCTGTACTTGTGGTATTTTGGTGCTCAACTCTACCAAATTTCCACGACTGCATTCTTAAGCAATGCCGGAAGCACCTGTAGTAGAAAGATAAAGCTGTTCTTTTTTTTGCTGGTCTTGTATTTATTTAGAATGAGCACTTCAGTATGCTAATTTCATGGCTCTTGCTGCGCGTGCTGTCACTGAATTCTGGTTCATTTCGATATACTGTGTGCTAGGTTATCAAACTAGATTTTTAGATTTGCAAGGACTGAATGGGTTTAGATGCTCAACGACAATGAAATCATTCTGCTAACCGGGGACTTATGCTGCCAAACTGTTGTATAGGAGGTGCCTGGCTTTTCTTTTCTTGTGACATAATGGCTCTTGTTGTTGCCAACTCTTAGGATTACTATGACTGGGTTACTGTATGCTTATAGCTTACTTTCGCTCTCTGTTATTCTTTTATCAATATTTTTTTCGGCGTCAAGAGTTAATTGGTCAAATATGGTAGCATGGCTTTTCATGAATTAAGTTCTTGAGTTGCACTTGAATAATACCGCTTTCTTCAACTCTTGGGTTTCAATACATTCCATGGTCCATAGATAAGGTAGAGAAGCTTATGTATTTGTGCATTGGCATACTATATCATGCTTTCATGTTAACAAACTTTGAAATACTTCCTCCGTAAAGAAATATAAGAGTGTTTAGATCACTAAAGAAATATCAGAGGGAGTACAAAATATTTATGATGTGCTATTGATTATTATTTTCATTTTCTTGACCATTCGATGATCGTAATGCACCAGTAGTCCTTTTATTTTATGTGAATCACTATCTATGATTGAATATTTTTTGGTGGACAGTGAGTTTTTATTATAAATTGGCGTCGAAGAACTTAAAATGCTTGTGTATACCTATATTGAATTTTACTTGTTTGTTATCAACTTATCATTATGGATTGAAACTTAGGGCTTGAAATCCTCTGACTAAAGAACTATGAATTAAAAAACAAGTTTGAGTATAAGTTGTTGCAGCTCATATTATACTGAATATTTTTTCTGTTTCGTGTAAGTTCATAAGTTACAACGCTGAATTACTCGTTGATACTTATTATTTTATTATTAACCATAAACCTGACGATGATTACCTACTTTCTCTGATTAACATGATTGTAATCTTGTGTGGCAGCTTACAGATGAGCTGGAGAGGATGGACGAGAAGCTCAAGTTGACAGAATATCACCTAGATAACAAAGTACTGTCTTATGATTTATGTCTATCTTTTGCTCTTCTCTGTCTTTTGATTGTGCTTTAATATAGAGAATAAAACTTGTAGAATCTAGAAGTCAAGAAGATAAATGACGAGAAAAAGGCTGCAATGGCTGCTCAGTTTGCGGCAGAAGCTACTTTGCGAAGAGTGCATGCAGCTCAAAAGGATGATGACATGCCACCAATTGAAGCCATTCTTGCTCCACTTGAAGCAGAGCTAAAGCTATCTCGGCAAGAGGTTCTACTTTTACTTCATATATCCCCCCTTCTATTTTTGTGTTTGTCATGAATTTATAATGTCTCCCTAACAGCCCACAATCTTCATCCTCCAATGCACCTAGATGGTTACTCTCTCCATATCACAAATAAGTGACATTTTGGACATGTCTCCAGTGATTTTTTTTTGAACTTTGACTGCGAATATCATTTTAATTATTCATATTGGAAATTTGAAAATCATGTGTAAATTGTCTCAAAAGGTATTTCTAGAGCACTATATTTTTCTTGTCTTTTATACATATATTACAATAGAAGTTAGTGGACAAAGTTACATCTCGAAGGCCGTGTCAACGTCCAAAATGTCACTTATTTGTGATATGGAGGGAGTATCTAATTGCAACTTTCCAGTAGTCATGTATTCACTATGAACAAAAGAGATGACAAACTATGAAATTGACTTGGTTGATTTCAGATTGCAAAGCTCCAGGAGGATAATAGAGCCTTGGATCGACTAACAAAACAAAAAGAGGCAGCACTACTGGAAGCAGAAAGGACTGTGCAAATAGCAATGGCAAAAGCTGCTATGGTTGATGACTTGCAAAACAAGAACCAAGATTTGATGAAGCAAATTGAGATCTGTCATGTATGTGGGTGCATGTAGTGTATTCTTGGTCATCTGGAGTAAACAACTTTCAACATAGCAATAGAGCTATGAAAATGCTGAATTATTTACTTTATGCATTGCAGGAAGAAAATAAGATATTGGATAAGTTGCATCGTCAAAAGGTTGCAGAAGTTGAAAAGCTTAGTCAAACTGTGAGGGAGCTGGAAGAGTCTGTTCTTGCAGGTGGTGCAGCTGCCAATGCTGTTAGAGATTACCAGCGCAAAGTGCAGGAGATGAATGTAACAAACTACCCTTAAATTGTTGCCTTTGCCATCAAATATTAATTGGCTGATACCTAGTTATGTTCATGATTTTGTCAGGACGAAAGAAAAACACTTGACCGTGAACTTGCTCGTGCGAAAGTTACAGCAAATAGGGTTGCTGTGGTGGTAGCAAACGAGTGGAAAGATTCTAATGATAAAGTGATGCCAGTTAAACAGTGGCTTGAAGAGCGTAGATTCATGCAGGTGAGATTAGTAGGATTTATTTATGCCTTTCTGTTATTGATGTGCATTGCTTGCTTAGATGCAGGCGTATGCTTGTTCTTGGTGAAGTTAAACGTTTTTGCCTGCTGGCTCTTTTATCGAATTCGTATGTGGCAACCTGCAATTACCTTTTTTTTTTGGTTTCTGTAGGGTGAAATGCAACAACTTCGTGATAAGCTTGCTGTTGCAGAACGAACAGCACGGTCTGAAGCTCAACTAAAGGTTTGCAAACCGTTCTGTTTTAATTCAGTGAGAGCTAAAACTTGTGAAGGGAGTTGTTCAGACAGGCTAAACTTGTTAGTTCTTCATAAACTCAGGAAAAATACCAGTTGCGCCTGAAAGTTTTGGAAGATGGACTGCGAGGGCCACCAAGTGGCTCTAGTCGACCGCCTACTGAAGGGAAGAGTTTCAGCAATGGTCCTTCCCGTCGGTTATCACTCGGTGGAGCAGATAATATGTCTAAAGTCTCACCAAATGGCTTATTAACAAGGAGATCTCCATCTTTCCATTCAAGATCCTCTCTTTCTTCTAGCAGCAGCTTGATACTAAAACACGCTAAAGGAACTTCAAAGTCATTTGATGGTGGAACTAGGTCACTAGACAGGGGAAAGGTCCATGGGAATGGATCACATTTACTTAACAAATCTACAGACACAGTTAAAGATCGTGAAGCGAATGATGGTTGGAAAGGGACTGTGGATGAGGGAACTAATGAAAGTCCAAATAGCAATGCAGATCAGAGAAGTAATGAAACCACAAATAGCAACTCAATTGAAATGGTTTCTGGTTTCCTGTATAATATGTTGCAGAAGGAGGTAGTTTCTTTGAGGAAAGCATGCCACGAAAAAGATCAAAGTCTAAAGGACAAAGATGATGCCATTGAAGTATGCAACCATTTCTTATTTATGCAGTTTGTGTGGACATGATGCCAGCATTATAAAGTTATTTATTATCTCCTTTTGTCCTGCAGATGTTAGCAAAGAAAGTTGATACCTTAACCAAAGCAATGGAAGTGGAGGCTAAAAAGATGAGGCGAGAGGTTGCTGCCATGGAGAAAGAAGTTGCAGCTATGCGTGTCGATAAGGACCAAGAAATCAAAGCCAGGCGGCTTGGTAATTCAAAAGGGTCTAGGAGTTCCCAACTGCTTCCTGGAAGGTACTTCTTCACAGATTCTAAAACGTTTTCAGGAACTTATTGTGATTGAAACAGTTCAAATCACATTCTTGGGATGATGATTTGTCATGTGACAGTAGTAGCAATTTCTGTTTAATATCAGTGATCTTAGTTTTGTTAGGGTGCACATGCAATTTTGTGTCCATATTTGCTCTTAGTGATTAGTTCTCTTATGATGTCATGCCACTAAAAAAATTATACGTGGAAGCATGTGAATTATTCAGGTGTACAGAACTACATTTACAACAAAAGCTTAGAATTGTTTTGCCACTTAGTAATTTTGATACCGGAGAAAGCCCTCAAGTCAAAACCTTATGACCTCAACTGCTATGTGGTGAAACTGAAAAAGTTTAAGGAGACATTCTATTTTACCACCCTCTTCCTGAAATTACACATCTTCATGCAGTTTCTTCCTCTAACCCACTGTGAATTTTGTTCCTTGTGTGCAGAAGCGCACCACGAAGTGGGTTGGCACGCAACTTCCAATGACGGCGGCACTAACTTGAGGCGGCGTATTATTCCATAGAGTCCAGTTCGCTCTGTATTTGCTTCGTTCCGTTACCTATTAGTTTTGTGGTTGAGATCATAGCACAGATGACCCTGTGATAATCTTGGGAGTCGGGGAAAGGGTAGTAGGCTCGGATCTGACGTGATTGCTTCTCTGCCGTAGTGGAGGTGGCCCTGAGGCGAGGTCTAACCCCCTACGGCTCGCCCTCGTTTTGTCGTCGATGCACCTGATGCTTTTGTATAGATTGGGCGGTCTCCACGTCCTCTCCCATCTGTAATGTAGCTAGAGTGTTTGCTTGGTTCTGCTCCTGCATACCCCGTTGCCCAGGTTGTGAATATTGTTATTCTCACATGATTATTATTGGCTCTGCTCTATTCACCATGGTGTTTCGGTTGGAAATTCCATTACAATACTCCGACCGACCTGACGTTCCGAGGAGAAGAAGGAATGGTTGTATGCATGCGCCGGACGCCTATAAAAAAGTTCTTTGATTTACATTTCAGCCTGACAATCAGAAACAGAAACATTGCCCATTGGATTTCCTTGGGTCTGATTCTCTGTACATTTTTTTAAAGAACTAAGATTTAGCAAGTCTGATACTGTACAGTTCTTGGATCACCTTGTCAAGAAACTGGAGCCAGCAGTGAGAACTTGACATGCAGTGAGATCTTCCCCTTCTCAACATCAAGCTTTGCACCTGTGACCAACCAGTATCCAGGGGCGTCCTGTGGCTCCATGGTAACCTGAGACGTGTCAACAAACTTGAGCAGCTTCTGGTCCCCGACAGGCACCGGCGGCCCTCCGGCGAACACGCCCGAGTCGACGTTGACTCTCGCTGGCTCCTGCCGGTCTCTCTCAGCGGCGCCCGAAGACGCTGCCGCCGTGAACGACTTCGACAGGAAGCTCCCTTTACCCGAAAGCCTCGCCGTGTTGTGTGCCCATTTGGACTGCACCACGGTGTACCCTGCCAGCTCGGTGTACAGGAGCCTGAGGTGCAGCACGGTGGTCGAGTCGTGGGCCCTGACGTGCAGCTGCACGCCGGACACGATGTATGCGGTCTGCCGGTGCGCGCTGCACCAGTTGGGGGCGTACTTCACCGGCGCGGTGCAGACGTGGGCGAACATCCTCCGCTGCACCGGCTCATGGTACTGCTCGTCGGAGATCGTCTCCGACCCGCGCCATATCGGCGGCTTGTCTCGCCGTTCCTTGATGAACGTTGGGGTGCTCGCCAGATGCTGCAGGTGGAGGCCTAGCCTGGCCATGACATGAAGGTGTCAACATTGCAAAATTTGGTCATACTGTACATGCTGCAAACAGAATGTTGCAGCGAACCGTAGATAATCGCGGCTAACCTGTTGTTCTTCTTGCCCTCTAGATGCAGTCTCATCCCGGTGACCGGCAAGTTTGGAATGATCACCTGCATTTAGTTGAGTGAGCATCTCCATTGGATTGCAGATGTTTTTTTTTTTTGCGGGGGGATTGCAGATGGTTTGAAGCAAAGGAGAATGTTTCTTGCCTGGTTTGAGTTGACATGGAGCTTTGATCCCACAAGGCTGAAGTGCAAGGCTTGGCTCGCCCCCTGCCGGTTCGAACACAGAGCGAGGGGTAGGTCACTGAGTACAGGGGCCCACGATCTGTGGTGCTGGAAGTCGAGGAAGTACCTCAAATCTTCTACTGGAGGTTTGTCTGTTAAAAGAGCAGTGACATAGTTAAGCATTTTTTAACTGCAGATCATACAAAAAAGCAAGGCTTGGATTGCACACGAAGTCTGTGGAAATTTGGAGGTTGTGAAGTAGATGGCCTCTCCTTTGTTCATTTTCATGAAATTGTGCACCTATGCCATGACTAACCAAAATGTTGTTAAGAGTAGTAGATAGAGAGGTCTTACATCTCAGGTAGAGGTTTATGGCATGAGAGAGGAAGCCCAAGCCTGACACTCCCTTGAGAAGGGATGTCAGGGGCACAAGTTTGAAGCCGATGGCGTCCGGCTTTGCCGGCACAGTGAGCAGCCACTCGGCGTGGCTCCTCGCCGCCGTGTCCCCTCCCCTCTTGGAGTGTATCACTGTCACACCCTGCATCAGTTGGAAATCAGCAAAGATGGCCTGCTTCATGACTGTTGATAAGTTGCAACTTAGAAGAGTAGTAGTAGTCATACCTCTTTGCATGCCACTTGACTGGTCATTCCTTCAACTCTCGGCTGTGTTAACTGGGCATCAAACACGTTGAAGGCCTCAGGGACCTGTTGCAGTCAGAATCATGGAGTTCTTTTAGGTACATTTCACTTGAGGTCATCATAGTTTCAGTTCGGTATGGTCATAATAAAATTAATAAAATTTCTTGACCTTGGTCTTGATATCTCTGGACTTGCAGTGTGAAGGAGGCATTGGACACGTCCCGGTGAAGAGCTGGTCACCTAGCTTCTCTAGGTGCTCCTTGATCTCGGACTCCGGTAGCACCGACGACTTGTCCTGCTTCACGTAGACCACATCCTGGCCGCCCATGCTCACCCCGACGACGATGTGCGTCCCGTACTTCTCGATGAAACTGCTCACAAATTAAGAGAGTGGGATTAGTTTTCATGCAGTATGGTGCTCAGATCAGTTGGGAATTTGAATCTGCATCCGACTCCTGAGTCCTGAACGACAACAAATCATCTGGTACATCATGACTCAAGGATGAAATGTTCAGAGTTCAGACTACTATCAGGCCCCACAAAGTTGTGAAAGGTAATTCTAGACCTTGAACAAGTCAAGTCCTGCATTGATTTTCCACCGCGCACGCATACGATCTTTCACACCACATGGGCACGAGTCACGAGTGTCGTGGGCGGTCTTGCACTATCCTAGCAACGACGAGGTCACCATCCACACTTGATCACCTCGTCAACTTGCATGATTCGTTTCCAAGTACAGTCAAGCAGGAGCTGCTCATATGTATGTGATGTCATGTAGAATACCTTGCTATGGCTGAGGGGTCCCAGGCGGTGGGCACGTCGGCGACGACGCGGTCGGCGAGAGCGAGCGGCCGGCAGTCGAGGCGGAGGTCGAGGAGGGAGATGAAGTAGCCGTCGAGCGCCAGGCACTTGGTGCTGGAGGCGTCCTGCGCCCAGGAGCCGCCGTCCAGGCCGAAGCACGCGTTGAAGAGCCCCGACGGGATCTTCCCCGCCACCGAGCTCCGGCCGTTGAACAGCTCCGTCATCTGCATGCACGCACGCGCGCGGTCAAGATTCGATCCACAGTCACGAACGCGCTCTGTAATTCCGTATAAGATTCAAAGTTTTGAATAGCGGCATATAACGGGTTTAGTCATTTACTGGCGCTATTTTAGCTTATTTTGAGGCTGTCGCTGTTTGCCATTGTCCATTATTTTTAAACTTTGATAAATTCTCTGCTAGAGTATTTTCTTGTGTAGCAATTGCTCTATCGGTTGGCTTGGTCAAGAGCTCCAGGATTCAAGACAATTATCTAAAGAAAGTCAACACGAGACAATGTAATTCGTCATGCTGCTCTGATTAGTTTGATCGGAAAATTTGACCAGGGCGGGGAGTTGAGTACTCAAGTGGGTTTGCGAGGGAACTGGGTTAGAAAGAAGAATGAATTATTTTGGTCATACGGTTTCATGACTTGACTAGTTAATTTTTAGCCGTTCCTCCTTTTAAAATCTCTGATTTATCAATCTGACATTCTTTTGGTGGATATAAATCAACAGTTGAACATAGCTCAACAAATTCCACTTGCATACTGAATCATTTTAGCCAGAATCCTTCTCCCCCAACTCTAAGGCATCAGTAGAAAATTAGAGGGCCTCTCAAGAAAAAAGAAAGAGAAGAAGAGGAAGGTGCAGTTGAGCAGCTAACAAACCTTGTTGAACTCGAGGACGTCGGACCTGATCCTGACCCGGTTGCCCTTGCCGCACATGACGTCCGCCGGCACGTCAGGCACCACACCGATCCCCGGCACGGAGACCGCCGCCGCCTTCCCGCCGCTCCTGGCGACGAGGCACCCTTCCGCAGCCTTGCAGTGCTTCAGCCGCAGGTCGCCCGCCATGTCGACCCCCGTGCCGAGGCAGCTCACCGCCCTCGCCACCGCCGCCGCCATCTCCTCGCTGCCGCCGGTCACCTCCCTCGCCCTGGCCATTGCTCGTCCCACCATGAACCACTCAACAAACCAGCGTATGCTTTGCTTGCTAGGTGCACAATCAAAATGGACCGGATCAATCGACGGAGGTTTCTCAAGGCGTCAAACGCATGCGATGCATCCAATTGTCCGTCTCTCGTAGCTTGGCTCGTGCTACCTGGAAACGACCAGAGATTGCGACGGTCGATTTGGAGGGAGCTGCTGCCGATGCATAACTGGCACTTGGGTTGTCTCAGCGCATATATATGAAGAGAGAGGAGGAAGTGGCGGGAGGGGGAGAGGGGGGCGGCGCCATGGTCATGGCTGCTATTTTTCGTCTCCTTTTTCTTTGGCTTCTTCTTGAATTGAACACCTTTTAATTACTTGCTTATTTCTCGGGGACCAGTTTGCGCCCCGCCTCGATGGGGCACCGCCAAAGCGTGGAACTCCCCCATTCTGCGGCGATGTGGACACCGGATTTGAATTGATTTCCGTGGCTTCCTGGTGACAGAGACCCGGTTCCCACATGAAATTCCCTATGATGACCGTTTCAATTCCCTAGAGTGACTAGTGGTGGATACGTACTCGTCGCCTCATAGTCATTGCTGAAGATGTTCCAAAGCATGGACTTAGCATCCCCGAGTGAAAATTATGCATGGTTTCAAATTTTCCATTTGGAAATATCCCGGGCAATCTCTGAAATTTATGACATTTTGGTTGATCTGGTTTTTAATAAATTTTGCACCTCTATTGATTCCGCTCCCTCATCATTTCCCCTTAATCTTTGTTTCGCGCGCTTCATGATTCTTTTGTGGCTAGATTGTTTGAAAGTGTTCATTTGTTTTTTTTTAATTTGGAAAAGGAGGATAACCCCCAGCCTCTGCAAGCCATATTATTAAATAAAGTGCGAAACATAGTCTGAGGTCCAAATCTGGCTCACAAACGGAGCTTAAACAAAAAGGAAAATAAAAGATGCCACATCCGGCGAAAATAGCAACATGCTACGATGTCTATACACCTAGCCTATTATAAGCTCGCCATCCAAATCGGTTGAAGATAACCCGTGCTACGTCTCCCAACGGTTGCACCCAGTAACCACAAGCTCCCTGGAGTCCGCATGAGTGAGTAACGACCACATACGGATCCAAGCAGTTACTCTGTAGATAACCTGCAAAAAGTTGATAAAGTTTTTTCGGTTAAAGATCATGTCGTTTCTGTTGTTCCATATAGCCCAAAGTAGTGCACATATCCCTATCCGAATATGTCTCGCTATTTTTGGTTCCACTCCATTTAGCCACGTCCCAAATAACATGTTAATGCAATTTGAAGGATTAACGTTGAAGGCTATATGTATCGTGCGCCATAGTAGTTTTGCCAACGGGCAATCGAGAAAGAGGTGTTGTATAGTTTCATCCTGGTCACAAAAACAACATCTAGAACTACCTACCCACCTTCGCTTTACCAAATTATCTTTCGTCAAGATCACTCCCTTGTGGACAAACCACATGAAGATCGTCGGTGCAGATCCCCGCAACTAGGATTTACAACCTCCCAACTGCGAGGATGTACTCCCTCGTCAGCCCCTCGGACAGCCCTTCGGGAAGCGGTCAGACAGTCCCCCGGACGGTATCACGGACAGCCCTTCGGGAGGCACTCACAGAATCTCGGACGGTCACTCGGACAGCCCTTCGGGAGGTACTCTCGAACAGCCCCTCGGGCAAAAAGATCGAACCTACGACCTCTCTACGGGGTTGCACACATACGGTGTCAGCTATCCGGCAGGGCTTCGACGTCCAGAACTAGTTCCCACCGGAACCCAGACAGCCTTTTGGCTCTACAAAACTATTTCGTGTGAGGAAGAGAAGAAGTCAGATCATTGCATGGCATAATGTATGAGAGAAAGAGTGAGTTTGGGCAGCCCCCTCCACCCCTATTTATAGGCCAAGCCCAAGGGGTAGAGGACACTTGGAAATACCAAAATGCCCTCAAAGGTGGCTTTCCAAAGAAGCTACCAAATAGTGTTTCCACTATTCATGAAAATATTTTTTCGCGACCGTTAAATCCGAAAATATTTCTGTAGGTCCAGAACATTTCTAGTACCCACTAAAACAATTCTGGACGCGTTCCGAAACATTTCCGGATCAATAATTTTCATCAGCGAAAGGCAAACAAGAATGCGTTTTCACTATTCACGAAGACAATTTTTCACGTCCGTTAAATCCGAAAATATTTCTGTAGGTCCAGAACATTTCCAGCACCCACTAAAACAATTCTGAACGCGTTCCGAAACATTTCCGGATCAATGATTTTCTTCAGCGAAAAGCAACCAAAGCGGTTCCGGCAGCTCTGGAACATTTCCGTTTTTTTCTCCGGAAAAATCTCAGAAGTTCCCAGAACAATTCTGGCACCCTCTAAGAATTTCCAGGCGTGTGCCAAAACCATTTTGACTTAATGGTATACTCCAAAACAACTTTTTGGTTTTACCGAAACTCTTCCGGTGTTCTCTCTCCGGAACTCTTCCGTTGTCTCCGAAACTTTTCCGGTGACTTTCTCTCAGATTCCCTGTCTAGTATTCAGCAGATAGATGACCCTTAAGCGTGTGACCCTATAGGTTCGGTGAAGTATAGACATGACCGGAACACTTTCCGATCAATGATCAACATCGGAGCCGTGGACACCCATATTGACCCCTATACCCACACGAATAAATATTCGAGTGAACCTCCAGTTGCCGTGTGCTATTCCTGTTGTTTCGCGATATGTTACAAATACCCGAGGTGAGATTGATCGGCATCCTTGTGGATCAACACCTGTCCACTATGCCAGTTACCTCGTTACCGGTTTTGTTCTTTTTTTCTCGTTCCCGTGTTCCGGCATCCCTGTGATCAAATCACAATGTGTCTGGCCAGACGATGATGGATACCGTAACACCGAGAGGGCCCAAAGAATATCTTTCCATCGTCGGAGGAGCAAATCCCAATCTTGAGCTATCAAGTCCCTTGTCATACTTTTCCATGAACCCGTAAGCCGCCGTAATAGCCACCCATTTACGGATGATGTTTAACAAACCCCAAAGTTCATGAAGCAAGCATGAAGAAACTCGATACTCTCATGGTCTAAGGAATCATGCAAACGTTAAATTTCTTTGTGTTATTAACCATTAACTTGTGATGAATGTATCTCATAGGTCATAGCATAACATCAATTCGGATCGATTCAACACAAATGTTCTTCTAACATTGTGCCCTCAAAGTTTGCTGGTATAGTCATGCCCATGATTAGGAAAACAGGATCATCATGCAACACTTGAGCTAGTCTTAGAGGCATGACTAGGAATACAATTTATCGTTTATTATTCCACACGTGCATATGAGTTTTCCTCCGAGCCTCGTGGTTATTGCAGACTCGAGAACCATAACAGTTATAGCACGGAATATAAACTTAATTACGAACATGGGGATAAATAATAACATTTATTATTGCCTCTAGGGCATATCTCCTACAGACTCCCACTTGCACTAGAGTCAATAATCTAGTCAATGCTAATGCACTTTACACCTATGGCATACTGGTGTAAAATATGCTTCGCATGTGGTATAGCCAGATGTCCAACGGATCTGACAACTTCAGCTCCGTGTGTATCTTTGCATATCCTCGCGTTTTCACGCTTTCACAAAATTCATATTTTGTGTGGACTTGGCTTTGTATATATGTGAATCATATGTCAAACCTTGATTCCTCAGACTGAGCTATGGAGCAACTATCTGCAATAGTGTCACATTGACCAAAGCCATCTTGGAACCATACTAAGTTCATGAATGAACTATATGATTCAACATCTTCTTTGTCGCTTCCAAAGCGTCAACATACTTAGCCTTTGTTATAGAATTCGTCACAGTAACCTGTTTGGAACAATTTCCAACTACCGTGCCACCATATCGTGTATTACACAAAAAAACCTTAACTTAAATCGAAAATCGCTTGGAGCATTGATGAAGACTGTATCGATGTATTGCATTACAACGAGTACTTCATAATCTCAATTTGCGAGAAAACATGTTATCAGTGCTACTTTAGCACTCAACGACATTTTTCACTATTGTCCTATGATCAGTATTTTGATCACTTTGGTATCTTTACTCGCAACTCCTTGGGAGTACCGGACATATCCGGTTGTTTTACATACAATGGAATACATGATTAATCCAAACATAAAAGTGTGTGGAAATTCCATCATGTATTTTGCTCATCAGTGTTTTAGGACACCGAGTCTTGCAAAAGCCTTTCCATGTGACTTTGGCAAGAATCACTCCTTGATGTTTTATGCTAAACTATTTTAGCATCTTGTCAATATGTATTTTGGCTTAGCCCTATTAGGCAATTTTATCTCCGTAGATAATTATGCCTAATAACAAGGCTATTTAGCCCAAGCTCTTCATTGAAGAAACTATTTTTCAATGAAGTGCTAATTCGTGTCAAGAAATTTATATTATTTCCAATCAACAATGTGTCAAGCACACAAGTTTTAGAAATATTATTATGCTCCCACTTAGTTTCTTGTAACCACAAGCATCTTTGCTATCCATTGATGAAATCAAACTCTTTTGACTATTTCATCAAAACGAAGATTCCAACTCCTTTTTGCTCTCTTCTGTCCATTGCTGGAACTTTGAAGTTTGCACACTCACTAGCATCCTCTGGATCGACAAAAATACTTTGGACTGTATCACATACAAGTCCTAGTTTGCATTCCCATTTCATGGAAATTCTTTCGTCATCCATGTTTCATATCTCATGATTGAAATATGTATTAATTGCTAGTTTAACCCGAATCGACTTTAAGCATCGCTATGGTGAGACAACCTCATCGTAGTCAACTCCTTGAACTTGTTTATTTCAACAAGTCGAGCTTTATGGATAAAACATTTTATCCACATCAGTTTATAGTTCCATTAATGTTTGTTAGACTCTAAGTCTTCTGAGGGTTTCATCAAGATTTAATCTTAAATCATTTATATGGAAACTATCTTGGATTGTATTGGCATTTAGCCTATTTCGAAGTCAGGGCCCATCAACGCTTCCTTGATTATCGTAGGTATACTGTTGTCTAACAACAATATCTCGTTTGCGCACCTGAGAGGTTTGCACGAGTTTTGCCTATGTGGTTCAGCTGCAAGTTCGACCGAAGTCCATATATTTTATTGTAGAGGCTTCCGTATCAGTCGCAGGAGGAAACTTTGGAATTGCTTCCGCGGTTTCTTTCCTTTGTCATGATAACGAAGATACTGTTATCTCGTCGAGTTGCACTGTCCTCCCACTCACCTTTTTGCAAGAAACATTTTCTTTTAAAATCATACCGTTCTTTGTGGCAAACTTTTGCCTCGGTATAGTGAGGGAGGAATACACAATAATTTGGGATAACCTACAAAGTAGCACTTGTCTGATTTGGAATAGGTTTGTAAATATTTTACACAATCCCCATGTTCCAAATGTTAAGAAAAGACATAACATGGTTGGGGTTACCATACCATGGCGTTATTTCAACAGATCCGATGGCGCTCTTTTCAGTGTAAAAGCCGCAGTCTCTAAAGCATTAGTTTAAAAGGGATAATGGCAAATTGATTTATGTCATCTTTGATCTTACCATGTCATAAATGGTTTGATTACATCTTCACGGACATTCCACTCACAGTGGTGCTTCGGGAGGTGTAAGTTATGAAACTCTTTTCACAACTCATCAGACATTCGCTAAACTTGTAACTCAAAATTTCTTTCCGCAATCCAATTGTAGAAATATAATTTTCTTGTTACAATAATTTCTTCTTCATTTTGAAAACCTTTCGAATGATTTCAAAAGATCCAGATTTACGTCTCATCAAGTAAATATCCATATATCTACTTGAGTCATTTCAGAAGATAGACAAATCCATTGCCAGCAACAACATTTATCGGACTACACACATCATGATGTATGATCACCAATAAGTTTGCTCGTTCCTTATGGCCTGTGAACGGTATTTCAGTCACTTCACTTTTTGGAGGAAAGTTGCAAGTGTCAGATGATTCATAATCAAACGACTTCAAAATCCATCATTATGGAATTTCTCCATGCGGGTTTCTCCAATATGACCAAATGCAGTGCCACACATGTGTGGTATTCTTTTAGTCTTGTGACATTTAGCGTCTGTATTACGGATGTATCATATTACCATCAATATTCATAACATACATCCCATCCATGATGGAAGTATGGCCCTTATGTTATTCATAATACTGAACAACAGTTGTTCTTTTATGAACAACACTCTTGCAACAAACATTATGCAAATGGGCTAGAGTGTATAAAACTCTAAAATGAATTATGAAAGTAAATACAGAGGTAATGTATTATTATCAATATTCATAACATACATCTCATTCATAATGAAAGTATGGCCCTTATGTTATTCATAACACCGAACATCAAAAGTTCTCTTATGAACAACCTTCTTGCAAGATACCTTATGTAATGGGCTAGAGTGTATGAAACTCCAAAAATGAATTATGAAAATAAATACATAGGTAATACACCGATGGAAGGTATAGTAACATTTACTATGTTCCCAGCGCGTATCTAAACCTCATTCCCGGCAAGTCTTTTAGGCCATAGTAGTTCTTGCATCGAGTCGCAACAGAATGCAATCGAGCGGGTATCTCTGTGATCAACTCACAATACCCAAGAATCAGTGATTAACATGTTTAATCATAATTCCCAAGAACTATTTCTTTGACCAGCCTTCTATACATCAATAGCTTGTATGCCTTTCATACATGAGCTGGATATTCCAGTCTTCTCTCTTTTTGCCTTTATACTTCTGACAGTTTTACTTTCAATAATTCTCCTACTCTCAGAAGAAGCACCCAACTTTGAGAGTGGCGTCAGCCTCGGACTTCCTAGGCGCGTAAGTTTCACTAACACCCTTCGGACACTTCCTTTTCTCTTTAAGTTGTTGTTTTATTCACCTTCATTTCATGACAGGCGTTCTTCTGGATCCCTCTTGTATTTGTCTAATGCATAGTAAACACTTTTACTAATAGTTTGCAAACAAACATTGCTTTGGATATCTCATATCTTTTAGCCTTTGTCAGCATCTGAAAATAATTTTTAGTTCCATGAATATCATATAACTATCCCAAACTTTTGAAGTTCGGGTCTCATGGAAACAAACATATTGCACTTGACCGTAATGGAATTCTAGCTTTTGGATCGAAGGACGAGAGTCACATCATCCATAGCATTAGCGGGAGAATACCGAAAGCATGCGATAGGGCAAAGTCCTTCTCGGCACTCTTGAGGACAATCCTCACATTACGTTACCAACCGTAAAGTTTTAACCAGATATTTAACAGCTTATTCAATTTCAACAGGGAAGGTGGAAACGTGAGCCATTCTTCTATAACTATTATGCATATAACACTTAGACAATGTTCATAATTAATTGCACAGAGAATTAAATAAGTTAATTCTACAGTGCGCTCCCACTCAAATCAATATCTCTCATAATTGATTGTGAGTGATACAAGACCCAAATTTCAATTCAACGCCAAGGATGCATCCATCTCAAGTGACGAGAATTTCATTTGGTAGGCCAACTTGCCAATCACATCTCTATGTGACTCTTGTTCATCTTTCGATGGGCGTGTTCCGAGCTCAGGACGATCAAGCCAGGACGTCAAGACAACCAAGTGATCTCACTGCGAGGTCTCAACTCACCCGCCTCACACTTCTCTAATCGTTCGTACCCATGCATCCATGTGATACCCCGAAGAGATAGGTCCCGTGACGGTGCTACACTTGGGAGAACACTAACTACTTGATATTTTTGTGAGAGATCACCCTAATAAAAAGCGACTACCGCGCAATCAAGAAGGGTGCATCATAAGGGATAAACATCTCAGGCAATTCATAATAGCATGATATGGTATAGCCCTTTCTGACAGAGAAGTCTTTTATTTCTTCGTCTTCGGCATTCGCGTCGGTGTTCACTTTCGCGAAGTTTGCCACCACCTTTTCGATGCAATAAATAATACTGCTATCTCTATAGCATAATAAAATAATGCATTACAACAAGGTTGACACGCAGGTCATTTAAAGTGACAATCATATGGCTCCAGCCATCATGCCGAATCATGACACGCAGGTCATGTTAATTTACATTATATAGTCATCTCATACATAATCGAATTAATATGAGAACTGCTATACCACATCACATGCACATCCTGCAAAACCAAGTTAGACGCCTCTAATCGGTTTATGTAAAATTTTATTTTACGTGGCTTCTAAGGTTTCGAAACAAACCGAAGCTACCAACGTTTATCATCAAGCATGATTATTCAAGTCGCTAGATTAACTTTGCGGGGTGTATGAAACACGAGATAATAAAATCTCGAGCCCCATACTGAACTTCGTCATACGCATGACCCCCGTGCAGATCATATCTGCATTGCCCTTTCGTCTGCGAAATTTCATTTTTCTTAAAACTATGGTGGAACCCAAAGAACTGATAGCACTTCGTTGATCAATCAGGATCGCGGATTGCCAGAACTTTGTGAAATTCCACCATGCCATTTCAAGATCAGAAATACGCAAATTCTAGGGAAGCAACAAGAACATCGGGTAACAGATTTCATCTGCCGCCCGCATAAATAATTTTCAGCAATAGATCTCATCTACTACAAAAATTATATTATGCAATACCCATACATCTCTATGTATTCTAGATCGTAACCTACATCTACGCATAGCACGGCTCATGATGCCACTGTAGGGGAACGCGACAGAAAACAAAAAATTTCGGTATAGCGAGCACGCCCAAGATCACTATGGAGATGCATACAAGGTTTGGATCTGATCGTTACCGACTCGTAGCGCAACGGAAGTAGAGTCGATGAAGATCGTCGGTGCAGATCCCCGCAGCTAGGATTTACAACCTCCCAACCATAAGGATGTACTCTCTCGTCAGCCCCTCGGACAGCCCTTCGGGAAGCGGTCGGACAGTCCCCCGGACGGTGTCACCGACAGCCCTTCGGGAGGCACTCACAGAATCTCGGACGGTCACTCGGACAGCCCTTCGGGAGGTACTCTCGAACAGCCCCTCGGGCAAAAAGATCGAACCTACGACCTCTCTACGGGGTTGCACACATACGGTGTCAGCTATCCGACAGAGCTTCGCCGTCCAGAATTAGTTCCCACCGGAACCCAGACAGCCTTTCGGCTCTATGAAACTATTTCGTTTGAGGGAGAGAAGAAGCCAGATCATTGCATGTCATATTGTATGAGAGAAAGACTGAGTTTGGGCAGCCCCCTCCACCCCTATTTATAGGCCAAGCCCAAGGGGTAGAGGACACTTGGAAATACCAAAATGCCCTCAAAGGTGGCTTCCCAAAGAAGCTACCAAATAGTGTTTCCACTATTCATGAAAATATTTTTCCGCGACCGTTAAATCCGAAAATATTTTTGTAGGTCCAGAACATTTCTAGTACCCACAAACAATTCTGGACGCGTTCCAAAACATTTCCGGATCAATGATTTTCATCAGCGAAAAGCAAACAAGAATGCGTTTTCACTATTTATGAAGACAATTTTTCGCGTCCGTTAAATCTGAAAATATTTCTGTAGGTCCAGAACATTTCCAGCACCCACTAAAACAATTCTGAACGCGTTCCGAAATATTTCCGGATCAATGATTTTCTTCAGCTTAAAGCAACCAAAGCGGTTCCGGCAGCTCTGGAACATTTCCGATTTTTTCTCCGGAAAAATCCCAGAAGTTCCCAGAACAATTCTGGCACCCTATAAGAATTTCCAGGTGTGTGCCGAAAGCATTTTGACTTAATGGTATACTCCGAAACAACTTTTCGGTTTTACCGAAACTCTTCCGTTGTTCTCTCTCCGGAACTCTTCCGTTGTCTCCGAAACTTTTCCGGTGACTTTCTCTCAGACTACCTGTCTAGTATTCAGCAGATAGATGACCCTTAAGCGTGTGACCCTATAGGTTCGGTGAAGTATAGACATGACCGGAACACTTTCCGATTAATGATCAACATCGGAGCTGTGGACACCCATATTGACCCCTATACCCACACGAATAAATATTCGAGTGAACCTCCAGTTGCCGTGTGCTATTCCTGTTGCTTCGCGATATGTTACAAATACCCGAGGCGAGATTTATCGGCATCCCTGTGGATCAACACTTGTCCTCTATGCCAGTTACCTCGTTACCGGTTTTGTTCTTTTTTCTCGTTCCCGTGTTCCGACATCCCTGTGATCATATCACAATGTGTCTGGCCAGACGATGATGGATACCGTAACACCGAGAGGGCCCAAAGAATTTCTCTCCATCGTCGGAGGAGCAAATCCCAATCATGAGCTATCAAATCCCTTGTCATACTTTTCCATGAACCCGTAAGCCGCCGTAATAGCCACCCATTTACGGATGACGTTTAACAAACCCCAAAGTTCATGAAGCAAGCATGAAGAAACTCGATACTCTCATGGTCTAAGGAATCATGCAAACGTTAACTTTCTCTGTGTTATTAACTATTAGCTTGTGACGAATGTATCTCATAGCATAACATCAATTCGGGTCGATTCAACACAAATGTTCTTCTAACATTGTGCCCTCAAAGTTTGCTGGCATAGTCATGCCCATGATCAGGAAAACAGGATCATCATGCAACACTTGAGCTAGTCTTAGAGGCATGACTAGGAATACAATTTATCGTTTATTATTCCACACGTGCATATGAGTTTTCCTCCGAGCCTCGTGGTTATTGCAGACTCGAGAACCATAGCAGTTATAGCACGGAATATAAACTTAATTACAAACATGGGGATAAATAATAACATTTATTATTGCCTCTAGGGCATATCTCCTACACTTTAATCTTCCAGATATGAAGGGATCTCGGAATTGGCCCGGGGTCAATTAGATTCAAATACATAGATTTCACTGAGAAACTACCATTCGTAGATAATTTCCATTGAATGGTGTCTGACTGGTCAGTGAGTTGAACCTCCATCAACCTGCGGACCAAGTGTAGCCACGAGTTCCAACGTTCCCCCACCAGAGACCTCCTAAATTGGATATTAAGGGGGACCGACTGTAATACTGTAGCAACATAATCTTCCTTATGTTGTACAATATTATATTGAGTGGGATATTGTAAGGCTAGGGGTGTCTCCCCTAACCATGCATCTTCCCAGAATCTAGTCGTGTTACCGTTACCGACGATAAATTTCACCCTCTGAAAAAAGGAGACTTTCATCCTCATTAACCCTTTCCAGAATGGCGAGTCATTAGGCCTAGCGGTAACCTGGGCCAAAGTCTTGGATTGGAGGTACTTATTACGCAAAATTTGTATCCACGTATCCTGAGTCTCGGTAGATAGTTTGAATAACCATTTGGAGAGGAGGCATTTATTCTTAACTTCTAAGTTCTCGACCCCTAGCCCTCCTTGGTATTTGGGTCTGCAAATAATATCCCATCTGGCCAACCTGTATTTCGTCTTAACCTCATCGCATTGCCAGAAAAATCGAGATCGATAGAAGTCTAATCTTTTCCGTACCCCTACCGGTACTTCAAAGAAAGATAGGAGGAACATCGGCAGACTCGTCAGCACCGAGTTTATCAGAACTAGTCGACCTCCATAAGACATAAGCTTGCCCTTCCAGCAGCTTAGCCTTTTTTTGAATCTATCTTCAATGCACTTCCACTCCTTATTTGACAATCGGCGATGGTGAATCGGGATCCCTAGGTAACTAAACGGTAGTGAACCCATTTCACAACCGAACAGTTGTTTATATGCATCTTGTTCCTCTTTGGCTCTCCCAAAACAGAACAATTCACTTTTGTTAAAATTAATTTTGAGTCCCGACAATTGTTCAAATAAGCAAAGCACTAGCTTCATATTTCTGGCTTTTGCAATATCATGTTCCATGAATATAATTGTGTCATCAGCGTATTGTTGTATGGACACTCCCCCATCCACAAGATGTGGAACTAATCCGTCTACTTGGCCATTTTGTTTAGCCCGGCCGATAAGGACTGCCAACATATCCGCTACTATGTTAAACAGAACAAGAGACATCGAGTCTCCCTGTCTTAATCCCTTATGTGTCTGGAAATAATGACCTGTGTCATCATTGACCTTGATCCCAACACTACCTTGCTGAATAAAGGAATCCACCTGTTTCCTTCAGGCTTCATTGAACCCCTTCATACGTAAAGCTTGTTGGAGGAAGGGCCATTTGACCTTGTCATACGCTTTCTCGAATTCCACTTTGAAAATAACCCCATCTAGTTTCTTCGAATGGATTTCGTGAAGAGTTTCATGTAGGACCACAACTCCTTCTAGGATGTGTCTCCCAGGCATGAAAGCCGTTTGAGTTGGTTTTACAGCCGAATGGGCAATCCGTGTCAACCTATTCGTACCAACTTTAGTAAAAAAAAAATCAAGCTCACATTGAGTAGACATATCGGTCTGAACTGCTCAATGCGCATAGCCTCCTCCTTCTTTGGCAACAACGTTATTGTTCCAAAGTTTAGGTGGAATAACTGTAGATGATCGTTAAACAAATCATGGAACATAGGCATAAGATCACCCTTAATGATATGCCAACATTTCTTGTAAAATTCTGCCAGAAACCCATCCGATCCAAGAGCCTTATTCTGCTTCATTTGTGATACTGCTTCAAACACCTCTTTCTCAGTAAACGGAGCAGACAAAACCTTATTCTCGTCTGTGTTGAGCTGAGGTATGTCCCCGATTGCGCGCTCATCAAGCGACACAAAATTATCTTTGGGGGCCCCAAAAAGCTTCTTGTAAAAGTTGGAGATGTATAGTTTTAGGTTATCATGCCCTACAATCGTACCCTTGTCCTGTTTTAGTTGGATAATTTTCTTCTTTCTATGCTTCCCATTTGCTATCATGTGAAAAAACTGGGTGTTGTCATCGCCTTGGACGACCTTTGTCACCTTGGCTCTGAGAGCCCATTTCATCTCTTCTTCTCTAAGAAGAGCTCGCAACTTCTGCTCAGCCTCACTCTTAACAGTCCGATCCGACACATTAAGAAGGTTAGACTCAACTTTCAAATCTAACTCATTTATGAGTTGTATAAGTCTCTCTTTCTCCACCTTGTATAACCCACTCTGATTCTTGGCCCAGCCCCTCAAGAACTGGCGCAAGTGTCTAATTTTATTTTGCCATCTATCAACATTGGAGATACCACCACACTCCTTGGCCCATTCTGCAGCAATGAGGTCCATGAAGCCTTCCCTCTCGAACCATCCTAGTTCGAAAGAGAAATTATTTTTGTTTCCCACATGGGTCGCTTCCCCCGAGTCGACCAGTAACGGTGTATGATCAGAAATTGCTCTGTGCAATGCCTGTACCGTTACTAAAGGAAACTTCTGTTCCCACTCTACGCTGGTGAGCACCCTGTCCAACTTCTCACATGTTGGAACCGGCAAAGAGTTTGCCCACGTGAACTGTCTCCCAGTGAGGTCAATCTTCCTCAAATCGAGACTCTTAATAATCGTGTTAAACATGAATGACCATCTTCCATTGAAGTTGCCATTATTTTTCTCTTCTCGCCTTCTAATTATGTTGAAGTCCCCCTCCCCCCCCCCCACAATGATAGGAAGCCTTTCATCACCACATATTCTCACCAGATCTGCGAGAAAATCAGGCTTAAATTCAGGTTGAGCTGCACTATATATAGCCACCAGTGCCCATCGAAAACCATCAATCTTCGACCTCACCCGAAATTTGACGGCAAAATCTCCATACACCACATTTACCACTTCTAACGACTCACACTTAACCCCAAGTAGTATCCCACCGGATCGACCCCTTGGGGGCAAGCAGTGTTAGTCAAACTCAACCCCCCCTGAAATGGTACTGAGGAATTGTGGCGTAAAATTATCTCTACCCGTCTCTAGTAGAGCCATGAGGTTGATGTGTTTTTGAATTTAATTGACTTCTTCATTTGAACCATTTTTAGACTAACTTATATTTTGCACCATATATTGTAATTTATCATGCCACGTGAAAATCCAATCCACTTATGCTTCCAACGGGTTTAGTCAGGTTGCGAACCTCACTATCATTGCTAGTTGCAATAAGTTATGGGCACATGATGTTAATAAAAGTGTTTTTGTAATTTCAGGTCAATTAATTTCAGAAACTAAAAGTGCATGTAAAAGTAGCTTGGAGAAGTTTGTTATGTAGGAATTTCGATAGGGGTTCATAAGTTCACTAGTAAAATTTCTCAAAGCAGTAGTGACACATAAATATGAACATACATATGTGTAATGACCAATTGAACATTCATAACAAATCATAACATATGTTGAGATCATGTTATATAGGCAGCATGTCCATAATTCTACTAGACTAACACACCCCTCATCAATAGCTAATACTCTTCCTAAGGTGTTCGAAATTCTCTTGAATTCACCTCAAGATTTTTTTGAATCGCAAACCTTAGAACAACTTCTCTATGGTATTTTCTCATTAAAAGGCATATATATTACAATATTTACAACAAGAGAAACAACAATAAAAGTAAATAAAAATTATTGAGTTCAACCAATTTCGGCTCTTGGGAACATGAGATTATCTAGTAAATCTAATTCTCAAAGTGCACTAATCCATCCTTTCAAAGTATTTAAATGCTTTGCACTAATCATAGATGTGCACTAATCCATCATTTCAAAGTATTTAAATGCTTTGCTTTGATTATGTGTTCCAACAATACACTATCTTTCTTGAGCCTGAATTTCCAACAGTGTTAACTTTGGACTTCATTTCTGAAAACTTTACCATTTCTTGGGATCCAAATGTTCCAACATCCTTGTATGAGACATATATAGCAATTTTCCTTGCAAGTAGTTGGTTGTCGGGACCCCGATCCTAGGTCACACAGATCTAGCATGTAACTCATCATATCACTTTGCGGCCTCACGCACGGTATCCCACGGCTGCCACCTTACCTTGGCCGGGACCGTTTGCGCCTTTTACCTCATGTATATGATTATGTCGCTAGCATCCATATGACAGAGAACCCGGGTCGACATGACTAGTTATAAACCAAAGTGGCACAATCGTACAGGGACATACATAGGTAACCCGACAATGCACGCGTCGGTCATCAACGTATGAACCCAAGTCGTACCATGCTACAAGGACTTAAAGAACAACACGTGACATTTCCCCGTAGGGACAGACACATGAGCAAAGAAGGATACATGTCGGTCAATCCATGTGTTCTGGAGCAGTAGCAAACTATCAAGGCTCAGTGGAAGCACTAGGAGGCATTTCCCTATAAGAAAGGCTACCAAAGGCACATAATTAGGTGTCGAACCCCACACATAGCAATACATATCACACATACGCATGACGTGCAAGTATGTGTTGTACAACATGGCATCACAATAACTCTACAACTCAAGTATATAGATAAGGCTTGAAAAGCCATACGTAACATGGTTATTACAAGCAGGGGTCACATGACCCAACATACAAAGTCATACAAGCAACGGAAGCATAAACATGTTTGAGTACAGACAACTACAAAAGAAAAAGGCTGAGAAGCCTGACTATCTACAAGACCCTCCATAGGAACCAGACCTTTGTCTGGGATTCCCAAGCTACTCGGTCAACATCGAACTCGTCGTTGAAACCACTAGTGAGACTAACATCTCCTCTGCAAAAACATAAATTAAGCAACCGTGAGTACAAAGGTACTCAGCAAGACTTACATCAGAACTAACTACATATGCATCAGGTATCAAAGAAGGGGTTGTGGGGTTTAATTGCAGCAAGCCAGCTTTAAATCTATGGCTATTCTGTACTACGACTACCAATATTTTCTTTGAGGTGAGAGAGCGCACACGAGTCCACATAGTCACCACATCAATACACCACTATGGATCCTCTCCCGTCTCCCTACGAGAAGGCCATCCATAGCACTCACACTTATCTTGCGCATTTTAGAGTAACCATTTCAAGTTGTCTATGAACCATATAAGTCTTCACGTAGTCCATATTCGAGGACGCGGCTATTCGAATAGTTCAGTTAACCCTGAAGGGGTGTACTTCTTCACACACGCTCTCACAACTTACCACCATATACACGTCATGTATCTCGGCAACCTTCAAGCGGAAGCCTGGCGAGGGTGTCGGCACAACCTGACTAACCACGCAAGACTCTAGTCCAGGTTTATCGCCTATTTGAGACTGACCTGCAAAGAAGTCCGGCCGAAGTTTCCGTTACGGCCCCAAACGATGTGAGCAGGGTTCCCAAGCCCACCATCCGGGTGCCACTTGGTACACCTTGCCACTTGCCTACCGTGTCATAGCCCACCCCTAAGGCCAGCGCTACGCACGGCCCCCAGCATATCCTACAAACACCAGAAACTAGTTGCAACTCCTGGACAGAGATCAAGGCGATTAATAAGTCGAGAGGGTCCATGGGTTTCAGGCCCAATGCGTGGTAGTAGCTAGTCTTGGCTAACATACACAGAACTCAGTTCTTAAGGACGACCTCAATGAGACAATCCACCATGTACTCCTACATGACCTCTCATCGCTACCTTTACCAAATTGTGTTCATACACTTAGCCCTCACACAGTAGGACATGAACACAACCATTCCAATTCGTCGCCTAGATGGATCAGACCCGACACGACTCTAAGCATAGCAAGCAAGCATGGATGAGTAGTCACAACATGGCTCAAGCAATTCCTACTCATGCTAGTAGGTTTTACTATTTACCGTGACAAAGATAGGTCATGCAGAGGAATGGGTTCAATTACCGCAACATGTAACAATTGAATCGTTGTTGTCCTAATGCAATAAAAGAGAGCAAGAGCGAGAGAGTGGGATTATATCGAAGTGATCAAGGGGTTTGCTTAACTGGCACTTTTGAAGATGATACTGCACTTCATCAGTGTCAACGATTGCTACGTCGGAATCGTCCTCTATCGAGAAGGAACAACACCGACAAATAGAAAAAGGAACAACATTCAATGCAATGCACATCCAAATGAATGACATGTCATGTTAAGGTACTGACTTGACCTAATGCAATAGTAAGCCAAGTTAACTGAAGTGGAATTCAACTATATATCAAATTCCAACTCCAAATCTATTTATCACAATTTGTCCTAGATAGTGAAGTTAACTTGTTCAAACATGCATGATCATGGCATAAACAGATTCTTCATATTTTTCTGATAATTTTTCATATATAAATTATTTTCATCTGAGTTACGGTTTAATTTCTATGATTTTTGGAAGTTCTAAACTTTTTCTGAAATAAATAAATCATTTTCTGATTTATTTGAAATAAAGAAAACATTTACTACGTGAGCAACACGTCAGGATGATGTCAGCAGGTCAACTGGTCATTCTAGGTCAAACCTGACCAGTGGGACCCACTGGTCGGTGACTCATTTCACTAACAGTGTTAATTAACACTAATTAAATCCTAATCTAAAATTAGTCAGGGGCTGGCCCCACATGTCAGCGGCTCGGGAGGAGGCCATTAGCGGTCAAACCCACCGGAGTTGACCCACGGCACGTCGCCGGCGAGGCTAGAGACGGCGGAGGCGCTCGGGTTTCCTCCTCCGACGACCAAACGACGCCTGGAGGGGCGCGTTCGAAAGCTGGAAGTGCGCCGTGTCGACTGGTGTGAGTGGTGGGTTGCGGGGAGGCCTGAGCTCGTCGGGAACGAGCTCGGGGCGGCGGCCGGAGTTCGGCTTCGACCGGCACGGCGAAGTAGGCCACGGGGAAGCAAGTTGGGCACATGGTTGGGTTTCTGGGAGCTCAAGGAGCTAAAAACATGCTCGGACGTGACTGAAACGAGCCCTGGCCTCGTCGGCAACATGGCCGGTGGCAGGGGAAGCTCGGCCACGGCGTATTTGCTAGCTCGAGGACAAAAACGACGACGACGTTAGGGGGGAAGGACCGAGGGCTCACACCGCGTCGACGGGTAGGCTCGGCGTGCTCGGGGGAGGCCGGATGGCGACGTAACGGCGGTGGCGATCACTGGCATCCGGGGAAGAAGACATGCTCGATGGCGGCTCTGCAGGACGTCCGGCCTTGCGTGTGTCGGCGTAGAGCTTCACGGCTTCGAGGCGGATCCGGTGGACAAGATGGCGAGGCAAGAGGACTACGGTGGGTACGTGGGCAGGTTGCGGTGGCCGGCGGGAGCGTTCGGGCGAGCTCAAAGTTGGCACCAGAGGGAGGGAGAGGATCCAGAGAGAGAGGAAAGGTCGAGGGAGATGTGGGCGTCTCCGTGGCGCTAGGACAAGGCCTGGGGAGGGCGTGACGCAGGCAGGGAGGAGGTGGAGGCCTCAGGCGCGCGCGCGTCAACACGCCTCTGCTAGTAGGTAGAGGTTGAAGACGGTTGTGCCCCTGCTGGGCTGGGGCAACAGTGAGGGGCCGGTGAGCTTCTTTCCTCTTTCCTTTTATTTCTTTTTTCTATTTCTTTTGCTCTGTTTTGATTTGATTCAAAGACCAAACCACTTTTATAAATTCTAAAAATATTCATGGGCTCTCTCTGAATTATTCCAGATGCCCTAAAAATATTCCAGAATTATTGGAGCTATAAATTATTTTATAGCATTTATTAGCTCCAATTCAAATAAGTAATGAGTTAGTTCAAAACCCAATTATATCCTGGAAAAATGTGCACCATTTATGGTTAGGGTTTTCACCTTTTTCCCTAAACCGTGAACATTTTTGAAAGGCATTTTGGGGTCATTGAAAATATTTTTAGTTGAACCTAATTGAATTAATTTGGTGCTAGGGTTAGATCATCCCCATTTCAAATTCATTGAATTTTAAACATGATGCATGGATGATTATGCAACTATTTACAATCAATTTCTAGGGTTGTGACATTGGTAGGCTAGGAGTATATCATCAAAGCTAGAGATACCCGTATCTTTTGCTTGGAATGATGTTGTGCCAACAATCTTGAGAAAAACAACAATCCCAGAAGAGATGCCTTGCACTTTCTCCAGTTTTTCATTACAGAAAATAGAGTTGTAACAATCTAAGTGAAACGTATTCCTTTTTAAGAGATTCTTGGTGTTGACTTTATCATGCAGGAGAAGCCACAAGAAAATCCTGTGTCTTAGTATGTTTGCACTTTTCCAAATCCATTTGCAGAGAATGTGCTCCTCCTCCTCCTCCTCCTCCTCCTCCTCTGCACACAGGTTCTGATACATCTTAATTGAGGTGTATTTCTGTTCCCCCCTGACATTTCAATTTGTCCTGTACCCGAGGGTTGTTGTGCTGATCAATCATATCTTGAAGCTCAGTGTACTAAAAAATGCTTAAGTTGACAAAGGTGTATGGAAATATTGAGTTGAGTCATCAGATGTTATCCAGCTTGCAACAGTTTGGGAATCATTTTTGACAAAAGAGTGCAGCTCTGCATATTTGTTAATCAAAGCTTTTTCTGGCCACTGGTCATGCCAAAGGAGTATAGTTTGTCTATTGCCAATTTTGCATTCAGAATTCTGTTTGTACATGTTTAAAAGTTTTAAGTGATTCTTCCACCAGCTTGAGCCCTCCATCCTAATACCAGGGAGGTCTATAGGTAATATCTCACCAAGATCAGGTTAACCCAAGGTAGATTTTTCCTGTTAAAGAATTTATGCAGATTTTTCATCATGAGGGCTTTGTTATGAGAGCAACATCCAAGATACCTAGTCCTCCTTGAGACTTTGGCTTACACACTTGTTTCCAAGCAATTAGTGCAGGTCTAGCATTATCCTGACCAAATTTTCTCCATAGGAAGTGTCTTAAGTACTTGTTGATTTGGCTTGTGATAGCCACTTGAAGAGTCAGGGTGCTCATGAAGAATATTTAGAGCTGAAAACACTGATTTGATGAGCAAAAGTCTAGCATCATAGGATAGCATAGTAGAGCACCTTGCAAGTCTTCTCTCATTTTGCTGGCAATTGGGAGTGAAGTTTTCAATCTTAAGTTTGTTTGCACTTAGAGGTAGTCCCAAGTAAGTAAAAGGAAAACTCTCCTATTTGCATCCAAGAGCATTAAGAAGTTGAGTGAGAGTTTCCTCGGTTACATTAATAGGTACCATAACTGACTTATGATAATTAATCCATAAACTAGTTTGAACAACATAGTGACCTAGCAGATTGCTCACTTGTATTACTTGGCTTTGAATAGCAAGCAGAATTAGGATTGTGCCATCTTGAATAACAAGAAAATCTGGATTTGCTTGAGAGGGTAAGGGTGCTTGGATGATGTTTGCCTGCATTGCTCCATTAAGTACTGTTTGCAAAAGATCATCAACCCGAACAAAGGTTAGTGGTGACAAAGGGTTCCCTTGTCTTATACTTTTTTTTGCAGTGAAGTTGCTTTCCAGGCACCCCATTTAACATAATGGAAGAACATCCTGAGTTGAAGATCATCTTAATCCACATAATCCATCTTGGTCCAAATCCTTTTGCATGCAAAATGTCATAGATGGTATCATGCTCAATCATACCAAATTCCCTTTTCAAAGTCAAGTTTTAGAATAACCATTTCTTTCTTGGATTGTTGGCATTGATGAATGTATTTAAAAGCCCAAGCTAGACAGTCTTGAATGGATCTAGACTTTAATTAGGAATCCATATTGATTTATATGCGCTAGCCTCAATGATCTTTTGAAGCCTATCTCCAGAAGTTTTGTGATGATTTTGATAGTACAATTTAGAAGAGAAATGGGTCTAAAGTCACTTAAGTTGGGGATTATCCTTTTTTGGGATAAGAGTGATGAAAGATCCATGAACGAATTGCAAGCTTAATCCGCCAGGGTAGAAATCTTCAATGAGATCATAAAAATCCTTTGCAATGATATTACAACAAGAATTTATGAATGCCCCATTAAAACCATCATGCCCAGGTGCTTTATCAGAAGGCAACTCTTTAATCACTCCTTCAATTTCTTCCTTTGAGAAAGAATTTTCCCATTCATGCAAAGGAACCTCATTTTGAAGGATCTTGGAAATATGATTTTTTTTGGAAGTAGCATTAGTGGTACCCAACCTATCCTTGAATATTCTCCATAGAATTGCAGCCTTTGCTTAATCTTCATGATGTTCTTGCAAATGTTCATCTCTTAGCACTATGATTTTGATTGCTCTTGTATTTAATGGTTGCCTTGGCTTGATTTTTTTCCGTGTTCTCATCACCAAATTTCATCCATCTTATGGCGACTCTTTGCTTCTAGTAGGTGTTCTAATATGACAATAAATTGCCCCGATGTCTTTTTAAAATAGCTCTTCCATTCCGTTCTTCGGTAGTTAATCCTCTGCACTCTTCCAGGATATCATATGGCAAAATTAGCTCATTTGAATTTTTAATATCTTGGGCCAGGTTGGAAAAATTCTTAAACCAAATCTAGAGCCTTTTTTGTAATCTTTTAAATTTTGCAGTGATCCTCTTAGCATTGTTTCTAGATATTACCTCTTGGTCCCATATATTCTTCGCCGTGTCTTTGAAATCAGCAACTTGGAGTTATTTTTTTTTCATTTTTTTTTTTTTTTTTTTTTTTTTTGCTTTGGGGATGCTAGTTCCGTCCTAGATCGGGCCACCTTGTACCTATCCCATGATGCAAATGCATCTTAGGGTGCATAATATCCTTTGTCCATTTCAATCCCCCTCCGTGAGGCCTATCTTTTGGTGTGCTGATTCACTAGACGTCTACGTTGGGCTTAACTTCCTAGGGGCTTATTTCTCATAAGCATATATGACCGGGATATTTTGGGCCTGAACGACCTTCCCCGTGAGGCGATTGTAATTATATTTCATTTTTGTGCTAATGCCACACCTTGCATATGAAAACAAAAGATAGAACAAAGAGAATGAAAGGCTGCTAGTTGGCTGTCAAAATATTACTTACTAGGACAAGAGTAGAGACACATGCATTGGTTTTTCACCTGGAGTCAGATGTGCCTCGAATCGAAAGCACGTAGGCTGTAGCCTCTTCTCCAATTACAAAGATATTAACTAACTAGACCAAAAGCAACACTGAAATAATAAGCAACACCGCATGCTAAACAGTGTGTGTGTGTGTGTGTGTGTGTGTGTGTGTGTGTGTGATCTTTGCAACAGCCAAGACAGTGCGCTTTCGACTCCAAGATTGCATGTCTATCAAAATCAATGGGTTGTCCAAACGGCAAGGAATGACAAAAACCGCAGCGGTATCAGGGCACACACGGAGAAGATTCAATCAATAGCTGCGGCCCCAAAATGACCAGGTCTTGGCGGGCTTTCCAGAAGCAAAGCACACAGTTCCTGAAATTTCAGCGCAAAATACCACACGCAGGCTGATCAGAGCCACGAACATCAGCAAAACAAAAACCTAAAACATAGTCCACATGCACTGAAATATTAGGAAATCTAATACCATACCTTCTACAAGATCTGGCTGATCGAACGGAGCACACAATGTTTTGGCAGAGCCGAGATCGGTGCCTTCGGTCCGAGCTCTCACGTCCTTCTCAACCTCCTGCACCAAAGGCAAGAAATTGTATGATCAACATGCTGAGCGGAAAGCCTATTACAACGGTGCAGAGCATAATATATGTGGAGAGGGCCTTCAGCTACCTCTTCATCGCACCATGGAGCCAGGATCAGCTTCCTGTCACTCAAAGCTGCTGTGAATTCGTCCCACGTGTAGACAACTTCAATGCAAGCATCTCTCTTCTGCTTGGCTGTTTCAAACAAGCTATCTTGAATCCCATCCAGTAACACCTTTACATGCTCAACCAAATCGGTCGAAGGAATGTCAATCTTTGCACCATTATCTCGGTGGACGACGTGCACCTGAAAATACAGAAGGTTGTGCTTAAATTACCCGCAGAATAAATGGTCATGAAGATGACAAGTTAAACGCGAGAAGATGAGAAGTAAATCCTTGTTAACTCTGTAAAAAACTGAATGCTGACAACTCCCGGTACCTGCTTGTTTGCCAGATCTTTCAGATCTATCTCGATTCTTAGGGGAACACCTTTCATTTCCCAGTGAGAATATTTCCATTCAGGAGAGTAATTCTCACGAGCATCCAAGTCTGCACGAATCCCAGCTTGGTTGAGAGTGTATACAATCGTCTCGCATGCTCCTTTAATAGCCGTCGTGTCCGCATTCTCTGATGGATCAGGAATAACCATGACCTGGATAGGTGCCACCCTTGGTGGTAGCACTAAGCCCTTGTCGTCGCCATGCGGCATCACCATCGCCCCAATCTGCAAGATCATAAGTGCTGCATATTAGATATCTGAAAATAATTTAGGTGGAACATTCAGATGGGATATTTCAAACACAAAATAATTGTACAAATGCAATACATTTTCTTACAACATATAGAACACCCCCACAATATTGCCAAAATTACCACATGGTTATCCACAGCCGCTGAATTAGCACCAAAATTCTCAACTTGATGAGAAAATAAAACAGAACTCTAACTATTAGCTGCCACTACACAGAAATGTCTAGTTAATTACAATATAAAAAACAGGTGTCGTGAAAAATACACCCCACCTTACCATTTTCCTACTTATTGGTATGTGAATGCTTTGGCAGTGCTAAGAGGATACTTTTGAAAGAAAGTAGCTATGCATGTATAGAATCGACACCATGTATGTCATAAATGCCATACCTATTTTGCCACCTGTTGTTCTTACAAAGTGAACTTATAAGCTAATCAAGTACTCCCTCCGCCCCAAAATAAGTGTCTCAACTTTGTACTAACTTTAGTACAAAGTTGTACTAAAGTTAAGACACTTATTTTGGGACGGAGGGAGTAATTTACATCAACCAGCAAGATGTCCAATCAGGTAAGTACAACAATATGTATAATATGAAAGCGTCATTGTCATTTCCAACACTTCAGCATTCAGAAGAAAAGGTAAACAGAGAAAATAAAAAGAAACCCATATCAAGTAGAAAAATAAGAATTACCGAGCGGGTGGTGTATGCCCAAGAATTCTGCCACACCAAGGACCTTTTATTCTTCTTATTATTTTTTTGAGCGGGATCATTCTCATCCTCAAAAAAGATTTCAAACATCTTTGCAAAGTTTTGACCAAGACAATTTGAAGTTGCGCCTTGTATACCACGGCCAGTGTTGGGAATGAAGGCCTGAAAATAAAGAAACAGCTTGCTTTCTTACTAGGACAGCTTTAAGAAAGCTAGACGTAGCAAAGTTCTTATATCAGTACCTCAACACTGGTTGTATAAAGTCCACCGGCGAATTTTTCCATCTCACTTTTCCACCCTTTGGACACTTGAACTGCTAAAAATTCCTCATATATCCTTCGGTAGAGTTCCAACATATGGAGAACCTGATAAATTGTGAACATTGAAATTCCACATGTAGGTTGGCATAGAATCATTTTATCAGACACACCTTATAATGAACACTGCAATATTGCATTCATTCGAGTCTGCCTTTGATACGTGAGGATTTGAGCAACTAGTTATTGGGAAAATTACTTATATAAAAATAAGATTATTTGTATTTGAGATATGAAAGAGTGACGTTATGAGTTTCAACTTTCCAGTGATGTAATTTACGAAACAGTGATAATTTTTTTATCCATAATAGATGTTTCATATCGTATAGCTTCATACGCTAAACTAGGTCAGCTGCTGCTTCAGACTAGCGTTCCCTTCATAATTCATATTGGGTTAAAACCAACCCAGTGAACCAGCGCTAGTTCATAACAAACCAATATTAAAATAGTGCATAAATAAGTAGTTAATACCTCTTCATCTGACTGCTCTTTAGTTGCAAAAACTGTATGCCCTTCTTGCCAAAGAAATTCACGGCTCCTGAATAGAACAGTTGCAGAATGTTTAATTCAGGCAGTTGATGAGAGAATTTTATGTGGGTAAAAAAAGGCCGAATAGATGTAGGCATCATCATGCGCCTTTGCAGAAACACAAGGTGCATGGAATTTGCGTTATTTCACTATATTGAAGATTTTTTTAAAATTATCATAGTTCTTGAGTTAGTGAGCATCAGATTGCTATTGTAGCAGAACAGTATGATTGGTGGTTGTAGATACCATATAAGGTTGGAATTATAGAGTAACCGGGCTGAAACAATTCTGTGAAAGTCCAAGTTGCACGAGTCTTATTTACCAATCTTCCTTTGGTCCTTTCGTTCAAAATGTTCGGGCACAAATCAGAATGTTGACATTCGAGAAAACAGAGTTGGCAACAAAGTATTTGCTAGAGAGCTATTCTATGATTTAAAGAAACAGATGTCCTTGGCCCTAGTACTCCGGCACCATGGCACTATTATTTCAGCAGCCACTTTGCTACTGTATTTATTTCATTCACACAGAAATGAATATTTTGCATTCACTATTACTACTAATAACTAACAAGACAATAATGGCAATCTTGCAGGCACTACAGAAGATAAGCAGAATGAGAGAATTGCACAAACGTAATAGGCCACCAGACACCAAACAATGAGCTACCTTATTAAAGGAATGGGATTGCTACACTCCCATCGAACAACGCTGCACCACTGGTTGCATCTCAAAGGTAAGTTCCGATGGCTTCTTATCCATTTAGCGAAGTATGGATACATGACCGTCTCACTCGTGGGACGGATTGCAATAGGAGCTTCCAGCTCAGACTTTCCTGTTTTAGTAACCCATGCCACCTGGAAAACAAATTAATTGTTTACTTTGTACTTACCTTTTTACATAACTGACCAAAGGGCAATAAGAGAATGGATAAAGCATCAAACAGAAGCTTGATAAAAATATGGCACGGCTTATTAGGATAATCACACACACATTTATTTAAAGGAATAGCATATTTCATGAAGCACTGATGGACTAAAAGCCGCTCGGAAATTGTTTAAAAAAAATGACAGCTGCCAACAATCACAGGCTTGGAGCCACTGATTTATACAATCTTATTGGTCTGACTGAACTCTGGTGGAAGTTGCTTGAGAGGCAGTGACACGTGTCGCAAACAAGCCTCATAGCCAGCAGCAAACTAGTTTGGAGTTTTGACAGGTTGACAGGACACATTCTTCATTAATCATCCATTCAAGGTCTTCTATAAAGGGATATTATCAAGTTCGTTGAATTTAAATTGTCTTTACAAAAAGCAACCTTTCCTAACTACAACAGCTTCATAAGGATTAAGGTGCTCAGGGAGTTTCTTCATGAGACTTGTGCACCAAATTTCACAAATGAATATGAGTGGTTCAGGTCCAGTTACCTCACATTTAACCAAAAGAAGAAAGAAAGAAAAAGGAAACAGTGGCATCATTCACATGATTTATAAAGCTCTGGTTTTCTGGTACCCCTTAGGAATTCTATTAGAACCAAACACTTCTTGTGGGCAGTGTCCAAACCAAAAGAAGAAGAAAAAAAGAAAAAGAATAACGACTTAACTTTCCAGCATCATGTATGCATCATTTCATACAGATTCTTTTTCTTTCAGTTGTTAATCGTACAAATGAAGTCACTTCAATGTTGGATATGCGAGTAGCACTAAGTCACTTCAAATGAAGTCACTGGCAAAATACAGAACTGAATGTAAGGGACGAGAGAAAAATGCACACCTCAGGAGCAAAGCCCTCAAAGTGGTCCTTCTTCTTCTGCACAACATTCTCAGTAACGAACAAAGGGAAATAATAAGATTTCAACTTCAGCTTTTTTATTTCTGCATCAAAGAATTCCTGCACAAAAATTACATATCGGTTATTAAAAGGAACGGGGCTATAATAATAATGTCAGTATCACTTGATAAGATAAAAATAATATGAAAACAAACAATGAGGATTCCGGTGCTGCCAACAATATAAATCTACACAATTCAGAGTCAGAAGGTACTGATAAGAGAGTCTGAGCCATACACTGACGAAGAGAAGTGAAACTTATATTCATAATTCTGAAACAAATATGGTATCACATTTGTGCGTAAGGGGGATTGTAACTCGGCATATCAAATGTCGATAAGTTAACTGGACAAATTAAGTTCAGATTAATCACCATATAACAATTAAAAAGTAAAAAAGATAAAGCATATGCTTGACAAAACAAGCTTTAGATGGCAGTCAAAATAAGTCTATTTCTTTCATCACCACAGATAATGACATTACAACACTTGCAGCAAAGCGTACTTGTATTTAATTGCAAAGAAGGGAAAATACTAACAATCCATCAAATCCATCTCGATTAACTGAATTTCATAGGATATAAAACTCACTTTCAGCAATTCCCAGATCTCCATCGCCCACGGCCTCAAAATATAACAGCCAGAGATGTCATGGTACTCAATAATTTCACTGTTAACAACAACCTGCGCAAAGAAACAACAAAGCATTAAGCCAAGAATAATTCAGAGAGCACGACTGCACCAACATTAAGGTGACAGGTGAACTAATGTAATATGTCGCATTCAAGAGCAAAAACTGTAACACAAGACCAAAAAAGTAAGTTAACCAATCTCAGTAGTATTTGTTGACGAAGCCACAAATTTTAAGCTATCCACCATAACAGATATTAACGGAGCCATCATATCAAATCTTGTCCGGGGCTTCTTTCAGCACCTTAATCATGGCTCCTATATTACACTTCAGTTTCACTTCGTATTAAGCCCAAATCGACTTAACAAACCTTACCAAGACGGCAAGGACCAAAGAAGGTAAGAAAACACACCTCGGAGTACCATTCTCCGAAGTTATCATCCTTCTTGAACGCCATCCCCAGTTTGCTAGTGGATATGGATGGATCCTGAGATGCTGCTGCTGCTGCACGGGATGAAATACAAATGTCAACTAAGTTGGCTCAGAAGACAGAAGAATTCACGAAGAAGCGGGAGAACATGTAGCCTATGTTTTATTGCCCGCAGTCCACATGTATGTAGTGACGGCGACTCGATTATGAAAAATTGCAAAGTGCTTCACCATCATGTTCGTTTGAACTTTGTGCAGACTCAAAATATCCGTCTTAATAGTATTTGTGGAAACTATCTTGAAGGCTGCTTGTTAAAAAGAACAGAATAATACTCGAAAAAAAGATGATCAGTGCAAGTTTTTTCCTATAACTTCTTGACAAAATAATGTAAGCTTATGATGACCAGCTTTTCATCCCCACCCCGCATGTTGGCTCCTAAATTCTTCCCATACTGCTGATGATGTAAGCTCCTCTCAACACCAGCTGTAGTATGTATGAGTATGAGTCCAATTACTCTACATGCTCGCGTTCTACCACAGTAAGCATCACGAGATAATTACAAAAAAAAAAAACCTAATACGCCGAAGTATTTCGGTTCAGTTCTTCCCCTTAATAAGAACACAGAACAGTTGAAGAATAGCTCCGGTCCAATAACTAAAATACCAGAAAATATGGTAATTTGATGGCATGCCAGTAATTCATACCTCGATCGTCGTTGGAGACAGGGCGTTGCTGCCAATTCGGGGGTGGAAGGGGGCGGCGGAGGCTGCAGGACAGAGCGCGAGCCGGCCAGCATATATCGCCCGCCAGCGCTTCCGCTTCCGTGTCCGCTACTGAATCGAGATATAGGAATAAGAAATCGGAACGGTTGGTGGTGGAAAGAAAGAAAGAAGACTAATTAATTCATGTCAGGAGTCTATAGGAGCAGTAGGCGGCGCCGCCACCTCATCGGTGGACCGTGACGTCTCCACGCAGAGGAGCACGCCGGAGAGTAGCGGCTTTCTTCCTGATCCTCCTCGCTGATGCTCGTCTTCGCCCGCTCGATCATAGAGGAGCGGAGATGGACGCGAGAGACCGGCGAGGGAGCGAGGGGATTTCGACCGTGCCATCGAGCAGTGACCGGCGCGGAACATGTCGTCAGACGCGTGCGGGAGGGGGAGAGGGTGCGTGCAGCGTGCTAGTCTGTGATCCCCGATCCCGTGGCTTAATCGATAGCTCGATCGGGAGGTCAGTGGACGCGATCCGTCACCATGGCTGTGGTCGGTAACATTCTGTACGCTGCCTGTGCCGACGAGTGAAACCCCGGCAGAATAACCTTGACCAAAATTAGCAAGGCAAGCTTAGGCAAAAACCAAACGCACCCTGAATGCTTAGCATACTGGGGAAAAAATGCTTGAGTGATGGTAATGCTCGGGATACAGAGAAAGAGGAAGAAAAGGATAAAGGCAAGCATGCAGGTTATACAAGGTGCGACAGATCCTTTACAAGAAAAGGAGAAACTGGTAGTAAGTTTTCCTCAAAGATTCAAGAGTGATAACAGAGAAATGAGTTAAATGCACAAAACCATCACTTTAGCGTCATAGCTCTCGTAAAACCACCACTTTATAAAACGTGACACTTTGCACCGCACCGTAAAAATGACAGTGGCAAAAAACACTGATGCGCTTTCTGAGCTCGTTTTGACGTGGCCAATCGCGCGCTGGCCGACAGCTGGTGACGGCAGCCAAAATTAGAGCCCCGACCCGCTCCCGCGAGCGCGGCGGGGGTGGCGGCGGCGGCGGGGCCCTGGTCTCCCCTCCTGCGAGGCAGGGTCATCGCGGAGCGGCCCCCTCGGGCGGTGGCGCGGCGTTGGGCAGGGCGCGGCGGCGCGGCGCCGACAGCTTCTTCGGCGACTCAGGAGGCTGGCGGAGGCGGCGTGGAGGGCTGCTGGGTGACGTGGGGGCCGGCGTGCTCTGCGGGCGTCGCTTCTATGGAGGTGATGCAGGGGGCGGCGCGATTTCTTCGGCGGGTCTGAGCTTCTGTCGGGGTGCCATGGGTGGGGGGGCGCGGCCTGGCCTGGGGCCGCCGGCGCGGGGGCGGGCTGCGACCTCGTCGGGTCGTGGCGATGGCCATGGACCTAGGTGGCGCGTCGTAGCTGCTGCGGAGGCGGTGGTTGCCGGCCAGATCAGCTCGGATCTGGCCCATGGCCGCCGGCGGGCGGCTCGGGGCTGTCCCTCGGGGTCCCGGCGTGGATGTGGGCAGCCACGGCATGGTGGTGGCTCATGGTGGTGGTCTGGGTCGTTTCACGGCGGCGGCTGGACATCTCCGGCGGCGGCCCGTCGGTGAGCGGCCTGTGTCGGCCTTTGACCCCTCTCCTCGTCGTCCGGACGCTATTTTCGTCGAAGGGTTGGCCCTCTCCCAGCTGCGGTCCATCGCTCGTCTCGTCCCCGGTGCTGCAGGACCGAGCCCGTCTCGCGCCCGGCAGCAGGACCAAGCTCGTCTCGCGCCCGGTGCCGCGGGACGGGTCGATGGAGATCAGTTTTGGACGGCCTAGTGGGTCTCGGCGCTGGGGGGCGCCCAGGGGTGTGAAAGGCGGGACCTTTTCACTCGTCTCTTTGGTTGGGATAGCGGCGGGTCTCGGGCGGGGTGGTGTCAAGGTCTTGGATGCCGGGGCAGCGGCTCTGGTGGTGGTAGCGCGGTGCTCATGGGGAGAGCTCGTGGCTCGGTGCTGCCCGGTGACCATGGCCGTGTGGGCGGCGTGGTAGCCGGGGTGTGGCGTTTGGTGCCGGTGAGTATTGGCCGGGGTGAAAACCTGTTCTATCTTCGGACGGACCGGCGGCGGCGAAGCTCGTTCCCTTCTTGGTAGCCGGGGTGTGGCGTTCGGTGGCGGTGAGTGTTGTCCGGGGTGAAAACCTGTTCTATCTTCGGACGGACCGGCGGCGGCGAAGCTCGTTCCCTTCTTGAAGACGCCGTCTCAGCTCTCATTGCCCGTCGTGTTGCTCCAGGGGAAACTCTGACCCTCGGGTCGGGCGGTGGCGGTGCTCCGGTGTCGTATCCTTCCTGAAGGCGCCGTCTTGGGGCCCACGGTTCGTCGTATGCGGCTTCATCTCTTCGTGGTGGCGTGTTCATGGTTGAGGACCCCGGTTGCTCTTGTGTGCTACGGGTGGTGTTGCTGCGCTCAGCGCCTATGTATCCTTGGTGTGTGCGTGTGTTGTGATGACGTGCGTTTGTAACGGGTGGTTGTTGATCGTTGCTTTATATATAAAGCGGGACGAAAGCCTTTTTGGGTAAAAACCAAACGCCCCCTGAATGCTTAGCATACTGGGAAAAACAATGCTTGAGTGATGGTAATGCTCGGGATACAGAGAAAGAGGAAGAAAAGGAGAAAGGCAAGCAGGTTATACAAGATGCGACAGATCCTTTACAAGAAAAGGAGAAACTGGTAGGAAGTTTTCCTCAAAGATTCAAGAGTGATAACATAGAAATGCTCTTGGTCTGATTCCTTATCCTGACCAGGCAAAACACAAAACTGGTGGCACTGATGACATGGATGAGTCGCAAAATGCAGTTCCTCAAGAGCAGGGTCATGGTGGGAGTGATAGAGATACTGGGTGATAATTTTATTTTGCACAAGATCTTGCACGAATCGAATACTATATCCTTGCTTCTTTCCTAAATGCGCAAATATAGGAAGAAAAAGAGAATGTAACAATCATCAAGAAAAGAGATCTTGGTAGTAATTTCTGCAGCATATAAATTCATGGCATTCAACATCATCATGTGACAAAAGTATTCATGGGAACAGTTTTGACATTGCACAAATTATTTTAAGCATCTAGTAGGAGTTCTTGGCAACAGCATTTGACTGAGGGACTGCGTCCAGATTGATCCGCCTTTGTTAAATTCCCGGTAACAGGCCATGAACACCAAACCTTCAATCATAAAAAAAATTCTACCAGGAGGTACAGGAAGTAAGAAAACACATTGATTCAGACGGGGTCGCCATTTTTTTTCTACCAATGAAGTTTAACTTGAGAACCAGCAACCTTGAACCTCCGTGTACCATTTTCATGCTGGCATCCTTCAGAGGCACCACCGGTTGTAGCAAAATGAAGAAGCACATCGTCAACACTTCTTTTATTGGGAACAATCATATATATTCCAATAAAACTGGACATCAAATTGATTGAGTGCATCACATAATGCAGAGGCTGGGTATTCCCCTTTTCAAAAAGAATAAGAGGACATGAAACTTCGGTGAGGAAAGGTGGATCGGAAAACCCGCGGGGGAAATTAATTGATGCAGCGAACCACCATTCCATCAGTGAGAGTACGGTATTCGGGAACTCCAACCAAAACAACCAGATCTCACTAGGGCAAGTACCTCCGCATGCCCTTGATGTCAAGATTTGATCACCGAGGTAGTAGTAAGAATCCTCACGGTAATCCTCGTAATCCTCGTGATCCGAATAGTCGGGACTCCAACAGCAACTGCAAGGCAGATATGGCAAAGAGTACCGAGGGCCATCCATGTTGACTCGAGAACACTTCTCCAGCAGGTCATCATCCATCCTGAGATGCTTACATTCGAAAACGTTAAGGTGCTCTAGGTGGGGGCAGCCGTCAAGGATCACTGTCAGCCCTTTGTTGGTGAGTCTGTTGCCATCGTGATACAAGGAACGAAGCCCATGCATCTTTGCAATCGCAAAAGCATTACCATCGTCTGTAGGTTTGTAATAACGGTATTTTTTTATGAGAATGAAGTGCTTCAGGCGTGGGCAGGCTTCAGCGACGATCTCGAGCATTTCTGTGCCACCAAACCACATCGAAAGCTCGAGTTCTTCAAGGAGAGGGAACTTGTGCATAACCTTTGCAAATACTTCCTTTGAGACGTAATAACACTTGATGAGATAGAGACTCTTTAGTAAGGGTGCCCTGCAAGATAGTATTAGAGATTAGAGTGTGGTTTTTCTACGCCGGGTGCATTGCAACCATGATAAAAGTAAAACTGAAAACAATAATAATGAAAAAATTCTGAAACTTTGCATCTTTGATTATTACCAAATACTTTAGGTGCTTGCAAAATTTGGTGGCCAAATGACATCCAAGAAGGATGCAAAAATATATTTCATTGCAGCTCTGACTTTAAATCCACAAGAGAATATTTATCATAATTTGGTATAATGAGATTAATATACCATCAATTGAAAGAAACCAGTACACATCAAAACACATTGTAGCTACTCTAGGTTTTCCAGCTAGCCATCAAAGTCTCGTCATTTTTTCTTTGAATTGTTTGGATTGCTTACCACATGTGTCACGTGATAGAAAGGATGAAAGGAAATTACAATCGGTCGGATGATGCAGGATAAAGGAAAATTGGATGCTGCATCAATGATCAATCCTGTAATTTGATATACGAATTCGGTTGAGTTTATTTTGTTTAGCAAAACTGAATCGAGTGGACGAACAAGAGACCTTTGCAACAAAGTGGGTCAAGACTCAAGAACGAAGACTTACTGCTCGGAGAGGAAGATGAAGAGGTCGTCGTCGAGGAGCTCGGCGACGAAGATCTGGCACTGCCCGGCGCTGAGCCGCAGGGCAGCCCGCACAATACTGCCGCGTGTGGCCTGCCAGCCGGAGGGCGGAACGTCTTCAAGCAGATAGCGCATGTCGATGCAGCGCCACATCTCGGGCTCGTGCCACGCGACACGGCGCCAGGAGCGGCAAACCGCCGCGGCGCCGAGCAGGAGCTCGAACTGGCTCAGCTTGCGGAAGATGCAGGAGATCGCGTCCTGGGGAAGCTCCGCCCAGTCCCTCTGATCCCACGGCAGGGGCAAGTAGTTGAACACCGTGATGTGCCACGTCCGGTCTCTCCTGGGTCGCCCCTTTCGACCGCGCGGTGTGGCTGCCGCCGGCGGCGGATGCAGCGACGACGACTGCATCGGGATAGCGATGTGGAGCGTTAACGAGGCGAGATTTATTTGATAGGCTGCGATAAGCGTAGGTCGGTGCCTTATTTTTTTTCTTTTTCTTTGGCCTAGGTAGGTCCGTGCCTGTTCTCTTGGGCCGGGCATGCATGTGTTGAGTTTGGGTTGGGATCTTCTGCGGTAGCGCACTGTGCACGATCCTATTACATGTGAGCGGCACTATAGCATCACAATCTCTACTCCTAACTAGGAGAATGCCCGTGCGTTGCTATGGGCAAAAGCCGGATGACCGTGCATTGCCATGAAATAATAGAAATATACACATTTATCAAATTATTATTTTAATTCAGAAATACGTGTTAAACATGGTGGCATCTAGTTTCATCAAATAGCAACAAATTCAAACTCTCTTCAGCTTCTTTCTTTCTCGGCAGTCTTGGTCTCTCCTAAACCAGAAAATCGCCTGTCACCAAAGAACATATACCATCCATTATTAAATAGGATCAAAATCACTCAACATCACACGTCCATGCGTGTCACTATTACAAGGTACACAAAACATGACAATTCCTTGTAATGAGCCTCTTGATTTCAGCAATAATAGCACAAAAGGAGAGATCCAACTTCCGAGAGTGTTCTTTATCAATAGCATGACCATTCCATTCTTCGTAGCAACAATCAGCCTGAAAACCCACTGCAAATTGTTTAAGTTCATGTCAAATATTACGCCCAAATTGTTAACTGCGGCCATTGATAAGTATATAGTGCAACAGGTTTGTAGTGCACCCGACATCGGTTCATACTTAAAAACATCTCAAACAAACTGAGAAAAGGTCTGTAGATAGGCAGAAAACAAACCGATTGTCACAAAAATGAAGTACTACCTCCGTCCCGGTGTATAAGTCATTCGCGTACTTATAGGTCGATAATTTAACAATCTAAATATGTATTATATGTGACAAAAAATATATATTTAGGAACTACATCCGTGTAGAAATCTAGTGGTATAGTTTTCATGACATACATTTTCTCTCTTGCTCATCTCTCTGAAATTAAATATATAACCATTCAAATAGTGACCCTCCCTCCCTCCCTCTCTGTCTTTCAAATAGTGACCCTCCCTCTCTGTCTGAGATAGGCAAGGGGGTAGTTAAATACCCGTGTATTGCAACAGAGGACATACAGTTTAAGGGTTCAACACCAATAGTGATGGTATTTGTCTGACTTTCTTTAAACGTTAAATGATTTTTCTTTTTCTTCTTCACTCGCTAGTGTGGCATGGTGCCCATTAGGCCATACGCTCTCTTTAGTTCTTTTTTGCCTTGTCCTCCAAGATATTCTTCTTTTACCCATCCGTGGTTGCAATTTTTTGATGAAACATATTCACCAAAGAATAGGCATTCTGCCACTATGTTGTACCTGACACGCAATTCTTGCCCTCGCGGTCTTTGTTCGTCACCGCTATTTAACTGAACAATCGAGACACATTACTTATGGGATGGATCCATGTTGGTCAACAATTTTTCTTCCTTGAAGCGTCAAAGTTCATTCATTTGTTTTCCATGAGATAGCAAATTCTGGTCAGATTCTCACGTCCTCAAAGCAAACAATGACACTTGGTCAAAGCAATCAACCAAACTACTGCATTTTGTTTTTCCATTTTTTTGACCAAAAGGTGAAATGATGTACTCCCTTTGATTTATATTAATTGACGCTGCTTTAGTACACCTTAAGTACAAAGTTGTACTAAACCAATGTCAATTAATATGAATCAGAGGGAGTAATAGAATTATAATAAAGGGGCAACATTGAACATTTAAGCTAAAAACAAAAGTATAATTGTTTTTAGCCAATTTCATAATGGAGCCATTTATTTCCATTGTCCATCTCCCTTAATCTCGTCACACTATGGCAACTCTTAACCCGAGCAAAATTCTAGCTAACAGAACTCAGAATCTAAATTTGTCTTCGATAGATAATGATAATACAAGTCAAGGACATTCCCTGAACACCTACGAGGATACTCCTTGAAAGAAACATGTACATGAATAAGGAGTAAGTCAAGAGAAAAGGGGAAAGTAAATGAGGATATAATTTGGATCTGCCGGGAACAGCCTCACTGACTATTACCTTATTTTTTCTCAGATCCCTTGCTCCATTCACATAATCATAATCTTTGTAATTGAATACATTAAAAAATAGGCTGCCCGTGTCATTTCACAAAAATGGCATTTTTGAACATTTAAAGTCCAAGATTCATGTTGAAGCTTGAAACCTGTAATAACAAAAGATAAGACAAGCAAATAAGAGTTGAAGAACAATACTCTAAGAGCCAGTATTCAAGACTTGTGATAATCGTATGAATAACAAAGCACAAATGTTGATTTGCACATTTTAATCTGGCACATTGGAAAGCGTTTACCATTTTATCATACATCATTTCAAAACATGTTTTTAGTCTACAAAGAATCAGAATCAAGTTAATGGAACAATGGAATCAAAGATTTTCAGGAAACAAACACGAGTGATCTTTAAATGAGCCAAAACCTGGATAGGATTTCAACGAAGCTAAGGTCTAAATCTAGCAAGCAAATGAAACAAAATAGGATCATATATGGATGAAGAGAGGTATGGAGCGTGGAAGACTCAAACAGAGAGGGCTAGCAATAGAGAGAGATCAATTACGGGAACTCGTCGAACATGTGGTGTGCATCACGTACTACATGGTACAACCTCAACCACTGTGCTCCGTGGGCGTTCACGCATTGCGCTGTGATGGTGTGGAGGGCAGGGGCAACGCCGTGTGCATCACAGTCGCGTAGAGGAATGACAACAGCGGCTTACAATCCTCGGCTATGCGGAAGAACGGGCATCTCGTCGCCAGCCGCACGGAGAGATGGCACAGGGGCATGGGGGCTCCTACGACCTTGACGTATGGTCGCAGATGATGGCAACGACAATCCCTGGCATGCAGACCAATAGCGGCAGCGAGTCATCGGACCATAGCGGCTTTGAAATCTGCGGTGGGGGTGGTCCGTGACTGCAATTTACAGCCATCGATAGGCAGCACAATGTAGCACAACGGTGATGCTTCTCGGAATCTCGGGGTTGATCAGGCGACCAGAGCCACACGTAGAGCTTGCCCTGCTCGGAGCCGCAGCCGTCGTGCTCCATTGGTGCCATCCTTCCTCTTGGTTGCCACCGGAGAATCCCTCATCTCTGCGGCTTAAATATATTTATAGGTTACTGAATATTAACAACATAGATCAAGAAAGGAAGTGGGTCTCTCCCTCTTTTTTTCCTATTTTCCATCTAGTGGCTAAAAGATAACGTGGTGAATAAAAATGTGTAGGCAACAGAGAATAAACCTGAGTTTAGCTGCAACTTACATCACCCTTATGAAGGTGGGCATGCTTTTTAATCAGCTTTGCAGAAGTAAACACAACTTTCGACACCCATTACAAGTATTTCTTCAACTCGATAGTGATGCTCGTCCCCGGCATATTAAACCTAAAAGACTGCACTATGGTCCTCGTAACAACGGTGATAGATCAATTGACCGAATATATCTTTTATAGTCTGTCAAAGTGTTTTCTTTGCTGCAACAAAAACAAGAAATGTAAAACCAGTGATAGTATTATTATACCGGTGGAACCAAAGTCAAGTATACTGTCATAACATCAATCATATATGTGTTGGCATTTTACTGTACCTGTTATGACAGGGATGGCCTTGCTTTAAATAGAGCATGTTCAAAGTGTGAGAGTTCAATCAAACTCGACGAACTCATTGATGATGTCCAATTCACCAGGCATTGGGTTCTCTCATCCAAAGCTGCCACAACTACTTAGTTTTACCTAAACAAGGAAGGCATGGTCAAACAATTTAATTCCACGCGTTGCACATTCTTAAATCACATGATAGATGTACCAAGCATTCATAATTGTACAAAGTAACTACCAAGTCTTACCGAAAGAATAAATCCACACACCCAATCAGCTAAACAAAAAAATTTACCTAAAAAAAAAGGATGTATGGTGAGTTAGTGCTTGCACGGGTTCATATTTTCCTTACTTCTGATTCACTCTCCCCAATATACTTGTTCAATTGCTCAGGCCCTTAAAGTTCCAGAAAAGGAAACATTGTACAGTTTATACAGAACACAAATTAGGTAGAAAGAATATGGAAATCTCAAAATAAATTGTCATTAGTGTTTTCCCACAACCTGGAGATCAAAGCAGCAAAAACCCAGCTCGCATGACTGACAACAAAAAGGGAAGATGAAACCATAATTAGGTATTTAAAGCAGTAACATGAAACTCTAAAACTTATAAAATGCAAATAAAAGCCGCAGATCTTAGTGAACTACCTTCGATATGAATTCAGAGGTGGCTTACAGTTTTAAGCTACCAATCACTATGAAGACCAGATGACACATAGTTCCCTGCAATAACACACGCCCTTCCATGTTCATCGCTTAAGGCGGCAATGTGGTCACTGGCTAAAGATTAAAAAAAATCAGGCGCCTGGTTTGAACAATAACAGACGCCCTCCCTTGTTTCCGAAAAATACCATCAACATGGTAACTGGCTAAAGTTTCAGGAGTACCCATGTTTGGAGTCGCCCACTGGAGTCCTGAATGTTTCAGCAAAGTATAAAGTACAAAGGTTAATCATGTGTCGCTGCATGTTTCAGCAATTCAGACTGGTGCCAACCTGAAATTCAGTTGAATAAGCAAACTATGGTAAGGAATCAAGCTATGAACTCAGGCATACCTTGGTCTCTTGGCCTTCTAGTTCATCAAAGAAAATAAATCTGCAGTATTTTTGCAAGGAGCATGAACAACGGTAAGAGCCTGCAAAGTTCACAAACATGAACATTAGTGGCCATGGAATGTAAAGAATAGAAATTTCTCTGAAAGAACTCTCAGGCTCCAGCATCAAAATAGTCGCATTTTTACCATCTTTATTGACGGCAACATCACATGATTTTTTTACAGTATGTGGTACTTTGGTCGAAAAGGTACTCCATAAGCAATCTTGTCTGGTTACCAAACAAATTATCTTTAACCCAATAGAGTCTAGATGTGCCCTGAAGAAGTAGTGGTCGTCCATAGCTGTGCCCTGAACTCAGACATGCCAGTCTGCAATGAAGAAAAAAAGGTAGTCTAAATTTTCAGGTCGCAGGAAATCAACCCAGTATAGGAAGCAACATATTGATTGATACATGTTTCTTTACTGCTGCTTGCAGGGCTTGGACGTCACTGATGCCTTGTTCTTGGCATGAGCCATGGTGCCACCTTAGCCTGCGCCTATGAAATCGTCGGCCGCGGAGACTGCAGGAGGCGGGCTACCAGATGAGTCATCCTTGACACGGTAACAGCCTTGAAGCACGGACTGGGTTTGAGTGGCTGTGGTCGTTGTCAGCCCGGGCACGACCTGGGCTACATCGTGGAACTGCCAGAGGGCAGTGGCAAACTACCAGTGGGACAGAGGGAGTACTCAATTAGCAGAACACATGTACACATTTTAATAGCAGAAACAAAGTGAGAGAGAAGGATTGAACACATGTACACATTTTAATAGCAGAAGCAAAGTGAGAGAGAAGGATTGCTGTGAGAGTGTCTTTGACGCACGCAGAGGACTACCATTAACGCTCAACTTGGACGGCTGCCAGCAACCGTTGTGGACGGGCCGGTGGTGGTGCAGCCCAACCAGAGGAGGTCGGTGGCTGTGCGACGCGTTGCCAGGACGAAGCATACGAATTAAACCAAAAGGATTTTAGATATTGAACTGAACCGAAAGAAGAAAATGGACATCACACGTGTATTTTCTACATCAGGATTGATATAGTGTTCACATGAACTTACTTGAAGTTCAGAGATCAAGTGTAAGGCATCATATGCACTTAATAAAGAAAAATAAACCTCAGCAACTGAAGAACAGTGGGCCAAAAGCTTATATGTATTTCATTGCAACATTGGTGATTGCTATAACTTTAAGTGAACATGTCCAGTAGTTCACAACTCACTTGTTTAAACAAACATGGATGATGGCATTGTTCTCTGTTATGCGAAAGCAGACCGGATGAAGACGCTACCTCTGCCACCTGCAGTAAACCAGTAATACAAGCGAAAGGTAGCAGCACTATCATCCACCTGCTACTCCGATGCATTTTTCCCCTCTGAACTTACTCCCACCGGAGATTTGCACTAATGTGAATCCTTCTGCTGAACTCCTACAAAACAGAATTTTTCTGGATTTCTGGATTACTATAGATTGCATGCTATGCTCTAATCCTCTTCCACTTGAACCAATGATACTACACGAAAACAGCAAGAGCGGAACCACTTCTACGTCTTTTGTTACAACTTCTAGCATAAAACCAAAAGCAAGGAGAAGTGCATTTGCATAACAAAAAAAATTCTTCAGCAACATCTCTGAACCTTACCAGCCAATCTGTCTGAACTGCAATCCTCCCTCCTCTCTGTACTATCTTTTTTTCATCTCTGAAGATTGCACATCACATACCAGTAGCAGCCTCGATGATGGTCTTTGTCGACCGTCTGCTCCCACGAGGTCACCACGAGGCAGCCGCTGCTCCTTCCCATCATCCATCGTCTCCATCTTCCTCGGGTCCACGGGCTCGAGCGGGATGCCGGCGACGGCCAGAGGGGCGGCGGCGCGCATGCCGGCAGGAGGAAGGAAGAACAGGGGCGGCGGCGCGCCCTCCTGGAGGAGGGAGGAGCGGGGGCGGTGGCATGTGCGCCGGGAGGAGGTCGGGAGTGTGTGGGAGGGGCGCGCATAGGCGGCATGGGCGGCCGGGAGAGAGGGAGGAGGTGGGGGCGGGGCGGCGCCGGGATCCAGGGAGGTTGGGGGTTGGGCGGCGTCGGGAGTGAGAGAGAAGGTGGGGGCGGGGCGGCGCCGGGAGTGAGGGAGAAGGTGGGGGCGGGGCAACGCCGGGATCGCGGGAGGAGATGGGGGGCGGGCGGCGCCGGGAGCCGGGGAGGAGGTCGGGGCTGGCGGCGCCGGGCGGCGGCGAAGGGATCTGGAGGCCTCGCTCGAGTGCCCTCCAGAGGGCACTCTCGCTCGTGCGTGCGAGTCGCCTGATTTTTTGTCGTTGTTTTTTTATCGTAGGTCTTTTTTCGTAGGTTTTTTTTCGGTTGTTTTTTTTTCGTTGAGGCATGTGAGTGCGAGGCGTGCGAGGGACTGGAGGCATCGCTCGTGGTTTTGGTTGGTTTTCTTTTTGGTATACGGGGTCGTTACGTGCGGGGGAAGTGTGAGGTGGGATGGAGGACGAAAATAAACCAGTGGAGGTGGGACGAAAATTAACCGTGGAACGGAGACTACCAACTGAGACATTAGGAGTAGAGATGTCTCATTTGGTAGGCTAGCCTCCACGGTTTTTTTCGTCACCCACTTTCGTCTGTTTTTTTCGTCTGATTTTTTTTCGTCTCCTCCCTCGCAGGTAAGGAAAAAAATCAGCCAACGAGGCTCCACTCGATCTGTTTCCTACCTCGATCGTCAAGGACGCCCCAGCCGCCATAGCGGAGCCTTCGCCGCCGCCGAGATCCGAGAGGAGCCGCTGCCGCCGAGGTCCGAGAGGAGCCGCCGCGCTCGTCCATCTCTTTTCACGCTCGCCTATCTCGCTGGCTGTTGTCTCTCAGCGGCGGCTACCCTGGCGGCAGTTGCGGGAGAGATGGATCCTCATCCTCCCGAAAATAGCCTCGGCGCCCTCCTCGTGATTTGTGGCGGCGGCCGCGGCACTGCCTTCCCACGCCGCCGAAGAGGCCCCCGGGGCGGTCGACGACGCCTTTAGAGGACTTTCGGAGGCACAGCTTGTCAGGCCTACGGTGGGGCGGCGGCGTGGGCAGCATGGCCGTCGTCTGGTTCAGGAGCGACCTCCGACTGCTGAACAACCAGGCGCTGGAGCGCGCGTGGGTGGCCTCTGGCACAGTCCTCACCAACGGCGGGGGCTCGCCGACGCTACAATGCTGCATGGCGGTGGCCGGGGTGGTCCGCACCGGCGCCGACTGTGCGTGCCTCGTCCTCACCGGCAAAGTGGCCTTCAGCCTCCCCATCAACCGCACCCTCGCCATCTCCCTTCCCAGGATCTGCAAGTCACTCTCCGCCCCGCTCGTTTGTAGAGGTCGGTTTCTACTTACAACAATTTATTTTCATTGAAGAAATTTACTTCTGATTAACGAAAAAAGTTCTTGTCTGTTGCATGCTTGTGATGTGCAGATACAGCGACGCAGATCCCAGCTCCAGATTGCTTAAATTCTCCTTTGTGGACCATGCCTTGACATCGCCACAGTACTGACCACTAACTGTACATTAATATTACTATAGTGAATTAACTTGCCGGGCCTATTGCATTTGCTCCGGCACTGCTCCCTCTGCATAAGTATCTTCAATGGCCTTCTGATAGTACTGTATCCGTAGAAGTTGCACATTCATTTGGTCTGAATAAATGTCTCGCAATTCTTCCACACTGTTGCCGCCGGAGTCGTCGGTGGATGAGAAGGCGCCACCACCGTGAGTGGAATTGACGCCGATCATGCAGGGGTAGAGGCAGGTGGTGGTGCCCATCATACGTTGGTAGATATGTTTTGGCAAATCTCTGTTACAGTTGGTATTGTTTGCGTATGTATGTAGTTAGAGAAGTAAATGTGTTTCATGGAGGAGAGAGTGCAGCTCTGTGAAGAGTTCATGAATACTTCTGAAAGAATGATCAACTGACAGTCTATAAAAGGACTAGAAATGGCATGCTTGGTCCAGACTGCAACAGTTTGTTGGCTTGCTTCGGACAGTCTTTTGCCGTGCTATATTTGTGAAGAGGTAATATTTTGTGTTGTTTGCACACATTATCAGCTCGCCTGTGCTAAATGTTCAGTCATTATGCAGGTAAAGACATATGAGAAGCAAAGAGGATCAAATGATTCCACATACTGGTTAGTGTGCCTTTTCTGGCCCAATTCCATGTTTGAAGCCTTCTATATAGAATGATCTAATTCATACTGAACTGATATTCCTGACATGACAATGGTTTCAGGGTATTATTTGAACTGATATGGAGGGACTACTTCCGATTTCTTTTCAGCAAAATATGGGAACTCCATTTTCTTGCAAGGTAAATAAGATACAATTGTATCATTCTGAATTTTTTCCACACATGTATATTACGGAAAGGATGCACACATGTTTTTCTTCTTCTGTGATCTCCTGCGATCATCGATTCTGAAAGAAATCTCCTGTGATCATTGCTAATTGTTATTTGTTTTGAAAACTTCGGAAGATAGATTTAATTGATAATTGTTATTCATCAAATTTCCTGTTCAATCAAAGACATTTGTGATTCAGAACATCGAGAGTGTAGAGGGTTAGAGCTCAGAAGTACTAGCAGACTGCCAATGTATTCAGTCAAAGGCATTTTATTTATTTATCTTCTTTACATTTCTGCCAGGGTAACCATAGCATCTACATTGCATTATGCCTGAAATTGAGAGCTTTGGGACAGTGCTATGCGCTATTGGACAAGTAGATACAGAGATACCGATCAGTGGTGGTCAGCAGCAAGTAAGAGAAATGTTAGATACATCCACACTCTTTCTTGATCTATGGCCAGTCCCCCTCTTGCCTACCTTGCGCTCTTGGTGACTTACCGGATTAAGCGGAAGTGCTAACCTATTGTTGGTAGCAGTAGGAGATGTTGATGTTCCACGGAATTGCTAATCCCATCTCCAAGTTTTAATGTTTGATCTGCTTGTTATTGACCTAAGAGAAAATGGATTCTGAAGCTTTGATGTGATGTATTTCTAACAAATAGTGACAAAATCAATACCTTGCACGGGAAATTACTCTTATATGGTTTGATGCTTGAAAAATTGTAGAGTCAGCACCTCTCTTTAAAGTGTACATGATGCAATAAGAAAAAATAAAAAAGCATCTTGAGTACCATGCCCAGGTACAGTTTTAATGCCTATAGCTGTATTTTGTTCCATTAGAAAATACAACTATATTTTATTCCTGATAGGGCAATCTTATACGGGGAAAATTACTCCTGCACGTGTACAACTATATAATGTTCCTACAGCTGTATTTTGTTCCATTAAAAAAAAGTATATCTGCTATGTCAGTTCGATGGCCACTGCTATGTCAATTCGATGGCCACTATATTTTGCTACGACAAAAGATTCAATTATATTTTGCTAATACAAGTACAACACTCAACCTCTGCTATGCCAATTCGATGGCCACTACATATTCAGACGGGCAAATGAACCAAATAACTCTTTCAGTGGGCCACTGATAATATTATTTGTTGAGCTGATTAGGGAAGTAAACTATATACAACAATAAAGTGAAGTTGAACTGTTTATAGAGAAGTAAAATATACAACGGTAATCTGAAGTACACTTGCATTCCAAAGATGTTGATGGAAATACTTCAACAAGCTTGATGCATTCATTATTCTTTAATACTAAGATTAACAGTGATGTTGCTGCTGGTTACTTTGCAGGTAACGATGTTACGCTAATGACATAGTGAATTAAGATCTCAAGAAATAGCGGCTTATCGTTCAAGAATCAGGACAACTACTTCTATTTCATATTCATACTAAAACTTCTATGAAGCAACAAAAATTCCTTCTTGTGAATTTGTTCTGAAGTTACTAAAATATCCCCTTGCTAAAATTGGATTTCTACTGAAACTTTGTCAAGATACTAAATTTTACTTGTTTGCTTATGCACTAAAATCTACCTTGTTACTGAAATTTAATGAGGAGCTCAAGGGAGAAAATGAACCAAGGAGAAGGGAGCCAGAGAAGGAGAATTAAGATGTGCCTCTCACTTATAATTTCTAACCACTACTGGAATTGCGATATCATGTTAACATAATTGCATGGTTATGTGTTAGAAGTGTGGGTGTGGGAGGTTTGGCCAGGGGATTGTGAGCCAGAGATGGTGGAGGAAAATAAACAAGACTGATTTGACGGTAAAAAAATGTTGATAGTGCTTTTTATGAAATATTTGGCCAATCGTGGGTTGCAACGTAGGCACATATTTTGGTAGTTCTATATCAATCATATTTAACAGAGATCTGGATGTTCAGCATATGATATGTAGTATACTATGCAGACATCTGTCAAATATCATATACCCACCCCGTATACTAAATATCATATATCCACTCCGTACACTACATATCATATACCCAGTCTCATGAACCATGCAGTTCTGACATGAAAAAAAGTCTGTAGATGAATATTTTTCATGGTTCATGGGACCAACAACATTCGAAGAGTATTTCAGCTGTATGATTAGGCTTCTTGAATTCTGTCATAACCCTCATGTTACGTGAATGAACATGCTTTGTCAGTTTTTCCCAGGTTCATTTAAACCTACCGCAACAATAATACTGCTTGCTTATTGTACTAATAACTCCTGCAGGAGGAGCTTGCAAGTATGTTACAACTTGCACAGGCTGGAACTTTGGTTCATGGATAAAAGTTGCATGATTAGCTAACGTATGTCTGAACCAATCCTACCCCCCCCCCCCCCCCCCCCCCTACTATGAGGCTATTAACACAAGCTGTATGTAGGATTGTATTTTTTGCTGAATTATTCGCATATCTTCTACTCCTAAAAGGGGACTTGGTAGCTTCCCCTTCACGGTTTATTTTTGTCTCACCTCCCACCATACTCTCTCATTGGTTTATTTTCACCTCACCACCAAAACTACACAAGGAAAAAAACGACTGCGACCTAACTGCACCCGCTCGTCCGCCCAGCCACCTGCCCGTAAGGGATTCCACGCCCTGCAAGGGCGGGGCGGCAGCCAGTGACATCCACGCTGCTCCTTCTCTCCCTCCCCAAATCGCCATGGATCTCGCGCTGCTGGAGCCCCTCCTCTCTCTTTCCGAGCCTTCATGGATCTTGTGCTGTTAGAGCCGTTCCTCTCCCTTCCCTAGCCGCCATGGATCTCGTCAGCCGCCGCCAGAGGAAGCTCCACATACCCATGCTCGACGGGCTTGCCAGCCGACTGGTCTAGGTCCTCGCCATGGCCAGTCACACCGCCGGCGAGTCCCATCGGCGGACGACGTCACCAACCGCCGCCCACCGCCAGCTGCGGGCCGCCGGCTGGGTCGAACTCCACGCAAGCACGGCGCCGCCGGCCCGCACCGTGGCGCACGACCCCGTGGGGGCTCGCGGGTCCCAGTCGTGCGCTGTCCGGTCATCGGAGCCTGACGCCGTCATTGCCTTTTGGCCTTTAGATCACAACTACTTTTGTTTCATGTCAAAGTAAAACTGAGCAGGGTGTGTGTCCTGTTGAAAGAATAAAGAAAAACAATGTTTCCTCATGCTGCAAATATAGCTCAAAACTTTCTCATTTTTGTTTACAATGGACAAAACACATCTTAGATTTGTGAACTGCTTCCTACCGTTCATATTTATTGAACTATATACAATTTTCAGCTGGACCTCTCTGATTTGTTATCGTTATTCTAGGAATGGAAAATGATACATTTAAGAAATTTTAATTTTGTAATACAACGCATCATACATCCTACAAACTAGACATAATTTCCCTGGCAGCTAGGATGTTGATTTTCCGGTTATGCTAGCTAGCATATGTTCCAACATAAAAATGTTGATCAATTTCAATCTTGCAAACATAACAAATGCTTGAGCAGCTCACTAATCTCTAGAGGAAGGTATGCTTTTAACAGAATAAATTTTATCATAATTTTTACTCATAAAATGTCTCCTAGAGTTTTGTTCAGATATTAAATTTTCTCTTATGAACAATACACAGAACAATAATTTTGCAGGAACAGATGTCATCTGAAGCAAATAAGTGCCTTTGAAATAATTTAAGTTCCCTTGCCCTATTAATTTGCTTGTTGAGTTCTTTTCCTTGATAAGAGAAATAAACTTAATTTTCTGTAACCTAATTTAACAGTGGGAGTCTCTACTGTTGTCATTTCTAAAAAAAAAGAAATGAACTGAATTATGATAGTGTTTGTGCACACTTGCTGGAACTTAGATACTGCACAAGGCATGCATCTCAATCTCTTGTTTGAAGTTAAGGCCATTTGTACATATTTTTGGATGCACCTGCTGTTTTGAACCCATAAACTTAATGTTGTGCTTGTAGTGTTGGTTCTGGATTTCGAATCAATTTTAATTTGTGGAACGATATCCCATCAACCACAAACAGTAATTTGTAGATTGATATTCTGCTGGTTAAGAAAATGTACTTTCTGGTTTATGATTTCCGTCGATTGAATGTACATCCTGATTAGTGTTTCAATCTAAGAATTTGTAAGAAAATGTTCAACTTAAGGGAAAGTGAATTTTATCTGTTTCTATGTATCTGGTTTGATTAGCACCTGGAATCATGTTGAGGCGTCTTCATACTTGGTTTTGGAATTCATGCTCTAAAATGAACTGATATGCTTGTTCATAGTCCAAATTGCTTGTCCGAAGAGTTAATTTCTTCTTCATGAACAGAAATTGTGTGGTTTAGCTGCTCCATGCAACCTTTTTATCTGATTTTTGGATAACCTCACATAGCCTTTTCGTGTCTATTTACTATACATGTTTTTCTGCGTAACTAGAGGACGATCTCGCTCCGCAGGACTCAACTCCGCCGGCCTCGTCATCCTTTTCGTCACCGTGGTCGTCCATGTCGAAGGCACGGACATTGGAGGCGGTGAGGCGAGGGCTCGCAGCGAGGGAAGCACCACGGATCCACTCGATCCGCACCTCCACCAACCGCTGCTTTGTCTATCAGTAAGCAAGAAATGCAAGCATCCTTCTAAATAAGATATTAGCTATCTTGAGGCTGGAAATGCATCCTTCTAAGTAAGATATTAGCAATAAACAAAAAATGACAACAATATTTTTGAAAAGTAAAAACAATCTTGCAATAATGATATAAGGAAACAGAAAAAGAGGTGAAAGGATCACATGATATATATCATTTCGTATACCATGGATGCAAAAACACAATATGGTGGTCGCCCTCTGCTACGACGGTGTGCATTCCTTGGCATCGGGAATCGGCTTTGGACACATGGGAGGGGGCGGGGGACACTGTGGGGGGATGGTGAGACTACGGTGAGAGGAACGTACATGCCGAATGTCGTGATATCGAGGGAAGACAGCAGTGGCGGCGGCGACGCCATGGCGAGGAGAGCAGGCTGGGGGAATGAGAAGTGAGTGTGAGTGTTGTGTAGTGTGGTGATAGAGCGAGAGAGTGAATTGCTTTTTTTTAAGATAACAAGAAAAGGATTGGATGTTTGCATTTTTTATAGGGAAAAGCGCATCTTTGCTATGAGAGAAATGTCACATACTTTTTTATATTAGTGAAAAATATCACATACCCTAACAAGACATTTCTAACAAGGATTGAGATGCGACTCACTACTAAAAAGCACAATGCCACTCACTGACTAAAAACGGTCACATGCTTGCATTTAGCAACCGACCAATTGTATATGGAGCTTTTTTTTAATATGTGTTTATTGTTCACTTTAGATCAGAGATAAAACCTCATGCCTTCGGATGATGCTTTGAAAATGTTGATTGACAAAGCTTTATGATGGAATGGACTGAAAACTTGTGGAGTTTTACAAAATGGGAAGAGATGCATACAAATAATTGTTGTTCTTTGTATATTTCTTGCACGTATTTCTATATATTTTTAGTTTTGCAGATGAGAGGGATGGAGATGGACAAAAGTAATAATCCATTAAAAGGGTGTCGAGGGGATGTCGTTGGCCAAAAATTCATAGAGTTTTATGCAACAATACATGTATATATATGCAATCGGAACAAAATTGAAATGCCCGTGGCAACGCACTGGCATTCTACTAGTACTGCATAGGATCTCAACCTGTTGAGTTCTTTCTCTTTGAACTCTGCATGTGTGTATTTTTAGGATGAACCATGCATGCGCTAACTATCATTCAAAACATAATACATTGCCAATACAAGACAACATATAATGTGATTAAAAAATGTCACGTATTTGATCTGTATTTTTCTTACAGCTCAGTTTTAAATTAATAAAGCCCCGAACAATTGATAACCAATAGGACAAGTAAATGGCAAAACAAGCAAACGAAGAAAAAAAATGTGTAGCTTGAACCATCAAGGTCATTCTCCTCCGATGCGCCCATCACCAGATCATGGAGGGGTGCATAGCTGAATTACGGTTATGCCCATGTTCGCTCCTGAATGGCCAATCTTGGACGAGTGACATCTGTATTCGCCGCCGAAAAGGGACCCTACCCTCATGCCCTGGATTGAAGCGCACCACACTATCGGCACACAGAATGGTTAACCCTAGAACCAGAATGAGTACTTAACAATAGACTACCAGGAGAGAGGACAACATGAACAGACATCACACAAGGAGAACTCCCTCGTGCAACTCGTTGGCGCCCAGGACACAAACCACACACTCTCCAAGATGGGCCACTAAAGCCGTAGTAGGGAGCCCTATACCCTCTAACACATGACTGAGGGTGAGGACCCAATGGCTAGCAGGCCACGAGGTGGAGAGGAACGCCAATTGCCCAAACCCCCCTGAACATTTACATTGCTTGACACCAATGAAGATGCTACCAAAGACACGACTCGTTTTTCACCCCTGCAGTCCTCAAACGGTTCCTCTAGGGAGAGTTGCGATACCGACATGGCCCAAACACCTAAGCAAGGGTTAATGGAGGAGGGACCTCGACAAAGCCTCCACAAAGGCAAAAGTGTTGTTAGTGTCATGGCCACTGTAGAAGTGCATGCTCTATCCAATGCAACCAAAAGACCGGTCTGATGGAAGAGACTAGACATTACATTTATACTTCAACACTCCCCCTCACGTGTGGCTACCTCAGGCCTAAACGTGGACCGAAAGTGGGCTGCAATATATTTATTTTATATTGCGCCTATCAGGTCTTGAACTCAAGTCATCTTGGCTCTGATACCATGTAGAAGTGCATGCTCTAGCCAATGCAACCAAAAGACCAATTTGATGAAAAAGACTAGGCAATACATTTATACTTCAACAGCCACCACCGGCAGCCAATGGTTTCCCTCAGTCCTAAGCACCCCCACTACGTCGCCACAGGAACGACGCGGTCTATTAGAATTATATATTGTGATTTCACAAAAATCGACATGGCATGACATCTCAAACCTATTTCCTTTTTGTATTCCTGAATTCTTAGAGTCTACTCTCGTTTTTTTTTAGGTTGGAATGAGTTGAGTTTTATTCATTCATCTCAGCACGATCCGAGTCCAAAACGTCACTAATACAAACCGGCAGGAACCTGACCTAAGTTTTATACATAACTTATTCGCACAACCCTCCCCCGCTAGATGATGAGCAGCTCCATTAGCTGAACATCTCATCCATGCCACCCTGAAATCCTCCCTTGACTGCATGCACTCCTCCTCGACAATAGGGCCATAGATTGATCTATCAATTTATGAGCTTCTTAACTTAGCTGCCACTGATTTGGAATTTGTCTCCATAATAAGCTTTGCCACATCCAGTTCATGTGAAAACGTGTACACGCCTTGAGTTCAGCCAATTTAGGGTCCGAAGTGGAGGGGGGAAATGGCATGCCCCCGCCAGGAAGATCCCATGGTGATCCATGAGAACCACAGCATCCCCACCATTGTCCCCCATCTTGGTCATCGCCCCGTCAACATTCATCTTCATTCACCCGACCGGAGGCGGCTTCCATTTTTCAGTTGGGCTTGCAGTCCTTTAAGCGGGAGCATCATGGACTTCATGCCACTCTTCAATCAAGGACGTGCCCTCCTCGCGATCTACTCTACGTTGTCTTGCTCTGCTTTTGCTCCAAAGTTGTGAAAACTCAGTATTCTGCTCTCTCAAGTGCTTTTGTAAAAAAAAAAAAAAAACACTTCCTCAAGTATCGTACTGCCAAGGGTGGTTTTACCACCGGTGACGGGCGATAGTGATATGGCTGTACACGTGATGAAAACTGAACTTAATTTTAGCTACAAATCTGAACATAAACTCTTAGGCCTGTATATCAACGGTACTACTTGTCAGTACAATTTTAATGTTACATTTTTGGAAAGGAACGATGGCTCCATACGTCTCAAAAAGTGAAGAAGACCACATTGACTAGAATTAAACACACATGACTTGGTATTGGAAAAGGCTGCAGAGTGGAAGGGACTTTTTTCTATCGAGAAGAAAGATGGAAAGGAATATGGTCTTGGAAAAGGAGTAGCACTGAACAATACATTGTGACGCCTTGGCAAACCCAGCAGCGTCTAGTGTGTGTGTGTGTGTGTGTGTGTGTGTGTGTGTGTGTGTGTGTGTGTGTGTGTGTTTTGAAAAGAGCAGCGTCTAGTGTTGATTGCAAGCCCCTGTTGGACATCCACTGCTTGAGTCTCTTAGAATTCATTTGAATATACCGCATATCTTATGCTCAATAAAATCTCTGTTTTGGTTTACATGAGATAATCTCAAAAGCATAAAAAATCCCAGGGAGATGATTACGAGGAGGATCCTTCCAAAGAAATCGAAACATTACCAACAAGTCCCAATTCTATGGCTAAAACAAAGCTTCAGGAAAGTGTGCATCATCTGCTTGCTCCTCGTCACCAGTACACAAAATTAGACCACGCAAAACTGAAATCTACCAGCCTGGTCCATGAGCATTCCACGGTTTATGACAGTATAGCAATCGTAGAAATCCAATAACATTGGTGATAAGCTCATAAAGCAAACTCTGTTTCGGCTCGTTTCAGGACACGTGAAACCATGGCGTAGAATTCAGGTTCCTCATCTTTTATCTGATCAAGCGTGGTGGATTCATGTGCATCCGCCTGTAGGGAAAGAAAAGGTGAAGCGTAAGAACAAGATACTCTTTTGTCTTTGCCATATGCTTGCGCATTAACATCTGAATTCAAATGTCACTTATCAAGTACACATGATTTACCTCAGTGAACTTGAGAAGTATTAAGTTTGACACACCGGCAGGCTTTGATTTGTCCCACCTAACAAAATAAAGCACCAAAACAAGAAAGACGTGAATTTGTTTTAAAATGGCAGTTTTATTAACACATTAATAATGGAAAGTTAAGTACTTATATAATAATAAGTCCATTTCCCATTCAGTAAGATTGCTATGGCAACTTGATATCGAAATGATGTTGAAGACCATAAGATGGAAGCTTAACACAGAATGAAGTTGGCATAACAGTAAGTTGACTGTAGAAGTTAGCAGTTACACCGTCATGAGCTCTACTTGCATAATAGTTCGCGGCATCAGCTTACAGTTCATCTCTCTGTCCCACAAAACTACAAAAGTTTTGTTTGTCATAGTCCACTTAAGTCATTAGCAAGTGGAATCTGCCTGTTACAGCATACCAATTATGTTTTTACTGTACCATGTCACTATATATAAATACATAACTACCACGAAAACCATGATAATTGTCATGTAAAACTGCACTCTATCAGTTAAGCAGAGAAGCATACCGAACAAGCATCAGTTCGTTGACAGATCTCCACATTTTCCGGCCAGTGTCCTTCATGTTTTGATCTCTAGCACTTCGGCCACACCACAATTCTTTCACAATGTACATCACCTCTTCAGCATCAACCTTTTAACAGACAAAAATAATTTAAAAAATTACAATGAAATGTCACAATCACATTTTGGACTCAGACATGTGATGAGGACATCGCTACCATGGATACAACCAGAACTACCACCACTTCCTCCACTTTTAATCAAGACAAGAAATGATGATAAAGCAAAGGGACATGATTTGGTGTTGTACAAGAAGTCCTCTCACATCACCCAAGTGAAGTTAGAGACCAAGTCCCCCACATCTTGGACTCAGATTCGGACTGCATATACATACCTAACTTGATACATCTATAACTTTCACATCCGGGCTCCGAATTGGCTGAATCTTTTTTTTGTTGGAAAGCTTATATCGTGTACTTCCCAACCCAATTGGACTCACATTCAAATTCGGTCCGAGCGCGACTATCGCAGAAACAGTCCGACGGAACAATAGAATCAGAGTCAAAAGGTATTGCCTCACCTCCACTTGGGCCCATGGGCCTTGTATGACCTGGGGTAGGGTTTTTGATGCCTTGGAATGTGCTTCCACCTTTTTGCCGGCACCCCTTAGTCTTATATAAGTAGATCAACCTCGTAGCATTTTGTTTCGTTAAAAGTAGTCATCGCTACAACTTCGTGTACTTTGTTTTTGTCCAATGACCAGGCCAAGACCGCTATTGAAACCCCAACTTTATCATCTTTTTGAGATAATTGATCTTCATATATACTCGCAATATTCAGATTGCTTTTTATTATAGTTCTTGGTTGTTCTTCGATTGCTTGCAGGGATTAGACCTTCGTGGTCAGGCTGACCGTACTTCCAGCATCTCAGCATCTTCAGTAACCTCCACAACATTGGTTTAGTGATTACTAACGCACAGCGTCATCGCACGTTTTTAGTCGGATCGTCAATGTTGTTCGGGATCTTTCGATGAAAATCACATTGTCAATTGGTCGGCCACAACGGATGCTATTCTCCGTCCTGGTATTCACACGAGGTGTAGATGGATATGCAACGGGAGAGCCCGTGCGGAGCGTATATAAATTGGATCGATGGACGCTTCATTTCGCCGCGTGGCTGGCTGAAGGAATTAACTCTGGCACGGTCCTTCGCGTTTCCAAAAGGCCACTACCTTAGTTTACGAAGCTCACGTTTCGTTTTACCGACCGTGGTAATTGACAGTCTGCCATAGCACTCTTACTCAGCACGATTCACGTCATCGCACATTTCTAGTCAGATCGTCAAAGTCGTTCTTCATCCAAATCGACAGTGTGATTCTCATCGAAAGGTCACGAACAACTTTGCCAGATAATTATCACGCTGAGTAGGGGTACCATGGCAGACTGCTGTCAATTATCACAGCCAATGAAACGAGGTCAAGCTTCGTAAACTGAGATAGTACCTTTTTGGAAACGCGAAGGACCGTGTCGGAGTTAATTCCTTCAGGCAGTCACACGACGAAACAAAGCGTACATCGATCCAATTTATATACGCTACGCACGAGATCTCCCATTCCATATCCATCTACACCTCGTGCAAACACCATGATGGAGAATAGTATCCATTGTGGTCGAGCAATCGAAGGTTTGATTTTCATCGAAAGATCTCAAACGGCACTGACAATCCGACTACAAACATGCGACGACATTGCGCGTTAACAATCACTAAACCAATCTCCTTGGAGGTTAATAAAGATGTTGGAAGTACGGCCAGCCTGACCACGAAGGTCTAATCCCTGCAAGCAATTGAAAAACAAGCAAGAACTATAATAAAAAGCAATCCGAGTATTGCGAGTATATATGAAGATCAATTATCTCAAAAAGATGATAAAGTTGGGTTCCGATAGCGGTCCTGCCTGGTCGTTGGACACAAACAAAGTACACGAAGTTGCAGCGATGACTACTTTTAACGAAACAAAACACTACGAGTCTATTTATATAGGACTAAGGGGGTGAAAGCATGTCCCAAGGCATCAAAAACCTCGTACAAGGCCCATGGGCCCAAGTGGAGGTGACGTAACACCTTTTAACTCAGATTCTACTGCTGCGCCGGACTGTTTTCGCAATAGCGTCGTGCTCAAAACTAATTTGAAGCTGAATCCAATAGGGTTGGGAAGTACACGAGATAAGCTTTCGGACAAAAAAAGAATCACCCAATTCGGAGTCCGGATGCGGAAATTATAGACGTCCGAATTCAGGTATGTCTGCGCAGTCCGAATCTAAGTCTAGGACGTGGGGGACTTTGTCAACTTTTCTTGGGCCAAAAGTGATGTGAGAGGACTTCTTGTACATCACCTAATCATCTCTCTTAGCTTTATCATCATTTCTTGATCAAAAGTGGAGAAAGTGGTGGTAGTTGTGGTTGTATCCATGGTAGTGATGTCCTCATCAACAAGTATTGTCAACTATCGAAATGATATATTCCCATAACACCATAATGCCCAAGTGAAGATCTTGTAATTCAGGTTATGAAGTGAAATAGCAAGAAATGTACTACCTCCATTGCAAACTATAAGGCGTAGTTTGAGTAAGCACAAGGATTAATAAGCTTATGAAACCAAGAGAAAGAGAAGAGAACCATGCTGCCCATACTCAAGTACATAGGACATTGAGAAGAGAGATAATACATAATTATCAGGGTATTACTTGGGCACGAACCCTGAATAAATGTCAATGCATACAGCATACATCATAATATGATACTGGATTAAAAAAAAAGACCTCACAAACTGAAAAGGAGTGAGGGAGTAATACCAAAACTTGCTCGGCTGACCCATATGTCAGCTCCTCATGCTCAAGAAGACGATGGTGAAGAACACGGTAATGATCCAAATCCAGGTTAACAATTGGTTCAGTTTGAAAATCTAACTGGGCAAGCTGAGTAACCACATAGGAGGCCATAACTTGACCAAATATTGCAGGGATAGTTCCCAGTACTGGGATAATGCGAACCCTGAATCCTGGCACAATCTGCATGAAGATGCATGCCATGTTGTCAGTATTATCTGCACTGTTAATATATAGGTGACTAGATGATTTACAAGAATATAATATAATTAAATCATTGCCATGCATGCTAAGGAAATAAACACTACTGGTCAGTGAGGTAGCACCCTGGTCGCTGGTGCACAGATAAAAGGAGCTGACCTGGTAATCTGATGGAGTTTCCTCTTCTTTCGAACCTTGAAAGGGAAGTAGCTTTGCCTTGGGCTTCTCCATTGAAAAAACTACTGGTATTCCACCTTCAATTCCATGATCCTTCTTCAGCCGATACCGTACCTACAGAAAAGAAAATTGGAGCACCTTATTTACAATTGCAGCACATCCAATGTGGATGACTTAGCAGCTTCAAAAGGGTGTGAACAGTGATTTTAGTCTTAAAACGAGTTGTCCATATTTACCGCCCGAGAAAGGGGATCATTGCTTGATTCTCTCAAATCCGCAACACGGATTCGGGTCGGGTCTGCTCGAGCTCCAGCTCCCATTGCAGAAAGTACCCTTAACCCTCTGCGTACGCAAGCCGCAAGGAGAGACACCTAAAGATCAATATTATCAACATCTCATGATGATGCACAAAGCATAATATCAAATTAGTTAACTAGATGAAAACTGAGCCAAGTAACATTTTGCTAAAGAAACTGGGTTTAAAGTACCGAATAGGGTAACTTTGAGTTGATTAATCATTAGAATGCAGCAAGATCAGGAACATCCACCTTTGTGACCAATTTGTTTCCAGAATTAGTTACTCCCTCCGATCCAAATTAATTGACGCTCCTTTAGTACAACTTTGTACTAAAGTTGTACTAAAGAAGCGTCTATTAATATGGATCGGAGGGAGTAAGTAATTTGTGATTATGCTACTGGATCATTCCTTCATGAAACTGAAGGCGGTGTTGCTTGGAGGACTCTCAGTTATTTCCTCATGAAACTAAATACGAACACACGCGGTAGGATTTAGAGCATAACAACATGAAAAATAAAACATACACCTGAATACTGAAGAAAAATGCAAAATGTGTGGAAGGATGAAAACCAACTATCTAACAAAAAAAAAATCAACATCAGGTTTGGTATCAGAATTATTTAAGCAATATTTGTTTACCTTAGTATCGATGTTATCTATGCAATCAAGAACAAAATCTGGCTGTCCAGAAAGAATTTCGTCCTCAGCTGATGATTCATACAACTGCACTCTTGCTTCTATTTGGCACTCTGGATATATCAATGAGAAATGCTTCTTGAGGCATGACGCTTTTGGGGTCCCCACGTCCTCTCTGGTTGCCACAGCATGCCGATTTAGTGATGAGAGTGAGACCTTTCAACATACCATTAGTTGCATGTTAATGTCCATCTATTTTGGATGTAGGATATTATTTACAGAAATATAATGTAAGAATGCCCATTTCATACTACCACAAAAGCCTGATCAGTACTCAGTATGCTTGATATGCATTAATGCATAGAAATAAGTTATGATGTATCCTGATTTTATATGATACTGATGTGCATCTACTAGATGGCGTGATGATTCTCTGTGCTTCAAATGGAAATTTCAAAAGCTCTGAATATAAATGTATTAACAAAGAAGTAAAACGACTCCAGGTTGACATCTGAAAACATATACCTGATCAAAATCTACTAGGAGCAACCTGCCAACCCCAGATCTGAGGAGCATGGAAGCAGCATGACTGCCAACTCCTCCAAGACCAATGACTACAACAAAAGATTCAGTAACTTTCTTCTGAGATTCGACTCCAAAAAATTGTATATTCCTAAAATATAAGAAGTAAACAGGTGTTGGTAACCACAATCAAAACATGAACACATCGAGCGTTCCAAAATGTTTGGGTACTAAGGTAGTCTGAAGATTACAAAAGGGGGAACACAGATAGAGCATATCTACAATGTACAAAGAATGGTAAGTTACAGACTATGTGCTGTGAGAATACATATCACTTTCTGTTCACATGAATATCAAAAGGTACGAGGTCGAATATATTGGCAGCGGGAAAAATAGCTCTTTCAGGGTTATATATATATATATATTCATTATTAGCTATAGCTCTAGCTACAATTGTGAGGAATTCATCAGCTGTGCAATATCAAGTAAGAATCTGAACCTTGTAAGCTGCTCAGCAACAACTTCATCAGAGAGAAGATCCGAGCTATCATGCAGGCGTGCTCCCGGTCCAGTACTGCCTGCTCCCAACAAACGCTCTTAAGACAAGAGTACTTGATAGGACAAGTTCAAAGTTCAACACCGGCATTTCCGCAAACAAGCAACTATTCAGCGCCCAATCACCACACAGCAACATAATTATTAATTTTTTCCTAGACGCCCTAATAATATACTTGGTAAATCACTGGAGAGCTACGGGGACGCCTTCAATTCTCAGCGGTCTCTACAATTACTAGTTTACTACACGTTATTCAACTGGAAAAGCATTAACCAGAGGTTACCAGCGTGCGTACCACCAGCACCGCCATTGGATTCCAACAGCTTGCGTACGTAGCCCTCTCTCCGCTTCGCCCTGCCACTTAGCAACAGGAACAACAATGAAGCAACTGTTCGGCGAACGCCCCCCCGCAGCTCGCGGGGCCAGTTTGGGGTGGGGGTCGCGAGGAGGAGGTTTCGGTCGGTTACCTGGAGAGGAAGCTGAAGACGGACGCAACGGAGAGCGCGCCGACTACGGCGCCGGCGCCCGCGACGGCGGCGAGGAGGAGCAGCTGCCTCGCCCTCTCCTCCATGTCTCCGGCGCTGTCCGGCGGCCGCCTAGAACCCTAACCCCTGCTCGGACGATCAGAAAGAAAGGTAGAGGAAAGGTGGGTTGGAGGCGATCGAGCCGGCGGGGCCCGATACTACTGATCTGCTTCGCGAGCGAACCTCCTTCCGGTCCGGCCCGCTTAGTTAATGGGCCTGTTTTAAGAAACCAATTTTTCCCTGGGCTCGCCTCGCCTCACGCCGTGAAGACGTGCGTGCTGTGGCGAAGCGCATGCCACGGCCCCGCGCTCCCCCTCCGGCGCCAGAGCTCCGGCTCATTACCACCACACCATAATTCGCCAACGCAGCGCCGCCCGAGACTGATCAAATGGCGTTCCCCTGCTTGCCCGCCGTGCGGCCACCGCCGCGCGCCGTCCGAGCCCGAGGCGAGCGGCCCCGCGGCCTGCGACCCGCGCTTACGGTCGTGGCCGCCGGAACCCGCACCAGCGGTGCCGAGGCCCGTGGATCGCTGGTGCTGGCGCTGGTCTCGCAGGCCATCGCCGCCTCGCAGCGCCGCGCCTTGGACCTCGTCACCGAGGCCACCAAGTACGCTCTCCCTTCCAGCCGCTTCGAGCCACGGACCCTCGAGGAGGCCCTCATGTCCGGTCAGTGCTTGCCGAAATTCCCTACCCGAGGAACGCTCCATTTTGCCCCAAAACTCCAGGGTTTTGGGACTTGCTTACTGAAATTTCCCCTTCGCAGTTCCCGACCTCGAGACCGTCCCGTTCCGCGTCCTGAAGCGCGAGGAGGAGTACGAGATCAGACAAGTGGAGGTGATGCTTTGTTGTTATCCACCAAAGTGCTCTTCTATAGTACAGTAGCTAGGAACATGCATCGAGGAAGCGTGGTCAGTCTTGGTACTTAATGAGTAACGCCCTCTTCTGTTGTCAATTCTCATCAGTCTTACTATGTCGCTGAGACGACGATGCCTGGAAGAACTGGGTTCGATTTCAACGGATCGTCTCAATCTTTCAACGTGCTGGCGTCTTACTTATTCGGTAAGGTAATTCATATGTTTCCTCCCTTTGCTGTGCTGTGAAAGGAATTCATTTGATTAAATGCTTCAACTGAAGGGAAATTTATGATCGTATATGCTTCCTTTCAGAACACGAGGTCCGAACAAATGGAAATGACAACCCCTGTTTTCACTCGGAAGGAGGAAGTTCGCGGTGAAACCATGGACATGACCACCCCAGTTATAACAAAGAAGGCATGTTCTATATTACTTTCTCATGAGCGCATTCTTCTGAGTTTTGACTTGTCTCTATTTGCTTGATGAGCATTCCATGTGCTTTCGAGTTAGCACATTTTTGAAAACTGATTGTTCAGCAAAAACATTATTAAAAACTGCTGCATTGAATTTTAGTTCATATGTTGTCACCTGCAGTCAGCTGATGGAAATAAGTGGAAGATGTCTTTTGTGATGCCATCAAAGTATGGTCCAGACTTGCCTCAGGCAAAAGACCCATCTGTGACTATCAAGGAGGTGCCCAGCAAAATTGTAGCGGTTGCAGCCTTTCCAGGTCCATCTGTTAACCTCTTTACTTCATTCCAACTCGCATTTTTATTTCAAATATGAAGGATGTATTCGATTGCTTTGACTTTTATCGAGCAACAATCTATTTAAATGTTGAAGCAAGTTGGTGGCTATTGGCACAATCTTTCTCCCATGTGTGACATTAGTCCATTAAAGTTTCACATCCTGTCCTCATTTTCTTTGATGGAAAAATCAGTAAACAAAAACAGATGAAATATTCCCTGAGTGCCCTGCATTAGCACTAGCCATCGGAAATAATTAAGGAAGATCTGAATTGTAGCAGTTTCCTGAATTCTGAATTCTGAATCCGTACCAAGTACTAGCAGCATGATACACCTAATTTGGGCGTACATCCATGCTATCACAAATGAAACCTCCAAACCATGTGAAGTTGTCAGTTCGAAAGAAGGTCCACCTACTTTACCCTTCCATTTTAGTAGATTATTTTATGAAGGTACACACAAATTCTGTATCATTACTCCATCTTTCAACTTATGTTCTCGATAGAGAAATATCAAAAGTAGTATTCCATTGGTATTACGGGCCTAAAAAAATTAACCCTCTCATTCTACTAATTGATGTAAGATATTCAAACTCTCAAATAATTTGGAAATCATTATGTTTTCAAGGAAAGTTGTAGCAGTGACCTATCTTCATTCCTTTTGTATTTTTGTATGGGTATGCCTAGTTATGAACCATGTGTATTATATTGCAATGTTGATGCACCACACTAACAGAGGTTTTTAAAATTTCTGTATGTTGAAACAGGTTTGGTTACAGATGATGACATAAGCCAGAGGGAATCCAGATTGCGGAAAGCTCTCCAGAAAGATACCCAGTATCGAGTGAAAGAGGATTCAGTGGTTGAAATTGCACAGGTAAAGCTTGTTTCAGTGTCCTAGATAACAAGGATTGGTTCATACTTTGATGTATAGATTAACAAACTGGTTTTGTTGAATTTGCAGTATAACCCCCCTTTCACACTTCCGTTTGCAAGGCGCAATGAAGTAGCACTAGAGGTTGAGCGGCTTGATAGTGCCTCCTGATGTCCAAACGAGTTGTTAAAATTTCAGGGTGTATGCAAATGTACATTGTCCCTAAGACCCTAGCATTCTCGCTAGTGCAGCATGTATAGTATATGTACATATCTCAGTTACCAAACTTATAGAAAAAAGTATCAACATTCACAATGTCAAATCAATATTTTTAGATTCATTATGAAATGTAGTTTCATAAAATATATATTTGGTATTGTAGATATTGATATTTTTTAATATAAATTTGGTCAAACTTTACAAACTTTGACTTGACATAAATCTAATACGCGGAGTAAAAAGGACCGGAGGGAGTACATTGGTAAAGGGTAAATTCTTATAGGTTAAACTTTGATCTCTTAATTTATGGTATGAATGTATGATAGCATTCATGTAGAGGACCGATTTCTGTGTCGAAGCTCATTAAGGCGTTTTCGCTAAGGTATTTCTTAATCTATACCAAGCCTTTTACAGTTGACACTGGTCCAGCAAAGTTTTCAGCTCCCCTGTCTTTATATGCTTTTGTTTTTGAGTTTTGACATTGATGGGTCACTTTTTCCATTCACTGAAACAGTAGCTATTGTGGGTATGTTAGCAGTAGCACTTGTGACTTATGACTGATGGATCTATTCCAGGTGCGTATGTGTTTTTTCTTTTTCTGGACATGGCAAATGGTATTATTCAGTTAAATTGTAACGCCTTTTACTTACAATACAGATTTATAGGTACCATTCCTTTAGAGGGGTCTTAGTTGCCAAGGATCTGTATTGCTGGCAAGATTAAAGCATTCCAGTTTATGTTGTCTTGGTTTAGGTTCTGCCTCCAGCAGGGGGGGGGGGGGGGGGGGGGGGGGGGGGTGGTATTCAGGTCTCGCAGTTTAAGCTTGAATAAGTCCATTTTGGGGGGACCGTGCTAAAAAATGAAAAGGCTGTATGAGAAGTTGGCCCATTTTGGGGGAGCGTGCTAAAAAACTACCTTAAGAAATGGAAACCGAACTAAAAAGATGAGTTTACAACAAATTGGTCACAAGTCTGGCTAACGAAGTGTAACAAGTCAGTAAGCCAAATACTCGCTCCGACCAAAATTCAAGTCATGTCTTTTAGGTGGTACTACTTTTGACAGTTACTTTGTATGTGAAAATGTTGTCGCATATAAAGATTTGTTACACGTTGTAAAATTATATTTCATCATCTCTATCTCTACTACTTAAAAAGAACGTAAGGTTTCCATTTCACCTTTCTTCCCACCACCCCTTCGTCCAAACTTCCTTGTATGATAACAAATCAACTTAATTTACTTACCTTCTGAACCAGTTCCACTTTAATTTACTTACCAAACTTCGGATCAAAATATAAGATAATTCATGGGCAGAATTTGATGATCATTTATTTACACAATCGCATTATTATAGACAGGTAAATCACAAGACGACGTACTAAAAGATTTATATCCCGTTGCAACGCACAGGCATTGTTCTAGTCAACATAAAAATTTATATTGACTGTACTTTTTTTCCAGCAAAAAAAGAACATAAAAAATATTGATATATACTCCCTCCGTCCTAAAATATAAGAGCGTTTTTGCCACTGGGGACGGAGGGAGTATATTTGATATTATGAGTGTCAGCAATTCTTTCTCCAGTGGCTGTCGTCGAACCTGACTTCACAATTGGCACTCGAAGTGGCCAAGAAGAACGAGAGGCACACCGCAGACGCAGCCCTATGCAGGCCGGCCTTCCCGTGACGGGGGCAAAAGCTCTCGTAGGAGCGCGTAGTCACGTACGTCGGTCCATGCCTACCCATGCATTGTCCGGGCCAGTGGCTACATGGCTCTCTCGATGGATCGTTTTGCTCACGAGCCCGCTTCCCCGGCTTTCCGCCGCTGGGTTCGTTCGCGCCAGTTGCGTCCACCTTTCCCGTGTCCTCTCCTAGCAGCTGCTATCCCACTATATACCAGCCAGCCACATGCAACTTGTGTACGCACGTTGATCGTGATGCACTATTCTGCAATATACTCTATCGATCAAGCTAATTGTTATCCTGGTGCACGTCAAGGGGCAGACTTGTTCCCCTTTGCCAATGTGGAGCCGCCACCTCGTGCACACGTATGTAGGTGGAGCTGTTAGGCCAGACTAACTACCTACCACAAGACACTAATCACTCGTCTTGATTAGGTATGTCCCTCCATCGATTTATAGTTCGCGGGACAATAAGACAGGAGGGTTGACATCCATGCATGTGAGCTTGTTTATCTATTATTATTATTATTATTATTATTATTATTGTGAGTTGGATGTTAATCTATTAATTAGCACATGCATTGGCACTGCGCCGTCTACTTGCCAACGTGACCTGCAACGCCAACGATCGGTTATTACAGTTTGATGACTCCCACCAAAACACAAGGCCGGACAGGATCACGTACACGTTTTGTGTTAATTATGTGAATTTTCTGATATTTGGGCGTATGAATGTGGTTTTTAAGCGTCGTCAGGGTAAGGAGATTAGGACAGGACAAAATGGAATGAAAGCATGCTGACGTACTAGCTCCTTTGGTTTGGTTGAGCGTTCTTTTCACGTGCTTCTTCAGTCTCCTCTTTTCCTTTGCAAGATTCTTCGGTCTGCTTTCAAGGGTTGGAGGTTTCGAGGATAAAAAATTTCACGTTAATTAACACATAATTAAAATTGTATAAAAAATTACACAATTTGTTCTTTGAGTTTTTGTTTTGTTTTGGTGGCACAGTATCGTGATGAATATCACACGGGAGTGCCAGACACTCTTTTGTGTTTTGTTGTGACATCCAAACATATGCTTTCTATATGATCTGAGAGTACATGACGCCTCAACAATGTTTACATGGAGTTATTTTGCATGGTTATGTTTTATCGAGTTCGTGGGTTCCGAACCAGTCATGAACCGTCTGTCTGCAGATAGCTTCTTTATTAAATTGCACAAGATATGATGATAAATCAATCATCAATTGCTTAAATATTGGTCCTGGAAGGGCGGTCAAGTTTCTCAACCATTGCTGAAAGGATAGAGGCGTTCTGGGCTAAGTCTTGGCAGAGTTGACTGGCACTTGGCATGCATGGCGGCATGTCTCCGAGGTAAACTGACCCATCATGATAACAGATGGCGCATGACAGTGCATGCTTTACAAGTTCCAAACCAATGTCCCTTTTACATGATTAAACTACGATAGATCTCCTTTTAATAACATTGCCTGACACAGACGCCAACCTGATAGAATTCCTGCAAAAGTTGTGGGCACAAATGAAGCAAATAAAGCAGCTATTAAAGGACAGGCCATTTCCGAGCCTGCTAGATACATGGGCGCAGCTAGTGCCATGGAGGCATGGACACCACATAGATTAAAGTGCCATTGCCATGAAGGAGACCTGAATTTATGCCTGATCCCTTCATTCTTATAACAAAAAGCAAGCAGGGAGAAAAACAAGATAACAGGGTCCAAAAAAAAGGCGTTCTGGTCAGCACCACTATGCAAAGAGAGCATTGGCTCAGTGGTTGGGCATGCGGTTGTGCAACCTAACGACCCGAGTTCAATTCCTAGAATTGACAGGTGATGCACAGGGGTTTCCCCCCATTTATTGAGGATCAAGATTGGTGTGTGGTGAAACCACTCATCAAGAAATATCTTGATACTCATTTAAAAATTCTGAGGACCATGTTTATCTTGTTACTCATACTAAAATGGTTGTATGCATCCCTAGTAGGTGCAGAGGCCGGGAAGTGAAAATCTCTCCCATTTTGTTGGCTGTTGTAGTAGTCCATAACCCTACCCCCACTCGCGGCGCCGCACCGGGGCGTCCCCGCCTCCCTGACCCGCCGCGGCAGGTGGCGACGGCGGCCATGCTACAGCCACTCAACCTCCGGTTCGGCTTCGGATCGCGGTGGCGCTCCTGGTCTTGATCTGCATCACGCGGGCGCCCGGGGCGGCGACCCTGGGCTTGGCGGTGGTGGTCATCTCCTCCGTCGGAGGTGGTCGGCCTGAGGCTGGGTGGTCGGATCTCGAGATCCATCATCTAGTCCCGGCTGCGAGTCGGGGAGACATAGTTGCCGGTGAAAACCGAGCCGACGGCGGGCGATGTGCCGTTATCTTGATGAAGACATCGTCGTGTAACTACTGTCGACCCACTCGTGCTGCTCCGGGGGAAACCCTAGGATCTGGTCTTCCAGATCGGACGATGACGGTACTGCGGTGTCGTTTCTCTCTTGGGAGCATTGTTTGTGGAGCAGCGCTGGAAGATAGAGGCAGGAGGTGAAGTGGCTTCGTCTTGCACGGAGCTTCGGTGGAGATGTCAAGTCATGCCTGGACGATAGGTGCTACGCTGTGGCATGCCTGTTCGGCAGGTGCTGCGCACGACAGATCTTCCAGAGACTTCAAGCTGTGTCAGCTGGTGGTACTTGGCGGCATGGTGCTGCGGTGTACTGGCGGCGACCGCGACGTGCTCAGCAATTTGCGCGCAGGGAGGTGGTTCCGTTGGGCGCCGTGGTGGCGTGACGGATGGCCGGACTGGCAAGGATGATGCGGATCTCTTTCCTGAAGATGGGCCAGAGGTTCGATGACGATGGCGGCTTCTAAAACGTGTGCACGTGGTGTATGCTTTAGGTTTGCTGCACCGGCTGTAGGTTTCGATACGTTATTCGGATGGATCGACGACGACACCGGTTTTAGATATGGGGAGTGTTTGTAGGTGTGAGTGGTGGCTTCCGGTGGCTTGATGTACGTTCTTGTCAAACCTTTGTTGAATAATTAATAAAAATGGCTATATGCACCGATTAGTGCAGAGACAGGGTTTTTTAACCTCCTTTTCCAAAAAAAAAAAAAAAGCACCACTATGCCAGCATCCATCGGCCAATCGCCTGCATGCGCTGTACGCCACTTGTGTCTTGTGGCTTGGGTCGGTCGCCACTGAGGCAGGCGAAACCAACTTCAGAATAGTAATTTGGCAGCTGGGAAAGAGGTGCACTCGGAAGGTAAGATTCAGAATAGAATAGACCACGAGGTCCAATTCAGGACGTACGATGTCACCTGTCCCGTTGGCGCCCTGGGTCCAGAAAACCATGATCATACTACGTGAATCTATGCCGCATGAAAATCGGCTAGCGAACGGATGGACGTCGTCGGCCGCAACGACGAAAACCGCCCGAGAAACTGCAGCGGGTAGCGGCGGCGAGGCGAGGGAGGGTGGCTGGTGCGCGGCTGCCTTCATGCCCATCTTCCAGAATCCAGATTGCTCCGCTCCCTCGCTTTATCGTCCCCGCAACGACTCACTGACGACATTTTCAGACTGGCCGTCGTTAAAGGCACACACCGGACCAGTTCAGTTCAGCCTGACAAAGCATCACCCTTTTTTTTTCCAAATTTTTTGACAGATAAATTAAACTGCATGTTCACGGAACGATTGATCCTCCTGCCAACTTGACTTGCACACATCCATCTGTGTGGCTGATCGGCCAATGGGTGGCTCGTGTTGCATGCGCTGACTCTGGATTCAAATTCTTTGAAACAGTCCATCGTAGTTTCAGAGATAAGCGCATGGTTCCCCCGCAGAAAAAAATAAAGACAGAGATAAGCGCATGGTTAAATTAGTTGCGTGGAGAACTGAACTTCAGGCGTTCGTATGCCTGTGTGCATAAGCAAACTTATTGTTATCAACATTTCAACAACCACACGAGGGTGTACGTGGTCATACACTCCTGGTAGTTATCCGTAATATAGTGCCTTCCGATCCCTTGGCCGGGAACCAAGTGTTTTGTCTAACTTTTTTTTCGATAAAGGGAATATATTAATATCGCGAAGATACCAATTACACGCAGCCTCTGCACCAACAAGATATCGAAAGACATCAAGGATGCACACAACCAAAAAAATAAATAAAAAAAAGAGAAATATAAAAATAAAGACCCCGTTGCAGTGATGAAACACTCGCAACAGCGACACTCTAACCACCACCAAAGACAACACCCGAACAACAGAAGAGGTTCTCCAAAAATGACGCCTCCAAGAAGGAAACAATGCTTAAGCATTGTCGTCGTCCGATCAAGAATCCTGAGTTTTCACCCTGGAGAGAGTCCGAGATCCCAAAAACAATGCCTTCGCAAGACCATTGCCAGGTACAACCAATGAAGGCCAGACCTTGGGGTTTCACCCTGAAGATCGCGGCTCATTACTCGAGTAACACCCCCAAAAATGTTGTCCACCTGTGTTGCCGCCCCCTCCTGCCAAGACCGCCGTTGCAAGTCCTCAACACCCGACACACAGGAAAAAGCATGTGCCGCCATTCTTCGATGCAACCAAAACTCCTCTCCGCCATTACAAGTCTCCGATCGCAGCCACCATGACTTTCTTCACTTCTGTTAACGCTGTGGAAATCTATATTTAGACATGTCCCATGACACTGACAAGACAGCGAAGCTTCGCACCACGCCCTCGAAGCCTCTCTGGCCGAAGATGAGGGCACGCCCGACCGGATCAATTCCGATCTAGATATCCAGTGGCGCCATGCGGCAAAAACTGAGATCTCTGAGAGGAAGACTGGAACCCGCCGGTGTCCAGATCGAGGAGACCGGCATGAAGCAGATCGAAGTTTTGGAGCTCAAAGAACAGCAGGGCCAACCACCGCGGAGCTCCCCTGAATCCGGACGGACCAGATCTGGGCAGTGCCCGGCCTCCGCCAACCCATGCAAGAGCCGCCATCGCAACTCCTACCACCGGCCCAAGGCCGGGCGAGGTAGCCACCGGCGCACTGGTCGTGACCACTCACGAGGAGGAGGACGCCAGCAGCCCTCTCGGCTGTTGTGGCGCCCCCGACCCGACCATGCACTAATCATACACGCAAATGCACACGATCGAGATCAGAGACTCACGGGAAGATATCACAACACAACTCTAAACACAAATAAAAGGCATACAAACTTTATATTACAAGCCAGGGGCCTCGAGGGCTCGAATACATAAGCTCGCGATCAAGCGTCAGCGAAAGCAAACATAATATCTGAGTACAGACATAAAAGGGAAACAAGTTTGCCTTAAGAAGGCTAGCATAACAACGACACTGATCGAAAAGGCGCAGGCCTCCTGCCTGGGAGCCTCCTAAACTACTCTTAGTCATCGGTCTCCACGTAGTAGTAGGCTCCACCGGAAGTGTAGTAGTAGTCGTCGGCGGTAGCAGCTGGCTCCTGGGATCCGTCATCTGGTCGCAGCAATCGGGTATGGGGGAAAAGAGTAGCAAAGCAACCGTGAGTACTCATCCAAAGTACTCGCAAGACTGACATCAGAACTATGCTAAGTGTGCATCGGTATCAAAGGAATGGGGCTATATCTGTGGACTATACTGCAGAAATGTCAGAATAGAGGGGGAAGATCCTAGCCTATCGAAGACTAGCATCTTCAGCGTCTTGCAGCATTAGAAGAGTGCAGATTAGTAGCATAACATATGTAACAAGCAGGTTGAAGCAAAGCCCAGAGATCTTTCCTCGACTCCCTGCGAGAAAACGATCCCGGAGCTTACAATTAATGTAACATGTATCCAATTAAAGTTGTAGTAGATCGGGATACAACACTGAGCGTCTTGTTACCGTGGACACGGCTATTCGAATAGATAACTTCCCTGCAGGGGTGCACTACTGTTACCCAACACGCTCGATTAACTCTGGCCGGACACACTTTTCCGGGTCATGCCCGGACTCGGCTGATCGACACGATGTAGTCCTACCTAGGCTCAACAGAGAGGTCCCCGCCGGTCTACATCCTAAGCGCTCCGGGGTCTTGGGCCCATCGCCCTTTGCACTCCGGGTCGTTGTGTGTAGGGTGGACCCAGGCACCACCTCTGTCCTGGATGGCGCCGGCCCGACCCGGCCACAATGCTGAACTGGACATCTGACAGAGCTTTCGGCCGATACATACGGCGCCGAGGGTCCCATAACCATTATCCCACATGGTGGTAGTGCGTATAGGGCCAACGACCCACTCAGATCAAATACTCAAATCCATTAGGCGTATTATTAGGAGCTCGCGGTGACGATCAGTACTCCTGTCGTCCCATCTCGAGGAAGTGCAACAAGGGCCAGGCCCATCCCTCTCTAGGGTGGTCTCTGCCTGCCCGGCCGCGCCTCGTAATTATCTCGCGGGTACCCTCACGGTCAACCCGACTTCACATCTCTCGCGGGTACCCCTCGGGGTCGACCCGTCTTTACCCGGGGACTGTAGTAAAAGTAGGGTATCCGTGTGTTCATCACATCAAGGGGGAATCCGAGGAATCACCCTCGTTGGAATCCTACTCGATGTAGTCCGTCAAGGAGAACCAGGAGGAATCACCCTTGATGGTCCCCACTTAAAGGAATTGCACGACAGAGTCATCATCGGGAAGGAGAGAGCGAGGAATCACCCTCTGCAATCACCACTGATGTGCTATACTACAGAGCTATCATCAGGAGTGCGGTACGAGGTATCACCCTCGACACTCGATAGTAGCCCTGCAGAGCCGTACAACTAAGGGGTAGTGCGGTGTTGTGACGGTCTCAGCCCGTCAATCACCTCGATCGGGGCACTGGTAACTAAGCGGGGCAGCTAGGACAAGGAAGAGGGGCCACAAATGGATTTTCATCCATACTATACTAAGCATTTAGGATATCAGGTATAGTATCAACAGAAGTTACAAGAAACAGGCTATGCATCAGAATAGGATAAATCAATAACAGTAGCAATTTCTAATGCAAGCAGGAGGGAGAAAGAATAGGTGATATAGGTATGCTCAAGGGGGTTTGCTTGCCTGGAAGCTTTGCTGAAAAGGAAGCAGGCTCGTCGGTGACGTAGTCGATCACAGGGGCAGCGTCGGTCTCGGGGTCTACCGGAGAGAAGAGGGGGAAGAAACAATAAATACAAGCAACAAATGCAATCAGAGATGCATGGCACGGCAGCACGTTATTCGACGGGTGCCCTAATGCAGTACTACACAAGTTAGTCGGAGCGAAAATCATCTGGAGGTGTTTTACCAGCTCCGGGCAATTATCGGACAGATGAAACAGAGGGAAAAGTTCCATGTTCATCATGTTAGAGGGGTGTGACAGGTATGTGGATGACATATTCGGATTCTTCACATGATCATTTTTCATATATAAATTATTTTCATCCGAGTTACGGTTTATTTTATATGATTTTTCAAAGTTTTTATAGATTTTCTGGAATTATTTTAATTATTTAAATTCGAATTATCCGAAACAGTACAGGTGACGTCAGCATGACGTCAAGATGACGTCATTGGTCAAACCCGGCTGGGCCAGGTCAAACCTGACCAGTGGGTCCCACTGGTCAGTGACTGTTTTAACTAAACAGAGTTTAAATTAGTTAATTAGGTTAATTAATGGGTGGGACCCAGTAGTCAGTGACGGATTAAATTAACTAATTAACTAACAGATTAATTAACGTTTTAATTAACATTTTATTTATTTTTAAAACCGTTTTAACTGATGGGGCCGCATGTCAGTGACACGGGGCAGCCACACCAGCAGGTGGACCGGGTCAACGGGTCAGCGGGACCCAGTGGCAGTGGCCCAGCGGTGGGGCCCAGAGGCGCCCACGGTGGCGTCGCCGGAGTTGCTCCGGCGAGCCCGTTTTGCGGCGGTGCGGCGAGTTCAACGGGCACGAGCCCGTGACCAAATGGTCACCGGAGTATCGCCGGCGACGAGCTCCGCGGCGATGGGTTCGGCCGAGAAGAATACGGCGGCTATGGCTACGGAGAGAGAGCGGGGAGAGAGGGGATCGATGCGGCTGCTCACCGCGGTCCCGTAGGTGTGCTCAAGTGGGCTCGGGGTGGCGTGACGGCGACGAATCGGGGCGGCGATCACTGGCGTCCGAAGCTTGAAGACGAGCCCGTGGGCGTCGCGGTGGCGGCTCCGAACTCCAACGGCGAGGTGTACGTGGCGTAGTCGAGGACGGCGGTGACGCTGGACACGGCGGAGCGGCGATCGGGGCACGGTGGCCGCGGGATCGAGCGGCGCCCGACGACGACGGCGCTCGGGTGAGGTGGGGAACGAGGGAGAGAGGGAGAGATGGCGGGCTAGGGTTCGCCATGGGGGTTGCGGGGAGGTCTTATCCACGCGGGGCACCAGCGGATGGCCAACAGCGAGGCAGGGCGGCGAGTGGACGGCGCGCGCGCGCTCGAGCACCATGGCTTCTGCCTGGCAGGAGGAAGGAGAAGCCCGAGGTGGGCTGGGCCGTTTTACACTGTGCTACTCAAGCCCAAGTGCACAGTAAGCGTTTACCCTTTTTCTTTTTCTTTTTCTGTTTTCTGTTTTCTTTTCTACCTTGCAAAAACGTGTGGCCACAATTTGAGTTTTGTAAAATATGTGAATTAGTACAATAATTACCGTGCAATATTGACTTCTACCAGAAATTGGTTTGGAGTCAATATGATTTCATTTGAATTTTAATTAAATAAAAATGGGATTAAATATTGCTGTTTGGTACTGTTTTAGGATGTTAGAGTCATTTAACTAATTCAATTAATGTTGATTTTATTTTTATAATTACTTTTGGATTATTTGCAGTATTATGAACATTTTAGTTTTCAAATTTGAATAACTTTTATTTTCACTTTCAATTTGAATTTTAAATTTGAGGTTGGATTATTTTCTAAATGCAATTTAATTAAGATGATCATGATGACATGGCAATCTAATTAGCTTGATGGCAGGGTTAGGATCTGGGGATGTTACAGCTGTGCCCCCGAACTTGGACAGACCACCACTGGGCAGCTAGGCCGGCTTCCCAATTCATGCCAGCCCTCCTCGCCACGAGCACCACCGCTCGAGATGGCCAGGGGACGACGAGGGAGCCCCACCGGCGGCGCCAAAGCCCCCTGCAACCACCAGCGTCCCGATCTAGCCGATCTAGTTGCCGCCGCGCCACGGGAGACCACCACTGCGTAGCCCACCACGCCCGAGCGTGACTACCGCGTCACCGTCGCCCAACGCCTGCCAGCACGCCGCTGCGCCCCACGCCAACGCGCCGCCGCCGCCGCGCCCCACGCCAACGCGCCGCCGCCGCCCACCGCCATCTCCCCGCGCAAGACGACTCCGAGCGGGAGGTGAGGAAGCCCCGCCGCCGCCGACACCGGCCTGGCTTTGCCTGGCGACGAGGACAGGGGATGGGAAGGGAGGCCGAGGGCCAGCGGCGCTAGGATCCCCCCGGTCGCGATGCGGGCGCGACACGGGAGGGCGTGGAACGCGTTTCATCAACTTGTAGTAAACATAAAGGGAAATGCGTGTATTTTTTTATTTTTTTGCGGAAAAATGGGTGTATTTGTTCTCAAGCTTTCCCGGGTGTCACACTCGCTCTATTCCAAAATTATTAGTGGATACCCCGCGCATTGCCGCGGAATTTATAATAAAAATCAATGCAAAAATAAGTCATGGAACTATCTTTCCGAAAAAAGGAGTTACAAAAACTTCTAATATAGATACATGAAGAATCAATTTGGCAACCCTCCTCAGTTATTTCACTATGAACCGAAAGTGTTATTCTCATTAGCCTTCTCAATAGATGAGAGAATTGATCTACAAATTACGGGGTGTACGCATAACATGCCAGGTCTTGAGATGAGAGACGCCCCTTTTTTTTGCGAAATCTTGAGAGACGCCTTTGACCATTAGTTTTCTTAAATTTCATTTCATGTTAGTGCGGTTTGCTCGTTTAGGCACGTTTGGAGTTCAGAGGAGCAGTGAATACAATGTCGAAAAATAGAGGCCTGATTAATTTTAATCTTTGCAAATTTTGAGTTTAACTAGAGGTTACCTAAGACACACACACGGACACACCACATGCAAGTCTAAAGAAATAAAACGTTGAAGCAAAACTTGCAACAAAGGTAAAGAGATTTCCCTATGTTCTCATAGTTGTGCTATTCTGTCCTCCGTTTCTCGAGGTTCGAACTACAAAAGTTCTAAGCTCATAAAGGTTTCGGTAGCGTCGCCCATCAAAGGCCCACTTAGCGCGTACCCATCTATACCACCTTGGTATATCGACCACAAAGGCCGAGACTCATTCGGGGTAGATCTTCACGATATCGACCACAAAGGTCGAGACTCATTCGGGGTAGATCTTCACGATATCAACCATAAAGGTTAAGAATCACTCGGCGTAGATCTTCATGAAGTATGCGATCTTCAAATTCCTAGCCCTCACATACTTATTGGCTCATTCAAACTCTCATAGGAAATATCTTTGAATTTGAAGAGGTTGGGTGTTTGAATGATAGGCTTGAAATCAAGGAAGGAGAGTATAGACTAAAGGTATGGCATGGATAATGGTGGAGAATGTTCTTTGTAAATCAGCACAAGACAACACTTCCACAAACTTGGTCATATGCGTATTTCATCGTAAGTTTAAATTGGGAACTACAAATATATATATTTACCTTGTGGGAGGTTCATCGAATAGCTGGGGTGGCTGTCGTGTAGTGGGGTGTTCAGGTGAGGCGGCGGTGGACGCAAGGGGTAGGCGAGGGACGAGTCGAGGCGGGAGGAGGTAACTCCGAGCTTTGGCGACGATCAGCGGCTCGACTCGGGTGGTGTAGGCGGTTACCCTAGGGGAAGGGGGTCGGAAGGAAGGTGTGGACGATGTTGGAGGGGCGGTGTAGGTTGCGGTTGCCTGCGGCGAGGGCGAAGATGACACCACAGTCGATTTAGACAGTGATGGTTGGAGTGGTGGTGCTTGCAGCAAAAGGTTGGGCGGGCTGGGCAAGACCCAGCTGCAATAGATTTCTCAGGGTTGGCTTTTCATGGCCATGCCATGGTTGTAATAGGAGTAGACCTGGGCATTTCCGGGGCGGGCCGGGTTTCGGGCCGGGTTTCAAAAAGCCCGACCTGAAAATCCCAAGCCCGGGCCCGGCCCGCAGCCCGGCAAAATGCCTATTTTCCTTGTTTTAAAATACTAATATAGCTATTTTAAGGGATTAATACTATAATACTATACCTATATTTATATAAAAAGCCAAAAAATACATGTTTGCCGGGCTTTTCCCGGGCTTCGGGCCGGGCTCGGGCTAGAAAAGCAAGGCCCAAGCCCGGCCCGGACGCCAGGCTTCGGGCCGGGCCTGCCGGGCCGGGCTGCCCATGCCCAGGTCTAAATAGGAGTAGATGCTAGAGACCTAGGTGAGCGACGCTACGTGTTTGCCCGCATGTAGCTCCACCGCTGAGTGGTTGGAACTGGAAATTTTCCTCCTTCTATACAAATCAAAGGACCGGGAGGGGGGATTGAGAGGTTGCAAAATATCTTCAATGTTGGGATGGCGGTAGTGTTTCTTGGAGCATCTACAGCCGGGCGCCCCAAATCCGTCTCAAACGCCCGGGCGGGCTGACCGGTCACTGACCGATCACAAAAAATCGACCCAGCCGGGCGCCTCATACGGGCCTCAAATGCCCGGACTGACCGGCACCCGTCATATCCAGCCCAAATCTAGGGCGGATATGAGGCGGCCCGGGCGCGCCCGGGCGCGTCCGCCACGTCAGCCCGGCCCACCGCTGGCCCACCCCGACCCCACAAAATCCCCCTCCAGAGCAAACCCTAGCTCACTTCACTCCGCTCCCCGACGCTCCCCTTTCCCCAATCCGTCCAATCCCTAGCGCCGACGAGCATGTCCAATACCGGCAGCCACTCCGACGGCAGCTCTGGAGACGAGGAGGAGTTGGCGCTCCGTATCGCGCTCGAGCGCTCGCGGGTCGATACGGGCGGCAGCTCCAGGTCCGGTGCGACGCCTCCTGTCGCCCGGCGCCGCAGCGCCGATGCCGGCGCAGGCCCTTCCCGCCCCGCGCGTGGATCTGCGAGGCCTTCCCAATCTGCTCCGCCCGCCCGACGGCCTCCTCCACCTCCGGCCGCTGCTCCGCGCGGGTAGCGGTGGGTTCTGGTGCCTGCTCCGCCGGCGCCGCGGATGCGGACTCCGGAGTCGGAGGCACGCGCCGCCCGCCGCGAGAGGCAGAGGGCAAGGGAGAGGGGGAGAGGGTCCGACGCGGCTGCGCAGTCCGCCCGCCGCCGCCGCGTGATGCCGGTGCCCGACGAAGAGGAGCGTCTCCTCCAGTAGGTGTACCGTCGGTCACTTACCACGGCGGAGACGGACGCCCAGCGGCTCCGGAGGATCAACGCCAAGCAGCTCCGGCTCGGCATTGAGCAATCCGAGCGGGAGGCGGCGGAGGTAGCGGCGGAGGCGGCAAGGGTGGCCAAGCTCAAGCGCAAGCAAGACCGCATCGTCCGGCGCTTGCAAGGCTACATCGTCATCTCCGATTCCTCCTCCTCCTCCGACGGGTCCGACTCTGACGGCTCCGACGTCGACCCCCCTCCTGCTGCGGACGCCTACAATAGCGCCGGCGACCGGAAGGGCAAAGGGCCGGCGAGGAAGTGGTGAAGCTCGCACTCTCCTTTTATATAATCTAGTTCTAGTATGTAGTTAGAATGTGCCGGATCGTTGAACTGTGTGAATTATGCCCGTTTGGTGATCTTTTGGTGATGTTTATGTGAATTATGCCCGTTTGGTATCGGTTTATATGTCTGTTTCCTGTCGATTTTGATCGTTTGGTGATCTACGTACTACATTGCATGAATTTGTATGGATATAGGGTGCCGGATATGAGATACGCGGGTGTGGAGGCGCGGATTTAGGGAGTGCCCGGTCAGTGTCCGCGGACGCGCCCGGACGCGTCCGCGGGCATTTGAGGGGCCGGATTTGCCATATGCGGCTGTAGATGCTCTTGGAGGCTCTAAATTTTTTGGAAGTTACAAGGGCTATGGGACGGGTGATAGTGTGCTAAGGGTTTCTCCAACACCAACCCTTAACACGGGCATATTATTTGTCCGCGGATTGGTCCGGACTCGTCCGCAGACACAGATACGAGAGCCGACCGCCGTCCTTGTTTTTGTTCCTATGTCCGCTACCAAATAATTATAGAAAATAGCACAATTCATCCATAAATAACATGCAAATATCCATAGTACAACCGTCGTTCAAATATCAATATTACCTCCGAGATAACCAGATGTTTAACAAGTTTTTCGAATTCATCGATTCCAAATTGAACGATACTCGAGTCAGAATCTGCACATGTCGCCCCACGCATTGTGTCCCTTGAGCTTCATCCAGCAGTGTATGTACATAAATGGCCTTCCCTCAGTTATGTGGCACAAACATGGCAACGCGTCCAGGCTATAGAACGTGATAATTATCAAGTTGCAAGAATTAATGAATTGACCAACATGTAGAGCAACAAGAAGCAAAACTCATAATTTCCATGGTTGACGAGCCTTGTGGCCACCTTCTCTCCACTTGTGCAATCACACCGCAAAACTTCATGACGGAGTTGAAGATCATGTACCAGCAATGGGCTAGCGACTTCACATTGCGTGCATGGATCACGTGCATGTCGAAGTGCTTTTGCTAATGAAACGAAGCATGCATGTTTTGCCAAAAGGTCGAGCCCCCTTGCCTCATGCATGTAAAGTCCGTATATACGACCTTCCACGTATCACACAACAACTCACCCCCATCACCGAGTACCCCGTCATAGTGCTTACTCTAGAAAACAATAAGAAGATCAACAAAAAAGCTCAATTCATTTGACCGAACACCTGTCGGGCATGGTGTCCACCATGGACGGCGTCGGCAGGGGGCGGAGGGTACCTTGCTGCGGACAGATCCTAGGTGCACGGCGACGCAGTCAAGGGGGGAGCAGGCGCGTGTGTGGAGGTTACGGACGTCCGACAATGCCTGGAGGCGATCGAAAAGGTACAATGCCAACGTCGGATGAGAGGATGCGTATGTAGAGCAAGGCGGGCATGGGTGGAGGGAAGAAAAGTGGCTTGGGAGGAGGATTTGAGTGGGACGGGGGTGTCGGCGTCCTACGTGGCGGATGTCCGGACGCCAGCAATTCTTCCCCCAGTTTGGGTTTACGTCTGTTTTGCAGGAATTCAGACAAATGGACATGTCCGCGTTGGATGGCAAACTACGTCCAAAATACTTGGTTTGAACGTTTGCGGGCGTTTTTTTTTTGAACACAGTACAGACGCAAGCGCTCATATACACGCGCATACACTCACCCCTATGAACGCACACACGCACACCCTACCCCTATGAGCACCTCCGAGAGACCGAGCTGGCATATCATCTTGAAATTTACGAAGTCACCGTAGGCACTTCGTCGTCGACGGGAACGTCTCCTCCCACTGAATGCGCATCGCCGGAAATCCTGAAATAAATCCAGGAATAAATGCAAGCACCAGGATTTGAACCCTGGTGGGCTGGGATACCACAGTCCCTCTAACCATCCAACCACAGGTTGGTTTGCGTTTGCGGGCGTTTTGAGAGACGGGTTGGAGATGGCCTAACTCTAACTCTAATGACAGTTTTTTGGGAGTTAAGATTTTTGAGGGGACAGTTACCGTTGCTGAGGCTATTAGAGATTCTTTTTTGTGTGTGGGAATAAAAGAAGGTTATTAGAGATTCTTGGAAGCCTGATATTTTTTTTAAGAAAAAAAATCCTGAAGCCCGATTCTGGCCCGCATTGTTTCCAATCAATCGGAATCATTCCGGTGCATCCAGAGTAGAGTGGTCAATGCGGTCCAAGCCGCCGGACGAAAGATTCTGCGCCCAAACTAGGCAGTGCAGTGCAGCAGATCGGTCCAGGAATCTGAGCGCAGCTCTGCTTCAGAGATCTCCTGCTTAAATTGGCAGCGATAGCAGATTGACGCGGAAACCAAAACAAAACAATGTGGTGACCGTGGGAGGATTGCAAATACTGCAAACGCAGCGCATACCAAAACAAAACAAAAACGTTAGCGCAAAAAGGCTCTTCGTTATAACTCAAAATAATTCTCCGAGATCTGACTAGCAAACACAGTGAGGTCGAGGCATCATCTCCTAACTATCAGTACTTGGCTACAGTGGCGGGGGGCCGCCGTCGTAGCTGTGACGTGGATCAAGCTCGGATGTCCGACACATAGTACAGGAGCAGGGCCAGGGTAGGAGCAGCATGCAGAGGCACAAACGCGCTCGCACTCCACTCACTCCCGCCGGGATTATTCAGCGATCCGTAATCTGAAAAATACAGATCGCAATCACGCGGTGACTCTTGTGCTGACAAACCAAAATGTGGCAGGTCGAAATGTAAGGGCATGTACAAGGCTGTTGTCTTAGCAGTGTCGTGTCACGTATGATAAATATTGAGGTGGAGAAAAGAGTAACTAGAAAAAAGGCTTTGCCTTCGAAAGTGTTTTTCTGAGCTCGAGCTCGAGTCAACAGTCAAATCAAAAAAATAAGTCAAACAATTCTTATTTATTTAGCAAAGATTGACAAATGTTTTCATCAAACATAGCAAAAAAAAATGATGCTCCAAAACGATGTTGAAACTTTGCAAGCAACCAAAACATTGTTCAATGCTTGCTACAAAAAAAAATCAGAATTTTTTATGTTTTTCAGAAAAAAATTGATTTTACTGTTCACCGAGCTCACATGAGCACGAGTTCAGTTTAACCATGTTTCTTTGCCTTCTTTTATTTAAAAGATGATCTCTTAGCAACAAATCTCTCATCATATTTTTAGAAGTATCTAGTCGCTAGAGATAAGATTAAAAGACAACCCATTGTACACCATATTTTTTGTCATCTCTTGGTTATGTGGCAGAATTAAGATAAGACGGTCTCATCCGTAGATGCCCTAATGTGCGCGTGTGTCGTGCCTTTTTTAGGGTGTTGGCTCAAAGCTCGCGTTTCAGGTAAAAGTCTCATGTTCAATCTTTGGTTGAACTCGTTAACATCGGCGCATCTGCGATGACGATTCCTTTTTTAAAGCTTTGTCTAAGATAGCTTATTTTTGTTGTTCGGTCACATATCCTATAGTTTGTGGTAGTGTTGTGGAGATACTGCCGCGAGACAGATAATGATCTTGGGTTACTTTTTTTATGTATGCCGATTTGTTCATATGATAGTAACCATGGTATATGAGAGCAACTCTAGCAAAGTCATCAAAAGTGTACTGTCCATAATCATTATGGAGTCCACGCCTAAAAATTATGGAGGCTCAAAAGGTAACACATTAGAAAGAGTCTCCATGTTTGATGTATCCATAATCATGGGACCCACTCTTCAATGGGACATTCGTTTTTCCCCAAGCTCCCTGCCATTTCACGTTAGGTGGAGGGGCACCTGAAATTTCCTTCGCGCCACACGGAATTGCACGTAACTGCCATATGGACACGCTCCAAGAGGTAGCCCTGACATGTCATATATGACGACTGGGAGGCCAGATATGGAGGGTGCTCCATAAGTTATGGCGACCCCTAACAAGATGGCGGCTCTCCTAGAGTGTCTTTTTTAACCAAAACTGTCATAGTAGCGGTTATTATGGCAATTGGGCCAATATGATGACTCTGCTAGAGTTGCTCTGATACTACTTAAATTACTACATCCACATTGCATAATATTATACACTAATTTCATATTGTAACTTTTTTTTAATTTATTGAATCACAATAAGACCTATCTCTTATTTTTTTCTCTTTTGATGCGCCATGCCTTCTCCCACATTCTTAACTCAAGTGACACATCATTATTTTCTTAGATTTTTTGACAAAACAATTTTTTATTGACTCAAAAATGAAGCACAAAGGGGATACAAACACAATAAACACACATCCCGCCTATACATGACTAGAATGCACACACAAAGAAACACGCCGACAAAGAGAAAATTCATATAAGACCGAATCTATGCCAAGTTGGAGGAAATAAAACTTGGAAGCGATCAAACCAGCGATCGGCGAACTACAACAACGACCATCTGCCCAATGATCTCTTGACATCATAAGAACGATAATACCGCCTTCAGGAAGGGAACAACGCGCAAGCGCCGCTTTCGCCGGATCCAACAATCGAAGGTCGGATCCTAGGTTTTCACCCTGAAGATCAAGTCAGAGCAAATTCGAGCAATGCTTTCAATAAGATAACGCAAAAACACTGTCATTATCAGGTATAACCAACTAGGGGCAGACCTAAGGTTATCCCTGGAAGCTCGATACCGGGTACTCGAGAAGCACCACCAAGTCGAAGTCATCATGTGTTGTCGCCACACCTTCCATGATCCCAAAAGCTACATGTACGGTCTTAACGTGAAATGCCACACAAATGAAGACTATGCCGCGCACAAGCAGGTAGCCGAGCCGCAAGAAGAGTTGGTCTCCATCAAAGGCTGTAAACGATGAAGGTCGTTGTCACACATTCGATGAAGATTGACAGGGGGGATGTCATCGGCATCACCAACATTCAGATTCGAGATGCTACGGAAGTCCGCCACCATCCTCATGCTTCGCCGTCTCTCGCCTGTGATAGCATAATTGGTCGGCAAACATACTCGTCATTGCCATCGGATTTGAAGGTCCAAGGCTCTCCAGCTAGTTGAGACAATCCCTAGTAGCAAAGGACCACAACGCCTCGTTGGAATGCAGAAGGCCACCGTTGTCCCCCGTGTACAGGCAAATGAGATCATGGACACCAACGCCTTGGCAACATAGATCGCCGCCGCCGCCAGAACACCACCACCACCGCTGCACAACCATACCCTCCGCCTCAAGTTGTCGACCATAGATCACATCTGAAGGCTACCAGAGTAGAGACCTTCCCGCCGTTGCCTACACCGACGAGTGCCAGGGCTTAGCCAGACCACTGATCTCTAGCAGCAACGAGGGGGAGGTAGTAGGCGGCGACTGTGGGGAAGGGATGAGGCGACGGTTGCGGGAGAGGTTGGAGGTGGTGAAACAATGGTTGCACTTGGGAAAGTTCAGATAAGACCAAAATGTCTAGTAAAATATTATAACCATTTTAGCAGGAGTAATAGACGGTGTTAAAAGATCGTGGATGTCACCTAAAGGGGGGGGTGAATAGGCGCTTTAAAATAATTACGGTTTAGGCTTGAACAAATGCGGAATAAACCTAGCGGTTAATTTGACAAGCACAAAACCTACAACAACTAGGCTCACCTAAGTGCACCAACAACTTATGCTAAGAAAGATAAACAACTAAGTGATAGCAAGATATATAATATGAAACAAAATGGCTATCACAAAGTAAAGTGCATAAGAAAAGGGCTCGGGTAAGAGATAACCGAGGCACGCGGAGACGACGATGTATCCCGAAGTTCACACCCTTGCGGATGCTAATCACCGTTTGGAGCGGTGTGGAGGCACAATGCTCCCCAAGAAGCCACTAGGGCCACCGTAATATCCTCACGCCCTCGCACAATGCAAGATGCCGTGATTCCACTAAGGGACCCTTGAGGGCGGTCACCGAACCCGTACAAATGGCAACCCTTGGGGGCGGTCACCGAACCCGTACACTTTGGCAACCCTTGGGGGCGGTCACCGGTACCCGTCAAATTGCTCGGGGCAATCTCCACAACCTAATTGGAGACCCCGATGCTTGCCCGGAGCTTTACACCACAATGATTGAGCTCCGAAGCACCACCAACCATCTAGGGCGCCCAAGCACCCAAGAGGAACAAGCTCTAGGGTACCAAGCACCCAAGAGTAATAAGCTTCTCAACTTTTCACCACCACGTATCACCGTGGAGAACTCAAACCGATGCAACTAATGCAATCACTACAGGAATCAGCTGCTTTGCCGTCTGCCATAGCAGACGGCAAAGGCATACTTTGCGGACGGCAAAGCCTTTGCCGTCTGCCAGCAGACGGCCAACACTCCGGCTGAACGGCTGCCGGCAAAGGCCTCTTTGCCGTCTGCTGGCAGACGGCAAAGAAGCAAAGCTCTTTGCCGTCTGTTGGCAGACGGCAAAGCACCTGGACGGCAGACAAAAGGTGCCAGCCCCGTTAGAGGGCTAACGGCGCTCTTTGCCGTCTGCCAGCAGACGGCAAAGAGATGCAGCTGACGTCATGCGTCAGCTGGGCCAACGCAGGCTCTTTGCCGTCTGCCAGCAGACGGCAAAGAAGCAAAGTTCTTTGCCGTCTGCCAGCAGACGGCAAAGAGGCCAAATAGGCCAGCCCAGGTTGCACAGGCTGCTGCCACGTGCCCACTTTGCCGTCTGCTAACAGACGGCAAACCTCTTTGCCGTCTGCTAGCAGACGGCAAAGTGGCTATATAGCAACTGTTTTTCCTGTTTTTTCTTATATCAATTCAATTTCACAGAAATTCAAACACACACATATATATATATATTCAGAATCACATAATAAGGCAAAACATTATGTCTTATCCACCACATAATATGTCTCATCCACCACATAATAAACAACACATATGCAAATAATATGCAAGCCATATGAATATGATCATCCAACACATACCAAATCAAAACATATGCAAGTCTCATCCATACATATGCAAGTTTCATTCATCTATACATACATATGCAAGTGTCACATTGTTGATCCTACAAAATCAAAAGAAAATGGAAGGACAAGGACTCCATGAACGCAAGCTTCCGTGAAGTGAATCAAATCTGCAAAATGAGAAAGAAGAAAGTTAGAAGAAGAAGACTAGAAGAAGAAGAAGAAGAAGAACAAGACTAGAATTTTTCTCCTCTTCTTGTTCTTCTTCTTATTGCTTACTTGTGTCATTTTAGAGCTAACCTAGGTAAATAGGCCATTTTTACCTAAATATGCTAAGTATATCATAAATGAACTAAAAAAAGCTAAGTATAGGTCATTTTTGTGCTAACATAAGTAATTATGCCATTTTTGAGCTAATTAAGCATATTAAGTCATTTTGGAGCTAAATAGGTCATTTCTTAAGCATATTATGTCATTTTGAGCTAGCTAAACATATTAAGTCATTTTGGAGGAATAAATGCTAAGTATAGGTCATTTTAGAGCTATCCTAGGTTAAATAGGTCATTTTAGAGCTATCCAAGGTTAAATAGGTCCATTTTTTAGCTAGCTAAGCATATAAATTCATTTTGGAGGAATAAATGATAAGTATATGTCATTTTAGAGCTATCATATGTTAAATAGGTCATTTTTGAGCTAATTAAGGTTATTATGTCATTTTTGAGCTAGCTAAGCATATAAATTCATTTTGGAGGAATAAATGCTAATTATAGGTCATTTTAGAGCTATCCTAGGTTAAATAGGTCATTTTGGAGCTAATTAAGGTTATTATGTCATTTTTGAGCTACCTAAGCATATTAAGTCATTTTGGAGGAATAAATGCTAAGTATAGGTCATTTTAGAGCTATCCTAGGTTAAATAGGTCATTTTGGAGCTAATTAAGGTTGTTATGTAATTTTTGAGCTAGCTAAGCATATAAATTCATTTTGGAGGAATAAATGCTAAGTATAGGTCATTTTAGAGCTATCCTAGGTTAAAGAATGAATACCTGACATGGATAATATGTATATAATTTAAGTGTATCATCATCATGAACATAATAAAATATTGAATACCTAACATGAACTAATTAATAATATATATTTACATAATAATAATTGAATACCTGGCATGAACTATAATATTAATCTTCATCGTCATCATTAATAAATGCATCATCATCGTCTATATATGCTTCGGGGTCAATAAATGCATCATCATCATCATCACTATCAGTAATGACGTGCTCATCATCATCATCAATAAATGCATCAACATGTGGAAGGCCTCCTGTACGTAATCGGTCAAGCATTGACAGGTCATCCGCAGCAGTAACCTCTTCTTGTTCCGGCTCTTCTTGTTCCGGCTCAGGCTCGGATTCACTGCCGCTGTCTACTTCAATGTTCTGGTGTGAAGTAGAGCGGTTCTTGAAACGTTTTTTGGAAAGACGTGTTTCTTGGAAGAATTCTCCTTCATATGTGTCTGTGTTAATGTGAGGTTCATAATCCTCTTCATTGGGGGGAGGTGGTCTAACACGTGGCGGCACTTCATAAACGACATCCCAACCATTCAGATTTGGATCAGTTTGGCAGGCCCACGGTAGATAGAAAACTTGGGTCGCCTGTTGAGCCGTAATATAGACATCGGGAACATCCAAATGGGTGCTTTGTTTGATTTCGACTAGCCCTAGATGTTCATGAGTCCTTCTAGTCTCCTTCGGCTGGAACCAATAACATTTGAAGACTACGACGTTCGGTGGGTTTGCACCATAGAATAGAAGTTCATAAATTGCTTCAACTCTTCCATAATACTCGGTACCTCCTTCGCCGATAGCAGAGACACAACAATTTGTAGACTTTCGGTCGGCCATAGATAGCTCTTTGCCATAGGTACGAAAGCGATACCCGTTGATGTCGTATTTGTCAAATGAACGGACCTTATAGTCAAAACCATTTGCGACTTGTCTCAATTCGGCGTCCATAGACTCTGAACTAGCCTACAAGTTTAATACGAAAGGATTGTTGCATTAGCCGGAATTTGACGAAGAAATGAAATGGTCTAATGGAAATTACCGTTTGTTTGAACCAAGAGATGAAACCGGGATAGCCGCCTCCATGCATTGCCAGAAGCTCATACTCTTCGACGGAATCCTTTTGGATCACCGCTCCATACGAGAATTCGGCGACGTATCGACTGTATCAAATATCCGGGAATAAGAGCAGTTCAAAGGAATTAGAGGTTGCGAAACAATGTACCGAGAACTTACTCGATGTACGGCCGCACTTCTGTTAGGTTGTTCAAGATATACAACGTAATGGTCCGCCATTCGTCGACATCCAACGGTAAGGAAGTATAAGCACCGGCTGGTGCGAGCTTCCCTTTGAATAGGCTGAGGTTGGATCCACCCTTTTTAGGGTCGCCAGCATTGTACCGAGGCTTCGGATTATGCAAATGACGATTTTTGGCTTCGTAGTGTGCTATCACGAAGTTTGCCGCCTCCTCAGTAATGAATGCCTCGGCCATCGATGCTTCAATTCGACGTTTATTTTTACATTTTTCTCGAAGCGTCTTCTGCATCCTCTCAGTTGCGTAGCACCAACGATTCTGCTCGGGCCCCCCCAATTGTGCCTCGGTCGGGAGATGCAAAATCAAATGCTGCATTGGATTAAAGAAGCCCGGTGGAAAGATCTTCTCTAACTTGCAGATCAACTCCGGCGCCAACTCTTCCAGTTCTTCTAGCAAGCCAGGCGATAGTTCTTTCACACAAAGAACACGGAAGAAATAGCTCAGCTCTGCCAGTACTAGCCATTCATCCTCAGGGATAAATCCACGCAACATCACCGGCATTACCCGCTCAAGCCATATGTGCCAATCATGACTCTTGAGACCAAATATTTTCAATTTTTCAAAGCTCGCTCCCCTCTTTAGATTCGCTGCATACCCATCGGGGAACATCAACTCATTTTTCACCCACAGGAGTATTTCCCTCATAACTGGCCTTCCAAGATTGAACCATGCCTTTGGCTTCGTCCAGTTCTTCTTTCCTTTCGGTTGTCGCATGTTTTGTAGTGGTCTATCACATAGAGCCTGCTGATCGACTCTAGCCTTAGGATTATCCTTTGTTTTCCCCTCTATGCCGAACAATGTACCAAAGAGGGCCTCGCCGACATTCTTTTCAGTGTGCATCACGTCGATGTTGTGTGGGCAAAGGAGGTCTTTGAAGTAAGGCAGATCCCACAAGCATGTCTTGTGAGTCCAGGCGTGTTCCGAATTATACCCCTTGAAATACCCTGGACGCTCTGGATCCGGCTCGAGAGAGTTTAACTGATCCAGGGTCTGTTGGCCTGTCAACGCAGGTGGTGCAGAGTTTTTGACAACTCTACCTTTGATGAAGTTCTTCTTGTCTTTTCTGAACTTATGGCGAGGATCCAGGAACTGTCTATGCATGTCGAAGCAAGAAAACTTGCCACCCGTCTGCAGCCGACGAAACTCAAGAGCTGCCTTGCATGTGGGGCATGGGAACCTTCCATGCACACACCAGCCAACGAATAGCGCATACGCCGGCAAGTCATGCATCGAGTACATGTACCACACACGCATTAGGAAGTTTTTTTTTGTAGCGGCGTCGTATGTCTTGATCCCATTATCCCAAGCTTCTTGCAGTTCATCCTTAAGCGGCTGCATGTACACATTCATACTCTTCCCCGGATAGTTGGGCCCCGGAATTATCAACGTCAGGAAAATGTTCTTTCTTTGCATAATCTGTCCGGGGGGGGGGAGATTGAGTAGAATGACAAATACAGGCCAACAACTGTATTGGGCTGCCATCATACCAAACACATTGAACCCATCCGTGCTTATGGCGATTCGAGGATTCCTTGGATCTGCCGCTTTAGCATGATGTATTGCATCGAAGCGCTTCCACGCAAAAGCGTCCGATGTGTGTACCAACATCGGCTCCCCATCTGCATCTAGTTCGGTTCTTTTGCCCAATTTGTGCCATGTCATCTGCCTGGCCGTCTCTTCGACCATGAAAAGACGTTGAAGTCTTGGTATGATTGGCATATACCGAAGAACATTAACTGGGATTTTTGTCTGACTCTTCTCACCCATACCGTTGTCTACCTCAACATACCTGGAAGACTGGCAAACGGGACAATACTTCAAGTCTGCATACTCAAGCCTAAATAAGGCACATCCTTTCTCACAGGCATCTATCTTCTCATAGGGCATCTTAAGTACACGGAGGATTTTGTCCGACTGGTACAGGTTTGCAGGCATTACATGGCCTTTGGGTAGAAAACGTCCAAATAGTGTCATCATCGCGTCGTAGCATTCTCTGCCCAAGTTGAATTGAGCCTTCAGAGCCATTACTTGTGCGATGGCATCCAGCTGACAAAGCTCAGTGTGCTCGTGGAGAGGACGTTTTGAAGACTCCAACATATCATTGAAGGCTTTTGCAGATTCCTCCATCTCATCGTCCGAATCCCGAGCATCATCAAAGTCTTCCACCATGTCTTCCATCCCGGTACCATGCTCGTCGGTGCGACGACGGCCCTCCTCAGCTCTGGCACGTTGGGCAGACTCACCATGAAATGTCCAGACCTTATAATTAGGCGTAAAACCCAACTTCTGCAGGTGTTTGATCATTTCAAACTCTGACTTCTTATGAAAGTTGTCGCACTCGACACAGGGGCACCAGGTTGTTTCCTGTCCATTTGCAAATGCGGCTCTCACAAACTCCTTGGTTTTTCTTATCCATTCATGGGTCATGTCTTTCTGACTAGTGTGACCGGTGTACATCCACGCACGATCACTCATCTTGCCTAGCTACTGGACACACAAGAAATATATACATAATTCAGCAAACCATATTCATCAGTTAATAGAGTTTGTCAGTTTTATTACGTCCATGCAACCTAGACGCTAGTAGGTAAAGATAGGTCCTAATCCCACCCGAGTATGTGTAGATGGGTTCGTTTTCCCATGCTCGGCTTTGGATCTGACGCAAAATTTCGGCAGCACCTCCCCGCTGTTCTCCTGATACACGTCTCGGCAATAAGCAGAGAGGATGTGTACCCGGAGAACAACAGGGAGGCACTGACGAAATTCTGCATCGGATCCGGAGTAGAGCATATGGGAAAATGAACCCAATCTACACATACTCGGGCTGTCCATGGATAACGTTGGACAATTCGAAAGAATCACGGTTATAAATATGCAAATGCATGCATATTTATAGATGTAACCCTTTCGAACGGGAGACGCATAGTGGTCACGCATACTGATGATTGACACCTATAGCTAGCAAGTTTCATCGGCACGAAGACCGGAATAGAGCAAATGAAGGGGGGAGGAGGAGATGTCATTTGTGCTCACCCACGAACGCAGGGGCGGAGCTCGTCGTACGCACGGGGAGGTCGTCGAACACCAGGCCCTCGCAGCAACGAAAGAACTGCACATTTAAATCCACCCGATCAACACAAATATATATGATGTTTTTCATAACAAAATAGGGAAATATATGACCCCGTCGGCCTCTGGAAGGCCGAAGAGCACCTTTTCGGTCAACAGGAGGCCGAAGAGGTGTCGGCGTCGGGGGTGTCGTGGTGTCGGGCTGTCGTGGTGTCGGGGTGTCGGGTCGGGGTGTCGGGGTGTCGTGGTGTCGGGGTGTCGGGGTGTGTCGGATGTCGTGTCGGGGTGTCATGTCGGGGTCGGGGTGTCATGTCAGGGTCGGGGTGTCGGGGTGTCGTGTCGGGGTCGGGGTCCGGGTGTCGGGGTCTTTTTTTCCTCTTTTTCCTTTTCTTCTTCTTCCTTTTCTTCTTCTTCCTCTTCTTCCTTTTCTTCCTTTTTTCCTTCTTCTTCTTCTTCTTCTTCTTCTTCTTCTTCTTTTTCTTCTCCTCCTCCTCTTCTTTTCTTCTTCCTTTCCTTTTTCCTCTTCTTCTTCTCCTCCTCTCCTCCTCCTCCTCCTCTTCTTCTTCTTCTTCTTCTTCTTCTTCTTCTTCTTCTTCTTCTTCTTCTTCTTCTTCTTCTTCTTCTTATTTTTTCTTCTCCTCCTCCTCTTCTTCTTTTTCTTTTTCTTCTTCTTCTTCTTCTTCTTCTTCTTCTTCTTATTTTTTCTTCTTTTCCTTTTTCTTTTTCCTTTTTTCCTTTTTCTTTTCTTCTTTTTCTTTCTTCTAGGTTTCTTTCTACCTAAATGTCTAAATATCTAAAAACCTAAACATCTAAGTATCTAAACTCCTAAATGTCTAAATATCTAAAACCTAAACAGAAAAAATAATAAAAAAAACAGAAAAAAGGGGCAGGAGGGGGAGCTCACCAGAGGGGGGCAGAGGGGTTGGCCGGCGAGGGGGCGGCGACGGGGCTGGCCGTCGTCCGGGCCGCGACGGGGCGGCGAGGGGGCGACCGGGCCGCAACGGGGCGGCGAGGGGCAGGCCTGGGTGCGGCCGCGCGGGCACGGGGCGGGGCAGTGGGGCGGGGCAGTGGGCGGCGTCGGCAGTCGCGGGTGCGGCGGCGGTGAGCGGCGGGCGGCGGGCCGGGGCTGGTCGGGGGCGGCGGCGGGTGCGGCGGCGGCGTGGGGTCGGGGTCGGGAGGGGAGAGGCAGAGAGAGTGGAGAGAGTGGAGGGGGGGTGGGCCGTTAGGGCCGTTAGTAGGTATTTTCTTTGCCGTCCGCTAGCAGACGGCAAAGAGCTGGCTGATGGCAAACAGTGTCTTTGCCATCAGCCAGATCATTGCCGTCTGCTTTCCCAAAGCAGACGGAAAACAACCTCTTTGCCATCTGCCAGCAGACGGCAAAGAGCTGGCAGATGGCAAAGTCCCTGATTCCAGTAGTGAATGGCAAGAACACACGAAGTGGTCAAGTCCCTCACTCCCAAATCCCACCAAAGCAACAAAAGCTATGGATGAATACGAGAGGAAGAACAAGGAGAACACCAAGAACTCCAAGATCTAGATCCAAGGGGTTTCCCTCACATATAGGAGAAAGTGATTGGTGGAAACATAGATCTAGATCTCCTCTCTCTTTTCCCTCAAGAACTAGCAAGAATCCATGGAGGGATTGAGAGAAAGCAAGCTCGAAGAAGGTCAACAATGGGGGGCAAACACGAGCTCAAGAGATTAGATCCATTGGGGAAGAAGACCCCTTTTTATAGGACCCCACGAATCTGCCCGTTATGTTGCAGAATAACACGGGAGCGGTACAACCGGTCCAAGGACCGGTACAACCACCTTTTGCAGGTTCCCCTGAAGCAGAGTACCAGGCAGTACAACCGGAGGTTGCACCGGTAGTACCGGTCGGCTGAAACCATCCGGGAACTACCGGGCTACCACCGCCCTACTACCGCTCCAAAAACAGTAGGGAATCACCCCTGACCGGTAGTTGGAGCGGTACTAGGACCGGTACAACCGCCGGGACCAAGTACTTGTGGTGGCTAAGTCTGGAGCGGTACAACCGCTCCAGTCACCGGTAGTACCGGTACGCCTAAGCCATCCGCGAACTACCGGTTCACCACCGCCCAACATCCGCTCCACATCAGACGGGAGTCACCCCTTAGCGGTGGTTGGAGCGGTACTTGGCCGGTAAAACTGCCGAGCAGCAGTCCTGGGGTTCGCCAAGCACCAGGCGGTACAACCGCTCGGAGGCAGCGGTACAACCGCTTGGCAGACACCTGGCGACTGCAACCCAAGGGTGGTGGTTGTCCCGGAAGTACTGGTCGGCCGGTACAACCGCATACACTAGCGGTACAACCGCCAGAGAAGGAAAAACCAAAACTGACATAACATCTGCAAATGAGCTCCGAATTGAGCAAACTCAAGCTTGTTGGATAGATGACGACAAATACTATCCAACAGCGTCTGGATATAGTAAGAAGTGGCAGTAGAGATATGCCTATGATATAGAGATGTGAAACCTCTATCAGTGATGATCCGGCATAAACCCCAACATCGAGAACATACAAGATGAAGCAAACGAAATCCGTTCTCGATGAACTTGAGCTTTTCATGAAGGTGACCAAAAGCTCAAAGACTCCCAAAGCAAAAAAGGCCAAACAAGAACCAAGAAAGATGATGCAAGAATGCAATGGTTTGAGCTCTCTACGAAAGATACGATTAAGCTACTCATCCGAGAGTCCCCCTTGATAGTACGGCTATCGATCCTATAACCCGGTCTCCCAACTACCACCATGAGACCGGTAAAATAGAAAACCTATTAATGGCAAACCTTTGCCTTGCGCATAGTCCACTTGAGCTAGATGATGACGATCTTGACCTCCTCAAGTTGGACCACCTTTCTTGATTGCGTTGGCTCGATGAAGACTAGTTGATTGCTCCCCCATACTCCACTATGGGTGAGCCACTCTTCGGCACATCTTCACAAGTCCATTGTCACCACAATGGACGGCAAGCTTCAAGCATGATCTCTTCGTGATGCTCCACTTGAACTTGCACACCGCAACCTTGATGACGATCACCACTTGACGTCATCCTCCATGGGACATATGAGACCTTCCTTTTGATGCACGTCCATGGAAACAAACCTAATCCCACAACGAACACTTACGTAGACAATGGGTTAGTACACAAAGCGCAATGGACAATGCTTACCATACCATGAGATCACTTGATCCCACCCGGTACATCTTCTACGCTTTGTGTGTTGATCAACTTGAATCACTCTTTGTACTTAGTCTTGATCAACCTTAAATCTTTCCAACTCTCTTCATTAGGATGATGTCTTGAAGGTAAACATGAATGTTCACACAATCTTCTTCTTCAAGACATGCTTGCAATAGGCTCAACTCTCACATGACCAATCTTTGGATAAATCCTTGAATAGCACCTTGGTCATCACATAATCTCTTTGAAACCAACAAATGGACTTCAAGAAATGAATATGGACAAACCCTTCAATATAACTCATGGCAACCATTAGTCCATAGAGATTGTCATCAATTACCAAAACCAAACATGGGGGCACCACATGTTCTTTCAGGTGTGAACCTTGACCACGACACCCAAGATGCGATCACGTGGAAGTTTACGCAGAATGACCTCTTCTCGACGTCCTCGGCCTACAAGATGCAATTCGAGAGGCTCACCATCATGCCCGTGTTAAAGACTGTTTGGAAGGTGTGGGCTACTCCAAAATGCAAGTTCTTTGCTCGGTTGATCATCTACAATAGAGATTGGACAACCGATAGGCTTCACCGTAGGGGGGTCGCCAAATTGTTGTATGTGCCCCCTTTGCAACCAAGTTCAAGAAACAACGGCCCATCCCCTCTTCCAATGCCGATATATCTGACTGCGGTCTGGAAGGCGTTCAGGGTGCGGATTGGCTTGGATGATATTAGGACAAGCGAGTGGTCGACCATGATCGTCGTCAAGGATTGGTGGACTAAGATTGCCCTCACGAGATCACCAAACCAAAAAGGAATGGCCTCCCTCTTGATGCTCATCTCGAAATAGGCTTTTGCCCCGCTTTATAAATAAAGCAACCATCATGTTCATACAATGAGTACCTGATCACCGAGATAAAATAGTCTGCCGGGGCATCAGCACAGGCACGCCCAAAGAAAGCATAAGAGAAAGATAGAAAAAAGACCACCAAGTGGCCACATCATCAAGGGGGTCCGTAGCGAAGAGAGGCACCGAGCGTTGGCATGTAGCGCATCTAACATCTGCCCCAGCCGGTCGTGGTCCCGCAGCCTAGCCAGCGGGTGCCAGTGCTGCAAGAACGCAAGAAATTTAAAGGAGTCAGAGGCCCTTCTAAGGAAGACCCGCTCGATCACCATCTTATTATGCGTCGTCCAAAGCGTCCTTGCTAACGCCATAAAAACTAGCTAGAAGAGGCGTCTCTTCCAACCGTCCTGATGCTCATCTCTTGGGAATTATGGAAGGAGAGGAATGCTAGGGTCTTCCGAAACGCCTCCGCCCCTTCGACGATCATTGTGGACAAAGATCCTGGAGGAGGCAAGGCTGTGGGCGTCGGCGGGTGCCAAGGGCTTGGATATCATTTTAACTCGTGAGTAATTGCTCTATTTTGCCACTGTGTGGCTGCTGTGACCTTATGAAAACCTTCCTTCTTAACTAATGAAATGGCAATTTTTTTTGCCTCGTTTAAAAAAAATAAACACAGCAATGAAACCAATATAGTTTTTGGTCACAACATTTTATTCCCTGAAATATATTTATAGCTTCCGTCACGATGTAACGCACAAAATATTCTACAGCTATCACTTTCCTATGCCATTTTCTCTTTCGATGATAACCCAAGGCCATTGTTTCATCAGCGAACAGTGTAGTGTAATCCATTTCTCTACCTTTTCGAGCAGTGAGTGTATTCATTCCCGACATCTAGCCAGCAGCAAATTTTACACGTCCGAAAAGAGAATTTTTGTTTTTGTTTTTTCGCCATTTCCTGGAGGTCTTGTCCGTCCGGGAATGGAATCGCCGGCCGCGGCCGTCGCCCGCCCGTGGTAACGCATAGACGGCCCACCGTGGTCATAAAGATTTGACCCCTCCACCTCCCGCTGCTGCCTGCCACTGTTCACTCTATAAATAAGCCCGTCCATCGCCGCCTTCCCTCCCGTCCATCTCCTGTCCAGCTCCCGTCGCGCCCCACGCCCAGTTCAGCTTTCGAAACGTACCGAAGCTCCACCATCTTTTGCTTCCACTGGAGCAACGCCTTGGCTCGGCATCATCACCGTTTCCGCCGCCGCGCCCGGGAGCCGTGCTCGTGCGCGCGGTAGCTCGTGCGGCGCGATGGGTAGGCTGGGGTCGAAGAGGAGGGTGGGGGAGGAGGTGGAGACGGAGGTAGTCGAGGAGGAGAAGGAGTACGAGGTGCACGACCGGCTCCAGTCGTCGCGGAATAGCCGCCTCGCGCTCTTCGGCTCCGACCTCCGCCTCGGCCCGCGGCGCCGGCGCCCCCCTCGCCGCCCCGCCGTCGACGGCGAGGACGGGTTCTTCCACGACCACATCATCCTCCCCGACAACAAGTACGTAATAGCAACACACGCCTCGCCCATTCATATTCCTCTCTCACCGCGGCCTCTCCAACTCCAATTTCCTTGCTAGCTTCTCGATGCTTCCGCGCGCACGCTGGCCGCCGCGTCGGCGTGTTCTGGAAGCTTGATCGGTCGTTTTGCTGTTGCTATTATTACAAACAAAAAAATATCATAAACACAAGCCGCAGAAGTACCAAAAATATTATTTTAAATTGCGAAAAATGATTTTTGTTATATTATATTTCCTCGCAATTTCTGGTTTTACTTGTCCCCCATCCAATCGTTTCCGTTCCGTTCAGCAGTGTGTGCATTGTTCCTAGCCGCGATTCAGTCGTTTGTTGATCAGCTCGCCAGGTGCGCCGTGCGCAGGCAAGCTTGCTTCGTCGGCAGGCAGCCACAGCCCACATGTAGCATGTAGGTGTAGCTACAGCTACGCCGGCGTTCACGGGATCGTGTCCGAGGGCCATAGGAACCGGGATAACAGATTGCTTTTGCTTTACTAGCTTCCCTTTTCCGCGTCCCGATTCTAGCCGGGTTAATTTTTCAGTTCTTTTGAGGTTTTGAAAGCCTATATAGAAGTGTGCCTGCTCGCAGAGATCGTTTTTTTCTAGATAAAGGCGCCGGGAAATAGACAATACAATTTAACTTTCCTTTTTCTTTTTCTATGGCTTGATAAAAAGGCGGGATGCCACATGCTGTGGTCGGAGAAAACTGATTTTCTCCTGCCATGAAAATGAAAGTGAGATACAGCTATTTATTTATTTTGAATATATACAAGGGTGAAATGTTCTCCCGTGAATCTGAAAAGAAGGGTGGAAGCTAGTAGCACCCGGATGAATTATCCCTTTCATTATCTGCTTTTAGCCCCGTGGATGAGATGAGAGAGTACCCAAAACACTCAACAGATTGTTTCGCGACTCTCGTCTTTCTACCTCTCCTTTTCTTTCCTGGTTTTTCAAACCCTTCAACTTGGGATATGTTTAGCACAGCGTGCAGGAAGAGCAGAAAATCGTACAGCATATGCATGATTTCTATATGCAGGCATACACATCAGTATTCAGTAAAGTAAACAGAGGATTTGAGCCGCCTCACACTACGTACATGCATATGTATATGTATATACTCCCTCCGTTTCTAAATATAAGACCTTTTAGAGATTCGACTATGGACTACATACGGAGCAAAGTGAGTGAATCTACACTCTAAAATAGGACTATATACATCCGTATGTAGTTTATAGCGGAATCTCTAAAAGGTCTTATATTTAGTACCGGAGGGAGAAGCTGTTATCACCAACTACACATACCAATCCATGTATAGAGGTCTCTGCTTATCACCACATGACAAGTAGGCTATATATGGCTTGCACGAGCAACCTTCCTCCTGGCCGCCAACCAGGTGTGCGGCCGCTTGGTTTTCGGCAGCGTCGTGCTCCCCAAATCCCATTTCGTTACTTGGCTGACTTGGCTTGATTCCATGGTTTGAACGGCCTAAATAATTCGTCAGGATGGCCGGGTTGGTTTAGCGCCGCTAATCCTGGGGGTGAGGTACGTAGCTGGAGTCATTACCCCGGGGGAAATATTTAACTGGATCGATGTGCTTAGGGTAGCAATCAGTTCGGCCATGTGTGGGATCTCTTGACAGCTAATCCATGGTTCTGATGTCGACAGTGTTAGTTTCTGATTGGCGGTGATCGCGCATAATCAGACAGAATTGGTGACGTCCAGTTCGCATATAGGCATATAGGAGTACTTTGTTTGCAATGTATATACATCCTCGATGTCTCGACTGTTTTTTTTTTTTTTTGAGAAAGTCTCGACTTGTCGTAACCATGTGCTGCTGACTAAAATTTCAAGTTCAGCAGGGCTATAGATTATTACAGCTGAGCGTGTACTCTCTGTGGTTATGTAAAGCGGCACTACGTACATGAAAAATGCAAATTCTTTTCCTCAGATGATGTACTATAAAGTAAAATGGATGTTACTGTAACAGATCTTGTTGGAGATGAGGTGGCTCCATGACAGACGCATCGTCATTTAAATTTATTTCGTGCCAAGTGGTTCCGATCGACCCTAGTTTACTAGTATGAGTACCGTTGGATCGGTGCACATGAGGAACCCACTCATGGCCACATCACCCACCCCTGACATGCTCATGTGCATGATGGAGTGTGCGTGTGATCTCACCAATCCTTAACCATCGGGCACGTTTGGCCTAATCAATGCTTTTGACCTAATTTGCAAAGGCGATGTACCTGGTTCTAGGCAGGGGCGGACCTAGAAACTATCCTGAATGGGGGCAACGCACACTTTCTTCAAATTCAGATAGTTTTGGCATTTTTTTGCTAAATTACAAACAAATGCTATTCTAGGCCTCTAGGTCTCAGCTACTCTCTCAATCAACTTGGGATTTTGTGACTGTCAGTCAATAACTGTGGTAAATAAATTAAAGTCTGCTTTTATACGATCTTTTGCTCATCCATGTTTAAACAAATGACATTCTCGGAAAAAATGTTTAAACGAATGACTCAGTTAATGGACATTTTACTATGGTAACAGGAGGATGTCAGTTTACTGATCTGTGATCCCCTTTTCCTTTTGGGATGGTGTCCCTGCAGGTTGTATCTGCTATGGACCAAGTTCATACTGGTTTGGGCGGTGTACAGTTCCTTCTTTACGCCCTTCGAGTTTGGCTTCTTCAGGGGCCTCCCAGACAAACTGTTCGTCTTGGACATAGTTGGGCAGGTTGCCTTCCTCATTGATATTGTTCTCAAGTTTTTCGTGGCCTACCGCGACCCCGACACGTACCGCATCGTACGCAATCCGACCTCTATTGCCCTGCGGTAAATATTTCCTCATCTTATGCTTGAAAGTGTAACTAGAACAACCGGAACTTGCCCTGCATTATTGTTCACTTGCATCTTTCTCCGTACTCCTATATTTTCACATCATGTAATGGTGAATCTCAAGAGTGATATGTTGGATCTCTCAACTATTTCTATGTTGCTGAAATGAAAATGCTTTCTGTGTTGCCTTGATGTCGTACTTGTAACTTATACTTCTCTCCTAATAGAGATCGGCTACGGCCTTTTGAAATGAAGATGCTTTTCCAGAAGGACATTTGCTGCACATTTAGACTTTATTCTTGCAATATTATAAGAGGGCTTTTGCTTAGTGTACTTTTTGGAACATGTCCTGCGATGACTCAAACGTGACTTCTAACCTCTGATTTATTTGCACACTTGATCCAGGTATTGCAAATCAAACTTCATTTTTGATCTCCTTGGCTGCTTCCCATGGGATATTATCTACAAGGTTACCCTTTGCTAATATTTTTCATTTCACTGGTTAGTTGACATGTTGATATTTTCTGCTCACGTTTTATATTATGAACTGAAAAACAGGCTTGTGGCAGTAAAGAAGAAGTAAGATACCTATTGTGGATTCGGTTAACACGAGCTCTGAAGGTAACAGAATTCTTCAGAGATCTGGAAAAGGACATCCGCGTGAATTATCTGTTCACAAGGATCGTGAAACTCATAGTTGTGGAGATCTACTGCACGCACACAGCAGCTTGTATCTTCTATTACCTGGCCACAACTCTACCTGAATCAATGGAGGGGAATACATGGATAGGGAGTTTGAAGTTGGGAGAGTACAGCTATGATCATTTCAGGGAGCTTGATCTTATCAAGCTTTATACCACCTCACTGTACTTTGCAATCGTCACGATGGCGACTGTTGGTAAGTTTTGGTTTCATGATTAACTTCTCAGTTTTTTCTGAAACTTGGAATGTGTTCCGTATCCTGAAATTCTGAGACGTTTTCCCTCTGCAGGTTATGGTGACATTCATGCTGTAAATGTCAGGGAAATGATATTTGTCATGATCTATGTCTCCTTTGATATGATTCTTGGCGCCTACCTCATCGGTAACATGACTGCGCTTATTGTCAAAGGCTCGAGAACCGAGCGATTTAGGGACAAAATGAAAGAGGTCATCAGGTATATGAACAGAAATAAACTTGGGAAAGACATAAGAGAACAGATCAAGGGGCATCTGAGGTTGCAGTATGAGAGCAGCTACACTGAAGCTTCTGTACTTCAGGATATCCCAATTTCAATTCGTGCAAAGGTAATGAGCATTGTGTTACTGTTCTGATTTCTGAAGCTCTTTCCTAAATTTTTCATCTTGTGATGCTAATTCTTCACAAGTATTTACATCTTTACATGGCATATCAACTGTGTTGTTATCTGTTGTGACTGATGTTACATGTTACTGTGTTTGCAGATTTCTCAAACACTGTACAAGCCATATGTTGAAAGCACTCCACTGTTCAAAGGCTGCTCAGCAGAATTCATTCAACAGATTGTAAGTATACATTTGTCAGCCAAAATTACGTATGATGGTATATTCTATAAAATATACTCCTCTTTGAAATTTTTCTGAAGATCTCTCTCTAACGTGTTCTAGCTCCTGGCAGGTCATTAGACTCCAAGAAGAGTTCTTCCTACCAGGAGAGGTTATTTTGGAGCAAGGCAGTGCAGTTGATCAGATATACTTTGTCTGTCATGGTGCACTGGTGAGTTCAGGCCTAGTGATAGTTGCCCAATTTTTTTCATACATTTAGTAACCAGACAGGTTTGCTTATGGAGTTCCTTTTGGACCAAACTAGCACTTACTGTACAATTCCTATGCCGTTCAGGAAGGTGTTGGCATCGGCGAAGATGGTCAAGAGGAGACTATTTTGATGTTAGAGCCCCACAGTTCTTTCGGAGAAATCGCTATCCTTTGCAACATTCCACAGCCATACAGTGTTCGTGTTTGCGAACTTTGCAGGCTCTTGCGGCTGGATAAGCAGTCGTTCACAAACATTCTGGAGATTTATTTTGTCGACGGAAGGAAAATTTTGAGCAACCTCACAGATGTACGCAGCGTAAACAATCATCATAACTGCCGTTACTTTATCAAATAGAACAATAGATTATTTTTTACTGATGTGCTGCCTGCCTGCCTTTGACTGCAGAACAATGAATATGGCGGTCGGGTCAAACAAATAGAATCAGATATCACATTCCACATAGGGAAGCAAGAGGCAGAGCTGACCTTGAGAGTAAATAGTGCCGCCTTTTATGGTGACCTTAACCAGCTGAAGGGTTTAATCCGAGCAGGAGCCGATCCAAAGAACACCGATTATGACGGGCGATCTCCTTTGGTAAGGACAGCTTAGAATTTCATGTAATCAACAAGAATGTTGTATTGTACCTTATATTGATCATCAGTAATGTATGTCTCATGTAACCATCGTCTTCTTCACAGCATCTTGCAGCTTCCAAAGGGTACGAAGACGTTGCACAGTTCCTTATCCATGAAGGGGCTGATATCGATCTTGCCGGTATGTTCACTCGGTTTAATGCCCATCTCTGCTGCCGTTTCTCCAGGTTTCACAATGTAGTGACTGATCACACATTTTGTGCACTTGCTTTTTGTTCCAAACCAGACAAATTTGGGAACACGCCACTGCTGGAGGCGGTGAAGCAGGGGCATGACCGGGTGGCCACGCTGCTCTTCAGCAGAGGAGCCAAGCTGAACCTCGAGAACGCCGGCAGCCATCTCTGCATGGCGGTGTCGAAGGGGGACTCCGATTTCGTTCGGAGGGCTCTAGCCTACGGCGCTGACCCAGACTCGAAAGACTACGACCACCGCAGTCCCCTCCACATAGCCGCCGCAGAGGGCTTGTACATGATGGCCAAGATGCTGGTAGAAGCAGGCGCAAGCGTGTTCGCAACCGACAGGTACCGGACACCATCAAGCTTGAAACCACCATGTCTGCTCTGTCTGCAACTTTGTGGGCATGGTTGAGCTTGACAATGCCATGTGTATGCAGGTGGGGCACTACTCCGCTGGACGAAGGGCGAAAGTCGGGTAGCAAGCCGCTCATGATGCTGCTGGAGCAAGCGAAAGCCGACGAGCTGTCCAAGTTCCCCGCCCGCGGAGAAGAAGTGAGAGGCAAGTTCAGAAGCATCACAACCTGTCAGTGAAACCACCACTTGCGCAACGTTCATTTCTGACCTCTACAAAATTTCTTCTGTTGGCAGATAGAATGCACCCTCGACGATGCTCCGTGTTCCCCAACCATCCATGGGACGATGGCGCCAAGCGCAGAGAGGGGGTGACGCTGTGGATTCCACACACGATCGATGGGCTCATCAGGTCGGCGCAGGAGAAGCTGGGCTTGTCCGGCTCAGACCTCCGCCTGCTCGGCGAGGATGGCGCGAGGGTGCAGGAGGTCGACATGGTCCATGATGGCCAGAAGCTCTATCTGGTCGGAGGCAATGATGGCGTGGGGCAGAGCGAGTAGAAGGTGCGCCGGCGGGAGTGAAATGAAGGTTCTTCCAGCAAAATTTTGCTGTTCCTGGCCAGTATTCAAATTTGAATTAAAACCACGACACTTATTTTGGATCGGAGGGAGGAGTATTTATCTAGGATTAGCCTCCCCAGATTTGCGAGCTTTTTTCGCATGCCGATTGTTGTATCCATGCGTAGATAAGAAAGATGGCGAGCCCTTTCTCCATGATGTACAGATTGTGATGATGGAAATGAGATGTAAATGGAAATGAAATGTGGATGAATATCTCCACAAACAAAGTCCACTAGGTGAGCCAGTTTTCAGTTTGTAATCCAAGTGTTGAGAAACTCTTCTATACTCTCAAGAGAACCCTCGTGTTAGCCATACCATCTTCTTTCCCTTGCCCGCAAAATATATACTCCCTCCTTTCCTAGATATAAGGCCTTAGATTTTAATACTGACTATATACGGAACAAAATGAGTTAATCTACACTCTAAAATATGTCTACATACATCCGTCTCTCTAAAATGCTTATATATTTAAAAACAGAGGGAGTATATGTAATACAAAATCTTTCTTTCCCTTCCTCTCCCTGTGCTTTGTGCAGCACGCGTTTGGACAATCCTCTGCATAGTGCGCGACAGCAGAGGTGATGGGCTTGAAAGATCCGAATCAAGGAAATCGGTGATAATTACCAGCGATTTGGACTGGTCTCTATCCAACGTCCACTGAAACTAGCCGGTGCTGCAGGGACGACTCGATCGAGCTCACCAGTCAGTAGTCACTACTAACTCGTCGTAACCGGTGCGACCGGTCGGAATGGCGACACCTCAAGCCTAAGCAGCTAGCGCCGTCGCTGTGCAGTCCCTTCCGATGCAACTGGCCGGCCGACTGACGTCAGGCGCTTCGTGCCGACCTGAGGGAGGCCGTCGTGTTCTCAGCAGCCCGTGCCACGTCTCACCATCGCCACTATAAAGTACAGCAAGCAGCCTTCTCTTCCCTCCAGCATCCAGCTCAACATTTTTTTTTTCTCCGAACCATCCGCACCCAGCTCAACTACAAAACCCGTGCCGCCTTTTCGCCGCCACTGGCACTGCCAGCGGAATCCGTGCCCGCGCCGGCCGCCGCACTGCGTGTGGGGGAAGCGGCGTGCCGCTTCGTGTTGCTAGCTCGTTCGTGCCGATGGCGAGGGGGGCGAGGTCGAGGAGGACGCCGGCGGGGGAGGAGGACGCAGAGAAGGAGTACCAGGTGGACGTGGAGCCCGACCGGTGGAAGTCGTCGTCGCGGAACAGCCGGCTCGAGCTCATCGGCCGCCTCCCCCCGCTCCGCCGCCACAGCCGCATCCCAGGAGCCAACGGCGAGGGAGAGGGCGGATTCCTCCGCGGCCTCGTCATCCACCCCGACAACAAGTATGTATCGCTGCCATACATACACGTCCACCTGCCTCTGCTGCCATACGTATCACCAACGACTGCAACAAGCACAAACTGAATATATGTACCAGCGTACTTCACGCTGCGTTCACTGTTGCCATTTCTGCAAGAGGAGTTTAGTTACCGTGGTTCATTTCTGAGTTAGAGCTGCAATTTTAGCAAGGCTGCTGAGGTCACATAATACTTCTACTAATGGCTAGCTGCAAAAATGGAATGTCTCCACTCAAAACAAATGTAATCAGGAAAATAGATGAAAAAGATAACAATTTTTCAAAAAAAAAAAGGGCATCCTCTCCAGAGAAAAAAAGAGAGGGGAAAACATGTGAGATACCAACGAGGCCTGTTGTTGATCGGAGAAGATGTAAGTGATAATGTTTTAAAATGTAAGGGATAAAAGCGATTCCAATTGTACGCCTAAGTCCTATGCATAGTACTCTGTTGGTGCCTCGCTATCGACAGATACATCACCAACCACTGAAAGAATAATCCACCTTACCACTGAAAGGATAATACACCTTGGTGAAACACATCACATCAAGGCTGGGTTTGATCAGTGGTGGGCCGAGGATACAACCACCGCCACTAACCACCTGAGATCTAGGCTAGGGTCTCGACCGATTCATCGTTTGCTTCTTTCTTTCCTACACAAATACTCAAAACAGATCAGAAATTGCCACGTCTTTCATCATTTCCAGTTTTTTTTTCTTAGCAAGCATCAACATATTTTAATATACCTTTCAACCTGGGAAATTTTTAACATGTAGCATGAAGAACAGATGACAGCAACATGTGGTTTTAACAACCTGCGTGCCCATCTAGCTGTTACCAAGCAATACAATATATAAGGTCAAAGGCCTCTGCTTACCATGATATGTCAACTAAACTTAAACTAATAAGGTAACACCAGTAACTTGCCTCCACAATGACAACCAGGTGTATGGCTACTACAGTTCAGAGGTTTTTTTTAAAATTATTATTATTATGTCACCTTGCACTCCAAATTTGAATTGGGTACTTGACAATTTAGATTGCTGGATTGAAGCGCCTAAAGTATTAACCAGCTGGCAGCCACTAATCTTGGATGTTGTCATAGTAATTTTCTCGAGGAATATTTAAGTTCTTGCCTAGGCCTGTAAAGTAGATCAAAATTTAAAACATTCAACATGACTTTGCTTCTTAGTTCTGCCCTTGGTGATCGTGACAGATTTCGTTGGGATTAGGTCTCTCTCGCATTTGTGTAATCATCTAAGCTTATTTCAACACTGGATCTGTGCACAAGAGAACCCACTCTGGCACTTATGGCCACATCACCCCATCCATGCTCATGTGAATGATGAGGTATGTGTATGATATTATCTGGGACAATTGATAGACTCTGCTGGGCCCAGCAATGCTTAAACAGAGGGCTCATTGGCCTAGCAACTTCATTTTCACCTAGTTAAGAAAGGCTGTGTGTGTGTGTGTGTGTGTGGCTCTTGCTACTTTGACAACCAAAATCAAACTTCGCAGGCAACAAATGACATGGCTGTAAATAAACAAATTAAAGTTGAATGTTTTGTAAGGTTGGAACCTTGGAGAATGTTGTTGGCTTGTTGCTCACCCATATTAAAACAAACGCTAGACATAAGCTATGTTAAAGGAACAATAAAAGGCGTGCTAATTAATTGATTTGTGTACTGCAGGTTGTACCGGTTATGGACTAGGTTCATAGTGGGTTGGGCAGTGTACAGTTCCTTCCTTACGCCCTTCGAATTTGGATTCTTCAGGGGGCTCCCTAGGAAGTTATTCTTCTTGGACATAGTTGGTCAGGTTGCCTTCCTTATTGATATTGTCCTGAAGTTTCTTGTGGCCTACCGTGACCCTGACACATACCGCATCGTATACAATCCAACCTCTATCGCCCTCAGGTAATATTCACTCATCCCATGCTTTAACAGTACATCTAGAACAACTGGAAGGCTCACTGCATTGTTGCCTTATATTTTCACCCTATTTAGGACCGCCTATATTCGCATGATATCCTTTCGATTAATTCCACCAGTTTGTACTTTGTGGAATACGTTATTTGGTAACTCAAATGTGGACGTAAGCATGATTTATGTGCTCTATACACCCAGGTATTGCAAATCAAGCTTCATTTTTGATCTCCTTGGTTGCTTCCCATGGGATGCTATCTACAAGGTAACACACAATTTATGACGTGTTAATGTTTAGCCTGTCTGCTCTTGTTTTCATATGATGAACTGTATACAGGCTTCTGGTCGTAAAGAAGAACTAAGATACCTACTATGGATTCGCTTAACACGAGTACTGAAGGTCAGGGAATTCTTCACGGATTTGGAAAAGGACATCCGTGTGAATTACCTGTTCACAAGAATAGTGAAACTCATAGTTGTGGAGCTCTATTGTACACACACAGCAGCTTGTATCTTCTATTACCTGGCAACAACACTTCCTGAATCAATGGAGGGATATACATGGATCGGGAGCTTGCAGCTAGGAGACTATAGCTATTCCCATTTCAGAGAGATTGATCTTGCCACGCGTTATGTTACATCAATGTACTTTGCCATTGTCACCATGGCAACTGTTGGTAAGTTTTGGTCTCATGTTTCAACAAATAGTTTCGCTTCCCATGACTACTTTTTTAGCCTAGTATTCTAAGATGATGATATGGTATTATTTTTCCTCTGCAGGCTACGGTGACATTCATGCTATAAATGTTAGGGAAATGATATTTGTCATGATTTATGTTTCCTTTGATATGGTTCTTGGAGCTTACCTTATCGGTAACATGACTGCAATGATTGTGAAAGGCTCGGCAACTGAGCGATTCAGGGATAAAATGAAAGAAGTTATCAGGTATATGAACAGAAATAGACTTGGAAAGGACATCAGAGAACAGATCAAGGGGCATTTGAGGTTGCAGTATGAGAGCAGCTGCACTGAAGCCTCTGTACTTCGGGATATTCCTGTTTCTATTCGTGCAAAGGTGATGATAGTTATAATTTGGAGATCTTGCCATTCTTCTGTGATGTAGTTTTAAGACTGTCCTCTCTACAATAGTCAGCTTGCAGTTGGAAGTCTTGTGTCTTCAACAAGGCACATCAAATATGTTCTTGTCTGTTGTGAGTCTTTGACTAATGATATATTTTGTATTTGCAGATTTCTCAAACACTGTACATGCCATACATTGAAAGGACTCCACTGTTCAAAGGATGTTCGGAAGAATTCCTTCAACAGATTGTGCGCGCTATTTTCATTCTGACAAATTATGCACGTTGATCTGGTGTATAAATTTGAAAATATTCCCAAGATTTTTCTAATGCGTCTTTGCTCCTTGCAGGTGATTAGGCTGCAAGAGGAGTTCTTCTTACCAGAAGAAGTTATTTTGGAGCAAGGGAGTGCGGTTGACCAGTTATACTTCGTCTGTCAGGGTGCACTGGTTCGTTCAATCCTAAAAAAAAAAATTAAAGCCTAAAAAAATTGGTTGTTCGAATCTTTTCGTTTTCAGATGTGCTTACTATTGTGTGCATTTCCATAATTATACTGGTCACTGTTAAATTCCTTCTGGTGGTTCCAAATTTATATCTAAGAAGTATGACTTCTCTAAGCATGAGTGCAAATCTTGGAGCATGAACTGCGACGAATACTAATGGGGTATAGCTACAGAGTGTACACAATCCACACATATATATTACCGACAAAATTTTATGGTGATATATATCGTGTGCCGTTGTATATACTCTTGGCACCAGCTGTTTATCTTTTTATATATAATGTACTGTCAATTGTGGCAGAAGTTGTTCCTTTTTGGGTACATTTCTAATGCCACAAATCGTGTCTCACGCTAATGGATGCAGCCATGCTTAGCTGAAACTTGACCTTACAACTAAGTTATTATCCATCTTAGTTACCATATATTCTTCCGTTCAGGAAGGTGTTGCCATTGGCGAAGATGGTCAAGAAACTATTCTAATGTTGGAGCAAGGGAATTCTTTTGGAGAAATTGCTATTCTCTGCAACATTCCACAGCCCTACACTGTTCGTGTTTGCGAACTTTGCAGGCTCTTACGGTTGGATAAAGAGTCCTTCGCACACATATTGGAGATTTATTTCGCTGATGGAAGAAAACTTTTGAGCAATCTTACCGAGGTAAACAGTAGAAACAACCAACATGCCATTAATTATTTCATCTAACTCCAGTATTCATAGATACTGCATCTTTTTTCTTGATGTGCTATCCCGACTGCAGAGCAATGAATATGGCAAACGGGTTAAACACATAGAATCAGATATCACATTCCATATAGGGAAGCAAGAGGAAGAGCTGACCTTAAGAGTGAATAACGCCGCTTTTTATGGTGACCTTCATCGGTTGACTGGCTTAATCCGAGCTGGAGCCAATCCAAAGAACAGTGATTACGATGGGCGGTCTCCTTTGGTACGAATTACTAAGATTTGGTTATATGGTTCTTATCTAATTCAAAATGTTGCACCCTCCATGATAAATATTCCATGCCTGATGTAACCAGCATCTTCGTCGCAGCATCTTGCAGCTTCCAGAGGGTATGAAGATGTTGTGCAGTTCCTTATCCATGAAGGGACTGATATCAATCTGACTGGTATGCTCACTCGTCGAAATGCATCCCTGCAGCAATTTTCCAGCTTCTTGCATATACACTTGTATAGTTATGTGATCATACTTTTTTATGCACTTAATCCTTGCTCGATAACAGATAAATTTGGGAACACGCCCTTACTAGAGGCGGTGAAGCAGGGGCATGATAGAGTGGCCACATTACTCTTCAGCAAAGGAGCCAAGCTGAACCTCGAGAATGCCGGTAGCCATCTCTGCATAGCAGTATCGAAGGGAGACTCTGATTTCATTCGGGGGGCTCTAGCTTATGGTGTTGATCCAAACTCGAAAGACTACGACCACCGCACTCCTCTCCACATAGCCGCTGCAGAGGGCTTCTATATTATGGCAAAGTTGCTAGTAGACGCTGGTGCAAGTGTGCTCGCAACAGACAGGTACCACCAAACAATTATTCATCCTTTATCTGTGACATCAAGCTTGAAACCACTTAAGAGTGTAATACTTTCGCTAAAGAAGTACTAAGTTTGTAACTTCTAAGGCGTGCTTGAGCTTGACATTGCCAAGTATGCAGACGCGGTACTACTCCTCTGGATGAAGGACACAAGTCCGGGAGTAAGCCACTTATACTGCTTCTTGAACAGGCGAAAGCCGACGAGCTCTCCAAGTTCCCCACACGAGGCGAAGAAGCCAGAGGCAAGTTCAGAAGCTTGAATCTCTGCGAAATCACATGCACATTGTTCATTTATAACAAAAAGAACTTCTGTTGGCAGATAAGATGCATACACAACGGTGCTCCGTGTTCCCTTACCATCCATGGAATACTGATGCCAAGCGAAAAGAGGGGGTGATGTTGTGGATTCCTCACACTATCAATGAACTCATCAGGTCAGCCCAGGAGAAGCTAGGTTTGTCCAGCTCATGCCAACGCTTGCTCTGTCAGGATGGCGCGGCGGTCCAGGATGTGGACATGATCAATGACGGGCAGAAGATCTATCTGGTTGGAGACAAGGATACTGGTGATAGCGAGTAGAAGGTGCGCCAAGTCATATTGTTGCAGCCAGATTTTTTTTTTCAGTCAGGTATTTCTGAAAGAGTAGCCTATTTCCCCCCTACCTTTTCTGGTATGCGTCTGGGTGTTGTGCCAATGTACATAGATATAAGCAAGAGAACGACCGAACACAGCTGAACTGATGCCCGATGTTGTACAAATTATAGTTGAATGGAAATAAGAAGTGGAGCTGAAATGAATTGTGCATGAAAATGTCCACAAATTGGTTCCACTCTAAAGTTGAGCCAGTGTTTTGTACTGCCATGAGTAAAAGGCAGGACCACAATCTTTTCAGTTAAAATGTAAAATGGAAGCGGGATGTGAATGAAGATCCCCACAAAAGAAGGGAAACGTTTATTGCGCACAATGAAGAGCCATGGAGTGGTTCAAAGAGCTATACTGGGCATGGAACAAAGGGTGCTACAGTTACCGAGTGTGTGTGGCGCACTTGACTGTCAGGAAAGTTGAGCTGGTTCTCCATTGTTACTGCAGAACTTCCTCTTTGGTGCTGCTCTTTGGGAACTAGAATGACCCATTAGATCTGCACTATCTTGTGCTAGCTGCTCTTTCTCTGGTTATCTATGTAGTTGAACTGAATTCCCATTCCCTGTACGTGGCAGCATATATACCTGTCATGTTCATTCAAACCCCAGTTTTTTTTAGCTTTGGTACGACTTAACTGCATATATGGACAGTAGGCTCTCTTTTCTGTAAAGTCCACTTATGTACTTGCAGGTGTCTGACTTTTCCCTGAATGATGGAGCATCACTGTCCAAATTTGCAGTTCGGTAGTATATTAGCCTCCTCAGCTGATCTAAATAAACCTTGGTGAGTTTGCTCTGGAAACAGAACAGTGCTACATCGTCGCTGATAGAATTTTAGTAGGCGTATGTATGTTGACGAAATGTGGAGGGCTTGGAACATGTGCTGCTGAGGTTGCTGGGCAGGATTGTTGCGGCTGCCCCTCTGCTGCTGCTATGTTGTCTCCTGATCATCCTCAGGGCCGCGGCGATCTCGTCGTCGTCCGCGTCACCATCAAGGACGCGCCGTCACCCTGTGCACAACAGTAGCCGGCTCAGCGAACGCACTTCACTTGAAACAGAAAAACTGAGCCAAAATGTGAAGCAGTATGCATAATCGCTTAACAGCCAGATCTGAAGATAGGAGTGCCATCAGTGTAGTATTGTTCATTTGCTCATCAGAAGCAATCAAACTATGGAAATCCACTTGGCTGGAAAAACAACCCATGCATGCCAGCAAGATAAAGAGAATGTTCTCTGGGTACAACTTCCCTTCATTGATTAATTATGATGAGTTCATGAAATAATTTACATAGTTACACACCATCATACAACAAGTTTTGTAATGTGCCCAAAAAAAAAGAACGATAGAGTATTTCTCTCTTTGCAGATTCATAAATAAATTCACAGATAAAACAATCAAACGTGTCTTACTTGCAGGAAATCAAATATCTCGTAAACTTACTACATCAAGGCAAGGTGCCAACAGTAGATATAAGACAAGGAGGGAGTATTTGTCAGTCAAAGGTAATTCGTTCCAAAAAACTGAACAGTACACAGGAGCCATTACCCCTGCCTAGATCAATCAACCATTATATAAAGAAAATGTAAAGATACCTAAAGAACAATTACTTCGAGTCTTCGACAGTCCAGCTTAGCTTATGGAAGCCACCACATGTGTTGCATGTTTCTCTTCAATCTCACACAAAGAGTGAAAATATTACAAATTTTCATACCGGTCTTGGTTCATGTAAATCTGAATCTAGCCGTCACTTCCCCTCTGCAAGCTGCTGCATAGTCTTCGGCGAGTTGCGGTGCAGCTTTCTTGTGAGGGCATATGAACTTCTCCATGAATGCCTTCTCGGCCAGCACGACTGCAGAATAGTAGTCCCGTCCATAATCTAGCAATCCATTTTCCTTAAGAAACTTTACAGCATAGTACCGGGGCCTTAGCCGGCCCTCTAGGCTGTAAGTGAGCAATGTCGACCGATGAGCCATGTATGCCGGTTCCAACCCCACTTCGGAGACCAGGAACCCTGACTTCCTCTGCAGCAGGTCCTTCGACAACGTCAGCACCATTGGAGCTTTACAAACAGCAATGCGCACCTCAGCATCCGACCACCTGAACATGTTCTTCAAGTGGTCCACTTTGGCTGTGATATTCTCCTCGCCGAAGAATGCGACCTGCAGCGCTTGCCTGAACATCCCAGAGCCCCGAGACACACCTATACCTTCGGCGCATGCGACCATTGCCCGGAGACGCTCCAGGTTGGTGCTAAGCAACCATGGAGCGCCGATGCACAGTTTGGCAATATCGCAAGCACCCGGCCCGCACTCCTCCAGGAACGCGACGTTTGGCTTGATCACGAGCTCAAGGACGGACGAGAGAAGGCCGGAGCCATACTTGAGCCCGGAAGAGCTTCTCGGCGGAGCCGAAGAGGTGCAGGTGGTATTGTAGGCGGGAGACGACGGATCTACAACGGAATTGGGCGCCACCGAGCGAGACGAGGCGCGCGATCTCAGGACGCGAGAGACCGAGGCCGGTGAGCCCGACGACGACGGGGGCCAGGGTCCTCTCTACGCCGGCGCAGAGGAACTTGGGGTCCTTGGCGACGAGGGCGGCTACGTGAGCGCTGGAGAGGCCGAGGCCGGCGAGGAAGGCGAGGACGGCGTCGGGATTAGAGGGGGACCTCAGGTGGTTGAGCTTGGCGGAGGCCTTGAGTGCCTGGGCCCGGGTGAGGCCGCAGGTGTCGACGAGGTAGTTCTCCACCGCGAAGCTAGGGTTCGGGGAGACGACGGGCGCGGCGGCAGAGATGAGGCGGCGGAGCTGGGATACGGGAGAGGCGGACCGAGACGAGAGGAGCTGGGTGAGGACGCAGCGCCGAAGCCGGAGCATGGCGGCGCGGCGGCGGGGGTGAGGAAACGAGCCGCCGGTTGGTGCGAGAGAGACTCGTGAAGGTCAAAGCAAACTCAGGAAGAATTCCACGAGCCTTCTCATGAGCGAAATGGGCCTTAGCACTCCATGCGCTCCAAATGAGCCCAATGTTTTTTTTTTTGAAAGTTCAAATCGAGCCCAACGTGTTATTAGCTTCCGGCGCCAAATTCATTCGTTCATTCACTCTCTCTCTCTCGCCCCCTCAAAAAAGAAAAATCCACTCTCTCTCAAAGTGTGTGGGCGCTGTCCATGTTTGGTTAGGCCAGCCGGCGAACTTGTATTCATCCCTGTGAATATTAAGACGCCGTAATAAATTTTTGGAGATTCTAAAAAAAAACACTCTCTCTCGAAATCCCTAACGCTCTGTTTGGATGTAGATATTGAAGGGTTTCGCATTGCATTGGCTCCAATGCCAAATATCTCAAGACATTGATATTGAGCTTCAATGCCAAATATAGTGTTTGGATGTTCATGTATTTGGCACTTGGAATTTAAGGGAAGCAACAATTCCAATTCTTGTTTGGATGGACAAAGAGAATATCTCACTTTCATAACATTCATGATTTCTTATTGTCTCTAAAGCACACATACAAACATGCATCAGTTTTAAACTGACCCCTACTAGTACTATTAGACCTGCAGCAAGACCAAGCAACTGTATTATACTTGCACTTATGCTGTTGCATATACTTTTGCACTTCATTAGTTGCCTGATTGGTACAGTTACTGACTACTGGTGTGTTAGGACCGAGAGTATATCGACCAGACGGGGGGTGAATGGGAGATTCAAAAATTCTTGCGAATGTTCTGAACTGATCCCAAACACAGCAGCGGAAATAAGGTTCGGTAGCGAGGTACTTAATCAAGCACGTTGTAGAGAAACATATCTATCGATGTGGGAAGCAATAATAGTTCGAGCGAAGAATATCACAGGTTTGACAATTATGATGATAATGCAATATATGAACAGATGCAGTAGCATGAGGGGAAACAAGGTATGAACTGCGAGAGAAATGCAAGGGGAGTAGTGATGAGGTGAATGGATACGGCACTGAATGAAATCACGCTAACATGCAGAAGTGCGATGAGATATTCATTAGACAGAAACGACAGAAATGAATGATGAAGATGCGAATGATAAGCAACGAACTGTGATAGATCAAATCAATACTATCGACATAGAGCACGAAAGTAAACTGCTGAAGATGATGCAGTAAAGTAGAGTGAACCAGTGGTGCTCGATGACGACAGATGAATTTGGTAGACCAGTTCGCCCTTCTGCCAAAGGACTACGTCTGGTTGGAGGGGTTGTGATTTAACACAGAAGATAAACTCTCTTCGCCCTATTCTCCTTCAACTCGGAGCTGATCAGACTCCAGTTGATTTTACTCGTGGTAGATACTTGTCGGCGATCTCCAAACCTTCGACAGACTTCTTCGCAAATCACAATGACTCTTGGTTGCTGAAGATCTTGCTCAGTGAAGACAATTACTCTTCGACACTCGAGCCGACATCTATCCGTCTAGAGAGTGCGCAGCTCTCAAGAGTAATAGGTACCAGAACTCTAACTCGGAACTACTGTGATGCTCAACCACTGTCTAAGTTTTGGTTCTTGGATTTCTCTCGGTGGATCTTAAACTCAAATCACTCGGAGAGGGGATGCTCAATCAATCTTCTCAGAAATCTTAAGCGGAGCAGCCAACGGGCAACGTTGGAGCGGGGTGGCTATTTATAGCCGCAGCCTTCCCGAATGGGAAATGACCAAATTGGACATGTGGGGCAGCCAATGGCCGAACGACACGAGTCTAACGGTCAGATATTGAGCACAACGGTAACATTCCTTGCGGAGCAAGTAATGCTAACTCCTTAGTTCGAAAGATATCTCCCGCAGCACCGAAGAACAACGTCTTCTGCTGGCAGGTAATCATTCGAAGCATAAAGAGATTTCTCTCAGTCTTGCATAGGTTTGGGCTAAGCATCACAGCGGATCTAAGCTTCGAGAACCTATACCCCTCTTAATAGTACGGAGGTCCTATGACTCAAATAAGACAAAGAAGAACAACGAAACAAATGCTACGTCTTCGCTTCGTCTTCAACTTCCTTGACTGCAGTCATTCTTCTTCGGACACACCGAATAAAATTGCTTTGCGTTAGCAGTAAATTTCGAGGGGTTAACTCCTTCACATCAATCTTCTCGTCTACATGACTCCAATGGATGTAGCTCATTCTTCTCTGCTGCGCAGATATTCGATGAAGTTCCTCGAACTTGACACCGGAGACAACATTCTCTTCGGCACTGCATGGACTATTTCTCTCTGTGTGCACTAGCAAACAAATCAGTCCATGCCTGTTTCTGTCAACAATCTCCAAAACACAAGAGGGCAAATATTGCACCAGCAATCTCCCCCTTTTTGGACGATTGTTGACAAAACAGAACACATCGAAAGATAGAAGAAAGTATGAAATGGAATGCGAAGGGTAATGAAAGACGAGAGATAATTACGAACACTCCCCCTGAAGGTATGCATCATTCTGACTTAAGAGTATGCATAGGAGATAACACACGGAAGGTAGCGAGGTGAATCTTCATATGAGTGATATTGACAGATGATCTCATTCGTAGTCTTATCCAATGCACTCGATGGTGTCTGAGGTATTTCCTGCCACACACAACCTTTGAAATAGATTTGTTAGATAGTGAGGATATTTTGAGATGAGTTGTGGCAATGAATAAGCCATGAAGATTTTCTCAGAACACAGTTTGAATCCACACGAGATATAGGTTCCCTGCAAGTTAGATATTCGAAGAAAATCAGAGCAAGGGAATCACAAGTATTTTGCTCGGAGTAGATATGCTTCAGACGAGGTTTTCCTGCAACAAGGATGATACGATAGAAATATGCGAGGAAAAACAGCTTATGAGACAGATAGAAAGAATTCTCTTTTGAATCATGAGTAAATTTACTCTGAAGCAACCTTTCTTCTCCTGCATCGTTAGATATCGAAAGATAATCATAGTAGCATATCTAAGTGGAAGATACATGTAGTTTCAAGGAGTGAGATCTCTTTTAGAGAAGCATGATTTCCAATCCTCCTTGAAATGCTTTCACTTTACCCTGCACGATAGATAAGTATCGAGGATAATTATCGCAAGGAAGTAAGCATTCGATAGCACCTGCAAACAGATAACTGGAAGCAAATAGCATTGCAGGGGGGTTATTAACGGTACATGACGACGCAGTATTCCATCACCACAGGTGGTGAGATTAAGTTCCACGAACAAAATCAAATAGTTCAACGACGGAAACCAACTTGTTCGACTGAAAAGCAAATGGCGAATGGAAATACCCTGCAAATAACCCGCTTATCTATCTCTCGATGTTCTTCTCCCCCTTTCTGTCAACAAGTGTCAAAAAGGAAAGAGAATGCATGCGAGGAACTACTCGTCCGAAGAATCCCTAGAACTCGAACTGTTCGGCGAAGCAGAGCGAGCGATGGTTGAGGCCGAAGCAGGAGTTGGAGTCGCAGCATGGGCTTCGAGAGCAGCTTCGGGAGTAGCAGCGCGAGGTGCATCTGGCTTGAATATCAATGTGCCTATTGTGTCTTCAAGTTCATCATTGGGTTCAACAAACAGCAGGTCGGTGGAGGCAGAACGCTGAGGAAGCACTGGGGTTTGCCTTCGGATGCGAGGAACTTCAAACAGCTCCAGATGATCATAATCTTTCTCGATACCCTTGGCAGATAGTTGTTTGCGAGAATAATGCTTGCGCAGAAGGGTCCACGAGCGCTTCTTTTGTTCTTTCTCATATAGAAGAGCTTGGTGAGCATAATTGTGAAGTAGATTGATCTCAGCCATCATTTCCAACTTCTCTTTGCGGTTGAGCTTGATGTGACTTTCCAGGGATTGCTGAGTGCGAAGACAAATCTCATACAGTGATGGATTTTCTTCACGAGGAATTTCGACTGTCGCCTTCTTGACCTTCGGAGCTTTAGCAGAGGCAGAGGCAGTAGCATCAATAGGTGTCTTCCCTTTACCGATGTCCTTCACGATCCGGAGAGTGTCTCGGACTGGTGGAATGAAAAAATTTGGGACATGTGGGCAGAAAAACTTTTTCTCAGTAAGCTGCTCAATAGCAAACATGACCCAAGGCGCATATGGCTTCAAAGCCTGAGGGGTATCAGCTGCATAGGCCAAGTTGCGAATGAAAAGATCCGAAATGTCAAACCGAATGCCATGAGCTGTTGCTTGAAGAGCATTTGCCACGATGCCATGAATGGTTTCTGGCCTGTTTGTTGGCGTGAGGGAGTTGCAGAGGATATAGAACAGCACTTTGTTCTCATATGCCAGATTCTTAGGATTTGCCTCGGTACATTCATCACCAACAAGTTTGGGATCCATCAGCATATGAAGTTCAGCTTCGGAAACATCCCAGTAGTGCAGTCTGTGTTCCCGAGTGGCATCAAATTCACACAGAGGAAGATTCAACAGTGCTAAGAACTGGTCAGCCGAACATTTGATCTTTTCTTCTTCGGTCATCCATTCGAGGATCCAAGTACTGCTATTAGCAAGGTCCCTTGAGATATAAAGAGTGGCATAGAACTGAAGGATTACTTCACGATTCCAGCCATGATTGAAACGAAGGAAACTCTTCAGGAAGACTTCTTCAATCTGCTCGATGGTGTGATGGAAGCAAGGTAAACTTTCGAGCTCGACGAAATCCAGAATCTTGTGCTTGAAGATGCGATTCTTGCCGTACAGAATGCGAGCATAGTACACGGCCTGTTCCTTCGTCCAGAATCTTGGTGACAAGGAAGTTCTTTCTCCATCATATGGGCTGGTCCCAAAGAATGCAAGTTTTGAATGATGAAACTGCTCGTTGAAAGTTGGACCATTCTGGCCATCATCGACAGGAAACAAAGGATAGGTTTCCAATGGGTTTCTCAGTGGTTCTTCATCGGCCATAAATCGGGTCCGAATGTCATTAGGTGCAGGCACTCCTTCCTCAATAGGCTTGAGAGGAGCACGTGGCATCCTTGATTTTTCTTGTGCAGATTGCTTCGAAGAACTTGACTGACTACCGTTTTTGCTCGCTGGAACTCCTTCAGCAGCTTTCTGGCTTTCGGGCACAAGGGCCTTTTCTTTCTTTGAACTTTCTTCGGCTAGAGGCACAACGACTTCTTTCTCAGACGCTTGAGTCACAACTGGTGGTACAATTACTTCTCGAGCCATCGGCTCATCAGATTTCTTTTCTTCCTCTACCGTCTTTGGTGCACTGGTAAGAGGAGCAGAATCAACATCCATCTGAGTAGGGGTACCAGATGATGTGACCGGGGTTGTTTTCTCTCGGGAAGCATTTAGCTCCCCCTCAATCTTGTCATTCTCCTCCTTATTTGGTTCGGAGGGCTCTGCTTGCGATGTTCTCGGCGGCAATGAATCTGCCTTCTCAACTTCAATTTCTTCATCAGTCTCATCTACTGGGGCTCGCTGCTTAAGCGAAGCATTTTCTTCATCAGCCTTTCCAAGGAAAATATCAACAACATCAAGTTGCTCTTGGACTACCGGAGCTGGGATAACAACCTCCACAGTGCGAGCTTGCTGCATAGGTTCATCTTCGCGAGGTGGAGATGGTGGAACCTGCTGCAAGGGTGAACTGGAGTCCAGAGGAATAGTATCAGCAGCGACATTCTGAAGGCAGCGGTCTTTGTTTTCTTTCGGTTTGCTGACTCTCGCCCTAGCCTTCTGACATCTTTCTTCTTGAATTCTTCTTAGAGCAAGATCTGCCTTGCGGTCAATCTCCTCGTTCCTTCTGTCACACAACTGAGATACCTCCATGTGCAAGTGCGAGTGCCAATCAATTTTCTCATTGCGCAAGACACTGAGGGCCTTGGTGAGTTCAACAATTTCTTTGTTCAGCCTTTTCCTTTCGGAATCAGTTTTGGCCTCACTCCTCATTTTCTCGACAGCTTGCTTGTCTTTGACTGCTTTATACAGCTTCTTGGCGATTTTTCTCAGTTCGATGAAATGCTTCGTCACCATTTTGGTAACATCATCAGGCAGTCCCAGACCACTCACATCATCAGATTTTGCATCATATGCAGCACTGTCAATCACATCGATCATAAACTTGAAATCATACTTCTGTTCCTCTGTGGAAGCAGGAACAGTGGGCCGGGCCTTCTTGGCAGACACATTAGCTTTTTCTTCAGACTGCAGCTTTCTCTTTGCCGCAGTGTTTGTCAAAGTTCTCGGGGCTGCAGAACCCGATGGTTTGTCAGTGAAGGGAATGGGTGCATGCCTTGGTGATCTCCTTGGAGAGGGTAAAACTTTCACTGGAGAGGGGCTCTTGGATGGCTTGTTGAGAATGGCAAGTTGATCATACTGTGGAATTTCATCAGGGAGCTCTTCGCTGGATGACTCATCAGACGAGCCAGAAACTGCCTTCTTGATTCTCTTGGCGACAGTTTTCTTTCGAGGTGCACGAGGGGAAACTGATTTCCTAGACTTGCTTCCCTTGGAAGCAGATGCACGATCCTTCTTCTTCTGTACGTCTTGCTGGGTCAGCGCAACGTTTTTCGCTTCAACTTGGTTTTTCTTCGCTTTCTTAGCATCACGCTTGGCTTTGGCCTTCGCCCTCTTAGCCACTTCCTCGGTAAAATCATCGATGGTTTTGAGGGAGTCGGGGCGAGCATTTGGAGGCTGTGGTGGTCTGATTTTCTCATCATCGGGGCCAATGCAGTTTTCAGCAATGCAGTCATTCCACGGTGGTGTGAAAGCAAACAAAATCTGGTACTTCTTGCGAACATTTTTGTATCTGAACCATTTACCTGCCCAGTGGCGGCAAATTCTTTGAAGCCTGCTGTTGCGATCTGTCGTTGATTCAATCCATGGTGGAGTTCTGTAACTATCCGGATCAGACATTTCAGCAGTGGTGTTCTTTTCTCTGCCACGACCGCCCTTCTTAGGATTTCCATCAGAAAAGATGGTTAGGGCATCTGTGACCAATTCATCCTCGGGCTGACTTTGAGCAGAGGGAATTTCCTCATCATCTTCTTCTCGTTCAGACTCTTGTTTCTTCTTCGGAGCCTTGGGTGTCTTCGAAGACTTTCCTCCTCCAGTCATTCTCATTCGTTCAGACCTTGATGGAAACTAAGGCAATTCTTCTTCAGAATCTGAATACTCTTGCGAACTCTGTGCCATGACCAACCTATGAAATAGAATAGATACGAGAGAAAAAGGGTAGGGTCACAAACATGCACAGAAAGTATTTTGAACGAAAATGATTTTGAGGGAGTCCAAAGGAACTCATGGTAATCCAAAAAGATATCCTTGATAGATTTTACAAGCTAGCCACAGAAGATATTAGGCAGGTTGATAGCCATCTAATCTTTCGGATAAATACACATGAATCCTAGGTCGAGGAAAACAAGTACGAGGAAGATCTACAAACCGTACAAGTCAAATCCTAGTGAGTCCTAAAGATCTACCACGGTGAAATAAACCAACGAAAATAGCATCGGTAAGAACTGCCCTAAGAACAGAGATATGGACAAGAGCAGTTCCGGATCCAAGCGCCCTAACTTGGCAACTTGAATCAACTACGGCAATGCGGAAGGAAGGATTACCGCACCGGCGTGATCAGCTACGACGAGATTTCACCGGAGTAGCACAGCGGAGCTTCTCACCGGAGTTGCTTCGAGCACAGGCTCGGGTGGAGGTGAAACGAGGGTTTGAGGAAATGAGGAAGAAGACACGGCGAGGGATATTTATAGCTGGAGAGCTGAACCTCCTCTCCGAAATCTACGGCCCACAGTTGTGGGACGTTCCGCATTCGACGGACACGATCACGATTGTGGAGATCGTGGGCACGTGGCAACCGTTCTCTGCGAGAAACTCGGGAAGAGAGCGGGAGTTCGAAAGATTTGAGGAAGGGCTTAACGCCAAAAATGGATAAAAGTTTGAAGTTGATCTCTTTCGCGACCAAGGACGTCGGAGAGAGATTTTCTTTAGATCAAATTGCATGCTCACGACGGATAGCATAGATTTGGATGAGAAAGAATAGAGGTATAAAAGGGTCCAAAACAAAACACTCAGCCAGAAGAGAAGAAACACCAAACAAGGAGCTATGAGTGAGTTGTTCATCGGACGAAACACAATCACGGCAACTTGAAGACAAACAACAAACTGAGAACAAATAAACACAAAGAACCAGCACCAACAAGATAGGACTCAGGGCTAAGGATAAACGAATAGAATCCCTGAGAGAGAGAGAGAGAGAGTTTCTCCAAGATGAGTTAGTTCTTTCTCGCAACCCACACTTGTGTGGGCAGCGCAGACCTCATTTGTCTTGACTGAGCAGGGACGTTCCTTCATTGATTTCTGTAGTTCACCTATGCATTTCGAGAGTAATCATATGAATATGCATTGAAATTGTTCCCAGAGACATGAGCATAATGATTCGAGGAGATACACATGTACTCCTTTTGTCGAAAGTTTGACCGATATCCATTCGAGGAAGTTGCAGTGCCAATCTGCGAGTGATTATCATTTCCTCGAGGAGAGTTAATATGCATAATCAGGTTAGCAGTGATAGATAAATTTTCAATGATGCACTTCTTCACCCAGATTTGCTTCTTGGGTGAACCAGACCTGCAGTTAGTCCCAACATACCGAGCGAAAACCTTACCATTCTATTGTTTGAAGAATTTGTAGTTTGAGTCATCAGACTCGCCAGAAACAACAGAAATGGGAGTGTCATATCCTGACAGAAGTGCAGGTTCGAGAGTTTTGCTTTTGGCAAGAACCCAACTCGTTCGAGGATATTGCTCGGGAGTCCAGTAGGTTCCATCAACGTTGAGTTTCCTTTCGAAACCCAGTCCTTCCTTTCGGGGATTTTTGTGCAGTATTGACTTCTTGAGCACATCACAGAGAGTTTGATGCCCTTTGAGGCTCTTTAGCATTCCTGTCTCAAGCAAGTTCTTTAACCTGCAATTCTCATCAGAGATAGCAACAATTTCCTCGGAAGAGGGGTTAGAAATATCATTCGTAGTGGTTGCAATATTCTTGATGACAGCATTGGATGTTTCTGCATTCGAATCAGCATTGCTATGTTCTAGGCATTTTGAGCAAGGATGCACAAAATCATCAGGAAGGTTGTTAGATTGCTCGGCGGAGAGAGAAGCTTTTTCTTTTGCAAGCACGTTATAAGACTCTTTCAGTGACTCGAGTTCTTGATTCCTGCTAAGGAGTTCATCTGATAAACTCTCGTAGTCGACTGCAAGAGAATCATATCATTTGGAAAGATCATCAATCGTTGAAGAAAAAGCATCATGCTCTTCAGTCAACTCTTGATTCTTCTCCATCTCTTCGACCAGTAATCCTTCGGATTTCCTGAGATTCTTCTCAAGTTTTTCAAGCTCATCTTGTTGAGATTTGGCAATCTTAACCAGTTTAGCATAGTCAATGTATTCAGAAGAATATTCAGTCATAGATTTTTGGTGTTTTGCTGATACCTGATCCTTTGAGGTTTTTGCCATGAGACAGAGTGCTAGTGGTTCATTATCACTTGAAGAATAATCATCAGAGTCTGATTCGAGTGATTTCTCGGATGATTCATGAGCAACAAATGCATTGCCTCTTCCTAGGCTTCTGTAAAGCTCTTCGTCTTCTGATTCAGATTCAGATGTTTCATCTTCAGATTCCATATTTATTTCAGCACACACTCTAGTCAGCTGCGATATTCTCTTCATATTAGATTCAATGGTTGCTCAGGTTTGCACGTCAGTGACTGGTCTCGTCGAAGAGGATGCGAAAGATTCATTTTTCTTCGAGAGCTTAGTGTGACGGTCCACTCGAGTGAATCCAGAGCAGTGAAGATGAATCCATCTGTTGCTAGGTTTTTCATCTTGTTCCCAGCAAGAACAGTCTGCTATGTAGTGACCGAATTGTTTGCACTTGAAGCACTTTATTTCTTTCGGAGGTAATCTTCTTGAAGATTCAGGCAAGTCAACTTTGTCATCATTTGTGAGACACGGATTTTGTCTTCTGAGATTACCTAGTCTTTCTGTGAGCATTTCTAGTTCTCTTGTGATAGAGTGTTGATTCTTGACATCTTCTTCTTGTGAACTGCCATAATGTGAAAGAATTTCCCCTTCGCTTTCCGAAGAAGATTCTTGATGCCCATTTTCAAGTTCCATCTTTTCTTCGTGAATAGACAACATCGTCATGACCTCGACGTAGTGAAGTTCTTCATAGTCTGGTCTTTGCTTGATTTCAGCTACGATTGGATCGAAGGTTGCATCAAGAACACTCAACAGCTTGTTGACCACATCTCTATCGGTGATATCTGTTACTCCACGTTGATGAAGTCTTTCAACAATATTTGTCAACCGATCAGTGAGTTCCATAGCACTTTCCTTACGAAGACTTCTGAACCAGCAAACATGGCACGAAGCATATCTGTGTGTTGATCTGTTCTGGCAATGAATTCTTCATGAACATCTTTGATGGCATCCCAAAGTTGCTTGGCAGTGTCAAGCTTTTGGAATCGAATGAAAATGTCTTTCGAGATACTGTCACAGATAATGTCTTTTGCTTGAGCGTTCAACCGCATTATAGCTTTGTCATCGAAAGTAGGAGCATTAGGGTGCCGAACAATGTATCCATTTTCCACAATCTGCCAAAGTTCAATGTTGATGGCTTGAAGTCTGATTTTCATTCGCTCTTTCCAGTAGACATAGTCATTTCCATCGAAGATAGGAAACCCTTCAGAGTGCGAGGATCTACCTGCATACGACATACTCAAAACTCCAAGGTTGTTAGACCTTTAATAAACAGAGACAGGGAGTACCTGCTCTGATACCAATTGTTAGGACCAAGAGTATATCGACCAGAGGGGGGTGAATGGGAGATTCAAATATTCTTGCGAATGTTCTGAATTGATCCCAAACACAACAGCGGAAATAAAGTTCGGTAGCGAGGTATTTAATCAAGCACGCTGTAGAGAAACATATCTATCGATGTGGGAAGCAATAATAGTTCGAACAAAGAATATCAGAGGTTTGACAATTATGATGGTAATGCAATATACGAACAGATGCAGTAGCATGAGGAAAAACAAGGTATGAACTGCGAGAGAAATGCAAGGGGAGTAGTGATGAGGTGAATGGATACGGCACTGAATGAAATCACGCTGACATGCAGAAGTGCGATGAGATATTCATTAGACAGAAACGACAGAAATGAATGATGAAGATGCGAATGATAACAACGAACTGTGATAGATCCGATCAATACTATCGACATAGAGCACGAAAGTAAACTGCTGAAGATGATGCAGTAAAGTAGAATGAACCAGTGGTGCTCGATGGCGACAGATGAATTTGGTAGACCAGTTCGCCCTTCTGCCAAAGGACTACGCCTGGTTGGAGGGGTTGTGATTTAACATAGAAGATAAACTCTTTTCGCCCTATTCTCCTTCAACTCGGAGCTGATCAGACTCTAGTTGATTTTACTCGTGGTAGATACTTGTCGGCGATCTCCAAACCTTCGACAGACTTCTTCGCAAACCACAATGACTCTTGGTTGCTGAAGATCTTGCTCGGTGAAGACAATTACTCTTCGACACTCGAGCCGACACCTATCCGTCTAGAGAGTGCGCAGCTCTCAAGAGTAATAGGTACCAGAACTCTAACTCAGAACTACTGTGTTGCTCAACCACTGTCTAAGTTTTGGTTCTTGGATTTCTCTCGGTGGATCTTAAACTCAAATCACTCGGAGAGGGGATGCTCAATCAATCTTCTCAGAAATCTTAAGCGGAGCAGCCAAGGGGCAACGTGGGAGCGGGGGGGCTATTTATAGCCGCAGCCTTCCCGGATGGGAAACGACCAAATTGGACATGTGGGTCAGCCAATGGCCGAACGACACGAGTCCAACGGTCAGATATTGAGCACAACGGTAACATTCCTTGCGGAGCAAGTAATGCTAACTCCTTAGTTCGAAAGATATCTCCCGCAGCACCGAAGAACAACGTCTTCTGCTGGCAGGTAATCATTCGAAGCATAAAGAGATTTCTCTCAGTCTTGCATAGGTTTGGGCTAAGCATCACAGCTAATATCTGAGTGTGTTTCATGAATAGATCAATGATTGAGCATAATGGGCTAGGGATAACTTTCTTTACCGTTGATATTTTGAAAGACATGGTTGCTTGTTAGTATGCTTGAGTATCTATGTTCTCATTTCAAATTATAGACTATTGCTTTGAATCATATAAGTCCAATGTCCATGCTACAAAAAGGAAAAGAATATGTGATAAATATGTTAGGCAGCATTCCACATCAAAAATTCTGTTTTTATCATTTACCTACTCGAGGACGAGCAGGAATTAAGCTTGGGGATGCTGATACGTCTCCAACGTATCTATAATTTTTGATTGTTCCATGCTGTTATAATATCAATCTTGGATGTTTTTTATAATCATTTACAGCAATTTTATATCATTTTTGGAGACTAACCTATTAACCTAGTGCCCAGTGCTAGTTGCTGTTTTCTGCCCTGTTTTTGTTTAACAGAAAATCAATATCAAACGAAGTCCGAATACAGTGAAACTTTTTGGAGATTTTTTTTGGGCAAGAAGAATACCAGAAGCTTCGAGGGGAGGCCAGAAGACCTTGGTGGGCCCCACGAGCCACCAAGGCGCGCCTGGGGGGGCAGGCGCGCCCTGGTACCTCGTGGGCCCCACCAAGCTCCGTTTGACCTAATTCCAGCACTATAAATTCCAGAAAAAACAGAAACCCTCAGGAGAGTCCACGAAATACTTTTTACGCCGCCGCAAGCCTCTATTCCAGAGAGATCCCATCTGGGGTCCTTCTCCGGTAATCTGCCGGAGGGGGAATCAATCATGGAGGGGCTCTACATCAACCTTGCTGCCTCTCCGATGATGCGTGAGTAGTTTACCACAGACCTTCGGGTCCATAGGCAGTAGCTAGATGGCTTCTTCTCTCTTTTTGATGTTCAATACAATGTTCTCCTTGATGTTCTTGGAGATCTATCCGATGTAATCTTTCTTTGCGGTGTGTTTGTTGGGATCCGATGAATTGTGAGTTTATGATCAGATTATCCATGAAATTATTTGAGTCTTTACTGCACTCTTTTATGCATGATTATTATAGCCTCGTATTTATTCTCCGATCTATTGATTTGGTTTGGCCAACTAAGTTGATTTATCTTGCCATGGGAAGAGGTGCTTTGTAGTGGGTTCGATCTTGCGGTGCTCAATCCCAGTGACAGAAAGGGACATGACACGTATGTATCGTTGCTACTAAGGGTAAAAAGATGGGATCTATTCATTGGGTTTATTAATTCGTGAGTTTGTCTTGTCTACATCATGTCATCGTTCTTAAGGCATTACTCCGTTCTTATGGACTTAATACACTAGATGCATGCTGGATAGCGGTCGATGTGTGGAGTAATAGTAGTAGATGCAGGCAGGAGTCGGTCCACTAATCTTGGACGTGATGCCTATATACATGATCATTGCCTTGGATATCGTCATGATTATTTGCTTTTCTATCAATTGCCCAACAGTAATTTGTCTACCCACCGTATGCTATTTTCTCGAGAGAAGCCTCTAGTGAAATCTATGGCCCCCGGGTCTATCAAAATCATATTACTAAAACCCTAAAAATATTGCTTCCATTTTCTTTTATTTATTTTATTTAGTATTTCTGTTGCAATCTATCAATCTATCAAATACAATTTAATCTTGCAATCTTACCGGCAAGGGATTGACAACCCCTTGTTTGCGTTGGGTGCAAGGATTTGTTGTTTGTGTGCAGGTACTGCTTACTAGGTGTTGTGTGATTCTCCTACTGGTTCGATAACTTTGGTTTCATAATCGAGGGAAATACTTATCTCTACTGTGCCGCATCATCCCTTCCTCTTCGGGGAAATACCAACGCAAGCTACAAGTAGCAGGAAGAATTTCTGGCGCCGTTCCCGGGGAGACATCATCAACATTTATCAAGTACCTTTGCACAAACACTCATTTCCTTGCATTTACTTTATCTGCCATTTGCCTCTCGTTTTCAGCTCCCCCACTTCTAAAACGTTTTTACAAAAATATTTTCCGTTGCCTTTTTGCCTTTTTTTTCTAGTTTGCTTGTTTGCTATTTTATTTGCGTAGCCACGATGTCTCAAGAAAATACCAAATTGTGTGATTTTTCCAATACTAATAATAATGATTTTATTAGTACTCCGATTGCTCCTCCCGCCGCTAGTGCGGAGACTTGTAATATTAATGCCGCTTTGCTAAATCTTGTTATGAAAGATCAATTTTCCGGTAGTCCTAATGAAGATGCCGCATCCCATCTTAATACTTTCGTAGAACTGTGTGACATGCAAAAGAAAAAAGATGTGGATAATGATATTGTGAAATTGAAATTATTCCCGTTCTCATTGCGGGATCGTGCTAAAATTTGGTTCTCATCTTTACCACGAAATAGTATCGATTCTTGGGATAGGTGTAAAGATGCTTTTATTACTAAGTATTTTCCTCCCGCGAAAATTATTTCTCTAAGAAATCAAATTATGAATTTTAAGCAACTTGATCATGAACATGTTGCCCAATCTTGGGAGAGGATGAAATTAATGATAAGAAATTGCCCTACTCATGGTTTAAATTTATGGATGATCATACAAAAATTTTATGCGGGATTGAATTTTGTCTCTAGAAATCTTTTAGATTCCGCCGCGGGTGGTACGTTTATGGAAATTACTTTGGGTGAAGCTACTAAATTGCTTGATAATATTATGACAAATTATTCACAATGGCATACTGAAAGAACTCCTACTAGTAAAAAGGTGAATTCCGTTGAAGAAATTAATACTTTGAGTGATAAAGTTGATGCTCTTATGAAATTGGTTGCTAGTAAAAATGCTCCTATTGATCCTAATGATGTGCCTTCGTCCACTTTGATTGAGCAAAATAATGATCCCGTAGATGTGAATTTTGTCTCACGAAACAATTTTAACAGTAATGCTTATAGAGGTAATTTCAACGCTAGACCGTTTCCTGGAAATTCCTCTAATAATTACGGCAATCCTTATGGTAATTCCTACAATAATAATAGGATACCTTCTGATCTTGAAAGTAATATTAAAGAATTTATTAATGCTCAAAAAGTTTTCAACACTACGTTAGAAGAAAAATTGAGTAAAATTGATGATATGTCTAGGAGCATTGATAGAATTATTCATGATGTGGAAAATCTTAAGACTAAAATTTTGCCACCTAAAATTGATATTAGTGAATCAATCAAAGCTTTATATGTCTCCATGGATGAAAGTAAAGAACGAACCGCCATGCTAAGAGCTAAACGAGAATTTTTAGAAAAAGCGATTCCTCCCGGTTTCTATCATAGTAATGATGAGGATATTAAAATGATTGGTGTTTCATCTATTGATTATTTATTTAGTAATATTAAGCTTGATGAAAAAGGGACTGAAGAAGAGTCAACTTTAGATAAAGAGCGTCCCCATAATTCGGAGGGTGAAAATCTTGATAAGAAAATTACTAAAAGTGGGTTTGGAGAGGTAAAAACTTTAAATAGTGATGTGCCCACTATTTTGGATTACAAAGATTTTAATTATGATAATTGCTCTTTGATTGAGTGTATTTCTTTGTTACAATTCATGTTAAATTCACCCAACGCTTATGAGCAAAACAAAGCTTTTACTAAGCATATAGTAGAAGCCATGATGAAAGCGTTAGAAGAAAAGCTTGAACTAGAAAATTCAATTCCTAAAAAATTATATGATGAATGGGAACCCACCATTAAAGTTAAGATTAAAAATTATGAGTGCAATGCTTTATGTGATTTGGGTGCTAGCGTTTCCACAATTCCAAAATCTCTATGTGATGTGCTAGGTTTTACCAATATAGATGAATGCTCTCTTAATTTGCATCTTGCGGATTCTACCATTAAAAAGCCCTTGGGAAGAATTAATGATGTGCTTATTCTTACAAATAGAAATTATGTGCCCGTTGATTTTATTGTTCTTGATATTGAATGCAATTCTTCTTGCCCTATAATACTTGGTAGACCGTTCCTACGAACTATAGGTGCCGTTATTGATATGAAAGAAGGGAATATAAAATTTCAGTTTCCATTAAAGAAGGGTATGGAACACTTCCCTAGAAAGAAAATTAAAGCACCATATGAATCAATTATGAGGGCCACTTATGGAATCAACTTGAAAGATGACAATACTTGAAATTATGCATTATGCCTAGCTAGGGGCATAAAACAATAGCGCTTGTTGGGAGGCAACCCAATGAATAAAATAAATTTTTGTTATAAGTTTCTGTTATGGTGTGTTTTTACTGTCATGCTACTGGTATGATAGTGTTTTTATGTTTTTAATTAGTGTTTGTGCCAAGTAAAGCCTTTGGGATGATTTGGAAGATAGTATAATTGATGCTGTTTGGAAAACAGAAAGTTTTGCGTCCAGTGCCCGAATTTTGTTTCTATACTGGAGCGTCAGAAAAATCTGAAATTTTTTCACAGTATTGGTATATGAATTGGCTACGTTGTCCTAATTTTTCAGAATTTTTGGAGTTACAGAAGTATGAATTTTAAATAGATTGCTACAGACTGTTCTGTTTTTGACAAATTCTGTTTTTGATGCACTACTTGCTTGTTTTGATGAATCTATGGATTGTATCGGGGGGTATAAGCCATGGTGAAGTTAGAGTACAATAGATATAATGCAAAAAAAAAATATGAATGTATTTGCAACAGTACTTATAGTAGTGATATCACGAAGGTTTTGTTGAGTTTTGTGTGATTGAAGTTTTCAAGTTTTGGGTGAGATCACGATGGATGAAGGAATACGGAGTAGCAAAAGCCTAAGCTTGGGGATGCCCGAGGCACCCCAAGGTAATATTCAAGGAAGACTCAAGCGTCTTAGCTTGGGGATGCCCCGGAAGGCATCCCCTCTTTATTCTACCGACCATCGGTAATTTTACTTGGAGCTATATTTTTATTCGTCACATGATATGTGTTTTGCTTGGAGCGTCTTGTAAGATATGAGTCTTTGCTTTGTTTGCTTTTTAGTTTGTCACAATCATCTTTGCTGCACACACCTATTTTGAGAGAGCCATACGTTATCATCATAATTTGTAGAATACTCTATGTGCTTCACTTAAATTTTTTGAGCTAGGCAGTTGCTCTAGTGCTTCACTTAAATCCTTTTGAGCACGGTGATGGCTGAAATTTTGTAGAAATAAACTCTCATACTTCACTTATATTATTTTGAGAGTTGACTGAAATTTTGTAGAAATAAACTCTCATGCTTCACTTATATTATTTTGAGAGTTGATTGAAATTTTGTAGAAATAAATTCTCATGCTTCACTTATATCATTTTGAGAATTGACTTGATTAAAATTTTGAAGAAATGAATTCTCGTGCTTCACTTATATTATTTTGAGAATTGTTAAGATTGAAATTTTAAAGAAATATTTGCACTCTCATGCTTCACTTAAATCTTTTTGAGAGATGATGATAGTAACGGTAATTTGCACATGTTATGCAATTGGTCCCAAAGTGATGAATATTCAAGAGGGATATAGATAAAAACTTTCATATAGATCATTGGATATGACAAGTGTGATTCCTTGCAATAGTTTTGCGATATGGAAATGATGATATGTGATGCCATGTTAGTGAGTAATTGTCCTTAAGTAAGAATATTAGTGTTAAGATTTGTGATTCCCTATGCAAGCACGTTAAGTCAATAGTTATGCAATGAAGTTATATCCTACTATGATGCATTATTCGGTGTTAGTTATGTTCAATGCATGTTTATGACCGTTTTCGTTTTTTGGTTGGTTGCTTCTCATTCTTTTGCTAGCCTTCATTTATACTAAGCGGAAATACTGCTTGTGCATCCAAAATCCTTAAAACCAGTTTTGCCTTATGAGTCCACTATATCTACCTATATGCGGTATTTCAATGCCGTTCCAAATAAATTTGCGTGTGACAACTCTAAATTTCAAAATATTTTTTTCTGTTTTGTGTGCCCGTATCGCTCATGAAGCGGAAGGGGATAGCCAATATATCTTCTATGCTCGGTGTTGTACGTTGTTCGTTTCGTCCATCCCACCGCCCCACCGATTTTTATTACGATAGCCCACCTCTCCCCACCGATTTTTTTAACCTCCCCGTCTGGTTTCTTTCTATCGAAGAGAACATCTAAAAAAACCGAAAGAAGAAAACCAGGGGCCCTACCTCGCTCGCTCCAGACCCGTCACACCAGGATCGATTGGAAATCAAGATCGGATCCCGCCGTCCCCCGCATCTCCTTCCCTAGCCGCACCCTGTGCCGACGCGCGGCCGCTGCCGCCGAGCGCCCGTTCGTGTCGTCGGCCCTTAAGGCCCTTCGCCGCCTCGCCTTCGCCCCGCGGCCGTCTCGCCCTCGCTCCTGGCCGCCATGCTGCGGTCCTTCCTCGACGCCGTGAGCTATAAAGAGGGAGGCGCCGCCGTCACGTTGGACTCCATCGCCGTGATCCATGAGGTCATGCGGCTCAACCCTCCCAGGCTCTGCGTTGCGGGACATCGTCAACGCCGTTGTCAACTGCCGCTTTGAGGCGTCTTGATGCGGATGCTGCAGGTGCTGTTCATGTGCTTGCGGCCCTGAGCTCCCCTTCCGTCCCTCATCTCCATTCTATTCCGGCCACCTGGGGGACTGCACAAACAGGGCCACATGGCGGAAGGCGACCCCATGGTCAGTTCCCCTCACATCTGACCTCCAACTCAAGCAAGCACGCGATGCAACTTCTCCATCTTAGTGATGTTTCTGTGCGTAGGTTTATCTGATTCTTGGTCGTCCACACATCCTTCTCCTAGCATTGTTTTCTACAGGCAGGGAAGCACGGATTGGGCTGATTCGAGCCACCTCCTTGCCGACAGGGCCGAAGCTGAAAGGGGTCGCGTGTGTTGCTGGAGCCCAAAGCCACCAATGCAAATCCCACAACTCGACCCTACACTGCAAATATGTGATTATGTTTCGAAAAGGTGCTCGATTTCTTTGTCTAAACGTGGGCACTAATGTTTTTTTCTTTCTGAAATTGGTACATGGCATGAAGAGAGCCTTGATTCTCGTATGGTCTGGGAGCAGATTGTTGTTTTGCTGGTCAGTTAATCAAACAAGGGAATAACTACAATATTAGTTCATTGCAGTACAGGTGATATGATGTCTGATTGTTCACGGAACGTGTCCTTACCACTTCTGCAGGTAATATCTGAGCAATTGTGTCTGATATTGTTTAACACATGGATTAACAAACGTGTTCTGTCCTGCCGTGTTGTCTGATAGTTTCTGTTGTTGGAACAAAACAATCAGGGGCAATCTAGCTAATGCTTTGGTACTGAACAGAACATTATCATCCACCGTATTGAGGTTATCCATCTGGACTATGTAATGATTATGTTTTTCTAAAGAAAATGTGAATTTGATGCTAGGCTATTCCCACAAGACCACATAATAATTGAACGGCTGGACCCCATGTAATGTGCCTGGCGTCAGCAAACATAAAAAAACCAAACCATTTAATTTTATGTGAATCACACAACCCAGTAACTACATTTCCTGAGCAATTCATTTTCCTTTTCTTTGTTGCGTATTTTCATTTGAAGTTGATGAAGTGATGAATCTGTTTTTAATTTATATGTCATCTTCACCGTTCTACAATATTCGTTGCTATAACTTACCTTCAAATTTGAGAAGCACGGAACGATCTGAATATCACATGCTATTTTTTTTCCTATGCACTCCTCTCCGTTTAATATTTGGCATACGCTACCTGTTACTTCTACTTTCATACCTATCATTTGTTAAGTTTTATAGAAATTCGGATTAAGGATTTCGTGTTGAAATCTGAAGTTCATATTGATGATCGCTGTTTAGTTTCTTTAAAGTAAGTGCTCCAATTTGTTTGTACTAGGACCATTATCCTCCCGTGGGAGTTCTTTTTTTCTCCATGTGAGAAGAGAGCCTTTATCTTTTCATTTAGAGACGATGTACACAGTCAAGGCACAAAACTTTCATTTGTAGATTCTTGTTGTGCTTAGCTTAAGATCAAATTTCCAATCGGTTAATGCTTATGTCAATTCAATACAGGTGTAAGTATAATTATATTAACTCTCGTGTAATTTATATGCTATTACTTTTTCATTTTTGTTCTGCCTATTTGCTTCCTAACTTTTCGATAGGAACTATTAAATATGTCTTGAAGTATGCTATCATTGTATTGAATTATTTTTGGTCAAGGCATAACAATTTACAATGTGCAAAACTATGGATGGCCTAATTAAATTAAGCATTCTAACGTGTAAAGGAAATGTGCGTGTGCGTGTGTGTGTGTGTGTGAGAGAGAGAGTGCGGGAGGGTACTGCAGCGGTGAACAAGGAGGCGATGATGCGCGAAGGCGTGGACAAGACAGCACACTCTGGTCCTCCTACAAACCCAGCGGCGACTCATCGATTTGCTTCTCTTTCCCCATAAGGTACGAGATTCTTCTCCACTCCTGTGTCCTCCTACACACACGGGTTTCTTTTGATCTGGTTGGGGAATGTACCCTAGGGTTTGACTAATTCTCTTGGAAAATGGATCACCTTACTTTGATTCGGTAAAAGCTTCCTGTCAAATTAGTTCTCCCATGCTGTTATTTTTGTTCATTCTTCAAGCTCGCATCGATTCTTGCGTGCAGTGCAATGCCAATGGGTTCAGTGAAATCAGATTTTGCGCCATGCTATTCAGTTGAATTGAACTACACCAAAGAATGGTGTCAGACTTTCAGTTAAACTGGCCGATTGATCCTTAATCCTGAACTAAAGTTTTTTTTATGCGACACCTGAACTGAAGTGGGTCTCACTAACAGAAACTTCAACTTGTCAGAAAAGATACTAATTATGCAACTGTAACAATAGTTTAGCTCTCATGTTTGCATACTTATAACCAATGAATGATGTGCGCATATTTTTGTATTGTCTTGCCACCGTGGTTGAGTTACATGGCAGAATTGAGCTTCAACCGGCATAGTGTTATACTCTACGGGGTCAACCTACCTTTTCATTTAGTGCGTGCGGTACTCTCTTTACATTATATGATCGAGGCGAAAAATGTGCAATCTTCAGAATATCCCTAACAATGTGAACGTGGATGTGTTCTGCCAACTGTCCTGAGCTTATTAGACTATCAAGTGCTTACTGCTTCTACGTTCATTACTTTTTCTGGTGCGGAATTGGTAGTGCTGAGTTTGAACTCTTAAGTTCTCTGTTCCATCACTCAACAGTCATGCAGGATGATAAATCCCTTCGTCAATTTTAGGTGTGGATTGAGTATGGACCCAGTGAGATGATGAATGCTGAAGGAATGAGCATTCTCGTTCGCCAGATCACGCTGAACTTCGAGATGTGGTTTCCTGACGTGGCAGAACTCAAAAGCCAGCTTACCACTTGGAACCATTGACCATTCTATAGATCTGCTCTTCCTGGAGGACAGTTTTGTCCACATATCCAGTAATTTGCTAAGTCACCATTAATTCACAGTGTCTACTGTCGAGCACAAATCTTCTCTTTATGAGTGTTTGGAAATCTTAAGTATGAAGATTGTTCTATTTCTATGGGTTTTTTTAGTATCAGGTAGAAAACATGCTTGCTTATAAATCAAGTTTGCAGATCTTGCATGGAAATCAAGCTTGCTAATATTGTTCGATGATGTTTCTCTTTTATATATTAACTGATCACCACGGGGACATTACTATATATGGTTAGATTTTCTTTGTAACTATAGGATCCAGTAACAAATCTTCCTTTATGGAACGTGCCTTCAGAGTCGGCATTGTTCCTGTAATATTTGCAATATATCACTTTTTAGAGATTAATGTTGATCCTGTCAATTGTGAATAACATACAATAACTGACGCCTCATATTTTATAGTGTCATGAAACCTTGCCTTTCAATAAGGCTTGCATTAATGCTTTTCTCTAAAACCATGTTATATTCAGCAGGTTATTTGTCAAACTAAGTTAGAGGCACCTGCTGTTAGTACTGAAACACTCTCTACATCAACAGTCGGCTCTCTTCCTTCTCTGGGTGAGTACTAGCGTGGCGGCGCACATTCATCCTGGCTAGAAATTGCTAGATATTTTAGTAAATTGTACGAGTATATGGCTACTATTTCAGATGAATACTGTGCATCAGGCTTCTTCTCAGGAAATGAATTTGAATACTTTTGCTTGAAGTTTGCAATTCCTTGGATCTCGGGACCATGTAGATGTTGAATAGACATACTATCTTGTAATTCAGGTCTTGCTCGTGTTCTTAACATCTAGCATAATCAATGGTGTATTTTCCTCTTCCCCGTCATGTGATGCACTGTACAGGTTAAGTATCTAGGTGGTTTTTATTTCTGTATAGATGCTTCACAGAATAATTTTTTCATCTGTTGAGTTTGTGCTTTTTTTCTTCGAGAAAGCACAAATTTCTTCGTTTTTGTGCATGTGGAGAAACAAAGAAGTGGAAAAAAAATGGATGGTCAGATCAAGTATTTTGACGTGATCAAACGAGATGGATAATGCAAATGAATGGCCCAATTACTAAATTAACTAAATGTATACTGGAACTTGGTTTGTTAAGGAACCAAGGCTACTCAATTCCCATTACATTATTTCCCTCGGTTGTGGTGGTAAATATAATGGCTTGTATATATTTTTCTGAATAGGTTGCACTGAGAATTATTATTTTGTGTATAATTGGACACTAAATTAAGATGCAGAGAATTGGAGAGGCTGGTTACACAAGGCTAGAGAGGTTGGCTTCTTAATGCCATCGTAGCTCGCATCGTCTTCATAATGTACACTGGAACTTGGTTTGTTAAGGAATCAAGGCTACTCAATTCCCATTACATTATTTCCCTCGGTTGTGGTGGTAACTATAATGTGGTTTGCATATATTTTTCTGAATAGGTTGCACTAAGAATTATTATTTTGCGTATAATTGGACACTAAATTAATTGATGCAGAGAATTGGAGAGGCTAGAGAGGTTGGTTACACAAGGCTGGAGATGGGTTGGCTTCATAATGATATCGTAGCTAATGACATCGTCTTCAGATATCATAGCCTCTCCAAATTGTAACCAATGACATCATCTTCATAATGATATCATAGCCTCTCCAAATTGTAGCTAATGACATCGTCTTCATAATGGAGCCGCAACTTCTGCCTCATGCTTTCTCCACAACTCAACAAAACAGTTTTTTTTTTCCTATTTGATATGTCTACTCACTTATAATTGTGTTTTATTTAACATAATGCATGTGTGCAGTATATTCTTCTCTCAGAACATGTCCTAATTATAGCGTGTTGAAGGAGTCACGTGTTAATGTCACAGTGATATGAAAATGGGCAAATGAAACTACATATATGTGGGAAGAAAAACAATAAAGTGCTCGTTGAAATGTATCGCACCGACGCAACACCTAATGCTGAAATTCAGAGCGATAATTGCCAATCGGCCAGGTTTCTGATCCTGGCGCACGTGCTAAGTACTGAGCGTTGGAGCTTCCCTAAGTGGATGATCAACAAGCACAACAAGGATGTAGCAACAAAGATGTAGCGGCATAGTCCATTAGATCCGATGGTCTGATGGAGAAGGATGAATGGAGGAGAAAAAACTCACATGTATCTTAGCGAGGTGAGTGTGGAGAAAGAAACATCTTGAAAATAGGAAACGGGGAATTGATGTTGGGGTTCACTATATAACAATAAAAAAACACTTGTTTAATATGTGTGTTTACATAATTTTTTGGTTATCCAGTGGCAACATACGGACATTCAACTGATTGATAAGGAAAAGGGATGCACATCTTTTCTTAAATATTCAGGGTATTTTTTTATCCACATTGTCGCCCGTAGCAACGCACGGGCATTCTACTAGTGTATGTAGCATGGAAGATATTGAGAATTCTCATTCGTTTTCATTGACAGGAAAAGCATGCCTCCCAATTTTTTTTATCTCTTTAATTTCAGCTTTGAGCTCTGGCACATTTGACAAATCTCTGCTTCCTTCTGCGAAGGGCCTATCTATTTACTTTTATGCAATTTTATTTTTCTTGAGTCTCCATCTTCTCTTACAAAAGCATCAACTAGAGAACACTATTGTCATACTTGTGCATTGGTTGTAGCTAATATTTGAGTGTGTTTCATGAATGGATCAATGATTGAGCATAATGGGCTAGGGATAACTTTCTTTAGCGTTGATATTTTGAAAGACATGGTTGCTTGTTAGTATGCTTGAGTATCTATGTTCTCATGTCAAATTATAGACTATTGCTTTGAATCATATAAGTCCAATGTCCATGCTACAAAAAGGAAAAGAATATGTGATAAATATGTTAGGCAGCATTCCACATCAAAAATTCTGTTTTTATCATTTACCTACTCGAGGACGAGCAGGAATTAAGCTTGGGGATGCTGATACGTCTCCAACGTATCTATAATTTTTGATTGTTCCATGCTGTTATAATATCAATCTTGGATGTTTTTATAATCATTTACAACAATTTTATATCATTTTTGGAGACTAACCTATTAACCTAGTGCCCAGTGCCAGTTGCTGTTTTCTGCCCTGTTTTTGTTTAACAGAAAATCAATATCAAACGAAGTCCAAATACAGTGAAACTTTTTGGAGATTTTTTCTTGGGCAAGAAGAATACCAGAAACTTCGAGGGGAGGCCAGAAGACCTTGGTGGGCCCCACGAGCCACCAGGGCGCGCCTGGGGGGGGGGGGGGCAGGCGAGCCCTGGTACCTCGTGGGCCCCACCAAGCTCCGTTTGACCTAATTCCAGCACTATAAATTCCAGAAAAATCAGAAACCCTCAGGAGAGTCCACGAAATACTTTTTACGCCACCGCAAGCCTCTGTTCCAGAGAGATCCCATCTGGGGTCCTTCTCCGGTAATCTGCCGGAGGGGGAATCGATCACGGAGGGGCTCTACATCAACCTTGCTGCCTCTTCGATGATGCGTGAGTAGTTTACCACAGACCTTCGGGTCCATAGGCAGTAGCTAGATGGCTTCTTCTCTCTTTTTGATGTTCAATACAATGTTCTCCTTGATGTTCTTGGAGATCTATCCGATGTAATCTTTCTTTGCGGTGTGTTTGTTGGGATCCGATGAATTGTGAGTTTATGATCAGATTATCCATGAAATTATTTGAGTCTTTGCTGCACTCTTTTATGCATGATTATTATAGCCTCGTATTTCTTCTCCGATCTATTGATTTGGTTTGGCCAACTAAGTTGATTTATCTTGCCATGGGAAGAGGTGCTTTGTAGTGGGTTCGATCTTGCGGTGCTCAATCCCAGTGACAGAAAGGGACATGACACGTATGTATCGTTACTACTAAGGGTAAAAACATGGGATCTATTCATTGGGTTTATTAATTCGTGAGTTTGTCTTGTCTACATCATGTCATCGTTCTTAAGGTATTACTCCGTTCTTATGGACTTAATACACTAGATGCATGCTGGATAGCGGTCGATGTGTGGAGTAATAGTAGTAGATGCAGGCAGGAGTCGGTCTACTAATCTTGGACGTGATGCCTATATACATGATCATTGCCTTGGATATCGTCATGATTATTTGCTTTTCTATCAATTGCCCAACAGTAATTTGGCTACCCACCGTATGCTATTTTCTCGAGAGAAGCCTCTACTGAAATCTATGGCCCCCGGGTCTATCAAAATTATATTACTAAAACCCTAAAAATATTGCTGTCATTTTCTTTTATTTATTTTATTTAGTATTTTTGCTGCAATCTATCAATCTATCAAATACAATTTAATCTTGCAATCTTACCGCCAAGGGATTGACAACCCCTTGTTTGCGTTGGGTGCAAGGATTTGTTGTTTGTGTGTAGGTACTGCTTACTAGGTGTTGTGTGATTCTCCTACTGGTTTGATAACCTTGGTTTCATAATCGAGGGAAATACTTATGTCTACTGTGCTGCATCATCCCTTCCTCTTCGGGGAAATACCAACGCAAGCTACAAGTAGCATACGTCTTCGCTTCGTCTTCAACTTCCTCGACTGCAGTCATTCTTCTTCGGACACACCGAATAAAATTGCTTTGCGTTAGCAATAAATTTCGAGGGGTTAACTCCTTCACATCAATCTTCTCGTCTACATGACTCCAATGGATGTAGCTCATTCTTCTCTACTGCGCAGATATTCTTCGGTGAAGTTCCTCGAACTTGACACCGGAGACAGCATTCTCTTCGGCACTGCATGGACTATTTCTCTCTGTGTGCACTAGCAAACAAATCAGTCCATGCCTGTTTCTGTCAACAATCTTCAAAACACAAGAGGGCAAATATTGCACCAACATGTTGCCGTGATGAAAAGGAGCAAATGGAGGTACACGATGCTATGCAGTACTGGTGTTGGCGCGCTGACAACTGGAAGGCCAGGGACGAGCTGTACGCCTGCAGTTCGTGGACGAGCTTGGCGGTGTCCCCGACAACCTGGCCGGCGCCATCGGCAGCACATCGAGCAGGCTCGTCGACTGTACGGAGTGTCTCCTGCTTGCCATCTGCACCGAGCGCTCGCACCTCCATGCCAGGGTCGTTCGAGTGTCACAACACGCTGAGCTGAATGGGTTGGCATTCTGCCGAGCAACTCAGGGGCATGACATCGCAGGTGTCCTCCCACCTATGCAACGTACATGAACTAGACAGTGCCCTCCAAAACGTCGGTCATAGAGTCGCCGATGTCCATGGAGATGACCTTTCTCGAGTCGCTGCTGCTGGGGCAGAGCTGCCGCATGGATCATGGGTCGGTCCTGGTGGCGAGGTACTCGTTCACGTCGTCGAGGCGCCCGATGCACTCAGCGAGCGGGGGCTCAAGCAGCGCAAGGATGAGGAGGATCCCCAGATGGGCGAAGCACAGGTCAAGCAGCAGGAGCTCCCACACCGCCGAAGTTGGAGAGGGCGGCGGGGTAGGGATGCAGGGGATGCCCGGAGTAGGAGAGGACGGCGGGGTTCTCGTTTCCAGCCATGAGTCTCGGGGGGAGGCGTGGGACGAATACCGCAGAAAACCGAGCGTGGGGGCTGCGAATTCGTGGAGCGACGCGTCAGTGTTGGAAAAACTAGTTCGATATTGAGGTTGGATTCCACGCGCGAATATCTCGACCATCCAAACAGCGGCTTTCGGGCTAGGCAAATGCCAAATACCAATTCGAGACCTGAATATCTACAACCAAACGGACTGTAAAAGAATGACACACGCTCTCTCCTGAAAACAAATCATTCATTCACCTTTTTTTGTCAAAAACGGATCCAAATCTATTATAAAATTTTACCAGTACAAATACAAAGCTCCTCAAATATAATAAAAATTACATCAAAGTCTCTGGACCACAGAACGACCACTACTCCCGCTAGAACGAGCTGATGACACGTCGTTGTTGCCGGTCCCTTACCAGAGACTGTCTGACCTTGTCGATGACAACTGGGAAGTCTTTGCGTACATGTTCCTAAGGAATAGTGTCTTGGAGCCGCAGTTGTCGGTGTTGAACCATTGAACCGATATGAAGCGCCTCACACGAGATCTCGCCGTCGCGTACGCACGATAAGAAAACCCTAACCTCACCGCCCCAAGGAGACGGCGAATATACGTTGTAGCTCCGTCAACTCCGTCCCGACGGATGATGTCGGAGATGATTCCGGCAAATCCCTCGGTAGGGTATCCCGGCGGGGTGATTAGGTGGTTTCGATTCTTCTACCCAGGATTATAATTATAGTTAATATCATTAACATCAACATCAGTAATAGCATTTGTAGGAACTTCTTCTTTAACTCTAATGATACCTATAAGCTCTTAAATTTTTGCCGCAAGTTCATCATTCTTTTTTTCAGTAATTGAATTTACCTTTCTAGATTGAGCATGATTCTCTTGCATATCGTCTAGAATTTTCTTTGCATCAACAACTGCTTTCCGCATAATAGTTCCTTTTGTAGCTGTATCAAGCATGTTTTTGGATAAAGAATTTATAGCATTGTAGAATACATGCAGAACTAGTCATTCCTCCATGCCATGTTTAGGACAATTCCTAACAACTTCTTTCATCCGCGCCCAAGCAGGCGCTAGTGGCTCACGATCTTTCTGCCTAAAACTTGTGATGTTAGCACGTAATTGCATGGTTTTAGCAGATGAAAAAATATTGTCATAAACATACTGCTGCAATTATTCCAAGATGCTGCAGTATGATGGTGACCCTAGGTTTATCTAACCAACGGGAAGTGATGCTGAACAAAGAGGTTTCTTCAAGAACTTGTTATCTAAAAGAGTTGCACTTTCCCAAATCAAATCCCAAAGGTGACTAAAAGATAATAATAAAATAAATAGGCTAGGGCTAAAGGTTTCACCTGCAGTCGTGTACTTGCGCTTGGGATCCTATCTAGATAAACATGACACTGATAACACTGTTGCATATATCATATTAACATATTACTGTGGGAGATACATCTAAATAACCCCACGACGGACGACTACCGCTGAATCAAGGTTTTATTGTACAACCAAGACCCTTCCGACTCGCGGGGTTACCTCACTTATGAAGGAATAACTAGACTAATGTGAAGGGCGTTTAATGACTGCACATTATCTACCATCAGAAAATTGCTTCGGCTACCGTACTAATTTTACTATCATCGAAGTTTGGCATAACCTCCCACGCCTCTCAGCTCTTAACCTCTCCTTGCTCGATCTTCGATACCTTGAGTACCTACAAACCCTAGGATTGCGGTTGTGATAAGAAACAAAACCGTTGTGCAACACATAAAAAAATGTTATCATCAAAGTAAACCAACAATCCCTTGACACGCGTACATGAGGTTATGAGGCTATGCTTCAGCCCTTAGCCCAAAGGGACTAGTCACACATCGTGAATAAATCACAAAGCAATAGACATTGTAGATATTTAATACTTGAAGATGAATGATTATAAGTCTTACAATGTTGCTGATTGCGATGTATCCTTGATTACAAGTGTTATGGCGAGATGAAGGCTATGTGGTGGAGATGGTTATGGCGACGGCTACTGTAGAGTGGAATGGCGACAGCCGGGCGGCTCTTGATGAATAGTTGTCTGATGTGATTCTCTCCCCACAAATGACGAATGGGTTTTCTATCCTTTATAGTGCGGACATGCAGAATAGGTTTTCAGGGCTCCTCTGATGTGAATTAGCCTATGACTTGATTTATCACCTAAAATAGTTCATTTATGTAGGAAACTAAAGAAACAAAGAGATTTGCATTGTTTGCAATTATTAGTTATTAATGGGCAAATCGAAGTGGTTCTCTCGGAAAAATATGATAATATCCACTTTAAACATTAGTAAAAATGAGTGGAAAACCCACTATTTAATGACCGCCGGAATGGAGAGCAGAGAGCTCCACCCCTCGCCACCGCCTCAATGTCGGAGAATTACTACCGTCCGCCAATTCTGGGCCGCCCCGCAAATGGCGGCGCCAGTGCAAGCTCATCATCGAGAGCTGCGTCGCGCCGCCACAGCCTCGCAACCGCCCTTGGCCTTGACTCGGTCAAGGCGGCGGACAAGTCGGAGGCACCGATGAAGAAGAAGGCGCCGCTCCCCCCCTCTCCCGCGATGCCGACGCTTTCCACTCGTCCTAAGGCAAATTGTTGTTTACAAGAAAAGGCAGCAAAATGCATCACACCTGTGATAAAATCTTGGAAAAAAAGCGCAGAAAAATTCATGCAAACATCCAAGTCGGCAAAATTCTTTTGTTTTCTATTTTTCTGTTTCACACATGCACTCCTATCTTTATTACTCCTAACATGTTTTTCCTGTTCCCTTTTGGAATCCTGCAAACCAAAGAGCCCTAAGTCGCGAAAAGGGGGAATCGGCGATAATATCAGCGATTCGGACTGATCCATGTGACATCCGATGTTCACAGAAACTGGCCGGCCGACCCCGCGGGGGCTCGATCGATCGAGCTCATCAGTCACTAGTATTCGGAGTTGTGTTCATGCCGTGCAAATGGGGAGGTGGCTGCGGCCCAAGCGGACGGCGGGGGAGGAGGAAGAGGAGGCGGAGAAGGAGTACGAGGTGGACGTGGTGCCCGACCGGTTGAAGTCGTCGCGGAGCAGCCGCGCTCCCCCGCTCCGCTGCCTCAGCCGCCCCGCCGACGACGGGGACGGCGGGTTCCTCCGCGGCCACATCGTCCACCCCGACAACGAGTACGTACCACTGCCCTGCCACGCCGCCGATCCTCCGCCACTTCCTTCCTCCTCCGCACCTCCGCCTGCTGCTATAAGGCTTGATCGGCACCGATTGCCCTCTATTTAAGTCGGGCCATGTGTCTTTCACCGCCTGGCTCTTCCTCTTCAGTCCATGTGTGGCTCGCGCTGTTAGGAGAACACATTATGTGGCTGCAAATCAATAAATTAAAGTTGAATGCTGCAAGCTTCAAGTTCACATTTATCTCATGCATGTTTAAACCAATGCTAGAAATGATGAACAATTTAAATTGTTTCAGTTTAAGCTATATATATATATATATATATATATATATATATATATATATATATATATATATATATATATATATTGACGGGAATGTGCTAATTTACTGGTTCGTGGTTTTGTTTGGGTGGTGTCTCTGCAGGTTGTATTGGTTATGGACACGGTTCATAGTGTTTTGGGCAGCATATAGTTCCTTCCTGACACCCTTCGAATTTGGGTTCTTCAGGGGGCTGCCTTGGAACCTCTTCCTCTTGGACATAGTTGGCCAGATTGCCTTCCTTATTGATATTGTTCTGAGGTTTCTTGTGGCCTACCGTGACCCAGACACACACCGCATCGTATACAATCCGACCTCTATCGCCGTCCGGTAATATTCCTGTCTTACATGTTCGAATAATATAACTGTAATAATTGGAACTTGAACTGCAATACTGCATTATTGCCCTAATATTTGCACCCTACGTAGTACTAAAGATGTTTGCTTCTCGTTCTTAGATGAACACCAGTCACTAAAACGGATAGAAAACACCAGTCATTAAACGGATGGATTCTAAAAGCAATGTGTTGCGGCTCTCAGTTATTTTGATGTTGCTCCATGAAAACTCTTTCCCAGAGGGGCATTTGCAAGTTGTATTTTCAAAATTTATCCTTGCAACGATATGAGAGTTTATCATTCACAAAAAAAAAACAATATGAGAGTTTCATCTAATACACAACGACGCGCATTTAGATAATTGTTTGAGAGAGAAAAAAATATACGAGAGTTTCTGCTTAGGCATTTGTGTTGGCTTTTTGCTCAAGCACATGAATATAAAGAATAGAACAATATTCCTCCAATTTTGCAGTGCTTAACCCATGCTCTTCCTTTTCTCCTTATTATTTGAAGACCATGCAACCTTTGTTTATGCATATACACAGCTCATGAACTGTTTTATTATTATCCAACTCAGACATATAGGAACATGTACTTGTATACGATTCAGACTCGGTGATTTTCTAGTCGGGCTTTCTTGCTCAAACCCAATATGTTCAAGAACTCTTTCTCAGATTATACACCACAAGCTACTCAGACGCAACACAAGCAAGAAAAAACTCCCTACTACAGGATTATACCCGACAGTTTGTACTTTATGATATATGTTCTCTGATAACTACACATGTAACCATGATTTATCTGCTTTATGAATCCAGATATTGCAAATCAAGCTTCATCTTCGATTTACTTGGTTGCTTCCCTTGGGATGTTATCTATAAGGTCATTCTTTTGCTCTCGGGTTATTTTCACTGATTTCACATACAGTGTGGAGCTTATGATGTGGTTATATTTAGCTTATCTGATCTTGTTTTCATATAATGAACTCTAACAGGCTTGTGGACGTAAAGAAGAAGTACGATATTTATTGTGGATTCGCTTAACACGAGCTCATAAAGTTACACAGTTTTTTAGGGATTTGGAAAAGGACATTCGTGTTAATTACCTGTTCACAAGAATAGTGAAACTCATAGTTGTGGAGCTCTATTGTACACACACTGCAGCTTGTATCTTCTATTACCTGGCAACAACACTTCCTGAATCAATGGAAGGATATACATGGATAGGGAGTTTGCAGTTAGGAGACTATAGCTATTCTCATTTCAGGGAAATTGATCTAACCACACGTTATATTACATCAATGTACTTTGCCATTGTCACCATGACAACTGTTGGTAAGTTTTGGTCTCATGCTTCAACAAATAAATTTTCGCTTTCCACAACTACTATCTTTGTAGAAACATAGCCTGGTATTTTAAATTTATATGATATTCTTTTTCCTTTGCAGGCTATGGTGACATTCATGCTGTAAATGTAAGGGAAATGATATTTGTCATGATATATGTTTCCTTTGATATGGTTCTTGGAGCTTATCTCATCGGTAACATGACTGCAATTATTGTGAAAGGCTCGGCAACCGAGCGATTCAGGGATAAAATGAAAGAAGCTATCATGTATATGAACAGACATAAACTTGGAAAGGACATCAGAGAACAGATCAAGGGTCATTTGAGGTTGCAGTATGAAAGCAGCCGCACTGAAGCCTCTGTTCTTCGGGACATCCCAGTTTCTATTCGTGCAAAGGTGATGATTTATATTTTGGATATCTTGCCATTATTCCTAATACAGCTTGAAAACGTCTTCTATTGTGAGTCTTTGAAGATGTATCATATATTGTGTTGCATTTGCAGATTTCACAAACACTGTACATGCCATATATTGAAAGGACACCATTGTTCAAAGGATGTTCAGCAGAATTCCTTCAACAGATTGTGAGTATTCTTTTTGTTTGAACAAATTATGCATGTTGATCTAGTTTATAATTGTATGAACTTTTCCAGTAATTCTCTCTTGTGCTCTTTACTCCTTGCAGGTTGCCAGGCTGCAAGAAGAGTTCTACTTACCAGAAGAAGTTGTTTTGGAGCAAGGAAGTGCAGTTGATCAGTTATACTTTGTCTGTCAGGGTGCAGTAGTGAGTTCAATCGTAGGAATAATTGCTTAATTATTCGAATCTTCCGTTATTCAGATGGGCACTCACTGTTAAACTCCCCCCTCCCCCCCCCCCCCCCCCCCCCCACACATACACACACACACCAACCCCGCCGCATGCACAGCCACCCATGACGGTATAGCACCCGTAGGTGCAACATCAGGTGATGGTTTGAGATTCACATATTTCCATCGAATTCACTGTAACACATCCCCATTTTACACACTAAATAGTAAAGCATAATATACAGTGACACCTTACCTAAAATTTGGTCAGTGGGTCCTGGATTCAACTATCTCTTAATCATCAAGTCAATTTCAATGCTTAATATGCATAGAAATATGTTAGTACAAGCGAAGTATGCATTGGTTCATCAGAGAGAGCACATAGTGTAGAAACATAAAATATGTGAACGTCAGAGCAAGAACTTACGGAGAATAGTAGTGGGGTATATCTAAGGGTATAGGAAATCCACACATATATGGTTACCCACCAAATTGCATGATCATATGTATCTTGAGAAATAAAGCGCAAAAAAGGATACCAGTTTTTATATATCACATGTATTTGGCACCACTATAAGAGCATCTTTGTATTTCAATATCTATCTATAAATACACTATGCTCCCTAATTTTTAAGGCCCCACAATCAATTGAGGTTTCCAATTTGGAATTGGGTCATCCGATTTTGACCGGGTCAACAATTTTTGAAGGAGCTTTCTCATTCATTCTTTAATTCACTATGCTCCTATAAATACACTATGCTCTCTAATACTATGCTCCCTTATTTTAAGGCCTCACAATGATTGAGGTCTTCAATTTGGAATTGGCTCATCCGATTCTGCCCGGGTCAACAATTTCTCAAGGAGCTCTCTCATTCAACTCTTTTAATTCACTATGCTCCTTAATTTTGGGGCTTTTCCATTCCTTTGAGGCATTCAAGATTTGGTTCATGATTTTCACTAGGTCAACAAGTTCTCAAATTAGTCGGCAACAACCGGCTTATAAAAGCATATCAACCCCGCACACCCTCGCACCACCTAGAAAAAAAAGAAGTGTCAACATGTGATATTGTAGCACAAATATAGTACATGCTAACACCGATGCAGAAAATTTTCTCATATAACTATGGGTTAATTAGCAGATAACACAAAATCACAGCATGAAAGGCCTGCCAAAACACCGCATCATAAATAACAAAAAAAACACACTCGATCATCTCCCACACCCGCCAAACCAAATACTACCTCGGTTCCAAAATATAAGGTGTATTTGTTTTTTGAAAAGACATATTTCTTTAACTTTGACCAAGTACAAAGTCAAAAATATCGACATCCACAATACACAATAAATAAAATTTGAAAATTCATTTCATGATGAATCTAATGATACCAATTTGATATTATGGATATTGATATATTTCTCTACAAATTTGGTCAAACTTAAAGAGGTTTGATTTGTCAAAAATCTAATGCACCTTATATTTTGAAACAAAGGGAGCAATTTTTTCGTGAAAATCCAACAACACCAACGGCACAGCAGAGTGTGCCCAAACCCTTCTAGTACTATTGATTTTTACTACAGTATCTTGTGTAACATTGTGTCATACTGGCTACGCCCTACAGCTACATTGATTTGGACTTTTTCTTTTTGTTGGTACATTTCTATTGCCAGAGAATGGTTTCCAAGTTAACGGGTGCAGGTGTACCCACTTGCCTGAAACGTGGTCTTATACTCTTGTTGTTCAGGAAGGAGTTGGCATTGGCAAAGATGGTCAAGAAGAGGCTAGTTTAATGTTTGAGCAAGGGAATTCTTTTGGAGAAATTGCTATTCTTTGCAACATTCCACAGCCCTACAATGTTCGTGTTTGTGAACTTTGCAGGCTCTTACGGTTGGATAAAGAGTCCTTCACATACATATTGGGGATTTATTTCGCTGATGGAAGAAAACTTTTGAGCAATCTTACTGAGGTAAAAAGTAGAAATAACCAACATGTCAGTAATTATTTTATTTAATTCCAGTATTCATGGATAGTGCATTTTTTCTTGATGATGTCTGACTGCAGAGCAATGAATACTGCCAACGAGTCAAACAAATAGGATCAGATATCACATTCCATATAGGGAAGCAAGAGGAAGAGCTGACCTTAAGAGTGAATACCGCCGCTTTCCATGGTGACCTTAATCAGCTGACAGACTTAATCCGAGCTGGAGCCGATCCAAAGAACACTGATTATGATGGGCGGTCTCCTTTGGTACGAATTACTACGGATTGGCTATCTGGTTATACCCTAAATAATAAAATATTGCATGCCAGATGTAACCATAACCATCATCATCGTCACAGCATCTTGCAGCTTCCAAAGGTTATGAAGATGTTGCGCAGTTCCTTATCCATGAGGGCGTTGATATTAACTGTACCGGTATGCTCACTCAGTGAAATGCATCCTTCCAGATTCTTGCATATACACTTGTATAGTTATGTGATAACACATTTTTATGCACTCGATCTTTGCTCAATAACAGATAAATTTGGGAACACACCCTTACTAGAGGCAGTGAAGCAGGGGCATGATAGAGTGGCCTCATTGCTCTTTACCAAAGGAGCCAAGCTGAACCTCGAGAATGCAGGTATCCATCTCTGCATGGCTGTATCAAAGAGAGAGACTGATTTCATTCGGGGGGCTCTAGCTTATGGTGCCGACCCAAACTCGAAAGACTACGACAACCGGCATCCTCTCCACATAGCTGCTGCAGAGGGCTTGTATATTATGGCGAAGTTGCTGGTAGACGCTGGCGCAAGTGTGCTTGTAACAGACAGGTACCACCAAACAATATTTCATCCTTTATCTATGCCATCAAGCTTCAAACCACCAAGAGTATAATACTTTTATTCAACGGGCTGATAACCTGCAAGGACATTGCCATGTATGCAGACGCGGTTCTACTCCGCTGGACGAAGGGCGCATGACCGGGAGTAAGCCTCTTATAATGCTGCTGGAACAGGCGAAAGCCGAGGAGCTCTCCAAGTTCCCCACACGAGGCGAAAAAGTGAGAGGCAAGTTGAGAAGCCTTGAAACCTCTGTGAAATCACCTGCACATTGTTCGTTTATGACAAAAAAAATCTTTTGCTGGCAGATAAAATACATCAACGACTGTGCTCCGTGTTCCCTTACCATCCGTGGAATACTGATGTCAAGCGAAAAGAGGGGGTGATGCTGTGGATTCCTCACACTATCAATGAACTCATCAGGTCAGCCCAGGAGAAGCTGGGTTTGTCCGGCTCATGCCTGCACTTGCTCTGTGAGGATGGTGCAGCGGTCCAGGAAGTGGACATGGTAATTGATGGGCAGAAGCTCTATCTGGTTGGAGACGAGGACATGTTGAGAGCGAGTAGAAGGCCAAGTGAAATAATAAGAAAATTGCAATTTTTCTGTCAGGTATTCATGAAGACTAGTAACCTGTTTTTCGCCGACTTTCTGCTATGCTGGTGTTGTGGTAATGTACATAGATACATAAGCAAGAAAACGACCAAACTGATTATCGACGTTGTACATATTATAGTTCAATGGAAATAAGATGCGGCACTGAAATGGAATGTGAACGAAGTTGTCCACAAATTGATTCCACTCTGAAGTTGAGCTAGTGTTTTGATCCCTCTTGGACCACGCTTTGCGGGAGAGGCTTGGAACAAGATCATTGCTATTGCCATGGATGCAAAGCACGGCACCGGCAGGCCGTGTAGCAAAGAGGAGGTCCATCAGTTACAATGGAGCGTCTGCTCAGACATCCCCGCAATTGTTGGTTTTGCTACAGTACACTGCACACATATGGTAACTGTCTTGGTTAGGCGCGAGTGCGCATCTGGTTGCGGGCATGTTCTTCAGGTTGCAGAGGTTGACTTGGTTGGATATGTTGTGCTATTGATAGTCTTGGGCCTAGGCACCCTTGTATTCGGCTCGTATGATGTTTCTTGAGTGCTAGTTGTGTGGTCTTTGCCAGTTTCCTTAATTAACCGTGCCTTGTATGATTTTTAGGTCCGATTTTCCTAGTTAACGCCTTTTAAGAATGGGCAGTGCTACAAATCATCCGGATGATATTTGCAAAACATCATCCGCCTCAGGAACCGTCCGATTAGATGCACGTGGCTGTTGGATCGTAGGCTTCGTAGCCCGTCTTCCTCCCTCTTCGCTAGACATCCACGAGGACCTCGGTCTCTCCTCCATCGCAACACCTTCACGGCCCAGGCGATGCTGCATCACAACACCGACGACCACGCCGGCGGCGCCCACGACCGTATGCAGCACCAACGGCTCCGGTGAAGCTCCAATGCAACTCTGACGAAGCTCCAACGCAGCACCGACGGCTCCGGTGACGCTCCAATGCAACTCTGGCGGAGCTCCAACGCAGCACCGACGGCTCCGGTCAAGCTCCAATGCAACTCCGGCGGAGCTCCAACGCAGCACCGACGGCTCCAATCAAGCTCCAATGCAACTCCGGCGGAGCTCCAACGGCTCCGGTGAAGCTCCAATGCAACGTATGACCGACACTCCAATTCAACGCAGCGCGCAGCGGCGACATCGGTGACTGATGCTGCACAGCGATTAGTAGCTCTACCGGCGACACCGAATCACCAACGAGGCTGCGTTGCAGCACCAGCAGCCGCCGACGAGCCCGCATCGCAACACTGGGGCGTGGACCTTGGGAAGCAGCGCTTGGAGCTTGGGCAGCAAGCCATGGCGGAGAGAGCTTGGATAACCGCCATGGCGGAGAGAGCTTGGGCAGCAGCCATGGCGAGAGGTGCGGGACAAAAAGAGGATCGAGCTCGATGGAAAGTTGAGTGGTGCTGCAACGAGGGCTGCGTTGCAGCACCGGCCTCCGGCGGCGAGCCCGCATCGTACACTGGCATGGGGTTTTGGGAAGCGGTTCTTGGAGCTTGGGCAGGGCCATGGCGGAGAGAGCTTGGCAGCAGGCCATGGCGAGAGGTGGGTGACGAAAAAGGGGATTGAGCTTGTTGAGGAGATAAGGATACGAGGAGATAAGGCTGAGCACGTGGCGGGCCCCATCGTGACGCGTGGCGTGCGCCGCGGGCGATTGACGCAAGTCATATTATCAGCCGGTTGAAAGCAATGATTTCCCTTTAAGAATATATGTTTTCCTGATTAACTGGACCAACTCTCCTCTTCTTAACGCATTGCGGGAGCCCACCGCCCTTTGACGAGGTAGAGAAAAAAACTGTCTAACCGAGGTGTCTTTGTTCAATCCAGTATAGCTTCCCCCTTCTTTGGTGGAGATGTTTCCCTTGGTTGGGGAGAGGTGGCATGCCGTAGGGAGACTTGTGCGGCGTGGAGAATGGGTAGGGGGATCTCCGGTCGAGTAGAGGCCGGCGGGGAAGAAGAGGTCTTTTTTTTTTTGAGCAAACGGGGAAGAAGAGGTCGATTCTCTCTGGAGATTGATTGGAAGGAAAGAGGTACTGGGCTTGATCCATTTTGGGCTGGATTGCATGAAAGCCTTTCGCCTTATCTAAATAGCCCAACAGTCCAGCCCATTCTGAGTAACCATCGCCGCCGGTCGACACCTAGTTCCTTTCCCTAAAAACTCCCCTCTCGTTAGGGTTTTTTCTCTCCTCTCGGCGACGGCGGCGCCCTCACCGTAGAGACTTGATCTCCCCATCCGTCTTCCCTCCGCCAGCGATCGTCGGGGCCCTGGGCCACGGCGGCTGCACGGGGTGGGCGACCCCTTGGGACAGTACCGCTCGCGGACCACAAAATCCAAGCAAGAGGATCATGGATACGAACGCATCTGGATCGGGTTCGGCCACTTCCGATCTTGAAGCGATGATGGAGGAACTTGGACTCAAGGAGGTTGATCTGCAGGATGTCGTGGTGGATGACAGTGAACTGCCGAAGGAGGCGACTCGCTGGATGGCGCTCGCTAGGGTTCACACCGACAAAACCTACAGCCAATATCGGTTCTACAGAAACATGAGGGTGGCTTGGGATCTGGCGCAAGAAGTGAAGATCAGACCGCTCGAGGAAAACTTGTACTCTCTGCAATTCTCCTGTCTTGGCGATTGGGAGAGGGTGATGGAGGATGGCCCATGGAATTTCAAGGGGAAAGCGGTAGTTCTGGCACACTATGATGGTTTTACGAAGCCGTCGTCGATTGAACTTAACAAGCTGGACATATGGATGCAGATCCATGACCTTCCGGATGGTTTCTTCTCCAAGATCAAGGCATTGTCAGCTACGGTGGGTGAGTTCATATATGCCGAGCCTAAGTCACAGGATTTTGAAGGCAACTTTGCACGTGTACGTGTGAGAATCGATGTCACCAAACCCCTGAAAAACGCAGTCTCGCTAGTGGTTAAGAAGAAGGACACTGTCGAGCGAGTCATCTTCAAAATAAAGTACGAAAGGTTGCCAGATTGGTGTGCTGTTTGTGGATACTTAGGCCACCGGTACAAGGAATGTGGCGACGGGGTTCACCCTCCAAAGTCGCTGGTTTTCAAGGATATAAAATCTAGTTGGTTCAGAGGCCCTGGCAGGGGACCAGGTGAAAATGCAGGATCAAGAGGCGGTCGTGGCAGAGGCCGTTCTGGCAGAGGAGGCGGCCGCTCATCTTCACAGCGTGATCCCTTCGGCAGCCAGGTTCAGGAGGATCACGAGCAGACGCAGAATGATGTTGCTATGGAGGAAGTAGAACGCAACAGGAAGAGGGGCGCTTTAGCTGACCCAAAATCCACACACCCACCCCCTTCAGCGCAACCAAATAAACCTCACCTCTTGCCGCCACCGGTGGTACCCCCAAGCCCTACATCGAAGCAGGAGCCGAAGAGAAACAAGACCAGCCCGTCTGCCACTGAAGCAACACCGGCAAAGAATGGGATCTCTAACAAGAACTCTGATGTGCGTTTGGCGGGCCCCCAAGGGGGGTCGCGCCTAGCGCAATGAGTCTTCTATGCTGGAACTGCCGCGGAATTGGCAAAGCCGCGACAGTTAGGGAGCTTCGCGATCTAGCGAGGCAGTTTTCCCCCTCTATACTTTGCATTCTTGAAACACAAATAGAGGGCTCGAGAGTTGAGAATATGGCAGAGGGTCTAGGTTATAATAAGAGTTTTGCTGTTAGTAGTTCTGGTAGAAGTGGCGGTCTTGGTATTTTCTGGAATGATGAAATAAAAGTGGAAGTTATTGGTTACTCAAGGTACCATATTGATGTTCTGGTTGATGAGATGGTGGATTTGCAGGTTAGAGTTACCTTCGTTTACGGAGAGGCTCAAGTACCGGAGAGGTACAAAACTTGGGACACCTTGAGAGGCATTGCTGAAACACAAAACAGGCCATGTGCGGTATTGGGAGACTTTAATGAGGTGTTACATATTCATGAACATGACGGTGTGGGAAACCGAAGCCAAGCTCAGATAGATGGATTCAGAGAAGCAATTGACACGTGTGGACTGTCAGACATAGGATACAACGGTACGAGCTGGACATTCGAAAAAAGGTCGCCGGGGGCACCTACACTCGGGTTAGGCTGGACAGATGCCTGGTCAATCCAGAATGGGCGATGACACTACCCTCATCAGCTTTAACCCATAAGAGTGCAGCTAGTTCAGATCACATCCCCATCCTGTTCACGCTACGTGAGCTGCATGCATGCGCAGTGGGTCCTAGGACTTTTAAATATGAAACGATGTGGGAGAGGGAGGAGTCCCTGTTCTCAACAGTACGCGATCGATGGAGCATGCAGCAGGGGGAGACTGTGGAATCGCTGCGCGCAAAACTAGGGGACCTGGCAGGTGATCTGTCGGCGTGGGACCGTAACCAATTCGGGTCAGTTCGGAAGGAGATTAGCCAATTAAAAACCCAGCTGGAGCTCCTGCGCGCTGTCCCATGGCGATCTGGCCCCAGTCGCAACGAGACAAAAGTGGTAGACAGGCTTGTGGAGCTCTTCCATCGTGAGGAGATGCTTTGGCGCCAAAGGGCACGGCTGGAGTGGCTAGTTCATGGAGACAAAAATACTTACTTTTTCCACCTGAGAGCTAGCCGATGGCGCCGCAAAAATCAGATCAAATCGCTACAGCGCGCAAACGGCCAAATTACTGAGGATAGGACAGAGATGGAATTGTTGACCACAGAGTTCTATAAAAATCTTTACACGTCTGAGGGAGTGCAGAATATGGACCTAGTTTTATCGACAGTGCCAACCAAGGTAACACCTGCGATGAATGAGCTTCTGAATGCACCTTATACTCAGGAAGAAGTCAAGCAGGCCTTGTTCCAGATGTTTCCAATAAAGGCTCCCGGCCCAGATGGATTTCCAGCGCATTTCTTTCAGCGTCATTGGGAGGTATGTGGGGATGATGTTACACGAGTGGTCCTTAAAATTGTTGAGGGGTCAGAATCTGCTGCATGCATAAATGACACGATTTTGGTTCTCATCCCCAAGGTAAAAAACCCCACACTCCTCACGCAGTTTAGGCCAATCAGTTTATGTAATGTGCTCTACAAAATTGCTTCCAAGGTGATCTCCAACAGACTCAAACAAATACTTCCAGACATTATTTCTGCAGAACAGTCAGCCTTTGTCCCTGGTAGATTAATCACTGATAATATCATAGCGGCGTATGAGTGTTTGCATTTTATGAAGAGGAACAAGGCAAAGAAACATCAGTCATGTGCTCTGAAACTGGATATGATGAAGGCCTATGACAGAGTCGAATGGGCTTATCTCCAGGCTATAATGCTCAAACTGGGGTTCACCAGGAGGTGGGTGGATACTGTCATGAGTATTGTGACCACAGTTAAATTTTCAGTCATGTTCAATGGGAAGAAACTTGATGAGTTTAGCCCATCACGAGGGATCCGACAAGGGGACCCGATATCTCCATACTTGTTCTTGTTAGCAGCAGAGGGCCTGTCGTGCCTGTTAAAATCACAAAGTGAGTCATCCAATTTAGGTGGGATCCAGGTGGCACCCTCGGCGCCACCAGTTAACCACCTCTTATTCGCTGATGACAGCCTGCTGTTCTTCAAGGCAAACGGTGTGGGTGCTACCGAGGTGAACCAACTGTTGGACATTTATAGTCAAGCAACAGGTCAGCGAATAAACTATGGTAAGTCATCTATATTTTTCAGCAAAGGAGTGCCTGATAGTGTTCGCAACAACATAAAAAGCATTCTGAATGTTCCCAATGAAACTTTGAATGAGAAATACTTGGGAATGCCGTCAGATGTAGGGGGCTCAAAAAATGGTGCCTTCAAATATTTGAAGGATAGACTGTGGAGCAAAATTCAAGGCTGGATAGAAAGGACCATGTCAACTGCTGGGAAGGAAGTGCTAGTCAAGGCAGTTGCGCAAGCAGTGCCAGTTTTTCCATGTCATGTTTTAAGCTACCAAGGGGCCTTTGTGAGCATCTAAATATGTTGATACGGAAATTCTGGTGGGGGAGCATGAACGGGCAACGCAAACCACATTGGGTCTCATGGAAAGCAATGACTCAACCAAAAAGTATGGGGGGCTTGGGATTCAAAGATTTTGAGCTGTTTAATCTGGCTATGTTGGCCAGACAAGTGTGGCGCCTGCTACAGGATCCTGAGACTTTGAGCGCTCGCATTTTGAAGGGTGTCTACTTCCCAAACACATCTATCCTGGATGCTACTCTTGGGAATCACCCAAGTCAGATATGGAGGGCCCTAATTGAGGGACGAGACACGTTGAAGCTTGGACTGATCAAGCGTATTGGCAATGGTGAGAGTACTAATATCTGGAACGAGAACTGGCTCCCTCGACCAGAGATGATGAGGCCATACGGCTGCATTGCAGGTAGTCCTCCGGTCACAGTTTCGGAATTGATAGATAACACCAGTGCCACATGGAATAAGCAATTGATAGAAGCTACGTTCATGGCCTTTGACGCTAAGGTTATAATGGGCATCCCGTTGTGCACCACTGCCATGCATGACTTCTGGAGCTGGGCACATGAGAGGACCGGCCAGTTCACAGTCCGGTCTGCGTATAATATGCTGGTTGCGACAAGGCAGCGGCGGGAAGCTTGGCTAGAAGGATCTGCGGGATCCTCAACAACACTTGTAGATGCGGGATCATGGAAGGCTCTCTGGAAGACGGAGGTACCATCGAAAGTCCGCATGTTATTATGGAGGCTCTCAAAACAGTCACTGCCTACGGAGGATGTCAGGGCACATCGCCATATGTCCACAACCAGTTCCTGCGGTCTCTGTGGAGCACCGGACTCTTGGCGTCATTCCCTCCTCTAGTGCACCGTCTCTAGATGCACATGGGCGTTAGTTGATGAGGAGTTGGGCTGCAACTTGGTGGCTACAACAGAAACAAGAGCAAAGAGCTGGCTATTTAGCCTGTTGGACTCCTTGCCGCACGAGAAGTTCACCCTGACGTCGGTAACATTATGGGTATTTGGACATCTAGAAGAAAGGCCATCCATGAGGCTATATTTCAAACTCCACATGAAATAAAGGCATTTATAACTCGTTTCATTTCTGATCTGGAGGCAGTTCGTGTTCCGAAGCAGCCGCGCCCAGTAATGGCGAACACAGGCACTTCGGTTCAGCGACCGAAAGCCCCTCCTGCAAACTATGCCAAGATACATGTGGATGCGGGTGTGAGAGCACAAAGGGGAGGTTCGGCGGTTGCCATATGCAGAGACAGTCAAGGAGTTTTTATGGGCAGCTCAGCCCTAGTAATCGGAGGAGTCTGGGATGCAGCTACTCTTGAAGCTATAGCATGCCGGAAGGCCGTTGCTTTGGCAGAGGATCTTAACATACATCACTTCGTTGTTGCTTCCGATTGCAAACAGGTGATTGACGACATTGCTAAAGGTAGCCAGGGGCCCTATGGAGTTATCATCAGAGAGATAAAATCGAGATCGCTGCCACTCATGTGTAATTTTACTTTTGAGAGACGTGAGGTTAATTTTGAAGCTCATAAGTTAGCTAAATTTGCTTTGTCTTTAGCTCAGGGGCGTCATGTGTGGCTTGGCCAGCCACATGACCAAGTTTGTATCCCACATTCTGTGGAGTTTGAGTAATAAAATGGCTTTTACCCTAAAAAAAAAAAACCTAGTTCCTTTCCCTTCTCCACGCCCGGGCGAGCTCACCGGCAGTCACCGCCCCGCCGCCTCCTCCCCCTCCGCCCGGGCGCTTCCGCCTCCAACAATGTCCACAGCCAGGCGTCTCGCAGCGGCGCTCCCTTGACTACGAGCACAGAACCGCCTCTCCTCCTCCGCCGCCTCCCCACCCGCTCCCACCCCTTCCGCCGCCTCCGTCCTCGACGACCTCCTCTCCGCGCCCACCCCTTCCGCCTCCGCCCTCTCCCTCCTCCGCGACACGCCCTCCCTCTCCGCCGAGCTCTACTCCACCCTCGCCGCGCCCTCCCACGCCCTCACACCCGCCTCATTCGCGCTCCTCCTCTCCCTCCCCTCATGCCACCGCCTCCCGCCCCCCTCGGCGCCCGTCCTCTCCGCCCTCTTATCCAAGCTCCTTGCGCGTCGTCCCTCCTCTCCCGTCCAAGCCGCTGGCTTCCTCTGTGCCTCCCTGGCCGCTGGCGCCCCGCCGCCAGACACTTCTGTTTTCAACAAGCTCTTAGCCCCGCTCGCTCGCGCCCGAGACCTCCCGAGAATGACCCAGCTCTTCTCCTCCATGCGGGACGCCGCTGTCAGACCTGACGCCGTCACCTACGGCATACTCGTCAATGGCCTCTGCAAATCTGGCCGCGTGGGGGACGCCCTCAGGATGCTCGATGGAATGTCTGGTTCAGACTCGGACGTGCGCCCGGATGTTGTCACGGTGAACACAGTCTTGAACGGGTTGTGCAAGAGTGGGAGGGTCAAAGAGTCTGTGCCATTTGTGGAGGAGCGGATGAGGAGTGTGCATGGACATGCACCCAACACATTTACTTACAACTGCTTGGCCGATGCATTTTGCCGTGTGGGAAATGTTGACATGGCGTGTGAGATGGTTGGGAGGATGGAGAGGGAGGGCCTGTCACCGGATGTCTTCACTCTGAACATGATTGTGGTCGCCTTGTGCCGGGTAGGGAGGGTTTGGGCTGCGCTTGAGTTCTTCAGGGAGAAAAGAACAATTTGGCCTGAAGCCAGGGGCAATGCGGTGACCTACAGCACTCTGGTTCAGGCTTTGCTCCGCACTAAAAATGTGGATGTGGCCATGGAGTTGTTCCATGAGATGACAGAAGAAGGGCAACCACCAAAGAAAACCATGTATTTCATCATGATGTTGGGATTGGCACAAGCAGGGCGTTTGCAGGATGCTTGCTCCATGGCGTCGTCGATGAAGAAGGCAGGCTTTCAGCTGGATGCAAAAGCATACAATATTTTGATTGGTGGGTTTTGTAGGGAGAACAGACTCTGTGAGGCTCATGAGTGGCTTGGGAAGATGAAGGAAGCTGGTCTCCGGCCAGATGTGTACACCTACACTACCTTGTTGTCTGGTTTGTGCAAAGCAGGAGATTTCTTGGCTGTGGATGAATTGATGGGGAAAATGATCGAGGATGGTTGCCGGCCTTCTGTGGTTACCTTTGGTACACTTATACATGGATATTGCAAAGCTGGTAAAATAGACGAGGCGTTGCAGATTTTCTGGTCTATGGATGAATCTGGTGTTCAGCCCAACACTGTGATACACAATATTCTGATCGACTTTCTCTGCAAGAGCAGAAATGCTAGTTTAGCAATTAAACTGTTTGATTGGATGAGCGAGAAGCATGTGCCCGCAGACGTAACAACCTTCAATGCATTGCTGAAGGGACTTCGCGATAAGAATATGCCCGAGAAGGCCTTTGAACTGATGGACAGGATGAGGGAAGAGAGGTGCACTCCTGATTCCGTGACCATTGAAGTTCTCCTGGAATGGCTGCCTGGCATTGGTGAAACAAACAGATTAAATAATTTTATGCAGCAAGTGGGGCGTACGGCACCGAAAAGGACAACTACATAAGAATATGCTTAGTCGACACCAAGAGCTTTGCTCAAAGGAGCGAGGTATGAGTTTTAGCTCATATTAATCAAGAACTGCAAAAGGTGTAACTTGTGATGGAAAGAGCCGAGCCGGCTAGAAAACCATCTTCTGAAGTCTAGCTGACCTAATATAACGGCTGCCCGTGTGTCAGAATTGTCTGCACCTTGCAATCATAAACAGCAAGCAGTATGTTCAGTTATAGCCCATACTGAATTCTGCAGGGTCTCATTCATCACATATGCGACATCTGCTCAAGTTTTTATGGGCTACTCAGGGCACTGTTGGTCGGGTACTCATCAGTTCCTTCTCAGTATCTGGTGCCACGCCTTCCCTTCCCTCCGGCACCCAGTTCAACTTCAAATCCAAGCTCCACCACCACCTTTTCGCTGCCACTGCCTGCGAAATCCGTGTCCACGCCGCCGCACTGCACATGGGGAAGTAGCTACCGTGGCGTGTGTCGTGTGGCTAGCTCATGCCGACGGTGAGGGGGCTGAGGTACAAGAGGAAGGCAGGAGAGGAGGATTAGAAGGAGTACGGGGTGGATGTGGTGCCCGACCTGTGGAAGTCGTCATGGAACAGCCACCTCGAGCTCATGGGCCGCTTCCCCCTGCTCTGCTGCCTCTGCTGTCGCCTAGCAGCCGATGGCGACGGCGAGGACGGGTTCTTCCACGACCACATCACCCACCCCGACAACAAGTACGCATCGCTGCCATACGGACACGTCCACCTTCCTGTTGCCTGTTCTGGAAGCTTGATCACCATCAATCGGATGCCTGGCTACTGTTATAGTATAAAATATTACAGATAAAAAAAAGAAATTATCGGGGGAATTTTAGTTTCTCGAACCTGTCGTTGATTTGTCTGCTCTTTGCTTGGGCAGCCACCACAAGTAGCTCTGCCTGGTTCACTGGATTGTGTTTGATGGTCACACAAATCTAATTGTACTCCACACACTATTCACTGTTGTCAGTTGTCGCAAGCAGTTTTAGCGGGGTTAATTTCTGAGTTACCTTTTTTAATAAAAAAAACCATGATACTTCTATTGATGGCTAACTGCAAAACGAAATATAATCTCCCGGCAAAAAATAATATTCAGAGAAATAGATGAAATAGATAATGATTTTACTTCTTCTACATCCTTTCCAAAAATAAGTGGCAAAAGGATGTGACATACTGACTGAGGCCTTGTTTATCGGAAGATGGAAGAGATAAGAAATTGAATTATGTTTTGAACCAAAGGTAGAAATCCTTTTCCGATTGTACACTCAAGTCCTATGCATATTACTACGTTTGACCATTTCATCGTTTTTGTCTTTTAAGAAACACCGAGTACAACAGAGATGTACATACACTGATACACATGCGTATTCACACAATATATATCCAAATTGGAGTACCATCAAGATTGAAGAAGCCAATGGTGCCTCATTGTCTACATGCACATCGCGGACCGCTGAAGCCTGAAGGAATAATCCACCTTACATTAATGGAGGGATATACATGGATAGGGATTTGCAGTTAGGAGACTATCTATTCTCATTTCAGGGAGATTGATCTTACCACGTGTTATGTTACATCAATGTACTTTGCCATCATCACCATGGCAACTGTTGGTAAGTTTTGGTCTCATGTTTCAACAAATAGTTTCGCTTCCCGTAAATACTTATTTTTTTTTAGAAACTTAGCCTGGTATTTTAAAATGATAGGATATTCTTTTTCCTCTGCAGGTTATGGTGACATTCATGGTGTAGGGAAATGATATTTATCATGATTTATGTTTCCTTTGATATGGTTTGTGGAGCTTACCTCGTTGGTAACATGACTGCAATTATTGTGAAAGGCTCGTCAACCGAGCGATTCAGGGACAAAATCAAAGAAGTTATTAGTTATATGAACAGAAACAAACTTGGAAAGGACAATGGGGAGCAGATCAAGGGACATTTGAGGTTGCAGTATGAAAGGAGTTGCACTGAAGCCTCTGTATTTGATCTCAGTTTCTATTCGTGCAAAGGTGATTATTTATATTTTGGATATCTTGCCATTCTTCCTAATACAGTTTGTGAACTGTCTTCTCTACATTGTCAACTTGCGATTCAAAAGTCTTGTGTCTTTTACATGACAATGACATACGATTCATGTTCTTGTCTATTGTGAGTCTTTGACTGATAATATATTGTGTTTTATTTGCATATTTCACAAACACTGCAAGTTCCATATATTGAAAGGAATCCATTGTTCAAAGGATGTTCAGCAGAATTCGTTCAACAGATTAGAGTCTTTGTTGGGACATACTATGCATGTTGAACTATTTATAAATATATGAACTTTCCAATAAATCATATTTGCTCCTTGCAGGTTATCAGGCTGCAAGAAGAGTTCTACTTACCAGAAGAAGTTATTTTCTCGCATGGAAGTGCAGTTGATCAGTTATACTTTGCTTGTCAGGGTGCACCGGTGAGTTCAATCCTAGGAATAATTGCTAAATTTCTGGAATCTGTCATTGTTCCGATGAGTTTAACATTAAGTGCCCTTCACTTATTATTAAATTCATTGTGGTGGCTCCACATTTGTAAGTTATAACTAAGGGCATGACTTCTCTAAATACTAGATGATAACCCTGCGCGTTGCTGCGGAAATTGGAGAAAAGATTTCTATGCAACATGAGCTATAATAAAACTGGATATTGGTGTGCATGAAAATGTCGAATATAAATACAATGATGATCCAAAAGAGAACTCGTATAAGCTCTGTTACATTATTATCAACTGCAGTCCGAAACTTTGCTTAAATTGCAGCACTAACATAGATACTGAATGCATTTCTGAATATTCTGAACTCTGAATCATTCTATCGTCTCATGATTCATAACCATGGAAGAACTGTTGTTGATGTTCCATGGCTTATTGCATTCATTTCAGAGCAACGTATGGATACATCTCAGATTTATGTGAGCTTCTGAAACAAACTTGAAATATTATTGGCACACGGAGATGGGTGACATATCATGAAAATAAAATTGTCACTCATGGAGGCGAATATGTAGGAGATCTCCGTGTGCTTTAACAGTTACAGAAAAATGGAAGCCGCAGAGATCAATTAACAGTCGCAGAAAAAACGAAAGCCGTAGAGATCGTGGAGGCGAATATGTAGGAGATCAGCGGGGAAGAGGAACAGATGATGGACCCAGGAAGGGTTTGTTTGTGGTATTATTTGCTGGGCCAGCAGATCTTTCCGTTTCTGTTGCAAGAAAGTAGCGAGGTTTAGTGAAGTTTGGAGAAGGTGAAGATGGAGAGGCTTCTGGGAGAAGACTGGAGGCAGTCTGCGGCACCGAGCCTACCATGGGAAATCCTTCGGGGGAGGAAAGAGGGATTGACTGGTGGAGAAGACATGGAGCAGCGGCGACACAATGGGAATTGTTCAGAGAAAAAAAACTCAGGTGGATAAAGAAGCAAGCTGTCCCATGGGAACCCTCTGGAAAAGAGGCGTGGGTGTGGAGAATTAATCAACACAGCGGTGCGAAGAAAAAGCGAACAATTATTTCCGTGGTGACGTGGGAACATTTTTTTTCTAAGGGCATGGCCCAGCTGCCACATCGGCTCGATCAGTACAGCTCGATTAAAAGGTGATGCCTGCAGAGGCTAACGAGCTCTTGCAGAGGAGTCCGACTCCTCACTGACAAAAGTGCTGGAACGATGGTGGCTGAGGCTGCATGGTAGTGTGATTTTCTTGCTTAGGGTTTATTTGCTTAGATGAACAGACGATGCACCCAGGAAGGATTGCTTATGGTAGTGTGATTTTCTTGTCTTTTAAGAAACACCTTAAATAAAGCATAATCTACAGTGTCGCCTTGCCTATAACTTGGTGAAATGAGTCCTAGGTTCAACTATTACTTAGTCATCAATTCAATTTCAATACTTGATAATATTTATAGAACTAAAGTTGTATAATCGAGGTATGGATTGGTTAATCACAGAGAGTACATAATGTAGAATCACGAATACATGAATCTCAGACCATGAACACACGTGAATAGTAGTGGGGTATATGGAGTTTAGGAAATCCACACATATATGATTACCAACAAAATTTCATGGTCATATGCATCTTGAGAAACAAAGTGCAAAAAAGGATACCTTCTTTATGTATCACATGTATTTGGCACCACCGTGTGTGCATCTTTGTATTTTTATTTACTATTGATTTTGACTAAAGTATTTCGCATACATAATGAAAACGCACTGCAGCTAAATTGTTTTAGAAGCCTGTTTGGGTACATTTCTAGTGCCACAAAATGGTTTCCAAGTTAATAGGTGAAGGTGTGCCCATTATTACCTCAAACATGGCCTTATGCTCTTCTTCTATTCAGGAAGGTGTTGGCATTGGCGAAGATGGTCAAGAAGAGGCTATTTTAATGTTGGAGCAAGGGAATTCTTTTTGAAAGTGCTATTATCTACAACATTCCACAGCCCTACACTGTTCGTATTTGTGAACTTTGCAGGCTCTTACGGTTGGATAAAGAGTCGTTCACACACATATTGGAGATTTACTTTGCTGATGGAAGAAAACTTTTGAGCAATCTTACCGAGGTAAGCAGTAGAAACAACCAACATGTCACTAATTATTTATCTAATGCTAGTATTGATGGATAGTACATTTTCTTCTTGATGTGCGATTTTGACTGCAGAGCAATGAATACGGCCAACGGGTCAAACAAATAGAATTAAATATCACATTCCATATAGGGAAGCAAGAGGAAGAGCTGAGCTAAGAGTGAAACCGTGCTTTCTACGCTGACCTTCATCAGCTGACAGGCTTAATCCGAGCTGGAGCCGATCCAAACTCGAAAAACTATATGACCACCGCAATCCTCTCCATATAGCCGCCATGGAGGGCTCATGGTAGATGCAGGCGCGAGCATATTTGCAACAGACAGGTACCACCAAAGAACATCATCCTTTATGTTTGTCATAAAGCTTGAAATCATTCAGTGTCTAGTACTTATACTGAAGGACATAGTTTGTAAGTTTGAAGACATGTTGCCATTTATGCATGGGGTACTACTCCGCTGGACGAAGGGTGCAAGTCCGGGGGTAAGCTGCTTATAATCACTGGTACCGTTACGTTCTATACAAACGGTTTTTACCCCCTTTCCGCGATGGAGTTTTAAATCGTCGCCCTGGCTGTGTGTGTGATAGGGGGTCCTTCACACACGACCTAGAAATCGTCGGCGATAGGCGAGCGGCTACTGACGATTTTCATAGAATAAACGTATGAGAAGTCGCGGCTTATCCCACACGTTAGGCCTCGACGTTACGTTTCCGATCTGAGATACATCCGAAACGATTAATATACTCGTGTGGAAAATGTGGATATCACAAACATTTAATCTACCGATGTGTTTGCGATAGGTATGTTATCACACACAGTTAAAAACTGTAAAATGTGTGCGGTGCCTCTACTATCGCCAACGTGTCCATTTCATAACTGTCACACGCGCTCCATATATGCACTGTCTTCTTTTTGTCCAATGTTACACACGCATACAGGTTTGAAACGTTTGCCGTATTACGAACACGCATATAAGATGGAACCGTGCGTGGTACTGCTGGAAATCCCACACGCATATGAGACGAAACTGTGTGTTTGTCCGTTGAGTATCGCAAACGTTTCCGTCAAAGAACCGTCTGTTCTTTATTTTTCCATTGCACACGCTGTTTTCTTTCTAACCGTGTGTACATTATTTTATTCCCTCCTATTTAATTTTATTTTTCCCTATAATTTATTATTCAAATTGAAAATTTTAAATTTTGAATAATGAAACGTGGAATTCAAATATTTCAAATTCTCAGCACAATGGTTCAACAACCAATCCATAAATAAAATTCTCAGTACAATATGTCCAGTAATTACAAGATTAGGCAGCAATTAACTATGATGAACCACAATATTTAGAGGCGGTAAAGGTGAATAGAGAAGTGTAAATCATTTTCGCTGCCGATGGTGTTGAAGAAGTGGAATGCCCATAATGTGCCCTCTTGCATGCCAAAAGCGCGCACAAATTTTGTCCAACCCCTTGTGACGATCGCCTGGCCATCCTTCATTGCTTTCAGGAAGACTTCTAGACCATTATCATGGTAGTATGAATTATACACTTTAACCTTAGTTGCCTCCACTTCGGTCATGTAGTTTGCAAGGTAATCATCAGTAAATTGCTTCGGAAACCACTGAAAAGAGAAAACTTTCAGATATTCATGTCTAATAGAGTAACTCATTGTGGGCAGGGAGGAAAGGTAACGGATTACTTATCATCCTAAAGTTCACTATTGTCTTGGCAAAGTATAAATAAAGAGTTTAATTCCCATCATCCGTCTCTTTCGCCTAACAATCTTTCTTAGTTTCCTCGCTTGACGCTTGTTCATGAATATCTCATTGCCCCATACGCAAAAGGGGTCGAAGTGTGGATCAGTACCACTGATATATGTACCTACAGGCAATCAGTAAATGATAGAAGCTAAACTGCAATTGCACAAATGATGTAAAATACTATAAGATATGGGATGCAGCTAACCTCGACGGCAAACAACAACATCACACATTGTGGCCCTGCGTAAGTACATGGAAAGGCATCTTACCTACAACAGGGTTAACATCCACCAAAAATAACAAATGGTAATAAAACGACAGCATCTCTAGTGATATCTTCATTGCGAAGAGTAACACGGTAGCAAAGGGACAGATTAAAAATGAATAGAATTGTTTACTACAACAGGCTTAACAGCAACCTAAGTCATGTATTGTAAGTTTGTAGCTGGTATCACTACTAGGGAAAACCCTAGCAGTAGCGCGGGGTTTTGTCATAGCAGTAGCGCGGGTGGGCGCGCTACTGCTATGGCGCTACAGCTAACTCTTAGCAGTAGCGTTGTTCCACCCGCGCTACTGCTAACAGAGTTTAGCAGTAGCGCGTTTAGGTGAACCTCGCTACTGCTAAAAGTTGCAGCGCGCCTGTTTACCACGCGCTACTGCTACACACATACCCCGCGCTACTGTTACTATTGTCTGTAATTTTTTTCTGCAGCGTTTTTACTCTGTTTTTTAATAGGTTTTATACAATAGCCTGTCATATCATACACACAATAGTCTCATCATATCATACACATGCAAATAGTCTCATCAAATCATGTCGTCATCATCCAACACAAATGATGTCTCTCATCATCATCGATCTCGAAATAGCGATACAAGTTATGATATGTCTCGAATACATGCAACTACATCGTCATCCCATACGCATGTTTCATCATCCATCTAAACGATGATATAGAAGAGAAGAGCTATCACTATGAGTAAGAGCGGAATTATGCAGTACATGAGGCGCCGGTTGTGATTCCTCTCTCGCGCTAGCGTGAACCTCAAGTAACTAGCTTCTGCTTCTTGTCTACTATCGAACCCTTTATGGCTGCCGCCCGAGAACCGTGACACTTGGGCCTGACACTCAGGCCACTCATCGTACACTCCCGGAACCCTCCCTATGTACACGGCATAGCACTTCTTCGCCATCAAGGACCTAAGTACCTGTTAGAGATGCATCTTCATCAAGCGAATTCAACAATAATATGCAACATAATATATTTGAGCAACACGAAAAGAAAGAGTTAGCTCATAGATGCAACATATAGTAAACATAATTAATCAACGCAGGTTCATCGTACCCAAACTAATTAACTAGATGTACGCAGGTCATCATACCCAAACTAACAAACTAGCGTTACGCAAGTTCAGCAGGACCGTTGACATCACAAAGTTTCATCGCTATAGAAACTACAAGTTCAACCGACACATCATCATCGGCATCGTCAATCACTGGAAGTTCCATCCATCCATATCCGGGAGGATGCACCCTAGCTTCGTGAACGGCGTCAGGTCCTGACGTTGCATGCCTATGCGAGTTCTGACGTCAGCTCGCGATATAGGGCCGTGGTGGAACATCCCCTTCTCTTCGACGACTTCTTTCATGATGATCGTTGCAATGTCCTTCTGGATGCGAAAGAAGTCATCTCTGAGTTTATAATCCGGTTCGTCTCCTAAGGATTCTGCCCATTTGCGGATATGTTCATCGTTTCTTGTTGTCATGCGAAGCTGTTGGTGATCCCTTCTGAACTCTATCATGAGATGGAGGAGGTAGAATCCATCGTTCTTACTTGTTGTCGGTTGATGGATGGAGCAGAAGGTAGTTTTATGCGAGAAACCCGGCTTGTTCTTCCTTTGTTTTCTGATCTCCATGTGGCCACCCCTCATGCTGAAGCCGTGGAGAGCATCATCCAGAATATCCATTATGTGGGTGTAGTCTTTCTTCTCGAAGTTTCTGGACGAGTCGAAATACACGGCGTGGGAGACTCGCGGGAAAAGGACGATAAGGACGGCACGCCCGTTGCTGCGGAAAATAAAGACACCTCAAATTAGTCTCCATATGAGCGAAGGAATGATTGAAACGTACGAAAGGGTTGTCCGGCAATGACTTACATTGGATGATAAGGCAGGAGAATCGTTTCCTTGTCCTTATTCGTTATCATGAAGTATTCGATGTAGTCCCTAGCAGCTTTACGTTCAAAGTCGCCGAGACTCAAGGACTCATGCATGTAGTATGGATCCGCCATCGAGATTTGCGAGATTTGTTCTCTCCTGATGACGAAGTTCATATGTAGCGCAAAAAGGCGGACGATCGTAAAATCGAGCCGCCTCGTGAGAAACATCTCAAAGATGTGATCAAACCGCAGGAAGAACACCTCCGCGGGCAGTGTGTCGACGTAGCACTTGGCCTGAGGCACATGAACCGCGTAAAGCGGATATCCTGGATCCTCCGAGGCGAGAAGGCTTTTCTCAGTCGACAGCACATGGTCGTGCAGTCTCCTGAGATCCCCTGATATGCCCTCTAGCGGTTTCAGCGGTAGGATCGGCTCGCCCGCGACATGGTACATCGCCGCACCTTTGACCGGTACACGGTCTGCAAAATCGGTCGGCTGGCTGCAGTGCCTCTCTTCGGCGGTCTCTTCCTCTCCTTTTTCTTGGGTTGACCGTCCAGACCCTTCCTTACCCCCGCCACCAGTGTCGTCGGGCTAAGCACTTTACAACCCTCGGCTAGATGACCCTGCATTGAGGCGGCATCTGGAGGCGTGTCCTATGAGGATTGCATGAAGAGAGACTTCTTGCAATCAACCCTAGGACGTTCCTGCCCGGGCACATCATCCATCTCCTCATCCGCATGCTCATAGCCCGAGTCATATGGCTGACTCATCATTTGTCCGTCGTCATAGGCGGCGCCGGTATTGAGGAACCGGAGAGGGTCCTCCTCCTCCATCTCATCATCCATTCCTTGTTCCACGGGGGCGAATACATCATCCACTATTGGATCCCCTTCCTCGCGTCGTCCGCCGCTCTCACCCGGCACGAGAGGCGCTGGTAATTGCGTAGGCGGGGTGGTGGTGTTCATACCTTGCTGATGTGTGGTCATTGGTGTGCTCTCGGCCGCCTCCAAACGAAGAAGATTCTTCGGCCACAGCAGCATCCAACCCTTGCATTCTCCAAGCCGCATCGGGGTCTCGTCCTCCTCTCCCCCGAGCCGTACTGGAGGAGTCAAATCCTCGTGGCCCGCTTTCACACTCGACAAGGTAACCCTGAAGGTGCCAACGGGGATCGGCAGGCTGTGGAACGTGAGTTCCAAGGGCTTCGTTATCACTGCCTTTCCCACGTCCACCTTCTGGCCGTTGATCATGTAGAGTACGGTGCACGGGGTTTTGTCGGCCTGCGAAGACATGCCTGCGGCGTAAGACATCCGAAAGGCAACGAAAAATGGAAGATTATATATATGTTGGTGCGACGTGTAATTACCGTGAGGGCGTCGAGGTCAGCCAAAGACGAAGGCCCGCCTAGCACGCCAGAGACAGAGGACGGGCTGCTATGAGCGGGTGCGGGACCTTGTGCGGTAGCGGCAGCAGGTGGTGGTGGTGTGATGTTCACCGAGTTGCTCCCGACGAAGCTGGGCATGGGAAAATCCTGTGCCGTCTTGTCTGGATTTTGCTTCGTCCAGTCGATAATTGCCAGAATCAAGTTAGTAGCGAAATCATTTCTGCAGGCAGCTACAGCTGCATTGACTGCCTGCTGGACCAACTCATTTTTGGTCGCTTCTGCGGCCTCAGCTGCTTTTTTCTCGGCCTCAACTGCATTTTTCTCGACCGCAAGCTTCGCCTTCTCGTCGATGTTCAACTGACTGAACTTCTTTTTCTGCTTTTTGGCCTCCGGGCCCTCGTTGTAGTAGTACTTCCACGTGGCGCCATCTCCGACGCCGTGCACACGTCCATATTGCGGCCGCTGGTCCAAAGGGAATCCCTTCAGTTGGTTCAAGGCCCGGTTGAGAGGGGTGTCCCACTTGGGCCTCATCGACGACTGAGACGACGAGTCGCTTTCGGTCGCAAGCCTGTGTTGCTCCTTCTGCAAAAGGAACGTGAACCGTTTATGTATGTTACTACAACGTGTAGTCGACTTGATCAGAAGCTAAATGTAAGGTGGTAAAAGAATAATTACCAGTAATCTAATCAATTTCCTCGTGATCGGGTCCGTGTACCAAACCTTCTTTTCCTTGTCCCACTTGTACCGGGCCCTGATGAAGTCACGCTCATGCGGGTCGGTGAACTCCGCGTAGGGGTCTGGGATCCCTGCGGCTTCACGTTCGCGTCCTCCTTATCCCATATGGGCCTCTTGCCAATGTAGCCATGGCTTCCGAGGCGTTGGTTCCCCGTGTTCCTTTGCTGAAGCCCCTTGTATTTCTCAGACTTAATCTTGGCTGCCTCGGTAGCGGAAGTGTCCTTGAACTTTTCGAACTCCTCTGCCGTAAGTGTCGGATTGTCCGCCAAAATCTTGGACAGGGGTTCGTTAGCATCAATCGCTCGTTTCACCCTCCCTTTCCAGGCGGCCAAATCGTTGCTGAACATGCCCATGGCGTGGTTATTGATATCTTTCATGGCAGCATCATCCCACGGGTTTTCTATGTGGTCATCCCGGCAGGGGAACTGGAATCTCTTGTGCTGCTTCGTTAGGTGCAAGTGCTCCATATGTGGTTTCTTCCTTAAGTCATTGTCGTTGATGCTCGCGGTTTCCCGTAGGATGCATCCGACTTGGTTGCCATAGCACTTGCGAGCTTCATCCGGCGCTATTGGCTCGAATTTGCCGGGGTGCATCTCTGTGACCAGGATTCTTCTGATGCCGAGTTTGTTAGGGCGTCATGTCCTCTGCTTCTTCTTTTCGTTACCGGTCTCGGCGCCTGTACCTTCGGCGCCGGTCTCGGCGCCGCCATCGGTGCCGGTGCCATCGGTGTCGATGTCGGCGGCAGTACCATCGTCCGCTATGACCAGGTCGCCCTGCAAACCTTCTGTTTGCTGACTAGACAAAAAGTCGAGGTAATCATGTTCACGGTCATATTGTATGTCGTCGGCAGCGTGGTCAGAAGCCCCGGTTTCGTCGTTGTTCGACATGTTTCCTACGATTAAGTCTGCTCGTTTAATTCTTAAACTATAATAAAATGAGTAATGACATAAAAAAAGCCTATGGTTTGCCGGAATGCCGTTAAATTCCCGTCCCAGCAAATCCCGGGCACTCGATATGCCTACTTTCTAGCACAAGTCATGCCGAAATTCACGGGAAATTTCGGCATGACCTTTGCTAAAAAGTGGACATATCGAGCGCCTGAAATTCGCCGGAACGGAAGTGAATCAACATTCCGGCAAAACATAGGCCACTCGGATCATTTCCCTGCAAACAATTAATATAGGCCACTCCTCTAAAAAAAAGATATGATCATGCATGCTCTCACTGGCCACCATCTTCTTTGAATTAACTGAATTTCAATAAATATATAGCACTCAAATTTCAAAAAATTAACTGAATTTAAATAAATGGCAGCAGCACTAGAATTTGATAACTAGTTGAATTTACATTCAACAGGAAAAAAATTCCTACTGTCTACTTGAAGGTAACCTAGAATTTGAGGGGGGCTGGGGGGGATAGGGGGAAACCCTAGAAAAATCCCCCAATCACTAATGAACCCTAGAAAAAAAATTCATACTACAATTCCTACCGTCTACTATTTCAAACCTAGCTATTTCATCAACACAGAATCATCACACATTAAGCATTTCACCTAGCTAGGGTTTCATCATCATCATCACCTAGGGTTTTACAAAATTCTAAAAATTCATTGACTGCAAATTAATTTAACTAAATTCATCTAGAACTAGTATCTCTGTAAAACCCTAGATTAATTTAACAAAATTCTGAAAATTCATTTATTGCAAATTAATTTAACTAATTTAACTAAATTCATCTAGAACTAAATTCATCTAGAACTAATTTCTAAACCCTAGCTAGAACCCTAACCTCCACCGAGGCAAAGAGAGAGAGAGGATGGATGGGGGCTTACAGAGGGGGTCGGGGGAGACGGCGGCACCGAGGAGGGTCAGAGGCGAGGCGGGGTCGGGGGAGACTGCGATGTCGAGAAGGCTGCAGGCGCGCGGCGACGTCGAGGAGGAGGGGGCAGGCGCGCGGCGACGTCGAGGAGGAGGCAGGCGCGGCGAGGTCGAGGAGGAGGAGGCAGGCGCGCAGTGACGTCGAGGAGGAGGCAGGCGCGGCGAGGACGGGCTCCGGCGACGGCGCGAGGAGGCTAGGGCGACGAGGGCTCCGGCGACGGCATGGAGGAGGGGAAGGGGATGGAATGGGGGGAGTTGGGGAAGAAAGGCCCGTGCGGTGCGGTTAACTCAAACATAGCAGTAGCGCGGGTGTGGACCCGCGCTATAGCTAACTTAGCTGTAGCGCGGTATACCCAAACCGGCGCTATAGCTAACTTAGCTATAGCGCGGGTCCACAAACGCGCTACTGCTATAGCTATCTTAGCAGTAGCGCCTCTTTGGTTAGCCCGCGCTACAGCTAAGTTAGCTATAGCGCGGGTCCAGACACGTGCTACTGCTATTCCTTTGATTTTTCTTTTCATTTTCTCCTTTTGCCTTTTCTTTTCATTTTATTTTTCTTATTTCCTTTCTCCTTTTTCTTTTTCTTTTCATTTCCTTTTCTAATCCTTTCATTTTCTTCTTTCCTTTCTCATTTTTCTATTTCTTTTCATTTTCTTTTCTTTTCTGAAAGACGACCGAGCCGGGAAGAAGGGGATCGGATACAATGTATATAACTCAGGCGACGATATATATTACACATCATTTGACTGATAACGATTAAGTGCGTACACAAAATAAATACATATATATATAAATGATGGTTTCTCAGCGTTGACGTTTTCGTTTCTGAGTGAGCTTCTTTCCCTTCTTGTTCGCTGTCGAATAATTGAGCCCCTCGTTGTGACTTTTCCTTTTCCATGGAGTACGATCTTTCTTGGGTAATGTAGTATTGAATCTTCTTTTGACGCATGCTTCATCGTCATCGTCATCTTCCCTCATCGGGTTGCCGTACTGGTCGTAGTCTTCCTCGTTGGCGACACCATCCATTTTGATGATGTTCCTTTTGCCTCTCCTCACGACAACACGGCTGGAATTGCTTGGGTCGGTTATGAAGAAGAATTGTGTCACGTGCTTAGCGTGTACCCATGGCTCATTTTTTGCGATGGCGTTCACGGTAGCGCTCTTGGCGTCGGGTATAGACATGGTAGTGAAATACCGGTTTTCTCTTTCGACGTTCTTAGCCCATCTGACACGGAACATCGTCGCATCGTGCAGTCCAGAGTAGTCAAGGTCCCAGATCTCTTCGACCCTTCCGTAGAATCTTTCAGTTGCGGCGTTGTCGCCGGTCATGCATTCCATCGTCACCCCTGAGTTCTGAAAATCACTGTTTATATCTTTGGCCTCCGTGTAGAACGTGTATCCGTTGATATCGTATGCCTGATAGGTCGCGAGGTTGGCCGCGGGGCCATGTGCTAAGGCGTATATGAGCAATCCGTCCGTAGATCCCTCTTCTGGGGGATTAGTAAGAACATGCTCTTTGAACCAAGGCAGGAAAGTGGAGTTGTGCTCTCTAATAACTTCGGCGTTCGTCTTGCATAGCCCCCGGTCACGGTACTTCTTTGCGATGGTTTCTTTGTGCAGTGTCGCGAAAGGATCTACCACGTCTAGGTGCTGTAGCACTACTAAGTTTGCTCTGTCAAAGTCATTGCGTCGACCCGAGTAGTCCACTTGTAGTTCCCTCCGGCCGTTGGTGTGACCTTCTCCTCCGAGCCTCCCAAGGTGCTTGTTAACGGGCAAACCAACAACAGGGTCTCCGCCATATAGATAATTCTCGCAGAAAGAGGTGCACTCTTGGGTCAGATAGCCCTGGATGATGCTTCCATCCGGACGGGACATGTTACGAACGAATCCTTTGATGACCCCATTCATCCTCTCGAACGGCATCATGTTGTGTAGGAATGTTGGCCCAGGGTCTATGATGTCGTCCACAATGTGGACACACAGATGCACCATGACGTCAAAGAACGTGGGCGGGAAGTACATCTCAAGCTCATTTAGTATCACAACGATCTCTTCCTGTAGCCTTCGGAGTTGCTTCACACTGATCGACTTTCGAGAGATAACGTCGAAAAAGTTGCAGAGACTAATAAGCGTGTCACGGACGTGCTTGTCCATTATCCCTCTAAGGGCAACAGGAAGTATCTGCGTCATCATCACATGACAGTCATGAGACTTCATCCCGCTGAACCTTTTCTTCTTGGTGTCTAGAAATCTGCTTATCTTCCCACAGTAACCGGAACTAACTTTGATTCCGGTAAGGCACTTGAAGAATTGATCGATCTCCTTCGGACTTAAGGTAAAGCAAGAAGGGGGGCAATAATTCTCTTCCTTCTTGTTGACTTTTTTGCCCTGGTCCCGCGCCTCCGTCTCCGTCTCCTTCGACTTTTTATGGGGTGGCATGTGGAGATCTGCCCTGATGTTCAAATCTTCCAAGTCTCTTCTTGCCTTCGGCCCATCCTTGGTCTTATCCGACATGTTCATCAGTGTTGCAAGCAAGCTCTCAAGGACATTCTTCGTGATATGCATTTGATCAAGGCAATGAGGCGTGTCGAGTTTGGGCCAGTACTCCAAGTCCCAGAAAACAGACCTCGTTTTCCATACCTTCAGCAGCGGCTCCGGCGCCTTTTTCATCTTTTCCGGCGTGGGGCACTGTTCCCAGTTTTTCAACAGCTCATCGATTTTGGCGCCGCTCCTCTTACGTGGAGGTCCTCGATGCTCAGCCTCACCATTGAATAGATCTCCACGGGTCGTCCTTCGCGAGCCATCTTCGATGCCCCATGTACACGATTTTCCCAGATCCGCCATCTTTCGTTAGCTGCTGAGACATTGTATCATCCATGCACCACGTGCATCCGCAATATCCGTGGCACACCTGGCCTGCGACATATCTGTAACCGAGATAGTTGTGCACCATCGTCATCAGTGCGGCTCTCATATAGAAATACTCGCCTTTGCTGGCATCCCATGTCTTGGCCGGTGTTTTCCATAACGTGTCTAACTCCTCTTGAAGTAGCCCCAGATATAGATTAATATTATTTCCCGGTTGTTTCGGCCCTTGAATCAGCATGCTCATGTGTATGTACTTTGACTTCATGCACAACCAGGGGGGAGGTTGTACATCCATACAAACACGGGCCATGTGCTATGGTTGGTGTTCTGGTTGCCAAACGGATTCATGCCATCGGTACTCGCGCCAAGCACGATGTTCCTTGCATCACCTGCGAAATATCGATATTCGGCGTTGAACGCTCTCCACTGGCTTGCATTCGCGAGGTGTCTCAGCTTCGGATCATCTCCATCGTCGGGCTTCACACTCTCCGTGTGCCAGCGCATCAGCTTTGCTTCCTTAGGATCTATGAAATAACGCTGTAGACGGGGAGTGATCGGTAGGTACCATACAACTTTCTGGGGAGATTTCTTTCTGGCCTTCTTGTATCGAGAAGCATTGCACACCGGACAGTTGGTTTTTTCTGCGTGCTCCTTCCGATAAATGATGCAATCGTTGATGCATGCATGGTATCTAATGTGCGGCAGATCAAGAGGGCACACGATCTTCTTGGCCTCATCGACACTAGTAGGACACAAGTTCCCCGCGGGAAGAACCTTCTTTAGATACTTGAGAAGCTCATCGAGGCTTCTGTCGGTCCATTTGTTTTTAGCCTTCGTCTTTAGAAGTTCGAGTGTGAAACTCAAGCGGGTCACCTCGGGATCGCAACCATCATACAATGGAGTCTTCGAGTCTACCTTCAGTTGCTCCAGCTTGGCCTCCTCTCTAGAAGTGGCTCTGTCGCTACTCGTCTTCTTGTGAAGCAGGTCTCGAACATGAGGGTCCCGCACGATTGAACTTAGTAGCGACGAAGGCTGCGGCGTGTCCGCGTCTTCTCTGGCGCCATTTCCGGCCTCTTCTCTACCGCCATTTCCGGCCTCTTCTCTGCTGCCACCATGTCCGGCCCCTTCTCTGCCGCCATGTCCGGCCTCTTCTCCGCCGCCATTATCGGTCATCTCTTTGTCTGGCCCCATGTCGTCATTGGCTGCCCCGTCGGCGTCCTCATCCTCATCATCTTCACTTATCCACTGAGTATAGCCATCCATGAAACCAGTCATGAGCAGGTGTGCCTTCAAACGACCATCCTTATAGGGGTCGAGCCAAACTCCTCCTTTGCATCTTCGGCATGGACATAAAATCTCTGTCCGGTTATTTTCATACATGTCTTGCACCGCCGACCGCAACCACCTTTCCACCATCGTTCCACTCACCATCATGATCGCCTGCGCGGTAATAATAAGCAAAATGATTATAAAAATGCATGCATGCATCAAAGTCATACAAAAATTTGGCATGACCTTCCCTAAAAATAGGACATATAGAGTTTGCCCGAAATTCGCCGAAACGGAAATAAATTGACATTTCGGCAAAACATAGGAAGCTCACGCACAATTAAATAGATAGATCTAGTTGGGGACGTAGAAAGGTCACTTCATTAAATGGGTAGATCTACATAGCTAGTTGGGGAAGGAGATGGCTCTAACTAGTGGAGGGGGTGGAAAAGTGAGGAAAAGAGAAAGGGGTTGCATTAATGGAGGTGTGGTGTAGTTAGGGGCATTAAAGAGAGAGAAAGAGAGGTAGGAGAAGAAAGAGAGTAATGGGGGAGAAGCAAGGTGAGGAAGAAGCAAAGTGAGGGAGAGAGGAGGGGGGAGGGCAAAGTGAAGGGAGAGAGGAAGGGGGAGGGGGGGGAGGGTTGAAAAGGTGGCTGCTGCGCCTTAGCAACAACGCAGGCCAGAAAACGGCGCTATTGCTAAAACATTAGCAGTAGCGTGGTCCTGAAGGCCGTGTACTGATAAGCGGGGTCCACCATATGGCACAGTACAATATTAGTTGCAGCGGTGGGTCTGCAACACGCGCTACTGCTAAAGTTTTAGCAGTAGCGCGCTTCAGGCGAGCCGCGCTGCTACTATACATAGCCTGGTGGCTAAGGGGGGGCTCACATAGCAGTAGCGCCTTTCGTCTGAGCCGCGCTACTGATAAGTGGATAGCAGTAGCGCCTGTGTAGTGCCCGCGCTACTGTAAATTAGCAGTACGCGTTCCACAAAGCCGCGCTACTGATAATCCTCCACCTATAATGTTTTCCCTAGTAGTGTATTGGTGAAATTGAGCTGGACAGTTCATACTTGAACATCACACAGTGTGCAGTACTGAAATAAACAAGGCACGTGTTAACTTTTTCGAGAAAGGGAATATATTAATATCGCGAAGATATCAATTACACCCGGCCTCTGTACCAACAAGATGTCCAAAGACATCAAAGGATACACACAACCAAAAAAGAAAATAAAAAAGAAGAAGAAAAAAAGCCCCACCACGATGATCAGTCACTAGCAACAACAACACTCTAACCACCACCAAAGACAACACCCGGCTTACAAAAGAGGTTCTCCAAAAGCAATGCCTCCAAGATGGAAACAATGCACCAGCATTGTCGTTACCCGATCGAAGATCTTGAGTTTTCACCCTGGAGAAAGTCCGAGTTCACCCAAAAACAATGTCTTCAACAAGGCCATTGCCAGGTATACTATAATAGCATGGAACAATCAAAAATTATAGATACGTCGGAGACGTATCACGGCCTGCCGGACACTCCTGCCTACTACGCACGAGACGCGTTGAGCTTTTGGTTCGACCTCCGTTTGCTGAAAGTTGTAATCTGCGAAGTGCCCACACCATCAGAAGACTACATGGATTACAAGCTCATTGCCTTGTTCGACAGGGGATTAGCCTATCTGGAATCCGGTCACCATACATGGTTATGGCTCATCATCAATCCTGTTTACCCTCCATTTCTGTCTGATGCTATAGTGCACGATGGCATCGTTTACGCGGTCGACGCACAGATTGGCTGCATATACTGGTGGAATCTATTGTTGTGTAATTGTTCTATCTCATCTCATCTTTACCTTATGAATACGACTGCCTGTTGATTGTTAGAAATTTAGAATAGATAGTATGACTATAACCACATCATTGCTATATGTTCCTCTCATTTCCTAGATTTTTATGACCACACATGTTATTGTTAGAGTTGATATGAGAACAATTGGCATCTAATGATTGTTAGAATAGATATTATGAGTAAAACCTCATGATTGCTATATGTTACTCTCATTTCCAAGATTTTTATAACCACGCATGTTATTGTTAGAGTTGATATGAGAACAGTTGGCATCTACACTGCTATGGTAGAATATGAGTAGGCCCTGGCATAGTTGTTTTCCTCTCATTTTTACATGATGTTTGAACCATGACATATTGCTAGAATATGAAAGCCATTGGCTTTTTTTTAAACTGGGGTATGATTATGACCACGACATTGCAATTCTCTGGCTATGATCTGTGTCACTGTTATAATAATCTTAATTCCACACATACTCTGAACATGATTGTATATTTTTGTCCTTTTGGTCTCCAATTTGATTTGTTACAGCAGACGCAAATGCGCTGGCCTTTATAATTCCAGGACCTGGAAATATACAAGTTAATGGGTGGTGGTTTATCGCTCGTTCAACTGACGGTGGGCATTTGATGCTCAGTTGCACATACCAAAGTGACCAAAACATTTCATCAAACCACATGCAGTACAATGCGTGGGGCGTTCGCGACTGTGATGGCTATGGCTACTTCGTGTTCGAGAAAGATCCCAGCTCTGTTGGGCCAGGCGTATTCAACTGGAGGCAGGTTTACAGCCTCGGGAACCACTCCCTGTTCCTCGGGCTCAATTATCCGATCATCCAACCAATCATCGATCATATCACCGGCGATGATTACCGTGCTATGCAACTTCCATTCACCAGGGGGAACTATGTTTACACATCGTACCATGGGTTTCATGAATCACCATATCCAGAGATTCGTCGACACAGCTTGTTGCCAGATGATCTCCAGTGTGTGAAAGGCATCAAGCTTCCAAGCGATGAATGGCTTTTGCAAACCCGACATGCGGCGATGTGATTCATGCCAATAGCAAATATGCACAACTTGATTCGTAGTGATATCTAGACTGACCCATGTATCCTGCTGCTGTAGCATGACCCTCTTTTGTTGGATATTATGTACTGTAGTTAGTTTGAAGGATAGATACCTTTTTGGGATCAAGTGCATCCTAACTCACCTATGTAGCATGTACTGATAATGATGATGGAGATGTTGTGCAGAAGCCATATATATCAATTAGGCTTCAAGTGCGTACTTGTTGGTGAAAGTGTTGTCCAATGGAAATTATATTTTGTATTACTCATGGTAGCCTACAAAGTCTGTCGCACAGCCTTGTAACTTTGTAGGCACCTGTTTTTAAGCTTCTTCTAAACACTCTTGCATAATGCCCTTAAAACTAAGCCTTTAGCAATGCTCCTCTAATATTATTTAAAGCAATATGGAAGCAACCTAGAGATTGGATGAATGTACTCCATTTCTAAATTTGTAGTACTAGTAGTCCTCTATACCGTATATTGCGCTACTCGTACTAGTAAGTAGTACTTGTACGACTAGTAGTACTACGACTAGTAGTACTAGTATACGTCGGTCGAATTATTCATCATGTCCTCACATTGAATTGACGTTACAACACGCTGCGCGTGAGGTGACACAAGAGTCCCGGCGGCGTGTTCGGTTCACCAAAGTGAGCCTCACCCCTCTAGTAGTACAACAGCACTCTCCCATTCTCTACAAAATCACTCTCCCATTCTCTCCCGGTCTTCCCACCTCCCAGCCGCCGCCTTCTTCCGATCCAGTTGGTACGATGAGCGATGAGCTGCTAGAGTTGCTATAATTCATTGCAAGTAGTCAAAAGGAAGATGCTAAAAAAAATGATCTCAACAAGGATGCTCTTCAAGCTAGCCGCATGAAGGAAGGAACCAGTGAGGCCGCTCCTGTGAGTATTCGTCCCGTCGCCCTGTATGATGATTTCGATCTTTATGGGGGTTTTCAAGTCTTTAGAGTATGCATGTAGTAATGAAGCCGAGACCCCAGTTTGTTCGGGTGTCGTGGACTTTAGATTTGGAGTAGCACTTATCTGTCGAAATCTTTCATCATTTACTTAAACAGTTGATTGATCATACATTGAGTACCATTTAACTGGAATTAACCACAGCAAGTCCAAGAAGGATTGGCCGGTGCTGCCGGCTGGTGTCAAGTTTGATCCCACGGATCAGGAGCTGATCGAGCACCTTGAGGCCAAAGTGAGTGCTGACAGCGCGAGATCTCACCCTCTCATCGATTTGTTCATACTGACCATCGACAGCGAGCACGGCATATGCTACACTGATACGTCTCCAACGTATCTATAATTTTTGATTGTTCCATGCTGTTATAATATCAATCTTGGATGTTTTTACAATCATTTACAGCAATTATCTATCATTTTTGGAGACTAACCTATTAACCTAGTGCCCAGTGCCAGTTGCTGTTTTCTGCCCTGTTTTTGTTTTACAGAAAATCAATACCAAACGAAGTCCAAATGCAACCAAACTTTTTGGAGATTTTTTCTTGGACCAGAAGAATACTAGAAGCTTCGGGAGGAGGTCAGAAGCCCTCTGTGGGGCCCACGAGCCACCAGGGCGTGCCCCAGGGGGGGTGGCGCGCCCTGGTGCCTCGTGGGGCCCACAGAGCTCCGTTTGACCTAATTCCATGACTATAAATTCCAGAAAAATCAGAAACCCTGAGGAGAGTCCACGAAATACTTTTTACGCCGCCGCAAGCTTCTGTACAGAGAGATCCCATCTGGGGTCCTTCTCCGGTAATCTGCCGGAGGGGGAATCGATCACGAAGGGGCTCTACATTAACCTTGCTGCCTCTCCGATGATGCGTGAGTAGTTTACCACAGACCTTCGGGTCCATAGGCAGTAGCTAGATGGCTTCTTCTCTCTTTTTGATCTTCAATACAATGTTCTCCTTGATGTTCTTGGAGATCTATCCGATGTAATCTCTTTTTGCGGTGTGTTTGTTGGGATCCGATGAATTGTGAGTTTATGATCAGATTATCCATGAAATTATTTGAGTCTTTGTTGCACTCTTTTATGCATGATTATTATAGCCTCGTATTTCTTCTCCGATCTATTGATTTGGTTTGGCCAACTAAATTGATTTATCTTGCCATGGGAAGAGGTGCTTTGTAGTGGGTTCGATCTTGTGGTGCTCAATCCTAGTGACAGAAAGGGACATGACACGTATGTATCATTGCTACTAAGGGTAACAAGATGGGATCTATTCATTGGGTTTATTAATTCATGAGTTTGTCTTGTCTACATCATGTCATCGTTCTTAAGGCATTACTCCGTTCTTATGGACTTAATACACTAGATGCATGCTGGATAGCGGTCGATGTGTGGAGTAATAGTAGTAGATGCAGGCAGGAGTCGGTCTACTAATCTTGGACATGATGCCTATATACATGATCATTGCCTTGGATATCGTCATGATTATTTGCTTTTCTATTAATTGCCCAACAGTAATTTGTCTACCCACCGTATGCTATTTTCTCGAGAGAAGCCTCTAGTGAAATCTATGGCCCCAGGGTCTATCAAAATCATATTACTAAAACCCTAAAAATATTGCTTCCATCTTTCTTTATTTATTTTATTTTGTATTTTTATTTCAATCTATAAATCTATCAAATACAATTTAATCTTGCAATCTTACCGCCAAGGGATTGACAACCCCTTGTTTGCGTTGGGTGCAAGGATTTGTTGTTTGTGTGCAGGTACTGCTTACTAGGTGTTGTGTGATTCTCCTACTGGTTCGATAACCTTGGTTTCATAATCGAGGGAAATACTTATCTCTACTGTGCTGCATCATCCCTTCCTCTTCGGGGAAATACCAACGCAAGCTACAAGTAGCATACACCCATCCTGAGAAACTTCCAGGTGAGACACCGATCGGCCGTGTACTTGCACAAAATATATTCCTTTGTTTATACCTCTATTTTTCTTTTTAGACGCAGACTTAGTGAAGCAATTTACAATTTGACAGTAAATAAAAAGTGAAGCAAGTGACTGCAACATGCCAAAGATGTTATAAAATGCAAAAGAATTCACATCCAACATAAGTACAAAAATCACACCATGATTGTAAGCATGAGCAGAAGGAAAATTAGATCGAGTGCTAAGCTTACTGATAACGTAAGATCCTATTCCTCGGCCAAAGACCGCCAGCCCGTAGGAAAAGGAGAACGGCGAGGGAACCGAGGAGAACGGCGGGGAAGCGACGTCGCGACAATTGCTTTCCTCATCTTGCTGTTGCTCGACGAAGACTCCACCGGCTCTAGGATCCATGGCACCTTTACAAACGGCACCATGTAGTTGCTCGATTCTTCATCGTCGGGATGCTCGATCTTGGATCGATAGTGCCACCATCTCCGCCTCACGATCGCCTTCGGCGAATCGGTCTGCTCCATGGCCCAGAGGAGCAGCTCTATGTGCAACCGCGCGACTCCCCCCGGGTGGATCTCCTTCCTCTCGCTCGGTTTCAGATATTTGCGCATCAACTGCACTGTCGCCGCTAACTGCCGCTTGTTGTCAAACCAAGAACCAATCTCCGTCAGCCTGGCTAACTTTACGTCGTCGCCGCCGGCGATCTGCAGGTAGTCCTTGTCCTCCATCGATCTACTTGGCGGCGGTGTTGCAATGGAAGAGGAGCGGCGACCAACGGTTTTGGATTGGATGGAAGACGAGAGGAGCGGTGGTGGATTTGGAATGCAAGAGGAGAGGAGCGGCGGTGGTGTTGCAATGAAGAGCAGCGCCGGGCGGCGGTTTTGGATTGGACGAGAGCGGCGGCGCGCTGTGAGTGGATTACTCTAATGACGAATTTTCCCCTCAAATTAAGAAGCGACCCCACTAATCTTGAGTACTGATGACCCCACGTTACGTAGTACTTTTGAGTACTTTCTTGCCAGTACTAGTACTACCTATTTATCTACCGTTGGATTGAGACGAACAGACGGCTTATAAAAATGCCAACTACCCTAAAACTTGTATTCGCCAATACTGCAGGTAGCACACTGAGTGGCCTAAACAGGCATTTCTTCCAGCGCAACTCCAGGGCGTTCAAAAGGGGCATGTGGACGCGTCGCAAGATACATTCGGAGTGCGGCATGCACGCGATGTGGCACAAGACCGGTAATACCATGCCGGTGATGGTCAACGGCCGGCAGACGGGCAGCAAAAAGGTTCTGGTGCTGCACACCGACAAGAACTTCGACTAGCAGAGGACCAACTGGGTGATGCACCAGTACCACCTCGGGGACCTGGAGCAAGAGAAGGAGCGGGAGCTGGTCGTCTGCAAGATTTTCTACCAGACGAACACGAGGGCCAGGACTAAAAAGATTATAAGTTAGTTTGGTATTGGTACTTGTTCTACTTGGTCGTCTGCAAGTTGGTATTGTTGTTAAGGATCTTTTGGTATGAACTTGGCATTTGTTTCCAACCATCATGTCAAGGGTCGACGTGGATATAAAGCTGAATCATTTGTTGCGAAACGAATTTTCAGGCACCTGATTTGTTTTTGATGGGTAGCATAAGCACATGCCGTTCGAATTCCCAGTTCTCCAAAATTTTAACATCTTCGAGTACGCAGGGGATCCTTCAGGTTTCACAGGCTGATAGTTGGACGTGGCACGCCAAGCCCAGCTGCAAATTGTTAAAAGAGAGGAGCGATGGATTTGGGCCTTCAAGAACAGTTAAGTGTCGGGACCTCGATCGCATGAAGCGCCTCCCATGGACTCAAAAAAGGCCTAGTCGGTTATTATTTAGTTGAAATATGTAAAATGTTCCATAATAAAAAGAAATATGTAAAATGCAATGAATTTGGCCCGGTTTCAATGAAAATCATCCGATTTGCATGAAATTCGTCCGTGGAACCACAAGAGGGCTGTCCATACAGAGCCTAACCATACGGAACCAGCAGGTCCATGGCCGTACGCAAGCAAGTGCATGCACTTATTATCATGATGGAAAAATAATGCTGACGTCTGAGACGGTGAAACCCATGAAATTTTCAACGTAGTCAATAAACGAGAGAATTCTACAAGTACAGACTGACAACTGGGATCCAGCAGGTATATTGTTTTTTGAGGTCGAGCAACTATAAACTGGGCTGTAGACTGCCTAGGCTAGGTTTTGTTTTTAACAGGCCCAGCCCATGACGACAATGGGATACAAAGATCCAGCAGGAATCAACTGGCCTCTGGGCCGCCAGCCTTAGTTATATTTTCTCTTAGAACATCCGCAGGCCAGTTTTTTTACTGAAGAAAACGCACAGCCCAGTTCTATTTTCCTCTAAAAACGCCATGTCCTACTTCCATTTTATGATCTCTACCTATAGTTTTATTAGTTCATATACATATATTATTATATTGAAAATACGTAAAGTTCCCTTTTCTCCTTTACTTCCTTATTTTTTGTTGTTGTTTTCCCTCCCAGCAATGATTTTTTTACCACTGGTTTTCCCTAAAACCAACTCAATTGTCCCACGTCTTATTAGCTTACGAAAATAAAACAATATTTTATTCGGCAAATCAATAAGTTCTTACAAAATAAATGTTTATCATTATAAGTTGGCAGGTTAATCATGATGATTACGTTCAAAAATCATTACAAAACGTGTTAAGATTTTACGGACCAAGTTAATCATAGACGTGCAATGAGTCTCAATGTACTAGAATATTTATGCTCCCATCGCAACTCACGCACAAATTATCTACCTTCATAATAAAATGCCCAGACCAGGTTTATTTTAACATTACTCGGTCTAGCCGTGCTGGGCTACAAATCATTTTTTTTTTTGCAAATTGCTGGGCTGCAAATCTTTCAAGACAAGGATGGATTCATTTGGCTTGCCCAGAAAATGGGCTCTAATAAGTAATATGAAATGGGCTGTAATAAGTATTAACAAATGGGCTATAAATATTAAAAGAATAGTAAACTGGCAATTACCCCTTAAAAAAGCAATCTGGCAATTATTTTCACATTTTGGTTTTTTCTCCGGATTTTTAGATTTTAAATATCATTAGATTTTAAGCTAATTGTTTTCTAATTTGTTTGTTTCTGACTCGAAATTTCTGGATTAAAATAGTTCGGACTCCACCGAAATATGCAAAATTAGGTTGAACTTTTTGACTGCGGTCCTGGGCAGAAAATGGGCTGTAATAAATTCTTAAGAATTAGCAAATGAGCTGTAAATTATTAAAAAAATAGCAAATGGGCTGTATGTTGTCTGCCACAGATTTCGAGGCTGACTTGTGGGCCTACTAAGTTGATGCGTACACAAGGTTTCTCAAAAAAAGACACTTAGTCAACAATCGACTCTACCAGCGTGAGACCGTTAGATGTCAATCCAACGGTAGTCGTGCTTCTTCAATCTTTGATCTTCCTGCTCCAGCCGCCCAAACCAGCGCCAGCGGGACCGCCTGCTCCCGCCTCCCGTGGCCGGCTGTGCTGCCGCGCAGGCCTCACTACCCCAGCCTACTCGCATCGCTGGCCTGGCCATCCCTCTACTCACCCACACCTCCTGTTATTCTCCGGTGATGGCAGCCTCACACTGCAGCCAAACCAGTAAACCCTCGTACTCCCCTCCGTGTGGGAAAGAACTGCCGAGTCTTCCTCGGCTCCGGTCGTTCCCTTCCTAGGCCTCGCCGCCGTCCACTTCCTTGGTGCTCTCGGCGCGGCGTGGTCAACGAGGTCAACGAACGACATTCATCGGAAGAGGACTGTACGTGGAGAGGCTGACAGCTGGGTCCACAGCCGCACGCAAGGAAGTGCCTCCTTATTATGCGCAAAATATTGATTCCTCCACCTGACAGCGGGGACCCACCGGAAGGGCCTCTGCATTTTGTGAAAAAAATGTCCCCCCCGCTGACAGCTGGGACCCACCAGATATATCTTCGCACGCAAGGAAGTGCCTCCTTATTACACGGAAAAGAAATGCTTCCTTTCCCTGACAGCTGGGACCCACTAGCTACATCTTCGCACGGAAGGAAGTACCTCCTTACCCCCTGACAGCTGGGACCCTCCAGGTCGAAGCGTACGTAGCGTTATCTGTCTGGTCGCGAACATGTACGTATATAGCAGTCGATTGGTCTCTCTGCAGCGATGAACGGTGGCCGAGTAAGGAGCGGCACGTGTCGAAGTAGAGCCGCCGACGTAGCATGTCACGTAGTCCCGTCTATATCATGTACACGTACGTACAGGCACGCTGCAAGAAAGTAAATACGGCTATGTATGTACATACGGGCGGGGTCTCGAATGCATACAGCGATGGCGTCCTATTCATCGGCAGCCAACCGGCTGGGTCGGAACGGAGGAAACAACGTTGTGTTCATCGGGAGGCAACCGACTAGGTTGGAATGCGTCCTGTTCAACGGGAGCCAACCGGCTTGGATGGAACATCCGAAATGCGGTCTGGCGTACCGCAGAACGGAGGAAACGGCCTTATGTTCGACTGCCTACGGTCGAAACGGGATCCTGTTCATCGGGAGGGTTCTGCCGTACCGCAAAATGGAGGAAACAGACTTCTGTTCGAGCGCCTACGGTCGAAACGAGGTCCTGTTGATCGGGAGGGGTCTGGCGTACCGCAAAACAGAGGAAACAGACTTCTGTTCGAGCGCCTACGGTCGAAACGGGGTCCTGTTCATCCGGAGGGGTGTGGCGTACCGCAAAACGGGACTCCATGGGCTACTGTTCATCCACCATCTACTGCCTCGCTCCAGCCTCTACGGGCTACTGTTCATCCACCGTCGACTTCCTCCAGCCTCCACCGGCTATTATTCATCCAGCCTCCACGGGGTCCTGTTCATCCACCACCAACCGGCTGGGGTGTGGCGGCCTCCTCGGGGTCCTGTTCATCCAGCGGCAACCGCCTACTACCACGGGGTCCTGTTCATCCAACCCCCACCGGCTGGGGTGGGGCATAGGTACGAGCGGGCGGCAGCAACGGGAACTATTCATCCATAGCCAACTGATACGTCTCCAACGTATCTATAATTTTTGATTGTTCCATGCTTTTATATTATCAATCTTGGATGTTTTATATACATTTACAAGCAATTATATATCATTTTTTGGGACTAACCTATTAACTTAGTGCCTAGTGACAGTTGCTGTTTTTTGCCTGTTTTTGGTTTTCCAGAATATCAGTACCAAACGAAGTCCAAATGCCATGAAACTTTTTGGAGATTTTTTTCTGGACATAAGAGACACTAGAAGGTTCGGGAGGAAGCCACAAGCCAGAGGAGGTGGCCACGAGCCACCAGGGCGCGCCTGGGGGGGACAGGCGCACCCTGGTGCCTCGTGGGCCCACCTCTGCCCCTTTTGACCTAATTCTACCACTATAAATTCTCAAAAATCAGGAAACCAACAGAGGAGTCCATGAAATACCTTTTCCGCCGCCGCAAGCTTCTGTTCTCGAGAGATCCCATCTGGGGGCCTTTTCCGACACTCCGCCGGAGGGGGAATCGATCACGGAGGGGCTCTACATCAACCTTGCTGCCCTTCCGATGATGCGTGAGTAGTTTACCACAGACCTTCGGGTCCATAGTTAGTAGCTAGATGGCTTCTTCTCTCTTTTTGATCTTCAATACAATGTTCTCCTCGATGTTCTTGGAGTTCTATCTGATGTAATCACTTTTTGCGGTGTGTTTGTTGGGATCCGATAAATTGTGAGTTTATGATCAGATTATCCATGAATATTATTTGAGTCTTTTCTGAACTCTTTTATGCATGATTATTATAGCTTCGTATTTCTCTCCGATCTATTGATTTGGTTTGGCCAACTAGATTAATTTATCTTGCAATGGGAGAGGTGCTTTGTAATGGGTTCGATCTTGCGGTGCTCAATCCCAGTAACAGTAGGGGACATGACACGTATGTATCGTTGTTATTAAGGGTAAAAAGATGGGGTTTATTCATGCGTGAGTTTACTTTGTCTACATCATGTCATCTTGCTTAAGGCGTTACTCCGTTCTTTATGAACTTAATACTCTAGATGCATGCTGGATAGCAGTCGATGGGTGGAGTAATAGTAGTAGATGCAGGCAGGAGTCGGTCTACTTGTCTCGGATGTGATGCCTATATACATGATCATTGCCTTGGATATTGTCATGATTATTTGCTTTTCTATCAATTGCCCAACAGTAATTTGTTTACCCACCGTATGCTATTTTCAAGAGAGAAGCCTCTAGTGAAAACTATGGCCCCCGGGTCTACTCCTATCATATATTAAAAATCCTAAAAATACCTTGCTGCACTTTTTATTTATTTATTTTATTTTGTATTTTTGTTTGATCTATCTATCTATCACCATACAATTTAATCTTGCAATTAACCGCCAAGGGATTGACAACCCCTTGTTTGCGTTGGGTGCAAGGATTTGTTGTTTGTGTCCAGGTACTGCTAACGAGGTGTTGCGTGATTCTCCTATTGGATTGATAACCTTGGTTTCATAACTGAGGGAAATACTTATCTCTACTGTACTGCATCATCCCTTCCTCTTCGGGGAAAAAAACCAACGCAGATCACAAGTAGCAGGAAGAATTTCTGGCGCCGTTGCCGGGGAGACATCATCAACATCTATCAAGTACCTTCGCATAAACTTTCATCTCCTTGTATTTATTTTATTTGCCTCTCTTTTTCATCTCCCCCACTTCTAAATTTTTTTACAAAAATATAAAAATATTTTCTGTTTGCCTTTTTCTTGTTTGCTTGTTTGCTAGCTTGTTATCTTGATTGCGTAGTCACGATGTCTCAAGAAAATACAAAACTATGTGATTTTTCCAATACTAATAATAATGATTTTATTAGTACTCCAATTGCTCCTCCCGCCGCTAGTGCGGAGACTTGTGATATTAATGCCGCTTTGCTTAATCTTGTTATGAAAGAACAATTTTCTGGTAGTCCTAATTAAGATGCTGCATCCCATCTTAACACTTTCGTAGAATTGTGTGATATGCAAAAGAAAAAAGGTGTGGATAATGATATTGTGAAATTAAAATTATTCCCATTCTCATTGCGGGATCGTGCAAAAAATTGGTTTTCATCTTTACCACCAAATAGTATCGATTCTTGGGATAGGTGTAAAGATGCTTTTATTACTAAGTATTTTCCTCCCGCGAAAATTATTTCCCTAAGAAATCAAATTATGAATTTTAAGCAACTTGATCATGAATATGTTGCCCAATCTTGGGAAAGAATGAAATTTATTATAAGAAATTGCGCAACTCATGGTTTGAATTTATGGATGATCGTACAAATTTTTTATGCGGGACTAAACTTTGTCTCTAGAAATTTGCTAGACTCTGCCGCAGGTGGTACTTTTATGGAAATCACATTGGGAGAAGCTACAAAACTTCTTGATAATATTATGGCAAATTATTCTCAATGGCACACTGAACGAACTCCAACTGGTAAGAAGGTAAATTCTGTTGAAGAAATCAATACTTTGAGTGATAAAGTTGATGCGCTTATGAAATTGGTTGCTAGCAAAAATAATCCTATTGATCCTAATTATGTGCCTTTATCCACTTTGATTGAGCAAAATATTGATCCTGTGGATGTGAATTTTGTCTCGCAAAACAATTTTAATAGTAATGCTTATAGAGGTAATTTTAATCCTAGGCCGTTTCCTGGAAATTCCTCTAATAATTATGGCAATCCTTATGGTAATTCTTATAATAATAATAATAGGATGCCCTCTGATCTTGAAAGTAATATTAAAGAATTTATTAATGCTCAAAAAGTTTTCAACACTAAGACTAAAATTTTGCCACCAAAAATTGATATTATTGAATCAATTAAAGCTTTATATGTCTCCATGGATGAGAGTAAGAAAAGAACCGCTATGCTAAAAGCTAAACGAGAATTTTTAGAAAAAGCAATTCCTCCCGGTTTTTATCGTAGTAATGATGAGGATATTAAAATGATTAGTGTTTCATCTATTGATTCTTTGTTTAGCAATATTAAACTTGATGAAAAAGGGACTGAAGAAGAGTCAACTTTAGCTAAAAGGCGTCCTCAAAATTCGGAGGGTGAAAATCTTGATAAAAAAATTGATAAAAGTGGGTTTGGAGAGGTAAAAACTTTAAATAGTGATGTGCCCACTCCCTTGGATTACAAAGACTTTAATTATGATAGTTTCTCTTTGATTGAGTGTATTTCTTTTTTACAATCCATGCTAAATTCACCCTACGCTTATGAACAAAATAAGGCTTTTACTAAACACATCGTAGAAGCAATGATGAAAGCATTAGAAGAAATGTTAGAACTGGAGATTTCAATTCCTAGAAAATTATATGATGAGTGGGAACCCACCATTAAAGTTAAAATTAAAAATTATGAGTGCAATGCTTTATGTGATTTGGGTGCTAGCGTTTCCACAATTCCAAAATCTCTATGTGATGTGCTAGGTTTTACCAATATTGATGAATGTTCTCTTAATTTGCATCTTGCGGATTCCACTATCAAAAAGCCTTTGGGTAGAATTAATGATGTTCTTATTCTTTCAAATAGGAACTATGTGCCCGTTGATTTTATAGTACTTGACATTGAATGCAATCCTTCTTGCCCCATAATACTTGGTAGACCGTTCTTACGAACTATAGGTGCCGTTATTGACATGAAAGAAGGGAATATAAAATTTTAGTTTCCATTAAAGAAGGGTATGGAACACTTCCCTAGTAAAAAAATTAAAGCACCATATTAATCCATTATGAGGGCCACTTAAGGAATCAACTTGAAGGATGATAATACTTGAAACTATGCATTATGCCTAGCTAGGGGCATAAAACAATAGCGCTTGTTGGGAGGCAACCCAATGAATAAAATAATTTTTTTACTTTTTATTTCTGTTATTGTGTGTTTACACAATTATGCTTCTGTTATGATTGTGTTTTTATGTTTTAATTAGTGTTTGTGCCAAGTAATGCCTTTGGGATGATTTGGAAGATAGTATAATTGATGCTGCTTGGAAAACAAAAAGTTTTGCGTCCAGTGCTGGAATTTTGGTTCTGTGCTGCAGAGTCAGAAAAATCTGAAATTTTGACAAAGTATTGGTATATGAATTTCCCATGTTGTCCTAATTTTTCAGAAATTTTGGAGTTACAGAAGTATGGCTTTTAAATATATTTCTACAGACTATTCTGTTTTTGACAGATTCTGTTTTTGATGTGTTGCTTGCTTGTTTTGATGAAACTATGGATTGTATCGGGGGGTATAAGCCATGGAGAAGTTAGAATACAGTAGGTATAATGCAAAAATAAAATATGAATGGGTTTGCAACAGTACTTAAAGTAGTGATTTATTTGTTATTCTAACGAATCTCACGAAGATTTTGGTAAGGTTTGTGTGATTGAAGTTTTCAAGTTTTGCGTGAGATCACGATGGATGAAGGAATAAGGAGTGGCAAGAGCCTAAGCTTGGGGATGCCCATGGCACCCCAAGGTAATATTCAAGGAAGACTCAAGCGTCTAAGCTTGGGGATGCCCTGGAAGGCATCCCCTCTTTCTTCTACGAACCATCGGTAATTTTACTTGGAGCTATATTTTTATTCGTCACATGATGTGTGTTTTACTTGGAGCGTCTTGTATGATACGAGTCTTTGCTTTGTTTGCTTTTTATTTTGTCACAATCATCCTTGCTGGACACACCTATTTGAGAGAGCCACATGTTTATCATGATTTGTTAGAATACTCTATGTGCTTCACTTAAATCCTTTGAGCTAGGCAGTTGCTCTAGTGCTTCACTTAAATCTTTTTGAGCATGGCGGTGGCTAAATTTTGAAGAAATAAACTCACATGCTTCACTTATATTATTTTGAGAGTTGATAAGATTAAAATTTTGAAGAAATAAACTCTCATGCTTCACTTATATTATTTTGAGAGTTGATAAGCCTGAAATTTTGAAGAAATATTTGCACTCTCATGCTTCACTTATATCTTTTTGAGAGTTGATAATAGTAATGGTAATTTGCACAAGATATGAATTTGGTCCCAAAGTGATGAATATTCAAGAGGGATATAATAAAAACTTTTATATCGATCATTGGATAAGATAAGCTTGATTCCTTGCAATAGTTTTGCGATATGGAGATGATAATATGTGAGTCATGTTAGTGAGTAATTGTGATTTAGTAAAGAATATTGGGGTTAAGGTTTGTGATTCCCTATGCATGCACGTAAAGTCAATAGTTATGCAACGAAATTATATCCTACTTATGGTGCATTATTCGGTGTTAGTTATGTTCAAAGCATGTTTATGACCGTTTTCGCTTTTTGGTTGGTCGCTTCTCAATCTATTTGCTAGCCTTCATTTGTACTAAGCGGAAATACTGCTTGTGCATCCAAACTCTTTAAACCCAAGTTGTGCCAGATGAGTCCACCATACCTACCTATATGCGGTATTTCCATGCCGTTCCAAGTAAATTTGCGTGTGCCAACTCTAATTTTCAAAATAATTTTCCGTTTTGTGTGCCTGTACCGCTCATGAGGCAGAAGGGGGTGGCCAATATTTTCCATGCTAGGTGTGTTATTCTCACGATGAGTGTTTATTCACTTGTCATTGCACGAGAGAGTGGCAGGTAATAGGGATGCCCAGTCCCGAAATGAAATGAAATGAAATGAAAAATCTTATATGATGACAATAATAAATTCCTTGGAAAGTGTTGGTATGGAGGGCACCCGTGGATACGGCTAGCCATGGATTGTGAAAGAATGGTGGAAAGGAAAGAAACTTTATTTTCTGTTTGGGAACCGCCTATAATGTGTCTAGCATGGAAGATATTGGGAATTCTCGTTCGTTTTTGTTGATAGGAAAAGCATGCCTCCCAAAATATTTTATCTCTCTAATTTTAGCCTTGAGCTCTGGCACATTTGCAAATCTCTGCTTCCCTCTGCGAAGGGCCTATCTATTTACTTTTATGCAATTTTTATTTTTATTTTGAGTCTCCATCTTCTCTTACAAAGCACCAACTAGAGAGCACTATTGTCATACTAGTGCATTGAATGTAGCTAATACAGAGTGTGTTTCATGAATGGATCAATGATTGAGCATAATAGGCTAGGGATATTAGTACAAATGAAGGCAATGACACACTCTGTATTAGCTACATTCAATGCACTAGTATGACAATAGTGCTCTCTAGTTGGTGCTTTGTAAGAGAAGATGGAGACTCAAAATAAAAATAAAAATTGCATAAAAGTAAATAGATAGGCCCTTCGCAGAGGGAAGCAGAGATTTGCAAATGTGCCAGAGCTCAAGGCTAAAATTAGAGAGATAAAATATTTTGGGAGGCATGCTTTTCCTATCAACAAAAACGAACGAGAATTCCCAATATCTTCCATGCTAGACACATTATAGGCGGTTCCCAAACAGAAAATAAAGTTTCTTTCCTTTCCACCATTCTTTCACAATCCATGGCTAGCCGTATCCACGGGTGCCCTCCATACCAACACTTTCCAAGGAATTTATTATTGTCATCATATAAGATTTTTCATTTCATTTCATTTCATTTCGGGACTGGGCATCCCTATTACCTGCCACAAGTGAATAAACACTCATCGTGAGAATAACCCACCTAGCATGGAAAATATTGGCCACCTCCTTCCGCCTCATGAGCGGTGCGGGAACACAAAACAAAAAATTATTTTGAAAATTAGAGTTGGCACACGCAAATTTACTTGGAACGGCATGGAAATACCGCATATAGGTAGGTATGGTGGACTCATCTGGCACAACTTGGGTTTAAAGAGTTTGGATGCACAAGCAGTATTTCCGCTTAGTACAAATAAAGGCTAGCAAATAGATTGAGAAGCGACCAACCAAAAAGCGAAAACGGTCATAAAATATGCATTGAACATAACTAACACCGAATAATGCACCACAAGTAGGATATAATTTCGTTGCATAACTATTGACTTTACGTGCAAGCATAGGGAATCACAAACCTTAACACCAATATTCTTACTGAATCACAATTACTCACTAACATGACTCACATATTATCATCTCCATATCGCAAAACTATTGCAAGGAATCAGGCTTATCATATCCAATGATCCATATGAAAGTTTTTATTATATCCCTCTTGAATATTCATCACTTTGTGACCAAATTCATATCTTGTGCAAATTACCATTACTATTATCAACTCTCAAAAAGATATAAGTGAAGCATCAGAGTGCAAATATTGCTTCAAAATTTTAATCTTATCAACTCTCAAAATAATATAAGTGAAGCATGAGAGTTTATTTCTTCAAAATTTTAATCTTATCAACTCTCAAAATAATATAAGTGAAGCATGAGACTTTAAATATTTCTTCAAAATATAGCCACCGCCATGCTCAAAAAGATTTAAGTGAAGCACTAGAGCAACTGCCTAGCTCAAAGGATTTAAGTGAAGCACATAGAGTATTCTAACAAATCATGATAAACGTGTCGCTCTCTCAAAAAGCTGTGTCCAGCAAGGATGATTGTGATAAACTAAAAAACAAACAAAGCAAAGACTCATATAATACACGACGCTCCAAGTAAAACACATATCATGTGACGAATAAAAATATAGCTCCATGTAAAATTACCGATGGTTGGTAGAAGAAAGAGGGGATGCCTTCCGGGGCATCCCCAAGCTTAGACGCTTGAGTCTTCCTTGAATATTACCTTGGGGTGCCTTGGGCATCCCCAAGCTTAGGCTTTTACCACTCCTTATTGATGGAAATATGCCCTAGAGGCAATAATAAAGTTGTTATTATTTTATATTTCCTTGTTCATGATAAAGGTTTATTATTCATGCTAGAATTGTATTGACCGGAAACTTAAATACATGTGTGAATACATAAACAAATACCGTGTCCCTAGTGAGTTTCTACTAGACTAGCTCATTGATCAAAGATGGTTAAGGTTTCCTAACCATAGACATGAGTTGTCATTTGATAATGGGATCACATCATTAGGAGAATGATGTGATGGACAAGACCCATCCGTTAGCTTAGCATATGATCGTTCTGTTTATTGTTACTGCTTTCTTGAATGTCAAATACATGTTCCTCAGACCATGAGATCATGCAACTCCCGGATACCGGAGGAATACCTTGTGTGCTATCAAACGTCACAACATAACTGGGTGATCATAAAGATGCTCTACAGGTATCTCCGAAGGTGTCCGTTGAGTTGGCATGGATCGAGACTGGGATTTGTCACTCCGTGTTTCGGAGAGGTATCTCTGGGCCCTCTCGGTAATGCACATCATAAGAAGCTTGCAAGCAAAGTGACTAAGGAGTTAGTTACGAGATGATGTATTATGGAACGAGTAAAGAGACTTGCCGATAACGAGATTGAACTAGGTATGGAGATACCGACGATCGAATCTCGGGCAAGTAACATACCGACGGACAAAGAGAATTACGTATGTTGTCATTGCGGTTCGACCGATAAGATCTTCGTGGAATATGTAGGAACCAATATGAGCATCCAGGATCCGCTATTGGTTATTGACCGGAGAGGCGTCTCAGTCATGTCTACATCATTCCCGAACCCGTAGGGTCCGCACGCTTAACGTTCGTTGACGATATAGTGTTATATGAGTTATGTGAATTGGTAACCGAATATTGTTAGGAGTCCCGGATGAGATCCCGGACGTCATGAGGAGTCTCGGAATGGTCGAGAGGTAAAGATTTATATATGGGAAGTCATATTTTGGGTTCCGGAAAAAGGTGCAGTTTTTTTCGGTATTGTACTTGAAAGCTTCCAGAAGGTTCCGGAGGATTCCGGAGGGGTCCGAAAGTCCACAAGTGGGTCCACCACGTCCCAAGGGCTGGCATGGGCTAAGGGGAGGCGCCCTGGCCTTATTGGGCCAGGCGCACCAAGTCCTCAAAAGCCCACGCAGCTAGGGAAGGAAAAAGGGAGAGTCCTAGTAGGAATAGGATTGGACTTTGGAGTCCAAGTCCACGTGTGTACTATTCATGGTTACTGTTCATGTGGCACTATTCCTTCTACTCCAAGCCCCTACACATATATAAATAGAGGAGAGGGGGCGCCCCAAAGGGGACACAACATTGTCTTAGCCGTGTGCGGCGCCCCCCTCAACAGTTCCGTCCCTCGGTCATATTTTCGTAGTGCTTGGGCGAAGCCCTGCGGAGATAGCATTACCATCACCGTCACCACGCTGTCGTGCTGCCGGAACTCATCCACTACCTCGCCGTCTTGCTGGATCAAGAAGTCGAGGACGTCACCGAGCTGAACGTGTGCTGAACGCGGAGGTGCCGTACGTTCGGTACTCGGTCGGTTGGATCGTGAAGTTGTTCGACGACATCAACCGCGTTGTTCTAACGCTTCCGCTTACGGTCTACGAGGGTACGTAGACACACTCCCCCTCTCATAGCTATGCATCTCCATGGATAGATCTTGCATGTGCGTAGAATTTTTTTTGTTTTCCATGCAACGTTCCCCTACAGTGGCATCAGGAGCCAGGTCTATGCGTAGATGATATGCACGAGTAGAACACAAAGAGTTGTGGGCGGTGATCGTCATACTGCTTACCACCAACGTCTTATTTTGATTCGGCGGTATTGTAAGATGAAGCGGCCCGGACCAACCTTACATGTCCACGTACATGAGACCGGTTCCACCGACAGACATGCAACTTGTTTTGCATAAAGGTGGTTGGCGGGTGTCTGTTTCTCCTACTTTAGTTGAATCAAATTTGACTGCGGCCGGTCCTTGTTGAAGGTTAAAACAGCTAACTTGATAAATCACTGTTGTGGTTTTGTGCCGTAGGTAAGAACGGTTCTTGCTAGAAGCCCGTAGCAGCCACGTAAAACTTGCAACAACAAAGTAGAGGACGTCTAACTTGTTTTTGCAGGGTATGCTATGATGTGATATGGTCAAGACATGATGTGATATACATTATTGTATGAGATGATCATGTTTTGTAATTTATCGGCAACCGGCAGGAGCCTTATGGTTGTCTCTTTATTGTATGAAATGCAAGCGCCATGTAATTGCTTTACTTTATCGCTATGCGTTAGCAATAGTTGTAGAAGCAATAGTTGGCGAGACGACCACGACGCAACGATGGAGATCAAGGTGCCGAGCCGGTGACGATGGAGATCATGACGATGCTTTGGAGATGGAGATCAAAAGCACAAGATGATGGCCATATCATGTCACATATTTTGATTGCATGTGATGTTTATCCTTTATGCATCTTATTTTGCTTAGAACGACGGTAGCATTATAAGATGATCCCTTCACTAAATTTCAAGATAAAAGTGTTCTCCCCGAGTATGCACCGTTGCTAAAGTTCATCGTTTCGAAGCACCTCGTGATGATCGGGTGTGATAGATTCTATGTTCACATACAATGGGTGTAAGCCAGTTTTACACAAGCAGAATACTTGGGTTAAACTTGACGAGCCTAGCATGTACAGACATGGTCTCGGAACACTGGAGACCGAAAGGTCGAACATGAGTCATATAGTAGATATGATCAACATGGAGATGTTCACCATTGATGACTATCCCATCTCACGTGATGATCGGACATGGGCTAGTTGATTTGGATCATGTATCACTTAGTTAACTTGAGGGATGTTAATTTAAGTGGGAGTTCATTAGTAATTTGATTAATTGAACTTAATTTATCATGAACTTAGTCTTGATGGTTTCTTTGCATGTCTATGTTGTAGATAAATGGCCCGTGCTACTGTTCCGTTGAATTTTAATGCGTTCCTAGAGAAAGCTAAGTTGAAAGATGATGGTAGCAACTACACGGACTGGGTCCATAACTTGAGGATTATCCTCATTGCTGCACAGAAGAATTATGTCCTTGATGCACCGCTAGGTGATGGACCTGCTGCAGGAGCTGCTGCAGACGTTGTGAACGCCTGGCAGGCTCGATCTGATGACTACTCGATAGTTCAGTGTGCCATGCTCTACGGCTTAGAACCGGGACTGCAAAAGCGTTTTGAACGCCACGGAGCATATGTGATGTTCCAAGAGCTGAAATTGATATTTCAAGCTAATGCCCGGGTTGAGAGATATGAAGTCTCCGACAAGTTCTTTAGCTGTAAGATGGAGGAGAACAGTTCTGTCAGTGAACACATACTCAGAATGTCTGGGTACCACAACCACTTGACTCAACTGGGAATTGATCTTCCGGTTGAGAGTGTTATTGACAGAGTTCTTCAGTCACTGCCACCAAGCTATAAAGGCTTCGTGATGAACTATAATATGCAAGGGATGGAGAAGACAATTCCCGAGCTCTTCGCGATGCTGAAATCAGTGGAGGTAGAAATCAAGAAGGAGCATCAAGTGTTGATGGTTAACAAAACCACTAGTTTCAAGAAAAAGGGCAAGGGAAAGAAGGGGAACTTCAAGAAGAACGGCAAGCAAGTTGCCGCTCCCACGAAGAAACCCAAAGCTGGACCCAGGCCTGAAACAGAGTGCTTCTACTGCAAAGGGACTGGTCACTGGAAGCGGAACTGCCCCAAGTATTTGGCGGATAAGAAGGATGGCAAAGTGAGCAAAGGTATATTTGATATACATGTTATTGATGTGTTCCTCACTAATGCTCGCAGTAGTACCTGGGTATTTGATACTGGTTCGGTTGCTCATATTTGTAACTCGAAACAGGAGCTACGAGATAAGCGAAGATTGGCTAAGGACGAGGTGACGATGCGCGTCGGGAATGGTTCCAAGGTTGATGTGATCGCCGTCGGCACGCTACCTCTACATCTACCTTCGGGATTAGTTTTAGACCTCAATAATTGTTATTTGGTGCCAGCGTTGAGCATGAACATTATATCTGGATCTTGTTTATTGCGAGATGGTTATTCATTTAAGTCAGAGAATAATGGTTGTTCTATTTATATGAGTAACATCTTTTATGGTCACGCACCTTTTGTGAATGGTCTATTTTTGTTGAATCTCGATCGTAGTGATACACATATTCATAATATTGATGCCAAAAGATGCAAAGTTGATAATGATAGTGCAACATACTTGTGGCACTGCCGTTTAGGTCATATTGGTGTAAAGCGCATGAAGAAACTCCATGCGGATGGACTTTTGGAATCTCTTGATTATGAATCATTTGATACTTGCGAACCATGCCTCATGGGCAAGATGACTAAAACTCCGTTCTCCAGAACAATGGAGCGAGCTACTGATTTGTTGGAAATAATACATACCGATGTATGCGGTCCGATGAATGTTGAAGCACGCGGCGGGTATCGTTATTTTCTAACCTTCACAGATGATTTGAGTAGATATGGGTATATCTACTTGATGAAACACAAGTCTGAAACATTTGAAAAGTTCAAAGAATTTCAGAGTGAAGTAGAGAATCATCGTAACAAGAAAATAAAGTTTCTACGATCTGATCGCGGAGGCCAATATTTGAGTTACGAGTTTGGCCTTCATTTAAGAAAATGTGGAATTGTTTCACAACTCACGCCACCTGGAACACCACAGCGTAATGGTGTGTCCGAACGTCGTAACCATACTTTATTGGATATGGTGCATTCTATGATGTCTCTTACCGATTTGCCACTATCGTTTTGGGGTTATGCATTAGAGACAGCTGCATTCACGTTAAATAGGGCACCGTCTAAATCTGTTGAGACGACACCATATGAACTATGGTTTGGCAAGAAACCTAAGCTGTCGTTTCTTAAATTTTGGGGATGCGATGCTTATGTGAAAAAGCTTCAACCTGATAAGCTCGAACCCAAAGCGGAGAAGTGCGTCTTCATAGGATACCCTAAAGAAACAATTGGGTACACCTTCTACCACAAATCCGAAGGCAAGGTCTTTGTTGCCAAGAATGGGTCCTTTCTAGAGAAGGAGTTTCTCTCGAAAGAAGTGAGTGGGAGGAAAGTAGAACTTGATGAGGTAATTGTACCTTCTCTCGAATTGGAAAGTAGCTCATCAGAGAAAACCGTTCCCGTGATGCCTACACCAATAAGAGAGGAAGATAATGATAAAGATCATGAAACTTCAGATCAAGTTACTACTGAACTTCGTAGGTCGACCAGAGTACGTTCCGCCCCAGAGTGGTACGGTAATCCTGTTCTGGAAGTTATGTTGTTAGACAACGGCGAACCTACGAACTATGAAGAAGCTATGATAAGCCCGGATTCCGACAAATGGCTTGAGGCCATGAAATCCGAGATAGGATCCATGTATGAGAACAAAATATAGAATTTGGTGGACTTGCCCGATGATCGGCAAGCCATTGAGAATAAATGGATTTTTAAGAGGAAGACAGATGCTGATGGTAATATCACTGTCTACAAAGCTCGACTTGTCGCGAAAGGTTTTCGACAAGTTCAAGGGGTTGACTACGATGAGAATTTCTCACCCGTAGCGATGCTTAAGTCTGTCCGAATCATGTTAGCAATTGCCGCATTTTATGATTATGAAATCTGGCAAATGGATGTCAAAACTGCATTCCTTAATGATTTTCTCAAAGAAGAGTTGTATATGATGCAACCAGAAGGTTTTGTCGATCCTAAGGGTGCTAACAAAGTGTGCAAGCTCCAGCGATCCATCTATGGACTGGTGCAAGCATCTCGGAGTTAGAATATACGCTTTGATGAGGTGATCAAAGCATATGGTTTTGTACAGACTTACGGTGAAGCCTGTATTTACAAGAAAGTGAGTGGGAGCTCTGTAGCATTTCTAATATTATATGTGGATGACATATTGTTGATTGGAAATGATATAGAATTTCTGGATGGCATAAAGGGATACTTGAATAAGAATTTTTCAATGAAAGACCTCGGTGAAGCTGCTTATATATTGGGCATCAAGATCTATAGGGATAGATCAAGATGCTTGATAGGACTTTCACAAAGCACATACCTTGACAAAGTTTTGAAGAAGTTCAAAATGGATCAGTCAAAGAAAGGGTTCTTGCCTGTCTTGCAAGGTGTGAAGTTGAGTCAGACTCAATGCCCGACCACGGCAGAAGATATAGAGAAAATGAAAGTCATTCCCTATGCCTCAGCCATAGGTTCTATTATGTATGCCATGCTGTGTACCAGACCTGATGTGTGCCTTGCCATAAGTTTGGCAGGGAGGTACCAGAGTAATCCAGGAGTGGATCACTGGACATCGGTCAAGAATATCCTGAAGTACCAAAAAAGGACCAAGGACATGTTTCTCGTTTATGGAGGTGACGAAGAGCTCGTCGTAAAGGGTTACGTCGATGCAAGCTTCAACACTGATCCGGATGACTCTAAGTCACAAACCGGATACGTATTTATATTAAATGGTGGAGCTGTCAGTTGGTGCAGTTCCAAGCAGAGCGTCGTGGCGGGATCTACGTGTGAAGCGGAATACATAGCTGCTTCGGAAGCAGCACATGAAGGAGTCTGGATGAAGGAGTTCATATCCGATCTAGGTGTAATACCTAGTGCATCGGGTCCAATGACAATCTTTTGTGACAACACTGGAGCAATTGCCATAGCCAAGGAGCCCAAGTTTCACAAGAAGACCAAACACATCAAGAGACGCTTCAACTCCATTCGTGAATATGTCAAGGATGGAGACATAGAAATTTGCAAAGTACACACGGATCTGAATGTGGCAGACCCGTTGACTAAGCCTCTTCCACGAGCAAAACATGATCAACACCAAGACTCCATGGGTGTTAGATTCATTACTATGTAATCTAGATTATTGACTCTAGTGCAAGTGGCAGACTGATGGAAATATGCCCTAGAGGCAATAATAAAGTTGTTATTATTTTATATTTCCTTGTTCATGATAAAGGTTTATTATTCATGCTAGAATTGTATTGACCGGAAACTTAAATACATGTGTGAATACATAAACAAGTACCATGTCCCTAGTGAGCCTCTACTAGACTAGCTCGTTGATCAAAGATGGTTAAGGTTTTCTAACCATAGACATGAGTTGTCATTTGATAACGGGATCACATCATTAGGAGAATGATGTGATGGACAAGACCCATCCGTTAGTTTAGCATATGATCGTTCTGTTTATTGCTACTGCTTTCTTGAATGTCAAATACATGTTCCTCGGACCATGAGATCATGCAACTCCCGGATACCGGAGGAATACCTTGTGTGCTATCAAACGTCACAACGTAACTGGGTGATCATAAAGATGCTCTACAGGTATCTCCGAAGGTGTCCGTTGAGTTGGCATGGATCGAGACTGGGATTTGTCACTCCGTGTTTCGGAGAGGTATCTCTGGGCCCTCTCGGTAATGCACATCATAAGAAGCTTGCAAGCAAAGTGACTAAGGAGTTAGTTACGGGATGATGTATTACGGAACGAGTAAAGAGACTTGCCGGTAACGAGATTGAACTAGGTATGGAGATACCGACGATCGATTCTCGGGCAAGTAACATACCGACGGACAAAGAGAATTACGTATGTTGTCATTGCGGTTCGACCGATAAGATCTTCGTGGAATATGTAGGAACCAATATGAGCATCTAGGATCCGCTATTGGTTATTGACCGGAGAGGCGTCTCAGTCATGTCTACATCATTCCCGAACCCGTAGGGTCCGCACGCTTAACGTTCGTTGACGATATAGTGTTATATGAGTTATGTGAATTGGTAACCAAATATTGTTCGGAGTCCCGGATGAGATCCCGGACGTCATGAGGAGTCTCGGAATGGTCGAGAGGTAAAGATTTATATATGGGAAGTCATATTTTGGGTTCCGGAAAAGGGTGCAGTTTTTTTCGGTATTGTACCGGGAAGCTTCCAAAAGGTTCCGGAGGATTCCGGAGGGGTCCGGAAGTCCACAAGTGGGTCCACCACATCCCAAGGGCTGGCATGGGCTAAGGGGAGGCGCCCTGGCCTTATTGGGCCAGGCGCACCAAGTCCTCAAAAGCCCACGCAGCTAGGGAAGGAAAAAGGGAGAGTCCTAGTAGGAATAGGATTGGACTTTGGAGTCCAAGTCCACGTGTGTACTATTCACGGTTACTGTTCACGTGGCACTATTCCTTCTACTCCAAGCCCCTACACATATATAAATAGAGGAGAGGGGGTGCCCCAAAGGAGACACAACATTGTCTTAGCCGTGTGCGGCGCCCCCCTCCACAGTTCCGTCCCTCGGTCATATTTTCGCAGTGCTTGGGCGAAGCCCTGCGGAGATAGCATTACCATCACCGTCACCACGCCGTCGTGCTGCCGGAACTCATCCACTACCTCGCCGTCTTGCTGGATCAAGAAGTCGAGGACGTCACCGAGCTGAACGTGTGCTGAACGCGGAGGTGCCGTACGTTCGGTACTCGGTCGGTTGGATCGTGAAGTTGTTCGACGACATCAACCGCGTTGTTCTAACGCTTCCGCTTACGGTCTACGAGGGTACGTAGACACACTCCCCCTCTCATAGCTATGCATCTCCATGGATAGATCTTGCGTGTGCGTAGAATTTTTTTTGTTTTCCATGCAACGTTCCCCTACACTTATTCCTTCATCCATCGTGATCTCACCCAAAACTTGAAAACTTCAATCACACAAAACTTAACAAAACTTTCGTGAGATCCGTTAGTATAACAAATAAATCACTACTTTAAGTACTGTTGCAAACCCATTCATATTTTATTTTTGCATTATACCTACCGTATTCTAACTTCTCCATGGCTTATACCCCCCGATACAATCCATAGTTTCATCAAAACAAGCAAGCAACACATCAAAAACAGAATCTGTCAAAAACAGAACAGTCTGTAGAGATCTATTTAAAAGCTATACTTTTGTAACTCCAAAAATGCTGAAAAATTAGGAAAACGTGGTCAATTCATATACCAATACTGTGTAAAAAATTCAGATTTTTCTGACTCTCCAGTACAGAACCAAAATTCCAGCACTGGACGCAAAACTTTCTGTTTTCCAAACAGCATCAATTATACTATCTTTCAAATCATCCCAAAGGCATTTGTGACACCCTGGTTTTTACCAACTTTTCTTTTCAAAAACCCATTCGAATTTCATTCAGAATTTGGTTTGGATTTTATCTTGAATGGCTCTATGGACTTAGAACTTGGGAATATTTTTGATTTCCTTTCCCAAGTAACTCAACCTTCCAAAAACTTCTCCCAAGGCATGTCATCTCTATTCTTGCCCAATCTCAATTTTTATTCTAATTAAATATTCCTTTTTCATTAAAGGAATAACCCTTGGAGCTCTAGGTTGTGAAGCAACCTATATTTCTGTCCTTCCAAAAATCCCAAGAAAATTCTCATAAATCCTTTGGACCATGTGAACCTTGGGTATGTGAAAATAATCAAAATTTCATACTCATGGTGAGCACAGCATCCAATCTTTGTTTCTGGTCATAATTTCAGTTTGTGAAGCAACTATATTTTATATTGCTCTAAAAATTCTAAAATTAATTCAGGACATTCTCCTATCCATATTGACATACTCCACCAAATTTTGGCTCATTTCAGTTAGCCATTTTCTCTATAAAATTCCTCCAAGTTTCTGTCCAGTGGGAAGTGTTGTGAAGGAAGTACCATTTACACTTACCCAAATGAGCTGAAATTTTTATAGCATCTTGATACCACAAATAACCCACCTATACCAAATTTCAACTCCAGAAGCCCATCCATGTGAGTGCAACATCATTAGCAAGTTTTCTGGACCAGAGAGGCAGTTGTGAAGCAACTATATTCAAAACTTGTCCATTTGGTCTGAAATTTTCCCAGCATGGGCACCTTCCCACTACAAGTCAGTGTGACAAACTCTCACTCCCAAAACCCTAGCCATTTCTCCCCAGCTTCTTGCCCAAGTTCCTATCCAGAAACTTGTCTGGAAGCTCCAGTGTTGTCCAGGCCACCTATGGCCCAACCAGTTGCACAGGGAGGCCTCAGGGAGTAAGGACTACTGCGTAGACACGACTGGACGGGCCAGAGCGCACCGTGTGCGCCAATGCACGTGGTGACCACGCGTCTGCCCGAGCCAAAGTCGTGCTCTGCACGCCGACCGCGTCGGACACTATCGTTCCGGCCACCTCGCGTTGTCTTTCCTTCTCCTGTCGTGCCGACGTCGTTGCCACCGTCCACGTACCCACTCCAGAACCCTCTCCCACCTCCGGCGAAGCTCGCCGCTGCACACGGCCAAGTTCACGCATGGGCCGAACAGGGCGCCGCGGTCGCCGCCATGTCCGCACGCTCTTAATGGCTCCGCACGCGTCCCGTCACTCCTGCGCGCTCACGTCGACTTCAGCCCACGCCGCGATGGCCAGCACAGCAGCCAGCTCGCCATCCTCGCTGTGCCAGCGCAACCGTGGCGGCATCTGTCCACCACGGCCTCGCCCAGCTATAAAAGGGGCTCCCTCGCCCCGTCTCTCCTCACCACTCGAGCTCTCCCTCTCCCAATCTTCGCCCAGCAACGCCGGAGCCAGCCGGGAGGCTCTCCCGCTCCATCTCCGGTGAGGTGCGCCGCCGCTCTGCCCCAGCTTCTCCAGCGCATCTCCGTCCACTCCAGCCTCAACCAAGCCCACCCCCGAGCTCGTGGCACTCCACTGGCTCTCCCCAACCACTCCTCTGCTCGAGTACTCACCGGAGTCGCCGGATCCGCCGACACCCGAAGCTCGCTGCCGCCTGAGACGAAGGGGGCGACGCCGTCCGGCCATCTCTCGACGAGCTGCGGGTACAGGAGTGCTCGTCATCGTCCGCTCAATCCATCCCCGATGTCTCCCAAGCTCACCGCCGTCGCCATCACCGGCAAACCTCGCCGGTGAGCCGCCCTCCTTCTGTTCCCCTCCTTTCTCCTTTAAATATGATAGATGGGCCCCGCATGTCAGCGACCCAGCCGCGCCCGAAGGGGTATGCAAGTGGAGGCGCCCGGCTGGTTTGCGCCTTCGACGTGGCAGCTCCTGGGTTTTTCTGGATTTCTGTTTAAATTCAAATAATCCAGAAGTTTGACTGAACTTTGACCATCAATATCTTTTAAACTATAAGTCCAAATGAGTTCATTCTTTTTGCATTATTTTTCTTTTGAGCTCCTCTGTTTGCTGTAAAATTTTGGTATTTTTCTTTGCTGTCTAGAATTTCTGGACAGAGGAAAATGCTTTATGTGGAATTTACAAATGTGTTCAAAATATTTTTCAGAGTGGTTTTGACTAGTGGGTGACGACCAGGAGTATTTCCACACTTCCTTGGTGCAAGGCAAGCCACAACTCTCATTTGCATGATTGCATTGTAACATCAGGGTGTAAATAATTATTTTCATATTAGAATTTGAATTATTCATAAATAGTTTATTTATAGAATACTTGCGGACAATTTGTTGGATATGCTACTGTCATGTTGATAATTAGGATTGTATTTGGCCAGTAGTCTACAAGCTAGGTGATGCCATGACATTGTTGGGATGTGAGATTACCGTCTATGATTACTTTGTGACTCTGTCTGGCACAATAAGGGACGAGTCCGTAGCAGCAGTTTAGCCATGTTGTTTCCTGGGCTATTGTGATCTTGGAGTACCAGTTATGACAGGAAGGTCACTCGGGGATAAATTCCTTCATTGTTGGTCAAGTGCCACTGAACCGAGCTTTCTAGTGCAGCCACACCTGCCGGAATGGGACGGCCTTAACTTGGGATAGCCACGTGCTCTTCTATCAGTACCACCAAAGAGGGGAGGTTATGCGTACGTGCTGCCCTGATCAGGTAGACGACGATAACCTTGTGAGCCCGGTTTGGTGATTGAGCTCAGGTCCCTGTTTGGGACAGTTTGTTTGGCCACGACGGTGGCAGGTGTCAGAAGTGACACAGGGGCCACCCACGGCATGACCCGAAAGGGGGGAATGATTTCGGTGGTATGGTGGAGGAGTCACGGGTTAGGCAGGTTTCGTTGGAGCAGCACCGGTCCACCCGGAAGGAAAGTGTACCGAGGTACGGGACCAGGAGCTCCATAGTGTGGGTAAAGTGCGCAACCTCTGCAGAGTGTAAGAATCTATTCGAATAGTCGCGTCCACGGTATTGGACACAGTTCATACTAAGTCACACTGTCTGATCAACACCAATGATGGAATGACTTGATAATGATGGAAGAACTCGTCTCAGTATGGTGAGATATCCACTTGGTGAAAGGCCGCTGGTAATGTTGTAGGTGATCTCGGGAATGATCGTCCGAGGTTCTTGAGGTGACCAAGAGTGGGTCACAAGAGTAGGTGGTTCAACCGAGTATCCGAGAGCATAATGGTTCCGGTGACTTTAGCAAGGGTGACTTTTGATGGATAGTTTAGCAATAGCCTGTTATTATTTTCTTCCACCCTTTTTAATAACAACGAATCTGATATAGTCATACTTGCTATAATGTTGTTGTGTTTTGATGCATGTGTTTGTTGTGAGCTTGCGAGTACATTCAAAGTACTCACCTGGCGTGTCATGCCAGTTTGCAGGTACTGACATGTTTGCATAGCTGAGGATTCCGAGTTGCGAGCTAGGACGTGTCCCAGCCAGAGTCCCTGCGGAGTGGAGCCCATCTTCGTCGTCGTGGTTCCGTTGTTATAAGTCGTGCCGCTGCTAGCATAGAGCCACCATAGCTAGAGTAGCATCATTGTAACCTTTTGTAAACTCTTTGTAACCCTTGTATTCCAACTATTAGTAATAAAGAGCTGATTTGTTCTATGCCAAGCAGTGCCGTATTCCAGAAGACTTGATCTCTGGGCTGGAATACGAGGTGCTCCGGTGACTTTGAGCCGGGGTGCCACAGCATTACTTGGCACAAACACTAATTAAAACATAAAAGCACAATCATAACAGAAGCATAATTGTGTAAACACACATGAACATGAATAAAAAGTAAAAATTTAATTTTATTCATTGGGTTGCCTCCCAACAAGCACCATTGTTTTATGCCCCTAGCTAGGCATAATGCATAGTTTCAAGTATTGTCATCCTTCAAGTTGATTCCATAAGTGGCCCTCATAATAGATTCATATGGTGCTTTAATTCTTTTCCTAGGGAAGTGTTCCATACCCTTCTGTAGTGGAAACTGAAATTTTATATTCCCTTCTTTCATGTCAATAACAGCACCTATGGTATGTAAGAACGGTCTACCAAGTATTATGGGGCAAGAAGGATTGCATTCAATGTCAAGTACAATAAAATCAATGGGCATATAGTTCCTATATGCAAGAATAAGAACATCATTAATTCTACCCAAAGGCTTTTTGATAGTGGAATCCGCAAGATGCAAATTAAGAGAACATTCATCTATATTGGTAAAAACTAGCACATCACATAGAGATTTTGGAATTGTGGAAACGCTAGCACCCAAATCACATAAAGCATTGCACTCATAATTTTTAATTTTAACTTTAATGGTGGGTTCCCACTCATCATATAATTTTCTAGGAATTGAAATCTCTAGTTCTAACATTTCTTCTAATGCTTTCATCATTGCTTCTACGATGTGTTTAGTAAAAGCCTTATTTTGTTCATAAGCGTTGGGTGAATTTAGCATGGATTGTAAAAAAGAAATACACTCAATCAAAGAGCAACTATCATAATTAAAGTCTTTGTAATCCAAGAGAGTGGGCACATCGCTATTTAAAGTTTTTACCTCTCCAAACCCACTTTTATCAAAAAATTTATCAAGATTTTCACCCTCCGAATTTTGAGGACGCCTTTTAGCTAAAGTGGACTCTTCTTCAGTCCCCTTTTCATCAAGTTTAATATTGCTAAACAAAGAATCAATAGATGAAACACCAATCATTTTAATATCCTCATCATTACTACGATAAAAACCGGGAGGAATCGCTTTTTCTAAAAATTCTCGTTTAGGTTTTAGCATAGCGGTTCTTTTCTTACTCTCATCCATGGAGACATATAAAGCTTTAATTGATTCATTAAAATAAATTTTAGGTGGCAAAATTTTAGTCTTAAGATTTTCCACATCATGAATAATTATATCAAACTTTTTGAGCATTAATAAATTCTTTAATATTACTTTCAAGATTAGAGGGCATCCTATTATTATTATTATAAGAATTACCATAAGGATTGCCATAATTATTAGAGGAATTTCCAGGAAACGGCCTAGGATTAAAATTACCTCTATAAGCATTACTATTAAAATTGTTTCGCGAGACAAAATTCACATCCATTGGATCAATATTTTGCTCAATCAAAGTGGATAAAGGCACATCATTAGGATCAATAGGAGTATTTTTGCTAGCAACCAATTTCATAAGCGCATCAACTTTATCACTCAAAGTATTGATTTCTTCAACAGAATTTACCTTCTTACCAGTTGGAGTTCGTTCAGTGTGCCATTGAGAATAATTTGCCATAATATTATCAAGAAGTTTTGTAGCTTCTCCCAATGTGATTTCCATAAAAGTACCACCTGCGGCAGGGTCTAGCAAATTTCTAGAGACAAAGTTTAGTCCCGCATAAAATTTTTGTATGATCATCCATAAATTCAAACCATGAGTTGGGAAATTTCTTATCATTAGTTTCATTCTTTCCCAAGATTGGGCAACATGTTCATGATCAAGTTGCTTAAAATTCATAATTTGATTTCTTAGGGAAATAATTTTCGCGGGAGGAAAATACTTAGTAATAAAAGCATCTTTACACCTATCCCAAGAATCGATACTATTTCGTGGTAAAGATGAAAACCAAATTTTTGCACGATCCCGCAATGAGAATGGAAATAATTTTAATTTCACAATATCATTATCCACATATTTTTTCGTTTGCATATCACATAATTCTACGAAAGTGTTAAGATGGGATGCAGCATCTTCATTAGGACTACCAGAAAATTGTTCTTTCATAACAAGATTAAGCAAAGCGGCATTAATATCACAAGTCTCCGCACTAGCGGCGGGAGGAGCAATTGGAGTACTAATAAAATCATTATTATTAGTATTTGGAAAAATCACATAGTTTTGTATTTTCTTGAGACATCGTGACTACGCAATCAAGATAACAAGCAAGCAAAGAAGCAAACAAGAAAAAGGCAAACGGAAAATATTTTTGTATTTTTGTAAAAAAAATTAGAAGTGGGGGAGATGAAAAAGAGAGGCAAATAAAATAAATGCAAGGAGATGAAAGTTTATGCGAAGGTACTTGATAGATGTTGATGATGTCTCCCCGGCAACGGCGCCAGAAATTCTTCCTGCTACTTGTGATCTGCGTTGGTTTTTTCCCCGAAGAGGAAGGAATGATGCGGTACAATAGAGATAAGTATTTCCCTCAGTTATGAAACCAAGGTTATCAATCCAGTAGGAGAATCATGCAACACCTCGTTAGCAGTACCTGCACACAAACAACAAATCCTTGCACCCAACGCAAACAAGGGGTTGTCAATCCCTTGGCGGTTAATTGCAAGATTAAATTGTATGGTGATAGATAGATAGATCAAACAAAAATAAAAAATAAAATAAATAAAGAAAAAGTGCAGCAAGGTATTTTTAGGATTTTTAATATATCATAGGAGTAGACCCGGGGGCCATAGTTTTCACTTGAGGCTTCTCTCTTGAAAATAGCATACGGTGGGTAAACAAATTACTGTTGGGCAATTGATAGAAAAGCAAATAATCATGACGATATCCAAGGCAATGATCATGTATATAGGCATCACGTCCAAGACAAGTAGACCGACTCCTGCCTGCATCTACTACTATTACTCCACCCATCGACCGCTATCCAGCATGCATCTAGAGTATTATGTTCATAAAGAACGGAGTAACGCCTTAAGCAAGATGACATGATGTAGACAAAGTAAACTCACGCATGAATAAACCCCATCTTTTTACCCTTAATAGCAACGATACATACGTGTCATGTCCCCTACTGTCACTGGGATTGAGCACCGCAAGATCGAACCCATTACAAAGCACCTCTCCCATTGCGAGATAAATTAATCTAGTTGGCCAAACCAAATCAATAGACCGGAGAGAAATACGAAGCTATAATAATCATGCATAAAAGAGTTTAGAAAAGACTCAAATAATATTCATGGATAATTTGATCATAAACTCACAATTCATCGGATCCCAACAAACACACCGCAAAAAGTGATTACATCGGATAGAACTCCAAGAACATCGAGGAGAACATTGTATTGAAGATCAAAATGAGAGAAGAAGCCATCTAGCTACTAACTATGGACCCGAAGGTCTGTGGTAAACTACTCACGCATCATCGGAAGGGCAGCAAGGTTGGTGTAGAGCCCCTCCGTGATCGATTCCCCCTCCGGCGGAGTGCCGGAAAAGGCCCCCAGATGGGATCTCTCTAGAACAGAAGCTTGCTGCGGCGGAAAAAGTATTTCGTGGACTCCTCTATTGATTTCCTGATTTTTGAGAATTTATAGTGGTGGAATTAGGTCAAAAGGGGCAGAGGTGGGCCCACGAGGCACCAGGGCGCGCTTGACCTCCCCCCCAGGCGCGCCCTGGTGTCTCATGGCCACCTCCTTTGGCTTCTAGCTTCCTCCCGAACCTTCTAGTGTCTCTTATTTCTAGAAAAAAAATCTCCAAAAAGTTTCATGGCATTTGGACTTCGTTTGGTACTGATATTCTGGAAAACCAAAAACAGGCAAAAAAACAGCAACTGGCACTGGGCACTAAGTTAATAGGTTAGTCCCAAAAAATGATATATAATTACTTGTAAATGTATATAAAACATCCAAGATTGATAATATAACAGCATGGAACAATCAAAAATTATAGATACGTTGGAGACGTATCAGAGAGAAACGCGCAAACCACACTGCATCGCTCGGCCCCGACCACCCACCGTAACCGGGAACTCCCCGAAATTTTCCTCGCCCTCACTTCTACCATGATTTTTTACGTCATGGACGTCCCAAAGAATGTCATGCAGGTGCGTCTTCGGCCGGCCCAGGATGAAAAGCCCATTTTCTGTCATGATTTTTTGTCATAGAAGTAGGTGCCCACCACATCTATGATGATACCTGTTTTTGTCACAATTATCGTCATAGAAGTGTCATAACCATGACAGAAAAAGTTTTCGTTCGGGCCATAATGTCACGGATGTGTATTTTTTTGTAGTGGTTGTCAGCGATTGATGAAATCATCACCGATGGGTTCCCTAGTTTAGTCCGTGTGCGATGTGATTTGCTATGTCCGCACAACATCTACGCTCTGTCTACAGAACATCAACATATATACTTATAAGAACATGATTGCATAACAAAATTAAACATACAATTACATAAGTGACTACACACATAACGTTTGCAGACACCAAAGTACACAATTACATGCATAGTAAACTAGGATAAATGATCATCTAATCATCTACTTCTTGTTGTGACGACGCTTGCAAGTTGCCATTGCTCTGCTTCCGGCTGGATCCCTGGCCGTTTTGGGGAAGAAGGAGGCACTTCCTCATGTCAACGATCCGCCTGTACATCTCGTAGCTCGTGTATGCCTCCTTGGCCGCATACACGATGTGAGCTTCGTCGAGTTTCTCCATCCAGGCCGAGTGCCAGGCACGCTTGTCCTTGTTGCAGGAATCCTTCATGTCTCTGTAGTAGGGGTCGATGATGGCCTCGGTGAGGTGAATCAGTGAGTCCTTCTCATGCTTCTTGCTGCCGCAGATCTTGTATTGGCCCTGGATGTCGACAAGATTCTAGCAGGCGATGCCCGAATTCTTGAGCACCTTTACATCGTTGGTGATGTCCACCATAGCGAACATGTAGTGGGGGTTGTTGACAAACCTGGCGAAACTCTCACAAGGCCATGTGGCCAGGCAATAGTGGTAGACGAGGACGTGATTGCGCACGCACATCTGGGCGACGGCGACCTTGTGATGAGACCCGGCACGAGCGCGGGTGTACTCGAGGTCGAACCCGACCACCTTGTACTTCTCCGCAGCAAGCAACAGCTCCATAGTATGGATGGAGTTCTCCACCCAGATCAGGTTGTTGGTGTACATCACCGAGAGCTCCGTGAACCTTCTGTGGGTGTCCACTACGGCATGCATGGTGAACTGTCGCTCGTCGTTGGCAGCGGCTGGGACCGCCATTGGAGCCACGCAGGATAACCTCTTAGAATTTGTCGTCGTGGGTGTGCTTCTTGCAATACTGGGGCGCGATCGAAAGGTTGAAGAGACACAAGGGTTAAATGGCCGTTGTAATAAATGGGGGCCGGCCGGCCTGTAATGGTCACATCTTGTCACCGCGTTCCTAGCGGAGGATTCCAGTGCACGCTTGAGCACCCCACACGCGTTTCGTTTGACCACGCGTGGGCTTGAAGAGGCGCCAAATGTATTGTTGGTGAGCCTGTTCCCGCGCAACCGCGCAGGTTACCACGCGCAACCGCGCAAGCTTCCCGCTGATATGTCTCCATCGTATCTATAATTTTTGATTGTTTCATGCCAATATTCTACAACTTTCACATATTTTTGGCAACATTTTATATTATTTTTGGGACTAACATATTGATCCAGTGCCTAGTGCCAGTTCCTGTTTTCTGCTTGTTTTTTGTTTCATAGAAAATCCATATCAAACAAAGTCCAAATGCAATAAAATTTTACGGAGAATTATTTTGGAATACATGTGATTTTTGGAAGGTGGAATCAAAGCAAACGGAGGCCCACAGCCTCCACAAGCCACATGAGCGCGCCCCCCTGGCGCGCGGTGGTGCCTCATGGGCACACCGTAAGTCAGTTGGGGCTCTTCTTCGTGCACAATGAAGCTTATATCCGGAAAAAAATCGTGTTAAAATTTCAGCGCAATCGGAGTTATGGATCTCCGGGAATTTAAGAAATGGTGAAAGGCCAGAAAATAGGAACGCGAAACAGAAGAGAACAGAGAGAGAGATCCAATCTCGGAGGGGCTCCTGCCCCTCCGCCGCCATGGCAGCCATGGACCAGAGGGAAAACTCTCCTCCCATCTAGGGGGAGGCCAAGGAAGAAGAAGAAGAAGGAGGGGGGCTCTCTCCCCCTCTCTTCCGGTGGTGCCAAAGCGCCGCCGGGGGAATCATCGTGATGGCGATCTACACCAACAACTTCGCCGCCGTCAACACCTACTCTCTCCCCCTCTATGCAGCGGTGTAACCTCTCTTTTCCTGCTGTAATTCTCTACTTAAACATGGTGCTTAATGCTACATATTATTATTCAATGATGTGTTGCCATCCTATGATGTTTGAGTAGATTCGTTTTGTCCTATGGGTTGATTGATGATCATGATTGGTGCTACTTGTAGCTTGTGTTGGTATTTCCCCGAAGAGGAAGGGATGATGCAGCACAGTAGAGATAAGTATTTCCCTCAATTATGAAACCAAGGTTATCGAACCAGTAGGAGAATCACACAACACCTAGTAAGCAGTACCTGCACACAAACAACAAATCCTTGCACCCAACGCAAACAAGGGGTTGTCGATCCCTTGGCGGTAAGATTGCAAGATTAAATTGTATTTGATAGAATTATAGATTGAAATAAAAATACAAAATAAAATAAATAAAGAAAGATGGCAGCAATATTTTTAGGGTTTTAGTAATATGATTTTGATAGACCCTGGGGCCATAGATTTCACTAGAGGCTTATCTCGAGAAAATAGCATACGGTGGGTAGACAAATTACTGTTGGGCAATTGATAGAAAAGCAAATAATCATGACGATATCCAAGGCAATGATCATGTATATAGGCATCACGTCCAAGATTAGTAGACCGACTCCTGCCTGCATCTACTACTATTACTCCACACATCGACCGCTATCCAGCATGCATCTAGTGTATTAAGTCCATAAGAACGGAGTAATGCCTTAAGAACGATGACATGATGTAGACAAGACAAACTCACGAATTAATAAACCCAATGAATAGATCCCATCTTGTTACCCTTAGTAGCAACGATACATACGTGTCATGTCCCTTTCTGTCACTGGGATTGAGCACCGCAAGATCGAACCCACTACAAAGCACCTCTTCCCATGGCAAGATAAATCAACTTAGTTGGCCAAACCAAATCAATAGATCGGAGAAGAAATACGAGACTACAATAATCACACATAAAAGAGTGCAGCAAAGACTCAAATAATTTCATGAATAATCTGATCATAAACTCACAATTCATCGGATCCCAACAAACACACCGCAAAGAGAGATTGCATCGAATAGATCTCCAAGAACATCAAGGAGAACATTGTATTGAAGATCAAAAAGAGAGAAGAAGCCATCTAGCTACTGCCTATGGACCTGAAGGTCTATGGTAAACTACTCACGCATCATCGGAGAGGCAGCAAGGTTGATGTAGAGCCCCTCCGTGATCGATTCCCCCTCCGGCAGATTACCGGAGAAGGACCCCAGATGGGATCTCTCTGGAACAGAAGCTTGCGGCGGCGTAAAAAGTATTTCGTGGACTCTCCTTAGGGTTTCTGATTTTTTGGGAATTTATAGTGATGGAATTAGGTCAAACGGAGCTGGGGTGGGCCCACGAGGTACCAGGGCACGCCACCCCCCTGGGGCGCGTCCTGGTGCCTCGTGGCCCACCTCTTCTTCTTCTGGCCCTCTCCTGAAGCTTCCAGTTGTGGCACCCCGGCTCAGAGAACCAGTTTACCAGTGTTTCCATTCCAGAGATCATGTCCTCTGGAAACACCCAACAACTTGGAACAGAACAGAACTGAACTTTATTAAAATATCTCGAGTACAAGCTCATAATTTACATCGATAGCGAGGCCCGAAGCACTGCAGGTGCTGAGAACAATATCCACATTATTTATGGAACATGGCAGGGCCTCGATACTACTGGGTAGTCTACGGCGTAGCGAAACATAGCGCGGGAAACTCCATCCACAGGGACACTACTGTGGACACGGCCTAGTTAGCATAGCACAAACCTTCGGGACCTCCGTCCTCGGCTTCTCCTGCATCTGGCATGATACGCCAGGTGAGTACTTGGAATGTACTCGCAAGCTCATGGCAACCAAAACAATGCAGCAAACAATAGCATGGCAATAACAGGTTAAGTGCTTAGATTGCTCACTTACTGGTACCAACTTACTCACATTTGGGTTGTCCCACAACCCTCGGAATGCTCACCATCCACGGAGCACTTCCGAACATAAGACAAGTTCTTCCATCATTATTATCCTTATGGTTGACCATCCTAGAGAGGCCTAAACGGACTGTCCAATACCGTGGACGCAGCTATTCGAATAGGTTTTAACACTCTGCAGAGGTTGCGCACTTTACCCACACCATGGAGTACCTGGCCTCGTGATCCCATTCGGGTGGACCGGTGGTGCTCCAACGAAACCTGCCTGACCCGTGACCCCTCTATCGTACCACCGACAATCATACCCTCCCAGGATCATGTCCTGGGTGGCCCCTGTGTCACCCCGTGACACCTGCCACCGTCGTGGCCAAACAAACTGTCCCAAACGGGGACGCCAGCAAAATAACTCAACTGGGCTCACAGGATTATGGTCGTCTACCTGATCAGGGCAGCACGCACGCATAACCCTCCCTAGTTTGGTGGTACCGATAAAAGAGCACAAAGCCAGACTAAGTCAAGGCCGTCCCATACCGGCAAATGTGGCTGCACGGAAAAGTCCGGGTAGGTGGCTCTTGATCAACCAACTAAGTTTAATATTGCCAAGCATTTACCAGCATGGATATTTAATTGCAAGTAAAATTATCATGGCAATAGCTATGTATTTAAATAAATTACTATGGATTATCACATATTGAAATAATGCATGAAATTCAATTAAATAACCAGCACTATTGAAATGCTTCATGCAATGGATGACATGGCTTGCCTTGCTCTGTTGGGTTGTCCACAAACTTCTGGGCTTCAAATCCAAAATTATTTCCCTCTGAAAATAATTTTAAAAAGCAATTGAAAATGTCACATGCTATTGTTTTGAGCACCAGAAATTCTGTGAACAAGGGAAAAATACCAAATTTGGCAAGCAAATAGAGGAGCTCAAGACAAACCAGATGCAAAAAGAATCAATTGATTTGGACTTATGGTTTAAAAGTTATTGATGGTCAAAGTTCTGGCCAAATCTGGAATTTAAATAGAAATTAGAAAATCTGGCAGGGGCCACGTCGAAGGCGTAAAGTGGAGGGGCGCCTCCACTTACCGCTTCGGCGTGTCGCTGACAGGCGGGCCCCATCGTCAGATTTAAAAGGGGGAGGAGGGAAACAGAGAGAGGGCGGGACTCCGGTGATCGTCGCTGGCGATATGGACGGCGGCGAGGTCGGGAGAGATGAGGAATGGATCGAGCTCAACGAGACAAACTCACCCGTACCCGTGGCTTCGCGAGGGACGGCCGGACGACGTCGCCCCTTCCCCTCCGGCAGCAGCGGCGCTCGGGTGTCGTCGGCGACGGCGACTCCGGCAGCGATTCGGCTCGGGAGGGGCTCATGCGAGGTCAGTGGAACGAGCTGAGCTCGATGGCGTGGTCAGTCGAGCTCGGGGAGGAGTGGAACGGCGGGGAGGCAGAGCTCGGGTGGCGGCGATGCTCCGGCGAGATTCGAGGCCAGAGGGCCTCTCGGCCGTGGCTCGTTGCTCAGGGGCTCGATAGGAGGTGGAGTGAGGTGGGTGATGAGCTCGGGAGAGGCCGGGGATGGTTATTTATAGGAGGGGGAGGAGCTCGGGGGAGGTCTCTGGAAGCGGCGGGATTCGGCCACGTCGCCGGCGCAAGGACGGCGAGCTGGCTGGCTGCTTGCGGGCGACGAGACGGAAGAAGGCAGGGAGGAGTTAATGCGCGGCGGCAGCTAGCGGAGGAAGAAGACGCGCCGCTAGGCCACTGTGTCCGCACGGGCGACACAGTGCGCGCGTGCGTGGCGGCCGGCGAGGGCGATTCCGGCGAGGGCCACGCTCCAGGACGGCCAGGTGGACGCAGGGGAGGATGTCGGCGCACGGAGAAGAGCTGCTGCGGCGCGGAGCAGGCGGACGCGACGGATCCAGCACGGGCGCGATGCAGAGCGCGCGCAGTGGCATGCCAGTGTCGTGCTCACCACGGGCAAGGGTGTCTAGAGGCTTCGCGAGCCTGGCATTTCTTGTCTGGCACGTCGACCCTCGACCCCTTAGTCTCTCCATGGCTCTGGTTCGACCAGGTTCACTCTGAACCGAAGTGTAGCTTCAGCTACAGTCTCTGATAGCAAACTTGAGAGGGATCTAGAGGAGTGGCGAGATGGAGATGGAGCCAATGGAGATGTCTGGGGTGTTCTGCTTTGGAAGGACTATGAGCTGGCCAAGTTTGAAAGGATTTGATCAAGATTTGGATATAGTTCATGTACAACTGCTGTACTGAACCAGAAACAGAGATGAGCTTGATGCACTCATCTTGTTGATCTCCTGGGGCTGAAATTTGGTGTTGCAGGGTCATTGGGTGAGGAGAAGATGCCATAAAAATTTCAGCTCAATTGGAAACCTCTAGCTGGTACTTCCTTCACAGAGGTTTCAACTGAACAGAAACTTGGCAGAATATTGGTGATGAAAATTTGTACTGCACAAGATGATATTTTTGGATATTGTGGAAAGATTGGTTCCCTAATATCTCAGGGAATTTTCTGGGAATTAATTGAGTAGGGAAAATATGAGCTCCTTCACAAATGACCAGTACTGTCCAGAGAGTAAATGGAGTTTTCTGGAATAAACTTTGTACTGGACCATGAGATGTTTTTGAAGATTGTGGGATTAGATGATGTCAATAAGGTCTGGGATTAATTTGGGATTTTTCTGATCACCAGAACTATAGGTTGCTGTGTAACCCATAGTGATGACAGATTTTTCCCAAAGAAGAAAATGGATATTTGGGAAGAATAAAGAATTGGAAATTGATCCAGATGGTGAGTGACAAGGTTTTGGCAAGATGCTGAGGGCTTTGGATCACTGAGAGGAATTCATAAGTCCAAAGTCAACTGAAAAGGTTCAAAATCCAACCAGATTGCAAATAAGGCCAGAAAGATTTCGAAAAGAAAAAGTTGCCAAAAACCAGGGTGTCACACCAGTGTTTATCTTCACCAATAAAAAATCTCCAAAAAGTTTGGTTGCATTTGGACTTCGTTTGGTATTGATTTTCTGTAAAACAAAAACAGGGCAGAAAACAACAACTGGCACTGGGCACTAGGTTAATAGGTTAGTCTCCAAAAATGATAGATAATTGTTGTAAATGATTATAAAAACATCCAAGATTGATATTATAACAGCATGGAACAATCAAAAATTATAGATACGTTTGTCACGCCCAATATGCGGCCCTATTCTCAAGGGACTCGAAAATCCCAATAAGAATAGAAGCGCATATCGGAGACGCTTCGCAAGGTGGATATCGTTACATCATACCATGTACTGAACAGATGAGAATACCAGATAAAGGCTTACACTCGCCACAAGCTACAGCATAATACATGAATACAATAGTATAGCAAACATCCTACAGAAGAGCAGGATCCGACTACGGATGAAATCAAACGAAAAAGAAGAACGACATCCACCCTGCTAATCCCAGGCTGCCAACCGGGAACCCATCCTATGATCGACGAAGAAGAAGCAGAAGAAGAACTCCAAATAGAACAAGCATCGCTCTCACGTCAAAGCATCGCTTTACCTGTACCTGCAACTATTGTAGTAGTAATCTGTGAGCCACGAGGACTCAGCAATCCCATAACCATGGGTAACAAGACTATCAAAGCTTAAATGGGTATGGAAGGGTAAGGTGGTGAGGTTGCAGCAAGCACTAAGCATTGTATGGTGGCTAACTTACGAGTACAAGAATAAGAAGAGTAACTACGCATAACGGTCGTAAACTAATAATGATCAAGAAGTGATCCTGAACACCTACTTACGAGTCAAGCATAACCCCACCGTGTTCTCTTCCCGAACTTCCTCGAAAAGAGACGATCACGGTTACGCACGCGGTTGGTGTATTTTAATTAGAATTAGTGTCAAGTTCTCTACAATCGGAGGTTATAAATTTCCAAGTCGCCACATAACCGCGGGCACGGCTTCGCGTAAGATTTAACCCTGCAGGGGTGTTCCAACCTGGTCCATCACAAACCAACACAAGCTGCGGTGGAAAGACCTCAACCTCAAGAAAACCCGATCAACCTCGAGTCAGCCCGAAGTATCCTCGGAATTCCGGTGCACAAGACATTTCGACAATGGCAAACAAGTCCAGCAAGACCTCCCGGCGTGCCAACACCCTGATAGTAGCCACATTAAATTTTACATGGTCTCTAGTAACTTGCATATTATTTTCATGTGTGTAAGCTCTTAGAAGTCACGTTAGTTGTTATTGGTATGATTTTAGGTTCAGTGTAATCTGTTCAGGTATATAGTCATGTGGTTTCTGGAAATTTAAAACCAATTTCCTCTAAAAATTGTCTGGTCTAAATTGCAAAGAATTTTCTAAATTTCTACTGTTTTCTTGCTGGAAGAATGACCACCCATTGAACTACCCAAAAAAAGATAAACTAAAATAATTGTGATCATCGCCGTTCAGGTGTTTGCCATGGGATGGAACAACTTTTGTCCTAAACCACACATGTATATGTCTCAAAATGTGAAGCCGTAATCTTCAATTTGATTTATACATTTTACGTTTTCACTCCTGATTCCTCTATATGGACACCTACACCGTTTTTATATCATTGGCCATATAGTAGTAGCATTAGAATTATACATTTAATCTAGTGATTTTATAAATAAAACATAATACTCAAATACACCTTGAGTTAAAATCACTATTTCAAATATAATAGACAGACCATATCATTCTGATTTTATCTTTCATGCAACTTCGTGCCTATCTTCTACAAGTCGTCATCAATAGGTAATTAAACTGAATAAGGGACACCACAACATGAATGTATGATGCATCTTTCAATTATCTTGGAGAATTTAGGACGTGGAGTTAAAATTGCATGTTTTGAAAATTTCAGATATAAATGGAGTTATATCGTTTATCCACCAGATAAAAACTAAATAATATTTCCATCTAAATCCTACATAGAATTTCATATCTTGTTCGAGTTATTGTGTTTGTCCACCAAATGATAGTTTTCCTTTTCCATATATACTTCTTTTTACAAATCTAGCTATTTATCAGTGCTACAAATGACATTTTTAATCGGTTTGCAACATCTTCTAATTGAGTATTATTATATGTGAGTTATTTGCCACACACTCCAATATATATATTTTGATATTATATATCATCCAAATTACATTAGGTATTTTATATGAATTTCCAATTACATTAGGTATTACATACTATCCAAACTATATACTCCCTCCGTTCCTTTATATAAGGTGTATTTGTTTTTTGAAAAGTCAAACGAGTGCATGTTTGACCGAGTTTTTAGAAAAATACATCAATATACACGATACGAAATTTATATCATTTGATCCATCATGAAAAGTAGTTTCATATTTTATCTATTAAGTATTGCAGATGTTGTTATTTTATCCTATAATCTTGGTCAAACATTCAAATGGTTGACTTGCACGGAAATCAATACACCTTATATTCTGGAACGAAGGGAGTATAAAATATTATACAAAAAAGTGTAGCCATAATTACATCCCATGGAAATTTGGCTTCGGCTCTTTCTATCAAGAGAACGGCAAAGGTTGGACTCCATCACCTGGTACAGGGATGACAGTTTTGCCCATGGGTATGAGTACCCCGCGGGTATCCAAAAATAGCGGGTACGGGTAAGACTTGGCGAGATTTTGTACCCACGAATAATGTGTATTCATACCCGCAAAACATACGGGTAAGGCGTGGGTAAGAAATTACGATAACCCAATGGATGCCAAAAAAAAATAACTTCTATGACAGTGGGATCAACATCCAACTCATATGGCCCAACCCTAAATCCCCTGGGGTGTGTTTCACAGGATGCATGGAGGGTGCATGAGCTTAAAAGTTCCCTACAGAACCCACTTTTGACTGTTTGGCAGGGTGTATGGGCGCACCTCGACTATCCCCCATCTCATGCAAAAAGGCCTCTCAGTCATGCTGAGTAGAGCACGCCCAAACAGGATGCATGGATCCATGCTTGCTCCGACCCTCAAAAAATGTTCGAAATTTCAAAATTTATTTAAATTCACAAAAAATGTTCAGAATTTCCAATTTTGCTTGAATTCTCCAAAAATGTTCAGAATTTCAATTTTTGTTTAAATTTACAGAATTTCAAAATTTGTTTAAATTCTCAAAGAATGTTCAGAATTGAGAAATTTGTTTCAATTCTCAAAAATTGTTCATAATTTCAATTTTTGTCTATATTTAAAAAAATCAGAATTACAAAATTAGTTTAAATTTTCAAAAAATGTTCAGAATTTCAAAATTTGTAAAATTTTCAAAAAATGTTTAAATTTTCAAAAAATGTTTAGAATTTCAAAAATTATTGAAATTTCTGAAAGATGTTTAAATTTTAAAAAAATTTCCAAAATGTGTTAAAAATTTTAATCACACTTTTAAAAATTTGTTCACCATTCAAAAAAATAATTCAAAATTCAAAATTGTCCAGCATGTCTAAACACATGCAGGCTAACAAACAAAGTCTCAGCTCAGCATGTCTCAGCACATACACCGCTACCAAACTATAGCAAATGCATGTATTCAGCATGTCTAGAGTTAGCATGTCTCAAAGGAGAACAACAATGCTATATGATGGGAACTATTACCGAAAACACCCTTATTGCCTAAACCAATGAAACTACATCTTATGCGACTCCTCGAAACGATGAAATCTTACTTATATACACCGGACTCTTCTCCAACTCTCAATCCCTTGCCGCCTCCGAGAGGCCACCCACTTGAGGAGGCCTTGTCAGTGCCAGACTGCTTGTCATCATCACTTGAATTTTAGACTCATTTATCTAATTTTAAAAAATGTAAATGCTATATATTGTACCCACTTGATACACATTGGGTAGATGGGTATGGGCATCGATTTGTGCCCATCCATATTGACGTGGGTGGGTATAGAAATTTTTGCAGGATACCGGTTTGGGTAGAAGGTGGTTGTACCGATCAATACCTTACCCATTGCTGCCATACAAAGAGAGCTCAGTGGATAAAACAAAGCACAATTGATTGAGCTCAACCCACAAACACAGGAAATATAGGATACTAATAGTTCTTTTAAAGGGAAAATATAGGATACTAGTAGTTAACAGACTGCAGCACAAGGGAGAATGATACAATATAAGACAAGCACAAAAAGTTCAGCTTCAGTGCATAAAAACACAGTAGGGCAGGCGTGTCCATGTCGAATTAGCCATCATTAGATCCTTTTATTTTGCCCCCCAGTAGATCATCAGTGCTATAGGACCAGCATTTTGTAGCTTCATTCGGTACTGCACACAAATTAGCATGAGGATTATCTCCGCAACTAAGAAAAGCAAAGTATGCACTCCTACTTAAGACACTAAAACTGAAGAGCATGAGGATCATCTCCACCATTAAGAATAGCCAGGAAGGCACTCCTACGTAAGAAACTAAAACGGAAGGAATGTCAATGTGTAAGATTCTAGTCAAATTCACAAATAGAAGAGGTGCTTCGGTAATTTGACTAACCTCGTCAACAGCATTTGTCTGTCATATGACTGCAATGGCCACTTAACTGCATGAACCACCAACAACTGCTTGTTAGTGAGGATATCCAGACAGGAAACATAGAAGACACATACAGGAGCTAGTTCATTCTTCTTTCAAGTTACCTTCGATCACAAGGTGCTTTTACTTTTCTTTTTGTTATCCTTCGTTTCGTCATCAGATAAATGCATAGGCATATGTGACCTTTTTCAGAGGAAGCAACAGTAAATTATATACTATGGACGAACGGTACAAATGCAGCAAGAGAAACAAGATAATATCTATTATTGAGATCATACATTGGTGTTGAGTCAACCGAAGTGGCCAAGCCTAATTTGGGAGTAACAGGAGTTGCACCGCCATCACTTGCAATATGAAGACCTGACTCAGAAGTTCCACTATCCTTCATTGGCTCACTATCTGAAACAACAAATAATGTTGTTAGTGAAAATTTGCGCCCAAGAAACATATATAATTAACCCATGTAGAGGTTGAAGCCAGTGCATTCTTCTCTCAAGATTCTACCTTGGGTCCCTCCCATGCTCTTCCTTTTTTTGCTATTAGCGTTGCTCTTGTCAGATTCATAATGATCAACAGACCTGGCAGTTTTTTTTCCGCAGAGCACATCAGTGAAATCATTTCACATCAACATAATAAATGCAACAAGAAAACAAGATAAATGTCTACTGTTGACATCATACCATGAGGATGGAGTAGTAGGAGAACCAATATTGGTTGTTATGAGAGATTTAGAAGGGGTGATCTCATCAATGGTAACAGGAGAAACCTCTTCTGCACTTCCATATTCCTTCCTTGGTTCAGATAGGTGCCTGACAGCACACCACACAATTATAACTCTGACCCAACAATACAAATGCAATAAAGAAATGGAAAATAATAATATTATTCAGATCATACTCTGTATAAAGTTCCCCCATTTTCATACGTAAAGGTTTAACCGATTCATAGTTGATCTCCGAGTCACAAGGAAAGTATTCTTTAATAATGATCAAAAGTTCCAGCAAGCGGTGCCGGATTTCCTCATGGTCCTCAGAGTTTTGATACAGAGACCGACGTGCTAAAGAAGTCTCCCTTGCCATGCCCTTCAAAACATCATTTCAAAATTGGTGATAAGAAGCTAATGGACAAGGAAGCCTGAATACAGGATATTAGGTAAACCAAATGTTCCAGGCAGAGGCATGAACATACCAACATGGCAGCAGAGACTTGCTTCCAATAAGGCCCTTTGTAGGTGGTCAGAATATGACAGGCAACCTGCCGGACCTTATTGCTAAATTCAAATTTCATTAGCCACAGTTTCTCCCGAAAATCACCAGACTTCTTCTTGCACATTTTCAATATGTTGTACACATACTTGGCCTCCTCGGTGATACACTTGAAAACAACAATTGTTTTGCTAAGTAGTGAACAAGAAGCTATCGATACTATAAATTGAATAAGCAATTGCACGCTTTAATAAGATTTGTATTTTGCAGACTGTACCATAAAGCAAGCAGCTGGAACAATGGAACGAGCAGGAAGAGTGAGCGCAGAATTTTGATCGCTGAAAAGCTTTGCTTGTTCCAAGATAGCTCTATTCAGCTCATCAGCAGTTTTAATCCGTCCACCATCGTCGGCAGTGCATAACCTAGCCGCTGCTTTGATACACTTGATACCAGTGTTTTAAGACGGTGCAAACAAGTTAATTAGCAGAGCAAATCAATCAAATAGCACAAATAACACAGGTTAATTTGGTTGAGGCGGGAGGAACATACCTTGGTGGCTGCTAGAGAGTTGAGAAATGCGGGACCAGGTTCAGCAGTCTGTTTGAAATATTCAAGAACATCTTGGTATTTGTGTACATAATACTGCTGAAGGTAATCAAAATAGTCTTCGAAAAGAAGAAAACCGGGCATCCACGACAACAGCCTGTCCCAGCCCCAGTGGGTCTGCAGAAGATCTGAACAGAGAAGAAAGACAAGTCAGATGGTTAGATCTGACAGTAAAGAAAATCACAGCATCGCGTGCATATATCAATCATGTGTACATTTCGTAACATAGCTCGCAAGCCTCAACCTTAACCGGGAGAATAAATAAACCATATAAATTCATCGTACCCGGGTGAAGAATAACTTGTAACGGAGGCAGTGGCTTCATCAAATCTCCGTCTTCCACGAGCTTAGCAATCCTCTTCTTAGATTCATGGTGTTCAGACGGTAAGATGAATCGGCGGCTGACATCTTCAAATAAGACAAAATCCATAGTTTTGGTCAGATCTAGGTCACACTTCGTTCCTCCTAGGTCAAACTCCATCATCTTTGGATCTCTGTCAAGATCCATCGCCTTCGGATCTAGGCCCTTGTCGAAATCCATAGATTGGACGGGATGGGGCGTGGGTTAGAAGAGCGCCGACGGGGTTTGTGGTAGAAGAGGAGATGCGGCGGACGAGGGATGCGGCGGAGCTAGGGCTTCTTTTTTTCTTTTCTTCGAGGGGACTAGGGCTTACTTCTGCCTCGAGACATTTCTTTTGTTAGTTATATCGCGGAGTTCACGGACCCGGACCGAGCACCAATCCACATTTAGGGGCGCGACGACGGAATGGGCCGACCCAGTGGCGCAGTTCGCTCCATCGTTTTTCATTCGTTCTTTCACTCGATTTTGGTTTTTCTATTTCTTTTCTTTTTAACATTTTTTGTTATATTTAAAAAATATATAATACAAATATTTCCAAAAACTAATACTTAAGTTTTCTTGAGTTTTGATTTTTTTTTGAGGTAGCTAACCGCTTATTCCAATTGGTAACAAGTACTTAAGTTTAAAAGCAATGTTTGTGCAGTGTTAAAAAATGTTGGTCCAACTATAATAAAATGTTTATACTTCCAAAAATTCTAAGGGAGTATATTACAAAAAAACCTTTACGTAAAAACATTTGAAAAAATGTTAAATCCGTATAGAAAAAATGTATACAGAAAAATACAAATGTGTGTGAAAAAAATGAACATGTATTTAAAAAAATTAATCTTGTATTTGAAAAATGTTAATCAAGCATTAGAAAATATGTTAAAATATTGACCATGTTTTAAAAAAGTGTTGATCATGTATTAAAAAAATATGTTAATCAAGATTTGAAAATGTTTAATGTGTATACAAAATGTTGACCATATATTCTAAAAATGTTAATCTTGTTTGAAAAATGTTAATCAAACATTTGAAAATGTTAAATGTGTATAAAAAATGTTGACCATGTATTAAAAACATATTAATATTGTATTTGAAAAATGTTAAACGTGTACATTAAAATGAAGATATATACCAAAAATGTACAATGTGTATGAAAACATTAGATATAAAAAATAGTTCTCAAAAGATGTTAATCATGTATTTAAAAAATATTAAACATGTATATAAAAAATGTTTCTGGTGTATAAGAAAAATGTAGAATGTGAACTGAAAAAGTTGACATGTGTTGAGCAGAAATAAAATTAATGAAAATCAACAAAGGAGAAAAATAAAAAGGAAAAATAAATGAAACCAAAAAAGGGAAGTGAAAACCAATGAAAAAGAATCGAAAAGTGAAAATTGAGAAAGAACAAAGTAAAACCAATGGAAACCAGCAAAGAAACAAAGAAAACTGGAGAAAATAGAACAGAAGAAAAAAAACCCAATGAAAACAGAGAAAGGAACAAAAGAAAACCAAATGAAAACAAAGAAAACAGAAGGAAAAGAAAAAATAGTAAAAACTAAGAATAGAACAAAGTAACCGGTGAGAATACAAAGGAAAAACAAAAAAACCAGAGAAACCTGTGAAGAAAGAGAAAACCAAAAGAAAAAACATAAAGAAACAAAATAGAAAGCAGAGCAAAACGTGGAGTACGCTACCAGCGTGGGAGCGAATCGGTCGATCGAGAGCTAAGAAACGGGCCGGCCCAGTCTCGCACGAGATAGAAGCTTTCAGAGAGATAGAAGCTAGTCTCGCACGAAGCGCGATATACCTCTGGCGCACGTTTAGGCCAAGTTTGGTAGACAACAGGTGCTGGAGGGGTTTCAAAGGATTTTCCTTCTTTGGCTGAAAAGCCCAAAAATTCTCCAAAGAGGCGTTTAAGGAAAAGGGCTTGATTGAGCCAGCCCCTACAATTCCTCACTTCCCTCTCCCACCCATGGGGTTTCTTGCGGCAATCCTACACACCATTGCATGGTGTATTGTGCTGGTCTTTGGTATTAGACTCTCCAAGAGCGAGGGGCGGGCCGCCCGCTTGCACATGCCACGTCGGCAGTGGACCCGCGAGGAACTGTTTCTGGCAAGAAAAAAACGTACGCAAGCAGATGCGCTCGAGGGCCGTGTCATGCTGAGCGTGTGGATTGGGCAGTGCTCTCTCCCTCAGAAGGAAATATCTCCCCCAGATAAACCCTCCCCTGGTGCTCGCACGATATCCTCTTTCTCCCTGCTCACAAGCGACCTCCTCGTCTCCCTCACTCTCACCTCTGCTCCGCCGCCTCGCGCCGCCACATCCAACCCGGCGACGTCGGCCTCGCCGCAGAAGAGGGCTAGCCCACCCGTGCCGCCAGTCGGCGGGTGAGGAAGAGGCCCAAATCGTGTTGCAATCACCACAGGCGAAGAGGACGATGACATCCTCGATATGTCAGCCGTCGTTACTTCGCTCGATCTGGCTCGATCCTTGTCTAAATCCAGAGCCTCTATCGCAGGAAAGCAAAGTTGTACCATCAAGTTGCTCAAGCACAACTATGCTACTTGTGAGCTGCGTTGGAATTTTCGCCGAAGAGGAGGGGAGATGCAGTACAGTAGAGATAAGTATTTTCCCTCGGTGAGAACCAAGGTTTATCGAACCAATAGGAGAATCGTGCAAAGCCTCGTGAACAGCACCTGCACACACAAAAGCAAATACTTGCACCCAACGCGGGCAAGAGGGTTGTCAATCCCCATGAACTCGTTACTCGCAAGGATCAAATCTTGTATAGGTAGATGGATAATTTGTAAAACAAAATAAAAGTAATAAAATCGCAGCAAGGTATTTTTGTGTTTTTTATATATGATCAAAGTAGACTCGGGGGCCATAGTTTTCACTAGAGGCTTCTCTATCGAACACATAGCATACGGTGGGTGCAAATTAATGTTGGGAAATTGATAGAAAAGCGCATAGTTATGACGACATCCAAGGCAATGATCATGTATATAGGCATCACGTCCGAGACAAGTACACCGACTCCTGCCTGCATCTACTACTATTACTCCACCAATCGACCGCTATCCAGCATGCATCTATGGTATTAAGTTCATCACAAACAGAGTAATGCCTTAAGCAAGATGACATGATGTAGACAAAGCAACCCCAATCAATATGAATAAACCCCATCGTTTTACCCTTAATGGCAACAATACAAATACGTGTCTTGTCCCCTTCTGTCACTGGGATATAGAGCACCGCAAGATTGAACCCATTACAAAGCACCTCTCCCACTGAAGATAAATCAACCTAGCTGGCCAAACCAAACGGATAGATCGGAGAGAAATACAAAGCTATAAAAATCATGTATAATAAAGTTCAAAGAAGACTCAATTACTTCTCATGAATATTCAGATCGTAAACCCACAATTCATCGGATCCCAACAAACACACCGCAAAAGAAGGTTACATCGGATAGAACTCCAAGAACATCGAGGAGAACATGGTATTAAATATCAAAGAGAGGGAAGAAGCCATCTGGCTACAACTATGGACCCGTAGGTCTGGGGTAAACTACTCACGCATCATCGGAAGGCGGCAAGGATGATGTAGAAGCCCTCCGTGATCGATTCCCCCTCCGACAGAGTACCGGAAAAGGCCTCCAGGTGGGATCACGGAAGAACAGAAGCTTGCGGCGGTGGAAAAAGTGTTTCGGGTGGCTCTCTGTTGCTTTGGGAATATTTCTGAATTTATGGAGTTGGAATTAGGTCAAAAGGAGCTGTGTGCGGCCCACAAGCTCAGGGGGCGCGCCTACCCCCCCGGGGCGCGCCCCTCGAGCTTGTGGCTCTCTCGTATCTCGTCTGGTGTCCTCCCGAACCTTCTAGGGTCTCTTCTGGTCCAGAAAAAATTAATCCAAAGATTTTTTTTTTCGTTTGGACTTTGTTTGATATTGATTTTCTGATAAGCCAAAAACAAGCAAAAACAGCAACTGGCACTGGGCACTAGGTTAATAGGTTAGTCCCCAAAAATGATATAAAATAGCATATAAATGCATATAAATCATCCAAGATTGGTAATATAATAGCATGGAACAATAAAAAATTATAGATACGTTGGAGACGTCTCAAGCATCCCCAAGCTTAATTCCTGCTCGTCCTCGAGTAGGTAAATGATAAAAACAGAATTTTTGATGTGGCATGCTACCTAAGATGTTTATCATGTAATCTATTTGACGGTATAAATATTGAGAAACGATGAAGTAATAACATCAACATAATAATATCCATGAACATAAGAAGCATAATCATTACTTTTGCAAAATATATGATCCTTAACGAATGTTTATCATGTTGACATGGCACGACTCTGCCTTCACCGCATAAATATAAACCATGAGCACCTTGGTGTTAAACCAAGCAATCAGATCGTACTTCTAACACGCTTCAGCATTTTCAACTTCATGCAATACATGAGCGTGAGCCATGGACATAGCACTGGTGGAATAGAATGCGGTGGTAGGGATCAATAGGAGAAGTCAAAAAGGAAGAAAGTCTCGCATCAACTCGGTGGATCAATGGGCTATGGAGATGCCCATCAATCGATATCGATGCGAGGAGTAGGGATTGCCACGCAACGGATGCACTAGAGCTATAAGTGTATGAAAGCTCAACTGAAACGAAGTGGGTGTGCTTCCAACTTGCTTGCTCATGAAGACCTCGGGCATTTGAGGAAGCCCATCATCGGAATATACAAGCCAAGTTATATAATGAAAAATTCCCACTAGTATATGAAAGTGACTACATAGGAGACTCTCTATACGAATGGTGCTACTTTGAAGCACAAGTGTGGAAAAGGATAGTAGCATTGTCCCTTCTCTCTTTTTCTCTTGTTTTTTTTTGTTGGGCTCTTTTTGGCCTCTCTTTTTTCTCTTTTTATTTTTTGTCCAGTTTCTCATCCCGACTTGTGGCGGAATCATAGTCTCCATCATTCTTTCCTCACTGGGACAATGCTCTAATAATGATGATCATCACACTTTTATTTACTTACAACTCCATATTACAACTCGATACTAGAACAATATGACCCTATATGTATGTCTCTGGTAGTGTACCATGATGTGCAATGACCTAGCGTAACATGTATAATAATGATGAACTGTGGCTGAGCCACAAATACTATGTCAGCTCACTACAAAAAAACACTTCCGTGATGATACGTGTTTGTCACAGTAGGTCACTTTTTTGTCATGCATGTACATCCATGACGGTTTTATGATAGAATCAAGATAGTCATACATGTGTTGTCGTAGAAGTGTTCCATGACAGAACTGAAATTATCATCACGGAAGTGTCCACTTCCATGACGATAAATGGCGCGTCATGGAAGTGTTTTCATCAAGGGTAACCGACACGTGGCATCTGATGTCTACTACACAACTTATTCTTGTAGATTCGTGTTGGGCCTCCAAGCGCAAAGTTTTGTAGGACAGTAGCAATTTTCCCTCAAGTGGATGACCTAAGGTTTATCAATCCATGGGAGGCGTACAATGAATATGGTCTCGCTTATACAACCCTGCAATCAAATACAAGAAATCTCTTGTGTCCCCAACACACCCAATACAATGGTAAATTGTATAGATGCACTAGTTCGGCGAAGAGATGGTGATACAAGTGTAGTATGGATAGTAGATATAGGTTTTTGTAATCTGAAAATATAAAAACAGCAAGGTAGCAAATGATAAAAGTGAGCACAAACGGTATTGCAATGCTTGAAAACAAGGCCTAGGGTTCATACTTTCACTAGTGCAATCTCTCAACAATGCTAACATAATTGGATCATATAACAATCCCTCAACGTGCGATAAAGAATCACTCCAAAGTTCCTCTTAGCGGAGAACATAAGATAGAAATTGTTGTAGGGTACGAAACCACCTCAAAGTTATCTTTTTCGATCAATCTATTGAGCCATCCATATAAGTGTCACGAACAACCCTAGAGTTCGTACTAAAATAACACCATATGATACCCATCAACCAACTCTAATGTCACCTAGATACTCCAATGTCACCACAAGTATCCATGAGTTGATTATTCGATATGCATCAAACAACTTCAGATTCATAATATTCAATCCAACACAAAGAACTTCAAAGAGTGCCCCAAGATTTCTACCGGAGAAAGTAGGACGAAAACGTGCATCAACCCCTATGCATAGATTACCCCAATGTCACCTCGAGAATCCGTGAGTTGAGTGCCAAAACATACATCAAGTGAATCAATATAATACCCCATTGTCACCACGGGTATTCATATGCAAGACATACATCAAGTGTTCTCAAATCCATAAAAGTATTCAATCCGATAATAGTGAAACCTCAAAGATAAAAACTCAATTCATCACAACAAAATAGAGAGGGAGAAACACCATATGATCCAACTATATTAACAAAGCTCATGGTACATCAAGATCGTGCCAAATCAAGAACACGAGAGAGAGAGAGAGAGAGAGAGAGAGAGAGAGAGAGAGAGATCAAACACATAGCTACTTGTACACACCCCTAGCCTCGAGGGTGAACTACTCCTTCCTCATCATGGAGACCGCCGGGATGATGAAGATGGCCTCTGGTGATGATTCCCCCCTCCGGCAGGGTGCCGAAAAAGGGTTCCAGATGGGATCTCCTTGGTACAGAGGCTTGCGGCGGCGGAGTCGAAGTTCTAGGGTTATTTCTGGGGGTTTTGGTATTTATAAGAATTTTTGGCATTGGAATCACGCGAAGAGGGGCCACAGGGGGCCCACGAGGCACCACGGCGCTCTTGCCCCCCCTTCCTAGGCGCGCGATGGTGGCTCGTGTGCACCTCGTAAGGCTTCTGGTCCTTCCACGAAGCTTCGGGGTCTCTTTTGGTCCAAAAAAATCATCAAAAAGTTTCGCTGCATTTGGACTTCGTTTGATATGGATTTTCTGGAAAACCAAAAACAAGCAGAAAACAGCAACTGGCACTGGGCACTAGGTCAATATGTTAGTCCATAAAAATCATATAAAATCCATATAAAAGTGCACCAAAATCATACAAAACTATAATAAACATGGCATGAATACTTCATAAATTATAGATACGTTGGAGACGTATCAGCATCCACCGTAACGGGTCGCCGTTAAGCTATCGGGTTCCGGTTTGGATCCGATAACCCGTTAACAGCCCGAACCAATGGGGATTTCCACGTGTAAAATTGTCATTGGCCAGAGGAACCACATGTCAGCTCGACATCGCAACAGATGTCATTCATCCAATGGACAAGACGGACCTATGAAAAAGTGACATGTGGCAAGGCCCAACAGATGCCCATTTAGGTTAGAAAGGCCGGCCCAGTCAAAGGCCCATAAGATTCACTCGGGTACTAGTGGGCCAGCCCACTAAGGGGCTGCTTAAACATGGCCCATTTACGGCCCACCGCCAGATCAGGCCCGTTAATTGTTGGCTCCTTATTTGGGCCCCATTATGGCCCAGTGAGGTTTCGGCCTGTTAGAGGCCCGATGTACATATGAGCCCATTTCAGCCCGGTGTGTCTTTGGGCCTAGTAATGGCCCGTGCTGCACTTGGGACATATATGGTCCGACGCGACATTCGGCCCATTAACGGCCAGTGATCTCGGTGACAAAATTTCAGCCCAACCTGACTTTGGGCCTGTTAAAGGCCTGTCATACAATTCGGCCCGTTGGTGCCTTTCGGCCTATTAAAGGGCCATGATATGATTGGGCCAACCAAGGCCCGAGATATGTTTCGGCCTGATAATAGCCCGTCATGTAACTGGGCCAATTACGGCTCGACGTATATTTCAGCCTGCTAAAGGCCCGTGGACGATTCTTGAAAATTGAGGCTCAACATGCTTTTCGGCCTGCTAAAGGCCCATGGTGTCTTCTGGGCCATAACAGGCCAGCAGAATTTTCAGCCTGCTAAAGGCCCGAAGCCACATGGGCCTAACTAAACGTCGGGCCCACTAAAGGCCCATGTGATTTAAGGGCCTGGGCCTACTGTGTCGATGAAGGGACCATATGGCAGGTCCGCGCAGGCCCAAGTAAAGCCTGTTGCGGGCCGGCCCAATTATGGCCCGTTGAAGTGCAGGCCCGTTAGGGGCGCATGTTTCGGCACGCTTGCCTCCATCAGATTTTCACCACTTTTTTCTGATAGCGAATGATGGAATATACGGTAAATAGGAATTAAGAACAAACCTACCCTATACAATGAAGAATACGGCATAGTAACTTAGAATAAACCTACACTAAACAATAAATGAATCAGGGAATATTACATCCACTGGGCATCAAAGTTCGCCACCAGTGATCATCAAGCGCAACCACAAAGCAGATTACAAAAACTGGGCATCAAAGGTCCTGCCATTGAAGCGCAACAAAATAATACTGAACCAAGAACACTTCAACATATTTCAAGAAACGTTAGCCTTGCGCGGGAGCTGCTGCGCAAGGAGCTGAGCAAGGCAGTGAGACCGGCCTAGCATGTCGGTCATATCTTCCAGCTCTAGATGTTTAGCAATGAGGTTCTCATTGGAGTTGTCTGCGATCTTCCTTAGAGATTGGACTTCCAGTCGAAGTTGAGTTGCAGAATGCCTTTCTGCTTGAAGTTGAGACTGAAGAAGTCGAACTGATTCAGGCAGCGACTTCTATGAGCTTGTGTGACAGCTAGTCTCGAGTAACTTGAACATTGCATCAAGACATGACTTTGGGGTTGTCTCGCTATCTTCAAGATGTTTTGCCTTCTTTGCTGCAATATATATTGGGTTTGTCTCACAGTCTTCAGCAGACTTGTGCATGCCATCAGGCATATCACCCTGAAACAAGCTGACAGATGACAGGTTTTGCATGTATATAAACTAAGATGGTAACTGCGCTGTCAATTCCAGAGCTTCACCACACTACTGGATTACAGATCAACAAAACAAGCATAGATGCAAGGCAAAAGACAATCATTGTATCTCTTTTTGTTAATGTGCATGGCATGTTGTTCATATCATCAGCCAGATCAGTAAGACAAAGCAGGAAATGACAAGATGGAAATGTGGGCAGCTTCACCACACACTGGATTACAGATCAACAAAACAAGCATACATGTAGGGCTAAAGAAAATCATTGGATCTGTATAGAATAATGGGCATGGTATGAATAAGGAATTTGGTTTTACGACTAAAACATGGAACTTACAGTTGTTGCGAACATGCATTTTGATAGAAACGGCAAATTAACAGTAGTTCACGATAGGGAGTATGAGCAAATTAAACAGCAGTTGAGGATAAAGGGTTTAGAAGGACCGACTTACATTAACATTTAACACCGGCTTTATAATCCCCTTCTCCATGTGAAGGGAGGGATAACTCAAGAATTTCAACACAGAATCTTCTTCATAAGCATTGCATGTACTCTACATTTTGTAGACAGTAATTATTGATATGATAATACTGGAAGGGATAGAGGATAATGAAGATAAGATGCAGATTGATGCTATATAATCAACTAACTATCCATGTAAGTACAACGTTACATGACAAAATGTACTAACAACAGCACTAGGCTACACTTCCGCACTGGCATTGTCTGTGTTTTCAACTTTTTGGTAAGATTAAATATAGACCTGATAATTTTTAGGAAATGGTGGGCGAGGGAGATAAGATGCAGCATAATGCTACACAATGAACCACTCCCTCCTTCCATAATATAAGAGTGTTTTGTAGTGTACTGTACAAAACGCTCTTATATTATGCAATAAAATTTTACGGAGAATTATTTTGGAATATATGTCATTTTTGGGAGGTGGAATCAACGCAAGGCGGTGCTCGTGGGCCCCACGAGGCACCAGGGAGCGCCAGGGGGGTCCGGCGCGCCGTGGTGCCTTGTGAGGCCCTCATAGGTCGGTTGGTGCCCTTCTTCGGCTGCAAGGAAGCTAATATCTAGAAAAAAAATCGTGTTAAAATTTCAGCGCAATCGGAGTTACGGATCTCCGGGAATTTAAAAAACGGTGAAAGGCCAGAAAACAGGAACGCAAAACAGAAGAGAACAGAGAGAGAGATCCAATCTCGGAGGGGCTCCTGCCCCTCCGCCGCCATGGCAGCCATGGACCAGAGGGGAAACTCTCCTCCCATCTAGGGGGGAGGCCAAGGAAGAAGAAGAAGGAGGGGGCTCTCTCCCCCTCTCTTCCGGTGGCGCCAGAGCGCCGCCGGGGGAACCATTGTGACGGTGATCTACATCAACAACTTCGCCGCCGTCAACACCAACTCTCTCCCCCTCTATGCAGCGGTGTAACCTCTGTTTTCCCGCTGTAATTCTCTACTTAAACATGGTGCTTAATGCTACATAGCCATCCTATGATGTTTGAGTAGATTCGTTTTGTCCTATGGGTTGATTGATGATCGTGATTGGTTTGAGTGGTACGTTTTATTTTGGTGCTGTCCTATGGTGCCTTCCGTGCCGCGCACACATGGGGGATTCCCGCTGAAGGGTTTGCAATACGTTCATAATTCTCTTATAGTGGGCGGCTAGAGTGCAGAAGCTTACACCCGAGTAAGGGGGTTGTTGCGTATGGGAGTAAAGGGGACTTGATACTTAATGCTATGGTTGGGTTTTACCTTAATGATCTTTGGTAGTTGCGGATGCTTGCTAGAGTTCCAATCATAAGTGCATATGATCCAAGTACGGAAAGTATGTTAGCTCATGCCTCTCCCTCATATAAAATTGCAACAATGATTACCGGTCTAGTTATCGATTGCCTAGGGACAAATCATTCTCTTGTGTTACAAAAGATTTCTACTAAACAACTAACTTTTATTATCTTGCAAATTACTCGTAGTTTTATTCTCGCAAAGTACTTCTAGTTTTATTCTTTCAAACCTATCCTATCGCCTACAAAATAGTTTCATACTTGTTCTAGGTAAAGCGAACGTTAAGCGCGCGTAGAGTTGTATCGGTGGTCGATAGAACTTGAAGGAAATATTAATTCTACCTTTAGCTCCTTGTTGGGTTCGACACTCTTATTTATCGAAAAAACTACAATTGATCCCCTATACTTGTGGGTTATCAAGACCTTTTTCTGGCGCCGTTGCCGGGGAGCAATAGCGTGGGGTTGATATTCTCGTGTGTGCTTGTTTGCTTTATCACTAAGTAGATTTTATTTTCTGTTCTAAGTTGTTCTCTATCTTTAGTTATGGATATGGAACACGAAATACCAAAAAAAATAGTTGTACTTGCTACTCATGGAGATGGGGAACCTCCTAAAACCCTCGATGCTCGTTATGTGGAAAACATTAAACACTACTTTGATAATCCTGAGAAAACCCCATTCAACTTGATAATGGGAGACACGTTGGATCAACGTGAATACTTTAGGGATTATCGCTTGTCTCAAAAAGGGAAACTCTTATGGGCAAATTGATTATTTGCAATGGTATGCTTGGAATTTATGCTTGAGATATGATTATACTTGTTGTTCTAGGATGAAGGCTCCACACCTTCCCTTTTCATGTAAACTTAATGATAATGAAACCTTGGCTTCTTATGCTAATGGTATATATGATTACTATGATGTGAATGAATAGAAGAATTTGTTGCTTTTAAGGGTGCTTATGAAATTGAATCTTTGTTTGAAAAGTATGAAGATTGTGATGATGCTGTCTATAGATCTGAAAATTTTACTATACTTAAATATTGCTATGAGAATTATGAATACAATGCTGATATTAATGTGTTTATTGAGAAAGTCTCCGCTGTCCAAGAAGAGACTAATATTTTGCAGGAACCTATGGAAGAAGAAATTGATGAAACTGTGAGCTCATTAGATGAAAAACATGACGAGGAGAGCGAAGAACAAAAGGAGGAAGAGCGGATTGATCACCCGTGCCCACCTTCTGATGAGAGTAACTCTTTATCCCATACATTGTTTAATTTCCCTTCATGTTTACCGAAGGATGAATGCTATGATAATTGCTATGATCCATTGGATTCATTTGAAATATCCCTTTTTGATGAAATTGATGCTTGCTATGCTTGTGGCCATGATGCCAATTTGAATGATGCTTATGGAGATTGATACGTCTCCAACGTATCTATAATTTTTTATTGTTCCATGCTGTTATATTATCAATCTTGGAAGTTTTTATATGCATTTACAGCAATTATCTATCATTTTTGGAGACTAACCTATTAACCTAGTGCCCAGTGCCAGTTGTTGTTTTCTGCCCTGTTTTTGTTTTACAGAAAATCAATACCAAACGAAGTCCAAATGCCACGAAACTTTTTGGAGATTTGTTTTGGACAAGATAAACACTAGAAGATTCGGGAGGAGGCCAGAAGCCCCAGGGGGTGCCCACGAGGCACCAGGGCGTGCCTGGGGGGGGCCAGGAGCGCCCTGGTACCTCGTGGGGCCCACAGAGCTCCTTTTGACCTAATTCCACCACTATAAATTCCAGAAAAATCAGAAACCCTCAGGGGAGTCCACGAAATACTTTTTCTGCCGCCGCAAGTTTCTGTTCTAGAGAGATCCCATCTGGAGGCCTTCTCCGGTACTCCGCCGGAGGGGGAATCGATCACGGAGGGGCTCTACATCAACCTTGCTGCCCTTCCGATGATGCGTGAGTAGTTTACCACAGACCTTCGGGTCCCTAGTTAGTAGCTAGATGGCTTCTTCTCTCTTTTTGATCTTCAATACAATGTTCTCCTCGATGTTCTTGGAGTTCTATCCGGTGTAATCTCTTTTTGCGGTGTGTTTGTTGGGATCCGATGAATTGTGAGTTTATGATCAGATTATCCATGAATATATTTGAGTCTTCTCTGATCTCTTTTATGCATGATTATTATAGCTTCGTATTTCTTCTCCGATCTATTGATTTGGTTTGGCCAACTAGATTGATTTATCTTGCCATGGGAAGAGGTGCTTTGTAATGGGTTCGATCTTGCGGTGCTCAATCCCAGTGACAGAAAGGGACATGATACGTATGTATCATTGCTATTAAGGGTAAAAAGATGGGGTTTATTCATATGTGAGTTTATCTTGTCTACATCATGTCATCGTTCTTAAGGCGTTACTCCGTTCTTTATGGACTTAATACACTAGATGCATGCTGGATAGCGGTCGATGTGTGGAGTAATAGTAGTAGATGCAGGCAGGAGTCGGTATACTTGTCTCGGATGTGATGCCTATACACATGATCATTGCCTTGGATATCGTCATGATTATTTGCTTTTCTATCAATTGCCCAACAGTAATTTGTCTACCCACCGTATGCTATTTTCTCGAGAGAAGCCTCAAGTGAAAACTATGGCCCCCGGGTCTATCTAAATCATATTACTAAAACCCTAAAAATATTGCTGCCATTTTCTTTTATTTATTTTATTTTTTATTTTTGTTTCTATCTATCTATCTATCTATCACATACAATTTAATCTTGCAATTAACCGCCGAGGGATTGACAACCCCTCGTTTGCGTTGGGTGCAAGGATTTGTTGTTTGTGTGCAGGTACTGCTAACGAGGTGTTGCGTGGTTCTCCTACTGGATTTATAATCTTGGTTTCATAACTGAGGGAAATACTTACCTCTGTTGTGCTGCATCATCCCTTCCTCTTCGGGGATAAAACCAACGCAAGCTACAAGTAGCAGGAAGAATTTCTGGCGCCGTTGCCGGGGAGACATCATCAACATCTATCAAGTACCTTTGCATAAACTCTCATCTCCTTGCATTTACTTTATTTGCCTCTCATTTTCATCTCCCCCACTTCTAAAACCTTTTTACAAAAATACAAAAATATTTTCCGTTTGCCTTTTTCTCGTTTGCTTGTTTTCTTGCTTGTTATCTTTTTTGCGTAGTCACGATGTCTCAAGAAAATACAAAATTGTGTGATTTTTCCAATACTAATAATAATGATTTTATTAGTACTCCGATTGCTCCACCCGTCGCTAGTGCGGAGACTTGTGATATTAATGCCGCTTTGCAAAATCTTGTCATGAAAGATCAATTTTCCGGTAGTCCTAATGAAGATGCCGCATCCCATCTTAACACTTTCGTAGAATTGTGTCACATGCAAAAGAAAAAAGATGTGGATATTGATATTGTGAAATTAAAATTATTCCCATTCTCGTTGCGGGATCGTGCAAATATTTGGTTTTCATCTTTACCACGAAACAATATCGATTCTTGGGATAAGTGTAAAAATGCTTTCATTACTAAGTATTTTCCTCCCGCGAAAATCATTTCACTTAGAAATCAAATTATGAATTTTAAGCAACTTGATCATGAACATGTTTCCCAATCTTGGGAGAGGATGAAATTAATGATAAGAAATTGCCCTACTCATGGTTTAAATTTATGGATGATCATACAAAAAATTTATGCAGGATTAAATTTTGTCTCTAGAAATCTTTTAGATTCCGCCGCGGGTGGTACTTTTATGGAAATTACTTTGGGAGAAGCTACTAAATTTCTTGATAATATTATGGCAAATTATTCACAATGGCACACTAAAAGAGCTCCTACTAGTAAAAAGGTGAATTCTGTTGAAGAAATTAGTACTTTGAGTGACAAAGTTGATGCTCTTATGAAATTGGTTGCTAGTAAAAATGCTCATATTGATCCTAATGATGTGCCATTGTCCACTTTGATTGAGCAAAATAATGATCCCGTAGATGTGAATTTTGTCTCGCGAAACAATTTTAATAATAATGCTTATAGAGGTAATTTCAATGCTAGACCGTTTCCTGGAAATTCCTCTAATAATTATGGCAATCCTTATGGTAATTCTTATAATAATAATAATAATAATAATAATAATAATAATAATAATAGGATGCCCTCTGATCTTGAAAGTAATATTAAAGAATTTATTAATGCTCAAAAAGTTTTCAACACTACGATAGAAGAAAAATTGAGTAAACTTGATGATATGTCTAGGAGCATTGATAGAATTATTCATGATGTGAAAAATCTTAAGACTAAAATTTTGCCACCCAAAATTGATATTAGTGAATCAATTAAAGCTTTATATGTCTCGATGGATGAGAGTAAGAAAAGAACCGCCATGCTAAAAGCTAAACGAGAATTTTTAGAAAAAGCGATTCCTCCCAGTTTTTATCATAGTAATGATGAGGATATTAAAATGATTGGTGTTTCATCTATCAATTCTTTGTTTAGCAATAAAAGACTTGATGAAAAGGGGACTGAAGACGAGTCAACTTTAGCTAAAAGGCGTTCCCATGAATCGAAGGGTGAAAATCTTAATGAAAAAATTGCTAAAAGTGGGTTTGGAGAGGTAAAAACTTTAAATAGCGATGTGCCCACTCTCTTGTATTACAAAGTTAATTATGATAATTGTTCTTTGATTGAGTGCATTTCTTTGTTACAATCCACGCTAAATTCACCCAATGCTTATGAGCAAAACAAGGCTTTTACTAAACACATCGTAGAAGCAATGATGAAAGCGTTAGAAGAAAAGTTAGAATAATTAGAAGTTTCAATTCCTAGAAAATTATATGATGAATGGGAACCCACAATTAAAGTTAAAATTAAAAATTATGAGTGCAATGCTTTATGTGATTTGGGTGCTAGCGTTTCCACAATTCCAAAATCTTTATATGATGTGCTAGGTTTCACCAATATAGATGAATGTTCTCTTAATTTGCACATGGCGGATTCTACTATTAAAAAGCCTTGGGTAGAATTAATGATGTGCTTATTCTTGCAAATAGAAACTATGTGCCCGTTGATTTTATCGTTCTTGACATTGAATGCAATTCTTATTGCCCCATAATACTTGGTAGACCGTTCTTACGAACTATAGGTGCCGTTATTGATATGAAAGAAGGGAATATAAAATTTCAATTTCCATTAAAGAAGGGCATGGAACATTTCCCTAGGAAAAGAATTAAAGCACCATATGAATCAATTATGAGGGCCACTTATGGAATCAACTTGAAAGATGACAATACTTGAAATTATGCATTATGCCTAGCTAGGGGCATAAAACAATAGCGCTTGTTGGGAGGTAACCCAATGAATGAAATAAATGTTTTTTCTATTATTGTGTGTTTTCAAAATTATGCTACTGGTATGATTGTGTTTTTGTGTTTTTAATTAGTGTTTGTGCCAAGTAAAGCCTTTAGGATGATTTGGAAGATAATATAATTGATGTTGCTTGGAAAACAAAAAGTTTAGCGTCCAGTGCCCGAATTTTGTTTCTGTACTGGAGCGTCAGAAAAATCTGAAATTTTTACACAGTATTGGTATATGAATTTCCCACGTTTTCCTAATTTTCAGAATTTTTGGAGCTACAGAAGTATGGCTTTTAAATAGATTGCTACAGACTGTTCTGTTTTTGATAGATTCTATTTTTGATGCACTACTTGCTTGTTTTGATGAATATATGGGTTGTATCGGGGGGTATAAGCCATGGTGAAGTTAGAGTACAGTAGGTATAATGCAAAAATAAAATATGAATGGGTTTGCAACAGTACTTAGAGTAGTGATTTATTTTGTTATACTAACGGATCTCATGAAGGTTTTGTTGAGTTTTGTGTGATTGAAGTTTTCAAGTTTTGGGTGAGATCACGATGGATGAAGGAATAAGGAGTAGTAAAAGCCTAAGCTTGGGGATGCCCGAGGCACCCCAATGTAATATTCAAGGAAGACTCAAGCGTCTAAGCTTGGGGATGCCCCGGAAGGCATCCCCTCTTTCTTCTACCAACCATCGGTAATTTTACTTGGAGCTATATTTTTATTCGTCACATGATATGTGTTTTGCTTGGAGCGTCTTGTATTATATGAGTCTTTGCTTTGCTTGCTTTTTAGTTTATTACAATCATCTTTGCTGAACACTCCTATCTTGAGAGAGCCACATGTTCATCATAATTTGTTAGAATACTCTATGTGCCTCACTTAAATTTTTTGAGCTAGGCAGTTGCTCTAGTGCTTCACTTAAATCTTTTTGAGCACGGTGGTGGCTATATTTTGAATAAATAAACTCTCATGCTTCACTTATATTATTTTGAGAGTTGATTGAAATTTTGAAGAAATAAACTCTCATGCTTCACTTATATTATTTTGAGAGTTGATTAAAATTTTGAAGAAATAAATTCTCATGCTTCACTTATATTATTTTGAGAATTGATAAGATTGAAATTTTGAAGAAATATTTGCACTCTCATGCTTCACTTAAATCTTTTTGAGAGTTGATAATAGTAACGGTAATTTGCACAAGATATGAATTTGGTCCCAAAGTGATGAATATTCAAGAGGGATATAATAAAAACTTTCTTATAGATCATTGGATATGATAAGTGTGATTCCTTGCAATAGTTTTGTGATATGGAAATGATAATATGTGAGTCATGTTAGTGAGTAATTGTGATTTAGTAAGAATATTAGTGTTAAGGTTTGTGATTCCCTATGCATGCACGTTAAGTCAATAGTTATGCAAAGAAATTATATCCTACTTATGGTGCATTATTCGGTGTTAGTTATGTTCAATGCATGTTGATGACCATTTTCGCTTTTTGGTTGGTTGCTTCTCAATCTATTTGCTAGCCTTCATTTGTACTAAGCGGAAATACTGCTTGTGCATCCAAAATCCTTAAACCCAAGTTGTGCCAAATGAGTCCACTATATCTACCTACATGTGGTATTTCAATGCCGTTCCAAGTAAATTTGCGTGTGCCAACTCTAATTTTCAAAATAATTTTTCCGTTTTGTGTGCCCGTACCGCTCATGAAGCGGCAGGGGGTGGCCATTATTTTCCATGCTAGGTGTGTTATTTTCATGATGAGTGTTTATTCACTTGTCATTGCACGAGAGAATGGTTGGTAATAGGGATGCCCAGTCCCACAATGAATCAAAAATTAATAACAACAAAATTCCTTGGAAAGTGTTGGTTTGGAGGGCACCCGTGGATACGGCTAGCCATGGATTGTGAAAGAATGGTGGAAAGGAAATAAACTTTACTTTCTGTTTGGGAACCGCCTATGATGTGTCTAGCATGGAAAATAATGGGAATTCTCGGTCATTTTAGTTGACAGGAAAAGCATGCCTCTCAAAATATTTTTGTCTCTTTAATTTCAGTCTTGAGCTCTGGCACATTTGACAAATCTCTGCTTCCCTCTGCGAAGGGCCTATCTATTTACTTTTATGCATTTTTTTACTTGAGTCTCCATCTTCTCTTACAAAAGCACCAACTAGAGAGCACTATTGTCATACTTGTGCATTGGATGTAGCTAATATTTGAGTGTGTTTCATGAATGGATCAATGATTGAGCATAATGGGCTAGGGATAACTTTCTTTAGCGTTGATATTTTGAAAGACATGGTTGCTTGTTAGCATGCTTGAGTATTTATATCTTCATGTCAAATTATAGACTATTACTTTGAATAATTCAAGTCCAATGTCCATGCTACAAAAGAAAAGAATATGTGATGAATATGATAGGCAGCATTCCACATCAAAAATTCTGTTTTACCATTTACCTACTCGAGGACGAGCAGTAATTAAGCTTGGGGATGCTGATACGTCTCCAACGTATCTATAATTTTTGATTGTTCCATGCTATTATATTATCAATCTTGGATGTTTTTATATGCATTTACAGCAATTATCTATCATTTTTGGAGACTAACCTAGTGCCCAGTGCCAGTTGCTGTTTTCTGCCCTGTTTTTGTTTTGCAGAAAATCAATACCAAACGAAGTCCAAATGCCACGAAACTTTTTGGAGATTTTTTTTCTGGACAAGATAAACACTAGAAGCTTCGGGAGGAGGCCAGAAGCCCCAGGGGGTGCCCACGATGCACCAGGGCGGACCTGGGGGGGGGGGTAGGAGCGCCCTGGTACCTCGTGGGGCCCACAGAGCTCCGTTTGACCTAATTCCACCACTATAAATTCCAGAAAAATCAGAAACCCTCAGGGGAGTCCACGAAATACTTTTTCCGCCGCCGCAAGTTTCTGTTCTAGAGAGATCCCATCTGGAGGCCTTCTCCGGTACTCCGCCGGAGGGGGAATCGATCACGGAGGGGCTCTACATCAACCTTGCTGCCCTTCCGATGATGCGTGAGTAGTTTACCACAGACCTTCGAGTCCATAGTTAGTAGCTAGATGGCTTCTTCTCTCTTTTTGATCTTCAATACAGTGTTCTCCTCGATGTTCTTGGAGTTCTATCCGATGTAATCTCTTTTTGCGGTGTGTTTGTTGGGATCCGATGAATTGTGAGTTTATGATTAGATTATCCATGAATATATTTGAGTCTTCTCTGATCTCTTTTATGCATGATTATTATAGCTTCATATTTCTTCTCCGATCTATTGATTTGATTTGGCCAACTAGATTGATTTATCTTGCCATGGGAAGAGGTGCTTTGTAATGGGTTCGATCTTGCGGTGCTCAATCCCAGTGACAGAAAGGGACATGACACGTATGTATCATTGCTATTAAGGGTAAAAAGATGGGGTTTATTCATACGTGAGTTTATCTTGTCTACATCATGTCATCGTTCTTAAGGCGTTACTCCGTTCTTTATGGACTTAATACACTAGATGCATGCTGGATAGCGGTCGATGTGTGGAGTAATAGTAGTAGATGCAGGCAGGAGTCGGTCTACTTGTCTCGGACGTGATGCCTATATACATGATCATTGCCTTGGATAACGTCATGATTATTTGCTTTTCTATCAATTGCCAACAGTAATTTGTCTACCCACCGTATCCTATTTTCTCGAGAGAAGCCTCTAGTGAAAACTATGGCCCCCGGGTCTATCTAAATCATTACTAAAACCCTAAAAATATTGCTACCATTTTCTTTTATTTATTTTATTTTGTATTTTTGTTTCAATCTATCTATCTATCACATACAATTTAATCTTGCAATTAACCGCCGAGGGATTGACAACCCCTCGTTTGCTTTGGGTTCAAGGATTTGTTGTTTGTGTGCAGGTACTGCTAACGAGGTGTTGCGTGGTTCTCCTACTGGATTGATAACCTTGGTTTCATAACTGAGGGAAATACTTACCTCTGCTATGCTGCATCATCCCTTCCTCTTCGGGGATAAAACCAACACAAGCAACAAGTAGCAGAGATGAACTTGCTATAATTCCTTATGTTAAGAATGAAATTGTTGTTATTTCACCCACACATGATAGTCCTATTATCTTTTTGAATTCTCCCAACTACACTACATGATAATTTTGATGAATATAATATGCATGTGCTTGCTGCTCCTACTTGCAATTATTATGAGAGAGGAACTACATATCTACCTCTCTATGTTTCCAATACGATAAAATTGCAAGAAACTACTTATGCTATGCATTGGCCTTTATTATATGTGCATGAATTGTTCTTTTATGACATGCCGATGCATAGGAAGAGAGTTAGAATTCATCATTGCATGATATATGTTGCTTGGGCACTACTAAATTACAAATCATTGTTAATTAAAATTGGCTTTGATATACCTTGGGATCAGGGTGGATCAATTACTTGAGCACTTTATGCCTAGCTTAATGGCTTTAAAGAAAGCGTTGCCTAGGAGACAACCTGGAAGTTTTAGAGAGTCATTTTATTCTGTTGTGTGCTTTTAAAAAGTTTAAAAACAAAAAATATAGAGGGGAACCTAAAACTTTTCAAAAAGGAAAGTGAAAGTAAGAAAGACGAGCACCGTTGAAGTGGGGGAGCTCCTTGAACTTTGTTCATGCCCATGGAAACTTTGCAAATCTTGAATTACAGAAAATTTTCAACAAAAATAATTATCCCCTTGTACAAATCCATTGTATTATAAAAATAATGTGCCAAGATTTACCGTTAGGATGTTTAAATTGCTTGTTTGGTATGTGTAGTGCAAAAACAGAAACTTTTGCTGTAGTGCGTGAATTTACATTTCTTACTGGAACATGAAAAAATTCTGAAATTTTTAAACAGTACTTCTATGCAAATTTTTTATTTTTTCTTAATTTTTCAGAATATTTGGAGTTACAGAAGCATGGTCAATGTTCAGATTACTACAGACTGTTCTGTTTTTGACAGATTCTGTTTTTGATGCATTGTTTTGCTTGTTTTGATGAAACTATGGATTGTATCGGAAGGTATAAGCCATGGAGAAGTTAGAATACAGTAGTTATAATGCAAAAATAAAATATGAATGGGTTTGCAACAGTACTTAAAGTAGTGATTTGCTTTATTATACTAACGGATCTCATGAAGGTTTTGTTAAGTTTTGTGTGGATGAAGTTTTCAAAGATTGAGGAGGTATTGATATGAGAAGAATGAGGAGAGGCAAGAGCTAAAGCTTGGGGATGCCCAAGGCACCCCAAGTAAATATTCAAGGAGACTCAAGCGTCTAAGCTTGGGGATGCCCCGGAAGGCATCCCATCTTTATTCAACAATTATCGGTATGTCTCGGTTTTTGTTTTGTTCACATGATATGCGTAAATTCTTGGAGCGTCATGTGACTTTTATTTTTCTTTTAATAAATGCACCATGCTGGTATGAGATAGTCCCTGGTTGATTTATAGAATGCTTCATGCACTTCACTTATATCTTTTGAGTATGGCTTTATAGAATGCTTCATGTGCTTCACTTATATCATTTGAAGTTTGGATGCTTGTTTCTCTTCATATAGAAAACTGTTATTTGTAGAATGCTCTTTTGCTTCACTTATATTTGTTAGAGCATGGTATTTTGTAGAAAGAATTAAACTCTCTTGCTTCACTTATATCTATTTAGAGAGTCAACAGGAACTGGTCATTCACATGGTTAGTCATAAAATCCTACATAAAACTTGTAGATCACTGAATATGATATGTTTGATTCCTTGCAATAGTTTTGCGATATAGAGATGGTAATATGTGGGAGGTACTAGTGAATGATTGTGGTTTATTAGGAATATTGGTGTTATGGTTTGTGATTCCCGAAGCATGCACGTATAGTCTCTCGTTATGCTAAGAAGTTGGAGCATGATTTATTATTGATTGTCTTCCTTTGCGTGGAGGTTGGGGGCACGCGATGGTTAACTCCTACCAACCTCCCCCCTAGGGGCATTCATAGTAGTACTTTGCTTTGAGGGCTAATAAACTTTTGCAATAAGTATGTGAGTTCTTTATGACTAATGTGAGTCCATGGATTATACGCACTCTCACCCTTCCGCAATTTGCTAGCCTCTTCGGTACCATGCATTGCCCTTTCTCACCTCGAGAGTCGGTGCAAACTTCGCCGGTGCATCCAAACCCCGTGATATGATACGCTCTATCACACATAAGCCTCCTTATATCTTCCTCAAAACAGCCACCATACCTACCTATTATGGCATTTCCATAGACATTCCGAGATATATTGCCATGCAACTTCCATCATCATCATATACATGACTTGAGCATTCATTGTCATATTGCTTTGCATGATCGTAAGATAGCTAGCATGATATTTTCATGGCTTGTCCATTTTTTGATATCTTTGCTACGCTAGATCATTGCACATCCTGGTACACTGCCAGAGGCATTCATATAGAGTCATACTTTGTTCTAGTATCGAGTTATAATTTTTTGAGTTGTAAGTAAATAGAAGTGTGACGATCATCATTATTCATTATTAGAGCATTGTCCCAGTGAGGAAAGGATGATGGAGACTATGATTCCCCCACAAGTCGGGACGAGACTTCGGACAAAAAAAAATGAGGCCAAAAAGAGCCCAAGAAAAAAAAAGAGAAAAAAATGAGAGAAAAAGAGAGAACGGGCAATGTTACTATCCTTTACCACACTTGTGCTTCATAGTAGCACCATGTTTTTCATATAGAGAGTCTCCTATGCTTTCATTTTCATACACTAGTGGGAATTTTCATTATAGAACTTGGCTTGTATATTCTGATGATGGGCTTCCTCAATTGTCCGAGGTCTTGAGCAAGCAAGTTGGATGCACACCCACTTAGTTTTCAGTTTGAGCTTTCATACACTTATAGCTCTTAGTGCATCCGTTGCATGGCAATCCCTACTCCTCGCATTGACATCAATTGATGGGCATCTCCATAGCCTATTGATTAGCCGCGTCGATGTGAGACTTTCTTCCTTTTTTGTCTTCTCCGCATTCTATTCCACCTATAGTGCTATATCCATGGCTTGCGCTCATGTATTGCGTGGGGGTTGAAAAAGCTAAAGCGCGTTAAAAAGTATGAACCAATTGCTTGGCTGACACCAGGGTAGTACATGATAAATACTTTGTGTTAAGAAGATGGAGCATGACAAGGCTATATGATTTTGTAGGGATAACGTTCTTTAGCATTGATATTTTGAAAGACATGATTGTTTGTTGGGATGCCTGAGTATTGATGTCTTTATATCAAATTATAGATTATTGCTTTGAATCACTCGTGTCTTAATATTCATGCCATGATTAAATTTTATGATCAAGATTATGCTAGGTGGCATTCCACATCAAAAATTATCTTTTTTATCATTTACCTACTCAAGGACGAGCAAGAATTAAGCTTGGGGATGCTGATACGTCTCTATCGTATCTATAATTTTTGATTGTTTCATGCCAATATCCTATAATTTCCACATACTTTTGGCAACATTTTATATTGTTTTTTGGGACTAACATATTGATCCAGTGCCCAGTGCCAGTTCCTGTTTGTTGCATGTTTTTTGTTTCGCAGAATATCCATATCAATCGAAGTCCAAATGCAATAAAATTTTACGGAGAATTATTTTGGAATATATGTGATTTTTGGGAGGTGGAATCAATGCAAGGAGGTGCTCGTGGGCTCCACGAGGCACCAGGGCGCACCAGGGGGGGTCCGGCGCACCGTGGTGCCTCGTGAGGCCCTCATAGGTCGGTTGGTGCCCTTCTTCAGCCACAAGGAAGCTAATATCTGGAAAAAAATCGTGTTAAAATTTCAGCGCAATCGGAGTTATGGATCTCCGGGAATTTACAAAATGGTGAAAGGCCAGAAAACAGGAACGCAAAACAGAAGGGAACAGAGAGAGAGATCCAATCTCGGAGGGGCTCCTGCCCCTCCGCCGCCATGAAAGCCATGGACCAAAGGGGAAACTCTCCTCCCATCTAGGGGGAGGCCAAGGAAGAAGAAGAAGGAGGGGGGCTCTCTCCCCCTCTCTTCCGGTGGCGCCGGAGCGCCGCCGGGGGAACCATCGTGACGGTGATCTACATCAACAACTTCGCCGCCGTCAACACCAACTCTCTCCCCTCTATGCAGTGGTGTAACCTCTCTTTTCCCGCTGTAATTCTCTACTTAAACATGGTGCTTAATGCTACATATTATTATCCAATGATTTGTGGCCATCCTATGATGTTTGAGTAGATTCGTTTTGTCCTATGGGTTGATTGATGATCGTGATTGGTTTGAGTTGTACGTTTTATTTTGGTGCTGTCCTATGGTGCCTTCTGTGCCGCGCACACATGGGGGATTCCCGCTGTAGGGTTTGCAATATGTTCATAATTCTCTTATGGTGGGCGGCTAGAGTGACAGAAGCTTACACCCGAATAAGGGGGTTGTTGCGTATGAGAGTAAAGAGGACATGATACTTAATGGTATGGTTGGGTTTTACCTTAATGATCTTTGGTAGTTGTGGATGCTTGCTAGAGTTCCAATCATAAGTGCATATGATCCAAATACGGAAAGTATGTTAGCTCATGCATCTCCCTCATATAAAATTGCAACAATGATTTCCGGTCTAGTTATCGATTGCCTAGGGACAAATCATTCTCTTGTGTTACAAAAGCTTTCTACTGAACAACTAACTTTTATTATCTTGCAAATTACTCGTAGTTTTATTCTCGCAAAGTACTTCTGTTTTATTTTTGCAAACCTATCCAATCACCTACAAAATAGTTTCATACTTGTTCTAGGTAAAGCGAACGTTAAGCGCGCGTAGAGTTGTATCGGTGGTCAATAGAACTTGAAGGAAATATTAATTCTACCTTTAGCTCCTCGTTGGGTTCGACACTCTTATTTATCGAAAAAGCTACAATTGATCCCCTATACTTGTGGGTTATCATTTAGTATCTGAGATTCATGAAAACATAAAAAGTAGTCAGATTATCTATGGAATGCATTGCGGATTCTACTCCAATAGTGTCTCCCTACTAACCCCTGCGTATACAAAGTTCACCCCCAACCGTGCTGACCAGACCACACACAGAAATATAAACCTCTTATGTCTCTATAAAGGGCGGACACACATTTCAAAACTGAAGTAGGAACATTAGCATTATATCAAGTTCGTATTTGACAAATAAACTTCGGAATTATGAGTGGCATAATGTTTAGCTTCAAGGGTGGAGTGTTGGTAGTGCAACACAAATCAAGTAGGCAGATTGTATTCCATGTAAAAGATCGTACTGTATGTAAAAGGTGGATATAACACTTTTCTTATTATACAATGCAATGTTCGTTGCCCACACATGATGGAAGAGATCACACAGAGAAATACCATTCACTCATGTCTGCGGTTCCAGGATTTTGAAACAAGGTGTTCCACCCTAAAATATTCACAACAAATATGACAAGGCAAGCATAGAGCTAGTGAATCAACCATTACTTGTGAGATTACTAGGACAAGTATGCAGAATTGTAACTGCAGTAAGAGACCGTCCAAAATCTGAATCAAGAAGTTGGGCTAGCACTTATTGTTTGCAACTAATCGAAGTGAATAATTGGATATCATATCGAATGAGTAACAAAGACAATTAAAATTGTCAACAAACCTGGCCTGCAGTAGTAATATGGGTTAATGTCACTATGACCAACAATCCAACATGATTAGTGTTTGTTCCTAGGCCAGGAATTTTGAAACCCTGTCAACTTTACAGGTACTAACGATTACTGAAACATCTGAACCATTATGTGTAGGTAGCACTCAGTACACAACAAACCCTAATGACAGTCGTGCCTAATATACAATGAATCAATTAGAAAATGGGTGATGGGGAGTGGCTGCTGAGTGTTGAGGACGTATCTCAGGATAAAGCGGGGTGGCTGAGTGGGTGCTGCACGCCTGAGCCCTGAACGTACTGGGAAGCTAGGCACGCCGGCACGCCCAGGCAACGGTGATGCTGTTGGGCGAGCAACTACTGACCTCCTGTTAGTCCGGCGTCTCCTCCTAAAGTCATGTCGTCTGGCAATGGCAAGTCAGCGGTGTGGCAGGCTGCTGGGGCAGAGTAGAGATCATAAGTGCAGCAGAACAGAGGGGAATCGGGGTCCGGGCCGACCCAAAATCCCAGGGTGGGCCGCGGCCCACCCTGGCCACCCTGTAGATCCACCCGAGGCGCACATGCATTTCGAAACTAAATGAGGAACATTTAGCTGACCAATTAAACGACTCTTTTTTACTAATATCAGCATCATATCAGATTCGTATTTGAATAACTAAGGTTGTTTAGCTTGATGGGTGGAGCAGTGCTATTATGACACAAAGCACGTAAGCTGACCCTAAGCATGATCAATTAAACCCTATTATGACTGTGCCATGGCAGATCTGAAGCTGCAAACAGCACAAATGCTACTTAGCAGCCAATGTTTGCTTTGAACTAACAACTAAGATTCTAAGAGCTAAAAAGAAAGTACAGTAAACAAGTGATTTGTATATGAAGGAGTACCACCTCTCTTGCAGCGCCGTGTAGGCATCGGGGGTGCGATAGCTGTCGGCGACGTGGAAGCAGATCTGCGACGATAGCCGGAGGCATCGGGGGATAAGTCCCGTTACGGTGGACAAGAAGGTCGTCGGAGCGGCCCTGGCAAGGTGGACGACGGCGCGGATGAAGCAAGAGGACGCGATGCAAGGCTCCTGGTCCGGCGCCGTGGATGAGAAACATCGATATCTTGCAGTGGACGATGCGGTCTGGGTAGGCGCTCTGGCATGGTGGAGGAGGGCGGCGATGGATGGGGTGGCGGACGGAGGAGGCTGGTGTCGAGATGGTCTTCTGGCGCCGACGGTGTATGAATGGGAAAATGGAGGGAGAGGGGTAGGGGGAACCATGTCTCTGGGACACGCTTGTCTGAAATGTGGGAAAGTTACAAACTTAGCCCCCGTTTAAAATTTCGGACGTCTCGTCGGTTGGGGATAGGACGGTAATCTCTCATCTCCCCAATATTTGCCGAGAGCGATTTGGGGCGAGGAGAAGGTGTTTTCGCGCCCATGGTTGGCGCCCACAGTGTATGAACGGGGCTGACAGGTAGGACGGTTGTGTCACGTATGAGTGAAGTTACAAACCCGCCCCTATTAAAAATATTTGACGAGATCGATTTCGGACCGAGAGTTTGTTTGGCGCCCACCGTGTATGAATGGGGAAATGGAGGGAGAGAGAGGTCTTTGGGATGAGCTTGGACCAAATGAGTTTTGGAGCCCACGTTTGGCGCCCACCGTGTATGAATGGGGTGAGAGGCAGTCATGTCATGTCTGAGTGAAGTTACAAACCTACCCCTATTGAGAGCAGTGGAAATCGGGCCGATAGGTAGTGCGTGTCAGGGGTAGACAGTAATTTCCATCTCCAAAACACTGGTTTCGAGCAGCTGACGTGGGAGTGGGTCTTTTGCCGCTTCTTTCAATTTTTGGGAGAATAAGCATTCACGCTTACCCTGGCAACTAAATTTGAATCCATTTTGTATTCTTATATGAATCTTTATAAATCATTCCATGTTTTTTTACATATCTTCAAAACCAACAACAAAGATGCATTCCACCTTTATATATGAATATGATCTACAAATGCCATGATACTCGAATTCAGAAGGTTGAATCCAGTTTAAGGTGAATTCGAATATTTGAAACCACTTTTTGTTCAACTCAAGTGTAACATGTATGACACACGCAGCATATAGTGCACTCCCATTTAGATATGAATTTCAGAAGCCAAACGATGTCTCAAAATTCAAAATACTGAGTCAACCAACCAATAATATAGAAAACTAACAGACATATGACCACATGTAGAGTATATGGATCAATAATATCAACTAACATACATAAGCAAGGCCGTTGTACTGTTTTTGGCTAGCAAAGCTAGTACAACATCTTGCTATTTCAGATGCGTGCAACTTAAGGCCTATCTATACTACTATTTTTGCTGAATCCACATTCAGCCCGACTGGCATATTTATAGGTCTGGCATAGCAAACAAAATGAAATGTCTTTGCCTCAACAACAAAAATGAAATGTCTCACAGTCTTATTAATTATTACAGCCTCGTGCTAAAAAAAACAGACCAAAAAACAAAAACCAATTATTACATGATCTCTAAAACAAATGGTTCCACTCTATTACATGAACAAACAACACAAAGGTCATTCAACGATGGAAAAAACTTTTCACCTATGATTTACCAAGTCGGATTTTAATTTCCTTTTTTTCCTCCAGGACCTTAACAATGCGTGTAGGGGAACGCGACAGAAAGCAAAAAATTTCGGTACAGCGAGCACGCCCAGGATCACTATGGAGACTGCATACAAGGTTTGATCTGATCCGTACCGACTCGGAGCGCAGCGGAAGAAGAGTCGGTGTAGATCGTCGGTGCAGATCCCTGCAGCTAGGATTTACAACCTCCCAACCGCAAGGATGTACTACTACTCCGGACAGCCCTTCGGGAGGCGGTCGGACAGTCCCCCGGACGATGTCGCGGACAGCCCTTCGGGAGGACCCTCGGAACCTGAACAGTAACCCGGACAGCCCTTCGGGAGGACGCCGGAAACTCGAACGGTAACTCGAACAGCCCTTCGGGAGGACAATCGAAAACAGCCCCTCGGGCAAAAGATCGAAACTACAATCTCTCTACGGGGTTGCACACATACGGTGTCAGCTATCCGGCAGGGCTTCGCCGTCCAGAGCTAGTTCCTGCCGGAACCCAGACAGCCTTTCGGCTCTACGAAACTATTTCGTGGGAGGGAGAGAGAAGCTAGACAAGTCAAATGGCATGTGTATGAGAGCATGGATGAAGCATATGGGGCTGCCCACACACCTCTATTTATAGGAAAGCTAAGGGGTAAAGTTGGCATTCACAAATACCAAAAGTACCCCCACTTTATGTCATTTACATAAAGAATAAAGCAAAAAGGAGTGCCATGTGGAGCTCCATGGAGCTCCACCCTCCATGGCCGGCCACCCCTTGGGGGCCCCCCCCAAGGGGGCTTTCTTAGTGCCCAAGGCTTCTAGAAGCCTTTTGGGAAATATCCCAAAAGGTGCTTTCCATAAAAAATCCAAAAAGCACTTTCACTATTCACGAAGACAATTTTCTGCGTCCGTTAAATCCCAAATTATTTTTGTGTGCCTAGAACAATTCCAGTACCCACCAAAATAATTTTGAACGCATTCCGAAACAATTTCGGAACAATCTTTCTTCAGCGAAAAGCAACCAAATCGGTTCCGGCTGCTACGGAACATTTCCGGTTTTTGTCCCGAAAAATTCCCAGAAGTTTCTAGAACACTTCTGGCATCCTCCAAGAATTTCCAGGCATTTGCCAGAACCAATTTGACTTAATGGAATACCCTGAAACAACTTTTCAGTTTCATCGGAACTATTCCGATATCCTCTCAAGAACGTTTCCGTTTCGTCCGAAACTTTTTCGGTGATTTTCTCTCAGACTCCCCATCTAGTATCCAGCAGATAGGTGACCCTTAAGCGTGTGATCCTATAGGTTCGGTGAAGTATAGACATGACCCGGAACTCTTTCCGATCAATGATCAACATCGGAGCCGTGGACACCCATATTGACCCCTATACCCACACGAATGAATATTCGAGTGAACCCCCAGTTGCCGTGTACTATTCCTGTTGCTTCACGATATATTTCAAAACCCGAGGTGAGATTTATGCATCCCCGTGGATCAACAACTTGTCCACTATGCAAGTTACCTCGTTACCGGTTTTGTTCTCTTTACTCGTTTCCGTGTTCCGGCATCCCAGTGATCAAATCACAAAGTGTCTGGCCAGACGATGATGGATACCGTAACACCGAGAGGGCCCGAGAATATCTCTCCATCGTCGGAGGAGCAAATCCCAATCTTGAGCTATCAAGTTACTTGACATACTTTTCCATGAATCCGTAAGCCGCCGTAATAGCCACCCATTTACGGATGACGTTTAACAAACCCCAAAGTTCATGAAGCAAGCATGAAGAAACTCGACACTCTCATGGTCTAAGGAATTATGCAAACATTAACTATCTTTGTGTTATTAACCATTAACTCATGACGAATGTATCTCATAGCATAACATCAATCGGGTCGATTCAACACAAGTGTTCTACTAACATTGTGCCCTCAAAATTGCCGGCATAGACATGCCCATGATCAGGGAAACAGGATCATCATGCAATACTTGAGCCAGTCTTAGAGGCAAGACTAGGAATACATTTTACCGTTTATTATACCACACATGCACATGAGTTTCCCTCCGAGCCTCGTGGTTATTGCAGACTCGAGAATCATTGCAGTTATAGCATGGAACATAAACATTCATTACAAACTCGGAGGTACAAAGTAACTGATATTACTGCCTCTAGGGCATATCTCCTACAGACTCCCACTTGCACTAGAGTCATAATCTAGTTACATGGCTTCCCTAACACCAATGGCAATCCGGTGCTGCTCATGCTTTGCTCGTGGTAGAGGCTTTGTCATCGGGTCTGACACGTTCAGATCCGTGTGAACTTTGCATACTTTCACTAAACCCGCTTCGACATGATGTCGAATGAGTTTATATTTGCGTTCAATATGTGTTGTCTTATGGTGCGAACTTGGCTCCCTTGCCTGAGCCACGGCGCCACTATTATCACAATAGATCTCCACCAGGTCTAAAGCACTTGGAACCACACCAAGGTCTTCAAGAAATTGCTTGATCCATACCGCCTCCTTGGAGGCTTCTGAAGCAGCAACATATTCCGCCTCCGTCGTAGAATCCGCTACAGTCTTTTGTTTGGAACTTTTCCAATCAACTGCGCCGCCGTTCAATATGAAAACATAGCCTGATTGAGATTTGAAGTCATCTGGGTCAGTCATGAAGCCTGCATCAGTGTAACCATTTACAATGAGCTCTTCATCACCTCCGTACACAAGGAGTAAATCCTTGGTCCGTCTGAGGTACTTAAGAATACCCTTGACTGCGGCCCAGTGTTCCAATCCTGGATCACTTTGGTACCGGCTGCTAACACTTAGCGCATAGGAAACATCCGGTCTTGTACATAGCATGGCATACATAATAGAACCAACTGCCGAGGCATATGGAACATCATTCATTTATAATCGCTCATCGAGAGTCCGAGGACACTGATTCTTGCAAAGTACTGTGCCAGGTGACATGGGGAGAAGGCCATTCTTGGAGTTCTCCATGTTGAACCTTTTCAACACCTTGTCAATGTACGTGCTTTGGCTAAGCGCTATTAGGCATCTTGATCTATCTCTATAGATTCTAATGCCCAATACATATGCCGCTTCGCCTAAGTCTTTCATTGAAAAACTTTCTTCAATGAGTCTTTTATTTCGTTAAGAAAATTCACGTCATTTCCAATCAACAATATGTCATCCACATACAAGATTAGAAATGCTTTTGCGCTCCCACTAAACTTCTTGTAAACACAAGATTCTTCGTCATTCCTGATGAAGCCAAATTGTTTGACTACTTCATCAAAACGAATGTTCCAGCTCCTTGACGCTTGCTTCAGACCATAAATGGCTTTCTGAAGTTTGCATACCTTTCCAGCATCCTTATGGACGACAAAACCTTCTGGCTGTATCATGTATACATCCTCTTTGAGGTTTCCATTTAGGAAAGCCGTTTTGACGTCCATCTGTCATATTTCATAATCGAAATAAGCAGCAATTGCTAGTAATATCCGAACAGACCTAAGCATAGCTACGGGCGAGAAAGTCTCGTCGTAGTCCACTCCTGGAACTTGCGTGAACCCTTTCGCGACAAGTCTAGCTTTGTGGATGGTAATGTTACCATCCGCGTCCGTCTTTCTTTTGAAAATCCATTTACAACCAATGGGCTTAACGCCCTCTGGAAGTTCTTCCAAGTTCCAAACTTGGTTTTCGTACATGGATTCCATCTCGGATTTCATGGCCTTGTGCCATTCTTTTGAGCTGGGCCCCGCCATCGCTTCCTTGTAGTGCGCAGGTTCATCGTCTTCAAGAATGAAGATTTCGTTATGAAACCATTCAGGTGGCTGGATAGCCCTACCTGATCTACGCGGTTCAGTTACAACATTGTCTGAAGTTTCCGCATCACATGCGACAACTTCTGGCTCGGTTGTATGGATAATTAGCGGAATTTCTTCCGGTTCCTTAGCCATATCAACAGTCGCCGAAGATTCACTAATCTCATTAAGTTGCATTGTCCTCCCACTCACTTCTTTAGCGAGAAACTCTTTCTCAAGAAATTGTCCATTTCTGGCAACAAACACTTTGTTATCGGACGGGTGGTAGAAGGAATACCCAATTGTTTCCTTGGGATAACCTACAAAGTAACATTTGTCTGATCTGGGGTCGAGTTTGGTAGGTTGTAAACGTTTTATGTATACCCCACAACCCCAAATTCTGAGATGCGACAAACCGGGTTTCTTCCCGTTCCATAACTCGTATGGTGTCGTCTCAACAGACTTAGACGGTGCTCTGTTTAATGTGTGAGCGGCAGTTTCTAGTGCGTGACCCCAAAAAGATATCGGCAGATCTGTAAAAGACATCATCGACCTTACCATGTCTAACAAGGTTCGGTTACGTCGTTCCGACACTCCGTTTCGCTGCGGAGTTCCGGGAGGCGTAAGCTGTGAAACGATTCCACGATCACTCAGATGTTGGCCAAACTCATGACTAAGATATTCGCCTCCGCGATCAGACCGCAGAAATTTAATATTTTTGTCACGATGATTTTCTACCTCATTCTGAAATTCTTTGAACTTTTCAAAGGTTTCCGACTTATGCTTCATTAAGTAGATATAGCCATACCGACTTAAATCATCAGTAAAAGTCACGAAGTAGAAATACCCACCCCGTGCGGCTGTGTTCATTGGACCACATACATCACTATGTATTATTTCCAATAACTCACCCGCCTGTTCAGGATGACCCGTGAACGGCGTCTTGGTCATTTTTCCCATCAAGCAAGCTTCACATGTGTCAAATGATTCAAAATCAAAAGACGGTAAAACTCCATCTTTATGAAGTCTTTGCATGCGTTTCTTTCCGATGTGGCCAAGGCGACAGTGCCACATGAAAGTGGTGGTGGTGTCAGCCTTCTTAAGGCGTTTAGCATTCACGTTAAAGACATCATTTCCATATTCAAGATTTAGTATGAAAAGGCCCCCAACAATGGGTGCAAATCCATAAAACATATCCTTACAATAAAGTGAACAACCATTGTTCTTAGACTTGTACGAATACCCATCGTGTACTAAACATGATCCGGAGATAATGTTTCTACACAATCCCGGAACAAAATAACATTTATTCAGTTCTAAGATAAATCCTGAAGGGAGACGTAGAGGCATAATGCCGACGGCTTGAGCGGCGATCCCAGCGCCGTTCCCGACGCGCATCACGACTTCATTCTTTGCTAACTTGCGCACCTTCTGAAGTCCCTGTATCGAGTTGCAAATATGAGCAACCGATCCGGTATCAAATACCCAAGACTTAGAATTTTTGCAAGCAAGCAAAACGTCAATGACATTAACCCGTATAACAGTTATACCTTTCTTCTTATCTGCCATGTATATCTTGCAGTTCCTCTTCCAGTGTCCAGTGCCTTTGCAGTAAAAACACACAGTTTCAGACTTGGCTCCGCCCTTAGGTTTGCCTTTCCTTTTGAAACTGGTGGTTTTGTGTACCAGCAACTTTTGCTGATTCTGCAGTCCTATCTCATTTGATTTGAGCATCACTTCATAAAGCGAGGTAAGGATCAAATCATTACCAGGTGTCTTTGGAAAATTAATTCCCCTTTCAGCCATACTATCATAATAGTTTGCTAGTCTGACACCTTGCTCATTTACTAGAGATTCCTTATGTATATTGCATTCTTCCATGGCTTCAGTCATCTCATGAACTTCAGCCGAATCCTGTTTGTGATACAGAACATTTAGTGCCTCGATAATCTCGAAGGCACTAAGTCATTCATAACGTTTCTGTAGCACAGGATCCATGCAAGATAACATAAGTTCTTTACTTTTAACAACACTGAAATCATCCCTTCGTGAGTCAAACACGTGGATGATATCCTGAGCCATTTCTGGCATAATGGAATCACTTAGAAGTTGATCAAGCACATAGTCTTTCTTAGCATCCTTGAGGACAATCCTCAGGGTACGGACCCAGTCCGCATAGTTGTTTCCAGTCGCAGCTAACTTCTCTTTCTCTAACATCGGGCCTAAGTTGAACGCGGTGTTGCGAGCGATTTGATCTACAACGGAAAACACAAGTTTCACTTAGACTTTGTTTATAATGATTTTTTGGCACTAGTGAATAAACAATTTTATTCTAAAGTGCGCTCCCACTCAAATCAATATCTCTCAAAATTGATTATGAGTGATTCAAGATCCATATTTCAATTCGACGCCATTGACGGGTTCATCACTGATGACGCGAATTTCAATTGGTAGGCCAACTTGCCAATCACATCTCTATGTGATTCTTGTTCATCTTTCGATGGGCGTGTTCCGAGCTCAGGACTCTCCTGCTTGAACGTCAAAGACAACCAAGTGATCTTGCTGCGAGGTCTGACCTCACCCGCCTCATTCCTCTCAATTCGTTCGTGCTCATGTGTACATGGCGCACCCCGAAAAGATACGAATTTCAGACGGTGCTACACTTGGGTGAACACTAACTACTTTGATAATTTTAAGTGAGAGATCACCCTAATAAAAAGAGACTACCGCGCAATCAAGAAGGGTGCATCATAAGGGATAAACATCTCAGGCAATTCATAATAGCATGATATGGTATATCCCTTTCTGACGGAGAAGTCAAGTATTTCTTCGTCTTCGGCATTTGCGTCGGTGTTCACCTTCGCGAAGATTGCCACCACCTTGTCGATGCACCAGATAATATTTGCTATCTCTATAGCTAATAAAATAAGTGCATTACTTAAGGTTGACACGCAGGTCATTAAAGTGACAATCATATGGCTCCAGCCATCATGCCGAATCATGACACGCAGGTCATGTTAACAAATTTACATCATATAGTCATCTCATACATAATCAAATTAATATGAGCTTTGCTATACCACATCACATGCACATCCTGCAAAACCAAGTTAGACGACTCTAATCGGTTTATGCAAAATTTTATTTTACGTGGCTTCTAAGGTTTTGACTTAAACCGCAGCTACCAACGTTTTATCATCAAGTATGATAATTCAAAATTGCTAGATTAACATCTCGGGGTGTATGAAACACGAGATAATTAAATCTCGAGCCCCATACTAAACTTTTTCATACGCATGACCCCCGTGCAGATCATATCTGCAATGCCCTTTCATCTGCGAATTTCATCTTTCTTTTGACTATGGTGGAATCCAAAGAACTGATAGCACTTCCTTGATCAATCAGGATCGCGGATTGCCAGAACTTTGTGAAATTCCACCATGTTGTCTCGAGATTGAGCAAACGCAAATTCCAGGGAAGCAACAAGAACATCGGTAACAGACTTTTGCTGCTACCCGCATAAATAATTTTCAGCAATAGATCTTATCTACTCCAAAATTATATTATGCAATACCCATACATCTCCATGTATTCTAGATCGTAACCTGCATCTACGCATAGCCTGGCTCATGATGCCACTGTAGGGGAACGCGACAGAAAACAAAAAATTTCGGTACAGCGAGCACGCCCAGGATCACTATGGAGACTGCATACAAGGTTTGATCTGATCCGTACCGACTCGGAGCGCAGCGGAAGAAGAGTCGGTGTAGATCGTCGGTGCAGATCCCTGCAGCTAGGATTTACAACCTCCCAACCGCAAGGATGTACTCCTACTCCGGACAGCCCTTCGGGAGGCGGTCAGATAGTCCCCCGGATGATGTCGCAGACAGCCCTTCGAGAGGACCCTCGGAACCCGAACAGTAACCCGGACAGCCCTTCGAGAGGACGCCGGAAACTCAAACGGTAACTCGAACAGCCCTTCGGGAGGACACTCGAAAACAGCCCCTCGGGCAAAAGATCGAAACTACAATCTCTCTACGGGGTTGCACACATACGGTGTCAGCTATCCGGCAGGGCTTCGCCGTCCAGAGCTAGTTCCTGCCGGAACCCAGACAGCCTTTCGGCTCTACGAAACTATTTCGTGGGAGGGAGAGAGAAGCCAGACAAGTCAAATGGCATGTGTATGAGAGCATGGATGAAGCATATGGGGCTGCCCACACACCTCTATTTATAGGAAAGCTAAGGGGTAAAGTTGGCATTCACAAATACCAAAAGTACCCCCACTTTATGTCATTTACATAAAGAATAAAGCAAAAAGGAGTGCCATGTGGATCTCCATGGCCGGCCACCCCTTGGGGGGCCCCCCCAAGGGGGCTTCCTTAGTGCCCAAGGCTTCTAGAAGCCTTTTGGGAAATATCCCAAAAGGTGCTTTCCATAAAAAATCCAAAAAGCACTTTCACTATTCATGAAGACAATTTTCTGCGTCCGTTAAATCCCAAATTATTTCTGTGTGCCTAGAACAATTCCAGTACCCACCAAAATAATTTTGAACACATTCCGAAACAATTTCGGAACAATCTTTCTTCAGCGAAAAGCAACCAAATCGGTTCCGGCTGCTCCGGAACATTTTCGGTTTTTGTCCCGGAAAATTCCCAGAAGTTTCCAGAACACTTCTGGCATCCTCCAAGAATTTCCAGGCGTGTGCCAGAACCAATTGGACTTAATGGAATACCCTAAAACAACTTTTCAGTTTCATCGGAACTATTCCGATATCCTCTCCAGAACGTTTCCGTTTCGTCCGAAACTTTTTCGGTGATTTTCTCTCAGACTCCCCGTCTAGTATCCAGCAGATAGATGACCCTTAAGCGTGTGACCCTATAGGTTCGGTGAAGTATAGACATGACCCGGAACTCTTTCCGATCAATGATCAACATCGGAGCCGTGGACACCCATATTGACCCCTATACCCACACGAATGAATATTCGAGTGAACCCCCAGTTGCCGTGTGCTATTCCTGTTGCTTCACGATATATTTCAAAACCCGAGGTGAGATTTATGCATCCCCGTGGATCAACAACTTGTCCACTATGCAAGTTACCTCGTTACCGGTTTTGTTCTCTTTACTCGTTTCCGTGTTCCGGCATCCCAGTGATCAAATCACAAAGTGTCTGGCCAGACGATGATGGATACCGTAACACCGAGAGGGCCCGAGAATATCTCTCCATCGTCGGAGGAGCAAATCCCAATCTTGAGCTATCAAGTTACTTGACATACTTTTCCATGAACCCGTAAGCCGCCGTAATAGCCACCCATTTACGGATGACGTTTAACAAACCCCAAAGTTCATGAAGCAAGCATGAAGAAACTCGACACTCTCATGGTCTGAGGAATTATGCAAACATTAACTATCTCTGTGTTATTAACCATTAACTCATGACGAATGTATCTCATAGCATAACATCAATCGGGTCGATTCAACACAAGTGTTCTACTAACATTGTGCCCTCAAAATTGCCGTCATAGATATGCCCATGATCAGGAAAACAGGATCATCATGCAATACTTGAGCCAGTCTTAGAGGCAAGACTAGGAATACATTTTACCGTTTATTATACCACACGTGCACATGAGTTTCCCTCCGAGCCTCGTGGTTATTGCAGACTCGAGAATCATCGCAGTTATAGCATGGAACATAAACATTCATTACAAACTCGGAGATACAAAGTAACTGATATTACTGCCTCTAGGGCATATATCCTACAATGCGGTCAGTCTCAGCTTGCTTCGTTCTGAAATCCACCAAATATTTAATGGTTTTCATGAGTACTACTTGTGATTGTGCTATTTGCTTCCTCAACATGTCAACTTCATCCCTAAGTGCAGAAGCACACTCTCTTTCTACCAATAGTTCAGTCTCTAGAGCCAATTCATGATGCATGGTTGGGCCGGTGCCACTGCTCTAGGATGATCCAACGTCCATGGGGACCTCGCTCTGGGATGATCCAACGCTCATGGGGACCTCGCTCTTTGATCTTGGGCTAACCTATTTTGCCATTACAGTTCCAATTGGATTCGGAAAAGTTGAAGTTAGCAAAACATCTCAACTGGGAGTTGGAACAGCAACCCAGTTAAACAAACAAGGAATTAAAGAGTTTCGATTGGATGCTGAAAAGTATAAGTTATTAACATCATTAGAACAACCGGTTGCAGCAGCAAAGCAGTTAAACAAACAAAGTTTTACAAAGGCACCTGTTGTGCTATTGGAGTTTCTGTTGGATCCTGAAAAGTTGAGTAGTCAGTAGCTTGATTAGAGCAACAAGTTACAGCAGCAAACCTGTTACACAAATAACTTTTTGAAAATGTACCTGCTGTGCAATTGGAGTTCCAATTGGATCCTGAGAAGTTGAAGTTGGTAACATGATTAGAGCAACAAGTTACAGCAGCAAACCAGTTAAACAAGCAAGTTTTTCAAAACATACCTGTTGTGCCATCGGAGTTTCAATTGGATCCTGAAAACTTAAATGTTAGCAAGCATAAATAAAGTGTTGCAAGAGCCATAAGAAACTAACATCAAACTAGTAAAACTAACCAGTTTTGGCAACGTATTTAATTACACATGAACTAGTAAAACTAACAAATTTTTGGCAACATATTAATGTAACAAGTCGGTAGAGTTTACCAGCAACACAGACATCTGTAAATTTCATTGATGTAAGCAAAATGATTCTAGCACATATATATAAGTTAAAAAGACGGTGTCCCTCATATAAACCTGACAGTTGTCTCTCGATGAACATGCGAACATTACTAGTGCTAGAAGTCATAACAGCAAACCATTTAAACAAATGGGGTATCAGAAGGTAAATTACACATGAATTTTGTTGCACCCTAGAAGTAGATATGACCAGTTATCTACGTGCTTAAGTACCTATTTAAGTTCAGGCAAATAGGTAATTCTATAAACAGTAAGTAGAAAACACAGCAGTCTATGATAGGATTAACAGGCTATGGCATTATGTAATCAGTAGCAAACTAAATTAATCCAAGCAAGGTAATTGAACAATTTTCTAATCAGTGGCTAACTAAAATTCTGAGAAGGAGGTAACTGAACTTACGCTAGCTCTTTGTGCAGGCACACTGCAACTTCTTTTTCGCTTACAAGGTTCTACGAAGGAGTCCATGGCATCACTTGCTTGGATACGCAGTCCCAATGATCCTTTCTTCCCACACTGCATTTTGGTAAGTCGAATGGATAATCTTATAAGATGGTGCGACCTTGATATGTTATATGAGGACAGGTTGTTAGACTAGTTGTAGCAACACACATCACACTGGCTTTTACTGTATATTTCATGTGATTATATTTGGCATATCGAGATCTAAGCAATCTACAATAGGATGAAAAGACTAGCATCATTCTCATTATTGGCCAACTCAGTTCATAGAAACAAGCAATTCAACCATTATGTGGGTAAATAAAAAGCGCCAATGGAATACATTTCACTACCCCAATCATACACGCAAATCATAGATGCAGGCCAGTACGAATTAAATGAAATGCAGGGACTTACGCTAGCTCATTGTACATGCTCACTGCAGATCTTCTTGTGCTTGGGATGTTCCATGTAGAAGTCCATGTTACCACTTGCTTGGATGTGCAGGCCCTGTGCTCCTTCCTTCCCCCTCTGCATTTTTGGCACGACGAATGGTTGATCAAATGAGAGGAATCGACCTTGCTGTTGTACCAGAGGGCAGGTACTTACAAGGCTATATGAGTGTGCATGATGTGTACCAGATCCCGTAGCGCCGTCATGCTTCACTAAAAAATGGTTTTGCTTGTTTTAGATGATAGCTCCAGAAGAAATAAGAGTTGAAGTCAGAGTTGCATAGGCATGTAAGCTAAGAGAGCAGTAAAAGGATGTCCAAACATCGTCGGAACAGTGCACAGCGCAGTGATATGTGGATACCTAGTTCGGGCCGGCGTTTGGGCATACTCGCCTAGAGTGCGGGTCACTTTAGAGCCGTTGAGGGTGATGTGCTTGCGTTGGCTGGCCGCCTACGGATGCAGATCTTGAGCGGCGGCGGAGTGCTACGTTGTGGTGGACGAGGCCGTTGGTGGCCGTTGGTGAAGCACCAACGGCCTCGGGGGTGGACGTGCGACGATGTGCTCGGTGAAGTAGCCCCGGTGAGGTGGAAGACGGCGTCGGTGAAGCAGACTTGATGCGGTGGAAGTTGGTGTTTGTGAAGCACGTCGGCTGCGGCGGCCGATGTTGTCGGTGGACCACTAGGTGCGGTGGACGAGGGCGTAGATGAGGCAGCTCCGGTGCGGTGGTGAAGCGCGACCGCCGTCTTCGTCATCATCATCCGGTACAGAGGTGGGGAAAGAGACGAGACGAGGGGCGATTCGAATTTTTCTTGGGTGGCGGCGAATTAGGGATTTGAGCGCTCTGGGCGCGGAAGGGGACGGGGGAGAAGGAGGATGCAGGGCTGGAATTCGGGCCGCCAGATATTTCAATCCGAAACATGGAGGCGCGAAGTTTTTTGTCGCCGTTATATTTTTTAGGGGGCGGGGTGACACGACACGACCGTGGTATGCCTGGTGCGCCTACATTTGAGAATGCAAATGAATTTTTTTTCATTGGCAAACAAATCTGTATGTATTACCATGCCCGTGTTTTCCGTGCAAATAGTTAGTCCTTCGAAACAAGATACTAGTAATTAATTAATGATGAGTTCTTTGAATTAGTGTGTGTTTGTGACATAGCGATCTCCAATTCTAACGTGGATTTCGCATTTCATGGTATCCACGCTAAAGTTTTTCAATGCAACTTCATATGTATAAGATGAACACTATGGTGGTGATAAAACTTTGGATGTATTCAAGAATATGACGACACACATACAAAATACCACAACAATCGAGTCAATATTAGTGCATCAACTTTTCCAAACCTAGTATGGCACAAATTCAAAATAATTACAGAAGCCATATGCATGGTCCACAATTCAAAATTTACAATGTACACTAAATTGAAATGTCAATATTAAGTCTAGTACTATCTACATTCAAATGTTGTGTTTAGGTCCTCCCCCCCGGCACACACACTACATACTTCCTCTATCTATCAATCTTTCCCTCTTAACCACCTTATAGAGCTATTGGTTTCCGACACACGCTCATTTTTTCTCTCCATTTTTCGATCTCTAACTCTCTCAAATACACAACTCCCTTCCCCCCACTCTATCAACAAACGTATTTATCTCACACACCCACCATTGCACTCCATGTCGAGCTCTCTCTCTCCTTCCCACCCTCTCTCGCTAGATACATACATTGCCTCTCTTGACCCCAACCCTCTCCTCCTCTCGCGCACACGCACACAAATTGTCTATCTAGGACACTCTCTCCAGACCGTCTCACTCTTTCGACCGCACGACGGCCCACACTCGCTCAATCTCTCTCTCTCTCTCTCTCTTTATCCAAGTCTCGAATAACCTTGCTTTCTCTCACACACAAACGATATATCTCCCTGTTTGAGCCTCGATCGACACACTCTATACTCTCTCACGCAGATTGTCTGTCTAGGTCACTCTTTCCAAACCATCTTGCTTTTTCGACCGCATGGCGGCCCACACTCGCTCAATCTCTCTATCTTTACCTAAGTCTCGATTAACCACACTTTCTCTCACACACAAACGATGTATCTCCCTATTTGGGCCTCGATCGACACACTCTATATTCTCTCACGCATATTGTCTATCTAGGTCACTCTTTCCAAACCATCTCACTCTTTCGACCGCATGGCGGCCCACACTCGCTCAATCTCTATCTCTCTTTATGTATGTCTCGATTGACGTTGCTTTCTCTCACACACAAATGATATATCTCCATGTTTGGGCGTAGTTCGACATATTGTATACTCTCTCACGCGCATTGTCTATCTACGTCACTCTCTCCAACCAGTCTCACTCTTTCGACCGCATGGCGGCCCACACTTGCTCAATCTCTCTCTCTTTATCTATGTCTCAATTGCCCTTGATTTATCTCACACACAAATGATATATCTCCCTATCCGGGCCTCGATCCACACTTCTTATACTATGTCACGCACATTGTCCATGTAGGTCAATCTCTCTTACGACCATCACACTACCCAAAAGCTCAATCGCACGAAATATCTCCATAACATATCTCTCTTGTGACGCCCCTGCTCGACCGTGCACTAATCATACACGCAAACGTGCACGCTCGAGATCAAAGACTCACGGGAGGATATCACAACACAACTCTAAACTCAAATTTAAACATAAATCTTCATATTACAAGACAGGGGTCACGAGGACCCGAATACATAAGTCATACAAGCAAATATCATCTGAGTACAGACATGGTTAGTCAAGTTTGCCTTAAGAAGGCTAGCACAAATAGCGACTCTGATCGAAAAGGCGAAGGCCTCCTGCCTGGGAGCCTCCGAATCTACTCCTGGTCGTCGGTCTCTACGTAGTAGTAGGCTCCACCGGAGGTGTAGTAGCAGTCGTCGGCGGTAGCAGCTGACTCCTGGGCTCCATCATCTGGTCGCAACAATCGGGTATGGGGGAAAAGAGTAGCAAAGCAATCATGAGTACTCATCGAAAGTACTCGCAAGACTGACATCAGAACTATACTAAGTATGCATCGGTATCAAACAAATGGGGCTATGTCTTTGGACTGAACTGCAGAAATGCTGGAACAGAGGGGGGAAAAGCCTAGACTATCGAAGACTAGCATCTTCAACGTCTTGCAGCATTAGAAGAGTGCAGATTAGCATAATATAAAGTAACAAGCATGTAGAAGCAAAGCCCAGAGATCCTTCCTCGACTCCCTGCGAGAAAGCGATCCCGGAGCTTACAGTTAATGTAACATGTATTCAGTTCAAGTTGTAGTAGATCGGGATACAACACTGAGCGTCCTGTTACCGTGGACACGGCTATTCGAATAGATAACTTCCCTGCAGGTGTGCACTACTGTTACCCAACACGCTCGATTACATCTAGCCGGACACACTTGCTGGGTAATACCCGGCCTCGGGTAATCGACACGACGCATTCCTACCTAGGCTCAGCAGAGAGGTCAACACGCCGGTCTAAATCCTAAGTGCGAAGGGGTCTTGGGCCCATCGCCCTCTGCACTCCTGCACGTTACGTGGCTGGTCGGGGCCCAGGCGCGACACTGTATACACAATGACGTAACCAGCCCACCCCAACGATTAGACCGCATCTCTGAGCTGTGACAGCTGAAGAACTTTCGGCTGATACATACGACGTAGAGGGCCCCATTAAACCATTATCCCACGTGGTGGTAGTGCGTATAGGCCAGCGGCCAACTCAGATCAAATACCCAAACCCGTTAGTGTGTTGGGAGCTCGCGGTGACGATCAGTACTCCTGTCATCCCGTCTCGAGGAAGTGCAACAAGGGTCAGGCCCATCCCTCTCTAGGGCGGTCTCTGCCTACCCGGCCGTGCCTCGTAATTATCTCGCGGGTGCCCTCCTGGTCAACTCGACTTTACATTTCCCCGTGGGTACCCCTCGGGGTCGACCCGCCTGCAATAAAGGTCTGAGGTAAAAGTCATGGTAACCGTGTGTCCAAAACATCAATGGGAACCCGAGGAATCACCCTCGATGGATTCCTACCCGATGTAATCCGTTAAGGAGAACCAGGAGGAATCACCCTCGATGGTCCACAGTTGAGGGGGTTGCACGACAGAGTCATCATCGGGAAGGGGAGAGCGAGGAATTACCCTCTGCAATCACCACCGACGTGCTATACTACAGAGATATCATCAAGAGTGCAGTACGAGGTATCACCCTCGGCACTCGATAATAGCCCTGCAGAGCCGTACAACTAAGGAGGTGTGCGGTGATGTGACGGTCTTTGCACATCGATCACAATGATCGAGGCACTGGTAACAAAGCGGGTCAACAGGGACAAGGGTGAGGGGTCACCGATGGATCACTAACCAACCTATACTAAGCAGTTTAGGATGACAGGTAAAGTAGCAATAGTAGGTTACAAAAACAGGCTATGCATCAGAATAGGAGCAATCAATTACAGTAGCAAAATCTAATGCAAGCATGGGGGAGAAGGAATGGGCGATATAGGAATGATCAAGGGGGTTTGCTTGCCTGGAAGTTCTGCTGAAAGGGGCTGGTCGTCAGGGGCGTAGTCGTACTCGGCAGTAGCGTCAGTCTCGGGGTCTACCGGAGAGAAGAGGGGGAAGAAACAAAAAATACAAGCAACAAATGCAATCACATATGCATGGCATGGCAGCACGCTATTCAAGGGGTGCCCTAATGCAGTACTACGCAAGTAAGTCAGAGCAGGAAACATCTGGAGGTGTTTTACCAGCTCCGGGCAATTATCAGACTGATGAATCGGAGGGGAAAGTTCCATGTTCATCATGTTAGAGAGATGTGGCAGGTATGTAGGTGGCATATTCGGATTCTTCATATTTTTCTGATCATTTTTCATATATAAATTATTTTCATCCGAGTTACGGTTTATTTTATATGATTTTTCAAAGTTTTACTGAATTTCAGGAATTATTTTAATTATTTAAATTCGAATTATCCGAAACAGTGATTGGTGACATCAGCATGACGTCATCATTGCGTCAGCGATCAAACCCGGCTGGCCAGTCAAACCTGACCAGGGGGTCCCACTGGTTAGTGACTGATTAAATTAAACCAGGGTTAATTTAGTTAATTATGTTAATTAACACGTGGGACCCAGTAGTCAGTGACTAATTAGTAATTAAATTAATTAACAAATTAATTAACATTTTATTTACTTATAAAATCATTTTATTACACGTGGGGCCCGCATGTCAGTGGCTGGGCCAGCCCAGTCAGCAGTTGACCTAGTCAACTGGGTCAACTGGGGCCCGTGGGGCCCAGCGGTCAGTGGCCCAGAGGGCGGCCACGTGGCGCCACGTCGGACGCCGGCGCCGGAGTTGGCTCCGGCGAGCCAAAACGCGGTGGCGCGCGTCAGGGGTGGCCGGATTTTGCGTACAGGGCACAGGGAGGAGCGTGGCTAGGCTCGTTCGAACGGCCACTTCGCCGCGCGTCCAACGGTGGCGGTTGCGGGGGCCGAGGTGGTCAGAAACGTCGTCGACGACGACGTCGGGCGGCGGCCGGTACGGGTGCTCGTCGAAAACGATGACGCGGGCGAGCTCCAGTCGAATGGATGTGCTAGGGGGCATCTACGCGCGCGTGCGAGCTTAACGGACACGAACACGGGACCATTTGGTCGCCTGATGGTCGTCGGCGACGAGCTCGCGTGGTGGCGGGCTCGGCCTCGATGGGAACAACATCTACAGCCACGGAGACGGGCAGGGGAGAGGGGGAGACGACGCGGCTGCTCACCGCGGTTCTGCAGAGGTGTAAAGCGTGCTCGGGGAGGACTTGGGGTGGCCGGAGTTCGGCGGTGAACGGCGGCGATGCGAGGTTGAAGAAGCGCGAGGCAGTGGCTCCCGGCTCCGATGGCTTTGCGTGGAGGAAGGAGTCGAGGACGGTGGCTCGATCCGGCACGGTGAGGCGGCGAAACGGTGGCGGTGGCTACGCGAGCGCGCGGCGGACGGCGATGGCCGCGTCGGCCATGGCGGGAGACGAGTGAGGGAGAGGGGGGAAAAGATCTGGGCCTCGTCCTCAAGGTCCATGGCAGCATTCTTATCCCCCCAGGGTTCCTGTAGCGGCGCGAGGGCGAGCGGGCGCGGCTGCGACGGCGAGCTGGCTTGGGTGCGGGTGCACGCGGGTGAACAGGAGGAGGGAGGTGACAGGTGGTGGGCTGGGCCTGCACTGTGCACTCGAGGCCCAGTGCACCAGTGAGTCCTCCCCTTTTTCTTTTCTTTTGTTCTGTTTTTATTTCTTTCTCCCATTTGAAAAATGTTCAGCCACCAATTCAATTTTGTAAAATATGCGACTTAGCTCAATAAATACCATGCATTATTTAACACTGCCAGAAAAAGGTTTGGAGTCTAGATGTTTTCATTAGAATTTTTGGATTAAATAAAAGGGATTAGATATTGATGTTTTGTTACTATTTCATGATGTTAGAGTCATTTAACTAATTCAATTAATGTTGATTTTATTTTTATAATTACTTTAGAAATATTTACAATATTATGAACTATTTAGTTCCTGGATTTGAACAACTTTTAAATTCACTTTAAATTTGAATTTCAATTTGAATTGGAATTTGAAATGAGATATGAAATCAAAGGTGATCAAGCAGTGTTAAGCACGGTGACTTGGCATGATTAAGAGGTGATCACTGTAGCTTAATACATGGGGATGTTACAATTCTCCTCCTCTAAAAGAAATTCTCATCCCGAGAATTTAGGAGGTGGAAGGGATAAGGTCGGGTTATTCATACCAAGGATGCTTGGCATGGGCCCGCGGGAGAATTTCCCATTAGCAGATTGTTCAACGGTTCACATCTAATGTCATGCATGAATGCAAAAGATTTTAGCGTAAAATGAATGCGATGCTCCTGAATCAATTAAAACAGGAGGGGGTACTGAGCGAACAAGGATAGTACCGTTCACAGTAGCAAGCTGATCTTGAGCTTCATTCAGATCAACATGGTAAGCTTGACCACGACCATAAGAAGGCCTGGCATTATTGTTGCGAGGCTGATTGTTACCACGGCCAGCAGAGGGAAGTGCAAGTTGATTATGATTCTGAGGGCATTCTCTGGAACGGTAACCTGAACGACCACACTTGAAGCAGAGCCCATTATCGGGACGGGGAGCAGGAGCTCGAAGCAGTGGAGCCTGAGGTCTTGGCTGTCCAGGCGGTGGAGGAGGTGCAGCTGGATTGTACATGCCATGAGGAATCCAGATACGGCGCTTCTGCGATGACGAGCCCGAAGATGAGCCAACGTCATGGTGGCGCTTGATGGCATTCTTGTGTTCCTTCTGAGCGGTCTCAACCTGGATAGCCTTGTTTACCAGGGTGGCAAAGTCGGTGAAGTCATGAACAGCAAGTGCAAGCTTGAGGTCTGGGTGGAGTCCATTACTGAATTTCTCCTGTCTACGAGCATCAGTGGCAATGTCTTCTTCAGCATAGCAGGATAGGTCAAGGAATTCCCGCTGATAAGCTTCGACAGTCTTATTGCCCTGAGTGAGGTTGCGAAACTCTATTTTCTTCCAGTCCATGATTCCCTGAGGAATGTAACGGGCACGGAAAGTAGTCTGAAACTCAATCCAGGTAACGACTGTCCCAGCAAGTAGTGAACTCTTGTGGGTGTCCCACCATTGAGCAGCGGGACCCCTCAAGAAGTAGGACGCAAAGGTGACAAGGTTGGCAGGGGTGACATTGGCAGATTCCATCTAGAAGGTGATGTCGCGAAGCCAGTCATCAGCATCCAGTGGCTGTTCAGAGTTGCGGAAAACAGTAGGACTGAGATGCACAAACTCCTGCAGAGTTATTGGAGCAGGTTGCTGATTCTAAGCATTCTGGTTCTGGTTTGGGAACTGAGCCATGATTCCAACCATGAACTGGTGGTTCAGCTCGAATTGCTGCATCATAGCTGCTATATAGTCAGGTGGGGGTGGATCGTTGGCAGCACGGCCACGACCACGACCACCTGGTCTAACCATCCTGCTAAAGATTTAACAGGGGGTAGTTTAGTAAAAACAACTGCAAGCGTTTAGAGACAAGCATGATGTAACACGACAATGAACAAGTAGTGCAATAGATTCATAACAGTAGTCAATTAAGACATACAGATCCATACACAAAGTCGGTTACATGCGAAGAGCATAAGTTCAGAAATTCAAACAGCTAGACATACTAGGTGGCGCGTAGGCACGCGATAGGGAATACAACAACGGGACATAGCAAAGGCTACATCAACGTCGGGGAATACCACTGAAACCAGGTAACTGCAGGTGCGGACTATGAGTGTCCACGGCAGAAAGGTCCTGCGCTCCGTGATTACTCTGATGCAGAACCCGATCTCGAACTAGGAGGAGAGGTCCACGTGTGGGTGTGCGACCTCCAACAGCAGGCCAATCAATACCTGCAGGCATCTGAGTCCTGCGCGGGTAAAGAATGTACTCTGGATGTATCCCTGCATGAACAGATGGCAGCAACTGTGTCATAGCCTCGTAGAGACATGCGCGAGTGGCAAACAACTCGACGGCAAGAGCCCGGGCAGTGCGATCCAGAGCCTGAGTGCATTGAATCAAAACCTGCAGGTCATATTGACGTCGCTCGTAAGGGGCACAGACAGCTGTGTAGTATCCTGTATCATCTCCAGCAGGGGTATACGGGATGTATCGGAACTCGGAGTCATCCAAGAGACTATGCTCACCACGAAGACGTGCGACAGCAGAATGGGTAGCATCATGGACTGCCATATCAATCGTCGCGCCGATACCGTGAAATGTGTGCAACTCAGTGATGGAGTCGTTCCGCTGATCAAAGATACGATCATTGGCATGGTACTGCTCCTGGTTGAACTCGCGGAAATCCTCGTAAACCATGTACTCGGGGTACCAGTGGTAGCCCAATCTGGTCAGGAGGGCGATTAGGACAGCTAGAAAACCAGGCGCATCATGAGCCCAAGTCCGAAGTACAAGCTGCGTCGTAGGGCGCGGAGGAAATAAGCGATCCATCTGAAACAGAGGAAATTTCAAGATTGTCAAATGACAGTGAGTGAATTCTTGCATCGTGCATTTTAAGGAAGTAATTTGAAGATAACCAAAGCTCTGGGTGGACGTGATCAAGAGAACCTAGAGTCAGAGTTAGTAAATCTTTTACGAATAGAAGAGAGAGTAGAATCCCAGAGTAAGGAAGAGGAATAAAAGATCCTAATACCACCCATTGGCGACGTGGGCCCGTAAGCCACACAGCCATGTTAGTAAAACAGTTTTCAAAGTCTAGACTCAACTTCGGCCAAGGAGTTGGAAAGGGGCTTCCTATAGGCAGTCGGCTCTGATACCAACTTGTGACGCCCCTGCTCGACTGTGCACTAATCATACACGCAAACGTGCACGCTCGAGATCAGAGACTCACGGGAGGATATCACAACACAACTCTAAACTCAAATTTAAACATAAATCTTCATATTACAAGCCAGGGGTCACGAGGACCCGAATACATAAGTCATACAAGCAAATATCATCTGAGTACATACATAGTTAGTCAAGTTTGCCTTAAGAAGGCTAGCACAAACAACGACTCTGATCGAAAAGGCGAAGGCCTCCTGCTTGGGAGCCTCCGAATCTACTCCTGGTCGTCGGTCTCTATGTAGTAGTAGGCTCCACCAGAGGTGTAGTAGCAGTCGTCAGCGGTAGCAGCTGACTCCTGGGCTCCATCATCTGGTCGCAGCAATCAGGTATGGGGGAAAAGAGTAGCAAAGCAACCGTGAGTACTCATCCAAAGTACTCGCAAGACTGACATCAGGACTATACTAAGTATGCATCGGTATCATAGAAATGGGGCTATGTCTTTGGACTAAACTGTAGAAATGCCAGAACAGAAGGGGGGAAAAGCCTAGCCTATCGAAGACTAGCATCTTCAACGTCTTGCAGCATTAGAAGAGTGCAGATTTGCATAATATAAAGTAACAAGCATGTAGAAGCAAATCCCAGAGATCCTTCCTCGACTCCCTGCGAGAAAGCGATCCCGGAGCTTACAGTTAATGTAACATGTATTCAGTTCAAGTTGTAGTAGATCGGGATACAACACTGAGCGTCCTGTTACCGTGGACACGGCTATTCGAATAGATAACTTCCCTGCAGGGGTGCACTACTGTTACCCAACAGGCTCGATTACATCTGGCCGGACACACTTGCTGGGTAATACCTGGCCTCGGGTAATCGACATGACGCAGTCCTACCTAGGCTCAGCAGAGAGGTCAACACGCCGGTCTAAATCCTAAGTGCGAAGGGGTCTTGGGCCCATCGCCCTCTGCACTGCTGCACGTTACGTGGCTGGTTGGGGCCCAGGCGCGACACTGTATACACAGTGACGTAACCATTCCACCCCAATGATCAGCCCGCATCTCTGAGTTGTGACATCTGAAGAATTTTCGGCTGATACATATGATGTAGAGGGCCCCATTAAACCATTATCCCACAGGGTGGTAGTGCGTATAGGCCAGCGGCCAACTCAGATCAAATACCCAAACCCATTAGTGTGTTGGGAGCTCGCGGTGATGATTAGTACTCCTGTCATCCCGTCTCGAGGAAGTGCAACAAGGGTCAGGCCCATCCCTCTCTAGGGAGGTCTCTGCCTACCCGGCCGTGCCTCGTAATTATCTCGCGGGTGCCCTCCTGGTCAACCCGACTTTACATTTCCCCGCGGGTACCCCTCGGGGTCGACCCGCCTGCAATAAAGGTCTGAGATAAAAGTCTAGGTAACCGTGTGTCCAAAACATCAATGGGAACCCGAGGAATCACCCTCGTTGGATTCCTACCCGATGTAATCCGTTAAGGAGAACCAGGAGGAATCACCCTCGATGGTCCACACTTGAGGGGGTTGCATGACAGAGTCATCATCGGGAAGGGGAGAGCGAGGAATCACCCTCTGCAATCACCACCGCCGTGCTATACTACAGAGATATCATCAAGAGTGCAGTACGAGGTATCACCCTCGGCACTCGATAGTAGCCCTGCAGAGTCATACAACTAAGGGGGTGTGCGGTGATGTGACGGTCTCTGCACATCGATCACAATGATCGAGGCACTGGTAACAAAGCGGGGCAACAGGGACAAGGGTGAGGGGTCACCGATGGATCACTAACCAACCTATACTAAGCAGTTTAGGATGACAGGTAAAGTAGCAATAGTAGGTTACAAAAACAGGCTATGCATCAGAATAGGAGCAATCAATTACAGTAGCAAAATCTAATTCAAGCATGGGGGAGAAGGAATGGGCGATATAGGAATGATCAAGGGGGTTTGCTTGCCTGGAAGCTCTGCTGAAAGGGGCTGGTCGTCAGGGGCGTAGTCGTACTCGGCAGTAGCGTCAGTCTCGGGGTCTACCGGAGAGAAGAGGGGGGAAGAAACAATAAGTACAAGCAACAAATGCAATCACAGATGCAAGGCGTCATCATTGCGTCAGCGGTCAAACCCGGCTGGCCAGTCAAACCTGACCAGGGGGTCCCACTGGTCAGTGACTGATTAAATTAAACCGGGGTTATTTTAGTTAATTAAGTTAATTAACAGGTGGGACCCAGTAGTCAGTGACTAATTAGTAATTAAATTAATTAACATTTTATTTACTTATAAAATCATTTTATTACACGTGGGGCCCACATGTCAGTGGCTGGGCCCGCCCAGTCAGCAATTGACCCAGTCAACTGGGTCAACTGGGGCCCGTGGGGCCCAGCGGTCAGTGGCCCAGAGGGCGGCCACGTGGCGCCACGTCGGACGCCGGCGCCGGAGTTGGCTCCGGTGAGCCAAAACGCGGCGACGCGCGTTGGGGGTGGCTGGATTTTGCGTACAGGGCACGGGGAGGAGCGCGGCTAGGATCGTTCGAATGGCCACTTCGCCATGCGTCCAACGGTGGGGGTTGCGGGAGCTGAGGTGGTCGGAAACGTCGCCGGCGACGACGTTGGGCGGTGGCCGGTATGGGTGCTTGGCGAAAACGACGACGCGGGCGAGCTCCAGTCGAATGGATGTGCTAGGGGGCATGATGACCCACAAGTATAGGTGATCAGTCATAGTCCTTTCGATAAATAAGAGTGTCGAACCCAACGAGGAGCAGAAGGAAATGACAAGCAGTTTTCATCAAGGTGTTTCCTGCAAGCACTGAAATTGTCGGTAACGAGTAGTTTGATAGCAAGATAATTTGTAACAAGTGACAAGTAGCAATAGTAACAAAGTGTGCAGCAATATAGCCCAATCCTTTTTGTAGCAAAGGACAGGCCGGAACGATCTCTTATAATAAGTAAAGCGTTCTCGAAGACACATGGGAATTTCATCTAGTCACTTTCATCATGTTTGTTTGATTCGCGTTTGCTACTTTGATAATTTGATATGTGGGTGGACCGGTGTTTGGGTGCTGCCCTTACTTGGACAAGCCTCCCACTTATGATTACCCCCTCTCGCAAGCATCCGCAACTACGAAAGAAGAATTAAGATTACTCTAACCATAGCATTAAACATTTGGATCCAAATCAGCCCCTTACGGAATAGCGCATAAACTAGGGTTTAAGCTTCTGTCACTCTAGCAACCCATCATCTAATTACTACTCCACAATGCATTCCCTTAGGCCAAAGATGGTGAAGTGTCGTGTAGTCGACGTTCACATGACACCACTAAGAGAATCAACAACATACATATCATCAAAATATCGAACGAATACCAAATTCCCATGTCCTCAAGAACAAAAGTAACTACTCACACATCATCAACATGCTCATGACTAGTAGGGTATTGAATTGCATAATAGATCTGACCATATAATCTTCCACCAAATAAACCAACTAGCATCAACTACAAGATGTAATCAACACTCCTAGCAACCCACATGTACCAATCTGAGGTTTTGAGACAAAGATTGAATACAAGAGATGAACTAGGGTTTGAGATGAGATGGTGCTGGTGAAGATGTTGATGAAGATTAGTCCTCCCACGATGAGAGGATCGCTGGTGGTGTCGATGGCGACGATTTCCCCCTCCCGGAGGGAAGTATCCCCGGCAGAATCTCTCCGCCGGAGAGCAAAAGTGCTCCTGCCCAAGTTCTGCATCGAGACGGCGGAGCACCATCCCGAAAGTCTTTTCTATAATTTTTTTAGGTCAAATGCACTTATATACCAGAAAATGGGGGCCAGAAGTGGGCCAGGGGCCCCACGAGGTACCAGGGCGTGCTTGGGGGGGGGGGGGGTGGCGCGCCCTGGTGCCTCGTGGGCACCTGGGTGGCCCCCTCTGGTACTTTTTTGCTTCCAATATTTTTTATATATTCCAAAATAATTCTCCAGAAAATTTCAGCTCATTTGGAGTTGTGCAGAATAGGTATCTTGACAAAGCTTTTTCAGGTCCAGAATTCCAGCTGTCGGCATTCTCCCTCTTTGTGTGAATCTTGCATATTAAGAGAGAAAATGCATTAGAATTGCTCGACAAAGTGTTATATTGATTAAAAACACTATAAATAACAGTACTAAAACATGATGCAAAATGGACGTATCAACTCCCCCAAGCTTAGACCTCGCTTGTCCTCAAGCGAAAGCCGATATCGATAATCATGTCCACATGTTTAGAGAGAGAGAGAGGTGTCGATAAAAACAAAATACGGACATAGAAGCATCATGATCATTATTATAACAACAATATTTATTATCATGACAGCAATATTTATTATCATAAACTTCTTATGAGCAAGTAACAATTCACCACAACAATGGAGTATAAGGCATAAACTTTCTTGAAAACTAACAAACTATGTTCTTAGTCAACAATGCAATTACAATTCATCATATTTTCAGGAAGGGTCTCATGTAGAGCTATTTAGCAAGTCCACATACTCAACCATCATATAGTCTTCTATGATTGCTAACACTCACGACATATATATGGAGCAAAAGTTTTAGCCAGACACATAGAAAGATAGGGGCTTGTGATTTTGCCTCCCAACTGATTCACCTCAAGGGTGATGTCAACAATAATAAATCATGATCACTCATATCCAACTGGATATATGTGCCTAGATCTTTCCCCACCACATGATGCTTGCAACAGAGAAAAATAAAAAGGAAGTAGAGGAGAACACTATTGACTCTTGCATAAAAAGTACATACATAAAAGTAAAGGATAGGCCCTTCGCAGAGGGAAGCAGAGGTTGTCATGCTCTTTTTGTTGTTGGATGCTAGAGCTCTTAATGCAAAGGAATGTCATGTTATATTGCCCCTTGTGATAGTAACCTTTATTATGCAGTCCGTCGCTTTTATTTCTTTACCATCACAAGTTCGTACAACGCTTATTTCCCTTACAATAAAAGTTCAAACATATTTAGAGGCAATTTTTATTGCTTTTTGCACCGATGACAACTTACTTGAAGGATCTTATTCAATCCATAGGTAGATATAGCGGACTCTCATGACATGAGACTGGGTTTAAGGGTTTTGGATGCACAAGTAGTATCTCTACTTGGTGCGGATTTTTGGCTAGCAAAGATATTGGGCAAGCACCACATGTTGGAGGATCTATAACAATATAACTTCTATGTGAATATGAACAAACATAATTCATTACGTTGTCTTCCTTGTCCAACGTCAACAATTTGACATAAAATACTTATTGGGGGCTCACAATCATAAAAGATGTCCAAGATAGTATATTTGCATGTGAATCTTCTCTTCCCTTATTAATTCTTTCATGAATTGCATCATTGACTAATACTATGTTTGTTAACTTCCAATAAATTTTACCACTTACACTTTTCTTTATGTAATGTCCTTACTTTCCATAAGATTAGCATATGATCTTTTTCATTATTTTCATTGCTAGAATTGGGACATGAAAGTAAAGAAGCAAAAACTCAAACTACTCTTTATTATATAACTCTCAACTCGATTACATAGATAGATAGATCATGAAGCTAACACTCGAAAATAGATCATACTAAACTTTTATTCAACTAGATCACGAAATAACTAAGGATCGAACTAAAAGTAGGTAAATATAATAAAAGTGATGGTGATACGATACCGGGGCACCTCCCCCAAGCTTGGCACAAGCCAAGGGGAGTGCCCATACCCATGTGCTCAAGTCTCCTTCTTCGGTGATGGTGGTGATGGCGTAGTGGCAAGCTTGGCCAGCTTACGTTTGAGGATGAAATTTTCCTCCCTCAAATCATCGACTTCTTGCTCAAGCTTCAATACCCTTTTACATAATGCCTCCTTGCTTTCCTGCAGAAAACGGGACAGGATAAATTGGATCTTAGATTTGTTAACGATGTTTGGGAGGCTCGACTTCTTGAACTCCACATGCATATCTCCAGGTTGAGGTAGAGGAGCATCATCCTCATCCGAACTCGCATCTTCCATCCCCTTTATGTAGGCATCTTTCTATTCCTCTTCGGACCAGCCATAGGGGTCTATATCCCCATAGATCTTCGGATTTGTAACATAGTGTGATGCGAAGCTCTCCCCATCGGAGTCCTGAGACGACATACTTTCAGATCTGCCAGGAAAATAGCACGAAACAAGAACAGTGGAGATTTCTGTGATACGGTGGTCAAAACATCTGGAAGTCTATATAAAGATTTTTTATCTTGCAAAACAAGTAATCCAGAAGAAAAACGGAGTCGGGAAGGCACACATGGGACCCACGAGCCACAGGGCGCGCCTGGGGGGGGTGGTGGTGCGCCCTGGTGCCTCGTGGGCACCAGGTGAGTCCCCCCGGCTGTTTCTTTTTTTCTTTCTAAATATTCCAAAACTGACAGAAAATATTTTTATGGAATTTTTGGAGTCGGTTTACTTACCGTATCACATACCTCTTCCTTTTCAGGGTTCTGTAGTGTTCCGGAAGGTCTCTCTTATGTATTCTTCCGGTGTAATTGTTTCAATAATATTTGTTTCAACATTAATAGGGGTACCTGAAATATAATGCTTAATTCTTTGCCCATTCACCACTCTCGGATTAGTGCCTTCGGAGTTATTTATCTTGATGGCTCCGGAGCGATAAACTTCCTCGATGATATAAGGTCCTTCCCATTTAGAGAGAAGTTTTCCTGCAAAGAATCTCAAACGAGAATTGTACAATAGAACTTGCTCACCTACTTTAAATTCCCGTTTTTGAATTCTTCTATCATGCCATCTTTTAACTTTTTCTTTAAACAATTTGGCATTTTCATAAGCTTGGGTTCTCCATTCATCTAATGAGCTAATGTCAGATAACCTCTTTTCACCGGCAAGTTTAAAATCATAATTTAATTCTTTAATTGCCCAATATGCTTTATGTTCTAACTCAAGAGGTAAATGACATGCTTTTCCATAAACCATTTTATAAGGAGACATACCCATAGAATTTTAATAAGCAGTTCTATAAGCCCATAGTGCATCGTCAAGTTTCTTAGACCAATTCTTTCTAGATCTATTGACTATTTTCTGCAAAATTAATTTTATTTCTCTATTGCTCAATTGAACTTGACCACTAGTTTGAAGATGATAGGGAGATGCAATTCTGTGGTTGACATCATATTTAGCAAGCAATTTATGGAATGCACCATGAATATAATGTGAACCACCATCAGTTATTAAATATCTAGGGACCCCAAACCTTGGGAAAATAACATCTTTAAGCATTTTAATAGAAGTGTTATAATCAGCACTACTAGTTGGAATAGCTTCTACCCACTTAGTAACGTAATCAACAGCAACTAAAATATGAGTGTACCCATTGGATTTAGGAAAAGGTCCCATATAATCAAATCCCCAAACATCAAATGGTTCAACAGCAAGTGAATAATTCATAGGCATTTCCTGACGTCTACCAACATTACCAATTCTTTGACATTCATCACAAGAGGAGACAAACTTACGAGCATCCTTGAAAACAGTAGGCCAATAAAAACCAGATTGTAATACCTTGTGTGCAGTTCTGTCTCCCGCATGGTGTCCTCCATAAGCTTCGAAATGACACTTCTGTAGGATTTGTTCCTGTTCATGTTCAGGTATACAATGTCTACTAATACCATCTACTCCTTCTTTATAAAGGTGTGGGTCATCCCAGAAGTAATGTCTTAAATCAAAGAAGAACTTTTTGTATTGTTGGTATGTAAAACTAGGTGGTATATATTTAGCAACAATGTAATTAGCATAGTCTACATACCAAGGAGTATTACGAGAAGCATTTATGACAGCTAATTGCTCATCAGGAAAATCATCATTAATAGGTAGTGGGTCATCAAGAACATTTTCTATTCTAGACAAATTATCTGCTACGGGATTCTCAGCTCCCTTTCTATCAATAATATGCAAGTCAAATTCTTGTAACAATAAAACCCACCTAATGAGTCTAGGTTTAGCATCTTTCTTTTCCATAAGATATTTAATAGCAACATGATCAGTGTGAACAGTTACTTTAGAATCAACTATATAAGATCTGAATTTATCACACGCAAACACAACTGCTAGAAATTCCTTTTCAGTAGTAGCATAATTTCTTTGGCCATTGTCTAGAGTTTTACTAGCATAATGGATAACATTTAATTTCTTATCAACTCTTTGTCCTAGAACAGCATAATCACTAGCATCACACATAATTTCAAAAGGCAAGTTCCAATCAGGTGGTTGAACAACAGGTGCAGTGGTTAAGGTTTTCTTAAGTGTTTCAAAGGCTTCTAGACAATCATCATCAAAAACAAATGGAACATCTTTTTGCATAAGATTGGTAAGAGGCCTAGAAATTTTAGAGAAGTCTTTAATAAACCTCCTATAGAAACCAGCATGACCAAGGAAACTTCTTATACCTTTAATATCTTTAGGACATGGCATTTTCTCAATAGCATCAACCTTAGCTTTATCAACTTCAATACCTCTCTCAGAAATTTTATGACCCAAGACAATGCCTTCATGTACCATAAAGTGGCACTTGTCCCAATTCAAGACAAGATTAGTTTCTTCACATCTCTGCAAAACTCGATCAAGGTTGCTTAAGCAATCATCAAAAGAAGTTCCGTCAACAGAAAAATCATCCATGAAAACCTCAACAATCTTTTCACAAAAGTCAGAGAATATAGCAGTCATACATCTTTGAAAGGTAGCAGGTGCATTGCATAAATCAAAAGGCATACGTCTATAAGCATAAGTTCCAAAAGGACAAGTAAATGTGGTTTTCTCTTGATCGGGTTGTGATACGGGTATTTGAGAAAAACCAGAATAACCATCTAGGAAACAAAAGTGTGTATGCTTAGACAATCTTTCTGGGTAATGATCTTTTCTAGTTGCTTTGTTTAATTTTCTAAAATCAATTACCATCCTATAACCAGTTACAATTCTTTGTGGAATGAGTTCATTTTTATCATTAGGAACAATGGTAATACGTCCTTTCTTAGGGACACAATGAACGGGACTTACCCATCTACTATCAGCTATGGGATAGATTATACCTGCTTCCAGAAGTTTTAATATTTCAGTTCTTACCACCTCTTTCATCTTAGGATTTAATCGTCATTGGTGGTCGACAACTGGTTTAGCATCAGGCTCCATATTAATTTTGTGCTGACATAGAGTGGGACTAATGCCCTTAAGATCATCAAGAGTATATCCAATAGCAGCTCGGTGCTTCTTTAGAGTTTTCAGTAACCTTTTTTCTTCATGCGCTGAAAGGTTAGCACTAATAATAACAGGATATATCTTGTTTTCATCAAGGTAAGCATATTTCAATGTATCAGGCAATTGCTTCAATTCAAACACAGGATCACCTTTAGGTGGAGGAGGACCTCCAAGAGTTTCAACAGGCAAATTATGTTTAAGGATAGGTGGTTGATCAAAGAACATCTTATCTATTTCATTTCTTTCATTCATATGCATATCATTCTCATGGTCTAGCAAATATTGTTCTAACAGATCAGTAGGAGGCACGGCAATAGAAGCAAGACCAACAATTTCATCTTTACTAGGCAATTCTTTATCATGAGGTTGTCTACGAAACTTAGAGAAATTAAACTCATGAGACATACCACCAAAATTTACGCTAACAATTTCTTTAGCGCAATCAATCTTGGCATTAACAGTGTTCAAGAAAGGTCAACCAAATATAATGGGACAAAAATCATCTTGTGGAGAACCAAGGACTAGAAAATCAGCAGGGTATTTTATTTTTCCACACAAGACTTCAACATCTCTAACAATCCCAAGTGGTGTAATGGTATCTCTGTTTGCAAGTTTAATAGTAACATCAATGTCCTCTAATTCAGCAGGTGCAATATCATTCATAATTTCTTGATATAAGGTAAACGGAATAGCATTCAGACTAGCACCCAAATCACATAAGCCATGATAGCAATGATCTCCTATTTTAACTAAGACAACATGCATGCCCACAACGGGTCTGTTTTTATCTTTAGGATTAGGTTTAGCAATTCTAGTTGCTTCATCGCAGAGGTAAATAACATGCCCATCTATATTATCAATCAAGAGATCTTTAACCATAGCAACATTAGGTTCAACTTTAATTTGTTCAGAGGGTCTAGGTGCTCTAATGTGACTTTTGTTAACCACAGTTGAAACTTTAGCATGTTCCTTAATCCTAACAGGAAAAGGTGGTTTCTCAATATAAGCGGTAGGCACAACTGGATCAACATGGTAAACAATTGTTTCTTCTTTAACACTAACAGGTTCCTCAATCTTTTCTTTAATAGGGGGATGGTATTTAAACTACTTCTCCTTAGGAAGATCTACATGAGTAGCAAATGATTCACAAAAGGAAGCTACTATCTCAGAGTCAAGTCCATATTTAGTGCTAAACTTATGAAAAGCATGGTGGCCATAAAAGATTTAACACAATCGAACTCAAGTATTATACCTGACTCATTACCTTTGTCGAGTTCCCAATCTTTAGAGTTGCATTTAATTCTATCCAGAAGATCCTATCTGAATTCAATAGTTTTCTTCATAAAGGAGCCAGTCGAAGAAGAATCGAGAGTATTTTGATTATCATGAGAAAGCCGAGCATAAAAATTCTGTAAGATAATTTCTTTTGAGAGCTCATGATTGGGGCATGTGTACATCATGTACTTAAGCCTCCCCCAAGCTTGAGCGATGCTTTCTCCTTCGCGAGGCCAAAAACTATATATATAATTCCGATCACGATGAACCAAATGCATAGGATAAAATTTCTGATGGAATTCTAGTTTCAATCGGTTCCAGTCCCATGTATCCGTATCATCACATAGCCTATACCATATTAATGCTTTTCCCTCCAAAGATAAAGGGAATACTTTCTTCTTAACTCCATCTCCGAATATACCTGCAAGCTTAAACAATCCACAAATTTCATCCACATAGATCAAGTGCATATCAGGATGTACCGTTCCATCTCCTGCATAAGGATTAGCTAGCAGTTTTTCTAACATACTCGGAGGAATTTCATATTCAATATCTTTTTCAATAGGTGCACTAGATTGAGGAGCAACTATTTGTGTTTCCAGCTGAGGTGAAGATACCCCGAACAAACCCCTCAAAGGATTACTTTCCATAGTGACAAGTGACAATAAATTTCAGCACATAATATAAATGTTTCCTTACCAAATTCCACTCACCAAGGGCGCTTCACTCCCCGGCAACGGCGTCAGAAAAGAGTCTTGATGACCCACAAGTATAGGGGATCAATCGTAGTCCTTTCAATAAGTAAGAGTGTCGAACCCAACGAGGAGCAGAAGGAAATGACAAGCAGTTTTCAGCAAGGTATTTTCTGCAAGCACTGAAATTGTCGGTAACGAGTAGTTTGATAGCAAGATAATTTGTAACAAGTGACAAGTAGCAATAGTAACAAAGTGTGCAGCAATATAGCCCAATCCTTTTTGTAGCAAAGGACAGGCCGGAACGATCTCTTATAATAAGTTCAGCGTTCTCGAGGACACATGAGAATTTCATCTAGTCACTTTCATCATGTTTGTTCGATTCGCGTTCGCTACTTTGATAATTTGATATGTGGGTGGACCGGTGCTTGGGTGCTGCCCTTACTTGGACAAGCCTCCCACTTATGATTACCCCCTCTCGCAAGCATCCGCAACTACGAAAGAAGAATTAAGATTACTCTAACCATAGCATTAAACATTTGGATCCAAATTAGCCCCTTACGGAATAGCGCATAAACTAGGGTTTAAGCTTCTGTCACTCTAGCAACCCATCATCTAATTACTACTCCACAATGCATTCCCTTAGGCCCAAAGATGGTGAAGTGTCATGTAGTCGACGTTCACATAGCACCACTAAGAGAATCAACAACATACATATCATCAAAATATCGAACGAATACCAAATTCACATGATTACTTATGACAAGACTTCTCCCATGTCCTCGAGAACAAAAGTAACTACTCACACATCATCAACATGCTCATGACCAGTAGGGTATTGAATTGCATAATAGATCTGAACATATAATCTTCCACCAAATAAACCAACTAGCATCAACTACAAGATGTAATCAACACTACTAGCAACCCACATGTACCAATCTGAGGTTTTGAGACAAAGATTGAATACAAGAGATGAACTAGGGTTTGAGATGAGATGGTGCTGGTGAAGATGTTGATGAAGATTAGTCCTCCCACGATGAGAGGATCGCTGGTGGTGTCGATGGCGACGATTTCCCCCTCCCGGAGGGAAGTATCCCCGGCAGAATCTCTCCGCCGGAGAGCAAAAGTGCTTCTGCCCAAGTTCCGCCTCGAGACGGCGGCGCACCATCCCGAAAGTCTTCTCTATAATGTTTCTAGGTCAAACGCACTTATATACCAGAAAATGGGGGCCAGAAGTGGGCCAGGGGCCCCACGAGGTACCAGGGCGCGCCTGGGGGGTGGCGCGCCCTGGTGCCTCGTGGGCACCTGGGTGGCCCCCTCTGGTACTTTTTGCTTCCAATATTTTTTATATATTCCAAAATAATTCTCCAGAAAATTTCAGCTCATTTGGAGTTGTGCAGAATAGGTATCTTGATAGAGCTTTTTCAGGTCCATGATAGCAGCTGCCGACATTCTCCCTCTTTGTGTGAATCTTGCATATTAAGAGAGAAAAGGCATTAGAATTGCTCCACAAAGTGTTATATTGATTAAAAACACTATAAATAACAGTAGTAAAACATGATGCAAAATGGACGTATCAGGGCATCTACGCGCACTTGCGAGCTTAACGGACGCGAACGCGGGACCATTTGGTCGCCGGATGGTCGCCGGCGATGAGCTCGCGCGGTGGCGGGCTCGGCCTCGACGGGAACGGCGTCTACGGCCACAAAGACGGGTAGGGGAGAGGGGGAGATGGCGTGGCTGCTCACCGCGGTTCTGCAGAGGTGCAAAGCGTGCTCGGGGAGGGCTTGGGGCAGTGGCTCCCGGCTTCGATGGCTTTGCGCGGAGTAAGGAGTCGAGGACGGCGGCTCGATCCGGCATGGTGAGGTGGCGAAACGGTGGCGGTGGCTACACAAGCGCGCGGCGGACGGCGATGGCCGCGTCGGCCATGGCGGGAGACGAGCGAGGGAGACGGGGGAAAAGATCTGGGCCTCGTCCCCGAGGTCCTCGGCAGCGTTCTTATCCCCCCAGGGTTCCTTTAGCGGCGCGAGGGCGAGCGGGCGCAGCTGCAACGGCGAGCCGGCTCGGGTGCGGGTGCACGCGGGTGAGCAGGAGGAGGGAGGTGACAGGTGGTGGGCTGGGCCTGCACTGTGCACTCGAGGCCCAGTGCACCAGTGAGTCCTCCCCTTTTTCTTTTCTTTTTCTTCTGTTTTTATTTCTTTCTCCCATTTGAAAAATGTTCAGCCACCAATTCAATTTTGTAAAATATGTGACTTAGCTCAATAAATACCATGCATTATTTAACACTGCCAGAAAAAGGTTTGGAGTCCAGATGTTTTCATTAGAATTTTTGGATTAAATAAAAGGGATTAGATATTGTTGTTTTGTTACTGTTTCATGATGTTAGAGTCATTTAACTAATTCAATTAATGTTGATTTTATTTTTATAATTACTTTAGAAATATTTACAATATTATGAACTATTTAGTTCCTGGATTTGAACAACTTTTAAATTCACTTTAAATTTGAATTTCAATTTGAATTGGAATTTGAGATGAGATATGAAATCAAAGGTGATCAAGCACTGTTAAGTATGGTGACTTGGCATGATTAAGAGGTGATCACTGTAGCTTAATACATGGGGATGTTACATCTCTTTTGACCGAATGTCGGGCCACACTCACTCTATCTCTCTGTCTATCTATGTCTTGATTGACCTCGCTTTCTCGCGCCGTCTCTCCCACACATAGACGTTATACCTCTCCATCTCTCGCAGAGCCAGAGCTATTTACATTGCCAGGGGGACTATGCCTCCAACCTTGGATTAATTTGTGAAGGCATTTATTTCAAAGGGTTTAGATTAGATTTTTTTCTAGCGTTTGACCCACAACCACTCCAAACACCATTGCCCCCCCCCCCGGCCCTCCCCCAATTGATTTCCCTCTAGATCCATCACCGCTCTCTCGCACGCTCTTCCTCACCTTCCCCGTCACATCATGGTATTTTTGCAAACAAAACTCTTGTGTTTTCTTTAATCATTACAAACAAGCTACAAACTAGACACCGGGGCTCCACCTGTAATGGAAAAAATTTTGACCCATAAATAAAAATGCTACAAACTAGACACCGGGGGACCCACCTGTCATGGAACAAATTTGGACCCATAAAAATAAAAAATAAAAAGGGCAAGGATCGAATAGGCCCTTCCAGGCGCACATCAATAGCTAATATAGCAGCAACGTTTGTTGTATCTTTAATGGATAACATGTTTTTATATTACTTTTAGTAGATTTGTGGGACCGGCTCGTCAGCACATACTACCTCTTCGTTGAGGCACTTACTGGTGGGTCCCATGTCTGCTCTCTCTCCTTCCCTTCTATGTTTAGATGCACGGGCAAACACGAAGAACGCGTGAGCCAGTAAACATGGCGCGCCACCTGGGGCAGATGCCCGATGCCGTCGACCATTTTTTTTGCGGGTGACCATATCTGGATGCGTTCATAAGTTACGGCACCAGTTTCACCATATCTGGATGCCGTCGACCATATCCAACATCCATGAATACAAGTTTAGGAACAAAAGTGACCGTGACGGACAAGTTCAGGCACCCGTGGTGTATTTAACTAGTAGTAATAATTAAATGCGTGGATAAATAGCTGTATCGCCTAGTGCTCGAACAAGGGACCTGCTAGCGCCCTACAAGTATTTGAAATTGACGCAGGTATTTAACATGAAATGTTTGCCATGAGAAGGAATACATGTCTCTTGATGACATTTTTTATTTAATTTGATAGGGCTCTAGCAGAACACTTAGGCCTCCTTTGGTTTGGAGGAATTTCATAGGAATTCTATAGGATAGGATTCTTGTAGGAAATTTTCCTTTAGAGCCCTTTGGTTCATAGGAATGGATTCCTATTCCTACATAGGATTGATTCCTACCCTCCACATTTCAAAGGAAAATAAACATGAGCCTAGACTCAATGAAAAAATTCCTATGATGTGAACCAAATGGCATCACTTTTCCTATTCCTACTCATAGGATTTGAGATACATGTCATCTAATTTCCTACAAGTTTCCTATTCCTGTGATAATCCTCAATCGATCTAACCATAGATTTCATTCAGTCTGACTGTGACTTTACATTCATACCATGATATCGAACTAAAAACAATTGAATAAAACTAATTGTAGCGGCGGCGGGGGCATTTTCGGGCGAGAAGACGCTCCTCTGTCGTGCCCTGTGTGCCGTTGGGCCACTGACCGGCGGCGACGGCAGCGTCTTGCACCGGCGTTGGCATACTCCTGGACGTTGGCCCAAGCTTCAAGGAAGTCGGTCTCCAGGAGCCAGTCAATCGGCGGGTGGCGGTGACTGGCGGTGCTGCAAGGAAGCGGTCGACGGTGGCGACCCATGCCACTGAGGGGGGCACTGGCACTGGCAACGGCGCGGCGGAGACATTCGTGTGCACGGGCACCGGCACGGGCGCGTGCATCAGTGCACGCGCAGGCGCATGCGCTGGCAGGTGCACGGGCGCGTGGAAGTTAGCAGGGACCTCGTGGATCCCTGCGGCTTCAAGCTGGGCGACAATGTGCGGCTCCCAACCCATCAATGCCATGGTGAAGGGCGCTGGCGCAGGTGTGGCTACGGGAGCTGGAATGGGCACGGGGACAAACGCGGCGACTTCCCGCACGGCCAGGTCAAGCTCGTCCAAAAGCTCCTAAGGGTCTTCCTCAGGAAACTGGAAGACTAGGGGCATCCCATCGTGATGCGCCATGGCATACGGCGAGGTCAGGCTGATTGGAGGCAGACGGTAGAGAGAAGAATGTAACGAGACCGGGGAGTGCGGCCGTGATTTAAACTGCGCCGCGGGCGCCATTAAAAGTGGTTGCAGTTGGGATGAAGCTGGGAGGCGGAGGCTGGTCAAAGGGCTCGCCTCCCGGTGAGCCTGCGCAACGGCCTGCTCGCATGCCTCCCGTCGACTCACACGCTTGATCGGACGGCACTTGCCTATGAGACACCTAGCGGCACGTTGGTTGATGTCTACTACACAACTTATTCTTGTAGACTCGTGTTGGGCCTCCAAGCGTAGAGTTTTTTAGGACAATAGCAATTTTCCCTCAAGTGGATGGCCTAAGGTTTATCAATCCGTGGGAGGCATAGGATGAAGATGGTCTCTCTCAAACAACCCTGCAATCAAATACAAGAAATCTCTTGTGTCCCCAACACACCCAATACAATGGTAAATTGTATAGGTGCACTAGTTCGGCGAAGACATGGTGATACAAGTGTAGTATGGATAGTAGATATAGGTTTTTGTAATCTGAAAATATAAAAACAGCAAGGTAGCAAGTGATAAAACAGAGCACAAATGGTATTGCAATGCTTGAAAAAAGGCCTAGGGTTCATACTTTCACTAGTGCAATCTCTCAACAATGCTAACATAATGGAATCATATAACAATCCCTCAACGTGCGACAAAGAATCACTCCAAAGTTCATATCTAGCAGAGAACAAAAGATGAAATTGTTGTAGGGTATGAAACCACCTCAAAGTTATCTTTTCCGATCAATCTATTGAGCCATCCCTATAAGTGTCACGAACAACCCTAGAGTTCGTACTAAAATAACACCATATGATACGCATCAACCAACTCTAATGTCACCTAGATACTCCAATGTCACCACAAGTATCCATGAGTTGATTATTCGATATGCATCAAACAACTTCAGATTCATAATATTGAATCCAACACAAAGAACTTCAAAGAGTGCCCCAAGATTTCTACCGGAGAAAGTAGGACGAAAATGTGCATCAACCCCTATGCATAGATTACCCCAATGTCACCTCGGGAATCCGTGAGTTGAGTGCCAAAACATATAGCAAGTGAATCAATATAATACCCCATTGTTAGCACGGGTATTCATATGCAAGACATACATCAAGTGTTCTCAAATCCAACATGTATTCAATCCGATAATAGTGAAACCTCAAAGGTAAAAACTCAATTCATCACAACAAGATAGAGAGGGAGAAACACCATATGATCCAACTATATTAACAAAGCTTGCGATACATCAAGATTGTGCCAAATCAAGAACACAAGAGAGAGAGAGAGAGAGAGAGAGAGAGAGAGAGAGAGATCATACACATAGCTACTGGTACATACCCTCAGCCCTGTGGGTGAACTACTCCCTCCTCATCATGGAGACCGCCGAGGTGATGAAGATGGCCTCCGGTGATGATTTCCTCCTCTGGCAGGGTGCCGGTACAGGGCTTGCGGCGACAGAGTCGAAGTTCTAGGGTTATTTCTGGGGGTTTCTCTATTTATATGAATTTTTGGCGTTGGAGTCACGCGAAGAGGGGTCACAGGGGGCCCACAAGGCAGCAGGGCGCAGCCACCCCCCTGGGCGCGCCCTGGTGGCTTGTGGGGCCCCTGTGGGTCTTCTGGTACTCTCCCAAAGCTTCATGGGTCCCTTTCCTTCCAGAAAAAATCGTCAAAAAGTTTCGCTGCATTTGGACTTCATTTGATATGGATTTTCTGGAAAACCAAAAACAAGCAGAAAACATCAACTGGCACTGGGCACTAGGTCAATATGTTAGTCCATGAAAATCATATAAAAGCCATAAAAGTGCACCAAAATCATACAAAACTATAATAAACATGGCATGAATACTTCATAAATTATAGATACGTTGGAGACGTATCATTGGTCTAACACCTACGGTTTGAATAGTGAAACCGTTCGCGTTAACGTGATAGCTCTTTGTTACAAAATACCTTGGTTGTTCATGTGTGCAACTTTTCATAAGCAGCTTGTCTCAAAATTAACCAAAAAAATACAACATCCTATTTGTGGCATATCACTAGACCATTCGCAGGTTCATGAATTTCAGGTGACTTTTGGATTTTCTGGATTTTAAAAACCAGGATTCGAAACAATATCATTACATGCATCATGAAATAAATTTTCAAGCGATACATCTTTAGTGTTCTACATGTTCATATTTTTTAAGATAGAATTTGGTCAAACATTGCTTAGTTAGACTTCAAACTAATTATATATGCAGAGTAAAAAGATACTCCCTCCGTACCAGTGCATTGCGTGATACTCTAGTAGGCACAAACAAACGAAGCTCCATTCTATACTCATCCTAGTGTAGTAGGCAATGGAGTTGACGGGTGTCCTTGGGTGGCGGCGACTGAGGGACTTGAACGTGCTTGGCACGGTAGGTAACGTTGGCTAGTTACTAAAGCATCCCTCCATTGTTCATTGGTGGTAGTCATTATGGACCGGGGACATAAGGGGAATTTCACAGGGCTTTTGGCCGCCAGATATTTCGATACGAAGCGCAGAGGCTCGAGTGGAGGTGCGAAGTTTTTATCGTGGTTCTTTTGGTTGGGGTTGACTAATGTGCGTACCACGCACGCCACCACCACGACACGAGCCTGGTCTGGCTGGTACGGCGTCGGGTGCTACCATTCGAGAATGCGAAAGGAATCTTTTTTAAAATTGGCGAACAAATCTATATGGGCATTGTGACGCCCCCGGCTTAATCGTGCACTAATCATACACGCAAATGCACACGATCAAGCCTAAGGACTCACTTGAAGATATCACAACAGAACTCTAAACATAAATAAAAGTCATACAAGTTTATATTGAAGATATCACAACATAAGCTCGATGTCATACAAGCATCAGCGGAAGCATCAGGTATCTGAGTACAGACACAAAGTTAAACAGATAGGCCTTTAAGAAGGTGGGGCAAAATAAAACACAGATCGAAAGGCGCATGCCTCCTGCCTGGGTGCCTCCTAACTACTCCTGGTCGTCGGAGGGCTCCTCGTAGTAGTAGTATCCGGAGGGGTAGTAGTGGTAGTAGTCATCGTCGACAGCTGGGGCAGCTGGCTCCAGGGCTCCGTCGTCTGGTCGCATCAATTGTGTATGGGGAAAAATGAAGCAAATCAACCGTGAGTACTCATCCAAAGTACTCAGCAAGACTGCCATCAGATCTATTCTAAATATGCAAGATTATCAAAGGAAGGCTGTATATGTGGACTGATTTGCAGAAATGCCAGAATAGAAGGGAAAAGCCTAGCCTATCGAAGGCTAGCATCTTCAGGGTCTTGCAGCATTAGAAGAGTGCAGATTAGTTCATAAGTATAGTAATAGCACAAGTATCAACACCGCCCAGAGATCCTTCTTCGACTCCCTGCGAGAAAGCAATCCCGGAGCTAATATATTCAACCCATTTCTAGTTGTAGAAGATCGGGATATTCTCCGAGCCTCCTGTTACCGTGGACACGGCTATTCGAATAGATATACTTCCCTGCACGGGTGCACCAACTTACCCAACACGCTCGATGACTCTGGCCGGACACACTTGCTCAGTCGATGCCCGGCCTCGGACTATCGACACGTCGTAGCCCTACCTAGGCTCAACAGAGAGGCCAGCACGCCGGTCTACATCCTAAGTGCGCAGGGGTCTTGGGCCCATCGCCCTTTGCACTCCTGCGCGTTGCGAGGACGGCCGGGAGCAGACCTAGCCCACTTAATACAAGCGCAGGCTTTCACGGTCCAACCCGGGCGCGTGCCGCTCAACCGCTGACGTCTGAAGAACTTCGGCTGATACTACGACGCCGAGTACCCATATTATTCCCACATGCTGGTTAGCGCGAAAAGGCCAGAGGCCTACTCAGATTACATATCCTAACCCTTAGTGCATTAGTAGCGCGCGAAAACGAGCAGATACTCACAATCCTGTGACCCCGTCGCCCCGTCTTGTGGACTTACGGCAAGGGCTAAGAATGCCCGGCCGTGCCACGTATTCACCTCGCGGGTACCCTCACGGTCAACCCGACTCCACATCACATCACTCGCGGGTACCCCTCGGGGCCGACCCGTCTTAAACAATAACATCAGTAATAAAGTGCAAGTAACCGTGTGTCCATAACATCAAGCAGGAATTCGAGGAATCACCCTCGTTGGATTCCCACTCGATGATCCCGTCAAGGTGCATCCGGAGGAATCACCCTCGATGGAATTCACACTAGCGGGGTTGCACGACAGAAGCTTCATCAGAGGTGGTGAAAGAGGAATCACCCTCGATAACCACAACCAACTAGTTATTCTACAGAGGTCACAGCAGGAGTGAGATAAGTGGTATCACCCTCGGCACTCGATGTTAGCTCTGCAGAGTCGAGCATCTTAGGGGGTGTGAGGTGTAGTGCTGGTCTCAGCCCGACGATCACATCGATCGGGACACAGGTACTAAAGCGGGGCAACTACAGCAAGGAAGAGGGGCCACAGATGGTTCACTACCATCCAACCTACACTAAGCATTTTGGATATCAGGCAGGTATCAATAACAGTTACAAGGACAGGCTATGCATCAGAATAGGATAAAACAATAGCAGTAGCAAATTCTAATGCAAGCAGGAGGGAGAGAGAATAGGTGGTATAGGCATGCGTCAAGGGGGGTTGCTTGCCTCGAAGCTCTGCGGAAAGGAGGGGTCGTCAGTGGTGTCGTCGGTCTCCTGAGCTGCGTCGGTCTCGGGGGCTATCGGAGAAGAAGAGGGGGAAGAAACAATAAATAGGTGCAGATAATGCAACACAGATGCATGACATGGTGGTATGCAGTGTTAGTGGTGACCTAATGCATTGCTACATGTCGCAGACGAATCGGGAAAATATCTGGGATATTTTCCCGGCATTTAGGCTGATTTTGGTATACTGAACCGGAGGGGACGGATCCATGTTCAGATAGTTAGGAGTGTTGGTCAAGCATTTTGACCGCGTATTCGGATTCGTCTCGTTTTTCTGATCAACTTTCATGTAGAAAGTTTTTTGATCCGAGCTACGGTTTAATTTCTATGAATTTTCAAAGATTTAAACAGTTTTCTGAATTTTCTGGAATTTATTTAATTAGATAATTCGTATTATCCAGAATAGTAGATGCTGACGTCAGCATGACGTCAGTGGGTCAACCGCGGCTGTTCAGGTCAAACCTGACAGCTGGGTCCCACCTGTCATAGACTCAGAGCTAATTAAAGATTAAATTAGACTAATCCGAGTTAATTAGGGGGTGGACCCCACATGTCAGTGACTAGTTAATTTTCAGATTAGTTTTTAAAATATAATTAACTTAATTAACCGCAGGGGCCCACTTGTCAGCTACAGTAAGTGCCACGTCAGCGGCGTTGACCCGGTCAACAGGTCAACTGGGGCCCCTGGGCCCACTGGTCAGTGGCCCAGAGGCGCCCACGTGGCTGCCAGCGAGACATTGGCCGGCGGCAAGCCACCGGCGACCTAAAATGCGGCGGAGCCGCTCGGGCGTTCGCCGGAAATGCGCTATAGGGCGCCGTTGGGCGCGCGGCTGGGCTCGTTCGAACGAGTCGAACGATCCGCGTCGATTGGCGGTGGCGGCGTCGCTGGAATCGGCCGGAGACGGCGACGGCGAGCGGCGGAGGCGGCGGCGTTCTCGGGTGGATCTCGGCAACGGCGAAAACGGGCACGGCAAGCGGCGGCGATAGGCGCAATCGACGCGTACGGTGGTGCTGAGCACGAAGGTGAGCTCAGCCGAGTTTAACGGCGACTAGACGGACGGCGACGAGCTCGTCCGCGGTGGCGAGCACGGCCTCCGCGGGATCGACGGCTAGCGGTGCGAGCGAGCCCAGAGGAAGAGAGGGGGAGAGGTGGAGCTCATCGGGAAGGCTCACGGAGGCCCGGCGAGGGTTTAGTAGCGCAGGGGGAGGCTGGATGCGGTGGAGTTCGCCGGCGACCCGAGACGAAGACGGCGGCGTGGATCTAGTCGAGCAGGACTTCCCGGCTCCGATGACTGGCTCCATACGACGTAGTCGACGTCGACGAAGCAGAGGGACAAGGCGGCGAGGTCCAACGGGGACGGTGGCTGCGGAAACGGCGACGTGCGGCGGCGGATGCGCTCGGTGGAGGGAGAGCGAGGGCTCGAGAGCGAGAGAGAGAGGCACATGAGTGAACGAGGCGTCCAGGGGGGGGGGATGGCTCGGTCTTATCCCCTCTGGGCGTCGGTGGTGTCGCCGTGTCAGCCGGTGGCCGGAGCGAGCGCGCTCTGGCCACGGCACGGCTGACAGCGCGCGAGAGAGAGAAGAGAGGAGGGAGAAGAGACCGGCTGGGCTGGCTGGGCCGCACTGTGCACTCAGGCCCAGCCGGTCTGGCCTTTTGCTTTTATTCTCTGCCTTTTCTTTTTAACAGAAGATTGCAAAATATTTGAGCTGCCAAAATACATTTTTTAAAATGTGAGAGTAGTCCACAAAATTGCAATGCATTATTCTGCTCTGCCACAAAAAGGTTTGGGCCATTTTGGATTCCATTTGAATTTTTTAAAATTGGAAATGCATTTAAATGTGCTGTTTTGCATTGTTCAAATGCCCTAGCCCACATTTAGCATTGATGGTGATGTTGTTTTCCTGAACAACAAATTATTTTGGAATATTTACTAAATGATGAACATTGTTCCAGCAACTTTTGTGCAACTTCAAATTTCAATTGCATTTGAATTTGAATTCAATGGCAGAATTTGAAATGAGATATTAATCCAACATGATTATCATTGCAAATCTCAGATGACTTGGCATTAATATGGTGGATCACTGTAGCTCATGACATAGGGGTGTTACATGCATCCACAGCATGAGCAATGCCAAATCTGACACATCACTGCAATATAGCAATGGTGCTTAATTTACATCTCATCTGCAATGTAACAGATGCCAAACAAATTAAAGATGGACCCACCTCAAAGTAAAAGTACATGTAAAGTATTCATTCCTCTTCTCAGCCTTGGCTCCATAGGTTCTCACTCCTCCCACTTCTATGTCCACATATGATATTTTATTAACTGCCTAAATTTGGCATCGGAGCTTCAAGAAGCACCGGTTCCATATATTTTGGCTTTGGCACTAGTCTCTACAATGTGTAGAAGGACTGCCAAAAGCCAAAAACCTATTTGGCATTGATATTTGGCATACATTGTGGATGCTCTATGTACTACAATGCCCGTATTTTCCTTGCAAATAATTGGTCATTCCAAAAGGGACGGTAATTGATTTATTACGAGTTCTTGAATTAGAGTGAGTTTGTGATATAGTGATCTCAACGTGGATTTCACATTTCATGGTATCCACACTAAGTTTTTGAATGCAAATTCAAATTTAAAAGATGAACGGTATGGTGGTGAGAAAACTTTGTATGTATTCAAGCATATGACCACACACACAAATACAACAATAATTGAGTCGGTGTAGTGCATCTACTTTTCCACACCATGCATGTATGGCACGAATTCAAAAATAAAATGTAAGCCATGCATGGTCCTCAATTCAATGTTTATAATGTACACTAAACTGAAACATGAATATTAAGTCCACTATTATGTACATTCAAATGTTGTGTTTAGGTGTCTCCATCGCCCCCTCCCCCCTCACGACATATACTTTGTGTATCGATCGACCTTCATCTCTTTGTTATTAGAGCTATTGGTATCCGACACACGCTCATTCTTTCTCTTCTTGTTTCGATCTCCATTTATCTCACACCCGCCCTCACGCTCTCAACAAATGTATTTCTCACACACAACCTCGTCGTGCCCCTCCATGATGAGCTTTCTCTCTCTGTGTGTCTCTCTATATCTCTCTCCCTCTAAACACATACGTTGCCTCTGTAAAAAAAACCTCCACATCGCGGGCACACACAGAAAGTCTATCTAGGCCACTATCTCGATAACTATCTCCCTCCAGCCCTCACTGGAGCTTCGTCGCACGATATCTCTTTGTATCGTCTTTCACATTCGAGTGTACACGCTAGCCCACACTCACTCGATCTCTCCTTCTATATATGACTCGATTGACCTCGCTTTCCCTCGTCGTCTCTCTCACACATAGACGCTCCCTCTACGTCTCTTGCATAGGCGGAGCTATGTAGATTGTCGGGGGGTAACCCCCCAACCTTAGATAAAACTGTGAAGGTCTTTTTTAGGAGGGTTAAGATTATATTTTTTAAACATTTGGCCCCACCCTCCCAAACACCGATGGGTTGTCCCCCTCCCCTCCCGGGAGAATATCAGGTGCTCCCACACCTTAGATGCTATATGGTCATAGGAGTTCCTTGCAGCCGTTAGATATGAGATCTAGCGGCTCACAGGAGGTTTAAATATTTTTGCAAAATAACCTTAATGAGTTTGGGAATTGCACACAATTAGTACAAAAACCACTACAAAAAAAAAGACATATCCGTGACATTATGGCCCGAACGAATTTTTTTTCTGTCATGGTTATGACACTTCTATGACGATAATTGTGACAAAAACACGTTTCATCATAGATGTGGTGGGCTCCTACTTTTATGACAAAAGATCATGACAGAAAATGGGCTTTTAGTCCTGGGCGGGCCGGGGACGCACCTGCATGACATTCTTTGGGCCGTCCATGACATAAAAAATCGTGGTAGAAGTAAGGGCGAGGAAATTTTCGCGGAGTTCCCGGTTACGGTGGGTGGTCGGGGCCGAGCGATGCAGTGGTTTGCGCGTTTCTCTCGTACGCGCGATTGTGCGAGGCGCTCGCTAATTGAACCCGAGCGAGGCGTTCGCTTACTGAACCCGAGCGATCGATCGATCCCACTACGTACTGAAGCCGATCGATCCCTTCGCTGCTAACTGAACCCGAGCGATTCCTTCGCTGGTGCTGCTAACTGAACCCGAGAGATCGATCGCTGCTGCTGCTTATACTGAAGCCGATCGAGCCCCCGTGCGAGATGTAGCCACCCGGTGTGTTGGGTTGCCTCTCGATGAACAGTGCCCGTTGCTGCCGCGCGCGTGATACGTAGAACGAATCGAGACGTGGTGAGTCGACCTAGCTGGTTGGTTGCCTGTGGATGAACAGTTCCCTGTGGGGGTTGGATGAACAGGACCCCGGCCATGTGTAGGCGGTTGCCGCTGGATGAACAGGACCCCGTGGTAGTAGGCGGTTGCCCCTGGATGAACAGGACCCCGAGGAGGCCGTGCTGCGGTACACCACACCCAGCCGGTTGGGGGTGGATGAACAGGACCCCGTGGAGGCTGGATGAATAGTAGCCGGTGGAGGCTGGATGAACAGTGGCTGGTGGAGGCTGGAGGGAGTCGCGATGGATGAACAGTAGCAGGTGGAGGCTGGAGGAAGTTGACGGTGGATGAACAGTATCCTGTGGAGTCCCGTTTTGTGGTACGCCACACCCCTCTGGATGAACAGGACCCCGTTTTGACCGTAGGCGCTGGAAGAGAAGTCCGTTTCCTCCATTTTGCGGTATGCCAGACCCCTCTCGATGAATAGGACCCCGTTTGGACCGTAGGCGGTCGAACAGAAGTCCATTTTGCGGTATGCCAGACCCCTCCCGATGAACAGGACCCCGTTTCGACTGTAGGCAGTCGAAGAGAATTCCGTTTCCTCCGTTTTGCGGGACACGAGACCCCAAGTCGATGAACAGGATCCCGTTTGGGCTGTTCCGTCCAAGCCGGTTGGCTCCTGATGAACAGGACGCATTCCGACCAAGTCATTTGCCTCCTGATGAACACGACGCGGTTTCCTCCGTTCCGACCCAGCCGGTTGGCTGCCGATGAACAGGACGCCGTCGCTGTACGCGTTCGAGACCCCGCCCGTATGTACGTATGTAGCCGTATTTACTTTCTTGTAGCGTGGCTGTACGTACGTGTACACGATTTAGACAGGACTGCCTGAACTGCTATGTCACACGTGCCGCTCCTTGCTCGGCCATGGTTCATCCTTGCAGAGAGACCGATCGACCAGTATGTACGTACACGTTCGCGACTAGACAGACAACCCTATGTACGGTTCGACTGGGTGGGTCCTAGCTGTCAGGGAGGATAAGGAGGCACTTCCTTGCGTGCGAAGATATAGCTGGTGGGTCCCAGCTGTCAGGGGGAGGAATCATTTTTTTGCCCATAATAAGGACGCACTTCCATGCGTGCGAAGATGTAGCTGGTGGGTCCCAGCTGCCAGGGGGAGAAAACATTATTTTTCCGCGTAAAAAGGATGCAGTTGCATGCATGCGTCCATGGGAGTGGTGCGTCCCCACTGTCAGCCTCTCCACGTACAGTCATCTTCCGATGACTCTCGTTTGTTGACCACGTTGACCATGCCATGCCGAGCGCACCAAGGCCGGTGGACGATGGCGAGGCCGCAGACGGGTACGACCCGGAGATGGGGAAGACGCGGCAGTGGAGTTGCAGACGGAGAGGAGTGCGAAACTTGACTGGTTTGGGTATGGGGTGGGCCTACACTCGGCGGAGAATAACAGGAGGTGCGGAGGAGTGGAGGGATGGCCTGGCCGTCGGTGGGGTAGCGTTTCGCTGCGAGGCGTGCGAAGCAGCGCCGCTGGACGCTGGAGGCTGGAGCAGGCGGTCCCGGCAGCGCTGGAGGAAGAAGACGAGAGATTGAAGAAGAATGCCGGCCATTGGATGTAAATCCAATGCCTTGCTTAGGTTTCGACCTTTGTTTTTTTGCGAAAGTGCTTAGGCTTCGACCTATTGGCCCACATGTCAGCCAGTCCATTTGGTTTTTTTTGAGTCCATTTGGTGGGCTGGGTGAAACAATGATGTAGCGTCTATGCAGCCCATTTATATATTATGTTAGAATTTAAAGCCCATTTGCATTTTTTTCGAAATCCACGAACTTGCTGGGCTGGGTGAAAATACCATGTTGGGCTGGACGGAGAAATGTTATAAAAACATAAACACGTGATTGCACGTCTATTACTGCATTGGTCAGTAAAATCTTTGCAAGCTTATGTATGCAATCACCAGGAATTAACTTGCCAACTTATTGTTAAACAATTATTATTATTATTATTTTGTAAGAACTTTTGATTTACCAAATAAAATATTATTTTAATTTGATGAGTTAATAGGACGTGGGGTATTATTATTTTTTAGGCTAGACGTGGGACAGTTGAGTTGGTTCTAGGGAAAAGTACTGGGAGAAAAATCAGATTACATCGAAAAAGAAAGTGGGAGAAAATTCAGATATAGGATTAATAAAAAAGAAAAATAAAGTAAGTGGGAAGGTCTATACAAAGGTTGGACGAAGGACAGGTCAAACAGAACCTTATGTTGTTTCTATTATATATGTAATAAAATAAAATATAAATATAAATATATATACTATTATAGAAGGGAAAACATAGGTTCAGTTTGACATTCTTATAGAAAAATAGAACTGAGCTGTGCGTTGTCTTGAAAAAACAAACATAACTTGGGTTGCTGATGTTATAAACAAGCTAGGCTGGGAGGCCCAGAAACCGCTTGATACTTGCTGGACCCCAAAAAAAAAGTTGAAACCAGCTGCATCAACTGTGTCTGCATGTCGTGGGCTGCGCATGTTAAACAACAAAACCTAGGCCATGGACCTGGTGGGCCCGGACTGTCAGCCTCTCGATGAACAGTCGTCTCCCGATTCCTCTTGTTTGTTGACCATGTTGGGAACGGCAGACGGCGGCGCCGCGGCGAGAGCACCAAGGCAGAGGACGACGTCGAGACCTCGGACCGAAATGGACTGGAGCCAGGGAAGACATAGGCGGAGTGGAGTATGAGGGTTGACTTGTTCGGGTGTAGGGTGGGCCGGTGGAGCTGCCGTTGCCGAAGAATGTGTGGGAGTAGAAGGATGGCCTGGCCAGCGCCATAGGCTAGGATGGGTCACCGAGGCGTGCGCGGCAGCGTCGCCAGCCGCTGTAGGAAGAGGATGAAAGATTGGACAAAATAAAGAAATACAAATGGATAGGTGGTTGGTCCCAGATGTCTGTGTACGAGACCTGCTAGATCCACCTGAGAAGGGGAATATGTTGGGAGGAAGGAGATTCAAAGCACGGCAGCCCAGTGAACTAGTTACATACATAAGCAAATAGTCACTAAAAAAAAGCAAACAGGTTAATGGGTTCTTAGACGAAATATTTCGGATAAAACAGATAATTATGACACATTGGCTAATGCATGAAACACTCAGATGATAAAGGTGCTTAAACAGATAAAGTACACCATCTAGACCTTCCTGGCATGCTTGATCATGACGCTGCGGCTGTCCGTGTACTCCTCGGTTATGGGAAGCAGACACGCCCTCATGTCCAAGATCCGCCTGTACATGTCGTAGCATGCGTATGCGTCCTTGGCCGCGTAGGTGATGTAGGCTAGATTCAGAGGTACCTCCCACATGTTCAGGTCTTTGGTATCGACGTCTTCTTTCATGTTGGCGTAGCAGGGGTCGATGATGGCCGCGGTAAGGTCAACCACCGAGTCCTTCTCCTGCCCGTTGCCGATGATCTTGTATTGCTTCTGGATGTCGATGAGCTTGTTGCACCGGATAGCCGAATCGTAAAGCACAGTCATGTTCTTCCTGCTCTCCACCGTAGCGAAGGTGCAGTCGGTGGTGCCGATGAAATGGGAGAATGCTCTAGAACCTCTGATGGACCTACAGCAGTGGTAGACAAGAACCTTGTCCCGCACGCATACCTGGGCGACGGCGATCCGCTGGTCCCTGTCAGGAGAGGAATGGATGGGCACAAGGTCTAGTCCCGCGACCTTGTGCTTCTCCTCCTGTAGGTACTGCTTGAACTTGGCGAGGCAGAGCTTCACCGAGTCCGGATCATTGGTGTACATCACATTCAACTTGGTGCTGCCATGGGTCTGAACAGCGAACTCAAAGGTGAACTCCTTGCTGAAGTCCATATCCAGCAGGCTCACCCCTCGGATCGCCATTGGAGTCTCTTCTCACATAGAGTTAATGTGGCGGTTCTCGTTTTGTGGGGATTGGGGGGCGGGGGGGGGGGGGGAGATGAAGACGATCGGTGTGTACTAGGGTACTGGGGGGCGGCACCGCGGCAGCAGCAGTTCGTTTTTCCAATCTTGGGGAACTGCAATCGACGGTGAACGTAGTGGGTAGGCGGCGGCAGCAGTTCATTTTTCAACTCTTGGGGGACTGCATTCAACAGTACACTGAGTGGGTACAGGCGGCGGCAATTACTACCCCTCCCTCGCCCGCTGCACGCCTGGCAGAACATGCCTCCTCGACGCATTCAAACGCCTCCATTAAACCCGCGTGGAAGCCGAGAAACCTATTCCGGCCACACGTCTGGTCATGAGCGGGCCGGTATTGGTACTATAATAGCAAGTGTTAGTGCTCACTTTACTTAAATTTTATTCGCTTTAATTAAATTTTATTCTTAAAACAAGCAAAGCATTGGCTCGTTCTATCAGTGCCACAGGATCAACATGCACAACAATTAGAATTATTATTCTCAGGACGCACACGATCAGCTCATTTGCCGTACTTTCACAGACAATACTACCAAGTTTGAACAGCTTGTTATGGTTGATGTCCTCTGCATCATCATGCCGTGTTTCCCAGCTTGCAAGATTCACAACCAACCAATAAGAATCAAATAATAAGTACAACAAAGATGCCTACACATCTCAATGATTCACAGATCAGAGCCAATAGTTACTGTACAACTAAAACGTTGTGAGAATGCGAGCAAATAAATAAAATTGATCGATGGTTCATGTAAGCAATCTAACTCAAGGATTTGCTGAAACATTGAAACCAGTCCTGTTTATGGCCACGCATGTCAAACATTGGCAGATGAACATGTTCTGCATCACTGGTGGCATTACGACTTCCAATATATGCATAAGCGGGTCACCAAGAACTTCGTGAATGCTTTGACCATCCCAACATCTGTAATTGAGTATTCCTGTTTGCAAAGATAAACAAAGAGCATGATTACTATAATAGTGGCACTAGTTGAAGCAACTTTATTTTCAAAACGAGAAAAGATTGCGATAGAATAGCTTTACTAATAAAATACAACGTTAGCACAGTATGACAAAGCATGATCATGTGGATAAAGGACAGTACTGACCTGTGTGAGATGACTTTGGGAGATCAAGTTATTCTTCAGGTCCCCGTATCTTGTCATGAAGGCGATTCATTGACATTGATTAACAACCTCAGTGTGGCAGTAGAAGGAGGGGCGTCGACTCATTCCAATCTTTTTTTTTTGTGCAGTTCAACTAAAATTATGGCGCCCGCCATGCCGCGAGGGAGAGAGGGGGCCCGTGCCACCTCGACGGTAGGCATGATGGACTCAACTAGTTCAGTGCACATGCTATGTGATAGATGCAGTGCACATGGACTTGATTCTGCCGGATACCCCTTCTGCAAGTTATCTACATTGGTAATGAAATGGTAGCTAAGACAGTATCTCTATTTTAAATGTATTACTTCATTTTATCAGTGGAAGTAGCGGTGCCAAAACATTGCCTCAAATTATTAGTGGCATTAAATTAAGATGCAAAAACAATATCATTATTGCTTTCTCATAGCAGTGCGAAAACAGTAGCACAATATCACTAGCAGGAACATACCTGATCATAGGAACCATAACTGAGAGAGGGGCCCTACGCCGCCACGACGGTAAGCCTGATGGACTCAGCCAGTTCAGGACTCGATTCTCTCGGATACGCCTTCTGCAAGTGGTGAATCTGCAGATCCACTCGGATGATTCAACTCATACGACCTTTTTGTGCAGTTCACCTACAATGAAGCAATGTTTGCATCATGCAGCTAGCAAGAAGTACTTGGTCTCATGAGCTGGCAGCTGCTTCTTCAATAGTTGAACTAAAATTGAGCAACATTAAGGTTGGCTGTTGATACGTCTCCAATGTATCTATAATTTTTGATTGTTCCATGCTATTATATTATCAATTTGGATGTTTTTATATACATTTACAGCAATTATATATCATTTTTTGGGACTAACCTATTAACTTAGTGCCCAGTGTCAGTTGCTGTTTTCAGCCTATTTTTGGTTTTACAGAATATCAATACCAAACGAAGTCCAAATGCCACGAAACTTTTTGGAGATTTTTTTCTGGACAATACCAATACTAGAAGCTTCAGGAGAAGACCAGACGCCAGAGGAGGTGGCCATGAGCCACTAGGGCACGCCTGGGGGGGCGAGCGCGCCCTAGTGCCTCGTGGTCCCACCTCAGCTCCGTTTGACCTAATTCCACCACTATAAATTCCCAAAAATCAGGAAACCAACAGGAGAGTCCACAAAATACTTTTTCTGCCGCTGCAAGCTTCTGTTCTCGAGAGATCCCATCTGGAGGCCTTTTTCGGTACTCTACCAGAGGGGAAATCGATCACGGAGGGGCTCTACATCAACCTTGTCGCCCTTCCGATGATGCGTGAGTAGTTTACCATAGACCTTCGGGTCCATAGTTAGTAGCTAGATGGCTTCTTCTCTCTTTTTGATCTTCAATGCATTGTTCTCCTCAATGTTCTTGGAGTTCTATCCGATGTAATCACTTTTTGCGGTGTGTTTGTTGGGATCCGATGAATTGTGAGTTTATGATCAGGTTATCCATGAATATTATTTGAGTCTTCTCTGAACTCTTTTATGCATGATTATTATGGCTTCGTATTTCTTCTCCGATTTATTGATTTGGTTTGGCCGAATAGATTGATTTATCTTGCCATGGGAAGAGGTGCTTTGTAATGGGTTCGATCTTGCGGTGCTCAATCCCAGTGACAGAAAGGGACATGACACGTATGTATCGTTGCTATTAAGGGTAAAAAGATGGGGTTTATTCATGCATGAGTTTACTTTGTCAACATCATGTCATCTTGCTTAAGGTGTTACTCCGTTCTTTATGGACTTAATACACTAGATGCATGCTGGATAGCGGTCGATGTGTGGAGTAATAGTAGTAGATGCAGGCAGGAGTCAGTCTACTTGTCTCGGACGTGATGCCTATATACATGATCATTGCCTTGGATATCATCATGATTATTTGCTTTTCTATTAATTGCCCAACAGTAATTTGTTACCCACCGTATGCTATTTTCTTGAGAGAAGCCTCTGGTGAAAACTATGGCCCCCGGGTCTATCTAAATCATATACTAAAACCCTAAACAATACTTGCTGCACTTTTTCTTTATTTATTTTATTTTGTATTTTTGTTTCAATCTATCTATCTATCACATACAATTTAATCTTGCAACTTACCGCCGAGGGATTGACAACCCCTTGTTTGCGTTGGGTGCAAGGATTTGTTGTTTTGTGTGCAAGTGCTGCTAACGAGGTGTTGCATGATTCTCCTACTGGATTGATAACCTTGGTTTCATAACTGAGGGAAATAATTATCTCTACTGTACTGCATCTCCCTTCCTCTTCAGGGAATTACCAACGCAGCTCACAAGTAGCAGGAAGAATTTCCGGCGCCGTTGCCGGGGAGACATCATCAACATCTATCAAGTACCTACGCATAAAACTCTTATCTCCTTGCATTTACTTTATTTGCCTTTGCCTCTCTTTTTCATCTCCCCCACTTCTAAAAAGTTTCTACAAAAATACAAAAATATTTTACTTTTGCCTTTTTTCTTATTTGCTTGTTATCTTGTTTGCGTAGCCACGATGTCTCAAGAAAATACAAAATTGTGTAATTTTTCTAATACTAATAATAATGATTTTATTAGTACTCCGATTGCTCCTCCTGCCGCTAGTGCGGAGACTTGTGATATTAATGCTGCTTTGCTAAATCTTGTTATGAAAGAACAATTTTCTGGTAGTCCTAATGAAGATGCTGCATCCCATCTTAACACTTTCGTAGAATTGTGTGATATGCAAAAGAAAAAAGATGTGTATAATGATGTTGTGAAATTAAAGTTATTCCTGTTCTCATTGTGGGATCGTGCAAAAAATTTGTTTTCATCTTTACCACGAAATAGTATCAATTCTTGGGATAGGTGTAAAGATGCTTTTATTACCAAGTATTTTCCTCCCGTGAAAATTATTTCTCTTAGAAATCAAATTATGAATTTTAAGCAACTTGATCATGAACATGTTGCCCAATCTTGGGAGAGGATGAAATTAATGATAAGAAATTGCCCTACTCATGGTTGAAATTTATGGATGATCATACAAAAATTTTATGCGGGATTGAATTTTGTCTCTAGAAATCTTTTAGATTCCGCCGCGGGTGGTACTTTTATGGAAATTACTTTGGGAGAAGCTAATAAATTGCTTGATAATATTATGGCAAATTATTCACAATGGCATACTAAAAGAGTTCCTACTAGTAAAAAAGTGAATTCTGTTGAAGAAATTAGTACCTTGAGTGATAAAGTTGATGCGCTTATGAAATTGGTTGCTAGCAAAAATACTCCTATTGATCCTAATGATGTGTCTTTATCCACTTTTATTGAGCAAAATAATGATCCCGTAGATGTGAATTTTGTCTCGCGAAACAATTTTAATAATAATGCTTATAAAGGTAATTTCAATGCTAGACCATTTCCTGGAAATTCCTCTAATAATTATGGGAATCCCTATGGTAATTCTTATAATAATAATAATAACAGGATGCCCTCTGATCTTGAAATTAATATTAAAGAATTTATTAATGCTCAAAAAGTTTTCAACACTACGATAGAAGAAAAATTGAGTAAACTTGATGATATATCTAGGAGCATTGATAGAATTATTCATGATGTGGAAAATCTTAAGACTAAAATTTTGCCACCCAAAATTGATATTAGTGAATCAATTAAATCCTTATATGTCTCTGTGGATGAGAGTAAGAAAAGAACCGCCATGCTAAAAGCTAAACGAGAATTTTTAGAAAAAATGATTCCCCCTGGTTTTTATCGTAGTAATGATGAGGATATTAAAATGATTGGTGTTTCATCTATTGATTCTTTGTTTAGCAATATAAAACTTGATGAAAAGGGGACTGAAGAAGAGTCAACTTTAGCTAGTAGGCGTCCCCATAATTCGTAGGGTGAAAATCTTGATAAGAAAATTGATAAAAGTGGGTTTGGAGAGGTAAAAACTTTAAATAGTGATGTGCCCACTCTTTTGGATTACAAAGATTTTAATTATGACAATTTTTCTTTGATTGAGTGCATTTCTTTGTTACAATCCATGTTAAATTCACCCAATGCTTATGAGCAAAATAAGGCTTTTACTAAACACATCGTAGAAGCAATGATGAAAGCGTTAGAAGAAAAGCTAGAACTAGAAATTTCAATTCCTAGAAAATTATATGATGAATGGGAACCCACCATTAAAGTTAAAATTAAAAATCATAAGTGCAATGCTTTATGTGATTTGGGTGCTAGCGTTTCCACAATTCCAAAATCTCTATGTGATGTGCTAGGCTTTACCAATATAGATGAATGTTCTCTTAATTTGCACTTGGCGGATTCTACTATTAAAAAGCCTTTGGGAAGAATTAATGATGTTCTTATTCTTGCATATAGGAACTATATGCCCATTGATTTTATTGTACTTGACATTGAATGCAATCCTTCTTGCCCCATAATACTTGGTAGACCGTTCTTACGAACCATAGGTGCCATTATTGACATGAAAGAAGGGAATATAAAATTTCAATTTCCACTAAAAAAGGGTATGGAAAATTTCCCTAGGAATAAAATTAAAGCACCATATGAATCCATTATGAGTTCCACTTATGGAATCAACTTGAAGGATGACAATACTTGAAACTATGCATTATGCCTAGCTAGGGGCATAAAACAATAGCGCTTGTTGGGAGGCAACCCAATGAATAAAATAAATTTTTACTTTTTTTTCTGTTATTGTGTGTTTTCACATTTATGCTACTGTTATGATTGAGTTTTTGTGTTTTTAATTAGTGTTTGTGCCAAGTAAAACCTTTGGGATGATTTGGAAGATAGTATAATTGATGCTGTTTGGAAAATAGAAAGTTTTGCGTCCAGTGCTGGAATTTTGGTTCTGGACTGAAGAGTCAAAAAAATCTGAAATTTTTACACAGTATTGGTATATGAATTTCCCACGTTGTCCTAATTTTTCAGAATTTTTGGAGTTACATAAGTATGGCCTTTAAATAGATTGCTACAGACTATTCTGTTTTTGATGCAATGCTTGCTTGTTTTGATGAAACTATGGATAGTATCGGGGGGTATAAGCCATGGAGAAGTTAGAATATAGTAGGTATAATGCAAAAATAAAATATGATTGGGTTTGCAACAGTACTTAAAGTAGTGATTTGTTTTGTTATACTAACGGATCTCACGAAGGTTTTGTTGAGTTTTGTGTGATTGAAGTTTTCTAGTTTTGGGTGAGATCACGTTGGATGAAGGAATAAGGAGTGGCAAGAGCCTAAGCTTGGGGATGCTCGAGGCACCCCAAGGTAATATTCAAGGAAGACTCAAGCGTCTAAGCTTGGGGATGCCCCGGAAGGCATCCCCTCTTCTACCAACCATCGGTAATTTTACTTGGAGCTATATTTTTATTCGTCACATGATATGTGTTTTGCTTGGAGCGTCGTGTATTATATGTGTCTTTGCTTTGTTTGCTTTTTAGTTTGTCACAATCATCCTTGCTGGACACACCTATTTGAGAGAGCCACACGTTCATCATAATTTGCTAGAATACTCTATGTGCTTCACTTAAATTTTTTGAGCTAGGCAGTTGCTCTAGTGCTTCACTTAAATCTTTTTTAGCACGGCGGTGGCTATATTTTGAAGAAATAAACTCTCATGCTTCACTTATATTATTTTGAGAGTTGATAAAATAGAAATTTTGAAGAAATATTTGCACTCTCATTCTTCACTTATATCTTTTTGAGAGTTGATAAAAGTAACGGTAATTTGCACAAGATAGGAATTTGGTCCCAAAGTGATGAATCTTCAAGAGGGATATAATAAAAACTTCCATATAGATCACTGGATATGATAAGTGTGATTCCTTGCAATAGTTTTGCGATATGGAGATGATGATATGTGAGTCATGTTAGTGAGTAATTGTGATTTAGTAAGAATATTAGTGTTAAGGTTTGTGATTCCCTATGCATGCACGTTAAGTCAATAGTTATGCAAAGAAAAATTATCCTACTTATGGTGCATTATTCGGTGTTAGTTATGTTCAATGCATGTTTATGATCGTTTTTGCTTTTTGGTTGGCTGCTTCTCGATCTATTTGCTAGCCTTCATTTGTACTAAGCGGAAATACTGCTTGTGCATCCAAACTCCTTAAACCCAAGTTGTGCCAAATGAGTCCACCATATCTACCTATATGCGGTATTTCCATGCCGTTCCAAGTAAATTTGTGTGTGCCAACTCTAATTTTCAAAATAATTTTCCGTTTTGTGTGCCCGTACCACTCATGAAGTGGCAGGGGGTGGCCTATATTTTCCATGCTAGGTGTGTTATTCTCGCGATGAGTGTTTATTCACTTGTCATTGCACGAGAGAGTGGCTGGTAATAGGGATGCCCAGTCCCACAATGAAATCAAAAATTAATAGCAAGAAAATTCCTTGGAAAGTGATTGGTATGGAGGGCACCCATGGATACGGCTAGCCATGGATTGTGAAAGAATGGTGGAAAGGAAATAAACTTTACTTTCTGTTTGGGAACCGCCTATGATGTGTCTAGCATGGAAGATATTGGGAATTCTCGGTCGTTTTCGTTGACAGGAAAAGCATGCCTCTCAAAATATTTTTATCCCTCTAATTTAAGCTTTGAGCTCTAGCACATTAGCAAATCTCTGCTTCCCTCTGCGAAGGGCCTATCTATTTACTTTATGCAATTTTCATTTTTATTTTGAGTCTCCATCTTCTCTTATAAAGCACCAACTAGAGAGCACTATTGTCATACTTGTGCATTGTGTGTAGCTAATATTTGAGTGTGTTTCATGAATGGATCAATGATTGAGCATAATGGGCTAGGGATAACTTTCTTTAGCATTGATATTTTGAAAGACATGGTTGCTTGTTAGCATGCTTGAGTATTTATATCTTCATGTCAAGTTATAGACTATTGCTTTGAATCATTCAAGTCCAAATGTCCATGCTACAAAGAAAAGAATATAAGATGAATATGATAGGCAACATTCCACATCAAAAATTCTGTTTTTATCATTTACCTACTCGAGGACGAGCAGGAATTAAGCTTGGGGATGCTGATACGTCTCCAACGTATCTATAATTTTTTATTGTTCCATGCTATTATATTATCAATCTTGGATGTTTTTATATACATTTACAACAATTATATATCATTTTTTGGGACTAACCTATTAACTTAGTGCCCAGTGCCAGTTGCTGTTTTCTGCCTGTTTTTGGTTTTATAGAATATCAATACCAAACGAAGTCCAAATGCCATGAAACTTTTTGGAGATTTTTTTCTGGACAATACCAACACTAGAAGCTTTGGGAGAAGACTAGACGCTAGAGGAGGGTGCCTAGGGGGGGCAGGCGCGCCCTGGTGCCTCATGGGCCCACCTCAGCTCCGTTTGACCTAATTCCACCACTATAAATTCTCAAAAATAAGGAAACCAACAGGAGAGTCCACGAAATACTTTTTCCGCCGCCGCAAGCTTCTGTTCTCGAGAGATCCCATCTGGAGGCCTTTTCCGGTACTCTGCCGGAGGGGAATCGATCACGGAGGGGCTCTACATCAACCTTGCTGCCCTTCCGATGATGCGTGAGTAGTTTACCACAGACCTTCGGGTCCATAGTTAGTAGCTAGATGGCTTCTTCTCTCTTTTTGATATTCAATACAATGTTCTCCTCGATATTCTTGGAGTTCTATCCGATGTAATCACTTTTTGCGGTGTGTTTGTTGGGATCCGATGAATTGTGAGTTTATGATCAGATTATCCATGAATATTATTTGAGTCTTCTCTGAACTCTTTTATGCATGATTATTATAGCTTCGTATTTCTTCTCCGATTTATTGATTTGGTTTGGCCGACTAGATTGATTTATCTTGCCATGGGAAGAGGTGCTTTGTAATGGGTTCGATCTTGCGGTGCTCAATCCCAGTGACAGAAAGGGACATGACACGTATGTATCGTTGCTATTAAGGGTAAAAAGATGGGGTTTATTCATGCGTGAGTTTACTTTGTCTACATCATGTCATCTTGCTTAAGGTGTTACTCCGTTCTTTATGGACTTAATACACTAGATGCATGCTGGATAGCGGTCGATGTGTGGAGTAATAGTAGTAGATGCCGGCAGGAGTTGGTCTGCTTGTCTCGGACGTGATGCCTATATACATGATCATTACCTTGGATATCGTCATGATTATTTGCTTTTCTATCAATTGCCCAACAGTAATTTGTCTACCCACCGTATGCTATTTTCTTGAGAGAAGACTCTGGTGGAAACTATGGCCCCCGGGTCTATCTAAATCATATACTAAAACCCTAAGAATACTTGCTGCAATTTTTCTTTATTTATTTTATTTTGTATTTTTGTTTCAATCTATCTATCTATCTATCACATACAATTTAATCTTGCAACTTACCGACGAGGGATTGACAACCCCTTGTTTGCGTTGGGTGCAAGGATTTGTTGTTTTGTGTGCAGGTGCTGCTAACGAGGTGTTGCGTGATTCTCCTACTAGATTGATAGCCTTGGTTTCATAACTGAGGGAAATACTTATCTCTACTGTACTACATCTCCCTTCCTCTTCAGGGAATTACCAACGCAGCTCACAAGTAGCAGCTGTCATGCTCATGCAAGGTGCAACTATAATTTGCTTATCCTTTTGTGCAGTTCCACTAAAATCAAGTGCCATTGTGGTGATGGTGGCGGCTAATCTTGCAAAGGCAAATAAACTGTTGCACGAGATTACCTGCAGAGTTAGCCAAAGAGGTTAGGAACTCCAATCACCCTTTGTGCAGTTCCACTAAAATCGATAGACGTTGCCCATGTGACATTTTATTAGAACTGCACAAGACACTCTTTAAAAAAAGTGTTTTGTGCAGTTCACCAAAAGGTCACAATAGCAACGACGTGAAATGGATATCCCTATCTGCACAAAAAGATAGAAAGAAAACAGTTACTGGTCAATAACCAGATATGAAACATACACGAAATGAAAAGAAGCATCTTCATTATCTTCATGGCAATCACGCAAGGACAGTAGAAATTTTTAAATGGCAGCATTGCTTCATATTACCGGAAGCATTACGATCAACAATGACATTGGTCAAATATGGCATTACTTTAATGGTGGCATTGCTTGTTTTACCAGCTACATTAGATTAATAGCAGCTAAAGAGTTGGTATAAGGGCATGGGACAGTCGGGACACCAGGACATTCACCAGTGTAAAGAAGCAACTTACTTATCATACTGGGAAAAATAGCAGGAGTACCATTTGTAACACATTTTAATTGCATCATATTACTGGAGGCATTAGATTAACAATAACATTGGTTAGACATGTCCTTACTGTAACAGTGGGATTGCTTCATTTTACAAGCGCCCTTACATTAACAACAGCAAAAAGTTGGTATAAGGGCATGCGACAGTGGACGCATCAGCACAATGTACCTACAAGGAGGCATAAAGTGGTGATGCCGAATTTGTTCATACTCTGTGAGGGCAGCAAATCTAATCCTGGACATACTCTGTTGACTTGTCCCCCAGCCGCCACTTTCTATCCTTTTTTCAACCAATAATAGATATGTTCCTTATCCTGTTTGTACTGCCTTTTCCCTTTATTTCCCTTTCAACCAAGAGATCGGTTGGGTATCCAGTCTCTACTACTTTCCCCCTATTATTTCCTCTTTGAATCAAGTCCTAGATTCATGCTACAACTTTCCCCCCTTTCTTCCCTGTTTGAACCAAGTCCTAGATTCGACTACATGAAGTAGCTTTACCTCTAATAATACTAAAAATTTAGGTGGCTTTGGAAGAGCTGATGGAAGTAGAAAAAGATCCACATGCAGCCACGTGGGGAGCTGGGGCAGTAGAGCAAGGCCGTTTTCAAAGGAAGTTATACCTGAGGATCGTCGGGATGTGGCTAGGAGGGCGGCGGGAGGTCGGATCTGCCCATAATACGACAGGGAGGAAGAAGGGGTCCGAGGACCTCCCGAGCCGGCGCTGTGTCGGAGAGAACGGCATGGGCAGAGGATCGGGACCCGCCAGCTGCTGTGGGTTTCCTCCCTCGCCGCCGATGACCGCATGAACGATGCACCTAGTTCCCTACACACCCCGGCCAAAGGGATCCGACCGGATCTGTGACCAGCGGTGAGCAGACAGAGAATGTCGCTACCGCTGTCTTGTTTAGATCTAGAGAGGATGAGAGAATGAAGAGAGCAACCCTAGTAAAGCAAGCGCTTAGGCTCCTGCCTATATATATAGTGGAGTGATTATATTTTTCTCTCCACAACAAGCGTTTCAATTTGTGTACGTGGCATTAAAGAAAAGAAACTCTCTATTTAACGTGACTAACTACACGTCGCACTTTGTACTGTACTGTACTGTACTACTTACTAGTAGTATTGTTCACTTGTGGACCTCGGCCCTCCATTCATTGAATAACCCCATGGGTGAATAAACATATACTAGTATTTATATAGAACGAACAAGCTCAAACTATTTTGGCTTTGAGAGATCGATGGTATAGTTTGACCACATTGCATCAATGGACTCAGTACTTTGAAGTAACATATACGTATAAACACATGCATGGTTTACATTCCGAATCACTAGCTAGAGCTTGAACTGTATTTGTTTACATGTACCACCTTTTTCTTTTGGTTTTCTGCTCCATGGTGCAATTCATCGATACAAAATTATAGGAGTATTTAAAAGTCGAGGGCGGGGCTTTTCCCGGGCAGTACGCGTGACAGTTTCGCCTAGCCGGTTTGACAGAGAGGCGAGGAGGGTGAGGGAGTAGCGGATTCAACTTACTGCTGGAAAGGTAGGGCTGTGTGATTTGATGGCTCGTTACTGCTGGGAAGATGGGGTCTTGTGATATGACTGCTCATTATAGTCATTATTACTGCGGCGCTACGACCGGGGTGAGGCTCCCCTTCCGTTCCCCACTCTAATCTGGTGCATGACACGTTGACCCGGATGCTGGCTCTCCCACATGTCGGCGACGTAAGAAGGAGCAAAGAATCATGCGGTATATATAGTAGGAGTATGTACTAGTACGTCGAAGGAGTGCGAAACACGGCAGCCCAGTGAACCAGCAGGCGATAGGCCATAGAAAACAATGTGGTGATATGGCCATAAAAAACAATGTACTACAGTCCAGTCTCTAGCATGTACAAAAACACACCACCGCTTCCTCCTCCTCTCGGTTCATCGCCATCATCGGAGCAAGAGCGTCGTCGCAGCTTAGCTAGTACTCCCTCCGTCCCATAAGTATAAGAGTGGTTTTGACACTAGTACATAGGATCGGATTCCATAGGAATTTTTTCTCCAACCTATTTTTACAATTCCTTTGTTTCTCCTGTGGCGTTGAACACTCTTTGCTAATCCAATTGGATTTAGCACTCCAGTCCCATACTTTCCCCATTCCTGTGTTTTCAGTATCCTGCGAATCAAAGAGGCCCTTAGACTGGTTTAGGTCCGGTCGTTTTTTTCAATGTATCATGTCCAAAATTTAATGAACGTGCTCCGGTTTCTATGAAAATAATCTGGTTTGCATGTAGTAATTCATTCATTTATTCTTCTACGGGGGGTTTGCATGTAATTCGTCAGGTCTGAAATATATACGTCGGCATGGTTGCATATGCTCTGAGTCATGCATGCACTTCGACCCAGATGCTCTATGTCCCACATGTCGGCGAAAGGAAGCACGTGGAAATAGCCTAGGAGTACATATAGGAGGAAAAATGCGTGAAAAATTATGTACTATGAAGCGTAGCTACGGTTCGAACAGGAGACCCAAAGTGATGATAGGTATAGATCGCACGCACCCAACTAGTGGTACTAGACGTACGAGTACTCAGTACTCCTATTCTATCAACACGAGTCCCATCTACCAACAGCGTCCGTGCTACAGCTAGCTCTTCTCCCTCGTTTCTCTCTTCTAATTCTAACTCAGCCGACGTGCGGTGGGCGGGGTGGGGATTTGCCGATAGTCGGTTTGCTCAACTGCGGCCCCACCTGACAGTGAAAATGCTAAGACAACAAGCGTTCCCTAGCTTGAGCGGCGTGCCAGACAGACCGTGTGGGGGTGCGATGCCAACGCGGCAGTCTTTACCTTTTTAAATTGTAGATGGCCAATGCGCGCTGAGTGGCGGGCCGGAACGACAGTGTGGGGTGCGACGCGAACGGTACAGGCATGCTGTACTTGTTCCACTTTCTTGTTTTGAACTCGTGACATGTAACACTCAGTTTTGAATTTATAAGTTTGGTTGTCGCACCAACATATATACTCCCTCCATGTAGGTTGGGTCTCGTACGTAAATCTGAAGTCAAAATTTGGCACAAAACAGGATGGTGACCAGTCTACCTCCATCCTGGTTTATTCGTCCCCATCATAATCTGTGCCAAATTTTGACCATAAATTTGACTAACAAAATGTTCATGCATGTCACCAAAAATTATATCATTGAAAACTATGTTCAAATACGAATCCAACGATATAATTTTTGTTGACATGCACTAACATTTTGTCAGTTAAATCTTTGGTCAAAATTTAGCACAAATTACAAAAGGGACTAATAAACCAGGACGTAGGTAGTAAACCAGGACGAAGACAGTGATGCTACATATAATTAACGCCAAATAAGAGCAAGGGATCACACATGTCATTTACGACTAGAATAATAATGCCACACACTAACACATTAAGGCCACGAGGCGATGCAGTGCTGGTTACAGGAGGCAAGAAGAAAGATGCATCCATCGACGACCTCCTCCTCCTCCTCAACTCAGGGCGCCGGCCCACCGAACGGCGGCTGAGGAGCAGCAGCTTTCGTGGCCAGGTCAACGTGCTTCTGAACAATGGCGTCCAAAGATTACAGCCGGTCAAAGAAGGCCAACGTCTTTGCGTCGTCCCTGGCCTTGTAGTGGCCTATGTAGACGATTTCCTCGTAGACGTGGATGTGTAGGTCGACGGTTTCTTGCATGGCGAGGCGCTGCGCGGCGAGCGCGGCCTCGAGGTGGACATTCTTTGTCGCGACATCCGGCAGCTGCAGGGCCACCAGTGCTTGAAAGAGTTCGTCACCATGGAGGCCGATGAGGGTGGCAGGCAACGAGGAGCCTGGGCGCGCGGGCTGGAGGAGTACGGCAATGTCGTCCGCGCGCTTCTTGACGGCGGTGAACTTGCGGATGGAGCGGACCATCATCTCGTCAATGCGAGAGGCGAAGCCGGCGTCGATGAGGGCTATGATGCTGGCGGTCACCAGCACCGTCTGGAAATGCTGCGTGATGCGGGGCCGTAGGCCGGCGTCTTGGATGATCTGGCACAGCCGACTGCCGCTCGCATCCATCGCCTCCATGGGTGCTTGTGGCTTCTGGTCACTTGGTCTTGGTCTTGAATTAGAGTGAGCAGTGTTGCGTAGACTAGGTGTGTATGATTTGGTAGATGGATTGGAGTGGTGGGGTGCCTTTATATGAGAGTCCAAACTACATTGCATTCACATCGTGCTGGCTCCATTCTGCTTCACCAATTAATTCCCTCTACATGCTAATTGAATGAGGATGCATCATTGACCGTTCAACGTTTCAGGAACCGCTACCCTCTCCCTCGTTGGCGTTCAAGCCGTGTCAATGTAAATGCGTGTCAAAAAGAGACTAGATATTAGTAGTACTACTACATTGTGCACCGCGACCAAGGCGGAGGGGAAAACGAGAGAACTTAATATTTATTTGCTAATTAATACCATTGCATGCAATGAACTGACCGCTGCATGCCGTGCTAGGTAGTCTCAAGGCATTAAAAACATACATGGCTGATGACCCACAAGTATAGGGGATCAATCGTAGTCCTTTCGATAAGTAAGAGTGTCGAACCCAGCGAGGAGCCGAAGGAAATGACAAGCGGTTTTCAGCAAGGTGTTTTGTGCAAGCACTGAAATTATCGGTAACGAGTAGTTTGATAGCAAGCTAATTTGTAACAAGTAACAAGTAGTAAAGGTAACAAAAAGTGCAGCAAGGTAGCCCAATCCTTTTATTGCAAAGGATAGGCCGGAACGATCTCTTATAATAAGCTAGACATTCTCGAGGACACATGGGAATTTCATCTAGTCACTTTCATCATGTTTGTTTGATTCGCGTTCGCTACTTTGATAATTTGATATGTGGGTGGACCGGTGCTTGGGTGCTGTTTTTACTTGAACAAGCCTCCCACTTATGATTAACCCCTCTCGCAAGCATCCGCAACTATGAAAGAAGAATTAAGATAAATCTAACCATAGCATTAAACATATGGATCCAAATCAGTCCCTTACGGAATAGCGCATAAACTAGGGTTTAAGCTTCTGTCACTCTAGCAACCCATCATCTAATTACTACTCCACAATGCATTCCCTTAGGTCCAAAGATGGTGAAGTGTCATGTAGTCGACGTTCACATGACACCACTAAGAGAATCAACAACATACATATCATCAAAATATCGAACGAATACCAAATTCACATGATTACTTATGACAAGACTTCTCCCATGTCCTCAAGAACAAAAGTAACTACTCACACATCATATTCATGTCCAAGATCAGAGGGGTATTGAATAGCATAATGGATCTGAACATATGATCTTCCACCAAATAAACCAACTAGCATCAACTACAAGATGTAATCAACACTACTAGCAACCCACAGGTACCAATCTGAGGTTTTGAGACAAAGATTGAATACAAGAGATGAACTAGGGTTTGAGATGAGATGGTGCTGTTGAAGATGTTGATGAAGATTGGTCCTCCCACGATGAGAGGATCGTTGGTGATGTCGATGGCTTCGATTTCCCCCTCCCGGAGGGAAGTATCCCCAGCGGAATCTCTCCGCCGGAGAGCAAAAGTGCTCCTGCCGAAGTTCTGCCTCGAGATGGCGGTGCTCCATCCCAAAAGTCTTCTCCTTATTTTTTTTCTAGGGCAAATGGGCTTATATACCAGAAAATGGGCACCAGAGGCTGGCCAGGGGCCCCACGAGCCACCAGGGCGTGCCTGGGGGGGGGTGGTGCGCCTTGGTGCCTCGTGGGCACCTGGGTGGCCCCCTCTGGTACTTCTTTTTGCCAACATTTTTTATTTATTCCAAAATAAATCTCCATAAATTTTCAGCTCATTTGGAGATGTGCAGAATAGGTATCTCTGACATAGCTTTTTCAGGTCCAGAATTCTAGCTGCCGGCAATCTCCCTCCTTGTGTAAATCTTGCATATTAAGAGAGAAAAGGCATTAGAATTGCTCCACAAAGTATTATATTGATTAAAAACAATATAAATAACACTAGTAAGACATAATGCAAAATGGACGTATCAACTCCCCCAAGCTTAGACCTCGCTTGTCCTCAAGCGAAAGCCGATATCGATAATCATGTCCACATGTTTAGAGAGAGAGAGAGGTGTCGATAAAAACAAAATACGGACATGGTAGCATCATGATCATTATTATAACAGCAATATTCACTATCATATAACTTCTCATGAGCAAGTAACAATTCATCACAACAACGAAGTATAAGGCATAAACTTTCTTGAAAACTAACAAACTATGTTCTCAGTCAACAATGCAATTGCAATTCATCATATTTTCAGGAAGGGTCTCATGTAGGAGCTTTTTAGCAAATCCACATACTCAACTATCATTTAGTCTTCTATGATTGCTAACACTCACAACATATATATGGAGCAAAAAGTTTCAGCCAGACACATAGAAAGATAGGGGCTTATAATTTCGCCTCCCAACTTATTCACCTCAAGGGTGATGTCAACAATAATAACTCATGATCACTCATATCCAACTGGATATATATGCCTAGATCTTTCCACACCACATGATGCATGCAAAAGAAAAAAATATAAAGGAATAGAGGAGAACACTATTGACTCTTGCATAAAAAGTAAATACATAAAAGTAAAAGATAGGCCCTTCGCAGAGGGAAGCAGAGGTTGTCATGCGCTTTTTGTTATTGGATGCACAAGCTCTTAATGCAAAGGAACGTCACTTTATATTGCCCCTTGTGATAGCAACCTTTATTATGCAGTCCGTCGCTTTTATTTCTTTACCATCACAAGTTCGTACAAACCTTATTTTCGCTTACAATAAAAGTTCATACATATTTAGAGGCAATTTTTATTGCTTTTTGCACTGATGACAACTTACTTGAAGGATCTTATTCAATCCCTAGGTAGATATAGTGGACTCTCATGACATGAAACTGGGTTTAAGGGTTTTGGATGCACAAGTAGTATCTCTACTTGGTGCGGATTTTTGGCTAGCAAAGATATTGGGCAAGCACCACATGTTGGAGGATCTACAACAATATAACTTCTATGTGAATATAAGGAAACATAATTCATTACGTTGTCTTCCTTGTCCAACGTCAACAATTTGACATAAAATACTTAATGGGGGCTCACAATCATAAAAGATGTCCAAGATAGTGTATTTGCATGTGAATCTTCTCTTCCCTATTAATTTTTTCATGAATTGCATCATTGACCAATGCTATGCTTGTTAACTTTCAATAAATTTTACCACTTATACTTTTCTTTATGTAATGTCATTACTTTCCATAAGGTTAGCATATGATCTTTTTCATTATTTTCATTGCTATGATTGAAACATGAAAGTAAAGAAGCAAAAACTCGAACTACTCTTTATTATATAACTCTCAACTCAATTACATAGATAGATAGATCATGAAACTAGCACTCGAAAATAGATCATACTAAACTTTTATTCAACTAACTCACGAAATAACTAAGGATCGAACTAAAGATAGGTAAAGATAATAAAAGTGATGGTGATACGATACCGGGGCACCTCCCCCAAGCTTGGCACAAGCCAAGGGGAGTGCCCATACCCGTGTACTCAAGTTTCTTTCTTCGGTGATGATGGTGGTGATGAAGTGATGGGCTTGTCCAAAAATTCCATATCCGAAGAAAGAAATTTGAGCACATGGGTATGGGCACTCCCCTTGGCTTGTGCCAAGCTTGGGGGAGGCGCCCCGGTATCGTATCACCATCACTTTTATCATCTTTACCTATTTTTAGTTCGATCCTTAGTTATCTCATGATTTAGTTGAATAAAAGTTTAGTATGATCTATTTTCGAGTGCTAGTTTCGTGATCTATCTATATAATCGAGTTGAGAGTTATATAATAAAGAGTAGTTTGATTTTTTGCTTCTTTACTTTTATGTTTCAATCCAAACAATGAAAATAATGAAAAAGATCATATGCTAGTCTTATGGAAAGTAATGACATTACATAAAGAAAAGTATAAGTGGTAAAATTTATTGAAAGTTAACAAGCATAGCATTGGTCAATGATGCAATTCATGAAAAAATTAATAAGGGAAGAGAAGATTCACATGCAAATACACTATCTTGGACATCTTTTATGATTGTGAGCCCCCATTAAGTATTTTATGTCAAACTGTTGACGTTGGACAAGGAAGACAACGTAATGAATTATGTTTGCTTATATTCACATAGAAGCTATATTGTCATAGATCCTCCAACATGTGGTGCTTTCTCAATATCTTTGCTAGCCAAAAATCCGCACCAAGTAGAGATACTACTTGTGCATCCAAAACCCTTAAACCAAGTTTCATGTCATGAGAGTCCACTATATCTACCTATGGATTGAATAAGATCCTTCAAGTAAGTTGTCATCGGTGCAAAAAGCAATAAAAATTGCCTCTAAATATGTATGAACTTTTATTGTAAGGGAAAATAAGCTTTGTATGAACTTGTGATGGTAAAGAAATAAAAGCGACGGACTGCATAATAAAGGTTGCTATCACAAGGGGCCATATAAAGTGACTGAAAAGGATTTGTTCCTGTTCATGCTTAGGTATACAACGTCTAATAATACCATCTACTCCTTCTTTATAAAGATGTGGGTTATCCCAAAAGTAATGTCTTAAATCGAAGAAGAACTTTTCTTTTGTTGGTATGTAAAGCGAGGTGGTATGTATTTAGCAACAATGTAATTAGCATAGTCTGCATACCAAGGAGTATTACGAGAAGCATTTATGACAGCTAATTGTTCATTAGGAAAATCATCATTAATAGGAAGTGGGTCATCAAGAACATTTTCCATTCTAGACAAATTATCAGCTACGGGATTCTCAGCTCCCTTCTATCAATAATATGCAAGTCAAATTCTTGTAGCAGAAGAACCCACCTAATGAGTCTAGGTTTAGCATCTTTCTTTTCCATAAGATATTTAATAGCAGCATGATCAGTGTGAACAGTTACTTTAGATTCAACTATGTAAGATCTGAATTTATCACATGCAAACACAACTGCTAAAAATTCTTTCTCAGTAGTAGCATAGTTTCTTTGAGCACTGTCTAGAGTTTTACTAGCATAATGGATAACATTTAATTTCTTATCAACTCTCTGTCCTAGAATAGCACCAACAGCATAATCACTAGCATCATACATAATTTCAAAAGGCAGGTTCCAATCAGGTGGTTGAACAATAGGTGCAGTGGTTAAGGCTTTCTTAAGTGTTTCAAAGGCTTCTACACAATCATCATAAAAAACAAATGGAACATATTTTTGCAAGAGATTAGTAAGAGGCCTAGAAATTTTAGAGAAGTCTTTAATAAACCTTCTATAGAAACCAGCATGACCAAGGAAACTTCTTATACCTCGAATATCTTTAGGACATGGCATTTTCTCAATTGCATCAACCTTAGCTTTATCAACTTCAATACCTCTTTCAGAAATTTTATGCCCCAAGACAATACCTTTGTTCACCATAAAGTGACACTTCTCCCAATTCAAGACAAGATTAGTTTGTTCACATCTCCGCAAAACTCGATCAAGGTTGCTTAAGCAATCATCAAAAGAAGTTCTGTAAACAGAAAAATCATCCATGAAAACCTCAACAATCTTTTCACAAAAGTCAGAGAATATAGCAGTCATACATCTCTGAAAGGTAGTGATATGTCTCCAACGTATCTATAATTTATGAAGTATTCATGCCATGTTTATTATAGTTTTGTATGATTTTGGTGCACTTTTATATGGGTTTTATATTGTTTTCATGGACTAACATATTGACCTAGTGCCCAGTGCCAGTTGCTGTTTTCTGCTTGTTTTTGGTTTTCCAGAAAATCCATATCAAATGAAGTCCAAATGCAGCGAAACTTTTTGATGATTTATTCTGGAAGGAAACAGACCCAGGAAGCGTCGGAGGAGCAGCAGAAGAGCCACAGGGGCCCCACGAGCCACCTGGGCGCGCCTGCCCCCCCAGGCGCGCCCTGGTGCCTCGTGGGCCCCCCGTAGGACCTCTTTGCGTGATTCCAACACTGAAAAATCATATATATTCAGAAACCCCCGAAAGCTAACCTAGATGAGTTTTTGGGCCACTGCAAGCCTCTGTACCTCCACGATCACATCTACAGCCCTTTTCCAGCACCCTGCCAGAGGGGGGAATCATCACCGGAGGCCATCTTCATCATCCCGGCGGTCTCCATGATGAGGAGGGAGTAGTTCACCCTCGGGGCTGAGGGTATGTACTAGTAGCTATGTGTTTGATCTCTCTCTCTCTCTCTCTCGTGTTCTTGATATGGCACGATCTTGATGTATCGCGAGCTTTGTTAATATAGTTTGATCATATGGTGTTTCTTCCCTCTCTATCTTTGTTGTGATGAATCGAATCTTTTCCCTTTGAGGTTTTGTTATTGTCGGATTGAATATTTCAGATTTGAGAACACTTGATGTATGTCTTGCATATGAATACCCGTGGTGACAATGGGGTATTATATTGATTCACTTGATATATGTTTTGGCACTCAACTCGCGGATTCCCGAGGTGACATTGGGGTAATCTATGCATAGGGGTTGATGCACGTTTTCATTATGTTTTCTCCGATAGAAACTTTGGGGGTGCTCCTTGGAGTTCTTTGTGTGGATTGAATATTATGATTATGAAGTTGTTTGATGCATATCGTATAATCAACTCACGGATACTTGTGGTGACATTGGAGTATCTAGGTGACATTAGAGTTGGTTGATGTGCATCATATGGTGTTATTTTAGTATGAACTCTAGGGTTGTTTGTGACACTTATAGGAATGGGACAATAGATCGATCAGAAAGGATAACTTTGAGATGGTTTCGTACCCTACAAACACTTTCTATCTTATGTTCTCCGCTAATAGGAATTTGGGAGTGATTCTTTATCGCACGTTGAGGGATGGTTATATGATCCAATTATGTTAGCATTGTTGAGAGATTGCACTAGCGAAAGTATGAACCTTAGGCCTTGTTTCTAAGCATTGCAATACCATTTATGCTCAATTTTGTTAATTGCTACCTTGCTGTTTTTTATTGTTCGCACTACAAAAACCTATATCTACTATCCATACTACACTTGTATCAGCATCTCTTCGCTGAACTAGTGCACCTATACAATTTACCATTGTATTGGGTGTGTTGGGGACACAAGAGACTCTTTGTTATTTGGTTGCAGGGTTGTTTGAGAGAGACCATCTTCATCCTACACCTCTCACGGATTGATAATCCTTAGGTCATCCACTTGAGGGAAAATTGCCGCTGTCCTACAAAACTCTGCGCTTGGAGGGCCAACACGAGTCTACAAGAATAAAGTTGCGTAGTAGACATCAAGCTCTTTTCTGGCGCCGTTGCCAGGGAGGTGAGTGCTTGAAGGTATATCTTTAGATCTTGCAATCAAATCTTTTAGTTTCTTGTTTTATCACTAGTTTGGTTTATAAAAGAAAACTACAAAAAATGGAATTGAGGTTGCCTCATATTATTCATCTTTATAATGTCTTTCTTGAAAATGATGGAGCGGAAAATTGTGTTCAATTGATAGAAGAAGAATTCTATAAAATGTTTGGCATAAAATCTTTGAATGATGAGCATGATTGCAATGTTGTTAGTATGAATTCTATGAGTATCCATGATGCTAATGATATGCAAAGCCACAAGCTTGGGGATGCTATGTTTGATGAAGATGATATTTTTAGTCCCCCAAGTTTTGATGAGAAAATTTATTATGATGATTGCATGCATCCTATCTATAATGATTATTGTGATGACATGTATGTGATGTCTACTACACAACTTATTCTTGTAGACTCGTGTTGGGCCTCCAAGCGCAGAGTTTTGTAGGACAGTAGCAATTTTCCCTCAAGTGGATGACCTAAGGTTTATCAATCCGTGGGAGGCATAGGTTGAAGATGGTATCTCTCAAACAACCCTGCAACCAAATACAAGAAATCTCTTGTGTCCCCAACACACCCAATACAATGGTAAATTGTATAGGTGCACTAGTTCGGCGAATAGATGGTGATAAAAGTGTAGTATGGATAGTAGATATAGGTTTTTGTAATCTGAAAATATAAAAACAGCAAGGTAGCAAATAGTAAACGGGCATAAAAACGGTATTGCAATGCTTAGAAACAAGGCCTAGGGTTCATACTTTCACTAGTGCGATCTCCCAACATTAATATGTGAATCCCTCATGTGCGACAAAGAGTTCACTCCAAAGTCACAAATAGCGGAGAACAAACGAAGAAATTGTTGTAGGGTACGAAACCACCTCAAAGTTATTCTTCCCGATCAATCTTATGAGCCATCCCCATTAATTGTCACGAACAGCCCTGGAGATCGTACTAAAATAACACCTTAAGATACACATCAACCAAAACCCTAATGTCACCTAGGCACTCCAATGTCACCATGAGTACCCACGAGTTTGATTATACGATGTGCATCACACAATCTCAGATTCATCTATTCAAACCAACACAAAGAACTTCAAAGAGTGCCCCAAAGTTTCTATCGGAAAGTCAAGACGAAAACGTGTGCCAACCCTTATGCATAAATTACCAAGGTCACGGAACCCGCGAGTTGATCACCAAAACATACATCAAGTGACTCAAGTGAATATCCCATTGTCACCACAGATATCCATATGCAAGACATACATCAAGTGTTCTCAAATCCTTAAAGACTCAATCCGATAAGAAAACTTCAAAGGGAAAACTCAATTCATCACAAGAAGATAGAGAGAGGAAAACTCCATATGATTCATCTATATCAACAAAGCTCGCGATACATCAAGATCATGCCATCTCAAGAACATGAGAGAGAGAGATCAAACACATAGCTACTGATACAAACCCTCAGCCCCGAGGGTGAACTACTCCCTCCTCATCATGGAGACCGCCGGCATGATGAAGATGGCCTCCGGTGATGCCTTCCCCCCTCCGGCAGGGTGCTGGAAAAGGGCTGTAGATGGGATCTCTCTGGTACAGAGGCTTGCGGCGGCGTAAAAACTCATCTAGGTTAACTTTCGGGGGTTTCTGAATATATATGATTTTTCAGCGTTGGAATCACGCGAAACGGAGCCATGTGGGCCCCACGAGGTACCAGGGCGCGCCCTGGTACCTCGTGGGCACTGGGTGGGCCCCCTCCAGTAGGTCTTGGTGCCAATATTCTTTATTTGTCTAATAAAAAATCTCCAAAAAGTTTCAGCTCATTTGGAAAACTTTCATTTCTGCACAAAAAACAACACCACGGTAGTTCTGCTGAAAACAGCGTCAGTCCGGGTTAGTTCTAATCAAATCATACCAAAACCATATAGAATTGTTATAAACATGGCATGAATACTTCATAAATTATAGATACGTTGGAGACGTATCAGCATCCCCAAGCTTAATTCCTACTCGTCCTCGAGTAGGTAAATGATAAAAGAAATAATTTATGAAGTGTGAATGCTAGCATAGTGCATAAGTTTGATCAATGATAATTTCAATCACTTTTCCTAGCATCATGACAGCAACTTTCTCTCATAAGTCATCATAATAAAGTAGCAATTAAAAACAGAAATTTTGATGTCGAATGCTACCTATCATAATCATCATATAATCTTTTCTTTTATAGCATGGACATTGGACTTTGAATGATTCAAAGCAAGATCATTATTATAACAGCAATATTTATTATCATAAAACTTCTCATGAGCAAGTAACAATTCATCACAACAATGAAGTATAAGGCATAAACTTTCTTGGAAACTAACAAACTATTCTAGTCAACAATGCAATTGCAATTCATCATATTTTTAGGAAGGGTCTCATGTAGGAGCTTTTTAGCAAGTCCACATACTCAACCATCATTTAGTCTTCTATGATTGCTAACACTCACGACATATATACGGAGCAAAAGTTTCAGCCAGACACATAGAAAGATAGGGGCTTGTGATTTCGCCTCCCAACTTATTCACCTCAAGGGTGATGTCAACAATAATAACTCATGATCACTCATATCCAACTGGATATATGTGCCTAGATCTTTCCCCACCACATGATGCTTGCAAAAGAGAACAATAAAAAGGAAGTAGAGGAGAACACTATTGACTCTTGCATAAAAAGTAAATACATAAAAGTAAATGCATAAAAGTAAATGCATAAAAGTAAAAGATAGGCCCTTCGCAGAGGGAAGCAGAGGTTGTCATGCGCTTTTTATTTTTGGATGCACAAGCCCTAAATGCAAAGGAACGTCACGTTATATTGCCCCTTGTGATAGCAACCTTTATTATGGAGTCCGTCGCTTTTATTTCTTTACCATCACAAGTTCGTACAATGCTTATTTCCCTTACAATAAAAGATCATACATATTTTAGGAGCAATTTTTATTGCTTTTTTGCACCGATGACAACTTACTTGAAGGATCTTATTCAATCCATAGGTAGATATAGTGGACTCTCATGGCAAGAAACTGGGTTTAAGGGTTTTGGATGCACAAGTAGTATCTCTACTTGGTGCAGATTTTTGGCTAGCAAAGATATTGGGCAAGCACCACATGTTGGAGGATCTATAACAATATAACTTCTATGTGAATATGAACAAACATAATTCATTACGTTGTCTTCCTTGTCCAACGTCAACACTTTGACATAAAATACTTAATGGGGGCTCACAATCATAAAAGATGTCCAAGATAGTATATTTGCATGTGAATCTTCTCTTCCCTTATTAACTTTTTCATGAATTGCATCATTGACTAATGCTATGCTTCTTAACCTCCAATAAATTTTACCACTTATACTTTTCTTTATGTAATGTCATTACTTTCCATAAGATTAGCATATGATCTCTTTCATTATTTTCATTGCAAGGAATCACACTTATCACATCCAATGGTCTGTATGAAAGTTTTTATTATATCCCTCTCAAATATTCATCATCTTGGGACAAAATTCATATCTTGTGCAAATTACCATTACTATTATTAACTCTCAAAAAGATATAAGTGAAGCATGAGAATTAATGACAAACTACTCCAAAATATATAAGCAAAGATCAATGAGTAATGAAACAATTAAGTAGCTATGTGAGGACTCTCGCTCGTTTAAAAAGTTTCAGATCTTGATATTTTATTCAAACAGCAAGGAAAACAAAATAAAATGACATTCCAAGAATAGCACATATCATGTGACGAAGCAAAAACTTAGGCTCAACCAAAACTGACCGATAGTTGTTGAAGAAGAAAGGTGGGATGGCTACCGGGGCATCCCCAAGCTTAGTTGCTTGAGATTTCTTAGAATAAATACTTGGGATGCCTTGGGCATCCCCAAGCTTGAGCTTTTGTATCTCCTTAATTCCTCTCATATCACGGTTTCTCTAAATCTTAAAACTTCATCCACACAAAACTCAACAAGAACTCGTGAGATAAGTTAGTATAAATCAACTCAAAACCTTAACATTCTCTACTGTAGAAAATCACAAAAATTATAATTAAAAATTGCATACTAAATGCCTCTGCATATTTAATACTCCTATCCTCAAATAGAATCATTAAACAAGCCAACATATGCAAACAATGCAAACATAACAGCAATCTGCCTAAACAGGACAGTCTGTAAAGGATAATTAAGAATCCATACTTAGATAACTCAAAAAATTCTGAAAATTTACCACACTGGAAATAATTTATCAAAGTTGACTGTATCAAAATTTCAATATTTTATGACATTCTTTCATTTCTAGGCAATTTAATCAATAGCAGCAAACTTTCTGTTTTGAAACAGCAACTCATGAACTTGCAAAATAAGCATGGTAAAGGGTATAATTGGCTTTTTATTGAACAAAAAGATATAAAACATAATTATTGATAACATCAAGCCAATATCAACAGAAGAAAATGACGCTCCAAGCAAAACTCATATTATGTGACGAATAAAAATATAGCTCCGAGTGAGGTTACCGATAGTGTTGAAGACGAAAGAGGGGATGCCTTCCGGGGCATCCCCAAGATTAGTTGCTTGGGTCTTCCTTGAATATTACCTTGGGGTGCCTTTGGCATCCCCAAGCTTAGGGTCTTGCTGCTCCTTATTCTCCTCATATCGATATCTCACCCAAAACTTGAAAACTTCAATCACACAAAACTTAACGGAACTTCATGAGAACGGTTAGTATGATAAAGAATAAACCATCACTTAGGTACTGTCCAAGACAAGATTCATAATTGTTACCATATAATGCCTACTGTATTCTACCATTTCCACAATTTATATCTCATAATATAAGCTATGGAAACATTAAAACAAGCAAACTATGCATTGAAAACAGAATCTGTCAAAAACAGAACAGTCTGTAATGATCTGAGCAACTACCATACTTATGGAATTCTAAAAATTCTGAAAAATTAGGAAAACGTCAAAAATTTGCATATAAATACTGTATAAAAATTTCAGAATTTTTTGATACTCCAGTAAAATCTGGGAAATTAAACACTGGAGGCAAAAGTTTCTGTTTTTGCACAGAATTGAATCAACAAGTATCCACACTATCCTAAAGGTTTTACTTGGCACTTTATTGAAAGAAAACATATAAAACATGATTAATACAGTATCTTAATCATGTGAACACTCAAAAATAGTAGGTATAAATATTGGGTTGTCTCCCAACAAGCGCTTTTCTTTAAAGCCTTTTAGCTAGGCATTATAATTTTGAATGATGCTCACATAGAAGTAAAGAATTGAAACGTAAAGGGAGCATCATGAGAAATATATCAAACACATTTAAGCCTAACACACTTCTTATGCATAGGGATTTTGTGAGTAAATAGTTTATGGGAGCAAGAATCAACTAGCATAGGAAGGCAAAACAAGCATGACTTCAAAACTTTCAACACATAGAGAGGAAACTTGATATTATTAAAATATGTAGAAGCATATATTCCTCTCTCAAAATAATTTTCAGTAGCATCATGAAGAAATTCAACAATATATCCATCACACAAAGCATTCTTGTCATGATACATAAGCATAGAAATCTTACTACTCTCCACATAAGCAATTTTCTTCTCATTCATCATAGTGGGAGCAAACGCAACAAAATAATTATCATGAGATACTTGATTGGCATAATCAAATTGAACATTAAAATCATGATGACAAGTTTCATGGTTATCATTATTCTTTATAGCATACAATTCATCACAATAATCATCATGAATAGGAGGCATGTTATCATCATAATAGATTTTCTCATCAAAACTTGGGGGACTAAAAATATCATCTTCATCACACATAGCATCCCCAAGCTTGTAGCTTTGCATATCATTAGCATCATGGGTATTCAAAGAATTCATATTAACAACATTGCAATCATGCTCATCATTCAAAGATTTTATGCCAAACATTTTATTGAATTCTTCTTCTATCAATTAAGCACAATTATCGGAATCCTTATTTTCAAGAAAGACATTATAAACACGAATAATATGAGGCAACCTCAATTCCATTTTTTTGTAGTTTTCTTTAATAAACCAAACTAGTGATAAAACAAGAAACTAAAAGATTCGATTGCAAGATCTAAAGATATACCTTCAAGCACTCACCTCCCCGGCAACGACGCCAGAAAAGAGCTTGATGTCTACTACACAACTTATTCTTGTAGACTCGTGTTGGGACTCCAAGCACAGAGTTTTGTAGGACAGTAGCAATTTTCCCTCAAGTGGATGACCTAAGGTTTATCAATCCGTGGGAGGCATAGGTTGAAGATGGTATCTCTCAATCAACCCTGCAACCAAATACAAGAAATCTCTTGTGTCCCCAACACACCCAATACAATGGTAAATTGTATAGGTGCACTAGTTCGGCGAAGAGATGGTGATAAAAGTGTAGTATGGATAGTAGATATAGGTTTTTGTAATCTGAAAATATAAAAACAGCAAGGTAGCAAATAGTAAACGGGCATAAAAACGGTATTGCAATGCTTAGAAACAAGGCCTAGGGTTCATACTTTCACTAGTGCGATCTCCCAACATTGTTGACATAGTTGAATCATATGTGAATCCCTCACGTGCGACAAAGAGTTCACTCCAAAGTCACAAATAGCGGAGAACAAACGAAGAAATTGTTGTAGGGTACGAAACCACCTCAAAGTTATTCTTCCCGATCAATCTTATGAGCCATCCCCATTAATTGTCACGAACAGCCCTAGAGATCGTACTAAAATAACACCTTAAGATACACATCAACCAAAATCCTAATGTCACCTAGGCACTCCAATGTCACCACGAGTACCCACGAGTTTGATTATACGATGTGCATCACACAATCTTAGATTAATCTATTCAAACCAACACAAAGAACTTCAAAGAGTGCCCCAAAGTTTGTACCGGCAAGTCAAGACGAAAATGTGTGCCAACCCTTATGCATAAATTCCCAAGGTCACGGAACCCGCGAGTTGATCACCAAAACATACATCAAGTGACTCAAGTGAATATCCCATTGTCACCACAGATATCCATATGCAAGACATACATCAATTGTTCTCAAATCCTTAAAGACTCAATCCGATAAGAAAAATTCAAAGGGAAAACTCAGTTCATCACAAGAAGATAGAGAGAGGAAAACTCCATATGATTCATCTATATCAACAAAGCTCGCGATACATCAAGATCGTGCCATCTCAAGAACACAAGAGAGAGAGATCAAACACACAGCTACTGATACAAACCCTCAGCCCCGAGGGTGAACTACTCCCTCCTCGTCATGGAGACCGCCGGGATGATGAAGATGGCCTCCGGTGATGCCTTCCCCCCTCTGGCAGGGTGCCAGAAAAGGGCTGTAGATGGGATCACTCTGGTACAGAGGCTTGCGGCGGCATAAAAACTCATCTAGGTTAACTTTCGGGGGTTTCTGAATATATATATGATTTTTCAGCGTTGGAATCACGCGAAACGGAGCCACGCGGGGGGGGGGGTGGCGCGCCCTGGTGCCTCGTGGGCACTGGGTGGCCCCCCTCCAGTAGGTATTGGTGCCAATATTCTTTATTTGTCCAATAAAAATCTCCAAAAAGTTTCAGCTCATTTGGAAAACTTTCATTTCTGCACAAAAAACAACACCACGGTAGTTCTGCTGAAAACAGCGTCAGTCCGGGTTAGTTCTAATCAAATCATACCAAAACCATATAGAATTGTTATAAACATGGCATGAATACTTCATAAATTATAGATACGTTGGAGACGTATCAGTATGCTATAACGAATAATGATAAATATGAAACTTGTCATCATGATTTTAATTTTCAATTGGATTATGCCAATCAAGTATCTCATGATAGTTATTTTGTTGAGTTTGCTCCCACTATTATGAATGAGAAGAAAATTGTTGGGCTCTACAGTAGGGTGCGTCGACTACAAATTAAAATTTTCCTACCCGCAGAACAACCAGGAACATGCTAACAGAGATGGATCACAGATCATTACCACTAGACGCGCAGTGCCGTGCAGCGGAAGTAGAGTCGTGGCAGCGCGTCACCGGAGTCGTCTTCTCCTCGTCGATCTCCCACGTACAGCCGATCACCAAGTCCCACGAACAGGTTTGCCGGAGTGGCACAATTGCACCACCTCTAATGGTATCCGCGCGTGCGGGAGGAACGCTATGCGGCGGACTGCTAGGTCTGATCACACAGCCTGCGGCACGTGGAGGTGGCTAGTTGCAACACATGCAAAGCCCTAATGATGACGCCCAAGGCCATTAACATTGATAAGCGTGTTGTACCTCCACTATATATAGGCATCCATCGTGGGCTCAACACTTGGGCCTCACACAGATCCTAAAGCCCAAAGTCTACTCGGTCACGATCCAAGTCCAGCTCGGATCACATCCGATCAGTGTCCTCGGATCCGACCTCGTAGGTTCCTTCCCTTAAGCGCGCGACCCCTTAGGTTCAAGTCAGCTTGGTCGCAGTTCGGATCACCTCCGAACTGCTCGGCAGGTAGCGGCCTCTAGCAAGGCGTGCCGACCACCAAGTAGACTATGAAGCCGATTGGTGAACCTGTACGTCACACTTCCGTTCCCTTTGCCACACGATATATGTTGTCGGGCTCAAGGCGATGTGGCCATCCCTGTTACAGCCCGACCTCTCTCTCGTTTCAGTGAATCCGACCAACACCTCGGATTATCTCATAGTCCTCGTCGCATGGCCATGCTTATACAAGTCGGATCACACGAGGGGCCCAGAGTATATCTCTCCTCATCGGAGGGGCAAATCCCATCTTGCTTAACCATGTCTCGCAGCATGGGTCTGGACAAGCCCAAAACCTACCTTTATAACTACCCAGTTACGGAGTAGCATTTGGTCGGCCCAAAGCAGGTCGGTCACCATCCCGAGCACATGCGTCAGCTCAGGTCCGAGGACACAGAACGTATGTGTACTAGAGACTCACAGATGACCTATCGCTGTGTCTCATAGTTGGGTCTGTCCAATCCGATGTCCATCCGAGCTCGGATCCGGTCACCCGTATCCTATCTCGGATCCAATCAGATCCATGCAGTTCGGCAGCATCACATGCTTCATGGCTAGTGAGACAAAACCATCCACCGTATTGCATGCTAGTCTAGTCCGACGTGTGCCCACACGTTACTTACGACTAGGGACCAGTTTAGGACGTATCATACAACACAAGATGTCACAGATAAGTCACGTACTTGTTAACAAGTATCATTGATAACATCCGAGGACTACATCGGTTCATAAACACATCGGAAATATCATCATACATGATTGCCTCTAGGGCATACCTCCAACAAATTGCTTATGCGGAGAGTAGTAAAATTTCTATGCTTGTGGATCATGAAAAGAATGCTTTATGTGATAGATATATTGTTGAATTTCTTCATGATGCTACTGAAAATTATTTTGAGAGAGGAATATATGCTTTTACATATTTCAACAACATCAAGTTTCCTCTCTTTATGTTGAAAGTTTTGAAGTCATGCTTGTTTTGCCTTCCTATGCTAGTTGATTCTTTCTCCCATAAACTATTTGCTCACAAAATCCCTATGCATAGGAAGTGGGTTAGGCTTAAATGTGCTAGTCATATGCTTCATGATGCTCTCTTTGTGTTTCAATTCCTTACTTTTATGCGAGCATCATTGAAAGCATCATGCCTAGCTAAAAAGGCATTAAAGAAAAGCGCTTGTTGGGAGACAACCCAATACTTATACCTTCTGTTTTTGTGTGTTCACATGATTAATATACTATGGTAATCATGTTTTATATGTTTTCTTTCAATAATGTGCCAAGTAAAGCCTTTGGGATAGTGTGGATGCTTGTTGATTTGATTCTGTGCAAAAACAGAAACTTTTATGTCCAGTGCTAGAATTTCTATTCTGTACTGGAGCGTGAGAAAATTCTGAAATTTTTACACAGTATTGGGTTACAAATTTTTTATGTTTTCCTCATTTTTCAGAATTTTTGGAGGTACATAAGTATGGTTTTTAAATCGCTCACTACACGCTGTTCTGTTTTTGACAGATTCTGTTTTCGGTGCATAGTTTGCTTGTTTTAGTGTTTCCATAGCTTATATTGAGTAATATAAATTGTGTAAATGATAGAATACAGTAGGAATTATGTGGGAACAATTATGAATCTTGTCTTGACAGTACCTAAGTGGATGATTTATTTTTATCATACTAACCTATCTCACAAGTTCCGTTAAGTTTTGTGTGATTGAAGTTTTCAAGGTTCGGGTGAGATATCGATATGAGGAGAATAAGGAGTGGTAAGACCCTAAGCTTGGGGATGCCCAAGGCACCCCAAGGTAACACTCAAGGAAGACTCAAGCATCTAAGCTTGGGGATGCCCCGGAAGGCATCCCCTCTTTCGTCTTCAACACTATCGGTAACCTCACTTGGAGCTATATTTTTATTCATCACATAATATGAGTTTTGCTTGGAGCATCATTTTCTTCTGTTGATATTTGCTTGCTGTTATCAATAATCATATTTTGTATCTTTTAGTTCAATAAAATGCCAATTATAGCCTTTATCATGCTCAGTTTGCGAGTTCATGTGTTGCTGTTTGAAAACAGAAAGTTTTCTGTTATGTCCAGAATATTCCTGAATAATCAGAACATGATAAAAATCTGAAATTTTTACACAGTAAGAATGCAGTTCTCTGTAACGTGGTAATTTTTCAGAATTTTTGGAGTTAGGGAAGTATGGATTCTTATTCCCCTTTTACAGACTGTTCTGTTTTGGCAGATTGCTGTTATAGTTGCATTGTTTGCATATGTTTGCTTGTTTAATGTTTCTATTTGTGAATATGAGTATTAAATATGCAGAGGCATTTAGTATGCAATGTTTAATTATATTTTTTGTGATTTGTTACAATAGAGAATGCTAAGGTTTTGAGTTGATTTATACTAACTTATCTCACGAGTTCTTGTTGAGTTTTGTGTGGATGAAGTTTTTAAGATTTAGGAGAAGCCATGATATGAGAGGAATTAAGGAGACACAAGAGCTCAAGCTTGGGGATGCCCAAGGCATCCCAAGTTAATATTTCAAGAAGTCTCAAGCATCTAAGCTTGGGGATGACCCGGTAGGCATCCCTCCTTTCTTCTTCAACAATTATCGGTTAGTCTTGGTTGAGCCTAAGTTTTTGCTTCTTCACATGATGTGTGCTATTTGGAATGTCATTTTATTTTGTTTTCTTTGCTGTTTGAATAAAATACTTAAGATCTGAAATTTTTAAATGAGAGAGAGTCCTCACATAGCTACCTATTTACTTAACTACTCATTTGGTTTTCACTTATATCTTTTTGGAGTAGTTTGTCATTTACTCTTGTTCTTCACTTATATCCTATGAGTAAATTGTTGAAATGAATTGAATATCATAAAGTTGAAATTTATATGCTTCATATGCTTGTCCCATGGGGAGTAATGACTTCACATACAAGAAGTATAAGTGGTAAAATTTATTGAAAGTTAACAAACATAGCATTGGTCACTTAAACAATTCATGAAAGAATTTTGAAGGAAGAGAAATTTCACATATAAATATACTATCTTGGACATCTTCTATGATTGTGAGCCCCCATTAATTATTTTCAAGCTTGATCAAGTAGTTGACGTTGGACCAGGAAGACAACGTAATGAGTTATGTTTGTTTATATTCACATAGAAGTTATATTGTCATGGATCCTCTAACATGTGGTGCTTGCTTAGGATCTTTTGCTAGCCAAAAATTCATACTAAGTAGAGATACTACTTGTGCATCCAAAAACCCTTAAACCCAGTTTCTTGCCATGAGTGTCCACCATATCTACCTATGGATTGAATAAGATCCTTCAAGTAAGTTGTCATCGGTGCAAAAAGCAATAAAAATTGCTCCTAAAATATGTATGATCTTTTATTGCAAGGGAAAATAAGCGTTGTGCAAACTTGTGATGGTAAAGAAATAAAAGCGACGGACTGCATAATAAAGGTTGCTATCAGAAGGGGCAATATAATGTGACATTCCTTTGCATTGAGGGCTTGTGCATCCAACAACAAAAAGCGCATGACAACCTCCGCTTCCCTCTGCGAAGGGCCTATCTTTTACTTTTTTGTATTTACTTTTATGCAAGAGTCATTAATGTTCATCCCTATTCCGCTTTATTTATTCTTTAGTTGGCAAGCATTATGTGGTAGGGAAAGATCCAGGCCCATATATCCAGTTGAATATAGGTGATCATGAGTTATTATTGTTGACATTATCCCTGAGATAAATAAGCTGGGAGGCAAAACATTAAGCCCCTATCTTCCTATGTGTTTGACTGAAACGGTTTGTTCTAAAAATATGCTTTGAGTGTCAACAATCATGGAAGACGAAATGATGGTTGAGTATGTGGAATTTGCTAGATCAAAGCTCTTACATAGACCCTTCCTGAAAATAAGATGAATTGCAATTGTTTGATGACTGAGAACATAGTTTGTTAGTTTTCAAGAAAGTTTATGGCCTATACTTTAAACATGTGAATAGCTTGCTACTTGATCATGAGAAGTTTTATGAGATGAGCTACTGATTATGATATATATTGATGCTAGAAAAAGTGATTGAAATTATCATTGATCAAACTTATGCACTATGCTAGCATTCACACTTCATAAATTATTTCTTTTATCATTTACCTACTCGAGGACGAGTAGGAATTAAGCTTGGGGATGCTGATACGTCTCCAACGTATCTATAATTTATGAAGTATTCATGCCATGTTTATTATAGTTTTTTATGGTTTTGGTGCACTTTTATATGGGTTTTATATGATTTTCATGGACTAACATATTGACCTAGTGCCCAGTGCCAGTTGCTGTTTTCTGCTTGTTTTTGGTTTTCCAGAAAATCCATATCAAATGAAGTCCAAATGCAGTGAAACTTTTTGATGATTTTTTCTGGAAGGAAACAGACCCAGGAAGCTTCGGAGGAGCAGCAGAAGAGCCACAGGGCCCCCACGAGCCACCTGGGCGCGCCTGCCCCCCCCCCTCCCCAGGCACGCCCTGGTGCCTCGTGGGCCCCCTGTGGCACCTCTTTGCGTGATTCCAACGCTGAAAAATCATATATATTCAGAAACCCCCAAAATTTAACCTAGATGAGTTTTTACGCTGCCGTAAGCCTCTGTACCTCCACGATCTCATCTACAGCCCTTTTCCGGCACCCTGCCGGAGGGGGGAATCATCACCGGAGGCCATCTTCATCATCCCGGCGGTCTCCATGACGATGAGGGAGTAGTTCACCCTCGGCGCTGAGGGTATGTACTAGTAGCTATGTGTTTGATCTCTCTCTCTCTCGTGTTCTTGATATGGCACGATCTTGATGTTTCGCGAGCTTTGTTAATATAGTTTGATCATATAGTGTTTCTTCCCTCTCTATCTTTGTTGTGATGAATTGAATCTTTTCCCTTTGAGGTTTCATTATTTTCGGATTGAATATTTCAGATTTGAGAACACTTGATGTATGTCTTGCATATGAATACCCGTGGTGACAATGGGGTATTATATTGATTCACTTGATATATGTTTTGGCACTCAACTCGTGGATTCCCGAGGTGACATTGGGGTAATCTATGCATAGGGGTTGATGCACGTTTTCATTATCTTTTCTCCGATAGAAACTTTGGGGTGCTCCTTGGAGTTCTTTGTGTGGATTGAATATTATGATTATGAAGTTGTTTGATGCATATCGTATAATCAACTCACAGATACTTGTGGTGACATTGGAGTATCTAGGTGACATTAGAGTTGGTTGATGTGCATCATATGGTGTTATTTTAGTACGAACTCTAGGGCTGTTTGTGACACTTATAGGAATAGCTCAATAGATCGATCGGAAAGGATAACTTTGAGGTGGTTTCGTACCCTACAAACACTTTCTATCTTATGTTCTCCACTAATAGGAATTTGGGAGTGATTCTTTATCGCACGTTGAGGGATGGTTATATGATCCAATTATGTTAGCATTGTTGAGAGATTGCACTAGCGAAAGTATGAGCCTTAGGCCTTGTTTCTAAGCATTGCAATACCATTTATGCTCACTTTTGTTACTTGCTACCTTGCTGTTTTTTATTGTTCGCACTACGAAAACCTATATCTACTATCCATACTACACTTGTATCGCCATCTCTTCGCCGAACTAGTGCACCTATACAATTTACCATTGTATTGGGTGTGTTGGGGACACAAGAGACTCTTTGTAATTCGGTTGCAGGGTTGTTTTAGAGAGACCATCTTCATCCTACACCTCCCACGGATTGATAAACCTTAGGTGATCCACTTGAGGGAAAATTGCCGTTGTCCTACAAAACTCTGCGCTTGGAGGCCCAACACAAGTCTACAAGAATAAAGTTGCGTAGTAGACATCAGGTAGCAGGTGCATTGCATAAACCAAAAGGCATACGTCTATAAGCATAAGTTCCAAAAGGACAAGTAAAGGTGGTTTTCTTTTGATCGGCTTGTGAAACAGGTATTTGAGAGAAACCAGAATATCCATCAAGAAAGAAAAAGTGTGTATGCTTAGACAATCTTTCTAACATTTGATCAATAAAAGAGAAGGGGTAATGATCTTTTCTAGTGGCTTTGTTTAATTTTCTAAAATCAATTACTATCCTATAACCAGTTACAATTCTTTGTGGAATGAGTTCATTTTTATCGTTAGGAACAACGGTAATACCTCCTTTCTTAGGGACACAATGAACGGGACTTACCCATCTACTATCAGCTATGGGATAGATTATACCTGCTTCCAGAAGCGTTAATATTTCAGTTCTTTCCACCTCTTTCATCTTAGGATTTAATCGTCGTTGGTGGTCGACAACTGGTTTAGCATCAGGCTCCATATTAATTTTGTGCTGACATAGAGTGGGACTGATGCCCTTAAGATCATCAAGAGTATATCCAATAGCAGCACGGTGCTTCCTCAGAGTTTTTAGTAATCTCTTTTCTTCATGCTTTGAAAGGTTAGCACTGATAATAACAGGATATATCTTCTTTTCATCTAGATAAGCATATTTCAATGTATCAGGCAATTGTTTCAATTCAAATACAGGGTCACCCTTAGGTGGAGGAGGACCTCCAAGAGTTTCAATGGGCAAATTATGTTTAAGAATAGGTGGTTGATCAAAGAACATCTTATCTATTTCATTTCTCTCATTCATGTGCATGTCATTTTCATGGTCTAGCAAATATTGTTCTAACGGATCAGTAGGAGGTACGGCAATAGAAGCAAGACCAATAATTTCATCTTTACTAGGAAATTCTTTATCATGAGGTTTTCTACGAAACTTAGAGAAATTAAACTCATGAGATGTACCACCAAAATTAACACTGACAGTTTCTCTAGCGCAATCAATCTTAGTATTAACAGTGTTCAAGAAAGGTCTACCAAATATAATGGGACAAAAATTATCTTGTGGAGAACCGAGGACTAGAAAATCAGTAGGGTATTTTATTTTTCCACACAAGACTTCAACATCTCTAATGATCCCAAGTGACGTAATGGTATCTCTGTTTGGAAACTTAATAGTAACATCAATGTCCTCTATTTCAATAGGTGCAATATCATTCATAATTTCTTGATATAAAGTAAACGGAATAGCACTCACACTAGCACCCAAATCACATAAGCCATGATTACAATGATCTCCTATTTTAACAAAGACAACAGGCATGCCTACTACAGGTCTGTTTTTATCTTTAGGATCTGGTTTAGCAATTCTAGCTGCATCATCACAGAAGTAAATAACATGCCCATCTATATTATCGACCAAGAGATCCTTGACCATAGCAACATTAGGTTCAACTTTAATTTGTTCAGAGGGTCTAGGTGTTCTAATATTACTTTTGTTAACCACAGTTGAAACTCTAGCATGTTCCTTAATCCTAACTGGAAAAGGTGGTTTCTCAATATAAGCAGTAGGCACAACTGGATCAACATGGTAAACAATTGTTTCTTCTTTAACACTAACGGGTTCCTCTATCTTTTCTTTAACAGGGGGATGATATTTAAACCACTTCTCCCTAGGGAGATCAACATGAGTAGCAAAGGATTCACAAAAGGAGGCTACTATCTCAGAGTCAAGTCCATATTTAGTGCTAAACTTATGAAAAGCATCGGTAATCATAAAAGATTTAACACAATCGAACTCAAGTATTATACCTGACTCATTACCTTTGTTGAGTTCCCAATCTTCAGAGTTGCGTTTAATTCTTTCCAGAAGGTCCCACCTGAATTCAATAGTTTTCTTCATAAAGGAGCCAGTCGAAGAAGAATCGAGCATGGTTTGATCATCATGAGAAAGCCGAGCATAAAAATTCTGTAAGATAATTTCTCTTGAGAGCTCATGATTGGGGCATGTGTACATCATGTACTTAAGCCTCCCCCAAGCTTGAGCGATACTTTCTCCTCACGAGGCCAAAAATTATATATATAATTCCGATCACGATGAACCAAATGCATAGGATAAAATTTCTGGTGAAATTCCAGCTTCAACCGGTTCCAATCCCATGTGTCAGTATCATCACATAGCCTATACCATGTCAATGCCTTTCCCTCCAAAGATAAAGGGAATACTTTCTTCTTAACTCCATCTCCGGATAAACCTGCAAGCTTAAACAATCCACAAATTTCATCCACACAGATCAAGTGCATATAGGATGTACCGTTCCATCTCCTGCATAAGGATTAGCTAGCAGTTTCTCTATCATACCCGAAGGAATTTCATATGAAATATTTTCAGTAGGTGCAGTAGGTTGAGGAGCAACTTTTTGTGCTTCCGGTCGAGGTGAAGATACCCCAAACAAACCCCTCAAAGGATTACTTTCCATAGTGACAAGTGACAGTAAATTTCAGCACATAATATAAATATTTCCTTACCAAATTTCACTCACCATAGGCGCTTCACTCCCCGGCAACGGCGCCAGAAAAGAGTCTTGATGACCCACAAGTATAGGGGATCAATCATAGTCCTTTCGATAAGTAAGAGTGTCGAACCCAATGAGGAGCAGAAGGAAATGACAAGCGGTTTTCAGCAAGGTATTTTTTGCAGGCACTGAAATTATCGGTAACGAGTAGTTTGATAGCAAGATAATTTGTAACAAGTGACAAGTAGCAATAGTAACAAAGAGTGCAACAAGGTGGCCCAATCCTTTTTTATAACAAAGGACAAGCCGGAACGATCTCTTATAGTAAGCAAAGCATTCTCGAGGACACATGGGAATTTCATCTAGTCACTTTCATCAAGTTGGTTTGATTCGCATTTGCTACTTTGATAATTTGATATATGGGTGGACCAGTGCTTGGGTGCTGTTCTTACTTCAACAAGCCTCCCACTTATGATTAACCCCCTTCGCAAGCATCCGCAACTACGAAAGAAGAATTAAGATAAATCTAACCATAGCATTAAACATGTGGATCCAAATTAGCCCCTTACGGAATAGCGCATAAACTAGGGTTTAAGCTTCTGTCACTCTAGCAACCCATCATATAATTACTACTCCACAATGCATTCCCTTAGGCCCAAAGATGGTGAAGTGTCATGTAGTCGACGTTCACATGACACCACTAAGAGAATCAACAACATACATATCATCAAAATATCGAACGAATACCAAATTCACATGATTACTTATGACAAGACTTCTCCCATGTCCTCAAGAACAAAAGTAACTACTCACAAATCATATTCATGTTCAAGATCAGAGGGGTATTGAATAGCATAATGGATCTGAACATATAATCTTCCACCAAATAAACCAACTAGCATCAACTACAAGATGTAATCAACACTACTAGCAACCCACAGGTACCAATCTAAGGTTTTGAGACAAAGATTAAATACAAGAGATGAACTAGGGTTTGAGATGAGATGGCGATGTTGAAGATGTTGATGAAGATTGGTCCTCCCACGATGAGAGGATCGTTGGTGATGTTGATGGCGATGATTTCCCCCTCCCGGAGGGAAGTATCCCCGGCAGAATCTCTCCACCGGAGAGCAAAAGTGCTCCTGCCGAAGTTCCGCCTCGAGATGGCGGTGCTATGTCCCAAAAGTCTTCTCTATATTTTTTCTAGGGCAAATGGGCTTATATACCAGAAAATGGGGACCGGAGGCTGGCCAGGGGCCCCACGAGCCACCAGGGCGCGCCTGGGGGGGTGGCGCGCCCTGGTGCCTCGTGGGCTCCTGGGTGGCCCCCTCTGGTACTTCTTTGCTCCAGTATTTTTTATTTATTCCAAAATAAATCTCCGTAAAATTTCAGCTCATTTGGAGATGTGAAGAATAGGTATCTCTGACATAGCTTTTTCAGGTCCAGAATTCCAGTTGTCGGCAATCTCCCTCCTTGTGTAAATCTTGCATATTAAGAGAGAAAAGGCATTAGAATTGCTCCACAAAGTGTATTATTGATTAAAAACACTATAAATAACAGTAGCAAAACATGATGCAAAATGGACATATCAACATGTGATGGTAAACTTGTCAAAGTGGAGAGCACCTCCAGTGTTTGGAGGCAGCACTGCCTCTAACACGGGCCCCACATGCTTGCCTCTAAACTTGGCTAAAAGACCCGCAGTGTATAATACTTGCTGCAGCCTCTAACATTTACCCCGCCACAAGTTAAAATATATATTCCTCTCTTGACCAGATCAGCGTGCAAACTACAATCACCAGGATGACAGGTAGGGCTAGAAGATTATTTTAATCAAAAAAATGCTTGGAGACGGCCTCTTAGCATGGAGGCGACTCCAACGATTTTAAGCTTAGAGGCATGGTCTGCAGTGTATGGCATCGGCTTCTAAGGCTTAGAGGCAGCCTTTAGAGGTGGCAAAATGAAACATTGTGGATGCCCAACATACACGGTACCCTTGGCTATGTTACTACCTCCATAGTAGTAGTGGGTAGTATAACCGGCCCCTAAAAATGGAGAGTAACTTTACACTAGTAACATAGTACATGCTATCCTAGACTATGTTACTACTACCTCCCCTACACATGAAACTGTCAGGCGAGCGTTCAGGTTGCACTTGGCTCTTCGCCTCTTCGGGAAGTCGAACAATGATGGTACTACTACAGTGGAGTACTAGTATGCTTCTGGCCATCTGACACCGAATGAACTGCTGCATGTCCACCGCGTGCGGGAGGGAGAGCGTGTAGCAAAAGCTTCTCCTAGTCCTGCGAGCCACCAAGCTCATGGGAGAGGGAGAGGCCGTTGTATTCAAGCTTCTCCTTGTTGTACGAGTTGACGCGACACATCAAAGCAGTGCACTCGATATATTTCAAAAATTTGTGTTTACCGATGCATTAATTACAATGCATGCATGCATGCCGTGACTTTCCTTTTGATCCTTGCATGTGTTGATTTAATGCACCTTGAAGTAGTATGAATATGTGATGATAAAACTTTCTAATGCCCCGGCCCTAAAGCGAGAGATGGTGGTGCACGAGGAGGACGAGATCATGCCGATGGAATAGGACCTGACGATGGAGGTCTCTGTGGACCTCACCTTGCTCCACTGCCCCTTGTGCCTCCGCCCCTTGAAGCCTCCAGTGTACGAGGTTTGAATACATCTTGTCCATTCGGCTGATTGAGCAAGGTGCAGGTTTCTTGATTGATGTGGTGTTCGATTGATTTGTGCAGTGCAAGGGAGGGCACCTGGCCTGTGCGGACTGCCGCGGCGAGCGCCCCGGGAACCAGCGGCAGTGCCAGAAGTGCGAGCGCGGCGGCGGCTTCGACGTGCGCAACACGGCGATGGACGCCGTCCTCTCCTCTGTGAGGGTGGAGTGCCCGCACGAAGGCTGTGGGCTCGACGTCACTTACCACAAGCTCGCCGATCACCAGAGCGTGTGTCCGCTCAAGCCCTGCAAATGCCCCGTGCCTGTCTGCGGCTACGAAGGCCCGCCGCCGGCGCTCCCCCACCACATCAGCACCGTGCATCCCATGCCCATGCATAGGATCCAGTACGACAAGGTGCTCTAGCTGCAGGTGCCAGTGTCGGAGCCGCAGCACTTGCTATTCGCGGAGGAGGACGGCCGCATGTTTTTCTTGGTCGGCGGCGTGCTCGACATCGGCGCGCCTATCGCCGTGTCGGTCGTCTGCATCAGAGCGGGGGCATCCCCACCGCCGCACTACGCGGACAAGGTGTGGGCGAACGGCCCGTCGGGGGAGCCCAAAGGCAGGACCGACGCCGTCAAGGTGGAAATTGAGGTGACAAGCAGCAAGGAGCCCGACGCCATCGCCGTGGAGGAGCTGACCTTCTTCACAGTGCCGCCCAAGCTGCTGGCCGGGGCTGGCTTGTCGAGGACGGTGTCCCTCCACATTCAGATTGACAAGCTCACCTCCTAAATGATTCTACAGTGCCTTCTATTTATCTTAGTAATATGCTAATATAGGGTTTAGCTTGGTCTACTTTAGCTTAAGAGATGGTGGATTTTGGTGGCGATGCAGCAATTACTTCGACATCAGATCAGCAGTTGAAGTAATTTTCAACAGTCGAAGGGATATTTTGTGTCTGTTGGATATAAGATCCTTTGGGTAAGAAGTAAACCTAAATATAAGCTGCTTATATGCTTGTTTGTTGAGGAAGTGTTGCATACTTCTGTGAGTTGACGCGACACATCAAAGTAGTACTACTACTAGTAGTACTCACGCGACTGCGCACCAGGCAGACCAAGCTCGTGTCGTGTTGGTGCCGTGTGCAGCACGCACATTAACCAAAACCTCACGCCTCCAGTTGAGCCTCCGTGTTTTGAAATTTTCAATCTCAAGGCCAAGGAGCAACGTGAACCTTTGATAGAGCCAATCGGATGGTTGAGAACACTACAATTCGTAGCTACAGATGCGTGTGTGAGAGAGGACGAGTGCGTGCGTGCACCTCGTCTCTTCATGTACAATGTACTAAATGTAGAGTACAAGTGTATGTGGGTGGCATCGACCTAGAGAGCTAGAGATGGTGTGTGTGAGAAGTCCCGAGAGACTAGGTGTGTGCGTGGGAAAGAGGGAGAGAGATGATATGTGTCGATGTAATGCGTGTGAAAAAAAAGACTAGTCAATAGGTCGCCACGAGGCTATTCCTGGCGAACGCCCCAATAACCGTAAGATCTACATCCAACGGTGCCAGTTATTGGATGAAAACAGCAGTAAAAAAAGAAGTGCCATGGCATTTTACAAAACTGCCACACCACACCCCTCCCCTACCCATGAAACTGCCACACGAGCGTTCACAACCGCCATGGTCTGCTCCTTGGTGCGATCTACTTTTTTTAAAGGGATCTACAATATTATTAAAATAAAAGGCCGGGCTTTTGGCGCGTGGTAGGCGGGGGAGCTTGGCTTGTCGGTTTGCTACTGCTCATATGCGGTCGAACATAAGTGATGTACCAAGCCGATGCGCGTCTCTTCGGTGAGCGGCGGGCCGGACATATCGTCTGTTCATGCTACTGCTCACATGCGGTCGCACATGTTAGTGATGTACCAAGCCGATGCGCATCCCTTCGGTGAGCGGCGGGCCGGACCGACTGTGTGTTGGTGCTACTGCTTACATGCGGTCGCACATGTCAGTGACACACCAAGCCGATGCGCGTCCCTTCGGTGAGCGGCGGGCCGGACCGACCGTGTGTTGGGGTGACGCCAACGCGACGGGCTGTAAGTTTACCGCCTAACTTAATTTGTAAAGGGTAACAATTGCTTTGGCTCCTTAACAAGATCGGTCGATAGAAATCCCCATTAGAAATGTGAGGGCGGTGTTTTTCCAGCGCGGGAAGCGAGGGGGTTTTATCTTTCTTTCTGAGTGTAGCAGGGGCGTGGGAGTTTGCCCGACGGTTTACATATGTTTCTCGGACGGGTACGTGGGCCCGCGTTCTCAGAGGCCATTGTGGCGGAGCCAGACGCCCGCAACCTCTCGGAGCAAAAAATGAGTAGCCCGCTACTGGCTATTTCTATAATCAGTTTAGAAATTCTCAATTTCACGTGTGACGCGATATTAGCCATTCATTGATGTTGATCCAACGGTCTAAGTGCCTGGGATTCGCGTCTACAGTAACCTCATTGTACCCAGCAGTGTCTACGTTCTTCTGGAACCATCAGCACGTCAGTGTGATCAATCCACACAAGAAGCTACCAAACAACACCTCCGCATGTGCCACGTGGCTTCATTGATGCCCCACTCATTTTATTCATAAATATATTGACTAAAAAAGAGAGACATCGCCCGTAACAAAAACTTGCTCGTATTTTGTTTCCTACCTGCTTTGCACGTACCGGAAGTACTAGTGCCGCATCATCTAAAAAGTCTTTCAACATGCGTCAAATTATCACGTGGGCTACCTCTCCTTAGAGAAACATGCTCCACCGTGTACCTACGTGTGTGTACGAGGGAAGCAGTACGTGCGTGCATGCACCTCTTCTCTTCATACATGTCCTCCACCTAGTGTGTGTGTTAGAGAGAGGGAGAGGGAGATGGTGTGTGCGACATGCCTCTATACATATGTTTGTGTCAAAGAGAGGCCTGAATGGTTGTATCGCTGTTGGTTGCTTTGTAATACAAAGCGGGGGGAAAACCTTTTTCGGCAAGTGCTAGGAAAGAGGGGGTGCATGCTGGAAGATGATGCGAGAGACCAACTAGACGAAGACAAGGAAGGAGTACAAGTGCGAGATCGATAATTAAAGAGAGGGGACAATAACGTGTGTGGGCGGACGTGTCTAGTCGATAGATAAAGCGGAAAGCATGGATGATGAGGCGGGGAGGGACAATTAATCTGTGTGTGGTAGGCGGTCCAATGTAGAGAGGTTGTGGTTGGGTCGATGTGTACGTGGGTAAAGAGGGGGAGACTTAACTAGAGATATAGATCGGTCATTTTGTGTGGGGAAATAGCGAGAGACCTGGCTACACATAGAGGGAAATCGATTGGTGCACATGCATGCATGTGTCAGAGATAAAGAACACCCAGAGTGACGAAGAGAGGGAGAGGTGTATGTGGTGGGGGGGAGGGGGTGCAGCTAGCTTGTGACACTGTACGAGTGCAAGATGGATAACAACAGAGGGGGCGACAGTGCCCGCGTGCCTCAGAGTTAGGTCGGGAGGCATGGATGGTGAGAGGAGGGGAGGGACTATGTGTGTACATGTTTGTGTGTTGTAGGCAAGCCTGGCTAGCTAGAGGGGTATATTGATCGGTGTGTGTGGGAAAGAGGGAGATCGAGAGACGTAGGGAGATCGTGGGAGACCGACCTAAAGAACAAAAGAACATGTGTGCGCGATGTAGAGGATTCCGAGTGGTGCGGAGTGTGTGTGCATATATGCATGCATGATAGGAAAGTTATCGGTATCCACAAAGGGAGGAGGAGTGTGTGTGTGCATGTAAAAGACTCACAGAGACGATAATCAATATAAAAGTGGATTCAAATATTTGAATAAGAGGTCATGATGTTTGTAACTCATGCATGCATGAATATAATGGAGATATGCGTGGTGTGGTTTTGAATCAAACGTGCTATATACTATATACACATCGAACAAGCCCAAATCAATTTGAATTTTAGATACCGATGGCAGGCATCGTCTGACCACATTGCATCCATGCATGGACATAACTATTCGAATCTGAGATAATGTGTGGCTTTCGAAGCTAACATCTAAATGTTGTGTGTGTGTGTGTGCGGCGGGGGGGGCATGCATTGTTGTGTGTGTTAAACACATTATACATATGAAAACTGGGTTTAGATTATTCCGAACGTCTGGCTACCTAGATCATGAATGTACCGTGATTTAAATTCAACATAAAATGGATACAAATATTTGAATTGGAGATCGTATGGTACATGTAGTTCATATTTAAATATGATTACTACTATATGCATGTTTTCTGTTATGAAGATAATATTTAAATGATGGTATAACTTGACAACAATCGTATTCAAATAGGGAAAATTTATTTAAATTTAGTCCATATGGTAGACAACAATATATATTCATTGGATGAAGTAAAATGTTCATATAAGATGGAAGATCAAAATGTAGGACTACATCCATTATACACCACAAGATCACCTATGATATATTCCAATTCAAGATAACGTGGATTCAAAATTTGACATTCGAGATCCTGGCATTTGTAATCATATAAAACAGGACATGACTCTTTCTTGTGATGCGAATTGATTTGTTTTTGTTGTTGTTGAGGGCAGTGCGAATTGATTTGGTACTGTACACGCTAATCTTGTTCTCCCGATTTTTTTAGATTTTTCTTGTAGTTTTTAATGGCATTTGTAGCAATATAGTAAAAGGGGACATGACTCTCTTTTGTCTTGTATGAATTGTCTATTTTTTTGTACACGTTAAGTTTGTTCTCCCGAACATGGAATCCGCGCCTTGTTATCCTGAAATTTTCAAGCTAGAGTATCTCTTGTCTCTTCTGCTGCAAAACTCCCGCATCTTCAACCCGCGCCGCGCCTTGTTATCCTGAAATTTCAATGCGCGTGAAAACTCCCTCCTCATCCGAAATCGATCGCGCAGCCCAGACAGGCAAAATCCCCCTTCTACCCCTTAGCCGGAAATGCCGCCTCGACGTCGCATGGTCAAAACCGGTGGGGGTACTTTCGTAACTTACCCCACATTTTGAACAAGCGCATCCCTAAGCCATGGCTCCCCCTCCCTTCCCCTTCGTCCCTCCCATTCGTACACCGAGGCCGCCAAAACCCATGAAACCCCACGCTCCTCCATCCGCCTCCCGACCGCCGCCCAGCCAGAGCCTCTTCCCCGAAGACGTCGTCCACAGCAACAGCTCGACGTCCCTCATCCACCGCACCAGATGAGGATCTGTCATCGATCTTGTCGTCCCGCCGGTTCAGCCGCCCCGTCCTCCACCTCCAAGGAGCTGCCCCGACGTTCGCCTCGTCTATCGCGCCACCTCCGTTCCCACAGCGCCGTCTTCACCTGGCCCACCGGAACTGAAGCACCATCACCAATTCCTCCGATGAAGCTGAGGCCTACTCGGCGCCACCATGGAGGTTCTGCACTCACCGCTGCATTTTATCTTTTATTCGATCTCACGGGGCTGCCGGTGCTCGATACCGAGCAGCCATGGCGGGTCTCCATCAACGGCGCCGTCGCCGGCCACTTCCCTCACGGCGTCTCTCCCCCATGTCGTTGCTCCCTTGGCGGCGAAGTCCACACCAACAGTAGCTGTTGCTGCTCTGGCTCTCGCTCGCGCTGCTGCTGCTGCTCTGCTCTTACTGTCGGTCGCGCTGCTGCTCTGGCTCTTGCTAGCGTTGTTGCTGCTGCTCCGCTCTTGCTGTCGGTCGCGCTGCTACTGCTGCTGCTACTTCGGCTCTCGCTCGCGTTGCTGCTGCTGCTCTGCTCTTGCTGCAAGTCACGCTGCTGCTGCTGCTGCTCCATCTCTCGCTCACGCTGCTGCTCTGCTCTTGTTGTCGGTCACACTGCTGCTCCGTCTCTCGCTCGCGCTGCTGCTGCTGCTCCGTCTCTCGCTCACGCTGCTGCTCTGCCCTTGCTGTCGGTCGCGCTGCTGCTCTGCTCTTGCTCTCGTTTGTGCTGCAACTCTGCTTTGCTCTTGCTCTCGGTCGCGCTGCTACTGCTGCTACATGACCTACTGCAGCTACACGAGTTGCTGCTTTAGCTCTCGCTCGCGCTGCTGCTCCGGGCGCAGCTGCTGCTACTGCACAAGTTGCTCTCTGCTAGTGCATTCCCTGCTCGAGCGGCTGCTAATTTAGATCATTGCTTCTCTGCTACAAGTGCTCGAGCGGCCTAAACTTTTATCGCAATGCTCTGCTACTAGTGCAATCAATTTCGACGGCAAAATTCAGTTTCGTCAGTACAATTCAGTTTTGACAGTAAAATTCAGTTTCGACTGTAAAATGCAGTTTCTTCAATTAAGTTCAGAGTCAACAGTTTTTACATCAACTGTTGGAGGCGCCATGGCGCGGCTGATGCATTTTACATCTAGCACTTTTTGGTGATGTATTTTACATCATCTATTGCAGATGCTATTAGAATGCCACTTCAGATTAACATTGTCTGTCTTTTCATGCTTCAGCCTTGCCGTCGTATGCCTCACTGGAGCTGCTCCAACGACGGAACCGTCCATCACAGAGGAGCAGTACCCTCGGCGCCGTCTCCAGACGCTTCAGATCTTCTTCCCCGCCTCCGACAGTCACACCAGCGGCACCATCCTCCACCACCAACCCAACGATGCTTAGGTCGACAAGGCTACACCAAAGAGGTTGTACACTCGTCACATCGCTTTTTTTATTCTACATTAATGTCGATCCCTTAGGGATCCTTTGGTTCAAAGCTGTTGCAAATCTAGAAAGAAATGGAGGGTGGTCTCAAAGTTAATAGGGAGAAAACTAAATGCTCGTTTGAACCGCAATTTGAATCAGTTTAGGAAGACAACCATTATCAAATAATCTTGTGGACCAAATAAGCTCACAAAAATTTAAATTACAACGGGAACATGTACTGTTACTGATTTTTTTAAAGATATAACTTTTTAACCAGAATAATGGACCTACTTATGTTGTCCATATAAGCTCAATTTTTTTCAGAGTACAACCGAGCACATGTATTATATATTGATAAACTTTAGGTTTCTTTAAAAAAATATCCAGTTCATGCAGGCAAGAAGACACACTGAGAACACGTAGTAACGAGCAATACGAATAGTTTCTCCCATATAACAAGCAATGTGGTAGTAGTCCTGGGAGTGTAGATGGGCCTGGGAGTTGAGCTAGTTGGCTGGGTCCAAACTAGTAGTAGTACAAAAACATTTTTTGAGGGCAGGCTTCAGCCTGTTGAAGACTGCCTACTACAATCGCCACTGGTTGAAAGAAAAAGTGAAGAAAATCACAGGAATTGGAAAGTTTCCTATGGTACTACGATTCATGCATTTGGTTAGAAGGAATGGAGCAAAGCAAAACTGGAGGATTTTTTTCCCTTTGGTGTCTCTTTCAAAGAAAAAACGTAGGAATTTTAATATCCACTTGGACATCCTTTTCAAATTCCTATGCATGAAGAACAAGACTAAGTGCATTAGTGGCATAATAAGATTCCCACTTTACATTTTCATGTGGTTTGACTTTAATTTGACCATGTTTCTCTACATTCCTGTGTTCTTCCAATTCCTATGAACCAAACACCCAGGTTGACAGAAATCCTGTGTTTGCAAATGCTATGTTTTGCATGTGCATTCCTATCCTATTCCTGTGTTTTTCCTGTCCTTGTGTTTTTAGAATCCTCCAATTCAAAGGAGCCCTTACAGATTTACTTCATTTACAGATAGGTGTCAAAGATAACTCTGTGTGGTTTGTCCCGCTCCTGCCGTGCTGTCGTCCACCCCACCTGAGCTGCTACAATGACGGAAGCGTCCACAACAGCAGAGATCCCCCCTGCATACCTTCTTTCGCCGCCTCAGATCTTCTTCCCCGCCGCCGGCAGCCATGGCAACTGCATTACCATCATCGACTGAGCAGATGAACCTGAGGACTACACAGTTCCAGAAGAGAGGTCACACTCTTTCATGTCTGCTTACGTTATACATATATTAATATTACCTGCTACTTTATCGTCCTGTTCACCTCTTAGACTCCGAGTTAGGTCCAAAGTCTAAACTAATGTTCAAACTTGAGTTTTAAAATGCATGTGGGGCACATATCGAGGCAGCAACAAATAGTATCTCTGTCTACTATCTGGTTCATCTCGGGTCTTCTTTGTGGTGCATGTTGGGTGGGCAACAAACAGTAGAGGAGCCATCATCTGTCTTTTTTAACTGAAGCTATCATCTGCCTGCTACCATTACTTTTGGGTCTATCCACTGGTTGCTACCATCAGTCTAGATTTCTGCATGCACCCCTTTGGCCCTGCATCTATGTTTTTTATATTATGCATGTCAGTTATTATGCACAATCGTACTGAACATGTAGAGAAAAAGAGAAGAGCGTTGCGTGGGAATGTAATGTCATGCAGACGTCGCTCCATGGTGGGCGCAGTGGCAGCCCCCTCCCCCCATGTTAGATTGTATTCCAGAGGAAGATAACTATTCAGAGGGGGATTTAGAGGGAGCAGACCACTCCTATTTACCCCCCTGAGGTGTTTGCTCTTTACCTGGCATGCTGATGTTGGTCATATCATGCATATGGCGTCCTGCATTGCTTACTTTATAAATCGTATATGTCATCAGCTGAGTTTAGACATGCTTTGTGTGAATGCCACCTGTTTGGTTTCTATATCATATATGTGAATTATGCAATGCCATCTTGTTTAGCCAGGCATCATATATGTGAGTCATGCAATGCCATGCTGTTTAGCCAGTCATCATATATGTGAATTGTATCATGCCATACTATTTTTTTTCCATCATGCATTCCATTTGTCGACAATGTTTGTACATTCATCTACTCTTCCTGTGCATCACCATTTCAGTCGGTGATGGAAAAATTTGGAGTGAAAACAAGGTCTTCAGAGCAGTCAGTGCTACCTGTCGAAGAAGATATCTTGCTGGTTACAGATAGCTCCTCAGAGGAGGATTAAGAGACAGATGACCTGTCCTATTCCCCCCCCCCCCCGAGGTGTATGCTCTAACTTGGCAGGGTTATGTTGCTCATATCATGCATATGGTGTCTTGCACTGCTATGTCATCTGGTTAGATTAGACATGCTTTGTCAGAGTGCCACCTGTTTAGTTTCTATATCATATATGTGAATTATGCAATGCCATCTTTTTTAGCCAGGCATCATATATGTGAATTATGCAATGCCATCCTATGTAGCCAGGCATCATATATGTGAATTATGTCATGTCATCCTTTTTCTTCATTACGTATTCCATCTGTCGACAATGTTTCTATATTCAACTACTCTTCCTGTGCATCAGCCATTTGAGTCGGTTATGGAAAAATCTGGAGTGAAAACAAGGTCTTCAGAGCAGACAATGCTACCTATTGAAGCAGATATCTCGATGGTTACAGGTAGCTCCTCAGAGGAGGATTCAGAGACAGATGACCAATCCTATATCCCACCTGAGGTGTGTGCTCTAACTTGCGATGGTTATATTTCTCATATCATGCATATGGTGTCTTGCATTGCTTAGTTTAGACATCATACACACAATATTCAATGCCATCTGCTTAGTTTAGAGATCATATATGCGAGTGCCAGCTGCTTAGTATATCAATCATATATGTGAACTATATCATGCTATCCTGTATACTTTGACAACATGCATGTGAATTATTTCATGCCAACCTATTTTATAAAGACATCATATAGTTATGTCATGTCATCCTCTTTAGATAGTCATCATATGTTGAATTATGTCATTCTATCCTGTTTAGTTATCCATCATATATCTGAAGCTGTGTCATGCTATGCTGTTTAGTTAGCCATCATATATTTGAAATTGTGTCATGCTGCACTGTTTGGTTAGTGGTTAGACAACATATACGTGAATTACTGCATCTGTCTACCATACAATGTCTGTACATTCAATTTCTTTTCTTGTTTATCAGCCATTTGAATTGGAGGGGTTGATGGAAGTATCTAAGGGAGTAAAAACACGGTCTTCACAAAAGACGGTGCTACCCATCGATGCAGATAGAACCATGGTTGTACTTGAGCAAGAACCAGCCCCACCACACATAACCGGCACTCTTGTAGATTGTACCCCTACCCCGTTGGACACAGAACCAGCTACACCCCATCTAACCCCAACCCCAGCAGATAGTAACCCACTTTCAGTTGAGACAACACCTTCTCCACCACAGAGCACCCACACACGAGCAGTTAGTAAGGCAACTGCAGTGCCCAAAGCACGAGGACCACCCCAGCGAACCCAAACTCCACGCTTAAAGTAGAAGAGCAACTATTCTCAGGTCAGATTCCGTAGCTATGGTGCATACTCCTTTGCTCTTGCATCACTGTATTTACTTATACCAACTAATTTCAAATTTGAAGGATCCAATGGAAACTCCAATTGCGCAACATGTATGTTTTAAACCTATTTTTTAACTGGATTGCTGTTGTAAATTCTTGCTCTATGTTGATTTCAGTTTCAATTGTATAAACAGTTATGTTCTCATGTCATGCACATTACAAGTGTTGTTAGTGATGTGTAGTTTTCCACACTTATACTGTCTATGCTGCTTTGTCTTAAACAGATATGATTTGAACTGTGTCTCTATCTTGATTTGGCAACATAAGCGACGATGATATAGAAAATACAGTGACCATAGTACATAGATATATGTTTGTTTCATGCTGTTATTATGTACTACCTTGCAATAGAAGACAAGTTAGTATAATCCTGTCAACATTACTACTGAACTAGTTTACCAAAATGAGTTTCATATACTACATGCTAAACCTGTGATGTGTCAGCTTGTTCCTCTTTTAGAATGCTGGCAGAATATTGGAGAAGAGTACCCCATTGTGCAATGGTAAAGCAAGTAATGCAGATAAGGTTCAAGATAGTGAGACAACCCTGTTGGTCTCCAAGAAAGCTGATAAAAACTATCCTGAAGACAGTGAGACAAACCCAAAGTCCTGCCTTGATGTAGTGTTTGAGTTACTGGCCACTACTGTTGGCACAAGCTCTTCAAACTCGCTGCCTGAATCAGTTTGTCTTCTTGAGTCTCAACTACAAGCTGAAAGACAACGATCAGCTATGCCGCGACAAGAAGCTGAAGGACTGAGGAAGTCCCTGCAGAATTCAGATGCATACTTTCTGGTGCAACAGCAAGAGTTGGAGGATTTTAGCGCCAAACAAGAGAAAGCTAATAAGCTTGCTAAGCTTCTTGCCAGCATGGTGGGTGCCCAGGATATCGTTTCTTGAGCTCTTCTGAAGTGGTTTCAGTTCTGGACTTGTTTTGCTGCGGCATTTATTTGCACTGGTGGCCAACTTTGACGCCCATTGTATGTAATATGCTGCTTTGTTCCCTATATTTACACTGGTGGCGAACTTTCATGCCCAGTGGATGTAATCTGTGTAATCACCGTAATATCCTAGCGTTAATTGTTTGCTTATTTATTTTCTTATAGTCTTTTTTATTTGTTTGCTTGTAGTACTACAATTCTTTTTCCTCGGTTTCTTAGTGGCCGCAATAAGAATGGTCCACATATGGGCCATTGTAACCTGGCCCTCCTACGGGCTGTAGGATCCATGGTCCTCCTATGGGCCGTAGGATCCATGGTCCTCCTACGGGCCGTACGATCCATGGGCCTCCTACGGGCCTTACGATCCATGGGCCTCTTACGGCCGTAGGATCCATGGGTCGTACTGATCGTGGACGAAAGTTGGAACGCGATATGGGCCGTAAACGGGCCAGAATCGTAATCGTCTATTTATGGGCTCAGGCCATAATGGGCCGTTAACAGGCCGTAAGACAGCATAGGCTTAATTCTATCAACAGGCATAACGGGTCATTAATGGGCCATAATAGATGATGGGATGAATAAGGCCCAAAGGGTTAACATGCCACAGACGGGCCGACTGTAACCACGGGCTGAATTTGTCCCATTAGCGGAACAAGCCAGTAACGGACCATAAGTAATCGAGGGCCGGTAATGAGACCAAGAATATATGGGCCTTAGAAGGCCGAAAGATAATATGGGCTGGAAACGGCCCAACTAAATCATGGGCCTTTAATGGGTATAAAGCAATTTACTGTTTATTATGGGCCAGAGTCACCATGGGCCATTAAAGGGCCCAAAGATACGAAAGGCCTCATATGGGCCGAAAGACGTCATGGGCCACACATGGGCCGAAATTGACCATGGGCCGGGATTATATTGGACGGCCCACATGACGCTACTGGGCTGAATTCGAAAAGGCCATAACGGGCCCTGAGTTACCGGGCCGTAAATGGGCTATGTGCGAACAGGCCGTTAACAGGCTTTCCATGGGCCGGCCCGCTAACTTTTGACCAAGTCAAATGGGCCGGCCTTTTTAACATAAATGGGCCACTGTTGGGCCATGCCGCGTGTCGACATCCCATAGGTGCGCCTCGTCCATTGGATGGATGACATCTGTCCCAACACGGAGCTGACACGTGTTTCCTTCGGCCAACGAGAATTTTACATGTGGAAAATCGCCATTGGTCGCGGCTGTTAACGGGTTATCGGATCCAAAACCGGACCCGATAGCTTAACGGCGACCCGTTACGGTGGATGCCACGTGTCGGTTACCCTTGACGAAAGCACGTCCATGACGCGCCATTTATCATCATGGAAGTGTGTGATGCCCTCGACTTAATCGTGCACTAATCATACACGCAAATGCACACGATCAAGCCTAAGGACTCACTGGAAGATATCACAACACAACTCTAAACACAAATAAAAGTCATACAAGCTTTATAATACAAGCCAGGGGCCTCGAGGGCTCGAATACATAAGCTCGCGATCAAGCGTCAGCGGAAGCAACATAATATCTGAGTACAGACATAAGGTTAAACAAGTTTGCCTTAAGAAGGCTGAGCAAAACAACGACACTGATCGAAAAGGCGCAGGCCTCCTGTCTGGGTGCCTCGTATCTACTCCTGGTCGTCGGTGGTCTCCACGTAGTAGTAGGCTCCTCCGGTAGGGTAGTAGTAGTCGTCGGCGGGAGCAGCTGGCTCCTGGGCTCCGTCATCTGATCGCAGAAATTGGGTATAGGGGAAAAAGAGGTAGCAAAGCAACCGTGAGTACTCATCCAAAGTACTCGCAAGACTTACATCAGAACTATACTATTTATGCACCAGTATCAAAGAGAGGTTGTATCTGTGGGCTAGACTGCAGAAATGCCAGAATAGAGAGAAAGACCTAGCCTATCGAAGACTAGCATCTTCAATGTCTTGCAGCATTAGAAGAGTGCAGATTAGTACAACAAGTATAGTAGTAGCAACAGGTAGTAACAACGCCCAGAGATCCTTCCTCGACTCCCTACGAGAAAGCAATCTCGGAGCCACATATTCAAGCCATTTCTAGTTGTAGAAGATTGGGATATTTTCTGAGTGTCCTGTTACCGTGGACATGGCTATTCGAATAGATATACTTCCCTACAGGGGTGCACCAACTTTACCCAACACGCTCGATAAACTCTGGCCGGACACACTTCTATCGGGTCATGCCCAGCCTCGGCTGATCGACACATCGCAGCCCTACCTAGGCTCAACAGAGAGGCCAGCACGCCGGTCTACCTCCTAAGCGCTCATGGGTCTTGAGCCCATCGCCCTTTGCACTCCCGTGCATTGCGTACGCGGCCGGTGAGTAGACCTAGCCCCCTTAATACAAGTGCAGGCTTTCCCAGTCCAACCCGGCGCGCGCCACTCAATTGCTGACATCTGGAGAGCTTCGGCTGATACATACGACACCGAGTGCTCATACTTATTCCCGCGTGGTGGTTAGTGCGAAAAGGCCAGAGGCCTACTCAGATTACATATCCTAACCCATTAGTGCTCTAGGAGCTCGCGGTGACAATCAATGATCCACGATCTGTGGTCCCGTCGCCCCTTCTCATGGACTTACGGCAAGGGCCAGGAATGCCCGGCCGTGCCACATAATCATCACACGGGTACTCTCATGGTCAACCCGATTCCACATCACTCGCGGGTACCCCTCGGGGCCGACCCGACTTTAGCAAGTAACTGTAGGTAAAAGTCATGGTAACTGTGTGTTCATCACATCAAGGGGAATCCAAGGAATCACCCTCATTGGAATCCTACTCGATGTAATCCGTCAGGGGCAACCAGGAGGAATCACCCTTGATGGTCCACACTTGAGGGGTTGCACGACAGAGTCATCATCGGGAAGGGGAGAGTGAGGAATCACCCTCTGCAATCACCACTGATGTGCTATATTACAGAGACTTCATCAGGAGTGCGTTACGAGGTATCACCCTCGGCACTTGATAGTAGCCATGCAGTGTCATACAACTAAGGGGGTGTGCGGTGATGTGCTGGTCTCAGCCCATCGATCATCTTGATCGGGGCACTGGTACTAAAGCGGGGCAACTGGAACAAGGATGGGGGCCGCAAATGGTTCACTACCAACCTATACCAAGCAGTTTAGGATGACAGGTAAAGTAACAACAGCAGGTTACAAAAACAAGCTATGCATCAGAATAGGCGCAATCAATTACAGTAGCAAATTCTAATGCAAGCATGGGAGAGAAAGAATAGGCGATATTGGAATGATCAAGGGGGGGTTTGCTTGCCTGGAAGCTCTGCTGAAAGGGGCTAGTCGTCAGGGGCGTAGTCGTACTCCGCAGCAGCGTCGGTCTCGGGGTCTACCGGAGAGAAGAGGGGGGAAGAAACAATGCAACATAGATGCATGGCATGGCAATATGATGTGCTGGGGGTGACCTAATGCAGCACTACACGTTGCAGATGAAGCGGGAAAATATCTAGGATATTTTCCTGGCTTCGGGCATCTGTCGGACAGATGAACCGGAGGGGAAGGTTCCATGTTTGCATGGTTGTGGGCATGTGACAGGTAAACGTAGGGCATATTCGGGTTCGTCTCGTTTTCCTGATCAACTTTCATGTAGAAAACTTTTTGATCCGAGCTACGATTAAATTTCTATGATTTTTCAAAGTTTTAAACATTTTTTGAAATTATTTTAATTACTAAATTCGACAGAAAAAGAAATATAACGTCAGCATTGCATCAGCAGTCAACTGACCAGTCAAACTGACAGGTGGGGCCCATCTGTCATACACGGAACTAATTAACAGGGGTTTAATTTTAACTAATTAACCTAATTAGCTAGTGGGACCCACTGTCAGTGACTGTTTAATTAACTGATTTAGTTAACAGATTAATTAGCCATTTTATTAATTTATAAAAAACATTTAAAACTAGGTGGGGTCCACATGTCAGTGACACTGGGCTGTCCAGTCAGCACAGTTGACTGGGTCAACCCAGCCAACTGGACCCACCGGGCCCACTGTCAGCCTCACAGAGGAGGCCCACATGACGCCAGGTCAGCGGGCGGCACCGGAGTAACGCCGGCGACCATTCCCGTGCCGGAGCTTCGCCAGACTTGGCCAGAATTCCACTACGGTGGTCCGTTCGGTGGGTGGCTAAGCTCGTTCGGCTGCGGACGGAGTCGCGCATCCAACTGCGGTGGTCAGAGGGGCTGAAGTGGCCGGAGCTGGCAGCGGCGATGACGGCAGGCGGTGGCGATGTTCGGGTGGAGCTCGGTCTCATTGCTACGGCGTGCGGGTGAGCAAAAGAAGCGGCCAAGGGTGATCTACGAGCGCGCGCGAGCTCAACGGGCACAAGCGCGTGACCAAAAGGTCACCGGAAGCTCGCCGACGACAAGCTCCCGCGGCGGTGGGTTCTGCCACAATGGGGATCGGTGCTAGGGATCGAAAACGATGGCGAGAGGAGAGGAGGAATGGGGAGAAGCTCACTGGGAGCCTGTAGAGGTGCAAAGCGAGCTCGGGGAGGCGTCGGAGAGGGCGATGCGGCGATGGTGATCACGGCGGCCGTAGAGGAAGGAGAAGGTCGACGCGGGCGAGGCAGGGGCTCCCGGCTCCGTTCAGCGACACGGGGAGAAGTAGCGGACGGCGGCGGATCTCCAGGACAGGTTGTGGCGACGGGAGGGCGACGGTGGCCGCGAGCTCACGGTGGCGCGGCCATGGCGCCATTCGGGTGAGGGCGGAGAGCACGGCAGAGAGAGAGGGGGAGAATTAGGGTTTGCCGGGGAGAGCGCGCGGGGTGCTTATCCCCCTCCAGAAGCCCTGTAGCAGGCCGCTGTTGATCAAGCGCGAGGGGGGACCGGCTGTGGTGATCGCGCGTGCAGCGACAGCAGCGCGCGGATGAACAGAGGAGGGAGAAGACAGGCGAGTTGGGCCGGCCGGTTGCTGTGGACTTGAAGCCCACTAGCACAGTAACCGCTAGCCTTTTCCCTTTTCTTTTTCTGCCTTTCCTTTCCACTGCTGTTTTGCATTTTACCAATGCTCCAAATGAGTTTTGTAAAATATGAGACTTTGGCACATAAATGCAATGCATTTTTCTGTACTGCCTCAAAAAGTTTGGATGCAATATAATTTCATTTAAATTTTGTATTGCATTTAAAAAGGGGCAAAATGGTGTTGTTTGCCCTGTTTTCAAGATGTTAGAGTCATCTAGGAAAATTTGGTGATGTTGTTTTCCTGAACATAATTCACAATGGATTATTCCCAAAATTATGAACATTTTAGTTCCTGGATTTGAACAACCTTTATTTTCACCTCCAATTTGAATTTCAATTTGAATTGGAATTTGAAATGAGATATGATTCCAATGTGATTAAGCATTGTAAATCAAAATGACTTGGCATGATTAACAGATGATCACTGTGCTCATTACCTAGGGGTGTTACAAAGTGGACACTTCCGTGATGATAATTTGAGTATTGTCATGGAACACTTCTGCGACAGCACAGGTATGACTATCTTCATTTTGTCATAAAATCGTCATGGATGTACATGCATGACAGAAAACGTGACCTACTGTGACAAACATGTATCATCACGGAAGTGTTTTTTTTGTAGTGAACTAATCAGATGCCATTGGATCCCAGATCCAACGGCCTCGAAGCTCATATCACCGTAGCATCTAAGTTGCGGGGGCACCTGATATTCTCTCGTTGGTAAGAATATCGCGTGCTACCACACCTTAGATGCTATGGTGATACGAGCTCCTCGGAGCCGTTGGATCTGAGATCCAACCGCTCCTAGGACAGGTTTGAATGGTTTTTGCAAAAAAAAGCCCTCAAAGAGTTTGGTAACCTCTCATAAGTACAAAGACTACTCAGATGCCATGGGATCTCAGATCAAATGGCCTCTAAGCTCGTATCACTGTAACATCCAAGCTGCGGGAGCACCTGATGTTCTCTCACCGGGGAGAATATGAGGTGCTCCCACACCTTAGATACTACAGTGATACGATCTCCTTGGAGATCTAATGGCTCCCGGTAGGAGGTATGGATGTTTTTGCAATATAGGCCTCAAAGAATTTGGGAATTGCACTGAAGTACAAATACTATGTACATGGCATTGGATCTCAGATCCAACGGCCTAGAAGCTCGTATCAACGTAGCGGCTAAGCTGCGGGGAGCACCTTAGATGCTATGGTGAGTACGAGCTCCTCGGAGCCATTGGATGCAAGATCCAGCAGCTCACACGAGGTCTAAATGGATTTTGCAAAAAAGCCCTCGAAGAGTTTGGGAATTGTGGATAAGTACAAAGTCTACTCACATGCCATTGGATCTCACATCCAACGACGTAGAATCTCGTATCACCGTAGCATCTAAGTTGCGGGGAGCATGTGATATTCTCCGCCGCTGTTACTTTTGTTCCTAAACTTGTGAAATACGTGTAACTGGTGTCGTAACTTTGTCTAATCGTGCAAAGTGTTTGTGCAAAAAATCCCTTGTACACAGAAAGATCGGAACAACACACGGGGGTCCCACTTGTCATGTAACAAATTTGGACCTAAAAATAAAAAAATCAGAAGGACGAGATTCGAACCGGCAACCTGGACTACAAAGCGTACGTCCATAGCCAGAAATAGCAATGGTTGTTCGCTTTGTGGCATAACTTGATTTTATACTGTACTAGTATTACGTTGAGTAGAGTAGATGGAGTGGCTCATCAGCACGTGCATGAACGTTGACTCACTTCCTGGTGGGTCCCATGTCTGCGATCTCTCTCTCCTCTCCATCTACAACCTTCAGATGCACGGGCAAACACGAAGAGCGGCGCGAGCTAGCCGTGGTGTTATTATAACTAAAAAAATAGCTTGGAAAATACTCGTGGCTAGTCGAGACGGAGCTAACCACACCTATCCTCCGTGCCACGTTAGCATGATGAAGCTGTGTGGCTAGTGGGGTGTTTTTGACCGACTGGCTGGATCCCGAGTTCGAACCATAGCTATGTCTGATACAGTATATTTTTACACGCACATTTTACTCCGTGCTGAGACATGGCACACCCTACCGCGCGGTTTCTGGGTCCTCCCGGGTGGTGCATGATGTTTACTACACAACTTATTCTTGTAGACTCGTGTTGGGCCTCCAAGCGCAGAGTTTTGTAGGACAGTAGCAATTTTCCCTCAAGTGGATGACCTAAGGTTTCTCAATCTGTGGGAGGCATAGGTTGAAGATGGTATCTCTCAAACAACCCTGCAACCGAATACAAGAAATCTCTTGTGTCCCCAACACACCCAATACAATGGTAAATTGTATAGGTGCACTAGTTCGGTGAAGAGATGGTGATAAAAGTGTAGTATGGATAGTAGATATAGGTTTTTGTAATCTAAAAATATAAAAATAGCAAGGTAGCAAGTAACAAAAGTGAGCACAAACGGTATTGCAATGCTTGAAAACAAGGCCTAGGGTTCATACTTTCACTAGTGCAATCTCTCAACAATGCTAATATAATTGGATCATATAACCATCCCTCAACGTGCAATAAAGAATCACTCCCAAGTTCCTATTAGCGGAGAACATAAGATAGAAATTGTTTGTAGGGTACGAAACCACCTCAAGGTTATTCTTTCCGATCAATCTATTGAGCTATTCCTATAAGTGTCACAAACAGCCCTAGAGTTCGTACTAAAATAACACCATATGATACACATCAACCAACTCTAATGTCACCTAGATACTCCAATGTCACCACAAGTATCCGTGAGTTGATTATACGATATGCATCAAACAACTTCATAATCATAATATTCAATCCACACAAAGAACTCCATGGAGCACCCCAAAGTTTCTATCGGAGAAAAGATAATGAAAACGTGCATCAACCCCTATGCATAGATTACCCCAATGTCACCTCGGGAATCCGTGAGTTGAGTGCCAAAACATATATCAAGTGAATCAATATAATACCCCATTGTCACCACAGGTATTCATATGCAAGACATACATCAAGTGTTCTCAAATCTGAAATATTCAATTCGACAATAACGAAACCTCAAAGGGAAAAGATTCGATTCATCACAACAAGGATAGAGAGGGAAGAAACACCATATGATCCAACTATATTAACAAAGCTCGCGATACATCAAGATCGTGCCAAATCAAGAACATGAGAGAGAGAGATAGAACACATAGCTACTGGTAGAAACCCTCAGCCCCGAGGGTGAACTACTCCCTCCTCGTCATGGAGATCACCGGGATGATGAAGATGGCCTCCGGTGATGGTTTCCCCCCTCCAGCAGGGTGCCGGAAAAGGGCTATAGATGAGATCGTGGAGGTACAGAGGCTTGCGGCGGCGTAAAAACTCATCTAGGTTAAATTTTGGGGGTTTATGAATATATATGATTTTTCAGCATTGGAATCACACGAAGAGGTGCCACAGGGGGCCTACGAGGCACCAGGGTGCGCCTGGGGGGGCAGGCACGCCCAGGTGGCTCGTGGGGCCCCTGTGGCTCTTCTGCTGCTTCCCCGAAGCTTCCTGGGTCCGTTTCCTTCCAGAAAAAATTGTCAAAAAGTTTCACTGCATTTGGACTTCATTTGATATGGATTTTCTAGAAAACCAAAAACAAGCAGAAAACAACAACTGGCACTGGGCACTAGGTCAATATGTTATTCCATGAAAATCATATAAAATCCATATAAAATTGCACCAAAATCATACAAAACTTTAATAAACATGGCATGAATACTTTATAAATTATAGATACGTTGGAGACGTATCAGTGCATGCATATTTTTCTTCCTTGCTGAGACGTGGGACGCCCTACCGCACGGTTTCTTGGTCCTTGTCGGTCATAGCACGAAAGTAAGTAATGAGTCGTCAAATCATAAAACCCCACCTTTCCTGCCGAGTACATCAGTGAAGCACGGTGGCTAGCTAGTTGGCCTAGTGCGACCGATCAGCTAGGCCGCCGCCACATTTGTTTCTTCACGCATTTTTCCCCTCCTTGCCACCACTAGGTAAATTAAAATATCCACCACTACGTTGCTTTAGTCTTTGGGTGCTACAGGCGTGGCAGGAATATTTTTTTTAACCAGAGCAGGCGCGGCAGGAATTAGTCATGATGACTCCGCCAGTAAAACCCACTGCTCCCTAATGTGAAAAGGATTCGACTAGGTTTTGCCATGGTGAAAAACAAAAGATTTACCCCGCTCCTTCACTGGCTCCCTCCGCCAACCCATAGATTGCATTATCTTTCAGCCGTTTCGCCGCCTTTGCTTCCTTGCCATTGCTTCTACTGGGTTCCATGGCAGCGCACCAGATCACAGAGTCTGAGGTGAGGCGCCTGACAGAGGAGCTCCAGGCCAAGGATGCGAAGCTCAGGGCCAAGGATGTGGAGCTCCGTGGGCTCAGGGAGGATAAGAGTGCCATGCTCCTCCGTTATGAGAGGGAGTTCATGGAGCTTCAAAAGCGGCAGGAGTCCACCACAAAGATGCTTGAGGCGTCGGCAGCATTGTTGCAGAAAGTGGCAGATACGCTAGGCGGCCAGGTTGCCTTGATGGCGAGTCGGCTGGAGCGCGAGCGGACCGATCGTGACGAGGTCCAGGATCACACGTGTTGGACCATGTTGCCACGCATGTGTTGCGGCTGCGCGATGCCTACCGTCGTGCCAGCGCGATCATGCCGGTCGTCGGGCTAAACACGTACGACCACCCCATCGACTTCAATGAGCTATGGCTTCCTGACCTAGTCTCCTTCTTCACCTATATCTCCGAGGAGCTAAACCGTCTCTGCGCGGTGGTTGGGACGGTGCTGGACAAGGAGTGGGTGTGGGCGGCCGTCGCCGTTGCCTGGTGAATCCTCTCCGGGCTTCGCTACCGGAATCCATTTGTGCCATTGGACGCCGTCTTCGACGAGTTGGCTCCCGTCGACCGGGAGCGGGCTCTACAGGTGGTGGCACCCTGCATCACCATCGTCGTGTGCCAGGGGAAGCAGAGGGACTTTGGTGTTGTTTAGGTATCCTCTGCATGGTCATGTCACGGTGTAACATGACCGTTGGATCAAACTCAGACGGTCCAGATCAGTCACTGTAGCACAACGCACTATAGAGGCGTGCTTCAAATGGTTCCTGTTTGGTTGTGTCCTATAGCAGCATACCCTCCGTGCACTGTAGCCCGACTGCTGTTGACATTGATCTCACCGTTCATTCTCGATCGGACGGTCAAAAAAGGGGCATGTTACACTACTGTTCATGGCTGACATGCACACAGCATGTCAACTGGATGTCAATCCTCCGGAGACACCCTTTTTTCAGAGCGGTTGCCACCTCCATCCCTTGATTCTACTTCTCCGGTTGCCTTGTCTGCTAAAATTAATAAGTACGTACACCACAAGTCGCATGTATGCCCGCTGAGGTAGCACAGGATGGGAGGCACGTACACGCAGGGGACGCACCCAGGACCGTATTCATGAATACTAGCCGCGATGTAAACCAAAAATATGTTGAAACACTCGCAACAATATCCCTCACCACAGATTTATTTATAATCAGTTACTTTTCTTTGGGTTGGTATAATCAGTTTACTATACATCATTTTATCGTCATATCTTACTACACTAGCAACAATATAAGACTGTCGAATGAACCACTGCACATGCCTAGTAGTAGGAGTGTCGGTTCTAAATCCAGCATATCTCGTAGTAGGGGTCCTAAGCTAGGCGTCATGGAGCGATGGTAACATGGACACAGAGTTTTACCCAGGTTCGGGCCCTCTCGAAGAGGTAATACCCTACGTCCTGCTTTTGATTGTATTGATATGGGGTATAGTACAGAGTACATGTGGCTACCACGAGATTGTTCTAATGAATATGAGATGATCTATTGACTAGCCTGGCCTCGGTTTATATAATGTACCGGAGGCCTAGGGTTTAGGAGAGTCCTCGTCTTGGGCGCCAAGTCTTGTGGAATCTTCCTTGTATTCATCATGGACTGCCCGAAGTGGCCCATGAGTGAACCGTCATGGGGGTCCTCGGCCCGACCCACCTGGTCAGGAGACGACATGGTCAGTACCCCCTAGTCTAGGACACCATCAGTAGCCCCCTGAACCGGTCTTCAAGTTGGGGACGCTCCTCGGTTCTTCCGAACTGTTCTTCGTCTTCGGTCGTCGGTCTTGAAAACTGGTTCAACAAATCTTCCCATCTCCGATCTTGAGGATCGCCGAGGTGTATCCGAAGAGTTCATACGTCGGGCATCCGAGGAGTTTGTACGTTGGGCGTCTGAGGAGCCCCTTTAAATCCTTGGCCTTTATCAATGCCTTGTTACTTAACGCCACACCTCGGGTTCAAAGTTCTTCCCGTGCGGCGGTGTCTTCTTGCAACCGAGCTCGAACGCCGGACTGCATCTGAGGTGTCTTTTGCAGCCGAGCTCCAACGCCTGTCTACATCTGAGGTGTCTTTTAGCAGTTTTGCTCCAACGTCGGTCTGCATCCGAGGTACATTTTAGCAGCCGAGCTCCAACGCCGGTCTGTGTCCGAGCTCCAGCGCCGGCCTACATCCGAGGAGGCATAGAGTACCTCGTCTTTGAAAAAGTTTGAAGGAGTTCAGCCGAGCTTAATGCCGGAAATGCTCTTTATGGAGCCAGCCATTCGAATCCGAGCTTTATGCCGAACTGCTTCCGAGGTGGTGCACCACCTCGGTCTTGGACTGATTTTTTGCGGATATTTTTTCCGATTGGTGCAATTTATTCTCTGCCAAGATATGTAGCCAGTAGCCCTCAAGGTGTGTGCCGGCCTAAAATCCAGGATGCACCTGAAGGAAAACATAAAACCGTTGATCCCAGTAGCCCCTGAGACTCAGGTCGATTCGTGAAATCGGCCTGAGGATCAACTCCTAGCTCGATAGCATACGTAGGAACAGAAACACGGTGTGCATAGTCCTCGAGACTCAGGTTGGGTGCGGCCGACCAACCCGAGGATCGTAATCTCCTCAGAAACTATTTTGCACTTTGAATTTTCTGCATTGAATCATCAATGCAGTAGCCCCCGAGCCACTGGTCGGGTGGCAACACCAGATCAGGGGATCGATGTAACCCATTAATGACTTTTAAGTGAGAAGCGCGAAGCCCAGTAGCCCCCGAGCCTTAAGTTGGGCAAGGATGTCCGAATTAAGGATCGATATCCGGGGTAAATGGACTTTAATCACAATTTATGTGTAATGATTCTACGTATCCAAGTACTTTACATCATGAATGCTCGGATCCGCATTGTACAAAACTTTATTGACCGACCATCGCCTTCAACCTCCTTGGCCAGTAGCTAAGGAGTGTTTGTCCTGCTTTATAAAGCCTTTATAAGGGCAAAGATTTACGGCAAACAAGGCAATCCGGCCATATGGTTTTATAAACAAAGGTACGCGGAGAGATATGTTATATTACTATTTAATGTAAGAAACATCTTCTGGGAAAAAATAGTTCCTTTATAGGTTCCTTTTCCCAGGTTGTTATGTTGACCATGATCATGAGACCTCACCTCCGATCAATGTGGGAGAAAAATATTGAGGATTTAGTTTGGGGAAAGTTTCCGAACTCTGTGGTCTTTAATGAACCAAACTTTTCACTTCCGTCGTTCCCGACTGTCGGTGTAAAAACCATCAGACCTCGGGGTAGGGGGTCCCGAGCTGCGGATCTCGGATCGATGGTAACAGAGACAAAGGGAGACGATGTTTTACCCAGGTTCGGGCCCTCTTGATGGAGGTAAAACCCTACGTCCTGCTTCTATTTATATTAATGGAGGCGTATCGAGTACAGAGTTGATCTACCTCGAGATCGTAATATGTGTCTAACTACTATAGCTAGGTGTTTGATGTTTCGCTAATTGTCCCCTATGGGCTAAACCCTTTGGCTTATATACACTCCAGGGAGGGTATCTAGGGTTATAAGGTCGGTATCTTGGAGTAAGGCGGCTGGAGTAGTCATGAAGCGTACTGCAAGTCTTCGGTAGAGGCAGCCTTGATCACGTCTCCCATGTGCGTCCTCCGGAGTCCATCTCGACTATGTAAGGCCAAAATCCGAGACGCCGAACACATCGGACTTTTGTGATACAATTGCATCTTTTTTAAAGAACATCATCGTTCCAGAGCGAGGCTGATAAAGAAATGCAAAAGGGACCTTAAAAGGGCACAGTTTCTTTATTTCATAATATCAATCATGTACATGCCCTGTGGACGAGAGTAATGGAAAGAATACAATGTAGACGGTAAAGAAGGAGGAGAAAAAACAGGTCGGATAATTACCAATGGATTTTTAAAGGATCCGGACCGAATCCTGCCGCACGTCTGCGTTCCCGAGCTGTTGACCAGATCATCCTGATTGAAGACGAAGAATTTGCGAAGGTCGATGCCCTTCTGGCCCTTTATACACTCTAAGTGTTTGATTGACCGAGCTCCTTGAATGGAGGTGTAGCCGAAGTCATCCTGTGGTTAAAGCCACCTAGACGGCTGCATAGTTTGGCTGCTTCTTTTACAGATGCGTGCCTGTGCTGGGGCTATAGGCCTCACCATTGCGTGGTGAACCCGCGCATGGCGCTTCAGAATTGTTTTGGCTCCTCGGCATCCCAGGGAATCTTGAGCGCGAAATTATGCACCCTAGGGACGTAGTGCCCACAGAGAGGACACTCGAGGAGCCCGCACCCCTATTTCGATTGCGGGGGTAACTGGCTGACGTCGACCCGTGGAGCCTTGATGCGCTTCAAAGAGCGGGCAGCACATTTACTGATGCGGGCTGCCTCCTCGGACGCTTGAACCTCGGCTGCGAAAGCCGCCGTCTGTTCCTCTGTCCGGAGTGAGCGTTCTGTGTTACCATTGACAGTGATAACGCCCTTGGGTCCCGGCATTTTAAGCTTGAGATAGGCATAATGCGGGACTGCATTAAAGCGGGCGAAGGCTGTGCGCCCTAGGAGCGCGTGGTACCCACTCCGAAAGGGTACGATGTCGAAGATTAACTCCTCGCTTCTGAAGTTCTCGGGTGAACCGAAGACTACCTCTAGGGTTATTGTTCCCGTACAACGGGCTTCGACGCCTGGGATGACACCTTTAAAGGTGGTAGAGCTCGGCTGGATGCGAGATGAGTCGATGCCCATCTTCGAAACTGTATCCTCGTAAATGAGGTTAAGGCTGCTTCCCCCATCCATTAGGACGCGTGTCAGATGATAACCATCAACAATGGGGTCCAGGACGAGTGCCGCCGATCCGCCATGCCTGATGCTGGTCGGATGGTCATGCTTATCGAAAGTGATCGGGTAAGCCAACCACGGGTTATACTTCGGGGCGACTGGCTCCAGCGCGTATACGTCCCGTAGTGCACGTTTCCGCTCCCTCTTGGGGATGTGGGTGACGTAGATCATATTGACCTCTGTTACCTCGTTTGGAAACTTCTTCTGCCCTCCATTAGTGGGCTGCCGAGGTTCATCCTCGTCGTCGCTGCGGTGTTGGGTTTTATTTTGCCCCTCTGCCGCTATCTTCCCGGCCTGCTTAAACACCCAGCAATTCCTATTAGTGTGGGTTGCTGGTTTTTCCTGGGTACCGTGAATCCCACATGGGCGGTCCAGGAGTCTGTCAAGCTGGCTAGGTCCATCTTTGTTCCCTTTATAGGGTTTTCTTTTCTGCCCGGATTTAGGTCCGGTGAATCCTGCATTGACCGCGGCGTCTTCAGTGTCGCTTCCGCCATTTTCATACCTGCGCTTATTTTTATTGCGCTTTGGTTTTCCATTGGCGTCGCGAATTTCCGAGGTACCTGCCTCACCGTTGTGGGTACTTCGGGCGAGCCAGCTATCTTCTCCCGCGCAAAAGCGAGTCATTAGTGAAGTCAGGGCTGCCATAGTTCTCGGTTTATCCTGTCCGAGCTGTCGAGCCAACCATTCATCTCGGATATTATTTTTGAAAGCGGCGATGGCCTTGGTTTCGGAGCAGTCTATAATCTGGTTCTTCTTGGTGAGGAACCTGTTCCAGAACTTGCGGGCTGATTCGCCTGGCTGCTGGGTGACACGGCTGAGGTCATCAGCGTCCGGAGGTCAGACATATGTGCCCTGGAAGTTTGCTCGGAAGGCGTATTCTAGGGCCTCCCAGCTGCCAATAGATTGAGGAGGTAGGCTGTTAAGCCAGTGTCTTGCCGGCCCCTTTAGTTTGAGCGGCAGATATTTAATGGCATGGAGATCGTCTCCATTGGCCATGTGTATATGCAGTAGGAAATCTTCGATCCAAACTGATGGGTCCGTGGTACCGTCGTATGACTCTATATTGATGGGTTTAAACCCTTCTGGGAACTGATGTTCCATTACCCTGTCTGTAAAGCAGATCGGGTGAGCCGAACCTCGGGACCGAGGAGGGTCTCGCCGGGTCTCGGGAGAGAGCCGTGAGTAAGCTTGATCTCGGGCGTGGCCGTTCCTGTCCATCCAGGCATCGTAGCCGTTGGGCCCCGCGGGCGCACATCCCCTTGATCCATAGATGGACCGAGGAGGAGCCCTATTTTCTTCAATGCGACGTCGAGCGTCGCGAGGATCTAGGTGGTCCACGGGGTCTTTACCATGACGGCGTGGGGGTGGCCTTTCACCTTGGTCTTCTCGTCTTGGCCTGTCCTGGCCTCTAGGGGGCCGATCGAGGTCGTCAGCGAGTTCTTCGTCGAATTCTGGTAGTAGGCGCCTGCGTGGGTAGGACTTCGGCGCTCTATGGCGTCGATTTTCCATGTCTTGCTCGACAGAGAGCACTTCAACCCACTTGTCATTTAGCGCGTCCGTATTTTCCTATAGCTGCTGCTGCTTGCGTTTTAGGCTCCGGGCCGTCGCAACGAGGCGTCGCCGGAAGCGTTCTTGTTTGAAGGGGTCCTCGGGGATGATGAAGTCCTCGGTACCGAGGCTATCATCCTCCTCGGACTCCGGCATGTAATTGTCGTCGGCCCCTTCGAAGAGGTCATCGGGATCAGAGTCCACAAGAGGTCGATCTGGTGTGCCATCCCTTGCGGGGGAGGCTTGAATGTCCTCCTCGTGGTCATTGGCATCACCATCCTCCGCGTCATTGTTAGTGGTTGTCGCGTCGTTGCCACTGGGTTCTCCATTATTTCCCCGTCGGCGTCGGTGTCGACGTCTTGGAGGGGACTTGGGGGTATACACCATGTAGACATCGTAGGTGGATGTGGCCGTCCACCTGCCCGTGTTAACCGGGGCCGAGGTGTCCTCAAGGGGGCCATCAGTATCTTCCTCCATGTCGGAAGGTTCGCCGTAGTCCAACACGTCGGTTAAATCATCGACCGTGGCGACTAAGTGGCTGGTAGGTGGGGTATAAATTTCCCTATCGTCGGCTTTAAGTCCGATCTGATTATAAACTGAAGTCTTGTCGTCCGAGATGGACATACTCCGGATACGGTCAAGCATCTCGTCGAGCTGAGATAGCTCCTTAGGATCCATGGTTGCGCCGTAGGCAGGGCTGATTTGAAGAAGCCCCGGTGTGTAACCGGACGTGTTTCCGGTTCGAGGGGAATCCGAGCATGGATCCGATTTCTGCGCCGGGATCGATTCAGGCGCTGGCGCAATTTCAGGAGTGGGCGCCGGATCTATCTCCAGGCTGATAATCGGGGAGGGACTGGCCGGAGCGGCGACGTCCGGAGTCTCAAGGGGCGCCGTGACGGAGTTCGGTTCCGGAGTCGAGCCTCCAGAACCGGCCGAGCTTTCGATCCGGCCAGGAGTCCATCCCGATATGACGAGTTCGCCACGGGAATCTGCAGTGTACTCGAGGCCGCCAAAGGTCATGATCCGACCAGGGGCGTAGTTCTCGACCGAGGTCAGATGACCCTCCGAGTCGGCGCAAAATACCATGCTGCCGAAGATGAAAAGCTGTCCTGGGGTGTAGACGTCCCCACAGCCATTGATGCAGCTGATCTGGAGATGAGCCATCAATCCTCCTAGTGATCACGCAGCGGAACTCTCAATGAAAGCACCAGTGTCGGTGTAAAAACCGGCAGACCTCGGGGTAGGGGGTCCCGAGCTGCGGATCTCGGATCGATGGTAACAGAGACAAAGGGAGACGATGTTTTACCCAGGTTCGGGCCCTCTTGATGGAGGTAAAACCCTACGTCCTGCTTCTGTTTATATTAATGGAGGCGTATCGAGTACAGAGTTGATCTACCTCGAGATCGTAATATGTGTCTAACTACTATAGCTAGGTGTTTGATGTTTCGCTAATTGTCCCCTATGGGCTAAACCCTTTGGCTTATATACACTCCAGGGAGGGTATCTAGGGTTACAAGGTCGGTATCTTGGAGTAAGGCGGCTGGAGTAGTCTTGAAGCGTACTGCAAGTCTTCGGTAGAGGCAGCCTTGATCACGTCTCCCATGTGCGTCCTCCGGAGTCCATCTCGACTACGTACGGGGGCATATCGGCCCATCCGAGGAAACGGGCTGGCTAGGTTGGCACCCCCTAATCCAGGACACCGTCACCGACCAATTATATGCTTAAGATGGCTAGCTTTCGGCTTCACCCAGTCTGAGGTACTAGCCCGGATGACCCGGAAGTAACAATCACAGAGGTGCTCCCTTTACCCCTAGCCGAACAATCGGGAACGTAGGATGTAAACACAAGAGCCAGGCAACCCAGCTTGGCCAAAATCTTAAGTCAAATTGATGCATATTTATGGCTTTATAACGATAATTACGGAAGGCAGCGCTCGTATATTGAATACAAACGCTTTTATGCTATATGCTATTTTGACTCCTTTGTGACCGATTATCATTTGAGAGCGGCCCATCATCGGCTTCTACCCCTTTGTAGATGCTACGCAGGGTGTTTCCGCAGTAACAAGACAACCCTTAGCCGACGTCTCGGTGCCCGGAGGCGGTTGTGTTTAGCGGAAACGAGGCAATCAGATATCCAGGCTTTATAACTTTCACTTAGTCATAGGAGCTTAAAGTTGGGAGGCCAGTCACTAGCCCCTGGTTAGTGTTCGGCGTCAGCCGAGGTCAAGCCATTAACACTTCGGCCAATTTTATGAAAGGCCCACGGGGTAACCTCTATCGATCTATAGTTTGACACAGTCATCGGATCGCTGACCAGTTTGCGCTCATTGTGACAGTCAATTTTCGGCTTTCTCCACTGAGGTACTTGACCAGTTAAATCGGAAGTACAATCTCAGTGGTTCTCCCTTTGCACACCTAGCCGAACAAAGTGAAACGTAGGAGGCAAGCACAGGAGCCGGGCAACCCAACTATTCACCGAAGACACAATTCGAAACTGATGCATATAAGGCAATATCCGAGAACGTTTTGCCGAGGACTCCTCGGAGTACCTTGGCTTTTGGTGGGTTCGGCTCTAGTCGCAGCCCCCCGTTGATATTGCCGATGCTTTAAAGGCATCCGACGTTGTACTGCGAGAGTTATGCTGGAGACACACAGTATCCCCCGAGACTCAGGTTGGGTGCGGACGACCAACCTAAGGATCGAATCTCCTCGAGAACTAGTCTAGATGTCATGTGCGTTTCGCCAACGCCGAGGTGTACGTCAGCAGGAAAGATGCCGAGCTGCGGGTCAGAAAAGATCTCCTGAGCTGAATTATTATGCAGGGCACCTCGGTCATGAGGATGTCCCGCCTCCTGAAAGAAAAACATACAAATAGCTTAAAAGTGCCATAAGCTCGAAAAGCCAAAAAACTTTAGTAAATACTTTACGTCCGAACTAAATCAAGTATTTTGGTGCCAATCCGAAAATTGGTCTTAAAATTAGTTTGTGCTTCTGTCGTGCTTTAACATGATACATCCGATCTCCAGACTTCAAGTGGGTCAGCCTTCGGCTTCAACCTCCTATCCCGAAGGCGGAGTGTTTCTCAGGCCAGTTTAGCGAACTAAACTCGAGCGGCTTTAGAGAGAAACCAGGCTACCCGGCTATTGACCACACACTCGCGTCGGAAAAAATGAGTAGTAGAAAAAGACTTTGCAACGACTTAGAAGAAAACACTTATTATAAAATGGCTCATATAAATTTAAGAGCCCCCAATTAACATGGGAAAAAGGGAGTGTTTTTAACAAACATAGTTTTTGTCTAACACAAATATAATGCTTGATCGAACCGAACAAAAATTAAACATTTTAAAAAAAATTGAGCATGAAAGCGACTTAGCTGGTTAATGTGCTCGGTGTTAATGACGTGGGCCGAGCTTGCAGTGGGTTGAGGTCCAGCCCCCAAGCCAGTCCTGGGGTGGCCGAGCGAAGAGCTCGGCTGATGAAGTGGCAGCAAAAAACTGCCGATGTGCCGAGGCGAAGCCCCTGGTGCAGCCGAGGAGACAGAGTAGGTCGGCAGGGTGACGCCGGAGTAGGTCAATGAAGCGATGGCGAAGCCCCCAGTCCGGCAGAGGTGTCTGAGCGAAGAGCTCGGCTTGATGAAGTGGTAGTACAACACTGCCGATATGTTGAGGCGAATCCCCCGGTCCGGCTGAGCTGACGAAGCTGGTCGGCTGGTGACGCCGAAGTTCCCGGAGTAGGTTGATAAAGAGATGTCGAAGCCCCCTGTCTAGCTGAGGTGACGGAGCAGGTCGGTAAGGTGACGTTGCAGCCCTATGCCAGCCGAGGTGTCGAAGCAGGTCGGCGTGGTGGACATCGGCTTGAAGAAGCAACGGCGCGGCGATGCCGACGCAGGTCGGAACTTGTGACGCGGTCAATGCCGGCTTGAGAAGTGACCGTGCGGCGATGCTGGCGCGCCCGACCCGTACAATCCGTAAGGTGACGATGTTATCTTGACGATCATTAGGGAGAGCGGTGCCGAACTCTTGGTCGGCTCGCCGAGGTGATGATCCGAGGTGGTTGTCGTCGGCTCGATGAAGCGACGGCGCAGTCGATGCTGGCACAGGTCGGCAGCCATGGAGCAACGTGGCCAGGCTGGTTTGACACCGGCGCGACGACGAAGATCGCCTTGGAAAAGGCTTAAAATTTGCAGGCACGTGCTTGAAAACAAAATACAATACCCTATAAAAAATTCCCTTCAAAAAGGATGTCCGATAATCTGTTCATGAAAAAGATGAACTCGGGCCGGATTCGTTTTCGCGCAGAAAACAGATCCGAAAATTGATTCAGTCATCGGACGCTTCCCGGAGTTTGAACGGTCGGATAGAGCTGAAATTTTGAGGGGTGGTAGATATGGGAATTCCGCAGCCAATGAACGGTTGGATCTTCCAAAGGACGTCCGAGCTGACTGCTGGACTCCTCGCCCCAAACTCGTCCAGATTCCCGTCTAGATTCGACAGGGCTCCGGTATATCGGAGATCGCCGGAGATTCCTCCATCGGAATGCGACGAAATTTTGCAGGGTTGTTCTAGACTCAATTCCGCATAATTCCACCGAAGCAATCATCAAAGCGACGCTCGAGGAGACGGGGACGGCGAACACGAATCCGCTGTCCAGAAAAAACTGCATGATCGTTCGAGGGCAATGCTGACGTTGAGCCCCTGAGCACTATGGACGATTTTTCCATGATCCCGTATGAGATCGGAGTTGATGATGACGAAGACATCCGTCCGAACTTGATGATCCGAAGAGAAGCCTAGTCATCGGTCCGGCCAAGGTGACCAGTCGGGTCGGCGACGAAGATGCCGACGCTGACGATGTAGCTTGGTTCCGACGCATCGATCGCGGTGGAGCCGATCTGAATTCGCATCGCACCGCGGCGACTAGACTCTCAATAAAAGCACCAATGTCGGTTCTAAATCCGGCATATCTCGTAGTAGGGGTCCTAAGCTAGGCATCATGGAGCGATGGTAACATGGACACAGAGCTTTACCCAGGTTCGGGCCCTCTCGAAGAGGTAATACCCTACGTCCTGCTTTTGATTGTATTGATATGGGGTATAGTACAGAGTACATGTGGCTACTACGAGATTGTTCTAATGAATATGAGATGATCTATTGACTAGCCTGGCCTCGGTTTATATAATGTACCGGAGGCCTAGGGTTTAGGAGAGTCCTCATCTTGGGCGCCAAGTCTTGTGGAATCTTCCTTGTATTCATCATGGACTGCCCGAAGTGGCCCATGAGCGAACCGTCATGGGGGTCCTCGGCCCGACCCACCTGGTCGGGAGACGACGTGGTCAGTACCCTCTAGTCTAGGACACCGTCAAGGAGTACTAGTTCAAGTGGCTATTGTGTTTTGTACTCCTCCGTCGTAAGAGTGGAAATGCTTGCTTCCCTCAAAGAAAAGAGTGGAAATGCTTGCTGTAATCAATTTTTTTTAAGAAATAGTGGAGACGCTCTACCACGCGGATCCTCCTCCACGGTCGTTGGGAACCTTGCTACTCACTTTCGCCGACGTGTGGGACATCCAGCATCGGGGTCCGCTTGCCATGCACCAAATTACTCCGTACTAGAGTGCACAACTGCACGGTAGACTTACCCCGGTCATAGCGCCGTAGTAATGCCCAATGAGCCATCAAATCACCCACCTTTCCAGCAGTAAGTTGGACGGACAAAGCAACCATCATTTCACTCTTCTCCCTCATCTTCCTCTCTTGAAGAACCCCCCCCCCCCCCCACTCGCTTCTCCCTCATCTTCTTCCTCATTTCTTCAAGAAAACCCCAACCCGCTTCTGCCATTGTTCCTCTCTCCCAAAGAAGGAAAGGTGAGCACATCAATGGTGTTGCTATACTTCCGCCCCCGTCATCTTTTGCAACCCCACGATTGATCCTAACTCCCTCTCTGTAATTCTTTTGGGTTTGTGATTATGGTTTTCTTTCCTTTTATTATTTCTATTTGACAGTTTCTTGATGGACCCTGGAGAACCAGCCAAAGTGATGTCTATGGCTATGGCCAAAACCGTGGGGGATCAGATATCAAAGAAGCGCAAGCACCCCGCCGAGACGACCACAGAAGAGCTCAAGGCCATCGCCATGGCCAAGGACACCTCTCCGGAATCCCTCGTTAAGCCGGTCATGGTAATATCTCTTGTTGACGATCTTGATCGCGTTTTTTGATTTAACTTGCAAAGTGCTTGCTAATATGCGAGGTTTGTGTAATGTACACGTAGTACTAGTAGTATAATGTGACATCCTGGATTTTGGCCCTTTCTTTTTCTGAATCTTTTCTTTGGATTTTTGCTTTGGATTTCTTTTTTGTGGCTCTGTGGTCTGGAAACTTGGGGAGATCATCCCTGATTCCTCTCCAAAGTGGCTTGTCATCCTCAAATCCATCTCAAGACCATGTCATTTCCATCTTAGCCCAAACCCAAATTCTTTTTCTTGGGAATATTCCTTTCTCTATTAAAGGAATAACCCTGTTTGCCCTAGGTTGTGAAGCAACCTACATTTCTGCCTTGCCATTAATTCCCACAAAATTCTCATAAATCCTTTGGGTCATATCTTCCACAGATATGTCAAAACCCTTCCTTGCCTAGTTCAAAAATAATTCATTAATATTCATTTCCCTATTCTGTCTTGAATGGCACTTTGTGAAGGAAGTGCTATTTATCCTTGCTTGATTGCTCCCAAACTTTTTGGGCACTCTTTCCTACCCAACTCATGATCCAATACCAAAATTCAACTGCATTTGCCTAGTAAATCTTCCTCAGCTAATTTTCAAAGTTTCTGTTCAAATAGAAGCTTTTTGAAGGAGGTACTAGCTAGGCTTATCCAAATGAGTTGAAATTTTGTCATGTCCTCTATACTCTCAAAAAATCTCTCTCCATAAGATTTGAGCTTCATTCAACAATCCATGTGAGCTCATCATCCAATCTTTGATTCTGGGCATATTTACAGATTGTGAAGCAACTATATTTTATATTACTCCATAATTGCTGAAAATTTACCAGGACCTTCTCCTACCCATATAACCTCACTCCACCAAATTTGAGCTCATTTCATCTAGCCATTAATTCTCAATATTTTTCCCAAGATTCTGTCCAGAGTGAAGCATTGTGAAGAAAGTACCATTTTTACTTATCCAAATGGTATGAAATTTTTACAGTGCCTTCATATACCCAAATAACTCGTCTCCACAAAATGTCAGCTCAATCCAATCATCCATGTGAGTGCATCTTCCATTTTCATTTTCTGTCCAGATTGGCACATTGCAAAGCAAGTGCTAGTTAACTTCATCCATTTAAGCTGAAAATTTGCATAGTGGGTCATCTTAGTGATTGATCACACTCAGCAAAATATCAGCACCTATCACCAAATGAGCCTTCCCCAGACATCATCAAACACCTTGCTGTTGATTTGTCTTGGAGCAAGCTTCAGTCATTTCATGGGTCCCCGATCTTGTATCTTTGCTTGTTGTAGCTATCTGATGAATGACCCATCGCCTAGACACGGTTTGGATGACCAGAGCGCGTGGCATCGTCGCGTTCACGTGGTGACCACGCGGCTGGCATGCCCGTTCATGTGCTCTGGCAGTTGGGGCCCTCGGCCTTCTCCGTTTCCTCGATCTCTCGCCACTTCGCCGTGTCCAGGAGCTTCGCCATGGCCACGCCCTCGCGCTGGACCCCTCTCCCCCTTGTCTCTCTTGCCTGACGCGTCGCATCGACCGCGTCCAGGAGCAGACCGCGTCTGCTCCACCATGGCCGGACGACCGCGTCGCTCCCGAGTGTTCCAGAGCTCTCCCTCGGCTACTTAGCGCGTCCCCGAGCCCCCCTCGCCACCCACAGCGTCTCCACCGAGCTCCAGGAGCCCTCCTCAACCACCACTGCCGCCATGGCCGCCATCGGGCCTCGCTCAAATTTGAGCAACTCGGCCACCCTCCCTCCTTCTCTTCATCACCAGAAGAGTCCCCGCAGTCCGGCGAGCCTCTCCACCTACTTGCCCCGTCACCAGGGTGCCGGTAATCTCATCCCCAAGTTGGGCCGAAGGCCGTTCCGCCGGAGCCCATGCCGTCATCGCTTCGGTCCTCCTCGGCGTCCGCATCCAACCTGGATGGATGCGGCACTCCCTCCCGATCTCGCCGGTATCTTTAGCGCCGCCAGAGGTGGCCTGAGCCGCCGGGGCGAGCGCCGGCCATGCCCGGTCTCCTCTGCCTCCGTCGTGGGCGCCCAAGCCGCAGCCGCTACAGCCCTCCCTAGCACGGGTGCGGCGCATGGGCAGCTGCGCCTCGCCCTGCTGTGCTCACCGGTGGCCGGAGCCCCGCCGGGGACCCCCTGTAGCCCCGGGGATCGCCGGCCGAGCGCCCCTGCCTCACCCGAGCGCGGGCTGGAGGTTGAAGGCGAGCCCCTTGCCAGCCAGGCGGGCCCCACCTCCCCCGCGACCCCACCTGTCATCGGCTAAAGCCAGGTCCAGTTGAATAAGTGAGGCATTTTTTCGAGAAATACACTTTCTTGTTTTGAAAGCGTACTCCGGTGCAGTTCTCGGCCGAAATACGTTTTCTCTGCAGAGAAGGCGAATTTTCAGAAATGCGCTTTCACTTTTCAGCCACCGGCTGAAACCCTTTAATAGCGGACGTTCGTCGGTTAGCTGCTGTAGGATCGAAAGTATGTCTAGAGGGGGGGTGATTAGACTACTTGACCAAATAAAACTTAACCTTTTCCCAGATTTTAGTTGTAGACAGATTTTAGCAATAGTACATGTCAAGCATCACCCTACACATGCAATTCTAAGAGTATAGCAGCGGAATGTAAACAATTGCATATGTATGTAGAGAGGGGATAGGAGATTTCAAACGCAATGAAGACACGGTGGTTTTTGGCATGGTTTCGATAGGTGGTGCTATCGTACGTCCACGTTGATGGAGGCTTCAACCCACGAAGGGTAACGGCTGCGCGAGTCCACGGAGGGCTCCACCCACGAAGGGTCCACGAAGAAGCAACCATGCCTATTCCACCATGGCTTACGTCCACAAAGGACTAGCCTCACTCGGGGTAGATCTTCACGAAGTAGGCGATCTCCTTGCCCTTACAAACTTCTTGGTTCAACTCCACATCTGGTTGGAGGCTCCCAAGCGACACCTAACCAATCTAGGAGACACCACTCTCCAAAAGGTAATAGACGGTGTGTTGTTGATGAACTCCTTGCTCTTGTGCTTCAAATGATAGTCTTCCCAGCACTCAATCACTCCTCACAGATTTGGCTATGGTGGAAGAAGGATTTGAGTGGAAAGCAACTTGGGAAAGGCTAGAGATCAAGGTACAAATGGTAGGAATGGAATATCTTGATCTCAACACATGAGTAGGTGGTTCTCTCTCAGAAAATGTATGGTGGAAGTGTAGGCACGTTCTGATGGCTCTCCTATCTGAGAAGGATGGGGTGGAGGGGTATATATAGCCTCCACACAAAATCCAACCGTTACACACTTTTGACCCAACTCGGTGGCACCGAAACGATCATCTCGGTAGCACCGAACTGTGTAAAAGATATGAACTTTAGGAATCTCGGTGGGACCGATACGAACAACTCGGATGGACCGAAGTGCAATGGCTAGGGCAATCCTCATCTCGGTGGCACCGATTGCATCAACTCGGTAGGACCAAAGTGAAGCAATAAGGCAACAGAGAGTTGGCAAACCATCTCGGTGAGACCGATATGCATAACTCGGTGAGACCGAAGTGAATGCAACCGATTACAGAGAGTTGGCAAGGCCATCTCGGTGGGACCGAGATCCATTTCGGTGGATCCGATTTGTTAGGGTTTGGCAGTGGCTAAGTCTTGGATGAACTCGGTGGGGCCGGATTGGAAATTTCGGTGGGGCCGAGTTGGACTTTAGGATTAGGACATATTTGGGTAGAGTGAGTGGTTGAGGGTTTAGGAATACTGTCACTAAGCACTTGAGCAAAAAGACCATTAAGCAACACCTCATCCCCTTTTAGTAGTATTGGCTTTCCTATGGACTCAATGTGATCTTGGATCACTAAACCAAAAATGTAGAGTCTTGATCTTTGCCAATTCTTGTCCTTAGCATTTTGAGGGGTCCACATCTCTAGTCCATGCCATGCCAATCATTGAACATCCTGAAATATTAACCTTGAATGGATATTAGTTCAATGAGATATATGTTGTTATGAATTACCAAAACCACCAAGGGAGCGAATGTGCTTTCAATCTCCCCCTTTTTGGTAATTGATGACAACATATAGATCAAAGCTTCGACAGATGATTAAGTAAATGAAATACATCGTCGCTTTGAGAAGTATGTGATAAGCAAGAGCTCCCCCTAAATTTGTGCATTATTAAGAATTTGCGTTTGAATGCAAATGCACAATCGATTAGGCTCATGGGTTACTCTTCCATGTCACATACATCTTGGTGGAGCGCGCAAAATATATGATTGGAAAGGTAAGCACGCATCACCAACATAAGTAATTGATCATACAAGATAATGGTAGAGATAAACATGGAATATCACAATATGCATAATATGATCAATCACCATCATATCTCACAAGTATAAATGACAGAATGTAGCAACACACACATAACAAAGTATCAATGAACAAGCAAACAAGTAGCAAAGGGAACTCTCGAAGCAAAACAAAAGCAAGAAACTCTCTCTCTCGAAGCCTATGATCTATACAAATCCTCCCCCTTTGGCAACAAGTACCAAAAACTTCGAATCGTATAGCACTAGTCGGCTCTCTAGGCACGGTCCTCCGAAGGCGATCTCCTGCTGGCGGCTCCGGTGTGCGTAGACGGCGTTGAGATGAGAGCGTCCGCGAATGCTTCTGCTGACGACTGCTGGACTGGTGGAGTGGAGACCTGCTGTGGCACTGTGGCTGTGGCGGCTGGTGCAGATACTTTGGTCCGTGGATCCACAACTGGTATCGCAACTGACCTGGCAGCCCTAGGCACTGACTGAAACTGTTCTGTAGTCGGTCTCTCATCTTCACTGTCATCTGATCTGGCAAGCTTGACAGCATCGACATCTCCTTGCAGCTGTTCAACTGAAGTCTGAATCTCAGTCACTTTGACATCCAAGTCATGAAACTTTGTCTCAATAATCCGCTCAAAACTAGCCTGGGTCTGGATGAGGTTGGCCAGACTTCGCTCAATCGTCAGAGTGGCTTCAAGCAGATATTGCATTTGGTCTTTTGGTGTCTTGAGATTCGCAATAGGAGCATTGGGAGCTGCTGCTTCCTGAGCTTCTTTAGCTTCCTGTGCTTTGCGGATTTCCTCTTGTGCTTGAGCAGAAGTGGGATGCGAAGGATCCATCACTATGACATTGTCCTCAAGTTCTGGACGGAGTGGCAAATGCTCTCGATCAAGAAGATATGTGCTGGTTCCAACCTTGGAATTGATCAACAACTGAATATGTGGAGCATAACCACACGATCTCTTCTGATCCGCTGCTGTCCTCTTGATAGTCTCAACTATCAGGCTCATCACCTTGAATTTTTGAGGTGTATCGAATAAATGCGGCAAGTTGATGGAGTGGCCACGGATCATCTTATCATCTCCTGACTTGGGTAGCAGAGTGTACCGCAGTATAGTGTTCGTTGTGGCCGGACCTGATAGAAAATGCTTCACTGATCCAAGCTTGTGTGATTCAAGATCCTCCTGGGGAATAGCAGTGTACATGTTCTTCATAGAATTGTGATCAAACTTGAGCTTGGCATAAACATCATAATCATCATCTTCTTCCTTGGGTGCACCAAGAAGATTTGCCCATTCAGAAATAGTTGATTGATATTTATTGCCTTCAGTCATCCACACTATGCGACCATCTGGATAGAAATGTGTTGTGGAGTAAAATTGCATAACCATCTCATCGTTCCACTTAGTCAACTTCTTTCCAACAAACTCATCAACACCTGCAATTCTGAAGCTTTCATGCACATGGGGAAATAATCCTCGTTCTCATCAATGTATTCCCAGTCCACCCACCTCATGTCACTGACTATGGGCTTCTTATCAAGCAACACTGTCTCATAGAAATCCTGTTGCTCATGGGTGTGAAAGCGGTAATCACAAGCAGTCCTCCTCCTTACAGCATAGGGATCTGTCAATCTCCATTGACGCAGTCCTTTGTCCTTTCTCAACATCATGTTCTCAGCTACTGGGTGTGCGTTGTCATGTTCTAGAATCTTGGGCTTCGATTTTCTGAGCACTAGAGGCTCTTCATCAACAGTTGATTCAGGCACTGGGGCCTTGTTCTTCTCTGCAGTAGATATGTTTCTGGTTGATCTCTTGGGTGCTGGTGCCTTTGGCTTAGACTTGGGAGGTGCAGCAGTCTTGATAGCATCAGACATGAGCTTCTGTGCTTTAGCAGGGGGTGCAGCAATAGGCTCATCCTCCTCTTCTTCTTCTTCTTCAACCATCATAGAAGGTCTGCCAATCACTCGGGCAAAAGATTTCCTTACTCTTTTCTTTTTGGCACCTGCAGCTGCCACACTAGGCTCTTGCATAGTTTTCTGAGGCACTTTCCTCACAGCTGTTCTTTCCTTGACAGTAGTAGGCTTTGTGCTATACTCCTTAGCCAGCACTACTCTCTTCTTCTTTTGTGCAGTTTCACTTGCAACAAAGTCCTCATCCTCACTATCTGAGGTTTTCTTCTTCCGTGTTCTTGTTGCTGCTTTTGGTAGATCTGGAGAACTTCTCTCTCCCTCATAGTAACTTTCATTATGGCTTGATCCTTCACTTTGCTCTTCATGCTGTTCTCACCTGTTCTGACTGTCACTGACATCAGACATCTTGCTGAACTGACCCTGTGAATAGATGGGTATAGGTAGAGTAGATGAGTCATCACAAAAAGCAGATTGTTTTTCCAAAAAAAATGAGTTCAAACTTTAGTTCTAGGTTTTCACAGAATGCAGTTCGGATGGACCGAGTTGGTAATCTCGGTGACGCCGAAGCACACTACAGAGACATGGCACGCCATTTCGGTCTGACCGAGATGGATTTCGGTGGCTCCGAGATGCTAGGGTTTCACTGAGACGTTACTTTCGGTCGTACCGATTCGCACAACTCGGTGGCACCGAGATGTACTTGTGCTATGGCCAGGGCCAAATCGGTGGGACCAAAAATTCCTATTCGGTCGGTCCGAGATGCATTCGGCGGAAACCTAACCGTAAAATTTTTGCTCGAATCTCGTTCAAACGAACTAATCTGGTGGAAAGTGAATTGCATTCGTGGCAAGATTAGAGGCAGTCCAATCGTGCATTGAATCGGAAAGGGAAGCACGAAAGGGATCGAAACTCACCCTAACTTGGTGGAGTTCCTCTACGGTGGCAACGGCGGTGGAGATTACCGTTGACAGCGACGGAGTCCTGTGGCGAGGGTGCACAGGCGACGACGGCGACGATCCGAAGACCAAAGGGGCGGCAGCAATGGGGCGCGGGCGCGTGACATTTGAAGAAATTTTCAACCGCACGAGCCGCTGGATATATATACCCATTAGCTGTCGGTGGCACCGAGTGTAACAAATCGGTAGCACCGAGACATGCAACTGCTTGCAGTTACAGCAACTCGGTCCGACCGAGTTGGTCTAATCGGTAGCACCGAGATGAAAACCTAGATCAGTCTAAGTGCTTTCGGTTCGACCGAGTTTGAGTGGGTTGGTCTGACCGAAATCAATTAGAAGGTTTTGGAGGTTCAGCCCTTTCAGATCGGTGGCTCCGAGTGCTCCTCACCCGGAGGGTCCGAAAATGACTTGTTCAATTTTTGTGATCCAGCAAGAATAGAATTTGAGACAAGAAAGCATAGATAGCTAGAGAAGGTTCTTAGGCATTCTTGTACATCCACTTGGCCAGAAAAACCAAGACAATCAAAACAACAAATGGATGTCCTCGAATGATGAAATCATGCAAACCAACATGCTCACACAATAAGATTGCAAATGAAATATGTGTCAAACATGCACAACCAATTCTAGCATCTATCAAGCAATGGCGATGACTAGGTCATCTATATATGAGTATATTGACTTAGGAGCCAAATGAGAACATTTGATCATAGGTCATACTCATCATTTAAGCACAAGTGGGGTTACCACTTTTACATAAAGCATTATTGTGTTCACACCATTAGAGTTGCTTTAGCTCAATTGTTTAGAGCAAAGCTCCCCCTAGATGTGATATCCCCCCTAAGAGGGTTGAACTAACCTTGGGTTTTGTCGATGATGACTTCATGTAGATGTTGAAGATGTGGATGCTCAATGTTGATGTAGACCATCAAGAGTTGGGAGCAATCCTTTGGAGTTTTGTGCTTTCAATACCTACATGGGTTAGTCCCACACAAGGAACATACAAGGATATCCATAGACATAGAGTGAAATACACATATGATGGTGTCCATGAATGCATTGATTACCTTGTCCCTTGCCTTACCAACAAGAGGGTTTGTGACTCCATGAACTAGTGCAAAATGTGAAAGTTGGTTGCACAAGTCCTTGCCATGAAGAATATGAGTGAAGTTTGTTGGCGGAGTCACCCTCAAGAACTCTCTAGTTCTTCTTCTTTTGGACCCACATCAACTTGATTGGAATCCTTGGAGTTGTAGTAGCACTTGATGAAGTTGAACTTGATGAAGTCTTGGGAACCCACTTAACCATGGCTTGAGGAGCTTCTTCATATGAATCAATCTCTTCTTGAAGCTTGTCCTTGCCTTTTAGCTTGTGGTCTTGTGGTGGAAGGTCTTCTTGAGCGTGTGTTCCCTTGAAGGAAGTAGGATCATACTTCTCTTGTTGAGGAACAAACTTTGTCTTGGGGTATTGACCTTCTTCCCACTCAACTCCATCGGCATTGAACTTTCGTTCAAAACCAACAACTTGGTTCTTCCGATGCCTTCCTTGCTTGCATACAATTTCCTCAAATTGTTTACTCCCGGCAAGGCTCTTGTAGACACCTTTTTCTATAATTCCTTTCAATAGCATATTTTCTTGCTCAAGTGTAACTTGGCTAAGAGAATCGTTAGTGGAATCAATAGAACTACTAGAAGCAACAATATTGGATTTAGCATTGTTATTGTTACTACTAGAGGTAGAACCATTTTTACCCTTGTTGCTAGTTTGCTTAGATTTAACTTGTGGCATAAAGGTAGACAAGAGTAAACGCTTGGCAAGATATGAAGAACTCTTCTTTCGAAGATCGTCATTGATAGCTTTAAGAAACTCATGCTCTTGCTCTAAATTTAGCTTCTCGAAGTGTAGCTTCTCATGAGTTCTTAGAAGTTCTCTATGATCCTCTTGAGTTGTTTCATGAGCTAACTTAAGAGCATTTAGTTCTTTAGTTAGACGCTCAATCTCCTTCATAGCATTGCCACTCGTTTCCTCTTGACTATCATGATTACTAGCATTTTCATTATAGCTCACATAACTAGCCCTATCAATAAGTAAATCATCATCACCAAGCAAATCATCTTCATCACTATTAAAATCAAGATACTCGGGGTGTGATACCTTAGGGCCTTTTGCCATGAAGCATCTTCCAATTCCTTCATTTGGTGAGTCAAATAGATCGTAGGAGTTGGATGACACAAGTGCAAGTCCTGCAACACCTTCATCTTGACTATAGTCGGAGTTGGAGTGATAACTTCTCTTGGAGTGGTTGTCGGAGTCGGAGCCGGAAACACATTCACCAACATGAGCTTGATGTCTTCTTCTTGTGTAGATCCTTGATGACTTGTCCTTCCTCTCCGAATCCTTGCTTCTTCGAGAGTGTCTTCGTTCATAATAATCATCTCTACTCCTTCTCTCTTTACGAGGTGATTCATCTCTTCTATGTCTTCCTCTTGGTGATTCTTCTCTTTTCTTGTAGGGAGCCGTACACTCATTTGAGTAGTGTCCGGGCTTCCCACAATTGTAGCAATTACGGTCACGACTTGATGATCTTCTCTCATAATGTCTTGAGCTAGAGCTTCTTTCCTTTCCTTTGTTCTTGTAGAACTTGTTGAACCTTTTCACCATTAGGCTTATCTCTTCATTGGATACTAGCTGGTCACTTGAAGTTGTTGGAGCATCGGTTGAGGCTTTGTAAGCACCACTTGACTTGTTGTGCAGCTCCTCTTTGTCCTTGAGTGACATTTCATGAGCGACAATCCTTCCAATGACTTCCGTGGGCTTGAGATCTTTGTAATTTGGCATCATTTGGATCAATGTGCAGACGGTATCAAATTTTCCATACAAAGCTCTAAGTATCTTCTTGACGATGAATTTGTCGGTCATCTCTTCACTTCCTAAGCCGGCAATCTCATTTGTGATGAGAGCAAGCCTAGAGTACATCTCTGCGACTCCTTCACCATCCTTCATCTTGAACTTGTCAAGTTGACTTTGAAGCACATCCAACTTAGATTCCTTGACGGACTCGGTACCCTCATGCATATCAACCAAAGTATCCCAAATTTCCTTTGCATTCTCGAGGCGGCTGATTTTGTTGAATTCTTCGGGACATAGACCGTTGAATAGAATGTCACAAGCTTGAGCATTGTATTGCAACATCTTCAATTCTTCCGCGGTTGCCTCACGATCCGGTTCCTTGCCATCCTCAAAGAAGTCACCTTGCAAGCCAACACGAACAACAGCCCAAACGGCAGGGTTATGACCAAGAATATGTATTTTCATCTTATGTTTCCAACTAGCAAAGTTTGTACCATCAAAATATGGACCTCTACGGTGATAGTTACCCTCACTAGACGCCATACTCTCCTAGGTTTTGAAACCAAGGCTATGATCACCAAAGCTATGGAAATCAAGGCTTAAGGAGACAAAAGCTCTGATACCACTTGTAGGATCGAAAGTATGTCTAGAGGGGGGGTGATTAGACTACTTGACCAAATAAAACTTAACCTTTTCCCAGATTTTAGTTGTAGACAGATTTTAGCAATAGTACATGTCAAGCATCACCCTACACATGCAATTCTAAGAGTATAGCAGCGGAATGTAAACAATTGCATATGTATGTAGAGAGGGGATAGGAGATTTCAAACGCAATGAAGACACGGCGGTTTTTGGCGTGGTTCCGATAGGTGGTGCTATCGTACGTCCACGTTGATGGAGGCTTCAACCCACGAAGGGTAACGGCTGCGCGAGTCCACGGAGGGCTCCACCCACGAAGGGTCCACGAAGATGCAACCTTGCCTATTCCACCATGGCTTACGTCCACGAAGGACTAGCCTCACTCGGGGTAGATCTTCACGAAGTAGGCGATCTCCTTGCCCTTACAAACTTCTTGGTTCAACTCCACATCTGGTTGGAGGCTCCCAAGCGACACCTAACCAATCTAGGAGACACCACTCTCCAAAAGGTAATAGACGGTGTGTTGTTGATGAACTCCTTGCTCTTGTGCTTCAAATGATAGTCTTCCCAGCACTCAATCACTCCTCACAGATTTGGCTATGGTGGAAGAAGGATTTGAGTGGAAAGCAACTTGGGAAAGGCTAGAGATCAAGGTACAAATGGTAGGAATGGAATATCTTGATCTCAACACATGAGTAGGTGGTTCTCTCTCAGAAAATGTATGGTGGAAGTGTAGGCACGTTCTGATGGCTCTCCTATCTGAGAAGGATGGGGTGGAGGGGTATATATAGCCTCCACACAAAATCCAACCGTTACACACTTTTGACCCAACTCGGTGGCACCGAAACGATCATCTCGGTAGCACCGAACTGTGTAAAAGATATGAACTTTAGGAATCTCGGTGGGACCGATACGAACAACTCGGATGGACCGAAGTGCAATGGCTAGGGCAATCCTCATCTCGGTGGCACCGATTGCATCAACTCGGTAGGACCGAAGTGAAGCAATAAGGTAACAGAGAGTTGGCAAACCATCTCGGTGAGACCGATATGCATAACTCGGTGAGACCGAAGTGAATGCAACCGATTACAGAGAGTTGGCAAGGCCATCTCGGTGGGACCGAGATCCATTTTGGTGGATCCGATTTGTTAGGGTTTGGCAGTGGCTAAGTCTTGGATGAACTCGGTGGGGCCGGATTGGAAATTTCGGTGGGGCCGAGTTGGACTTTAGGATTAGGACATATTTGGGTAGAGTGAGTGGTTGAGGGTTTAGGAATACTGTCACTAAGCACTTGAGCAAAAAGACTATTAAGCAACACCTCATCCCCTTTTAATAGTATTGGCTTTCCTATGGACTCAATGTGATCTTGGATCACTAAACCAAAAATGTAGAGTCTTGATCTTTGCCAATTCCTGTCCTTAGCATTTTGAGGGGTCCACATCTCTAGTCCATGCCATGTCAATCATTGAACATCCTGAAATCTTAACCTTGAATGGATATTAGTTCAATGAGATATATGTTGTTATAAATTACCAAAACCACCAAGGGAGCAAATGTGCTTTCAGCTGCAGAAATGAACACTTTTTATTTGATTTTCTGCCTAACGAACGAACAGCCGTATCTTTTCAACCGTGACTCCGAATTAGGTGATGCAAAAGCCCACGTTCTCTATTCGTCGAGCCTGTTCCATTGGTATCATTTTCACTATGTTGTCACATTCTGAAAATGACATTTTGCCCTTGCCCCTTAATCAGCTCCGCTGGGAGAGAAACTTTTTCGGCGATTCTTTCCGCAAGCCTCCCGCACTACTTCCCGATGAATCCTTCATCCCCAGGCAAGCCACAACAGCCACTTGCATGATGGCCTTGCAGTAGCCATGGTTTCCCACTTGAATATTTAATTTATTTGTGCATGTTAATATTTTGTGAAAGCTTTATTACGCTTGTGAATCCATGACCATGCTTATGCCATGTTCTTGTGCATCTTTGATTGTTTGCTCTTATTATTATTATTACTATGTTCCATTCTTGTAATCATTTCATATGCTAGTGATAAGGATATGCTCATATGAATTGTTATGTTTCGTTATGAAAATACTAGTGATATACATGATCATCATTATGCCATGCTATTTTGCATTCAGTAAACTACATGAGTTATTGTTGTTACTGTATGATGCATTTGCTAAATGGTTATGTTACTTACCCATGCTTATGTTGATATCATACTCATATGCATTGTTATCATGTTATTTTGTTATGACTCAGCTCATCACCATTCAAGTTAAACCAAACATTAATCAAACTTGAACAAATCTGTTGGCTGAGTCATAGTGCCATTGAATCGAGCTGACCAGTGCAGCCACACTTGCCTTATGGGTGGCCCTGATTCGGTCTATTGTCATGACTCTCGCCGGTGCCTCCAACTAGGGAAGGTTATGTGCGTGCGCTACCCTGATCAGGTAGGCGGCCATAAGCCTTGTGTGCCCGGGTTTGGTATTGAGCTCATGTCCCCGTTTGGGACCGTTTTTGTTTTGCCACGACGGTGGCCGGACATGTAGGTGGCGTATGTCACACGGTGACATCAGGGCCACCCATGACTTAGCCCAAAGGGGAGTTTGTCGGAGTGGCCGGGAGAGTGTCATGCAATAGATCGGTTTTGTCGAAATATCGTTGGTCCACCCGAATGGGAGCACGAGGCCATGAATTCCGTGGTGTGGGTACAGTGTACTAACCTCTGCAGAGTGTATAATCTATCGATAGCCGCGCCCTAGGTTATGGGCCCAGTTCGTAGTAGGTCACACTATGGGTCAATAATAATAATCTGTATTTTGAACAACCCCGGTTCGATGAGGAAAGAGTTGGTTGATCTTTATGTGGTCATGCGATGATCACGATGGTATCGTGGATACCGATGTTGGTTGATTATAAGGTGATCGTGTGATGATCACGATGGTAAGTAAGATTGGTATCTATGGTGGTTACGAGGTAACCTCCGAGAAGAGTAAGTAGGTCCAAGGGACCTTAAACATCGACCTCCTTGCATACTAGTTCTAGTATCATCATGTTCATATCTTGAGTACATGCTCATCTAATAATGTTCTAGCTGTATCATGTTCAACATGTACATGCCATGTTCATGCTCATGTTGTTCTAGTTGTATCATGCTCATTAATTAACTTGTAAATGCCATGTTATTGTTTGTCTTGATTGCTTTGGTTGCTGTGAGCTTGCGAGTACATTCAAAGTACCCACCTGGCATGTCATGCCAGATTGCAGGTCATGCCGTGATTGCTTGCTTGTTGAGGATCCTGAGTTTGCGAGCTACGATTGCATCCCAGCCAGAGTCCCTGCGGAGTGGAGTTCACCGCCGTCGTCGTTGTTCCGCTGCTAGATGTTATTCTGCTTCCTTGAGTTGTCCCGCTGCTAGCATAGAGCTACCTTGGCAGGCGTAGTGTCGCCGTGCCTATGTAATCCTTGTAATTCCCGAACCCTTGTATCCATAACATTTGTAATAGAGAGCTGATTTGTTCTATGCCAAGCAGTGCCGTATTCTAGAAGACTTGATCTCTGGGCTGGAATATGGGGTGTTCCGGTTCCTCTGAGCCGGGGTGCCACAGGCTTTGGTATCAAAGCAGGTCTAGCTGTAGGACGCCCTAGTTCGCGTGAGCGTTAGAAACCAGTAGTCTAGAGTCTAGTAGGTTTGCTGCATTTGTTTGCTACATAGCATGCATATAGACTTATTATCTTGTCACTGACGGTTGATCTTTTGAGTGTAGGTAGCATCGGTTTCGACCCCTACCCGCACCCTCCAGTTTTGCATCCCTGCTTCTTGGTGTTTGGCGTCATCTCTGTCCCAGTGGAGTGATGCCAAGGTACCTAGTGTTTTGGACACCATTTGCAGGAGTTATGCTCAGGTATCGTGTCAATATCTTTCCGCCAGCCACACCTATCGTTTCGGTGATAGACATGTTTCTATCCCGAATTGTGCCTTCCGACTCACCGCTTTGACAACCCTTTCTGATCTTTGTTATCAGAAAAGGGCAATGCCAGCAAGCCTTGTTTTTCACCGCTATCCTACCCTGTCACCCATTCTCTGGACATGTACGGTTCCCTTCCATCCGCTTGATGATGATGTGGTCGTGACCTCCGTGTTCCGCTACATGATCACCAAGTCCGTCCTCACCTCCGCGTCCATCCAGATGCAACAGGTGTTAAGCCAGCGTTTGGTGTAGCTTTGTTTACACCAACTCCTTTCACACATGGATTCACTTTCGTGCACACCGCCACAGCATATTAGATCGTAGAACCAGAGTTCTCACGAGATTTGTGTGCTTAAGTAGGCATGCATATTGATGTGAATAGCTGTAAAATGTGATGTTGCTTGTGTGTAATGTTGATGCTTTGTGTGCTTTTATTTGAGTCGTTTCTTTTGCTTCTTTCTTTGGGCCTTCGGTGTCACCTTACTTCCCCTTATGAAAGTTTCTCATCACCCGACACCAGACACGAAGAATCAATAAGGACATCAAATATTTGGAAGCTCGGCTAAACATTATGGAATTCTCAGCCGACTGCATTGTATTGGGAATATCTGGTCTGACTGCAAATGGCATCCTGGAGTGATTATCAAAATCAAGTTCACATCAGTGGTGCAATCTTCACATTAGTAATGATTAAACCAGCAGGAAGATAAGTTGTGTGCAAGACCAACCGTACATTTTTAGTCAAAGGTATGATTCTTATGCAACGATTGGTTCCGCTTGAGTAAAATTTGAAGCATGTTATATCTGGAAGCAAGCCTGAATATGCTATGAATTCAGTACTCAGCAAGAAGGATAGTCGAACAACCTTTTTCATACAAGTGACTGGCAGCAGAAATATTAAAGGGTATATATATGGCATTGAGTCAACATATCACAGAGAAGAGCTTCTGGTAAAAGGAACTCTAGTCTTCCTCCGCAAGCTACCAGAGAAGCTTATGACGCGAGATTCCCCAGTCTTCCTCGGTACGATATGAGGATGACTTCCAGGATCAGATATTATATCTTCTTCCGTAAGCTACAGCAAAAGCTTCCGGCATAAGGTACTGAATCTTCTCCAGTAAGCAACCAGGAGGAGAAGCTTCTGAAGTACGGTACCCAGTCTTCTTCAGCAAGCTGCCCGACGAAAGCTTCGAGCACAAGCTATTCAGCCTTCCTCAGCATGATACTCTTGATGGCTTCCAAAACAAGCTGTCCAATCTTCCTCAGTACGGCACTGGTGCAAGATATTACATAGTGAGTTGGCAGTATATGGCTGTGCATCCCAAGAATCAGATCTGCAACAGTTTTGTCAGAAGCAAGAATCAGACAGGACACAAGTCTACCTCAGAAATCAGATGTTTAGTTACACATACTTCCATATACATTGTGAGCATGTTGCCAAGATCATGCAAGTCACTCGTACAAGGATACCAGGATCTACCGAAGGAAGGTGAAAATCCAACCACCACATGAGTGATGCCAGAAGAAGAAAGCCACATATACACTTCAGTGTGATGCAATGATCGACAAGCTATGGAGTGACACAACATTGGGATAACGCCCTCAGCATTGATTATCAAGGCCAGCTTCCTCACACCCGACAAAGTGATATCATTAATGTGGCACCCCGCCTGAATACCACTGTAGTCAGACGGTCACCGCACATACCAGCCCAGGAAATCACTCTGGCATGCGCTTTTACAACAAGTATCATGAACACAGACATTTCTATTAATGGATATATAAGTATTACATGATGTATTACAAGGGGAAAGGCAGCGGAAAAGCTCTATCTAAGGCAGCATGGTCTTGGTGCGGCTCCAATCCACAGGGATCTGACTGGGTTACTCTTCTAGCCCGCGAACACTCCGGCTCCTCGCTAGCGAACGTCGGATCCTTAGGTGAACCTGGCCACATTGAAGGCCGTTGAGTACTTTTGAATGTACTTGCAAGCAAACCATACCAACATATACACCAAGCAAAGCAAACCATGGCATTCAAGCATGCATTTGTTATCTTAACAGTATTAACTATCATGTTATGATAGGATTATATAGCAAGATTAAACATCTAGCAGCATTAATCATCATGTCATAGCAGGATTATCTAGCATGATAATTACTGAAGTAAATGCAGTAAAGTAAAGTATATCAGGTAAATGATCCGAACTCCGAATATGCTCACGATCCAAATCTGATCCAAGCTTTGCGGTCACCCGACCACTCATCTCATAGCCATCTCATGGCTAGCATTCAAACCTTTGACATCATCTGATGTCCATGCATCTGCACTGCAAGTCTGACAACCCTTACCATTCTCTGGTTCAGTCTTAACAATACGTTATATAGTTTGTTCCTCCCGACTCGACACAGACCAAATAGTGGCCTAGTACGAACTGTCCATGACCGAGGACGTGGCTATTCGAATAGATTTACACTCTGCAGAGGTTGCGCACTTTACCCACACCATGGAGCTCCTGGCCTCGTACTTTAGTACATGTTCCCATTCAGGTGGACCGGTGCTGCTCCAACAAAACTCGTCTATTGCCCGGCACTCTTACGGCCCCACCGACAATCATCCCCTCCCAGGGTCATGTCCTGGGTGGCCCCTGTGTCACCCCGTGACACCTGCCACCGTCATGGCCAAACAAAATTGTCCCAAACGGGGAACTGAGCTCAATAACCAAACTGGGCTCACAAGATTATCGCCGCCTACCGGGCCAGGGTAGCGCGCACGCATAACCTTCCCTATTTGGTGGTACCGACAAGAGGCAAGACAATAGATCAAGCTAGGGCCGTCCCATACCGGCAAATGTAGCTGCACTGATGAGCTCGGTTAGGTGGCACTATGACTCGATCCAGCCGACGGAGGAGGTTGTCATTATTAAGTCACATTTCTTTATCATTGCAATAACAGTAGTAATGCATATTGTAACTACTATGAAAACATAACAACCTATCTCCATATGCATTACAACGAGTCACTAGAGCAATAACATGACGAGCATTAACGAGTAATGTAAATAGCGAGTTCAACCTAGCAGGAATTTTACAGGTCTTAGCTGTAAGTGACAACCATCTGAACCCTTGCATGAAACCGGCAAATAAACCAGTAGCCACCAGAACGGTCTTTACAACTCAGATCCAGGACGTTACCGGAATAACTCAACCCCGGCTCAAGACGGCTGAAAAGCAGCTCAGAGCATGAGACGGTGTTGATAAAAAGAGTGTAGCGGTTCCCTAAGACGGCCGAAGAACAGCTCAGAGCATAGGGTCACCGCTACAGAAAGAAATTCAACAGCTGTCCGAGACGGCCGAAAAGCAGCTCAGAACACGGGCCAGTTGTTGAAAAGAGAAACATAAAGTCGGCATCCACCCCGGACGGCCGAAAGCAGCTCAGAACACAGGCGTGGTGCCGTCATCAAAGAAAGGCAAGCAAGGGTTCATCCGCGTCACATGCAGCTCACCACTACGTATACGAGCATAAGCAGATTAATTTAAACACACAAGAATAACACAGAGCAATGCTTTAGGGCACATATCAGATGGTCGGCTTGCCTGAGGGTCGACGGATTCACCGGAGAGAAGTGCGATCACCTCGCGGAAAAATTTGTCGGAAAGGATTCCCTCTCGGAGGGGTTGAATAGAGGGCAGGGGCAAAATGGGTATTTTCAGAAAGTGTCAATATGGTGAAAGTGATGTCATCGGAACGGGCTTGACAAACTGAAGAAGTGGGCTTTGGAATCACCTCGATCGGAGTTACGAGTGAAAAGTTGTGGCCGTTCGTGGTGTAGGCAGAAAACAAATAAAACTGTGTTCATCTCTGCCCTTAACTGACGAACGGCCGCAAACTAAGGGTTTCGGCGGCGGCTGGGAGCAGAAGGCATATTTACGAGAATACGCTTTTGGTTAAGCGGAGGCGTACTCTGGCCCAAAGCCGCCGATAAGTACGTTACCCGCACTGGAAGGCGTATTCCGTAAAAGCCGTCTCCACTTAAGTCACCGCGGGCCCGGGGCTGAGTGCCTGACAAGAGGGGCCCGCGTTGACCTCTCTCTCTCCTCCCGCGCTGCTTCTCCTACCCCCGAAGAACGCGACCGCACAGAGGAGGCCGCCGGCGCCGTCGCTCGTCCGGCCGACTCCGGCCACCTTCGGTGGAGCTCGGACCACCGGAGTGATCCCCGCGTTGCGGCGCACCAAGGGGGACGGGAGCGATGCCGGCTTTGAGCATGGCGGACGGCGGCGCGGACGAGGATGAACTCGGGGCTATGGCGGCGGAGAGATGAGGAGGGGGTTGGGCAGGGCTCCGTCGTGGCCTAGAGGACTCTCTGGTGGGGAAAGGGATGGAAGAGGGGCTCTGGCTTGCTCGAATTCGAGCAGAGGCCGTCGGCGGCCATGGCGGCGATGGGGCGGAGTTGGGCGCCGTGGCTCGCTCTTTCGGGTAGGGGATGGTCTAGGAGGGAGAGGAGATGGTGGATTGAGCTCGAGAGGATGTGGGGAGAGCTATTTATAGCCCGGCCGAGGCAATGGATAGGCACGGTCGCCGCGTCGAGCTGGCCGGCGTCTAGAGCTCTCGGGAGGCACGGCTGGAAGGTTGCGGCTGTCGGGGAGCGGCCGACCTGACGAGGGCCAGAGGGAGGGGACGGCTCGGAGGAGAAGAAGCCAACGGGAGCGGGAAAACGACGACGGTCACGGGCGGACAGAGCTGCGGCGGCGACCGCCGTGGTGCGAGGAGGAAGAAATCGGCAAGGAGAAGGTGCGGGAGAGGGGTACGTGGACGTCGCGAACCCACTGGACATGGCCGGACAAGCCAGGGTTGGCTGCATCCGGCGAGGATGGCTCTGGAACTGAGCGGAGTTCTCTGGTGGCATGCCAAATGGGTGGTCACCACCTTGGCAATGTGGCCAAGCCAGGAACTGTCCAGGAGACCATGTCAAATAGACAGATCAGAGGTCAGTGAGTTGACATATGAGGATTTTGGATGGAGGTGGATGCTGGAGTTGACTGATTGGAGCTCACAAAGGTTCTGACCTAAAACTTGGGCAGATTCTTGTGGAGAAATGGATGAGAGAGGGGAGCTGAACCTTTGTCAAAATGAAATATGGTAGGAAGGACTAGGTTCTGGTAAATTTTGAAGCCATTTGGACCAAGTTTGCATATACTTCCTTTGCAAATCCCAAATTTGGTCCAAAAACTTGACTTTGAAGCTGCACTCATCTGGCTTGATGAAATGAGCTGAATTTTGGTGTAGGGTGATGGTTTGGAGGTATGAATGTACTGGAAAAATTTCAGCTCATTTGGATATACCAGAATGGTACTTCCTTCACAAGACTTGGATCTGGATAGAAACTAGATGGAATTTTTGGGAGAAAATGGCTAGATAAAATGATGTGAATTTTTGCACGCTCACATCATATGAGGAATGTGAGGTCCTGGATTAATTTCAAGATTTTTGAAGCAATATAAAATATAGTTGCTTCACAACCTCAAAATAAATCCAGAAACAAGAATTGGATAATGTGCTCAAAAGTTGAACTATGGAACTTGGGTTCTTGATGGAAATGGTGAAGATATGGATAAGAGAAGCTCCAAAATTTATTTGGGATTTTTCCTGGCTACCAAAATGGTAGTTCCTTTGGAAAGTGCCCAAAATGCAATATTGGCTTTAAATAGGAAAAGGCAATTTCCCTTATTTAATTATTGTCAATATTTTTATGGGAGCTCAATATGATCACAAAGAATATCTCCACAAGTTTTCATGAACTTTGGAGATGGATAGATATTTTCCTGGATTTAATTCCTTTAACTGGCAGAAAAAGGAATTAATTTTAAATGAAAATTATTGCAAAGGACTTGGCAATATTTTTGCATATCCAGGGTTTATAGATGTGGGATGATCACTGGGAAAAGTTTGGGAGGCAATTGATCAAAGGAGGTTGGGGTTCCTTCATAACGGAAGGAATTAGGGTTTCCCTTCCGGTAACTCGGGAGATAGGGTTTCGGTGGCAAAATCCGGGGAAAATATCTTGGGTGGCAAGGTTGGACTAGGGAGAAGCTCTGGTCAGATAGGAGAGGCAAGGAAAATGACCATCTTCATATACCCAAGAGCGAGAGAAAATCCAAGAACATCGAAAAAAAAGACGGGAGTCAAATCCCGCGAAGGAAAAAAATCGGGGAGCGAAAACCAGGGTGTTACAAACCTACCCCCCTTAAGAAAATCTCGTCCTCGAGATTTCTGGGCTTACCTCCCGGTGAAGGGGACTTACCTGTGTGCGACTTGGATCCATCAACTGTCTTGTCTTCCTTAATTTGCTGGTCCTTTTAACTGCCTCTTCTGATGGCTCAGGTGCTGTCTTCTCAAGCGGCTGTATTGAATCCTTCTCTTTCCGGTCAGGTGTACCTTTTGTACTGATAGTTTGTTGCTTGGTGAGGTAGCGGGTAATACCAACCAATACCTTGACTTCCATGGCCTGGAGCTAGCTGCTTCGGGTTTTATTGCGATACTTCGTACGCTGACTCTCATGGGCATGACATCCTTCTTATTACATGCATACATCCACTATTCCTCCTGAGTATATGTGGACAATTGTCCCCGTGTCTTGCTCAGGATCAATCCTTAGTCTGGATGTGGGTTCTATACTGATGTTTCCTTCTATCTCTTGCATTCTGACTTCGTCCTCAGGTGATTCCCAACTGAAATGTCGGGCATGATCTCAAAGTAATCATAGACGGTAATCTCTGAGGTGGCTCTGCCATATATAGCCTCTGTGGTCCTTGCTATGACCACTGAGCTGACATAGTATGGCTGGCATCCGGTGTGTCTTTCGGAGCATATCCTCGTTATCTTGGTTGATGGCCCAGATTCATGATGAGTATAACCTGCTTGCTGCATTGTTGTGGCCGTATATGCAAGAGTTTGACAGGGATTGATAATATCACCTTATCCATGAAGCTTTATTTTTATTGACCGTCACGGATGTGTTTATCCGAGACTTCTTTATTCCTAAGGGTTCCTATTTCTAGAGCTGTCATGACTGGCCAACATGGCTCCTTGGTCATATCCTAGCTTGTCGGGCTTGTACACACAACTTACTCTTGCATATCTCGTAGGGATTGCTGTGTTCATGTCCTTCTTTGAAGTATGGGGCCGACGTTTCTCTTGAGCACAGTCATTCCCGTGTACGAGTGGCTCGCATGAACTGATCCCCTGGACTGCATGCTCACAACATATGCAAAGTAGGATAAATCTTTTTATAACCACTGAGTTTTGAGGCGGACATGTGTCTGGACTAGTTCGTGCTTCTGACAAGATTGTTGCTGGCACGATGGCATGCTGAAGAAGGCTGAATCCTTGCACTCGAAGCTTCTGCCAGGGTAACGTGCTGAAGAAGGCTGGGTATCGTACCTCAGAAGCTTTTCCTCATGTGGCTTGCTGCGGAAGGTCAGGTACCTTATGCTGGAAGCTTTCCGCGGTAGCAGGCTGAGGAAGATGGGAGTGTCGTACCCTAGAAGATTTTCCCACCAAGTGGTGTAGCGAGGAAGGTTGGGAGTCTTGCGTCATAAGCTCCTTCCGATAGCTTGCGGAGGAAGGCTGGGTTACTTATACCAGAAGCCCTTTTACTGTGATATGCAGTCGGTCCTGTGGCCGGTTCTGGCTTCCTTCCGAAGTATCCGGAATTTACCCATAGTGAAGCCACAACTTGGTATAGGCCATACCTTGACGGAAGATATTCCGTTGGTCGTGCACACCACTTGTCCTTCTGCTGGTCTGATCATTTCTGCTATAGAGGTTGCACAACTGATGCAGACTTCGTGTTGATTTGGAATACCCTTTGCATTCAAACCAAGTGTTGCCGGTAGTGAGTAGTTGACGGATATTTCCCTTCGGTTTGGCTGAACTTCCAGGTATTTGGAATTCTCATTGATTCTGGGCAGTCGTGAACTTATCCAAGTATTCTTCACAAGCCTTGTTCACAGTGCCCAGAAAATTTTGTATATGCACCGATGAATTCCAAAATATGCGTTGAAATTTATATTAACATACCAGAATTTTGTGGTGGCTTTCGGCACATTCTTGAAGTATGTCTTCCGGGGGTAATAAATGATTCTCGAGGCCATTGAGAAAAGACTCGAGGTTCACCCCACTGACTGAAATACTCCTTATGTCAAGGACGGAGTCACTTGTCCTTACTGGTGTAATCTATTCTGTGGCAAACTCTCTCAGGTATATTCTGGCCTTGTCCGTTGCACTCCGATTCTGCTTCTGACCCATTCTTCATTCCTGACCGATCCGGTGATAATGCTTCGAATATCAGGTAGTTGGCTTGACTTGACTCTTACTGAATTTGGATTATTGGGCATTATCCAAGTTGTGTGTTGGTCTTCCTGACAGCTCTTGCAGATGGATCCAGTCGAAGCGGCAGAACGGGATTGACACAAGAAGCAAGAACCGCGAAAAACCAAAAGGCAAATAAAGCTCAAATTTTGCGGACCTTACACATGTGGCCGAAGATTCACTAGTATAACTATTATAGCGCACTCGATGTACCTCTAAGGACTTAGAAGCAAAACCTCACAATGCCCCTGGTAGCAATTGGGGTCAAGCTCCTACTACTTCCTTAGGGAACATCAGACTCAATGCACGACTGACGGTGTCCTGGATTAGGGGGTGCCTACCTAGCCGGCCCGACACCTCGGATGGGCCGATATGCCCTCGTACGTGATCAAGATGGACTCCGGAAGTCGCACATGGGAGACGTGATCAAGACTGCCTCTACCGAAGACTTGACGTATACTTCAAGATTATTCCAACTGCCTTATTCCAAGATACCGACCTTGTAACCCTAGATACCCTCCCTGGCGTGTATATAAGCCATAGGGTTTAGCCCGTAGGGGACATTAGCGAAACATCGAACACCTAGCTATAGTAGTTAGACACATATTACGATCTCGAGGTAGATCAACTCTGTACTCGATACACCTCCATTAATATAAACAGAAGCAGGACGTAGGGTTTTACCTCCATCAAGAGGGCCCGAACCTGGGTAAACATTGTCTTCCTTTGTCCCTGTTACCATCGATCCGAGATCCGCAGCTCGGGACCCCCTACCCCGAGGTCTGCCAATTTTTACACCGACACTGGTTCTTTCATTGAGAGTTCCGCTGCGTGATCACTAGAAGGATTGATGGCTCATCTTCAGATCAACTGCATCAATGGATGTGGGGACGTCTACGCCCCAGGACAGCTTTTCGTCTTCGGCAGCATGGTATTTTGCGCCAACTCGATGGGTCATCTGACCTCTGTCGAGAACTACGCCCCTGGTCGAATCGTGACCTTTGGCGGCCTCGAGTACACTGCGGACTCCCGTGGCGAGCTCGTCTTATCGGGATGGACTCCCGGCCGGATCGAAGGCTCGGCCGGTTCTGGAGGCTCAACTCCGGAACCGAACTCCGTCATGGTGCCCCTTGAGACTCCGGACGCCGCCGCTCCGGCCAGTCTCTTCCCGATTATCGGTCCGGAGATAGATCCGGCACCCACTTCTGAAATTACGCCAGCACCAGAATCGATCCCGGCGCAAAAATCGGATCCATGCTCAGATTCCCCTCGAACCGGAAACACGTCCGGTCACACACCGGGGCTGCTTCAAATCAGCCTTGCCTACGGCGCATCCATGGATCCTGAAGAGCTATCTCAGCTCGACGAGATGCTCGACCTTATCCGGAGCATGTCCATCTCGGACAGCAAGACTTCGGTTTATGATCAAATCGGACTTAAAGCCGACAACAGGGAAATTTATACCCCACCCACCACCCACTTAGTCGCCACGGTCGACAATTTAACCGACGTGTTGGACTACAGCGAACCTTCCGACATGGAGGAAGATACTGATGGGCCCCTTGAGGACACCTTAGGCCCGGTTAACACGGGCAGGTGGACGGCCACATCCACCTACGATGTCTACATGGTGGATACCCCCAAGTCCCCTCCAAGACGTCGACGCAGACGCCGACGGGGAAATAATGGAGAACCCAGTGGCAACTGTGGCACCCCGGCTCAGAGAGACCGGAACACCCCGTATTCCAGCCCAGAGATCAAGTCTTCTGGAATACGGCACTGCTTGGCATAGAACAAATCAGCTCTTTATTACAAGTAACACGGGTACACAGGTTCTGAAGGCATGAAGGTTACAGGGGCACGGCGACACTTCGCCTGCTAAGGTAGTTCTATGCTAGCAGCGGAACATCTCGAAGTGGAATAAACTCTAGCAACGGAACAACGACGGCGGTGATGAACTCCACTCCACAGGGACTCTGGCAGGGACGTATCCTAGAGCGCAACCTCGGGATCCTCGACAAATAAGCAATCATGGCATCACCTGCAATCTAGCATGACACGCCAGGTGAGTACTTTGAATGTACTCGCAAGCTCACAGCAACCAAAGCCATCAAGGCAAACAACAGCATGACATTTACAGGTTAATCATCAATGATACTACTAGAACAACATGAGCATGGCAACAATATGAGCATGGCAACAACATGAGCATGACAACAATATGAGCATGGCAACAACATGAGCATGGCAAGAACATGAGCATGGCATGTGCATATAATTCATGATATGGACAGGATGATACTAGTACTAGCATGCACGGGGGTCGACATTTAAGGTCTCATGGACCAACTTACTCTGCTCGGAGGTTATTTTGTAATCACAAACTTACCATCGTGATCATCACTCGATCACCTCATAATCAATCAACATCGGTATCCACGATACCATCGTGATCCTCTCATGATCACATATAGATCAACCAACTTCTTCTCTTCGAACCGGGGTTGTTATTATTCAGATTATTATTACTGATGACCCATAGTGTGACCTACTACGAACTGTGTCCATGACCAAGGACGCGGCTATCGATAGATTATACACTCTACAGAGCTTAGTACACTGTACCCACACTACGGAACTCATGGCCTCGTGCTCCCATTCGGGTGGACCAACGACGTTCCGACAAAACCAGTCTATTGCATGACACTCTCCCGGCCACTCCGACAAACTCCCCTTTGGGCTATATCCTGGGTGACCCTGATGTCAACATGTGACATCCGCCACCTCTATGGCTGCCACCGTCGTGGCCAAACGTAAACATCGTCCCAAACGGGGACCTCGGTATACCATAAAACTCGGGTCCTCAAGGCTTATGGTAGCCTACCTGATCAGGGTAGCGCGCACCCATAACCTTCCCTATTAGGAGGCACAGGCGAGAGGCATGACAATAGACCGTATTAGGGCCCCCCATAAGGCAAGTGTGGCTGCACTGGTTAGCTCGATTCGGTGGCACCATGACTCAGCCAACAGATTTGTTCAAGTTCGATTATAGTCAGGTTTAACTTGAATGGTGATGAGCTGAGTCACAGCAACATAATGAAATGGCAATGTACATGAGCATGATATCAACATGAGCATGGATGGGAAACATAACCATTTAACAACATAACCCCCAACAATGATAAATCATCTATGAGCATGGCATAATGACGATCATGAATATAACAAGTACTTTCATACCATAACAATTCATATGAGCATATCGTTATCACTAGCATCGTAAATAAATCCAAGAACTAACATTATAAAAATAATACTAGCAAATAATCATTTAACTTACTAGATGCAAGTGAACATGGCATAAGAGCGAGCACGGATTCACAAGCATATATTACTCACAAAATAATTGAATAAGCAAACAGTTATTCAAATATTCAAGTGGAAACCATGGCTATTGCAATGCCATCATGCAAGTGGCTATTGTGGCTTGCCTGGGGATGAAGGAATCATCGGGGAGAGATGCGATGAACTCGCGAAATGAATCGCCAGAAAAGTTTCCCTCTCGGCGAAGCTGTTTTAAGGGCAAGGGCAAAATGGTCATTTTCACAGTGTGACAACATCATGAAAATGATGCCATCAGAACGAGCTCGACGAACTGAGATCATGGGCTTTGGAATCACCTGAATCGGAGTTACGGTCGCGGAGTTACGACCGTTCGTTCGTTAGGCAGAAAATTAAATAAAAATATTCATTTCTGCTGCTAACGGACGAACGTCCGCAATTTAACCGTTTCAGCCGGCGGTTAAAACAGAAGGCGTACTTCACCGAATACGTTTTCAAAAAGTGAAAGCGCACTTTGCTCCAGAACAGAAGAAAAATACGCTTTCAGAAACAGAAAACGTATTCCAGTGGAATACGCTTCCACTTAACCGCGCGGGCCCGGGGCTTCTCTGGATGACAGGTGGGGCCGCTGGGGTCCACGCTGGCCAGCAGGAGGGGGGTCGCCGTCTTCCTCTCGCCCGCGCCTAGCCGGAGCAGAGGCGAACTCCGGCGACGACAGCCGTCGGCTCCGGCCACCATTTGTCGTGCTTCGACCACCAGCGAGCTCGTGGGACTGAGCCGCATCCATCCCCGCATAGCACGGATGCCGAGGAGGACCGAGACGAGCAGGGCAACGACCGAGCCGGACGGCAGCTCGGGCGGTTTTGGGGAAGGCTCCATGGGGCACGGGAGGAAAGGAGAGGCTGCGGGGCGAGCTCAGAGGTGGCCGGGGAAGTCTCGGGTGGCGGTTAGAGGAGGAGGGAGGCTCGGCATTGAGCCAATTTAGGAGGAGCTCGGCGGCGGCCATGGCGGCATTGGCGACCGTGGAGAGCTGCTCGAGCTTGGAGGAAAGGCTGGGGAGGCTAGAGGAGAGCGGTGAGGAAGCTTGGTGAGGTCGGGAAGCCGCGGGGATGGCTATATATAGCCGGGCGCCGATGCCTTCGCCGGAAGCCGACGGGAGCTAGCGGTTGATGCTCTCTGGCACGACCGAGTGCACGCGCGCACGCGGGGAGGGGGAAAGAGGGCTAGGGGAAGTGTATTCGGCGCTGAGATGCTACGGGGAGGAAGAAGACAACGGCAAAGCGACGACGGCCGCGGGCATCCCGGGATGGCGTGCTCGCCGGAGAGGAAAGAGGAGAGGGGGGTCCAGAGAGTACACGCGGACGCAGGAGAGTGGTGGCGACGCAGAGGACATGGTGCGGTGGCGGGAGCTCGGCGTTTGGGCGGCGACAGAGGGCCCCAAAGTTCCAGAGCACGCTTTCGGCGCGCCAGACCGCGTGGTCACCGCGTGCACAGGCGCACGCGGTGCACTCTGGCCAATCAAACGATGTCTAGCATGTTGTCTCTCCTAAGTGGGTCCTACCCGAGGTGATAGATCGAAGAAAGGCACTGTGGGTGGATGGGAGAGGTCGACTGAACTTTGCTGTAGCAAACTTTGACCAATAGCTGTGGTAAAATGGTTTGGTTAAATGGTCAAATAAGATGTCACACAGGTTAAGGGTAGGAAGGACTACAGTCCTGGGGATTTTGAGGTCATTTGGACAAGGTTAGAGTGCAGTTGCTTTACAACTGCAAAAATTGGCCAGAATCTAGATCAGGAAGTAGCACTCACATGGTTGCTTGGGTTGGGCTGAAAATTGGTGGAGGATGATTATTTGGGCATATGAAGGTACCATAAAAAATTTCATCCAATTTGGATAAGTATAAATGGTACTTCCTTCACAATGATCCATACTGGACAGAAACTTGGGGGAATTTTGTGGAGCAAATGGCTTGGCAAAATAATGTGAGTTTTGGCATGCTCAAATGATATAGGGATATTTAGGTTCTGGATTAATTTCAGAATTTTTGAAGCAATATAAAATATAGTTGCTTCACAAACTGAAATTGTGACCAGAAACCAAGATTTGAAGGTGTGCTCACATAGTTCATTGGATGGAGCTGAAATTTGGTGGAGAGTCATAATTTGATCATATAAATGATCTGTCAGAATTTCAACTCATTTGGATAATCCAAGCTAGTACTTCCTTCACAAAGCTTCTCTCTGGTCAGAAACTTTGGGAATTTGCTGAGGAAGATTTACTAGGCAAATGAAGCTGAATTTTGGCATGTGCAATGATTTGGATGTGAAAGAGTGCCCAAAAATTTTGAGGGCAATCAAGAAAATATAAATAGCACTTCCTTCACAAAGTGCCATTCTGGACAGAATGGAAAATGAATATTCCTGAATTATTTTTGAACTAGTCAATGATGGCTTTTGGCATATTGGTGGGAGATATGATCCAAATAATTTATGAGAATTTTGTGGAAATTTTGTGGAAGGCAGAAATATAGGTTGCTTCACAACCTAGGGCAAACAGGGTTACTCCTTTAATAGAAAAAGGAATATTCCCAAGAAATAAAAATTAGGGTTGGGCTAAGATGGAAATGACAGGGCCTTGGGTTAGATTTGAGAGTTACAGACCACTTGGAAGTGGCAGGGGAGAAGATTTTCCCAGGTTTCAAGACCACATAGCTACGGAAAAAGGAACTCCAAATAGAAATTCACAGAAATCCAAAAGAAAAAGAAAGGGCCAAAAATCGGGGTGTTACAAACCTACCCCCCTTACGATAAATCTCGTCCTCGAGATTTGGTTGCTCAGGGAACAAGTATGAATATTCTGACTTAAGGAAACCGTTTCCAACTCGGGTATCCTTTTCCTTGATGTTCCCTCTGAATTCCATATGACTGACTGCCTTGCTCTGGGGTGATTTGCTTTACTGTATCCAACATTCTGACAGGTCTCCCTTCATATGTTCATCCTTGCTCTGACTTTCTTTTATGTCTGCTGGCTTATCTGTTATTATCATGACTGGGATTTCCATAAGTCCGGGAGTGACTTCCATTCGACGTGACATTCTTCTATCCAGCACCGATAGTAGTCAATGGAGTTGCACAAATTTCCTTGATGGACATGAATCATTTAATCATTGCATCGGATTACTCAAGTAGGTGCATTTCCTCCGGGTTCAAAACAATGCTGAGAATCATTACCGTTCTCTTGGCGGAATCTGACTGCCTGTAGGTAGTTCTAAACCTTGTTGACTTCTTTGTCTCAGATCCGTATCGATGATTCAACTGTCACCTTGATAGGAGGTCCTTACAAACAGAGTAGACCCCTTGGGTGTGTGTTCATGGTGATTAATACGGAATCAGACTGTCTGGGGTATCCATACCATGTTGTTCATACCACAATTATCATACCTGTATTGCCGGTCTTGCTCCTTCATTATTGTTTTCTTTTGTCCACATCTTTTGCTGAAAGAGCTTGGCCAAAATGTCTTTAATTCTTCGTGTGACCATAGGTGCTGTCAGGTGCGATATTCCGGCAGTCATACCGTATCCTTATCCTTAGGTAGTGCAGCAACGTTTAACTGGCAAGTTTATCATCTCTCGAGCCTTAACTGTAGGGCAATGATCATCCAAACCTTCGCATGAAATCGGCAAATAAATCAGTAGCCACCAGAACGGTCTTTATAACTCAGATCTGGGACATTACTGAAATAACTCAACCATGGCTCATGACGGCTGAAAAACAGCTCAGAGCATGAGACAGTGTTGATAAGAAGAAGGTAGCAGTTCCCTAAGACGGCCGAAGAACAGCTCAGAGCATAGGGTCACTGGTACAAAAGAAACTCAACAGCTGCCCGAGACGGCCGAAAAGCAGCTCAGAACACGGGCCAGCTGTTGAAAAGAGAAATATAAAATCGGCATCCACCCTGGACGGCCGAAAACAGCTCAGAACACAGGCATGGTGCCGTTACCAGGAAAAAGGTAGGCAAGGGTTCGTCATGATTATATACCAGGTTCACAGTTATTTGTATAGAGCTCACTGCTGTGGTCAATCATTCATGACAGTGACAAGGTTAATGATATCACTTTGTCGGGTGTGAGGAAGCTGGCCTTGATATCCACTGTCAAGGTTTGTTGTCCCAACATTGTCTTGCTTCATAGCTTGTCAGACATTGCATCACTCTGAGGTGTATAACTTGCTTTCTTCCTCTTACATACTCACGGATTTGTTGGATTCTCACTGTGCTGGTATCATCATACGAGTGGCTTGAATGACCTTGGCAGCATGTTCACAATATATATGGAAGCAGGTGTATCTGAGCATATGATTCCCAAGGCAGACACTTGTGTCCTGACTGATTCTTGCTTCTGACAAACTGTTGTAGACCTGATTCTTGGGGTGCACTGCCATATGCTGCCAACTCACCGTGTAATATCTTGTACCAATGACGATGACTGTTGATAGTGCTGTACTGACGAAGACTGGATAGCTTGTGTTGGAAGCTACCTGAGGGTAGAGTGCTGAGGAAGGCTGGATACTGTGCTTCAGAAGCTTCTCCTCTGGTTGCTTACTGAGGAAGATTTGGTGACTTATGCCAGAAGCTTTTCTGCGGTGGCTTACCGAAGAAGACTGAGTATCTTACACTGGAAGTTATCCACATATCGTACTGAGGAAGACTGTGGAACCTTGTGTCGTAAGCTTCCCTGGAGGAAGACTGGGTTGCTTACTCCAGAAATTTCTCACTATGGTGTGCGGACCGAATGCCATATATATATATACCCTTGATATTCCTTTGACTGGAAATGTACTGTTGTCTTGCACACCAAATTGTCTTCCAGCTGGTTCATTACGATTGTGATGATTGCACACTGAGTCAGTCTTGATGCTGATAGTTATTCCAGAATATCATTTTGTATTCATACCGAATATTCTCAATATAATGCAGTCGGCTGAGAGTTTCATAACGTTTAGCTGAGCTTCAAAATATTTGAACTCCTTACTGATTCTTCGAGTCCGGTGTCGGTTGATGAGCAACTTTCATAAGGGGAAATAAGGTAACACCGAAGGCCCAAAGAAAGAAACAAAAGAAACGACTAAAACAAAAGCACACACATCATTAAGATTACATACAATCAATACCACATTTCACCACTATTCACCTCACTATGCATGCCTACTTAAGCACACAATTCTCGAGGGAACTCCGGGACTACGATCTAATATGCTGTGGCGGTGTGCACGAAAGTGGATCAGTGTGTGGAGCGGTTGGTGTAAACAGATCTACACCAAGAGCTGGCTCAGCACCGGTTGCATCTGGACCGGCTTAGCGGTGAGGACGGACTCAGTGATCATGTAGCGTGACACGGATGTCACGACCACGTCATCATCAAGCGTACGGAAGGGAACCGTACTCGTCCAGGGAATGGGTGATAGGGTAGGATAGCGGTGGGAATCAGGGTTTGCTGACATTGCCCTTTTCTGATAGCAAAGATCAGTAAGGGTTGCCAAGGAGACGGGTTGGATGGCATGATCCGGGGTAGAAACATGCCTACCACCGAAACGATAGGTGTGGCCGAAAAGAATAAATTGGTGCGATACATGTGCATCAATCCTGCAAATGATCAACACACAAGGTACCTTGGAATCACTCCACTGGGACAGAGATGACACCAAACACCAAAGAGCAAGAATGCAAAGCTGGAGGGTGCAGGTAGTGGATCGAAACCGATGCCACCTACACTCACAAGATCAGATCGTTAGTGACAATATAATAAGTCTATATGCATGCTATGCGACAAACAAATGCAGCAATCAAGTGCAGCAAGCCGACTAGACTCTATACTACCAGTTTCTAACGCTCGCGCTGACTAGGGTGTCCTACAGCCAGACCTGCTCTGATACCAAGCCTTGTGGCACCCCGGCTCAGAGAGACCGGAACACCCCGTATTCCAGCCCAGAGATCAAGTCTTCTGGAATACGGCACTGCTTGGCATAGAACAAATCTGCTCTTTATTAAAGTAACACGGGTACACAGGTTCTGAAGGCATGAAGGTTACAGGGGCACGGCGATGCTTCGCCTGCTAAGGTAGTTCTGTGCTAGCAGTGGAACATCTCAAAGCGGAATAAACTCTAGCAGTGGAACAACGACGGCGGTGATGAACTCCACTCCGCAGGGACTCTGGCTGGGACGTATCCTAGAGCGCAACCTCGGGATCCTCGACAAATAAGCAATCATGGCATCACCTGCAATCTGGCATGACACGCCAGGTGAGTACTTTGAATGTACTCGCAAGCTCACAGCAACCAAAGCCATCAAGGCAAACAACAACATGACATTTACAGGTTAATCATCAATGATACTACTAGAACAACATGAGCATGGCAACAATATGAGCATGGCAACAACATGAGCATGACAACAATATGAGCATGGCAACAACATGAGCATGGCAAGAACATGAGCATGGCATGTGCATATAATTCATGATATGGACAGGATGATACTAGTACTAGCATGCACGGGGGTCGACATTTAAGGTCTCATGGACCAACTTACTCTGCTCGGAGGTTATTTTGTAATCACAAACTTACCATCGTGATCATCACTCGATCACCTCATAATCAATCAACATCGGTATCCACGATACCATCGTGATCCTCTCATGATCACATAAAGATCAACCAACTTCTTTTCTCTTCGAACCGGGGTTGTTATTATTCAGATTATTATTACTGTTGACCCATAGTGTGACCTACTACGAACTGTGTCCATGACCGAGGACGTGGCTATCGATAGATTATACACTCTGCAGAGGTTAGTACATTGTACCCACACTACGGAACTCATGGCCTCGTGCTCCCATTTGGGTGGACCAACGACGTTCCGACAAAACCAGTCTATTGCATGACACTCTCCCGGCCACTCCGACAAACTCCCCTTTGGGCTATGTCCTGGGTGACCCTGATGTCAACATGTGACATCCGCCACCTCTGTGGCTGCCACCGTCGTGGCCAAACATAAACATTGTCCCAAACGGGGACCTCGGTATACCATAAAACTCGGGTCCTCAAGGCTTATGGTAGCCTACCTGATCAGGGTAGCGCGCACCCATAACCTTCCCTATTAGGAGGCACCGGCGAGAGGCATGACAATAGACCGCATTAGGGCCCCCCATAAGGCAAGTGTGGCTGCACTGGTTAGCTCGATTCGGTGGCACCATGACTCAGCCAACAAATTTGTTCAAGTTCGATTATAGTCAGGTTTAACTTGAATGGTGATGAGCTGAGTCACAGCAACATAATGAAATGGCAATGTACATGAGCATGATATCAACATGAGCATGGATGGGAAACATAACCATTTAACAACATAACCCCCAATAATGATAAATCATCTATGAGCATGGCATAATGACGATCATGAATATAACAAGTACTTTCATACCATAACAATTCATATGAGCATATCATTATCACTAGCATCAGAAATAAATCCAAGAACTAACATTATAAAAATAATACTAGCAAATAATCATTTAACTTACTAGATGCAAGTGAACATGGCATAAGAGCGAGCACGGATTCACAAGCATATATTACTCACAAAATAATTGAATGAGCAAACAGTTATTCAAATAGTCAAGTGGAAACCATGTCTATTGCAATGCCATCATGCAAGTGGCTGTTGTGGCTTGCCTGGGGATGAAGGAATCATCGGGGAGAGATGCGATGAACTCGCGGAACGAATCGCCGGAAAAGTTTCCCTCTTGGCGAAGCTGTTTTAAGGGCAAGGGCAAAATGGTCATTTTCACAGTGTGACAACCTCATGAAAATGATGCCATCGGAACGGGATCGACGAACTGAGATCGTGGGCTTTGGAATCACCTGAATCGGAGTTACGGTCACGGAGTTACGGCCGTTCGTTCGTTAGGCAGAAAATTAAATAAAAATATTCATTTCTGCTGCTAACGGACGAACGTCCGCAATTTAACCGTTTCGGCCGGCGGTTAAAACAGAAGGCGTACTTCACCGAATACGTTTTCAAAAAGTGAAAGCGCACTTTGCTATAGAACAGAAGAAAAATACGCTTTCAGAAACAGAAAACGTATTCCAGTGGAATACGCTTCCACTTAACCGCGCGGGCCCGGGGCTTCTCTGGATTATAGGTGGGGCCGCTTGGGTCCTCACTGGCCAGCAGGAGGGGGGTCACCGTCTTCCTCTCGCCCGCGCCTGGCCAGAGCAGAGGCAAACTCCGGCGACGACAGTCGTCGGCTCCGGCCACCATTTGCCGTGCTCCGACCACCGGCGAGCTCGTGGGACTGAGCCACATCCATCCCCGCATAGCATGGATGCCGAGGAGGACTGAGACGAGCAGGGCAACGACTGAGGCGGACGGCGGCTCGGGCGGTTTTGGGGAAGGCTCCATGGGGCACGGGAGGAAAGGAGAGGCTGCGGGGCGAGCTCAAAGGTGGCCGGGGAAGTCTCGGGTGGCGGTTAGAGGAGGAGGGAGGCTCGGCATTGAGCCAATTTAGGAGGAGCTCGGCGGCGGCCATGGCAGCATTGGCGACCGTGGAGAGCTGCTCGAGCTCGGAGGAGAGGCTGGGGAGGCTAGAGGAGAGCGGTGAGGAAGCTTGGTGAGGTTGGGGAGCCGCGGGGATGGCTATATATAGCCGGGCACCGATGCCTTCGCCGGAAGCCGACGGGAGCTCGCGGTTGATGCTCTCTGGCACGACCGAGTGCACGCGCGCACGCGGGGAGGGGGAGAGATGGCTAGGGGAGGTGTATTCGGCGCTGAGATGCTACGGGGAGGAAGAAGACAACGGCAAAGCGACGACGGCCGCGGGCATCCCGGGACGGCGTGCTCGCCGGAGAGGAAAGAGGAGAGGGGGAGGGGTCCAGAGAGTACACGCGGACGCAGGAGAGTGGTGGCGACGCAGAGGACATGGTGCGGTGGCAGGAGCTCGGCGTTTGGGCGGCGGCAGAGGGCCCCAAAGTTCCAGAGCACGCTTTCGGCGCGCCAGACCGCGTGGTCACCGCGTGCACAGGCGCACGCGGTGCACTCTGGCCAATCAAACGATGTCTAGCGTGTTGTTTCTCCTAAGTGGGTCCTACCTGAGGTGATAGATCGAAGAAAGGCACTGTGGGTGGATGGGAGAGGTCGACTGAACTTTGTTGTAGCAAACTTTGACCAATAGTTGTGGTAAAATGTTTGGTTAAATGGTCAAATAAGATGTCACACAGGTTAAGGGTAGGAAGGACTACAGTCCTGGGGATTTTGAGGTCATTTGGACAAGGTTAGAGTGCAGTTGCTTTACAAGTGCAAAAATTGGCCAGAATCTAGATCAGGAAGTAGCACTCACATGGTTGCTTGGGTTGGGCTGAAAATTGGTGGAGGATGATTATTTGGGCATATGAAGGTACCATAAAAAATTTCATCCAATTTGGATAAGTATAAATGGTACTTCCTTCACAATGATCCATACTGGACAGAAACTTGGGGGAATTTTGTGGAGCAAATGGCTTGGCAAAATAATGTGAGTTTTGGCATGCTCAAATGATATAGGGATATTTAGGTTCTGGATTAATTTCAGAATTTTTGAAGCAATATAAAATATAGTTGCTTCACAAACTGAAATTGTGACCAGAAACCAAGATTTGAAGGTGTGCTCACATAGTTCATTGGATGGAGCTGAAATTTGGTGGAGAGTCATAATTTGATCATATAAATGATCTATCAGAATTTCAACTCATTTGGATAATCCAAGCTAGTACTTCCTTCACAAAGCTTCTCTCTGGTCAGAAACTTTGGGAATTTGCTGAGGAAGATTTACTAGGCAAATGAAGCTGAATTTTGGCATGTGGCAATGATTTGGATGTGAAAGAGTGCCCAAAAATTTTGAGGGCAAACAAGAAAAGATGAATAGCACTTCCTTCACAAAGTGCCATTCTGGACATAATGGAAAATGAATATTCCTGAATTATTTTTGAACTAGTCAATGATGGGTTTTGGCATATTGGTGGGAGATATGATCCAAATAATTTATGAGAATTTTGTGGAAGGCAGAAATATAGGTTGCTTCACAACCTAGGGCAAACAGGGTTATTCCTTTAATAGAAAAAGGAATATTCCCAAGAAATAAAAATTAGGGTTGGGCTAAGATGGAAATGACAGGGCCTTGGGTTAGATTTGAGAGTTACAGACCACTTGGAAGTGGCAGGGGAGAAGATCTTCCCAGGTTTCAAGACCACATAGCCACGGAAAAAGGAACTCCAAATAGAAATTCGAAGAAATCCAAAAGAAAAAGAAAGGGCCAAAAATCGGGGTGTTACAGCAACGACGCGACAGCCACTAACAATGATGCGGAGGATGGTGATGCAAATAACCACGAGGAGGACATTCAATCCTCCCCCGCAAGGGACGGCACACCAGATCGACCTCTTGTGGACTCTGATCCCGATGACCTCTTCGAAGGGGCCGACGACAATTACATGCCGGAGTCCGAGGAGGATGACAGCCTCGGTACCGAGGACTTCATCGTCCCCGAGGACCCCTTCGAACAAGAACGCTTCCGGCGACGCCTCGTTGCGACGGCCCGGAGCTTAAAACGCAAGCAGCAGCAGCTGCAGGAAAATACTGACGCGCTAAATGACAAGTGGGTTGAAGTGCTCTCTGTCGAGGAGGATATGGAAAACCGATGCCATAGTGCGCCGAAGTCTTACCCACGCAGGCGCCTCCTACCAGAATTTGATGAAGAACTCGCTGACGACCTCGATCGGCCCCCTAGAGGCCGGGACAGGCCAAGACGAGAAGACCAAGGTGACAGGCCGCCCCCACGCCGTCATGGTAAAGACCCCGTGGACAACCTGGATCCTCATGATGCTAAACGTCGTATTGAAGAAAATAGGGCTCCCCCTCGGTCCATCTACGGATCCAGCGGACGCGCCCCCGTTGGGCCCAACGGCTATAACGCCTGGATCGACAGGAACGACCGTGCCCGAAATCAAGCTTACTCACGGCTCTCTCCCGAGACCCGACGAGATCCTCCTCGGTCCCGAGGTCTAGCTCACCCAATCTGCTTTACAGACGGGGTGATGGAGCATCAATTCCCGGAAGGGTTTAAACCCATCAACATAGAGTCATATGATGGCACCACGGACCCGGCAGTTTGGATCGAGGATTTCCTCATGCATATACACATGGCCAATGGAGATGATCTCCATGCCATTAAATATCTGATGCTCAAACTAAAGGGGCCGGCAAGACACTGGCTTAACAGCCTACCCCCTCATTCTATCGGCAGCTGGGAGGCCCTTGAAGCCGCCTTTCGAGCTAACTTCCAGGGCACATATGTCCAACCTCCGGACGCTGATGACCTCAGCCGTGTCACCCAGCAGCCCGGTGAATCTGCCCGCAAGTTCTGGAACAGGTTCCTCACTAAGAAGAACCAGATTATAGACTGCTCCGAGGCCGAAGCCATCGCCACTTTCAAAAACAATATCCGAGATGAATGGTTGGCTCGACAGCTCGGACAGGATAAACCGAGAACTATGGCAGCCCTGACTTCACTAATGACTCGCTTTTGCACGGGAGAAGATAGCTGGCTAGCCCGAAGTACCCATAACGGCGAGGCAGGCACCTCGGAAATTCGCGACATTAATGGAAAACCAAAGCGCAATAAAAATAAGCGCAGGTATAAAAATGGCGAAAGCGACACTGAAGACGCCGCGGTCAACGCAGGATTCACCGGACCTAAATCCGGGCAGAAAAGAAAACCCTATAGGGGGAACAAAGATAGACCTAGCCAGCTTGACAGACTCCTGGACCGCCCATGTGGGATTCACGGTACCCAGGAAAAACCAGCAACCCACACTAACAGGAATTGCTGGGTGTTTAAGCAAGCTGGGAAGATAGCGGCAGAGGGGCAAAATAAAACCCAACACCGCAGCGACGACGAGGATGAATCTCGGCAGCCCACTAATGGAGGGCAGAAGAAGTTTCCAAACGAGGTAACGGAGGTCAATATGATCTACGTCACCCACATCCCCAGGAGGGAGCGGAAACGTGCACTTCGGGACGTATACGCGCTGGAGCCAGTCGCCCCGAAGTATAACCCGTGGTCGGCTTACCCGATCACTTTCGATAAGCAGCGCTCGTCTTGGACCCCATTGTTGACGGTTATCATCTAACACGCGTCCTAATGGATGGGGGGAGCATCCTTAACCTCATTTACGAGGATACAGTTCGGAAGATGGGCATCGACTCATCTCGCATCAAGCCGAGCTCTACCACCTTTAAAGGTGTCATCCCAGGCGTCAAAGCCCATTGTACGGGGACGATAACCCTAGAGGTAGTCTTCGGTTCGCCCGAGAACTTCAGAAGCGAGGAGTTAATCTTCGACATCGTACCCTTCCGGAGTGGGTACCACGCGCTCCTAGGGCGCACAGCCTTCGCCCGCTTTAATGCAGTCCTGCATTATGCCTATCTCAAGCTTAAAATGCCGGGACCCAAGGGCATTATCACTGTCAATGGTAACACAGAACGCTCACTCCGGACAGAGGAATAGACTGCGGCTTTCGCAGCCGAGGTTCAAGCATCCGAGGAGGCAGCCCGCAGCAGTAAACGTGCTGCCCGCTCTTTGAAGCGCGTCAAGGCTGCACATGTCGACCTCGGCCAGTTACCCCCGCACTCGAAATAGGGGTGCGGGCTCCTCGAGTACCCTCTCTTTGGGCACTATGTCCCTAGGGTGCATAATTTCGCACTCAAGATCCCCTGGGATGCCGAGGAGCAAAAACAATTCTGAAGCGTCATGCGCGGGTTCACCACGCAATGGCGAGGCCTAGAGCCCCAGCACAGGCACGCATCTGTAAAAGAAGCAGCCAAACTATGCAGCCGTCTAGGTGGCTTTAACCACATAATGACTTCGGCTACACCTCCATTCAAGGAACTCGTTCAATCAAACACTTAGAGTGTATAAAGGGCCAGAAGGACATTGACCTTCGCAAATTCTTCGTCTTCAATCAGGACGATCTGGTCAACAGTTCGGGAACGCAGACGTGCGGCAGGCTTCGGTCCGGATCCTTTAAAATCCATTGGTAATTATCCGACCTGTTTTTCTCCTCCTTCTTTACCATCTACATTGTATTCTTTCCATTACTCTCGTCCACAGGGAATATACATGATTGATATTATGAAATAAAGAAACCGTGCCCTTTCAAGGTCCCTATTGCATTTCTTTATCAGTCTAGCTCTGGAACGATGACGTTCTCTGAAAAAGATGCAATTGTATCACAAAAGTCCGATGTGTTCGGCGTCTCGGATTTTGGCCTTATATGCATCAGTTTCGAACCTAGATTTCGGTCAATAGTTGGGTCGCCCGGCTCCTATGTGTACCCCTTACGTTTCCGATGAATTCGGCTAAGGGCATAATGGGAGAACCACTATGATTGCGCCGCCAGGTTAATTGGCATGGTGCCTTAGTGGAGAAAGCCGAAAACTGACTATCTAGGTACGCGTAAACTGGTCCGCCATCCGGAGACCGCGTCAAGCGATGTGATCCTAGAGGTCACCCGTGTTAAACGAAGGGCTTTTTTGTTTTAGCCGAAGTGTGCTCTGGCTTCAACCTCGGCCAAATAGGCCGAACACTTCCCACACCGGGGGCTGGTCATCACCCCCACAGTCAAACTCCTATGGCTAAGTGAAAGACATCAAGCCACTATAGTCCGATTGCCTAGTTCCTCTAAGTCATCGACCGCCCATGGGTACCGAGACGTCGGCTAAGGGTCAAGTATGGCTTAGGGAACGCCCTTTGTATGACCTACATGGGGGCTAAGGCCGACGACTGGCCACTCTCACTTTAAAACATCATATCGGAGGAATAATCAAATTACTAAAATATGGAACTTCAAACCATTCTCATTTCAAACGATAAAGTTTTTACATCATACACCCCGGCATTCTGGAGTACCTAAAAATACATCGTGTCCTTAGGGCACATGGCCTCGGTGGTCCGAGCTCCCGCCTCCACCTCGGTGAAGAACTGCTCGGCAGTCCGCGGCTTATCGGCAGGGGGGCCAGCAGCACAAGTCTCCGCCTCAACTTTGCGGAAGTGCATCTTCACACACGCGTATGCCCTCCGAGCCCCTTCGAAGCACGCCGACCTCTTCCAGCGGTCAACGCAGGGCACGGCATCTCGAAGACGAGCCGACAGACCGAAGAGACTCCTCGGCATGGCTTCGGCCGGCCACAGAGCAACGCAGAGATCCTGGAGTGCTGGCCTGGTCATGCAGAACAGCTCGACCAGCTGCTTCACTCTATGATTTAGCAGCTGCGCAGATGGGGACCCTGGGAATTGACCCTAGAAGGCTTTCTCCACCTCATGACCCGCCAGCTGGCCGAAATAGGCCACCGCATCCTCTGCACTCTGTGGGAGATCCTCGAAGACCTCTGCGGAACGCCATAACTGGGTGAGCTCGACACACCCTTCGCTGCCAAACGCACACTGCAGCAAAAAATATCTTACCCGAGGCAATTTGTTCCACTTGCTGGAGCACCTCGCGGTCCGCACGAGCCGAGGTGTTGAGTTCAGAGTGGGCACGCTGCAGCTTCTCGAGCTCCACTTTCGCGCGCCGCTCCTCCTCCTGAAGCTTGTCGCGTGATTCAAACACGCTCTTCAGGGTCTCCTCGACCTCCAGCACCCGCGCCTGGTGCTTCTCCCCGGCCGCCTTCTCGGCGTCCCGCGCCTTCTCGGCTGTGGCGGCAGCTGCTTTTTGCTGCCGCACTTCCTTCCGAGCACTTTTAAGCTCGGCCTTGAGCGTCTCCAGCTCCGCTGTTAGCATTTTTAAGTCTTAGTTGTTTCCTTTAAACATAGAACATGCATTGCAAGTTTAACCTTTCTTACCTTGAGATCGCTCAAGTTTCCAGTTCATCTCCGCCATCTCTCCAGAGGCGGAGTCCAGCACTAAGGTCGACACCTGTCATAAAAACGCACTCCTTGTTAAAGGACAAATGGTCTTGACCATCCACATGCTCCAGGCTAACTACTTCGGGTAGCGTCCTGTGGGCCACTCAACAGGCTCCTAATTATTCACGCGACCCCGATGCCGGTTTCTTGAAACCGACTTCGGGCTCGGGGGCTACTCACTCATTACGCCGTTTAGCAGGCTACATTTTTATGTCCTTGGACACATTTCATAAAGACAAAGCAAACCGAATGCGCAGAAGACGTACCTCGAAACCTGCTACAAGGTTTTTGAAGACCTCGTGTAGGCCGGCCTCTGCGGACCGGTAGCCTTCCAGCGCCGCGCCCATCAAGACGCGGTGCTCCTTCTTAAGGGAGCAGCCCTTTAGGGCCTCCTCCACCTCCTCGGCCCACCCCGCGCCGGTCCGTCCTCGGACAGCAGGCTGGGGTGGAGGGACGACCTCGGAAGGATCCACCCGAGGAGCCCCCGTCTGTGAAGGCGGTGCCGAGGTTGACTCCTGTTGGGCCGATATCTGGCCCAGCCCTTCTTCGATGACCTCGGGGCGCTTCGTCCCCTGGTCTTGCTGGGCCGAGGTTTCAACCTCGGCCATTACCACCGCATCGTCGGCCCCTGCCGTATTGACCTCGGGAGCCAGGGTGGATATTGCCTACCCCAGGCCGACTTGCATCGGGGGAGAAGCAACGGGCTCTGGAGTCCCGTTGGCGGACGGCAACCCGTTCGAGGAGCCGCTGGGGATCACCTTCGGCGGACTGTGTATGAAAAGTTGCCTCTGTGAAAATTTCTCTTGATGAAACAATGACCCAAGCAAGGGAGACAAGGATAAGGGCTTACCCTCGAGGCGCCGGCTTCTTCCTCCCCGTTATGAGGGGGTCTTCCTCTGAGTCACCGGAGAGCTCGGCTCTCTCCGACGACTTGTGGGCGGCCTCAGATGAGGCTCGCCTCAGCCTCTTCTGGCCCTTGGGCGGCATGCCCACGTCGGCGTCTTCTGACACCGACCTCTTCCCCTTAGGGGGGGGGGGAATCTCCTCCTCGCCCTCCTCAGTGCCGCCGTCTTGAGCGGCAGAGGTGTGGGTCTCCTCTGATCGGGTGACCGAAGTCCCCCGGGTCCGAGCACTAGACCTCCCGGGTTGGGTCTTCGTCCCTTTGGAAGCTACCACATGTGGCTCCTCGGTCAGAAGCGCCAAGAGCAGGGGAGTTTGGGATTGTTCCGGCAACGGGGCGGGGCATCGTACCCCCTTTACCCATGCTGACCACTTCTGCAAAATGTCAAAACACGACGGCTCAAATAAAGACTTTACTCCTCAGAGCAGTAAGCACAAAATGAAAGATTGATGGACGGAACCACTCACCGGGGGGGCCTCATAGCCGTGTTCGAGGCCGCGGTCCTCTCCCTCCTTGGGAATCTTGTCCTTGGCCAGCTTCATGAGCTTTGTCCACATAGTGGCCAAGGTAGAGCGGAAGAATGTGTTGATGGTGTCCATATCCTCGGGTTTCTGCGCCCACATCGGGGTGGCCCGAAGTTGGAGAGGAAGGATGCGGCGGGTGAGCATGATGTTGATGACATCGGCCAGCTCAGCCTTCCCCGTGGTGGTCCACCACGCGATCCTCTCGACTAGGGTCTCTACCTCCTCGGGCTTCCCCCAGGCGACGCCCTTTTCCTTCCAAGACTTGAGTTTCTTGGGAGGCCCGGCCGAGAAGGCCGGGACCTCGGTTTGACCAGCGGCAAGGGGCTCGGTGATATAGAACCATTCCTTTTGCCACTCCTTCACCGTTTTGATGAAGGTGCCCTTGAACCAGGTGGCCCCCTGGTTCTTGCTGATCATTGCCCCTCCACACTCCGCAAGTTCGGAACCGCTTGACTTCGGTTTAATACCGAAGAGCTTCAGCCATAGGCCAAAGTGTGGCTCACAGCAGAGGAAGGCCTCGCAGACTGTTATAAAAGCAGCGAGGTGGAGAATGGAGTTGGGGGCTAGGTGATGAAAATCTAACCCATAGTAGAACATGATCCCGCACACGAAAGGATGCAGCGGGAACCCCAGGCCTCGGATGAGGTGGGGAACAAAGACCACCCGCTCCCCGGCGTTGGGAGCGGGTACCAGCTCGTCGGCCTCTGGGGCGCGGGCGGCGACGGTACAGGCTAGGTACCCCGCGTCGCGCAGCTCAGCGATGGTCACCGCCGTCACGGTGGAGCCTCCCCAGTGCCCCTTAAGGGTATCGGCCATGGCTGATGGGGAAGTCGGGCTCGCGTACGAGAAAGGCGTAAGGGATGTATCTGGGCGCTGGAGCTAGACGAAGCGGCAGCAAGAGAGGAATGGGAGCATAAGCTATCGCGCTGTTCTCCCCATTACTTTTATAAGCCTGTGAAAGGACAAAAGCCCCCTTTTGCTGCGCCGATAAATTCGTGATTATTATCAAAGATGCTGTTGAAACATATGGGGAAACGAAATTTTGATGATATCCCTAAGAAAGCAGGCACGATCTCTGCCTTGACGGGACGTGCCAGTAAAGGAGCCGCCTCGAAGCACGATTTGAGGGGAGGCAGTAACTGCTCAACCTGTCGTGGGGCGGGTCTCTCCGATAAAGTTGTCAGGCCGGATTGGGTTGTTCATACCGGCACAGCAAGCCTTCGAGGCTAAGAAACTTGATCACCTCGGATAGGGTACAAGCTCGGTTGGACCACGGATGTCGATGCTCTGATTAATAGAATTCAAAATATAAGGTGGAACTCGTCTGTCAAGCCGGAAACTCCGAATCCGAAGTGTTGGTTCAAAGTCGTTCTCGGCATAGAAGACCAGTTCGGGGGCTACTGACGGTGTCCTGGATTAGGGGGTGCCAACCTAGCCGGCCCGACACCTCGGATGGGCCGATATGCCCTCGTACGTGATCAAGATGGACTCCGGAAGTCGCACATGGGAGACGTGATCAAGACTGCCTCTACCAAAGACTTGACGTATACTTCAAGATTATTCCAACCGCCTTATTCCAAGATACCGACCTTGTAACCCTAGATACCCTCCCTGGCGTGTATATAAGCCATAGGGTTTAGCCCTTAGGGGACATTAGCGAAACATCGAACACCTAGCTATAGTAGTTAGACACATATTACGATCTCGAGGTAGATCAACTCTGTACTCGATACACCTCCATTAATATAAACAGAAGCAGGACATAGGGTTTTACCTCCATCAAGAGGGCCCGAACCTGGGTAAACATTGTCTCCCTTTGTCCCTGTTACCATCGATCCGAGCTCCGCAGCTCGGGACCCCCTACCCCGAGGTCTGTCGGTTTTCACACCGACAACGACCATAGCCAAAGTAGCTTAGTTAACGATCCTAGGTTTGTCGGGGAGAGATGGAATTTATAGGCGTTTCCCAAAGGAAACTGGATTTGAGAATAGAAATGCCATGGCTAGCAAGCAAGGTGGGGATATCTGATTTACCTAGGGGTTCAGGGCTCACGGGTCGTTGCCTGGTGCGGACATTTCACACCGGAAGCAAAGGCCACGAGAGTTGGGGTCTGATGGAGCCAAAAGCCTATGGGGTTGCCTTATGATCAATAGTAGCCGTGCCATTCTGGCAAAGATGGCTGAAATCCATCGGAGCTTTCTACTGATCAAGAGGCAATGAAATCTGGCTAGGGTAACCTACAGTCAGCCTGGCTCTGATACCATCTGTTATGGCGCCCCGCCTGAATACCACTGTAGTCAGACGGTCACCGCACATACCAGCCCAGGAAATCACTCTGGCATGCGCTTTTACAACAAGTATCATGAACACAGACATTTCTATTAATGGATATACAAGTCTTACATGATGTATTACAAGGGGAAAGGCAGCGGAAAAGCTCTATCTAAGGTAGCATGGTCTTGGTGCGGCTCCAATCCACAGGGATCTGACTGGGTTACTCTTCTAGCCCACGAACACTCCGGCTCCTCGCTAGCGAATGTCGGATCCTTAGGTGAACCTGGCCACATTGAAGGCCGCTGAGTACTTTTGAATGTACTCGCAAGCAAACCATACCAACATATACACCAAGCAAAGCAAACCATGGCATTCAAGCATGCATTTGTTATCTTAACATTATTAACTACCATGTTATGATAGGATTATATAGCAAGATTAAACATCTAGCAGCATTAATCATCATGTCATAGCAGGATTATCTAGCATGATAATTACTGAAGTAAATGCAGTAAAGTAAAGTATATCAGGTAAATGATCCGAACTCCGAATATGCTCACGATCCAAATCTGATCCAAGCTTTGCGGTCACCCGACCACTCATCTCATAGCCATCTCATGGCTAGCATTCAAACCTTTGACATCATCTGATGTCCATGCATCTGCACTGCAAGTCTGACAACCCTTACCATTCTCTGGTTCAGTCTTAACAATACGTTATATAGTTTGTTCCTCCAGACTCGACACAGACCAAATAGTGGCCTAGTACGAACTGTCCATGACCGAGGACGTGGCTATTCGAAGAGATTTACACTCTGCAGAGGTTGCGCACTTTACCCACACCATGGAGCTCCTGGCCCCGTACTTTAGTACATGTTCCCATTCAGGTGGACCGGTGCTGCTCCAACAAAACTCGTCTATTGCCCGGCACTCTTACGGCCCCACCGACAATCATCCCCTCCCAGGGTCATGTCCTGGGTGGCCCCTGTGTCACCCCGTGACACCTGCCACCGTCATGGCCAAACAAAATTGTCCCAAACGGGGAACTGAGCTCAATAACCAAACTGGGCTCACAAGATTATCGCCGCCTACCGGGCCAGGGTAGCGCGCACGCATAACCTTCCCTATTTGGTGGTACCGACAAGAGGCAAGACAATAGACCAAGCTAGGGCCGTCCCATACCGGCAAATGTAGCTGCACTGATGAGCTCGGTTAGGTGGCACTATGACTCGATCCAGCCGACGGAGGAGGTTGTCATTATTAAGTCACATTTCTTTATCATTGCAATAACAGTAGTAATGCATATTGTAACTACTATGAAAACATAACAACCTATCTCCATATGCATTACAACGAGTCACTAGAGCAATAACATGACGAGCATTAACGAGTAATGTAAATAGCGAGTTCAACCTAGCAGGAATTTTACAGGTCTTAGCTGTAAGTGACAACCATCTGAACCCTTGCATGAAACCGGCAAATAAACCAGTAGCCACCAGAACGGTCTTTACAACTCAGATCCAGGACGTTACCGAAATAACTCAACCCCGGCTCAAGATGGCTGAAAAATAGCTCAGAGCATGAGACGGTGTTGACAAAAAGAGTGTAGTGGTTCCCTAAGACGGCCGAAGAACAGCTCAGAGCATAGGGTCACCGCTACAGATTCAACAGCTGTCCGAGATGGCCGAAAAGCAGCTCAGAACACGGGCCAGTTGTTGAAAAGAGAAACATAAAGTCGGCATCCACCCCAGACGGCCGAAAGCAGCTCAGAACACAGGCGTGGTGCCGTCATCAAAGAAAGGCAAGCAAGGGTTCATCCGCGTCACATGCAGCTCACCACTACGTATACGAGCATAAGCAGATTAATTTCAACACACAAGAATAACACAGAGCAATGCTTTAGGGCACATATCAGATGGTCGGCTTGCCTGAGGGTCGACGGATTCACCGGAGAGAAGTGCGATCACCTCGCGGAAAAATTTGCCGGAAAGGATTCCCTCTCGGAGGGGCTGAATAGAGGGCAGGGGCAAAATGGGTATTTTCAAAAAGTGTCAATATGGTGAAAGTGATGTCATCGGAACGGGCTCGATGAACTGAAGAAGTGGGCTTTAGAATTACCTCGATCGGAGTTACGAGTGAAAAGTTGTGGCCGTTCGTTGTTTAGGCAGAAAACAAATAAAACTGTGTTCATCTCTGCCCTTAACTGACGAACGGCCGCAAACTAAGGGTTTCGGCGGCGGCTGGAAGCAGAAGGCGTATTTACGAGAATACGCTTTCGGTTAAGCGGAGGCGTACTCTGGCCCAAAGCCGTCGATGAGTACGTTACCCGCACTGGAAGGCGTATTCCATAAAAGCCGTCTCCACTTAAGTCACCGCGGGCCCGGGGCTGAGTGGCTGACGAGAGGGGCCCGCGTTGACCTCTCTCTCTCCTCCCGCGCTGCTTCTCCTACCCCCGAAGAATGCGACCGCACAGAGGAGGCCGCCGGCGCCGTCGCTCGTCCGGCTGACTCCGGCCACCTCCGGTGGAGCTCGGACCACCGGAGTGATCCCCGCGTCGCGGCGCACCCATCCACCCCATCCACGGACACCGAGGGGGACAGGAGCGACGCCGGCTTCGAGCATGGCGGACGGCGGTGCGGGCGAGGATGAACTCGGGGCTATGGCGGCGGAGAGACGAGGAGGGGGTTGGGCAGGGCTCCGTCGTGGCCGAGAGGACTCTCTGGTGGGGAAAGGGATGGAAGAGGGGCTCTGGCTTGCTCGAATTCGAGCAGAGGCTGTCGGCGGCCATGGCGGCGATGGGGCGGAGTTGGGCGTCGTGGCTCGCTCATTCGGGTAGGGGAGGGTCTAGGAGGGAGAGGAGATGGTGGAGTGAGCTCGAGAGGATGTGGGGAGAGCTATTTATAGCCCGACCGAGGCAATGGATAGGCACGGTCGCCACGTCGAGCTGGCCGGCGTCTAGAGCTCTCGGGAGGCATGGCTAGAAGGTTGCGGCTGTCGGGGAGCGGCCGACCTGACGAGGGCCAGAGGGAGGGGACGGCTCGGAGGAGAAGAAGCCAACGGGAGCGGGAAAACGACGACGGTCACAGGCGGACAGAACTGCGGCGGCGACCACCGTGGCACGAGGAGGAAGAAATCGGCAAGGAGAAGGTGCGGGAGAGGGGTACGTGGACGTCGCAAACCCACTAGACATGGCCGGACAAGCCGGGGCTGGCTGCATCCGGCGAGGATGGCTCTGGAACTGAGCAGAGTTCTCTGGTGGCATGCCAAATGGGTGGTCACCACCTTGGCAATGTGGCCAAGCCAGGAACTATCCAGGAGACCATGTCAAATAGACAGATCAGAGGTCAGTGAGTTGACATATGAGGATTTTGGATGGAGGTGGAGGCTGGAGTTGACTGATTGAAGCTCACAAAGGTTCTGACCTAAAACTTGGACAGATTCTTGTGGAGAAATGGATGAGAGAGGGGAGCTGAACCTTTGTCAAAATGAAATATGGTAGGAAGGACTAGGTTCTGGTAAAATTTGAAGCCATTTGGACCAAGTTTGCATATACTTCCTTTGCAAATGCCAAATTTGGTCCAGAAACTTGACTTTGAAGCTGCACTCATCTGGCTTGATGAAATGAGCTGGATTTTGGAGTAGGGTGATGGTTTGGAGGTATGAAGGTACTGGAAAAATTTCAGCTCATTTGGATATACCAGAATGGTACTTCCTTCACAAGGCTTGGATCTGGACAGAAACTAGATGGAATTTTTGGGAGAAAATGGCTAGATAAAATGATGTGAATTTTTGCACGCTCACATCATATGAGGAATGTGAGGTCCTGGATTAATTTCAAGATTTTTGAAGCAATATAAAATATATTTGCTTCACAACCTCAAAATAAATCCAGAAACAAGAATTGGATAATGTGCTCAAAAGTTGAACTATGGAACTTGGGTTCTTGATGGAAATGGTGAAGATATGGATAAGAGAAGCTCCACAATTTATTTGGGATTTTTCCTGGCTACTAAAATGGTAGTTCCTTTGGAAAGTGCCCAAAATGCAATATTGGCTTTAAATAGGAAAAGGCAATTTCCCTTATTTAATTATTGCCAATATTTTGATGGGAGGTCAATATGATCACAAAGAATATCTCCACAAGTTTTCATGAACTTTGGAGATGGATAAATATTTTCCTGGATTTAATTCCTTTAACTGGCAGAAAAAGGAATTAATTTTAAATGAAAATTATTGCAAAGGACTTGGCAATATTTTTGCATATCCAGGGTTTATAGATGTGGGATGATCACTGGGAAAAGTTTGGGAGGCAATAGATCAAAGGAAGTTGGGGTTCCTTCATAACGGAAGGAATTAGGGTTTCCCTTCCGGTAACTCGGGAGATAGGGTTTCGGTGGCAAAATCCGGGGAAAATATCTTGGGTGGCAAGGTTGGACTAGGGAGAAGCTCTGGTCAGATAGGAGAGGCAAGGCTAAATGACCATCTTCATATACCCAAGAGCAAGAGAAAATCCAAGAACATCGAAAAAAAAGACGGGAGTCAAATCCCGCGAAGGAAAAAAATTGGGGAGCGAAAACCAGGGTGTTACAATTAACCTTTGTCACTATCATGTCTGATTGACGACAACAATGAGCTCCGTACAAGCACACGCAAACCTGGTATATACTCTATGACACGAGGCATGAACGAGGATAAAGTATGATTGCCGAAACACTACACATGACAGTACCTATGGTCACATGAAGAACATATATATGGCCAAGCTCTTTCCAATAAAAGATCCAGACAAAGAAAACAATAATGAAGGAGCAGGATCGACAATACAGGTGTGATGATTTTTGCATGACCAACATGGTACAGATACCCAGGACAGTCTGATCCCGTATCGATCACCATGAATATACACCCAAGGGGTCTACTCTGTTGGTAAGGACCTCATATCAAGGCAACCCGCTCAGCCAACTGTATCTGCTCAAAATTGTCAGAATGGGATACTCAAACCTGTCATGGCAAATCAAAGATTCCTTAGCCAGCTCAGCAGTTTGACTTCAGCAACAGTGTTAAAACATCATGGCCTACTACCCACATGGATATACCGACAGAATGAGTAATCAGAATGTTGAACAACAGTCTTGAAGCATGTGCCCTCACATATGGGAATCAGTTAAAGGATAGCCTGCTGTGAACAAGATTCTTCTGCCAGAATCACCGTCCGTCAAGTCTCGAGATGCTCTTGTTATAAGGCTTTACTCCTTTATACTGGCCACGACAGGCGACAGTCAAATCTCTGGAACGGATTTGATACTCAAGACAGTGGAGCTAGCCAAGATGATTCAGGAATCCCTGCGAGAAGTCAGATTCCACCAAGAAAACGGTTATGATTCACAACACTGTTTTGAACCCGGAGGACATGCATCTATTTCAGTAACTCAATGCAAGGAGTAAAAGTGTTGGTGTCCACCGAGAAAATTTGTTCACAACTCCATGGAATGTTGTCAGTGCTGGATATAATAATGACACATCCATCGGGAACAACTCTCAGACTTGCGAGAAGGGCACATATGTCAGTCATGATAATCTATTGCACCCCAGCTAAGCTGCTAGATATAAAAGAATTGGAGTCAGGATAACATATGAGGTAAGACCTGTCAGAATGTGGATACAGTGAAGCAAACCACCCTAGAGCAAGCCAGTCAGTCATATGAAATTCAGTGGGAACATCATATAAAGGAAAAAGGATACCTGAGTTGGAAACGGTTTCCTTAAGTCAGGATATTCATACTTGTTCCCTGAGCAACCAAATCTCGAGGACGAGATTTCTTTAAGGGGGGAAGGTTTGTGACATCCTGGATTTTGGCCCTTTCTTTTTCTGAATCTTTTCTTTGGATTTTTGCTTTGGATTTCTTTTCTGTGGATCTGTGGTCTGGAAACTTGGGGAGATCATCCCTGATTCCTCTCCCAAGTGGCTTGTCATCCTCAAATCCATCTCAAGACCATGTCATTTCCATCTTAGCCCAAACCCAAATCCTTTTTCTTGGGAATATTCCTTTCTCTATTAAAGGAATAACCCTGTTTGCCCTAGGTTGTGAAGCAACCTACATTTCTGCCTTGCCATTAATTCCCAACTCATAAACCCTTTGGGTCATATCTTCCACAGATATGTCAAAACCCTTCCTTGCCTAGTTCAAAAATAATTCATTAATATTCATTTCCCTATTCTATCCTACATGGCACTTTGTGAAGGAAGTGCTATTTATCCTTACTTGATTGCTCCCAAACTTTTTGGGCACTCTTTCCTACCCAACTCATGATCCAACACCAAAATTCAACTGCATTTGCCTAGTACATCTTCCTCAGCTAATTTTCAAAGTTTTTGTTCAAATAGAAGCTTTGTGAAGGAAGTACTAGCTAGGCTTATCCAAATGAGTTGAATTTTTTTCATGTCCTCTATACTCTCAAATCATCTCTCTCCACAAGATTTGAGCTTCATTCAACAATCCATGTGAGCTCATCATCCAATCTTTTATTCTGGTCATATTTTCAGATTGTGAAGCAACTATATTTTATATTGCTCCACAATTGCTGAAAATTTACCAGAACTTCTCCTACCCATATAACCTCACTCCACCAAATTTGAGCTCATTTCATCTAGCCATTAATTCTCAATATTTTTCCCAAGATTCTGTCCAGAGTGAAGCATTGTGAAGCAAGTACCATTTTTACTTATCCAAATGGTATGAAATTTTTACAGTGCCTTCATATACCCAAATAACTCCTCTCCACAAAATGTCAGCTCAATCCAATCATCCATGTGAGTGCATCTTCCATTTTCATTTTCTGTCCAGATTGGCACATTGCAAAGCAAGTGCTAGTTAACTGTTGGGTAACGTTGCATGGGAAACAAAAATTTTCCTACGCACACATAAGATCTATCCATGGTGATGAGCATCTACGAGAGGGAGAGTGAATCTACATACCCTTGTAGATCGCTAAGCGGAAGCGTTAATAAACGCGGTTGATGTAGTCGAACGTCTTCGCGATCCAAATCGCCGAGCGTCCCGCGATCCAATCACGATCCTTCCGATCTAGTGCCGAACGGACGGCACCTCCGCGTTCAACACACGTACGGCTTGATGACGCCTTCACCTCCTCGATCCAGCGAGCGATGGTGAAGTAGTGGTTGAGTTCCAGCAGCACGACGGCGTGGTGATGGTGGTGAGGAACAATCTCTGCAGGGCTTCGCCAAGCACTACGGAGATTATGACGGAGGAACTAGAGGGCTAGGGTTGCCGGCACACGGCTTGGGAAATCCTGATGTGTCCCGTGTGCTAGCCCTGCCCCTCTATTTATATGTTGAGCCTTGGGGTCTAAACTTGGAGTAAAAGCCTCCTCCGGGTCGGTTTTGCCCGCACAAGGTCGGTTTGGCCCGCAGGAAAAGAGTCCAATTCGGACCCTGCCGAATCGTGCACAGCCGCGCACAAGCGGTAGTACCGCTTCACACAAGCGGTAGTACCGCTTGGGCGGTAGTACCGCTTCACACAAGCGGTAGTACCGCTCCGGCGGTAGTACCGCTTCACCAAGCGGTAGTACCGCTTACGCGGCAGCAAAACTACTTTTGCACTTTCCAATACCTTGTGGGCTTTATCCCTTTGGCTCATATAAAGTGTTGCTGCACCCGAACACTTCGGTAAACATCCGGAACCCCTTCCGGTGAACTTCGGAACTCTTCCGGAGATCAAAACACTATTATCACATATATCAATCTTTACCTCCGGACTCTTCCGGAGATCCTCGTCATGTCCGGGATCTTATCCGAGACTTCCGAACAACTTTCGGTCACCAACATAATAACTCAATTATACTAATCGTCACCAAACGTTAAGTGTGTAGACCCTGCGGGTTCGAGAACTATGTAGACATGACCGAGACACCTCTACGGCCAATAACCAATAGCGGGACCTGGATGCCCATATTGGCTCCTACATATTCTACGAAGATCTTTATCGGTCGAACCTCTATGTCAAGGATTCAGTTAATCCCGTATGTTGTTCCCTTTGTTCTTCGGTATGTTACTTGCCCGAGATTCGATCGTCGGTATCACTATACCTAGTTCAATCTCGTTACCGGCAAGTCTCTTTACTCGTTCCGTAATACAAGATCTCGTGGCTAACACTTTAGTCACATTGCTTGCAAGGCTCATTGTGATGTTGTATTACCGAGTGGGCCCTGAGATACCTCTCCGTCATACGGAGTAACAAATCCCAGTCTTGATCCATGCCAACCCAACAGACACCCTCGGAGATACCTGTAGAGCACCTTTATAGTCACCCAGTTACGTTGCGACGTTTGATACACACAAGGTATTCCTCCGGTGTCAGTGAGTTGCATGATCTCATGGTCAAAGGAACAGATACTTGACATGCAGAAAACAATAGCAATAAACTGACACGATCAAATGCTACGTTTACAGTTTGGGTCTTGTCCATCACATCATTCTCCTAATGATGTGATCCCGTTATCAAATGACATCTCATGTCAATGGCTAGGAAACCTTAACCATCTTTGATCAACGAGCTAGTCAACTAGAGGCTTACTAGGGACACAGTGTTGTCTATGTACCCACACATGTATTTGAGTTTCCAATCAATACAATTATAGCATGGATAATAAACGATTATCATTAACAAGGAAATATAATAATAACCAATTTATTATTGCCTCTAGGGCATATTTCCAACAGTCTCCCACTTGCACTAGAGTCAATAATCTAGTTCACATCACTATGTGATTTACATTGTAATGAATCGAACACCCATGCAGTTCTGGTGTTGTTCATGTTTAGCCCTTGGAAGAGGTTTAGTCATCGGATCTGCAACATTTAGATCCGTGTGTACTTTGCAAATATTTATGTCGTCCTCCTTGATGTAATCGCGGATGGAATTGAAACGTCGCTTTATGTGTCTGGTCCTCTTGTGAAATCTTGGTTCCTTGGCTAGAGCAATGGCACCAGTATTATCACAAAACAGAGTCATTGGGTTAAGCGCACTAGGCACTACTCCAAGATCTGTCATGAACTCCTTCATCCAGACACCTTCCTTCGCCGCCTCCGAGGCTGCGATGTACTCCGCTTCGCATGTAGAATCAGCTACCACGCTTTGCTTGGAACTGCACCAGCTAACCGCACCCCCATTAAGAATAAATACGTATCCGGTTTGCGACTTAGAGTCATCCGGATCAGTGTCAAAGCTTGCATCGACGTAACCCTTTACGACGAGCTCTTGATCACCTCCATAAACGAGAAACATGTCCTTAGTCCTTTTCAGGTACTTCAGGATATTCTTGACCGCCGTCCAGTGTTCCATTCCTGGATCACCTTGAAACCTTCCGACCATACTTATGGCAAGGCTGACATCGGGTCTTGTGCACAGCATTGCATACATGATAGAGCCTATGGCTGAAGCATAGGGGATGACACTCATCTTTTCTCTATCTTCTGCAGTCACTGGGCATTGAGTCTTACTCAACTTCACACCTTGCAAAACAGGCAAGAACCCCTTCTTGGACTGATCCATTTTGAACTTCTTCAAAATCTTATCAAGGTATGTGCTTTGTGAAAGTCCTATTAAGCGTCTCGATCTATCTCTATAGATCTTGATGCCTAATATGAAAGCAGCTTCTCCTAGGTCCTTCATTGAAAAACTCTTGTTCAAATATTCCTTTACGCTTTCCAGCATTTCTATATTGTTTCCAATCAGCAATATGTCATCCACATATAATATTAGAAACGCTATAGAGCTCCCACTCACTTTCTTGTAAATACAAGCTTCTCCGTAAACTTGTATAAACTCGAACGCTTTGATCACCTCATCAAAACGAAGATTCCAACTCCGAGATGCTTGCATGATTCTGACGGACTTAAGCATCGCTACGGGTGAGAAGGTCTCATCGTAGTCAACTCCTTGAACTTGTGAAAAACCCTTTGCCACAAGTCGAGCTTTATAGACGGTGACATTACCGTCCGCGTCCGTCTTCCTCTTAAAGATCCATTTGTTCTGAATGGCCTTACGCCCTTCAGGTAATACTTCCAAAGTCCATACTTTGTTTTCATACATGGATCCCATCTCGGATTTCATGGCCTCTAACCACTTCTCGGAATCCGGGCCCATCATCGCTTCTCCATAGCTCGTAGGTTCATCGTTGTCTAACAACATGATTTTTAAGACAGGGTTGCCGTACCACTCAGGAGTAGTACGCGTCCTTGTCGACCTACGAGGTTCGATAGCAACTTGATCCAAAGCTTCATGATCATCATCATTAACTTCCTCTTCAGCTAATGTAGGCTCCACAGAAACAACTTTCTGCGCTGCGCTACTCTCAGGTTGAAGTAAAGGTTCAACAACCTCATCAAGTTCTATCTTCCTCCCACTCAATTCTTTCGAGAGAAACTCTTTCTCAAGAAATGTTCCGTTTTTAGCGACAAACACTTTGCCTTCGGATCTGAGGTAGAAGGTATACCCAACTGTCTCTTTTGGGTATCCTATGAAGACGCATTTCTCCGCTTTGGGTTCCAGCTTTTCAGGCTGAAGCTTTTTGACATAAGCATCACATCCCCAAACTTTAAGAAACGACAGCTTTGGCTTCTTGTCAAACCAAAGTTCATATGGCGTTGTCTCAACGGATTTCGATGGTGCCCTATTTAAAGTAAATGCAGCTGTCTCTAATGCATAACCCCAAAACGATAGTGGCAAATCGGCAAGAGACATCATAGATCGCACCATATCCAATAAAGTTCGATTACGACGTTCGGACACACCATTACGCTGTGGTGTTCCAGGCGGTGTCAATTGTGAAACAATTCCACACTGTCTTAAGTGACTGCCAAACTCATAACTCAGATATTCTCCTCCTCGATCAGATCGTAGGAATTTAATCTTCTTGTTACGATGATTCTCAACTTCACTCTGAAATTGTTTGAACTTTTCAAATGTTTCAGACTTGTGTTTCATTAAGTAAATATACCCATATCTACTTAAGTCATCAGTGAAGGTGAGAAAATAACGATAACCACCGCGCGCCTCAATACTCATCGGACCGCACACATCAGTATGTATGATTTCCAATAAGTCACTTGCCCGTTCCATTGTTCCAGAGAACGGCGTTTTAGTCATCTTGCCCATGAGGCATGGCTCACATGTGTCAAGTGATTCAAAATCAAGTGACTCCAAAAGTCCATCAGCATGGAGCTTCTTCATGCGTTTTACGCCAATATGACCTAAACGGCAGTGCCACAAGAAAGTGGTATTATCATTATCAATTCTACATCTTTTGGCATCAATGTTATGAACATGTGTATCATTACTATCGAGATTCAATAAGAATAAACCCCTTACATTGGGTGCATGACCATAAAAGATATTACTCATATAAATAGAACAACCATTATTCTCTGATTTAAATGAGTAACCGTCTCGCAATAAACAAGATCCAGATATAATGTTCATGCTTAACGCAGGCACCAAATAACACTTATTTAGGTTCATCACTAATCCCGACGGTAATCGAAGAGCGAGCGTGCCGACGGCGATCACATCAACCTTGGAACCATTTCCCACGCGCATCGTCACTTCGTCCTTTGCCAGCCTCCGTCTATTCCGCAGTTCCTGTTTTGAGTTGCAAATATGAGCAACCGCACCGGTATCAAATACCCAGGCACTACAACGAGAGTTGGTAAGGTACACATCAATAACATGTATATCATATATACCTTGTTTGTTGTTGGCCGCCTTCTTGTCAGCCAAATACTTGGGGCAGTTCCGCTTCCAGTGTCCAGTTCCCTTGCAATGAAAACACTCAGTTTCTGGTTTGGGTCCAGCCTTGGGTTTCTTCACGAGAGGAGCAACTGCTTTGCCACTCTTCTTAGAGTTACCCTTCTTACCCTTGCCATTTTTCTTGAAACTAGTGGTTTTATTGACCATCAACACTTGATGCTCCTTCTGAATTTCAGACTCAGCGACTTTCAGCATCGCAAACAGCTCGGCGACTGACTTGTTCATCCCGTGCATGTTATAGTTCAACACGAAGCTCTTGTAGCTAGGTGGCAATGATTGAAGAACTCTGTCAGTGATAGCCTCTGGCGGAAGGGGCATCCCTAACTCAGCCAGACGGGTGGAGTACCCAGACATTCTGAGCACGTGATCACTGATAGACCCGTTCTCCTCCATCTTGCAAGCATAGAACTTATCGGAGATCTCATATCTCTCGATCCGGGCATTCTTCTGAAAGATAAACTTCAACTCCTGGAACATCTCATATGCTCCATGACGTTCAAAACGTCTTTGAAGTCCCGGTTCTAAGCCATACAACATTGCACATTGAACTATTGAGTAATCATCAGAACGAGCCTGCCAGGCGTTCACAACGTCTAGAGACTCAACTGGAGCGGGTGGATCACCAAGCGGTGCATCAAGGACATAAGCCTTCTGGGAAGCCGTAAGGATAATCCTTAGATTACGGGCCCAGTCCACAAAGTTACTTCCATCATCTTTCAACTTAGCTTTCTCTAGGAACGCATTAAAATTCAGGGGTGCTACTGCGCGAGCCATGATCTACAACATAAATATAGCAAAGACAACTTAGACTATTGTTCTTAGATAATGAGTTTAGTTAATCATATTACTTAAAAACTCCCACTCAAATTGACATCCCTCCGATCATTCGAGTGTAACATGATCCAAATCCACCAACTCAAGTCCGATCATCACGTGAGTTGAGGTGGTTTCAATGGTGAACATCTTCATGTTGATCATATCTACTATATGACTCATGTTCGACCTTTCGGTCTCTTGTGTTCCGAGGCCATGTCTGTACATGCTAGGCTCGTCAAGTTTAACCCGAGTGTTCCGCACGTGTAACATGGCTTACACCCGTTGTATGCGAACGTAGAGTCTATCACACCCGATCATCACGGCGTGTCTCGAAACGACGAACTTTCGCAACGGTGCACACTTGGGGAGAACACAATTTATCTTGAAATTTAAGTGAGGGATCACCTTATAATGCTACCGTCGTCCTAAGCAAAATAAGATGCATAAAAGGATTAACATCACATGCAAATCATAAGTGACATGATATGGCCATGAACTTGTGCTTTTGATCTCCATCTCCAAAGCACCGGCATGATCTCCATCGTCACCGGCATGACACCATGATCTCCATCATCTTGATCTCCATCAACGTGTCGCCATAAGGTTGTCGCGCCGACTGTTGCTTCCACGACTATAGCTAACGTTTAGCGATAAAGTAAAGCATTACATAGCGCTTAATGATTGACACGCAGGTCATACAATAATTAAAGACAACTCTATGGCTCCTGCCAGTTGCCGTACTCATCGACATGCAAGTCGTGATATTCTATACATCACATGATCATCTCATACATCACATATATCTCATCATGTAATTGGCCATATCACATCACAACATACCCTGCAAAAACAAGTTAGACGTCCTCTAATTGTTGTTGCAAATTTTACGTGGCTGCTACGGGTATCTAGCAAGAACGATTCTTACCTACGCAAAACCACAACGTGGTGTAGTGATTGCTTTTTGATCTTCTAAAAGAACCCTCTTCATTGAACCGATTCAACTAAAGTGAGAGAGACAGACACCCGCCAGTCACCTTTATGCAACAAGTGCACGCAGCGGTAAAACCAGTCTCGCGTAAGCGTACGCGTAATGTCGGTCCGGGCCGCTTCATCTCACAATGCCGCTGAATCAAGTATCAACTAGTAACGGCAAGCAATATGTATACACCCACGCCCACAACTCGTTTGTGTTCTACTCGAGATCTCATCTACGCATAGACCTAGCTCATGATGCCACTGTTGGGTAACGTTGCATGGGAAACAAAAATTTTCCTACGCACACATAAGATCTATCCATGGTGATGAGCATCTACGAGAGGGAGAGTGAATCTACATACCCTTGTAGATCGCTAAGCGGAAGCATTAATAAACGCGGTTGATGTAGTCGAACGTCTTCGCGATCCAAATCGCCGAGCGTCCCGCGATCCAATCACGATCCTTCCGATCTAGTGCCGAACGGACGGCACCTCCGCGTTCAACACACGTATGGCTTGATGACGCCTTCACCTCCTCGATCCAGCGAGCGATGGTGAAGTAGTGGTTGAGTTCCAGCAGCACGACGGCGTGGTGATGGTGGTGAGGAACAATCTCTGCAGGGCTTCGCCAAGCACTACGGAGATTATGACGGAGGAACTAGAGGGCTAGGGTTGCCGGCACACGGCTTGGGAAATCCTGATGTGTCCCGTGTGCTAGCCCTGCCCCTCTATTTATATGTTGAGCCTTGGGGTCTAAACTTGGAGTAAAAGCCTCCTCCGGGTCGGTTTTGCCCGCACAAGGTCGGTTTGGCCCGCAGGAAAAGAGTCCAATTCGGACCCTGCCGAATCGTGCACAGCCGCGCACAAGCGGTAGTACCGCTTCACACAAGCGGTAGTACCGCTTGGGCGGTAGTACCGCTTCACACAAGCGGTAGTACCGCTCCGGCGGTAGTACCGCTTCACCAAGCGGTAGTACCGCTTACGCGGCAGCAAAACTACTTTTGCACTTTCCAATACCTTGTGGGCTTTATCCCTTTGGCTCATATAAAGTGTTGCTGCACCCGAACACTTCGGTAAACATCCGGAACCCCTTCCGGTGAACTTCGGAACTCTTCCGGAGATCAAAACACTATTATCACATATATCAATCTTTACCTCCGGACTCTTCCGGAGATCCTCGTCATGTCCGGGATCTTATCCGAGACTTCCGAACAACTTTCGGTCACCAACATAATAACTCAATTATACTAATCGTCACCAAACGTTAAGTGTGTAGACCCTGCGGGTTCGAGAACTATGTAGACATGACCGAGACACCTCTACGGCCAATAACCAATAGCGGGACCTGGATGCCCATATTGGCTCCTACATATTCTACGAAGATCTTTATCGGTCGAACCTCTATGTCAAGGATTCAGTTAATCCCGTATGCTGTTCCCTTTGTTCTTCGGTATGTTACTTGCTCGAGATTCGATCGTCGGTATCACTATACCTAGTTCAATCTCGTTACCGGCAAGTCTCTTTACTCGTTCCGTAATACAAGATCTCGTGGCTAACACTTTAGTCACATTGCTTGCAAGGCTCATTGTGATGTTGTATTACCGAGTGGGCCCTGAGATACCTCTCCGTCATACGGAGTAACAAATCCCAGTCTTGATCCATGCCAACCCAACAGACACCCTCGGAGATACCTGTAGAGCACCTTTATAGTCACCCAGTTACGTTGCGACGTTTGATACACACAAGGTATTCCTCCGATGTCAGTGAGTTGCATGATCTCATGGTCAAAGGAACAGATACTTGACATGCAGAAAACAATAGCAATAAACTGACACGATCAAATGCTACGTTTACAGTTTGGGTCTTGTCCATCACATCATTCTCCTAATGATGTGATCCCGTTATCAAATGACATCTCATGTCAATGGCTAGGAAACCTTAACCATCTTTGATCAACGAGCTAGTCAACTAGAGGCTTACTAGGGACACAGTGTTGTCTATGTACCCACACATGTATTTGAGTTTCCAATCAATACAATTATAGCATGGATAATAAACGATTATCATTAACAAGGAAATATAATAATAACCAATTTATTATTGCCTCTAGGGCATATTTCCAACATTAACTTCATCCATTTAAGCTGAAAATTTGCATAGTGGGTCATCTTAGTGATTGATCACACTCAGCAAAATATCAGCACCTATCACCAAGTGAGCCTTCCCCAGACATCATCAAACACCTTGCTGTTGATTTGTCTTGGAGCAAGCTTCAGTCATTTCATGGGTCCCCGATCTTGTATCTTTGCTTGTTGTAGCTATCTGATGAATGACCCATCGCCTAGACACGGTTTGGATGACCAGAGCGCGTGGCATCGTCGCGTTCACGCGGTGACCACGCGGCTGGCATGCCCGTTCACGCGCTCTGGCAGTTGGGGCCCTCGGCCTCGTCCGTTTCCTCGATCTCTCGCCACTTCGCCGTGTCCAGGAGCTTCGCCATGGCCACGCCCTCGCGCTGGACCCCTCTCCCCCTTGTCTCTCTTGCCTGACGCGTCGCATCGACCGCATCCAGGAGCAGACCGCGTCTGCTCCACCATGGCCGGTCGACCGCATTGCTCCCGAGTGTTCCAGAGCTCTCCCTTGGCTACTTAGCGCGTCCCCGAGCCCCCCTCGCCACCCACAGCCTCTCCACCAAGCTCCAGGAGCCCTCCTCAACCACCACTGCCGCCATGGCCGCCATCGGGCCTCGCTCAAATTCGAGCAACTCGGCCACCCTCCCTCCTTCTCTTCATCACCAGAAGAGTCCCCGCACTCCGGCGAGCCTCCCCACCTACTTGCCCCGTCACCAGGGTGCCGGTAATCTCATCCCCAAGTTGGGCCGAAGGCCGTTCCGCCGGAGCCCATGCCGTCATCGCTTCGGTCCTCCTCGGCGTCATCATCCAGCCTGGACGGATGCGGCACTCCCTCCCAATCTCGCCGGTATCTTCAGCGCCGCCAGAGGTGGCCTGAGCCGCCGGGGCGAGCGCCGGCCGTGCCCGGTCTCCTCTGCCTCCGTCGTGGGCACCCAAGCCGCAGCCGCTACAGCCCTCCCTAGCATGGATGCGGCGCATGGGCAGCTGCGCCTCGCCCTGCTGTGCTCACCGGTGGCCGGAGCCCCGCCGGGGAACCCCTGTAGCCCAGGGGATCGCCGGCCGAGCACCCCTGCCTCGCCCGAGCGCGGGCTGGAGGTTGAAGACGAGCCCCTTGCCAGCCAGGCGGGCCCCACCTCCCCCGTGACCCCACCTGTCATCGGCTAAAGCGCACCAAAATCATCAAAAAGTGAGACAGAAAGTTTCATTGCATTTGGACTTCATTTGATATGGATTTTTTGGAAAACCAAAAACAAGCAGAAAACAGCAACTGGCACTGGGCACTAGGTCAATATGTTAGTCCATGAAAATCATATAAAATCCATATAAAAGTGCACCAAAATCATACAAAACTTTAATAAACATGGCATGAATACTTCATAAATTATAGATACGTTGGAGACGTATCAATATACCTTGGGATCCGGGTGGATCGATTACTTGAGCACTTTATGCCTAGCTTAATGGCTTTAAAGAAAGCGCTGCCAGGGAGATAATCTGGAAGTTTTAGAGAGTCATTTATTTCTGTTGAGTGCTTTTATAAAGTTTAAAAACAAAAAAATATAGAGGGAAACCTACAACTTTTACAAAAAGAAAAGTGAAAGTGAGACAGATGAGCAATGTGGAAGTGGGGGCTGGCCTTGAACTTTGTTCATGCCCATGGAAACTTTGTGAACCTTGATCACAGAAACTTTTCAACAAAAATAATTATCCCCTTGTACAAATCCATTGTATTATAAAAATAATGTGCCAAGATTTACCTTTAGGATGTTTAAATTGCTTGTTTGGTATGTGCGGTGCAAAAACAGAAACTTTTGCTGTAGTGCGTGAATTTACATTTTTTTACTGGAATGTGCAAAAATTCTGAAATTTTTACACAGTACTTATATGAAATTTTTTTATTTTTTCCTAATTTTTCAGAATTTTTTGAGTTACAGAAGTATATGTACCATCTGCATCTTTACAGACTGTCCAGTTTTCACAGATTGTTGTTATAGTTTCGTTATTTGCGTATGTTTGAAATCTTGTTGAGCCCCGTTGACTTGGGAGCCATAGAATTGTGATAGAATACAGTGGGTAATGTTTGATTATAATTATACAATAATGTTACAGCAGGACATGATGGGATTTGATGTTATATGTACTAACCCCGCTAATAAAAATTCCGATTGAGTTTTGTGTGGATGAAGTGTTCGAAGATCGAGGTGGTATCAATATGAGGAGAATAAGGAGAGGCAAGAGTTCAAGCTTGGGGATGCCCAAGGCACCCCAAGTAAATATTCAAGGAGACTCAAGCGTCTAAGCTTGGGGATGCCCCGGAAGGCATCCCATCTTTCTTCAACAAGTATCGGTATGTTTCGGTTTTTGTTTTGTTCACATGATATGCGTAAATTCTTGGAGCGTTGTGTGCCTTTTATTTTTCTTTTAATAAATGCACCATGCTAGTATGAGATAGTCCTTGGTTGATTTATAGAATGCTTCATGCACTTCACTTATATCTTTTGAGTATGGCTTTATAGAATGCTTCATGTGCTTCACTTATATCATTTGAAGTTTGGATGCCTGTTTCTCTTCATATAGAAAACCGTTATTTATAGAATGCTCTTTTGCTTCACTTATATTTGTTAGAGCATGGTCTTTTGTAGAAATAATTAAACTCTCTTGCTTCACTTATATCTATTTAGAGAGTCAATAGGAATTGGTCATTCACATGGTTAGTCGGAAAATCCTACATAAACCTTGTAGATCACTGAATATGATATGTTTGATTCCTTGCAATAGTTTTGCGATATGGAGATGATAATATGTGAGTTATGCTAGTGAGTAATTGTGATTTAGTAAGAATATTGGTGTTAAGGTTTGTGATTCCCTATGCATGCACGAAAAGTCAATAGTTATGCAACGAAGTTATATCCTACTTATGGTGCATTATTCAGTGTTAGTTATTCTCAATGCATGCTTATGACCTTTTTTGTTTTCTGGTTGGTTGCTTCTCAATCTATTTGCTAGCCTTCACTTGTACTAAGTGGGAATGCTGCTTGTGCACCCAACTCCCTAAACCTAAAGTTGTGCCAAATGAGTCCACCATACCTACCTATATGCGGTATTTCCATGCCGTTCCAAGTAAATTTGCATGTGCCAACTCTAATTATTCAAAATAAATTTCTGTTTTGTGTGCTCGTACCGCTCATGTGGCGGCAGGGGGTGGCCAATATTTTCCATGCTAGGTGTGTTATTCTCATGATGAGTGTTTATTCACTTGTCATTGCACGAGAGAGTGGCAGGTAATAGGGATGCCTAGTCCCACAATGAATCAAAAATAATAATAACAAAATTCCTTGGAAAGTGTTGATATGGAAGGCACCCGTTGATACGGCTAGCCATGGATTGTGAAAGAATGGTGGAAAGGAAATGAATTTTATTTTCTGTTTGGGAACCGCCTATAATGTGTCTAGTATGGAAGATATTGGGAACTTTCGGTCGTAGCGTTGACAGGAAAAGCATGCCTCTCAAAATAATTTTATCTCTCTAATTTAAGCTTTGAGCTCTGGCACCTCTGCAAATCTCTGCTTCACTCTGCGAAGGGCCTGTCTATTTTACTTTAATGCATTTTTATTTTTATTGAGTCTCCATCTTCTCTTATAAAGCACCAACTGGAGAGCACTATTGTCATACTTGTGGATTGGCTGTAGTTAATGTTGAGTGTGTTTCATGAATGGATCAATGACTGAGCATAATGGGCTAGGGATAACTTTCTTTAGCGTTGATATTTTGAAAGACATGGTTATTTGTTAGTATGCTTGAGTATTGATGTCTTTATATCAAATTATAGACTATTGCTTTGAATCACTCGTGTCTTAATATTCATGCCATGATTAGATTATATGATCAAGATTATGCTAGGTAGCATTCCACATCAAAAATTATCTTTTATCATTTACCTACTCGAGGACGAGCAGGAATTAAGCTTGGGGATGCTGATACGTCTCCGTCGTATCTATAATTTTTGATTGTTTCATGCCAATATTCTACAACTTTCACATATTTTTGGCAACATTTTATATTATTTTTGGGACTAACATATTGATCCAGTGCCCAGTGCCAGTTCCTGTTTTCTGCTTGTTTTTTGTTTCACAGAAAATCTATATCAAACGAAGTCCAAATGCAATAAAATTTTACGGAGAATTATTTTGGAATATATGTGATTTTTGGGAGGTGGAATCAACGCAAACGGAGTCCCACAGCCTCCACAAGCCACATGGGCGCCCCCCCCCCCCCCCCCCCGGCGTGCGGTGGTGCCTCGTGGGCACACCGTAAGTCGGTTGGGGCTCTTCTTCGGGTGCAAGGAAGCTTATGTCCAGAAAAAATCGTGTTAAAATTTCAGCGCAATCGGAGTTACGGATCTCCGGGAATTTAAGAAACGGTGAAAGGCCAGAAAACAGAAACGCGAAACAGAAGAGAACAGAGAGAGAGAGATCCAATCTCGGAGGGGCTCCTGCCCCTCCGCCACCATGGCAGCCATGGACTAGAGGGGAAACTCTCCTCCCATCTAGGGGGGAGGCCAAGGAAGAAGAAGAAGGAGGGGGGGCTCTCTCCCCCTCTCTTCCGGTGGCGTCGGAGCGCCGCCGGGGGAATCATCGTGACGGCGATCTACACCAACAACTTCGCCGCTGTCAACACCAACTCTCTCCCCCTCTATGCAGCGGTGTAACCTCTCTTTTCCCGCTGTAATTCTTTACTTAAACATGGTGCTTAATGCTACATATTATTATTCAATGATGTGTTGCCATCCTATGATGTTTGAGTAGATTCGTTTTATCCTATGGGTTGACTGATGATCGTGATTGGTTTGAGTTGTATGTTTTATTTTGGTGATGTCCTATGGTGCCCTCCGTGTCGCGCAAGCGTGAGGGATTCCCGCTGTAGGGTTTGTAATACGTTCATAATTCTCTTATAGTGGGCGGCTAGAGTGACAGAAGCTTACACCCGATTAAGGGGGTTGTTGCGTATGGGAGTAAAGGGGACTTGATACTTAATGCTATGGTTGGGTTTTACCTTAATGATCTTTGGTAGTTGCGGATGCTTGCTAGAGTTCCAATCATAAGTGCATATGATCCAAGTACGGAAAGTATGTTAGCTCATGCCTCTCCCTCATATAAAATTGCAATAATGATTACCGGTCTAGTTATCGATTGCCTATGGACAAATCATTCTCTTGTGTTACAAAAACTTTCTACTAAACAGCTAACTTTTATTATCTCGCAAAGTACTCCTAGTTTTATTCTTGCAAAGTAGTTCAAGCATTACACCTACAAAGTGCTTCTAGTTTCATAATTGTTCTAGGTAAAGCGAACGTTAAGTGCGCGTAGAGTTGTATCGGTGGTCGATAGAACTTGAAGGGAATATTAATTCTACCTTTAGCTCCTCGTTGGGTTCGACACTCTTATTTATCGAAAAAGCTACAATTGATCCCCTATACTTGTGGATTATCAAGACCTTTTTCTGGCGCCGTTGCCGGGGAGCAATAGCGTGGGGTTGATATTCTCGTGTGTGCTTGTTTGCTTTATCACTAAGTAGTTTTTATTTTGTGCTCTTGTTTTCTATCTTTAGTTATGGGTAGGAAACGTAAAATACCAAAAAAATTAGTTGTACCTGCTAAACCAATGGTTGAAGAACCACCCAAAATCTATCATACTGCTGAAGCTTTCTACTTGGATCATCTTCGATCCCTATGTGCTCGTGCTAAAAACCCAACTAGCTTAGTTAAGAGAAAATCATTAGATGAGCATGCTCATTTTGTGCGACACCGCTTATCTCAAAAAGGGAAACTTTTATGGCATCAAATTAATACTATGCATTTATACGGACGTGGGCCGCTCGGTTTTACGGGAACGAAGCAAAATTTTGGGTCCGGGGAGCAAGGGAGATATAGAAAAAATTGCGGACATAGGTTTGACCCAAAGGCAATGACGCATGGGTGCCGCATTCTGATAGGCCCGTCGGTCTGTGGTACAGGGTGAAATTGTTGTAGGTGATACATCGGTCTTTCTTTGCCGAGTTTCGGCTAACGGAAACTCGGTAAACATTTTCTTGTTTTTTCATTTTAAATATTAGTTAAAAGTTTGCCCAGTTTTGTTCCTCATAAACTCGGCGAAGTGTGGCACTGGGCGATAGATTAGTTCCACGCGTCGAGTCCTTACTCGATGGGTCATTGCCGAGTTTAGAACTCGGCAAAATATTTGCCCAATTTTTCTACCGAAGGAACTCGATAGAAGTTTTGTATTGGGCAATTAGTGCTGCCACGTGGCTTATTTATATTCGTTGTGCATTGTCGAGTTCAGCCAAGTAGAACTCGACAAACTATAGTGTCACGTGGCATCTCCGTTAACGCCCCGTCCCGTCTGGCAGTGTGCTCTGTTGAGTTCCCTGGAAGGTGAAATTCGGCAAACATTATTTAAATATTCACCAAACTCGACAAACTGGGCGATTTTAGTAGTGATATAGCCCAATTTAGATGTGAACCGCAGAAGCCTGACATTATCTCAAATTCAAAATGGAGTCCATGGACGCAACATGGTCAAACGATGGCATCAGTATCTAACATTCAAATGAATTTGAGCTTGTTAGATGTATATATGGTAATAGTATAGTATGTCCACAACCATACCATGCATACCTCCATTATATCCGCATGGATTACAAATACCATAATCTCTTATTCATTTTCTTAAGAAAAACTATGAGTTATTTTAAATATTTGACTATATCACACACACACACACTATATTTCTCCTCTCTTTGGAACTCCGGACGCTCTTTCTCTCTCCTTAATTAGAGGACTCAATCCTACGATGTCCCCGCTCTCTCTCATAACACACACACACACACACAAAACACTCGGCCCCTCTTTATCGAAGGCACACTAGTACACTCCTTCGCCATCTCTATAGATATCTCTCGATGATGAATGTAATGATATATGTTGGGTATTCTATATGTAAATGTTTTCCTACAAAAACTCGGTAAAAATTTGTGAGGTTTGAATTTTCAATAGCTATATGCACTACTTTTGGAACGGAGGGAGCATACGGCAGTTGCGCACGCTCACGTCGAAGTTTGATGTGTAGGAGGAGTGACTGTTCTGTAAAATGTCATGGCAAAATTGCCACTGTCGGATGTTGATCTGACGGTTCTTTGGGCGTTTGCCAGGAAATGGCTAGTGGTGAATGTTCGCCAGATATGATTTACGGATGATACTATATCTTAGGCCTCTATTTCACACGCATTGCATTGACACATACCCCCTCTCTCTCATGCACACACCCATACTCACAACTCTCCCGAGACTTCTCGAACACACCATCTATCTGTAGGTAGACGTCACACACATATGTGCCCATCACACCCTTCCCCTGGAACTTCTAAAAAATAAAAGACGTCACACACATATACATTGTACTATAGGTAGAGTACGTAGTACAAAAAGATAAGAGGCGGACACACACAATCGTTCTCTCACACCCACGCGCGGGTACCCGTAGGAGCACATTTGTTTACAAAGAGGCATCCCACGTGATAATTTGACTCGTGTAGTTTTGAACTTAATGGAGGGTCATGGACCACACGTGAACGATACAATGTGCGGCCTGGACGCGTTGGCACGTTATTGATCAAGTTTTTTTATTGGTACGTTAAATGAAAAGATTGGTCCGCGTGTATTCAATTTAAAAACGATTGCTACAGAGAGAAAAAGAGAATTGCTCCACTATATATGTAGGCTGGAGCTTCGGGACTTGCTTGCTAGGGTTGATCTCTTCTCATCCTCTCACCCTCTTCAGATCTAAACAAGACGGTGGTGTTCTCTCTCTCTCTCTCCTCACCGGTGGTCATAGATCCGGCCGGATTCCTTCCGCTGGGTAGGGGAGGAGGTGCAACGTTGACGCGTTCACCGTTGGCGAGGGAGGAAGCCGACGCGCGCCATCTTCTCTGACCTGACGCCGGTGTGGGAGGTCCTCCGCACCCTTGCTCGTTGTCGTCGTGTGGGGAGATCCCGCCGCCCGCCTCCTGCCTCGCCATCCCGCCGACCGGAGGTATAACTTCTTTTAGAACCGGCCTTGTTCTAATGGCGAAGCTCCCCATGTCGTTGCATCCTGCATGTGGATATTCTTCTAGTTCAAAGCTCCCCATGTAGCTAGCTCTGTCGGCTTGTCGAACACTCGAACACTACCCAAAGTTTTACTGTCAGAGGAAAAACTACTCCATGAAGATGAATAGATGGCCTGGTTGAATGTGGAAAAAAATTGGGGGAAGGGGGGGTAGCAGAGACTGGCTAACGAACCGATCTCTTGGTTGAAAAGGGAAAGAAAGTGGGGTGGGGGAAGTACTAGTAAGATACTGGCTTCACTGGTCTCTTGGTCGAAAAAGGGAAGAAACTGAGGGGGTTACTCTCTCTCTCTCTCTCTCTCTCTCTCTCTCTCTCTCTCTCTCTCTCTCTCTCTCTCTCTCTCTCTCTCTCTCTCTCTCTCTCTCTCGGTCACCCATACACGACACTATCCGTTATGACGTTGAGCACATTTAACTGTGGTGTAGGCACCGTCCATATGTACACTGCGCTCTTTCCCCCTTTTGGGAAAAACCTGCCCTCCTTCAGAGATTTTACTCTTACACACTCTAGCACTTCCAAGAAAGAACTTGCATTATAACTACATCTATCTTTCTATTTTTATGTAGCGGTGAGTTGATGTCTCTGTCCCTCTCTCCCCCTCTCCCTCCTCTCTCTCTCTCTCTCTCTCTCTCTCTCTCTCTCTCTCTCTCTCTCTATCCATGTCTCAGTCACCCATACGCGGCACTATCCTTACGATGAGCTCTGCAAGGCTATCTGACGGAATCTAGTAGGCTTTTGCTTGCCTAGGCTGACACCAACTGGGCCCACACGTCTATAAGGGGAATTGGGCAGGAACTATGGAAAATGAGAAAATAGATGGAGGGAAAGTTTGGCGAAGGAATCCCTATGCAGGACCAACAGGTGTGATTGGCGTGCCTAGAGACTCGCGCAATAGATTGGATTTCGTCTATATAATTGCTAACGGAGGAGGAGGAGTCAGTACGAAACAAAACTTATTATACTGTAGCGAACTGTTACTGTACAAAAATGCTATCGGCAATTGGTAAATTGCAGTTACCCATGTAAAAAAAATCAAAAAACTGTAAGAATTCAAACCCTACACCCTTTAGTTTCTTGTATTACTAGCGGGGTGGCCCGCGCGCGGCTAGATTTCATGTTATATATTGCCACATTAAATTTTACATGGTCTCTAGTAACTTGCATATTATTTTCATGTGTGTAAGCTCTTAGAAGTCACGTTAGTTGTTATTGGTATGATTTTAGGTTCAGTGTAATCTGTTCAGGTATATAGTCATGTGGTTTCTGGAAATTTAAAACCAATTTCCTCTAAAAATTGTCTGGTCTAAATTGCAAAGAAATTTCTAAATTTCTACTGTTTTCTTGCTGGAAGAATGACCACCCATTGAACTACCCAAAAAAAGATAAACTAAAATAATTGTGATCATCACCGTTCAGGTGTTTGACATGGGATGGAACAACTTTTGTCCTAAACCACACATGTATATGTCTCAAAATGTGAAGCCGTAATCTTCAATTTGATTTATACATTTTACGTTTTCACTCCTGATTCCTCTATATGGACACCTACACCGTTTTTATATCATTGGCCATATAGTAGTAGCATTAGAATTATACATTTAATCTAGCGATTTTATAAATAAAACATAATACTCAAATACACCTTGAGTTAAAATCACTATTTCAAATATAATAGACAGACCATATCATTCTGGTTTTATCTTTCATGCAACTTCGTGCCTATCTTCTACAAGTCGTCATCAATAGGTAATTAAACTGAATAAGGGACACCACAACATGAATGTATGATGCATCTTTCAATTATCTTGGAGAATTTAGGACGTGGAGTTAAAATTGCATGTTTTGAAAATTTCAGATATAAATGGAGTTATAACGTTTATCCACCAGATAAAAACTAAATAATATTTCCTTCTAAATCCTACATAGAATTTCATATCTTGTTCGAGTTATTGTGTTTGTCCACCTAATGATAGTTTTCCTTTTCCATATATACTTCTTTTTACAAATCTAGCTATTTATCAGTGCTACAAATGACATTTTTAATCGGTTTGCAACATCTTCTAATTGAGTATTATTATATGTGAGTTATTTGCCACTCACTCCAATATATATATTTTGATATTATATATCATCCAAATTACATTAGGTATTATATATGAATTTCCTATTACATTAGGTATTATATACTATCCAAACTATTGATTGAGCTCAACCCACAAACACAGGAAATATAGGATACTAATAGTTCTTTTAAAGGGAAAATATAGGATACTAGTAGTTAACAGACTGCAGCACAAGGGAGAATGATACAATATAAGACGAGCACAAAAAGTTCAGCTTCAGTGCATAAAAACACAGTAGGGCAGGCGTGTCCATGTCGAATTAGCCATCATTAGATCCTTTTATTTTGCCCCCCCCCCCCCCCCCCCCCCCCCCCCCCCCAGTAGATCATCAGTGCTATAGGACCAGCATTTTGTAGCTTCCTTCGGTACTGCACACAAATTAGCATGAGGATTATCTCCGCAACTAAGAAAAGCAAAGTATGCACTCCTACTTAAGACACTAAAACTGAAGAGCATGAGGATCATCTCCACCATTAAGAATAGCCAGGAAGGCACTCCTACGTAAGAAACTAAAACGGAAGGAATGTCAATGTGTAAGATTCTAGTCAAATTCACAAATAGAAGAGGTGCTTCGGTAATTTGACTAACCTCGTCAACAGCATTTGTCTGTCATATGACTGCAATGGCCACTTAACTGCATGAACCACCAACAACTGCTTGTTAGTGAGGATATCCAGACAAGAAACATAGAAGACACATACAGGAGCTAGTTCATTCTTCTTTCAAGTTACCTTCGATCACAAGGTGCTTTTACTTTTCTTTTTGTTATCCTTCGTTTCGTCATCAGATAAATGCATAGGCATATGTGACCTTTTTCAGAGGAAGCAACAGTAAATTATATACTATGGACGAACGGTACAAATGCAGCAAGAGAAACAAGATAATATCTATTATTGAGATCATACATTGGTGTTGAGTCAACAGAAGTGGCCAAGCCTAATTTGGGAGTAACAGGAGTTGCACCGCCATCACTTGCAATATGAAGACCTGACTCAAGAAGTTCCACTATCCTTCATTGGCTCACTATCTGAAACAACAAATAATGTTGTTAGTGAGAATTTGCGCCCAAGAAACATATATAATTAACCCATGTAGAGGTTGAAGCCAGTGCATTCTTCTCTCAAGATTCTACCTTGGGTCCCTCCCATGCTCTTCCTTTTTTTGCTATTAGCGTTGCTCTTGTCAGATTCATAATGATCAACAGACCTGGCAGTTTTTTTTCCGCAGAGCACATCAGTGAAATCATTTCACATCAACATAATAAATGCAACAAGAAAACAAGATAAATGTCTACTGTTGACATCATACCATGAGGATGGAGTAGTAGGAGAACCAATATTGGTTGTTATGAGAGATTTAGAAGGGGTGATCTCATCAATGGTAACAGGAGAAACCTCTTCTGCACTTCCATATTCCTTCCTTGGTTCAGATAGGTGCCTGACAGCACACCACACAATTATAACTCTGACCCAACAATACAAATGCAATAAAGAAATGGAAAATAATAATATTATTCAGATCATACTCTGTATAAAGTTCCCCCATTTTCATACGTAAAGGTTTAACCGATTCATAGTTGATCTCCGAGTCACAAGGAAAGTATTCTTTAATAATGATCAAAAGTTCCAGCAAGCGGTGCCGGATTTCCTCATGATCCTCAGAGTTTTGATACAGAGACCGACGTGCTAAAGAAGTCTCCCTTGCCATGCCCTTCAAAACATCATTTCAAAATTGGTGATAAGAAGCTAATGGACAAGGAAGCCTGAATACAGGATATTAGGTAAACCAAATGTTCCAGGCAGAGGCATGAACATACCAACATGGCAGCAGAGACTTGCTTCCAATAAGGCCCTTTGTAGGTGGTCAGAATATGACAGGCAACCTGCCGGACCTTATTGCTAAATTCAAATTTCATTAGCCACAGTTTCTCCCGAAAATCACCAGACTTCTTCTTGCACATTTTCAATATGTTGTACACATACTTGGCCTCCTCGGTGATACACTTGAAAACAACAATTGTTTTGCGAAGTAGTGAACAACAAGCTATCGATACTATAAATTGAATAAGCAATTGCACGCTTTAATAAGATTTGTATTTTGCAGACTGTACCATAAAGCAAGCAGCTGGAACAATGGAACGAGCAGGAAGAGTGAGCGCAGAACTTTGATCGCTGAAAAGCTTTGCTTGTTCCAAGATAGCTCTGTTCAGCTCATCAGCAGTTTTAATCCGTCCACCATCGTCGGCAGTGCATAACCTAGCCGCTGCTTTGATACACTTGATACCAGTGTTTTAAGACGGTGCAAACAAGTAAATTAGCAGAGCAAATCAATCAAATAGCACAAATAACACAGGTTAATTTGGTAGAGCCGGGAGGAACATACCTTGGTGGCTGCTAGAGAGTTGAGAAATGCGGGACCAGGTTCAGCAGTCTGTTTGAAATATTCAAGAACATCTTGGTATTTGTGTACATAATACTGCTGAAGGTAATCAAAATAGTCTTCGAAAAGAAGAAAACCGGGCATCCACGGCAACAGCCTGTCCCAGCCCCAGTGGGTCTGCAGAAGATCTGAACAGAGAAGAAAGACAAGTCAGATGGTTAGATCTGACAGTAAAGAAAATCACTGCATCGCGTGCATATATCAATCATGTGTACATTTCGTAACATAGCTCGCAAGCCTCAACCTTAACCGGGAGAATAAATAAACCATATAAATTCATCGTACCCGGGTGAAGAATAACTTCTAACGGAGGCAGTGGCTTCATCAAATCTCCGTCTTCCACGAGCTTAGCAATCCTCTTCTTAGATTCATGGTGTTCAGACGGTAAGATGAATCGGCGGCTGACATCTTCAAATAAGACAAAATCCATAGTTTTGGTCAGATCTAGGTCACACTTCGTTCCTCCTAGGTCAAACTCCATCATCTTCGGATCTATGTCAAGATCCATCGCCTTCTGATCTAGGCCCTTGTCGAAATCCATAGATTGGACGGGATGGGGCGTGGGTTAGAAGAGCGCCGACGGGGTTTGTGGTAGAAGAGGAGATGCGGCGGACGAGGGATGCGGCGGAGCTAGGGCTTACTTCTGCCTCGAGACATTTCTTTCGTTAGTTATATCGCGGAGTTCACGGACCCGGACCGAGCACCAATCCACATTTAGGGCCTCTTTGATTGACAGGATTGCAAAAACACAGGAATAGAAAAAATATTGGAAAACTATAGCAATGCAAGTGTAAAACAGAGGATTAAAAAACAGAGGAAAAGTAGAGGAATATGAAACAAATCGAACATTTGAAATGCAGGAACTGAAAACGAAGGAATGCATTATTTAGTAGAGAAACCATGCACCACTCCAAACTGGGCTAGACACAAGCCATGCACCGAACTCACACAGGCTCTGTACTTGCACGGGCCTTTTCATTGGAACACGCTCACGGAAAGCATTTGTTGAGTCACGAGAGGAATCTGATATGCAGCTCTGTCCCTCTTGCCTCGGTCTTCGTGTAAAAAAGAGGTCCGACTCAATGTTTCACTTCCTGCAAAATCATAGGAAATCAACAGTGTTCCGCTGGATCGCAACAGTATTCCTCCGGACTGGTTCCTGCAAATCAAACGGTGCTACAGTAGCAAATCCTATGGAATGAGCATTCCTGCGTTTTTCCTATGAAAAATCCTTCAAATCAAAGGAGGCCTTAGGGGCGCGACGACGGAATGGGCCGGCCCAGTGGCGCAGTTCGCTCCATCGTTTTTCATTTGTTCGTTCACTCGATTTCGGTTTTTCTGTTTCTTTTCTTTTTAACATTTTTTGTTATATTTAAAAAATATATAATAAAAATATTTCCAAAAACAAATACTTAAGTTTTCTTGAGTTTTGATTGTTTTTTGAGGTAGCTAACCGCTTATTCCAATTGGTAACAATTACTTAAGTTTAAAAACAATGTTTGTGCAGTGTTAAAAAAATGTTGGTCCAACTATAAAAAAATGTTTATACTTCCAAAAAATCTAAGGGAGTATATTACAAAAAAAACCTTTACGTAAAAACATTTGAAAAAAAATTAAATCCGTATAGAAAAAATGTAGACAGAAAAATACAAATGTGTGTGAAAAAAAATGAACATGTATTTAAAAAAATTAATCATGTATTTGAAAAATGTTAATCAAGCATTAGAAAATATGTTAAAAATGTTCACCATGTTTAAAAAAAGTGTTGATCATGTATTAAAAAATATGTTAATCAAGATTTGAAAATGTTTAATGTGTATAAAAAATGTTGACCATGTATTCTAAAAACGTTAATCTTGTTTGAAAAATGTTAATCAAGCATTTGAAAATGTTAAATGTGTATAAAAAAATGTTGACCATGTATTAAAAACATATTAATATTTTATTTAAAAAATGTTAAACGTGTACATTAAAATGAATATATATACCAAAAATGTACAATGTGTATGAAAACATTAGATATAAAAAATAGTTCTCAAAAGATGTTAATCATGTATTTAAAATTGTTAAACGTGTATATAAAAAATGTTTCTAGTGTATAAGAAAAATGTAGAATGTGAACTAAAAACAGTTGACATGTGTTGAGCAAAAATAAAACTAATGAAAATCAACAAAGGAAAAAATAAAAAGGAAAAATAGATAAAACCAAAAAAAGGGAAGTGAAAACCAATGAAAAAGAATGGAAAAGTAAAAATCGAGAAAGAACAAAGAAAAACCATTGGAAACCAGCAAAGAAACAAAGAAAACTGGAGAAAATAGAACAGAAGAAAAAAAACCAATGAAAACAGAGAAAGGAACAAAAGAAAACCAAATGAAAACAAAGAAAACAGAAGGAAAAGAAAAAATAGTAAAAACTAAGAATAGAACAAAGTAACCGGTGAGAATACAAAGGAAAAAAAAACAGAGAAACCTGTGAAGAAAGAGAAAACCAAAAGAAAAAACATAAAGAAACAAAATAGAAAGTAGAGCAAAACGTGGCGTACGCTACCAGCGTGGGAGCGAATCGGTCGATCGAGAGCTAAGAAACGGGCCGGCCTAGTCTCGCACGAGATAGAAGCTTTCAGAGAGATGGAAGCTAGTCTCGCACGAAGCGCGATATACCTCAGGCGCACGTTTAGGCCTAGTTTGGTAGACAACAGGTGCTGGAGGGGGTTTCAAAGGATTTTCCTTCTTTGGCTGAAAAGCCAAAAAATTCTCCAAAGAGGCGTTTAATGAAAAGGGCTTGATTGAGCCAGCCCCTACAATTCCTCACTTCCCTCTCCCACCCATGGGTTTTCTTGCGGCAATCCTACACACCATTGATGGTGTATTGTGTTGGTCTTTGGTATTAGACTCTCCAAGAGTGAGGGGCGGGCCGCCCGCTTGCGCATGCCACGTCGGCAGTGGACCCGCGAGGAACTGTTTCTGGCAAGAAAAAAGCGTACGCAAGCAGATGCGCTCGAGGACCGTGTCATGCTGAGCGTGTGGATTGGGCACTGCTCTTTCCCTCAGAAGGAAATATCTCCCCCAGATAAACCCTCCCCTGGCGCTCGCACGATATCCTCTTTCTCCCTGCTCACAAGTGACCTCCTCGTCTCCCTCACTCTCACCTCTGCTTCGCCGCCTCGCGCCGCCACATCCAGCCCGGCGACGTTGGCCTCGCCGCAGAAGAGGGCTAGCCCGCCCATGCCGCCGGTCGGCGGGTGAGGAAGAGGCCCAAATCATGTTGCAATCACCACCAGCGAAGAGGACGATGACATCCTCGATATGTCAGCCGTCGTTACTTCGCTCGATCTGGCTCGATCCTTGTCTAAATCCAGAGCCTCTATCGCAGGAAAGCAAAGTTGTACCATCAAGCTGCTCAAGCACAACTATGCTACTTATGAGCTGCGTTGGGATTTTCCCCGAAGAGGAGGGGGGATGCAGTACAGTAGAGGTAAGTATTTTCCTCGGTGAGAACCAAGGTTTATCGAACCAATAGGAGAATCATGCACAGCCTCGTGAACAGCACCTGCACACACAAAAGCAAATACTTGCACCCAACACGGGCAAGAGGGTTGTCAATCCCCTTGAACTCGTTACTCGCAAGGATCAAATCTTGTATATGTAGATGGATAAATTGCAAAACAAAATAAAAGTAATAAAATTGCAGCAAGGTATTTTTGTGTTTTTTTATATATGATCAAAGTAGACTCGGGGGCCATAGTTTTCACCAGAGGCTTCTCTCTCGAACACATAGCATACGGTGGGTGCAAATTACTGTTGGGCAATTGATAGAAAAGCGCATAGTTATGACGACATCCAAGGCAATGATCATGTCTATAGGCATCACGTCCGAGACAAGTACACCGACTCCTGCCTGCATCTACTACTATTACTCCACCAATCGACCGCTATCCAGCATGCATCTATGGTATTAAGTTCATCACAAACAGAGTAATGCTTTAAGCAAGATAAAATGATGTAGACAAAGTAACCCCAATCAATATGAATAAACCCAGTCGTTTTACCCTTAATGGAAACAATACAAATACATGTCTTGTCCCCTTCTGTCACTGGGATATAGAGCACCGCAAGATTGAACCCATTATAAAGCACCTCTCCCACTGAAGATAAATCAACCTAGCTGGCCAAACCAAACGGATAGATCAGAGAGAAATACAAAGCTATAAAAATCATGCATAATAAAGTTCAGAGAAGACTCAATTACTTCTCATGAATATTCAGATCGTAAACCCACAATTCATCGGATCCCAACAAACACACCGCAAAAGAAGGTTACATCGGATAGAACTCCAAGAACATCGAGGAGAACATGGTATTGAAGATCAAAGAGAGGGAAGAAGCCATCTAGCTACTAGCTATGGACCCGTAGGTCTGGGGTAAACTACTCACGCATCATCGGAAGGCAGCAAGGATGATGTAGAAGCCCTCCGTGATCGATTCCCCCTCCGACAGAGTACCGGAAAAGGCCTCCAGATGGGATCGCGGAAGAACAGAAGCTTGCGGCGGTGAAAAAAGTGTTTCGGGTGGCTCTCTGTTGGTTTGGGAATATTTCTGAATTTATGGAGTTGGAATTAGGTCAAAAGGAGCTGCGTGGGGCCCACAAGATCAGGGGGCGTGCCCCTCGAGCTTGTGGCTCTCCCGTATCTCGTCTGGTCTCCTCCCGAACCTTCTAGGGTCCCTTCTGGTCCAGAAAAAATTAATCCAAAGAATTTTTTTTCGTTTGGACTTCGTTTGATATTGATTTTCTGATAAGCCAAAAACAAGCAAAAACAGCAACTGGCACTGGGCACTAGGTTAATAGGTTAGTCCCAAAAAATGATATAAAATAGTATATAAATGCATATAAAGCATCCAAGATTGGTAATATAATAGCATGGAACAATAAAAAATGATAGATACGTTGGAGACGTATCAAGCATCCCCAAGCTTAATTCCTGCTCGTCCTCGAGTAGGTAAATGATAAAAATAGATTTTTTGATGTGGCATGCTACCTAAGATGTTTATCATATAATCTCTTTGATGGTATAAATATTGAGAAACGATGAAGTAATAACATCAATATAATAATATCCATGAACATAAGAAGCATAATCATTACTTTTTCAAAATATATGATCCTTAACAAATGTTTATCATGTTGACATGGCACGACTCCACCTTCACTGCATAAATATAAACCATGAGCACCTCGGTGTTAAACCAAGCAATCATATCGTACTTCTAACGCGTTTCAGCATTTTCAACTTCATGCAATACATGAGCGTGAGCCATAGACATAGCACTGGTGGAATAGAATATGGTGGTAGGGATCAATAGGAGAAGTCAAAAAGGAAGAAAGTCTCGCATCAACTCGGCGGATCAACGGGCTATGGAGATGCCCATCAATCGATATCGATGCGAGGAGTAGGGATTGCCATGCAACGGATGCACTAGAGCTATAAGTGTATGAAAGCTCAACGGAAACTAAGTGGGTGTGCTTCCAACTTGCTTGCTCATGAAGACCTCGGGCATTTGAGGAAGCCCATTATCGGAATATACAAGCCAAGTTCTATAATGAAAAATTCCCACTAGTATATGAAAGTGACTACATAGGAGACTCTCTATATGAAGAACATGGTGCTACTTTGAAGCACAAGTGTGGATAAGGATAGTAGCATTGGCCCTTCTCTCTTTTTCTCTCATTTTTTTTGTTGGACTCTTTTTGGCCTCTTTTTTTCTTTTTTTTATTTTTCGTCCGGTTTCTCATCCGACTTGTGGGGGAATCATAGTCTCCATCATTCTTTCCTCACTGGGACAATGCTCTAATAATGATGATCATCACACTTTTATTTACTTACAACTCGATAGTAGAACAATATGACTCTATATGTACGCCTCTGGCAGTGTACCAGGATGTGCAATGATCTAGTGTAACATGTATAATAATGATGAACGGTGGCTGAGCCAAAAATACTATGTCAGCTCACTAAAAAAACACTTCCATGATGATACGCGTTTGTCACAGTAGGTCACTTTTTTGTCATGCATGTACATCCGTGACGGTTTTATGATAGAATCAAGATAGTCATGCCTGTGCTGTCGTAGAAGTGTTCCATGACAGAACTGAAATTATCATCACGGAAGTGTCCACTTCCATGACAATAAATGTCGCGTCATGGAAGTGTTTTCGTCAAGGGTAACCGACACATGGCATCCACCGTAATGGGTCGCCGTTAAGCTATCGGGTTCCGGTTTGGATCCGATAACCCGTTAACAGCCGGACCAATGGGGATTTTCCACGTGTAAAATTGTCATTGGCCAGAGGAACCACATGTCAGGTCGACATCACGACAGATGTCATTCATCCAATGGACAAGACGGGCCTACGAAAAAGTGACACGTGGCAAGGCCCAACAGATGTCCATTTAGGTTAGAAAGGCCGGCCCAGTCAAAGGCCCATAAGATTCACTCAGGTACTAGTGGGCCGGCCCACTAAGGGCCTGCTTAAACATGGCCCATTTATGGCCCACTGCCAGATCGGGCCCGTTAATTGTTGGCTCCTTATTTGGGCCCCATTACGGCCCAGTGAGGTTTTGGCCTGTTAGAGGCCCGATGTACATATGAGCCCATTTCTGCCCGGCGTGTCTTTGGGCCTAGTAATGGCCCGTGCTGCACTTGGGCCATATATGGTCCGACGCGACATTCGGCCCATTAACGGCCAGTGATCTCAGTGACAAAATTTCAGCTCAACCTGACTTTGGGCCTGTTAAAGGCCTGTCGTACAATCCGGCCCGTTGGTGCCTTTCGGCCTATTAAAGGCCCATGATATGATTGGGCCAACCAAGGCCCGAGATATGTTTCGGCCAGATAACGGCCCGTCATGTAACTGGGCCAATTACGTCCCGACGTATATTTCAGCCTGCTAAAGGCCCGTGGACGACTCTTGAAAATTGAGGCTCAACATGCTTTTTGGCCTGCTAAAGGCCCATGGTGTCTTCTGGGCCATAACAGGCCAGCAGAATTTTCAGCCTGCTAAAGGCCCGAAGCTACATGGGCCTAACTAAATGTCGGGCCCACTAAAGGCCCATGTGATTTAAGGGCCTGGGCCTACCGTGTCGATGAAGGGGCCATGTGGCAGGTTCGCGCAGGCCCAAGTAAAGCCTGTTGCGGGCTGGCCCAATTATGGCCCGCTGAAGTGCTGGCCCGTTAGGGGCGCATGTTTCGGCATGCTTGCCTCCATCAGATTTTCACCACTTTTTTTCTGATAGCGAATGATGGAATATACGGTAAATAGGAATTAAGAACAAACCTACCCTATACAATGAAGAAATTACGACATAGTAACTTAGAATAAACCTACACTATACAATAAAGGAATCAGGGCATATTACATCCACTGGGCATCAAAGTTCGCCACCAGTGATCATCAAGCGCAACCACGAAGTAGATTACAAAAACTGGGCATCAAAGGTCCTGCCATTGAAGCGCAACAAAATAATACTGAACCAAGAACACTTCAACACAGTTCAAGAAACGTTAGCCTTGCGCGGGAGCTGCTGCGCAAGGAGCTGAGCAAGGCAGTGAGACCGGACTAGCATGTCAGTCATATCTTCTAGCTCTGGCTGTTTAGCAATGAGGTTCTCATTGGAGTTGTCTGCGATCGTCCTTAGAGATTGGACTTCAAGTCGAAGTTGAGTTACACAATGCCTTTCTGCTTGAAGTTGAGACTGAAGAAGTCGAACTGATTCAGGCAGCGACTTCTGTGAGCTTGTGTGACTGCTAGTCTCGAGTAACTTGAACACTGCATCAAGACATGACTTTGGGGCTGTCTCGCTATCTTCAAGATGTTTTGCCTTCTTTGCTGCAATGTATATTGGGTTTGTCTCACAGTCTTCAGCAGACTTGTGCGTGCCATCAGGCATATCACCCTGAAACAAGCAGACAGATGACAAGTTTTGCACATATATAAACTAAGATGGTAACTGCGCTGTCAATTCCAGAGCTTCACCACACTACTGGATTACAGATCAACAAAATAAGCATAGATGCATGGCAAAATACAATCAGTGTATCTCTTTTGGTTAATGTGCATGGCATGTTGTTCATATTATCAGCCAAGTCAGTAAGTAAAGCAGGAAATGACAAGGTACAAATGTGGGCAGCTTCACCACACACTGGATTACAGATCAACAAAACAAGCATACATGCAGGACTAAAGAAAATCATTGGATTTGTATAGAATAATGGGCATGGTATGAATAAGGAATTTGGTTTTACGACTAAAACATGGAACTTACAGTTGTTGCGAACATGCATTTTGATAGAAACAGCAAACTAAACAGCAGTTCACGATAGGGAGTATGAGCAAATTAAACAGCAGTTGAGGATAAAGGGTTTAGAAGGACTGACTTACATTAACAGTTAACACCGGCTCTATAATGCCCTTCTCCATGTGAAGGGAGGGATAACTCAAGAATTTTAGCACATAATCTTCTTCATAAGCATTGCATGTACTCTACATTTTGTAGACAGTAATTATAGATATGATAATACTGGAAGGGATAGAGGATAATGAAGATAAGATGCAGATTGATGCTACATAATCAACTAACTATCCATGTAAGTACAGCATTACAGGACAAAATGTACTGACAACAACACTGGGTTACACTTCCGCACTGGCATTGTCTGGGTTTTCAACTTTTTGGTAAGATTAAATATAGACCTGATAATTTTTAGGAAATGGTGGGCGAGGGAGATAAGATGCAGCGTAATGCTACACAATGAACCACTCCCTCCTTCCATAATATAAGAGTGTTTTGTACACTAGTGTACTGTACAAAACGCTCTTATATTATGGGACGGAGGGAGGACCTTTTAATGTAAGTACAGTGATACAAGACGTTCAGTCCTTAGAAGAGGACTGCAGAGTTAAACCTCTTCAAAAGCATTGGGTTGATTCTAAATTTATGTAAGAGTCAATATGGATCTTATAATGTCCACCAAATGGAGGATAAGGAGGCTAACATGCACTGGTACCGTTACGTGATATACAAACGGTTTTTACCCCCTTTCCGCGACGGAGTTTTAAACTGTCGCCTTGCCTGTGTGTGCGATAGGGGGGTCCTCCCACACGACCCAGAAACCGTCGGGGATAGGAGAGCGGCTACTAACGATTTCCATAGAATAAACGTATGAGAAGTCGTGGCATGTCCCACACGTTAGGCCTCGACGTTATGTTTCTGATCCGAGAGACATCTAAAACGATTACGCTGCTATAGTCGTGTGGAAACGGTGGATATCCCAAACATTTAATCTACCGATGTGTTTGCGATAGGTACGTTATCGCACACAGTTAAAAAATGTAAAATGCGTGTGCTGCCTCTACTATTGCCAACATGTCCATTTCATAACTGTGTGCGATAGGTATTCCTATCACACACGGGCTCCATATATGCACCGTCTTCTTTTTGTCCAATATTACACATGCATACAGGTTTGAAACGTTTGTCGTATTACCATGAATCGCACATGCATATGAGACGAGACCGTGTGTGCGTCCGTTGAGCATTGCAAATGTTTCCTGTCAAAGAACCGTCTGTTCTATATTTTCCATCACACACGCTATTTTCTTTCTAACCGTGTGTACATTATTTTATTCGATCCTGTTTAATTTTATTTTCCCTCTAATTTATTATTCAAATTGGAAATTTTGAATTTTGAATTATAAAACATGGAATTCAAATTCTCAGCACAATGGTTCAACAACCAATCCATAAATAAAATTCTCAGTACAATATGTTCAGTAATTACAGGATTAGGCAGCAATTAACTATGATGAACCACAATATTTAGAGGCGGTAAAGGTGAAGAGAGAAGTGTAAATCATTTTGGCTGCTGATGGTGTTGAAGAAGCGGAATGCCCATAATGTGCCCTCCTGCATGCCAAAAGGCGCGAACAACTTTTGTCCAACCCCTTGTGACGATCACCCACCCATCCTTCACCGCCTTCAAGAAGACTTCTAGACCATTATCATGGTAGTATGAATTATATACTTTAACCTTAGTTGCCTCCACTCCGGTCATGTAGTTTGCAAGGTAATCATCCGTAAATTGCTTCGAAAACCACTGAAAAGATAAAACTTCCATATATTCATGTCTAATAGAGTAATTCGTTGTGGGCAGGGGAAAAGGCAACACATTACTTACCATCCTAAAGTTCACTGTTGTCTTGGACAAAGTGTAAATAAATAGTTTAATTTCCATCACCCGTCTCTTTTGCCTAACAATCTTTCTTAGTTTCCTCACTTGACGCTTGTTCATGAATATCTCATTACACCATACGCAAAAGGGGTCGAAGCGTGGATCAGTACCACTGATATATGTACCTACAGACAACCAGTAAATGTTAGAAGCTAAACTGCAATTGCACAAATGATGTAAAATACTACTCCCTCCGTTCCTAAGTACAAGTATTTTTAGAGATTTCAATATGAACTACATACGGATGTATATAGACATAGTTTAGATTAGAATGTAAATTCACTCATTTTGCTCCGTATGTAGTCTATATTGCAATCTCTAAAAAGACTTATATTTAGGAACAGAGGGAGTATAAGACATGGGATGCAGCTGATACGTCCCCGTCGTATCTATAATTTTTTATTATTTCATGCCAATATTCTACAACTTTCATATATTTTTGGCAACATTTTATATTATTTTTGGGACTAACATATTGATCCAGTGCCCAGTGCCAGTTCCTGTTTGTTGCATATTTTTTGTTTCGTAGAATATCCATATCAAACGAAGTCCAAACGTGATAAAAATTTATGGAGATTTATTTTGGAATATATGTGATTTTTGGGAGGTGGAATCAACGCAAACGGAGGCCCACAGCCTCCACAAGCCACCTAGGCGCGTGCCCCCCTGGCGCGCGGTGATGCCTCGTGGCATACCGTAAGTCGATTGGGGCTCTTCTTCGGCCGCAAGGAAGCTTATATTGAGAAAAAAATCGTGTTAAAATTTTAGCGCAATCGGAGTTACGGATCTCCGGATATTTAAGAAACGGTGAAAGGTCAGAAAAGGAGGACGTGAAACAGAAGAGAAACAGAGAGAGAGATCCAATCTCGGAGGGGCTCCTCCCCTCCGGGAGCCATGGCGGCCATGGACCAGAGGGGAAACTCTCCTCCCATCTAGGGGGGAGGCCAAGGAAGAAGAAGAAGAAGGAGGGGGGCTCTCTCCCCCTCTCTCCCGGTGGCGCCGGAACGCCGCCGGGGCAATCACGGTGACGGCGATCTACACCAACAACTTTGCCGCCATCATCACCAACTCTCCCCCCCTCTATGCAGCGGTGTAACACCTCTTCTCCCCGCTGTAATTTCTACTTAAACTTAGTGCTTAACTCCATATATTATTATCCAATGATGTGTGGCAATCCTATGATGTTTGAGTAGATTCGTTTTATCCTATGGGTTGATTGATGATCGTGATTGGTTTGAGTTGTATGTTTTATTTTGGTGTTGTCCTATGGTGCCCACCATGTCGCGCAAGCATGAGGGATTCCCGCTGTGGGGTTTGCAATACGTTCATAATTCTCTTATAGTGGGCGGCTAGAGTGACAGAAGCTTACACCCGAGTAAGGGGGTTGTTGCGTATGGGAGTAAAGAGGACTTGTTACTTAATGCTATGGTTGGGTTTTACCTTAATGATCTTTAGTAGTTGCGGATGCTTGCTAGAGTTTCAATCATAAGTGCATATGATCCAAGTACGGAAAGTATGTTAGCTCATGCCTCTCCCTCGTATAAAATTGCAATAATGATTACCGGTCTAGTTATCGATTGCCTATGGACAAATCCTTGCATTTACAGCAATTATAATTTTTGATTGTTCCATGCTATTATATTATCAATCTTGGATGTTTTTATATTCATTTACAACAATTATATATCATTTTTGGAGACTAACCTATTAACCTAGTGCCCAGTGCCAGTTGCTGTTTTCTGCCCTGTTTTTGTTTTACAGAAAATCAATACCAAACGAAGTCCAAATGCCACGAAACTTTTTTGAGATTTTTTTCTGGACAAGATAAACACTAGAAGCTTCGGGAGGAGGCCAGAAGCCCCAGGGGGTGCCCACGAGGCACTAGGGCGTGCCTGGGGGGGGGGGGCAGGCGTGCCCTGGTACCTCGTGGGGGCCACAGAGCTCCATTTGACCTAATTCCTCCACTATAAATTCAGAAAAAATCAGAAACCCTCAGCGGAGTCCACGAAATACTTTTTCCGCCGCTGCAAGTTTCTGTTCTTGAGAGATCCCATCTGGAGGCCTTCTCCGGTACTCCGCCGGAGGGGGAATCGATCACGGAAGGACTCTACATCAACCTTGCTGCCCTTTCGATGATGCGTGAGTAGTTTACCACAGACCTTCGGGTCCATAGTTAGTAGCTAGATGGCTTCTTCTCTCTTTTTGATCTTCAATACAATGTTCTCCTCGATATTCTTGGAGTTCTATCCGATGTAATCACTTTTTGCGGCGTGTTTGTTGGGATCCGATGAATTATGAGTTTATGATCAGATTATCCATGAATATATTTGAGTCTTTTCTGATCTCTTTTATACATGATTATTATAGCTTCGTATTTCTTCTCCAATCTATTGATTTGGTTTGGCCAACTAGATTGATTTATCTTGCCATGGGAAGAGGTGCTTTGTAATGGGTTCGATCTTGCGGTGCTCAATCCCAGTGACAGAAAGGGACATGACACGTATGTATCATTGCTATTAAGGGTAAAAAGATGGGGTTTATTCATACGTGAGTTTATCTTGTCTACATCATGTCATCGTTCTTAAGGCGTTACTCCGTTCTTTTATGGACTTAATATATTAGATGCATGCTGGATAGCGGTCGATGTGTGGAGTAATAGTAGTAGATGCAGGCAGGAGTCGGTCTACTTATCTTGGACGTGATGCCTATATACATGATCATTGCCTTGGATATCGTCATGATTATTTGCTTTTCTATCAATTGCCCAACAGTAATTTGTTTACCCACCGTATGCTATTTTCTCAAGAGAAGCCTCTAGTGAAAACTATGGCCCCCGGGTCTATCTAAATCATATTACTAAAACCCTAAAAATATTGCTGCCATTTTCTTTTATTTATTTTATTTTGTATTTTTGTTTCTATCTATCTATCTATCAGATACAATTTAATCTTGCAATTAACCGCCGAGGGATTGACAATCCCTCGTTTGCGTTGGGTGCAAGGATTTGTTGTTTGTGTGCAGGTACTGCTAACGAGGTATTGCGTGGTTCTCCTACTGGATTGATAACCTTGGTTTCATAACTGTGGGAAATACTTACCTCTGATGTGCTGCATCATCCCTTCCTCTTCGGGGATAATACCAATGCAAGCTACAAGTAGCAGCTTACGCGGCGATGCTCTGGAGTAGGGGCAGTGGGGATTTGGAGGCATGAGGATGTTTTGCAGCTGCCATTTAAGCAATTAGGTCGGGGCCGTGATAGAGATCGGTGGGTTACCTGACTGGATCGACGAGGCTCGGGCAGAACGTAGATGTGGTTGAAGTTGTGGTTGCGGCGATGGCGGTTTGAGCTGCCGGGAGGGGGGGCAGGGTGGGGAGATACTGTGGGAATGTGATGGGTGGGGATGTGGTGGGAGGAATAAATTCTGAAATCATGCGCCTAATGAAAATTTCGCTGCGAAACTTGAAACTTGGGCGGGGGAAACACACAACGCAGACGAAGTGCGTAAAATACTCGTGTGCGAGAAAAGAGAAAATTGGCGGATCCCGTCTCCAAAAAAAATCTACACGTGTAGTTGATTAAATCGGTCAATGACGGTCGTGATGGTATGCTTGCTTTATTAGAAAACATCGCACGGGTAACTAACTTATGGATCATTAACGCAAAAAAACGCACACGGTACGCCATAGAAACCGTGTGTTTTGTGATCTTCTAATAATTCTTATACCTATCAGCATCTACAGCCGCACCTACAAATTTAAAATCTCTTTCATTGTAGCAGGGTTATTCAATATACATGAACGAGGCAAATGTGACAGTCAATGAACAATCATCGGTTTATGAAATGCAATCAAGTGTCAACCTACCTCGCTCACACAGCCAGAATTGATCCTATGCAACAAAAGAGAAGCTTGCTGCCATCCGTCAGCGTGGCTATTTAAGCCGGTGTGCGGCCAACTCGCACGGCGAGGTGGGACTAAAAACCAGCTACGGCCAGCTCGTCTCCGGTGGCTTCGGGTGGCTGCGGGCTGACGTTTTGGGAGGATTTAGGGCCGGGGTATGGCTACAAAACTTCAGTGAACACATGCTAAGCAACGCTCAAAGCCCTAAAAGGATGCGCTTATCAACATTAATTGTACGTTAATAATAGATAGTACCAACTTAAATTCCTAGATACTAGTAATTTGCTCTAAAACTAGTAAGTACTACTGGTAGATGCTCGTAATTAATTATACAAACTTACGGGCGACACACGCACTAACTACTTCTCACATGCTGGCCAGGCATAATCGTTCTCCTTCCCGACCTTGTCGGCGGTAGCCCACCGTGCTTGGATCTCTGCACAGCTCTCATCAACGTCGCGGTAGCTACCGCCGCAATCCTGGCAGGTGGAGGCATCGGGGCATGCTGGCCAGACGCCGTCGTTCTCCTTCCCGGCCTTGTCGGCGGCAGCCCACCGTGCTTGGATCTCCGCCGAGCTCTCCTCAGTAGGGCGTGCGGCCTCTTCTTTCTTGCGGCGGCGGGACTCTCTTTTCTTGACTGCTTTCTGCCTTTTTCGCTCCTTCTGTGCGGCTTTGGCCGCCTCTTGCTCCACCGCCCATTCGGCCATGGCAGCTTCAAAGTCCGCCCACGTAGATGTGCGGCCGCGGGCGGCGATGAACTCTGCGCGACGGGATGGCATCCCTTCCTTACCATGTGTGCGGTCGCGGGCGGCGAGGAACTCGGCGCGACGGGATGCCATCGCTTCCTTACCAGTTAGTGTGCAGCGCGGTGGCATGGACGGCGCTTGGAGAGAGCTCTGGGGAGGACTGGCCGGACAACCGTATAGTGCGGTGGTTTTTAAGAGCTCAAGGACAAACGATGAAGGAAATTTGGCTTCCCCTACAATCTTGGTCATTCATTATCGCACACGGTTCATCTCCGTTGCCTCCGAAAACCGTGTGCGCTCACCCTATTGTGTGCTGCGTTCTGATTGCCCGGAACCCCAGCCACGCGGATCGCGCGTGTGCACCGTAGGATGCACCCCGATCGAACGACAATCCACGTCCCTCTCATCACACCCGTGCAGCTGTAGCTGGATTGGATTTATCTGCGCTAAATGTCTAGAAAATGCACATAATCGCCTAAATATGGTAAATGAGCCCAGAAAAGTGCCAAATTTGAACACGGTGATTTTTAGGGTGTATGTTCATCATAGAAAAAAACTCAAGGACAAAGGACGAAGGAAATTTGGATTCCCCTTCAATCTTGGTGATTTCCCTCTCGAAACCATGAAACTTCCTCGGTGATGGTTGGATTTATGAAGAGCGTGCATGACGACATAAGCCAAACCTTCTCAATTTTTTACCAGGGCATGGTGAGGCCATACCATGGCACCATGCCAGGCGTCATGTTTTTCAAGCATGTCTTTCATTTTTCTATAGTTGAAAAACCAATAAACGACACGTTTATGGTTGACTCTTGCCACACATATCCTTGAAATCTCTGCTCATTCCTTGTAAAAGGCATGAGAATTTACTAAATACCATGAGCATGGTTTTCCAGACCGTTTTTGTGCACTTTTTCATGCACCGATTGTTTGTATTTGAATTATGTGCATTAATGCCTAGAAAAATGCACATAATCGCCTAAATATGGTAAATGAGCCCGGAAAAGTGCCAAATTTGAACACGGTGATCTGCAGGGTGTATGTTCATCATAGAAATAAACTCAAGGACAAAGGACGAAGGAAATTTGGATTCCCCTTCAATCTTGGTGATTTCCCTCTCGAAACCATGAAACTTCCTCGGTGATGGTTCGATTTATGAAGAGCGTGCATGACGACATAAGCCAAACCTTCTCAAATTTTTACCAGGGCATGGTGAGGCGATACCATGGCACCATGCCAGGCGTCATGTTTTTCAAGCATGTCTTTCATTTTTCTATAGTTGATAAACCAATAAACAATGTTTGTGGTTAACTCTTGCCACACATATTCTTGAAATCTCTGCCCATTCCTTGTAAAAGGCATGATAATTTACTAAATACCACGAGCATGGTTTTCCAGACCATTTTTGTTCACTTTTTCATGCACCGATTGTTTGAATTTGAATTATGTGCATTAATGCCTAAAAAATGCACATAATCGCCTAAATATGGTAAATGAGTCCGAAAAAGTGCCAAATTTGAACACGGTGATCTGCAGGGTGTATGTTCATCGTAGAAAAAAACTCAAGGACAAAGGACGAAGGAAATTTGGATTCCCCTTCAATCTTGGTGATTTCCCTCTCGAAACCATGAAACTTCCTCGGTGATGGTTCGATTTATGAAGAGCGAGCATGATGACATAAGCCAAACCTTCTCAAATTTTTACCAGGGCATGGTGATGCCATACCATGGCACCATGCCAGGCGTCATGTTTTTCAAGCATGTCTTTCATTTTTCTATAGTTGAAAAACCAATAAACAACATGTTTGTGGTTGACTCTTGCCACACATATCCTTGAAATCTCTGCCCATTCCTTGTAAAAGGCATGAGAATTTACTAAATACCACAAGCATGGTTTTCCAGACCGTTTTGTGCACTTTTTCATGCATCGATTGTTTGAATTTGAATTATGTGCATTAATCCTAGAAAATGCACATAATCGCCTAAATATGGTAAATGAGCCCGGAAAAGTGCCAAATTTGAACACAGTGATCTGCATGGTGTATGTTCATCGTAGAAAAAAAACTCAAGGACAAAGGACAAAGGAAATTTGGATTCCCCTTAAATCTTGGTGATTTCCCTCTCAAAACCACGAAACTTTCCTCGGTGATGGTTGTATTTATGAAGAGCGTGCATGTCGACATAAGCCAAACATTCTCGAAATTTTACCAGGGCATGGTGATGCCATACCATGGCACCATGCCAGGCGTCATGTTTTTCAAGCATGTTTGTCATTTTCTATAGTTGAAAAACCAATAAATGACATGTTTTGTGGTTGATTATTGCCACACATATCCTTGAAATCTCTGCCCATTCCTTGTAAAAGGCATGTGAATTTACTAAATACCACGAGCATGGTTTTCCAGACCATTTTTGTGCACTTTTTCATGCACCGATTGTTTGAATTTGAATTATGTGCATTAATTCCTAGAAAATGCACATAATGGAGTAAATATAGTAAATGAGCCCGGAAAAATGCCAATTTTGAACACGGTGCATTGGAGGGGGTATGTTGATCGTAGAAAAAAACTTAATGACAAACGAGGAAGGAAATTTGGATTCCCCTTCAATCTTGGTGATTTCCCTCTCGAAACCACAAAACTTTCCTCGGTGATGGTTCGATTTATGAAGAGCGTGCATGACGACATAAGCCAAACATTCTCAATTTTTTACCAGTGCATGGTGATGCCATACCATGGCACTATGCCAGGCATCATCTATTTCTAGCATGTTTGTCATTTTCTATAGTTGAAAAACCAATAAACGACACGTTTTGTGGTTGATTATTGCCACACATATCCTTGAAATCTCTGCCCATTCCTTGTAAAAGGCATGAGAATTTACTAAATACCGCGAGCATGGTTTTCCAGACCGTTTTTGTGCACTTTTTCATGCACCGATTGTTTGAATTTGAATAATGTGCATTAATGCCTAGAAAATGCACATAATAGAGTAAATATAGTAAATGATACAAAAAAATGCCAAATTTGAACACGGTGCATTGGATGGGCTATGTTGATCATAGAAAAAAAACTGAATGACAAACAAGGAAGGAAATTTGGATTCCCCTTCAATCTCGGTGATTTATTATCGCACACGGTTCATCTCCATCGCCTCTGCGAACCGTGTGCGTTCACCCACAGGTCCAAAAGGAAAAAAGAAAACCCTCACCCCTGCCCACTTCGTCCCCACTCACTCGCCGCGCACTCCTCCGCAACTCTGCACCTCATTAACTTCTATCGCGGCGGCTACCCTTAAGCTCGACGGCTGTCGTTGGCGGGCGGCGGTCGCGCTCCAAACGGCACGGGATTTCGCCCCTACCGCTTGCCGCCGCCTATCTGCACCGACTTTTTGGACTCTGGTCGATTGGGGTTTTCTGCGGGATTGGGCTGGGGATTTTTCTCATGGAGAAGGTAATTAATTTAGAGTAATATTCACTCATCTCTTATCGCAGTTCGTCTGTCCCTGTTAATCAACCAGCGGAAATCGCCGTGGATTCATTTTTCTTCTAGCTGGTTCGAGGGTTTTCATTCAAGTGTCCACAGTGCGAGCACAAATCAGGCCAGTGTGGTCGTGGCCAGTCGGAAACGAAGTTCTATCTCACCATACCAGATGACTTCTGGGAGCGCTCGGTATGTTCAATCTCACCCTACCATGGTTGGCATGGCCTAAATTTATGAACATATATCGTATATTGCTACATTTGGATAAAAGGTACAGTGCCACATGCAGCCTAGACGTCGAATACGATTTTTTTTCTAAATTAGGCAAAGTAATGATGTATTGTTCATTCAATTACTCTCATATTTGCATGAAATCTTTGTTACATTATCTATTTAATTATATATTTTTGTACTTTGCTTTCAGTTATACATTGTTCTGTTCTCTCAATTACTCTCATATTTGCATGTTGCTCTGTTATTTCAATATATGTAACGATCTTAATTTTCATTTCAAGCAGTACATCCCTTGCTTTGCAAGAACACGTGTAGAAGGAAATCTTGGCCTTTACTTTGTTGATGACTCCATGGATGTCATATTGACAACGCAGCATGGATTTACAATGACAGTTAGGGTAAAACTTGATAAAGATGGTCACTTCTATTTTGATGCGGACCTTTGGAGAAAAATTTCTAAGTTTTATGAACTGAAAGCGGGAAATAAAATTCTAGTGCGTGCACCACAGCCTGGTCTAATTAACATGGATGTTTACTTCCCCAACGTCATCAGCCGATCACAGTCTGATCGAGGTTAGTGTTCTTTCAACTTTCTCCATGTTGACATATTACTTAGCAAAATCGGGGTATTCGTTCTGACTAACTAATCACTATTTAAGCAACCAATTGTGATTTCATTTTCTGACTCTGTTCCTAGGCAGTAACAAGTTCTAATTACCAATTTATGCCCACTATTCTTCTGCCATGTTCTCAGTAAATAATCACTTTCCACCTTTTAAGCAAGATATGTTGGATGCATAGTTAATGATCTGTATGTTACTCGGCGTACCAAATTTCACTGGAAAGATTTGAAGCATGTCATAAAATTTGTTGATAATCTGACAGAGATAGCACAGCGTATGAACGCTGGATTTGGGATGGGATTAATTCTACCACTGGTGCACACATTGAACAAGACCAATTGTGTGCACAAAATGCTGGTACAAAGTCTTATTTTTATGTTGATGTTCATAAACTATATATAGCTTTAACGATATGTTACAGTTGGTTTTTATTCTACATTGCAACAGAAATTGCCCGCTGCAGCTGTTCCTGAATCGATTTCCCGGCGTGGTCGAATTACACTTGTGTCTGCTAATAACGCCAAAGTGATTGCAAGGTACTGCATTTCCTGCAGAAATGGAACCATTCAAATTAACAAGTTCTCACTTGTCGTGGCAATGCATCCACATTGGAAAATTGGAGACACTGTTCTCATGCTCTACCAAGGCACATGAGGGTTCTTCCTTTTCATTGATGAGATGCCGAGTTGCCGTGATCAAGCTGCTTCCAGCGGATAGTTGTGGTTGTTGGCCCTCTGCCTCTTAAAATGTGCTAGTTGTTACTATGTTAAGTATGTAGATATGGACCATATGGTTGTCAAAATTGTTAAGTTCGGAATTGTTAAGTACCGTGTTACCTAGATCCACCTTTTGTCGAATAGTGTCACCACTATATATATGTTACTCAAATGTTGTTAGCCATGTTCTTAAATTTTCATGGAAAGTATTAGTATCGTACACAGTTCATTCAGTTTAAGCATGTGCCCGGTAGAGTAGAGGATGTCCATGTTTTCGACGTGGCGATTAGCACCGATGTCCAGAAGGCATTTGCATATTAATTCTCCATATTGCAAATTCAGATAATATACAGATAGGCCAGCCCATAGAATTGACATATTTGACATGCATGAACAAATCAATCGAGCATATATATATATATATATATGTGTGTGTGTGTGTGTGTGTGTGTGTGTGTGTGTGTGTGTGTGTGTGTGTGTGTGTGTGTGTGCAACTTGTAGCTTGCGTTGGTATTATCCCCGAAGAGGAAGGGATGATGCAGCACAGCAGAGGTAAGTATTTCCCTCAGTTATGAAACCAAGGTTATCAATCCAGTAGGAGAACCACGCAACATCTTGTTAGCAGTACCTGCACACAAACAACAAATCCTTGCACCCAACACAAACGAGGGGTTGTCAATCCCTCGACGGTTAATTGTTAGATTAAATTGTATGTGATAGATAGATAGATCGAAACAAAAATACAAAATAAAATAAATAAAAGAAAATGGCAGCAATATTTTTAGGGTTTTAGTAATATGATTTAGATAGACCCGGGGGCCATAGTTTTCACTAGAGGCTTCTCTCGAGAAAATAGCATACGGTGGGTAAACAAATTACTGTTGGGCAATTGATATAAAAGCAAATAATCATGACGATATCCAAGGCAATGATCATGTATATAGGCATCACGTCCAAGATAAGTAGACCGACTCCTGCCTGCATCTACTACTATTACTCCACACATCGACCGCTATCCAGCATGCATCTAGTGTATTAAGTCCATAAAAGAACGGAGTAATGCCTTAAGAACGATGACATGATGTAGACAAGATAAACTCACGTATGAATAAACCCCATCTTTTTACCCTTAATAGCAACGATACATATGTGTCATGTCCCTTTCTGTCACTGGGATTGAGCACCGCAAGATCGAACCCATTACAAAGCACCTCTTCCCATGGCAAGATAAATCAATCTAGTTGGCCAAACCAAATCAATAGATCGAAGAAGAAATACGAAGCTATAATAATCATGCATAAAAGAGATCAGAAAAGACTCAAATATATTCATGGATAATCTGATCATAAACTCACAATTCATCGGATCCCAACAAACACACCATAAGCGATTACATCGGATAGAACTCCAAGAACATCGAGGAGAACATTGTATTGAAGATCAAAAAGAGAGAAGAAGCCATCTAGCTACTAACTATGGACCCGAAGGTCTGTGGTAAACTACTCACGCATCATTGGAAGGGCAGCAAGGTTGATGTAGAGCCCCTCCGTGATCGATTCCCCCTCCGGCGGAGTACCGGAGAAGGCCTCCAGATGGGATCTCTCGAGAACAGAAACTTGCGGCGATGGAAAAAGTATTTCGTGGACTCCCCTAAGGGTTTCTGATTTTTTTTGAATTTATAGTGGTGGAATTAGGTCAAACGGAGCTCTGTGGGCCCCACGAGGTACCAGGGCGCGCCTGCCCCCCAGGCGCGCCCTGGTGCCTCGTGGGCACCCCTTGGGGCTTCTGGCCTCCTCCCGAGCTTCTAGTGTTTATCTTGTCCAGAAAAAAATCTCCAAAAAGTTTCATGGCATTTGGACTTCGTTTGGTATTGATTTTCTATAAAACAAAAATAGGGTAGAAAACAGCAACTGGCACTGGGCACTAGGGTAATAGGTTAGTCTCCAAAAATGATATATAATTGCTGTAAATGAATATAAAAACATCCAAGATTGATAATATAACAGCATGGAACAATCAAAAATTATAGATACGTTGGAGACGTATCAGCATCCCTAGGCTTAATTCCTCCTCGTCCTTGAGTAGGTAAATGATAAAAACAGAATTTTTGATGTGGAATGCTGCCTATCATATTCATCACATATTCTTTTCTTTTATAGCATGGACATTGGACTTGAATGATTCAAAGCAATAGTCTATAGTTTGACATGAAGATATAAATACTCAAGCATGCTAACAAGCAACCATGTCTTTCAAAATATCAACGCTAAAGAAAGTTATCCCTAGCCCATTATGCTCAATCATTGATCCATTCATGAAACACACTCAAATATTAGCTACATCCAATGCACAAGTATGACAATAGTGCTCTCTAGTTGGTACTTTTGTAAGAGAAGATGGAGACTCAAGTAAAAATAAAAATTGCATAAAAGTAAATAGATAGGCCCTTCACAGAGGGAAGTAGAGATTTGTCAAATGTGCCAGAGCTCAAAGCTTAAATTAGAGAGATAAAAATATTTTGAGAGGCATGCTTTTCCTGTCAATGAAAACGACCGAGAATTCCCAATATTTTCCATGCTAGACACATCATAGGCGGTTCCCAAACAGAAAGTAAAATTTATTTCCTTTCCACCATTTCTTTCACAATCCATGGCTAGCCGTATCTACGGGTGCCCTCCAAACCAACACTTTCCAAGGAATTTTGTTGTTATTAATTTTTGATTTCATTGTGGGACTGGGCATCCCTATTACCAACCATCCTTTCGTGCAATGACAAGTGAATAAACACTCATCGTGATAATAACACACCTAGCATGGAAAATAATGGCCACCCCTTGCCGCTTCATGAGCGGTACGGACACACAAAACAGAAAAATTATTTTGAAAATTAGAGTTGGCACACGCAAATTTACTTGGAACGGCATTGAAATACCGCATATAGGTAGATATAGTGGACTCATTTGGCACAACTTGGGTTTAAGGATTTTGGATGCACAAGCAGTATTTCCGCTTAGTACAAATGAAGGCTAGAAAATAGATTGAGAAGCAACCAACCAAAAAGCGAAAACGGTCATAAACATGCATTGAACATAACTAACACCGAATAATGCACCATAAGTAGGATATAATTTCATTGCATAACTATTGACTTGATGTGCATGCATAGGGAATCACAAACCTTAACACTAATATTTTTACTAAATCACAATTACTCACTAACATGACTCACATATTATCATTTCCATATCGCAAAACTATTGCAAGGAATCACACTTATCATATCCAATGATCTATATGAAAGTTTTTATTATATCCCTCTTGAATATTCATCACTTTGTGACCAATTTCATATCTTGTGCAAATTACCGTTACTATTATCAACTCTCAAAAAATTTAAGTGAAGCATGAGAGTGCAAATATTTCTTCAAAATTTCAATCTTATCAATTCTCAAAATAATATAAGTGAAGCATGAGAATTCATTTCTTCAAAATTTTAATCTTGCCAATTCTCAAAATAATATAAGTGAAGCATGAGAATTCATTTCTTCAAAATTTTGATCAACTCTCAAAATAATATAAGTGAAGCATGGGAGTTTATTTCTTCAAAATTTAGCCACCACCGTGCTAAAAAAGATTTAAGTGAAGCACTAGAGCATCTGCCTAGCTCAAAAAATTTAAGTGAAGCACATAGGGTATTCTAACAAATGATGATGATAAACGTGTGGCTCTCTCAAGATAGGTGTGTTCAGCAAAGATGATTGTGACAAACTAAAAAGCAAACAAAGCAAAGACTCATATAATACAAGACGCTCCAAGTAAAACACATATCATGTGATGAATAAAAATATAGCTCCAAGTAAAATTACCGATGGTTGGTAGAAGAAAGAGGGGATGCCTTCCGGGGCATCCCCAAGCTTAGACGCTTGAGTCTTCCTTGAATATTACCTTGGGGTGCCTCGGCCATCCCCAAGCTTAGGCTCTTACTACTCCTTATTCCTTCATCCATCGTGATCTCACCCAAAACTTGAAAACTTCAATCACACAAAACTCAACAAAACCTTCGTGAGATCCGTTAGTATAACAAAATAAATTACTACTTTAAGTACTATTGCAAACCCATTCATATTTTATTTTTGCATTATACCTACTGTACTATAACTTCACCATGGCTTATACCCCCCGATACAATCCATAGATTCATCAAAACAAGCAAGTAGTGCATCAAAAACAGAACCTGTCAAAAACAGAACAGTCTGTAGCAATCTATTTAAAAGACATACTTTTGTAACTCCAATTTTTTTGAAAAATTAGGACAACGTGGGAAATTCATATACCAATATTGTGTAAAAAGTTCAGATTTTTCTGACGCTCCAGTACAGAAACAAAATTCGGGCACAGGACGCAAAACTTTCTGTTTTCCAAACAGCATCAAATATACTATCTTTCAGATCATCCTAAAGGCTTTACTTGGCACAAACACTAATTAAAAACACAAAAACGCAATCATACCAGTAGCATAATTGTGAAAACACACAATAACAGAAAAAAAAAGTAAAAATTTATTTTATTCATTGGGTTGCCTCCCAAAAAGCTCTTTATTTATAGCCATTAAGATAGGCTTGAGATTTAAATGATGCTCACATGAAAGATAAAAGTTGAAACACAAAGAGAGCATCATAATTCATGTGATAAACACATTTAAGTCTAACATACTTCCTATGCATAGGCATTTTATAAGAGAATAAATTATCAAGACAAGAATAACCTAGCATATGCAAGGAAGGAGAAAGAAACAATAGCAATCTCAACATGAAGAGAGGTAATTTAGTAACATGAAAATTTCTACAACCATATTTTCCTCTCTCATAATAATTACATGTAGGATCATATTCAAATTCAATAATATAGCTATCATATAAAATTTTCTCTTCATGATCCACATGCTTGCAAAGTTGACACTCTTCCAAAATAGTGGGATTGTAATCAACTAAAGTCATGACCTCTCCAAACCCACATTTATCAAAAATTTCATAAGATTGAACACTCTTCGAATATGTGGAATTCTTTTTACATAAAGCTGACACTCTTTCAAGCCCACTTTCAATATTATTGCAAACATTATTGTCAATGGCATATTCATCATGAGGCTTAAATAAATTTTCAAGATCATAAGAAGCATTATCACCCCAATCATGATCATTGCAATAAGTAGTGGAAATAACAAAATTATCATCCCCAAGCTTGTAGTTTTGCATATCATTAGCACAATTGACATTAATAGAATTTATAATAACATCATTGCAATCATGCTTTTCATTCAAGGAGCTATCATGAATCACTTTATAAATTTCTTCTTCTAACACTTCATCACAATTTTCAGATTCATGATACTTCATAAAGATAATCTAGAGAACTCAACTCACTAGCAATTGGTTCATCATAATTGGGTTTTTTGAAAAGATTAGCAAGTGGATGAGGATCCATATCAATAGTTTTTTTAGCAAGCGAAGATGCAAGCAAATAGAAGACACATGGCAGCACAAGCAAGCAAGCAAACTAGCAAATAAGAAAAAGGCAAACGGAAAATATTTTTGGATTTCTGTAAAAACGTTTTAGAAGTGGGGGAGATGAAAACAAGAGGCAAATAAAGTAAATGCAAGGAGATGAGAGTTTATGCAAAGGTACTTGATAGATGTTGATGATGTCTCCCCGGCAACGGCGCCAGAAATTCTTCCTGCTACTTGTAGCTTGCGTTGGTATTATCCCCGAAGAGGAAGGGATGATGCAGCACAGTAGAGGTAAGTATTTCCCTCAATTATGAAACCAAGGTTATGAATCCAGTAGGAGAACCACGCAACACCTCGTTAGCAGTACCTGCACACAAACAACAAATCCTTGCACCCAACGCAAACGAGGGGTTGTCAATCCCTCGACGGTTAATTGCAAGATTAAATTGTATGTGATAGATAGATAGATCAAAACAAAAATACAAAATAAAATAAATAAAAGAAAATGGCAGCAATATTTTTAGGGTTTTAGTAATATGATTTAGATAGACCCGGGGGCCATAGTTTTCACTAGAGGCTTCTCTCGAGAAAATAGCATACGGTGGGTAAACAAATTACTGTTGGGCAATTGATAGAAAAGCAAATAATCATGATGATATCGAAGGCATTGATCATGTATATAGGCATAATGTCCAAGATAAGTAGACCGACTCCTGTCTGCATCTACTACTATTACTCCACACATCGACCGCTATCCAGCATGCATCTAGTGTATTAAGTCCATAAAAGAACGGAGTAACGCCTTAAGAATGATGACATGATGTAGACAAGATAAACTCACATATGAATAAACCCCATATTTTTACCCTTAATAGCAACGATACATACGTGTCATGTCCCTTTCTGTCACTGGGATTGAGCACCGCAAGATCGAACCCATTACAAAGCACCTCTTCCCATGGCAAGATAAATCAATCTATTTGGCCAAACCAAATCAATAGATCAGAGAAGAAATACGAAGCTATAATAATCATGCATAAAAGAGATCAGAAAAGACTCAAATATATTCATGGATAATCTGATCATAAACTCACAATTCATCGGATCCCAACAAACACACCGCAAAAAGTGATTACATCGGATAGAACTCCAAGAACATCGAGGAGAACATTGTATTGAAGATCAAAAAGAGAGAAGAAGCCATCTAGCTACTAACTATGAACCCGAAGGTCTGTGGTAAACTACTCACGCATCATCGGAAGAGCAGCAAGGTTGATGTAGAGCCGCTCCGTGATCGATTCCCGCTCCGGCGGAGTACCGAAGAAGGCCTCCAGATGGGATCTCTCGAGAACAGAAACTTGCGGCGGCAGAAAAAGTATTTCGTGGACTCCCCTAAGGGTTTCTAATTTTTTTCTGAATTTATAGTGGTGGAATTAGGTCAAACGAAGCTCTGTGGGCCCCACGAGGTACCAGGGCGCGCCTGCCCCCCCAGGCGCGGCTGCCCCCCCAGGCGTGCCCTGGTGCCTCGTGGGCACCCCCTGGGGCTTCTAGCCTCCTCCTGAAGCTTCTAGTGTTTATCTTGTCCAGAAAAAAATCTCCAAAAAGTTTCGTGGCATTTGGACTTCGTTTGGTATTGATTTTCTGTAAAATAAAAACAGGGCAGAAAACAGCAACTGGCACTGGGCACTAGGTTAATAGGTTAGTCTCCAAAAATGATATATAATTGCTGTAAATGAATATAAAAACATCCAAGATTGATAATATAACAGCATGGAACAATAAAAAATTATAGATACGTTGGAGACATATCAATATTCTCAAATTATTGGTCCAGTGCCTAGTTCAACGAGTAATTTACAAACCATTAGCTCGCTAATTTGCAAGAATATAATGAACCGCGCACGCACAAAAGAGCTACTGTGCACCTCACGCCGATCCAACACGCACAGCTACCATCGTCCATCAGCGTGTCCATCCTGGGCTCAGGAGGAGCGGAGGCCGCCAAGTCGATGACCTACACACCTTGATTGATCGAGGCTGGGGCAGCCTCGACATCGGGGATCGCCAGTACTGCCTTGGGCGCAGCGCTCACCAGGGCTACCGCGACCGCTGGGTCTGCCCCAACGACGTCCGTCGAGACGACGTTGGCTCTCGCCAGGGCTGCCGTCACAGCCCCCAGGCATGCCCCGACGACATCCGGCGCTGCGCCCTCCTCCATCTGGGACATAAGCATGCGCCTCGTGCAGCGGCGGCCACTGCCGCAGTTGTCCTTGCATCATCGCGGTTCCTGCTCCACCGCCCGGACCATCCGCTGCACTCTGCGCCGAGCTAGCAGTATCGCCCGCTGGCGATCCCTGTCTGCTTTTAGGATGACCCTGGCTAACCTGGCGGCTTGCTCGTACCACGTTTCCTGCTTCCTCTGGCCATCGTCAGGAGAGGCGGCGGCATGGCCATCGACCGCCAAGCCGACCATCGCCCGCCAGCCTCGATTCCGCCGTCGCCCAACTCCATCCTATCGTCGGCCGTTGGGGGTATGCCGGTATGTGTGGGTAACTAGCTAGCAAGGGGATCAATAGTTAGTCGACGCCGCCGGCCATTGTTGTGGTTATTTATAGCTAGCAGCTGGCTAGGGGATTGAGGGTTTTACAATTTACCCCTGCGGCTGCGCGGGAAGTCTTCGCTGGAGCGCGGGAAGACTAAGTGGAGCACACAACCGTATGCTGTGTCATGTGCTATCACACACGTGTTAACATAAGGACACGTATCTGTAACTTACAAATCATCACACATGAGTACTCGCACCACGCATCGTGTGCGATGCTCCTAGCCATTGCAAGCAACTCGTTTGCATTTTTCAAAGTTTTTTCTACACACATAATCGCACACGAATTAACTCTAGTAACTGTTTGTGTTATATTTTCTCATCGCAAACAGTTCATCTGAGTGGCCTGTTTGCCGCGTATCACACACATCTTGTTTACACGAATCATTTGTGTTCTTTTGGCTCATCGCAAATAGTTCATCTATGTGAACTGTATGCCGTCTATCGCACACACCTTAATCTGGATGACCGTTTCTCTTGTTTTGGCTCATCGCATACAGTTCATCAGAGTGAACTGTATGCCGTCTATCGCACACACCTTGATCTGGTTGACTATTTCTGTTGCATTCCCTAATCGCAAACAGTTCACCCGAGTGAACTGTATGCCGTATATCGCACACACCTTGATATGGCTGCCCGTTTCTGTTGTTCTGGCTCATCGCAAACAGTTCGTGTGGATCAACCGTATGCCACGCATCGCACATGCAACTATAATCTGAATCGTGTTTGATGTCTCTGCCATCGCAAACGTTTCGTATCATTTTTGACAGTTTTATTACATCACCATTTGCGATTAATGCATCGCACACAGTTTTGTCGAAGGGTCTCTGATTGTAGTGTCGTGTTAGCAGCATCCTGCAGTAGTGATGTGCAGTGATGCTACATAATCAACCAGCTATGAAAATATGTATGGTGATACAAGCCAAGAGGTACTCACAAGAGCAATGCGTTTGCAGTATAGTTGCGAGATCCTGTGGTCCCTTGAGAACGAATATTCTTCTGCAAAGAGTTTTCGTCCAAGTGAGACGGTAAGGCACATGCAGAAATGTAGTTCAAATTGTGATGTGATATCATAGATAGTACCTTACGCTGCAGACGAGACCAATGTGTAACAACCTTATTCCAGTCACTGTCTAGTAAATGTAGCACCGGAGACTTTACAGAAATTTCATTTAGAGGCTTGCCATCGAAGTGTGCTTGCCTCAAGTAGCAACGATACTTCATCAACGCGTGCTTGAAAAGCACAACCAAGCTTTGCTCGTCTTGACTATCCAGTTTGGTCCACGCCTATTCAAAAGAATGAAATCTTTTGTGTTCTGTCAGCAGAAACATACACTAATTACCATGAATAACATTAGTACATTACTTACACATAAGTTGCAGAGGAAGATTGGAAATTGTTGTTTGTCTCTGGTATAATCTTTCCATGAAGGAAAGATGCGCACAAAGTTCCTGTCAACAGTAAAAGCTTCGTCTTCTAAACTGGGAAGAAGTGGAGCAGGCGTCCTATTTGCTGCAATTGGGGCTCTCTCCAGTTCGAAAAGGGATTTGGCAACTGGAGTTGGTGTACTCTTTGCTGGAATGGGGGTTTTGCTTCGTACAGCTGGTGCTATGTCAACTGTCACCATCATACTGTTTGCTGCAGTTGGGGTCTGCTGAGTTGGGGCATCTGAGATGGCCAGTGGAGTAGGGGTAGAGTCTCCTGCTATAGTTGGGGCTGTGTTTTGTGGGTCTGGTGATATTACCACTACACCTAACGGGCTATTTATTATCAGGTGTCACTACCTTTTCCAAATACATTCTTCGTGCTCCTTCGTGATCAGCAATCACCCTCTTCCTTTTGAACGTCTGATACACAAGAACAACATTTGAAATGCTATGATGACAGATGGAATATGTACTGAAAATGGATAGGCAGGGCATATTCACATATGATGTGTAAACTAAGCAAATGGCAGTGCAACAAAGTAGAAGCAATGAAAAGCATCATTTGCAAGATATGTGCGACCAATATAATCTTGCCAAGTTAGAGCAAGCACCTTGATGGGTGAATAAGATAGGGCATCTGCCTCTGACTCCTCCACTAGGGAGCTACATTGACTTAGGTCTCCCTCTAGCTCAAAATCATTGTTAGGATCATATTCTGAACACGAATCTATTGGTGGAGAGCGTGTGCATTCCATTGCATCCAGACTGGATCTCAGTCCCTTAATGCCAAGTTTGACAGCCATGGCATTGTTCTGCTTTATTCTTCTCAGGCGCGCAAGCTCATAATCATTATGATGATGTTCAGTATCTGAGATTCATGAAAACATAAAAAGTAGTCAGATTATCTATGGAATGCATTGCGGATTCTACTCCAATAGTGTCTCCCTACTAACCCTTGCGTATACAAAGTTCACCCCAACTGTGCTAACCAGACCACACACAGAAATACAAACCTCTAATGTCTCTATAAAGGGTGGACACACATTTCAAAACTGAAGTAGGAACATTAGCATCATATCCAATTCGTATTTGAACAAATAAACTTCGGAATTATGAGTGGCATAATGTTTAGCTTCAAGGGTGGAGTGCTGGTAGTGCGACACAAAGCAAGTAGGCAGATTGTATTCCATGTAAAAGATCGTATTGTATGTAAAAGGTGGATATAACACTTTTGTTACTATACAATGCAATGTTCGTTGCCCACACATGATGGAAGAGATCACACAGAGAAATACCATTCACTCATGTCTGTGGTTCCAGGATTTTGAAACACGGTGTTCCACCCTAAAATATTCACAACAGATATGACAAGGCAAGCATAGAGCTACTGAATCAACCATTACTTGTGAGCTTACTAGGACAAGTATGCAGAATCGTAACTTTAGTAAGAGACCGTCCAAAATTTGAATCAAGAAGTTGGGCTAGCACTTATTGTTTGCAACTAATCGAAGTGAATAATTGGATATCATATCGAATGAGTAACAAAGAAAATTAAAATTGTCAACAAACCTGGCATGCAGTAGTAATCTGGGTCAATGTCACTATGACCAACAATCCAATATGACTAGTGTTTGTTCCTAGGCCAGGAATTTTGAAACCCTGTCAACTTTACAGGTACTAACGATTACTGAAACATCTGAACCATTATGTGTAGGTAGCACTCAGTACACAACAAACCCTAATGACAATCCTGCTTAATGAGTAATGAATCAATTAGAAAATGGGTGATGGGGAGTGGCTGCTGAGTGTTGAGGACGTATCTCAGGATAAAGCGGGTTGGCTGAGTGGGTGTTGCACGCCTAAGCCCTGAACGGACTGGGAAGCTAGGCACGCCGGCACGCCCGGGCAGCGGTGACGCTATTGGGCGAGTGACTACTGACCTCCTGTTAGTCCGGCGTCTCCTCCTAAAGTCATTCCATCTGGCAACAGCAAGTCGGTGGCGAGGCAGGCCGCTGGGGCAGACTAGAGATCGGAAGCACAACAGAACAGAGGGGAATCGGGGTCTGGGCCGACCCAAAATCCCAGGGTGGGCCGCGACCCACCCTGGCCACCCTGTAGATCCGCCCTAGGCGCACATGCATTTCAAAACTAAATGAGGAACATTTAGCTGACCAATTAAACGACTCTGTTTTACTAATCAGCATCATATCAGATTCGTATTTGAACAACTAAGGTTGTTTAGCTTGATGGGTGGAGCAGTGCTATTATGACACGAAGCACGTAAGCTGATCCTATAGTGATCATAAAAGGGAGGAAACCCTAAGCATGATCAATTAAACCCTATTATGACTGTGCCATGGCAGATCTGAAGCTGCAAACAACACAAATGCTACTTAGCAACCTATGTTTGCTTTGAACTAACAACTAAGATTCTAAGAGATGAAAAGAAAGTACAGTAAACAAGTGATTCATATATGAAGGAGTACCACCTCTCTTGCGGCGCCATGTAGGCATCGGGGGTGTGATGGCTGTCGGTGGCGTGGAAGCAGATCTGCGACGGTAGCCAGAGGCATCGGGGGATAAGTCCCATTGCGGTGGACGAGAAGCACTAAAAAAAAGACACATCTGTGACATTATGGCCCGAACGAAAACTTTTTCTATCATGCTTGTGACACTTCTATGACGATAATTGTGATAAAAACATGTATCATCATAGATGTGGTGGGCTCCTACTTCTTTGACAAAAAATCATGACAGAAAATGGGCTTTTCGTCCTGGGCGAGCCGAAGACGCACCTGCATGACATTCTTTGGGCCGTCCATGACGGAAAAAATCTTGGTAGAAGCGAGGGCAAGGAAAATTTCAGGGAGTTCCCGGTTACGGTGGGTGGTCGGGGCCGAACGATGCACTGTGGTTTATGCGTTTCTCTCGTACGTACATGCGTGTGTGCGAGGCATTGGCTCTAACTGAACCCGAGCGAGGCGTTTACTTACTGAACTCGAGCGATTGCACTAGCTACATTACTGAACCCGAGCGATCGATCCCTTCGCTGCTGACTGAACCCGAGCGATTCCTTCGCTGCTGACTGAACCCGAGCGTTTCCTTCGCTGCTGCTGCTAACTGAACCCGAGCGATCGATCGCTGCTGCTGCTTACTGAAGCCGATCGAGCCCCCATGTGAGACGTAGCCAGCCGGTGTTGGGTTGCCTCTTGATGAACAGTGACCATTGCTACCGCGCGCGCGATGCGTAGAATGAGTCGAGATGTGGTGAGTCGAGCCGGTTGGTTGGCTGTGGATGAACAGTTCCTGGTGGGGGTTGGATGAACAGGACCCCGTGGTTGCCGTAGGATGAACAGGACCCCGAGGAGGCCGCCACACCCCAGCCGGTTGGGGGTGGATGAACAGGACCCCCGTGTGGAGGCTGGATGAACAGTAGCAGGTGGAGGCTGGATGAACAGTAGCTGGTGGAGGCTGGAGGAAGTCGTGGTGGATGAACAGTAGCATGCGGAGGCTGGAGGATGTCGACGGTGGATGAACAGTAGCCGATGGAGGCTGGAGGAAGACGACGGTGGATGAACAGTAGCCCCGTGGAGGCTGGAGCAAGGCAGTAGACGGTGGATGAACAGTAGCCCCGTGGAGTCCCGTTTTGCGGTACGCCACACCCCTCCCGATGAACAGGACCCCGTTTCAACCGTAGGCACTCGAACAGAAGTCCGTTTCCTCTGTTTTGCGATACGCCAGACCCCTCCCGATCAACAGGACCCCGTTTCGACCGTAGGCGGTTGGCGACAAGTCCGTTTCCTCCGTTTTGCGGTACGCCAGATCCCGTTTCGGCTGTTCCGTCCAAGCCGGTTGGCTCCCGATGAACAGGACGAGTTCCGACCCAGTCGCTTGGCCCCCGATGAACAGGACGTGTTCCGACCCAGTCGCTTGGCTCCCGGTGAACACGACGCTGTTTCCTCCGTTTCGACCCAGCCGGTTGGCTGCCGATGAACAGGACACCGTTGTTGTACGCGTTCGAGACCCCGCCCGTATGTACGTACGTAACCGTATTTACTTTCTTGCAGCGTGTCTGTACGTACGTGCACACGATATAGACGGGACTGCGTGACATGCTACATCCGCGGCTCTACTATGACACGTGCCGCTCCTTACTCGGCCACGGTTCATCGCTGCAGAGAGACCGATTGACCGCTATGTACGTACACGTTCGCGACCAGACAGATAACGCTGCGCACGCTTCGACCTGGTGGGTCCCAGCTGTTAGGGGTCATCAATTTTTTTTGCACGTAATAAGGAGGCACTTCCTTGCGTGCGAAGATAAAGCCGGTGGGTCCCAGCTGTCAGGGGGGAACTTTTTTTTCGTGAAATACAGAGGCCCTTCCGGTGGGTCCGAGCTGTCAGGTGGAGGAATCATTATTTTGCGTGTAATAAGGAGGCACTTCCTTGTGTGCGGTTGTGGACCCAGCTGTCAGCCTCTCCACGTACAGTCCTCTTCTGATGACTGTCGTTCATTGACCGCGTTGACGACGCCATACCGAGAGCACCAAGGTGGTGGACGACGACACGACCTAGGAAGGGAACGAACCGGAGCCGGGGAAGATGCGACAGTGGATGCCCATGCGGGGGAGTACGAGGGTTGACTGGTTCGGTTGCGGTTTGAGGCTGCCGTCGCTGGAGAATAATAGGGGGTGTGGGTGAGTAGAAGGAAGGCCTGGCCAGCGGTGGGAGTAGGGTGAGGCCTGCGCGGCAGCACAGCCGGCCACGGGAGGCAGGAGTAGGCGGTCCCGCCGGCGCTGGTTTGGGCGGCTGGTGCAAGAAGATCAGATATTGAAGAAGCAGCACGATCGTTTGATTAACATCCAACGGTCACTGCTGCTAGAATCATTTGTTGACTAAGTTGACAAAGCCCTGCATACGCGTCAACTTAGTAGGCCCACAGGTCAGCCTCCGAATCCGGTGAGTCCCAATTGTCATGGGGAGGAATCGTTTTTTTCGCGTAATAAGGAGGCAATTCCTTCCGTGCGAAGATATAGCTGGTGGGCCCCAGATGTCAGGGGGAGGAATCATTTTTTTCACGTAATAAGGAGGCAGTTGCTTGCGTGCGGCCATGGACCATGGGGGTCCCTACTGTCAGCTTCTCCACGTACATCCCTATTCCGATGGCTGTCGTTTGTTGACCATGTTGAGCACGCCGCGCCTAGAGCACCAACGCGGTGGACGACGGCGAGGCCTAGGAATGGAACGACTCAGAGCCGGCGAAGACACAGTAGTGGATGCCCACGCTGGGGGGAGTATGATGGCTAACTGGTTCGGCTGCGGCGTGAGGTTGTCGTCGTCGGAGAATAACAGGAGGTGCGGGTGGGTAGAGGGATGGCCAGGCCAGCGGAGGGAGTAGGGTGGGCCGGTGAAGCCTACGCGGCATCACAGCCGGCCACGGGAGGAGGGAGCAGGCAGTCCCGCCGGGGGTGGTTTAGGCGGCTGGAGCAGGAAGATCAGAGATTGAAGAAGCACGACGGCCGTTGGATGGACATCCAACAGTCACTACTGCTAGAATCGTGTGTTGACTATAACTTGACAAAGCCTTGCGTAAACAAGTCAGCCTCGAAATCTGTGGCATGTACATCACATTTGCTATTATTTTTATAATTCACAGCCCATTTGCTAATTCATATGGAATTTATTGCAGCCCATTTTCCATTTTTAGAATTGTTGCCCATTTTCTGGTCAGGACCAGGGTTAAAAATTTGAACTAAAAAATATGCGAAATTTTCAAAATTTCGCATATTTTTGCTGGGGTACGAAACATTTTTAATCCCAAAATTAGGAGCCATATTAAAACTAATTTAAAAATAAATTAATATTATGTTAAAATCCAATGAAATATAAAATCTCAGTGAAGAACAAAAACAAAAAATGAAACTAATTGCCCATTTGCTATTTTTTTTGGAATTTGCAGCCCATTTCATATTACTTTTAAGATTTACAGCCCATATTCTGGCCAGGCCGAATGCATCCCTCCTCGTCTTGAAAGATTTGCAACCCAGTAAGTTGGAGAAAACAAATAGGCCTTGGTTGGGTATTCTTCAAAAAGAAATGGTGGGCTACCTATTTTCCCAAAGAAAAAACTGCTGGGCTGGTCATGTTGTTAGACGGGCCACAGACACCGCACAACCCAGTTTATACCCTGCTCCGTCTGAACAAATCCTCAAAAAAAAAAGCTCCGTCTAAACAATGAAAAAAAACTATTGGAGCTGCTAGATCCCAGGTGTTAGCCACTCCTTGTGCAATTCTGTCATTAATTGACTATACGTTGACAATGATGTGAGTCCCAGATATCAGCAAGGTGGATTAGAGTAAAAAAAATCGAGGGGTGCATCTGAGTAGTAAAGAGGCACTTGCTTGCGTTCGGGAGTGGACCTGGTGGGTCCCTACTGTCATACTCACAACTACAGTCCTCTCCTGATTCACCATGTTGACAAGGCCGGACGGCGGCGCTGCTGTGAGCGCCCCAAGGCGGAGGACGACGGCGAGGCCTCGGACGGGAATGAACAGGAGCCGGAGAAGATGCGGCAGTGTGGCTGTAGGCGGAGGGGAGTACGAGGGTTCACTGGTTCTGGTGCGGGGTGTGCTGCCATTGCCGGAGAAGAATAGGATGTGGGGGGGAGTAGAGGGATGGCCTGGCCAGCATTTCAGGGTACGACAGGGCGGCGGTGTGTGCACGGCACCACAACCAGCCGTGGAAGGCGGGAACAGGCGCTCCCGCCGGCGCAGGTTTGGTTTTGGCGGCTGGATCGGTCAGACCCAAAACTCATTATGCTGGATTATAAGAATTAATTTTATATGGCTACAACTTTTTGTAAAATGAAGCGGAGCACCTTTTTCTTCTTGAGGTGTGAAGCCGAGCACATTCAGAAGCCCTGGGATAAAGTGGTGTCGCCCAATGTGTTGGGCTGGGTTGGGCATTCTTATCAAAAAATAATGTTGGGCTGGAACTATTTATCATAGAAAAATAACTCGGTTTCTCAAAAAACTTGTGGTACTTGGGATTCGAACGGGATACCTGGGCAGCACAATTCCTAAAACAAACAAATGCTACGGAAAAAAGTGATATTTATTACAACTTGCCACTAATAGTTGTTAGATGTTGGCCACGTTGACTACAATTTGCATGGGCTTCAACCTGGTGGGGACCCGATAACAGTCCGCTGGTTGCAGGAAGAAAATGGTGGGAGAGAAAAGACTGGTCGCTATCTTTGCCTAAGAATAATATCGATTGAATGTAACGATACTCTCATAGGAAATAATATCCTCCTGTTAAAATTGTACTTTTCAAATCGTAAATTTAAAGAACCTGTGCATGAGCATTTACCTTTATTTATTTAGGGGACCATGAGCATGTACCTGGGCCGGATTCATGTGAGAGCCTCCCTTCCAGTTAATTATGGGTTCCTCTATTGGGCCTAAATCACTGGGCTGCATGTCATCGACAAGTGGAAAATTTGTTTCGTACCAAAAAATAGTATGCGCTACGTATGGGGCACTAAAGGATCGAACCGTGCAACGACTTCCAAAACATTGTGTTTATCGTTCTAACAACACATTTATTTAACCAACAGACGAAATATATTACTGATTGTACATTGAAAACAACAGCAGCAACAACCAGGGCTGGGGGTGCAACAGAAGCAGTAATAAGCAGGCCAGAAGAGTAAAGACGCATCTCTCTCTTCCAAACCAAACATCAGCCAACATTACAAAAGGGCTACCAAAAAAGAACAAGTGTATGCATCAAACTAAATAAAGATCCTACTACACCAAGTGTACGTATCTAACTAACTGGCTCAGCTAGACGTTACTATTTATTAAGCTGTGGAGATTGGCTGACGGCTTGAACCAGATGGGTGCCTGACGGGGGAAACTCCAGCCAGCAGGTCGAAGTCTGATACTTGCGACCCACTCTCCTACTTTGGGCTGCAGAGCGTGGCGGCACATATGAGGGTATGGTGCATGCAGAGACGCATGGTACGCTGTGTACACACAATTTTGCCTGATGAATGAAACCGCGCTGCCATCATGATCCTTGCCGTCGGTTATCTCCTGGTTAATCGGATAATTCAATCCGAGAAACAGAGAGCGTGTGCCGAGGCTACTTACCGGCCTCCAGTCAAAAATTCCTGAAGGCCCAGAGAAGCTAGGATCCTGCTCAAAGACCATCTAGTGAATGTGATTGTATTCCGCAAAACAACACGTCCGGTACGTGCGAACAATCATCAATCATTCACCGTCGTCTGATCGAGCCAGGAACCACCTGCAACTGCCATGCCGCTTTTCTTTGAAAGGTTCTGGGATTAGGAAGGGTAGGGATGCCAGGTGGCCTACAACATCATATCAAGTTGGAGTCAAATAAAAAAGGGCTCGTACTGTAGTCAATCTTAAGAACAACATGTTATGAGCATGAATATTTTTTCAGTAAATGTTGATAGTAATATAAGCAAGCCATCATGATATCATAGGAAAGTAACATACTGCTGTAACAACCCTTTGTAGCGATGACTGGAGTAGGCCAGCAATACGTCCAGCCATAGAAGGAGTCCACAGCGTAAATGAAGCCCTTGTGTTCAATGGCATCAGAGAGCCATGGAGGATGTATGATCCTGCGATGGACATGCAAATTTATCCACTTACCGCAGTGACCTGTCAGATAGGTGAGACCGTGGTTGAAGAACGCAATTAGCCTGAAGTTTTTTATAATTCGCAGATCTTGTGGGCACTTGGCAGATTACAACCTTGAGCAAATCAAACTTGGTATCATGTTGGCTACTGTAAGATTCCAAGTATTCTGGGCCGTGATGCCAAAGCAGTGCAGTGTTAATCGAAGGAAGGGGGGTCAATCACCGGGTGTAGACCTCCACGAGCATCCACCTGCCACGACCGTCGACGAGCACCATCCAAGACGTGTTCATGCCGACCCAGTACACACCGTTAATGTAGTTGAGGGTAACGGGGATCGGATCGCAGCCGAGGGGGTTAATGCTCGCCATCCTACGATCCTTATGCTGCGTGACACGCCATTTCTGAAGATTAGGCGGCATCAGCAAGCAGGGAGCTGGCTTAAAAAGATCCGGCCTGAGGGCTTTGAGTAAACGGTACAGCCCCGACGAGCATGAGGCGAGCGGCATGGTACTGAGATTGTCCGCACGCGAAACAATGAGTTTGATTACCTCTGTGGGGAGCGAATTCCAGCCACTCTTTCGGCGGACACTGCTCGGTTTTGCCATTGTTAGTGCTTGGGTTTCGGAAGAGGGGGGAGGCGCCTAGCGGGGATGGAAGATTGGACGATTATGTGCAGGCGAGGATGGAGAAGCAAATATGTGCTGCGGGAAGTGGACATGTGATGATGACAATGTGGCAGCAGCACGCCGCTTGACTTACGAGAAACATCCCAGCAGCGTAGGGTCATATCGATGCAAGACAACTTGAGTGATCACAATACTAGTACAATAAACTACAGTACCTACTACTATGCCCAAGTAGTATAGTGGAGTAGGACTCTGCTCTACTAGTACCGGAGTAGTATATTGTAAATAGTTACAAACTTCAATGCCCGGGCGTGGAACGACTACGAACCGCCATCAGTGCTAACGCCAATCCCCAGCAAACTTTCGCTGGGATACATGGCAGTTGCAAACTCCCGCTTCGCAGTTACAGTACATGTGTAAGGGTGGAGTTTTGTCAAATACCATGGCTTAAAAAAGGCCACCGTCAGATGGAAATCTTACGGTTATGTGGGCATTCGCCAAGATTGGGCTCGTGGCAAACAATCGCCAGATATCATTACTAAAAAAAAGGTTAAAATACCATGGGCTAGAACTTGCACCGGCTGACCACTAACATTGATACTAATATAGTTGTAAAATGGTACTGTACTACGTAGTCCGTGTTTCTGGTCAGCGAATGCGTCTACGTGGTGTTTGGAATTATATGCAAACTAAAAAGAAACGGAGGGAGTACTAGTAAGTACACGATCTACTGCTTTGTGTGCTACTCATGCGCTCCATGCAGCGGGCGCGACGTCCCCTACAGCCACTCCCGTTTCATGGACGGCCTGGTCGATGCCTGCAAGGTGCCCTGTGTCTACAGGAGTTTCGGCTGTGAGAGGTACGTCGACTACCACTCATTGGCGGACCATAGGTCCAGACGCGCGCACGCGCCCTGCTACTGCTATGAGTGCACGCCGCCATTTGAGGGCTCGCCGGCGAGCCTCGTGCATCACCTCACGGCACCGTCCGGTAATCACTCCTGGCCCGCGGCAAACATCAAGTACGAGACGTGCTACCCATTCGCCGTGCCGGAGTCGCTGGAGGATCACCGCCGCCTGCTAGTCACGGAGGAGGACGACAGCATCTTCCTCTTGGCCGTGGGCACCGGCAAGGCCCGCGCAGGCTGTCGCCCGTCTCTGTCGTGTGCGTCAGGGGCAACGCCACCGACGCCGACACGAGGCTGCTGTACAAGTGCGTGCTCACTGTTGATGCCCCTCTGGAGTACGAGGGCGACCTCGGCGGCTCCCTCATGCTGAATGAGACTGTGACGAGCTGCTCCGTTCCCGGCAAGGTGGACATGGAACAGGGCTGGCTTCATGCACACCCCAAGATGATGCATTACCAAGTTAACTGTTCATCATTAGTCTTCGCTCAATGTAAGCCGCTGTCTAAGCATGTGGACACTTCTTATTTAGTCTAGAACCTTCCATGCATGATCTTTCTCTATTAGAGTATCGCGCTTGAATAAAAGTGTATCCATTTATGGTTTAGTCTAGAATCTTCCATGTACGCTCTTGCTCCATTAGAGTTCTCGCTTGCCATTTATGAGATTAATTGTGAATTTTTACTCATGGTGAAAGAATTATGATGAACCATTTCTTATAGTGTATATATCTTTTTCAGAGAATTTCAACCAAATGCCGCAACACTATCTTTGCATATTCATGAATTTAGCCTTGAGGTCCATACATATAATGTGTCATATACATGTATTGGAACACTATGCAGCTAAGGTTTTCCTTTTTCAATGATGTAATATGTAAGTGTCAGTTGTTTGTTACTAACATTGTGTTGTAATGATATCTCACAACTCACGTGGAAAGAACGTGCAACTCACTAGTAGGAGTATATAGTACTAGTGTAGAGGGCGGCGCTGCACGGGAGTCTCACCCCGCTCGTGGCGTGACAGTAAAGACGTCATATCACAAAACCCCACCACTCCCAGTAATAAGTGGCCTGGTAAAATGAACGGACAAGCAACCATCACATCACTCCTGTCTTTTTTGCATTTCATCTCTCTGCATTTATTTTGTCCGGTTCATCTCGCACACCCGATCCCTATCTACTACTCCTACTAGTACTCAAGTTGGAATTCCAATTGCACGGCACAACTTCTTAGGGAAAAAATTCGACAGAGGGTGTACGAAGCGGTTTGGGAGTAGTAGTAGTACTTGCAAAAAAATATAGTGCGTATAGATTTTTTGAAAAGTCAAACTTCACAAACTTTGACCAAGTTTATATAGAAAACTACTTATATCTATAGTAGTAAATATATAAATTATGAAACTATATGTTGTGATAAATCTAATGATATATGTTTTGCATTCTCGATGCAAATATTTTTCCCCAAAAACTGGGTCAAATTTAGTGAAGTTTGACTTTGCAAAAAGTCTATATGCACTACGTCATGGAACGGAGGGTAGTAGTAGGAGTCACTCGTAGGAGTACGTGCTAGTACGTACGATGTGCCTCCAAAGGCCACTACTCCCTCCCCGGTGCATAGGGCATAGATCGACTGGCTGATCTGCGGGATTCGCTTGAACAGTACTAGCTAGCTGCTGGCCTCATACTGTTCTGTAACAATCGCAAGGGCACTTGTCCGAAAAATTTGCATGCCTTCCCGACCAGTGAGATACTCCCTACAAAGTACGATAGAGAAAAAACCATAGAGAGAAGGAAGCTAAAGTAAACAATCAAACGAGCATTCTTGCATTTCTTTTGCATTGAATCGTTTCACAAGGTTGACTAGTGCTGTTTTTCTACTTTTACCAAAACCACATCGTAATGTTAAAACATGCATTTGCACGTGTGTATACATACTAGTAGTAGTACAGTCTACAAGCATAGATAGTATAGATTTAGAGAGAGACGTGTACTGCGATATATAGTTGAAGTTTGTGCTATATGCATGTACTTACAAATGCGTACGGATACAAAAGGTTTCCAAACTTTTCCTATTACATACTTAATTAAGGATGCTAATAATTCCCGAACGTTCGGGATTTATCATTTCTGTCCCAAAACTAATGGGGTCACCTTATGACACTAAATTATTCCTAATAAAAGCCACGGCGCTCGCAGGAGCGCTTGCGGCACGCCACGAGTGCCCTGGTGCATGGCCGTTTCCCAGTGTGGCGACACAACGCCTCTCCCTCGGCCTCGCAACTCGTGAGGTGCTGATTAGCGGCTTGCCGGCGGGCGAGCATGATCTCACTGGTCTGGTGATCCGGCGCCAACAGGTACTCCTCCTCGCTAGAAGCATGCACCTGGTCCACGTACTGCCAAGCGTAGATGAGGCGCTTGGACCCGACTACACTCAGGGCTTTGGCACGGGCGTCCTCCGCCACCCACACGGCCCTCACACGAGCCTTCTGCCAAAGAGCCAATTGCCTGACTCTCTCGGACGCGACATAGGCCTGCCAGGCAGCATCCCTCGCGGCGCGCTTCTCTTCCTCAGCCTTCTTCTCTGCCTCTCTTTTGGCGCGCTCTGCCAGAGGCAAATCCTCCCACAAGGCGACCTCCATTTCTTTCCAAAGCTCCTCCAAGATGGGGGGATCGAGGGGCGGCACGATGTCCTCCTCGTAGCGGGGAGCCGACGCGTCCTCCAATGCGCGTGGTGGCGAGACTGGGAATGCCGACGCGTTCACCTCGACGCGTCGCGACGAGGAGCGGAACACCGACGCATCATCCTCGACTGGTGGCAGTGAGGAGCGGAACACCGACATGTCCTCCTCGACTAGTGGCGGCGAGGAACAGAACAATGACGCGTGACCCTCCGCACGGGGCAGCGAGGGGTGCCTAGGGCTAGGAAGGGCGATGCCATGGTGGTCGACGGGTCCGTAATTGAGAGGGAGGGCGAGGAGATAAAGGCGATGAACGTGAGCATTCTTCCAAATGCCGTGGGAGGCGCATTATTTATAGCGAGCAATGCCACACCTACGTAAGATATGTTGCGTGATTAACGTAATAGCTAGGTGGGCATATTTTTGTTGGAGTAAATTACGGGGGAGGGGAGGGGTGGAGATATTGCTGCTCACAACGGATTGGACGAGCGCGGGGGGAGAGTCATACATGCAGATTGTTTTCACACAGGGAGGAGTGGTGGGACTGCAGGAGGGAGAAGGAGAATCAGGCATGCAGATTGTTTTCACACATGGAGAGGAAAAGATTTGGATGCGAATGGGTTTCCTGGTAGGGGGAACGGTGCATAAGTCATCTTACTACGTTGTGCACCGCGACCAAGGTGTTGCCACCAGATTTGCTAATTAATATCATTGCATGCAATGAACTGACCACTGCATGCCAGGCTAGGTAGTCTCAAGTCATTAAAAACATACACGCCCCGCGTCTCTTATTGGTTGTTTCCTTTATTCATGTCAAGAAACAAGAAACGAGGTGGGAGTTAATGCACCGCGCCTAAGTGTTTTGGGATTATTTGGTTTTCGTAAGATGACTTATGCACCGATACGAAGGGAGTACAATAATGAGCTTATAGCCCGCTTACATGGCACTTTTACCTATGTGGGGTAGAAAGAAATGGAAAAAATGGTGGAACTAGGGCTCTCATGCGTATTCCTTGGTAGTATGAAGAAAGAGATGGAGAGAAGGTAAAAAAAAATACTCCCTCCATTCCGGTTTATAGGGCTTATCTCAAAATTATAGTTTTTTTTCGTTTTATAGCTCTCAATTTCATTGTTCCCCATCACATGTTCAGATTTCAAGGTACACTAAATTATTGCATGCAAGGATTAAGAGAATATTGACTAATGCATGTAAAAATTCTTGGTCATTTAGTGTTCATGCATGCATGCATTGCAATAATGCATTGGTAAACACAATTTTTTGTGAAGAATGAGAGCATTAATTGAGTACTTTTGCAAAGTACAAAAACTATTCCACCGCCTCTATCTTGGTAGGTGAGATTTTTGAATTGAGCCCTTTAAACCAGAAGGAAGGTAGTAGTACTCTTATAGCTAACCTTGTTGTGATGACTATATATGACATGGCAACATCATAACGCACCTGGACGGAGGAACTATAGTATCATGCATGCGAAGTAGGCAAAAAAATTGCTCATTTATAGCCGTCCGAAGTCTCAAAGGGCGCGACCACGCGAGGGAGGCGACGGTCGTGGGAGGCGCAACGGTTGACGGAATTAAGTGAAAGTTACATGCACGCACCATCATGGCGTGCGAACACGCAGATGCTATACCGTCAGGCCTATGAAGTGGGTCTAGTAGACATGACATCTAGTGGGTCCCCCATAGTACTCGAGAACTCTTTGGGGGCATGCAGCCGTTTATCCACCGGGCAAGCCACTACCCCACGCCGTTCGCACGCCCTACTCGTCCCCGTCTTTTAGCTTACAACAGTTCGCTCCCAGTCGTCCCGTCCTTTCACATTACAGCAGTTCCGCTTCTCCTAACCCGCCTCCAAAATCCATGGCCTCCCAAATCTCCATGATCGGCGGTGAGTACAAGGTTAAAACCATCACCAGCAATGAATTCGATGTCATCTACACCCGTAGATCCGCGATGGTGGAAGGATGCCTTGGTCGCTTCCAACACATGTTCCAAAATTCAAAGGATGTGTGGGTCGCTGGGCTAGATGTTGAGTACACCACAGTCATGGAAAAGAAGAAGCTTCTAAAGGAGGAAGAGAAGAAGAAGCCCGCCGTGATCCAGGTTTGCGTACATAACGTGTGCTTGGTCTACCACATATGCCATGCCGATGTTAGGTGCCAGAATTTTGAAGACTTCCTCAAGGACAAAAGAGTGAAATTCGTTACTGTAGACTTTAAGAATGACAAGATAATCCTGGGTCAGATAGGCCTCGTTGTAGGCCAGCCCTTCGATCTCTAGAAGGAAAGCCTGGTGTCCTCCTCTCAGCCTTCAATGCTGACCCTGGCAGGAGCCATGATTGATCCTTTGTACGATGAACTGACGAAGCCTCACCCCAAGTTTCATCATGCATGGGAGTTGAAAACAATAGATAAAGATCACATCATGTACGCAACAATGGATGCCTACCTTTGTTTAAATATCTACAAGGGTTGGATGAAGAAGCAGAGCCCAGTGTCCGGTTCAAGCAAAGAAGTGTCAGTGAAGAGGAAGAGGGATGAGGACGAAGTCGACGACGTGGACAAGGACTCCGAGTAAGGTGGCAGTGCCATTGCTCATGCTGGTTCTACTGCAGTGTCAACCGGATTAGTTGCTTAGTTTTATTTCAGGGGTGTGTTGTGCTGAGCCCCCAGCAGAACTATGTTATGTTCTTTCTAGTTATTTAAACTCTTTAGTACGTACTAGTATGTCTTACAGTTCATCTTGTAGTTGGTACTACTACTCATTTCTTCACATTCCTACTATACTTAATACGTGCTAGTAGTATTATTTGGGTCATTCAATTTGTGAAAGAAGAAGTTCGCCGGAGCAAAGGAAGAAGACGACAGAGAAGCTACCCCAGTATCTGTATTAGGGTGGCAGGGTGCCCATGATCTATCTTATGAGTGTTTGGTGTGGGATGCAGTTCGCCGGAAAAAAATGGATCGTGCCCGGGGCTAAACGGATGGCGGGGTGGGGGGAGCATGGCGGTGGCAGGCAGTTCAGGGGAGGGCAGGGCGGCGGCCGTAGGCGGTTAGGCCTGTGGCGGCTCGATGGTTGAGAGAGAAGATGAACAGTGCATCATTTTCGGAGGTTGAAGAAGACCTTCTGGCCATTCATGTTGCATCCAACGGCTCACAAGAGTCGACTAACCCAAATTGTTCCTTCAGATTGTAGGATCCATGTGGCATTCAAGGTCTCGAAGGTAGATTCCACGTCCGCACCCGGTTTGCGGGCTCGGCATGGGCGCGACCGGCTTCCGCCGCGACAGCCACCATGCGGGCCTCCTCCGTGCGGGCGGAGACGATAATGACCCGCTAGCTCCTCCTTGCCGGCGTGCTGGAGTACGCGCTCGTCCTCCTCCTCTTCGTACATGATATCTACTACACAACTTATTCTTGTAGACTCGTGTTGGGCCTCCAAGCACAGAGTTTTGTAGGACAATAGCAATTTTGACTCAAGTGGATGACCTAAGGTTTATCAATCCATGGGAGGCGTAGGATGAAGATGGTCTCTCTCAAACAACCCTGCAATTAAATACAAGAAATTTCTTGTGTCCCCAACACACCTAATACAATGGTAAATTGTATAGGTGCACTAGTTCGGCGAAGAGATGGTGATACAAGTGTAGTATGGATAGTAGATATAGGTTTTTGTAATCTGAAATAATAAAAACAGCAAGGTAACTAGTAACAAAAGTGAGCATAAACGGTATTGCAATGCTTAGAAACAAGGCCTAGGGTTCATACTTTCACTAGTGCAATCTCTCAACAGTGCTAACATAATTGGATCATATAACAATCCCTCAATGTGCGACAAAGAATTACTCCAAAATTCCTATTCGCGGAGAACATAAGATAGAAATTGTTGTAGGGTACGAAACCACCTCAAATTTATTCTTTCCGATCAATCCATTGAGCTATTACTATAAGTGTCACAAACAACCCTAGAGTTCGTACTAAAATAACACCATATGACACACATCAACCAACTCTAATGTCACCTAGATACTCCAATGTCACCACAAGTATCCGTGAGTTGATTATTCAATATGCATCAAACAACTTCATAATCATAATATTCAATCCACACAAAGAACTTCAAAGAGTGCCCAAGATTTCTATCAGAGAAAGTAGGACGAAAACGTGCATCAATCCCTATGCATAGATTACCCTAATGTCACCTCGGGAATCCGTGAGTTGAGTGCCAAAACATACATCAAGTGAATCAATATAATACCCCATTGTCACCACGGGTATTCATATGCAAGACATACATCAAGTGTTCTCAAATCCATAGAAATATTCAATCCGATAATAGTGAAACCTCAAAGGTAAAAACTCAATTCATCACAACAAGATAGAGAGGGAGAAACACCATATGATCCAACTATATTAACAAAGCTCGCGGTACATCAAGATCGTGACAAATCAAGAACACGAGAGAGAGAGATCAAACACATAGCTACTTGTACATACCCCTAGCCTCGAGGGTGAACTACTCCCTCCTCGTCATGGAGACCGCCGGGATGATGAAGATGGCCTCCGGTGATGATTCCCCCCTCCGGCAGGGTGCCGGAAAAGGGCTCCAGATGGGATCTCCTTGGTACAGAGGCTTGCGGCGGCGTAAAAACTCATCTCGGTTAACTTTCGGGGGTTTCTGAATACATAGGATTTTTCAGCGTTGGAATCACGCAAAGAGGTGCCACAGGGGGCCCATGAGGCACCAGGGCGCGCCTGGGGGGGGGGGGGGTGGCGCTCCCAGGTGGCTTGTGGGGCCCCTGTGGCTCTTCTGCTGCTCCCCGGAAGCTTCCTGGGTCTGTTTCCTTCCAGAAAAAATCGTCAAAAAGTTTCGCTGCATTTGGACTTCATCTGATATGGATTTTCTGGAAAACCAAAAACAAGCAGAAAACAACAACTAGCATTGGGCGCTAGGTCAATATGTTAGTCCTTAAAAATCATATAAAAGCCATATAAAAGTGCACCAAAATCATACAAAACTATAATAAACATGGCATGAATACTTCATAAATTATAGATACGTTGGAGACGTATCAGCATCCCCAAGCTTAATTCCTGCTTGTCCTCGAGTAGGTAAATGATAAAAAGAAATAATTTATGAAGTGTGAATGCTAGCATAGTGCATAAGTTTGATCAATGATAATTCCAATCACTTATTTTTCTAGCATCATCATATATCATAAACAGTAGCTCATCTCATAAAACTTCTCATGATCAAGTAGCAAGCTATTCACTTGTTAAAGTATAGATCATAAACTTTCTTGAAAACTAACAAACTATGTTTTCAGTCATCAAACAATTGCAATTCATCTTATTTTCAGGAAGGGTCTATGTAAGAGCTTTGATTTAGCAAATTCCACATACTCAACTATCATTTAGTCTTCCATGATTGCTGACACTCAAAGCATATTTTTAGAACAAACTGTTTCAGTCAAACACATAGGAAGATAGGGGCTTAATGTTTTGCCTCCCAACTTATTTATCTCATGGATAATGTCAACAATAATAACTCATGATCACCTATATTCAACTGGATATATATGCCTGGATCATTCCCTACCACATGATGCTTGCCCACTAGAGAATAAATAGAGCAGAATAGGGATGAACATTACTGACTCTTGCATAAAAGTAAATACAGAAAATTAAAAGATAGGCCCTTCGCGGAGGGAAGCAGAGGTTGTCATGCGCTTTTTATTTTTGGATGTGCAAGCCCTTAATGCAAAGGAACGTCGCGTTATATTGCCCCTTGTGATAGCAACCTTTATTATGCAGTCCGTCACTTCTATTTCTTTACCATCACAAGTTCGTACAACACTTATTTTCCCTTGCAATAAAAGATCATACATATTTTAGGAGCAATTTTTATTGCTTTTTGCACCGATGACAACTTACTTGAAGGATCTTATTCAATCCATAGGTGGATATGGTGGACACTCATGGCAAGAAATTGGGTTTAAGGGTTTTTGGATGCACAAGTAGTATCTCTACTTAGTACAAATTTTTGGCTAGCAAAAGATCCTAAGCAAGCACCACATGTTAGAGGATCCATGACAATATAACTTCTATGTGAATATAAACAAACATAACTCATTTCGTTGTCTTCCTTGTCCAACGTCAACTACTTGATCAAGCTTGAAAATAATTAATGGGGGCTCACAATCATAGAAGATTTCCAAGATAGTATATTTATATGTGAAATTTCTCTTCCTTCAAAATTCTTTCATGAATTGTTCAAGTGACCAATGCTATGTTTGTTAACTTTCAATAAATTTTACCACTTATACTTCTTGCATGTGAAGTCATTACTCCCCATGGGACAAGCATATGAAGCATATAAATTTCAACTTTATGATATTCAATTCATTTCAACAATTTACTCATAGGATATAAGTGAAGAACAAGAGTAAATGACAAACTACTCCAAAAAGATATAAGTGAAGACCAAATGAGTAGTTAAGTAAATAGGTAGCTATGTGAGGACTCTCTCTCATTTAAAAAAATTCAAATCTTAAGTATTTTGTTCAAAAATCAAATAAAACAAAATAGAATGATATTCCAAGAATAGCACAACTCATGTGAAGAAGCAAAAACTTAGGCTCAACCAAGACTAACCGATAATTGTTGATGAAGAAAGGTGGGATGCCTACTGGGGCATCCCCAAGCTTAGATTGTTGAGACTTCTTGAAATAGTATATTGGGATGCCTTGGGCATCCCCAAGCTTGAGCTCTTGTGTCTCCTTAATTCCTCTCATATCATGGCTTCTCCTAAATCTTAAAAACTTCATCCACACAAAACTCAACAAGAACTCGTGAGATAAGTTAGTATAAATCAACTCAAAACCCTAACATTCTCTACTGTAGCAAATCACAAAAATTATAATTAAACATTGCATACTAAATGCCTCTTCATATTTAATACACCTATACACAAATAGAAACATTAAACACGCAAACATATGCAAACATTGCAACTATAACAGCAATCTGCCAAAACAGAACAGTCTGTAAAAGGGGAATAAGAATCCATACTTACCTAAGTCCAAATATTCTGAAAAATTACCACGTGACAGAGAACTCATGCATGCTTACAGTGTAAAAATTTCAGATTTTTATCATGTTCTGACTATTCAGTAATATTCTGGACATAACAGAAAACTTTCTGTTTTCAAACAGCAACACATGAACTTGCAAACTGAGCATGGTAAAGGCTATACTTGGCATTTTATTGAACTAAAAGATACTAAACATGGTTATTGATGACATCAAGCAAACCCAAACAAAATAAAATGATGCTCCAAGCAAAACTCATATTATGTGACGAATAAAAATATACCTCCAAGTGAGGTTACCGATAATGTTGAAGACGAAAGAGGGGATGCCTTCCGGGGCATCCCCAAGCTTAGTTGCTTGGGTCTTCCTTGAATATTACCTTGGGGTGCCTTGGGCATCCCCAATCTTAGGGTCTTGCTGCTCCTTATTGTCCTCATAGCGATATCTCACCCAAAACATGAAAACTTCAATCACACAAAACTTATTGGAACTTGTGAGATAGGTTAGTATGATAAAAATAAATCATCCACTTAGGTACTGTCAAGACAAGATTCATAATTGTTCTCACATAATTCCTACTATATTATATCATTTCCACAATTTATATTACTCAATATAAGCTATGGAAACACTAAAACAAGCAAACTATGCACCAAAAACAGAATCTGTCAAAAACAGAACAGCGTGTAGTGAGCGATTTAAAAACCATACTTCTGTACCTTCAAAAATTCTGAAAAATAAGGAAAACATAAAAAAATTGTAACCCAATACTGTGTAAAAATTTCAGAATTTTATCACATTCCAGTACAGAATAGAAATTCCAGTACTGGACGCAAAAGTTTCTGTTTTTGCACAGAATCAAATCAACAAGCATCCACACTATCCCAAAGGCTTTACTTGGCACATTATTGAAAGAAAACATAGGAAACATGATTACTACAGTAGCTTAATCATGTGAACACAAGAAAAATAGTAGGTACAAATATTGGGTTGTCTCCCAACAAGCGTTTTTCTTTAATGCCTTTTTAGCTAGGCATGATGATTTCAATGATGCTCACATACAAGTAAAGAATTGAAACACAAAGAGCGCATCATGAAGCTTATGACATTTAAGCCTAACCACTTCCTATGCATAGGGATTTTGTTAACAAACAATTTATGGGAGCAAGAATCAACTAGCATAGGAAGGCAAAACAAGCATGACTTCAAAACTTTCAACATATAGAGAGGAAACTTGATATTATTGCAACACCTACAAGCATATGATCCTCTCTCATAATAATTTTCAGTAGCATCATGAATGAATTCAATAATATAGCCATCACATAAAGCATTCTTTTCATGATCCACAAGCATAGAAATTTTATTACTCTCCACATAAGCAAATTTATTCTCATTCATAATAGTGGGAGCAAACTCAACAAAATAACTATCATGAGATACTTGATTGACATAATCAAATTGAAAATAAAAATCATGATGACAAGTTTCATGGTTATCATTATTCTTTATAGCATACATGTCATCACAAAAATCATCATAGATAGCAACTTTGTTGTCATAATCAATTGAAACCTCTTCCAAAATAGTGGAATCGTCTTTAAATAAAGTCATGACCTCTCCAAATCCACTTTCATAATTATAACAATAAGATTCAGCACCCTCCAAAATAGTGGGATCATTATTACCTAGAGTTGACACTCTTCCAAACCCACTTTCATCAATATAATCATCATAAATAGGAGGCATGCTTTCATCATAATAAATTTGCTCATCAAAACTAGGGGGACTAAAAATATCGTCTTCATCACACATAGCATCCCCAAGCTTGCGGCTTTGCATATCATTAGCATCATGGATATTCATAGAAAGCATACTAACAACATTGCAATCATGCTCATCATTAAAGTACTCACATTAAACATTTTATTAAATTCTTCCTCTAGCAATTGAGCACAATTTTTCGATCCATCATTTTCAAGAAAAACATTATAAAGACGAATAATATGAGGCAACCTCAATTCCATTTTTTTTGTAGTTTTCTTTTTATAAAACCAAACTAGTGATACACAAGAAACTAAAAGATTTAATTGCAAGATCTAAAGATATACCTTCAAGCACTCACCTCCCCAGCAACGGCGCCAGAAAAGAGCTTGATGTCTACTTCCAAACCAACTTATGCTGATACGTCTCCAACGTATCTATAATTTTTGATTGTTTCATGCTGTTATATTATCAATCCTGGATGTTTTTATATACATTTACAGCAATCATATATCATTTTTTGGGACTAACCTATTAACTTAGTGCCCAGTGCCAGTTGCTGTTTTATGCCCTGTTTTTGTTTTACAGAAAATCAATACCAAACGAAGTCCAAATGCCATGATACTTTTTGGAGATTTTTTTCTGGACAAGATAAACACTAGAAGCTTTGGGAGGAGGCCAGAAGCCCCAGGGGGTACCCAAGAGGCACCAGGGCACACCTGCCAAACCCTTAAGGGAGTCCACGAAATACTTTTTCCGCCGCCGCAAGTTTCTGTTCTCGAGAGATCCCATCTGGAGGCCTTCTCCGGTACTCTGCCGGAGGGGGAATCGATCACGGAGGGGCTCTACATCAACCTTGCTGCCCTTCCGATGATGCGTGAGTAGTTTACCTCAGACCTTCGGGTCCATAGTTAGTAGCTAGATGGCTTCTTCTCTCTTTTTGATCTTCAATACAATGTTCTCCTCGATGTTCTTGGAGTTCTATCCGATGTAATCACTTTTTGCGGTGTGTTTGTTGGGATCCGATGAATTGTGAGTTTATGATCAGATTATCCATGAATATTATTTGAGTCTTCTCTGATCTCTTTTATGCATGATTATTATAGCTTCGTATTTCTTCTCCGATCTATTGATTTGGTTTGGCCAACTAGATTGATTTATCTTGCCATGGGAAGAGGTGCTTTGTAATGGGTTCGATCTTGCGGTGCTCAATCCCAGTGACAGAAAGGGACATGACATGTATGTATCATTGCTATTAAGGGTAAAAAGATGGGGTTTATTCATGCGTGAATTTATCTTGTCTACATCATGTCATCGTTCTTAAGGCGTTACTCCGTTCTTTATGGACTTAATACACTAGATGCATGCTGGATAGCGGTCGATGTGTGGAGTAATAGTAGATGCAGGCAGGAGTCGGTCTACTTGTCTCGGACGTGATGCCTATATACATGATCATTGCCTTGGATATCGTCATGATTATTTGCTTTTCTATTAATTTCCCAACAGTAATTTGTCTACCCACCGTATGCTATTTTCTCGAGAGAAGCCTCTAGTGAAAACTATGGCCCCCGGGTCTATCTAAATCAAATTACTAAAACCCTAAAAATATTGCTGCACTTTTCTTTTAATTATTTTATTTTGTATTTTTGTTTCAATCTATCTATCTATCACATACAATTTAATCTTGCAATTAACCACCGAGGGATTGACAACCCCTCGTTTGCGTTGGGTGCAAGGATTTGTTGTTTGTGTGCAGGTACTCCTAACGAGGTGTTGCGTGGTTCTCCTACTGGGTTGATAACTACTACAGGAATCATCTAATTTGTCGTCTGCCATAGCAGAAGGCAAAGGACCAGGCCACCGACGGCAAACGTCTTTGCCGTCTGCCACGGACGGCAAACACTTCCGGCACTGAAAGTCACGGTAATGACTTTGTTTGCCGTCTGCATAAAAACAGCTGACGGCAAAGAAGTTTGCCGTCAGCTTTCCTAGCCAAGCTGACGACAAAGATCATGGATGGCAAAGAATAGCGGTTAGCCCCGTTAGGTGGCTAACGGCACACTTTGCCGTCTGCCGGCGGACGGCAAACTTTGCCGTCAGCCCTATGACGTCAGCAGACCCGTGGCTAACCGTCACTTCTGCTTAGTCTTTGCCGTCTGCCAGGCTGGTCTTTGCCGTCTGCTGGCAGACGGTAGAATGACCAAATGGTCAGACCTGATGCTCCCAGGTTGAACAGGTTGCTGCCACGTGGCACCTTTGCCGTCCGCCTACCGACGGCAAAGGTCTTTGCCGTCGGCTGGCAGACGGCAAAGTGCGTGTATTGTTACTGTTTTGTCTGTTTTTTGTTATATCCCTGCATTTTCAAAAGACATATATGATATATATAGTTTCAACCTCAAGCATAGCCCATGTATCCAACATCTAGTAGTCCATCGAATGCAAGAGAACACATAGGGTATTAAAAGATCCAATACATACATAGTTTCACGGAGTTCATCCATATATACATACATAGTTTCACATTGTTCATCAATACAAATCAAAACAAAAACTAAACACTAGCAGTCCATCAATGCCTGCTTCCATGAAGTGAATCAAACCTGCAAAAATGGGAGTAAGAAAATTAGAAGAAGAAGAAGAAGAAGACTAGAAGAAGAAGACTCGAAGAAGAAGAAGACTAGAAGAAGAAGAAGAAGAAGAAGAAGACTAGAAGAAGAAGAAGAAGAAGAAGACTAGAATAATAATAATAATAATAATAATACTAATAATAATAATAAGAAGAAGAAGAAGAAGAAGAAGAAAGAAAGAAGAAGAATAAGAATAAGAAAAAGGAGTAGAAGATGGAGAAAAAGAAAGAAGAGAAAAAGGAAGAATAAGAATATATTTTCTTCTTCTTCTTCTCTCCTTTTCTCATCTTTCTTCTTCTCTTCTATCTTTTTATCCTTTTCCTTCTCATTCTTCTTCTTTTATTCTTTCTTTTTTCTTCTCTTTCTTCTTCTATTCTTTCTTTTTCTCCTCTTCCTTGTTTTTCTTCTTCTTATTCCTTATTTGTGTCATTTTAGAGCTAACTTAGGTAATTATGCCATTTTTTGAGCTAACTAAGCTTATTATGTCAATTTGGAGGAAAATAAGGTAAGTATAGGTCATTTTTGTGCTAACCTAGGTAATTATGCCATTTTTGAGCTAACTTAGGTAAGTATAGGTCATTTTAGAGCTAACTTAGGTAATTATGTCATTTTGGAGGAAAATAAGCTAAGTATATGACATTTATGAGATAACCAAGGTTATTATGCCATTTTTGAAATGAATAAGCTAATTATGTCATAAATGAACTAAATAAGCTAATTATCTCATTTTGGAGGATAATTAGCTAAGTATGTCTTTTTCGGGGAAAATAAGCTAAGTATGTGGCATAATAGGGCTAACAAGCATGTACGAAGCTAAGTATGCATTTGTTAAGAAAAAATGGGAGTAAGAAAGTTAGAAGAAGAAGAAGAAGACTAGAAGAAGAAGAAGAAGAAGAAGAAAGAGAAGAAGAAGAAGAATAAGAAGAAGAAAGAGAAGAAGAAGAAGAAGAAGAAGAAGAAGAAAGAGAAGAAGAAGAAGAATAAGAATAAGAAGGAATAGAAGATGGAGAAAAAGAAAGAAGAGAAAAAGGAAGAATAAGAATATATTTTCTTCTTCTTCTCTCTTTTTCTCATCTTTCTTCTCTTCTATCTTTTTATCCTTTTCCTTCTCATTCTTCTTCTTTTATTCTTTCTTTTTCTTCTCTTTCTTCTTCTATTCTTTATTTTTCTCCTCTTCCTTGTTTTTCTTCTTCTTATTCCTTATTTGTGTCATTTTAGAGCTAACTTAGGTAATTATGCCATTTTAGAGCTAACTAAGCTTATTATGTCATTTTAGAGCTAACTTAGGTAATTATGTCATTTTGGATGAAAATAAGCTAAGTATATGACATTTATGAGCTAACCAAGGTTATTATGCCATTTTTGAAATGAATAAGCTAATTATGTCATAAATGAACTAAATAAGCTAATTATCTCATTTTGGAGGATAATTAGCTAAGTATGTCTGTTTCGGGGAAAATAAGCTAAGTATGTGGCATAATAGGGCTAACAAGCATGTACGAAGCTAAGTATGCATTTGTTAAGAAAAAATGGGAGTAAGAAAGTTAGAAGAAGAAGAGGAAGAAGAAGAAGAAGAAGAAGACTAGAAGAAGAAGAAGAAGAAGAAGAAGAAGAAGAAGAAGAAGAAGAAAGAGAAGAAGAAGAAGAAGAAGAAGAAGAAGAAAGAGAAGAAGAAGAAGAAGAATAAGAAGGAATAGAAGATGGAGAAAAAGAAAGAAGAGAAAAAGGAAGAATAAGAATATATTTTCTTCTTCTTCTCTCTTTTTCTCATCTTTCTTCTCTTCTATCTTTTTATCCTTTTCCTTCTCATTCTTCTTCTTTTATTCTTTCTTTTTCTTCTATTTCTTCTTCTATTCTTTCTTTTTCTCCTCTTCCTTGTTTTTCTTCTTCTTATTCCTTATTTGTGTCATTTTAGAGCTAACTTAGGTAATTATGCCATTTTAGAGCTAACTAAGCTTATTATGTCATTTTGGAGGAAAATAAGGTAAGTATAGGTCATTATTGAGCTAACTTAGGTAATTATGCCATTTTTGAGCTAACTAAGCTTATTATGTTAATTTGGAGGAAAATAAGGTAAGTATAGGTCATTTTTGTGCTAACTTAGGTAATTATGTCATTTTTGAGCTAACTTAGGTAAGTATAGGTCATTATTGAGCTAACTTAGCTTATTATGTCATTTTGGAGGAAAATACGGTAAGTATATGACATTTATGAGCTAACCAAGGTTATTATTATGCCATTTTTGACCTAACTAAGCTAATTATGTCATAAATGAACTAAATAAGCTAATTATGTCATTTTGGAGGATAATTAGCTAAGTATGTCTTTTTTGGGGAAAATAAGCATGTACGAAGCTAAGTATGCATTTGTTAAGCAAAACATTAGAGAAAACTTACCGTCGTCGTCATCACGGAGGTCAAGCACCGGGGTTGCTCTGGCAGTCGCGATCACCTGGAGAAGGTTGCCCTGGAGAAGGGGTGTGCGATGCGGCTCGGGAGTTATGCTGCACCAAAGATCATTTGCAATGTCTCGTTAGCATGATGACACTCAAATGTTAAGACTAGTAACTAATGACCATTCAAATGAAACTCACCGTTCCCGTCTGAGCAATGACTGGCATCGGCGGAGGGGTCTGACCGGTCTTCTCACACATAGACTGCACATTTGGTTTTGACGAGTCAGTCATATTAGTTAGTAATGAAACGAACATTACGTGCATGATTTGGCTAATATGCAGAAGAAACTTACCACGAGAAGCTTGTACATGGCCCGGTGAGCTAGCTCATTCCGATTCCTCTCCTCCAACAACCTAGCCGTCTTCTCCTCTGCCAGCAGTTCCTTCTCCGCCGCCACCCGGTCCCTCTCCTCCAGAAGCGCCTGGGTTGTCGCTCTCTCTTTCTGAAGAGCAGCCTGCAACACCACTCCTCGTTAGCATTGTAATCATCGATGGTCGCACACACAATGTAATGGAGGAAAGATATCTGAGTCCGTATAACTAACCTCGATGGCGAGATCGACTGGCCGTGGACGAGTCCTTATCTCAGGACAGGAGCTCGTTTGGCGCACCTTGATCTCCGGGAGAGTGAGAGGACAACGTATCAGTCCATCTCCAATGGCTAATGAGCCATGGGGCCTCCCGCCACCAGATATCATCACCAGCTCTGGATCAATAGGATTCTGGCTCGGGTTAAAGTCCTCCCCTTTCCTCGCCTTCCCCTCCTGGTTGTACCTCATGAGCTTGTGGTGGGAGGAGATGTTGGTGAAATTCTCTGGATGATCGAGGTCAGACTCAGAGAATGCCTTGGCCTTCTTGTACGAGGCAGTATGGGCCATGGCATAGAGGTCGTACACCTCAGGCACCTCCGTGTTATTGTGTCGCGCCTAAAAGAGAGGAACAAAGTATTAGTAAAGGGCTCAAGCTAGCATGAAGAATGAATTGCATGAATCATGAAGCAAACCACATACCCAGTTCCGCCCGAACTGATATAAGTTGGTGCTGCCTTGATGGTGTGGCACACCAACCATTTGGGCACGCCGGTCCTTGGCATTGTCGTGGACGGCTCGCCAGCGGCCTGTGCACCACTCATCCACCAACGCCTCCCAACAATCCATCTTATCCGCACACCATCTCGGGGGCACCTAAGTTAGTAAAGAGAAATTTGAGCGCTACGCCTACGAATCAAATCAAGGAAACTAAGTACAATGCCTTAAGAATAGGTAATTACCTTCATGTACTGATCCTTCTTCAGAAACTTAGCCCGGCACGATGGCTTGTCCTTCTTAATACCACGCTTGGCGTAGTAGTCTCGAACAGCCTGCGGCCGAGCCTCGTGCCGTAAGTTTTGTAGTAGGCGCTTGCACTCGGTATCGATAACCTTTGCCGCGTCCTCCTCGTATCCCTCCTCACACCTGTAGAAGGTATGCAATCAAACGAGACAACACTGATTAGTACAATAACTAGCTATTGTTAATTTTTAATTGTGTAAAGGAGAAATTACCCAAAAGCTTTTGATCACCATCTCGGCCCTCGTGTGGCACAAGACACCATCGATCATCTCCTCCGGCGGGGCCGGGGCAGCCAAGTAGTGCTCCCAGCTCAATCCTAGCTCTGGAAGTTGACCCTCACCGGGCAACGTGACAAACCCCGGGAAATTTTGCCGGCAAAGCACACCAAGGACGGTGTTGGGCCTGCGGACGTCACTGGCGTGTACCCAACCCCTGCAGTATGACAAGGCCAATGCATTAGATATTTAAAGAAACGTGAAGGCAAAATATACAAAAATAGTAAATGCACTTACTTCTCCCCATCAGGCCTAATCACCGGCCTCTGCTCGCGGGTCGCCGGCAGGGGCGGGAGCCGTGTACCACCACGCTGGTACACGGTGGCCCCCTCAACCACCTCGCCCTCACTATCAGTACACTCATCCCCGCCACCATCAGCATGGCCACTCACCCCCTCAGGCGGATCCGGCCAGGTACCGCATCCAGACGTTTCCTGGGACGTAGCCTGGTCCAAAGTCTCGTGGGCCGAAGCCTCTGGGACTGGAGTGTCGTGGGCCGAAGGCCCGTCGACCCGAGGCTCGTGGTCCGGAGTCCCCGTAGCCTCCACCTCAGATGGGTCCACCCTAGCAGTCATGTGCTTGGGTGAATCAGCTGGGGGTGGCGGCGAGGAAGGCGTAGAAGCCTGCCTACCTCTCCCGTGGCCACGTCCTGATCTACCTCCTCTCTTCTTCCCTCCCCTACCTCCTCTCCCGGTGGGCAACGACGCCGACGAAGAAGCACCCGCCGGTGTCCCCAAACTGTCTAACAACGCTCTCCGGAGAGGTACGGGTGGAATGGAAGTACCCCTCCCGCGGGCCGCCGACGAAGTACCCGCGGAGCGCTTTGGACCCGCGCCCACCATCTTTCAACACCTGCCATGACAAAGAGTAAACGAAATTAGTACAAAATAAAAAAATTGAATACATGACATGAATAATAATATGTATATAATTTAAGTTGGGATGCATACAAACTAATAGTCTGGATCGTCTATATATATGCTTCGGGATCAATAGATGCATCATCATCATCATCACTATCACGCGTGTCGTCATGAATGACATGCTCATCGGGTTCAGCGGCATCAACATGTGGAAGGCCTTTCTGTAATCGGTCAAGCATTGACAGGTCATCCGCAGCAGTAACCTTTTCTTGTTCCGGCTCTTCTTGTTCCGGCTCAGGGGTGAAGTCGGATTCACTGTCGCTGTCTACTTCCATGTTCTGGGGTGAAGTAGAGCAGTTCTTGAAATGTTTTTTGGAAAGACGTGTTTCTTGGAAGAATTCTCCTTCATATGTGTCTGGGTTAATGTGAGGTTCATAATCCTCTTCATTGGGGGGAGGTGGTCTAACACGTGGCGGCACTTCATAAACGACATCCCAACCATTCAGATTTGCATTAGTTTGGCAGGCCCACGGTAGATAGAAAACTTGGGTCGCCTGTTGAGCCGTAATATAGACATCGGGAACATCTAAATGGGTGCTTTGTTTGATTTCAACTAGCCCTATATGTTCATGAGTCCTTCTAGTCTCCTTCGGCTGGAACCAATAACATTTGAAGACTACGACATTCGGTGGGTTTTCACCATAGAATAGAAGTTCATAAATTGCTTCAACTCTTCCATAATACTCGGTACCTCCTTCGCCGATAGCAGAGACACCACAATTTGTAGATTTTCGGTTGGCCATAGATAGCTCTTTGCCAAAGGAACGAAAGCGATACCTGTTGATGTCGTATTTCTCAAATGAACGGACCTTATAGTGAAAACCATTAGCGGCTTGTCTCAATTTGGCGTCCATAGACTCTGAATTAGCCTACAAAAGTTTAATACGAAAGGATTGTTGCATTAGCCGCAAATTAGACCAAGAAATGAAATGGTCTATTAATGGTAATTACCGTTTGTTTGAACCAAGAGATGAAACCGGGATAGCCGCCTCCATGCTTTGCCAGAAGCTCATACTCTTCGATGGAGTCCTTTTGGATCACTGCTCCATCCGAGAATTTGGCGACGTATCGACTGTATCAAATATCCAGGAATAAGAGCAGTTCAAAGGAATTAGAAGTTGCGAAACAATATACCGAAAACTTACTCGATGTACGGCCGCACTTCTGTTAGGTTGTTGAAGATATACAACGAAATGGTCCGCCATTCTTCGACATCCAACACTATTGCTTTCGAAGCACCGGCTGGTGCGAGCTTCCCTTTGAATAGGCTGAGGTTGGATCCACCTTTTTTAGGGTCGCCAGCATTGTACCGAGGCTTCGGATTATGCAAATGACAATTTTTGGCTTCGTAGTGTGCTGTCACGAAGTTTGCCGCCTCCTCAGTCATGAATGCCTCGGCCATCGATGCTTCAATTCTATGTTTATTTTTACATTTTGCTCGAAGCGTCTTCTGCATCCTCTTAGTTGCATAGCACCAACGATTTTGCACGGCCCCCCCAATCTTGCCTCGGTCGGGAGATGTAAAATCAAATGCTGCATTGGATTAAAGAAGCCCGGTGGAAAGATCTTCTCTAACTTGCAGAGCAACTCCGGCGCCAAATTTCCCATGTCATCTATCACGACAGGCGATAGTTCTTTCGCACAAAGAACACGGAAGAAATAGCTCAGCTCTGCCAGTACTAGCCATTCATCCTCAGGGATAAAGCCACGCAACATCACCGGCATTACCCGCTCAAGCCATATGTGCCAATCATGACTCTTGAGACCAAATATTTTCAATTTTTCAAGACTCGCTCCCCTCTTTAGATTCGCTGCATACCCATCGGGGAACATCAACTGCATTTTCACCCACAAGATAATTTCCCTCATAGCCGGCCTTCCAAGATTGAACCAGGCCTTTGGCTTCGTCCAGTTCTGCTTTCCTTTCGGTTGTCGCATGTTTTGTAACGGTCTATCACATAGAGTCTACAGATCGACTCTAGCCTTAGTATTATCCTTTGACTTCCCATCTATGCCGAACAATGTACCAAAAAGGGCCTCGCCGATATTCTTTTCAGTGTGCATCACGTCGATGTTGTGTGGAAGAAGGAGGTCTTTGAAGTAAGGCAGATCCCACAAGCATGTCTTGTGAGTCCAGGCGTGTTCCGAATTATACCCCTTGAAATACCCTGGACGCTTTGGATCAGGCTCGAGAGCGTTTAACTGATCCAGGATCTGTTGGCCAGTCAACGCAGGTGGTGCAGAGTTTTTGACAACTCTACCTTTGGTGAAGTTCATCTTGTCTTTTCTGAACTTATGGCGAGGATCCAGGAACTGTCTATGCAAGTCGAAGCAAGAATACTTGCGACCCGCCTGCAACCAATGAAACTGAAGAGCTACCTTGCATGTGGGGCACGGGAACCTTCCATGAGTACACCAGCCAACGAATAGCGCATACGCCAGCAAGTCATGCATCGAGTACATGTACCAGACACGCATTATGAAGTTTCTTTTGCTAGCGGCGTCGTATGTCTTGAACCCATTATCCCAAGCTTCTTGCAATTCATCCTTAAGCGGCTGCATGTACACATTCATATTCTTCCCCGGATAGTTGGGCCCTGGAATTATCAACGTCAGGAAAATGTTCTTTCTTTGCATAATCTGTCCGGGGGGGGGGGGGGAGATTGAGTGGAATGACAAATACATGCCAACAACTGTATTGGGTTGCCGTCATACCAAACGGATTGAACCCATCCGTGTCGATGCAGACTCGAGGATGCCTTGGATCTGCCGCTTTTTGCTCATGTAATGCATCGAAGTGCTTCCACGCAGAAGCATCCGATGTGTGTACCATCATCTGATTCCCATCTGCATCTAGTTCGGTTCTTTTGCCCATTTTGTGCCATGTCATCTGTCTGGCCATCTTTTCGACCATGAAAAGACGTTGAAGTCTTGGTACGATTGGCAGATACCGAAGAACATTAACGGGGATTTTGGTCTGCCTCTTCTCACCCATACCGTTGTCTACCACAACATACCTGGAAGAGTTACAAATGGGACAATAGTTCAAGCCCGCATACTCAAGCCTAAATAAGGCACATCCTTTCTCACAGGCATCTATCTTCTCATAGGGCATCTTAAGTGCACGGAGGATTTTGTCCGACTGGTACAGGTTTGCAGGCATTACATGGCCTTTGGGTAGAAAGCGTCCAAATAGTGTCATCATCACGTCGTAGCATTCTCTGCCCAAGTTGAATTGAGCCTTCAGAGCCATTACTTGTGCGATGGCATCCAGCTGACAAAGCTCAGTGTGCTCGTGGAGAGGACGTTTTGAAGACTCCAACATTTCATTGAAGGCCTTTGCAGATTCCTCCATCTCATCGTCCGAATCCCGAGCATCATCAAAGTCTTGCACCATGTCTTCGATCCTGGTACCATGCTCGTCGGTGCGATGATGAACCACCTCAGCTCTAGTACATTGGGCAGACTCACCATGATATGTCCACACCGTATAATCAGGAGTAAAACCCCACTTCTGCAGGTGTTTACCCATTTCACCCTCTGTCCTCTGTGAAAAGTTGTCGCACCTAACACAGGGGCACTAGGTTTTTCTCTGGCCATTTGCAAATGCGGCTTTCACAAACCCCTTGGTTTTTGTTAACCATTCATTGGTCGTGTCTTTCTGACTAGTGTGACCGGTGTACATCCACGCACGATCACTCATCTTGCCTACCTACTAAACACACAAGAAATATATATATATATATATATATATATATATATATATATATAATTCAGCATATATATTCATCAGTTAATCAAGTTTGTCAATTTTATTATGTCCATGCAACCTACACGCTAATAGGTAAAGATAGGTCCTAATCCCACCCGAGTATGTGTAGATTGGGTTCGTTTTCCCATGCTTTACTCCGGATCCGACGCAAAATTTTGGCAGCACCTCCCCGTTGTTCTCCTGATACACGTCTCGGCAATAAACAGAGAGGATGTGTACCCGGAGAACAATAGGGAGGCACTGACGAAATTTTGCATCGGATCCGGAGCAGAGCATGGGAAAACGAACCCAATCTACACATACTCGGGCTGTCCATGGATAACATTGGACAATTCGAAAGAATCACGGTTATAAATATGCAAATGCATGCATATTTATAACTGTAACCCTTTCGAACAGGAGACGCATACTGGTCACGCATACTGATGATTGAAGACACCTATAGCTAGCAAGTTTCATCGGCACGAAGACCGGAACAGAGCAAATTAAGGGGGGAGGAGGAGATGTCATTTGTGCTCACCCATGAATGCAGGGGAGCTCGTCGAACGCACGGGGAGGTCGTCGAACACCAGACCCTCGCAGCGACGAAACAACTACACATTTAAATCCACCCGATCAACACGAATATTCAATCCCGATAAAAAATCTATATATATAAAACTACTTTTCTATTTTATTCTTCTTCTCCTCTATTCCTTCTTCTTCTCCTCTTCTTCTGTTTTTCCTCTTCTTCTCCTCTTCTCCTCTTTTTCTTCTTCTTCCTCTTCTTCTACTCTTCTTCTTCTCCTCTTCTCCTCTTTTTCTTCTTCTTCTTCTTCTTCTTCTTCTTCTTCTTCTTCTTCTTCTTCTTCTTCTTCTTCTTCTTCTTCTCCTCCTCCTCCTCCTCCTCTTCTTCTTCTTCTTCTTCTTCTTCTTCTTCTTCTTCTTCTTTTCCTTTTTCCTCTTCTTCTCCTCTTCTTCTTCTCCTCTTCTCCTCTTATTCTTCTTCTTCTTCTTCTTCTTCTTCTTCTTCTTCTTCTTCTTCTTTTCTTCTCCTCCTCCTCTTCTTCTTCTTCCTTCTTTTCCTTTTTCCTCTTCTTCTACTTATTCTTCTTTTCTTCTTCTTCTTCTTTTTTTTCATCTTTTTTCTTCTTCTTCTAATTATGACTAATTAACCTAATTATTTTCTAAACTAATAACTAGTTCTAACTAATTAACCTAATTATAACTAGTTCTTTCTAGCAGCAATTAAATGAAAAAAAAAACAGAGAAAAAACAATGCTCACCGGAGGGGGGCGGCCGGGCGGCGGGGGCGGCGGGGCCGCAGGGCAGCGGGGCGCCGGGTCGGCGGAGGCGACGGGGATCCAGGGCCGCCGGGGTGGCGGGGCGGCTGGTGTTGGGGCGGCGGGGCGGCGGCAGCGGCCGGGCGGCGGGTGGGGGGGGGCGGCAGCGGGTGGTGTGGGCGGCGGGGTCGTGGTGGTCGTCGGGGAGAGAGAGGCAGAGAGAGAGAGAGGGGGAGGGGTGGGGGGCGGCCTTTAGTTAAGTCAAATATTTTCCGTCCGCCGATCTTTGCCGTCTGCTTAAAGACACTTTGCCGTCTGCTAGCAGACGGCAAAATGTATTCCATTTGACCTAACTAACTGCATGGTCCAGTGGGGCCCAGTTGAGCTCTTTGCCGTCTGCCTTTTGGCTCTTTGCCGTCCGCTAACAGACGGCAAAGAGTGTACTGACGGCAAAAAATTTCTTTGCCATGAGTCCTTTCTTTGCCGTCTGCTTTGTGGAAGCTGACGGCAAAGAAGGTCTTTGCCGTCCGCTAGCAGACGACAAAGAATGGACTGATGGCAAATTCTCTGATTCCAGTAGTGAACCTTGGTTTCATAACTGAGGGAAATACTTACCTCTGCTGTGCTGCATCATCCCTTCCTCTTCGGGGATAATACCAACGCAAGCTACAAGTAGCAGGAAGAATTTCTGGCGCCGTTGCCGGGGAGACATCATCAACATCTATCAAGTACCTTTGCATAAACTCTCATCTCCTTGCATTTATTTTATTTGCCATTTGCCTCTCGTTTTCATCTCCCCCACTTCTAAAACATTTTTACAAAAATACAAAAATATTTTCCGTTTGCCTTTTCCTTGTTTGCCTCTTTGATTTGCTCATCTTGTCATCATGACTAGTGTAACTATCCCTCCTTTGTCCTCGGATTTTGAAGTGCTTTACTTCAAACAGAAACAAGGAGAAAATCTTAAAGATGCTTGGTATAGGTTAATGGAATCCTACCGTGTTTGCTCTATAAAAGGGGATTTAAAAATTTTGCTTCACAATTTCTACATAGGTTTAACCATGCTTCATAGACAACTTTTGGATTTTGCCGCAAAGGGGAATTTTATTGAGAGTGAGGCCAATACTGCCTATGAAATAATAGAAGACATATTGGGGATTCCAACACCACAAAAGGGTTTTGTTTTTACTCAAGAGGGGGCTCAAATATTAGACAAATTGGGTGATATGCAGAAAAATTTGGTTGAGTTGCAAAAGTCTAATGAGCCTCTTTAAAATATTAGTGGAAATCTCAATCGCATGAACACTTTGATTTCTTTGTGCAATAAGCGATAGGATATTTTGGATCTTAAAATTGCCTCTTTTTCTGAGAATAATGGGAAGTGTAAAGAACCTCCCGGGTTTGAGAAAACTCCTACAAAGATTACTAAAACCAAAGATGACAATACTTGAAACTATGCATTATGCCTAGCTAGGGGCATAAAACAATAGCGCTTGTTGGGAGGCAACCCAATGAATAAAATAAATTTTTTCTGTTATTGTGTGTTTTCACAATTATGCTACTGGTACGATTGTGTTTTTGTGTTTTTAATTAGTGTTTGTGCCAAGTAATACCTTTAGGATGATTTGGAAGATAATATAATTGATGCTGTTTGGAAAACAGAAAGTTTTGCGTCCAGTACCCGAATTTTTTTTTGTACTGGAGCATCAGAAAAATCTGAAATTTTTACACAGTATTGGTATGTGAATTGCCCACGTTGTTCTAATTTTTCAGAATTTTTGGAGTTACAGAAGTATGGCTTTTAAATAGATTTCTACAGACTGTTTTGTTTTTGACAAATTCTGTTTTTGATGCACTACTTGCTTGTTTTGATGAATCTATGGATTGTATCGGGGGGTATAAGCCATGGTGAAGTTAGAGTATAGTAGGTATAATGCAAAAATAAAATATGAATCGGTTTGCAACAGTACTTAGAGTAGTGATTTATTTTGTTATACTAACGGATCTCACGAAGGTTTTGTTGAGTTTTGTGTGATTGAAGTTTTCAAGTTTTGGGTGAGATCACGATGGATGAAGGAATAAGGAATAGTAAAAGCCTAAGCTTGGGGATGCCCGAGGCACCCCAAGGTAATATTCAAGGAAGACTCAAGCGTCTAAGCTTGGGGATGCCCCGGAAGGCATCCCCTCTTTCTTCTACCAACCATCGGTAATTTTACTTGGAGCTATATTTTTATTCGTCACATGATATGTGTTTTACTTGGAGCGTCTTGTATTATATGAGTCTTTGCTTTGTTTGCTTTTTAGTTTGTCACAATCATCTTTGCTGAACACACCTATCTTGAGAGAGCCACACGTTTATCATCATTTGTTAGAATACTCTATGTGCTTCACTTAATTTTTTTGAGCTAGGCAGTTGCTCTGGTGCTTCACTTAAATCTTTTTGAGCACGGTGGTGGCTATATTTTGAAGAAATAAACTCTCATGCTTCACTTATAATATTTTGAGAGTTGATTAATTATGTTGAGAATTGATAAGATTGAAATTTTGAAGAAATATTTGCACTCTCATGCTTCACTTAAATCTTTTTGAGAGTTGACAATAGTAACGGTAATTTGCACAAGATATGAATTTGGTCCCAAAGTGATGAATATTCAAGAGGGATATAATAAAAACTTTCATATAGATCATTGGATATGATAAGTGTGATTCCTTGCAATAGTTTTGCGATATGGAAATGATAATATGTGAGTCATGTTGGTGAGTACTTGTGATTTAGTAAGAATATTAGTGTTAAGGTTTGTGATTCCCTATGCATGCACATCAAGTCAATAGTTATGCAAAGAAATTATATCCTACTTATGGTGCATTATTCGGTGTTAGTTATGTTCAATGCATGTTTATGACCGTTTTTGCTTTTTGGTTGGTTGCTTCTCAATCTATTTGCTAGCCTTCATTTGTACTAAGCGGAAATACTGCTTGTGCATCCAAAATCCATAAACCCAAGTTGTGCCAAATGAGTCCACTATATCTACCTATATGCGGTATTTCAATGCCGTTCCAAGTAAATTTGCGTGTGCCAACTCTAATTTTCAAAATAATTTTTCCATTTTGTGTGCCCATACCGCTCATGAAGCGGCAGGGGGTGGCCATTATTTTCCATGCTAGGTGTGTTATTCTCACGATGAGTGTTTATTCACTTGTCATTGCACGAGAGGATGGTTGGTAATAGGGATGCCCAGTCCCACAATGAATCAAAAATTAATAACAACAAAATTCTTTGGAAAGTGTTGGTTTGGAGGGCACCCGTGGATACGGCTAGCCATGGATTGTGAAAGAATGGTGGAAAGGAAATAAACTTTGCTTTCTGTTTGGGAACCGCCTATGATGTGTCTAGCATGGAAAATAATGGGAATTCTCGGTCGTTTTCGTTGACAGGAAAAGCATGCCTCTCAAAATATTTTATCTCTTTAATTTCAGCCTTGAGCTCTGGCACATTTGACAAATCTCTGCTTCCCTCTGCGAAGGGCCTATCTATTTACTTTTATGCAATTTTTATTTTTACTTGAGTCTCCATCTTCTCTTATAAAGCACCAACTAGAGAGCACTATTGTCATACTTGTGCATTGGATGTAGCTAATATTTGAGTGTGTTTCATGAATGGATCATTGATTGAGCATAATGGGCTAGGGATAACTTTCTTTAGCATTGATATTTTGAAAGACATGGTCGCTTGTTAGCATGCTTGAGTATTTATATCTTCATGTCAAATTATAGACTATTGCTTTGAATCATTCAAGTCCAATGTGCATGCTATAAAAGAAAAGAATATGTGATGAATATGATAGGCAGCATTCCACATCAAAAATTCTATTTTTATCATTTACCTACTCGAGGACGAGCAGGAAATAAGCTTGGGGATGCTGATACGTCTCCAACGTATCTATAATTTTTGATTGTTCCATGCTGTTATATTATCAATCTTGGATGTTTTTATATACATTTACAGCAATTATATATCATTTTTTGGGACTAACCTATTAACTTAGTGCCCAGTGCCAGTTGCTGTTTTCTGCCCTGTTTTTGTTTTACAGAAAATCAATACCAAACGAAGTCCAAATGCCACGAAACTTTTTGGAGATTTTTTTTCTGGACAAGATAAACACTAGAAGCTTTGGGAGGAGGCCAGAAGCCCCAGGGGGTGCCCACGAGGCACCAGGGCGCGCCTGGGGGGGGGGGGCAGGCGCACCTTGGTACCTCATGGGGCCCACAGAGCTCTGTGTGACCTAATTCCACCACTATAAATTATAGAAAAATCAGTAACCCTTAAGGGAGTCCACGAAATACTTTTTCCGCCGCCGCAAGTTTCTGTTGTCGAGAGATCCCATCTGGAGGCCTTCTCCGGTACTCCGCCGGAGGGGGGATCGATCATGGAGGGGCTCTACATCAACCTTGCCGCCCTTCCGATGATGCGTGAGTAGTTTACCATAGACCTTCGGGTCCATAGTTAGTATCTAGATGGCTTCTTCTCTCTTTTTGATCTTCAATACAATGTTCTCCTCGATGTTCTTGGAGTTCTATCCGGTGTAATCACTTTTTGCGGTGTGTTTGTTGGGATCCGATGAATTGTGAGTTTATGATCAGATTATCCATGAATATTATTTGAGTCTTCTCTGATCTCTTTTATGCATGATTATTATAGCTTCATATTTATTCTCCAATCTATTGATTTGGTTTGGCCAACTAGATTGATTTATCTTGCCATGGGAAGAGGTGCTTTGTAATGGGTTGGATCTTGCGGTGCTCAATCCCAGTGACAGAAAGGGACATGACATGTATGTATCGTTGCTATTAAGGGTAAAAAGTTGGGGTTTATTCATGCGTGAGTTTATCTTGTCTACATCATGTCATCGTTCTTAAGGCGTTACTCCGTTCTTTATGGACTTAATACAATAGATGCATGCTGGATAGCGGTCGATGTCTGGAGTAATAGTAGTAGATGCAGGCAGAAGTCGGTCTACTTGTCTCGGACGTGATGCCTATATACATGATCATTGCCTTGGATATCATCATGATTATTTGCTTTTCTATCAATTGCCCAACAGTAATTTGTTTACCCACCGTATGCTATTTTCTCGAGAGAAGCCTCTAGTGAAAACTATGGCCCCCGGGTCTATCTAAATCATATTACTAAAACTCTAAAAATATTGCTGCACTTTTCTTTTAATTATTTTATTTTGTATTTTTGTTTCAATCTATCTATCTATCGCATACAATTTAATCTTGCAATTAACCGCCGAGGGATTGACAAGCCCTCATTTGCGTTGGGTGCAAGGATTTGTTGTTTGTGTGCAGGTACTGCTAACGAGGTGTTGCGTGGTTCTCCTACTGGATTGATAACCTTGGTTTCATAACTGAGGGAAATACTTACCTCTGCTGTGCTGCATCATCCCTTCCTCTTTGGGGATAATACCAACGCAAGCTACAAGTAGCAGGCCTCCAAGCACAGAGTTTTGTAGGACAGTAGCAATTTTCCCTCAAGTGGATGACCTAAGGTTTATCAATCCGTGGGAGGCATAGGATGAAGATGGTCTCTCTCAAACAACCCTGCAATCAAATACAATAAATCTCTTGTGTCCCCAACACACCTAATACAATGGTAAATTGTATAGGTGCACTAGTTCGGCGAAGAGATGGTGATACAAGTGTAGTATGGATAGTAGATATAGGTTTTTGTAATCTGAAATAATAAAAACAGCAAGGTAACTAGTAACAAAAGTGAGCATAAATGCATTGCAATGCTTAGAAACAAGGCCTAGGGTTCATACTTTCACTAGTGCAATCTCTCAACAGTGCTAACATAATTGGATCATATAACAATCCCTCAATGTGCGACAAAGAATCACTCCAAAATTCCTATTCACGGAGAACATAAGATAGAAATTGTTGTAGGGTACGAAACCACCTCAAAGTTATTCTTTCTGATCAATCCATTGAGCTATTCCTATAAGTGTCACAAACAGCCCTAGAGTTCATACTAAAATAACACCATATGACACGCATCAACCAACTCTAATGTCACCTTGATACTCCAATGTCACCACAAGTATTCATGAATTGATTATTCGATATGCATCAAACAACTTCATAATCATAATATTCAATCCACACAAAGAACTTCAAAGAGTGCCCCAAGATTTCTACCGGAGAAAGTAGGACGAAAACGTGCATCAACCCCTATGCATAGATTACCCCAATGTCACCTCAGGAATCCGCGAGTTGAGTGCCAAAACATACATCAAGTGAATCAATATAATACCCCATTGTCTCCACGGGTATTCATATGCAAGACATACATCAAGTTTTCTCAAATCCATAGAAATATTCAATCCGATAATAGTGAAACCTCAAAGGTAAAAACTCAATTCATCACAACAAGATAGAGAGGGAGAAACACCATATGATCCAACTCTATTAACAAAGCTCGCGGTACATCAAGATTGTGCCAAATCAAGAACACGAGAGAGAGAGATCATACACATAGCTACTTGTACATACCCCTAGCCTCGAGGGTGAACTACTCCCTCCTCGTCATGGAGACCGCCGGGATGATGAAGATGGCCTCCGGTGATGATTCCCCCCTCCGGCAGGGTGACAGAAAAGGGCTCCAGATGGGATCTCCTTGGTACAGAGGCTTGCGGCGGCATAAAAACTCATCTCGGTTAACTTTCGGGGGTTTCTGAATATATAGGATTTTTCAGCGTTGGAATCATGCAAAGAGGTGCCACAGGGGGCCCACGAGGCACTAGGGCACGCCCAGGTGGCTTGTGGGGCCCCGGTAGCTCTTCTGCTGCTCCCCCGAAGCTTCCTGGATCTGTTTCCTTCCAGAAAAAATCGTCAAAAAGTTTCGCTGCATTTGGACTTCATTTGATATGGATTTTCTGGAAAACCCAAAACAAGCAGAAAACAGCAACTGGCACTGGGCACTAGGTCAATATGTTAGTCCATAAAAATCATATAAAAGCCATATAAAAGTGCACCAAAATCATACAAAACTATAATAAACATGGCATGAATACTTCATAAATTATAGATACGTTGGAGACGTATCAGTACGCTACGGGCATAGACGCGGCTCCACCTACTCGCGTGCTTGGCAGCGCGGCGGCATCGCGAGGAGGGACTGCGGACGACGTGAGCGGGCGAGCCTGCGACTTCATGGCACAGGGATGGCGGGGACACGGCGGTGATGGGCGAGAAATGGTCGGCCTGAGCAGGCGGGCGTCGGCATGCGCAACGGCGACGGCATATTGATGAGTGCGCGTATGGGAGCTTAGTTTAGTTTTATATAGGGTTGGTCAAACTTAAAAGAACACCGTACTAGTACACGTAAACATTAGACTGAGGCAGCGCTTATACCACATTAGTTAGCACAACATCGATATGGAATTCTGTGCAAGCGCGTGCACCGCGGCCGCGCGATCGATCGAACGATGCGTCACGGTGTCGTGCTCGAAGGACATCCACCGAACCTTTTTGTGTGTGTGAAAACAATCCCCTAATATTTCTCTACATTTTTTTTGCTGGAAAAGTTCTTCATGCTACAATATTTCCATATATTTGAATTTGGCTTCAGTTCGTGCTTATTTGGATTTGGACGTTTTAGGTGCGCCCTAGAAATATTTTTTGATAGAGATTCTGTGTGTGTGATGGAGAGAGAACGCGTGTATGTGTCTATATGTGTGTTGTGGCGGAAGGGCAATGTGGAGACGGTGTGCGTGTGATAGAGTCATAGAGAGGTGTGAATGTGCAAATGATCATGTATGAGTGAGACATAGGGAGATGCCGAGATATTGTGTATACATGAGAGAACGGTCTTCTATTTGTGTTTGTGTGTGTGTGTGTGTGTGAGAGAGAGAGGAGCATCCGTAACACAACAACCATCTCCCTCGATTCGACCGTCCCTCGCACAATTGCATGTAACACATGCATCAACACACACATTTTGACACCCTCACCCAGCCCCTGCCTGCCTCAAGGCCCCTACATCGCTCTCTATCTCGCACACACAATCTCTTCATCAAAACCCTATTTAGCATGTACCTCTCCGTCACATACACACCCTGTACCACGCAAACACATTTATCTCTCGCTATGTCTCTTTGCCTCACAAACACACTCCCCATAGTCCTCTCTTAGTATCCCGCACACGATCTCTCTATATTGCTTAAACATTCACGCACACGATGTATCAGTCTCGCACCATTAGCCTCTCTCGCCTGCTCATTGTGCACACACATTCTCTCCATAGGTTTGATTTCTCTCAGTATTTGACACCCCCTCGAGCACACTATCCATCCCCATCCAAGGTTATATAGCGGCCGCTCTCGCTTGTGCTTCTCTGCACCCCGACATGCACACCACCTCGATCTTCAAGGAGGGCATCGGGAAAAACGAAGACGGCGACCAGACCGCACTAGAGAATGTGGGCCATTTGGAAGCAGGATGACGTGACGATGGCTGACTGACTCCTTTCCTCTCTCTCTCTCTCTCTCTCTCTCTCTCTCTCTCCCGCACAAAATTATCAATCCCTCAACCCACAAGATCCTTCCCCTCTCGTCCATGTTTTTTTGAGCTCTCTCATCAAACCTTTTGTCTCTTCTCCTTCCACATGTACAAAATCGCGATGCACACGCATCTCACTCCGTATATTACATGTCTCCATCTTTCTCACAGACCTAACTTCTTCCTCCCTATATATATACCTCTCTCGCGCAGTTCCTCTCTCTCTCTCTCTCTCTCTCTCTCCGTCTCTCTCTCTCTCTCTCGTGAGGTTTCCCTCCTACTCTCTCGCCCACATATATACAATCTTTCCTGCCCTCTGTCTCTTTCTTCCATGGGGTGTATATCTTGTGTGTTGAGCGCACACATCTTTCTCCCACCATTGCTCCATCTTCACAAACTCTCTCTCTACACTTCATTCACATATTGGGATGTGTTCAAAATATTGCTTTAGATTGGATCATGTAGAGTTATGGTTGGTTTTGTTGCATCCAACTAATTAATAATTATGAAATGCATTTAGATTTTCATTTGAGTTGGATTATGTGAGTTTGAGCATATTGTGAAGTACTATAGACCCGGCATTCATCTTGGAATTCAACAATGATTCTAACTATTGAATTGTATAAACCATTACATTCGAAGTCAATAGCTTAATATATTTATTTCACAATTACAACAAATAATTAATACCACGACAAACTAAGAAAACATATGTGTACTCCCTCCGTTTTTATTTAAGTCCGCGTATTAGCTTTGGTCAAAGTCAAGTTTTGTCAACTCTGACAAAGTTTATAAACAAAAATATTAACATATACAATAACAAATCAATACCGTTAGATTCATTATTAAATGTACTTTCACATCATACAGATTTGTTATGGTAAATGTTTATATTTTTTCTATAAACTTGGTCAAACTTTAGGAAGTTTGACTTCAGTCAAACCTAATATGCAGAGTAAATAAAAACGGAGGGAGTACTAGTCGTACTCCTAGTTGCTTAGCCCAATCACCCAACATGCCAGACGGGGAGTACAGTGTTACAAATTTTCAGGTCGGCGGCAAAATCTCCCGCTTCCATCGAGATCTCCCGCGACCCAGATTCTAGCAATGCGAAGTTACCATCATACCCTTGGTCAAACAGGCCGACGGATGCTGGTGGGTCGGGGGCTGTTTTGGTAACTTCACGTTCAGCCCACCCAGCCAACCCCACCCCGGCACCCAGAGTACACCTCAATAATCCCCATTTTCTATCCCTACCGCAAAATAGACTTCTCCACGGCACCGCAGCACCTTCCTGCCCCTCCCCTTCTACATCGGCGCACTCGTCCACCGTAGCGCATCCGCCTCATCGACGACGTCGTACGCCGCACTGGAGCTGGTCCACCGTCGCCGTCGTACACGGAGCCGCTTCCCCGGCGCCATCTTCCATGCTCTCGGATCTGCTTCCCGCAAGCCGACGGCAAGCGCAGCAGCACCACCGTCTTCGACAATGAACTGACTCCCATTGCCGACCATGATGCACAGACGCCGCCGCGACCTTCGTACTCCTCTGCGATTGGTAATGTGTATATTGATTCTCTTAGAAGTACATGTGCAGTTCCGATTTTGTTCATACCTACCCTTCAATTTTTCTGGCTGCTATTGTTCCGGTAAAAGTAATTGGTTATAGCTTGCATTATCCAATAGAATATCATCTTGTAATTGTGCGTCGCTCCTGTATTGTGGTGTACTTGGGTAGGTTCTTCATCTCTAACCAGTAGTGTGGCAAATGATGAAAAGTTTTTTAGAATAGCAGGGAGGTGATCCCCCTATTCTATTGACTCAGAAAGAAACCACAACATAGTTCTAGCAAAGTTGAATAGCCACATAGTAGGATATTAAAAATCACTCGTGCTAACATGGTAGATGAGTGCTTTATTAATGTTTCCCACAAGATGCGTGAGTATTACTATATTTTTCTTGCCATGTTGGGATTTTAAAACTACGAATGCCAACATGCAGAGGAGCAATCAAGACCAAATACGGGATGTTGGGGACATCTTCAAGGAACATCACAAGTTAAAGATGAGCTGCATCGAACCTATAAAACGAGCTTTGGTAAGTAACACCCTTTCAGTTACTTTGACATTGAGAACCTGACTAGCAGTGGTGGATGGTTTGTGTGTCCTTGATGGTTTCGTTAATGAAATCGGAGGGAGCCCCCTCTTTTGATCATTTTTTTTACTTTGACATGGCATGTGTCTGGCAGCAGTCGTGAACACAGGAGTGACAGGACCAGGCCAGGACTTGGGCAAGCCCCGAGCCGAAAACAGCGTCAAACCATGTTGTCTGCTTGGCTAGGGTTCTTGCCATGCAATCCAGTAGTGTGGCATATTATTAAACAATAATAGGTGAGACAAACAATTTCCTATACACTTGATTAGGCTCTCTATCATTTGTAGGATATCAAATTACTCACTGGAGCCACCATGCCATAGGATGAAAAACTATAAGGCCCTCTTTGATTCGTAGTATTCTCAGAACGCAAGAATAGAAAAAATAAAGCATTGGAGTGGCATGCCCACTCGAATCCCATAGGATTAGCACAGAGTGTTTGATGCCATAGGAAAACAAAGGAAGTGAAAAAAGAGGTTGGAGTGGATGCTTGATTTCCAATGAACTCTAGTACACATGATTCCATAGGAAAAATTCCTATATGATTCATGTAGGAGATATGCCCTAGAGGCAATAATAAATGTTATTGTTTATCTCCATGTTCATAATTATGTTTATGTTCCATGCTATAACTGCTATGGTTCTCGAGTCTGCAATAACCACGAGGCTCGAAGGAAGACTCATATGCACATGTGGAATAATAAACGGTAAAATGTATTCCTAGTCTGGCCTCTAAGACTAGCTCAAGTGTTGCATGATGGTTCTGTTTTCCTGATCATGGGCATGACTATGCCGACAATTTTGAGGGCACAATGTTAGGAGAACACTTGTGTTGAATCGACCTGAATTGATGTTATGCCATGAGATACATTCGTCACAAGTTAATGGTTAATAACACAGAGAAAGTTTACGTCTGCATAATTCCTTAGACCATGAGAGTATCGAGTTTCTTCATGCTTGATTCATGAACTTTGGGGTTTGTTAAACGTCATCCGTAACTGGGTGGCTATTACGGCGGCTTATGGGTTCATGGGAAAGTATGTCAAGTAACTTGATAGCTCAAGATTGGGATTTGCTCCTCCGACGATGGAGAGATATCTCTGGGCCCTCTCGGTGTTACGGTATCCACCATCGTCTGGCCAGACACATTGTGATTTGATCACAGGGATGCCGGAACACGGGAACGAGAAAAGAGAACAAAACCGGTAACGAGGTAACTGGCATAGTGGACAAGTTGTTGATCCACGGGGATGCCGATAAATCTCACCTCGGGTATTTGTAACATATCGCGAAGCAACAGGAATAGCACACGGCAACTGGAGGTTCACTCGAATATTTATTCGTGTGGGTATAGGGGTCAATATGGGTGTCCACGGCTCCGATGTTGATCATTAATCGGAAAGTGTTCCGGTCATGTCTATGCTTCACCGAACCTATAGGGTCACACGCTTAAGGGTCATCTATCTGCTGAATACTAGACAGGGAGTCTGAGAGAAAGTCACCGAAATTGTTTCGGAGACAACGGAAAAGTTCCGGGGAGAGAACACCGGAATAGTTTCGGTAAAACCGAAAGGTTGTTTCGGAGTATACCATTAAGTCAAAATGGTTTCGGCACACGCCTGGAAATTCTTAGAGGGTGCCAGAATTGTTCTGGAAACTTCTGGGATTTTTTCGGAGAAAAAACTCGGAAATGTTCCGGAGCTGCCGGAAATGCTTTGGTTGCTTTTCGCTGATGAAAATCATTGATCCGGAAATGTTTCGGAACGCGTCCAAAATTATTTTAGGGGGTGCCGGAAATGTTCTGGGCCTTCAGGAATTTTTTCGGATTAAACAGCCGATGAAAATATTTTTGTGAATAGTGTTATGAATAGTGGAAATACTATTGGGAGAAAATATCTCACGAATAGTGGAAACACTATTATGAATAGTGTGAAAATATATGAGGGCATTTTGGTATTTTACCATCTCTTCTCACCCTATAAATAGGGGTGGAGTATGCTCTCTATTTTCATCCAAGTTCTCACATGAGTTCTCATACACTGCCATGCAATTATCTGGCTTTCTCTCTCCCTCCCCGCGAAATAGTTTCGTAGAGCCGAAAGGCTGTCTGTGTTCCGGTGGGAACTAGTTCTGGACGGCGAAGCCCTGCCAGATAGATGACACCGTATGTGTGCAACTCTGTAGAGAGATCGTAGTTTCGGTCTTAGTTCGAGAGTGCCTCCCGAAGGGCTGTCCGAGTGACCGTCCGAGTTTCGAGGGTCCTCCCGAAGGACTGTCCGAGTGACCGTCCGAGTTTTAGGGTCCTCCCGAAGAGCTGTCTGCGACACCGTCCAAGGGACTGTCCGACTGCCTCCCGGAGGGCTGTCCGAGGGGCAGTCGAGGGAGTACATCCTCGCGGTTGGGAGGTTGTAAATCCTAGCTGCGGGGATCTGCACCAACGATCATCATCGACTCTACTTCCGCTGCGCTACGAGTCGGCAACGAAAAGATCAAACCTTGTATGCAATCTTTATAGTGGTCCTGGGCTGGTGCGTAGATCGGAAATTTTTTGTTTTCTGCTGCGTTCCCCTACAGTGGCATCATGAGCCGTGCTATGCATAGATGCAGGTTACGATCTAGAATACATAGAGATGTATGGGTGTTGCACAATATAATTTGTAGTAGATGAGTTCTACTGCTGATAATTGTTTGTGCGTGTAGCAGATGAAATCTGTTACCCGATGTTCTTGTTGCTTCCCTGGAATTTGCATATTTCTGATCTTGATAACAGCATGGTGGAATTTCAAAGCTCTGGCAATCCGCGATCCTGATTGATCAACGAAGTGCTAACAGTTCGTTGAATTCCACCATAGTTAGAAAGAAAGATGAAATTTCGCAGACAAAAGGGCAATGCAGATATGATCTGCACGGGGGTCATGCGTATGACGAAGTTCAGTATGGGGCTCGAGATTTTATTATCTCATGTTTCATACACCCCGCAAAGTTAATCTAGCGACTTGAATAATCATACTTGATGATGGACGTTGGTAGCTTCGGTTTACTTCGAAACCTTAGAAGCCACGTAAAATGAATTTTGTATGAACCGATTAGAGGCGTCTAACTTGGTTTTGCAGGATGTGCATGTGATGTGGTATAGCAGTTCTCATATTAATTTGATTATGTATGAGATGACTATATAATGTAAATTAACATGACCTGCATGTCATGATTCGGCATGATGGCTGGAGCCATATGATTGTCACTTTAATGACCTGCGTGTCAACCTTAAGTAATGCACTTATTTTATTAGCTATAGAGATAGCAATATTATCTGGTGCATCGACAAGGTGGTGGCAAACTTCGCGAAGGTGAACACCGACGCGAATGCCGAAGACAAAGAAATACAAGACTTCTCCGTCAGAAAGGGCTATACCATATCATGCTATTATGAATTGCCTGAGATGTTTATCCCTTATGATGCACCCTTTTTGATTGCGCGATAGTCGCTTTCTATTAGGGTGATCTCTCACTAAAAATATCAAGTAGTTAGTGTTCTCCCAAGTGTAGCACCGTCACAGCATCTTTCCTTTCGGGGTGTGCCATGATCTACATGGGTACGAACGATTGTACGGGTGTAAGGCGGGTGAGGTCAGACCTCGCAGCAAGATCACTTGGTTGTCTTGACGTTCATGGCAGGATCGTCCTGAGCTCGGAACACACGCATCGAAAGATGAACAAGAGTCACATGGAGATGTGATCGGCAAGTTTGCCTACCAATTAAAGTTCGCACCATCAGTGTTCATCTCGAACAATGGCGTTGAATTGCAATTTGGATCTTGTATCACTCACAATCAATTATGAGAGATATTGATTTGAGTGGGAGCGCACTTTAGAATTAATTCTTTTAATTCTTAGTGCAATTAATTATGAACCTTGTCTAAGTGAAAATTGCATAATAGTTATAGAATAATGGCTCGCGTTTCCACCTTCCCTATTAATTTTGAATAGCTGTTAAATATCTGGTTAAAACTTTACGGTTGGTAACGTAATGTGAGGATTGTCCTCAAGAGTGTCGAGAAGGACTTTGTCCTGTCACATGCTTTTGATATTCTCCCGCTAATGCTATGGATAATGTGACTCTCGTCCTTTGATCCAAAAGCTAGAATTCCGTTACGGTCAAGTGCAATATGTTTGCTTCCATGAGACCCGAACTTCAAAAGTTTGGGATAGCTATGTGATATTCATGGAACTAAAAATTAGTTTCAGATACAAACAAAGGCTAGAAGATATGGGATATCCAAAGCAATGTTTGTTTTGCAAATTATTAGTAAAGTGTTTACTATGCATTTGACTGATAAGAGAGGGATCTAGAAGAACGCCTATCATGTGATGGAGGTGAATAAAACAACAACTTAAAGAGAAAGGAAATGTCCAAAGGGTGTTAGTGTGACTTACACACCTAGGAAGTCCGGGGCTAACGCCACTCTTAAGTTGAGTGCTTCTTCTGAGAGTAGGAGAAATACTGAAAGTTAAACTGTTAGAAGTATAAAGGCAAAAATAAAGAAGACTGGAATGTCCAGCTCATGTATGAAAGTCATACAAGCTATTGATGTATAGAAGGCTGGTCAAAGAAATAGTTCTTGGGAATTGTGATTAAATTGTTAGTCACTAATTCTTGGGTATTGTGAGTTGATCACAAAGATACCCGCTCGATTGCATTCTGCCGCGACTCGATGCAAGAACTACTACAGCCTAAAAGACTTGCCGGAGTGAGGTTTAGATATGCGCTGGAAACATAGTAAAAGTTGCTATACTCGATACATTACCTATGTATTTATTTTCATAATTCATTTTAGAGTTTTTATACACTCTAGCCCATTGCATAAAGTATCTTGCAAGAAGGTTGTTCATAAGAGAACTTTTGATGTTCGGTGTTATGAATAACATAAGGGCCATACTTTCATTATGAATGAGATGTATGTTATGAATATTGATAATAATACATTACCTCTGTATTTACTTTCATAAATCATTTTAGAGTTTTATACACTCTAGCCCATTTGCATAATGTTTGTTGCAAGAGTGTTGTTCATGAAAGAACAATTGTTGTTTGGTATCATGAATAACATAAGGGCCATACTTCCATCGTGGATGGGATGTATGTTATGAATATTGATGGTAATATGATACATCCATAACACTGACGCTAAATGTCGCAAGACTAAGAGAATACCACACATGTGTGGCACTGCATTTGGTCACATTGGAGAAACCCGCATGGAGAAATTCCATATTGATGGATTTTGAAGTCGTTTGATTACGAATCATCTGACACTTGCAACTTTCCTCCGAAAAGTGAAGTGACTGAAATACCGTTCACAGGGCCATAAGGAACGAGCAATGAACTTATTGGTGATCATACATTTTGATGTATGTAGTCCGATAAATGTTGTTGCTAGCAGTGGATTTATCTATCTTCAGAAATGACTCAAGTAGATATATGGATATTTACTTGATGAGACGTAAGTCTGGATCTTTTGAAAACATTCATAAGGTTTTCAATATGAAGTAGAAATTATTGTAACAAGAAAATTATGTTTCTGCAATTTGATTGCGGAAAGGAATATTTGAGTTACAAGTTTAGCGAATGTCTGATGAGTTGTGAAAAGAGTTTCATAACTTACACCTCACAGAGCACCACTGTGAGTGGAATATCCATGAAGATGTAATCAAACCATTTATGACATGGTAAGATCAAAGATGACATAAATCAATTTGCCATTATTCCTTTTAAAGTAATGCTTTAGAGACTGCGGCTTTTACACTGAAAAGAGCGCCATCAGGTCTGTTGAAATGACGCCATGGTATGGTACGCCCAACCATGCTTTGTCTTTTCTTAACATTTGGAATATGGGGCTTGTGTAAAATATTTACAAACATATTCCAAATCAGACAAGTACTACTTTGTAGGTTATCCCAAGTAATTGGGAATTCCTCCACCACTATACCGAGGCAAAAAGGTTTGCCACCAAGAACGGTATACTTTTAAAGAGAATGGTTCTTGCAAAAAGGTGAGTGGGAGAACAGTGCAACTCGACGAGATAACAGTATCTTCGTCATCAGATCAATGGAAAGGAACCTTGGAAGTGATTCCAGAGTTTCCTACTACGACTGATACAGAAGCCTCTACATAAGATGTATGGACTTCGGTCGAACTTGCAACTGAACCACGTAGGCAAAACTCGTGCAAACCTCTTAGGTGCGCAAGCGAGATATTGTTGTTAGACAACAGTATACCTATGATACACAAGGAAGCGTTGATGGGCCCTGACTCCAGAATTGGCTAAATGCCAATATAATCCGAAATAGTTTCCATACAAATGATTCAAGATTATATCTTGATAAACCCTTCGGAAGACTTAGAGTCTAACGAACATTAATGGAACTATAAACTGATGTGGATAAAATGTTTTATCCATAAAGCTCGACTTGTTGCAATAACAAGTTCAAGGAGTTGACTACGATGAGGTTGTCTCACCGTAGCGATGCTTAAAATCAGATCGGGTTAAACTAGCAATTAATACATATTTCAATCTTGAGATATGATACATGGATGCCAAAAGGATTTCCATGTGATGGAAATGCAACCTAGGACTTGCATGTGATACAGTCCGAAGTATTTTGTCAATCCAGAGGATGCTAGTAAGTATGCAAACTTCAGAGTTCCAGCAATGGACAGAAGAGAGCAAAATGGAGTTGGAATCTTCGTTTTGATGAAATAGAGTTTGATTTCATCAATGGATAACGAAGATGCTTGTGGTCACAAGAAAGTAAGTGGGAGCATAATAATATTTCTAAAAACTTTGTGTGCTTGACACATTGTTGATTGGAAATAATATAAATTTCTTGACACGAATTAGGACTTCATTGAAAATAGTTTTTCAATAAAGTGCTTGGGCTAAATAGCCTTGATATTAGGCATATTTATCTACGAGATAGAATTGCCTAATAGGCTAGGCCAAAAATACACATTGACAAGATGCTAAAACAGTTTAGCATAAAAACGCCAAGGAGTGATTCTTGCCGAAGTCACATGGAAAGAGTTTTGCAAGACTCGGTGTCCCAAAACACTGATGAGCAAATTACATGATGGAGATTCCACACACTTTAGTGTTTGGATTAATCATGTATTCCATGGTATGTAAAACAACCAGATATGTCCAGTACTCCCAAGGAGTTGCGAGTATAGATACCAAAGTGATCAAAGTACTGATCATGGGACAACAGTGAAAGATGTCATTAAGTACTAAAGTAGCACTGATGACATGTTTTCTCGTAAGCAGAGATTATGAAGTACTCGTTGTAAGTAATTACATCGATACAGTCTTCATCAATGCTCCATGCGATTTTTGATTTAAGTTAAGGGTTTTGTGTAATACACGATATGGTGGCACGGTGTTTGGAAATCGTTCCAAATAGGTTACTGTGGCGAATTCTATAACAAAGGCTAAATATGTTGACGCTTTGGAAGCGACAAAGAAGATGTCGAATCATATAGTTCATTCATGAACTTAGTATGGTTCCAAAATGGCTTTGGTCAATGGGACACTATTGCAGATAGTTGCTCCATAGCTCAGTCTGAGGAATCAAGGTTTGACCTGTGATTCACATATATACAAAGCCAAGTCCACACAAAATATGAATTTTGTGAAAGCGTCAAAACGCGAGGATATGCAGCGACACACACGGAACTGAAGTTGTCAGATCCATTGGACATCAGGCTATACCACAAGCGAAGCATATTTTACACCGGTATGCCATAGGTGTAAAGTGTTTTAGCATTGACTAGATTATTGACTCTAGTGCAAGTGGGAGTCTGTAGGAGATATGCCCTAGAGGCAATAATAAATGTTATTGTTTATCTCCATGTTCATAATTATGTTTATTTTCCATGCTATAACTGCTATGGTTTTCGAGTCTGCAATAACCACGAGGCTCGAAGGAAGACTCATATGCACGTGTGGAATAATAAACGGTAAAATGTATTCCTAGTCTGGCCTCTAAGACTAGCTCAAGTGTTGCATGATGGTTCTGTTTTCTTGATCATGGGCATGACTATGCCGGCAATTTTGAGGGCACAATGTTAGGAGAACACTTGTGTTGAATCGACCCGAATTGATGTTATGCTATGAGATACATTCATCACAAGTTAATGGTTAATAACACAGAGAAAGTTTACGTCTGCATAATTCCTTAGACCATGAGAGTATCGAGTTTCTTCATGCTTAATTCATGAACTTTGGGGTTTGTTAAACGTCATCCGTAACTGGGTGGCTATTACGGCGGCTTACGGGTTCATGGGAAAGTATGTCAAGTAACTTGATAGCTCAAGATTGGGATTTGCTCCTCCGACGATGGAGAGATATCTCTGGGCCCTCTCGGTGTTACGGTATCCACCATCGTCTGGCCAGACACATTGTGATTTGATCACAGGGATGCCGGAACAAGGGAACGAGAAAAGAGAACAAAATCGGTAACGAGGTAACTGGCATAGTGGACAAGTTGTTGATCCACGGAGACAACGGAAGAGTTCCGGAGAGAGAACACCGGAATAGTTTTGGTAAAACCGAAAGGTTGTTTCGCAGTATACCATTAAGTCAAAATAGTTTCGGCACACGCCTGGAAATTCTTAGAGGGTGCCAGAATTGTTCTGGGAACTTCTGGGATTTTTCCGGAGAAAAAACCCGGAAATGTTCCGGAGCTGCCGGAAATGCTTTGGCTGCTTTTCGCTGATCAAAATCATTGATCCGGAAATGTTTCGAAACGCGTCCAAAATTATTTTAGGGGGTGCCAGAAATGTTCTGGGCCTTCAGGAATTTTTTCAGATTAAACAGCCGATGAAAATAGTTTGCAAATAGCGTTATGAATAGTGGAAACACTATTGGGAGAAAATATCTCACGAATAGTGGAAACACTATTATGAATAGTGGAAACACTATTGGGAGAAAATATCTCATGAATAGTGGAAACACTATTATGAATAGTGTGAAAATATCTGAGGGCATGTTGGTATTTTACCATCTCTTCTCACCCTATAAATAGGGGTGGAGGGTGCTCTCCATTTTCATCCAAGTTCTCACATGAGTTCTCATACACTGCCATGCAATTATCTGGCTTTTTCTCTCCCTCCCCGCGAAATAGTTTCATAGAGCCGAAAGGCTGTCTGGGTTTCGGTGGGAACTAGTTCTGGACGGCGAAGCCCTGCCGGATAGATGACACCGTATGTGTGCAACTCTGTAGAGAGATCGTAGTTTCGGTCTTAGTTCGAGAGTGCCTCCCGAAGGGCTGTCCGAGTGACCGTCTGAGTTTCGAGGGTCCTCCTGAAGGGCTGTCCGAGTGACCGTCCGAGTTTTGAGGGTCCTCCCGAAGGGCTGTCTGCGACACCGTCCGAGGGACTGTCCGACTGCCTCCTGGAGGGCTGTCCGAGGGGCAGTCGAGGGAGTACATCCTCGCGGTTGGGAGGTTGTAAATCCTAGCTGTGGGGATCTGCACCAACGATCATCATCGACTCTACTTCCGCTGCACTACGAGTCGGTAACGAAAAGATCAAACCTTGTATGCAGTCTTCATAGTGGTCCTGGGCTGGTGCGTAGGTCGGAATTTTTTTGTTTTCTGCTGCGTTCCCCTACAATTCAATCCTATGAATCAAACGACCAACATAGGAAAAAATCCTAAGGATTCTAACCCTTAGAAAATCCTACAGAATTCCTTTGAATCAAAAGAGCCCTAACCTTTGTAATTTAATGTTGAAGCTAGTCAGTCAAACACGGCTACAGATGCCCTGGAGATCATCTGGTTGCCGGTTGTTTTGCTACAGCAACCCTTGGCTTAGTGCACCCATCTACTGGTTTTTCTATTTCTCTTAGCCTTGTGTTCTTTGATGTATATGTTGTAGTTTCTATGAGCTGGCTCTGCTTGATAGATAATAAGCACAGTCTTAATCGTCCTAATGCTTTCCATTTTAGCTTGATGTAGCAAGTGGGTGTTCTCACCTTGGAGTCTGTTTTTATATTTCTCCTTTTGAATTCACTTCTCCTACTCCTATTTATCGGGCTTCTACTTAATGTCTGGGGAGCTCTGACTATTGATAAAAAAAGAAGTAACTTCTTCATGTCAGGATGCAGTTCGTGCGAGGAGGGAAGTATGGTCAACCTCGAGATCATGTTTCCAAAATGATGCTGGATTACACACAAGCCAGGTGGAGTCGTCAAGTGTTTGTGTCCTTGTGGATCTAGTAAAGGCTGAAAGAAAGCGTGGAGCAGCCCTTGAGAATGTAGCTGAGTTCCTGAAGAAGCGAAAAGAGCAATCAAATGCTCTCTTCACCCAAGCCAAAGAATAGATGGAAGAAGCCAGAAAGAAGCTAGCAGAGGCAGAGCAGGCTAGGCGTCTCCTGCTATCTAAAACTGTTGTCAATACAAATTTTCATTCATAATAGCTAGGTTCAAATGTTTATCCAGTCAGCATGCCTGCTGTGATGTCTGTGCATCGACTGAGATGTATGTAAGTCTGTGATGCCGAGATGTGGCACAAAATATATTTTTTCCGGGTCATGTAATAACATCCATTACTTTTCGAACAATAACAGACGAACCATTGGACATGGTATAGTTCACACGCAAGCCCAACATTCCAAGTTCAACTTTCACATCAAACTCATGTTCACAGATATCTTCACATTCATAGATAATGTCCACAACCGTGATTCACTTCAAAGCAAAAAAATGTGAGGAGAATTAGAAATAAAGAAAAATCTCTAGTTCTTACTACCAACATCAATGCTTCTCCAAAACAACATTTAGTTCACAGCCGAAACTCAAATTCCTTCTGAGAGCATTGATGAAAAAGGTGCATTTTCTAGCAATGGCGGAGGAGGGACTCGCGTATAATTTTGTGGAGTTCCACTAAAATTGAGGTATCTACTTCTGTTTGCACAAACATGCTTGAGATAGAGATTGACATCCGTGTTTGCAAAAATATGTAAAAGGGTTATCGATGGCATTGCGTCATTTTACAAGTGCCATTGGATTTATCGATGGCACTAGATTGACAACAGCATATTATTCCCTCTGTGACATTGCATCATTTTACAAGTGGCACTAGATTGACAGTAATAAAACAATGGGAATATAAGGGCATGCCAATATTGGGCGCGCCAACACCATGTAGAGTACCGCCATAGAGGCAATAAATTGGAAAGGCAGAGCTGGTTGCCGAGAGCAAAAACATATCAGTGCGAGCACAAGAAAACAAGACCATACGAAATTAATTATATTTTGGACATTTTTTTAACTAAACGCGAATAGCCTCTGGAGGCAGGTAATAATCTAATGCCGGCCGCGGCGGGGGTCCACGGTGTTTTGAGCTAAACCGGGAAACACACCGGGTGTCTATGCCGGCGATGCGGTGGTCGTGGCCTTCGTGGGTTCCGAGTAGTGGCGGCTCCCATGGCCTACTATTCCTCAGTGTCGGCGGTGGCCGCGGACGTGTTGGCCGCCTCCGCCAGCATGCCGCGATTCCGCCAACGTTTGCGGCGGATGGCGCGGCCAGCCATGGTGCACTGGACGCCGTGCTCCCCCGTGTGCCGGCGTGGAACAACTGGCCACTCCTCTGCGAGAAAGCTTGGAGTGTCGATTTGATGCACCAGGGGCCAACTTGGAGTGGCGGCTTGCTCCTCCGCTTGCCCGCCTGCAGCCTCGCGGATGGTACTGACGGCCTGGGGCGGGGAGGGAGGTGGAGCAGCGAGTTGCCTGGCTCGTATCCGGTAGGCACATCGGGGCACCCAGCCGGCTTTTATGCCGGAGAACTCATCTTCCTGCTTGCCGGATGCTATGGAGAGTGTGGAGAAAATGGTGCAAGGAGGATATGGGGGGCGGAGGTGTGGTGCGGTTCTTGCTAGGCGTCTGGCCTCGTTTAAATAGCAGGCGGACGAGAGGAGCCAACCGGCGTTGTGTTGTAATGCCGGTTGGCTCATGGAAGGACGTGTTGCCGGCACACGCGCAGGTTCAATGGAGGTAGGCGGGGCAGCCTGAAGCCAGTTGAATGCGGTGAGGAGGTGTGTTCAGCCTGGTGTGCAGCGAGTGGGGCTCTCTTGGCCGGCGCGCCGGTTCAATGCCTGCGCCAGTGAGAGGTCGCGTCCGCTCTGGCACTGTGTGAGAGCAATTACTCCCTCTGGTCCTTTTTTGTTTGGGTATAAGAAAATCTCATTTTGCATTCACATTTTGCAAGTAAAATTTGTGGACAAACTTTGACCCAAAATATGATGGGGACTAGTAAACCAGGATGGAGGTAGTAGTGATGAATTCCATTTTTCGCTCCATACCAATCGTTTTAAAAAATTGTATAATGCGCCATTGAAAATCGGAACTCTTACCCCACTAAAAAATGATTTTTTAAATGTGGCAACTCGATCAGTGGCGACTGGTGAGCCATCGCCTCCAGGTCGTTCACATGTGGTCCCCGACCATCAACTCCTGTGGATCAAATTATCACGTGCGCTAACTCTTCCTACAAAGGTGCGCTCCACCACGTACCCGGTACCCGCGCATGCAGCAATCGTGCACCTATGGGTTTATTTTTTTACGGTGCCTTACGTAATTCTCATGTGTGCGAGACAGCGAGAGACCGACTGTGTGCGTGCGCCTCTTCTCTTCGTATATGTACTCCAGCGTTTGTCTGGTGTCCAAATAATAATAATAACTAGCAATGTGCCAGTGCGTTGCAACGCATCCAAAGTAGAGTAATACATATTCACAAATTTGATAGAAAACAGTCTAGTTTTGATATACATATATCACTAAAAATATCTTATGTTTCACTCAAAATATATTCCTTTGGCTGTTTTGATGAGATAAGGGAGGAATGTGGTTGGTTCAAGATTCGAGAAGTGGGATATTGTGGCAAAAAGCCCATGTGTGTGTGTGGTGTGTGTGTGTGTGTGTGTGTGAGAGAGAGAGAGAGAGAGAGAGAGAGAGGAGGGAGTGCGTGTGTGACAAAGACACGAAGAGTATGTGTGCGAGAGGTATCGACATAAAATGAGGCGATAGTGTGTGTGTGTGCACGATCGAGAGGGCGTGTCTCAAGAAGGGACGATATATCTACACTACAAAAAAAAGACACATCCGTGCCATTATGGCCCGAACGAAAAAAAAATCTGTCATGGTTATGACACTTCTTTGACGATAATTGTGAGAAAAACACGTATCATCATAGATGTGGTGGGCTCCTACTTCTATGACAAAAAATCATGACAGAAAATGGGCTTTTCGCCCTGGGCGGGCCGGGGACGCACCTGCATGACATTCTTTGGGCCGTCCATGACATAAAAATCATGGTAGAAGTGAGGGCGAGGAAATTTTCGCGGAGTTCCCGGTTACGATGGGTGGTCAGGGCCAAGCGATGCAGTGTGGTTTGCGCGTTTCTCTCTCATACGTGCGCGTTGTGCGAGCCGTGTCACTATAACTGAACCCGAGCGAGAGGCGTTCGCTTACTGAACCCGAGCGATCGCACTGCTATGTAATGAAGCCGATCGATCGATCCCTTCGCTACTAACTGAACCCGACCGAATCCTTCGCTCCTAACTGAACCCGATCGATCGCTGCTGCTGCTTACTGAAGCCGATCGAACGCCCGTGTGAGACGTAGCTAGCCGGTTGGGTTGCCTCTGGATGAACAATGACTGTTGCTGCCGTGCGTGTGATACGTAGAACGAGTCGAGACGTGGTGAGTCCAGCTGGTTGATTGGCTGTGGATGAACAGTTCCTGGTGGGGGTTGGATGAACAGGACCTGGGTCGTGTGTAGGCGGTTGCCGCTAGATGAATAGGACCCCATGGTAGTAGGCGGTTGCCGCTGGATGAACAGGACCCCGTGGAGGCTGGTTGAACAGTAGCCGGTGGAGGCTGGATGAACAGTAGCCCATGGATGAACAGTGGCTGGTGGAGGCTGGAGGAAGTCGACGATGGATGGACAGTAGCAGGTGGAGGCTGGAGGAAGTCGACGGTGGATGAACAGTAGCAAGTGGAGGCTGGAGGAAGTCGACGGTGGATGAACAGCAGCCCGTGGAGTCCCGTTTTGCGATACGCCACACCCCTCCCGATGAACAGGACCCCGTTTCGACCGTAGGCGGTTGGAGAGAAGTCTGTTTCCTCAATTTTGCGGTACGCCAGACCCCTCCCGATGAACAAGACCCCGTTCCGATCATAGGCGGTTGGAGAGAAGTCCGCTTCCTCCGTTTTGCGGCACGCCAGACCCCTCCCGATGAACAGGATCCCGTTTCGACCATAGGCGGTCGAACAGAAGGCCGTTTCCTCCGTTCTGCGGTACGACAGACTCCGTTTCGGCTGTTCCGTCCAAGCCGGTTGGCTCCCGTTGAACAGGATGCATTCCGACCCAGTCGGTTGCCTCCCGATGAACACGACGCTGTTTCTCCGTTTCGACCTAGCCGGTTGGCTGCCGATGAACAGGACGCCGTCGCTGTACGCGTTCGAGACCACGCCCGTATGTATGTATGTATGTGGCCGTCTTTTTTGCAGCGTGGCTGTCATATGTGTACACGATTTAGACGGGACTGCCAGAACTGCTACCGCTCCTTACTCGGCCACGGTTCATCGTGGCAGACAGACCGATCGACTGGTATGTACGTACACATCTGCGACCACACAGACAACGGTACGTACGCTTCGACCTGGTGGGTCCTAGCTATCAGGGAGGATAAGGACGCACTTCCTTGCGTGCGAAGATATAGCTGGTGGGTCCCAGCTGTCAGGGGGAGGAATCATGTTTTTCGCATAATAAGGAGGCACTTCCTTGCGTGCGAAGATGTAGCTGGTGGGTCCAGCTGTCAACCTCACCACGTACAGTCCTCTTCCGATGGCTGTCATTCGTTAACCACATTGACGACGCCGCGCTGAGAGCACGAACATGGTGGACGATGGCGAGGCCTAGGAAGGGAACGAACAGGAGTCGGGGAAGACACGACAGTGGTTTCCCACCCGTAAGGGAGTACGAGGGTTGACCGGTTCGGCTGCGGTGTGAGGCTGCCGTCAGCAGAAAATAACAGGGGGTGTGGGTGAGTAAAGGGAAGGCCTGGCGAGCGGTGGGAGTAGGGTGGGGTGGTGATGCCTGCGCGGCAGCACAGCCTGCCACGGGAGGCAGGAGCAGGCGGTACGGCCGGCGCTGGTTTGGGCGGCTGGAGCAAGCAGATCAGAGGTTGAAGAAGTAGCACGGCGGTTGGATTAACATTCAACGGTCACTACTGCTAGAATCGTTTGTTGACTAAGTTGACAAAGCCCTGCGTACGCGTCAACTTAGTAGGCCCACAAGTCAGCCTCCAAATCGGGTGGGTCCCAGCTAGCAGCGGGAGGAATCATTTTTCTTGTGCGCAATAAGGAGGCACTTTCTTGCGTGCGAAGATATAGCTGGTGGGTCTCAGCTGTCAGGGGGAGGAAACTTTTTTTCCACGTAATAAGGAGGCACTTCCTTGCGTGCGAAGATGTAGCTGGTGGGTCCCGCTTGTCAGTGGGAGGAATCATTTTTTTCGCGTACTAAGGAGGCACTTGCTTGCGTGCGGCCATGGACCATGTGGGTCCCTACTGTCAGCCGCTCCACGTACACCCCTCTACCGATGGCTGTAGTTTGTTGACTATATTGACCATGCCGCGCCGAGAGCACCAACGCGGTGGATGACGGCGAGGCCTAGGAAGGGAACGACCCAGAGCCGAGGAAGACTCGGCAGTGGTTGCCCACGCGATGGGGAGTATGAGGGTTTACTGGTTCGGCTGCCATCGCCGGAAAATAACAGGAGGTGTGGGTGAGTAGAGGAATGGCCTGGCCAGCGATGGGAGTAGGGTGGGGCGGTGAGGCCTGCGCTGTAGCACAGCCGGCCACGGGAAGCGGGAGCAGGAGGTCCCGCCGACACTGGTTTGGGCGGCTTGAGCCAAATGATCAGAGATTGAAGAAGCAGCACGGCCATTGGATTAACATCCAACGGTCACTGCTGCTAGAATCATTTGTGGACTAAGTTGACAAAGCCTTGCATACACGTCAACCTAGTGGACCCGTAAGTCAGCCTCCAAATCTGTCGCAAACAGCATACAGCCCAAAATTTCTAGCCATATTCAAATTAATTTAAAAATTAAACATACCTTAATTTAAAATCCAATGAAATTTTACCCGCACAAAAAATAATGAAATTTAAAATATCAAAATCCGAAATAAGAAAGTAATTTGAAACTAATTTCCTGTTTGCTGTATTTTTTGAATTTATAGCCCATTCCTTATTACTTATAGCCCATTTTCTGGGCAAGCCGAATGCATCCCTCCTCGTCTTGAAAGATTTCTGGCCTAGCAAGGCGTAGAAAATCAAGTAGGCCTCCATTGGGTATTCTGCAAAAAACAAAATAGCTGGGCTAGCCATTTTCAGAAAGAAAAAAAACAACTAGGCTGGTGATGTGGTAAACATATGACATAAAAGCCTGGGCTAGACGGGCCACAGCCCTCGCACAACCCAGTTGATACCCTGCTCCGTCCCAAAAACAAAAAAAATACTGCGCGAGCTGCTGGGTCCCCGGTGTCAGCCGCTCCTTGTGCAGTTATCTCGCTTATTGACTACGTTGACAGTGGCGTGCGACCCAGATGTCAGGAAACCATCATGAGGAACAATTTTTTTCTTGTAATAAAAGAGGCACTTGCTTGCGTACTTCCATGACCCTGGTGGGTCCCTACTGTCATCCTCTCCACGTACAGTCATCTCCTTATTCCTCTCGGTTGTTGACCATGTTGACAACGCCGGAGGGCGGCACCGTGGTGAGTGAACCAAGGCGGAGGGCGACGGTGAGGCCTCGGATGGGAACACATGAGCCGGGGAAGATGCGCCAGAGTTTTAGGGTGCGATGTGGCGGCGATGCGTGCGCGGCAGCACTGCCAGCCGTGGGGGGCGGGAGCAGGTGGTCCCGCTGGCGCTGGTTTGGCTTTGGCGGCTGGAGGAAGAAGAGACTGAAGAAACACGATAGAAGTTGAATGTCAATCCAGCGGTCAAGGTTGGCACAATCGTTTGTTGACTAAGCCGAGACCACGTAGCATACTTTTTTCGCAAGAAAAGAAAAACTGGGCTTATTCGCCAGATAACATTCCCGAAACTGCCACCGTTTGATCTTGCATCGCAACTAAAACTGCCAAGAAAATGCATTTGTTTGCCGTCCTCCTCCTAGGGAACGTTCGCCAGATAACATTCCCAAAAATGAAAGACTTGTGAAGGCGTACAGAACAAGCTAGTGTACCAGTAAAGATACGTTGTTGACTTTTAGAAAAAAGAGAGACGTGCTCCTGTAACTGGTTCGAATCCAAACCTAGACTATATATAGTGCTATGCTACTCTGCAAGTAATGAAACTGACATATCCAATGTTCGCTTCTCCTCTTCTCTAGTTACTTTGCCTAGCATCAGAAGCTCCGGCCGCAGCAACCATGTCCGCTGGCTCGTCCACCTGCTCTTCAGCAGGTAATCGAGTCAACAACCAGATGGGCGCGAAGTCGCCACCCGTACCACCGCCTGTGGGTCTCATCACACCCCCGCCGGCACACTCACCGCAGCCGGTTGCTCATCGCACCCCGCTGCCGTTGGTGTGGTGCCACTGCTGCAAATCGTGCAGAGTCATCCGTCGCGTCTCAACTACAATCCTCAACCCTGGCCGAGTCTTCTACAAATGCCCAAATCATGGGGTAATAATATGGTTAAGTTGCTCACCTGCTTTCGGTTGCTGATTTTTTTAATAGTTTGGTTGATGGTCTTCCAATTTGATTCATGCAAAAAAGGGAAGATTCTTGTGATTTGTATTTCTGGGAAGTTGCTGATGTGGGGGAATGGAACTATGCTGATTTTTTGGTTAGCCGAGGAATCCCAATACCAGCAGGTTGGGGTGTTGGACAAGTAACTGAAGGAACGGCAGAAGAGGAAAATGCAGAGCAGAAGGTTAAAGATGCAGTTCATCTGATCATGGCCAAGCAACAGTTGCTAAACGGCCTTGGCAGCAATGAGGAGATGAAAGAGCTTGTGAAGATAATGGGCAAGATTGTTGTGCTCTGTAGGATGATTGTCTCTTTATTTGCAGTGTATGTAGCACTCGTGTTGTATTCAGTGGCTATGACATGATCACTTTGCTGAAACTAGTAATGAATGAAACCTGTTTAGCAGGCTGGGCCTAGTGTTGTGAACATCTAATGATTTTTATTAACGGAAATCAGGGGGTATCCCCTGTTGCTAATAAATAAATAAATTAGAAGACGTAGAGCAAATTGCCGTCCAACAGCAAACTATGTCATCAAATACAAGTTTCACAGCCAAATATGAGTACAATTAAACAACAATGTCATCATGTTTTAGTCGTCATACAATCACCAAACACAAATCAACATACATAATAAGTGATGTTCTCATAGCAAAATACTAAACAACAACTTCATCAGGTTTCAGTTGTCATAGCAAACACAATATCACATAGTAGATAAAAAGTCGTCTTCTCATAGGCAAATACGACAAAAGAAATCTAATCATCATCCGCAGCGGCAGCGTCAACATCTTCGCCATGTGTATCAGTCTGAATCGTAATTCCCCCCAGTGTCATCTTCCTCTTCATCCTCAATGTCCTCGAACGTTGGCTTCTTATTGATCAACTCTTCTATGTCCACGCCCGACAGGGAATCTTTTCACCAACCTTATTGATGTGATGGTTCTCAAACATATTATGAACATCTGTGGAATCTTCTACATCAGCAGCAGTGTAAGCATCATCTTGTTGTGCAACTTCATTAAACGAATTCCTCTGCTCAAACTTTTGCAATACTCTCCAGTCTTTGTTACGTGCAAATGTGTCTTCCAAGAAAAATATCTGTGTTGCTTGATTTGCCAAAATATAAGGCTTGTCGGTGTGGTATGCCGCCTTGACATTGATGGATTTGAAATAATCATCAGCTTTGGGTTTTGCGATCCTGGAAAACTGGTTATACCAACGATAGCAAAACAGAACCACACATCGATGAACCTCAAAACTGGAGATATACTGCAACTGAACAATGTCTGTTATGTTAGCATACATTTCAGTTGTCACTTTCTTCTGCGTATCCGTGCTCATGACGGCAGTATTTTGTGTCTTCCTGCCTTCGTCGCGTGCAAGGGTGTTGTAGCGCACATCTCTAACAACGCAAGATTCATAATGTCTTACCCGAGTATCAGGACCCATTGCTAGTGCATAAAGGGCATCATTAACTGCCTGCCCATCCTCCCCCATCTTCTTAACCTATGGTTAGAAAATAGACAAGCTGATCATCTTATGTACTCAATATATCAAAAAAACTGACAGTGCAATTCAAAAGCTTACACGGCTCTTCAACCATTTCGCAAATCCTGCCCTAACCAGTTTGTCAATGTTTCTTGGATTTTGTGCCAGTAACTCCTCTTCTTAGATGCTACAGAACATAGTGATCGCGTCAAACATCTAAATATATAAGAATGTGCTGCAAGTTTAGCAGATTATGATGTATAAGCTGTAGTACTTAGCACTTACTCGATATAAGGTAGAATCTCAGGACAGTTATTCAACACATACCAAATCATTTTGTCCAAATCTTTAGGTTTGTCATCTTGTCGACTCTTCCCTATTACTCGAACAGAACAATCGAAAACATTGAGCTCAGGATTGTTTTCACCCACCTTTTTGCTAAGCTGATCAGCTGTTTCAATGTATTTTGAGCAGAATGTCAACGCTTCTGTAGCAATGTAGGCCTCTGCAATGGAACCCTCAGGTCTAGCTCTGTTCCTAACATAGCCCTTGAAAGTGCCTAGCCACCTTTCAATAGGGTACATCCAACCATACTGTACTGGACCTCTAAGTAGTGCCTCATCAGGTAGATGAACAGCCAAATGCACCATCACATCAAAGAAGGCTGGAGGATATATCTTCTCAAGGTCGCATAGGATAGTTGGTATCTTGTCTTTAAGACGCTTCACAACATCTATCCTGATATTTCTACTACAGAGTTCCCTGAAGAATTGTCCCGACTCTGCAACTACTCTGTATAAATCAGGGCGGCCCAATCCTCTAAGGATAACAGGTAAAACCCTTTGAAGTAGGATGTGGCAGTCTTGAGTTTTCAACCCTTGTACCTTGTTTCCATCTGCACTGACTCTCCTTTCGGGGTTGGAAGCAAATCCATGTGGGAATCTCACACATGACAGGACCTTGCAGAATTCTTTTCTTTTTTCCTTGTCCAAGACGTACACAGTTGGTGCCATATCCGTGATGCACCATCTTCTTTCACCTGCAAATCGGATCTGATACCTAGGTGTGTCAAATCAATCCTAGATTTTAAGGTATCTTTCGTCTTGCCTTCAATATTAAGAAGTGTGCCGATAATGCTGTCACATATATTTTTCTCGATGTGCATCACATCAAGATTATGCCGCAGATCCAAATCTTTCCAATACTCCAAGTCCCACAAAGTGGACCTGCGGGTGAACAATAATCTCTCTTCTGCCCTGCCACACTTCCTTTTCCCGCTACCATTATCAGGATGGTTTCCTGGTGTAATATGCCTGACCTTCTGTAATTCCTCCGGCTACTCATCGCTGGTGAGCCTCTTTGGCGCATCACGATTTTCATGAGCTGCATTGAACACAGGTCTTCGGTATTTTTTAGGACACAGCTTGTCCTTGGCAAGGAAACGGCGGTGTCCAATGTAACAGATCTTGCTAAGTATTGGGTATGACAGCGGATTCTTGTCACAGCGAACACATGCATTGTAACCATGTGTCGTTCGCCCTAACAGTGCCCAAAGCCGGATAATCATGGATGCACCAAATTATAACAGCATGCAGAAAGAAATCAGTTAGTGGGCTGCTATATAGGTCTCGAGTGAGAACACCCCTCCATAGCTTTTGAAGTTCCTCCACAAGAGGCTCCATGAATAAATCAAAATCCTTTCTAGGACTTTTTGGACATGGGATGAGCAAGGCCATCATGTAGTTTGATTCTTTGGTGCAGACATTTGGTGGCATGTTGTAAGTGATAACAAGCACTGGCCACATGCTATATGTGGCGCTCTGGTGGCCAAATGGGTTGAATCCATCTGTAGATAAGCCAAGTCTAATGTTTCTCGGCTCAGCAGCAAACTTTTTGTGTTTCAGATTGAAGCTTGTCCAGTCACTACCATGAGATGGATGGCTCATTACATTCCGATCTCTGTACTCCTGGTTCCTAGAATGCCACAGTACATCCTCTTTTGTTTGAGCATCATGAAACAACCTCTGCAATCTTGGTATAATTGGAAAATGTCTCAGAATCTTATGAGGAATCCTCTTCATAGCATCGCCATCTGCCCATCTTGATGATTTGCATTTTGGGCATTCACTTAAGTTGGCATGATCCTTCTGGAACAGAACACAACTATTCTCACAAACATGGATCATATCATATCCAATTCCAACTGCACGAAGGAAATTCTTCATTTTACTGTAGGTGTGTGGCAGCTTAGACGCATCTGGGTAAGATTTGCCGAAAGCAACCAACATTGCATCGAATGATTTGTTGGTCATCCGCTCAGATGTCTTCACCTGAAGAAAGGTGACCATAGCTAAGAATACTGAGCTTATTTCCTACGGTGACTGCCACGTTGCATTGTTCCAACATGTGGGCCCACCGTTTTTCTTGTGCAGGTGTAAGTTCTCGAAATGCGTGAGCATTTCGTAGCATTGTTTCAATGTTGGTCAAAATCACTGGCTCCACTGCCACCTCCTCCTCCTCCTCTTCCTCCTGAGCATTAGGCAGATCAAGATGGTGATCTGCTGCTTCCACATAGTCAGTAACATTGACATTCACAGCTTCACCATGATGAATCCACCTAGTATATGTGACCGACATCCCATACAAGTGTAGATGATTTTGCACAGTTGACTAGGGTCTTGAAACTGAATTCATACAACTGTTACACGGGCAGCGCACATCTGATTTCGGACCACCGTACTCAGCTCTGATAAAGTTCATGAAATTTTCAACCCCCTCGACATATGCAGGGGAGAATCTTTGAGCAGAAGTTATCCAAGTCTTGTCCATCTGTTAGACATAAAAATTAGTTCTTCTACTAGATATTACAGGAAAAACATATATGTTTTTTTATAAAGTCCAAAAAAAATACCTAGGTCGATGTCTCAAGCTATGGCAAGATATTTGGACAAGCAGATCTAAGTAACGAAATATATGTAAAGCTAATTCAGCAAACACATTGAGTGCTAAATTATGGCAGGCTATTTCAGCAATCAATGAGGCCGAGCACACAGCCATCGAAGGCCATCTCAGCAACAAAGATTGAGTGTAAAATGGTGTCGAGCTATTTCACCTAACAGATTGGCTACTAGGCCATGGCAATCTACTTCACAATACATCCATGGTCCTAATATATGGCAGGATATTTTAGCAACTAATCGAGCGTGGCATGCCATCTCAGCAAAGCAGATTGAGTGCAGAACAGGTCAAGGAAGCTTCTTAAGTAGAGCATATTGACTGTAAACTATTTCGGCAAGCAGTGAGATTAACAGCGTCTATCAGCTAACATTCAACGCTACTCCAACATGGACGGGGCCTTAGTCTAGAATGCACGTACCATGGGAGAAGCTGACCGCCGTGCGTCTCCATAAGAACGTCGCCAGCGGTGCCAGCGCGGCTGGAGAATGGCAGTTTATGAGAGTGTACTGTGGGAGCGAGAGGATCGCCGTGCGTCCCCTCGAGGAATCGCGGCGCCGACGTATCGGCGCGGCTCGGAGGGCGGTTTTGGCAGAGCGAATGGAGTGGAGGGGGCGGGGGGAGGGGGGTTTGGGGAATATTATTGGCTAGTTGGCCGAAGGGGAGTTGGATTTGGGATTTGGGGGGAATTTTTGCGCGGTGGGCGGGGGAGTTTGGCGCATGGTCGGTTTCTCCAAATGCGGTCCCATGTGTCAATGAAGAGGCAAGCCGAAGCGCGTTCCGTTTGGGTGAGCGGTGTGCAGGACCGACCGTGTGAGGGGTGCAATGCGACCGCGACAGGCGTGCTATGAGTGTATCGCCTTTTCCTTTTAAACTTGGTGCTTCGCGCGATCCATCGATACTATTCTCGACTAAAATGGCGCGGCCAGGTCTTTTCCCGCACGATATGCTGGGAGTTTGGCTTAGTTTGTTTGACAGATAGAGCGAGAGAAAGATGTGAAATGCGTGAATGTGTAGTGGACGTACTATTGGAGGGCCTAAGAGAAATTGTGTATGTAAACCCTATGTTTTTATTTACTTCGCATATTAGCTTTGTCTCGGGTCAAACCTTCTAAACTTTGACCAAGTTTATACATATAAAAACAATGACAACCACAATACCAAGTAAATACGATTAGAATCATCATTCAATATATTTTCATACAATATATCTTACTATTACTGTGAAAGTTCATATACACCGGACGAGATTCATGCAAACACGGCAGATTTTCATTACATTTCAAACTTTTAGGACAAAAAAAGAAAAGAAACCCGACCCTAAACCTATCCTACGGCGGCGACTGACGTCCACTTTCCTTTGTACTTCCGCATCGGCGATGACGTCCTCCATCTGCCGTCTCCATGAACGGCGGCGGGGTTCAAGACCCGTGAAGTGAAGGTGTGGTCTTTAGCGAGGAAGAGTAGAACACGGGAGACAGGACAACCAACTTGGCACACCATGCCCTGCCGCCTCCCATGCCCTACTCATCCTCGGAGGAGTCCCCGACCTCGGCGGTGCCGGTGGACGTGAGGTCGATGATGATGGATGTGGATGGTCCATCGCTGTTCACCTGCCACATGCGCCACCGAATGTTGGACGGCGACACGTAGGATGCGTGGCTGGCGGTGCTCTCGTCACCGGCTACCGGCGCGGCCACCGCTTGTGCTGCCGCGTCCGCGTCCGGCTACGCCTTCATTGCATTGCGAGCGGCGAGTTGAGCAAGGGCGGCGACCTCGATCTTCATCCCCGAAGACAAGCTCTCCCGCAGAGCGTTCCCGCTCGCGGTCATGGTGGATGTGGTGCTAGGGAGGAGGATGTTCTCTGGTGTGGAGTTTAGCTGGGTGTTGCCGCTTTAAGTAGCGCATTCTGGTGAGGCCAAGCGTCCGGGTGCGTCAATGAGTCGCTGGAGTTGGTTCCACGGGCGGCGAGCCTGCTTAATGATGACATACGGACAGACGACATGAATGCGGGCAGCTGGCGCCGGCTGGGAATGCACGCGGGCAAGGGACAGGGGTTTTTTGTGGGCCAGGGTAGTCAGCTGCGGGCGTGGCAACGTTGGAGATGCCCTTTGATCACATGCGATCCCACATGTCATTGAAAAAGCAAGACGACCCGCGTTCCCTTGGGTCAGCAGCATGCCGGACTGACTGTCTCGGGGTGCGACTTGAACGCCACAGGGGTGCTGTCAGTGTACCGCCTTTTCATTTCGAACTTCTAAACCGAACACTTGTACTAGAGCACAACACCGAAAGCATTTATGAAGTTGGCACCTCACCTATAGCCAGCCTAGTAGCCCACATGTACAATAGTTATTCATACTAGCATAAGTACCATTATAATAAGTGTACTACCCTTTACTTTTCAACTCGTGAAGCGTAACACTTGATTAAGTAGCCGGAAGATGTGTGTTGCCTATCTTTGAATGGCTTTGAGGTGTGCTAATTGAGGTATCCTGCTGTTTGAAGGAATAATTGAGATGTCTAGAGGGGGGGGGGGGGTGATTAGACTACTTGACCAAATAAAACCTAACCTTTTCCCAATTTTAGTTGTAGGCAGATTTTAGCAATAGTACATGTCAAGCATCACCCTACACATGCAATTCTAAGAGTATAGCAGCGGAATGTAAGCAATTGCATATGTAAGTAAAGGAGGGATTGGAGATTTCAAACGCAATGAAGACACGGTGGTTTTTGGCGTGGTTCCGATAGGTGGTGCTATCGTACGTCCACGTTGATGGAGGCTTCAACCCACGAAGGGTAACGGCTGCGTGAGTCCATGGAGGGCTCCACCCACGAAGGGTCCACGAAGAAGCAACCTTATCTATTCCACCATGGCTTACGTCCATGAAGGACTAGCCTCACTCGGGGTAGATCTTCACGAAGTAGGCGATCTCCTTGCCCTTAAAAACTCCTTGGTTCAACTCCACATCAGGTTGGAGGCTCCCAAGTGACACCTAACCAATCTAGGAGACACCACTCTCCAAAAGGTAATAGACGGTGTGTTGTTGATGAACTCCTTGCTCTTGTGCTTCAAATGATAGTCTTCCCAGCACTCAAACAACTCCTCACAGATTTGGCTATGGTGGAAGAAGGATTTGAGTGGAAAGCAACTTGGGAAAGGCTAGAGATCAAGGTTCAAATGGTAGGAATGGAATATCTTGATCTCAACACATGAGTAGGTGGTTCTCTCTCATAAAATGTATGGTGGAAGTGTAGGCACGTTCTGATGGCTCTCCTTACTGAGAAGGATGTGGTGGAGGGGTATATATAGCCTCCACACAAAATCCAACCGTTACACACTTTTGACCCAACTCGGTGGCACCGAAATGACAATCTCGGTAGCACCGAACTGTGTAAAAGATATGAACTTTAGGAATCTCGGTGGGACCGATACGAACAACTCGGATAGACCGAAGTGCAATGGCTAGGGCAAACCTCATCTCGGTGCCACCGATTGCATCAACTCGGTAGGACCGAAGTGAAGCAATAACGCAATAGAGAGTTGGCAAGCCATCTCGGTGAGACCGATTTGCATAACTCGGTGAGACCGAAGTGAATGCAACACCGATTACAGAGAGTTGGCAAGGCCATCTCGGTGGGACCGAGATCCGTTTCGGTGGATCCGATTTGTTAGGGTTTTGGCAGTGGCTAAGTCTTGGATGAACTCGGTAGGGCCGGATAGGAAATATCGGTGGGGCCGAGTTGGAATGTAGGTTTTGGACATATTTGGTTAGAGAGAGTGGTTGAGGGTTTAGGAATACTGTCACTAAGCACTTAAGCAAAAAGACCATTAAGTAACACCTCATCCCCTTTTAATAGTATTGGCTTTCCTATGGACTCAATGTGATCTTGGATCACTAAACCAAAAATGTAGAGTCTTGATCTTTTGCCAATCCTTGTCCTTAGCATTTTGAGGGGTCCACATCTCTAGTCCATGCCATGCCAATCATTGAACATCCTGAAATCTTAATCTTGAATGGACATTAGTTCAATGAGATATATGTTGTTATGAATTACCAAAACCACCAAGGGAGCAAATGTGCTTTCAGGTGTGCTAATTGAGGTGTCCGGCTGTTTGAAGGAATAATTGAGATGTGCTCGGTCCATGCCCACATTTAGGGGTCAAACTTACCATGTTCCGGCTGTAGTAACTATACTACTCCCTACGTTACTCTGTGACCAAGGCGGAGGGGAAAACGAGAGAGCTTCATGTTTATTTGCTAATTAATATCATTGCATGCAATGAACTGACCACTGCATGCCGTGTTAGGTAGTCTCAAGTCATTAAAAACATACACGCCTCACGTCCCTTATTGGTTGATTCATTTATTCATGTCAAAACACAAGAAACGAAGTGGGAGTTAATTCACCACGCCTAAGTGTTTTGGGATTAATTTGGATATCGTAAGATAACTTATGCATCGGTACGGAGGGAGTATGTAAGTAGCTTGAAAAAACAGTAGTTACCTAGGTCGGTTTTGTGAGCCTTCCAAATATAATCATGTGGCTTTGCTTCTTTCTCATTCCTCTCCAACCCTCTTCTCCATCAATCATGCCACCCAATGATCGTGTGGGGTGTAGAGAAGGGGGGGGGGGGTTCTGTGTGCGCGCGTCAGTCATGTACCATCTAGCTATGGATCGATTGAAAGAGGACTAGGGTGGGTGCGGGGATCGACCAATCGACCGATCTAGAGAGGGGCGGAGAGAAAGATGAATGTATGCTTAAAAAAGATAGATGAAAGGCTTGGTTACAATTAATGCATGGTAGAGTGACCTAGGCGTGTGTCGAAGAGTGACCTGATGAGCGAGATACAATCTTGATACCTCGAGAGATCGATTATGTGTGACATGCACAAAGAGGAAGAGAGGTGGTATGTGTTTGTGTGCGCGCGAGAGAGATAGATAGATAGAGAGAGAGAGAGAGAGAGAGAGAGAGAGACCGAGATGAAATCGAGACAGAACGAGTGGGTGCATGTGTGATACAGAGAGATGGTGCGTCAAAGAAAAAACGTGACAACACTCTATGTTGGGTGTGTGAGACACATTATGCGTAAGAAGACACATGGTATTTGAATCCTTAAAAAAGTTTCAAATATTAGAATTCAACCTAAAGTGGATTCAAATTTTTGAACCGGTGATCATAGCATCTGCAAATCATATGTAAAGGGCATTCAATGTTCGTTTCGCTTTTGAACATACAATATACTCCCTTCAGTCCTTTTTAGTCTACATATAAGTTTTGTGTGTAGTCAAAGTATCTCTACTTTGATCAAACTTACAGAAAAAAGTATCAACATTCAACAATGCCCAATCAATATTGTTAGATTCGTACGTACTCCTAGATTTGTATTCAAACAGAAAATGGTTTCCAATTTGTATTCAAACACGTGAATGCTTGTTCTCGCGCATGCTCTTGCTACTAGGATTTCACCACGTCTAGCCAGTCCAATAGTAGTATTTTTTGAAGCTCCCAGTCCAATAGTACTAGGAGTAGTAGTACTAGTGGAGTACTGACTACATCTACAGTAGAGTATGGAGTGCTCCTAGTAGTACCTTATTACTACTACTACTTGTACTAACACACGGCCCACCTCACACTCTCAACAAATTTCTTGGAATCCGTGCTACAATCTCCCCATCCATCCATCCTCGCCTCTCTCTTCGAAATTCAGCCGACGCGGGCGAGGGAGGGGAGGGACGTCCGAGGGGGAGAGGGAGGGGGAAAGTTTGCCTACCGTCGGTTTGCTCTCAACTGCGGTTCCACAAGCGAGCGAAAATGCAAGACGAAGCGCGTTCCATTCGGTGAGCGACGTGCAGGGTCCACCGTGCCGGGGTGCAACGCGAATGCGACAAGAGTGATGTACACCGTCCATTCCTTATGAACTTGCATACTTCGAGTACTCCTTTTTTTAACATAGTACAGACGCAAGCGCTCATACATACGCGCATACACTCACCCCTATGAACGCACACACACACACCCTACCCCTATGAGCACCTTCGAGAGACTGAGCCGGCATATCATCTTGAGATTTATGAAGTCACCGTAGGCGCCTCGTCATTGACGGGAACGGTGGGGAGGTTCAGACATCTTCCATGTGAAACTCCGAAACTTTGGTCCCATCCCACCCCACAACTCTCCAGGCTCCAGCCGCCCGGCTTTGCAAACTCCGCACAGTCAAAACCGATTGACCGGTCGTCACCGGTACCACTATTCACACCGAAACCTTCGCTGCTCGGCCTACGTCAGCTTCTTGCCGGCCGGTCACCACTGCCCCAAAACCACACCTCCTCTCCAGCCCATTCTCCCACCTTTCGATCCCCTAAGCCCGCATCAGCCGTCCCCTAGTTCACCGGAAAGCCATGGTGTGCAGCAAGATCACTTACTACAAGATGTTGACACCGGAGCACCGCGCAGAAATCGCGGCGACGGTCATCGCCACAGACCTCCGTTCTGAAGCTCGCTTTGCGGCGGGCCAATCCCCGAGTGCTCTGGAGCCGAGCTCCGAGGAGGAGGAAGCCGATCCGATGTTCATGGCAGAGGTCGCGGCGCAGAAGGTCCCTGATGCGGATGAGATGATGGACATCGACTTCGTGCCGGCGTCTGGGTCCCCCATGGTGCAGGCGGACCAGCGGTTCAACCTGGCGATCCTAAAGGAGCACCGGGCGGCGGAGGATCAACTCGACGCGAAGCGCATGGACGCTGCTGCCATCGAGGCCCTCCTACAGGTGGAACCGGATGTTGTGGACGTGAATCGGGTGGCAGAGGCTCAACTCGACACGGAGTGCGCAGATGCCGCTGCCATCGAGGCCCTCCTGCAGGCGGAACCGGACATCGTGGAGTTGAACCAGGCGGCGGAGTCTCAACTCGACGCGGAGCGCGCGGATGCCGCTGCCATTGAGGCCCTCCTGCAGGTGGAACTGAACATCGTGGATGTGAACCGGGTGGTGTTGACATCCGTGTAGAGTGCCCACACGCTCCGCATGAACGAGTACCTGGTGGCCGAGGACAACCACGATGCAGAGACACACATTGGCAGCTCCGGCTGGTTCGCGCCGGCAGCCAAAGACGACGAGGCCGGCTTGTTCCGCGAGCAGTGATAGTTTTTCTTTATGTTGTTGTTTTTAGGGATCTTTTGCTGTGTAAAAACATATTTCTGCAATTCTCCTAACTTTCATCATTTGGGTCTGTTGACCATTTCAGGCGGTTGGATGAAGATCCTACATCTCCTAACCCTTCTTCTTCCTCACCTCTTCTTCTTCCCCAACAGACCACCGCACGGGCCACCGGCCGAACCACCGCCCCCAGCCCCCGCGGCAGGCGGCGCTACCGCCACCACCTCGCCGACCCGCCCTCCCCTGAACCACCCACCATCACCGGTCTTCCGCCGCCCCCGGCCATCCCTCTAGGCCCCCCACGTCGAGTTTTTCATCCGGTGAGGCCCGACCACCGCCCCTGATACGTCTCCGTCGTATCTACTTTTCCAAACACTTTTGCTCTTGTTTTGGACTCTAATTTGCATGATTTGAATGAAACTAACCCAGACTGACGCTGTTTTCAGCAGAACTACCATGGTGTTGTTTTTTGTGCAGAAATAAAAGTTCTCTGAATTGGACGAAACTTTTTGGAGATTTTTTATGGAATAAAAGAAAAATACAAGAGCAAAGACCCACTGGAGGGGTCCCTGCTGCCCACGAGGCACCAGGGCGTGCCCACTTCCCTGGGCGCGCCCTGGTGGCTCGTGGGGCCCACGAGGCTTCGCTGACCCTAATCTCAGCACTATAAATTCCTATTTCCCGAGAAAAAAATAGGAGAGAAAGTTTCATTGCGTTTCACGATACGGAGCCGCCGCCACCTCCTATTCTTCATCGGGAGGGCAGATCTGGAGTCCGTTCTAGGCTCCGGAGAGGGGGATTCGTCGCCATCGTCATCACCAACCTTCCTCCATCACCAATTTCATGATGCTCACCACCGGGAGTGAGTAATTTCTTCGTAGGCTTGCTGGACGGTGATGGGTTGGATGAGATTTATCATGTAAACGAGTTAGTTTTGTTAGGGCTTGGTCCCTGGTATCCACTATGTTCTGAGATTGATGTTGCTATGACTTTGCAGTGCTTAATGCTTGTCACTAGGGCCCGAGTGCCATGATTTCAGATCTGAACTGTTTATGTTTTCACCAATATATTTGTGTTCTTGATCCTATCTTGCAAGTTATATGCACCTATTACGTGTTATGATCCGCATACCCCAAGGTGACAATAATTGGGATTCTTTCCGGTGATTACCGTAATTTGAGGAGTTCATGTATTCACTATGTGTTAATGCTTTGTTCCGGTTCTCTATTAAAAGGCGGCCTTAATATCCCTTAGTTTCCATATGGACCCCGCTGCCACGGGAGGGTAGGACAAAAGATGTCATGCAAGTTCTTTTCCATAAGCACGTATGACTATTTACGGAATACATGCCTACATTACATTGATGAATTGGAGCTAGTTCTGTGTCACCCTAGGTTATAACTGTTACATGATGAATGTTATCCAACATAATTATCCATCACCGATCCAATGCCTACGAGCTTTTCACATATTGATCTTTGCTAAGTTACTATTGTTACAGCTACTGTCACAATTGCTACAAAACTATTACTGCTACCGTTACCGTTACTGTTGCTACTGCTACTATTGCTATCAAACTATCATACTACTATGCTACTAATCAATCCATTGCAGATATTTAGTCTCCAGGTGTGGTTGAATTGACAACTCAACTGCTAATACTTGCAAATATTCTTTGGCTCCCCTTGTGTCGAATCAATATATTTGAGTTGAATACTCTACCCTCGAAAACTGTTGCGATCCCCTATACTTGTGGGTTATCAAGACCCCCCACCACCACCACCACCCGAAACCCTAAGATAGATAATGGGGTAGCCCTCGGCGAGCCCCTTCCTTCTCCTTCCTTCCCTCCGGCGAACTCTCAAAAATTGACTGACACCAATTTGAAATTCAGTCGATTGTCATTTAGGTAATGTGAAAAAATATAGAGGCCTCATAAACATACTGTATGAATGAAAATTAGGTGTCAGTGGTTGGATGGCTGAGTTTGGTTTGATCACATGCGGTACCATGTGTCGGTGAAAAAGGCAAGCCGAGGCGCGTTCCCTTGGGTTTGCGGCATGCCAGACCGACTGTGTGAGGGTGCGGTGCGACCGCGACAGGCGTGCGTAAGTGTACATCCCTTTCATTTTGAACTTGTAAATTGTAACATTTGGTTTGCGAGGGTGAGCGACTTCGATTTTAGTACGTACTGTGTTAAAAAGAATGGCGGGGTTTTCCTTCGTGGGATCGATCGATACAAATCCTGAATAAAAATGCGACGGCGGGCCGGGCTAGTTTGGCCCATTCTCGGATTCCTGACATGCGTTCCCACATGGCAGTGACATGCCAAGCCGATTTGTGTTGAGTGGCGGGGCAGATCGAACGTGCGCTGGTCTGATCCGAACACGAGATGCGTTTTGTGAGTGTTCCTTTTCCTCGTTTTAACCTTGTGAAGATAACCCCCCTCAACAAAAAAATTGTGAAGATAACACTTGGTGGTTCTTTGACTTCGTGCGATACATCGATGGAATTCCCGATTATAATGACGCTGAATTTTCTACTAAATCCCGTAAAAAGGCGTCCTCTTCGCCCCTTCGGGCGCATTCATCGCGCTAATCATATGCTCCCCCCATTTTTGTATACAAGGCCACAAACTCATATTACAGATACCAGGGTAAGCATTAAAATCGGTTTATGCCAATGTTAAAAGCTAGCTTTCCTCCTCGTTTGATGTGTCAATTAATGCGTATTTTTTCCTCCAACGCCCAACAAGCCAACCCTCTCACTCCTCATTGGTTGATTAATGCAGCGCATGCAAATCAACCTTCTCACTTCTACATGCATGCAAGGGATATTAATGTCCTTGGTTGCTAGTACGAGGCAAACCCCATCAATTTTGCCTCGATTAGTGTTAGTGGCCTTATATAGCTGCAAATTGTAATTTTGATAGTGGCCTTGTATACAAAAAATGGAGGGAGTAACTATTTGACTTCCTTCCCCATTACGGTGACATCGACGATATCTCGATCGCTGTGGCTTTGGTGAAGTGCGTTCGACAGAGCACACCATTGAGGCAGACGATGGTATGTCATTCGCAAGTGCTGCCTGCAAGCCGAGACAACCGCCTTCTTTGCATCCAGGAAGTCCGTTGAACCAAAGGAGGCCTAAATGTAGCACAATAGCGTCGTCCGTCCAGCTTACTGTGGTAAAGGTGGTTTCTCGAAGAAGACGATGGAGAAGCGGAGTCAGCGAAGAGTGAAATGATGGTTGCTTCGTCCGTGCTTTGTGATTTGATGCCTCACTGCTTTGTGATTTGTGATAGAAGGGACAAGGGAGTAGACTCTGTGCTCTATGCATGCGTCCAAGCACGGGAGAAAGAGGAGAGAGGTTGCATTTTTCTATTCCTTCAATCAATTTGGCATCGGCGCACCAGGGAGCTTCAGTTCCCTCTTTTTTGGCTTTGGTAGCACCCTCCACAATGGTTCCCATCGATGCCAAAAGCTATTTAACCATTTGGCTACACATTGTGGATGCCCTTAAGTGTACCACTTGGTTTTGCTCCTTGGTGCTATCTATACAAATCTCGATTATATTGATCTAAAAAAATATATCAAGATTAGTAAAAAGGAGGTGATTTTGCCACGCGGAAGGTGGGTGAGGTTTTTTCTTTTTAGAGGAGGTTGGCCTGGCGGTTTGCTAACATGCGGTCCCACGTGTCAGTGATGTACCAAGCCGATCCACGTCCCACATGAGGCAGAACAACGACAGAAGCAACACGTGGTTAACTTGAAGAAGATGAGGGAGAAGCGGATTCAGCAAAGAGTGAAATGATGGTTGCTTCGTCCCTCCAACTTTTTTTTGAGCATCACTTCGTCCGTCCAACTTAACTATGGGAAAGGTGCAACATTGTGATTTGACGCCTCATTGCTCATTACTACTGCAGCGCCACGACCGGGGTGCGTCCCCCCTGCTGCTCTGCACTATTATTTGGTGCATGCCACGTGGACCTGGTTGCTTGATGTCCCACATGTCGGCGAAAGGGACTAGAACATTTATGAAAGAGAGCGCTCCACTCTTACGACGGAGGATTACACGACACGGCGGCCCACTGAACTGTTACTTGTACTGCACTACTATAGTTTTGCTGTTTCGCACGATCCATCGATACAAACCTGAGTAAACAGGCGAGGGTGGGATTTTTCCCGCGCGGTAGGCAGGGTAGTTTGGCATAGTCGGTTTGACATAGAGAGCGAGAGAAAGATGTGAAATGCTTGAATGTGTAATGGGCCCTTCTTTTGTGTGTGTGTGTGTGTGTAGTCGGACCTTTCATATCACTAGATGATACTAGCCATACATTTCAATGCAATTTTAATGTATGCAAACTGAATAATTGAAGTAACAATATGAGATCTAAAACTAAAAACACATATGATTTATTGTGTTAGAGTATAGTAGTACTGTATTGCATAGTTGTTAGATGTAATATCCGAGAACGTGTAGGGATGTACTTTTGGAGGGCCTACAGAGAGAAATTGCGCATAAAGTGGATTCAAATATTTGTATTCGTCTTCATAGCATTTGTAACTCATATCTAGAGTTTGTACAGTAGACGTGAATGCTTGTTCGCTCTTACGAAACCAGTACAACAATAATGGGGTGGCGTGCGCCAATTTAGGCAGTGGGAGGTTGGCCTACTTGGCTCCACGGAGAGAGCGAGAGAAGAGATAAATACACCGGCGGTCAGTGTATTTGAAGCGAAAAGCGTAATACGGTCACCGGACTTCAGAATACGCTCATTACGATGACTATATATGTTTTGCGGTGATTATACGGTCACTCGCTCACCGTTCAGCATCGGATTGCACTCTGTTGACCGGCCAAATAGTCTGCGTGGCACTATGTTGACTGGTTAAATTGGCCACGTTCCTTGTGGGTCCCAGCTGTCAGTTGGCAGAGGAAAAAAGTAAGATAAACACAAATTTACGCAGGCACGACAAGACTCCAACCCGTGCGCGGGAACCACCTGGTTGTGTATGTGTGTGTCAGGGCCTGATGTGTGTGCATGCACATGTAGGTTGAGCAGTTGAGCGTGAGCGTGTGTGTTGGTCATGTGGTGTGTGCATGCATGCGTGCGTGTGTGCGTGTGACTGTTGCATGCGTGCGTGTGTGCGTATGAGTGTTGCGTGCGTGCGTGTCTGTGTGTGAGTGTTGCGTGGGTGCATGTGTACGTGTGAGTGTTGCATGCATGCAGTTCGTGTGCATGCATGCGTGTGTGTATAATCACCACACTAGCTCCTCTGTATTAAAAGAGTCGGTTCAGCATACCAATACAAGGCCACCTTGTCCGCTATGCCCGCGGTCACGACTTTGAATACCCACCGTCCAATAATTTATTTTCGTTTGTTTTCATTCTTATACCCGCCGACAGGTGGGCCCTATGGTAGTGAGATAATGTGTGCTGATGATGCAACACTAGATGCGCCATGTGGAGCGTTTAACTGGTCAACTAATTGTGTCTTCAACAAATACAGAGCTCTACGGTGAGCTGTAACTGTATAATAACCACAAGATGTATATGGTGACCGTAATGAGTGGATTCTGAAGTCCAGTGAACGTATCGTGCTTTCGCTTCAAATACAGTGATCGTCGGTGTATATCTCGTGAGAGAAAGATGAAACATGCGTAATGTGCTGGGGGCGTACTTTTAGAGGGCCTAGAGATAGTTTGTGTGCGTACCTGAAAGGGGCGTAGAGGGTGGGGGTGTGATGGAGAGAGAGATGCTCTTCGTTTCTCTTTATTATGACTAACTTTATATATAGTATAAAAATATAAAAATTCACAATGCAAAATAAATATCATTGGGTGCACCATGCAAATTAACTTTCATACTCCATATAACTTTGTAATATTGTATATATGTAGATTTTCTAAAATAAAATTTTGGCCACACTTTGTGTAGTATTTATTCAAAAGGAATGTTGTATGCAAAGTGAAAGTGAAGAGAGGGCTTTTTAGATCAATGGGACACATGATAAGATGTAACATGTGGGAATGTGGAGTTGACGTATTTGGCAGGGCCTAGAGAGGGTATGTGTACGTATTCGAGAGAGGCATGGATAGAGGGGCCGGGGGGCGATGAGAGAGAGAGATAGCACGAGAAATGAGAGAGGTCTAGAGAGAGAGAGAGAGAGACGAATAGGATGTCTCGGCGAGAGATGCCCTTGAGTGTGTCTATGCAAGGGAGAAGGGGATAGAGGCATGAGCAGAAATAGTGTGTCCGGTGTGTGTGTTGGTATGTGTGGGTGTGAGAAGATACTGAGACCTAGGGGTAGAGGGTGTGTGACCGTGTGATGTCTGGTGGGCCGAGGTGAGGCCCCTGGGTCGGTTCTGTCCTGCGCCACATTGGTCGGCCCGTGACGCATTACACGGAGACCCATGGAGGACTAGTCGTACAAGATAAAGATACCAGAGCCGTGAAGGACTCTGTGTCCACTGACAAAGCCGGCTAGGATTTGTAACCCTAGGTCCTAGGTATGTACAAGCCCGGGGCCTAGTTCTTCGATAGTATACACAAAATCCCTTGGTATCCATGTAGCAGTGTACTTTGTACACATCATACTCACAAATATAAATGACCGGGAGTACGGTATTTCCTGGATCGCAACAAGGGCCCGAACTAAGGTAAACCCTTGTCTCTGATTACCAGTCGGTGTATAAAACATGGGTATTTTACACCCTGACTTTTGCACAGACAGTAGAAGCCTCCTTGCCTGCCAAGCCTTGCCGGGAACCACCAAGACCAAGATTCAGGGCCCAGTAGTAGAAGCTACTAGAAAGAAGCTCAAGACACAGCACTCAACTAGTACCAAAGATGATGACATTCCTCACTGGCAAGGCTAAACCGGCAAGGTGAAGACCCAGCAAGCTTCGTACCGGCAAGCTTCCACCAGCCCTCCAGCGCTCCACCTCACAGCACAGATGTTCACTAATGGATGAGGTGTCGACCGCACGGGCTGGTTGGTGAGGCTTGTCGGGCACGTATCAGCACGCTGGGACAGGATTTGCCTTTAATGACACCCGTAGAGGAGGCGTGTCAGAATAATACGAGGTAGCTGGGCGAGCGGTGCAGAAACCTTGCCGGGACTACCTCTCCACATGACACCTAACGGTGCATTTAATGCTTTTGTCCTAAACTGGCAGAGTTAGGTATGATAGCACTGTTTGCTATCTAATCACTATGTAATTACTGTTTTGCCACTGTGGTAGCCCTTTGAGCTATAAAAGGAGGGCCAAGGCAACAATTAGAGGGATTCGGACCCTTTTCCAAACACTAGCACGTCTCGCGTAGCAGCTCTCTCTGCGCCTTGCCGGGAGAAGCGCTCCTTGTACTGGTGCTCTCACACAATCAATACACCAAAAGCAAGAGTAGGGTTTTATGCTTCTCAGCGGCCCGAACCTGGATAACTCCCTGCCGCCTTCCTCTGATTCTGCTCTTTGTGCATGTCGATCTCCCCTGCCGAACCACAAAGGGCTAGATGGCCCCGTAGATGGTCGTACCCATGACATCTTTGGCATCTGAGAATGGGGGGACCAGGCCACAATAGAAATAGGCGCAGAAGAACGGATATGAATCCGATGGATCCTTGTTGCCTTCAGGAAGCACTACGGGCACCTTGTGGTCTTTGGTGTCCCTTCCCCACATATATGCATACCTTCTGATCAGCTCGTTGGCGTCCAAGGAGCACGGCAAAAAGATCGCATTCTCCCTCCGCCGTTTCTCCAGGTCCTCCAGCGCCTTCTTCTTCTCCTCCACCTTGGGATCGAGCGGCTTGGCGGGCTTCTTTCCCGCCACATCGGCTCTCTTGGGCACCATCAAGGATTGGGGAGGAAGAAGGTAGCGGAATCGAGGTGTGGATCAGTGGCGGCGGCGGCGGCGGAAGCAGTTCTGGCGAGAGGAAGAAGATGAAGCAGAGGAAGACAGGGGTGAATGAGCAGCACCTCCTCGCGGTTGCCTTTTTATGGGGAAGGCATGAGGGAGGGCTGGCTCTTCACTGTTTACCCCAGCCACGCTTTTTGCAGGCGCACTACCGCGATATAACCGCAACAGTCCAAGTTCCCACGACCCGCATTTAATGCGTGGATTGGAAGTGCGTCAGGATAACCATCATGACCGAAAAATTACAGCGGCAGTTTTCCCGCCGCGTGTCTGTGCATTGTTTGGGCCTAGCCCAACGACGCTTCAGACGCGCGTATGGCCCAGGCCCGGGGGCTCCTGTCGGTGTATAAAACATGGGTATTTTATACCCTGACTTATGCATAGACAGTAGAAGCCTCCTTGCCGGCCAAGCCTTGCCGGGAACCGCCAAGACCAAGATTCAGGGCCCAGTAGCAGAAGCTACTAGAAAGAAGCTCAAGACACAACACTCAACTAGTACCAAAGATGAAGACATTCCTCGCCGGCAAGGCTAAACCGGCAAGGTGATGACCCGGCAAGCTCCGTACCGGCAAGCTTCCACCAGCCCTCCAGCGCTCCACCTCACAGCACAGATGTTCGCTAATGGATGAGGTGTCGACCGCACGGGCTAGTTGGTGAGGCTTGTCGGGCACGTGTCAGCACGCTGGGACATGATTTGCCTTTAATGACACCCGTCCAGGAGGTGTGTCAGAATAATACGAGGTAGCTGGGCAAGCGGTGCAGAAACCTTGCCGGGACTACCTCTCCACATGACACCTAACGGTGCATTTAATGCTTTTGTCCTAAACTAGCAGAGTTAGGTATGATAGCATTGTTTGCTATCTAATCGCTATGTAATTACTGTTTTGCCACTGTGGTAGCCCCTTGAGCTATAAAAGGAGGGCCAAGGCAACAGTTAGAGGGATTCAGACCCTTTTCCAAACACTAGCACATCTCGCGTAGCAGCTCTCTCTGCGCCTTGCCGGGAGAAGCGCCCCTTGTACTGGTGCTCTCACACTATCAATACACCAAAAGTAGGAGTAGGGTTTTATGCTTCTCAGCGGCCCGAACCTGGATAACTCCCTGGCGCCTTCCTCTGATTCTGCTCTTTTGTAGGATCGAAAGTATGTCTAGAGGGGGGGTGATTAGACTACTTGACCAAATAAAACTTAACCTTTTCCCAGATTTTAGTTGTAGGCAGATTTTAGCATTAGTACATGTCAAGCATCACCCTACACATGCAATTCTAAGAGTATAGCAGCGAAATGTAAGCAATTGCATATGTATGTCGAGAGGGGATAGGAGATTTCAAACGCAATGAAGACATGGTGTTTTTTGGCGTGGTTCCGATAGGTGGTGCTATCGTACGTCCACGTTGATGGAGGCTTCAACCCACGAAGGGTAACGGCTGCGCGAGTCCACGGAGGGCTCCACCCACGAAGGGTCCACGAAGAAGCAACCTTGGCTATTCCACCATGGCTTACGTCCACGAAGGACTAGCCTCACTCGGGGTAGATCTTCACGAAGTAGGCGATCTCCTTGCCCTTACAAACTTCTTGGTTCAACTCGACATCTGGTTGGAGGCTCCCAAGCGACACCTAACCAATCTAGGAGACACCACTCTCCAAAAGGTAATAGACGACGTGTTGTTGATGAACTCCTTGCTCTTGTGCTTCAAATGATAGTCTTCCCAGCACTCAATCACTCCTCACAGATTTGGCTATGGTGGAAGAAGGATTTGAGTGGAAAGCAACTTGGGAAAGGGTAGAGATCAAGGTTCAAATGGTAGGAATGGAATATCTTGATCTCAACACATGAGTAGGTGGTTCTCCCTCAGAAAATGTATGGTGGAAGTGTAGGCACGTTCTGATGGTTCTCCTTACTAAGAAGGATGGGATGGAGGGGTATATACAGCCTCCACACAAAATCCAACCGTTACACACTTTTGACCCAACTCGGTGGCACCGAAACTTTCATCTCGGTAGCACCGAACTTTGTAAAAGATATGAACGTTAGGAATCTCGGTGGGACCGATACGAACAACTCGGATGGACCGAAGTGCAATGGCTAGGGCAATCCTCATCTCGGTGGCACCGATTGCATCAACTCAGTAAGACCAAAGTGAAGCAATAAGGCAACAGAGAGTTCACAAGCCATCTCGGTGAGACCGATTTGCAAACTCGGTGAGACCGAAGTAAATGCAACCGATTATAGAGAGTTGTCAAGGCCATCTCGGTGAGACCGAGATCCATTTTGGTGGATCCGATTTGTTAGGGTTTGGCAGTGGCTAAGTCTTGGATGAACTCGGTGGGGCCGGATTGGAAATTTCAGTGGGGCCGAGTTGGACTTTGGGTTTTGGACATATTTGGGTAGAGTGAGTGGTTGAGGGTTTAGGAATACTGTCACTAAGCACTTGAGTAAAAAGACCATTAATCAACACCTCATCCCCTTTTAATAGTATTGGCTTTCCTATGGACTCAATGTGATCTTGGATCACTAAACCAAAAATGTAGAGTCTTGATCTTTGCCAATTCTTGTCCTTAGCATTTTGAGGGGTCCACATCTCTAGTCCATGCCATGCCAATCATTGAACATCCTAAAATCTTAACCTTGAATGGATATTAGTTCAATGAGATATATGTTGTTATGAATTACCAAAACCACCAAGGGAGCAAATGTGCTTTCAATCTCCCCTTTTTTGGTAATTGATGACAACATATAGATCAAAGCTTCGACAGATGATTAAGTAAATGAAATACATCGTCGCTTTGAGAAGTATGTGATAAGCAAGAGCTCCCCCTAAATTTGTGCATTATTAAAGATTTGCGTTTGAATGCAAATGCACAATCGATTAGGTTCATGGGTTACTCTTCCATGTCACATACATCTTGGTGGGGCGCGCAAAATGATAAGATCGAAATACTAGGCACGCATCACCAACATAAGTAATTGATCATACGAGATAATGGTATAGATAAACATGGAATATCACAATAGGCATAATATGATCAATCACCATCATATCTCACAAGTATAAATGACAGAATATAGTAGCAACACACACATAACAAAGTATCAACGAACAAGCAAACAAGTAGCGAAGGAAACTCTCAAAGCAAAACAAAAGCAAGAAACTCTCTCTCTCGCAGCCTATGATCTATACAAATTCTCCCCCTTTGGCAACAAGTACCAAAAAGTTCGAATCGTATAGCACTAGTCGGCTCTCTAGGCACGGTCCTCCGAAGGCGATCTCCTGCTAGCGGCTCCGGTGTGCGTAGATGGCGTTGAGATGAGAGCGTCCACGAATGCTTCTGCTGACGACTGCTGGACTAGTGGAGTGGAGACCTGCTGTGGCACTGTGGCTGTGGTGGCTGGTGCAGATACTGTGGTCCGTGGATCCACTACTGGCACTGCAGCTGACCTGGCATCCCTAGGCACTGACTAAAACTGTTCGGTAGTCGGTCTCTCATCTTCACTGTCATCTGATCTGGCAATCTTGACAGCATCGACATCTCCTTGCAGCTGTTCCACTGAGGTCTGAATCTCAGTCACTTTGACATCCAAGTCATGAAACTTTGTCTCAATGATCCGCTCAAAACTAGCCTGGGTCTGGGTGAGGTTGGCCAGACTTCGCTCAATCCTCAGAGTGGCTTCAAGCAGATATTGCATTTGGTCTTTTGGTGTCTTGAGATTCGCAATTGGAGCATTTGGAGCTGCTGCTTCCTGAGCTTCTTTAGCTTCCTGTGCTTTGCGGATTTCCTCTTGTGCTCGGGCAGAAGTGGGATGCGAAGGATCCATCACTATGACATTGTCCTCAAATTCTGGACGGAGTGGCAAGTGCTCTCGATCAAGAAGATACATGCTGGTTCCAACCTTGGAGTTGATCAACATCTGAATATGTGGAGCATAACCACACGATCTCTTCTGATCCGCTGCTATCCTCTTGATAGTCTCATCTATCAGGCTCATCACCTTGAATTTTTGAGGTGTATCGAATAAATGCAGCAAGTTGATGGAGTGGCCACGGATCATCTTATCATCTCCTGACTTGGGTAGCAAAGTGTACCGCAAGATTGTGTTTGTGGTGGCCAGACCTAGTAGCAAATGCTTCACTGATCCAAGCTTATGAGTCTCAAGATCCTCCTGGGGAATAGCAGTGTACATGTTCTTCATGGAATTGTGATCAAACTTGAGCTTGGCATAAACATCATAATCATCATCTTCTTCCTTGGGTGCACCAAGAAGATTTGCCCATTCAGAAATAGTTGATTGATATTTATTGCCTTCTGTCATCCACACTATGCGACCATCTGGATAGAAATGTGCTGTGGAGTAAAATTGCATAATCATCTCATCGTTCCACTTAGTCAACTTCTTTCCAACGAACTCATCAACACCTGCAATTCTGAAGCTTTCATGCACATGGGGGAAATAATCCTCGTTCTCATCAATGTATTCCCAGTCCACCCACCTCATGTCACTGACTATGGGCTTCTTATCAAGCAACACTGTCTCATAGAAATCCTGTTGCTCACGGGTGTGAAAGCGGTAATCAGAAGCAGTCCTCCTCCTTACAGCATAGGGATCTGTCAATCTCCATTGACACAGTCCTTTGTCCTTTCTCAACATCATGTTCTCAGCTACTGGGTGTGCGTTGTCATGTTCTGGAATCTTGGGCTTCAATTTTCTGAGCACTAGAGGCTCTTCATCAACAGTTGATTTAGGCACTGGGGCCATGTTCTTCTCTGCAGCAGATATTTTTCTGGTTGATCTCTTGGGTGCTGGTGCCTTTGGCTTAGACTTGGGAGGTGCAGCAGTCTTGATAGCATCAGACATGAGCTTCTGTGCTTTAGCAGGGGGTGCATCAACAGGCTCATCCTCCTCTTCTTCTTCTTCTTCAACCATCATAGAAGGTCTGCCAATCCCTCGGGCAAAAGATTTCCTTACTCTTTTCTTCTTGGCACCTGCAGCTGCCTCACTAGGTTCTTGCATAGTCTTCTGAGGTACTTTCCTCACTGCTGTTCTTTCCTTGACAGTAGTAGGCTTTGTGCTGTATTCCTTAGCTAGCACTACTCTCTTCTTCTTTTGTGCAGTTTCACTTGCAACAAAGTCCTCATCCTCACTATCTGAGGTTTTCTTCTTTCGTGTTCTTGTTGCTGCTTTAGGTAGATCTGGAGAACTTCTCTCTCCCTCATAGTAGCTTTCATTATGGCTTGATCCTTCACTTTGCTATTCATGCTGTTCTGACCTGTTCTGACTGTCACTGACATCAGACATATTGCTGAGCTGACCCTGTGAATAGATGGGTATGGGTAGAGTAGATGAGTCATCACAAAAAAACAGATTGTTTTTCATAAAAATGAGTTCAAACTTTAGTTCTAGGTTTTCACAGAATGCAGTTCGGATGGACCGAGTTGGTAATCTCGGTGACACCAAAGCACACTACAGAGACATGGCACGCCATTTCGGTCTGACCGAGATGGGTTTCGGTGGCTCCGAGATGCTAGGGTTTCACTGAGACGTTACTTTCGGTCGTACCGATTCGCACAACCCGGTGGCACCGAGATGTACTTGTGCTATGGCCAGGGCCAAATCGGTGGGACCAAAAATTCCTATTCGGTCGGTCCGAGATGCATTCGGCGGAAACCTAACCCTAAATTTTTTGCTCGAATCTCGTTCAAATGAACTAATCTGGTGGAAAGTGAATTGCATTCGTGGCAAGATTACAGGCAGTCCAATCGTGCATTGAATCGAAAAGGGAAGCACGAAAGGGATCGAAACTCACCCTAACTCGGTGGAGTTCCTCTACGGCGGCAACGGCGGTGGAGATTACCATTGACGGCGACGGAGTCCTGCGGCGAGGGCGCACAGGCGACGACGGCGACGATCCGGAGACTAAAGGGGCGGCAGCAATGGGGCGCGGGCGCGTGACGTTTGAAGAAATTTTCAACCGCACGAGCCGCTAGATATATATACCCATTAGCTGTCGGTGACACCGAGTGGAACAAATCGGTAGCACCGAGACATGCAACTGCTTGCAGTTACAGAAACTCGGTCCGACCGAGTTGGTCTAATCGGTAGCACCGAGATGAAAACCTAGATCAGTCTAAGTGCTTTCAGTTCGACCGAGTTTGAGTGGGTTGGTCTGACCGAAATCAATTAGAAGGTTTTGGAGGTTCAGCCCTTTTAGATCGGTGGCTCCGAGTGCTCCTCACCCGGAGGGTCCGAAAATGACTTGTTCAATTTTTGTGATGCAGCAAGAATAGAATTTGAGACAAGAAAGCATAGATAGCTAGAGAAGGTTCTTAGGCATTCTTGTACATCCACTTGGCCAGAAAAACCAAGACAATCAAGACAACAAATGGATGTCCTCGAATGATGAAATCATGCAAACCAACATGCTCACACAATAAGATTGCAAATGAAATATGTGTCAAACATGCACAACCAATTCTAGCAACTATCAAGCAATGGCGATGACTAGGTCATCTATATATGAGTATATTGACTTAGGAGCCAAATGAGAACATTTGATCATAGGTCATACTCATCGTTTAAGCACAAGTGGGGTTACCACTTTTACATAAAGCATTAATGTGTTCACACCATTAGAGTTGCTTTAGCTCAATTGTTTAGAGCAAAGCTCCCCCTAGATGTGATATCCCCCCTAAGAGGGTTGAACTAACCTTGGGTTTTGTCGGTGATGACTTCATGTAGATGTTGAAGATGTGGATGCTCAATGTTGATGTAGACCATCAAGAGTTGGGAGCAATCCTTTGGAGTTTTGTGCTTTCAATACCTACATGGGTTAGTCCCACACAAGGAACATACAAGGATATCCATAGACATAGAGTGAAATACACATATAATGATGTCCATGAATGTATTGATTACCTTGTCCCTTGCCTTACCAACAAGAGGATTTGTGACTCCATGAACTAGTGCAAGATATGAAAGTTGGTTGCACAAGTCCTTGCCATGAAGAATATGAGTGAAGTTTGTTGGCGGAGTCACCCTCAAGAACTCTCTAGTTCTTCTTCTTTTGGACCCACATCAACTTGATGGGAATCCTTGGAGTGGTAGTAGCACTTGATGAAGTAGAACTTGATGAAGTCTTGGGAACCCACTTGACCATGGCTTGAGGAGTTTCTTCAAATGAATCAATCTCTTCTTGAAGCTTGTCCTTGCCTTTTAGCTTGTGGTCTTGTGGTGGAAGGTCTTCTTGAGCGTGTGTTCCCTTGAAGGAAGTAGGATCATACTTCTCTTGTTGAGGAACAAACTTCGTCTTGGGGTATTGACCTTCTTCCCATTCAACTCCATCGGCATTGAACTTTCGTTCAAAACCAACACCTTGGTTCTTCCGATGCCTTCCTTGCTTGCGTACAATTTCCTCAAGTTGTTTACTCCCGGCAAGGCTCTTGTAGACACCTTTTTCTATAATTCCTTTCAATAGCATATTTTCTTGCTCAAGTGTAACTTGGCTAAGAGAATCGTTAGTGGAATCAATAGAACTACTAGAAGCAACAATATTGGATTTAGCATTGTTATTGTTACTACTAGAGGTAGAACCATTTTTACCCTTGTTACTAGTTTGCTTAGGTTTAACTTGTGGCATAAAGGTAGACAAGAGTAAACGCTTGGCAAGATATGAAGAACTCTTCTTTCGAAGATCGTCATTGATAGCTTTAAGAAACTCATGCTCTTGCTCTAAATTTAGCTTCTCGAAGCGTAGCTTCTCATGAGTTCTTAGAAGTTCTCTATGATCCTCTTGAGTTGTTTCATGAGCTAACTTAAGAGCATTTAGTTCTTTAGTTAGACGCTCAATCTCCATCATAGCATTGTCATTCGTTTCCTCTTGACTATCATGATTACTAGCATTTTCATTATAGCTCACATCACTAGCCCTATCAATAAGTAAATCATCATCACCAAGCAAATCATCTTCATCACTATTAAAATCAAGATACTCAGGGTGTGATACCTTAGGGCCTTTTGCCATGAAGCATCTTCCTATTCCTTCATTTGGTGAGTCAAATAGATCGTAGGAGTTGGATGACACAAGTGCAAGTCCTGCAACACCTTCATCTTGGCTATAGTCGGAGTTGGAGTGATAACTTCTCTCGGAGTGGTTGTCGGAGTCGGAGCTGGAAACCCATTCACCAACATGAGCTTGATGTCTTCTTCTTGTGTAGCTCCTTGATGACTTGTCCTTCCTCTCCGAATCCTTGCTTCTTCGAGAGTGTCTTCATTCATAATAATCATCTCTACCCCTTCTCTCTTTACGAGGTGATTCATCTCTTCTATGTCTTCCTCTTGGTGATTCTTCTCTTTTCTTGTAGGGAGCCGTACATTCATTTGAGTAGTGTCTGGGCTTCCCACAATTGTAGCAATTACGGTCACGACTTGATGATCTTTTCTCATAATGTCTTGAGCTAGAGCTTCTTTCTTTTCCTCTGTTCTTGTAGAACTTGTTGAACCTTTTCACCATTAGACTTATCTCTTCATTGGATACTAGCTGGTCACTTGAAGTTGTTGGAGCATCGGTTGAGGCTTTGTAAGCACCACTTGACTTATTGTGCAGCTCGTCTTTGTCCTTGAGTGACATTTCATGAGCGACAATCCTTCCAATGACTTCCGTGGGCTTGAGATTTTTGTAATTTGACATCATTTGGATCAATGTGCAGATGGTATCATATTTTCCATCCAAAGCTCTAAGTATCTTCTTGATGATGAATTTGTCGGTCATCTCTTCACTTCCTAAGCCGGCAATCTCATTTGTGATGAGAGCAAGCCTAGAGTACATCTCTGCGACTCCTTCACCATCCTTCATCTTGAACTTGTCAAGTTGACTTTGAAGCACATCCAACTTAGATTCCTTGACAGACTCGGTACCCTCATGCATATCAACCAAAGTATCCCAAATTTCCTTTGCATTCTCGAGGCGGCTGATTTTGTTGAATTCTTCGGGACATAGACCATTGAATAGAATGTCACAAGCTTGAGCATTGTATTGCAACATCTTCAATTCTTCCGCGGTTGCCTCACGATCCGGTTCCTTGCCATCCTCAAAGAAGTCACCTTGCAAGCCAACACGAACAACAGCCCAAACGGCAGGGTTATGACCAAAGAATATGCATTTTCATCTTATGTTTCCAACTAGCAAAGTTTGTACCATCAAAATATGGACCTCTACGGTGATAGTTACCCTCACTAGACGCCATACTCTCCTAGGTTGTGAAACCAAGGCTATGATCACCAAAGCTATGGAAATCAAGGCTTATGGAGACCAAAGCTCTGATACCACTTGTAGGATCGAAAGTATGTCTAGAGGGGGGGGGGTGATTAGACTACTTGACCAAATAAAACTTAACCTTTTCCCAGATTTTAGTTGTAGGCAGATTTTAGCAATAGTACATGTCAAGCATCACCCTACACATGCAATTCTAAGAGTATAGCAGCGGAATGTAAGCAATTGCATATGTATGTAGAGAGGGGATAGGAGATTTCAAACGCAATGAAGACACGGTGGTTTTTGGCGTGGTTCCGATAGGTGGTGCTATCGTACGTCCACGTTGATGGAGGCTTCAACCCACGAAGGGTAACGGCTGCGCGAGTCCACGGAGGGCTCCACCCACGAAGGGTCCACGAAGAAGCAACCTTGCCTATTCCACCATAGCTTACGTCCACAAAGGACTAGCCTCACTCGGGGTAGATCTTCACAAAGTAGGCGATCTCCTTGCCCTTACAAACTTCTTGGTTCAACTCGACATCTGGTTGGAGGCTCCCAAGCGACACCTAACCAATCTAGGAGACACCACTCTCCAAAAGGTAATAGACGGTGTGTTGTTGATGAACTCCTTGATCTTGTGATTCAAATGATAGTCTTCCCAGCACTCAATCACTCCTCATAGATTTGGCTATGGTGGAAGAAGGATTTGAGTGGAAAGCAACTTGGGAAAGGCTAGAGATCAAGGTTCAGATGGTAGGAATGGAATATCTTGATCTCAACACATGAGTAGGTGGTTCTCCCTCAGAAAATGTATGGTGGAAGTGTTGGCACGTTCTGATGGCTCTCCTTACTGAGAAGGATGGGGTGGAGGGGTATATATAGCCTCCACACAAAATCCAACCGTTACACACTTTTGACCCAACTCGGTGGCACCGAAACTTTCATCTCGGTAGCACCGAACTGTGTAAAAGATATGAACGTTAGGAATCTCGGTGGGACCGATACGAACAACTGGGATGGACCGAAGTGCAATGGCTAGGGCAATCCTCATCTCGGTGGCACCGATTGCATCAACTCGGTAAGACCAAAGTGAAGCAATAAGGCAACAGAGAGTTCGCAAGCCATCTCGGTGAGACCGATTTGCAAACTCGGTGAGACCGAAGTAAATGCAAACGATTACAGAGAGTTGGCAAGGCTATCTCGGTGAGACCGAGATCCATTTCGGTGGATCCGATTTTCTAGGGTTTGGCAGTGGCTAAGTCTTGGATGAACTCGGTGGGGCCGGATTGGAAATTTCGGTGGGGCCGAGTTGGACTTTGGGTTTTGGACATATTTGGGTAGAGTGAGTGGTTGAGGGTTTAGGAATACTGTCACTAAGCACTTGAGCAAAAAGACCATTAATCAACACCTCATCCCCTTTTAATAGTATTGGCTTTCCTATGGACTCAATGTGATCTTGGATCACTAAACCAAAAATGTAGAGTCTTGATCTTTGCCAATTCTTGTCCTTAGCATTTTGAGGGGTCCACATCTCTAGTCCATGCCATGCCAATCATTGAACATCCTGAAATCTTAACCTTGAATGGATATTAGTTCAATGAGATATATGTTGTTATGAATTACCAAAACCACCAAGGGAGCAAATGTGCTTTCATCTTTGTGCATGTCGATCTCCCCTGCCGAACCACAAAGGGGCTAGATGGCCCCGTAGATGGTCGTACCCACGACATCTTTGGCGTCTGAGAATGGGGGGACCAGGCCACAGTAGAAATAGGCGCAGAAGAATGGATATGAATCCGATGGATCCTTGTTGCCTTCAGGAAGCACTACAGGCACCTTGTGGTCTTTGGTGTCCCTTCCCCACATATATGCATACCTTCTGATCAGCTCGTTGGCGTCCAAGGAGCACGACGAAAAGATCGCATTCTCCCTCCACCGTTTCTCCAGTTCCTCCAGCGCCTTCTTCTTCTCCAACGCCTTGGGATCGAGCGGCTTGGCGGGCTTCTTTCCCACCGCATCGGCTCTGTTGGTCGCCATCAAGAATTGGGGAGGAAGAAGGTAGCGGAATCGAGGTGCGGATCAGTGGCGGCGGCGGCGGCGGAAGCAGTTCTGGCGAGAGGAAGAAGATGAAGCAGAGGAAGACAGGGGTGAATGAGCGGCGCCTCCTCGCGGTTGCCTTTTTATGGGGAAGGCATGAGGGAGGGCTGGCTCTTCACTGTGTACCCCAGCCATGCTTTTTACAGGCGCACTACCGCGATATAACCGCAACAGTCCAAGTTCCCATGACCCGCATTTAATGCGTGGATTGGACGTGCGTCAGGATAACCATCATTACCGAAAAATTACAGCGGCAGTTTTCCCGCTGCGTGTCTGTGCATTGTTTGGGCCTAGCCCAACAACGCTTCAGACGCGCGTATGGCCCAGGCCCGGGGGCTCCTGTCGGTGTATAAAACATGGGTATTTTATACCATGACTTATGCACAGACAGTAGAAGCCTCCTTGCCGGCCAAGCCTTGCCGGGAACCGCCAAGACCAAGATTCAGGGCCCATTAGCAGAAGCTACTATAAAGAAGCTCAAGACACAACACTCAACTAGTACCAAAGATGAAGACATTCCTTGCCGGCAAGGCTAAACCGGCAAGGTGAAGACCCGGCAAGCTCCGTACCGGCAAGCTTCCACCAGCCCTCCAGCGCTCCACCTCACAGCACAGATGTTCGCTAATGGATGAGGTGTCGACCGCACGGGCTGGTTGGTGAGGCTTGTCGGGCACGTGTCAGCACGCTGGGACAGGATTTGCCTTTAATGACACCCGTCCAGGAGGTGTGTCAGAATAATACGAGGTAGCTGGGCAAGCGGTGCAGAAACCTTGCCGGGACTACCTCTCCACATGACACCTAACGGTGCATTTAATGCTTTTGTCCTAAACTGGAAGAGTTAGGTATGATAGCACTGTTTGCTATCTAATCACTATGTAATTACTGTTTTGCCACTGTGGTAGCCCCTTGAGCTATAAAAGGAGGGCCAAGGCAACAGTTAGAGGGATTCAGACCCTTTTCCAAACACTAGCACGTCTCGCGTAGCAGCTCTTTCTGCGCCTTGCAGGGAGAAGCGCTCCTTGTACTGGTGCTCTCACACAATCAATACACCAAAAGCAAGAGTAGGGTTTTACGCTTCTCAGCGGCCCGAACCTGGATAACTCCCTAGCGCCTTCCTCTGATTCTGCTCTTTGTGCGCGTCGATCTCCCCTGCCAAACCACAAAGGGGCTAGATGGCCCCATAGATGGTCGTACCCACGACGTTACCATTCATCCAACCTAATTGTAAGGGGCATCCTACTGAATGCTCTGCTAGAATCATATTCGTCAACTAGGAAGAGAGGTGGAGACAATGCGTGCGAGATAGGCCTAAAGATAATGTGCGTGCGGGAGACACGTAGGCAAGTCTATGTATAGAGAAAGGGTCGATGGGGATCATGCGTGCATATGTGTGTGAGAGAAAGAGTGCTTGTGACAAAGGTTAGTGAAAGCAGTCGTAGATGGTTGTGAGAGAGAGGGAGGGTGATATAGAGAGCATGTGTGCGAGAAAGACACCTCGGGAGAGAGTGTGAGCATGTGTGAGAGACCGCCGATGGATATACACCGTGTGCGCGTATGTGTGAGAGAGAAAGTTAGCGCATGTGTGAGGAGGGGCCTAGGGAGAGTGAATCTACGCATGAAAGACTAATGTACACATTGATTAAAAATATAAATTGTATCCAAATATTTGGATGGGATCATGATATTTGCAATTCGCGTAAGGAACGGTCATTGGTCTATCAAACATCCATATTCTATCGAATTTGAGCATGTCTATGTTATTGTTCGACATAATTGATGCATAGAGTCAGTATTTTGAAGTCCAGACAATGCATCGCTTTAGTAATTCAAATATAAACATGAGTATAGTTTATGTTGTGTGTGTATAGCACATTATACATACAAAAGATACATAGTGAACATTCTAAATAGCTAGCTAGGAACTAGCATACATTTGAATTCAACTTAAGGTGGTTTAAAATATTCGAATTCAACATGAAGTGCATTCAATTATTTGAATTCGAGATCATAGCATTTGTAAATCATACCTAAATTAAGAGGGCATCAATCTTTGCTCTGCTTTTGTACATAATAGCATATATAGTCGTGTACAAAATAGATTCAAATTTACCTCCTCCATTCCAAAATAATCATAGTTATAGGATTTTCAAGAGTCAAAATTTCAAAAAGAAGCGCATAATTTGATGAGCTTTTCAAACATACAAGGTCAAATTTAACGTTGTCTATTTAGGTCAATCCTAAAAGTTCAAGAGTATCGTAAACGTGAATGCTTATGTTTCAAAATTTCAAACGAAGCGCCAAAAGAGCCTCTACTCGCCCGAAACCGCGTGAGAGCAATGTTTGGTAGAAGGAAATTACAGTTCTAACTCTGACCCATGAAACCTACCGGCCCGGCGTCCAAAGGTCTAAACCGGGGTAGGTTTGTAACTTCATCTAGACGCCACGCAACCGCCTCCGAAAAACATTCATACACCGTGGCCGCCTAAACACACATGCGTTTGGCCGAAATCGCTCCTACCCACTATTTGGGACACCTGGGATTACCGTCCTACCCCCGACCCGTAGTATGTCCGAAATTTAAGAGGGGGGCAAAGTTTGTACTTTCCCCAAATTTCAAACAAGCGCGTCCCCGACCGAAACATGGTTCCCCCTTAGCTCTCCCCCCCGTCCGATTCCCCATTCGTACTCCGTGGGCGCCAAAACTCCCTCTCCACCAGCCGCGAAACCCCAGCGTCCTCCGTCTGCCACCCCATCACAGCGATCAACCGCCGCCCTCCTCCATCACGCCGGAGCCGATACCCCGACGTCATCGTCCACCGCAACCGCAACCGCAACGCCCTCCACGGCTATCAGTTGAAGCCGAGGCTGAGCTGCCTCCAGGACGCCGATGTGCGCCGTACCCGAGCCACTTCAACCACGTCGTCCTGCGCCTCACCGCTGCCGCTCCAACGTCACCACCGTCCACTGCACCGGAGCTGTTCCCGCTATGCCGTCGTTCGCCGCCTCGGATTGGCTTCCCCTCCGTCGACAAACGGCCACCGCAACATAGTCAAAAACTTGGCCATGGGTTCATCCAAGGCTCCACTGTCCTCCACAACATCGGGTACCCTAGTAAAACTAAGAAGATCGGCGCGAAATCAGGAGGACACAGCACTGGCAGCCGGAACTGGTACTCCACTTCCCTTATTCGTGCAAATCTTACGTGTCTGCTCGCATGGTATTCATCCCACAGAAGACACTAGTTGACTGGTTCTTACTGCACCTTCTTCCTAATACTAGATGTTCCTAGTAACTCGCGATGCACATGGTTTCTCCTCATATACTATTTCACCTTAGCTAGAGGCCCGTCGCCCAACTAGATTTCAATTCCTGGTCAGTTGATTCCCAATTAAAGGAAGCACCACCCGCGGAGGCGCTAGTCCGCCTGTTCGCCGGGGAAGCAGTGCCTCGGTGTTTATCTTAGGGGTGTGTGGGGCGCAGGAGCTGCTGGCGCTCGATCTGGAGGTCGGCCGGGCTTAAAGGGATGGCAGGGGGAAGTGCCAAGCACGGTGGTGGTTTGAGGTCAAGGGGAGGGCGGGGCGGCGGAGGTAGGGGTCTGGGCCAGTGGTCGCTGGCGGTTCGAGAAAGATCGTCAACAGTGACTGGCAGGAGGTAGACGAAGGCCATCTGCCTATTCCTTGTAGATCGAACGGTTCAAAAAAAATCGACTGACCTATTTATTTTTAGTCGACTGTTATTTTGATAGGACCACATGTGGTGGTGTGCTGGAGGAGTACCTGCATTTCCCAGCCATCCCTGTGCTCATATTTCAAAATCCTAGAATCTAATTTCATGTGCCATGCATGTTGTAGAGCTATCATATGTCTCCCATCATTTATTTTTCACCCACCTGCTATCTGCTACTTTTACAGTGCACTACTTCTGCACACACTTCACCCATACTCTCACTATTGTTTTTTTATGCATGGGTATTTCAGCCTCTGACACACTGTTGATAAATACACAAAAGAAAAGAGAGAAGTCGCTCCAGCTTAATTCGCAGATAAGCACGAAGCGTTTCAGCACTTTAAAGGGTGCAGTGTCAGCAGATGGAGACAGTAAACGTAGCTCTGCAGTTGATGATCTCGTTCGCCATGAACCACCATCCCAGGTGCTTGCTTTAACTTCGCGGTGTCATATGTGGTTGCATGTTGCATATGGTATCTAGCTTGTATTTGAAAGGCCGAAGTCGGTCTTTATTAAGATAAGGAAAGAAATTTTTTACATCACGGCGACGGCCGCAAAGAGTACAAGACCAAAGAGCACCATAAGCCAAATAGCTAGTCAAGGCACTAGCCGAGACAGTGACAAGCCCAGCACAGACAGGCATCACCTGCAAGCCAACTAAAAATCCACGGTGGTGGCGAAGCAGCCCGCCTCCGGCTAGGCTCTCAGGTCCTCGATGATCATGCTCACCACTCCAGCCGGGTGTCTAGCTTGTATTGCTTCCAATTTGGTTAAATTGCATCTGCTTAGTTTACACATTATACCTTTGAATATGACAGGCCTTCCTATTTTTGGTACATACTACATCTGTCTATTAACCATGTTCTTACATCAAACTAATGTTCTTGTGTATCCCTCATCAATCACTTATGATGAGACAGTCAGACTCGTGGATTACTGTGAGAAAAGATACTCTTTTAAAGACTGCAGTGTCAGCCTCCCCACATGATTCTCAAGAAACAGCAAGGCTAGATGAAGATAGTCAATGTAGCTCTGTAGTTGATGACCGCATTTCCCTTACACCACCATCGCAGGTGCTTGCTCTAACTTGGCAGTGTGATATGTGGTTGCATGTTGCATATGGTGTCTAGCTTGTAATTCTTCCAATCTGGTTAAATTGCATGTGCTATTCTGCTTAGTTTATACATTATACCTGTTAATGTGACATGCCTTCCTATTTTTGGTACATACTACATCTGTCTATTAAGCATGTCCTTACATAAAACTACAGTTCTTTTGTATCCCGAATCAATCACTTATGATGAGACACTTTTAGTATATGCAGTGTGATATTGGTTGCATCTTTCATATGATTTATAGCATGCACTGCTTCTAATTTGTTGAAACGCCATTTATGATGGGACGCTTTTAACTTGGCAGAGTCATATTGGTTGCATCTTTCATGTGGTGTCTAGCTTGCATTGCTTCTAATTTGTTGAAATGGCTTCTGCTTAGTTTACACAAATAGTTGTGAATATGCCATGCCGTCCTGTTTTTCGTACATATTCCATCCTCGTATCATGTGTTTGCCTTACATCAAAGTAGTGATTGTTAGTATCATGCATGAATGAGTTCTGAAGAGTGAATTTTATTGCTTTTTCTTGTTGGTTTTACTTGACAATGCAAAATCAATAAAGAGGAAGGAAATTAGCAAGGTAGTGGATGATGGTGCTCCTTCCGACCAACTGAAATGGAGGGTCTCTACAGATTCTACTCCGCCATCCCCCAACAAGATTTGCAAGACAACACATGCATAGACACTCAACGTAGCTGTGTTGATGATGAGCACATCTCCCCTACTCCACCATCACATGTGCTCCCTCTAACTTGGCACTGTTATATGTGGTTGCATGTTACGTATGATGTCTAGCTTGTATTGCTTCTAATTTTGTTGAATTCCATCTGCTTAGTTTACACATTATACTTGTGAATAAGACACGTGTTCCTGTTTCTACAATATACAATATCTGTCAATCACACCATGTTCTTACATCAAAGTACTACTGTTGTGTAACCTGCAACAATCACTTATCATAAGACACATTTAACTTGGGAGTGTGATATAGGTTACATCTTGCATTCTTTTCTAGCTTGTACTACTTCTAATTTGTTGAAATGGCACTTATGACGAGACAATTTTAACTTGGTAGAGTGATATTCGTTGCATCTTTCAAATAGTGTCTAGCTTTCATTGCATCTAATTTGTTGAAATGCCTTCTGCTTAGTTTACACATCATATCTGTGAATATGCAATGCTGTCCTTTTTTCTTACACATTCAATCGTCCTATCATGCGGTTGCCTTACATGAAAGTAGTGTTCGTCAGCATCCTGCATCAATGAGTTCTGAAAAGCGAATTTTTATTCATTTTTCTTGTGGGTTTGACTTGACAAGGCACTAAAATTAAGTAAGAGGAAGGAAAAAATTGAGGCAGGGACTGATGGCGGTCTTCCGGCAGAACCGGCATTCCAAGTGCTTTCTCTAGCTTGGCAGTGTGATATTTGCTTGCATGTTGCATACGGTGTCTAGCTTGTATTGCTTCTAATTTTATTAAATTACATCTACTTAGTTTACACATTATACATGTGAATATGGCATGTCTTCCTTTTTTTGCATATACTACATCTGTGTATTACATGTTCAAACATCGAAGTACTGTTCGTGTCTATCTGGCATCAATCACTTATGGCAAGACACCTTTAACTTGGTAGTGTGATGTTGTTTGCATCTTGCATATGATTTATTTCTTGTACTGCTTCACATTTGTTTAAATGCCAGTTATGACGAGACACTATTAACTTGGCAGAGTGATATTTGTAGCATCTTTCATATGGTGTCTACCTTCCATTGCATTGCTTCTAATTTATTGAAATGCCTTCTGCTTAGTTTACACATCATAGGTCTGATTATCTCATGCCGTCCTATTTTTTGTACATATTACATCCTCCTATCATGTGGTTGTCTAACATCAAAGTTCAGTTCGTCTGTATCACGCATCAATTAGTTCTGAAGAATTAAATTTTTATTCCTTATTCTTGTGGGCTTGACTTGACATGGCAAAGAAAAATAGGAAGGAACACAGAATGGTAGGGGATGGTGTTAGTAGTCAGGAGGCACGGAAATGGAAGCGGAAGAGGTATGCAGATTTTGCTGGTACTGATAGTACAATAGAAGGTCGAAGTCCACCGGATAAATGTACAAACACGGTATCTCCTGCTACACCAGCTGCAAAACATTCCAAAGGCAAATGAAAAGCTGGCACCAAACAAGCAACGCCATCCCTAGTTGTTGCAGCACCTTCTTCCATAGTACCAACATCTGCACGAGTTACTCGTTTGTCACTTCAGCTAGCGGCAAGTTCCCAAGCTCCCTTGCCACCTGACACTACTTCCGAAGCACTCTTGACACAAGAGGACTTGGCAAGATCAGATGAACCTTGTGAGCTTCAACATCAAGAACGTAGTTGCTCAAGTCAAGTTACAGTTGCATGCTTCTTTATATGTAGTCTCACAGTTTGATGTACACTAACACTTCCCATGTTCGTTGTTGAACTAGCACCTAGGCGCAAGAGGAAACAAACATCAGGGATAATGCTCAACAGGTTAACTAAATCTAGAGGAGGAAGAATGGAGATCCATTTTGAGGCAGGTTTAAAAAGGCCACGTGATGCTACAGAGTCAGCCAAGTTAGTATCAGAGGCAGCCGTTGCCGTTAGGTGTCATGCACGTATCCTCCCAACATGGATTCAGTACAGGAATGACAAAGACGAAACCCAGTTTAATACCTTCCTCGTCCATTTATTTGTAAGTATGGTTATGTATGGAAATTAGTAATATCGTCTTGCTCTGTCCCATACTTTCTAGGTTGCTGGTAATGAGACTCCCATAATTTTCAAGAGATGAGGTTCAAGTTGGATCGCCAAGATGATGCAACCAGACAAGCATGCACTCATGTTTTCAAGTCTGCTCTGCGATAGTATCGGTATAACTTGAGGAAAACTCACTTTGAAGGCAAGGCTAACGGTGAACTTGCCCAAACATCTCCAGTGGAAAATATAACGGATGAAGACTGGAGAGCCCTTGTTAAACACTGGTCTGATCCAAAGTATCAAGTACGTTATGTATATGTGATCAGATCACATGTTGAACTCCTATTTACGCATGTGCCTTACAAATCTATCTTCTTCTAGGTGAACTATTCAAAGAACAAGGCCAACCGTACGAAAGTGAAATTCCAATAGACGACATGATCTCATAGCTATATTGCACACTGTGAGGCTCTTGTAACTAGCTGTTGTTCACTCTTTTCGCTGTGCCATATTATCAGATCTATATTGACTTGTTCCAAATGCAGAGGAAAGCCCACAAGGACCAAAAAGTACCTGAACCAAATGCCGTGGAAATCTTCAAGGACTGTCACACCAGCAAGACGAAGGGCATGACTACACCAGTCAAAGTCGCTGTTGTAAGTCCTTAATCATCATGCCTTTTAACTACTGGTTACTCTGACTTGTGCATTGAACTGCACGGTTTGGAGCCAATGTCTATTACTCTTTTCAATTTTATACACAGTTGTCTTAGCATATCATTGCACCTTACAAGGTTTAAAAGAGAGGAGTGATGTTCCTTTGATCTGTAATCTAGTTCCGTGCTGGACTTGCCCACACAACGTTACAATTGACTATTTGTCTGTTCTCTGTTGTTTTGTGATATGAATGATGTCATACTATGCTTACCATATTATAAACTTTGTCTCTTTATCCTTAGCTGTCAATACAATGTGAAGAAATAGACAATACATTAGCCATGGTACATGGTCATATGTTTGGAACCTGGTTTTATTATGTACTTTGTAGTAAAATACAACTAATATTTTACACGGGTTCACCAAAATAAGTTCTGTATATAGACCAAAGCTATTCTGTTTGGTTTTGCTGCCTTCTTAATAACTTCTGTTCTGGTACTACTAATGTACAAACTCAACTTTTCAGCAAGCTATGGAACAAATGCTGGAACCACCACCTCCTGAAGGTGACGAGGCAACCATAACCGCAATGTTACCTCTTGCTGCAGTGGGTCAGTACCTGTCCACTAATAGTGCCAAAAGCACCTTCCTGCGTAATACTGGGTTGGTTGTTAAGGCAACCTCGTCCAAACTGCCTCATGATCAAGATATGCAAGCTCAAAACAATGATATATCTGCGCTCCAGAAACAAGTCCAAGCCCTAACAAAGACCCTTTGTGAAACAAGGACAACCATTGTTCGATGTCATCAAGATATGCATGGTTTTGAAACCAGACTATCAGACATTTGCTATGTTGTTCAGGAGCCTAGGAGAAATGAAGGCAAAGGTTATGGTGCTCCATCAGATAGTACAGCATGAAAACGTAACAGTCAGGTCAAATGAACTGAGCTTCTGAACTTCTAATAGTGCATTTATCTGCCGGACTATTAACTTTTATGCCAACCCTCCTTTTGTTATATGGCTGTAATTTGTTTTGTTGCAATACAACATTTGTTCTTAACGAGCAGCGACCGGCTGAAGAAAACAGCAAGCCATTTTTGTATAGTGTAGGGTGTTCACTATATTTTCATTGGTGGCGAACTTTGATGCCCAGTTGATGTAATCTGTGCAATCACCTTAATAGCCTAGCATTAGTTGCTTGCTTATTTATTTCCTTAGTCTTCTTTTTCCTCGGTTCGCTAGTGGCCGCAACAACCATGGGCCACATACAGACCGTGGTAACCATGAGCCTGCTACCTGCTGTAGTGACCATGGGCCATCTACGGCCCGTAGGATCAATGGGCCTCCTACGGGCCGTAGGATCCATTGGCCACACATGGGTCCAACAATTTGTGGGCCAAAACCGGACCGCGACATGGGCTGTAAACGAGCCTAATTGGTATCGGGCTAGCACGGTAATGGGGTTAACAGGCCGGAAGGCAGCAAAGGCTTAATTCTGTCACAGGCATAACGGGTCGTTAATGGGCCCGAATACATGACGGGTTGGAAACAGCCCAATGGGTTAACATGCCACAAACAGGCCGATTCTAACCACGGGCTGGATTTGGCCCATTAGAAGAACAGGCCAGTAACGGACCGTAAGTAATCGAGGGCCGGAAATGAGCCCAAGAATTTATGGGCCCTTAGTAGGCCGAAAGCTAACACGGGCTGGAAACGGCCCAACTGAATCATGGGCCGTTAATGGGTATAAAGCAATTTACTGTTTATTATGGGCCAGAGTCACCACAGGCCGTTAAAGGGCCCAAATATACAAAAGGCCTCATATGGGCCGAAATACGTCATGGGCCATACATGGGCTGAAAGTGACAACGGGCTGGAATTATATTGGACGGCCCACATGACGCTGTTGGGCCGAATTAGGAAAGGCCATAACGGGCCGTGAGTTACCGGGCCGTAAAATGGGCTATATGTGAACAGACCGTTAGCAGGCTTTCCATGGGCCGGCCCACTAGCTTTTGACCAGGTCAAACGGGCTAGCCTTTTTAACCTAAATGGGCCACTGTTGGGCCGTGCCACGTGTCGATGTTTCATAGGCGCCTCTCGTCCATTGAATGGATGACATCTGTCCCAATGGCGAGCTGACACGTGGTTCCTTTGGCCAATGAGAATTTTACACGTGGAAAATCCCCATTGGTTCGGGCTGTTAACGGGTTATCGGATCCAAACCGGAAACTGATAGCTTAACGGCGACCCATTACGGTGAAAGCCACGTTTCGGTTACCCTTGACGAAAACACTTCCATGACGCGACATTTATCGTCATGGAAGTGTACACTTCCGTGATGATAATTTCAGTATTGTCATGGAACACTTCTACGACAACACAGGTATGACTATCTTGATTCTGTCATAGAATCATCATGGATGTACATGCATGGCAGAAAATGTGACCTACTATGACAAAGACGTATCATCACATAAGTGTTCTTTTTGTAGTGCTACATAGATACAAGGAGCGCGAGAGATACATATACGAGAGAGTGGAGAGTGTGCGGTAGATGGATAAACCTATCTAGAGGCTGGTCGATCAATGTTTGTGAGAGAGATACGAGTCGGAGGTGCGAAAGCGAGTGTTTTGTGTGTGTGTGAGAGAGATGGTAGTCGGGAGGAGGAGCGAAAGCGGGAGTTGTGTGTGTGTGTGTGTGTGTGTGTGAGAGAGAGAGAGAGAGAGAGAGAGAGGGGGGGAGAGAGTTTGTCTGATCGGTAAACAAATGAATAATGTCAGTTTTGGAACGGAGATGAAGACGGAAAGGAGACCCCGTCAAACGGTGTGTGTGTGTGTGTGTGTGTGGGAGAGAGTAATTTTAGTGGTAGGAGTCATATCTAGAAAGATATAGGGTGCGTGAGAGATCCCTAGAGAGAAAGACAAAGTGAAAGCCGAGTGAGAGTGTGTGTGTGGTGGTGAAAAAGAATGCTAGGTAGCTATAGTGATACCAGAGAACGATAGAGATGTGAGAGATAATGAAAGCCGTGTAATCTATAAAGATAGAGAGAGTGTGACACTTCACGAGAGAGACGGCGAGAGACCGTGTTTGTGAAAAAGGGAGAAACATGTAGTGAGCGTGCGGGTGAGATGGAGAAAAGAGAGTGATAGCTACATGAAGGAGCACGCGAGAGAGACCTAGAGAGAGATGGGCGTGAAAGGAGATTCAAATATTTAGTTGCGTGTATAAAAGATGTCAACATAAAAGGGATTCAAATATTTGAATTAGAGATGATGATACATGTAATTCATACTCGAACCAACATTGACCTATGAAACATGTGTACTCATTTGAATTTGCGCACATGTATGTTATTTAATCTCTTGATATTAGTGATCCATACATTTGAGTTGAACATAATTTGGTTTCAAAAATTTGAATTCAACCTTATGATTTTGAGATCATCGCATTTGTAAATCATATTTTAAATATAAAGGAGCAGAATTCTTTGTTGTGCTTTTGAAAGTATATATACATATGAATGATGTATATAGATTCGTATTCGAATACAAAATGGATCCTGCCCGAAAAAAAAAGAATACTAAATGGATTCGAATTGAGTTGGCACGGTAAACGTGCAAGCTTATTCTGACCTATTGGGGCAACTCAGCCACCCAGAGGTCCCCCGATTGGGGCATTCCTAGACATTGCCGTAGCTACACCGTTGGATCTTCACTCCCAGTAAAATCGTTTTTCATCTCACAGTCAATTTCCTATCCAATGACGGGTGGGCTCATCTCGCGATTGCATTGGCTGGGTCAGCCGTGCCCATGTGCGAAAGGTTTAGTCAGTCCACTCAGCTCGCGCCGCGCGTGAGACGGGCGCCCTATGGCTGGCGAATTCTCCAAAAATTTGAACGAAGCGACAAAACACCTAGTGCCCCCTCGGCCGTAACCGCCCAAAACCAAATTTTGGGAGATGGAAATTACTGCCTATCACTGACACGCAAAGGCTATTAGCTCGATTTGTATAGGTGTCGATAGGGGCAGGTTTGTAATTTCACTCAAACATGACATAACCGCCTCTCACCCGGATTCATACACGGTGGGCGCCAAAACACATTCTCTCCTCGGCCAAAATCGCCTCTCACCCCGATTCATACACGGTGTATGCCAAAACAAACTCTCCTCGGCCGAAATCTCCGTCGGCAAATATTCGGTGTATGCGAGATTACCGTCCTATCCCCAACCGTCCAATATTGATGTGATGTCAAAATTTTTAAACGGGGGCTAAGTTTGTAAATTTCCTCATATTTGAGACCAGCGCGTCCCAAAGACATGGTCCCCCTACCTCTCTCCCTCCATTTCCCCATTCGTACTCCGTGGGCACCAAAAAAACCCTCTCGACCCTAGTCTCCTCCGTCCGCCACCCCATCCACCGCTGTCCTCCTACACCATGTCGGAGCTGATACCCCGACGCTGTCGTCCATTACAAGAGATCGACCTCTCTCATCCACGGCTCCGGACCAGGGTCCTTGCATCGCGTCCTCTCGCTTCATCCGCGCCGTTGTCCACCTTGCCGGGGCCGCTCCTACGACCATCTTGTCCACCGCGCCGGGACATATCCCCCCGCCGGCAGCGCCTGCCCTCCCAGATCTGCTTCCACGCCGCCGACAACCATCGCTACTGCAGCACCCTCAACATCTCGGTAGATGCTTACACGGCGCCGCACCAGAGGCGGTACTCTTTCGTATCTCCTCAAGTTATTCATCTCAGCAAGAAAATAGATCGCCACTGCTTTACTGTGATTTCTTGTCCATCACTTAGAATCTTACTTGTTAGTTGAAAGCAAACATTGTTGCGTAGTAGCCCTTATCCGGTTTGCACCTTCAGATCCACCATGGCACGCTCAACACTATACTCGCAATGCTTATGGTTTTCCCCTTTTATATTCCACATTAGCTAAATGACAGTCAACTGAATTTCAATTTGGGGTCAGTCAATTTTTGAGAGTTCACCGGAGGGAAGGAAGGAGAAGAGGGATGGCCGGGGGCCGCGGGGGGTAGGGGCCGGTGGTTCTGCCCGTGCAGTGGTTTGTTTGGGTAAGAAGAAGAGGTGAGGAAGAAGAAGGGTTAGGAGACGTAGGATCTTCATTCATCCAACCGCCTGAAATGGTCGACTCACCCAAATGACGAAAGTCAGGCAACTTGCATGTAGCCATTCCCTTTATATTCAGTACCATCATCCTAGGTGCTTACCACTGCTCCTCAACCCATCAAGCTAAACAACATGCCACTCATAATTCCAAACTTAGTTGTTCAAATACGAATCTGATATGATGCTGATATTACAAAAACAGAGAACGTTTAATTTGTTAGCTAATGTTCCTACTTTAGTTTCGATAAGCACGTGTGCCACATTTAGAGAGATAGCAAGGAGTTGCATTCTTTATGTGCTCTGGTTCATCATGGGTGGGCAACGAACATTTTATTATCCAAAATCTGCTTGCTCTTCTTTAACATGTGCCTCTTCTGTTCTTCTTTAATAAGTATAATAGTAGTACAGTATGTTCCTTGTAGTGAAGAGGAGCAGGGACATTTGCAGTCTACAGGTCTATTCGGTCGCTTGTGTTGGTCTGCCATAATATCCAGGAAATGCCGGGAGCTGTGTCGCCTTTGAGAGTTAGACTGATAGTAACATTACTGCGCCTTCAGTTGAAGAGAGATGGTATCTGAATCCTTTCTAGCCATACCGGCAATACTAGCACATATTTTCCAGCAAGTTCCACTTTCCTGATTTTACTCGTGATGCTTAGGTGTTTTCCCATTATATCTACACTATGATCTGCGTAGGTGCTATATGTCGTACTAGCAGCAGTCCACCCATTAAGCTAAACAACACACCAATCATAATTCCAAAGCTTAGTTGTTCCAATACGAATGTGATATGATATTGATATTAGTTAACAGACACACATTTAATTGGTCAGCTAATGCTCCCACTTGAGTTTCCAAATGCCTGTGGCCACATAGAGAGAGACAACATGGAATTGCATTTCTTTGGGTGCTCTGATTCATCATGGGTGGGCAACCAACATTGTATAGAAAGAAGCGGAATCTCCATAATATGCTTCCTCTTCTATTCTTTAACATGTTCCTCTTCTGTTCTTCTTTAATAAGTACAGTATGTTCCTTGTCAGGAAGGGAAGCAGGGACATCTGCACTCGGCAGGTCTATTTGGCTGCTTCTGCTAGTTGCTTTCAGCAATTCGAGTTGGTCTGCCATAATATCCAGGAAATGCTGGGAGCTCTGCGGCCTTTGAGAGACTAGACTGATAGTAACAGCAGTGCGTCCTCAGGTGAATAGAGCTGGCCTGTAGGTGATCGATAGGCTTTCGATTAGTAGGGGCAATACAACCCCATATTTTCCAGCCAGTTCCACTTCCCCGATTTATTTATGATGCTTATGGTGTCCCCCTTTTATCGACACTACCATCTGCCTAGTGGCTTTGTGTCGTACTTGCAGCACTCCATCCTTCAAGCTAAACTACATGCCACTCATATTTCCAAAGCTTACATTTAATTTTTCAGCTAATGTTACTACGTGAGTTTTGAAATGCATGTGCGCCACATATAGAGACATGTTGGAATACTATTTCTCTGTGCACTCTCGTTCTCATGGTTTGGCAATAAACTTTCTATACAGTATATTATGAACCTATCATCTGCCAAGTATCCTTACTTCTGGAGCTCCCAAAAGGGAGCCTATTTTTTGTGTAGTTGTGCCAGATTATATTATTGTACGCACCAAATTACAGCACACAAGGGCTCTCTCATCAAGATCCATTGATAGCATACAAGGGTTTACAGGGAGCCCCTATTATATTAGAATATCCTCTGCATTACAAAGATAAGTTCACTACTATTTATGTTGTCATGCTTCTCAGATATTGAACAAAATCACAATGAATATGAGAATGCGCACATCAGAAGAGTATTGCGGAACAGTGCAATGGCTAACAAACATGGCATCAAGGCATTGAGTTCCATTCTGGATGCAATGAAACCCACACGCTCCCCACCTACAGATTCGTGTTCAAAATATGATCCTAATGACTATTCTGAGCTCAAGGAGTCAAAGGCAGATGGCCTATCCTGTTCACCCAGCAAGGTGCCTGTTCTAATTTGGCAAGGTTTTATTGGTTGCACATAACTTGCGTAAGCTGTTCTTGCGTTTCTTCTGCTTCTTCGCACCGCCATCTGCTTAGTTTACTCATCATATATGTGAAGATGCCATGCCCACCCATTATCAATGCGTATTCCATTTGTCATCATACCATGTTTTTCCATTCAAATGCTGTTCTTGTGTATCAGACATCCAAAAGGAATAGGGTGACTGTAGAACCTGAAGGAGTACAAGCAAAGTCCTTGAAAAAGGTGGTGGTACCGGAGAAATCTGATAGCGCCCCACTTATATTGGCGATAGAACCAGCGTAACAAAACCTAGGATATCGCAACTATGCTGCTCGCTGCTTTGCTCTTGTTAGTACATGTTGTCTTGTATTGTTGTACTTACATTCATACCTGGTTGATTATGTGACATCAGTGTGCATGATAACCTGCATATCCACTGTTCGCTCCTAATTATCATATCTATATTAGTGCTTACATTAATGTAGAATAAACCCAATGCTTATGAAGAAGTTTAGCTCTGCATTGTTCTTGTAAGTATCTGTTGTCCTTTATCACTGTACTTATATTGTCAGCTAGTTGTTCATGTACCATCACTTTGCAGCTTATTTTCCCTTGCCCTCCATTTTCTACACATCAGATCTATATTTACTCTTACCAAAATGATGAATAAAACCAATGCTACTGAAGATGTTTAGCTCTGCATTACTCTTGTCAGTACCTTTTGCCTGTATGCTGTAGTTACATTTATAGCTAGTTGAATATGTAGCATCACTCTTCATCTTAGCTTAAATATCTCCATTTGTTCATATATTATCACATCTATATTTACTCTTAACAAAATGTAGAATAAAGGCAATGCTTATGAAGAAGACTCTGTGGTAAACTTCTTGAATTGCCCCCCCATCAACATGGAAAAGGGCTTTATAGAACCAGTCTTCATTACTAACGTAAGTTTATCCTTCTCGAGCCTTCAAACTTTGTTGTGTATATTTGGATAGCTATGACTGCAACTGCTGTTTATTTTTGTCGTTTGCATCAAATTGCATGTTTAAAGTTTATTATGAAGAAGTTCATAAACATAAGTTTCTCCTTCTCAATTTCAGTTTTTAGTTGTACAACCTAGTTCCTTATTCATACCATGTAAATTAAACTAAACATAGCAAGTGATCTTCTTTAGCACTGCATGTATGCTTGTGTTCTTGATCTGTAATCCAGTGGTGTGGTGAAACTACCAACTCCAGGACAATGTCATATCCTGCTATGTCTTAACTATGAACAATGCATATTATGTTAATGTTATTTAAATCGTGTCTCTTTATTTACCAATATGAAATGGGATAAATTGATAGTACACTCACCATCGATGCTTATACATTCTTTAGTACTGCATGTATGATTGTGTTCTTGATCTGTAATCCAGTGGTGTGGTGAAGCTGGCCACTCCTGCACAATGCCATTTCCTGCCATGTCTTAACTATGAACAATGTTAATGCTATTTTAAGCCAAGTCTCTTTATTTGCCACTAAGAAATGGGATGAATCAACAACATTGATGCTTATACATGCAAAGCCTGTTATCTATCTGCTTTTTTCTCTTTCAGGGTGATATCACTGACGCCAAGAACTGCCACAATGATAGTGAGATGAACCCATTGCTTGTCCCTCTAACATATATTGCAGGGAAGAAGGCAACACATCTTGGGGATAGCGATACAACGCCAAAGTCATGTCTTGATGTAGTGTCGAAGGTACTCGCTAATAGCAATGACACAAGCTCGATGAAGTCGCCGCCTGAATCTGTTCGACTTCTTCAGTTCCAGATTCAAGCAGAACGACATGCTTCAGCTCAACTCCTACTGGAACTCCCATCTCTATGGAAGATTAACCAGAAGTACAGGACGTCTATTGATGCTATGCAGCTAGAGTTGGAGGATATAAGCGTCAAACAAGTACAGTCTCATCACCTTGCTCAGCTGCTTGCGCTGCAGCTCCCAGGCAGGGCTAACCTTTCTTGAACTGTGTTGAAGTGTTGTTGGTTCTGTATATTATTTTTGGCGGCGTGTTTATTTGCATTGGTGGCGACCTTTGATGCCTAGTGTATGTAATCTGCTATCTGGTTGCGCTTTATTATCGCTGGTGTCGAACTTTTATGCCCAGTGCATGTAATATGCAGAAATTTCTTTGTTGTATAGTCTAGGCTTATTCTTCATCTTGATGCTATAATTTATTTTCTGTATAAGCTGTCATCGCTCTCTGAAAAGGCCGTAAGCTTTGACGGAGTGCAATGGGCCTGAACGTTCGGTTTATATAAAAAAATACGGTACTAAAACTGGCCGGCCCGCCAATCGCTATAAATGGGCCGAAACGTGGGCCTACAATCATCTCAGGCCAATAGTAGGCCTAGACGTAAACTCACCAACTATTAGTTTTGGGCCTATAACAGGCCACGTAAACAGTTGCCTAAGTTGGGCCCGAAAATAAAATGGGCTTTTAACAGTCTGAAAAGTAGATTGGGCCTGAATTGTGACGTCGGCCCATGATTGGCCCAACGACAAGATGGGCCGTTAACAGGCCAAAATTTGTGTCGGGACATAGTTGGCCCAATAACATGATGGGTTGTAAGCAGGCCGGATGCAAAGAGGGCCACAATTAGGCCCAGTTATATCACGGGCCTTTAACGGGCCAATAGTCAGGTTGGGCTAAAATGTATCCACGAAGACTACGGGCCGTTAAGAAGCCGAAATTGTAACACCCCTCTGTAATGAGCAACAGTGATCCATCATGATTATGCTAAGCTACTATGAATTGCAATGTTTAATAATGTTGGAATAATATCTCATTTCAAATTCCTCCACTGAATTCAATTCAAATTCAAAGTGAATTTTGAAGTTGCTCAAAAATTGCTGGAAAATAGTTCATGTTGTAGCAAAAATTCCAAAACAATTTCTTGTTCAGGAAAGCAACATCACCTATTTGCCAAAATGGGCTAGAGCATTTAAAACACTGCAAAAACAGCAATTTAAATGCCATTTCCATTTTTGAAAAATTCAAATGGATACAAAAATTGCCCAATCTTTTTGTCGCAGTGCAGAATAATGCAATGTATTACTGTGGACCAGTTTCACATTTTTGCAAAAGCATTTGGCAGCTCATTTATTTTGTTAATCTTTCTGTAAAAAGAAAAATAGAAAAAGAAAGCAAAAAGGCCTAACCGGCTGGGCCTAAGTGCACAGTGCACTCGGCCCAGCTCACTCCCCCTTTCTCCCTCCTCTCTCTATCTCTCTCTCGCCGTGTCACCCGCGCCATGGACGCCGCACGCTCCTCCGGCCGCTCCGCGACACCTGTCGCCACAGGGCTCGGGAGAGGGTAAGGCCAAGCCCCATCCACTCCTCCTGGACGCCTCACCATTCTCCCCTCTCCTCTCTCTCGCTCGGGCACTCTCCCCTCTCTGTCCAGAGCGCAGTCGCCGCCGTCCGACTCGCACCGCCACGGCGACCGCCATCCTCGTTCCACTCCGACGTGTTAGGAGGCTCCGCCGGGCTCGACCACACCTCCTGCATCACCACTTCGAGCTCGGGGAGCCCTACATCAAGCGGATCGAGCCGCCCCCTTCTTCTCGGTCACCGGGGACCACCGGCGTCTACGACCTCCCCTGCTGCTCCTAAGCTATCGCCGGCCATCGTGAGCATCCGCCTCCTTCCCCTTCCCTCTAGCTGCCTCTTTTGAGCTATAGCGCGCATTGCCGTTTTGGCCGAATGCGCCGCCGCCTCGCTGGTCGCCGGAGCTACTCCGGTGACCATTTGGTCACCCTCGCGTGTCTAACGTGCTCACCGCATCGCGTAGGGCCGCCCTGGCCTTTTAGCTAGCTCGAACACGCGCTGCTACTGCTAGTTCGCCCTCACCCAAAGATCACCGCCGCCAAACCTTGATGCTGGCGTCGTTCCGGCCATCCTCGAGACCAACCGGTAGCACCACGCGACCCACAACGTCGCTAGCTTCCGAACGCGGGTAGCCACGCCCATTTTGGGCCACCGTGGCGAAATCTCGAGGCTCGCCGGCGCCCTCCGCCGTGTTTCGGGCTTGCCGGAGCTGTTCCGGCACCGGCAGCCAACGTGGCTGGCCTGGCGCCCACCCTGGGTCGCTGACCAGTGGGTCCCTGGGCCCGGTTGACCGCGTTGACCGGTCAAGCATGCTGACGTGGCACCACAGTGCCACTGATGTGTTTGCCCCTGCGATTAATTAAGCTAATTAGGTTTTAAAATAAATCAAATAATTAGTTTAGACACTGACATGTGGGGCCCACTCCCTAATTAACTTCTGTTTAGTTTAATTTACTCTGTTTAGTCCACTGTGTCACTGACTGGTGGGACCCAACTGTCAGGTTTAACCTGGAACAGCTGGGGTTAACCACTGATGTCATGCTGACATCATGCTGACATCATGCTGACGTAGTATTTCTTTTTCTGTTAATTTTTCAAATTAGATTTAATTCCAGGATTTTCTGAAAAAGGTTTAAATCTTTGAAAATTCGTAGAAATTCATCCGTAGCTCGGATCGAAAAGTTTTCTACATGAAAGTTGACCAGAAAAACGAGATGAATCCGAATATGTGGTCAAAATGCTTGAAAATCACTCCTATCTATCTGAACATGGAACCTTCCCCTCCGGTTCAGTATACCGATAACTGCCTAGGAGCCAGGAAAATATCTCAGATATTTTCCCGCTTCGTCTGCGACATGTAGCCTTGCATTAGGTCACCACCAGCACTGCATATCATCATGCCATGCATCTGTGTTGCTGGTGTTTGGTTTTATTTATTGTTTCGTCCCCCTCTTCTTATCCGGTAGACCCCAAGACCGACGCCGCTCCAGAGTCCGACTACACCGTTGACGACCCTACCTTTGCCGCAGAGCTTCCAGGCAAGCAACCCCCCCCCTTGAACATGCCTATATCGCCTAGTCTTTCTCCCTCATGCTTGCATTAGAATTGCTATAGTTATTGTTCTGAATACATATACTGATGCATAGCCTATTTTTGTAAACTGCTATTGATACTTTACCTGCTATCCTAAATGCTTAGTATAGGTTGGTTGGTAAACCATCTGTGGCCCCTTTTCCTTGTCCTAGTTGCCCCACTTAGTTACCAGTGCCCCGATCGAGGTGATCGACGGGCTGAGACCAGCACATCACCGCACACCCCTAAGTTGTACGACTCTACAGAGTTACCAACGAGTGCCGAGGGTGATACCTCTTATCTCACTCCCGATGTTGCCTCTGTAGTACAACTAGTCAGTTGTGGGTTACCGAGGGTGATTCCTCTTTCACGACTTCCGATGAAGCTTCTGTCGTGCAACCCCGCAAGTGTGAATGCCATCGAGGGTGATTCCTCCAGGTTCACCTTGACGGGTACATCGAGTGGGAATCCAACGAGGGTGATTCCTCGGATTCCTTCTTGATGTTATGGATACACGGGTACTTTGGCTTTACTACTGATACTGGATAAAGTCGGGTCGGCCCCGAGGGGTACCCGCGAGAGATGTGGTATCAGGTTGACCAAAAGGGTACCCGAGAGATGATTACGTGGCACGGCCGGGCATTCCTAGCCCTTGCCATAAGTCCACGAGACGGGGCGACGGGGTCACATGATTGTGAGTCTCTGCTTGTCACCGCGAGCTCCCAAAACACTAATGGGTTAGGATATGTGATCTGAGTAGGCCTATGGCCTTATTGCACTAACCACCACGCGTGATTAGTATGGGCACTCAGCGTCGTATGTATCAGCCGAAGTTCTTCAGACGTCAGCGATTGAGCGGTGCGCGCCGGGTTGGAATGGGAACGCTCACGCTTGTATTAAGGGGGCTAGGTCTGCTCCCGGCCGCCCACGCAACGCGCAGGAGTGCAAAGGGCGATGGGCCCAAGACACATGAGCACTTAGGTTGTAGACCGGCGTGCTGGCCTCTCTTTTGAAGCTAGGTAGGGCTATGACGTGTCGATCAGCCGAGGCCGGGCATGGACTGAGAAAGTGTGTCCGGCCAGAGTTAATCGAGCGTGTTGGGTAAGTTGGTGCACCCCTGCAGGGAAGTCTATCTATTCGAATAGCCGTGTCCACGGTAACAGGATGCTCGGAAAATATCCTGATCTTCTACAACTAGAAGTGGTTTGAATATTATAGCTCCGGGATCGCTTTCTCGTAGGGAGTCGAGGAAGGATCTCTGGGCATGGTTACTACTTGTTGCTACTACTATATCTATGTACTAATCTGCACTCTTCTGATGATGTCAGACGCTAAAGATGCTAGTCTTCGATAGGCTAAGCCTTTCTTTCTATTCTGGCATTTCTGCAGTCCAGTCCACTGATACAGCCCTTCCTTGATACCAATGCATAATTAGTATAGATCTGATGTAAGTCTTGCGAGTACTTTGGATGACTACTCATGGTTGCTTTGCTTCCCTTTTCCCCCATACCCGATTGCTGCGACCAGATGATGGAGCCTCGGAGTCAGTTGCCCCAGTCGACTACTATCCCTCTGGTGGACAATACTACTACGTGGAGACCATCGACGACCAGGAGTAGATAGGAGGGACCCAGGCAGGAGGCCTGCGCCTTTCGATCCAGTGTCGTTGTTTTGCCAAGCCTTCTTAAGGCATATCTGTTTAACTTTTATGTCTGTACTCAGATATCTGATGCTTCCGCTGATGCTTGTATGACTCGAGCTTATGTATTCGAGCCCTCGAGGCCCCTGGCTTGTAATATAAAGCTTGTATGACTTTTATTTGTTTTTAGAGTTGTGTTGTGATATCTTCAAGTGAGTCCTTAGGCTTGATCATGTGCATTTGCGTGGATGATTTGTGCACGATTAAGTCGGGGGCGTCACAAGTTGGTATCAGAGCCGACTGCCTGTAGGAATCCCCCTTTCCAACTCCTTGGCCGAAGTTGAGTCTAGTCTTTGAAAAACGATTTTACTAACATGGCTGTGTGGCTTACGGGCCCACGTCGCCAATGGGTGGTATTAGGATCTTTTATTCCTCTTCTTTACTCTGGGATTCTGTTCTCTCTTCTTTTCGGGTTAAATAATTTTGCTAACTCTAACATTAGGTTCTCGTAATCACGTTCACCCGGAGAGCTGGATTATCTGCAACATTTCTTTCCAATGCTATCTTATGCTTCTCACACGGTCATTTGACATCTTGCACTTCTTGTTTCAGATGCGTCCCGCAAGACAGCTCGTATGCCAGACCATGGCTGTTGATGCGACTAGGTTCCCTGCTATCTTCGTCGACCTTTTGACCAGGCTGGGATATCGCTGGTATCCCGAGTACACAGTTTACGAGGAATACCGCGAGTTCAACCAGGAGCAGTACCATGCTGTGGTTCGTATCTTTGATCGGCAGGACATCTCCATCACCGAGTTGCACACCTTTCATGGTGTTGGGGTGACTGTGGATATGGCCGCCCATGATGCTGCCTATACTGCTATTGCCCGTCTCCGTGGAGAGCACAACAGTCGCTTGGAGGAGACTGCTTTCAGATATATCCCCTATGCCCCCGCTGGGGATGAGAGTGGATACTACACTGCTGTTTGTACACCTTACGTGCCGCGTCGTTATGACCCGCAGGTTTTGGTACAGTACACTCAGACTCTGGAACGCACTGCTCGAGCTCTTGCTGTCGAGTTGTACACCATGCGTGCTCGTCTTTACGACGCTCTGACACAGTTGCTACCAGCAGTCAGTGCACGGATGCACCCAGAGTACATTCTTTACCCGCGCAGGACGGAGATGCCACCAGGTCTTGAGTGGCCTGCTGTTGGAGGTTGTACTCCTCCACGTGGTCCTCTTCTTCCAGTCCGGGACCAGGTTCTGCACCAGAGTGTTCATAGAGCGCAGGATCCTTACATCGAGGGTACCCTGCGTCGTCACCTGCAGCTGCCTGGCTTCAGTGATTTTCTTCGACTTTGATGTAGCTATCGCTATGTCCCATTGTTGTATCCCTCCACCGCGTGCCTGCATGCCGCCTAGTTGTCTAGCTTTCCTTTTCGCTGTTGTAACGCTGGCTTGTAACCAAATCTATGTATGGATCTGTATGTCATGTTTGACTATGTTGATGTATCTATTGCACTTCCTTTTGTCGTGCGTGTTACTTCATGAATGAATCCATACTACTGCAATGCTAGTTGCTAAACTACCCCCTGTTGAATTTTAGCAGGATGGTTAGACCCGCAGGTCGTGGCCGTGGTGCCAACAATCCACCACGGGCCGATTATATGGCTGTAATGATGCAACAATTTGAAATGCACCGTCAGTTCATGCAAGGACTTATGGATCAGTTTCCTCATCCCAATGCCAACCAGCAGCCAGCCTCAATCACTTTGCAAGAATTTGTGCGCCTTAATCCGACCATCTTTCGCAACTCAGTTCAGCCGCTCGACGCTGATGACTGGCTCCGTGACATCACTTTCGAGATGGAGTCTGCGAATGTGGCCCCTGCCAGCTATGTCACTTTCGCCTCCTACTTTCTGAAGGGTCCCGTAGCCCAATGGTGGGACACTCACAGGCATACCCTAGCTGTGGGAGCTATCATCACCTGGGCAGAGTTCAAGGCTGCTTTCCGTGCCCGTTACATTCCTCAGGGAGTCATGGACCGGAAGAAGCGTGAGTTCCGCAATCTCTCTCAGGGCAGCAAGTCTGTGGAAGCATATCAGCGGGAATTTCTTGAACTATCTCGTTACGCTGAAGAGGACATTGCTACTGATGCACGCAGACAAGAGAAGTTCCGTGAAGGGCTCAACCCTGACATCAAACTTGCACTGCTAGTCCAAGACTTTGCCGACTTCGCCACCTTGGTGAACAAGGCTATACAGGTTGAGACTGGTCTGAAGGATCACAAGGACACTCTTAAGCGCACCCGTGAAGTGGGCTCATCTTCGGGCTCGTCTTCCCAGAAGCACCGCATTTGGATCCCTCAAAGCATGTACCGTCTGACTGTACCTGTTCCAAGGCCATCGTATGTTGCACCTCGTATGCCTCCTCCACCTCTGAGGCAGCCAAGACCTCAAGCTGCACCGTTTCGAGCTCCTGCTCCCCGCCCCGACAATGGACTCTGCTTCAAGTGTGGCCATCCAGGTCACTGTGCCAGAGACTGCTCCCAGAACCAGAATCAGCTTATGCTTCCGCCAGCTGGCCGTGGAAATGGCCGTGGTAACAACCAGCCCCGCAACAACAATGCCAGGCCTTCTTATGGTCATGGACAGTCTTATCATGTCAACATGGCTGATGCTCAAGATCAACCAGAAACTGTGATGGGTACTCTTCTTGTTAATTCAGTACCAGCTTCTGTTTTATTTGATTCAGGAGCATCGCATTCATTCATGTCAGAACATTTTGCACTCATGCATGACATTAAATGTGAAGAGCTACACCAATCGTTAGTGGTTAACACTCCCGTGGGCCAATGTCGAACCTCCTTGTTCAGCCCTGATGTCACCATTGATATTGAAGGGTTGGAGTTTCATGCTTTTCCCATTGTTTTGAAGTCTTCCAAAGTTGACCTCATTCTGGGAATGGATTGGTTGAAGGCTCACACCGCCTTGATCAATTGTGCCACTAAAGTCGTACACCTTCTGCACCCATTGGATGAGCTAGTAAATTACCATGCTCATATTGTTCAAGGCTCAGATCTATGCCCTGAATGCATTGAATGCTTCTCCTCTTAAGGGGATAAAAATGTTCCAGTCGTTCACGACTTCCAAGATGTCTTTCCGGAGGAACTTCCAGGAGTACCCCCTGTTAGAGCTGTCGAGTTTGTCATCGACTTGAAACCAGGCACCACTCCTATTGCGAAGCGTCCTTATAAGATGCCGCCGCATGAACTCCTTGAGCTTAAGGAGGAACTCAACAAATCACTTCGCAAGGGTTTCATTCGTCCAAGTTCCTTTGCCTGGGGAGCACCTTCTCTCTTTGTCAAAAAGAAAGATGGCATGAACCGATTGGTCCAAGATTACCGACCTATCAACCAGGCAACCATTCAGAACAAGTATCCACTTTCTCGGATCAACGATCTGTATGATCAACTTGCTGGATCTTCAGTGTTCTCTAAACTCGACTTGAGGTTGGGTTATCATCAGATCCGAGTCCACGAAGAGGATATTCCCAAGACTGCCTTTATTACTCGCTATGGCTCATACGAGTACACTGTCATGTCATTCGGCTTAACTAATGCTCCAGCTACGTTCTCCCGCCTGATGAATTATATCTTCATGGATTACCTCGACAAATTCGTCGTGGTTTATCTGGATGATATTCTGGTATATTCCAAGAATAAAGAAGAACATGCTGAACATCTTCGTCTTGTTCTGGAAAAGCTTCGAGAGCACCAACTATATGCCAAGTATTCCAAGTGTGAATTCTGGTTATCTGAAGTAACCTACCTTGGTCATGTGATTTCCAAGGATGGTATTGCTGTCAATCCAGAACGAGTTCAGGCTATTCTTGACTGGACTCCCCCGAAGAATGTTAAGCAAGTCAGAAGTTTTCTAAGACTCGCAAGCTATTGCCATCGATTTGTCGAAAACTTTTCTAAGATTGCCAAGCCTCTGACTAATCTGCTTCACAAAGGCGTTAAGTTTGAGTGGACAGATAAATGTCAGGAAAGTTTCCAGACCCTCAAGGACAAGCTGACCTCTGCTCCAGTGCTTGCTCCTCCGGATTCTCGCAAAGACTTTGTGATCTATTGCGAAGCCTCTCGTCAAGGGTTAGACTGTGTCCTGATGCAAGAATGAAGAGTAATTTCTCATGCCTCGCGACAGTTGCGTCCTCACGAAGAGAATTACCCAGTGCATGATCTTGAACTTGCTGCAGTGATATATGCATTGAAGCTGTGGCGACATTACCTTCTTGGTAACCGATGTGAGATATATACTGATCATCAAAGTCTGAAGTATTTATTTACTCAGCCGGATCTCAATCTTCGCCAACAGCGATGGTTGGAAACTATTACAGACTATGACTGCGGTATTTCATATACCCCTGGCAAGGCTAATGTAATGGCCGATGCCTTGAGCCGCAAGTCGTATTGTAACAACCTCATGGTTCAGCGAGCTCAACCTCATCTGTATGAAGAACTTCGCAAGTTGAACCTTCATATCGTTCCACAGGGTTCTCTTAATACCCTTGTTATACAGCCAGGTCTTGAGAAGGCTGTTAAGCGTGCGCAAGCAAAAGATGCTGAAGTTGATCAGATGAAAAGAGATCTTAACCTTGAGAAGTACAGAGATTTATCGCTTGCTGAAGATGGAATTTTGTATTTCAGAGACCGCATTGTAGTACATCGGTTCGAGCTTATGACCGACAAAGTCATGAAGGAGGCACATGATACACCCCTGTCTATTCATCCGGGTAGCACCAAGATGTATCGTGATCTCCGTCAAAGGTACTGGTGGTCTAAGATGAAGCAGGACATTGCTCGATATGTTGCTGAATGTGACGTTTGCCGTCGTGTTAAAGCAGAACATCAGAAGCCTACTAGGATTTTGCAACTGCTCCCTATTCCTGAGTGGAAATGGGACAAAGTGCAAATGGGTCTTATCACTGGTCTTCCCAGATCACAAAAGGGTCATGATGCTATTCTTGTCGTCATTGACCAACTCTCCAAAGTTGCACACTTTCTGCCAGTCAAGGAGATGATCACTGCTAGTCAGTTAGCAGAGTTGTATATGTCCAGAATTGTATCACTCCACGGCATTCCGAAGGAGACCAGTTCAGACCGTGGCAGTCTATTCACTTCTAAGTTCTGGGCAAGTTTCCAAGAAGCTATGGGAACTCATATAACCTGGAGCTCTGCTTATCACCCCCAGTCCCAAGGCCAAGTCAAACAAGTGAATCAAGTGCTTGAAGATATGTTGCGTGCTTGTGTCATCTCATTTGGCAAAAAGTGGGAGGAATCTCTCCCGTATGCTGAATTTTCTTACAACAACAGCTATCAAGCCAGCTTGAAAAAGGCCCCCTTCGAAGTATTGTATGGACGTAAGTGTCGAACCCCTCTGAATTGGTCAGAAAGTGGGGAACGGCCGCTCATTGGTCCGGATATTATCCAACACGCTGAAGAGCAAGTCCGTATTGTGCGGGAAAATCTCAAAGCGGCTCAGTCTCACCAGAAGAGCAATTATGATCATAAACACTGGGGATCAATCTATCAACCTGGTGAGCAAGCTTATCTGCGTGTCACTCCTATGAAGGGCACTTATCGCTTTGGAGTCAAGGGCAAGTTAGCTCCTCGCTACATTGGCCCCTTCCGCATTCTCGCCAGGCGTGGTCATGTGGCATATATATTGGAGTTGCCGCCGCAATTCTCTCACATCCACGACGTCTTCCATGTGTCGCAGCTTCGCCGTTGCTTCAAGGAATCTCCGCACCGAGCTATGGATCATGAATTGCTCGATTTGCAAGATGATCTATCTTATAAGGAGCATCCGATCCGCATTCTCGATCAAGCTGAATGTCGGACCCGCCAGAAGACAACCAAGTTCCTTAAAGTGCAGTGGTCGAATCATACTGAAGATGAATCCACTTGGGAACGCTGTCGGAAGTGGGGCTCCGGGGACCCAAAGGTTCGAACACTGGGGTGAGCTCGTTCTACTACTTCTTCCCCTACCACGGCAGTGCTACGGCGAGACTACGGCGAGAGCGCGCTAGCGTAGGACGGGCAAAGGCACAGCGGTTTACCCAGGTTCGGGCCACCTTGAGGTGTAAGACCCTACTCCTGCTTTGTGGTTGAGATTATCGTGGATGAGAGGGTTCTTGCGTACAAGGTTGAAGATGATCCATCCCTCCTCTTGCTACGGTGGCTGCACTACCCCTTTTATGCCACCTTGGTCCTCTTCCTCCTCGAAACTTAGGCGGGAAGGGTTGCCACACTTGGCGGTTTTGAAAGGGGACAGGCGCTCAGGCTATCCTGACTAAAGGTGGTCTTCGCCTGCCAAAAGCATGATCCATGACGCGCCGGTGGGCTCGGTGATGACCTCCGGCCTGCGCGCCCGCCATCTTGGTCTTTCTTCGCCGATCGGGCAACCTTTGGGGTTGCTTTGGGGAGTAGATAGTTGGCCCTGCTTCCCTAGCACACAAGAGGAAACCATCTGCATCCGCGCCTGTTGGCGCGGCCTCTGCTGCTGCTCGTCGCCGCGCGCGTCACCCACGTGATGGGCTCTAGTCCGCGCGACACGCCGAATGGTCTTCTCCTCGAGCGCCTGCAGGAGGGGGCCTCGGAAGGCCACCTCGGGAAGCCGCCTCGTGAGGCCACTCGGGAAGCAGCCTCGTGAGGGGACTTGGGAAGCCGCCTCGTGAGGGGACCTCGCAAGGCCGTTTATGGTGGTGCTGAGCATTGCCTGCTACTCCCTGAGGAGGGGGCCTCAAGAGGCTAGGGCCCCATGAGGGGGCATGGCGAGACACTTGGTGGCGACGGCCCGCCGGGCACACTCCAGGCGTCGCGCCCTGGGCCAAAGGCAGACGGGCCTGGATACCCCGGGTTCCATGGGCCTGACAGTAGCCCCCGGGCCCGCGGCGCGCATGTTCCCACCTACGGAGGGGCGAAATGGCATGGGCCCTAACCGCCTGCGGCCAGGCGCGACGCGTGGCGCACGATGTGACGGGCGACGCCCCCACTTCCCCACGACGCCTTGGGAACTGCCGCGCTGACATAAATCTTGGCGCCGGAGAAGGCGGAGCGACGAGGAGAGTCCCGCGCTGAGATAAAAAGGGGGGAAGGGAGAGCCGGAGCCCCCACTCATCTTCTCCTTCCTCCAACTTCCTCGTCTCCTTGCTAGGACTGCCGAAGAGATGGCGAGAGGACGCTGGCGCGGCCGTGCCTCCGCCGCCGCATCGCAGGTCCCGCCCCGGGGGCGTGGTCGATCCTCGACAGCCACCGGCACCGTGCCCAATAGTCACGGAAGGGGCGCCGCCCACGGGCGCGGCGGGCGAGGCACGCAAGGCCGATGCAGCCACGTCGGAGCGGCTGCGCTTCCTCCCCAGGCGGGGAGCCACTCGGCGGAGGCGGCACGCGAGTTCATCGTGAACATGCACCGCAGCCCCTGCACCTGGCACCGGCTCCCGGACTCCTTCGCGGCGGCGATGGCGGACCGCGCGCCCTTGGGCCTGTGGGTGCAGGCCGACGATTGCTGCAACGGCCCCTCCTGGGTGGCGACGGAGCTTACCACCTCGGGCTTCATGTTCCTGAGGCAGGGGTGGAAGTCGTTCGCCCTCGCCCGCGGCCTGAAGCGGGGGCACGTCCTCCAGTTCAAGTACGACGGGGCCGCCACGCTCTTCGTGAAGATCTTCGGGCTCTCCGGTAGCCACCTGGCATGCTGCGCGGAGAGTGAGGACAGCTACAGCGGCTCCTCCAGCGAGGACGACTCCTCCGACGGTGTCACCCCCTCCGGCGGGGGCGGAGGCTCCTCCCGTGTCAAGAGCGAGGACGAGGACTCCGACTAGGCGCGCGCGACGATGACTCCAGAGCCGGGACACCGTGCGCATGGTGACGGGGCCGCACTCGCCTAGGCCTTTCTTTTCTTTCGTTCTCCTGCATTGAACCGATGTAAACCCCGCAGGGGCGTGAAACAGTATCTTCTTGTGTTGAACTTAATACTTTTGTGACGTGGGGTTGCATGCATTCTCTCCCGAAGTCCTCCCGTGAGGCTGGTTTTTTTTTCTTTGCTCGCCTCAGCACTCTATGCCGTCAGGACCCAGCCCCCGAGCGGGCCTCAGCCGTCGCTGGTATGTCCGGTCGCGATGCCGGGACAAGGCCAGGAGGTGAGGGGCACCGTGAGCTAGTGAAGGCTCCTGAGGCGCGATGCTCAGGGAGCCCCCCTTTGGCATGCAAGCGGCTTACGCAGAAGAAAAATGCCGGCACCCACGGAATCGGGAGGGGAGAGAGCTTGAGTGATGGTAAGGGCGCCTCATGAGGCAGTCACACTTAGCTTTTGGCGGATAGCGGTGTTGGGTGAGCCACGGCTCATGAGGGGCTCACGCAGCTCGCGAGGCATGCTCGCGAGGCCCGGTGTTCGAAGCGTCTTCGCCTTGCTAGGCTGGCTCGTGAGAGGCTGCCCGCGAGGCCTTCGCGTAGCTCGACTCCTGAAGGGTTGTATGTCGAAAAATCTCACGATAGGGGGAGCGGCACGCGCTTGCTAACTCACCCGTGGCCGTTGCGTGAGGAGATAAGGCACCAAGGACCTTGGTGAGGTGACGTGCGCGGGAGCAGGCCCGCGAGCCAGAGCTCAGTCGCATGGATTTGGCAGCGCTGCAGGGACGGACCTGAGCACAGGCACCGTGCCTAGCCCCCGCTCACGGAATTGGTCAGGGGAGGGGTCGCGAGCGTGAGGCGCTCTCGGGCGGCGTCGAATTTATCATAGAAATTAGCAGGCAATTGAGTAGGTAATATAATTCATCAAAGTAAAAGTCAGTAAAATCCATTACACGACCAAAAGGATAAGGTTTCGGGAGCGAAGCTCGAGAGGCGCGGTGGGAAGGAGTGCGGGTCGCGCGGGGCGACGCGCCGAGCGCGCCCGGCAGGACCGCACTGTAGTGACGTCAGACCACTCGGCGCGGCGCGCCAAGGGAGTCTGCTCCTTCGGAGCCAGGGGCTCGCGAGGAGCGGGAGGCTCACGAGGCCCTGGTGCGAAGGGCGCCAGTCTCTGGAAAGAGGCGCCGGCGTTCCTCAGCCCGAAGGGCATGCACGTGCCGCCGACGGTGGGACCAACGCCCTGACCGCCTCGCGGTAGCTGGAAGGGGTCACGAGGGCAGGACTTGTTGAGGCTGGTGAAGTTGACGCACATGCGCTCCTTGCCGCCCTTCTTGGGGACGACGACTGGGTTGGCGAGCCATTCGGGATGGCGCACCTCACGAACGACTCTGGCTTCTTGGAGCTTCTGAACTTCACTGACGATGAACTCTTGCTTCTCTGGCGCCTGGCGCCGCGCTTTCTGCTTGACCGGGCATGCATTGGGGCACACCGCTAAGTGGTGCTCGATCACCTCCCTCGGCACACCGGACAAGTCGGATGCTTTCCAGGCGAAAACATCCGAGTTTGCCCGAAGGAAGGTGACAAGCACGCTTTCCTATGCAGGAGGGAGGCCTGTGCCGATGGTGAAGGCGGGGCCGGAGCCGCTGCCGTCCACCGACACCTTCTTCGTCTCGGCGCGGTCCTGAGAAAACAGCTGCTTCTTCTTCGCCGGCGCGGCCTCGGAAGGCTCGGCCGCGTCCTCGTTAGCTGGGTGCGCGACAGCGGTAGCCTTGTAGGCGCGCTCGAGGGTGCTGGCCGCGTCCTTTTTGTCGCAGGCGACGGTGATGATGCCACTGCAGCCGGGCATCTTGAGGACGTTATAGGCGTGATGAGTGCCCGCCATGAACTTGGTGAGAGCTGGGTAGCCCAAGATGGCATTGTAGGGCAGGCCGATGTGCGCCACGTCGAAGTCGACGAGCTCGGTGTGGTAGTTCTTGCGGGTGCTGAAGGTGACGGGGAGGCGCACCTGCCCCAGCGGAATGGTGGAGTCATCGGTCACTCCGGATAAAGGCCTAGTCGGCATCAGCTGGTCGAAGGGCACTTGGAGTGTCTCGAAGGTTTCGATGGAGAGCACGTTGAGGCCGGCACCCCCATCGATGAGGGTCTTGGTGACCGCGACGTTGCTGATGGTGGCAGTGCACAACATGGGGAGCGCGCCTGTGGAGGCCGTGGACTTGGGGTGGTACTTGGAGTCGAAGGTGATGGCGTACTGCGACCACTTGAGGGGCCGCGTGACCTCAGGCCTCGGGAGGGCGGCGTACACCTCGCGACAGAGTTGCTTGAAGTGGCGGACGGACGCGGGGGCTTGGGACCCGCCAAGGATGTAGGCGACCGCGCGAGGCTCCTGGTAGCCCCCAGCGCCCTCCTCAGGCTGGTTGACGTCATTCCTCCGAGGAGGCGGAGGCAGCGGCGAGAGAGCGGCATTAGCCTGAGGATTCGCCTCACGAGGCTGGTCGCGCCAGGTGGCCTCACGAGGCTGATCGCGCCAGCCCTGGCGGTAGTTGCTGTTATTGTTGCGGCTGTCCCAGCGGTTGCCGCTGCGGCCACCTCCGCGGTCGGTGCCACGGCCGTTGCGGTCGTCTCGGCGGCTCTGGCGCTCGTCGCGGAGCAGCTTGAGCTCATGACAGTCTTCGGTGCTGTGGGAGCGGACATTGTGAAAGGCGCAGAGTGGCCGGTTGTCCTTCCTGGGTTCGTCGAGGTTGCGGCCGCGCTTCTGCTCGGGCTCCGCCGCAAGCACGACAGGGCCTTTGCGCTTGACGTCCTTGCTCTTGGCCTTGGTGCCGTCGAGCGCCGCGTCGGGGTTGTTGTGGACGAAGAGGCGGCCTTCTTCAGTCTTGGCGCACTTGTCGGCGAGGTCGAGCAGCTCGAGCACGGAGTCGAGCTCACCGTTGATGGCGAGCTTCTCGCGCATCTTGATGTCCGTGACGCCGGTGGAGAACACGGAGATGACGGCCGCGTCGGAAGCGCGCGGGATCTTGTTGCGCACCTGGCTGAAGCGCTGGATGTACTTACGGAGGGTCTCGTCTGGGCGCTGTCGAACGCGCCGCAGGTCGTTATTGGTGAGGGAGCGGTCCTGTGTGCCCTTGAAGTTGGCGATGAACTGGCTGCAGAGCTCGGCCCACGACGAGATGGAAGCCTCGGGGAGGTTCATGAGCCAGGAGCGCGGGCCATCCTTGAGGGCCATGGGGAACCAGTTTGCCATGACCTTGTCGTCGCCATTCGCTGCCTCGACGCTCAGCGCGTAGAGCTGGAGGAACTCCGTGGGGTTGGTGGTGCCGTCATAGCGCGGAGGCAGCTCAGGCTTGAACTTCGCGGGCCAGACCACGCGACGCAGCTCGCGGGTGAAGGCACGGCAGCCCACGCCGCTCGAGGGCACGCCGCCAGCGAGGGCGGCGCGGTTTTGACGCCCGGCCGCTGCAACGTCTTGAACTGCCTGGTCCTGGCGCTGGCGCTGGCGCTCGAGGAGCACTCGCGCGTCGGGGGGCGCGCGGCGGATGATCTGGCAGCTGGGCTCGCAGTGGTCCGGAGAAGACGCGCCGCGGGACGGCTCACGAGCCCGCGCGCTGCGCTGGGGCCCGGCGTGCTCATCACGCAGAGGAGGCGGCGGGGGGGTGCCGTACGCCGGGTCCCCAGCACGAGACGGCGGAGGGCGGAGCGAGTGAGAAGGCGCCGGAGCGTCCCAGGCAACGTTGACGAGCTCGGCGATGCGACCGAGCCAGGCGTCGTAGGCGGCGTCAGCTGACGGTAGCGGAGCAGCTCACGCGCCATGAGCAGCGCGGCCTGCGGGTTCGGTGGCCCACGGTTGGCGAGGGAGGAGGCCGTGGCGGTGTGGCCGTCCGCCCGCACGGAGGGGTGCAGAGAGGAGGCCTGCTGCTCGCGGGCAGCGGGGTCGGTGGTGGCGGTAGCCTCGGTGTCGGGGCGGCGGCGATTGCCGCGGGCCACCGGCTCCGTCTGGGCCACGCGGCCAGCCCTGCGCTCAGCGCGCTCGCGACGTGCGTCCGCCATGGGACTGGTGGAGCTGAAGGTCGAGCAGAGGAACAGTAGCGCACCCCTACCTAGCGCGCCAAATGTCGGAAGTGGGGCTCCGGGGACCCAAAGGTTCGAACACTGGGGTGAGCTCGTTCTACTACTTCTTCCCCTACCACGGCAGTGCTATGGCGAGACTATGGGGAGAGAGCGCTAGCGTAGTACGGGCAAAGGCACATCGGTTTACCCAGGTTCGGGCCACCTTGCGGTGTAAGACCCTACTCATGCTTTGTGGTTGAGATTATCGTGGATGAGAGGGTTCTTGCGTACAAGGTTGAAGATGATCCATCCCTCCTCTTGCTACGGTGGCTGCACTGCCCCTTTTATGCCGCCTTGGTCCTCTTCCCCCTCGAAACTTAGGCAGGAAGGGTTGCCACACTTGGCGGTTTTGAAAGGGGACAGGCGCTCAGGCTATCCTGACTAAAGGTGGTCTAAGCCTACCAAAGCATGATCCATGACGCGCCGGTGGGCTCGGTGATGACCTCCGCCCTGCGCGCCCGCCGTCTTGGTCTTTCTTCGCCGATCGGGCAACCTTTGGGGTTGCTTTGGGGAGTAGATAGCTGGCCCTGCTTCCCTAGCACAAAAGAGGAAACCATCTGCATCCGCGCCTGCTGGCGCGGCCACTGCTGCTGCTCGTCGCCGCGCGCGTCACCCACGTGATGGGCTCCAGTCCGCGCGACACGCTGAACGGTCTTCTCCTCGAGCGCCTGCGGGAGGGGGCCTCGGAAGGCCACCTCGGGAAGCCGCCTCGTGAGGCCACTCGGGAAGCAGCCTCGTGAGGGGACTTGGGAAGCCGCCTCGTGAGGGGACCTCGCGAGGCCGTTTATGGTGGTGCTAAGCGTTGCCTGCTACTCCCTGAGGAGGGGGCCTCAGGAGGCTAAGGTCCCATGAGGGGGCATGGCGAGACACTTGGTGGCGATGGCCCGCCGGGCACACTCCAGGCGTCGCGCCCTGGGCCAAAGGCAGACGGGCCTGGATACCCCGGTTCCATGGGCCCGACAAACGCGAGGATCGTCTTCACGAAGAATACCCCGATCTTTTTTCCTTCTACCTCCTAAATTCTCGGGACGAGAATTTCTTTTAGAGGAGCAGAATTGTAACACCCCTCTGTAATGAGCAATAGTGATCCATCATGAGTATGCTAAGCTACTGTGAATTGCAATGTTTAATCATGTTGGAATAATATCTCATTTCAAATTCCTCCACTGAATTCAATTCAAATTCAAAGTGAAATTTGAAGTTGCTCAAAAATTGCTGGAAAATAGTTCATGTTGTAGCAAAAATTCCAAAAAAAAAATTTGTTCAGGAAAACAACATCACCTATTTGCCAAAAAGGGCTAGAGCATTTAAAACACTGCAAAAACAGCAATTTAAATGCCATTTCCATTTTTGAAAAATTCAAATGGATACAAAAATTGCCCAATCTTTTTGTGGCAGTGCAGAATAATGCAATGTATTACTGTGGACCAGTTTCACATTTTTGCAAATGCATTTGGTAGCTCATTTATTTTGTTAATCTTTCTGTAAAAAGAAAAACAGAAAAAGCAAGGAAAAAGGCCTAACCGACTGGGCCTAAGTGCATAGTGCACTCGGCCCAGCCCACTCCCCCTTTCTCCCTCCTCTCTCTCTCTCTCTCTCTCTCTCGCCGTGTCGCCCGCGCCATGGACACCGCGTGCTCCTTCGGCCGCTATGTGACACCTGCCGCCACAGGGCTCGGAAGAGGATAAGGCCGAGCCCCATCCACTCCCCCTGGACGCCTCGCCATTCTCCCCTCTCCTCTCTCTCGCTCGAGCGCTCTGCCCTCTCTACCCCGAGCGCAGTCGCCGCCGTCCGACTCGCACCGCTGTGGCGACCGCCGTCCTCGTTCCACTCCGACGTGTCAGGAGGCTCCGCTGGGCTCGACCACACCTCCTGCACCACCACTTCGAGCTCGGGGAGCCCTACATCGAGCGGATCGAGCCGCCCCCTTCTTCTCGGTCACCGGCGACCACCGGCGTCTGCGACCTCCCCTGCCGCTCCTAAGCTGTCGCCGGCCACCGTGTGCCTCACCATGAGCATCCGCCTCCATCCCCTCCCCTCTAGCTGCCTCTTTTGAGCTCTAGCGCGCATTGCCATTTTGGCCGAACGCGCCGCCGCCTCGCTGGTCGCCGGAGCTACTTCGGTGACCATTTGGTCACCCGCACGTGTCTAACGTGCTCACCGCGTCGCGTAGGGCCGCCCTGGCCTTTTAGCTAGTTCGAACGCGCGCTGCTGCCGCTAGTTCGCCCTCACCCAAAGATCACCGCCGCCAAACCTTGACGCCGGTGTCGTTCCGGCCATCCCCGAGACCAACCGGTAGCACCACGCGACGCGCGACGTCGCTAGCTTTCGAACGCGGGTAGCCACGCCCGTTTTGGGCCACCGTGGCGAAATCCCGAGGCTCGCCGGCGCCCTCCGCCGCGTTTCGGGCTCGCCGGAGATGTTCCGGCGCCGGCAGCCGACGTTGCTGGCCTGGGGCCCACCCTGGGTCGCTGACCAGTGGGTCCCTGGGCCCGGTTCACCGTGTTGACCGGTCAACCGTGCTGACGTGGCAGCACAGTGCCACTGACATGTGGGCCCCTGCAATTAATTAAGCTAATTAGGTTTCAAGATTAATCAAATAATTAGTTTAGACACTGACATGTGGGGCCCACTCCCTAAGTAACTTCTGTTTAGTTTAATTTACTCTGTTTAGTCCACTGTGTCGCTGACTGGTGGGACCCAGCTGCCAGGTTTGACCTGGAATAGCTGGGGTTGACCACTGACGTCATGCTGGCGTAGTATTTCTTTTTCTGTTAATTTTTCGAATTAGATTTAATTCCAGGATTTTCAGAAAAAGGTTTAAATCTTTGAAAATTCGTAGAAATTCAACCGTAGCTCGGATCGAAAAGTTTTCAACATGAAAGTTGATCAGAAAAATGAGATGAATCCGAATATGTGGTCAAAATGCTTGACCATCACTCCTATCTATCTGAACATGGAACCTTCCCCTCCGGTTCAGTATACCGATAACTGCCTAGGAGCCAGGAAAAGATCCCAGATATTTTCCCGCTTCATCTGCGAGATGTAGCATTGCATTAGGTCACCACCAGCACTGCATATAGTCATGCCATGCATCTGTGTTGCTTGTGTTTGCTTTTATTTATTGTTTCTTCCCCCTCTTCTTATCCGGTAGACCCCGAGACCGACGCCGCTCCGGAGTCCGACTACACCGTTGACGACCCCTTTGCCACAGAGCTTCCAGGCAAGCAACCCCCCTTGAACATGCCTATTTCGATTAGTCTTTCTCCCTCATGCTTGCATTAGAATTGCTACAGTTGTTGTGCCGAATACCTATACTGATGCATAGCCTGTTTCTGTAAACTGCTATTGATACTTTACCTGCTATCCTAAATGCTTAGTATAGGTTGGTTGGTAAACCATCCGTGGCCCCTTTTCCTTGTCCTAGTTGCCCCACTTAGTTACCAGTGCCCCGATCGAGGTGATCGACGGGCTGAGACCAGCACATCACCGCACACCCCTAATTTGTACGATTCTACAGAGTTACCAATGAGTGCCAAGGGTGATACCTCTTATCTCACTCCCGATGTTGCCTCTGTAGTACAGCTAGTCAGTTGTGGGTTACCGAGGGTGATTCCTCTTTCACGACTTCCGATGAAGCTTCTGTCGTGCAACCCCGCAAGTGTGAATGCCATCGAGGGTGATTCCTCCAGGTTCACCTTGACGGGTACATCGAGTGGGAATCCAACGAGGGTGATTCCTCGGATTCCTTCTTGATGTTATGGACACACGGGTACTTTGGCTTTACTACTGATACTGGATAAAGTCGGGTCGGCCCCAAGGGGTACCCGCGAGAGATGTGGTATCGGGTTGACCAAGAGGGTACCTAAGAGATGATTACGTGGCACGGTCGGGCATTCCTAGCCCTTGCCGTAAGTCCACGAGACGGGGCGACGGGGTCACATGATCGTGAGTCTCTGCTTGTCACCGCGAGCTCCCAACGCACTAATGGGTTAGGATATGTGATCTGAGTAGGCCTCTGGCCTTATCACACTAACCACCACATGGGATTAGTATGGGCACTCGGCGTCGTATGTATCAGCCGAAGTTCTTCAGACGTCAGCGATTGAGCGACGCGCGCCGGGTTGGACTGGGAACGCCCGCGCTTGTATTAAGGCTCTAGGTCTGCTCCCGGCCACCCACGCAACGCGCAGGAGTGCAAAGGGCGATGGGCCCAAGACGCCTGAGCACTTAGGTTGTAGACCGGCGTGCTGGCCTCTCTGTTGAACCTAGGTAGGGCTACGACGTGTCGATCAGCCGAGGCCAGGCATGGAGCGAGAAAGTGTGTCCGGCCAGAGTTAAGCGAGTGTGTTGGGTAAGTTGGTGCACCCCTATAGGGAAGTCTATCTATTCGAATAGCCGTGTCCATGGTAACAGGACGCTCGGAAAATATCCCGATCTTCTACAACTAGAAGTGGTTTGAATATTATAGCTCCGGGATCGCTTTCTCGCAGGGAGTCTAGGAAGGATCTCTGGGCGTGGTTACTACTTGTTGCTACTACTATATCTATGTACTAATCTGCACTCTTCTAATGCTGCAAGACGCTGAAGATGCTAGTCTTTGATAGGCTAAGCCTTTCTTTCTATTCTGGCATTTCTGCAGTCCAGTCCACTGATACAACCCTTCCTTGATACCAATGCATAATTAGTATAGATCTGATGTAAGTCTTGTGAGTACTTTGGATGAGTACTCACGGTTGCTTTGCTTCCCTTTTCCCCCATACCTGATTGATGCGACTAGATGACGGAGCCCCGGAGTCAGTTGCCCCAGTCGACGACTACTACTACCCCTCTGGTGGAGAGTAGTACTACGTGGAGACCACCGACGACCAGGATTAGATAGGAGGCACCCAGGCAGGAGGCCTGCGCCTTTTGATCCAGTGTCGTTGTTTTGCCAAGCCTTCTTAAGGCATATCTGTTTAACTTTTATGTCTGTACTCAGATATCTGATGCTTCCGCTGATGCTTGTATGACTCGAGCTTATGTATTCGAGCCCTCGAGGCCCCTGGCTTGTAATATAAAGCTTATATGACTTTTATTTGTGCTTAGAGTTGTGTTGTGATATCTTCAAGTGAGTCCTTAGGCTTGATCGTGTGCATTTGCGTGTATGATTAGTGCACGATTAAGTCGGGGGCATCACAGAAAGTCACTTCAGACCAGAAGTAGGCCCACATGCAACACAGGCCGTTAAATGGCCGAAAGTGAAACCGGGTCGACAACGGCCCATATGTACCAAGGGCCACTAACAGGCCGAAAGTAATATCGGGCCAAACTATTACATGAGCCTTTAAGAGGCCGCAGTTAAAATCGGGCCCCCAATGGGCCCAAAAGCACAGTGCCTGTTAACGGGCCCGATCTTATATGGGCCGTAATTTGGCCCAAAATATGTCAGGCAGTTAACAGGCCGGATCTGATATGGGCCATCATTTGGCCCAAAACATGGCAGACTGTTAGTGGGCCGGATCTGATATGGGCCGTCATTTGGCCCAAAATGTGGCAGACATCTAATGGGCCGGATCTGATGTGGGCCGTAATTTGGCCCAAATCGTGGCAGGCTGTTAACGGGCTGGCCCACTGGTGTCTGACAAAATCTTGTGGGCCTTTGGCTGGGCTGGCCCATTTAGATTAAATGGGCAACTGTTGGGTCGTGCCACGTGTCGACGTATCATGGACGCATCTCGCCCTTTGGAGGAATGACATCTGTCGCAACACCGAGCTGACACGTGGATCCACTGGCGAATGAGAATTTTACACGTGGAAAATCACCATTGGTCCGGGCTTTTAACGGGTTATCGGATCCAAACCCGAACCCGATAGCTTAACGGCGACTCGTTACAGTGGATGCCACGTGTCGGTTACCCTTGACGAAAACACTTCCATGACGCGCCATTTATCGTCATGGAAGTGGACGCTTCCGTGATGATAATTTCAGTATTCTCTTGGAACACTTCTACAATAGCACATGTATGACTATCTTGATTCTGTCATAAAATCGTCATGGATGTACATGCATGATAGAAAACGTGACCTACTGTGACAAACACGTATCATCACGGAAGTGTTTTTTTTGTAGTGCATTCACTCTTACAAAAGATGCATGGGAACATGTCGTCTCTTTGTACAAGGGAAGCTCGAGTATTCAATGCTCACTAGTGCAGCGAGCTGCTATGCAAACGGTTTTTAACCCCTTTCCGCGATGGAGTTTTAAACCGTCGCCTTGCCTGTGTGTGCGATAGGGGGGTCCTTCCCACACGACCCAAAAACCGTCGGGGATAGGCCCTCCGGTCACACACGCGGGGCAAAAAGAGCTCGTGTGCAATCAGGCGAGCCATCACAGACAATTATACGTGCCCAATTGTTTCCGTTTGTAAGTACACCCCACACAGTGAATCCAAGACATACATTTCCGTTCGTATGTACATCCCACACAGTCAATCCAAGTAATATGTTTCCGTTCGTATGTACATCCCACACAGTCAATCCAAGAAATACGTTCCGTTCGTATGTACATCCCACACGGTGAATCCCAGACAAACCTTTCCGTTCGCATGTACATCACACACAATTTTCCCCATCAAATCATCTGTGATAGTGTTTCCATTGCAGACGATATTAACAATTTTATCGTTTGCGTTATTGAATGCATCACGCACGGTGCCTAGAAGAAACTGTGTGGCATAGACTGTCCATCACATACACTTTTTATGTGGAAAACGTTTGCGCAAGGTGGCCTAACGCAAATAGTTTTCCAGAGGAAGTCGTGTGTGATTGTTCATTGATCTAACTTGTTTACTTCCTAGAAACTGTGTGGGTTGTCTGAGGTCATCCCCCACGGTGTTGTCTCAATAACCGTTTATAATAGAAAAACCCAATAAGCAGGCTAATTGGCCTATTATTATTAATCCATTTATTAATCAAATTGACATTTCATATTAAGCACACAATATATTTCATTTTCGTATTACGGAACCAGGATTTCATAATTGAAATACATCAGAGTACAACATCATATAGCTTCAGCACTCAGTTACACCATATAGGCATATAGCTAGCTACCCCATTACACAACTGCACCAGCACCAAGTTTCACATGCAACATCTATAACCTTTGGAAATTAGCATCATAGATGGTAGATAGACAGATGAATCTCATCTGGAAAACTGCTGAATCGGAAGGCAAATATTGAGCCTTCAATGATGTTGAAGGTCCTTGCAACTTTAGGCCAGTGCCTGTGGATGATTGACCATCCATCCTTCATCCTCTTGAGGAAGACTTCAATATTGTACCGTGGGTGTTGTATGAATACCTTCCTCGCCTTGGAAAACTGTCAAGGTGGCCTAACGCAAACAGTTTTCCAGTGGTTTCCTTGTGAACTGCTTTGGAAAGGCCTGAAAACAAAGATATGCATAAATATCTTCTCTAAATTTGGAAATGGTGCAAAGGAATAAAAAAGACAAGGTATAAGAGTTAGTACCATCCTGTAGTTCACTGATGTCTTCTTCATTGTGCAGACAAAGATCTTGTTGTTTTTCGTCGCTAGTTTCTTTATCCTAACAATCTTTCTGAGTTTCTTGACTTGACTGATATTCATGGACAACTCATTTCCCCATATGCAAAATGGATCGAACAGTGGGCCAAAACCTCTGACAGCAGGACCTACATGTGCAAGACCAAATTTTTAAAAACCTAAATATTAGAATGGTTCCTACAATTGCACAATAATGTGCTATTAGACAAAGGACCATGCATGTGCAAACCTCGATGGTAAACCTCAGTGCCTCCCATTGTTTCCCTGCAACACATATAAGGTAGTTATTGATCAGGTTAAGTGAGGGTTGGCATACTATCAGTAAAATATGTTGATGAAAAATAAACACATTGCAGATTCAGCAGATTAATTCGAGCCACATGGAAAAGCCATTTATCCAAACCAAGCATGATTAAGAACTAGGAAATATAGCAATTGTATATGTTTCTCATGTATTTAGTACATCCAAATTCGATTTATTCCTCACATGCATAACAATACAAAATTGTACCCACAACAATTGAACATCGCATTGCAGAATTGAACCAAACAGTTAACTAAACACCACAATGAATGAACCAAACATTAACTGAGCACCACATTGCACAAAATAACATACTAGAAGATCAGACAGTTAACCAAACCAAGCATGATTAAGAACTAGGAAATATAGCAATTTTATATGTTTCTTATGTATTTAGTAGAGCCAAATTCGATTTATTTCTCACATGGAAGACAATACAAAATTGCATCCACAACAATTGAACATCGTATTGCAGAATTGAACCAAACAGTTAACTAAACACCACAACAAATGAACCAAACATTAACTGAGCACCACATTGCACAATATATAACATACTAGAAGACCAGACAGGTAACCAAACCAAGAATGCTTAACAACTTGGAAATATAGCAATTGTATTTGTTTCTCATGTATTTAGTACATCCAAATTCGATTTATTTCTCACATGGAAGACAATAGAAAATGGCACCCACAACAATTGAACATCGCATTGCAGAATTGAACCAAACAGTTAACTAAACACCACAACAAATGAACCAAACATTAACTGAGCACCACATTGCACAATATATAACATACTAGAAGATCATACATTTAACCAAACCAAGCATGCTTAACAACTTGGAAATATAGCAATTGTATTTGTTTCTCATGTATTTAGTACAGCCAAATTCAATTTATTTCTCACATGGAAGACAATACAAAATTGCACCCACAACAATTGAATATCGCATTGCAGAATTGAACTAAATAGTTAACTAAACACCACAACAAATGAACCAAACATTAACTGAGCACCATATTGCATAATATATAACATACTAGAAGATCAGACAGTTAACCAAAACAAGCATGCTTAACAACTTGGAAATATAGCAATTGTATTTGTTTCTCATGTATTTTGTACAGCCAAATTCGATTTATTTCTCACATGCAAGACAATACAAAATTGCACCCACAAGAATTGAACATCATATTGCATAATTGAACCAAACAGTTAACTGAACACGACAACAAATTAACCAAACAGTTAATAAGTGAGCACCACATTGCACGATATATAGAACATATATACTAGAGGATCAGATTGCATGGTAACAGTACATAGGACAATTCACTAGAATTTGTTAAGGAAAGGCAGGAGCAGCACATGGAATAGGTAAACTGAACATGCTTAACCGGCGTAGCTAGCTAGCTGAACATAGGTCCTTATAGTGAGCTAATAAGACAAGCTACTCCTCATCGTCGGAGATATCGATGACGATTGGCTCCTTGGACTTGGAAGAGGGCGAGGCCTCCACATCGTGGGTGCCCTCCTCATAGTGGTGAGTTGCCTGAGCCGCTCCAGGCACCAACCTGCTGGCTCTCGAGTTGAGGTAAGCACGGGCATGCTGAGAAAACACCTCATAGTCTTCGTCGAAGGCACCGACGGTGGCCTCGAGAAAACGCCACGAACTGTCATTTAAATCAGCCAACCGCGTGGCGGTGTTGGCGCGCAAGGCGTCGATGGTAGCCTCGAATGTGAGGTGCTCCTCCAAGATCTAGGGGTCGGAATGAATGGCAGCCATCGCGACCTCATCCACGCGTGCGGCCGCGATTTGCTTCTCCGCTGCCAAATGCTCCTTGAGCTCCTGGCTATACTGCGTGCACCATGGGTTAGGGCGGCACTTATTTGGAGGATGGGTCGGTGATTTGGGTGGAAGGTGTCGTGCCGGCGGTCGGGGCATGTGGGATGTAGAAGGAGGAGGAGGATGGGGGTTGGGTGTGGATTACCTGCCTAGATCGACGAGGCCGAGCAGCGGGAAGGAGCGTCGCCGGCGAGGAGGCGGTGCTGAAAGCAAGCAGTGAAGGTTTGAACTTGGAAAGGAAGGCGGAAACAAGGGAAATGTTGCTTTTGGTCAGGAGGAGGGGGAGGTAGATATTTCCGTGAAAGCCGGAAATTTTGGCTCGGTGCAGCGAAAAGCTGGCGCGCAAAGTGTCATCAGACACGGTACCTTATTCAGCATTGTGTACGATATGTGAACATCACAAATGATTCATATAGCTTACCCCATGTGTGATGAGTTTGAACGTGCAAATTTTGGTCCAAATTTCCCTGGTTACTGTGGTCATCGACGTCATTGCATAATTTGGGTACACAAACGAGCCTACAGCACACCCACACTTCTTTGAGCAAGTTCAACAATTAAACAGAGCTAGCTGACCTAAACATTACTCTAACAAAAGACCGGCACTCTAAACAAAGACTACTACTCCGGCTGGCGCTCGTCGATCTCCGTCGCCTCCTCCATGTCCAGCTCACGCCCGACGATCTCATGGGGAAGGGGCTCCATGGCATCCATCGCACCATACTCGGCAAGCATCTCGCCATCCGCGTCCGCCATCTCTTTGGAAAAGGCCGCCACGAGCTGGGCGTGGGCGGCCGCGGTCTGGGCTTGGATGGGCTCCATCGCGGCAAGGTATGTCGCGAACGAACAAACGGCTGCTCGAACGCTCTCGGCGATTGCCAACTCTTTGGCCGTGGGTTGCCGACCGTTGTCGGAGAAGCTTCGTGCGATTTGTGTAGTGACCGCCAGGAGCTGGGCATGGGTGGCCTCGACATGGACGTGGGCGGCCTCCATCAGGGCTAAGGCGGCCGTTGCGGAACGGACAGCTGCTGTGCCGCTCTCGCCATTTGCTATCCCTGTCGCAGATGTTGCTGCCGCCATCTGAGCTGCAACAGCGGCCGTTTCGGCTGCCACGGCCGCCCGGTCGCAGATTGCGGCCGCGCTCATGTAGGTTGTTAGCACGCTCATGGCGGTTGCGGCCGCGCTCTCACCGGAGTGGGCCGCCGAAGTTGCCCTCATGACGCGGGTCCATGTCCCCATCTTTGACCGGCGACGATTGCACAGTGAAATGATATTTGGGGAGCTAGTGTGCTTAACGCGCCAGCTGTGGACTGTAGCCGACGAACCTTCTCGCGTAAGCCATATACTATGACAGTGCTCCAAGATATTTTGTACTGCATCTCACACGGTTGGTGATAATAAACTGTGTGTGATGTACTTGATTTTTCGTCTTGATTTGAAATACAGAATGGGGTCACAGCGACAAAGGAGGGTGTTTGAATTGCTAGAACTTTTATCTGCAGTGAACATGCAACTATAGGAGTGTCGTCAAAAAATTTGGAATTATTAAGTGTTCGTTTGGACATTTTTATACATTAACTAAGTTTTCTAGGCATTTAAGGTGCATAATTCAAAATTAAACTACATGCACATGCTCTGGTGCACCAAAACGGGTTGTAAAATCTATATGTGTCCATGGGTGGATGCTTAGGTCCCATGCAAGAAATGGGAATGAATTTCAAACACCTCGGCACCGTGGCTCACCGGCAAACGTTGAGATACTTGGTTTTTAAATTCTAGTAAATCCAAAACTCATCTGAAATTCATGAAACTTGGCATGCTATCATGGAATGGCACCAACATGTTGTGGTAATTTTTTTGTCCCATTTGGGGCAGGTTTTGGTATACGCTCCTCACAAACCAGAGCTTCTCACAAGAAGCCTCGTGGTTCCGGTAGGGAACGTGTGTCACCTTTGTGGACGAAACGACATTCGTTGCCTCTTCTTGCTTTCAATTTTTTTCTAGAGGCAACATAGACCAACAGGAGTGTCATGTTAAAATTTGGAATTATTCGGGGTTCATTTGGACATTCTTAGACATTAACTGAGTTTTCTAGGCATTTTATGTGCATAATTTAAATTTGAACTACAGGCACATGCTCCAGTGCAGAAAAATGGGTTCAAAAATCATATGTGTGTCCTTGGGTGCATGCTTAGCTCCCATGCAAGAAATGGGGATGAATTTCAAACACCTCGGTATGGTGGCTCAGTCGCAAACATTGAGATACTTGGTTTTTAAATTCTAGTAAATCCAGAACTCGTCTAAAATTCATGAAACTTGGCATGCTATCATAGAATGGCACCAACATGTTGTGGTAAAATTTTTGTCCCATTTGGGGCAGGTTTTGGTATACGCTCCTCACCAACTAGATCTTCTCACAAGAAGCCTCGTGGTTCCGGTAGGGAACGTGTGTCACCTTTGTGGACGAAACGACATTCGTTGCCTCTTCTCGCCTTGAACTTTTTTCTAGATACAACATAGACCAATAGGAGTGTCGTGTTAAAATTTTGAATTATTCGGGGTTCGTTTGGACATTTTTATACATTAACTGAGTTTTGTAGGCATTTTATGTGCATAATTCAAATTTGAACTACAGGCACGTGCTTCAGTGCAGCAAAATGGGTTGAAAAATCATATGTGTTTCCTTGGGTGCATGCTTAGGTCCCATGCAAGAAATGGGAATGAATTTCAAACACCTCGGCATCGTGCCTCGGCCGCAAACATTGAGATACTTGGTTTTAAAATTCTAGTAAATCCAAAACTCGTCTGAAATTCATGAAACTTGGCATGCTATCATGGAATGGCACCAACATGTTGTGGTAAATTTTTTGTCCCATTTGGGGCAGGTTTTGGTATACGCTCCTCACAAACCAGAGCTTCTCACAAGAAGCCTCGTGGTTCCGGTAGGGAACATGTGTCACCTTTGTGGACGAAACTACATTCGTTGCCTTCTATCGCCTTGATTTTTTTTCTAGATACAACATAGACCAATAGGAGTGTCGTGTTAAAATTTGGAATTATTCGGGGTTCGTTTGGACATTTTTATACATTAACTGAGTTTTCTAGGCATTTTATGTGCATATTTCAAATTTGAACTACAGGCACATGCTTTAGTGCAGCAAAATGGGTTGAAAAATCATATGTGTGTCCTTGGGTGCATGCTTAGGTCCCACGCAAGAAATGGCAATGAATTTCAAACACCTCGTCATCGTGGCTCGGCCGCAAACATTGAGATACTTGGTTTTAAAATTCTAGTAAATCCAAAACTCGTCTGAAATTCATGAAACTTGGCATGCTATCATGGAATGGCACCAACATGCTGTGGTAAGTCCCATTTGGGGCAGGTTTTGGTATACGCTCCTCACAAACCAGAGGTTCTCACAAGAAGCCTCGTGGTTCCGGTAGGGAACGTGTGTCACCTTTGTGGACAAAACGACATTCGTTGCCTCTTCTTGCCTTGAGTTTTTTTAGAGATAGACCAATAGGAGTGTAGTGTTAAATTTTGGAATTATTCGGGGTTCGTTTGGACATTTTTATACATTAACTGAGTTTTCTGGGCATTTTATGTGCATAATTCAAATTTTAACTATAGGCACATGCTCCAGTGCACCAAAATGGGTTGAAAAAAATCATATATGTGTCCTTGGGTGCATGCTTAGGTCCCATGCAAGAAATGAGAATGAATTTCAAACACCTCGGCATCGTGGCTCGACCGTAAACATTGTGATACTTGGTTTTTAAATTCTAGTAAATCCAAAACTCGTCTGAAATTCATGAAACTTGGCATGCTATCATGAAATGGCACCAACATGCTGTAATATTTTTCGTGTCCAATTTGAGAGAAGGCACACAAATTAACAGCCAACAAAGGCATTTTGAAACAAATAGCTGCCACATTATCATCTCCAACGTTTGTATAATTTAAATCGTGGGCGTTCTGCTAACCATTCACATGACGCCAAGCATCACACTTTGTCGGCGTACGACACCTATGGGATCGTGGGGATCCCTTTTACGGTTCGGCAGGGAAAAGGTTCACACAAAGAGCGGATCCAACGATCAACACAAAGATTTTTACCCAGGTTCGGGCCGCTGAGAAGCGTAAAACCCTACTCCTGCCTTGGTTTATTGTGGGTGTTTAAGCTCAAGAACACGGAGCGCTTGCGATGAACAGTACGTTCAAGCAGTAGCTACGCATGCCGAATGGGCCAGAAAAAGGTCCTCTCCCTCTGTAGCTTCGCCTTGGGCCTCCTTTTATACGTCCAAGGGGTCACCAACAGTGGCGGACAGCAGTACAAGAGGTGTAAAGTTACTACAGTGTTTCATGATTACCATTGACGACTTAGGACAAAACGCATTAAATGCTCTACTTAGCTGTCCCTTACATTCTTGGGGACGGAAAAAGAGCCGTCCCATCAGCGCCGCTTAACCCCCTCCACCATTAGTGCCATGACACGCACTCAGGAGGACAAGCCCTAAATGACAGATTGGTCGCTGCGCTGGAGCGGTGGTAGGGCGGTGGGATCTTGCCGGGGCGCGAGGTTTTGCCGGGCGCGAGGCCTTGCCGGGCCTTCGCGAGCCTTCCCGGCAAGGATCTTGCCGGGAACCCAGCCTTCGGTCTTCTGATCATTAGCTTGAATGCCTTCTTGATATCCTTGTATCTGTTCCCAGCTGTCCCCCGGCAAGCCTTGCCGGGTCTTGTCTTGCTAGGAGATCATGCCGCTGGGAAGAAGCTTCTCCCCAACGAGCTCTTGTTCTTGCTTGTTAATATAATGCTTGCCAGATATGGTATTCGCCGGGAAGCTTGGCCTTGCCGGGGTTGCCAGGCAACAATCCTAGACGGGAATGACCCATGCTAAGAAGGTTGATGAGACCCTGGTTCTCATTACACTGACAGGAGCCCCCGGGCCCGCCTTCAGCAGAGAACTCAAAGATCTCGATGCTGGAGGTGGGGCCAAATTTGGCGTGGGTCATGACTGCCATACCCTTTCCTTCTGGAAGTATAGTTGTTTAAGAAAAATAGCTCTTGTCAGAGTGCATGGCTCGACGACAAGGTTGAAAGCCCCCTTGTCGGAGCGGATGGCTCGACGACAAGGTTGAAAGCCCCCTTGTCGGAGTGCATGACTCGACGACAAGGTTGAAAGCCCCCTTGTCGGAGCGCATGGCTCGACGACAAGGTTGAAAGCCCCCTTGTCGGAGCGCATGGCTCGACGACAAGGTTGAAAGCCCCCTTGTCAGAGCGTTTGGCTCGCCGACAAGGGTGAAAGCCCCCTTGTCGGAGCGTATGGATCGACGACAAGGTTGAAAGCCCCTTTGTTAGAGCGTATGGCTTGATGACAAGGCTGAAAGCCCCCTTGTCGGAGCGCATGGCTCATGGCTCGATGACAAGGTTTGCTATTCTTCCGCCGAAGAATATTTCTGGTAAAGTTTGCGATTTCAGCAGAGAACTTTGACGTTCTCGATGCCGGCCTCCGGCAAAGATGTTGCCGGGAAGGCTTATGACTTCAGGGGAGAACTTTGACGTTCTCGACGCCGGCTTTCGGCAAGGATGTTACCGGGACTTATGACTTCAGCGGAGAACTTTGACGTTCTCGACGCCGGCTTCCGGCGAGAAAGTTACCGGGATGGCCACGAAGTAATCGCCCATATGTATACCTGCAACACTGATTCGGGCATGTAATGCCACGACAGCATTTTAACACGACAAATTAATTAGCTTCTGGCCTTATGACTAATTTTTTGTAATTTTGACTTCTGCCGAATATTCCCTTGCTTGCCGGAACACTTTCCGGTGCGCACGATCCAGTCAGCAGCGCTTTGAGGAGCGGGTCCTTAGCGGCTTGCCGGGAACGCCGCCTCCCGAGAAAGGTTTTTCCTTCCCAGCTTTAGTGTAGCTGCTCACATCGCCGAGCGGACTCGAGGCGACAAGGAGCGCAACTAGCCCCAGGAAGGCTCCTCAGCATACGGGTTTACGCAGAAACCTTAAAATAAAACTTGCTAAGCCCTTTCCTTAAATGATTGCATTTTTGTACAATGAATCCCTACGCTTGCCGGAATGCTCCCTGAATGCACACGTTTTGGTCGATGGCGCTTAGGATCGGGTCCTGTCTACCAGCATATCGAGAACGCCGCCTTTCCGGGAGCTTAACGCTCTAGAAACAACTACAACTCCATCTGTTTTGCTGGGCGGACCCAGAACAACCAGGACCGCAGAGTGTTTTAAGAGCGCTCCCCTGCGCACAGGTTATACAAAAACACCATCAAGGATAAGACTACGCAGCAGAAAGCGATTAAAGTTTTAGGACTTAGCTTTCGGAAGGAATTTCAGCCGCCCCCGCTTCTTCTTGGGCGCCATGACGATGAAGACGATCAAAAACTGACGCGCTGACCGCTAGATCGGGTTCGCGCAACCTCTCCCCCTACCTGGCGCGCCAAAGATGTCGGCGTACGACACCTATGGGATCGTGGGGATCCCTTTTACGGTTCGACAGGGAAAAGGTAGCATGGCTCCGTCTTTAGAGTTCGCTGCGCCACCCGTAGGTAGCACGGCTTCGTCCTTAGACCTGGCGCTCGCCTGCCTCGGATCGCCAGAACGTCGCGGAGGCTCAAGACCTCCACCTCCTCCCCCACCAGCACCCACGCCGTCGCCCGTCTGTGTGGGTACGGGTAGGCCGAACGCAGATGGATCAACCGCCGTAGCGCCCTTCTTCTTGGTAGCCATGACGACGAAAGTGATCAAAAACTGATGCGTTGACCGCTAGATCGGTTTCGCGCAACCTCTCCCCCTACCTGGCGCGCCAAAGATGTCGGCGTACGACACCTATGGGATCGTGGGGATCCCTTTTACGGTTCGGCAGGGAAAAGGTTCACACAAAGAGCGGATCCAACGATCAACACAAAGATTTTTACCCAGGTTCGGGCCGCTGAGAAGCGTAAAACCCTACTCCTGCCTTGGTTTATTGTGGGTGTTTAAGCTCAAGAACACGGAGCGCTTGCGATGAACAGTACGTTCAAGCAGTAGCTACGCATGCCGAATGGGCCAGAAAAAGGTCCTCTCCCTCTGTAGCTTCGCCTTGGGCCTCCTTTTATACGTCCAAGGGGTCACCAACAGTGGCGGACAGCAGTACAAGAGGTGTAAAGTTACTACAGTGTTTCATGATTACCATTGACGACTTAGGACAAAACGCATTAAATGCTCTACTTAGCTGTCCCTTACATTCTTGGGGACGGAAAAAGAGCCGTCCCATCAGCGCCGCTTAACCCCCTCCACCATTAGTGCCATGACACGCACTCAGGACGACAAGCCCTAAATGACAGATTGGTCGCTGCGCTGGAGCGGTGGTAGGGCGGTGGGATCTTGCCGGGGCGCGAGGTTTTGCCGGGCGCGAGGCCTTGCCGGGCCTTCGCGAGCCTTCCCGGCAAGGATCTTGCCGGGAACCCAGCCTTCGGTCTTCTGATCATTAGCTTGAATGCCTTCTTGATATCCTTGTATCTGTTCCCAGCTGTCCCCCGGCAAGCCTTGCCGGGTCTTGTCTTGCTAGGAGATCATGCCGCTGGGAAGAAGCTTCTCCCCAACGAGCTCTTGTTCTTGCTTGTTAATATAATGCTTGCCAGATATGGTATTCGCCGGGAAGCTTGGCCTTGCCGGGGTTGCCAGGCAACAATCCTAGACGGGAATGACCCATGCTAAGAAGGTTGATGAGACCCTGGTTCTCATTACACCGACACACTTTTACTGGCTAGGAGGTGCTGTGTAGGTAGATGCTTGAGTAGACGGGAATCGTGCGAGCGTAGTCCACTGTGCAGGCTGACTGAGACGCGTGTAAGCAGTCCTCCGCTACGCAGGCTCACCAGGAAGCGTGCAAGCTGTACGTTACGCAGGCTCACTCGGAAGTGAGCCCTTTGACTTCCCTCGCCGCCCGCCTCGCTCCCAACCTCTCCATTAATGGCGCCGGAGCCACTGTTTAATACGGGCGGCCTTACTCTTTGCCTCCCATTCCCCTCTCGCAGACCTCCACCAATGCCATGGCGTAGAAGGATCATCTGCCACTAGTCTTCCAGTTTGGTGAAGTTGACTCCGAGCCGGAGGAGATAGAAAATAAGGAGGAATGGGGCCTCATGGACATGGCCCTAAACAACCTGGCCGTGGTGGATGCTGCCCCCACGTCCGCGCCAGCGACCATCCCCGTGGCATTGACGGGCTGGTCGCCGAGTACTATCGCAGCGCTGGAAGCCGCGGGCTTCAGCGAGGTCCCTACGGACCCGCGCGAGCTCATGTACATGCCAGCGCCAGCGCCCCTGCCTGTGCCTGTGTGCGTCCCGCCACCCACCTCGGCACCGGTCCCCGTGCGTTTGCCTGCACCCGCCGTGCCCGTGCCCGTGCGTGTGCCCCCCTCAGCGTCATGGGACGTCGCCGTCGACCGCTACCTCATAGCACCGCGAGTCGCCGTCCTCTCGTGCCCCGCCTGTCGATCGCGCGACGATAGGGTCTTTGATTTCCAAGTCAAGAACATTCTGGGCTGGCTTGAAGACTTGAACAACGGCGTCCCGGAGGATGACAACGCCAGCGCAGCACGCCGCCTCTGCCGCCACCGCAATTAGTTTTTTTGGTTTTAATATTGTATCTCAATCGTATGAATATAAAGTCACAGTGTGACTGAATGAAACCTATGGTTTAAACAAACTTGCGTTTTTCTCTCTGAATGTGCAGACTTATCAAAGGAATTTTTTTAAAAAAATCAATGTTTTTTAAATTTAAAACACTCATCGCAAACGTTTTAGATAGAACACCCGCAAAGTGAGAGCTATGGTCCTTCCCCAGCAAGCCAAGGGAAAATTTGTCGCGCAGGATTTGTGCATCTCTTCATCGCAAACGTTTTAGATAGAACACCCATATGCAAAGCGAGAGCTATGGTCCTTCCCTAGTAAGCCAAGGGAAAATTTACCGCGTAGGATTTGTGCATCTCTTCATCGCAAACAGTTCAGATTGAACATGGTATGCAAAGCAAGAGCTATGGTTCCTTCGCCACTAAGCCAAGAGAAAATCTGGCGCGCAGGATTTTGTCGGGACCTCGATCCTAAGTCACACCGATCTAGCATAAGACACATCATATCACTTTGCGGCCTCACGCACGGTAACCCACGGCTGCCACCTTTACCTTGGCCGGGACCATTTGCGTCTTTTGGCTCACGTATATGATTGTGATGCTAGCATCCATATGACAGAGAACCTGGGTCGACATGACTAGTCGTAAACCAAGGTGTCACAAACTTACAGGGACATGCATACGTGACCCAGCAATGCATGTGTCGGCCAGCAGCGAGTGTAACCGGGCTGTAGCAATCTATCAGGACTCCGGTAAACACCGTGTGACATTTCCCCATAGGGACAGACACATGAGCAAAGAAGGACACATGCCGGTCAATCCATGTGTTCTGGATGGAAGCACTAGGAGGCATTTCCCCATAAGGAAGGCTACCAAGAATAAACAACTAGGTGTCGAATCCCACACATACCAACGCATTTCAATAACATACACACAATATGCTCGATATGTGTAGATACAACATGGCATCACAACATAACTCTACGACTCAAAGTATTTCTTTAAGAAGCTCCGAGGAGCCATACATAGCATGATATTACAAACATGGGTCTCATGACCCAACATACAAGTCATACATGCAACAAGCGGAAGCATAAACATGTCTGAGTACAGCCTCAAGATATTTCCATATGGTGTATGCGCATTCAAAGTTTGGTAAGCAAGCAAGCACATTTCTAGGTAAGCCTCTAATGATAAGATTAACCGTTCTAAGATTGTGAACCATGTCAAGATACTCATCGGGGGTAGGATGCAAGGGATCAATAGGAGGCACATAAGGGCTAAGAATATACTTGCTCAAATTATATTCATTGAAGATATCAAGCATCTCAGTTTTCCATGAACCATAAAACTCCCCATCAAGAATAGGCACTCTATGTCTAATACTCTCGAACGTAGACTCATCCATCTCCATCCAATGGCGATTAAACCAAAGCAATGGAGACCAATGCTCTGATACCAATTGAAAGATCGAGAAGAGGGGTCTAGAGGGGGGTGATTAGACCCTTAACAAACAAAAGTGGCAGTTTTTACAATTCTTCAAGTTAAGGTTGAGTTTATCACAAGTTAAAGGGCACCCAATACATTTCATACAAGCATGACAAGAGTATAGGCAGCAGAAAGAGTAAGGCATGCAATTGCAAGAATGTAAAGGGGATGGGAATTGGAGTGTGCAAACACAATGGAGACGTGGAGATTTTTGGCGTGGTTCCGATAGGTTGTGCTATCGTACATCCATGTTGATGGAGACTTCAACCCACGAAGGGTAACGGCTGCGCGAGTCCACGGAGGGCTCCACCCACGAAGGGTCCACGAAAAAGCAACCTTGTCTATCCCACCATGGCCATCGCCCACGAAGGGCTTGCCTCACTCGGGTAGATCTTCACGAAGTAGGCGATCTTCTTGCCCTTACAAACTTCTTGGTTCAACTCCACATCATGTCGGAGGCTCCCAAGCGACACCTAACCAATCTAGGAGACACCACTCTCCAAAAGGTAATAGACGGTGTGTTGATGATGAACTCCTTGCTCTTGTGCTTCAAATGATAGTCTCCCCAACACTCAACTCTCTCTCACAGATTTGGCTATGGTGGAAGGAGGATTTGAGTGGAAAGCAACTTGGGGAAGGCTAGAAATCAAGGTTCAAATGGTAGGAATGGAATCTCTTGATCTCAACACATGAGTAGGTGGTTCTCTCTCAGAAAATAAATAGTGGAAGTGTAGGCACATTCTGATGGCTCTCTCCTCTAAGGAAGAAGGGATGGAGGGGTATATATAGCCTCCACACAAAATCCAACCGTTACACACTTTTGACCCAACTCGGTGGCACCGATCAGAAATCTCGGTGGCACCAACCTGTGTAAAAGATATGAATGTTAGGAATCTCGGTGGGACCGACTGGAACAACTCAGAGGGACCGATGTGCAATGGCTAGGGCAAACCTCGTCTCAGTGGCACCGATTGCATCAACCCGGTGGGACCGAAGTGAAGCAATAAGGCAACAGAGAGTTGGCAAGGCCATCTCGGTGAGACCGAGATCCATATCGGTGGATCCGATTTGTTAGGGTTTGGCAGTGGCTAAGTCCAGATGAACTCGGTGGCTCCGGATAGGAAATTTCGGTGGGGCCGAGTTGGAATGTAGGGTTTGACATATTTGGATAGAGAAAGTGGCTGAGGATTTTGGAGCAATATCACTAAGCACTTGAGCAAAAAGATCATTAAGCAACACCTCGTCCCCTTTTAATAGTATTGGCTTTCCTATGGACTCAATGTGATCTTGGATCACTTAACCAAAAATGTAGAGTCTTGAGCTTTTGCCAATCCATGTCCTTAGCATTTTGAAGGGGGTCCACATCCTCTTGTCCTTGCCATGCCACTATTGAACATATCTGAAATATACTAGATAAAACTATTATTCCAACAAAAGATATGTTGACATTAATTACCAAAACTACCAAGGGAGCACTTGTGCTTTCAACATCGCACACAGTTTCGTCAAAGGGTCTCTGATTGTATTGTCGCATTAGGACCATCCTGCAGTAGTGGCTCCAACTTTGAGGTGATCCTTGATGAGGCCTATGAGTTTGTGATGAATGAAGATGAAGATGCTCGTGAGCTCTACCGGAGATTGACAACTCTCGCGGTCTCAGTCCGAGATCATGGGAGCAAGGATACGGATGATAGTTGGATCTAGCACTAGTTCCTAAAGGCCATCATGCCATACAACAAGGCCATGTCCTCCATGATCCGTCAAAGACCGGACTTTCACACCTTGTCCTCAAGCGATGTGTTGGATGAGTTTATTGCTATGAACATCTTGAACAAGACCGCCGACAACACACTCGCTCGTGTCCAACGGTCAAAGAAATCATCACCCAACCTAGCTTTGACGGACAAGGCTATCCTGGAAGAAGAAGAAGAGGAAGAAGAGGAGAGTTGCGCCGAAGATACCAAATATGCTTACCACGAGTACATGGCTCTTGCGTCAAGGCAATTTTGGGGCAACAAGAGAAACTCAAGGCCCAACTTCTCCAAGAACAACTCTTGTGGCTCCAAGGGCAAGCAACGTGTGAGAACTTGCTATAATTGTGGCAATGTGAGTCACTTTGTGGTGGATTACCCCTACGAGAAGAGGGAAGATAATGGTGGCAAGCTCATTCCCAAAGACAAGGCTAAGTCCTTCTCCAACAAGAACAACTTCACGAAGAAGATGCCTCAAAATGGGTTGGTGGCGCATGAAGGGTACATCTCCGATGATGATAATGATGATGCAAGTGGTGAATGGATGGCGACGGCCTCTGTGGCCATTTCCACCTCTTCCCCAACCTCAGTGTCTCTCTTCAACGCCCCCAACGATAACCTCATCCCCAAGTGCATCATGGCTAAAGGCATCAACAAGGTAACCTCCAACATCAAAACTTCCATCACTACTAATCCTTCATTATTGGATTGTGTGGATGAACATGAGGAGGTAAAGGTGGTTGAGAATGAGTTTGACAAGTTCTTGGGTAAGCTTAAAGGTGAGACCAAGAAGCACTTTGTTGCTCTCTTGGAACAACTAGGTGATGCTAATGATATCATCGAGTCTCACGAAGAAACCATCACTAAGATGGAGGGACATAGTCGTGACTATACCGATGAGATAGCGAATCTTTCCATTGCTCTTGAGGAAGAGCGAGGTCTTCATTTGGTTCCTGAGGAGTCACAAAACGTTGATCTTTCTAAACTAAGGAAAGATCATGATCATGCTCTTGTTCTTGCTCGTGTGCTTAAAACCGAGAAGGTTAAAATTGGGGTTGGCCATGCTAGAATCAAGGAAGAGTTTGAGTTACTTGACAAGGCTCACAAGGCCTTGAAAAGTGCTCATGCCTCTCTCAAGGAGTCTCATGATCAACTCCAAGTGAAGCTAACCAAGGAAATAGCCACTTGTCCTCCTTTTGTATTAATTGATAATACCCATGCTACTAACCCTTGTTGTGAGCATGTACACCTTGTGGTGGAGAATGCTAAGTTGAAAGAGCAACTCGAGAAAGGCCTTGTGTCATGCATACAAGGTGAGAAGAACCTCAATGACCTTTTGAGCAATCAAAAGGAAGTTGTGGCAAAGGAGGGACTTGGGTTTGCACCCAAGTCAAAGAAGAAGAAGAGCAAGACCAAGCAACCTCTCCCTCTTAAGGAGGTATTTGTCAAGGAGGGCAAGACCACTCCTCCCAACAAAGCCAATGACTTTAACCCATCTTATGTTTTATGTCGTGCTAGTGATGGGCATGTTTATGCCAAATTTGTTGGTTCTTCTTATGAGTACATTGAATGGTCTATTTGGGTTCCTAAGACCCTTGTTACTAACATCAAAGGACCCATTAAAAAATGGGTCCCTAAATCTAAACATTGATCTCTTGTAGGAGTTTGCTTCCGATGGGGTGTCATGGTTGCTCGATAGTGGTGCAACAAATCATATGACTGGGAGCAAGGACTTGGTGGTGGACATGCAACCAAGCCCATCTATACCCACCCATGTTCAATTAGGTGATGCTTCAACATCTAAGGTATTGGGTCTTGGCAAGGCTATCATTTCTCAAGACTTATCTATTGAGAAGGTCATGCTTGTTGAGACCCTTGCATACAATTTACTTTTCGTTCGTCAACTTGCACTCATGGGTTTTGTTACATTCTTTGATCTTGATACCGTGGCCCTTTTGTGGAGCAAGACTCTTAAAGTAGCTTTTGTTGGGCATGTCGAGAACGGTCTTTATGTGGTTAACTTTTGGAGCAACCCACTAAGACCGTGACTTGCCTAATGGCTAAAGTTGACGTGGGGTGATGTCTACTACACAACTTATTCTTGTAGACTCGTGTTGGGCCTCAGAGCGCAGAGTTTTGTAGGACAGTAGCAATTTTCCCTCAAGTGGATGACCTAAGGTTTATCAATACATGGGAGGCATAGGATGAAGATGGTATCTCTCAAATAACCCTGCAACCAAATACAAGAAATCTCTTGTGTCCCCAACACACCCAATACAATGACAAATTGTATAGGTGCACTAGTTCGGCGAAGATATGGTGACACAAGTGTAGTATGGATAGTAGATATAGGTTTTTGTAATCTGAATAAATAAAAACAGCAAGGTAGAAATTGATAAAACGGAGCACAAACGGTATTGCAATGCTTGAAAACAAGGCCTAGGGTTCATACTTTCACTAGTGCAATCTCTCAACAATGCTAACATAATTAGATCATATAACAATCCCTCAACGTGCGACAAAGAATCACTCCAAAGTTCCAATTCGCGGAGAACATAAGATAGAAATTGTTGTAGGGTACGAAACCACCTCAAAGTTATTCTTTCTGATCAATCCATTGAGCCGTCCCTATAAGTGTCACAAACGGCCCTAGAGTTCGTACTAAAATAACACCATATGATACGCATCAACCAACTCTAATGTCACCTAGATACTCCAATGTCACCACAAGTATCCGTGAGTTGATTATACGATATGCATCAAACAACTTCAGATTCATAATATTCAATCCACACAAAGAACTTCAAAGAGTGCCCCAAGATTTCGACCGGAGAAAGTAGGATGAAAACGTGCATCAACCCCTATGCATAGATTACCCCAATGTCACCTCGGGAATCCGCGAGTTGAGTGCCAAAACATACATCAAGTGAATCAACATAATACCCCATTGTCACCACGGGTATTCATATGCAAGACATACATCAAGTGTTCTCAAATCCATAAAAGCATTCAATCCGATAATAGTGAAACCTCAAAGGTAAAAACTCAATTCATCACAACAAGATAGAGAGGGAGAAACACCATATGATCCAACTATATTGACAAAGCTCGCGGTACATCAAGATCGTGCCAAATCAAGAACACGAGACAGAGAGATCAAACACATAGCTACTAGTACATACCCTCAGCCCCAAGGGTGAACTACTCCTTCCTCATCATGGAGACCACCGGGATGATGCAGATGGCCTCCGGTGATGATTCCCCCCTCCGGCAGGGTGCCGGAAAAGGGCTCCAGATGGGGTCTCCTTGGTACAGAGACTTGCAGCAGCGTAAAAACTCATCTAGGTTAACTTTCGGGGGTTTCTAAATATATAGGATTTTTCAGCGTTGGAATCACGCAAAGAGGTGCCACAGGGGGCCCACGAAGCACCAGGGCGCGCCTGGGGGGGTGGCGCACCCAGGTGGCTCGTGGGGCCCCTGTGGCTCTTCTGCTACTCCTCCGAAGCTTCCTGGGTCTGTTTGCTTCCATAAAAAATCATCAAAAAGTTTCGCTGCATTTGGACTTCATTTGATATGGATTTTCTGGAAAACCAAAAACAAGCAGAAAACAGCAACTGGCACTGGGCACTAGGTCAATATGTTAGTCCATAAAAATCATATAAAATCCATATAAAAGTGCACCAAAATCATACAAAACTATAATAAACATGGCATGAATACTTCATAAATTATAGATACGTTGGAGACGTATCACCATCCCCAAGCTTAATTCCTGCTCGTCCTCGAGTAGGTAAATGATAAAAGAAATAATTTATGAAGTGTGAATTCTAGCATAGTGCATAAGTTTGATCAATGATAATTCCAATCACTTTTTTCTAGCATCATCATATATCATAAACAGTAGCTCATCTCATAAAACTTCTCATGATCAAGTAGCAAGCTATTCACATGTTAAAGTATAGACCATAAACTTTCTTGAAAACTAACAAACTATGTTTTCAGTCATCAAACAATTGCAATTCATCTTATTTTCAGGAAGGGTCTATGTAAGAGCTTTGATTTAGCAAATTCCACATACTCAACTATCATTTAGTCTTCCATGATTGCTGACACTCAAAGCATGTTTTTAGAACAAACTGTTTTAGTCAAACACATAGGAAGATAGGGGCTTAATGTTTTGCCTCCCAACTTATTTATCTCATGGATAATGTCAACAATAATAACTCATGATCACCTATATTCAACTGGATATATGTGCCTGGATCATTCCCTACCACATGATGCTTGCCCACTAGAGAATAAATAGAGCGGAATAGGGATGAACATTACTGACTCTTGCATAAAAGTAAATACAGCAAATTAAAAGATAGGCCCTTCGCAGAGGGAAGCAGAGGTTGTCATGCGCTTTTTATTTTTGGATGTGAAATCTCTTAATGGAAAGGAACGTCACTTTATATTGCCCCTTGTGATAGAAACCTTTGTTATGCAGTCCGTCGCTTTTATTTCTTCACCATCACAAGTTCATACAAAGCTTATTTTCCCTTCCAATAAAAGATCTTACATATTTAGGAGCAATTTTTATTGCTTTTTGCACCGATGACCACTTACTTGAAGGATCTTATTCAATCCATAGGTAGATATAGTGGACTCTCATGGCAAGAAACTGGGTTTAAGGGTTTTTGGATGCACAAGTAGTATCTCTACTTAGTACGAATTTTTGGCTAGCAAAATATCCTATGCAAGCACCACATGTTAGAGGATCCATGACAATATAACTTCTATGTGAATATAAACAAACATAACTCATTACGTTGTCTTCCTTGTCCAACGTCAACTACTTGATCAAGCTTGAAAATAATTAATGGGGGCTCACAATCATAGAAGATGTCCAAGATAGTATATTTATATGTGAAATTTCTCTTCCTTCAAAATTCTTTCATGAATTGTTCAAGTGACCAATGCTATGTTTGTTAACTTTCAATAAATTTTACCACTTATACTTCTTGTATGTGAAGTCACTACTCCCCATGGGACAAGCATATGAAGCATATAAATTTCAACTTTATGATATTCAATTCATTTAAACAATTTACTCATAGGATATAAGTGAAGAACAAGAGTAAATGACAAACTACTCCAAAAAGATATAAGTGAAGACCAAATGAGTAGTTAAGTAAATAGTTAGCTATGTGAGGACTCTCTCTCTCATTTAAAATTTCAGATCTTGATAATTTTATTCAAACAACAAACAAAATGAAAATAAAAGGACACTCCAAGAATAGCACATAAACAAGTGAACAAGTAAAAACTTAGGCTAACCGATAGGTGTTGATGAAGAAAGGTGGGATGCCAATCGGGGCATCCCCAAGCTTAGTTGCTTGAGACTTCTTGGAATGTTATCTTGGGGTGCCTTGGGCATCCCCAATCTTGAGCTCTTGTATCTCCTTAAGTCCTCTCATATCATGGCTTCTCCTAAATCTTAAAAACTTCCTCCACACAAAACTCAACAAGAACTCGTGAGATAAGTTAGTATAAATCAACTCAAAACCTTAACATTCTCTACTGTAAAAATCACTAAAATTATAATTAAACATTGCATACTAAATGCCTCTGCATATTTAATACTCCGATCCTGAAATAGAATCATTAAACAAGCAAACATATGCAAACAATGCAACCATAACCGAAATCTGCCAAAACAGAATAGTCTGTAAAGGGGGATTTAAAATTCATACTTCCCTAAATCCAAAAATTCTGAAGAATTACCACGTGACAGAGAACTCATGCATGCTTATTGTGTAAAAATTTCAGATTTTTATCATATTCTGACTATTCAAGAATATTCTGGACATAACAGAAAACTTTCTGTTTTCAAACAGCAACACATAAACTTGCAAACTGAGCATGGTAAAGGCTATAATTGGCATTTTATTGAAGTAAAAGATACAAAACATGATTATTGATAACATCAAGCAAATATCAACAAAATAAAATGATGCTCCAAGCAAAACTCATATTATGTGACGAATAAAAATATAGCTCCGATTGAGGTTACCGATAGTGTTGAAGACGAAAGAGGGGATGCCTTCCGGGGCATCCCCAAGCTTAGACGCTTGAGTCTTCCTTGAGTATTAACTTGGGGTGCCTCGGGCATCCCCAAGCTTAGGGTCTTGCCACTCCTTATTCTCCTCATATCGATATCTCACCCAAAACTTGAAAACTTCAATCACATAAAACTTAAAGGAACTTCGTGAGATAGGTTAGTATGATAAAAATAAATCATCCACTTAGGTACTGTCAAGAAAAGATTCATAATTTTTCTCACATAATGCCTACTGTATTCTATCATTTACACAATTTATATTACTCAATATAAGCTATGGAAACACAAAAGCAAGCAAACTATGCACCGAAAACAGAATCTGTCAAAAACAGAACAGCATGTAGTGAGCGATTTAAAAACCATACTTATGTACCTCCAAAGATTCTGAAAAATTAGGAAAACGTAAAAAATTTGTAACCCAATACTGTGGAACAATTTAAGAATTTTCTCACGCTCCAGTACAGAATAGAAATTCCAGCATTGGACGCAAAAGTTTCTGTTTTTGCACAGAATCAAATCAACAAGCATCCACACTATCCCAAAGGTTTTACTTGGCACATTATTGAAAGAAAACATATAAAACATGATTACCAAAGTAGCTTAATCATGTGAACACAAAAAAACAGTAGGGGTAAATGTTGGGTTGTCTCCCAACAAGCGCTTTTGTTTAATGCCTTTTTAGCTAGGCATGATGATTTCAATGATGCTCACATAAAAGTATAGAATCGAAACACAAAGAGAGCGTCATGAAGCATATGACTAGCACATTTAAGCCTAACCCACTTCCTATGCATAGGGATTTTCTGAACAAATAATTTATGTGAGCAAGAATCAACTAGCATAGGAAGGCAAAACAAGCATGACTTCAAAACTTTCAACACAAAGAGAGGAAACTTGATATTATTGCGATATGTAAAAGCATATGATCCTATCTCATAATAATTTTCAGTAGCATCATGAATGAATTCAACAATATAACTATCACATAAAGCATTCTTTTCATGATCCACGAGCATAGAATTTTTTTTACTCTCCACATAAGCAAATTTATTCTCATTCATAATAGTGGGAGCAAACTCAACAAAATAACTATCATGAGGTACTTGATTGGCATAATCAAATTGAACATTAAAATCATGATGAAAAGTTTCATGGTTATTATTATTCTTAATAGCATACGTGTCATCACAATAATCATCATAGATAGCAACTTTGTTGTCATAATCAATTGAAACCTCTTCCAAAATAGTGGAATCATTATTAAATAAATTCATGACCTCTCTAGATCCACTTTTATCAATATAATCATCATAAATAGGAGGCATAATTTCATCATAATAAATTTTCTCATCAAAACTTGGGGGACTAAAAATATCATCTTCATCAAACATAGCATCCCCAAGCTTATGGCTTTGCATATCATTAGCATCATGGATATTCATAGAATTTATACTAACAACATTGCAATCATGCTCATCATTCAAAGATTTTATGCCAAAGATTTTATTAAATTCTTCTTCTATCAATTGAGCACAATTTTCCGCTCCATCATTTTCAAGAAAGACATTATAAAGATGAATAATATGAGGCAACCTCAATTCCAATTTTTTTTTGTAGTTTTCTTTTATAAACCAAACTAGTGATAAAACAAGAAAATAAAAGATTCGATTGCAAGATCTAAAGATATACCTTCAAGCACGCACCTCCCCGGCAACGGTGCCAGAAAAGAGCTTGATGTCTACTACACAACTTATTCTTGTAGACTCGTGTTGGGCCTCCAAGCACAGAGTTTTGTAGGACAGTAGCAATTTTCCCTCAAGTGGATGACCTAAGGTTTATCAATCCGTGGGAGGCGTAGGATGAAGATGGTATCTCTCAAACAACCCTGCAACCAAATACAAGAAATCTCTTGTGTCCCCAACACACCCAATACAATGAAAAATTGTATAGGTGCACTAGTTCGGCGAAGAGATGGTGATACCAGTGTAGTATGGATAGTAGATATAGGTTTTTGTAATCTGAATAAATAAAAACAGCAAGGTAGAAATTGATAAAATGGAGCACAAATGGTATTGCAATGCTTGAAAACAAGGCCTAGGGTTCATACTTTCACTAGTACAATCTCTCAGCAATGCTAACATAATTGGATCATATAACAATCTCTTAATGTGCGAGAAAGAATCACTGCAAAGTTCCTATTCGCGGAGAACATAAGATAGAAATTGTTGTAGGGTTTGAAACCACCTCAAAGTTATTCTTTCCGATCAATCCATTGAGCCATCCCTATAAGTGTCACAAACGGCCCTAGAGTTCGTACTAAAATAACACCATATGATACGCATCAACCAACTCTAATGTCACCTAGATACTCTAATGTCACCACAAGTATCCGTGAGTTGATTGTACGATATGCATCAAACAACTTCAGATTCATAATATTCAATCCACAGAAAGAACTTCAAAGAGTGCCCCAAGATTTCGACCGGAGAAAGTAGGATGAAAACATGCATCAACCCCTATGCATAGATTACCCCAATGTCACCTCGGGAATCCGCGAGTTGAGTGCCAAAACATACATCAAATGAATCAATATAATACCCCATTGTCACCATGGGTATTCATATGCAAGACATACATCAAGTGTTCTCAAATCCATAAAAGCATTCAATCCGATAATAGTGAAACCTCAAAGGTAAAAACTCAATTCATCACAACAAGATAGAGAGGGAGAAACACCATATGATCCAACTATATTAACAAAACTCGCGGTACATCAAGATCGTGCCAAATCAATAACATGAGAGAGAGAGATGAAACACATAGATACTAGTACATACCCTCAGCCCCAAGGGTGAACTACTCCTTCCTCGTCATGGAGACCACCGGGATGATGAAGATGGCCTCCGGTGATGATTCCCCCCTCCGGCAAGGTGCTGGAATAGGGCTCCAGATGGGATCTCCTTGGTACAGAGACTTGCAGCAGCATAAAAACTCATCTAGGTTAACTTTCGGGGTTTTTTGAATATATAGGATTTTTCAGCGTTGGAATCACGCAAAGAGGTTCCACAGGGGGCCCACGAGGCACCAGGGCGCGCCTGGGAGGTGGCGCGCCCAGGTGGCTCATGGGGCCCCTGTGGCTCTTTTGCTGCTCCTCCGAAGCTTCCTGGGTCTGTTTCCTTCCAGAAAAATCGTCAAAATGTTTCGCTGCATTTGGACTTCATTTGATATGGATTTTCCGGAAAACCAAAAACAAGCAGAAAACAGCAACTGGCACTGGGCACTAGGTCAATATGTTAGTCCATAAAAATCAAATAAAATCCATATAAAAGTGCACCAAAATCATACAAAACTATAATAAACATGGCATGAATACTTCATAAATTATAGATACGTTGGGGACGTATCATGGGGTAGCTTTGGCATCACTGTCTAGCCCACATCAATATGAGATCTTTGCAAAGTCTCCTAAAAGGGGATCACTTTCGTGGACTAAGAAATGTGAGTTTTGCCAAAGACCGTGCTTGCAGTGCTTGTATCGAAGGAATGCTACATGAGACGGTGCACTGACCCACGACTATCATTTACTCGAAGAGGCCCTTGGAGCTCCTTCACATGGATCTCTTTGCTCCTCCATCCTTTGATAGTCTTGGGGGAAGAAAGTATTGCTTGGTGATTATGGATGATTATATTACTCGAGATACACTTGGATATATTTCTTCAAGAGGAAGAGTGAGACCCAACAAACCGTCATTGATAACCCACAAGTATAGGGGATCGCAACAGTTTTCGAGGGTAGAGTATTCAACCCAAATTTATTGATTCGACACAAGGGGTGCCAAAGAATATTTGCAAGTATTAGCAGTTGAGTTGTCAATTCAACCACACCTGGAGTCTAAATATCTGCAATGGAGTGATTAGTAGCACAGTAGTATGATAGTTTGATAGCAATAGTAGTGACAACAACAGCGGTAACGGTAGCAGTAATAGTTTTGTAGCAATTGTGACAGTAGCAGCAACAGTAGTAACTTAGCAAAAGTAATATGTGAAAAGCTCGTAGGCATTGGATCGGTGATGGATAATTATGTTGGACGACATTCATCCTGTAACAGTTATAACCTAGGGCGACACAGAACTAGCTCCAATTCATCAATGTAATGTAGGCATGTATTCCGTAGATAGTCATACGTGCTTATGGAAAAGAACTTGCATGACATATTTTGTCCTACCCTCCCGTGGCAGCGGGGTCCATAAGGAAACTAAGGGATATTAAGGCCTGCTTTTAATAGAGAACCGGAACAAAGCATTAACACATAGTGAATATATGAACTCCTCAAACTACAGTAATCACTGGAAAGAATCCCAATTATTGTCACCTTGGGTTATGTGGATCATAACACGTAATAGGTGTGTATAACTTGCATGGTAGGATCAAGAACACAAATATATTCGCGAAAACATAAAGGGTTCAGATCTGAAATCATGGCACTCGGGCCCTAGTGACAAGCATTAAGCATAGCAAAGTCATAGCAACATCAATCTTAGAACATAGTGGATACTAGGGATCAAGCCCTAACAAAACTAACTCGATTACATGATAAATCCCATCCAACCCATCACCGTCCAGCAAGACTACGAAGGAATGACTCACACCCGGTGGTGAGCATCATGAAATTGGTGATGAAGAAGGGTTGGTGATGACGATGGCAACAAATCCCCCTCTCCGGAGCCTAGAACGGACTCCAGATCTGTCCTCCCGATGAAGAACAGGAGGTGGCGGCGGCTCCGTATCGTAAAATGCGATAATTCCTTCTCTCTAATTTTTTTCTGGATGAATAGGTACTTATAGAGTTGGAGATAGGGTTGTGGGAGCTGCCAGGGGCCCACAAGCCTGCACGGCGCGCCCTGGGGGGGTGGCGCTCCCCCTGGGCTTGTGGCGCCCTGGTGGCCCCCCTCTGGTATTTCTCTTCACCAGTATTTTTTATTAATTCTGAAATAATTCTCCGTAAATTTTTAGCTCCATCCGAGAACTTTTATTTCTGCACAAAAACAACACCATGGCAATTCTGCTGAAAACAGCGTCAGTCCGGGTTAGTTCCACTCAAATCATGCAAATTAGAGTCCAAAACAAGAGCAAAAGTGTTTGGAAAAGTAGATACGACAGAGACGTATCAGTCATCGACTTTGCAAATGAAGCTCAACGTCAACATGATGCAAAGATATTGATGATTAGAAGTGACAATGGCACCGAGTTCAAGAACTACACCTTGGATGAGTTTCTTAGTGATGAGGGGATCAAGCACCAATACTCCACACGATATACCCCTCAACAAAATGGTGTTGCGGAGAGGAAGAACTGGACGTTGATGGACGCGGCAAGGACCATGATGGCGGAATTTAAATCTCCGTACAACGTTTGGGCCGAAGCCATCAACACCGCATGTCATGCTTCCAATCGGCTCTACCTCCGCAAAGGCTTGAACAAGACTCCATACGAGATACTTACCGATAACAAGCCAAACCTCATGTACTTCTGGGTGTTAGGTTGTAAGTGTTTCATTCTCAAGAAAGGTGCTCGTTTGTCTAAATTCAAACCTAGAGCTCAAGAGGGCATATTTGTTGGCTATGCTACAAACTCTCATGCTTACCGTGTCCTCAACAAGTCCAATGGACTCATTGAGGAGACGTGTAATGTGGAGTTTGATGAAAATAATGGCTCCCAAGTGGAGCAAAGTGGTCTTTGTGATGTAGGTGATGAAATTTCTCCCCAATCCATAAGAAGAATGGGAGTTGGTCAAATCCCCCCATTGAGGAACCCCTTGTGGCCGAAGGAGAAGGACAATGTTCTACGCAAGTGGAACCATCACCAACGCTAGACCCACATGCTTTCGAAGAACAAAGTGAAGACCCTCAACCAAGTGAACAAGATCAAGGGAAATATCAACTTCATGATGATGGTGATGCACCAAGTGATGCCCAAGATCAAGTTCATGACTCCGCGCAAGCTTAAGATCAAGAGCATGCTCAAGATGGCGCTCAAGATGATCAAGATGATGCTCCTCAAATGCCTATTGAAGAGCAATTGGAGCGTCATGCCGCCAAGATTTCCTCCACACTAAAACATCAAGAACATGTCATGGAGAATGTGCTTGGAAGCTTAAGGAGAGGGGTAACTACTCATAAACAATTAACAAACTTTTGTGAGCATCACACGTTTGTTTCTTGTATTGAACCCCAAAAGGTACATGAAGCGCAAAGTGTGGGAATTAGTGCCAAGGCCAAAGGAGAACCATAATGTCATTAGAACCAAATGGATCTTCAAGAACAAGCAAGATGTGAACGGTGTGGTTGTTCGGAACAAGGCAAGATTGGTGGAACATGGCTACTCCCAAGTTGAGGGTATCGACTATGGTGAAACCTTTCCTCCCGTTGCTCGCCTTGAATCTATCCACATGTTGATTGCATATGCATCTCATCATAATTTCAAGTTGCAACAAATGGATGTGAAAAGTGCATTTCTTAATGGTCCTTTGAATGAGTTGGTGTATGTTAAACAACCCCCGGGGTTCGAGGACCCCAAGTTCCCCAATCATGTATTTAAACTCAATGAGGCGCTCTATGGCCTTAAACAAGCCCACGTGCATGGTATGAGCACCTTACCAAGTTGTTGCAAGATCGTGGGTTTGAAATTGGAAAAATCGACCCCACTCTTTTTACTAAGAGGGTCAAAGGGGATTTGTTCATATGCCAACTATATATTGATGATATTATCTTTGGCTCTCCTAACAGATCTTTCAATGATGAGTTTGCCGCACTAATGACCGAGAAGTTTGAGATGTCTATGATGGGAGAGTCGAAGTTCTTTCTCGGGTTCAAACTCAAGCAAAGAAGAGAAGGAACGTTCATCAACCAAGCCAAATACACCCAAGGCATGCTCAAGAGATTCAAGCTAGAAGATGTCAAGCCAGCCAAGACTCCAATGCCAACCAAGTGCCAACTTGACATTGATCCCAATGGTAAAGTGGTGGATCAAAAGGTATATCGTTCCATGATTGGATCCTTGCTTTACCGTTGTGCATCTAGGCCAGATATCATGTTGAGTGTGGGAATGTGTGCATGGTTTCAAGCCGCACCTAAGGAAAGCCACTTTGTGGCGGTCAAGCGAATCTTTTGATATTTGTCTCATACCCCAAACTTTGGCTTATGGTACCCCAAAGGAGCAAGCTTTCATCTTATGGTTATTCGGACTTAGATTGGGCGGGAGACCGTGTGGATAGGAAGTCAACTTTCGGAGGGTGCCAATTCCTTGGTCGCTCTTTGGTGAGTTGGTCTTCAAAGAAGCAAAAATGTATATCTCTCTCCACCACCGAGGCCGAGTATGTTGCTGCCACAAGTTGTTGTGCACAATTGTTATGCTACAAACTCTCATGCTTACCGTGTCCTCAACAAGTCCAATGGACTCATTGAGGAGCCGTGTAACATGGAGTTTGATGAAAATAACGGCTCCCAAGTGGAGCAAAGTGTACTTTGTGATGTAGGTAATGAAATTCCTCCCCAAGCCATAAGAAGAATGGGAGTTGGTCAAATCCTCCCCATTGAGGAACCCCTTGTGGCCTAAGGAGAAGGACAATGTTCTACGCAAGTGGAACTATCACCAACGCTAGACCCACACGCTTTCGAAGAACAAAGTGAAGACCCTCAACCAAGTGAACAAGATCAAGGGCAAGATCAACTTCCTGATGATGGTGATGCACCAAGTAATGCCCAAGATCATGTTCATGACTCCGAGCAAGATCAAGACGGCGCTCAAGATGATCAAGATGATGATCCTCATATTCCACTTGAAGAACTATTGGAGAGCCGTGCCGCCAAGATTTTCTTCCAGACTAAAGCGTCAAGAACATGTTATGGAGAATGTGCTTGGATCACTACTGCAGGATGCTGCTAACGTGACACTACAATCAAAGACCCTTCGACGAAACTGTGTGCGATGCATTAATCGCAAACGATGATGTAATAAAACCGTCAAAAATTATACGAAACGTTTGCGATGGCGGATACATCAAACACGATTCACATTATAGTTGCGTGTGCGATGCGTGGCATATGGTTGATCCATATGAACTGTTTGCGATGAGCCAGAACAAGAGAAACGGGCAACCATATCAAGGTGTGTACGATATACGGCATACAGTTCACTCGGATGAACTGTTTGCGATGATCGAGAAGAACACAAACGATTTGACGTAACAAGATATGTGTGATACCCGGCAAACATGTCGGTAATCATAATTGTGTGCGATCATTATAGACAGCGCATACGATTTTTTGTTGTGAATTGTGTGCTCGACAGGGCGCACAATTCAAGAAACCAACCTGTGGGCGATAATGTAAAAGATCTCTGTCGAATACGTATTGCTAACCGTCTGCGATGAGATTGACAGGGGAAACAGAGATAACAAATTAATATGAGCGAACGGCAATAGAGATATATACAGTCCACTTAATTTAGTCCTTCTTCTTCTTGTTGTTGTTGGATGGCCCTGCGACATCTTCTTGGCGAGGACGCTTCTTGCCGCTGACCGTTGGTTTTTCATCGCCGCCGCCGTTGTCATCGTCGTTGCTGTCGTCGTCGTCCTCCTCCTCATTCGAACATTCCTCCTCATCATCATCGTCGTCCTCTTCTTTGTCCTCCGACGGCTCCTTGTCCGTCTGGTTGTCGTCTGACGCCTCGGGCGGCGGCGTCCCTTCCATGATCCGGATAAAATCGAGGTCTGGGCTCGACGCCGGACTCATGGAAGACAAGCGGGATGATTTCGATGTTGACCTATCATCGGGCGCCAGACTGCTGGTGGAACTATCGTCCTCGCTGTCGCTGGACATGGCTGCGGTACGTATACAAAATGCAAGAAAGCGAGATTGTAGAGTGTGTGCAAGTGTGTAGCGCGGCCGGCCGGGACGATGAAGATGATGGACACTGAAGCGGGGTATGCAGAGAAGAGGAATGACAATTGAAGCGGGGGATTGACAGATTATATTGGCGCCACTGACAGGCGGTTAGAATACTGATATAATCAACCGCAATTATTAGTACCCAGTAGCTCCAAATTCCCGCGGTTGCGCAGTTCTCAATGTGATAATTACGCACACGGGTTGGAGCGTCCAAATGTGAAACAAGCATTTTTCATACTCCCTCCATAGCGGCGACCAAGGTGGGGGAAAAACGAGAGAACTTGATGTTTATTTGCTAATCAATAGCATCGCGTGCAGAGAATTGACCATTGCATGTTATGCTTAGTAGTCGCAAGTCATTGAATGCATACACGCCCCACGACTCCTATTGGCTGATTTCTTTTTTCAGGGCAAAAAATAGGGAACGAGTTTTGGGATTATTTGGTTTTCGTAATGTCACTTATGCACCGGTACGAAGGGAGTAGGACAGTTGGCAAGCAATAGATGGAGCTCTGCTTATTGATGTAGCCAGTAATAATCAAACAAAACCCCTAATCATCATTGCAAACAGCGCATAGAAGATGGCTAATGCGACAACCACACCTACACATGCTAGTTCCTTCTTGTCTCTTGCTTTCATCTGTTACCTGTGATTGATTCTTTCTTGCTTCATCGTACTGATTGTACACTCCAGATCAGTCAGTTTCTTCTTCAGCTTTACGTTATCTTCTGCGAGTTTGGTGATAACACTCCAAGCCCTGCCATGCCATTCTTCATCCAGCCAGTTAAGAAAGGCACAAGCCTCATATCCCTGCCAATGTTAAATAGTATTTGTTGGAAGTGGGGCTCCGGGGACCCAAAGGTTCGAACACTGGGGTGAGCTCGTTCTGCTGCTTCTTCCCCTACCACGACAGTGCTACGGGGAGACTACGGCGAGAGCGCGCTAGCGTAGGACGGGCAAAGACACGGCAATTTACCCAGGTTCGGGCCACCTTGCGGTGTAAGACCCTACTCCTGCTTGTGGTTGGGATTATCGTGGATGAGGGAGTTCTTGCGTACAAGGTTGGGGACGATGAGAACCTGCCCAGTTTTTCCCCCCAAGGTGATGGATCTCTCCACTACGGTGGCTGCACTGCCCCTTTTATGCCGCCTTGGTCCTCTTCCCCCTCGAAAACTTAGGCGGGAAGGGTTGCCACACTTGGCGGTTTTGAAAGGGGACAGGCGCTCAGGCTATCCTGACTAAAGGTGGTCTTCGCCTGCCGAAGCATGATCCATGACGCGCCGGTGGGCTCAGTGATGACCTCCGCCCTGCGCGCCCACCGTCTTGGTCTTCTTTCACCGATCGGGCAACCCTTGGGTTGCTTTGGGGAGCAGATAGCTGGCCCTGCTTCCCTAGCACAAAAGAGGAAACCATCCGCATCCGCGCCTGCTGGCGCGGCCTCTGCTGCTGCTCGTCGCCGCGCGCGTCACCCATGTGGTGGGTTCTAGTCCGCGCGACACGCCGAACGGACTTCTCCTCGGGCGCCCGCGGGAGGGGGCCTCGGAAGGCCTGCCTCGGGAAGCCGCCTCGTGAGGCCACTCGGGGAGAAGCCTCGTGAGGGAACTCGGGAAGCCGCCTCGTGAGGGGACTCGGGAAGCCGCCTCGTGAGGGGACCTCGCGAGGCCGCTTATGGTGGTGCTGAGCGCTGCCTGCTACTCCCTGAGGAGGGGACCTCAGGAGGGGTCGTGGCGAGATGCTTGGTGGCTACGGCCCACCGGGCACACTCCAGGCGTCGCGCCCTGGGCCAAAGGCAGATGGGCCTGGATACCCCGGGCTCCATGGGCCTGACAGTAGCCCCCGGGACCGCGGCGCGCACGTTCCCGCCTACGGAGGGGCGAAACGGCGCGGGCCCTAACCGCCTGTGGCCAGGCGCGACGCATGGCGCACGATGTGACGGGCGACGCCCCCACTACCCACGACGCCTTGGGACCTGCCGTGCTGACATAAATCCTGGCGCGGGCGGCGCGAGGCCATCATTGCCTTCCCTTGCGCATTCCGCCTCCCTGCGCCTTCCTTCCTGCGCACTGCTTCTTCTGCTTCTCTCAAGCTCCACCGCCCCAACCCCTTGCTGTGCCGCCATGGCACCCGCCGGCAGGGAGGAGGAAGAGGCGGACACGGCAGTCGCGGAAGTGATGCCAGAGCCCGCTCTGGGTAGGCCCACAATCGTCAACGCCGAGGGTCTCGACAAGGTGCTTCCGATGATAGCGGCCACTTCCAACGAGTGGGGGGCCACTCGCATCTGGCCGGCTTCGCGCCCAACCGCTGACCTCGACGCCACCTCCGCCGTCCTCTTCCTTCCTGCGCTCCTCGCGGGCCTGCTGCCTCCATTCTCCGATTTCTTCAACGCCATTCTTTCCCACTACCAGGTCCATGCGCTGCATCTCGAGCCGAATTCCGTCCTCCTTCTTTCCGCCTTTGCCTTCTTATGCGAGGCCTTTCTGGGCGTGACGCCTTCGGTGGCGCTCTTCCGTCACTTCTTCAGTCTATGGCTGACCGCGGCGAACCAGTGCTCCGGGTGTATCTCGTTTTGCGCCGCGGGCGACGCGGCGAGCGACGGTATTGACATGAGGCTTACGAAAGAAGTCGAGGGCTTCAGGCGGCAATGGTTGTACGTGGACGCGGCCCAATTCAGCCCCTTGTTGCAGCTGCCGACATCCCCGGCCGTGAGAAGCTCCGGGTGGGGGCACGAAAGGCTCGTCGACCCGCGGCTGGCGCGGGTATGGAAGAAGTTGGCCGAGCTGAGGGCCGCGAAAGTAACGGCGGTCACGATCATGCGGGAGTTCCTCAGGCGCCGCATAGCCCCCTTGCAGCGACACTCCTGCCCGATGTGGGCCTTCACCGGCCCACAGGATCCGATGCGATTGAGCGTGGACAGTTTGCTGCCGGGGGTGCTGAATGCGATGCTCCATACCCTGACCGGCGAAGAAGCGAGTGAGCCACCAAGGGACGGACTTCCTCTGTATTGCTACAGGAACAAGGAGGCGCTAGCAGGCTCAATGCCGCGTATCGACCAGTGGGGACCGCTCCCAGAGGGCTTCGAAGGGCCCCGCGACAACCCTTTTCTGGCGGTCCCCGGCTCAGGCGAGCACGGTAGCGCCGCGGCTTCGGCGGGCACAGCGGGAGGCGGAGGCCACCTGGTTCGTCCAGCTCGCCGTCAACTCGTCCGCGAGCTTGGAAACGACGATGGTGCCACCCCGCCTGCGGCCTTGCCTGCCGCGTCCGTCCGGGCGAAGGGCACGGGAAGCCCCCGCGCGGCAGTTGCGGAGTCGCGGGGCTCCGGAGGCGGTGGTGGCAGCAACGCGCCTCCGTGGCCGCTGAAGAAGATGAGGTGGTTTGCCAAGGACCAGTAAGCGCTCGCCTTCCCTTCTATTGCGCCCTGTGTGTTGCGCGCATCTGAGTCCTTGCTTTTCTTTCCTTCTCCAGGATTTCCTCGAGCAAGAAGAAGAAGGAGGAGAAGCCCCCCGTCCTGGCAGGTGCTCCACCGCCGATTGCTAAGACCGGGGGGCACACGGAGGGCACCAGCAGCCTCGCCGCCGGGGCCAACCTCGCAGGGGCCGAAGAGGGGGCGGCGCCTCCTGACCCACAGGAGGACGCGGCTCGAGGGACCCAAGCCAGCGAGCCGTCGGAGGCGTCGTCGAGGGACGGCTCCGCCATCCCCGGGGCGACAGAAGCGGAGGCGCCGGCTTCCACCCCCCGGAACGCTGTCGACGGCGGTGTCGCGGGAGGTCAACCGGGATTGGCAGCACACGGGACCCCGCAGGCCAGAGGGTCGCTAAGCCCCCGGGGCGCGTCGCCTCGTCAGAACGAAGAGGGGACCCCTGCAAGCCCTTCGCTCCCGGCCGGCAGCGGCGGGTCCTCGCGAGAGGGCAGCGCTCGGGCGCACACCGGTTGGGCCTTGCAGCTCGTGAGCGGCAGCGCCGTGCTCAAGCGCGGGGCCCTGCAAGGCGCCAGGGCTGCCCTTGACCAGCTGGAAGCAGACCTTCGGGTGGAAGAAGCGCGCATCATCGAGGAGCATCAGCGCCTCGCGGAGAGGTGGCACCAGCTTGATGTGGCCATCAAGCTGAGCCGCCGCCAAGACGACACCGCAGGAGAGAAGCGTGAGAAGGCCGCCCAGGACGCGAAGGAGATCTTTGAGAACGCTGTCCGGGAGGCCAGCGAGGCTGACAGGCGACGCGAGGCGGCGGAGGCTCGCGAAAAGGGGCTCCAGGACCAGAACGCCTCGCTGGAGCGACAACTCCAGGCACGAAGGAACGCCATCTCCGCCCTCGAAGAGGGGCTAGCGGCCCGCGAGGCGGACCTTGACATTCGTGAGCGAGAGCTCGCACGCTCGGCATCCGCACAGGACCTGGAGCGCGAGCGGCTGGAGACGCTGGAGCGAGAGGTGTCCGCGGCTCAAAACTCTTACGCCGAGCGCCTAGACAGGGCCAACGCGAAATTGGCGGCCACGGCGGAGAAGATCCAGGAGGACGCCGACAGGAGGGTCGCGGAGAGCCGCGAAGCGTTTGCGGTCGAGAACGGCAAGAAGCTGAAACGGCAGGAGGACCGCTTCAAGGCCAAGCGCGAGGAGCTCCGGCATGAGATCGCGGGCCTTAAGGAAATGCTAGCCGAAGCTGAAGGGCGGCGGAAGACCGCTCTGAAGGCCCAGGCCGACGCCGAGGCTGAGCTGTCCTCCCTCCGACAGCAGGTGGGGGGTGTCACTGCGGTCGTGGAGCAAGCGCGGGACGAGGCGGCCCGCGTGCGGGGGCAGCAACTCCAGCGCTCTAAGATGTTCCGCGCCCTCGAGCTCCGGGCCCGCCGCGCCTTGGGCTCTATTTGCAAGGAGGACGTCGGCAGCCCCCTCGAGACCCACGACGGTAGCTACCTCGATTTCTTCACCAAGCTCGTGGAGCGGCTCGAGGTGGGCGCCAAGAAGGTAGGCGGAATCGTCGAGGAGGAGAGCCGTGACCTCCTCACTCAGGCCGCGACGCGCGTCTTCAGCCATCTTCTGCACGCCAACCCCAACTTTGACTTCGGCAAGGTGATAATCCCTGTCCCCGAGGAAGTCCGTGACACCCTTGGGAAGGCGGTGGAGGACTATGTGGACGCCCTGCACGAGCACTTTGCTCCTGGCGAGAGCTCGAGCGGAGTCGAGGAGGGTGACGATGACGGCGGCAGCGGCGGCGATGGCAACATGTCTTTTTAGGTCTCTCCCCATACTCTGCATGTAGCTAATCGTGACCCCGTGGGGGCGTGAGGACAGTGCTTTTGCATTTTAAGTGCTTTGCTCTTGACTGTATCGAACGCCCGCGCCTTCGTAGCTCGCTTTGTTCTTTCTGCTCATCAGGGCGCTCTGCGCTGTTAGGACCTAGCCCCCGAGCGGGCCATAATCGCTGCCGGCATGACGGGTCGTGAGGGCTCCGCTCGCGCGGTCTCCCGAGGCGGGGCCTGCATGCATGCTGGGGGCCCGGCGGGGCCACCTCGCGAGGCCCCTCCATGAACCTGCTCCTGTGATAGCTGCATGTAGCGTACTCAACGACGGGGGAGTGGTGCATGCTTGCCGATTCGCTCATGGGCGTCACGCGAGGAGATAAGGCGCCAAGAACCTTGGCGAGGTGGCGTGCGCGGGGAGCAGGCCCGCGAGCTAGAGCCTAGCCGGAGCCTGCTGGTTGGGCTTTGCGGCGCTGCCGGGACTGATCCGGGCACAGACACCGTGTCCAGCCCCCGCTCGCGTGAGGCTCATGAGGGACGTCATGAGCGCGCGGGGCTCATGAGGCAAGAACAAGGCGGAATGCCATGCAGAAAACTGAGCTTGCTGAAGCGAGATAGCGACTGTTACATAATTAAAACGAGATGCGGCTGCCGTGTTCGGCACGGGTCAGCTTAAGGTTGGTGCAACCCGTGGGGCGCCCTCAGCTGATTGTTCCGCCAGCGCGGGACATGGGGCTTCCACAGGGGTGTGGGCATGATTGCGAGTCGATCGTTCCGCCAGCGCGGAGCATGGGGCTTCCACAGGGGTGTGGGCATGATCGCGAGTCGATCGTCCCGCCAGCGCGGAGCATGGGGCTTCCACTGGGGCGTGGGAGGGAGCTCTCGCGGGCCCATCAGGCGAACGCAATGAGAGGCTCCGAGGCGTGTACAGCCCCGTTTCGTTCGTACTCGTGAGGGTCACGGGTAGAACTTGCGGAGGTGTTGGATGTTCCAGGCGTTAGGCACAGGAACTCCGTCCTCCGTCTCCAGCCGGGCTGAGCCGGGCCTGGAGACATGAGTAACCCTGAAAGGGCCTTCCCACATAGGTGGGAGTTTGTGTGGTCCCTCTCTGGAGAGGATCCTGCGCAGGACGAGGTCACCGACCTCGGGGGTGCGAGGGCGGTTTGGCGGCGGCCCTCCTCAATGGGTGGCAGGTCGGCCTCCCGCGAGCCGTCCTGACGCGCCTTGTCGAAGGCAGGGGCTCACGGGGGACCGTGCTTAACCTCAGAGGGGAACCGTACCAACGCCGTATATGGGGAAGACAGGGGTCTCGCCGGTGGGCTCGCTTGCCGCCGCGCGGATGGACATGGCACGAACCGCCACTCGCCGAGCCAACCCTTGCCGCTCCCGAGCTGCGCCCACGAGGCGCGCTCGAGAGACGCATGCACAAGGCTCGGCGTTCGAAGTGCCTTCGCCTCGCGAGGCCGACTCGTGAGAGGCTGCCCGCGAGGCCCTCGTGCAGCTCGACTCCTGAAGGGCTGTATGCGAAAAATCTCACGATAGGGGGAGCGGCACACGCTCGCTAACTCACCCGTGGCCGTTGCGTGAGGAGATAAGGCACCAAGGACCTTGGTCAGGTGACGTGCGCGGGAGCAGGCCCGCGAGCCAGAGCTCGGTCACATGGATTTGGCAGCGCTGCAGGGACGGACCCAAGCACAGGCACCGTGCCTAGCCCCCGCTCACGGAATTGGTCTGGGGAGGGGTCGCGAGCGAGGGACGCTCTCGGGCGGCATCGAACTTATCACAGAGATTAGCAGGGAATTGAGTAGGTAATATAGTTCATCAAAGTAAAAGTCAGTAAAATCCATTACACGACCAAAAGGATAAGGTTCCGGGAGCGAAGCTCGAGAGGCGCGGCGGGAAGGAGTGCGGGACGCGCGGGGTAGGGTCGCGCTGTAGTGACGTCAGACCACTCGGCGCGGCGCGCCGAGGGAGTCTGCTCCTTCGGAGCCAGGGGACTCGCGAGGAGCGGGAGTCTGACGAGGCCCCGGTGTGAAGGGCGCCAGCCTCTGGAAAGAGGCGCCGGCGTTCCTCAGCCCGAAGGGCATGCACGCGCCGCCAACGCCCTGACCGCCTCGCGGCAGCTGGAAGGAGTCACGAGGGCAGGACTTGTTGAGGCTGGTGAAGTCGACGCACATGCGCTCTTTGCCGCCCTTCTTGGGGACGACGACTGGGTTGGCGAGACATTCGGGATGGCGCACCCCACGAACGACTCCGGCTTCTTGGAGCTTCTGAACTTCACTGACGATGAACTCTTGCTTCTCTGGCGCCTGGCGCCGTGCTTTCTGCTTGACTGGGCATGCATTGCGGCACACCGCTAAGTGGTGCTCAATCACCTCCCTCGGCACACCGGACAAGTCGGATGCCTTCCAGGCGAAAACGTCCAAGTTTGCCCGAAGGAAGGTGATGAGCGCGCTTTCCTATGCAGGAGGGAGGCCTGTGCCGATGGTGAAGGCGGGGCCGGAGCCGCTGCCGTCCACCGACACCTTCTTCGTCTCGGCGCGGTCCTGAGAGAACAACTGCTTCTTCTTCGCGGGCGCGGCTTCGGAAGGCTCGGCCGCGTCCTTGTCGGCTGGGTGCGCGACAACGGCAGCCTTGTAGGCGCGCTCGAGGGTGCTGGCCGCGTCCTTTTCGTCGCAGGCGACGGTGATGATGCCGCTGCAGCCGGGCATCTTGAGGACGTTGTAGGCATGATGAGTGGCCGCCATGAACTTGGTGAGAGCCGGGTAGCCCAAGATGGCATTGTAGGGCAGGCCGATGTGCGCCACGTCGAAGTCGATGAGCTCGGTGTGGTAGTTCTTGCGGTGCCAAAGGTGACGGGGAGGCGCACCTGCCCCAGCGGAATGGTGGAGCCATCGGTCACTCCGGAGAAGGGCCTGGTCGGCATTAGCTGGTCGTAGGGCACCTGGAGTGTCTCGAAGGTTTCGATGGAGAGCACGTTGAGACCGGCACCCCCGTCGATGAGGGTCTTGGTGACCGCGACGTTGCTGATGGTGGGAGTGCACAGCATGGGGAGCGCGCCCATGGAGGCCGTGGACTTGGGGTGGTCCTTGGAGTCGAAGGTGATGGCGTACTGTGACCACTTGAGGGGCCGCGTGACCTCAGGCCTCGGGAGGGCGGCGTACACCTCGCGAGAGAGTTTCTTGAAGTGGCGGACAGACGCGGGGGCTTGGGACCCACCAAGGATGCAGGCGACCGCGCGAGGCTCCTGGTAGCCCCCAGCGCCCTCGTCAGGCTGGTTGACGTCGTTCCTCCGAGGAGGCGGAGGCAGCGGCGGGAGAGCGGCATTAGCTTGGGGATTCGCCTCACGAGGCTGGTTGCGCCAGGCGGCCTCACGAGGTTGATCGCGCCAGCCCTGGCGGTAGTTGCTGTTATCGTTGCGGCTGTCCCAGCGGTTGCCGCTGCGGCCACCTCCATGGCCTGCGCCACGGCCGTTGCGGTCGTCTCGGCAGCTCTGGCGCTCGTCGCGGAGCAGCTTGAGCTCATGACAGTCTTCGGTGTTGTGGGAGCGGACATTGTGGAAGGCGCAGAGCGGCCGGTTGTCCTTCCTGGGTTCGTCGAGGTCGCGGCCGCGCTTCTGCTCGGGCTCCACCGCAAGCACGGCAGGGCCTTTGCACTTGACGTCCATGCTCTTGGCCTTGGCGCCGTCGAGCGCCACGTCGGGGTCGTTGTGGACGAAGAGGCGGCCTTCTTCAGCCTTGGCGCACTTGTCGGCGAGGTCGAGCAGCTCGAGCACGGAGTCGAGCTCACCGTTGATGGCGAGCTTCTCGCGCATCTTGATGTCCGTGACGCCGGTGGAGAACGCGGAGATGACAGCGGCGTCGGAAGTGCGTGGGATCTTGTTGCGCACCTGGCTGAAGCGCTGGATGTACTTACGGAGGGTCTCGTCTGGGCGCTGTTGAACGCGCCGCATGTCGTTGATGGTGAGGGAGCGGTCCTGCGTGCCCTTGAAGTTGGCGATGAACTGGCTGCAGAGCTCGGCCCACGACGAGATGGAAGCCTCGGGGAGGTTCATGAGCCAGGAGCGCGGGCCGTCCTTGAGGGCCACGGGGAACCAGTTCGCCATGACCTTGTCGTCGCCGTTTGCCGCCTCGACGCTCAGCGCGTAGAGCTGGAGGAACTCCGTGGGGTTGGGGGTGCCGTCGTAGCGCGGAGGCAGCTCAGGCTTGAACTTCGCGGGCCAGACCACGCGACGCAGCTCGCGGGTGAAGGCGCGGCAGCCCACGCCGCTCGAGGGGACGCCGCCGGCGAGGGCGGCGCGGTTTTGATGCCCGGCCGCTGCAACGTCTTGAACGGCCTGGTCCTGGCGCTGGCGCTCGAGGAGCACTCGCGCGTCGGGGAGCGCGCGGCGGATGATCTGGCAGCTGGGCTCGCAGTGGTCCGGAGAAGACGCGCCGCGGGACGGCTCACGAGCCCGCGCGCCGCGCTGGGGCCTGGCGTGCTCGTCGCGCAGAGGAGGCGGCGGGGGAGCGCCATACGCTGGGTCCCCAGCACGAGACGGTGGAGGGCGGAGCGAGTGAGATGGCGCCGGAGCGTCTCTGGCGACGTTGACGAGCTCGGTGATGCGACCAAGCCAGGCGTCGTAGCCGGCGTCGTCAGGACGGTAGCGGAGCAGCTCGCGCGCCATGAGTAGCGCGGTCTGCGGGTTCGGCGGCCCACGGTTGGCGAGAGGAGGCCGTGGCGGTGTGGCCGTCCGCCCACACGGAGGGGTGCAGGGAGGAGGCCTGCTGCTCGCGGGCAGCGGGGTCGGTGGCGGCGGCAGCCTCGGCGTCGGAGCGGCGTCGATTGCCGCGGGCCGCCGGCTCCATCTGAGCCACGCGCCTGGCCCTGCGCTCGGCGCGCTCGCGACGTGCGTCGGCCATGGGGTTGGTGGAGCTGAGGGCGGAGCAGAAGAACAGTAGCGCACCCCTACCTGGCGCGCCAAATGTCGGAAATGGGGCTCCGGGGACCCAAAGGTTCGAACACTGGGGTGAGCTCGTTCTGCTGCTTCTTCCCCTACCACGGCAGTGCTACGGCGAGACTACGGCGAGAGCGTGCTAGCGTAGGACGGGCAAAGACACGGAAATTTACCCAGGTTCGGGCCACCTTGCGGTGTAAGACCCTACTCCTGCTTGTAGTTGGGATTATCGTGGATGAGGGAGTTCTTGCGTACAAGGTTGGGGACGATGAACCTGCCCAGTTTCCCCCCCCCCCCAAGGTGATGGATCTCTCCACTACGGTGGCTGCACTGCCCCTTTTATGCCGCCTTGGTCCTCTTCCCCCTCGAAAACTTAGGCGGGAAGGGTTGCCACACTTGGCGGTTTTGAAAGGGGACAGGCGCTCAGGCTATCCTGACTAAAGGTGGTCTTCGCCTGCCGAAGCATGATCCATGACGCGCCGGTGGGCTCGGTGATGACCTCCGCCCTGCGTGCCCGCCGTCTTGGTCTTCTTTCGCCGATCGGGCAACCCTTGGGTTGCTTTGGGGAGCAGATAGCTGGCCATGCTTCCCTAGCACAAAAGAGGAAACCATCCGCATCCGCGCCTGCTGGCGCGGCCTCTGCTGCTGCTCGTCGCCGTGCGCGTCACCCACATGGTGGCCTCCAGTCCGCACGACACGCCGAACGGACTTCTCCTCGGGCGCCCGCGGGAGGGGGCCTCGGAAGGCCTGCCTCGGGAAGCCACCTCGTGAGGCCACTCGGGGAGCAGCCTCGTGAGGGAACTCGGGAAGCCGCCTCGTGAGGGGACTCGGGAAGCCGCCTCGTGAGGCCACTCGGGGAGCAGCCTCGTGAGGGAACTCGGGAAGCCGCCTCGTGAGGGGACTCGGGAAGCCGCCTCGTGAGGGGACCTCGCGAGGCCGCTTATGGTGGTGCTGAGCGCTGCCTGCTATTCCCTGAGGAGGGGACCTCAGGAGGGGTCGTGGCGAGATGCTTGGTGGCTATGGCCCACCGGGCACACTCCAGGCGTCGCGCCCTGGGCCAAAGGCAGACGGGCCTGGATACCCCGGGCTCCATGGGCCCGACAGTATTCAGGATGACCGGTGGCATTAACTCAAATAAAATGATGAAGTTAGCACTAACCTCTAAGGGGCAACTGAGAAACCGTCTGCCAATGTCGAATCCCTCCGTGCATACACGTCGAGCAGGAGTGTGTACGTGCACACAACTCAGCTTTTGGTACTTCTCGGTGGCGCAAAACTCGAAGTTGAACTCATGTTGCGGGAGTCTGGAGTCATACTACGGATCCGGCGGTTGATCGCTTTCCTGCGCGGGGGGGGGGGGGAGTCATTCAGGACGGATTGAGCAGGGAGCTACTTTGGACATGCTAAAAAAGATCGGGATAGATTGGAACCTGACAAGACAATTCGGATCCGTAGTACACCTACCTTCCGATGACCTTAGGCAAGTGTTCGGCGGTGACCACCGTCGTGGTGGCGCCGCCCATTGCGCTGCCGAGAGTGGCGATACGAGTAGGACCAGCTGCACCGAAACCATCAGCACCACTCGTCCGCATTCCCCCAATGTCAGCACCACGCGAGGGAATTTGGGGGCTAGGGATTTGGAGGCTATCTAGGGATTTTGGGGAAATGGGGAAACTGTGGGGATCTGCTAACGGTCGGGAACTACTTATCGCACTCTGTTGTATACGGCACACGGTTTATACATGTCGTTTGTGTTAGGTATTACAACTTCACACACGATTTCCGCACCAAACCGTGTGAGAAGACAACGTAGGTGAGACACGGTTACCGTGACATAACCTTATGTGATGTACTACCCTGTACATATGGGGATGCAATAATTGAGTTAATACTTAGGGTAAACAGCCGCTCTGTGGATACCCATCAAAAAATAAAAACAGCCGCTCTGCAGATAGAGATGGTGGCGGCGGCCAAGGCAGCGGCTACCGGATAGGAGGTCAATCCTTGGTCGGTCGGTGGTGGCGGCGTGATAGGAGGTCAATCCTCGGCCTACGGCGGGAGATAGGAGGAGCTCAATCCTTGAGGTCGGCGGCGGCGTGATTGGAGCACATCCATAGTGGTCGACTGCGGGATAGTGGAGCTCAAACTTCAGGCGGTTGCCCCACTAAGCTTTGCTCCTCGACCCTGCTGTCTCAGCATGCCGCCGCATCGCACTTCTCTGTCTGGTGGGTGGAGGTCGCTGCACGGCTAATTAATTAAGGTATTCTTTTCGTTGAGTGGCTTAATTAATGTATTCAATTCATAAGGGTACTACTATAGTACTCTGCGTGTAAATTGATTGGCCATTAATTTTTGTCATCGCACGGCTAGATAACAATATGGAGCTCCCTCAGTAATTATGAAAATAAAATCTTGTGATTTATGCACGCATCTTTGGGCATCAATTAATCCATGTATTAATGTTTTTTTTTGAATTACCCCTCGTGTGGTGCAGATGGAACGGCCTGAATGGATGAAGGATCGAAGAAGCTCAGATTTTATCAGTGGCGTGATGGAGTTCATCAATTTGGCTGAAAGGACAAAGAAGAGAGTTCGTAATGATGATTACATCCTATGTCCATGTAGTCGTTGTGCCAATACAGAGTCACATGAAGTTACAGATGTCGAGTACCACTTACTCAAACAGGGATTCATGGATGGATATACACGTTGGACTAGACACGGTGAAGAGCCGGTCATGGATGAATGTACCTAGGGCTGCAAGATGCCAAACCCTGATCAGAGTCACAAGGATGTTGAATCTAACATCGGGGCTGAGGCGTCAAGCTACCAACGGAACACAGACAAGCCAAAAACCCCACTGAAAAACCAAGACAGCGACGCAGACGACGACGACCTTGATATTCCAGATTTTGCTGCTATGATTGCAGATTTCTAGGGCCCAGAAAAAGATATGGTTGGGTACAAGGATCTGCCATCCATTGATGCGGACTCCAAAAAAGATTTGTATCCAGGTTGCAAAAAGAAATATTCCAAGTTGAGTGCCACATTGGCGCTTCTCAGATTTAAAGCAGCAAACGGTCTATCAAACAAGGGCTTCACAGAGTTGTTAGGTATTTTCAAAGAAATTCTTCCAGAAGATAATGTGCTCCCCAAAAGCACGAACGAAGCAAAGAAAATTGTTTGCCCATTGGAACTTGAAGTACAGAAGATACACGCTTGTGTGAATGATTGTATATTGTACCGTGGTGAGTACAAAGATTTGCGGGCATGTCCCACATGCAAGCATGCACGATACAAGAGTAGGAGAGCAAAGGACAAGTACAAATTGGACAACAAGACCAAGACAGGAATCCCGTTCAAGGTTGTTTGGTACTTGCCTTTAATTCCAAGGTTGAGGCGTTTGTTTGCAAACCCTAGAGAGGGAAAGAGGTTGCGGTCGCATCATGATGAGCGAACTGCGGATAGATATATGAGGCACCCGAAAGATGGGGCACAGTGGGAATTAATCAACAACAAGTATGAAGACTTTGCCAAGGATCCTAGAAGTATAAGGCTCGGGGAGTGTACTGACGGGATGAATCCATTTGGCGATATGAGCACCAAACACAGCACATGGCCGGTGCTTCTGTGCATATATAACCTTGCTCCTTGGTTGTGTATGAAGAAAAAATACATCATGATGTCAATGATTATCCAAGACCCGAAGCAACCTAGAAATGACATCGACATTTACTTTCAGCTATTGGTAGAAGAACTGCTGACATTGTGGGTAAAAGAGCCTGCTGTAAAATGTTATGATGCTTACAAAAAGGAGTTTTTTGATCTACATGCGATGTTGCTGCACACCATTCAAGATATGCCGGCATTAGGCAACACATCAGGGCAGAAAACAAAGGGAGATGTAGGGTGTGTCACATGCATGGATAGGACAGCGAGCAGATTTCTTCCCAACTCGCACAAAACCATGTATTTGCATCATCGTAGGTTCTTACGGAAAGATCACCCATACCGAAAGATGAAAGCTGAATTTGATGGTACGGCAGAGGTAGGTTTGGGCCCAAGACCTTATCCTGGGAAGTTGGTCCACAACATGGCTGAACAAATTAAAGTTGTGCTTGGCAAGAATCATGCTTTGACGGTGAAACAAACACCAAGGGATCAAGTGTTTAAGAAGAAATCGGTGTTCTGGGAATTACCTTACTGGGAGATTCTACGTGTATGTCACTGCATCAATGTCATGCACGTAGAGAAGAACGTATGTGAAAGCATCCTTGGTACTCTGCTCAAGATTAAAGGTAAAACAAAGGATGGTGACGGTGCATGACTCGATATGCTTGGTGATCAATCAAAACGCAAGAATGTAGCAGAAGATGATAACAAATTCCTCCACGCTCGCCAGACTTACAATTTCAGTACAAAAGAAGCAAAAGAGTTCTTTGACTATTTGTTGTCAGTTAAGACACCCTCTTCCTACTCCGCAAACATCAGAAGTCTCGTGGATGTGAGCTCAGGTAAAATGAAGTTGGCACACATGAAGTCACATGATTGCCACGTAATGTTGACACAAATCCTCCCGGTGGCCATCTGGAATATGATGGACACAGATATAAGAAACACACTCATTGATCTCTGTGATTTCTTCACCAAACTATGGCAGAAAGTGGTAGATCCTGAAGAGCTGGATTGTATGCAAGAGGATATTGCATGAATATTGATGACCCACAAGTACAGGGGATCAATCGTAGTCCTTTTGATAAGTAAGAGTGTCAAACCCAACGAGGAGCAGAAGGAAATGACAAGCGGTTTTCAGCAAGGTATTTTCTGCAAGCACTGAAATTATCGGTAATGAGTAGTTTGATAGCAAGATAATTTGTAACAAGTGGCAAGTAGCAATAGTAACAAAGAGTGCAGTAAAGTGGCCCAATCCTTTTTGTAGCAAAGGACAAGCCGGAACGATCTCTTATAGTAAGTAAAGTGTTCTCGAGGACACATGGGAATTTCATCTAGTCACTTTAATCATGTTTGTTCGATTCGCGTTCGCTACTTTGATAATTTAATATGTGGGTGGACCGGTGCTTGGGTGCTGTTCTTACTTGAACAAGCCTCCCACTTATGATTACCCCCTCTTGCAAGCATCCGCAACTATGAAAGAAGAATTAAGATAACTCTAACCATAGCATTAAACATATGGATCCAAATCAGCCCCTTACGAAATATCGCATAAACTAGGGTTTAACCTTCAGTCACTCTAGCAACCCATCATCTAATTACTACTCCACAATGCCCCTTAGGCCCAAAGATGGTGAAGTGTCATGTAGTCGACGTTCACATGACACCACTAAGGGAATCAACAACATACATATCATCAAAATATCGAACGAATACCAAATTCACATGATTACTTATGACAAGACTTCTCCCATGTCCTCAAGAACAAAAGTAACTACTCACAAATCATATTCATGTCCAAGATCAGAGAGGTGTTGAATAGCATAATAGATCTGAACATATAATCTTCCACCAAATAAACCAACTAGCATCAACTACAAGATGTAATCAGCACTACTAGCAACCCACATGTACCAATCTGAGGTTTTGAGACAAAGATTGAATACAAGAGATGAACTAGGGTTTGAGATGAGATGGTGCTGGTGAAGATGTTGATGAAGATTAGTCGTCCCATAATGAGAGGATCGCTGGTGATGTCGATGGTAACGATTTCCCCCTCCCGGAGGGAAGTATCCCCGGCAGAATCTCTCCGCCAGAGAGCAAAAGTGCTCCTGCCAAAGTTCCCCCTCGAGACGGTGGCGCACCATCCCGAAAGTCTTCTCTCTATTTTTTAGGGCAAATGGACTTATATACCAGAAAATGGGGGCCAGAGGCTGGCCAGGGGCCCCACGAGGTACCCCCTCTGGTACTTCTTGCTTCCAGTATTTTTTATTTATTCCAAAATAAATCTCCGTAAAATTTCAGCTCATTTGGAGGTGTGCAGAATAGGTATCTCTGACATAGCTTTTTCAGGTCCAGAATTCCAGCTGCCGGCAATCTCCCTCCTTGTGTAAATCTTGCATATTAAGAGAGAAAAGGCATTAGAATTGCTTCACAAAGTGTTATATTGATTAAAAACACTATAAATAATAGTAGCAAAACATGATGCAAAATGGACGTATCAACTCCCCCAAGCTTAGACCTCGCTTGTCCTCAAGCGAAAGCCGATATCGATAATCATGTCCACATGTTTAGAGAGAGAGGTGTCGATAAAAACAAAATACGGACATAGTAACATCATGATCATTATTATAACAGCAATATTTATTATCATAAAAATTCTCATGAGCAAGTAACAATTCATCACAACAATGGAGTATAAGGCATAAACTTTCTTGAAAACTAACAAACTATGTTCTCAGTCAACAATGCAATTGCAATTCATCATATTTTCAGGAAGGGTCTCATGTAGGAGCTATTTAGCAAGTCCACATACTCAACCATCATTTAGTCTTCTATGATTGCTAACACTCACGACATATATATGGAGCAAGAAGTTTCAGCCAGACACATAGAAGATAGGGGTTTGTGATTTTGCCTCCCAACTTATTCACCTCATGGGTGATGTCAACAATAATAACTCATGATCACTCATATCCAACTGGATATATATGCCTAGACCTTTCCCCACCACATGATGCTTACAAAAGAGAAAAATAAAAAGAAAGTAGAGGAGAACACTATTGACTCTTGCATAAAAAGTAAATACATAAAAGTAAAGGATAGGCCCTTCGCAGAGGGAAGCAGAGGTTGTCATGCGCTTTTTGTTGTTGGATGCAAGAGCTCTTAATGCAAAGGAACGTCACTTTATATTGCCCCTTGTGATAGCAACCTTTATTATGCAGTCTGTCGCTTTTATTTCTTTACCATCACAAGTTCGTACAAAGCTTATTTCCCTTACAATAAAAGTTCAGACATATTTAGAGGCAATTTTTATTGCTTTTTGCACCGATAACAACTTACTTGAAGGATCTTATTCAATCCATAGGTAGATATAGTGGACTCTCATGACATGAAACTGGATTTAAGGGTTTTGGATGCACAAGTAGTATCTCTACTTGGTGCGGGTGTTTGGCTAGCAAAGATATTGGGCAAGCACCACATGTTGGAGGATCTATAACAATATAACTTCTATGTGAATATGAACAAACATAATTCATTATGTTGTCTTCCTTGTCCAACGTCAACAATTTGACATAAAATACTTAATGGAGGCTCACAATCATAAAAGATGTCCAAGATAGTATATTTGCATGTGAATCTTTTCTTCCCTTATTAACTTTTTCATGAATTGCATCATTGACTAATGCTATGTTTGTTAACTTCCAATAAATTTTACCACTTATACTTTTCTTTATGTAATGTCATTACTTCCCATAAGATTAGCATATGATCTTTTTTTCATTATTTTCATTGCTAGAATTGAAACATGAAAGTAAAGAAGCAAAAGCTCAAACTACTCTTTATTATATAACTCTCAACTCGATTACATAGGTAGATAGATCACAAAGCTAACACTTGAAAATAGATCATACTAAACATTTATTCAACTAGATCATGAAATAACTAAGGATTGAACTAAAAATAGGTAAAGATAATGAAAGTGATGGTGATACGATAGCGGGGCACCTCCCCCAAGCTTGGCACAAGCCAAGGGGAGTGCCCATACCCATGTGCTCAAGTCTCCTTCTTCGGTGATGGTGGTGGTGATGAAGTGATGGGCTTGTCCTCCAGCTTCCATGGCATAGGTTACCCATCATAAAAAGATGAACGAGTCTCCGGAGTCCTGAAACTTGCAGCTACACTCATACCTTTGAATCTTGCCTCATACTCAAAATTTTGGTTTTGAAGATCATAGATTTGGCCTTGGAGATAGTCGATTCGTTCATTAAGCTTGAAGATGATGTCGCCCCATCGATTGGCCCTCCACCTTGTGATTACGGGTGAATTCCGTGATCATGGAGTGGTTGGCGCTGAGTCCACGTTCCACCATCCCTTGGCACTTGAAGATCTCCTGCTCCACTGCTTCGAGCCTGGACTCCACGCTTCCGGTCTTCTTGGGTCCTTGAACATCCCGGATGTGAAGCACCCCCCTCACACATCTCAATGGCTTGAGGGTGTTTCATCATCTCCGGTAGGTAGGGGTTGATAACCTTCTCGTAGAACTTGTCCTTGGAAGATCTTGGTGGAGCCATAGCGATCTAGATCTGTCAGAAAAATAGCACGAAACAAGAACAGAGGAAATTTCTATGATACGGTGGTCAAAACATATGGGAGTATATATAAAGAATTTTTATCTTGCAAAACAAGTAATCCAGGAGAAAACAGAGCCGGGAAGGCTCATGTGGGGCCAACGAGCCACCAGGGCGCGCCTGGGGGGGTCCCCTCGGCTGTTTCTTATTTTTGTATTTTTTCTAATATTCCAAAACTGACAGAAAGTATTTTTATGGAATTTTTGGAGTCGGTTTACTTACCGTATCACATACCTCTTCCTTTTCAGGGTTCTGGAGTGTTCCGGAAGGTCTCTCTTATGTATTCCTCCGGTGTAATTGTTTCGATAATATTAGTTTCAACATTAATGGGAGTACCTAAAATATAGTGCTTGATTCTTTGTCCATTCACCACTCTCGGATTAATGCCTTCGGAGTTGTTTATTTTGATGGCTCCGGAGTGATAAACTTCTTCGATGATATACGGTCCTTCCCATTTAGAGAAGTTTTCTTGCAAAGAATCTCAAACGAGAATTGTACAATAGAACTTGCTCACCTACTTTAAATTCCCGTTTTTGAATTCTTCTATCATGCCATCTTTTAACTTTTTCTTTAAACAATTTGGCATTTTCCTAAGCTTGGGTTCTCCATTCATCTAATGAGCTAATATCAAATAACCTCTTTTCACCGGCAAGCTTAAAATCATAATTGAGTTCTTTAATTGCCCAATATGCTTTATGTTCTAACTCAAGAGGTAAATTACATGCTTTTCCATAAACCATTTTATAAGGAGACATACCCATAGGATTTTTATAAGCAGTTCCATAAGCCCATAATGCATCGTCAAGTTTCTTAGACCAATTCTTTCTAGATCTATTGACGGTTTTTTGCAAAATTAATTTTATTTCTCTATTGCTCAACTCAACTTGACCACTAGTTTGAGGGTGATAGGGAGATGGAATTCTATGGTTGACATCATATTTAGCAAGCAATTTACGGAATGCACCATGAATAAAATGTGAACCACCATCAGTTATTAAATATCTAGGGACTCCGAACCTTGGGAAAATAACTTCTTTAAGCATTTTAATAGAAGTGTTATGATAAGCACTACTAGTTGGAATAGCTTCTACCCACTTAGTAACGTAATCAACAGCAACTAAAATATGAGTATACCCATTGGATTTAGGAAAAGGTCCCATATAATCAAATCCCCAAACATCAAATGGTTCAACAGCAAGTGAATAATTCATAGGCATTTCCTGACGTCTACCAACATTACCAATTCTTTGACATTCATCACAAGATAGGACAAACTTACGAGCATCCTTGAAAAGAGTAGGCCAATAAAAACCAGATTGTAGTACCTTGTGTGCAGTTCTGTCTCCCGCATGGTGTCCTCCGTAAGCCTCGGAATGACACTTTCGTAGAATTTGTTCCTGTTCATGCTCAGGTACACAACGTCTAATAATACCATCTACTCCTTCTTTATAAAGATGTGGGTCATCCCAGAAGTAATGTCTTAAATCAAAGAAGAACTTTTTCTTTTGTTGGTATGTGAAACTAGGTGGTATGTATTTAGCAACAATGTAATTGGCATAGTCTGCATACCAAGGAGTATTATGAGAAGCATTTATGACAGCTAATTGTTCATCAGGAAAATCATCATTAATAGGTAGTGGGTCATCAAACACATTTTCCATTCTAGACAAATTATCTGCTACGGGATTCTCATCTCCCTTTCTATCAATAATATGCAAGTCAAATTCTTGTAGCAATAAAACCCACCTAATGAGTCTAGGTTTGGAATCTTTATTTTCCATAAGATATTTAATAGCAGCATGATCGGTGTGAACAGTTACTTTAGAATCAACTATGTAAGATCTGAATTTATCACATGCGAACACAACTGCTAGAAATTCTTTTTCAGTGGTAGCATAATTTCTTTGGGCACTGTCTAGAGTTTTACTAGCATAATGGATAACATTTAATTTCTTATCAACTCTTAGTCCTAGAACAGCACCAACAGCATAATCACTAGCATCACACATAATCTCAAAAGGCAAGTTCCAATCAGGTGGTTGGACAATAGGTGCAGTGGTTAAGGCTTTCTTAAGTGTTTCAAAGGCTTCTAGACAATCATCATCAAAAACAAATGGAACATCTTTTTGCAAAAGATTGGTAAGAGGCCTAGAAATTTTAGAGAAGTCTTTAATAAATCTCCTATAGAAACTAGCATGACCAAGGAAACTTCTTATACCTTTAATATATTTAGGACATGGCATTTTCTCAATAGCATCAACCTTAGCTTTATCAACTTCAATACCTCTTTCAGAAATTTTATGCCCCAAGACAATGCCTTCATTCACCATAAAGTGGCACTTCTCCCAATTCAAGACAAGATTAGTTTCTTCACATCTCTGCAAAACTCGATCAAGGTTGCTTAAGCAATCATCAAAAGAAGTTCCATAAACGAAGAAATCATCCATGAATACCTCAACAATCTTTTCACAAAAGTCAGAGAATATAGCTGGCATACATCTTTGAAAGGTAGCAGGTGCATTGCATAAACCAGAAGGCATACATCTATAAGCATAAGTTCCAAAAGGAAAAGTAAATGTGGTTTTCTCTTGATCAGGTTGTGATGCGGGTATTTGAGAAAAACCAGAATAACCATCTAGGAAACAAAAGTGTGTATGCTTAGACAATCTTTCTAGCATTTGATCAATAAAAGGTAAGGGGTAATGATCTTTTCTAGTAGCTTTGTTTAATTTTCTAAAATCAATTACCAACCTATAACCAGTTACAATTCTTTGTGGAATGAGTTCATTTTTATCATTAGGAACAACGGTAATACCTCCTTTCTTAGGGACAAAATGAACGGGACTTACCCATCTACTATCAGCTATGGGATAGATTATACGTGCTTCCAAAAGTTTTAATATTTCGGTTCTTACCACCTCTTTCATCTTAGGATTTAATCATCGTTTGTGGTCGACAACTGGTTTAGCTTCAGCCTCCATATTAATTTTGTGCTGACATAGAGTGGGACTAATGCCCTTAAGATCATCAAGAGTATATCCAATAGCAGCTCGGTGCTTCCTTAGAGTTTTTAGTAATCTCTTTTCTTCATGCGCTGAAAGGTTAGCACTAATAATAACAGGATATATCTTCTTTTCATCAAGATAAGCATATTTCAATGTATCAGGCTATTGCTTCAATTCAAACACAGGATCACCCTTAGGTGGTGGAGGGCCTCCAAGAGTTTCAACAGGCAAATTGTGTTTAAGGATAGGTGGTTGATCAAAGAACATCTTATCTATTTCATTTCTTTCATTCATATGCATATCGTTTTCATGGTCTAGCAAATATTGTTCTAACGGATCAGTAGCAGGTACGGCAATAGAAGCAAGAACAATAATTTCATCTTTACTAGGCAATTATTTATCATGAGGTTGTCTACAAAACTTGGAGAAATTAAACTCATGAGATATATCACCAAACTTAACTCGAACCTTTTCTTCAACACAATCAATTTCAGCATTAACGGTATTCAAGAAAGGTCTACCAAATATAATGGGAAAAAAATTATCTTGTTGTGAGCCAAGTACTAAGAAATCAGTAGGGTATTTGATTTTGCCACACAAGACTTCAACATCTCTAACAATCCCAAGTGGTGTAATAGTATCTCTATTCGCAAGCTTAATAGTAACATCAATATCTTCAATCTCAACAGGTGCAATTTCATGCATTACTTCTTGATATAAATAAAATGGAATAGCACTCACACTAGCACCCATATCACACAAACCATGATAGCAATGATCTCCAATCTTAACAGAAATAACAGGCATGCCAACTATGGGCTTGTTCTTGTCTAACATATCTCGTTCATTTCTAATAGGTTTAGCAATTCTAGCAGCCTCATCACAAAAGTAAATAACATGCCCATCTATATTATCGACTAAGAGATCTTTAACCATAGCAACATCAGGTTCACCTTTCATTTGTTCAGAGGGTCTAGGTGCTCTAATATTACTTTTGTTCACCATAGTTGAAGCTTTAGCATGTTCCTTAATCCTAACAGGAAAAGGTGGTTTCTCAATATAAGCAGTAGGCACAACTGGATCAACATGGTAAACAATTGTTTCTTCTTTAACACTAACGGGTTCCTCAATCTTTTCTTTAACAGGGGGATGATATTTAAACCACTTCTCCTTAGGGAGATCAACATGAGTAGCAAATGATTCACAAAAGGAAGCTACTATCTCAGAGTAAAGTCCATATTTAGTGCTAAACTTATGAAAAGCATCGGTGACCATAAAAGATTTAACACAATCGAACTCAAGTATTATACCTGACTCATTACCTTTATCGAGTTCCCAATCTTTAGAGTTGCATTTAATTCTTTCCAGAAGATCCCATCTGAATTCAATAGTTTTCTTCATAAAGGAGCCAGTCGAAGAAGAATCGAGCGTAGTTTGATTATCATGAGAAACCGAGCATAAAAATTTTGTAAGATAATTTCTTTTGAGAGCTCATGATTGGGGCTTGTGTACATCATGTACTTAAGCCTCCCCCAAGCTTGAGCAATGCTTTCTCCTTCACGAGGCCAAAATTTATATATATAATTCCGATCACGGTGAACCAAATGCATAGGATATTTTTTTGATGGAATTCCAGTTTCAATCGGTTCCAGTCCCATGTATCAGTATCATCACATAGCCTATACCACATTAATGCCTTTCCCTCCAAAGATAAAGGGAATACTTTCTTCTTAAATCCATCTCCGTATAAACCTGCAAGCTTAAACAATCCACAAATTTCATCCACATAGATCAAGTGCATATCAGGATGTACCGTTCCATCTCCTGCATAAGGATTAGCTAGCAGTTTCTCTATCAGACCCAGAGGAATCTCATAATAAATATTTTCAGTAGGTGCAGTAGGTTGAGGAGCAACTATTTGTCTTTCCCGTTGAGGTGAAGATACCCCGAACAAACCCCTCAAAGGATTACTTTCCATAGTGACAAGTGGCAGTAAATTTCAGCACGTAATATAAATGTTTCCTTACCAAATTCCACTCACCATAGGCGCTTCACTCCCCGGCAACGGCGCCAGAAAAGAGTCTTGATGACCCACAAGTATAGGGGATCAATCATAGTCCTTTCGATAAGTAAGAGTGTTGAACCCAACGAGGAGCAGAAGGAAATGACAAGCGGTTTTCAGCAAGGTATTTTCTGCAAGCACTGAAATTATCGGTAACGAGTAGTTTGATAGCAAGATAATTTGTAACAAGTGGCAAGTAGCAATAGTAACAAAGAGTGCAGCAAAGTGGCCCAATCCTTTTTGTAGCAAAGGACAAGATGGAACGATCTCTTATAGTAAGTAAAGCGTTCTCGAGGACACATGGGAATTTCATCTAGTCAGTTTCATCATGTTTGTTCGATTCACGCTTGCTACTTTGATAATTTGATATGTGGGTGGACCGGTGCTTGGGTGTTGTTCTTACTTGAACAGGCCTCCCACTTATGATTACCCCCTCTCACAAGCATCCGCAACTACGAAAGAAGAATTAAGATAACTCTAACCATAGCATTAAACATATGGATCCAAATCAGCCCCTTACGGAATAGCACATAAACTAGGGTTTAAGCTTCTGTCACTCTAGTAACCCATCATCTAATTACTACTCCACAATGCATTCCCTTAGGAACAAAGATGGTGAAGTGTCATGTAGTCGACGTTCACACGACACCACTAAGGGAATCAACAACATACATATCATCAAAATATCGAACGAATACCAAATTTACATGATTACTTATGACAAGACTTCTCCCATGTCCTCAAGAACAAAAGTAACTACTCACAAATCATATTCATGTCCAAGATCAGAGAGGTGTTGAATAGCATAATAGATCTAAACATATAATCTTCCACCAAATAAACCAACTAGCATCAACTACAAGATGTAATCAACACTACTAGCAAACCACAGGTACCAATCTGAGGTTTTGAGACAAAGATTGAATACAAGAGATGAACTAGGGTTTGAGATGAGATGGTGCTGGTGAAGATGTTGATGAAGATTAGTCCTCCCATGATGAGAGGATCGCTGGTGATGTCGATGGCGACGATTTCCCCCTCCCGGAGGGAAGTATCCCCGGCAGAATCTCTCCGCCGGAGAGCAAAAGTGCTCCTGCCCAAGTTCCCCCTTGAGACGGCGGCGCACCGTCCCGAAAGTGTTCTCTCTATTTTTTTAGGGCAAATGGACTTATATACCAGAAAATGGGGGCCAGAGGCTGGCCAGGGGCCCCACGAGGTACCAGGGCGCGCCTGGGGGGGAGGCACGCCCTGGTGCCTCGTGGGCACCTGGGTGGCCCCCTCTGGTACTTCTTGCTTCCAATATTTTTTATTTATTCCAAAATAAATCTCCGTAAAATTTCAGCTCATTTGGAGGTGTGCAGAATAGGTATCTCTGACATAGCTTTTTCAGGTCCAGAATTCCAGCTGCCGGCAATCTCCCTCCTTGTGTAAATCTTGCATATTAAGAGAGAAAAGGCATTAGAATTGCTTCACAAAGTGTTTTATTGATTAAAAACACTATAAATAACAGTAGCAAAACGTGATGCAAAATGGACGTATCAAATATTGTCCAGCCTAGAGATGTTTTTCCCACCGTCATTCTTTGATGTCATGGTCCATCTCATTGTGCACCTTGTCGACGAGATAAAGTATTGTGGTCCTATGTTTCTTCGCAACATGTATCCCTTCGAGCGGTTCATGGGAATATTGAAACGCTATTGTCGGAACCGAAGCCATCCAGAGGCAAGCATCCTACAAGGTTATACCGCGAAGGAGGTGGTTGAGTTTTGCACCGAATACGTGAAACAAAGACCTATAGGTTTGCCCCTCTCTTGCCATGAGGGAAGGTTGAAAGGTAAGCCGGTCCTTGCTGGCTCGCAAAACACTGCACCCAGAGATTTGGCCGACAAAGCCCATTTGATGGTACTGCTTAACAGCTGAGCTCTCGACGCTTATGCTGACGAACACTTGGAGGTGATACGACGAAGCTTCTTACCCATGGTGCATCCATTAGATGTCGAGATGAAGGCGCACAATAAGGACTACGCCAGATGGCCGAAGGATTGTTTCACACGTGGATCCATGGATGACATTGCTACGTGGTTGGCACAAAAGCCATCACCTACGGTATTGATGTACCAAGCATATGACATAAATGGCTACACATTCTACACTGAGGAACGTGATGAGAAGACCTCATATCAGAACAGCTCTGTTTGAATAGAATGCATGACTGTAGATGAAGCTGATAAAAGGGTATACTATGGAACCATCAAAGAGATTTGGGAGCTTAACTATGTGAAAGTTAAGGTGGCATTATTTAGGTGCACATGGGTCCCTCTTAGTCAGGTAAAGGTTGATGATTACAGGAAGACTTGTGTTAACATGTCAAAGATGGCATATCACATGGACCCGTTCATTCTTGCCAGCGATGCTACCCAGATTTTCTATGTGAAAGACCCCTTGCATAAGAACTGCCATGTAGTGATGCATGGGAAGAGGAGGGTATTGGGCGTCGAGGATGTTGCTGATGAGGACGAGTACGATGAATTTGATGAGTTGCCAGCCAAGGGATCACGCACCAGCCAAACAGAGAGGCTTAAAATCATCAAAAAACCTAAGTTCATTCGGGGTCAACCTAATGATCCCAGTTCCCCCATGTACATGGGAATTAAGCCATAACACTATTTTTTATGCCTATTCTGCAACTTAATTCGTTCAATTTAGAACTGTTGTCGCGTGTACTGAATTTGTGAGTTATGCCCGACCTTCTGTTGATCTAAGAATGGTTAATATGTTGACCTTGATATGTTGTCAACCCAGGCAATGAATTTGAACTATTTACGATTATATACCCTAGAGGTAGCACACTCAATTGATCTCACTCCAGTATGTATGAACAGAACATATGCAATCTGGTTTGCGAATAGCACATGGTTCATTCATGAAAGCTGTGTGCCGACCAAGCCGTGGCCGATGCCCCCCCTACTGCGCGCACAATCTGAGTCGTGCGTTCTGATTGGCCAGAACCCAAACCCCACGGATCGTACGTCTGCATCATTGGATGCTCCCAGATCGAACGGCAATTCTCATCCCTTTCATCAACACATGCAGTTGCGGTTGGGATTTGATTTATATGCACAACATGCATGGTAAATGCAAAAAATGGCTTAAATATAGCAAACGAGACCTGAAATGCGCCAGAAAATCAAACCTGTGGTATAATGGTGATTGCGTACCGTGGAAATTTTTATGAGACGAAACAATGAAGTCACCGAGCACTGGAGTTTGAATTGCCACTTCTCCTTTTGGAAACTATGATCCTTCTTATGAGATGCTCCGGTTTCCAAGGAGCGATCATCAAAACTTGTGCCAAACTTTACCAAAATTTTTCCATGGGGTCGTGAGAGCACGCCACGGTGACACACCGATTTTCATGATTTTCGGACTCCATCTGCATTTCCTGTAATTAAAATAGCAACAAGGCCTACGCCGGTGGCCGCACCTCGCAACCCAAATGTTTGAAAATTCTCCCCGCTTCTCGGATAATGGATGAAAACTCGCAAAATGACACACAAATGATTTGTACAGCTTCTTTGCTAACACCCACATGTAGTTGTAGTAGGGTTTTGATTTTATATGCACTAAATGCATGGTAAATGCAAAAAATAGCTTAAATATAGCCAACGAGACCTGAAATGGGCCAGAAAATCAAACCTAGGGTATATTGGTGATTGCTTACCGTGGAAAAAATTTGGAGGCGGAACGATGAAGTCACCGACGATTGGAGTCCGAATTGCCGCGTCTCCTTTTGGAAACTATGATCCTTCTTGTCAGATGCTCTGGTTTCCAAGGAGCGATCATCAAAACTTGTGCAAAACTTTACCAAAATTTTTCCATGGGGTCGTGAGAGCACACCATGGTTACACACCGATTTTCATGATTTTTGGACTCTATATGCATTTCATGTAATTAAAATACCAACAAGGCCTACGCCGGTGGCCGCACCTCGCGGCCAAAATGTTTGAAAATTCTCCTCGTTTCTCGGACAATGAATGAAAACTCACAAAGCAACACACAAATGATCTTGCTAACACCCACATGTAGTTGCAGCTAGGTTTTGATATATATGCACTAAATGCATGGTAAATGCAAAAAATGGCTTAAATATAGCAAACAAGACCTGAAATGCGCCAGAAAATCAAACCTAGTGTATAATGGTGATTGCTTACCGTGGAAAAAAATTTGAGGCGAAACGATGAACTCACATCTTCATTCAAACGAAAATATGATGTTAGTTGATGTAAATGTTTTCAAATAGCACATGGTTCATTCATGAAAGCCATGTGCCGACCAAACCGTGGCCGATGCCCCCCCTACTACGCGCGCAATCTGAGTCATGAGGTCTGATTGGCCAGAGCCCAAACCCCATGGATCGTATGTCTGCACCGTTGGATGCTCCCAGATCGAACGACAATCCTCATCCCTTTCATCAACACATGCAGTTGCGGTTGGGATTTGATTTATATGCACAAAATGCATGGTAAATGCAAAAAATAGCTTAAATATAGCAAACGAGATCTGAAATGTGCTAGAAAATCAATCATGTGGTATAATGGTGATTGCGTACCGTGGAAATTTTTATGAGGCGAAACAATGAAGTCACCAGGCACTGGAGTTTGAATTGCCAATTCTCCTTTTGGAAACTATGATCCTTCTTGTGAGATGCTCCGGTTTCCAAGGAGCGATCATCAAAACTTGTGCCAAACTTTACCAAATTTTTTCCACGGGGTCATGAGAGCACGCCACGGTGACACACCGATTTTCGTGATTTTTGGACTCCATCTGCATTTCCTGTAATTAAAATACCAACAAGGCCTACACAAGTGGCCGCACCTCGCAGCCGAAATGTTTGAAAATTCTCCCTGCTTTTCGGACAATAGATGAAAACTTGCAAAGCGACACACAAATGATTTGTACACCTTCTTTTCTAACACCCACATGTAGTTGTAGTAGGGTTTTGATTTTATATGCACTAAATGCATGGTAAATGCAAAAAATGGCTTAAATATAGCCAACGAGACCTGAAATGGGCCAGAAAATCAAACCTAGGGTTTATTGGTGATTACTTACCGTGGAAATTTTTTGGAGGCGGAACAATGAAGTCACCGACGATTGGAGTCCAAATTGCCGCGTCTCCTTTTGGAAACTATGATCCTTCTTGTGAGATGCTCCGGTTTCCAAGGAGCGATCATCAAAACTTGTGCCAAACTTTACCAAATTTTCTCCATGGGGTCGTGAGAGCACACCACGGTGACACACCGATTTTTGTGATTTTCGGACTCTATATGCATTTCCTGTAATTAAAATACCAACAAGGCCTACGCCGATGGCCGCACCTCGCGGCCGAAATGTTTGAAAATTCTCCCCATTTCTCAGACAATGAATGAAAACTCGCAAAGTGACACACAAATGATCTTGCTAAGACCCAAATGTAGTTGCGGCTAGGTTTTGATATATATGCACTAAATGCATGGTAAATGCAAAAAATAGCTTAAATATAGCAAACGACACCTGAAATGCACCAGAAAATCAAACCTAGGGTATAATGGTGATTGCTTACCATGGAAAAAAATCAAGGCAAAACGATGAACTCACATCTTCATTCAAACAAAAATATGCTGTTAGTTGATGTAAATGTTTTCAAATAGCACACGGTTCATTCATGAAAGTCGTGTGCCTACCAAACCGTGGCCGATGCCCCAACCTTACTACGCGCGCGATGTGAGTCGTGTGTTCTGATTGGCCAGAACCCAAACCCCACGGATCATATGTCTGCACCATTGGATGCTCCCAGATCGAACGGCAATTCTCATCCCTTTCATCAACACATGCAGTTGCGGCTAGGATTTGATATGTATGCACTAAATGCACGGTAAATGCAAAAAATGGCTTAAATATAGCAAACGAGACCTGAAATGCACCAGAAAATCAAACCTAGGGTATAATGGTGATTGCGTACCGTGGAAAAAAATTCAAGGCGAAACGATGAACTCACGTCTTCTTTTCAAAATTAGCACGTCTTCATTTCAAACGAATTATGTTGTTTGTGCACACGGGCGCTTAGAGGCAACCGTTTGCATAGGCCTTTCTGCACGGCGACCGGCGATCTTTTTTCACTGAAGCCGCCAACATCCCCCCACCGCCCAGCACCATTTCACTCAATAGTCCGCATATTCCACCCAATCTCCATCGCCAGCTCCCCCTGCTACTTGTGAGTTGCGTTGGGTTTTCCCCGAAGAGGAGGGGATGATGCAGTACATTAGAGATAAGTATTTCCCTCAGTTATGAAACCAAGGTTATCAATCCAGTAGGAGAATCACGCAACAACTCGTTAACAACACCTGCACACAAAATAACAAATCCTTGCACCCAACGCGAACAAGGGGTTGTCAATCCCTCGGTGGTTATTTGCAAGATTAAATTGTATGGTGATAGATAGATAGATCGAACAAAAATACAAAATAAAATAAATAAAGGAAAATTGCAGCAAGGTATTTTTAGGATTTTTAATATATGATAGAAGTAGACCCGGGGGCCATAGTTTTCACAAGAGGCTTCTCTCTTGAAAATAGCATACGGTGGGTGACGGTGTCCTGGATTAGGGGGTGCCAACCTAGCCGGCCTGTCTCTTTGGATGGGCCGGTATGCCCCCGTACGTGATCAAGATGGACTCCGGAAGTCGCACATGGGAGATGTGATCAAGACTGCCTCTACCGAAGACTTGCAGTATATTCCAAGATTGTTCCAGCCGCCTTACTCCAAGATACCGACCTTGTAACCCTAGATACCCTCCCTGGCGTGTATATAAGCCATAGGGGACATTAGCGAAACATTGAACACCTAGCTATAGTAGTTAGACACATATTACGATCTCGAGGTAGATCAACTCTGTACTCGATACACCTTCATTAATATAAATAGAAGCAGGACGTAGGGTTTTACCTCCATCAAGAGGGCCCGAACCTGGGTAAAACATTGTCTCCCTTTGTCTCTGTTACCATCGATCCGAGATCCACAGCTCGGGACCCCCTACCCCGAGGTCTGCCGGTTTTTACACTGACACTGGTGCTTTCATTGAGAGTTCCGCTGCGTGATCGCCAGAAGGATCGATGGGATCGCCGATTAACGGCCTCAAACCCATGGAACACATCTCCACAACCGAAGTCTCGGTCACAACGACACCCCCACCTACGGCGGGAGCAAACCTTGACCCCTCTCTGATCCTACCAGAGAGTCCCCTCACGGGCAAGGGGCTGAGGTACTTCCTGGAGAGCGGATCGGACAGCGACTCACCGACAACCGACTCCCAGATCGAATCGGCTAGACCGATAATGGCGAATCCAGCATCGGACGAGGGTGACGGGGTTCCGCCGTCTTTAGAGATCGGATCTGGCCCGCTCATCCACTGCACGGAATATCATCCCGATAACCTCGGCCCGTCTGACATTTGGGACTTGTCCTACGTACGGCATGTCCCCGGCGAGCCAATTCGACAATACTGGACCAGATTCTTATCCGTCAAGAACAAGATCCTGGATTACCAAGACTCAGATATAATCGCCGCCTTCGAGCGTGGATGCAAGAACAAAGGCATCTCAAATGCCCTAACTCGCCGTTGCGTCCAAACTTTCCCTAAATTAACCAACTTAGTAACTCGATTCTGTGCCATCGAAGATGCCTGGCAGACCGAGGAGAATGCAGACTCGATCTGTGACAACTACCCGGGACGCGACCAGCCAGCGCTTCGGCGCGAAAATCGCAAATGGAACACCCCGGCCGATCGACCTCGGAAGAAGAAGAAAACCTCCGATCACTCCGGAACGGCCCTGGACGGCTTCCTGGGTAAACCATGCCCGATCCATGCCGTATTAGTTAACTCCTGCCCAACCCACAGCCTTCGAGACTGTTGGGTGCTAAGGCAGGTGGCCAAAGGGGGGCCCGCCCTTTTGGTGGGCACCTCTAGCCACTCTGGACGGACCTCGGATGAAGACGAGGTCTTAATGATCTATGAGACATTTACGTCTAAAAACCAGCGCAAACGGGCCTTACGGGAAGTTAACGTTGTCCAGCGGGTATCGCCTCAGGACGCGTGGATAGACACGCCTATCTCCTTCACTCAGAATGATCAGCCGAAGTTTACCCCGGACAGGTGCCCCACCACGCTGGTCCTCGATCCTATCGTGGACCGCTGCCGCCTCCATAAGGTCCTGATGGACGGAGGCAACAGCCTAAATTTGATATACGAAGACACTCTGGATAAAATGCACGTCGATAAAACACGCATAGAACCAAGCACCACTACCTTTAAAGGAATAGTGCCCGGAAGAGAGGCACGGTGCAGTGGAAAGATAACTTTAGACGTAGTCTTCGGGACCTTGGACAATTATCGCTCCGAGGAGATTACATTCCATATCGCGCCTTTCAAAAGCGGATATCACGCCATCCTCGGACGGGACGCCTTTTCAAGATTTCAAGCGGTACCGCATTACGGCTACATGAAGCTCAAGTTGCCGGGCCCAAAAGGGATCATTACCATTTCAAGTGATCCCGACAGGGCGCTCAAAGCTGAGAATAAAATGGCGTCCCTCTCCCTCGAGACCCTGGCCGAAGTCTTCGCGGCCGAAGAGTTAACCGCACTACGCGCCGAAGTCGATCGGGATGATGTCATCCTGGACAAAAGATCAAAACCTACTTCTTTCAAGCCGGCCGACGAGATCATCAAATTCCAGGTTCACCCCACGAACCCCGCTAAAACGGCGTCCATAGGGGCTAACCTCGACCTGGAAGTTGCCGAAGGCCTGCGTGCTTTCCTTAGGGAAAATTGGGATATATTTGCCTGGCACCCTCCCGACATGCCTGGGATACCCCGTAGGCTCGCAGAGCACAGCCTAAACATACTGGCAGGCTATAAACCCGTTAAGCAAACACTTCAGCGTTTTTCCGAGCCCAAGCGTTAAGCAATGGGTGAGGAACTGGCAAAGCTGCTCGAGGCAGGATTCATCAAGGACATAAAACACCCCGACTGGCTAGCCAACCTGGTCATGGTACCGAAGAAGGATAGGTCCTGGCGGTTGTGCGTCGATTTTAAAGACCTCAACAAAGCTTGCCCTAAAGACCCCTTTCCTCTACCCCGTATTGACCAAATTGTGGACGCCACTGCGGGCCACGACGCATTGTGCTTCCTAGATGCCTATTCAGGGTATCATTAAATAAGAATGAAGGAATCGGACCAGGCAGCAACATCATTCATTACACCTTATGGACCGTTTTGCTTCAATACGATGCCCTTCGGATTAAAGAACGCTGGCGCTACATACCAGCGCATGATTCAAACATGCTTGAAGGACCACATCAGAAAAACTGTGGAGGCCTATGTAGACGACGTGGTTGTCAAAACCAAACGGGTCGACCAACTAGTTGACAACCTCCGCGATACATTTGCTAGCCTACGGGAATATCAAATAAGACTCAACCCCGAAAAATGCGTCTTCGGGGTCCCGGCTGGCAAACTCCTCGGTTTTATTGTATCTAGCCGAGGAATTGAGGCCAATCCGGCCAAAATTTGAGCCCTGGATCGCCTAGAGATCCCTACAGAGCTCAAAGACGTACAAAAACTAGCAGGCTGTGTAGCAGCCCTAAGTCGTTTTATATCACGGCTTGGTGAAAAAGCTTTACCATTGTACAGGCTGTTAAAGCAGACTAAAACGTTCAAATGGACCAAGGAGGCCGCGGCGGCCTTGGAAGACATCAAGGCCCTCCTTGCCACCAACCCAATCCTGGCAGCACCAGGCGTTTGCGAACCGATGTTATTATACATCTCGGCTACAAACCAGGTGGTCAGCGCAGTCCTCGTGGTCGAACGGGACATGGAAGGTCATAAGTTCCAGGTCCAAAAACCCGTATACTATGTGTCCGAGGTCTTAACCCCCTGCAAGACATGCTACCCTCACTACCAAAATATAGCTTACGCAGTCTTTATGGCATCGCGCAAGCTTCGGAACTACTTTCAAGAGTGCACGGTGACGGTGGCATCCGACGTCCCGTTGAGTGACATAATCAACAATAGAGACGCAACGGGGCGCATCGCCAAATGGGCTATAGAGCTCCTACCTTTTGAAATTACCTACAAACCGCACCGGTCCATTAAATCCCAGGTGTTGGCAGACTTCGTCGCCGAGTGGACCGAAGCCGAACTACCCCGTGAGTACAGTACCTACTCGCACTGGACGATGTATTTCGACAGTTCCAAAATGCTTGCCGGTCTAGGGGCTGGCGTAGTGCTTACTTCCCCCACGAGAGATAACATTAAGTATGTACTGCAAATCATGTACACAGATTCCAACAACGCGGCTGAGTACGAAGCCTTTTTACATGGGCTTCGGATAGCAGTCTCCATGGGTGTCAAGCAGCTCGAAGTCCGAGGTGATTCCAACCTTGCGATCTCGCAAATTAATGGCGAATTCGACGCCAAAGACCCGAAGATGACAGCTTACCGCAATGCTGTCATAAAGATCTCGGCCAGGTTCGAGGGGCTGGAATTTCACCATATACCCCGAGATAGCAACCAGGCCGCAGATGTACTCGCCCGAATGGGCGCAAAACGGGACAAGGTTCCCGAGAACACCTTTCTCGAGTGGCTTTTCAAGCCATCCGTAGTCTGGCTAGACAGCAAGGGGACACCGGATTCAACCGATGTCGGGCAACAGGCCCCGCCCGAAGAGGACGACGGTATCATAGGCGAATCAACTATCCGAAAGACCGATTCAGTGCACGAGGTCATGGCAGTCATCGCACCATGGACCGAGCCACTCCTCGCATACCTACTCCGACAAGAGCTCCCTGATAACCAAGCCGATTCCCGTCAGATTGTAAGACAGTCTAAAGCTTACAAGGTTCATGAAGGGGAACTTTATAAAATGAGCACAACGGGCGTCCTCCAGAGATGCATATCCGAAGAAGAAGGGAAGCTCGTACTACGCGAGATACACTCCGGCATGAGTGGACATCACGCCGCGGCTCGGACCCTGGTCAGCAAGGCCTTTCGAGCCGGTTTCTACTAGCCAACGGCAAGTGCCGATGCCTCGGCATTAGTACAGCGTTGCCCGGGCTGCCAGGTATTTGCCAAACAAAGCCACATGCCCCCCACGGCTCTGCGCACCATCCCCATTACGTGGCCCTTTGCGGTCTGGGGGCTTGATATGGTCGGGCCACTCAAGGGAGGATTAAACAAAAACAAATACCTACTCGTTATGGTAGATAAATTCACTAAGTGGATCGAAGCAAAGCCGGTTACCTCGGCCGAGGCCATCCAGGTCATCGGATTCATTTCGGGGGTAGTTCACCGTTATGGTGTCCCCCACAGTCTGATCACAGACAACGGAACCAACTTCACGGCCAAAGAGGTCAAGGCATGGTGTAAGAAAATGGGCATCAAGCTCGATTACGCGTCCGTCTACCACCCGCAGTCTAATGGCCAAGTGGAACGAGCCAGTGGACTCATCCTCAGTGGAATTAAGCCACGGCTCGTCCGCTCCCTTAAAAAAGCTGATTGCAAATGGGTTGAGGAACTTGATTCCGTATTATGGGGCTTGCATACCACACCGAACAGATCCACAGGGTATACCCCATTCTTTATGGTATACGGTGCCGAAGCGGTCCTCCCCTCCGATATCATACACGACGCACCTCGGGTGCGCATGTATGAGGAGTTGGAGGCCGAACTTGATCGGCAAGACGCCCTAGACGCTCTCGAGGAAGAGCGCAATGTCGCACGGGCTAGATCAGCTATTTATCAACAACAGGCATGGCGCTACCACACTAGAGAGGTTCGCGCCAAAGAATTTAATGTCGGGGACCTCGTAATGAGATTACACCCTGAAAAGCAAAAGCACAAGCTCTCCCCTAGATGGGACGGACCGTTTGTCATTGACCAAGTACTCGTCGGAGGAGCTTATCGAATCCGAGATCCAGAAGATGGACGACTGGAGCCCCATTCGTGGAACGCGGCGCTACTCCGACGTTTCTATGCATGAAACTAAAGCATACGGTTCGTGTAAATACCTTGTGCATTTTTCATTTTTCTTCTTCTTTTTTGTCCTTTACCTCGGACAGTCATTTAGTGACCCCGAGAACCATCCCGCATGTTCTTTTCAAAACATAAGCTATTCTGCCCCTTACAAACTATTGTCTTTCACGCCAATATATGCATCGATCCACTTTAAGATTTGGCCAAGCTGGGTTGCCCGGCTCCTGTGCTTGCCCTCTACGTTCCCGATATTTCGGCTAGAGGGCAAAGGGAGCACCGCTGTGATTGTTACTCACGGGTTAACCGATGTAGTACCTCAGACGGACAAAGCCGGAAGCTAGCATTCTTACAATGTGGATTGGTCGGCTATGACATAGGACTACCGTGGCATGGGTCTTTTCAAACCCCGACCAGGGGCTCTACCCCCGAGGTCATCCGTCTCCGGACGGGCGTGTTCGACACAACACCCGAGAAAAGGAACCGTTGGATGAACTATTTTTCTCGGAAGATGTTTCTTACGTTAAAAAGTAATATAACATAACCTTCCGTTACCCTCCTGTCCTTCGAGCCGGACAGCCCGATTGCCTAGTCACCCGAAGCATCTGGCCCGATGACCTCGGCCAGTAGTAGGGGACACTCCCCGGAATTTATTCGGGAAGGGAGAAGCCGACGGCTGGCTGACAGAGTTGGGATCAACGGATGGACACAAATTGACATAGTATACTTCGGTACATAAAGTCATACAATACTTTTCATGCACGGTCGAGCCCGTCTATCAGGATATCTAACGAACAATCCTTTTGCGAGAGGCGTGCCGCAGGCATTACACTGTCATACGCTTGACTGGTAGGGATTTCTTCCCCACCAGGCCCCATGGGTCTCACCTCTGCCAATTCCGTCGTCTTCAGACCGGTATAGTGGGTCTTCACCATGGCCCAGGCCTCCCTCGCCCCTTCTCGACAAGATGACACTTTCCACGCTTGGATCCGGCGCCGTGCTCTCTTTAACTGTTCAGCCAGCACGGCCATGTCCTCGGGAACTGGTAACACCTCGGGCCATAAAGCCTGGTGAACGTCCTTCATCGCTTTCCGCGTTCCCTCGTGCACCTCGGCTAAACGGATGCTCATGTCTTCGGACGACGAGCCCAGAGACTCCGGAGGAAGACCAGTCAAGCTAGCTGTCATCAATAACATTTCGCATGACAAATCTTTCGGATTAACCGAATAACACATGTCTGTCGCGACTTATAACTTACCATAAATCATGTCGTCCGTGCGTCGATTCTTTGCTTCTGTAACAGCTAGGCGAGCCTTTAAGCTCTCAATCTCCTGGGCTTGGCAGGCATTCTCAGCCCTAAGCGTATTCACGCTACCCGCTCTCTGCGTAACCACCTGTTGATTCGCCTGGCGTTGCGCTTCAGCATACGCCAGATCATCGCGGGCCTGCTTCAGGTCTCTTTCGAGATGGCCTAGGGCTTCCGCTGCTACAACCAATCCTGGCGTCAGCTCTACTCTTCGGATATTACTTACTTCAATAAACACGCACTTACCGTGCGCCTCTCTGGTAAATTTCTTCACCTGCAACACCTCGGTTAACGCCGTGTCAAGCTGCACCCTTGTTTGGTCTAAAGCCGAGGTCAATTGCTCGTTTCTTAACCGAGCCTCCTATTATAGCAGAGTTTGCGGGTTAGCATTCAAGTCTTGATTCAACCCCAGGGGCTCGTATCAAGCCTTAGGGGCTACTACCATACTCGGTAGTTATACTTGTTGTCTTTCAAAGACCTTACCCGCAGCCCTTGCGACAGGATATCCAGCGCCTCGTCAAAAGCACCTCGGGTCGCCCCGAGGTACGCGTCTACCGCGCTGAGAGCATTGAGCTCCCTGTCCGAAAATGCTGGATTGTTTAAAGAAGCCTTTCGCCGACGATAGTTTGCGGCACATTGGATTTCGAACAGAGTGGCCGATGTTGCCGAGTCTTCAGGCTGGTTGGATCTGGGGTCCACCCTTGTAGTATTTCGGACCTCTGTTTCCTTGGGCGAAGACGCGCTTTTCTCGGCCTCCACATGTACATTAGTGGACGGAGGCTGTCTGCAAACAATTAGCGATGTTAGAATCCGAAGTGTCTTTTCTGAAAATATTGACCTAGGAAATACCTAGTGACGGATGGAGCACTTTCGCCTGCTCCCGTGCCCTCGACCGGAGCTTCTCACGCTTCTGGCTGGGCCCTTTCCGGTGGAAATGCTACTCTGCGTAGGCGTTGGGAGCGCCGCCCCTTTGGAGGAGGAGTCAGAAGACTGGAGACGGGGGGACGTGGGACTCTCTTTCGTTTAGAGGAAGGAAGAGTTACCGATGAGGCTGGCCTCGTCCCCGGCATGTCAGGGACGACCGCTACTTTTCGAGCCATCAAGGCTCTCCAGGAAGAAACTCCTCCCTTCATAAATCAATCCTAGATCTTCGTCCTCGTGATGAAGAGGGTCCTCGGCGCGGCTGTGCAACTCCGGCTCGGGGGCCGGACTGCTTACTCCTTCAAGCCAACGTCTCCACCTCTGTTTAACCGATGTGAAACGGATTAATGTTGAGGATCCCCGAGGTAAAATAAATAAAACCCGAAGTAAACACTTACTATGTCGGCATGGTTGTAGTATGACAACCCGTCTTGGAACCGGCGCTTGGCAAACTCCTCGGCCAACCCTTGGTATATGCTGGCTAGTACGGCTCCGAGGGTCATTTGGTCCATAAAAGCCCCTTTGATGGACCGAGAGGCGTCTTCGGACCCATTGTAATCGCACAATAAGTGCTGACGCTGCTGGAGAGGCTAGATTCTTCGGTCTAGAGCAACCGCCATCACGTCAATGATGGTCAGGCCAGCGCTCGATAGGGACTTCACCTTGGCTGCTAGCCTAGTCACGGCTTCACCCTCCTCTTGAGTCGAACTCAGCGGCCTCCAACTGTAACGCTTCCGCGGTGGGTCTAATGAGAAGGGCGGAAGGCCTGGCCGGACTGGCTCATACAACAGGACGTCGGTGATGTAAAACCACTCGGAAGGCCAGTAATCGGTTTCCTCCTGAGGTGTCCCCGCTGGGTAGTTGGTCTTGTCAATTCGGCAGACTTCGGCTCCTCCAACCTTGAATAGCTTGTCTGCCGAAGAGCGGGGCACAACACAGAAATACTTCCGCCACAATCCGAAGTGTGCTTGACAGCCGAGATGTAACTCGCGGAGCGCAACAAACCCCGCAATATGCAGTATCGAATTCGGGGAAAGGTGGTGTAATTGCAGCCCGTAAAACTCCAGCAGACCACGGAGGAAGGGGTGTATTGGGAACCCTAAGCCACGAAGCAGGAAAGGCACGAAGCATACCCGCTCATCTCCTCATGGCGTGGGGAAATTTTCGGCATGGGCTTGACCATCAATGGACGTCAGTCCGGGACGAGTAGCGGCTAGATCCGCATCAAGCAGGTACCCTTGCGTCGCCAAGCGCTCCAATTGGAGGCGCACGATGGAACAACTCCCCCAGTCTCTCCTATCAGGGCCATGAGGATGCTTTGACGATCCTTCGCCGCTCGCCATTGTTCGGGCTCTTGAGCCGGAGAGGGAAGGGGATTTTTTGCTGTGGTGGCAAATGTGAACTGTCGCCGGCAGGGGTTACGCGTCTGGTAAATAAGGGCAGTGGGGGCTGATGTTTCGACATTTTATCCATAAAGGAGGCTCAGCCGTCTAGGCCGCACGATTCTCGAAATCTGAAATTGGGCCCCAACAGAATTCTAAGGGTTGACCGAAGTCTTTAAATTTGGTCGGGGAATAAAGCATGGGAACTTGTCTATCGAGCCAAAGACTCCGAGAAGTCAAGGCCGTCGAACTTGGCATCGAAGACTAGTTTAGGGGCTACTGACGGTGTCCTGGATTAGGGGGTGCCAACCTAGCCAGCCTGTCTCTTTGGATGGGCCGGTATGCCCCCGTACGTGATCAAGATGGACTCCGGAAGTCGCACATGGGAGACGTGATCAAGACTGCCTCTACCGAAGACTTGCACTATATTCCAAGATTGTTCCAGCCGCCTTACTCCAAGATACCGACCTTGTAACCCTAGATACCCTCCCTGGCGTGTATATAAGCCATAGGGTTTAGCCCGTAGGGGACATTAGCGAAACATCGAACACCTAGCTATAGTAGTTAGACACATATTACGATCTTGAGGTAGATCAACTCTGTACTCGATACACCTCCATTAATATAAACAGAAGCAGGACGTAGGGTTTTACCTCCATCAAGAGGGCCCAAACCTGGGTAAAACATTGTCTCCCTTTGTCTCTGTTACCATCGATCTGAGATCCGCAGCTCGGGACCCCCTACCCCGAGGTCTGCCAGTTTTTACACCGACAGTGGGTAAACAAATTACTGTTGGGCAATTGATAGAAAAGCAAATGATCATGACGATATCCAAGGCAATGATCATGTATATAGGCATCATGTCCGAGACAAGTAGACCAAAATGATTCTGCATCTACTACTATTACTCCACACATCGACCGCTATCCAGCATGCATCTAGAGTATTAAGTTCATAAAGAATGGAGTAACGCCTTAAGCAAGATGACATGATGTAGACAAAGTAAACTCATGCATGAATAAACCCCATCTTTTTACCCTTAATAGCAATGATACATACGTGTCATGTCCCCTTCTGTCACTAGGATTGAGCACCGCAAAATCGAACCCATCACAAAGCACCTCTCCCATTGCAAGATAATTCAATCTAGTTGGTAAATCAATAGATCGGAGAGAAATACGAAGCTATAACAATCATGCATAAAAAAGTTCAAAGAAAACTCAAATAATATTCATGGATAATCTGATCATAAACTCACAATTCATCGAATCCCAACAAACACACCGCAAAAAGTGATTACATTGAATAGAAGTCCAAGAACATCAAGGAGAACATTGTATTGAAGATCAAATAGAGAGAAGAAGCCATCTAGCTACTAACTATGGACTCGTAGGTCTGTGGTAAACTACTGACGCATCATCGGAAGGGTAGCAAGGTTGATGTAGAGCCCCTCCGTGATTGATTCCCCCTCCGGTGGAGTACTGGAAAAAGCCTCCAAATGGGATCTCTCGAGAACAGAGGCTTGCGGCGGTGGAAAAAGTATTTCGTGGACTCCTTTGTTGGTTTCCCGATTTTAGAGAATTTATAGAGGCGGAGTTAGGTCAAACGGAGCCTCGTGGGCCCCACGAGCCACCAGGGCGTGCCCTACCCCCCTGGGCGTGCCCTGGTGCCTCGTGGGCCACTGCTCCATCTTCTCGTCCCCTCCCGAAGCTTCCAGGGTCTCTTATGTCCAGAAAAAAATCACCAAAAAGTTTCGTGGCATTTGGACTTCGTTTGGTACTGATATTCTAAAAAACCAAAAACAGGCAAAAAACAGCAACTGGCACTGGGCACTAAGTTAATAGGTTAGTCCCAAAAAATGATATATAACTGCTTGTAAATGTATATAAAACATCCAAGATTGATACTATAATATCAAGGAACAATCAAAAATTATAGATACGTTGGAGACGTATCAAGCATCCCCAAGCTTAATTCCTGCTCGTCCTCGAGTAGGTAAATGATAAAAACAGAATTTTTGATATGGAATGCTACCTATCATATTCATCATGTAATTCTTTTCTTTTGTTGCATGGACATTTGGACTTGAATGATTCAAAGCAATAGTCTATAATTTGACATGAAGACATAAATACTCAAGCATACTAACAAGCAACCATGTCTTTCAAAATATCAACGCTAAAGAAAGTTATCCCTAGCCCATTATGCTTAATCATTGATCCATTCATGAAACACACTCAACATTAGCTACATCCAATGCACAAGTATGACAATAGTGTTCTCTAGTTGGTGCTTTGTAAGAGAAGATGGAGACTCAAAATAAAAATAAAAATTGCATAAAAGTAAATAGATAGGCCCTTCGCAGAGGGAAGCAGAGATTTGCAGAGGTGCTAGAGCTCAAGGCTTAAATTGAGAGATAAAATTATTTGGAGAGGCATGCTTTTCCTGTCAACGAAAATGACCGAGAATTCCCAATATCTTCCATGCTAGACACATTATAGGCGGTTCCCAAACAGAAAATAAAGTTTATTTCCTTTCCACCATTCTTTCACAATCCATGGCTAGCCGTATCCACGGGTGCCTTCCATACCAACACTTTCCAAGGAATTTAGTATTATCATCATATTAAAAAAATCATTTCGGGACTGGGCATCCCAATTACCTGCCACACTAACGTGCAATGACAAATGAATAAACACTCATCATGAGAATAACCCACCTAGCATGGAAAATATTGGCCACCCCCTGCCGCTTCATGCGCGGTATGGGCACACAAAACGGAAAATTATTTTGAAAAATTAGAGTTGGCACATGCAAATTTACTTGGAACGGCATGGAAATACCGCATATAGGTAGGTATGGTGGACTCATTTGGCACAACTTTGGGTTTAAGGAATTGGATGCACAAGCAGCATTCCCGCTTAGTACAAATGAAGGCTAGCAAATAGATTGAGAAGCGACCAACCAAAAAACGAAAACGGTCATAAACATGCATTGAACGTAACTAACACTGAATAATGCACCATAAGTAGCATATAACTTCGTTGCATAACTATTGACTTTACGTACATGCATAGGGAATCACAAACCTTAACACCAATATTCTTACTAAACCACAATTACTCACCAACATGACTCACATATTATCATCTCCATATCACAAAACTATTGCAAGGAATCAAACTTATCATATCTGTCGGTGTATAAAACATGGGCATTTTATACCCTGACTTATGCACAGACAGTAGCAGCCTCCTTGCCGGCCAAGGCCTTGCCGGGAACTGCCAAGACCAAGATTCAGAATCTAGCCAAAGAAGCTACCAGAAAGAAGCTCAAGGCACGACACTCAACTAGTACCAAAGATGAAGACGTTCCTTGCCGGCAAGGCTAAACCGACAAGGTGAGGACCCGGCAAGCTAAATGCCGGCAAGCTTATACCAGCCCTCCGGCGCTCCACCTCGCTGCACAGGTGTTTGCTGACGAGTGAGGTGTCGACCGCGCAGGCTGGTTGGTGAGACTTGCCGGACACGTGTCGACACACTGGGACAAGATTTGCTTCTAAAGACACCCGTCCAGGAGGCGTGTCAGGATAATACATAAGTTAGTTCCCTTCTGCAGGGGGCTAGGTCAAGATATTCGGGGGTGCAGAAATTGCTTTTCGGCCTTCTTATGGCCTCAAGAAAGCTGGGCCACTACTTCCAAGCACACGAGATTACCGTCGTCACTCGCTTTCCGTTACAACGCATCTTGAGAAATCCAGAGGCAACCGGCAGGATAGTGGAGTGGGCGTTGGAATTGTCAAGCTTTGCACTCAAGTTTGAAAGCACTTCAACTATCCAGAGCAGAGCGTTGGCAGAGTTCATTGCTGAATGGACGCCAACACAGGACGAGGAGATTCAAGAAACGGCTCTCCCCGGCAAGGAAACAGCAAAAGAATGGATTATGTACTTTGATGGTGCCTTCTCGCTGCAAGGTGCCGATGCCGGAGTGCTGCTTATCGCACCCACCGGGGAGCACCTCAAGAACGTGGTCCAAATGCACTTCCCCAGGGAGCAAGCTATGAACAACACTGCTGAGTACGAAGGACTTCTTGCCGGTCTCAGGATCGCGGTAGACCTTGGAATCAAAAAATTGATCATCCGCGGTGACTCGCAGCTTGTTGTAAAGCAAGTGAACAAAGATTATCAGAGCCCGTTGATGGAGGCGTATGTGGGAGAAGTGAGGAAATTGGAAGAACACTTTGACGGGTTGCAAACAGAGCACATCCCTCATGCGGAAAACAGCGTTGCTGATGGCCTGTCAAAGTGTGCCGCTCAGAAGCTTCCCGTGGAACCGGGGACTTTTGTGCTCCATTTGAATCGACCAACGGTCGCCCCATCGACGCAGGCCAGCATGAGAAGGAAGTTAAGTACCGGCAAATACTTTCCGGCAGAACTCCCAGAAGCCACCGGCAAGGATGTTGCCGGAAACAATGACACGGTTGCCGGTGAGCAGCCGCTGAGCGTAGAACCTCAGGTTCTTGCCACAGAAGCAAGCACTCCCATAGCCGAAGAGATGCCTTTAGTCCTTGTCGTCGAGCCGCAGGCTCCGACATGGGCGCAGCAGATAGTTCGTTTCCTTCAAACAGGAGATCTTCCCGATGAGCAAGGAGAAGCGGAGAAAGTAGCCCGTCGGTCAAGTATGTATCAATTTGTGGATAACATCTTGTACAGGAAACGACCAAATGGTGTGAAATTGAAGTGTATCTGCCGGGAAGACGGACTAGAGCTGTTGGCAGAGATACATGGAGGCATATGTGGCTCTCACATAGGATCAAGAGCACTCGCCGGCAAAGCTTTCCGGCAAGGCTTCTATTGGCCCACTACCCTCCAGGATGCAACTGCGCTAGTAACCAGATGTGAAGCATGCCAGTTCCATTCAAAGAATATACACCAACCAGCCCAAGCTCTCCAAACGATCCCTCTCTCCTGGCCCTTTTCGGTCTGGGGGCTCGATATCTTGGGCCCCTTCCCCCGTGCTGCCGGGGGCTTTGAGTTCTTGTACGTTGCCATCGACAAGTTCACAAAGTGGCCTGAAGTGGAGCCAGTGAGAAAGGTGACAGCGCAATCAGCCGTCAAGTTCTTTAAAGGATTAGTTTGCCGTTTCGGGGTTCCTAACAGGATCATCACCAACAACGGCACGCAATTCACGAGCCGCACCTTCATGCAATATATCCAAGACCTTGGCAGCAAAATCTGTTTTGCGTCCGTCGCTCACCCGAGAAGCAACGGCCAAGCGGAAAGGATGAATGCTGAAGTGCTGTGTGGTCTCAAGACAAGAACTTTTGACAAGCTGCACAAGTGTGGAAAGCGCTGGGTTGATGAGTTGCCAGCGGTTCTTTGGTCACTCAGGGCGACACCAAATCGAGCTACCGGCCAGACACCCTTCTCCCTAATCTATGGTGCGGAAGCAGTGCTCCCCACGGAACTCATATACGGGTCACCTCGAGTGCTCGCTTACGATGAAGCTGAGCAAGAGCAGCTGCGGCAAGACAACGCGTTGCTCCTTGAGGAAGATCGTCTTCGGACGGTTGTGCGAGCTGCATGCTACCAGAAAGCCTTGCGCCGCTACCATAGCCGCAAAGTGCGCGCCTGAAGCCTTGAGGAAGGAGACCTTGTTCTTCGGCGCGCTCAGTCCGCCAGAGGATCAAACAAGTTGACGCCAAAGTGGGAAGGCCCTTACCGGGTAGTACGAGTCACCAGGCCTGGCGTAGTCCGGCTGGAGACCGAAGATGGCACCCCAGTGCAAAACTCATGGAATATCGAGCATCTTCGCAAGTTCTACCCGTGAGGCGCAGTTGTCGGGATATCCCCCGGCAACCCCTTTTGTACAAGCCTTGTCGGCAAGACATGTAACCCTTTGTACAAAGCCAGGCGCAGACCCTGTGCATAATAAAGCTAAGTGTTTCGCAACTCCTCGTACATATTCATTTACGTGTCCATGCATGTGATGTTGTGATTTAAACTTTAGTTTGTATGAAATGGCTAGCGGACCATCAAGGTTCCTCAACCGCTCTTTTCTCTTCTTTCTTTTTCTTAAAAGGATAAGAAGGATCCCTCGTGCGCAAGTTTCCCGAGGGGAGTGGAGATGGGTACCATTTTTAATGACGTTCAAGTGATCATTTCACGCAGCAAGAGAAACGACGCAGGGAAAAGCTAAGTTGCAAAACTTTGAAAAAAATTCCTTAATTACATTCGCGTTCTCCCTTGAACAATTTTGCACTTTGTATGAGAAACCTTCACGTGAAGGAACCTTGTCGCAATCATTCGCGCTCTTATTTTGTTTCGAGTCCGCTTGACAATTTAAGTAGCTGCAGTGAAAACGGCTAAGGAAAACTTGCCGGCCTCGGTACTTCCGGCAGGCTGCTAAGGACCCGTTCCTCAAAGCGCTTGTGGCAAGTACACGCTCCGGCAAGCTTGCCGGCGGCGGCGTTTCTAGCAACCTGCTAAGGACCCGTTCCTCAAAGCGCTCGCGGCAAGCGTGCGCACTGACAAGATTCCGAACAGTGTAGGGATACGATCGTTCAAAGGCAAAATAAAACGAGGGAAGCAGCACGCATTTGTCTAAACCCGACAACGATGAGATTTTCATTAAGAAAGAGCTCGATTACATTTTCCTTGGCCCTTTGCCAGGGTTTATCTCAAGGGCAACACGAGGGCAAAAGGGGCGCCTAGGATGGCTCGTCGCCGGAAGACCAGATGATGGTGCTGCCGGTGATCAATACGAGAAGAAGGAGTCGGAGCCGTCGTCCTCGACCTTCACGCCTGGAGCGCCGCTGTCAACATCGTCATCCTCAGTCTCGCTGGAGGAAGTGGTGTCGGAGTCGCTCGAGCTTTCCGCACAGCACTCCAGACGAGCGCCTGAAGCCCCGAAGAGCTTCACGACGAGCGTGTCGGGTCCGTCGAACCTGAAGTGGAGGAGATGCCCCTGCCCCAGGCAACGAGCACGGACGAAGGACTTCCACCCCCACTTGAAGTACAAGATGCCATTGGCAGAAGTCTCGACGGCCACCCAGACCGAGCCGTTGCAGCAACCGTCAACGCGCAACCACAAGCCGCGCAAGTCAACGCCCTCCATCTCCCTGGTGAAGGGACGGGGAAGCCGCAGCCGGCTCCGTGGCCAGTCGCGCAGCCTCAAGACAAACTCGTGCGCCGTGTCCTCCGTATGGCCTTCTGCCGGGGGCTGGATGGCCGGGGACGGCATAGCGAGCGTGCCGCCACGGCCACTTTGACCCCGGGCGCCGCGTCTTCCACGACCATGACCCGCGGTTCCTCCCTGAGCGCTGGGGGCGGCCTCCGCGGCCGTAGCTGAAGCGCCGACATGATCCCGAAGAGAGGCCCTCATAGCGGCGGCAGATCCACGAGCTCGCCCTCTCCCCCTCACCATGGCGATCGCGGAAGTGGGGGGAAGGAAGGAGAAGAAGATGGAGATGGCGGCTGCGGAAAGGATGGGATGGAAGAAGTGGATGAGCGTCGCATCCCCGCGGCCCTCCTCTTTATAGGGAGAGCGTGGGGGCTGGCTCTTCACCGTCTTCAGGCGGCCGCCCAGCCTCCCCAATCCTGCGCTCTGCACTCTCGAATGGACGCATTACTCCAGCGACCATCCAAGTTCGCCAATCCCGCGTTCAGCGCCCATTCCCAGGCGCACCACTCCAACGACTGCCCTTCTCCACCAATCCGCTGCCCTGCATGCATGCAGACGCGCATCATGGAGGAGCGCAGAAAAAAGGAGAAATAAAGGCAGACGGGGCAGTTGTCTCTTGCCACGCGTAGCTAAACGCCCGTCGATTCGAACTAACGGCAGTCTCCCGCCGCGTGTCTGTGCATTGTTTGGGCCTAGCCCAACGACGCTTCGGATGCACGTATGGCCCAGGCCCGGGGGCTCCTGTCGGTGTATAAAACATGGGCATTTTATACCCTGACTTATGCACAGACAGTAGCAGCCTCCTTGCCGGCTAAGGCCTTGCTGGGAACTGCCAAGACCAAGATTTAGAATCCAGCCAAAGAAGCTACCAGAAAGAAGCTCAAGGCACGACACTCAACTAGTACCAAAGATGAAGACGTTCCTTCTCGGCAAGGCTAAACCGGCAAGGTGAGGACCTGGCAAACTACACGCCGGCAAGCTTATACCAGCCCTCCGGCGCTCCACCTCGCTGCACAGGTGTTTGCTGACGAGTGAGGTGTCGACCGTGCAGGCTGGTTGGTGAGACTTGCCGGACACATGTCGACACGCTGGGACAAGATTTGCTTCTAAAGACACCCGTCCAGGAGGCGTGTCAGGATAATACGAGGTAGCTGGGCAAGCAGTGCAGAAACCTTGCCGGGACTACCTGTCCGCATGACACCTAGCGGCGCATTTAATGCCTTTGTCCTAAACTGGCAGAGTTAGGTATGATAGCAGAGTTAGGTATGATAGCACTGTTTGCTATCTAGTCACGATGTAATTACTGTTTTGCCACTATGGTAACCCCTTAAGCTATAAAAGGAGGGCCAAGGCAATAGTTTAGAGGATTCGGACCAAGCACCTCTCGTGTAGCTGCTCTCTCCACACCTTGCCGAGGAGAAGCGCTCCTTGTACTGTGCTTCCGTACCACTAATACACCAAAGGCAGGAGTAGGGTTTTACGCTTCTCAGCGGCCCGAACCTGGGTAAAATCCCTCGCATCCCATTGTTCATGCTCTTTGTGCACGTCGATCTTCCCCGCTGAACCACAAGGGGCTGCATGGCCCCATAGATGGTCGCTACCCCAACAATATCCAATGATCTTTCATGAAAGTTTTTATTACATCCCTCTTGAATATTCATCACTTTGGGACCAAATTCATATCTTGTGCAAATTACCATTACTATTATCAACTCTCAAAAAGATATAAGTGAAGCATGAGAGTGCAAATATTTCTTCAAAATATAATATTATGAACTCAAAAAATGATATAAGTGAAGCATGAGAGTGCATGTATGATAACCCACAAGTATAGGGGATCGCAACAGTTTTTGAGGGTAGAGTATTCAACCCAAATTTATTGATTCGACACAAGGGGAGCCAAAGAATATTTGCAAGTATTAGCAGTTGAGTTGTCAATTCAACCACACCTGGAAACTAAATATCTGCAGCAGAGTGATCAGTAGCATAGTAGTATGATAGTTTGATATCAGTAGCAATAATAGTAACAGTAGCAGTAACGATAGTAGCAATGGTGACAGCAGTGGCAACAGTAGTAACTTAGCAAGGAACAATATGTGAAAAGCTCGTAGGCATTGGATCGGTGATTATGTTGGATAACATTCATCATGTAATAGTCATAACCTAGGGCGACACAGAACTAGCTCCAATTCATCAATGTAATGTAGGCATGTATTCCGTATATAGTCATACGTGCTTGCGATAAGAACTTGCATGACATCTTTTGTCCTACCCTCCCGTGGCAGCGGGTCCATTAGGAAACTAAGGGATATTAAGGCCTCCTTTTAATAGAGAACCGAAACAAAGCATTAACACATAGTGAATACATGAACTCCTCAAACTATGGCAATCACCGGAAAGAATCCCAATTATTGTCACCTTGGGGTATGCGGATCATAACACATAGCAGGTGCGTATAACTTGCAAGATCGGATCAAGAACACAAATATATTCATGAAAACATAAAGGGTTCAGATCTGGAATCATGGCACTCGGGCCCTAGTGACAAGCATTAAGCATAGCAAAGTCATAGCAACATCAATCTCAGAACATAGTGGATACTAGGGATCAAGCCCTAACAAAACTAAGTCGATTACATGATAAATCTCATCCAACTCATCACTGTCCAGTAAGCCTATGAAGGAATTACTCACTCCCGGCGGTGAGCATCATGAAATTGGTGATGAAGGATGGTTGATGATGACGATGCCGGAAGATCCTCCTCTCCGGAGCCCCAAACGGACTCCAGATCTGGCCTCCCGATGAAGAACAGGAGGTGGCGGCGGCTCCGTATCATGAAATGCAATAAAACTTTCTCTCCTATTTTTTTCTCTGGAATTGTGAATTTATAGCGTTGGAATTAGGTCAGACAGAGCCACGTGGGCCCCACACGGTACCAGGGCGCGCCTGGGGGTGGCGCTCCCTGGTGCCTCGTGGGCACTGGGTGGCCCCCATCCAGTGGGTCTTGGTTCCAGTATTTTTTATTTATTCCATAAAAATCTCCAAAAAGTTTCATCCAAATCCAAGAACTTTTATTTCTGCACAAAAAACAACACCATGGCAATTCTGCTGAAAACAGCGTCAGTCCGGGTTAGTTCCATTCAAATCATGCAAATTAGGGGCCGAAACAAGAGCAAAAGTGTTTGGAAAAGTAGATACGACAGAGACATATCAATGTATTTCTTCAAAATATAATCACCGCCGTGCTCAAAAAGATTTAAGTGAAGCACTAGAGCAACTGCCTAGCTCAAAAATTTAAGTGAAGCACATAGAGTATTCTAACAAATCATGATAAACGTGTGGCTCTCTCAAATAGGTGTGTCCAGCAAAGATGATTGTGACAAACTAAAAAGCAAACAAAGCAAAGACTCATATAATACACGACGCTCCAAGCAAAACTCATATCATGTGACGAATAAAAATATAGCTCCAAGTAAAATTACCGATGGTCGATAGAAGAAAGAGGGGATGCCTTCCGGGGCATCCCCAAGCTTAGTTGCTTGGGAGTCCTTGAATATTACCATGCGGTGCCTCAGGAATCCCCAATCTTAGGCTCTTACCACTCCTTATTCCTTCATCCATCGTGATCTCACCCAAAACTTGAAAACTTCAATCACACAAAACTTAACAAAACCCTCGTGAGATCCGTTAGTATAATAAAGCAAATCACCACTTTAAGTACTGTTGCAAACCCATTCATATTTTATTATTGCATTATACCTACTATATTCTAACTTCACCATGGCTTATACCCCCCGATACAATCCATAGATTCATCAAAACAAGCAAACATCGCAACAAAAACAGAATCTGTCAAAAACTGAATAGTCTGTAGTAATCTGAACATTCACCATACTTCTATAACTCTAAAAATTCTGAAAAACTAGTAAAACGTGGGAAATTTGTATATAAATTATGTGTAAAAAGTTTAGAGCAAAATCACATTTCTGTGAATTTACAAAATTCCAGAACTTGGCGCAAAAGTTTCTGTTTTCTCACAGAATCAAGTCAACTATCATCCAAATCATCCCAAAGGCTTTACTTGGCACAAACACTAATTAAAACATAAAAAACACAATCTGAACAGTAGGCTAATTGTGTGAACACAATAAAACATAAAAATAAACAAGACAATTAAGATAACTATTGGGTTGCCTCCCAACTAGCGCTATTGTTTTACGCCCCTAGCTAGGCATAATGCAAGGTTTCAAGTATTGTCATCTTTGGTTCCCAATTCCTCAATCACACATCCATACTCCCTAGGAATTGTAGCATACATATTTTTAAAAATCACACTACTAGGAACAAAGTTGAGGAATTTATTCTCATAGATTGGTTCTTTTATCAAATCAGCAAAGTTGGGGTGGACACTAATTATTTTAAGATCTTCACTTCCATTACTAGATGTGGCACCATTGTTCTTTGGGATATACATAAACTTGCAATTCTTGCTAGGAGGATTTTTTTAAATAGTTTTAATGGAAGAAAAAGCAGAACCCAAATTGTTAATAATTTCTTCCAACTTATCAATCCTAGCGGGACTTTGTTCCACCCTTTCATAAATTATTGGTTCTTTCTCCTTTAGTATCTTAAGAGTAATCCCTACCTTTGATCCAAATTGAGTGGCATGGTTATGAATCTTTTTATCCAAATTTTCAATATGCTCTATGGTAGGCATTTTCTTCTCAATAGCATCTAACCTTTGCATAACATGTTCCAAAGTTAAAACTGTTTCATTAATAGTGATAGGTGGTGATCCCACTAAATTTCCCATAGCATTGAAAGCATCCATAGGGTGACTACTAAATAAATTCCCTTCGGTAATAGTATCAAGCACAAATCTATACCAAGTAGTAATACCCACATAAAAATTGCGAAGAAGAACGGTAGTGGATTGCTTACAAGTTGATCTATTATGAGCATCACAAATACTATACCAAGCATCTTTTAAATTCTCCCCTCCCCTTTGCTTAAAATTGAGAACTTCATTTTCAGGGGTACACGTAACAAGAGAAGAACTAGCCATAACAATAAAGTGGGCAAGCAAACAAACAAGAAAGCACGCAAAAAGGCAAACAAAAATTATTTTTGTAATTTTTGAAAAAAACTTTTTAGAAGTGGGGGAGATGAAAACGAGAGGCAAAGGCAAATAAAATAAATGCAAGGAGATGAAAGTTCATGCGTAGACACTTAATAGATGTTGATGATGTCTCCCCGGCAACGGCGCCAGAAATTCGCAAGTTGACGGGAGACTACTTTGACGTGAATCCTCCCTGGCAACGGCGCCAGAAATTCTTCCTGCTACTTGTGAGCTGCGTTGGGTTTTCCCCGAAGAGGAGGGGATGATGCAGTATAGTAGAGATAAGTATTTCCCTCAGTTATGAAACCAAGGTTATCAATCCAGAAGGAGAATCACGCAACAACTCGTTAACAGCACCTGCACACAAAATAACAAATCCTTGCACCCAACGCGAACAAGGGTTGTCAATCCCTCGGCGGTTATTTGCAAGATTAAATTGTATGGTGATAGATAGATAGATAGATCGAAAAAAAATACAAAATAAAATAAATAAAGGAAAATTGCAACAAGGTATTTTTAGGATTTTTAATATATGATAGAAGTAGACCCGGGGGCCATAGTTTTCACTAGAGGCTTCTCTCTTGAAAATAGCATACGGTGGGTAAACAAATTACTGTTGGGCAATTGATAGAAAAACAAATAATCATGACGATATCCAAGGCATTGATCATGTATATAGGCATCACGTCCGAGACAAGTAGACCGAAATGATTCTGCATCTACTACTATTACTCCACACATCGACCGCTATCGAGCATGCATCTAGAGTATTAAGTTCATAAAGAACGGAGTAACGCCTTAAGCAAGATGACATGATGTAGACAAAGTAAACTCGCGCATGAATAAACCCCATCTTTTTACCCTTAATAGCAACGATACATACATGTCATGTCCCCTTCTGTCACTGGGATTGAGCACCGCAAGATCGAACCCACCACAAAGCACCTCTCCCATTGCAAGATAAATCAATCTAGTTGGTAAATCAATAGATCGGAGAGAAATACGAAGCTATAACAATCATGCATAAAAGAGTTTAGAGAAAACTCAAATAATATTCATGGATAATCTGATCATAAACTCACAATTCATCGGATCCCAACAAACACACCGCAAAAAGTGATTACATCGAATAGAACTCCAAGAACATCAAGGAGAACATTGTATTGAAGATCAAATAGAGAGAAGAAGCCATCTAGCTACTAACTATGGACCCATAGGTCTGTGGTAAACTACTGATACGTCTCCAACGTATCTATAATTTATGAAGTATTCATGCCATGTTTATTAAAGTTTTATATGATCTTGGTGCACTTTTATATGGATTTTATATGATTTTCATGGACTAACATATTGACCTAGTGCCCAGTGCCAGTTGATGTTTTCTGCTTGTTTTTGGTTTTCCGGAAAATTCATATCAAATGAAGTCCAAATGCAGTGAAACTTTCTGACGATTTTTTCTGGAAGGAAACGAACCCAGGAAGCTTCGGGGAAGCAGCAGAAGAGCCACAGGGGCCCCATGAACCACCTGGGCGCGCCTGCCCCCCCCCCCTCCCCCAGGCGCGCCCTGGTGCCTCGTGGGCCCCCTGTGGCACCTGTTCCCATGATTCCAATTCAGAAACCCCCGAAAGTTAACCTAGATGCGCTTTTACGCCACCGCAAGCCTCTGTACCTCCACGATCTCATCTACAGCCCTTTTCCGGCACACTGCCAGAGGGGGGAAACCATCACCGTAGGCCATCTTCATCATCCCGGCGGTCTCCATGACGAGGAGGGATTAGTTCACCCTCGGGGCTGAGGGTTTGTACCAGTAGCTATGTGTTTTATCTCTCTCTCTCTCTCTCTCTCTCTCTCTCTCGTGTTCTTGATTTGGCACGATCTTGATGTATCGCGAGCTTTGTTAATATAGTTGGATCATATGGTGTTTCTTCCCTCTCTATCCTTGTTGTGATTAATCGAATCTTTTCCCTTTGAGGTTTCGTTATTGTCGGGTTGAATATTTCAAATTTGAGAACACTTGATGTATGTCTTGCATATGAATACCCGTGGTGACAATGGGGTATTATATTGATTCACTTGATATATGTTTTGGCACTCAACTCGCGGATTCCCGAGGTGACATTGGGGTAATCTATGCATAGGGGTTGATGCACGTTTTCGTCCTCTTTCTCCGGTAGAAATCTTGGGGCACTCTTTGAAGTTCTTTGTGTGGATTGAATATTATGATTATGAAGTTGTTTGATGCATACCGTATAATCAACTCACGGATACTTGTGGTGACATTGGAGTATCTAGGTGACATTAGAGTTGGTTGATGTGTATCATATGGTGTTATTTTAGTACGAACTCTAGGGCTGTTTGTGACACTTATAGGAATAGCTCAATAGATTGATCGGAAAGAATAACTTTGAGGTGATTTCGTACCCTACAAACAATTTCTATCTTATGTTCTCCGCTAATAGGAACTTGGGAGTGATTCTTTATTGCACGTTGAGGGATGGTTATATGATCCAGTTATATTAGCGTTGTTGAGAGATTGCACTAGTGAAAGTATGAATCCTAGGCCTTGTTTTCAAGCATTGCAATACCATTTGTGCTCACTTTTGTTACTTGCTACCTTGCTGTTTTTATATTTTCAGATTACAAAAACATATATCTACTATCCATACTACACTTTTATCACCATCTCTTCGCCGAACTAGTGCACCTATACAATTTACCATTGTATTGGGTGTGTTGGGGACACAAGAGATTTCTTGTATTTGGTTGCAGGGTTGTTTGAGAGATACCATCTTCAACCTACGGCTCCCACGGATTGGTAAACCTTAGGTCATCCACTTGAGGGAAAATTGCTACTGTCCTACAAAACTCTGCGCTTGGAGGCCCAACACGAGTCTACAAGAATAAGTTGTGTAGTTGACATCAAGCTCTTTTCTGGCGCCGTTGCCGGGGAGGTGAGTGCTCGAAGGTATATCTTTAGATCTTGCAATTGAATCTTTTAGTTTCTTGTTTTATCACTAGTTTGGTTTATAAAAGAAAACTACAAAAAAATGGAATTGAGGTTGCCTCATATTATTCGTCTTTATCATGTCTTTCTTGAAAATGACGAATCAGAAAATTGTGCTGTCCTACAAAACTCTGCGCTTGGAGGCCCAACACGAGTCTACAAGAATAAAGTTGCGTAGTAGACATCAAGATCTTTTCTGGCGCTGTTGCCTGGGAGGTGAGTGCTTGAAGGTATATCTTTAGATCTTGCAATCGAATCTTTTAGTTTCTTGTTTTATCACTAGTTTGGTTTATAAAAGAAAACTACAAAAAATGGAATTGAGGTTGCCTCATATTATTCATCTTTATAATGTCTTTCTTAAAAATGATGGAGCGGAAAATTGTGCTCAATTGATAGAAGAAGAATTCAATAAAATGTTTGGCATAAAATCCATGAATGATGAGCATGATTGCAATGTTGTTAGTATGAATTCTATGAATATCCAAACTACTAATGATGATTGCACTAGTCATGACAAAAATGTTTCTTATAAGCATGTCAATTTTTGTGGAGTGCATAAAGTTTGTGAAAACATGCCTTATAGGGATGATAGGTTTTGTTAGAAGCATAAACATGATAGAACCAATTTTTTGCTTAAAGTGATAGATGAATTTGCTACAAAATTATGCTCTCTTCATCCCATTACTTGTGAACTTTGCAATAAGATTGGTCATCTTAATTTCCAATGCATACTTTTTCATGATCGAATCATGGCTAAATATTGTAATGACTTGACCGCCCTTGAATTATATAATGAGCTTTATCTATTTTTCGGGTGTGAAGAATTGACACATGAAAATAGTTGGTTTGAAGTATTCATTCTCACAGACAACATTGAAACTAATCTAGAGGAAGTCTATATGTTTTGTGTGGTAAATTGCAATGAGAATGCTTATATTGCCAACTATAGAAAGACGGGAAAACCAATACAATATAAAAGGAACACTAATGAAAGGGTAAAGATTTCCACTTTCCCTCCTATTGTCTCTCATGATGAAATAGGTGACGAGGAGGAGCTTCCTATTCAACCCATCTCATCAATAAGAAGCTCAGAAAAATTGATTAAACCCACACATGATGTGGTGAAGAAGAAGAAATGAAGAAAGAGTAGAGGTAAAAAGGTATCCCTCCCAAATAATGTTGCTCCTATTATTGTTGTGCCTCATGAGAGTGAATCAAAAATAATTGTGGAAGATGATATACATGATGATGATATTGCTTCTTTGTCTTATGGTACAATGTCCGAAGGAACTATTGAGGATGATTTTATTATGCCTATTACTCATTATGATGATTATGATTGGGAAAATAATGATACTTCTTATAATCTTGAAAATCTTTTTGGCACCAACTTAGAAAATTGTGATGATAATAATTGTTATACTATTGGTGCTATTCATACTATTGATGATAATAGTGATTATGCTAATGATATGCCAAGCCACAAGCTTGGGGATGCTATGTTTGATGAGAATGACATGTTTGAGAATTTATTTGCTGCAATTAATGTTTGTCCCAATCTTGGGGATGCTATGCTTAATGAAGATGATCTTTTTAGTCCCCCTACTTTGAATGATCAAATTTATTATGATGATGACATGCCCCCTATTTATGATGATTATTGTGATGATACTTATGTTATGAAAAATAGTGATGATTATTATTATAATACTTGTTATAATTATGAAAGTCCTTTTACTGAACATCACTCTTTTAATGTGGAAACAATTTATAGTATTCAAGTTTCATACGATACTCCCACTATTATGAATGAGAAGAAAACTGCTTGTGTGGAGAGTAATAAAAATTCTATGCTTATGTATCATGACAAGAATGCTTTGTGTGATGGATATATTCTCGAATTCATTCATGATGCTACTGAAAATTATTATGAGAGAGGATCATATGCTTGTAGGTGTTGCAATAATATCAAGTTTCCTCTCTATGTGTTGAAAGTTTTGAAGTCATGCTTGTTTTGCCTTCCTATGCTAGTTGATTCTTGCTCCCATAAACTATTTGCTCACAAAATCCCTATGCATAGGAAGTGGGTTACGCTTAAATGTGCTAGTCATATGCTTCATGATGCTCTCTTTGTGTTTCAATTCTTTACTTTTATGCGAGCATCATTGAAATCATCATGCCTAGCTAAAAGGCATTAAAGAAAAGCGCTTGTTGGGAGACAACCCAATATTTATACCTACTGTTTTTCTTGTGTTCACATGATTAATCTACTGCAGTCATCATGTTTTATATGTTTTCTTTCAATAATGTGCCAAGTAAAGCCTTTGGGATAGTGTGGATACTTGTTGATTCGATTCTGTGCAAAAACAGAAACTTTTGCGTCCAGTGCTGGAATTTCTGTTCTGTACTGGAGCAGGAGAAAATTCTGAAATTTTTACAGAGCATTGTGTTACACATTTTTTAAGTTTTCCTAATTTTTAAGAATTTTTGGAGGTACAGAAGTATGGTTTTTAAATCACTTACTACACACTGTTCTGTTTTTGACAGATTCTGTTTTCGGTGCATAGTTTGCTTGTTTTAGTGTTTCCATAGCTTATATTGAGTAATATAAATTGTGTAAATGAAATAATACAGTATGCATTATGTGAGAACAATTATGAATCTTGTATTGACAGTACCTAAGTGGATGATTTATTTTTATTATACTAACTTATCTCACGAGTTCTTGTTGAGTTTTATGTGGATGAAGTTTTTAAGATTTAGAGAACCCATGATATGAGAGGAATTAAGGAGACACAAGAGCTCAAGCTTGGGGATGCCCAAGGCATCCCAAGTTAATATTTCAAGAAGTCTCAAGCAACTAAGCTTGGGGATGCCCTGGTTGGCATCCCACCTTTCTTCATCAACAATTATCGGTTAGTTTTGGTTGAGCCTAAGTTTTTGCTTCTTCACATGATATGTGCTATTCTTGGAATGTCATTTTATTTTGTTTCCTAGCTGTTTTAATAAAATCCTTAGATCTTAAATCTTGAATGGGAGAGAGTCCTTACAAAGCTACTTAATTGTTTGACCACTCATTTGATCTTCACTTATATCTTTTTGGAGTAGTTTGTCATTTACTCTTGTTCTTCACTTATATCCTATGAATAAATTGTTGAAATGAATTGAATATCATAAAGTTGAAATTTATATGCTTCATATGCTTGTCCCATGGGGAGTAGTGACTTCACATACAAGAAGTATAAGTGGTAAAATTTATTGAAAGTTAACAAACATAGCATTGGTCACTTGAATAATTCATGAAAGAATTTTGAAGGAAGAGAAATTTCACATATAAATATACTATCTTGGACATCTTCTATGATTGTGAGCCCCCATTAATTATTTTCAAGCTTGATCAAGTAGTTGACGTTGGACAAGGAAGACAACGTAATGAGTTATGTTTGTTTATATTCACATAAAAGTTATATTGTCATGGATCCTCTAACATGTGGTGCTTGCTTAGGATCTTTTGCTAGCCAAAAATTCGTACTAAGTAGAGATACTACTTGTGCATCCAAAAACTCTTAAACCCAGTTTCTTGCCATGAGTGTCCACCATATTTACCTATGGATTGAATAAGATCCTTCAAGTAAGTTGTCATCGGTGCAAAAAGCAATAAAAATTGCTCCTAAAATATGTATGATCTTTTATTGCAAGGGAAAATAAGCGTTGTACGAACTTGTGATGGTAAAGAAATAAAAGCGACGGACTGCATAATAAAGGTTGCTATCACAAGGGGCAATATAACGTGATGTTCCTTTGCATTAAGGGCTTGTGCATCCAACAACAAAAAGTGCATGACAACCTCTGCTTCCCTCTGCGAAGGGCCTATCTTTTACTTTTCTGTATTTACTTTTATGCAAGAGTAATTAATGTTCAACCCTATTCCGCTCTATTTATTTTTTAGTTGGCAAGCATTATGTGGTAGGGAAAGATCCAGGCACATATATCCAGTTGAATATAGGTGATCATGAGTTATTATTGTTGACATTATCCATGAGATAAATAAGTTGGGAGGCAAAACATTAAGCCCCTATCTTCCTATGTGTTTAACTGAAACGGTTTGTTCTAAAAATATGCTATGAGTGTCAGCAATCATGGAACACTAAATGATAGGTGAGTATGTGGAATTTGCTAGATCAAAGCTCTTACATAGACCCTTCCTGAAAATAAGATGAATTGCAATTGTTTGGTGACTGAGAACATAGTTTGTTAGTTTTCAAGAAAGTTTATGGCCTATACTTTAAACATGTGAATATCTTGCTACTTGATCATGAGAAGTTTTATGAGATGAGCTACTGATTATGTTATATATTGATGCTAGAAAAAGTGATTGAAATTATCATTGATCAAACTTATGCACTATGCTAGCATTCACACTTCATAAATTATTTCTTTTATCATTTACCTACTCGAGGACGAGCAGGAATTAAGCTTGGGGATGCTGATACGTCTCCAACGTATCTATAATTTATGAAGTATTCATGCCATGTTTATTAAAGTTTTGTATGATTTTGGTGCACTTTTATATGGATTTTATATGATTTTCATGGACTAACATATTGAACTAGTGCCCAGTGCCAGTTGCTGTTTTCTGCTTGTTTTTGGTTTTCCAAAAAATCCATATCAAATGATGTCCAAATGCAGTGAAACTTTTTGACGATTTTTTCTGAAAGGAAACGGACCCAGGAAGCTTTGGGGAAGCAGCAGAAGAGCCACAGGGGCCCCACGAGCCACCTGGGCGCGCCTGCCCCCCCAGGCGTGCCATGGTGCCTGGTGGGCCCCCTGTGGCACCTCTTCGCGTGATTCCAACACTGAAAAATCATATATATTCAGAAACCCCCGAAAGTTAACCTAGATGAGTTTTTACGCCGCCGCAAGCCTCTGTACCTCCACGATCTCATCTACACCCCTTTTCTGACACCCTGCCGGAGGGGGGAAACCATCACCGGAGGCCATCTTCAACATCCCAGCAGTCTCCATGACGAGGAGGGAGTAGTTCACCCTCGGGGCTGAGGGTTTGTACCAGTAGCTATGTGTTTTATCTCTCTCTCTCTCGTGTTCTTGATTTGGCACGATCTTGATGTATCGCGAGCTTTGTTAATATAGTTGGATCATATGGTGTTTCTTCCCTCTCTATCCTTGTTGTGATGAATCGAATCTTTTCCCTTTGAGGTTTCATTATTGTCGGATTGAATATTTCAGATTTGAGAACACTTGATGTATGTCTTGCATATGAATACCCGTGGTGACAATGGGGTATTATATTGATTCACTTGATATATGTTTTGGCACTCAACTCGCAGATTCCCGAGGTGACATTGGGGTAATCTATGCATAGGGGTTGATGCACGTTTTCATTATTTTCTTTCCGATAGAAACTTTGGGGTGCTCCTTGGAGTTCTTTGTGTGGATTGAATATTATGATTATGAAGTTGTTTGATGCATATCGTATAATCAACTCACGGATACTGTCGGAAGTGGGGCTCCGGGGACCCAAAGGTTCGAACACTGGGGTGAGCTCGTTCTACTACTTCTTCCCCTACCACGGCAGTGCTACGGCGAGACTACGATGAGAGCGCGCTAGCGTAGGACGGGCAAAGGCACAGCGGTTTACCCAGGTTCAGGCCACCTTGCGGTGTAAGACCCTACTCCTGCTTTGTGGTTGAGATTATCGTGGATGAGAGAGTTCTTGCGTACAAGGTTGAAGATGATGGATCCCTCTCTAAGATGATCGATCCCCGCTACGGTGGCTGCACAACCCCTTTTATGCCGCCTTGGTCCTCTTCCCCCTCGAAACTTAGGCGAGAAGGGTTGCCACACTTGGCGGTTTTGGAAGGGGACAGGCGCTCAGGCTATCCTGACTAAAGGTGGTCTTCGCCTGCCAAAGCATGATCCATGACGCGCCGGTGGGCTCGGTGATGACCTCCGCCCTGCGCGCCCGCCGTCTTGGTCTTTCTTCGCCGATCGGGCAACCTTTGGGGTTGCTTTGGGGAGTAGATAGCTGGCCCTGCTTCCCTAGCGCAAAAGAGGAAACCATCTGCATCCACGCCTGCTGGCGCGGCCTCTGCTGCTGCTCGTCGCCACGCGCATCACCCACGTGATGGGCTCCAGTCCGCACGACACGCCGAACGGTCTTCTCGAGCGCCTGCAGGAGGGGGCCTCGGAAGGCCACCTCGGGAAGCCGCCTCGTGAGGGGACTTGGGAAGCCGCCTCGTGAGGGGACCTTGCGAGGCCGTTTATGGTGGTGCTGAGCGTTGTCTGCTACTCCCTGAGGAGGGGGCCTCAGGAGGCTGGGGCCCCATGAGGGGGCATGGCGAGACACTTGGTGGCGACGGCCCGCCGGGCACACTCCAGGCGGCGCGCCCTGGGCCGAAGGCAGACGGGCCTGGATACCCCGGGTTCCATGGGCCCGACAGTAGCCCCCGAGCCCGCGGCGCGCACGTTCCCGCCCACGGAGGGGCGAAACGGCGCGGGCCCTAACCGCCTGCGGCCAGGCGCGACACGTGGCGCATGATGTGATGGGCGACGCCCCCACTTCCCCACGACGCCTCGGGAGCGACGAGGGGAGTCCCGCGCCGAGATAAAAAGGGGGGAAGGGAGAGCCAGAGCCCCCACCCATCTTCTCCTTCCTCCAGCTTCCTCGTCTCCTTGCTAGAACTGTCGAAGAGATGGCGAGAGGACGAGGGCGCGGCCGTGCCTCCGCCGCCGCATCGTAGGTCCCGCCCCGGGGGCGTGGTCGATCCTCGACGGCCGTTGGCGCCGGGCCCAATAGTCCGGAAGGGGCGCCGCCCACGGGCACGGCGGGCGAGGCGCGCAAGGCCGAGGCGTCCACGTCAGAGCGGCTGCGCTTCCGCCCCAGGCGGGGAGCCACTCGGCGGAGGCGGCACGCGAGTTCATCGTGAACATGCACCGCAGCCCCTGCACCTGGCTCCGACTCCCGGACTCCTTCGCGGTAGCGATTGCGGACCGCGCGCCCTTGGGCCTGTGGGTGCAGGCCGACGGTTGCTGCAACGGCCCCTCCTGGGTGGCGACGGAGCTTACCGCCTCGGGCTTCATGTTCCTGAGGCAGGGGTGGAAGTCGTTCGCCCTCGCCCGCGGCTTGAAGCGGGGGCACGTCCTCCAGTTCAAGTACGACGGGGCCACCACGCTCTTCGTGAAGATCTTCGGGCTCTCTGGTAGCCGCCTGGCGTGCTGCGCAGAGAGTGAGGACAGCTACAGCGGCTCCTCCAGCGAGGACGACTCCTCCGACGGTGTCGCCCCCTCCGGCGGGGGCGGAGGCGACGGTGGGCCCCCCCCGCGTCAAGAGCGAGGACGAGGACGAGGACTAGGCGCGCGCGACGACGACTCCGGAGCCGGGACACCGTGCGCACGGTGACGGGGCCGCACTCACCTAGGCCTTTCTTTCTTTTCGTTCTCCTGCATTGAACCGATGTTAACCCCGCGGGGGCGTGAAACAGTATCTTCTTGTGTTGAACTTAATACTTTTGTGACGTGGGGTTGCATGCATTCTCTCCCGAAGTCCTCCCGTGAGGCTGGTTTTTTTTTTCTTTGCTCGCCTCAGCGCTCTACGCCGTCAGGACCCAGCCCCCGAGCGGGCCTCAGCCGTCGCTGGTATGTCCGGTCGCGATGCCGGGACAAGGCTAGGAGGTGAGGGGCACCGTGAGCTAGTGAAGGCTCCTGAGGCGCGATGCTCAGGGAGCCCCCCTTTGGCGTGCAAGCAGCTTACGCAGAAGAAAAACGCCGGCACCCACGAAATCGGGAGGGGAGAGAGCTTGAGTGATGGTAAGGGCGCCTCATGAAGCAGTCACACTTAGCTTTTGGCGGATAGCGGTGTTGGGTGAGCCACGGCTCATGAGGGGCTCACGCAGCTCGCGAGGCGTGCTCGCGAGGCCCGGTGTTCGAAGCGTCTTGGCCTCGCAAGGCCGGCTCGTGAGAGACTGCCCGCGAGGCCTTCGCGCAGCTCGACTCCTGAAGGGTTGTATGTCGAAAAATCTCACGATAGGGGGAGTGGCACGCGCTTGCTAACTCACCCGTGGCCATTGCGTGAGGAGATAAGGCACCAAGGACCTTGGTGAGGTGACGTGCGCGGGAGCAGGCCCGCGAGCCAGAGCTCAGTCGCATGGATTTGGCAGCGCTGCAGGGACGGACCCGAGCACAGGCACCGTGCCTAGCCCCCGCTCACGGAATTGGTCAGGGGAGGCTCGCGAGCGTGAGGCGCTCTCGGCGGCGTCGAATTTAGCATAGAAATTAGCAGGCAATTGAGTAGGCAATATAATTCATCAAAGTAAAAGTCAGTAAAATCCATTATACGACCAAAAGGATAAGATTCCGGGAGCGAAGCTCGAGAGGCGCGGTGGGAAGGAGTGCGGGTCGCACGGGGCGACGCGCCGGGCGTGCCCGGCAGGACCGCACCGTAGTGACGTCAGACCACTCGGCGCGACGTGCCAAGGGAGTCTGCTCCTTCAGAGCCAGGGGGCTCGCGAGGCGCTGGGAGCTCGCGAGGAGTGGGAGGCTCACGAGGCCCTGGTGCGAACGGCGCCAGCCTCTGGAAAGCGGCGCCGGCATTCCTCAGCCCGAAGGGCATGCACGTGCCGCCGATGGTGGGACCAACGCCCTGACCGCGTCGCGGCAGCTGGAAGGGGTCACGAGGGCAGGACTTGTTGAGGCTGGTGAAGTCGACGCACATGCGCTCCTTGCCGCCCTTCTTGGGGACGACGACTGGGTTGGCGAGCCATTCGGGATGGCGCACCTCACGAACGACTCCGGCTTCTTGGAGCTTCTGAACTTCACTGACGATGAACTCTTGCTTCTCTGGCGCCTGGCGCCGCGCTTTCTACTTGACCGGGCGTGCATTGGGGCACACCGCTAAGTGGTGCTTGATCACCTCCCTCGGCACACCGGACAAGTCGGATGCTTTCCAGGCGAAAACATCCGAGTTTGCCCGAAGGAAGGTGACGAGCGCGCTTTCCTATGCAGGAGGGAGGCCTATGCCGATGGTGAATGCGGGGCCGGAGCCGCTGCCGTCCACCGACACCTTCTTCGTCTCGGCGCGGTCCTGAGAGGACAGCTGCTTCTTCTTCGCGGGCGCGGCTTCGGAAGGCTCGGCTGCGTCCTCGTCAACTGGGTGCGCGACAGCGGCAGCCTTGTAGGCGCGCTCGAGGGTGCTGGCCACGTCCTTTTCATCGCAGGCGACGGTGATGATGCCGCTGCAGCCGGGCATCTTGAGGACGTTGTAGGCGTGATGAGTGGCCGCCATGAACTTGGTGAGAGCTGGGTAGCCCAAGATGGCATTGCAGGGCATGCCGATGTGCGCCACGTCGAAGTCGATGAGCTCGGTGTGGTAGTTCTTGCGGGTGCCGAAGGTGACGGGGAGGCGCACCTGCCCTAGCGGAATGGTGGAGCCATCGGTCACCCCGGAGAAAGCCTTGGTCGGCATCAGCTGGTCGTAGGGCACCTGGAGCGTCTCGAAGGTTTCGATGGAGAGCACGTTGAGGCCGGCACCCCCATCGATGAGGGTCTTGGTGACCGCGACGTTGCTGATGGTGGGAGTGCACAGCATGGGGAGCGCGCCTGTGGAGGCCGTGGACTTGGGGTGGTCCTTGGAGTCGAAGGTGATGGCGTACTGCGACCACTTGAGGGGCCACGTGACCTCAGGCCTCGGGAGGGCGGCGTACACCTCGTGAGAGAGTTGCTTGATGTGGCGGACGGACGCGGGGGCTTGGGACCCGCCAAGGATGCAGGCGACCACGCGAGGCTCCTGGTAGCCCCCAGCGCCCTCGTCAGGCTGGTTGACGTCGTTCCTCCGAGGAGGCAGAGGCAGCGGCAGGAGAGCGGCATTAGCCTGAGGATTCGCCTCACGAGGCTGGTCGCGCCAGGCGGCCTCACGAGGCTGATCGCGCCAGCCCAGGCGGTAGTAGCTGTTATTGTTGCGGCTGTCCCAGTGGTTGCCGCTGCGGCCACCTCCGCGGCCGGCGCCACGGCCGTTGCGGTCGTCTCGGCGGCTCTGGCGCTCGTCGCGGAGCAGCTTGAGCTCATGACAGTCTTCAGTGCTGTGGGAGCGGACATTGTGAAAGGCGCAGAGTGGCCGGTTGTCCTTCCTGGGTTCGTCAAGGTCGCGGCCGCGCTTCTTCTCGGGCTCCGCCGCAAGCACGGCATGGCCTTTGCGCTTGACGTCCTTGCTCTTGGCCTTGGTGCCGTCGAGCACCGCGTCGGGGTCGTTGTGGACGAAGAGGCGGCCTTCTTCAGCCTTGGCGCACTTGTCGGCGAGGTCAAGCAGCTCGAGCACGGAGTCGAGCTCACCGTTGATGGCGATCTTCTCGCGCATCTTGATGTCCGTGACACCGGTGGAGAACGCGGAGATGACGGCCGCGTCGGAAGCACGCGGGATCTTGTTGCGCACCTGGCTGAAGCGCTGGATGTACTTACGGAGGGTCTCCTCTGGGCGCTGTCGAACGCGCCGCAGGTCGTTGATGGTGAGGGGGCGGTCCTGTGTGCCCTTGAAGTTGGCGATGAACTGGCTGCAGAGCTCGGCCCACGACGAGATGGAAGCCTTGGGGAGGTTCATGAGCCAGGAGCGCGGGCCATCCTTGAGGGCCATGGGGAACCAGTTCGCCATGACCTTGTCGTCGCCGTTCGCCACCTCGACGCTCAGCGCGTAGAGCTGGAGGAACTCCATGGGGTTGGGGGTGACGTCGTAGCGCGGAGGCAGCTCAGGCTTGAACTTCGCGGGCCAGACCACGCGACGCAGCTCGCGGGTGAAGGCACGGCAGCCCACGCCGCTCGAGGGGACGCCGCCAGCGAGGGCGGCGCGGTTTTGACGCCCGGCCGCTGCAACGTCTTGAACGGCCTAGTCCTGGCGCTGGCGCTGGCGCTCGAGGAGCACTCGCGCGTCGGGGGGCGCGCGGCGGATGATCTGGCAGCTGGGCTCGCAGTGGTCCAGAGAAGACGCGCCGCGGGACGGCTCATGAGCCCGCGCGCTGTGCTGGGGCCCGGCGTGCTCGTCACGCAGAGGAGGCGGCGGGTGGGCGCCGTACGCCGGGTCCCCAGCACGTGACGGTGGAGGGCGGAGCGAGTGAGAAGGCGCCGTAGCGTCCCCGGCGACGTTGACGAGCTCGGTGATGCGACCAAGCCAGGCGTCATCAGGACGGTAGCGGAGTAGCTCGCGCGCCATGAACAGCGCGGCCTGCGCGTTCGGCGGCCCACGGTTGGTGAGGGAGGAGGCCGTGGCGGTGTGGCCGTCCGCCCGCACGGAGGTGTGCAGGGAGGAGGCCTGCTGCTCGCGGGCAGCGGGGTCGGTGGCGGCGGCAGCCTCGGCGTCGGGGCGGCGGCGATTGCCGCGGGCCGCTGGCTCCGTCTGGGCCACGCGGCCAGCCCTGCGCTCAGCGCGCACGCGACGTGCGTCCGCCATGGGACTGGTGGAGCTGAAGGTCGAGCAGAGGAACAGTAGCGCACCCCTACCTGGCGCGCCAAATGTCGGAAGTGGGGCTCCGAGGACCCAAAGGTTCGAACACTGGGGTGAGCTCATTCTACTACTTCTTCCCCTACCATGGCAGTGCTACGGCGAGACTACGGCGAGAGCGCGCTAGCGTAGGACGGGCAAAGGCACAGCGGTTTACCCAGGTTCGGGCCACCTTGCGGTGTAAGACCCTAGTCCTGCTTTGTGGTTGAGATTATCGTGGATGAGAGAGTTCTTGCGTACAAGGTTGAAGATGATGGATCCCTCTCTAAGATGATCGATCCCCGCTACGGTGGCTGCACTGCCCCTTTTATGCCGCCTTGGTCCTCTTCCCCCTCGAAACTTAGGCGGGAAGGGTTGCCACACTTGGCGGTTTTGAAAGGGGACAGGCGCTCAGGCTATCCTCACTAAAGGTGGTCTTCGCCTGCCAAAGCATGATCCATGACGCGCCGGTGGGCTCGGTGATGACCTCCGCCCTGCGCGCCCGCCGTCTTGGTCTTTCTTCGCCGATCGGGCAACCTTTGGGCTTGCTTTGGGGAGTAGATAGCTGGCCCTGCTTCCCTAGCGCAAAAGAGGAAACCATCTGCATCCGCGCCTGCTGGCGCGGCCTCTGCTGCTGCTCGTCGCCGCGCGCGTCACCCACGTGATGGGCTCCAGTCCGCGCGACACGCCGAACGGTCTTCTCCTCGAGCGCCTGCGGGAGGGGGCCTCGGAAGGCCACCTCGGGAAGCCGCCTCGTGATGCCACTCGGGAAGCCGCCTCGTGAGGGGACTTGGGAAGCCGCCTCGTGAGGGGACCTCGCGAGGCCGTTTATGGTGGTGCTGAGCGTTGCCTGCTACTCCCTGAGGAGGGGGCCTCAGGAGGCTGGGGCCCGATGAGGGGGCATGGCGAGACACTTGGTGGCGACGGCCCGCTGGGCACACTCCAGGCGTCGCGCCCTGGGCCGAAGGCAGACGAGCCTGGATACCCAGGGTTCCATGGGCCCGACAGATACTTGTGGTGACATTGGAGTATCTAGGTGACATTAGAGTTGGTTGATGTGTATCATATGGTGTTATTTTAGTACGAACTATAGGGCTGTTTGTGACACTTATAGGAATAGCTCAATAGATTGATCGGAAAGAATAACTTTGAGGTGGTTTCGTACCCTACAAACAATTTCTATCTTATGTTATCCGCTAATAGGAACTTGGGAGTGATTCTTTATTGCACGTTGAGGGATGGTTATATGATCCAATTATATTAGCATTGTTGAGAGATTGCACTAGTGAAAGTATGAACCCTAGGCCTTGTTTTCAAGCATTGCAATACTGTTTGTGCTCACTTTTGTTACTTGCTACCTTGCTGTTTTTATATTTTCAGATTACAAAAACCTATATCTACTATCCATACTACACTTTTATCACCATCTCTTCGCCGAACTAGTGCACCTATACAATTTACCATTGTATTGGGTGTGTTGGGGACACAAGAGATTTCTTGTATTTGGTTGCAGGGTTGTTTGAGAGATACCATCTTCAACCTACGCCTGCCACGGATTGATAAACCTTAGGTCATCCACTTGAGGGAAAATTGCTACTATCCTACAAAACTCTGCGCTTGGAAGCCCAACACGAGTCTACAAGAATAAGTTGTGTAATAGACATCAACTACTCACGCATCATCGAAAGGGCAGCAAGGTTGATGTAGAGCCCCTCCGTGATTGATTCCCCCTCCGGTGGAGTATCGGAAAAAGCCTCCAGATGGGATCTCTCGAGAACAGAGGCTTGCGGCGGCGGAAAAAGTATTTCGTGGACTCCTCTATTGGTTGCTCGATTTTAGAGAATTTATAGAGGCGGAGTTAGGTCAAACGGAGCCTCGTGGGCCCCATGAGCCACCAGGGCGTGCCCTACCTCCCTGGGCGCGCCCTGGTGCCTCGTGGGAAACTACTCCATCTTCTTGTCCCCTCCCAAAGCTTCCAGGGTCTCTTATGTCAAGAAAAAAAATCACCAAAAAGTTTCGTGGCATTTGGACTTCGTTTGGTACTGATATTCTGAAAAACCAAAAACAGGCAGAAAACAGCAACTGGCACTGGGCACTAAGTTAATAGGTTAGCCCCAAAAAATGATATATAATTACTTGTAAATGTATATAAAACATCCAAGATTGATAATATAATAGCATGGAACAATAAAAAATTATAGATACGTTGGAGACGCATCACCCCCTCCCCCAGATCCACACCAGAACCCTCTCCAGCGCCGGCGTGCTCAACCCAGCCGTGCGCCCGCTCTTCGGCATCAACCCTACCTCCACTGCCGTTCCCAACACGCGGATGCCCGCGCCTTGCCATCTTCGTTTGCTTGCCAGCCGCCCTCGAGAATATCGATCATGTAACCCTTGCCTCTCCTGTGGTCCTGCCGGGTTTGCACAAAAACCTATTAGTTACTGTTCCCCATCGCGGTGAGGCATATTTCCTCGCAATCCCTCTTCCTATTTCGTTTGGTATGTTCCCAAATTGTCTGTAAAATAATGGAGAGTGTATATATGTTCATTATCTACCTTCCTAACTAGTACATAGAAGTTGTATTTGTTCCAATTAGTTATTGTTGATTTACAGATCGTGGGCGCCCGAGTCACACAAAGTTAACAAATTAGTCGTACATTTTCAAAATTATTGCATGACATGTTTAGATAGCTTGCAACCAAGTTGTTAGCTTTATGCTTATCCTCCTTTCCTGAGTTTCGCATGTGTTCTCTGTAGATGCCGAGTAGCAGCGATAACACCCATGCTTCAGGCGATGTATCTTCATCTGAGTCCGACAACCCTAGGTCTCCAGCAGATGGTCAGGGATCAAGTAATCTGGAATGGGCTAGAGCTGCCGCAATCACCCTTTCGGTCAGGACACGGAAGAACGCTCCAAGAAATCCCACACACTAGCCTAAAGGTGTATATGAAGTAACCGACATCAATTTAAAGTCTTGGGCTCCAACTAAACCAGATAAAGCACGCACGAGGTTCAGGAGTGTGTGTGGATTTGTTGGCAGGGCCAGGCTCAACATTAATTTGTTGGGGTTTCGGAAGGCTGACACAGAAACACGGCAAAGGATAGTCTGGGAGATCATGGATCACTTAAACGTTCCAGAGCAGTGGAGAATGTAGGTGGAACGTGCTGCACTGAAGAAGGTCAGGGATGCTTGGAGAAACTAGAAGCACGTGTTGTACAAGAAGTACTTGAGTGAAGGCAAGGACCCAATCCCTGCATACCCCCAAATTACAAAGGCAGACTGGGCAGAATTCAAAAGGGTCAGGGCAACTACAGAGTTTACTGAGAAGAGTGCCAAGCAATCGGAACTTCAGAAGAGGAACACACACCCCCATCATATGGGTGTGGCAGGATACTACGGCATGAAACCGATATGGGACCAGGAGGACAAAGAAGCAGTAGCTGCGGGTGGGAAACCGGCCTTTAGTGAAATCAGGGGCGAACGTGCTAGAGACTACTTGCGGGCACGTGCAAGGAGGCGTGACGACGGAACTTATTACTTTGAAAACTCACATGACGAAGAACTGTATCGCGTGATGTTAAAGGCTTCCAAGATCCCTGGAAGGTTCTACAGGAACTCAGGGCCATGTGACATTCTGTCCAATGCTCTAGAAACAAAAGAGCCCCCTGACCGTGCAAGGGGTATAGGTGTCAATGTCTCGCACAAGAGGGCTTTCACACTCAGCAAAGAAGAGAGGCTCAGCATGAAAAAAGCGAGGAGTGAAATTAAGGAGAATCAATTGTATGAAAGGTTGAGGAGGGACATGTATTCGGGGCTTCGAAAGGAAATTGAGGAGTCAATGATGATGCAGAAGACTCTAACACTGACAGATAGCTAGCAGATGGGAGGGGAGGCGGGCATGGAGGATGCTGCTTATTGCGCGACAACACCGCACAAGAGTAGTTGTGCATCAGCTGACCCCAGCGACACTGAGACTACAGCTGCGCATGATGATGCTATATCTGATCTATCTGGAATGAAAGACAGACTGAGGGGCGTGCTTACACATTATGAAGGTACGTTAAAATGTGCAATAGCCTGGGGTTGCCCCCCTTCTTGGAAGGGGGCCTCTTGTTGGACAATGTGCCATTGAAGCCGGGCTGTGTGAAGTGCTACGTGACTGAAGTAAAGCCTGGATTCAATGAATTTCCCCTGAAGAATGTCCTAGGGGACTTTGATGAGCAGAGGACCTTGGGAGAAACACTGTTACATCACATCCAGTGGCCATGAAAGGAAATAGACTTCATGGATGAGATCCTTGAAGCCCCGCCAAGAGCAACCAATGTCACCCTTCAACCGGTGACTCTCTCCTTGTCACATCAGCTCTCGCGTGCTTCCCCCAAGGAACCTAATACTCGTAATCCGACGGCTGATGCATCACCTTGTGATCAGCCCGCTCGACTTTGTGCCGTACAGGCCATGTCATCGTCCGTCCCAGAGCAGCCAATGGCAAGGCCTACAACTGCTGAAGACGCACCACCAGTTCAGATGCCGGCCACTGAAGCAACGGGGGGAGACTCAGCGGCACCACATGCTCAGCAGACCAACCTGGTGGAATGGACTGCTAAGCTGTGCGATGCTTTGGAACCGCCTGTTGATAACCCACAAGTATAGGGGACCAATCGTAGTCCTTTCGATAAGTAAGAGTGTCGAACCCAACGAGGAGCAGAAGGAAATGACAAGCGGTTTTCAGCAAGGTATTTTCTGCAAGCACTGAAATTATTGGTAACGAGCAGTTTGATAGCAAGATAATTTGTAACAAGTGACAAGTAACAATAGTAACAAAGAGTGCAGCAAGTTGGCCCAATCCTTTTTATAGCAAAGGACAAGCCGGAACGATCTCTTATAGTAAGTAAAGCGTTCTCGAGGACACATGGGAATTTCATCTAGTCACTTTCATCATGTTTGTTTGATTCGCGTTCGCTACTTTGATAATTTGATATGTGGGTGGACCGGTGCTTGGGTGCTGTTCTTACTTGAACAAGCCTCCCACTTATGATTACCCCCTCTCGCAAGTGTCCACAACTACGAAAGAAGAATTAAGATAACTCTAACCATAGCATTAAACATGTGGATCCAAATCAGCCCCTTACGGAATAGCGCATAAACTAGGGTTTAAGCTTCTGTCACTCTAGCAACCCATCATCTAATTACTAGTCCACAATGCATTCCCTTAGGCCCAGAGATGGTGAAGTGTCATGTAGTCGACGTTCACACGACACCACTAAGGGAATCAACAACATACATATCATCAAAATATCGAACGAATACCAAATTCACATGATTACTTATGACAAGACTTCTCCCATGTCCTCAAGAATAAAAGTAACTACTCACAAATCATAATCATGTCCAAGATCAGAGGGGTATTGAATAGCATAATAGATCTGAACATATAATCTTCCACCAAATAAACCAACTAGCATCAACTACAAGGTGTAATCAACACTACTAGCAACCCACAGGTACCAATCTGAGGTTTTGAGACAAAGATTGAATACAAGAGATGAACTAGGGGTTTGAGATGAGATGGTGCTGGTGAAGATGTTGATGAAGATTAGTCCTCCCATGATGAGAGGATCGCTGGTGATGTCGATGGCGACGATTTCCCCCTCCCGGAGGGAAGTATCCCCGGCAGAATCTCTCCGCCGGAGAGCAAAAGTGCTCCTGCCCAAGTTCCGCCTCGAGACGGCGGCGCACCGTCCCGAAAGTCTTCTCTATATTTTTTCTAGGGCAAACGGGCTTATATACCAGAAAATGGGGGCCAGAGGCTGGTCAGGGGCCCCACGAGGTACCAGGGCGCGCTTGGGGGGGTGGCACGCCCTGGTGCCTCATGGGCACCTGGGTGGCCCCCTCTGGTACTTTTTGCTTCCAGTATTTTTTATTTATTCCAAAATAAATCTCCACAAAATTTTAGCTCATTTGGAGATGTGCAGAATAGGTATCTCTGACATAGCTTTTTCAGGTCCAGAATTCCAGCTGTCGGCATTCTCCCTCCTTGTGTAAATCTTGCATATTAAGAGAGAAAAAGGCATTAGAATTGCTCCACAAAGTGTTATATTGATCAAAAACACTATAAATAACAGTAGCAAAACATGATGCAAAATGGACGTATCAACTCCCCCAAGCTTAGACTTCGCTTGTTCTCAAGCAAAAGCCGATATCGATAATCATGTCCACATGTTTAGAGAGAGAGGTGTCGATAAAAAAAATACGGACATAGAAGCATCATGATCATTATTATAACAGCAATATTTATTATCATAAACTTCTCATGAGCGAGTAACAATTCATCACAACAATGGAGTATAAGGCATAAACTTTCTTGAAAACTAACAAACTATGTTCTCAGTCAACAATGCAATTGCAATTCATCATATTTTCAGGAAGGGTCTCATGTAGGAGCTATTTAGCAAGTCCACATACTCAACCATCATTTAGTCTTCTATGATTGCTAACACTCACGACATATATATGGAGCAAAAAGTTTCAGCCAGACACATAGAAAGATAGGGGCTTGTGATTTCGCCTCCCAACTTATTCACCTCAAGGGTGATGTCAACAATAATAACTCATGATCACTTATATCCAACTGGATATATGTGCCTAGATCTTTCCCCACCACATGATGCTTGCAAAAGAGAAAAATAAAAAGGAAGTAGAGGAGAACACTATTGACTCTTGCATAAAAAGTAAACACATAAAAGTAAAGGATAGGCCCTTCGCAGAGGGAAGCAGAGGTTGTCATGCGCTTTTTGTTGTTGGATGCAAGAGCTCTTAATGCAAAGGAACATCACTTTATATTGCCCCTTGTGATAGCAACCTTTATTATGCAGTCTGTCGCTTTTATTTCTTTACCATCACAAGTTTGTACAAAGCTTATTTCCCTTACAATAAAAGTTCAGACATATTTAGAGGCAATTTTTATTGCTTTTTGCACCGATGACAACTTACTTGAAGGATCTTATTCAATCCATAGGTAGATATAGTGGACTCTCATGACATGAAACTGGGTTTAAGGGTTTTGGATGCACAAGTAGTATCTCTACTTGGTGCAGATTTTTTGGCTAGCAAAGATATTGGGCAAGCACCACATGTTGGAGGATCTATAACAATATAACTTCTATGTGAATATAAGCAAACATAATTCATTACGTTGTCTTCCTTGTCCAACGTCAACAATTTGACATAAAATACTTAATGGGGCCTCACAATCATAAAAGATGTCCAAGATAGTGTATTTGCATGTGAATCTTCTCTTCCCTTATTAACTTTTTCATGAATTGCATCATTGACTAATGCTATGTTTGTTAACTTCCAATAAATTTTACCACTTATACTTTTCTTTATGTAATGTCATTACTTTCCATAAGATTAGCATATGATCTTTTTCATTATTTTCATTGCTAGAATTGAAACATGAAAGTAAAGAAGCAAAAAATCAAACTACTCTTTATTATATAACTCTCAACTCGATTACATAGATAGGTAGATCACGAAGCTAACACTCAAAAATAGATCATAGTAAACTTTTATTCAACTAGATCACGAAGTAACTAAGGATCGAACTACAAGTAGGTAAAGATAATAAAAGTGATGGTGATACGATACTGGGGCACCTCCCCCAAGCATGGCACAAGCCAAGGGGAGTGCCCATACCCATGTACTCAAGTTTCCTTCCGTGGTGATGATGGTGATGATGAAGTGGCAGGCTTGTCCTTCACGACATTAATTAGGATCTCCTTTAGGCTCTGGATTTCCCAGAGCACATGCTGTATCATCTCTGTATTCCTTTGGACTTCGGCCATAATATGCTTATTCTCTGGGCCCCAAGCGTTCTTTCCTGCATCACTTTCACTTGGACGAGAGATGTCCCAATTGGAGGGTATTTGCATACGAGGAGTATTTTCGACCCCATAATTGTGAACCAAGTTATGAAAATTGTTCTGATGTAACCTGTGTAAGGGCCTTCTAGGGGGAAGCCCTTCTTGTACCTCTGGATTCCCATGGCCTATAGTTCTTCTTACGTCTTGATGCGGGTTCAGAATTGTGGAGATGCTGGCAAGGGTTCCCCTCTCGGAAGCCAGAGGGTGGAACTCGAGCGAATCTCCATCATCTTCTTCCATGGTAATTTCTCCTTCCTCCCCCCTCCTGAGCTCCATCTGCATCAACCAAGCATCGTCTCCCACATTGTTGGAGGAAGAAGAAGACATGGTGCCTGGCCTCAAAATCTGGCAGAAAACAACATGAAACAAGGACAGAGGAGATTTCTATGATACGGTGGTCAAAATGTCTTAGAGTATATATAAAGATTTTTTATCTTGCAAAACAAGTAATCCAGGAGAAAATGGAGTCGGGAAGGCTCACGTGGGGCCCACAAGCCACCAGGGAGCGCCAGGGGGTGGCGCGCCCTGGTACCTCGTGGGCACCAGGTGGGTCCCCTCAGCTGTTTCTTATTTTTGTATTTTTTCTAATATTCCAAAACTGACAGAAAATATTTTTATGGAACTTTTGGAGTCGGTTTACTTACCGTATCACATACCTCTTCCTTTTCAGGGTTCTGGAGTGTTCCGAAAGGTCTCTCTTATGTATTCCTCCGGTGTAATTGTTTCAATAACATTAGTTTCAACATTAATGGGGCTACCTAAAATATAATGCTTAATTCTTTGCCCATTCACCACTCTCGGATTGGTGCCTTCGGAGTTGTTTATTTTGATGGATCCGGAGTGATAAACTTCTTCGATAATACACGTTCCTTCCCATTTAGAGAGGAGTTTTCCTGCAAAGAATCTCAAACGAGAATTGTACAATAGAACTTGCTCACCCACTTTGAATTCCCGTTTTTGAATTCTTCTATCATGCCATCTTTTAAATTTTTCTTTAAATAATTTGGCATTTTCATAAGCTTGGGCTCTCCATTCATCTAATGAACTAATATCAAATAACCTCTTTTCACCGGCAAGTTTTAAATCATAATTGAGTTATTTAACTGCCCAATATGCTTTATGCTCTAACTCAAGAGATAAATGACATGCTTTTCCATAAACCATTTTATAAGGAGACATACCCATAGGATTTTTATAAGCAGTTCTATAAGCCCATAATGCATCGTCAAGTTTCTTAGACCAATTCTTTCTAGATCTATTGACGGTTTTCTGCAAAATTAATTTTATTTCTCTATTGCTCAATTCAACTTGACCACTAGTTTGAGGGTGATAGGGAGATGCAATTCTATGGTTAACATTATATTTAGCAAGCAATTTATGGAATGCACCATGAATAAAATGTGAACCACCATCAGTCATTAAATATCTAGGGACTCCGAACCTCGGGAAAATAACTTCTTTAAGCATTTTAATAGAAGTGTTATGTTCAGCACTACTAGTTGGAATAGCTTCTACCCACTTCGTAACGTAATCAGCAGCAACTAAAATATGAGTATACCCATTGGATTTAGGAAAAGGTCCCATATAATCAAATACCCAAACATCAAATGGTTCAACAGCAAGTGAATAATTCATAGGCATTTCCTGACGTCTACCAACATTACCAATTCTTTGACATTCATCACAAGATAGGACAAACTTACGAGCATCCTTGAAAAGAGTAGGCCAATAAAAACCAGATTCTAATACCTTGTGTGCAGTTCTGTCTCCCGCATGGTGTCCTCCGTAAGCCTCGGATTGGCACTTTCATAGGATTTGTTCCTGTTCATGCTCAGGTATACAACGCCTAATAATACCATCTACTCCTTCTTTATAAAGATGTGGGTCATCCCAGAAATAATGTCTTAAATCAAAGAAGAACTTTTTCTTTTGTTGGTATGTGAAACTAGGTGGTATGTATTTAGCAACAATGTAATTAGCATAATCCGCATACCAAGGAGTATTATGAGAAGCATTTATGATAGCTAATTGTTCATCAGGAAAATCATCATTAATAGGTAGTGGGTCATCGAGAACATTTTCCATTCTAGACAAATTATCTGCTACGGGATTCTCAGCTCCCTTTCTATCAATAATATGCAAGTCAAATTCTTGTAGCAATAAAACCCACCTAATGAGTCTAGGTTTTGATGGAAATATGCCCTAGAGGCAATAATAAAGTTGTTATTATTTTATATTTCCTTGTTCATGATAAAGGTTTATTATTCATGCTAGAATTGTATTGACCGGAAACTTAAATACATGTGTGAATACATAAACAAATACCGTGTCCCTAGTGAGCCTCTACTAGACTAGCTCGTTGATCAAAGATGGTTAAGGTTTCCTAACCATAGACATGAGTTGTCATTTGATAACGGGATCACATCATTAGGAGAATGATGTGATGGACAAGACCCATCCGTTAGCTTAGCATATGATCGTTCTGTTTATTGCTACTGCTTTCTTGAATGTCAAATACATGTTCCTCAGACCATGAGAACATGCAACTCCCGGATACCGGAGGAATACCTTGTGTGCTATCAAACGTCACAACGTAACTGGGTGATCATAAAGATGCTCTACAGGTATCTCCGAAGGTGTCCGTTGAGTTGGCATGGATCGAGACTGGGATTTGTCACTCCGTGTTTCGGAGAGGTATCTCTGGGCCCTCTCGGTAATGCACATCATAAGAAGCTTGCAAGCAAAGTGAGTAAGGAGTTAGTTACGGGATGATGTATTACGGAACGAGTAAAGAGACTTGCCAGTAACGAGATTGAACTAGGTATGGAGATACCGACGATAGAATCTCGGGCAAGTAACATACCGACGGACAAAGGGAATTACGTATGTTGTCATTGCGGTTCGACTGATAAGATCTTCGTGGAATATGTAGGAACCAATATGGGCATCTAGGTTCCGCTATTGGTTATTGACCGGAGAGGCGTCTCGGTCATGTCTACATCATTCCCGAACCCGTAGGGTCCGCACGCTTAACGTTCGTTGACGATATAGTGTTATATGAGTTATGTGAATTGGTAACCGAATATTGTTCGGAGTCCCGGATGAGATCCCGGACGTCACGAGGAGTCTCGGAATGGTCAAGAGGTAAAGATTTATATATGGGAAGTCATATTTTGGGTTCCGGAAAAAAGTGCAGTTTTTTCGGTATTGTACCGGGAAGCTTCCAGAAGGTTCCGGAGGATTCCGGAGGGGTCCGGAAGTCCACAAGTGGGTCCACCACGTCCCAAGGGCTGGCACGGTCTAAGGGGAGGCGGCCTGGCCTTATTGGGCCAGGCGCACCAAGTCCTCAAAAGCCCACGCAGCTAGGGAAGGAAAAAAAGGGAGAGTCCTAGTAGGAATAGGATTGGACTTTGGAGTCCAAATCCACGTGTGTACTATTCACGGTTACTGTTCGCATGGCACTATTCCTTCTACTCCAAGCCCCTACACATATATAAATAGAGGAAAGGGGGCACCCCAAAGGAGATACAACATTGTCTTAGCCGTGTGCGGCGCCCCCCTCCACAGTTCCGTCCCTCGGTCATATTTTCGCAGTGCTTGGGCGAAGCCCTGCGGAGATAGCATTACCATCACCATCACCACGCCGTCATGCTGCCGGAACTCATCCACTACCTCGCCATCTTGCTGGATCGAGAAGTCGAGGACGTCACCGAGCTGAACGTGTGCTGAACGCGGAGGTGCCGTACGTTCGGTACTCGGTCGGTTGGATCGTGAAGTTTTTCGACGACATCAACCGTGTTGTTCTAACGCTTCCGCTTACGGTCTATGAGGGTACGTAGACACACTCCCCCTCTTGTAGCTATGCATCTCCATGGATAGATCTTGCGTGTGCGTAGAATTTTTTTTTTCCATGCAACGTTCCCCAACAGGTTTAGCATCTTTCTTTTCCATAAGATATTTAATAGCAGCATGATCGGTGTGAACAGTTACTTTAGAATCAACAATATAAAATCTGAATTTATCACATGCAAACACAACTGCTATAAATTCTTTCTCAGTAGTAGCATAATTTCTTTGGGCACTGTCTAGAGTTTTACTAGCATAATGGATAACATTTAATTTCTTATCAACTCTCTGTCCTAGAACAGCACCAACAGCATAATCACTAGCATCACACATAATTTCAAAAGGCAAGTTCCAATCAGGTGGTTGAACAATAGGTGCAGTGGTTAAGGCTTTCTTAAGTGTTTCAAAGGCTTCTAGACAATCATCATAAAAAACAAATGGAACATCTTTTTGCAAAAGATTGGTAAGAGGCCTAGAAATTTTAGAGAAGTCTTTAATAAATCTCCTATAGAAACCAGCATGACCAAGGAAACTTATTATACCTTTAATATCTTTGGGACATGGCATTTTCTCAATAGCATCAACCTTAGCTTTATCAACTTCAATACCTCTTTCAGAAATTTTATGCCCCAAGACAATGCCTTCATTCACCATAAAGTGGCACTTCTCCCAATTCAAGACAAGATTATTTTCTTCACATCTCTGCAAAACTCGATCAAGGTTGCTTAAGCAATCATCAAAAGAAGTTCCGTAAACGGAGAAATCATCCATGAACACCTCAACAATCTTTTCACAAAAGTCAGAGAATATAGCTGCCATACATCTTTGAAAGGTAGCAGGTGCACTGCATAAACCAAAAGGCATACGTCTATAAGCATAAGTTCCAAAAGGACAAGTGAAGGTGGTTTTCTCTTGATCAGGTTGTGATACAGGTATTTGAGAAAAACCAGAACAACCATCTAGAAAGAAAAAAGTGTGTATGCTTAGATAATCTTTTTAACATTTGATCAATAAAAGGTAAGAGGTAATGATCTTTTCTAGTAGCTTTGTTTAATTTTCTAAAATCAATTACCATCCTATAACCAGTTACAATTGTTTGTGGAATGAGTTCATTTTTATCATTAGGAACAACCGTAATACCTCCTTTCTTAGGGACACAATGAACGGGACTTACCCATCTACTATCAGCTATGGGATAGATTATACCTCCTTCTAGAAGCTTCAATATTTCGGTTCTTACCACCTCTTTCATCTTAGGATTTAATCGTCATTGGTGGTCGACAACTGGTTTAGCATCAGGCTCCATATTAATTTTGTGCTGACATAGAGTGGGACTAATGCCCTTAAGATCATCAAGAGTATATCCAATACCAGCACGGTGCTTCCTCAGAGTTTTTAGTAATCTCTTTTCTTCATGCGCTGAAAGGTTAGCACTAATAATAACAGGATATATCTTCTTTTCATCAAGATAAGCATATTTCAATGTATCAGGCAATTGCTTCAATTCAAACATAGGATCACCTTTAGGTGGAGGAGGGCCTCCAAGAATTTCAACAGGCAAATTATGTTTAAGGATAGGTGGTTGATCAAAGAGCATCTTATCTATTTCATTTCTTTCATTCATATGCATATCATTTTCATGGTCCAGCAAATATTGTTCTAACGGATCAGTAGGAGGTACGACAATAGAAGCAAGACCAATAATTTCATCTTTACTAGGCAATTCCTTATCATGAGGTTGTCTACGAAACTTAGAGAAATTAAACTCATGAGATATATCACCAAACTTAACTCGAACCTTTTCCTTAACACAATCAATTTCAGCATTAACGGTATTCATGAAAGGTCTATCGAATATAATGGGACAAAAATTATCTTGTTGTGAACCAAGTACTAAGAAATCAGTAGGGTATTTGATTTTAGCTAGCTTAATAGTAACGTCAATATCTTCAATCTCAATAGGTGCAATATCATGCATTACTTCTTGATATAAAGAAAATGGAATAGCACTCACACTAGCACCCATATCACACAAACCATGATAGAAATGATCTCCAATCTTAACAGAAATAACAGGCATGCCAACTACGGGCTTGTTCTTGTCTAACTTATCTCATTCATTTCTAACAGGTTTAGCAATTCTAGCAGCCTCCTTGCAAAAGTAAATAACATGCCCATCTATATTATCGACTAAGAGATATTTAACCATAGCAACATCAGGTTCAACTTTAATTTGATCAGAAGGTCTAGGTGCTCTAATATTACTTTTGTTAACCATAGTTGAAGCTTTAGCATGTTCCTTAATCCTAACCGGAAAAGGTGGTTTCTCAATATAAGCAGTAGGCACAACTGGATCAACATGATAAACAATTGTTTCTTCTTTAACACTAACGGGTTCCTCAATTTTTTCTTTAACAGGGGGATGATATTTAAACCACTTCTCCTTAGGGAGATCAACATGAGTAGCAAATGATTCACAAAAGGAAGCTACTATCTCAGAGTCAAGTCCATATTTAGTGCTAAACTTATGAAAAGCATCGGTGGCCATAAAAGATTTAACACAATCAAACTCAAGTATTATACCTGACTCATTACCTTTGTCGATTTCCCAGTCTTCAGAGTTGCATTTAATTCTTTCCAGAAGACCCCATCTGAATTCAATAGTTTTGTTCATAAAGGAACCAGTCGAAGAAGAATCGAGCATAGTTTGATTATCATGAGAAAGCCGAGCATAAAAATTCTATAAGATAATTTCTTTTGAGAGCTCATGATTGGGGCATGTGTACATCATGTACTTAAGCCTCCCCCAAGCTTGAGCGATGCTTTCTCCTTCACGAGGCCAAAAGTTATATATATAATTCCGATCACGATGAACTAAATGCATAGGATAAAATTTCTGATGGAATTCTAGTTTCAATCGGTTCCAGTCCCATGTATCAGTATCATCACATAGCCTATACCACATTAATGCCTTTACCTCCAAAGATAAAGGGAATACTTTCTTCTTAACTCCATCTCCGGATAAACCTGCAAGCTTAAATAATCCACAAATTTTATCCACATAGATCAAGTGCATATCAGGATGTACGGTTCCATCTCCTGCATAAGGATTAGCTAGCAGTTTCTCTATCATACCCGGAGTAATTTCATATGAAATATTTTCAGTAGGTGCAGTAGGTTGAGGAGCAACTATTTGTGTTTCCGGTCGAGGTGAAGATACCCCGAACAAACCCCTCAAAGGACTACTTTCCATAGTGACAAGTGACAGTAAATTTCAGCACATAATATAAATGTTTCCTTACCAAATTCCACTCACCAAAGGCGCTTCACCCCCCGGCAACGGCGCCAGAAAATAGTATTGATGACCCACAAGTATAGGGGATCAATCATAGTCCTTTCGATAAGTAAGAGTGTCGATCCCAACGAGGAGCAGAAGGAAATGACAAGCGGTTTTCAGCAAGGTATTTTCTGCAAGCACTGAAATTATCGGTAACGAGCAGTTTGATAGCAAGATAATTTGTAACAAGTGACAAATAACAATAGTAACAAAGAGTGCAGCAAGTTGGCCCAATCATTTTTATAGCAAAGGACAAGCCGGAACGATCTCTTATAGTAAGTAAAGCGTTCTCGAGGACACATGGGAATTTCATCTAGTCACTTTCATCATGTTTGTTTGATTCACGTTCGCTACTTTGATAATTTGATATGTGGGTGCACGGGAGCTTGGGTGCTGTTATTACTTGAACAAGCCTCCCACTTATGATTACCCCCTCTCACAAGCGTCCGCAACTACGAAACAAGAATTAAGATAACTCTAACCATAGCATTAAACATGTGGATCCAAATCAGCCCCTTACGGAATAGCGCATAAACTAGGGTTTAAGCTTCTGTCACTCTAGCAACCCATCATCTAATTACTACTCCACAATGCATTCCCTTAGGCCCAGAGATGGTGAAGTGTCATGTAGTCGACATTCACACGACACCACTAAGGGAATCAACAACATACATATCATCAAAATATCGAACGAATACCAAATTCACATGATTACTTATTACAAGACTTCTCCCAGTCCTTAAGAACAAAAGTAACTACTCACAAATATAATCATGTCCAAGATCAGAGGGGTATTGAATAGCATAATAGATCTAAACATATAATCTTCCACCAAATAAACCAACTAGCATCAACTACAAGGTGTAATCAACACTACTAGCAACCCACAGGTACCAATCTGAGGTTTTGAGACAAAGATTGAATACAAGAGATGAACTAGGGTTTGAGATGAGATGGTGCTGGTGAAGATGTTGATGAAGATTAGTCCTCCCATGATGAGAGGATCGCTAGTGATGTCGATGGCGACGATTTCCCCCTCCCGGAGGGAAGTTTCCCTGGCAGAATCTCTCCGCCGGAGAGCAAAAGTGCTCCTGCCCAAGTTCTGCCTCGAGACGGCGGCACACCATCCCGAAAGTCTTCTCTATATTTTTTCTAGGGAAAATGGGCTTATATACCAGAAAATGGGGGCCAGAGGCTGGCCAGGGGCCCCACGAGGTACCAGGGCATGCCTGGGGGGTGGCGCGCCCTGGTGCCTCGTGGGCACCTGGGTGGCCCCTCTGGTACTTTTTGCTTCCAGTATTTTTTATTTATTCCAAAATAAATCTCCACAAAATTTTAGCTCATTTGGAGATGTGCAGAATAGGTATCTTTGACATAGCTTTTTCTGGTCCAGAATTCCAGCTGCCGGCATTCTCCCTCCTTGTGTAAATCTGGCATATTAAGAGAGAAAAGGCACTAGAATTGCGCCACAAAGTGTTAGATTGATCAAAAACACTATAAATAACAGTAGCAAAACATGATGCAAAATGGACGTATCACCTGGTAAGCAGTCCGAAGGTCCAGAACCGACTGCTCATCAGTCCGTCGGTCCGCAGCCGTGTGATCAGCATACCAATGCGTCGGCACTACCTGCTCAGCAAACCAATGCGTTGACACAGCCTCCTCAGCACACCGACAAGTTGGCACCACCTGCGCAGAAACCCGACATAGCTTCAACGTCTGGTCAGCAGTCCAATGCCTCTGCTCCAACAGCCCAGCACTCCGTCACAGCAGCACCGCCAGCTCAGTAGTCCGGCGTAGCTAAACCGTCTGCTCAGTAGTCCGTCGTAGCTTCACCGTCTGCTCGGCAGTTCACCTTTCAACCATCCAGACCTTGCACCAGAAGTGCTTCAAGTAGCAAGAAGGAAGCGGGCAAAAAGGCTGCACCCGTGAGGAAGCGGGCCCCGAGACCGAAGAGGAATGAGAACGATAGCCTCTTACTTAAGGCACTCATTGCCCAGAACCAAATTACCAGCAAGTTGTTCGAATTGGAGAGTAATATTGTTTATGACAACATGGACGATGCAGAATTCAATGCGATGCTTGCTAAAAATAAAGCAGGCGTACTTCAAGCACGCAATTACGTCCATGGCCAGCCATTTCTTGTTGGCGAATACTTTGATGAGTGCAGTTCCAGTTGCCGCACATTACATAAATATTGCATGGATCAAATGTCAATAGGTCATCATGTTCTGCTAGTCTACTATAACAGAGATCATTTCCGACATGATCCGGGTTCCATCAGTGCGAGTTTTGAGGACTTACATCTCTTCTTCAACTTCAACGTGCTCGATGCCACTCTTGTTAGATGCCTGATTTTGTAAGTACTTAACAAACTCTGATCAACTTCTCCATATAAGGCTGTAAACGATAAACAGCTAACTGTATTTTATTCCTCTCAGGGGATTGATTGCGCAGAGAAGAAAAAGGGAGAGTGTGTATTTCATAGATCCTGCATTAGCAAATGGCACATTATTACGTGATAAGGATGAACGGGAGTGGGCCATTAACAAGGTCGCCCGTATCTTCAAAAACACGTCCCATGCACAATCATTTCTCTGGCCATATCATGAAGGGTAAGTCAAATAAACATCCACACATACACTGATTGCCTTTCAGATTTTGACATAGTTCATAAGTTCATGGTTTTCTTAATCTGTAGCAATCACTGGATCTTGGTATTCATTGTTCCAAACAAAAACATAGTTTACTACCTAGATTCTCTCAGAGAGTCAATAAAACCTCAGGATCTGACGCATCTTCAGCAATTCATGGATAGGTATTGAATTCTATGATGTTGAAATTAATTTGCATTCATATCTGGTTCAAGAATTGAGTATGTGAAAATTCATCTTCATTTACAGTTTTTTGGCATTGTGGAAAACTAAACCAGGGAACCTATTCAAGAGGGAACTACCTCTGCAGCACGAGATCGTTTCTCCGGTAAGACACCGAAATCCGTTATTTTCGGAAAATGCATCCAATAGTTTGCAAATACCTTTTCTTACACTAGTCAAATGTTCAAGTTTCTAAATAAACCTCTTTCTATTTCTATCCAAAGAAAAAAAATACATCTAACACCGGTTAGGTTGTTCCTAACAGGGCAGATACATGACTAATTCTGTACAAAAAATTTCAGTGTCCTCAGCAACAAGCAGGGACCAACCTTTGTGGATACTATGTTTGCAGACACATGATCTCCATCTGCAAATCTGCTGATTGTTGTGAAGATGCTCACGAATTAGTACCAGTAAGTCTATCTTAATTAATATCTTCTACTCCACTCATATGGCACATTCTGATCTTAAAAATCCTGCAGCTCATCTTTGAACCGAGGACCCCTGAACTGCTCCCCGCTGGTGAATTGCTGATGGTTAGGAGATTTATTAGCAACTTCTTCCCGAATCACTACATCAAGCCCACTGGTGATAATGAAGATTTCAGCATGCCTTCTCCTGAAACAATGAGTAAGAGTTAGCCGCTAATCATATACGCATGGATCCATTGTTTTCCATGTGATGAGGTCTTCATATTTCATACACTATGATTAATTTTGTACTGCATATGTCAACAAATCATTGGAATTTAGCTACCATTTGTTCAATTGCAGTTGTTGCGAATTCTGACGAATGTTCTTCCTATGGACACTATTTGTTCAATTGCATATTGTGGCGAATTTGCTTTTTGCATGCCGATTCAAATGCGAGATTTTTGCTTTAACCTGGCCATTGATGCGCACACGGTTGAACTAAATGAGTGTGTGCGATCCAGAACAGAAAGCACACGTCAATCGTAGCGGAACCGTCAGTGATACACAGTAGATCGCAGATGATTTGCAGCACTTCTACATGTGCGTAGGGGCCCCTGAACCATTTGTGATAGCACATTACCGCACACGAGAGCTTATAGTAAACCATGCCCAATGCAAAATGCAATCCCACTCGTAAATTTTTCAGGGAATGTGTGCGATCCCGAACGGAAAGCACACGTCACTCATACCGCAATCGTCGGTGATACACAACAAATTGCAGACGATCTGCAACACTTGTATGTGTGCGAAGGGGCTCTTGAACCATTTGTGATAGCACATTGTCACACACGGTAATTGTTCGCGAAATGTGTGCGATGGTGTCATGCATGGCAGACGATTTCAGCAGAATACTCGTGTGCGATGGGGCACATATCGCACATAGTTTCTATGATGGCCCGTGTGCCTTAGATACTATTTCACAAACGGTTTAGTATGAAACACCGTTTGGTTTCACTGCGTCATTAGAAACGTTTGATCACCAATCACACACGTGTGCCAGAATGTGGTGTGTGCGATATGTTGATGCATCGCATATGATTATATTTGGCAACGCATCTGCATCATGGCTCCCTATCCCCGACGGTTTCTGGGTCGTGTGGGAAGGACCCCCCCCCTATCGCACACATAGGCAAGGCGATGGTTTAAAACTCCATCACGGAAAGGGGTTAAAAATCATTTGTATAGCAGCTCATTGTACCAGTGGATGTTTAAGAAAGGGGGTAACTACTCATAGACAATTAACAAACTTTGGTAAGCATCATGCGTTTGTTTCTTGTATTGAACCCCAAAAGGTACATGAGGTGCTCGAGGACACGGATTAGCTTGAAGCCATGCATGATGAACTCAACAACTTCGAGCGCAACAAGGTGTGGCAATTGGTGCCAAGGCCAAAGGAGACCCATAATGTCATCGGAACCAAATGGATCTTCAAGAATAAGCAAGATGCGAACGGTGTGGTCACTCGAAACAAGGCAAGCTAGGTAGCTCAAGGCTACTCCCAAGTCGAGGGTATCGACTATGGTGAAACCTTCGCTCCCATTGCTCGCCTTGAATCTATTCGCATGTTGCTTGCATATGCATCTCATCATGATTTTAAGTTGCAACAAATGGATGTGAAGAGGGCATTTCTTAATGGCCCTCTTAATGAGTTGGTGTATGTCAAACAACCCCCGGGGTTTGAGGATCCCAAGTTCCCCTATCATGTATACAAGCTCAATGAGGCACTCTATGGCCTTAAACAAGCCCCACATGCGTGGTATGAGCAACTTACCAAGTTATTGCAAGACCGTGGGTTTGAAATTGGGAAAATCGATCCCACTCTTTTTACTAAGAGGGTTAAAGGGGATTTGTTCATATGCCAACTATATGTTGATGATATTATCTTTGGTTCTCCTAACAAAGCTTTCAATGATGAGTTTGCCACACTCATGACCGAGAAGTTTGAGATGTCTATGGTGGGAGAGTTGAAGTTCTTTCACGGGTTCGAAGTCAAGCAAATAAGAGAAGGGACTTTCATCAACCAAGCTAAATATACCCAAGACATCAAGAGATTCAAGTTAGAAGATGTCAAGCCAGCCAAGACTCCAATGCCAACCAAATGCCAACTTGACATTGATCCCAATGGTAAAGCGGTGGAGCAAAAGGTATATCATTCCATGATTGGATCCTTGCTTTACCTTTGTTCATCTAGGCTGGATATCATGTTGAGTGTGGGAATGTGTGCATGGTTTCAAGCCGCACCTAAGGAAAGCCACTTTGTGGCGGTCAAGCAAATCTTTCGATATTTGGCTCATACCCCAAACTATGGCTTATGGTACCCCAAAGGAGCAAGCTTTCATCTTATGGGTTATTCGGACTCGGATTGGGCGAGAGACTGTGTGGATAGGAAGTCAACTTATGGAGGGTGCCAATTCCTTGGTCGCTCTTTGGTGAGTTGGTCTTCAAAGAAACAAAATTGTGTATCTCTCTCTACCACCGAGGCCGAGTACGTTGCTACCGCAACTTGTTGTGCACAATTGCTATGGATGAGGCAAACTTTAAAGGATTATGGCGTCACTTGTGACAAAGTGCCTCTTCTATGTGACAATGAAAGTGCAATCAAGATCTCCTACAATCCGGTGCAACATAGCAAGATGAAGCATAGTGAGATTCGTCATCATTCCATCTGGGATCACATCAAGCATGGAGAGATTGATATTATCTACGCCAATAGTCAAGAGCAACTAGCGGATATTTTCACGAAGCCATTGGATGAAGCAAGATTTTGCGAGTTAAGGCATGAGCTAAATATCATTGATTCAAGCAATGTGGCTTGAGTCTAGGCACACCCCACCGCATTCATCATGTTATCTTGTTCTAGATGTAGGCATGGATTTAGGGAGAGTGTTGTTCTCTCAATGAACTCTCCCTCCCCCCTATTATGCATAAATAAATCAACCTTTTCTCATTAGCCATTTTTATGGCACTTGTGTTGCAAAGATGAGTTTTGGTCACGGGCCCAAGGTTAAAATCTTCACGGTGCCATACCAATTGACTCAAACATAGGTGGCTTCGGCCACCACCCTCTCCTTGAGAGGTGTATGTTCAAGTTGGATTTATTTGGTTTTATCTAGTCTTTAGGACTTTGTTTGTGCTTTGAGTCACTCCAAGTTTGCTCTCTTTTATTTGTTTATTTGAACTTGGAGTGTCTCTTCCTTTTTGCTGGTCTTTGTGTCTCCAACCCAAGCCATCTCAACTACTATCTCTCATATTTGCGTAAGCCACCATCCTTGATCCTCTCCTTGCATGTTTTGTCCCTACAGTGGTACTACCGCTGGGTCTGGGGCGGTACTACCACTTATAAGCGGTACTATCGTGCCGCCCATGGTACTACCACTGGAGCAGTACTACATGGCCTCCTGTCACGTAGTAGTACTAGGGCGGTACTACCACGCCATCCAGTGGCACTACCGCTCTAAGGATTCGTGGGGGGGTTATGAGTCGGACGGGGGGAGTTCTAACTCCCCCATACCCATTCATCTCTCTCGCTCCCCATGCTCTCCTCACTCACAGCGATGAATTTGCCCCGGCGGCCGCCGCCAGACCGTCGTTTCCAGACCGTCTTCCTTGATTCCGACCAGTGGGATCGATCCCCACCCTCTCCTCTTGCCATGGATGCCGGTATTGCCCCCGTTTTCCTCTCCTATGGTTCTCTCTTTTGAATCTAGGTTCTAGGGCAATACATGTTGTATTCATCGATTTTTGGCTAAATCGGGGCATGAGTAGGACGTGGAAGATTGTTAGAGTAGGAGAATCGAAGTTTGGTTGGAGAAAATTTGAATTTGACACCTACGGTAGTACCGGATCTGGCCGCGGTAGTGCTCGTTCCGCCTCGAGCGGTACTACCGCTTGAGTTGTTAATTTCTCATCTCCTCCAACCCAACTTCATTCTCTTTTTTTTCTTTTGGCTTATGCAATATTTTACACCTGCTTTTTCCTCGTGCTGTTTTGTTGGTTCTAGGTGGTAATAGCTCCGGGCACCAAGCTCGCCGCAAGAATCCGGATCGCCAAGGTGGGTCCAAGTGCTTCCATACCTCAGATGATGTAGGTGGCATTTCCAGCGCTTAGCCCAAGCAGAGGACCAAGCAAGTTGCCAGCAAGCAGAAGGAGAAAGTCAGGTCCATGAGTGAGTTGCCTGCCAAGGAGTTCTATGCTATTCGCCACCGCAATCCATATCGCCATAAGCAAGATCCCGCTCTTATCAACCATCCTTTCTGGACCAAGCAGTAGCGCTCAATCTATCTAGATTTGCTCAAGGGCAAGAAGAACTTGTTTGTGAACGTCAGGTCTATCGATCTCAATCATTTGGAGAAGGACCCTGCTTACTTTGGACAGGCTCTAGCACTCTGTGCTCAGTTTGATATTCTCAGAATCATTTCCTTCAACGAGGACTTTGATGCATAGCTTGTGGCCCAATTCTATGCCACGGTCCACTTTGGGACTGATGATGAGAGGACCCTCACCTGGATGACCAATGGGAGAATTTGTCTGCAAAGTGGAAGGATTTCATGACAAGTTTGGGATACAATGATGAGGGGCTTTAGAACCCTATTGGGTTGCGCCCTCACAAGGAGGAGGAGGCCACGCACAAGTCCTCGCTCTATCGCTACTCCAAGGTAAAGATCTCCAACACCGGCAAGAAGTCTTATGAGTTGATACAATTCCTGGATGTTATGCATCATATCTTCAGGAATACACTTTTCCCTCGCATTGGGAATCTGGATCAGGTTCACTCTTATATCGTGGACATGCTGCTTTTGTGCCAGAAGGAGAAGAACACACATCAAGTGTTGGATGTCTCTCATGTCATGTGGTCTGAACTTCACTCTGCCATGTTTGAGCGCAAGTGTCCTATTTATGGCCCCTATCTAATGAAGCTCATTGAGGAGACATGGGCATCCAATTTTCCGGATGAGATGTTCGTGACTGGTGATTTGGTCTCGCATGAGGTTATCCGGCTGAGGCAGAAGGAGCACTGGGGTACTATATTAGTGTGTGAAATTATGTCTAACTTGTGCCCTTATCTTTATGCTCACATGATATCCCTTGCTTCCATGTCTATCTCTCATATTATGTTGTTGCAAGTGTAGCCATGTCTATAAAATATAGGGGGAGTGTTGATCCTAGTGTGTGTGTGCTTTGCATTCCAAAAGCATACCTAAATAGTGCAGACATCTAGGGGGGCCGTCTATATTTTGTAGATGTTGGGTTTGCCTATTATCTCATTATATCCTTTGTGCAAATCTCGTGTTGTCATCAATCCACCAAAAAGGGGGAGATTGTTAGGGCATATTTCTCCCTTAGTGGTTTTGGTGATTGATGACAATGCTTTTGCGGACTAATCATGTGCACTGAGCATTTCAGATAATCTATCATATGGCACAAGATGATTTGTGCCCCTCGGAGATATAGAGTCAAGTCGGTTATTTTTCCTGTGTTTCTTTTTTGGTGGACTTGAGTCGTAGGAAAACCGTACTATTAAGAGGGGGTCCACTCAGGAAAGGTTTGGGTGGAATCTTCATGTACACAACTTCCCTTTGCACCCACTCTGCCTTCCCGCATATTTGGAGTCCCGTTCTGTTTTCTGAAAATGTATCCTAAGGCCCCTTAGCGGTAGTACCGCTCTGGGCAGCGGTAGTACCGCTCAGCGGTACTTCCGCTATTTCAGTACTGCATCTACTACCGCTTAATTTGGGTCTTCTATTCTCTATTCGGGCTCGGCGGCAGTAGGGCGGTAGTACCGCTTGTAGCGGTACTACCGGCCAACCAATACCGCTGCTACTACCAGTTATATTTAGGCCACTGTACTCATTTTCCAGTTCATGGTAGTAGGGCGGCAGTAACGCGCGGTAGTACCGCTGCTGCGGTACTGCCGCCGTACTCAACCCTACCACCGCTACTTCCCATGTACTGCAACCTCAGCGGTAGTACCGCTCCGGCAGCACTACCGCCTCGGGGTGCTTTGCCATGCGCTGTACTACTGGAACTAGTGCCCGAGCGGTAGTACCGCTCCCTGGAGCGGTAGTACCGCTTATGTGCAGACTGTGGACAGAAAACGGTTGGATTTGTTCCCACTATAAATAGGGGATCTTCTTCCCCAAGAAGACCTACCTCTAATCCCCGCAAAACTCCATTGTTGCTCAAAGCTCCATTTTCTCCCGATCTCTCTCCTTAGCCAACAAAACTTGCTGATTTTCTAGGGTTTGGTTGAGAGGGCCCCGATCTACACTTCCACCACGAGATATTTGATTCCCCCATTAATCCCTTGCAGATCTTGTTACTCTTGGGTGTTTGAGCACCCTAGACGGAAGAGGTCACCTCGGAGCCACAATCCATTATGGTGAAGCTTCATGGTGGTGTTGGGAGCCTCTAATTAAGTTGTGGAGATTGCCCCAACCTTGTTTGTAAAGGTTCGGTCGCCGCCTTCAAGGGCACCACTAGTGGAATCATGGCATCTTGCATTGTGCAAGGGCGTGAAGAGAATACGGTGGCCCTAGTGGCTTCTTGGGGAGCATTGTGCCTCCACACCACTCCAACAGAGATGCACTTCCCCCTAATGGGAAGGAACTTCAGTAACACATCCTCGTCTTCACCGACTCCACTTGTGGTTATCTCTTACCTTTACTTTGTGCAAGCTTATATTGTGTTGTATCCTTTGCTTGTTTGTGTTGTTGTTGTTGTTGGCATCATATAGGTTATTCACCTAGTTGCATATCTAGACAACCTATTTGTTGCTAAACCTAATTTTTAAGTAAAGCTAAAAATTGGTAGTTGCCTATTCATCCCCCTCTAGTCAACCATATCGATCCTTTCACCAGTGTGGTTTGATACGTCTCCAACGTATCTATAATTTTTCATTGTTTCATGCTATTATATTATCAATCTTAGATGCTTTATATGCAATTTTATATCATTTTTTGGGAATAACCTATTAACCTAGTGCCCAGTTCCAGTTGCTGTTTTTGGCTTTTAAAATAATCAATACCAAATGAAGTCCAAACACGATGAAATATTACGGTGATTTTTTCTGGAGCAGAAGGGACCCTAGAAGGTTCGGGAGGAGGCCAGAAGCCGTACGGGAGAGCCACAAGCTCACACAGCGCACCACCAGGGGGGCGTGCCACCTGAGCTTGTGGGTCCCATGCAGCTCCATTTGACCTAATTCAACTACTATAAATTCCCATAAATCCCCAAACCAATAGAGCGCCACCCGAAACAATTTTTCCGCCGCCGCAAGCTTCTGTTCTTCCGCGGTCCCATCTGGAGGTCTTTTTCGGTACTCTACCGGTGGGGGAATCGATCACTGAGGGCTTCTACATCATCCTTGCTGCACCACCAATGATGTGTGAGTAGTCTACCACAGACCTATGGGTCCATAGTGATGAGCTAGATGGATTCCTCTCTCTCTCCGATCTTCTGTACAATGTTCTCCTCGGAGTTCTATTCTATGTAATCTTCTTTTGCGGTGTGTTTCTTGGGATCCGATGAGTTGTGGGTTTATGATCAGATTATTCTTTAAAAGTAATTGAGTCTTTGTTGAACTTTATTATAGCTTTGTATTTCTCTCTGATCTATCCATTTGGTTTGGCCAACTAGGTTGATTTATCTTCAGTTGGAGAGGTGTTTTGTAATGGGTTTGATCTTGCGGTGTCCTTAGCCAGTGAAAGAAGGGGTAGCGAGGCACGTATTGTATTGTTGCTACTAAGGGTAAACGACGGGGTTTGATCATATTGCTTGGTTTTATTCTATCTACATTATGTCATCTTGCTTAAAGTGTTACTCTGTTTGTCATGAACTTAATACCCTAGATGCATGCTGGATAGCTGTCGATGGGTGGAGTAATAGTAGTAGATGCAGGCAGGAGTCGGTCTACTTGTCATGGACATAATGCCTATATACATGATCATTGCCATGAATAACGTCATAACTATGCGCTTTTCTATCAATTGCCCAACAGTAATTTGTCTACCCACCGTATGCTATCTTTATGAGAGAGAAGCCTTTAGTGAAAACCATGGCCACCGGGTCTACTTTTAATCATATTACAAAAACCAAAAATACCTTACTGCAATCTTCTTTCTTTTATTTTACTTTGCAATTTATCTATCTACCATTATCAGATTTAATCCTTGCAATTAACGAGTTCAAGGGGATTGACAACCCTCTTGCCCGCGTTGGGTGCAAGTATTTGCTCTTGTGTGTGTAGGTACTGCTTACTAGGAATTTGCGTGGTTCTCCTATCGGTTCGATAACTTTGGTTCTCACTGATGGAAATACTATTCTCTACTATATTGCTTCACCCTTCCTCTTCGGGGGAAATCCCAACGCAGCTCACAAGTAGCATTGTTCTAATATACTCCCTCTACTTCTCCGGCGACGATTAGCTCTGGATGGCGAAGCGCTGCCGGATCATGAAGGCTGCACGCTTGCAACCAAGTAGAGAGGTCATGCTTTCGGTCCTCTGTTCGAGGGGCCGTTTGTGGGCGGTTCGCAGGATCGTTCATCGACGGTTCGAGGGACTCCAAGTATGATCTACACCGACATGTTCTTCTTCTGCTGCAACTTGGTGACGGTAACGATCGTGATCCCAACCCATTATGCATCTTCATATTGATCTTGGGTGTGCGTAGGTGCAATTTTTTTTGTTTTCTACTACATTTCCAAACAGATAGATCATAGATGAATACATTTATTTTGCACAAGCATGTGGGTCCCACTGCTAAACTTTACCCATGGTAGCTGGCCGGCCAAATGTATACCTACTTAGCATCAAAAAGAAAATTCCCATGGACCTACTACCAACCTTATCTCTTCCAGGTTGCCAGTGATGTACCTTATCTATTCCTTGTTTGTCCAAGTCGAGAGATGCAAATAGAGGCCTCCCGGATGTGATGTTGGCAACCTCCTACTACTTTTCTTGTCGTCGTGTGGTAGTAACCCATGGATGGCGCCAGATCAAGGCAATTGTCGTCCTCGTCACTCTAATCCCACGATGAGAGGATCGTTGGTGATGTCGATGGCTCCGATTTCCCCCTCCCAGAGGTAAGTTTCCCCGGCGGAATCGCTCCGCCGGAGGGCAAAAGTGCTCATGCCCAGGTTCCGCCTCAAGACGGCGGCTCTTTGTCCCGAAAGTATTTTTTCAATTTTTTTCTCGGGAAAATAGCCTCTTATAGCAGAAGATGGACACCGGGGCCAGCTGGGGGGCCCACGAGCTCATAGGACGCGCCCAAGGGGGTGGGCGTGCCCCCTGAGCTCGTTGCTCTTCGGTGGCCCCCCTTCTGGTAATTCTTTTTCCATTATTTTTTATATATTCCAAAACAATTCTCCATAAATTTTTAGGTCATTTGGAGTTGTGGAGAATATCTATCTCTGTTGTAGCTTTTTCAGGTCTAGAATTCCAGCTGCCGGCAATCTCCCTCTTCATGTGAAACTTGCAAAATAAGAGAGAAAAGGCATTAGAATAGCATCATAAAGTGAAATAATGATCCAAAACATAATAAATAACAGTAGGAAAACATGATGCAAAATGGACATATCAACTCCCCCAAGCTTAGACCTCGCTTGTCCTCAAGCGAAAGCCGAACTCGATAATCATGACCACATGTTTAGAGAGAGAGAGAGAGGTGTCGATAAAACAAAATACGGACATGAAAGCATCATGATCATTATCATATCAGCAATATATCATCATAAAACTTCTCATGACAAAGTAACAATTCATTCACAAGCTAAAGTATGAACCATAAACTTTATTGGACACTATATGATCTCAGTCATTGAAACAATTGCAATCTATCATATTTTCAGAAAGAGTCTATGTAAGAGCTTTGTTTAGCAAGTTCACATACTCAACTATCATTTAGTCTTCTATGATTGCTGACACTCATGGCATATTTATAGAGCAGAAGTTTCAGTCAAACACATAGGAAGATGGGGGTTTATAGTTTTCACCTCCCAACTTGTTAACCTCGAGGGTAATGTCAACAATAATAACTCATGATCACCTACATCCAACTGGATATATATGCCTGGATCATTCCCCACCACATGATGCTTGCCAAATAGAGAATAAATAGAGCGGAATAGGGATGAACATTATTGACTCTTGCATAAAAGTAAATACAGAAAAGTAAAAGATAGGCCCTTCGCAGAGGGAAACAGAGGTTGTCATGCGCTTTTTGTTTTTGGATGTGCAAGCTCTTAATGGAAAGGAACGTCGCTTTATATTGCCCCTTGTGATAGCAACCTTTATTATGCAGTCCGTCGCTTTTATTTCTTTACCATCACAAGTTTGTACAAAGCTTATTTTCCCTTACAATAAAAGATCATACATATTTAGGATCAATTTTTATTGCTTTATGCACCGATGACAACTTACTTGAAGGATCTTATTCAATCCATAGGTAGATATGGTGGACTCTCATGGCAAGAGACTGGGTTTAAGGGTTTTGGATGCACAAGTAGTATCTCTACTTAGTATGAATTTTGGCTAGCAAAAGATCCTAAGTAAGCACCACATGTTAGAGGATCCACGAAAATATAACTTCTATGTGAATATAAGCAAACATAACTCATTACGTTGTCTTCCTTGTCCAACATCAACTATTTGATCATGCATAGAATATTTAATGGGGGCTCATAATCATAAAAGATGTCCATGATAGTATATTTATATGTGAGACCTCTCTTTCTTTATTACTTTTCATGAATTGCATCAATGACCAATGCTATGTTTGTTAACTCCCAACAAATTTTATCAACTATACTTCTTTTATGTGAAGTCGTTACTCCCCATGGGATTAGTGTATGACCTTTTATTCTTTTCATTGCTAAAATTAAAGAAGGTAAAGCAACAAACTCAAATTACTCTTTATTATATAACTTTCACACTCGATTACATAGATAGATCATGAAACAAGCACTCAAACTAATTCATACTAAAACTTTATTCTTCTAAATCATGAAATAACTAAAGATTGAACTAAGATAGATAACGATGGTAAAACTGATGGTGATATGATACCGGGGCACCTCCCCCAAGCTTGGAACAAGACAAGGGTGGTGCCCATACCCGTGTACTCAAATCTCATTCTTTGGTGGTGGCGGTGCAATATTCTTGGCGATGATTCCCTTGAGGATATGGTTTTCCTCCTCGAGCTTATTAACTTGATGTTTAAGCTCCATGATTTTCTTACGGAGCTTGCCGGTGACAGTCAAAGCACCATCAACCCAAGGATGCAGCTTGGCTGAGGAAGATGAAGCAACACCCTTTTGCAAGTTACAATAAGAAGTAAATTGAGTGTTGGGAGGTTTAACCGAATCTGGGAGGCTTGATTTCTTGAACTCCATGTGCATATCTCCTGGTTGAGGTAGAGGGGCTTCCTCTTCTTCTTCCAAGCTTGAATCATCCATCCTCTTCAAATGGGCATCCAGCTCCACATCCGTGGACCACCCATAAGGATCAATATCGCCATAGATCTTTCGATTGGCAACATAATGGGAAACATAGCTCCCCCCATCTGAGTCTTGAGACGACATATTGTCCGATCTGCCAAAAAAATAGCCCAAAACAAGAACAGAGGGAAAACTTGCGATGCGGTGGTCAAACCAGCGAGGAGTATATATAATAAATTTTGGTATAATTAATTTTATGCCCCTAGTTGGGTCCCACTCGTCTGTTTTACCCCTAACTTCAGAAACTCACCTGTTCTGTACAAGCCACTTTGCAATTCTTATGCCTTTGCCCTTTGACCCTTTGACCGTCACTTTGAAAAAATCATAACAAATACATACTAACTCAGAAAAATGCAAATAAGATATCAAAATGTTCACAAAAACATCACCTATATGTGCATGTCATTTTCATTCTTAACAAAAGTGTTGGAAAGTCCTCATCTCAGTTTTAGCTCATATGACCTTAGCATGAACAGTACAATCTAAAAAAATTCAAAAAATTCTAAATTTTTTTGGTGGCAAACATTGACCAATGTTTTGAGCGCTTGCCAAGTTTCATAACAGAATGACATTCGTGGAAGTCGTGGCAAAAAAACAAAATTTTGAAGCATTGATTTTATTTTTTTGCCACAACTTCCTCGAATGTCATTCTGTTATGAAACTTGGCAAGCACTCAAAACATTGGTCAATGTTTGCCACCAAAAAAATTTAGAATTTTTTGAATTTATTAGATTGTACTGTTCATGCTAAGGTCATATGAGCTAAAACTAAGATGAGGACTTTCCAACATTTTTGTCAAGAATGAAAATGACATGCACCTATAGGTGATGTTTTTGTGAACATTTTGATATCTTATTTGCATTTTTCTGAGTTAGTATGAATTTGTTATGATTTTTTCAAGTGACGGTTAAAGGGTCAAAGGGCAAAAGCATAAGAATTGCAAAGTGGCTTGTACAAAACAGGTGAGTTTCTGAAGTTAGGGGTAAAACAGACGAGTGGGACCCAACTAGGGGCATAAATCTAATTATCCCATAAATTTTTCCCGTGCAGGACAAGTAATCTGGAAGAAAACGGAGTCGGGAAAGTCCACGGGGGAGCCATGAGCTCACACGGCGCGCCACCTGAGCTCATTGCTCCCTCGGACACTTTCCTCATTGTTTATTATTTTCCTAATTTTTAATATATTCTGAAATGAACAAAAAGTACTTTTATGGAACTTTTGGAGTCGGTTTACTTACCGTATCACATACCTACTCCTTTTCAGGATTTTGGAGCGTTCTGGAAGGTCTCTTTTATGTGTTCCTCCAGTGTAATAGTTTGAATAATATTAGTCTCAACATTAATGGGCATACCTGAGATATAATGTTTAATTCTTTGCCCATTAACCACCTTCGGATTAGTGCCCTCGGCATTGTTGATCTTGATAGCTCCAGAGCGATAAACTTCTCGACAATATACGGTCCTTCCCATTTAGAGAGAAGTTTTCCTGCAAAGAATCTGAAACGAGAGTTGTACAATATAACTTGATCACCTACTTTAAATTCCCATTTTTGGATTCTTTTATCATGCTATTTTTTAACTTTTTCTTTAAACAACTTGGCATTTTCATAAGCTTGTGTCCTCCATTCATCTAAAGAACTAATATCAAATAACCTCTTTTCACCATCAAGTTTGAAATAATAGTTGAGTTCTTTAATTGCCCAATAAGCCTTATGTTCTAACTCAAGAGGTAAATGACATGCTTTTCAATAGACCATTTTATATGGAGACATACCCATAGGGTTTTTGTAAGCAGTTCTATAAGCCCATAATGCATCATCAAGTTTCTTAGACCAATTCTTTCTGGATCTATTAACAGTGTTTTGCAAGATTAACTTTATTTCTCTATTGCTCAATTCAACTTGGCCACTAGATTGAGGATGATAAGGTGATGCAATTCTATGGTTGACATCATATTGAGCTAGAAGTTTACAAAATGCACAATGAATAAAATGTGAACCACCATCAGTCATTAAGTATCTAGGGACTCCAAACCTCGGAAAGATAACTTCTTTAAGCATTTTAATAGAAGTGTTATGATCAGCACTACTAGTTGTAATAGCTTCTACCCACTTAGTAACATAATCAACAGCAACTAAAATATGAGTGTACCCATTAGAGGAAGGAAAAGGTCCTATATAATCAAAACCCCATACTTCAAATGGTCCAATAACAAGTGAATAATTCATAGGCATTTCCTGACGTCTACCAATATTACCAATTCTTTGATATTCATCACAAGATAGTACAAACTTACGTGCATCCTTGAAAAGAGTAGGCCAATAAAATCCAGACTGTAGTACCTTATGTGCAGTTCTGTCTCCAGCATGGTGCCCTCCGTATGCCTCAGATTGACACTTCCATAGGATTTGTTCCTGTTCATGCTCAGGTACACATTGTCTAATAACACCATCTACTCCTTCTTTATATAAATGTGCAACATCCCAAAAGTAATGTCTTAAATCAAAGAATAACTTTTTCTTTTGTTGGTATGTGTAACTAGGTGGTATATATTTACCAACAATGTAATTAGCATAGTCTACATACCAAGGACTATTACGAGAAGAAGCATTTACAACAGCTAATTGCTCATCAGGAAAACTATCATCAATAGGCAGTGGGTCATCAAGAACATTTTCCATCCTAGACAAATTATCTGCTACGGGATTCTCAGCTCCTTTTCTATCAACAATATGCAAATCAAACTCTTGTAATAAAAGAACCCACCTAATTAGCCTAGGTTTAGAATCTTACTTTTCCATAAGATATTTAATAGCAGCATGATTGGTGTGAATAGTAACTTTAGAATCAACAATATAAGGTCTGAACTTATCACATGCAAACACAACTGCTAAAAATTCTTTCTCAGTAGTAGCATAATTTCTTTGAGCACTATCCAAGGTCTTACTAGAATAATGAATAACATTCAATTTCTTATCAACTCTTTGACCTAGAATATCTCCAATAGCATAGTCACTAGCATCACACATAATTTCAAAGGGTAGGTCCCAATCAGGTGGTTGAACAATGGGTGCAGAAATTAAGGCTTTCTTGAGTATTTCAAAGGCTTCTACACAATCATCATAAAAAACAAATGGAACATCTTTTTGCAAAAGATTAGTAAGAGTCCTAGATATTTTAGAGAAGTCTTTAATGAACCTCCTATAGAAACTAGCATGGCTAAGGAAACTTCGTATACCTTTGATATCTTTAGGACATGGCATCTTCTCAATTGCATCAACTTTAGCTTTATCTACCTCAATACCTCTTTCAGAAATTTTATGCCCAAGGACTATACCTTCATTCACCATAAATTGACACTTCTCCTAGTTCAAAAGAAGATTAGTCTCTTCACATCTCTGCAAAACTCGGTCAAGGTTGCTTAAGCAATCATCAAAAGAAGTTCCGTAAACAGAAAAATCATCCATGAATACCTCAACAATCTTTTCAAAAAATCAAAGAATATAGCAGTCATACATCTTTGAAAGGTAGCACGTGCATTACATAAACCAAAAGGCATACGTCTATAAGCATAAGTTCCAAAAGGACAAGTAAAAGTAGTTTTCTGTTGATTTTCTTTTGATACAGGTATTTGATAGAAACCAGAATATCCATCAAGGAAACAAAAGTGTGTATTCTTAGATAACCTTTCTAACATTTGATCAATAAAAGGCAAGGGGTAATGCTCTTTTCTAGTAGCTTTATTTAATTTCCTGAAATCAATTACCATCCTATAACCAGTTACAATTCTTTGTGGGATAAGTTCATTTTTATCATTAGGAACAACGGTAATGCCTCCTTTCTTAGGAACACAATGAACAGGACTTACCCATCTACTATCAGCTATAGGATAAATTATACCCACCTCCAAAAGCTTCAATATTTTAGTTCTTACCACATCCTTCATTTTAGGATTCAGACGGGGTTGGTGATCAACCACGGGTTTAGCATCAGGCTCCACATTAATCTTGTGCTGGCATAAAGTGGGACTAATGCCCTTAAGATCATCAAGAGTATATCCAATAGCAGCACGTTGCTTCCTCAGAGTATTAAGTAATCTCTTCTCTTCATGCTCTGAAAGGTTAGCATTGATAATAACAAGATATATTTTCTTTTCATCAAGATAGGCATATTTCAATGTATCGGGCAGTTTCTTTAATTCAAACACAGGATCACTCTTAGGTAGGAGAGGATCTCCCAAAGTTTCAACAGGCAAATTGTGTTTAAGGATAGGTGCTTGCCTAAAGAATATTTCATCTATTTCATTTCTTTCATTCATATGCATATCATTTTCATGGTTTAGCAGATATTGTTCTAATGGATCAGTAGGAGGAGGAACAATAGAAGCAAGACCAATAACTTCATCTTTACTAGATAAATATTTCTCATGTGGCAGCTTACTAAACTTGGAGAAATTAAACTCATGATATACATCACCAAACTTAACTCTAACCTTTTCTTTAACACAATCGATTTCAGCATTAACAATATTCAAGAAAGGTCTACCGAATATAATGGGACAAAAAATTATCTTGTTGTGATCCAAGTACTAAGAAATTAGTAGGGTATTTAACCTTACCACACAAGACTTCAACATCTCTAACAATCCCAAGTGGTGAAATAGTATCTCTATTTGCAAGCTTAATAGTAACATCAATATCTTCTATCTCAACAGGTGCAATATCATTCATGACTTCTTGATATAAAGTAAACGGAATGGCACTTACACTAGCACCATATCACATAAACCATGATAACAATGATCTCCAATTTTAACAAAAACAACAGGCATGCCAACTACAGGCTTATTCTTGTCTATCATATCTTGCTCGTTTCTAACAGGTTTAGCAATTCTAGCAGCCTCATAACAGAAATAAATAACATGCCCCTCAATATTATCAACCAGGAGATCTTTGACCATTGCAATATTAGGTTCCATCTTAATTTGTTCAGAGGGTTTAGGTGTCCTAATATTACTCTTATGAACCACAGTTCTAGCTTTAGCATGTTCCTTAATCCTAATAGGGAAAGGAGGTTTCTCAATATAAGCAGTAGGCATAAGTGGATTAACATTGTAAATAATTGTTTCATCTTTAGCTATAACAGGTTCCTCACAATTTTCTTCAATAGGTGGATGAAATTTAAACCATTTCTCCTTAGGGAGATCAACATGAGCAGCAAATGATTCACAAAAGGTAGCTACTATCTCAGAGTCAAGTCCATATTTAGTACTAAACTTATGAAAAGCATCGGTTTCCATAAAAGATTTAACACAATCAAACTCAAGATTTCTACCTGACTCTTTACCTTTGTCAATTTCCCAATCTTCAGAGTTGCGTTTAATTCTTTCCAGAAGATCCCATTTGAATTCAATAGTTCCCTTCATAAAGGAACCAGTAGAAGAAGTATCGAGCATGGACTGATAATTATGAGAAAGTCGAACATAAAAGTTTTGTATAATAATTTCTCTTGAGAGCTCATGATTGGGGCATGTGTGCATCATATATTTAAGCCTCCCCCAAGCTTGAGCGATACTTTCTCCTTCACGAAGCCAAAAATTATATATATAATTCCGATCACGATGAACCAAATGCATAGGATAAAACTTCTGATGAAATTCCAGCTTCAACCGGTTCCAATCCCATGTTCCAGTATCATCCACTAGCCTATATGATGTCAATGCCTTCCCCCCCCCCAACGATAAAGGGAATACCTTTTTCTTAACTCCATCCTCGGATAAACCTACAAGCTTAAACAATCCACAAATTTCATCTATATATATCAAGTGCATATCAGGATGTACTGTTCCATCTCCTGCATAAGGATTAGCTAGGAGTTTCTCTAACATACCTGAAGGAATCTCATAATAAATTTTTTTAGTATGTTCAGTAGGTTGAGGGTCAACACTTATTGCTTTCGTACGAGGTGAAGATACCCCGAACAAACCCCTCAAAGGATTATTTTCCATAGTGACAAGTGACAATTAATTTCAGCACATAATAAAAATGTTTCCTTACCAAATTCCACTTACCAAGGCACTTCACTCCCCGGCAACGGCGCCAAAAAAGAGTCTTGATGACCCACAAGTATAGTGGATCAATTGTAGTCCTTTCGATAGGTAAGAGTGTAGAACCCAACGAGGAGCAGAAGGAAATGATAAGCGGTTTTCAACAAGGTATTCTCTACAAGTACTGAAAGTAGTGGTGATAGATAGTTTTGTAGCAAGATAATTCGTAACAAGTAACAAGTAGCAATAGTAACAAAGGTGCAGCAAGGTGGCCCAATCCTTTTTATAGCAAAGTACAAGCCGGAACGTTCTCTTATATGAAGCAAAGCGTTCTCGAGGACACATGGGAATTGTCATCTAGTCACGTTCATCATGTTTAGTTGATTCGCATTCGCTACTTTGATAATTTGATATGTAGGTGGACCAGTGCTACGCTGCTGTTCTTACTTGAACAAACAACCCTCTTATGATTACCCCTCTCGCAAGCATCCGCAACTACGAAAGAAGAATTAAGATAAATCTAACCATAGCATGAAACATATGGATCCAAATCAGCCCCATACGGAATAACGCATAAACTAGTGTTTAAGCTTCTATCCCTCTTGCAACCCATCATCTACTTATTACTCCCCAATGCCTTCCCTTAGGCCCAAGTATGGTGAAGTGTCATGTAGCCGACATTCACATGACACCACTAAAGGTAGAACAACATACATATCATCAAAATATCGAACGAATACCAACTTCACATGATTACTTATAACAAGACTTCTCCCATGTCGTCAAGAACAAAAGTAACTACTCACAAATCATATTCATGTTCAAGATCAGAGGTTTATTGAATGTGCTTGAGGATCTGAACATATAATCTTCCACCAACTAAACAAATTAGCATCAACTACAAGATGTAATCAACACTACTAGCAACCCACAGGTACCAATCTGAGGTCTTGGGGCAAAGAATGAATACAAGAGATGAACTAGGGTTTGAGATGAGATGGTGTTGGTGAAGTGATAACCCACAAGTATAGGGGATCAATTGTAGCTTTTTCGATAAATAAGAGTGTCGAACCCAACGAGGAGCTAAAGGTAGAATTAATATTCCCTTCAAGTTCTATCGACCACCGATACAACTCTACGCACGCTTAACGTTCGCTTTACCTAGAACAAGTATGAAACTATTTTGTAGGTGATAGGATAGGTTTGCAAGAATAAAACTAGAAGTACTTAGAGGAAATAAAACTACGAGTAATTTGCGAGATAATATAAGTTAGTTGTTTAGTAGAAAGCTTTTGTAACACAAGAGAAAGATTTGTCCCTAGGCAATCGATAACTAGACCGGTAATCGTTATTGCAATTTTGTAGGATCGAAAGTATGTCTAGAGGGGGGGTGATTAGACTACTTGACCAAATAAAACCTAACATTTTCCCAATTTTAGTTGTAGGCAGATTTTAGCAATAGTACATGTCAAGCATCACCCTACACATGCAATTCTAAGAGTATAGCAGCGGAATGTAAGCAATTGCATATGTAAGTAAAGGAGGGATTGGAGATTTCAAACACAATGAAGACACGGTGGTTTTTGGCGTGGTTCTGATAGGTGGTGCTATCTTACGTCCACGTTGATGGAGACTTCAACCCACGAAGGGTAATGGATGCGCGAGTCCACGGAGGGCTCCACCCACGAAGGGTCCACGAAGAAGCAACCTTGTCTATTCCACCATGGCTTACATCCACGAAGGACTAGCCTCACTCGGGGTAGATCTTCACAAAGTAGGTGATCTCCTTGCCCTTACAAACTCCTTGGTTCAACTCCACATCAGGTTGGAGGCTCCCAAGTGACACCTAACCAATCTATGAGACACCACTCTCCAAAAGGTAATAGACGGTGTGTTGTTGATGAACTCCTTGCTCTTGTGCTTCAAATGATAGTCTTCCCAGCACTCAAACAGCTCCTCATAGATTTGGCTATGGTGGAAGAAGGATTTGAGTGGAAAGCAACTTGGGAAAGGCTAGAGATCAAGGTTCAAATGGTAGGAATGGAATATCTTGATCTCAACACATGAGTAGGTGGTTCTCTCTCAGAAAATGTATGGTGGAAGTGTAGGCACGTTCTGATGGCTCTCCTTACTGAGAAGGATGTGGTGGAGGGGTATATATAGCCTCCACACAAAATCCAACCGTTACACACTTTTGACCCAACTCGGTGGCACCGAAATGACAATCTCGGTAGCACCGAACTGTGTAAAAGATATGAAATTTAGGAATCTCGGTGGGACCGATACGAACAACTCAGATAGACCGAAGTGCAATGGCTAGGGCAAACCTCATCTCGGTGGCACCGATTGCATCAACTCGGTAGGACCAAAGTGAAGCAAGAAGGCAACAGAGAGTTGGCAAGCCATCTCGGTGAGACCAATTTGCATAACTCGGTGAGACCGAAGTGAATGCAACCGATTACAAAGAGTTGGCAAGGCCATCTCGATGGGACCGAGATCCATTTCGGTGGATCCGATTTGTTAGGGTTTTGGCAGTGGCTAAGTCTTGGATGAACTCGGTAGGGCCAGATAGGAAATATCGGTGGGGCCTAGTTGGAATGTAGGTTTTGGACATATTTGGTTAGAGAGAGTGGTTGAGGGTTTAGGAATACTGTCACTAAGCACTTATGCAAAAAGACCATTAAGCAACACCTCATCCCCTTTTAATAGTATTGGCTTTCCTATGGACTCAATGTGATCTTGGATCACTAAACCAAAAATGTAGAGTCTTGATCTTTTGCCAATCCTTGTCTTTAGCATTTTGAGGGGTCCACATCTCTAGTCCATGCCATGCCAATCATTGAACATCCTGAAATCTTAATCTTGAATGGACATTAGTTCAATGAGATATATGTTGTTATGAATTACCAAAACCACCAAGGGAGCAAATGTGCTTTCAAATTTTATATGAGGGAGAGGCATGAGCTAACATACTTTCCGTACTTGGATCATATGCACTTATGATTGGAACTCTAGCAAGCATCCGCAACTACCAAAGATCATTAAGGTAAAACCCAACCATAGCATTAAGTATCAAGTCCCCTTTACTCCCATACGCAACAACCCCCTTACTCGGGTAGTAAGCTACTGTCACTCTAGCCGCCCACTATAAGAGAATTATGAACATATTGCAAACCCTACAGCGGGAATCCCTCACGCTTGCGCGACACGGAGGGCACCATAGGACAGCACCAAAATAAAACATACAACTCATACCAATCACGATCATCAATCAACCCATAGGACAAAAAGAATCTACTCAAACATCATAGGATTGCCACAAATCATTGGATAATAATATGTAGCATTAAGCACCATGTTCAAGTAGAGAATTACAGCGGGTAGAAGAGGTGTTACACCGCTGCATAGAGGGGGAGAGAGATGGTGTTGACGGCGGCGAAGTTGTTGGTGTAGATCGCCGTCACGATGGTTCCCACGGCGGCGCTCCGGCGCCCCCGGAAGAGAGGGGGGAGAGCCCCCCTCCTTCTTCTTCTTACTTGGCCTCCCCCTAGATGGGAGGAGAGTTCCCCCTCTGGTCCATGGCCGCCATGGCGGCGGAGGGGCAGGAGCCCCTCCTAGATTGGATCTCTCTCTCTGTTCTCTTCTGTTTCGCGTTTTTTTTCTGGCCCTTCACCGTTTCTTAAATTCCCGGAGATCCGTAACTACGATTGCGCTGAAATTTTAACACGAGTTTTTTTCCGGATATTAGCTTCCTTGCGGCCGAAGAAGAGCCCCAACCGACTTACGGTGTGCCCACGAGTCACCACCGCACGCCAGGGGGGCCGCGCCCAGGTGGCTTGTGGAGGCTGTGGGCCTCCGTTTGCGTTGATTCCACCTCCCAAAAATCACATATATTCCAAAATAATTCTCTGTAAAATTTTATTGCATTTGGACTTCATTTGATATGGATTTCCTGTGAAACAAAAAACAAGCAGAAAACAGGAACTGGCACTGGGCACTAGATCAATATGTTAGTCCCAAAAATAATATAAAATGTTGCCAAAATTATATGAAAGTTGTAGAATATTGGCATGAAACAATCAAAAATTATAGATACGATGGAGACATATCAGCATCCCCAAGCTTAATTCCTGCTCGTCCTCGAGTAGGTAAATGATAAAAAAGATAATTTTTGATGTGGAATGCTACCTATCATAATCTTGATCATATAATCTAATCATAGCATGAATATTAAGACACGAGTGATTCAAAGAAATAGTCTATAATTTGATATAAAGACATCAATACTCAGGCATCCCAACAAACAATCATGCCTTTCAGAATAAAAATGCTAAAGAACGCTATCCCTACAAAATCATATAGCCTTGTCATGCTCCATCTTCTTAACACAAAATATAAATCATGTACTACCCCGGTGTCAGCCAAGCAATTGGTTCATACTTTTTAACGCGCTTCAGCTTTTTCAACCCCCACGCAATACATGAGCGCAAGCCATGGATATAGCACTATGGGTGGAATAGAATGCGGTGGTAGAGATTAATATGGAGAAGACAAAAAAGGAAGAAGGTCTCACATCGACGCGGCTAATCAACGGGCTATGGAGATGCCCATCAATTGATGTCAATGCGAGGAGTAGGGATTGCCATGCAACGGATGCACTAAGAGCTATAAGTGTATGAAAGCTCAAAAAATAAAACTAAGTGGGTGTGCATCCAACTTGCTTGCTCTAGAAGACCTCGGGCATTTGAGGAAGCCCATCATCGGAATATACAAGCCAAGTTCTATAATGAAAAATTCCCACTAGTATATGAAAGTGACAACATAGAAGACTCTCTATATGAAAAACATGGTTCTACTCTGAAGCACAAGTGTGGTAAAGGATAGTAACATTACCCCTTCTCTCTTTTTCTCTCATTTCATTTTTTTTTGTTTTCTCTTTTTTTTTGCGCTCTTTTTGGCCTCTTTTTTTTTCTTTTTTTTTCGTCCGGAGTCTCATCCCGACTTGTGGGGGAATCATAGTCTCCATCATCCTTTCCTCACTGGGACAATGCTCTAATAATGATGATCATCACACTTTTATTTACTTACAACTCAATATTACAACTCGATATCTAGAACAATATGACTCTATATGAATGCCTCTGGCAGTGTACCAGGATGTGCAATGATCTAGCGTAGCAAAGATATCAAAAAACGGACAAGCCATGAAAATATCATGCTAGCTATTTTACGATCATGCAAAGCAATATGACAATGAATGCTCAAGTCATGTGTATGATGATGATGGAAGTTGCATGGCAATATATCTCGGAATGGCTATGGAAATGCCATAATAGGTAGGTATGGTGGCTGTTTTGAGGAAGATATAAAGAGGCATATGTGTGATAGAGCGTATCATATCACGGGGTTTGGATGCACCGGCGAAGTTTGCACCAAATCTCGAGGTGAGAAAGGGCAATGCACGGTACCGAAGAGGCTAGCAAATTGATGAAAGGTGAGAGTGCATATAATCCATGGACTCACATTAGTCATAAAGAACTCACATACTTATTGCGAAAGTTTATTAGCCCTCAAAGCAAAGTACTACTATGCATGCCCCTAGGGGGGAGGTTGGTAGGAGTTAACCATCGCGCGCCCCCGACCTCCACGCAAAGGAAGACAATCAATAATAAATCATGCTCCAACTTCTTAGCATAACGAGAGACTATACGTGCATGCTTCGGGAATCACAAACCTTAACACCAATATTCTTACTAAACCACAATCATTCACTAGTACATCCCACATATCACCATCTTAATATCGCAAAACTATTGCAAGAAATCAAACATATTATATTCAGTGATCTACAAGTTTTATGTAGGATTTTATGACTAACCATGTGAATGACCAATTCCTGTTGACTCTCTAAATAAATATAAGTGAAGAAAGAGAGTTTAATTCTTTCTACAAAAGATCACGCTCTAATAAATATAAGTGAAGCTAAAGAGCATTCTACAAATAACGGTTTTCTATATGAAGAGAAACAGGCATCCAAACTTCAAATGATATAAGTGAAGCACATGAAACATTCTATAAAGCCATACTCAAAAGATATAAGTGAAGTGCATGAAGCATTCAATAAATCAACCAAGGACTACCTCATACCAGCATGGTGGATAAAATAAAAAGGAAAAATAAACACAAAAGACGCTCCAAGAATTTACGCATATCATGTGAACAAAACAAAAACCGAGACATACCGATAATTGTTGAATAAAGATGGGATGCCTTCCGGGCATCCCCAAGCTTAGACACTTGAGTCTCCTTGAATATTTACTTGGGATGCCTTGGGCATCCCCAAGCTTGAGCTCTTGCCTCTCCTCATTCTTCTCATATCGATACCTCCTCGATCTTCGAACACTTCATCCACACAAAACTTAACCAAACTTTTTATTAGAGGGGTTAGTACATATAACATCAAATCCCATCATGTCCTACTGTAACATTATTGTATAATTATAATCAAACATTACCCACTGTATTCTATCACAATTCTATGGCTCCCAAGTCAACGGGGCTCAACAAGATTTCAAACATACGCAAATAACGAAACTATAACAGCAATCTGTGAAAACAGGACAGTCTGTAAAGATGCAGATGGTACATATACTTCTGTAACTCAACAAATTCTGAAAAATTAGGACAAAATAAAAAAATTGCATAGCAGCACTTTGTAAAAATTTCAGAATTTTTTCATGTTCTAGTAAAAAATGTAAATTCACGCACTACAGAAAAAGTTTCTATTTTGCACCGCACATACCAAACAAGCAATTTAAACATCCTAAATGTAAATCTTGGCACATTATTTTTATATTTACAATGGATTTTTACAAGGGGATAATTATTTTTGTTGAAAAGTTTCTGTAATCAAGGTTCACAAAGTTTCCATGGGCATGAACAAAGTTCAAGGCTAGCCCCCACTTCCACATTGCTCATTTGTCTCAGTTTCACTTTTCTTTTTGTAAAGTTTTAGGTTCCCCTCTATATTTTTTTTAAACTTTATAAAAACACTCAACAGAAATAAATGACTCTCTAAAACTTTCGGGTTCTCTCCCTGGCAGCGCTTTCTTTAAAGCCATTAAGCTAGGCATAAAGTGCTCAAGTAATCGATCCACCCGGATCCCAAGGTATATTAAAGACAATTTTAATTAACAATGATTTGTAATTTAGTAGTGAGCACCAAGCAACATATATCATGCAATGACAAAGTCTAACTCTCTTCCTATGCATCGTCATGTCATAAAAGAACAATTCATGCACATCAAGTAAAGGCCAATGCATAGTATAAGCAGTTTCTTGCAATTTTATCGTATTGGAGACATAGAGAGGCGGAGATGTAGTTCCTCTCTCATAATAATTGCAAGTAGGGGCAGCAAGCACATGCATATCATATCCATCAAAATCATCATGTGTAATAGTAAAACGCAACCCATCAATATAATCCTTAATAAGCACAAACTTCTCTGATATAGTGTAGTTGGGAGAATTCAAAAAGATACTAGGACTATCATGTGTGGGTGTAATAGCAACAATTTCATTCTTAACATAAGGAATTATAGCAAGTTCATCTCCATAAGCATCATTCATATTGGCATCATGGCCACAAGCATAGCAAGCATCAAGTTCATCAAAAAGGGATATTTCAAACGAATCAAAGGGGTCATAGCATTAATCATAGCATTCATCCTTCGGTAAGCACGAAGGGAAATTAAACAATGTATGAGTTGAAGAGTTACTCTCATTAATAGGTGGGCACGGGTAGCTAATCCGCTCTTCCTCCTTTTGTTCTTCACTCTCCTCGTCATCTTTTTCATCTAATGAGCTCACAGTTTCAGCAATTTCTTCTTCCATAGATTCCTGCAAAATATTAGTCTCTTCTTGGATAGTGGAGACTTTCTCAATAAATTCATCAATATCGGCATTGTATTTATAATTATCATAATAATATTTAAGTATAGCAAAATTTTCAAATCTGTAAACGGCATCATCACAATCTTCATACATTTCAAACAAAGATTCAATTTCATAAGCACCCTTAAAAGCAACAAATTCTTCTATTCGTTCCACATCATAGTAATTATATATACCATTAGCATAAGAAGCCAAGGTTTCATTATCATTAAATTTACATGAAATGGGAAGGTGTGGAGCCTTCATCCTAGAGCAACAAGTATAATCATATCTCAAGCATAAATTCCAAGCATACCATTGCAAATAATCAATTTGATCCCATAAGAGTTTCCCTTTTTGAGACAAGTGATAATCCCTAAAGTATTCACATTGATCCAACGTGTCTCCCATTATCAAGTTGAATGGGGTTTTCTCAGGATTATCAAAGTAGTGTTTAATATTTTTCACATAACGAGCATCGAGGGTTTTAGGAGGTTCCCCATCTCCATGAGTAGCAAGTACAACTATTTTTTTTGGTATTTCGTGTTCCATATCCATAACTAAAGATAGAGAACAACTTAGAACAGAAAATAAAATCTACTTAGTGATAAAGCAAACAAGCACACACGAGAATATCAACCCCACGCTATTGCTCCCCGGCAACAGCGCCAGAAAAAGGTCTTGATAACCCACAAGTATAGGGGATCAATTGTAGCTTTTTCGATAAATAAGAGTGTTGAACCCAACGAGGAGCTAAAGGTAGAATTAATATATGGAAAGTTGTTATTGGGTTCCGAAAAAAGTTCGAGTTTTTCCGGTATTGTACCGGGAAGTTTCTAGAAGGTTCAGGAGTGGGGCCCACCTGCATGGGGGACCCACATGAACGTGGGTAGTGGGGAAAGTCCCCACAACCCTGGTCTAGGTGCACCAAGATCCTCGCTTAAAAGGAATAGTATCATATCCCAAAGGGATAAGATCAGGATCCCTAAAAGGGGCATAGCGATCGGTGGGGAAGGAAAGGAGGGATTTCCTTCCTCCCCCTTTGGCCAACGACCCTAGGGTCTTGGAGGGCAAGCCACCAGCCCTCTCCACGCCTATATAAAGGTGGGGAGGCGTTGGGGGCAGCCACCCCTTGGACCCTTGCCCGTTACCTCTCCCAACTCCTCCCACGTTTCACCGGTACGCGCTTGGCGAAGCCCTGCCGGAATTCCACTGCCACCACCACCACCATACCGTCGTGTTGGTCCCGATCTCATCTACCCCCTCTCTCTTGCTTGCTGGATCAAGAAGGAGAGGACGCCGCCGAGCCGCACGTGTGCTAAACTCGGAGGTGCCGTCCGTTCGGCACTTGATCGGGAGTTCGTGGACAGATCGTGATTGGATCGCGAAGACGTTCGACTACATCAACCGCGTTTCTTAACGCTTCTGCTTAGCGATCTACAAGGGTATGTAGATCCAATCTCTCCTCTCGTAGATGTGCATCTCCAAGATGTAGGGGAACGTTGCATGGAAAACAAAAAAAATTCTACGCACACGCAAGATCTATCCATGGAGATGCATAGCTACGAGAGGGGGAGTGTGTCTACGTACCCTCGTAGACCGTAAGCGGAAGCGTTAGAACAACACAGTTGATGTCGTCGAACAACTTCACGATCCAACCGACCGAGTACCGAACGTACGGCACCTCCGCGTTCAGCACACGTTCAGCTCGGTGACGTCCTCGACTTCTCGATCCAGCAAGACGGCGAGGTAGTGGATGAGTTCCGGCAGCACGACGGCGTGGTGATGGTGATGGTAATGCTATCTCCGCAGGGCTTCGCCCAAGCACTGCGAAAATATGACCGAGGGACGGAACTGTGGAGGGGGGCGCCGCACACGGCTAAGACAATCTTGTATCTCCTTTGGGGCGCCCCCTCTCCTCTATTTATATATGTGTAGGGGCTTGGAGTAGAAGGAATAGTGCCACGTGAACAGTAACCATGAATAGTACACACGTGGATTTGGACTCCAAAGTCCAATCCTATTCCTACTAGGACTCTCCCTTTTTTCCTTCCCTAGCTGCGTGGGCTTTTGAGGACTTGGTGCGCCTGGCCCAATAAGGCCAGGGCGCCTCCCCTTAGCCCATGCCAGCCCTTGGGACGTGGTGGACCCACTTGTGGACTTCCGGACACCTCCGGAATCCTCCGGAACCTTCTGGAAGCTTCCCGGTATAATACCGAAAAAACTGCACTTTTTCCGGAACCCAAAATATGACTTCCCATATATAAATCTTTACCTCTAGACCATTCCGAGACTCCTCGTGACATCCGGGATCTCATCCGGGACTCCGAACAATATTCGGTTACCAATTCACATAACTCATATAACACTATATCGTCAACGAACGTTAAGCGTGCGGACCCTACGGGTTCGGGAATGATGTAGACATGACCGAGACGCCTCTCCGGTCAATAACCAATAGCGGAACCTGGATGCCCATATTGGTTCCTACATATTCCACGAAGATCTTATCGGTCGAACCGCAATGACAACATACGTAATTCCCTTTGTCCGTCGGTATGTTACTTGCCCGAGATTCGATCGTCGGTATCTCCATACCTAGTTCAATCTCGTTACTAGCAAGTCTCTTTACTCGTTCCGTAATACATCATCCCGTAACTAACTCCTTAGTCACTTTGCTTGCAAGCTTCTTATGATGTGCATTACCGAGAGGGCCCAGAGATACCTCTCCGAAACACGGAGTGACAAATGCCAGTCTCGATCCATACCAACTCAACGGACACCTTTGGAGATACCTGTAGAGCATCTTTATGATCACCCAGTTACGTTGTGACGTTTGATAGCACACAAGGTATTCCTCCGGTATCCGGGAGTTGCATGATCTCATGGTCTGAGGAACATGTATTTGACATTCAAGAAAGCAGTAGCAATAAACAGAACGATCATATGCTAAGCTAACGGATGGGTCTTGTCCATCACATCATTCTCCTAATGATGTGATCCCGTTATCAAATGACAACTCATGTCTATGGTTAGGAAACCTTAACCATCTTTGATCAACAAGCTAGTCTAGTAGAGGCTCACTAGGGACACGGTATTTGTTTATGTATTCACACATGTATTTAAGTTTCCGGTCAATACAATTCTAGCATGAATAATAAACCTTTATCATGAACAAGGAAATATAAAATAATAACAACTTTATTATTGCCTCTAGGGCATATTTCCATCAGTCTCCCACTTGCACTAGAGTCAATAATCTAGATTACATAGTAATGAATCTAACACCCATGGAGTCTTGGTGCTGATCATGTTTTGCTCGTGGAAGAGGCTTAGTCAACGGGTCTGCCACATTCAGATCCGTGTGTACTTTGCAAATTTCTATGTCTCCATCCTTGACATATTCACGAATGGAGTTGAAGCGTCTCTTGATGTGTTTGGTCTTCTTGTGAAACCTGGGCTCCTTGGCTATGACAATTGCTCCAGTGTTGTCACAAAAGATTGTCATTGGACCCCGATGCACTAGGTATTACACCTAGATCGGATATGAACTCCTTCATCCAGACTCCTTCATGTGCTGCTTTCGAAGCAGCTATGTGTTCCGCTTCACACGTAGATCCCGCCACGACGCTCTGCTTGGAACTGCACCAACTGACAGCTCCACCATTTAATATAAATACGTATCCGGTTTGTGACTTAGAGTCATCCGGATCAGTGTCGAAGCTTTCATCGACGTAACCCTTTGCGACGAGCTCTTCGTCACCTCCATAAACGTGAAACATGTCCTTGGTCCTTTTCAGGTACTTCAGGATATTCTTGACCGCTGTCCAATGATCCACTCCTGGATTACTCTGGTACCTCCCTGCCAAACTTATGGCAAGGCACACATCAGGTCTGGTACACAGCATGGCATACATAATAGAACCTATGGCTAAGGCATAGGGAATGACTTTCATTTTCTCTATATCTTCTGCCGTGGTCGGGCATTGAGTCTGACTCAACTTCACACCTTGCAAGACAGGCAAGAACCCTTTCTTTGACTGATCCATTTTGAACTTCTTCAAAACTTTGTCAAGGTATGTGCTTTGTGAATGTCCTATCAAGCGTCTTGATCTATCCCTATAGATCTTGATGCCCAATATATAAGCAGCTTCACCGAGGTCTTTCATTGAAAAATTCTTATTCAAGTATCCCTTTATGCCATCCAGAAATTCTATATCATTTCCAATCAACAATATGTCATCCACATATAATATTAGAAATGCTACAGAGCTCCCACTCACTTTCTTGTAAATACAGGCTTCACCGTAAGTCTGTACAAAACCATATGCTTTGATCACCTCATCAAAGCGTATATTCCAACTCCGAGATGCTTGCACCAGTCCATAGATGGATCGCTGGAGCTTGCACACTTTGTTAGCACCCTTAGGATCGACAAAACCTTCTGGTTGCATCGTATACAACTCTTCTTTGAGAAAACCATTAAGGAATGCAGTTTTGACATCCATTTGCCAGATTTCATAATCATAAAATGCGGCAATTGCTAACATGATTCGGACAGACTTAAGCATCGCTACGGGTGAGAAAGTCTCATCGTAGTCAACCCCTTGAACTTGTCGAAAACCTTTCGCGACAAGTCGAGCTTTGTAGACAGTGATATTACCATCAGCATCCGTCTTCCTCTTAAAAATCCATTTATTCTCAATGGCTTGCCGATCATCGGGCAAGTCCACCAAAGTCCATACTTTGTTCTCATACATGGATCCTATCTCGGATTTCATGGCCTCAAGCCATTTGTCGGAATCCGGGCTTATCATAGCTTCTTCATAGTTCGTAGGTTCGCCGTTGTCTAACAACATAACTTCCAGAACAGGATTACCGTACCACTCTGGTGCGGAACGTACTCTGGTCAACCTACGAAGTTCAGTAGTAACTTGATCTGAAGTTTCATGATCTTTATCTTTATCTTCCTCTCTTATTGGTGTAGGCATCACGGGAACGGTTTTCTCTGATGAGCTACTTTCCAATTGGAGAGAAGGTACAATTACCTCATCAAGTTCTACTTTCCTCCCACTCACTTCTTTCGAGAGAAACTCCTTCTCTAGAAAGGACCCATTCTTGGCAACAAAGACCTTGCCTTCGGATCTGTGGTAGAAGGTGTACCCAATTGTTTCTTTAGGGTATCCTATGAAGACGCACTTCTCCGCTTTGGGTTCGAGCTTATCAGGTTGAAGCTTTTTCACATAAGCATCGCATCCCCAAACTTTAAGAAACGACAGCTTAGGTTTCTTGCCAAACCATAGTTCATATGGTGTCGTCTCAATGGATTTAGACGGTGCCCTATTTAACATGAATGCAGCTGTCTCTAATGCATAACCCCAAAACGATAATGGCAAATCGGTAAGAGACATCATAGAACGCACCATATCCAATAAAGTACGGTTACGACGTTCGGACACACCATTACGCTGTGGTGTTCCAGGTGGCGTGAGTTGTGAAACAATTCCACATTTTCTTAAATGAAGGCCAAACTCGTAACTCAAATATTCGCCTCCGCGATCAGATCGTAGAAACTTTATTTTCTTGTTACGATGATTCTCTACTTCACTCTGAAATTCTTTGAACTTTTCAAATGTTTCAGACTTGTGTTTCATCAAGTAGATATACCCATATCTACTCAAATCATCTGTGAAGGTTAGAAAATAACGATACCCGCCGCGTGCTTCAACATTCATCGGACCGCATACATCGGTATGTATTATTTCCAACAAATCAGTAGCTCGCTCCATTGTTCCGGAGAACGGAGTTTTAGTCATCTTGCCCATGAGGCATGGTTCGCAAGTATCAAATGATTCATAATCAAGAGATTCCAAAAGTCCATCCGCATGGAGTTTCTTCATGCGCTTTACACCAATATGACCTAAACGGCAGTGCCACAAGTATGTTGCACTATCATTATCAACTTTGCATCTTTTGGCATCAATATTACGAATATGTGTATCACTACGATCGAGATTCAACAAGAATAGACCATTCACAAAAGGTGTGTGACCATAAAAGATGTTACTCATATAAATAGAACAACCATTATTCTCTGACTTAAATGAATAACCGTCTCGCAATAAACAAGATCCAGATATAATGTTCATGCTCAACGCTGGCACCAAATAACAATTATTTAGGTCTAAAACTAATCCCGAAGGTAGATGTAGAGGTAGCGTGCCGACGGCGATCACATCAACCTTGGAACCATTCCCGACGCGCATCGTCACCTCGTCCTTAGCCAATCTTCGCTTATTCCGTAGCTCCTGTTTCGAGTTACAAATATGAGCAACCGAACCAGTATCAAATACCCAGGCGCTACTGCGAGCATTAGTGAGGAACACATCAATAACATGTATATCAAATATACCTTTGCTCACTTTGCCATCCTTCTTATCCGCCAAATACTTGGGGCAGTTCCGCTTCCAGTGACCAGTCCCTTTGCAGTAGAAGCACTCTGTTTCAGGCTTGGGTCCAGCTTTGGGTTTCTTCGTGGGAGTGGCAACTTGCTTGCCATTCTTCTTGAAGTTCCCCTTCTTTCCCTTGCCCTTTTTCTTGAAACTAGTGGTTTTGTTAACCATCAACACTTGATGCTCCTTCTTGATTTCTACCTCCGCTGATTTCAGCATCGCAAAGAGCTCGGGAATTGTCTTCTCCATCCCTTGCATATTATAGTTCATCACGAAGCCTTTATAGCTTGGTGGCAGTGACTGAAGAACTCTGTCAATAACACTCTCAACCGGAAGATCAATTCCCAGCTGAGTCAAGTGGTTGTGGTACCCAGACATTCTGAGTATGTGTTCACTGACAGAACTGTTCTCCTCCATCTTACAGCTGAAGAACTTGTTGGAGACTTCATATCTCTCAACCCGGGCATTAGCTTGAAATATCAATTTCAGATCTTGGAACATCTCATATGCTCCGTGGCGTTCAAAACGCTTTTGCAGTCCCGGTTCTAAGCCGTAGAGCATGGCACACTGAACTATCGAGTAGTCATCAGATCGAGCCTGCCAGGCGTTCACAACGTCTGCAGCAGCTCCTGCAGCAGGTCCATCACCTAGCAGTGCATCAAGGACATAATTCTTCTGTGCAGCAATGAGGATAATCCTCAAGTTACGGACCCAGTCCGTGTAGTTGCTACCATCATCTTTCAACTTAGCTTTCTCTAGGAACGCATTAAAATTCAACGGAACAATAGCACGGGCCATTTATCTACAACATAGATATGCAAAAACTATCAAGACTAAGTTCATGATAAATTAAGTTCAATTAATTAAATTACTAATGAACTCCCACTTAAATTAACATCCCTCAAGTTAACTAAGTGATACATGATCCAAATCAACTAGCCCATGTCCGATCATCACGTGAGATGGGATAGTCATCAATGGTGAAAATCTCCATGTTGATCATATCTACTATATGACTCATGTTCGACCTTTCGGTCTCCAGTGTTCCGAGACCATGTTTGTACATGCTAGGCTCGTCAAGTTTAACCCAAGTATTCTGCTTGTGTAAAACTGGCTTACACCCATTGTATGTGAACGTAGAATCTATCACACCCGATCATCACGAGGTGCTTCGAAATGACGAACTTTAGCAACGGTGCATACTTGGGGAGAACACTTTTATCTTGAAATTTAGTGAAGGGATCATCTTATAATGCTACCGTCGTTCTAAGCAAATAAGATGCATAAAGGATAAACATCACATGCAATCAAAATATGTGACATGATATGGCCATCATCTTGTGCTTTTGATCTCCATCTCCAAAGCATCGTCATGATCTCCATCATCACTGGCTCGACACCTTGATCTCCATCGTTGCGTCGTGGTCGTCTCGCCAACTATTGCTTCTATAACTATTGCTAACGCATAGCGATAAAGTAAAGAAATTACATGGCGCTTGCATTTCATACAATAAAGAGACAACCATAAGGCTCCTGCCGGTTGCCGATAAATTAGAAAACATGATCATCTCATACAACAACATATATCACATCATGTCTTGACCATATCACATCACAGCATACCCTGCAAAAACAAGTTAGACGTCCTCTACTTTGTTGTTGCAAGTTTTACGTGGCTGCTACGGGCTTCTAGCAAGAACCGTTCTTACCTACGGCACAAAACCACAACAGTGATTTATCAAGTTTGCTGTTTTAACCTTCCACAAGGACCGGCCGCAGTCAAATTCGATTCAACTAAAGTAGGAGAAACAGACACCCGCCAGCCACCTTTATGCAAAACAAGTTTCATGTCTGTCGGTGGAACCGGTCTCATGTATGTGGACATGTAAGGTTGGTCCGGGCCGCTTCATCTTACAATACCGCCGAATCAAAATAAGACATTGGTGGTAAGCAGTATGACGATCACCACCCACAACTCTTTGTGTTCTACTCGTGCATATCATCTACGCATAGACCTGGCTTATGATGCCACTGTTGGGGAACGTTGCATGGAAAACAAAAAAATTCTACGCACACGCAAGATCTATCCATGGAGATGCATAGCTACGAGAGGGGGAGTGTGTCTACATACCCTCGTAGACCATAAGCGGAAGCGTTAGAACAATGCGGTTGATGTCGTCGAACAACTTCACGATCCAACCGACCGAGTACCGAACGTACGTCACCTCCGCGTTCAGCACACGTTCAGCTCGGTGACGTCCTCGACTTCTTGATCCAGCAAGATGGCGAGGTAGTGGATGAGTTCCGGCAGCACGACGGCGTGGTGACGGTGATGGTAATGCTATCTCCGCAGGGCTTCGCCCAACCACTGCGAAAATATGACCGAGGGACGGAACTGTGGAGGGGGGCGCCGCACACGGCTAAGACAATCTTGTATCTCCTTTGGGGCGCCCCCTCTCCTCTATTTATATATGTGTAGGGACTTGGAGTAGAAGGAATAGTGCCACGTGAACAGTAACCATGAATAGTACACACGTGGATTTGGACTCCAAAGTCCAATCCTATTCCTACTAGGACTCTCCCTTTTTTCCTTCCCTAGCTGCGTGGGCTTTCGAGGACTTGGTGCGCCTGGCCCAATAAGGCCAGGGCGCCTCCCCTTAGCCCATGCCAGCCCTTGGGACGTGGTGGACCCACTTGTGGACTTCCGGACACCTCCGGAATCCTCCGGAACCTTCTGGAAGCTTCCCGGTACAATACCGAAAAAACTGCACTTTTTTCCGGAACCCAAAATATGACTTCCCATATATAAATCTTTACCTCTCGACCATTCCGAGACTCCTCGTGACGTCTGGGATCTCATCCGGAACTTCGAACAATATTCGGTTACCAATTCACATAACTCATATAACACTACATCGTCAACGAACGTTAAGCGTGCGGACCCTACGGGTTCGGGAATGATGTAGACATGACCGAGACGCCTCTCCGGTCAATAACCAATAGCGGAACCTGGATGCCCATATTGGTTCCTACATATTCCATGAAGATCTTATCGGTCGAACCGCAATGACAACATACGTAATTCCCTTTGTCCGTCGGTATGTTACTTGCCCGAGATTCGATCGTCGGTATCTCCATACCTAGTTCAATCTCGTTACCGGCAAGTCTCTTTACTCGTTCCGTAATACATCATCCCGTAACTAACTCCTTAGTCACTTTGCTTGCAAGCTTCTTATGATGTGCATTACCGAGAGGGCCCAGAGATACCTCTCCGAAACACGGAGTGACAAATCCCAGTCTCGATCCATGCCAAGTCAACGGACACCTTCGGAGATACCTGTAGAGCATCTTTATGATCACCCAGTTACATTGTGACATTTGATAGCACACAAGGTATTCCTCCGGTATCCGGGAGTTGCATGATCTCATGGTCTGAGGAACATGTATTTGACATTCAAGAAAGCAGTAGCAATAAACAGAATGATCATACGCTAAGCTAACGGATGGGTCTTGTCCATCACATCATTCTCCTAATGATGTGATCCCGTTATCAAATGACAACTCATGTCTATGGTTAGGAAACCTTAACCATCTTTGATCAACGAGCTAGTCTAGTAGAGGCTCACTAGGGACACGGTATTTGTTTATGTATTCACACATGTATTTAAGTTTCCGGTCAATACAATTCTAGCATGAATAATAAACCTTTATCATGAACAAGGAAATAAAAAATAATAACAACTTTATTATTGCCTCTAGGGCATATTTCCATCACTAGATTGTTCTTGGTGAGCGTAGGAAAATTTTTGTTTCCCATGCAACGTTCCCCAAAAGTGGCATCATGAGCTAGGTCTTTGCGTAGATGACATCACGAGTAGAACACGAAGGAGTTTGTGGGCGTTGATATTCAGATTGCTTCCTTCCTTAGTCTTATCTTGATTCAGTGGTATTGTGGGATGAAGCGGCCCGGACCAACTTTACATGTCCACGTACATGAGACCGGTTCCATCGACTGACATGCGACTTTGTTGCATAAGATGGCTGGCGGGTGTCTATCTCTCCCACCTTAGTTGAATTGGATTCGACGAAGGCGGTCCTTGTAGAAGGTTAAATAGCAACTTGCATATCACCGTTGTGGTTTTGCGTAGGTAAGAATCGTTCTTGCTAGATACCCATAGCAGCCACGTAAAACATGCAACAACAAATTAGAGGACGTCTAACTTGTTTTTGCAGGGTATGTTGTGATATGATATGGCCAAAGACATGATGAAATATATTTGATGTATGAGATGATCATGTTTTGTAATAGTTTATCTCGGCTTGCATGTCGATGAATACGGCAACCGGCAGGAGCCATAGGGTTGTCTTTAATTATTGTATAACATGCGTGTCAATCATTAAGCGCTATGTAATGCTTTACTTTATCGCTAAACGGTAGCAATAGTAGTAGAAGCATGGTTGGCATGACAACCCCGATGGCAACGCGATGATGGATATCATGATGATGGAGATCATGGTGTCATGCCGGTGACGATAGAAATCATGCCGGTGCTTTGGAGATGGAGATCAAAAGCACAAGTTCATGGCCATATCATGTCACTTATGATTTGCATGTGATGTTAATCTTTTTATGCATCTTATTTTGCTTAGGACGACGGTAGCATTATAAGGTGATCCCTCTCTTAAATTTCAAGATAAAATTGTGTTCTCCCCAAGTGTGCACCATTGCGAAAGTTCGTCGTTTCGAAGCACCACGTGATGATCGGGTGTGATAGACTCTACGTTCACATACAACGGGTGCAAGCCAGTTTTGCACATGCGGAACACTTGGGTTAAACTTGACGAGCCTAGCATGTACAGACATGGCCTCGGAACACAAGAGACCGAAAGGTCGAACATGAGTCATATAGTAGATATGATCAACATGGAGATGTTCACCATTGAAACCACCTCATCTCACGTGATGATTGGACTTGGGTTGGTGAATTTGGATCATGTTACACTCGGACGACCGGAGGGATGTCGATTTGAGTGGGAGTTTTTAAGTAAACTAAACTCATTATCTTGAACAATAGTCTAAGTTGTCTTTGCAAATTTATGTTGTAGATCAATGGCTCGCGCAGTAGCTTCCCTGAATTTCAATGCGTTCCTAGAGAAAGCCAAGCTGAAAGATGATGGAAGTAACTTTGTAGACTGGGCCCGTAATCTGAGGATTATCCTCACGGTTGCCCAAAAGGCTTATGTACTTGATGCACCGCTTGGTGAGCAACCCCCTCCAGCGTCTGTGGACGTTATGAACGCCTGGCAGGCGCGTGTTGATGACTACTCAATAGTTCAGTGCGCCATGTTGTATGGCTTAGAACCGGGACTTCAAAGGCGTTTTGAACGTCATGGAGCATATGAGATGTTCCAGGAGTTGAAGTTTATTTTTCAGAAAAATGCCCGGATCGAGAGGTATGAGACCTCCGATAAGTTCTATGCTTGCAAGATGGAGGAGAACGGGTCTGTCAGTGAACACATACTCAAAATGTCTGGGTATTACAACCGTCTGGCTGAGTTGGGAGTTGTGCTCCCGCTAGAGGCGGTCACTGACAGAGTTCTTCAATCGGTACCACCTAGCTACAAGAGCTTTGTGTTGAACTATAACATGCAAGGGATGAACAAGTCAGTCGCCGAGCTGTTTGCGATGCTGAAAGTCGCTGAGTCAGACATCCAGAAGGAGCATCAAGTGTTGATGGTCAATAAAACCACTAGTTTCAAGAAGAATGGCAAGGGCAAGAAGGGAAACTCCAAGAAGAGTGGCAAAGTAGTTGCCCCTCCCGTGAAGAAACCCAAGGCTGGGCCCAAGCCGGAAACTGAGTGCTTCTATTGCAAGGGAACTGGCCACTGGAAGCGGAATTGCCCCAAGTATCTGGCCGACAAGAAGGGGGCCAACGCCAAACAAGGTATATATGATATACATGTTATTGATGTGTACCTTACCAACTCTCGTTGTAGTGCCTGGGTATTTGATACCGGTGCGGTTGCTCACATTTGCAACTCAAAGCAGGAACTGTGGAATAGATGGAGGCTGGCGAAGGACGAAGTGACGATGCGCGTGGGAAATGGTTCCAAGGTTGATGTGATCGCCGTCGGCACGCTCGCTCTTCGATTACCATCGGGATTAGTGATGGACCTGAATAATTGTTATTTAGTGCCTGCGTTGAGCATGAACATTATATCTGGATCTTGTTTAATGCGAGATGGTTACTCATTTAAATCAGAGAATAATGGTTATTCTATTTATATGGGTAATATCTTTTATGGTCATGCACCCATTGTGAGGGGTTTATTCTTATTGAATCTCGATAGTGATGATACACATGTTCATAACATTGATGCCAAAAGATGTAGAGTTAATAATGATAGTACCACTTTCTTGTGGCACTGCCGATTAGGTCATATTGGTGTAAAACGCATGAAGAAATCCATGCTGATGGATTCTTGGAGTCACTTGATTTTGAATCACTTGACACATGGAACCATGCCTCATGGGCAAGATGACTAAGACCCCGTTCTCTGGAACAATGGAACGGGCAAGTGACTTGTTGGAAATCATACATACTGATGTGTGCGGTCCGATGAGCATTGAGGCGCGCGGTGGATATCATTATTTTCTCACCTTCACCGACGATTTCAGTAGATATGGGTATATTTACTTAATGAAACACAAGTCTGAAACGTTTGAAAAGTTCAAGCAATTTCAGAGTGAAGTTGAGAATCATCGTGAAAGCACATTTGCTCCCTTGGTGGTTTTGGTAATTTATGCCAACATACATGTTGTTGGACTAATGCTTTTATCTAGTGATTTTCAGACAAGTTCAACAATGGCGTGGCAGGGACAAGAGGACGTGGAACCCCTTCAAAATGCTAAGGACAAGGATTGGCAAAAGATCAAGACTCTACATTTTTGGTTTAGTGATCCAAGATCACATTGAGTCCATAGGAAAGCCAATACTATTAAAAGGGGATGAGGTGTTGCTTAATGGTCTTTTTGCTCAAGTGCTTAGTGACAGTATTCCTAAACCCTCAACCACTCTCTCTAACCAAATATGTCCTAAACCTACATTCCAACTCGGCCCCACCGATATTTCCAATCCGGCCCCACCGAGTTCATCCAAGACTTAGCCACTGCCAAAACCCTAACAAATCGGATCCATCAAAATGGATCTCGGTCTCACCGAGATGGCCTTGCCAACTCTCTGTAATCGGTTGCATTCACTTCGGTCTCACCGAGTTATGCAAATCGGTCTCACCGAGATGGCTTGCCAAGTCTCTGTTGCCTTATTGCTTCACTTCGGTCCAACCGAGTTGATGCAATCGGTGCCACCGAGATGAGGATTGCCCTAAGCCATTGCACTTCAGTCCATCCGAGTTGTTCGTATCGGTCCCACCGAGATTCCTAAAGTTCATATCTTTTACACAGTTCGGTGCTACCGAGTCTTCTGAATCGGTGCCACCGAGTTGGGTCAAAAGTGTGTAACGGTTGGATTTTGTGTGGAGGCTATATATACACCTCCACCACATCCTTCTCAGTAAGGAGAGCCATCAGAATGTGCCTACACTTCCACCATACATTTTCTGAGAGAGAACCACCTACTCATGTGTTGAGATCAAGATATTCCATTCCTACCATTTGAACCTTGATCTCTAGCCTTTCCCAAGTTGCTTTCCACTCAAATCCTTCTTCCACCATAGCCAAATCTGTGAGGAGTTGTTTGAGTGCTGGGAAGACTATCATTTGAAGCACAAGAGCAAGGAGTTCATCAACAACACACCGTATATTACCTTTTGGAGAGTGGTGTCTCCTAGATTGGTTAGGTGTCACTTGGGAGCCTCCAACCAGATGTGGAGTTGAACCAAGAGTTTGTAAGGGCAAGGAGATCACCTACTTCGTGAAGATCTAACCCGAGTGAGGCTAGTCCTTCATGGACGTAAGCCATGCTGGAATAGACAAGGTTGCTTCTTCGTGGAACCTTCGTGGGTGGAGCCCTCCGTGGACTCGCGCAGCCGTTACCCTTCGTGGGTTGAAGTCTCCATCAACGAGGACGTACGATATCACCACCTATCAGAACCACGCCAAAAACCACCGTGTCTTCATTGCGTTTGATCTTCCATACTCTATCTCTTTACTTTCCGTACTCCTGCATGCTTTACTATTTCCGCTGCTTAACCTCTAGATATGCATGTGTAGAAAGTATTGTAGTGATCTTAACTTGTGCCAAAATCTACCTAAGTTCCAAGAGAAAATAAAAACTACTAATTTGGCTGGTTAAGGGTCTATTCACCCTCCTCTAGACCTATCTCCTCGGTCCCACAATTGGTATCAGAGCTTTGGTCTCCATTGTTTTGGTTTCATCACCATTAGAGGGAGATGGATGTGTCTACATTGGGGAGTCTTAGACGTAGAGTGCCTATTCTCGATGGGGAGTATTACAGCTTTTGGAAGGATGAAATGCTTGATATCTTTGATGAATTTAACTTGAGCAAGTATATTCATAATCCTTATGTGCCCCCTATTGATCCCTTGCATCCTACTCATGAAGAGGAAATTGACATGCTTCGTAATCTTAGAACCGTCAATCTTATCATTATAGGATTACCTAAGATTGTGCTTGGTTGTATGCGAAACTTTGCATGTGCTTATACTCTATGGCATGATTTAGAAAAGCGATATCCCGATTACTCCTTAAAGAGTCTCAATAAGATTCTTCATAAGGCTATTGTTTTTCACAAGATGAGTCCTAGTGATCCTAAGTTTGATGATTGCTTGTTTGAACTTCATGATCTTATGCGTGCCAAAGGAGATGTTAGAACTATTAGCAACATTATCATGGAAACTATTAGAATCCATAAACTTGAACATTGTCATGATCATGAAACTAATGAATCTGTTGCCTCTTGTGAGGATCACATGCATGATGATGATGATGATGATGTCGAACATGGCTACTATGATGAAGACGAAGATTTTGATGCTGAATTTGAGAAGACCTTGAGGAATCTCAGTCTTATGGCAAATCTTCGAGATTATATGGCCGGAGGAAAAGAGTGGATTCTTGATAGTGGATGTACCAATCACATGACCAGAGATAGAGACATGTTTCGTGAGCTTACTAAAAATGATGGTCCACTCAAGTATGTGACTTTTGGAGACAACTCCAAGGGTAAGGTACTTGGCCTTGGTAAGGTGGCCATATCCAATGACAGCTCTATACAAAATGTTATGCTTGTTGAATCTCTTGGTTACAATCTTCTTTCCGTATCTAGACTAGCTAATTTTGGTTTTAATGTTCTATTTACCAAAGTAGATTGCCAAGTGTTTCGCCAAGATAATCATAATATGGTCTTTACCGGCATTCGTAGAGGTGATCTATACATTGTTGATGTCACTAAGAGAGCTCAACCTCGTACATGTTTAATTGCTAAATATTCTAAAGGTTGGTTATGGCATAGAAGACTTGGACATGTTGGCATGCGTAACCTAGATAAACTTGTTAAAGAAGATCACATTCTTGGAGTGAAAGATGTTATATTTGACAAAGATCGACTTTGTAGTGCTTGCCAAGCAGGAAAACAAGTTGGAGGAAGCCATCCCGTAAAGAACATTATGACCACGAGGAGACCACTCGAGCTACTTCATATGGATCTTTTTGGTCCCAACGCCTATAAGAGTCTTGGTGGTAACTCTTCTGGTTTGGTCATTGTTGATGATTTTTCCAGATTTACGTGGGTGTTCTTTCTTGATGACAAATCGCAGGTACAAAAGATCTTCAAGAACTTCGCAAGAAAGGCCCAAAATCAATTTGAAGTAAAGATCAAGAAGGTTCGGAGTGACAATGTAACGGAGTTCAAGAACGCCAAGGTGGACACCTTTCTTGATGAGGAGGGTATTTCACATGAGTTCTCGGCTACATACACACCTCAAAAAAATGGAGTTGTTGAGAGGAAGAACCGGACACTTATTGAGATGACAAGAACAATGCTTGATGAATACAAGACGCCAAGACATTTTTGGGCGGAAGCGGTTGAAACAACTTGTCATGCAACAAATCGACTTTACCTTCACAAGCTTCTTGGAAAAACGGCGTATGAACTGCTCACCGGTAACAATCCACAAGTTGGATACTTTCGAGTATTTGGCTCAAAATGTTACATTCTTGATAAGCATCGTCGTTCAAAATTTGCTCCTAAATCTCATGAAGGTTTCCTACTCGGTTATGGATCAAACTCTCACACTTACCGTGTCTACAACAACTTCACTTGAAAAGTTGAAGAGACGGTAGATGTGAAGTTTGATGAAACTAACGGCTCGCAAGTCGAGCAATTGCCACTTGATGTAGGAGATCAAGAACCATCGGAAGCAATTAAAGACTTGCCCATTGGCAAGATTCGCCCCGTGGAAGTAAAGGAGAGTACCTCGTCTATTCAAGTGGAAGCCCCAACTTCACATCAAGGTGAACGACAAGTTGATATGGAGGCATCCACAAGTGGAACACGTCAAGACGATGGAAATAAGGAAGTGCAACAAGATGATCCACCTCAACCTCCTTCTCCACCTCCACAAGCGAACAACGACAACATCAATGAAGAAGAAGAAGATGATGATGATGAGGAAGCCTCACCACAACCCAAGAAAAAGCTACCTCGAGTTAGAGCAAGAATCGACAAGGATCATCCCGTCGAACAAATACTTGGAGATATCCAAACCGGGAGAATCACTCGCTCTAAATCTCGTTTAGCTAACTTTTGTGAGCATTACTCATTTATCTCTAGTGTTGAACCTTTGAAGGTGGAAGATGCTCTCAAGGACCCCGATTGGGTGAATGCAATGCACGAAGAACTACACAACTTTGAGAGGAACCAAGTGTGAACATTGGTTGAGAAGCCTAAGGAAGAGCAAAACATCATCGGAACCAAATGGGTGTTTCGGAATAAGCAAGATGAAGATGGACAAGTTGTACGCAACAAGGCTCATCTCTTAGCACAAGGTTACACACAAGTCGAAGGTATGGACTATGGTGAGACCTATGCCCCCGTTGCAAGACTTGAATCCATTCGCATTTTACTTACTTATGCCAATCACCATGATATCACTCTTTACCAAATGGATATTAAAAGTGCCTTCCTAAATGGTGAAATTAAGGAGGAAGTGTATGTTAAACAACCTCCCGGCTTTGAGAATCCCAAGAAACCTAATCATGTGTACAAACTTCGTAAAGCTCTTTATGGTCTTAAACAAGCCCCTAGAGCTTGGTACAAATGCTTGACAAAGTTTCTTCATGAAAAAGGTTTTGAAATTGGGAAGATTGATTCAACTTTGTTCACTAAGAGGGTTAATGGAGAATTATTCGTATGCCAAATTTATGTTGATGATATTATCTTTGGATCTACTAACCCCTCTTTTAGTGAAAAGTTTGGAAGGCTGATGTCGGAAAAATTTGAGATGTCTATGATGAGTGAACCCAAATTCTTTCTTGGTTTGCAAATCAAGCAAACTAGGGAAGGTATCTTTGTCTCTCAAACAAAGTATACCAAGGACTTATTCAAGAAGTTCAACATGCAAGAGAGTAAAGGTATGAAAACTCCTATGCCCACGAGTGGACATCTTGACTTGGCCAAGGATGGCAAACCGGTTGATCAAAAAGTTTATCGATCTATGATTGGTTCATTACTATATCTATGTGTGTCGGCGTACGACACCTATGGGATCGCATGGATCCCTTTACGGTTCGGCTAGGGAAAAGATATGCACAAAGAGCGGATCCAACGATCAAACGCAAGGATTTTTACCCAAGTTCGGGCCGCTGAGAAGCGTAAAACCCTACTCCTGCTTTGGTTTATTGTGGGTGTTCTTAAGCTCAAGTACACGGAGCGCTTGCGATGAACAGTACGTTCAAGAAGCAGCTACGCATGCAAAATGGGCCAGAACGTCCTCCCCTCTGTAGCTACGCCTTGGGCCTCCTTTTATATGTCCAAGGGGTCACCAATAGTGGCGAACAACAGTACAAGAGGTGTAAAGTTACTACAGTGTTTCATGATTACCACTGACGTCTTAGGACAAAACGCATTAAATGCTCTACTTAGCTGTCCCTTACTTTCTTGGGGACGGAAAAAGAGCCCGTCCCATCAGCGCCGCTTAACCCCATCCACCGTCGATGCCATGACACGCAACCAGGAGGACAAGCCCTAAACGACAGGCTGGTCGCTGCGCTGGAGTGGTGGCACTGTGCTGGAGCAGTGGGATCTTGCCGGGTGCGAGATCTTGCCGGGTGCGAGGCCTTGCCGGGCCTTCGCGAGCCTTCCCGGCAAGATCTTGCCGGGAACCCAGCCTTCGGTCTTCTGTCTTCTGATCATTAGCTTGAATGCCTTCTTGATAATCTTGTATTTGTTTCCAGCTGTCCCCAGGCAGGCCTTGCCGCTGGTATGGCTACAACCGTCCGTGCACAAGTATGGGGTACTAAAAAGACCCAAACTTTAGTACACCGACAGGAGCCCCCGGGCCTAGGCCATACACGGGTGTGAGGCGTTGTTGGGCTAGGCCCAAATAGTGCACGGGCACGCGTGGCAGGAGTTAACTGTTGTAACCATCTTATTTACCGCGCCCCCCACTACGCGCATTAAATGCGGGACGTGGGATACGTGCGCGGAACGGCCGTAGTAGTGCGCTCGTAAAAAGGCAGCCCCGCGCCTTCCCCATAAAAAGGAATCCGCAGAGGCGCTGCTCATTTACCTCTCGTCATTTCCAATCTAGAAACCACCATCGCCTTCTTCCTCGAGCTTGGAACAGGGCCTCTCCCATTCATCCGCCACCCCCACACTCTCATCAGCCTCGGCCTCCGCTTCCACAGTTGCCATGGCGCCGAAAGCAAGCAAGGGCAAAGTGGTGAAAGCCGTCGACTCGGATGCAGAGGCGGACAAGACCTATCTGGTGGAGATGCGGAAGAAACATGTCGTCTTTGCCCCAACGCTCGACATGCGCGCCCTGGCTGAGCGGTACATGTGTATGTGGGGGAAGGAGACGAGGGCTCACCCTGCGACTTGCGTGCTCCCAGCTTCCGTCAAGGGCGGTCCAGATAAATTCCCCTTCTTCGGTGCTTACTTTTACTACGGGCTCTGCCCTCCGTTTTCTGATTTCTTCATCGACATCATGTACACATACAGCTTCCGTCTGTTGGATTTCACACCGAATGCCGTGACATGCATGTCAGTCTTTGCTCATCTCTGTGAAAACTTCGCCGGAGTAGTCCCCAACACAGCCCTCTTCCGCCACTACTTCATTCCCCGCATCGAAACAGGAGACGCCCTTTCTGGTTCTATCACTTGGATTCCAAGGGCATGGAATAAGGATATATACCCAGACGGTCTCTACCGTAAGAAGTGGGAGGAATGGCGGGCCGAGTGGTGCTGGATTCAGGAGAAAGATCCCCAGCCATTCTGTTCGCTCTGGCAAACGAAAGTGGTTCGCGGCAAGGACTGGAGCGGCTTCGATCCTCAAGATGAGAAGCTCACAATCGCAATTACCAGGATCCACTGTCTCAAGGTTGCCGGGCTCACAATAGAAATGGTTGGCGCCGATTTCCTCCACCGCCGCATCACCCCTCTGCAGAACAAAGGGAGACCAGCCTGGGATTTCAAGAATGCAGCAGATATCATGAGGCTGCGCACTGGTCTGAACAATAACTTGACAGTCTTGCAGCACACAGCCCTCTGCCACAGACTGTTCAGGCCTGACGAGAAATATAAGTTGCCGGCTAGCGTAATTCCCCTGTGCAACAACTTTGCTCTGAGCTCAATCATCGCCATGATGCTGGCGTGTAATGCTCACGGCCTTGACGGAACTTGGGTCGAGCCATCCAAAGAGCGCGCACAGGAGTTCTTTGATAACTTGTCGGAGAAAGCCGTCCGGGAAGAGCCAACTCTTATCCGCCCCACTATTGATGACGAAGTGGCTTATATCGCCAGCAGGGCAGAAGAGGTGAACCTAGCCGCGGAGGCCGGCAGCTTTAGCTTCGCGGAAGAGGAAGCCAGTGAAGAAGAGATAACATTAGAGGAGACCCTTGCCGAGCAAGGTGAAGTTGCCGGGGAACAGAGTGGCATGATTGCCGGGAGCTCTTCTGTCGAAGACACAGCCGAGGAGCAGCTGCACGAGGAGCCCCCAGTTCCGGAGAAGAAGAAACGTGTTCTTCGAAAAGCCATCTCTGGCGTCCCAGCACATCAGCCTCCCTTGGGTGATGAGGTTTCCGGCAAGGAGGCGGCCGGCAAGGCTGCACAGCGGCAAGAGGCCCAACAGCAACCCGTGCGACATACGACATGCGCAACCGCGGCAACAACTGGTGCGGCGGGGGCATCTCATACGACGGCACCAATGGCTGGAGTAGCAGGATCACATCAACCTACTGCTTCTGCCGCAGCCAAGCGTCCTAGGACCCCTTCTCCTCCTCCTCGCACGGACACTGAAGCGGAGGTTGACTTCGACATCTCCTCTTTTAGCCCGGATAGAGAAGAGTAAGGGTCCTTGCCGCATCTTTCAACTTCTGAATTCCTGGTTTTGCTTAACTCATTTGTTTTGCTTTGGCCTGTCCCCGCAGAGATACGGAAACGTTGGCGCAAAGGATGGCGAAGAGGGCGAAGACTTCTACGGGTGATGAGCCTTCGGCAAGCACCGTAAGTGCGCCAGAGACCATCGTCATCAGCCCAGAGCCCAGCCCTCAACGCAGTCTCCAACCCAGCCCCCAGCGTGAGCCCACTACTCATTTTCCGCTGGCGAGCGTTGGGGAGATTATCTTCGCTATTGACATCACCGGGCTTGTAGGAGAAGGACAACAACAAGGAGAACCACTGGAGGCCGTCCCTGACGTGTCGCCTCCATCAACCACGCTGCCTAGAGATGAACCTTCGGCAAGGGCTTCCACTGGCGAACCCATTGGCGCTGAAGAGGAGCCGGCAAGCACGGGCGCTGGCAATCCTACATCGGCAACCAATGTTGCCGGGAAAGGAGAAGCCACCTCTCAACAGCTCGACACCGGTAAACCGTTTGCTGCGGTGCACTTGTCATTCTTTCTTTATTTTTGTTTTCTTGAACTTCAACTTTGGTCTCATCTTGTTTCATTTCTTGGTCTTTAGATCTCCCTTCGACGGAACAAATGGATGTTGATGTTGTTGTCGAAGAGACCGCCAGGGATGCTGCCGCCGAGGCCGACAGGGTCGCAGCTGATGAGGCCGCCAAGGCCGCGCAGGAAGAAACCACCAAGGGGTCTGCTGAGGGGACCGGCAAGGAGACCGGCGACCATACTGACGGCATTCCTGCCGCAGGAGCGCCTGGCGCTACACCGGTCGTGGAGCCCCCAGCTGCCGGCGAGGCGGTTGTCGAGGATCAACCATCAACATCCGACGCCCCCCCGTCAAGCAGGTACCTTAAGGTTGGCGACAACCTATTCGTCAGCATACCAGGGACCGCAAGCATTGGGGTGCCAATCGAAGGAGAAACTTTTGATGAAGACGTCGTTGCCGCCGCTAACAGCAGCGGGTCCAGGGAAGAATAGCTCCTCCAAGCCATGAGTGATAACTTTCAAAAGCTCCAGGCGCTTCACCGCGCCCGAAAGGAGAAGTTGGACTCCAGGGCGGCAGTTGTTGAAGCAGCGGAGGCAGATTTTCAGAAGCACGTCGAGAAGACGCAAGTCTGGTACACCGAGGCCTTCAAGGAGCTGACGGCTGGCCGGGAGCAGCTGAATCAGAGTTGGAACGAGTTCCTCATGAAGCAGTCCGATGCCGAGAAGGCACAGGAGGAGGCTGCGCAGCGGGCTGCTACAGAGGAAGCTCGCTTAACGGAACGCCGCATCGGGCTTGATGCTTATGAAGAAGATCTTGCCGCTCGCGAGGAGGCGCTTGCCGCCAAGCTCCGCAGCAAGGATGAAGAGATCGAGAAGCTTGTCACGCGGCGAACACAGGAGCTGGAGCAGAGACAAAAGGAAACACTCAAAGCTCTGTCCGTAGACCACGCCGGCAAGTTAAAGGAAGCCATCGATGCCGTTGAAGCTACAGAGGCCACCAAGAACGAGCTGGGCGATAAGGTGAAGAGGCTGAAAGCGGATCTTGAGAACCATGGCAAGGAGATCTCAACGCTCAAAGCCGACAGAGAGAAGACTCTCTTCAGCCTGGCGGAGATGCAAGCTGCCATGTCCAACAAGACCAAGGAGCTCACCGCAGCTAATGAATCCATTGCTGATCTGACATTGAAGCTGGCAACGCTGGAGGAGTCCCTTGAGAACAGCAAAGCTCGCGAGAAGGCTTTGATCAAAGACCTCCAGGCTGAGAAGAGTCTGCTCAACAGCGCCGCCGCCACCTACAATGACTTTGAGAAAGGTGTGACGATCTGGACTGAGCACCTTGTCGACGTCGCGGAAAGGCTTGCCGCAGAACTGTCCAGCATGAGCTTGGAAAACTTCAACTACTCTCCTGATGATAGGGTATCTTCGAGCGCCAAGCTGACCATGTTCTTCGAGGGCATCGTTGACGCCCTCAAGCTGCTCCAGGCTAACCGAGCAACCCATCTGGCCAACGAATCCTGCAAACTCTGCCGGGCCGTCCTCCGCAAGGTGCTCATCAAAGTGGTGCACAAGAACCCTGGCATCAACCTCACCAACGTTCTTGCTAGCTTGCCGTAGGATGCAGATCTCAAGGCACTCGAAGAGCTTGTCGCGCCCATCGTTGACAGAGTGAGCCACGTCAAGAGGGTCGAAGGCCAGCGCAGGGACTAGCCGCCTCGCTTCATTTTGTCGCCACCATTCCATGCCAAAGACAGTTTTATCTTAAGTTAGAATCGCGGCGACCGTCAATATAATATAACTTGCTATGTTTTGGATGAATGTATGCTATTTAACTCGTCTGATTTCTTTCTGTATGGTTTTTGCCCTACGCTTATTGGGATCTTGCCGGTGCGCGTACCCTTGCCGCGAGCGCTTTGAGGAACGGATCCTTAGCAGCCTGCTGGGGGTGTCGCTACCGACAAGATACCTCGACGTTTTTAGTGCAGCCACTTAAGTTGTTGAGCAGACTCGAAACAAAGTAAGGGCGCAACCAATCACGACAAGGTTCCTTCGCGTGCAGGTTTTCCATACAAAAGCCGAAATCGTTCAAGGAAAATAAGCCTGCAATAAAAATTTGCTTAAAAGTTTTGCAACTTAGCTTTTTGTTGCTGTACTCCTTATTACAATATATCAACTTGAACGTCGCATGTCGTTGTCCATATCATCATTCCCCCCTGGCAAAGTTGCACGCGAGGAACCTTCTGTCCTTTGAGAAAAAGAAAGAAGAGAAAATAGAGATATGGAACCTTGGCGGTTCATTAATGCTTACCGGAAGCAGGTGTAATACAATATCTCAGATAAGCATGCAAATAGATTGTCATGAAAATCGACAAGAATTGTAAAACGCTTAAGTTTATTCAACTATGCACAGGGTCTGCGCCTGGCTTTGTACAAAGGACCATATGCCCTACCGGCAAGACTTGTACAAAAGGGGGTTGCCGGGGAACCCGGCAACCGCGCCTTCCGGGTAGAACTTACAAAGGTGTTCGATATTCCAGGAGTTGCTCACTAGAACGCCATCTTCGGTCTCCAGGCAGACTGCGCCAGGCCTGGTGACTCGTACTACCCGATAAGGGCCTTCCCACTTCGGCATCAACTTGTTGGAATTCTTGGCGGACTGAACGCACCGAAGAACAAGATCGCCTTCCTCAAGGCTTCGGGCATGAACCTTGCGGCTATGATAGCGGCGCAAAGCTTGCTGGTAGCGTGCAGCTCGCACAGCAGCCCAAAGACGATCTTCCTCAAGGAGCGTGGCGTCATCTTGGCGCAGCTGCTCTTGCTCAAGCTCATCATAAGCGAGCACTCGAGGTGACCCGTATATGAGTTCCGTGGGGAGAACTGCTTCTGCCCCGTAGACCAGGGAGAAGGGTGTCTGGCCAGTAGCTCGATTTGGTGTCGTTCTGATTGACCAAAGAACCGCTGGCAGCTCATCAATCCAGCGTATTCCGCACTTGCGCAGCTTGTTGAAAGTTCTTGTTCTGAGACCTCGTAGCACTTCAGCATTTGCCCTCTCCACTTGGCCGTTGCTTCTCGGGTGAGCAATGGAAGCAAAACAGATTTTGCCGCCAAGGTCTTGGACGTACTGCATGAAGGTGCGGCTCGTGAACTACGTGCCATTGTCGGTGATGATCTTGTTTGGCACACCAAAATGGCACACTATTCCCTTGAAGAACTTGACGGCTGGTTGTGCTGTCACCTTTCTCACTGCTTCCACTTCCGGCCACTTCGTAAACTTGTCGATAGCAACGTACAAGTATTCGAAGCCCCCGGCAGCGCGGGGAAAGGGGCCCAATATGTCGAGCCCCCAGACCAAAAATGGCCAGGAAAGAGGGATTGTCTGAAGAGCTTGAGATGGTTGATGTAGTTGCTTCGAATGGAACTGACACGCTTCACACTTGGTTACTAGTGCAGTTGCATCCTGGAGAGCAGTGGGCCAGAAGAAACCTTGCCGGAATGCCTTGCCGACAAGAGCTCTTGAGCCTATGTGGGAGCCACATATGCCTCCATGTATCTCTGCCAACAGCTCCAGTCCATCCTCCCGAGAAATACACTTAAATTTCACACCGTTTGGTCTCTTTCTGTACAGGACGTTGTCTACGAACTGGTACATACTAGACTGACGGGCTACTTTCTCCGCTTCTTCCTGTTCTTCAGGGAGTTCTCCTGTTTGAAGGAACTGGACGATGTGCTGTGCCCATGTTGGAGCCTGTGGCTCGACAACAAGGACTAAAGGCATCTCTTCGGCCGTGGGAGCGCTTGCTTCAGCGGCAAGAACTTGAGGTTCTGCACGAAGCCGCTGCTCACCAGCGGTCGTGTCGTTGTTCCCGACAACTTCCTTGCCGGCGGCTTCTGGAAGCTCTGCAGGAAAGTACTGGCCGGAACTCAACTTCCTTCTTTTGTCTTGCCTCATTGATGGTGATACGGATGGCTGAGTTAAGCGGAGCACAAAAGTTCCTGGTTCCACAGGTAACTTGAGGGCAGCACGCTTTGACAGGTCGTCGGCAATGTTGTTCTCCGCACGAGGAACATGCTCTGTTTGCAAACCGTCAAAACGCTCCTCCAACTTTCTCACTTCATCTACATATGCTTCCATCAACGGGCTCTGATAGTCTTTATTAACTTCCCTGATGACAAGTTGTGAGTCACCTCTGACGATGAGCTTCTTAATTCCAAGGTCCGCCGCGATCCTGAGACCGGCAAGCAGCCCTTCATATTCTGCAGTGTTGTTTGTTGATCTCTCCCGGGGAAAGTGCATCTGAATTACATACTTGAGGTGCTCTCCGGTGGGTGCGACAAGCAGCACGCCAGCACCGGCACCTTGCAGCGAAAAAATCCCGTCAAAGTACATAATCCATTCTCGATCTGTTTCCTTGCCGGGGATAGTTGTCTCTTGGATTTCTTCGTCTGGCGTCGGTGTCCATTCTGCAATGAACTCCGCCAAGGCTCTGCTCTGAATAGTTGAAGTGCTTTCAAATCTGAGACCAAAGCTTGACAGTTCCAACGCCCACTCCACAATTCTGCCGGTCGCATTTGGATTTCGTAAAATCCGCTGCAACGGGAAGCGAGTGACGACGGTGATTTCATGTGCTTGGAAATAATGGCGCAGCTTCCTCGAGGCCATAAGGAGGCCGAAGAGCAACTTCTGCACGCCAGAATATCTTGACCTAGCCCCCTACAAAAGGGAGCTAACAAAATATATTGGGCGCTGCACCATCTTCTTCTTCTGCGTTGCTTCATTTGACTGCGAAGATCCTGCCTTGCCGGCACCAGACTCTGCCGGGGAGGGTCCCGGCTTGTCGCTTGACGGGCTTGCTGCTGCCACTGCTTCTTCGCCATCTTCTCTCTGCGCCACTAACGCAGCACTAACCACTTGATTCGTTGCCGCTAGATATAGCAGCAACGGTTCTTGTGGTTTAGGCGCGACTAGCGTCGGCGGAGAGGAGAGGTACCTCTTCAAGTCCTGCAGCGCTGCCTCCACTTCCGGAGTCCATTTCATTGGACCTGCCTTCTTCAAAATTTTGAAAAAAGGCAGGGCGCGCTCAGCAGACTTGGAGATGAACCTGCTTAGAGCAGCAACGCAGCCGGCAAGTCGACGCACATCTTTGACATGTCTTGGTGCTTCAATCTGCTCAATTGCCTTGATCTTGTCGGGATTTGCTTCGATTCCTCGTTGAGACACAAAGAACCCGAGAAGCTTGCCGGATGGAACGCCAAACACACACTTCTCAGGATTGAGCTTCAGATTGATCTTGCGCAGATTTGCAAATGTCTCTTCTAAATCTTGTATGAGTGTTGACTTGTCCTTGGTTTTAACCACTATGTCATCCATATAAGCTTCCATATTTCTATGTAGCTGGGGCTCAAAACCAATTTGGACCGCTCTCGCAAACGTTGAACCAGCACTTTTCAACTCGAAAGCATGCGTATGAAGCAATACGTGCCACATGGGGTGATAAATGCGGTTTTCTCTTCGTCTTCCTTTGACATGAAAATCTGATGATAGCCTGAATATGCGTCAAGAAATGACAGCAAATCACAGCCAGCAGTGGAGTCCACAATCTGGTCGATGTGCGGCAAGGGAAAAGGATCTTTTGGACAGGCTTTATTGATATCAGTATAGTCGATACATAGCCTCCATTTTCCATTCTCCTTGCGCACTACAACTGGATTGGCCAACCATGTTGGATGGAGGACTCCTCTGACTAAACCTGCCGCTTCTAGCTTCCTGATTTCTTCGGCAATAAATTCTTGCCGCTCCAAAGCTTGCTTCCTGACCTTCTGCTTGACGGTCCACGCATGAGGACAGACAGCAAGGTGGTGCTCGATTACCTCCCTGGGAACACCAGGGATATCAGATGGTTGCCATGCAAACACATCGACATTCGCCCGCAGGAAGGCAATGAGCGCGCTTTCCTATTTGTCATCGAGGGGTGGAACTTATGGTGAAAGTTCCTCCCGTACCATCCTCCTTGACGGGCACCTTCTTAGTTTCTGGTGGAGCTGCCTTGGATTTCTTGCTCTTGCCGGTGGAGCTCTCTGGCACATCCTCAATGGGAGCACAGCACTCCGAGGAGGTGCGCTTGCTGGAGTGTGTGCTAGAGGTCTTGCCATTCTTCTTCCCCCCGGGAGCTTCGGCGGCAGGAGCAAGTGCCTTGGCGGCAGGTGCTGCAACTGCCTCCCGGTAGAGTTGGTCGGTGCAGATAAGCGCATCCTTCTTGTCAGAGTTGATAGTGATGACACTCATCGGCTCGGGCATCTTCAATGTATAATAGGCGTAGTGTGATGCCGCCATGAACTTGGCTAGCGCCGGGCGACCAAGAATCCCATTATATGGTAATGGAATATTGGCGACATGAAGACGATCTTCTCGGTTCTATAGTTCAGCTCACTACCAAATGTTACTGGCAGTGTGATCTTGCCCTTTGGCTGGCTCCTTCCTGGATTGATCCCCTGGAACGTGCCCGTTTCCTCGAGATCTTCATCAGGAATTTGCAATTTCTTCATCACATCAGGCGAGATCAAGTTCAAACCGGCCCCACCGTCAACTAACATCTTTGTCACCTTGAGGTTGCGGATCGTTGGTGAAACCAACAATGGCAAACACCCGACCGCAGTTGTGCGATCAGGGTGATCCTCGGCGTCAAAGATGATAGGCGTGTGGGACCATTTCAATGGTTTCCGGGCATCGATCGATGGCTCCGCCGCATTAATCTCGCACGCCCACTGTTTGAGTCGGCGGTGAGAGAAATGCAACGAGGCGCCTCCGTCAACGCACATGGCTTCTGTAGCTTTCTGGAACTCGTGCTCGCTGGACTTGTCGCCCTCTTCGTCATCATCGTCACCCCCCTGTTCCTTGTCGCGGCCTCGAGCGGGCCTCTCCTTCTGTTGGTTGGCCTTGCCGCGGCGACCTCCTCGGCCATCGCATTTCTTACCAGACCCCTCAGCACCGTCCTGGGCCTTCTCCTTGTCTCGCCTATCATAATCGGCTTTCTGCTTCTCGACAAGCTGCTCAACTTGCCTGCAGTTTTGGAGATCGTGGCCCTTGGTGCGATGGATCTTGCAGTACTGCTTGTCGGAGCCCTCCGGCTTGTCGGCGGCCGCCAAGGCCTGACATGCGGCACACCCGGCAACCTCCTTGCCGGGGCCATCAGTCTTGACCTTCCTGGTGGCGCTAGGGTTGCCGGATCCCTCAACGGCAAGCACGGCCTTGCCCTTGCGCTTCCTGTTACGCCGTCGGCCTTTCTTCACCGAGGTGGTGGCGCCTTCGTCTTCAGAATCGACTTCCGTGCCAGCATCCTCGCCGGGGAGTCTCCTTCCCTCTTCGGCCCGAGCACATTTGTCAGCCAGAGCATAGAGCTCGGCGACATCCCTGACTTTGTTCATCGCCAGCTCTTCCCGCATCTTGCGGTTGCGCACATTCTGATGAAAGGCGCTGATAACTGCGGCAGGATGAACGTCTGGGATGTTGTGTTGTATACGGCTGAATCTCTATATGTACTTGCGTAAGGTCTCACCATCTTTCTGGGGGATGAGATGTAAATCGCTTTCTTGGCCAGGAGCCTGGTGGCCTCCGGTAAAGGCGCCAACAAACTCATGGCACAAATCTGCCCAGGAGGAAATGGAATTCTCCGGCAGATGCATCAACCACGACCTGACGTTGGGCTTAAGCACCAATGGGAAGTAGTTGGCGAATATCTTGTCGTCTCGAGCTCCGGCAGCCTGCACCGCAATGGTGTAGATGCTCAGGAACTCTGACGGGTGAGTCTTGCCGTCGTATTTCTCCGGCACCTCCGGCTTGAAGGTTCGGGAGTTGGGCCACTGGACTCGCCGCAGCTCAAGAGTAAAAGCTGGACAACCCACCTTGTAAGGCAAGTTGCCAGAATACCCCGGCGCAGGCTCGTCTACAGTGGGTCCCGAGCACCTGTCGGATTGACGGCGCGCTTCCCGCCGCCGCTCGATGGTAGTTCGAGCGTCTTCCTTGTTCCGTTCTCGAAGAACTTGACGTTGATCGCGGCGAACCCGTGGATCAGACGACGCCGTGGAATCGTCATCACGGGCGTCAGTCCGCCGAGTTAGCGACCGCTGTTGTTGTGGAGGAGGGGAGCGCATCGTAGTTGTACCGCCTCCGGTCTTTTCGTCATCAGCACGCACCGGCTCGGTGGACTGCCGCCGCGAAGGCCCCGCCTGCTGCGGCCTGTCATCATTGGCAAAGCCGATGAGGCTCTGGATAGCAGATCTCCATTCTTCCAGCTTCTCCGCAGCAGGAGGGAAATCTAGGAGTAGCTGAGCTCGCGCCAACGCTTCTGCCGGTGTAGGCGGCGGCTAAAGGTGCGAAGAACGTGAGGTGCTCTGACTCCTAACTGTGTTAGAAGGAGCACCGTCACGGTCTTGCGACCGCGCCCTGCTTCCGCCGGCGTGTTGGCGTGCATATTGGCCCCGCGCATCTTGGGAGTGATGCGCAGGGGTTTTTCCATGGGGGCGCCTGGAACCACCAACGTCGCGGCGCTGCATGTCGCGCGCGACCTGAGAAGGCCGTGGCGCATGCGCCGGCGTGGGTGTCTTGGAAGGCGTCGTCCCGTCCTTGCAGTTCGCCACGCCACCCATAGGTAGCACGGCTCCGTCCTTAGACCTGGCGCTGCGAACAACGCCGCTTGCCTGGCTCTGATCGCCAGAACATCGCGGAGGCTCAAGACCTCCACCTCCTCCACCAGCGCCCACGCCGTCGCCCGTCTGTGTGGGTACGGGCAGGCCGGACGCGGATGGATCAACCGCCGTAGCATCCTTCTTCTTGGGAGCCATGACGACGAAAGTGATCAAGAACTGGCACGCTGACCGCTAGATCGGGTTCACGCAATCTTTCCCCCTACCTGGCGCACCAAAGATGTCGGCGTACGACACCTATGGGATCGCGTGCATCCCTTTACGGTTCGGCTAGGGAAAAGATATGCACAAAGAGCAGATCCAACGATCAAACGCAAGGATTTTTACCCAGGTTCGGGCCGCTGAGAAGCGTAAAACCCTACTCCTTCTTTGGTTTATTGTGGGTGTTCTTAAGCTCAAGTACACGGAGCGCTTGCGATGAACAGTACGTTCAAGAAGCAGCTACGCATGCAAAATGGGCCAGAAGGTCCTCCCCCTTGTAGCTACGCCTTGGGCCTCCTTTTATATGTCCAAGGGGTCACCAACAGTGGCGAACAGCAGTACAAGAGGTGTAAAGTTACTACAGTGTTTCATGATTACCACTGACGTCTTAGGACAAAACGCATTAAATGCTCTACTTAGTTGTCCCTTACTTTCTTGGGGACGGAAAAAGAGCCCGTCCCATCAGCGCCGCTTAACCCCATCCACCGTCGATGCCATGACACGCAACCAGGAGGACAAGCCCTAAACGACAGGCTGGTCACTGCGCTGGAGCGGTGGCACTGTGCTGGAGCGGTGGGATCTTGCCGGGTGCGAGATCTTGCCGGGTGCGAGGCCTTGCTGGGCCTTCGCGAGCCTTCCAAGCAAGATCTTGCCGGGAACCCAGCCTTCGGTCTTCTGTCTTCTGATCATTAGCTTGAATGCCTTCTTGATAATCTTGTATTTGTTTCCAGCTGTCCCCCGGCAGGCCTTGCCGCTGGTGTGGCTACAACCGTCCGTGCACAAGTATGGGGTACTAAAAAGACCCAAACTTTAGTACACCGACAATGTGCCTCTCGTCCCGACATTATGCTAAGTGTGTGCATGTGTGCACGATACCAAGCGGCACCAAAAGAGTGTCACCTTAAAGCGGTGAAAAGAATTGTGAGATACTTGATACATACACCAAACTTTGGCATATGGTATCCCAAAGGATCTTCTTTCAATCTTGTTGGCTACTCCGACTCGGACTATGCCGGAGACAAGGTTGACAGAAAATCCACTTCGGGAACATGTCAATTTCTTGGTAGATCTCTTGTGTCTTGGTCCTCCAAGAAACAAAATTTCGTATCTCTATCTACTGCCGAAGCGGAATACATTGCCGCGGGATCATGTTGTGCTCAATTACTATGGATGACACAAACTCTTAAAGATTATGGTGTGCATGTGAGACATGTACCATTACTTTGTGACAATGAGAGTGCTATTAAGATAGCACACAATCCCGTGCAACATTCTTGAACTAAGCATATTGAGGTTCGTCACCATTTTATTCGAGATCATGTTGAGAAAGGTGATATTGACCTTAAACATGTTCGTACCGACAAACAATTGGCGGACATCTTTACCAAACCCCTTGATGAGAAAGTGTTTTGTCACTTGAGAAGTGAGTTGAACATCATTGATGCTTCAAATGTGAACTAGAGGTTCATGTGGATGCATACAAGGGCATGAGCATTCTTGACTAATCCATGATACTACCATAATCATCTTAAATCTTGGAAACTCTGCTCCCTTGTATTGTATCTAACCTTTTGTAGGTACTTGGACAAGCTTCATGCCACAAGATTGCGTCTCACTCCTATCACAAGCAATCTTGTATAACCCAAGTATCGACAATTGAAGGTGGAACAAGGAACAAGACAACCTAAACATATCCTTTGACAAATTCTTGAGTTATGCTTCCTTCTTGTCATTTTGGATATACATGTTGTTCCTTGCAAAGCTAACCCATGTAGGAAGATGAATTACAAATGATAGGATAGCTCCCAACTTCAACTCATGAGCATCCACTTCAAGTTCAACTACATGATGGACATTACCACAAAATCCCAATGTAAGTTCTCACATCTTAGAGAAGCTTTACTCAAAGACATGAGCTAAAGCAACTCAACAAGATGCGAATACATTGAAATGCTTAAAAGAAAAATGGCAACCCCATTTTGAGCTTAACGATGAGTATGACCTATGATCAAGTGTTCTCACTTGACTCCTAAGTCAATATACTCTAACATAGGTGACCTAGTCGCCGACCCATCTAGATGAAGTTCTCTAGTGTTTCTTCTGCTTGTTCTCTTCTTGCTAGAGTGTTTCTTTTAAAAAAACTTCCTCTAGACTTTGCTTCTTTTCTGTGCTTATTTTTCTTTTGCTTGATTCGAAGTTAATTCATTGCAAATTCTTGTGAGATTTCCATTGCCTAGTGAGCTGTGTTGACAAAAAGTTCCATTGCATCAAACTCGGTTCCACCGATTTGTCTCAACTCGGTGTCACCGATTTTGGCTGCCCTAAGGGATTTTCTGTTAAATTTCTCCTGAGTTTTTCTGTTCCAGCTCCACTCAATGATTCTTACCCTCTACTTGCATCTAGATGTGTTTCTCAAGGACCAAACCCACCTGGTCAACAACCTTGAAGTCCCTTCTTGGAAATTGATGTCAAAGGGGGAGAGAGGAATACATCAAAGCTCCTTACCATTATAAAAGATGCACTTACAAAGAGGAGAGAATGTTACATGTTTCTAAGAGGGGAGAAACATGATTAGTTTGTTCTTTGGCTGTTGTTTGAGTTTTCTCACCCTACCTACACCCAATATCCTATGTTAGATTCAGGGGGAGAGGAAGTTCTTTAAGGGGAGACAACTATTTCTTTTGGGGACATGTCTGCTTCAAAGAAAGTATTCACCTAGTGATACTATCTTCTACATGTCATCCCAATCTTGGTTTCTTGTTGATCTTGTGTCTTTTCTTGAAGAAATTATCTTGTGTTATCTAACCCTGTTTTCTCAAGTGTATTTCTTCAGGTACTTGATCGAGAACTTCATATGCATCACACTCATGTGCATGATTGACCTCTTGCTGGTATATATTGTTTGCAAGAAGAAGATCATGGACATGTGGATATCTAAATGTCATATATATTGCTCTGATGCATATAGCCAAGATACATGTTGCATGTATATTTCCCATGTGATATCATCATATTATATGCACCTCTTCAGGGGGAGTTCCAGGGAGTTCATACATGTTACATGTTTCCTTCACAGCTTTCATACATGCTTCTGCTATATCTGTATTTGAAGCTTTGATGTATGTTGTCATCAATTACCAAAAAGGGGGAGATTGAAAGAACGTTTGCTCCCTTGGTGGTTTTGGTAATTTATGCCAACATACATGTTGTTGGACTAATGCTTTTATCTAGTGATTTTCAAACAAGTTCAACAATGGCGTGGCAGGGACAAGAGGACGTGGAACCCCTTCAAAATGCTAAGGACAAGGATTGGCAAAAGATCAAGACTCTACATTTTTGGTTTAGTGATCCAAGATCACATTGAGTCCATAGGAAAGCCAATACTATTAAAAGGGGATGAGGTGTTGCTTAATGGTCTTTTTGCTCAAGTGCTTAGTGACAGTATTCCTAAACCCTCAACCACTCTCTCTAACCAAATATGTCCTAAACCTACATTCCAACTCGGCCCCACCGATATTTCCAATCCGGCCCCACCGAGTTCATCCAAGACTTAGCCACTGCCAAAACCCTAACAAATCGGATCCATCGAAATGGATCTCGGTCTCACCGAGATGGCCTTGCCAACTCTCTGTAATCGGTTGCATTCACTTTGGTCTCACCGAGTTATGCAAATCGGTCTCACCGAGATAGCTTGCCAAGTCTCTGTTGCCTTATTGCTTCACTTCGGTCCAACCGAGTTGATGCAATCGGTGCCACTGAGATGAGGATTGCCCTAAGCCATTGCACTTCGGTCCATCCGAGTTGTTCGTATCGGTCCCACCGAGATTCCTAAAGTTCATATCTTTTACACAGTTCGGTGCTACCGAGTCTTCTGAATCGGTGCCACCGAGTTGGGTCAAAAGTGTGTAACGGTTGGATTTTGTGTGGAGGCTATATATACCCCTCCACCACATCCTTCTCAGTAAGGAGAGCCATCAGAACATGCCTACACTTCCACCATACATTTTCTGAGAGAGAACCACCTACTCATGTGTTGAGATCAAGATATTCCATTCCTACCATTTGAACCTTGATCTCTAGCCTTTCCCAAGTTGCTTTCCACTCAAATCCTTCTTCCACCATAGCCAAATATGTGAGGAGTTGTTTGAGTGCTGGGAAGACTATCATTTGAAGCACAAGAGCAAGGAGTTCATCAACAACACACCGTCTATTACCTTTTGGAGAGTGGTGTCTCCTAGATTGGTTAGGTGTCATTTGGGAGCCTCCAACCAAATGTGGAGTTGAACCAAGAGTTTGTAAGGGCAAGGAGATCGCCTACTTCGTGAAGATCTACCCCGAGTGAGGCTAGTCCTTCGTGGACATAAGCCATGGTGGAATAGACGAGGTTGCTTCTTCGTGGACCCTTCGTGGGTGGAGCCCTCCGTGGACTCGCGCAGCCGTTACCCTTCGTGGGTTGAAGTCTCCATCAACGTGGACGTACGATAGCACCACCTATCAGAACCACGCCAAAAACCACCGTGTCTTCATTGCGTTTGATCTTCCATACTATATCTCTTTACTTTCTGTACTCCTGCATGCTTTACTATTTCCGCTGCTTAACCTCTAGATATGCATGTGTAGAAAGTATTGTAGTGATCTTAACTTGTGCCAAAATCTGCCTAAGTTCCAAGAGAAAAAAAACTGCTAATTTGGCTGGTTAAGGGTCTATTCACCCCCTCTAGACCTATCTCCTCGATCCCACACATCGTAACAAGAAAATCAAATTCCTACGATCTGATCAAGGGGGAGAATATCTGAGTTATGAGTTTGGCAGTCACTTAAGACAATGTGGAATTGTTTCACAGTTGATGCCACCTGGAACACCATAGCGTAATGGTGTGTCCGAACATCATAATCGAACCTTATTGGATATGGTGCGTTCTATGATGTCTCTTGCCGATCTGCCACTATCATTTTGGGGTTATGCGTTAGAGACAGCTGCATTCACTTTAAATAGGGCACCATCTAAGTCCGTTGAGATGACACCGTATGAACTGTGGTTTGGCAAGAAACCAAAGTTGTCGTTTCTTAAAGTTTGGGGATGCGATGCTTATGTCAAGCTTCAGCCAGAAAAGCTTGAACCCAAAGCAGACAAATGCGTCTTCATAGGATACCCAAAAGAGATGGTTGGGTATACCTTCTATCTCAGATCCGAAGGCAAAGTGTTTGTCGCTAAGAATGGGTCCTTTCTCGAGAAAGAGTTTCTCTCGAAAGAATTGAGTGGGAGGAAGATAGAACTTGATGAGGTTGTTGAACCTTTACTTCAACCAGAGAGTAGCACTGCGTAGAAAGATGTTTCTGTGGAACCTACATCAGTTGAAGAGGAAGCTGATGATGGTGATCATGAAGCTTCGGATCAAGTTATTATCAAACCTCGTAGGTCGACAAGGATACGTACTGCTCCTGAGTGGTACGGTAACCCTGTCTTGAATGTCATGTTGTTGGACAACGATGAACCTACGAGCTATGGAAAAGCGATGGTGGGCCCAGATTCCGACAAATGGTTAGAGGCCATGAAATCCGAGATGGGATCCATGTATGAAAACAAAGTATGGACTTTGGAAGTATTACCTGAAGGGCGAAAGGCCATTCAGAATAAATGGATCTTCAAGAAGAAGACGGACGCAGATGGTAATGTCACCGTCTATAAAGCTCGACTTGTGGCTAAGGGTTTTTCACAAGTTCAAGGAGTTGACTACGATGAGACTTTCTCACCCGTAGTGATGCTTAAGTCCGTCAGAATCATGTTAGCAATAACTGCATTTTTCGATTATGAAATTTGGCAGATGGATGTCAAAACAGCGTTCCTTAACGGTTTTCTTAAGGAAGATTTGTATATGATGCAACCAGAAGGTTTTGACGATCCAGAGAATGCTGATTAAAGTTTGCAAACTCCAGCGATCCATTTATGGACTGGTGGAAGCGTCTCGGAGTTGGAATCTTCGCTTTGATGAGGTGATCAAAGCATTTGGGTTTATACAAGTTTACGGAGAAGCTTGTATTTACAAGAAAGTGAGTGGGAGCTCTATAGCGTTTCTAATATTATATGTGGATGACATATTACTGATTGGAAACAATATAGAACTTTTGGAAAGCGTGAAGGAATATTTGAACAAGAGTTTTTCAATGAAGGACCTAGGAGAAGCTGCTTTCATATTAGGCATCAAGATCTATAGAGATAGATCGAGACGCTTAATAGGACTTTCACAGAGCACATACCTTGATAAGATTTTGAAGAAGTTCAAAATGGATCAGTCCAAGAAGGGGTTCTTGCCTGTTTTGCAAGGTGTGAAGTTGAGTCAGACTCAATGCCCAGCGACTACAGAGGATAGAGAAAAGATGAGTGTCATCCCCTATGCTTCTGCCATAGGCTCTATCATGTATGCGATGTTGTGCACAAGACCAGATGTCAGCCTTGCCATAAGTATGGCCGGAAGGTTTCAAAGTGATCCAGGAGTGGAACACTGGACAGCGGTCAAGAATATCCTTAAGTACCTGAAAAGGACTAAGGAAATGTTTCTCGTTTATGGAGGTGATCAAGAGCTCGTCGTAAAGGGTTACGTCGATGCAAGCTTTGACACTGATCCGAATGACTCTAAGTCTCAAACTGGATACGTATATATTCTGAATGGGGGAGCGGTAAGCTGGTGCAGTTCCAAGCAAAGCGTGGTAGCTGATTCTACATGCGAAGCGGAGTACATAGCTGCTTCGGAGGCGGCGAAGGAAGGTGTCTGGATGAAGCAGTTCATGACAGATCTTGGAGTTGTGCCCAGTGCACTGGACCCGATGACTCTGTTCTGTGACAACACTGGTGCCATTGCTCTAGCCAAGGAACCAAGGTTTCACAAGAGGACCAGACACATAAAGCGACGCTTCAATTCCATCCGCGATGCGATCAAGGAGGAGGACATAAACATTTGCAAAGTGCACACGGATCTGAATGTTGCAGATCCGTTGACTAAACCTCTTCCACGGGCAAAACATGATCAACACCAGAACTCTATAGGTGTTAGATTCATAACCATGTAATGCTAGATTATTGACTCTAGTGCAAGTGGGAGACTGTTGGAAATATACCCTAGAGGCAATAATAAAATGGTTATTATTATATTTCCTTGTTCATGATAATCGTTTATTATCCATGCTATAATTGTATTGGTTGGAAACACAAATACATGTGTGGATACGTAGACAAACAACATGTCCCTAGTGAGCCTCTACCGGACTAGCTCATTGATCAAAGATGGCCATGGTTTCCTGGTTATAGACATGAGTTGTCATTTGATAACGGGATCACATCATTAGGAGAATGATGTGATGGACAAGACCCAAACTATAAGCGTAGCATATGATCGTATCAAGTTTATTGCTATCGTTTTCTACATGTCAAGTATCTGTTCCTATGACCATGAGATCATGCAACTCACTGACACCGGAGGAGTACCTTGTGTGTATCAAACGTCACAACGTAACTGGGTGACTATAAAGATGCTCTACAGGTATCTCCGAGGGTGTCTGTTGAGTTGGCATGGATCAAGACTGGGATTTGTCACTCCGTATGACGGAAAGGTATCTCAGGGCCCACTCGGTAATACAGCATCACAATGAGCTTGCAAGCAATGTGGCTAAAGAGTTAGCCATGAGATCTTGTATTACGGAACGAGTAAAGAGACTTGCCGGTAACGAGATTGAACTAGGTATGGAGATACCGATGATCGAATCTCGGGCAAGTAACATATCGCCGGACAAAGGGAATTGCATACAGGATTGACTGAATCCTTGACATCGTGGTTCAACCGATAAAGATCTTCGTTGAATATGTAGGAACCAATATGGGCATCCAGGTCCCGCTATTGGTTATTGACCGGAGAGGAGTCTCGGTCATGTCTGCATATTCCCGAACCCGTAGGGTCGCACGCTTAACGTTCGGTAGCGCTAGGGTAGCATTGAGATATTAATAGTGGAAAGTCCAAAGGTTGTTCGGAGTCCCGGATGGGATCCGGGACATCACGAGGAGCTCCGAAATAGTCCGGAGGTAAAGATTCATATATGAAAAGTTGTTATCGGGTTCCAGAAAAAGTTCGAGTTTTTCCGGTATTGTACCGGGAAGGTTCTAGAAGGTTCCAGAGTGGGGCCCACCTGCATGGGGGACCCACATGAACGTGGGTAGTGGGGAAAGTCCCCACAACCCTGGTCTAGGCGCACCAAGATCCTCCCTTAGAAGGAATAGTATCATATCCCAAAGGGATAAGATCAGGATCCCTAAAAGGGGGATAGCGATCGGTGTGGAAGGAAAGGAGGGATTTCCTTCCTCCCCCTTTGGCCAACGACCCTAGGGCCTTGGAGGGCAAGCCACCAGCCCCCTCCACGCCTATATAAAGGTGGGGAGGCGTTGGGGGCAGCCACCCCTTGGACCCTTGCCCGTTACCTCTCCCAACTCCTCCCACGTTTCACCGGTACGCGCTTGGCGAAGCCCTACCGGAATTCCGCTGCCACCACCACCACCATACCGTCGTGTTGGTCCCGATCTCATCTACCCCCTCTCTCTCGCTTGCTGGATCAAGCAGGGGAGGACGCCACCGAGCCGCATGTGTGCTAAACTCGGAGGTGCCGTCCGTTCGGCACTTGATCGGGAGTTCGTGGACAGATCGTGATTGGATCGCGAAGACGTTCGACTACATCAACCGTGTTTCTTAATGCTTCCACTTAGCGATCTACAAGGGTATGTAGATCCAATCTCTCCTCTCGTAGATGTGCATCTCCTAGATTGATCTTGGTGAGCATAGGAAATTTTTTGTTTCCCATGCAACGTTCCCCAACAGAGCTAACATACTTTCCATACTTGGATCATATGCACTTATGATTGAAACTCTAGCAAGCATCCGCAACTACCAAAGATCATTAAGGTAAAACCCAACCATAGCATTAAGTATCAAGTCCCCTTTACTCCCATACGCAACAACCCCCTTACTCGGGTGTAAGCTTCTATCACTCTAGCCGCCCACTATAAGAGAATTATGAACGTATCACAAACCCTACAGCAGGAATCCCTCACGCTTGCGTGACACGGAGGGCACCATAGGATAGCACCAAAATAAAACATACAACTCATACCAAACACGATCATCAATCAACCCATAGGATAAAAAGAATCTACTCAAACATCATAGGATGGCCACAAATCACTGGATAATAATATGTTGCATTAAGCACCATGTTCAAGTAGAGAATTACAGCGGGTAGAAGAGGTTTTACACCACTGCATAGAGGGGGAGAGAGTTGGTGTTGACGGCGGCGAAGTTGTTGGTGTAGATCGCCGTCACGATGGTTCCCCCGACGGCGCTCCGGCACCACCGGAAGAGAGGGGGAGAGAGCCACCCTCCTTCTTCTTCTTCCTTGGCCTCCCCCCTAGATGGGAGGAGAGTTCCCCCTCTGGTCCATGTCCGCCCTGGCGGCGAAGGGGCAGGAGCCCCTCCTTGATTGGATCTCTCTCTCTCTCTGTTCTCTTCTGTTTCACGTTTTTTTTCTGGCCCTTCACCGTTTCTTAAATTCCCGGAGATCCGTAACTCCGATTGCGCTGAAATTTTAACACGATTTTTTTCCAGATATTAGCTTCCTTGCGGCCGAAGAAGAGCCCCAACCGACTTACGGTGTGCCCACGAGGCACCACCGCACACCAGGGGGGCCCACGCCCAGATGGCTTGTGGAGGTTGTGGGCCTCCGTTTGCGTTGATTCCACCTCCCAAAAATCACATATATTCCAAAATAATTCTCCGTAAAATTTTATTGCATTTGGACTTCGTTTGATATGGATTTCCTGTGAAACAAAAAACAAGCAGAAAACAGGAACTGACACTGGGCACTTGATCAATATGTTAGTCCCAAAAATAATATAAAATGTTGCCAAAATTATATAAAAGTTGTAGAATATTGGCATGAAACAATCAAAAATTATAGATACGATGGAGACGTATCATGAAGATGTTGATGAAGATTGGTCCTCCCACGATGAGAGGATCGTTGGTGATGTCGATGGCTCCGATTTCCCCCTCCCGGAGGGAAATTTCCCCGGCGGAATCGCTCCGCGGGAGAGCAAAAGTGCTCCTGCCCAGGTTCCACCTCGAGACGGCGGCGCTTCGTCCTGAAAGTCTTCTACCTATTTTTTCTAGGGAAAATAGCCTCTTATAGCAGAATATGGGTACCGAGGTCCAGCTGGGGGCCCCACGAGCTCATAGGCCGCGCCTAGGGGGGTGGGCGCGCCCCCTGAGCTCGTTGCTCTTTGGTGGTCCCCTTCTGGTAATTCTTCTTTCAGTATTTTTTATATATTCCGAAATAATTCTCTGTAAATTTTTAGGTCATTTGGAGCTGTGGAGAATAACTATCTTTGTTGTAGCTTTTTCAGGTCCAGAATTCCAGCTGCCGGCAATCTCCCTCTTCATGTGAAACTTGCAAAATAAGAGATAAAAGGCATTAGAATAGCATCATAAAGTGAAATAATGATCCAAAACATAATAAATAATAGTAGGAAAACATGATGCAAAATGGACGTATCAGGCACTCTAGAGGATGATCCTCTCCTTACGTTTATGAATCGTAAAGATTCAATGAGATAAATAACAATTAATCAATTTCAATAGGAGAGGTGGAACCGTAAGCCATTATTCTACAACTATAATGCAAACTACACATAAACATTGTTCGTAATTAATTTGCACTAGCGATTAAACTAAATTAATACATAATTGTGCTCCCACTCAAACCAATATAATTGAAAGTGAGTGATTCAAGATCTTGATCTTATTCACAGCCATGGATGGTAGCATCACTGATGACGTGAACTTCAACTGGTAGGCAAACTTCCCGATCATATCTCCATATGACTCTTGTTCATCTTTCGATGCTTTGTGCTCCGAGCTCAGAATGTTTCTGCGAGAACTTCAAGAAAACCAAGTGTTTATGCTGTGAGGTCCTACCTTCACCCGCCTTAGACTTCACCCTTCGTTTGTACGCATGGTAGCATGATGCACTCCGAAAAGCTACGTGTTGTAGACGGTTGCTACACTAGGAAGAACACTAACTACTTGATATTTTCATGTGAGAGATCACCATAATAATTGACTACTTCGCAATCAAAGGGTGCAAACAACAAAGGGATGAACGTCTCATGCAATTCATAATAGCATGATATGGTATAGCCCTGGGCGCTGGGAACGTCTCCATGGTCCTCCGAGGTCTTCATGAAAATTCTCCGAGAATGCTGCCATGGCGACAATTTTGAAAACTGCCGCCGTGGCAACACTTTTGTTCTTCTGCGCATGGTGAAGCTCTGGGGTCCTCCGTGTTACTTCCGTCGAATAAATAACGAGGTTGACACGCAGGTCATTAAAATGGCAATCCCTTGGCTCCAGCCATCATGACGTATTGTGATGCGCAGGCCACTTAACACTACAATATATAACCATCTCATACATAAACTCATTATCATGATGAAGGCTATACCACATCACATGCATCCTGCAAAACCAAGTTAGATGTCCTCTAAACGGATTGGAAAATTTTAATTACATGGCTTCTAGGGTTTCTGGATAACTCTACGTCCACCATTAAGGCGATAATTCTTATTGCTAGATTAACTTTCGGGGTGTGTGTGAGGGAAGAGACTTAATTAAAAATCTCTAGCCCCACACTAAACTTCATCTAATGCGCATGACCCCATAGAAGATCATACATCTTCATCACCCTTTCGTGTTTGCTACAGTTCACTATTCTTGACTATGATGAAGCCCAAAGAACTGTTAGCAGATCATCGACAGCCAGAGCCGATAGATTGTCAGAACTTTTTACAAAGCTACATCATGCCGTCAATGAACTGAACCGAAGCAACACTCAAGGGAAGCATAGCAAGAACATCAAACCCTCACATCCACATGTGATCTCGATCGAAACCTGCATCTACTCATAGAACCGCTCATGATGCCACTGTTGGGAAACCTAGTAGAAAAAAAACCGCCCTACGATCAACCATGAACACAATGAAGATGCAATAACGGTTTGGAGTAGATTGTTACCGACTCCGAGTTGAAGTGGAAGAAGACGAGTTGGTGTAGATCGTACTTGAAGTCCCTTGAACCATAGGTGAACGATCCCTCGATCCGGCCATGAACAGTCCCTCGAATGTACGACCGAAAGCACGGCCTCTCCACAGATTGCAAGCGTACGGTCTTCACGATTCGGCAGCGTTTCGGCGTCCAGAGCTAATCGTCGCCGGAGAATTAGAGGAAGGAGATTAGAACCATACTGAGCTTCTAATGATATGGATCAGAGAGGATCTAGATCTAGCTCTAATTGGATCAACTAGAACTAGAACTAGAACTAGAGAACTAGAGGAGGCTCCAAAACTTATGTGTTCAAAAGTGCATAAACCTCTAGTATATATAGGTTGGAGGAGGGGGAGGAGGAGCCACACAAGGGGGGAATGTTTTCCCCCTTTGGCCGGCCATGAGGAGGGGGAAACCCCCTCCAATTCGGCCTCCCCCTTCCTTCCCCAAGTGGGAAGGGGGTGCCAACTCCTATTGGGCCCTTCTGCCCCAATATGCATTCCACCACTTGGCCTTTTAAGGCTCATTGATATTTAATTAAATATAAAGCCTCCAAAATATTATTAGAGCCTTTTAATATTAATTTCACATCTCTGGAAACATTTTTCACCTTTATATTATTTATCGGTATTACCCAGTATTACCCGATAAAACCCGAAACCCTTCCGGTGACCCCGAAACGCTTCCGGTTCCTCTCGAAACTATTTCATAAATATTTTCTCATTATTCCCATCCTACTAACACTCAACAGATCATGATTACCTTAAGCTTGTGACCCTGTAGGTTTGGTAAAACATTGACATGAACAAAACCCCTTTTGTTCAATGACCAATAGCGGAATATTGATCCCTATGAGTACACGCACTACTACAGGAATGCCTAGCAGTAGTGGGTGGGAAAATCCTAGTAGTGGCGGGCGAGGCTCCCAGGGGTGCCCGCCACTGACCTCCCTGTTGGGAAACGTAGTAGAAAACAAAAAAAATCGCCCTACGATCACCCAGGAACAATATGAACATGCATAACGGGTTGTGATCAACGATCGTTACCGACTCCGGGAGTGCAGCGGAAGTAGATGAGTTGGTTTAGATCATACTTGGAGTCTCTCAAACGTCGATGCCAATCCTACGAACCGCCCATGAATGATCCCTCGAACGGAACACCGAAAGCACGACCTCTCTACTTGGTTGCAAGCGTACGGTCTTCATGATCCGGCAGCGCTTCGCCGTCCAGAGCTAATCGTCGCCGGAGAATTAGAGGGAGAAGTTTAGAACCACACAGGGCTTCTAATTATGAGGATTGGAGGTGGCTAGGGCTTGCTCTAATTAGTCAACTAGGACCAACTAGAACATGCACTAGATCAACTAGAGGAGGCTCCAAAACTTGTGTTCACATAGGGTGGAAATCCTCTAGTATATATAGGTTAGAGGGGAGGGAGAGGGCAGCCACCAAGGAGGAAAGTGCCCCCTTGGTGCGCCGGCCTAGGGGAGGAGTCCCACTCCCTCCCCTAGTCCAATTCGCCCCCCCCCCCCACAAGGAAAGGGGGGGGGCGCCAACTCCACTTGGGCCCTTGTGGCCCATGTTGCCTTCCACCTCTTGGCCTTTTAAGGCCCATTGATATTTGAAATTAAATATAAAATGTTCTAAACATTTTCAGAGCATTATATATATAATTTAACATCCCCAGAAACATTTTCCACCTATATATAATTAATCGGTAATACCCGGTATTACCAAATATTCACTGAAACCCTTCCGGTGACCCCGAAACGCTTCCGGAACCTCTCTGAACTATTCCGGATATTAATGAAACAATTCCACAAATATATTATCATCTCCTAGTAACACTCAGCAGATCATGATTACCTTAAGCTTGTGACCCTGTAGGTTTGGTAAATCACAGAAATGAACGAAACCCCTTCGTTCAATGACCGATAGCGGAACCGTGGACATCCATATCGGTCCCTATGATTACACGAATGATATTTGAGTGAACATTTGGTTATCATGTGATGTTCCCTTTTCTTCGCGATACTTTACAAAACCCGGTGTGCATCGGTATCCTCCTGAGTCATCACCATGCTCACTATACCGTTGCTCCCATTACCGGTTTTGTTCTTCTTTCTCGTTGACGTGTTCCGGCATCCCCGTGACGTAGTCACTTGTGTCTGGCCAGATGATGATGGATTCCATCACACCAAGAGGGCCCTAAGAATATCTCTCCATCGTCGGAGGAGCAAATCCCACTCTCGAGCTATCCGGTCACTTGTCAAACTTTCCGGTGAGCCTGGAAGTTGTCGTTATGATCACCTTGTTACAGATGACATTTGAGCAACCCCAAAGTCCGCCGTCCGGTAGGAAGTGACCGAGACACTCTCATGGTCTGAGGAACTAAAACACATGCTAACACTCCATGTTATAATAGATGATTTCAGATGATATAATCACAAAGTATAACAGACAAGTATTGGGTCGATTCAATATGATCGTTCTTCTAACGTCATACCCTCAATGTTGTTTTAGGACTATCATTACACTTAACGATATCCTAAGATCCAGAAAACGTGATCACCAACAACACTTGAGCCAGTCTTAGAGGCAAGACCGGGAACCTATTGTTTACCGTTTATCATTTCACACGTGCATATGAGTTTTCCACTGAATCGCATATTCCAGGATCATAGCAGTTATAGCATGAAATATAAACTCTTAATTATGAACAATGGAAATATAATAATACAATATTATTGCCTCTAGGGCATATTTCCAACAGTCTCCCACTTGCACTAGAGTCAATAATCTAGTTTACATAGCTTCTTTAACACCTATGGCTATCCGGTGTTGTTCATGCTTTGCTCGTGGTAAAACCTTTGTCATCAGGTCTGACACATTCAAATCCGTGTGAACCTTGAGAACGTTCACAAAACCCTTCTCGACATGCTGTCGGATAATGTGATACTTGCGCTCGATATGTCTGGTCTTCATGTGGGATCTTGGTTCCTTTGCTTGAGCAACGGCACCACTATTATCACAATAGGGTGCCATTGGGTTCATCACACTTGGGACCACACCAACTTCAAGAAACTTCTTGATCCAGACTGCCTCCTTCGAAGCTTCTGAAGCCGCAATGTATTCTACTTCCGTTGTAGAATCCGCAACAGTGTTTTGTTTGAAACTTTTCCAAACAACCGCACCACCATTAAGGGTGAAAACATAACCCGATTGAGATTTATAGTCATCTATATCAGTCATGAAGCTTGCATCGGTGTAACCATTTACAACAAGTTCTTCATCTCCTCCATAGACTAGGAGCATGTCCTTTGTCCTTTCGAGGTACTTAAGAATATTTTTAACAGCTGCCCAGTGAGCCAATCCAGGATCACTTTGGTACCTGCTACTAACACTTAGTGCATAAGAAACATCTGGTCTAGTACATATCATAGCATACATGATGGATCCAATTTCCGAGGCATATGGGACTCCACTCATCTGCACTCGCTCATCAACTGTCTTTGGACATTGATTCTTGCTAAGTGTTGTGCCATGTGACATTGGGAGAAAACCTTTCTTTGCATTCTCCATTTTAAATCTCTTTAAAACCTTGTCAATGTATGTGCTTTGGCTTAGCGCAATTAGACGTCTTGATCTATCTCTATAGATCTTTATGCCTAGTATATATGCAGCTTCGCCTAAATCCTTCATTGAAAACACACTCTTCAAATAATCTTTTATCATGCTAAGAAACTTTGTATCATTTCCAATCAATAATATGTCATCTACATACAAGATTAAAAATGCTACAGAGCTCCCACTAAACATCTTGTATACACAAGCTTCTTCATCATTTTTGATGAAGCCAAACTCTTTTACCACTTCATCAAAACGTTGATTCCAGCTCCTTGATGCTTGCTTCAAACCATAGATTGATTTTTGAAGCTTGCACACCTTTCCGGCATCCTTTGGATCGACAAAACCTTCTGGTTGTATAATGTATACATCCTCTTTCAGAAACCCATTTAGGAAAGCAGTTTTGACATCCATCTGCTATATCTCATAATCGAAATATGCAGCAATTGCCATCATAATCTGTACAGACTTTAGCATTGGTACTGGAGAGAAAGTTTCGTCATAATCAACTCCCTCAACTTGCGAAAACCCTTTCGCTACTAGCCTTGCTTTATAGATGGTAGGATTACCATCTGCATCTATTTTTCTTTTGAAGATCCATTTGCACTGTATGGGTGTCACACCCTCTAGAGGATCAACCAAGTTCCAAACTTGATTCTCGAACATGGACTCCATTTCGGATTGCATGGCTTTATGCCATTCTTTTGAGCTGGGCGCCGCCATCACTTCTTTGTAAGGCACAGGTTCATCTTCTTCCAAGATGAATATTTCATTGTGAAACCATTCAGGAGGTTCAACAACTCTGCCTGACCTACGCGGTTCAGTTACAGTTTTAACCGTTGTTTCTACAACTGGTGTCGTAACTTCTGGTTCAGTTATGTGGACAACTTCTGGAATAGATTCCGTTTCGTTAGTCCTCTCAACTTCTGGAGATTCAGTAATCTTGTCAAGCTGTACTGTCCTCCCACTTACTTCTTTAGCGAGAAACTCCTTCTCAAGAAAGTGTCCATTCTTTGCGACAAACACTTTGTCTTCGGACTTTTGGTAGAAGGAATACCCAATTGTTTCTTTGGGATAACCTACAAAGTAACATTTGTCTGCTTTGGGATCGAGCTTATTTGGTTGTAAACGTTTTACATAAGTCTCACAGCCCCAAATCTTGAGATGTGACAAATTGGGTTTCTTCCCATTCCATAACTCATATGGTGTCGTCTCAACAGATTTAGACGGTGATCTGTTTAGTGTATATGTTGCTGTTTCAAGTGCATATCCCCAGAATGATAAAGGCAGATCGGTAAGAGACATCATTGACCTCACCATGTCTAACAAAGTTCGGTTACATCTTTCCGACACTCCATTTCTCTGTGGAGTTCCGGGAGGAGTAAGTTGTGAAACAATTCCACAATCACTTAGATGTTTGCTAAACTCAAGACTTAGGAATTCTCCTCCATGATCTGATCATAGAAATTTTATCTTTTTGCCATGATGATTCTCAACTTTGTTCTTAAATTCTTTGAACTTTTCAAATGTTTCAGACTTGTGTTTCATCAAGTAGATATAACCACATCTACTCAAATCATTAGTGAAGGTTACGAAGTATAAGTATCCACCACGCGTCGGAATACTCATTGGACCACATACATCACTATGTATTATGTCCAATAATTCTTGCGCCCGTTCAGGATGACCTGTGAACGGCGTTTTGGTCATTTTACCCATCAGACAAGCTTCGCATGTATGGAATGATTCAAAATCAAATGATGTTAATACTCCATCTTTATGAAGTTTTTGCATGTGTTTCTTTACGATATGACCAAGACGGCAGTGCCACATGTAAGTGGTATTATCAGTCTTCTTAAGATGTTTAGCATTAATGTTAAAGACATCTTTTTCACGTTCAAGATCCATTATGAATAAACCACCTACAATAGGTGCAAATCCATAAAACATATCCTTATAATATATCGAACAACCATTGTTTTCTGATTTATAAGAATACCCGTCACTTATCAAACATGATCCAGAGATAATTTTCTTACATAACTTCGGAACAAAATAACAATTATTTAGTTCTAAAACAAATCCTGGAGGTAAACTCAAAGACATGACACCGACGGCTAGAGCGGCAATCCCATCACCATTCCCGACTCGCATCACGACTTCATTTCTACTCAGCTTGCGAATCTTCCATAGTCCCTGCATCGTGTTGCAAATGTGAGCAACAGATCCGGTATCAAATACCCATGACTTGGAGTTTTCAGCAAGTAGAATATCAATAACATTAACTTGTATAACTTTTATACCTTTACCAGAAGACGAGTTCTTCTTATCTGCCAGATACTTCAAGCAATTTCTTTTCCAGTGTCCTATCTCTTTGCAGTAAAAACATAAAGTCTCATGAGATGCTCCACCCTTGTTACTTTTGGTGTTGCGTTTCTTCTTGAAACTTTCTGTTTTGTTCACCAATAACTTTTGTTGGTTCTGCAACCCAATCTCATTGGTTTTGAGCATTGCTTCATAAAGCGAAGTGAGGAGTAAGTCATTTTCTGGTGTCTTGGGAAAATCAATTCCCATTGCAGTTATACTATCATAATAGTCTGCAATCCTGACACCTTGCTTAACACCTTCAGTTATCTTGCATTATACCATTGCTTCAGTCATCTCCTGAACTTCAGTTGGTTCTTTGTGATACAGAACTTCCAGTGTCTCGACAATTTTGATAGTACTGGAATGTTCAAAACATTTCTGTAACACAGTGTCCATGCAAGCTAATATAATACTCTTGACAACACTGAAATCGTTCTTGCAAGATAAAAACATGTTGATGACATCTTGCGACGCTCCAGGCGCCGGGTAGTCACCAAGTGGTTGATCCAGCACATATTCTTTCTTTGCACTCCTGAGAACACATCTCAGAGTGTGGATCCAATCCTCATAGTTTCCACCATTCTCAGCTAACTTTTCTTTCTCAAACAGTGGTGCTAAATTGAAACTATTGCAAGCCATTGATCTACAACAACAATCACAAGATTCATTTTAGACACAATTCATAATTAATATTGCACTAATTTATTAAAGCAAAATTTTAAAGTGCACTCCCACTCAAATTAATATCTCTCATAATTAATAGTGAGTGATTCAAGATCCAAGTCTAGTTCTCAGCCATTGATGTGGACATCACTGATGACGAAAATTTTGACCGGTGGGCAAACTTTTGCCGATCATATCTCCATATGACTCTTGTTCATCTTTCGAGGCTTTGTGCTCCGAGCTCAGAACGATTCTGCTAGAATTTCAAGACAACCGAGTGCTATCTGCATACATGGTCTGACCATCCTCGTCTTACACCTCACGTCCCGTTTGTACTCATGTGGACATGACACACTCCGGAACGTTACGTGTTATAGGCGGTTGCAACACTGGGAAGAGCACCATTTAACTTGATATTTACTGTGAGAGATCACCCTAATAATTGACTGCTACGCAATCAAAGGGTGCAAACAACAAAGGGATAAACATCTCAGGCAATTCATAATAGCATGATATGGTATAGCCCTGGGCGCCGGGAGTTCTCCGTGATCGTTTTCAATCTCCAGTTGAAGCGACGTGACGGCCAATATTTCGTTGCCATGGCAACCGTTTCAAAAACGTTGCCGTGGCGGCAATCTCAGAAAACGTTGCCATGGCGACCGTTTCAGAAAATGTTGCCGTGGCACCAGATAACTAAAATTCCGCCGTGGCACGAAATTATAGCTCCTCGTCCCGCGCCTTGGTACACCTTCTCCTCGTCGGGGTCTTCCGTGTACGTCTTGCCACCGTCACCTGTAACCTATCTCTACGATGTTTACATTAAGGTGGCAATCTCATGGCTCCAGCCATCATGCCGTGACGCGCATGCCACTTAACATTACAACATATAACCATCTCATACATAAACTCATTATCATGATGAAGGCTATACCACATCATATGCAAACCCTGCAAAACCAAGTTAGACGTCCTATAATCGGCTTGGCAAATTTTAATTACGTGACTTCTAGGGTTTTCGGATAAACCTAGCTACCTACATGCACACCATAAAGTGATAATCCTTGTTGCTAGATTAACTTTCGGGGTGTGTGAAAGAAGAGACTTAATTAAAAATATCTTTCCCCCACACTAAACTTCGTCTAATACGTGTGACCCCCTAGAAGATCATCCATCTTCATCGCCCTCTTGCGTACGAGACGGTTCACTATTCTTGACTATGGTGAAGCCCAAGGAACTGTTAGCAAATCGTCGACAGCCAGAGCCGAGCGATTGTCAGAACCTTGTAAAAAGCGACACCATGCCGTCAATGAACTGAACCGAAGCAACACTCGAGGGAAGCATAGCAAGAACATCACCCTCACATCCACATGTGATCTAGATCGCAACCAGCATCTACTCATAGAACCGCTCATGATGCCACTGTTGGGAAACGTAGTAGAAAACAAAAAAAATCGCCCTACGATCACCCAGGAACAATATGAAGATGCATAACGGGTTGTGATCAACGATCATTACCGACTCCGGGAGTGCAGCGGAAGTAGATGAGTCGGTGTAGATCATACTTGGAGTCCCTCGAACATCGATGATGATCCTGCGAACCACCCACGAACGATCCCTCAAACGGAAGACCGAAAGCACGGCCTCTCTACTTGGTTGCAAGCGTACGGTCTTCATGATCGGGCAGCGCTTCGGCGTCCAGAGCTAATCGTCGCCGGAGAATTAGAGGGAGGAGTTTAGAACCACACGAGGCTTCTAATTATGAGGATTAGAGGTGGCTAGGGCTTGCTCTAATTAGTCAACTAGGACCAACTTGAACATGCACTAGATCAACTAGAGGAGGCTCCAAAACTTGTGTTCACATAGGGTGGAAATCCTCTAGTATATATAGGTTAGAGGGGAGGGAGAGGGCAACCACCAAGGGGGAAAGTGCCCCCTTGGTGCGCCGGCCTAGCGGAGGAGTCCCACTCCCTCCCCTAGTCCAATTCGGCCCCCCCACAAGGAAAGGGGGGGCGCCAACTCCACTTGGGCCCTTGTGGCCCAAGTTGCCTTCCACCTCTTGGCCTTTCAAGGCCCATCGATATTTAAATTAAATATAAAATGTTCTAAACATTTTTAGAGCATTATATATATAATTTAACATCCTTGAAAACATTTTCCACCTATATATAATTAATCGATAATACCCGGTATTACCCGATATACACCGAAACCCTTCCGGTGACCCCGAAATGCTTCCGGAACCTCTCGGAACTATTCCGGATATTAATGAAACAATTCCACAAATATATTCTCATCACTCCCGTCCTACTAACACTCAGCAGATCGTGATTACCTTAAGCTTGTGACCCCGTAGGTTCGGTAAACCATAGACATGAATGAAACCCCTTCGTTCAATGACCGATAGCGGAACCGTGGACATCCATATCGGTCCCTATGATTACACGAATGATTTTCGAGTGAACCTTTGGTTATCATGTGATGTTCCCTTTGCTTCGCGATACTTTACAAAACCCGGTGTGCATCGGTATCCTCCTGAGTCATCACCATGCTCACTATACCGTTGCTCCCATTACCGGTTTTGTTCTTCTTTCTCGTTGACGTGTTCCGGCATCCCCGTGACGTAGTCACTTGTGTCTGGCCACACGATGATGGATTCTGTCACACCAAGAGGGCCCTAAGAATATCTCTCCATTGTTGGAGGAGCATATCCCACTCTCGAGCTATCCGGTCACTTGTCAAACTTTCCGGTGAGCTTGAAAGTTGTCGTTATGATCACCTTGTTACAGATGACATTTGAGCAACCCCAAAGTACGTCGTCCGGTAGGAAGTGACCGAGACACTCTCATGGTCTGAGGAACTAAAACACATGCCAACACTCCGTGTTATAACAGATGATTTCAGACGATATAATCGCTGTGGCACCCCGGCTCAGAGAGACCGGAACACCCTGTATTCCAGCCCAGAGATCAAGTGTTCTGGAATACGGCACTGCTTGGCATAGAACAAATCAGCTATTTATTACAAATAATAGAGGTACAAAGGTTCTGAAGGCACGAAGGTTACAGGGGCACGGCGGCACTTCGCCTGCTCAGATAGCTCTATGCTAGCAGCGAGACATCTCAAAGCGGAATAACTTCTAGCAGCGGAACAACGACGACAGTGATGAACTCCACTCCGCAGGGACTCTGGCTGGGACGTATCCTAGAGCGCAACCTCGAGATCCTCGACAAGCAAACACGGCATCACCTGCAATCTGGCATGACAGGCCAGGTGAGTATTTTGAATGTACTCGCAAGCTCACAACAACCAAAGCAATCAAGACATACAACAGCATGGCATTTACAGGTTAATCATCAAAGATGAATACGATACTACTAGAACAACATGAGCATGGCAACAACAGGAGCATGGCATCAACATGAGCATGGCAACAACATGAGCATGGCAACAACATAAGCATGCCAACAACATATAATTCATGATATGAACAGGATGATACTAGCACTAGAATGCACGGGGGTCGACATTTAAGGTCTCATGGACCAACTTACTCTGCTCGGAGGTTATCTCGTAACCACCATGAATATCAAACTTACTTACCATCGTGATCACCACGCGATCACCTCATAATCAACCAACATCGGTATCCACGATATCATCGTGATCCTCTCATGATCACATAAAGATCAACCAACTTTTTTTCTCATCGAACCGGGGGTTGTTATTATTCAGGTTATTATTTCTGTTGACCCATAGTGTGACCTACGACGAACTGTGTCCATGACCGAGGATGCGGCTATCGATAGATTATACACTCTGCAGAGGTTAGTACATTGTACCCACACCACGGAAAATCATGGCCTCGTGCTCCCATTCGGGTGGACCAACGACATTCCAACAAAACCAATCTATTGCATGACACTCTCCCGGCCACTCCGACAAACTCCCCTTTGGGCTATGTCCTGGGTTGCCCCGATGCCAACTCGTGACATCCGCCACCTTTGTGGCCACCACCGTCATGGCCAAAACAAACTCGTCCCAAACAGGGACACCCGAGTACAACACAACTCGGGCACTCAAGGCTTATGGCCGCCTACCTGATCAGGGTAGCGCGCGCACATAACCTTCCCTCGTTGGAGGCACCGGCGAGAGGCATGACAATAGACCGCATTAGGGCCTCCCCATCCAAGCAAGTGTGGTTGCACTGGTGAGCTTGATTCGGTGGCACCATGACTCAGCCAACAGATTTGTTCAAGTTCGATTAGTGTCAGGTTCAACTTGAATGGTGATGAGCTGAGTCATAACAACATAATGAAATAACAATGCACATGAGCATGATCTCAGTGTAACCATGGATGGGCAACATAACCATTTAACATCATGACATGAACGAGGATAAATCATTTATTCTACGGGATGCAAATGAGCATGGCATAACGATGATCATGACTATCACAAGTATTTTCATGTCAAACCGTAACTACTTATGTGAGCATAACATTATCACTAGCATCAGAAATAATTACAAGAATAAAACATGACAAGAATATCCTTAGCAATTAGTTATATTACTTACTAGATGAAAACAAACATGGCATAAGCAATGAGCATGGATTCACAAGCATATACATAGCATTCACAAAATAATTAAATGAACAAACAATTATTAAATATTCACGTGGAAACCATGGCTATTGCAATGCCATCATGCAAGTGGCTGTTGTGGCTTGCCTGGGGGTGAAGGATTCATCGGGGAGAAGTGCGATGAACTCGCGGAAAGAATCACCGGAAAAGTTTCCCTCTCGACGGAGCTGAATAGAGGGCAGGGGCAAAATGGTCATTTTCACAGTATTCCAACCTTATGAAAATGATACCATCGGAACGGGCTCGACGAACTAAGAACGTGGGCTTTGGAATCACCTGATTCGGAGTTACGGTTGCTGAGTTACGGCCGTTCGTTCGTTAGGCAGAAATTTAAATAAAAATATTTATTTCTGCGCTTAACGGGCGAACGTCCGCTAATTAACAGTTTCAGCCGGCGGCTGAAAAACAGAAAGCGCACTTTAGAAAATATGCTTTCAGTATATGGAAAACGTATTCTCTGTCAAAGCAAAAGAAAAATACGTTTTCACCAAGGGAAAACGTACTTTCCCGAGTACGCTTCCACTTATCCGAGCTGGCGGGCGGGGCCAGTGCCTTGAGTGGCTGACGGGTGGGGACCCGGGCCCACTTGCAGGCCAGGGAGGAGCCCGTCGTCTTCTACCTCGCGTCGTCGCGCGCCTGGCCGATGCGGGGCTCGTCGCCGGCGCCCGCCCGGGTGGCTCAGGCCACCTCTGGCCGAGCTCCGGCCACCGGCGTGCTCAGCTGAGAGCGGCGCGTCCATCCCGGCTAGTCGTGGAGCTCGAAGAAGTCCAGGGCGACGGCGGCTTGGACGTCCGCGGCGGAGGCCATCGGCCCGATTTGAATGCGAGCCCTCGGGCGTCTTGGAGACGAAGAGAGGAGATGGGGAGGTCCGGCGCGACTAGGGGTTTCTGGTGGTGGAGAAAGGAGGGGAAGAAGGGCTCTACGTTGCCCAAATTTAGGAGGGGAAGGCGGCGGCCATTGGGGAGAATAAGAGCTCCTCGAGCTCGGGGAAGAGGCCGGGGAGGGCTGTGGGAGGATGTTGAGGAGGTTTGTGAGGTGGGGAGGCCTCGGGGATGGCTTAAATAGCCGCGGCAAGATGCCCATGCCGGATGCCGTCGCGGGCATGCGGAGGATGCCCCTGGCAAGGGCACTGGAGCTAGTCTCGGGGCGGTGGCGGCTTGCTGGCGTTGGGGAGCTGCCGACCTGACGATGCTCTGGCGCTCAGACGGCGTGGCCGACCGGGGCAAGTGGTGGGGATGGCGAACAGTGCCGCGGCCGGGGCTGCCGGGGCACGAGGAGGAAGAAAGAGGAGGGGGCCATGGCTGGGGAGTGAGCGCGGGGATGCCACGGAGCTCTGGGACACGCTGGGACGTGCGGACACGGCGAGCAGAGGAGGCCCGGAGCAAAACGACATCCAGAGCGCGCCCAACGCTTGCAAACAGCGTGGTCACCACGTGCGATGGTGAGAGGAGGGCACATATGCCTAGCAAAAGTTGTCAACAGTGTTGTCCCTCCAACATACAGTCCCACTGATGTGATGGCTCGGCCAAAGAGACTATGAGTTGATGCGAGTGGTCGATGGAAGTTGGCTGTTGCAAACTTAGGAATGAAGTAGTGATCAAATGGGAGGGGATAAGGAGTAACCAGGATGTCTCTGGGGCTTAGGGTAGGAAGGACTATGATCCTATGGATTTTGAAAAGATTTGGACCAGTATTTGACATAGTTGCTTTACAACTGCAATAACTGGCCCAGAAACTTGATCAGGAAGTAGCACTCACATGGTTGCTTGGGTTGAGCTGAAAATTTTAGGAGGATGATGATTTGGGCATATGAAGGTACCATCAAAATTTCATCCCATTTGGATACACCCAAATGGTACTTCCTTCACAATGCTTTCTACTGGACAGAAACTTGGGGGAATTTTGTAGATAAAATGACTTGGCAAAATGATGTGAATTTTGGCATGCCCAAATTATATAGGTATATTTAGGTCCTGGATTAATTTCAGAATTTTTGAAACAACATAAAATATAGTTGCTTCACAAACTGAAATTGCGACTAGAAACCAAGATTTGAAGGTGTGCTCACATAGAATGTTGGATGGAGATGAATTTTGGTGGAGAGTAATTATTTGATCATATAAATGATCTACCAAAATTTCAACTCATTTGGATAAGCCTAGCTAGTACTTCCTTCACAAAGCTTCCCTCTGGACAGAAACTTTGGAAATTTTCTGAGGAAGATTTACTAGGCAAATGAGGCTGAATTTTGGCATGTGGCAATTATTTGCATATGAGAGAGTGCCCAAAAATTTTGGGGTCAATCAAGAAAATATAAATAGCACTTCCTTCACAAAGTGCCATTCTGGACAGAGTAGGAAATGAATATTCCTGAATTATTTTTGAACTAGGAAAGGATGGGTTTTGACATATTTGTGGAATATATGATCCAAAGAATTTATGAGAATTTTGTGGGAATTTTGGGAATGACAGAAATATAGGTTGGTTCACAACCTAGGGCAAACAGGGTTATTCCTTTAATAGAAAAAGGAATATTCCCAAGAAATAAAAATTGGGGTTGGGCTAAGATGGCAATGACATGGCCTTGAGATGGAGTTAAGAGTGACAAGCCACTAAAGAGAGGAAGAAAAGATGATCTTCCCAGGGTTTCAAGACCACATAGCCACGGAAAAAGAAATTCCAAATAAAATTCGAAGAACTCCAAAAGAAAAAGAAAGGGCCAAAAATCGGGGTGTTACAAACCTACCCCCCTTATGATAAATCTCGTCCTCGAGATTTGGTTTCTCAGGGAACAAGTATGAACATTCTGACTTAAGGAAACCGTTTCCAACTCGGGTATCCTTTTTCCTTCATATGATGTTCCCACTGAATTTCATCTAACTGACTGCCTTGCTCTGGGGTGGTTTGCTTCACCGTGTCCATATTCTGACAGGCCTTCCTTCATATGTTCATCCTTGCTCTGACTTCAATTCTTTTATGTCTGCTGGCTTATCTGATATATTAGCCTGACTGGAATATGTCATATTTTCATAAATCCGAGAGTGATTTTCACTTGACGTGACACCCTTCTATCCAGCACCAATAGTATTCAATGGAGTTATGAGCAAATTTCCTCGGTGGACACAAAACATTTATTCCCTGCATCGGCTTACTCAAGTAGACACATGTCCTCTGGGTTCCAAAACACTGCTGAGAATCATAATCGTTCTCGTGGCAGAATCTGACTGCTTGTAGGTAGTTCTGCATCATCTTGACTGGCTTCACTGTCTCGAGTATCAAATTCATACCATGTTGTTCATGCAACAATTCTCATACCTGTATTGCCGATCTTGTTCCTTCATTATTGTTTTTGTTTTTCTGAATCCTTTGTTGAAAAGAGCTTGGCCATCGATATCCTAAATTCTTTGGGTGACCATAGATGCTATCAGGTGCGATATTCCGGCAGTCATACCGTATCCTTATCCTTAGGTAGTGCAGCAATGTTTAACTAGCAAGTTTATCATCTCTCAAGCCATAACTGTAGGGCAATGATCATCCGAACCTTTGCTTGAAATCGGCAAATAAATCAGTAGCCACCAGAACGGTCTTTACAACTCAGATCTGGGACATTACTGAAATAACTCAACCCTGGCTCAAGACGGCTGAAAAGCAGCTCAGAGCATGAGGCAGTGTTGATAAGAAGAACGCAGCAGTTCCCTAAGATGGCCGAAGAACAGCTCAGAGCATAGGGTCACTGCTACAAAAAGAAACTCAACAGCTGCCCGAGACGGCCGAAAAGCAGCTCAGAACACGGGCCAGTTGTTGAAAGGAGAAATATAAAATTGGCACCCACCCTGGACGGCCGAAAACAGCTCAGACACAGGCGTGGTGCCGTTACCAGGAAAAAGGTAAGCAAGGGTTCATCATGATCATACGCCAGGTTCACAGTTACTTGTATAGAGCTCATTGTTGTGATCAATCATACATGATAGTGACAAAGGTTAACAATATCACTTTGTCGGTTGGGAGGAAACTAGCCTTGATATCCACTGTCCAGATTGTTGTTCCAACATTGTCTTACTTCATAGCTTGTCAGTCCATGCATCACACTGGGGTGTATACTGGCTTTCTTCCTCTTCATGTGGTTGTCGGATTCTCATCATGCTTGCATCATCGTATGAGTGATTGGCATGACCGTGGCAGCATGTTTATAATATATATGGAAGCATGCATATCTGAGCATGTGATTCCCAAGGCAGACACTTGTGTCCTGACTAGCTCGTGTTTCTGACCAACCTGTTACGGTTCTGATTCTTGAGATGCACTACCATATGCTGCAAACTCACTGTGTAGTATCTCGTACTAATGGTAATGACTGATTGTAGTGCCGTGCTGACGAAGACTGGATAGCTTGCGTTGGAAGCCATCGAGAGTAGCATGCTGAGGAAGGCTGGATATCTTGCACTTGAAGCTTTTGCCGGGATAACATGCTAAAGAAGGCTGGGTACCGTACTTCAGAAGTTTTTCCCTTGGTTGCTTACTGAAGAAGACTCGGTGCCTTATGCCGGAAGCTTTCTGGGGTAACTTACCGGAGAAGACAGAGTATCTTATGCTGGAAGTCATCCACATATTGTACTGAGGAAGGCTGTGGAACCTTGTGGCGTAAGCTTCCCTGGTAGCGTGCGGAGAAAGGCTGGGTTGCTTACATCAGAAGCTTCTCTCTGTGATGTGCGAACTGAATGCCCTTGATACTCCTTTGACTAAAAATGTACTGTTGTCTTGCACGCAAATTGTCTTCCAGCTGGTTCATTACGATTCTGAGGGTTGCACACTGATGTAGACTTGATGCTGATAATCACTCCAAGATGTCATTTGCAGTCAGACCAGATATTCCCAAAATAATGCAGTCGACTGAAAATTCCATAATGCTTAGCTGAGCTTCCAAACAATTGAATTCCTCACTGATTCTTCGAGGCCGGTGTCGGTTGATGAGCAACTTTCATAAGGGGAAATAAGGTAACACCGAAGGCCCAAAGAAAGAAGCAAAAGAAATGACTCAATCAAAAGCACACATATCATTAAGATTGCATACAAGCAACATCACATTTTACAGCTATTCAACTCACTATGCATGCCTACTTAAGCACACAATTCTCGAGGAAACTCCGGTACTGCGAGCTAATATGCTGTGATGGTGTGCACGAAAGTGGAGCAGTGTGTGGAGCAGTTGGTGTAGACAGAGCTACACCAAGAGCTGGCTCATCACCGGTTGCATCTGGACCGGCTTAGGAATGAGGACGGACTCGATGATCATATAGCGAGACACGGATGTCACGACCACATCATCATCAAGCGGACGGAAGGGAACCGTACTCGTCCAAGGAATGGGTGATAGGATAGGATATCGGTGGAAAGAAGGGTCTGCGGCATTGCCCTTTTCTGATAACAAAGATCAGTAAGGGTTGCCAACGCGGCGGGTTGGATAGCAAGATCCGGGGTAGAAACATGTCCACCACCGGAACGATAGGTGGTTGGCGAAAAGATATTGGTGCGATACCTGTGCATCAATCCTGCAAGTGATCGACACCACTAGGTACCTTGGCATCACTCCGCTGGGACAGAGAAGACACCAAACACCAAAGAGCAAGTATGCAAAACTGGAGGGTGCACGCAGTGGATCGAAACCGATGCCACCTACACTCGCAAGATCAACCGTTAGCGACAAGATAATAAGTCTATATGCATGCTATGCAGCAAATAAATGCAGCAACCAAATGCAGCAAACCGACTAGACTCTATACTAACGGTTTCTAACGCTCGCGCAGTCTAGGGCGTCCTACAGCCAGACCTGCTCTGATACCAATCGCTGTGGCACCCCGGCTCAGAGAGACCGGAACACCCCGTATTCTAGCCCAGAGATCAAGTCTTCTGGAATACAGCACTGCTTGGCATAGAACAAATCAGCTCTTTATTACAAATAACACGGGTACAAAGGTTCTGAAGGCACGAAGGTTACAGGGGCACGGCGGCACTTCGCCTGCTCAGATAGCTCTATGCTAGCAGTGAGACATCACGAAGCGGAATAACTTCTAGCAGCGGAACAATGACGACAGTGATGAACTCCACTCCGCAGGGACTCTGGCTGGGACGTATCCTAGAGCGCAACCTCGAGATCCTCGACAAGCAAACACGGCATCACCTGCAATCTGGCATGACACGCCATGTGAGTACTTTGAATGTACTCGCAAGCTCACAGCAACCAAAGCAATCAAGACATACAACAGCATGGCATTTACAGGTTAATCATCAAAGATGAATATGATACTACTAGAACAACATGAGCATGGCAACAACAGGAGCATGGCATCAACATGAGCATGGCAACAACATGAGCATGGCAACAACATAAGCATGGCAACAACATGAGCATGGCAACAACATATAATTCATGATATGAACAGGATGATACTAGCACTAGCATGCACGGGGGTCGACATTTAAGGTCTCATGGACCAACTTACTCTGCTCGGAGGTTATCTCGTAACCACCATGAATATCAAACTTACTTACCATCGTGATCACCATGCGATCACCTCATAATCAACCAACATCGGTATCCACGATACCATCGTGATCCTCTCATGATCACATAAAGATCAACCAACTTCTTTTCTCATCGAACCGGGGGTTGTTATTATTCAGGTTATTATTTCTGTTGACCCATAGTGTGACCTACTACGAACTGTGTCCATGACCGAGGATGCGGCTATCGATAGATTATACACTCTGCATAGGTTAGTACACTGTACCCACACCACGGAAATCATGGCCTCGTGCTCCCATTCGGGTGGACCAACGATATTCCGACAAAACCAATCTATTGCATGACACTCTCCCGGCCACTCCGACAAACTCCCCTTTGGGCTATGTCCTGGGTTGCCCCGATGCCAACTCGTGACATTCGCCACCTTTGTGGCCGCCACCGTCGTGGCTAAAACAAACTCGTCCCAAACGGGGACACCCGGGTACAACACAACTCGGGCACTCAAGGCTTATGGCCACCTACCTGATCAGGGTAGCGCGCGCACATAACTGTAACACCCCGATTTTTGGCCCTTTCTTTTTCTTTTGGATTTCTTCGAATTTTTATTTGTAGTTCTTTTTTCATGGCTATGTGGTCTTAAAACCTGGGGAAATATTCCCTCCTGCCACTTCCTAGTGGCTTGTCATTCTCAAATCTATCCCAAGGCCATGTCATTTCCATCTTAGCCCAACTCCAATATTTATTTCTTGGGAATATTCCTTTTTCTATTAAAGGAATAACCCTGTTTGCTCTAGGTTGTGAAGCAACCTATATTTCTGGCATTCCCAAAATTCCCACAAAATTCTCATAAATTCTTTGGATCATATCTCCCACCAATATGTCAAAATCCATCCTTGCCTAGTTCAAAAATAATTCAGGAATATTCATTTTCCATTTTGTCCAGCAAGGCACTTTGTGAAGGAAGCGCTATCTATATTTTCTTGATTGCCCTCAAAACTTTTGGGCACTCTTTCCTATCCAAATAATTGCCACATGCCAAAATTCAACTTCATTTGCCTAGTAAATCTTCCTCAGAAAATTCCCAAAGTTTCTGTCCAGAGAGAAGCTTTGTGAAGGAAGTACTAGCGAGGATTATCCAAATGAGTTAAAATTTTGGGAGATCATTTATATTATCAAAGAATGACTCTCCACTAAATTTCATCTCCATCCAACAATCTATGTGAGCACACCTTCAAATCTTGGTTTCTGGTCATAATTTCAGTTTGTGAAGCAACTATATTTTATATTGCTTCAGAAATTATGAAATTAATCCAGGACCTAAATATCCCTAAATAATGTGATCATGCAAAAAATCACATTATTTTTCCAAGCCAATTTACCCACAAAATTCCCCCAAGTTTTTGTCTAGTGTGGATCATTGAGAAGGAAGTACCATTTATACTAATCCAAATGGGATGAAATTTTTATGGTACCTTCATATGCCCAAATGACCACCCTCCACCAATTTTCAGCTCAACCCAAGCAACCATGTGAGTGCTACTTCCTGATCTGGCTTCTGGACCAGATTTGGCAGTTGTAAAGCAACTATGTCAAATACTTGTCGTAATGACCTCAAAATTCACAGGATGGTAGTCCTTCCTACTCTAAGACTCTGTGACATCTTGCTTAGTTCTTATGCCCTCTAAGTTGATCACTACTTTCTGCTTAAGTTTGCAATAGCAAAGTTCAGTCGACCTCTCCCATCCACCCACAATGTCTTTCTTCGATCTACCACCTCAGGTAGGACCCACTTAGGAGAGACAACACGCTAGACATCGTTTGATTGGCCAAAGTGCACCGCGTGCGCCTGTGCATGCGGTGACCACGCGGTCTGGCGCGCCGAAAGGGTGCTCTGGAACTTTGGGGCCCTCTGCCGCCGCCCAAACGCCGAGCTCCCGCCACCGCACCATGTCCTCTGCATCGCCACCACTCTCCTGCGTCCGCATGTACTCTCTGGACCCCTCCCCCTCTCCTCTTTCCTCTCCGGCGAGCACGCCATCCCGGGATGCCCGCGGCCATCGTCGCTTTGCCCTTGTCCTTTCCATCCCCGCGGCAACTTTGCACCGAATACCCCTCCCCTAGACCCCTCTCCCCCTCCGTGCGTGCGCTCGTGCACGCGGTCGTGCCAGAGAGCATCAACCGCGAGCGTCCGTCGTCATCCGGCCGCGGCATCGTCGCCCAGCTATATATAGCATGTCCCGAGCCTCCCCGAGCATCCCATCCTCTTCTACACCCTCCCAGTAGCCTCCCAAACCACTCATTCGAGCTCAAGCACCTCTCCTCGCCTCCCAATGCCGCCATGGCCGCCGCTCGGGCCGGCCTAAATTCCGGCGAGCCAGAGCTCCCCTCCCCTCCTAGCCACCACCAGAAGCACCACTAGAGCACGGCTAACACCTCCATAACCTCGGCCTCTCCTCCCCGCCACCACAACGAGCTCCCCAACTCCGGCCGAAACCATCCGCCGCCACGGCCGGCCTCCTGCTCGTCTCCGACCTCCCCGACTAGCGTGATCAGTCCAGGCGGGAGCGGCTTGATCCCCTAAGCTCAGCGGTGTGCCGCACGCCTCGAACGGTGGCCTGTAGCGCCGGCGGTCGTCGTCGAGGCCAGCCTCTGCCTCGACCAGGCGCGCGCCACGCGGGAGGAAGAAGAAGGCGTTGACCAGTCCAGCGGGCCCCACCACCTCTCGGCCCCACCTGTCGGCGAGATAAAACGGTTGACCCCGGGCCCGCGGTATTTTAAGTGGCAGCGTACTTCGGCAAGTACGTCTTCGTTTAACTGAAAGCGTACTCTCCTGCGTTGTCTGTTAGGAATACGCTTTCATTACTGCGGAGACGTATTTCTGAAAGTGCGCTTTCTCTTTTTCAGCCCGGCCGAAACCTCTAATTTGCGGACGTTCGTCCGTTAGCAGCAGAAATGAATATTTTTATTTAATTTTCTGCCTATCGAACGAACGGCCGTAACTTTTCACCCGTGACTCCGAATCAGGTGATTCCAAAGCCCACGATCTCAGTTCGTCGAGCCCGTTCCGATGGTATCATTTTCACTATGTTGTAACATTCTAAAAATGACCATTTTGCCCGTGCCCTTATTCAGCCCTCTCCGAGAGGGAATCTTTTCCGGCGATTTTTCCGCGAGTGCTCCGCACTTCTCCCCGGTGAATCCTTCATACCTAGGCAAGCCACAACAGCCACTTGCATGATGGCATTGCAGTAGCCATGGTTTCCACTTGAATATTTAATAATTGTTTGCTCATTTAATTATTTTGCGAATGCTATGCATATGCTTGTGAATCCATGTCTATGATTATGCCATGTTCATTTTCATCTAGTAAGTGATATGATTAATTGCTAATGATATTCTTATCATGTTTATTCTTGTAATCATTTCCGATGCTAGTGATAATGTTATGCTCACATGAGTAGTTACTGTCTGATATGAAAATACTTGTGATACTCATGATCATCTTTATGCCATGCTCATGTGCATCCCGTAGGCCAAATGATTTATCATTATGATGTTAAATGGTTATGTTGCCCATCCATGGTTACACTGATATCATGCTCATCTGCATTGTTATGTTATTATGACTCAGCTCATCACCATTCAAGTTGAACCTGACATTAATCGAACTTGAACAAATCTGTGGGCTGAGTCATGGTGCCTCCGAATCGAGCTCACCAGTGTAGCCACACTTGCCTGGATGGGGAGGCCCTAATGCGGTCTATTGTCATGCCTCTCGCCGGTGCCTCCAACTAGGGAAGGTTATGCGCGCGCGCTACCCTAATCAGGTAGGCGGCCATAAGCCTTATGCCCGAGTTGTTTGCGCGCGGTTGTCCCCGTTTGGGACGAGTTTGTTTTGTTGGGCCACGACGGTGGCAGCCACAGAGGTGGCGGATGTCACGAGTTGACATCGGGGCGACCCAAGACATGGCCCAAAGGGGAGTTTGTCGGGAGTGGCCGGGAGAGTGTCATGCAATAGACTGGTTTGTCGGAACGTCGTTGGTCTACCCGAATGGGAGCACGAGGCCATGAGTTCCGTAGTGTGGGTACTGTGACTAACCTCTGCAGAGTGTATAATCTATCGATAGCCGCGTCCTCGGTCATGGACACAGTTCGTAGTAGGTCACACTATGGGTCAACAGAAATAATAACCTGAATAATAACAACCCCGGTTCTATGAGAAAAAAAAGTTGGTTGATCTTCATGTGGTCATGCGATGATCACAGGTAGAGATCAAGCTCCGTGTGGTCATGCGATGATCACGATGGTATAGTTGATACCGAGCTTGGTTGATCCTGAGGTGATCGTGTGATGATCACGATGGTAAGTTTGTGGTTACGAGATAACCTTCGAGTAGAGTAAGTTGGTCCATGAGACCTTAAACGTCGACCCCTTGCATGCTAGTGCTAGTATTATCATGTTCATATCATGGATCATGTGTACATGCCATGCTCATGCTGTTGCCATGCTCATGTTGTTCTAGTAGTATCATGTTCATCTTTGATGATTAATCTGTAAATGCCAGGCTGTTGTATGTCTTGATTGCTTTGGTTGCTGTGAGCTTGCGAGTACATTCAAAGTACCCACCTGGCGTGTCATGCCAGATTGCAGGTGATGCCGTGATTGCTTGTTTGTCGAGGATCCCGAGGTTGCGCTCTAGGATACGTCCCAGCCAGAGTCCCTGCGGAGTGGAGTTCATCACCGTCGTCGCTGTTCCGCTGCTAGAGTTTATTCCGCTTCGAGATGTTCCGCTGCTAGCATAGAACTACCTTAACAGGAGAAGTGTCGCCGTGCCCCTGTAACCTTTGTAATATCGGACCCTTGTACCCCGTTTATTCATAATAAAGAGCTGATTTGTTCTATGCCAAGCAGTGCCGTATTCCAGAAGACTTGATCTCTGGGCTGGAATATGGGGTGTTCCGGTCTCTCTGAGCCGGGGTGCCACAAGGCTTGGTATCAGAGCAGGTCTGGCTGTAGGACGCCCTAGTCAGCGCGAGCGTTAGAAACCGGTAGTTCAGAGTCCAGCTCGCTTGTTGCATTTGGTTGTTGCATTTGTATGCTGCATAGCATGCATGTAGACTTATTATCTTGTCGCTAACGGTTGATCTTGTGAGTGTAGGTGGCATCGGTTTTGATCCACTACCTGCACCCTCCAGCTTTGCATACGCGTTCTTTGGTGTTTGGTGTCATCTCTGTCCCAGCGGAGTGATGCAGAGGTACCTTGTGGTGTCGATCACTTGCAGGATTGATACACAGGTATCACACCAATATTTTCTCTTTAGCCCCACCTATCGTTTCGGTGGTAGACATGTTTCTACCCCAGATCTGCCATCCAACCCGCCACTTTGGCAACCCTTACTGGTCTTTGTTACCAAAAGAAAGGGCAATGCCAGCAGACCCTGTTTTTCACCGCTATCCTACCCTATCACCCATTCCCTGGACAAGTACGGTTTCCGTCCGTACGCTTGATGATGATGTGGTCGTGACATCCGTGTCTCGCTACATGATCACCGAGTCCGTCCTCACCCCTGAGCCCGTCCAGATGCAACCGGTGCTGAGCCAGCGTTGGGTGTAGCTCTGTTTACACCAACCTTTCTACACGTTGATCCACCTTCGTGCACACCGCCACAGCATATTAGATCGTAGTACCAGAGTTCCCTCGAGAATTGTGTGCTTAAGTAGGCATGCATAGTGAGGTGAATAGCTGTAAAATGTGCAGTTGCTTGTATGTAATCTTAATGCTGTGTGGGCTTTTGTTTTAGTCGTTTCTTTTGCTTCTTTCTTTGGGCCTTCGGTGTTACCTTATTCTTCCCTTATGAAAGTTGCTCATCAACCGACACCGGACTCGAAGAATTAGTGAGGAATTCAAATACTTGGAAGCTCAGCTAAACAGTATAGCATTCTCAGCCGACTGCATTGCATTGGAAATATCTGGTTTGAATACAAATGATCTTCTGGAATGACTATCCGCATCAAGTTTACCTCAGTGCGCAACCATCACAATTGTAATGAACCAGCTGGAAGACAATTTGTGTGCAAGACAACAGTACATTTCCAGTCAGAGGAATATCAAAGGTGTATTTATATGGCATTCAGCTCACATATCACAGAGAGAAGCTTCTGGTATAAGCAACCCAGTCTTCCTCCACACGTTACCATGGAAGCTTACAAAGCAAGGTTCCGCAATCTTCTTCAGTACGATATGTGGATGACTTCCAATATAAGATACTCAGTCTTCTTCGGTAAACCACCGCAGAAAACTTCTGAGGTACGATACCCAGTCTTCTTCAGCACACTATCCCGGCAAAAGCTTCGAGCACAAGCTATTCAGTCTTCCTCGGCACGATACTCTCAGATGGCTTCCAACACAAGCTATCCAATCTTCATCAGTACGGCACTACCAACAGTCATCAAGATATTACACAGTGAGTTGGCAGTGCATCTCAAGAATCAGATCCGCAGCAGTTGGGTCAGAAACCCGAGCTAGTCAGGACACAAGTCTGCTTTGGGAATAAAATGTTCAGCCACACATACTTCCATATATATATTGTGAGCATGCTGCCAGGACCATGCAGGTCACTCGTACGATGATGCAAGCAAGGTGAAGATCCAACAACCGCCTGAGTTATGTAAGAGGAAGAAAGCCAATATACACCTCAGTGTGATGCAATGTCTGACAACAATCCTGACAGTGGATATCAAGGCCAGCTTCCTCACGCCCGACAAGGTGATATCGTTAACCCTTGTCACTGTCATGAATGATTGACCACAGCAGTGAGCTCTATACAAATAACTGTGAACCTGGTACATGATCATGATGAACCCTTGCCTACCTTTTTCCTGGTAACGGCACCACGCCTGTGTTCTGAGCTGCGTTCGGCCGTCCAGGGTGGATTCCGATTTTCTATTTCTCTTGTCAACAACTGGCCCGTGTTCTGAGCTGATTTTCGGCCGTCTCGGGCAGCTGTTGAGTTTCTTTTTGTAGCAGCGACCCTATGCTCTGAGCTGTTCTTCGGCCGTCTTAGGGAACTGCTACATTCTTCTTATCAACCCTGCCTCATGCTCTGAGCTGCTTTTCAGCCGTCATGAGCCATGGTTGAGTTATTTCAGTAATGTCCCAGATCTGAGTTGTAAAGACCGTTTTGGTGGCTACTGATTTATTTGTCGATTTTTGGCAAAGGTTCAGATGATCATTGCCCTACAGTTAAAGCTCGAGAGATGATAAACTTGCCAGTTAAACGTTGCTGCACTACCTAAGGATAAGGATACGGTATGACTGCCGGAATATCGCACCTGACAGCACCTATGGTCACACGAAGAATTAAAGATATTTTGTCCAAGCTCTTTCAGCAAAAGATTCGGACAAAAGAAAACAATAATGAAGGAGCAAGACTGGCAATACAGGTATGATAATTGTGCTATGAACAACATGGTATGGATACCCCAGACAGTCTGATTCCGTATTAATCACCATGAACACACACCCAAGGGGTCTACTCTGTTTGTAAGGACCTCATATCAAGGTGACAGTTGAATCGTCAGTACGGATCTGAGACAAAGAAGTCATCAAGATTCGGAAATCCCTGCAAGCAATCAGATTCTGCCAAAAGAACGGTTATGATTCTCAGCATGGTTTTGAACCCGGAGGACATGCATCTAGTAACCTGATGCAATAATTAAATGTTTCATGTCCACCGAGGAAATTTGTTCCCGACTCCATTGATACTATCAGTGCTGGATATAAGAATGTCACGTCAATAGGGACCTCACTCCTGGACTTATGGAAATCCCAGTCATGATAATATCAGACAAGCCAGCAGACATAAAAGAATTGAAGTCAGAACAAGGATGAACATATGAAGTAAGACCTGTCAGAATATGGGGTACGGTGAAGCAAACCACCTCCGAGCAAGATAATCCGATCATATGAAATTCAGTGGGAACAACATATAAAGGAAAAGGAAACCCGAGTTGGAAACGGTTTCCTTAAGTCGGAATATTCATACCTGTTCCCTGAGCAACCAAATCTCGAGGACGAGATTTATCGTAAGGGGGGTAGGTTTGTAACACCCCGATTTTTGGCCCTTTCTTTTTCTTTTGGATTTCTTCGAATTTTTATTTGGAGTTCTTTTTCCGTGGCTATGTGGTCTTAAAACCTGGGGAAATCTTCCCTCCTGCCACTTCCTAGTGGCTTGTCATTCTCAAATCTATCCCAAGGCCATGTCATTTCCATCTTAGCCCAACTCAAATATTTATTTCTTGGGAATATTCCTTTTTCTATTAAAGGAATAACCCTGTTTGCTCTAGGTTGTGAAGCAACCTATATTTATGGCATTCCCAAAATTCCCACAAAATTCTCATAAATTCTTTGGATCATATCTCCCACCAATATGTCAAAATCCATCCTTGCCTAGTTCAAAAATAATTCAGGAATATTCATTTTCCATTCTCTCCAGCAAGGCACTTTGTGAAGGAAGTGCTATCTATATTTTCTTGATTGCCCTAAAAAATTTTGGGCACTCTTTCCTATCCAAATAATTGCCACATGCCAAAATTCAACTTCATTTGCCTAGTAAATCTTCCTCAGAAAATTCCCAAAGTTTCTGTCCAGAGAGAAGCTTTGTGAAGGAAGTACTAGCTAGGTTTATCCAAATGAGTTGAAATTTTGGGAGATCATTTATATGATCAAAGACTGACTCTCCACCAAATTTCATCTCTATCCAACAATCTATGTGAGCACACCTTCAAATCTTGGTTTCTGGTCATAATTTCAGTTTGTGAAGCAACTATATTTTATATTGCTTAAGAAATTATGAAATTAATCCAGGACCTAAATATCCCTAAATAATGTGAGCATGCAAAAAATCACATTATTTTGCCAAGCCAATTTACCCACAAAATTCCCCCAAGTTTCTGTCCAGTGTGGATCATTGTGAAGGCAGTACCATTTATACTTATCCAAATGGGATGAAATTTTTATGGTACCTTCATATGCCCAAATGACCACCCTCCACCAATTTTCAGCTCAACCCAAGCAACCATGTGAGTGCTACTTCCTGATCTGGCTTCTGGACCAGATTTGGCAGTTGTAAAGCAACTATGTCAAATACTTGTCCTAATGACCTCAAAATTCACAGGATGGTAGTCCTTCATACTCTAAGACTCTGTGACATCTTGCTTAGTTCTTATGCCCTCTAGATTGATCACTACTTCCTGCTTAAGTTTGCAACAGCAAAGTTCAGTCGACCTCTCCCATCCACCCACAGTGCCTTTCTTCGATCTATCACCTCAGGTAGGACCCACTTAGGAGAGACAACACGCTAGACATCGTTTGATTGGCCAGAGTGCACCGCGTGCGCCTGTGCACGCGGTGACTACGCGGTCTGGCGCGTCGAAAGCGTGCTCTGGAACTTTGGGGCCCTCTGCCGCCGCCCAAACGCCGAGCTCCCGCCACCGCACCATGTCCTCTGCATCGCCACCACTCTCCTGCGTCCGCGTGTACTCTCTAGACCCCTCCCCCTCTCCTCTTTCCTCTCCGGCGAGCACGCCATCCCGGGATGCCCGCGGCCGTCGTCGCTTTGCCCTTGTCCTTTCCATCCCCGCGGCAACTTTGCACCGAATACCCCTCCCCTAGACCCATCTCCCCCTCCGTGCGTGCGCTCGTGCACGCGGTCGTGCCAGAGAGCATCAACCGCGAGCGTCCGTCGTCATCCGGCCGCGGCATCGTCGCCCGGCTATATATAGCATGCCCGAGCCTCCCCGAGCATCTCATCCTCTTCTACACCCTCCCAGTAGCCTCCCAAACCACTCATTCGAGCTCAAGCACCTCTCCTCGCCTCCCAATGCCGCCATGGCCGCCGCTCGGGCCGGCCTAAATTCCGGCGAGCCAAAGCTCCCCTCCCCTCCTAGCCACCACCAGAAGCACCACTAGAGCACGGCTAACACCTCCATAACCTCGGCCTCTCCTCCCCGCCACCACAACGAGCTCCCCAACTCCGGCCGAAACCATCCGCCGCCGCGGCCGGCCTCCTGCTCGTCTCCGACCTCCCCGACCAGCGTGATCAGTCCAGGCGGGAGTGGCTTGATCCCCTAAGCTCGGCGGTGTGCCGCAAGCCTCGAACGGTGGCCTGTAGCGCTGGCGGTCGTCGTCGGGGCCAGCCTCTGCCTCGGCCAGGCGCGCGCCGCGCGGGAGGAAGAAGAAGGCGTTGACCAGTCCAGTGGGCCCCACCACCTGTCGGCGAGATAAAACGGTTGACCCCGGGCCCGCGGTATTTTATGTGGAAGCGTACTTCGACAAGTACGTTTTCGTTTAACTGAAAGCGTACTCTCCTGCGTTGTCTGTTAGGAATACGCTTTCATTACTGCGGAGACGTATTTCTGAAAGTGCGCTTTCTCTTTTTCAGCCCGGCCGAAACCTCTAATTTGCGGACGTTCGTCCGTTAGCAGCAGAAATGAATATTTTTATTTAATTTTTTGCCTATCGAACGAACGGCCGTAACTTTTCACCCGTGACTCCGAATCAGGTGATTCCAAAGCCCACGATCTCAGTTCGTCGAGCCCGTTCCGATGGTATCATTTTCACTATGTTGTAACATTCTGAAAATGACCATTTTGCCCCTGCCCTTATTCAGCCCCCTCCGAGAGGGAATCTTTTCCGGCGATTTTTCCGTGAGTGCTCCGCACTTCTCCCTCGTGAATCCTTCATACCCAGGCAAGCCACAACAGCCACTTGCATGATGGCATTGCAGTAGCCATGGTTTCCACTTGAATATTTAATAATTGTTTGCTCATTTAATTATTTTGCGAATGCTATGCATATGCTTGTGAATCCATGTCTATGCTTATGCCATGTTCATTTTCATCTAGTAAGTGATATGATTAATTGCTAATGATATTCTTATCATGTTTATTCTTGTAATCATTTCCGATGCTAGTGATAATGTTATGCTCACATGAGTAGTTACTGTCTGATATGAAAATACTTGTGATACTCATGATCATCTTTATGCCATGCTCATGTGCATCCCGTAGGCCAAATGATTTATCATTATGATGTTAAATGGTTATGTTGCCCATCCATGGTTACACTGATATCATGCTCATCTGCATTGTTATGTTATTATGACTCAGCTCATCACCATTCAAGTTGAACCTGACATTAATCGAACTTGAACAAATATGTTGGCTGAGTCATGGTGCCACCGAATCGAGCTCACCAGTGCAGCCACACTTGCCTGGATGGGGAGGCCCTAATGCGGTCTATTGTCATGCCTCTCGCCGGTGCCTCCAACTAGGGAAGGTTATTCGCGCGCGCTACCCTGATCAGGTAGGCAGCCATAAGCCTTGTGCCCGAGTTGTTTGCGCGCGGTTGTCCCCGTTTGGGACGAGTTTGTTTTGTTGGGCCACGACGGTGGCAGCCACAGAGGTGGAGGATGTCACGAGTTGACATCGGGGCGACCCAGGACATAGCCCAAAGGGGAGTTTGTCGGGAGTGGCCGGGAGAGTGTCATGCAATAGACTGGTTTTGTCGGAACGTCATTGGTCCACCCGAATGGGAGCACGAGGCCATGAGTTCCGTAGTGTGGGTACAGTGTACTAACCTCTGCAGAGTGTATAATCTATCGATAGCCGCGTCCTCGGTCATGGACACAGTTCGTAGTAGGTCACACAATGGGTCAACAGAAATAATAACCTGAATAATAACAACCCCGGTTCTATGAGAAAAAAAAGTTGGTTGATCTTCATGTGGTCATGCGATGATCACAGGTAGAGATCAAGCTCCGTGTGGTCATGCGATGATCACGATGGTATCGTTGATACCGAGCTTGGTTGATCCCGAGGTGATCGTGTGATGATCACGATGGTAAGTTTGTGGTTACGAGATAACCTTCGAGCAGAGTAAGTTGGTCCATGAGACCTTAAACGTCGACCCCTTGCATGCTAGTGCTAGTATTATCATGTTCATATCATGGATCATGTGTACATGCCATGCTCATGCTGTTGCCATGCTCATGTTGTTGTCGTGCTCATGTTGTTCTAGTAGTATCATGTTCATCTTTGATGATTAATCTGTAAATGCCAGGCTATTGTATGTCTTGATTGCTTTGGTTGCTGTGAGCTTGTGAGTACATTCAAAGTACTCACCTAGCGTGTCATGCCAGATTGCAGGTGATGCCGTGATTGCTTGTTTGTCGAGGATCCCGAGGTTGCGCTCTAGGATACGTCTCAGCCAGAGTCCCTGCGGAGTGGAGTTCATCACCGTCGTCGCTGTTCCGCTGCTAGAGTTTATTCCGCTTCGAGATATTCTGCTGCTAGCATAGAACTACCTTAGCAGGCGAAGTGTCGCCGTGCCCCTGTAACCTTTGTAATATCGGACCCTTGTACCCCATTTATTCATAATAAAGAGCTGATTTGTTCTATGCCAAGCAGTGCCGTATTCCAGAAGACTTGATCTCTGGGCTAGAATACGGGGTGTTCCGGTCTCTCTGAGCCGGGGTGCCACAATAACCTTCCCTCGTTGGAGGCACCGGCGAGAGGCATGACAATAGACCGCATTAGGGCCTCCCCATCCAGGCAAGTGTGGTTGCACTGGTGAGCTCGATTCGGTGGCACCATGACCCAGCCAACAGATTTGTTCAAGTTCGATTAGTGTCAGGTTCAACTTGAATGGTGATGAGCTGAGTCATAACAACATAATGAAATAACAATGCACATGAGCATGATCTCAGTGTAACCATGGATGAGCAACATAACCATTTAACATCATGACATGAACGAGGATAAATCATTTATGCTACGGGATGCAAATGAGCATGGCATAACGATGATCATGACTATCACAAGTATTTTCATGTCAAACCGTAACTACTTATGTGAGCATAACATTATCACTAGCATCAGAAATAATTACAAGAATAAAACATGATAAGAATATCCTTAGCAATTAGTTATATTACTTACTAGATGAAAACGAACATGGCATAAGCAATGAGCATGGATTCACAAGCATATACATAGCATTCACAAAATAATTAAATGAACAAACAATTATTAAATATTCATGTGGAAACCATGGCTATTGCAATGCCATCATGCAAGTGGCTGTTGTGGCTTGCCTGGGGGTGAAGGAGTCATCGGGGAGAAGTGCGATGAACTCGCGGAAAGAATCGCCGGAAAAGTTTCCCTCTCGGCGGAGCTGAATAGAGGGCAGGGGCAAAATGGTAATTTTCACAGTACGCCAACCTTATGAAAGTGATACCATCGGAACGGGCTCGACGAACTGAGAACGTGGGCTTTGGAATCACCTAATTCGGAGTTACGGTTGCCGAGTTACGGCCGTTCATTCGTTAGGCAGAAATTTAAATAAAAATATTTATTTCTGCGCTTAACGGGCGAACGTCCGCTAATTAACAGTTTCGGCCGGCGGCTGAAAAACAGAAAGCGCACTTTAGAAAATACGCTTTCAGTATATGGAAAACGTATTCTATGTCAAAGCAAAAGAAAAATACGTTTTCACCAAGGGAAAACGTACTTTCCCGAGTACGCTTCCACTTATCCGAGCTGGCGGGCGGGGCCAGTGCCTTGAGTGGCTGACGGGTGGGGACCCGGGCCCACTTGCAGGCCAGGGAGGAGCCCGTCGTCTTCTACCTCGCGTCGTCGCGCGCCTGGCCGATGCGGGGCTCGTCGCCGGCGCCCGCCCGGGTGGCTCAGGCCACCTCTGGCCGAGCTCCGGCCACCGGCGTGCTCAGCTGAGAGCGGCGCGTCCATCCCGGCTAGTCGTGGAGCTCGAAGAAGTCCAGGGCGACGGCGGCTTGGACGTCCGCGGCGGAGGCCATCGGCCCGATTTGAATGCGAGCCCTCGGGCGTCTTGGAGACGAAGAGAGGAGATGGGGAGGTCCGGCGCGACTAGGGGTTTCTGGTGGTGGAGAAAGGAGGGGAAGAAGGGCTCTACGTTGCCCGAATTTAGGAGGGGGAAGGCGGCGGCCATGGCGTCCATTGGGGAGAATAAGAGCTCCTCGAGCTCGGGGAAGAGGCCGGGGAGGGCTGTGGGAGGATGTTGAGGAGGTTTGTGAGGTGGGGAGGCCTCGGGGACGGCTTAAATAGCCGGGGCAAGATGCCCGTGCCGAATGCCGTCGCGGGCATGCGGAGGATGCCCCTGGCAAGGGCACTGGAGCTAGACTCGGGGCGGTGGCGGCTTGCTGGCGTTGGGGAGCTGCCGACCTGACGATTCTCTGGCGCTCAGACGGCGTGGCCGACCGGGGCAAGTGGTGGGGACGGCGAACAGTGCCGCGGCCGGGGCTGCCGTGGCGCGAGAAGAAAGAAAGAGGAGGGGGCCATGGCTGGGGAGTGAGCGTGGGGATGCTACGGAGCTCTGGGGCACGCTGGGACGCGCGGACACGGCGAGCAGAGGAGGCCCGGAGCAAAACGACATCCAGAGCGAGCCCAACGCTTGCAAACAGCGTGGTCACCGCGTGCGATGGTGAGAGGTGGGCACGTATTCCTGGCAAAAGTTATCAACCGTGTTGTCCCTCCAACATACAGTCCCACTGATGAGATGGCTCGGCCAAAGAGACTACGAGTTGATGGGAGTGGTCGATGGAAGTTGGCTCTTGCAAACTTAGGCATGAAGTAGTGATCAAATGGGAGGGGATAAGGAGTAACCAGGATGTCTCAGGGTCTTAGGGTAGGAAGGACTATGATCCTGTGGATTTTGAAAAGATTTGGACCAGTATTTGACATAGTTGCTTTACAACTCCAATAACTGGCCCAGAAACTTGATCAGGAAGTAGCACTCACATGGTTGCTTGGGTTGAGCTGAAAATTTTAGGAGGATGATTATTTGGGCATATTAAGGTACCATAAAAATTTCATCCCATTTGGATACACCAAAATGGTACTTCCTTCACAATGCTTTCTACTGGACAGAAACTTGGGGGAATTTTGTAGAGAAAATGGCTTGTCAAAATGATGTGAATTTTGGCATGACCAAATTATATAGGGATATTTAGGTCCTGGATTAATTTCAGAATTTTTGAAGCAATATAAAATATAGTTGCTTCACAAACTGAAATTGTGACCAGAAACCAAGATTTGAAGGTGTGCTCACATAGATTGTTGGATGGAGATTAATTTTGGTGAAGAGTAATTATTTGATCATATAAATTATCTACCAAAATTTCAACTCATTTGGATAGTCCTAGCTAGTACTTCCTTCACAAAGCTTCCCTCTGGACAGAAACTTTGGAAATTTGCTGAGGAATATTTACTAGGCAAATGAGGCTGAATTTTGGCATGTGGCGATTATTTGGATATGAGAGAGTTCCCAAAAATTTTGGGGTCAATCAAGAAAATATAAATAGCACTTCCTTCACAAAGTGCCATTCTGGACAGAGTAGGAAATGAATATTCCTGAATTATTTTTGAACTAGGAAAGGATGGGTTTTGACATATTTGTGGAAGATATGATCCAAAGAATATATGAGAATTTTGTGGGAATTTTGGGAATGACAGAAATATAGGTTGCTTCACAACCTAGGGCAAACAGGGTTATTCCTTTAATAGAAAAAGGAATATTCCCAAGAAATAAAAATTGGGGTTGGGCTAAGATGGCAATGACATGGCCTTGAGATGGAGTTAAGAGTGACAAGCCACTAAAGAGAGGAAGAAAAGATGATCTTCCCAGGGTTTCAAGACCACATAGACACGGAAAAAGAAATTCCAAATAAAATTCGAAGAACTCCAAAAGAAAAAAAAAAGGGCCAAAAATCGGGGTGTTACAATCACAAAGTATAATAGACAAGTATTGGGTCGATTCAATATGATCGTTCTTCTAACGTCATACCCTCAATGTTGTTTTAGGACTATCGTTACACTTAACGATATCCTAAGATCCGGAAAACTTGATCACCAACAACACTTGAGCCAGTCTTAGAGGCGAGACCGGGAACCTATTGTTTACCGTTTATCATTTCACACGTGCATATGAGTTTTCCACTGAATCGCATATTTCAGGATCATAGCAGTTATAGCATGAAATATAAACTCTTAATTATGAATAATGGAAATATAATAATACAATATTATTGCCTCTAGGGCATATTTCCAACACTCCTGGCACTGCTATAATGGCATCCGTGGCGGTCGGGCGCCCGCCACTGGCAACTAGTTAATCAGTGGCGGGCAGAACATATTGCCCGAGACTGATATAGTTGTCATGTCACAAACGGATTTTTGTTCCCATGAATTTACCGTGCTTGGATTTGTACACCTGATTTATAAAGAGTAAAGTCACAAAAGTATATAATTCGTAGCATTGACTGAACCAAGCTTAATCCATTATAGGAACAAACGACAAAGCTTCATATTTGTTCGACTTAAGAGACTAATATCAATGTACCACATCCATCTTAACAAACTCACTAACACGTCATAAGCTTACATAATGTTCATATCTGCCACTTATTTCTAAATGAGGTCAACGACAACCATCATCTGCCACGTGTTGTGGCGGCTCATCCTTAGCGTGGTTGTCACGTGTTTCTCAACCATTAGTATCTTTCCTGTCAGAAACTCCCCCCAGTCGGCCTCATAGAAGGATATATGCCCCATCTGTTTCGGTCTTGTACTTAACGGTGGTGACAGCCCCCCTCCAAAGCATACTCCAGCAGAACCGACTGCGGGAATGTTTAGGCCAGAAACCATCTTCGCGGGTAATTTCTATGATCACCGTGATTAGAAGCACAAAGAGCACGCAATGTTAGACATATCGCAATGTTAGTGTTACATGAACAAAAAAGAGAGGAAATAATACCAAACATACCATGACATGTTTGACGATGTTTGTCATGGTTAAATGGTGCACAAGTGGCACCCCCATGTAATTCTCAGTTGGTGGTAGGATCACCAAGAGATTTTTCCTCTCATTCCGTGTAAGCTTCTTCATTCTTTGAGAGAAAATAGGAGAATTCAATGGAACGTCATCGTCATCATGACTATCTTCTTGGTCATCCTCATCGTCATGGATATCCTTACCATCATGACTATCCTCATCATGACCACCATCCTCATCACCCTCACTATCCTCATCATTGTTACCATCCTCATCATCCTGACCATCCTCATCATCTTTGCTGAAGAAATAGATAATCCTTAACCTCTTGACCGATCCTTCTAAGTAAAAGGCTATATACTCTCCCCCAGTAAACTTATTTTTTGAAATGTACTTCATCCATCCATCGCCGCAGATGATGGTTTTATGCTTTCCTTTCTTCACTTCAACTTGAAATGGCCGCCCCTTCTTTACCTAATAATAAAGAAAGAAAGCTTTCTTAGTTCTCCATACGTCAACTCTTTATATCCGTTAATTTTATATTAATCACAAAGATCGATGGCTGAGATTTAAAAAGAGGAAGGTATTTTATTTACGTTAGCCCGTCGTCCGTCGCGCCCTGCCCGGCCCACGCGCCAACCAAAACCAATCCGACCAGGACTCTAAGCCACACAACTTTACGTGGATACATCCAAAAAACATGAGTCAGACACCTGCCCACCCGTTCGTCCGTCCACTCGCCCCGATCCCTTTTTTCACCCAAGAGAATTGACAGCCGTCGCCACACCTCTCGCCGCTCGCCACCGCGGATGACGCCAACTTCCCCCAAGTCGTTGCTGTCTCCGCCGATAGCACGGCTCCCGACCAATCAGACGAGGCTGGCGCGCCATCTCCGGGCTCCTCTCAGCCCCGATCTGGAGCACCAGGCTCTTCTCCTCCCTCCACCCCGATCTGGCGGCAGCGCCACGAGCTAGGCCACCGGCGACGATGCTAATTTGTCTTGCTGATGTTTTGCTAATAGGGGAGAGATGGTTCGGCACTGCTGCATGCGGCGATCTCCTTCCAGCGGAAGACTTCATCGATCTGCATCAACACAAGTTTTGCCGAAGCACACTCGCCCGAACGACGACGTCCCGGGCAGCTGGGCGACTCATCAACAACTCCGGCGCGTCTCCAGCTCCATAGCCACGCGCCTGCAGCGTAATCAACCCATGCACCCACCTGAGCGGCGAGCAGCAGCGAAGGACACGCGCACGTCCGATCACGGGAGGGCGTAGCTCCCGCGTAGATTCCTTCGCGTACAAGTACGCGGATCTCTCGATGGACGAAAGCTACTCGCGTCCGCGAATCTCCGACGAGTGGCAACTCCGACGCGGGCGAGCGACTTCAGCCGACTTCGATCCAGACGACACCCGGCCGGCGAGCAACGGCTGGGCACGCGACCCTCAGCGGCTCAGCCATGCCACATGCATGCGTGGCCTCCAAGACACGTGAACACCAGCAGAATCATAGCGTTTGCATGCAGCCGGCGTACGTCGTGTGCTACTCCAAGCCGGCAAGGCGGATCTCATCAGCATGCAAGCACACGACCGACCGCGCCACGCGCGCCACGCATGATACGTCGGCATCTACGTAAGCTATAACATTGGGAACACCAGCTGGTACGCAGACACCAAGTCAACTTCCGCGCCAGCGAACCTGCATCAAGACCGAAATAAACAAAAACAGTGATCCCGTGAGTGTGTATATGACAAATATACGTACGTCTCGGCTGTGCTGCTGACTCAGGACCGGTTCAGTGATCTAGATCTGGGTGATTTACTGATTTACAGTTGATAAATTTGCTATCCAAAGCACCGACATCATCGGCACACTGGCTGTCCTGATTGCCATAGAACATGTGCATTAAAGTTAATCCAATTGCGGTGCACGACTGTTTGAGCAAAACCATAAGCAATTGAGTTCTTCATCTGTAGTCATGCAGAATTAGTGTGAAATATACAGTCTTTTTCAAGATTATTTTGCAGCTGTACCATCGATTATTTGTTAATGTGCTTTTTCCAGTGGAAAAAGTCTCGAAACAAGCAACATACGATTGCGACAACCCAATTATCTTAGATTCTACCTTTGTCTGATGTTCTTAACCTTTATATGCTTCATTACAGAGAAATCCTTGGAAATTGAGAAGACAAGGTATGATGGGAGCAGGTTATTACTTCGTTCTGGTCCAGCATCGTCTTTACGTATCAATATTTGAGCGGTAAGTTATTCCATCATGTTACATTACTATTGCATTCATATTTATATGACTAGCTAGCCCGCTCTATAGTTTTACCAAGTTTTTTATCCATGCATTTTTGCAAAAAAAAATTGGGTGATGCAATTATGTTATTTCTATGACTAAGTGCTATTATCAGTAACTGATTTATCTGGCAAGGGAATGTTGAGATGATAGCTCGAGCCTCCGTGCCCACATTTTGAAAATTGTAGAAATTATCTTATACTAATTTTAAAGGTGGGAAATCTCACACCGACCCCCAAATACATATCACAATTGTATGTGCTTGATTCATTTAGCAGTATTATTATTGTTTGGTTCAAGGAAACTGTCGTTTTCTCCATCGGCAGACTTCGTACTTGGACCTTTGTTAAAAGATGGTGTAAGGGCAAGTTGTGGGGATATAGATTGACCGCAATATCTGCAAGCAGGAAATCAAAGTACAAATACTACTTCGTTCACCTACGCTTGAACTGGAATTGCTAATTAGAAAATTTGCATTTCATGTGTCATTTTGCCATTGAGCTAAATTATGTTCCTTGGCCATTGAGTTGGATAATTATCATAGTTTGAAATTTTGACTCGCAACATGTAAAAAAGGAGTTCCATAATGTTTTTTTCTGGTCCATACATTGAATAGTCAGTTTTTTTTTGCAGGTATTAGGTTTTTGAAGGTGCATGCATAAGAAAGTAGATACGGAGAAATATTTTATGAGCAGTTCATTGCCTTTTGATTTTAACAATAAAGTAGGTTTAAGTTCGTGTTTGGGCGGCAAGAGAGTCAAGGGTGGAACAAGGTCTCTAGGTTTAATGGGGAAACAAGAAAGTTGCATTCGGGTGTTTTTTCTACGTATCAATACATGAGCATGCAACCATGCATCTCTTTGGGTAGACGAATACATGTATTAGGCATGTATTATGCTTTAACAAAATGAGGATTAAACTAAATGAAGTTTTTGGTTAAGACGATTTTTTAACACAATACAGACAGAGACGCTAATACATATGCACATACACTCACCCTTATGAACGCACGCACGCACACCCTACCCATATGAGCATCTCCGAGAGACTGAGCCGGCACATCATCTTAAGATTGACAAAGTCGTCACAGACGTCTTCGTAGTCGACGGAAACGCTTAAGACGAATTTTGATAGCATCTTATCATCCATGCATACGTCATGTGTTCTCCATTGCAACGCATACCGGTCCATAAGTTAAAGACATAAAGTGAATCTTTTTTCTTCCGTTGCAACGCACGGGCATATTTGCTAGTATCATCTTAAAGAGCAAAGTATCACTTATTGCATTGTTAAAGTTCAGCCTTATGTTGCATGGGATACACTATGCAACAGTAAAGGAAAATGCGAACCAAATTAGTGGTAATGGCAGTAAATGACTACAAGATGGTTATAATTGAATGTTGTAGTTAAAGACCATTACCACAGATTTTTTGAACCCCTCCCTCAAAAAGACCCCAAATTCCGTTGCAGTTTCCAAGCTATTGGCACAACTACTTTTGTAGATTTGGCACGTTGGAAGCACCATGATCCCTATTAATCATGTGATGCACTTATCATTGTTAACAAAGGGTGAAAAACCAACGGAAAAAATTGGCATGACCTTTGCTAAAGAATGAACATATTGAGTGCCAGAAATTTGGCGAAACAGAAATTAATCAACGTTTCGCCAAAATGTTGGCACTCATTTATGGATCCCTGAAAATGATGTATAACATGTCTAGCTTACTTAGCCCATGCACCTATCATATTTAAGCTTTGTTTTTCTTAGCTAAAGTTGTAATATGAAAAAATGATAGCCAAAGGCACGTCTCTCGCCACTTTTTTCTCTGTTTATTTCTCTTTTCTCAAGTCATGATACATCAAACACGCAGCCTACTTGACATAGGTTTCCTATTCAACTACTCAAACTTGTCTTGGAATCGGAAAAGTACTGCTCTAAGATAAGTATATGTACACATGAACCTATAGAACTATATATAGAAAACATTTGATCACCACCTAATTAAAACTTGCTCTAGTTTGGAAAACTCCAGCAGCTAACCCTAGCCCTATCAGCGCCGGCGCCCTAACCGTAACCCTACCGGCGGCGGCGCTCTAACCCTAGCCCTATCGGCGCCGTGGGGCGGCCTTACACTAGGCCTAGCGGTGGCGCCGCCCTAACCATATCCCTAGCTAGCGGCGGCGGCGACCTAACCCTAGCCCTAGTGGCGGCGTGGGGCGGGCTTACACTAGGCCTAGCGGCAGTGGCGGCGGCGGCTGCGCCCTAACCCTAACCCTGGTGGCAAGAGAAGGAGGAGAATGAGGGAGATTGGGACATACCGGCGGGAGAGATGTAGACGGGCTCGACGACGGGAAGAGACGACGGTGGGAGAAGACGCACTGCGCGGGACGAAGGGGGCGAACGGCAGAGAAGGGGGGCAGATAGAATTTCTGTCGATTTGAGTTAGTGTGGGCCGTAACCGATGGTTTTGTGCGTGTAGGCTATAGAAGTGACTGTCGCTACAAAAGACCTGCCACAACAAACATACTTGCAGTGGCGGGCAACCTTTCTCACCCACCACTACATACATATCCTTTTTCATGGTTAATACACACAACTCTCTTTTTCTAAATCATTTGGACTTCAAATTTTTTGCATGGTTAATACACACCAGTCAAAACTCCATGCTCGAATTTGGCCTTTTTTAGTATGTTTGCTATTTTCCATGCATTAATTAACTGATTTTCCGACCACTAAAAAGAGCAAAACGCTCTTCATTTGGACTTCAAACTTTTTCCATGGTTAATACACACCATCCAAAACTACATGATCGAATCTGGCCACTTTCTAGGTTTAGTAAAGTATATTTTCACAATTACGATATGTGTGGCGGGCGGCACACACCGCCCGCCACTGCAATTTTTTGGAATTATTGAACTCCTTTGGTGCGAGTTGCCAAAATAAATGTGTGACGAGCGCGGTGGTGTGCCCGCCACTGCTTATTGTAAGAGCAGTGGCGGGCACTTCGTGCCGCCCGCCACTACAGTTTTTCACCAAGCGGGGGTCTTGAAGAGAGTTTACCTGTGGCGGGCACTTTGTGCCACCCGCCATATCTAGTACTATAGCAATGGCGGTTCCCTTTTAGTACCCGCTAGTGCTAATTCTCCAAAGTGGCAGTGGCGGGTGCTTGGTCTCGCCCGCCACTCTTTTGAGTTCACCTATAAGGCTTTTCCCAGTAGTGACGAATGACATTCGAGTGAACCTTTGGTTATTATGTGCTTATTCCCTTTGCTTCGCGATACTTTACAAAACCCGAGGTGAGATGTATCGGTATCCTCTTGAGTCATTCTCATGCTCACTATACCGGTCTCCTCGTTACCGGTTTCGTTCTTCTTTCTCGTTGACATGTTTCGGCATTCCCCTGACATAGTTACCCGTGTCTGGCCAGACGATGATTGATGCCGTCACACTGAGAGGGCCCTAAGAATATCTCTCCATTGTCGGAGGAGCAAATCCCACTCTTGAGCTATCTAGCCCCTTGTCAAACTTTTTGATGAACCTATAAGTTGTCGTTATGATCACCGTGTTACAAATGATCTTTGAGCAACCCCAAGGTTTATCTTACGGTAAGAAGTGACTGCAATACTCTCATGGTCTAAGGAACTAAAGCATACGTTAACTCTCCGTGTTATAACGATTGACTTGTGATGATAGCATCTCAAAGTATAACAATCAAGGTTGGGTCAATTCAATATGATTGTTTTTCCAACGTCATATTCTCAATGTTGTTTTGAGACTATCATTACACTTAACGATATCTCAAGATCCGAAAAACGTGATCACGAACTACACTTGAGCTAGTCTTACAGGCGGGACTAGGAATCGGGTTTACTGTTTATTATTCCACACGTGCATATGAGTTTTCCACTGAATCACATATTCCAAGATCATAGAAGTTATAGCATAGAATATAAACTATTTAATTATAAACATGGAAATATAATAATACACTATTATTGCCTCTAGGGCATATTTCCAATAGACTCCCACTTGCACTAGAGTCAATAATCTAGTTAGCACATATTCTTTTACACCAATGGCAATCCGGTGTTTTGTTCATGCTTTGCTTGTGGTATAGCCTTCGTCCTATCAGATCTTGACAACTTTAGATCCGCGTGTATCATTTGCATTTCTATGCATCTATAATGCTTTCACAAGAATTCATAATTTGTGTGAAACTGGCTTTGTATATATTGAATCACTGGCAAAACATTTGATTCCTTAGACTAAGCTATGGAATCACTATTACGAACAGTGTTCCATTGGCACAATCATCTAGAAACCATACCAAGTTCATAAATGAACCTTTTATTCATCACCCTCTATTGTTGCTTCTAAAGTGACAATATACTCAGCCTTCTGTTATAGAATTCATCACAGTAACTTTTTTGGACCAATTCCAACTTACTGTGCCACCATAAATCATTTAATTGAAATCGAAAATCGCTTGGAGCACTGTAGAAGATTTTATTGATGTACTACTTACAACGAGCCTATATTGATGTAATTCCGTACAACAATCTCTTCATTTTCAACGTATGCGAGAAACATGTCATTAGTACTTAACGACATTTTCACTGTTGTCCTATGATCAACAATTTGATCATTCCTGTTAACTTTACTCACAACTTACTTGGAGTACTGTACATATCTGGTGGTTTACATACCATGGAATATATTTAACACAAGTGTGATTGAAATCATGTATTTCACTCATCACTATTTCATAAATTAATTCTCATTATTCCCATCCTACTGACACTCAGCAGATCGTGATTACCTTAAACTTGTGACCCTGTAGATTCGGTAGAACATAGACATGAACAAAACCCCTTTCGTTCAATGACCGATAGCGGAACTATGGACGTCCATATTGATCCCTATGAGTACACGAATGACATTCGAGTGAACCTTTTATTATTATGTGCTTATTCCCTTTGCTTTACGATACTTTACAAAACCCGAGGTGAGATGTATCGGTATCCTCTCGAGTCATTCTCCTGCTCACTATACCGGTCTCCTCGTTACCGGTTTCATTCTTCTTTCTCATTGACATGTTCTGACATTCACGTGACATAGTCACCTGTGTCAGGCCAGACAACGATGGATTCCATCACACCGAGAGGGCCCTAAGAATATCTCTCTATCGTCGGAGGAGCAAATCCCACTCTTGAGCTATCTAGCCCCTTGTCAAACTTTCCGATGAACATGTAAGTTGTCATTATGATCACCGCGTTACAGATGACGTTTGAGCAACCCCAAAGTTTATCGTACGGTAAGAAGTGACCGTGATACTCTCATGGTCTAAGGAACTAAAGCATACATTAACTCTCAGTGTTATAACTATTGACTTGTGACGATAGCATCTCAAAGTATAACAATCAAGTTTTGGTCAATTCAATATGATCGTTCTTCCAACGTCATATTCTCAATGTTGTTTTGAGACTATCGTTACACTTAACGATATCTCAAGATCCAGAAAACGTGATCACGAACAACACTTGAGCTAGTCTTAGAGGTGAGACTAGGAATCATATTTTAACGTTTATTATTCCACACGTCATATGAGTTTTCCACTGAATCGCATATTCCAGGATCATAGCAGTTAAAGCATAGAATATAAACTATTTAATTATAAACATGGAAATATAATAATACAATATTATTGCCTCTACGACATATTTCCAACTGCCGGCCCATTTCTTCTCTGTCTCGTGGCCACGAAGTAGCTTTCTTCTTCTTTGTTGTCTGTTAGTTGGTATGTCCGGTTTTCACAGTTTTTTTCTTTCTTCGTTTTTCTGTTTTCTTCATTTTTACACCAATTTTCTTCACGGGTTTCATGGGTCTTTCTTCTTTCTTTTTCATTTCTTTATTTCTCAGTTTTCACTGTTTTTTTGTTTTTCTTTTTTTCTTCATTTTTCTTTATCTCTTTCTCGTTTTCATCGGTTTTCTTTTGTTTTTCATGTTTCTCTGTCGGGTTTTCATAGTTTCCATTCTTTTCAATTGGTTTCTTTTGTTTCTTTTCTTTTATTGGGTTTCTTCGTTTTCTTTGGCTTTTTGTTGATTTGCATTGGTTGCTTTTATCGGTTTTCACTTTTTTCCATTCTTTTGCACTTGTTTCTTTGGTTTATTTTTGTTTTCTTTTTTCCTTGGGTTTCCTTTGTGTTTTTTGGTTTTCATTGGTTTTCTGGTTTTCTTTGTTTCTTTTTTTTCCATTCTACTTTTTTCGTATACGTGACAAACATTTTTCTAATACACATTTAACATTTTTCAAATACAAGTTTAACATTTTTTTAGTACACGATCAACATTTTTCTATACACATTTTAAACATTTTTCAAATGCTTGATAACATTTTTCAAATACAAGATTAACATTTTTTGAATACATGGTCAACATTTTATATATACACATTTTAACATTTTTCAAATGCTTGATTAACATTTTCAAAATACAAGATTAATTTTTTTAATACATGGTCAATATTTTTTCTAGACATATTAACAGTTTTGTCAAATGCATGATTAAAAAATTTCATATACAAGTTTAACATTTTTTTAATACATAGCCAACATTTTTTTCTATACACTTTAAAAAAAAATCAAATACAAGTTTAAATTTTTTGAATACATGGTCAGCATTTTTGCTATACACATTTAACATTTTTCAAATACAAGTTTAACATTCTTTGAATACATGGTCAACATTTTTTTCCAAAAGCAAGAGGAAGCGGTATTGGGCCCGATTTATTTCGCGAAATGCATGAAAGCCTCTCGATTAGGCTTTTGCCTTTTCTAAATAGCCCAACAGTCCAGCCCATTCTGATTAACCATCGCCACACTCGCCGGAGTTGCCTCCTTCCTTTCCCTTCTCCGCGCCGCCACTTCTTCCACTTCCGCCTGCAACGATGTCCACAGCCAGGCGTCTCGCCGCGGCGCTCCCTAGACTGCGAGCTCAACACCGCCTCTCCTCCGCCGCCGCCGCCTCCCCACCCACTCCCACTCCCACCCCGACCGCCGCCTCCGTCCTCGACGACCTCCTCTCCACTCCCACCCCTTCCGCCTCCGCCCTCTCCCTCCTCCCCGACACGCCCTCGCTCTCCGCCGAGCTCTACTCCACCCTCGCCGCGCCCTCCCACGCCCTCACCCCCGCCTCCCTCGCGCTCCTCCTCTCCCTTCCCTCATGCCACCGCCTCCCGCCCCCCTCCGCGCCAATCCTCGCCGCGCTCCTTTCCAAGCTCCTTGCTCGTCCTTCCTCCTCCCCCGCCAACGCTACTCGCTTCCTCTGTGCCTCCCTGGCCGCTGGCGCCCCGCCGCCAGACACTTCTGCTTTCAACACCCTCCTGGCCGCGCTCGCTCGCGCCCGAGACCTCCCGGGAATGATCCAGCTCTTCTCCTCCATGCGGGACGCCGGTGTCAGACCCGACGTCGTCACCTACGGCATACTCGTCAATGGCCTCTGCAAAGCTGGCCGCGTGGGGGACGCCCTCAGGGTGCTCGATGAAATGTCTGGTTCAGACTCGGACGTGCGGCCGGATGTTGTCACTTTGAACACTGTCGTGGATGGATTGTGCAAGAGCAGGAGGGTCCAAGAGGCTGTGGCATTTGTGGAGGAGCGGATGAAGAATGTGCATGGATGTGCACCCAACACGGTTAGTTATAACTGCTTGGCCGATGCATTTTGCCGTGTGGGTAATGTTGGCATGGCAAGCGAGATGGTGGAGAGGATGGTGAGGGAGGGCGTGGCACCGAATATCATCACTCTGAACACGATTGTGGGTGGCTTGTGCCGGGTAGGGAGGATTGGTGGTGCGCTGGACTTCTTTAGGGAGAAAAGAGCAGTTTGGCCTGAAGCCAGGGGTAATGCGGTGACCTACAGCACTCTGGTTGGGGCTTTCCTCCACACCAACAATGTGGGTGTGGCCATGGAGTTGTTCCATGAGATGGCGGATGAAGGGCACTCACCAGATGCAATCATGTATTTCACCATGATATCGGGATTGACACAAGCTGGGCGGTTGGAGGATGCTTGCTCCATGGCGTCGTCGATGAAGAAGGCTGGCTTTAAGCTGGATGCAAAAGCATACAATATTCTGATTGGAGGATTTTGTAGGAAGAAGAGGATGCATGAGGCTCATGAGTGGCTTGGGAAGATGAAGGAAGCTGGTTTCCGGCCAGATGTGTGCACCTACAATACCTTGTTGTCTGGTTTGTGCAAAGCAGGAGATTTCCTAGCTGTGGATGAATTATTGGGGAAGATGATTGAGGATGGTTGCCGGCCTTCTGTGGTAACCTTTGGTACACTTGTACATGGATATTGCAAAGCTGGTAAAGTAGATGAGGCAATGATGATTTTCCGTTCTATGGATGAATCTGGTATTCAACCCAACACAGTGATATACAATACTCTGATCGACTTTCTCTGTAAGAGCAGAAATGCTAGTTTAGCAGTTGAACTGTTTGATGAAATGAGCGAGAAGCATGTGCCTGCAAACGTGACAACCTTCAATGCATTGTTGAAGGGACTTCGTGATAAGAATATGCCAAAAAAGGCCTTTGAATTGATGGACCAGATGACGAAAGAGAGGTGCACTCCTGATTACGTGACCATTGATGTTCTCATGGAATGGATGCCTGTTATTGGTGAAACAAACAGATTAAAGAATTTTATGCAGCAAGTGGGGCGAATGGCACCGAAAAGGACAACTACATAAGTTTATGCTAGTTGGCACAATGAAATAGTCTTTCTCAAATTATGTAGGCATGAATTTTGCTTCAGCTTAATCAGCAGTTACAATACCTAGGCAGAATTTGTGATGGGAAGGTCATAGCTGATGAGAATTGTCTGCACTCTGCAATCATAAACGGCATTTCAACAACTTGTTTAGTTATAGGCCATAATGAATTCTGCGCAATCTCAGTCGTGGCTTACGGTGACAACTGGTTATGTTTTTCAGTCATTACTAGTCATGACACTGTTGGTTGGCCGCATCCATGAGCGCCATTATTGAGGAGTGCAGAAAGCAGCTATATCAGTGCTCAGCTGGTCAGTAGATAGTAGTGTAACAGGCAGCAACACATTCTTGACATGCAGCCATCTACATCAAATGAGGCTCTTATTCTTCATCAGATAATTATTGCTGAAGAGACTTCGTGATAGAATATGCCTGAAAAGGCCTTTGAATCGATGGATCGTATGATGGAAGAGAGGTGCACTCCAGATTACGTGGCATTGATGTTCTTATGGAATGGCTGACTGTCACTGCTGAAACAGAAAGATGAAAGGATTTTATGCAGCAATGGGACAATGTGGCACCCAAGAGGATAAATTGATAAGAATATGCTTAGTCGACACCAAGAGTTTTGCTCAAAGGAGGGAGCCATGAGTTTTGCTTCAGATTAATCAAGAATAGCAATACCAAGGTGTAATTTGTGATGGAAAGAGCCGTGTTGGATAGAAAACCAGCTCCTGAAGCCTGGCTGACCTAATATAACGGCTGCCCCTGTGATCAGAATTGTCTGCACCCTGCAATCATAAACAGCCAGCACTACGTTCAGTTATAGGCCATACTGAATTCTGTAGGGTCTCATTCATCACATATGCGATTTGTAAGCTGCCCAAGTTTTTCTGTGCTAATCAGGGCACTGTTGGTCAGGGGCTCATCAGTTCTTTTCTCTGGTGTTTGCCGGCACCTGCGTTACAACTGAAGAATGCAGAAGTCGATACATTGCACATTTACGACCTAATCACTTCAGCGCTCAACTGCTTAAAAGATAGTAGGGGGACATACAGCAGCACATGGTTGTCATGCAACCATCTGTATGGTATATATATATCAAGTGATCCCCTTCTTCAGCAGATAAAGGTGATAGTTGCACTTGGGAAAGATAAAAAACGTGAGCGTGTAAGGGTGAGATTCTGTAAAGAAGAAAGCCTCTTTGCATTGGCTATATTACCATATTTTATTTATTATGATTGAAGAGATTATCTGCAGCATGACTTATTCTACGTCTGCACTATAATTGAGTTCTAATGGTAAAAACATGTATGCACAGATTTCTTGACAATTGTATAAATCTTGATTTGAAGAATCTAAGTGCGTACTATGTTTGGAGTTATTCAGAATTGCATATTCACCATTTTACAGCACAACTTATCTTGGAACACTTCAATTAATCAGCGTAATTTTATTTGTGATGGTACTCTAGTGAATTCTGACAGAGCATCAAACCCATGACAGTTAGTTTACCTCATTTTCACCGTGATAGAAATTGTATGTGTATTAAATCTGTCTGATGGTGGAGGAGGGACTGTCTAGTTGTTACAGCAACATATGTATGGTTATGTGGTAAGACAATCCATATTTATCATCCTCATATTTCCAGAAATAATATGCCTGTTAGTTCAGTGATTGTGGCTTTGCATTTGAAACCTTAGATATTCGATCAAGCTCTAAGTTTTCAGTTTGTTGCCAGTATGTTCATGTAATAGATAGCATCAGTGAGGTTGCGTCTTGCGTCTGCTGCATATGGCTAGCAGTTACTACATGGCCGAGACAAAAAGAAATGCTGCCAGTCCAAAAATGGTACTCCCTCCGATCCAAAATAAGTGTGGCAGTTTTGAACTGGAGCTAGTTCAAAACTGCGACACTTATTATGGATCGGAGGTAGTAGTTAAAAACATCCCTAACTTTGATGCCTTGCAGGGTTCAGTTGGAAAACTTGCTGCTCTTTTCACCATACCTCATCCCTGTACCATCCTTGCTTGTCAATTTCGTATGTAATTGGGACTTCCAATGAATCTTCGCTGAAAACAGAGGGAGAGATGGATACAGCTGCGATGATGATGGCTCGACAATCATTAAATTGCACTCCCAGGAGGTGCACTGCGCCGTGCTGCATCATCATGATGAAGAGTTTACTGAATTCATGTCCACCTGGTCAGTTCTGATTTTGCTGGCAAATGCACGCAACAGAGATAGACTTGTTTAACATGATGGTTCATACTTGAGTTCCTAATCGCACTACCAAACCTGATATGCAACTGCTACCCAGAGCTTGTGAACATCATTATTACAGTACGATTTGAGCTCCTACTAATGCTAGGCTTACTTTTAAGACATTTGAAGTAGCAAGTGCCGTGCAAACATGAAACTGAAGGAGGCTATAAGAGAAGTGATCCATTGGTGTTACTTTTTTAAACCTCTAAGCATGACTTTTTCCAGAGCTGTCTTCTAATGTCTAAGCATTTACTTATGGTACAAGTTAACAGACTTTTGTAGCGTTAACAAAGACCCACGTGGACATCTCACTTAAACAATATTATATTTACTATCTAAACGTCTTAATACCTTACGCCCGTCAAAATGCATATTTGCTTCAAAAATGTGAATGCATCTGCTGATAACACTAGCTTTATAGTTACATAGCTATGCTGTGTTCGGTGATACGATATTTGCACCTTATGTTCAGATGCAGGAAATTCAGGTTGGCGAAGGGCGGTAGATCGCATAAAAGGAAGAGAGTTAATTAACTTCACTGGAAGTGGCTGCAGATAGCGTGCATTCAGACAGGAAGAGAGGTTCCGGTGTAGATTGAAGAGAAGCAGAGGCTGCCGGTGGTACGCTCTCTGTCAGTTGATGACAGCCATGTATGCTGACTTGCTCGTGTGTATTGTTTCCTCTATCTACTACCGGAAGTCATTGGGAAGTCAATAGGAGCCATGTTTTTCGAACCGGCCAGCAGAAACAGAGTTGGCAAGTCCATGGCTAGTCTAGTTTTGGTAAATTTGCTGTTCTAGTCAGTGGTAAATAAAAGCCGTTTTCACGCCTTCAGGAAATAGAAATGTCGGTAATTTTTTGCATTACCTCCAAACCTGTATTATTCACATACTCCCTTCGATCCATATTACTTGTCGCTTAAAATCGAAGGGAGTACTATTATTGCTCAAATAGGGGAGCCGTGTTAAGCGGGTGACTAGTACTGAGTCGTGGCTGTGATGAAGAATTCAACTAGTAGCAAGTAAGACTAGTAGCCGATGCGTTCGGGGGAAGGGGATAAGCGGAAGGGGATAAGCGAGGAGGCGATATGCGTGGGCGGTTATTTTCGTCCAGAACACAGCCGGGCTGCAAATGCGCACTACAAATCGGAATATTCTCTAAAAACTTATGCGCACTATAAACTGGAACGGAGGGAGTAGTATCACTGAACATTTACCTGTTCCTTATCGTGCAGGGAGGTGACAAGGAACTGACAGTGGGAGGTGTGTCCTTCCTTCAAATCTGGAACCTGGTCTGATCAGCCGTAACAATGACAGAGTGCCGTCTCATCCAGGGCAATTGATTCCAAGTCCCTTGATTGATTGCTACAAGGAACTGACAGTCGGAGGTGCTTTCTCCGAAGAAAATGCTTCAAGTTGCAGTACAATTCTACATCCCGCCAAGTTGCCACAACTTGTTCGTGCTCCTGCCCGCGACCTACTGCATCGGCAACGGCAAGTCAAGATGATCAGCGGAGCAGCACTCGCTCGGAACGTTGAAATCCATGGCATGGCATATCACGCGCTTCGGACTGAGAGTTTTACAAGTCACGATCTCCTCCCATGAAATGGTCGTAAGTTGCTCTCGTGTTGCCAACATGCAGGCATGGCGATTCTTTATAGGAATTGTATTTTTTTTAGCTCCATCTCATGTGCTAAGCAAGAAAATAGTACTGCAAAAGTATGGTCATGCTAACAAAACGTCACAGAACACTCTCATGAATCTCAGAAAATAAATTGCAATTCTGGCAAATTCTTCTTGTAAGTTTTGACTTTGACGGTGGTGCTACTCGAGCACCCGGTCTCAAGCTCCAGGGTGAAAGGCCCGACCCCGAGTTGGTTGTCGATGTTTTTACGTTGTTACCTTGTTGAACATGCTATTGCTCGGATGTGCTGGGACCGAGTTTTCAAGGTGAAAACCTAGAATTTGATCTTGGGTGGTTGGATCAGATGACGACGTTGCTTGGGACTTTTTGACCAGGATTAAGAACAGTATATTCAACTAAAAAACCCGGCATTAGGCAACTTGGCCTATCTCCATGTTGCTCGAGACATTCACTCACATTTCTCAACCTTAGCCTTGGAGTCAAATATTAAACCGTCGTGGTATATGAACAAGTTTAGACCAGAGTCAGCTGGCAAACAGGAATGCATATAAATTTTCAGACACTAGTACAGTAGCTAATGCCGCTCAGATATCGTGTCGACCTTGAACTCTGGCGCATTCCAAATAAGAAGAAATACGTGGAGTTTCGCTCGTGCAAGCCATGCAGAGTAGTGACGGAGCGGCTTATTACACGTAAGACGCTGCGAAAAAGGCGAGCCCCGTAACCAACTTTTTGCCAAGTTTTGAGCATTTTCTTGGAAGTTAGCTAGGGGTTTTGACTTTGGACGAGCACGCCGCGCGTCCAAGTTCGTGGTACTAAAAGGACAGAGCTGCATGCATGCCGGCGTGCGTGCTTGCTTGAAAATTCCATGCAACGCGACGCGCGCGCGCTCAGGGAAAGAAGGGAATTCCAGTGTTTTGACCGTAACAGTGGACCAGTACGTGTCATGGACGACCGGAGCACGCATAACCGATGGCGAAACAAAGTTTTCCTGCCTAGTAATTAAGTATGTCTCCATCGATCTCCATGGAGTTAGTTGCTCGAGTCAGACTAGACCATCCCAAATCTGCCTTGGCTCTCAAGGCGTTTTCCTGGTCAAACCCCATTTCCTCTCTCTTGATGATAATTCTTCTCCTAGCCGGAGCATTTTGGTTGATCCCGCAAATTGTCCCGTAACATTAACTGGTCGCGAGGAAGACGACGAATACATGTGTCATTTCGATGGAAATTCTACGACGCCATATCGACCGATCGATGGATCACGCGCGACTAGGTGTCGCGTTGACTTTTCAAACTCACTCGCGAGAGAGAGAAAAAAAAGAACGCTCGTGTTGATTGCCTCCTTCAGGTCCATGCTAGTGCGCCACTTGCTGTCTCAATGTCTTAAAAGCTGATGTGGACATGACCTATACAGATATGACCAAAAATATTGTCCGCATATACAATAATCAGGTGATTTCTATTAATAATTATATGAATTATTATTTTGTTGCTATGAATAGAAATACAACACAATCTTTTATCTTATGCAGAATTACTGAAGATTTATACAAGCCACATGTGAAGATGCGACGACGAAATAGAAGATGTGTATATATATATACACAGAGAGAGAGGCATACATGTGTGTACAAGAAGCATGCTGACGATGCATATCAAGAGACATCAACACAACCAGCCAAAGGTCCAAAGCAACTGTCATTTGCACTAATGGCACTTGAGAAATTATATTCTATTGAAGCATGCATGATGTGCATCGTGCATGGCAAAGGGCAACTTTGAGGAAGTGGACTCGGCCCATATGTGTTGCATGCACATGACGCATGCTTAGGTGTTTGCATTGCTACGGCCCAGCTAATGCACAGAGACGCTGCACCACGACCCATCGACACCAGGCGACGGGGGTTGCTCTCTTCCCATAATAAATAGTTAGCGTTTTCTAGGGTTTAGACTCGGGTTTTATTGTATTGTCTAGCCATTGCTATAATTTGTCAGATCCACAGTGGAACCCTAACTTTTCATCTAGTTCGTGTGCTCAATTTTTCATCCGCAATTTCAGATTGCAATTCACCTTTGTTCTTGCCGGTTCTTCGGTTGCTTGCAGGAACTCGAACCTCGTTGTTCAGGTTGATCGTGCCTACGGCAAGGTCAATAACCATCGGAGATTGGTTTAGCGATTGTCGAGGCGTATTGTCGGGTACGGTATAGACGGATCGTCAAGGTCAAAATCCACCAAATCGATAGTTATCCCCACTCTCATCGAAAGATCGGGCCGCCGTCACATCAAGTGGTATCAGTTTTCGGGTTCATCGGTGAGAGATTTACAGTTTTATTAGACTAGTTTATTTTTCTGTCCTATAACCCACGAAAAAGCCAAAAAAATATAGATTAGTTCATCCTTTACACCTATCTTTTTTTAGCCTTTAGCAATTTTTGCATCTAGTATTTGCTTAGTTGAATTTTTGGTTGCATTCATCCTATAATTAGTGCTGGTTTAGATTAGTCGGCGACAAATTATCTACTAGATCAACCTGTTTTTGTCCACCCACATAATCTCTACCGCAATGCTAGTTCTCAATCTGAAGAAAATTCCAAAAAGAGAGGGATTGCGATTGGTTGTTTCCAATTTTTGTTGATTCTAGACGCCTTTATTTTTCTCTGCTTATTTATCAGGCGTTGATTAGATCGCTTTCCATATTACCGCACGCAGGCAGGTTACGCGAACGACCAGACACACGGCCATCCGTGCCTGACCCTGCGCGTGTTTCCCATCCAGGCTTTGCGTTTCGGCCAGACATCTCGCCGTTTGTGTCTGCCTCCACGCACTATACACCACACATCCAGCGTACCAGTGTTTGTCATCCAGCGCAGTTGTTAGCTTTTGCATGCAGCTCAATTAGCACAAGTTCCAACACTATCCATCAGGTTCTCTTAGCTTTATCTTGGTGTACGTGACTCCTGCTAGTAACCGGCTTGGAAAGAAAGAGAAAAAAAAAATCCTTGTTAGCTCTAGCTTTGGTACGTTTCATCTGCTAGTAACCGGTCTGTTTCAAAAAAAAAAAAGCTGAAAAAAAGTGAAGCAAAAAAAAAGACAAAAAAAAAAAAAACAAGTTGCAAAGTTCAGGCCGGCTAGCACTTTTTTTGGGCAATTTCTTTTGACGTTCAGAATTGTTCCTTCGTGCTATACACGAAATACTTGCTGGACATTTTTTTATTCTTGATTATTATACAGTCCCTTATACCTCACTTATATCCAGCTATTTAGAGCTCTCAATTTTTCATCGGTTTCCACTCACTTGTTTCAGTATCTGGGCTTAGATTATTTTATCTCTTACTAGTCGACTGCCAGCACTAGTTAGGAGTTTGAGCAATTATTCAACTTGCATTACTTTTTGCTTAATTGTGCCACATATCATGAGTTGAGGAAACCTTCACCAAGCTCCACTTTCTATATTGTACCTTGTTTGGTCACTTGGTAATCGCTATATCAATCTTTTGATAACTTTTGACGTCGCCAACGGCCGACAACCACTGCAGCACGGTAAGAGCGGGTAAGAGCTTCGTAATTGCTAGTGTCTTGAGAGAATTTTCCCACCACCTCCGAGTAGTACTATAGGAACATTATACTTGTGATTTTGTTTTTGTGTGGTACTAACCATGGCGGACTCTAGAGCGGCCAACAGTTGGGTTGCGTCTATTGTGGGAGATGACTTGCCACATATTGATACAGATCACTCTTTTCCACCAGAGAAGGTACGACGACCGTCACATGATGTACATCAGGGTAGAAACACACATCATCAGGTTACCTCTTTGCCAAATTTCGAGGGTAAATATGATTCATATATTGATTGGGAAATTGAGGTAGAAGAAATATTTGGTAGCCATGATTTTTCCGAGCATAAGAAAATAAATGATGTCACTAAAAGCTTTTTCGGTTTTGCTTCAGTTTGGTGGAGAAATTATTGTAGGGATAATATTTCTAATCTACCTACTACTTGAAAAGCTTTAAAACTTGTTATGCGAGACCGATTTGTTCCTTCATACCATGCTAGTGATCTGCTTAGACAATTGCAACGTTTAGCTCAAGGACATAACACTGTTGAAGAATATTATGATAATTTGTGCACTGCTTTATTTCGTTGTGACTTAGAAGAATATGAAGAAGCTACCATGAATAGATTTTTATTGGGATTAAACCGTGATATTTATGATATAATTGTGCATAAAGAATATTATTCCTTGAATGGTTTGTTTCGTCTTGCTTGTAAAGTTGAACAGACAATTAATAGACACATACAAGAGACAAGCAAACACACAGTGCATGCCCCTACACGAAGTTTTGTTTCGGTTACCTCTTCTCATGCGAAAACTACTATGGTTGTTGGACCCACTATATCGAGAGCCACACCACTCCCGTCTTGTGACATGATGCCACAGACAATACCTACATCTTCTGAGTCAGTTATACAAGGTAATAAGAAAGGTACTGAATCAACCCTTTCACATGAGATTGTTCCATGGCATGTTGAATTAAAAGCTTCATGTGTTGAGTTGAATTCGATCACGCCACTTGTTATGGATAATTGTGTTGATACCTTAGATAAATTGTGTGATCAAACAACTGAAACATCTATTGTTTTACGTGCACCAACTGCTAAAATTGATTCCCTCATTGATTTGAGTGTACCCAATGAATTAAAGGCCACTGAGGTTGAACCATTTGATTTAATAATAGAATCCGGTTTGGATGACATACAATTGGTTAAACATGATGAAGTAATCGCTAGAATTTCTCATGTTAACTCTTTGCATATGCTTGATCATTTCAATATGACCTCCAACATCGTTACTGATTACATGTCGAATAGCATTTTGCATGATTGCTTATCTATACATGCTAATTTGGATATCCCTAATTGTTTTCTACCTATGTTCGGATGGTTTAATGATGAGCATTACAAATTGGATGGCATAAATATGTGCTTCACTTATATGTGCAAATTAAGTTGTAATACTTCACGTCGGTATATTTTTTGTAATAATTCTTTGGACTTGCATCCCATGAGATATGCTTGTTACTCATGTCTCAAGATATTAATAGTGATACAACGGAGAGACATTAAAACAGATGACTTGTACATATACCACGTATACACATTGTCTCTTTATTTAGTCTATTTACAGATTATCCAAAGCCGAGGACGGCTTTGTTTTCAAGAAAGGGAGGATGATGTGGACATGACCTATACAGATACGACCAAAAATATTGTCCGCATATACAATAATCAAGTGATTTCTATTAATAATTATATGAATTATTATTTCGTTGCTATGAATAGAAATACAACACAATCTTTTATCTTATGCAGAATTACTGAAGATTTATACAAGCCACGTGTGAAGATGCGACGACGAAATAGAAGATGTATATATATATATATATATATATATATATATATATATATATATATAGAGAGAGAGAGAGAGAGAGAGACACACAGAGAGAGAGGCATACATGTGTGTACAAGAAGCATGCTGACGATGCATATCAAGAAACATCAACACAACCAGCCAAAGGTCCAAAGCAACTGTCATTTGCACTAATGGCACTTGAGAAATTATATTCTATTGAAGCATGCATGATGTGCATCGTGCATGGCAAAGTGCAACTTTGAGGAAGTGGACCCGGCCCATGTGTTGCATGCACATGACGCATGCTTAGGTGTTTGCATTGCTACGGCCCAGCTAATCCATAGAGACGCTGCACCACGACCCATCGACACCAGGCGGCGGGGTTGCTCTCTTCCCATAATAAATAGTTAGCGTTTTCTAGGGTTTAGAATCGGGTTTTATTGTATTGTCTAGCCATTGCCACAATTTGTATTTACGAGATGTGTAGGACTACTGTCTTGTCAGATCCACAGTGGAACCCCAACTTTTCATCTAGTTCGTGTGCTCAATTTTTCATCCGCAATTTCAGATTGCAATTCACCTTTGTTCTTGCCGGTTCTTCGGTTGCTTGCAGGAACTCGAACCTCGTTGTTCAGGTTGATCGTGCCTACGGCAAGGTCAATAACCATCGGAGATTGGTTTAGCGATTGTCGAGGCGTATCGTCGGGTACGGTATAGCCGGATCGTCAAGGTCAAAATCCACCAAATCGATAGTTATCCCCACTCTCATCGAAAGATCGGGCCGCCGTCACATCAAAAGCAGACCTAACAAGTACTACGAGCCTTGATCACAGGTAGCAATGTTGTGAATGCATCTGCCGATGACACTTGCCTGGTTTGGCAGCATGATAATGATCGAACTCAAATTTTTTTAATGGCAAGAGCAAGAGGCATAATTGTCTCGTTCTTGATGTGAATGCATCTGCCGATGACACTTGCCTTATAGTTACAGTGCAAAAAGATTTGCGCATAAGTAATATATATATTATATATATTAAAGCTGCTAAGCAGCAGCCCCTCTCATGCGTTTGCCCTTTCAGCTAAGTTGCTCCATACATTGACACGTGTTGGATCGATTTTTCCTTTTTCCTAACTTTTTTACTTTATTTGCTAATTACCACTGGAGGCTATCAAAATATAGACGTGCGCCTTGCCATCCACACCAATTCACCTCATTCGTTTTACTCCCTCCGTTCATAAAGGTAAGCTTTTTTAGAGATTTCAGTAAAAACTACATACGGAGTAAAATGAGTTAATCTACACTCTAAAATACGCCTATATACATCAGTATGTAGTTCATATTTTAATGATATTTTAATAAAGACAAAATAATTATGGAGTAAAATGAGTTAATTTACACTCTAAAATACGTCTATATACATCAGTATGTAGTCCGTATTTTAATCGTATTTTAGTAGAGACAAAATATATAGCCGTGACTCTAAAATACGTCAATATACACCAGTATGTACTCCGTATTTTAATCGTATTTTAGTAGAGACAAAATACATAACCGTGACTCTAAAATATGTCTATATACACCAGTATGTAGTCCGTATTTTATCGTATTTTAGTAGAGACAACATACATAGCCGGGAGATCTTCTATGAGCGACACATGTGTCTGGTTCACTTTTGTGTTTTTTTTAACACTGTTCATTCTCAATTTTGTAGTGTGTCTAGATCAAGGGAAAAATAACACGCTATAGCATTGCTAATAGCAAGTTATAGCGTTCTGAGCAATTCCTCGCTAAATAAATCAGTGTATAATTTCTCGCTAATAGTGTATTTTAAAGGTAATGCTATAGCACACTAATTTTTTCATTCGTTAGACTAGACTAGATGTTTCTCACAAACTCGAGAAACTGTGCAGGTCCCACCCTATCACTTTATCGTCTCACACCGATCTAGCGCAACCGCGTCTTCTTCTCTTCTTTCTCCTCCCGGTTCAAATCCACCCTTCCATATGCATCAGAAGCGTCGACTCCCCCGTGGTTGTCGAACGACGCCCCGCCTTTGCCCATGGCAGAAGAGCACCGCATGCCCCAACCTCGCCTACTCAACCATGCCTACCCTCGCTGGCTATGGAACCAGCGCGGCCGCCTGCTTGAATTTCTTGGGATGGGCTGCTCACACCCGACCTCATCATGACGAACTCTCTGTCAATGCTTCTCCTCGCTGGCCGCGGGAACCAGAGCCACGAACTCGACAGCCTCACCATCCTCGAGTACCTGGCACCCCTCATCGACCCCCGCCAACTCCGGCTACTTTGCCAACCTTATCGCGGAACCAGAGCCACGAACTCGACAGCCTCACCATCCTCGAGTACATGGCACCCCTCATCGACCCCCGCCAACTCCGGCTACCTTGCCAACCTTATCGCGGCCGTCTCCCTGACTTCTCGGTTCCATTGCCTTGCCTCGACCGCTTCCACCTTGCCGACCGCCTCCGTTACATCACGACTGATGCGTCCCCGACCCCAACTCTGGTAACCGTTTCCTCCTATTTGACCACATACGATTTTTCTTTCTCGCTGCGACCTGCGACCCTACGTCTTATGTGTTTTGGTGCAAGTAATGTGTTGTCAGTTTTAGAGACTGCATTTTTTTAGCTTTTTTAGGATATACATTTTAGTATGATGCTTTCCTAAGAAAGAAGGTGTGCACACATGTTGAATTTGATGCTTATCGCTTGTGGAATGAGTAGTAATAGTTTATAGTTAGCATACAAAGACTGATTGGCTAACATAATAGTTTTATCATCTTAAAAAGGTTGTCAAATATTATGCCAATGAATGTTCATGACCAAACCTTGATAATATTGCTTGTGGTATTGGCAAATTGTGTGGTGATTATGTTTGATTAATTCTTCTACCTATTCAAAGGCTTTGCATCTATACGTTTGATAGGTAATGGCAGGCTTTGTAGAAAGACATAAATGTTGAATAGGGGTTGAGATGAATATGTGAGATTAAGATGAGTACGCAAACTCCATTTCATTCCCGCATACAACAAACCAAACCTTATATAACCAGAGAAGTTTTGACTATCTGAGGCTATACACAATGTAGTAACTGTACTGTCTACTTAACCATATGTTATAGTTCAAAGGCATGAAAAAGGCTCATGATCTCATCTTCTAAATGCAAAAATTGAAATAAAAGAAAGGTTCATGACCTGATGTTTTGAACATAGTGTCATCTCCTGTATAAAGAGTTCACGTTCGATGTTTGGTAGCTTTACTATGCATGGTCTAAGGGACCAGATAATGTTCTACTAATTGTTACCGTGTTACATGATCGCTACATCAAATGAATGCAACAAATATGAGAAATACTTGGCATGTCCGCTTTAGTTGAGGTTAGTGAATTTTTTTTTGCATTATCTTTTGTATATTGAAAGCCTTCAATTTTCCTTTCTTACTAAACTAAGTAATTCTATTTGCTTCTGCGGAATAAATAAAATATATCTATAGTATGCTAATTAAGCCTGACAGAATTCACATGTTCATTGTGTTGTTGAAGGTGCATTATGAAAGAAGAATGAACGATAGATAGCATTCAATTTATTGGCATATATGATACTTTCCCGCGTTCGACATCATGAGCGAAGTAGATAAGTGAAAGGGAGTAATCACATGAGGATAATATGCACTAACAGCTACCAAGCTAAAAAATCTAATTATTTTCATTTTATGAAGTGTATAAATTTTTAGTCCAATGTTTACTTCAGTTGTACTCCTCTGCTCATCCTTGTATGTATGCCACCAGAGTATATAATCGAACCAACAATTTATAATTATTTCAACAGTTCGTACTCTTCTCACGCTACTTAGTAAAACTTAATAACATAAAGTAAACACGAGCAACCAACAAACTACGCTACAATTTTACCAACAACGGGCTCATACATGGGCGCGGCGTGGCGCCGCGCCTTCCGTCTCCTAGTAATAACAATACTAAAGCGGCAGCGCTTTGGTTTTTCCTATTTTTTTGACTTTTTTTTACTGCTACATGGGAAATTACAGTGGGGTGTATATTGTGGAACGGTTCAGGCTGGTCTTTGATGCACGTGGATGTGTTCTCGTGTGTTCTATCAGGATCGAGACCAATCCACCGCATTGATTCGGGTGAATATCTCCATCTGCGGGCCGCTACCCACCGCCAAATGCTCGCTCCTTCCTCTTCCTTCTTCAAGAGAGAAAAAGGGAACAGCCGCCGCCTCCTTCACAGGTCCATCCCTCGCAGCCCCACGCCTACGCCGCCGCCGGCTGGCTGCCTGCCATGTCGCTGCTGCCGCAGCACCCTCCCCTTCTTCCTCCTCCCCTCCATGCCCTTCTTCCACCTCGGCATGGCCACGGCACAGCCGCAAACCCTAGGCAGGTGGGCACGTGCATCTGGCTACTGCCGGCAGACGCCGCCGGCACCGGGGACGACCGTCTTGCCGTAGGTACGTGCACATGGTGGCGGGTCACGATGATGGCGTCCTCCGCCATCTTCTCTCCGCCCCGGTCCTGCCTCCTCCAACGACCTCGCCATCCTGGCCCGTCGTGCTCAGCTCACCCACGAGGTGTTTGATAAATTGACCAAGCCGAGTAAGTCTGCAGCTCTTGCCCGGGCATGGATGTTGGCAACCTACTTTCCTTCCTGTACTACACGCTGATTAGCAGAGAGGTATTGACAGCTCTCTGCTACCATGCCTATTCATTTATGCTGTCAACGGCTTCAATGATGGAGTCGTCCGTCCCGATGCTTTCCTCTGGATTACCATGTCGTTCCCCTTTGTATGGGTTTTTAGACTACTTACTATGTACCAGTCAAACAAATAATTACTTGATGGTTAAAAATACTTGTGTCTCAAAATTTAATGGATTGAGAAGATAATATTGCTTGAATTTTGATCTTATCGCCCAGACTTCCGCTACCTGCAGGTCAGAGAAACAAGAAGGTACAGTTATGGGATTCATGCCAATATTTGCACTCCTCTTTTGCTGCTCTATGGTAGAAGCTAAATATGTGGTATGTTATCCAATAGTCTTGCTATATTTTCTGTGATCAATGTGCTTGATTTAAGGGTATGGCAAAGCCAATCTGTTTCAGTGATTACTGAATTTAAGAAACACCTTTGTGTGTCCCTGTTTTTCATAGATTAAGACCTGATATGTTTCAGTATATTTCAGTAATTTACATGGCGTCATGTATTTTTGGTTTAAAACACTGATAATAATTTGAAGCTTAGTTGCGTTTTTATTAGCTAACATAAGATTACTTGCTGGCATTTATCGCTACATTGTCTTTTGGCGATGTGAACTGAAAAAATATATGAACTTCTATAGCCGAAAGTATACTTGCTTCAGGACTAAAACTAAATGCATTGTACCCCCCTTTTGATTCTGCACTCAAGTACGTGGTCTCCAGCTTGGTACGACTGCTTTATCTATGAACATTTACATGTTAGTTATGAATCATCTTTTTGACATCCAGATTGATAAGGTAGCATTTATTTTTCTTGCAATTTGAAAACACCGTCTTCTTAATTTGTTGTAGTGGACACAAAGGAATATTCTAACTAATTTTTTTTTGGAGGTCAGTTTTCTGGAAATTTGCATACCGGATTACTTTATCCCTTCACTAAATTTACTTTGTCAAGTGAATGAGTACGAAGTTGTTCAATGTTAATTCCATAACTTTTTGTTTGTTTGTTCTTTGTTCAGGTATATAGTGCGTTCAATCGTTAGAACATGAGAGTACATCAGTTATCAATGATGTATTATTAAAGGGTTATATACAAAGAGGAGAAAAGACAAATGAGTTTACTGCAGGTTATCTTTGTATCTTTATAGCACCAATTTTCCGCTTTTTCATCTGTAATGGGTTTAAATAGCAGTGAGATTTTGTTACACAATTTTGTAATATCTGCTGATAGGCTGGCCTTGAATGTTGCCCGTGTTAAAGAACTACATGGGCCAAACTACCCAAATATTTGAATAAAATCTCATTAACAACACTTGACGCGTGTACCAAGTCGCCTCCATGCTCAACAGACAAGACTCGAGGTCCTGGACAGAGGTAGGTATGCCCCCCCCCCCCTCCCCCCCACACACACACACAGTTCGATTATTGCTTTTACCTCTGAATATACTTAGGTTATGAATATTGGATGTGAACCACCGCTCAATCTCTCAGTTTTTCGCCAATCTGACTGCTACTCTATGTATAGTTGGTGATTTTTTTTTTCTAGAAACAGATAAAGTATAGTATTATCACATTAATCTTATTGCTGGTATTTCTTAAAGAATATAAAATTTTACATGATGTAGTAGCAGTCATAAGGATGCCTCTCCCATTGCAGTATAACGGATGTAGCTACTGCATATCTGAATGTTAATTGTGACAGTGCAGGGCAAAAGAACTATCTGAGGTATGGATGGAGGCAGATGCATGTTTTCCACAAGAAAGGAGATCCTAATTGGTTCATTCATGGACCACAATTGTCAATTTATCTACAGAATCTCGAGTTGTTCCAGATTTGGTGAGTTCACATTTTACAGTGACCTGCACAATTGCTATTGATAATAATTACAAAGTGTACAAAGTATTTGAAGACTTCTCTATTTTCTAAGTATTGGGTACACTACAGTATGGTAACTTCTATTCTTTTAGGTAAACTAATAAAGATAGAATTTTCCTGTTTGTAGCGTGTCTCAGTGAAGCAGTACCAAGTACTGACTGTACCATGTACTATTTTTTCGTAAATGGAGAATACTACAAAGGTTTGGCTGCTATTTAGTTGGGAACTTACTGTGCTTTCCAGATTGGTTCCCTTCTCTAAGTAGAATAATTAGTCCTTAGTTACAACTTTTTCAATGTACAATTTCATCATAGGACAAAGCCTATATCTCCTATGTTTTTTTTGCTCCCGCCACCCCCTTTGCCAAAGGTTCTCTAGCCATTGAAACGTATTCTTTATGATGAGCATGTACCTGATTTTTGTGTATATCTCAGTTGTTCAATAATAAATGTTAGATTTTTGTAAAGCTCTAATTCTTGCTAGGATTTTGAATTATCTTCTTTAATAAGATCTCAAGCTGCTGTGTAGTGTTGCTTATCAATGCCGGTAGCACCGCGTCCTTCCAGTGAAGAGGATGCTATTGTTGAAGACACTCTGTCATGTTTCTTCTGTAATTCACCACCTGTTGGGATCTTGAAAATCATAGGAAACTCAAGTTTTATTTAATCGACGACTGGATGAAAAAATTGCAGTCTTCTTCGCTGATTGGTTTCTATATGGGTACATCGATCCATCTCTAGGTGGTTCAACACAATTTTTACATAGTACTGTTGCAACAGAATGACTTGCTGCATCAAATAGTCTTCAATATGAGTTTAACCTTCCAACTATTGTTTGGGAAATTTCCAGTGAGACATACACATACCATTTATAGTATTGGTTCATAATGTGTGTGTGTGAACTGTGCAGAGATTCGAAGAATTGAGTACTTGAATACCCATTCATGCACCAAATAATTTGTTGCTATTATCTCTGATGGATCAAAGGTATTTTCTGAAACAAAGCTTCTACTACAATTCAGCTTCATTGTAGTATTCTTTTGACAAGTAAAAAAACGTTCATATTGTTTGGTTCATATAGCTGTAGCTACAATTATAAACATCTTAAATTACCTTTGAAGGAAATACTGGTGTTATATCGCTATCACCTTCACGCATGACCTGCACCTTTTGCACTCCCTATTTCTATGTATTTCTCCTTTTCTTTCTGTATGCATGTATTGTTCATATAGCTGCAGTTTGAAAGCTGCACCTCCTATGGTGTTTAGACTCCCTTTATTTCCCCACATGTTACATATATGTAGCTTTGCTAAACCAAATCTAACCTACAGCATGTTATGTACCAATAGAAGTTCACTCGGTGTTTGTTTTCCTGGTAGTATGCATCGTTTAAAATGTTGACCTATTTTTGTGAAGGAGCTATGTATATTGCTTACTTGGAAAGTACAGGATACTTCTTTTCCCTATACTTATTCTTGATCTTTGTAGATCCAGAACATTACTAGATAGAGATGTGCTTGGTTTTTATATTTGACGCTTTTTAGTGTTGAGCTGCTGCTTTTTTGTTATCAATTTAGTTTTCTTCGGCTACTCTAGATGGTAAATATTTTTTGTAAACAACCTCCTTTTTATTTAATCAGAAATTCAAATTTACCCCCCTTTACTGGATTTCGCCGTTTATATATATATATATATATATATATATATATATATATATATATATATATATATATATATATATATGCATTGTATGGTCATGAAGGTCGGCCCGATGGAAGAACCACTGCTAAAAGATCTGGCCAGGCACTGTTTTCGCTTAAAGTTCACGGTACGAATTGCAAGAATATGGGATGCTTTGCCATATTTTCTTTTCCCAAGTTACTGCGTTGCATCATTTTACTAATACGGGTTTTTGAAGCATCGAACTAGGCAGTCTGGGCTACAGAACGATTATTTTGATGGTTACAGCCACTCCGTCAGGCCTGTTATTTTGACTTCCCATCTTACTTGTGTTTGCAAAGGATGCTCAACTTTCTGCCATGTAGACCGTTTATACTGCATGTATATATTTACCTGTTTACTTTGTTGTATGTGTTGACGTGTACCAGAAGAGAACCTTTTATCATATCGGTAAATTGGTGTGTAAGTTAACAGTCTGCCTTGCATGCTATTTGCCGAGTTTGCAAGTGCTTCCGCATATATCTCTATGTTCATTCAGCCAACCCATTCAGACTACCATACTGCTTTCGTATTACAGAGCTCCCACCTTATAGTATTTGTGTTGATTATATAGAGAGCTCTATATATACAGAACACTCATATTAAAAGTAAACAGGCCATTGCAGAATTACCTGACGACTACAATAAGTAAAAATGCTATAGATTAACTTTGGCTTCTTGACTTATTTCGGCAACATAGTCTAACCGAACCTCCACTAATAAGTACTCGATTTCTGAACGGAACATTGAAGAACTGCCAAGGAAATGGGAACGGAGAGCGCATGCCCTCCGCAGCTGTGAACGGATTGACTGTATTGCCTTACACCCACGCTCGCACGAGATTTCCAGACAACATAGGCAGAATATGCTCAAATATTACTGCCGGCTGTGCCAGTCCATCCTGCTAAAATCCACGAATCGTGAATCAGATAGAAAATACTTCTGCTTTGGATGGTTCAAGTAACACCGTTGGATTTATTCAGCACAGAGGGACTAAAGGAGATGAAACAAAATTAGCAAAAACGAAATTCCCATCTTACCCGCCCATAGATCTGCATCATAGTCATATATGAGATCTATGACAATTTTTCCTCTATAAAAAGCAGGAAAGAGAGAAAGAAAATTGTCAAGCAAATGGACTGCGGCAGGTAACACTCATAGATTACATAGAGACAACACGTCCAAGAGTTCAATTCAGAGAAATTTATGGATCCAGTGCGGAGAGAGACATCCATCGCCAACAAAATGGGGATTTCTTTCAGTGAGCAGAGACTGTCAACTCGGTCTGTGTAAAGCACACAGTCATCGACTAGATAAACATGACGTTTTGGGCCCAGCAGTGTATGTACCAAACATATTTATTTAGGAGGCCCATTCGATCTCACTGTTCATCAGACATACCATATTAGAATGAATCCAAATACATATTGCTACATCGCCCATCACACTTTTTTACCTATGAAAGGGAAAAATATGTGCTTATATGAAGCTGGTTTACTTAATTTGTTAATTCATTTAATGTTTGTTACGTGTCTACAGCATGGGGTAAAGATAGAATTCGCGTTCTCCTTTTCATTTTATTTTCTCACGTAATTCATGTTGGTTTCTTGCTTATTTCAGGAAAATACAGACGGAATCAGTCACGGGCGCGGCGTGCGCCGCGCTTCTTCGGCGCTAGTATCCTAATATACGGCCTTGAAAGATCAATGGTTTGGTGAACCATGGTTCCGAACAACATTTTCGCAAGATTGAACAGGAAGCGCCAAGCGGAGGCTGCCGGTGGTGTCAGTTGATGACAGCCATGTGTTTGATGCATCCGTGCTGACCTGCTACTGCATACTGTTTCCTTGTACTCCCCAAAGTCAATGGGGAGTCAGCAGCATACATACATGTAGTCATGAAAAGTCTAGGGCTATTCTAATTTTGAAAAAAATCTTGCTGTGGTCGGGGATAAGGAAATCACATTTTCACGCCTCGGGTAAAAGCAATCTCGGTAATTTCTATCAGAAATTACTGTGTTCAGCAATCAGCAGCCTACGAAACAGACAGATCAACTAACAGAGGGACAAGGGAGCAACACAAACCGAGATCGAGTTAAACCACGACATGCAACAACTTCATGTACGTTCGCAACTTGGCCCGCCAACTCCACCGCACCAAATCCCCAACCTTGCTGCTCAAGCTGGACATCAAGAAAGCCTTTGACTCGGTTAGATGGGATTACCTAATGGACTTGCTGCGTCACCACCACTTCCCGAGCCAGTTCTGGGATTGGATCTCTGCTCTCCTTTCCACGGCCTCCTCCAGAGTTCTACTTAATGGTGTTGCGGGCGACCCAATCAAGCACAGATGTGGGCTTCGACAGGGGGATCCTCTCTCCCCCCTGCTCTTTGTCCTTGCCATTGATCCCCTGCACCATATCCTAGCCAAGGCTACCGCGCAAGGCAACCTTCATCCACCCCATACGGTCCTCCTTGTATGCAGACGATGCAGCCATCTTTGTTGCTCCAGTCAAGGAAGATATACAGTTCCTCGCTTCAACGCTCACTGCCTTTGGTGATGTCACTGGATTAGTCACCAACTGCAACAAGAGCTTGGTCGCGCCCATTCGTTGTACCAACATTGACCTTGATGACATCCTTCAGGCCTTCCCAGCGGTCCGGACCTCTTTCCCCTTGCGGTACCTTGGCCTTCCCCTATCGGTCACTAGGCTCAAGCGCATACACTTTCAGTATCTCGAGGACAAGATTGCAGGCAAACTGCCTCCTTGGTCGGCTATGCATGTTGCTGCCCCCGGACGCATTGTTTTGGTCAAAGCGGTCCTTACGGCCATTGCGATCTATCATCTCACACCGCTGGAGCTACCCGCTGAGGTCTGGAAAAAGATTGACAACCTGCGACGTGCTTACCTTTGGGCTGGTTCTGATAAGGTGTCTGGAGGAAAGTGTAAGGTTAATTGGGAGCTTGTCTGCAAGCCCAAGATCTTTGGCGGTCTGGGTGTGCTCAATCTCGAGAAGTTTGCGACCGCCCTCCGCTGGCTTTGGTTCGAATGGGCCGATCCTCCTAAGACTTGGGTGGGGATGGAAACGCCCTGTAGCGACCGTGACAGAGATCTATTCTCGGCATCCACGATTGTGACTATTGGTGATGGCAAAAAGGCTAAATTCTGGGAATCCCCGTGGCTAAATGGCCTCCGGCCTAAAGATATCGCGCCAAAAATCTCCGAAGTATCCAAAAGGAAAGCATGTTTGGTCAATAAGGCCCTTGACAACGACTTCTGGATCCGGCAAATCGACATTGCACAAGGACTCACTTTGACACATATCCAGGAGTTCACGGTCCTATGGGAGATGATTGATGGTGTTACTTTCAATCCTTATAGGAAGGACACTATATCATGGAAATTCACTTCCAATGGTGAATATTCGGCGGCTACGACATACATGGCGCAGTTTGAGGGACAAGTTCTCAGTTCAACTTCTCCCACAATCTGGAAGGGTTGGGCTCCCCCGAAATGCAAGGTCTTCACTTGGCTTGTCATCCAAAACCGTGTGTGGACGACGGATCGATTACAGCGACGAGGATGACCAAACTGCGGACTTTGCCCCTTATGCAAACAAGTCCAAGAGTCTTCCGCCCATCTCCTCTTCCAGTGTAGATTCACTGCCCGCGTCTGGAACGAGGTGGCCACCTGGCTTGGCATCCACGACCACTCACCACTGACTTGGCGCCATGAAGACACGGCTCAAGATTGGTGGCTGAAGACGATCAACACGGGAGGGCATATCAAGAAAGCTATTGCCTCTGTTCTGATGCTTGTCATGTGGGAAATTTGGAAGGGGCGAAACGCGAGAGTCTTTCGCAACACGGCTTCACCGACCACCATCATTGTTGCCAAGATCAAAGAGGAGGCCCATCTTTGGGCGTTGGCGGGTGCCAAACACATGAGTGCACTTATGTCGCGAGAGTAATCTTTTATTTTTTGGCCTCTTTACGGCTCTTGTCTAAACCTTCTCCTTAATTAATGAAAATGGCAAGTCTTTTGCCTTGTTTAAAAAAAAAAAAAAACCACGACATGCTCTGGCTGGGTCGCTGTGTTTAGCAAAAAAAAAAAAAAACTGAGTTGAGCCAGTGCCGCGCTGTTGCATTCAACAAGCAAGTAATTACACGAGTAGTAGCACCACATAGTGTGTTACCTGTCGTCCAGGGCGGTGACAAATAATTGACAGTCGAAAGTGCCCTTCCTTGAAAGCTGGAATTGAGCCAGTCTGGTCTCATCCAGGATGATAATTCTTTGATTGATTGCTACCTCGGGAGAAAAGAAAATTCTCCCGATCACACTAGAGTTCCTCTGATCCCTGAAGAATTATCTGATCCCCGAAGCTCAGACAACTTGTTCATGTTTTTCCTGCCTCCGACCTACTCCACCCAGCCGTGCAGCACTCGGAAAGTTGAAATTCATGGCACATCGATCGCGCGGGTCGGAAAGTCTGAGAGTTCTACAAGCCACAATCTCTTCTGTCGTGGGTTTTGACAAAGTTGGCTCAACACCATCACATGTTAAATGGCAAAAGAGCATATAAATACTCATGTGTTAGCAATGATGATGATGGCGCGGATTAAGAGGCCACACGTACGTTATAGTAGTGATTACAATTAGGAGATCTCTGCGGCGGCACCATGCAACAAAATCGTGTCGCTCTCGAGCTCTGGCGGGTTTCAACTGACAAATACTACGAGTTTTGCTCCTACAAGCTAGGTAGCGTAGGCAACTTATCACACGTACGTACGTAAGGTGCTACGAAAAAGGTGCGAGCCTGGTTAACAAACCGTGGCAAAGTTTTGAGCACTTTCTTGGAAATTAGCTTGGGTGGGATCGACTCCGGATGAACATTGAAAATTCAGGCCAAGTTTAGGATGTACGGAGCGTGCCAGCTTGAATTCCAGGCAATGCAAGCACAGAGAATTCAAATGTGTTGACCGTATCAGTTAGACAGGCACGTATCGGAGACGACCCAGGTACACATTGTCGACGGCAAACCAAATTAAGCTTCTGCTTAATTAAGTACGTACCACAATCCCCGTTGAACGCTAGGTCAAACTAGACCCGCCAAGTGCCTTGGCTCCCAAGGCGTTTCCCCTGGTCAACGTAAACCACATCTCCACATATGTTAACATATATGAATTTGTACAAAAAAAGGTCTGTTTTACAAGAAAAATATAAAATGTATTTTTGTTTGCAGGCAGCGGGTGCATTGTGCAACTGAAAATATGTACTAGTAGATGAGTAGTCATGGATATATGGATGTATTTGTTCCCATGCTCTGGTCAAGACGGACGACAACGCTTGTGCCTTCGACGTTATTTCGTGCGCGCGCAGTTTGTCACCTCTCCATGCACGCACGCACGCACCGCCGGGGCAGGAAGAAGAATGGACCGCTTTCGTTTCGACGATGGAATTCTACGACGGGAATGCCAGATACCGACCGCGCGCGCTCGCCAGTCCTGCGTGCCGCGCGCATTGACTTTTCATCAAACGGGACGCGCGATAGCCAAGTCGCCGCACGTAACCGGCGTGCAACTTTCCTAGTCTCCACGCCTCGCTCCATCAACCGCCTCTTCGCTCCTGCGTTATATATAGGCGCGACCCGTTCATTCCATAGCTACTACCACCTCGTTGAAGCACACACAAAGTTTGCATCTCCACGACGACATTGCCAAAGCCCAGCGTACGCCCAGGCCCACTACAAGCTTGTTGCAAAGGGAGAAGAAACAGAAGAAGAGAAGAAAGCCAAGGTTGACGAGATCGATGGCCGTCGTGAGGAGGACGATGAGGCTCGCCCTGCCGGTGATCGTGGCGGCGCTGCTGCTTCTGGCCGTGCTCGGCGAGGCGCGGCCGCTGGGCGGCGCCGACTGGGCGGCCGCCGGAGGGGCCCCGCTGCCGGGCGCGTCGACCATGGTGCAGGCGCTCCGGCGGCTGTACACGCAGCGGCTGGGCGGGCCGGGCGCCTCGTGCACCACCAACAGCCCGAACAACCCCTGCCCGCCGTAGAGGCCGGACGGTCCACGACCATCCCCTCCTCTCTCTCGGGTTCAAACTTGTTTTTGACGGACCAACCCGGGCGGTGGTAGCGGGCTCACAGCATGCGCATGTTCTTTTTCCCTAGCTAGGCCGGCTGACTAGCCGCCGGCGATCGATATGGTTGGATTGAATTCGTTGGTTGGTTTCTTGGCGATTTTTCTGTTGCCCGCGCGTGCTTTTCGCCGGGTGTTGATTTGTACAGAAGAAAAGACGATACTCGTATACCTGGTAGGATCTGTTTGTTTGAATAAAACATAGGCAAGCTGCAAAAGCACCAGCACATGTGCATACTTCTCTTCATTTCTGTATAAAGTGATATATTATGTATATGCTTCGTGATGATTTGTCAAATCTTAACAAAGCACAGTGCTGTAGTACTTTGATTTTGTTTCGTGGATGAAAAACGTGTCAGCTGTTGCGTACGCGCATGCCTGTAAGTGGAAGCTGACATTTGCCTGCGTCACTCATGAGGCCAAGGCAGAACTTTTCATGACCCCCACGTGTAAGCCTACGGTAGTGTCAGCCGTTTCTTGGAAGTAGTTGGGCACCTCGGCTCCATTTTTGTCCTTCTCGGCTTTGTTTGGCTGGCGGCGAACAGAAGTCGTAGGCGGTGCTCACCTGGTCCAATTCGATCTCCACTGGACGCCAATATGATCCAAGTTTCACGATAGCTCTCTGCCGGTCTCGCCGCATCCATTACTACTCATCTTTCTCGCCGGCGGCCGATGTTTCCCTTACAAGAAGTAAATCTGTGCTTCTCGCGGAAGGAAAAAAACATGTTTTTTCACGTCAATTTTTTTTTAATTTTTTTGTCCAAAACCTAAGAAAAACCGAAAAATCATCTAAAAGCCGAAAACGCGTACAGAAAAAAAAAAACAAAATCCAGAGGGAGCATCCAGAGCGCGACACGTGGTAGCGGCAGAGAACGCGCCAAGTGCGCGCTCTCAGCCCACCCCAAGTGACCCTTGCGGGGGCTCATGAGGGAGTACTCCTTGATTAGTTGCTCCCGCTTGTAGCGAGACGTAGGGAAGCCTCGTCACAAGCAGCCGCCAAGAATGGGCCGCTCCAGTCGGGATCACGGGCCTCTAGCTTTTCTTCTCACATTTTTTTGCTTTTTTCGCTTTGCTATTTTGTTGTACTTTTGCTTATATTTCAAAATATTCTAAATATACCTATTTAAGAATCACTTTACATACAAAATTGAAAAATGCTAATCACGTATTTTAAAAATGTTACATGTGTATAAAAAAATATTCTTGATGTATACAAAATGTACAATGTGTATGAAAAAAGTAGACATGAAAACATATCAATATATAAAATGTTAATAATGTATTTAAAAGATGTTCCTGATGATACAGAAAATATACAATTATTTATACAAAAAATTAGAGATAAAATGTATTTAAAAAATTAATCTTGTATTTAAAAAATATTAAACATGTACATAGATAATATTCCTGACGTATAAAAATGTACAATGTGTATGCATAAAGTAGACTTACACAAAATATGTATCAAAAAATATTAATTATGTAACTAAAAAATGTTAAATGTGTGTATAAGAGTTCCTGGTGTATACAAAAAAAATGTAGAAATTGTATGAAAAAAAGTTGACATCAAAAATATTTGTTTGAAGTAAAAATGTTAATCATGTATTTATAAAAATATTCAACGCGTATACAAAAAATGTTTCTTATATTTTGAAAAAGGCAAATTTTAACATGCTCCTCTTACCCCCTCTTTTTACATGTGAGATAAGATGGTAAGAGTTAATCAGACCACTAATTAATGAGATCAATGGCTCTGATCTATTATATACTCTTACCTCTCATGTGAAAAGAGGGGGTAAGAGGGAGCATGTTAAAACTGCTCTTTGAAAAAATGTTAAATGTGTACAAAAAATGTTCATATTCTATATGAAAAGGGAAAGCATAAACTGATGGAAACCAATAAGAGAAACAAAGAAAAATGAAGAAAACCAGAGAAACCCGGAAAAGAAACAAAGAAAATGAAAGAAAAAATAAAACCAAAGAAAACCAGTACAAAAGAATTAAAACAGTGAAAATCGAGAAAGAAACAAAAAAGCGACGAAAACCAAGAAAGAAAAAAGAAAAAGAAAAAAAAGAAAGAAAACAGAAAAAAACTATTGAATGCCGAGAAAGAATCGAAGAAAAACGGAACAAAAAGAAAAAACCTGATGAAAACCCTGTAAGAAACGAAGAGAACCGATGAAAAAACAAAGAAAACAAAAAGTAAAGAAAACCGGCGATGAAATAGAGAAAACAAAAATAAATAAAGCGAAAAAAGAAAAAATCCAGAAGAAACGAGCGCGTCTCGGTCGACCAAACAGCGAAAAAAAAAACGACAATGGATTGACCTAGTAGGTACAGAGGGACTGTTGATTTTAGTACATAAGCAAGATATTCATCTTGATATAAGCGAGATATAGCGCTCGCGATGGCACACCGCACCCACCGTTTTAACATTGCCAGACTACTAAAGAAGAGGGCGTGGCTATAGGTAAGTCGGATGAAGACGCAATTAGGGCCAGTTGATTTGTTTGGGACGTCGGATGCAGATGAAACGGTCCGCGACCCTTCTTCTTCCTCTAGTCCTTCTTCTTCCCCCAGCCGAACATACCACCGGGCACCATCGCCCGCGGCTGGCAGTGCTCCCGCGCCAGCCTCGCAGTCCCGCCCTCCCCTCAACCGCCTCCCATCGCGGTGCTGCCGCCACCCCCGGCCATCCCTCTAGCCCCGGCGATGGCCATTTTTTTTTTCCGGCGAACTTGCACCACCCACACACCCCTGAGATAGATAATGAGGTAGCCTTCTCCGGCGAGATCACCATCCCCACACCCTTAAGATAGATAATGGGGTAGCCTTCTCCGGTGATCTCACCACCCCCCACACCCTTAAGATAGATAATGGGGTAGCCTTCTCCGGCGAGCTCCTTCCTTTCCTCCGGCGAGCTCCTTCCTTTCCTCCAACTCTTCCTTCACGCGAAATGGACTGGCCCAAATTCTAAATTCATGTGTAAAGAAGAAAAGTATACGAACCGTTTTGATGGAATTCTACGACGGCATGGCGATCGATCGATGGGTCGCGCGCGCCTACGCGTCCACTGACTTTTCAAACTTGCGCGCGAACGTGAAATACCAAGTCGCCGCACGTAACTGGCATGCAACTTCCTCCCTCCCTAATCTCCACGCCTCCCTCCGTTGATCCATCGATCGACCGCCTCTCCCGCGCGCATTATATATAGGCGCCCGCGACCCATTCCATAGCCCATAGCTACCTCGTATAGCATACAAAGTTGCCTATACACATTGCCAAAACCCAGCGTCCAAGTCGTACACACTTGTTGCAAAGAGGAGGAGCATCTAAGGTTGACGACATGGCCGTCGTGCGGAGGATGAGGCTCGCTCTGCCGGTGATCGTGGCGGCGCTCATGCTGCTGGCGGTGCTCGGCGAGGCGCGGCCGCTGGGCGGCGCTGACTGGGCGGCCGCCGGAGGGACCCCGCTGCCGGCCGCGGGCGGCGCGTCGACCGTGGTCCAGGCGCTACGGCGGCTGTACATGCAGCAGCTGGGCGGGCCGGGCCCCTCGTGCGGCACCAACAGCCCAAACAACCACTGCCTGCCGTAGATGGCCGAGGCCGAACGCCGCAGCTCGGCCGGCGGGTTCCTCTCGTGTTTGAAGTCCCAACGTGTTTTTGGCGACCCCAAGTGGTAGACTCTGGTGATCGACCGTAGGATTGGATTTGTTGCTTGGTTTGTTGGTGATTTTTGCCCACGCGTACGTGTACGCTGGGTGGCAATTTTTTGTACATACAGAAGAAAAGACACACATATACGTAGGATTGTGTATGAATAAAACATAGGCAAGCTGCAAAAGCATCAGCAATACATTTGTATTGACATTACATATGTAAACCTTTGTTTACGAATTGAATTGATATACTCTAGTCTACTTCCTCATAAGTTCTCAAAGCTTGACCAAGAACAGTTCTGTATAACTTTGCTACGTACGCATGCCTGGAAGTGGAAGCTGACATTCGCATGCGTCACCCATGGGCTCATGAGGTCCAAGAGGCAGAACTTTTCATGACCCCACGTGTGAGGCCATGGTAGGGTCAGCCGTTTCTTGGTACACAGATAGTTGGGCTTCCTTTTTGTCCTTCTCGGCTATGTTTGACTGGCGGCGAACGGAAGTCCTCGTAGGCGGTGCTCAGCTGGGCCAATTCGAGCTCTGCTGGACGCCTCATTGGCATCAACATGACCTCAGTTCACCGTAGTTGCCTGCCGGCCTCGCAGCGGCCATTACTGCTCATCTTTCTCGTCGGTGGCCGGCAGCACCCCCGGTCTTCCTTTAGCCAGTGATGTACCAACTTTATTTGGCGACAGCGTCGAATTTCTTAACTTTTCAAAGGAGTTTGTTCGCGAAAAACTGATGCCCCAAGTCCTTCACCGGCGTGACGCGTCTCGGGGTAATTAGTCTCACTGAAACATGAAGACAAAGAAAAGTATCGTTGAAACATGATTCATGTTAATGGATGATCCAAATTCTCATGTGAGAGATTGGCATGGTTCTATCGGGGAGTAGATTCTCTACGCCATAACTATTCTTTGCTCTCATCACTAATGAGCCGGGAAACCCATCAGTAATATTGTTAACCACATACGGGTAGCCGAGTACCTGTAAGTGATAAATTAATAAATATAAGAATGCTACACCTATGGATAGATCCTTACAGGAACGATGTTATGGACTGAGTGACCATTTTTGTAAATACAAGAGCATCTACGGCCGGACTTTGCAAATCCGACCCCTCAAACGCCCGTGGACGCGACCAGGCGCGTCCGCGGACACTGACCGGCCACCTCTCAAATTTTCACTTTCACAGACATGTCCCTCACATTTTCTCTATACGTTCAGGGACATGCATGTGATTGGTGGAGATGAAGTGAGAGAAAAAAAAAGAAAGAATAAACAAAGAGAAAAGGTGGGCCAAATCCTATGTGGCGGATGCAGGACCACTGACCGAGCACGCCCGGACGCACCTCATACTCATCCCATATTTTTTTAACGAAAAAGGGTTTCCCCCCGCTTTATATATAAAGCAACCATCACCGAATAAGCTGATACAAACGCACACCCCACACCACCGGACACACACACCCAAGGCTGGATACAAGGACGTTGAAAACAGCAACACCACCCCAAACAACTCCAAGCAAACATCAGATGAAACACTAATCACTACTATGAAGTCGTCGGGGCCCTCAACCGTGGATAAGCCACCGCGATGAGGAGAAGCCGTGCATGACGAACAATGGGCTCCAAGGCGGCGCCTTCAGGAAGAGAACGACACTGGAGCGCCGCCACCACCCATTCAAGGAATAGGGTTTCCCCCGGAGCACCACGGTGACAAAAGAGATACCGCCACGACGCCTTCAAGAAGGGGACGACGCCAAAACGCCGCCGCCGCCGGCCTGACAAGTCAGAGCAGGTTTTCACCCCGGCCAACACACCCCGTCACCGAAATGGGGTATGGACACCCGCACCACCGCCATTGAACGACACACCCCGACCACCATGCCGCCCACATGACCATAGTGACCGGACAACGCCTGAGCCGCGTGCTCCGCCCGCGAGCACACCGGCTTCCACCAACAGGGCCGCCCCCCCAGATCCGAGCCCACCCCTCGACCATGGATACAACGTACCGACGCGGCCAACCGGAAAGGGGAAGAAGACCTCCCTTCCACCCCAAAGCGGACACCTTGGCAGGGTTGGTGGCCTCGGCGGCCAGATCTGGGCCAGGGGAACTCCGGCAGCCACACGATGCAGCCGCCGGATGCAACGGTGGGGGCACCCCTGCCCCCATCCCGGAGTCCCCTGCCACCTCCGGCAAACCTACGCGTGCACCAACGCCGCACCATGGAACCACCCCTGTCTGTCAAGCCCGTACCTGAATCCATAGAAGAAGAAGGCACACCCGAGTCAGCCACAGATGAACCGGCGCCGGAGCATGTCCCACCGTCGCCGCGAGCCGACCAGGCCGAGCACATGGTTGCAGCCATGCCGCTGCAAGCCACCTCCATGCAGAGCCCCCGCTGGACCTCCGCCACCACCCCGCGCCGCCCGCCGCCACCGGAGACCAAATCCGCGAGGATCTGGCCGGAGGCGTGCCGGCCCGCCACCGCCCGAGCTTGCCGCAGACGCCCTCCAGGCCGCCCTCACCCCCCTGCGCCCTGCCGTGCCGCGACAGCCGCCGCCGTCAGATCCGCCAACTGCCGTGGACGCCCGCACCTCCCGCTCGCAGCCCCCGCCGCTCCACGACCAGGCGAGGCCACGCAGCCACCGCAGCCTCCATGGCCGCCCGCGCCGCCGGCACGGCCGACCACGGCGCCGCCGCCGCGCCCTGCGCGAGCACAGCGTCCCCAGGAGGCACCCGCATCCCGCGCTGCAGGACAGCCGCCGAGGAGGAAGGAAGCCCCGCCGCCGCCTACGCCGACCGGGCTTTGCCCGGCGGCGGGCGCCGGCGGCGGCGAGGGGGGCATTTAAGGAGGCTTTGAGGGGTCCGGTTGGGTCAACTTTTTCCTTCTCTCTCCTGTCCGGTCAGTGGTCCCTGCGCCCGCCCGGTCAATATGAGGAGTCCGGCTGTAGATGCTCTAATAACGACAGAGTTTTAATAGAAAAAGTCACCATTGATGGGCCCCAAATATGGCCCGTTAGAGATGATATCATTACCATGACAGGCCGATACCACCGATGAGCCAATACCTCACCTCGCTCTACTGTCCACAGCTAATTAACAAGCCCAAAATCTACTTGTCAATAACTTACGAGGCCGGTTGAGCCCGCTTCCTACCATTTCACATAAAAGCTCATACCTGAAATCTAACCCTAAGCCATCCTGACCCCCCCCCACACCAAGTTGCGCAACCCCTTAGTATCCCCCCATCACTTCTCTACTTCCCCACTAATTCCTCAATTCTCCACCATGTGCCACCTCCGTGCTATGACCAACACCAACACCTCGCTCTAGATAGCCATGGTCGATGCCGCCACCTCCATCTATGGTCACGTGACGGTAGTCAAGATCAACCTCAACAACGCTAACATCGCGGGGTTCCCCCACGACGTCTTCTCGGACATCTTTCTGTGTGCGCTTCCTCCGTGAGCTCGACCCAATGACGACAACGGTGACTTCCTGTTCTAGGCGTTGACGAAAAATGGGCCCCGATGGCGGTGGCGCAGCGCACCTATGCTGTGCAGTCCGGCCTTGACCCACACGAGACGCAGAGGTGAGTGCCACAGTCATCGTGCTCTTGTCTCTTCGAGGACATGCTGCTACTCAAATGAACTATCATTAGGCAACAGTTGTTAGGCCTCAAAGTGTAGAGGTTTACAACAAGTGCCAACTTTTCCCTCAGTTGAGGAACCAAGTATCAATCCATAGAGATAACACTCCTTGTTTCTCCTTTTTCATTGCCTTTCTTGTATGCTTGTTGTACTAGCCTTTGTGGATCTAGTTTTGGTTATCATGCTACATTTCAGTTTGAGTCTCGCTTTTGGAAACATATCTCACTTTCTAGTATTAGTTCTTTTGAGGTGGCAGGGCCCTGTGTGGTTATCTGTTTGGCTTATTTTTGTTGCCTCTTGCTTATCCTTGTAAAACATTGGTGGTTTCTTTAACGGAAGTCGACAAGGCATGCCCATTGTTTCAAAAAGACAGAGATAAGCACTGCAAAACAAATTAAGAACCCACAGTCGCACTAATCTTGCTAGTTGCAACAAGTTATGAGCAAACAATGTGTTTGAAAGTATTTGTATATATTTTTGAATTAAATAATAACTGAAAATAAAAATGCATCTATAAAGGTGTTTGGAAGGCTTCTTATGGAGGAAATTGGACCGGAGCTCATATGTTCAGTAGTAGCATATTCCAAAGTAGCAATGACAAACACAAATATTCATGATAAATCATGGCATATGTTGGCATCATGTTGCATTAAAGGCGAGGTTGGGCTGTTCTTTAGGAATGCGAGGGGGTACGACAGGGTGACCTATTGTCGCCCCTTCTCTATTCAACATAGTTTCCGATGCTTTGGCAGCAATGCTTGATCGCACTAAAGAAGTGGGTCATATTCAGGGAGTTGCGTCCAGGGTGGTGCTTGGAACACTCTCGCATCTACAATATGCAGATGATACACTAATCCTCATCCAGAACTCTTTGACTGGGATTATTAATCTTAAGTTCCTCCTCTTGTGCTTTGAGTCCATGTTAGGACTTCAAATAAATAGAAGAGTGTGGCTATTATTAGTAAGGATGACCTTGAATCACAACTTAGGGATGCGCAAATGATGAACTACAAGACGGGCTCCATTCCCATCACATACCTAGGTATGCCCATCTCTAACCGTGCCTTGAGAATTGTGGATTTTGAGCCGGTAGTGGGCAAGGTGGCCAGTAGGGTTAAGCCATGGCAAGGCAAGTTCCTTGTCTAGGAGGGAGGCTTGTGCTTATTAACAACTGCCTCATCAACATTTGTATGTATGTAATGGGCTTTTACCTCTTGGAAGATGGGGTTCATGAAAATTTAGACAAAGTGTCACCCCGTTTCTTCTGGGAGGAGATGGGTAAATAAAAGTACCACATGGTTAAGTGGCCAACTATTTGCTCCCCCGAAGGGGTCGATGGTCTTGGGTTGATCATTACTAAGATAATGAATTGGCACTACTGCAGGAATGCCTAGCAGTGGCGGGCGCAAAAATGCCAGCAGTGGCAGACCAGGCTCCCAGGGCCACCCGCCATCGACCACCCGCCACTGCTATAACCGCATCAGTGGCGGGCGTCCGCCGCCACTGGTAGAGAGTCTGCAGTGGCGGGCGCGCGCAGGTGCCCACCACTGGTTGGTTTGGTATCTATGGCGAGCTTTTCTAGCGCCCGCCAATGAGTGTCAGTCACACAAATTAAAATTTTCACAGCGACGACAACATTTGTGCTGCCATGGTTGCGTTTTTCATACAAAACATATCAGAATACATTGATAAGAATAAGAGAGGAGGAAATATTGCTGCATACATTAACAACCAGCTCTAATTGTTGTCAATCATGACTACAAATGCCCCAACTAAATATTCGTAGCTAGGTGATGTCTACTATGCAACTTTTATTCTTGTAGACATTGTTGGGCCTCCAAGTGTAGAGTTTTGTAGGACAGTGGCAAATTTCCCTCAAGTGGATGACCTAAGTTTTATCAATCCGTGGGAGGTGTAGGATGAAGATGGTCTCTCTCAAATAACCCTGCAATCAAATACAAGAAATCTCTTGTGTCCCCAACACACCCAATACAATGGTAAATTGTATAGGTGCACTAGTTCGGCGAAGAGATGGTGATATAAGTATAGTATGGATAGTATATATAGGTTTTTGTAATCTGAAAATATAAAAATAGCAAGGTAGCAAGTGAAAAAACGGAGCACAAACGGTATTGCAATGCTTGGAAATAAGGCCTAGGGTTCGTACTTTCAGTAGTGCAATCTCTCAACATTGCTAACATAGTTGAATCATATAACAATTCCTCAACGTGCGACAAAGAATCACTCCAAAGTTCCTATTAGCGGAGAACATAAGAGGAAATTGTTGTAGCGTACGAAACCACCTCAAAGTTATCCTTTCCGATCAATCTATTGAGCCATCGCTATAAGTGTCACAAACAGCCCTAGAGTTCGTACTAAAATAATACCATATGATACGCATCAACCAACTCTAATGTCACCTAGATACTCCAATGTCACCACAAGTATCCGTGAGTTGATTATTCGATATGCATCAAAACAACTTCAGATTCATAATATTCAATCCACACAAAGAACTTCAAAGAGTACCTCAAAGTTTCTATCGGAGAAAATAAGATGAAAACGTGCAATCAACCTCTATGCCTAGAATACCCCAAGGTCACGGGAATCCGCGAGTTGATTACCAAAACATACATCAAGTGACTCAATAGAATACCACATTGTCACCACGGGTATCCACATGCAAGACATACATCAAGTGTTCTCAAATCTGAAATATTCAATCCAATAATAACGAAACTTCAAAGGGAAAGACTCAATTCATCACAAGAAGATAGAGAGAGAAGAAACACCATATGATCCAACTATATTAACAAAGCTCGCGGTACATCAAGATCGTGCCAAATCAAGAACATGAGAGAGAGAGATCAAACACATAGCTACTGGTACATACCCTCAGCCCCGAGGGTGAACTATTCCCTCCTCGTCATGGAGATCGCCGGGATGATGAAGATGGCCTCCGGTGATGATTCCCCCCTCCAGCAGAGTGCCAGAACAGGGCTCCAGATGAGATCGCTTCGGTATAGAGGCTTGCGGCGGCAGAGCGGAAGTTTTAGGTTTCTTTCTAGGGGTTTTGATATTTATAGGAATTTTTGGCATTGGTTTCACGCCAGGGGGGCCCCACGAAGGAGCGACAAACTCGCTAGGCCCTCCCTACCCCCCAGGGCGCGCCTGGCAGGCTTGTCGCTTCCTCGTGACTCTTCTGGTCCTTCCACGAAGCTTCGGGGGTGTCTTATATTCCAAAAAAAATCACCAAAAAGTTTCAGCCAATTCCGAGAACTTTTATTTCTGCACAAAAAACAACCCCACGGTAGTTCTGCTGAAAATAGCATCAGTCCGGGTTAGTTCCATTCAAATCATACCAAAACCATATAAAATTGTTGTAAACATGACATGAATATTTCATAAATTATAGATACATTGGAGACGTATCAGTATCACCAAGCTTAATTCCTGCTCGTCCTCGAGTAGGTAAATGATAAAAGAAATAATTTATGAAGTGTGAATACTAGCATAGTGCACAAGTTTGATCAATGATAATTTCAGTCACTTTTCTAGCATCATTATATATCATAAACAGTAGCTCTTCTCATAAAACTTCTCATGATCAAGTAGCAAGCTATTCACATGTTAAAGTATAGGTCATAAACTTTCTTGAAAACTAACAAACTATGTTCTCCGTCATCAAACAATTGCAATTCATCTTATTTTTAGGAAGGGTCTATGTAAGAGCTTTGATTTAGCAAATCCCACATACTAAACTATCATATAGTCTTCCATGGTTGCTGACACTCAAAGCATATTTTTAGAACAAACCGTTTCAGTCAAACACATAGGAAGATAGGGGCTTAATATTTTGCCTCCCAACTTATTTATCTCAGGGATAATGTCAACAATAATAACTCATGATCACCTATATTCAACTGGATATATGTGCCTGGATCTTTCCCCACCACATGATGCTTGCCAAGAGAGAAATAAAAACGGAATAGAGAAGAACACTATTGACTCTTGCATAAAAGTAAATACATAAAGTAAAAGATAGGCCCTTCGCAGAGGGAAGCAGAAGTTGTCATGCGCTTTTTATTTTTGGATGTGCAAACTCTTAATGCAAAGCAATCTTTATTATGTAGTCCGTCGCTTTTATTTCTTCACCATCACAAGTTCGTACAAAGCTTATTTTCCCTTACAATAAAAGATCATACATATTTAGGAGCAATTTTTATTTCTTTTGCACCGATGACAACTTACTTGAAGGATCTTATTCAATTCATAGGTAGATATAGTGGACTCTCATGGTAAGAAACTGTGTTCAAGGGTTTTGGATGCACAAGTAGTATCTCTACTTAGTGCGGATTTTTGGCTAGCAAAGGATAGGGGGCAAGCACCACATGTTAGAGGATCCAAGAACATATAACTTTTATGTGAATATAAACAAACATAACCCATTACGTCGTCTTCCTTGTCCACCATCAACTACTTGATCAAGGTTGAAAATAATTAATGGGGGCTCACAATCATAAAAGATGTCCAATATAGTATATTTATATGTGAAATCTCTCTTCCTTCAATATTCTTTCATGAATTGTTCAAGTGACCAATACTGTGTTTGCTAACTTTCAATAAATTTTACCACTTATACTTCTTTTATGTGAAGTCACGACTCCCCATGGGACAAGCATATGAAACACATATAATTTCAACTTTATGATATTCAATTAATTCAACAATTTACTCTTGGGATATAAGTGAAGCACGAGAGTAAATGACAAACTACCCCAAAAGATATAAGTGAAGAACAAAGAGTAGTTAAGTGAATGGGTAGCTATGTGAAGACTCTCTCCAAATAAATATTTCAGATCCATGTATTTTATTAAAACAGCAAGCAAAATGAAAATAAAAGGACACTCCAAGAATAGCACATATCATGTGAATAAGTAAAAACTTAGTCTAACCGATAGGTGTTGATGAAGAAAGGTGGGATGCCCACTGGGGCATCCCCAAGCTTAGTTGCTTGAGACTTCTTGGAATGTTATCTTGGGGTGCCTTGGGCATCTCCAAGCTTGAGCTCTTGTTTCTCCTTAATTCCTCTCATATCATGGCTTATCCTAAATCTTAAAAACTTCATCCACACAAAACTCAACAAGAACTCGTGAGATAAGTTAGTATAAATCAACTCAAAACCTTAACATTCTCTACTGTAACAAATCACTAAAATTATAATTAAACATTGCATACTAAATGCCTCTGCATATTTAATACTCCTATCCACAAATAGAAATATTAAACAAGCAACATATGCAAGCAATGCAACTATAACCGAAATCTGTCTAAACAGAACAGTCTGTAAAGGGTGAGTAAGAATTCATACCTCCCTAACTCCACAAATTCTAAAAAATTACCACGTGACAGAGAACTCATGCATGCTTACTTTGTAAAAATTTCAGATCTTTATCATGTTCTGACTATTCAGGAATATTCTGGACATAACAGAAAACTTTCTGTTTTCAAACAGCAACACATGAACTTGCAAACTAAGCATGGTAAAGGCTATAATTGGCATTTTATTGAACTAAAAGATACAAAACATGATTATTGACAACATCAAGCAAATCTCAACAAAATAAAATGACGCTCCAAGCAAAACACATATCATGTGACGAATAAAAATATAGCTCCAAGTGAGGTTACCGATAGTGTTGAAGACGAAAGAGGGGATGCCTTCCGGGGCATCCCCAAGCTTAGTTGCTTGGGTCTTCCTTGAATATTACCTTGGGGTTCCTTGGGCATCCCCAAGCTTAGGTTCTTGCCACTCCTTATTCTCCTTATATCGATATCTCACCCAAAACTTGAAAACTTCAATCTCACAAAACTTAACGGAACTTCGTGAGATAGGTTAGTATGATAAAAATAAATCATACACTTAGGTACTGTCAAGACCAAGCTTTTAAATCTAGGCCGATACAACTGATATATAGGCCGATATATCACTTTTGGGGCTCTACCGATATAAACAGAGCATATCATTTGGTAAATATCATTTTCAAACATATAATCCGATATGGACCGAAATATCGACCGATATGGCCGATATTTGGCCAGATATGTCCACCGATATTGAACGATATGTAGATGACAACAATTATTTATTATAAAGCAGTGAAATAAGATTATGCATTTACCAACTTCAACATATATTATTAAATTCATGCACAATGTTTGTACAAATGCATATATATCTTATTGTTTTTAATCAAGAAGTGAGGATTTTGTGAATCTTTCCTTAATAGTTTCTTAATCAACAAGTTAATAAACTAGGAATCTAAAAGTGTTATGTTAAAGCAATGACATCGTACATTTTGTTTTACTAAAAATACATGTTTTGGACAAGAATAATGAAAAAAAATTAGACATGTTTTCTCCGATATATCTACATATCGTCCGATATACCATCTGATATCCGGCATCCGATATGTCGAAGCCAAACCGATACGAACCCGATATCTGATATTTTGAAGCTTGGTCAAGACAAGATTCATAATTGTTCTCACATAATTCCTACTGTATTCCATCATTTCCATAATTTATATTACTCAATATAAGCTATGGAAATACTAAAACAAGCAAACTATGCACCGAAAACAGAATCTGTCAAAAACAGAACAATCTGTAATGATCTGAATAAACACCATACTTCTGCAACTCCAAAAATTCTGAAAAATTAGGACAACGTAGGAAATTTGTATATTAATCATGTGTAAAAATTTCAGAAGGTTTGACAGTCCAGTAAAATATAGGAATTTCTGTACTGGACGCAAAAGTTTCTGTTTTTGCAGAGAATCAAGTCAACTATCATCCATACTATCCCAAAGGCTTTACTTGGCACATTATTGAAACAAAACATATAAAACATGATTACTACAGAACCTTAATCATGTGAACACACAAAAACATTAGGTATAAATATTGGGTTGTCTCCCAACAAGCGCTTTTCTTTAATGCCTTTTAGCTAGGCATGATGATTTCAATGATGCTCGCATAAGAATAAAGAATTAAAAGATAAAGAGAGCATCATGAATCATATGACAAGCAAATTTAAGCCTAACACACTTCCTATGCATAGGGATTTTGCGAGCAAACAATTTATGGGAGCAAGAATCAACTAGCATAGGAAGGCAAAACAAGCATGACTTCAAAACTTTCAACATAAAGAGAGGAAACTTGATGTTGTTGAAATATATATATATATATATATATATATATATATATATATATATATATATATATATAAGCATATCTTCCTCTCTCATAATAGATTTCAGTAGCATCATGAATGAATTCAACAATATAACTATCACATAAAGCATTCTTTTCATGATTCACAAGTATAGATTTTTTGTTACTCTCCACATAAGCAAATTTATTCTCATCAATAGTAGTGCGAGCAAACTCAACAAAATAACTATCATGAGATACTTGATTGGCATAATCCAATTGAAAATTAAAATCATGATGACAAGTGTCATAGTTATCATTATTCTTTATAGCTTACATGTCATCACAATAATCATCATATATAGCAACTTGATTGTCATAATCAATTAAAACCTCTTTCGAAATAGTGGAATCATCATTAAATAAAGTCATGACCTCTCCAAATCCACTTTTATAAATATTGTAAAAATATTCAATACCCTCCAAAATAGTGGGATCATTAGTACCTAGAGTTGACACTCTTCCAAACCCACTTTCATCAATATAATCATCATAAATAGGAGGCATGTTATCATCATAATAAATTTGCTCATCAAAACTTGGGGGACTAAAAATATCATCTTCATCAAACATAGCATCCCCAAGATTGTAGCTTTGCATATCATTAGCATCATGGATATTCAAAGAATTCATACTAACAACATTGCAATCATGCTCGTCATTCAAAGATTTTATGCCAAACATTTTATTGAATTCTTCTTCTAACACTTTGGCACAATTTTTCGATCCATAATTTTCAAGAAACACATTATAGAGATGAAGCATTTGAGGCAACCTCAATTCTATTTTTTTGTAATTTTCTTTTATAAACAAAACTAGTGATTAAACAAGAAACTAAAAGATTCAATTACAAGATCTAAAGATATACCTTCATGCACCCACCTCCCCGGCAACAACGCTAGAAAAAGAGCTTGATGTCTACTACGAAACTTTTATTCTTATAGACGTTGTTGGGCCTCCAAGTGTAGAGTTTTCTAGGACCGTAGCAAATTTTCCTCAAGTGGATGACTTAAGCTTTATCAATCCGTGGGAGGCGTAGGATGAAGATGGTCTCTCTCAAACAACCCTGCAATCAAATACAAGAAATCTCTTGTGTCCCCAACACACCCAATACAATGGTAAATTGTATAAGTGCACTAGTTCGGCGAAGAGATGGTGATACAAGTGTAGTATGAATAGTAGATATAGGTTTTTGTAATCTGAAAATATAAAAATAGCAAGGTAGCAAGTGATAAAACGGAACACAAACGGTATTGCAATGCTTGGAAACAAGGCCTAGGGTTCATACTTTCACTAGTGCAATCTCTCAATAGTGCTAACATAGTTGAATCATATAACAATCCCTCAACGTGCGACAAAGAATCACTCCAAAGTTCTTATTAGCGGAGAACATAAGATGAAATTGTTGTAGGGTACGAAACCACCTCAAAGTTATCCTTTCCGATCAATCTATTGAGCCATCCCTATAAGTGTCACAAACAGCCCTATAGTTCGTACTAAAATAACACCATATGATACGCATCAACCAACTCTAATGTCACCTAGATACTCCAATGTCACCACAAGTATCCGTGAGTTGATTATTCGATATGCATCAAAACAACTTCAGATTCATAATATTCAATCCACACAAAGAACTTCAAAGAGTACCCCAAAGTTTCTATCGGAGAAAAGAAGATGAAAACGTGCAATCAATCCCTATGCCTAGATTACCCCAAGGTCACGGGAATCCGCGAGTTGATTACCAAAACATACATCAAGTGACTCAATAGAATACCCATTGTCACCACGGGTATCCACATGCAAGACATACATCAAGTGTTCTCAAATCTGAAATATTCAATCCGATAATAACGAAACTTCAAAGGGAAAGTCTCAATTCATCACAAGAAGATAGAGAGGGAAGAAACACCATATGATCCAACTATATTAACAAAGCTCACGGTACATCAAGATCGTGCCAAATCAAGAACACGAGAGAGAGAGAGAGAGAGAGAGAGAGAGAGAGAGAGAGAGAGATCAAACACATAGCTACTGGTACATACCCTCAGCCCCGAGGGTGAACTACTCCCTCCTCGTCATGAAGACCGCCGGGATGACGAAGATGGCCTCTGGTGATGATTCCCCCCTCCGACAGAGTGCCGGAACAGGGCTCTGGATGAGATCGCTTCGGTACAGATGCTTGCGGCGGCGGAGCAGAAGTTCTAGGTTTATTTCTTAGGTTTTTGGTATTTATAGGATTTTTTAGCGTTGGTTTCACGCCAGGGGGGCCCACGAGGGAGCGACAAGCTCGCTAGGCCCTCCCTACCCCCCAGGGCGCGCCTAGAAGGCTTGTCGCTTCCTCGTGACTCTTTTGGTCCTTCCACGAAGCTTCGGGGGTCTCTTATGTTCCAAAAAAATCACCAAAAAGTTTCAGCCAATTTTGAGAACTTTTATTTCTGCACAAAAAACAACACCACGGTAGTTCTGCTGAAAACAGCGTCAATCCGGGTTAGTTCCATTCAAATCATACCAAAACCATACAAAATTGTTGTAAACATGACATGAATACTTAATAAATTATAAATACATTGGAGACGTATCACTAGGTAGCAGCCAACACATAGTAGGCAAAACACGATAATAGTACAAAATGGACTAGTGGCAAAATAATAGTACAAAATCACACCATGCATTTTTTCTGAATGGTGGTACTGCTCAACTTGTGGACTAATGGCACGTATGGTGTAGTAATTGGACCAGCTCCGTAAATGCCCTTAAACGACTCAACATCATTAACAAAAGAGACAAGATAATTCTTCTCCTCCCAAGTAAGCTCGGAGCCAGCAATGTAATAGGTCTCGTCTACTGTATTCCGTATTTTTCTTCGAGATAGAAAATAAGCTGTAGATTTTAATTAAAATGTTAAGTTAGGAGTGAAAAACAAATATTTTAAAATTAGCAAGATATATTACTTAACATTTTGTTTAAGAAACTCACACGGAGGAAAAATAGGAATCATGTCTATTTCCACCCAAATGTCTTGATCAAAATGAGGAAAGGTGCCTTGAAAGATGCTAATATGAAAGGTTATACTCATACCCTCCTCAAATCCGCAAGCCTTGCATAATCCTTTCCAATTTGCGCAACCAAAATATGTGTGATCTACTTCATTGTAGATCCTAGCTTCGAAAATGAAGCCATATTTCGTCTTCAGGTTAACAGTCCTTTCAGCAACGTCATCTCTGTCTTCGACATGGAGTTTCTATATGACAAAAAGCCTTGCATAGCAGGGGATGCACTAGTCGGATTAAGAAAAAAAAACAGAAATTACATGTTAAAGCAAAAATCTTGATACATGTGAAGTTCAGAAGGAAATATGTGCAGAAATTACCGTATAATATTTGTAGCCCTCTTTAAGTGTTAGCTAGAAGTACCTATCGTCCTCTAGATGAGGATCGTCGCACATACCCCCGTTGTCGGAACAATAGGGGCACTCGGGGATCCCATCGAGCTCATCCTCATTCATTTGCTGTGTTCATAGATGGAAGATTAAAAATCAACAATTTTTTTTCATAACGGTAATTAATACGTGCGATCACACATTACCAACACTGCGTGTGCCACCTCGGTGAGGTCGGTCCATTGTATCTTGACCATGTTGGGTTTTGAATCAGGGGCGCCCACTTTCTAGAAATTGAAGACAATATGAATCACAAACTAATGGAGTTGGCTCATATGTAAGCAAATTAAACATGCATATAGCAATCTTCATAGAAACATAAAAATTACGTTCGGAAGCATCGATCATAGCTAGAGATCACATAAAGGCAGTGCAACACTAGTTCACAACATGAAATTAAGTACAGCGCCGTCATAGCAACATGACATTAAGTTCACATAGATCATATAGATCACATAAAGGCAGTGCAGCACTAGTTCACAAGCAAACACTCATCTCTGTCCAGAGCTATCCTCGTCTCCATCCTCATCTCCAATCATCTTCTTGATCTTGGCTAGGGCGGTCTTCGCAGCTCCTCGCGCTCTTCCTGTGGCTGCTTGCTATTTGTGAGCTGCGTTGGGATTTTCCCCGAAGAGGAAGGGTGAAGCAATATAATAGCGGATAAGTATTTCTCTCAGTAGAGAACCAAGGTTATCGAACCAATAGGAGAACCACGCAAACACTCCTTAGCAGTACCTGCACACACAAGAGCAAATACTTGCACCCAATGCGGGTAAGAGGGTTGTCAATCCCCTTGTACTCGTTAATTGCAAGGATCAAATCTGATAGTGGTAGACAGATAAATTGCAAAGTAAAATAAAAGTAAATAAATTGCAGTAAGATATTTATGGTTTTAGTAATATGATTAAAGGACCCGGGGGCCATAGTTTTCACTAGAGGCATCTCTCTCATAAAATAGCATACGGTGGGTAGAGAAATTACTGTTGGACAATTGATACAAAAGCGCATAGTTATGACGTTATTCATGACATGATCATGTATATAGGCATTACGTCTGTGACAAGTAGACCGACTCCTTCCTTCATCTACTACTATTACTCCACCAATCGACCGACTCCTGCCTGCATCTATGGTATTAAGTTCATGAAGAACAAAGCAACGCTTTAAGCAAGATGACATAATGTAGATAGAATAAAACCAATCAATATGATTAAACCCTGTCGTTTTACCCTTAGTAGCAACAATACAAATACGTGCCCCGCTACCCTTTGTACCACGAAGTGAGGACACCGCAAGATTGTACCTACTATATGCACCACTTCCACTGAAGATCAATGAATCAACTTGGCCAAAGAAAACCCATAGATCGAAAAGCATTACATAACTATAAAAATCACATATAATAAAGTTCAGAAAAGACTCAATTACTTTCAATGAATAATCTGATCATAAACCCACAATTCATCGGATCCCAACAAACACACCGCAAAAGAAGATTACATCGGATCGATCTCCGAAGAGAACATTGTATTGAAGATCAAAAAGAGAGAGATAAATACATCTAGCAAATCACTATGGACACGTAGGTCTGTGGTAAACTACTCACACATCATCGGAAGAGCAGCAAGATTGATGTAGAAGCCCTCCGTGATCGATTCCCCCTCCGGCAGAGTACCGGAAAAGGCCTCCAGATGGAATCGCGGAAGAACAGAGACTTGCGGCGGCGAAAAAATTGTTTCGGGTAGCTCTCTGGGGATTTTTGAATATTTTAGAATTTATAGCGCTGGAATTAGGTCTGACGGAGCCACGAGGGGCCCACAAGGCATCAGGGCGCACCTACCCACCCCCCCAGGGCGTGCCCTGTTGCCTTGCCGTCTCCTCATAGGTCTTTTGGTCCTCCCCAAAGCTTCCAGGGTCTCTTATCTCCAGAAAAAAATCGTCAAAAAGTTTCGTAGCGTTTGGACTCCGTTTGGTATAGATTTTCTGTAAAACCAAAAACAAAGCAGAAAACATCAACTGACACTAGGCACTGAGTTAATAGGTTAGTCCCCAAAAATGATATAAAATTGCATATAAAGTATCTAAGAATGATAATATAAGAGCATGAAATAATCAAAAATTATATATACGTCAGAGACGTATCACTGCTCGCGCAAGATAGCAAGATGTTGCATCTTTGTAGGCGTATTCAGCGCTCTCGGCGACTAGTACATTGCCCTCCGCAAAGGAGAGCGTGACCTCTGCGTAATGAGCCACCCTCGAGACGGAGTCTGCAACTGCAGGAGTCATAATGACGCGTCTTGGCTTCTCCATCTAATTCGCATTAAAAAACTTGACATTTAGATAAACCACAATTTCATTGAAAGCAACCATATAACAAGATATAACAGTCGATGTGTTGTACGAAAAAAATTGGCATGATCTTTGCTAGTAATTCGACATATTGAGTGCCAGAAATTTGGCAAAACGGAACTTAATCAACGTTTCTCAAAACGTTGGCACTCCTTATGAACACTTGCATCATGATTAACTAGTACAAACTTTTAGTTTTACATGTACACTATCTAATAACTAGTACTAACTTTTTCTAGTATAAATAATATGCTATGCCCAAAAAAATTACATCTTCAATCTGCATCTATAATAAACACTATCTACGCCCAAAAAATCTACATCTAATACTAATTTTTTCTAGTACAAGAACAACAACAATCTAAATAGACAATAAAAGAGAAAGATGTGGTGTTACCGGGGCGGACGGAGAAGACGGGGAGGTTGAGGATGCCGGCAGCGGACGTTGAGGACGTCGGGGATGTGGCGAACGTTGGAGTCGGCGGAAGGCGAGGGCGACGGTGACGGCGGGGACGTTCGAGGCGGCGGCGGACGACGAGGGCAATGGGGACGATGATGACGAGGGGACAACGCCAACCTGGTAGGCGCCGGAGGGCGAGCGAGACGGTGGCGACGTCCAAGGCCGCCACGATGATGGCGACGGCGGCGACGGGCGAGAGAGACGGGGGTGAAAGATTTTTGGATAAGATGTGGACGGCTGCGGGCGCGTGGGGCTTAGAAACCCTAAAACCATATGGTCCACGGCCAGTGACAGGCGCAACAACGCACCCGCCACAGCTAAGTTCAGGTGGCGGACAGAGAAAATTACCCGCTACATCATGTTAGGGACCCGCCACTGCTTTTTTTTGTAATTTTTGAACAACTGCGGCGCGAGTTGCTGAAAGACATGTCTGGCGGGCTCTTCTCGCCACCCGCCACAACTATCTGATGGATAAGTGGCGGGCTAATCGCGGCGCCCGCCACCAAAGGTTTTCACCAAGCGGGGATCTTGAAGACAGTTCACCTGTGGCGGGTACGACGTAGTGCCCGCCACTGCTCTGACAAGAGAAGTGGAGGGCCCATTTTAGTACACGCCAGTGCTACTTCTCCAACGTAGCAGTGGTGGGTGTTATAGTGCGCCCGCCACTCATTTCAGTTCACTTATAAGCCCTTTCCCAGTAGTGTGGTGCTTAATTGTTAAGTGGGAATGGAAAATCCTGTCAGGCCAGGGGGGACTTTGGCAACAGATCTTTAGGAATAAAACTTGCACAGGGTGGGCTTGAGATTAACTTGAACATCAAAACAACACAGTTTGCGAAGGCAGTGGAGAAAGTTCAACTCCTCCTTAGGTTGGGGAAGAAATTCATGATGCTTAATGGGCAATTGGCCCAATTTTGGCTGTATCAGTGGATCAGTGATGAGCCACTCTGCGATCGATACCTGTGCCCGTTTGCCATCGCGGGCAACCCTGACGCCTTAGTGACGGGTCTTTGGGCGTTCACTTGGCCAACCCGAGACAGATGAATGACATCATCTTCAAAGTGAGGTAACCAATATGAGGTTGTCATCAGGGAGGGATATACCTTCCTGGAAGCTGGAACCCTCTGGGGTGTTTTCCACGGGATCCTTATACAAAGAAAATTTTAAAACTGCGCATCGATGCAAGGTGATGGGTATATGGAAAGCTCGGATCCCTGCAAAAATTAAGATATTTTGTGGCAAGTGGCCAGGAACCGAATCCATAGTGGAGATCAAGTCCTCAAAAGACATGGCTCAGGAGATGGCAAATTTGTATGGTGTAGAGAGGACAAAAAATGTGAACATATCATCTTTCGTTGTATCGTTGCAAGATTCGTTTGGAGTGTTATTATTGAGGTCACGGGGTGCTCCTTGAATCCGGTACGGTTCGCCAATTTCCATCAACTTATCCAGGAATCTTAGGCAGCGATAGTCATTTACCTTGGTCCGAGTTTGCGGCTGTAGCTTTGGCGTTATGGACAACTCGTAACAAAGCGCTTACGGAGGGTGTGTTTTCAAACATCCGATTGATCTTGTGTATAAAATTGTCATGCATCCACTAGTACAAAACAGGGCTTTGGTCCAGGCCAGATAAAAGCATCAATCCCGGTTCTGTTACGAACCGGGACCAATGGGTGCATCAGTCCCGGTTTGTGAGGCCAGGGCGCTGGCCGGGCCACGGCAGGCACCAGTCCCGGTTCGTCTGGCCCCTTTGGTCCCGGTTCCAGACACGAACCGGGACTAAAGGGCCTCGCTCCTAGCGCAGCCCCTTTAGTCCCGGTTGGTGGCTGGAACCAGGACTAAATGTGTGTCTTCTGTCCCGGTTCTAGCCACGAACCGGGACTAAAGAGATGCCTATATATATGCTCTCCCCTGCCCGCTCACTCCTCTGTTTTTTGGCCGGCCGGTGTGGGAGGTGTGTGCTGCTCTGCTCTCACCTCCTATGCACATGAGGTGTTCGATGAAATGCCCGAGTCACACTTAAGCTTTCTCCTCTCCAAGCTCGACCTCCAAGCTTCATTTTCCCCAAGATTTGTCTAGGTTTGGCGGTGCGCCAACTACACAAGTGTTCTAAAAGGTTAGCAACTTCATCGTTTCATCTCTCACTGCTAGTTTAGCTCATTTCAAATGTTGTAGAAGTAGAGTAGTTTGTGGGTTTTAGTGGAGGAGTGTATGTGGGAGTTCTTTTGATTTAGATGCACAATTTGAGCTGAAATTAACTTCTTAGAGTCTGCACATGTGTAGGGTGCCGTCCCCGTCCCCGTCCTCACCGCCGTCGATCGCCCGTGCCGATCTCATCGCCGGCACCACCGTGGTGGGCCTCTTGTTCTTATCTTCTTTTTAAAAGAAAAAAATTCTTACTTGTATGATTTAGATAGATACTTGTATAATTTTCTTACTTTTATTATTGTTTGTTATTATATAGTGCCATGACTTTGGTATCCGCCCCCGTCGGCCCTCGTCCTGTCTATGATTCGGATGTGGTATATTATCTTTTATTATGATTTGTTTCATTTAGTGTTTATGACAATTATGCCGACCAACGTGACATAGATGTTTTTATCTAGGAGGTATGTGAACCGGAAATTCCAACCGACCCTCTTGTCGAGAGGTTAAATTTAGTTGAAAAAGAAAACAATTACTTGAAGAAAAAATTGAAAAGAATTAAGGAGGAGAAGATGGAATTGGAGTTGCATGTTGCCGATGTCGTCGATGATCACAAGATCAAGATGGATGCAATGCGCTTGAAGATTAGAAAGATTAGAAAATATGCCATTCATAATGAGGCTTGGTATCATTATGCCATTGGATCAATTGTTACCTTAGTTGCGATTATGATCGCATTTGTTGTTGTTTTTCATAGTTTCAATGTATGTTTTAATTAGATGCTCTAGAGAGCTATATGTTGTTCTATGAGAACTATATATGTATGAACTTTATGTATTTATTTTTTCAGTAATAACATTTGATCACTACTGTACTTTGGTTTTAATGTGATGATGAACTTGTATTAATTTAGTCACTTCTCTATTCATGATGTTCTGTAATGGTTTTTGATACACTTAATTATATAATGCACGCAGATGAACCGGCAATGGATGTACGGTGACCGACGCACCTCCGAGTATCTTGAGGGCCTGCATAAATTTCTCGAAGTGGCTGAGGCAAACAAGCAGAATGGTTTTATGTATTGTCCATGCCTTGTCTGTGAGAATACGAAGGATTACTCTAACTTGAAAACCCTTCACGTCCACCTGCTTGAGAAGGGTTTCATGCCACACTATAATGTTTGGACCAAGCACGGAGAAAGAGGGGTTATGATGGAAGACAACGAAGAAGAAGAGGATGATGACAACTATCCCCCTGAATACGGTGATACTGCAACGGGGGAAGCAGTTATAGCATGGAACATAAACCTAATTATGAACAGGGAGATAATCAATAACATTTATTATTGCCTCTAGGGCATATCTCCTACAGACTCCCACTTGCACTAGAGTCAATAATCTAGTCAACGCTAATGCACTTTACACCTATGGCATACCGGTGTAAAATATGCTTCGCTTGTGGTATAGCCTGATGTCCAACGGATCTGACAACTTCAGCTCCGTGTGTAACTTTGCATATCCTCGCGTTTTCACGCTTTCACAAAATTCATATTTTGTGTGGACTTGGCTTTGCATATGTGTGAATCATTGGTCGAAACCTGATTCCTCAGACTGAGCTATGGAGCAACTATCTGCAATAGTGTCCCATAGACCAAAGCCATCTTGGAACCATACTAAGTTCATGAATGAACTATATGATTCAACAACTTCTTTGTCGCTTCTAAAGCGTCAACATACTTAGCCTTTGTTATAGAATTCGCCACAGTAACCTGTTAAGAACAATTCCAACTTACCGTGCCACCGTATTGTGTATCACACAAAACCCTTAACTTAAATCGAAAATCGCATGGAGCATTGATGAAGACTGTATCGATGTAATTACTTACAACGAGCACTTCATAATCTCTGCTTGCGAGAAGACATGTCATCAGTACTACTCTAGTACCTAATGACATCTTTCACTGTTGTCCCATGATCAGTACTTTTGATCACTTTGGTATCTATACTCGCAACAACTTTGGAGTATTGGACATATCTGGTTGTTTTACATACCATGGAATACATGATTAATCCAAACACAAGAGTGTGTGGAATCACCATCATGTATTTTTGCTCATCTGTGTTTTGAGACACCGAGTCTTGCAAAACTCTTCCCATGTGACTTCGGCAAGAATCACTCCTTGGCGTTTTAAATGCTAAAAGGTTTTAGCACCTTGTCAATATGTATTCATTGCTTAGCCCCATTAGGTAAATCTATCTCCATAGATCATCATGCCTAATATTGAGGCTATTTAGCCTAAGCACTTCATCGAAAAACTATTTTCAAATGAAGTCCTAATTCGTGTCAAGAAATTTATTTCCAATTAACAATGTGTCAAGTACACAAGGTTTTTAGAAATATTATTATGCTCCCACTTACTTTCTTGAATCACAAGTATCTTCGATACCCATTTGATGAAGTCAAACCCCTTTGACCATTCCATCAAAAACGAAGATTCCAACTCCACTTTGCTCTCTTCTGTCCATCGCTGGAACTCTGAAGTTTGCATACTTACTAGCATCCTCTGGATCAACAATTTACTTTGGACTGTATCACATATAAGTCCTAGGTTTCATTTCCATCAGATGGAAATCCTTTTGTCATCCATGTTTCATATCTCATGATTGATATATGAATTAATTGCTAGTTCAACCCGAACCGACCTCAAGCATCGCTACGGTGAAACAACCTCATCGTAGTCAACTCCTTGAACTTGTTATTTCAACAAGTCGAGCTTTATGGATAAAACATTTTTATCCGTATCAGTTTTTAGTTCCATAAATATTCGTTAGACTCTAAGTCTTCCGAAAGGTGTATCAAGATTTTAATCTCGAACCACTTATATGGAAACTATCTCGGATTGTATTTGGCATTTAACCAATTCCGGAGTCAGGGCCCATCAACGCTTCCTTGTGTATCGTAGGTATACTGTTGTCTAACAACAATATCTCGTATGCGCACCTGAGAGGTTTGCACGAGTTTTTCCTACGCGGTTCAGCTGCAAGTTCGACCGAAGTCCATACATCTCATGTAGAGGCTTCCGTATCAGTCGCAGTAGGAAACGCCGGAATCACTTCCAAGGTTCCTTTCCTTTGACCTGATGACGAAGATACTGGTTATCTCGTCGAGTTGCACTGTCCTCCCACTCACCTTTTGTAAGAACTATTCTCTTTAAAAGCATACCGTTTTGCGGCAAAACCCTTTGCCTCGGTATAGTGGTGGGGAAATACCCAATGACTTAGGATAACCTTACAAAGTAGCACTTGTCTGATTTGGAATAGGTTTGTAACCTTTTACACAAGCCCCATATTCCAAATGTTAAGAAAAGATATAACATGGTTGGGCGTACCATACCATGGCATCATTTCAACAGACCCGATGGAGCTCTTTTCAGTGTAAAAGCCGCAGTCTCTAAAGCATCACCTTTTTAAAAGGGGTAATGGCAAATTTATTTATGTCATCTTTGATCTTACCATGTCATGAATGGTTCGATTACATCTACACAGACTCTCCACTTGCAGTGGTGTTCCGGGAGGTGCAAGTTATGAAACCCCTTTCACAACTCATCAGACATTCGCTAAACTTGTAACTCAAATATTCCTTTCTGCAATCGAATTGTAGAAACATAATTTTCTTGTTACAATAACTTCTACTTCATTTTTGAAAACCTTCTGAATGAATTCAAAAGATCCAGACTTACGTCTCAACAAGTAAATATCCATATATCTACTTGAGTCATTTCTGAAGATAGATAAATCCACTACTTGCAACAACATTTATTGGACTACACACATCATAATGTATGATCACCAATATGTTCTTTGCTCGTTCCTTATGGCCTGTGAACGGTATTTCAGTCACTTCACTTTTCGGAGGAAAGTTGCAAGTGTCAGATGATTCAAAATCAAATGACTTTAAAATCCATCATAATGGAATTTTCCATGCGGGTTTCTCCAAAGTGACCAAATGCAGTGCCACACATATGTGGTATTCTTTTAGTCTTGCGACATTTAGCGTCAGTGTTATGGATGTATCATATTACCATCAATATTCATAACATACATCCCATCCTGGATGGAAGCATGGCCCTTCATGTTATTCATAACACCGAACATCAAAAGTTCTCTTATGAATAACCTCCTTGCAAGATACCTTATGCAAAGGGCTAGAGTGTATTGAAACTCTAAATGAATTATGAAAGTAAATACAGAGGTAATGTATTATTATCAATATTCATAACATACTTCTCATTCATAATGAAAGTATGGCCCTTTTGTTATTCATAACTCCGAACATTAAAAGTTCTCTTATGAACAACCTTCTTGCAAGATACTTTATGCAATGGGCTAGAGTGTGTAAAACTCTAAAATGATTTATGAAAGTAAATACATAGGGAATACACCTATGGAAGGTATAGTAACATTTACTATGTTCCCTGCGTGTATCTAAACCTCATTCCTGGCTAGTCTTTCAAGCCATAGTAGTTCTTACATCGAGTTGCAACAAAATGCAATCGAGCGGGTATCTTTGTGATTAACTCACAATACCCAAGAATTAGTGATTAACATGTTTAACCATAATTCCAAAGAACTATATCTCTGACCAGCCTTCTATACATCAAAAACTTGTATGACATTCATACATGAGCTGGATATTCCAGTCTTCTTTCCTTTTGCCATTATACTTCTAGCAGTTTCACTTTCAGTATTTCTCCTACTCTCAGAAGAAGCACCCAACTTAAGAGTGGCGTTAGCCCCGGACTTGCTAGGCGTGAAAGTTTCACTAACACCCTTCGGACACTTCCTTTCTCTTTAAGTTGTCGTTTTATTCACCATCATCATATGACAGGCGTTCTTCTGGATCCCCTCTTATCAGTCAAATGCCTAGTAAACACTTTTACTAATAGTTTGCAAACAAACATGGCTTTAGATATCTCATATCTTTCAGCCTTTGTTTGTATCTGAAAATTAATTTTCAGTTCCATGAATATCACATAACTATCCCACAACTTTCGAAGTTCGGGTCTCATGGAAGCAAACATATTTCACTTGACCATAACGGAATTTTAGCTTTTGGATCGAAGGACGAGAGTCATATCATCCATAGCATTAGCGGGAGAATACCGAAAGTATGCGATAGGACAAAGTCCTTCTCGGCACTCTTGAGGACAATCCTCACATTACGTTACCAACCGTAAAGTTTTAACCAGATATTTAACAGCTATTCAATTTTAAAAGGGAAGGTGGAAACGCGAGCCATTATTCTACAACTTTTATGCAAATCACACTTTAGACAGTGTTCAGAATTAATTGCACCGAGAATTAAACAAGTTAATTCTACAGTGCGCTCCCACTCAAATCAATATCTCTCAAAATTGATTATGAGTGATACAAGACCCGATTTTTGATTGTTCGCCATGATGGTAGCATCATAGATGACGAAAAATCTCAACCGGTAGGCCAACTTGCCAATCACATCTCTATGTGACTCTTGTTCATCTTTCGATGCGTGTGTTCCGAGCTCATGACTTTCATGCCTGAACGTCAAGACAACCAAGTGATCTCGCTGCGAGGTCTCAACTCACCCGCCTCACACTTCTCTAATCGTTCGTGCCCATGTTAGCATGTGACACCCCGAAAAGTTAGGTGCCGTGACGGTGCTACACTTGGGAGAACACTAACTACTTGATATTTTTGTGAGAGATCACCCTAATAAAAGCGACTACCGCGCAATCAAAAGGGTGCATCATAAGGGATAAACATCTCAGGCAATTCATAATAGCATGATATGGTATAGCCCTTTCTGACGGAGAAGTCTTGTATTTCTTCGTCTCCGGCATTCGCGTCGGTGTTCACCTTTGCGAATATTGCCACCACCTTGTCGATGCACCAGATAATATTGCTATCTCTATAGCTAATAAAATAAGTGCATTACATAAGGTTGACACGCAGGTCATTAAAGTGCAATCATATGGCTCCTGCCATCATGCCGAATCATGACACGCAGGTCATGTTAATCAATTTACATTATATAGTCATCTCATACATAATCAAATTATAATGAGCACTGCTATACCACATCATATGCACATGCAAACCATCCTGCAAAACCAAGTTAGACGCCTCTAATCGGTCCATGCAAAATTTTATTTTACGTGGCTTCTAAGGTTTCGAAACAAACCTAAGCTACCAACGTCCATCATCAAGCATGATAATCCAAGTCGCTAGATTAACATTCCAGGGCGTATGAAACACGAGATAATAAAATCTCGAGCCCCATACTAAACTTCGTCATACGCGTGACCCCCGTGCAGATCACATCTGCATTGCCCTTTCGTCTGCGAATTTCATCTTTCTTTTGACTATGGCGGAACCCAAAGAACTGAAGCACTTCGTTGATCAATCAGGATCGCGGATTGCTAGAACTTTGTGAAATTCCACCATACTGTCTCGAGATTGAGCAAACGCAAATTCTAGGGAAGCAACAAGAACATCGGGTAACAGACTTCATCTGCTACCCGCACAAATAATTTTCAGCAATAGATCTCATCTACTACCTAATTATATTGTGCAACACCCATACATCTCTATGTATTCTAGATCGCAACCTGCATCTACGCATAGCACGGCTCTTGATGCCACTGTAGGGTAACGCAGCAGAAAACAAAAAATTTCCGACCTACGCACCAGCCCAGGACCACTATGGAGACTGCATACAAGGTTTGATCATTTTCGTTACCGACTCGTAGCGCAGCGGAAGTAGAGTCGATGACGAACGGCGGTGCAGATCCCCGCAGCTAGGATTTTACAACCTCCCAACCGCGAGGATTTATACCCTCATCTGCCCCGCGGACAGCCCTCCGGGAGGCGGTCGCACAGTCCCCCGGACGGTGTCGCGGACAGCCCTTCGGGAGGACCTCCGAAACTCGGACTGTCACTCGGACAGCCCTTCGGGAGGACCTCCAAAACTCGGACGGTCACACGGACAGCCCTTCGGGAGGCACTCTCGAACTAAGACCGAAACTACGATCTCTCTACAGAGTTGCACACATACGGTGTCATCTATCCGGCAGGGCTTCGCCGTCCAGAACTAGTTCCCACCGGAACCCAGACAGCCTTTCGGCTCTACGAAACTATTTCGCTGGGAGGGAGAGAGAAGCCAGAAATGTCATGGCATGTGTATGTGAGAGCAAGGATGTGAAAATGGAAGCCATCTCCCTTCCTATTTATAGGAAATCCCAAGGGGAATATCCCTTTCTCAAAAGGAATATGCCTTTGGAATATCCCTTTCTCAAAAGGAATATGCCTTTCTCAAAAATATCCAAAAAGTGCTTTCACTATTCACGACGACATTTTTCAGCGTCTGATCGAACTGAAAATATTCATGTGGGCTTAGAACAATTCTAGTACCCACCAAAATAATTTTCAACGCGAGCCGGAACAATTCCGGTTTAGTGATTTTCATCTGCGAAAAGCATCTGAAGCGGTTCCGGCAGCTCCGGAACATTTCCGGTTTTCATCCCGGAAAATTCCAGAAAGTTTCCAGAACGATTCTGGCGCCCTCCAAGAATTATCAGGCATGTGCCGAAACCATTTTGACTTTATGGTGCACTCCGAAACAACTTTTCGGTTTTAGTGATTTTCATCTGTGAAAAGCAACTAAAGCGGTTCCGGCAGTCCGGAACATTTCCGGTTTTTGTCTCTGAAAAATCTCAGAAGTTACCGGAACAATTCTGGTACCTTCCAATAATTTCCAGGCATGTGCCGAAACCAATTTGACTTTATGGAATACCCTGAAACAACTTTTCAGTTTCACCGGAACTATTCCGATATCCTCTCCGGAACGTTTCCGTTTCGCCCGAAACTTTTTCGGTGAATTTCTCTCAGACTCCCCGTCTAGTATTCAGCAGATAGATGACCCTTAAGCGTGTGACCCTATAGGTTCGGTGAAGTATAGACATGACCCGGAACACTTTCCGATCAATGATCAACATCGGAGCCGTGGACACCCATATTGACCCCTATACCCACACGAATGAATATTCGAGTGAACCTCCAGTTGCCGTGTGCTATTCCTGTTGCTTCGCGATATGTTACAAATACCTGAGGTGAGACATGTAGGCATCCCCGTGGATCAACAACTTGTCCACTATGCCAGTTACCTCGTTACCGGTATTGTTCTCTTTTCTCGTTCCCGTGTTTCGGCATCCCCGTGATCAAATCACAAAGTGTCTGGCCAGACGATGATGGATACCGTAACACCGAGAGGGCCCAGAGATATCTCTCCATCGTCGGAGGAGCAAATCCCAATCTTGAGCTATCAAGTCCCTTGACATACTTTTCCATGAACCCGTAAGCCGCCGTAATAGTCACCCATTTACGGATGACGTTTAACAAACCCCAAAGTTCATGAAGCAAGCATGAAGAAACTCAACACTCTCATGGTCTAAGGAATTATGCAAACATTAACTATCTCTGTGTTATAAACCATTAACTAATGACGAATGTATCTCATAGCATAACATCAATTCGGGTTGATTCAACACAAGTGTTCTACCAACAATTGTGACCTCAAAATTGCCGGCATAGTCATGCCCATGATCAGGAAAACAGGATCATCATGCAATACTTGAGCCAGTCATAGAGGCTTGACTAGGAATACTTTTTACCGTTTATTATCCCACACGTGCACATGAGTTTCCCTCCAAGCCTCGTTTTATTTGCAGACTCGAGAATCATTGCAGTTATAGCATGGAACATAAACCTAATTATGAACAGGGAGATAATCAATAACATTTATTATTGCCTCTAGGGCATATCTCCTACAGACTCCCACTTGCACTAGAGTCAATAATCTAGTCAACGCTAATGCACTTTACACCTATGGCATACCGGTGTAAAATATGCTTCGCTTGTGGTATAGCACGAAAAAGACATCATGCATCCAAAGCAGTATGAAGGTCCTGCCAGCTACGCTCTTACCAAAGAAGAGAAGGAAATCTTCTTTGAATGCCTGCTCAGTATGAAGGTCCCGTCTGGCTTCTCGTCGAATATAAAGGGAATAATAAATATGGCAGAGAAAAGTTCCAGAACCTAAAGTCTCATGACTGCCACGTGATTATGACGCAACTGCTTCCGGTTGCATTGAGGGGGCTTCTACCGGAAAACGTTCGATTAGCCATTGTGAAGCTATGTGCATTCCTCAATGCAATCTCTCAGAAGGTAATCGATCCAGATATCCTACCAAGGTTAAAGAATGATTTGGTGCAATGTCTTGTCAGTTTCGAGCTGGTGTTCCCACCATCCTTCTTCAATATCATGACGCACGTCCTAGTTCATCTAGTCGACGAGATTGCCATTCTGGGTCCTGTATTTCTACACAATATGTTCCCCTTTGAGAGGTTCATGGGAGTCTTAAAGAAATATGTTCGTAACCGTGGTAGGCCAGAAGGAAGCATCTCCATGGGCCATCAAACAGAGGAGGTCATTGGGTTTTGTGTTGACTTTATTCCTGACCTTAAGCCGATTGGTCTCCCTCAATCGCGGTATGAGGGGAGACTGACTGGAAAATGCACGCTAGGAGCGTATGCAATAATATGTAGGGACGGGCATTCTTGGGCTCAAGCACACTACACAGTTCTACAGAATTCTACCTTGGTGACCCCGTATGTCAATGAACACAAGAATTTTCTGCGCTCCAAACACCCGGAGCAGTCTGACGACTGGATTACATGTGAACACATCAGGACTTTCGACAGTTGGTTGCAAACACATCTCATGGGTAACAACATTGTTGGAGATGAGCTGTACTCGTTGGCCAGGGGACCATCTTCGACTGTATTGACTTACCAAGGGTACGAGATAAATGGGAATACATTTTACACGATCGCCCAAGCTCAAAAGAGCACCAACCAAAACAGTGGTGTCCGCTTTGATGCAGCAACCAACAGGGGAAAGGACACATATTGTGGTTACATAGTGGACATATGGGAACTTGACTATGGACATGATTTTAAGGTCCCTTTGTTTCGGTGCAAATGGGTCAATCTGTCAGGAGGCGGGGTATAGGTAGACCCGCAGTACGGAATGACAACAGTGGATCTCAACAATCTTGGGTACACAGACGAACCATTCGTCCTAGCCAATGATGTGGCGCAGGTTTTCTATGTGAAGGACATGTCTACCAAACCGAGAAAAAGAAAAGATAAGGAAGCGAATACATCATACGATGAGCCAAAGCGCCACATAGTTCTTTCAGGGAAAAGAGACATCGTGGGAGTGGAGGGCAAGACAGACATGTCTGAAGATTATGAAAAGTTTCATGAAATTCCTCCCTTCAAAGTGAAGGCTGACCCAAGCACCCTGTTAAACGATGAAGATTATCCATGGTTACGGCGCAATAAGCAAGGGACACACGCGAAGAAAAAGTGAAGACTTTCTCTCCACAACTATTTTGATGATGGCTTTGATCTAGAATATCACTGCAGTTACATGTCAAGAAATGAAATCCCTTTGTAACAGATGAGTTTTCGTCCGAAACCCTGATACTTCAAAAGAGATTGTCCATTTTGTACACGAAGTGCATCCAGATTTTGCCGTAACCCTCTCAACTTTTTAGCACATGCTATGTGGGTGAAATGATGATACCATGCCAACTTTCAACCTTTTCAGAGTTCATTTGTAGTGCTTTTCAATTTCAGGGTCATTTAGCTAAAAAAATCAGTAAATGCATGAAAAATACCAAATGAAGTCAGAAAGGGTTGAAAATTGATGATGTGGCTTTGAATGGTGCTTGTTGAACGCACAAAAAGTCTGGAGTTGAAATAAGTTCAAAAAATGAAATCCCTTTGTAACAGATGAGTTTTCGTCCGAAACCGTGATACTTCGAAAGAGATTGTCCATTTTGTACACGAAGTGCATCCAGTTTTTGCCATAACCCTCTCAACTTTTTAGCACATGCTATGTGGGTGAAATGATGATACCATGCCAACTTTCAACCTTTTCAGAGTTCATTTGTAGTGCTTTTCAAAAGAATGAACTAAAAAGCTTTTATAAAACTCTAATAGCAAAAAGAATGAACTAAAAAGCTTTTATAAAACTCTAATAGCAAAAAGAATGAACTAAAAAGAATCAATTAAAATATTTTGTTATGATCAACTAAAACAAAACTATAATATTCTTCAATAGCAAAAAGAATCAACTAAAAAGCTTTTATAAACCTCTAGTTATTATCAAAATAATATTAACTTAAAATTATATAAAATTTATGCAACTAAAATTATCAAAGTATTTTTTGTTAAAAACTTTAATAGCAAAAGAATTTTCATAAAGTATTTTATGTTAAAAACTTTAATAGCAAACTAAAATGACATAAAAAATAAAAAAATATTATCAAAATAATATTAACTTAAAACTATATAAAATTTATGCAACTAAAATTATCAAAGTATTTTTTGTTAAAAAATTTAATAGCAAAAACAATTTTCATAAAGTATTTTATGTTAAAAACTTTAATAGCAAACTAAAATGACATAAAAAATAAAAAAATGCTGCCTACTGGGCCACCACGGCCTGCATACGACTAGAAACCCATCTGTACATGGGCCAGGATGCAGGCCCGCAGGCCCAACAGGCCCAACATGGTAGTGACAAAGGTTAGGCAAGTACTGCCTGCATTAGAGAGGAGCTCGAAAGCTCAGCCGCAGCGCGCCTTATAAACCAGTGTTGCCCTCTCTCAACTAGTGAGGTGGGACTAAACTCCCTCCACCCCGCGCCAGTGCCAGGACCAGGCCTTTGGTCCCGGTTGGTGGCACAAACCGGGACTAAAGGGTGCCTTTAGTCCCGGTTCGAGCCACCAACCGGGACCAAAGGCCTGTGCTTCCCGCCTTTTGGGCTGCTGAAATGCACCTTTAGTCCCGGTTGGTGGCTCCAACCGGGATTAAAGGGGGGCCTTTAGTCCCGGTTGGAGCCACCAACCGGGACTAAAGGTCTTTGTATATAACCGCGCACTTAGAAAATTTTCAAACACAATTCACTTCGATCCTCCTCTCCCCCGACGGCGCCGACGACCACCTCAACGCTGCCAGGCTGCCGGACCTCGCCGTCGACGCCCTGCCCTGCCCCGACGCCCCTGCCCTACCCCGACGCCGCCGCGCCCCTGCCTTGCCCCCGACGCCGCCGCGCCCCTGCCCTTCCCCGACGCCGCCGCGCCCCTGCCCTGCCCCTGATGCCGCCGCTCCACAGCTAGCCGGCCGGCCAGGTACTCCCACCTCCCTCCCACCCCTCTCCTCCCTCCTTCCTCCTTGTATGTATAAAGTTGCCCCTGTTCAGAGAGTTGCAAGGTTTCATAGAGTTTGTTGAAATGTGTTTGCCATGTCCACAAGGTGTTTGTTGAAATGCTAGGGCTAGCTAGGAAACTTTGTTGTATGTGAAACTTGGCAGGATGATGTCTCCTTGGATGTTAGAGATGATGGTCAAGTTGGTTTGATAAAAGGAAAAACTTGTTAGTGCAAGTTTTATTAGAATTTAGTTCTGGACAGAAACTACAGGGAATTTTTTGGTGGACTTGCAAGATGAAATTGGGGCTGCCCTTCTGGACTTCAGGGTTTAGTTGGAAGGACTATAAGATGCAAAAAATTCAGAATTATTTGAGCAAGGAAAAATAGGGTTGTAGTTCAATGCCAAGATTGGACCAAAATTGAAAAATGGAAGTTGTGCTCAAAATTTTCAAATGACCAAAGTGGCTTTTTGCATAAAAATGATCTATAGGCATCAGAGGACTTCTCAAAAAAATTGTGGCATTTGAAAAGAATTATTTGAAATAGTTCTAGTGCAGCAGGGTCATTCTAGAGTTTGAAAATACTAATAAAAGAATTTTTTTGAGGCCAAATCATTATGAAAAATATAATTAAAAGGATTGGGAGAAATTTTTAAAACCCACATTAAAAGGATTGGTGACAAATATACTTGGTCAATATTTTGTCTTTAGAGTTGATTTAGAGTTCATTTTGATGTTCATTGTGATGTATGAAAACTTGGTCAATATTTTGTCTTTAGAGTTTATTTAGAGTTCATTTTGATGTATGAAAACTTGGTCAATATTTTGTATTGTGGATTCCATGCCATGCTATTTTTCTCTAAGTTTGAAACTTGCTTTCAAATTGGTATCTAGCTAGCTACAATTTTTTTTATCAGGTTGTGGTGTTACATTCATGTCATGCCATTTGTTGCCATGCTAATTTTCACTCTCGATGGAATTACAGGTTGTAGTGTTGCATATCCGTGGAGTTGGTCACTTATCGTCCCTCCGCTGTTCAACAAAAGGTGTCCATTTGTTGTATATATGTTGAGTTTTGTTCATAGGATGATGGTTGGTACATTTGTTGAGTTGTGTATTCATGTTGTGTATAAATCTTGTATTCATCTTGTGTATAAAGCTTGTATTCATCTTGTCGTTAAAACATGAGAGAGGGGGTCGTTAAAACATAACCCCGATAACTTTGATTTTCTCTCGAATGTGAAGCAAGTCTTTTTTTGCCATGTCAAGTGTTGTATTTGCAGAAACTATGGACAGAGACTTAGAAAAATAAGAGTTGTTGGGGGATATAATCCGCGACGGAGGTGATATCACCTTGTCGTTTCTCAACGACACCGATGGTCAGGAAAGAGAGGATGACGGCTCCGGTGATCCAATGGAGGAGGAAGGAGATCATGACGGCTCCGGTGACCGAATGGAGGAGGAAGGAGATCATGACGGCTCCGGTGACCGAACGGAGGAGGGAGCCTTAACTGTTGCAAAGTCCGGCGAGGTATATATACATATATTAATTAAGCCTCTGCTGACTTGATGCATTAATTGTTTTGTATGTACATATATTAACGCTTCTTTCTTCTTTTAATTAGCCCTCCGGATCGAGCCAAACTTCCGTAAGGAGACCAGGCCCGAAGAAAAGGTTGTGCCAGGATGAAAGGTTCACGATCGAAGAAGTCGGTCGAGATGGCCAACCGATTGCTCCCAAGCGGAGCAGGGACACATTTATACATCAGTGCGGAGTGGTTGTTAGGGACATCGTCCCGATCAGCATCCAAGAATGGAATAAGAAGAAGGACCCTGAAGTTTCTTATGTCCAGGATAGACAGAAAGATGATCTTTGGACCTCGCTGATGACAAATTTCAGCCTACCACCAGAGGTGGATCCGAATAAGGTCAAGGCGTTTGCTCTTAAGAACATGGCAGAACTATTCAAGAACTGGAAGAAAGATTTGAACAAAAAGTTTGTCGAGAAAGACAAGACTCCAGAATTCACCGGTCCATATGAGAAGATAAAAGAACACTGGCCCGCATTTGTGGCCTACAAGAAACCAGACAAGGGCAAGCAAAGGTCAGCGACAAATAAGCTAAATGTTGCAAAGAAGAAGTATCACCATGTTACGGGGTCAGGTGGCTACAGCAAAACCCGGCCTACGTGGGACAAAGCTGAGCAAGACCTGCTTGCTAAAGGGGTCCAACCAGCGACATTGCACTGGCTAGATCGGTCAAGGACTTGGTTCTTCGGGGTTGGGGGAACTTTGGACCCAAACACAGGGGAGTGTGTTTGGACGAAAGCTCAACTTGCAATACCCGTCAAGAAGCTTGAGGAAGCAATCCAGGCAGCGCAGGAAGGGAGGTTACATCCCGACAGAGAGAATGACGAGCTGACACAGGCCCTCGGGAATCCTGAACACCCTGGACGAACACGAGGCACATCAGGCTCCGTTCCATGGGTATATGGGTTTCCCGACAGTGGTGGTTATAGAAGCCGAGAGAGAAAGAAGAAAGCAGAAGCAAGCAAAATGCAGAAGCTCAGTGCAAGATTAGCGAAACTAGAGGAACTTGAGAGCCAGCGAGCTACCGGCCAACTATCTTAGCGGCACGAAGATCCTTCCTTCGACACTGCCCCAGAAGCTACCCCACCATCTCAACGGAGAAGCAGCGTGGCTTCCACGGAGCTCGTTCAGCCTGATTTCACGGCTCCTCGCTACCCCGTGGATAGTATCACGGAGGCTGAACATTGTGTGCTAATGGCGAAATGCCAGAACCTGACCTTCAAGGCGGCGGTCGGCTCTGTTTTACCTCCTCGACCTGAGGGAACTTTCCATTGCCGTCCGATTCCACATGGCTATGCTATTGTCACGGTGGATGAAATAATGGAGGGATTTGAGGGGCTGGAGCTTGACTACCCTACAGGTGAAGGGGACAATCTTCTGGAAAATGCCTTAAGGAGTACCTGTCTATGGAGAAAGGAGAACATCAAGCTTCCAAACTGGACGCCGCCTCAGCAGACGCAGCCGGATCCTCAGCAGACTCCTCCTCACAGTCCAGCTGTGCTATCTCCGCTGCCTGAGTCATCTCCGACGCGTCATCCGTCTCCGCCGCCTCAGCGGACTCTAACGGAGGAGGCCCCTCAGCAGAATCCTCCTCCGCCTCAGTTGTCTCCGGCGCGTCAGCCGTCTCCGCCGCCGCAGCTATCTCCGCCACCTCAGCGGGCTCCGGCGCGTCAGCGGACTCCGCCGCCTCAGCAACAGCGAAAGAGAGCCGCCGCCGCTCCGGCGGCTAGCAGTACAAAAGGCGGGAAGAAATTCAAATTTGGCCCAAGCCTCAGGGTTCCTCCAAAGTTACCATATGAGAGGACTGACGAGGAAAACAAGGACATCAGTGCTGCCGAAGTGCAGGCCCATTTTGAACGGAAACGTCCACCTCCGAAGGAAACAATAGATCCGGTGAAAGCGAAGCGCACTCTGGATGCCCTTAAGCGACCACCACCGCCTCCGCCGCAATCCAACTATGACCGCTGTATTGAAAAGACATATGATGAAGCGCGGCGGTCGGGAAGTACTGCCAGTGCTTCAAGACGAAGAAGTAGGAAAACAATTCCCCAGCTCGACGAACAGGAGAAGCAATCGTGCCCCCCGCTCAAGGTGTCTAGCGATATCGCTAATCATCCGGGGCTACTGCCCGGTACCACTCTTGGTGATTACGTGGGCGATGATGTACAGTTTGAAACGGCTAAGGTAGTAAAGATCTTTAGATACGAGCACGGGAAGCCTCTCGTCAAACCTGATCCTCCTCCTCTAACAACGATGATGCGAAGATTGCATGAGTGGTACTTGGAAAGCTGCAGGAAGAATGGGTCCGATAGTTTGATGGTGAGAATTAAAGATGAGCACGACCTCATTGGAGTCGACCTGATGCCTGTTGAATTTGTGGAGTTATTTCAGTTATTCAATTAAGAGGCCCTCGACAAACAAATCATGACTTGCTACTGTCTATAAGTATTACTTCTGTAATTAAGTCTCTAGCTCAGCTCGTTCATTGCATGTATATATAATTATCCTTACTATATTATACAGATTGAAGATCGTCGAATGCCCAAAAAGACAAATCTATGACATTGGGTTCATTAGCCCAAATACCGTAAATGAATGGACGGTACAAAACAGAGTTAAAGAAACCGAGGAAAACTTGCTAAAAGCGTTCCTTCGACATCAAAACAAAAGGGAAATACTCTTTCCTTACAACTTCAAGTGAGTGTTACTGTCTTGTGCATATTCGGTTTCGCTTACTCAAGGTTAAGTACTGTAATTGATGAGTTATGCGTGCGCAGGTTCCACTTTATTCTGCTATCCATTAAGCTTGACAGGGGAGTAGTAACTGTCTTAGACTCGAGACGTAAAGATCCCAAGGATTATGCGGACATGACTGCAATGCTCCAGAAGTAAGTTCAATCAATACCGGGACCATATCGGCAACTTTCGTTCATTTCCTGATATCAAGTAATCATTTTCTTTGCCTGACAGGGTTTGGAAACAGTTCACCGGAAAGGTTCCGGGTCTGAAGAACGAGCTGCGATTTACACACCCCAAAGTAAGTAGTACTAGCTAGTTCCGCGCATCTCTCATTGATTCTAGTTTCATCAATACCATTATCGTGCTTGATTATCAGTTTGATTGAACTCTATTCTCGTAAAGTTCTTGTGGCAGGAACCCGGGAATAATTTATGTGGATACTACGTTTGCGAGTACATTCGCCACAGGACCTCTGAGCGGGGCAGATCTGAAGAACAATTTGAAGTATGTAAACAATATTCACAATTTTATTTTATTACCATCAATTGTGTTGAGTTTCATTCATATATATGTATTGACCCCCTTCTTTAAATTAGATCTGGCAGATGCGGGATGAACTCCTACCACATGATCGCATACGAGCAATTCAAGAGGAATTGGCGGGATTCTTTCTTGACCACGTCATACATGAAAAGGGAGAATACCATACGGAAATTCAATGGGAGTTTGGCGCTTGATGATGTCAGGGATGTTATATTGTATATACGTAGTAGCGTCGGATAGATATACGAAAACTTGTTGTTCGACCAAGCACGGAGAAAGAGAGGTCACTTCTCTCTATATATGTTCATGACGATCTTGTGTAATTAATGGTTTCCTTCATTTGCTTACTAGCTAGCGTCGAGTTCTCTCTATATGTAGTAGCTAGCGCCGACCAAGCACGGAGAAAAAGAGGTCACTTCTCTCTATTAGCTAGCTAACACAATATGAAACCCCTAAACCCTCCAAAACCCCTAACCCCCCCTTTTTTTTTGAAAAAAAACCCCAGCACCTGCGAGCTGCTGACGCGTGGCTGCCTTTTGGTCCTGGTTGGTGTTACCAACCGGGACTAAAGGTCCTCCTGCCTGAGTGCTGCGCAGCGGCCACGTGGAGACCCTTTAGTCCGGGTTGGTGTTACCAACCGGGACTAAAGGTCCTCCTGCCTGGGCGCCCCACAGCGGCCACGTGGAGCACCTTTGGTCCTGATTCGTAGGCCAACCGGGACTAAAGGTTTTAGGCATTAGTCCCGATCGTTTTGTCCCGGTTCCAGAACCGGGACTAAAGGCCCTCTGAAATTGGGACAGATGCCCTGTTTTCTACTAGTGTTCTGTAGCTCTGGAGACCGCTGGGACGACAACAGATCCACCTAGACTGGATTGGCTTATTAATAACATGCGCTCCAGAAATGTTATGTCCTACGGGCCACCTCATCGCAGGCCAACAACGGCTAGGGGAGCCAGCCGTGCGTCTAGGTGGGCTACGGTTAGTTGTCCATGGGAGAACCGTAGGATCACTGTGGTCTCCTTCAGCTTTTCTCATAGGCGTTGCGTCACTATGTTCGATCATTTACGACCTTGTATCGAACCTTTTCTTGTTTTTGTTTCGAACTTGTAGTTCTAAACTGTTAAGGGCCTTAGTTTAAGGTCGAGCAAGCGCCTCCGTTCTACAAAGAATGTGTCATCTAATAGACGATGCTTCCCTTAGGGTGTGTCATCGGTCGTAATGTGCTCAATGCGGTAGGCTCTTTACACTTTTGAATCAGTCTAGGTTGTGCAAATTTGGTTTTGTGTTGTTTGTTTCTTCACCGACGGCTAGTAGGAACGTTGAGACGTAAGAGGAGTTAGAGATGACAGTTTATTTGCGATGTAGAGTTGCCAACTTTAACAATCTTTGATGCAACATTAGGTTTTATGTGGTCTACCTCCTTTCTTTATGACGTCTATTTGCTTCCTTTCTGAAAAGGAGGTTGAAACACTCGGACTCTGCATGGCGTGATGCACACAGCCATGCGATGTCAATTTTTTTTTTTTTTTTGCGATGTCTATTTGTTAGTGGTGTGTGTTTGTTTTAGTATCTTCAAACCTGTTGTAAATTAATAATTTGTTTTAGTATCTTCAAACCTGTTGTAAATTAATAAATTAAGTCCCACAGGCTGCTATTTTTTGGCAGCTTTGCAACTGTAACCCCAAACAATCCACTTCACCCTGTACATAATCCCTTTGCATGGACATGCGTGATTCATGCGTGACCGAGCAAGCAATTTGAGCGCACCCGCGGGCACAACCAAACCATCCATCTTACCACGCACCGAGCCACTACTGACGCGCATCGCAAGTTCCCTCGCGCCGCAAAACGCAGTCCAAACCAAACGGGTCGCAGCAGCCAGCCGGTAGACTCGATCGAGAACCCTAGCATCCAATCCCTCCTTGGTCTCCCGGAGTCAGGTGGCTGCCGGCCGCCACCCGATCGTGGCTGCCGGCCGCCACCCGATCGTGGCTGGCGGTCCGCAGGACTCCGGCTTTTCGCCGCATTCTCTATGGACTTAAAACTATTTTGAGCCATCACATCCAAAAAGAACCACTCGAAAAGTGGCAGTGTACACCAACGAGGAGACACCGCATGGTCCTGGCAGAATTATTTTACTCAGCAAATGGATCTAATCCTATAGTTAGTTAATCAGTACTGCTGCTAGGTTGTGCATAATTTAGCATGTGAAGTTAGTGCGCCTTGGAACGGTTCCTCGCAAATCCGGCCTGTAGCATCCTCGCAGGTGCATCGACAGTGATGTACGTAGTGCTCTATGCTTCCTTTCGTCACGATAGACGTTACCCGTGGCACCATGCATGCAGCATCTCACTTGGGCTTATGGCTACCGCGATGCAGATCCTATATATACGCATGGCCACCCCATGGAACGTCTCATCCTCATCCACCGTGCCAAAGTTAATTCGTTCGTTTGTGCAGCAGCCAGCAAGAATCCAGTCGGCGACCGATCGAGTGATAGAAGAGGAGGGAAGCACAAGCTAGCCAGCTTGAATCGTGATGGCGGGAAGGTTTCCTGCCGTGCCGGTAATGTTCCTGATGGTCTTGGTTTTCTTCGCCGTGTCCGGCGCGGCTCGCCAGCTTGGCGGCGACGTGTGGGCGCCTGCCGGGGAGGTCGTCTCCGAAGACGGCGTGGCGGCGCAGCTTCTCCGGCAAATGTACCTGCGGCGGCTGGGGGCGGGGCCCTCGTGCGGCACCCACAGCGCAAACGGTGGCTGCCCACACTGACCGAGACCCAGAGGAAATCTACTCACTGAATCCAGCGGCGAGATGCGTAGGAAAAGAACGATACTCCCTCCATTCCACAATGCAGTGCGCCCACGCTTCCTGAGATCTAAATTTGATCATAAATTTAACCAATGAGACCGAGTGCGCAGTCGGTCTCGTTAGTTAAATTTATGGTTAAACTTAAATCTCGATAAGCGCGGGCGCACTACATTGTGGAACGGAGGGAGTAATTTGTTCCTGACCTTTTCAGCTGTCGCGATCATGATTCGTGGCCGCGAGGCCAACTCTTATGTATTTAGAATTTACGTACTACTAGATAGTGGTGTTCCTTTTGTTCATTCTTTCCTGGTTAATTTGATTTGAATAATGAAGAACAACTTCCAATTGTTTTAGCATGCATATTTCAACCCTTTCTGCTATCACCCACCCCCGCGTCGCCAACCCTAGGCGACACAGGGGGCGATCGCGCCGCCGGACCTAGGCCTCCTTCCCTCGTCTCCTCCCTCCTGTCGCAGCCTGAGGTCCCGCCGAAGCCTGGCCTGTGATGGCGGCGGCAGGGCCTTCTCCCTCGCGCGGTGGTGGCGAGATCTCCTGGCGGCGGCGGCGGCGCATGGTACGGCGGAGATCCGGCGGCAAGGAGCGGCGGGATCCCGGCGGCGTGCGTGACGGCGGCGACAGCGGAGGCGCGACCTCCCGGTGGCGGAGGCGCCCCTGTAGCGGCGGCCGGGATTGCGGGTCTCACCTTGTCCAGATGGGCTTGGGCGGGCCGGTGGTTCTGGTGTGCATCTACAGACGAGTGTGGTGGGCCTGACGGCGCTGGCTGTAGGCACCGTGGTGGTGCCATGGCCGGTCAGGCAGCGGCGGCCTGGATCCCTTTCGTCTAGTCCCCGACAGAGATGGCGGCGGTCCGTGCATGAGATGCTTGATGGAGGCTCTTCGAACAGATCTGGGTGAAAACCTGCTCTCGGCTAGTTGCCAAGGCCGGCGGTGGCGGCGCTGTCTGCGTCATTTCCTTCTTGAAGGCATCGCTGTGGAGAAGTTCAAGGCCACTCTCTGCTACCTCTGGGGGAAACCCTAAATCAGTAGATCGGATGACAGCGGCGCTCTGGTGTCGTTTCCCCCTTGGGGGCGTTATTCTTGGAGTTGTACACGGGCTCGAGGGACCAGTGGACGGCTTCTTTGGTGGAGCGGCGCTTCATCTTACACATTGATGGCGGCGGATCTCGGCGGCGTGGCGCAGTGGAGACTCGGCGTCCGATGCGCGGAGATGGATTCGCGCAGGAGGAGGACGCTGTATGGCGTCATGGTGGCGTCGATGACAGAGAGGCCTGGCAAGGTCGGTGCGTTAGTTTCTGATCTGAAGATGAATCGGTGGAAGACGGCGGCGACGACACATGAGAGTGCGTCGGACCGGTTTGTGCCCCAAACCCGGTATGTGGCTTGGTTGGGGCCTTCGGCTTTAGATGTTAGGCTTTTATGCGATGTCTGTTTGGTATTAGGCTCGGACTATCGGCACCCCTTCATCAAGTGGATAGGAGTAGCGACAGATGTTGCTAAGATGGTGGCTTGAGACTACCTAATGTACTACTTTGTAAGGTCTTTGTGAATAATGAATAAAATGGCTGCATGCATCGCCCAGATGCGCCGGGGGTAATCCTCCTTTTCTAAAAAAAAATCTCTTATATTTATGCACACAACACAATGGTTTTTCTGAAAGAAAACACCGAGGTCGGGTAGCTCATGCCTGCAATAACCCTAAGATCATCTAAAGCCGGACTTCTCAAACGCCCCTATACGTCTGGGTGGACGGCCCGATCAGTGACTGGTCACAACCGCACTCTTCATACCGGCCCTATACGTCTGGGCTGAACGGTACCCTTGATATCCAGCCCAAATCTGGAGCGGACATGGAGAAGCCAGGACACACCCGGGTGCGTCCGCCACATCGGATCAGGCCCATGCTAGCCCACCTAACCCGACATATATTCATCCCTTTCTGTATCCCGGGCAAAACTGGAGGACAAGACGCCCGACCGTGGCAACTGCGGCCTCGCCGGACGTGTGACCACCGTCTGGCACCCCAACTCCTCGGTAACAGCGCAACACCTTCGGTGACGCCTCGTCCCCGAGGCGTCGGGCTCCAAATCAGAGGTCAAAGCCAGCATGCGTCACGGATCATCCGCTGTGGATGCACGGCATGCCAGCCGTGTGAGGCATAGGGTGCGGGAAGCCGCAACAGTCCTCAAGGAAGAGGCAGCGGTGGTGGAGTCGCATACCCCCTTGGACGAGGAAGCCCTCCGTGCCCGCATCCTCGAGAAGTGGCAAAGGAGGACGACGCACGCCCTCTCCCGGGAGCAAAACCGTACACTCCATGCCATCGCCGTACTGCCCTCGCAAAGAGAAGGAGGAAGCCAATGACAGGTTGGACAACTTTGGCAATGAGCAGATCCGGCTCGATCCATTTTGTGTCTATGACCACTACTTCCACGACAAAGACGGCAAGGACAACAGAAATGGGAAGGGCAGCAGTGGATGACTTTCTCCAGAGTTTCAATATGTATAACATGCAATTGTTAGTAGTCCAGTGGCATGTATGATGTAGTAGAGCATGTTAGTTTTTGTTAGTCCGATGGCATGCATGATGAAATAGCCGGACGCTGTGTGTGGGGTCAAGATGTATTACGTAGATTTAAGTTTATGTTGCATGTGATTGTATGGATTGAGAATTTTCTATTGAAATACCTGGTTGTGGAAGTGGACATTTGTGTGGTGATTGGTCACTGTTCGCAGCCGCACCCGGGCGTGTCCACGGCCGTTTAGGGGGGCGGATTAGCTAGATTCGGCTATAGATGCTCTAAAACACCGGGATAAGTTTTTCATGGAAGTCACTTTCTTGATAAATGGGCTTCACAACAAAGTAATTAATCTTGATACTGATCTTAAGTGTTTTGTAACATGCAAACCAGAGTGTAACTCGACTTTCAAAGCAACTTTTGTCGTTCGAACTAAACCAATCTCAGACATTTTGCCATTTGGTAAGCAAATGTTTAATGATTTCAATCCTAATGTTTAATAGGTGAATTTTTGCAATATTTAAAATATGATAAGTGCCACATGTGTGGCACGAACACATGACAACTCCGAACGTATTTTATGGTTACTTTAGTGACGCGACGATGACAATTTTAATTGTCAAGCATGACAACTTCTTTTTGGATGGCAAGTTTCATTTTTTGGAGGGTTTGTTTTTTCTTCTCGGATGGTAACTTTATAGATTATAGTTGTAAAAAACGTCAGGGCCGGAGTGCTTCATGCCACACATGTGGCACTTATCATTTGGGTAAACTATTAATGTCTTCACTTGTTTCCATGATGACTAGCCCGTGCGGACCCACGGGTTTACGACTAGTATAGTAAATTTAGAAGCAATACACGACAAACATAAAAAGCCATTCGTTAGCAGAAGGGTTTCTTTTTGGTGATATTTTCTCGATGACTACACAAATAGTAATCCTCTGTAAAGTAATATAACACATTTTAGATAACTAACTAGTTTTTTAGAACACGCCTAAGTTCCTTGCGCCGCAAAAACCCAGTCCAAACCAAACGAGTCGCAGCAGCCAGCCGGTAGACTCGATCGACACCACATCACTACATCGCTGACAGACAAGTTGGTCGGAAAAACTGCGTCCGCCGACAGACAGACAGTCGGGAAAAACTATTGCCGACCGACATTGTCTGTTGGGGAAAGTCCAGACGGGAAAGCCTTTTGCCGACCGACATATCTTTGCCGACCGACAGATGGACGGCGATAAAGGGCATTGCCGACCAACTTTCTGTTGGCACTACCATAAACCTTTCCCGACCGACCGACCGATGGTAACAATTTTACCGACCGATTTTCCGTTGGTACAGCCGTAAAACTTTTCCCGACCGACTGTTTGACGGTGCAATCTTTGCCGACCGACATTCTGCTGGGCCTGCTATGAATCTTTCCCGACCGACAGTTTGATGGTGTCATTTTTTGCCAACCAACTTTCCGTTGGCTCTGGCATGAGACTTTGCCGACCGACAATAGGACGCTATTTTCTTTTCCCAACCAACAATTCGTCAGCATTTAGTTTAGCTGAGCAGTAATTAAATACCCACTCATTATATATTTCCCATGCCTTATACAATATCAATCAAGTTGCATATCTCATTACAACACAATATCAATCAAGGTAACTAACTTGCATGTACTCACAAAAAATTAAATCATGACCAAAGAAGGATAGAAAACAGTAATTCATTCTCATAAGCCTTCCAACATTTATATGTTCCAGTCACCGAAACACCCGATAGGTTTACAAAATGATAGATGCATGTCCAACGATTCATTGTTTGCTCCATTCACAAAATACCCAGATGACAAGGTGCCATATAGGTTCACAAAATGATACCTAAAAGACAATTTTGCTCCATTACACAAAATGTCTAGCGAACGCGAACTGCCATCTTCATGGTTCCTTCCTGGTCCTTTTGGATGTCTTTCCTACGTACAAAGGATAAAAGGTCACCGGTGAAGTCATGCATTCATAGAGACAATGGCGAAAATAATAATTGTATAAAGCATCAATGTCAGTGGGGTTTTAGTGTTATAAAAAACAGGGCAAGTCCTGAATAATGGCACAACATGTTTTAATTAGAATCTGTACTGTGTTGGACATAATAAAGCATCAATGCCAGATGACCATGGAATATATTTCAAGAAATAGGAGCAATATGCATCATCTGGCCGCAGTTTAGCATACGCCCAATTATTGGGAGCAACACATCCAGGTACAGACTCACGATAGTCATTTTTCTAGAAAAAGCATCATTGAATTACATATGCACTTCAGTGTCACAAATTAGATTAAATTAAGCCATTACTTTCAGAGAAGCATATGTACTGTACATACAAATCTTCATAGGTATAAGAGCCAGAACCTATGAAACCATCAGGTTATGCATAAGATAAATAAAGATGAGTTGTGCTAATGACCAATATTTGCTTTACTATTCAGGCCATACCAGGAAAAATATGTCAAGAGATTTAGAATTAACAGCTCAAATGTAGAAGCAGGTTACACATTTCTTTTGCAATATATAAAGGCGTAACTGGCATCTGCACGATTACAAAATATATGTACACTGCTTATTAATCTGTACGTACATACAGATTATAAATACTAGGTTTTCCCTGAGACTTACTGATTAATAGCTCATGGGTGGGTGCCTTCTTCATGGCTGGGTAGAATTGAAATATAGTTAGTCAAGATCTTGATAAAGATACAATGTACTATATGGGCCTAGAAACAGGATTCAGAAATAGCAAAACTAAAAAAATTGTATGACTACTTTATGGACATGAATCAGGATTCAGAAACAGGATACAATGTACTATATGGACATGAATCTAATTTATTGCTTGTGGCAGAACTAAAAAATTTGTATGACTACTTTATGATCCAAAACTTAGATTGCACCTGACCATTATATTCAGAAAAGCAGATGTACTTTAGTGCCACAAATTAAATTAAATTTAGCAATTACTTTCAGAGAAGCATATGTACTGTACTGACAAATGTTCAGTTGGTACTCCCTCCATTCCACAATGTAGTGCGCCCGTGCTTCCCGAGATCTAAGTTTGACCATAAATTTAACCAACGAGACCGACTGCGGCGGAGGTCCGCCGCAGTCGGTCTCGTTGGTTAAATTTATGGTCAAACCTCCGCCGCAGTCGGTCTCGTTGGTTAAATTTATGGTCAAACCTCCGTCCGCCGCAGTCGGTCTCGTTGGTTAAATTTATGGTCAAACCTCCGCCGCAGTCGGTCTCGTTGGTTAAATTTATGGTCAAACCTCCGCCGCAGTCGGTCTCGTTGGTTAAATTTATGGTCAAACTTAGATCTCGGGAAGCGCGGGCGCACTACATTGTGGAATGGAGGGAGTATGAGAGACATAAACATTGAATCTACTGTACACTTGCACATCTCCTACAAGTTTATGCGTCGCTGTCTAGGACAATGCTGAGGCTATTTGGAGCATCTTGGTGGCTGATGTGTGGGGTCACAATGGCTGTGCGTAAACTTTTTTGTGTGTGACACAGCTTTGGTGGTGCCATCTGCTACAGAACAACATGCTGTCACAACTTAACCAGAGGCAGTTTTAAGTTATTAGAAGAAACTTGTGTACTTTGAGCAAGGAAGCACCAAGAAGCATCTCTTGTACATTACCTTAGCGGCAGGACGAGGAAGATGCCCCTGGCTTGTAGGGCTTCATTTAGCAAAGTGATCACGAGTCAGTATCACACGTCAAACAATTCGAGGCAAGTGGACAAAACACACATTGTTGGTGATTACCTTGCTAGATGGCCATGCAATAGACCTTGTGACAGCATCGCCGATCAATCGTAAACCGTCATATTCATATGGCAACGTAGCATCCCTTCTGATCGCAACATTGACAAGAACCTCATAAGTCGCTGGTCCAAGGGGCTCTCCGCCCACAACAGTGAATGGATCAACTGAGATAATTGTTGCCTTAGCAACAGGAGTTTCAGGACCAGTCCATGCATATAGAAGCACATCCACAGCAATCTGAATCAATGATTGTTTCAGAAACATGAAAACAAAATAGAATTTAAACATATACGTAAGGATGAGAAGATTACAAGGCTTTCATCTTCATGGGCTGATGAGCTTCTTGCAGGGGGCTTTGCAACAACTCTTCTATGAACAAAGGGTTCTTCATCATCCCCTTCATCATCTTCTTCACCATCATTACCTTCCTCAACTTCAACTCCTGAGTTCTGTCAGACAATGTTATTGCATGCAAGATGGATTATTGATGCAATGAAAAGATGTGGAAATAGTTCATTACTTGTCGAGAATTGGAACCGTGCTGCGAGCTAGGAGTTTCCAGATTATGCCCTCCTTGTGAAGCTAACATCAATTCCATTCGGTTCATTCGTTCCTGCATTTGATGCACATGCCCCTCCAGCATGTTAAAGCGATTTTCAGCTTCTCGACGTCCTTCCATTGCAACTAGAACTCTTGTGCTCATTTTACCTCGTGTACCCGGTGTGCCCAAATCTTGAGGTGTTGGCCCTAGACCTAACACACGGACACGACCCCTTGGCTCCTTCATCCCACATACACGTGCAAACAGATCACCTTCTTTAATGCTTTTTTTCCTTCCATTCAGGGTGCTCTTCAGCTTTCTCTATGAGATCTTTCTGCAAAATGATATTTACTTGCTATGCAAATTCTACTTGCACAATTTCTAAGTAATACTGAAAAAGCATGGCAAAAGAGACTTACAATTGTTGCTGTTGCCTGCGGCACAGAACTCCCTTTCTTATCCCCTTTCTTGCATGTATGTGTTTCGATATAAACTTGATCTCTTTGAGGATCATGCCCAAGTTTGACAGCCTACAATCATTTATTTATTTCACTATGCATTAGTCATTGAAACACAGTGGCATATCCTTTTTAATTGGGGTAATTATTTTTACCATTTCATCGGCAACACGGGCATGACTCTTGCTGCCAGATGTATGAGGCACGGCATTGGCGCGATTCTTTTTGGCGATAGCACTGCGAGACTACAAGAAAAAAGGAAAGGAGATTTATATGATGACTAGACATGTTGCCAACAACACTACCTACTATTTTGTTGTCACATATATTGTTTGTGTTTTGAGAATGATTTCATGCATATACTACAGTTTTGATTCAGCAGGATGACTTACTTCGAATACCGAAGATCTCCAATAAGTAATAAGGGTCTTCCAGTCAGCTTCACTAATTCTGCTGTCACGTCTTTTCATAAGTTGTCCATCAGTCAGCGCAGCATCAAACTTGTACCTCTTTAAATCGGACTTCCAATCCTTCCATTTTATGTGTGAAGTGTTGATAACAAAGCTCAAAGCGGTTGAGTCCAGCTCATAAAATGCCTGTTAAAATGAGAGAAAGCAGGAAACTCAGTTAGACGGCATTAAAAAAGAGTGTGCAAGTTATAAATTATGCCCATTTATACCTTCAAGGTCTCCCACACAAACAACTTTTTTTGTACATCAACGTCTCGCCAATCTAACTCTGCAGGTGGTATATGCTTCCTCACCAAAGTACCAATGAAATTGGTAAATTCGGTTGCGTCTGGCCCAACAGGCTGGCCATTCCCATTAAATGGAATATGGATTTTGGGTTGATTCAGCCTTGCATATATGTTAGCCTTTTGAGTAAATTTTCTTCCACCTTTCTTTTCACTACCTTCATCATCAAGCTGACGAGTAATCTCTTCATGCAAGAAAATTAACATAGTCATACAACAATTCTAGGAAGTGACATTAGGCTACAATATGAGCAAGTATAACCCACTACAAATACCTTTGGAAGGCTGATGCTCAGGATCTACATGATCTTGATCTTTTGATACCCTAGACCTCAAAACACGTCTTTCATTCGCGCTTACAGCTGCACTGGAGGGTGCCTGCATAGATATATGGGTTAGTGCTGAAAGCTACATTTGCTTCCTTCAGGTAGAAAATGAATGTGATGGAAGTTACATACCTTTCTTTTCTTTTTGGGGGCTTGGTTTGCTTCCATATCTTCCTGCATAGAAGCTCTTGTTGCTCGTGCCGCCGCCAGCCGTTTATGATTTTCTTCAATGGTCCTACTTCTTTGTAGTTCATACTCTACCACTTTCAGTTGTTCCTCCGTGACCCCACCATCTTTACCTTTTCCGTTTGCGCTTGCCATTTTTCCTCCTGCAAAAGACACACTATATGAGTACATCGCTGAAAACACAAAACATTAGAGGATCATACACAACACTTACTTTTTTTCAATATCACTTGCTTTAAGAACTAATCCATCTACATCTGTCCGTTTGCGCTCTTTTTATGTACTAATTTTATAGTTAAACCCTTCTTCATTTGTCTTCAGGTCATCCAGACAAGAAAAGTTGATACTGAAGACTACAAATTCTTTTCTATCGGGACGGTGGAATTAAAGGACAGAATTTGCAAGGGAAACAAACAAAATTTGCACACAACAGCTCAACTTCTAAAATTAGTTCATATTGCTACCACAAAGCTTTTACTCTGTAGATTGATTAGCACATTTTCGGCCTTCAAAGTATCTCACAATCAGACTAGCAGCAGTACACAACCAACTGGAGAAGAAGAAAAGCAAGAGGTGTAGTCGTTCCCCACCGCCGGAGCTCCCCGTTCCCCACCAGCCCACTGTCACAACAAGCCTAGAGAGAGAGGGAGGGAGGGAGGGAGGGAGGCAAAGACAGAGAGGGAAGAGCTGTACCTCAGCCGTATCGATGCCCTTGCCGTCGCCGCCGCGTGTCTTCGAGAGCTGGATGGTGGAGATGGGAGGTCGGGCCAGGGAGGGTGGCGGCCGCTTCCCTAGATGCTCACACGCCGACTGCTGGTTGGAAAGAAGCGGCCGTCCGGAGAGAGAGCACTAGGGCGTGGGGCCGGCGGTGGAGAGACAAGACGGCGGAGGGGCAGGGCGGCGTGGGGCGGCGCTGCAGAGGGAGGGCGGCGTCGGGCGGCGGTGGAGCGGCGTGGGGATATACCGGCGGTAGCTCTGGGCGGCGTGGGGCGGCGGTGGGATGGCCCGGGATTGACCGGCGGGAGCCTAGGCGGCATGCGTGGGGGACGAAGAGCTAGGGATTTGGCTGCCTCTGCGCACGTGCGAGGGGAACGAATGAAAAGGAGCTATTGATTTTGGGGGAAAATGTTCGCGGGTCGGGCCGGCTATTGGCGCTAAAAATTTGGCCGTTCGCGCACGAGGCCCAGTTAGCATCCGATTGTTGGTCGGGGATATTTACCGACCGATGGTCCGTGGGGCATAAAAGAATTCCCGACCGACTGTTGGATGATATATCTTGTAGCATTCCCGACCGACAGTGTGTCACTGCATACGGGTTTCCCGACCCACAGTCCGTTAGACTTTTTCCTGATATATTGTCGGTCGGCAATAGTGACTTTTTCCCAACAGACGTCGATAGGGAATTCTGGTGCATGGTGTAGCGAGCCCTACCATCCAAACCCTCGTTGGTCTCCCGGAGTCAGGTGGTAGCCGGCCACCACCTGATGGTGGCGGTCCGCCGGTGTCCGGCCCTTCGCCCATCACATCGGAAAAGAACCACTCAAAAAGCGGCAGTGTACACCAACGAGGAGACACCGCGCGGTCCTACGAAAATTATTTAAGCTACTTATGCTAATCTTAGTTATTAGTTAAACAGTACTGCTAACTTATGCATTATTTAGCGTGTGAAGTTAGTGCGCCTTGGAACGGTTCCGTTCAAATCCGGCCTGTAGCATCCACGCAGGTGCATCAACCGTGCATGATCTAGTCTAGTGCTCTATGGTCTATGCTTCCCTCGTCATGACAGACGCTACCCATCACCATGCAATATCACTTCTGCTAATAGCGCTACCGCTATGGTGACCCTATATAAGCGCATGGCCACCCCATGGAACATCTCATCCACCGCGCCCAAGTTAATTCGTTCGTTTGTGCAGCAGCCAGCAAGAATCCAGTCGGCGACCGATCGATTGATAGAAGAGGAGGGAAACGCAAGCTAGCTAGCTTGAACCGTGATGGCGGGAAGGTTTGCTGCCGTGCCGGTAATGTTCCTGATGATCTTGGTGTTCTTCGCCGTGTCCGGCGCGGCTCGCCAGCTCGGCGGCGACGTGTGGGCGCTGGCCGGGGAGGTCGTCCCCGGCGACGGCGTGGCGGCGCAGCTTCTCCGGCAAATGTACCTGCAGCGGCTGGGGGCAGGGGCCTCGTGCGGTACCCACAGCGCAAACGGTGGCTGCCCACACTGACCGAGATCTGACACAAAAATCTACGCAGAGAATCCAGCGGCGAGATGCCTAGGAAAAGAACAATAATTTGTTCCTGACCTTTTCAGCCGTCGCGATCATGATTCGTAGCCGCCAGGCCAGCCCTTATGTATTTAGAATCTACTCCTACTGTACTAGATGTTCTTTCTGTCGTTAAGTTCTGGTTCATTCTTTGCTCAAAATACCTTTTGTTCATTATTTTCTGGTTAATTTGATTTGAATAATGAAAGAAAGAATAACGTCCAACTGTTTTAGCATGCATATTTGGTACATCAGACCATGTCTCTTATATTTATGCACACAACGCAATGGTTTTGGTCAAAGAAAACACCGACATGTTGCAGAGGCCGGGTAGCTCATGCCTGCAATGACCCAAAAATACCGGGATGATACCTTTTTCATGGCAGTCGCGTTCTTGATAAATCGGCTTCACAACAAAGTTATTAATCTTGGTACTGATCTTAAGCATTTGTAACTTGCAAACCAGAGTGGAACTCTACTTTCAAAGCAACTTTTGTGCATTTTTTGTTATTAATCTTCATGAAGGCAATAAATGTCTCAATATCTCCACCGGTGGCGCCTTGTGCGGCGCTCGCCTCTCCTTCTCCTTCAACTTCGTCATGTATGGATCAAACCATAGCCTTGGCAACAACGCGATGCTATTAGATGTAGAAACTGCTTGGTGCCTCCGGGTTGAGGTCAATAGCAGATCCCGTCCCATCTATGCCGTAGAGGTCAATGCAGGACGGACCGAAGCATGATGCCTGAGGCCATGACCTAATCCCCAACCCCCAGCCACCTCCAAGCCATCCATAGCCACATCCATCTATAGCGGTCGACCTTGGTGGCGATGACACCCCTAGTTGTTGTGAACTGACCATGAGCCCTGGATAATTACTAGTTAATTTTGATGATTGTAAATACTAGCTCTGAATGGCTACCTACTGTTGGATATATAATTGCCCAGGGTTTAGATAACTAGACGATATTCCCGTGTTACCGCAATAACCTTGTTAAAATAATTGTATTAATAGGTGCTAGAAAAATAACCAAAACTAATGCATGCAAAAACAAATGTAAGAGTGTTCTCAATATATGTTGTAGTTAATAGAATGCCATTTTCTATCAAAAACGTGAGCCTGGAACTTACGTGTGGCATGCGTGAGTTGCTAGTGTGGTATGGTTGAATGGTTAAATTAATGTAAAACATGTAACTTCTGATTGATATGCATTGGTGCTGATGTAACATGGCTGCATACTTAGAAAAAAAAATGTAACTTATGATTTGTGATTGAGATACATAGGTGCTGATGGGGCATGGCTGCATGCTTAGAAAAATTAGGTAGTGGGTTCTAGCTATTTTAGGAATGGATGATTACTTAGGGTTTAGGGTTTATCTACAAAGTTATTTCTTACTACTTTATTTAGAATATGTAAACAAGTGGTGTGAGAATTGCATCCAGCTGGTATGTCTTCGCTCTTTAGTTTTAATGTAACAGCTATACGTGATTTCATATTTCAGCTATTTATGTTGTCTTTGAATGTTAAATATAGTTATTGGCGAAGTTAGATATAAACTTTAGTGGGGAGAAGTAGTAAAATATGCTGATATGAGGGAGCCAAATAATTAAAAAAATCCCATCGACCCCCCCCCCCCCCCCCCCCCCCAATTCTCTCTACTTCACACTTCTTTCAAGGCCGAGGGACAAATGCCCCCCCCCCCGCCCCCCGTGACATACACATAGATCCACCACTGTTTATAGTCTTACTATGAGATGGTCCAAGATTGTACAGTAGCTAGTTCATACTCAAATCCTGCATGAACCCAATGGCAAAATTTCCTGGCTATGCCGTGGGACTCAGTGAAGTCTAGAGGTGAGAATGGTGTCATTTTCCAGTTAGCCACGACTTCTTTCACCACCTGTGTGTTCTTCCGGCACCGAAAGAGCACGCAAAGAACACACATATCAAGATGCTCATGCTAGCAATAAGCAGAGTGACACCGATCACTAACAAGATTATCACAAGCTTCGACAGGTGGGTGCCTTTGTGGCATTTTGGGAGATTTTTCCTCTAGCCCCACCTGGCACAAAGCCACTCATTGCCAAAAATGATGTGGTTGTACTTCGTAGCTTGTAGAGGAAGGGATGGAAATGAATGGATGACCCAGTCGGGTGGAAGGTCTCCTGTTTGCTTGTTGTTGAAAAAAAATCAAGGACACCCAGTAATGAAATCATACCCACGCTCGATTGCGGTATCGTGAATGATATAAGATTGTTGCTGAGGTCAAGTGACATGAGAGTCTGTAACAATTCAATTAATGTTGGTATGAATCCAGATATCTAGTTCCAAAATAATGGTAACACTGGAAGTGTGTGGATCTTGTTCATGTTGACTAGTAGCTCTTCGGAGAGCCGGCTCTTCTATGCCATCAACACCAACATCCCAGTTGCAGACATCGGGATGGACTCGGAGAACTGGTTGTTTTGCATCTCAATTCGAGAGATATTCAAAGATATCTCGGTTGACTTAGTGCCAGTGAGGTTGTTGTTCGATATTAGCATCGTATGCAGCAACGGGAACGGCCATATACTTACCGGAACTCCACAGAGAAGTTATTGTTGTAGAGCATGATGTTGTCTAGTGAGAGGCAGTTCCAGACGCTCGCCAGAGAATTTGTTGTTGACGACAACTATGTTGAAGAGTTCCCCTTTGGCACATAAATTCTGTGGGTGTGAGCCAGACAAGTTGTTGGCGACCTCAAAATTTGGTAGCGGCAAGTGCTTCCCAAGTTTAGGCAGTACCTCACACAAGATTATATTGTTCCACATCTGGATCCATTGTAGGTTCGGCAAGAGCCCAATGCTTTCGGGGATGGTTCCGTCGAACTTGTTCAAGTATAGGGCAATCCTGGTCAATTTCACGAGGGTCCCCAATCCTTCTGGTATGCCGCCGTTGAGCTTGTTGGACGACAGGTCAATCTCCACGAAACTTACCTTTGTGATGTTGCGAGGCAGCTCCCAGTGAGTCCATTCCCATTCTATGACAATATCTTCAGCTTTTGGTGTTGCCAGATCCCCTCTAGAACCTTGGCGGTGAAGCCATTGGTGTCAAGAAGCTGCTCCTGGAGCACCGAAAGCTCTACTATCACCAGCAGCACAACACCATTAAAGTTGTTATTAGTTAAGTTGTGTTGCTTCATAAATGGTGATAGCCAGCTAATGTTGTCAGGAGGCGCTCCATAGAAGGTGTCGTAGGAGAGATCAAGCAATCGAAGACGGGAGCAGGCGTAGAGCGTGATGCCAGGAAATCTTCCAGTGCGCTTGTTGTGTGAAAAGTCGAGGTGGATCAGGTGCTTGAGGTTGCACACAGATAGGGGTGGAGCGAGGAAATTTTACCAATGAGTTCAAGATTTGAGTATAACTAGATATTGTATGTCGGGGGGGGGGGGGCATTGGCCCCCTGCCTTGGAAAGAAGTGTGAATTAGAGAGGAATTGGAGGGCTTCGATGGATTTTTTTAATTGACCCCCTCATATCTGCATATTTTACTATTTTCCCCACAGAAGTTTCTCTCTAGCTCCGCCAATGATTATATATAACATTCAAAGACAACATAAACAACCGAAATATCAAATCATGTATAGTTATTAATTAATACTAAAGAGCGAAGACATACCCATTGAATGCAATCCTCACAAGGATTATGCGCTTTTACATTCTCATCATCAGACTATGCGTTTCAATACCAATTCAACAAGGAAACTGTAATGGACATGAATACGAATTCGCTTGTTTGGATGCTCATTGAATTGACTCATGGAATCTTGGGGATGTTTCAATACCAAATCCTGTTTGGATGGCAAACTATGAAATTGCATAGTGGTTTGTTCTTTATGCATCAAATCAATGTTTGTACAATGTGTGACTATTGAATGATTATACAGCAATAAAAATTAACAAATACACTGCAAACCATGGGATACTAAAACCGTCAATGGTCTTCAGATTTGGTTATGCTCCATAGGAAGATTTTCACTGTGTAATGAATTAGTTCGGTTGCTTAAATTTAGAAATCTAACCATGACCTCTCGACTGAGCAATTACAGGAAGTAACTTGTACAGAACTATGTAGAACAGAGTACCCTTTTCTAAAAAAATTGTAGAACAGAGTAGAAAAGAAAAGTTGCATATTTCACCAAAGAAGAACAGTTGTACAAAACAGATTTCAAAAAGGAGTGGGGAAATATGATATGCTCTGGTGCTGACAAACTACTTGAATTGGCTGGGAAAGGAAGAGGAAGAAGTGGGGCAATGGAAGGGGAAGAAGGAGAGGGCATGGGAAGGGATCTGGCGGCAGAGGAGATGGGAACGAGCAGAGATGGGAACTGGAGGCTGAGGAGGAGGGGGTCCGGTGGCATGGGAGGGACGCCGGAGCAGGGGTAGAGGAGGAGGAGCAGCGGTGGAAGACTAGGTCCAGGTCGTGGCGTCCATGGAGGAGATGGGGGCGGCAGAGGAGATGGGGCGGCCAAGGGATAACGGGAACGAGCTGCGGCGGCGGGGATGCATGTGCCGGAGTAGTAGTAGGAGGAGGAGGGCCAACAAGGAGAGTTTCCGGGGCGCCGCCGTCGGCTGGCTTCCCTGGGCGCCTCCTCCTCTTCTCCAGGTCGCGCCGTCGTACGTGCCTACATGGTCGAGCGGGGAAAAAGAAGGAGCGAAGCGTTACCTTTTGCGGGGAGGGGAGATTTCCAGCCAAATCAGAGCCGGAGGGCTCAGAAACATGGGAGGGCTCCGCGCGTGCAAACAATTTCGTGCCTGTATTCGTTTGATTTCGGACGGCTGTTTCGGTGCGCATGCCAAACAGCCGAATTGGAATTCAGGGGATACCAAATCCAATTCAGAACCTCAAGACAGACATCCAAACGCAGCGTTAGGGTTTAGGGTTTATCTACAAAGTTATTTCTTACTACTTTATTTAGAATATGTAAACAAGTGGTGTGAGAATTGCATCCAGCTGGTATGTCTTCGCTCTTTAGTTTTAATGTAACAACTGAAAGGATCGATGTGGTTTACTAGAGGGGGGGGGGGGGTGAATAGGCAACTACCAATTTTTAGCTTTTCTTAACAAATTAGGGTTAGCAACAAAATAGGTTGTCTAGATGTGCAACTAGGTGAGCAACCTATATGATGCTAATAACAATGACAACACAAGCAAGCAAGGGATACAACACAACAATAGCTTGCACAAAGTAAAGGTAAGATTTAACCACAAGTGGAGCCGGTGAAGACGAGGATGTGTTACCGAAGTTCCTTCCCTTTAGGGGGAAGTACGTCTTCGTTGGAGCGGTGTGGAGGCACAATGCTCCCCAAGAAGCCACTAAGGCCACCGTATTCTCCTCACGCCCTCGCACAATGCAAGGTGCCGTGATTCCACTAATGGTGCCCTTGAAGGCGGCAACCGGACCTTTACAAACAAGGTTGAGGCTCTCTCCACAACTGAATTGGAGGCTCCCAACACCACCACGGAGCTTCACCACAATGGAATGTGGCTCCGAGGTGACCTCTTCCGTCTAGGGTGCCCAAACACCCAAGAGTAACAAAATCCACACAAGAAAGTATGGGGGAATCAAATTTCCTTTGGTGGAAGTGTAGATCTAGGTCTCCTCCTTCAATCCCTAGCAAAACAACAAGTTTGAGTGGCTAGAGAGAGAGCTCGGGCAAGAAAGCTTGGAGGGCAGCAATGGAGGAGAGAGAGGCAAGAGGTAAAAGGTAGGTGGGGGAACCACCTACTTATATAGTGCCCCGAAATTCCAACCGTTACAACAGTTTTTACACTGCAGCGGTACAACCGCTTGGAGCACCGGTACAACCGGTAATCACGGGTTCCCACTGCAGAAATGCCCAGGCGGTACAACCGGTGGAGCAACCGGTAGTACCGGTCGGCCGGAGCCAACCAGGAGCTACCGCTCCACCACCGCCCAAAAACCGCCTCATTACAGAAGGGGAGTCACCCCATAGCGGTGGTTGGGGCGGTGGTTGTGCCGGTACAACCGCTAGACCAGTGTCCATGTGGTGGCTAAGTCGGGAGCGCTACAACCGCTCCAGGCACCAGTAGTACCGGTTCACCGAAGCCGTCCGGGAACTACTGGGCCACCACTACCCAACAACAGCTCCACTACAGAAGGCATTCCGGTAGTGGAGCGGTGCAGGGCCGGAACAACCGGCCGGGCGGTACAACCGCTTACACAGGCGGTACAACCGCTGGGCACTAAAACCACTACCACAGAGAGACTTTGAGGACCTCTCTCCTCGAATTGAAGGATATATAGTGGGTGCAATAGAATGTGTACGTGCATTGATTCACCCAGTACCTTCCGATGTGGAGTCCTTCTTAATAGTACGGATTTCCTATGACCAAAGAAATAAAAGCGTCGGAAACTCCGTCTTCGATCTTTTCCGTCCTGAGGGAATGCCTGACCGTCTTGCGCCAAGCGAGGTGTACCTGAGTAAACTAGGGCGCACGATTAGACCAAGTGTGCATTGTCATCATCACCAAAACCCTAAGGCTGGAAATGCCCTAACAATCTCCCCCTTTTTGGTGGATGATGACAATTACACGATTTGCATCGGAGATCTAGAAAATATAGACGGGCTCCCCCTACATGTGAGCACTATTTTAATTTTGCTTTTGGAATGCAAAATGCTCACATTAGGATAAATGCTCCCCCTAGATTTTATAGACCAACCAATGACTGCAAATGAATTGAATTGACAACAAGCATGCATTTGCAGGGACATGAAGTAGAGCAATATATAAGGGCAACAATAATAAGCACGCTCTACGAACAGACGAGACAAGATATAAAAGCATAATATAGATAGATCGGGATCGCATGTCTCACACCATGCACAAAGTCTCCACGCACGACAAGTTCACAAACCAAACCAACTCGAAGCAAATAGGTTCAACTGACACACAAAGCAAATGCAAATAAAAACCCATGCAAATCCCGAGACCTAATAGAACTCTCTCCCCCTTTGGCATCAAGACACCAAAAAGGAAAAGAGCGATGCTAATGCCCCAGAGCTCCAGGCGGCAGAGGTAGAGGTAGCAGGATGGCCTCTGGTAGCAGGACGGCCAGAGGCCTCATCGTCAGACCACGTGCTATTCTCGAAGATCCACTTGTCCTCTGGAGTGATGCTCTTCTCAGATCCACTGTCCACATGCATGTTGAGGTGCCTCATCATCTCGATCTGTCTGCGTCTGGCCTTCTTCTCATTGACATGAGCCTCATAGAGCTTCTTCTGGATGTGAGTCTGTAAGCAAAAGGCCTTCTTCACCTTGGCTGTGAGCTTAGCAACCCAGGAGGGCTTGGCCCCAGTCTCCAGGTCAAAGTCCTCATCACTAGAGGTGGCATACACATCCTCGGGATCATCAGCAGGATAGCGAGGCTCAGCATGTTTCTTCTTCCTCAACTGCTTCACCTCATGCACAGTGAGGTTGTCTGGAGATGAAAGAGGCTCTCCTGGCCTGCGGACCTCCAATACTGAGTTCAAGAAGCACATGACAAACGGAGCATAAATGGGTACCTTGCGGTGCATGACCATGCTGTACGTCTCCTCCCACAACCACTTGGAAACATCAAAAGTGGCACCAGACCCCGCCTTGGTCTTCATAGCAACCAACAGATCCACTAGATAGCCATAGATCTCATCCTGATTCCCAACCTTGGGCAGCAGCACATTGCGGAACACACGATGCATGATGTCATAAACCTTCTCAAGATCCTTGGACTCACCAATGACTCCACGTCCTCGGATGTACAGGGGGGCAAGCTTCTCCTAGCCCATGGGGTTGGCACGGTCGTGAGGACGGATGCCACCATTTCCTTCCAGACCGGTATAATCATAGCCCAGAGCATTGCAGAAGGCTCTCCAAGGCACCTGGAATAACTCATCACGACACATGAAGGATAGAGTACGAGCATCATCGGTGCCGAAGTGAACAGTGGCATAGAACTGATGGATAAGCTGCACATCAAAGTCACAGTTGATAGTCATGAGCTTGACCAAGTCAAACTCCTCACACAGAGCAAGAGCCTCTCCAAAGTAGTCCATGTTGTTCCTCCAGTGATCAAGGTCAACTGTCCACTGCTTGGTGTACCTGTTCTTGTTATGCTCGAATAGCTCATGCACAATCCTCACTTGAATGTCGTTCCTGAACTGAGGTGTGCTCCAATGAGGATGAACTGGAACCTCATACGGATTCTGCAAACGGAACTTCTCCCAGTCCTGTTGTTTCCACCTGTGCATTGGAATGGCCACACGTTGCTTGGAAGCGGCAGACTTCTCACGGCGAGTGGGCTTGGTGGGAATCACCACCTCTTGCTCTTCCTCAGAGTCAGCAGGACGCTTGCATCTACGGACTCTCTTCCGGGTCTTCTGGCGAGGAGCAGAGCGAGAACCAGAGCCACCTGCACACACACACGGGAAGCACACAAGATACCCAACACAAGTGAGAGGAATGTACACAAGATCAGAGGAATATATTACATGTAAGTAGAGAGAAGAAGAAACAGTGCACAGAGGTTCAGTAATGCCGATTGTACCGGTTGTCCGAGCGGTAGTACCGCTTGGGCGGTTGTACCGCCAATTAGAAGCGGTTGTACCGCTGATAGCGGTTCCACACACACAGGAGAACAGGTACAAATCGAAAACTGAATCTAGATGCAATATTTCGATTTCTAACTATCTACAAGTAATAAAGGAATGCTATATGATCTCTTCCACCCAATAGTTTAGTCAAAAACACGGGAGTACACGTAATGCCCTAGATAGATGGATTCAAAGATTGAAACCAAAACCACGAGAAAATGGGGCATTACCGGCATCCATGGGAAGAGATCGGGGAGGAGACGGCCTCCACGGAGCGGATCCGATGAAGAACCGACAGATCCGGAGCACCGGAGGGCACTCCGGGGCAATGGGAGCAGCAACCGGCGGCAGGGGTAGGGGAAGAGGACGGGCACGAAGGGGAAAAAGAGAAACCCCTTCGGCTCGCGCCCTTAAATACCCTGCCCAGACCACGGAGCGGTTGTACCGCTCTAACGAGCGGTTGTACCGCCCCCTGATACTACCCAGTGGTTAGGGGCGGTACTTCCGTCGCCTGCCAGGCAGCGGTAGTACCGCTCATAACCGCCCGGTAGTACCGGCCGGAAGCACAGGCCAGAACCTAAGCGGTAGAACCGCTAAAGTTTGACCGGTAGAACCGCCGGGACGCTTCAGCCAAATGGCAGGGTGGTAGAACCGCCCTGACCACCGGTTGTACCGCCCGGTTACTGCCACCCACGCCAAGAGATCAACTTGTGTACATTTGGAGCAGAATGTTTTATGGGTAGAGTAGGCTTGGGATGGAGACTAGGCATAGAAATATGATGAAGTAGACTCCAAGAGTGCAAGAAGCAAACAAGAAAGGCCAACACTTGGAGACTACAAACACCTAGGACCTAACACGAAAACTAGCAAGGCAAATAAGATCCAAAAGAGAACCAAACCTCCACAAAGAGAGGAGGGGCGGTGGCCGAAGCCACCTACGTTTGAGTCAATTGGTATGGCACCGCGAAGATTTTAACCTTGGGCCCATGACCAAAACTTATCTTTGAAGCACTAGTACCATCAAAAATGGCTAATGTGAAAGATTGGGTTAATTTTGGCATAATAGGGGGAGGGAGAGTTCATTGAGAGAACAACACTCCCCCTAAATCCATGCCTACATCTAGAACAAGATACCATGATGAATGCGGTGGGGTGTGACGGGTTTCAAGACACGTTGCTCGAATCAATGATATTTAGCTCATGCCTTAACTCGCGAAATCTTGCTTCATCTAACGGCTTCGTGAAAATATCTGCTAGTTGCTCTTGAGTTCCAACATGAATAATATCAATCTCTCCACGCTTGACGTGATCCCGGATGAAATGATGACGAATCTCAATGTGCTTCGTCTTGCTATGTTGCACCGGATTGTAGGAGATCTTGATTGCACTTTCATTGTCACAGAAAAGAGACACTTTGTCACAAGTGACACCGTAATCCTTTAAAGTTTGCCTCATCCATAGCAATTGTGCACAACAACTTGCGGCGGCTACATACTCGGCCTCGGTGGTGGAGAGAGACACACAATTTTGCTTCTTCGAAGACCAACTCACCAAAGAGCGAGCAAGGAATTGGCACCCTCCGGAGGTTGACTTCCTATTCACACGGTCTCCCGCCCAATCCGAGTCCGAATATCCCATGACATCAAAACTTGCTCCTTTGGGATACCATAAGCCAAAGTTTGGGGTATGAGCCAAATATCGAAAGATTCGCTTGACCGCCACAAAGTGGCTTTCCTTAGGCGCGGCTTGAAACCGTGCACACATTCCCACACTCAACATGATATCCAGCCTAGATGCACAAAGATAAAGCAAGGATCCAATCATAGAATGATATACCTTTTGATCCACCACTTTACCATTGGGATCAATGTCAAGTTGACACTTGGTAGGCATTGGAGTCTTGGCCGGTTTGACATCTTCTAGCTTGAATTTCTTGAGCATGTCTTGGGTATATTTGGCTTGGTTGATGAAGGTTCCTTCTCTTCTTTGTTTGACTTCGAACCCAAGAAAGAACTTCAACTCCCCCATCATAGACATCTCAAACTTCTCGGTCAGGAGTGCGGCAAACTCATCATTGAAAGCTTTGTTAGGAGAACCAAAGATAATATCATCAACATATAGTTGGCATATGAACAAATCCCCTTTAACCCTCTTAGTAAAAAGAGTAGGATCGATTATCCCAATTTCAAACCCACGATCTTGCAACAACTCGGTAAGGTGCTCATACCACGCACGTGGGGCTTGTTTAAGGCCATAGAGTGCCTTATCGAGCTTGTATACATGATTGGGGAACTTGGGATCCTCGAACCCCAGGGGTTGTTTGACATATACCAACTCATTAAGAGGACCATTAAGAAATGCACTCTTTACATCCATTTGTTGTAACTTAAAATCATGATAAGAAGCATATGCAAGCAACATACGAATAGATTCAAGACGAGCAACGGGAGCAAAGGTTTCACCGTAGTCGATACCCTCGACTTGGGAGTAGCCTTGTGCCACCAATCTTGCCTTGTTTCGAGTGACAACACCGTTCGTATCTTGCTTGTTCTTGAAGATCCATTTGGTTCCAATGACATTATGATTCTCCGATGGCCTTGGCACCAATGTCCACACTTTGTTGCGCTCGAAGTTGTTGAGTTCATCATGCATGGCTTCAAGCCAATCCGTGTCCTCGAGTGCTTCATGTACCTTTTGGGGTTGAACACAAGAAACAAACGCGTGATGCTCATAAAAGTTTGTTAATTGTCTACGAGTGGTTACCCCCCTCTTTAAGCTTCCATAAACATTCTCCAAGACATGTTCTTGATGCTTGAGTTTGGAGGCAATCTTGGCGGCACGACGCTCCAATAGTTCCTCCGAGGTCACTTGAGGAGGATCATCTTGAGCTTGCTCTTGATCTTGAGCTTGCACTTGATCTTGAGCTTGCTCGGTGTCGTGATCTTGATCTTGGGCATAATTTGGTGAATCACCATCATCTTGAGGTTGATCTTGCCCTTGATCTTGATCACTTGGTTGAGGGCCTTCGGTTTGTTCTTCGGAAGCGTGTGGGTCAATGGTTGGTGATGGCTCTACTTGCGTAGAGCATTGTCCTTCTCCTTCGGCCACAAGGGGTTCCTCAATGGGGAGTATTTGACCATTCCCCATTCTTCTTATGGCTTGAGGAGGAATTTCATCACCTACATCACAAAGACCACTTTGCTCCACTTGGGAGCCATTATTCTCATCAAACTCTACGTTACACGTCTCCTCAATGAGTCCGTTGGACTTGTTGAGGACACGGTAAGCATGAGAGTTTGTAGCATAACCAACAAAAATGCCCTCTTGAGCTCTAGATTCGAATTTAGACAAACGAGTACCTTTCTTGAGAATGAAACACTTACACCCGAACACCCGGAAGTACTTGAGGTTGGGCTTGTTACCGGTAAGTATCTCATATGGAGTCTTGTTCAAGCCTTTGCGGAGGTAGAGCCGATTGGATGCATGACATGCGGTGTTGATGGCTTTGGCCCAAAAGTTGTACGGAGACTTGAATTCCGCCATCATGGTCCTTGCCGCGTCCATCAACGTCCGGTTCTTCCTCTCCGCTACACCATTTTGTTGAGGGGTATATGGTGCGGCATATTGATGCTTGATCCCCTCATCACTAAGGAACTCATCCAAGGTGTAGTTCTTGAACTCGGTACCGTTGTCACTTCTAATCATCAATATCTTTGCCTAATGTTGACGTTGAGCTTCATTGGCAAAGTCGATGACGGTTTGTTGGGTCTCGCTCTTCCTCTTGAAGAAATATACCCAAGTGTATCTTGAATAGTCATCCACATTCACCAAGCAATACTTTCTTCCCCCAAGACTATCAAAGGATGGAGGTCCAAAGAGATCCATGTGAAGGATCTCCAAGGGCCTCTTCGAGTAGATGAGAGTCGTGGGTCGATGAGCCGTCTCATGTAGCTTTCCTTCGATACAAGCACTGCAAGCACGATCTTTGGCAAAACTCACATTTGTTAGTCCACGAACGTGATCCGCCTTGAGGAGACTTTGCAAAGATCTCATATTGACATGGGCTAGTCGGCGATGCCAAAGCCTCCCCACATCAACTTTAGCCATTAGGCAAGTCGCGGTCTTAGTGGGTCGCTCCGAGAAGTTAACCACATAGAGACCGTTCTCGACATGCCCAACAAAAGCTACTTTAAGAGTCTTGCTCCACAAAAGGGCCACGGTATCAAGGTCAAAGAATGTGGCAAAGCCCATAAGTGCAAGTTGACGAACGAAAAGTAAATTGTATGCAAGGGTCTCAACAAGCATGACTTTCTCAATTGATAAATCATGAGAAATCACAACCTTGCCAAGACCCAATACCTTAGATGTTGAGGCATCACCGAATTGAACATGGGTGGGCATAGATGAGCTTGGTTGCACGTCCACCACCAAATGCTTGCTCCCGGTCATATGATTTGTTGCTCCACTATCGAGCAACCATGATCCTCCACTGGAAGCAAACTCCTACAAGAGATCAATGCTTGGTTTTAGGTACCCATTTTTGAATGGGTCCTTTGATGTTAGTAACAAGGGTCTTAGGAACCCAAATAGACCATTCAATGTACTCATAATAAGAACCAACAAATTTGGCATAAACATGCCCATCACTAGCACGACATAAAACATAAGAAGGGTTAAAGTCGCCGGCTTTGTTCGATGGAGTGTGTTTGTCCTTCTTGACATTTCCACGCACCACCTTGTTCTTCTTCCCCTTATGAGCACCCTCTCCCTTCTTGATGAATACCTATTTGAGAGGAAGAGGTTTCTTGGTCTTGTTTTTCTTCTTCTTCTTTGACTTGGGCACAAATCCAAGTCCCTCCTTTGCCACAACTTACTTTTGATTGCTCAAAAGTTCATTGAGGTTCTTCTCACCTTGTATGCAAGTCACTAGACCTTTCTCGAGTTGCTCTCGCAACTTGGCATTCTCCTCCACAAGATGCTCATGCTCACAACAAGGGTTAGTAGCAATGGCATTATCAATTAAAACAAACGGAGGACAAGTGGCTATTTCCGTTGTTAGCTTTACTTGGAGTTGATCATGAGACTCTTTGAGAGAGCCATGAGCACTCTTCAAAACCTTGTGGGCTTTGTCAAGTAGCTCAAACTCCTCCTTGAGTCTAGCATGGCCAACTACAAGGTCAACCTTGTCGGATTGGAGCACACGAGTAAGAACTTGAGCATGTTCAAGATCTTTCTTTAGTTGAGCAAGGTCAACGTTGTGTGACTCCTCAAGAGCCAAACGAAGACCTCGCTCTTCCTCAAGAGCAATGGAAAGATCCGCAATCTCATCGGCATAATCACGACTATGGCCTTGCAAGTTAGTGATAGTCTCTTCGTGGTACTCAATGATATCATTGGCCTCACCCAATTGTTCCAAGAGAGAAAAAAAGTGCTTCTTGGTCTCACCTTTGAGCTTACTTAAGAACTTATCAAACTCGTTCTCATCAACATTTACCATCTCACTATCAACCACACAATCCAACAATGAAGGAGTAGTAGTTGTAGTGGTTTTGATGTTGGGGGTTACCTTGTTGATACCTTTGGCCATGAGGCACTTGGCGATGAAGTTTTCATTGGGGGCATCGAAGAGGGACACCGAGGTTGGAGAAGAGGTGGCAATGGCCATGGTGGCCATTGCTAACACTTCACCACTTGTATCATCATCATCATCGGAGTTGTACTCTTCTTGCACCACCAAGCCCTTTGGAGGCACCTTCTTGTTGAAATTGTTCTTGTTGGGGAAGGACTTGGCCTTGTCTTTGCGGATGAGCTTGCCACCATTGTCCTCCCTCTTCTCATACGGACAATCCACCACAAAGTGACTCACATTGCCACAATTGTAGCAAGTCCTTACTCGTTGCTTGCCCTTTGAGTTGTTCTTGGAGGAGTTGGGCCATGAGTTTCTCTTGTTGCCCCAAAATTGCCTTGACGCAAGAGCCATGTGCTCGTGGTAAGCATATTTGGTGTCTTCGGGGCAACTCTCTTCTTCTTCCTCTTCTTCTTCTTCCGTAATACCCTTGGCTTTCAAAGCAAGGTTGGGTGAGCCTTTCTTTGACCGGACACGAGCTAGAGCATTGTCGGCGGTCTTGTTCATGATGTTCATGGCAATAAACTCATCCAATACTTCACTCGAAGACAAGGTGTGAAAGTCCGGTCTTTGACGGATCACAGAGGACATGGCCTTGTTGAATGGCATGATGGCCTTGAGAAACTTGCGCTTAATCCAATTATCATCCGTATCCTTGCTCCCATGATCTTGAAGAGCGACCACAAGAGTTGTCAATCTCCGGTAAAGATACCGAGGATCCTCATCTTCATTCATCACAAATTCATCGGCCTCATCAAGCACCACTTCAAAGTTGGACCGTTGAATGCTTGAGCTCCCCTTGTACAAAGATATAATGTGTTCCCAACAATCCTTTGCACGGGAGAAGGGGCGCAAGTGAGCTAGATCTTCGGGAGGCACTGCGGATTGAAGGATGAACAAAGCGGAGTGATTGTATTGATTGTCCGCCTCTTCTCTTGGAGTGAGGTTGCTTGGATCATGTGGGTAGAAGCCTTGCTCGATGATTCTCCAAAGATTCGTTGAGCTGTGATTCAAATGAGATTTGATACGAAAAACCAAATTAGCAAAATCACCCTTTACGAGCTTAGGAGGAGGACCAAGATGGTTAGTATGCGGTGTAGGGACCGGTCCTCCATAGACCGGGGGAGGGGGAACCGAGGCGTAGGTTCCCGTCCCATTCTTACCATGAGGGGAAGATGTTTGAGTGTCTTTAGCCGCTTCCTTGCCGGAATTGGCCTCCGATGCCGATGCGGTGGGATTAACCACAAGCAACGGATCGGGAGTGGACTTCAACCCCTCAAGGATATCTTTAAGCATGGACTTGACCTCGGCCATCATAGACGTCTTAAGTGAAGCCATAGCTTCATTTAGGACGTCTCGGGTGACCATGTTCAACTCCACGGCCTCGGGCACTTCCTCATCCCGATCCCCGTCGTCAACCATACTCTTCGGGTGGTGAAACCCTTAATAAAGAGACGAGGCTCTGATACCAATTGAAAGGATCGATATGGTTGACTAGAGGGGGGGTGAATAGGCAACTACCAATTTTTAGCTTTTCTTAACAAATTAGGGTTAGCAACAAAATAGGTTGTCTAGATGTGCAACTAGGTGAGCAACCTATATGATGCTAATAACAATGACAACACAAGCAAGCAAGGGATACAACACAACAATAGCTTGCACAAAGTAAAGGTAAGAGATAACCACAAGTGGAGCCGGTGAAGACGAGGATGTGTTACCGAAGTTCCTTCCCTTTAGGGGGAAGTACGTCTCCGTTGGAGCGGTGTGGAGGCACAATGCTCCCCAAGAAGCCACTAAGGCCACCGTATTCTCCTCACGCCCTCGCACAATGCAAGGTGCCGTGATTCCACTAATGGTGCCCTTGAAGGCGGCAACCGGACCTTTACAAACAAGGTTGAGGCTCTCTCCACAACTGAATTGGAGGTTCCCAACACCACCACGGAGCTTCACCACAATGGAATGTGGCTCCGAGGTGACCTCTTCCGTCTAGGGTGCCCAAACACCCAAGAGTAACAAAATCCACACAAGAAAGTATGGGGGAATCAAATTTCCTTTGGTGGAAGTGTAGATCTAGGTCTCCTCCTTCAATCCCTAGCAAATCAACAAGTTTGAGTGGCTAGAGAGAGAGATCGGGCAAGAAAGCTTGGAGTGTCTAGAGGAGAGAGAGAGGCAAGAGGTAAAAGGTAGGTGGGGGAACCACCTACTTATATAGTGCCCCCAAATTCCAACCGTTACAGCAGTTTTTACACTGCAGCGGTACAACCGCTTGGAGCACCGGTACAACCAGTAATCACGGGTTCCCACTGCAGAAATGCCCAAGCGGTACAACCGGTGGAGCAACCGGTAGTACCGGTCGGCCGGAGCCAACCAGGAACTACCGCTCCACCACCGCCCAAAAACCGCCTCATTACAGAAGGGGAGTCACCCCATAGCGGTGGTTGGGGCGGTGGTTGTGCCGGTACAACCGCTAGACCAGTGTCCATGTGGTGGCTAAGTCGGGAGCGGTACAACCGCTCCAGGCACCGGTAGTACCGGTTCGCCGAAGCCGTCCGGGAACTACCGGGCCACCACCGCCAAACAACAGCTCCACTACAGAAGGCATTCCGGTAGTGGAGCGGTGCAGGGCCGGAACAACCGGTCGGGCGGTACAACCGCTTACACAGGCGGTACAACCGCTGGGCACTAAAACCACTGCCACAGAGAGACTTTGAGGACCTCTCTCCTCGAATGGAAGGATATATAGTGGGTGCAATAGAATGTGTACGTGCATTGATTCACCCAGTACCTTCCGATGTGGATTCCCTCTTAATAGTACGGATTTCCTATGACCAAAGAAATAAAAGCGTCGGAAACTCCGTCTTCGATCTTTTCCGTCCTGAGGGAATGCCTGACCGTCTTGCGCCAAGCGAGGTGTACCTGAGTAAACTAGGGCGCACGATTAGACCAAGGGTGCATTGTCATCATCACCAAAACCCTAAGGCTGGAAATGCCCTAACAACAACTATATGTGATTTGATATTTCAGGTATTTATGTTGTCTTTGAATGTTAAATATAGTTATTGGCGAAGTTAGATATAAACTTTAGTGGGGAGAAGTAGTAAAATATGCTGATATGAGGGAGCCAAATAATTTAAAAAATCCCATCGACCCCCCCCTCCCAATTCTCTCTACTTCACACTTCTTTCAAGGTCGGGGGACAAATGCCCCCCCCCCCCCGCCCCCGCGACATACACATAGATCCACCACTGTTTATAGTCTTACTATGAGATGGTCCAAGATTGTACAGTAGCTAGTTCATACTCAAATCCTGCATGAACCCAATGGCAAAATTTCCTGGCTATGCCGTGGGACTCAGTGAAGTCTAGAGGTGAGAATGGTGTCATTTTCCAGTTAGCCATGACTTCTTTCACCACCTGTATGTTCTTCCGGCACCGAAAGAGCATGCAAAGAACACACATATCAAGATGCTCATGCTAGCAATAAGCACAGTGACACCGATCACTAACAAGATTATCACAAGCTTCGACAGGTGGGTGCCTTTGTGGCATTTTGGGAGATTTTTCCTCTAGCCCCACCTGGCACAAAGCCCCTCATTGCCAAAAATGATGTGGTTGTACTTCGTAGCTTGTAGAGGAAGGGATGGAAATGAATGGATGACCCAGTCGGGTGGAAGGTCTCCTGTTAGCTTGTTGTTGAAAAAAAATCAAGGACACCCAGTAATGAAATCATACCCACGCTCGATTGCGGTATCGTGAATGATATAAGATTGTTGCTGAGGTCAAGTGACATGAGAGTCTGTAACAATTCAATTAATGTTGGTATGAATCCAGATATCTAGTTCCAAAATAATGGTAACACTGGAAGTGTGTGGATCTTGTTCATGTTGAGTAGTAGCTCTTCGGAGAGCTGGCTCTTCTATGCCATGAACACCAACATCCCAGTTGCAGACATCGGGATGGACTCGGAACACTGGTTGTTTTGCATCTCAATTCGAGAGATATTCAAAGATATCTCGGTTGACTTAGTGCCAGTGAGGTTGTTGTTCGATATTAGCATCGTATGCAGCAACGGGAACGGCCATATACTTACCGAAACTGCACAGAGAAGTTATTGTTGTAGAGCATGATGTTGTCTAGTGAGAGGCAGTTCCAGACGCTCGCCAGAGAATTTGTTGTTGACGACAACTATGTTGAAGAGTTCCCCATTGGCACATAAATTCTCTGGGTGTGAGCAAGACAAGTTGTTGGCGACCTCAAAATTTGGTAGCGGCAAGTGCTTCCCAATTTTAGGCAGTACCTCACCCAAGATTATATTGTTCCACATCTGGATCCATTGTAGGTTCGGCAAGAGCCCAATGCTTCCGGGGATGGTTCCGTCGAACTTGTTCAAGTATAGGGCAATCCTGGTCAATTTCATGAGGGTCTCCAATCCTTCTGGTATGCCGCCGTTGAGCTTGTTGGACGACAGGTCAATCTCCACGAAACTTACCTTTGTGATGTTGCGAGGCAGATCCCAGTGAGTCCATTCCCATTCTATGACAATATCTTCAGCTTTTGGTGTTGCCAGATCCCCTCTAGAACCTTGGCGGTGAAGCCATTGGTGTCAAGAAGCTGCTCCTGGAGCACCGAAAGCTCAACTATCACCAGCAGCACAACACCATTAAAGTTGTTATTAGTTAAGTTGTGTTGCTTCATAAATGGTGATAGCCAGCTAATGTTGTCAGGAGGCGCTCCATAGAAGGTGTCGTAGGAGAGATCAAGCAATCGAAGCCGGGAGCAGGCGTAGAGCGTGATGCCAGGAAATCTTCCAGTGCGCTTGTTGTGTGAAAACTCGAGGTGGATCAGGTGCTTGAGGTTGCACACAGATAGGGGTGGAGCGAGGAAATTTTACCAATGAGTTCAAGATTTGACTATAACTAGATATTGTATGTCGGGGGGGGGGGGGGGGGCATTGGCCCCCTGCCTTGGAAAGAAGTGTGAATTAGAGAGGAATTGGAGGGCTTCGATGGATTTTTTTAATTGACCCCCTCATATCTGCATATTTTACTATTTTCCCCACAGAAGTTTCTCTCTAGCTCCGCCAATGATTATATATAACATTCAAAGACAACATAAACAACCGAAATATCAAATCATGTATAGTTGTTAATTAATACTAAAGAGCGAAGATATACCCATTGAATGCAATCCTCCCAAGGATTATGCGCTTTTACATTCTCATCATCAGACTATGCGCTTCAAGTGCACCCTATGATCTCCATATTATTTCACTTGATTTGCCTTCTCCTTTAGATCATCAGCCGCTGCTTTACAATTTTTTGTTTGTCTACATCGGTAGCTATTCCTAGAGTAGGTCATCATCATCTTCTGAAATGTCATAATCACAATCAACTAAGTTTAGCATACAATCCTAGTTATTTGAATCTGAATCGCCGTTATCTTGCTCTTCATGTGCTTGTACTACCACTTTTTGCCCTCTTTGATATTCTAGGTGGAGCACCATCACTCCTCTCAGCATCATCAAAGGTTTCAACAACATCACATCTTTCAACAACACCCATCTTCTCTTCTTCTCTTTTAATCAGTTTGTTGTCTACATTGATCTGCTTATGAACTTTCTAGGTGATGTGGTACACTCTTGGCGATGGTCCAGATGGATATGTTGCAACGTCGTCAAGGTCATATGCCCCAAGGCTCTGGTCATGGTAAATGTAAACAACAAGGAAAATTATGCTAATGCTTGAACATGTTAATTACAATGTTATGGACTTTGCCATATCAGCCAAAGAGCATCCTCACCTTATATCTTCCTAGTCAAATACCAATAGATATTCATTTTGCCAGCAGCCTCATAATGTAGTTCTTCGACAACATTATGAATCAAATCAAGTGACTGTGTACTAATCTCAAAGAAATCAAACCAAGATGCCTCACCATCAATATAACCTTGATTCACTCCATTACCAACAACAAAAATCCACCATGGAATCGTTGTTATCACCTAGATCAAACATTCAAAAACACTGGACAAAACTTCGTAAAACCCTATTTTGATTTGAAGAAATTGAAACTCTCATCAGAAACTAAAACTCTCATCGGTCATGTACCGACTCGGCCAAGATTATCATCGATCAGACCGAATCAGTAGTCCTCCACTCCACTTTGCTAGTGAAGGAGAGAGGGTGATGCAATGAGCGAACATCAGGATAGGTAATACGTCCGCTTCGAGCAGGCACTAGATACGTACCAACCCACACCGAAGGTTTGCGGTGCAAACCCAGTCCAAAACACACGATCGAATCGCTTCAGCCATCCGAGCTGGCCCTACAATCAAATCCCCAGTTGGTCTTCCCGACCGTGCAGGCGGCCGATCTCCGGCTTTTCGCCGCATTCGTTATATATGCATGCATGCATGCATGCATACTATTTTTAGCATTGCATTAAAGTGAAGCGCTTAAAAGTAGTTAAAAGTGGCTGCGTAGACCAAACAAGGGGACATGAAGAGGCCCTTGCAAAATTTAAAAATATAATTGTCCTCATCTTAGTTAGTTAATTAGTATAGTAAGTAGCATGTCAATTAGCATGTGAAGCTAGTGCGTCTTAGAATCATTCCTGACTGAAATCCTGTAGCATCCTCGCAGGTGCATCGACCATCGTGTTTTCTCTCGTCACCAGTGCTTTCTCCCTCGTCACGACACACGTGAACATGCAACATCCACTAGTACAAAACAGGGCATTGGTCCTGGCCAGATCAGAGCAACAGTCCCGGTTCTGTTACGAACCGGGACTAATGCGTGCATCAGTCCCGGTTCGAGCGGCCAGGACGCCGGCCGGGCCTCGGCAGGCACCAGTCCCGGTTCGGCTGGGACCTTTAGTCCCGGTTCCAGCCACCAACCGGGACTAAAGGGCCTCGCTCCTGGCGCAACCCCTTTAGTCCCGGTTGGTGTCTGGAACCGGGACTAAAGGTCAGTCTTCAGTCCCGGTTCTAGCCACGAACCGGGACTAAAGAGATGCCTATATATATGCTCTCCCCTGCCCGCTCACTCCTCTGTTTTTTGGCCGACCGGTGTGGGAGGTGTGTGCTGCTCTGCTCTCACCTCCTATGCACATGAGGTGTTCGATGAAATGCCCGAGTCACACTTAAGCTTTCTCCTCTCCAAGCTCGACCTCCCATCTCCATTTTTCCCAAGATTTGTCTAGGTTTGGCGGTGCACCAACTACAAAAGTGTTCTAAAAGGTTAGCAACTTCATCGTTTCATCTCTCACTGCTAGTTTAGCTCATTTCAAATGCTGTAGAAGCAGAGTGGTTTGTGGGTTTTAGTGGAGGAGTGTATGTGGGAGTTCTTTTGATTTAGATGCACAATTTGAGCTGAAATTAACTTCTTAGAGTCTGCACATGTGTAGGGTGCCGTCCCCGTCCCCGTCCGCACCGTCGTCGATCGCCCGCGCCGATCTCGTCGCCGGCACCACCGTGGTGAGCCTGTTGTTCTTATCTTCTTTTTAAAAGAAAAAAATTCTTACTTGTATGATTTAGATAGATACTTGTATAATTTTCTTACTTTTATTATTGTTTGTTATTATATAGTGCCATGACTTTGGTATCCGCCCCCGTCGGCCCTCGTCCTATCTATGATTCAGATGTGGTATATTATCTTTTATTATGATTTGTTTCATTTAGTGTTTATGACAATTATGCCGACCAACGTGACATAGATGTTTTTATCTAGGAGGTATGTGAACCGGAAATTCCAACCGACCCTCTTGTCGAGAGGTTAAATTTAGTTGAAAAAGAAAACAATTACTTGAAGAAAAAATTGAAAAGAATTGAGGAGGAGAAGATGGAATTGGAGTTGCATGTTGCCGATGTCGCCGATGATCACAAGATCAAGATGGATGCAATGCGCTTGAAGATTAGAAAGATTAGAAAATATGCCATTCATAATGAGGCTTGGTATCATTATGTCGTTGGATCAATTGTTACCTTAGTTGCGATTATGATCGCATTTGTTGTTGTTTTTCATAGTTTCAATGTATGTTTTAATTAGATGCTCTAGAGAGCTATATGTTGTTCTATGAGAACTATATATGTATGAACTTTATGTATTTATTTTTTCAGTAATAACATTTGATCACTACTGTACTTTGGTTTTAATGTGATGATGAACTTGTATTAATTTAGTCACTTCTCTATTTATGATGTTCTGTAATGGTTTTTGATACACTTAATTATATAATGCACGCAGATGAACCGGCAATGGATGTACGGTGACCGACGCACCTCCGAGTATCTTGAGGGCCTGCATAAATTTCTCGAAGTGGCTGAGGCGAACAAGCAGAATGGTTTTATGTATTGTCCATGCCTTGTCTGTGAGAATACAAAGGATTACTCTAACTTGAAAACCCTTCACGTCCACCTGCTTGAGAAGGGTTTCATGCCACACTGTAATGTTTGGACCAAGCACGGAGAAAGAGGGGTTATGATGGAAGACAACGAAGAAGAAGAGGATGATGACAACTATCCCCCCGAATACGGTGATACTGCAACGGGGGAAGCTGAAGATCAAGAGGAACCAGACGATGTGCCCGATGATGATCTTCGCCGGGTCATTGTTGATGCAAAGAGACAATGCCAAAGTGAAAGGGAGAAGTTGAAGTTCGATCGCATGTTAGAGAATCACAAAAAAGGGTTGTACCCAAATTGCGAAGATGACAACACAAAGCTCGGTACCACACTGGAATTGCTGCAATGGAAGGCAGACAATGGTGTATCTGACAACGGATTTGGGAAGCTACTAAAAATAATGAAGAAGAAGCTTCCAAAGGATAACGAATTGCCCGACAGTACGTACGAAGCAAAGAAGGTTCTATGCCCTCTAGGATTGGAGGTGCAGAAGATACATGCATGCCCTAATGACTGCATCCTCTACCGCGGTGAGTACGAGGATTTGAATGCATGCCCGGTATGCGGTGCATTGCGGTATAAGATCAGACGAGATGACCCTGGTGATGTTGAGGGCGAGCGCCCCAGGAAGAGGGTTCCTGCCAAGGTGATGTGGTATGCTCCTATAATACCACGGCTGAAACGTCTGTTCAGAAACAAAGAGCATGCCAAGTTGATGCGATGGCACAAAGAAGACCGTAAGAAAGACGGGAAGTTGAGAGCACCCGCTGACGGGTCGCAGTGGAGAAAAATCGAGAGAAGGTGGGGGGACTTTGCAGGTGACGCAAGGAACGTATGGTTTGGTTTAAGTGCAGATGGCATTAATCCTTTTGGGGAGCAGAGCAACAATCATAGCACCTGGCCCGTGACTCTATGTATCTATAACCTTCCTCCTTGGTTGTGCATGAAGCGGAAGTTCATTATGATGCCAGTGCTCATCCAAGGCCCTAAGCAACCCGGCAATGACATTGATGTGTACCTAAGGCCATTAGTTGAAGAAATTTTACAACTGTGGAATGGAGAAGGTTTACGTGTGTGGGATGAGCACAAACAGGAGGAATTTGACCTACATGCGTTGCTGTTTGTAACCATCAATGATTGGCCTGCTCTTAGTAACCTTTCAGGACAGACAAACAAGGGATACCATGCATGCACGCACTGTTTAGATGATACTGAAAGTATATATTTGGACAAATGCAGGAAGATTGTGTACCTGGGACATCGTCGATTTCTTTCGACCAACCATCTCTTAAGAAAGAAAGGCAAGCATTTCAAAGGTGAGGCAGATCACCGGAAGAAGCCCGCCCTCCGTACTGGTGATGCCATACTTGATATGGTCAAGGATTTACAAGTAATCTATGGAAAGGGTCCTGGCGGACAATCTGTTCCGAATGACGCTGAGGGACGCGCACCCAGGTGGAAGAAGAAATCTATATTTTGGGACCTACCCTATTGGAAAGACCTAGAGGTCCGGTCTGCAATCGACGTGATGCACGTGACGAAGAATCTTTGCGTGAACCTGCTAGGCTTCTTGGGCGTGTATGGGAAGACAAAAGATACACCGGAGGCACGGGAGGACCAGCAACGTGTGCACGAAAAAGACGGCATGCATCCAAAGCAGTATGAAGGTCCTGCCAGCTACGCTCTTACCAAAGAAGAGAAGGAAATCTTCTTTGAATGCCTGCTCAGTATGAAGGTCCCGTCTGGCTTCTCGTCGAATATAAAGGGAATAATAAATATGGCAGAGAAAAAGTTCCAGAACCTAAAGTCTCATGACTGCCACGTGATTATGACGCAACTGCTTCCGGTTGCATTGAGGGGGCTTCTACCGGAAAACGTTCGATTAGCCATTGTGAAGCTATGTGCATTCCTCAATGCAATCTCTCAGAAGGTAATCGATCCAAATATCCTACCAAGGTTAAAGAGTGATTTGGTGCAATGTCTTGTCAGTTTCGAGCTGGTGTTCCCACCATCCTTCTTCAATATCATGACGCACGTCCTAGTTCATCTAGTCGACGAGATTGCCATTCTGGGTCCTGTATTTCTACACAATATGTTCCCCTTTGAGAGGTTCATGGGAGTCTTAAAGAAATATGTTCGTAACCATGCTAGGCCAGAAGGAAGCATCTCCATGGGCCATCAAATAGAGGAGGTCATTGGGTTTTGTGTTGACTTTATTCCTGACCTTAAGCCGATTGGTCTCCCTCAATCGCGGTATGAGGGGAGACTGACTGGAAAAGGCACGCTAGGAGCGAATGCAATAATATGTAGGGACGGGCATTCTTGGGCTCAAGCACACTACACAGTTCTACAGAATTCTACCTTGGTGACCCCGTATGTCAATGAACACAAGAATTTTCTGCGCTCCAAACACCCGGAGCAGTCTGACGACTGGATTACATGTGAACACATCAGGACTTTTGGCAGTTGGTTGCAAACACATCTCATGGGTAACAACATTGTTGGAGATGAGCTGTACTCGTTAGCCAGGGGACCATCTTCGACTGTATTGACTTACCAAGGGTATGAGATAAATGGGAATACATTTTACATGATCGCCCAAGATCAAAAGAGCACCAACCAAAACAGTGGTGTCCGCTTTGATGCAGCAACCAACAGGGGAAAGCACACATATTATGGTTACATAGTGGACATATGGGAACTTGACTATGGACATGATTTTAAGGTCCCTTTGTTTCGATGCAAATGGGTCAATCTGTCAGGAGGCGGGGTACAGGTAGACCCGCAGTACGGAATGACAACAGTGGATCTCAACAATCTTGGGTACACAGACGAACCATTCGTCCTAGCCAATGATGTGGCGCAGGTTTTCTATGTGAAGGACATGTCTACCAAACCGAGAAAAAGAAAAGATAAGGAAGCGAATACATCATACGATTAGCCAAAGCGCCACATAGTTCTTTCAGGGAAAAGAGACATCGTGGGAGTGGAGGGCAAGACAGACATGTCTGAAGATTATGAAAAGTTTCATGAAATTCCTCCCTTCAAAGTGAAGGCTGACCCAAGCACCTTGTTAAACGATGAAGATTATCCATGGTTACGTCGCAATAAGCAAGGGACACACGCGAAGAAAAAGTGAAGACTTTCTCTCCACAACTATTCTGATGATGACTTTGATCTAGAATATCACTGCAGTTACATGTCAAGAAATGAAATGCCTTTTGTAACATATGAGTTTTCGTCCGAAACCGTGATACTTCGAAAGAGATTGTCCATTTTGTACACGAAGTGCATCCAGTTTTTGCCGTAACCCTCTCAACTTTTTAGCACATGCTATGTGGGTGAAATGATGATACCATGCCAACTTTCAACCTTTTCAGAGTTCATTTGTACTGCTTTTCAATTTCAGGGTCATTTAGCTCAAAAAAATCAGTAAATGCATGAAAAATAGCAAATGAAGTCAGAAAGGGTTGAAAATTGATGATGTGGCTTTGAATGGTGCATGTTGAACGCACAAAAAGTCTGGAGTTGAAATAAGTTTAAAAAAATGAAATGCCTTTGTAACATATGAGTTTTCGTCCGAAACCCTGATGCTTCGAAAGAGATTGTCCATTTTGTACACGAAGTGCATCCAGTTTTTCCCGTAACCCTCTCAACTTTTTAGCACATGCTATGTGGGTGAAATGATGATACCATGCCAACTTTCAACCTTTTCAGAGTTCATTTGTAGTGTTTTTCAATTTCAGGGTCATTTAGCTCAAAAAAGGATTAAATGCATGAAAAATAGCAAATGAAGTCAGAAAGGGTTGAAAATTGATGATGTGGCTTTGAATGGTGCATATTGAACGCACAAAAAGTCTGGAGTTCAAATAAGTTTAAAAAATATGAAATGCCTTCGTAACACATGAGTTTTCGTCCGAAACCCTGATACTTCGAAAGAGATTGTCCAGTTTGTACACGAAGTGCATCCAGTTTTTCCCGTAACCCTCTCAACTTTTTAGCACATGCTATGTGGGTGAAATGATGATACCATGCCAAGTATTTTTTGTTCAAAACTTTAATAGCAAAAAGAATTTTCATAAAGTATTTTTTGTTAGAAACTTTAATAGCAAACTAAAATAACAAAATCTGTTTTTGATTAAAACACCCATTTAAAATAACCTAAAAATTACCAAATTGAATATAATGATAAAACACACTAATATTAAACAGCAGGAAAAAGAATCACTAAAAAATCTATTTTTAAAGTAAAGTTATTCACAAACTAGTGATTCACACAAATTTCAAAGAATTCAAATTTAAACTATTCAAATTTGAAAACTACTGGCACTAACAGAAAGTTTATAATTTTTGTGACCTAAAGCAAAAATAATCACTCAAAAACTCTAAGTATTTAGCTGTAAGTAGAAACAAAAGAAAATAAATAAAGCAAAAAACAAAACAAAAATACTGGAAAAGACCTTTAGTCCCAGTTGCTACCACAAACCGGGACTAAAAAGTAATTTTTTTAAAAAAATATGCCGCCTACTGGGCCACCACGGCCTGCATACGACTAGAAACCCAACACGCTAGTTGGGCCAGGATGCAGGCCCGCAGCAGGCCCAGTAGGCCCACAGGCAGAGAGAGGGCGTTTAGGCCCGTAGGCCTGCATAAGAGAGGAGCTCGAGAGGGCTGGCGCAGCCGCGCTTATAAACCACTATCGACGCCTCTCAGCTAGCGAGGTGGGACTAAACATCCACCCGCCCGACGCCATGCCAGCCGCAGCCCTTTAGTCCCGGTTGGTGGCACCAACCGGGACTAAAGGCCCCCCTTTAGTCCCGGTCTGAGCCACCAACCGGGACTAAAGGGCTGTGCTTCCCGCCCTTTGCGCTGCTGAAAATGATCTTTAGTCCTGGTTGGTGGCTGCAACCAGGACTAAAGGGGGTCCTTTAGTCCCGGTTGCAGCCACCAACCGGGACTAAAGGTGGGGCTATATAAGCCAACACTTAGGAAATTTTCCCCAAATCTCACTTCTTCTTCCCCCGACGCCGCCAGGCTGCTCCGCCCGCTCCTCGTCGCCGCCGAGCCCTGCCCCCGACGTCGCCAGGCTGCTCCGCCCGCTCCTCGTCGCCGTCCCTGCCCTGACCCCGACGCCGGCCGCCGCTCCCTGCCCTGACGCCGCCGAGCCCTGCCCTGACGCCCGCGGCCGCTTTCCTGCCCCGACGCCACCCCCAGTGAGCTCCGCCCCCTTCCCCTGCGCTGCCGCCGCCGCCGCCCCTGCCCCTGCCCTGTGCCCCGCCGCCGCCCCTGTCCTGCTGCTTAGCCGCCGTCGCCGCCGCCCCTGTGCTCTCTGCTAGCCACACTTAGCATTTTTTTTGTTCTTAAAAAATTTTATGTTCATAGATTTTTTTGTCCATGTATGTATGTATGTATGTATGGATGGATGGATGTATGTATGGATGGATGGATGGATTGATGTATATAGAAAGATGCTTACTGTATGTAGATGTATGTATGTTTATGTATGTATGTATATGTAGATGTATATGTATATGTATGTATGTATATGTAGATGCTTAGTGTATATATATGTATGTAGATGTATATGTATGTATGTATACTTTAGTATGTAGATGTATATATATGTATATCATAGCAAAAAAAAGATGTATTCCCGGATGTTATCCCCCTTCACCTATATCGTGTAGTGCCGCGTTAGAACACCCCTAACTCTCTCGGGAATTCAACATATCCCCGATAACTTCGACATGAGGGGGGGTCGTTAAAACATAACCCCGATAACTTCGACATGAGGGGGCCGGGGGGTGTTCGTTAAAACATAACCCCCTAGAAGAAAGAGCGTTGTCGATCTACCCCCTCCCGCCCCTACCCGTAATTGTTATGTATAATACTATATATTGGCGTCTAATTCGCCGGTCTTACCTCAGTGAACCGAAGGGACTTTATTTATTCGGTAGGCAGCCGACATAGGTCAATGTGGTAGAATGGATAGTTCGATCTCCTGCATAGCGATTATTTTTTGTAAAGTGTCCTCTCCTGAAAGTATAACCCCGATAACTTCGACATGAGGGGGGACGTCGGACATGCATGAGAGAGGAGGTCCGCAAAGTATAACCCCCGATAACTTTGCATGATGTTTGCGACTAATCCATTGCTCATATATGCATATGATTCCTTGTTGTGATTAGCTAGGTCTATGTTTGCCACTAATCCATCTATCATGGTTGTATATTGCCATGTTGTAACATTTGTTGAAACTATGGCTTGAGACTTAGAAAAAGAAGAGTTGTTGGGGGATATAATCCGCGACAGAGGTGATATCACCTTGTCGTTTCTCAACGACACCGATGGTCAGGAAAGAGAGGATGACGGCTCCGGTGATCCAATGGAGGAGGAAGGAGATCATGACGGCTCCGGTGACCGAATGGAGGAGGAAGGAGATCATGACGGCTCCGGTGACCGAACGGAGGAGGGAGCCTTAACTGTTGCAAAGTACGGCGAGGTATATATACATATATTAATTAAGCCTCTGCTGACTTGATGCATTAATTGTTTTGTATGTACATATATTAACGCTTCTTTCTTCTTTTAATTAGCCCTCCGGATCGAGCCAAACTTCCGTAAGGAGACCAGACCCGAAGAAAAGGTTGCGCCAGGATGAAAGGTTCACGATCGAAGAAGTCGGTCGAGATGGCCAACCGATTGCTCCCAAGCGGAGCAGGGACACATTTATACATCAGTGCGGAGTGGTTGTTAGGGACATCGTCCCGATCAGCATCCAAGAATGGAATAAGAAGAAGGACCCTGAAGTTTCTTATGTCCAGGATAGACAGAAAGATGATCTTTGGACCTTGCTGATGACAAATTTCAACCTACCATCAGAGGCGGATCCGAATAAGGTCAAGGCGTTTGCTCTTAAGAAGATGGCAGAACTATTCAAGAACTGGAAGAAAGATTTGAACAAAAAGTTTGTCGAGAAAGACAAGACTCCAGAATTCACCGGTGCATATGAGAAGATAAAAGATCACAGGCCCGCATTTGTGGCCTGCAAGAAATCGGACAAGGGCAAGCAAAGGTCAGCGACAAATAAGCTAAATGCTGCAAAGAAGAAGTATCACCAGGTTACGGGGTCAGGTGGCTACAGCAAAACCCGGCCTACGTGGGACAAAGCTGAGCAAGACCTGCTTGCTAAAGGGGTCCAACCAGCGACATTGCACTGGCTAGATCGGTCAAGGACTTGGTTCTTCGGGGTTGGGGGAACTTTGGACCCAAACACAGGGGAGTGTGTTTGGACGAAAGCTCAACTTGCAATACCCGTCAAGAAGCTTGAGGAAGCAATCCAGGCAGCGCAGGAAGGGAGGTTACATCCCGACAGAGAGAATGACGAGCTGACACAGGCCCTCGGGAATCCTGAACACCCTGGACGAACACGAGGCACATCAGGCTCCGTTCCATGGGTATATGGGTTTCCCGACAGTGGTGGTTATAGAAGCCGAGAGAGAAAGAAGAAAGCAGAAGCAAGCAAAATGCAGAAGCTCAGTGTAAGATTAGCGAAACTAGAGGAACTTGAGAGCCAGCGAGCTACCGGCCAACTATCTCAGCGGCACGAAGATCCTTCCTTCGACACTGCCCCAGAAGCTACCCCACCATCTCAACGGAGAAGCAGCGTGGCTTCCACGGAGCTCGTTCAGCCTGATTTCACGGCTCCTCGCTACCCCGTGGATAGTATCACGGAGGCTGAACATTGTGTGCTAATGGCGAAATGCCAGAACCTGTCCTTCAAGGCGGCGGTCGGCTCTGTTTTACCTCCTCGACCTGAGGGAACTTTCCATTGCCGTCCGATTCCACATGGCTATGCTATTGTCACGGTGGATGAAATAATGGAGGGATTTGAGGGGCTGGAGCTTGACTACCCTACAGGTGAAGGGGACAATCTTCTGGAAAATGCCTTAAGGAGTACCTGTCTATGGAGAAAGGAGAACATCAAGCTTCCAAACTGGACGCCGCCTCAGCAGACGCAGCCGGATCCTCAGCAGACTCCTCCTCACAGTCCAGCTGTGCTATCTCCGCTGCCTGAGTCGTCTCCGGCGCGTCATCCGTCTCCGCCGCCTCAGCGGACTCTAACGGAGGAGGCCCCTCAGCAGAATCCTCCTCCGCCTCAGTTGTCTCCGGCGCGTCAGCCGTCTCCACCGCCGCAGCTATCTCCGCCACCTCAGCGGGCTCCGGCGCGTCAGCGGACTCCGCCGCCTCAGCAACAGCGGAAGAGAGCCGCCGCCGCTCCGGCGGCTAGCAGTACAAAAGGCGGGAAGAAATTCAAATTTGGCCCAAGCCTCAGGGTTCCTCCAAAGTTACCATATGAGAGGACTGACGAGGAAAACAAGGACATCAGTGCTGCCGAAGTGCAGGCCCATTTTGAACGGAAACGTCCACCTCCGAAGGAAACAATAGATCCGGTGAAAGCGAAGCGCACTCTGGATGCCCTTAAGCGACCACCACCGCCTCCGCCGCAATCCAACTATGACCGCTGTATTGAAAATACATATGATGAAGCGCGGCGGTCGGGAAGTACTGCCAGTGCTTCAAGACGAAGAAGTAGGAAAACAATTCCCCAGCTCGACGAACAGGAGAAGCAATCGTGCCCCCCGCTCAAGGTGTCTAGCGATATCGCTAATCATCCGGGGCTACTGCCCGGTACCACTCTTGGTGATTACGTGGGCGATGATGTACAGTTTGAAACGGCTAAGGTAGTAAAGATCTTTAGATACGAGCACGGGAAGCCTCTCGTCAAACCTGATCCTCCTCCTCTAACAACGATGATGCGAAGATTGCATGAGTGGTACTTGGAAAGCTGCAGGAAGAATGGGTCCGATAGTTTGATGGTGAGAATTAAAGATGAGCACGACCTCATTGGAGTCGACCTGATGCCTGTTGAATTTGTGGAGTTATTTCAGTTATTCAATTAAGAGGCCCTCGACAAACAAATCATGACTTGCTACTGTCTATAAGTATTACTTCTGTAATTAAGTCTCTAGCTCAGCTCGTTCATTGCATGTATATATAATTATCCTTACTATATTATACAGATTGAAGATCGTCGAATGCCCAAAAAGACAAATCTATGACATTGGGTTCATTAGCCCAAATACCGTAAATGAATGGACGGTACAAAACAGAGTTAAAGAAACCGAGGAAAACTTGCTAAAAGCGTTCCTTCGACATCAAAACAAAAGGGAAATACTCTTTCCTTACAACTTCAAGTGAGTGTTACTGTCTTGTGCATATTCGGTTTCGCTTACTCAAGGTTAAGTACTGTAATTGATGAGTTATGCGTGCGCAGGTTCCACTTTATTCTGCTATCCATTAAGCTTGACAGGGGAGTAGTAACTGTCTTAGACTCGAGACGTAAAGATCCCAAGGATTATGCGGACATGACTGCAATGCTCCAGAAGTAAGTTCAATCAATACCGGGACCATATCGGCAACTTTCGTTCATTTCCTGATATCAAGTAATCATTTTCTTTGCCTGACAGGGTTTGGAAACAGTTCACCGGAAAGGTTCCGGGTCTGAAGAACGAGCTGCGATTTACACACCCCAAAGTAAGTAGTACTAGCTAGTTCCGCGCATCTCTCATTGATTCTAGTTTCATCAATACCATTATCGTGCTTGATTATCAGTTTGATTGAACTCTATTCTCGTAAAGTTCTTGTGGCAGGAACCCGGGAATAATTTATGTGGATACTACGTTTGCGAGTACATTCGCCACAGGACCTCTGAGCGGGGCAGATCTGAAGAACAATTTGAAGTATGTAAACAATATTCACAATTTTATTTTATTACCATCAATTGTGTTGAGTTTCATTCATATATATGTATTGACCCCCTTCTTTAAATTAGATCTGGCAGATGCGGGATGAACTCCTACCACATGATCGCATACGAGCAATTCAAGAGGAATTGGCGGGATTCTTTCTTGACCACGTCATACATGAAAAGGGAGAATACCATACGGAAATTCAATGGGAGTTTGGCGCTTGATGATGTCAGGGATGTTATATTGTATATATGTAGTAGCGTCGGATAGATTTACGAAAACTTGTTATTCGGCCAAGCACGGAGAAAGAGAGGTCACTTCTCTCTGTATATGTTCATGACGATCTTGTGTAATTAATGGTTTCCTTCATTTGCTTACTAGCTAGCGTCGAGTTCTCTCTATATGTAGTAGCTAGCGTCGACCAAGCACGGAGAAAGAGAGGTCACTTCTCTCTATTAGCTAGCTAACACCATATGAAACCCCTAAACCTTCCAAAACCCCTAACCCCCCCCCCCCTCAAAAAAAAAAAAACCCAGCGCCTGCGAGCTGCTGACGCGTGGCTGCCTTTTGGTCCCGGTTGGTGTTACCAACCAGAACTAAAGGTCCTCCTGCTTGAGTGCTGCGCAGCGACCACGTGGAGACCCTTTAGTCCCGGTTGGTGTTACCAACCGGGACTAAAGGTCCTCCGGCCTGGGCGCCCCACAGCGGCCACGTGGAGCACTTTTGGTCTCGGTTCGTAGGCCAACCGGGACTAAAGGTTTTAGGCATTAGTCCCGATCGTTTTGTCCCGGTTCCAGAACCGGGACTAAAGGCCCTCTGGAACCGGGACTAAAGGCTCTTTTTCTACTAGTGATCGAACCCCTCCAAGAAGCCTATATATAGGTACAGCTGCGTTCATATACACATCACCCCAAGTTAACCGAAAATCAAGGACTACCTGTGATCCGTCGAGTTGATCCAGCTGTACGTAGACACAAGCAAGAACAGAGGAGAAACATTTGATTCCCAGTGCTCGACCGAGGATGACAAGGTTTGCTGCTGTGCCGTTGATGTTCCTGATGATCGTGGCCTTCTTCGCCGTCTCCGGCACGGCTCGACGACTCGGCGGCGACGTGTGGGAGCCGGCCGGGGCAGCCGTCTCCGACTCCGCCGACGGTGTGATGGTGCAGCTCCTCCGGCAAATGTACCTGCAGCGGCTGGGGGCGGGGCCCTCGTGCGGCACCCACAGCGCAAACGGTGGCTGCCCACCCTGACCTGTGTAATCTAGCCAAAGATTTCGGGTGAGGGGAGATCGACAGAAAATCCAACAACTCAGTCGTGTGCTTATAGAAACCTTATTGCGTGCTGCCTTTCAGGCGTCGCTATGATCATCCGTCATTCCGTCGCACTCAGGATGTCATGTAGTTAATGGTCGAAGTAGTGCTCTTATTCTACTATCATTTTATTTGTTGCGGGTTGTAGTCTATCGTTTGATTATTCAATTGTTTTTTTTTGCGGGAAATGGTTCTACTGTGAAGGTTCGGTTTGTTATATGGAAGTAGTATAGTTTTGTAATGCAACGATAGCAGTCATAATTTGAATAAATGGAAATCAAGTCAATATTTACTTGTGTATTCAGTTTTGTAATGTGATCCTTGCGGTTCTAAATAGAATAAGCGCACGAAAGGAGCGCCAGTGTGTTTCGCAACAAAAAGCTCGCCACCATCAATCTTGCTCAATAGCATCAAGTGTGAAGCAAAGCTCCAGATTACGGCGGGTGCGAAAAAATTGAGATCTATTGTATCGGGAGAGTAAAACATTCTTGTATTCAGGGGTCCTGTATCACAAACTCTATTGCACTCTGTTTCAGAAAAATAAAAGACGAGGCAAAAAAATTGCCTCTGTTTAAAAAGAAAAAACTTAGATATATTTTGTTGAGAACTCAAAGCTTGCAATAATGGCCTCTTAGGCAGTACAATGCAAGATGCTTAGATGCTTTATAGATAAAGCAACTTTCGAACCATACAAAATACAACTGACCAAACAAGAAAAAAGAAAAAAAGAAAAGAAACGGCAAAAGATACAAGATGCTCAATAACAGCTAACTCGGCGAACCCGAGGCCAAGCTATCAAAGAAACTAAGTCAGATAAGCTGCCCGCTGCCAAAGGAAGACCATGCTCGGTCAACTCCCATGAGAGAGTGATGACTGGTTACTCTTGTTTTCACACGACATGTAATGGTGAAGAGTCCTTTTAGAACTACAGCCTTTTAATAGCATATAAGTTTCCCGCAAAAAAGTAGCATAAGGCCATCTTCAACGCTGACCCGTAAATTCTCTCCCGCATCCGTCCGCGGACTGGGGGACCAGTCCATGGATAGGGATGCGGGAGCCGGCCATCCAATACTATCCGCATACATTTCTAGCCGGATTTCAACTAAACAGACGAAATTCATGCAAACCGGCTAATTTTCATATAAACCGGACGAAATTCATTACATTTTGGACAATTTTTAACTAAACCCTACGCTAAACCTAATCTTAATGATCGCCGGCGCCCGTTCCCCATGTCTGGCCGTGAGCCCCGCAAAGTGAAGCCCCGGCTCTTGCCTTCGCCTTCTCTAGTTCCACCTCGGTGGTCTCCAGCTCTGCCTCCACAGCCTGAGCAGCTAATCGGCTGACGATGATCAGTCCGCCAAGCTTAGCTTCAGAGGGAGGGAAGGAGCGGTGGCCTTCTTGGAACCCAAGCGGCAGTGACCTACCATGCACTACTCTTCCTCGCTGCCGGCGGCGCCCGCGGATGTGCCGGCTTCGTGGTCTTGGCGGCATGGCACGGCTTTGGCGGAGCTAGCAATGTCCTCCTCCTCGTCGCTCTTGCCAAACACCTCATCCGCCGCCTCATCCATATCCTTGTAGGTGGCCTGTAATTTCGCTGATGGAGGCGGTACCGCTAGCGGTCGCGGCGGATGTCACGGGCGGAGCGGTAGGATCAAGCAATTTCTTGAAGACCTTGGTGTAGTTCTAAGTGCTCTGGACCCGGTGGAGATCTATTGTGATAATAGTGGCGCCGTGGCTCAGGCAAGGGAGCCAAGTTCACACCATTAGATAAGACATATTGAACGCAAATATAAACTCATTCGACATCTTGTCGAAGCGGGTTTAGTGAAAGTACGCAAAGTTCACACGGATCTGAACGTGTCAGACCCGATGACAAAGCCTCTACCACGAGCAAAGCATGAGCAACACCGGATAGCCATTGATGTTAGGGAAGCCATGTAACTGAATTATGACTCTAGTGCAAGTGGGAGTCTGTAGGAGATATGCCCTAGAGGCAGTAATAACAGTTATTTTGTATCTCCGAGTTTGTAATGAATGTTTATGTTCCATGCTATAACTGCAATGATTCTCAAGTCTACAATTTCCACGAGGCTCGGAGGGAAACTCATGTGCACGTGTGGTATAATAAACGGTAAAAAGTATTCCTAGTCATGCCTCTAAGACTAGCTCAAGTATTGCATGATGATCTTGTTTTCCTGATCATGGGCATGGCTATGCCGGCAATTTTGAGGGCACAATGTTAATAGAACACTTGTGTTGAATCGACCCGAATTGATGTTATGCTATGAGATACATTCGTCACAAGTTAATGGTTAATAATACAGAGATAGTTAATGTTTGCATAATTCCTTAGACCATGAGAGTATCAAGTTCCTTCGTACTTGCTTCATGAACTTTGGGGTTTGTTAAACGTCATCCGTAACTGGGTGGCTATTACGGCGGCTTACGGGTTCACCGGAAAGTGTGACAAGAAACGAGATAGATCAAGATTGGGATTTGCTCCTCCGACGATGGAGAGATATTCTCGGGCCCTCTCGGTCTTACGGTATCCATCATCGGATGGCCAGACACATTGTGATTTGATCACTGGGATGCCGGAACGCGGAAACGAGAAAAGAGAACAAAACCGGTAACGAGGTAACTGGCATAGTGGACAAGTTGTTGATCCACGGGGATGCCAATAATTCTCACCTCGGGTGTTTGTAATATATTGTGAAGCAACAGGAATAGCACACGGCAACTGGAGGTTCACCTGAATATTTATTCGTGTGGGTATAGGGGTCAATTTGGGTGTCCACGGCTCCGATGTTGATCATTGATCGGAAAGTGTTCCGGGTCATGTCTATGCTTCACCGAACCTATAGGGTCACACGATTAAGGGTCATCTATCTGCTGAATACTAGACAGGGAGTTTGAGAGAAAGTCACCGAAAAAGTTTCGGACACAACGGAAACGTTCCGGAGAGAACACCGGAATAGTTTCGGTGAAACTGAAAAGTTGTTTTGGGGTATACCATTAAGTCAAATTGGTTTCGGCACACGCCTGGAAATTCTTGGAGGGTGCCAGAATTATTCTGGAAACTTCTGGGATTTTTTCGGGATAAAAACCGGAAATGTTCCGGAGCTGCCGGAACCGCTTTGGTTGCTTTTCGCTGAAGAAAAACATTGATCCAGAAATGTTTCGGACTGCGTCCAGAATTGTTTTAGTGGGTACTGGAATTATTCTAAGACTCACAGAAATATTTTCGGATTTATCGGTCGCAGAAAAATGTCTTCGTGAATAGTGAAAGTGCCTTTTGGGTTACTATTTTGGATAGCCACCCTTTAAGACTTTAGTCGAAGTTCTAGAAGGAAGAGGCTTGCAAAGGAAGGAACCCCTTTTGGGGGGGCCCCCATGGGATGGCCGGCCAAGGGCGGTGCTCCTTCTTGGAGCACCACATGGCCTCCCATTATGCCCATCATATGTGACCTAATGCATGGGTGTTTTGGTATATTTTGGAGGCACCCTTCCCCTTGGCTTTTCTATAAATAGAGGTGGAGAGGAGCTCTCCACACTCATCCCTTGCTCTCATACACATGCCATGCTTTATCTGGTTTATCTCTCCCTCTCACGAAATAGTTTCGTAGAGCCAAAAGGCTGTCTGGGTTCCGGCAGGAAATAGTTCTGGACGGCGAAGCCCTGCCGGATAGCTGACACCGTATGTGTGCAACCCCATAGGGAGGTCGTAGTTTCGATCTTTTGCCCGAGGGGCTGTTCGAGGGTCCTCCCGAAGGGCTGTCCGAGATACCGTTCGAGCTTCGAGGGTCCTTCCGAAGGGCTGTCCGTGACATCGTCCAAGGGACTGTCCGACCGCCTCCCGAAGGGCTGTCCGACGAGGGAGTACATCCTCGCGGTTGGGAGGTGTAAATCCTAGCTGCGGGGATCTGCACCGACGATCTACATCGACTCTTCTTCCGCTGCGCTACGAGTCGGTAATGATCAGATCAAACCCTGTATGCAGTCTCCATAGTGGTCCTGGGCGTGCTCGCTGTACCGATTTTTTTTTGTTTTCTGTCGCGTTCCCCTACAGAAAGATGATATCTCCACTGATTGACCTTCTTGTACAGTTGTTGGATATATTATCTTATCGAATCTTTGATTTGAGTATGGGTTATTGTCAAATTAACATCAGAACCAACGATTTTCCTAATGTTGTCTTACTCGTGGTTGTTTCCTCGAGCACGCATCATTATATTCTCTTGGTCTGACCAATGCTATCGCTTTGTTCACATAGTTGTGGAATTCCATCTTCATGGAAATCTCGATGATTTGTTGTTGAGCCCATCAACAGCATTTTGTCTTCTCCATGATTCATGTTGAACATCAAGATGGTGTTGGAAACTTTTGAAAGCATTATCTTCGTGCTAGCCCATGAAGTATATGTCATGGTGAAAGAAGTGACTTCCTCTAGTTCATGTGCATTCGAAGCAAGTTGCCGCCGTGAACTCAAGAAAGTTGTTTTGCTTCATTTGGAATCGTCCCAAGTCAGTCTTGCACGTGCGAAGTATTCTGTGGTTTGGAGATTTGCAACCTTCACTCTGTATGTATCCCTAGCACACCAAGCCACTGATTGACTTGTTTAAGGAGAAGAAGTTCCTTCTTAAGATCCGGACTTATCCAAGGACTTTGATATCCTGGATGATGGTTCCCAACCAGAACTCGGTTGCATTTTGTCGTAAGACTTCTATGTGGTCACGTTTGTCTTGGACATTCTATTCACATGTATCTTGCAAACCAGCTCATGTTTTGGAGCTGGCTTCTATAGTTCATTTCCTGAGGGTCTCGCAACGTCATCTCGTCGAATTGTGTTGCAAACCTTCTCTCAGACATGCTGAGTCCGAAGCATCTTGTCACCAACCAGATCTGAATCTCAGGCATATATGATGGTTGGAACATTTCCCAAGAATTATGATATTTGTCTTCTAACCGGTAAAGTGGTGTTGTGGCTAACACACCTAGCGGGAAGACCTATTGTTGTAGTATCTTGTTCAGCCAGATTAGCCACCCCCATGAGGTTTTCGTATGGCTTATTTTAGAAGTTGATCCTTATGGATTCTTATACTTCCGAAGTTCGACCTTTACTTGATGTTCTAGATACCAAACGACACCTATAGTCAGGTTACGCTAGTACATCGAGGAGAACATTAGAAGCGGAGTGCTAAATGTCTCTCGGTCGATCATCCAGATTTGGTTTCCTTGGCTTCGCTAGGGTGAAATCTGAGAAAGTGGTTCTCTCCCTTTGCATCTGCATCCTCCACCATTATTCATCTCGGTAGTATGAAGTGTTGCCAAGATCTTGGCATAGATATTGGTAAAACCCTGATGAATATGGAAATGCTCAAGTTCTTGAGAGCACGCTCAGACACTAGGTTATATCCTTGGTATCAATTGGAATGTGTCTTCTGTTGCCGAGTTGTATTATAACTCTAGTTTCCTTTCTAATCTGAGTATGCCATTTCTTTGAACTCCTTCAAACGATCGTTTTGTGAATTGCCTTAGCCTGGTATGAAGAGTTTCAGTGATCTCTGTATCAAAAGTAATTCTTTTGCCACTTAAGGGAATAATTCTACGAGTCACCTCCCCTAAGGTGCCCCGTTATGGAATCATGGCAATTAATTCCTCGCTACCTTGAAACCTTGCACCATCTTACTTAAACGTGGAATTGTTGCCTACCAAATTGAAACCTTCGTCATCTATTTCTTTCCATCCTTCTCGATGAGTATTTGTGTCTCAGCTCAAGAGATGTTTCAACGTCTCATTCCGTGAGTTCATCTTGAGTTGCTCGATCTTCGAGAAGATCAATTCCTGTAGAGTTCCTTCTGTCGTCATCGTGTTGGGTGAAGCTCTCGAAGGCAAAGATGTCAAGATCAACATGATGCAATGAATCCGTATCTTCGAGGAGGGCAAATGGATCATGAAGACTGTGTCAATTCCGTGACCGCCCTTCCTCTCACCTCACGTCTTGAATCTCGGGATGAGATTCTTGTTTAGTGGGGGTGAGTTGTCACAGCCCTGGAATAATGGTTGTAGTTAGTTGCATCAGAGCATTAATGCATCATGTTAAATTCAAATGAATTTGAAATGGGGATGATTAAACCATGGGCACAGAGCCATACGATGTCTATTTGTTAGTGGTGTTTGTTTTATTATCTTCAAACCTGTTGTACATTAATAATTAAGTCACACAATCTGCTACAGTGTCAAAAAGGTCTTATATTTTTTTGCATGTAAAAAAAACTTATATTTTAATACAAAGAGAGTAATTTTTGGCAGGTTTGCAACTGTACCTGTCGTGGGAACGTGCCTGACAGTAGATGGTAGGGGTACGAATGGAGAGGGCAGAGTCCTAGCTACGGCGAGGGTGTACACACAGATGTATGAGTTCAGGCCTCACTCGGAAGTGATAACAGCCCTACGTCTCAGGTGCTCCGGGGAGCTTACTCTGTCGAGTGATATGTGTGTTGCGTTACAAAGGATTGCGAACCCTTGTGCCAGTGGGGAGGGGTGGCTTATATAGAGTGCGCTGCCCCTCATAAACGTCTGGCATTTAGGGGTTTGATTGTAGGTAATAAGGGGGGGGGGACGTTACTGGTAACGTATACAATAAATGCCAGTTAAGGCGGCGAGCGTAACGCCTGCCCGTTGGCCTCCCTGAGGAGACTCTTGGTCTTCTGCGGTCGAGTGATCGGCGGCCCCTCCGAGTGAGAGCTGACCGTCGAGTGGAGGGGAGGGTATTCCGAGTGACTCATACGCCATGGCTAGTTCAGTCGGAATCTCTCTCGTAGTCTTGTAGTCCTCCAATGTGGTGTCCTTAGGTGGGGTATGTAGGACGGGCCTAGCACCCTACCCTAAGTACATATCCTCGTCATTAGCCCCCGAATGGATCAGGGCTCGAGTGGAGAAGGTGCAGTGCAGGTTCTGTCGAACTCAGCATTCTGAATGAGCTTCGAGATCTTTCCGATACCTGTGACGACTGGGCCTTCCAACGTCTGCCTTGATCTATTCAGCTTGTCATTTCTTCCGAGTGAATTTAGATGCAGGTTCGAGTCCGAATGGTCAACAGGATCTTCAGATGTGACAGGACGCTCTGTCCGGCCCGGATTTCGCGGGATTCGAAATTTTGGGGAACGCACGCCGAGCAGGGATGACGCAACCGACGGGGAAGCGGCTCCTCGATCCTCGCGCCACCTTTATCGCCACATATCGCGGCTCCTCCGTTAGTGGGATACACAGGGATTTGGCGGCCCACGAGTCGGTGACTCGGGTCGACGGACATAAAAAACGAGAGGGGAGGGGAATTTGCGACAGTGCGCTCATTTTCCCCTCGTCTCCTCTGCTTCTTCTGCTCTGCCGCCGCGCTGCTCAGATTGAATTCGCTCGCCGCTGCGACAATGGCGCCCAAGAAGACGACGAAGGGGAAGAAGCCCTCGAGCGCCCGGGCCGCAGCGCCACCCGGATGGATGCAGGGCAATTTCCTGCCGTCAACCGTGACGGCGTTGGACATGGAGAAGCTCGTCGCTGAAGGCCTGGTTGCGGCCGGGTCGTGGAGGTTGCCGGGGACGGAAGCGGAGCCGGAGCCGCGCGAGGGCGAGCGGGTCCTCCAGACCACCCATTTGGAGAGAGGTTTTGCTCTGCCCCCGCATCCCTTCTTCCGCGGTTTTCTGAACTTCTTCGGGGCTCAGTTGCATCATTTTCCTCCCAACGCAATTGCGTATCTCGCTGCGTTCGTGATGATGTGTGAGTGTTTCTTGGGTTGTCCCGCCCACTGGGGTCTGTTCAAGCACATCTTTACCATCCGTCCTCAGTCGGTAAAGAAGGCCCACACTAGTGATAATAGGACCAACGTCATCCAGCTATGCGGGGGTTTGGGTCTTCAGAAGAGGACGGGGAGTGCATTCCCAACGCTCACCCTTCCGGAGTCGGTGCGGGGCTGGCAGTCGACCTGGTTCTACTGCCACGACGTCGCGTCCCCAAACATGTCGACCGGCCTTCCTCCCTTCACGCTGGATCGACCCACTGCGCCTCCATCTCTGACCGTGGCCGAGGAAGAGAAGGCCAATGTGGGGATCTTGATGAACAGTGTTGTGAATCTGATTCGTGATGGAGTGACCGGCTTGGATCTGTTGGAGGTGTTCCTGGGTCGACGGATCCAGCCGCTCCAGGCGCGGGACCATCCGATGTGGCATTACTCAGGAGTCGACGATACCACTCGTACCCACCCGGAAGATGTCTCAGAGGAAACCATCACGCTATGGCTACGCGGCATCACTGGTGCGCGAGACAACCCCCGGGGTTCCAAAAGAGTATCGCCTTTCTCAGCTGCGAACCCGCCGAATGTGGTGAGTCATGTCATTGTCGATTGCTTTTGTATCTAGTCGAGTGAATAAGTCTTCAGCTGACTGACTTGAATCTTTGCAGGAGCTCACGAACATGTATTCACCCGTGCCGAATGGCGGTCAGAACCTTGAAGGAGCGGGGAGCGAGAGCGACAGCGACAGCATCAGCTACGCCGAGGACAGCGAAGGCAATGGTGACGACTCGTCGGGGAGCGATGAAGTTGAAGTCGTGTCTCCTCTGCGTACTGAAGGGCGTTCCAAGCAGCGTCACAACCCAACACTCGACCGGGGTCGTTGATGGGGATATGTACCTAGGGTAGGGTCACAGGCCTGACCTGCATACCCTACCTAAGGACATCACATCGGAGAACTTAAGGATTACAAGATTACAAGGAAGACTCCGACTGAAATCACCATGGTGTATGAGTCACTCGACAGCATCCACTCGGAGTCTCCTCCCTCCACTCGACGGTCAACCACTCGGTCGCATGGTCCACTCGGACGACAGCAGTCCAACCGCCAGAGACAATTACCACCGTCATTATGGCTGAAACGGTCGGCCATTAGTACACAATTGAACCTGTCTTTATGACTTGTAACTCCCGGGCAGCGGACTCTATATAAGCCGCCCGGGGCTTCTCATTCGGGGCAACTTCTTCTCCCTCCAGGGACTCATTTCCTCCAACCCTCTCACACACTCTGTAACCCCGTGTTCATACGCAGAGACAAGAACCCTCTCCGGAGGACAGGACGTAGGGCTTATTACTCTTCCGAGAGGGGCCCGAACCTGCTAAAAATACTCGTGTCACCCATATGCATCTCGGTAGATCATGCTCCTTTACCCTACCCCCTTCGTACTGTCGGAGTCGTTCCCACGACAGTTGGCGCCCACCGTGGGGCCTGGCGTCTATCGAGCCATGGTGCAAATGGTTTTTTCTTCAATCTTCGGCAACGGATCAATGACCATCGCCATAGAAACTTACTGGCGGTCATCCTTTCGTCTCCAACCTCAGTACAGCCTAGTGCGTACGCGGCCACCGGCGCCGTCCACGTCATCGTCGTCTCCGACCTCTGCACAACTAGTTGCACCTCGTCGGTGACGTCGTCGTTGCGCCTCCTCGCATGGCCGCCGGCACCATCCGCCTCGCCGTCGTCACGCGCGTCCGCCGGCGTCGTTCGCTTCATCATCGTCTTCAACCTTGTCGATTGAGCGCCCACGCACGGCTGTCGACTCCGCCTCGTGTCCTCGACCTCCGCGGTGGAGGCACAAGCCTGCCGCGGCACAGCCGCGCATCGCTCCTTCCTCCGGCGTCAGTCGCGAATGACGGTCTCGGCAGCGGACGCGCGCTACAGCGACAGCCTACAAAACGGCCACAACCTGCAACTGATAGCCGTTCGGGATCAAACGAGTCAATGCCTCATAAACTCCCTCCCTCATTAAGCCCTTCATCAGGGTCAATCGGTGAGCTGGGAACCAGGTTACTCGGACAGCCAACAGGCTTATTCCGAAAGCTGACAGGCCCGTCACTCGGACGACCAAACGTCCACGATGACAACTAAAATGTCCAGGTTTATTTCGGTGGCATTTCTATCCAGATGACTAGCGTGCAGGTCCTCGGCCGCCCCGCGCGCCGTCGCTCGATTGGACGCTCCTTCGACAACTGGCAGCTCCGCGCATCGCCACTCAGTCGGACGCTCCATCGACACTCGGCCGTCCCGCGCGCCGTCACTCGACTGGATGCTCCTTCGACAACTGGCAGCTCCGCGCATCGCCACTCAGTCAGACGCTCCATCGACACTCGGCCGCTCCGTGCACCGTCACTCGACTGGACGCTCCTTCGACACTCGGCAGCTCCGCGCATCGCCATTCAATCGGACGCTCCTTCGACACTCGGCAGCTCCGCGCATCGCCATTCAGTCGGACGCTCCTTCGACACTCGGCAGCTCCCCGCATCGCCATTCGGTCGGACGCTCCATCGTCACTCGACCGCCCCGCGCGCCGTCGTACTACTGGACGCGTCTTCATCGCCACTCAGTCGGACGCTCGATCGTCACTCGACCGCCCCGCGCGCCGTCGTACTACTGGACGCGTCTTCATCGCCACTCAGTCGGACGCTCGATCGTCACTCGACCGCCCCGCGCGTCGCCATCGGTCGGACACGTCCTCATCGATCGGACGCCCCGCGCGTCGCCACCCGGCTGGACACGTCCTCACCACTCGGCAGCTCTGCGCATCGCCACTCGGCGAGACACGTCTTCGTCGCTCGGCAGCTCCGCGCATCGCCACTCCGCCAGACGTTCCTTCATCATCTCGGTCGCTCCGCGCACCGTTACTCAGCTGGACGCTACTTCGTCACTCGACTGCTCTTGCGCCGTCTGACAGCTAAGTCGTTCTTCACACACTGCATCCAATTAAATAGTTATTGCATTACCGAGTGTTAAGTAAGTCGCACATGACGTTCGCTCGGAACACTACACTTCCGCTTCATTTGGGTCCAGTACTCAAGCGAGTTCAGTCAGATTCTTCATTCTTTTATACTTTCGCTGGTCCTGGACCAGCAAACACCTGGCGCACCCAGTGGGTGTATATGGGTGTTATTTATGCAAATCATTTCAGCAAATTCAAAGTATTCCGAGAGATTTGCACCATTGGGTCGACTCCTGTTACAAGATCACTCGACTCGGCTGCTCTGTGCGCCGTCATTGGGTCGACTCCTCTTCGACGACAAGCTCGACTCAGCCGCCCAAATCATTACCTGGAGTCATCTTCAGGACTGCAAAAGGGTGAAAATGACGCTCCTCTACGGATACACTTGGACTTGGAGATGGCCTGTGCTGGTGTTCCCCCGGGATAATGAGTGGCCTCTCTCCGGAGAGTCAGTCCACGCGCTAGCCTTGCCACTCGGGTTTTCATGGCACGTCCACCTCGGACCACTAGTCTATCTCCCCCGGGAGACATACGAGTGCCACCAAGTTTTTCCTCGCAGTGTCCAACTTTTCTCTCCAGTCGGCAGTTTCAAGACCGAAGTTACATACCGTGCCAAGTGCATGAAGATTCACCTGATTGACCCAGTTCCAGGCTGAACTTATTTACGGTGCCAAGCGCAAGAAGATCCATCAGATTGACTCAACTCAAGATTACAGTTATTTACCATGCCGAGCCCACGAAGATCCAATCCGAATACATGAAGACCCCCTCCGAGTGACGAGCATCCCTCCACTCGGGGGCTTGGCCGCGAATCCGCTTCGCCCAAGTAAAAAACTCTTCCGAGTGACGAGCATTCCTCCACTCGGGGGCTTGGCCGCGAATCCGCTTCGCCCAAGTAAAAACCTCCTCCGAGTGACGAGCATCCCTCCACTTGGGGGCTTGGCCGCGAATCCGCTTTGCCCAAGTAAAAAACCTCCTCCGAGTGACGAGCATTCCTCCACTCGGGGGCTTGGCCGCGAATCCGCTTCGCCCAAGTAAAAACCTCCTCCGAGTGACGAGCATCCCTCCACTCGGGGGCTTGGCTGCGAATCCGCTTCGCCCAAGTAAAAAACTCTTCCGAGTGACGAGCATTCCTCCACTCGGGGGCTTGGCCGCGAATCCGCTTCGCCCAAGTAAAAACCTCCTCCGAGTGACGAGCATCCCTCCACTTGGGGGCTTGGCCGCGAATCCGCTTCGCCCAAGTAAAAAACCTCCTCCGAGTGACGAGCATTCCTCCACTCGGGGGCTTGGCCGCGAATCCGCTTCGCCCAAGTAAAAACCTCCTCCGAGTGACGAGCATTCCTCCACTCGGGGGCTTGGCCGCGAATCCGCTTCGCCCAAGTAAAAACCTCCTCCGAGTGACGAGCGTCCCTCCACTCGGGGGCTTGGCCGCGAATCCGCTTCGCCCAAGTAAAAACCTCCTCCGAGTGACGAGCATTCCTCCAGTCGGGGGCTTGGCCGCGAATCCGCTTCGCCCAAGTAAAAACCTCCTCCGAGTGACGAGCGTCCCTCCACTCGGGGGCTTGGCCGCGAATCCGCTTCGCCCAAGTAAAAACCTCCTCCGAGTGACGAGCATCCCTCCACTCGGGGGCTTGGCCGCGAATCCGCTTCGCCCAAGTAAAAACCTCCTCCGAGTGACGAGCATCCCTCCACTCGGGGGCTTGGCCGCGAATCCGCTTCGCCCAAGTAAAAAACCTACTCCGAGTGACGAGCGTCCCTCCACTCGGGGGCTTGGCCGCGAATCCGCTTCGCCCAAGTAAAAAACCTACTCCGAGTGACGAGCGTCCCTCCACTCGGGGGCTTGGCCGCGAATCCGCTTCGCCCAAGTAAAAACCTCCTCCGAGTGACGAGCGTCCCTCCACTCGGGGGCTTGGCCGCGAATCCGCTTCGCCCAAGTAAAAAACCTCCTCCGAGTGACGAGCATCCCTCCACTCGGGGGCTTGGCCGCGAATCCGCTTCGCCCAAGTAAAAACCTCCTCCGAGTGACGAGCATTCCTCCACTCGGGGGCTTGGCCGCGAATCCGCTTCGCCCAAGTAAAAACCTCCTCCGAGTGACGAGCATCCCTCCACTCGGGGGCTTGGCTGCGAATCCGCTTCGCCCAAGTAAAAAACCTACTCCGAGTGACGAGCGTCCCTCCACTCGGGGGCTTGGCCGCGAATCCGCTTCGCCCAAGTAAAAACCTCCTCCGAGTGACGAGCGTCCCTCCACTCGGGGGCTTGGCCGCGAATCCGCTTCGCCCAAGTAAAAACCTCCTCCGAGTGACGAGCATCCCTCCACTCGGGGGCTTGGCCGCGAATCCGCTTCGCCCAAGTAAAAACCTACTCCGAGTGACGAGCACCTCTCACTCGGAGACTTAGCCGCGAGTCGGACCCCGTTTAAGATTCGCCTAGGTTCAAACTTTTTCTGAGTAATGAGCATCCATCTCCCTCGGAAACCAAACAAACGTAAAGGATTGAAAAGCAAACATGCAAACATTGTCTCTATCAGACCCCCGCCGATGCAAGCACTCGACGGCGGTCTCGGGGACTACACCCAGTGGATGCACTCAGCGTGCCCCCACTGGACCTACAATCAAAACAAATCTAAGACCCCTGCCGATGACTCCGCGCATCGCCGCTCAACTGGACGCTCCTTCGACACTCGGCAGCTCTGCGCATCGCCATTCAGTCGGACGCTCCTTCGACACTCGGCAGCTCCGCGCATCGCCATTCAGTCGGACGCTCCTTCGACACTCGGCAGCTCCGCGCATCGCCATTCAGTCGGACGCTCCTTCGACACTCGGCAGCTCCGCGCATCGCCATTCGGTCGGACGCTCCATCGTCACTCGACCGCCCCGCGTGCCGTCATACTACTGGACGCGTCTTCATCGCCACTCAGTCGGACGCTCCATCGTCACTCGACCGCCCCGCGTGCCGTCATACTACTGGACGCGTCTTCATCGCCACTCAGTCGGACGCTCGATCGTCACTCGACCGTCCCGCGCGCCGTCGTACTACTGGACGGGTCTTCATCGCCACTCCGTCGGACGCTCCATCGTCACTCGACCGCCCCGCGCGCCGTCGTACTACTGGACGCGTCTTCATCGCCATTCAGTCGGACGCTCCTTCGACACTCGGCAGCTCCGCGCATCGCCATTCAGTCGGACGCTCCTTCGACACTCGGCAGCTCCGCGCATCGCCATTCAGTCGGACGCTCCTTCGACACTCGGCAGCTCCGCGCATCGCCATTCGGTCGGACGCTCCATCGTCACTCGACCGCCCCGCGTGCCGTCATACTACTGGACGCGTCTTCATCGCCACTCAGTCGGACGCTCCATCGTCACTCGACCGCCCCGCGCGCCGTCGTACTACTGGACGCGTCTTCATCGCCACTCAGTCGGACGCTCCATCGTCACTCGACCGCCCCGCGCGCCGTCGTACTACTGGACGCGTCTTCATCGCCATTCAGTCGGACGCTCCTTCGACACTCGGCAGCTCCGCGCATTGCCATTCAGTCGGACGCTCCTTCGACACTCGGCAGCTCCGCGCATCGCCATTCAGTCGGACGCTCCTTCGACACTCGGCAGCTCCGCGCATCGCCATTCAGTCGGACGCTCCTTCGACACTCGGCAGCTCCGCGCATCGCCATTCAGTCGGACGCTCCTTCGACACTCGGCAGCTCCGCGCATCGCCATTCACTCGGACGCTCCTTCGACACTCGGCAGCTCCGCGCATCGCCATTCAGTCGGACGCTCCTTCGACACTCGGCAGCTCCGCGCATCGCCATTCAATCGGACGCTCCTTCGACACTCGGCGGCTCCGCGCATCACCATTCAGTCGGACGCTCCTTCGACACTCGGCAGCTCCGCGCATCGCCATTCAGTCGGACGCTCCTTCGACACTCGGCAGCTCCACGCATCGCCACTCGGCGAGACACGTCTTCGTCACTTGACCGCTCCGCCCATCGCAACTCAGTCGGACGCTCCATCGTCACTCGACCGCCCCACGCGCCGTCATACTACTGGACGCGTCTTCATCGCCACTCAGTCGGACGCTCCATCGTCACTCGACCGCCCCGCACGCCGTCGTACTACTGGGCGCGTCTTCATCGCCACTCAGTCGGACGCTCCATCGTCACTCGACCGCCCCGCGCACCGTCGTACTGCTGGACGCGTCTTCATCGCCACTCAGTCGGACGCTCCATCGTCACTCGACCGCCCCGCACGCCGTCGTACTACTGGGCGCGTCTTCATCGCCACTCAGTCGGACGCTCCATCGTCACTCGACCGCCCCGCGCACCGTCGTACTGCTGGACGCGCCTCCATCGCCACTCAGTCGGACGCTCCATCGTCACTCGACCGCCCCGCGCGCCGTCGTACTACTGGACGCATCTTCATCGCCACTCAGTCCGACGCTCCATCGTCACTCGACCGCCCCGCGCGCCGTCGTACTACTGGACGCGTCTTCATCGCCACTCAGTCGGACGCTCCATCGTCACTCGACCGCCCCGCGCGCCGTCGTACTACTGGACGCGTCTTCATCGCCACGCAGTCGGACGCTCCATCGTCACTCGACCGCCCAGCGAGCCGTCGTACTATGGGACGCGTCTTCGTCACTCGGTAACTCCGCGCACCGACACTCAGTCAGACGCTCTATCGTCACTCGGCCACCCCGCGCGCCGTCACTCTACCGGACACGCCTTCGTCGCTCGGCGGCTCCGCATATCAAGACAGAATCGATCAGGGTGAATGACAAAGACTCCAATCAACGAAGACTGCTATGAAGCCCAACAATGCATTCGGAATTTTTGTGTCATATCAGAACCTGCATCGATCCCTTTTTTCACTCAAACCCTGATCAATTCGGGGACTAATGATGGGGATATGTACCTAGGGTAGGGTCACTGGCCTGACCTGCATACCCTACCTAAGGACATCACATCGGAGAACTTAAGGATTACAAGATTACAAGGAAGACTCCGACTAAAATCACCATGGTGTATGAGTCACTCGACAGCATCCACTCGGAGTCTCCTCCCTCCACTCGACGGTCAACCACTCGGTCGCATGGTCCACTCGGACGACAGCAGTCCAACCGCCAGAGACAATTACCACCGTCATTATGGCTGAAACGGTCGGCCATTAGTACACAATTGAACCTGTCTTTATGACTTGTAACTCCCGGGCAGCGGACTCTATATAAGCCGCCCGGGGCTTCTCATTCGGGGCAACTTCTTCTCCCTCCAGGGACTCATTTCCTCCAACCCTCTCACACACTCTGTAACCCCGTGTTCATACGCAGAGACAAGAACCCTCTCCGGAGGACAGGACGTAGGGCTTATTACTCTTCCGAGAGGGGCCCGAACCTGCTAAAAATACTCGTGTCACCCATATGCATCTCGGTAGATCATGCTCCTTTACCCTACCCCCTTCGTACTGTCGGAGTCGTTCCCACGACAGTCGTGCCGGGGGGTCGACCACCAGGAGCTCCAAGCGCAGTCGGACGTCGACGCCAGAGCCGATTGAAAAGGTTGCCAAGCAGCCCAAGGTCACCACCACCAAGCCCCGGAAGGCTCTCCCCAGAATCAAGGTTGACGTGCCGATTGCTTCAACGTAAGTATCCTTGCTCTTCGCTTAACTTGTTGCTGAACTTCATATTTTTCCTGACCGAGTGGATCTTGATCGTCAGGGCCGCTACCTCGGTGACATCGCCGGGGCGAGGAGAGGAAAGCGCGGAGAAGGACACGCCGGACGCAGCTACTTCTCGCCAAGGTATGGCATATTGCCATTTGACATTCTTCTCAAACCATTCGACGGTCATGTGATATGTCGACTGGTGACATGCAGATCCAATGGATACCGACCCCGCAGCCCCGTCTCCGACTGAACCGATTACAGCACCGACCCAGATGGCCGTGGAGCTCGCCAGTCTGCCACAAGCGCCTGTCTCCCAAGCGCCAGCCTCGCAAGCGCCAGTCCTTCCGACTACATCGCCGCTCCCTTCACAGACCATCTTCTCTCTGCACCGTGTTCCAGAAGATCAGACTGGAGCTGCTAAGGAGGCGATGATGCATGCCGAACATATGATGCGGCGTACGAAGGAGGCGTACGAGGCCAGCAAGCTGGCTTACGACGCTAGCTCAGCGCTTCGGGCGAACGTCCAAGTAAGTGCACTTGTAAGTGCGCTTTTTGATTGTGTCGCTTTTCCGTCTACCATGACTTGACTTCTGCACCCGCTGGGACTTTTCTGTCTGTCGACTGGTAATCGCTTGTCACGCACTCGGCTAGGGCTGACCTGGTCGAGTGGACAATCTTTTTTTTTGTTCGGCCGTCACTCGGATCGGGCGGACCGTTCCGAGTGGATACCGTTCCGGTGGGGGCACGCTGAGTGCACCCACTGGGTGTAGTCCCCGAGACTGCCGTCGACTGCGGGCAGTCGGCGGGAGTCTTAGAACTTTTGCCTTGTTTTTTTTTGTTCGGCCGTCACTCGGATCGGGCGGACCGTTCCGAGTGGATATCGTTCCGGTGGGGGCACGCTGAGTGCACCCACTGGGTGTAGTCCCTGAGACTGCCGTCGACTGCGGGCAGTCGGCGGGAGTCTTAGAACTTGGACTCGAAGCCCATATTTCTGTCCACTGAATTGTTTTTGTCGTTGATCTCAGAAGGCCTGCGAGCTCGGTACTCGATACGCTGACTTGGAGAAGGAGAAGACTCAGCTTCAGCTCGGCTTGGAACTGGCGAGGAGAGACCTGGAGCGTGTGCAAGCTGATCTGAAGGCTTCAGGAGGTAAACTTTGTTGATTGAGTACTTCGTTATTTGTTTCTTCTATCTTTGAACCGAGTGACTCCACTCGAGCAGACGTGCGTGCTGAAAACCGTCGACTCCGAGCGCGACTCAACAATGCTATTTCTTTAGATATCATGAAGAAGGCGCTGGAGGACAAGGACAGATCACTCGCAGATGCTCAGAAGACGGCGAGGGAGAAGACTGAAGCCGCCGAGAAGAAGCTCGCCGCGGCCAGCAAGCTTGAGGAAGAGAACACGAAGCTGAAGCAGGAGCGAGCTGACTGGAGCAAAAGGCTTGACCATGCAACCAAGAGAGCAAAGGGCTTGGAGACCTATCTGGGGGATTACGCCCAGAAGATGTATGTTTTGCTTGAAGGTAATTTTCTCCAGTCGAGTGAATTCCGTTAATCCCAACTTCATCCAGTCGAGTGAATTCCGTTGATTTTCAGGGAACAGTATCATGACTAATTCTTTCCATCTTCTTCGTGTAGAATTCTGCAAGGACTTCGAGAAGGAGACCGAGGCGGTCGAGCCCAATCTGGACCCTTCCAAGTCACCTGTCGGAGATGCAGTGGCTATGAACATGTTCCGGCTTGAAGCTCGAGTCGCGGGCGTCCGGGAGTACGTCGCTCGACTGCGAGGTGCAATGGAGAAGGTCGACAAGGAGCTGTGGCCGGAAGACTCACTTCAGGCTGACCTCGAGTCAATGATGACTCGTCTTGACGAGCTCCCTGGTCGAGTGCAGGCATGGAAGAAATCTGCTGCACGCTGCGGAGCTGACATAGCGCTCTCACTCGTCAGGGTCCATTGCAAGGAGGTCAAGGAGGACAAACTGAAAGCACTTCAGGTGGCCAACACAAAGAAGCTCCAGTTCCAGGACTTCATGGAGACCTTCATCGAAGCGGCCACTCGGATCGCTGACGGGATCGACCTGGACTCCTTCATCGAGCCTGCAAGTCCCACTGGAGCTTGAAAAAACTTTGCTGGTGATCAAAAACTTTAATTTGCCTCGGTATGCCGAGTGGTGGTGTATCGTTAAAACTTCTTTCGGGTCTTGGGCCCGAGTACTTTCGTCATTTGCATGGGCAACTTTTATCCATGCTGAATACTCTGGATTTATCTGAATTTGCTTTTCAGTCCTTTGCTTGATTTCCTCTCGAGTAGATCAGGTCTTGTCGAGTGGTTTCTAGTCCAGTGGGGGCACGCGGAGTGCACCCACTGGGTGTAGTCCCCGAGACCGCTGTCGAGTGGCGGCGACATCGGCAGGGGTCTTAAATTTGTTTGATTGATTTCGGACTTAGGCGAGGACTGACTCGCAGCTAATCCCCCCGAGTGAGAGGACCGCTCGTCATTCGGGAGTGAGTATCAGAACTTAGGCGAAGACTGGTTCACAGATAGCCTCCGAGTGAGAGGATTGCTCGTCACTCGGAGTAGTTTATAACTTAGGTGATGCGGAATCACAGCTAAGCCCCCGAGTGTGAGGATCGCTCATCACTTGGAGTAGCGTTTTAACTTGGGCGAAGCGGATTCGCAACCAAGCCCCCGAGTGAGAGGATCACTCACCACTCGGAGTAGCGTTTTAACTTGGGCGAAGCGGATTCGCAGCCAAGCCCCCGAGTGGGAGGATCGCTCGTCACTCGGAGTATGTTTATAACTTGGGCGTAGCGGATTCGCAGCCAAGCCGCCGAGTGTGAGGATCGTTCACCACTCGGAGTAGAGTTTTAACTTGGGCGAAGCGGATTCGCAGCCAAGCCCCCGAGTGAGAGGATCGCTCGTCACTCGGAGTACGATTTAACTTGGGCGAAGCGGATTCACAGCCAGGCCCCCCGAGTGAGAGGATCGCTCGTCACTCGGAGTATGTTTATAACTTAGGCATACGGAATCGCAGCTAAGCTCTCGAGTGAATGCGATGCTGTTCACCCGACGAGGTTCTGAACTTAGGCGACACGGAGTCGCAGTTAAGCCCCCGAGTGTGAGGATCGCCCATCACTCGGGGTAGATTTAAACTTAGGCGATGCGGAACCGCGGCTAAGCTTTCGAGTGATGCTATTCACTCGACGAGGTTCTGAACTTAGGCGACACGGAGTCGCAGCTAAGCCCCCGAGTGTGAGGATCGCCCATCACTCGGAGTAGATTTAAACTTAGGCGATGCGGAACCGCGGCTAAGCTTTCGAGTGACGCTATTTACTCGACGAGGTTCTGAACTTAGGCGACACGGAGTCGCAGCTAAGCCCCCGAGTGTGAGGATCGCCCATCACTCGCAATAGATTTAAACTTAGGCGATGCTGAATCGCGGCTAAGCTTTCGAGTGATGCTATTCACTCGACGAGGTTCTGAACTTAGGCGACACGGGGTCGCAGCTAAGCCCCCGAGTGTGAGGATCGCCCATCACTCGGAGTAGATTTAAACTTAGGCAATGCGGAATCGCGGCTAAGCTTTCGAGTGAATGCGATGCTATTCACTCGACGAGGTTCTGAACTTAGGCGACACGGAGTCGCAGCTAAGCCCCCGAGTGTGAGGATCGCCCATCACTCGGAGTAGATTTAAACTTAGGCGATGCGGAATCGCGGCTAAGCCCCCCGAGTGGAAAATCGCTCGCACTCGGAGTATTCTTGAACTCAGAATTGTGCGATCGGAATCGACAAAAGACTGCAGGAGTCGTATCCTTGATAATCAAAACAGTTTACTCTTATTACATCAGACATATCAACCTTCAGGTATAGAACCGACGAAGCAGATCCGCGTTCCAGGCCCGTGGCTCGTCAGCGTTCTTCTTGAGATTGAAGAGGTGGTAGGCTCCATTGTTCAACACCTTGGTGACGACGAAAGGGCCTTCCCACGCGGGGGCTAGCTTGTGAGGCCGCTGCTGATCCACTCGGAGCACGAGGTCACCTTCGTGGAAGGCCCGACTCCTGACGTGCCTTGCATGAAAGCGACGCAGATCTTGCTGGTATGCAGTCGACCGGATCAAAGCCATTTCCCGCTCTTCTTCAAGGAGATCCACAGCATCCTGGCGTGCTTGCTCAGCTTCAACCTCCGAGTAAAGGTCCACCCGAGGAGAATTGTGAAGAACATCACTCGGCAGGACAGCTTCAGCCCCATACACCATGAAGAAAGGAGTGCGATCAGTTGACCGATTTGGAGTTGTCCTCAAGCCCCACAGAACAGACGGTAATTCTGTAACCCAAGCTCCAGCTGCGTGATCGAGTTCGCGCATGAGTCGAGGCTTCAACCCTTGAAGGATAAGGCCATTTGCTCGCTCGGCCTGACCGTTTGACTGGGGGTGCGCAACGGATGCGTAATCCACCCGAGTGCCTTGAGAGGAGCAAAAGGCTCTGAACTCTTCCGAATCAAAATTAGAACCATTGTCCGTGATGATACTATGGGGAACTCCGTATCTGAATATTATTTCCCTCATGAATTTGATGGCTCTGCGAGAATTCAGCTTCTTGATAGGCTTGGCCTCAATCCATTTAGTGAACTTGTCGACTGCTACCAGAAGGTGCGTGAAACCACTCTGGCCCGTGCAGAGAGGTCCGATCATATCCAATCCCCATACATCGAACGGCCAGATGAGTGGGATGGTCTTCAAGGCAGACGCAGGCTTGTGCGATAAGTTTGCATAGAATTGACATCCTTCACAGCGCTGCACAATATCCTTAGCCATCTCATTGGCGCGCGGCCAGAAGAAACCAGCTCGGTAGGCCTTGGCAACAATCGTCCGAGAGGACGCATGATGGCCGCAAGTTCCCGAGTGAATTTCCTCCAGAATCAGTCGACCTTCTTCGGGAGAAATGCATCGCTGAGCCACGCCGGTTACGCTCTCTCTGTAGAGCTGCCCATTCATAACAGTGAAAGCTTTGGATCTGCGGACAATCTGTCGAGCTTCAACTTCGTCTTCTGGAAGTTCTCGCCTGAGGATGTACGCGATGTAGGGCACCGTCCAATCGGGAGTTATCACCAGAATCTCACTGACCAGATCTATGACTGTTGGGACATCAACTTCAGTCGGATTGGAGGCGCTTATAGGCCGCGGGGGATCTTCGGTGAAGGGGTCCTCTTGTACCGAAGGAGAGTGCAAATGCTCCAGGAACACATTGCTGGGCACAGGCTTCCGAGTGGAACCAATTTTTGCCAGTTCGTCGGCTGCCTGATTCTTCACTCGGGGAACGTGATGGAGTTCCAAACCCTCAAACTTCTTCTCAAGCTTTCTTACTGCATTGCAATATCCGGTCATGGCGGGGTTTCTGACATCCCACTCCTTCATCACTTGATTGACCACCAAATCCGAGTCACCATATACCATCAGGCGACGGACGCCGAGCGAGATGGCCATACGCAACCCGTAAAGGAGTGCTTCGTACTCAGCTTCATTATTGGAGGAATCAAAGTGAATCTGGAGGACGTAGCTGAGTTTATCGCCCTTGGGAGACACCAATACCACACCAGCACCAGAACCGTTCAGCATCTTCGAGCCGTCAAAGAACATGGTCCAATGTTCCGAGTGGATCTGGACTGGCTGCTGCTGTTCTATCCACTCGGCCATGAAGTCAGCAAGTGCTTGAGATTTAATGGCTTTCTTCGCTTCAAACTTGATATCAAAATAAAGAAGTTCAATGGCCCATTTGGCCACTCGACCAGTCGCGTCTCGATTGTTGAGGATTTCATTCAAAGGCGCATCACTGACGACTGAGACTGAGTGATCTTGAAAATAGTGCGCCACTTTCCTCACTGATAGATATATACCATAGACAAGCTTCTGGTAATGTGGGTACCTTTGCTTAGAAGGAGTCAACACTTTAGAGATGTAATAAACTGGGCGCTGGACTTTGTAGGCCTTGCCCTCTTCTTCTCGCTCGACAGTAAGAACTGTACTGACGACCTGATTGGTGGCTGCAATGTACAGGAGCAGGGGTTCTTTGCTGTGTGGAGCGGCAAGCACCGGCTGGGTGGAGAGCAGGGCTTTGAGCTGGACAAACGCTGCTTCTGCCTCTGAATTCCACTCGAATGTATCGGATTTCTTCATCAGTCGGTACAAAGGGAGTGCCTTCTCTCCGAGACGAGAAATGAATCTGCTCAGCGTTGCCAGGCAACCAGTAAGCTTCTGGACATCGTGAATACGCTCGGGGCGTTTCATTCGGACGATGGCACCGATCTTCTCGGGGTTGATGTCCATTCCTCGTTCGGAAACGAGATAACCGAGTAACTTTCCACCCGGAACTCCAAAAGTACACTTGGTTGGATTCAGCTTGAGGTCATATCTTCTTAAGTTGGCGAATGTTTCCGCCAAGTCAGTCAGCAGGTCGGAACCTTTGCGAGACTTGACTACGATATCATCCATGTAGGCCTCGACATTCCGACTGATCTGGTCGAGGAGACACTTCTGAATCATGCGCATGAAAGTAGCGCCAGCATTCTTCAGACCAAAAGGCATGGTGATGTAGCAGAAACACCCGAAAGGGGTGATGAAGGCCGTTTTTATTTCATCTGGACCAAACAGACGGATCTGATGGTAGCCAGAGTATGCATCGAGAAAAGACAAACGCTCGCACCCCGCAGTCGAGTCCACAATCTGGTCGATGCGGGGGAGCGGGAAATGATCTTTCGGGCAGGCCCGATTGATATGCTTGAAGTCTATACACATTCGGAGCGACTTGTCCTTCTTGGGGACCATGACGACATTCGCAAGCCACTCGGAGTGGTAGACCTCGCGAATGAACTTGGCCGCCAAGAGTCGAGCCACCTCCTCGCCGATTGCCTTCCGCTTCTCTGTTGCCGACCGGCGCAAGTGTTCTTTTACAGGCTTGGCCTTCGGATCAACTCTCAGACGGTGCTCAGCCAGTCCCCTGGGTACACCAGGCATGTCAGCGGGCTTCCATGCAAAGATGTCCCAGTTCTCACAGAGGAACTGGATGAGCTTGGCTTCCTATTTGCTGTCGAGTGTGGTTGAGATGTTGGTCGGAGCAGCAGTAGGATCTGTCGGGTGAATGTGCACTTGCTTCAAGTCTCCTGCCGACTGAAAAGCCGACTCGGTGGTGGGTTTCTTGGGACGTAACAGATCAGCGGGATCAGCAGTCTTCTTGTACTCTTCTAACTCGACTACAGCCATCTGCATGTCGGCGATCTTGGAGCCCTGTTGGAGGCACTCCTCAGCCCTCTGTCGATTGCCTGTGACTGTGATCACACCCTTGGGCCCGGGCATCTTCAGCTTGAGATACACGTAACACGGGCGGGCCATGAAACGTGCATGCGCTGGACGGCCAAGGATGGCATGATAAGCACTCTTGAAATCTACAACCTCAAATGTCAGCTTCTCTTTGCGAAAGTTCTTGTCAGTGCCGAACACCACATCCAGCGCAATCTGTCCGAGTGACTTGGCCTTCTTCCCAGGGATGACCCCGTGGAATTGCATATTGCTTTCGCTGAGCCTGGACATCGGAATGCCCATCCCTTTGAGGGTATCAGCGTACAGAATATTCAGGCCACTTCCTCCATCCATGAGAACTTTGCGGAGCCGAGTGCCTCCTACCACCAGATCCACCACCAGCGCCTGTCGACCTGGGGTAGGGACATGAGCGGGATGGTCCGACTGATCGAAGGTGATAGCTGTCTGGGATCACTTGAGGTACTCGGGGGTAGCTGGAGCAGCCATGTTGACCTCCCTGTTGATGACCTTCAATCGACTCTTGCTTTCTACATCGGCAAAAATCACCAATGTGGCATTGATCTCAGGAAAGTCTTCTTTATCTTCGTCCTCTTCTTTCTCAGGATCTTTGTCACTCGACTGCTCTCCCTTGAACCCTTGGATCAGCAATCGGCACTGTCGAGTGGTATGCTTTGACAGGATCAAGTTGCCTTCTTCATCCTTCCGTGAGTGGATGGGACATGGCATATCCAGGACATCTGTCGACTGGTTCTTGGACTTCTTCTGAACAAACTGCCCCTTTGGCTTCACTTTCCCTTTCGCCGCCAGAGCGGCTACTTTTGCCTGGACAGAGCCGTCAGCTTTACGCTTTTGCTTCCGACTGGAATTTCCGCCGCCGGGATTACTGTCGACTGCTTTACCCTTGCCACTGCGGAGGCGATCCTCCTCCTCGCCGTTGGCGTATCGGGCGGCAATCTCCATCATCTTGCTCAGGGACATATCTCCTGTCCGACCAAACTTCAAATAGAGCTCTCTGTATCTGACTCCGGCCTTGAAGGCGCAAACAGCCTGGTGCTCGGAAACACCTTCCACCGTGTGATGAAGAGTGGTCCACCGCTGAATGTAATCCCTCAAGGTCTCATTCGGCTTCTGGACACAGTGCTGCAACTCGAGCAAACCGGCAGGGCGCTTGCAGGTGCCTTCGAAGGTCTTGACAAACACTCGGGCAAGATCCTCCCAGCAATAGATGCTAGAAGGAGCCAACTGATTAAGCCACGCCCGGGCCGGACCATCTAACATCAGGGGCAGATGCTTCATAGCCACGTTGTCGTTGCCTCCGCCGATCTGAACAGCCACTCGGTAATCGTCTAGCCATGTTTCCGGCTTCGACTCGCCAGTGAATTTGCTAATCCCAGCCGCCAACCTGAAGTTGGGGGGGATCTCAGCAGATCGGATGGCTCTGCTGAAACACTTTGGACCAGAAACAGCTGTACCACTGCCACTCGGAAAATCTCTGTCGTAGCCACCTCTGTTGTATCTGCCTCTGTCGACCCGGTTCTGAACGAGAACGGATCTCGCGTCAAACCCAGGGTCTCGCTCATCACCGTACGGGCGCCTGTCATCATAGTGCCGGGGCACGTATGGACCACTCCGCGGAGGAGTAGGCACTCGACGGTGGTCATTACGATGATGCCGAGGAGCAAACTGATCTCGCCTCTGATCTCTGTACTGATCGTTGCGGTAATCTCTGCCTCTGCGACGCTGAGGTGACCCTGGACTGTGGGCCGATTGGACTGTGTCTGCTCTAACTGATTTGCTGTGAATCCTGTTGCGCGACTGAGAGACAGCGGAGTTCTGCTGTCGAGCCGCCCCAAGCAGGGTTCGGATCTGCTGGAGTCCTCTGCCGGCCTCTGAATCGGACGGCTGTATAGAATCCGCAATCCTAGCCGCCGCTGCAACATTCTGGATCGGAGTACGGTATACCTGACGATTGTCGTCGACTGGAGGGAACAACTGACGTTCGCGGCGCTGTCGAGTGCGCTCGTCGAGTGACCTCTGCATCTCCTCGAGGCGCGTGCGCTCTGCCAAGGTGGCGAGACGCGCAGCCTCCAGAGCCTGGGCTTCTGCAGTCGAGCCGACGATGGGGGTTTGGAGGACCTCCTCATCCCTGCGCTGCTGATCATTCGACGGGCCGCCACGCTCGCGGCCGCCACGGCCATAGCCGGGTGGGCTCTGATGAGAACCCGCCATGAAAACTTCTGCTGCAGGATCGCAGCTCTCGCACTCGGAAGGGAGCTCGGATGAATCTGATGCCGAGTCGAACGCGCCGTGAAGTGACTCGGCGGGCTCGATAGTCGCGACCTGCGGAGTCGACGCCCGGCGCGCCGCCGCGTGCCTCACCCATCGCTGGAGCCGCGAACGACCGGATCGCTTGCGGCGACGAACAGCGGAGAGAGTGGACGACACTGGAGCCGACATGTATGGGTTCGACGACTGACGAAGGAGAACGCCGCATGAACTCGCGCTGAAGTGCGTCGCCCCGTGGACGGGGAGAGCCTCAACGTCGAGAGGGGCTTCCTGGAGCCATGCGGAGTCGTCGGCGATGAAGGTCAACGCACCGAGACGGATCTCGCAGCCCCGGATCAAACCGCCGTCGGGAGACATGGTGAAGATGAAAAACTGCAACCTCGCCGGAAGTCGCTTAGACGCCGCCCCACGGTGGGCGCCAACTGTCGTGGGAACGTGCCTGACAGTAGATGGTAGGGGTACGAATGGAGAGGGCAGAGTCCTAGCTACGGCGAGGGTGTACACACAGATGTATGAGTTCAGGCCTCACTCGGAAGTGATAACAGCCCTACGTCTCAGGTGCTCCGGGGAGCTTACTCTGTCGAGTGATATGTATGTTGCGTTACAAACGATTGCGAACCCTTGTGCCAGTGGGGAGGGGTGGCTTATATAGAGTGCGCTGCCTCTCATAAACGTCTGGCATTTAGGGGTTTGATTGTAGGTAATAAGGGGGGGGGACGTTACTGGTAACGTATACAATAAATGCCAGTTAAGGCGGCGAGCGTAACGCCTGCCCGTTGGCCTCCCTGAGGAGACTCTTGGTCTTCTGCGGTCGAGTGATAGGCGGCCCCTCTGAGTGAGAGCTGACCGTCGAGTGGAGGGGAGGGTATTCCGAGTGACTCATACGCCATGGCTAGTTCAGTCGGAATCTCTCTCGTAGTCTTGCAGTCCTCCAATGTGGTGTCCTTAAGTGGGGTATGTAGGACGGGCCTAACACCCTACCCTAAGTACATATCCTCGTGAGTACCCCAATCCCCAAACAATCCACTTCACCCTGTACATATCCCTTTGCATGGACATGCGTGTGATTCATGCGTGACCGAGCAAGCAATTTGAGCGCACCCGCGGGCACAACCAAACCATCCATCTTACCACGCACCGAGCCACTACTGACGCGCATCGCAAGTTCCCTCGCGCCGCAAAACGCAGTCCAAACCAAACGGGTCGCAGCAGCCAGCCGGTAGACTCGATCGAGAACCCTAGCATCCAATCCCTCCTTGGTCTCCCGGAGTCAGGTGGCTGCCGGCCGCCACCCGATCGTGGCTGGCGGTCCGCAGGACTCCGGCTTTTCGCCGCATTCTCTATGGACTTAAAACTATTTTGAGCCATCACATCCAAAAAGAACCACTCGAAAAGTGGCAGTGTACACCAACGAGGAGACACCGCATGGTCCTGGCAGAATTATTTTACTCAGCAAATGGATCTAATCCTATAGTTAGTTAATCAGTACTACTGCTAGGTTGTGCATAATTTAGCATGTGAAGTTAGTGCGCCTTGGAACGGTTCCTCGCAAATCCGGCCTGTAGCATCCTCGCAGGTGCATCGACAGTGATGTACGTAGTGCTCTATGCTTCCTTTCGTCACGATAGACGTTACCCGTGGCACCATGCATGCAGCATCTCACTTGGGCTTATGGCTACCGCGATGCAGATCCTATATATACGCATGGCCACCCCATGGAACGTCTCATCCTCATCCACCGTGCCAAAGTTAATTCGTTCGTTTGTGCAGCAGCCAGCAAGAATCCAGTCGGCGACCGATCGAGTGATAGAAGAGGAGGGAAGCACAAGCTAGCCAGCTTGAATCGTGATGGCGGGAAGGTTTCCTGCCGTGCCGGTAATGTTCCTGATGGTCTTGGTTTTCTTCGCCGTGTCCGGCGCGGCTCGCCAGCTTGGCGGCGACGTGTGGGCGCCTGCCGGGGAGGTCGTCTCCGAAGACGGCGTGGCGGCGCAGCTTCTCCGGCAAATGTACCTGCAGCGGCTGGGGGCGGGGCCCTCGTGCGGCACCCACAGCGCAAACGGTGGCTGCCCACACTGACCGAGACCCAGAGGAAATCTACTCACTGAATCCAGCGGCGAGATGCGTAGGAAAAGAACGATACTCCCTCCATTCCACAATGCAGTGCGCCCACGCTTCCTGAGATCTAAATTTGATCATAAATTTAACCAATGAGACCGAGTGCGCAGTCGGTCTCGTTAGTTAAATTTATGGTTAAACTTAAATCTCGATAAGCGCGGGCGCACTACATTGTGGAACGGAGGGAGTAATTTGTTCCTGACCTTTTCAGCTGTCGCGATCATGATTCGTGGCCGCGAGGCCAACTCTTATGTATTTAGAATTTACGTACTACTAGATAGTGGTGTTCCTTTTGTTCATTCTTTCCTGGTTAATTTGATTTGAATAATGAAGAACAACTTCCAATTGTTTTAGCATGCATATTTCAACCCTTTCTGCTATCACCCACCCCCGCGTCGCCAACCCTAGGCGACACAGGGGGCGATCGCGCCGCCGGACCTAGGCCTTCTTCCCTCGTCTCCTCCCTCCTGTCGCAGCCTGAGGTCCCGCCGAAGCCTGGCCTGTGATGGCGGCGGCAGGGCCTTCTCCCTCGCGCGGTGGTGGCGAGATCTCCTGGCGGCGGCGGCGGCGCATGGTACGGCGGAGATCCGGCGGCAAGGAGCGGCGGGATCCCGGCGGCGTGCGTGACGGCGGCGACAGCGGAGGCGTGACCTCCCGGTGGCGGAGGCGCCCCTGTAGCGGCGGCCGGGATTGCGGGTCTCACCTTGTCCAGATGGGCTTGGGCGGGCCGGTGGTTCTGGTGTGCATCTACAGACGAGTGTGGTGGGCCTGACGGCGCTGGCTGTAGGCACCGTGGTGGTGCCATGGCCGGTCAGGCAGCGGCGGCCTGGATCCCTTTCGTCTAGTCCCCGACAGAGATGGCGGCGGTCCGTGCATGAGATGCTTGATGGAGGCTCTTCGAACAGATCTGGGTGAAAACCTGCTCTCGGCTAGTTGCCAAGGCCGGCGGTGGCGGCGCTGTCTGCGTCATTTCCTTCTTGAAGGCATCGCTGTGGAGAAGTTCAAGGCCACTCTCTGCTACCTCTGGGGGAAACCCTAAATCAGTAGATCGGATGACAGCGGCGCTCTGGTGTCGTTTCCCCCTTGGGGGCGTTATTCTTGGAGTTGTACACGGGCTCGAGGGACCAGTGGACGGCTTCTTTGGTGGAGCGGCGCTTCATCTTACACATTGATGGCGGCGGATCTCGGCGGCGTGGCGCAGTGGAGACTCGGCGTCCGATGCGCGGAGATGGATTCGCGCAGGAGGAGGACGCTGTATGGCGTCATGGTGGCGTCGATGACAGAGAGGCCTGGCAAGGTCGGTGCGTTAGTTTCTGATCTGAAGATGAATTGGTGGAAGACGGCGGCGACGACACATGAGAGTGCGTCGGACCGGTTTGTGCCCCAAACCCGGTATGTGGCTTGGTTGGGGCCTCCGGCTTTACATGCTAGGCTTTTATGCGATGTCTGTTTGGTATTAGGCTCGGACTATCGGCACCCCTTCATCAAGTGGATAGGAGTAGCGACAGATGTTGCTAAGATGGTGGCTTGAGACTACCTAATGTACTACTTTGTAAGGTCTTTGTGAATAATGAATAAAATGGCTGCATGCATCGCCCAGATGCGCCGGGGGTAATCCTCCTTTTCTAAAAAAAAATCTCTTATATTTATGCACACAACACAATGGTTTTTCTGAAAGAAAACACCGAGGTCGGGTAGCTCATGCCTGCAATAACCCTAAGATCATCTAAAGCTGGACTTCTCAAACGCCCCTATACGTCTGGGTGGACGGCCCGATCAGTGACTGGTCACAACCGCACTCTTCATACCGGCCCTATACGTCTGGGCTGAACGGTACCCTTGATATCCAGCCCAAATCTGGAGCGGACATGGAGAAGCCAGGACACACCCGGGTGCGTCCGCCACATCGGATCAGGCCCATGCTAGCCCACCTGACCCGACATATATTCATCCCTTTCTGTATCCCGGGCAAAACTGGAGGACAAGACGCCCGACCGTGGCAACTGCGGCCTCGCCGGACGTGTGACCACCGTCTGGCACCCCAACTCCTCGGTAACAGCGCAACACCTTCGGTGACGCCTCGTCCCCGAGGCGTCGGGCTCCAAATCAGAGGTCAAAGCCAGCATGCGTCATGGGTCATCCGCTGTGGATGCACGGCATGCCAGCCGTGCGAGGCATAGGGTGCGGGAAGCCGCAACAGTCCACGAGGAAGAGGCCGCGGTGGTGGAGTCGCATACCCCCTTGGACGAGGAAGCCCTCCGTGCCCGCATCCTCGAGAAGTGGCAAAGGAGGACGACACACACCCTCTCCCGGGAGCAAAACCGTACACTCCATGCCATCGCCGTACTGCCCTCGCAAAGTGGAGAAGGAGGAAGCCAGTGACAGGTTGGACAACTTTGGCAATGAGCAGATCCGGCTCGATCCATTTTGTGTCTATGACCACTACTTCCACAACAAAGACGGCAAGGGCAACAGAAATGGGAAGGGCAGCAGTGGATGACTTTCTCCAGAGTTTCAATATGTATAACATGCAATTGTTAGTAGTCCAGTGGCATGTATGATGTAGTAGAGCATGTTAATTTTTGTTAGTCCGATGGCATGCATGATGAAATAGCCGGACGCTGTGTGTGGGGTCAAGATGTATTAAGTAGATTTAAGTTTATGTTGCATGTGATTGTATGGATTGAGAATTTTCTATTGAAATACCTGGTTGTGGAAGTGGACATTTGTGTGGTGATCGGTCACTGTTCGCAGCCGCATCCGGGCGTGTCCACGGCCGTTTAGGGGGGCGGATTAGCTAGATTTGGCTATAGATGCTCTAAAACACCGGGATAAGTTTTTCATGGAAGTCACTTTCTTGATAAATGGGCTTCAGAACAAAGTAATTAATCTTGATACTGATCTTAAGTGTTTTGTAACATGCAAACCAGAGTGTAACTCGACTTTCAAAGCAACTTTTGTCGTTCGAACTAAACCAATCTCAGACATTTTGCCATTTGGTAAGCAAATGTTTAATGATTTCAATCCTAATGTTTAATAGGTGAATTTTTGCAATATTTAAAATATGATAAGTGCCCCACGTGTGGCACGAACACATGACAACTCCGAACGTTTTTTATGGTTACTTTAGTGACGCGACGATGACAGCTTTAGTTGTCAAGCATGACAACTTCTTTTTGGATGGCAAGTTTCATTTTTTGGAGGGTTTGTTTTTTCTTCTCGGATGGTAACTTTATAGATTATAGTTGTAAAAAACGTTAGGGCCGGAGTGCTTCATGCCACACATGTGACACTTATCGTTTGGGTAAACTATTAATGTCTTCACTTGTTTCCATGATGACTAGCCCGTGCGGACCCACGGGTTTACGACTAGTATAGTAAATTTAGAAGCAATACACGATAAACATAAAAATCCATTCGTTAGCAGAAGGGTTTCTTTTTGGCGATATTTTCTCGATGACTACACAAATAGTACTCCTCTGTAAAGTAATATAAGACATTTTAGATCACTAACTAGTTTTTTAGAACACGCCTAAGTTCCTTGCGCCCCAAAAACCCAGTCCAAACCAAACGAGTCGCAGCAGCCAGCCGATAGACTCGATCGACACCACAGCACTACATCGCTGACAGACAAGTTGGTCGGAAAAACTGCGTCCGCCGACAGACAGTCGGTCGGGAAAAACTATTGCCGACCGACATTGTCTGTTGGGGAAAGTCCAGACGGGAAAGCCTTTTGCCGACCGACAGATGGACGGCGATAAAGGGCATTGCCGACCGACTTTCTGTTGGCACTACCATAAACCTTTCCGGACCGACCGACCGATGGTAACAATTTTACCGACCGATTTTCCGTTGGTACAGCCGTAAAACTTTTCCCGACCGACTGTTTGACGGTGCAATCTTTGCCGACCGACATTCTGCTGGGCCTGCTATGAATCTTTCCCGACCGACAGTTTGATGGTGTCATTTTTTGCCAACCGACTTTCCGTTGGCTCTGGCATGAGCCTTTGCCGACCAACAATAGGACGCTATTTTCTTTTCCCAACCAACAATTCGTCAGCATTTAGTTTAGCTGAGCAGTAATTAAATACCCACTCATTATATATTTCCCATGCCTTATACAATATCAATCAAGTTGCATATCTCATTACAACACAATATCAATCAAGTTAACTAACTTGCATGTACTCACAAAAAATTAAATCATGACCAAAGAAGGATAGAAAACAGTAATTCATTCTCATAAGCCTTCCAACATTTATATGTTCCAGTCACCGAAACACCCGATAGGTTTACAAAATGATAGATGCATGTCCAACGATTCATTGTTTGCTCCATTCACAAAATACCCAGATGACAAGGCGCCATATAGGTTCACAAAATGATACCTAAAAGACACTTTTGCTCCATTACACAAAATGTCTAGCGAACGCGAACTGCCATCTTCATGGTTCCTTCCTGGTCCTTTTGGATGTCTTTCCTACAAAGGATAAAAGGTCACCGGTGAAGTCATGCATTCATAGAGACAATGGCGAAAATAATAATTGTATAAAGCATCAATGTCAGTGGGGTTTTAGTGTTATAATAAACAGGGCAAGTCCTGAATAATGGCACAACATGTTTTAATTAGAATCTGTACTGTGTTGGACATAATAAAGCATCAATGCCAGATGACCATGGAATATATTTCAAGAAATAGGAGCAATATGCATCATCTGGCCGCAGTTTAGCATACGCCCAATTATTGGGAGCAACACATCCAGGTACAGACTCACGATAGTCATTTTTCTAGAAAAGCATCATTGAATTACATATGCACTTCAGTGCCACAAATTAAATTAAATTAAGCCATTACTTTCAGAGAAGCATATGTACTGTACATACAAATCTTCATAGGTATAAGAGCCAGAACCTATGAAACCATCAGGTTATGCATAAGATAAATAAAGATGAGTTGTGCTAATGACCAATATTTGCTTTACTATTCAGGCCATACCAGGAAAAATATGTCAAGAGATTTAGAATTAACAGCTCAAATGTAGAAGCAGGTTACACATTTCTTTTGCAATATATAAAGGCGTAACTGGCATCTGCACGATTACAAAATATATGTACACTGCTTATTAATCTGTACGTACATACAGATTATAAATACTAGGTTTTTCCTGAGACTTACTGATTAATAGCTCATGGGTGGGTGCCTTCTTCATGGCTGGGTAGAATTGAAATATAGTTAGTCAAGATCTTGATAAAGATACAATGTACTATATGGGCCTAGAAACAGGATTCAGAAATAGCAAAACTAAAAAAATTGTATGACTACTTTATGGACATGAATCAGGATTCAGAAACAGGATACAATGTACTATATGGACATGAATCTAATTTATTGCTAGTGGCAGAACTAAAAAATTTGTATGACTACTTTATGATCCAAAACTTAGATTGCACCTGACCATTATATTCAGAAAAGCAGATGTACTTTAGTGCCACAAATTAAATTAAATTTAGCAATTACTTTCAGAGAAGCATATGTACTGTACTGACAAATGTTCAGTTGGTACTCCCTCCATTCCACAATGTAGTGCGCCCGCGCTTCCCGAGATCTAAGTTTGACCATAAATTTAACCAACGAGACCGACTGCAGCGGAATTTTTGCTCCCGCCGCAGTCGGTCTCGTTGGTTAAATTTATGGTCAAACTTAGATCTCGGGAAGCGCGGGTGCACTACATTGTGGAATGGAGGGAGTATGAGAGACATAAACATTGAATCTACTGTACACTTGCACATCTCCTACAAGTTTATGCGTCGCTGTCTAGGACAATGCTGAGGCTATTTGGAGCATCTTGGTGGCTGATGTGTGGGGTCACAATGGCTGTGCGTAAACTTTTTTGTGTGTGACACAGCTTTGGTGGTGCCATCTGCTACAGAACAACATGCTGTCACAACTTAACCACAGGCAGTTTTAAGTTATTAGAAGAAACTTGTGTACTTTGAGCAAGGAAGCACCAAGAAGCATCTCTTGTACAGTACTTTAGCGGCGGGACGAGGAAGATTCCCCTGGCTTGTAGGGCTTCATTTAGCAAAGTGATCACGAGTCAGTATCACACGTCAAACAATTCGAGGCAAGTGGACAAAACACACATTGTTGGTGATTACCTTGCTAGATGGCCATGCAATAGACCTTGTGACAGCATCGCCGATCAATCGTAAACCGTCATATTCATATGGCAACGTAGCATCCCTTCTGATCGCAACATTGACAAGAACCTCATAAGTCGTTGGTCCAAGGGGCTCTCCGCCTACAACAGTGTATGGATCAACTGAGATAATTGTTGCCTTAGCAACAGGAGTTTCAGGACCAGTCCATGCATATAGAAGCACATCCACACCAATCTGAATCAATGATTGTTCAGAAACATAAAAACAAAATAGAATTTAAACATATACGTAAGGATGAGAAGATTACAAGGCATTCATCTTCATGGGCTGATGAGCTCCTTGCAGGGGGCTTTGCAACAACTCTTCTATGAACAAAGGGCTCTTCATCATCCCCTTCATCATCTTCTTCACCATCATTACCTTCCTCAACTTCAACTCTTGAGTTCTGTCAGACAATAACATGGAAATAGAGTTATTGCATGCAAGATGGATTATTGATGCAATGAAAAGATGTGGAAATAGTTCATTACTTGTCGAGAATTGGAACCGTGCTGCAAGCTAGGAGTTTCCAGATTATGCCCTCCTTGTGAAGCTAACATCAATTCCATTCGGTTCATTCGTTCCTGCATTTGATGCACATGCCCCTCCATCATGTTAAAGCGATTTTCAGCTTCTCGACGTCCTTCCATTGCAACTAGAACTCTTCTGCTCATTTTACCCCGTGTACCCGGTGTGCCCAAATCTTGAGGTGTTGGCCCTAGACCTAACACACGGACACGACCCCTTGGCTCCTTCATCCCACATACATGTGCAAACAAATCACCTTCTTTAATGCTTTTTTCCTTCCATTCAGGGTGCTCTTCAGCTTTATCTATGGAGATCTTTCTGCAAAATGACATTTACTTGCTATGTAAATTCTACTTGCACAATTTCTAAGTAATACTGAAAAAGCATGGCAAAAGAGACTTACAATTGTTGCTGTTGCCTGCGGCACAGAACTCCCTTTCTTATCCCCTTTCTTGCATGTATGTGTTTCGATATAAACTTGATCTCTTTGAGGATCATGCCCAAGTTTGACAGCCTACAATCATTTATTTATTTCACTATGCATTATTCATTGAAACACAGTGGCATATCCTTTTTAATTGGGGTAATTATTTTTACCATTTCATCGGCAACACGGGCATGACTCTTGCTGCCAGATGTATGAGGCACGGCATTGGCGCGATTCTTTTTGGCGATAGCACTGCGAGACTACAAGAAAAAAGGAAAGGAGTTTTATATGATGACTAGACATGTTGCCAACAACACTACCTACTATTTTGTTGTCACATATATTGTTTGTGTTTTGAGAATGATTTCATGCATATACTACAGTTTTGATTCAGCAGGATGACTTACTTCGAATACCGAAGATCTCCAATAAGTAATAAGGGTCTTCCAGTCAGCTTCACTAATTCTGCTGTCACGTCTTTTCATAAGTTGTCCATCAGTCAGCGCAGCATCAAACTTGTACCTCTTTAAATTGGACTTCCAATCCTTCCATTTTATGTGTGAAGTGTTGATAACAAAGCTCAAAGCGGTTGAGTCCAGCTCATAAAATGCCTGTTAAAATGAGAGAAAGCAGGAAACTCAGTTAGACGGCATTAAAAAAGAGTGTGCAAGTTATAAATTATGCCCATTTATACCTTCAAGGTCTCCCACACAAACAACTTTTTTTGTACATCAACGTCTCGCCAATCTAACTCTGCAGGTGGTATATGCTTCCTCACCAAAGTACCAATGAAATTGGTAAATTCGGTTGCGTCTGGCCCAACAGGCTGGCCATTCCCATTAAATGGAATATGAATTTTGGGTTGATTCAGCCTTGCATATATGTTAGCCTTTTGAGTAAATTTTCTTCCACCTTTCTTTTCACTACCTTCATCATCAAGCTGACGAGTAATCTCTTCATGCAAGAAATTTAATATAGTCATACAACAATTCTAGGAAGTGACATTAGGCTACAATATGAGCAAGTATAACCCACTACAAATACCTTTGGAAGGCTGATGCTCAGGATCTACATGATCTTGATCTTTTGATACCCTAGACCTCAAAACACGTCCTTCATTCGCGCTTATAGGTGCACTGGAGGGTGCCTGCATAGATATATGGGTTAGTGCTGAAAGCTACATTTGCTTCCTTCAGGTAGAAAATGAATGTGATGGAAGCTACATACCTTTCTTTTCTTTTTGGGGGCTTGGTTTGCTTCCATATCTTCCTACATAGAATCTCTTGTTGCTCGTGCCGCCGCCAGCCGTTTATCATTTTCTTCAATGGTCCTACTTCTTTGTAGTTCATACTCTACCACTTTCAGTTGTTCCTCCGTGACCCCACCATCTTTACCTTTTCCGTTTGCGCTTGCCATTTTTCCTCCTGCAAAAGACACACTATATGAGTACATCGCTGAAAACACAAAACATTAGAGGATCATACACAACACTTACTTTTTTTCAATATCACTTGCTTTAAGAACTAATCCATCTACATCCGTCCGTGTGCGCTCTTTTTATGTACTAATTTTATAGTTAAACCCTTCTTCATTTGTCTTCAGGTCATCCAGACAAGAAAAGTTGATACTGAAGACTACAAATTCTTTTCTATCGGGACGATGGAATTAAAGGACAGAATTTGCAATGGAAACAAACAAAATTTGCACACAACAGCTCAACTTCTAAAATTAGTTCATATTGCTACCACAAAGCTTTTACTCTGTAGATTGATTAGCACATTTTCGGCCTTCAAAGTATCTCACAATCAGACTAGCAGCAGTACACAACAAACTGGAGAAGAAGAAAAGCAAGAGGTGTAGTCGTTCCCCACTGCCGGAGCTCCCCGTTCCCCACCAGCCCACTGTCACAACAAGCCTAGAGAGAGAGGGAGGGAAGGAGGCAAAGACAGAGAGGGAAGAGCTGTACCTCAGCCGTATCGATGCCCTTGCCGCCGCCGCCGCGTGTCTTCGAGAGCTGGATGGTGGAGATGGGAGGTCGGGCCAGGGAGGGTGGCGGCCGCTTCCCTAGATGCTCACACGCCGATTGCTGGTTGGAAAGAAGCGGCTGTCCGGAGAGAGAGCACTAGGGCGTGGGGCCGGCGGTGGAGAGACAAGACGGCGGAGGGGCAGGGCGGCGTGGGGCGGCACTGCAGAGGGAGGGCGGCGTCGGGCGGCGGTGGAGCGGCGTGGGGATAGACCGGCGGTAGCTCCGGGCGGCGTGGGGTGGCGGTGGGATGGCGCGGGATTGATCGGCGGGAGCTCAGGCGGCGTGCGTGGGGGACGAAGAGCTAGGGATTTGGCTGCCTCTGCGCGCGTGCGAGGGGAACGGATGAAAAGGAGCTATTGATTTTGGGGGAAAATGTTCGCGGGTCGGGCCGGCTATTGGCGCTAAAAATTTGGCCGTTCGCGCGCGAGGCCCAGTTAGCATCCGATTGTTGGTCGGGGATATTTACCGACCGATGGTCCGTGGGGCATAAAAGAATTCCCGACCGACTGTTGGATGATATATCTTGTAGCATTCCCGACCGACAGTGTGTCACTGCATACGGGTTTTCCGACCCACAGTCCGTTAGACTTTTTCCTGATATATTGTCGGTCGACAATAGTGACTTTTTCCCAACAGACGTCGATAGGGAATTCTGGTACGTGGTGTAGCGAGCCCTACCATCCAAACCCTCGTTGGTCTCCCGGAGTCAGGTGATAGCCGGCCACCACCTGATGGTGGCGGTCCGCCGGTGTCCGGCCCTTCGCCGAATTCTCTATAGACATAGTACTATTCTGAGCCATCACATCGGAAAAGAACCACTCGAAAAGCGGCAGTGTACACCAACGAGGAGACACCGCGCGGTCCTACCAAAATTATTTAAGCTACTTATGCTAATCTTAGTTATTAGTTAAACAGTACTGCTAACTTTTTTCGATAGAGGGCGATTTTATTACCTCAAAATGTAGCATCAAGCGGATACAAAGCATTATGAGTAACACCCGGCCTCTGCATAGCTAGGATGCACACAACCAAATCCGAAGGTCTAATAAAAATTCATGAAATAAAAATCAACAAATCGACAAAAGTAGAGTCCTATAGACCGACACTATGCCTATGTCGAAGGAGGTGGTGGATCGATCCGAAGGTTATGCTGCCACCCATGTTGGGAAAAAACCTCCGTAGCCACCTGCTCCAATCGCGTACACACCGCCATGAACAGCGGTTGGTACTCCCATCGTTGTAGCATAGACCACGTACGTAGCGAGTGCGTACACCGGAAAATAACCTGCAGAGGAGAAGCATTTTTGTCATTAAAAACCAAATCATTTCTACATAGCCAAAGCGACCAAAGTTAAGGCATACGCTCCCACCCTTATTAGCGTTTTAAAACTTTTTGGAATACCGTCCAACCAATGACCAAAAATATTGGCAACACTTATGGGCGGATGCAAATTTGACGCTATTTGGATGACTGACCAGGTAGAACGTGCAAACTTGCATTGGAAAAAGAGGTGTTTAATTGTCTCGTCATGAGTACAAAAACAACACTTCTTACTCCCTTGCCAGTTGCGTCGTGCGAGGTTGTCTTTTGTTAACACAACTCCCCTACGAAGATACCACATAAAGATTTTCACTTTTAGTGGAATCTTGGACTTCCAAATTTTCTTATTATTACTCACCGGTACCTCAGAATGTGTGAGCGCACGATACATAGAGTCTACGGTGAAAGACCCCGATGTAGTAAGGTTCCAGCGAAACACATCCCGGCCTTGTGTCAGGTTAATCGAATCCAGCCGAGATAAAAGATTATGCCATGACACAAGTCGGGGGCCAATCAGATCCCGCCTGAACGAAATATTCGGCGGGGATGAACTGAGCACCTGCGCAATAGTAGTATTCTTATCGCGAGCAATGTTGTATAAGGCTGGATATTGTTCTTGGAGACTGGCATTGCCTAGCCAGATGTCTTCCCAAAAACGAATCTCAGACCCGTCCATTATCGCGAAAGACCCAAAGCGAAAGAGATGTTTCTTCGCCGTCATTAGGCCAGCCCAAAAGTGCGAGTCGCCAGGTTTCCAAAATGCCTGGGACAACGTGGTTTGCCAAACACCATCCTCAGTAAGAAGTTTGAATAACCATTTACTGAGTAGGGCCTCATTCTTGACCTGCAGGTCATGAATTCCAAGGCCACCTTGGTCTTTCGGTCTACAAACCACGCTCCATTTAGCCAGCCTGTATTTTTTCTTTTCACCGTCTCCTTGCCAAAAAAATCTGGATCTAAAATAGTCCAGTCTTTGTAGGACCCCTTTTGGAAGTTGGAAGAAAGAAAGCATATAGAGAACCATATTTGTGAGGACAGAGTTAATCAAAACCAACCGTCCTCCAACTGATAACAGTTTGCCTTTCCAACTGCTCAACCGTTTCTCTAGACGCTCCTCTACATGCTTCCACTCCGCAATGGTGAGGCGCCGATAATGAATCGGTATTCCCAGATATTTAATTGGGAATTGGCCATGTGCACAACCAAATAGGTCAGCATAGTCGACCGCCGCCTGAACGGCTTCTCCAAAGCAGAACAATTCGCTTTTATGGAAGTTTATTTTGAGACCCGACATTTGCTCAAACGCTGAAAGCAAGAGTTTCAGGTTTCGAGCCTTGTCCAGATCATGTTCCATAAAAAGAATTGTGCCATCGGCATATTGCAAAATAGAGAGGCCACCATCCACAAGGTGTGGCACTACTCCTGCAATCTGGCCGTCCAGCTTGGCGCGCTCAATCAGAATAGCCAGCATGTCAGCAACAATGTTAAATAACATTGGGGATATGGAGTCACCTTGCCGTAGGCCTTTTTTGTCTGAAAGTAATGGCCTACATCATCATTGACTTTGATGGCCACACTACCTCCAGTTACAAAATTTTCGATCCACTGGCGCCATTTATCGGAGAAACCTTTCATTTTTAGGGCCTGTTGGAGGAAAGACCATTTGACCTTGTCATAGGCTTTTTCAAAGTCAATTTTGAATATCACTCCACTCATGTTTTTCCGGTGCATCTCGTGGACGGTCTCATGCAGGATTACTACACCATCTAGTATATTCCGTCCTTGCATGAATGCCGTTTGAGATGGCCGGACAACATGGTCAGCTACCGAATTTAACCTATTCGTAGCCACTTTGGTGAAAATCTTGAAGCTAACATTAAGGAGGCATATGGGTCTGAACTGCTGGATCCGTTCGGCCTCCTTAATCTTCGGCAACAAGACAATCTCACCAAAATTCAGCCTGAATAGCTCAAGTCGGTCGGCATGAAGACAATTGAACAACTCCAAAAGGTCAGTCTTGATGATATCCCAGAAATTCTGATAGAATTCTGCGGGGAAACCATCAGGGCCTGGAGCCTTATTGTGTTCCATTTGAAACACAGCCACCCTCACCTCCTCTTTTGAGAAAGGTGCCGTGAGGATATTGTTCTCTTCTGCCGTGACTTGTGGAATATCATCTGTTCGGGTCTCGTCAAGGGTGATATTCCCTTCGTCCGGCGCCCCAAACAGAGATTTGTAGTATTTGGTGATATACGTTTTGAGCTCCTCCTGACCTTCGATCCGCCCCTCATCCTGTTGGAGACTATGAATACATTTCTTCCTATGGCGACCATTGGCGACCAATTGAAAGTATCTTGTATTACTATCTCCCATGAGGATGAAGTCAGCTTTGGACCTCTGGTAGTATTTGATTTCCTCTTCTCGTAGAAGACGGGCAACCTTCTCATTAGATTGATTTTTCAATTCAATCTCTTGTTGAGATAAGGTGCGGGTCTCTGCAATTATGTCGAGGTCATCAATGATGGTACAGAGGCGCTGCTTTTCCTTTTTGTATAACCCATTGGTGTGTTTTGCCCATCCAGAGAGATGCTGCCTCATGGCCCTTATTTTAAAATCCCATCTCTGAATCGGTGTATGACCAACGGAAGGCCTTTGCCAAACGTTTTTGATTATGTCTACAAAACCCTCCCGATGCAGCCAGCTCAATTCAAATTTGAATGGGCGACGGGCAGAATGGTTCATAGAGTTAGAATCAAGAATGATTGGCGCATGATCCGATATTGCCTCGATTCGCTCTAGGGCTCGCACGGTTACCATAGGAAATTTTAGCTCCCATTCGGTATCCATAAGTACCCTATCGAGCTTCTCGTACGTCGGCATCGAACGGTTATTAGCCCAAGTGAACTGCCGCCCGGACATACAAGCCTCCCGAAGATCCAAACTGTCAATCACAGCATTGAATAGGAAAGGCCAATGAGTTTCGAAGCGGTCATTATTTTTCTCTTCCTGGTACCTAAGGATATTAAAATCCCCTCCAATAAGCATTGGGTACGGGTTATCCTTAGCCAGGTTCACCAATTCACGAAGGAAAGCAGATTTATGCTCATCTTGGGCAGCCCCATAGACTGCGACCAGGCTCCATGTAAAATTAACAGCCCTGTTTCGTAGGTGGAATTTGATATGAAATTCACCGGTCGAAAAGGCCAACAAATCCATGGTCGTGGTCTGTATCCCAAGAAGGATTCCTCCAGACCTCCCACGAGCAGGTAGACTATGCCACGTGTAGTCAAAACCACCTGATAGGTGATCGAGGACATGCGGGTGGAAGTCACATTTACCAGCCTCGGAGATTGCCACAAAATCCAATTCGTGTTCTCGCACACAATCACTAACGTGTTTATGTTTAGCCAAGTCTGAGAGACCTCTGCTATTTCAAAACATGCCTCTCATGTGGAAACTCGGATTGGAGTGCAGCATTTCGCCTTCTTGGGCGGTTTTTGTTTCTTTTTAGAGGAGTGCGATTTAGATTTCCGCGAAGACGCTGTGAAGTCACAAAACATGGACCCAGGTCTTGCGTCATCAAAACCAACCTCGGTAACCTCCCCAACCAAGTGGGAGATAAGCGGACCATCATAGTTGGCATCCGTTTCATCATCCTCCCCGGTTTCGGGGTTAGGTAGGGTGTTATTACACTTCGGAGAAACCTTTAAACGGTCAATCTCCATGTGTTTAAGCAGCCCGATCGACATGTTAATTTCATCATCATTTTTTCCCATAGATACACCAACATTCTTTAAGCTAGAGGAAATGTGAGTATCTGAAAAGGAAAGAAAAGATTGCATGGAAGAGGTACCTGGCGTAGGGTCCAAATTCCTCGAGGCTTGGCGGCGCATTGCCTTCGCTAGTGAATGCTCATCAGTCGTAGAGGAACCATCAGCGGACATGGAATGACGATTACTACGTCGAAGGGGCGAAGCCAGCCCTCCAGACATAGTACCTGTTGGTGCCTTCGGTTGAGCCGCAAGTGAAGAATTATGTACTCTTGGAGGAGTCCGAACTGTCCCAGAGGTTGGAGAAGAGGGACGCGCCGCAGGACCCACCGGAGCGGTCACAAATGTTGCCGAGGCAGAACCAGTCGCACAGACCGCCGTTGGACCAAGAGGAAGCACGGCTACCGAAGTGCTAGTTGAAGAAGTCGTCGCGAATGCCGTCGAGGATCCACACACGTGAACCGAAGCAGCAGCAGCTGCCTGCTCAGCTGGCGGTGCAACCTCGCGCGCAGCCGGCTGCACCAGTAGAGAGGCTGCATCAGCAGCATGCGGTGCACATGCACCATCAGCCTTGTGCACCCGTGCTGACATGCACACATGGGCAGCCACCCCATGCACATCACCCAACACGTCCGCTACGGGCTGCATGGGTGCACATGCATGCATGGAAGCCTCCGCAGCATCCCCATGCACGTGCATGGATGGATGTTTTGCACGCCCAGCAGCCGGCGCCTCCAGGGCCGCTCGCATGGGCGTTGTAGCTGCCCCTAGACCATCAGTAGCTACCGCCTGTACCTGCAGCAGAGTAGCCCCCTGGACTGGAGGAGCAATGTCTGATCGCCGTACTTCACAAGCAGGAGACGTCGTGGGTTGCACCCGAGGTGATACTGGCATATCATGAGCTATGTTTTGCAAATTATTGGTTTGGTGTGGAAGTGTAGCGAAGTCAGAGCCCAACTGAGAAGTCTGCATGGGAACGGTAGTTGTTTGAGCCCCCGACACCGTACTTCCACCATCATATTGGGCGCCTTTTGGTCTCTTGCTTGCATCCCTATCTGGCATATCCTCATCGCGGTTAGCACCATCGTCATGCCCGTCATCGTGATGCTCCCAAATCTGCGGAATGAAGTCAGCATCGGGGACGAAATCATCCCCCTCCAGCACAAACCGAAACGCATATCCATTGAGCTTGACATAAACATCAGAGGAGACCGAGCCTTCATCAGACCCATCTTTTTTTGAGAAAATATCCAAGGAGTGAACAGCCACCTGGATTCGCACAATACCATGTCGGCGCAAGCAAACCAAGTCGACATCCTGCGTGGCGCCAATAACTGATCCCACTGCCCACAGACCAAGGAAATGGCGGAGAGGTGGTGGGACACCTGTGACATGAACCCAAACTGCCTGCAAAGGAAGTAGCGATGAAACCTCCTCAACTTTCCATTCACTAAAAGCAATCTTCACATCATGGGATTTGACATTGTACTCAAAAGCGGCCACACGCTGCAAAATCTCCACGGACGGGAAGGAAACTAAGAAAGTATTGGCTCCATGATGGACGGCTTCCCACTTCCATGAGCTCTGGACCGAGGCTATCTTAGCGACCTCGGCCTCCACCACATCAACAGACAAAGAACCACCAGAAATCGTAACCAAAGCAGTTGGCAAAATTGGTGGCGCAAGATTCTCCTTGAACAATGTGTCTGGTAACTGCACGAACATTGCGTTAACCAAACCGCATCCACCGAGCGATGCAGTAGGCCTTGGTTGCTTGAGAACAGTGCAGCGATGCAATGGGTGCTTGTTATTGTCGCAAATGTGACAGTAGTGAATGACTGCGCAATCCTTGGAGAGATGATCATTTGTTCTGCATTTGAAGCACCAAAGGCCAGTTTTTTTACCCTTCGGCACATGTCCAGTAGCATCAACAGCGCCCAAAGCCACCGGATGGATTTCACGTGAATCTTGATTCTGAATATCCTGAGCGGCCACCACAGCTGGGGGCGGGAACGTCGGCGGAGGGCGCGCAGCCGGAGGGATGGCACCAGCGGTAGTGGCATCACGACGTCCCCCCTTGCGCTTGTTCTTGTGGCGGCGAGCAGGGGGCGCCTCGGCGGCAGGCTGGTTGGCGGCACCGAAGATGACCGGCGGCGGCGTCGGGGCCGCGACCCGCTGGGCGGAAGAAGGAGCGTTGGAGCTTGAGGCCAGCGCTGCACCAAAACGCAGAGGACCAGCTGCGACGCCGAAGCCGGCAGAGTGTCCGGGGTTTGCAGCTGCTTGTCCCACTGGCGGAGCCCCCTTGGGCGGGTTGCCATTCCGGCCAGCCATGTGAGGCGTTGATCGGCGCAGCACCGTAGCGTAGGAAAGCGGCGGCGGGGAAGACGAGCAGTGAAGATGCGAAACCGCGCAGACGAGACTAGGGCGCCGCAGGACCCCGTGCTGGAACATGTCAGCCCTCCTCAGCGTACGGCCCATACGCGCGGCCTGTGTGGCCACTCTGGCGCTGGGCCCATGAGCCTGCAACAGGTTCTTAGTTCGGTGCAGCTTCGATTGAACGTCCGCGCAGTCAACGTGAGCGCTAGTGCCGCGATCAACGCGATCACAAACGCATGCAGCATGATGCGGCGTCGTTTGAACAGCAGCGCCCGTTTCTTCCGCTTGACTGGTCACCGCCGACGACGACGCATCCGCTCGGGAGGCCGGCAGGAACGCAGCCAACGCCGCCGGCGGCGTTATCCTGGGCCGCGGCAGAGGCCCCTTCCATGGCCTGATGCAGACCCCTCGACGAAGCCGCGCCGGAGCCGGCGGTGGCCGTTGTACGTTCGGTGAAGCAGCTGCTCCAGCACGCATCTCATCCCAGCATGGAAGCGAATAATCGTGAGCAAGAACATTGTCTACCTTTGCTGAACCGCAGATGCCCCTCTCCCACGTCCTGGACGCCGGCGTAGGGAATCCCACGTCGTTCCAGAACTCCTGCAGAAGCTCCGCATCCGTCTTCTTCATCCTAGGCCGCACTACCGACCAGGGTTCCTCCGAGGGATCGGCACAGCCTCCAACAACATCACCGGCGAGTACAGTATTCACCATTTCATTGGCCAAACGGCCCTCTTCCGAGATCTCGCCCGCCTCCTCATCAATGTCGGCTAATGTCTCAAATCGCGATCCAGAGCTCGGCGGGGAGAGAGACGTCGAGGGTGACCGCGACACCGGTGATAGATCACCCGGAGCCAGCGTCAGGCGCCGCCGATCTGGATAGACACGGACGCCGACACGGACGACGCAGTCGAGAAGCACCATCTCACTCCCGCTTTGGATCCTCTCACCGGAGCGCAGATGTCGCCCCTCCACGATCTTGCCGTCGCCATTCCGGAGGAAGCATAGGCCAGGTCGATCAAGGTAGAGAGATCCATCGTGCCATTCCGGCGAGCCATCCAGTCCGGCGTTGGAGAAAGACGCCGCCCATCGGAGTGTAGGCAACGGATCCGGCGGCCTCGGCATCCTCCCGGTCTTGACCTAGCTAGCTCGGAGCTAGCTGCTAGCCGTACGTGTATCGATCGACTCCGGATGAGCTCAACTAACTGTTGGAGAGAGTCTAATAAAGTTCAACAGTACTGCTAACTTATGCATTATTTAGCATGTGAAGTTAGTGCGCCTTGGAACGGTTCCGTTAAAATCCGGCCTGTAGCATCCACGCAGGTGCATCAACCGTGCATGATCTAGTCTAGTGCTCTATGGTCTATGCTTCCCTCGTCATGACAGACGCTACCCATCACCATGCAATATCACTTCTGCTAATAGCGCTACCGCTATGGTGACCCTATATAAGCGCATGGCCACCCCATGGAACATCTCATCCACCGCGCCCAAGTTAATTCGTTCGTTTGTGCAGCAGCCAGCAAGAATCCAGTCGGCGACCGATCGATTGATAGAAGAGGAGGGAAACGCAAGCTAGCTAGCTTGAACCGTGATGGCGGGAAGGTTTGCTGCCGTGCCGGTAATGTTCCTGATGATCTTGGTGTTCTTCGCCGTGTCCGGCGCGGCTCGCCAGCTCGGCGGAGACGTGTGGGCGCTGGCCGGGGAGGTCGTCCCCGGCGACGGCGTGGCGGCGCAGCTTCTCCGGCAAATGTACCTGCAGCGGCTGGGGGCAGGGGCCTCGTGCGGTACCCACAGCGCAAACGGTGGCTGCCCACACTGACCGAGATCTGACACAAAAATCTACGCAGAGAATCCAGCGGCGAGATGCCTAGGAAAAGAACAATAATTTGTTCCTGACCTTTTCAGCCGTCGCGATCATGATTCGTAGCCGCCAGGCCAGCCCTTATGTATTTAGAATCTACTCCTACTGTACTAGATGTTCTTTCTGTCGTTAAGTTCTGGTTCATTCTTTGCTCAAAATACCTTTTGTTCATTATTTTCTGGTTAATTTGATTTGAATAATGAAAGAAAGAATAACGTCCAACTGTTTTAGCATGCATATTTGGTACATCAGACCATGTCTCTTATATTTATGCACACAACGCAATGGTTTTGGTCAAAGAAAACACCGACATGTTGCAGAGGCCGGGTAGCTCATGCCTGCAATGACCCAAAAATACCGGGATGATACCTTTTTCATGGCAGTCGCGTTCTTGATAAATCGGCTTCACAACAAAGTTATTAATCTTGGTACTGATCTTAAGCATTTGTAACTTGCAAACCAGAGTGGAACTCTACTTTCAAAGCAACTTTTGTGCATTTTTTGTTATTAATCTTCATGAAGGCAATAAATGTCTCAATATCTCCACCGGTGGCGCCTTGTGCGGCGCTCGCCTCTCCTTCTCCTTCAACTTCGTCATGTATGGATCAAACCATAGCCTTGGCAACAACGCGATGCTATTAGATGTAGAAACTGCTTGGTGCCTCCGGGTTGAGGTCAATAGCAGATCCCGTCCCATCTATGCCGTAGAGGTCAATGCAGGACGGACCGAAGCATGATGCCTGAGGCCATGACCTAATCCCCAACCCCCAGCCACCTCCAAGCCATCCATAGCCACATCCATCTATAGCGGTCGACCTTGGTGGCGATGACACCCCTAGTTGTTGTGAACTGACCATGAGCCCTGGATAATTACTAGTTAATTTTGATGATTGTAAATACTAGCTCTGAATGGCTACCTACTGTTGGATATATAATTGCCCAGGGTTTAGATAACTAGACGATATTCCCGTGTTACCGCAATAACCTTGTTAAAATAATTGTATTAATAGGTGCTAGAAAAATAACCAAAACTAATGCATGCAAAAACAAATGTAAGAGTGTTCTCAATATATGTTGTAGTTAATAGAATGCCATTTTCTATCAAAAACGTGAGCCTGGAACTTACGTGTGGCATGCGTGAGTTGCTAGTGTGGTATGGTTGAATGGTTAAATTAATGTAAAACATGTAACTTCTGATTGATATGCATTGGTGCTGATGTAACATGGCTGCATACTTAGAAAAAAAAATGTAACTTATGATTTGTGATTGAGATACATAGGTGCTGATGGGGCATGGCTGCATGCTTAGAAAAATTAGGTAGTGGGTTCTAGCTATTTTAGGAATGGATGATTACTTAGGGTTTAGGGTTTATCTACAAAGTTATTTCTTACTACTTTATTTAGAATATGTAAACAAGTGGTGTGAGAATTGCATCCAGCTGGTATGTCTTCGCTCTTTAGTTTTAATGTAACAACTATACGTGATTTCATATTTCAGCTATTTATGTTGTCTTTGAATGTTAAATATAGTTATTGGCGAAGTTAGATATAAACTTTAGTGGGGAGAAGTAGTAAAATATGCTGATATGAGGGAGCCAAATAATTAAAAAAATCCCATCGACCCCCCCCCCCCCCCCCCAATTCTCTCTACTTCACACTTCTTTCAAGGCCGGGGGACAAATGCCCCCCCCCCCCCCCCCCCCGCCCCCCGTGACATACACATAGATCCACCACTGTTTATAGTCTTACTATGAGATGGTCCAAGATTGTACAGTAGCTAGTTCATACTCAAATCCTGCATGAACCCAATGGCAAAATTTCCTGGCTATGCCGTGGGACTCAGTGAAGTCTAGAGGTGAGAATGGTGTCATTTTCCAGTTAGCCACGACTTCTTTCACCACCTGTGTGTTCTTCCGGCACCGAAAGAGCACGCAAAGAACACACATATCAAGATGCTCATGCTAGCAATAAGCAGAGTGACACCGATCACTAACAAGATTATCACAAGCTTCGACAGGTGGGTGCCTTTGTGGCATTTTGGGAGATTTTTCCTCTAGCCCCACCTGGCACAAAGCCCCTCATTGCCAAAAATAATGTGGTTGTACTTCGTAGCTTGTAGAGGAAGGGATGGAAATGAATGGATGACCCAGTCGGGTGGAAGGTCTCCTGTTAGCTTGTTGTTGAAAAAAAATCAAGGACACCCAGTAATGAAATCATACCCACGCTCGATTGCGGTATCGTGAATGATATAAGATTGTTGCTGAGGTCAAGTGACATGAGAGTCTGTAACAATTCAATTAATGTTGGTATGAATCCAGATATCTAGTTCCAAAATAATGGTAACACTGGAAGTGTGTGGATCTTGTTCATGTTGACTAGTAGCTCTTCGGAGAGCTGGCTCTTCTATGCCATCAACACCAACATCCCAGTTGCAGACATCGGGATGGGCTCGGAGCACTGGTTGTTTTGCATCTCAATTCGAGAGATATTCAAAGATATCTCGGTTGACTTAGTGCCAGTGAGGTTGTTGTTCGATATTAGCATCGTATGCAGCAACGGGAACGGCCATATACTTACCGGAACTGCATAGAGAAGTTATTGTTGTAGAGCATGATGTTGTCTAGTGAGAGGCAGTTCCAGACGCTCGCCAGAGAATTTGTTGTTGACGACAACTATGTTGAAGAGTTCCCCATTGGCACATAAATTCTCTGGGTGTGAGCCAGACAAGTTGTTGGCGACCTCAAAATTTGGTAGCGGCAAGTGCTTCCCAAGTTTAGGCAGTACCTCACCCAAGATTATATTGTTCCACATCTGGATCCATTGTAGGTTCGGCAAGAGCCCAATGCCACTAGTAGAAAACAGACCTTTTGTCCGCAGCTTTAGTCCCGGTTTGGATTTGAACCGGCACTAATGTGACCATTAGTCCCGGTTCGGGACGGGCATCATTAGTCGCGGTTCGTTCCGGACCTTTAGTCCCGGTTCGTAACACGAACCGGGACTAAAGGGGTTGTGCCAGGCTGGGGCCCCCACGAGCCCCTTTAGTCCCGGTTTGTATCACCAACCGGGACTAAAGGCCCCCCCTTTAGTCCCGGTTGGAGACACCAACCGGGACTAAAGGGTTGAGGCTTTAGTCCCGGTTGGTGTCTCCAACCGGGACTAAAGGTTGGACCTTTAGTTCCGGTTGGAAACACCAACCGGGACTAAAGGGGTTCTGAATTTTTTTATTTTTCTGTTTTTAGTTTCTGTTTTAAAATGCTTATATCTTTTAAGATATTTGATGTTTTTGAGTGATTCTTTTTGCATTAGATTCAAAATTTTGTCTAGTTTCTGTTTGTGCCATTAGTTTTCAAATTTGAATGGTTTAAATTTTAATTTGTTCAAATTTGCTTCAAACCCTAGATTGTGAATAACTTGAGTTTACAAATAGTTTTTAATTTAATTCTTTTTGCTCCTAGTCACGTGTTAGATTTTTGTCACAGTAAGATTTATTTGGTTATTTTTGGAATAATTTAAAAAAATGAAATGCCTTTGTAACAGACGATTTTCGTCCGAAACCTTGATACTTCGAAGGAGATGGTCCAGTTTGTGCACGAAGTGCATCCAGTTTTTGCCGTAACCCTCTCAACTTTTTAGCACATGCTATGTGGGTGAAATGATGATACCATGCCAACTTTCAACCTTTTCAGAGTTCATTTGTAGGGCTTTTCAATTTCAGGGTCATTTAGCTCAAAAAAATCATTAAATGCATGAAAAATAGCAAATGGAGTCAGAAAGGGTTGAAAATTGATGGCGTGGCTTCGAATGGTGCATACTGAACACACAAAAAGTCTGGAGTTGAAATAAGTTTAAAAAAAATGAAATGCCCTTGTAACAGACGAGTTTTCGCCTAAAACCCTGATACTTCGAAAGAGATTGTTCATTTTGTACACGAAGTGCATCCAGTTTTTGCCGTAACCCTCTCAACTTTTTAGCACATGCTATGTGGGTGAAATGATGATACCATGCCAAGTTTCAACCTTTTCAGAGTTCATTTGTAGTGCTTTTCCATTTCAGGGTCATTTAGCTCAAACTGTACCCCCCCGTGGACCGCCTTTTTTAGCTTTGTAGAAAATAAACGAAAATGATTAAATCTTCAAAAAATAAAATCCTTTGAGATGTAGTTAGGTTTTAGTGTCTAGTTGGTATAGAAATTTTGAAATATGAATTTTGACCTTTTTTGCAAAAAAACGCAAAAAAAAATGTAAAACGGCCATAACTTTTGCATACAATGTCGAAAAAAAAAGTTTAATACATCAAAAAAAACTAGAGAAAAATTCGGACTCGATTTCACCCGGGTTTACCCGGTGAAGTTTTCTCAGATTCTCAAAATTCCAAAAGGAAAAAAAGTTATTTCAAATCCAAAAAAAAATAAAAAATTTTAAAAATTAATTTTTGAATTTAAAAATAAATAAATGATGTCATATTTGGATTCCTCACATTTTTCTGATAATAATGGATATATTATTTGTCGAATTTCGATTTACAGATTTAAAGATATTAATTATGTCATATTAAATGAATAAATGGCAAAAAAATGAATAAAATAATATTATTACTTATTTTATTTTCATTGAAATTCAATATTATTAGTACTTATTTTGTTTATTTTAATAATTGTTTAGAATTCAAAAAATTAAATCATGTGACATCAAGACCTAAGGGTTAACAGGATTGATAGCTTAAGATTGTCAGGAAAACAACAAGTGCAGACTTGGAAACTAGGGGAGATAGAACCTGAAAGTTAAGCGTGCTGAGGCTGGAGTAGTGAGAGGATGGGTGACCGGTCGGGAAGTTAGACGATTTGGAATGAGTGTGGAGCAGTGAGGAGGGGTGATTAGAGAATAAATTATCAATTAATTCAAAGATTTGAAAATCAGAAAAAAAAATAAAAACAAATAAAAAAAATTCAAAAAAAAAATTTGAAAAAAAAAATTCAAAAAAAATTCCTTTAGTCCCGGTTGGTGTTACCAACCGGGACTAAAGGGGAGCCTTTAGTTTCGGTTCGTATTACCAACCGGGACTAAAGGCTCCCCTTTAGTCCCGGTTGGTAACACCAACCGGGACTAAAGGTCCTGCACCCCCCGCCGCAGACAGCGCCACGTGGTGGGCCTTTAGTGCCGGGCCGTGTTGAACCGGCACTAAAGGGGGGGGCCTTTAGTCCCCACCCTTTAGTGCCGGTTAGAGAACCGGCACTAAAGGCCCTCCCCAACCGGCACTACAGGTCATTTTTCTACTAGTGTGCTTCCGGGGATGGTTCCGTCGAACTTGTTCAAGTATAGGGCAATCCTGGTCAATTTCACGAGGGTCCCCAATCCTTCTGGTATGCCGCCGTTGAGCTTGTTGGACGACAGGTCAATCTCCACGAAACTTACCTTTGTGATGTTGCGAGGCAGCTCCCAGTGAGTACATTCCCATTCTATGACAATATCTTCAGCTTTTGGTGTTGCCAGATCCCCTCTAGAACCTTGGCGGTGAAGCCATTGGTGTCAAGAAGCTGCTCCTGGAGCACTGAAAGCTCAACTATCACCAGCAGCACAACACCATTAAAGTTGTTATTAGTTAAGTTGTGTTGCTTCATAAATGGTGATAGCCAGCTAATGTTGTCAGGAGGCACTCCATAGAAGGTGTCGTAGGAGAGATCAAGCAATCGAAGCCGGGAGCAGGCGTAGAGCGTGATGCCAGGAAATCTTCCAGTGCGCTTGTTGTGTGAAAAGTCGAGGTGGATCAGGTGCTTGAGGTTGCACACAGATAGGGGTGGAGCGAGGAAATTTTACCAATGAGTTCAAGATTTGAGTATAACTAGATATTGTATGTCCGGGGGGGGGGGGGGGGTATTGGCCCCCTGCCTTGGAAAGAAGTGTGAATTAGAGAGGAATTGGAGGGCTTCGATGGATTTTTTTTAATTGACCCCCTCATATCTGCATATTTTACTATTTTTCCCACAGAAGTCTCTCTCTAGCTCCGCCAATGATTATATATAACATTCAAAGACAACATAAACAACTGAAATATCAAATCATGTATAGTTGTTAATTAATACTAAAGAGCGAAGACATACCCATTGAATGCAATCCTCACAAGGATTATGCGCTTTTACATTCTCATCATCAGACTATGCGCTTCAAGTGCACCCTATGATCTCCATATTATTTCACTTGATTTGCCTTCTCCTTTAGATCATCAGCCGCTGCTTTACAATTTTTTGTTTGGCTACATCGGTAGCTATTCCTAGAGTAGGTCATCATCATCTTCTGAAATGTCATAATCACAATCAACTAAGTTTAGCATACAATCCAAGTTATCTGAATCTGAATCGCCATTATCTTGCTCTTCATGTGCTTGTACTACCACTTTTTGCCCTCTTTGATATTCTAGGTGGAGCACCATCACTCCTCTCAGCATCATCAAAGGTTTCAGCAACATCACATCTTTCAACAACACCTATATTCTCTTCTTCTCTTTTAATCAGTTTGTTGTCTACATTGATCTGCTTATGAACTTTCTAGGTGATGTGGTACACTCTTGGCGATGGTCCAGATGGATATGTTGCAACGTCGTCAAGGTCATATGCCCCAAGGCTCTGGTCATGGTAAATGTAAACAACAAGGAAAATTATGCTAATGCTTGAACATGTTAATTACAATGTCATGGACTTTGCCATATCAACCAAAGAGCATCCTCACCTTATATCTTCCTAGTCAAATACCAATAGATATTCATTTTGCCAGCAGCCTCATAATGTAGTTCTTCGACAACATTATGACTCAAATCAAGTGACTGTGTACTAATCTCAAAGAAATCAAACCAAGATGCCTCACCATCAATATAACCTTGATTCACTCCATTACCAACAACAAAAATCCACCATGGAATCGTTGTTATCACCTAGATAAAACATTCAAAAACACTGGACAAAACTTAGTAAAACCTTAATTTGATTTGAAGAAACTGAAACTCTCATCAGAAACTAAAACTCTCATCGGTCATGTACCGACTCGGCCAAGATTATCACCGATCAGACCGAATCAGTAGTCCTCCACTCCACTTTGCTAGTGAAGGAGAGAGGGTGATGCAATGAGCGAACATCAGGATAGGTAATACGTCCGCTTCGAGCAGGCACTAGATACGTACCAACCCACACCGAAGGTTTGCGGTGCAAACCCAGTCCAAAACACACGATCGAATCGCTTCAGCCATCCGAGCTGGCCCTACAATCAAATCCCCAGTTGGTCTTCCCGACCGTGCAGGCGGCCGGTCTCCGGCTTTTCGCCGCATTCGTTATATATGCATGCATGCATACTATTTTTAGCATTGCATTAAAGTGAAGCGCTTAAAAGTAGTTAAAAGTGGCTGCGTAGACCAAACAAGGGGACATGAAGAGGCCCTTGCAAAATTTAAAAATATAATTGTCCTCATCTTAGTTAGTTAATTAGTATAGTAAGTAGCATGCCAATTAGCAGGTGAAGCTAGTGCGTCTTAGAATCATTCCTGACTGAAATCCTGTAACATCCTCGCAGGTGCATCGACCATCGTGTTTTCTCTCGTCACCAGTGCTTTCTCCCTCGTCACGACACACGTGAACATGCAACACCGAACCCCTCCAAGAAGCCTATATATAGGTACAGCTGCGTTCATATACACATCGCCCCAAGTTAACCGAAAATCAAGAACTACCTGTGATCCGTCGAGTTGATCCAGCAGTACGTAGACACAAGCAAGAAGAGAGGAGAAACATTTGATTCCCAGTGCTCGACCGAGGATGACAAGGTTTGCTGCTGTGCCGTTGATGTTCCTGATGATCGTGGCCTTCTTCGCCGTCTCCGGCGCGGCTCGACGACTCGGCGGCGACGTGTGGGAGCCGGCCGGGGCAGCCGTCTCCGACTCCGCCGACGGTGTGATGGTGCAGCTCCTCCGGCAAATGTACCTGCAGCGGCTGGGGGCGGGGCCCTCGTGCGGCACCCACAGCGCAAACGGTGGCTGCCCACCCTGACCTGTGTAATCTAGCCAAAGATTTCGGGTGAGGGGAGATCGACAGAAAATCCAACAACTCAGTCGTGCGCTTATAGAAACCTTATTGCGTGCTGCCTTTCAGGCGTCGCTATGATTATCCGTCATTCCGTCGCACTCAGGATGTCACGTAGTTAATGGTCGAAGTAGTGCTCTTATTCTACTATCATTTTATTTGTTGCGGGTTGTAGTCTATCGTTTGATTATTCAATTGTTTTTTTTTGCGGGAAATGGTTCTACTGTGAAGGTTCGGTTTGTTATATGGAGTAGTATAGTTTTGTAATGCAACGATAGCAGTCATAATTTGAATAAATGGAAATCAAGTCAATATTTACTTGTGTATTCAGTTTTGTAATGTGATCCTTGCGGTTCTAAATAGAATAAGCGCACGAAAGGAGCGCCAGTGTGTTTCGCAACAAAAAGCTCCCCACCATCAATCTTGCTCAATAGCATCAAGTGTGAAGCAAAGCTCCAGATTACGGCAGGTGCGAAAAAATTGAGATATATTGTATCGGGAGAGTAAAACATTCTTGTATTCAGGGGTCCTGTATCACAAACTCTATTGCACTCTGTTTCAGAAAAGAAAAAAGATGAGGCAAAAAAATTGCCTCTGTTTAAAAAGAAAAAACTTAGATATATTTTGTTAAGAACTCAAAGCTTGCAATAATGGCCTCTTAGGCAGTACAATGCAAGATGCTTAGATGCTTTATAGATAAAGCAACTTTCGAACCATACAAAATACAACTGACCAAACAATAAAAAAGAAAAAAGAAAAGAAACGGCAAAAGATACAAGATGCTCAATAACAACTAACTCGGCGAACCCGAGGCCAAGCTATCAAAGAAACTAAGCCAGATAAGCTGCCCGCTGTCAAAGGAAGACCATGCTCCGTCAACTCCCATGAGAGAGTGATGACTGGTTACTCTTGTTTTAACAAGACATGTAATGGTGAAGAGTCCTTTTAGAACTACAGCCTTTTAATAGCGTATAAGTTTCCCGCAAAAAAGTAGCGTAAGGGCATCTTCAACGCTGACCCGTAAATTCTCTCCCTCATCCGTCCGCGGACTGGGGGACCAGTCCGTGGACAGGGATGCGGGAGCCGGCCATCCAATACTATCCGCATACATTTCAAGCCGGATTTCAACTAAACAGACGAAATTCATGCAAACCGGCTAATTTTTATATAAACCAGACGAAATTCATTACATTTTTGACAATTTTTAACTAAATTCTACGCTAAACCTAATCTTAATGATCGCCGGTGCCCGTTCCCCATGTCTGCCCGTGAGCCCCGCAAAGTGAAGCCCGGGCTCTTGCCTTCGCCTTCTCCAGTTCCGCCTCGGCGGTCTTCAGCTCTGTCTCCGCAGCCTGAGCAGCTAATCGGCTAACGATGATCAGTCCGCCAAGCTTAGCTTCAGAGGGAGGGAAGGAGCGGTGGCCTTCTTGGGACCCGAGCGGCAGTGACCTACCATGCACTACTCTTCCTCGCTGCCGGCGGCGCCCGCGGACGTGCCGGCTTCATGGTCTTGGCGGCAGGGCGCGGCTTTGGCAGAGCTAGCAATGTCCTCCTCCTCGTCGCTCTTGCCAAACACCTCATCCGTTGCCTCATCCATGTCCTTGTAGGTGGCCTGTAATTTCGCTGATGGAGGCGGTACTGCCAGCGGCCGCAGCGGATGTCACGGGCGGAGCGGTAGGAGTCGAGCAGCGCCTCCTGCCCCGCCACCTCCACGTTCGGCGCGATGGCCGTGCCGGCGGTAAGTTGCTCCTCCGCGCGCCGGTGCTTGTCGAGGAGACGGAGGTTATAGGCCTAGTCGGTCTGCGCCTGCCGGAACTTGGCCTCCCTCTCCTCCCGCACCATTTCCGTGTAGTGGGCACGGGCCTCGCCGATGGTGATGCCGACATGCACCAGCGAGGAGGGTGGTGCCGGCTCGTCCTCGGCCGCGTCCTCCATTGGGATGTCGTCGGCTTCCGTCTGCCAGCCGGCCTGCCAACCGGTAGCAATGGTGGCCATCTCCTTCTTCTGCTCGGACATGAGGCTGTCCCAGAGGGCTTTGGAGCGCGAGGAGGTCATGGCAGGTATGGTGTGGAGAGGAGAAAGGGACCGGAGGAGGATGACTGCGGCTATGGCCGGGGCTGGAGTTTATATAGCGTGCGGATGACAATGGGCCGCGACAGTGTGGTTAATGGTGGGCGGCAGACGGACAGACGGGTGGCGCCGGAGTAGGTTCCTCAGCAACCGCATATCATTAATGTAGGGCGACGGACCGACGGGGTGTCGTTTGAATGCGGAGCATTCGCGTGCACTCAGAAGCAGTCTCTTGGCCGGCGCGCCGCTTCAATGCCGACAGCAGTGAGAGGTCGCGTCCGCTCTGGCCGGGTATGAATGTGGCACTGACGCTCTAGAGCGGCGCTGACCGTTTCGGGCGGGAAGCGCGCACGGGCGAAGGAGGTGGTTAATGGTCGGCCAGGACAGTTAGAAGCGGACGTGGCAGCGGTCCGGACGCCTGCAAAGCCCCCCTAGTTTGTCTCCGGTTTACGAGAAAAAGTGCTTCCGGATACAGGACCACGTTGAATGGCAAAACACGTCTGGACCACGTGGTCCGGACGGTTGCGGGTGGTTTAAGGGTCAGCGTTGTAGATGCCCTAACAGGGTGTAACTAAACGTTGCTACAGTGGGGATGTGATATTCTTGTTGAGAAATGACATCAACGAAGCATCATTGGCAACGCCTTATTAGGAAACATAATTAGCGGTTATTAGTGTACACGCGTCGTACCAACACGAGCTTTCATATATGCGCCCCCTTGTAGCCTAACAGACGCCTCTCGGAGACAACCCAACTCCATGTATAAATAGTTGATTTCACACTCAATGAAACTGTTTGATTCGTTCATCAATCTATTATCAGTTTTTTACTCTTTTTTTTTGAGAATTATTATCAGTTTTTTACTTTCAACAATTCTTTGGGACCTCCAGGGTCGACGCATTACTAGGACGGCCCACCGACGCGAAGCCACTAGTAGTTTTATATCGCCCAACGTAGAAATACGTGAAAAAACAGCAAGCATTCGAGGAGTCGACCCCGCGACCTCGCATACCTCGCACTCCTGACGTGTGCTACTAGCCACTCGACCCATCACGGCAGGCGCAAACACACAGCTGGTTGAGATTTGAAAACATTTTCCGAACATTTCTTGAAAATTATGAACAATTTTGAAATGCCGCAAAAATATTTTTTGAAATTCCAAACTTTTTTTGAAAAGTGAACGAACAATTTTTTAAAATCAAGAACAATCTTTGAAATTCACGAACAATTTTTTTAGAATCACGAACAATCTTTGAAATACCGACAGTTTTTCAAACACAACAATTTTTGAAAAATTGAAGATATTCTGAAACACGAACAACTTTTGAGAAAACGCAAACAATTTTTAAAATTCCCGAATATTTTTTAGTTGTTGAACATAAATTGAAAAGAGAAACATTTTAAAATTCAAAATAATTTTTTGAAAACACGACCATTATAATTTTTCAATTTTTGATTTTTTTTTAAAATAAGAACATTTTTAAATTCCTAACAAAAAAATTAAAACAAGAACATTTGTCGGAAAAGCAAAGAAAAATTGAATTTCCATGCTTTTTTTGGAAATATGAAAAATTATTGAATAATTCAAACAAAAGGTGAAAATGGTAGCATTTTTTGAAAATTTGAACATATTGAACCGCGATTATTTTTTGAAATTGCTGAATTTTTTGAAACACGGGCAGTCTTTGAATTTTTTTATTTTTTTTGGAAGTGCAAACATTATTTGAAATTTGAACATTATTCGAAATTTTCGAACAATTTTAAAAAGAAAAATAAACTTGGAAAATAAAAATAAAAGGCGAATGTTTTAAAAAGAAACAGGAGAAAAAGAAAAAAGAAACAGAAAAACGAAAAATCTATAAAAACGGAAAATAAAAAAGAGAAAACCAATAAACGAAAAAAAAGTTTGCTCATTGTGGTCCAGTAGGCTGGTCCATTTCGCGCGGTCGGAGGGGTTTCGCCCTGTCTGCGCGGTCGACATTACGAGCAGAGAACATCACATATGGTTTTCTCTATTTTTTGCTCGTGACGAAGGACAGTTGCTAAAGTGCATAGACGCGTCTGTGGACGTGCATGATGGGCTGGCCCAAGTAGCTTAGTTGATCGGCTTACCAGTGTACCGGCTCTACAGTTTTTTATTCCCGCTAAATGAAACGGTTTTTATTCCGGTAGTTTACTGTTTACTCTTCTCTACATAAAAAACATTACCCATATCTTCATTCAAATTCATGCATATTTTTAAAAATCCGGGAACATTTTTAGTAATTTCTGAACGATTTTTACTTGCATGAACATTTTTAAAATTCTTCAATATTTATAAAATTCCATGATTATTTTTTTGAACCTGAAATTTTTTAAATATCTAAGAATAGTTTTCACGATTCATGAAAATTTATGTGTATTAGAACATTTTTTAAAATTCATAAACATTATTTGCATAATACATTTTTTAAATCTGGCAAAAATGATTTATTTTTAAGCCAGCAAGTTTTCTCAATACGGTTTTTAGTCGGGGTGAACGTATCTAATTTTTTTTATCCGAATGCAAGTGCACACTAGTTGGGCCCGCCCAGGTAATGATGTTTCTGCAATAACTTGTCCCTATAACCATAAAGTCAGAGTGCAACTGCTATATTTTGTATAATGCGACATATAACAAGCAATCACCCACTGCGCCCGTCATAGTTTGGTATTTATTTTTAGTGAATTTTCTTTTTCTACTTTTTTTTTTCTCTCCCACTTTCTGTCTGTGCTTGGTTTGTATTTTTTTCACTCTTTCGATTTTCGGTATTCTAGTTTCTCATTTCTTTTATTTATTTTCTTTGTTTTTCTGTTCTCTTTCCAATCTGAGTATTATTTATTTATTTGTCAAATATTTTTTACTGTTTTTTCCTTTTGTTTTCCCCATGTTTCATTATATATTTTTCTGTAAAAATATATACATCAAATAGGTTTTAAGATTACATGAATAGTTTTGAAAAAGGCATTATCCCTTCAACTTGCTCACTAATGACTAATAAATGCATTTCTCAAAAAAAAAGACTAATAAATGCAAAGATTTATAGATCTCATTGTTTATTGTGTTCCTTGCAGAAAAGGATGTTTTTAGGAGGAAAAATCAAGTCATATATGGGATATTCTTGAGATGATCGTTTCCATACAATTGAGCATGTAGCGGGGAATAGCAGAGAAGCCGGTGTGCGGTACGATTGCTAGCGCTCGTACAAGCTGTCGTACCAGACGCCACAACATCCGTGATGTCATCCCAAGCAAACTATATTGAAGGGCCCGAGCAAATTTGCAACAAAGAAGCCCTGGAACGCTATTCTTCCCATTTGCACTATATAAAGGGGAGGAAGACCAGACAACTCATATGTTCACTTTTGGACAATATCCATCTTCACAGCCGCCACACAACCATCATCAACATGACATCTCCATAGTCATGTCCATCTCCATCACCCCCGTGTTCATTAGATTAATTACTTGTAATCGAGATTCCATTGCTACCAACGACATTGTAAGACTATCAATCATTCAACTTCAAGTAACTTTTAATACAATGCCATCTACTTCTGATTCGATCGCGCGTGTGAGTAATCCCCTCGGGCTAAGGGCAGAGGCATAACCTCGCAACCTCGTGGATGCGCAAGAAAGGATTAACGATACAATCTTACTTTACAATTTTGTACAACTATTTGTCTCTTGTATATATCTCGATCCTAGAGCTCGTTGGTACCGGAGACACCAAGGATCGGTAGAAGGACATGTAAAGAGCAATGGAGAGTGGAGTGCTGAAAGTCCATGACTGTAAGTTCAGTACGTAGTCCGAACCAATTCCCTGCGGGGAGACAACGATACAGTCATCAAATGTGATGTAGAGTGGAACCCTAATTGACGATCTTTCCACACTTGGAGGGGGGAAAGAGAGGAACAACAAAATCAACCAAGGGAAATCACTCAAACAAACCCAAATCACACATCCACTAGGATAGCATACATGAGATCCACAAGTATACAAGGCCAATGCAAGGAAACAAGCGCAAGGGTAAAGTTCTTCCCACTCCAAAGGAGGTGAGGTCTTGGTGATCTAGGTGAGATCCTTCTCCCTTAGGAGGTCTTGATGATCCTATGATGGGGATCCTTCTCCCTAGAGAGGTCTTGATTCCCCAACAGGAGATACAAGGAGCAAAGCTCTACTCAATGTGTCAATATACTTTGCTAACCCTAAAACATAGGTGGGAGACGAATATATATAGTCTAGGAGGGTGAAGGGGTACATGGGCCTCGGCCCGAGTGGTTAAGTCAGACAGGCGTCGGACGTCCGGACGCTACCGGTCGTCCGGTGGCTCGTGAGGGTCCGGACGTCCGGTAGAGTCCGGATTTCCGGCGTTTTCGTTCTGTATAGGTGGTGGCGGATTTCCGGAGACGGTCGGACGTCCGGGGCGCCGGTCGTCTGGAGGCGGTCGGTCGTCCGGCCACTGAAAGGTGTCGGACGTCCGGTACTTGGCGGATGTCCGGCCGCTGTAGCGTTTCTCGGCTAGGCCTTCTGGCTGTCTGGGCCTCCAGGCGTCGGACGTCCGGTGCTGGCCGGTCGTCCGGTGGCTGTAGCTCCCTGGTAGCTCTTCCTCTTGCTTCTCACACTTGGTGTCCTCGCCATCTTGCCCATTGGTGATAGCAACTTCATGGCCTTCCTCCAAGTACCCGATCACACACAAGGTCTTCGTTTGAGGTAGTAGCCATGTCTCGCATGTAGAATGTGTAAGTTCAGAGAAGAGAGATGTCACCTCGTTCTCGAGAGCTCTTGCACGTGCTCGTGTCATTGGCCCGCTTGGCACTTGAGGAGACATAGGTAGATCCATGGGGATGACCGTAGGATGCTCCGCATCATCTCCCCCCCCCCCCCTTGAAAAAGATCCGTCCTCGAATCGGAGTCCACATCACCATGGAAGGGAGATAAGTCCTTGACGTTGAAGATGTTGCTCATGTTGTAGTTGTCGCGAGGGATGTCAATCTTGTAGGCATTATTGTTGTAGCGTGCTAGCACCTTGAAGGGTCCGTCGGCTCGGGGTAGAAGTTTGAACTTGCGCTCGTTGTGGAAGCGGTCTTTGCGAAGGTGTAGCCACACAAGATCTCCGGGGTTGAACATCATGGGGTGCTTGTTGATGTTGACCTTGGTCGCGAGTCGTTGTACTTGGCGCTCGATCGCGTGCCTTGTATCTTCGTGCATCTTCTTGAGGTAGCTTGCTCGTGCACTCGCGTCCATGTCGATGTGCTCTTGTAGAGGTAGCGGTAGAATGTCCAATGGGGACAACGGGTTGAAACCGTAGACGACCTCGAAGGGTGACTTGCCGGTAGTAGAGTGTCGTGCTCGATTGTAGGCGTACTCGGCGATTGGTAAACATTCCTCCCACTCCCTTATGTTCTTATTGATCAACACGCGGAGTAGTGTGGATAGAGTCCGGTTCGTGACCTCCGTTTGGCCGTCGGTTTGTGGGTGATATGCCGATGAGAATAGGAGTTTGATTCCGAGCTTGGCGCATAGTGTCTTCCAAAAGTAGCTAAGGAACTTGACGTCGCGGTCCGACACGATCGTCTTGGGCACTCCATGCAATCGCAAGATTTCCCTACAAAAGAGATTTGCAACATGTGAAGCATCGTCTATCTTGTTACATGGAATAAAATGTGCCATCTTAGAGAAACGGTCCACAACAACAAATACTGAATCTTTGCCGTTTTGAGTTCTAGGCAAACCAAGCACGAAATCCATACTAATATCTTCCCATGGATGATATGGAATAGGAAGTGCCATATATAGACCATGAGATTGAGCTTTGGACTTAGCTTTGCGGCATGTAGAGCACCAGTTGGTGTAGCGTGACACATCTCGAAACATCTTTGGCCAAAAGTAGTTCTTGGAGAGTGTGGCAAATGTCTTGTCACGTCCAAAATGTCCCATGAGTCCTCCGGCGTGAGCCTCTTGCAAAAGCAACAAACGAAGAGAAGACTCGGGGATACAAAGTTTGTTAGCTCGCATAAGATAATCATCTTTCAAATAGTATCGCTCCCAAGTGTTGTGTGATAAGTGTAGGAGATATGCCCTAGAGGCAATCATAAATGTTATTGTTTATCTCCATGTTCATAATTATGTTTTTGTTCCATGCTATAACGGCTATGGTTCTCGAGCCTACAATAACCACGAGGCTCGGAGGAAGACTCATATGCACGTGTGGAATAATAAACGGTAAAATGTATTCTTAGTCTGGCCTCTAAGACTAGCTCAAGTGTTACATGATGGTTCTGTTTTCCCGATCATGGGCATGACTATGCCGGCAACTTTGAGGGCACAATGTTAGGAGAACACTTGTGTTGAATCGACCCGAATTGATGTTATGCTATGAGATACATTCGTCACAAGTTAATGGTTAATAACACAGAGATAGTTAACGTTTGCATAATTCCTTAGACCATGAGAGTATCGAGTTCCTTCATGCTTGATTCATGAACTTTGGGGTTTGTTAAACGTCATCCGTAACTAGGTGGCTATTACGGTGGCTTACGGGTTCATGAGAAAGTATGACAAGGGACTTGATAGCTCAAGATTGGGATTTGCTCCTCCGACGATGGAGAGATATCTCTGGGCCCTCTCAGTGTTATGGTATCCACTAACGTCTGGCCAGACACATTGTGATTTGATCACAGGGATGCCGGAACACGGAAAGGAGAAAAGAGAACAAAACCAGTAACGAGGTAACTGGCATTGTGGACAAGTGTTGATCCACGGGGATGCCGATGATTCTCACCTCGGGTATTTGTAACATATCGCGAAGCAACATGAATAGCACACGGAAAACTGGAGGTTCACTCGAATATTTATTCGTGTGGGTATAGGGGTCAATATGGGTGTCCACGGCTCCGATGTTGATCATTGATCGGAAAGTGTTCCGATCATGTCTATACTTCACCGAACCTATAGGGTCACATGCTTAAGGGTCATCTATCTGCTGAATGCTAGACAAGGAGTCTGAGAGAAAGTCACCGGAAAAGTTTCGGAGACAACGGAAGAGTTCCGGAGAGAGAACACCGGAAGAGTTTTGGTAAAACTGAAAAGTTGTTTTGGGGTATACCATTAAGTCAAATTGGTTTCGACACATGCCTGGAAATTCTTGAAGGGTGCCAGAATTGTTCTGGGAACTTCTGGGATTTTTCCGGAGAAAAAACCCGGAAATGTTCCTGAGCTGCCGGAACCGCTTTGGTTGCTTTTCGCAGATGAAAATCACTAATCCGGAATTATTTCGGCACGCGTCCAAAATTATTTTAGTGTGTACTGGAAATGTTCTAAGACCTATAGAAATATTTTCGGATTTAACGGTCGCGGAAAAATGTTTATGTGAATAGTGAAAAGCACTTTATGGTTACTTTATGGAAAGCCACCTTTTTGGGCTTTGTCCCAATATATCTTGGGGATGACATGGATGGATGAGAGCCACCCTACCCCTTGAGTTTTCCTATAAATAGAGGTGGAGAGGCACTCTCCACACTCACTCTTTCTCACATACAAATGCCATGCATGATCTGGCCTTCTCTCTCCCTCCCCGCGAAATAGTTTCGTAGAGCCGAAAGGCTGTCTGGGTTTCGGTGGGAACTAGTTCTGGATGGAAAATCCTTGCCGGATAGATGACACCGTATGTGTGCAACCCCATAGAGAGGTCGTAGGTTCGATCTTTTTGCCCGAGGGGCAGTTCGAGAGTGCCTCCCGAAGGGCTGTCCGAGTGACCGTCCGAGTTTTGAGGGTCCTCCCGAAGGGCTGTCCGTGACACCGTCCGAGGGACTGTCCGACTGCCTCCCAGAGGGATGTCCGACGAGCAGACAAGGGAGAACATCCTCGCGGTTGGGAGATTGTAAATCCTAGCTGCGGGGATCTGCACCGACGATCTACATCGACTCTACTTCCACTGCGCTACGAGTCGGTAACGATCGGATCGAAACCATGTATGCAGTCTTCATAGTGGTCCTGGGCTGGTGCGTAGGTCAGAATTTTTTTGTTTTCTGCTGCGTTCCCCTACAATAAGCATTTGGCATATGGAATCGCAAAGGAAACATCATGCGCATATAAGTCTTTGATGTGCTCAAATCCTATAACATTCAACTCAAGTTTAGTAACTAGCATGCACTTGCGGGAAAGAGCGTTCGCCACAACATTTTCCTTACCTTTGATATACTTGATAACATAAGGAAATTACTCAATGAACTCACTCCATTTAGCATGACGCTTGTTCAATTTTGTTTGACCCTTAAGATATTTAAGCGTTTCATGATCCGTATGGATGACAAAATTCACGTGGTCAGAGATAATGTTCCCACACATGCAAGACTCTTACTAAAGCATATAACTCTTTGTCATAGATGGGTAGTTAAGTTGTGCGCCGGAGAGTTTTTCGCTAAAGTATGCAATAGGTCGCTTCTCTTGCATCAACACACCACCAATACCATTACCACTAGCGTCGCAATGCACTTCAAAAGTTTTATCAAAGTTGGGTAATGCAAGTAATGGAGCAAGTGTAAGAAAGTTCTTAAGCTCATGAAATGCGGCATCTTGAGATGGACCCCAAATAAATGGTGCATTCTTCTTGCTCAATGCGTGCAATGGTGATGCAATAGTGCTAAAATCCTTCACAAAGCGACGATAAAATCCGGCTAAGCCAAGGAAACTACGCACTTGAAGCAAATTGGTTGGTTGTGGCCAATTCTTAATAGCATCAATTTTAGTTTCATTAACTTGAACACCCTTAGATGAGACAACAAAGCCTAAGAAAACAAGCTTATCAACACCAAAAGTGCATTTTTCCATGTTAGCATAAAGTCGCTCGTCTCTAAGAACTTGCAATACATTTCTAAGGTGTTTGACATGATCTTCTAGAGTTTCACTAAACACAAGGATGTCATCAAAGTATACCACAACACAAATGCCAATATATTTGCGAAGAACATAATGCGTCACACGCATAAAAGTGCTAGGAGCTTGCGATAAACCCATAGGCATGACTAACCATTCATACAAGCCAAACTTGGTTTTGAAAGTTGTTTTCCATTCATCACCTTCTTGCATGCGTATTTGATAGTAACCACTCTTAAGATCAATTTTTGAGAAAATGGTGGCTCCACTAAGTTCATCTAGCATGTCATCTAGGCATGGAATGGGATGTCGATATCTAATGGTGATAGCATTTATTGGATGGCAATCGGAACACATGCGATAAGTACCATCTTTCTTAGGCACAAGAATTACCGGAACGGCACATGGACTCAAGCTCTCGCGTACATACCCATTCTCCATGAGATGTTGGACTTGCCGTTGGATCTCTTTGGTCTCGTCAGGGTTGACGCGGTAAGGTGCCTTGTTCAGTAGAGGTGCGCCGGGGATGAGGTCGATGCGGTGCTCGATTCCGCGTAGAGGAGGAAGTCCGGGAGGTAGCTCATTGGGAAACACGTCCGCGAATTCCTGCAATAGATGAGACAATACCAAAGGAAGATGTTGTGAAGTATTAGTCTGCACCACTTCATCTTTGCACAAAAGCACAAAGTGAAGAACACTTGATGGGCTCTCACTCACATCCCTCAAATCTCTTTTGGTGGCTAAAAGAACTAGGTCTTGTCGCTCATCGTGGAGTCACTCATTTTTGGCTTGTGGCGCTCACTCTCTTTGTGGTGGTTCACTCGCTCACTTGACTCTCCACGATGGGTAGATACTTGCTTGTCCGCGATGACTTGACTTGGGGTCATTGGTCGAAGAACGAATTCCTTGCCCTTCATCTTGAAGCTATAGTGATTGGTCCGTCCGTTGTGGATGACGCCGCGGTCGAATTGCCAAGGTCGTCCAAGGAGTAGATGGCACACAGACATAGGAACCACATCACACTCCAAGGTGTATTTATAGGCGCCGATCTTGAAGGATACTTGGACGGTGTGCTCCACTTGAATAGTGCCGGGGTCGCTAAGCCATTGGACCTTGTAGGGACGAGGGTGCTTCTTCTTGACCAATTATAGCTTGGAACATCACTCTTCACTTGCCAAGTTGTGACAACTTCCGCCGTCGATGATGACCTTGACGGAACGTCCTTGAATGCCCGCTTTGGTATGGAAGATGTGGCAATGTTGGTCTTCATCTTCATGTTGTTGAAGTGTTAAGACCTTGGAGACAACAAGAGCGGGGCTCGAATCATTGTCGCAAAACACTTGATCATCTTCATCTTCATTCACTTGTCGATGCATGGCCACGTGCTCAAGTGCTTCCATTTCGTCTTCACTCATAGAGTCGTAGGTGCCGTCCACGTTAGCGATCATGGTACGCCGTGTGGGGCACTCGAAAGACTTGTGGCCTCGACCTTTGCAAGTAAAGCACTTGATGTCACTTGTTTTGTCGGTGGCATCCGTAGGAGTTGTTGATGATGAAGCTCTTGGCTTGGAGTTGCTTGTAGTAGTAGGAAGACGACTCGAAGATGTCGAAGGGTTCTTGTAGTTTGACTTGTCACCGGTACATGGTGTAGCTCGAGTCGTTGGAGGAGTTGTCATAGTCGTTGAAGCTTGATTGTAAGAACCATAGGTCTTGGAAGAGTACTTGGAGAACTTGTAATCCTCTTGCACTTGACGCTCCGCTTTGGTGGCTTGGTGCACTAGCTCGAGGAGGTTGGAGTAAGGTTGAAAGTCCGCTATTTTCTTGATTGGATGGTTGAGGCCATTTAAGAAACGCGCCATAGTTTGTTCATCATCTTCCTTGACGTTGGCTCGTATCATTGCAATCTCTATTTCTTTGTAGTATTCTTCAACCGACTTGGTTCCTTGCTTGAGGAGTTGAAGTTTCTTGAAGAGGTCACGGCTATAGTGTGTAGGCACAAAACGAGCTCTCATGACATCCTTCATTTGAGTCCACGTTGTGATACGTGGTTCGCCTTTCTCTTGGCGTCTCTCGATCACTTGCTCCCACCAAATGAGAACATAGTCTTGGAACTCAAGCGATGCCATGGCTACCTTCTCTTCCTCGTCATAGTTTTGTAGATGACATATCTTGTCCACCTTTAATGCCCATGAGAGGTAGTCTTCTGATATGTCTCCAACGTATCTATAATTTATGAAGTATTCATGCCATGTTTATTATAGTTTTGTATGATTTTGGTGCACTTTTATATGGCTTTTATATGATTTTCATCGACTAACATATTGACCTAGTGCCTAGTGCTAGTTGCTGTTTTCTGCTTGTTTTTAGTTTTCCAGAAAATCTATATCAAATGAAGTCCAAATGCAGCGAGACTTTTTGACAATTTTTTCTGGAACATAAGAGATACTAGAAGCTTCGGGAGGAGGCCAGAAGACCCACAGGGGCCCCATGAGCCACCAGGGCGCGCCACCCCCCCAGGCGCGCCCTGGTGCCTCGTGGGCCCCCTGTGGCCCTTCTTCGCGTGATTCCAATGCCAAAAAATCATATATATTCAGAAACCCCCGAAAGTTAACCTAGATGAGTTTTTACGCCGCCGCAAGCCTCTGTACCTCCACGATCTCATCTACAGCCCTTTTCCGGCACCCTGCCGGAGGGGGGAATCATCACCGGAGGCCATCTTCAACATCCCGACGGTCTCCATGACGAGGAGGGAGTAGTTCACCCTCGGGGCTGAGGGTTTGTACCAGTAGCTATGTGTTTTATCTCTCTCTCTCGTGTTCTTGATTTGGCACGATCTTGATGTACCACGAGCTTTGTTAATATAGTTGGATCATATGGTGTTTCTTCCCTCTCTATCCTTGTTGTGATGAATCGAATCTTTCCCTTTGAGGTTTCGTTATTGTCGGATTGAATATTTCAGATTTGAGAACACTTGATGTATGTCTTGCATATGAATACCCGTGGTGACAATGGGGTATTATATTGATTCACTTGATATATGTTTTGGCACTCAACTCGCGGATTCCCGAGGAGACATTGGGGTAATCTATGCATAGGGGTTGATGCACGTTTTCATTATCTTTTCTCCGATAGAAACTTTGGGGTGCTCCTTGGAGTTCTTTGTGTGGATTGAATATTATGATTATGAAGTTGTTTGATGCATATCGTATAATCAACTCATGGATACTTGTGGTGACATTGGAGTATCTAGGTGACATTAGAGTTGGTTGATGTGTATCATATGGTGTTATTTTAGTACGAACTCTAGGGCTGTTTGTGACACTTATAGGAATGGTTCAATAGATCGATCGGAAAGGATAACTTTGAGGTGGTTTTGTACCCTACAAACAATTTCTATCTTATGTTCTCCGCTAATAAGAACTTGGAAGTGATTCCTTATCGCAAGTTGAGGGTTGGTTATATGATCCAATTATGTTAGCATTGTTGAGAGATTGCACTAGTGAAAGTATGAACCCTAGGCCTTGTTTTCAAGCATTGCAAGACCGTTTGTGCTCACTTTTGTCACTTTCTACCTTGTTGTTTTTATATTTTCAGATTACAAAAACCTATATCTACTATCCATACTACACTTTTATCACCATCTCTTCGCCGAACTAGTGCACCTATACAATTTACCATTGTATTGGGTGTTGGGGACACAAGAGATTTCTTGTATTTGGTTGCAGGGTTGTTTGAGAGATACCATCTTCAACCTACGCCTCCCACGGATTGATAAACCTTAGGTCATCCACTTGAGGGAAAATTGCTACTGTCCTACAAAACTCTACGCTTGGAGGCCCAACACGAGTCTACGAGAATAAGTTGTGTAGTAGACATCAAGCTCTTTTTTGGCGTCGTTGCTAGGGAGGTGAGTGCTTGAAGGTATATCTTTAGATCTTGCAATCGAATCTTTTAGTTTCTTGTTTTATCACTAGTTTGGTTTATAAAAGAAAACTACAAAAAATGGAATTGAGGTTGCCTCATATTATTCATCTTTATCATGTCTTTCTTGAAAATAAGGATTCCGATAATTGTGCTCAATTGATAGAATAAGAATTCAATAAAATATTTGGCATAAAATCTTTGAATGATGAGTATGATTGCAATGTTGTTAGTATGAATTCTTTGAATACCTATGATGCTAATGATATGCAAAGCTATAAGCTTGGGGATGCTATGTTTGATGAAGATGATATTTTTAGTCCCCCAAGTTTTGATGAGAAAATTTGTTATGATGAAACCATGCCTCCTATTTATGATGATTATATTTATGAAAGTGGATTTGGAGAGGTACCAACTTTATTTAATGATGATTCCACTATTTTGGAAGAGGTTTCAATTGACTATGATAACAAATTTGCTATCTATGATGATTATTGTGATGACATGTATGCCATAAAGAGTAATGATAACCATGAAACTTGTCATCATGATTTTTATTTTCAATTGGATTATTCCAATCAAGTATCTGATGATAGTTATTTTGTTGAGTTTGCTCCCACTATTATGAATGAGAAGAAAATTGCTTATGTGAAGAGTAGTAAAAATTCTATGCTTGCGGATCATGAAAGGAATGATTTGTGTGATGGATATATTGTTGAATTTATTCATGATGCTACTGAAAATTATTTTGAGAGGGGAAGATATGCTTATATATATTTCAACAACATCAAGTTTCCTCTCTTTGTGTTGAAAGTTTTGAAGTCATGCTTGTTTTGCCTTCCTATGCTAGTTGATTCTTGCTCCCATAAATTGTTTGCTCACAAAATCCCTATGCATAGGAAGTGGGTTAGGCTTAAATGTGCTATTCATATGCTTCATGATGCTCCCGTTATGTTTCAATTCTTTACTTTTATGTGAGCATCATTGAAATCATCATGCCTAGCTAAAAAGGCATTAAAGAAAAGCGCTTGTTGGGAGACAACCCAACATTTACCCCTACTGTTTTCTTGTGCTCACATGATTAATATACTGTAGTAATCATGTTTTATATGTTTTCTTTCAATAATGTGCCAAGTAAAGCCTTTGGGATAGTGTGGATGCTTGTTGATTTGATTCTGTGCAAAAACAGAAACTTTTGCGTCCAGTGCTGGAATTTCTATTCTATACTGGAGCGTGAAAACATTCTGAAATTTTTACACAGTATTGGTTTACAAATTTTTTACGTTTTACTAATTTTTCAGAATTGTTGGAGGTATATAAGTATGGCTTTTAAATCGCTTACTACACGCTGTTCTGTTTTTGACAGATTCTGTTTTCGATTCATAGTTTGCTTGTTTTAGTGTTTCCATAGCTTATATTGAGTAATATAAATTGTGGAAATGATAGAATACATTAGGCATTATGTGATAACAATTATGAATCTTGTCTTGACAGTACCTAAGTGGATGATTTATTTTTAGCATACTAACCTATCTCACGAAGTTCCGTTAAGTTTTGTGTGATTGAAGTTTTTAAGTTTTGGGTGAGATATCGATATGAGGAGAATAAGGAGTGACAAGACCCTAAGCTTGGGGATGCCCAAGGAACCCCAAGGTAAAATTCAAGGAAGACTCAAGCGTCTAAGCTTGGGGATGCCCCGGAACGCATCCCCTCTTTCGTCTTCAACACTATCGGTAACCTCACTCGGAGCTATATTTTTATTCGTCACGTAATATGAGTTTTGCTTGGAGCATCATTTTCTTTTGTTGATATTTGCTTGCTGTTATCAATAATCATGTTTTGTATCTTTTAGTTCAATAAAATGCCAATTATAGCCTTTACCATGCTCAGTTTGCAAGTTCATGTGTTGCTGTTTGAAAACAGAAAGTTTTCTGTTATGTCCAGAATATTACTGAATAGTCAGAACATGATAAAAATCTGACATTTTTACACATTAAGCTTGCATAGTTCTCTGTCACGTGGTAATTTTTCAGAATTTTTGGATTTAGGGAAGTATGGATTCTTATTCACCCTTTACGGACTATTCTGTTTTGGCAGATTGCTGTTATAGTTGCATTGTTTGCATATGTTTGCGTGTTTAATGTTTCTATTTGAGGATAGGAGCATTAAATATGAAGAGGCATTTAGTATGCAATGTTTAATTATAATTTTTGTGATTTTCTACAGTAGAGAATGTTAAGGTTTTGAGTTGATTTATACTAACTTATCTCACGAGTTCTTGTTGAGTTTTGTGTGGATGAAGTTTTTAAGATTTAGGGAAGCCATGATATGAGAGGAATTAAGGAGACACAAGAGCTCAAGCTTGGGGATGCCCAAGGCATCCCAAATTAATATCTCAAGAAGTCTCAAGCATCTAAGCTTGGGGATGCCCCGGTAGGCATCCCACCATTCTTCATCAACAACTATCGGTCAGTTTTGGTTGAGCCTAAGTTTTTGCTTCTTCACATAATATGTGCTATCCTTGGAATGTCATTTTATTTTTTTCTTTTCTGTTTGAATAAAATACTTAAGATCTGAAAATTTTAAATGAGAGAGAGTCCTCACATAGCTACCTATTTACTTAACTACTCATTTGATCTTTACTTATATCTTTTTGGAGTAGTTTGTCATTTACTCTTGTGCTTCACTTATATCCTATGAGTAAATTGTGAAAGAATTGAATATCATAAAGTTGAAATTTTATATGCTTCATATGCTTGTCCCATGGGGAGTAGTAACTTCACATACAAGAAGTATAAGTGGTAAAATTTATTGAAAGTTAACAAACATAGCATTGGTCACTTGAACAATTCATGAAAGAATTTTGAAGGAAGAGAAATTTCACATATAAATATACTATCTTAGACATCTTCTATGATTGTGAGCCCCCATTAATTATTTTCAAGCTTGATCAAGTAGTTGACGTTGGACAAGGAAGACAACGTAATGAGTTATGTTTGTTTATATTCACATAGAAGTTATATTGTCATGGATCCTCTAACATGTGGTGCTTGCTTAGGATCTTTTGCTAGCCAAACATTCGTACTAAGTAGAAATACTACTTGTGCATCCAAAAACCCTTAAACCCAGTTTCTTGCCATGAGTATCCACCATATCTACCTATGGATTGAATAAGATCCTTCAAGTAAGTTGTCATCGGTGCAAAAAGCAATAAAAATTGCTCCTAAAATATGTATGATCTTTTATTGCAAGGGAAAATAAGCGTTGTACGAACTTGTGATGGTAAAGAAATAAAAGCGACGGACTACATAATAAAGGTTGCTATCACAAGGGGCAATATAACGTGATATTCCTTTGCATTAAGGGCTTGTGCATCCAACAACAAAAAGCGCATGACAACCTCTGCTTCCCTCTGCGAAGGGCCTATCTTTTACTTTTCTGTATTTACTTTTATGCAAGACTCATTAATATCCATCCCTATTCTGCTCTATTTATTCTTTAGTTGGCAAGCATTATGTGGTAGGGAAAGATCCAGGCACATATATCCAGTTGAATGTAGGTGATCATGAGTTATTATTGTTGACATTATCCATGAGATAAATAAGTTGGGAGGCGAAACATTAAGCCCCTATCTTCCTATGTGTTTGACTGAAACGGTTTGTTCTAAAAATATGCTTTGAGTGTCAGCAATCATGGAAGACTAAATGATGGTTGAGTATGTGGAATTTGCTAGATCAAAGCTCTTACATAGACCCTTTCTGAAAATAAGATGAATTGCAATTGTTTGATGACTGAGAACATAGTTTGTTAGTTTTCAAGAAAGTTTATGGCCTATACTTTAAACATGTGAATAGCTTGCTACTTGATCATGAGAAGTTGTATGAGATGAGCTACTGATTATGATATATATTGATGCTAGAAAAAGTGATTGAAATTATCATTGATCAAACTTATGCACTATGCTAGCATTCACACTTCATAAATTATTTCTTTTATCACTTACCTACTCGAGGACGAGCAGGAATTAAGCTTGGGGATGCTGATACGTCTCCAACGTATCTATAATTTATGAAGTATTCATGCCATGTTTATTATAGTTTTGTATGATTTTGGTGCACTTTTATATCGCTTTTATATGATTTTCATGGACTAACATATTGACCTAGTGCCCAGTGCCAGTTGTTGTTTTCTGCTTGTTTTTGGTTTTCCAGAAAATCTATATCAAATGAAGTCCAAATGCAGCGAAACTTTTTGACGATTTTTTCTGGAACATAAGAGACACTAGAAGCTTCGGGAGGAGGCCAGAAGACCCACAGGGGCCCCACGAGCCACCAGGGTGCGCCACCCCCTAGGTGCGGCCTGGTGCCTCGTGGGCCCCCTGTGGCCCTTCTTCGCGTGATTCCAACGCCAAAAAATCATATATATTCAGAAACCCCCGAAAGTTAACCTAGATGAGTTTTTACGCCGCCGTAAGCCTCTGTACCTCCACGATCTCATCTACAGCCCTTTTCCGGCACCTTGCCGGAGGGGGGAATCATCACCGGAGGCCATCTTCAACATCCCGGCGGTCTCCATGACGAGGAGGGAGTAGTTCACCCTCGGGGCTGAGGGTTTGTACCAGTAGCTATGTGTTTTATCTCTCTCTCTCTCTCGTGTTCTTGATTTGGCACGATCTTGATGTACCGTGAGCTTTGTTAATATAGTTGGATCATATGGTGTTTCTTCCCTCTCTATCCTTGTTGTGATGAATCGAATCTTTTCCCTTTGAGGTTTCGTTATTGTCGGATTGAATATTTCAGATTTGAGAACACTTGATGTATGTCTTGCATATGAATACCCGTGGTGACAATGGGGTATTATATTGATTCACTTGATATATGTTTTGGCACTCAACTCGCGGATTCCCGAGGTGACATTGGGGTAATCTATGCATAGGGGTTGATGCACGTTTTCATTATCTTTTCTCCGATAGAAACTTTGGGGTGCTCCTTGGAGTTCTTTGTGTGGATTGAATATTATGATTATGAAGTTGTTTGATGCATATCGTATAATCAACTCACGGATACTTGTGGTGACATTGGAGTATCTAGGTGACATTAGAGTTGGTTGATGTGTATCATATGGTGTTATTTTAGTACGAACTCTAGGGCTGTTTGTGACACTTATAGGAATGGCTCAATAGATCGATCGGAAAGGATAACTTTGAGGCGGTTTCGTACCCTACAAACAATTTCTATCTTATGTTCTCCGCTAATAGGAACTTGGGAGTGATTCTTTATCGCACGTTGAGGGATGGTTATATGATCCAATTATGTTAGCATTGTTGAGAGATTGCACTAGTGAAAGTATGAACCCTAGGCCTTGTTTTCAAGCATTGCAATACCGTTTGTGCTCACTTTTGTCACTTGCTACCTTGTTGTTTTTATATTTTCAGATTACAAAAACCTATGTCTACTATCCATACTACACTTTTATCACCATCTCTTCGCCAAACTAGTGCACCTATACAATTTACCATTGTATTGGGTGTGTTGGGGACACAAGAGATTTCTTGTATTTGGTTGCAGGGTTGTTTGAGAGATACCATCTTCAACCTACGCCTCCCACGGATTGATAAACCTTAGGTCATCCACTTGAGGGAAAATTGCTACTGTCCTACAAAACTCTGCGCTTGGAGGCCCAACACGAGTCTACAAGAATAAGTTGTGTAGTAGACATCATCTTTGGGGTCGTTGCTTCCGGAAATCTTGGGCATGTTGAACTTGAGCTTGCCGTAACATTGTTCATCATTATGCCGATGTTGTCATCGCTCTTGTCTTGGAGGTGGGTCATCATCCCCGTTCTCTTCTTGCTCTACCCGGTTAGCTTGACGGTGGGGACGCTGTACTCTTGCCCGGTTCCTCCGTTCTTGATTCTCTTCTTGGTGTGCGGCTTCTTCTTGGTGACGTGCCTCTTCTTCTTCACGCACATGACGGTTATGTTCGTTTAGAGCATGAGTGGCCTCGTGAAGGGCACGTTGTGCTTCGAGGGCTTGTTGTTCACGACGTTGTTGCTCTTGCCGAAGTGGATCACCGTCTTGGGCGTCTTGTTGTTGACGTCCTGGAACTTGCTCTTGGTGCGTGTCGTCTTGAACTTGATGGCGTTGACGTTCGCGCTCTCGAAGGCGTTGTTGCAAACCATTGCCATGTAATGGATTTTGGCGAGCTTGATGTTCTTGGCGAGGATGTAGACGAGCTCGAGGAAGACTTGCATCCGATGAAGAATCCGAAGAATGGTGGCTTGACCGTGTTCTCCTTGTCGAGGACGAAGTTGAGGAAGCGCCGGCAATCATCATGGCACGAAATTCGTCCATTTGTGTAGTAAGCTTGGCGTCGAGGTAGTCTCTTGTTCGCGTTTCGGAGTGACGCAAGTCGGTAGCGAGTTGCTCGATGCGATCGCCCAAAGCTTCACTTTCTTAATGCAAGGCTCGTTGTACCCCAAAGAGATGGCTCTTGGATACGTAGTCGTTCGGTGTTTCGTGCTCGTTGAAGAGAGGATTCAAAGATGTACTTGGCCTATCCATCATGATCAAGTAGAGGTGAGTAGGAAATGAGAGAACAAAACCAAAGTTACCTTTTCCGAAGATTGAAGATGTATCGAGTATCACTCAATGTATAGCTATGATAGTAGAATTGGTACCGGGTTTGTTTCTCACATCTACACAAAAAGGCTTATGGAGTAGCTTGGTTAGGTTGGTGGCACAAAATAGTTGCAATTTGCAAGCAAGATATCAATAATGTTGAAAAAGATTCACAATTTCGCAAGTGTAACAAGTAGACCAATAGCAATAAGTAGCACACGGAAACACACGCACGGATAGATAAATGAGGTCGTGCAACCAAGGAATGAGCTCAATACGTGGAATCCACGAAAAAAATGCTCTTGTTGCACAACACTAGAGAGATACTAGCACGATTGCTCAATAGGCGGATACGAACCTGTGCACAACCTATAAGAGACAAAACGTATGGCTTTCTATCTCACTTATGCTATGTATGTATGAGTCCCGGTGAACTTGTCACAATGATCCAAGATGATCAAATATGCTATGTAATGTGGCGATGCGATGGCTATTGCTTACAAGCTTGTTGTTTCTCTTTGTCTTTTGCTTAAAAGCTTCTCTTTCTTTTGATGATTTCCTTTGGCCACTTTTGCGAAATGCTCTTACGACGATAGCAATGATGTATATACGGGAACAAAATTTGGCACAAGAGATTATGATGAAGTATGCACGCTATGATAGCTATGCGGAACGGTATCACTAAAGTGCACAAGTAGCATTGCCCGGCAATACTCAAATGGCTAGTCTCATAGGAGAGGTATGCAAAAGATGGTCTCGGGGTTAACAATGCAATGGCAAGGAAAGTGATGAGTTGTCATCGATGTTACCGTCCTTGCTTACGGTGATGGTGTCAAAATGAAGAAGTTGTCATTGGCGATGTCGAGTCCGTGGCGATGATGAGTGGCGGTCAAGTCGATGTCGAACCGTGCCTAGATAGCCGAAACACACTAGGAAATGGAAAACCGCGATTCAAAATCTCAAATGGCAAACGGAACAAAATGGTGGTGGTTGCGTAAGTCGGTGGTGGAGTCACATGAGTATACGTGTTGCAGAACTGCGGTGGTAAAAATCTGAGGTGGCAATGCGGAAGTGGGCCGGTGGCTGAAATGTCTGTGGAAAAATTCAGTTTCGTTAGGTTCGGCCGGACGTCCGGAAGATGTCGGATGTCCGGTGGCTGGTGACGTCGGACGTCCGGTGGCTAGGCGATTTTAGGCACGGGATGACCTCGTGGATATGAAAGTGGGGAAGAAAAATTGGGGCAAAATTCATGGATTTTCATGGATGGAAATGATGGAGAAGGTGGGGAAAAGCTAGATCCACTCGAAACCAAGCAAATCCATGGATCAAAATCAACAAAACATCATCAAACCAACAAATCACAAATTTTTTGATATGGCTATTTTTGTGGGGAATTTTTGAAATTGGGTAAAATCAAACAAAATTGGGGCTAGAAAGTGAGGGGAAAGACTCCAAAGTGTGAATCAACGTGGCTCTGATCCAAGATGATGTAAAGTGGAACCCTAATTGACGATCTTTCCACACTTGGAGGGGGAAAAGAGAGGAACAAAAAAATCAACCAAGGGAAATCACTCAAACAAACCCAAATCACACATTCACTAGGATAGCATACATGAGATCCACAAGTATACAAGGCCAATCCAAGGAAACAAGCACAAGGGTAAAGTTCTTCCCACTCCAAAGGAGGTGAGGTTTTGGTGATCTAGGTGAGATCCTTCTCCCTTAGAAGGTCTTGATGATCCTATGATGGGGATCCTTCTCCCTAGAGAGGTCTTGATTCCCCAACAGGAGATACAAGGAGCAAAGCTCTACTCAATGTGTCAATATACTTTGCTAACCCTGAAACATAGGTGGGAGACGAATATATATAGTCTAGGAGGGTGAAGGGGTACATGGGCCTCGGCCCGAGTGGTTGAGTCAGACAGGCGTCGGACGTCCGGACGCTACCGGTCGTCCGGTGGCTCGTGAGGGTCCGGACGTCCGGTAGAGTCCGGATTTCCGGCGTTTTCGTTCTGTATAGGTGGTGGCGGATTTCTGGAGACGGTCGGACGTCCGGGGCGCCGGTCGTCCGGAGGCGGTCGGTCGTCCGGGCGCTGAAGGGTGTCTGACGTCCGGTACTTGGTGGATGTCTGGCCGCTGTAGAGTTTCTCGGCTGGGCCTTCTGGCTGTCTGGGCCTCCAGGCGTCGGACGTCCGGTGCTGGCCGGTCGTCCGGTGGCTGTAGCTCCCTGGTAGCTCTTCCTCTTGCTTCTCACACTTGGTGTCCTCGCCATCTTGCCCATTGGTGATAGCAGCTTCATGGCCTTCCTCCAAGTACCTGATCACACACAAGGTCTCCGTTTGAGGTAGTAGCCATGTCTCGCATGTAGAATGTGTAAGTTCGGAGAAGAGAGATGCCACCTCGTTCTCGAGAGCTCTTGCACGTGCTCGTGTCATTGGCCCGCTTGGCACTTGAGGAGACGTAGGTAGATCCATGGGGATGACCGTAGGATGCTCCGCATCAAAATGCTAATGCATTGGTATGTTCTATGTTTAATAACCAAGGTAACTCTACAAGTCGGATAGGGTCAAGGTTGGAAAATCCAATCCTCGATGTGGCAGTAGTCGGTCATGGTGTCACAAGGACGCATCGCCCACTTACTTGTTTACACAATGTATATTATATAACTTATTGGCACATTATTGCTCCATCTTATTATAAATCCAAGTATGTGTACACAGCTGTTGGTGAAAGATTAACGCTGCCCTATTTCTTCTATTATTATAACCTCTAATGTATTTTCTTGGCCCAGGGAAGAAGAATGATTTGCAATAACAAAGACTTGTAGAAATTTTCTTGCCAAGATTAATCACTTCCTGGATTCGGTAAATCCTATGATCTCTAGGGAAGAAGGTTACTATTACATCTGAAACCAGATCAAAGGTAATTAGGTTGCTTAGGGCATCTTTGAGAGCATATACATCAAATGCCCCCCCCTCTGCCCCATTTATCCACGAAGGGCATCCCCTATTTGTCCTCCCAAATTAGTCGCTCTCATATATATTTTTCTGTATTTTTCACAATTTCAACAGTGATTTGCTTGTCAAATGCAAATATTCGCAATACGATATTTCAAATTTAGAAGTACATAGTTCAACATAAAATATTGCATCCGATCCGAATTAGTTGACGCAACCTCTATACAATGTAAATGGACATTGTATAGAGGTTGCGTCAATTAACTCGGATCGGAGAGAGTAATATTTGGATGACATAGTTCCCACACAGAAATTATTCGAAGAATATAGTTCAAACACACAAATTATTCGAAGGACATATGCTTCTACTGATTTTGATGATGCATCTCGACATGCTCCACTAGATAGATCATTGAGAAGTTGTTGGCGTAGAGCTTGTCCAGGTGGCATGCTCCTTGTGGGAGCATGTCCAGGGACGGCGACAACGAGTAGCAGCCGCATATCCGGGGATGATGACGGCGAGGAGCGGCCGGACTACGTCGAGGTCGGTGCAGGATGGTGCTGGGAGTGGAGACCAGGGAGGGAGGGATGAATGGGTTTAGCGGACGGGGACTGCATATACGGGTAGACTTATGGAGGATAGTCTAGATAACCTCCAATTTTCCGGTCGAATTGTGTTGGGCTTGGCCCATCTCGGACAGTACGGACAAAATGGGCCAGATATAGGCGAGCCCGCTGGTTGTAACTACTGGGACCTCCTATTGGACGCACTTGGGCGTCAAACAACATAGGCTACACCTGAAAGCAATGCAAATGGGTCGACCCACTTCGACGCGAGTGGTTTTTTTCCTCTTTGTTTTTTATTCGATTTCTCTCTGCAGAAAACGACTGTTTTTATAGAGCTAAATATTTAACACTCGGTTCAAAAAAATTAAAAATATTTCTAAAATTATTTAGTATGAGTTTTAAAAACAAAATTGGTGCATACTAAAAATATGTTCACCGTATATTTTAAAAAAGTTCACCATCTATTAGAAAAAATTTGTGTATAAAATAAAGTTTGGTGCTTACTAAAAATATGTTCACTATATATCTAAAGAAAAGTCACCATTTATTAGAAAAATGTTCTGTGTGTACTAAAAAATATTCAACGTATATTAAAAATATTTGGTTGTATTCAAGAAATATTGATTGCATATTAAAAATTTGTTCATCGTGTATTAAAAATATTGTTCACCATGTATTATTAAAGAAGAAAAAGAAAAAACAATAAAAGAAGGAGAAAATCGGAAAATAAAAAAACCAAACAAGCAAAAAAAAAAAAGTCTGGATGATCCAGAAAGAAAAAACTGAAAAAGTGAAACAACGAACGGGAGAAACAAACAAATTGTAGTCAGCGAATAAAAACTCAGCGCGCGCAACAAACTGGGCCGTCCTACCTCACTTCGCCTGCTGGCGTTGGCTCCCGTATTTTCCGTCTGCGGGCGGCGACGCATCCACCATAACTTTGGTGTCCGGACATGTTCAGACCATTCGGTCAGACATACTCGGGAGAAATGGGTATGCCTCCGGAGATAGCTGAAGTTATTATCCTACCTAGCAGGGATGTCAGTACATATGTCACGAACTCAACTACATCACGTGCATATATTCAGTGGTCAAACGCACGAGGACGTCATGAATTGGCCATAGATTCACAAGCATCCTCAAAAAACTAAAAATAAAACTTCACAAGCTGAACGCATATATGCGCGGGCCATCTATGTAGTATAGTTGACAAAAAGTTGTTGGGTATTCAAAGAAAGACTACTATATTGACTGTTATACATACATCCGGTAGAATAAATATGAAGTCAAAGAAAACTTAAAACATGTGCATATTTTGACTGCATGCCTATGTATACTGTCCACCCACGGTGCATATGCATGCATTCTCATACGTCATACAGAGAATACCCAACAACTTTTTTGTCAACAGAGAATTCCATCTTGCGGTCTCGCAGGCCGACCCTCGTGTATACTCGGACGGCCGTTGGATGGACTGATTCAGCAGGAAAGGTGTACGGTTTGAGCAGCATCCGCGTAGGCTCTTGCACGCGGGAATCTCGGCGCAGTTCTCAGCCGCACACGTAACAAGCATGCGTACGTATACATGCAACAAGCGCGCGCTGCGGCTAGCATTCAAACAACATACGCAGCACCCTCAAATCGGACACCGCATCCATCTGCGGACCTCCAGTGACACTGATGTGAGAACAGGCCATCCAAAACTACCCGTAAATGTCCGGTTACATTTCAAACGAAATTCAACAAAAATCAACAAATTGGATGCAAATTCAAACAAACCGGGCAATTTTCATTGAAACTTGGATAAGTTTTGCATAAAACCGGACGATATTTTGTCGATGAACTAAAAACTGTAAAAAAAAAAGTAAACTGCCCTATACTTGACGGTGACCTCGTACGCCATGCCGGGCTGGCCGGCGGCACATCTGTTGCCGTCGCCGGAGTCATCGTCGTCGGGCTTCGGGGCGGCGGCAGGGCGTGGGGTCACGGCAGGGCTTCCCGGACGCCGCGTGTCGCTCGCAGATGATCTCGTCTGCTTTCTCCTGTGCCGTAATGGTGCTCCTGGAGGAGTACGGCCGCGGCCACCACGAATGTGGGCGGGGTGACAGGGCAGCGGGAGTTGGTGGAGGCAGCGATGGTGGTGGACTCGCGGAGAGACTACTCCTGGCCGTACTTGACCATCTCCTCGTCGAGGAGGTGGAGACAGCGCTTGCTTATCTCCGTCGTGGTCTTCGATTGGTCCGCGAGGATGTGTGGTAACGGGATGTCGGAGTCCTCAAACTCCACCCTCCGCGCGGCGTTGGACCTGTCCTGCTGCCGCCGCTCCCTATCGGTGTACTCCTGCGCCGTAATGGTGCTCCTGGAGGACGAGCACCGAGGTAGTGTTGAATGCGACCGCTCGCCTTTGTGGTAATCGCGTGGGACAGTCCGCCGCCAGCGTGGCTAGGCGGCGGCGAGAGCTGCTCCTCCTTGACGCGGCAGGGCGGCGGCGACATCCATTCCTCCTTGACACGGTGTCCGATTTGGACGTCGTGGTTGCGCGTGGGAGAGCGGGGAGGGGAGGTTGACTCTGACTTGACGGCGCAGAGAAGCGTCTCTGGTGGCGTAGTTGGGCCGTGGAAGTCGAGGAGCGAGCGACGGAGCATCGGCTCCATCTGCTCCTCGTACTTGGTATCCATCGTCACATACATCGCATCCTGCGAGAGGATGGGCGTCTGCGGCGACTAGTTCTCCTTGTCGCCGGAGGAGATGATGATCTCCTCCTTCGAGGGGGGGCCGGCCGCCCGTGAGCAAGACGTCCCCAGAGTGCGAGGGCGGCATCACCACGATCCTTTGGAGCCCTATTCGGAGCCGCCTGTTGGCGCCGAGGCCCAAGAATTACCCATCGCATGATTGGTATGATGGGTAACGAAGCATGAAAATCAAAAAATTTCCTACGAACACCCAAGATCTATCTAGGAGAAGCATAGCAACGAGAGAGGAGAGTGTGTCTACGTACCCTCGTAGACCAAAAGCGGAAGCGTATATAACGCGGTTGATGTAGTCGTACTCTTCACGATCCGATCACGATCCAACCGATCTAGTGCCGAACGGACGACACCTCCGAGTTTAGCACACGTGCGGCTCGATGACGTCTCCTCCTCCTTGATCTAGCAAGCGGGAGAGGAGAAGTAGATGGGATCACAACCAACACGACGGCGTGGTGGTGATGGTGGTGGTGGAGCACCGACAGCGCTTCGATAAGCGTCGTCGGGACGAGGCGGTGGTGTAACGGGAGAGAGAGAGGCGCCCAGGGGCTGTTGTGTCCCCTTGGGGCGCCCCCTCCTCTATATATATAGGTGGAGGGGCGTGGGGAACAGCCCCTCCAAGCCCTAGGGTGCAGCCAAGGGGGGAGAGAGGACTTGGACTCCAAGTCCAATCCTATTCCTACTAGGACTCCCCTTTTTTTTTCCTTCCCTAACCACATGGGCTTTTAAAGACTTGGTGCATCTAGCCCAATAAGGCCAGGGCGCCTCCCCTCAGCCCATGCCAGCCCTTGGGACGTGGTGGACCCATTTGTGGACTTCCGGAATCCTCCGGAACCTTCTGGAAGCTTCCCGGTACAATACCGAAAAAACTGCACCTTTTTCCGGAACCCAAAATATGACTTCCCATATATAAATCTTTACCTCTCGACCATTCCGAGACTCCTCGTGACGTCCGGGATCTCATCCGGGACTCCGAACAACATTCGGTTACCAATCATCAAATATCCCAATACTACTCTAGCGTCAACGGACGTTAAGCGTGCGACCCTGCGGGTTCGGGAATCATGTAGTCATGACCGAGACACCTCTCCGGTCAATAACCAATAGCGGGACCTGGATGCCCATATTGATTCCTACATATTCCACGAAGATCTTTTATTGGTTAAAGCACGATGTCAAGGATTCGGTTAATCCCGTATGCAATTCCCTTTGTCCGGCGATATGTTACTTGCCCGAGATTCGATCGTCGGTATCTCCATACCTAGTTCAATAATCTCGTTACCGGCAAGTCTCTTTACTCGTTCTGTAATACAAGATCACGTGACTAACCCATTAGTCACATTGCTTGCAAGCTCATTACGATGTTGTATTACCAAGAGGGCCCAGAGATATCTCTCCGTCATACGGAGTGACAAATCCCAGTCTCGATCCATGCCAACCCAACAGACACCTTCGGAGATACCTGTAGAGCATCTTTATGATCACCCAGTTACGAAGAGCACTCAGTCTCAGGTTTGGGTCCAGCCTTGGGGCAGTTCCGCTTCCAGTGACCATTCCCCCTGCAGTAGAAGCACTCAGTCTCAGGTTTGGGTCCAGCCTTGAGTTTCTTCACGGGAGCGGCAACTGCTTTACCGTTCTTCTTGAAGTTCCCTTTCTTTCCCTTGCCTTTCTTGAAACTAGTGGTCGTTTTAACCATCAACACTTGATGCTCCTTCTTGATTTCTACTTCCGCGGCCTTAAGCATCGCAAAGAGCTCGGGAAGTGTTTTCTCCATCCCTTGCATATTATAGTTCATCACAAAGCCCTTATAGCTTGGTGGCAGTGATTGGAGAATTCTGTCAATAACCGAGTCATCTGGAAGATTAACTCCCAACTGAGTCAAGCGGTTGTGCAACCCAGACATTCTGAGTATATGCTCACTAACAGAACTGTTCTCCTCCATTTTACAACTAAAGAACTTGCCGGAGATGTCATACCTCTCGACCCGGGAATGAGCTTGAAATACCAATTTCAGCTCCTGGAACATCTCATATGCTCCGTGGTGCTCAAAACGTCTTTGGAGCCCCGGTTCTAAGCCGTAAAGCATGGCGCACCGAACTATCGAGTAGTCATCAGAATGTGCCTGCCAGATGTTCACAACATCCAAAGACGACGCTAGAGGGGTTGGCACACCGAGCGGTGCATCAAGGACATAAGCCTTCTGTGCAGCAGTGAGGACAATCCTCAGACTACGGACCTAGTCCGCATAATTGCTTACAATATCTTTCAACTTAGTCTTTCTCTAGGAACGTGTTAAAAACAGGGAGCTACAACGTGAGCTATTGATCTACAACATAATTTTGCAAAGACAATTTAGACTATGTTCATGATAATTAGTTTAGTTAATAAAATTACTAATGAACTCCCACTTAAATCAATATCCCTCAAGTTGTCTAAGTGATACATGATCCAAATCAACTAACCCATGTCCGATCATCACGTGAGATGGAGTAGTCATCAATGGTGAACATCTCCATGTTGATCATATCTACTATATGACTCATGTTCGACCTTTCGGTCTCCTGTGTTCCGAGGCCATGTCTGTACATGCTAGGCTCGTCAAGTTTAACCCAAGTATTCTGCATGTGTAAAACTGGCTTACACCCGTTGTATGCGAACATAGAGTCTATCACACCCGATCATCACGTGGTGCTTCGAAACGACGAACTTTCGCAACGGTGCATACTTAGGGAGAACACAATTTCTTGAAATTAAGTGAAGGGATCATCTTATAATGCTACCGTCGTCCTAAGCAAAATAAGATGCATAAAAAGGATAAACATCACATGCAATCAATATGTGACATGATATGGCCATTATCATCTCGTGCCTTTGATCTCCATCTCTAAAGCACCGGCATGACACCATGATCTCCATCATCGTGTCATCACGTGGTCGTCTCGCTAACTATTGCTTCTACAACTATTGCTAACGCATAGCGATAAAGTAAAGCAATTATATGGCGTTTAACAGTTGACTCGCAGGTCACACAATAAATTAAAGACAACCCTATGGCTCCTGCCGGTTGCCGTACTCATCGACATGCAAGTCGTGAACCTATTACAAAACATGATCATCTCATACATCAACATATATCACATCACGTTCTGGCCATACCACATCACAACATGCCCTGCAAAAACAAGTTAGACATCCTCTACTTTGTTGTTACAAATTTTACGTGGCTGCTATGGGCAACTAGCAAGAACCGTTCTTACCTACGCAAAGCCACAACGGCGATAATCAAGTTGCCTTTTAACCTTCTATAAGGACCGCCTTCGTCAAATTAGATTCAACTAAAGTAGGAGAGACAGACACCCGCTAGCCACCTTATGCAAAACAAGTTGCATGTCAGTCGGTGGAACCGGTCTCATGTGCGAGGACATGTAAGGTTGGTCCGAGACGCTTCATCCCACAATACCACCGAATCCAAATAAGACAAGAGAGGTAAGCAATTTGAGCATCCATGCCCATAACTTTTGTGTTCTACTCGTGCATATACATCTACGCATAGACCTAGCTCATGATGCCACTGATGGGTAACGAAGCATGAAAATCAAATTTTTTCCTACGAACACCCAAGATCTATCTAGGAGAAGCATAGCAATGAGAGAGGAGAGTGTGTCTACGTACCCTTGTAGACCGAAAGCGGAAGCGTATATAATGCGGTTGATGTAGTCGTACTCTTCGTGATCCGATCATGATCCAACCGATCTAGTGCCGAACGGACGGCACCTCCGAGTTTAGCACACGTGCGACTCGATGACGTCTCCTCCTCCTTGATCCAGCAACCGGGAGAGGAGAAGTAGATGGGATCACAACCAACACGACGGCGTGGTGGTGATGGTGGTGGTGGAGCACCGACAGCGCTCCGCTAAGCGTCGTCGGGACGAGGCGGTGGTGTAACGGGAGAGAGAGAGGCGCCCAGGGGCTGGTGTGTCCTCTTGGGGTGCCCCCTCCTCTATATATAGGTGGAGGGGCATGGGTAACAGCCCCTCCAAGCCCTAGGGCCCAGCCAAGGGGGGGGAGGACTTGGACTCCAAGTCCAATCCTATTCCTACTAGGACTCCCCTTTTTTCCCTTCCCTAGCCACATGGGCTTTTGAGGACTTGTTGCGCCTGGCCTAATAAGGCCAGGGCACCTCCCCTCATCCCATGCCAACCCTTGGGACGTGGTGGACCCACTTGTGGACTTCCGGACCCCTCCGGAATCCTCCGGAACCTTCTGGAAGCTTCCCGAAACTATACCAAAAAACTGCACCTTTTTCCGAAACCCAAAATATGACTTCCCATATATAAATCTTTACCTCTCGACCATTCCGAGACTCCTCGTGATGTCTGGGATCTCATCCGGGAATCCGAACAACATTAGGTTACCAATCATCAAATATCCCAATACTACTCTAGCGTCAACGAACGTTAAGCGTGGGACCCTGCGGGTTCGGGAATCATGTAGTCATGACCGAGACACCTCTCCGGTCAATAACCAATAGCGGAACCTGGATGCCCATATTGATTCCTACATATTCTACAACGATCTTTTATCGGTTGAACCACGATGTCAAGGATTCGGTTAATCCCGTATGCAATTCCCTTTGTTTGGCGATATGTTACTTGCCTGAGATTCGATCGTCAATATCTCCATACCTAGTTCAATCTCGTTACCGGCAAGTCTCTTTACTCGTTCTGTAATTCAAGATCCCGTGACTAACCCATTAGCCACATTGCTTGCAAGCTCATTACGATGTTGTATTACCGAGAGGGCCCAGAGATATCTCTCCGTCATACGGAGTCACAAATCCCAGTCTCGATCCATGCCAACCCAACAGACACCTTCGGAGATACCTGTAGAGTATCTTTATGATCACCCAGTTACGAAGTGACGTTTGATAGCACACAAAGTATTCCTCCTGTATCCGGGAGTTGCATGATCTCATGGTCTTACGAATAGATACTTGACATGAAGAAAGCTGTAGCAAATAACTAAACGATCTGATGCTAAGCTTACGGTTGGGTCTTGTCCATCACATCATTCTCCTAATGATGTGATCCCGTTATCAAATGACAACTCATGTCTATGGTCAGGAAACCATAACCATCTTTGATCAACGAGCTAGTCTAGTAGAGGCTTACTAGGGACACGGTGTAGTTTATGTATTCACACATGTATTTAAGTTTCTGATCAATACAATTCTAGCATGAATAATAAACATTTATAATGAACAAGGAAATATGATAATAACCAATTTATTATTGCCTCTAGGGCATATTTCCAACATGGTAGAGGAAGAAGGGAGCGGCGGAGGTGCGGGGCGATGAGGTGTGGAGAGCACGTTGTGGACGGTGCTAGCGATGGGCTTAAATAACCGCGGCCAGGGCCAGGCGAATGCATGGTCAGCCCGCTTTGCAGCGACCGGAGTTGGTTTCTTCGGATATTGAGTCCGCATTGAAGCGATGTCGCCCGAGAGGTCGCGTCGGTCAGCGCCGCCCTCCCGTCCGCTCACATCACCCGACATCAATGTCGGCCGTCGTGTGCTCTAGACTGGCATGAATGCGGCACGGTAAGCGGCGCGTACGTCGGATAAAAAGCGCGAGAGATGCGGAGTGGGGTTTCAGGTGGGCCAGGTTTGTCGGGCACGTGCGTGGCATCGGTCCGGACGCCCGCAACCCCCCCCCCCCCCCCCCCCCCCCCCCCGCGGTTTACTTCCGATGTGCGGGAAAAAGGATGTCCGGACCGGCCAGCGGACGGATACAGGACTGCGTTGGATGAAAAAACACGTCCGGACCGCGCATTCCCGATGGATGCGGGTGATTTGAGGGTCCACATTTTTAGATGCCCTAACACGGTATAATCTGTATAATCGCACATGCACACACATGCACTCATCCCAATGAATGCATGCATGCACATCCCACCTCACGCTCGTATGTCCTCTCAAAGTGCATATCACGTACGTATTCGAGCTTGCGGTCGCGCTGGCCGACCCGTGTACTCTGTGTTCAAAATCAACTTAATTCAAACATGACTTACAGGTTGTGCCCAGTTATTGAAATATGACAAGATGCTTCTAATGGTCAGTGATGTAATATCTTCCTTGCCCATCATTTTTTAGCTCACTAGAGGTATAATAATGGATCATTCAGAAAGTAGACAAGTACAAGAGACAATGCATTTGGAGGTACAAGAACCGTGAGAATAGAGTTTCCCCAATGGTTGCATGAGAGCTAGTCTACAAGCCAAAGAATAATGGGGGTCTAGGTGCCATGAACCTCTCTATCGAGAATGAGTGCTTGCTTATGAAATACCATCACAAGTTTTGCAAAAAACATAACCTCCCATGGGTTAAACTAGTGTGGGAATCGTATTACGAGGCAGAGTTGCCACATGCTAAGATTAAAGAGGTTTTCTTTTGGTGTAGAGATTGCCTTAAACTTCTGAAACCTTACAAGGAATTAGTAAGTTGCGGTGTTAAAGAGGGGAATGCTATGATGCTTTGGCAGGACAAGTGGTGCTCTTAACCTCTAAAGGATAAACTGCCTCACCTCTATTCGTTTGCCAAAAATAAGAACACCTCAATCCTACAAGGAGCTTGCATCAAAATTATTGTTTCTCCTTATGTCTGAAAAAAGCCCCTCACCGAATTGAATCAACTTGACACTCTTGAGAGCCACAAATACAGGATACTATTGGTACCTGGTCCTATTAGTGGTATTATTCCAACTTCATTGTGACAAAGGCTTATAACCACATGGTTAGTCAATCTAAAACCCGTATAACTTTCTCATGGCTTTGGAATTCTTCCTGCATCCTGCAACAAAATAAAACCATTTATTTTTTCTTCTTCCACATAACCGTCTAAACATCAAAGCTATACTAGAGAGGAAGGATTTCCACTTGAATAGCTACAACTACGTGTTTTGTCGCTCCCCTGCTTTGGACACCATGGATCACTTGTAATTCCATTACCCATTTGCCAAGATATGTTGGTCTTATATGTCCCACATTCTCATGCAACACGATATTCATGCTCTCATTAAGGACTTGAAATACAAGTTGGATGTGCCATTGTATATGGAAATAGTCATATTAGTAATCCAAGAAATTTGGACAATAAGAAATTACTTCATCCTCAAAAGTTGTCAGCCTAACCTTCATAAATGTTAGAAGATTTTCAAAGAAGAGATGCATTGGCTCATGTTCAAGGTCAAAGGATTCTTTTCCTTGTTGCTCTACATGGCCTAAATCTTGTAGCATACCTTCACATTTTGTTTATTGTATTAAATCTTAGAGATTAATGAATACACATCCGGCACACCTATTGTGTTCCTATTTTTTGTATAGAAACTCCCCCCCCCCCCCTCGCCCCACCATCACCAAAACTCTTATGTGACATTTTTACATTGAATTGACCTAAGCCTATTGTACATGCCCTTATACTAGCTATAATAGGCTGGCTATGTTCTGAACCAAAAATAGCTGAACGGGTTCTACTAAATTTACATTCCTTATTTTAAAAGATTATATGTCCAACTTTCAATACTACGAAGTCATGGATACACTACCACGTTGTGGGATGGCACAAACTGACAACATGGCGACCACTTCCACAAGATTGTCCCATTGTCGGAAGGGTTTGCTAGGTTCAGAAAAGCATTTAATGACTCATGTATAACAAATAAAAATATTGATGCCATCAAAACATTTTACTATTTTGAAAATACATAATAAATCTATCACCCAATTAAATTGTAAGTTGTACAATAAGCTTTCATAGTTAGAATATCACGACGAGGCTTCAAAAATTGATCTTATTTGGGTATGTTTCGAGTACTTCTTATCAGCCGCAAATGTTATCAACTATTACGAATCATTCAGAGTTACCAGGTGATAATATAGAGCCATTAGAACATGAGTAAAATATCAATTATCATCCCAAAAATAGCATGTTTCATTTATCTAATTGATCTCTCATTGTAGTTATTTGCATATCTTCCTATTGTGTTATCAATACTAATAATGTTTTTTAATATATTTCTAAACACATATTCGAATAGTGTCTGTCTACAACAGGTTCTCTCTAATCATCATATTATTTATGCGACTATCAATAAAGAGGCAAGACTACCATCCCACTACAAAATTTACTCGATTTAGTGACAAAAACCCTGGCGACGAAACAGGAAACGTCGCCCAAAATAATTTTCTGTGACGGTCCACCGTCACGAGGTGTTTTCCTCCCGGGGCAGAGACCTCGGGAACTTTGGCGACGTTCTGGCCTGAAATTCGGCGACACATTTGAGCGTCACTAGGCATGTGCATTTTCCGGGACGATTTGTAGTGTCACAGAAAATGTTTCATGTCAGAAAAAATGTTAGGCGTGCTAGAAAAAAATGATTAAAAAAATGGTGTGTTGGTGTTCAGAATGTAGTACCTTATAAATTCTGCTACGACTGAGTTTATGACAAATTACATTCTAATTTTCAGCGTTTAGGGTTCGAATGCTCTTATCGAAATCCATTGATTATTTCTCCATGCGTGCTCTCATTGTAGTGAACTATGAGAGCATGAATTGGAAATATGATCACATAGAAATATATTTCATTATGTACGAGTTAATCTACAATTTCATCAAGCCGAAAGGTGGTCAACAAGAAAGTTCGTTTCGTACAAACGAACAACTTTGCCTTTTCAATCATCTCAATCCCATGTCATGCGGACGTCGTCCGCTTGCATCCGTACTCGGGCAGTACTCTGTATAAATTGCAGCAGGAAATTTCAAAGACAAAAGAAGACAATGCCATTTCAAACATTGTATCACAAATAATAGAAATATTACAAGGTTCAAATTGCAGTATGACAAGGCCCAAACTCGGAGATTACAAGGTTCAAACTGATATTACAGATCAAATTCATCTTCTTCAGAATCTTTGTCATGCACTATTTCTGCGAAGGGATCAGCCACCGAGAAGTCATATATCGGCTTGATAGAATGACTTCCAAATAATCTGTCATTTGAATTTAAAAAATGAAATTCAGCTTGTGCAGAGCTTTTTCCATTCAGCTAAAGACGCCTGCGCTGATCAGCAAACCATTCATTTCTGCGCACTAAATATAGGGCAAACCTCATTACCTTCAGCACACTTGCTTTCTGAACAAAGAACCTGGCGAATTTAATCTCTTGTGTGGTGCCTCAGTACTCATTCAAAGTAATTTCCGTCAGATGGAGATCAAGGCATTCGATGGGATTGTTATATTGCACCACATTTTCCACTTTTGGGCCTGCTTGTATCTGGAAACGAAGACAACACATTAGTGCGTAAATGCAGTGTTGAACACTATGGGCCTCTTTGATTTGCTGGTTTTCTAGAATACACGATAGAGTGACATGCCATCTTCAGTTGTTCATGATTAACATCTCAAAAAAAATATGTATTGAAATGCTCCAAATTTCCTTTAGAAATCATAGTACATTTGTCATTGTAATCATGGGTAAAAGTACCAAAAAATTAAACTCCACTGTGGTTATCAATTAACAGGAAACGAGCATCACCTCGATGTATAGCTTCTCCGTGCACGGAAAGCATCTGACGAATCTAACAACTTGATCCAGATCGGGGTCGATAGATTGTAGTGCCAAGATCTTCACTGTGCGTAGAGACGAGGTCATGCTTGTGGGAATCATTTTCTGGATGACATCCAAACATAGATCAACAAAATTAGATACAATGTGATGTATAATAAGAAGGAGAAGAAGAAGACTGTTGTACCTGAACGGATATGGATCCAGTTACAAGTTCGGAGAATTCAGCACACGAATAGCCCAACACGGTCAATTTCGGTGCGTCAATGACCATGATTCTTGTTGGACCTTCTTTATCAAGCACAAACAATCTCTCAAAGAAAGGCGCATTCTCAATGACCATATCGTGAAACACCTCAACTGACCGCCTGTTGCGGCACCATCAATGCACATAAATCGTACGGACATTCGTCGAGGCGATGTGGAGGCTACTGAACCCATCCATCACCTGAAGACGAAGGAACTCGAGCGTTGTACAGCCGCCGAGCAGGCGCTCCAAATCCTCCTTTGAGATGCGGACGCCCATGAGCTCGAGGTGCTTCAGTTTAGGGAGATGAAGAGCGGGCACGACATCAAGCTGCGGGAAAAAGCATTGCCTGAACGTAGCGTAGCGCAGCGTGGGCATGAGGCGGAGCGCGGACGGCGGCAGCGAGCGCGGATGTCCGTCATGAAAACTGAGCTCCTCGAGCCGATCTAGGGCGGGGGATAGGAACCACTCGTGAAACTTGGGTTCGACCTTGCAGTTGGAACGGAACTTGCCGATGGCAAGGCGTCTGACCGGCCCAGGGTGCGTGGCGAGGATGTGGGACAATGCTTCCAAGCGTTTGCGCTCCCCGCTGCAGAGCTCATCGTCTTCGATGAGGTCTAGGGGGTGGAGTGCCAGAGGGGGCGCCACTGCCGGGAGAGGACAGTGGTCCGCACGCCAGATTTGATGGGGAGGAGAGATATGATGGTTACCAACATCTCGTCGGGGAGGCTGCTGATGAAGTCCACGCTCGCCGGAGGCTCTTGCGGTTCTGGCTCGACCTGCCCCCGCTTGTTGGCTGGCTCGTCCTCCATTGCAGCAGGCGGCGATCATCGGCGGCGGCACTTATAGATAAGAACGGAGTAGTAGGAGGAGCATCGGAAACTGTTCGATGTACCTTCCCGAGGTGGCCGAAGCTTATGTGACAAGCCAGAGGAGAAGGGAGGTAAATCAAGAGCCGTCCATCCTCCATCTGGCGGTTCATAGTGCTTCAAAGAAGACGAGTAGGCAGCTACATAGAGGCCGCACGTCATGAATCCAATGGCCAAGAATCTTACAGCGCTGTTGACTAACTATACCTATTCAAAGATTAACATGGTTTGTTTACATTCATTCGAAGGCTTTTTTATCTCACTGATACGACCATGGTGTGGCGGGCGGTGGCGCATTTGTTCGAGGGGAGTCAATAAGCACAATTCACTGTTGGATGGAGGGGATATAGTACCGCCAGCCTCGATTCTTTTCTTTTTACCAATTCGTTAAGATATATGTAAACGTCATCTGTACAAATTGAAACGTGACAACCATCAACATGATGTACCATACATAATTACATATTTCACATGATGAATCACGTAAGAGTGCGTAGGATGCTAACATATGACGTGAGAACCGGCAACACTACTTTGCATTTGAAATAAAACACCCCGACGACACCATCACACTTAACACGATCATGTTCACTGATGAAGCTACATGCACAATTACAAATGTATTATTGGGCATCACGAACCTCTAAGATTCGCCTTCCTTTTTGTTTTTTTAGAATCATTCGCCTTCGACATGAGATTCATGCTTGTACATCATACACGTAATAAACACATGGTACATTGCATCAGTCCAAATAATTGCATGGACCGGTAGGTGTTTATAAGCATTTTGAATTGAACAATGACTACAAATACAGAGAAATGACTCAAAAAGTGCCGTAGGGGATGTACTAACGACATTTAGTAATGCAATGCACAATGTGCCATGCATCATCTGGACTAAAAAGGACGAAGTACGCTTGGATTTATGTTGTCGCAAGATGTTCATGACGCGTTCATAGACGAGTGCTATCGCGTAAGAGTATGCGGGATGCCAAGATAAGACGTGAGAACCGACAACACTACTTTGCATTTGAAATAAAACACCCCCATGACACACCATCACACCCTACATGATCATGTTCATTGATGAAGGTACATGCACAATTACAAATATATTGTTGTGCATCACGATTCTCTAAGATTCGCGTTCCACATCTGAGATTCGTGCTTGTACATCGCACACGCCACAAGGTACATTATATATATATATGACCCCGTGCATTAGTCCAAATAATTGCATAGACCGGTAGGTGTGTTTTTAAGCATTTTGTAATGAACAATGACTACAAAATGCATAGAAATGACTCAAAAGTGCCGTAGGGGAGGTACATAAACGACATAATCCAATGCGCAATGTGCCATGCATCATCTTGACTAAAAAGGACGGAGTACGATTGGATCTATGTTGTCCCAAGATGTTCACGACGCGTTGAAGACAAGGGCTATCGCGTGAGAGTACGCACGTAGGATGCCAAGATATGACTTGAGAACCGGCGACACTACTTTGCATTTGAAATAAAACACCCCGATGACACCATCACACTTGACATGATCATGTTCATTGATGAAGTTACATGAACAATTACAAATATATTGTGCATCACGATCCTCTAAGATTCGCCTTCGACATCTCAGATTCAAGCTTGTACATCACACACCTCATAAACGCATTGAAAGACGAGGGCTATCGCGTAAGAGCATGTAGGATGCCAATATCTGACGTGACAAACGGCAACATGACTTTGGATTTGAAATTAAACACCCATGACACCATCACACTTCACATGATCATGGTCATTGCTAAAGTTACGTGCACAATTACAAATATATTGTGCATCACGATCCTCTAGCATGGTACAACTTATAACACACTTAGGTGCGATCCTTCCCTCCCATTGTCTCGCCCTCAAAATAGCGTTCCCCCAACTATCATTTTCTTGGAAATAAATTCTTCCCTCCAAAATATCTTTCCCTCCAACTAGCCTCCCTCAAAAAATTTCCTTCCCTCCAGAACGTTTGAAAAGCCCCCTCGATTAACCCTCACCTCCTTGATAACCCACAAGTATAGGGGATCAATTGTTGCTTTTTTGATAAATAAGAGTGTCGAACCCAACGAGGAGCTAAAGGTAGAATTAATATTCCCTTCAAGTTCTATCGACCACCGATACAACTCTACGCGCACTTAACATTCGCTTTACCTAGAACAAGTATGAAACTATTTTGTAGGTGATAGGATAGGTTTGCAAGAATAAAACTAGAAGTACTTTGCGAGAATAAAACTACGAGTAATTTGCAAGATAATAAAAGTTAGTTGTTTAGTAGAAAGCTTTTGTAACACAAGAGAATGATTTGTCCATGGGCAATCGATAACTAGACCAGTAATGATTATTGCAATTTTATATGAGGGAGAGCCATGAGCTAACATACTTTCCATACTTGGATCATATGCACTTATGATTGGAACTCTAACAAGCATCCGCAACTACCAAAGATCATTAAGGTAAAAACCCAACCATAGCATTAAGTATCAAGTCCTCTTTACTCCCATACGCAACAACCCCCTTACTCGGGTGTAAGCTTCTGTCACTCTAGCCGCCCACTATAAGAGAATTATGAACGTATTGCAAACCCTACAGTGGGAATCCCTCACGCTTGCGCGACACGGAGGGCACCATAGGACATCACCAAAATAAAACATACAACTCAAACCAATCACGATCATCAATCAACCCATAGGACAAAAAGAACCTACTCAAACATCATAGGATGGCCACAAATCATTGGATAATAATATGTAGCATTAAGCACCATGTTTAAGTAGAGAATTACAGCAGGAAAAGAGAGGTTACACCGCTGCATAGAGAGGAAGAGAGTTGGTGTTGACGGCGGTGAAGTTGTTGGTGTAGATCGCCGTCACGATGTTTGCCCCGGCGGCGTTCCGGCGCCACCGGGAGAGAGGGGGAGAGAGCCCCCCTCCTTCTTCTTCTTCCTTGGCCTCCCCCCTAGATGGGAGGAGAGTTCCCCCTTTGGTCCATGGCTGCCATGGCGGCGGAGGGACAGGAGCCCCTCCTAGATTGGATCTCTCTCTCTCTGTACTCTTCTGTTTCGCGTTCCTGTTTTCTGGCCCTTCACCGTTTCTTAAATTCCCGGAGATCCGTAACTCCGATCGGGCTGAAATTTTAACATGATTTTTTTTCCGGATATTAGCTTCCTTATGGCCGAAGAAGGGCACCAACCGACCTACGAGGGCCTCACGAGGCACCACGGCGCACCCTGGTGCCTCGTGGGGCCCACGAGCACCGCCTTGCGTTGATTCCACCTCCCAAAAATCACATATATTCCAAGATAATTCTCCATAAAATTTTATTGCATTTGTACTTCGTTTGATATGGATATTCTGCGAAACAAAAAACATGCAACAAACAGGAACTGGCACTGGGCACTGGATCAATATGTTAGTCCCAAAAAAACAATATAAAATGTTGCCAAAAGTATGTGGAAATTATAGGATATTGTCATGAAACAATAAAAAATTATAGATACGATGGAGATGTATCAGCATCCCCAAGCTTAATTCCTGCTCATACTCGAGTAGGTAAATGATAAAAAAGATAATTTTTGATGTGGAATGCCACCTAGCATAATCTTGATCATAAAATTTAATCATGGCATGAATATTAAGACACGAGTGATTCAACGCAATAGTCTATAATTTGATGTAAAGACATGAATACTCTGGCATCCCAACAAACAATCATGTCTTTCAGAATAAAAATGCTAAAGAATGCTATCCCTACAAAATCATATAGCCTTGTCATGCTCCATCTTCTTAACACAAAATATATATCATGCACAACCCCGGTGTCAGCCAAGCAATTGGTTCATACTTTTTAACGCGCTTCAGCTTTTTCAACCCCCACGCAATACATGAGCGCAAGCCATGGATATAGCACTATGGGTGGAATAGAATACGGTGGTAGAGATAATATGGAGAAGACAAAAAAGGAAGAAAGTCTCACATCGATGCGGCTAATCAACGGGCTATGGAGATGCCAATCAATTGATGTCAATGCGAGGAGTAGGGATTTCCATGCAACGGATGCCCTAAGAGCTATAAGTGTATGAAAGCTCAAACTGAAAACTAAGTGGGTGTGCATCCAACTTGCTTGCTCATGAAGACCTCGGGCATTTGAGGAAGCCCATCATCAGAATATACAAGCCAAGTTCTATAATGAAAAATTCCCACTAGTATATGAAAGTGACAACATAGGAGACTCTCTTTATGAAGAACATGGTGCTACTCTGAAGCACAAGTGTGGTAAAAGGATAGTAACATTGCCCCTTCTCTCTTTTTCTCTCATTTCATTTTTTTTGTTTTTTTTTCTTGGGCTCATTTTGGCCTCACTTTTTTACCTTTTTTTTGTCCGAAGTCTCATCCCGACTTGTGGGGGAATCATAGTCTCCATCATCCTTTCCTCACTGGGACAATGCTCTAATAATGAATAATGATGATCATCACACTTCTATTTACTTACAACTCAAAAAATTACAACTCGATACTAGAACAAAGTATGACTCTATATGAATGCCTCTGGCAGTGTACCAGGATGTGCAATGATCTAGCGTAGCAAAGATATCAAAAAACGGACAAGCCATGAAAATATCATGCTAGCTATCTTACGATCATGCAAAGCAATATGACAATGAATGCTCAAGTCATGTATATGATGATGATGGAAGTTGCATGGCAATATATCTCGGAATGGCTATGGAAATGCCATAATAGGTAGGTATGGTGGCTGTTTGGAGATAGATATAAGGAGGCTTATGTGTGATAGAGCATATCATATCACGGGGTTTGGATGCACCGGCAAAGTTTGCACCGACTCTCGAGGTGAGAAAGGGCAATGCACGGTACCGATGAGGCTAGCAAATTGTGGAAAGGTAAGAGTGCGTATAATCCATGGACTCACATTAGTCATAAAGAACTCACATACTTATTGCGAAAGTTTATTAGCCCTCGAAGCAAAGTACTACTATGCATGCCCCTAGGGGGGAGGTTGGTAGGAGTTAACCATCGCGCGCCCCCGACCTCCACGCAAAGGAAGAAAATCAATAATAAATCATGCTCCAACTTCTTAGCATAACGCGAGACTATACGTGCATGCTTCGGGAATCACAAACCTTAACACCAATATTCCTACTAAACCACAATCATTCACTAGTACCTCCCACATATTACCATCTCTATATTGCAAAACTATTGCAAGGAATCAAACATATCATATTCAGTGATCTACAAGTTTTATGTAGGATTTTCTGACTAACCATGTGAATGACCAATTCCTGTTGACTCTCTAAATAGATATAAGTGAAGCAAGAGAGTTTAATTCTTTCTATAAAAGACTACACTCTAATAAATATAAGTTAAGCAAAAGAGCATTCTTCAAATAACGGTTTTCTATATGAAGAGAAATAGGCATCCAAACTTCAAATGATATAAGTGAAGCACATGAAGCATTCTAAAAAGCCATACTCAAAAGATATAAGTGAAGTGCAAAGCGCATTCTATAAATCAACCAAGGACTGTCTCATACCAGCATGGTGCATAAAAGAAAAGGAAAAAATAAACACAAAAGACGCTCCAAGAATTTACGCATATCATGTGAACAAAACAAAAACCGAGACATACCGATAATTGTTGAATAAAGATAGGATGCCTTCCGGGGCATCCCCAAGCTTAGACGCTTGATTATCCTTGGATATTTACTTGGGGTGCCTTGGGCATCCCCAAGCTTGAGCTCTTGCCTCTCGTCATTCTTCTCATATCAATACCTCCTCGATCTTTGAACACTTCATCCACACAAAACTTAACAAAACCTTCGTGAGATCCATTAGTATAATAAAGCAAATCACTACTTTAAGTACTATTGCAAACCCATTCATATTTTATTTTTGCATTATACCTACTGTATTCTAACTTCTCCTTGCCTTATACCTTCCGATACAATCCATAGTTTCATCAAAACAAGCAAAATAATGCAGCAAAAACAGAATCTGTCAAAAATAGAACAGTCTATAGTAATATAAACATTGACCATACTTCTGTAACTCCAAAACTTCTGAAAAATTAGGAAAAAATAAATAATTTGCATAGAAGTACTGTGTAAAAATTTCAGAATTTTTGCACGTTCCAGTAAAAAATGTAAATTCACGCACCACAGCAAAAGTTTCTGTTTTTGCACCGCACACACCAAACAAGCAATTTAAACATCCTAACGGTAAATCTTGGCACATTATTTTTATAATACAATGGATTTTTACAAGGGGATAATTATTTTTGTTGAAAAGTTTCTGTAATTCAAGATTCACAAAGTTTCCATGGGCATGAACAAAGTTCAAGGAGCTCCCCCACTTCAACGGTGCTCGTCTTTCTTACTTTCACTTTCCTTTTTGAAAAGTTTTAGGTTCCCCTCTATATTTTTTTTGTTTTTAAACTTTTTAAAAGCACACAACAGAATAAAATGACTCTCTAAAACTTCCGGGTTGTCTCCCTGGCAGCGCTTTCTTTAAAGCCATTAAGCTAGGCATAAAGTGCTCAAGTAATTGATCCACCCGGATCCCAAGGTATATCAAAGCCAATTTTAATTAACAATGATTTGTAATTTAGTAGTGAGCACAAAGTAATATATATCATGTAACAACGAAGTCTAACTCTCTTCCTATGCATCGGCATGTCATAAAAGAACAATTCATGCACATCAAGTAAAGGCCAATGCATAGCATAAGTAGTTTCTTGCAATTTTATCGTATTGGAAACATAGAGAGGTGGAGTTGTAGTTCCTATCTCATAATAATTGCAAGTAGGAGCAGCAAGCACATGCATATTATATTCATCAAAATTATCATGTGTAGTAGTAAAACACAACCCATCAATATAATCCTTAATAAGAGCAAACTTCTCCGATATAGCGTAGTTGGGAGAATTCAAAAAGATAATAGGACTATCATGTGTGGGTGCAATAGCAACAATTTCATTCTTAACATAAGGAACTATAGCAAGTTCATCTCCATAAGCATAATTCATATTGGCATCATGGCCACAATCATAGCAAGCATCAATTTCATCAAAAAGGGATATTTCAAACGAATCCAAGGGATAATAGCATTCATCCTTCGGTAAGCACGAAGGGAATTTAAACAATGTATGAGATAAAGAGTTACTCTCATCAGAAGGTGGGCACGGGTGATCAATCCGCTCTTCCTCCTTTTGTTCTTCGCTCTCCTCATCATCTTTTTCATCTAATGAGCTCACAGTTTCATCATTTTCTTCTTCCATAGGAGCCTGCAAAATATTAGTCTCTTCTTGGACAGCGGAGACTTTCTCAATAAACTCATTAATATCGGCATTGTATTCATAATTCTCATAGCAATATTTAAGTATAGCAAAATTTTCAGATCTATAGACAGCATCATCACAATCTTCATACTTTTCAAACAAAGATTCAATTTCATAAGCACCCTTAAAAGCAACAAATTCTTCTACTCGTTCCACATCATAGTAATCATATATACCATTAGCATAAGAAGCCAAGGTTTCATTATCATTAAATTTACATGAAAAGGGAAGGTGTGGAGCCTTCATCCTAGAGCAACAAGTATAATCATATCTTAAGCATAAATTCCGAGCATACCAATGCAAATAATAAATTTGATCCCATAAGAGTTTCCCTTTTTGAGACAAGCGATAATCCCTAAAGTATTCCCGTTGATCCAAAGTATATCCCATTATCAAGTTGAATGGAGATTTATCAGGATTATCAAAGTAGTATTTAAAATTTTCCACATAACGAGCACCGAGGGTTTTAGGAGATTCCCCATCTCCATGAGTAGCAAGTACAACTAATTTTTTTGGTGTTTCGTGTTCCATATCCATAACTAAAGATATAAAACAAGTTAGAACAGAAAATAAAAACTATTTAGTGATAAAGCAAACAAGCACACACGAGAATATCAACCCCATGCTATTGCTCCCCAGCAACGGCGCCAAAAAAAGGTCTTGATAACCCACAAGTATAGGGGATCAATTGTAGCTTTTTCGATAAATAACAGTGTCAAACCCAACGAGGAGCTAAAGGTAGAATTAATATTCCCTTCAAGTTCTATCGACCACCGATACAACTCTACGCGCACTTAACGTTCGCTTTACCTAGAACAAGTATGAAACTATTTTGTAGGTGATAGGATAGGTTTGCAAGAATAAAACTAGAAGTACTTTGCGAGAATAAAACTATGAGTAATTTGCAAGATAATAAAAGTTAGTTGTTTAGTAGAAAACTTTTGTAACACAAGAGAATGATTTGTCCATAGGCAATCGATAACTAGACCGGTAATCATTATTGCAATTTTATATGAGGGAGAGGCATGAGCTAACATACTTTCCGTACTTGGATCATATGCACTTATGATTGGAACTCTAGCAAGCATCCGCAACTACCAAAGATCAATAAGGTAAAAACCCAACCATAGCATTAAGTATCAAGTCCTCTTTACTCCCATACGCAACAACCCCCTTACTCGGGTGTAAGCTTCTGTCATTCTAGCCGCCCACTATAAGAGAATTATGAACGTATTGCAAACCCTACAGCGGGAATCCCTCACGCTTGCGCGACACGGAGGGCACCATAGGACAGCACCAAAATAAAACATACAACTTGTTGGGGATATTCCCCATGACCAAGACCCGGCTCATAGGGATAAGCCGCCCTGAAGATTAAGTCATCTCTGGGCTTAAGTCACCATGACGTTAAGTCATCTCTGGGCTTAAGTCGCCCTGACGTTAAGTCATTTCTGGATTTAACCCGGCAGATCCTGACCCGGCAGACAGTTGTAAGCCGGCAGATAGTTTCTAACCCGGCAGACAGTTGTAAGCTGGCAGACAGTTTCTAACCCGGCAGACAGTTGTAAGCCGGCAGATGGTTTCTAACCCGGCAGATAGTTGTAAGCCGGCAGCCAGTTGTAACCCGGCAGACAGATTGTGACCCGGCAGATTGTAACCCGGCAAGTACTTAGCCATGAAAATGAGCCTCCTGGAGATAAGAATCCTAGGCGTTAAGAAGCCCACGGTGAGAAGCCCGTGGTGGGAAGTCAGAATAGGTTAAGTCCTAATCCTACAAGGACTCTACATGTAACCCGCCCCTTCAACTTATATAAGGAGGGGCGGGGCACCCCAAGGGGGTGAGGTTTTTTAGAGGACTAGATAGAGTCAGGGAAACAGCACCCTTGTAATCGTGACTATGATCATCAATATCAAACAAGCACGACGTAGGCTTTTACCTCCACCGTGAGGGGCTGAACCTGGGTAACCCGGCGTCTTCTCGTTCCCGCTCAACCCCGTTCAAGCTACCCCTTAATTGCGTTGGCCTCGCGACTAAGTCCTCACACTAGGACATCTGCCGTGACAAAACCACGACAGTTGGCGCCCACCGTGGGGCCGGTGCACGGTGGTTTGTGTTCTTGGAGGGATCTCTTTCAGGGATCGAGAAGCTCGCGATTGGCTGGACGAAGAAGACCTAGCTCAGAAGGATATGCATCAGCTTCAAATTCATCAGTCCAGATTTACAATCGGTAGAATTTAAATTCGAGAAAGATTAGGGTTGCAGTTTTTGTCTGCCGCCGTCCTGCGATTTGTTTGATAGTTTTCAAGTCTCCAAGACTGACAGCCGTCCTGCAATTATACGTCTCAAGGAGACCTTCTGCTACTGTATCCATTGACCGGATCAAAAAAAGAGGGAAGAAGACAGCAACCGGGAGAAGGACATAGACACGGATTTGGATGCCTCCGTCGAAACCTCGCCCGCTCGACCCCATAGTTGCTCCCGCCGCTGCCAGTGGCCGCCTCTGCCGCAGGTTCGTTCCGAGCCGCCCCCGCCGTGCTGGCCTCCTGCGCCACCTCGTGCCGGCTCCGCCTCGGACTCGCCAGGGCGCGCGCGCTCCGCCTCGGACTCGCCAAGGTCGCCCCGGCTCACGCACTTCCGCCAAGCCACTGCTCGGGCCGACCCTGCCGCTCCGGTAAGCCGCCACCTCCGCCGAGGCTCGCCGCGCCGCGAGCCGTCTCCGTCTGCTTCAATCCACCGGTGAATCGTTGTTGCTTGCTAAGTCGCCTCCTTCGTCCTCGGTCGCCTCTCCAACCCGCCACCGGTTCAGCCGCGCCTCGAGCCGGCCTGCCGCCGCCGTCGACCCGGTCTCGAGGACGCCGTTTCTGCCATGGCTTACTCCGAGCCGCCACAGAGTCGCCGAGGGCCTACTCCGGGCCGGCCTCACATCGCCGTCACCTCCGACGTCTGCCTTGCCTTGCTCGGTCTTCATCGCTGACCCGCCTCCAACCCACCGACGCATCCGCGGTGGGCCTCCTCACCAGCAGCCGCCGCCACCGTAACTCGCCTCCGCCGACCGCCACGGTCCTGCGTTCGCTGGCCTCCGGAGTCGTCACCTTCACCCCGAGCCGCGGCGGCCGTCAAATCGGCTCCGCCAACTCGCCCTCGAGCGGCTCCGAGCTGGCCATTTCTGCTCCGAGTCATCTACCTCGCGCTGCCTCTGTCGTGTTTGAGTCGCCGCCAAGCGGCCTCGCCTCCACAGCTGTGACGCCGCCTCACCTTCTCGCCATCGCCATGGCCTCGTTTCCGTCGCCGCGGGCCGCCTCCGAGTTTGCTCCAAGCCGCCGTTTCCATACCCGGCCTGGCTTCCGCCTTGAGCCGCCCCCGCCGTCGCGGACGCGCCTTGAGCTGCCTCCATCTCCGTGCCAAGCCGGCCTCGCCTCCGCCTCCGCCTTGAGCCGCCCGGCCGCTTCTGCTGCCTCTGCCTCGCGCCGCCTCGAGCTGTCGCGGTTCCGCCGTGGCTCACTGCAAGCCGCTCGCCTCCGCCTACAAGCCGCCCCGGACCCGCGCTATCGCCGCCGTGGCTGGCCTCGAGCCGGCCGCACCTCGAATCGCCTTGCCTCACCGCCTCCGCCGCTGTGGCTCGCCTCGCCGCCTCTGTCGCCTCGCAGCCCGTGGCCTCACTTCGAGCCGGCCTCGCCTCGAGCCAATCCGCATCGCCGCCTCTGCCGCCTCGCTGCCCGCGGCCTCACCTCGAGCCGGCCGCGCCTCGAGTCGCCCGTCGGCTCTCCCTCACCTCGCCTGAGAGCCGCCACCCCCGTCGTCCCCGCTCGGTTTTGTCTCTGAGCCGCTCCACCTCTGCGTGCTCTCCTGCTGTCTGCTGCCTGAAGAAAGGAGAAGTGGGGAGCCGGTTGGGTAAAAAAAAGGGTGTGGTCAGCTTTCATCAGAGCACACACGCCAATTATTGTGAGCATCTCCGACTCGCCCGCGGTTGACTTAAATTCCACCGCAGTCATCATCAACCCTGCAGCTGATCGTTTCTCACAAAATATCTCAGGTGAAATCTATCCAGTCGATTTTTATTGATACATTTTTTCGAGAACAATTACTCTCGCTTGCGATATTTTTTATGCAGGACAGTTGATCACTGCAGGGGCGATCATCGTGCCACGGATATCACACTCGCGCTAACATTATCATAAGCCATCGACCGACCGTGCCGTACTGCTCAATGGACAGGCGCACAAGTTGCCGCCGCTGCGGTTTGGTTAACTTCAACAACCAGCCGAGACAAACCATCGGCCGGATTACTGGCACGAACTTATACAGGATCATCTATGACCCGCCACAGTTGACCTCAGCCTTTTGCGGATTCACATCGCATTATCAACACCAAGGATATATCACGAGTTTCGCAAAGATCATCAACTCGCCACACGCATCTGATTTCAATAAAATTCAGCTCTCAGCTGATAACTATATGCCGGCTTATGCCACGGTCAAGTATGAAGAATCTCAAGCCGACTCCTCGAGTCGACTTAAGACTCGGGGGCTACACAAACATGCCTCGTCAGATTTGGTCGGTCTTCACAAATACAAAAACCTCGGATCGTTACAGGGAAGACAACCCGGTGCCCGGGGGCTGCTGCCTTTTTGGTGAAAAAGAAAGGTTACCAAAGAAGACTAGTTGCCATGATGCGCAGTCTAAACATTGGTATTGTCAGGACCTGGCCACCAGGATGACCCGACCTGCTACAGGACCTGGCCACCAGGATGACCCGGCTTGCTTAATAAGGGTCAAAGGAATCAAGCCGGCTATGCTGAGCATTTTTTCCATGATCATATGGTTACTTGGGGGCTTCCAACTCATCGAGTTTAGCTTACAAAACCCTTTAACCTGGCGAGATGCCGTAAGTTGGTTAAACCTGCCTGTTAGCAAGATGCTACTCCCTAAAAAACGACCCGACGTACGTCTGATGAGTCAATCACAAAGGTGACCCTGCACTCATCGGAGTTAAAACGCTCGATTGGTTGTGTGAGAGCCGTCTTTCAGAAAGCGAGGATAAACCAACCAGCCAAACTATACTTGGTTAAACCTGCCTGTTAGCAAGATGCTACTCCCTAAAGAGCGACCCGGCGTACGCCTGATGAGTCAATCACAAAGGTGACCCTGAATTCATCGGAGTTAAAACGCTCTATTGGTTGCGTGAGAGCCGGCTTTCAGAGAGATAGGATAAACCAAAAGAGGCCAAAAAGCCTGCTTCCACAGGAAGCGAAACAAAGACTCGAGCCTTGAAAGCCGGTCTTATGCCATGCCTCGAAAGCCGGCATTTTTATACTCTGTTATCATACACATGCATTATCATACATTGCATCATCATACATTGCATCATCATACAATGCATCATTTATGCATATCTATATTTGTTTATGTTGCAGGAGCCGGCCTTCAAACCGGGTTACATTGTGACTCCACAGGAACAAACGAATATTTGATAGCCAAAATGGCTGGATCTTCATCATGGTTTATCATAACCAGTATTCAATGATTGAGATATCAACTCTTCTAAAATCCCGGGTTATATATCCGGCCAGGTCACATATAATACCTGGTCATTTAATTGACCGGGTTTTTGGTTATTCAACATGTGCTTTGTAGAAGACTACAACGCTTATGGATTTTTTTCACACATATTTGCCGGTTTGCACTGCAACCCCGGCCAAGGATTTCTTTCATCGCAAAAGCATCATCAGTTCACAGAGTGGATATGATTTTATTCTACAATGGAAGGAATAGTCCCAAGTCGCCGCAGGCATACGACTCGGCACTTGGGGGCTACATTATTCAAATCAAGATTACTTCAAGAATGAAAGTCCCATGTCATTGCAAGCATACACCACGGCACTTGGGGGCTAATGCATGGTCATTTTTACTAGTCTCATTGAAGACCCGGCCTATCACATAATGATAAGCCGGCCCTTGGGGGCTACCAATCGCTCCTGTCAAAAATTCAATGTACACAAGCCTTAATAGTGACCCGGAGCTTGGGGGCTACATCATATGATGTTCTTTTCAAAGGAGTACATGTAAGTTCCAAGTCGCTGCAAGCAAAGGACCCGGCACTTGGGGGCTACAACAGTCAGTTGTTTAAATAGATCAAAAGGTCCAAGTTGAAGACCCGGCCAATCATATACGGATGAGCCGGCCCTTGGGGGCTACACATGTGAAGTGCAAAATTCTCAGTTCATGATTGAAGACTCAGACGGATAAACCCGGATTTTTCTCACGGATAACCCGGATTTTTCTCCAAAGTTGCAATATTTATATTTAAGCAAGTCTTAAGCTATCACTTTGCTCTACTCTTAAGACTTGGGGGCTACAGGTTATCTCCTCTAAGCTATTCAGACAAGTCTGAAGCATTGAAAGTTGGTACAACATCAGACGCAATATTCTTTTTATTAAGCCAAGGCATTTTTGAAGACAGTTCAAGATATCATAAGGGTTATTTTTTCTGCAAGGAACCAGCGTCAGCATATTGATATGACAGAGATTCAGACTTTTCAGGAGTTGGTCAATGAACTAAAACTGGTCTTTTTGAGTGAGCCGGTCCCCGTGCCCGCATTTCGCATCGACACCTTCTCGGTCACGACGGAGCTCAGTTTTGTGGAGGGACACCAGTGGTCTTTGACCACGGTCTATGGACCGACAGACGAGGCCCTTAAGCCCATCTTCCTGGACGAGCTGCGCACGATCCGGGCCGTCTGCGTTGGGCCTTAGGCTATCGCTGGTGATTTCAACTTGATCGTCGAGGCCGCGGATAAGAATAATGCTTTGATCAATAGGCGTATGATGGGTCGGTTCCGCCGCCTGCTCAATGATCTTGAGATCAAAGAGGCCAGCTTGGTGGGGAGGAGATATACGTGGAGCAATGAGTGGCGCTCCCCGACGCTCGTCAAGATTGACAGGTGGTTCTCTACCGCGGATTGGGATGCTCTGCACCATGGCCATCTTCTCCAGGCCCTCTCTTCCTCCTTCTCGGATCACTGCCCGATTATGATGTCCACGAATGTGTCTTTCCACCGGAAGGCCCGCTTTCACTTCCAGAGTTTCTGGCCTAAGGTGCCGGGCTACCACGACGCCGTGCTTGCCTCCTGGAATGCCCCTCCAACCAAGGCTGACCCTTTCGTGGACCTTTTCCTTCGGCTAAAAGCCACTGCCAAAGCTCTCTCTAAGTGGAGTCAGGCCCGCATCGGCAATATTAAGGAGCAGATGCTGCTCGCTAACGAGGTGGTCCTTCAAGTTGATCGGGCCATGGACAACCGGCAGCTCTCGGACGCAGAATTCTGGCTTAGACGGGAGCTCAAGAAGAAATCTTTGGGTCTGGCCTCCCTGCAGCGTACCATCGCCCGGCAGAAATCGCGCATTAACTGGCTTTGGGAGGGCGATGCCAACACCCAATTCTTCCAACTGTTTGCGAGTTACCGCCGCCGGCGCAACCACCTCTTCAGGCTCAAGTGTGGCGATCGCGAGGAAACAAGCTCTGAGGGCATGTGCGATATCGCTGGTAGCTACTTCCAGCAGCTCCTGGGGGTGACCGCTCATCACGAGCACTCGGTCGACCTTCATTGTCTGGATTTGCCGAGGGTGGATGCTGCGGGGTGCGAGGCCCCGCTCACGGAGGAGCTCATTTGGTCCACCATCAAGGGTATGCACCCAGACAAAGCTCCTGGGCCGGACGGCTTCTCCATCAGGTTCTATCAATCTTGCTGGCCCATCATTAAGGAGGTGGTGATGCGAGCGGTTCGTGCTTTTGACGCGGAGGATGGGCGTGGAATAGATAGTTTGAATGAAGCCTTCATTGTGCTCCTCCCGAAGAAGGCCGACGCTGTGGACATCAAGGATTTCCGGCCTATTAGACTAATTCACAGCTTTGCCAAGATCCTGGCGAAGGCCTTATCCACCGAGCTCACGCCTATCACTCCCAAGGTGGTGTCGCCCAACCAGAGTGCCTTTGTGGCGGGTAGGTCGATCCTCGACAACTTCATGCTCATCCAGCAATCCATCCGATCGCTCCATCGGCACAAGATTCCGGCGATCATGCTCAAGATTGACATCGCCAAGGCCTTCGATTCGGTGTCTTGGCCTTTCCTGCTCCAGGTGCTGCGGCACAGGGGCTTCGGGCCCAAGTGGATTCGGCGGCTGTCTCCGCTTCTCCACACCTCGAGCTCTCAGGTCCTGGTTAATGGCCATGCGAGCGAGAGTTTTTGGCACGGCAAAGGACTGCGGCAAGGGGACCCCGTCTCTCCCCTCCTTTTCATCATCGTCATGGACGTGCTCACTGCCCTATTCTGCAAGGCCAAGTCGGCCAACCTCTTCTGCCCCCTCACGCGCTGGGGAGTCCCTCACCGCCTGTCTCTCTACGCCGATGACGCCGTGCTCCTGATCCGCCCGGTGCTTGCTGAGATGGAGGCGGCTATGGCCCTTCTAAACTGCTTCGGGCAGGCATCGGGTCTTCGTTGCAACTTCGCCAAAAGCTCGGTCTCGCCGATCCGATGTGCGGTGGACCACCTGCAGGACCTCGTAGCCGCGTCGGGCTGCTACGTCAAAGAGCTGCCAGTTACTTACCTCGGGCTCCCCCTCTCGCTCGTCGCACTCTCCAAGGCGCAGCTCCAGTCCCTGATCGATAACATCGCGGCGCAGCTGCCCACCTGGCGTGCCTCGCTCCTTCGCCGCGCCGGGCGCCTGGTGCTCGTCAACTCCAAGCTCTCTGCGATGCCTATCTTCCACATGATGGCCCTTGATCTCCCGCCATGGTTTTTCAAATGTGTCGACAAGCTTCGCCGTGGTTTCTTCTGGTGTGGTCTCGAGGACGCAAGGGGTGGTTGCTGCTTGGTCGCGTGGAACATCGTTTGCCTCCCCAAGCCCTATGGTGGCCTTGGCGTGCTCAATCTGCGCTTGCTCAACCAGGCGCTGCGTCTACGCTGGCTCTGGTTTGAGAAGCCGGGCATGGACAAGCCTTGGCTCGGCCTTCCCATGCCTCTCCGTCCTGAAGCCCTCCACCTCGGTCGCGCGGCCATGCATTGCTCCCTTGGGAATGGGCTGGGGATCAACTTCTGGTCTGATCGGTGGATCGACGGCCGCAGCATTGTGCAGCTCGCCCCCAACCTCATGAGCTTCATCAGGCCAGTGGATTGCCGCCTTTCTGTTGCTCACGCGCTGCCTGACAGTAAGTGGATCGAGGCCATCAGAGGCGCCCCTTCGGTGCCAGCAATCGCGGAGTTTCTTGACATTTGGGAAACGCTAGGTCACTTCCAGACCACGGACTCGCCGGATTCCTTCACCTGGAGGTTGTCGTGGAAAGGGTCCTACTCTTCTCGCGACACCTACCAGGCCTTCTTCTTCGGCCGCGAATTTGCCCCATGTGCGACTGAAATCTGGCACTCCTGGGCCCCCCTTGAGACCAAGACCTTCACTTGGCTCGCCGTTAAGAAGCGGCTCTGGACCACTGATCGCTTGGCGCGCCGCGGTCTGCCCAACACCTCGCCATGCCAGTTGTGTTGCCAGGTGGACGAGGACACCACGCACATGCTCCTGGGCTGCCCGTTTTCGCGGGAAGTTTGGTACCACTCCCTCCTACCGCTGCGCCTCCATCGCTTCACCCCATCTGTCTCGCAGGAGCTCCAAGACTGGTGGCCACAAGTCTCCTCCGCTGTCCCCCGTTCTCATCGCAAGGAGATCAACACGGTGATTGCTGCCACGCTACGTTACATCTGGCTTGAACGGAACAGCAGGGTTTTCGAGCGCAAGGTGTCCTCCGTGGCCAATGTCACCGCGCGACTCAAGGTAGAGCTAGAGCTATGGAAGTCGGCGAGGACTGAACGTGGGCATTCCTTTCAAGTGCACTGAGTTCCGTGTGTCCCTGTGGAGGGTGGTCCCTTTTGTATCTAAACTGTGGTTGTAAACTCTATTTCCCTATCTTAATGGAAAAGACATGCAATGCTCTTGCATGTTCTTGAAAAAAAAAGGACTGGACGGCCCGGCGTCCTGCACCAGCGACTCCCTTAACACTCGCTGATCTAAGTTTGGAAGCAATACTGATACAGTTTGGAAGCAATGGAGTAGTATTTTTTGACTAATGGACCTATGCCATCCATGGCAGTTGAGGTGAATCACGCGCGTCGTCATTTTGGCCACACGACACACATAGACATAGTATCTCATTAAGGCCCAGTTCTTTTGGAAGTTTCTCCCAAAATCTGACCCCTCGTCAGCTTCTCCCAGAATCTTTAAGCCCCATTTGTTTTACAATCCTATCTAGTTAGGGTCTAATTAGCTAGGATTTTAAAACAAATCGGGGTCAAAGATTCTGGGAGAGCTGGGGAGGGGTTAGATTCTGGGAGAATCTTGCAAAAGAATTGGGCCTAAGTCCTTGTTGTGCAGAAGCAAAATCCAATTCTATTTGGAGCAAATTTATCTTAACTTGTACAAGCAAACTCTAATATTTTTTGGAAACAAATTTTTATTTATTTGGAAGCAGTCCGATGTTACATTCGAGACAATTTTATAGCCGCTCGAAGCACAAAGGTACACTAGATATATATTTTTACTTATCAAAATAATTTGTCGTGGAAGCAATGTAGTCAAAACAAAATATTTCTGGATAGGAAGCACAAATAAGTTGTGCTCCAAGCAGTTGGAAACAAAAGATTTTTTTAAGAAATGCATTCCTATTTCGTCGAAGCACACGTGTAATGAAAGCGAAAAATTAAGAAATCTTGGTAACAAGTTATGTTTCATTCGAATTGATTCGCTACTCAGTTGAAACAATAATTGATGTTTTGAAAACAAAATATATCATTGTAAGCCAAAAGGTTCTGTCAAATTGAAGCAAATTCTCTTAGCTATCGGAACATTGTTTTGCGGCGTTGAAAATAAGCGTTAAATTCAAAAAAATCAGATCGAAGCAAACTTCAATCGAGATGGATGCAAAGTTTGTTGTGTTAGAAGCAAACTGTTAGATTTCAAATCTCCTATTTAGTTCTCCCTGTCGGCAAAAAGAAGAAGAAGAAAGCATGTAGCACTGATCCCACGTACTTCACGGAAGGAGTTAAAAGGAAGCAAAACTCACGGAAGCAGTAAAAGGAAGCAAAACTCAATTAGTGGACCATGCATGTACGTTAACTACCTAGGTTCACGTTACCTATTCATGCATCGGACGCGTCAGAAATCACTAATCCAACGGCAAACAGCTAGTTTGATGGATGCAAGTATTCAGACGTCTGGTGCCTAGTGGTGCTCTTCATGTATTCACTATGTGTTAATGCTTTGTTCCGATTCTCTATTAAAAAGGAGGCCTTAATATCCCTTAGATTTTCTTATGTACCCCGCTGTCACGGGAGGGTAGGACAAAAGATGTCATGCAAGTTCTTACTATAAGCACGTATGACTATATACGGAATACATGCCTGCATTACATTGATGAATTGGAGCTATTGTGTATCGCCCTAGGTTGTGACTGTTATATGATGAATGTCATCCAACATAATTATCCATCACCGATCCAATGCCTACGCTTTTCGCATATTGATCTTTGCTAAGTTACTTTCTTTGCTGCTGCTGTTACAATCACTACAAAACTGCTATTGTTACTGTTATTGTGTTACTGTTACTACTGGTATTGAAACTATCATACTACTGTGCTACTAAACACTTTACTACAGATATTTAGTTCTTTAGGTGTGGTTGAATTGACAACTCAACTGCTAATACTCGCAAATATTCTTTGACTCCCCTTGTGTCGAATCAATAAATCTGGGTGAAATACTACCCGCAAAAACTGTTGCGATCCCATATACTTGTGGGTTATCACTGAACTTCCTTCATTTAATTTTTGACAACTAAACTCCTCCGTGCATAGTGTAAACTTCTTTCATTTTATGTGTTTTGCATAGGTCTGCGTGCTTAGCATTGGGTGTCCTTGGGTCACCAAACTCATCTCTCTTCTCTTAACTATCTTTCCACATCAGATTTTTTGTCTATGTGACATGCTTAGCACATGTACAACGTGAAGCACCGGGAAGGGCCTGAGTCCACTATGAACTTGCAACTGGACTCAAATTTTTTGTTTTCAGTTGTGAGGCCACTCTCGGTTTGCAACTGGGCTCGATGTTTTTTCTATATCGAAACTGGACCTGATTTTTTTTGCATTAGTTGCAAGTCCACCCTCAACTTAATTGGGCCTGACTTCTTTTTTGTCTCTGTTGCAAGTCCACCTTCGACACGCAATTAGGAGCCGACTTTTTCTTTGTCCTATTTGTAAGTCAACTATCAACTCACAACTAGCACTACACCACAACCCTTGATTGGATAATGGATCTGGACTTTTTTAGGAGCTTTCTTAACTTCTGATGTACGTGTTGGATTGTTGATGTTATATGCACTACATCCTTTAATCCTTGTGCTAGTGGCCTCACCATACGCCATAATAATTTGATCTCATCTCAGTATCTCACTTCTTTCAATTATTATTTTGTCTTCATTACATGGTATTATTTTATTTTTATGTATATACTCGCCCTATCGCTGTAGCAGCTCTGCCTCCTCTACTTCCTTGTCCTAATCGAGAGCACTTGATAGGTGAGATTTGTTTGCTGAGTTTTTTTATTCAGTGTCTAGCAGTTTTAGTCATGAGATGCAGTGTACTAACCTAAAGCTTTGATTGGCGGAAAGCTGGCCAGATTATCTGGGATATTATTTGTATTCTTTAGTAATCTGCTTCTCAGAACATGACCCAGTTTCTCATTCATTGACTAGTTTCTGTTGTAGTCTTTTAGTTGCTTTGTTCATGTAGTTGTAAGATGTTTAAACTGTTGGGCGCCATAACCTGTTGGTTCTTGCTTGCAATTGTCATTGCATTGCTGGAGGAAAGAGTGAGTAAAGATCATGCAAGAATGAGTTTTTATCCTGCTTGAATCATAGGAAGAAATTTTGGTTGTTTTTTGTCTGTAAAACTGCAAATATGTTTCGGGGGTAAAAAACCAAATGCACTTAAAGCTGGCCAGATTTGGAGATCTTTTTACAAGTTCATGGATTACTGATTTAGGAATTAGGAATTTTTGTATACAACCAACTTTTATCATCCCAGTATCTTGTGTATCTAGTATGGTAGACTGCGGCATGGCCTGCACTAACGTTCACAAGACGGATGTCTGTCTTAAAAACAATGCATCCAGTTGATGCTTGGTTCGATCTGATCTGATAGCAAGTGTTTGTGATGCACTCTGTAGGGAGCAGGTTGTTGGGTGGCCGCCTGTTGGGAGCTACCGGAAGAATAAACTAGCCTCCAATGCCACAAAGACCAAGGCGGAGAACAAAGGTAGAAGCGAGGCAGGATGCTGCTATGTCAAGGTCAGCATGAATGGAGCCCCATACCTAAGGAAGGTCGACCTCAAGACTTAACTCGAGCTATTCCCTAGAGCTTGAGAAGATGTTCAGCTGCTTCATCACTGGTGAGTGTTGCTATTTTCATTTAATCAATTTCCAGCTATATATGTGCAATGTTCTTTCCTTCGTTGTTTCTAGATGTAAGTTACCATTATAAAATATATGTTAATATCTAGTCTGCAGTAAATGTGAAGATAGGAATGGGATTTTGCTTATGCATTTTCCGGTTAGTGAAGCTTTTGAGAAGATAAAAAATGCAGGACTACTTTTGAATCGCACTGGCTTAACTATGGCTACGAGGCAGTCAATGACCACTAAATAATTACTCACGAGGATGAACTGTAACATCCCCTTCAAAAGAGAAAAATAAATAATTTGATATGTATATTGCTACTTGAGTGCCAGGGTTTGGTCTTTCCTAAATGGTTAGGAACACAAAGGCAAAAAAGCACATATGCCATTCACAACATTCATTCAGTATTGGAGCAAAAGAAGTAGCTTTTGGTAACCTGTGTTCAGTTAATCTGTTGATGTGCAACTTCTATACAGTATTTTCCATTGTCGTCATTCCTTACCTCCAAGTTTTCGCCCTCTCATATGATTCCTCCTACGACCGATGTTTACCCTTTACACCAGCCTTTCAGAGTTTTGATATTTGTAGTAGTCAAAACATACTTTGCAACTTGAAGAAATTTTAAGATACCCCCATGTGTAAAAATGGTTATTTGGGTAATGAAGTCTTCCTAGTTCTCCATGAAACCTAGCTTGCCCTTCCTTTTATTTTTAAAATGGAAGATATATAGCCTCCAGCCTCTGCATGGGTGCATCCAGCCATGTGTGAATCATAGTTTTGTTTGGATAATGTGTGGACAAGTATTCTGTGAACAATTGCTTAGGAAATTGTATGAAGAGAACATTATATGTATCCTCATAGACATGCTTATTTCCTAGAAATATATTGACATTAAATATTTAATCTGCCGATTTAAAATCTGAAACAAGAGCATCATTTTGAGTTTCTATTTCGTTACAGGTTTCTCAAAGATACACAAGTTGCTGGAGGTTTGGAAGATCTACAAGTTGGTGCAGTGATAATATATATGTAATATGCCTTGTTTGTTGAACCTGGAGACATTGCAAAGTTTTACTCTGCTCATTTTGGTGGTTGTTTTGGCACACAAGCCACTGTATCCTCATTTTGCTTGTGTGCCACAGTTTTTATTTATCTCGAAACATATGTACATATCTATTTGGTATGTTTATGATATTGAATGAGGCCTTATATATAACTTTGATTAAACAACATGTATAACTTGTGTGATCTGTCATGATTGTTTGAACATACTGATTGTATATTAAATAAGGGATATGTTACCCATAACAATTTAGATTTGTGAAAAAACACGTGATGGCATACTACCTGCCGTGTAAACGCGTTTGTGCAGGCAGTGAAACTGCCGGGAATTGTAGTTCCTACCCATGACAGAGTCTGCCGGGAGAAAATAAACTGTCGGGAGATACAAAGGTCAGGGCAGAGAAACTACCGGGGATTGTTTATCTGCCGGGAGAAGTAATCCCCGGCAACCGTTGTCGTGCCAGTTCTATCTGCCGGGAGAAACTCTCTCCCGGCAGTTTTTCTGCCCTCTTAAGTGCGTTCTCCCGATAGATTATATGTCGTTGCATTGATGTTGTGGTGTAGTGTAGGCTCGACACCCGTCCTAGTGACAAGTCCACCATTGACATGCAACTGGGCACTTGGTCCTTTTTTCCCAAGTTGGAAGTCCACCCTTGAATCGTAACTGGGCGCGCCATTTTTTGACCCAATTGCAAGTCCACAATCTATTCTCAACTGGGCTCACCATTTTTTATCCCAGTTTCAAATCCCCCATCGACTCGCAACTGGGCCGACCTTTTTTTGCCCCAGTTGCAAGTCTACAATTGACATGCAACTCGAATCTTTGATCCTTTTTGCCCAAGTGTGCAAGTCCACCATTTGATTCACAACTGGGCCTGACTTTCTTTTCGCCTCAGTTGCAAGCCCACCGTCGACTCGGAACTATGGATATTATTTGCCTTAGTTGCAAGTTCAACCTTGACTCGCAATTGGTCCTGACTTTACTTTTTGCCATAGTTGCAATTTTACCATAATTCGCAACTGGGCCCACCCCTTTTTTTGTCCCAGTTGTAGTTCCACCATTGACATGCAATTGGGCCCTTGATTCTTTTTTTCCGGAGTTGCCAGCTCACCCTTTGAGTCACTACTGAGCCTACATTTTTTCGGCCTCAGTTGCAAGTTCACCATAGACTCGCAACTTGGGCCGAGTTTTTTTGTCCCAGTTGCAAGTCAACCATTGACTCATATCTAGGAATGACCCTTTCTTAATCCCAGTTGCAAGTCAACCATTGACTCACAACTAGGCCCTTAATCTTTTTTTGATGAAGTTGCCAGTCAACCATCGACTCTTACTCGACTCGACCCTTTTTTCCAATTGCAAGTCCACCATTGACATGCAACTGAGCCCTTGATCATTTATTTACCCCAGCTACAAGTCCACCCTTGACTCGCAACTGGGCCCGATGTTTTTTTACCGAATCACAAGTCCATCATCGACTCACAACTGGGATCGACCCTTTTTTATCCCATTTTTGAATCCACCATCGGCTTGCAACTGGTTCAACCCTTTTTTGCTTCAATTTTTAAATCCACCCGTCGACTCACAACTGGGCCTGACTTTTTCTTTCACCTCAGTTGGAAGTCCACCATCCACTCGCAAATAGGGATGACTTTTTTTCCCAGTTGCAAGCCATCCATCGACTTGCAAGTGGGCCCGACTCTTTTTTTGTCCCAGTTCCAAGTCCACCATCAACATGCATCTGACCCTCAATTCTATTTTTGCCCAACTCCGCCCTTGACTCTCAACTGGGTTTGACTTTTTTTTTGCCTTAGTTGCAAGTTCACCATCGACTCGCGGATGTTTTCTGAATTTCATGAACAAATATTGAACTAGTTAACATTTTTTCATATTCTTGACCATTTTTTAATCCTCGACTATTTTTTTAATTGGTGAACATTTTTGGAGTCCCCGAATATTTTTGAACTCTTGAATATATTTTCATATTCACCAATATTTTCTTAACATGTAAATAAAATAAACTCGCCAACATTTTTCGAATCCATGATCATTTTCTTAAAACTCGTGATTTTTTATATCTCTATGAACATTTTTTGAATTCGTGAATATGTTTTGGAAATCATGAACATTTTTTTTTCATATTCACAAGCATTGTTTTAAATTTGCGGATAATTATTGAACTTATGAACATTTTTCCATATTCTAGATCATTTTCTTGATCATCGACCATATTTTTTATCCTCGGAACATTTGGTGGAACCCGCGAACATTTTCTGAACACGTGAACCTGCTTTCATATTCGCCAATATATTTTTTGAACTCTGGAATATTTTTCACATTCGCGAACATTTTTTAACCCATGATTTGTTTTTCATATTATCAACCATTTTCTTAATCTGCGAACTTGTTTTAAACTCGTGATCATTTTTTTCATATTCGCAGACACTTCTCAAATTAGGGCATAATATTTAAATTCATCAACTTTTATTAAATATTTACTTGAAAATTGTTTGCTTTTTACCCTAAATGCCTTAAATTCATCCCGGTCAGTCCAGTAGTGTGTCTGAGTCAGGCAAGGAACAAGAAAAAACAAGGTACATCATGATTGGTCCGAGGGCCCATGGGCAGTAGGCACGTCACGTATGGTCTGGCAATATAACTCAGTCCTTCTTTTCCCACGGCTCGCGACTAGACGAGTGAGGCTGCTACACGGGGTCCCTAAGTGTTTGCATGCGTCGGATAGAAATTTAGAAAAGAAAGGAGGGTGGGGGGGGGGAGTGCATGAATGAACCTGGGTACATATGAATCCACTTTGAAAAACACATTTCTAAATGCTAAAAAAATCTGAAAAATGTTGCACGGCAGGGTTGGTTGTGGGCTGGACTAAGGGCATCTCCAACGCGGACCCTCAAACCATCCGCATACATCCGGATCGCGCGGCCCGGACCCTGGAAGCCATCCAACGCGGGCTTGTATCGGTCCGCTGAGCGGTCCGGACCACGTTTTTCCCGCAAATTGGATCGAAACATGGGGGGTGTCGTGGTTTTGTCACGGTAGATGTCCTCGTGAAAGGACTTAGTGGTGGGGCCATCGCAACTATGTGAAAGCTTGAACGGGGTTGATCGAAAACGAGAGACACGAGTTTACCCAGGTTCGGCCCCTCACGGTAGAGGTAAAAGCCTACTCCTGCTTGATTGATATTGATGTGGATCTCGATTATAAGGGTGCGGATTCGCTAACCTAGCTCTCGAGAGATTGCAACTTAGTCTTTTCGTCCTAGGAACTCCCCTTTATATAATAGGTTGAGTCCTTAGGTTTACAGGAGATTACGGGTCATACTCGTGACTTGTAACCTATCCTAACTCTCATTCATGTAAGATTCTTCCCTCCGGGCCTTCTCATTGAGCTGGTCCATGAGGGCCGGCCGCCCGCCGGGTCTCACTTTGGGCTTCGGGCCCATCTTAGATTGCCTTCATGTTGACCCGTCAGTGAGGTGACTCACTTTGCTTCAAGGCTCAGGGCCGAGTCACGCTCACGCCGGGTCTCAACCCCAGGGGACATCCCCAACAGGGGGCTTTGCGGGAGTCCGGACATGAGACACGTCGAACTCTTACAACCATGTTCCACCCAAAAGGAAGGCGGAGCCCACCCTTTTATAGCATCCCGCACTGTTCCCGCGCCAAAATCCCCCTCTCTCTTCTTCCATCCCGCCGCTCTCCACCTAATTCCCACCCTTTTCTCCCACTTTCTTCTTCACTGCCGCCGCCGATGCATGAAACCGGGCGAGGACCTGCCAAAGATGCAGGTGCAGGTGGATCCGAGCATCACCCTCGCCCGGAAGATCAAATCGGCGACGCGGCAAACTCACAGCATCAAAGTGAAGGCGCAAAGGAGGCAACGCTCATGAAGCGGAAGGCCGACGAAGGGCGTGCTGATGGCGTCCGTGGCGGTGGGCGTGCTGGTCGTGGACGTGGTGGAGGTCGCAGCCATGGTCGTGGAGGCCCGATGGTGTCACCCACCGTCCAGACACCGCCATGACCGGAGCATTACAAGGCTTCGTACTACTACGCAGCCAAACAGCTCGGTAGGCTGTCCACGGCAACCGCCGCCGAGCAAGTGCCTTACATCGTCGACGTTAACGCAGCGTCGCTGCTCTTCTTGGAGTGTTCTTCACCATAGCTCGTCCGGGCGCGGACGGCGGGCGGGGAGTACATGGGTGCCCGCACGCTGTTGGCTTCTATGCCGGGGGAGAAGGCGTACGATGACGCGAACAGGGAGATGCTCATCATCATCCACGACGGAGGCGGAGGAGGAGGAGGAGGTTATGATGACAGGCAGGTGGAGCCACCTAGCTAGCAGTTTGAGCCACCACTACAGCTTGTCGACATCAATAAAGCGCCCACGAGTTGCCACCACAACCCCTCCAGAAACGCAGCCGAGTGCATTCCATGGCGACCTTTGCAACCTGAGCGCCGCTACTCTCCATGTCCACCATGGGGTCTCATGGCATTATTACGTTCGGAGGCAGGGCCATCCGCCTTCGCAGTTGTGTCATGTCAGACGACGAGGCCGTTGAGGGTAGCCCAGCGACATAGGTTGTCTCGTTTGTTTTCACAACACCACAACCGAGTCTTACTTTCCGCAAAAAAAAAAGAAACCGAGTCTTACGTGAGTCTTATCGATTACTTATTTGTTTAAAGCATAAAGACTTTATTTCTCACATGATGGATAGGTCATTTACAAGAGTCTGAAAAAAAAAATCAGGGATCATAGAGTCCCAGAACACAGAACATTTTTCGCTAAAAGAATTCTTCGCTAACACATCAGCAACTTCATTTGCTTCTCGGAGACAGTGAGCATATGATATCTTTGCAAAATCCAGGGCTAGCTCCTTGCATTCGAGCACTATAGCCATGGCAAAACCCACAAGGTCGCCTCCTTGCTGAACTGCCTCCACTGCAAAACTGCTGCCAGATTCTATCATCAACTTATTACACCCGATTCGTCCTGCTAAGTATAATCCATTTCTGATTGCTGTTATCTCTGCCGCATCGACACAGCTGATATGTGGAAGGAACCAATTAGTTGCATCTATAAAGTTACCTTTTCGTCGCGAGCAATCGCGCCAGTAGCACCCGAAAGTGTTTCATATTGGAATGCCATCTACATTAATTTTAATAACATCACTGTCCGGCTTCTTCCACATCTGATCTTGCGTCCTCATAGGCTGCTTTGCTGTATGTGCTCTGGAATAATTCGTCGCCAGTACTTTGATAGAAACTGTTGTTCTGTCAGGTGCCTGAATTGTTTCTCCTTGCACATGTTGGCGGTGTTGCCACCAAATATACCAAAAAACTACCATGATCAATTCTTCTATAGGTAATCCGTCCAGGACCGAATGATTCCTGGCCAGGATCTCCATTGTCACAGAACCCGACCGATCCTCCTTCACTGCATCAGTTATCATTTCATGTAGTCCCAACTCAGTCCACACATCCATAGCTCGATGACAGCTGAATAAAGTGTGTTGGATGTCCTCAAGTCCAACGCGGCATATTGGACATTGGGGAATTAGTGGAATATGTCTATCTGCTAGGATACCAAAGCAGGGGAATGACCCATTTAGAACTTCCCATGCAAAGTGTTTAATTTTTCCCGGGATCTTGAGGTTCCATACTTCCTTCCAAATACTATTTATATGCATGTTACCCTGTCCATCAGAACGAGCTAGGCGCTGGCCATGTTGATGCTCAAACTCTCGGTGATATGCAGACCGAACAGAAAACGTCCCAGACCTTGTATAATTCCATGCCACAAAGTCCTCCACCATATGAACATTGAGAGGGATTTGTTGTATTCTATAGGCATCCACTGGCGAGAAAAACATCCCGTATTAAACCTTCATCCCACTGACCCGTATGTGGATTAATGAGTTCCTCCATATAAACGAGAAAGAGTTTTTGAGGGAAGACGCCTCTCAATGGGGCGATCAGCTCATGTATATATATGCCAGATTACAACACCTTGGAAGCCAAGGAAAATCCTCCTCGTATCAATCTACAACCCAATAATCGGAAAGATACAGAGGTAGGATATACACTGGAATATACAAAGAATATACGTTAACATCCCCCCGCAGTCAATGCGTCGAGTGGTCAAACGCAAAGACTGTACCGAAAGTCCAAGAACACTTGGGACGGTAGACCCTTCGTCATAATGTCGGCAAACTGATACGAGGATGGCACGTGAAGAACCCGAATCTGACTGAGAGAGACCTTCTCACGAACAAAATGGATGTCAATCTCAATGAGCTTCGTGCGACGATGCTGAACCGGGTTGGAGGCCATGTAGACATCATTAACATTGTCGCAGAAGACGACGGTCGCGGAGCGGAGAGGACGCTGAAGCTCGTGAAGAAGCTGACGAAGCCAACAACACTCAGCCACGGCGTGAGCCACGGCACGATACTCGGCCTCGGCACTGGAGCGAGAAACTGTGGCCTGGCGTTTGGAGGACCAGGACACAAGGTTATCACCGAGATAGACACAATAACCTGAAGTAGAACGGCGAGTGTCAAGGCAACCTGCCCAATCAGCATCCGAGTACGCCATGAGCGAGGTGGCCGATGTGGAGTGTAGTCGAAGTCCCAGGTCCAAAGTACCCTTGACATACCGGAGGATCCGCTTGACCAGGTTGAGGTGAGGTTCTCGCGGAGCATGCATGTAGAGGCAAGCCTGTTGTACAGCATGCGCAATGTCAGGGCGCGTCAGAGTCAGGTACTGAAGGGCACCAGCGAAGCTGCGGTACTCAGTAGGATCATCAACAAGAGGGCCATCGTCGGCAGAGAGCTTGCAACGAGTGTCGATGGGGGTAGCACAGTCGTTGCAGTCAATCATGCTGGCTCGCTGAAGAAGGTCGATGGCATACTGACGTTGGGATAGCAACATCCCTGAGGGCGAGCGAGTGACGGAAATACCGAGGAAGTATGAGAGGTCCCCAAGGTCCGTCATAGAGAACTCGCAATTAAGCTGGGCGGTGATGTACTGAAGCAGACCGGTGCTGGAGGCAGTAAGGATGATGTCGTCCACATATAAGAGTAGGTAGGCTAGCTCATCACCTCGGCGAAGAACGAACAGGGAGACGTCACAAGCGGACGCAACAAACCCAAGTCGGTGCACGTAGTGAGCGAAGCGCTGGTACCAGGCACGCGAAGCCTGCTTGAGGCCGTAGAGTGACTTGTGGAGATGACAAAAATGTTGAGGATGAACAGTGTCGATGAAGCCAGGTGGTTGCTCGCAGTAGACCACCTCATCGAGATTGTCGTGGAGAAAGGCATTCTTAACGTCGAGTTGATGGATCGGCCAGGCACAGGAGACATCGATGCCGAGGACGACCCGGATCGTGGCCGGCTTGACGACAGGACTGAAAGTCTCATCGAAATCAACACCCAGTTGTTGAGAGAACCCACGAACAACCCAACGTGCCTTGTTGCAGGCAAGCGCGCCGTCAGAGCCAAATTTGTGCTTGAAGATCTATTTCCCTGAAACAACATTAGCACCAACCGGACGAGGAACAAGCGACCACGTGCGGTTGTGGATGAGAGCATCATACTCGTCAGTCATAGCAACGCGCCAGTGCGGATCCTGGAGAGCACCCCAGTATGTTTTTGGAATGGGAGACACTGAAGTGTGGATAGCCGAGAGATTGAGTTTATCAATCGGCTGGACTATGCCGTGCTTGAGACGGGTGACCATAATGTGTGTGTTAACTGCCGGAACGGCGCTGCGATGAGTACGAGTGTGAGGGGGGGAGGGGGTGGAGGCGGTGGTGGCGTTGGTGTAGCATTGGAAGGGGATCCAGGTGGGTTGGCCGCGGGCGACGTTGCGCGAGGCGGGGAGGGAGGTGCGGACGCGCCAGGCGATGGTGCAGAAGGCGCTGTGCAAGAGCGTGTGGGGGATGCATGCAAGCTGGGTTGGGATGGTGCATGCAAGCTAGGATGGAATGGTGCGTACACAGGCTGGATGGGCTGAGTGCTAGCAAGTTCCAAGAGGAAATCAAGTGAGTCGGCGGGCTGATCAGAAGGGGTTTTAGCGAACGGGAATTGATTCTCGTCAAACACGACGTGACGAGATATTATGATGCGGCGAGAGGTGAGGTCGAGGCACCGATAGCCGCGATGTGAGGAGGGATAGCCGAGAAAGACGCACGCCGTGGAACCTGGCGCGAGCTTATGGGGTGCCGTGGCAGACTGGTTTGGGTAGCAAAGGCAGCCAAAGACTCGAAGATCTGAGTAGGAGGCTGGCTTGTTGTGCAGGAGTGTGTACGGAACACGAAACCCGAGGGGTTGGCACGGGCGACGGTTAAGGAGGTACGTAGCCGTGGCGAGTGCTTCAGCCCAGTAGGACAGAGGCATCTGTGCTTGGAACAGGAGTGTACGAGTGATGTCGTTGCGAGTACGCAAAGCACGCTCAGCCTTGCCGTTTTGTGGAGAAGTGTAGGGGCAAGACATACGTAAGTGAATCCCATGGCGAGCAAGGAACTCGACTAGGGTGGAGTTGACGAACTCGGTACCGTTGTCGGTTTGTAAGGAAATGACCGGGAGGTTAAACTAAGTATGTGCATAGGCGACAAAGTTAATGAGCACATCAGAAGTATCAGATTTGCGCCGAAGGGGAAAAGTCCACATAAAATGAGAAAAATCATCAACTATGACGAGGTAGTATTTAAAACTAGAATTGCTCGTGACAGGTGAGGTCCATAAATCACAGTGAATTATCTGAAAGGGAATAACACAAATACTCTGAGACCTAGTGAAAGGTAGACGAACGTGCTTGCCCAGTTGGCACGCATGACAAACCATAGTAGCATTATTACATGGAATAGAAAAATCCCTAGATAGATGTGACGTAGCGTCACGGCCTGGATGTCCTAAGCGGCGATGCCACAGCTTGGCGGACGTGGTGGAGGCGACGAGACCGAGTGGTGATGGAGAGCTGGCGCTGGTGGAGAACTCGTAGAGTGGACTGGGGCTACTGCAGCGTATGATCTCGCGCCGTGTTTGAAGATCCTTGATGGAAAAACCAAAAGGGTCATACTCCACAGAATAAGAATTATCAATAGTGAATTGACGAGTAGAAAGAAGGTTTTTAATGATGTCAGGAACAACTAGGACATTGTTTAGCTGAAACGTGCGGTGTGGTGTAGAGAAAGTAGTGTGACCGGTGGTAGAAATTGGTAAAGAAATACCATTGCCAAAGGTTACATGAGAGGAAGGAGAAGGTTGACTGGGAGAGGAGAGTATACCAGGGTCAGAGACCATGTGAGAGGTCGCTCCAGAGTCCATTACCCATGCGGAGGTGGTGCCGGTGTTGGAGGAACCGGCGGCGTTGTTCAGAGCTGTGACGAGAGCAGAGAAGTCCCAAGCGAGGGTGACGTTGTTGGAGAAGCCGGAGCCAAGCGGCACGTCCTGAGTTGCAGGGGGCGGCGGGTTGGAGCCGAACACCTGGCCGTGGAGCGGCGCGAGCTGGGTCGTGTAGGCCTGCTGGCCCGGAGGGACCCAAATGGCCTGGCGAGGCGGTGGTCTAGTGGGACGGGGCCCAAGCAGACCTGGTCCGCCGGGAGGAAGGCTCGGGCCGCCAGCTGGGCGCCAGTTGGGCTGCATCTGCTGCGCCTGGCCCGTGTAGGGGTTGAAGCAGATCCATGGGCCAGGTGAGGCGGGCAAGTTGCCAGCAGGTGCACTACCGCCGCCTCCGTTCTTCTTCTTCTTTTGCCAGCGCCTGTTGCCGCCTCCACTGCTACCTCCATTGCCGGAAGTGGAGCCAGATCCGGCGCTGTGGCCATAGAGGGCGATCTAGGAAGAGGACGATGGCGGGAGGTGCTGGGCGAGCTGGTTCTCACGAAGGAGAAGGAGAGAGCGGGTCTGCAGGAACGTCGGAGCCGGAACCTACATGGTTACCAGCGTCGTGATGTCGGAGAAGCTGGGGTTCAGCCCGCGGAGGCAGTTGAGGACCAAGGTCTGATCCGACACCGGCTGGCCAACATCAGCAAGAGCATCGGAGAGGGACTTGACCGGTGGCAATACGCGGAGACGGTAAGGCCGCCTTGGACGAGGGCACGGAACTCCGCCTCGAGGTAAACGGCCCGAGTGAGCCGATTGTCAAGAAAAAGGTTGCGGATGAGCGCGTAGGCCTCATACGCGGTCTGATCCTGAGCCATGATGATGTCGAGGATGTCATCGTTGATGGAGCCGTAGAGCCATGAGCGGACGACGTAGTCCAGGCGGGACCACTCAGTGGTGCGGTCGGCGGCGGGAGTGTTAACGGAGACGTGGTTGGTGAGCTCGTATTTGCCAAGAAGGACGCCGATCAGCATGCGCCACTTGGAGAAGTTCGACTTCTGGAGGTCGAGGACGATGGGGACGTGCGTTTTCACGCTGGCGACGTTGACGGCGAGAGAGGCTGGTGATGCGGCCGGAACCACAACGGTGGAGAGGGCGCTGGACGTCATGGCAGAGGAAGAGTCGGCTGGTGAGGTCATGGCGGCAGCGGAAGCTTGGTCTAGATCGAAAAAGCTAATACCATATAAACGAGAAAGAGTTTTTGAGGGAAGACGCCTCTCAAAGGGGCGATCAGCTCATGTATATGCCAGATTACAATGCCTTGGAAGCCAAGGAAAATCCTCCTCGTATCAATCTACAACCCAATAATCGGAAAGATACAGAGGTAGGATATACACTGGAATATACAAAGAATATACGTTAACACTCCACATATGTAAGCATTGTTGCACCTCTAGGAGTAATGACTTTTCATGACGGGCTGGATGGAATCCATGACTCCTGCCAAATATTTATATGTGCACCCGAACCAACTCTCCATATACAACACCTTGTCAATGTTTGTATTCTTGCAACAATACTCTGCCAGGTGTATGACGATCCCTTCTTCGGGCCAACCCCTAAGATATTACCATCGGGGGTAGTATTTAGCACTCAGGACACGCGCACATAAAGAATCTAGGTTCTGGATTAGTCGTCAGCACTGTTTTGCTAACATAGCAAGGTTAAAATTGTGAAGGTCTCTAAACCCCAAAGCCCCCTTTCTTCTTCGGAATGCACATTTTCCATCATGCGAACCAATGCATTTTCTTCTTTTCCTCATTATCGCCCCACCAAAATCCTGACATTTCATCTGTGATTGCCTTACAAATTCCTATAGGCAACTTAAACACTGACATAGCATAGGAGGGAATAGCATGTGCTACAGATTTCAGTAATATCTCCTATCCCTGCATAGATAGAATCTTTTCCTTCCAACCCTTGAGCCTTTGACACACACGATCAATAAGATCACTAGTGCAGAAAAGCCTAGCTATGGCGTGGCAAAAATGGCCTTGCTGGCGTGGACACACGACGCCACCAATATGGCGTCATTGTTAAGAAATAGTGGTGGCGTTGGCCACCACGTCAGCATTATTGTACGTGTCGCTGGCATGCCACGTGGGCAACGCCACCACTATAATCACTCACCTGCGACGTGCAATGTACTTTGCACGCCACGAACGTTTCGTGCAACCAAAAAAATATTTTTTCCCCAGCATATAACAATTAGCATTTCACATTAAAACTAAGCACATATAAAACATTACACAATAGATCGAACAATACCAGCTAATAGAACAATACCAGTTAATAATATATAAGTGATGATCTCACAAACACAGTACTAGATATAGGTAGCTATTTAAACGACAATCCTCACAAACACGAGCAAACTAACATAGTTAATAAGGAGTTCATTTCACATCGATGACCCGGCCACTCCATACTTTTAAAGGAGGTCGATGACGATCATCATCCTCAAGTCATGGCGTGCGGTGTTCCTGATAGTGACTAAGACGGCCTGCCCAACCCGGAGATTCTTGCCAGCAAGGAAGTTGCTCCACCCAGCCGCGCTGAAGACAGTGCGACCGTCCGTGTCCACTGTGTAAGCACAGGTGGTGATGGAGCCCCTTGTGGTAAGGCGTAGTCCAGCAATGTCTGCTTCATCCGGCTCGATGCCACAGCTCACACATAGCCTCTTAGGTAATTTCTGAAAAAAAAACAAATATGATAAATGAGCATGTCACATTACTACACTATAAGCATATCATCACATTTATACACTAATTAAGCATATCACATTACTACACTATAAGCATATCATCACATTAATTACTACACTAAGCATATATATCCTCAAATTCTAGCTACACTAAGCATATCATCACATTACTACACTAAGCATATCATCACATTACTACACTGTAAGCATATATATCACATTACTAAAGCATATCACATTAATTACAACAGCAAGCACATCACAAGATACTACACAAAGCAATCCATGAAACTAATATAGTATCATCAAATTACTACACGCATATCACATTAATTACTACAGTAAGCACATCACAAGATACTACACAAAGCAATGCATGGAACTAATATAGTATCATCAAATTACTACACACTAAGTAACATACCATGAGATGGTGGTTAACATTCGTCCGTGTCAGGCGGGTCACGAATGGCATCCCGACGTAGGCATCACGTGGCGGAAGTTTTTCCCGGAGGCTGTCCGTTTCATCCTCGCTCAGGCTCAATCTTTGGGCATAGAGGGCTTCATCAAGTGGGTCCTCATCTTCTTCCTCCGAGTTGAGATAGATAACAGCCAGCCTTGGAGTTTGTCTTCTGAAGGAGAAGTTGATCAATTCACCCCCAGTGAGATGCATGCGGGCGATGAAACGATCCCATTCATTTCCTCCACCTTCTGGACCTCCATAGTGTAGGGCCCCCCAGGAGCGTCGAAGATCACAGTGTCTCCGGTAATGAGCTCATTGAACTCCAATATCACATTGCAAGGGACGATCTGTGTAAGAAAAATTAAAAAACACACACAATGCATTAGTGGAAAGAACAACAAAAACAAAAGAACAAACTATTAGAAGGTTCATATAATTTGTTGCCGCTGCAGGAACAAAACACGGCTGGAAGTAGATGCCGAACAGCATGCCAGTTGCAAGGCTGGTTGCGCACCTTGACTTGCACACTCGACATGGTGGTGGTTGCGCCATTCTACACAAAACATATTGAAAACTAAGTATATAATCGGATTTCTAGACTATTGAACCAACACTAAGTATAATCGATTTCTACACTAGTAAATCAACATAATCGGATACTACGGTGCTAAATATAATTCTACACTAGTAATTAATTGTATACACAAGTAAACAAAATCCACGGAGGGAGACACAAATAAACAAATTCTACACTACCAAATTAAGTTGAACTGCCGGCGGGGCGGCGAGGGGCGGCGACGGGGCGATGGGACGGGAAGGAGAGGATTGAACCTTGGCTTGCTGCCGGTGGGGCGGCGAGGGGCGGCAACGGGGCGGCGGTGGCGGCTAGTCGAGGGGGGGGGGAGTGGGCACTAGCTATAGAGTGGGTGAAATGAGAGAAGCCGGGCGGCGACTTAGGTCTTTTACTAGGACGTGCAGTTGACTCAGGTGGGCCATTGCTGGCGTGGGCCGGAAATGCAACGCCGTAGATAATAACAGTCCAAATTAAAAAAGACTAAGATTAATGAAAGACTTATAGCATAATTAAAGACTCAAAATTAGAACTGGTAGTAAAGAAATAAAAGTCCCAAAATGATAAAAACACTAATAATAATGGTCAAAAATATAATATAAAATGTTCATTATTTTTTGACTTAAAATACTTGATAAAGTAGAAAAATTATTTCTGGCGTAACATAACTTCGAACGCCAACACTAATAAATCAACTACGGCGTGCATAGAATTCCAACGACACCACTATCTTCCAAACGGTGAGTGCAGGTGGGCCAACATATTTTTGGCATGTCCAGGAATAACCACACCAGCACTAACCGTGTACAGGTGGCGTACCAATTTGGCCAACGCCAGCACTATTTTAAAAAATTAGTGCTGGCGTTGATGAAAAATGACGCGCCACCAACGAAAGTTGTGGCTAGCCGATTTTCCACTAGTGGATGCTGGAAATGATCACTTCTATCCACACTCACCATAGTGGGCAGCCCTAAATATGTGTCAGATAATGCTTCTGTAACTATGTTTAACTCCCTGCAAACATCCTCCCTTACCCCAACAGGGGTGTTAGGACTAAACAATATACTGGAGTTGGCATTACTTATCAGCTGCCCTGAACTGCTACAAATATGTGTCCAATATATGTTTAAGGGTACTTGCACATTGTGTATTTGCCTTCATCAAAATCAGCGAGTCATCTGCAAAGAGAAGATGAGAGATAGTTGGTTACTTCCTTTGTTTTATATTATTTCACATATTAGTTTTGTTTTAAGAAAAATGGTTTGAGCAAATTTGTATTAAGAAACACCAGCATTTACAATAAGAAATAAATACAATATGAAAATATATTCTATGATTTACCAAATGATATTGATTTAATATTGTGAATGTTGATATTTTTTTCTAATCAAACTTCACAAATTTGACTTATTTTTGAAATTTTTAAATATGCGAAGTATCTCTTGCTACTTAAAATAATGTATTAATGTAATGTTATGCCGCCCATCTTGTCCTTCGTTCAACTTTATGTATGTTTGAACCCAATAGCCAGCAGGTAGGCGCGCAGTGAAAAAAAGAGAAGGGACGACACCCAGTCGTCAGGAAAGAGTATACTTGTAATGTACTAAAACCACATGACACATGTGGTAAGCAATCTAAACAATTCAAAAAAAAAAATACTTGTAATCTCTACTACTTAAAAAGAACGTAAGGTTCCCATTTCACCTCTCTTTCGTTCAACTTTTTTTATATACGTCCCACTCTTTCCTTCTCCTCTTTGATTTTTCTCTCTCATCTCTGATTTTTCTTCCATCCATCCTCCCTACAATAAAATCAACTGTCTCATGTTTTATTAACTTACCAAAATAAAAACATATTTTGCTTGGTAAGTCATTAAATTCTTACCAAATAAGTGCTTATAACAATAAAATGGCAAGTAAATCATGGAGATTGCATAAAAAACTTTAGCGCATCAACAAAATAATAGACGTGCAGTCACGGGCTAATCTACTAGAATGTTTACACTCCCGTTGCAACGCACGGGCAATTATCTATAGTGTACTAAAACAGAGGAGTAACAATCATATAGACCGAAGAATTACAGGCCGAACTCTCCCGTGCTGCCAGCCCAAGCCTAAAAACAGCCCATTGCCACACCCGTACGGCCTAAGATTGATTTTTTTTCTTTTTGCGAGGGACGGCCGTATCTTTTCTTTTGGAAACTGGTGGCCGTATCTTTTCTTTTGGAAACTGGCGGCCGTACCTTCTTCCTTACTGATATTTTTTGCGAGCACCTTCCTTACTGATGACACGAGACATACAATTGATTCTTCTATAAATGGCACACGCACGTACGCATCGATTAGTAGCCCTTTGACTTGATCAATCGCCGTCGTCGTCCCCCAGGGCTATCAACCGCTTCTCAGAATGCTACACGCGTGCTTCGCTGAGGGTTCGCCAAAGGTATGTTGTCTGTCGTTCAGTCCATGGGTTCATTTACACAGACAGCCAGGAGTAGCAACTTTTTGTTTGATCAATCACGCATTATACACTTGTTTGCTTCGAGACGTAAAGTTGCTTGCAACTTTGAGTACTCTTGATCTTGGAGTCTGAGTAATTTAATCATCCCATAGTGCTAACCTTTTCATCGTCATTTCCAGCACAATCCAGAATGATGATGAGATCGAAGTTTGTTGTGCTGGTAATCCTGATGATGGCGATCACGGCGCTCCTTGGGTCGAGCTCGGCGCGGCCATTGGGCGGCAATGCGCTGTCTGGTGAGTCAGCTGCCGTCGGGGTCAGTGGCGAGTCCAGTAGCTAGGCTTCAACAGGCTCTAGCCTACCCTCGAAAAAAAAAGAATTTTTTTTACTACTACGTTCATCTCAGCCCAGTAGCCCAACACTGGAATAGAACGAACATCCCAACAGCCCAAATGCTAAGTGCCCACGTAGCGAACAGCAGCACATCTCCATGGCACGACCGCACGCTCGCGCGACCAGACCTAGCGTTGGTCGGCGGCGGACCAGCCGAGAAAGGAGCCTGCCGGAGCGGCGGACCAGGGAGCCGTCGGGGGTGGCGGACTGCCGGAGCTCCGCGCCAGCAGCGAGTCGCGCACGTGTCCATGACTCGCTCCCAGCCAACCCGTCGCGGCTGCGCCCTGCGCCCTGCTCCGAGGGTACTCGCCGGCCGGGCGGCCGCCCTCCAGTTCTACTGTGAATGGTGACCGGAGGAAGGAGTTAAAAACTCTGAAACCTGCAGGCTAGCAGCTCTCGAGCACCAAATTTGCAACAAAAGCAAAGGGTAATTTGGTTAAAATTTTATTATTGTACTAGCAAATGTGCCCGTTGCAGTGGGTAATTTGGTTCAAAATTTAATATTATATTCCAGAAAAGTTTGATTACATTTGGACAAATGGACTAGAAGATAATGGCTATTTGGCTTAAGCAGATTCAAAATTTGGTCCAAAATTTAATATTTTTCAAAAATCCAAAAATATTACAGTAAATACTACATGTTTTCAGTATTATTCTAGGCAAGTTTGAGCACCTTTGGAGAAATGGACTAGGAGATAATGGCTATTTAGCTAAACTGATTCAAAATTTGCTTCAAAATTTAATATTTTTCAAAAATTTCAGAAAAATTCCAGTAAATACTACATGTTTCCGGTAGTAATCTGGGAAAACCTCAGCTTGTTTGGGCAAAAGAATTACGAGATGAAGATTATTTTTCTTCAAGCGAACATTTCATTTTTTTCGCCGTTAGCTTGGAGCCCACTCTCCATTTTCATCCTGGATTCGCCACTGGTCGGGGTCTCTGGCGAGTCCATTATCCAGCCTCTCCAGCGGCTGTATCTGCAGAACCTGCAGCTGCAGGGAGCGCCAGGGACATCGTGCGAGACGAACAGCCCTAATGGTGGATGCCCACCCCCACCCACACCTTCGGGTTGAGGGGGTTAGCTAGCTAGCGCGTGAAACTTGGTTTATACAGCATTACAGCGCTGTTGCTTCATATTATACGTTCTTGGTTTAGTTTCGGTTAGCGGCTACTGCATTGGTTGGTTCCATCCTTTGACGAATAGTTTCCTTCCCCCAAAGCAGTGGCCAACCCAGAAATAAAATGGAGGGTGTGCACACTTATAAAAAAATAAGTTTTATTTTGATTGGATTAGATGGGCCTTGAAAATCAGCTAATTATTACATGATAAAAAAAACATTTTCCAAAATTTTGCACCCGGCACACCTGAAGTTGTAGTTTCCTCTGTCTCAGTTAATGAAAACTATCTCTAAATCTGAGCTAGTTATTGGCGGATAAGGGACCATATGCATCGCTATATAATTACGAAGTCTGTTTCAATTAGTTTGATGTGTTAATTTCTTTGGAAATTCAATTTATGTGAGCCAACATGAATCAGACCACATATTTGACGCTCTATGAATCTCATCTAGTAAGAGGATTAGCCCCTCACGATTGATACATGTTGTGATTTTGTCAATTTTAAAATCCACAAGTCCATTCTTCATTATTGCAAACGGCTGATTTTCTTAGGAATATGGCTTACCTTTTTTCTTCGTTCCCTCACTACTTTTCCTTTTTCGCCGCATACGAATTTTGCAAAGAATGTGCGATGCCTAAAACCTCTTTTAAAATTTTGGATTCTGAGCTTTCAAAAAAAAAAAAAATTTTTTTGGGGGGGGGGGGGGGGGGGGGGGGGAGGTTAACTTTGTTGACATAAGTTTTTAAATGTAGAAATCCCCAACCTTTAAAAAATATATAAATCGCTATTTTAATTTGAACAAATCAACTTTTAACTACTTTGAGAAGTATGAATGGTCAGACCTTTGGCAACAAGAGAAGTAGAAACCATGGTCATTTGGGGATGAGGGCACATTGTGCATCATGGTGTCGTCGCCTCCATCCTATTGATCGTCTTTCCACGGCGTCGTCCTCCCGGCTAAGTGCCGCTTTTTCTCGCGCGCCACCGTGCACGGTCATAGAACCAACAATGTTGGCAAGGTGGTGGTGCAGTGGTACCTCTACCCTATTGGCGGGTCTCGTGCGTCACCATCCAATGTCGTAGACCCGGCTGTGATGCCAAGTTCTTCGGCCCTAGCAGCGGCCGCAATGGTGTGCTCGTTTCCTTCGTATGAATGTTGCAATCAGAATTGTCTTATGCATGTTATACAATTTTGCTATGCATCTGATGCTCTATGGTGCATGTTGTCTTGTAATATTTTGGTATGAATGTTTCAATTGGAATGTTTATTATTATGAATGTGATTGAATGGTTATATATTTTCCATGTTGCAATTAGAATTGTTCTATGCATCTTATACAACTTTCTTCTCCACATGGGGAGGTCGTGGTGATTCACTTGGGGAATCCTTCTCCCTTAGGAGGCCTTGGTAACCATAGATGGTTCAACTCCCATAGGAGGTAGCCCACAAGGGGAGATACATGAGCTAAGCTCTATGATTTGGTTTCTATTCTTAGCTACCCTAGAAATGAGGAGGGGGAGGTCTATTATAGTGCTAGACATGAAGGGGTTGGTGGGAATGGATACAAGGCCAAGTGGCCCGTCATGCACATAGGCAGGGACCGGACGTCTGGTGGTACTGGATGTCCGGTGGCTCGTGAGGCGCCGGATGTCTGGTACGCACCAGAAATCCGGTAATTGCGGCTGATTCGCTTCTGGATAGGTGGTGCTAGATTTCGGGTGGGTACCGGACGTCCGGTCGGCCGGGAGGCACCGGATGTCCGGTACGCAGCGGATGTCCAGCCGATGTAGCATGCAGGCCTTCGGCTGCTTCCTTGTTGGTTCTCTTCATCACGCACCGGATGTCTGGTGGTTTGACCAGATGTCCGGTGGCTATAAGCTTGCAGCACTCCACTTGAAGCTCTTCTTCTGTCTTCACTTCCATGCTTACTTCTCGGATATTGTAGTCCTTCCTTTGTGCTTGCACTCCTCCTCACCATCCTGAAGCTATGAGCAAACCTATACGTGCACGATGGAGCGTCAAGTAGTATACCATCCAAGAAGGGATCAAGTGAACACGTGTAAATGAGATGATTCACCTTTATATGTAAGAAGTTGGTGTCGCACGTGTCACTTGACAAAGGGACTCTTGACATGGTGATGTCCGTAGGATGCTCCGCATCAGCTATGGAGCTCAAGGAGGTCATGGCGGGTGTGGTGCCGAGGGGAGATAGGGAGTAGAGGAGGTTGGATGCTGCTGTTGTCGGGCCTGGCGTTTAAATTGCAGGCGGATGGCAGGCCAGGCGGTAAGGTGGTTAATGGTGGGCCGCAGGCGGACAGACGGGTGGCGCCGGAGTTAGGTTCCTCGGCACCCACACATGTTTAATGGAGGAAGGAGGATGGACGGTTTGTCGTTTGAACGCGGAGAAGGGGCTTGCACCGGGACGCGACACAGAGGTCGCTCTCGGCCGGCGTGCCGCTTCAATGCTGGAGCGCAGTGAGAGGTCGCGTCCGGTCTGGCCCGGCATGAATGCGGCACTGACGCTCTGGGGCATCGCTAACTACTTTGCGCAAGAAAGGGCACGGGCAAGGGATTGGGTTTTGGGTGGGGACAAGTTGTCGGAGGAGTGCGTGGCAGCGGTCTGAACACCTGCTAAGCCCCCCGCCCCTGGTTTGCTTCCGGTTTATGAGAGAAAGAACGTCCGGATCGGCCAGCGGACGGATACAGGATCGCGTTGGATGGCAAAATACATCCGGACCTCACGGTCCAAACGAATGGGAGCAGTTTGAGGGTCGGCGTTGGAGATGCCTTAATAGATCTAAGACTGGGTTGTGACTTGTGACCATCAATCAATAGGAGTAGAATACGGTGCACATCGACCAACGTATTTAGGTGCCACAGGAAACACAACTGTTTATAATGATTTACCACAAACTTGAAACAGTCAAAAGCAGAGACCCTGATTCAATTTGTTCCAGCGCGCATCAAAGGCAGGATAGCTGCCCGTATTAATCCAAAAACACTAAACCCCCAAATCCTTAGGCTATTTGTGGACAAATTAATCAAGGAGCCCTCTATTCAGATTCAGGGATTGATTAACTATTAGTTAATTCCGCATGCCTTGTTCCATGGGAGTTCGAATCGAAGGGAGAGAGCGGGAAGACGGGAGTAAGGTGGACTTGTGGAAGGAAAACAGTATGGATTACATGGATCGAGATCAGGCCAGACAGGGACACCAATCTAAGTCGGACATGGACGCCTATAGGAGGTTGAAGGTGGAGGAGGCTGGGTGTGGCGCCGGGGAAGAGTGAGTTGTCGGTGGGTGGGGATGGGAATAAGAACAGGGCGGCAACGGTGGGGGCACTGAAAGACCGGTCGCGCGTGGCGGCGGTGCCACGTATTCACGAGAAGGAGACGTGCCCGTGCTCCTCGTCTGGTTCTTTTATAGTCAGCCCGTGGTTTATTTTTTTCAGGCTAAGGCCCAATACAACGAGTTTCTGTAGGCCCAACGATTGAATCATTTCCCTGCGACTCACTTATTATTTGCGGCAGCTATATATCGCATTAAGCGAGATGGAAGGATCTCTCGCACGCAAGTGTGTACAGTAACAAGCAAGCCCATTAGCTCCCGCTTAAAAGAAATAGAAGAGTAAAAGAACGAGTGCACATGGGAATCCGATCTCGGGTATCCTGTTAATAGGACAAAGTGTTAGCCACTAGGCTGGGGTCAAGTTCGTGATGTAGCAGAAGGGTGCAGTCTACTTGAGGCGCAATAAGACGATTTACCACTGGTTTTTCCTGGATTTTTGTTTTTGTTTTTTCAGCGGTTTTTCTCTGTTTTTATTTATTTTTTCATTTTCTTTCTTTTTCGTTGTTTTTCTTTCGTTTTTTCTGGTTTCTTTTATTATTTTTCTTCTCCATATTTTTCATTGTTTTTTCATTCTTTTCTTGCATTTTGTTTCTTCTTTTTTATCATTTGTTTTCGGTTTTCTTTCTTCTTTATATGTCATCAACATTTTTTTTATATGTCATTGACATTTTTCTAACACGTCTAACATTTTTGCAATATGAATTAAAGATTTTTGTAATCCATGGTCAACATTTTTTCTATACACATTTTAAACATTTTTTAAAATGCTTGATTGAAAAATTAATATACAAGATTAAAAAAAATTGAATACATGGTCAACATTTTTTCTATACATTTTTAACATTTTTTTAAATGCTTGATTAACATTTTCAAAATACAAGTTTAACATTTTTGTAATACATGGTCAACATTTTTTGTATACACATTTAACATTTTCTAATTGTTTGATCAACATTTTTTAAATAATTGTTCAACATTTTTTTAAATGCTTGATTAATATTTTTATATACGTGATATAAAAGTTTATCATTTTTTTAATACATGGTCAACATTTTTTATATACACATTTAACATTTTTCAACTGCTTGATTAACATTTTTGAAATACTTGTTCAACATTTTTTCAAATGCTTGATTAACATTTGTATATACATGGTAAACAAATTTCCTCATTTTTAAATACATTGTCAACATTTTTTCTATACACATTTAACATTTCCAAATGCTTGATTAACATTTTTCAAATACTTGTTCAACATTTTTTTAAATACTTGATTCACATTTTTTATATACATGATCAAAAAAATTCATTTTCTTTTTAATACATGGTCAACATTTTTTCTATACACATTTAACGTTTTCCAAATGCTTGATTAACATTTTTCAAATACTAATGCTTGATTACCATTTTTCAAATACATGTTCAATTTTTTAATACATTTTCGTATACGTGATAAATATTTTGTCTATACACATTTAACATTTTTCAAATGCTTGGCCAAAAAATTTCAAATGTTTTTTGTAGAGTTTTTTGTAATATATATTTAGAATATTTTAAAGTATAAAAAAAGTAAAAAAAAAATAAAGCAAAAAAGAAAACAGAAAATGTAAAAACAGAAAAAGGAGGCTGTAGCCTCCCGCGCGGTTAATTTTCGTGTTTTGACCCTTTTGATGAAGTTTAGCCGGATCTGACCCCGGTCGGAAAGTATTTCGGGATCTGACCCTTTTCCTACCGCCGGGGTCCATGGTGGTAGGGTAGAACAGGCTGCCGCCAGGCCTCCCGGGCGGTAGGTTAACGACACCCACCGTCACCAGCCGTTCCCGGGCTGACGTGTCGTAACGGCACTACCACCAGGGCGGATGGCGGTAGGGTAGCTAAAGCTACCGCCAGCCGCAGCGGCGGTAGGGTGCCAGGCCCCGCGCTCGTGCCAGGGCTCTGTAACAGAAAGTCGGCTTTTTTTAACGGTAGGTTTTCGCAGCTTACCGCTTGGGACCCTGGCGGTAGGGTCTTCTGTAACGGGAAAACAAAAAATTTCGGTACAGCGAGCACGCCCAGGATCACTATGGAGATGCATACAAGGTTTGGATCTGATCGTTACCGACTCGTAGCGCAGCGGAAGTAGAGTCGATGTAGATTGTCAGTGCAGATCCCCGCAGCTAAGATTTACAACCTCCCAACCACGAGGATGTACTCCCTCGTTTACCCCTCGTACAGTCCCTCGGACAGCCCTCCGGGAGGCGGTCGGACAGTCCCTCGGACGATGTCACGGGTAGTCCTTCGGGAGGACCCTCGAAACTCGGACAGTAACTCGGACAGCCCTTCGGGAGGCACTCTCGAACAACCCGTCGGGCAAAAAGATCAAACCTACGACCTCTCTACGGGGTTGCACACATACGGTGTTATCTATCCGGCAGGGCTTCGCCGTCCAGAACTAGTTCCCACCGGAACCCAGACAGCCTTTCGGCTCTACGAAACTGTTTCGTGTGAGGGAGAGAAGAAAGGCAGATCATGCATGCCATTTGGTGAGAGAGTTGGAGTGAGTGTGGAGAGCTCCTCTCCACCTCTATTTATAGGAGAAGGAGGGGTGGAGGGGCTGAAATTTCAGTCACAAAAAGGGGTTCCTTCCCTCCCAAGCCTTCTCCAAGATCTTTTGGTAAAAGCCCCAAAAAGTGGCTTTCCAAAAAGCAACCAAAAAGTGCTTTTCACTATTCACGGAAACATTTTTCCGCGACCGTTAGATCCGAAAATATTTCTGTAGGTCTTAGAACATTTCCAGTGCCCTCTAAAATAATTTTGGACGCGTTCCGAAACAATTTCGAATTAGTGATTTTCATCTGCGAAAAGCAACCAAAGCGGTTGCGGCAGCTCCGAAACATTTCCGGGTTTTTCTCCGGAAAAATCCCAGAAGTTCCCAGAACAATTCTGGCACCCTCTAAGAATTTCCAGGCATGTACCGAAACCATTTTGACTTAATGGTATACTCCGAAACAACCTTTCGGTTTTACCAAAATTATTCCGGTGTTCTTTCTCCGGAACATTTCCATTGTCTCCGAAACTTTTCCGGTGACTTTCTCTCAGCCTCCCTGTCTAGTATTCAGCAGATAGATGACCCTTAAGCGTGTGACCCTATAGGTTCGGTGAATTATAGACATGACCGGAACATCTTTCCGATCAATGATCAACATCAGAGCCATGAACACCCATATTGACCCCTATACCCACACGGATAAATATTCGAGTGAACCTCCAGTTGCCGTGTGCTATTCCTGTTGCTTCGCGATATGTTACAAAAAACCCGAGGTGAGATTTATCGGCATCCCTATGGTTCAACAACTTGTCCACTATGCCAGTTACCTCGTTACCGGTTTTGTTCTCTTTTCTCGTTCCCGTGTTCCGGCATCCCTGTGATCAAATCACAATGTGTCTGGCTAGACGATGATGGATACCGTAACACCGAGAGGGCCCAAAGAATATCTCTCCATCATCGGAGGAGCAAATCCCAATCTTGAGCTATCAAGTCCCTTGACATACTTTTCCATGAACCCGTAAGCCGCCGTAATAGCCACCCATTTACGGATGACATTTAACAAACCCCAAAGTTCATGAAGCAAGCATGAAGAAACTCGATACTCTCATGGTCTAAGGAATTATGCAAATGTAAACTATCTCTGTGTTATTAACCATAAATTTGTGACGAATGTATCTCATAGCATAACATCAATCGGGTAGATTCAACACAAGTGTTCTCCTAACATTGTGCCCTCAAAGTTGCCGGCATAGTCATGCCCATGATCAGGAAAACAGAACCATCATGCAACACTTGAGCTAGTCTTAGAGGCCAGACTAGGAATACATTTTACCGTTTATTATTCCACACGTGCATATGAGTTTCCCTCCGAGCCTCGTGGTTATTGTAGACTCGAGAACCATAGCAGTTATAGCATGGAACATAAACATAAGTAGGAACATGGGGATAAATAATAACATTTATTATTGCCGCTAGGGCATATCTCCTATAGACTCCCACTAGCACTAGAGTCAATAATCTAGTCAATTCTAATGCACTTTACACCTATGGCATGCCGGTGTAAAATGTGCTTCGCTTGTGGTATAGTCTGATGTCCGACGGATCTGACAACTTCATTTCCGTGTGTATCTTTGCATGTCCTCGCGTTTTCACGCTTTCACAAAATTCATATTTTGTGTGGACTTGACTTTGTATATATGTGAATCACTGGTCGAACCTTGATTCCTCAGACTGAGCTATGGAGCAACTATCTACAATAGTGTTCCATTGACCAAAGCCATCTTGGAATCATACTAAGTTCATGAATGAACTATATGATTCAACATCTTCTTTGTCGCCTCCAAAGTGCCAACATACTTAGCCTTTGTTATAGAATTCACCACAGTAACCTGTTTGGAACAATTTCCAACTACCGTGCCACCATATCGTGTATTACACAAAACCCTTAACTTAAATCAAAAATCACATGGAGCATTGATGAAGACCGTATCATGTAATTACTTACAACGCGCACTTCATAATCTCTGCTTGCGAGAAAACATGTCATCAGTGCTACTTTAGTACTCAATGACATTTTTCATTGTTGTCCCATGATCAGTACTTTGATCACTTTGGTATCTATACTCTCAACTCCTTGGGAGTACCGTACATATCTGGTTGTTTTACATACCATGGAATACATGATTAATCCAAACACAAAAGTGTGTGGAAATTCCATCATGTATTTTGCTCATCAGTGTTTTAGGACACCGAGTCTTGCAAAAGCCTTTCCATGTGACTTCGGCAAGAATCACTCCTTGATGTTTTATGCTAAACTGTTTTAGCATCTTGTCAATATGTATTTTGGCTTAGCCCTATTAGACAATTTTATCTCTGTAGATAATTATGCCTGATAACAAGGCTATTTAGCCCAAGCTCTTCATTGAAGAAACTATTTTTCAATGAAGTGCTAATTCGTGTCAAGAAATTTATATTAATTCCAATCAACAATGTGTCAAGCACACAAGTTTTAGAAATATTATTATGCTCCCGCTTACTTTCTTGTAACCACAAGCATCTTCGCTATCCATTGATGAAATCAAACTCTTTTGACTATTTCATCAAAACGAAGATTCCAACTCCTTTTTGCTCTCTTCTGTCCATTGCTGGAACTTTGAAGTTTGCACACTCACTAGCATCCTCTGGATCGACAAAATACTTTGGACTGTATCACATACAAGTCCTAGTTTGTATTCCCATTTCATGGAAATCCTTTTGTGTCATCCATGTTTCATATCTCATGATTGAAATATGTATTAATTGCTAGTTTAACCCAAACCGACTTTAAGCATCGCTACGGTGAGACAATCTCATCGTAGTCAATTCCTTGAATTTGTTATTGCAACAAGTCGAGCTTTATGGATAAAACATTTTTATCCGTATCAGTTTATAGTTCCATAAATATTCGTTAGACTCTAAGTCTTTCGAAAGGGGTATCAAGATATGATCTTGAATCATTTATATGGAAACTATCTCGGATTATATTGGCATTTAGCCAATTTCGGAGTCAGGGCCCATCACCACTTCCTTGATTATCGTAGGTATACTGTTGTCTAAACAACAATATCTCGTTTGCGCACCTGAGAGGTTTGCACGAGTTTTGCCTACGTGGTTCAGCTGCAAGTTCGACCGAAGTCCATACATCCCATGTAGAGGCTTCCGTATCAGTTGCAGTAGGAAACTCTGGAATCGCTTCCAAGGTCTCTTTCCTTTGACCTGATGACGAAGATACTGTTATCTCGTCGAGTTGCACTATCCTCCCACTAACCTTTTTGCAAGAACCATTCTCTTTAAAAGCATACCGTTCTTTGTGGCAAAACCTTTTGCCTCGGTATAGTCGTGGGGGAATACCCAATAACTTGGGATAACCTACAAAGTAGTACTTGTCTGATTTGTAATAGGTTTGTAAATATTTTACACAAGCCCCATATTCCAAATGTTAAGAAAAGATATAACATGGTTGGGCGTACCATACCATGACGTCATTTCAACAGATCTGATGGCGCTCTTTTCAGTGTAAAAGCCGCAGTCTCTAAAGCATTACTTTAAAAGAGATAATGGCAAATTTATTTATGTCATCTTTGATATTACCATGTCATAAATGGTTTGATTACATCTTCACGGACATCCCACTCACAGTGGTGTTCCGGGAGGTGTAAGTTATGAAACTCTTTTCACAACTCATCAGACATTCGCTAAACTTGTAACTCAAATATTCCTTTCCGCAATCTAGTTTGCAGAAAAATATTTTTTCTTGTTACAATAATTTCTACTTCATTTTTGAAAACCTTTTGAAAGATTTCAAAAGATCCAGACTTACGTCTCATCAAGTAAATATCCATATATCTACTTGAGTCATTTCAGAAGATAGACAAATCCACTGCTAGCAACAACATTTATTGGACTACACACATCATAATGTATGATCACCAATAAGTTTGTTGCTCGTTCCTCATGGCCTGTGAACGGTATTTCTGTCACTTCACTTTTCGGACGAAAGTTGCAAGTGTCAGATGATTCATAATCAAATGACTTCAAAAACCATCATGATGGAATTTTCCATGCGAGTTTCTCCAATGTGACCAAATGCAGTGCCACACATATGTGGTATTCTTTTAGTCTTGCGACATTTAGCGTCAGTGTTATGGATGTATCATATTACCATCAATATTCATAACATACATCCCATCCATGATGGAAGTATGGCCCTTATGTTATTCATAATACTGAACAACAATTGTTCTTTTATGAACAACACTCTTGCAATAAACATTATGCAAATGGGCTAGAGTGTATAAAACTCTATAATGAAATATGAAAGTAAATATAGAGGTAATGTATTATTATCAATATTCATAACATACTCTCATTCATAATGAAAGTATAGCCCTCATGTTATTCATAACACCGAACATCAAAAGTTCTCTTATGAACAACCTTCTTGCAAGATACCTTATGCAATGGGCTAGAGTGTATAAAACTCTAAATGAATTATGAAAATAAATATATAAGTAATACACCGATGGAAGGTATAGTAACATTTATTGTGTTCCCAGCGCGTATCATAAACCCCATTCCCGGCAAGTCTTTTAGGCCATAGTAGTTCTTGCATCGAGTCGCAACAAATGCAATCGAGCGGGTATCTCTGTGATCAACTCACAATACCCAAGAATCAGTGATTAACATGTTTAATCATAATTCTCAAGAACTATTTCTTCGACCAGCCTTCTGTACATCAATAGCTCGTATGACATTCATACATGAGCTGGATATTCTAGTCTTCTCTCTTTTTGCCTTTATACTTCTAACAGTTTAACTTTCAGTATTTCTTCTACTCTCAGAAGAAGCACCCAACTTAAGAGTGGCGTTAGCCCCGGAATTCCTAGGGGTGTAAGTCACACTAACACCCTTTGGACAATTCCTTTCTCTTTAAGTTGTTATTTTATTCACCTTCATTACAAGACAGGCGTTCTTCTGGATCCCTCTCTTATCAGTCAAATGCTTAGTAAAAACTTTACTAATACCTTGTAAACAAACATTGCTTTGGATATCTCATATCTTTTAGCCTTTGTCTGCAACTGAAAACAATTTTTAGTTCCACGAATATCACATAATTATCCCAAACTTTGAAGTTCGGGTCTTTATGGAAGCAAACATATTGCACTTGACCGTAACGGAATTCTAGCTTTTGGATCGAAGGACGAGAGTCTCATCATCCATAGTATTAGCGGGAGAATACCGAAAGCATGCGATAGGACAAAGTCCTTCTCGGCACTCTTGAGGACAATCCTCACATTACGTTACCAATCGTAAAGATTAACCAGATAAATAATAGCTTATTCAATTTTAATAGGGAAGGTGGAAACACGAGCCAATATTCTACAACTATTATGCAAATTTCACTTAGACAATGTTCATAATTAATTGCACTGAGAATTAAACAAGTTAATTCTATAGTGTGCTCCCACTCAAATCAATATCTCTCATAATTGATTGTGAGTGATTCAAGACCCATATTACAATTCAACGCCAAGGATGTATCCATCTCAAGTGACGAGAATTGCAATCGGTAGGCCAACTTGCCAATCACATCTCTATGTGACTCTTGTTCATCTTTCGATGCGCGTGTTCCGAGCTCATGACTTTCATGCCTGAACATCAAGACAACCAAGTGATCTCGCTGCGAGGTCTCAACTCACCCGCCTTACACCCATACAATCGTTCGTACCCTTGTATCCATGGCGCACCCCGAAAGGAAAGATGCTGTGACGGTGCTACACTTGGGAGAACACTAACTACTTGATATTTTTGTGACAGATCACCCTAATAAAAGCAACTACCGCGCAATCAAAAAAGGCGCATCATGAGAGATAAACATCTCAGGCAATTCATAATAGCATGATATGGTATAGCCCTTTCTGACGGAGAAGTCTTGTATTTCTTCGTCTTCGGCATTCGCGTCGGTGTTCACCTTCGCGAAGTTTGCCACCACCTTGTCGATGCACTAGATAATATTGCTATCTCTATAGCTAATAAAATAAGTGTATTACTTAAGGTTGACACGCAGGTCATTAAAGTGACAATCATATGGCTGCAGCCATCATGCCGAATCATGACTCGCAGGTCATGTTAATTTACATCATGTAGTCATCTCATACATAATCAAATTAATATGAGAACTGCTATACCACATCACATGCACATCTTGCAAAACCAAGTTAGACGCCTCTAATCGGTTTATGCAAAATTTTATTTTCCGTGGCTTCTAAGGTTTTGAAACAAACCGAAGCTACCAACATTTATCATCAAGCATGATTATCCAAGTCGCTAGATTAACATTGCGGGGTGTATGAAACATGAGATAATAAAATCTTGAGCCCCATACTGAACTTCATCATACGCATGACCCCCGTGCAGATCATATCTGCATTGCCCTTTTGTCTGCGAAATTTCATCTTTCTTTTAACTATGGTAGAATTCAACGAACTGTTAGCACTTTGTTGATCAATCAGGATCGCGGATTGCCAGAACTTTGAAACTCCACCATGCCGTTAGCAAGATCAGAAATACACAAATTTCAGGGAAGTAGCAAGAACATCGGGTAACAGATTTTATCTGCTATCCACATAAATAATTTTCAGCAATAGATCTCATCTACAACAAAATTATATTATGCAACACCCATACATCTCTATCTATTCTAGATCGTAACCTGCATCTACGCATAGCACGGATCATGATGCCACTGTAGGGGAACGCGACAGAAAACAAAAAAAATCGGTACAGCGAGCACGCCCAGGATCACTATGGAGATGCACACAAGGTTTGGATCTGGTCGTTACCGAGTCGTAGCGCAACGGAAGTAGATTCGATGTAGATCATCGGTGCAGATCCCCGCAGCTAGGATTTACAACCTCCCAACCGCGTCCGGGAGGCGGTCGGACAGTCCACCGGACGATGTCACGGACAGCCCTTCGGGAGGACCCTCGAAACTCGGACAGCCCTTCGGGAGGCACTCTCGAACAGCCCCACGGGCAAAAAGATCAAACCTACGACCTCTCTACGGGGTTGCACACATACGGTGTCATCTATCCGGCAGGGCTTCGCCGTCCAGAACTAGTTTCCACCGGAACCCAGACAGCCTTTCGGCTCTACGAAACTGTTTCGTGTGTGGAAGAGAAGAAAGGTAGATCATGCATGCCATTTGGTGAGAGAGTTGGAGTGAGTGTGGAGAGCTCCTCTCCACCTCTATTTATAGGAGAAGGAGGGGTGGAGGGGCTGAAATTTCAGCCACAAAAAGGGGTTCCTTCCCTCCCAAGCCTTCTCCAAGATCTTTTGGTAAAAGCCCCAAAAAGTGGCTTTCCAAAAAGCAACCTAAAGTGCTTTTCACTATTCACAGAAACATTTTTCTGCGACCGTTAGATCCGAAAATATTTCTGTAGGTCTTAGAACATTTCCAGTACCCACTAAAATAATTTTGGATGCGTTCCAAAACAATTCCGGATTAGTGATTTTCATCTGCGAAAAGCAACCAAAGCGGTTCCGGCAGCTCCGGAACATTTCCGGGTTTTTTCACCGGAAAAATCCCAGAAGTTCCCAGAACAATTCTGGCACCCTCTAAGAATTTCCAGGCGTGTGCCGAAACCATTTTAACTTAATGGTATACTCCGAAACAACCTTTCGGTTTTACCGAAACTATTCCGGTGTTCTCTCTCCGGAACTTTTCCGTTGTCTCCGAAACTTTTCCGGTGACTTTCTCTCAGACTCCCTGTGTAGTATTCAGCAGATAGATGACCCTTAAGCGTGTGACCCTATAGGTTCGGTGAAGTATAGACATGACCGGAACATCTTTTCGATCAATGATCAACATCAGAGCCGTGGACACCCATATTGACCCTATACCCACACGAATAAATATTCGAGTGAACCTCCAGTTGCCGTGTGCTATTTCTGTTGCTTTGCGATATGTTACAAAAAACCCGAGGTGAGATTTATCGGCATACCCGTGGATCAACAACTTGTCCACTATGCCAGTTACCTCGTTACCGGTTTTGTTCTCTTTTCTCGTTCCCGTGTTCCGGCATCCCTGTGATCAAATCACAATGTGTCTGGCCAGACGATGATGGATACCGTATCACCGGGAGGGCCCAAAGAATATCTCTCCATGATCGGAGGAGAAAATCCCAATCTTGAGCTATCAAGTCCCTTGACATACTTTTCCATGAACCCGTAAGCCGCCGTAATAGCCACCCATTTACGGATGACGTTTAACAAACCCCAAAGTTCATGAAGCAAGCATGAAGAAACTCGATACTCTCATGGTCTAAGGAATTATGCAAACGTAAACTATCTCTGTGTTATTAACCATAAATTTGTGACGAATGTATCTCATAGCATAACATCAATCGGGTCGATTCAACACAAGTGTTCTCCTAACATTGTGCCCTCAAAGTTGCCGGCATAGTCATGCCCATGATCAGGAAAACAGAACCATCATGCAACACTTGAGCTAGTCTTAGAGGCCAGACTAGGAATACATTTTACCGTTTATTATGCCACACATGCATATGAGTTTCCCTTCGAACCTCGTGGTTATTGTAGACTCGAGAACCATAGCAGTTATAGCATGGAACATAAGCATAATTAGGAACATGGGGATAAATAATAACATTTATTATTGCCTCTAAGGCATATCTTCTACATCATGCGTATGACGAAGTTCAGTATGGGGCTCGAGATTTCATTATCTCGTGTTTCAGAGAATAATCATACTTGATGATAAACGTTGGTAGCTTCAGTTTGTTTCGAAACCTTAGAAGCCACATAAAATAAAATTTTGCATAAACCGATTAGAGGTGTCTAACTTGGTTTTGCAGGATGACATGAGATGTGCATGTGATGTGGTATAACAGTTCTCATATAAATTTGATTATGTATGAGATGACTATAAAATGTAAATTAACATGACCCGCGTGTCATGATTCGGCATGATGGATGGAGCCATATGATTGTCACTTTAATGACCTGCGAGTCAACCTTATGTAATGCACTTATTTTATTAGCTATAGAGATAGCAATATTATCTGGTGCATCGACAAGGTGGTGGCAAACTTCGCGAATTTGAACACCGACGCGAATGCGAATGCCGAACACAAAGAAATAAAGACTTCTCCGTCAGAAAGGGCTATACCATATCATGCTATTATGAATTGCCTGAGATGTTTATCCCTTATGATGCCCCCTTTTTTATTGCGCGGTAGTCGCTTTTACTAGGGTGATCTCTCACTTAAAAATATCAAGTAGTTAGTGTTCTCCCAAGTATAGCACCGTCTACAACACATATCTTTTCGGGGTGCGCCATGTACACATGAGCACGAACGATTAGAGAGGTGTAAGGCGGGTGAAGGTGAGACCTCACTGCGTGATCACTTGATTGTCTTGACGTTCAGGCAGGACAGTCCTGAGCTCGGAACACGCGCATCGAAAGATGGACAAGAGTCACATAGAGATGTGATTGGCAAGTTGGCCTACCGATTGAAATTCAAGTCATCAGTGATGAACCCATCAATGGCGTCGAATTGAAATGCGGATCTTGAATCACTCACAATCAATTATGACAGATATTGATTTGAGTGGGAGCGCACTTTAGAATAAAATTGTTTATTCTCTAGTGCAAATTAATTGTGAACATTGTCTAAGTGAAATTTGCATAATAATTATAGAATATTGGCTCGTGCTTCCACCTTCCCTATTAAAATTGAATAAGCTATTATTTATCTGGTTAAAACTTTATGGTTGGTAACGTAATGTGAGGATTGTCCTCAAGAGTGCCGAGAAGGACTTTGTCCTATCGCATGATTTCGGTATTCTCCCGCTAATGCTATGGATAATGTGACTCTCGTCCTTCAATCCAAAAGCTAGAATTCTGTTACGGTCAAAGTGCAATATGTTTGCTTCCATGAGACCCGAACTTCAAAGGTTTGGGATAGTTATGTGATATTCATGGAACTGAAAATTATTTTCAGATACAAACAAAGGCTAAAAGATATGAATTATCCAAAGCAATGTTTGTTTGCAAACTATTAGTAAAAGTGTTTACTATGCATTAGACCAATACAACAAGGGATCCAGAAGAACGCCTGTCATGAAATTAAGGTGAATAAAACAACAACTTAAAGAGAAAGGAAGTGTCCGAAGGGTGTTAGTGAAACTTACACGCCTAGGAAGTCCGGGGCTAACGCCACTCTTAAAGGTTGGGTGCTTCTTCTGAGAGTAGGAGAAATACTAAAAGTTAAACTGTTAGAAGTATAAAGGCAAAAAGAAAGAAGACTAGAATATCCAGCTCATGTATGAAAGTCATACAAGTTATTGATGTTTGGAAGGCTGGTCAAAAGAAATAGTTCTTGGGAATTGTGATTAAACTGTTAGTCCGTAATTCTTGGGTATTGTGAGTTGATCACAAAGATACCCGCTCGATTGCATTCTGTTGCGACTCGATGCAAGAACTACTACGGCCTAAAAGACTTGCCGGGAGTGAGGTTTAGATACGCGCTGGGAACATAGTAAATGTTACTATACCTTCCATCGGTGTATTACCGTCTGTATTTATTTTTATAATTCATTTAGATTTTTATACACTCTATCCCATTGCATAAAGTATGTTGCCAGAAGGTTATTCATAAGAGAACTTTTGATGTTCGATGTTATGAATAACATAAGGGCCATTATGAATGAGATGTATGTTATGAATATTGATAATAATACATTACCTCTGTATTTACTTTCATAATTCATTTTAGAGTTTTATACACTCTAGCCCATTTGCATAATGCTTGTTGCAAGAGTGTTGTTCATAAAAGAACAATTGTTGTTCTGTATTATGAATAACATAAGGGCCATACTTCCATCATGGATGGGATGTATGTTATGAATATTGATGGTAATATGATACATCCATAACACTGACGCTAAATGTCGCAAGACTAAAAGAATACCACATATGTGTGGCACTGCATGTGGTCACATTGGAGAAACCCGCATGGAAAAATTCCATCATGATGGATTTTGAAGTCATTTGATTATGAATCATCTAACACTTGCAACTTTCGTCCGAAAAGTGAAGTGACTAAAATACCATTCACAAGCCATAAGGAACGAGCAACAAACTTGTTGGTGATCATACATTTTGATGTGTGTAGTCCGATAAATGTTGTTGCTAGTAGTGGATTTATCAATCTTCAGAAATGACTCAAGTAGATATATGGATATTTACTTGATGAGACATAAGTCTGGATCTTTTGAAATCATTCAAAAGGTTTTCAAAATGAAGTAGAAATTATTGTAAACAAGAAAATTATGTTTCTACAATTAGATTGCGGAAAGGATTATTTGAGTTACAAGTTTAGCAAATGTCTGATGAGTTGTGAAAAGAGTTTCATAACTTACACCTCCCGGAACACCACTGTGAGTGGAATGTCCATGAAGATGTAATCAAACCATTTATGACATGGTAAGATCAAAGATAACATAAATCAATTTGCCATTATCTCTTTTAAAGTAATGCTTTAGAGACTGCTGCTTTTACACTGAAAAGAGCGCCATCAGATCTGTTGAAATGACCCCATGGTATGGTACACCCAACCATGTTATATCTTTTCTTAACATTTGGAATATGGGGCTTGTGTAAAATGTTTACAAACCTATTCCAAATTAGACAAGTGCTACTTTGTAGGTTATCCCAAATTATTGGGAATTCCTCCACCACTATACCGAGGCAAAAGGTTTTGCCACAAAGAACGGTATGCTTTGAAGAAAATGGTTCTTGCTAAAAGGTGATTGGGAGGACAGTGCAACTCGACTGATACGGAAGCCTCTACATGAGATGTATGGACTTTGGTCGAACTTGGAGCTGAACCACGTAGGCAAAACTCGTGCAAACCTCTCAGGTGCGCAAGCGAGATATTGTTGTTAGACAATAGTATACCTACGATACACAAGGAAGCGTTGATGGGCCCTGACTCCGGAATTGGCTAAATGCCAATATAATCCGAGATAGTTTCCATATAAACGATTCAAGATTTGATCTTGATAAACCCTTCGGAAGACTTGAAGTCTAACGAATATTAATGGAACTATAAACTAATACGGATAAAAATGTTTTATCCATAAAGCTCGACTTGTTGCTTATAACAAATTCAAGGAATTAACTGCGATGAGATTGTCTCACCATAGCGATGCTTAAACTCGGTTCGGATTAAACTAGCAATTAATACATATTTCAATGATGAGATATGATACTTGGATGCCAAAAGGATTTCCATGTGATGGAAATGCTACCTAGGACTTGCATGTGATACAGTCCAAGGTATTTTGTCTATCCAGAGGATGCTAGTGAGTATGCAAACTTCAGAGTTCCAGCAATGGACAGAAGAGAGCAAAATGGAGTTGGAATGTTCGTTTTTGATGAAATAGTCAAAAGAGTTTGATTTCATCAATGGATAACAAATATGCTTGTGGTTACAAGAAAGTAAGTGGGAGCATAATAATATTTCTAAAAACCTTGTGTGCTTGACACATTGTTGATTGGAAATAATATAAATTTCTTGACACAAATTAGGACATCATTGAAAATTAGTTTTTCGATGAAGTACTTGGGCTGAGTAGCCTTGATATTAGGCATATTTATCTACGGAGATAGAATTGCCTAATAGGGCTAAGCAAAAATACATATTGACAAGATGCTGAAACAATTTAGCATTAAAAATGCCAAGGAGTGATTCTTGCCGAAGTCACATGGAAAGAGCTTTTGCAAGACTCGGTGTCCTAAAAACACTGATGAGCAAAATACATGATGGAATTTCCACCCACTATTTTTTTTGGATTAATCATGTATTCCATGGTATGTAAACCAACTAGATATGTTCGGTACTCCCAAGGAGTTGCGAGTAAAGATACCAAAGTGATCAAAATACTGATCATAGGACAAAAGTGAAAAATGTCGTTGAGTGCTAAAGTAGCACTGATAACATGTTTCCTCGCAAACTGAGATTATGAAGTACTCGTTGTAATGCAATACATCGATACAGTCTTCATCAATACTCCAAGCGATTTTCGATTTAAGTTAAAGGTTTTGTGTAATACACGATATGGTGGCACAGTAGTTGGAAATTGTTCCAAACAGGTTACTGTGGTGAATTCTATAACAAAGGCTAAGTATGTTGACGCTTTGGAAGCGACAAAGAAGATGTTGAATCATATAGTTCATTCATGAACTTAGTATGGTTTCAAGATGGCTTTGGTCAATGGGACACTATTGCAGATAGTTGCTCCATAGCTCAGTCTAAGGAATCAAGGTTTGACCTGTGATTCACATATATACAAAGCCATGTCCACACAAAATATGTATTTTGTGAAAGCGTGAAAACGTGAGGATATGTAAAGATACACACGGAACTGAAGATGTCAGGTCCATTAGACGTAGACTATACCACATGGCGAAGCATTTTTTACACCGGTATGCCATAGGTGTAAAGTGCATTAGCATTGACTAGATTATCGACTCTAGTGCAAGTGGGAGTCTGTAGGAGATATGCCCTAGAGGCAATAATAAATGTTATTATTTATCTCCATGTTCCTAATTAACTTTATGTTTCATGCTATAACTGCTATGGTTCCCGAGCCCATATATCCATAAAGGCTCTGAGGAAAACCCACGTGCATGTGTGTGACGCCCTCGACTTAATCATGCACTAATCATACACGCAAATGCACACGATCAAGCCCAGGGACTCACGGGAAGATATCACAACACAACTCTAGACACAAAATAAAACAATACAAGCTTTATATTACAAGCCAGGGGCCTCGAGGGCTTGAATACATAAGCTCGAGTCATACAAGCATCAGCGGAAGCATTAGCATCTTAGTACAGACATATAGATAAACAAGCTGCCTTAAGAAGGCTGAGCAAAACAACGACACTGGATTGAAAAGGCGTAGGCCTCCTGCCTGGGTGCCTCCTAACTACTCCTGGTCGTCGGTCTCCACGTAGTAGTAAGCTCCACCGGTGGGGTAGTAGTAGTCGTCGACTGGGGCAGCTGGCTCCAGGGCTCCGTCATCTGGTCGCAGCAATCGGGTATGGGGAAAAAGGGGAGCAAAGCAACCGTGAGTACTCATCCAAAGTACTCGCAAGACTTACATCAGATCTATTCTATGTATGCATTGGTTTCAAAAGGAGGGCTGTATCTGTGGACTATACTGCAGAAATGCCAGAATAGAGAGGAAGCCTAGCCTATCGAAGACTAGCATCTTCAGCGTCTTGCAGCATTAGAAGAGTGCAGATTAGCAACAAAAATATAGTAGTAGCAACAAGTATAACAGTAGCCATGCCCAGAGATCCTTCCTCGACTCCCTGCGAGAAAGCGACCCCGGAGCTAACATATTTTAAACATCACCAGTATCCAGTTCTAGTTGTAGTAGATCGGGATACTTTCCGAGTGTCCTGTTACCGTGGACACGGCTATTCGAATAGATATACTTCCCTACAGGGGTGCACCAACTTACCCAACACGCTTGATTAACTCTGGCCGGACACACTTACTCGGTCCATGCCCGGCCTCGGCTGATCGACAAGTCGTAGCCCTACCTAGGCTCAACAGAGAGGCCAGCACGCCGGTCTACACCCTAAGCGCTCAGGGGTCTTGGGCCCATCGCCCTTTGCACTCCTGCGCGTTGCGAGGACGGCCGGGACCAGACCTAGCCCCTGTATACACACGCAGGCTTTCGAGGTCCACCCGGGCGCGTGCAGCTCAACCGCTGACGTCTGAAGAACTTCGGCTGATACATACGACGCCGAGTGCCCATACTATACCCGCGTGGTGGTTAGTGCGAAAAGGCCAGAGGCCTACTCAGATCACATAACCAAATCCCATTAGTGTGTTGGGAGCTCGCGGTGACAATCAACGATCCACGATATGTGGTCCCGTCGCCCCGTCTCGTGGACTTACGGCAAGGGCCAGGAATGCCCGGCCGTGCCACGTAATTATCTTGCGGGTACCCTCCTGGTCAACCCGACTTCCCAAGAGACTGTCGGGAACTCAGGTCCACTGCTACCGGGGTGGTACCACCTGTCCCTTTAGTCCCACAATAACAACAATCGTAAAAGGGGCAACAGGTAATAAAGGTAACCGTGTGTCCGTAACATCAAGAAGGTAATCCGAGGAATCACCCTCGATGGATTCCCATTCGATGCAACCGTCAAGGTGAACCCGGAGGAATCACCCTCGATGGATTCACACTTGAGGGGTTGCACGACAGAGGCTTCATCGGAAGTGGTGAAAGAGGAATCACCCTTGGTAACCCACATCCGACTAGCTATACTACAAAGGCAACATCAGGAGTGAGGTAAGAGGTATCACCCTCGGCACTCGATGGTAACTCTGCAGAGTCATACAACTTAGGGGTGTGCGGTGAGGTGCTGGTCTCAGCCCATCGATCACTCTGATCGGGGCACTAGTAACAAAGCGGGGCAACTAGGACAAGGATGAGGGGCCACAGATGGTTCACTAACCAACCTATACTAAGCATTTAGGATAACAGGAATGGTATCAACAGTAGTTACAAAAACAGACTATGCATCAGAATAGGTATTTTGGAACAACAACTGTAGTAATTCTAATGCAAGCATGAGGGAGAAAGAATAGGTGATATAGGCATGTTCAAGGGGTTTTGCTTGCCTGGAAGCTTTGCCTGAAAAGAAGGGTCGTCGGTGGAGTAGCAGTCCTCGGGGGCAACGTCGGTCTCGGGGTCTACTGGAGAAGAAGAGGGGGAAGAAACAGATAAATACACGGCAACAAAAGCAATCACAAAGCAAGACATGGCAATATGCAATGCAGGGGTGAACTAATGCAATGTTAAGTGCTACAGACGGAGCGGGAAAATATCTGGGAATATTTTCCCAGTGTTAGGCATCTGTCAGACAGATGAACCGGAGGGGAAGGTTCCATGTTGCTGTGATGTGGGCATGTGACAGGTAAGAGGATGGCATATTCGGATTCTTTGGATTTTTTCGATCAACTTTCATGTAGAAAACTTTTCCATCCGAGTTACGAATTATTTTCTACGAATTTCCGAAGTTTTAATCAATTTCTAAAAAATCGTGGAATTAATTTAAATCCTAAAATGCACAGGAAATAGCTGGGTGCACCCGGTGCACTACACCCAGAGTGCACCAGAGGGGCTGACAAGTGGGGCCAGCCAGCTGAGTCCGCTGGTCAGCTGTTAACCAGTTGACCAGTCAACTGGGCCCCACTGGTCAGTGACTGGGACCAGCCCAGTCAGCAGTTGACCTGGTCAACTGGGTCAACTGGGCCCGCAGGACCCAGCTGCCAGTGACATAGAGGTGGGCCCGGGCGGTGCCACGTTGACGCCGTCGCTAGAGAAGCTCCGGCGAGCTCAAAACACGACGGAGCGCGCCGGCGAGCGTCGGGTTTCGCCCACAGTGGCCTGTTTAGCGCGCGAGAGGTCGCGTTCGAAAGGTGGCGACGTCGTGCATCGTGTGGTGCTATTGGTTCGACCTGAGATGGCCGGAAACGGCGCCGACGTCGAGCTTTGGCGGCGGTCGCTCTCGGACCAGAACGGGCGCGCGTCTATGGGGTGCTATCGAGCAAAGCAAAGGGTGGGGCGACCTCTACAGCTCACCAGGAGCACATCGGTGTTACTGGACCGACGCGAGTGGCTCTGGGAGCGCGGTGCTCACGGCCATGGCGGCGGCCAGAGCACGGTACAGCGGCGGCACGACCTAGGCTCTACGGCGAGCGGCAAAGGAAAGGAGGGGAAGCGGAGCTCACCGTGCGGCTCAAGGAGGTCGGCGAGAGGCTTACGAGCGCAGGGGGTGGCCGGAGTTGAGGTAGATCAACGGCGTTCCCGAGGTGGACGATGACTCGATCCCCCCGGCGTGGTACTCCCCAGCTACAATGGCGAGGTGCAATCGACGTGGTCGAGGACGGTGATGATCCTGGACATGCAAGGGCGACGAAGCGAGCTCGGTGGCCACAATGGTGACGACGGCGTGGCGACGGCAGCGTACTGAAGAGGGGGAGAGGGAGTGGCGAGTGAGGGAGGAGAGGGGGAAGGTGGCGGAGGCGTCCACGGGGAGTGGGTGGCTCACCCTTATCGCCCCCGGAGCCCTGTGGCGGCAGGTGGCGAGCAGCGGCCGTGGAGGCGAGCTCCGGCCATGGTGCGGGCGACACCAAGGCGGGAGCAGGTAGGGGAAGAGGTAAGTGGGCTGGGCCGGCTGTGGCTACGGCCCAGAGGCCAGGTAAGGCTTTTCCTTTTTCCAGTTTTTTTTTGTTTTCTCTTTTAATTAAAAACAGAAGCTGTATAGGAATAATTAGAACTGTCAAAACACTTTTGAAAAATGTGGAACTAGGCCACATAAATACTTTGTGATTTTTGGCTTTGCCACAAAAATTTGGGGAGCAACTGAATTCATTTGAATATTTCACAAATGAAATAGCATTTTAAAATGCTGAAAAAGCACTGAATTAATTGCTACTGTCCATTTTAGCAAATGAGCAATGTTGTTTTCCATAACAAATAATTGTTAGGGAATATTTATTTGCTAAATGATGAACTATTTTTCAGCAATTTTTGTGCAACTTCAAATTTCACTTGCAATTCAAATTTTAATTTCAAGTGGAATTTGAAATGAGATATGAACCAATGATGATCAAGCACTGTAAATCAAGATGACTTGGCACTGATCATAAGGGATTATTGTAGCTCATTTCTTAGGGGCGTTACAACGTGTGGAATAATAAACGGTAAAAAGTATTCCTAGTCAAGCCTCTAAGACTGGCTCAAGTGTTGCATGATGATCACGTTTTCCTGATCATGGGCATGTCTATGCCGGCAACTTTGAGGGCATAATGTTAGGAGAACACTTGTGTTGAATCGACCCGATTGATGTTATGCTATGATATACATTCGTCACAAGTTAATGGTTAATAACACATAGAAATTTAACGTTTGCATAATTCCTTAGACCATGAGAGTATCGAGTTTCTTCATGCTTGCTTCATGAACTTTGGGGTTTGTTAAATGTCATCCGTAAATGGGTGGCTATTACGGCGGCTTACGGGTTCATGGAAAAGTATTTTAAGGGAATTGATAGCTCAAGATTGGGATTTGCTCCTCCAACGATGGAGAGATATTCTTTGGGCCCTCTCGGTGTTACGGTATCCATCATCGTCTAGCCAGACACATTGTGATTTGATCACAGGGATACCGGAACACGGGAACGAGAAAAGAGAACAAAACCGATAACGAGGTAACAGACATAGTGGACAAGTTGTTGATTCACGGGGATGCTGATAAATCTCACCTCGGGTGTTTGTAACATATCGCGAATTAAAGGAATAGCACACGACAACTGGAGGTTCACTCGAATATTTATTCGTGTGGGTATAGGGGTCAATATGGGTGTCCACGGCTCCGATGTTGATCATTGATCGGAAAGTGTTCCGGTCATGTCTATACTTCACCGAACCTATAGGGTCACACACTTAAGGGTCATCTATCTGCTGAATGCTAGACAGGGAGTCTGAGAGAAAGTCACCGGAAAAGTTTCGGAGACAACGGAAGAGTTCCGGAGAGGGAACACCGGAAGAGTTTCGGTAAAACTGAAAAGTTGTTTCGCGGTATACCATTAAGTGAAATTGGTTTCGGCACACGCCTGGAAATTCTTGGAGGGTGCCAGAATTGTTCTGGGAACTTCTGGGATTTTTCCGGAGAAAAAACCCGGAAATGTTCCGGAGCTGCCGGAACCGCTTTGGTTGCTTTTCGCAGATGAAAATCACTAATCCGGAATTGTTTCGGAAAGCGTCCAAAATTATTTTAGTGGGTACTAGAAATGTTCTAAGACCTACAGAAATATTTTCGGATTTAACGGTCGCGGAAAAATGTTTTCGTGAATAGTGAAAATCACTTTATGGTTACTTTATGGAAAGCCACATTTTTGGGCTTTGTCCCAAAATATCTTAGGGGTGACATGGATGGATGAGAGCCACCCTACCCCTTGGGTTTTCCTATAAATAGAGGTGGAGAGGCACTCTCCACACTCACTCTTTCTCACATACAAACGCCATGCATGATCTGACCTTCTCTCTCCCTCCCCGCGAAATAGTTTCGTAGAGCCGAAAGGCTGTCTGGGTTCCGGTGGGAACTAGTTCTGGACGGCGAAGCCCTGCCGGATAGATGATACCGTATGTGTGCAACCCCATAGAGAGGTCGTAGGTTCGATCTTTTTGCCCGAGGGGCTGTTCGAGAGTGCCTCCCGAAGGGCTGTCCGAGTGACCGTCTGAGTTTCTGTGAGTGCCTCCCGAAGGGCTGTCCATGACACCGTCCGGGGGACTGTCCGACCGCCTCCCGAAGGGCTGTCCGAGGGGCTGACGAGGGAGTACATCCTCGCGGTTGGGAGGTTGTAAATCCTAGCTGCGGGGATCTGCACCGATGATGTACACCGACTCTACTTCCGCTGCGCTACGAGTCGGTAACGATCAGATCCAAACCTTGTATGCATCTCCATAGTGTTCCTGGGCGTGCTCGCAGTTCCCCTACACCGGGGTCATACGCAAGCGCGTTCGAGCCATCAAGAATGCTTCTGTTTAGCTCCAAAGCCTGCACATGTAAGCATCATTTGTAAGTCAGTTTTCAACCAATCGCTGACAGCTCAAAACAATAGAGAACACCACTTACCACTCTGTTCATCAGGGGTGCATACACCCTGAATTCACCTTTGAGCTCTCTGAGGTGGTCACGGTAGGCTTCATCCTCGGAGTCATCCTCCTCCAATGATGCGATATCAGCTGACGTCCACTGTGGCCTCAGGCGCAGACGGTGCTTCACGCCATCGTCATACCACTTCATGTGGTGATGGTACACGTCCCAGTCAACCGTTCTCCTCTCGTTGTCTTTGCGATACCTCCTCTCGTCCCACGCTTTCACGTAATCCGCGTGCTCGTGGCCCCAGTCTGTGATTGACTGACAATTCTTCCTGCTCTTCCTGCAAGGCATAAGAAACAATAAAACATAGAACATCATGATAACGTCGAACGGAACGAAAACATGGCAATAGAGAACAAAGTCCTCACCAGTGAAGATTGAAGCCACCGGTGTCGGTTGGGCCCGCCGGTGGGGTATTTTGGAAGACACCAAATTGCATGGCCACACGGTGTGGTAAGTGCCACTCCACGGCGTACACACATATCAATGGCACAATGGACCGCCAGACAAGCTTGTCCTCGTAGCACATCGTGTTGAGCTCGAACCCCCATTCTCAGTCGTGGTACGGCCACCAGTTAACCTACAAAAAGATTGGTAAGAACCGTGAAAGTGGCTACAAAACGATTGGTAAGTTAGTTCGTATACCTGGTAAGCTGACAGGTTGTCCAGGTCGTTAGTGAAGACCTTGTACAGCGTACTGGCCTTGCCCGTGTAGACCATCACCTTGTCCCAAGCGTACGCGGCGGTCGGGTATCGAGCACTGTCGCCTTCTTCGCCATACTCCGTCCATGTACGCCGGCCATCTCTCTCAGGACGGCCGACCGGCAACCGCTCCCACATCCAAATAGAGAGGGCCCAGACAAATCCACACATGCCGGACCTCTCTTCGGTCCTCTGCGTTGCGTCGTCCAGCTACAAACACCAAATGATGATCAGATAACACAATGTAAAGTAGCATACATACGTACATAAACAAATATTGAGATATTTATCGTACCGAGCGGTATAGGTACGCGAGGCCGGCGGACCCCCAGTTGTACCATGCATCCCAGTCTGCCAGGAAGTCCAGATACATCCATAGGGCGGTGTCCCCTGAGCAGTCGGGAAACACGACCTCCGTCAGAAGGTACCACGGGTAGGCCCTCACGTACTACTCCACGGTCAGCTCATCGGCATCTTCCGGGCATATGGCCCGGTTGTTCTGGATCCACATGAGTGGTACACCGGATGTTCGGTTATCTCGGGTGGCGGGGCAGTCGCCGATGAGGCCGGTGACCCTCTCCTTCCAGTTGTTCTTCTCCACTCGCCCAGTGAGAGCCTGGCCCTGGATCGGTAGGGCCGTGATCATGGCGAAGTCCTCGAGTGTCACCGTCATCTCACCACATGGGAGATGGAAACTATGCATCTCGGGGCGCCACCGGTCGACCAATGCTGTGAGAGCTGAGTGGACGAGCGTCGGCGGCTTTCGTTTGAACTGAAGCACGAAACCCAGCAGCCATGCTCTCCTGAAGTATGGCATGTAGCGTTCGTCATACTGCATCTGAACGGCCTTGGTGTGGCCCCTCATCCACAATGGGGGTAGCATCTGTCAAAATGTAAACGGAAATAGTTAGTAACTTCATTTCTCATAACAACCAATAACTTCTACAACAACTTGATCATAGGTATTACCACTCCATTCTCAATAAAACGGGCGCGATGACCGTTGTCGAAAGCATGGTCAAGCATGGTGTACTTGTTGCCGATGTTGGGCGCAAGGGGGGGCCTCCTGATTTTTTTTGCAAATGAATCATGTCATATTAAACCAACATGCATCATATCATATTAATCAATTCTAGCATATTCAACTTACATCAATCAATAAAAATATCATAAAAGATATAATCAACAATGGAATATGCAAATGAATCGTGTTATTTAAACTAATAATCAACAATGGAATATCCATCATATTCAACCACATCGAACATCAATGAATAATTCAAAAAAATAATATGAACATAAACTAGGGTTCATGTTGATACTATATAGAAACATGAACTAGGATTCATCTACTACATTCAAATAGGGTTCTATCAAATTCTATCATATTCAACCACATGAAACGACATATTCAACCATATCAAACATCAATGAACAATTCAAAAAAAAATTATGAACATGAACATGACTAGGGTTCATCTACTAGATGAAATAGGGTTCTATCATATTCAACCACATCAAATATCATATTACGCCTAACTAAACAAACCTAAAAACAACAAAAATCAAAATCTACTAGATGAAATAGGGTTCATTTTGTGCCAAATAATGCATCGAATCGAAAGCTTTTTAACTAAAACGAATTGGAGGGATTGAGAGAGCTTACTTTTCTCGTTTCGGAGCCATCTCGATCCGTAAAAATGGTGGAGAAACGAAGAATATCAGAGGGGGGAGTGGAGGGGATGAGAGAGGACTTTGCTCTCTGTTCTTTGCGCGCGGCACGGCTGAGGGGAGAAGATGGGGGCTGGGGTTCGTGGGTGGGCCCTGCGCCCCGGCCCCCGTGGGTTTATAACTGTTTCGCACCTACCGGCAGGGTCTCTGGCGATAGGGTTGCATAGCATACCGCCGAGGACTCTGGCGGTAGGGTGGACGGCAGGAGATGGTTGCCGTTTACCGATGCTGACATGGATGAGTGGGCTACCGCCGTGGCCTCCGGCGGTAGCCTGTTCTACCCTACCGCCAGCATACCCGGCGGTAGCAAAAAGGGTCAGATCCCGAAATACTTTCCGACCGGGGTCAGATCCGGCTAAACTTCATCAAAAGGATCAAAACACGAAAATTAACCTCCCGCGCAGCTGGGCCGGCCCATCTGGAGCTTCCCCGGCGCGAGGCTTGCCCTCTGTCTCGCTTACAGCGAGACAGACATAGGGTCGCCCCTTATTATTAGACCGCGAGTTGATTCTATGAAAATTTAAGGGTTTTCTAAAAATTATCATGACGAACCAAATCAAGAATATCACCTCCCTTTATTTGTTAAATAATAGGTATATATGTAGATATAGAGGTATAGATGTAGATACATCAAGTGACCCCAACATCTTCATGCCAGATCCTTGGGCAACTCAAAAAATATATATAGTCCAATTATTGGGGTCAATCCCAATAATTGCATAAGTTAAACTTGTTTAGTAACGACTTGCCCCATTGACCCCAACAAACCTTTTATCTCTGATCCGTTAATTTATATTTATATATTTTTGACGAGAAGAACGGCTCATGCTCACAGGCCCTGCGTGTGCTCTCGTAGGAGTTAACACATCTCCTTTTTCTCTGCAAAAGTTTGTCCTGAAACTTTATTATATAATCCCCGTAAACTTATCTCAATTTTCTATTTTTTATGATATTTGCTACATTGTTAAATCTGGTTTTGCTTTTCTGCAGTTAAATTTTCACGAAGTCTCTATTTTAATGTTGATCTAAGGTGGATAAATAAATAATAGTACTCCATATATGATTCAGAAAAAAGCTAGCCCTCGCTTGACCTCTAATCAAATGGCTAGAGCTGTTTAGTCCCGATGATCAACCAGCCGCGCTCAAGTTTCACATTTCTTGTTACGTCACGGTAACAAGTACGAGTACTAAACTTATTTGGGATGAACATTAGCACCTTGGTTTGAAGTCAAAATCGTATGTGGACTTGTAGTGCCTCGTACTACCTCGGTTAGACTTCGCACCATGTTTTTAAGAGAGATAAGAAGCAGTGCATGCAACATCCGCGTAGGTGCGGACAGGCATGCAGAAAGAATTCTTCGCTCACTGCTCATGTCGTCAAATTCTCTGCCCAGTCGCACACGATGAAAGTACGTACGCGGTATTCGGGAGAAATGCAGCCGATCAGTTCCCTTTAAATAGTGCGAGACCTAACGGGCAATTCAACCATCTCACAGTGCTAACCTTTGCAGCACAATCTAGCTAAGCTAGCGAGTAGCGACGCATAGCGCTATTTGCAAAGTTTGTTTGTGTGAACCAACCAGAATTTAGAATATGATGATGATGAGATCACAGTTTGTTGTCTTGGTGATCGTGATGATGGTGATCACGGCGCTCCTCGTCGGGTCGAGCTCAGCGCGGCCGTTGGTCGGCAGCGGCAATGTGCTGGCCGGAGAGACCGCTGCCGTGGTAGTCGCCGACGACTCCGGCCTCCAGCTTCTCCAGCGACTGTATCTGCAGAACCTTCAGGGAGGGCTACCAGGGGCGTCGTGCTCGACGAACAGCCCCAATGTTAAATGCGCACCACCCCCACCTATGGGTTGAGAAGGTGCCTACACAGAAGCTTGGTTTACACGGTGTTGGGGCTTCATATTATACGTTCTTTGATTTAGTTTCGTTTATTTGTTAGTTCCATTCTTTGACGAATAATTTCCCCCAAGTGTAAGGTGTGGATTTTTCCATTTCAGTTTATTCAGACTATGTCTAAATCTGAGCTAGTTACTGACGGGCTTTCTACTTTTCTTAACCGTGATATAATCACGTGGTGAAATGTAAGGGATTGTGATTTCACTAATATAACCAGGATTTCAAAAAATGTGAGTTGTACTTCCATATATTTTTATATGAATGAACCTGTAGCAAATTCGGTTAAAACTTTCAATAATCTTTTTTTTGCGGGGAACTTTCAATAATCTTAACCAGAATTTCAAATTATTGAGATAAGTTTAAAAAAAAAGAGATATCCAACATCCAAAAATATAAATCATTATTTTAATTTTTTAGGTGCGTGCCAAATTTCAAGGTGTTTGGACATTTGAGAAGCTCATGGCAAAAATAACAAATTTGGCTTGTCAAAAATACTTTCAAAAAGTGCATTGTGTAGACCGAATTTTGTTTTTTTACCACGAGCTCGTCAAATGTCCAAACACCTTGAAATTTTGCACGCACCTAGAAAAATCTCTCATCTTTCATGTGTAAAAAATTCAGATTTGTTTCAATTTGTTTGCTATTTTTTTGAATTTATTGTTCGCCGGGAGCAGATGAGCCTGGGCACCTTTTTGAATTATCATTCCAACTTTCAGCTTTTTTGAGAAGTAGAAAAGACCAAAATTCGAAGTCTGGTTACTCCAAACCTTTGACGACAAGAGATGGAGAGGGCATGATCAGTCCGGGGCGTGGCAGGGAACTAACTCGATCTAATCTGTAGAAGGACTAGATAGGAAGATTGGTGGAATCGATGTTTATTGCTTAAGCCTCGTGGGCATATATATATAGGAGTACCTGATTTTCTTGGAGTACAAGACTAGAATAATTCCTACTCTATCTTATGTTTCCTAATAATCACGATACTCAACATCCCCCCGCAGTCACAACGGTAGCGACGCAGACGGTGAGACTGGAGAATAATCCGAAGGTAAGCCGACGGACATACCCCCCCCACAGTCGAACGGTCGATGCATCGCGGAAGTCGTGGCTAGAGTGGAAACCGACGAGGTTGCTCAAGCAAGGCGGTAGCCCTTTGTGCCGATGTCGAGGTAGCCGAGAGCATAGGGTGGTGTAGCCGTGGTCGACGTAGCCGTGTGAGGGACGCCGTGGTCGATGTTGAGTCGGGGTGGCCGGTGTCGAGGTAGTCGCTGTGGACCAGGAAGAAGAGCGGCGGCGGCGGCCTGAGGAGGCGGCGGCGGCTAGATTAGGAGCGCAGCGCGGTGCTCGAAGTAGGCGAGAAAGAACCCGACGGCGTGACGAATACCGGCACGGACGGTGGTGTTCCCGCGCCTAGGAAGGCGGTACGGCGCATACCACACAGAAGTCGACGCGCGTGGACAACGAAGTGGACCGCGTGCCGCGGCGCTACGGCCCGAAGGGGCGGCGCAGCGGCAGCACGCGGGTCGGGGCGACCGCGGGGAAGACCTCAGGGCGGCAGCAGGGACCGCGTGCCACGCTCGCTACGGCCCGATGGGGCGACGAAGCGGCGGCGCGAGGGTCGGTCGAGCCACGGGGACTGCCTGGAGCGGATGGCCTCGGGGCGGCGGTGGACCGCAGGTGCGGCACTACGGCCCGAAGGGGCGACGAGCGGCAGCGCGCGGGGAGAACCACCAGGCGGCGTTGCCATGCTCGCTACGGCCCGATAGGGTGGCGCAGTGGTAGCGCGAGGGTCGGTGCAGCCATGGGGACGGCCTGAGCGGACGGCCTCGGATAGGCAGTGGACCGCGGACCGCGACACTACGGCCCGAAGGGGCGACGCAGCGGCAGCGCGCGGGTCGATGCAGCCGCGGGGAGAACCACGGGGCGGCGGCGCTGCGGCCCAACGGGGCGACGCAGCGGCAGCCCGTTGCTCGATCAGTGGAGGGTGCACTGTACTCGGGGACAGGGCGGCGGCGGCCGGCGCAGAGCGACGGGCGGGCAGACGCGCGGATGACGGCCGTGACGGGCCGCCACATCGCGCGAGGCCGCCGGGTCGGAGAAGAAGCCAGGTGATCGTGCCGGTGTTGGAGTAGAGGCGTGCGGGGTCGACGGCGGCGGCGGACGATGCAAACCGATCTTAGATCGGAAAACCAAAAAGAAACGCCAATCAATGGAATCGACGAGAGAGAGAAAAACCCGAATCAAAGGATCGGGTAAAAAGACTTTCTAGGGCAGTCGATCAACACGACCGGCGGACGAACCCTAGGTACGGGCGGTGCGGCCCCCGGTGGCGATCATGGAGACCGACCGCCCCGGGGGCGGCGCGGAGCGGAAGCGACGGGTGGCAGCTAGGGTTTGGATCGGTTAGGCTGATACCATGTAGAAGGACTATAGAGGAAGATTGGTGAAATCGATGATTATTGCGTAAGCCTCGTGGGAGTACATCATTTTCTTGGAGTACAAGAGTAGAATAATTCCTACTCTATCTTATATTTCCTAATAAACACGATACTCAGCATAATCAGTGCTCGAATCTCGCCAAAGAGAAGCTGCGCGAGCTGGACAACTTCTTCGACGTCTTGATCCAGCGTGCAGTCATTATACATAGAGATGCATCGTTGGTTATGTTGGAAATCAATCTAAATATTCTCAACTCAATATGTATTCAGTTTACTAGAATATTGAGACATCCGCAAAATTATATGAATAGTATGATAATATGCTCAATATTAAATCAGTGTGCTCTAATCTAGCGCTTAACAAGCACGCAACTTAAATCTAGCGCCTTCCCCTCAAAAGAAAAGAAATCTAGCGCCTAACAAACAAGCATGAGGGAGTACCATATAGTACTCGGTACTCCCTCCGTTCCACAATGTAGTGCGTCCATGCTTCCCGAGATCTATATTTGATCATAAATTTAACCAACGAGACCGATTGCGGCGGGAGCAAAAATTATATCACTGAATTCGTATCGAAATAGCAAATTCAGTGGTATAATTTTTGCTCCCGCCGCAATCAGTCTCGTTGATTAAATTTATGATCAAACTTAGATCTCAGAAAACGCGGGCGCACTACATTGTGGAATGAAGGGAGTATGTCATTACCCCAACGACGTGCAACTTTATTCTCGCCCGGTCCAAGTCAAACATGAAGCCAACAGAATCTTATGATGGATCTTTCGTTGACTCGACCCGCTAATGTAGGGCATAGAACTAATGTAGGACTAGTACGCATGTACTCTTGACCAGACCAAAGAAAAGAAAAATGAAGTTTCATGCTCCAAATGGAGTTGCTATAGGAAGTCAATTAGTCAATAGCACACGGACGCTGTGCTTTCCACTCTGAGCAAATTTGACCATACATAGTCCAGGCAGGTTTTTGTGTGTGTGTGTTTTTTGGGGGGGGGGATCGTCCATGCAGTTGCTCGCTTCTGCTGGTGCTGGGGGGGGGGGGGGGGGGGGGGGGGGGGGGATCGTCCATGCAGTTGCTCGCTTCTGCTGGTGCTGGGTACGGCTTTGAAGTTCGAAATGACAAATTCGAGTATCCATGCATAAACTCGGTCGCGTCAGGACGACAACTTCGTTCATGTGTAGTAGTGTAGACTTAGGCTTCGGAAAATAAGTACAGAATCCATTATGCATATAGCGATACTGATTTGGTATTATGAATGTTCATATTTTTTCCAAAAAAATATACAAACTTTAAAAAGTTTAACTTAGGACAAACTAATAAACTGAAAGTAGGAATCATCTATTTCTGCACTGCCCTTTTGCGCAAGTGTGTTGGTCTTACATTTGCCGTGTTTGGGATCCTACTCACCTTGGGATTCAAGATGAAATTGCTCACATTAAGACTATTTAGCTATTCCATTTGCTCTTGAAATCATTGTCCTAGTCTCATGGGCAATATGGACCACCATTGGCTAGTGTCCCCAATCTTTATCCTTGCACGAAGAAATTTAAGAAAGAACTCAAATGGGTAATTTACAGGAAGGAATACTATAACTTTGAAACAATGATCAGCTCTTTTAGATAGCTACCCCATGAGCAATGTACCTTTTCTTGTTTATTTCTTCATTTGCTTATTCTTTTTTGGCCTGTATAGTTTGCCTTTTTTTTTCCTTTTGAGACATTTGGTTGTACTATTTATTTGAAAATTAATAAAAATACACAGCAGAGTCATGTTGTCTCCCCAAAAAAGACAAAACTAATATGCGAAATAAAAAGGAACACAGGATTCAGCTTATATGCACAAAACATTTGCTCCTCACGACACCTCTACTCACGCCTCCGACAGTTCGACCCAACACAACTCCTATCTAGTGTCTGGCTCCATCTAGCATTGGGATTAGCTGAACGGTAAACCCTACTTGTCGCTCTGTGCAATGAAATGTCGGGGAATCGCACAGAGCCGGCGCACCATTGGACAGGCCCATTTATGGGTTTCAGGGCCAATTTTCTTGGGTTATTTTTGGGCTTCTGGTAGTGTGTTTTTCTTTGGTTGTTCATTTTTAAAAAAATGCTTTAATTTTTTTTGTTCTTTTTCTTCCATTTTTCATTAATAATGTCAAGGTCAGTACCAAACAACATCGTGGGAAGCTTGTTGTATGATAGTGGGACATAACCTCAAGTTACCGGATGAATAACGGGAAAAGATTTACCCAGGTTCGGGCCCTCACACGGCTAGTAGGATCCTTAATCCTACTTGTCTAGAATTATATCACCAAAGTTTACAATGGCCGAGGCTAGCTATATGGTGTTCGGCGAGTTGGGGTGGGCGATCTCGACGGGATCAACTAGGCTAAGGTAATCCGATGGATCTTCTACTTTGGGCGGTCTTGGTGTCGATCGAAGATGCCCCTTGTTCCGCTAGGCAACCGCATGTGTATTGGGGTCATGGTCAATTACCGCATTCATTGCTGCCTTGATCTCCCCATTCGTCCAATTTTTGGAGGCCCTGGTGACCTTGGAGATCTCTTGATAACAGAACCGGGGGTAGAACATCTGTGGAAGTCAATCGACTAGACACGGTCCCTCCTTGTTATGATTTTCTATGCTTTTACTGCCCAAACCTGGGGGGCGCGGCGGGGTGAAGTGGGGAAATACACACTAAAAAAAACACTTCCGTGATGATACGTGACAGTAGGTCAAGTTTTCTGTCATGCATGTACATCCGTGACAATTTTATGGCAGAATCAAGATAGTCATACCTGTGCTGTCGTAGAAGTGTTCCATGACAATACTGAAATTATCATCATGGAAGTGTCCACTTCCATGACGGTAAATGTCGCGTCATGGAAGTGTTTTCGTCAACGGTAACCGACCCGTGGCATTCACCGTAACGGGTCGTCGTTAAGCTATCGGGTTCCGGTTTGGATCCGATAACCCGTTAGCAGCCCTGACCAATGACGATTTTCCACGTGTAAATTTCTCATTCGCCGGTGGAACCACGTGTCAGCTCGGCGTTGGGACAGATGTCACCCATTCATTGGACGCGAGACACCTATGATACGTCGACACGTGGCACGGCCCAATAGTGGCCCATTTACGTTAAAAAGGCCGGCCCGTTTGACTTGGTCAAAAGTAAGCGGGCCGGCGCATGGAAAGCATGTTAACGGCCTGTTCGCATATAGCCCATTTACGGCCCGGGTACTCACAGCCCGTTATGGCCTTTCAAAATTTGGTCCAGTAGTGCCATGTGGGCCGTGCCTTATGATTTCAGCCCGTTGTCACTTTCGGCCCATCTATGGCCCGTGATGTCTTTCGGCCCATATTAGACCTTTTGTTTCTCTGGGCCCATTGACGGCCCATGGTGATTCTGGCCCATCATGAAAAGTAATCGGCTTTGAGCCCATTAACGGCCCATGATTCAGTTGGGCCGTTTCCAACCCGTGTTTTATTTCGGCCTTCTAAGGGCCCATAAAATCTTGGGCTCATTTCCGGCCCTCGATTACTTACGGTCCGTTACTGGCCTGTTATGCTAATGAGCCAGATTCAGCCCGTGGTTACAATCGGCCCGTTTGTGGTTTGTTAACCCGTTGGGCCATTTTTAGCCCGTCATGTATTCTTAAGGCTCGGATGATTTGACCTGACTGGTACATTTTCACGCTGTAGTGTCTGATGGAGCACCATAAACTTCGCTGTCATTTCTCCTAGGCTCCTGAACAACATAGCAAATGTCTGATAGTCTGGTTTCAAAACCATGCATATCTTGACGACATCAAACAATGGCTGTTCTTGTTTCACGAAGGGTCTCTGTTAGGGATTGGACTTGTGTCTGGAGTGCAGATATATCATTCTGTCCAGCTTGCAGATCTTGTTCATGAGGCAGTTTGGACGAGGTTGCCTTAACAACCAACCCAGTATTACACAGGAAGGTGCTTTTGGCACTATTAGTGGAGAGATACTGACCCACTGCAGCAAGAGGTGACATTGTGGTTATGGTTGCCTCATCACCTTCAGGAGGTTGTTGTGGTTCCACCATTTGTTCCATAGCTTGCTGAAAAGTTGAGTTTGTACATTAGTAGTACCAGAACAGAAGTTATTAATGAGGCAGCAAAACCAAACAGAATAGCTTTGGTTTATATACAAAACTTATTTTGGTGAACCCGTGTAAAATATTAGTTGTATTTTACTGCAAAGTACATAATAAAACCAAGTTCCAAACATATGACCATATACCATGGCTAATGTATTGTCTATTTCTTCACATTGTATTGACAGCTAAGATAAAGAGACAAAGTTTATAATACGGTGAGCATAGTATGACATCATTCATATCACAAAACTACTGAGATCAGACAAACAGGCAATTGTAACATTGTGTGCAGCACGGAACTATATTACAGATCAAAAGCAAAGGAACATCATTCCTCTCTTTTAAACCTTGTAAAGTGCAATGATACATTCAGACAACTGTGTGTAAAATTGAAAAGAGTAATAGACATTGGCTGCAAACCATGTAGTTCAATGCACCACAAGTCAGAGTAACCAGTAGTTCAAAGGGCCTGAGGATTAAGGACTTACTACAATGGCTTTGACTGGTGTAGTCATGCCCTTCGTCTTGCTGGTGTGACAGTCCTTGAAGATTTCCACCGCATTTGGTTCATGTTCTTTTTGGTCCTTGCGGGCTTTCCTCTGCATTTGGAACAAGGCAATATAGATCTGATACTATGGCACAGCCAAAAGAGTGAAACAGCAGCTAGTTACCAGAGCCTCGCAGTGTGCAATATAGCTACGAGATCCTGTCGTTTGTTGGAATTTCACTTTCGTACGGTTGGCCTTGTTCTTTGAACAGTTCACCTAGAAGAAGATAGATTTGTGAGGGACATGCATAAATAGGAGGTTAACATGTGATCTGATCACATCTATATAACATACTTGATACTTTGGATCAGACCAGTGTTTAACAAGGGCTGACCAGTCTTCATCCATTATATTTTCCACTTGAGATGTTTGGGCAAGTTCATTGTTAGCCTTGCCTTCAAAGTGAGTTTTCCACAGATTATACCGATATTGTCGCAGAGCAGACTTGAAAACATGAGTGCATGCTTGTCTGGTCGCATCATCTTGCCGATCCAACTTGAACCTCATCTGTTCAAAATTATAGGAGTCTCATTACCAGCAACCTAGAAAGTATGGGACAGAGCAAGACGATATTACTAAGTTCCATAAATAACCATACTTACAGATAAATGGTCGAGGAAGGTGTTAAACTGGATTTCGTCTTTGTCATTCCTGTACTGAATCCATGTTGGGAGGATAGGTGCATGACACCTAACAGCAACGGCTGCCTCTGATACTAACTTGGCTGACTCTGTAGCATCACGTGGCCTTTTTAAACCTGACTCAAAATGGATCTCCATTCTTCCTCCTTTACATTTAGTTAACCTGTCGAGCATTATCACTGATGTCTGTTTCCTCTTGCGCCTAGGTGCTAGTTCAACAACGAACATGGGAAGTGTTAGTGTACATCAAACTGTGAGACCACATATAAAGAAGCATGCAACTGTAACTTTGACTCGATCAACTACCGTCTTGGTGTTGAAGCTCACAAGGTTCATCTGATCTTGCCAAGTCCTCTTGTGCCAAGAGTGCTTCGGAAGTAGTGTCAGGTGGCAAAGGAGCTTGGGAACTTGCCGCTAGCAGAGTTGACGAACGAGTAAGTCGTGCACATGTTGGTACTGTGGAAGAAGGTGCTGCAACCACTAGGGCTGTCGTTGCTTGTTTGGTTCGTTTGTCTTTGGTACGTTTTGCAGGTGGTGTAGCAAGGAATACTGTGTTTGTACATTTATCCGGTGGACTTCGACCTTCTTTCGCACTATCAGTACCAGCAGAATCTGCAGAGCTGTTCCGCTTCCGTTTTCGTGCCTCCCGAGTAACACCATCCCCTACCATTCTATGTGCCTTCCTCTCTTTTTTCCATGTCAAGTCAAACCCACGAGAAAAAGAAATAAAAATTTAGTTCTTCAGAACTAATTGATGTGTGATTCAGACGAACTGAACTTTGATGTTAGACAACCGCATGATAGGAGGATGTAATATGTACGAAAAACAGGACGGCATGAGATAATCAGACCTATGATGTGTAAACTAAGCAGAAGGCATTTCAATAAATTAGAAGCAATGCAATGGAAGCTAGACACCATATGAAAGATGCTACAAATATCACTCTGCCAAGTTAATAGTGTCTCGTCATAAGTGGCATTTAAACAAATGTCAAGCAGTACAAGCAAAAAATCATATGCAAGATCCAAACAATATCACACTACCAAGTTAAAGGTGTTTCATCATAAGTGATTGATGCAGGATAGACACGAACAGTACTTCGATGTTAGAACATGTAATAGACATATGTAGTATATGCAAAAAAAGGAAGACATGCCATGTTAACATGTATAATGTGTAAACTAAGCAGATGCAATTTAATCAAATTAGAAGCAATACAAGCTAGACACCATATGCAACATGCAAGCAAATATCACACTGCCAAGCTAGAGAAATCACCTGGGATGTTGGAGTAGGGTTGTTGGGCAAATCATATTTACTTGGAACTTCTACTGCACTAGCAGTAGTAGCAGAATCTCTAGAGCGCCTCCTTACCGATGGAGCTAGATGACCGCCATCAGCCCCTGCCTTACTTTTTTCCTTCCTCTCTCTTATTTTTTTGCCTTGTCAAGTCAAACCCACAAGAAAAATGAATAAAATTCGTTTTTCAGAACTCATTGATGCATGATGCTGACGAACACTACTTTCATGTAAGGCAACCGCATGATAGGAGGATTGAATATGTAAGAAAAAAAGGGCAACATTGCATATTCACACCTATGATGTGTAAACTAAGTAGCAGGCATTTCAACAAATTAGAAGCAATGAAAGCTAGACACCGTATGAAAGATGCAACGAATGTCACTCTACCGAGTTAAAACTGTCTCGTCATAAGTGCCATTTCAACAAATTAGAAGCAGTACAAGCTAGAAAACAATGCAAGATGCAACCTATATCACACTCCCAAGTTAAATGTGGCTTATGATAAGTGATTGTTGCAGGTTACACAATAGTAGTACTTTGATGTAAGAACATGGCATGATAGACAGATATTATATGTTCTAGAAACAGGAACACGTGTCTTATTCACAAGTATAATGTGTAAACTAAGCAGATGCAATACAAGCTAGACATCATACGTAACATGCAACCACATATAACAGTGCCAAGTTAGAGCGAGCACCTGTGATGGTTGGGTAGGGGAGATGTGCTCATCATCAACACAACTACGTTGACTGTCTATGCATGTGTTGTCTTGCAAATCTTGTTTGGAGGATGGCGGAGTAGAATCTGTAGAGACCCTCCATTTCAGTTGGTCGGAAGAAGCACCATCATCCACTGCCTTGCTAATTTCCTTCCGCTTTATTGATTTTGCATGGTCAACTCAAATGACAAGAAAAAGGAATAGAAATCACTCTTCAGAACTCATTCATGCATGATACTGACGAACACTACTTGGATGTAAGGCAAACACATGATACGAGGATGGAATATGTACGAAAAACAGGACGGCATGGCATATTGACACCTACTTGTGTAAACTAAGCAGAAGCCATTTCAACAAATTAGAAGCAATGCAAGGTAGACACCACATGAAAGATGCAACCAATATGACTCTGGCAAGTTAAAAGCGTCTCATAATAAATGACGTTTCAACAAATTAGACGCAGTACATGCTGTAAATCATATGCAAGATGCAACAAATATCAAGCGGCATATACTAAAGGTGTCTCGTCATAAGTGATTGATGCGGGATACACAAGAACAGTAGTTTTATGTAAGGACATGGTTAATAGACAGATGTAGTATGTACCAAAAACAGGAAGGCATATCACATTAACAGGTATTATGTGTAAACTAAGCAGAATAGCAGATGCAATTTAACCAAATTAGAAAAATTACAAGCTAGACACCATATGCAACATGCAACCACATATCACACTGCCAAGTTAGAGCAAGCACATGCGATGGTGGTGTAGGGGAAATGCGGTCACCAACTACAGAGCTACGTTGACTATCTTCATCTAGCCTTGCTGTTTGTTGAGAATCATGTGGGGAGGATGACACTGCACTCTTTAAAAGAGTAGCGCGTCTCACACTAACCCACCCGCCTAACTGTCTCATCATAAGTGATTGATGACGGATACACAAGAACATTAGTTTGATGTAAGAACATGGTTAATAGACATATGCAGTATGTACCAAAAACAGGAAGGCATGTCATATTCACAATATATGGCTAAGCAGATGCAATTTAACCAATTTAGAAGCAATATACAAGGTAGACACCATATGCAACATGCAACCACATATGACACCGTGAAGTTAAAGCAAGCACCTGCGATGCTGGTGTATGGCGAATGGGGTCATCAACTACAGAGCTACGTTGACAGTCTTCATCGAATGACACTACACTCTTCTTTAGAGCGTCAAAACACGCCTTTCCAATCGTCGATGCAGACTGGAGCGACAGCTGTGTTTTCTTTTTAGAATACTGTGGTTGAGATTCTGAAGTACCCATGCGTGATAAAACAATAGTGGGAGAGTATGGGTGTAGTTTGTGCACAAGTAGTGCAGTGTAAAAGTACCAGATAGCAGGTGGGTCAAAAATAAATGACGGCAGACATATGATAGCTCTACAACATGCATGGCACACGAAATTAGATTCTAGGCTTTTGAAATATGAGCACAGGGATGGCTGGGAAGTGCAAGTAATCCTCCAGCAAACCACCACATGTGGTCCTATGAAAATAACAATCGACTGAAAACAAATAGGTCAGTCGATTTTTTTCTGCACCGTCCGATCTACAAGGAACGGGCATATGGCCTTCATCTACCTCCCGCCAGTCACTGTTGATGATCTTCCTCGAACCGCCAGCGACCACCGGCCCAGACCCCTGCCTCCGCCGCCCCGCCCTCCCATCGACCTCACCCCACCGTCGTGCTTGGCAGCGCCCCCCGGCCATCCCTTTAAGCCCGGCAGACCTCCAGATCGGGCGCCAGCAGCTCCTGTGCCGGACACACCTATAAGATAGACACTGAGGCATTGCTTCCCCGACGAACAGGCGGACTAGGTGCTCCGCGCGCCTCCGCGGGTGGTGCTTCCTTTAATTGGGAATCAACTGACACTTAATTGAAATCCAGGCAGGCGACGGACCTCTAGCTAAAGTGAAATAGTAAATGGGGGGAAACCTTGTGCATCGCGGGTTACTTGGAACATCTAGCATCAGGAAGAATGTGCAGTCAGAAGTGGTCAACTAGTTTCCTTCGTGGGATGAATACCGTGCGAGCAGACATGTAAGATTTGCAAGAATAACGGAAGAGGAGTACCAATATCGGCTTGCCATGCTGTGTCCTCCTTATGATTTTTCGACGATCTTCTTGTGGTTCGCTGGAAACCAGATGTTGTGGAGGACGGTGGAGCCTTGGACGCACCCATGGCCAAGTTGTTGAGTGTGGTGCGGTGGCCCTCTGTCGGCGGCGGAGAAGCAGATCTGAGGCGGCGAACGACGGCGTAGCGGGAACAGCTCCGGTGCGGTGGACGGTTGTGATGTTGGAGCAGTAGCGGTGAGGCGCGGGACGGAGGGGTTGAAGTGGCTCAGGTATGACGCAAGTCCGTATCATGGAGGCAGCTCTGCCTCGGCTTCAACTGCTAAGTCCTGGAGGACGCTGCGGTTGAGGTTGCGGTGGACGACGGCGTCGGGGTATCGGCTCCGGCGTGATGGAGGAGGGCGGCGGTGGATCGGTGTGATGGGGTGGCGGACGGAGGAGGCTGGGGTTTCGCGGCTGGTGGAGATGGAGTTTTGGCGCCCACGAAGTATGAATGGGGAATCGGACGGGGGAGGGAGGAAGCTAAGGGGGAACCATGTTTTCGGGACGCGCTTGTTTGAAATTTGGGGAAAGTTACAAACTTTGCCCCCATCTAAAATTTTGGACATGCTGCGGGTCGGGGGTAGGATGGTAATATCACGTGTCCAAAATAGTGGGCGGGAGTGATTTTGGCCGAGCGCATCGGCGTTTAGGCGCCTGCGGTATATGAACGTTTTTCGGAGGCGGTTGTGTGGCATCTCGGTGAAGTTACAAACCTACCACGGTTTAGACTTCTGGACGTCGGGCCGGTAGGCTTCACGGGTCAGAGTTAGAACGGTAATTTCCTTCTACCAAACATTGCCCTCGCACAGTTTCGGGCAAGGAGAGGCTCTTTTGGCGCTTCGTTCAAAATTTTGAACCAGAAGCATTCACGTTTACAGTACTCTTGAACTATTAGGATTGACCTTAATAGACCTCATTAAATTTGACCTTGTATGATTGAAAACCTCATTAAATTATGCGCTTCTTTTGAAATTTTGACTCTTGAAAATCCTATAACTACTATTATTTTGGAATGGAGGTGGTAAATTTGAATGTATTTTGTACAAGACTATATGTTATTATGTACAAAAGCAAAGCAAAGATTGATGCACCCTTAATTTAGGTATGATTTACAAATGCCATGATCTCGAATTCAAATAATTGAATGCACTTCATGTTGAATTCGAATATTTGAAACCACCTTAAGTTGAATTCAAACGTATGCTAGTTCCTAGCTAGCTATTTAGAATGTTCACTATGTATCTTTTATATCTATAATGTGATTTACACACACAACATAAACTATAATCACGTTTATATTTGAATTGCTAAAGCCATGCATTGTCTGGATTTCAAAATACTAACTCTGTGGATCAATTATGTCGAATAACACCATACACATGCTCAAATTCGACAGAATATGGATGTTTGATACACCAATGATCGTTCCATACGCGAATCGCAAATATCATGATCCCATCCAAATATTTGGATACAATTTATATTTTAAATTGATGTGTACATCAGTCTTTTACGCGTAGATTCACTCTCCCTCGGCCCCTCCTCACACACGTTTTATATTTCTCTCTCACACATACGCGCACACGTTGTATATCCATCGGCCTTCTCTCTCGCACATCCTCACACTCTCTCCTGAGGTGTCTCACACACACACGCTGTCTATATATATCACCCTCCCTCCCTCTATCTCACAACTATCTACGACTCCTTTCACTAATCTCTGTCACAAGAACTCTTTCACACGCATAGGCACGCACGATCTACATCGACCCTTTTCTCTATACATATACCTGCCTACATGTCTCCCGGACGCTTAGGCCTATCTCGCACGCATTGTCTCCACCTCTCTTACTAGTTAACGAATATGATTCCAGCAGAGCATTCAGTAGGATATCCCTTACAGCTAGGTTGGATGCATGGTAATAAGAGACAAGGATTTACCTTAGTTCGGGCCCTTGCGATCCAGGAAATACCCTACCCCCGGTCATGTATATTTGTGAGTAGGGTGTGTACAGAGTACACTACGTGAATACCAAGGGATTCTGTGTATGCTATCGACAAACTAGGCCTCGGGCTTGTATAAACATACCCAGGGCCTAGGGTTACAATTCCTAGCCGGCTTTGTTAGTGGACACAAAGTCCTTCGCGGCTCTGGTTTCTTTGTCTTGTGCGACTAGTCCTCCAGGGGTCTCCGTATAATGTGTCACGGGCGGACAAATGTGGCGCAGGACAGAACCGACCGGGGGCCTCACCTCGGCCCACCAGACCTCACACACCCCTACCCCTAGGTCTCGGTATCTTGTCACACCCACACATGCATACCAGACACACACACCCCACACACTATTTCTGCTCATGTCTCTCTCCCCTTCTCCCTTGCATACACACACTCAAGACCATCTCTTGTCGAGACATATCCTATTCGTCTCTATCTCTCTAGACCTCTCTCATTTCTCGTGCTATCTATCTCTCATCACACACCCCCCCTCTATCCGCGCATCTCTCGAATACGTACACATACCCTCTCCTGGCCCTGCCAAATACGTAAGCTACACGTTCACACATGTTGCATCTTATCATGTGCTCCATTGATCTAAAAAGCCCTCTGTTCACGTTTACTTCGCATACAAGATTCCTTTTGAATTAGAACTACGCAAAGTGTGGCCAAAATTTATTTTATAAAATCTACATCTATACAATATTGCAAAGTTATATGGAGTACGAAAGTTAATTGCATGGTGCATCGAATGATATTTATTCCGCATTGTGAATGTTTATATTTTTATACTATGAAGTTAGTCATAATAAAGAGAAACGAAGAGCATCTCTCTCTCTCCCCATCGCACCCCCCCTCTGTTTATCCTATCTCTTTCCCCTGCCAACTGACAGGTGGGACCTACAAGGAACGTGGCAAATTTAACCAGTCAACATAGTGCCACATAGATTATTTGGCCGGTCAACAGAGTGCAATACGATGCTGAACGGTGAGCGACTGACCGTATAATCACCGTCAAACGTATATAGTGACCCTAATGAGCGTATTCTGAGGTCTGATGACCGTATTATGCTTTCGCTTCAAATACAGTGACCGCCAGTGTATTTATCTCTTCTCTCGCTCTCTCCGTGGAGCCGACTAGGCCAACCTCCCATGCCTAAATTGGCGCACGCCACCCCAATATAGTTGTACTGGTTTCGTAAGAGCGAACAAGCATTCACGTCTACCGTATAAACTCTAGATATGAGTTACAAATGCTATGATGACGAATACAAATATTTGAATCCACTTTATGCCGAATTTCTCTCTGTAGGCCCTCCGAAAGTACGTCCCTACACGTTCTCGCATGTTATATCTAACAACTATGCAATACAGTACTACTATACTCTAACACAATAAATCATATGTATTTTAAGTTTTAGATCTCATATTGTTACTTCAATTATTCATGTTGCATACATTAAAATTGGGTTGAAATATATGGCTAGTATCATCTAGTGATCTGAAAGGTCCGACTACACACACATGACACAAAAAAAGGCCCACTACACATTCAAGCATTTCACATCTTTCTCTTGGTCTCTCTGTCAAACCGACTATGCCAAACTACCCTGCCTACCGCGCGGGAAAAGACCCGGCCTCGCCTGTTTAATCAGGTTTGTATCGATGGATCACGCGAAACAGCAAAACCAAGTGGTACAAGAGTAGTACAAGACTACCACATAGTACTAGTATAGTAGTACAGTACTAGTTACAGTTCACTGGGCCGCCGTGTCTTGTACTCCTCCGTTGTAAGAGTGTAGCGCTTGCTTTCATAAATGTTCTACTCCCTTTCGCAGACATGTGGGACATCCAGCATCCGGGTCCACGTGCCATGCACCAAATAACAGTGCAGAACAGCAGGGGGGACGCACCCCGGTCGTGGCGCCGCAGTAGTAATGAGCAATGAGGCGTCAAATCACAAAGCTGCAGCTTTCCCGCAGTATAAGTTGGAGGGACGAAGCAACCATCATTTCACTCTTCGCTGAAGTTGCTTCTACCGTTGTTCTGCCTCATGTAGTCATTTGGGACGCGGATCAGCTTGGTACATCACTGACACGTGGGACCGCATGTTAGCAAACCGTGAGGCCAACTTCCCCCGCCTTCCGAGCGGCAAAAGCACCTCCTCTTTACTAATCAAAACCAAGTGGTATGTTTAAGAGCATCCACAATGTGTAGCAAAATGGTAAAATAGCTTTTGGCATCGATGGGAACCATTGTGGAGGGTGCTGCGAAAGCCAAAAAAAGAGGGAACCGGAACTCGGTGGTGCGCCGATGCCAAATTGATTGAAGGAATAAAAAATGCAACCTCTCTCCTCTTTCTCCCTTGCATGGACGCATGCATAGAGCACATAGTCTACTCTCTTCTACTATCACAAATCACAAAGCAATAAGGCATCAATTTCACTCTTCGCTGAATCCACTTCTCCATCGTCTTCTTTCAGAAATGACCTTTCCCGTAGTAAGCTGGACGGACAAAGCTATTGTGCTACATTTAATAATATAGGAAATCCCGCATCTACTCCAACCTAGGAGTATTTTAAAAATTCATCTATCTTTCCTCTGACATCAAACACACAATCCTAATCCTATACTCCAATCCAAGCCATTCCCATCCAAAGAGAACAATCCTATATTTTTGCGATTCCTGCATGTTGAGGATCCTTCAAATCAAATAGGCCAAGGTGATTCCGGCTGGTGGAGTGGTGGAGCCCAATGGTAACATCTCGATTGATCGTGACTGTGTTTCAAATTTAGCTCGGACATCCACGGCTACGCAACATTCACCAAGTAGTACCATTTACTCAATGGTTACAAATATAGTACTAGTACTTATTAGTGAAAAGACCAAACATACATACATCATTATATGATTTAAAAATTCTTGTATGTGCATCAATAGACCGGCGAAAGCCTAGATAGGCGGTACTACTGTACTACTTGTTTGATGGTGTGTGCGAGACATGTCGGGCACGTCCCAGCACCTTCCTCGCCAAGAATCTTCTCCACGAACGTAGCGCCGGCAGGGTAACGACATGACGCCGGTCCACATTCATGTCGAAGTTGAAGTCACACCCTCCTCGTTGTTGCAACCGCCGGCGATTCGCCTCCTGGACTATCTTCCTCACAACACCGTCGGGGACGACCGTCTCCCACGCTGTTTCGTTGGGACGTAGATCGATGAGCGGAGCCAGCCCCGAACTGCACGCCGGCATTTCCGTTGGTTGCACAGGCTGGACGGGTCCCCGACGCGGAAGAGCCTTTCCGACAGTAAACCGGTGCCCGTGTAAGGGTACACGGTCACGTTCGAGTCCCCTTGCGGCAGCTCGAGCTCGAACGACGTGGTCATGTTGCATCCAACGGTCACGGTGACATGACAGTTGTTGTCTCCTACGGACTTCCTGGATGCAAAGAAGGCGGTTGTCTCGGCTTCCAGGCGGCACTTCCGAACGACATGACCGTCGTCTGCCTCAATGGTGCGCTCCGTCGAACGCACTTCGCCAAAGCCACAGCGATCGCGAGATCGTCGACGTCACCGTAATGGGGAAGGAAGTCAAATAGAAAGTATGATTAGCGCGATGATTGCTTCCGGAGGGGTGAAGAGGACAACTTTTTACGGGATTTAGTAGAAAATTCTGTGTCACTATAATCGGGATTTCCATCGATGTATCGCACGAAGGCAAAGAACCAAGTGTTATCTTCACAAATTTTTTTGAGGGGGTTATCTTCACAAGTTTAAAACGAGGCAAAGGAACACTCACAACACGCCTGTCGCGTTCGCATCAGACCAGCACACGGTCAATCTACCCCGCCGCTCAACGCCAACCGGCTTGGAATTTCATTGGCATGTGGGAATGCATGTCAGCAATCCGACCATGGGCCAAACTAGCATGCCCCGCCGTCACCATTTCCTCCACGCACGTGGTTCGGCCAAACATTTCGCTCGCTTTTTTGAGAAAGTGTGCTTGTATTCAAATCACGAAATAATACAAAGAAAATTTTCTCTCTCTTATGAACGAGGCAGTGAGGGGAACGAGGATGGAATTTAATGCATTGCGCCTAAGCATTTTGGGAATATCTGATCTTCGTAAGGTGACTTATACACCTGGACGGAGGGAGAAACCGCATGTGATCAAACCAAACTCAGCCATCCAATCGCTGACACCTAATTTTTGTCGATACAGTATGTTTATAAGGCCGATTTATTAAATATAAATATGTTTTTACACAACAAATGATCCCTAAAAACAACAACATAAAGAAAAACTATCACTGGTCACGGAACGAGCCGGCCTCGTCGTCTTTGGCTGCCGACGCGAACCAGCCGGAGCTGCCGACGTGTGTCTCTGCGGCGTGGTTATGCTCGGCCTCCAGCTACTCGTTCACGCGGAGCATGATGGCGCTTTGCACGGATGCGAGCACCGCCCGGTTCACATCCACGACGTTCGGTTCCGCCAACAGGAGGGCCTCAATGGCAGCGGCATCTACGCGCTCCGCGTCGAGTTGAGACTCCGCCGCCCAGTTCAAGTCCACGACATCCGGTTCCGCCTGCAGGAGGGCCTCGATGGCAGCGGCATCCGCACGCTCCGCGTCGAGTTGAGCCTCTGCCGCCCGGTTCATGACCACGACATCCGGTTCTGCCTGCAGGAGGGCCTCGATGGCAACGGCATCCGCGCACTCCGCGTCGAGTTGAGCCTCCGCCGCCCGGTTCACGACCACGACATCCGGTTCTGCCTGCAGGAGGGCCTCGATGGCAGTGGCATCTGCGCGCTCCGCATCTAGTTGAGCCTCCGCCGCCCGGTTCACGACCACGACATCCGGTTCCGCCTGCAGGAGGGCCTCGACGGCAGCAGCATCCGCGCGCTCCCCGTCGAGTTGAGCCTCCGCCGCCCGGTGCTTCTTTAGGATCGCCAGGTTGAACCGCTGGTCCACCTGCACCATGGGGGACCCGACGCCGGCACGAAGTCGACGTCCACCGTCTCCTTCGCCGCGGGGGCCTTCTGCATCGCGACCTCTGCCATGAACATTGGATCACCTTCCTCCTCGGAGCTCGGCTCCAGAGGACTCGGGGATTGGCTCGCCGCAAAAAGAGCTTGGGAACGGAGGTCTGTGGCGCCTACCACCGCCGCGATTTTTGCGCGGCGCTCCGGCGTCAACATCTTGTAGTACGTGATCTTGCTGCGCACCATGGCTATCCGGTGAACTAGGGGACGGCTGATGCAGGCTAGAGGATCGAAAGGTGGTAGAATGGGCTGGGAGGTGGGGTTTTGGGGCAGTGGTGACCGGCCGGCAAGTAGCTGGCGTAGGCCGAGCAGCGAGGGTTCCGGTGTGAATAGTGGTACCGGTGACGACCGGTCAATCGGTTTTGACTGTGCGGAGTTTGCAAAGCCGGACGGCTGGAGCCTGGAGAGTTGTGGGGTGGGATGGGACCAAAGTTTCGGAGTTTGACGTCGCAGACGTCCGGACCTCCCCACCATTCGGTCTGTGGGATTTGTTTTTTTGAGATGTTGTAGGTGGGATTCGTATCCGAAAAGACTCTTCCGCGATCGCGCGTGCCAACACGCGGATCCCCTTCTCGCAACCTCAATCAACTTCCGACCAAGTCTGTTTCTTTCCGAATTAATAACTGCAGCCGTTTCCATGTATTTATAGTGGCCCCACCTCCTCCTTTGACGATACAAGCAGCACATGGTTGCATGCACGTTGGCCCACTTTACTTTCCATTTAATCCTCGCCTGGTGAATGCACATGGACCTTTCCATCCCCAATTAATCGCCCCCCTGATTTTCACTTGGGTGGGGCCCGCCCTTTCCTTAATTATCAATAATACACCCCGGTGAACTTACTTAATTAGGACAAGCCCAACCGGTCAGAAATCGTGTGCTCCGATGCGCGCGCGTGTTAGCCATTCCAATGGATTGCTCGAAGCAGCAAAACCAAGTGTTACGTATGCAATAGGAGTACTTGAAGTATAGAAGTTCATTCCCTCCAAAAAAAAGGAGTATGGAAGTTCAAAAGGAACTGATGGTGTACATCACACTTGTCGCGTTCGCGTTGCACCCCGACACGGTCGGTCTGGCACATCGCTCACTGAATGGAATACGCTTCGTCTTGCGTTTTCGCTCGCTTGCGGGACCGTAGTTGAGAGCAAACTGATGGTAGGCAAACTTTCCTCCTCCATCTTGCTACTTGTAGACTGCGTTGGTATTTCCCCGAAGAGGAGAGGATGATGCAGTATAGTAGAGATAAGTATTTCCCACAGTTAAGAACCAAGGTTATCAATCCAGTAGGAGAACCAAGCAAAATCCCGTTAAGCGCACCTGCACACACAAAAGCAAACACTTGCACCCAACGCAAATAAGAGGGTTGTCAATCCTCTTATCGGTTATTTGCAAGGATTAATTCTGATAGTCGTAGATAGATAAACTAAAATACTAAATAAAATAAAAGTAAATAAATTGCAGCAAGGTATTTTTAGGTTTTTTATATATGATAAAGTAGACCCGGGGGCCATAGTTTTCACTAGAGGCTTCTCTCTCGGACACATAGCATATGGTGGGTAAACAAATTACTGTTGGGCAATTAATAGAAAAGCAAATAATTATGACGGATGCATGGCAATGATCATGTATATAGGCATCACGTCCGAGACAAGTAGACCGACTCCTGCCTGCATCTAGTGCTATTACTCCACCCATCGACCGCTATCCAGCATGCATCTAGGGTATTAAGTATGAAATAGAGTAACGACTTAAGCAAGATGACATGATGTAGACAAAGTAAACTCAAGCAATATGATTAAACCCCATCTTTTTATCTTTAATGGCAACAATACAAATACGTGTCATGTCCCTTTCTGTCACTGGGATTGAGCACCGCAAGATTGAACCCATCACAAAGCACCTCTCCCATTGCAAGATAAATCAATCTAGTAGGCCAAACCAAATCGATAGATTGGAGAGAAATACAAAGCTATAATAATCATGCATAAAAGATTTCAGAGAAGACTCAAATATTTCTCATGAATAATCTGATCATAAACTCACAATTCATCGGATCCCAACAAACACACAGCAAAAGAAGATTACATCCGATAGAACTCCAAGAACATCGAGGAGAACATGGTATTGAAGATCAAAGAGAGAGAAGAAGCCATCTAGCTTCTAGCTATGGACCCATAGGTCTGTGGTAAACTACTCACACATCATCGGAAGGGTAGCAAGGTTGATGTAGAAGCCCTCCGTGATCGATTCCCCCTCCGGTAGAGTACCGAAAAAGGCCTCCAGATGGGATCGCGGAAGAACAGAGGCTTGCGGTGGCATAAAAGTTATTCGGGGTGGCTCCCTGTTGGTTTCCCAATATTTGAGAATTTATAGAAGTGGAATTTGGTCAAACTGAGCCCTAAGGGCCCCACGAGGCATCAGGGTGTGCCCCCCTGGGGTCGTGCCCTGCTGCCTTGTGGAGGCTTCATGAACCTTCTGGCCTCCTCTCCAAGTCTCCAGGGTCTCTTTTGTCCAGAAAAAAATTCTCCAAAAAGTTTCGTGGCATTTGGACTTCGTTTGGTACTGATTTCCTGAAAAACCAAAAACAAGCAGAAAACAACAACTGGCACTGGGCACTAGGTTAATAGGTTAGTCCCAAAAAATGATATATAATTGCATATAAAAACATCCAATATTGATACTATAATAGCATGGAACAATAAAAAATTATAGATACGTTGGAGACGTATCACATCCCCTCCCCCGCCCGCGTCGGCTGAATTTACCAGAGAGAGACGACTTATGTAAAAAACACACTAGAAGAGAGAGATGAGGAGGGAGAGATTGTAGCACGGATTCCAAGAAATTTATTGAGAGTGTGAGTTGGGCCATGTGTTAATAAGCACTCCATACTCTAGTGCAGATGCCTCTGTCCTGGTTTATTGGTCCCCTTCATATTTTGTGTCAAATTTTGACCTTAGATTTAACTAAAATAATATTAATGCATGTCACCGAAAATAATATCATGGGAAACTATGTTCAAATACGAATCGAACGATATAATTTTTTATGACATGCACTAAAAAAATTTGAGTTGAAATTATCGTCAAAATTTGGCTCGAAAAACAAAGGTAGTACTAGTACTAGTACTCCTACTGCTATTGGACTGGCTAGACGTGGCGAAATCCTAGTAGCAAGCGCATGCACGAGAACAAACATTCACGTGTTTGAATACAAATTGGAAACCATTTTCCTGTTTGAATACAAATTTATGTACGTGCTTGTACATGGTATATTGTAAGTTGAAAAGCGAAACGAAGATTGAATGCCCTTTACATATGATTTGCAAATGCTATGATCACCGGTTCAAATATTTGAATCCACTTTAGGTTGAATTCTAATATTTGAAACTTTTTTTAGGTTGGATTCAAGTACCAAGTGTCTTCTTATGCATAATGTGTCTCACACACCCAACATAGAGTGTTGTCATGTTTTTTTTCTTTGACGCACGCTCTCTCTGTATTGCACACCCACTCGGTTTCATCTCAGGATCTCTCTCTCTCTCTCTCTCTCTCTCTCTCGCACACACACACATAGCACCTCTCTTTCTCTTTGTGCATGTCACACATGATCGACCTCTTGAGGTATCAGGATTGTATCTCGCTCCTCAGGTCGCTCTTCGACACACGCCTAGGTCACTCTACCATGCATTAATTGTAACCAAGCCTTTCGTCTATCTTTTTTTAAGCATACATTCATCTTTCTTTACACCCCTATGTACATCGGTCAATCGATCGATCTCCGGACCCACCCTAGTCCTCTTTCAATCGATCTACAGCTAGATGGTACATGACCGACTAGCGTACACACAAACACCCCCCCACTCTCCACCTCACATGATCATTTCTATCATAGACACACACCAAAACCTTGATTTGCACGACACACACTCGATCTCTCCACATCTATCGATCTCGTCAAGGTGTGTCGGGTCATGAACCGAAGGGGTTTGTCACTACTCAGATGGGGAGCGACACGTAGTGAACGGCTCACAAAACCGACCTAGGTAACTATTTTTCCAAGCAACTTACATAGTATAGTTACTACAGCCGGAACATGGTAAGTTGGACACCTAAATGCGAGCACGGAGCGGGCACACCTCAATTATTCCTTCAAACAGCCGGACACCTCAATCAGCACACCTCAAATACATACAAAGACGGGCAACACACATTGTCCAGCTACTTAATCAACCGTTACGCTTCACGAGTTGAAAAGGAAAGGGCGGTACACTAATTATACTGGTACATATGCTAGTATGAATAACTATTGTACACGTGGGCTACTAGGCTGGATATAGGTGAGGTGCCAACTTCATACTATATGCTTTCGGTCTTACGCTCTACAAGTGTTACGGTTTACAAGTTCGAAATGAAAAGGCGGTGCACTGACGGCACCCCTGCCACGTTCACGTCGCACCCCCAGACGGTCAGTCCGGCATGCTTCTGACCCAAGGAAACGTGGGTCGTCTTGCTTTGTCACTGACATGTGGGATCGCATGTGAGCAAAAGGCATCTGCGACGCTGTCACGCCCGCAGCTTACTACCCTGGCCCACAAAAAACCCTCGTCCCTCGCCCGCGTGCGTTTCCCCCCGACGCCAGCTGCCCGCATTCATGCCGTCCGTCTGCATGCCGCCATTAAGCAGGCTCGCCGCCCGAGGTACGAACTTCGGCGGCTCATTGACGCACCCGGATGCTTGGCCTAACCGGTATGCGCTACTTAAAGGCGGCAACACCCAGCTAAACTCCACACCAAAGCACATCCTCCTCCCTAGCACCACATCCACCATGACCGCGGGAGGGAACGCTCTGCGGGAGAGCTTGTCTTTGGAGATGAAGCTCGAGGTCACCGCCCTTGCTCAACCTGCCGCTCGCAATGCAATGCCGGCGTAGCCGGACACGGACGCGGCTGCACAAGCGCCGGCCGCGCCAGCGGTCGAGGACAAGACCTCCGCTAGCCACGTGTTCTACGCGCCGCCATCCAACGTTCGGGGGTGCATATGGCACGTGAACAGTGACGGGCCGTCCACGTCCATCATCGACCTCACATCCACCGGCACCGCCGAGGTCGCGGACTCCTCCGAGGATGAGTAGGGCATGGGAGGCGGCAGGGCATGGTGTCCCAAGTGGGCCGGTCCGTCTCCCGTGTTCTATTCTTCCTCGCCGGAGACCACACCTTTACTTCACGGGTCTGGAACCCCACCGCCGTTCATGGAGATGGCAGATGGAGGACGTGGTCACCGATGTGGAATACAAAGGAAAGTGGACGTACGCCGTCGCCGTAGGATAGGTTTAGGGTCGGGTTTCTTTTCTTTTTTTGTCCTAAAAGTTCGAAATGTAATGAAAATCAGCTGCGTTTGCATGAATCTCGTCCGGGTATATGAACTTTCACAATAAAAAGATATGTTGTATGAAAATATACTTAATAATGATTCTAATCGTATTTACTTGGTATTGTGGTTGTCATTGTTTTTGTATGTGTAAACTTGGTCAAAGTTTAGAAAGTTTGACCCGAGACAAAGCTAATATGTGAAGTAAATAAATACAGAGGGTTTACATACACAATTTCTCTTAGGCCCTCCAAAAGTGCGTCCACTACACATTCACGCATTTCACGTCTTTCTCTCGCTGTGTCTGTCAAACCAACTAAGCCAAACTCCCAGCATATTGCGCGGGAAAAGACCCGCCCGCGCCATTTTAGTTGGGATTTGTATCGATGGATCGCGTGAAGCACTAAAACTAAGTGTTACGCTCTACAAGTTCAAAAGGAAAAGGTGATACACTTACAGCATGCCTGTCGCGGTCGCATTGCACCCCTCACACGGTCGATCCTGCACACCGCTCACCCAAAGGGAACGCGCTTCGGCTTGCCTCTTCACTGACACATGGGACCGCAATTGGAGAAACCGACCATTCGTCAAACTCTCCCGCCCACCGCGCGAAAATTCCCCCCAAATCCCAAATTCAACTCCCCTTCGGCCAACTAGCCAATAATATTCCCCAAACCCCCCTCCCCCCGCCCCCTCCACTCCATTCGCTCCTCCAAACTAGCCCTCTCCATCGTGCCGATACGTCGGCGCCGCGGTTCTTCGAGGGGACGCACGGCGATCCTCTCGATCCCACAGTACGCTCTCGTAAACTGCCGTCCTCCAGCCGGTCCGCCACCACTGGCGACGTTCTTTTGGAGATGCATGGTGGTCAGCTTCTCCCACGGTACACACATTCTAGACTGAAACCCCGTGCATGTCAGAGTAGCTCTGGATGTTAGCTGATAGACGCTGTTAATCTCACTGCTTGCCGAAATAGTTTACACTCAATATGCTCTGCTTAAAAAGCTACCTTGCCATGTTCTGCACTCAATCTGCTTTGCTGAGATGGCATGCCACACCTGATTAGTTGCTAAAATATCCTGCCATATTTTAGGACCATGTATGTATTGTGAAGTAGATTGCCATGGTCTAGTAGCCAATCTGTTAGGTGAAATAGCTCGACACCGTTTTACACTCAATCTTTGTTGCTGAGATGGCCTTCGATGGCTGTGTGCTCGGCCTCATTGATTGCTGAAATAGCCTGCCATAATTTAGCAGTCAAACTGTTTGTTGAATTAGCTTTACATATATTTTGTTACTTAGATCTGCTTGTCCAAATATCTTGCCATAGCTTTAGACATCGACCTAGGTATTTTTTCTGGACTTTATAACGAAACATATATATTTTTCCTCTAATATCTAGTAGAAGAACTAATTTGTATGTCTGGCAGATGGACAGGACTTGGATAACTTCTGCTCGACGATTCTCCCCTGCATATGTCGAGGGGGTTCAAAAATTCATGAACTTTATCAGAGCTGGGTACAGTGGTCCAAAAGCAGATGTGCGCTGCCCGTGTAGCAGTTGTATGAATTCAGTTTCAACACCCCAGTCAACTGTGCAAAATCATCTACACTTGTATGGGATGTCAGTCACATATACTAGGTGGGTTCATCATGGTGAAGCTATGAACGTCAATGTCACTGACTATGTGGAAGCAGCAGATCACCATCTTGATCTGCCTGATGCTCAGGTGGAAGAGGAGGAGGAGGAGGATGTGGCAGCGGAGCCAGTGATTTTGACCAAGATTGAAACAATGCTACGAAATACTCGCGCATTTCGAGAACTTACACCTGTACAAGAAAAACGGTGGGCCCGCATGTTGGAGCAATGCAACGTGGCAGTCACCGCAGGTTGTAAGCTGTCAGTATTCTCAGCTATGGTCAACTTTCTTCAGGTGAAGACATCTCAGTGGATGACCAACAAATCATTCGATGCGATGATGGCTGCTTTCCACGATTGTTACCCAGCTGTGTCGGAGCTGCCACACACCTACAGTAAAATGAAGAATTTCCTCCGTGCGATTGGAATTGGATATGATATGATCCATGTTTGCGAGAATAATTGTGTTCTGTTCTGGAAGGATTATGCCAACTTGAGTGAATGCCCAAAATTCAAATCATCAAGATGGAAAGATGGCGATGTTGTGAAGAGGATTCCTCATAAGGTTCTGAGACATTTTCCAATTATACCAAGATTGCAGAGGTTGTTTCATGATGCTCAAACAAGAGAGGATGTACTGTGGCATTCTAGGAACCAGGAGCACAGAGATCTGAATGTAATGAGCCATCCATCTCATGGTAGTGACTAGACAAACTTCAATCTGAAACACAAAGAGTTTGCTGCTGAGCCGAGAAACATTAGACTTGGGTTAGCTACAGATGGATTCAACCCATTTGGCCACCAGAGCGCGACATATAGCATGTGGCCAGTGCTTGTTATCCCTTACAACATGCCGCCAAATATCTGCACCAAAGAATCAAACTACATCATGGCCTCACTCATCCCAGGTCCAAAAAGTCCTGGAAAGGATTTTGATTTATTCATGGAGCCTGTTGTGGAGGAACTTCAAAAGCTATGGAGGGGTGTTCTCACTCGAGACCTATATAGCAGCCCACCAGCTGATTTCATTCTCATGTTGTTATAATTTGGTGCATCCATGATTATCCTGCTTTGGGCACTATGTCAGGGCGAACGACACATGGTTACAATGCATGTGTTCTCTATGACAAGAATCCGCTGTCATACCCAATACTTAGCAAGGTCTGTTACATTGGACATCGCCGTTTCCTTGACAAGGACAAGCTGCGTCTTAGAAAATACCGAAAACCTGTGTTCAATGCAAGTCATGAAAACCGTGATGCACCAGAGAGGATCACTAGCTATGAGTTGCAGGAGGAATTAGAGAAGGTCGGGCATATTACACCAGGAAACCATCCCGATAATGGTAGCGGCAAAAGGAAGCGTGGCAAGGCAAAAGAGAGATTATTGTTTACCCGCAGGTCCACTTTGTGGGACTTGGAGTATTGGAAAGATTTGGATCTGAGGCATAATCTTGATGTGATGCACATCGAGAAAAATATATGTGACAGCATTATCGGCACACTTCTTAATATTGAAGGCAAGACAAAAGATACCTTAAAATCTAGGATTGATTTGACACACCTGGATATCAGATCTGATTTGCAGGTGGATAGCACTGGTGAATCACGGGATATGGCACCAGTTGTGTATGTCTTGGACAAGCAAAAGAGAAAAGAATTCTGCAAGATCCTGTCACGTGTGAGATTCCCACATGGATTTGCTTCCAACCCTGAAAGGAGAATCAGTGCACATGGAACCAAGGTACAAGGGTTGAAAACTCATGACTGCCACGTCCTACTTCAAAGGGTTTTACCTGTTCTCCTTAGAGGATTGGGCCGCCCTGACTTATACAGAGCAGTTGCAGAGTTGGGACAATTCTTCAGGGAACTCTGCAGTAGAAATATCAGGATAGATGCTGTGAAGCGTCTTAAAGAGAGGATACCAACTATCCTATGCGACCTTGAGAAGATATATCCTCCAGCCTTCTTTGATGTGATGGTGCATTTGGCTATTCATCTACCTGATGAGGCACTACTTAGAGGTCCAATACAGTATGGATGGATGTACCCTATTGAAAGGCGGCTAGGCACTTTCAAGGGCTATCTTAGGAACATAGCTAGACCTGAGGGTTCCATTGCAGAGGCCTACATTGCTACAGAAGCGTTGACATTCTGCTCAAGATACATTGAAACAGCTGATCAGCCTAGCAAAAGGTGGGCGAAAAAAATCCTGAGCTCAATGTTTTCGATCCTACTGTTCGAGTAACAGGGAAGAGTCGAAAAGATGACAAACCTAAAGATTTGGAAAAAATGGTTTGGTATGTGTTGAATAACTGTCCTGAGATTCTACCTTATATCGAGTAAGTGCTAAGTACTGCAGCTTATACATCGTAATCTACTAAACTTGCAACACATTCTTATATATTTAGATGTTTGACGCGATCACTATGTTCTGCAGCGTGTACGAAGAGGATTTACTGGCGCAAAATCCAAGAAACATTGACAAACGGGTTAGGGAAGGATTTGCGAAATGGTTGAAGAGCCGTGTAAGCTTTTGAATTGCACTGTCAGATTTTTTAATATATAGAGTACATAAGATGATCAACTTGTCTATTTTCTAACCATAGGTTAAGGAGATGCGGGAGGAGGGGCAGGCAGTTAGTGATACCCTTTACGCACTAGCAATGGGTCCTGATACTCGGGTAAGACATTATGCATCTTGCGTTGTTGGAGATGTGCGCTACAACACCCTTGCACGCGACAAAGGCAGGAAGACACAAAACAGTGCCGTCATGAGCACGGATACGCACAAGAAAGTGACAACTGAAATGTATGCTAACATAACAGACATTGTTCAGTTGCAGTATATCTCCAGTTTCAAGGTTCATTGGTGCGTGGTTCTGTTTTGATGTCGTTGGTATAACCAGTTTACCAGGACCTCAAACCCAAAGCTGATGATTATTTCAAATCCATCAATGTCAAGGCGGCGTACCGCACCGACGAGCCTTATATTTTGGCTAATCAAGCAACACAGATATTTTTCTTGGAAGAGACATATGCACGTAGCCAAGACTGGAGAATATTGCAAAAGTTTGAGCAGAGGAATTCGTTTAATGAAGTTGCACAACAAGATGATGCTTACACTTCTGCTGATGTAGAGTATTCCACACATGTTTATGATATGTTTGCAGACCATCACATCAATAAGGCTGGAGAAAAGATTGCCTGTCAGGCTGTGGAAGTAGATGAGTTGATCAATAAGAAGCCAACGTTCGAGGACATTGATGCTGAAGAAGAAGATGACACTGGGGGGGATTACGATTCAGACTGACACACATGGTGAAGATGTTGACGCTGCTGCTGCGGATGATGATTAGATTGCTTTTGTTGTATTTTCCTGTGAGAAGACGACTTATTATCTAGGGATAATTAGTTTTATGCCCCTAGTTGTGTCTCACTCGGCTGTTTTACCCCTAATTTCCAAAAGCCATCGGTTCTGTCCAAGTCACTTCGCTCCTCTTATGCTTTTGCCCTTTGACCGTTTGACCGTCACTTTGAAAACTTCATAACAAATTCATACTAAATCAAAAAAATGCAAATAAGATACCAAAATGTTTGGAAAAACATCACCTATATGTCAATGTCATTTGCATTCATGACAAAAGTGTTAGAAAGTGCCCATCCGACTTTTAGCTCTTATGGTACCACCATGAACAGTAAAATCTGAAAAAGTTCAAAAAATTCAAACAAAAATTGGTGGCAAAGAATGACAAATGTTTTAAGTGCTTGCCAAGTTTCATCAGGGAATGACATTCGTGGAAGTCGTGGCAAAAAAAACAATCAGCACTCCAAAATAGATTTTTTTTTGCCACGACTTCCACGAATGTCATTCCGTGATGAAACTTGACAAGCACTTAAAACATTTGTCATTCTTTGCCACCAATTTTTGTTTGAATTTTTTTAGATTTTACTGTTCATGGTGGTATCATAAGAGCTAAAAGTCGGATGGGAACTTTCCAACACTTTTGTCATGAATGCAAATGACATTAACATATAGATGATGTTTTTCAGAACATTGTGGTATCTTATTTGCATTTTTCTGATTTAGTATGAATTTGTTATGAAGTTTTCAAAATGATGGTCAAACGGTCAAAGGGCAAAAGCATAAGAGAAGCGAAGTGACTTGGACAGAACCGATGGCTTTTGGAAATTAGGGGTAAAACAACTGAGTGGGACACAACTAGGGGCATAAAACTAATTATCCCTATTATCTACTATGTTAAATTGTGTTTGCTATGACAACTGAAACCTGATGAAGTAGTTGTTCAGTGAGAACATCACTTATTATGTATGTTGATTTGTGGTTGGTGATTGTATGACGACTGAAACATGATGACATTGTTGTTTAGTAGTACTCATATTTTGTTGTGAAACTTGTATTTGATGATTGTACAACCGCAAATGTAGTTGATGGCAGTTTGCTGTTGGACTGCAATTTGTTGAACGTCTTGCAATGGGAACATAGCAGACATGACAGGTCTTCTGCTTATCTATTTATTTATTAGCAAAAGGGGATGTCCCCCCGATTCCCGTTAATATAGAAATCATTAGATGTTCACAACACTAGATGCCCAGCCTGCTAAATAGGTTTCATTCATTACTAGTTTCAGCCAAGTGCTCATGTCAGAGCCACTGAATACATCATGAGTGCTACATACACTGCAAATAAAGAGATAATCATCCTATAGAGCACAACGATCTTGCCCATTATCTTCACAAGCTCTTTCATCTCCTCATTGCTGCCAAGGCTGTTCACCAGCTGTTGCTTGGCCATGATCTGATGAACTGGATCGTCTTTAACCTTCTGCTCTGCATCTTCCTCTTCTGTCGTTCCTTCAGTTACTTGTCCAACACCCCAGCCTGCTGGTATTGGGATTCGTCGGCTAACCAAATAATCCGTATAGTTCCATTCCCCCACATCTGCAACTTCCCAGAAATACAAATCACAAGAATCCTCCCTTTTCTACACGAATCAAATTCGAAGATCATCAACCAAACTCTTAAAAAATAAAATTCAGCAACTGAAAGCAGACGAACAACTTGACCATATTACCCCATGATTTGGGCATTTGTAGAAGGCTCGGCCAGGGTTGAGGGTTGTAGTTGAGATGCGACGGATGACTCTGCGTGATTTGCAGTAGTGGCACCACACCAATGGCAGCAAGGTGCGATGAGCAACCAGCTGCGGTGAGTGTGCCGGCGGGGGTGTGATGAGACCCACAGGCGGTGGTACGGGTGGCGACTTCGCGCACATCTGGTTGTTGGCTCGATTCCCTGCTGAAGAACAGGTGCACGAGCCAGCGGACATGGTTGCTGCGGCCGGAGCTTCTGAAGCTAGGCAGAGTAACTAGAGAAGAGGAGAAGCGAACGTTGGATATGTCAGTTTCATTACTTGCAGAGTAGTATAACACCATATATAGTCTAGGTTTGGATTTGAACCAGTTACAGTAGCACGTCTCTCTTTTTTCTAACAGTCAGGAATGTCTCTTTACTGCCAGACTAGCTTGTTCTGTATGCCTTCTCAAGTCTTTGATTTTCGGGAATGTTATCTAGCGAACGTTTCCTGGGAGGAGGATGGCAAACGAACGCATTTTCTTGGCAGTTTTAGTTGCGACGCAAGATCAAACGGTGGCAGTTTCGGGAATGTTATCTGGCGAATGAGCCCAGTTTTTCTTCTTGCGAAAAACGTATGCAACGTGGTGTCGGCTTAGTCAACAAACGATTCTGCCAACGTTGACCGTTGGATTGACATCCAACGTCTGTCGTGTTTCTTCAGTCTCTTCTTCCTCCAGCCGCCAAAACCAAACCAGCGCCGGCGGGACCGCCTGCTCCCGCCTCCCACGGCTGGCTGCGCTGCCGCGCACGCATCGCCGCCCCATCGCACCCTAAAACTCTGGCCAGGCCATCCATCTACCCCACACACCTCCTGTTATTCTCCGGCGAAGTCAGCCCCACCCCACACTGGAACCAGCCAACCCTCGTACTCCCCTCCGCCTGCGATTACACTGCCGCATCTTCCCCGGCTCCTGTTCGTTCCCGTCTGAGGCCTCGCCATCGTTCTCCGCCTTGGTTCGCTCGCCGCGGCGCCACCCTCTGGCATTGTCAACATGGTCAACAACCGAGAGGAATCAGGAGATGATTGTACATGGAGAGAATGACAATAGGGACCCACCAGGGTCATGGCAGTACGCAAGCAAGTGCCTCCTTGTTACAAGCCAAAATAAATGCTTCCTCCTAATGCTTTCCTAACATCTGGGTCCCACCCCATTGTCAACGTATAGTGAATAAACGAGAGAATTGCACAACGACCGGCAGACACCAGAGACCCAGCAGCTCGCCCAGTTGTTTTCTGTTTTTGAGACGGACGGAGCAGGGTATCAACTGGGCTGTGCGAGGGCTATACCCCATCTAGCCTAGGCTTTTATTTTCTGTTTACCACATGACCAGCCCAGTTGTTTTTTTCTTTCTGAAAATGGCTAGCCCACTTCTACTTTTTTTGCAGAATACCCAACCGAGGCCTACTTGCTTAAACCATCCCTGCTGGGCTGCAAATCTTTCAAGACGAGGAGGGATGTATTTGGGGCTTGCCCAAAAATGGGCTGTAAATTTTAAAAACAATACAGCAAACCGGCAATTAGTTTCAAATTACGGTTTTTTTTATGGTTTCCAGATTTTAAATTTCATTGATTTTTTTTGCGGGAAAATTCCATTTGATTTTAAATTAATATATATTTATTTTTCAAATTAGTTTCAATCAGACTCGAAATTTTAGGATTAAAAACAGTTCGGACCCCACCGAAGTATGCAAAATTTCGTTGAATTTTTTAACCGTGGCCAGAATATGGGCTGTAATGCTAGCAAAAAGAATATGAGCTTCAAAAAAATCCGTAAGAATTAGCAAATGGGCTGTAAAATATTAAAAATAATGGCAAATGGGTTGTATGCTGTTTGCCACAGATTTGGAGGCTGACTTGTGGGCCTACTATGTTGACGCGTACGTAGGGCTTTGTGAACTTAGTCAACAAACAATTCTAGTGGCAGTGACCGTTGGATAACATCCAACGGCCGTGCTGCTTCTTCAATCTCTGATCTTCTTACTCCAGCCGCCCAAACCAGCGTCGGCGGGACCGCCTGCTCCCGCCTCCCATGGCCGGTTGTGCTGCCGCGCAGGCCTCACCGCCCCCTCCTACTCCCACCGCTGGCCAGGCTATCTATCTACTCACCCACACCTCATGTTATTCACCGGGACACAGGCCTCACACCGCAGCCGAATCAGTCAATCCTCGTATTCCCCTCATCGTGGGCATACACTGTTGTGGCTTCACCGGCTCCGGGTCGTTCCCTTCATGGGCCCCGCCGTCGTCCACCGCGTTGGTGCTCTCGGCGCGGCGTGGTCAGCGTGGTCAACAAACGACAACCATCGGAAGAGGAATGTACATGGAGAGGCTGACAGTAGGGACCCACATGGTCCATGGCCGCACGCAAGCAAGTGCTTCCTTATTACGCGAAAAAACTGATTCCTCCCCCTGACAGCTGGGACCCACCAGCTATATCTTCGCACGGAAGGAAGTGCCTCCTTATTACGCGAAAAAAACGATTCCTCCCCATGACAACTGGGCCCCACCTTATTTGGAGGCTGACTTGTGGGCCTACTAAGTTGACGCGTACGCAGGGCTTTGTCAACTTAGTCAACAAACGATTCTAGCAGCAGCGACCGTTGGATTTTAATCCACCGGCCGTGCTGCTTCTTCAATCTCTGATCTTCTTGCTCCAGCCACCCAAACAAGCTTCGGCAGGACCGCCTGCTCCTGCCTCCCGTGGCCGGCTGTGCGGCTGCGCAGGCCTCACCGCCCCACCCTACTCCCACCGCTGGCCAGGCCTTCCCTTTACTCACCCACATCCCCTGTTATTCTCCGGCGACGGCAGCCTCACACCGCAGCCGAACCAGTTAACCCTCGTACTCCCCTCCGCGTGGGCATCCACTGCCGCGTCTTCCCCGGCTCCGCGTAGTTCCCTTCCAGGACTCGCCGTCGTCCACCGCCTTGGTGCTCTCGGCGCGGCGTGGTCAACGTGGTCAATGAACGACGGCCATCGGAAGAGGACTATACGCGGTGAGGCTGACAGCTGGACCCACCAGCTACATCTTCGCACGCAATAAAATGTCTCCTTATTACGCGTAAAAAAATGTTTCCTCCCACCATGACAGCTGGGACCCAGCAGCTATATCTTTGCACGCAAGGAAGTGCCTCCTTATCCTCCCTGGCAGCTGGGACCCACCCGGTCGAAGCGTACGTAGCGTTGTCTGTCTGGTCGCGAACGTGTACGTACATACTGGTCGACCAGTCTCTCTGCAACGATGACCCGTGGGCGTGTAAGGAGCGGCACGTGTCGTAGTAGAGCCCCCGACGTAGCAGTTCAGGCAGCCCCGTCTAAATCGTGTACACGTATGTACAGCCACACAGCAAAAAATACGGCCACAGACGTACATATACGGGCGGGGTCTCGAAAGCGTACTCGCGCATACGTACGGCTAGGGCTCGTGTACATGGAGAGAGGCAACGGACGACAGCAACGGCCTCCTGTTCATCGGCAGCCAACCGGCTGGGTCGGAACGGAGGAAACATCGTCGTGTTCATCGGGAGCCAAGCGACTGGGTCGGAACGCGTCCTGTTCATCGAGAGCCAACCGTCTTGGACGGAACAGCCGAAATGGGGTCATGTTCATCGACTCGGGGTCTCGGGTACCGCAAAACGGAGGAAACGGCCTTCTGTTCGAGCGCCTACGGTCGAAACAGGGTCATGTTCATCGGCTGGGGGGTCTGGCGTACCGCAAAATGGAGGAAACGGACTTCTGTTCGAGCGCCTACGGTCGAAACGGGGTCCTGTTCATCGGGAGGGCTCTGGCATACCGCAAAACGGAGAAAACAGACTTCTCCCCAACTGCCTACGGTCGAAACGGGGGTCCTGTTCATCGGGAGGGGTGTGGCGTACCGCAAAACGGGACACAACGAGCTACTGTTCATCCACGGTCGACCTCCCTCCAGCCTCCACCAGCTACTGTTCATCCACCGTCGACTTCCTCCAGCCTCCACCGGCGACTGTTCATCCAGCCTCCACGGGGTCCTGTTCATCCACCCCCAACCGGCTGGCCTCCTCGGGGTCATGTTCATCCAGTGCCAACCACCTTCACACGGCCAAGGTATTGTTCATCCACAGCCAAGCGTACGAGCGGGTGGCAGCAACGGGAACTGTTCATCCATAGCCAACCAACCGGCTAGGTCAACTCACCACGTCTCGCGCAAGGGGCTCAATCGATGCGTCTCGACTCGTTCTAGCTACGTTTCGTGCGCGCGGCAGCAACGGGCACTGTTCATCGAGAGGCAACCCAACACCGGCTACGTCTCGCATGTACGGGGGGCTCGACCGGCTTCAGTTAGCAACAAAGGAATCGCTCGGGTTCAGTTAGCAGCGAATGGATCGATCGGCTTCAGTACGTAGCTAGTGCGATCGCTCGGGTTCAGTAAGTGAACGCCTCACTCGAGTTCAGTTAGCGAACGCTCGCACACACGCGCGTACGAGAGAAACGCGCAAACCACACTGCATCGCTCGGCCCCGACCACCCATCGTAACCGGGAACTCCCCGAAAATTTCCTCGGCCTCACTTCTACCATGATTTTTTACATCATGGACGGCCCAAAGGATGTCATGCGGGTGCGTCTCCGGCCCGCCTAGGACAAAAGCCCATTTTCTATCATAATTTTTTGTCATAGAAGTAGGAGCCCACCATATCTATGATGATAAGTGTTTTTGTCACAATTATTGTCATAGAAGTGTCACAACCATGACAGAAAAAGTTTTCGTTCGGGCCATAATGTCACGGATGTGTCTTTTTTTTGTAGTGACACTTCCCCTCGACAAAGCCCCTATCACCATTTTTTATGAAGCCGCGGATGTGTCATGATAGTTCAAACATTTGATGAAGTCCCTCCGGGCGTCTTGGATTGTGCTGCTTTGTGTTAAACTGGATCGAGTCATTTGACCTATCCTCACTCCTGTGTTAAGAAATCAACTCGAATCACATATCGTGATGCAATATTTTGTAGATGTCGTGCCTTCCCGCCCATTGGAAAGGGATTTATTTGGGATGTATATTTGATAACTCGTCCGTGCGAGCCCCATAGGTCTCCTCCCTAGCGCCTAATTCGTGTGATTGCTTGGCGGTTTGAGCACTTCTTCTACTTTTTTATGGGATAAACAAATCCTTGATGGATCAGGAGGGATATACCATTTCTTCTTGTCCCCTCTTCCCCTATCCTTTACTTGGGGTTCGATGTCCCCAATTCCATTATTACTCTCCGCCATTTCATGGATCCATGCACGGAGTGAGCTCGCTGGGTTGTGACGTCCTTCTCATGTGACCCCGTCGTTTCCTTAATCATGGATTCGTGAAGTTCTTATTGACGAATTCCATCAGAAGTGCTTGCTCCCCCCTTGGATGTCCTTCCATATTCTGATTGGCAATTTGCCCTACCCGACAGCGAGAGGGATGATGGTGACCTTGGATCATTTTGCCGGCGGGCTCTGCTTTGACCTTTCGAGCTTAATAGAGGAGGCGCTCACCTTCTACCAGATAAAGTTGGTAAACCAGATGTCTCCTTCTATTATCATCATGTCTAGTTTTGTCTACATGTGTAAGGCATTCCTAGACTGCCCGACAGAGCTTAACAACTTTTGCCATTTCTTGGAGATCTGTCGAGGGAAGGGAAGCGAGTTTGAGCCCTACCGTTGCTTCTTTTCTCCTCATCCCAGGGTCTCCGAATTGCTCCCACCATGTCCTCTTTGCCAAACCCATGACAAGGACGCCACGTGGTGGTTCTATGCGTCAGCAGATGCGATGGTTCCATCATTCCGTCACAAAGTCACTAACTATATGAGGGGTTGGAGGGCGCATCCTTCCTTTAACTATTCGATTTGTTTGATGGCGAAGCTTTCGACTTGAGCACACTGGTACACTTTCTCCCTCGTCGTTGAAGACTTCGTGAGACACTGCTTATCTCTCCTTGGGCTTGGGAATCTCTTGCTTCAGTGGACCATCTAGGCTGCCCATTTGATTAAAGATCAAGTGAGGGCTAGATTTTCTAAGTCATATATAGCTTTTCTGAATCGATCCCGATCATGACGCAACAAGAAATAATACTCCACTTTGGACAATTTTAGCATGGGCAGCTAGTAACTGTATTTGTGTTATGTTGGTAACTATAGCGTATGTAGCTCGGCAGCTATATCATATGCACCTCGCGGTAACTACATAATAATCATGTTGGTAACTATAGTATGGACAACCTGGTAACTATAGTTGTGTCATGTGGGTAACTATAGCATGGACAACCTGATAACTATAGTTGAGTCATGTTCGTAACTATAGCCTGAGCCTGGTAACTTTAGCGTGAGCACCTGGCAACTATATTGTGTCATGTTGGTAACTATAGCATATGTAGCTCGGTAACTACATAATAACCATGTTGGTAACTATATCATATGCAGCTCAGTAACTACATAATAATCATGTTGGTAACTATAGTTGTGTCATGTTGCTAACTATAGCATGGAAACCCCGGTAACTATAGTCGAGCCATGTTGGTAACTATAGCTTGAGAAGCCTGGTAACTTTAGCATGAGCAACTGATAACTATAGTTGTGTCGTGTTGGTAAATATAGCATATGCAGCTCACTAATTACATAATAACCATGTTGGTAACTATATCATATGCAGTTCAGTAACTGCATAATAACCACGTTGATGACTATAGAATGGATAACCTAGTAACTATAGTTGTGTCATGTTGGTAACTATAGCATGAACAGCCTGATGGCTATAGTTGAGTCATGTTGGTAGCTGTAGCATGAATACATGAGTAACTATATAAATTATCATGTTGGTAACTATAGCAAATGCAGATGGGAAACTAAATAATAATTATGTTGGTAACTACAGCATGAGCAGTTGTGTAAGTACATAAGAACCATGTTGGTACATACCGGGTAACAACATAGTCACAATGTTGCTAACTATAGAATATACAGGAACTATTTAATTGTTAGGTTGATAACTGTAGCATATGCATATGTGGTTTCCATGCATGTGACCCTCTCGCACCGGAGTACTACTACGATGTGGTCAGATTGTATCTTAAGACATTTGTCGTCTCTCCATCGCCGACATTGCCTATACCTCTCTAACTACATCTTCAGCGGAGGCCTCACCATTTGTCGGAGCGTCTGTGAGACATCAGTCTATCAATGCCATTAAAGGGCAGTGCCCGTCGAAGTGTTCATGGAAACATGAAACTACCTCCACCGTGTGAAGAGTGTCCGAAAAACACCAGCCATGATACACTAGAAAAATCCAAGAAAGAAATTAAAAAATAGCATTTTTCTGATATAATAGTAAAGAAGGGTCAAATATCTAGTGAACAACAACTAAAGTTGGTTGAGTTGATTATCAGACTATGTAGTTTTAGTTTTCTTTTCTGTTGAAAATAGTGGGTATTTTATTCCTTTGAAATAGTGTTACAATATGCTAATACAATAGTTCGGTGCAATCAACACGTGGTGCTACCTCCAGATCTCCCTATATTAGCTAGACTAAGAGCAACTCTATTTTGATTACGAGCAATTTTCAACGGAATAAACCCAAGCAGAGAAAATCGAGAGAGAGAGAACTGGATCGGCTTTTGCATATCTCTACTCCTAATGAAGGACTTGATAGTCTCCGTTCCACGGTTTTTTTCGTCTTCGTCTGGGTTTTTTTCGTCTGATTTTTTTTCGTCACATCACCACCGTCGGTTTTCCTCTCCGGTTTCTATTTCCCGTCGTGCCTCCCTCCGCGTGCTTTTGTCCGCTGGCTTTTTTCTCCATCGGCTTTTTTCGCCCCGCTTCCTCCTTTCTCATCCGTCGCCGCCATCCGACCCCGCGTCCTCCCGCAGTGCTGCTCCCCGGCGACGTCATCGCACCAGCCGCGGCCTCCCCCGGCCTCCTCTCCCCACGACTCTGCCATGGTCGTTGCCCGCGGTGGTCACTGATGCCTTGCCGGCTGCAGTCTCCCAAATGCTCTCTATGCACCGCCGCTATGACTATGCAGATCCCGCAGACGCCCCAATCTCTCCGCCACCGTCCCGACTGGATCACGTCGCCTGCTGGTTCAGCAGGTAACGCCGCCGCCCGATTGGATCTCGGCCGCCCTGTAGGAGCTCAAGCCGCCGCCCGGCTGCACGCCTTGCCGGACACGGATGAAGAGTCCCTGTGCGCGGAGAGTGAAGTCTTGCTCAGGCACACGGCCTTGCCGGACACGGACTCCACATAAAAAGGCATCGAACCATCCACGGAAGCATCCAATGCTCGCTGTACTACCAACTCCGTCGGCCGCCCATGCTCTATACGCCGTCCTACAATCTCGCCGATGTAGCAGGTACACTTGATCTTGTTAGAATTAATCTTGATGCTTTTGTTTCATGCATGTAGTTGAGTCGTGCCACTAGGAGCTGCGGCTGTGTACGACGTCGAGATGTGATTCACGTTACAGATGCAAAGCTACTAGTGTTAGTTAGTTGCATGCATGGGCTGTTGGTTGGATAGCCGGGTCGTACTAGATAATGGAGAGTATCCAGGGATTAATTAGCTGGACGTACGTGTGTGGGTTAGTGGCCGAGAGTGCCGGTTAGTTAGTGCATGTAGTTGGGGTAATGGGTCAAGTAGTGGCCGAGTGTAGCGGTAGGCTGGGTGCGAGTCCCTTGTACTTTGCTATTTAAGGTGAACAAGTGAATGGAAAAAGGAGAGGCCGTGAGGGCTGTGAGAAAAGATGTAGCACTTGTGTGACCAAGGAAGGGAGCCTCTCAGCAAAGCTACTTGGCTTTCTTCCCTGGTATATGCGTATGTGTGTGTGTTCCCCTGGTGTGTGTCCTTGTGTTCATCAGAGTGTTCTTGAGAGAAATCACAAGTAGAGTTGTGTGAGGTAGAAGAAGAAGATCGGCGCTGCGAGGAGGCGGCGCCAACAATTGGCATCAGAGCCTTGTCGATCATGAGGCGGTGGTGGCGGCACGGCGGACTCCATGAGAGGTGGAGGTCGTCGACGCAAGATGGACGCCGTTGGCGGCACGATGCTGCTGGCGGCTGGTGCGTGTCTTCATCCTCGTCAAGCTACGTCACGAGCGATGGAGAAAGGTATATCGCCCGGTAAGTTGTGTCACCGGCGGCAAGGAGGTGATGGCCATGGAGCGGAAGCCATTGCCATGAGGAGTTTCATGTGCGAGTCGTCGACAAGGTGCGTCATCGTCGACAACATGGAGGCAAGTCACCGGCGAGTTGTGGCACCGGTGGCGAACATGCGGTTGCGGTGCGATGCCGCAAGATAATGAGGGCGTCATGATCGGCGTCGCGACGGCGACGTCCACGTCAAGAGGTGGCTGCCATGTGCGGCAAGAGGACGTGGTGATGGGCGTTGCGACAACGTCGACCACGACTAGACGAAGACGGTGTGGTGATCGGCGCTGCGATGGCGCCGACAAGAAGCTGCGGGTGATCTGCGTCGAAGAATGTGACATCAAGATTAGGGGGTGAATGTTAGAATTAATCTTGATGCTTTTGTTTCATGCATGTAGTTGAGTCGTGCCACTAGAACTGCGGCTGTGTACGACGTCGAGATGTGATTCACGTTACACATGCAAAGCTACTAGTGTTAGTTAGTTGCATGCATGGGCTGTTGGTTGGATAGCCGGGTCGTACTAGATAATGGAGAGTATCCAGGGATTAATTAGCTGGACGTACGTGTGTGGGTTAGTGGCCGAGAGTGCCGGTTAGTTAGTGCATGTAGTTGGGGTAATGGGTCAAGTAGTGGCCGAGTGTAGCGGTAGGCTGGGTGCGAGTCCCTTGTACTTTGCTATTTAAGGTGAACAAGTGAATGGAAAAAGGAGAGGCCCTGAGGGCTGTGAGAAAAGATGTAGCACTTGTGTGACCAAGGAAGGGAGCCTCTCAGCAAAGCTACTTGGCTTTCTTCCCTGGTATATGCGTGTGTGTGTGTGTGTGTTCCCCTGGTGTGTGTCCTTGTGTTCATCAGAGTGTTCTTGAGAGAATTCACAAGTAGAGTTGTGTGAGGTAGAAGAAGAAGATCGGCGCTGCGAGGAGGCAGCGCCAACAGATCTCATGCGAGCTATATTCAGTTCTGTCATTTTGATTTGCAAGCTAAATTCACTTCTGTCGTTTTGAGAGACTTGATATTATCTGTGTGTCTGCAACCGTAGCTGCCATCATCATTACCTTGCCCGTATACGGACAGTCTATTACCTGAGTCCGGTTTCAACTTAAATTGTGGTGCAAACAGAGTTACATATATTAACTGCTTGTTTCCTGCTCTATTCCTACTTGGTGCAACAATTGTTCCTACTTGGTGCGGCCACATATAAGTCTTCTGATTGTTTGGGATAATTTTTGAGAATCTGATGAATATTATTCCTATGTGATGGTGTGCTGTCGATCAGATTTCTTTAAGACCCACTGAGATTTAGCGGACCGTGGATACATCAAGGCACCAAAACTGCAGTACTTCCTGATGTGATGTGTGTAGCTCAGATGGACACATGTCTGTTTACGAAATAAAAGACACACATTTAATTGCTTGTTTTATTCCAACAACAATATATTGTTGCCTCTTTGATGAATAAAGGTCCTTGTATCCTTTAGAATACTGTTACTTGCATGTTCCGATCTTCCACTGCTGTTTGGAATTTTGTGGATCTATCGAAATGTTATTTATGTATGTGGTGTGTTTGTAATTAGAATCTTGAATTCTATGTTTGTAGTCGCCATGGACCGGTGAGATTGAGACGGCACCGCGGTCGCGAGGAGCAGTGGCTGAGGAGAGGCAACAATAACCCGAGCAGCGGCCGCGACGGCCCGAGCATTTGCGAGAGGGGATGGAGCGGTGGCTGCGTCGACCCTGCCAGTTGCGAGAGCGGATGGAGCGATGGCTGCACGGACGTGCTCATGGAGGTGCCGGTATGCACCCTGATTTTGAGCCTGGGAGGGTCCTGGCTTTACCTTGGCCTCAAGGGCGTTCATCCACTTGGTGTCGTGCTCTGGAGTCAGGACGATGCACTAATACAGGTTTGATTCTTTCTTTTTATTTTCTTTTTTTCTTTGCATATCCCTGAATTTTGAGAGCCGTGATTTAAATGCTGCCGTGTGTGACATTGTGTCCTGTATAATGATTCTTATTGAGGCACCGCTGCAACCCAGTTTGCTTATCAAATTGATTCAAGAAATGAACTAATACAGAGAGATTACAAATTTATTGAACTAATCTATATATGCCCTGCAGTACGTGTGTGTCTGGATAGGTAGAGATGGATAAATTTTGTATCTTTTTGTTCCTGGTTTTTCCCATCGATTAGGGATTTGGAAGCTAACCATGGAGTGTTTCAATTGCCCGCTATATTATGGATTTTCCGTGAGCACAAATCTGCAACCTTGAAGGAAAAGCCGTTGCCGCTGATGACATGACACTGCGGGTGAGATATTTCATGTTTGCTTTGTTCTGTTAGTATGTTGCCTCGAAAGGTACAACTGATTTGGTAGATGTACTGCACTCCTTACAGTCAAGTGTGAGTAGTTTTGCTTGAAGAGGCCATGGTCATTTTGGTTCTTTTAATGTAAAATCTTGTGATGGCTTGACACAACAGAGTGAAACCACATGAATTCCGTCACACTAAATTCTTATCATGTGCTCGCCTTATTTGACAAGGTGGCAGTCATATCATTAAATTTGGTCAGGCAGCTTGGCAGCCGCCACTGGAGCTCCACATCCCCGAGCGAGCAGATGATGCATAGGGGCACCTTGGAAGAAGAGGTCGGGGACGGTAAACAAGGCCGTGGACGCCGGTGCGGGCTCCTCAAAGGCCTCGAGGAGGACGTCGCGGTCGGGCTCGGGGGCGGCTGCACTAGAGGACGCCATGGTCATTGCATTCAAACAATATCAGCATGAGCAGAGAGGACCAAGACCAAGTGAAGGTTGCATGGACATGTGAATCAGTGGGTAAGCCTCATTGTTCTTCTATAGATGAGAGCAACCCAAGATACTTGGCATCAGTGAGATACATAGATCAGCTAGGTAAGTACAAAGCTACGAATTTTCATGTAGCTATGTGAGTTTTGTGATGTTTCCCTAAGACAACAGAAGCATCCTACTTATCAGTCTATAAGTAAGTTTATGAGTTGATCCACTGCTGAAAACAATTCAGTTGAACATGTTTGTTCCAGCGGTTTTAGGCAAACATGGAGAAATAGTACAGTAGATGTATGCAGTTTGATTCCATGTGAAGCCATGGAGAAATAGCAGATGTATCACATGGGCGGCGCAGAGGTACCATCTGTGTTGCGGTGCTGGTGCAGCGTCACGCCATGTTGTGTCATGCCTAAGGCTGAGCCAATGCAAACACAAGATGGTGAAGTGGAACAAAAAGAGGTATTTGGGGGAACATCAGTTGTAAGTTATTCTCCGTGTCTACTCTTCTTCCTTTTAGCTACTTTGTCCTCCCTGAAAATTGTATGGGCTGTTGGGTGTAATGCTCCTTATAATACCAAGACTCCTCATACAATATGCATTTGTTGGTGAATTCTGCTTTTCTGGAGGTCCGCGGATGTGTTTATTCAAAGCTTTGATGAGAAATTTTGATCATTGTTGTTCATCTGTGTCCAATTAGGTTTAGTTTTTCTTTTTCTTATTTTGTATCGGCTTTGCCATTCTGTCGATGAACAAGATTGACATATGGTGTCCTCAGATATCATAACTTATCAAGTAAGAAAAAGAACAGGTCATGGCAGCATATGATTCTTGCATCATTTTCTTTTGTGCTTTTCTTTATTTTGCTAATACATCCTACTCAGAGCTAGAAGAGCATGACAATTGCAACAATTTTATGTAAGTGTTGCAAGGTATCAGTGGAGGTTCCAGTCCATGGCTACAGAGCATTGCCCCTCAATGAGATTGATCTTTCATGTTGATCCAACAACTATGTATTTGATGGCACTGGAACAGGTTATGCCTTGAGAAATATTTGATTAACATTATTTTCTTTTGCAGGCCAGTGAAGTTGTAAGAGTGCATATTTTTTGGTGCATATCTATACAAACTCTTAGTGCAGCGTACACCATCGAGAAAAGGTGTCGTTCTAAATTCTATATGCTAATAATTGTTAGTTTAGCATTGCAACTCTATTAATCAGTTTGTTCTTCCAAATGGATATACTGATGAACTGATTGCCAACTTTATGTTTGTAGTTACAATGGTGCAATCCTTCTGTTCCATTCATAGTATAGCATGGGAGCCTTCGCTGCTATAGTTTTTCTGGTGAGCCATTTGTTGGATTAACATGTAATTGCCTTGTTGTGATTGGATAGAAGAATGTTCGCATTGTCGTTGTAGAGTGTTGACATCTCATAGGTGTTTAGATGCCACCTTAATCTCAAATATGTATTATTAAAATATTCAGAGGAAAAGCTCTGATTAAACTATCTAAAAATTCTGGGCCCCCTCTATAATAGTTGCATGAATGGTTTATGTTCCCCTGTAAATAGAAGTTTGGAGACTGAGTGTTAGTAGGGGATATGGATTTTTTTTTCAAAAGTATGACTAAATTTATAACAAATTTGAAAATTATACGGCGAAATGAAAAAATACAGAAAATATGACCCCGTCGGCCTGCGGTGGGCCGAAAGGGGCCCTGTCGGCCAGCAGTGGGCCGAGCGCAACCTGTCGGCCACCAGTAGGCCGACTGGTGGGCTGTCGGCCACCAGCAGGCCGAAAGGTGGCTGTCGGCCTACCAGAGGCCGATAGGCCCGTAGATAGCCTACCCAAAAGTTTTCTTGAATTTTTTTTAGAAATAGTACATTTTTTTGGTATTTCCTTCGCCGAAGAGTGCATTTTCCCGCCAGTTTCCTTCCCGCCCTTCTTTCCCGCCAGTTTCGTTCCCGCCCTTCTCTCCCGCCATGTTGCTATTCCTCGTCCAGCACATCGTCTGGCACGCCCCTCTCTGCAGCATTCAGAACCTCGAACCTCTATGCACCGTTCGGAACCACGACCTTCACAACCAGGGAGCTCTTCCTAGCAGCAGACACCTCCTTCACAACCAGGGAGCTCTTCCTGGCAGCAGACACCTCCTTCACAACCAGGGAGCTCTTCCTGGCAACAGACACCTCCTTCACAACCAATGAGCTCTTCATGGCAGCAGATACCTCCTTCACAACCAGGGAGCTATTTCTGGCATAATCAGATGGACCTAGGTAACACTACTTTGTACATTCTTTTAAACATTCTAGGTTCGCAAATCAATTTTACATGTTTTACTTTACCGCAGTCGGCAGCCAGTCGCAACCGTTAATGCAGTCTAATGTCCAGTCACCGATGTTTACTGGTGCTGGTTCGTTCTTTGCCGACGACGGCGACGACGATGACCGAGCTGCAAACACCTATGATTTCTCGGAGACAGTTCTTGCCACTCCACCACCACCATACACGCAGGAGACACAGACACAGACAGATGAGGCGGCCTATGGTCGTGGTCATCGTGAGACTCGTCCACCGCGTGAGCGCTTATCGCCTTCCGGTCCTCGTCCGAGGAAGCCGAAGATTCGTCGCCGTCCGCAGCAGTGATATGGTTATCTATGTATGAGACATGACTATCTAATTATGTATGAGACGTATGTCTATTTTATGTATGGGACAAATTACTATCTACTTATGTATGAGACGTATTCATGTTTTATTTCAGTGGTCAATTGGTCTAGAGAGATAACACTTGTACTGCGAACTAAATGCATCCAACGCCGCGCTTTACATAAAACATAATGCCCACAAAACAAGACAATACACAACGATAATATATGTCTAAACGGTACGAGATACATTTCTAACCAGACTACAACAGATAATTAAGATGCATCGAAAATAACATGCATAAAATAAGATACATAAAAATTAAGATACAACTTGCTGCGAATTTTAAGATACGACTTGCTGCAATGCGAACGTTACGATACAATAACATAAATCTACTGAGTCCAACGGGGATATTTTCCTTTTCCATCACCAGCTTCTTCTGCTGCCTTGGCTGCACGAGCCCTTTCTTTCTTCATTTGCCTCTCAGCCTCACGGGCCTCCTGTCGCTGTCGTTGAACCTCCGCCAGTCGAACTCTTGGCCTTCGACGATGCGGTAGTCTTGACCTTGGTGCTCGGCATGAAGACGTCCTCTTCGTCCTCCGTCGATGCAGATCTCTTGCCCTTCGTCGATGTAGAGCTCTTGCCCTTCGACGATGCGGTAGTCTTGACCTTGGTGCTCGGCATGAAGAGGTCGTCTTCGTCCTCACTGTCTGCTGACCATAAATCTGAATTATTCCTCGCAAGCCTGATGTAAGATTCACTCTTATGCAGTTTGACCTTCTGCCATCTGCCATGCAACCTGAGAAGTTCTTTCCGTATCTCCTCAAATGTCCTGGGAGGCCACCCACTCCTAGCTAATGAGTGAGCCAACTCATTCATTATGGTGTCACTACTGATGAGTTCCTCCCATGGAACTACTCTATTATCCATCTTGAAATTGGCGGCTAGTTTGAGAAGACGATCGGACATACCAGAGTGAAAACTACGATCAAAAGGATAATGAGGATGAGACATCTCCACGAAAGGATGGCGGGAGCGAAAGGCGTGAGAGAAAGGGGGACAGAAGGGCCTGCTCACCCACCTTACTGCGGATGTGGTTATATAGGTTCACAAGAGAAGATGGCGGGAGAGAAAGGCGGGAAAGATAGGTGGGAAAGAAAATGGTGGGAGAGAATGGCGGGAGAGAATGGCGGGAGAGAAAGTGGCGGGAGAGTATGGCGGGAAAGAAAATGGCGGGATAGTAGGGCGGGAAAAGAAAATGGGGGGATAGTAGGGCGAGATAGTACGATCACTGTGGCAGATGACTGAAAACAACAACTAGCTCCTGATCACGCTCTTTGAAGGTTATGAGCACCAAATTGTTGACTTCAATAGACGATGCCCGAAGAAAATTACCGAAGCCTTCCTTCTTGAACACCATTCTATCACCCAAGCCAATAAAGTAGGAACAAGGAATGCTCACAGATATATCATCATCTTCAGAATCCAAAGTAATTTCAAGAGTTAAAGAACCGGTCCTAGGAATTGACACAAATTCCTTCAAACTCCTCACAACCATGGTCGGAATAACCTGACAAAAAACATCAAGTTATATGACGTTGAGCTTACAAATTTAAAACATTATACTATAGCAAAGAACAAAAAAATATACAGTAGCCAAAAACAAAGGCATTATAATACATTCCAACCTAAACAACATCAACCATATGCCACAATCAGATAAAAAAGATATAGAATCTTACAACACGCCTTGAACAGCGACGATCCAGCACCAAAGTGAAGACAGACGCACCAGAATCAAAGGAAGAACAAGGGCCACCTGGAGCTCGGCAAAAGGGGCACGCCATTACCTGCAAAGAAACGGTGACCAAAAAAAACACTACACTTGCCTGCTCACCCACCTTGTTGCGGAGGGGGTTTTATAGGGTCAGAAGAGAAGATGGCGGGAGAGAATGGCGGGAAAGAAGGGCGGGAACGAAACTGGCGGGAAAGAAGGGCGGGAACGAAACTGGCGGGAAAGAAGGGCGGGAAGGAAACTGGCGGGAAAATGCACTCTTCGGCGAAGGAAATACCAAAAAAATGTACTATTTCTGAAAAAAATTCAAGAAAACTTTTGGGCAGGCTATCTACGGGCCTATCGGCCTCTGGTAGGCCGACAGCCACCTTTCGGCCTGCTGATGGCCGACAGCCCACCAGTCGGCCTACGGGTGGCCGACAGGCTACGCTCGGCCCACTGCTGGCCGACAGGCTCCCTTTTGGCGAACCGCAGGCCGACGGGGTCATACTTTTGGTTTTTTTGCATTGCGCCATATAATTTTCAAATTTGCAATAAATTTAGTCATACTTTTGAAAAAAAATCAGGGGATATGTACCTAAGCGTACTATATTCCCCTTCATTACTGCTTTGTTTTGGTTGATCAGCTAGCTTTGCCCAAGGTTTCAGTGCAGGCCGTGGTACTGGCGATGCATTGCCAAGTAGATGATGATGTTTTTTGTTATGTAGTAAAAAATTGCAGGCACATACTTGCTTAGAAAAGCACGTGGTGAAATAGTACTATACTTCAACGTTGCGTCTAAAACTCTAAATAAACATATTCAGTCAACAAGTTATATTCTTTTATATGTTTGTTGTGGCATATTGTGCCTCTTATTTGATTTATTAGAGAAGGCAAGATTTATGGAAGTAAGCGCTCAATGAGTAGTCCACAGGTGATAAATAACATGGTAGTTAATCATGCAATTTCAAAAGCTCAGCAAAGCATCGACAAATGAATCCTACAATCTTTGATCTGGAAAAGTAAAAAATGAAATGTGCATAACATGTGAGGTGTGTAATGAAGCGACATGGTTCAGGCAAGCGACCGTGATTGTGGGTTCATCATACCAATCATGTGGTATAACTGAAGCTCGCTCTGTAATGTGCATGGCACTATGAAACATGAAAAGTAAGGAAGGCGGTAGTTAATCAGGTCTTTGTTTTAGTTTGATTTTATTAGCTATACACCATATTTGTTTTTCTTTATATTTCTCGTGGTCACAAACATTATCATTAAAGTACATGCATATTCTGCTATTTATAAACAAAATATTTACTACCACCAGGAGCATCTGGTCAACCTTAGCTTGCTCTACCTCTCCACCATCGCCATATGCTTCGCGGTCAGCATGCCACGCGCCTTCCCTAGCGGTAATAATACACCCTCCCTCCTTTCCCAAATTCCTTCTCATTCATTTTGTAAGGATCCTTCTCGATCATTGTTAGTTGTTCATCTATGAATGAAATTAACCATGTGGTCTAACTGATTGATCATATGAACTTATGAAGTAGTAGTTGGGTGTGCTAATTGTGACGGATGGAATACTTTGCTTTCTTGCATTTGTTCAACAATATATCATTATTAGATATGCATGTGTTACTGATTTTTCGTAATTTGGCCGGCCAAGCATTCCGATTAGTTGTGTCAGGTAATACGCAGTAGTACTCGAAGGAAGCCACTAGTGATGTTCCAATTATGCTTATAAGCAATAATACCATGCAATGGTTTTGTTCGCCCAACGTTTTTCCTATGCTTTCCTTCTATCCTTAGATGATTGCTGTATATGTATGGGTGGATGGAATTTTCTATGCCTTTGCGACTATGTGTGATGAATTTCTCTTGCCACACTACAAATTAATCTGTATTACTACATCATATAAATTGAGCAGGAAATGCCTCCTTCACTTGTACCTTCTGTTTGAATGTGTGGTTGCACGTCACATTCTTTTGTTGTCGATTACTAGGCTATAATTCTTTTTGACTTGTTGTCCTGATCCTATTATGAGGAGTGCCGATGCTCTTAAACAAGGTGACTTTATCTGCAACAATGGGGAAGAAGACACACACAGGGAGAGCGACCACTGAGTCGATGTTGCTGATGACCGAGGACAACGACCATATATCTGGGTCTATCACTAAAATTATGGTTTGCTATGTAATAGTTTGCGAGGCAATTGCATAATTGAATCAAGTTTTTGGTTGTAGCATCTTGAAACATATGTTTAAAGGGAACAAAATCCTCCATGTGTTGTCTTTAGAGTGAAGTGCATTGTAGGTCCCTAAACTATTTCAGGGGTGTCATGTAGGTCCTCGAACTATGAAAGCCATCATTCAGGTCTTCAAAGTGTAATAAGTGTGTCATCTAGGTCCAAAATCAGTTCAACACTAAAGTAGTCCGAGGACCTATATTTTGCCTAGCATGACACACTTACTATACTTGGAGAATCTGGATGACGATTTTCATAGTTTGTGGACCTACGTGACACCCTTGAAATAGTTCAAGGACCTGCTGTGCACTTCACTCTTGTCTTTAATTAATGGATAATGACAATGGACATGCTCTATGAGATGATCTATCTTAATTCTTAAGTATAAAAGGCATCCAAGTGCTATCTATCTTTTGTAATTCAGTGCATAATAAACATTCTTATGTTTTTGTACCACTTTTTGTGTGCATAAGATGCCTTTCTATGTATACATCCTGGAATTACATTTTTGTATAAAAGAACATTGCATGTGAATTGGATTGAAATTATTTTTTGTCTTGCTATCTTTTCTATACATGTAAAACTTCATATGCATTATGTTAATATATGCAACCGGTAGAAAAATTTAAAAGCCCGTGGCAACGCACGGGCATTATACTAGTAAGAATATGTGCTAATCTACAATACCAAACTAGTCTCACTTAAAGTTACACAATTAATACTCAAAGGAGGAAGTAGTGTTACTGGGAATGAACATTAGGGCATCTCCAACGCCGTGCCGCAAATCGCCTGCAAACTTCTCGATCGACGCGTCCGGACCGTTTTTGCCATTCAACGCGGTACCGCATACGTCCGTGAACGCGTCGGTGTGTTCGAATTCCCACAAATCGGATGCATGCAAAGTTGAGGAAGGTTTGCAGGAGTTCAGACCTCCACCAGGTAGGACTCCGAAAACCCTGGCCCACCGAAAAACCCACCCGAAGCGCGCGCTTTTGGCACTCCATCCCTCCCCCTGGTTCTGTATTCGCTCTCCCAGGCCAACGTCTCTGCTCTACCACCACGGTCGCCCGCCCTGGCCATGCGGAGGATGAGGGTGAAGGAGTTGTTGTAGGTCAGGAATTTGAGAACATGGGTGATCCTATCCAATTTTCAACTCAAAATCCGGCCACGTTTGAGGAGCTTGTCCAAATGCATCAACTGATTCAACATCGAGCGACTTATGAGGAGCTTAAGAATGATCTGATTGAGCATCTATGAACGGTTAAAGGGGATAATAGAACATAAGTTGAATTCAAAGTTTGACCATTTTATTTGAAAACTTAATGTTTGGAATGTTATTTAAATTTAAAGTAATGTTGCATTTGAATATTTCATTACTAGAAGAATTATGCTCATCTATAGTAATTTTGGAGTGTTGCGGACTTTAAAAAAACAGGGGCGAGCATTCCATGCGTAGGATTGGATGGCTGGCTGCCGTATCCATCCGTGGACGTGGACGTGGATGAATAGTGAGTCCGATTTGAGAGATGGCGTTGATTTGAAGTAAAAAATCATGTGGACTTGTGCCTCGTACTACCAGACTTTTTTTTTTTGAGCCGACCTTGGTTAGACTTGGCACTGTATTAGTAAGCAGCAGCGCAACGTCCGGGTAGGTGTGGATAGGCATGCAGAAAGAATTCTCCGCTCACTGTTTATCTCGTCAAATTATCTGCCCAGTCGCACACGCGACGAAAGTACGTACGCGGTATTCAAGAGAAATGCAGCCGATCAGTTCCCTTTAAATAGTGTCATAGCTGAAGAGTATTTCAACCATCTCACAGTGCAAACCTTTGCAGCACAATCCAGCTACGCACAACGCTATTTGCAAGGCTACTTTGTGTGAACCGTTCAGAAATCAGAATGATAATGAGATCCAAGTTTGTTTTGCCGGTGATCCTGATGATGGCGATCACGGCGCTCTTCGTCGGGTCAAGCTCGGCGCGGCCGTTGGGCGGCAATGTGCAGACCGGAGACTCCGCTGCCGGTGTATTCACCGGCGAGTCCATCCTCCAGCTTCTCCAGCGACTGTATCTGCAGAACCTGCAGGGAGGGCCAGGGGCGTCGTGCGGGACGAACAGCACCAATGGTGGATGCCCAGCCCCACCTTCAGGTTGAGGGGGGTGGCTAGCTAGCTAGCCCGAACTGGCAGGCCTACAAATGAACTTGTTTATACAACGCTGGTGCTTCATACTATAGGTTCTTTGATTTAGTTTCATTTTACTTGGGTATTGCATTGGTTTGTTTCCATTCTTTGACGAATAATTCCCCCAAGTGTAAGGTGGTGGATTTTTCAATTTTAGTTTATGCAGACTATGTCTAAATCTGAGCTAGTTATTGTCGGGTTTTGTACTTTTCTTGATCGCGATATGTTCGTGTGATGAACTATCAGGGATCATATAATAAAAAAAGTTGATAAGAAGATTGATGTCCTGATCTTTTGAAATTTAATTATTGTGAAACAACAATTGTTTAGATGGTTAGAAGGACAGTTGTACCCAGCCAAACGGGGATTAACCTACATGTTTATTGCTATATGTCTTGTTTAAGAGGATTATCCCCTCGGCGGGAGCCGACTTTCCTGTTGATAGCAAGATGCCTATGTGACTTTCTCAATCTTGAAGATCCACGACTCTAGTCTTTATTAGACACTGCTAATTTAGAGTTACTCATTGCGAGCAGTTGATTTTCTATAAGGCAATTATGCATGTGGCTTGCCGTTTTTGTTGTTTTTCAAGCAGCTTGGTCCCTACTTTTCCTTTCTCATCACATACGACGTTGCAAAAGAATCTACCATCCCTCTCTACTTCCCTGCCGTTGGATTCCGAGCTTTCAAAAATGTTGAGGGTGAACTTTAAACATTATCGGCTAAGCTTTCAACTTTAAACATTATGAGAGAGAGAGAGAGAGAGAGAGAGAGTTTTGCACTACCTTGGCCAGATTCAACTGACCAAGACGATCAGCTACATGCGAGAGTTTCTACAATAATACTAGTGAAACAAATTGTCGGTTCCAAATATAAAGATATTTTGCTTAAAAAAAATTGCAAACAATATAGCAACCTAGGTTATGTTATTTTCTAAAGTTTATGTCTACATCATCGTGCATTATCTGTAGATTAATTTTGGAAAAGAAAAAAAAATCTCTTTATTAGGTATGGGGAACGTATCATGATGTCAAATGCAGGTCTAATATTGGTGTCCATTCTTATGAACACTAAGTACAATATAGACGTACGACACAAAGTCCACTATGCGCATGCATGCACGTTAGTACAAATAGAAACTAATCTAAATATTTTCAAATAAAAATATGATCCAAATATTGATCGATTATAGTTTTGGATCAAGTATCTATTTTGTCTGTCTGGATTTTGGTATTCTAAAAATCAATGAATAATATAATAATAGGCCTAATCATTAAATTCACTATGCTCCTAATTTTGGAGCCCTCTCATTCAATTAAGATGTTCAATTTCAGATTTGCTTCATGATTTGACTGAGTCAACGACTTTTTAGGTGCCCTATTTTCTTTGTTTTGGACTATGCTCCCTAATTTGAGAGCTCGGTCATTTAATTGAGGTGTTCAATTTAGGATTTGGTTCATAATTTTGACCGAGTCAACGATTCTGATTGAGGTGTGCAATTTTGGATTTGGTTCATGATTTTGACTAAGTCAACAATTTCTCAAATCAATCGGTAGCAACCAACCTATAAAAACACATCGGTCCCACATACTCTCCCATCACCTAGCAAAAAAAAAAGTGCCAATATGCGACAGTGTAGGAGTAATATAGTACATACGTTACCAGTGCAAGAAAATTTCCCACATACGAGTGAGTTGATTAGCAGATAACACAAAATCATACCTCACGGAAGGACCCACCAAAACATCGCACTATCAAAAAGAAAACATACTCCATCATCTCACACACGCGCCAAACGAAATAAAAAAGATTATGAGAACCCAACAACACCTACTGCGCAGTGAAGCGCACACAACCCTTCTAGTATTCAATAATTGTGCGGTAATCTAGTGCCTAACAAGCATGCAACTTAAATCTAGCCTAACAAACAAGCATGCGGGAGTAGAATATCCTTGTCATAGTCCTATTGTCCTAACAAGATGCAACTTTATTGTCCCAACGGAATCTGGTGAGGGGTCTTTCGTGGCCTCGACCCGCTAATGCAGGGCAATACAACTAACCTAGAACTAGTATGCGTGTACTCTTGATTGACCAGAGCAAGCAAAAATGGAATTTTCATGCTCCAAAATATGTATGAAGGCATGAAGTCAACTGGTCAATAGCACACGGACGCCGTGCTTTCCACTCTGAGCAAATTTGACCATATATAGTCCAGGTTACCACACTTGCTCGGTTCTGCCAGGCACGGCTTTGAAGTTTGAATGCCTTCGAAGATCCATGCATAAACTTGGGTCTCGTCAAGACGTCAACTTCTGGTCTTCTAGAGCGAGATGCATTGCTGTGCGGCGCATTCGCATGTACCCAGCTCACACACGATTACTGCAAAAAGAAAAAAAACGAGATGGCACATGCATGGCAGAACTTGCAAAGTCAGCGGACGATTGAGCCGATTCAAATGTACCACGCCTGGTCGCCGCAGAAGGGCGGCCCAGCATAACGGGCGCGACCAGCCCAGGTAGGTTCCATGTAAGTTCGTCTTTTCTCCTGTTTTTTTTTTCTGTTGTTTATTTTTGTTTGGGTGTATCTAGGGCTCATCTAGATATGTCACATCTAATAACGTTATCAGCCACCCACATCCCAAAAAAACACCCCGCGCTATTGTCCTCTTGATTGTTTATTTGTTTATTTTCTACTTTTGTGTTATCATCCGTCTCTAGCGCCCCCCCCCCCCCCCCCCCCCCCCCCCCCCCCCCCCCCCCCCCCCCAATATCTGGATGTATCGATTCGAGCAATGACAACCAGGCTCGTGCACTCGCTGGTGACATCGATGAAGCAAAGGACGGCCGCAACGAGGGAAGCTGCCCTGGTCGTCGCTCGTGTTGGGCTGGCAGCATTCGCATCATCGCATGTGCAGTCACTAATTAGTACGCGTATGGTTGGTGCTCCACGCACGCGTTGATCTGCTCTGCAGGTGACGTCACAAGCAAGCAAGCAAGCCGTACGTACGCTTCTTCATTTGATTCCATCCAATCAACCAACATTCTTTCTTTTTTTTGGTAATCATCATAAGTTAATTACATGTCTTCATTCATTCCATCGGGTGCACGTACAGAAACAACAAACTAAACGCATGTGTCTGTCACGTCACGTCACGGGCCGCTCCAAATAAATGCAATCATGTATTTGGAAAAACCTTAAATGCATATAAAATAAATGTTTCAAATGTATATGAAAAATATTGATACCATACAAAAGAAATGTTTGTGAGATTTTAAAAATGGTCACGTGTTTCCAAAAATGTATATGCCATTATAAAACAATTCATGTATTTGGAAATATTAAATGTATACCAAATAAATGTTACAGGTGTATATGAAAAATGCACAATGTTTATGAAAAAATAGACATCAAACATGTACTTGAAAGAAATGTTAATCATTGTATTTTGAAATACTAATCATGTATTAAAAATGTTAAATGTTTATAAAAAACTATTCTTGATGTATACGGAAAATTTAGACATCGAAGCATTTTTAATGTTAATTGACTATTTTCAAAATGTCTAACATGTATAAAAATAATATTTTGCATGTACACAAAAAATGTACATATAAGACCGAGGAAAAACGATACAAACAACGCATAGAAAATAAATAAAAAAGTCAACCAAAAGGTTCTAAAACTGATGAAAACCATAAAGGAAAAGAAAGAAAGAAAAACCCAAAGAAAACCAAAGAGAATCGGTGAAAAAGAAACATAAATGAAGAAAGCCGAAGAAAGAAACAAAGAAAACCAAAGAAAAACAAAGAAAGAAAGAAGAAAATAAAAAAACTAGTGAAAACCAAGAAAAAACAAACAAAAACGAAGAAAACGAAGAAAGAAAGAAAGAAAAGAAAAAACTAGTGAAAACCGAGAAAAACAAAACAAAGGAAGCTAGTTAAAAACAAAAAATACAGAAGTTATAATGAAGAAAAAAGAAAACCAAAGAAAACCAGTGAAAAAGGGAAAAAACATGGGAAAAACAAAAAAGTGAAAAAAAAAACAGAGCGAACCGACCGAACACCATGGCCGGACGCGAACGAGCGAGCTCCCACATTCTAATGGGCTGGCCCAGATGGCGGGCGCTGTGGGCGAGTGGAGTTATCATCTCGCTTGTAACACCCCCATGTATTAAGCTACAGTAATCCATCATGATTATGCTAAGTCACTTTGCTTTACTATGCTTGATCACTATGAATTCATATCTCGTTTCAAATTCCACCACTGAAATCAATTCAAATTGCAAGTGAAATTTAAACTTGTACAAACATGGTTGCAAAATAGTCCATCATTCAGCAAATATTCCATAACAATTATTTGTTAAGGAAAACAACATCACTTATTTGCTTAATTGGGCTATAACAATTAAAACAGTGCCAAATCAGCATATTTAAATGCTTTTCCATTTATGAAAAATTCAAACAAATTCAAATGCCTCCCAAACTTTTTGTGATAGTGCAGAAAAATGCAATGCTATTTATGAGCAAAGCTCCGCATTTTTACAAAGTCATTTGGTGGCTTATTTAAAATGCAAAACTGTTGCTGGAAAAAGAAAACAGAAAAGAAATAAAAAAAAGGGCCACTGTGCACTGGGCCTTAGTGCACAGTGCCTGGCCCAGCCGGCCCAGCCCACTCCCGTCGTCTCCCTCCTCTCTCCTCCCCGTGTTAGCCCCGCGCGCGCGCGCCCGAGCCAGTTCGCCGTTGCCACCGAGCCACCTCGCCGCTCCGCGTCGCTACAGGCGTCGGAAGGGGATAAGAACGCCACCGCATGCCTCGGGGACACCTCCCCAGTCCTTATCCCCCTCTCCGTCGCTCGCCCTCGCCCCCGCAGCTATCACCCGAAGCTCCATCGCCATGGCCGTCGTCGTCTGCGCGCTCCCCGTCGTCCCCGTCGGCTGAGTCCGTGTCCGCTCGCTCCGCCGTCGACCGCTACGCCCTCCGGTGCCACCCGTTGGAGGTCATCGCCTCTGCATCGCCGGATCGGCCCCGTCTTCTTCCTCTGCATCCGCCGGCCATCTTCATCGACTCCGGCGCCCTCTGCTGCTCCCGGCTCTCAACGAGCCTTTCTTGCGCTCCACGGTGAGCTCCCGCTCGAAGCCCCTCTCTGCCCCGCTCGTTTTCGTGCCCGTAGCCGCCGACGCTATAGGAGCCGAAGCTCGTTGCCGCCGGCGATGGCGCAACCGCAGCCACAACACCCGCAGCTCGCGTCCGGGCCCTGCGTCGTGCTCAGCACGCCTCCAGGAGGCCAACGCTGCCACCAGCGCCGCTTGCCGTGCTCCCTAGCCTCGATCCCGAGCTCGGCCGAACTCCAGCGTCCGCCTCGGTGGTCGTCGCCGTCGCTACGCGCCACCCCCGGCCACGCCACCACCACCAATGGACGCGCCGCGCTGCGGCCGATCCAACGCGCCAGACCGTGCGTGAAACGGTGCCCCGTAGCTCATTTCCGACGCCGGCCTGAACTCCTCCGCCGCGTATTGTGGTCGCCGGCGTTTAAACGCGGTGGTCCGACGTGGCATCGCCTGGGGCCCACCCCTTGGTCACTGCCAGTGGGTCCCAGGGGTCCCGTTGACCGCGTTGACCCAGTCAACGTGCTGACTGGGCAGCCCCAGCCACTGACATGTGGACCGCACGCGTTAATTAACTGTTTTTGTAATTAAACTTAATCTGTTAATTAAGTGTGTCACTGACATGTGGGCCCCCTGGTCAGTTTGACCAGTCAACTGCGCTCCACTGTCAGTCACTGTGGCATTTGGCTGGGTACACTTTTGGGTGTATCTAGCATTTAGCCATTTAATTTCGAATTAGATTAATTCCAGAAATTTAATAAAAATTTGAAAAATTATATAAATTCAACCGTAGCTCAGATGAAAATGTTTTCTATATGAAAAATGATCAGAAAAATAAGACGAATCCGAATATGCCATCCACATACCCGTCATATGCCTCCAACACTGCAAACATGGAACCTTCCCCTCCGGATCGTCTGTCCAATAAATGCCTAAAGCCGGGAAAATATTCCCAGATATTTTCCCGCTCCGTCTGTAACGCTTAGCACTGCGTTAGGTCACCCCTAGCACAGCATATTGCCGTGTCATGCTTTGTGCTGCTTTTGTTTGCCTTGTATTTATTGTTTCTTCCCCCTCTTCTCTCCGGTAGACTCCGAGATTGACGCTGCTCCCGAGTACGGCTACGCCCCTGACGTCCAGCCTCTTCTAGCAGAGCTTCCAGGCAAGCAAAACCCCCTTGATCATTCCTATATCGCCCATTCTTTCTCTCCCATGCTTGCATTAGATTTTGCTACTGTTATTCGATAGCTCCTATTCTGATGCATAGCCTGTTTTTGTAACCTGTTGTTGATAATTTACATGTTGTCCTATATGCTTAGTATAGGCTGGTTAGTGATCCATCAGTGGCCCCACACCCTTGTCCGTGTTGCCATGCTTTGCTTCCGGATGCTCGACCAGTGTGGTCGACGTGCAGAGACCGACACATCACCGCACACCCCCTTAGTTGTACGACTCTGCAAAGCTACTATCGAGTGCCGAGGGTGATACCTCCTACCTCACTCCTGATGATATCTCTGTAGCGTAGCTAGTCGGTTGTGGGTTACCGAGGGTGATTCCTCTTTCACCACCTCCGATGATGCCACTGTCGTGTAGCCCCTCAAGTGTGAACCCATCGAGGGTGATTCCTCCAAGTTCACCTTGACGGTTACATCTAGTAGGAATCCAACGAGGGTGCTCTCTCGGATTCCCCCTTGATGTTATGGACACACGGTTACCATGTTTTTACTTCAGTCCCTTGTTGAAGTCGGGTCGACCCCGAGGGGTACCCGCGAGAGATGTGAAGTCGGGTTGACCGTGAGGGTACTTGCGAGATAATTACGCGGCACGGCCGGGCAGACAGACCGCCCCAGGAGAGGGATGGGCCTGGCCCTTGCCGTAAGTCCGCGAGACGGGGCGACAGGATCACTGATCGTCTCCGCGAGCTCCCAATACACCAACGGTTTGGATATGTGATCTGAGTAGGCCTCTAGCCTTTTCGCACTACCACCACGCGGGATAAGTTATGGGCACTCGGCGTCGTACGTTTCTTACGAAAGCTCTGTCAAACGTCCAGTTCAGCATTGTGGCACGGTCGGATCACGCCATCCAGGAGAGAGGTGGCGCTGGTATTCACCCTGCGCACAACGACCCGGAGTGCTTAGGACGATTGGCCCATGACCCCTTCGCACTTAGGATGTAGACCGGTGGGGACCTCTCTGCGGAGCCTAGGTAGGACTACGTCGTGTCGATCAGCCGAGGCCGGGCATGACCAGGAAAAGTGTGTCCGGCCAGAGTTAATCGAGCGTGTTGGGTAAGTTGGTGCACCCCTGCAGGGAAGTTATCTATTTGAATAGCCGTGTCCACAATAACAGGACGCTCGGAGTTGTATCCCGATCTACTAAAACTAGAACTGGATACTTGTGATACTAAACTGATATGATGGCTTGATACATCTCCAACGTATCTATAATTTATGAAGTATTCATGCCATGTTTATTATAGTTTTGTATGATTTTGGTGCACTTTTATATGGCCTTTATGTGATTTTCATGGACTAACATATTGACCTAGTGCCTAGTGCCAGTTGTTGTTTTCTGCTTGTTTTTTGTTCTCCAGAAAATCTATATCAAATGAAGTCTAAATGCAGCAAAACTTTTTGATGATTTTTTCTGGAACATAAGAGACACTAGAAGCTTCAGGAAGAGGCCAGAAGACCCACAGGGGCCCCACGAGCTTCTTCGCGTGATTCCAACGCCAAAAAATCATATATATTCAGAAACCCCCGAAAGTTAACCTAGATGAGTTTTTACGCCGCCGCAAGCCTCTGTACCTCCATGATATAATCTACAGCCCTTTTCCGGCACCCTGCCGGATGGGGGAATCATCACCGGAGGCCATCTTCATCATCCCGGCGGTCTCCATGACGAGGAGGGAGTAGTTCACCCTCGGGGCTGAGTGTTTGTACCAGTAGCTATGTGTTTGATCTCTCTCTCTCGTGTTCTTGATTTGGCACGATCTTGATGTATCGCGAGCTTTGTTAATATAGTTGGATCATATGGTGGTTCTTCCCTCTCTATCCTTGTTGTGATGAATCGAATCTTTTCCCTTTGAGGTTTCGTTATTGTCGGATTGAATATTCAGATTTGAGAACACTTGATGTATGTCTTGCATATGAATACCCGTGGTGACAATGGGGGTATTATATTGATTCACTTGATGTATGTTTTGGCACTCAACTCGCGGATTCCCGAGGTGACATTGGGGTAATCTATGCATATGGGTTGATGCACGTTTTCATTATCTTTTCTCCGATAGAAACTTTGGAGTGCTCCTTGGAGTTCTTTGTGTGGATTGAATATTATGATTATGAAGTTGTTTGATGCATATCGTATAATCAACTCACGGATACTTGTGGTGACATTGGAGCATCTAGGTGACATTAGAGTTGGTTGATGTGTATCATATGGTGTTATTTTAGTATGAACTCTAGGGCTGTTTGTGACACTTATAGGAATAGCTCAATAGATCGATCGGAAAGGATAACTTTGAGGTGGTTTTGTACCCTACAAACAATTTCTATCTTATGTTCTCCACTAATAGGAACTTGGGAGTGATTCTTTATCGCACGTTGAGGGATGGTTATATGATCCAATTATGTTAGCATTGTTAAGAGATTGCACTAGTGAAAGTATGAACCCTAGGCCTTGTTTCTAAGCATTGCGATACCGTTTGTGCTCACTTTTGTTACTTGATACCTTGCTGTTTTTTATTTTCAGATTATAAAAACCTATTTCTACTATCCATACTACACTTGTATCACCCTCTCTTCGCCGAACTAGTGCACCTATACAATTTACCATTGTATTGGCTGTGTTGGGGACACAAGAGATTTCTTGTATTTGGTTGCAGGGTTGTTTGGGAGATACCATCTTCAACCTACGCCTCCCACGGATTGATAAACCTTAGGTCATCCACTTGAGGGAAAATTGCTACTGTCCTACAAAAATCTGCGCTTGGAGGCCCAACACGAGTCTACAAGAATAAGTTGTGTAGTAGACATCAAGCTCTTTTCTGGCGCCGTTGCCGGGGAGGTGAGTGCTTGAAGGTATATCTTTAGATCTTGCAATCGAATATTTTAGTTTCTTGTTTATCACTAGTTTGGCTTATAAAAGAAAACTACAAAAAAATGGAATTGAGGTTGCCTCATATTATTCATCTTTATACTGTCTTTCGTGAAAATGATGGAAAGGAAAATTTTGCTCAATTGATAGAAGAAGAATTCAATAAAATGTTTGGCATAAAATCTTTGAATGATAAGCATGATTGCAATGTTGCTAGTATGAATTCTTTGAATATCCATGATGCTAATGATATGCAAAGCTGCAAGCTTGGGGATGCTATGTTTGATGAAGATGAAATTTTTAGTCCCCCAAGTTTTGATGAGAAAATTTATTATGATGATAGCATGCCTCCTATTTATGATGATTATATTGATTAAAGTGGATTTGGAGAGGCCATGACTTTATCTAATGATGATTCCACTATTTTGGATGAGGTTTCAATTGATTATGACAACAACGTTGCTATCTATGATGATTATTGTGATGACATGTATGCTATAAAGAATAATGATAACTATGAAACTTGTCATCATGATTTTAATTTTCAATTGGATTATGCCAATCAAGTATCACATGATAGTTATTTCATTGAATTTGCTCCCACTATTATGAATAAGAAGAAAATTGCTTGTGTGGAGAGTAATAAAAATTCTATGCTTATGTATCATGACAAGAATGCTTTATGTGATAGATATATTGTTGAATTTATTCATGATTCTACTGAAAATTATTTTGAGAGAGGAATATATGCTTCTACATATTTCAACAACATCAAGTTTCCTCTCTTTATGTTGAAAGTTTTGAAGGCATGCTTGTTTTGCCTTCCTATGCTAGTTGATTCTTGCTCCCATAAACTATTTGCTCACAAAATCCCTATGCATAGGAAGTGGTTTAGGATTAAATGTGCTAGTCATATGCTTCATGATGCTCTCTTTGTGTTTCAGTTCTTATCTTCTACGTGAGCATCATTGAAATCATCATGCCTAGCTAAAAAGGCATTAAAGAAAAGCGCTTGTTGGGAGACAACCCAATATTTATACCTACTGTTTTTGTGTGTTCACATGATTAAGCTACTGTATTAATCATGTTTTATATGTTTTCTTTCAATAATGTGCCAAGTAAAGCCTTTGGGATAGTGTGGATGCTTGTCGATTTGATTCTGTGCAAAAACAGAAACTTTTGCGTCCAGTGCTGGAATTTCTATTCTGTACTGGAGCACGAAAAAATTCTGAAATTTTTACACAGTATTTTTTTACAAATTGTTTACGTTGTAATAATTTTTCAGAATTTTTGGAGGTACAGAAGTATGGATTTTAAATCACTCACTACATGCTGTTCTGTTTTTGACAGATTCTGTTTTCGGTGCATAGTTTGCTTGTTTTAGTGTTTCCATAGCTTATATTGAGTAATATAAATTGTGGAAATGATATAATACAGTAGGCATTATGTGATAACAATTATGAATCTTGTCTTGGAAGTACCCAAGTGGATGATTTATTTTTATCATACTAACCTATCTCACGATGTTCCGTTAAGTTTTGTGTGATTGAAGTTTTCAAGTTTTGGGTGAGATATCGATATGAGGAGAATAAGGAGTGGCAAGACCCTAAGCTTGGGGATTACCAAGGCATCCCAATGTAATATTCAAGGAATACCCAAGCAACTAAGCTTGGGGATGCCCCGGAAGGCATCCCCTCTTTCGTCTTCAACACTATCGGTAACCTCACTCGGAGCTATATGTTTATTCGTCACATAGTATGAGTTTTGCTTGGAGCGTCATTTTATTTTGTTGAGATTTGCTTTATGTTATCAATAATCATGTTTGGTATCTTTTAGTTCAATAAAATACCAATTATAGCCTTTACCATGCTCAGTTTGCAAGTTCATGTGTTGCTGTTTGAAAACAGAAAGTTTTCTGTTATGTCTAGAATATTCCTGAATAGTCAGAACATGATAAAAATCTGAAATTTTTACACAGTAAGAATGCATGAGTTCTCTATCACGTGGTAATTTTTCAGAATTTTTGGGGTTAGGGAAGTATGAATTGTTATTCACTCTTTACAGACTGTTCTGTTTTGGCAGATTGCTGTTATAGCTGCATATGTTTGCTAGTTTAATGTTTCTATTTGAGGATAGGAGTATTAAATATGCAGAGGCATTTAGTATGCAATGTTTAATTATAATTTTGGTGATTTTCTACAGTAGATAATGTTAAGGTTTTGAGTTGATTTATACTAACTTATCTCACGATTTCTTGTTGAGTTTTGTGTGGATGAAGTATTTAAGATTTAGGGAAACCGTGTTATGAGAGGAATTAAGGAGACACAAAAGCTCAAGCTTGGAGATGCCCAAGGCATCCCAATATAATATTTCAAGAAGTCTCAAGCATCTAAGCTTGGGGATGCCCCGGTAGGCATCCCACCTTTCTTCTTCAACAATTATCGGTTAGTATCGGTTGAACATAAGTTTTTGCTTCTTCGCTTGAGATGTGCTATTCTTGGAATGTCATTTTCTTTTGTTTTCTTTGCTGCTTGAATAAGATACTTAAGATCTGAAATTCTTAAATGAGAGAGAATTCTCTCATAGCTACTTAATTACTTAACTACTCATTTGATCTTCACTTATATCTTTTTGGAGTAGTTTGTCATTTACTCTTGTGCTTCACTTATATCCTATGAGTAAATTATTGAAATGAATTAAATATCATAAATTTGAAATTTATATGCTTCATATGCTTGTCCCATGGGGAGTAGTGACTTCACATACAAGAAGTATAAGTAGTAAAATTTATTGAAAGTTAACAAACATAGCATTAGTCACTTGAACAATTCATGAAAGAATTTTGAAGGAAGAGAAATTTCACATATAAATATACTATCTTGGACATCTTCTATGATTGTGAGCCCCCATTAATTATTTTGAAGCTTGATCAAGTAGTTGACGTTGGACAAGAAGACAACGTAATGAGTTATGTTTGTTTATATTCACATAGAAGTTATATTGTCATGGATCCTCTAACATGTGGTGCTTCCTTAGGATCTTTTGCTAGCCAAAAATTCGTACTAAGTAGAGATACTACTTGTGCATCCAAAAACCCTTAAACCCAGTTTCTTGCCATGAGTGTCCACCATATCTACCTATGGATTGAATAAGATCCTTCAAGTAAGTTGTCATCGGTGCAAAAAGCAATAAAAATTGCTCCTAAAATATGTATGATCTTTTATTGCAATGGAAAACAAGCGTTGTACGAACTTGTGATGGTAAAGAAATAAGAGCGACGGGCTGCATAATAAAGGTTGCTATCACAAGGGGCAATATAACGTGACGTTCCTTTGCATTAAGGGCGTGTGCATCCAACAACAAAAAGCGCATGACAACCTCTGCTTCCCTCTGCGAAGGGCCTATCTTTTACTTTTCCGTATTTACTTTTCTGTATTTACTTTTATGCAAGAGTCATTAATGTTCATCCCAATTCCGCTCTATTTATTCTTTAGTTGGCAAGCATTATGTGGTAGGGAAAGATCCAGGCACATATATCCAGTTGAATATAGGTGATCATGAGTTATTATTGTTGACATTATCCCTGAGATAAATAAGTTGTGAGGCGAAACATTAAGCCCCTATCTTCCTATGTGTTTGACTGAAACGGTTTGTTCTAAAAATATGCTTTGAGTGTTAGCAATCATGGAAGACTAAAAGATGGTTGAGTATGTGGAATTTGCTAGATCAAAGCTCTTACATAGACCCTTCCTGAAAATAAGATGAATTGCAATTGTTTGATGACTGAGAACATAGTTTGTTAGTTTTCAAGAAAGTTTATGGCCTATACTTTAAACATGTGAATAGCTTGCTACTTGATCATGAGAAGTTTTATGAGATGAGCTACTGATTATGATGTATCTTGATGCTAGAAAAAGTGATTGAAATTATCATTGATCAAACTTATGCACTATGCTAGCATTCACACTTCATAAATTATTTCTTTTATCAGTTACCTACTCGAGGACGAGCAGGAATTAAGCTTGGGGATGCTGATACGTCTCCAACGTATCTATAATTTATGAAGTATTCATGCCATGTTTATTATAGTTTTGTATGATTTTGGTGCACTTTTATATGGCTTTTATATGATTTTCATGGACTAACATATTGACCTAGAGCCCAGTGCCAGTTGCTGTTTTCTGCTTGTTTTTGGTTTTCCAGAAAATCTATATCAAATGAAGTCCAAATGCAGCAAAACTTTTTGATGATTTTTTCTGGAACATAAGAGACACTAGAAGCTTCGGGAGGAGGCCAGAAGACCCACAGGGGCCCCACGAGCCGCCAGGGCGCGCCACCCCCCCCCCCCCAGGCGTGCCCTGGTGCCTCGTGGGCCCCCTGTGGCCCTTCTTTGCGTGATTCCAACGCCAAAAAATCATATATATTCAGAAACCCCCGAAAGTTAACCTAGATGAGTTTTTACGCCGCCACAAGCCTTTGTACCTCCACGATCTAATCTACAGCCCTTTTCCGGCACCCTGCCGGAGGGGGGAATCATCACCGGAGGCCATCTTCATCATCCCGGCGGTCTCCATGACGAGGAGGGAGTAGTTCAGCCTCGGGGCTGAGAGTTTGTACCAGTAGCTATGTGTTTGATCTATCTCTCTCGTGTTCTTAATTTGGCACGATCTTAATGTATCGCGAGCTTTGTTAATATAGTTGGATCATATGGTGTTTCTCCCCTCTCTATCCTTGTTGTGATGAATCAAATCTTTTCCCTTTGAGGTTTTGTTATTGTCGGATTGAATATTCAGATTTGAGAACACTTGATGTATGTCTTGCATATGAATACCCATGGTGACAATGGGGTATTATATTGATTCACTTGATGTATGTTTTGGCACTCAACTCACGGATTCCCGAGGTGACATTGGGGTAATCTATGCATATGGGTTGATGCATGTTTTCATTATCTTTTCTCCGATAGAAACTTTAGGGTGCTCCTTGGAGTTCTTTGTGTGGATTGAATATTATGATTATGAATTTGTTTGATGCATATCGTATAATCAACTCACGGATACTTGTGGTGGCATTGGAGTATCTAGATGACATTAGAGTTGGTTGATGTGTATCATATGGTGTTATTTTAGTACGAACTCTAGGGCTATTTGTGACACTTATAGGAATAGCTCAATAGATCGATCGGAAAGGATAACTTTGAGGTGGTTTCGTACCCTACAAACAATTTCTATCTTATGTTCTCCGCTAATAGGAACTTGGGAGTGATTCTTTATCGCACGTTGAGGGATGGTTATATGATCCAATTATGTTAACATTGTTGAGAGATTGCACTAGTAAAAGTATGAACCCTAGGCCTTGTTTCTAAGCATTGCAATACCGTTTGTGCTCACTTTTGTTACTTGTTACCTTACTGTTTTTTTATTTTCAGATTATAAAAACCTATTTCTACTATCCATACTACACTTGTATCACCATCTCTTCGCCGAACTAGTGCACCTATACAACTTACCATTGTATTGGGTGTGTTGGGGACACAAGAGATTTCTTGTATTTGGTTGCAGAGTTGTTTGAGAGATACCATCTTCAACCTACGCCTCCCACGGATTGATAAACCTTAGGTCATCCACTTGAGGGAGAATTGCTACTGTCCTACAAAACTCTGCGCTTGGAGGCCCAACATGAGTCTACAAGAATAAGTTGTGTAGTAGACATCATGGCTCCGGGATCACTTTCTCGCAGGGAGTCGAGGAAGGATCTCTGGGCATTGCTAATATATACTGGTTACTATATTATATGTTACTCTACTCTCTTCTACTACTGCAAGATGCTAGTCTTCGATAGGCTATGCCTTCTCCTCTATTCTGGCATTTCTGCAGTATAGTCCACAGATACAACCCCTTCCCTTTGATACCGGTGCATACTTAGCATAGATCTGATGTAAGTCTTGCGAGTACTTTGGATGAGTACTCACGGTTGCTTTGCTACCTTTTTCCCCCCTACCCAATTGCTGCGATCAGATGACGGAGTCCCGGAGGCAGCTGATCCCGTCGACGACTACTACTACCCCGACAGAGCCTACTACTACGTGGAGACCGATGACCAGGAGTAGTTCGAAGGCTCCCAGGCAGGAGGCCTGCGCCTTTTCGATCTAGTTGTCGTTGTTTTGCTCAGCCTTCTTAAGGCAGCCTTGTCTAATTATGTTTGTACTCAGATATTGATGCTTTCACCGACTCTTGTGTAACTCGAGCTTATGTATTCGAGCCCTCGAGGTCCCTGGCTTGTAATATAAAGCTTGTATTATTTTGTTTCGTGTCTAGAGTTGTGTTGTGGCATCTTCCCGTGAGTCCATGGGCTTGATCGTGCGCATTTGCGTGTATGATTAGTGCACGGTCGAGTCGGGGGCGCCACAAGTTGGTATCAGAGCCGACTGCCTGTAGGAAGCCCCTTTCCAACTCCTTGGCCGAAGTTGAGTCTAGTCTTTGAAAAAAAACTATTTTACTAACATTGTTCTGTGGCTTACGGGCCCACATCGCAAATGGATGGGATTAGGATCTTTTATTCCTCTCCTTTACTCTGGGATTCTGATCTCTGTTCCTTTCGGGTTAAAGATTTTGCTAACTCTAACGATAGGTTCTCGTGTTCACATCCACCCGGAGAGCTGCATTATTTGCAACTATTCCTTTGAATGTATGATACACGCACTGTCATTTGACATCATTGAACTCCTTGAACTTAAGGAGGAAATCGACAAATCACTTCGCAAGGGTTTCATTCGTCCAAGTTCATCTGCTTGGGGAGCACCTTCTCTCTTTGTCAAGAAGAAAGATGGTACGAATCGGTTGGTCCAAGATTAACGACCTATTAACCAGGCAACCATTCAGAATAAGTATCCGCTTCCTCAGATCAATGATCTATACGATCAACTTGCTGGTTCCTCGGTATTCTCTAAACTTGATTTGAGATTGGGATACCACCATATCCGAGTTCGTGAAGAGGATATTCCGAAGACCGCTTTTGTTACTCGATATGGCTCTTACAAGTACACCGTCATGTCTTTTGGCTTAACCAATGCTCCAGCAACGTTCTCTCGATTGATGAACTATATCTTCATGGAATACCTCGACAAGTTTGTCGTGGTTTATCTGGATGATATCCTGGTATATTCCAAGAATAAGGAAGAACATGCTGAACATCTTCGTCTTGTTCTGGAAAAGCTTCGAGAGCATCAGCTATATGCCAAGTATTCCAATTGTGAATTCTGGTGATCCGAAGTGACCTATCTTGGTCATGTGATTTCCAAGGATGGTATTGCTGTCAACCTAGAGCAAGTTCAGGCTATTCTTGACTGGTCTCCTCCGAAGAATGTTAAGCAAGTCAGGAGTTTTCTCGGACTTGCCAGTTATTGCCGCCGTTTTGTCGAGAACTTCTCTAAGATTGCCAAGCCTCTGACTGATCTACTTCACAAAGGCGTTAAGTTTGAGTGGATGATGTCTACTACACAACTTATTCTTGTAGACTCGTGTTGGGCCTTCAAGCGCAGAGTTTTGTAGGACAGTAGCAATTTTCCCTCAAGTGGATGACCTAAGGTTTATCAATCCGTGGGAGGTGTAGGGTGAAGATGGTCTCTCTCAAACAACCCTGCAACCAAATAACAAAGAGTCTCTTGTGTCCCCAACACACCCAATACAATGGTAAATTGTATAGGTGCACTAGTTCGGCGAAGAGATGATGATACAAGTGTAGTATGGATAGTAGATATAGGTTTTTGTAGTGCGAACAATAAAAAACAGCAAGGTAGCAAGTAACAAAAGTGAGCATAAACAGAATTACAATGCTTAGAAACAAGGCCTAGGGTTCATACTTTCGCTAGTGCAATCTCTCAACAATGCTAATATAATTGGATTATATAACCATCCCTCAACGTGCAATAAAGAATCACTCCCAAGTTCCTATTAGCGGAGAACATAAGATAGAAATTGTTTGTAGGGTACGAAACCACCTCAAAGTTATCCTTTCCGATCGATCTATTGAGCTATTCCTATAAGTGTCACAAACAGCCCTAGAGTTCGTACTAAAATAACACCATATGATACACATCAACCAACTCTAATGTCACCTAGATACTCCAATGTCACCACAAGTATCCGTGAGTTGATTATACGATGTGCATCAAACAAATTCATAATTATAATATTCAATCCACATAAAGAACTCCAAGGATCACCCCAAAGTTTCTATCGGAGAAAAGATAATGAAAACGTGCATCAACCCATATGCATAGATTACCCCAATGTCACCGCGGGAATCCGCGAGTCGAGTGCCAAAATATATATCAAGTGAATCAATATAATACCCCATTGTCACCACGGGTATTCATATGCAAGACATACATCAAGTGTTCTCAAATCTGAAATATTCAATCCGACAATAACGAAACCTCAAAGGGAAAAGATTCGATTCATCACAACGAGGATAGAGGGGGCGAAACACCATATGATCCAACTATACTAACAAAGCTCGCGATACATGAAGATTGTGCCAAATCAAGAACATGAGAGAGAGAGATCAAACACATAGCTACTGGTACAAACCCCCAGTCCCGAGGGTGAACTACTCCCTCCTCGTCATGGAGACCGTCGGGATGATGAAGATGGCCTCCGGTGAAGATTCCCCCCTCCAGCAGGGTGCCGAAAAAGGGCCATAGATGAGATCCTGGAGGTACAGAGGCTTGCGGTGGCGTAAAAACTCATCTAGGTTAACTTTCGGGGGTTTCTGAATATATATGATTTTTTGGCGTTGGAATTACGTGAATAAGGGCCACAGGGGGCCCACGAGGCACCAGGGCACGCCTGGGGGGGGTGGCGCGCCCTGGGGGCTCGTGGGGCCCGTGTGGGTCTTCTGGCCACCTCCTGAAGCTTCTAGTGTCTCTTATGTTCCAGAAAAAATCGTCAATAAGTTTCGCTGCATTTGGACTTCATTTGATATGGATTTTCTGAAAAACCAAAAACAAGCAGAAAACAACAACTGGCACTGGGCACTAGGTCAATATGTTAGTCCATGAAAATCATATAAAATCCATATAAAAGTGCATCAAAATCATACAAAACTATAATAAACATGGCATGAATACTTCATAAATTATAGATACGTTGGAGACGTATCAGCATCCCCAAGCTTAATTCCTGCTCGTCCTCCAGTAGGTAAATGATAAAAGAAATAATTTATGAAGTGTGAATGCTAGCATAGTGCATAAGTTTGATCAATAATAATTTAATCACTTTTTCTAGCATCAATATATATCATAATCAGTAGCTCATCTCATAAAACTTCTCATGATCAAATAGCAAGTTATTCACATGTTTAAAGTATAGGCCATAAACTTTCTTGAAAACTAACAAACTATGTTCTCAGTCATCAAACAATTGCAATTCATCTTATTTTCAGGAAGGGTCTATGTAAGATCTTTGATCTAGCAAATTCCACATACTCAACCATCATTTAGTCTTCCATGATTGCTGACACTCAATGCATATTTTTAGAACAAACCGTTTCAATCAAACACATAGGAAGATAGGGGCTTAATGTTTCGCCTCCCAACTTATTTATCTCAGGGATAATGTCAACAATAATAACTCATGATCACCTATATTCAAATGGATATATGTGCCTGGATCTTTCCCTACCACATATTGCTTGCCAACTAAATAATAAATAGAGCGGAATAGGGATGAACATTAATGACTCTTGCATAAAAGTAAATTCAGAAAAGTAAATACAGAAAAGTAAAATATAGGCCCTTCGCAGAGGGAAGCAGAGGTTGTCATGCGCTTTTTGTTGTTGGATGCACAAGCCCTTAATGCAAAGGAACGTCACATTATATTGCCCCTTGTGATAGCAACCTTTATTATGCTGTCCGTCGCTTTTTTTTCTTTACCATCACAAGTTCGTACAACGCTTATTTTCCCTTGCAATAAAAGATCATACATATTTTAGGAGCAATTTTTATTGCTTTTTGCACCGATGACAACTTACTTGAAGGATCTTATTCAATCCATAGGTAGGTATGGTGGACACTCATGGCAAGAAACTGGGTTTAAGGGTTTTTGGATGCACAAGTAGTATTTCTACTTAGTATGAAGTTTTGGCTAGCAAAAGATCCTAAGCAAGCACCACATGTTAGAGGATCAATGACAATATAACTTCTATGTGAATATAAACAAACATAACTCATTACGTTCTCTTCCTTGTCCAACGTCAACTACTTGATCAAGCTTGAAAATAATTAATGGGGGCTCACAATCATAGAAGATGTCCAAGATAGTATATTTATACGTGAAATTTCTCTTCCTTCAAAATTCTTTCATGAATTGTTCAAGTGACCAATGCTATGTTTGTTAACTTTCAATAAATTTTACCACTTATACTTCTTGTATGTGAAGTCACTACTCCCCATGGGACAAGCATATGAAGCATATAAATTTCAACTTTATGATATTCAATTCGTTTCAATAATTTACTCATAGGATATAAGTGAAGCACAAGAGTAAATGACAAACTACTCCCAAAAGTTATAAGTGAAGATCAAATGAGTAGTTAAGTAATTAAGTAGCTATGTGAGAACTCTCTCTCATTTAAAAAAAATCAGATCTTAAGTATTTTATTCAAACAGCAAAGAAAACAAAATAAAATGACATTCCAAGAATAGCACATATCATGTGAAGAAGCAAAAAACTTAGGCTCAACCAAAACTGGCCGATAGTTGTTGAAGAAGAAAGGTGGGATGCCAACCGGGGCATCCCCAAGCTTAGTTGCTTGAGACTTCTTGAAATATTAATTTGGGATGCCTTGGGCATCCCCAAGCTTGATCTTTTGTGTCTCGTTAATTCCTCTCATATCATGGCTTCTCCTAAATCTTTAAAAACTTCATCCACACAAAACTCAACAAGAACTCGTGAGATAAGTTAGTATAAATCAACTCAAAACCTTAACATTCTCTACTGTATAAAATCACTAAAATTATAATTAAACATTGCATACTAAATGCCTCTTCATATTTAATACTCCCATCCTCAAATAGAAACATTAAACACGCAAACATATGCAAACAATGCAAGTATAACAGCAATCTGCCAAAACAGAACAGTCTGTAGAAGGGGAATAAGAATCCATACTTCCCTAACTCCAAAAATTCTGAAAAATTACCATGTGACAGAGAACTCATGGATGCTTACTGTGTAAAAATTTCAGATTTTTATCATGTTCTTACTATTCAAGAATATGCTGGACATAACAGAAAACTTTCTGTTTTCAAACAGCAACACATGAACTTGTAAACTGAGCATGGTAAAGGCTATAATTGGCATTTTATTGAACTAAAAGATACAAAACATGATTATTGATATCAGAAAGCAAATATCAACATAAGAAAATGATGCTCGAAGCAAAACTCATATTATGTGACGAATAAAAATATAGCTCCGAGTGAGGTTACCGATAGTGTTGAAGACGAAAGAGGGGATGCCTTCCGGGGCATCCCCAAGCTTAGTTGCTTGAGTGTTCCTTGAATATTACCTTGGGGTGCCTTGGTCATACCCAAGCTTAGGGTCTTGCCGCTCCTTATTCTCCTCATATCGATATCTCACCCAAATATTGAAACCTTCAATCACACAAAACTTAACGGAACTTCGTGAGATAGGTTAGTATGACAAAAATAAATCATCCACTTAGGTACTGTCAAGACAAGATTCATAATTGTTCTCACATAATGCCTACTGTATTCTATCATTTCCACAATTTATATTACTCAATATAAGCTATGGAAACACTAAAACAAGCAAACTATGCACCGAAAACAGAATCTGTCAAAAACAGAACAGCATGTAGTGAGCGATTTAAAAACCATGTTTCTGTACCTCCAAAAATTCTGAAAAATTAGGAAAACGTAAAAAAATTGTAATAAAATACTGTATAAAAATTTCAGAATTTTCTCACGCTCCAGTACAGAATAGAAATTCCAGTACTGGACGCAAAAGTTTCTGTTTTTGCATAGAATCAAATCAACAAGCATCCACACTATCCCAAAGGCTTTACTTGGCACATTATTGAAAGAAAACATATAAAACATGATTACTACAGTAGCTTAATCGTGTGAACACACAAAAACAGTAGGTATAAGTGTTGGGTTGTCTCCCAACAAGCGCTTTTCTTTAATGCATTTTTAGCTAGGCATGATGATTTCAATGATGCTCACATAAAAGTAAAGAGTTGGAACACAATGGGAGCATTATGAAACATATGGCGAGCACATTTAAGCCTAACCCACTTCCTATGGATAGTGATTTTGTGAGCAAATAACTTATGGGAGCAAGGATCAACTAGCATAGGAAGGCAAAACAAGCATGACTTCAAAACTTTCAACATAAAGAGAGGAAACTTGATATTATTGCAACACCTACAAGCATATGGTACTCTCTCATAATAATTTTCAGTAGCATCATGAATGAATTCAACAATATAGCTATCACATAAAGCATTCTTTTCATGACCTACAAGCATAAGATTTTTATTACTCTCCACATATGCAAATTTCTTCTCATTCATAATAGTGGGAGCAAACTCAACAAAATAACTATCATGTGATACTTGATTGGCATAATCCAATTGAAAATAAAAATCATGATGACAAGTTTCATAGTTATCATTATTCTTTATGGCATACATGTCATCGCAATAATCATCATAGATAGCAACTTTGTTATCATAGTCAATTGAAACCTCTTCCAAAATAGTGGAATCATCACTAAATAAATTCATGACCTCTCCGAATCCACTTTTATCAATATTGTAACAAGATTCAACACCCTCCAAAATAGTGGGATCATTTAGAGTTGACACTCATCCAAACCCACATTCATCATTGTAATCATCATAAATAGGAGGCATGCAATCATCATAACAAATTTGCACATCAAAACTTGGGGGGCTAAAAATATCATCTTCATCAAACATAGCATCCCCAAGCTTATGGCTTGGCATATCATTAGCATCATGGATATTCAAGGAATTCATACTAGCAACGTTGCAATCATGCTCATCATTCAAAGATTTTATGCCAAACATTTTATTGAATTCTTCTTCTATCAATTGAGCACAATTTTCCTTTCCATCATTTTCACGAAAGACATTATAAAGATGAATAGTCTGAGGCAACCTCAATTCCATTTTTTTGTAGTTTTCTTTCATAAGCCAAACTAGTGATAAAACAAGAAACTAAAAGATTCGATTGCAAGATCTAAAGATATACCTTCAAGCACTCACCTCCCCGGCAACGGCGCCAGAAAAGAGCTTGATGTCTACTACACAACTTATTCTTGTAGACTCGTGTTGGGCATCCAAGCGCAGAGTTTTGTAGGACAGTAGCAATTTGCCCTCAAGTGGATGACCTAAGGTTTATCAATCCGTGGGAGGTGTAGGATGAACATGGTCTCTCTCAAACAACCCTGCAACCAAATAACAAAGAGTCTCTTGTGTCCCCAACACACCCAATACAATGGTAAATTGTATAGGTGCACTAGTTCGGCGAAGAGATCATGATACAAGTGTAGTATGGATAGTAGATATAGGTTTTTGTAGTGCGAACAATAAAAAACAGCAAGGTAGCAAGTAACAAAAGTGACCATAAACAGTATTGCAATGCTTAGAAACAAGGCCTAGGGTTCATACTTTCGCTAGTGCAATCTCTCAACAATGCTAATATAATTGGATCATATAACCATCCCTCAACGTGCAATAAAGAATCACTCCCAAGTTCCTATTAGCGGAGAACATAAGATAGAAATTGTTTGTAGGGTACGAAACCACCTCAAAGTTATCCTTTCCGATCGATCTATTGAGCTATTCCTATAAGTGTCACAAACAACCCTAGAGTTCATACTAAAATAACACCATATGATACACATCAACCAACTCTAATGTCACCTAGATACTCCAATGTCACCACAGGTATCCGTGAGTTTATTATACGATATGCATCAAACAACTTCATAATCATAATATTCAATCCACACAAAGAACTCCAAGGAGCACCCCAAAGTTTCTATCGGAGAAAAGATAATGAAAACGTGCATCAACCCATATGCATAGATTACCCCAATGTCACCGCGGGAATCCGCGAGTCGAGTGCCAAAACATATATCAAGTGAATCAATATAATACCCCATTGTCACCACGGGTATTCATATGTAAGACATACATCAAGTGTTCTCAAATCTAAAATATTCAATCTGACAATAACGAAACCTCAAAGGGAAAAGATTCGATTCATCACAACGAGGATAGAGGGGGAAGAAACACCATATGATCCAACTATACTAACAAAGCTCACGATACATCAGATCGTGCCAAATCAAGAACACGAGAGAGAGAGAGAGATCAAACACATAGCTACTGGTACAAACCCTCAGCCCCGAGGGCGAACTACTCCCTCCTCGTCATGGAGACCGCCGGGATGATGAAGATGGCCTCCGGTGATGATTCCCCCCGCCGACAGGGTGCCGAAAAAGGGCTGTAGATGAGATCGTGGAGGTACAGAGGCTTGCTGCGGCGTAAAAACTCATCTAGGTTAACTTTCGGGGGTTTCTAAATATATATATGATTTTTTGGCATTGGAATCACGCGAAGAAGGGCCACAGGGGGCCCACGAGGCACCAAGGCGCGCTTGTGGGGGTGGCGCGCGCCTGTGGGGGTGGCGTGCCCTGGTGGCTCGTGGGGCCCCTGTGGGTCTTCTGGCCACCTCTCGAATCGTCTAGTGTCTCTTATGTTCCAGAAAAAATCATCAAAAAGTTTCGCTGCATTTGGACTTCATTTGATATGGATTTTCTGGAAAACCAAAAACAAGCAGAAAACAGCAACTGGCACTGGGCACTAGGTGAATATGTTAGTCCATGAAAATCATATATAATCCATATAAAAGTGCACCAAAATCATACAAAACTATAATAAACATGGCATGAATACTTCATAAATTATAGATACGTTGGAGACGTATCAGTGGACAGAAAAATGTCAGGAAAGTTTCCAAACACTCAAGGACAAGCTGGCATCTGCACCAGTGCTCGCTCCACCGGAATCTCGCAAGGTCTTCGTGATTTATTGCGACGCGTCTCGTCAAGGATTAGGCTGTATCCTAATGCAAGTGCGCAAGGTGATTGCTTGTGCCTCGCGATAGTTGCGTCCTCATGAAGAGAACTCCCCAGTTCATGATCTCAAACTTGCTGCAATTATATATGCACTGAAGTTGTGGCGACATTACCTCCTCGGTAATCGTTGCGAGATCTACACTGATCATCAAAGTCTGAAGTACCTATTTACTCAGCCAGATCTGAATCTCTGTCAAAAGAGATGGATGGAAGCAATTACGGACTGTGACTGCGGTATTTCATATACCTCTGGCAAGGCTAATGTAATGGCCGATGCTTTGAGTCACAAGTCTTATTGCAACAATCTCATGGTTTAACGAGCTCAACCCCTTCTTCATGAAGAACTTCGCAAGTTGAACCTTCATATCATTCCACAGGGTTCTCTTAATACCCTTGTTTTGGAACCAACTCTCGAGAAAGCTATTAAGTCTGTGCCAGCAAAAGACGCTGAAGTTGATCAGATGAAAAGGGAACTTGCTTTTGAGAAAGCCAGAGATTTCCCGATTGCTGAAGATGGAACCTTGTACTTCAGAGGTCGCCTTGTGGTACCCCGGTTGGAACTTATGACAGACAAAGTTATGAAGGAAGCACATGACACACCTCTGTTTATTCATCCGGGTAGTACCAAGATGTACCAAGACATTCGTCAGAGATACTGGTGGTCTAATATGAAGCAAGACATTGCTCGATACGTTGCTGAATGTGACGTTTGCCATCGCGTCAAAGCAGAACATCAAAAATCTGCTGGAATTCTGCAACCGCTTCCTGTCCTTGAATGGAAATGGGACAAGGTTCATGTGACACCCCCGACTTAATCGTGCGCTAATCATACACGCAAATGCACACGATCAAGCCTAGGGACTCACTGGAAGATATCACAACACAACTCTAAAAACAAATAAAAGTCATACAAGCTTTATATTACAAGCCAGGGGCCTCGAGGGCTCGAATGCATAAGTTTGAGTCATACAAGTATCAGCGGAAGCATTAGATATCTGAGTACACACATAAAAGTTAAAAGCTATGCCTTAAGAAGGCAGGGCAAAACAACGACACTGATCAAAAAGGCGCAGGCCTCCTGCCTGGGAGCCTCCTATCTACTCCTGGTCGTCGGCGGTCTCCACGTAGTAGTAGGCTCCTCCAGAGGGGTAGTAGTAGTCGTCGGCTGGGGCAGCTAGCTCCGGGGTTCCGTCATCTGGTCGCAGCAATCGGGTATGGGGAAAAGGGGGTAGCAAAGCAACCGTGAGTACTCATCCAAAGTACTCGCAAGACTTACATCAGAACTATTCTATTTATGCATTGGTATCAAAGAAGGGTTGTATCTGTGGACTGGACTGCAGAAATGCCAGAATAGAGAGAAAAAACCTGGCCTATCGAAGACTAGCATCTTCAACGTCTTGCAGCATTACAAGAGTACAGACTAGTATCACATATTAAAGCAACAAGCATGTAGTAGCAAAGCCTAGAGATCCTTCCTCGACTCCCTGCGAGAAAGCGATCCAGGAGTTTACAATTAATTAACATGTATCCAGTTCAAATTGCAGTAGATCGGGATACTTTACTGAGCGTCCTGTTATCGTGGACACGGCTATTCGAATAGATAATCTTCCCTGCAGGGGTGCACTACTGTTACCCAACATGCTCGATTAACTCTGGCCGGACACACTTTTCCGGGTCATGCCCGGCCTCGGCTGATCGACATGACGTAGTCCTACCTAGGCTCCGCAGAGAGGTCCCCGCCGGTCTACATCCTAAGTGCTCAGGGGTCTTGGGCCCATCGCCCTTTGCACTCCGGGTCGTTGTGTGCAGGGTGAATACCAACGCCACCTCTGCCTGGATGGCGCGATCCGACCGTGCCAGAATGCTGAACTAGACGTCTGACAGAGCTTTCGGCTGATACATACGGCGCCGAGGGCCCCATTAAACCATTATCCCGCGTGGTGGTAGTGCGTATAGGCCAGTGGCCAACTCAGATCAAATACCCAAATCCGCTAATCGCATTGGGAGCTCGCGGAAACGAGCAGAGATCCCCGATCATGTGACCCCGTCGCCCCATCTCGTGGACTTACGGCAAGGGCCAGGAATGCCCGGCCGTGCCACGTAATTATCTCGCGGGTACCCTCATGGTCAACCCGACTCCACATCTCTCGCGGGCACCCCTCAGGGTCGACCCGTCTTTATCCAGTATGTGTAGTAAAATCTAGGTAACTGTGTGTTCATAACATCAAGAAGGGATCCGAGGAATCACCCTCATTGGATTTCCCTCTCGACATATCCGTCAAGGTGAACCCGGAGGAATCACCCTCATTGGATTCACACTTGAGGAGTTGCACGACAGAAGCTTTATCAGAGGTGGTGAAAGAGGAATCACCCTCGGTAACCCACGACCGACTAGCTGTACTACAGAAGCAACATCGGGAGTGAGACAAGAGGTATCACCCTCGACACTCGTTGGTTACTCTGTAGTGTCGTACAATTTAGGGGGTGTGCGGTGATGTGTTGGTCTCAGCCCATCGATCACATCGATTGGGGCACTGGTAACTAAGCGGGGCAACTAGGACAAGGAAAAGGGGCCACAGATGGTTGTCCAATCATCCTATACTAAGCATTTAGGATAGCAGGTAAGGTATCAATAGCAATTTACAACAACAGGCTATGCATCGGAATAGGATCAATCAAAAGTAGTAGCAAATTCTAATGCAAGATGAGGGACAAAGAATAGGTGATATAGGCATGCTCAAGGGGGGTTTGCTTGCCTGGAAGCTCTGCAGCAAAAGAGGGGTCGTCGACGGAGTAGCAGTCCTCCGGGGCAGCGTCGGTCTCGGGGTCTAACGGAAGAGAAGAGGGGGAAGAAACAATAAATAAAAGCAATCAAATGCAACACAGTGCATGGCATGGCAAATGCAGTGCAGGGGGTCACCTAATACAACCCTAAACCACTTTAGTTAATTTAAGAATTAATTCGGAATTATTTACCGGAGGTCACGCACTATTCATCTGCCAGAAACAGGCCTAAAGTTACAGGTTCACCTACTTAGAGGATTCTAACATGCATGCATATGACATATTCGGATTATATGGATTTTTCTGATCATTTTTCATATATAAATTATTTTCATCCGAGTTACCGATTATTTTATATGATTTTTCAAAGTTTTAATCATTTTCTGGAATTTCTGAAAAATTTGTATTTAATTAAATCCGAATTGACCAAGTCAATTTGACTAGTTAAAAGGGGTAGGTGTGGCCCACATGTCATTGGCACATAAATTAATTGATGATTAAATTAAAATGGGGGAAGTTAAATTAACATAGGGGTCCACATGTCATCTATACATAGACTACTAATTAACTACTAACCTAATTAACTAACCTAAACTAGCACTAACAAGGTCAGCTCTAACACAATTACGCACACACAGAGCACACACACACACACAGCACACACACACGGACCACACACAGTCACACACACACGCTGCACACACACACACGCGCGCGCGCGCGCTGCACGCACACACATTGCACACACACACACACACACGCTGCACGCGCGCTGTCACTCGGCCATGGCCAATGCAGCAGCAGCCGGCGGCAGCCGTAGTAGCAACAGCAAGGCAGCAGTGGTGGCTAGGGGCAGCAGGAAGCAGCGCAGCAGCAGGAGCAAGGAGCAGCCGCAGGGAGCAGCAGCAAATGCAGCAGTAGCATGAGCAGCAGCACGCACGGCTGGGCACGGGCGGCGCGCGAGGTACAGGGGCAGGGCGTGGCCCGGGGTGAGACGGCCATGGGCGTGGTCAGGCGCGCGCGAGCTGCAGGGGCGCGGCCAGGAGCGGCTGTGCGCGCGCGGACATGGAGCTACGGCCATGGCGGCCATAGCGAGCGAGGGACGACGGCTACGGCGACGGATCGAAGGGCAAAGCAATGGAATCAGAGGAGATGCTCACCACGGAGCCTGTAGACGTGGTTAGGGGGCGCTGGATGGCCGGAATGCGACGGACTCGACGGCAAGATGTGGCGGCCGTGGCGGGGAGGATGACCCGATGGCGAGGCAGCAGGGCGTCCTAGCTCAAACCAATGCACATAGTCGAAGGAGTCGTCGGCGCTGGAGCTCCTGGACATGATGCGTCGACGTGGGGAGGCCGGTGGCCGCGGGATCGACGCGGCGACGGCGACCAACGTTCGGGCTCGAACAAATTTCGAGAGAGAGAGCGAGCGAGGGGATAATGGGGAGGCTAGGGTTGTCTACAGCGTCGAGGGGGCTCTTATCTCTCCCCGGGGTTCCCCGGATGCACGACACGGAGGCAGCGGCGGCCGGGGTGGCGTGGATGGCCGACACGCACAGGCCTCTACCTCCTCTCTGTACAGATGTAGGAGGAAGCCTGTGGTGGGCTGGGCCTCGCACTGTAGCAGTGGGCTACAAGTGCATAGTAGCTAGGTTTCTATTTTCCTTTTTCTTTTCTGTTATGTATTTTCCTTTACTATTAAATGATTTTTTTAGTATGAAAATTGGCACATAAATACTAGGCCATATTTTTCACTAGCACACAAAGTTTCAATTTATTTTGAATAGTATAAATATTTGTTTATTTTGAAATGGTTAACTTAATTGCTGCTGGCTCTGTTTTAAATAGGTTAGGGGCATTTTAAATATTCAAATGAGGTTGGCTTTTACACGAAAATTACTTAGTGAATATTTGCAACCCAACGAACATTTTTGTTTTACCATTTGAAGAAATAATAATTTGACCTGTAATTTAAATTTGAATTTGAAGTTGGATTATTACTTAATTGTTTTTCTTAGGGTTTAATGATGATGACTTAGCATGACTAATTAGCATAACCATGGTTTAGTAATCTGGGGATGTCACAGTTCAAATGGATCTCATCACTGGCCTTCCCAAATCACAAAAGGGTCACGATGCTATTCTTGTCGTCGTCGACCAATTCTCCAAAGTTGCACATTTTCTGCCAGTCAAGGAGACGATCACTGCTAGTCAGTTAGCAGACTTGTATATCTCCAGAATTGTGACACTCCACAGTATTCCGAAGGAGATCAGTTCAGACCAAGGCAGCCTCTTCACCTCAAAGTTCTAGGAAGTTTCCAAGAAGCTATGGGAACTCATATAACCTGGAGCTCAGCTTATCACCCCCAGTCCCAAGGTCAAGTTGAATGAGTTAACCAAGTGCTTGCAGATATGCTACGTGCTTGTGTCATCTCATTTGGCAAGAAGTGGGAAGAATCTCTCCCGTATGCTGAATTCTCATACAACAACAACTATCAAGCTAGCTTGAAGATGGCACCCTTTGAGGTACTATATGGACGTAAGTGTCGAACCCCTCTGAATTGGTCAGAAACTGGGGAACGGCCGCTCATCGATCCGGATATTATCCAACAAGCTGAAGAGCAAGTCCGTATTGTCCGGGAAAATCTCAAGGCGGCCCAGTCCCGCCAGAAGAGCAACTATGACCGTAAACACTGGGGATCGATCTATCAACCTGGTGAACAAGCTTATCTACGTGTCACTCCTATGAAGGGCACTCATCATTTTGGAATAAGGGCAAGTTAGCTCCTCGCTACATTGGTCCCTTCCGCATTCTCGCCAGACGTGGATATGTGGCTTATAAATTGGAATTGCCACCGCAGTTTTCTCATATCCACGATGTCTTCCATGTGTCGCAACTTCGTCGTTGCTTCAAGGATCCGCACCGTGCAGTGGATCATGAGATGCTTGAATTGTAGGATGATCTCTCTTATAAGGAGTATCCGATCCGCATTCTTGATCAAGCTGAACGTCGAACCCGTCAGAAGGCAATCAAGTTCCTTAAAGTGCAGTGGTCAAATCACACTGAAGACGAAGCCACTTGGGAATGCGAGGATCATCTTCGCGAAGAATACCCCGATCTTCTTCCTTCTACCTCCTGAATTCTCGGGACGAGAATTTTTTTAGAGGAGGAGAGTTGTAACAGCCCCATGTATTAAGCTACAGTAATCCATCATGATTATGCTAAGTCACTTTGCTTTACTATGCTTGATCACTATGGATTCATATCTCATTTCAAATTCCACCACTGAAATCAATTCAAATTGCAAGTGAAATTTAAACTTGCACAAACATGGTTGCAAAATAGTCCATCATTTAGCAAATATTCCATAGCAATTATTTGTTAAGAAAAACAACATCACTTATTTGCTTAATTGGGCTATAGCAATTAAAACAGTGCCAAATCAGCATATTTAAATGCTTTTCCATTTATGAAAAATTCAAACAAATTCAAATGCCTCCCAAACTTTTTTTGACAGTGCAGAAAAATGCAATGCTATTTATGAGCAAAGCTCCACATTTTTGCAAAGTCATTTGGTGGCTTATTTAAAATGCAAAACTGTAGCTGGAAAAAGAAAACAGAAAAGAAATAAAAAAGGGCCACTATGCACTGGGCCTTAGTGCACAGTGCCTGGCCCAGCCGGCCCAGCCCACTCACGTCGTCTTCCTCCTCTCTCCTCCCCGTGTCAGCCCCGCGCGCGTGCGCTCGAGCCAGTTCGCCGTTGCCGCCGAGCCACCTCGCCGCTCCACGTCGCTACAGGCGTCGAGAGGGGATAAGAACGCCACCGCACGCCTCGGGGACACCTCCCCAGTCCTTATCCCCCTCTCCGTCGCTCGCCCTCGCCCCCACAGCTCACACCCGAAGCTCCATCGCCATGGCTGTCGTCGTCTGCGCGCTCCCCGTCATCCCCGTCAACTGAGTCCGTGTCCGCTCGCTCCGCCGTCGACCGCTAAGCCCTCCGGTGCCACCCGTTGGAGCTCATCGCCTCTGCATCGCCGGATCGGCCCTGTATTCTTCCTCTGCATCCGCTGGCCATCTTCATCGACTCCGGCGCCCTCTGCTACTCCCGGCTCTCAACGAGCCTTTCTTGCGCTCCACGGTGAGCTCCCGCTCAAAGCCCCTCTCCGCCCCGCTCGTTTTCATGCCCGTAGCCGCCGACGCCATAGGAGCCGAAGCTCGTTGCCACCGGCGATGGTGCAACCGCAGCCACAACACCCGCAGCTCGTGTCCGGGCCCTACGTCATGCTCAGCACGCCTCCAGGAGGTCAACGCTGCCACCAGCACCGCTTGCCGTGCTCCCTAGCCTCGATCCCGAGCTCGGCCGAACTCCGGCGTCCGCCTCGGTGGTCGTTGATAACCCAGAAGTATAGGGGATCAATTGTAGCTTTTTCGATAAATAAGAGTGTCGAACCCAATGAGGAGCTAAAGGTAGAATTAATATTCCCTTCAAGTTCTATCGACCACCGATACAACTCTACGCGCACTTAACGTTTGCTTTACCTAGAACAAGTATGAAACTAGAAGTACTTTGTAGGTGTAATGCAAGAACTACTTTGCAAGAATAAAACTAGGAGTACTTTGCGAGATAATAAAACTATGAGTAATTTGCAAGTTAATAAAAGTTAGTTGTTTAGTAGAGAGCTTTTGTAACACAAGAGAAGGATTTGTCCATAGGCAATCGATAACTAGACCGGTAATCATTATTGCAATTTTATATGAGGGAGAGGCATGAGCTAACATACTTTCCGTACTTGGATCATATGCACTTATGATTGGAACTCTAGCAAGCATCCGCAACTACCAAAGATCATTAAGGTAAAACCCAACCATAGCATTAAGTATCAAGTCCCCTTTACTCCCATACGCAACAACCCACTTACTCGGGTGTAAGCTTCTGTCACTCTAGCTGCCCACTATAAGAGAATTATGAACGTATTGCAAACCCTACAGCGGGAATCCCTCACGCTTGCGCAACACGGAGGGCACCATAGGACAGCACCCAAAAAAACATACAACTCAAACCAATCACGATCATCAATCAACCCATAGGACAAAACAGATCTACTCAAACATCATAGGATGGCAACACATCATTGGATAATAATATGTTGCATTAAGCACCATGTTTAAGTAGAGATTACAGCGGGGAGAAGAGGTGTTACACCGCTGCATAGAGGGGGAGAGAGTTGGTGTTGACGGCGGCGAAGTTGTTGGTGTAGATCGCCGTCACGATGATTGCGTCGGCGGCGTTCCGGCGCCACCGGGAGAGAGGGGGAGAGAGCCCCCCTCCTTCTTCTTCTTCTTCATTGGCCTCCTACCAAGATGGGAGGAGAGTTTCCCCTCTGGTCCATGGCCGCCATGGCTCCCGGAGGGGAGGAGCCCCTCCGAGATTGGATCTCTCTTTCTGTTCTCTTCTGTTTCACGTTCCTCTTTTCTGGCCCTTCACCGTTTCTTAAATTCCCGGAGATCCGTAACTCCGATTGCGCTGAAATTTTAATACGATTTTTCCCGATATCATCTTTCTTGCGGCGAAAGAAGGGCTGCAACCTCCTTACGAGGGGCTCACGAGGCACCACGGTGCGCCACCCCACCGGGGGCGCCCTGGTGCCTCGTGGGGCCCACGAGCACCGTCTTGCGTTGATTCTTCTTCCCAAAAATCACATATATTCGAAAATAAATCTCCGTAAATTTGATATGGATATTCTGCGAAACAAAAAACATGCAACAAATAGGAACTGGCACTGGGTACTGGATCAATATGTTAGTCCCAAAAATAACATAAAATGTTGCCAAAAATATGTGAAAGTTGTAGAATATTGGCATGAAACAATCAAAAATTATTGATACGTCGGAGACGTATCAGCATCCCCAAGCTTAATTCCTACTCGTCCTCGAGTAAGTAAATGATAAAAAAGATAATTTTTGATGTGGAATGCTACCTAGCATAATCTTGATCATATAATCTAATCATGGCATGAATATTAAGACACGAGTGATTCAAAGCAATAGTCTATAATTTGATATAAAGACATCAATACTCAAGCATACTAACAAACAACCATGTCTTTCAAAATATCAATGCTAAAGAAAGTTATCCCTAGCCCATTATGCTTAGTCATTGATCCATTCATGAAACACACTCAACATTAACTACACCCAATGCACAAGTATGATAATAGTGCTCTCCAGTTGGTGCTTTATAAGAGAAGATGGAGACTCAATAAAAATAAAAATGCATAAAAGTAAAATAGATAGGCCCTTCACAGAGGGAAGCAGAGATTTGCAGAGGTGCCAGAGCTCAAAGCTTAAATTAGAGAGATAAAATTATTTTGAGAGGCATGCTTTTCCTGTCAATGCTACGACTGAAAGTTCCCAATATCTTCCATGCTAGACACATTATAGGCGGTTCCCAAACAGAAAATAAAATTCATTTCCTTTCCACCATTCTTTCACAATCCATGGCTAGCTGTATCCATGGGTGCCTTCCATACCAACACTTTCCAAGGAATTTTGTTATTATTATTTTTGATTCATTGTGGGACTGGGCATCCCAATTACCTGCCACTCTCTCGTGCAATGACAACTGAATAAACACTCATCTTGAGAATAACCCGCCTAGCATGAAAGATATTGGCCACCCCCTGCCGCCACATGAGTGGTACGGGCACACAAAATGGAAAATTATTTTGAAAAATTAGAGTTGGCACATGCAAATTTACTTGGAACGGCATGGAAATATCGCATATAGGTAGGTATGGTGGACTTGTTTGGCACAACTTTAGGTTTAAGGAGTTGGATGCACAAGCAGCATTCCCGCTTAGTACAAATGAAGGCTAGCAAATAGATTGAGAAGCAACCAACCAAAAAACGAAAACGGTCATAAGCATGCATTGAGAATGACTAACACTGAATAATGCACCATAAGTAGGTTATAAGTTCGTTGCATAACTATTGACTTTACGTGCATGCATAGGGAATCACAAACCTTAACACCAATATTCTTACTAAATCACAATTACTCACTAGCATAACTCACATATTATCATCTCCATATCGCAAAACTATTGCAAGGAATCAAACATATCATATTCAGTGATCTACAAGGTTTATGTAGGATTTTCTGACTAACCATGTGAATGACCAATTCCTGTTGACTCTCTAAACAGATATAAGTGAAGCATGAGAGTTTAATTCTTTCCAAAAAATACCACACTCTAATAAATATAAGTGAAGCAAAAGAGCATTCTACAAATAACGGTTTTCCTATGAGTAGAGAAACAGGCATCCAAACTTCAAATGATATAAGTGATGCACATGAAGCATTATATAAAGCCATACTCAAAAGATATAAGTGAAGTGCAATGAGCATTCTATAAATCAACCAAGGACTATCTCATACCAGCATGGTGCATAAAATAAAAGGGAAAAATAAACACAAAAGACGCTCCAAGAATTTACGCATATCATGTGAACAAAACAAAAACCGAGACATACCGATAATTGTCGAATAAAGATGGGATGCCTTCCGGGGCATCCCCAAGCTTAGACGCTTGAGTCTCCTTGAATATTTACTTGGGGTGCCTTGGGCATCCCCAAGCTTGAGCTGTTGCCTCTCCTCATTCTTCTCATATCAATACCTCCTCGATCTTCGAACACTTCATCCACACAAAACTTAACCGAACTTTTTATTAGAAGAGTTAGTACATATAACATCAAATCCCATCATGTCCTGCTCTAACATTATTATATAATTATAATCAAACATTACCCACTATATGCTATCATAATTCTATGGCTCCCAAGTCAATGGGGCTCAACAAGATTTCAAACATAAGCAAATAACGAAACTATAACAGCAATCTGTGAAAACAGGACAGTCTGTAAAGATGCAAATGGTACATATACTTATGTAACTCAAAAAATTCTGAAAAATTAGGAAAAAATAAACAATTTGTATATAAGTACTGTGTAAAAATTTTAGAATTTTTGCATGTTCCATTAAAATTACAAAATTCAAGAACTACAGCAAAAGTTTCTGTTTTTGCACTGCACATACCAAACAAGCAATTTAAACATCCTAACGGTAAATCTTGGCACATTATTTTTATAATACAATGGATTTGTACAAGGGGATAATTATTTTTGTTGAAAAGTTTCTGTAATTCAAGATTCACAAAGTTTCCATGGGCATGAACCAAGTTCAAGGACGTCCCCCACTTCAACGGTGTTCGTCTTTCTCACTTTCACTTTTCTTTTTGAAAAAGTTTTTAGGTTCCCCTCTATATTTTTTTTGTTTTTAAACTTTTTAAAAGCACACAACAGAAATAAATGACTCTCTAAAACTTCCGGGTTGTCTCCCTGGCAGCGCTTTCTTTAAAGCCATTAAGCTAGGCATAAAGTGCTCAAGTAATTGATCCACCCGGATCCCAAGGTATATCAAAGCCAATTTTAATTAACAATGATTTGTATTTTAGTAGTGAGCCCAAAGCAACATATATCATGCAATGACAAAGCCTAACTCTCTTCCTATGCATCAGAATGTCATAAAAGAACAATTCATGCACATCAAGTAAAGGCCAATGCATAGTATAAACAGTTTCTTGCAATTTTATCGTATTGGAAACATAGAGAGGCGGAGATATAGTTCCTCTCTCATAATAATTGCAATTAGGAGCAGCAAGCACATGCATATTATATCCATCAAAATCATCATGTGCAATGGTAAAACGCAACCCATCCATATAATCCTTAATAAGCGCAAACTTCTCCGATATAGTGTAGTTGGGAGAATTCAAAAAGATAATAGGACTACCATGTGTGGGTGAAATAGCAACAATTTCATTCTTAACATAAGGAACTATAGCAAGTTCATCTCCATAAGCATAATTCAAATTGGCATCTTGGCCACAAGCATAGCAAACATCAATTTCATCAAAAAGGGATATTTCAAACGAATCCAAGGGTTCATAGCATTCATCCTTCAGTAAGCACGAAGGGACATTAAACAATGTATGATTTGAAGAGTTACTCTCATTAGAAGGTGGGCATGGGAAGCTAATCCGCTCTTCCTCCCTTTGTTCTTCGCTCTCCTCGTCATCTTTTTCATCTAATGAGCTCACAGTGTCATCAATTTCTTCTTCCATAGGAGCGTGCAAAATATTAGTCTCTTCTCGGACAGCGGAGGTGTCCTCAATATATTCTTTTACATAAGCATTAGAAGCATAGTTTTCATAGCAATATTTAAGTACGGCAAAATTTTCAGATTTGTAAAGAGTAGCATCACACTTTTCAATCAAAGAAGCAATTTCATTAGCACCCTTAAAAGCAACAAATTCTTCAATTTGTTCAATATCATAGTAACTATAAACACTTTTAGCATAAGAAGATACGATTCCATTATCACTAAAGTCGCATTGGCAGGGAAGGTGTTTCTTAGGGTCTTCAGAACAACAAGTAAAATCATGTATTTCGCATAAATTCCAAACATAGCAATGCATAGTATTAATATGATGCCATAAAAGTTTCCCTTTTTGAGATATGCGGTGTCGCACAAAATGAGCATGCTCATCTAATGATTTTCCCTCAACTAAGCTAGTTGGGTTTTCAGCACGAGCATATAGGGATCGAAGATGATCCAAGTAGAAAGCTTCAGCAGTATGATAGATTTTGGGTGGTTCTTCAACCATTGGTTTAGCAGGTACAACTAATTTTTTTGGTATTTTACGTTTTCTACCCATAACTAAAGATAGAAAACAAGAGCACAGAATAAAAACTACTTAGTGATAAAGCAAACAAGCACACACGAGAATATTCACCCCACGCTATTGCTCCCCGGCAACGGTGCCAGAAAAAGGTCTTGATAACCCAGAAGTATAGGGGATCAATTGTAGCTTTTTCGATAAATAAGAGTGTCGAACCCAACGAGGAGCTAAAGGTAGAATTAATATTCCCTTCAAGTTCTATCGACCACCGATACAACTCTACGCGCACTTAACGTTCGCTTTACCTAGAACAAGTATGAAACTAGAAGTACTTTGTAGGTGTAATGCTAGAACTACTTTGCAAGAATAAAACTAGGAGTACTTTGCGAGATAATAAAACTACGAGTAATTTGCAAGTTAATAAAAGTTAGTTGTTTAGTAGAGAGCTTTTGTAACACAAGAGAAGGATTTGTCCATAGGCAATCGATAACTAGACCGGTAATCATTATTGCAATTTTATATGAGGGAGAGGCATGAGCTAACATACTTTCCATACTTGGATCATATGCACTTATGATTGGAACTCTAGCAAGCATCCGCAACTACCAAAGATCATTAAGGTAAAACCCAACCATAGCATTAAGTATCAAGTCCCCTTTACTCCCATACGCAACAACCCCCTTACTCGGGTGTAAGCTTTTGTCACTCTAGCCGCCCACTATAAGAGAATTATGAACGTATTGCAAACCCTACAGCGGGAATCCCTCACGCTTGCGCGACACGGAGGGCACCATAGGACAGCACCAAAATAAAACATACAACTCAAACCAATCACGATCATTAATCAACCCATAGGACAAAACAGATCTACTCAAACATCATAGGGTGGCAACACATCATTGGATAATAATATGTACCATTAAGCACCATGTTTAAGTAGAGATTGCAGTAGGGAGAAGAGGTGTTACACCGCTGCATAGAGGGGGAGAGAGTTGATGTTGACGGCGGCGAAGTTATTGGTGTAGATCGCCGTCACGATGATTGCCCCGGCGGCATTCCGGCGCCACCGGGAGAGAGGGGGAGAGAGCCCCCCTCCTTCTTCTTCCTTGGCCTCCCCCCTAGATGGGAGGAGAGTTCCCCCTCTGGTCCATGGCCGCCATGGCTCCCGGAGGGGAGGAGCCCCTCCGAGATTGGATCTCTCTCTCTATGTTCTCTTCTGTTTCGTGTTCCACTTTTCTGGCCCTTCACCGTTTCTTAAATTCCCGGAGATCCGTAACTCCGATTGCACTGAAATTTTAACACGATTTTTTTCCCGATATCATATTTCTTGCGGCGAAAGAAGGGCTGCAACCGCCGTACGAGGGGCTCATGAGGCACCACGGCGCACCACCCCCCCTAGGGCGCGCCCTGGTGCCTCATGGGGCCCACGAGCACCGTCTTGCATTGATTCTTCGTTCCCAAAAATCACATATATTCCAAAATAAATCTTCGTAAATTTTTACCGCGTTTGGACTGCATTTGATATGGATATTCTGCGAAACAAAAAACATGCAACAAACAGGAACTGGCACTGGGCACTAGATCAATATGTTAGTCCCAAAAATAACATAAAATGTTGCCAAAAATATGTGAAAGTTGTAGAATATTGGCATGAAACAATCAAAATCTATAGATACGTCAGAGATGTATCAGTCGTTGCCATCGCTACGCGCCACCCCCAGCCACGCCACCACCACCAATGGATGCGAGGCGCTGCGGCCGATCCAACGCGCCAGACCGCGCGCGAAACGGTGCCCCGTAGCTCGTTTCCGACGCCGGCCCGAACTCCTCCGCCGCATATTGTGGTCGCCGGCGTTTAAACGCCGGTGGTTCGACGTGGCATCGCCTGGGGCCCACCCATGGGTCACTGCCAGTGGGTCTCAGGGGCTCCGTTGACCGCGTTGACCTAGTCAACGTGCTGACTGGGCAGCCCCAGCCACTGACATGTGGACCCCACGCGTTAATTAACTGTTTTATAATTAAACTTAATCTGTTAATTAAGTGTGTCACTGACATGTGGGCCCCCTGGTCAGTTTGACCAGTCAACTGGGCCCCACTGTCAGTCACTGTGGCATTTGGCTGGGTACACTTTTGGGTGTATCTAGCATTTAGCCATTTAATTTCAAATTAGATTAATACAAGAAATTCAATAGAACTTTGAAAAATCATATAAATTCAACCGTAGCTTAGATGAAAATGTTTTCTATATGAAAAATGATCAAAAAAATAAGACGAATCCGAATATGCCATCCACATACCCGTCACATGCCTCCAACACTGCAAACATGGAACCTTCCCCTCCGGATCGTCTGTCCGATAAATGCCTAAAGCCGGGAAAATATTCCCAGATATTTTCCCGCTCCATCTGTAACGCTTAGCACTGCGTTAGGTCACCCCTAGCACAGCATATTGCCGTGTCATGCTTTGTGCTGCTTTTGTTTGCCTTGTATTTATTGTTTCTTTCCCCTCTTCTCTCTGGTAGACTCCGAGATTGACGCTGCTCCCGAGTACGGCTATGCCCCTGACGTCCAGCCTCTTCCAGCAGAGCTTCCAGGCAAGCAAAACCCCCTTGATCATTCCTATATCACCCATTCTTTCTCTCCCATGCTTGCATTAGATTTTGCTACTGTTATTCAATAGCTCCTATTCTGATGCATAGCCTATTTTTGTAACCTGTTGTTGATACTTTACCTGTTGTCCTATATGCTTAGTATAGGCTGGTTAGTGATCCATCAGTGGCCCCACACCCTTGTCCGTGTTGCCATGCTTTGCTTCCGGATGCTCGACCAGTGTGGTCAACGTGCAGAGACCGACACATCACCGCACACCCCCTTAGTTGTATGACTCTGCAGAGCTACTATCGAGTGCCGAGGGTGATACCTCCTACCTCACTCCTGATAATATCTCTGTAGCGTAGGTAGTCGGTTGTGGGTTACCGAGGGTGATTCCTCTTTCACCACCTCCGATGATGCCTCTGTCGTGCAGCCCCTCAAGTGTGAACCCATCGAGGGTAATTCCTCCAAGTTCACCTTGACGGTTACATCGAGTAGGAATCCAACGAGGGTGATTCCTCGGATTCCCCCTTGATGTTATGGACACACGGTTACCATGTTTTTACCTCAGTCCCTTGTTGAAGTCGGGTCGACCCCGAGGGGTACCCGCGAGAGATGTGAAGTCGGGTTAACCGTGAGGGTACCCGCGAGATAATTACACGGCACGGCCGGGCAGGCAGACTGCCCCAGGAGAGGGATGGGCCTGGCCCTTGCCGTAAGTCCGCGAGACGGGGCGACAGGATCACTGATCGTCTCTGCGAGCTCCCAATACCCCAACGGTTTGGATATGTGATCTGAGTAGGCCTCTGGCCTTTTCGCACTAACCACCACGCGGGATAAGTTATGGGCACTCGGCGTCGTACGTTTCTTCCGAAAGCTCTGTCAGACGTCCAGTTCAGCATTGTGGCACGGTCGGATCGCGCCATCCAGGAGAGAGATGGCGCTGGTATTCACCCTGCGCACAATGACCCGGAGTGCTTAGGATGATTGTCCCATGACCCATTCGCACTTAGGATGTAGACCGGTGGGTACCTCTCTGCGGAGCCTAGGTAGGACTACGTCATGTCGATCAGCCGAGGCCGGGCATGACCAGGAAAAGTGTGTCCGGCCAGAGTTAATCGAGCGTGTTGGGTAAGTTGGTGCACCCCTGCAGGGAAGTTATCTATTCGAATAGCCGTGTCTACGATAACAGGACGCTCGGAGTTTTATCCGGATCTACTAATACTAGAACTGGATACTTGTGATACTAAACTGATATGATGGCTCCGGGATCACTTTCTCGCAGGGAGTCGAGGAAGGATCTCTGGGCGTTGCTAATATATACTGGTTACGATATTATATGTTACTCTACTCTCTTCTACTGCTGCAAGATGCTAGTCTTTGATAGGCTAGGCCTCCCCCTCTATTCTGGCATTTCTGCAGTATAGTCCACAGATACAGCCCCTTCCCTTTGATACCGATGCATACTTAGCATAGATCTAATGTAAGTCTTGCGAGTACTTTAGATGAGGAGTCACGGTTGCTTTGCTATCTTTTTCCCCCCTACCCGATTGCTGGGATCAGATGATGGAGTCCCGGAGGCAGCTGATCCCGTCGACGACTACTACTACCCCGACGGAGCCTACTACTACGTGGAGACCGAAGACCAGGAGTAGTTCGGAGGCTCCCAGGCAGGAGGCCTGCGCCTTTTCGATCTAGTTGTCGTTGTTTTGCTCCGCCTTCTTAAGGCAGCCTTGTCTAATTATGTCTGTACTCAGATATTGATGCTTTCACTGACTCTTGTGTAACTCGAACTTATGTATTCGAGCCCTCGAGGCCCCTGGCTTGTAATATAAAGCTTGTATTATTTTGTTTCATGTCTAGAGTTGTGTTGTGATATCTTCCCGTGAGTCCCTGGGCTTGATCGTGCGCATTTGCGTGTATGATTAGTGCACGGTCGAGTCGGGGGCGTCACATCGCTATAAGTGCCGCATAGCATAACACCCCTACCTCATGTCTCCCATCCATCGGCTCATGGCCCAGTTGGCTGCCTGGCTCTGTAGGGGAACGCGATAGAAAACAAAAAAAATTGGTACAGCGAGCACGCCCAGGACCACTATGGAGGCTGCATACAGGGTTTGATATGATCATTACCGACTCGTAGTGCAGCGGAAGTAGAGTCGATGTAGATCGTCAGTGCAAATCCCCGCAGCTAGGATTTACAACCTCCCAACCGCGAGAATGTACTCCCTCGTCGGACAGCCCTTTGGGAGGAGGTCAGACAGTCCCTCGGACGATGTCACGGACAGCCCTTCGGGAGGACTCTCGAAGCTCAAACGGTAACTCGGACAGCCCTTTGGGAGGACCCTCGAACATCCCCTCGGGCAAAAGATCGAAACTACGACCTCTCTACGGGGTTGCACACATACGGTGTCAGCTATCCGGCAGGGCTTCGCTGTCCAGAACTAGTTCCTGCCGGAACCCAGACAGCTTTTCGGCTCTACGAAACTATTTTGCGGGGAGGGAGAGAGAAGGCCAGATCATGCATGGCTTGTGTATGTGAGAAAGGAGTGAGTGTGGAGAGTGCCTCTCCACCTCTATTTATAGCAAAACCCAAGGGGGAAAATACCCAAAAAACCCATCACATGGATCCTTCATAAGGGCATAAAAGGAAGGCAAGTGGAGCTCCATGGAGGAGCTCCATCTTGGCCGGCGACCCCTAGCCCCCCCCCCCCCAAAGGGGGTTCCTTGGTCCCCAATCCCTTCTAGAAGACTTTTGGGAAAAGCCCTAAAAGGTGGCTTTCCATAAAGTAGCCCAAAAAGCACTTTCACTATTCACAAAAACATTTTTCCGCAACCGTTAAATCCGAAAATATTTTTGTGGGTCTTAGAATAATTCCAGTACCCACTAAAATGATTTTGGACGCGTTCCGAAACAATTCCGGATTAGTGATTTTCATCTGCGAAAAGCAACCAAACCGGTTCCGGCAGCTCCGGAACATTTCCGGTTTTTATCCCGGAAAAATCCCAGAAGTTTCCAGAACAATTCTGGCACCCTCCAAGAATTTCCAGGCATGTGCCGAAACCAATTTGACTTAATGGTATACTCCGAAACAACTTTTCGGTTTTACCGAAACTATTCCGGTGTTCTCTCTCCGAAACTTTTCCGTTGTCTCCGAAACTTTTCCGGTGACTTTCTCTCAGACTCCCTGTCTAGTATTTAGCAGATAGATGACCCTTAAGTGTGTGACCCTATAGGTTCAGTGACGTATAGACATGACCCGGATCACTTTCCGATCAATGATCAACATCGGAGCCGTGGACACCCATATTGACCCCTATGCCCACACGAATAAATATTCGAGTGAACCTCCGGTTGCCGTGTGCTATTCCTGTTGCTTCGCGATATGTTACAAACACCCGAGGTGAGATTTATCGGCATCCCCATGGATAAACACATGTCCACTATGCCAGTTACCTCGTTACCGGTTTTGTTCTCTTTTGTCATTTCCGTGTTCCGGCATCCCTGTGATCAAATCACAATGTGTCTGGCCAGACGATGATGGATACCGTAACACCGAGAGGGCCCGAAAATATCCCTCCATCGTCGGAGGAGCAAATCCCAATCTTGAGCTATCTCGTTTCTTGCCATACTTTTCCGTGAACCCGTAAGCCGCCGTAATAGCCACCCAGTTACGGATGACGTTTAACAAACCCCAAAGTTCACGAAGCAAGTACGAAGGAACTTGATACTCTCATGGTCTGAGGAATTATGCAAACATTAACTTTCTCTATGTTATTAACCATTAACTTGTGACGAATGTATCTCATAGCATAACATCAATTCGGGTCGATTCAACACAAGTGTTCTTCTAACATTGTGCCCTCAAAATTGCCGGCATAGTCATGCCCATGAAAAGGAAAACAGGATCATCATGCAATACTTGAGCTAGTCTTAGAGGCATGACTAGGAATACATTTTACCGTTTATTATACCACACGTGCACATGAGTTTCCTTTCGAGCCTCATGGATATTGCAGACTCGAGAATCATTGCAGTTATAGCATGGGACATAAACATTCATTACAAACTTTGGAGATACAAAATAACTGTTATTACTGCCTCTAGGGCATATCTCCTACAGACCCCCACTTGCACTAGAGTCATAATCCAGTTACATGGCTTCCCTAACACCAATGACTATCCGGTGCTGCTCATGCTTTGCTCGTGGTAGAGGCTTTGTCATCGGGTCTGACACGTTCAGATCCGTGTGAACTTTGCGTACTTTCATTAAACCCGCTTTGACATGATGTCGAATGAGTTTATATTTGCGTTCAATATGTCTTGTCTTATGGTGCGAAGATGGATCCCTAGCCTGAGCCACGGCGCCACTATTATCACAATAGATCTCCATCGGGTCCAGCGCACTTGGAACCACACCAAGGTCTTCAAGAAACTGCTTGGTCCAGACCGCCTCCTTGGAGGCTTTTGAAGCTGCAACATATTCCGCCTCCGTCGTAGAATCCGCCACAGTTTTTTGTTTGGAACTTTTCCAATCAACTGCGCCGCCGTTCAATATGAAAACATAGCTTGATTGAGATTTGAAGTCATCTAGGTCAGTCATGAAGCCTGCATCAGTGTAACCACTTACAATGAGCTCTTCATCACCTCCGTACACAAGGAGTAAATCCTTGGTCCTTCTGGGGTACTGTAGAATACTTTTGACTGCGGCCCAGTGTTCCAGTCCTGGTTCACTTTGGTACCGGCTGCTAACACTTAGCGCATAGGAAACATCCGGTCTTGTACATAGCATGGCATACATAATAGAACCAACTACCGAAGCATATGGAATATCATTCATCTGTACTCGCTCATCGAGAGTTCGAGGACACTGATTCTTGCAAAGCACTGTGCCAAGTGACATGGGGAGTAGGCCTTTCTTGGAGTTCTCCATGTTGAACCTTTTCAACACCTTGTCAATGTACGTGCTTTGGCTAAGCGCTATCAGGTGTTTTGATCTATCTCTATAGATTCTGATGCCCAATACATATGCCGCTTCGCCTAAGTCTTTCATTGAAAAACTCTTCTTCAATGAGTCTTTTATTTCGCTAAGAAAATTCACGTCGTTTCCAATCAACAATATGTCAACCACATACAAGATTAGAAATGCTTTTGCGCTCCCACTAAACTTCTTGTAAACACAAGATTCTTCGTCATTCCTGATGAAGCCAAACTCTTTGACTACTTCATCAAAACGAATGTTCCAGCTCCTTGATGCTTGCTTCAGACCATAAATGGCCTTCTGAAGTTTGCATACCTTTCCAGCATCCTTATGAACGACAAAACCTTCAGGCTGTATCATGTATACATCATCTTTGAGATTTCCATTTAGGAAAGCCGTTTTGACGTCCATCTGCCATATTTCATAATCGAAACAAGCAGCAATTGCTAGTAATATCTGAATAGACTTAAGCATAGCTATGGGCGAGAAAGTCTCATCGTAGTCCACTCATGGAACTTCCGTGAACCCTTTCGCGACAAGTCTAGTTTTATGGATAGTAATGTTACCATCCGCGTCTGTCTTTCTTTTGAAAATCCATTTACAACCAATGGGCTTTACGCCTTCTGGAAGTTCTACCAAGTTCCAAACTTGATTTTCGTACTTGGATTCCATTTTGGATCTCATGGCTTTGTGCCATTCCCTTGAGCTGGGCCCCGCCATCACTTCCTTGTAATGCGCAGGTTCATCGTCTTCAAGAATGAAGATTTCGTTATGAAACCACTCAGGTGGCTCGATAGCCCTACCTGATCTGCGCGGTTCAAATACAAACTTGTCTGAAGTTTCCGCATCACATGCGACAACTTCCGGCTCGGTTGTAGGGATAATTAGCGGAATTTCTTCCGGTTCCTTAGCCATATCAATGGTTGCCGAAGATTCACTAATCTCATCAAGCTGTATTGTCCTCCCACTTGCTTCTTTAGCGAGAAATTCTTTCTCGAGAAAGTGTCCAACTTTTGCGACAAACACTTTGCCCTCGGACTTGTGGTAGAAGGAATACCCAACGGTGTTTTTGGGATAACCTACAAAGTAACATTTGTCTGATCTGAGATCGAGTTTGCTTGGCTGTAAACGCTTTATGTATGCCTCACAACCCCAAATTTTAAGATACGACACACAAGGTTTCTTCCCATGCCACATCTCATGTGGTGTCGTATCAACAGACTTAGACGGTGCTTTGTTTAGTGTGTGAGCGGAAGTTTCCAGTGCGTGACCCCAAAAAGATATCGGTAGATCTGTAAGAGACATCATCGACCTTACCATGTCTAACAGGGTTAGGTTACATCGTTCCGACACTCCGTTTCGCTGTGGAGTTCCGGGAGGCGTAAGCTGTGAAACGATTCCACGGTCACTCAGATGTTGGCTAAACTCATGACTAAGGTATTCGCCCCCGCGATCTGGCCGCATAAACTTAATCCTTTTGTTACGATGATTTTCTACCTCATTCTGAAATTCTTTGAACTTTTCAAAGGTTTCCGACTTATGCTTCATTAAGTAGATATAGCCATACCGACTTAAATCATCAGTAAAAGTCACCAAGTAGAAATACCCACCCCGTGCGGCTGTGCTCATTGGACCACATACGTCACTATGTATTATTTCCAATAATTCACCCGCCCATTCAGGATGACCCGTGAACGGCGTCTTGGTCATTTTCCCCATCAGACAAGCTTCACATGTGTCAAATGATTCAAAATCAAAGGACGGTAAAACTCCATCTGACTAGAGTCTTTGCATGCGTTTCTTTCCGATGTGGCCAAGCCGACAGTGCCACAAGTAAGTGGTGGTGGTATCAGCCTTCTTAAGGCATTTAGCATTCACGTTAAAGACATCATTTCCACATTCAAGATTTAGTTTGAAAAGGCCCCCAACAATGGGTGCAAAACCATAAAACATATCCTCACAATAAAGTGAACAACCATTGTTCTCATACTTGTAAGAGTACCCATCGTGCACTAAACATGATCCAGAGATAATGTTTCTACACAATGCCTGAACAAAATAATAGTTACTTAGTTCTAAGGTAAATCCTGAAGGGAGACGTAGAGGCATAATGCCGACGGCTTGAGCAGCGATCCCAGCGCCGTTCCTGACACGCATCACAACTTCATTCTTTGCCAGCTTACGCACCTTCTAAAGCCCCTGTATCGAGTTGCAAATGTGAGCACCGATCCGGTATCAAATACCCAAGACTTAGAATTTTCGCTAGCAAGCAAAACGTCAATGACATTGACCTGTATAAAAGTTATACCTTTTTTGGTTTTCCCGGACTTCTTATCTTCCAGATACTTCTTGCAGTTTCTCTTCCAGTGTCCTGTGCCCTTGCAGTAGAAGCACTCAGTTTCATTCTTGGCTCCGCCCTTAGAGTTGCTTTGGGGGCCGGTCTTACCGGTGCCCTTGCCCTTCTTGGACTTGCCTTTCTTTTTGAAACTGGCGGTTTTATTCACAAGCAACACTTGCTTGTGATTTTTCCGCAGTTTTCAGCGTGGCGAGCACCTCATTTGGTGTCTTCTCCATCCCACTCATGTTGTAGTTCATGACAAAACCGTCGTAAGACGGGGGGAGTGAAGAAAGCAACATGTCCATCATATGGGCTGGTGGAATTGGAAATTCCAGGGTTTTAAGCCTTTCAGCGTAGCCAATCATTTTGACCACGTGTTCGCCAACTGAACTGCCCTCAGCCATCTTGCAATCCATCACGGCCTTCATGATATCAAATCGTTCAGACCGTGCGGTTTCCTTGTACAGAGCATCCAATTCCTGGATCATATCACGGGCGTTATGGAATTCAAAACGTTTTTCAAGCTCTGGGCTCATGCAAGCTAGCATGAGGCACTGCACTAAGTTGTAATGTAACACCCCGATTTTTGGCCCTTTCTTTTTCTTTTGGATTTCTTCGATTTTTCATTTGGATTTCCTTTTCCGTGGCTATGTGGTCTTGAAACCTGGAAAGATCTTCTCTCCTGCCACTTCCAAGTGGCTTGTAATTCTCAAATCTATCCCAAGGCCATGTCATTTCCATCTTAGCCCAACCGCAATTTTTATTTCTTGGGGATATTCCTTTTCTATTAAAGGAATAACCCTGTTTGCCCTAGGTTGTGAAGCAACCTATATTTCTGTCATTCCAAAAATTCCCACAAAATTCTCATAAATTCTTTGGATAATATCTTCCACAAATATGCCAAAATCCATCCTTGCCTAGTTCAAAAATAATTCAGGAATATTCATTTTTCATTCTGTCCAGATTGGCACTTTGTGAAGGAAGTGCTATTTATATTTTCTTGATTGCTCTCAAATATTTTGTGCAGTCTTACATATCCAAATAATTGCCACATACCAAAATTCAGCCTCATTTTCCTAGTAAATCTTCCTCAGCAAATTTCCAAAGTTTCTATCCAGAGAGAAGCTTTGTGAAGGAAGTACTAGCTAGGCTTATACAAATAAGTTGAAATTTTGGTAGATCATTTATATGATCAAGTCATTACTCTCCACAAAATTTCATCTCCATCCAACAATCTATGTGAGCACACCTTCAAATCTTGGTTTCTGGTCACAATTTCAGGTTGTGAAGCAACTATACTTTATATTGCTTCAAAAATTCTGAAATTAATCCAAGACCTAAATATCCCTATATACTTTGAGCATGCCAAAATTCACATCATTTTGCCAAGCCATTTTCCCCACAAAATTCCCCCAAGTTTCTGTCCAGGGTGGAGCATTGTGAAGGAAGTACCATTTATACTTATCCAAATGGGATGAAATTTTTATGGTACCTTCATATGCCCAAATGATCATACTCCATCAATTTTCAGCCCAAAACAATCATACAGGTGAGTGCTACTTAGTGATCTAGTTTCTGGACCAGATTTTGTGGTTGTAAAGCAACTATGATAAATCTTGGCCCAAATCCTTTCATATTGCACAGGGCTGTAGTCCTTCCTACCCTAAACCTCTGTGACATCATGGTTAGCTCTTATCTCATACCATTTGATCACTATTTCATGCCTAAGTTTGCAACAGCAAACTTTCTCTGATCACTCCCATCAGCTCACAGTCACTTTGGTCGAGCCATCACATCAGTGGGACTGTAGGTTGGAGGGACAACACATTGGACATCCTGTTCCAGGCCTACGTGCCCTCCTCTCGCCAATGCACGCGGTGACCACGCCGTTGGCATGCGTTTGGCGCGCTATGCGCGTCGGCTAGCTTCGGGCACCTCTCCCCCTGCCGCTCTCGCTCGGCTCACCTTGTCTACCGCGTCGCCCACAGTCCCCCGCGTCCGCTCGTAGCCGGGCCCCCTCCTCCTTCGCCCTCCTCGCGCCACAGCAGCCCCGACCGCGTGCGCACAGTGGCCGAGTGGCCGACCGGACACCGCACCGCCCGCGTCTGCCCTCCTCTGGCACTCCACTACTCCTCACTCATCGCCGTCAACCCCTCCTCGCGTGCGCACGCGTACGCGGCCGCGTCTGTGCATTCCCCGAGCGCCCGTGGCGGCATCCGGCGAGGGCATCTTCCCGCGGCTATATAAGCCCACCCCGGTGCTGCCTCTCCTCTCCAAGCTCTTCTCCACCCTCCTCTAGTCCCCCCCGACCAGCCAAACGAGCTCGAGGAGCTCTCTCTCCTCCGCATTGCAGCCATGGCCGCCGCTCGGCTTCGCCTAAATTCGGGCAAGCCCGAGCCCTCCTCTCCCTCTAGCCATCACCGGAGAACTCCACGTCCACCCTTAAGCCCTCCCCGCAACCCCTCCTTCCTCTGGTGCCCCGTAGCGCTGAGCTCCATCGTGGCCGAGCCGTCGTCCGCCGCGAGCAAGGCCGCCGCTGTCCCAGCCCTCCTCGGCGTCCGCCACTGGTCTGGATGGACGCAGCACCTCTTCCCGAACCCACCGGTGGCCCGACTTCGGCCGGAGGTGGCCGGAGGCGCCGGGGCCAGCGCCTGCCGTGCCCAGCCTCGCCTCCTCTGTCCTTCGTCGGGAGGAGGACGACATGCCCAGAAGGAGTACTCACCTGGCGTGCCCAGCCTCGCCTCCTCTGTCCTTCGACCAGAAGGAGAGAGAGAAGAGCCAGGCAGGAACCACATGTAACTGTGACAAGCCCCGGGCCCGCGCTGTTTAAGTGGACGTGTATTTTCAAAAATACGTTTTCCGCTTAAGAAAGCGTACTTTGGAATAGCTTCGGCCCAAAATACGCTTCCCTGCTGCGAAGACGTATTTTCTGGAATGTGCCTTCGCTTTTTCAGCAGCCGGCGCTGAAACAGTTAATTTGCGGACGTTCGTCCGTTAGCAGCAGAAAAGCACAGTTTTTAATTCTTTTTCTGCCTAACAAACGGACGGCCGTATCCCCGCGACCGTCACTCCGATTCAGGTGATTGCGAAGCCCACGATCTCAGTTCATCGAGCCCGTTCCGATGGTATCATTTTCATGAGGTTGTCACACTGTGAAAATGACCATTTTGCCCTTGCCCTTAAAATAGCTCCGCCGAGAGGGAAACTGTTCCGGCGAAATTTTCCGCGAGCCTCTCGCACTTCTTCCCGGTGATTCCTTCACCCCCAGGCAAGCCACAACAGCCACTTGCATGATGGCATTGCAGTAGCCATGGTTTCCACTTGAATGTTTAATAATTGTTTGCTCATTTAACTATTTTGTGAATGCTATGTATATGCTTGTGAATCCATGTCTATGCTTATGCCATGTTCATTTTTATCTAGTGAGTGACATGATTAATTGTTAATGATTTTATTCTCATGTTTTATTCTTGTAATCTTTTCGAGGCTAGTGATAATGATATCCCCACATGAGTAGATAGGTTTTGTTATGAAAATACTTGTGATAGCCATGATCATCGCTATGCCATAATCATTTGCATCTAGTAGATTAAATGATTTATTATTGTTGATGCTATGATCCATATGTTAAATGGTTATGTTCCCATCCATGCTCATGTTGATATCATGCTCATATGCAATGTTATTTCATCATGTTATTTTTCTGACTCGGCTCATCACCATTCAAGTTGAACCTGACATTAATCGAACTTGAACAAATCTGTTGGCTGAGTCATGGTGCCACCAAATCGAGCTCACCAGTGGAACCACACTTGCCTGGATGGGGAGGCCCTAATGCGGTCTATTGTCATGCCTCTCGCCGGTGCCTCCTCCTAGGGAAGGTTATGGGTGCGCGCTACCCTGATCAGGTAGGCGGCCATAAGCCTTGAGTACCCGAGTTTTATGGCACCGAGGTCCCCGTTTGGGACGATGTTTATGTTTGGCCACGACGGTGGCAGCCACGTAGGTGGGGGATGTCACGAGTTGGCATCGGGGTAACCCAGGACATAGCCCAAAGGGGAGTTTGTCGGAGTGGCCGGGAGGGTGTCATGCAATAGATTGGTTTTGTCGGAATGTCGTTGGTCCACCTGAATGGGAGCACGAGGCCATGAGTTCCGTGGTGTGGGTACAGTGTACTAACCTCTGCAGAGTGTATAATCTATCGATAGCCGCGTCCTCGGTCATGGACACAATTCGTAGTAGGTCACACTATGGGTCAACAGAAATAATAACCTGAATAATAACAACCCCGGTTCAATGAGAAAAGAAGTTGGTTGATCTTTATGTGGTCATGCGAGGATCACGGGTAGAGATCAAGCTTCGTGTGGTCATGTGATGATCATGATGGTATAGTTGATACCGAGCTTGGTTGATCCTGAAGTGATCGTGTGATGTTCACGATGGTAAGTCTAAGACTTATGGTGGTTACGAGATAGCCTCCGAGCAGAGTAAGTTGGTCCATGAGACCTTAAACGTCGACCCCCTTGCATGCTAGTGCTAGTATCATCATGTTCGTATCATGAAGTTTATGTACCTGCCATGCTCATGTTGTTCTAGTATTGTGTTCATCATTGATGATTAACCTGTAATTGCCATGCCGTTGCTTGTCTTGATTGCTTTGGTTGCTGTGAGCTTGCGAGTACATTCAAAGTACTCACCTGGCGTGTCATGCCAGATTGCAGGTGATGCCATGATTGATTGCTTGTTTGTCGAGGATTCCGAGGTTGCGCTCTAGGATGCGTCCCAGCCAGAGTCCCTGCGGAGTGGAGTTCATCTCCGTCGCCGTTATCCTGCTGCTAGATTTCATTCCTCTTCGAGATGTTCCGCTGCTAGCATAGAACTACCTTAGCAGGCGAAGTGTCGCCGTGCCCCTATAACCTTTGTAATATCGGACCCTTGTACCCCGTGTATTCGTAATAAAGAGCTGATTTGTTCTATGCCAAGCAGTGCCGTATTCCAGAAGACTTGATCCCTGGGCTGGAATACGGGGTGTTCCGGTCTCTCTGAGCCGGGGTGCCACAGTGATTGGTATCAGAGCAGGTCTGGCTATAGGACGCTCTAGTCAGCGTGAGCGTTAGAAACCGGTAATTCAGAGTCTAGATTGCTTGCTGCATTTGATTGTTGCATTTGTTTGCTGCATAGCATGCATATAGACTTATTATATTGTCTCTAACGGTTGATCTTGTGAGTGTAGGTGGCATCGGTCTCGATCCACTGCCTGCACCCTCCAGTTCTGCATACTTGCCCTTTGGTGTTTGGTGTCATCTCTGTCCCAGCGGAGTGATGCTGAGGTACCTAGTGGTGTCTATCTCTTGCAGGATTGATGCACAGGTATCGCACCAATATATTTTCTCCAGCCACACCTACTATTTCGGTGGTAGACATGTTTCTACCCCGGATCTTGCCATTCAACCCGCCGTTTTGGCAACCCTTACTGGTCTCTGTTACCAGAAAAGGGCAATGCCAGCAGACCCTGCTTTCCACCACTATCCTATCATATCACCCATTCTCTGGACGAGTACGGTTCCCTTCCGTACGCTTGATGATGATATGGCCGTGACATCCGTGTCTCGCTACATGATCACCAAGTCCGTCCTCACCGCTAAGCCCGTCCAGATGCAACCGGTGCTGAGCCAGCACTTGGTGTAGCTCTGCTTACACCAACCTCTCCACACACTGATTCCCTTTCATGCACCCCGTCACAGCATATTAGCTCGTAGTACCGGAGTTTCCTCGAGAATTGTGTGCTTAAGTAGGCATGCATAGTTAGGTGAATAGCTGTAAAATGTGATGTTGCTTGTAATCTTGATGCCTTGTGTACTTTTGTTTTAGTTGTTTCTTCTGGCTTCTTTCTTTGGGCCCTCGGTGTTACCTTATTTCCCCTTATGAAAGTTGCTCATCAACCGACATCGGACTCGAAGAATCAGTGAAGATTTCAAATATTTGGAAGCTCAGCTAAACATTATGGGATTCTCAGCCGTCTGCATTGTTTTGGGAATATCTGATCTGAATGCAAATGATATCCAAGATTGATTATCAGCATCAAGTTTACATCAGTGGGCAATCATCACAATTATAATGAAACAGATGGAAGACAATTTGTGTGCAAGTCAATAGTACATTTCCAGTCAAAGGAATATCAAGGGGATATTTATATATGGCATTCAGTCTGCATAAAGAAGCTTCTGGTGTAAGCAACCCAGTCTTCCTCCGCACGCTACCAGAGAAGCTTATGATGCAAGGCTCCTCAGTCGTCCTCAGTACGATATGTGGATAGCTTCCCGCGTAAGATACCCAGTCTTCTTTGGTAAGCCACCGCAGAAAGCTTCTGGCACAAGTCACCAAATCTTCCTCAGTAAGCAACCAAGGGAAACGCTTCTGGAGCGCGGTACCCAGTCTTCTTCAGCACACTATCCCGGCAAAAGCTTCGAGTGCAAGATATCCAGTCTTCCTCAGCACGCTACTCTCAGATAGCTTCCAACACAAGCTATCCAGTCTTCGTCTGTACGGCACTACCAACAGTCATTGTCATTGGTACAAGATATTACACAGTGAGTTGGCAGCATATGGCAGTGCACCCCAAGAATCAGTTCCGCAACAGTTTTTCAGAAGCAAGAATCAGTCAAGACACAAGTGTCTGCCTCGGGAATCAAATGTTCAGTTACACATGCTTCCATATATATGGTGAACATGTTGCCAAGGTCATACAATTCACTCGTACGATGATGCTAGCATGGTGAGAATCCGACAACCCGTGAGTATGTAAAAGGAAGAAAGCAAGCTATACACCTCAGTGTGATGCAATGTCTGACAAGCTGTGAAGCAAGACAATGTTGGGACAACAATCCTGACAGTGGATATCAAGGCCAGCTTCCTCATGCCCGACAAGGCGATATCGTTAACCATTGTCACTGCCATGTATGATTGACCACAACAGTGAGCTCCATACAAGTAACTGTGAACCTGGTATATGATTCTGATGAACCCTTGCTTACCTCTTCCTGCTAACGGCACCACGCCTGTGTTCTAAGCTGCTTTTGCCCGTCCAGGGTGGATGCCGACTTTATATTTCTATTCTCAACAACTGGCCTGTGTTTTGAGCTGCTTTCCGGCCATCTCGGGCAGCTGTTGAGTTTCTTTTGTAGCAGTGACCCTATGCTCTGAGCTGTTCTTCAGCCGTCTTAGGGAATTGCTACATTCTTCTTATCAACACTGCCTCATGCTCTGAGCAGCTTTTCAGCCGTCATGAGCCATGGTTGAGTTATTTCAGTAATGTCCCATATCCGAGTTGTAAAGACCGTTCTGGTGGCTACTGATTTATTTGCCGATTTCTTGCAAAGGTTCGGATGATCATTGCCCTATAGTTAAAGCTCAAGAGATGATAAACTTGCCAGTTAAACATTGATGCACTGCCTGAGGATAAGGATAAGGTATGACTGCCGGAATATTGCACCTGACCGCACCTATGGTCACACGAGGGATTAAGGATATATGGCCAAGCTCTTTCAGCAAAAGATTCAGAAAAAGAGAACAATAATGAAGAAGCAAGACCGACAATACAGGTATGATAATTGTTGCATGAACAATATGGTACAGATACACAAGACAATCTGATTCTGTATTGATCACCATGAACACCCACCCAAGGGGTCTACTCTGTTTGTAAGGACCTCATATCAAGGTGACAGCGGAATCGTCGGTATGGATCTGAGACAAAGAAGTCAGCAAGTTTTAGAACTACCTACAGGCAGTCAGATTCCGCCAAGAGAACAGTTATGATTCTCTGCATTGTTTTGAACCCGGAGGACATGCATCTAGTAACCCGATGCAAGGAGTAAATGTTTTGTGTCCATCGATGAAATTTATGCACAACTCCATTGATACTATCGGTGCTGGATAAAAGAATGTCACGTCAATCACCCCCAGACTGATAATAACAGACAAGCCAGCAGACATAAAAGAATTGGAGTCAGAGTAAGGATGAACATATGAAGGTAAGATCTGTCAGAATATGGATACGGTGAAGCAAACCACCCCAGAGCAAGGCATTCAGCCATATGAAATTCAGAGGGAACATAAAAGGAAAAGGATACCCGAGTTGGAAACGGTTTCCTTAAGTCAGAATATTCATACTTGTTCCCTGAGCAATCAAATCTCGAGGACGAGATTTATCGTAAGGGGGTAGGTTTGTAACACCCCGATTTTTGGCCCTTTCTTTTTCTTTTCGATTTCCTTTTCCGTGGCTATGTGGTCTTGAAACCTGGGAAGATCTTCTCTCTTGCCACTTCCAAGTGGCTTGTCATTCTCAAATCTATCCCAAGGCCATGTCATTTCCATCTTAGCCCAACCCCAATTTTTATTTCTTGGGGATATTCCTTTTCTATTAAAAGAATAACCCTGTTTGCCCTAGGTTGTGAAGCAACCTATATTTCTGTCATTCCAAAAATTCCCACAAAATTCTCATAAATTCTTCGGATAATATATTCCACAAATATTCCAAAATCTATCCTTGCCTAGTTCAAAAATAATTCAAGAATATTCATTTTCCATTCTGTCCAGATTGGCACTTTGTGAAGGAAGTGCTATTTATATTTTCTTTATTGCTCTCAAAATTTTTGTGCACTCTTTTTTATCCAAATAATTACCACATGCCAAAATTCAACCTCATTTGCCTTGTAAATCTTCCTCAGCAAATTTTCAAAGTTTCTGTCCAGAGAGAAGCTTTGTGAAGGAAGTACTATCTAGGCTTATCCAAATGAGTTAAAATTTTGGTAGATCATTTATATGATCAAATAATTACTCTACACAAAATTTCATCTCCATCCAACAATCTACGTGAGCACACCTTCAAATCTTGGTTTCTGGTCACAATTTCAGGTTGTGAAGCAACTATACTTTATATTGCTTCAAAAATTCTAAAATTAATCCAGGACCTAAATATCCCTATATACTTTGAGCATGCCAAAATTCACATCATTTTGCCAAGCCATTTTCCCCACAAAATTCCCCCAAGTTTCTGTCCAGGGTGGAGCATTGTGAAGGAAGTACCATTTATACTTATCCAAATGGGATGAAATTTTTATGGTACCTTAATATGACCAAATGATAAAACTTCACCAATTTTCAGCCCAAAACAATCATCCAGGTGAGTGATACTTCATGATCTAGTTTCTGGACCAGATTTTGTGGTTGTAGAGCAACTATGATAAATCTTGGCCCAAATCCTTTCATATTGCACAGGCCTGTAGTCCTTCCTATCCTAAACCTCTGTGACATCATGGTTAGCTCTTATCTCATACCATTTGATCACTATTTCATGCCTAAGTTTGCAACAGCAAACTTTCTCTGATCACTCCCATCTGCTCACAGTCACTTTGGTCGAGCCATCACATCAGTGGGACTGTGGGTTGGAGGGACAACACATTGGACATCTTGTTCCAGGCCTACGTGCCCTTCTCTCGCCAATGCACGCGTTGACCACGCCGTTGGCATGCGTTTGGCGCGCTCTGCGCGTCGGCTAACTTCGGGCACCTCTCTCCCTGCCGCTCTCTTGTCTCACCTTGTCTACCGCGTCGCCCACAGTCCCCCGCGTCCGCTCGTATCCGGGCCCCCTCCTCCTTCGCCCTCCTCGCGCCACGGCAGCCCCGACCACGTGCGCACAGTGGCCGAGTGGCCGACCGGACACCGCATCGCCCGCGTCTGCCCTCCTCTGGCACTCCACTACTCCTCACTCATCGCCGTCAACCCCTCCTCGCGTGCGCACGCGTACGCGGCCGCGTCTGTGCATTCCCCAAGCGCCCGTGGCGGCATCCGGCGAGGGCATCTTCGCCGTGGCTATATAAGCCCTCCCCGGTGCTGCCTCTCCTCTCCAAGCTCTTCTCCACCCTCCTCTAGTCCTCCCCGACCAGCCAAACGAGCTCGAGGAGCTCTCTCTCCTCCGCATTGCAGCCATGGCCTCCGCTCGGCTTCGCCTAAATTCGGGCAAGCCCGAGCCCTCCTCTCCCTCTAGCCATCACCAGAGAACTCCACGTCCACCCTTAAGCCCTCCCCGCAACCCCTCCTTCCTCTGGTGCCCCGTAGCGCCGAGCTCCATCGTGGCCGAGCCGTCATCCGCCGCGAGCAAGGCCGCTGCTGTCCCAGCCCTCCTCGGCGTCCGCCACTGGTCTGGATGGACGCGGCACCTCTTCCCGAGTCCACCGGTGACCGGACTTCGGCCGGAGGTGGCCGGAGACGCTGGGGTCGGCGCCGGCCGTGCCCAGCCTCGCCTCCTCTGTCCTTCGTCGGGAGGAGGACGATGACTAGAAGGAGAGGGAGAAGAGCCAGGCAGGGCCCACATGTAAGTGAGACAAGCCCCGGGCCCGCGTTGTTTAAGTGGACGTGTATTTTCAAAAATACGTTTTCCGCTTAAGAAAGCGTACTTTGGAACAGCTTCGGCCCAAAATACGCTTCCCTGCTGTGAAGACGTATTTTCTGGAATGCGCCTTCTCTTTTTCAGCAGCCGGCGCTGAAACAGTTAATTTGCGGACGTTCGTCCGTTAGCAGCAGAAAAGCACAGTTTTTAATTCTTTTTCTGCCTAACAAACGAACGGCCATATCCCCGCGACCGTAACTCCGATTCAGGTGATTCCAAAGCCCACGATCTCAGTTCATCGAGCCCGTTCCGATGGTATCATTTTCGTGAGGTTGTCACACTGTGAAAATGACCATTTTGCCCTTGCCCTTAAAATAGCTCCGCCAAGAGGGAAATTGTTCCGGCGAAATTTTCCGCGAGCCTCTCGCACTTCTTCCCGGTGATTCCTTCACCCCCAGGCAAGCCACAACAGCCACTTGCATGATGGCATTGCAGTAGCCATGGTTTCCACATGAATGTTTAATAATTGTTTGCTCATTTAATTATTTTGTGAATGCTATGTATATGCTTGTGAATCCATGTCTATGCTTATGCCATGTTCATTTTTATCTAGTGAGTGACATGATTAATTGTTAATGATTTTATTCTCATGTTTTATTCTTGTAATCTTTTCCGAGGCTAGTGATAATGATATCCCCACATGAGTAGATAGGTTTTGTTATGAAAATACTTGTGATAGCCATGATCATCGCTATGCCATAATCATTTGCATCTAGTAGATTAAATGATTTATTGTTGTTGATGCTATGATCCATATGTTAAATGGTTATGTTCCCATCCATGCTCATGTTGATATCATGCTCATATGCATTGTTATTTCATCATGTTATTTTTCTGACTCGGCTCATCACCATTCAAGTTGAACCTGACATTAATCAAACTTGAACAAATCTGTTGGCTGAGTCATGGTGCCACCGAATCGAGCTCACCAGTGGAACCACACTTGCCTGGATGGGGAGGCCCTAATGCAGTCTATTGTCATGCCTCTCGCCGGTGCCTCCTCCTAGGGAAGGTTATGGGTGCGCGCTACCCTGATCAGGTAGGCGGCCATAAGCCTTGAGTACCCGAGTTTTATGGTGCCGAGGTCCCCGTTTGGGACGATGTTTATGTTTGGCCACGACGGTGGCGGCCACGTAGGTGGGGGATGTCACGAGTTGGCATCGGGGTAACCCAGGACATAGCCCAAAGGGGAGTTTGTTGGAGTGGCCGGGAGGGTGTCATGCAATAGATTGGTTTTGTCGGAATGTCGTTGGTCCACCTGAATGGGAGCACGAGGCCATGAGTTCCGTGGTGTGGGTACAGTGTACTAACCTCTGCAGAGTGTATAATCTATCGATAGCCGCGTCCTCGGTCATGGACCCAGTTCATAGTAGGTCACACTATGGGTCAACAGAAATAATAACCTGAATAATAACAACCCCGGTTCAATGAGAAAAGAAGTTGGTTGATCTTTATGTGGTCATGCCAGGATCACGGGTAGAGATCAAGCTCTGTGTGGTCATGTGATGATCACGATGGTATAGTTGATACCGAGCTTGATTGATCCTGAGGTGATCATGTGATGTTCACGATGGTAAGTCTAAGACATATGGTGGTTACGAGATAGCCTCCGAGCAGAGTAAGTTGGTCCATGAGACCTTAAACGTCGACCCCCTTGCATGCTAGTGCTAGTATCATCATGTTCATATCATGAAGTTTATGTACCTTCCATGTTCATGTTGTTCTAGTATTGTGTTCATCATTGATGATTAACCTGTAATTGCCATGCTGTTGTTTGTCTTGATTGCTTTGGCTGTTGTGAGCTTGCGAGTACATTCAAAGTACTCACCTGGCGTGTCATGCCAGATTGCAGGTGATGCCATGATTGATTGCTTGTTTGTCGAGGATTCCGAGGTTGCGCTCTAGGATGCGTCCCAGCCAGAGTCCCTGCGGACTGGAGTTCATCTCCGTCGCCGTTGTCCTGCTGCTAGAGTTCATTCCTCTTCGAGATGTTCCGCTGCTAGCATAGAACTACCTTAGCAGGCGAAGTGTCGCCGTGCCCCTGTAACCTTTGTAATATCGGACCCTTGTACCCCGTTTATTCGTAATAAAGAGCTGATTTTTTCTATGCCAAGAAGTGCCGTATTCCAGAAGACTTGATCCCTGGGCTGGAATACGGGGTGTTCCGGTCTCTCTAAGCCGGGGTGCCACGGCGATTGGTATCAGAGCGGGTCTGGCTATAGGACGCTCTAGTCAGCGCGAGCGTTAGAAACCGGTAGTTCAGAGTCTAGATTGCTTGCTGCATTTGATTGTTGCATTTGTTTGCTGCATAGCATGCATATAGACTTATTATATTGTCTCTAACGGTTGATCTTGTGAGTGTTGGTGGCATCGGTCTCGATCCACTGCCTGCACCCTCCAGTTTTGCATACTTTCCCTTTGGTGTTTGGTGTCATCTCTATCCCAGCGGAGTGATGCTGAGGTACCTAGTGGTGTCGATCTCTTGCTGGATTGATGCACATGTATCGCACCAATATATTTTCTCCAGCCACACCTATTGTTTCGGTGGTAGACATGTTTCTACCCCGGATCTTGCCATTCAACCCGCCGTTTTGGCAACCCTTACTGGTCTCTGTTACCAGAAAAGGGCAATGCCAGCAGACCCTGCTTTCCACCGCTATCCTATCCTATCACCCATTCTCTGGACGAGTACGGTTCCCTTCCGTACGCTTGATGATGATATGGCCGTGACATCCGTGTCTCGCTACATGATCACCAAGTCCGTCCTCACCGCTAAGCCCGTCCAGATGCAACCCGTGCTGAGCCAGCACTTGGTGTAGCTCTGCTTACACCAACCTCTCCACACACTGATTCCCTTTCGTGCACCCCGTCACAGCATATTAGCTCGTAGTACCGGAGTTTCCTCGAGAATTGTGTGCTTAAGTAGGCATGCATAGTTAGGTGAATAGCTGTAAAATGTGATGTTGCTTGTAATCTTGATGCCTTGTGTACTTTTGTTTTAGTTGTTTCTTTTGGCTTCTTTCTTTGGGCCCTCGGTGTTACCTTATTTCCCCTTATGAAAGTTGCTCATCAACCGACATCGGACTCGAAGAATCAGTGAAGATTTCAAATATTTGGAAGCTCAGCTAAACATTATGGGATTCTCAGCCGTCTGCATTGTTTTGGGAATATCTGATCTGAATGCAAATGATATCCAAGATTGATTATCAGCATCAAGTTTACATCAGTGGGCAATCATCACAATTATAATGAAACAGATGGAAGACAATTTGTGTGCAAGTCAACAGTACATTTCTAGTCAAAGGAATATCAAGGGGATATTTATATATGGCATTCAGTCTGCATAAAGAAGCTTTTGGTGTAAGCAACCCAGTCTTCCTCCGCACGCTACCAGAGAAGCTTATGATGCAAGGCTCCTCAGTCGTCCTCAGTACGATATGTGGATAGCTTCCCGCGTAAGATACCCAGTCTTCTTCGGTAAGCCACCGCAGAAAGCTTCTGGCACAAGTCACCAAATCTTCCTCAGTAAGCAACCAAGGGAAAAGCTTCTGGAGCGCGGTACCCAGTCTTCTTCAGCACACTATCCCGGCAAAAGCTTCGAGTGCAAGATATCCAGTCTTCCTCAGCACGCTACTCTCAGATAGCTTCCAACGCAAGCTATCCAGTCTTCGTATGTACGGTACTACCAACAATCATTGTCATTGGTACAAGATATTACACAGTGAGTTGGTAGCATATGGCAGTGCACCCCAAGAAACAGTTCCGCAACAGTTTGTCAAAAGCAAGAATCAGTCAAGACACAAGTGTCTGCCTCGAGAATCAAATGTTCAGTTACACATGCTTCCATATATATGGTGAACATGCTGCCAAGGTCATACAATTCACTCGTACGATGATGCTAGCATGGTGAGAATCCGACAACCCGTGAGTATGTAAAAGGAAGAAAGCAAGCTATACACCTCAGTGTGATGCAATGTCTGACAAGCTGTGAAGCAAGACAATGTTGGGACAACAATCCTGACAGTGGATATCAAGGCCAGCTTCCTCACGCCCGACAAGGCGATATCGTTAACCATTGTCACTGCCATGTATGATTGACCACAACAGTGAGCTCCATACAAGTAACTGTGAACCTGGTATATGATTCTGATGAACCCTTGCTTACCTCTTCCTGCTAATGGCATCACGCCTGTGTTCTAAGCTGCTTTTGGCCGTCCAGGGTGTCATGCAATAGATTGGTTTTGTCGAAATGTCGTTGGTCCACCCGAATGGGAGCACGAGGCCATGAGTTTCGTGGTGTGGGTATAGTGTACTAACCTCTGCAGATTGTATAATCTATCGATATCCGCATCCTCGGTCATGGACACAGTTCGTAGTAGGTCACACTATGTGTCGTGGTTTTGTCACGGCAGATGTCCTCGTGAAAGGACTTAGTCGTGAGACCATCGCAACTAGGTAGTAGCTTGAACGGGGTTGATCGGAATCGAGAAGACGCGAGTTTTACCCAGGTTCGGCCCCTCACGGTGGAGGTAAAAGCCTACATCCTGCTTGATTGATATTGATGATCATAGTCTCGATTACAAGGGTGCTATTTCCCTGACTCTGTCTCGAGAGCTATCAAAACGTCTGTCTTGAGACTTGCCAAAACATCTGTCTTGAGACTTATCTGTCTATCTTGACCTCTAAAAACTTGTCCCTCTTGGGGTGCCCTGCCCCTCCTTATATAAGTTGAAGGGGCGGCTTACATGTAGAGTCCTAGTAGGACTTGGACTTAATCTATTATGGCTTCTTATCACGGGCCTCTTACCGCGAGCGACTCACCGCGGCCTTTTTATCTTTGGGCTTCTCATCTTGGGCTTCTCTTCTTCCGGGCGGCTTAAGTCTCAGGGCGGCTTAAGTCTCAGGGATGACTTAAGTCTCCGGGCGGCTTAAGTCTCAGGGATGACTTAAGTCTCCGGGCGGCTTAAGTCTCAGGGATGACTTAAGTCTCAGGGCGGCTTAAGTCTCAGGGCAGCTTAAGTCTCAGGGATGACTTAAGTCTCAGGGATGACTTAAGTCTCAGGGCGGCTTAACGTCAGGGATGACTTAAGTCCAGAGATGACTTAACGTCAGAGATGACATAACGTCAGAGATGACTTAAGTCCATGGCGACTTAACGTCATGAGCCAGGTCATATCGTGGAGTTATATCCCCGACATTAGCCCCCAGATTAGCTTGGATTTATTCATGCTAATCTCCTGAGTTTCTTCCATATCAATATGTTGATGCTGGTTCCATGCAGAAAAAATAACCCTGATGATATTTTTGAATTGTCTTCAAATGTCTTGGCTTGATAAAAAGAAAAAATCCGTCTGATGTTGTGCCAACCTTCAATGCTTCAGACTTTGATGAATAAAAAATCTGTATGATGTTGAGCTGACTTGTCTGAATAGCGTGGAGGAGATAACCTGTAGCCCCCAAGTCCTTAAGAGTAGAACAAAGTGATAGCTTAAGATTTTCTTAAATGTTGCAACTTTGGAGAAAATCCGGGTTGTCCGTCTGAATCTTCAATCATGAACTGAATGTTTTGCACTTCACATGTGTAGCCCCCAAGGGCCGGCTCATCAGTATATGATGGGTCGGGTCTTCAACTTGGACCTGTTGATCTATTTAAACAACTGACTGTTGTAGCCCCCAAGTGTCGGGTCGTTTGCTTGCAGCGACTTCGCAGCTAACTTCTCTTTCTCTAACATCGGGCCTAAGTTGAACACGGTGTTGCGAGCCATTTGATCTACAGCGGTAAACACAAGTTTCACTTAGACTTTGTTCATAATTAATTTGCACTAGTGAATAAACAACTTTATTCTAAAGTGCGCTCCCACTCAAATCAATATCTCTCATAATTGATTGTGAGTGATTCAAGATCCAAATTTCAATTCAACGCCAAGGATGCATCCATCTCAAGTGACGAGAATTTTATTTGGTATGCCAACTTGCCAATCACATCTCTATGTGACTCTTGTTCATCTTTCGATGGGCGTGTTCCGAGCTCAGGACGATCCTCCAGAACGTCAAGACAACCAAGTGATCTTGCTGCGAGATCTCAACTCACCCACCTCGCACTTCTCTAATCGTTCGTACCCATGCATCCATGTGATACCCCGAAGAGATAGGTGTCGTGACGGTGCTACACTTGGGAGAACACTAACTACTTGATATTTTTAAGTGAGAGATCACCCTAATAAAAAGCGACTACCGCGCAATCAAAAGGGTGCATCAAGAGGGATAAACATCTCAGGCAATTCATAATAGCATGATATGGTATAGCCCTTTCTGACGGAGAAGTTTTTAATTTCTTCGTCTTTGGCATTTGCGTCGGTGTTCACCTTCGCGAAGATTGCCACCACCTTGTCGATGCACCAGATAATATTGCTATCTCTATAGCTAATAAAATAAGTGCATTACTTAAGGTTGACACGCAGGACATAAAAGTGACAATCATGTGCCTCCAGCCATCATGCCAAATCATGACACGCAGGTCATGTTAATAAATTTACATCATATAGTCATCTCATACATAATCGAATTAATATGAGAGCTGCTATACCACATCACATGCACATCCTGCAAAACCAAGTTAGACGCCTCTAATCGGTTTATGCAAAATTTTATTTTACGTGGCTTCTAAGGTTTTGACTTAAACCGCAGCTACCAACATTTATCATCAAGTATGATTATTCATGTCGCTAGATTAACATCGCGGGGTATATGAAACACGAGATAATGAAATCTCGAGCCCCATACTGAACTTCGTCATACGCATGACTCCCATGCAGATCATATCTGCATTGCCCTTTCGTCTGCGAAATTTCATCTTTCTCTCAACTATGGTGGAACCCAAAGAACTGATAGCACTTCGTTGATCAATCAGGATCGCGGATTGCCAGAACTTTGTGAAATTCCACCATGCCGTTCCAAGATCAGAAATACGCAAATTCTAGGGAAGCAACAAGAACATCGGGTAACATATTTCATCTACCACCCGCATAAATAATTTTCAGCAATAGATCTCATCTACTCCAAAATTATATTATGCAATACCCATACATCTCTATGTATTCTAGATCGCAACCTGCATCTACGCATAGCAACGCTCTTGATGCCACTTTAGGGGAACGCGACAGAAAACAAAAAAATTCGGTATAGCGAGCACGCCCAGGACCACTATGGAGACTGCATGCAGGGTTTGATCTGATCATTACCGACTCGTAGCGCGGCGGAAGTAGAGTCGATGTAGATCGTCGGTGCAGATCCCCGCAGCTAGGATTTACAACCTCCCAACCGCGAGGATGTACCCCCTCGTCGGACAGCCCTTCGGGAGGCGGTCGGACAGTCCCTCGGACGATGTCATGGACAGCCCTTCGGGAGGACCCTCAAAGCTCGAACGGTAACTCGGACAGCCCTTCGGGAGGACCCTCGAACAGCCCCTCGGGCAAAAGATCGAAACTACGACCTCTCTACGGGGTTGCACACATACGGTGTCAGCTATCCGGCAGGGCTTCACCGTCCAGAACTAGTTCCTGCCGGAACCCAGACAACCTTTCGGCTCTACGAAACTATTTCGCGGGGAGGGAGAGAGAAGGCCAGATCATGCATGGCTTGTGTATGTGAGAAAGGAGTGAGTGAGGAGAGTGCCTCTCCACCACTATTTATAGGAAAACCCAAGGGGAAAAATACCCAAAAAAACCCATCACATGGATCCTTCATAAGGGCATAAAAGGAAGGCAAGTGGAGCTCCATGGAGGAGCTCCATCTTGGCCGGCCATCCCTAGCCCCCCCCCCCCCAAAGGGGGTTCCTTGGTCCCCAATCCCTTCTAGAAGCCTTTTGGGAAAATCCCTAAAAGGTGGCTTTCCATAAAGTAGCCCAAAAAGCACCTTTACTATTCACAGAAACATTTTTCCGCGACCGTTAAATCCGAAAATATTTCTGTGAGTCTTAGAATAATTCCAGTACCCACTAAAATGATTTTGGACGCGTTCCAAAACAATTCCGGATTAGTGATTTTCATCTGCGAAAAGCAACCAAACCGGTTCCGGCAACTCCGGAACATTTTCGGTTTTTATCCCGGAAAAATCCCAGAAGTTTCCAGAACAATTCTGGCACCCTCCAAGAATTTCCAGGCGTGTGCCGAAACCAATTTGACTTAATGGTATACTCCGAAACAACTTTTCGGTTTTACCGAAACTATTCCGGTGTTCTCTCTCCGGAACTTTTCCGTTGTCTCCGAAACTTTTCCGGTGACTTTTTCTCAGACTCCCTGTCTAGTATTCAGCAGATAGATGACCCTTAAGCGTGTGACCCTATAGGTTCGGTGAAGTATAGACATGACCCGGAACACTTTCCGATCAATGATCAACATCGGAGCCGTGGACACCCATATTGACCCCTATACCCACACGAATAAATATTCGAGTGAACCTCCGGTTGCCGTGTGCTATTCCTATTGCTTCGCGATATGTTACAAACACCCGAGGTGAGATTTATCGGCATCCCCGTGGATCAACACTTGTCCACTATGCCAGTTACCTCGTTACCGATTTTGTTCTCTTTTCTCGTTTCCGTGTTCCGGCATCCCTGTGATCAAATCACAATGTGTCTGGCCAGACGATGATGGATACCGTAACACCGAGAGGGCCCGAGAATATCTCTCCATCGTCGGAGGAGAAAATCCCAATCTTGAGCTATCTCGTTTCTTGCCATACTTTTCCGTGAACCCGTAAGCTGCCGTAATAGCCACCCAGTTACGGATGACGTTTAACAAACCCCAAAGTTCACGAAGCAAGTATGAAGGAACTCGATACTCTCATGGTCTAAGGAATTATTCAAACATTAAATTTCTCTGTGTTATTAACCATTAACTTGTGACGAATGTATCTCATGGCATAACATCAATTCGGGTCGATTCAACACAAGTGTTCTTCTAACATTGTGCCCTCAAAATTGCCGGCATAGTCATGCCCATGATCAGGAAAATAGGATCATCATGCAATACTTGAGCTAGTCTTAGAGGCATGACTAGGAATACATTTTACCGTTTATTATACCACACGTGCACATGAGTTTCCCTTCGAGCCTCGTGGATATTGCAGACTCGAGAATCATTGCAGTTATAGCATGGGACATAATCATTCATTACAAACTTTGGAGATACAAAATAACTGTTATTACTGCCTCTAGGGCATATCTCCTACACGCTCCATCTAACATTGGGACTAGCTGAACGGTAAACCCTATTCGTCGCTGGACTAGCTGAACGGTAAACCCTATTAGTCGCTCTCTGCAATGAATGTCGGACAATCTGAAATGACTAGTTAAAAGGTACCATTTAAAAGATTACTTCCATCTCCTTTGGTGGTAACATGTGGCGCATCACACGTATGCTACTTGTCACAACTTGAGATTTTTTTGTGGGATTTCTTGTCATGCGCAAAAGTAATGGGTGGTTTTTTCAGATTCTTTTTTCAAAACGAAATATCCCATTTCAGTAAGTTTCAAGAATATTTTTCTTGGTAAATTTGTACTCCCGACTAGTACTAACTTGTACCCCTAACATGTGCTCCCAACTAGCACTAACTTGTGCTTTCCAACTGTGCTCCGAGCTAACACTAACATATGTGTTTCCAACGTATGCTCTCAACCAACACTAACTTGTGATCTCTACACGTACTAACATCTGTCCCAAGTGAACTAAAATGTGCTCCCACACGGGTGAAGGACAATTGTGCTCCCCGCGGGAGCAGACATGTGCTTCCCAAGGGAAATTTCTGCTTCTATGGGGTGAAGCACGCATGTGCTCCCGTATGGCCCTAGGTTAAAAAAGAGAAAACCCAAAAAAAATGAAAACATCAGAAAAACAGAAGAAAAAAACCCAAACCGAGAAGAAAAGCAAAAAGAAAAAGAAAAAAATTGTTCCCGTGGAAAAGCGTCTAGCGTGTGACATGCGGCAATGCTAGGTGAACCACGTGGAGTGCTCCAGTTAGTTGCTCCCCGGGAATACGCCATGGGCCAGGCCCATTTACGAGTGTTGCATCATATAAAATTTATGATTCTTTGTTTTTCTGAAATTTTTAAAGTTCGTAAAAAAAATCAAAATCCTGAACTGTTTTTAAAAAAGGCTGTGAACATATTTCAAATTCTTTATTTTTTAAACTTTGTAACATTTTTTCTAGTTTGTGAACATTTTCAAACTTTTTAAAATTTTGTGGTTTCACATCCATGAACTTTTTTATTTCATCGATTTTTTTTCAAAATTAACAAAAAAAGGGTAGCACGGTTGGTTCTTGAGCCAGTGAAAATCTAGCAAAAACAAATCAAGACGTGCGACCATAATGATCGGCCATGGGCGTTATGATGTCAGCCTCAAGCAATTGGCACGGAATAGAAGTTCCCCCTATTCCTCTCTCGGTGTGAAAAAATATCGGAAATCACATAGAGCCAACGTGCCATGGGTCACGCTCATTTACGGTTTTTGTAGCCGCTTTTCCTTCTAAATTTTCAATTTTTCTTTTTTATTATTGTTACTTTTTCCTTTTTTTCATTAGTGAAAACACATCTTCTTGTTTGTCTATGTACATACTTTCAAAATACAGGTGAACATTCTTTAAATACATGATGAATATTTTAAAAAAATCATGCAATTGTAGAAAATGCCTGCAGGCTTTATAAAATTTACGGATTTTAAAATGTGTTCCTGCATTAAAAAATATTTATGCAATTTCAAAAAATGTTCACACATTTTTTAAACAAACTTTAAAAAATAAATATGTGATTTTAAAAGGTGTTCATACTTTTTAATATGTTCATATAAGTAAAAAAATCATGCTTTTTATAAGAACAACAAATCGATCGAAAACCAGAGTAAACTAGAAAACCGAAATAAAAAAAATCATTGAAAAGCACTCACTAAGGAAGATCGACATGTGCATTTGGGCGGCATTCGACACATGGCTGTCGTATATGACGCCTCTAGCCAAATAGTGCCTCCAGCAATCAAGTTAGGCCGTTTTTAGAGGGATGCGAAAATAAGTTAGTTTCATTCTAAGCACAAACGCTTATTTTTACATAGGAGATGTGCCTAATTAAGCACATGTGCTCTACCAATAGGCACTAGCATTCAAGTAAAAGGTTATTTATTTTTCTAAACACCCCTCTGAGTATCTTGCATTGTATCTGGCAGGAAGCCAACATTGCAAGCAATGTGCCACAATTCCACGACTTCTTGTCTCCTCGAAGGCGGTGCAGAGGGCAAAGGCGCGCAATTAATTGTAGATCGAAGCAGGTGTTGCGATTGTAGTGCTAAGAGAAGATCGCTAGTGATTTATGTTGCAGCTTGTCCCCTTTACAAATATATAAGTACGAGGAATAGGCTGAACTGGTGCCTTACCGTGAAGGACTACGTATGATGACCATTACACTTGAAAACAATTGCGCACCTGTCAGCTTCCGCATCGGCGGGAAGCTAGTGAGGTAAAGGCTTTCCCGTTCTGTCTGGCCGGACCCAGGGTGTTCTACAGGTCATCTTCGATATTTTCTTCTTCGGGGTGGCGACTTTCTGTGTAGATCGCGACCTCTGACATCTTTTGTTCAACGCCGATGACTCCCTGATCGCTACTTCTACAAGCTCATGGGTTTCAACAAGTTTGCTTCACTGGGACGGACGGCGCAGAGCTGGCAATGACCTTTACTCACGAAGCGCCACTGGTGGATGCAGGAGGAAGAAACCTTTGACTCCCCCAAAGACTTGAATGTATTTTTTAAATTTTGTAAGGGTTTGTGTTATAATTGGTTTGGTGTCAAAAATTGGCATGCCAATGTTTGGCATTGTGCCAAATATTGGCTACTACTTGGTTGGTTACTGAGCTGTCTTGCCTATCACATACAAAGTTGCCAACAGTTGGCAAGTATTGGTATTGCCAATATTTGACAATGCCAACATTTGGCTAGCCAAATATTGACAGCAAACCAATCATACTCTAAATATATAGCCTTTGGCCATTTCTAAGAAAAAAAGATTGTGGGTCGACATGCCAAGCAATAGGTGGCTATAAAAGGACCATGGTTCTTTTAAGAGGAGCTTGGATTCATGCCAACTTTCTCATTGAAAGATATTAATAGAGTATCCATCTTTTCGCACTAATATTTTTTGTTCAACCGTGCATATATTTTGTTTCTTTCTTTTTTTTCCTTCAAGGACCAAAATATATTTAACACAAAGGAATATGTCGTGTGTTTGTTTGAAATGAAACACGAACATTTGCTCCATTTATGGTGACATTTTTTTCAAAGATACACATTTAATGGGTGGTGGAATATATTGTTTGGGCGCCGCACGCTACGCTAGCGCAAATTAAAACTTTCTATGTGAAACCAAGATCATATTATTGAGGATAGATCACGGGATCAAGTTTTACCACTAGACGCGCGGTCACGGTAGTGGAAATGGAGTTGACGAAGTGCGTCTACGTCTCCTCACGGATCCCTCATCCGGCTCCTTGTGTTTCCCTTGAACGGTTTGTCCTAGCACCTTATATGTGATGCCTCCATGGTATCAACACGTATAGGGAGTAGCGTCAGGGAGGGACTGTTAGGTCTAATCGCTCAACATATGGGCGCGGCGAGGGGCGATAGCGGCTGTGGTGGGAGGAAAAAGATCAACCCTGAATCGTGCCCCCACTTCTCCTTATATAAACCTCCCTAATGAGCTACACTAGAGGCCCATTGGGATCTAATACCTGTCTAATTTGGATCCTGATCCGAATCAGGCTGCAGCCCTTTTAAGTGTGCGACCCTATGCGTTGACGTACACATAGAGACAACCCGAGTCGATAGCTGGTAGCGGCTCCTAGCAGAACGTGTCAACTCTTGTGTGTGCGTAAAGTTGTTTGACGAACCATTGACAATGTGTCATATGCGGCATCGATGCTAGCGTGGTCTTGACGAGCATGAGACGGTCGGCGCGGTACAATAGCCTGGCCTACCAGGCAGGGAGCATGTCGGTCTTCTTGTCCACCACGAACTGCAGCTGGGATGCCGTAACTTTCCTCAAGGCCGGTGGAAGCCCAAGGTACCGACATGGCCAGCCCATCACCTGGCACCCCCATCTCCGCAGTGATCAGCCTAACCTGCTCATTCGTGCACCTAATTGGGTGTGCCGAACACTTGGCCAAATTCGTGCACAACCCCGACGCCGCGCCAAAGTTCTTGAGAAGTAGATTGCATGCTCTAAGGCTTTGGAGATCTGGTTTGATGAAAGTTACTACATCATCCGCGAAGATTGAAGTGCGGTTCCGAAGGCATGTTGGAGCAAGGGGCGACAACACGCTGGTTTCTACCGCGTGGTTGAGCAGAGCATGTAGGCGGTCCATAACCAGGACAAAAAGGAGCGGGGACAAGGGGTCCCCTTGCTGGAATCCACGCCTGTTGTAAATCACCTCGCCCAGCACACCGTTGAGCAACACCTAAGTTGAGGAAGAGGCTAGCAGTCCGGTGACCCATGAGATCCACCGCTCGCCAAAGCCAATGTGGCGCAGGACCTCCAACAGGAACGCCCAGTCCGCGGTGTTGAATGCTTTCCTTATATCTAGCTTTAGCATCACCGCCGGTCTCTTGGTTGATTGCGGCCACTTGGCAGTGCCTTGTACAAGCATGTAGTTGTCATGTAGGCATCGTCCTTGGATAAATGCACTTTGGTGTGTTCCCACGATGCTCGGCATCTCCGCAGCCACACGAACGGACATGACCTTTGGTCGTTGATCGTTGTCGTCGTGTTCTTCGACCACCCCGAGCGCCCAAACCACTCCACAAAGTCGCAGACGTGTTCCCCTCCGCCGATTGCACGCATGAGGTCGTCAAGACTCACACCGCGACACACACTTTGTTCATCTCCGGTCAGATTCATGGCGTGGCAGTGGCCGCCGGTAGAGCGCGCACAAGGTGCTTGATGAAATGCACGAGAGAGAGAAGGAGGGATAAGGGCATGGCCAATGCATAGCCTTAGGGTGATGCCCCGTAGGCCATGTAGGATCGGATGTCAGAAAAAGATGGTGTAGCAGGATCCTCGATAGGAGGCGGGTGCTTGGAGAGAAAAAATGTGGTTTGGTGCATAAAGCTGAAAAAGTTAAAAGTGGAGAATAAGGAAACATATATAGTGGGAGTGTACTTTCTATTCTTTGATGAGACCCACTAGTAATAGCTTGCGTTGGGGAGAAGAAATCAATATAGATGCCTCAAGTTACTTTTTCTCATGGGCATCTCTATCCATATGTCACCATTGACCATGGTACATGTCCTAATGATGCTGACGGGTTGACCTAGGTACATGTCCTAATGATGCTGACGGGTTGACCTACGGCAACCTAACGTCACAGTATATGTAAATATGTACGGACTCACTTTACGCACAAGAACCTATGGGCAGACGTGGGATTGTTTGGTTGAAAATAAGCGGGGCCTGAAATTTAGGGGGGCAGGTTATTGAGAAGAGGACACATCAGCCTGTAGCTTTAGTGCGTAGCGAAACTGCCCGTAAGTCTAGTATTATTAAGCTCTCACATGTATCTAGTTTTTTTTTTTTTTTGCGGGAACTCACATGTATCTAGTTGCAAGCACAACATTGGGTGTTCTCTGATTTTGTCAGCTAGCTGCAGGCACAAGGAATGTTAAACTCACTAGTGCCGAAGAAGCGCGGCGGCACGCCGCGCCCGTGACAAATCTGATGCAAATTTTGCGTAGCCCTTCTAACGAAATTTATGTTTACTGAAATGAATTGGCAAGGATTGGCATCATGTCTTTCATGAGGCTGTTACGGCATGTGGAGGTTTGTCTCCGTCGGATCTCGCGAGATTCGGTCGGTGCTGGTCTTCGGTGGATCTGTTTGGATTCGGTTTTCGTTCGTCTTTGTTTGGGTGTTTACAGGCTTGATCCTTCCGATCTACGACTTTCTTCATCGGCGATGGTTGCTACTCTGGTGCGCTGGTCCTATGGGGCCTTAGCACGACGACTTCCCGACTGTCTACTACAACAAGGTTTGCCCGGCTCCGGTGAGGGAGGGGCGATGACGGCGGCGCGCCTTCGGCTCGCTCCAGTGCTTGTAGTCGTCGCTAGGTGGTCCACGGACATGATTGTAATTTTTATTACCTCTGTTGTTCTTTGTACTGCCATGATTGAAGATGAATAGATTGGAAGTTTCTCGCAAGAAAAAGAAAAAAAAGGTTGCCTCAGTTTGTTAGGAACTTGGACATCACACATTTAATCTGAATTTGACCAAGCATGTGCTATATGGTAAATATCCCATCATTATTATGCAATGGATATCTGATTTGTTTTCCTTTCTTTCAGATTTTGTCAGTTTATTAGGTTGTTTTGGTTTTCACCATTATCTTGTTTTTCTAGCAAACCAAAGAAGATATAAAATTTGTACTTAAGCCAAAGAGCATCCCATGGTGCTCCACCTGCATGTACAGATCAAACACCACTTGAACAGTCTGATTTAGGCCCAGGGAGGGTGCAGCGAGCACTACTAGAAAAAAGGCTATTAGTGGCGCACCTGTTTTTGCTATTAATGGCGCACTATAGGTGCGCCACTATTACCACGCCACTAGTAATGGTTAGTAATGGCGCACCTCTGGTGCGCCATTACTATTCCAAATACCAGTGGCGTACCTGGTGGTGCGCCACTACTAACCCTTAGGTGCTCCACTGGTATTCCCTCCAGGTGCGCCACTAATAAGGGCTGAAATGCGCCACTAGTAATGTATTTGGAAAACAAAAAAAAATCCAAATTTACAGAAAACAACCTATAAGGAAAAATAATTTAAAAACAAAAAATGAAATAGAATCATAATTTTTATTATAGTAAGAATATTACAATGTCTTTACAAGTATCCAATAAAAGGAAAATTGCAAGGAAATAAAAGAAAATCCTAAAACTAATCTTCTAGTAATCTTTTCTTCTTTTTCTTCACTTTATTCCTACAAAATGTGGCGAGTGCGCTCCTGCCATATCTCCCAAATTAGCCAGATCTCCCAAATCAATGCATGGTACATCCTGCGATCTCCAGTACATATTATCATGAACAAATTTGCAACAACCACTGCAATAGAACTACTGCTTTTCTTGGAACATTTTAGAAAACAAAACAAACCACTCTTTTACCATGGCATATTAGGAAACCAGACTGAAATGTGAAGATAAATGGCATCAATTAATATATACAAATAACATAAATAATATAACTTGAGCACACACTTATAAATGGTCCCAAAACAAACATGAATGTAGTAGAAGTGTTTTACTGGATTCTTTGATAATAAACAAGCATGAAACTGCACACAACGCCACCTTGAAGAGAAGAAATATTTCATACATGACACACACAGATAGTTACAGGGAGCCTATACAGGGTCTATAGTATATTTAGGCAAAGGAAAAAATAATGGAAAGCACTTGCAGCACATTTTGTACGGAGCAAAGAAACAATGTAAAGTAAAGATGCTTTGAATCATATCTACATAGAAGGGGTGAATGCACATATACGTGCATACAAAAATATTAGTACTGGACTACTTGAAACTTTCTTATATCAACCAGGTTTCAGCACAGAAAAATTCCGATAAAAGACATCAAGGAAACAAATATGTGTGGCCTGAAAAATTGGATGTGGAGCTACCAAGCAAAGGAGAGGCGCTAATGACAAAGAAACCTGCTGTAGTCATCATCCAATTTACCTTTTGAGCTTTCTCCTTGCTCCAAGCACTCAACTGATATGAGCATACCACTAAATGAGCTGCGGCTCAGATTTGAAATTGCGCATATGATAAATCTTATCGTCATCAGGTAAGCAATATGAATAAAACAAATGATATGCATAGGTGTGGTAGCCAAAAATTACAAACCGAAACATAATAAAATTTTCACTGCATTTCCAAGATCCAATCATAACAAGCAGGGTTAATAATACGCTTCATAACTTGCAGCTGGTGGTGGGAAAACAAAATATATTGAGAGCAAAATGCCCAGAACATTGAAGTATGAAGCATGCTGCACTTCTTACAAATCTCTGCTCACAATTAGTAACCTCTATCTCAGTGCACATATGAATATTCAACCCTTGTGATTGCTTCTAATACTGAATGTTTCATTTCACAGGAAGCGGTGATTCTTGTGGATACCAAAGTTTACAAGTCGTAAAGTCGAGCCGAGTCGTTGGGGTACCGACTTGTGGATTAGTCAAGACTAGCTAAGATTAGTCGTGACTAATCGTTTACTAGTCGTCGACTACCATACTAGACACTAATATAGTAATATAACACACAAAAATGCATCAAAGGACTAGGTAGAGACTAGAGAGTAACTAACCTGCTGCTGTAGGTGTCGAGTGTCCATTTCCCCCTTGCTGCAAGTGTCCTGGGCCTCCACCTCCCCACGCAGCATTGGCGCCAAGCCGCCAACAGCCTGAAAGACAAACAGGGAAAGTAAGGCGATGTTGACAAATGAAACAAAGGAATTTCAACATATTAACCATCAGCCATGCATGTCATCACCCATCAGTCATGAATGAAATTCAATGAATACAGAACAAACATGTCACACAGTAGTCAACATTGCAAGAAATAATTAAGTGGCCTGAGCCTAAGTGCATAAGCATAATGCATAATAACGAGGTTCCCAATGACATTAGTACATTACAACAAATAATTAAGTGGCCTCAGCCTAAGTGGCAAAGTGCAATAAGCATAATAAAGAAGTTCCCAACGACAAAAGGCGGCACAATCGAAAAGGTTTAAAGGTATCTCCACTTCATTCATGTCTTCATCCCTGCATCACATCACATCCTTCTGCCCTAATCAAACATCCAGCTGATCATCCAATTGAAATTCACCAGCTTCATGGATTGGTCCAGCAACTCTTAGTGTTTCTGTCATAGCCTGCAGAAATTAGTAGCAGCAGCTAGCATGAGGTGTGGTGTGACTGTCTACAGCAAGCAGTAAAGCATACATCCATGGCAGGCAGAGCAAGAGCAGCAAGCAGTAAAGCATAGGAAATCCCTAAATCGAAGCTAAGAGGATGTCTACAGCAGAGAAGACAGAGCACACATCCATGGTAAAGGCGTACAACACAGGCATAGCACAAGGATAAGAGCAGGTTACAACTTACAAGAAATCAGAGCAATAGCACAACAAATCACAGCAGATCGAGCAGTACTGGACATGAGAGAGAGAGAGAGAGGAGGAAGGGAGACAGTCACCTGCGAGGTGGAGAAGCTCGATGTGGGGCTGTGGGCTGAGGGCGTCGGCAAGCTGAGGCGACGACCGGCGGTGGCGGCGCTGGGTTCCCGCCTACACCCAGATCGAGCAGTGCATGAGAGAAGAAGATGGCAGAGAGAGAGAGGGAGAGGGAGGGAGGGAGAGAGAGAGTCACCTGCGAGGCCGATGTGGGCATGGGACATGCGGTGGCGCACGGATCTGGTCGCGGGGAGGCCGCCGACTGGCGGGCTCCAGGGGAGGCGCGGGGCTCGGACGAGCTCGAGCTCGAGCCATGGCCATGGCGGGCTCCTGCGCGGGGAGAGAGAGGGAGGTGAGAGGAGGAGAGGAAGGAGACGGGGCGCGGGGAGGAGACCTGCGGCGGGCCGCCGGGGGGGGGGGGGGGGGCGGCGCGGCTGGCGGCAGCGGGCTGGGGGGATGTGGGGGTAGGTGGTGGCTGTGGCTGATAGCTCACTGGGGGGATGTGGGGTAGGTGGGGGCTGAGTAACAATGGCGCACCTGGGAGGGTTGCGCCATACATACATATAACAATGGCGCACCTCTGACTGGTGCGCCATACATACCCGTATAGCAATGGCGCACCTCTGCCTGGTGCGCCACTGCTTTTTTTTTTTTTTTTGAATATCCAAATACTCTAAAATAAATAAGCACACATAAGAATGTTTAGAATTTCAAATTTTGTTTAAATTTTCAAAAAAATGTTTAGAATTTTAAAATATGTTTAAATTTTCAAAAAATGTTCAGAATTTCAAAATTTGTTTAAAATGTTAAAAAAAGTTCAGAATTTCAAAATTTGTTTAAAATGTTAAAAAAGTTCAGAATTTCAAAATTTGTTTAAAATGTTAAAAAAAGTTTAGAATTTCAAAATTTGTTTAAAATTTCAAAAAATGTTCAGAATTTCAAAATTTGATGAAATATTCAAAAAATATTTAAAATTTCAAATTTTCTTTAAATTTTCAAAAAAAAAATCAGAATTTCAAAATATGTTTAAATATTCAATCACCCTTAGCTCTAGCTGCTCTCAGGTTACCAATGGCGCACCTCCTAAGAATGCGCCACTAGTAACCAGGGTTACTAATGGCGCACCTCGTGTGTGGTGCGCCATTACTAGTTTTGAAAAAAAAATTAAAAAAAAATTGTTAGTAGTGGCGCACCGTGGGTGTGGTGCGCTAGTTAAAACTAGTAATGGCGCACCACACCCACGGTGCGCCACTGGTAAGTCTGGGGAGGGTGGTGTGCCCAGTAGAAACTTAGCAGTGGCGCACCACACATCAGGTGCGCCATTAGTAATATAAACATTAGTGGCGCACCCATGTGTGGTGCGCCACTGCTATTTAGCAGTGGCGCACCACATACATAGTGCGCCACTAATGTCTATATTAGCTATAGCCTTTTTTCTAGTAGTGGAGGCAGAGGAACACCGGACGAATCCCGCGCCGCTGGGGCTCGCCCACCGTCGATTGCAGGTCGGAATTTGATCTGTAACCTTAAAATTTTATCTGTAAGAACACATTAGAATTAGTAACCTTAAAGTTTTATCTGTAAGAACACATTGATATGCTGGTCGTATGTTTTTTGACATGAACCTGGCATGCTCTAAATATTAGCCAAGTTCATATGTAGTTACTTGTCACAAATAAAAAGTGGATATTCATTTGTGTGGATGTTAGCAAATAAAAAAAGTAATTAACTTAGGAACAGAGTAACAACAGAGGTTAGTATTATGCTTTCCTTTTTTGGATACTGGCAGGTTAGTATCTTCTGACGATATTATGTGTACATCTACTAGGGATCATCTATAACTTTCCCATGTGCAGATCCGATACAATAACTGAAATCCTTCACCATTTATTGTATGGATCACAGTAATACAGACCGGAGAACACCTTAGGCTTGTATCATAGATTCAACGTTAAAAAGATAGCCATTTCACTAATGAAGAACATAATTGCACTTAGCAGTAAGATTGGGCTTTTAAATTATTATGTACACTAACCTGAAAGTCCTGCTTGGTTCAGAGATAGCCTTTGAACTCTCCATTATAAAAGTAAATTCCTCCCAAGCCAATTGATTTGAGAGCATAAGCATAATTGCTTCTATGCAGATAGGCTACTGCACCTGAAACACACATTGAAATATATGTATATACTTTGCATAACCAGATTTTGTTTCTAAAAAACTAAAACCGTGGACTACAAATTGGAAATCTCGCTGTACCTAAGAAACTAATGACCAAGAATTTAATTTCCCTTCTCACACATTAACCTGAACAACTAATCTGCATGCAAAAAGGTGGAAGTACAATTATTTGTACAGCCACACTTCAGAAGGGGAACTCAAATAGCACGTCAGCTCGCACAAACACGAACCAAAAAAGCTGATAATACCTGGAATGTGAATCAACATATCTTAACGAATGAACCTGCCATACTAATACACTCCAAGATAAACACGACAGATGGAATGGGTGACCGATCGCTGGGGTTATCCTGCACAAACAAAAGTCCTAATTGGATCAAGATATAGAAACATAAAGAAGATGCTTAGTTCTTGTAGACATATTAACAAACAAATAAAAGGCATGAAATAGCAACATCAAACAATACAATATGTGTGTATGTTTGTCAAGGTTTCCTAAGTAAACTTGACACCACACGAACATTTTATCATAATAAGAATTCAAATTGCAAATTGATACAGTAACTTTATTGCAAGACCTTGTGTTTTGCTATGAGAGGAGCAGTAGCCACTGCAGAGAGAGAAGCTGTTGCAGATGTGTGTGTGTGTGTGTGTGTGTGTGTGTGAGAGAGAGAGAGAGAGAGAGAGAGAGAGAGAGCAGCGGTGGCTGTTCTCCGCCGCAAGCGACGTCCCGTGCCGATCGTTGCTCCTCCAGCGATGGTTGTCGACGGCCGGTCCAACCTGCCGGTGGCTTCTCCCGCGGCGTCATCATCTGCGCAAAAAGCAAAGGGGATGAGCGACGGGGGAAAAGAAGCAGGGGGAGGGGGGAGGGGGGAGGGCTGCTACCCCGCCGTTGTTGTTGATGCGCCGCCGCCGCCGTTTTTGCCGAGGGATAGATATATATCTCCGTGAGGAAGAAGCAGATGAGGGGAAGGAGGAGGGGAGATGGCAGAGGGGGAGGAGGACGCGGCAGCGGAGCAGGACGCCTGCTCCCTTTTCTCTATATCCATCTCTCGTTCTCTCTCTCTCTCTCTTTCTCTAGAAGGAAGAAGAAGGAAGCGGTGGCCCTTCAGGGGTAAAGAAATCAAACAGGCTTAACACCCCCACGTAACCCCCCACGTAATTCTCCACAGGGCAGTAAAAAAAAGTTCGAAAAAACCAGAAAAATCAAACCTCTCCCGCTTTAGTATAGTAACTTATTTTCTCGCAGAGGCAAGATGCAACACAACGTTACTAATGTCTGATGTGTTCTCTGATTTTGTACAATGTGCTGAAATGAGTTTGCTTAGCGTGCTTAATGGAGTGCTTGATCTACACATAAGTGCCTTTTTATAAACTTCAGACCCGATGAATTGTATATCTACGTATATGTGCATTTAGAAAATTCAGAGATAAAGCACTTCTTACGTTGCATTGTATATTTTGCTTCTTATAAAGTTTCTGAGATGGAGCATTGCTATTTTTTTCGTGTTATAATTAACTACATATTTTCTTGTTGAGATCATGTTGAAATGGTGATGTTTTATTACCCGAATTATTTATTAAGTCTAGAAGTATGTTTTTCCATATTTACATATAGTCAAGATGTTGGTAGAATCTTGTATTGGCGTCAAAAACTTCATTGATGCAGACTACCTAGATACATGCTACCAAACATCTCCGTCCAACATACCTAACTGATGCAGGATACCAACAAAATCTCCAAAACATGTCTTACTCCCTCCGTTCCTAAATATAAGTCTTTTTAGAGATTCCAATAAGAGACTACTATCGGCCCAGTGGGAACCAGGGTACCATGGACCGTCTGCCTGCGACCCAGGAAGCAACGCCTGGCGCAGGCCCAAGAGGCGGCCCAGCCATGGGCACCGCGAAGCAAGACACCTCACGAGGCGCTGGCCTCACGAAGACCCTCTCCACAAGGGGCGAACCCACCGAAGATCATCAACAGCAGCAGGCAGCCTCGCGAGGCGGCCTCCCGAGGCCACCCGCGAGAGGAGCCGCTCGACGCGGCCACGCGCCCACCACGTGGGTGTCTCTCCCGCGCAAGACGACGGTAGCGACAGGAGCCGTACCAGCAGGTGCAGTCAGGGAAGATTTTCTCTTTGATGATAAAGGGGTAGCGCCAGCTGCCCTTCCCCAAAGCAAGTCTCAAAGCTTGCCTATTTAGTGCAAGAAGACCAAGACGACGAAGCGCGCCAGGGCGGATGTCACCGTCGAGCCCACCAGCGCGTCATGGATAGCGTCTTTGCAGGCGAAGACCACCTTTTGTCAGGATAAGACCGAGCGCCTGTCCCCCTTTGAACTGCCCGCCAACATTTTCGAGGGAAGAGGACCAAGGTAGCTATAAAAGGGGCAGTGCAGCCACCGTAGAGGGGGATTGATTCCACCTTCTTCTACCTTGTATGCGTGTACACTCTCACCAGAGCAATCCCAAACACAAGCAGGAGTAGGGTTTTACACCGCACGGTGGCCCGAACCTGGGTAGCTCCTCGTGTCCCTCTCGTGCCCTGTGTTGTGCGCTCCCGTCGTGCTCCGCTCGTCGTAGCCTCGCCGTGGTCACCGTCGGGTCGTAGGTAGCGAGCTTGCCCCCAGAGTTCGAACCAGGGTCCCCGGAGCCTCTCTTCCGACAACTACATACGGAGCAAATTGAGTGAATCTACACTCTAAAATATGTCCATATACATCTGTATGTAGTTTCATACCTGGCCATGGGCAGCCCGGCCCGGACGGCCCGACCCGACCCGGCCCGAAAATCCCATGCCGGGCCGGGCCTGAGCGTGTCATCGGGCCGGGCTCGGGCCTGGAAATTGAGCCCGATAGGCAGATCGGGCCGGGCTCAGGCTTGCGGAAAACTAGATTTCAGCCGTAGTCGGGCCGGGCCGTGTCGGGCTTTTTCGGGCTTGGGCCGGGTTCGGGCCCGATTTATTAGGCCCGATGGTCGGGCCGGGCCGGGCTCGGGCCTAGGTTTTTTAGCACCGGGCTTGTTTCGGCCCGTCCCGAAGCCCAGCCCGGCCCGACGTAGCCCATGTATATGTAGTTTGTATTGAAATCTCTAAAAAAACTTATATTTAGAAACGGATGGAGTAGCATATATAGAGCTACCAAACAAAATCTCAGCAAAACATGTCTTAGCATATATAGAGCTACCAAACAACTGCAATTGCATATACTCAGCACGTTTGCACTCAACATGTCTCAAAGGAGAACAATCATGCTAGTGTGAGAACGGCTACTAAACACATCCTTAATTGTGCTCTTTGACACCAATGATACATTAAGATTGGTGAAGTTGTCAAACCCGCTGTGCTAACGTAAGTGTTTTTTCTTTCTTCCTTCCTCTCTTAGATTTTCTTTTGGACGACTCTTCCTCTCTTTTAGCTTGCCCTCATCCTACCACCATGTGGCTGCGTGTAGCAACTTGTTGCGTCGCTGGTACCCTTGAAAAACTTCTTGCGTTGGCAGTGTTGCTGGCTGCAAATTTGCATTATTCAGTTGAGAATAATCAATAATGTTAGAACCATCACCACCAGCGGGGTGAGAATAGTCCGCTAATACAAAGCTAGAAACACTGTCTGGAACACGGCGCAACCAAAAGGCGGTGCTACTTCCAGATCGACCAATATTATTTTTTTGAATTAGAGAGTTTTATTATTAATTAAAAAAAGGAAACATTGCTCTTACAATCTTGCAAGGCCATGCTCAACACGCAGGTTGGCACTGTCTCTTGCATAACACCACCACGCAACTCTCTACGCCCCAACTGGGCAAGACTATGGGCTAAACTATTGATTCTTCTATCTACTTTTCGAACTTTTACCTCTCTGCTTCCTTGCTAGACTATGAGGAACTCTATTTTGATGATGCTCTAATTTCTGCGGAACAAAACCTCTCAGTTCTAATTCTAGGAGCTTCTTAATTTTCATCATAAGGCCCATGTTAACTCGTTTCTTGTGAGAGCTTCAGCTGCTTCCTGCTAAAGTTTTTTTTAGACACCTTACCACATCTGACCGCACGTCGATATAATGTTTTCTTCGGATGATGGATCTGGAAGGAATTTGAACATAAATCATCTTAAACTGGAAAGGAGAAAGTGTTATTTCAACATTTGGGTTGGGCTGGATATAATACCGACACGAAACGCAATTGTTTTCTTTTTCATATTTTGATAAATAGAGATGGGCCGGCTGAAACCAATAGAGAGAGGAAGCCCACTTGGGCCTTATAAGCCCGACTGTGTCTTGACGAAAGGACACCCCGAAGGGAAACCCCACCGTGTCCGGCGCCGCCACCCACCTCTTCTCCCAAACGTTTAACCCTACCTTCTCCGATCATGGCCAAGAAGCGCGGCGAGAAGAGGCCGGCACCTCCGCCGCCACCGCCGTCGGCTGCCTCCTCTGAGGAGACCCACTCGGGCGCAGAAGAGTCCGAGGACGAAGAGACCACCGCCGTCTCTCGTACCCCTGCCCCCAAAAACCCGCCTCCGCCGCCGCAGAAGGGCGAGGAGTCCGAGACCTCTGACGAGGAGGAAGAGGAGGAGGAGGAGCCATCCCACGCGGCCCCGACCACTGCCCCCAAGAAGCACCCTCCGGCGGCGCGACAGAGCGAGGACTCCGACAGTTCCGACGAGGAGGATGGGGGTTCCAAATCTGACAAAGATGCGCCGCCGCCGAAGCCATCTCCGAAGCAGGAGGCGAAGGCCCCGGATGCCAAGAAGCCGCGCCTGGCTTTCCACCGCGTCTGGTCCACCAACGACGAGGTCCGTATCCTCGAGGCCCTCGCCGCTCACCAAAAGGAGCACGGCGTGCTGCCGCAGCCGGACGCTCTGGTCGAAGCCCTCGCCGGAAAGCTCGACAACCGTGCCTACAGCAGCAAGGAGCTCCAGGGGAAGGTCAAAAGCCTCAAGCATCGGTATGTGTCAGCCGCCAAGAAGTACGAGCTCCCGAGCAAAGAACACGACCGCCGGCTCTTCGACCTCTCCAAGATCCTCTGGAGCGGCCACAAGTACAGGGCCCGCGCTGTCACCGCTTATACTGCTGCTGCCACCGCCAAGGCGAACAACCACGAGCCGAAGGGATTTGAGGAGATGTGTGAGTTGTACCCGTACCTCGCGGAGGAGGTGAAGAAGGGCATGTTCAAGCGGGAATTCGGAAAGATGGACGACGACAAGGCACGCTTGCTGGACGAGAAGATCAAGAAGCAGAGGGTAGAGCAGATGAAGGTGGAGCTTCGCCGCAGCGACCTTGCCAGGGAGGTGACCAAGGCGATAATGGACCTGATCGACTGATGGGAGTTGGATGAGTTTACCTGAAACTATATCGATGATCACCCGAAATCGGTGACAACGCAAGCATCCTAGAATTGGCAAATTGTGGTGTGTTGATGGTAAGAATGTTTTTGTGGCAAGATAGCATGATCACTGATTCCGTCGATTGTGTGAGGTTAAGAGATGCTAGCTTAATGCGTTAGTTCAGTAATAAAGATGTTCTGCTCTTGTTAGTTCTCATAGCTCGTTTGTACAGCCTGTTCTTGGTCTTTTGAGTGTTTTAGATTTCTGGTGCGGATTAGATTTTGATTTTGAGTATTTCAGAGGCGCAGACTGGAGTCGTAAGTCTGAATTCGATGACTGTTATGGATCACCGGATTTTGTTTTGCATTGTGGTGGATTACTGCTGTCCTCGTTGATCTGCTAGTTTTTTGTTCGTTCATTAATGGATCCCCAAGTTCTTTGCGGTAAAACAAGTGCCACAGAAGAAACATCACACAATTCTGAAATCGATGACTGTTAATAGGTCCCCAGGCTTATTTTGCATTGCAGTGGATTTTGCTGACCTCGCCTGTTTTCGTTGTTTTTCTTGTCTATTTTTCTGTATTTTAACAAGAAGAACTCTAGTTCAGCTAGTCGTGACTTGTTTGTGCTGGAGGTCACCAACCCCTGATCAGTGGCCATCGCAAACGATGGTGGTACTGAATCCTGCAAAAACCAAGGAGGCCCTACATGAATCCTTCGCCCGCAATTTGGTGATTTTTGTGCTCTCCTCTTTCTTTCTGTCACCCTTTTTTTTCTCAGCTCTCACGATTGAATCAGCCACAAGTGAATTAGGCATAGAATACTTGCAGGCCATGGACCTGGTGCTTTTCCATTGCTCTACGATCTCTCTTCTGAAGTGCATCAAACTACGGAAAAAAGGTCAACATCTTCAAGTTTTTCCCAGCCCTATCTCAAACGGGAATGATAATGAGCGAATGTTCGCTCTAAGCTGTTATGGTGCGAATGCAACGCCACCCCTCCGATTGTGTGCGAATCTTGGTGCGAGGACATAATCGTTTGCTCCGATTCTGTTTTTTGCGTGACATAGCATCCTCCCAGCATAGCTGCTCTATCTCCCCCGTCGCATTTTTTCAGATGGCAACTTTCTGTGTTTTTGTCCATTTAAATCCTGAACAAGTGGCTATCTTGAGCATGACAATTTCAGTTTTTTAGGCTTTTTGCGCATTGCAACTATATCAGCTATAGCATGACAATTTTTCTGTTTCTTTAGACTTTTACACCTGGCAACTATATATGCTATAGCATGGCATCTCATTTTCTGAAAAATACGACATATCCCTCTGATATAGCATCCACAATTTCTGAACATGGTGATGACTTTCTGCACTGTACCATGGCAATTCTCTATGTTGTAGCATTTCAATCTCTATTCTATAGCATGGCAATTTTCTATGATGTACCATGATAATTATCCTCTTGTAGCATGGCATTTCGTAAAGTCACGTGGGAACTTTTCTCTTTCTGTAGCATGGCAATTCTCTATGTTACAGTACAACAATTTCTGAATGTTTTATTTTGCAAGTTTTTCTGTTGCAGCATGGCAATTCTCTAGATGTGTGTGAGGGAGGAGGGGTGGGTAAGTAGTCTGACAGTGGGGACATCGACGAGGACGAGTCTTCGTCGTGTGTAGGGCGCCGTTCGGTTGTGTGAGCCTCCGAGAGCGCACGATCGTTCGCACCAGAGAGGGCACATCTGCCGTATGAGAGTCCATCTTAAAACCCTTTTCAGATCCGTGACCTTTAAGCCCCTGATTATTCCGCTTCATTGCAGGTACATTTTTTTTCTTTATTTAGGAACAAGCGTTCTCCTTTTATCCCCCTTCATGAAATCTTGCTAGGTCGTCTTGGAATCTCTATGTCGGCACCAAACCAACCGCTGGGCAGTTGGAATTAGTGAAAAATAGGCATGTGAATTAGCAGCAATCCAAACAATCAGAGCTCAACAAAAAAAATCCATATCCTTCATTTGGTCAGCTCATACCCAACGAAACACCATCGTACACCTACGCAGCCCGCTGGCAACACGTTCCACACGTAGCGTATCCCACTCGTCAGTCGGCCTCCTGACTCCTGACCGACACACCACTGCATGTCGTGGCCAAACTAGCCTCCACTCCACTTGGACGTGCAAATTAACGGTGGCCACACTCTGGCGACTGAAATTCCATGTCCATTTCGCATGGCACTAGCTCGAGCAGCGGCCGACCGGCGACCATGCAAAGAAAGGGAGAGGCGGACCGGACAGACTTGTGATCCGATCGATAGCGAGGAGTCGTCGTCGGCGCCGGTCCGTGCAGTATGGGTTCCGGCCGTCCACCGCTATCGCGCCCCCACGGGCGTCGACCAGGCCCCGTGGTCTACTCCGTCGCATAGGTAGCTATCGTGGCTGAGCTCAGAGTTGAACGCTTTAGTTAGATAGTGTGACTCTTCCGACTTAATCATGCACTAATTATACACGCAAATGCGCACGATCAAGCACAGAGACTCACGGGAAGATATCACAACACAACTCTAAACACAAATAAAAGTCACACAAGCTTTATATTACAAGCCAGGAGCCTCGGGGGCTCGAATACATAAGCTCGAATCATACAAGCATCAGCGGAAGCATTAGCATCTGAGTACAAACATAAATGTTAAACAAGTCTGCCTTAAAAAGACTGAGCAAAACAACGACACTAGATCGAAAAGGCGCAGGCCTCCTGCCTGGGAGCCTCCTATCTACTCCTGGTCGTCGGTCTCCACGTGGTAGTAATCTCCACCGGTGGGGTAGTAATAGTCGTCGACGGGGGCAGCTGGCTCCGGGGCTCCGTCATCTGGTCGCAGCAATCGGGTATAGGGGAAAAAGAGGTAGCAAAGCAACCGTGAGTACTCATCCAAAGTACTCGCAAGACTTACATCAGATCTATTCTATGTATGCATCGGTATCAAAAGAGGGGCTGTATCTGTGGACTAGACTGCAGAAATGCCAAAATAGAAGGGAAAGCCTAGCCTATCGAAGACGTCTTCAGCGTCTTGCAGCATTAGAAGAGTGCAAATTAGTAACATAACATATAGTAATAAGTATATACTAGTAACGCTCAGAGATCCTTCATCGACTCCCTGCGAGAAAGCAATCCCGGAGCTAACATATTAATAAATTCACAAGTATCCAGTTCTAGTTGTAATAGATCGGGATACTTTCCGAGCGTCCTGTTACCGTGGACACGACTATTCGAATAGATATACTTCCCTGCAGGAGTGCACCAACTTACCCAACACGCTTGATTAACTTTGGCCGGACATACTTGCTCGGGTCATGCCCGGCCTCGGCTGATCGACACGCCGTAGCCCTACCTAGACTCAACAGAGAGGTCAGCACGCCGGTCTACACCCTAAGCGCTCAGGAGTCTTGGACCCATCGCCCTTTGCACTCCTGCGCGTTGCGAACGCGGCCGGGACCAGACCTAGCCCCTGTATACACACGCAGGCTTTCGCGGTCCACCCGGGCGCGCGCCGCTCAACTGCTGACATCTGAAGAGCTTCAGCTGATACATACGTCGCCGAGTGCCCATACTATTCCCGCGTGATGGTTAGTGCGAAAAGGCCAGAGGCCTACTCAGATCACATATCCTAACCCATTAGTGTGTTGGGAGCTCGCGGCGACGATCAGTGCTCCACGATCTGTGGTCCCGTCACCCCGTCTCGAGGACTCGCGGCAAGGGCCAGGCCCAATCCCTCTCCTCCCTCTCCTGAGGCAATTTGCCTGCCCGGCCGCGCCTCGTAATTATCTCGCGGGTACCCTCACAGTCAACCCGACTTCACATTTCTCGCGGGTACCCCTCGGGGCCGACCCGACTTTAATCCGAAACTGAGATAAAATTCAAGGTATCCGTGTGTCCACAACATCAAGAAGGAATCCGAGGAATCACCCTCGTTGGATTCCCATTCGATGTATCCATCAAGGTGAACTCGAAGGAATCACCCTCGTTGGATTCACACTTGAGGGGGTTGTACAACAAAGGCATCATCGAAGGTGGTGAAAGAGGAATCACCCTCGGTAAGCCACAACCGACTAGCTATACTACAGAGGCAACATCAGGAGTGAGGTAAGAGATATCACCCTCGGCACTCGATGGTAGCTTTGCAGAGTCGTACAACTTAGGGGGTGTGCGGTGATGTGTTGGTCTTAGCCCATCTATCACCTGATCGGGGCATCGGTAATAAAGCGGGGCAACAAGGACAAGGATGAGGGGCTGATGTCTACTACACAACTTATTCTTATAGACTCATGTTGGGCCTCCAAGCGCAGAGTTTTGTAGGACAGTAGCAATTTTCCCTCAAGTGGATGACCTAAGTTTTATCAATCCATGGGATGCGTAGGTTGAAGATGGTATCTCTCAAACAACCCTGCAACCAAATACAAGAAATCTCTTGTGTCCCCGACACACCCAATACAATGGTAAATTGTATAGGTGCACTAGTTCGGCGAAAAGATAGTGATAAAAGTGTAGTATGGATAGCAGATATAGGTTTTTGTAATCTGAAAATATAAAAACAGCAAGGTAACTAGTAACAAAAGTGAGCACAAACGGTATTGCAATGCTTGAAAATAAGGCCTAGGGTTCATACTTTCACTAGTGCAATCTCTCAACAATGCTAACATAATTGGATCATATAATCATCCCTCAACGTGCGACAAAGAATCACTCCCAAGTTCCTATTAGCGGAGAACATAAGATAGAAATTGTTTGTAGGGTACGAAACCACCTCAAAGTTATCCTTTCCGATCGATCTATTGAGCTATTCCTATAAGTGTCACAAACAGCCCTAGAGTTCGTACTAAAATAATATCATATGATACACATCAACCAACTCTAATGTCACCTAGATACTCCAATGTCACCACAAGTATCCGTGAGTTGATTATACGATATGCATCAAACAACTTCATAATCATAATATTCAATCCACATAAAGAACTCCAAGGAGCACCCCAAAGTTTCTATCGGAGAAAAGATAATGAAAACGTGCATCAACCCATATGCATAGATTACCCCAATGTCACCGCGGGAATCCGCGAGTTGAGTGTCAAAACATATATCAAGTGAATCAATATAATACCCCATTGTCACCACGGGTATTCATATGCAAGACATACATCAAGTGTTCTCAAATCTGAAATATTCAATCCGACAATAACGAAACCTCAAAGGGAAAAGATTCGATTCATCACAACAAAGATAGAGAGGGAAGAAACACCATATGATCCAACTATATTAACAAAGCTCGCGATACATCAAGATCATGCCATATCAAGAACACGAGAGAGAGAGATCAAACACATAGCTACTAGTACATACCCTCAACCCCGAGGGTGAACTACTCCCTCCTCGTCATGGAGACCGCCGGGATGATGAAGATGGCCTCCGGTGATGATTCCCCCCTCCGGCAGGGTGCCGAAAAAGGGCTGTAGATGAGATCGTGAAGGTACAGAGGCTTGCCGCGGCGTAAAAATTCATCTATGTTAACTTTCGGGGGTTTCTGAATATATATGATTTTTCAGTGTTGGAATCACGCGAAGAGGGGCCACAGGGGGCCCACGAGGCACCAGGGCGCGCCTGGGGGTGTGGCGCGCCCTGGTGGCTCGTGGAGCCCCTGTGGGTCTTCTGGCCTCCTCCCGAAGCTTCTAATGTCTCTTATGTTCCAGAAAAAATCGTCAAAAAATTTCGCTGCATTTGGACTTCATTTGATATAGATTTTCTGGAAAACCAAAAACAAGCAGAAAACAGCAACTGGCACTGGGCACTAGGTCAATATGTTAGTCCATGAAAATCATATAAAAGCCATATAAAAGTGCACCAAAATCATACAAAACTATAATAAACATGGCATGAATACTTCATAAATTATAGATACGTTAGAGACGTATCAGCATCCCCAAGCTTAATTCCTGCTCGTCCTCGAGTAGGTAAATGATAAAAGAAATAATTTATGAAGTGTGAATGCTAGCATAGTGCATAAGTTTGATCAATGATAATTTCAATCACTTTTTCTAGAATCATAACAGCAACTTTTTCTCATAGAAGTCATCATGATAAAGTAGCAATTAAAAACAGAAATTTTGATGTGGAATGCTACCTATCATAATCATCATATAATCTTTTCTTTTGTTGCATGGACACTTGGACTTGAATGATTCAAAGCAATAGTCTATAATTTGACATGAAGACATAAATACTCAAGTATAGTAACAAGCAACCATGTCTTTCAAAATATCAACGCTAAAGAAAGTTATCCCTAGCCCATTATGCTCAATCATTGATCCATTCATGAAACACAATCAATATTAGCTACACCCAATGCACAAGTATGACAATAGTGCTCTCTAGTTGGTGCTTTGTAAGAGAAGATGGAGACTTAAAATAAAAATAAAAATTGCATAAAAGTAAATAGATAGACCCTTCGCAGAGGGAAGCAGAGATTTGCAAATGTGCCAGAGATCAAAGCTTAAATTAGAGAGATGAAAATATTTTAAGAGGCATGCTTTTTCTGTCAACGAAAACGACCGAGAATTCCCAATATCTTCCATGCTAGGCACATAATAGGCGGTTCCCAAACAGAAAGTAAAGTTTATTTCCTTTCCACCATTCTTTCACAATCCATGGCTAGCCGTATCCACGGGTGCCCTCCATACCAACACTTTCCAAGGAATTTTGTTGTTATTAATTTTTGATTCATTGTGGGACTGGGCATCCCTATCACCAGCCACTCTCTCGTGCAATGACAAGTGAATAAACATTCATCGTGAGAATAACACACCTAGCATGGAAAATATTGGCCACCCCCTGCCGCTTCATGAGCGGTACGGGCACACAAAACGAAAAAATTATTTTGAAAATTAGAGTTGGCACACGCAAATTTACTTGGAACGGCATTGAAATACCGCATATAGGTAGATATGGTCGACTCATTTGGCACAACTTGGGTTTAAGGAGTTTGGATGCACAAGCAGTATTTCCGCTTAGTACAAATGAAGGCTAGCAAATAGATTGAGAAGCAACCAACCAAAAAAGCGAAAACGGTCATAAACATGCATTGAACATAACTAACACCGAATAATGCACCATAAGTAGGATATAATTTCGTTGCATAACTATTGACTTTATGTGCATGCATAGGGAATCACAAACTTTAACACTAATATTCTTACTAAATCACAATTACTCACTAACATGACTCACATATTATCATCTCCATATCGCAAAACTATTGCAAGGAAACAAACTTATCATATCCAATGATCTTTCATGAAAGTTTTTATTATTATATCCCTCTTGAATATTCATCACTTTGGGACCAAATTCATATCTTAAGCAAATTGCCATTACTATTGTCAACTCTCAAAATAATATAAGTGAAGCATGAGAGTGTATGTATTTCTTCAAAACATAATCACCACCGTGCTCAAAAAGATATAAGTGAAGTACTAGAGCAAATGGCAAACTACTCCAAAAAGATATAAGTGAAGATCAAATGAGTAGTTAAGTAAATAGGTAGCTATGTGAGGATTCTCTCTCATTTAAGATTTCAGATCTTGATAATTTTATTCAAACAACAAACAAAACGAAAATAAAAAGACACTCCAAGGATAGCACATATCATGTGAAGAAGTAAAAAACTTAGGCTAACCGATAGGTGTTGATGAAGAAAGGTGGGATGCCAACCGGGGCATCCCCAAGCTTAGTTGCTTGAGACTTCTTAGAATGTTATCTTGGGGTGACTTGGGCATCCCCAAGCTTGAGCTCTTGCGTCTCCTTAATTCCTCTCATATTATGGCTTCTCCTAAATCTTAAAAACTTCATCCACACAAAACTCAACAAGAACTCGTGAGATAAGTTAGTATAAATCAACTCAAAACCTTAACATTATCTACTGTAGCAAATCACAAAAATTATAATTAAACATTGCATACTAAATGCCTCTACATATTTAATACTCCTATCCACAAATAGAAACATTAAACACACAAACATATGCAAACAATGCAACTATAACAGCAATCTGCCAAAACAGAACAGCCTGTAAAAGGGGAATAAGAATCCATACTTCCCTAACTCCAAAAATTCTGAAAAATGACCACGTGACAGAGAACTCATGCATGCTTACTGTGTCAAAATTTAAGATTTTTATCATGTTCTGACTATTCAGGAATATTCTGGACATAACAGAAAACTTTTTGTTTTCAAACAGCAACACATGAACTTGCAAACTGAGCATGGTAAAGGCTATAATTGGAATTTTATTGAACTAAAAGATACAAAACATGATTATTGATAACAGCAAGCAAATATCAATAAAATAAAATGACGCTCCAAGCAAAACTCATATTATGTGACGAATAAAAATATAGCTCCAAGTAAGGTTACCGATAATGTTGAAGACGAAAGAGGGGATGCCTTCCGGGGCATCCCCAAGCTTAGTTGCTTGGGTCTTCCTTGAATATTACCTTGGGGTGCCTTGGGCATCCCCAAGCTTAGGGTCTTGCCACTCCTTATTCTCCTCATATCGATATCTCATCCAAAACTTGAAAACTTCAATCACACAAAACTTAACGGAACTTGGTGAGATAGATTAGTATGATAAAAATAAATCATCCACTTAGGTACTGTCAAGACAAGTTTCATAATTGTTCTCACATAATTCCTACTGTATTCTATCATTTCCACAATTTATATTACTCAATATAAGCTATGGAAACACTAAAACAAGCAAACTATGCACCGAAAACAGAATATGTCAAAAACAGAACAACATGTAGTAAGCGATTTAAAAACCATATTCTGTACCTCTAAAAATTCTGAAAAATTAAGACAACGTAAACAATTTGTAACCCAATACTGTGTAAAAATTTCAAAAAAAAATCACGCTCCAGTACAGCATAGAAATTCCAGCACTGGACGCAAAAGTTTCTGTTTTTGCACAGAATCAAATCAACAAGCATCCACACTATCCCAAAGGCTTTACTTGGAAAATTATTGAAACAAAATATATAAAACATAATTAATACAGTAGCTTAATCATGTGAACACAAAAAAACAGTAGGGGTAAATATTGGGTTGTCTCCCAACAAACGCTTTTCTTAAATGCCTTTTAGCTAGGCATGATGATTTCAATGATGCTCGCACAAAAGTAAAGAATTGAAACACAAAGAGAGCATCATGAAGCATATGACAAGCAAATTTAAGCCTAACACACTTCATATGCATAGGGATTTTGTGAGCAAATAATTTATGGGAACAATAATCAACTAGCATAGGAAGGCAAAACAAGTATAGTTTCAAAACTTTCAACACATAGAGAGAAAACTTGATATTATTGCAACTCCTACAAGCATATGTTCCTCCCTCATAATAATTTTCAGTAGCATCATGAAGAATTTCAACAATATATCCATCACACAAAGCATTCTTGTCATGATACATAAGCATAGAATTTTTATTACTCTCCACACAAGCAAAATTATTCTCATTCATAATGCTGGGAGCAAATTCTACAAAATAACTATCATGAGATACTTGATTGGAATAATCCAATTGAAAATAAAAATCATGATGACAAGTTTCAAGGTTATCATTACTCTTTATGGCATACATGTCATCACAATAATCATCATATATAGCAACTTTGTTATCATAGTCAATTGAAACCTCTTCCAAAATAGTGGAATCGTCATTAAATAAAGTTGTGACCTCTTCAAATCCACATTTATCAATATAATCATCACAAATAGGAGGCATACTTTCATCATAACAAATTTGCACATCAAAACTTGGGGGAAATATCATCTTCATCAAACATAGCATCCCCAAGCTTATGGCTTTTCATATCACTAGCATCATGGATATTCATAGAATTCATACTAACAACATTGCAATCATTCTCATCATTCCAAGATTTTATGCCAAACATTTTAGTGAATTCTTCTTCTATCAATTGAGCACAATTTTCCGCTCCATCATTTTCAAGAAAAACATTATAAAGATGAATGATATGAGGCAACCTCAATTCCATATTTTTTGTAGTTTTCTTTTATAAACCAAACTAGTGATAAAACAAGAAACTAAAAGATTCGATTGCAAGATCTAAAGATATACCTTCAAGCACTCACCTCCCCGGCAACGGCGCCAGAAAAGAGCTTGATGTCTACTACACAACTTATTCTTGTAGACTCGTGTTGGGCCTCCAAGCGCAGAGTTTTGTAGGACAGTAGCAATTTTCCCTCAAGTGGATGACCTAAGGTTTATCAATCCGTGGGAGCCGTAGGTTGAAGATGGTATCTCTCAAACAACCCTGCAACCAAATACAAGAAATCTCTTGTGTCCCCAACACACCCAATACAATGGTAAATTGTATAGGTGCACTAGTTCGGCGAAGAAATGGTGATAAAAGTGTAGTATGGATAGTAGATATAGGTTTTTGTAATCTGAAAATATAAAAACAGCAAGGTAACTAGTAACAAAAGTGAGCACAAACGGTATTGCAATGCTTGAAAACAATGCCTAGGGTTCATACTTTCACTAGTGCAATCTCTCAACAATGCTAACATAATTGGATCATATAATCATCCCTCAACGTGCGACAAAGAATCACTCCCAAGTTCCTATTAGCGGGGAACATAAGATAGAAATTGTTTGTAGGGTATGAAACCACCTCAAAGTTATCCTTTCCGATCGATCTATTGAGCTATTCCTATAAGTGTCACAAACAGCCCTAGAGTTCGTACTAAAATAACACCATATGGTACACATCAACCAACTCTAATGTCACCTAGATACTCCAATGTCACCACAAGTATCCGTGAGTTGATTATACGATATGCATCAAACAACTTCATAATCATAATATTCAATCCACATAAAGAACTCCAAGGAGCACCCCAAAGTTTCTATCGGATAAAAGATAATGAAAACGTGCATCAATCCATATGCATAGATTACCCCAATGTCACCGCGGGAATCCGCGAGTTGAGTGCCAAAACATAGATCAAGTGAATCAATATAATACCCCATTGTCACCACGGGTATTCATATGCAAGACATACATCAAGTGTTCTCAAATCTGAAATATTCAATCCGACAATAACGAAACCTCAAAGGGAAAAGATTTGATTCATCACAACAAGGATAGAGAGGGAAGAAACACCATATGATCCAACTATATTAACAAAGCTCGCGATGCATCAAGATCGTGCCTTATCAAGAACACGAGAGAGAGAGAGAGATCAAACACATAGCTACTAGTACATACCCTCAGCCCCGAGGGTGAACTACTCCCTGCTCGTCATGGAGACCGCCGGGATGATGAAGATGGCCTCCGGTGATGATTCCACCCTCCGGCAGGGTGCCGGAAAAGGGATGTAGATGAGATCATGGAGGTACAGAGGCTTGCGGCGGCGTAAAAACTCATCTAGGTTAACTTTCGGGGGTTTCTAAATATATATGATTTTTCAGCGTTGGAATCACGCGAAGAGGAGCCACAAGGGGCCCACGAGGCACCAGGGCGCGCCTGGGGGGGGTGGCGCGCCCTGGTGGCTCGTGGAGCCCCTGTGGGTCTTCTGGCCTCCTCCCGAAGCTTCTAGTGTCTCTTATGTTCCAGAAAAAATCGTCAAAAAGTTTCGCTGCATTTGGACTTCATTTGATATAGATTTTCTAGAAAACCAAAAACAAGGAGAAAACAACAACTGGCATTGGGCACTAGGTCAATATGTTAGTCCATGAAAATCATATAAAAGCCAAATAAAAGTGCACCAAAATCATACAAAACTATAATAAACATGGCATGAATACTTCATAAATTATAGATACGTTGGAGACGGATCAGGGGCCACAGATGGATCACTAACCAACCTATACTAAGCATTTAGGATAATAGAAATGGTATCAATAGCAGTTACAAAAATAGGCTATGCATCAGAATAGGTATTATCGGAACAACAACTATAGCAATTCTAATGCAAGCATAAGAGAGAAAGAATGGGTGATATAGGCTTGCTCAAGGGGGTTTGCTTGCCTGGAAGCTCTGCGGTGAAAGAGGGGTCGTCGGGGGTGTAGCAGTCCTCAGGGGCAGCGTCAGTCACGGGGTCTACCGGAGAAGAATAGGGGGAAGAAACAATAAATAAGAGCAAACACTTGCAACACAGATGCATGGCATGGCAGTATGCTGTGCTGGTGGTGACCTATCGTAGTGCTACACGTTAGAGACGGAGGGGAAAATATCTGGGAATATTTTCCCGGCTTTAGGCATCTGTCAGACAGATGAACCGGAGGGGAAGGTTCCATGTTTGCAGTGTTATGGGCATGTGACAGCTACATGGAGGGCATATTCGGATTCGTCTCATTTTTCTGATCAACTTTCATGTAGAAAACTTTTTCATCCGAGCTACGGATTATTTTCTATGATTTTTCAAAGTTTTAAACCATTTTCTGAAATTCCTAGAATTATTTTAAATTCAAAAATAACAAAAAAAAATTTATTGCGTCAGCAGTATGTCAGGATGACGTCAGCAGTCAACTCAGCTGGTCCAGGTCAAACCTGATCGCTGGGACCCACATGTCAGCCACAGCAAGCTAATTTGGGTTTAAAATTAACTAAAAGGGGTTAATTAGTTGGTGGGGCCCCACTGTTAGTGACTAATCTAATTACAGATTAATTTATTTAGAAAATTAGTTTAATTAGCGGGTGGGGCCCTCCTATCAGCGACTGGGGCTGCCCAGTCAGCACGTTGACTGGGTCAACCCAGTCAACTGGGCCCCTGGGGCCCACTGGTCAGCGACCCAGGGGTGGCCCCAGACGTGCCACGTCGGCGGTGGCCGGCGACTCGTCGCCGGCGACGTCAAAGCACGGCAGAGGTCATTGGACCTCGCCGGAAACGCGCTATGGGGCACCGTTTCGCGCGCGGTTAGGCGCGTTCGAACGTACACTTGACGCCGCGTCGATCTGCGGCGGTGACGCGGTCTGGGGTGGCCGGAGTTGGCCGGATCGACGACGGCAGACGGCGGTGGCGTTCGGGCGAGCTCGGTTTCTGCGTTAGCGGGCACGGCAAGAAGCATGCGTGCGTGCGTTGGGCTCCTGGGAACCCCATGAGCACGATGCGGTGCTCGGGCGCGCGTGACAGCGGTTGTGACCACGGCGGCAAGCTCGACGGCGGCGACGGGTAAGGCCACGGCGGAAGAGCTAGCTAGGGGGCGCGCGCGGGCAAACGGAGAGGGGGAGAAGAGAGAGGAGCTCACCGGGGAGGCGCACAGTGGCCCGTTGGCGGCTTAGGAGCTGCAGGGGGGCCAAAATCGATGGAGCTTGCCGGTGACCGAAGACGAAGAAGACGGCGGCGATCTCGCGGTGCAGGGGCTCCGAGCTCGATCCGGTAGGTGCAAACGAGGTAGTCGACGCAGGCGGAGCGAACGGGCCCGGCGGCGAGGCGAGGTGAGGTCAGTGGGCGCGGGATCGACGCGACGACGGCGACGACGATGATCGCGTCGGGTGAGGGTGAGGGAGAGCGAGCGGATGAGGGAGAGAGGGGGAAAAGTGGGCGAGGGCGATGAGGGGGGCGAGGGAGCGCGTCCTTATCCCCTCGGCAGCCCTGTAGCAGCGCCGTGTCGCCGCCTCGCCCGAACATTTGAATTCTTACAGAATGGTTTTGCAATATTTTTGAGCTGCCAAATGTCTTTTGTAAAATATGGGAAATAGCCACATAAATACAAGGCATTATTTGGCACTGCCACAAAAAGTTTGGGAGAGGTTTGAATCCATTTGAATTTTTCACAAATAAATGGCATTTAAAATGCTGCTTTTGGCACTATTTTAATTGCCATAGCTCATTTTAGCAAATAGGTGATGTTGTTTTCCTGAACAAATATTTGTTTTGGAATATTTGCTAAAACATGAACTATTTTGCAGCAACTTTTATGCAACTTTAATTTCCACTTGAAATTTGAATTGGAATTCACTGGTGGAATTTGAAATGAGATATGAATCCAATATGATCAAGCTTTGCAAATCAAAAAGATTTAGCTTAATCAGGAGGGCCACTGTAGCTCATTACCTAGGGGTGTTACTATTCTCCTCCTCTAAAAGAAATTCTCGTCCCGAGAATTCAGGAGGTATAAGGGAAAAGATCGGGGTATTCTTGGAAGTTCTTCCGAAAGTACCTCTTAGAAGTCGCGAACGACTGGAACGTTTTCAATTCCCCAAATTTTAATGCCATGCATGTATGCAAAAGCTTCGGATATAAATGAATGCGATACTCCTGAATCAAATAGAACAGAAGCTGGTACTGAATTAACAAGAAGAGTACCCTTCACCGTAGCTGGCTGACCTTGAGCTTCATTCAGATCAACATGGTAAGCTTGACCACGACCATAAGAAGGTATGTCATTGTTGCTGCGGGGCTGGTTGTTACCACGGCCCGCTGATGGGAGCACAAGTTGATTCTGATTCTGAGGACATTCTCTGGCACGGTGACCTGGACGGCCACACTTGAAGCAGAGCCCATCATTGGGACGGGGAGCAGGAGCTCGAAGCAGTGGAGCCTAAGGTCTTGGCTGCCCCGGCGGTGGGGGAGGTGCAGTTGGATGGTACATGCTGTGAGGAATCCAGATACGGCGCTTCTGTGATGACGAGCCCGAAGATGAGCCCGCATCATGGGTGCGCTTGAGAGCTACCTTGTGTTCCTTTTGTCCAGTCTCAACTTGAATGGCCTTATTCACCAAGGTGGCGAAGTCAGCGAAGTCTTGGACAAGAAGGGCTAGCTTGATATCAGGGTTGAGCCCTTCACGGAACTTCTCCTGTCTGCGAGCATCAGTATCAATGTCTTCCTCAGCATAGTGAGACAAATCAAGGAACTCCCGCTGATAAACATCCACAGTCTTACTGCCCTGAATGAGGTTGCGGAACTCACGTTTCTTCCGGTCCATGATTCCCTAGGGAATATAGCGGGCACGGAAGGCAGCTTGGAATTCCAGCCAGATGATAATGGTTCCAACAGGCAGGGTGCGTCTGTGGCTGTCCCACCATTGGGCAGCGGGACCGTTCAGGAAGTAGGATGCAAACGTGACATAGCTGTCAGGGGCAACATTGGCTGACTCCATCTCGTAAGTGATGTCACGAAGCCAGTCGTCAGCATCAAGCGGCTGAACGGAGTTGCGGAACACAGCATGGTTGAGGCGAACAAAGTCTTGCAAGGTTATTGGAAATGGCTGCTGATTCATGTTCGGACGTGGAAACTGATCCATTATCCCTTGCATGAATTGACGGTTCAGTTCAAACTGTTGCATCATTGCAGTCATATAGTTGGGCGGTGGTGGATTGTTGTCACCACGACCACGACCTGCGGGCCTAACCATCCTGCTAAAATCAACAGGGGGTAGTTTAGCAACGAGCAATTTCAGGTGTATGGAATCATTCATGAAGTAACACGCACAACAAATTAAGTACAATAGATACAACACAATAGTCAAACATGACATACAAATCCATACATAGAGTCGGTTACAAACCAGTGGTACAAGTTCGGAAAGGAAAAGCTAGACACACTAGGCGGCACGCAGGCACGCGGTGGAGGGATACAACAACGAGACATAGCAAAGGCTACATCAACGTCGGAGAGAACCACTGGAGCCAGGCAACTGCAAGTGACGACGCAGGGTGCCTGATGTCTACTACACAACTTATTCTTGTAGACTCGTGTTGGGCCTCCAAGCGCAGAGTTTTGTAGGACAGTAGCAATTTTCCCTCAAGTGGATGACCTAAGGTTTATCAATCCGTGGGAGGTGTAGGATGAAGATGGTCTCTCTCAAACAACCCTGCAACCAAATAACAAAGAGCCTCTTGTGTCCCCAACACACCCAATACAATGGTAAATTGTATAGGTGCACTAGTTTGGCGAAGAGATGGTGATACAAGTGTAGTATGGATAGTAGATATAGGTTTTTGTAGTGCGAACAATAAAAAAACAGCAAGGTAGCAAGTAACAAAAGTGAGCATAAACGGTATTGCAATGCTTAGAAACAAGGCCTAGGGTTCATACTTTCGCTAGTGCAATCTCTCAACAATGCTAATATAATTGGATCATATAACCATCCCTCAACGTGCAATAAAGAATCACTCCCAAGTTCCTATTAGCGGAGAACATAAGATAAAAATTGTTTGTAGGGTACGAAACCACCTCAAAGTTATCCTTTCTGATCGATCTATTGAGCTATTCCTATAAGTGTCACAAATAGCCCTAGAGTTCGTACTAAAATAACACCATATGATACACATCAACCAACTCTAATGTCACCTAGATACTCCAATGTCACCACAAGTATCTGTGAGTTGATTATACGATATGCATCAAACAACTTCATAATCATAATATTCAATCCACACAAAGAACTCCAAGGAGCACCCCAAAGTTTCTATCGGAAAAAAGATAATGAAAACGTGCATCAACCCCTATGCATAGATTACCCCAATGTCACCTCGGGAATCCGCGAGTTGAGTGCCAAAACATACATCAAGTGAATCAATATAATACCCCATTGTCACCACGGGTATTCATATGCAAGACATACATCAAGTGTTCTCAAATCTGAAATATTCAATCCGACAATAACGAAACCTCAAAGGGAAAAGATTCGATTCATCACAACAAAGATAGAGAGGGAAGAAACACCATATGATCCAACTATATTAACAAAGCTCGCGATACATCAAGATCGTGCCATATCAAGAACACGAGAGAGAGAGATCAAACACATAGCTACTTGTACATACCCCTAGCCCTGAGGGTGAACTACTCCCTCCTCGTCATGGAGACTGCCGGGATGATGAAGATGGCCTCCGGTGATGATTCCCCCCTCCGGCAGGGTTCCGGAAAAGGGCTCCAGATGGGATCTCCTTCATACAGAGGCTTGCGGCGGCGTAAAAACTCATCTAGGTTAACTTTCTGGGGTTTCTGAATATATATGATTTTTCAGCGTTGGAATCACGCAAAGAGGTGCCTCAGGGGGCCCACGAGGCACCAGGGCGTGCCTGGGAGGGCAGGCGCGCCCAGGTGGCTCATGGGGCCCCTGTGGCTCTTCTGCTGCTCCTCCGAAGCTTCCTGGGTCTGTTTCCTTCCAAAAAAATCGTCAAAAATTTTCGCTGCATTTGGACTTCGTTTGATATGGATTTTCTGGAAAACCAAAAACAAGGAGAAAACAACAACTGGCACTGGGCACTAGGGCAATATGTTAGTCCATGAAAATCGTATAAAATCCATATAAAAGTGCACCAAAATCATACAAAACTATAATAAACATGGCATGAATACTTCATAAATTATAGATACGTTGGAGACATATCAGCATCCCCAAGCTTAATTCCTGCTCGTCCTCGAGTAGGTAAATGATAAAAGAAATAATTTATGAAGTGTGAATGCTTGCATAGTGCATAAGTTTGATCAATGATAATTTCAATCACTTTTCCTAGCTTCATAACAGCAACTTTTTCTCATAAAACTCATCACGATAAAGTAGTAATCAATTCCCATGTTATGGTTCAAACAATGCATTCTCTTGAAACTTAACAACCTATGTTCTTAGTCACCAAACAATTGCAATTCAACTTAATTTCAACAAAGTCTAAGTAAGAGCTCCACATACTCAATTATCATATAGTCTTCTATGATTGCTAGTACTCAAAGCATATTTTTAGAACAAATGGCCTCCATCGAACACAGAGAAAGATAGGGGCTTAATGTTTCGCCTCCCAACTTATTTATCATAGAGATAATTGCCAACAATAATAATTCATGATCAAATATATTTGACTGGCCATATGTGCCTGGATCTTTCCCAACCACATGATGCTTGCCAACTAGAGAATAATTAAGGTTGAAATGAGAATGAATACTTATTGACTCTTGCATAAAGGTAAATTCATAAAAGTAAATACATAAAAGTAAAAGATAGGCCCTTCGCAGAGGGAAGCAGAGGTTGTCATGCGCTTATTATTTTTGGATGCACAAGTCCTTAATGCAAAGGAACGTCACGTTATATTGCCCCTTGTGATAGCAACCTTTATTATGTAGTCCATCGCTTTTATTTCTTTACCATCACAAGTTGGTACAACGCTTATTTTCCCTTGCAATAAAGATCATACATATTTTAGGAGCAATTTTTATTGCTTTTTGCACCGATGATAACTTACTTGAAGGATCTTATTCAATCCATAGGTAGGTATGGTGGACACTCATGGCAAGAAATTGGGTTTAAGGGTTTTTGGATGCACAGGTAGTATCTCTACTTAGTACGAATTTTTGGCTGGCAAAAGATCCTAAGCAAGCACCACATGTTGGAGGATCCATAACAATATAACTTCTATGCAAATATACCCAAACATAACTCATTATGTTGTCTTCCTTGTCCAACTTCAACTAATTTGCTCAAGTTTGAAAATAATTAATGGGTATTCACAATCATAAAAGATGTCCAAGATAATATATTTATATGTGAAAATTCTCTTCCTTATACTAATCATTCATGAATTGCTTGTATGACCAATATTGTGATTGTCAAGCTTCAATAGATTTCACTTTCTAACCCAAATGAGAAATTACTACTGGACATGATACAAGCATATGAAGCACATATAATTTCAACTTTATGATATTCAATTCTTTCAAAATTTACTCATAGGATATAAGTGAAGCACAAGAGTAAATGACAAACTACTCCAAAAAGATATAAGTGAAGATCAAATGAGTAGTTAAGTAAATAGGTAGCTATGTGAGGACTCTCTCTTATTTAAAAAATTTCAGATCTTATTATTTTATTCAAACAGCAAGAAAAACAAAATAAAATGACATTCCAAGAATAGCACATATCATGTGAAGAAGCAAAAACTTAGGCTCAACCAAGACTAACCGATAATTGTTGATGAACAAAGGTGTGATGCCTACCGGGGCATCCCCAAGCTTAGATGCTTGATACTTCTTGAAATATTAATTTGGGATGCCTTGGGCATCCCCAAGCTTGAGCTCTTGTGTCTCCTTAATTCCTTTCATATCACGGTTTCTCTAAATCTTAAAAACTTCATCCACATAAAACTCAACAAGAACTCGTGAGATAAGTTAGTATAAATCAATGCAAAACCTTATCATCCTCTACTGTAGAAAATCACTAAAATTATAATTTAACATTTCATACTAAATGCCTCTGCATATTTAATACTCCTATCCTCAAATAGAATCATTAAACAAGCAAACATATGCAAACAATGCAACAATAACAGTAATCTGCCAAAACAGAACAATCTGTAAAGGGTGAATAAGAATTCATAATTCCCTAACTCCAAAAATTATGAAAAATTACCAAGTGACAGAGAACTCATGCATTATTACTGTGTAAAAATTTCAGATTTTTATAATGTTCTGACTATTCAGGAATATTCTGGACATAACAGAAAACTTTCTGTTTTCAAACAGAAACACATGAACTTGCAAACTGAGCAGGGTAAAGGCTATAATTGGTATTTTATTGAACTAAAATATACAAAACATGATTATTGATAGCAGCAAGCAAATCTCAACAAAATAAAATGACGCTCCAAGCAAAACTCATATTATGTGACTAAAAATATAGCTTCAAGTGAGGTTACCGATAATGTTGAAGACGAAAGAGGGGATGCCTTCCGGGGCATCCCCAAGCTTAGTTGGTTGGGTCTTCCTTGAATATTACCTTGGGGTGCCTTGGTCATCCCCAAGCTTAGGGTCTTTCCGCTCCTTATTCTCCTCATATCAATATCTCACCCAAAACTTGAAAACTTCAATCACACAAAACTTAACGGAACTTGTGAGATAGGTTAGTATGATAAAAATAAATCATCCACTTAGGTACTGTCAAGACAAGATTCATAATTTTTCTCACATAATTCCTACTTTATTCTATCATTTCCACAATTTATATTACTCAATATAAGCTATGGAAACAATAAAACAAGCAAACTATGCATCAAAAACAGAATCTGTCAAAAACAGAACAGCATGTAGTGAGAGATTTAAAAACCATACTTATGTACCTATAAAAATTCTGAAAAATTAGGAAAACGTAAATAATTTGTAACCAAATACTGTGTAAAAATTTCAGAATTTTTTCACTCTCCAGTATAGAAAAGAAATTCCAGCACTGGACGCAAAATTTTATGTTTTTGCACAGAATCAAATCAACAAGCATCCACACTATCCCAAAGGCTTTACTTGGCACATTATTGAAAGAAAACATATAAAACATGATTAATACAGTAGATTAATCATGTGAACACACAAAAATAGTGGGTATAAATATTGGGTTGTCTCACAACAAGCGCTTTTCTTTAATGCCTTTTTAGCTAGGCATGATGATTTCAATGATGCTCGCATAAAACTAAAGAATTGAAACACATAGAGAGCATCATGAATCATATGACAAGAACATTTAAGCCTAACCCACTTCCTATGCATAGGGATTTTGTGAGCAAACAATTTATGGGAGCAAGAATCAACTAGCATAGGAAGACAAAACAAGCATAACTTCAAAACTTTCAACACATAGAGAGGAAACTTGATATTGTTGCAACACCTACAAGCATATGATCCTCTCTCATAATAATTTTAGTAGCATCATGAATGAATTCAACAATATAACTATCACATAAATCATTCTTTTCATGACCTACAAGCATAGAAATTTTATTACTCTCCACATAAGCAAATTTGTTCTCATCAATAATAGTGGGAGCAAATTCAACAAAATAACTATCATGAGATACTTGATTGGCATAATCCAATTGAAAATTAAAATCATGATGAAAAGTTTCATGGTTATCATTATTCTTTATAGCATACATGTCATCACCATAATCATCATAGATAGCAACTTTGTTGTCATAATCAATTGAAACTTCTTCCAAAATAGTGGAATCATCACTAAATAAATTCATGACCTCTCCAAATCCACTTTCATCAATATAATCATAATAAATAGGAGGCATGCAAGCATTATAATAAATTTTCTCATCAAAACTTGGGGGGATAAAAATATCATCTTCATCAAACATAGCATCCCCAAGCTTGTAGTTTTGCATATCATTAGCATCATGGATATTCATAGAAAGCATACTAACAACATTGCAATCATGCTCATCATTCAAAGGACTCACATTAATCATTTTATTAAATTCTTCCTCCAACAATTGAGCACGATTATCGGAATTCTTATTTTCAAGAAAGACATTATAAAGATGAATAATATGAGGCAACCTCAATTCCATTTTTTTAGTTTTGTTTTATAAACCAAACTAGTGATAAAACACGAAACTAAAAGACTCAATTGCAAGATCTAAAGATATACCTTCAGGCACTCACCTCCCCGGCAACGGCGCCAGAAAAGAGCTTGATGTCTACTACACAACTTATTCTTTTAGACTCGTGTTGGGCCTCCAAGCGCAGAGTTTTGTAGGACAGTAGCAATTTTCCCTCAAGTGGATGACCTAAGGTTTATCAATCCGTGGGAGGCATAGGATGAAGATGGTCTCTCTCAAACAACCCTGCAACCAAATAACAAAGAGTCTCTTGTGTCCCCAACACACCCAATACAATGGTAAAATGTATAGGTGCACTAGTTCGGCGAAGAGATGGTGATACAAGTGTAGTATGGATAGTAGATATAGGTTTTTGTAGTGCGAACAATAAAAAAACAGCAAGGTAGCAAGTAACAAAAGTGAGCATAAACGGTATTGCAATGCTTAGAAACAAGGCCTAGGGTTCATACTTTCGCTAGTGCAATCTCTCAACAATGCTAATATAATTGGATCATATAACCATCCCTCAACGTGCAATAAAGAATCACTCCCAAGTTCCTATTAGCGGAGAACATAAGATAGAAATTGTTTGTAGGGTACGAAACCACTTCAAAGTTATCCTTTCCGATCGATTTATTGAGCTATTCCTATAAGTGTCACAAACAGCCCTAGAGTTCGTACTAAAATAACACCATATGATACACATCAACCAACTCTAATGTCACCTAGATACTCCAATGTCACCACAAGTATCCATGAGTTGATTATACGATATGCATCAAACAACTTCATAATCATAATATTCAATCCACACAAAGAACTCCAAGGAGCGACCCAAAGTTTCTATCGGAGAAAAGATAATGAAAACGTGCATCAACCCCTATGCATAGATTACCCCAATGTCACCTCGGGAATCCGCGAGTTGAGTGCCAAAACATACATCAAGTGAATCAATATAATACCCCATTGTCACCACGGGTATTCATATGCAAGACATACATCAAGTGTTCTCAAATCGGAAATATTCAGTCCGACAATAACGAAACCTCAAAGGGAAAAGATTCGATTCATCACAACAAAGATAGAGAGGGAAGAAACACCATATGATCCAACTATATTAACAAAGCTCATGATACATCAAGATCATGCCATATCAAGAACACGAGAGAGAGAGAGAGAGAGATCAAACACATAGCTACTTGTACATACCCCTAGCCCCGAGGGTGAACTACTCCCTCCTCGTCATGGAGACCTCCGGGATGATGAAGATGGCCTCCCGTGATGATTCCCCCCTCCGGCAGGGTGCCGGAAATGGGCTCCAGATGGGATCTCCTTGGTACAGAGGCTTGCAGCGGCGTAAAAACTCATCTAGGTTAACTTTCGGGGGTTTCTGAATATATATGATTTTTCAGCGTTGGAATCATGCAAAGAGGTGCCTCAGGGGGCCCACGAGGCACCAGGGCGCACCTGGGGGGGGGGGGCAGGCACGCCCAGGTGGCTCGTGGGGCCCCTGTGGCTCTTCTGCTACCCCTCCGAAGCTTCCTGGGTCTGTTTCCTTCCAGAAAAAATCGTCAAAAAGTTTCGCTGCATTTGGACTTCGTTTGATATGGATTTTCTGGAAAACCAAAAACAAGGAGAAAACAACAACTAGCACTGGGCACTAGGTCAATATGTTAGTCCATGAAGAACTTATAAAATCCATATAAAAGTGCACCAAAATCATACAAAACTATAATAAATATGGCATGAATACTTCATAAATTATAGATACGTTGGAGACGTATCAGTGCCCTCGACACGAGGATCCTACGCTCCGTGAACACTCTGGTGCAGAACCTAGTCCCGAACTGGAAGAAGAGGACCACGTGGAGGAGTAAAACCTCCAACAGCAGGCCACTCAAGACCTGGTGGCATCTCCGTCCTGTGCGGGTAAAGGATGTACTCTAGATGTATCCCTGCACTGACTGCTGGCAGCAACTGTGTCAGAGCGTCGTAAAGACGAGCACGAGTGGCGTACAATTCGACAGCAAAAGCTCGGGCAGTGCGATCCAGAACCTCAGTGTACTGTACCAAAACCTGCGGGTCATAACGACGTCGCACATAAGGGGTACAGACAGCAGTGTAGTATCCACTCTCATCCCCAGCAGGGGCATACGGGATATATCTGAAAGCAGTCTCCTCCAAGCGGCTGTGGTCTCCACGGAGACGGGCAATAGCAGTATAGGCGGCATCATGGACTGCCATGTCAACAGTCACTCCAACACCATGGAAGGTGTGCAGCTCAGTGATGGAGTTGTTCTTCCGATTAAAGATACGAACCACAGCGTGGTACTGCTCCTGGTTGAGCTCGCGGTAGTCCTCGTAAACAGCGTACTCGAGGTACCAGCGATATCCCAACCTGGTCAAGAGGTCGACCAGAATAGCAGGGAACCTAGTCGCATCAACAGCCATAGTCTGGCGTACGAGCTGTCTTGCGGGACGCATCTGAAACAAAGGAGTGCAAGATGTCAAACGACAGTGTGAGAAGCATATGATAACTTTGAAAGGAATGATTGCAGATAATCCAGCTCTCTGGGTGAATGTGAACACGAGAACCTAATGTTAGAGTTAGCAAAAAATTTAACCCGAAAAGAAGAGAGATCAGAGTCCCAGGGTAAGGAAGAGGAATAAAAGATCCTAATACCACCCATTGGCGACATGGGCCCGTAAGCCACACAGCCATGTTAGTAAAACAGTTTTTCAAAGACTAGACTCAACTTCCGCCAAGGAGTTGGAAAGGGGGGTTCCTACAGGCAGTCGGCTCTAATACCAACTTGTGACGCCCCTGACTTAATCGTGCACTAATCATACACACAAATGCGCACGATCAAGCACAGGGACTCATGGGAAGATATCACAACACAACTCTAAACACAAAAAAAAGTCATACAAGCTTTATATTACAAGCCAGGGGCCTCGAGGGCTCGAATACATAAGCTCAAGTCATACAAGCATCAGCGGAAGCATTAGCATCTGAGTACAGACATAAAGGTTAAACAAGTCTGCCTTAAGAAGGCTGAGCAAAACAACGTCACTAGATCGAAAAGGCGCAGGCCTCCTGCCTGGGAGCCTCCTATCTACTCCTGGTCGTCGGTCTCCAGTAGTAAGCTCCACCGGTGGGGTAGTAGTAGTCGTCGACGGGGGCAGCTGGCTCCGGGGCTCCATCATCTGGTCGCAGCAATCGGGTATAGGGGAAAAAGAGGTAGCAAAGCAACCGTGAGTACTCATCCAAAGTACTCGCAAGACTTACATCAGATCTATTCTATGTATGCATCGGTATCAAAAGAGAGGCTTTATCTGTGGACTAGACTGCAGAAATGCCAGAATAGAAGGGAAAGCCTAGCCTATCGAAGACTAGCATCTTCAGCATCTTGCAGCATTAGAAGAGTGCAGATTAGTAACATAACATATAGTAATAAGTATATAGTAGTAACGCACAGAGATCCTTCCTTGACTCCCTGCGAGAAAGCAATCCTAGAGCTAACATATTAATAAATTCACAAGTATCCAGTTCTAGTTGTAGTAGATCGGGATACTTTCCGAGCGTCCTGTTACCGTGGACACGGCTATTCGAATAGATATACTTCCCTGCAGGGGTGCACCAACTTACCCAACACGCTTGATTAACTCTGGCCGGACACACTTGCTCGGGTCATGCCCGGCCTCGGCTGATCGACACGCCGTAGCCCTACCTAGACTCAACAGAGAGGCCAGCACGCCGGTCTACACCCTAAGCGCTCAGGGGTCTTGGGCCAATCGCCCTTTGCACTCCTGTGCGTTGCGAACGCGGCCGGGACCAGACCTAGCCCATGTATACACACGCAGGCTTTCGCGGTCCACCCGGGCGCGCGCCGCTCAACTGTTGACATCTGAAGAGCTTCGGCTGATACATACGACGCCGAGTGCGCATACTATTCCCGTGTGGTGGTTAGTGCGAAAAGGCCAGAGGCCTACTCAGATCACATATCCTAACCCATTAGTGTGTTGGGAGCTCGCAGTGACGATCAGTGCTCCACGATCAGTGGTCCCGTCGCTCCGTCTTGAGATCGTGGAGGTACAGAGGCTTGCGGTGGCGTAAAAACTCATCTAGGTTAACTTTCGGGGGTTTCTGAATATATATGATTTTTCAGCGTTGGAATCACGCGAAGAGGGGCCACATGGGGCCCACGAGGCACCAGGGCACGCCTGGGGGGGGTGGCGCGCCCTGGTGGCTCATGGAGCCCCTGTGGGTCTTCTGACCTCCTCCCGAAGCTTCTAGTGTCTCTTATGTTCCAGAAAAAATCGTCAAAAAGTTTCGCTGGATTTGGACTTCATTTGATATAGATTTTCTGGAAAACCAAAAACAAGCAAAAAACAACAACTGGCATTGGGCACTAGGTCAATATGTTAGTCCATGAAAATCATATAAAATCCATATAAAAGTGAACCAAAATAATACAAAACTATAATAAACATGGCATGAATACTTCATAAATTATAGATACGTTGGAGACGGATCAGGGGCCACAGATGGATCACTAACAAACCTATACTAAGCATTTAGGATAGTAGAAATGGTATCAACAGCAGTTACAAAAATAGGCTATGCATCAGAATAGGTATTATCGGAACAACAACTGTAGCAATTCTAATGCAAGCATAAGAGAGAAAGAATGGGTGATATAGGCATGTTCAAGGGGGTTTGCTTGCCTGGAAGCTCTGCGGTGAAAGAGGGGTCGTCAAGGGTGTAGCAGTCCTCAGGGGCAGCGTCGGTCACGGGGTCTACCGGAGAAGAAAAGGGGGAAGAAACAATAAATAAGAGCAAACAATTGCAACACAGATGCATGGCATGGCAGTATGCTGTGCTGGTGGTGACCTATCGCAGTGCTACACGTTAGAGACGGAGCGGGAAAATATCTGGGAATATTTTCCCGGCTTTAGGCATCTGTCAGACAGATGAACCGGAGGGGAAGGTTCCATTCTTGCAATGTTATGGGCATGTGATAGCTACATGGAGGGCATATTCGGAGTTGTCTCGTTTTTCTGATCAACTTTCATGTAGAAAACTTTTTCATCCGAGCTACGGATTATTTTCTACGATTTTTCAAAGTTTTAAACCATTTTCTGAAATTCCTGGAATTATTTTAAATTCGAAAATAACAAAAAAAGCTTTATTGCGTCAGCAGTACGTCAGGATGACGTCAGCAGTCAACTCAACTGATCCAGGTCAAACCTGATCGCTGGGACCCACACGTTAGCCACATCAAGCTAATTTGGGTTTAAAATTAACTAAATGGGGTTAATTAGAGGGTGGGGCCCCACTGTCAGTGACTAATCTAATTACAGATTAATTTATTTAGAAAATTAGTTTAATTAGTGGGTGGGGCCCTCCTATCAGCGACTGGGGCTGCCCAGTCAGCACGTTGACTGGGTCAACCCAGTCAACTGGGCCCCTGGGGCCCACTGGTCAGCGACCCAGGGGTGGCCCCAGACGTGCCACGTCGGCGGTGGCCGGCGAATCGTCGCTGGCGACGTCAAAACACGGCGGAGGTCACTGGACCTCGTCGGAAACGCGCTACGGGGCACCGTTTCGCGCGCGGTTAGGCGCATTCGAATGTGCGCTTGACGCCGCGTCGATCTGCGGCGGTGGCGCGGGCTGGGGTGGCCGGAGTTGGCCAGAGCGACGACGGCAGACAGCGGTGGCGTTCGGGCGAGCTCGGTTTCTGCGTTAGCGGGCACGGCAAGAAGCGTGCATGCGTGCGTTGGGCTCCTGGGAACTCCAGGAGCACGATGCGGTGCTCGGGCGCGCGTGACAGCGGCTGTGGCCACGGCGGCTGAAACGTCTCCAACGTGTCTATAATTTATGAAGTATTCATGCCATGTTTATTATAGTTTGTATGATTTTGGTGCAATTTTATATGGATTTTATATGATTTTCATGGACTAACATATTGACCTAGTGCCCAGTGCCAGTTGCTGTTTTCTGCTTGTTTTTGGTTTTCCAGAAAATCCATATTAAATGAAGTCCAAATGTAGCGAAACTTTTTGACGATTTTTTCTGGAAGGAAATAGACACAGGAAGCTTCGGAGCAGCAGCAGAAGAGCCACAGGGCCCCCACGAGCCACCTGGGCGCGCCTGCCCCCCCCCCCCCCAGGCGTGCCCTGGTGACTCGTGGGCCCCCTGTGGCACCTCTTCGCGTGATTCCAACGCCAGAAAATCATATATATTCAGAAACCCCCGAAAGTTAACCTAGATGAGTTTTTACGCTGCCGCAAGCCTCTGTACCTCCATGATCTAATCTACAACCCTTTTCCGGCACCCTGCCGGAGGGGGGAATCATCACCGGAGGCCATCTTCATCATCCCGGCGGTCTCCATGACGAGGAGGGAGTAGTTCACCCTCGGGACTGAGGGTTTGTACCAGTAGCTATGTGTTTGATCTCTCTCTCTCGTGTTCTTGATTTGGCACGATCTTGATGTATCGCGAGCTTTGTTAATATAGTTGGATCATATGGTGTTAGTTCCCTCTCTATCCTTGTTGTGATGAATCGAATCTTTTCCCTTTGAGGTTTCGTTATTGTTGGATTGAATATTTCAGATTTGAGAACACTTGATGTATGTCTTGCATATGAATACCCGTGGTGACAATGGGGTATTATATTGATTCACTTGATATATGTTTTGGCACTCAACTCGCGGATTCCCGTGGTGACATTGGGGTAATCTATGCATAGGGGTTAATGCACGTTTTCATTATCTTTTCTCCGATAGAAACTTTGGCGTGCTCCTTGGAGTTCTTTGTGTGGATTGAATATTATGATTATGAAGTTGTTTGATGCATATCGTATAATAAAGTCACGGATACTTGTGGTGACATTGGAGTATCTAGGTGACATTAGAGTTGGTTGATGTGTATCATATGGTGTTATTTTAGTACGAACTCTAGGGCTGTTTGTGACACTTATAGGAATAGCTCCATAGATCGATCGGAAAGGATAACTTTGAGGTGGTTTCGTACCCTACAAACAATTTCTATCTTATGTTCTCCACTAATAAGAATTTGGGAGTGATTCTTTATCGCACGTTGAGGGATGATTATATGATCCAATTATGTTAGCACTGTTGAGAGATTGCACTAGTGAAAGTATGAACCCTAGGCCTTGTTTCTAAGCATTGCAATACCGTTTGTGCTCCGTTTTATCACTTGTTACCTTGCTGTTTTTTATTTTTCAGATTACAAAAACCTATATCTACTATCCATACTACACTTGTATCACCATCTCTTCACCGAACTAGTGCACCTATACAATTTGTCATTGTATTGGGTGTGTTGGGGACACAAGAGATTTATTTTATTTGGTTGCAGGGTTGTTTGAGAGATACCATCTTCATCCTACGCCTCCCACGGATTGATAAACCTTAGGTCATCCACTTGAGGGAAAATTGCTACTGTCCTACAAAACTCTGCGCTTGGAGGCCCAACACGAGTCTACAAGAATAAGTTGTGTAGTAGACATCAAGCTCTTTTCTGGCGCCGTTGCCGGGGAGGTGAGTGCTTGAAGGTATATCTCTAGATCTTGCAATCGAATCTTTTAGTTTCTTGTTTTATCACTAGTTTGGTTTGTAAAAGAAAACTACAAAAAAAATGGAATTGAGGTTGCCTCATATTATTCATCTTTATAATGTCTTTCTTGAAAATGATGGAGCGGAAAATTGTGCTCAATTGCTAGAAGAAGAATTTAATAAAATGTTTGGCATAAGATCTTTGAATGATGAGCATGATTGCAATGTTGTTAGTATGAATTCTTTGAATACCCATGATGCTAACGATATGCAAAGCTACAAGCTTGGGGATGCTATGTTTGATGAAGATAATATTTTAGTCCCCCAAGTTTAGATGAGAAAATTTATTATGATGATAGCATGCCTCCTATTTATGATGATTATAATGATAAAAGTGGATTTGGAGAGGTCACAACTTTATTTAATGATGATTCCACTATTTTGGAAGAGGTTTCAATTGATTATGACAACAAAGTTGCTATTAATGATGATTATTGTGATGACATGTATGATATAAAGATTAATGATAACCATGAAACTTGTCATCATGATTTTACTTTTCAATTGGATTATGCCAATCAAGTATCTCATGATAGTTATTTTGTTGAGTTTGCTCCCACTACTATTGATGAGAATAAATTTGTTTATGTGGAGAGTAATAAAAATTCTATGCTTATGTATCATGACAAGAATGCTTTGTGTGATGGATATATTGTTGAATTTCTTCATGATGCCACTGAAAATTATTATGAGAGAGGATCACATGCTTGTAGGTGTTGCAATAATATCAAGTTTCCTCTCTATGTGTTGAAAGTTTTGAAGTCATGCTTGTTTTGCCTTCCTATGCTAGTTGATTCTTACTCCCATAAACTATTTGATCACAAAATCCCTATGCATAGGAAGTGGGTTAGGCTTAAATTTTCTTGTTATATGCTTCATGATGCTCTCTTTGTGTTTCAATTCTTTACTTTTACGTGAGCATCATTGAAATCATCATGCCTAGCTAAAAGGCATTAAAGAAAAGCGCTTGTTCGGAGACAACCCAATATTGTACCTACTGTTTTCGTGTGTTCACATGATTAAGCTACTGTGGTAATCATGTTTTATATGTTTTCTTTCAATAATGTGCCAAGTAAAGCCTTTGGGATAGTGTGGATGCTTGTTGATTTGATTCTATGCAAAAACAGAAACTTTTGCGTCCAGTGCTGGAATTTCTATGCTGTACTGGAGCGTGAAAAAATACTGAAATTTTTACACAGTATTGGGTTACATTTTTTTTACGTTTTCCTAATTTTTCAGAATTTTTGGAGGTACACAAGTATGGTTTTTAAATCGCTCACTACATGCTGTTCTGTTTTTAACAGATTCTGTTTTCGGTGCATAGTTTGCTTGTTTTAGTGTTTCCATAGCCTATATGAGATATAAATTGTGGAAATAATAGAATACAGTAGGCATTTTTTTAGAACAATTATGAATCTTGTCTTGACAGTACCTAAGTGGATGATTTATTTTTATCATACTAACCTATCTCACAAGTTCCGTTAAGTTTTGTGTGATTGAAGTTTTCAAGTTTTGGGTGAGATATCGATATGAGGAGAATAAGGATTGGCAAGACCCTAAGCTTGGGGATTCCCAAGGCACGCCAAGGTAATATTCAAGGAAGACCCAAGCAACTAAGCTTGGGGATGCCCCGGATGGCATCCCCTCTTTCGTCTTCAACATTATCGGTATACCTCACTTGGAGCTATATTTTTATTCGTCACATAATATGAGTTTTCCTTGGAGCGTCATTTTCTTCTGTTGATATTTTCTTGCTGCTATCAATAATCATGTTTTGTATCTTTTACTTCAATAAAATACCAATTATAGCCTTTACCATGCTCAGTTTGCAAGTACATGTGTTGCTGTTTGAGAACAGAAAGTTTTCTATTATGTCTAGAATATTCCTGAATAGTCAGAACATGATAAAAATCTGAAATTTTTACACAGTAAGCATGCATGAGTTCTTTGTCACGTGGTAATTTTTCAGAATTTTTGGAGTTAGGGAAATATGAATTCTTATTCACCCTTTACAGATTGTTCTGTTTTGGCAGATTGCTGTTATAATGGCATTGTTTGCACATGTTTGCTTGTTTAATGTTTCTATTTATGGATAGGAGTATTAAATATGCGGAGGCATCTAGTATGCAATGTTTAATTATAATTTTAGTAATTTGCTACAGTAGAGAATGTTAATGTTTTGAGTTGATTTATACTAACTTATCTCACGAGTTCTTGTTGAGTTTTGTGTGGATGAAGTTTTTAAAGATTTAGGAGAAACCATGATATGAGAGGAATTAAGGAGACACAAGAGCTCAAGCTTGGGGATGCCCAAGGCATCCCAAATTAATATTTCAAGAAGTCTCAAGCATCTAAGCTTGGGGATGCCCCGGTAGGCATCCCACCTTTCTTCATCAACAATTATCGGTCAGTTTTGGTTGAGCCTAAGTTTTTGCTTCTTCACATGATATGTGCTATTCTTCGAATGTCATTTTATTTTGTTTCTTTGCTGTTTGAATAAAATACTTAAGATCTGAAATTTTTAAATGAGAGAGAGTCCTCACATAGTTACCTATTTACTTAACTACTCATTTGGTCTTCTCTTATATCTTTTTGGAGTAATTTGTCATTTACTCTTGTTCTTCACTTATATCCTATGAGTAAATTGTTGAAATGAATTGAATATCATAAAGTTAAAATTTATATACTTCATATGCTTGTCCCACGAGGAGTAGTGATTTCACATACAAGAAGTATAAGTGGTAAAATTTATTGAAAGTTAACAAACATAGCATTGGTCACTTGAACAAATCATGAAAGAATTTTGAAGAAAGAGAAATTTCACATATAAATACACTATCTTGGACATCTTCTATGATTGTGAGCCCCCATTAATTATTTTCAAGCTTGATCAAGTAGTTGACGTTGGACAAGGAAGACAATGTAATGAGTTATGTTTGTTTATATTCACATAGAAGTTATATTGTCATGGATCCTCTAACATGTGGTGCTTGCTTAGGATCTTTTGCTAGCCAAAAATTCGTACTAAGTAGAGATACTACTTGTGCATCCAAAAACCCTTAAACCCATTTTCTTGCCATGAGTGTCCACCATATCTACCTAGGGATTGAATAAGATCCTTCAAATAAGTTGTCATTGATACAAAAATCAATAAAAATTGCTCCTAAAATATGTATGATCTTTAATTGCAAGGGAAAATAAGCGTTGTACGAACTTGTGATGGTAAAGAAATAAAAGCGACGGACTGCATAATAAAGGTTGATATCACAAGGGGCAATACAACGTGACGTTCCTTTGCATTAAGGGCTTGTGCATCCAACAACAAAAAGCGCATGACAACCTCTGCTTCCCTCTGCGAAGGGCCTATCTTTTACTTTTATGCATTTACTTTTATGCAAGAGTCAATATTATTTCTTCTCGTTTCAACCTCAATTATTCTCTAGTTGGCAAGCATCATGTGGTAGGGAATGATCCAGGCACATATATCCAGTTGAATATAGGTGATCATGAGTTATTATTGTTGACATTATCCATGAGATAAATAAGTTGGGAGGCAAAACATTAAGCCCCTATCTTCCTATGTGTTTGACTGAAACAGTTTGTTCTAAAAATATGCTTTGAGTGTCAGCAATCATGGAAGACTAAATGATAGTTGAGTATGTGGAATTTGCTAAATCAAAGCTCTTACATAGACCCTTCATGAAAATAAGATGAATTGCAATTGTTTGATGACTGAGAACATAGTTTGTTAGTTTTCAAGAAAGTTTATGGCCTATACTTTAAACATGTGAATAGCTTGCTACTTGATCATGAGAAGTTTTATGAAATTCGCTATTGATTATGATATGTATTGATGCTAGAAAAGGTGATTGAAATTATCATTGATCAAACTTATGCACTATACTAGCATTCACACTTCATGAATTATTTCTTTTATCATTTACCTACTCGAGGACGAGCAGGAATTAAGCTTGGGGATGCTGATACGTCTCCAACATATCTATAATTTATGAAGTATTCATGCCATGTTTATTATAGTTTTGTATGATTTTGGTACACTTTTATATGGATTTTATATGATTTTCATGGACTAACATATTGACCTAGTGCCCAGTGCCAGTTGCTGTTTTCTGCTTGTTTTTGGTTTTCCAGAAAATCCATATCAAATGAAGTCCAAATGCAGCGAAACTTTTTGACGATTTTTTCTGGAAGGAAACAGACCCAGTAAGCTTCGTAGGAGCAGCAGAAGAGCCACAGGGGCCCCACGAGCCACCTGGGCGCGCCTGCCCCCCCAGGCGCGCCCTGGTGCCTCGTGGGCCCCCTGTGGCACCTCTTCGCGTGATTCCAACGCCAGAAAATCATATATATTCAGAAACCCCCGAAAGTTAATCTAGATGAGTTTTTACGCCGCCGCAAGCCTCTGTACCTCCACGATCTAATCTACAGCCCTTTTCCGGCACCCTGCCGGAGGGGGGAATCATCACCGGAGGCCATCTTCATCATCCCGGCGGTCTCCATGACGAGAAGGGAGTAGTTCACCCTCGGGGCTGAGGGTTTGTACCAGTAGCTATGTGTTTGATCTCTCTCTCTCGTGTTCTTGATTTGGCACGATCTTGATGTATCGCGAGCTTTGTTAATATAGTTGGATCATATGGTGTTTCTTCCCTCTCTATCCTTGTTGTGATGAATCGAATCTTTTTTCCTTTGAGATTTTGTTATTGCTGGATTGAATATTTCAGATTTGAGAACACTTGATGTATGTCTTGCATATGAATACCCGTGGTGACAATGGGGTATTATATTGATTCACTTGATATATGTTCTGGCACTCAACTCGCGGATTCCCGTGGTGACATTGGGGTAATCTATGTATAGGGGTTGATGCACGTTTTCATTATCTTTTCTCCGATAGAAACTTTGGGGTGCTCGTTGGAGTTCTTTGTGTGGATTAAATATTATGATTATGAAGTTGTTTGATGCATATCGTATAATCAAGTCACAGATACTTGTGGTGACATTGGAGTATCTAGGTGACATTAGAGTTGGTTGATGTTTATCATATGGTGTTATTTTAGTACGAACTCTAGGGATGTTTGTGACACTTATAGGAATAGCTCCAAAGATCGATCGGAAAGGATAACTTTGAGGTGGTTTCGTACCCTACAAACAATTTCTATCTTATGTTCTCTGCTAATTGGAATTTGGGAGTGATTCTTTGTCGCAAGTTGAGGGATGATTATATGATCCAATTATGTTAACACTGTTGAGAGATTGCACTAGTGAAAGTATGAACCCTAGGCCTTGTTTCTAAGCATTGCAATACCGTTTGTGCTCTGTTTTATCACTTGCTATCTTACTGTTTTTTATTTTTCAGATTACAAAAACCTATATCTACTATCCATACTACACTTGTATCATCATCTCTTCGTCGAACTAGTGCACCTATACAATTTGTCATTGTACTGGGTGTGTTGGGGACACAACAGATTTCTTGTATTTGGTTGCAGGGTTGTTTGAGAGATACCATCTTCATCCTACGCCTCCCACGGATTGATAAACCTTAGGTCATCCACTTGAGCAAAAAATGCTATTGTCCTACAAAACTCTGCGCTTGGAGGCCCAACACGAGTCTACAAGAATAAGTTGTGTAGTAGACATCAGCGGCGAGCTCGACAGCGGCGACGGGTACGGCCACGGCGGAAGAGCTAGCTAGGGGGCGCGTGCTGGCAAACGGAGAGGGGGAGAAGAGAGAGGAGCTCACCGGGGAGGCGCACGGTGGCCCGTTGGCGGCTTAGGAGCTGCAGGGGGCCGGAATCGATGGAGCTTGCCGGCGACCGAAGACGAAGAAGACGGCGGCGATCTCGCGGTGCAGGGGCTCCGAGCTCGATCCGGTGGGTGCAGACGAGGTAGTCGACGCAGGCGGAGCGAACGGGCACGGCGGCGATGCGAGGCGAGGTCAGTGGGCGTGGGATCGACGCGGCGACGGCGACGACCGCATCGGGTGAGGGTGAGGGAGAGCGAGCGGGCGAGGGAGAGAGGGGGGAAAGTGGGCGAGGGCGACGAGGGGGCCGAGGGGGCGCGTCCTTATCCCCTCGGCGGCCCTGTAGCGGTGCCGTGTCGCCGCCTCGCCGGTGCGCGCGCGCGCGGCCAGGAGCGCGCCGACACGCGGGGAGAGAGAGGCGGGAGGAGGGAGAAAGAGAGAGGTGGGCTCGGCCGGTGCCACTGTGCACTTAGGCCCAGCTCACAGTAGCTGTTAGGCCTTTTCTCTTTTTCTTTTCTGTTTCTTTTTACATAATAGTTTTGCAATATTTTTGAGCTGCCAAATGTCTTTTGTAAAATATGGGAATTAGCCACATAAATATAAGGCATTATTTGGCACTGCCACAAAAAGTTTGGGAGAGGTTTGAATCCATTTGAATTTGTCACAAATGAAATGGCATTTGAAATGCTGCTTTTGGCACTGTTTTAATTGCCATAGCTCATTTTAGCAAATAGGTGATGTTGTTTTCCTGAACAATTATTTGTTTTGGAATATTTGCTAAAACATGAACTATTTGCAGCAACTTTTGTGCAACTTTAATTTTCACTTGAAATTTGAATTGGAATTCAGTGGTGGAATTTGAAATGAGATATGAATCCAATATGATCAAGGATTGCAAATCAAAAAGATTTAGCTTAATCAGGAGGGTCACTGTAGCTCATTACCTAGGGTGTTACAGATAGGCGTTGAAGGGAGGCAGACCAAACAAGCTCGTTGCTGAATCAGTCGGCGATGAAGAGCAAACCGGAGTGTGGTCGACGCACGGCGAATGTTGGTGGTATGGTCGACGAGACGACCTCGTGGAGCCGATCTGGCGGCCAGTGCCGTGACGGCTCGTCGGCGTACCGGCCATTGGAATGGTGAGGAAAGCTTGAGCTTTACAGCTCCAAAGGTTTTTTTGTCCGTCTGTCTCCCTGTGAACGTGTGGAATAAATGGAAAAAGTTCGCGCTTTCGTTTTGTTTTAGGAAATTAAGCAAAGGGAGCTGTTGAGATCATCAAATCGTACTTGCTTGTTTTGATTCAGGAATGAACGTGAAACACGTACCTACTACTCGGTTTTTCTAAAGGAAACAAAAAAGAATGTGAAACACGACTCCGCGATCAGATGAAGGTAGGCACATCATTGGGCGTGGCCCGGCGCGCTGCTCCTCTTCTCAGCTACAGTTGAGAGGAGTGAAACCGGAGGCGAAAACTTTTTCCCCTTTCTCCGCCGGCGGGTCCGCCGGTTCCTCCTCCCTCCGTCCGCCGCTTCGGCGACGGGAGGGAGGGGGAACCCCGATTCTCCGTTTCGGCTGTACAGGTAGGGGTAGGTCTCCTCGTGGCCACGCGTTCGGGGGAGCAGCGTCGGTGCGGAGAGGAATAAGTGTCCCACGGTCTTTGCTCCCTCTCAGCGTTGCTTCTGCCGGCGCTGAAGGACCTGTGGGTGTTGGTTGCCATCACTCCTCCCGTGTGGTGGTTCTAGGTGTCCTTGGGGTTGCCGGTGAGGCGGCGGCGGCGGCAACTCTGTGGGACTTTTGTTTATCGGCTTCGACCTCGCCTCAGCAGCGGTGGCTCCAGCGCTGCTGCGAAGCTTGTATGGTGGTCTGTACAGGAGCGTTTCTGGTGGCTGGCGAGCGTTGCCTTGGGCGGCGGCGCTGGTCCGCGGGTGAAGACGGCGGTTCGGGAGCGGGATGGTGGTCCGACGGCGGCAGATCACGCGTTCTTCCTCGACCTGGTCGGTGTGGAAGAACGGATCTGGGATCCGAGATCCAGCACGGGGATGAGCCCCGGTCGATGAGCCACAGCGTCATCGGCCTCGCCGTCTGCGGCGAGCCACTTCTTCGACTCACAAAGCCAACTCCGGCGATGGTGTTGCCTCGGCTCCGGCGACGATGGAAGATGGTGTCTGCAGGGACCCCCAGGCCCTTTTTTGAGCTTTTTGTTTTTTCAGGGTGTTCTCTGCAATTTCTCCTGTGCACGTGTCTTCTCCCGGTCTCTCTAGGAGTCTCTGCGTGGGTGCTTGTAATCCTTTGGTTCTGTTATAATGATATACGCAGGTACTTTCTCAAAAAAAAAAAAGTCTGAACATTGGACGACCACGACAACAACGCAGTGGCGTGAGAAATGTGTCTCAGTTTGGAGACCGGCGTTTTGGTGCCCAGTGCAAATAAATTCAAATAAAATAGTCTGAGATTTTCGCAAAAAAATCAAATAAAATAGGAAAAAAACCAAAAAATGTCTGATATTTTTAAGCATCGAAGATGTTCGAGCATGCTAGAAGCGTACAAAATTTGGCAAATGAAATTCGCGGTGCCCATGCAAAAATCAAACAAAATTTGGTTGTCAAAGAAACTTTGGAAAAAATATATTTTGAAGACCTGATTCTGTTATTTTTCCTAGAGCTCCTCGAATGTCATTTGCCCATGAATTTTTGCACGATCCTGGTGCACTCGAGCATCTTCGGTGCCAAAACAATTCAGATTTTTTTTTTTCAAATTTACTGTTCATCAGGAGTACATGAGCTATGAATTACCGCTCGGTTTCCTGTTTATTTATTTTTTGTTATCTTATGTTTCCCAACTCCTCGTGGAATTCTGTAATGTGAGGATCACTTCAAAATCATAAATAGCACGAAATAATTTTCAAATTGTGCAAAAATTAAATATCACAACAATTAGACAATGTTCAGTTCTTTCTGTGTTGATCATTTTGTGTATGAGTATGCAATTACAGTGTAAAGAAAAATCAAAATCTAGTCATCCTGGAGCATGTTTTATCCACACATCTAATCTAGCTCCCAAAACAATCTAAACAAAGGTGAAAGCAGACGCTAAAAAATCCAGCATCTACACCGATCAAAATGGCCTCTTGAGCCCCTTGAAGTCCACCGTCTCGATGCACTCTACGCTGCCCCTGAAGCCATTAAGCAGCTTGAGCAGCTCGCTGGCCCGGTCCTTAGTGACGCCGCCGCAGCCCACCTGGAGCAGCAGGAGCAACTTCTGGAAGGCGCCCACACGCAGCGCCTCGGCGCAGCACGCCCCGGCGCCGGTGTCCCCGGCACGGCAGAGGCGCCAGAGCGTCGAGACAGCGAATTCCGTGGCCATGTCGGACACGCGGAACATCTTCTTGACCAGCACGGGCACGACCAGCGCGTGCGCACGCGCGGACTCGAGGCCGGCGTCGGCGCACAGGACGCCGTCGAGCACGGCCAGTGCCTTCTCGCTCATCCCCTTGTCGGCGTCCACGAGGAGCTCCGCTACGACGGGCACCGCGCCTAGCTCGGCGAAGCGGGCGGCCGCGCGGTCGCTGCCGGAGACGAGGTAGTAGGCCGTGACGAGCGCGGCCTTGGTGGCCTGCGGGGAGACGGGGTTCCTGACGAGGCCGACGAGCGCGCTGCACACGCCGGGCGTCCTCGAGATGACGTCGACGGTGTGCCGGTCGGCGGACGAGGCGAGCTCGCGGAGGACGATGGCGGCGCTGGCCCGCGCGGCGAGGTCACCGTGGGAGAGCACCGAGACAAGGGTCTTCAGGGAGGCCGGGGATGCAATGCAGCGCCGCGCCTCGTCGTCGAGCGGGAAGAACACGGTAAGTGCCGTCAAGATCTTCCCCAGCGCGCCCAAGACGGCGGCGCTGGTGCCCTCGACGGGCTCACCAGCAAGGCTCTGGAAAGCCGACGAGAGCTGGCGAGCAGCACCTGCCGCCGCGAGGCACCGGCGGTTGCGGTCGCTCTCCTTCCCGATGGCCCTGGCCCTGGCCGCGAGCAGCCCGCAGGCCGCCGCGTTCCCGCGCCTGGCGGCGGCGGACACGGCGGCGAGCACCTCGGCCGCGTCGGCCTCGGCGACGGGCACCTTGGGCGTGGGCACCCGCTCGGCTTGGTTGGCGACGCACCAGTCCTGGATCATGCGGCGCGTGGCGTGGTTGGGGACGAGGTCGGCGAGCCGCACGGGGCCGCCGGTGACGGGGCACGTGCCGCGGCCCCGCGCCAGCCACCCCTCCACGCTCTCCCGGTCGTAGGTGATCCCCGTGGGCGCCGTGACCGGGTCCTTCATCAGCTCGAGCGAGATCGGGCACCGGAAGTGCGCCGGCACGGCCAGCTCCCCTTCGTCGCTCGCGGCGTCCGCCACCTGCGGCCGCCTTCCCCGCCGCAGGAGCGGCAGCTCCGGCACCAGCCTCGTCGCCCGCGACATGGGTAGAACCATCTTCTGAATGAGAAGAGGCGTGCGAAGCGGAGCTTCCAGTCGGTCAGTCGCACGTTGGCGCCGCCGGAAACTTTGAATGGAATGGAGTTGAAGTCGTCGGCGTCGGTTGGAACTTGGAAGTTGGAACAAAGAGAGGGAGAAGAGCTGGGGTAGGTAGTGCGGCGGTGGAGAGGGATATATAGGTTGTGGAGTCGGAGGAGGGAAGCAGCGTGACGTACGCGGGGTTGGGAGGGGGGAGACTCGTGGACTTGTGCGTGGCGGAGGATTATTTTGTTCGTTTGGTTGTGGTTGGGTCGAAGTGTTTGAATGTTGACCGTTGAACACGCAATGTTTGAACGTGCGACTCCGGCGCTCTGCTCGCGTGGAGGCCGCGGACGGCATGGAAAACGGTACGCCGCGCGCGCGGGGCCCAGTGCCATTTGCCCAAAATCCGACTGGTTTGCGACTTGGACATCTCCGCTGGACGGAGCGGTCGGCGAGGCCGCACTGGCTGGGCCCCGCATGTCAGCCACACCCTTGCCACGGTTAATCACCTCAGCAAAAGGAATATTCCTTGATTAATCAACAAAGGCAGTGAGCCACGGACAGCGTTTGCAACGCTGTTCGGTTCCTCCAAGGCGTTTCGCCAGGTCATGAGCCACTGTACAAAATGGTTTCTTTCTGTCGAGACTTTTGGACTTGGTACGACGTGTTGCGCGTGTCGGCATGCGCGCGCGTCCTGCTCCGGTTGGCTGGGGATGGAAACGCGCGGCGACAGCTTTGCGGCTGGCTGTTCGGCTTGTTTTGCACGATTCCGGCCGGCCGGCGCCCAAAGAGGTCGTCCTGTTGACTGCCGACCGGAGTGCGTTTCGTGTGTTAAACCGCGAAGCTAGGACTCGTAGTCAGTCGTGGGCAATAAATAATAAGGAATGTTTAGCTTTCGAAGGGAAATGAGGATTTCTGGAAACGTATTGGAGCCGCAAATTCCCTTGCAAAATAAAAAACAACCCAGGAAGTGAAGGAAAAAATGAAGATGAAATGATGAATGGTTCGTCATATGAGATAAAAAAAATTCTATCGGAGGGGGTGGATCGGTGGCCCACTCTCCATTGTGTGTGTGCATGGGTGGAGACAGGCCCTAGGCAGCCCGGGCGCGGCCTCGGGCGTGAGGCCCAGCTCCTTCATCAACTGTAGCAATTATTTTGTGGCTACAGTGCACAAAGGCAGCCCGGGGCCTGGCTCATTCCTGGCTCCGTCACTGTGTGCGTGCGCGGCGTGGTGAGGTTCACGTCGAGCATGTTTGGTTGTCATCCGTGATTTTGCCTGCATTGCATACATGTCCCAGTTAGGCCTAGTTGAGGGAAAACAGATAAAAAACCAACATCTGCACCTCGTTTGGTTGCCCGCATCGAGGCTGCCTGCATTAGGGGATAGGTTTTCGCACAGCGTTTGGCGTCCTGCATTGTCTCAACTCACGCAACTACACGATATTTGGTTGCACACAGGCTGCGAGGTGTGCTAACCTTGTACCCTACGTGTGAGCTTACTCGCTGCACCTTACACACGATCACAGCGAGCACACCAACGCCACATCACTGCAATGGCGACGAACTGCACGATGATGACGAAGTTCTTCACCCCAAAGTGTCGCGCCGCCTTACCAACTTCAACCTTGCATGCCTACTTTCGCACAAACTTGGAGTAAGCATCATCTGCCGCCTGCCTGCTCTTAAACCCTCTGTGGCTGCTGTGCTTGTAACCTGACACTTGTTCATTGCATGCTTCCCGTGAACTGTAAACCCCTGGAGCTTGGACACTGTGATCCATCGAGCTATCCACTTCCTGAGGTGGTTGTAGACCTAGGTGGAGGTCACCTCCTGGCAACAGAACTCGAACACCTGCTTCGCAACGGTGTTCAAGTGCACCTCCTTGAAGCCCTTGTCAGTCCTAACCCCACTAGATATAAGCTCACACATGTTGTTAAGCACGAACGTGGACATGAACGGCTGCCACTTCATATTGTTCCCCTACCATCCTCCTTTGCCTTTGCGGTTGCCGTTTGTGCAGCGGCAGCAGTTGGCTTAGCGAGCACAAAGGCTGTAGGCAGAAAAGGAGGACCCGTGCCAGAAACCTCGAACACATCTGAATCAACAGGCATCTGGTCCTCGAGGGTGGCTGGGAGTCCTCGATGTAGGATGGAGGGAACTGGCTCTCGGACAGGACAATGGCCTGACTAAGATCTTGCGTTTGCGTGGTCATGTCCTACAATCGCAGCACACATTGACAATAGCACGATATGAGCATCATACATCACAACTACCTACCAATCCATTGTGTTCAACACTACCCTAGCATGCTACAAATCCACCAGCAATAGCTACCTCAACATCACAATCTCACAGATCGGCACACGATATAACCCTAGCATGCTACAAGATGCTCAAAGATCAAACCCTACCACATCTTCAAACATCAAACCCTAGCACATGCTCTCAGTTCTAGCTACAACGAGTACAGAGAAGGGGGTGGTTGAACTCACAGAGGCCATCGCTGCAGTTCGAGGTAGACGCGAAAAAGGTCGAAGAAGACGAGGACACGGGTAGCCGTCGCCGTGGACCGCCGGCCGGAGTAGGAGCGCCACTTACCTGCTCGTCGGTGCCGATGCGCGTCGGAGGGAAAGCTCGAAAGGGAGGACAAGGGTGGCGGGAGTTTTGGCGGTGAGGCGAAGGGGGCTATATAGGGCGCCAAATCGGCGGGAGGTAACCCGAAATCCTCCCGCCGATTTTTGAAAGACGCGCGCGAGCTCGTGCCATCTCCGTGGTCGCACGAGCTTAGCGCCGCGTTCCCCTCCCCTGCTTCGGCCGAGCCTGGCTCGCTAGAAACTGCCGATTCGGGCGTTCCTAGCGGGCCTGGCTGGGAGGTGCTTTAAAGTTCGTGTCATGCGGGCAGCCAAACAGGCCAAATGCTTCCTGCGCGGGCCTAATTGGGCTCTATGCGACCTACCAAACATGCCCATCGTTGTCATGGGTACGCAGATTATGTGTCCACGAGTAAATCCGGACCAACAAATGGTGGTTGCCCATTGCGTCGCCCACTCCCCTGCTATGGTAAGGGAAGACCTCTTACGGGAGGCGGAGAACTACATATTCAATCCGATGGAGGATGATGTTTACCGAGTCGGTGCATGATCGAGAGGAGTTCCATGGTGGCCTAGAGTCTACTATCGTCCGAATAAATCATAGTAGATCAACTCAGAGCAATTGGTGATGCAGATGTTGCAAGATCCACCATCAAAATGCATGGTGACCGGAATGTCACTTCAAGTATGAAGTGAAAACATGTTATCTAGCTTTCACTGGTTGGCCCCGACTGCAGATTTTCCTTGTTGAATGTGTTTGTATTTCATGCCGATGTCTTGGTCTTGATTGGTTGACCCAACACCCACGATGAAAATGTCATCTCTTCGTTGAATGTCTTGTCTCTGTGTTGATGTCTTGGTCTTGATTGGTTGACCCAGCATTCAGGATCAAAATCCATGTCCAGAGTTTTTATAGCCTGCACTCAGTGACACCAGCGTGAGTGCGTATTACCTTCTTGATGGTGTTTGTTGCGCAAGAAAGATGACTTACTCATAGGTGTCAGTTTGTCGTATCTTGTCATGGTTCTATCGTTGGATTGTAACATATTTTGCCTCATTGCCTTGCATCTTCCATCATAAGAACTAAGGTCGGAGTGTAATACTCAGCTTAAATTTTACAATCTAATCAATTGGCTAGAAGATAGAAAAAAGTAGCCGACTAAAATAAAAGGTAAAAAGGAAGGAAAAAAAATCAGTAGCACAAAAATGAGTTGCACATTACATATAACACACGTTGCATAATTTCAAAATGTACAACTCAGCGAACGGGCCTGTAGCCTAGTGGTTGTAACAGCGATCTTAGTAGCACCCCAGGTCTTGGTTCGACTCCTGGTGGGAGTGGATTTAAACAGGACTTGGCAAAAATTTCTGTAACAAAAATACTGTAGAGCTGTTGCTCTACAGTAAATAGTCAAAAAAATATACAATTCATGTAAATTAAAACTACAATAGGCCAATAAAATAAATAAATAATTTAAATATACAAGTAAACATAATTCAATAGTGAAATGTAACAGTACCCTAAAAGGAAGTAAAATGAATCAAATGAAAGTAGCTATGCGAACCGGGTGTAAGGGCATCTCCAACGGCAACCTGCAAATTTCCTCCCGCATCCGTCCGCAGACAGAGGGGCCAGTCCGCATACACGGATGCGGGAGGACACCATCCAACGCTAGCCGCATACATCCGGCCAACAATTCGAACCATACGGACGAAATTCGATCAAACCGGTCGATATTCATCAAAGTTCGGGTAGAAAATAGCAGAAATCATCCATACATACCATGCAAATTAAGTCTAGTACATCAATGTCTCAAATTCGACTAGATTAACCGGATGTCCAACAAGTTTTTCATCAACGGATCAGGGCATCCCACACATACTCCCCCTTCAGCTTCATCCAACAGTGTGTGCACGTAAATGGCCGTTCCTCTGTCCTGTGGTACACCAAGGCAGCACGTGCGGGCTACATATAATGTGTAGACCAACATTGAGTGAATGAATCAATGGATGAGTTGAGCAAGAGGAAACAAAACTTACGATCTCTTCCTCTGCCACGTGCAATGGCCACCTTGCCTCTAGCTGACGAACCACACCACAAAACTTGGTGACGCTGGTCTGGATTGCGTACCAGCGATACGACAACGACCTCACATTGCGTTATTGAATGATGTACATGTCGTATGGCACAATGTGCTTTCGTGCGTGAAACGTTTCATGCACCTGCTCCCAGAAGGCCTCCCCTTTGCTCCTGCCTACAAAATCCGTGGATACGGCCAACCACGCATCGCACAACAACTCATCCTCCATGGTCGAGTAGCTCATCATCCTTCGTACTCTAAAAACGACATAGCATTTGAAAATAAGCTCAATGGCATTTGACCGAACACCTGCCGGGCGTGGTGTCCGCCATGGAAAACGTCGACGGGGGGGGGGGGGGGGGGGAGTGTACCTGGGTATAAACGGCTCCAGGGTGGACATCTCCGTTGTAGAGGCGAGCGGGCGCGTCGGTGCTTGTTGTGGACGTCCAGCAATGCCTCTGTGGCGGCCGGAGACGTACAACAGCGACGGCGGAGGTGGAGGGTGCGGATGCAAAGCAAGGGGGAGAAGGGATGGAGTGAAAGGAAATGGGACCGGGAGGGGCGATTGGGTGGGCCAGGGGTGTCGAAGTCCTACGTGTATGGTGTCCGGACTCCCGCAAATCTCCCCCCACTTTGTCTCCAATTTACGGGAGAAACGCGTTCGGACCGCGCCGCGGACCGATACAGGACCGCGTTGGATGGCTTCCGCGGCCCGGACAGGACGGTCCGGACGGTTGCGGGAGGTTTGCGGGTCGGCGTTGGAGATGCCCTAAGGAAGTAAAATGAATCAAATGAATGTAGCTATGCGAACCGAGCGTAAGGTTCCTTATCGTGGAATTTGCTTAGCCATGATCAAGTCCTAGGCTTGGCATGGATGTCCATATTTTTCTAACTTTATTCTAGAATTTGTAGCGCTATTAGTTGTGGTGACTTTGTCAATCGCAACATTTGTTGACTCAGTCTCTTGAAGATGCTCAATACAATAGAGTATTCATGTGTGCGTCCATAGGGTTAAGTATATATATGAATGTATACGTTTGTAATGTGCTTCTAAGAAAAACCTGTTACACATTGTGAAACCATTGTACATTAAAAGTGCAAAAGACAAACAAAGATCACAACGCACAAACCGAATGGACCAGAAAAAGGAGAAACAAAAATTGCCGAAATTGGGTTAAATCACACAAAAAGTGTCAACTAAGGGCAATTTTTTTAGTTAACCGATTGAAGACAGTTCTGATTTATTTTATCTTTTTGAAATGGAAACAAAAGATTTGCCTCATTCATTTATTAAAGAGAACACAATTGACTAGTTTTTCTTGCAGGGGACAATTGACTAGTTAATTAACGGAAACTGGACAATCACTTCTCTCCGAGCACACACATCATCACCACCCCTTCTCTGTCTATCCTTTTTTCCTAAAAAAAAGATTTGAGTGTCGTGATTTTAGTTCAAAAGCACCACAATTATTTTGGATTGGAGGGAGTATCAAATTACACAACAATATTTGTGGCACATAAATAAATTCAGTCCAACGCTCTCGTGGTGCGGCCGGGCACCAGAAAAGCTTGAGATAGCAATGAATATTTGCTGGAATACGCTGCGCATACCGTATCCTCATTGCACGCCTGCGAGACGAGGAGCCAAATCAAAGGCGAGCTGGATACACGATACATCATCACCATCCTAGTTACCACTGTCCGGGGTACGTGCCGGTATCCATCAAGAGGCACACGCACCGTCAAGGTCTCAAGGAAAAATTCTGGTCGACTGCAAATCCGCGTTACGTTTCAGGTAGCGGTGCGTACGTCGTCGTCGACCACACAATGCTGTCTGTCGTATTGAGCCGCCATAAAGCCGGCCGTGGCATAATGGAATGGATGTTTTGATAGGTAGAGAGATAGATGCCAACGGGCATTGTCGAGCAGATCTCGCCGGAGATACATATGCTGCAAGTGCAAGTGGCGGTCGATGTGGTCTATGGCATTTTTGTTCCTAGATTGGACAGGGACGAGTCAAGTGGTAGTGCAGACAAGAGCTTTTGGTGTTTCTCTGAGCTGAGCTGCTGCCGTCTCCCAGCTGCCACTGGCACTGGCGCTGTCGCACAGTAGACTACCTAGTTAAACCGATCCTGCAGTATATACTACTCCCTCTGTAAACAAATATAAGAGCGTTTAAATCACTACTTTAGTGATCTAAATGCTTTTATATTTTTTTACAAAGGAAGTATGTCGCCGTGTGATATCTGCAGGTGTTCTTTGTACTGCCATGATATTTGATGAATAGATCGAAAGATTTTTTTTCGTTGAAAAAAAAATCTCTCCCACTCACTTTTGATCTGCTCAATTCATTCGTAATCTTGCCCGAGACGTCAAGTCCTTGTAGAGGAAAAAAAAACAGAGAGCAAAATGGAAACCCATAACTATCGAATAGGCGTAAAATGGAAAACCAACCTAGAATGGCTGTGTGCATCATGGTGATGCAGAGGCCGGGGGTAATCCTCCTTTTCAAAAAAAAAAAGAATGAGCGCCATTCTGGTCAATGGATTTCGTCGTCCAAGTGCCCACCTAATCGAACCGGATTCTTTCCATCCGACCCAGATAAACCCTGGCGGTTCCCTTACAGATACTCTGCAAAAGAAATCACTAGCAGCCGGCGGCTGCATATTGTAACCAGTTAACCATACGGACGGACAGTATAAGGCAAATTAGCTGACCTAAAAGATGCTGAGCATGTACTTGAAGACGTGATCGATTCCAGCAACATGCCTTCACAGGAAAGTAAGGATTTGACTTGTGGTTTCAGTTTACGAATTTCACTTGAATAAGTAACCAATAACATAATACTCCGTAGAAACCGTAGCTTGGCCCCTGAACATTTTAGTAACTTTCAGTTTTATCTGCAAAGTGTGAAGAATACCACTGAAGCTTGCCATACAACGGCCGCCCAACCCAGCTACAAAGATATGCGAGCGACAGTAATTAACAAAGCATCAGAGTCAACAAGAGGAAATTTTCATCGCCGAGAAAACCCGACGAGTTAATAATGACAGAAGATATCCGTGCACATAAGTCCCGTCGATCCAAGGGCTAAAGCAATCTGATGGTGTGCTCCAGCATCTGCAGCAGAGGCAATGAATATTTGTTTGGTTGGCATAGCACGACTGTACAAGAGTGTACAGAATACGATGGATGCGCATATGGCATCCTAGTTGCACTGCTACGAGGCGAGCAGGAGCAGCGAAACGCGAGCGCCCAAAGAGATCATCCCTGTATAGCCACCACTGCCCCTGCAGATATGGCTCCATGGATCGACGTACGCACCGTCGTCCGTGGACAGAATTCCCTGCCGACAGCGAATTTCGCGTCCCAGTGTAGGCGTGGCTTTTTATCGACCAGTGCATGCGCACGCAATGCTGCCGCACTGAGCCGGCACAACATGCGCAAAGCCAGCCGCCGCCGCAGCAGCATCTTCCAGTCCATGATAGAGTGGGGATAGATAGATAGATAGATGCCGACGAGCATTGTTGAGCAGAGATCTCGCCGGAGATACATATGCCATCGTTTGGTGGTGGTGCTATGACGTGAAAGGCAGAGGTTCCAAACATCGTCCACGGTCGTTTTGTCTGAGCTGCTGCTTCCTTTCCCAGTTTCCCACTGGCACTGGCGCTGTCGCAGTGGGCTACCTAGCTGCGATGCTCCATTGCCGTGGAACCGTGCCGCACAAACACTTTCAAGTTTTTTCTACAAAAAGAGAGAGATAGAGAAGAGAAAGTGAACTTGGAACATGCATGGAAATTCCCTTCAAAGCACAAAAACATGCATGGAAATGGAAAACGAATATGTGAACGCCATTCTTGTCCATGGGCTTCGTTGGTGAAGGCATCGAACCGAACCCTATGCCATCCGGCTCAGATGAATAAACCTGTTTCTTACGGATGCTTCTGCAAAAGCAGTCACCAGCAGCAGGCGGCGGCTTGCAATCATACGGTGGAAGGGAAACTACCTGGCCTCTACACTTTTTCTAACAGATTCTCAGCATGTACTTCAAGACACAGTCGATTCGATTCAAGCCCATGCCTTCAATGGAAAAGGTTGGAGACAACAAAAAAAAGGTTTCAGTTTATGGTTTTCATTTCAGAAAGTAACTAGTATCACATCATACCATACCAGCGTGCTGCACCCGGCCTCATCAAGCAGCCAAACAGCATTCAGCAACTTTAAGTTCTATGTACAAAGTGCGAAGAACACCACTGAAGCTGAGGGGCAAAACACACTTCTTCTCACCTTCTGAATCTTCTGCAGAAGCTGAAAAGAACTGGCCCATGGCCAGTCAGTCACTGCCTAAGCCAGGGGAAGACATGTGAGAAACACTAACCGACCACCACGGATCAACCATCCGATTCGACAAGGCAAAATTTGCGTCGAGTTACTGGTTTTGTACAAGAGTGAGCGGAGACCTGCCAGAGTAACAGGCTAGCACCAATTGTTCATGTGCATCCACAGGAGAACGCGTTGTATCATGCCACAACATACGGGGTTTCAGGCTTTCAGCGGGAACACGATCACTGACACAACGTGATGTTGTTCTTCTACGGGCCTTTCTCACCGTCCGCTGACAGGGCGACGAGTCTACCTGCTGCATATGCGGGGGTGCTGCTTTCGTCAACGCCTATCCGGGGGAGGTTCTTGTTTGATCCACACTGTGCTGTGGGATTCTTTGGAGCCACATTTTCTGTGTAGAAACGTCAATAAGGTTTAATCAACAGAGAGAGAAAGATGCAAAACGCATCCCTTGACATGCATGAGAAAAAAAAAATCAGGCAGCATACTCAGGTTGGGAGTGTTTTGTGGTTTCGTTGCCTGATTTGCAGGACAATCAGAGCCTTGCAGAACTGAACCTGACGTCATGCACTCCTTGCTTGATGTAGGAAGACCGTTCTCTTTTGGTGAAACACCCGATGACGGAGGTTTACAGATCACAGGAACCACAGTTACTGCACTGGAATAGGTGGCTTCAGGCATGGTCTTTTTTCCGGGAACTTTAGGCACCTTGCTTCGCACATGGAGGTGAGGCGCCATGCTTTTTGGCGCACGGAGATGCGGTGCCATACTTCTTGGTGCACAGAGCTCAGGCGTCATACTTCTTGGCGCACGGAGATGCGGTGCCATACTTCTTGGTGCACAGAGATATGGTGCCATACTTCTTGGTGCACAGAGCTCAGGCACCATACTTCTTGGCGCACGGAGATGCGGTGCCATACTTCTTGGTGCACGGAACTCAGGCACCATACTTCTCGCCGCGGAGAACTGAGGAACCCTACTTGGAGTATAGGCTTGACATGCTACGCCTGGAGTTGCAGCAACGCTTTCATGTGCCCTATTGGATGCAAGAGCGTCATGGGCTTCAGGTGTCGTACCTGGTGCAGCAGAATGCAGGCCTTCCATACTGACAGATGCAGAGTTTCCAAGTGTTGGTCCTGATACATGAGAATCATGGCCTTTAGAAGAACTTCGTGCAAGGGGATCATGACCATGATATTCCATGCTTGGTCCAGAAGAATCCAAGCCATTAACACTGAGCAACGCACTCCTCACAAGGGCTTCATGACCTAGAGGTGCCACCGTCCGTGCAAAAGGATCTTGGCTGTTAGTACAGAGGGATGAAGAGCTTTCAGAACACATACTTGGGGTGGGCGAATGCTCTCCTCCGACCGCATTCGCAGGAGAACCACCACGTGTGGGATTCACAGGTTCACGATTCTCACGAAGTACACTTGGTGCGGGACCATCATGACTAGGAGTTGCAGATACAATATCTGTACTTGTCCCAATGCCGACAAATCCCAGTGTTGCAGAATAACTGGTATTTTTTGCAGGAGAGTTGTACCATAATGATGGCTGCAATAGGAGGGAAGAAGTTAAGAACCGAAACGTGGTTGACCACATTTGTCCAAGCCCACAACGTCCACAGACAAGGAGTCACTAAATAGTAAATATAAGAAAAATTACTGAAATGGCATGCACACAAAGTAGAGAATGACATGATACAACCTCTTTGGCAGCAATGAAAGGCAGAGTGGAAATATTGCAATGACTAAACTATCGATTTGTCATTTGGGCCAACATTAGTAACAAAGCTTTCCAAGAAGTTGCACAAACATTGTACAACACAGTAAATACTATGGCAACTTTGTCAAACAGCACATACTCCCTCCGCTCTGACTGTAAATATCTAAAACAGTATTTTGTTAGCAGTTACAGTTACAAAATCACAATCAAAGAAACTTCTTTTGAATACGAACCCAATATTGTCTATTTTCATAAACCAAATATTATTGAACTAATTGTTGGTCAAAGCACGAACTTGGACAGTCATGATACACCTTATATGTTGAAACAGAGGTAGTAGCAATACTATACAAAAAAGCTAATAATAATCATGTCATCATTCCATCAAGAATACAGCACCAGCAATAAATTTTGGGACTTTTACCCTATGAATAATTAAAAACATCTCAAAAGTAATATTCGATGCTCTTTTAGTCTACGAAATATACTAGGCACAAACCTCCAAAGGCTTGCCCCACTTTCTTAGCCCAAATCCCTAGCGTCACACTCTTATTTTAGTTAAGGGATGTGGCTACACTTAGGCTCTCAGTTGGCACACCTTTGTGCCAAGCCACACTTCGGCTAACTTAGGTTTGACATGTGTGGGCATCCACCAAAAATTCTTGTTCATAGGCATTAAGAAATTATAGTAGACGCATCATAAACATTGTTCTGTACACCAGTCGTAATTTACTCTTAGTATGGTGATCATCAAATGTGCGCTTAGATAAAGTATACTGCCAAAGTAACTTACAATGTATTTAAGTTTTGTCAAGGAATCCAGAAGTAATTTCTCTCCAACAATTACCATCATTTTCTTGACCATTTCATCACGAGTAATCTTATTTTCCTGTGTAATAAAATCATTTGAATGAATAGCCAGAAGCAAACTGACTGCAAAATTCAGTGACAATTGACAACAAAATAGTAAAAGTTGCCAAGAAGGCAATACCTTCAACTCTTCATAGTGGCGATAGAGCAATTCCCTTGCTAAAGATGATATACTGTCTTGTATTGTCTCAAAGAGCACTCTGAATGAAATCCATGGAGAGGTTGGCCCTTCATCAGTTTGACACAGTACCTACATATAAGTCATAGATGTCAGATCAATAGGAAAATTATTAGCTTATGATAGCACTAGAAGTGCTTTTCAACACAGAAGGCACAGAGATCAGTACTCGGTGGTACAGTTAAAATTTGACAAAAATTCTCTAGAAAAAAATGCTAATATTCAAAGATACATCCAAGTAAACAGTATGCTAACATGTTAGCTCCTATTGGGAAGTACCATGATAAGAGTTCAGGCGACTCACTGGTTGAAGAATAGAACGATCCACCATCACTTCTGCTGGAGGTGGGCGCAGCCATAAACCCTTCAAGCTATGAAAATACTCTGGAAATAAGTACAGTCAAAATGGATCACTCATTTATCTCATGTCAAAATACGCGATCAGAAATTAAACACTAGACGGCTTAGGATACCTTGAACTTTTGGAGCAAGCCTGAAACTTATAAGGTATTCCAGAGAAATATTAGTGCTTCTATGTGATGGCCACATCACATAATAGTTTGGGTTTGAGCAATCATCAACGCCAGAATCATATATGCCTAGAAACTCCTCCTGTGAACCTGGTTTGATAACTCCTGTTTTGCCTAATATGGCTTGGCACAACAACATATACTGTACCCTTTTTTCGTCGACATCACAAAGACCAACACTGCAAAATGATAGAATGTTATGCAACATCCACTAATGTGTTCACTAAAACAGACCATTGAAACTATAAAATGAAATGACAACCTTGTAAAGGCACGGTTTTCAGGTGACAGATAAATGCCATCACCTATTGCAGTATCATGAGTGTTTCTTCCAGTGCTAACAAAACCATTAACTATAACACTAACAATGTCTTGCTTTCCGGATCCAAGCCATCCATATTTTGCATTTGCATTGCCAGACTTCTGTCCTTTCAACCTCAACTGTTTCTCAAAAGCTTCAAGTCTACGCTGTGCAGGGATATCCTTTGGAGAGTACCGATGAATATGAAGAATGTTGTTAGGCACTGTAAATGAACCCATACCAGAGAGGAAAAGGTTCTGAACAAACAGAAAGCTTTCGCTACCTCTTTCAACATGTACAATCTTCTTACGCAATATATCTAAAGCACAAGAACTCTGTATAACTGGAGGGCTGGCTTCAAGGACAGCTTGTTTCGCCACATCAGACGGAGACTTCATAACATTATCCCCAACGGAATCTAGTGCAGCACCTTCAACAACATTTCTGCTCAACTTTGCGGATTCTTCAACTTCCTCATCAAAGAATGAAGACGGAAAAGACCAGTTGTTAGTCCCATCAAGCCATGCAACAGATCGCTGTTTCCTTGTTTTTAGGTTCACCAAGGTCATTGATAAGAAATCAATAAGGAGAGGCTGGTCATCCATCACAACAACAACACTAGATTTGTCACCTTTGAATGCATCAACAATGGATGTGACTATTTTGTCAGGAAAGTCACACCATGAACCTTGTTTGTAAAACACGACATGACTTGGCGCCCCACTTTTCAGGTAATTAACACAATCATTAGCAAGATTAGGTTGGCTATGACAACTGTGAGCAGGTAAATCCGATGAGGATCCGCTGTGCACCTTAGAAGATACATTATCAATTTCAGTACGATGGGACTTGCTGTTTTTCGCCAAGCAATCATCATCGGGCTTGCGCTTCAGGCACAAAGCCTTAGACTTTTGCAGTGGATCCATGGGTGCTTTACTTCCTAATAGAAAAACAAAGAAACATGGCAATGGGTGATCCTAATATGATATAAAATTTACAGTTCTTCCCTTACTTTTTTTAATATTTATCTCATAAGTGTAACACGATCCTGTAAGGCAACAGTAAATGTAAGTGTAACACGGAACACACAGATACATCAGAAAGTCTTAATCAGCACTACTTTGCAAATAGAAGTGGACTTCATCAGAGCACAAGTCAAACGACCAGATATTGAAATGGTTCAAATACAGGCATCATCATTCAGTGAACGTGTTCTTCAAAGAGCAGGCAGTAAAGTATTCGAGTACTTGTCTGCGGTATCTTTTGATATGTAAATCAGTATACAGAAGTAGAAAATACAACTTATGGGCATCCTGACTATGCTTCTCAAAGAGGCCACAGATTATTCCAGAGACTCAAATGCTGCCAATAAGAGTAGAGAATACAAGCTGTTGACATCTGAAACTACCAATTCTTCTTGTAAAATGTATGTTACTGAACACTTGATTCAATATTTGGTAAGACATCAACAGTTACATCAGGAGCGATCTTCATTAATCTCTTGAACACAGTAGCATAATCATGCACTTGGCAGGAAATATTTGATACAGAAAGATAATATATACTCATCAAAGAAAATTACTAACAGAAATACTATCTTAGATTTAACTTTCAGTTGCATTGCATAATCAAAGGAACAGTAAGAAAAGTTCCGAAGGCATTCAAATGGAAAATCGCAGAAATGAAACGGGCCAGCGTTCTTCAGAAAAGGAAAAAGCTTTGTACAGGCGGACCTAGATACTATTCTGAGTGGGGGGCAAACTATAGGAGTGGGGGTACGCTTGTACAAATTCACATAGTTTTGGCATTTTTTTCTTACTAAAATTATAAAGAAATTAAGTTCGAATTTCATATTTTGGGTGGGGTCCTAGGCCCTCAGCGTGGGCCCAAGATTTTTCTTCTAAAATTAAAGGTGCCGAATCGCAAATGTTTAAGCGCATATAAAACAGCGCACTAATAATAAATCCAGTAATCCACCACTGTGCGGACGAAAAAGGAAAGGGAAACCCCTTCTAAAATCTAAAGCACTAATAAACTAGCGTCTACTTAAAATCCTACCTAAGACTCGATGAGTGAAGGAAAAACCCCTACTTGAAATGAAATTAAACCGAACAAAAAGAAGAAGAAACGAAAAAAAAATCCCAGATTTTTTATAAAACAATCAAAGGACTCCTATGAGCAACCAGCCGAAAATTCTTACAAGGACAATCAACCAAGATGATGCAGCAAAGCGGGAGGGAGGGGATGACGAGAGGGGCCGAGAGGAACGGGGCCTTACAAACACAGAAGAGGGAGGGCCTAATCAAGGACCCGTCGCCGGAGGGGACGCGAGCGCGCGGCGGTGGAAGTGGCGGGTGCGCTCAGTAGGGCCGCGACGACGGCACCCTCTCCCGCGCTTCCGGTGCTTCCACGGCCTCCGACATCCGGGACGGGTTTCTCGCGGCGAGACTGGAGTGGAGAGCTCGGAGTCGGAGGAGAAATGGAGGAGACGGGACACGTGGGCTGGACGTGGCACGCAGGGAGGCTGGCCCGTTCGGATGATGATGCGCTTTGCGGCTCGCGTGCAAGGCCCGTTGATCGGGCGCTTTCGCGCTGGTTCCTATTCGGCGCTTACTGCGCTGGTTAAAGGCGTCCCAGGTTTTGGAAAACTTCAAGAAGCTGTCGACCGTTTTTCTTTCTTTGTTCGTTCTTATTATTATTTTTATATATTTTTTATTAACATTTTTCAAATCTGCAAATTCATAATTTTTTAAAAATCCATGAAACTTGTTTCAGTTCATGAATATTTTTCAAATCTGCAAACATTTTTCAAATAGGTGAAATTCTTTCAAATTCGCAAATTCATATATGAAAAATTCATGAACTTTTTTGAATCCATGATCGTTTTTCTGAAATTCAACGGTCAACCGGTCGAGCGCATGTGCTTGATGAGCGAGCTACTTGCTCGCGTAGCTGGGCCGGCCCACACAAGGGGGCGCGCGAGCGCTGACTAGGAGCACTCCGCTTTCAAGGCCTTCTATGTTAGGAGCCTTACCATGCTCGCTACGTCAGTTTGCCGACCAAACGCACAAGACGGGCGCGCGGGGCTGGGTCAGCCCACTTTAGGAGAGAGAACTGATAATTTTTTTTGGTTTTATATGTTTTCCAGTAGTTTCCTTTCACAAACACACAATTTTTATTATCATTATAAGAAATCAAGCATTTTTAAAATTTGAGAACAATTTTAAAAATTTCTGATATTCTTCAGAAAAACATGAAATTTTGTGAATATATTTTTAAAAAGTGAATGCCTTTTAAATTACGTGAGAATTTTTTAAATTTATGAACAATTTTCAAATGTATAGATTTTTGTTAAAAAAGACGTGAATGTTTTTTAAATTTGTGTACATTGTTTAACTAAAAATAAAAAATAAAAAGGAAAAAAAGCAAAAAACATGAATAAACACAATGGACGAAAAGAAGAAACTAGAACCAGAAGGAATACCAAAAATGGCTCTAAAACCAACTGCTAGCGAACAAACGTAAAAAATATGGTCTTGCGTTGCTTCGCTAATGGGCCCGGCCCATGATGATTGCCATGTGCGAATCCTTGAGAAACTAACATAATGAGCATGATATAGGAAATGTCTTCTATGTTTCGTGATCGAGTGGGAGGGTATGACTAGACACTTAACTCATTTTTCTACGTTTCTTTTCTTTTACCGCAAGTCTAAATGCCTTGGTCTAATGGACTACATGATGTCAAATATGAAGGAATAACTAACATCAACGCTGCAAATAACATTACACCAATCAGTTTACTACTGATAGGCCTAGATCTATCCATCAATGATGAACATTGTCGATGATGGGTCATTGTTAATCCATCAACGATGACCCGTAGACAACTGGTGTGGGAAGTCACCACTAATGGGCAATACAGTGACTTGCCAGAGGTGAGAGAGTGGTCGAACATGTGTGCCAAAACACTGACGACCACTCACTTCTGGCGGGTGGCTGCAACTGACCCGGTACCACCGTTGATGGGTCACACCTCTAGCCCATCAACACAATCCTTGCTTCGCCATCAAAAACCTCTGGTATCGCTCCCACTCTCCCCCGGATACTATCTCTTAGCTTACTCCTTAGCCCGCCTCCCCATCGACAGCTTCCCTCCTCACCATCGGATCTGCCTCCCCAAGGGCCACAACGGGTTCCTGCAGTCTATCGGGTTCATGCGCCCCATATGCCATTGGATCTGCATGGCCTCGCTGACCTCTCCCAATTGTCCCGTCTTCCCATTGACTGCCTCCCTCTGCGCCATCGAATCCACCTCCTCAGCGGCCACAACATGCCAGGCATGTCCCTTGAATGACGTGGCACTGCTTTTAGATATTGTATTCGTTCCCACTGTACAAAAAGTTTCAACCACCTAGTTAGACAAAAAAATCCCACAGTGAACACGCTTAACCTATAGGGTCATGTCTGCATATTACCAACTTCTAGGGTTGTACACGCTTAACGACTAGTGGTTTCAGAGAAGTAGGAGTACATAGGAGTATGAGAGAAGGGCATCAAAAGAGTTCTGGATGGTTCTGTATGGATTCGGGAGCATTCCGGAAGTGCCCGAGAGTATCCCGGAAGTTCTCGAGAGCATCCTATATTTTTAGAAGGCATTGGAAGGTTCTAGAGGGCACCAGAATGTTCTGGAATTTCCGGAGGATCCTAGTGGGTTGTCCCCTTGGCTATCCCAAGGGGTAGCGCCACATGGGCCCTAATGGAGCCCTAGAGTAGTGCGTCACCCCATGTCTTGGGGGGCAAGCCAAAGGTGGGAGGAGTCCTAGGAGGACCCTCCCCCCTCCTTGGTGTGCCATCCCTAGGGGAGGCCTCCTCCCCAAGTCGGTTTGACCCCCGGTCATCTATAAATGTAGAGAAGGTGCGCCCCAAATGACACACAAGTCATGACAGCTGCACCCCTCATGCAAAATCTGTAGGAAATATGCCCTAGAGGCAATAATATTGTATTATTATATTTCTATGTTCATAATTAAGAGTTTATATTCTATGCTATAACTGTTATGATCCTGGAATATTTGATTTAGTGAAAAACTCATATGCACGTGTGGAATGATAAACGGTAAAATAAGATTACTAGTCTCGCCTCTAAGACTAGCTCGAGTGTTGTTTATGATCATGTTTTTCGGATTTTGAGATATCGTTAAGTGTAACGATAGTCTCAGATCAATATTGAGAGTGTGACGTTACAAGAACAATCATATTGAATGGACCCAAACTTGTTTGTTATACTTTGAGATGATATCATCACAAGTCAATTGTTATAACACGGAGTGTTAATGTGTGTTATAGTTCCTTAGACCATGAGAGTATTGTATTCACTTCTTATCGTACGATATATGAGCTTTGGGGTTCCTCAAACGTCATTTGTAATAACGACAACTTACAGGTTCATCGGAAAGTTTGACAAGGGACTCGATAGCTCAAGAGTGGAATTTGCTCCTCCGACGATGGAGAGATATTCTTAGGGCCCTCTCGGTGTGACGGAATCCATCATCGTCTGGTCAGACCGGAACATGTCAATGAGAAAGAAGAACAAAACTGGCAACGAGGAGACCGGTATAGTGAGCATGTGTATGACTCAAGAGGACACCGACACATCTCACCTCGGGTTTTGTAAAGTATCGTGAAGCAAAGGGAACATCACATGATAACCAACGGTTCACTCGAATGACATTCGTGTAATCATAGGGATCGATATGGACGTCCATGGTTCCGCTATCGATCATTGAACGAAGGGGTTTCGTTCATGTCTATGTTTTATTGAACCTACAGGGTCACAAGCTTAAGGTAATCACGATCTGCTGAGTGTTAGTAGGACGGGTGTATCGAGGATTTATTTGTGGAATTGTTTCATTGATATTCGAAATAGTTTTGAGAGGAACCGGAAGCGTTTCAGGGTCACCGGAAGGGTTTCGGAGTTTATCGGGCAATACCTAGTATTACCGATAAATAATATATAGGTGGAAAATATTTCCGGTGGTGCTAAATTAATAATAAAAGGCTCTAGTAATTCTTAGGAGCCTTTTATATTTAATTTAATATCAATGAGCCTTAAAAGGCCAAGTGGTGGAAGGAGAATTGGGCCACCAAGGCCCATGTAGGGGAGGCATCCCCCTTTTTCTTGTAGGGAGGCTGAATTGGACATGGTGGAGGATTCCTTCTCCCCCCTAGGGTCGACGCAAGGGGAGGGGAATCCTTCCCCTTGTGTGGCGCCCCTCCTTCCCCCTCAACCTATATATACTAGAGGCTTTTGCACTATTTGAACACACAAGTTTTGAAGCCTCCTCTAGTTCTCTAGTTCTAATTCTAGTTGGTCCTAGTTGATCAATTAGAGCTTGACCTAGACCCTCTAATCCTCATAGTTAGAAGCCTAGTGTGGTTCTAATCTTCTCCCTCTAATTCTTCGGCGACGATTAGCTCTGGACGGCGAAGCGCTGCCGGATCTTGAAGACCTTACGCTTGCAACCAAGTGGAGAGGCCGTGCTTTCGGTCTTCCGTTCGAGGGATAGTTCGTGGGCGGTTCACGGGATCGTTCTCCGGTCCGAGGGATTCTAAGTACGATCTACACCGACTCGTCTACTTACGCTGCTACTCGGAGTCGGTAACGATCGTTATCCTAACCGTTAATGCATCTTCATATTATTCCTGGGTGATCGTAAGGCGATTTTTTTGTTTTCTACTACGTTTCCCAACAAAATCTCTCTTTCCCACTGTGTGACCAATAAGCCCCTAGGATGTTCCTCCCTCTAGTCCTCTCAACGATCTTTTCCTAGACAACGAAGTGCTGCCAAACCTCTAATTTGGTAAGCGTCAATACCGGTGAGGGGTCATCTACTCCGACTCTCGATCAATGGAGATATTCTCGCAGCTGGGAGGTATGACCTAGCTATCAGATACGGCGAGCCATGGCCCACATCTTCTTCCTCTCTGTTGTGTTTTTGTTGGTAAGATTGGATCCATCCTGTCATGGTCATAGCAATCTTGGTCGTGATTGTATCGGTAAAAATTAATTGTGTAGTATGTTCCCTTATAGTAGGTGCACTAGTTTGATGAAGAGATTAATAATTTGGATGATATAAGTGTTTCTGTGTTTTCAAAATAAATAAAAACAAAAAAGTAAAAGTATGCAAAAGTGAGTAAAATGATGTTTTAATGGTTGAAAAGAAAACCTAGGGTTCATACGTTCACTGTTGCATACTTTCACTAGCAAGTTATTGTGGTTGGTTGTTTCATTTTAGTTTTACTTACGTTGACTTGGGATTAATTTATGTTCTTGTGGTGTTTTTCTTCATTCATATATCGTGTTGGATTGTTGCTGGAGACGATATTTGTTCTGGGAGGAGAGTGGATTTGTTAGGTGCATGGTTGTGGAGTCCTGGCATGTTCCGGCCTTGGTGTCAGTCGGTGGTGGTTGTGTAAGCCGGCCCATGAAGCTCGCGATCGCTCAAATCGCCCCCTACTTTGCTCGCTCGCTTAGCATTTTTTTGCCCGCTTCACCGTTAGCTCAGAAAAAATCGGCTATCATATTTTTTATTTGAAGAAGTTCATTAAATCAAAAGAAGTTCACATATTCTAAAAACATTTGGATTTTATGTGGGGATTAAAAATGAAATCTACAAAAAATGTTTGTGAATAAATATTAGTGGATTTCGAACAATGTTCACGTATTTCAAAAGGTTTGCAAACTTAAAATGTTCACATACTTTAAAAAATGTTCGTGAACTTTAAATATATTCATGAATTTTACAAATGTTCATGAATTTTTAAAAATATTCATAAATTCTAAAAAATGTTCATGATATTTAATAAATATTCATGAACTAGCATGTGAACAAATAAAATGAAAAATAAGAAAGTGAATAAAAATAAAAAACAAACAAGAAAATAAAAAAAGAAGAAATAACCAAAGAGAAAACTAATAAAACAGGAGAAAATATAGAAAAAAAAAACATGCACTATCTTCTCAAAACCAAAAAAACAGACAACCCAGCGACACGCACCTTTATGGGGGCGGCCCATAGCGCCCCCACAACCCTGATGCACCAGGACGCTCCAAATCTAGGGAGATTAATATATTATTAAAAGATAGACGAGAGTAAATTTATTCTAAGTATTTTTTTAAAGGCCGAATGCCATATATTAAGTATCAGAAGTCCTAAAAACACGATCATCCAAAAAGATAAAATTACAATCAAATCCTTGTGAGTGCAGAAGTCTTCTTCTCCTGCATCTACTGACGACGCGCCGTGAGCATAACTCGATGCCTCCTCTAGGCCTCCGCCTCGACGGGGCAAACTTTTTATAAACACATGAGTTTGTAGAAGTTGTAGCTAGGAAGTCATCGATGCATACCAGGAGACGTCGGCGGTCGCGACCCGCAAAGCAAATCGCCGCCTCAAAGAAGAAAACACCGATAAGGGCATGTAGGAACTCTATAGACTACGAATACCGGCGAATCCAGATGGAACCGCCAAAAACCTAAACCGACAGGATTCCGGAAGACCCTCCAGAGACACGGCTCCGCACGGCCTCCGCCGATGATGATAAGCATGCCAACATAACGGGAAAAGGCCCTACGCTCCCCCACCTCGCCGCCCCAAACCAAACATGAATACTCTCTAAAGAAAACCTTGGAAAAAAAGTACCCATGTGTAAATTTTCTTTAGGCAAAAAGTTTCATGAGGGTGTATTCCTACATATAATGATATAAACAAAAATTTCAAGGAATTATCGGACCCTAATACGCATAAATATGTGTCAATTTGAGAAAGAAAATAGGCTAATAATTCTAAGATGTGTAAAATATATAAAATCTAAAAGAAATTAGTTCAGCTAGTGTACCCTCTATCTACAACATTCAGTTTGCATCAAGATTAGTGCTATCCTTATAGAAGTTTCTCTTTTTTGTTTCTTCCAAACAAGAGAACATTTGACCTTGAAACTTTGCAGATCAACTATATACAAGTGTCACTCATTGTATAAAATGTTTCCGATTTTTTTGATGGAACATAAATTTGTCAAATTTCAAATTTAGAATGAATTGTATCATTTTTAAAAATTTATCTTGCGCTAAAAAATCTGAAAGCTTTTTTGCCCATGGTAGTATGTGATGTTGATCTGCAAAGTTTTAAGTTTAAATGTTCTTTTCTTTGGAAGAAACAAAATAGAGAAGTTTTTTTTTTCACGAATTTGATCAAAGAATGGATGGTGAGGATAAATGATACATTGGTATGGTGGTACAACCAAAACTTTCACATATACTCCCTCCGTCCGCAATTACTTGTCGCATAAATGGATATATCTAGACGTATTTTTAGTTCGAAATACATTCATTTCTATCTATTTATTTCTGTTACAAGTAATTCGGAATGGAGGGAGTATCATACAAGTAGGATAAGGACATCTAACTGGCTAATGGCAACCGATCGGATCATCATGCTTCAATAATAGTCATTTGACAGCTATGATGGAGGAGCCGGGTCAATACACAAGTTATTCAAATTCTGACATGTTGTCCCGGCGGCTAATCAGCTTCTGTTTGGAGTCAAGACAACGAAGGCTGCTGCCTGCTGGAGGATCAAATCACTCATGTGCATGACAGCGTATTCGAGTTTCTTTCTTCCTCCTCATGCAGCTCCTCCGACACAAAAAACGAACTTTCAGTGAACATCATGTTGCATGGATAAGCTTTTAAGTGAGCTGTGGAAAATTCAAAGAGCATTTAATATGTGGAGTACACCAAGGAAAACAACATGAACATGAAATGAATATATTCCCTGCAAAATACAGACCACGTTCTGCACCATAGCCCTACCCGTGTCGTGTTACCGCTCCCTGTGACGAACAACAGGCTGAGTGAGAGGGAACACTACGCAGCCTAGATGAACTCCAAGCGCCATGTGGATCTTAATGTCTGCAATATAGTTTGTACTCTAGCAAAGCCGCAGTAAGAACCCATGCCAAACTACCAAGCACGCCAGCCCATTATTTTTCCTGATTAATCAGAATTTAAGTCATTCACAAAAAAACATATTTAGAATTTAAATCATTAACGTATACAAACTTGTTTCATTGGCCAGGTCTTGGTGCACAAGAGAGTGCCATTTCTCTGCAAGTAGGTCCCCACATCTTTGTCTTCATTATACCTTTGACATTTTCGTAATCGAACCCAACCTTATCGCTTATACTTAATAAATATAAGATCCACTGGGTTTATTATCTTTGAAAACAATTTTTCCCCTATACTTCTCTTATTCTCATAATCAAATACGATCGACCATATCGCTTACCAATAACTACGTGTTCTTATATCCTTGAAAACAAATTCAAATTTCGTTTGAAAGTATCGTACGGTAAGTATCAAATTCTTTCTTTTTTCAGGCGTTCACAATATTATTGTTATCGTCATTTATTTGGCTAGATCCAAGATTTGAATAAGAATACAAAAGGAAAGACATTTGCATATATATATGATCACATTTACACACTCCACAGAGCCGCATGGATACATGCAGGTCGGAATGTGTGCTTATTTACGTACGTACGTATACGTAACCACTTTAGCTATATGTCAGGCGACTGAATTTTCATTTTCGGTCAGTCGAATTTGTTGCCGTTGATTCAGTGTGCTTTATGATACGTGTGTAAGAGATCCCCATGAATTTGACTGACGCTGTTATTTATTCAGTCGATTTCCTGCCTTTCCTTGCTGGCTGCATGATGCAGCCGCATGCATGCATGTCTCCACTTCGTGACTGTTGCATCCACATGGATGGATGAAATGCATGCCAATTTTAGTGTGCGTGCATGCCTTTGTTGCTTGTGTTTGCTTCTGTTTTTTGCATGTGTTTGCTTTTGTTTTTTGTTTTTTGTTGAGTTTTCTTTTTTCTTTATGTGTTTTTTTTTGGATGTTGAGTGTGTGTAAATGTATGCACACAAGCACTACATGTATACATTATAATAAAGTGAATTTTTTGCACTAATTGTGAGGCAATTTTGTTTTAAGTTTTTATTTCACTTTCATTCTTATTTAAGGGTAACACCAATGACACTAATTCATTCCTTCTTTGAAACTTTTTTTATGTAAATTCTACTAGTATATGTTTGTTCTTGCATATATATAAAAAGTGCAAATTATGTGCAAATTTTATCATAATTTAAGTTTTCGTTCCTTTCTTCTTAAAGGGTGGTACCAATGCCACTACTTCATTCTTTTTTAGAAAATGTTATTTTTAATTTTTGTGTGTTTAAATAAGTATACACGCAAGTACTATACAACATGTGTGCAAATTATAGTAGAGTGCGAAACTACCAATATTATATGTTCCTTTTTTGCATATTACTAGAAGTGCAATTTCAGTGCAAACTTGTGTGCAATTTTTTTCTCCTTTTCTTTTTCTTAAAGGGGTTCACTATTCCATAGAAAACTTTATTATTTTGATTTTGTTTTATTTTTTTCATTTTCTTTCTTCTTAAAGGGTTTCATTCTTCCATAGAAAACTTCATTATTTTGATTTTTTTATTTCATTTCATTTTCTTTCTTTAAGGGCAATACCGATATCATTCCACCGTTATATGTTTATTCTTGCATATTATATAAAAAATGCAATTTATGTATAAACTGTGTGTAAATTTTGTCATTTTTTATTTTCTTCTTCTTAAAAGGGAATACTAATGCCACTAATTTGTTATTTCTTAAACAACTTTTTTTTCCGTGTGTAAGTATACATGCAAGTACTATACAGTATGTGTGTAAATTATACTAGATCGCAAAAATTGCACTATTATATGTTTATTCTTTGCGTATTACCAAAAGTGTGATTCGAATGTAATGTTATGTGCAAGTTTTTCTTTACTTTCTTTATTCTTAAAGGGCAGTACCAATGCTACTAATATATTCTTGCTTAGAAAACTTCATTACATTAATTTTGTTAATTTTTGCATCATATATAATTACTGAAAACTTATAAAAATGTGTGTGTGCACACTTATGTGTAATGCATGTACTCATTTCCATCTAGCAGAAAAGTTCGAATGCATGCATATACATGGGACCCACCATCATCCATGCATGACATGCGAACAATTGCTTGAACGCATGCATGCATGTACCCGCGGCCAGGCCAAGCGTTACCACCCACAGGATGAAACCTACGTAAAAAAAGAAGTGACTGACCCTAAAAACAAAATCAATCGACTGGCACGTAGCCAGTCCCATACGTAACGTATGTAGACGTAAATATTCAAACCACACACACATAAACACACGCACGTACGTATGCATGTATGATCACATTCACACGCACGTACTACTTGGCTTCGGCGTCAAGGGTGAGGAACGCGAACGGGCGCTCGCCGTTGAAGTTGCCCGGGGGATTGTAGTTGCAGGTGATGAAGACGCCTCGGTTCCCGGCGCAGACCACGCGCGCGCAGCCGATGCGGGTCGACTTGCGCCACACCACCTGCGTGTAGTGCCCGCACACCTTGCCGGCGTCGCAGGTGTTGCTGTCACGATGGTAGTTCCGCTTCTCGTCCACCCACATATTCACGGCGTCCGCGGCCGACCACGGCCGCCCGGATCCCTGGAAGATGTTCTCGCCGAACGGCCCGCCGGAGTGCTGCAGCCGGCAGTCGGCCGCGCGCTTGTTCGCGTAGTCCTGCGCGAACTTGGCCACGCTGTTGTCCCACGTCACCGGGCCGACGCCGTCCGCCGCGCGGGCGCGGTTGTGCAGGTTGACGAAGTCCTGCGGGGTATTCTGCGCCGAGACGCCGGCTACCACGGCCATGACTATGGCCAGGGCGAACATCGCAAGACTGCTCTTGGAAGATGCCATGACTAGCTAGTAGGTGGTTCGAGATCGATGAAGAGTAGTGCTGGAATTTGACCGGTATTTGTAGCCTGGGGACGTGGAAAGAGTCCATGGCTATCGTTGTTTTTTTTTTAACTGTATGGGTATCTATTTAAAGGATTCGCAAGAAGATGCCGGAAAAAAAAAAAGATGCATGTATCATGAGTTCATGACTTGCTAGCTACATGTGGTACAATTTCCTTTTATTTCCAGTACATACGCCCGAGATACATTGGTCGATTAGTTTGGGCAGTTGAGTTTGCATTAATCTAGAACTAGATCATAACCTCATTGGGCGGTGAAGTTGAAAACCGTACATCCACTTGGGCGGCTGGGCCAAGTGGCAAAATATGCTTGTGTCTCTGTCGCTACTGCCTACTGTGGCTTACCGGTTGGTGGCTGCGGCTTATCGAGCTCACATTTTCTTTTTCTTTGTGTGTGTGTGTCTGTGGAAAATATCTAGTGATACCACCACTAAGATGCTCCCATGATACCAATTTGAATACAATCAAATTTAAATATTTCAAAAAATTCCAAAAACAGTTGTGCATGTTCACAACACATATGTCTACAACCTCTAAAAATTTCAGATAAAAATTCAAATTATACATTGAGAAACAAAAAAGACAAATTCAACACCAATAGTGTCAATAAAGACAAAACCATGAAAAGTGTCAAAAACTGCACTATTAACATCTAGATTTGTCTTTTTTGTTTCTCTTTATGTACTATGAATTTGGATCTGAATTATTTAGGGGCTGTATACATATGTGTTGTGAACATTCGCGTTTTTTCGGAATTTTTTGAAACATTTAAATTGGAAAATTTAAATTGGTACCATGGGAGCATGAAAGTTGGTGGTATCACCTGATATTCACCCTATGTTTGTATTGGTTGTGTGTATCATAGTCATGCAAAGCTCGGATGTGTACTGATGGTATTTGTATTCTCATGATGCAACATTATGAGTCAATAAAAGCATCTTTTAACTAGAAAAATGTAAGTTTTATTTTATATTGTTTCTTTCAGAAATAGTAAAACTACTAGACATCACACATTATAATGTGTTGTTAGATTTTAAAATAATGTAAGCTATCTACCGTAACACTTCTCTATGGTAAAAATTTCAAGAAGACACTACCACAAAATCATCCTTTCTCATGAAAATTGCCAGGTCTGGCGTCAGCCTTGGCGAAAGCGGCGACCGCCGTGGCCAAGACAGCCCCGACGGTTGTTGCCGCGCACCTGGTGGAGGTCATCGGCTTCTTGAGCTCCTTCGCCTCCTCCTCATGACGCCAGGATCGTCACGATGACGGTGGCGGCACTGTGTTTGTTTGGAGGCATGGCGTTAATGGTTATTCTGTGCAGCTCCTCTAGATGTAAATTAGTGAACGGATGAACTACTGTCGACTTTTGAGCATGATCAGTTGCATTCAAATTAGCCAATTGTCATCGCAAATGGCTAGTCTTTATTTATTTTTCCCTTTTGATACGAACGAATGTAGTTGCTCTCTCGACTATATGCTTGTGGACTTGGGAAAATTGTGGATGAATATTCTGCTGAGTAAATAGGCGATTTTTTGATTAATTTAATCCATGAATAAATCACTAGCATGGCATTGACAGAATTAACAACATGCTGATATTTGATCACGCAAGCACATACTACGCTAAGAGCAGATACATCTACGTATAATGCTAGCATGGCTAAAACAGTAATAAACAAGAGCGGCATAAACGAGTTATACCCTCCAATAGGCCAGGCAGAAGCCGCAGCGGCGTCCTCGGTGGCCTTCTTCTCGGCTTCGAGTTTCTCGGCGGCGGCACGGTCGGCGCCGGCGGACATGGTGACGATGCGGACGACGCGAACGAAGACGATGTAGTGGACGTGGATGAACGGCGGCGAGTAGTCGCGTAGCAGACACTCCCCAGAAACCTATTCGCCCCTCTCCCGTCAACCGTGTACGCGGTGGACGGGATGGGATCACCGGCGGCAGCAGCAGCAGCAAAAGGAACGACAGTGGGCGTGGAGGCAGAGATGCAATCTGATTCTCGTGGCGGCTAGGGTTGGCCGACGCCTCACATATATAGGCGAGGTCGCGTGGAGAGACGTGGGCTTGACCCACGTCCGAGTCGGTAACAGCCCACGATCCGACGTCTCAGATTGTGGCCCTGTCTGTCAAAAACTCTTCGTTCCTGACCGGCAAAAATAAACGCACAGGTGTGAGCTTGGCTCGGCTCATTTCCGCAATCCGCGGCGGAGGAGAAGCGTGCGGGAACCACTTCTCTTCTCAAACTCCAATAGCATGTGGAAGAAAATCACTTATAAGGAGGTCCAACTCCTTCTCCACTAGCGGTATGAGACTAAACTTTCCATCACACCCATTGCCATATATCCCACATGGGCCCTTATAGATTTTTCTAAAATTGTTAGATGGGCCCTAAGCATGTCTCAAAAAAAAAGATGGACCCTAAGCCCACCCTAATATTTCAACATATTCTCGGTCAAGTTTTGTGATTTGTGCCAACTCGTTCACTAAATACTCGCACATGGTTACAGAACGCAAATCATGCGTGACATACTATTGCACACGGTTCAACAAAGAAAATCGCATGCGATAAGCGATCCTTCGCGCCATGACCGTGAAACCGTGAGATATGCACACGGTTCGAGAGGGCTAATCATCTGCGATATTGAAAGTGCCTATGAGGACAGTTAATGCATACAAGTTTTCTCAAGTTGGCTAAAAACATACGACAACCATATCATGACACCATGTCAAATTTAAGATTTTCAAGACCATATTTCCAAAAAAAGTCTAATAAGCCCCATGGTTGTGGTCGAGTATTAGCACCAGATGCAGATCAGGATAAGGCCATATAGTAGGTCATCACGATTCAATAATAAAGTCATTACACAATCATGCTAGATGAATTGGGTCAATCAGCACATCTTCAGTTCTCACACGTTACCCGGCGGCTAACAAGGTTTTGTTTGGAGTCAATACAATACTAGGATGGCTGCTGCCTGATGGCTGCATGCATGTACATTACCGTACCATTGGTACATAAAAAGAGCAATTTTAAGTTGATCCTCTTACCTTCCTTTTCCCTTTGTACGTACTTGGGAGGACCACTAGGCTAGATAAGAGCATCTCTAGCAGATCCCGCAACCCGCCGTCCCGAAAAAATCGTTTACGGTATTCCGTAAACGTTTTTTGCAGGACGCCGGGCGCGCCGCAAGAACAGATCCCGCATATGACACAAATTTAAACAAACTACTTCGCGCTAAAATCATCTCACCGGAATTCATCAAACCAACATAGCATAGCATAGCATACGGGAGTTCACACGCATAGCATAGGGGAGTTTTTAATACAAGCCGAAATTCAACACTACCGAAATTAAATGCATAGCATAGATCTACTTGTCGCCGGAGTCGCTGTTGTCGCCCTCGTCGCGCGGAGCCGTCCTCGCGTGGCGGCGGCTCGTTGCCGTGGAGCGTGTGGTAGATGAGCGTGCCGGAGAGGGTCGCCGCGAGCTGGTACTCCTCCAGGAGCGCCGGCACGCGCGCGGCCGCAGCTGCATCGCTGGCAGCGGCGGCCTGCTTCGCCTCAAACCACGCGTGCTCGGCCGCCCTATGCCCATGAGCCATATCGAAGAGGTTGCCGAGGCGCCGGAAGCTTGCCCATGCCCATGAGCCGGCGCTGCGGGACTTCGCGCCACGCTCGTGCGCCGCCTCCCTCTGCCTGTCCGACATGGGAGGGCAGAGGGAGAAGCTGTCGGCCTCGTCGTCGTGGAGGCGCTTGCGGCCGCCGTACCCACCGCGGCCGCCCCCCTCGGCACCCGAACCCACCGCGACGGCCGAAACCCCAGCCGCCGCCACGCCCGGAACCTGCGGACGACATCTCCGACGATATTCGGCGGAGAAAAGCGAAGGAAAGGTGGCCGGAGGAGAAAGGATTTGATGCCGAAGGGAGGAGCTACGCGGCGGAGGAGGGTGGGGGATTTGTGGGATGGAAACCCTAAACTGCGCCGGCACCCGCATATATGGAGCAAACGGGGGCGGTTTATGGGCCTGCTCTAATTTTTTTACGGGATGGGCCCTTTTTAGCGGATCTAATCGGGCCGGTTTTTTGGCCCGTCCCGTATAACGCAGTTCGTCAGACTTTTAAGGTATCTGCTAGAGATGCTCTAAGCTTTAATAAACAATCCATCTCTCACATAGCTACTGAAATACACAGGAAAAAATGACCTAAAGGAAGCAAGGAAGTAAAGGAGGCTTGGCATTTTATGAATTTAGAGTTGGTTCGCACTAAACTAGCTCTAATGCCCTACTCAATATAATTTCAGTTTAGCCATATGTAAGTTGCCTGAAAATTCAATTTGGGCCAGTCGATTTTTTAGGCTGTTGATTTCTGCTGAAAGATTCGTGCTCCTTGATTTATTTTTCTGTTGTGACTGTTGTTGTGTTTTGGGCCCAGAATTTCGACAGACAACTGTTTCAAATCAATCGATTTCTTATTGGGTTGAAGCCCATTTGTGTTGCCTGTTTATAGGCCGACAATGTTTACTTATTTTCTATTTTTAAGCAATTTTTTCTTTTCTTTTTCCTTTTTTAGTCAGTTTTTATTGCTATTTTGAGATGTTGGCTATGCGCAAAATGCATACATGTAAGTACTATATAATATGTGTATAAATTATACAATAGTGTGGAAATTGCACTATTATATGATTATTTCTTACATATTAAAAATGCAAAGTTGTGTCCAAGTTTTCTTAAGTTTTTTTATTTCTTTCTTCTTAATGTGACAAATTGATTACCTTACAAAACTTTATTTTTAATTTTTAATTTTTTTGTTTCCTTTTCTTTATTCTTTAAGGGTAATATCAATCTCACTAGTTCATTTCTTCTTAGTTAACTTCTTTTTTTTCAAAATCCCACTATTATATACTTATCCTTGCATATTATAAAATAGCGCAACTTATGTGTAAATTGTTTGCAAATTTTTCAATATTTTTTTTATTTTTTTTAATTTTATTTCTTCTTAAATAGTAATGTCAATGCCACTAATTAATTTTTTTCCTTAAAGAACTTCACTATTTTGATTTTGTTTTTCTTTATTAGTTGGTTTTATTTTTTTTGTTCGTAGGTATTTTTGGGATGTTGGATGAGTGTAAATGTATACAAACAAATACTATGTAATATGTGCAAAAAATACACTATTATATTGTTGTTGTTTGCATACAACAAAAGTGCAATTTTAGTGCAAACTTGTGTGCAAGTTTCTTTTAACTTTTTTTCATTATCTTTCTTCTTAAAAAGTAATGCCAAAACACTAATTCATTGTTCCTTGTAATATATTTTTTTGATTTTGATTTAGTTATTATCTCATTTTTCTTCTTATTTAAGGCTAATACCAATGCCACTAATTCATTCCTTCTTAGAAAACATTTATTCCTAGAAAATTTCACTATTAGAAGTGTAATTTTTTTTATATTGTGTACAAATTTTGTCATTGTTTTGTACATTCATTTTTTATATTCTTTCTTCTTAAAGGGTAATATCGGTGCCACCAATTCATTCTTCCTTATAGAACCTCATTATTTTAATTTTGTTTTATTTTTTATTTTCTTTGTTCTCTAAGGCTAATACCAAAGCCACTAATTCATTCTTTCTTAGAAAAAATTATTATTTTTATTTTGTTTCTATTTCATTTTATTTCTTCCTTAATGTTAATATTTTGATTTTGTTTTAGTTTGTTTTTCATTTTCTTTCTTCTTAAAGGGTAATACCGAAGCCAGTAATTCATTCTTACTTAGAAAACTTCATTATTTTGATTCTATTTTAGTTTTATTTCATTTTATTTCTCCTTTAATGGTAATACCAATGCCACTAATTCATTCCTTCTTAGGAAACTTCCATTTTTGTGAAAATTCCACTATTATATGCTTATTCTTGCATATTATGAAAAACACAATTTTGGTGTAAATTATGTGCAAATTTTGTTATTATTTATTATTTGTCTTCTTAAAAGGTAATACCAATGCCATTGGTTCCTTATTTCTTAGAAATTACATTATTTTTTTCTTATTTTTTTCATTTTTCTTCTTTTTAGGGGTTATAGCAATGCCACTATTTCCTTCCTTCTAAGGAAACTTCTATTTTCCAAAAATTATATTGCGTGCAAATTTTGTCATTATTTATTTTATTTTATTTTTCTTGAAAGGTAATACCAATTCCACCAATTCATTCCTTCTCAGAGAACGTCTTTTTGCCAAAAAAAATTAGTATTATATATTTATTCTTGCATATCATAAGAAACCGCAATTTCTATGTATATTGCGTGCACATTTTGTCATTATTTGTTTTAGTTATTTTTTCATTTTCTTTCATCCTTAGAAAACTTATTTGATTTTGTTTTAATTTTTTATTTCTTCTTCTTCTTCTTCTAAGGGTAATTTCAATGCCACAATTTGGTTTTCATTATTTCCTGGTTATAGTAACTGATGTACCAGTCCCTGACAGGGCCACTAATTCCATTCATTCGTCCACCTTGTTGTATGCAACAAACCGACCGTTGACCGCTCGCATGTACGTCCCTAGCTAACCGGAAATGCTGAATGGTGGACGAGCCCCATGGAGCTCGTTTTTTGAATTTTTTGAAAATTAGCATTTTAAAGTTTCACAAAATTCTAAAAAAAATTACACAGGTTCATACGGATGTATACTATATGCGTGTAAAATTTAAAGATGATATACATTATGGCAAGAGCTACACCAAAAAAGAGAAAATAGTAATTTTGGAAATGGTGAACAGTATATATACTGTTCACTATTAAAATGCACACATTTGTCTTTTTTGTATAGCTCTCACCATGATGTATTTCATCGTCAAACTTTACACACAAGTAGAACACATCCATAAGAATGTTTGTGATTTTTTTCAGAATTTTTTGAAACTTTAAAATGTGATTTTTGAATTTAAAAAAAAAGAGCTCCATGGAGCTCGTCCTCCAAAATGCCCTACTCCTAGCTAACTAGCTAGTTGCCTCACCTGGCTGGTTGCGCGACACATGTGGGCTGGTACCTGTGTTGTTGCTAGCGTTGTCAATGGCATGCTTGGGAGGCCGGTCAGGTCAAAAAAATGGTGGAAGTTAACCAAGAAAAGAAGGCGAAATGAAGGCTAGGCACATACATGCATGCATGCATGGCCGTCCAAAACAAGGTCACGAGTAGTGCATGCACGTCATTTGCATGAATGGCCGGTACTTAGCTTTTTTTCTGAGATGAATCGGTACCTAGCCAGGCCGCTAGCGTATAAAAAGCAGAAGGAAGAGGTGCAGTTCAGAACGAAAGGCCTAGCTAGCAAGTGTAGCAAGTGTGCAAAGAAAAGAAAAAGTGCCTGACCCAAAATATAAATTCAGTCACCTGACACCTAGCCAGCCCCATATAATATGGCAATGCCCTGTGTTGAAGCAGCTGGAAATCTTTGATAATAGAAACATGTTACTTACTACGAGGAGGATGTGTCCGTTCGTGCGACCTGGTAAGGCGACCGCGCTGGCGACCACCCTGCTTCCCCCGCCGCCGGCCCCGCTCCCTCCCCCGCCGCGCGAGCTGCCCCCTCCCCCGTTCAGGCCGGTGCGCCTGTCTCCTCAGGCCCCATGGTTCCTCTCGGCGGGCCAGCGGCAGATCCTGCAGTCCTCGGCGCTCGCGTCCGCGCCGGATCTGCTGCCGGTGGCCACGCCGGCTTCGATCTCCCCGCCCCGTCGGTCGCTGTCCTCCTCTGGGACGGGCGAGGTCGTCCTCGACTCTGCGCCATCCTCTCCAAGCTTTCAGGTGCTGGTCGGGCCCCAGCCGCGTCCTGCTTCTCCTGCGTCCTCTGCGCCCGCCATTAATGGCCACGCCCAGCTGCGCTCCCTCATCACCGCCCCTGAGGGCTTCATGCTGGGTGGCCGGGAGGACGAATGCCTTCAAGACGCGTCTCCTTGCGCTGGCCGTGGGGCTAGGGACGAGGCCCCTTGGCAGTTCCCCAAATCGCGGCGCCGTCCGGGTTGGGACGGGCATTCCCGGCGTCGCGACGCCGGACCTGCTGCGCCCAGGCCGCCCGCGAGATCCCAGATTGAGCGCGCCCGGTTCCTGCGCTACAAGAGGAGGACTTGGGGCAAGTGCTTTCGGTGCCTCGCCCCAGACCACCGCGCCGCTTCCTGCCGCGATCCAATCCGTTGCCTCGCCTGCGACGCTTCCGGCCACCGTGAGCGTGATTGCCCCTCGCGACGCCGCGCCTCCAAGCCGCCACCCCCTGCTGGCCGTCCTCCCGCAAGCCGGCTGTCCTCCCCTAGCGACCCTGGTGCGCGTTCGTGGGCCGCTGTGGTGGCTGCTCCTGCTCCGGTGCCGGCCACTACCTCGACGCCAACACTGGGCGATGACCAGCAAGCCCTCAGCTACTCCGGTGGCGCGGCGGTCGTCTGGCTCGCGGGAAGGCAGTCCGATGCCTCTTGCCTGGCCGTGGCAGAAGCCCTTGCAGCAGTGATTGGTGCGAGCGTCCCGGATATCAGGGTCGTCCGACAGTTTGTGGCCAATCCTCCCGGCGACCGTGTGGTGGCGAGCTCCAATGTTGCTTCCCCGCCCAAGCAAGCACCTGCTTCGACCGCGCTGGTGGCCGTTTCTACTGCGCGTGAAGCTCTCCGACCCTGCTCTCCGACCAGGCTCGCGCTCCCCTCGCTGGCTTCATCAGCTTCGCGCCCTCCAGGATTCGAGGCTTCTCCCGTGACGAGCTCCGTGCCGCAGACGCCGCCCTTCATCACCGACGCTTGTCGCACGCCCTGCAGTGCGGCGGTTGATGATGTCGCGTCCCCTTTAGCCTTGCCGGCCGCTGTGGTCACCACGCCGCTCCATGCTCCTACTCCAGTGCCTCCCAGCGAAGATGTGCTGCCGCCGGTGCTGGAGCCTTTGTTCCAGAGGCAGCAGGAAGCCTTGCTCGGCTTGGAGCTCTTCGGGGATGCTGGGTGCTCCCCGCCCACGCCGACGCACGAGCAGGGCGACCCGGCTCGCATCCTGGGCACGCCGCGTGCTCTGACGCCGCTGTTGGAGGAGGCGGCCAGCGCTGGGGGCTCGCCTCCGGCTACGCCGTTGTTCATCCCGCGCCAACCACCGCTGCTGCCCACTCCGCCATCCTCCAGGCCTCGACCACCGACGGCGAGGCGCAAGACTCTGGCGCCGGGAGGCTTGGCGCTCCTTCGCAGCAGTGCGCGCCTCAAGTCCAAGAAAAGGAGCACACCAATTGCACTGATGGCCCAGAAGATTCTGTGTCGCCGGGTGGGGATCGTTGAAGAGGGCGAGGAGGTCACCGAGCTGGCAATCGCCAAGTTCGCGGAGCTTTTCCAGGGGAAGCTGCCGCCGATTGCTATCAGCGCGCTTAGGGCGCTGTTCAGGCTCGATTGTGACTTGGCCTCTGCGGTTGAAGACGCCCTGGTCCTCCATGGGGGGGCGACCAGCCTGGATCAGGAGGTGCTGGGGTCTGCTGGTGCCACGGCTGATGTCTGAGGAGCCTTGTTTTGCTAGTCATCTAGTCTGAGCTTTGTTAGTTCTTAATATGTTGGAACAATCGCTTAGCATCATCTGCTGGAATGTCAGGGGCCTGAATTGCCCTGATCGTCGTTCAACTGTGCACGAGATGATCTCGGCCTCCACTTGCAATCTCCTGTGTATTCAAGAATCCAAGTTGGAATCAATTGACGCTGGTACTGCTGCGTTCATCGGTGGCTCTAGGCTTCGGGGCTTTGCGTGCAGGCCGTCAATCGGTACCAGGGGCGGCATTCTTCTGCTATGGAATGATAGTGTGCTTGACGTTTCTCACGTCTCCTTCGACGAGTTCCATCTCTCGGCAACGATTGCTAGCAAGGACACAGCCTCCTCCTCCTTCAAAATCACAACCGTTTACGGGCCGACGGCCTCCAATAGGAAGGATGATTTCTTTGCGGCACTGCTGGCTGAGAAGCCTCCCCCGGGTGTCATGTGGCTCGTCAACGGCGATTTCAATCAGATTTATAGAGCCCGAGATAAGAACAAGCGGAACACCAATATTTCGCGTCTCACCCGTTTTCGCGACACTCTACAGGCTTGTGAGCTCAAGGAGATTCACCTTCAGAATAGAAAGTTCACTTGGAGCAGTAAGAGGCGAGATCCAACCCTGTGCAAGCTCGACAGCTACTTCTGCAATGCCGACTGGGACCTCCACTTTGATAGCCACGTGCTCGCTGCGCTGTCGTCGTCCCTCTCGGACCACTGCCCATTGCTGCTTGCTAGTGATCGCGGTCCGAAGCGGCCGCGCGCGTTCAAATTTGAGAATTTTTGGGTGAAAATCCCGGGTTTTAGGGAGGTGGTCGCCGAGGCCTGGGCGAAGCCGTCGGTGCACACGGAGCCCTGCCGGGTCGTGTTTGACAAGATGAAGCGTACCGGCACCCAGTTGCGGCGTTGGAGCAATAAACTCTTCTCCAACTATAAGATCCAGCTACACATGGCCCTTGAGGTCATCCTCAGACTGTATATGGCTATGGACTGTAGGTCCCTCTCCGCGGAGGAGTATGACCTACGCTCGAGGCTCAAGAAGAGGGTCGTGGGGCTTGCGGTTCTGGAGCGCTCCAGAAAGCGTCAATGCTCGCGTATTGCAAACCTCAGGGAGGGTGATGCCAACACAAAAAATTTCCACCTCCGTATCAATGCTCGTGGGCGCAAGAACTTCGTGCACAGGCTCAGGCAGGGGGCCGGGTGGGTTTCTTCTCATGACGACAAGGCAAAGGTGGTGCAGGGGCACTTCTCGTCCGTGCTACATAAGGCTCACAGAAGGCAACAAGATTTTAATTGGGATGCCCTTCAGTTCCCCACCTGCGACCACTCTGGCATTGGGGACCCTTTCACTGAGACCGAGGTGATCGACGCCATTGCCCAAATGCCCAAGGACAAGGCTCCGGGTCCTGATGGGTTTTCGGGGGCCTTCTTCAAGGCATGTTGGGCTACGATCAGGCAAGATATCATGGCTGTCATCAACAGCTTCTCCGACCTCAGGGCTGAGCATCTCAGGTGGATTAACTCGGCAAACATTGTGCTTCTTCCTAAGAAAGAAGGGGCGGAGTGCATCTCTGACTTTAGGCCGATTAGCCTTATTCATGCGATCCCGAAGATTGTGGCCAAGATGATGGCTAACCGCTTGGCACCATTCATGCACACCCTGGTCTCCCGCACGCAGAGCGCTTTCATCAAGACCCGAAGCATCCATGATAATTTTTTGTACGTGCGCAACATGGCTAGGAAAATGCATCGGCTTCGGAAGCCCACTCTTCTCTTCAAGCTTGATATCAAAAAGGCTTTTGACTCGGTCAGATGGGACTATCTTCTTGATCTCCTCACTCGGCGCGGTTTCCCCGTTAGATTCAGAGACATGCTTGCTGTCTTACTGAGATCTTCTTCCTCGAGGATCCTCCTCAATGGGGTACCATCCAAGCCTATCAAGCACGGGAGGGGTCTTCGGCAGGGGGACCCAGTATCACCCCTCCTCTTTGTGCTTGCGATTGACCCGCTCCAGAATATCCTCGACCTTGCCACGCAGCGTGGGGAGCTTCGCCAGGTTGGTGGCAGGGGTGCGTGCATCCGCACCTCGTTGTTTGCTGATGACGCGGTTATCTTTATGGCTCCTGTTAAGGAGGACGTCCAGCGCCTCACTGATATTCTAGCCGGCTTTGGTGAAGTCACGGGGCTTGTTACCAACCTTGACAAAAGCATTGTCGCCCCAATTAGATGTGCCGGGATTGATCTTGATGACGTCCTACAGCCTTTCCCAGCTAGGAGGTCTACGTTCCCCCTCAGATATCTCGGGCTACCCCTGTCGGTCCACCGCCTGCGTAAGATTGATTTGCAATATCTCGTGGATAAGGCCGCGGGCAAGTTGGCTCCTTGGCAAGGGAGGCTAGTTGCGACGGCGGGCCGAGCCGTCCTGGTCAAGTCCGTCCTTACGGCCCAGGCTACATTCCATGCCACTTCCCTTGCTCTTCCTGATGGCACCGTGGATGCACTTGAGAAGATTGAGCGAGCCTTTTTGTGGGCGGGGTCCGACAAAGTTTCCGGCGGGCAGTGTAAGGTGAATTGGAAAACTGTGTGTTCGCCCAAGATCTTTGGGGGCCTTGGCATCCTGGATCTTCGCAAATATGCTCGAGCGCTCTGGATTAGGTGGCCGTGGTACGAGTGGACGGAGCCGGACAGAGCTTGGGTCGGCTTGAGCAAGCCTTGGGATGCCAAGGACATGGAGCTTTTCTACGACGTCACCACCATTACTGTGGGTAACGGTCTGTTGGCAAGGTTCTGGCTATCCCCTTGGCTCAATGGCGAAAAACCCAAGGATATTGCTCCTCTCGTGTTTCAGATCTTGGCAAGAAAGAATTCTTCGGTGCGGGATGCACTCTTGGACAATGCTTGGCTGTTGAGAATTGACATGTCTCAAGGGCTCACCGTCGACCACATCCACCAATTCTGCACACTTTGGGCGAGGCTTGATATTGTTCTCTTGCAGCATGACACTCCGGACACCATCGTCTGGGATCGCACGCCCAATGGCTCTTACTCCGCTGCTTCTGCCTATCTCGCGCAATTTGAGGGAGCCATCGCCACACGCATGAAGCCCGCAGTCTGGGATAACTGGGCGCCGCCCAAGTGCAAGTTTTTTGCTTGGCTTGTCATCAAGAATAGGATCTGGACCACAGATCGATTGCAGAAGAGGGGTTGGCCAAACTGTGGCCTATGCCAGCTGTGTCAAAGGGAGCCGGAGTCTGCGGCGCACCTTCTCTTCAAGTGTAGGTACTCCATCCGTGTGTGGGAGGCCGTAAAGACGTGGCTGGGTGCCTCGGAGTTGCGTCTTGACCAATGGGGTAGCCTGCCTTCGGTGCAAGATTGGTGGAATGCCGTGGTGCTTACCCATGGTCACAGGAAGAAAGCTATTGCCACCACACTCATGCTTGTGGCGTGGGCACTGTGGAACGAGAGGAATGCACGGGTTTTTCGCAAGAAGTCTACACTGCCTTCCATCGTCTTCGCACATGTTAGGAACGAGGCCAAGTTGTGGGTGACCGCCGGTGCTAGGCACCTGGGCTCTATTATGCCGCGAGAGTAGGCTTTTGTCTCATTTGTTGAGGAGTAATGACCTCGCCATTAACTTCTGTTACCCTTCTTCTTTATTAATGAGATGAGGCAAAGCTTTTGCCTCCGTTTCGAAAAATAATAATAGAAACAATACAAGATAACAGGAGCGTGAGTTAACTGATGAGGAGGTGACCCAATTGGCAGTATGCTCCTCACTGGAGTTCATAAAATTTTCAAGCATCACAACGACAGAAACAGGCAAGATATGAACAGATGAAGTGGCAACCACCTGAACAAGGAAATCTAAAGCTCGATGTTGATAGTGCGTTTCAGCCAGGCAATATGGAGCCTGGGGGTCATTGTTAGGGATCACTACCGTGCAAGAGTTGGACGAACTGAAAATATTGGTGAAGCGCTCTTTGTCGAGCTACATGAAATGGAGCAAGCGGTCGATTCTTGCAAGTGAACTTGGTACTATTTGGGTATTCTTTGAGGCTGATGCACAGTTTCTCATGTTGGTACTCAATCGAGGAAGCATGGACTCATCACCGGAAGTCCTTGCCTTTGATAACCTAAAAGTTCAGCTCCACTCATCATTCTCATCGTGTGAAGTTGCGTTGTGTCGTCAGGAGGTAATGTTGCGGCTCATGGGGTTGCTAACGCAGGAGTAAGTTGTGTAGGTGCAAGCTATGTGTCCTGGGAGTATGGTGTGCCAGCGATGATAGGTAAGATCAACTCCTCTATCTTTAAGTATGTATGTAGGCCAACTTTTATTTGCCTTTTACTATAGTAATAGCGCAACGCCCTGATAACCCACAAGTACAGGGGATCGCGATAGTCTTCGAGGTTAGTATTTCACCCAAATTTATTGATTCGAGATAAGGGGAGCCAAAGAATATTTATGAGTATTAGCAGTTGAGTTGTCAATTCAACCAGACCTGAAGAACTAAATATCCGTGGCAAAGTGTTTAGTAGCACAGTAGTATGATAGTTTGATAACAATACCAATAGTAACGGAAACAGTAACAGTAGCAGTTTTGTAGTGATTGTAACAACAGCAGCAATGGTAGTAACTTAGCAAAGATCAATATGAGAAAAGCGTAGACATTGGATCAGTGATGGACATTTGTGTTGGATGACATTCATCATATAACAGTCACAACCTAGAGCGATACACAATAGCTCCAATTCATCAATGTAATGTAGGCATGTATTCCGTATATAGTCATACGTGCTTATAATGAGAACTTTCATGACATCTTTTGTCCTACCCCCCGTGGCAGCGGGGTCCATAAGGAAATCTAAGGGATATTAAGGCCTCCTTTTAATAAAGAACCGGAACAAAACATTAACACTTAGTGAAGACATGAACTCCTCAAACTACGGTAATCACCGGAAAGAATCTCAATTATTGTCACCTTGTGGTATGCGGATCATAACACGTAATAGGTGCATACAACTTGCAAGATAGGATCAAGAACTCAAATATATTCATGAAAACATAAAGGAATTATTGATGGAGGATGGTTGATGATGATGATGGCGATGAATCCCCCTCTTCGGAGCCCCGAACGGACTCCAGATCAGCCCTCCCGATGAAGAACAGGAGGTGGCGGCGGTTCCGTATCGTAAAACGCGATGAAACTTCCTTTCTTATTTTTTTCTCGGGGAAACGGAATTTATAGCGATGGAATTAGGTCAGACGGCCGCCTATGGGCCCCACAAGGTAACAGGGCGCGCCCTGTGGGCAACAGGTGGCCCCTCTCCGGTGGATTTTTGCTCCAGTATTTTTCATATATTCCATAAAAAATCTCCAGAAAGTTTCGTCCAATTCCAAGAACTTTTATTTCTACACAAAAAACAACACCATGGTAGTTCTGCTGAAAGCAGCGTCAGTCCGGGTGAGTTTCATTCAAAGCATGCAAATTAGAGTCCAAAACAAGAACAAAAGTGTTTGGAAAAGTAGATACGACGGAGACGTATCAACTCCCCCAAGCTTAACTAATTGCTTGTCCTCAAGCAATTCAGTTAACAAACTGAAAGTGATAAAGAAAAACTTTTATGAACTTTTTTGTTCTTGTAGCCGTATATAAGCTTAAATAGCACCCAAGTTTTCAGCAAAGATCATGAACTAACCATGCAAATGATAACACTTAGAATTTATATTTACTCATATCAATGGCATAATCAACTAGCGAGCAATAATAACATATCTCCAATGCCAACAATTTGTCAAAACAATCATGATATAATATGATAACATGGTATCTCGCTAGCCCTTTCTGAGACAGCAAAATATAAATGCAGAGCACTTCCAAAGTTCAAGCAATGACTAAACATTTTAATTCAGGGTAGAAGAGATCTAGTCATGGTATACCCAACATTAACTATACTCAATGCATAAAAATGACAATGGTGCTCTCAAGATTGGTGCCTAAAATGAGAAGGTGATGACTCAACAATAAAAGTAAAAAACATAAAAGTAAATAGATAGGACCTTCGTAGAGGGAAGCAGAGATTTGCAGAGGTGCCAGAGCTCGAAGCTTAAATCAGAGATGAAAACAATTTTGAGAGGTGTGCTTTTCCTGTCAACGTCACGACCGAGGATTTTCAATATCTTCCATGCTAAACACATTATCGGCGGTTCCCAAGCGGAAAGGTAAAGTTTACTCCCCCTCCACCATACAAAGACAAGCCATGGCTAGCCGAATTCACGGGTGCCCTCCAAACAATCAACTTTCCGGGGGAGTTTGTTTATTATATTTTTCTTTATTTTGATTATAGGACTGGGCATCCCAATTACCAGCCTCTCTCATGCAATGACAAGTGAATAAACACTCAACGTGAGAATAACCCGCTTAGCATGGAAGATACTGACCGCCCCCTATCGCTCCATGAGTGGTATAGGCACACAAAACAGATGCTTGTTTGAATGATTAGAGGTGGCACATGCAAATTTACTTGGAACAGCAGAGTAATACCACATATAGGTAGATATAGTGGAATCATCTGGAACAACTTTGGTTTAAGGATTCTGGATGCACAAGCAGTATTCCCGCTTAGTACAGGCGAAGGCTAGCAAATAGATTGAGAAGCGACCAACTAGAGAGCGACAACGGTCATAATCATGCATTGCGAATAATTAACATTTAATACTAGCATGAGTAGGATATAAACACCCTGATGTAGGATGGAACCCTATAGTGATGATCTTTTCACACTTGGAGGGGGAAGAGGGCAAATTGAGAGAAGAACACAAGAACAAACACTCAATCAACAAGATCCAATCACACATGCACTAGATTCACATACACATAAGAGAGATACAAGATCCAAAGTCAACACAAGAGGATACAAAGGTAACTAGTTCATCCCAATCCTTGGAGGAGTTGAGGTCTTGATGATCCTATGATGGGGATCCTTCCCTAGATGGGGTCTTGATATCCACTAGGGGATCTTCTCCTAGGAGGTCTTGGTCTCCATGGGAGAGGGGTAGATCATATCATGTACTTTGCTAACCCTAGAAGAGGGGAGGAGGAGGTCTATTTATAGTCTAGTACAAGTTGGGGACGAGTGGATGGGTACATGGGCCGTCGACCCTTTTACTATGCGCAGACAGGGGCCGGATGTCCGAGCGTCGGGCCGGATGTCCGGGGGTTCGTTGGGGTGCCGGATGTCCGGTCTGGCCTTCTGCCAGGTTCTATTAACATAGGCCGGATGTCCGGGGCTAGGCCGGATGTCCGGGCCCTGGGACTTGCAGCCGCTGGCTTGCTGCTGTTGTCGTGGCCTCCAGGGGCCGGATGTCCGGGCCAGGGGCCGGATGTCTGGCTGCTGTAGTCTTGCATCGGTTCCTCTCATCGCGCTCCTTCATCCATGTACTTGGGGTCTTGTCTAATGTTCCGGGCTTCTCCGAGAGGGTCCTCTTGGTACCTAATCACACATAGCATTCCAGATTGAGGTAGTAGCCATGTCTCAGATGGATCATACGGAATGTCATTTATGAGAGATGTCACCTCGGTCTCGAGAGCTCTTGCACGTGCTCGTGTCATTGGTCCACTTGGCACTTGGGGAGACGAAGGTGGGTCCATGGGGATGACCGTAGGATGCTCCGCATCATCTCCACCCCCTTGGGAAAGATCCGTCCTCGGATCGTAATCCACATCACCATGGAAGGGAGATAAGTCTTTGACGTTGAAGATGTCGCTTACGTTGTACTTGTCGCTCGGGATGTCGATCTTGTAGGCGTTGTTGTTGTAGCGTGCGAGCACCTTGAAGGGTCCGTTGGCGCGAGGTAGGAGTGAAAGGATCGATATGGTTGACTAGAGGGGGGGGGGGTGAATAGGCAACTACCAATTTTTTGCTTTCCTTAACAAATTAGGGTTAGCAACAAAATAGGTTGTCGAGAGTGCAACTAGGTGAGCAACCTATATGATGCTAACAACAATGGCAACACAAGCAAGCAAAGGATACAACACAAGTAAAGCAAGCACAATGTAAAGGTAAGAAATAACCACAAGTGGAGCCGGTGAAGACGAGGATGTGTTACCGAAGTTCCTTCCCTTTGAGAGGAAGTACGTCTCCGTTGGAGCGGTGTGGAGGCACAATGCTCCCCAAGAAGCCACTAAGGCCACCGTATTCTCCTCACGCCCTCACACAATGCGAGATGCCGTGATTCCACTAGTGGTGCCCTTGAAGGCGGCGACCGAACCTTTACAAACAAGGTTGGGGCAATCTCCACAACTTAATTGGAGGCTCCCAACTCCACCACGGAGCTTCACCACAATGGAATGTGGCTTCAAGGTGACCTCAACCGTCTAGGGTGCTCAAACACCCAAGAGTAACAAGATCCGCAAGGGATTAGTGGGGGGAATCAATTTTCTCTTGGTGGAAGTGTAGATCGGGGCCTTCTCAACCAATCCCTAAAGAATCAACAAGTTTGATTGGCTAGGGAGAGAGATCGGGCAAGAATGAGCTTTTGGAACAACAATGGAGCTTGGGGGAAGAGGTTGACCTTGGGAAGAAGAAGACCCCCTATTTATATAGAGGGACAAAAATCCAACCGTTTTTTGCCCTGTGCCCGCAGCCAAGCGGTACTACCGCTCCTAGGAGCGGTACTACCGCTTAGGCGGTACTACCCCACACACGCCTGAACTGCACAGAATGCACAACGGTAGTGCCACCGGAGCGGTACTACCGCTGCCCCTGGCGGTACTACCGCTTAGGGAGTTTAGACCAGGTGAGGCAGCAGTAGTAGAGGCAGCTAGGGCGGTAGTACCGTGCGAAGCGGTACTACCGTCCTAGTACCGCTCTACTACCGCTTAAGGGAAAATGGAAACAGAAGCGCGCACGGAGGAAACACCGCAAGCAGTAGTGGCGGCGGTAGTACGGGCGGTAGTACCGCCAGAGCGGTACTACCGTGCTACTACCGTGAAATGCAAACCGGCAACAGAAAGTTGCACGCTCGGGGAAACCCCAAGCGATAGTGCCACGGACGTACCCAGCGGTACTACCGCTTGCATAAGCGGTACTACCATGGGTACTAGCGGTACTACCGCTTGCATGCCACTGAAAATCCACAGAAAACATAGGAAAGGCTCCAGAGAGGGGAAAGGAGGCTGTGGGTGCAAATGGGGCTGTGTACGTGTTGATTCCACCCATACCTTTCCAACGCGGACCCCCTCTTTATAGTATGGGTTTCCTACGACTCAAATCCACCAAAAAGAAATCGTCGGAAAATAACCGTCTTCACTCTTTACCATCGAGGGGGGATAAACCGTCTCGTGCCTATCAATATAATCTCTGAAAAGGTCAATGCACACGATTAGTCCGCAAAACACATTGTCATCAATCATCGAAACCACTTGGGTAAAATATGCCCTAACAATCTCCCCCTTTTCGGTGGATTGATGACAACACGGGGTTTGCACAAAGGAAATAAGAGATAAGAATGCAAACCAACTATCTACAAAATATAGATAGGCTCCCCCTAGATGTGTGCACTACTTGAGTATGCCTTTGGAATGCAAAGTGCACACACTAGGATCAACACTCCCCCTATATTTTATAGATAGGGCAAAACTTGCAACAACATAATATACAGAGCTAAGCATGATTGCAATATGAGCAATAAGCATAAACTCACACATAACAAGACATAATTAGGATAACTAGGTGTAGCATATGTCTTACACCATATGATAGAGTCTCACACCAAACCAAAGCAAACGAAGATAAAGGAGTTCACAAGCAATAAATCGAAGCAAATAAAGGCAAGCTTGTGACTCAGCAACACCCTGCAGAAAAAAATGCAAACCCCGGTCCTAGACTCTCTCCCCCTTTGGCATCGAGACACCAAAAGGGCAAAGAGTGACACTACACGCCAACAGGTGGTAGCACTAGTCTCCTCCCATGGACTCGTCGGAGTCCTCAGCATCCGACTCCTCGTCAGACATCTCCTCCGAATCTTCGGGATCCTCAGACTCCTCCTCCTCGTGCTCCTGCTCCGGAGCGGGTGCCGATGCGCCGGTGATGGAACCATCCGAGTCAGTCCAGCGGGAGTAAGATGAAATCCACTTGTCTTCAGGAGTAATAACTGCCTCAGAACCGCTCTCAACAGCAATATCAAGCTTCCTCATGATGGCCTTCCTCTGCTGACGTGCCTTCTTGGCATCCACATGTGCCAAGTACATCTTGTGCTGAACATCCGTCTGGAGACAAAACAGCTTCGTCACCTTGTTCTTGAGCTTGGCAGCCCAACCAGACGAACCAGACGAGTGCTCGGGGTCGGGCACATAGTCAGAATCCTCCACATCCTCCTCAGAAGCAAGTGGCACGCTCGCAGCACGACGGGTGGGAGCCCAGAGCTCCTTCTGGCGCAAGTTGATCGTCTCATGAGTAGTCAGAGGCCCGGTCTCAAGCTGCTCCCCAGGGAACATGGCAGTCCAAGTGTTCACAATGAGTCTGAAGATGAAGGGAGCATAGATCGGCACGTGATCACCATAGGTTGCATTCACAAGCTCTTTCCACATAACATGAGAGACGTCCAAAATAGCTCCCGTGCCCTTCTCAGAGTGGCACAACAACAACATATCCACCAGGTGTCCGTGCACCATGTCCAAGTTGCCAACCCGAGGAAATAGAGTGTGCCGGAAAATGCGATGCATAATATCAAAGAAAGGTTTCATCTCCTTCTTGGATCCCTTATCTGTCGGAGTGATAGTCATGTGGGGAAGCAGATTGTCCTTGTGAGAAGGTCCACCCTCATGGTGAGGGCGCAGACCAAGGGGCTTCTTCAGCCCCTCATCGGGATACCCCAAAAGACCCATGAACTCACCCCAAGTGGCACGAAGCTGTCTACCGTGAGTCATCCAAATCATACTCCTGTCCTCACTTGTCCCAAACCACACTGTTGCAAAGAACTGTGCAACCAACTCTGCATCAAAGTCATAGTTGAAGGTCATGATGGGCACAATGTTGAACTGCACACAAAGGTCAAGAGCTTCTCCAAAGTATGCACGATCCTTCTCCATATGCTCAATGTTGATGGACTTGGTCCTGACAAACAGATTTTTCTTGACCTTGATCCTGTCAAAATACACCAAAGATTGATCCTTGGTCCAGAAGGGATGGCTCACAAGAGATGCATCTTGAGGACGACAGTAGGGGTTCCTCTCGCGGTACTGCCAATACTCATTTTGCTTCATATCAGCTGCAGTCTTGACAGGAGATTTCTTTTTGCGAGCAACAGACTTGGCGCTAGACTTGCCCTTGTTTCTGGCTGACTGACGACGAGCAGGTGGTGGTGTCGGGGCAGCCTCTTCTTCTTCCTCTCCCTCAGAATAGACAGGCCTGGCGTAATGGGTGCGCCCACGCTTGGATGGAGGATTCGCACTCTTGCGACGAGCCTTGGAGCTACTACCACCTGAACCAGACACAACACAGCGAGGAAAAGCATGAATAAAACCTATGCATAAGCCAAGAAGAAACAAAACTGAGAAATGAAATGTTAGTGGATAATTCTGGAAGTTGGGACCTAGAGCGGTAGTACCGCAGACCTGGGGCGGTAGTACCGCTGCACTGGAGCAGTAGTACCGCTCTGGGAACTGACGCACGACCTTTCCCAGATCCGGTAGTACCGGAGATCACAAATTCAAAAAATATACCACTAAAACTTCAATCCTCCTATCTAGCAGTCATCCAACATCCTACTCAAGCCCTGATTTAGCCAAAAATCAAGAAACCAACATGCATTGCCCTAGAAACCTAGATTCAAAGGAGAGAACCGTAGGAACAACGAAAGGGGGCAATACCGGGTTCCATGGCGAGAGGAGATGGTGGGGATGGACTCCACCGGATGGAAACGTGGAAGACGGCATGGAATCGGCCAGCCGAAGCGGCGGCCGGGGCAGTTCTTCGTCGCCTGTGAGAGAGAGAGAGGCGTGGGGAGGAAAAGTGAAAGGGTATGGGGGAGTTAGAACTCCCCCTGCCCGACACTTAACCCCACAGCGTCCCTCTAAGCGGTAGTACCGCTAGGAGTAGCGGTAGTACCGCCCCGGTACTACTGCCGGGCAGGAGGCCCAGTAGTACCGCTCTAACGGTAGTACCGCTGGCTTGGAGCGGTAGTACCACTTGAAGCGGTAGTACTGCTCCCGCACAGTGGTAGTACCGCAGACAGGGAGACAGAACAACCCAAAGAAAATAAAAAAAGGCTTATGCAAAAACTAGGGGTTTGAGAGAGGAAAGGCTTAGGTTGGAGACTCGAAAACACCGCAAATGGGAAGGGATCTTCCATGGTCAAAGGCAACCAAAAACAAGAGCACACATGGAGTGATCCAACACAAGAAAGCCTAGAACAAGAAAACACAACTCAAACCCAACGAACAAAACCTCTCAAAGAGAGGGCGGTGACCGAAGTCACCTATGTTTGAGTCAATTGGTATGGCACCGCGAAGATTTTAACCTTGGGCCCATGACCAAAACTCATCTTTGAAGCACATGAACCATAAAAATGGCTAAAGTGAAAGACTTGATCAATTTATGCATAATGGGGGGAGGGAGAGTTCATTAAGATAACAACACTCCCCCTATGTCCATGCCTACATCTAGAACAAGATAATCATGATGAATGTGGTGGGGAGTGACGAGATTCAAGACACGTTGCTCGAATCAATGATATTTAGCTCATGCCTTAACTCACGAAATCTTGCTTCATCCAATGGCTTCGTGAAAATATCCGCTAGTTGCTCTTGAGTTCCAACATGAATAATATCAATCTCTCCACGCTTGACATGATCCCGGATGAAATGATGACGGATCTCAATGTGCTTCGTCTTGCTATGTTGCACCGGATTGTAGGAGATCTTGATTGCACTTTCATTGTCACAGAAAAGAGGCACTTTGTCACAAGTGACACCGTAATCCTTTAAAGTTTGCCTCATCCATAGCAATTGAGCACAACAACTTGCGGCGGCTACATACTTGGCCTCGGTGGTGGAAAGAGACACACAATTTTGTTTCTTCGAAGACCAACTCACCAAAGAGCGACCAAGGAATTGGCACCCTCCGGAAGTTGACTTCCTATCCACACGGTCTCCCGCCCAATCCGAGTCCGAATATCCCATGAGATCAAAGCTTGCTCCTTTAGAGTACCATAAGCCAAAGTTTGGGGTATGAGCCAAATATCGAAAGATTCGCTTGACCGCCACCAAGTGACTTTCCTTAGGCGCAGGTTGAAACCGTGCACACATTCCCACACTCAACATGATATCCGTCCTAGATACACAAATGTAAAGCAAGGATCCAATCATGGAACGATATACCTTTTGATCCACCGCTTTACCATTGGGATCGATGTCAAGTTGGCACTTGGTAGGCATTGGAGTCTTGTCCGGCTTGACCTCTTCTAGCTTGAATCTCCTGAGCATGTCTTGGGTATATTTGGCTTGGTTGATGAAGGTTCCTTCTCTTCTTTGCTTGACTTCGAACCCAAGAAAGAACTTCAACTCTCCCATCATAGACATCTCAAACTTCTCGGTCATGAGTGCGGCAAACTCATCATTGAAAGCTTTGTTAGGAGAACCAAAGATAATATCATCAACATACAGTTGGCATATGAACAAATCCCCTTTAACCCTCTTAGTAAAAAGAGTGGGATCGATTTTCCCAATTTCAAACCCACGGTCTTGCAACAACTCGGTAAGGTGCTCATACCACACACGTGGGGCTTGTTTAAGGCCATAGAGTGCCTTATCGAGCTTGTATACATGATTGGGGAACTTGGGATCCTCGAACCCCGGGGGTTGTTTGACATATACCAACTCATTAAGAGGACCATTAAGAAATGCACTCTTCACATCCATTTGTTGCAACTTAAAATCATGATGAGAAGCATATGCAAGCAACATACGAATAGATTCAAGACGAGCAATGGGAGCAAAGGTTTCACCGTAGTCGATACCCTCGACTTGGGAGTAGCCTTGTGCTACCAATCTTGCCTTGTTCCGAGTGACAACACCGTTCGTATCTTGCTTGTTCTTGAAGATCCATTTGGTTCCAATGACATTATGATTCTCCGTTGGCCTTGCCACCAATGTCCACACTTTGTTGCGCTCGAAGTTGTTGAGTTCATCATGCATGGCTTCAAGCCAATCCGTGTCCTCGAGCGCTTCATGTACCTTTTGGGGTTCAACACAAGAAACAAACGCGTGATGCTCACAAAAGTTTGTTAATTGTCTACGAGTGGTTACCCCTTTTTTCAAGCTTCCATAGACATTCTCCAAGACATGTTGTTGATGCTTGAGTTTAGAAGCAATCTTGGCGGCACGACGCTCCAATAGCTCCTCCGAAGTCACTTGAGGAGGATCATCTTGAACATCTTGAGCGTCATCTTGAGCTTGCTCTTGATCATGAGCTTGCCCTTGATCTTGAGCTTGCTTGGTGTCGTGATCTTGATCTTGGGCATCATTTGGTGCATCACCATCATCTTTAGGTTGATCTTGCCCTTGATATTGATCACTTGGTTGAGGGCCTTCGGTTTGTTCTTCAGAAGCGTGTGGGTCAATGGTTGGTGATGGCTCCACTTGCGTAGAGCATTGTCCTTCTCCTTCGGCCACAAGGGGTTCCTCAATGGGGAGTATTTGACCAATCCACATTCTTCTTATGGCTTGGGGAGGAATTTCATCACCTACGTCACAAAGACCACTTTGCTCCACTTGGGAGCCATTATTTTCATCAAACTCTACGTTACACGTCTCCTCAATAAGTCCGTTGGACTTGTTGAGGACACGGTAAGCATGAGAGTTTGTAGCATAACCAACAAATATGCCCTCTTGAGCTCTAGATTCGAATTTAGACAAACGAGTATCTTTCTTGAGAATGAAACACTTACATCCAAACACCCGAAAGTACTTGAGGTTGGGCTTGTTACCGGTAAGTATCTCATATGGAGTCTTGTTCAAGCCTTTGCGAAGGTAGAGCCAATTGGATGCATGACATGCGGTGTTGATTGCTTCGGCCCAAAAGTTGTACGGAGACTTGAATTCTGCCATCATGGTCCTTGCCGCGTCCATCAACGTTCGGTTCTTCCTCTCCGCTACACCATTTTGTTGAGGGGTATATGGTGCGGCGTATTGATGCTTGATCCCCTCATCACTAAGTAACTCATCCAAGGTGTAGTTCTTGAACTCGGTATCGTTGTCACTTCTAATCATCAATATCTTTGCCTCATGTTGACGTTGAGCTTCATTGGCAAAGTCGATGACAGTTTGTTGGGTCTCGCTCTTCCTCTTGAAGAAATATACCCAAGTGTATCTTGAATAGTCATCCACAATCACCAAGCAATACTTTCTTCCCCCAAGACTATCAAAGGATGGAGGTCCAAAGAGATCCATGTGAAGGAGTTCCAAGGGCCTCTTCGTGTAGATGATAGTCGTGGGTCGGTGAGTTGTCTCATGTAGCTTTCCTTCGATACAAGCACTGCAAGCACGATCTTTGGCAAAACTCACATTTGTTAGTCCACGAACGTGGTCCCCCTTGAGGAGACTTTGCAAAGATCTCATATTGACATGGGCTAGTTGGCGATGCCAAAGCCACCCCACATCAACTTTATCCATTAGGCAAGTCGCGGTCTTAGTGGGCCGCTCCGAGAAGTTAACCACATAGAGACCGTTCTCGACATGCCCAACAAAAGCTACTTTAAGAGTCTTGCTCCACAAAAGGGCCATGGTATCAAGGTCAAAGAATGTGGCAAAGCCCATAAGTGCAAGTTGACGAACGGAAAGTAAATTGTATGCAAGGGTCTCAACAAGCATGACTTTCTCAATTGACAAGTCATGAGAAATCACAACCTTGCCAAGACCCAATACCTTAGAAGTTGAGGCATCACCGAATTGAACATGGGTGGGCATAGATGAGCTTGGTTGCACGTCCACCACCAAATGCTTGCTCCCGGTCATATGATTTGTTGCTCCACTATCAAGCAACCATGATCCTCCACCGGAAGCGAACTCCTACAAGAGATCAATGCTTGGTTTTAGGTACCCATTTTTGAATGGGTCCTTTGATGTTAGTAACAAGGGTCTTAGGAACCCAAATAGACCATTCAATGTACTCATAATAAGAACCAACAAATTTGGCATAAACATGCCCATCACTAGCATGGCATAAAACATAAGAAGGGTTAAAGTCGCCGGCTTTGTTTGATGAAGTGGGATTGTCCTTCTTGACATTTCCACCCGCCACCTTGTTCTTCTTCTCCTTATGAGCACCCTCTCCCTTCTTGACAAATACCTCTTTGAGAGGGAGAGGTTTTTTGGTCTTGTTGTTCTTCCTCTTCTTTGACTTGGGCACAAACCCAAGTCCCTCCTTTGCCACAACTTCCTTTTGATTGCTCAAAAGTTCGTTGAGGTTCTTCTCACCTTGTATGCAAGTCACTAGACCTTTCTCGAGTTGCTCTTTCAACTTGGCATTCTCCTCCACAAGATGCTCATGCTCACAACAAGGGTTAGTAGCAATGACATTATCAATTAAAACGAACGGAGGACAAGTGGCTATTTCCGTTGTTAGCTTCACTTGGAGTTGATCATGAGACTCTTTGAGAGAGCCATGAGCACTTTTCAAAGCCTTGTGGGCTTTGTCAAGTAGCTCAAACTCCTCCTTGAGTATAGCATGGCCAACTCCAAGGTCAACCTTGTCGGATTTGAGCACACGTGTCAAAACTTGAGCATGTTCAAGATCTTTCTTTAGTTGAGCAAGGTCAACATTGTGTGACTCCTCAAGAGCCAAACGAAGACCTCGCTCTTCCTCAAGAGCAATGGAAAGATCCGCAATCTCATCGGCATAATCACGACTATGGCCTTGCAAGTTAGTGATGGTCTTTTCGTGAGACTCAATGATATCATTGGCCTCACCAAGTTGTTCCAAGAGAGCAACAAAGTGCTTCTTGGTCTCACCTTTGAGCTTACTCATGAACTTCTCAAACACGTTCTCATCCACCTTTACCATCTCACTATCATCCACACAATTCAACAATGAAGGTGTAGTAGTGGTAGTGGTTTTGATGTTGGAGGTTACCTTGTTGATACCTTTGGCCATGAGGCACTTGTCAATGATGTTTTCATTGGGGGCGCCGAAGAGAGACACCTTGGTTGGGGAAGAGGTGGCAATGGCCACGGTTGCCGTTGCCATTCCTTCACCACTTGTGTCTTCATCATCATCATCGGAGATGTACTCTTCTTGCACCACCAAGCCATTTGGAGGCACCTTCTTGTTGAAATTGTTCTTGTTGGGGAAGGACTTGGCCTTGTCTTTGTGGATGAGCTTGCCACCATTGTCCTCCCTCTTCTCATACGGACAATCCGCCACAAAGTGACTCACATTGCCACAATTGTAGCAAGTCCTTACTCGTTGCTTGCCCTTTGAGTTGTTCTTGGAGGAGTTGGGCCTTGTGTTTCTCTTGTTGCCCCAAAATTGCCTTGATGCAAGAGCCATGTGCTCGTGGTAAGCATATTTGGTGTCTTCGGGGCAACTCTCTTCTTCTTCCGGAATCCCCTTGGCCTTCAAAGCAAGGTTGGGTGAGCCTTTCTTTGACTGAACATGAGCTAGAGCATTGTCGGCGGTCTTGTTCATGGCAATAAACTCATCCAACACTTCACTTGAAGACAACGTGTGGAAGTCCGGTCTTTGACGGATCACGGAGGACATTGCCTTGTTGAATGGCATGATGGCCTTGAGAAACTTGCGCTTGATCCAATTATCATCCGTATCCTTGCTCCCATGATCTTGAAGAGCGACCGCAAGAGTTGTCAATCTTCGGTAGAGATCCCGAGGATCCTCATCTTCATTCATCACAAATTCATCGGCCTCATCAAGCACCACTTCAAAGTTGGACCGTTGAATGCTTGAGCTCCCCTTGTACAAAGATATAATGTGTTCCCAACAATCCTTTGCATGGGAGAAGGGGCGCAAGTGAGCTAGATCTTCGAGAGGCACTGCGGATTGAAGGATGAACAAAGTGGAGTGATTGTATTGATTGTCCGCCTCTTCTCTTGGAGTGAGGTTGCTTGGATCATGTGGGTAGAAGCCTTGCTCGATGATTCTCCAAAGATTCATTGAGCTGTGATTCAAATGAGACTTGATACGAAAAACCCAATTAGCAAAATCACCCTTTACGAGCTTAGGAGGAGGACCAAGATGGTTAATATGCGGTGTAGGTACCGGTCCTCCATAGACCGGGGGAGGGGGAACCGAGGCGTAGGTTCCCGTCCCATTCTTACCATGAGGGGAAGATGTTTGAGTGTCTTTAGCCGCTTCCTTGCCGGAATTGGCCTTCGACGCCGATGCAGTGGGATTAACCACAAGCAACGGATCGGGAGTGGACTTCAACCCCTCAAGGAGTTCTTTAAGCATGGACTTGACCTCGGCCGTCATAGACATCTTAAGTGAAGCCATAGCTTCATTTAAGACGTCTCGGGTGACCGTGTTCAACTCCACGGCCTCGGGCACTTCCTCATCCTGATCCCCGTCGTCAACCATACTCTTCGGGTGGTGAAACCCTTAATAAAGAGATGATGCTCTAATACCAATTGAAAGGATCGATATGGTTGACTAGAGGGGGGGGGGGGTGAATAGGCAACTACCAATTTTTTGCTTTCCTTAACAAATTATGGTTAGCAACAAAATAGGTTGTCGAGAGTGCAACTAGGTGAGCAACCTATATGATGCTAACAACAATGGCAACACAAGCAAGCAAAGGATACAACACAAGTAAAGCAAGCACAATGTAAAGGTAAGAAATAACCACAAGTGGAGCCGGTGAAGACGAGGATGTGTTACCGAAGTTCCTTCCCTTTGAGAGGAAGTACGTCTCCGTTGGAGCGGTGTGGAGGCACAATGCTCCCCAAGAAGCCACTAAGGCCACCGTATTCTCCTCACACCCTCACACAATGCGAGATGCCGTGATTCCACTAGTGGTGCCCTTGAAGGCGGCGACCGAACCTTTACAAACAAGGTTGGGGCAATCTCCACAACTTAATTGGAGGCTCCCAACTCCACCACGGAGCTTCACCACAATGGAATGTGGCTCCGAGGTGACCTCAACCGTCTAGGGTGCTCAAACACCCAAGAGTAACAAGATCCGCAAGGGATTAGTGGGGGGAATCAAATTTCTCTTGGTGGAAGTGTAGATCGGGGCCTTCTCAACCAATCCCTAAAGAATCAACAAGTTTGATTGGCTAGGTAGAGAGATCGGGCAAGAATGAGCTTTTGGAACAACAATGGAGCTTGGGGGAAGAGGTCGACCTTGGGAAGAAGAAGACCCCCTCCTTATATAGAGGGACAAAAATCCAACCGTTTTCTGCCCTGTGCCCGCAGCCAAGCGGTACTACCGCTCCTAGGAGCGGTACTACCGCTTAGGCGGTACTACCCCACACACGCCTGAACTGCACAGAATGCACAATGGTAGTGCCGCCGGAGCGGTACTACCGCTGCCCCTGGCGGTACTACCGCTTAGGGAGTTTAGACCAGGTGAGGCAGCAGTAGTAGAGGCAGCTAGGGCGGCAGTACCGTGCGAAGCGGTACTACCGTCCTAGTACCGCTCTACTACCGCTTTAGGGAAAATGGAAATAGAAGTGCGCACGGAGGAAACCCCGCAAGCGGTAGTGGCGGCGGTAGTACGGGCGGTAGTACCGCCAGAGCGGTACTACCGTGCTACTACCGTGAAATGCAAACCGGCAACAGAGATTTGCACGCTCGGGGAAACCCCAAGCGGTAGTGCCACGGACGTACCCAGCGGTACTACCGCTTGCATAAGCGGTACTACCGTGGGTACTAGCGGTACTACCGCTTGCATGCCACTGAAAATCCACAGAAAACATAGGAAAGGCTCCAGAGAGGGGAAAGGAGGTTGTGGGTGCAAATGGGGCTGTGTACATGTTGATTCCACCCATACCTTTCCAACGCGGACCCCCTCTTTATAGTACGGGTTTCCTACGACTCAAATCCACCAAAAAGAAATCGTCGGAAAATAACCGTCTTCACTCTTTACCATCGAGGGGGATAAACCGTCTCGTGCCTATCAATATAATCTCTGAAAAGGTCAATGCACACGATTAGTCCGCAAAACGCATTGTCATCAATCATCGAAACCACTGGGGTAAAATATGCCCTAACAAGGAGTTTAGACTTGCGCTCTTTAGGGAAGCGGTCTTTACGAAGGTGTAGCCACACAAGATCTCCGGGGTTGAACACCATGGGGTGCTTGTTGATGTTCACCTTGGTCACGAGTCGTTGTACTTGGCGCTCGATCGTGTGCCTTGTATCTTCATGTATCTTCTTGAGGTAGCTCGCTCATGCACTCGCGTCCATGTTGATGCGCTCTTGTAGTGGTAGCGGTAGAATGTCCAATGGGGACAACGGGTTGAAGCCGTAGACAACCTCGAAGGGGGACTTGCCGGTAGTTGAATGTCCTGCTCGATTGTAGGCGTACTAGGTGATGGGCAAACATTCGTCCCACTCCCTTATGTTCTTCTTGATCAACACGCGGAGGAGTGTGGATAGCGTCCGGTTGGTGATCTCCATTTGGCCGTCGGTTTGTCAATGATATGCCGAAGAGAATAGGAGCTTGATTCCGAGCTTGGCGCAAAGTGTCTTCCAAAAGTAGCTAAGGAACTTGACGTCGCGGTCTGACACAATCGTCTTGGGCACTCCATGCAATCGCAAGATTTCCCTACAAAAGAGATTTGCAACATGTGAAGCATCGTCGATCTTGTTGCATGGAATAAAATGTGCCATCTTAGAGAAACGGTCCACAACAACAAATACCGAATCCTTGCCGTTTTGAGTTCGAGGCAAACCAAGCACAAAATCCATACTAATATCTTCCCATGGGTGATATGGAATAGGGAGTGGCATATATAGACCATGGGATTGAGCTTTTGACTTAGCTTAGCGGCATGTAGAGCACCGGTTGGTGTAGCGTGAAACGTCGTGAAACATCTTTGGCCAAATATAGTTCTTGGAAAGCGTGGCGAATGTCTTGTCGCGTCCAAAATGTCCCATGAGTCCTCCACCATTAGCTTCTTACAAAAGTAGCAAACGAAGAGAAGACTCGGGAATACAAAGTTTGTTAGCTTGCATAAGTTAATCATCCTTCAAATAGTATCGCTCCCAAGTTTTGTGTGTTAGGCATTTGGCATAAGGAATCACAAATGATGCATCATGCTCATACAAGTCTTTAATGTGCTCAAATCCTATAACATTCAACTCAAGTTGAGTAACTAGCATGCACTTGAGGGAAAGAGCGTCCACCACAACATTTTCCTTACCTTTGATGTACTTGATAACGTAAGGAAAAGACTCAGTGAACTCACTCCATTTAGCATGACGCTTATTCAATTTTGTTTGACCCTAAAGGTATTTAAGCATTTCATGATCCGTATGGATGAAAAATTCACGAGGGCGAAGATAATGTTCCCACACATGAAAGACTCTCACTAAAGTATATAACTCTTTGTCATAAATGGGATAGTTAAGTTGTGCGCCGGAGAGTTTCTCACTAAAATATGCAATTGGGCGCTTCTCTTGCATTAACACGCCACCTATGCCATTACCACTAGCGTCACAATGCACTTCAAATGTTTTCTCAAAGTTGGGTAATGCAGTAATGGAGCATGTGTAAGCAAGTTCTTAAGCTCATGAAATGCGGCATCTTGGGATGGACCCCTAACAAATGGTGCATTCTTCTTACTCAATGCGTGAAATGGTGATGCAATAGTGCTAAAATCCTTCACAAAGCGTCGATAAAATCCGGCTAAGCCAAGGAAACTACGCACTTGAAGCAAATTGGTTGGTTGTGGCCAAGTTTTAATAGTATCAATTTTAGCTTCATCAACTTGCACACCCTTAGAGGAGACTACAAAGCGTAATGAAACAAGCTTGTCAACACCAAAAGTGCATTTTTCCATGTTCGCATAAAGTCGCTCATTTCTAAGAACTTGCAAGACTTCCCTAAGATGTATGACATGATCTACAAGCGATTGGCTAAACACAAGAATGTCATCAAAGTATACCACAACACAAATGCCAATTAGTTTGCGAAGGACATAGTGCATCACACGCATGAAAGTACTAGGTTCTTGAGATAAGCCCATAGGCATAACTAACCATTCATACAAGCCAAATTTGGTTTTGAAAGCCGTTTTCCATTCATCACCCTCTTGCATGCGAATTTGATAATAGCCACTCTTAAGATCAATTTTGGAGAAAATGGTGGCTCCACTAAGTTCATCAAGCATGTCATCAAGGCGTGGAATGGGGTGTCGATCTAACGGTGATAGCATTAATTGGACGGCAATCGGAACACATGCGATAGCTACCATCTTTCTTAGGCACAAGAATAACCGGAACGGCACATGGACGTAAGCTTTCGCGTACATGCCCATTCTCCATGAGATGTTGCACTTGCCTTTGAATCTCTTTGGTCTCGTCGGGGTTGACACGATAAGGTGCCTTGTTCGGTAGAGGTGCGCCGGGGATGAGGTCGATGCGGTGTTCGATTCCACGAAGTGGAGGAAGTTCGGGAGGTAGCTCATCGGGAAAAACGTCCGCGAATTCCTGCAATAAATGAGACAACACCAAAGGTAGATGTTGTGAAGTATTAGTCCTCACCGCTTCATCTTTGCACACAAGCACAAAGTGAAGAATGCTCGATGCGCTCTCACTCACATCCCTTATGTCTCTTTTGGTGGCTAAAAGCACTAAACCTTTCTTGTCACTCATCGTGGAGTCGCTCATTTTTGGCTTGTGGCGCACACTCTCTTTTGGGTGGTTCACTCGCTCACTATTCTCTCCATGATGTGTTGAAGCTTGCTTGTTGGCGATGACTTGACTTGGCGACATGGGTCGAAGCACGAATTCCTTGCCCTTCATCTTGAAGCTATAGTGATTGGTCCGTCCGTTGTGGATGACACCGCGGTCAAATTGCCAAGGTCTTCCAAGGAGGAGATGGCATACGGACATGGGAACCACATCACACTCCAAGGTGTCTTCATATGCGCCAATCTTGAAGGACACTTGAACGGTGTGCTCCACTTGAATGGTGCTAGAGTCGCTTAACCATTGGACCTTGTAAGGGTGAGGGTGCTTCTTCTTGAGCATTGTAGCTTGGAACATAGCTCGTCGCTTGCCAAGTTGTGGCAACTTCCGCCGTCGATGATGATCTTGATAGAACGTCCTTGAATATCCGCTTTGGTATGGAAGATGTGGCAACGTTGGTCCTCATCTTATTGTTGTTGAAGTTTCAAGATCTTGGAGACAACAAGAGCGGGGCTCAAATCATTGTCACAAAAGACTTGATCGTCTTCATCTTCATTTACTTGTCGATGCATGGCCACGTGCTCAAGTGCTTCCATTTCTTCTTCGCTCATGGAGTCGTAGGTGCCATCATCATTGGCGATCATGGTGCACCGTGTGGGGCACTCAAATGACTTGTGGCCTCGACCTTTGCAAGTAAAGCATTTGATGTCACTTGTCTTTTGGTGGCATCCGTAGGAGGTGTCGATGACGGAGTTCTTGGCTTGGATGTACTTGGAGTAAGACGACTCAAAGATGTTATAGGTTTCTTGGAACTTGACTTGTCACCGGTACTTGGTGTAGCTCGAGTCGTTGTAGGAGTTGTCGTAGTAGTTGAAGCTTGAGTGTATGAACCGTAGGTCTTGGAAGAGTACTTGTAGTCCTCTTGCACTTGTCGCTCCGCTTTGGTGGCTTGGTGCACTAGCTCGAGGAGGTTGGAGTAAGGTTGGAAGTCCACAATTTTCTTGATTGGATGGTTGAGGCCATTCAAGAAACGCGCCATAGTTTGTTCATCATCTTCCTTGACGTTGGCTCGTATCATGGCAATCTCCATTTCTTGGTAGTATTCTTCAACTGACTTGGTGCCTTGCTTGAGAAGTTGTAGTTTCTTTAATAGATCATGGCTATAGTGTGTAGGCACAAAACGAGCTCTCATGACATCCTTCATTTGAGTCCAAGTAGTGATGGGTGGTTCGCCTTTCTCTTGGCGTCGTTCGATCACTTGCTCCCACCAAATGAGAACATAGTCTTGGAACTCTAGCGATGCCATGGCTACCTTCTCTTCCTCGTCATATTGATGGAGACGGAATATCTTGTCCACCTTTAAGGCCCATGAGAGGTAGTCTTCAGGATCGGTGCTTCCTGAGAACTTGGGCATGTGGAACTTGAGCTTGCCGTAGCACTCCTCATTGCGTTGGTGATGGCGAGGACGCTCTTGACGTGGAGGTGGGTCTTGTAGCTCTTGCTCCTCATGCTCTTCTTGATTTACTTGGCATCGAGGGCGTGGGATACGTGCACGGTTCCTCATTTATTGGCGCTCCTCAAGTCGTGCGGCTTCGTCTTGTCGCTCTCGTCGGAGGGACTCTTCTTGTTCACGCGCTCGGCAGTTGCGCTCGTCGACGGCGCGAGTTGCTTCATGTATGGCACGTTGAGCTTCAAGTGCTTGCTCCTCACGACGTTGTCGTTCTTGTTGTAGAGTGTGGCCGTCTTGGTTTTCTTGACATTGGCGTTGTGGAACTTGATCTTGGTCCATGGCGCCTTGTGCTTGACGGTGTTGTCGTTCACGCTCTCGAAGGCGGTTTTGCACACCATTTCCATGTAATGGGTTTTGTGTAGCTTGATGGTCTTCATGTTCTTGGTGACGATGTGGTCGCGCTCGTGGAAGACTTGCATCCGAAGACGTGTCCGAAGAGTGTCAGCTCAAGTGTCGCCGTCTTGATCTTGAAGTAGACGAAGTGGAAGATGCGCGGTTGACCATCATGGTACGGAACTCTTCCATTTGTGATGATAGCTTGGCGTCGAGGTAGTCTCTTGTTTGCGTTTCGGAGTGACGCAAGTCGGTGGCGAGTTGCTCAATGCGGTCGCCCAAAGCTTCACTTTCTTGATGTAATGCTCATTGGACGCGAGGTGTGCCTTGGTGACGTAGTCATTCGGTGCATCGTCTTGCTCATCGAAGAGTGGGTTGGTAGAAGTGTTTAGACTATCCATGATTCTCAAACAAATGTTAGTGGAAGAAAGAAATGAACTAGACATATGTACCTTATCCAATGTTGAAGATGGATCAATGATCACCCAATATGGTATTATGGAAATAGTGCAATTGGTACCAGATCATGTCAATCTCACACCTACACAAGTAAAGTGATACGTCTCCAATGTATCTATAATTTTTGATTGTTCCATGCAATTATAGTATCAATCTTGGATGTTTTATATGCAATTATATGCCATTATATATCATTTTTTGGGACTAACCTATTAACCCAGTGCTCAATGCCAGTTGCTGTTTTCTGCTTGTTTTTGCCTTTTCAGAAAATCATTATCAAAAAGTGTCCAAACGAGAAAAAAAACTTTGGATTAATTTTTTCTGGACCAGAAGAGACCCACGAAGCTTCGGGAGAAGACCAGAAGAGACCCACGAGGAAGAAACATTACAAGTAGCAGGAAGCTTTTGGAGTAGCTTGGTGAGGATAGTGGCACAAAATTTCTGCAATTGTTAGCAAGATATCAATAATGTTGAAAGAGATTCACAAATTCGCAAGTGAGACAAGTAGACCAATAGCAATGAGTGGCACACGGAAACACACACACGGATAGATAAATGAGGTCGTGTAACCAAGGAATGAGCACAAAATTTGGAATCCACGGAAAACGCTCGTGTTGCACAACACTAGAGAGACGCTAGCACGATTGCTCAATAGGCGAATACGAAACTGGTGCACAACCTATAAGAGACAAAATGTATCGATTTTCTATTTCACTTATGCTATGTATGTATGATTCCCGGTGAACTTGTCACGATGATCCAAGATGATCAAATATGATATGTAATGTGGCGATGCTATGGCTATTGCTTACAAGCTTGTAGTTACTCTTTTCTCTTTGCTTAAAAGCTTCTCGTTCTTTTGATATTTTTCTTTGGCCACTTATGCGAAATGCTCTTACGAAGATAGCAATGATGTATATGCGGGAATAATTGATGACACAAGAGATGATACGATGATATATGCACGCTATGATAGCTATGCGGAACGTGTATCACTAAAGTGCACAAGTAGCGTTGCCCGACAATACTCAAATGGCTAGTCTCGTAGGAAAGTGACGCAAAAGATGGTCTCGGGGTTAACAATGCAATGGCAAGGAAATGAACAAGTTATCGTCAATGTTACCGTCCTTGCTTACGGTGGTGCCACAATGATGAAGTGGTCGTTGTAAATGTCGAGTCCATGGCGAAGTTGAGCGACGGTGATGTCGGTGACGAATCGTCCCTAAGTAGCCGAAACACGTTAGGAGACGGGAACCGCAAACTCAAGTTCTCAAATGGCAAACGTGGCAAAATTGCGGGTTGTTGCGGAAGTCGGTGGTGGTATGCGGAAGGAATGGTTGAGAAACGAGCAAAAATCTGACAAAATGGCGAAGTGGTGGTATGATGCTGCCAGGGGCCGGATGTCCGGGCTTGGGGGCCAGATGTTCGGGCTGTCGCCGGGGGCCGGATGTCCGGGGTCTCGGACTGGATGTCCGGGGTGCCTGATCCGTGGATGACTTCGGGAAAACTTTGGGGATGGCAAAATTTGAGGCAAAATTCGGGGAATTTCATGGATGGAAATGATGGAGATGGTGGGGAAAAGCTAGATCCACTCGAAACACAGCAAATCCATGGATCAAAATCAACAAAACATCATCAAACCAACAAATCACAAAAAAATTGGTATGGCTATTTTTGTGGGGAATTTTCGAAATTGGGTAAAAACAACAAAAATTGGGGCTAGAAAGTGGAGGGGAAGAACTCCAAAGTGTGAATCAATGTGGCTCTGATCCAAGATGATGTAGGGTGGAACCCCATAGTGATGATCTTTTCACACTTGGAGGGGGAAAAGGGCAAATTGAGAGAAGAACACAAGAGCAAACACTCAATCAACAAGATCCAATCACACATGCACTAGATCCACATACACATAAGAGAGATACAAGATCCAAAGTCAACACAAGAGGATACAAAGGTAACTAGTTCATCCCAATCCTTGGAGGAGTTGAGGTCTTGATGATCCTATGATGGGGATCCTTCCCTAGATGGGGTCTTGATATCCACTAGGGGATCTTCTCCTAGGAGGTCTTGGTCTCCATGGGAGAGGGGTAGATGAGCAAAGCTCTCTCCAGATCATATCATGTACTTTGCTAACCCTAGAAGAGGGGAGGAGGAGGTCTATTTATAGTCTAGTACAAGTTGCGGACGAGTGGATGGGTACATGGGCCGTCGGCCCTTTTACTGTGCGCAGACAGGGGCCGGATGTCCGGGCGTCGGGCCGGATGTCCGGGGGTTCGCTGGGGGGTCGGATGTCCAGCCTGGCCTTCTGCTAGGTTCTGTTGACACAGGCCGGAAATCCGGGCCGGGGACCGAATGCCCGAGCCGATCGGGCCGTATGTCCGGGGCTAGGCCGAATGTCCGGGCCGTGGGACTTGCAGCCGCTGGCTTGCTGCTGTTATCGTGGCCTTCAGGGGGCGGATGTCCGGGCCAGGGGCCGGATGTCCGGCTGCTGTAGTCTTGCAGCGGTTCCTCTCGTCGCACTCCTTCATCCATGTACTTGGGGTCTTGTCCAATGTTCTGGGCTTCTCCGAGAGGGTCCTCTCGGTACCTAATCACACATAGCATTCCGGATTGAGGTAGTAGCCATGTCTCACGTGGATCATACGGAATGTCATTTAGGAGAGAAGTCACCTCAGTATCGAGAGCTCTTGCACGTGCTCGTGTCATTGGTCCGCTTGGCACTTGGGGAGACGAAGGTGGGTCCATGGGGATGACCGTAGGATGCTCTGCATCACACCCTGAACATAAATATCGTGAAGGCTGCATTGGTTTTGAATCAACTACATTTGTGAACATGTGCCAAGTCAAGCCACTTGAAACATTCAGAGGAGGATACCATACTAACATACTACATCATAACCATTTTAATGCATGTTGACATCCAAGATAAATCATTATCCACTCCTAGCTACTTAAGCATGGCATGAGCAACTATAATCTCTAATTGTCATCACAAACATGTTTACTCATAATATGCTGAATCATGGATACCGAGTTAAACATATTTACAAAAAAAAAACAAAAAGAGTTCATACCAGCTTTTCCTTGCCACTGTCACTTCATCAAATCATCGTCATTATTGCCTTTCACTTTCATGACCGAATGATGTGAAAATAATAATAGTGCAGGAGTGCCGTGGACTAAGCTGGAATCTGCAAACAATTTATTCAAAGGAGAAGACAAGGTAATATTGGCTCTTCGTTAGATCAACCACAAAGCATATGAGAGCCACTCAACAATCTCATCGTGGTCTTCTCCCTACGACGACTCAACAAAAAGAAGAGAAATTCAGAGAAACACATTGAAATATTTTTGGAGTTTTTAGTTTTTCTAAAGAAAGCAAACTAAAGAAGAAAAACGAAAAGCAAGAAAAACTATTTACACGGGAGAACTCCCAAAAAAAAGAAGAAACGAGAAATCTTTTTGGGTTTTATTTTAATACTACGAACTAACTAACGAGAAAGAAAAACCGAAAAGAAGCGAGAAATATTTTTGGATTTTCAAAGTTTTTCAAACACACAAAAAGAAAGCGAAACTATAAAAACTAACATGGATCATACCATGAAAGAGGATGAACACCGACAACTGGATTGAATGTGTGGACATGAATGTAATGTCGGTCAGAAATACGTACTCCCCCAAGCTTACGCTTTTGGCCTAACTTGGTAATCACCATCGCTGATCAGGATAATAATCGAAGTGGTAGCTTGTGGAGGCGTTCTGTGCCGCCTCCTCAGCGAGACGGGCAGCCTCTACTGCCGCATTATACTCGCGTGCCTCATTCTCATAGACAAAATATCTCTGTTTGCTCTGGAAATCAAAGAGGACAGGCGCAGGCAAAATAACAGAGACAACACGGTATTTATCAAATATCAAGTTATCATCATATATGTGAGTGTTGTTCTTAATAAAATCATGGCGCTGCATTGCCTCAAAGTCTATGTATTTATCAGGTAATATAGGATCATTGGGCCTAGGTGAGACCCCAAGCTTTGCAGCTACACGGGAGGCATAAATTCCTCCATATAATTTACCCTTGCCCGCATTGCAGTGCAACTGACGTGCAACAATTGCCCCAAGATTATAATGTCTGCTGCCTATTAAGGTGGCATGAATAATGCTCAAATCAGGAGCACAAAGTGCACTATAGTCTTGCTTACCAACAATACACTTCCCATTAAGAAGTGCAAAATATCAAATGGAGGGAAAATGAATGTTTTTTATTCTAGCTTGTGTAACTCCCCTATCCTCACCATTTCAAAGGCTTCTAAGAAACATTTCATAATCAGATTTCCATGGTTCGTCAAGCGAGCCCCAATACGGAATTTTGCATGCATCACAGAATTCTTCTAGAGACATACCAAAGGATCTATCATAAAGGTGAAACAGAACTCTAGAATCATGGGAATGATACTCAAACCTTCACGTGAATGAATGAGTAAGGTTGTAGTACTGAGTGCACTTATCTACGATGAAGGAGGTGAGCTCGGTGTTCTGAATGTATTGATCAAATTCTTCCTTAATACCCGCACCTATCATGAACTCGTCAGAAGGCCATCGGCATGATTTTGCTTCAGCAACTCGCACCGAACTTGCCCTTTGTTCAATATACGCTTGGCGTGCTGAGCTCTCGCTCGACGATACTTCCGAGCACCTTCTCCTTGAAGAACTCCTCCTAAAGAAGTTCATTTCCCTAAGAACAAATTTCTGAAATTTTTGGGCCACAAAATGATGTCAACAAAACTTCACAAGATTAATAGCAACTACTCATATGAATGTCTAGAGGCTATATCAAGCATTCAAACTACTTAGAACTCAAAGAATTCAACATGCAAGCTCATTTTCAGTAGCACCAATAGCAGCAAATTGTGCAAAATATAATCCACTAAAGCAAAAACTAATTGGAGCAATGGAGGAGTTACATACCAAGGAGCAATCCCCCAAAACAGTTTCGGAAACGGAGCTCCGAGCAAAGAGATCGAAAATCTCAGGTTTGGGAGCAAGAACACGAGGGAGAGAGCTACAAAGATTTTTTTTCTAGAGGTATAGGAGATGAAGTGGGCTGAAGAGGTATGTGAGTGGGGTCCTGTGGACCCCACAAGGCATCTTGGCGCGGCCAGGGGGGTGGCTGCGCCCTGTTGCCTTGTGAGCAACAGGGGCACCCCCCTGGGATGTATTCAGTGCCACACATTTTTAAATATTCCAGAAAAATCATGTTAAAATTTTACGACATTCTGAGCACTTTTATTTTTGGGCCATTTTTTATTGCACGGATAATTCAGAAAACTGGATAATCATGGCATTTTACTTTATTAAACGTACTGTGAATAATAGAGAGCAAACTATAATTACAGAGAGTTGTCCTTACTAAATTCATCGACCACATGCCCCTCAAAAAGAATCCATTAATAAGGTTGATCAAGTCTTATTAACAAACTATTTCCGAGTAACATGAAACCGAAGAACTTTCGTATGACACTAAGTTACCTCAACGGGGATATGCATCTCCCCAACAATAAGAGTTTCATATTTCTTTTTGACAGTAGGAAGAGGAAATTTGAAACCTCCAATAGTGATTGTCGAAACTTTTTCAGTATAGTTGATACCATTCACCGAACTTTGTTTCTTTGGAAAATAAACCGTATGCTCATTACCATTGACATGAAAAGTGACTTCGCTTTTGTTGCAATCAATAACAGCCCCTGCAGTATTCAAAAAGGGTCTACCAAGGATAATCGACATGTTGTCGTCCTCGGGCATATCAAGTATAACAAAGTCTGTTAAGATAGTAACATTTGCAACAACAACGGGCACATCCTCGCAAATTCCAATAGGTATAGCAGTTGATTTATTAGCCACTTGCAGAGATATCTCAATAGGTGTCAACTTATTCAAATCAAGTCTTCTATATAAAGAGAAAGGCATAACACTAACACCGGCTCCTAAATCACATAAAGCAGTTTTGACATAACTTTTTTTAATGGAGCATGGTATAGTGGGTATTCCTAGATCTCCTAACTTCTTAGGTACTCCACCCTTAAAAGAATAATTTGCAAGCATGGTGGAAATCTCAGCCTTAGGTATCTTCCTTTTATTAGTGATAATATCTTTCATGTATTTAGCTATGGAGGCGTTTTCAAAATATCAGTCAAGCGAGTGTGCAAAAAGACAGGTCTAAGCATTTCAACAAAGCGCTCAAAGTCTTCCTCATCTTTATTTCTAGGTGGCTTAGTAGGAAAAGGCATGGGTTTTTAAACCCATGGTTCTCTTTCTTTTCCATGTTTTCTAGCAATGAAATCACTTTTATCATATCTTTTATTCTTAGGAGGTGGGTTATCAAGATCAACAACAGGTTCTATTTGTACATCATTATCTGGTTGAGCATCAACATGAACATCATTATTATTATTATTATCACTAGGTGGGTGTTCATTACCAGATTGTGTCTCAGCATCAGAAATAGAAACATCATTATGATTCTCAGGAGGTTTTTCTATCTCAGGTTCACTAGAAGCATGCAAATTCCTATCATTTTTCTTTTTCTTTTTCTTCTTAGATGAACTAGGCACATCAATATTATTTCTTTGAGAATCTTTCTCAATTCTTTTAGGATGACCTTCAGGATACAGGGGCTCCTGAGTCATTCTATCTCCTCTAGTCATTACCCTAACATCATGATCATTCATTTTATTATTCATCTCATTAAGCAAATCATTTTGTGACTTAGCAATTTGTTCGAACTGGGTATGAACCATGGACGAATGTTTACTTAAGCCTTTAACATCATTAGCAATTCTAAACATCAAATCACTCAAACGATCTATCATGAAAGCATTACATTTTAATTTCTTGCTAACATACATATTAAAATTTTCTTGCTTAACAATGTAATTATCAAATTCATCCAGGCATTGACTAGCAGATTTATTATAAGGAATATCACCTTCATCAAATCTAATAAGAGAATTTACCTCTACTACCTGTGTCATGGTGTCGAGCCCATGTATTTCTTCAATAGGTGGTAAATTCTTAACATCTTCAGACTTAATACCTTTTTCTTTCATAGATTTCTTTGCCTCTTGCATATCTTCAGGACTGAGGAATAGAATACATCTCTTCTTTGGAGTTGGTTTGGGTGGTGGTCCAGGAAGTGTCCAATCATTGGCATTCTTTAATATATTATTCAATAGTTCTTCAGCCTGTTCAACAGTTTGTTCCCTGAAAACACAACCAGCATAACTATCTAGGTAGTCTCTAGAAGCATCGGTTAGTCCATTATAAAAGATATCATGTATTTCATTTTTCTTAAGAGGATGATCAGGCAAAGCATTAAGTAATTGGAGAAGCCTCCCCAAGCTTGAGGGAGATTCTCTTCTTCAATTTGCACAAAGTTAAATATTTCCTATAAGGCAGCTTGTTTCTTATGAGCAGGAAAATATTTTTTATAGAAGTAATATATCATATCCTGGGGACTACGCACACAACCAGGAGCAAGAGTATTAAAACATTTCTTAGCATCACCCTTTAATGAGAAAGGAAACAACTTAAGAATGTAATACTTACGATCTTTTTCCTCATGAGCAAATAGGGTGGCTATATCATTCAATTTAGTAAGGTGTGACACAACAGTTTCAGTTTCATAACCATGAAAAGGATCAGATTCAACCAAAGTAATTAACTTAGGGTCGACAGAGAATTCATAATCCTTATCGGTAACAAAGATAGGAGAGGCAGCAAACTTGGGATCATATTTCATTCTCTCCATCATAGACTTTTCTTTTAGCTTACTCAGTAATTTTCTAACATCATCTCTATCATTACAAGCAAGAATTTCCCTAGCTGTCTCTCCATCTATAACATAACCATCAGGTATCTTAGGCGTTTCAACTCTAGTAGGAGAGCTAGGCATAATAGGTGAATCATAATTTTCATCAATTTCGGCATTCTCAATTTCTTTAGCTTTAGCAATTTGTTCATCAAGAAATTCACCTAGTGGCACAGTATTATCAAGCAGAGTACTGGCATCATCACAAGTTTTATTTATAGTAGAAGTAGTATCATCAGTTACTTGCGACATATCAGAATGAATAGCTGGTGGCGACGTCGCAAGCTTACTCAAAACAGATGGTGAATCAAGTACGGAGCTAGATGGCAGTTCCTTACCTCCCCTCGTCTTAGAGGGTACGATCTTGGTCTTAGCGTCTTTCAGATTCTTCATAGTGATCAACAGATATAATTCCCATGTGCTCAACAAATAGAGCTATGCTCCCCGGCAACGGCGCCGGAAAAAGGTCTTGATAACCCACAAGTATAGGGGATCGCAACAGTCTTCGAGGGTAGTATTTCACCCAAATTTATTGATTCGACACAAGGGGAGCCAAAGAATATTTATGAGTATTAGAAGTTAAGTTGTCAATTCAACCACACCTGGAGAACTAAATATCTACAGCAAAGTGTTTAGTAGCACAGTAGTATGATAGTTTGATGGCAGTAGTAATAGTAGCAATAGTAACGGAAACAGTAACAGTAGCAGTTTTGTAGTGATTGTAACAGTAGCAGCAACGGTAGTAACTTCGCAAAGATCAATATGAGAAAAGCGTAGGCATTGGATCAGTGATGGACATTTGTGTTGGATGACATTCATCATATAACAGTCACGACCTAGAGCGATACACAATAGCTCCAATTCATCAATGTAATGTAGGCATGTACTCCGTATATAGTCATACGTGCTTATAATAAGAACTTGCATGACATCATTTGTCCTACCCCCCGTGGCAGCGGGGCCCATAAGGAAATCTAAGGGATATTAAGGCCTCCTTTTAATAGAGAACCGAAACAAAGCATTAACACTTAGTGAATACATGAACTCCTCAAACTATGGTAATCACCGAAAAGAATCCCAATTATTGTCACCTTGGGGTATGCGGATCATAACACATAATAGGTGCATACAACTTGCAAGATAGGATCAAGAACTCAAATATATTCATGAAAACATAAAGGGTTCAGATCTGAAATCATGGCGCTCGGGCCCTAGTGACAAGCATTAAGCATAGCAAAGTCATAGCAACATCAATCTCAGAACATAGTGGATACTAGGGATCAAGCCCTAACAAATTGACTCGATTACATGATAAATCTCATCCAACCCATCACCGTCCAGCAAGCCTACGAAGGATTACTCACTCCCAGCGGTGAGCATCATGGAATTGTTGATGGAGGATGGTTGATGATGACGATGGCGACGAATCCCCCTCTCCGGAGCCCCGAACAGACTCCAGATCAGCCCTCCCGATGAAGAACGGGAGGTGGCGGCGGGTAACAGGTGGCCCCTCTCCGTTGGATTTTTGCTCCAGTATTTTTCATATATTCCATAAAAAATCTCCAGAAAGTTTTGTCCAATTCCGAGAACTTTTATTTCTGCACAAAAATAACACCATGGTAGTTCTGCTGAAAACAGCGTCAGTCCGGGTTAGTTTCATTCAAATCATGCAAATTAGAGTCCAAAATAAGAGCGAAAGTGTTTGGAAAAGTAGATACGACGGAGACGTATCACGCCCACCATTTTTCGACTTTAGGAAGGAAAACACAATCTGATTGGAAATTCCAGAAAATCAAATGCAACAAAAATCAACAAATACCACATTCCTTTCTCAATGAAAAAGAGAATCCTTCCGGCTTCACCACATTTCCAATCAACTAATCATGCCACCAGCACACTATAAAGCACTTCTATATTTTCTATGAAAGCTTCTCCTAGAGATGGAGAAAATACATGTATATAAATAGAGAAAGAAATCTAAAGATTGTTCAAACACAAATTATTACAATTTTCTGGTATAGCTTGCACTGGTAAAGAAATGTTGTGATCATAATCATCACAACATCACCAGCACTGGTATATTCTTATCATTCACATCACGAAAAATGAAATGAAATTTCCTCTTGTCCAAAGATAATTACTCTAGGACGGTTGGGATGGACATTTGCCTCATTTCTTATGGCAACTGCTGCTGCCTTGGTTTCAGAAGTTGTGGCCCCCTCGCTGTAAAGACTAACTTCTGCATCTTTTAGACATGGGAGGTGCTCAATACCTAAGTATAAACCATAGGCTTCTGCTACTGATACGTAGAATGGCACTTGAAGCTTCTCAACCTGTGGTAATGACCCTTCCTCAAACAGAAGGTATCTTGCACCTGCGAAATAGTAACTATGAATAAAGTAGAATTCTTTCAAGCAGCGGAATCCATTGCCTTGGACAATAAGTCTTTCTTTTCGAACAGTCCTGAACCATAACTCTAACAAAATCAAGGCAGGCATCCTTCCAAGTATGTTGATATCCTCCTCCGTTATTTCACTCAGGTTGATGTTGAGATGTGTGAGGTTGGTCACTGTCGGTGCAAGCCACTTTGGAGGTTTTGGTAAATAATAGCTGGTACTCATAATGAATAATTGTAGCGACGATGGCAGAGGGCACCATGAATCTAAGAATTCAAGGGGAGTAGAATCTTTACTTTGTATCCTGAAGGACCGGAGACTATACCTGCCAAGCTTGCATAGTGAGGAAAGCAACATCTCTTCATGCCTCTTGTACTTGTCAGATCCTCCACCGTTGAACACCACATGGAGTTCAGTCAAATTGGTCAAGTTCTCAAGCTCCTCCACTGCTACAACTAAACTCTTTGTTATATTAAAGCCTGAGATCTCACATAAGCTCTTCATCTTTCCAATCCCACTTGGTATCATTGTTTCTCCATAAAAAACACATCTTGAAGTGAGAAGATATCGTAGTTTATCGAGCTGAACGATTCCAGCAGGCAACTCCTGGATATAAGTATCCCTAAGATCCAATGTCTCTAGATCATGCAGCATTACAACTCCTGATGGTACCCTTGATATGCATGTGCTCCGAAGGCTAAGGTACTTTAGTTGGAAAAGTTTGTTGATATTGTTCAAATCATACTCCTTCAAACCCTCACAACCTTCAAAATCCAATACACGCAAACTTTCAAACTCAACAAGATTAGGCATTTGCTTGATGCAGCCTGAGGCAGAAAGAGATCGAACGTGGGACAGATCTTTACTTGCCAATGCTGATGCAAGCTCCCGGTTGATGTGTTGGACCAATAGTCGTCGAATATAACAATTGGAATTTGGCAAAACCATTTGGCCGCCTAGTACAGTGACGAAATTCTCTTGAGCCGCCTTTGAAATAACGAACTCAAGCATCATGTCATGGACTCGACATGCACGAGCCTTACCATCATAACCAATGTCCACTGGTTGGACTATGCTTTTGTTGATAAGCTCATAAAAATTGTTCTCTGCAACCTCTTGCTGGCTCTGCCCACGCTCTTCAGAAATAAAGCCTTCCGCTATCCACCGCCTCACCAATGTATCTCTCTCAATCTTGTAATCCTCGGGAAAATTACTAAAGTACAACAAACATGTCTTGAGATTAGGTGTAAGAGAACTGTAGCTAAGGGATAGTATGCTCTTCATGCCCTCTAGACTTTGATTTTTGTCAAGTGCAAAACCAATTGACTTCCGAATCTTCTCCCATTCATTTCTTACAACTGGTCTACTTGCCAACAAACCAGATATACTAATTATTGCCAATGGTAGGCCTCCACATTTTCTCAAGATAGCATCAGAAACATCTTTCAATATATCAGGGCAGCAATCCTCAGAGCCAAAGATCCTATTGAAAAACAACTTCTTAGAGTGAAGATCACTCAGAGGTTCCATATAATAGATGCGATCATCCCCAACTGGACAACATGAGCTTGCTACGTCAAAAATACGTGTGGTGGTTATAATTCTGCTTGAACAATTATTTTTTGGAAAAGCACACTTGATAGTATTCCATGCCAACGTTGACCATATATCATCAATAATGATAAGATACCTACAGATTTAGTAGATATCATCAACCATTATGATAAAGATTTAAAAAGGAAGTACACAATGGCCAATTCATTCAAATAATAATTATACTCAAAAGTAAAATATATTTAATATATATACATACATACATATATATATATATATATATATATATATATATATATATATATATATGTATGTATATATATATATTATAAAATCAAATTTATCGCTCCAAAAATTATTGTTTTAGTTTGGAATATTCTTCCACAATACACCTTTTTTTTCTTTTTCGAAAAGGAGGAATACCCCGGCCTCTGCATCTCTTGATGCACACAGCCATATTATTAAAAATCCAGGTTCAGAACAAAGTCTCAAACAGTACCGCGAAACTCATAAAAAATAAGTTGCCACAACCGGCGAAAATAGAAACTTTACACATAGTTACTATGCTGCAGTGACCTATCAAGGACCTATAAGAACTTGTCACACTTCACACACACACGCGCGCACACGCACACAGTGCGCGCGCGCACAGACACATGCAATGGTCTTGTACGAGCACCACAAATCCAACACAGATTAAAAAATTGTCGAGAGGGTGATATGATCATTTCCATTGATAAAAGCCTTATACATAATACATACAAGACACTGGATTAAAATTCGTTTAGAAATAATGGAGAGTTTGGCAGAAATTAGGTATACAATCAAAACTCTAGAAAATTGCAACAACATATGCTTCAATGAACAATTCAAATTACCTTTTATCTTGTAGCAGCTCCCGTAGCTTTTCAATGGATCTCTTTTCATCCCAAAAGTGAATGTCTTTTGTAAATCCATCGTGGCAAGGCACTTGGGAGATTATATCCTTGATGATTTTTCTAACATCGGGCTTTTGCGATATGGATACAAAAGCATGGCAATGAAAATGCTCTCTGATCTTACGGTAGACTTCATTTGCTAGTGTTGTCTTTCCCAACCCACCAAATCCAAAAATAGACAACACCCTGCAACGCGTGCCCAAGTTGTTTTCCGCGTCTAGTGCCCACTTGGCAAGATCATCTCTTGGACCTTCAATACCCATAAGATGTGCCTCCTCGATAAAAAGAGCAGACAGACGTGCATCTACAGCTGCATGACTAGAAGTGCCACAAGCTATATCATCAAGCTTGTAGCTAGTCCTCTGATCTTTCACTGACATAACACGAGCCTTGAGTTCAACAATTTGCTTGGCAATTTGGCGCCGAGATCCAAGCGTCTTCAGGCGGCGAGCGCTCCTGCGGAAGAACTGCTTGATGCCGCGGTGGTGGTGGTGCCTGGCGCCGGGACTGCCGAGGCGGTGAATGAACTTGTCGACGCAGTCCTCGGTATCATAGGCCAACTCCCTGACCTCCGATACCCACGCCGTCACTTGGACATCGGGATCATGTAGCATCGTGTACTTGTGGAGCGCAGCATGCATGTTGCTAAGCTCAGACCTGAGGGAGCGCATCTCACGGCGGACCCCTTTCAGTCGGGCATACTCACCGGCGAGCAAAGCGTTGAGCTTCACCAGCAGGGGCCCGAAAGCGCCATGCGAAGCGCTCACCACAGCCTCCATAGCGATGTCACTCCGGCACGTCGAGCTCCGTCTCTCTCGTTTGTGTTGGTGGGCTGCTTGCTGTGATAAGGAAGTTCAGGAGGACGACCAAACTATCCAAGCATTTGTGCTTGTACGGGTGCAAGTATGTACCGGCCCTAGCTTTCCTGGCTCCAAAGAAAACAGTCGTGAGATTATTACATGCGCTCTTTCTTTTCAAGCTGCCTGTGACTGGACCTTGATCTCTTTTTGATAGTGCAGGGAGACGTACGTACGACCAAGCTGTCAAAGGAATTGCGAGTGTACTACAAGCTTTTATTTCTCTTTTGAAAAGAGGAGCCTGAATACAAATAGCAATGACTGGCGTGCCTGTCAGATGCCTTATTGGTCAGGCAAAAAATCGTTGTTTACGAGGAGTCGGCAACATATTCATCGAGCAATTGGGGCAGGGAGAGCACCATCAACCAAGTATCATGTTTTCTAAGGGAAACGCTTTAGCTTTCTGGACTACGCGTTGGAAAAATATACACAACCAGCCGCACAAGTCTACGACAGCGTCGAGAGCTTTACCATGGGCCCCAAAGGGAATTGCGCCGACCCAGAAGATTGTGGACATGAAATGTTGCAGATAGTCCCTGCAGAATAACCGAGAAGATGTCAAAAGTCACTGCCACAGTCCACAGACCAACTTGTCTCTGCCCAAGATCCTCGATCGCAACCGGAGAGCATGTCGCCACAAAAGATCAACTTATAATGTGAGAGGGAGCTTGTCTCACTGAAGATCGGCGACTTGTTGAGCTACTGAAGGTTGGATACGCGGCTTGAACCCTTTTTAGTGAGTCCCACGGACGAAGCCATTGTTCTGTCCAGCATTGAGTAAAATCATTTATTAAGGAGAAGGACGATGTTGTTCTTTTCTTTTCATTTCAAAAAAGAGGGCATACCCCTGTTCTCTGCATCCACTGATGCACGCAGGCCGCAGCCGCCATTTAATGTATCAAGTATGAGTATAAGAGTCATACAATTTAACTCCAAACCTAAATCATTCTCGTAATTCCCTGTAGGCTGTAGCCCAACATAAAGCGCATATTCCCACATGGATTTTGGTTAAGGTTACGGTGAATCTGCTCAGTTAGTTCCTCAACATGTTTGTGATGCTTGTGGGTGGTGGAAGATTAAAAGCAACGTGAATTGTGTGCCAAACTGACCTAGGAAAAGGGCAAGATAAAAATAGGTGGTGTATCATTTCCACCTGCTCACAGTAACAGTACCTTTTGCTACCTTGCCACCTGCGCTTGGTTAAGTTGTCCTTCATCAAGACCACTCCCTTACACAAATACCACATATAGATTTTGATTTATATGGAACGATACAACTCTTGTTGACCATGTCAGCTAAATCTACCCGATAAGACACATCCTTTAATTCATAATGGAACGGTATAACTCTTGTTGACCATGTCATCATGCATAAATCTACCCGATAAGACACATCCTTCAATCCACTAAGCTCCCCTAGGAGTGGAAGCTCTCTCAATCAATTGAGGTCTCCAATTTGAGATTTGGTCCACAATTTTGACTTGGTCAACGCGTTGTGTTTTGTGGACTGGTCTGCTGATGGCTGGGCTCGTTGGTAAGTTCTGCGCTGTGAACCGATATGAGTCGATTCAGGGCAACCATTTCAAGAGAGTTTGTTTTTTGTTTCTTTCCCCAATGGTCAGCAAGTGCTGACCACGCCTCGGCCCAGGTCTCGTCAATCGTGCCCTGAATTCCCGTCGCGTTGCGTCTATAGTGGGCACGAGATTCTTTTACTGTTGCACTGGCTGTGTGGGCATTGAAAAGACCACGCGGAGGCGAAGAAGGGAAACTCAGAGGTGGTTGTGCGCAGAGGTGGCTTGACGAGATCTCGGCGGCTGGGAGTAGGCGGCTTGCGGGGAGTTCAGTGTCTTTCCCGGTTGGGCATTCAGCGGCTGCGAGCACGCGGCAAAGAGCGACGCCTTCCCCAGTCGGTCATTCGACGGCTGGACGTTCGGTGGTTGCAACCTCGCCAGCTGGGAGCGGTCTTTTCATGCTGGGCGTTCGGTGATTGAGACCTCATCGGTTGGGAGTGGGTCTTTTCCTTTCCTTTCTTCACTGTCTTCCCATGTGTTGGCGTGTTTTTTTCACTTCCCTTTGAGTATCTAGATTATTTCGTGTTGCCTTCCTCCTACAATTGATTGAATACATGTTATTCTTTGTTGCTTTAGAGTGTGTTGGTACATTAGGGTGGCCTATTGTTGACAGGCTTCACTAGTTTGTCCTGAATTGGTGTTGGGTGTTTTCTTAAATTGGTTGTTGCGTGTTTCTTTTATCGTGAATCGCCGATGCTTGCTCTTATGACGGCCGCTCCCTTATGGGCAACTTCTGGTTGTGTGCGTAGATTGGTGGTCCATGGTGTTCTTTTGTTGTTTTGCCATGGCATGGAGAAAATTTCTTGTTTTTTTTTCTTCTGATTTTGGGCTGTTGTCTTGTATTTTGTTGTGCTGATGTGTGGTAATGGTCAGACGTAGTTCCCCCAAGGTAATATGATGAAGTATTATTGCCATCGATACTATCACAGTAGGGGGCTGCCAAACCATTTTTACATGTCGTTGACGTTTATCTAAGCAGACCAAGATTGATACATGTCTGTGTGCTGACTGCGTCAGTTGTCCTGGCTTATACATATGAGAATGTTTCAATCCATCTGCGGAAGTTGCGCAGCAAAGCACACAAAATGATCATTGTTGTTACAAATATGGTTATGGAATTCTATATTTTGCGGTCCAAATAAAAATTTAGGTCCACCATAGCAACAATGACATGCAATTGTGGACATCTATCAAGTGTGCTTCAAAAAATATAACCGGGGTCCATCATATTGATAAGCATTCGAAATGTTTTAAACGTGATCCAATAGTATAATAAGGATTTATCACATCAGTGGTAAGATAATGGTATGCGCACAATTATGAATATACCATTTGTGGTCCCATAATAATACGACATGACATATCAATCTGCTTAAAATGTTGCTTTACTATGTGAATTTTGGCTGAGCTATAAGATTTTAATACTAGCTAATAGGTATGGTATGTGATGCACATATATAAAAAGACATTTTTAGATTGAGAACATCATGGAAAAAACACTTGTCAGACCTTATTTACATTTTTCTAGATGCTTAATGAAGTTAATACAAAAAGAAGCACATGCAAGTTAACAGGTGGTGAATACAAGACAATGATATGTTTTGTTTTTCCTTGTTTAAGTCTTTTCCTCTTTCATTTACTCCACCCGTTCTCAAATACATGGCATGTTAGGTGTGCTCCAAAGATACAACAATAACCGTTATTATTTTGTAAATAAATATGCAACCAAAATTAGTAGGGAAAATAGGAAATTTTGTTTATCATTACTTAATTATTTAGTGATATTATTTTCACTACTTTGTTTATATCCAATAGTCAAAATTGAAAAGTTTGACAGGAAGCTTTTTGGATCGTCATCTATAATTGGATATACAGAGAGAGGTACATCACTCCCTTTATTTCAAATTACTTTGCATGTTACTTTCCGTTGGGATAAAATTTTGACCAATAATTACACTAACTTAGGGCCGACCCTAGCATTATGGAGGCCCAAGTGCTAAGTAGGTTCAATGGACCTAACAACCATAATAAAGTAATTAACAAAAATAATTCTACTTGTATATATTGCATATCATGAAATCGTTATAAAGCCACAAACATCAAAAATGTAATCTTAATTAGAAAATAATGTCTTAATACACCATGTATATGTGATTATATGATACAAACGGTGATTATAAGATATGTGTACTCAACTGAAACAATTATTTAATAAATACGGTGTAGTGACGTGCGTGGAGGGGGGCAATGCCCCCCTACCCTAACATAAGGTGAGAATGGGTCCATCGCTGTTGGTAAAGTTAGATATCTATTTATAAATGTTTACGCTATGTACTTCAAAATTTAGAGATACACATAACCAAATCAGCACTTGAAAATTATTTCACACTCCCTTATTGTGATATATGTGTTGTATCATAGTTGTTCTTCCTATCCCATCCGGACCAACAATCGGGAGCACAGTTAGATCCTTGCCACAATATTCCCCTTTGGTGATACCTTGTATGTTGCTTTTCACCATAAGGCCCCTCTCATATAATCTTGACTCTATACTTCGACCATTGGTGATGGGGCATCTGTGGGTAATGTCTGGGATAGTCTTACAGCCACAACTCTACAGGATGGTGGTGAAGTCTCTACGGTAGAGTTGCAATTGCTCTACAATACGTGCTATAACAAAGTAACAAAAATACTTTCACCTGTATATATCGCATATCATGAAAATCGTTATAACGGCATAAACATCAAAAATAGAATTTTAATTAGCAAATAAGGTCTTAATAAACCATGTATACGTGATTATATGTCATAAACGATAATTATAAGATATGTGTACTCAACCGTAAACAACTATTTAACAAACATTATGTGTTCATGTGGGGGGCGCCCCTGCCTAACATAAGGTGGGAAGGGGTCCACCCCATAATTCTAACATAAGTTGAAGGACATGGTGGTTAGCGAGGAGAAGGAGTTCCACACTACAAACCCCCGCCTCCCGCTCCCGATGTAAGTTTCGGCGCAGCCGTGGATGCTCCAAGGAAAGCCAGGAGAAACCAATTGATGGTTTAATTAGCGGATGGATGTGTTTATTTATTCAATGAGTCTTGTGACTTTTTATTTCATCTTGTTTACTGCTTTATTTGACTTCATGCAAGCTAGGCTAATCTTGCGGATTTCGGATGGACTAAGATGATGATGATGATGATGTTGATTCATTCATTCATTCCAGAGGGTAATTCTGATTTGTATGGTTGCCAGCACAAGCAGAGCTCTCAGTGGGGCGAGGTTGGGCATTCACCCTAGCTTGATTTCCTGCGAAACGTTGTACCTATACATATACGTACATGTTAGATCAGTTGCTAGTTTTTATTATGGAACTAAATCGCTGAAATGAAAAAAGGGCAAAGGCCATCAAGATACAAGAATTCTCTTGTGTCCCCAACACACCTAATACAATTGTCAATTGTATAGGTGCATTAGTTCGGCAAATAGATAATGATATGTGTGTAATATGGATGGTAAAACTAACTTTGTATAATCTGAATAAATATGTTTACCAAGGTAATAATAACAAAATTAAATTAAAACGGTGCTTCAATGCTTGGAAACAAGGCCTAGGGTTCATACTTTCACTATGGACAACTCTCAACATCATTAACATAATTAAACAACATTGTATGCCCTCAAAAGTGAGTAAATAATCACTCCAAAGTTCCCTCCTTTGTTGGATCAATGTAGGATGAGATTGCGTAGATGCACTAATAGCAAACCATCTCAAAGTCGTATTTCCAATCTTAATCTATTGAACCACCCCAATGTCACCATAGGCAGCCCCAGAAATTGTACTACGATAACACCATATGATCTTTATCGTTCTAATCTATTATGCATAGAATTTACCCAATATCACTACGGGTCTCCGCAAATTATACTAGACATGCATTATGTAATCTCATCAATTCCAAAAAGATTAAACCCAACATAGAGAAACTCATATAAGGAGCGTGATTCAATTCACCACGAATAGAATAGAGGGGGATACATCACAAGATTCAACTCCATTAAAAAAGCCCATGATCATAATCATCATAGGAAAATTTTATGATCAAGAGAGAGAGAGAGAGAGAGAGAGAGAGAGAGAGAGAGATCACATAGCTACTAGTGACACATCAAAGCTCCAAAGGAAGACATCTGACTCGTGTGATAGGTTTTGTCAAGGGACATTTTGTCAATCCTAAGAGCAGTACAAGGAAGAGTACATGGAATTTGTAGTCGAGGGGCCATCACGTTAAGAGACCAGAAGGTCTAGGACACAGATCATACGAACACACGATGTACCCAGGTTTTGGCCCTTGTTTTGGATAAAAGCCCTACTTCCTGCCTTACTTTTTCTTATATATGTGAAGAGTATAGAAGATTAGAATGCCGGGGGAGGATATCGACGAGACAGGGTAGTTCGGCAAGATGTAATGATGGAGATTCGGGCAATAACCATCAGAATTCTTTGTAGGTGGTCTACACTACGATGGTGTGGGAAAAGGTCCTCCTATATGATGTCCCTGGTGCCCCTTATATAGCACAACTTATGCAAGACTTTCATGTCAGTGCACAGGGCAGGAAGGGCTTGGAGTCTGGCCATTACATCGGTTTACGACGCGTGTAGGGACTTTCTTCCTGTTTCGTAGAGTCCTTTCTTCTTCTGATATGTTGTATCGCGCTATTTGATATGTCCTAGATGTATTTATAATTTTTGCTTGCTTCATGCTATAATTTCATAGTTTTTGCACCAATTTTTTTTATTTTCTAGACTAACATATTAATTCAGTGTCCAGTGCCAGTTTTTTTCTGTCGTTTTTGGACTTCTCAGGGGAAATAATTTTCCGGGGACCGAAAAAAGGCCAAAAACTATGTACATGATTTTCAAGTCAGAAGGTTCCAGTAAGCACCGGGGGGGGGGGGGGGGTGGCTAGAAGGTGGCTCCCATGTACCCCTCGAGCCCCCAACTTGCGGCCAGGGCGGTCACGAGCCAAGGTCACATGGGCCCCATAGGCACCCCCTCCGCCGCCTCTTCCATTTGTATGCTTTATATATTCCTCAAATCTGTCGTCATATTTTTTGAGGTTTTCCCCCGCTGCTGCACCTCTCTATTCCGCCGTGATTGTGGGTGACCTTTTCAGTACTCTACTAGAGGGGGAATTCATCAGTCGATCATCTACATCAACCTTGTTGTCACCATGTCCATGTGTGAGTAGTCATCTTTGTACTATGGGTCCATAGGTGTACCTAGATGGCAATCTCTCCCTTTGTTCTTCAATACAACTAGATGACCCGTTGCGCCAATTGGCGCAGAAACCAACTGCAACCTGCAAGTTAAGCGAACTATATGAAACATAAAATGAAAGTCAAGTGAACTATTCGAAAAGACCAACTATCCAACTACAACTCAGAAGTTAAATCAGCTATTTGAAACGTAAAATGCAAGTTAAGTGAACTGACCAACCACAGGTTGGACATTTAAGCGAACTAACTGTTGTGCCAATTAGCGTAGAGACAAACTTCAGCCCAGAAGTTAAGCGAACTATTTGAAAGATTTTTTTCCTCAAATGTCTGCAAATTATTATGTTCAAAATGTGTTTCCATTTGTCTTGACAATGATCATTGCCCATAGCTTTATTTGATGATATATTTTTGATGACATGAGACCCTGTTCGTGATGAATTTTTTATTTGGTTATTCAATGGAAATACTTCCTTGATCTTTTTGCCTTTTCTTTGGAGGTTTGTTTATTTATTTTCTTAAAAAGACAAAAATTGCTTAAATAATTGAGTTGTGTTTCTCGGGATTCTTCTTTTATTTCTGAAAAGTATTTCAAGAAAAGACCAAACAAACTTCTCTTTGCTTGTTACTTATGTTTTTTCATCTGCTTCTTTCGCTTGGTTTTTTTTATCTTTCCTTTTGAATCATCTCTGTTGCTTTTTTTTATATTTTCTCTCTTCTTTGTATTTCCGCTTTCGAAGAACCGAAAATCACAAAAATGTTTTTCTTTGTGTCTTATTAAGTGTTTGTTTAGAAATAAAAAACATTAAAATAATCCACTTGGCTCTTATGTGCTCTACCTTTGTGAACTCTATTTGTTTTTGTTTTTGTACAGATGTTCAGCTCCATGATGTTCTTATGGAGTAGCATTTTATGGGCCACCTTCCCTAGAAGCCGTAGCCGTCTCCCAATGTGTGTCGTGTCATACGTTGATGGAAGGGCCCAGTGCCGGCTCGAGCGGGCAGAATCGATTGGCTGCATGATTTGCTCATCATGGAGTATTTAAACAACAAGAACACCCAAGACGTATCAGTGAACATGCCCCTCTTCACTGACCGGTCTCGAACCATGCATTAGTGATGAGATTAATCACCGACAGGCTGCCCCGTACGCCTCATTGATAAGCATTCCTGACCGGACTAAAATTGGTCGTCCAGTGACATTGCCTTCTGCCACCTCGGTTCGCTTGGCGCGGACGAAGATGCTATCATAGAAAATGCTCATAAGTAACCAGTTCCTGATACATGTGACCAACGAGCTAGTGGCTAGTCACTACTCTAATCGGCGTCCTTCCCGCGTTGATCATTGAGAACGTGAAACTGAGGCGCATTCACACGTGCTCGGTTATCAACACATGCGTCAATTCCCAATGCGCGTCATTGAATCAGCGACGATTTCCATAGCCCACGCCGCCCTTTCGTCTACCGGCAACGATTCCCACGCCCGCCTCCGGCAATTTAAATGGAGCAACGCCACCTGCACCACCCTTCACCGGAGTCGCCTCCCTGCCTCTCATCCCCTCACTAGCGTTGCCTCACCGCCTCACCCACGCCATCTCTTGCCGTTGCCTACTCCTCTCCCACTCCTCTCACAAAACAGCATGCTAAATGCAAGCGGCCAAGTTATCCATGCGGAAATCCGGTGCCTACCTAACCAGTGGGCATGCTTTTTGGGCTGGACTTCTAGTACCTACTGGATGTCCGGCAGATACATATGCCACATGATGTCCGATACATACCGATGTCTGGTCCCCTAGTTCAAATTTGCACTGTGTTCTTCGTCTGTATGTCTGCTCTCTACAGTCACCGAATATCTGGTACTTACTTGCAGTTTTCAAAACAAATGCCACATTTTGTCCATGGATATAAATACCCCTCTCCCACTATGAAAGATGGTTTACCACTTAATTTGAATCAAAGCTACAACACCAAGTGCTCCCTCTCACTACCTCCCACACCAAATCCAAGATCCTAGAGTGATTTGTGAGAGTTCTTGAGAGATTTTCCAATCAAGTGATAGATCTACTCCTCCCCCCTCTCTCTTGACCAAATGAATTCATGATTTGAGAAGGTCTTGAGCTTTTCCCCATCGTTCTTATTGCGCTTGGAGGTTGGAGACTCCTAGGCGGTAGGAGTTCTTTGGAGAGGAATCGTGCATTGTGATTACCCCCGGAAAGTTAGTGAAGGTTTGGAGACCGCCTCAAGGTCTACCACTAGTGGTTGAGAATCACCTTCGTGGTGATGTATCAAGAAGAGAATTGGGTGAGCCTTCATGGTGTTGGTGTGCCTTTGTAGTAACATCTCCCCCCCCCAATGGTGACTAGCTTCCCTCTAAGGAAGTGAACATCAGGATACATCCTTGTCTCCGGAGTTTCGGCTATCCCTAAAGCTAACTCTCTACTTGTGGTTATTTTTCACTTCTCTTTACTTATATCATATTGTGCTTGCTTGCATCTCTACTAGTTGTTGTTGAATATATTGCTAGCACTAGAATCACCTTTGCAATTCTTAGGCTCACTTTCATATTCCGCATAATTGCCTAAAATTGCTAAGTAGTAATTAAAGTTTGTTATTGTACCTATTCACCCACCCTCTAGGTCCATCTCTGTTGATGCAACTGAATGTCCCGAGAGTTTTGGAGATTGTTGGACAGAAATAGTGAGGGACTAATGTGTTTGCTAATACAGACAGAGAGATTAGGTCCCTGGAGTTTTGAGGAGTGATACGTCTCCAATGATACGTCTCCAACGTATCTATAATTTATGAAGTATTCATGCCATGTTTATAACAATTTTATATGGTTTTGGTATGATTTGAGTGGAACTAACCTAGACTGACGCTGTTTTCAGCAGAACTACCGTGATGTTGTTTTTTGTGCAGAAATAAAAGTTCTCGGAATGGGCTGAAAATTTACGATGATTTTTTATGGACCAAAAGAGACCACCGAAGCTTCGTGGAAGGACCAGAAGAGCCACGAGGACGCGACAAGCCTGGGGGCGCGCCCTCCCCCCAGGGCGCGCCGGGCAGGCTTGTCGCTCCCTCGTGGGCCCCCCCTGGCGTGAATCCAACGCTGAAAAATCCTATAAATATAGAAAACCCTGAAACTATACCTAGAACTTCCACGCCGCCGCCGCAAGCCTCTGTTCTGAAGTGATCTCATCTGGAGCCCTGTCCCGGCACTCTGCCGGAGGGGGAAATCATCACCGGAGGCCATCTTCATCATCCCGGCGGTCTCCATGACGAGGAGGGAGTAGTTCACCCTCGGGGCTGAGGGTATGTACCAGTAGCTATGTGTTTGATCTCTCTCTCTCGTGTTCTTGATTTGGCACGATGTTGATGTACCGCGAGCTTTGTCAATATAGTTGGATCATATGGTGTTTCTTCCTTCTCTCTATCTTATTGTGATGAATTGAGTCTTGCTCTTTGAGGTTTCGTTATGTTGGATTGAATATTGGATTTGAGATCACTTGATGTATGTCTTGCATGTGGATACCCGTGGTGACGATGGGGTATTCTATTGAGTTACTTGATGTATGTTTTGGTATTCAACTTGCGGATTCCCGTGGTGACATTGGGGTAATCTAGGCACATAGGTTGATACACGTTTTCGTCCTACGTTCTCCGATAGAAACTTTGGAGTGATTCTTTGTCGCACATTGAGGGATTGTTATATGATTCAATTATGTTAGCACTGTTGAGAGATTGCACTAGTGAAAGTATGAACCCTAGGCCTTATTTTCAAGCATTGCAGTACCGTTTGTGCTCCATTTTATCACTTGCTACCTTGCTGTTTTTTTATTTTCAGATTACAAAAACCTATATCTACTATCCATACTACACTTGTATCACCATCTCTTCGCCGAACTAGTGCACATATACAATTTACCATTGTATTGGGTGTGTTGGGGACACAAGAGATTTCTTGTATTTGATTACAGGTTTGTTTGAGAGAGACCATCTTCATCCTATGCCTCCCACAGATTGATAAACCTTAGATCATTCACTTGAGGGAAATTTGCTACTGTCCTACAAAACTCTGCACTTGGAGGCCCAACAACGTCTACAAGAATAAAAGTTGCATAGTAGACATCAAGCTCTTTTCTGGCGCCGTTGCCGGGGAGATGAGTGCTTGAAGGTATATCTTTAGATCTTGCAATTGAATCTTTTAGTTTCTTGTTTATTCACTAGTTTGGTTTTATAAAAGAAAACTATAAAAAAATGGATTTGAGGTTGCTTCAAATGCTTCACCTTTATAATGTCTTTCTTGAAAATGATGGATCGGAAAATTGTGCTAAGATTGTAGAAGAAGAATTTAATAAAATGTTTAATGTGAGTCCTTTGAATAATGAGCATGATTGCAATGTTGTTAGTATGCTTTCTATGAATATTCATGATGCTAGTGATATGCAAAGCCATAAGCTTGGGGATGCTATGTTTGATGAAGATGATCTTTTTAGCCCCCCAAGTTTTGATGAGAAAATTTGTTATGATGATAGCATGCCTCCTATTTATGATGATTATATTGATGAAAGTGGGTTTGGAAGAGTGTCAACTCTAGGTACTGATGATTCCACTATTTTGGAGGGTGTTGAATCTTATTGTAATAATTATGAAAGTGGATTTGGAGAGGTCATGACTTTATTTAATGATGATTCCACTATTTCGGAAGAGGTTTCAATTGATTATGACAACAAAGTTGCTATCTATGATGATTATAGTGATGACATGTATGCTATAAAGAGTAAGGATAACCATGAAACTTGTCATCATGATTTTAATGTTCAGTTTGATTATCTCAATCAAGTATCTCATGATAGTTATTTTGTTGAGTTTGCTCCCACTACTATTGATGAGAAGAAATTTGCTTATGTGGAGAGTAATAAAAATTCTATGTTTGTGGATCATGAAAAGAATGCTTTATGTGATAGCTATATTGTTGAATTTGTTCATGATGCTACTGAAAATTATTATGAGAGAGGGAGATATGCTTATATATATATTTCAACAACATCAAGTTTCCTCTCTTTATGTTGAAAATTTTGAAGTCATGCTTGTTTTGCCTTCCTTTGCTAGTTGGTTCTTGCTTCCATAAATTGTTTGCTCACAAAATACCTATGCATAGGAAGTGTATTAGGCTTAAATTTGCTTGTCATATGATTCATGATGCTCTCTTTATGTTTCAATTCTTCATTCTTATGCGAGCATCATTGAAATAATCATGCCTAGCTAAAAGGCATTAAAGAAAAGCGCTTGTTGGGAGACAACCCAATATTTATACCTACTGTTTTTGTGTGTCCATATGATTAAGCTACTGTAGTAATCATGTTTTATATGTTTTCTTTCAATAATGTGCCAAGTAAAGCCTTTGGGATAGTGTGGATACTTGTTGATTTGATTCTGTGCAAAAACAGAAACTTTTGCGCCCAGTTCTGGAATTTCTATTCTGTACTAGAATGTGATAAAATTCCGATTTTTTTCACATTATTGGGTTATAAATTGTTTAAGTTGTCCTAATTTTTCAGAATTTTTGGAGCTGCAGAATTATGACTTTAATTCAGATCATTACAGACTGTTCTGTTTTTGACAGAATCTGCTTTGTTTGCATAGTTTGCTTGTTTTAGCGTTTCCATAGCTTATATTGAGTGATATAAATTATGGAAATGATAGAGTACAGTAGGAATTATGTGAGAACAATTATGAATCTTGTCTTGACTGTACCAAATTGAATGGTTTATTCTTTATCATACTAACACATCTCACGAAGTTCCGTTAAGTTTTTGTGATTGAAGTTTTCAAGTTTTGGGTGAGATAACGATATGAGGAGAATAAGGAGCGGCAAGACCCTAAGCTTGGGGATGCCCAAGACACCCCAAGGTAAAATTCAAGGAAGACCCGAGCAACTAAGATTGGGGATGCCCCGGAAGGCATCCCCTCTTTCGTCTTCAATCTACCGGTATACCTCACTTGGAGCTATATTTTTATTCGTCACATAATATGTGTTTTGCTTGGAGCGTCATTTTATTTTGTTGAGATTTTCTCGCTGTTATCAACAATCATGTTTTGTATCTTTTAGTTCAATAAAATGCCAATTATAGCCTTTACCATACTCAGTTTGCAAGTTTATGTGTTGCTGTTTGAAACCAGAAAGTTTTCTGTTATGTCCTGAATTTATATAAATTGTCAGAACATGATAAAAATCTGAAATTTTTACATAGTAAGGATACATGAGTTCTCTATCATGTGGTAATTTTTCAGAATTTTTGGAGTTATGGAAGTATGAATTTTCATTCCCCCTTTATAGACTATTCTGTTTTGGTAGATTTCGGTTATAGTTGCATTGTTTGCATATGTTTGCTTGTTTAATGTTTCTATTTGTGGATAGGAGTATTAAATATGTAGAGGCATTTATTATGCAATGTTTAATTATAATTTTAGTGATTTGCTACAGTATAGAATGTTAAGGTTTTGAGTTGATTTATACTAACTTATCTCACGAGTTCTTGTTGAGTTTTGTGAGGATGAAGTTTTTAAGATTTAGGAGAAGCCATGATATGAGAGGAATTAAGAAGACACAAGAGCTCAAGCTTGGGGATGCCCAAGGCACCCCAAGATAACATTCCAAGAATTTTCAAGCAACTAAGCTTGGGGATGCCCCGGTGGGCATCCCACCTTTATTCATCAACACCTATCGTTTAGCCTAAGTTTTTACTTGTTCACATGATATGTGCTATTCTTGGAGTGTCCTTTTATTTTCATTTTGTTTGCTGTTTGAATAAAATACTTGGATCTGAAATCTTTATTTGAGAGAGTCTCTTCGCATAGCTACCCATTCACTTAACTACTCTTTGTTCTTCACTTATATCTTTTGGAGTAGTTTGTCATTTACTCTCGTGCTTCACTTATATCCCAAGAGTAAGTTGTTGAATGAATTGAATATCATAAAGTTGAAATTATATGTGTTTCATATGCTTGTCCCATGGGGAGTAGTGACTTCACATAAAAGAAGTATAAGTGGTAAAATTTATTGAAAGTTAGCAAACACAGCATTGGTCACTTGAACAATTCATGAAAGAACATTGAAGGAAGAGAGATTTCACATATAAATATACTATCTTAGACATCTTCTATGATTGTGAGCCCCCATTAATTATTTTCAACCTTGATCAAGTAGTTGATGTTGGACAAGGAAGACAACGTAATGGGTTATGTTTGTTTATATTCACATAGAAGTTATATGTTCTTGGATCCTCTAACATGTGGTGCTTGCCCCCTATCCTTTTCTAGCCAAAAATCCGCACAAAGTAGAGATACTACTTGTGCATCCAAAACCTTTGAACCCTGTTTCATGTCATGAGAGTCCACTATATCTACCTATGGATTGAATAAGATCCTTCAAGTAAGTTGTCATCGGTGCATAAAGCAATAAAAATTGCCTCTAAATATGTATGAACTTTTATTATAAGGGAAAATAAGCTTTGTACGATCTTGTGATGGTGAAGAAATAAAAGCGATAGACTGGATAATAAAGGTTGCTATCACAAGGGGCAATATAAAGTGAGGTTCCTTTACGTTAAGAGTTTGCACATCCAAAAATAAAAAGCACATCACAACCTCTGCTTCCCTCTGCGAAGGGCCTATCTTTTACTTTATGTATTTACTTTTATGCAAGAGTCAATAGTGTTCTTCTCTATTCTGATTTTATTTTCTCTCTTGGCAAGCATCATATGTTGGGGAAAGATCCAGGCACATATAGCCAATTGAATATAGGTGATCATGAGTTATTATTGTTGCATTATCCCTGAGATAAATAAGTTGGGAGGCAAAACATTAAGCCCCTATCTTCCTATGTGTTTGACTGAAACGGTTTGTTCTAAAAGTATGCTTTGAGTGTCAGCAATCATGGAAGACTATATGATAGTTGAGTATGTTGAATTTGCTAAATCAAAGCTCTTACATAGACCATTCCTGAAAATAAGATGAATTGCAATTGTTTGATGACTGAGAACATAGTTTGTTAGTTTTCAAGAAAGTTTATGGTCTATACTTTAACATGTGAATAGCTTGCTACTTGATCATGAGAAGTTTTATGAGATGAGCTATTGTTTAGGATATATAATGATGCTGGAAAAAGTGTTTGGAATTATCATTGATCAAACTTATGCACTATGCTAGCATTCACACTTCATAAATTATTTCTTTTATCATTTACCTTCTCGAGGACGAGCAGGAATTAAGCTTGGGGATGCTGATACGTCTCCAACGTATCTATAATTTATGAAGTATTCATGCCATGTTTATAACAATTTTATATGGTTTTGGTATGATTTGAGTGGAACTAACCCGGACTGACGCTGTTTTCAGCAGAACTACCGTGATGTTGTTTTTTGTGCAGAAATAAAAATTCTCGGAATGGGCTGAAAATTTACGGTGATTTTTTATGGACCAAAAGAGACCGCCAAAGCTTCATGGAAGGACCAGAAGAGCCACGACGACGCGACAAGCCTGGGGGGCGCGCCCTCTGATGGGGACACCTACCCCTGGTAGGGACAAAGACCTGACATTTAGGGCCCACCTAAGGCCCACATCATTATTCAGAGACCCCAGGGTCACGATTACAGCCGGATACATACCCTGGGAGATCCACTCGGACCTTGCAAGGATAACACTCAGACGTCCACCCTCCAGTCAGCCGGTCGTCATCATTCGGACAGTGGAGGCGCCAGAACAACGTGGGAACTGCAACGGTCAAGTAGTCTTCAATTAGGCTTAAAGTGCTGTTATGTCTACCGTTACCTGTAACTGCTGTAGTCATAGCCGTGTTAAGCACCTGTAAATGTTGTAGTTAATGTCATAATTACCCCGCGACGTGGTGGCTGAGGGGTTGCGGTGGACACCTATATAAACCGCCCTCTCCCTCCGTCGCTGGGGTTAAGCACTCATTGTAATCAGATATACCCAGAGAAAACAAGCCCCAGGGCGCGAGATGTAGGGCTATTACCTCCTCCGAGAGGGGCCTGAACTCGTTAAATCCGAGTGTTACACATGTCCTGTAGCTAGGCTCTGCTCCTCTTACGTACCCCCCGTACTCACTGTCAGACTAGTAACCACGACAGTTGGCACCCACCGTGGGGCAGAGCGTCTAGCGACTTTAGCAGTTCAGGTGAAATTTCATCATCACCATGTTAGTCGGTGGCGAGATCCATTTCGGAGCTCTTAGCTTCATCGCCCATGACTCAGCGTGGCTCCCAGAAGCCCCGCTGGACGTGGAGTCGCTGCCCATCCGTGGCGCGGCGCACTTCCGCGCATCTTCATGCGGAGTTCTCCTCCGCCAGCCATCGGTTCCGTACCGAGTGGTTTCCGTCCTTCCCGCTGGACGTCATCGCAAGCGCTCCGGATGCTCGCGGCTCCAGCACTGGGTCAAGCACGCGGTGGCCGTCCAGGCCGCGGCGGGGCATGTGGCAGCTCTCGACCCTGACGAGCCCGCCCTAGACCTCTGTGAGCGAGTCCGAGTGTGAGAGCATTGAGTCCACCACCGAAGTTCTCATGGCCGGCACAGAGCCGTGCGGTCCTCCGGGTTATTCCGGTGCTTGCGATGGGCACGTGGGCACTTCACGCGGGAGCAACAACGACGATCATGGGAACGACCGTTCACCTCATCACGATCCTTACATCCCGCAGGCTCTCACTCGGGAGCAGAGTGACGAGCTCTGGCGGATAAACAAGCAAGCTCTAAACACTCCCGTCATCGGGATAACTCCCGAGGCCCTGGCCATGGAGTCGGCGCGTTTGGCCACTCTGGCCGAACGAGACCGCTTAGAGCGGCTGCAGAGGGAGTTGGACGACCGCGCTCGCCAACAACCTAGTTCCAGTCGGCACAAGCGCCGGCTGTTCCCAAGTGATCAACCTCGTAAGTACCAGGTGCTGAACACTCCCCTGCAAAACCTGGCGGCGGCTACTAGGATCGCTGATTCCATTCAGCCCTCCGATTCCGCGGCCGGGGAAGGGATCCGACAGATCCAAGCGCTCCTGAAGACGGCCCTGTCGCAGAATGCGGCAGTGTCGCAGTCCCGCGATCGCATCCACAGCACGTCGGTGCGCGCCGAGACTGTCCAGTCGGCTCATAGCCCGCTGGGTTCAGGAAGACGCCGAACGTCGCCCTCTTCCCGAGATCATCACGGGGAGCAGAGGCGTGACCGAGTCGTTTCGCCCCGGCGATATGATGATTATGATCGGATCCGGATGCCCCCTCCGCGGGACGTCCCATACGGGCGCCAGCCCTATGGTGACATGCGTTCTCCCGAGATCGATCACAGGCCGAGTCCCTCGTACCGTCCGGGTAACCTTCGGGACCCCCAGTTCAACGCGAGGTCTGTCCTCGCCCAGAACTTGGTCGACAGAGGACGGGCCCTGAGAGAAGGCCTCAATGCCGACGTCCCAAGTGGTTCTGTACCCTCCGGACCCGAGTGTTTCAGTCGTTACATTCGAGCGGCGGATATCCCACATAACTTCAGGTTAGCTGCCGGCATCAGCAAGTTCACTGGCGAGTCGAAGCCAGGGATCTGGTTGGAGGACTACTGAGTGGCCATTCAGATCGGCGGTGGCAATGACAGTGTGGCTATGAAACATCTGCCACTTATGCTCGAAGGGTCTGCCAGGGCGTGACTCAACCAGTTGGCGCCCGGCAGTATTTACTGTTGGAATGATTTGGCCCGGGTCTTCATCAAGACTTTCGAGGGCACGTACAAGCGCCCGGGTGGATTGTCAGAGCTACAACATTGTGTCCAAAAGCAGAATGAAACTCTCCGAGAGTACATCCAGCGATGGACCACCCTTCATAACACGGTGGAAAATGTCACTGAGCACTAGGCGATCTGCGCCTTCAAGGCCGGCGTCAGGTACCGTGAGTTGGCCCTGAAGTTCGGCCGCACTGAGATCCTGACTCTCAGTAGGGCGATGGAAATAGCCACCCGGTACACCAACGGCGAAGAGGAAGACCGGCTGAGAAGTGGCAAGGGCCGCGCCGGAGATGCGAGTCAGTCGGACCACAACAAGAAGCAGAAGCGCAAAGCCGAGGCGGCCAGCAATGCGGAGGCTGCAGCTCTGGCCGGCCAAAGCAAAGGCAAGGGCCCACCGAAGCAGAAGAAGGAGTGGGCCAGCAAAAAGAAAGCCGCTCCAAAAAATGACATCCTTGATCAGCCCTGTTAGATTCACACGAAGAAAGATGAAGAGGGTAACTTGATCCTGCCGAAGCATACCACACGGGAATGCCGGCTACTCAAGCAAGAGATGCGTCAAGACCCCTCCGAGGGGAAGGATGAAGATGAGGACGACGATGGGGATAAAGGCACCTCCGGGTACCCCCATGTCGAGAAAGTTCTCATGATTTTTGCTGACGTAGAAAGCAAGAGTCGCCTCAAAGTGATAAACTGAGAGGTCAACATGGCAGTTTCGACTGTCACCAAGCTCTCGGACTGGGCCCAGACCCCTGTCACCTTCGATCAGTCGGATCACCCAACTCACATACCGACTCCCGGGTGGCAAGCACTGGTGGCCGATCCTGCTGTCGGAGGAGTCCGACTGCGTAAAGTCCTCATGGATGGTGGCAGCGGGCTCAACATCATTTATGCCAATACTCTGGAGGCGATGGGCATCCCGATGTCCCGACTGAGTAAGAGCAACATGCAGTTCCATGGGGTTATTCCCGGGAAAAAAGTGAAGTCACTCGGGCAAATTGCCCTCGACGTCATATTCGGCGGAGAAAAGAACTTCAGAAATGAGAGGTTAACCTTTAAGGTGGTGGATTTCAAGAGTGCTTATCATGCCATCCTGGGTAGGCCTATCTACGCACGGTTCATGGCCTGACCAAGTTACGTGTATCTTAAGCTTAAGATGCCAGGCCCGAAAGGTGTGATCACCATCACAGGGAATCGGAAGATAGCTGAAGAGTGCTTGCAGAAAGGCGCTCAGATTGCTGACGAGCAGATGGCGTTGGCGGAATTAGACGAGTACAAGAAGACGGTTGATTTGAGTGACCTGCTCAAGAGCAAGAAGCCGACTGTGGAATCCGCTTTCCAGTCGGTTGGCGACTTGAAGCAGGTTCACATTCACCCGGAGGACCCAAACGCCGCCCCGACCAATATATCAACGACGCTCGACAGCAAATAGGAAAGCGAGCTCATCTAGTTCCTCCGTGAGAACTGGGACATCTTCGCATGGAAACCCTCTGACATGCCGGGTGGTCCCAGGGGACTGGCTGAGCATCGTCTCAGAGTTGACCCGAAAGCGAAGCCTGTCAAAGAGCATCTCCGACGCTCCACTACGGAGAAACGCAAGGCGATTGGCGAGGAGATTGCGCGGCTCTTGGCCGCCAAGTTCATCCGTGAAATATACCACTCCGAGTGGCTCACCAACGCCATGTTAGTCCCCAAGAAAGATAAGTCTCTCCGAATGTGTATTGACTTCAAACACATCACTCGGGCCTGCCCGAAGGACCACTTCCGTCTTCCCCGCATAGATCATATCGTAGACTCTACTGCGGGGTGCGAGCGCTTATCGTTTCTGGATGCGTACTCCGGGTATCACCAGATTCGAATGTATGGTCGGATGAAATAAAGACTGCATTCATCACCCCATTCGGGTGTTTCTGTTACACCACGATGCCATTCGGGTTGAAGAATGCCGGCGCAACTTTCATGCGCATGATTCAAAAATGCTTACAGAAATAGATCAGTCAGAACGTGGAGGCTTATATGGATGACATTGTGGTCAAGTCATGGAAGAGTTCCGACCTCCTGACTGACCTCACTGAAACCTTCACAAACTTACGCCAGTATGGCATCAAGCTCAATCCGGCTAAGTGTACTTTCGGGGTGCCCGCCAGCAAGTTACTCGGCTTCCTTGTTTCCGAACGAGGGATCGATGCTAACCCCGAAAAGATCGGCGCGATAGTCTGAATGAAGCAGCCGCAACATTTACACGATGTTCAGAAGCTCACATGCTGTCTGGCAGCACTGAGTAGATTCATCTCACGACTCAGAGAGAAGGCCCTGCCACTCTACCGACTCATGAAGAAATCAGCAAAGTTCGAGTGGACGACAGAAGTGCAGGCCGCGTTCCAGGAACTCAAAGCCCTGCTTTCCACCCAGCTGGTGCTTGCTGCTCCGGGCAGCCAAGAGCCCCTGCTCTTGTACATCGCGGCTACAGGCCAAGTTGTTAGCACTGTGCTCACCGTGGAACATGAAGAACAAGGCAAAGCATACAAGGTTCAGAGGCCAGTTTACTACATCTCTGAAGTTCTGACCCCTTCCAAGCAAAGATATCCACACTACCAGAAGTTGGTATACGGGATTTACCTGACTGCGAAGAAAGTGGCTCATTACTTCCAAGAGCACTCGGTCACGGTGATAAGCGATGCCCCCCTGTCGAAGATGCTGAACAACAGAGATGCCACAGGCTGAGTGGCCAAGTGGGCCATCGAACTCCTTCCTTTGGACATAAAGTTTGAAGCTAAGAAAGCTATCAAGTCGCAAGCTCTGGTAGACTTCCTAGCCGAGTGGATTGAACAGGAACAGCCAGCCCCGAGTGTTCCTGAACACTGGACTATGTTCTTCGATGGCTCCAAGATGCTGAATGGCTCGGGGGCTGGTGTTGTCCTAGTGTCCCCCAAAGGCGACAGGCTTAGCTATGTCCTTCAGATCCACTTCGACTCCTCAAACAATGAGGCAGAGTATGAAGTCCTCCTGTATAGGTTGCGTATGGCGATCTCCCTGGGAATCCGCCGACTGTTGGTCTACGGTGACTCGGATCTAGTGGTGAACCAAGTGATGAAGGAGTGGGATATTCGGAGCCCAACCATGACAGGTTACTGCAATGCCGTCCGGAAGCTGGAAAAGAACTTTGAAGGACTAGAGCTCCACCACATCCCTCGAATCAAGAACCAGGCGGCTGATGACTTGGCCAAGATTGGTTCCACTTGGAAAGAAGTCCCGAAGAATGTGTTCTTAGAGCACTTGCACTCGCCCACAATCAAGGAAGACCCTTTTGTGGAGGAGCCCCCACAACCAGTCGGACCATCGAATCCAACGGAAATTGACATCCCAGCGGTGTTAGATCTGGTCCAAGAGGTGCTCGTCATCACTCCCGAGTGGACCGAGCCGTACCTCGCATATCTTCTCAGGAAGGAGCTCCCTGAAGACGAAGAAGAGGCCCGTTAGATCGCCCGCCGGTCAAAAGCCTTTACCATCATGGGAGATCATCTTTACAAGAAGAGCGCCACCGGCGTCACTCAACGTTGCATCATGCCGGAGGAAGGGCAGCAGATCCTGCAGGAGATTCATTTGGGAACTTGTGGTCACCATGCTTCCTCCCGGACCTTGGTCGCCAAAGTGTTTTGGGCAGGTTTCTATTGGCCCAGAGCCAACGAAGCCGCTCGTGATATCGTTGACCATTGTGTTGGGTGTCAGTTTTATGCAAATCAGTCGGACAAGCCGGCGTCCGCGCTGAAGACAATTCCACTCACCTGGTCGTTCGCGGTTTGGGACTCGACATGGTCGGTCCACTCCGGACCGGGGCCAGTGGGTTCACGCATCTGTTGGTCGCAGTGGATAAGTTCACCAAGTGGATCGAAGCGAAGCCCATAAAGAAGCTAGACTCCTCGACTGTGATCAAGTTCATCAAGGAAATAGTATTCTGGTTTGGAGTTCCCCACAGCATCATCACAGATAATGGGTCGAACTTCGACTTGGACGAATTTCGTGAGTTCTGATATTCCCAGGACACTCGGGTCGATTACGCCTCCGTGGCTCACCCACAGTTGAATGGACAAGCGGAGCGGGCGAATGGACTGATACTCCAAGGGCTCAAGCCGCGTCTCATGCGGGACCTCAAGCATGTAGCGGGAGCCTGGGTCACCGAACTGCCGTCGGTCCTCTGGGGCTTGCGGACGACCCCAAACCGGTCCACGAAGCGCACTCCGTTCTTCTTGGTGTACGGTTCGGAGGCCGTTCTGCCATGTGATCTGCTCCACAACTCCTCCCGAGTGGATTTCTACTCGGAGGCAGAGGCAGAGGAAGCGCGTTAAGATGGCCTCGACCTGCTGGAGGAAGAGCGCGAGTTGGCTCTGATCAGGACGACTGCATATCAGCAAGATCTACGTCGCTATCACGATAGACACGTTAGGGGACACGCTTTCCAGGAAGGCGACCTGGTCCTTCGACTGGATCAGCAGAAGCCTCACAAACTAGCGCCTCCGTGGCAAGGACCCTTCGTGATATCAAAAGTGCTAAATAACGGAGCCTATCGGCTCTACAACTTCACCAAGAGTGAGGAAGAGCCCCGAGCTTGGAACGCGGATCTGCTCCGCAAATTCTTTACTTAGAATAAAATTCTCCCCATTGTAATAGTATTCCAAATGAAATTAGATGAATAAAAGTTTTACTTTTCCTATATTTCGTCCAATTTGGAGCAAACACCATGTTTTTACTCCGGTGACTAACAACATTCGGAATCTAACAATACGCCCCCAATGGGTGCACGGGCTTAGCTGCGAACCAGATTTCGCCTAAGTTAAAAAAACTATCCGAGTGCAGACACACTCCACACTCGGGGGATTAGCTGCGAACCAGATTTCGCCTAAGTTAAAAACTATCTACGAACCAGATTTCGCCTAAGTTAAAAAACTATCCGAGTGTGGACACGCTCCACACTCGGGGGCTTAGCTACGAACCAGATTTCGCCTAAGTTCAAAAACTATCCGAGTGCGGACACGCTCCACACTCGGTGGCTTAGCTGCGAACCAGATTTCGCCTAAGTTAAAAAACTATCCGAGTGCGGGCGCGCTCCACACTCGGGGGCTGCTACTTGTAGCTTGCGTTGGTATTTTCCCCGAAGAGGAAGGGATGATGCAGCACAGTAGAGATAAGTATTTCCCTCAGTTATGAAACCAAGGTTATCGAACCAGTAGGAGAATCTTGCAACACCTCGTTAGCAGCACCTGCACACAAACAACAAATCCTTGCACCCAACGCAAATGAGGGGTTGTCAATCCCTCGGCGGTAAATTGCAAGATTAAATTGTATGTGATAGATAGATAGATTGAAACAAAAATACAAAATAAAATAAATAAGATAAAATTGCAGCAAGTATTTTTAGGGTTTTAGTAAATGATAAAGTAGACCCGGGGGCCATAGTTTTCACTAGAGGCTTCTCTCAAGAAAATAACATACGGTGGGTAGACAAATTACTGTGGGCAATTGATAGAAAAGCAAATAATCATGACGATATCCAAGGCAATGATCATGTATATAAGCATCACGTCCGAGACAAGTAGACCGACTCCTGCGTGCATCTACTACTATTACTACACACATCGACCGCTATCCAGCATGCATCTAGTGTATTAAGTCCATAAAGAACGGAGTAACTCCTTAAGAATGATGACATGATGTAGACAAAGTAAACTCATGCATGAATAAAACCCATATTTTTACCCTTAATAGCGACGATACATACGTGTCATGTCCCTTTCTGTCACTGGGATTGAACACCGCAAGATCGAACCCATTACAAAGCACCTCTTCCCATGGCAAGATAAATCAATCTAGTTGGCCAAACCAAATCAATAGATCGGAGAAGAAATATGAAACTATAATAATCATGCATAAAAGAGATCAGAGAAGACTAAAATAATATTCATGGATAATCTGATCATAAACTCACAATTCATCGGATCCCAACAAACACACCGCAAATAGTGATTACATCGGATAGAACTCCAAGAACATCGAGGAGAACATTGTATTGAAGATCAAAAAGAGAGAAGAAGCCATCTAGCTACTGCCTATGGACCCGAAGGTCTATGGTAAACTACTCACGCATTATCGGAAGGGCAGCAAGGTTGATGTAGAGCCCCTCCGTGATCGATTCCCCCTCCGGCGGAGTACCGGAGAAGGCCTCCAGATGGGATCTCTCGAGAACAAAAACTTGCGGTGGTGGAAAAAGTATTTCGTGGACTCCCCTGAGGGTTTCTGATATTTTCTGAATTTATAGTGGAGGAATTAGGTCAAACGAAGCTCTGTGGGCCCCACGAGGTACCAGGGCGCGCCTACCCCCCCCCCCCCCAGGCGCGCCCTGGTGCCTCGTGGGCACCCCCTGGGGCTTCTGGCCTCCTCCCGAAGCTTCTAGTGTTTATCTTGTCTAGAAATAAAATCTCCAAAAAGTTTCGTGGCATTTGGACTTCGTTTGGTATTGATTTTCTGTAAAACAAAAACAGGGCAGAAAATAGCAACTGGCATTAGGCACTAAGTTAATAGGTTAGTCTCCAAAAATGATATATAATTGCTGTAAATGCATATAAAAATATCCAAGATTGATAATATAACAGCATGGAACAATCAAAAATTATAGATACGTTGGAGACGTATCAGCATCCCCAAGCTTAATTCCTGCTCGTCCTCGAGTAGGTGAATGATAAAAACAGAATTTTTGATGTGGAATGCTGCCTAACATATTCATCACATATTCTTTTCTTTTGTAGCATGGACATTGGACTTGAATGATTCAAAGCAATAGTCTATAATTTGACATGAAGATATAAATACTCAAGCATGCTAACAAGCAACCATGTCTTTCAAAATATCAACACTAAAGAAAGTTATCCCCAGCCCATTATGCTCAATCATTGATCCATTCATGAAACACACTCAAATATTAGCTACACACAATGCACAAGTATGACAATAGTGCTCTCTAGTTGGTGCTTTTCTAAGAGAAGATGGAGACTCAAATAAAAATAAAAATTGCATAAAAGTAAATAGATAGGCCCTTCGCAGAGGGAAGCAGAGATTTGTCAAATGTGCCAGAGCTCAAAGTTGAAATTAAAGAGGTAAAAATATTTTGAGAGGCATGCTTTTCCTGTCAACGAAAACGACCGAGAATTCCCAATATATTCCATCCTAGACACATCATAGGCGGTTCCCAAACAGAAAGTAAAGTTTATTTCCTTTCCACCATTCTTTCACAATCCATGGCTAGCCGTATCCATGGGTGCCCTCCAAACCATCACTTTCCAAGGAATTTTGTTGTTATCAATTTTTGATTTCATTGTGGGAATGGGCATCCCTCTTACCAGCCACTCTCTCGTGCAATGACAAGTGAATAAACACTCATCGTGAGAATAACACACCTAGCATGGAAAATAATGGCCACCCCCTGCCGCTTCATGAGCGGTACGAGCACACAAAACGGAAAAATTATTTTGAAAATTAGAGTTGGCACACGCAAATTTACTTGGAACGGCATTGAAATACCGCATATAGGTAGATATAGTGGACTCATTTGGCACAACTTGGGTTTAAGGATTTTGTATGCACAAGCAGTATTTCCGCTTAGTACAAATGAAGGCTAGCAAATAGATTGAGAAGCAACCAACCAAAAAACGAAAACGGGCATAAACATGCATTGAACATAACTAACACCGAATAATGCACCATAAGGAGGATATAATTTCTTTGCATAACTATTGACTTAATGTGCATGCATAGGGAATCACAAACCTTAACACTAATATTCTTACTAAATCACAATTACTCACTAACATGACTCACATATCATCATTTCCATATCGGAAAACTATTGCAAGGAATCACACTTATCATATCCAACGATCTATATGAAAGTTTTTATTATATCCCTCTTCAATATTCATCACTTTGGGACCAAATTCATATCTTGTGCAAATTACCGTTACTATTGTCAACTCTCAAAAAGATTTAAGTGAAGCATGAGAGTGCAAATATTTCTTCAAAACTTTAATCTTATCAATTCTCAAAATAATATAAGTGAAGCATGAGAATTCATTTCTTCAAAATTTTAATCAACTCTCAAAATAATATAAGTGAAGCATGAGAGTTTATTTCTTCAAAATATAGCCACCACCGTGCTCAAAAAGATTAAAGTGAAGGACTAGAGCAACTGCCTAGCTCAAAAAATTTAAGTGAAGCACATAGAGTATTCTAACAAATGATGATGAACGTGTGGCTATCTCAAGATAGTGTGTTCAGCAAGGATGATTGTGACAAACTAAAAAGAAAACAAAGCAAAGACTCATATAATACACGACGCTCCAAGCAAAACTCATATCATGTGACGAATAAAAATATAGCTCCAAGTAAAATTACCGATGGTTGGTAGAAGAAAGAGGGGATGCCTTCCGGGGAATCCCCAAGCTTAGACGCTTGAGTCTTCCTAGAATATTACCTTGGGGTGCCTCGGGCATCCCCAAGCTTAGGCTCTTGCTACTCCTTATTCCTTCATCCATCGTGATCTCACCCAAAACTTGAAAACTTCAATCACACAAAACTCAACAAAACCTTCGTGAGATCCGTTAGTATAACAAAATAAATCACTACTTTAAGTACTGTTGCAAACCCATTCATATTTTATTTTTGCATTATACCTACTGTACTCTAACTTCACCATGGCTTATACCCCCCGATACAATCCATAGATTCATCAAAACAAGCAAGTAGTGCATCAAAAACAGAATCTGTCAAAATCAGAATCTGTCAAAAACAGAACAGTCTGTAGCAATCTATTTAGAAGCCATACTTCTGTAACTCCAAAACTTTTGAAAAATTAGTACAACGTGGGCAATTCATATACCAATACTGTGTAAAAATTTAAGATTTTTCTGACGCTCCAGTACAGAAACAAAATTCGGGCACTGGACGCAAAACTTTCTGTTTTCCAAACAGCATCAATTATACTATCTTCCAAATCATCCTAAAGGCTTTACTTTGCACAAACACTAATTAAAAACACAAAAACACAATCATAACAGTAGCATAATTGTGAAAACACTCAATAACATAAAAAAAATTATTTTATTCATTGGGTTGCCTCCCAACAAGCGCTATTGTTTTATAGCCATTAAGATAGGATTGAGATTTTATTGATGCTCACATGAAAGATAATAAATGAAACACAAGAGAGCATCATGTAGCATCTGAAAAACACATTTAAGTCTAACATACTTCCTATGCATAGGCATTTTATAGGAAAACAAATTATCAAGACAAGCAATTTCTAGCATATGCAAATAGGAAGAATGAAGCATTAAAAATTTCAACACAAAGAGAGGTAATTTAGTGACACGAAAATTTTTATAACCATATTTTCCTCTCTCATAATAATTACATGTAGGATCATAATCAAATTCAACAATATAGTTATCACATAACATATTCTCTACATGATCCGCATGCATGCAAAGTTGACACTCTTCTAAAATAGTGGGATTATCATCAAATAAAGTTATGACCTCTCCAAGCCCACTTTTATCAAAAAATTCATAAGATTGATCATTCTCCAAAGTAGTGGGGTCATTATTACCTAAAGTTGAAACTCTTTGAAACCCACTTTCAATAGTATTGCAAACACTATTATCAATATCATATTCATCATGAAGCTTAAATAAATTTTCAAGATCACAAGAAGCATCACCCCAATCATGATCATTGCAATAAGTAGTGGACATAATAAAATTATCATCCCCAAGCTTGTGGTTTTGCATATTATTAGCACAATTCACATTAATAGAATTTATAGTAACATCATTGCAATCATGCTTTTCAATCAAGGAGCTATCATGAATCACTTTATAAATTTCTTCTTCTAACACTTCATCACAATTTCCAGATTCATGATTTTCAAGCAAAACTTCATAGAGGAAATCAAGTGCACTCAACTCACTAGCAATTGGTTCATCATAATTGGGTCTTTTGAAAAGATTAGCAAGTGGATGAGGATCCATATCAATAGATTTTTAGCGAGCGAAGATGCAAGCAAATAGAAGGCACATGGCAACACAAGCAAAGATAGCAAACAAGCAAAAAGGCAAATGGAAAATATTTTTGTATTTTTGTAAAAACTTTTTAGAAGTGGGGGAGATGAAAACGAGAGGCAAATAAAATAAATGCAAGGAGATGAGAGTTTATGCAAAGGTACTTGATAGATGTTGATGATGTCTCCCCGGCAACGGCGCCAGAAATTCTTCCTGCTACTTGTAGCTTGCGTTGCTTTTTCCCTGAAGAGGAAGGGATGATGCAGCACAGTAGAGATAAGTGTTTCCTTCATTTATGAAACCAAGGTTATCGAACCAGTAGGAGAATCACGCAATACCTCGTTAGCAGCACCTGCACACAAACAACAAATCCTTGCACCTAACGCAAAGGAGGGGTTGTCAGTCCCTCGGCGGTAAATTGCAAGATTAAATTGTATGTGATAGATAGATAGATTGAAACAAAAATACAAAATAAAATAAATAAGATAAAATTGCAGCAAGTATTTTTAGGGTTTTAGTAAATGATAAAGTAGACCCGGGGGCCATAGTTTTCACTAGAGGCTTCTCTCAAGAAAATAGCATATGGTGGGTAGACAAATTACTGTTGGGCAATTGATAGAAAAGCAAATAATCATGACGATATACAAGGCAATGATCATGTATATAGGCATCACGTCCGAGACAAGTAGACCGACTCCTGCCTGCATCTACTACTATTACTCCACACATCGACCGCTATCCAGCATGCATCTAGTGTATTAAGTCCATAAAGAACGGAGTAACGCCTTAAGAACGATGACATGATGTAGACAAAGTAAACTCACGCATGAATAAAACCCATATTTTTACCCTTAATAGCGACGATACATACGTGTCATGTCCCTTTCTGTCACTGGGATTGAACACCGCAAGATCGAACCCATTACAAAGCACCTCTTCCCATGGCAAGATAAATCAATCTAGTTGGCCAAACCAAATCAATAGATCGGAGAAGAAATACGAAGCTATAATAATCATACATAAAAGAGATCAGAGAAGACTCAAATAATATTCATGGATAATCTGATCATAAACTCACAATTCATCGGATCCCAACAAACACACCGCAAAAAGTGATTACGTCGGATAGAACTCCAAGAACATCGAGGAGAACATTCTATTGAAGATCAAAAAGAGAGAAGAAGCCATCTAGCTACTGCCTATGGACCCGAAGGTCTGTGGTAAACTACTCACGCATCATCGGAAGGGTAGCAAGGTTGATGTAGAGCCCCTCCGTGATCGATTCCCCCTCCGGCGGAGTCCCGGAGAAGGCCTCCAGATGGGATCTCTCGAGAATAGAAACTTGCGGCGGCGGAAAAAGTATTTCGTGGACTCCCCTGAGGGTTTCTGATTTTTTCTGAATTTATAGTGGAGGAATTAGGTCAAACGAAGCTCTGTGGGCCCCAAGAGGTACCAGGGCGCGCCTGCCCCCCCAGGCGTGCCCTGGTGCCTCGTGGGTACCCCCTGGGGCTTCTGGCCTCCTCCCGAAGCTTCTAGTGTTTATCTTGTCCAGAAAAAAATCTCCAAAAAGTTTTGTGGCATTTGGACTTCGTTTGGTATTGATTTTCTGTAAAACAAAAACAGGGCAGAAAACAGCAACTGGCACTGGGCACTAAGTTAATAGGTTAGTCTCCAAAAATGATATATAATTGCTGTAAATGCATATAAAAACATCCAAGATTGATAATATAACAGCATGGAAGAATCAAAAATTATAGATACGTTGGAGACGTATCAGGGGCTTAGCTACGGACCAGCTTTTGCCTAAGTCAAAAACTATCCGAGTGCGGGCGCGGTCCACACTCGGGGGCTTAGCTGCGGTCCAGTTTTCGCCTAAGTCAAAAACTATCCGAGTGCGGGCACGCTCCACACTCGGGGGCTTAGCTGCGAACCAGATTTCGCCTAAGTTCAAAAACTATCCGAGTGCGGGCGCGCCCCACACTCGGGGGCTTAGCTGCGAACCAGATTTTGCCTAAGTTCAAAAACTATCCGAGTGCGGGCGCGCTCCACACTCGGGGGCTTAGCTGCGGACCAGCTTTCGCCTAAGTCAAAAACTATCCGAGTGCGGACACGCTCCACGCTCGGAGGCTTAGCTGCGAACCAGCTTTCGCCTAAGTCAAAAACTATTCGAGTGCGGACACGCTCCACACTCGGAGGCTTAGCTGCGAACCAGCTTTTGCCTAAGCCAAAAAACTATCCGAGTGCGAACACGCTCCACACTCGGGGGCTTAGCTGCGAACCAGTCTTCACCTTAGTCGAAAGCTATCCGAGTGAGGACACGCTCCACACTCGGGGGCTTAGCTGCGAACCAGATTTCGCCTAAGTTAGAAAAATTATAACACTGGCAAACGGTGTAAGCATTCAAGCGTTCGAGTAAACTCCGATCCGTTCGGGTTCTCCTAGCAAAAGCAAAGTGCGCGAGCCCAAGGCTCATTAAAGTTTAACGGTTACAGCAACCACTCGGCATTCCGAGGCAAATCAAGACTTAAATGTTTTGGGATAATTAATTTTATGCCCCTAGTTGGGTCCCACTCGTCTGTTTTACCCCTAACTTCAGAAACTCACCTGTTCTGTACAAGCCACTTTGCAATTCTTATGCTTTTGCCCTTTGACCCTTTGACCGTCACTTTGAAAAAATCATAACAAATTCATACTAACTCAGAAAAATGCAAATAAGATATCAAAATGTTCACAAAAACATCACCTATATGTGCATGTCATTTTCATTCTTAACAAAAGTGTTGGAAAGTCCTCATCTCAGTTTTAGCTCATATGACCTTAGCATGAACAGTACAATCTAAAAAAATTCTGAAAATTCTAAAAAATTTTGGTGGCAAACATTGACCAATGTTTTGAGTGCTTGCCAAGTTTCATAACAGAATGACATTCGTGGAAGTCGTGGCAAAAAAACAAAATTTTGAAGCATTGATTTTATTTTTTTTGCCATGACTTCCTCGAATGTCATTCTGTTATGAAACTTCGCAAGCACTCAAAACGTTGGTCAATGTTTGCCACCAAAAAAAATTAGAATTTTTTGAATTTTTAGATTGCACTGTTCATGCTATGGTCATATGAGCTAAAACTGAGATGAGGACTTTCCAACACTTTTGTCAAGAATGAAAATGACATGCACATATAGGTGATGTTTTTATGAACATTTTGATATCTTATTTGCATTTTTCTGAGTTAGTATGAATTTGTATTGATTTTTTCAAAGTGACGGTCAAAGGGTCAAAGGGGAAAAGCATAAGAATTGCAAAGTGGCTTGTACAGAACAGGTGAGTTTCTGAAGTTAGGGGTAAAACAGACGAGTGGGACCCAACTAGGGGCATAAATCTAATTATCCCAAATGTTTTTCACTCCGATGCGGGAGGATTGGTCGGCTCGACGAAGGTGTCTAGATCGATGCCGTCTTCGATCTGAGTCGCGGCCTCGATGAACATCTCCATGAAGTCCTCAAACTTGAGCTTCTTCCCGTTCGCGACCTTCAACGACTTCAGCTTCTCCTCGTCCACATCCTTGCAGTGGACGTGGATGAGTGCAAGAGCCATGTCAGCACTGCAGCGAGCAGCGGACTTCTTCCAGGCTTGCACGCGGCTTGGGATGTCCTTCAGCCGAGTCATCATGGACTCCACGTCATTCTGAAGCTCTTCGCCGGGGAGCAGTTCTTGATTGATCTTGGACAGGGCAGACCTCAGTCGGACGATATACCCCACTGCACTCTCGAGACGCTCCTCCAGTCGGAGAATGGACAAGGCAGTGCGATCACTGAGAATCAGCCTGGAGGGGTCCAAGTCTTTCTCGACTCTGTCGGTTTCTAGCTCAAAATCATAGCAGAACTCTGTTGTGGAAAATGACTCGGGATCAGAGATTTAAAACTCCTGAGGAAAGCAGACAAAATTCAATCGGCGAGACGACTTACCTTCAAGCTTCTTGCCCATGCCCTTGCTGAATTCTTGAATGTACTCCTCGAGTGCACCTTTCTTCTCAAGGAGCTTGGCGATCTGGTCGTTCAGCTTCTTCTTCTCCTCTTCGAAGATGTTCGCCTGAGTGCTGTGCTTCACTTCCCACTCGGCGTTGGACTTCTTAAGCTCGGAAACCTCGTTCTTGGCAGTCTCGGCGGCATCCTTCAGGGTCTCGATCTCCTTCTCAAGCTTGCCGACTGAAGCCAGCTTCTCTTTGGCAGCCTTGGTCTAGCTCCTAGCCTCCTTGTGCGCCAGCGCCAGCTCCTTGTCCATCTTCTCCAAGGCCTGCTTCATGGTGTCTAAAGAAATAGAAGTCCTCAGCCTCATTACGAGTTGGGCGTTCTCGCCACGGACGTCTGTTGAAGTGAATTGACTCGGATCAAAAGAAAATACGACTCGGCGAACAATAGAGCAGTAGAACGTACCTCCCAGGGCGTTCTTCTCCTTCTCCAGACGGCCGCTCTTGTGCTTCTCCGCATCCAAGTCCACTCGGAGTTGCAACACTTCCTTCTCCAAGGCAGCATAGTGAGAGCCCAGCTCGCAAGCCCTCTGTGGCGAAACAAAGCGAATGATCAGTCAGTCGGAATAACAAGCTACCTCCTTCAAGGAGGAACAAGCTCGATCAGTACCAGATCTTGAAGTACCCTCTTACAACTGAGTCGGCAATGAAGAAGATCGAAGACAACAATATTCTGACCTTCATAGTCGACCTCAAGGCAGACAAAGCTTGACCGGTTCGAAGCTTTCTAGTCTACCAAGCCTTCCACTCGGCCGTCCGAGTGGGAGGTCGCACTCCGAGTGCAATCGAATAAACAACTCTAAGACTTCCGCCGACTGCTTCCAGTCGACGGCAGTCTCGGGGACTACACCCAGTGGGTGCACTCAGCGTGCCCCCACTGAAAAGTGACTCGTGTTGAGCTAAAAAAAAGAGCTTGTGTGTGAGTTCTATCAAACTCCCACCGATTGCCAGCAATCGATGGCAGTCTCGGGGACTACACCCAGTGGGTGCACTTAGTGTGCCCCCACCGGAGAAAACACACTCGGCACAGACTCCGGTCAACCCGAGTGGACATAACGACAGTACAGAGTTCTAAGACTCCCACCGACTGTCTCCAGTCAACGGGAGCCTCGGGGACTACACCCAGTGGGTGCACTCAGCGTGCCCCCACTGGAGAAAGACGAACACCCAGTGGGTGTGCCCCGCGCAAACCCACTGACGGAAGTTCAGTTTCAAATCCAAAACAAAAACTTCGAACAATACTTACAATGGTACTTACTGGGACGTTGGTCCTCAGAGCCTCGTTGGCATCATACGCCTCCTTCAGTCGGCTGTTCATCACCTCCACTTGGACCAAGGCCTACTTGCTCGCCCCCACCTGGTCCGTTGGGACCCTGTGGAGGGCGAAAACGGAGGCAGGAGCCAAGTGCTACACGGGTGTAGGTTCAGGAGGCGGTGCCATAAGCATCAACGAAGAGCTGGCCTGCACCGGAGGACTCAGACCAGCGGGCTCCTTGGCGGCCTTGGCAGGTGAAACTCGAGTCTTTTGGCCGGGCGAAGCCTCCCGCATCACGATGTCCATTCTAGTCGGCACCACCTTGTCGACCTCTGGGTTCGGTGGTTCAGCCTTGTTGTCCCCGTCCAGATGGATGACTTCGGTCGGGGTTGTGAGAACATTCGAGAGATAATGTCAAGTTATGAACCACTCGGTTGAAGCTCAAGTCGAGCGACAATCGAGAAAACCTTACCCTTGGAAGTAGCAGCGTCGGCAGCATCGCCTTCAGTCTGGCCTCGCTTCAGAGCGTCCGAGTCTGGAGAAGTCATCAAAGTCTCGTTGCTACAAGACAGGAGATCACTCGGTAACTCAAACGGATAGAAATTACATAGGAGAGAGAGAGCTAGTTCCAAGTGCTTACGTTGAAGCCAGTGGCACTCCCACTTTGATCTTCGGCACCGCCGCCTTCCGAGCTTGGCAGTGACTTGCTTCGGCTGTTTGGGTTGTTTCTCTGCCGAGTCAGCAGCCTCCGCCCTCAGGCGCTTCGCTCCGCGTGAAGAGGTCGAAGCAGTCGGCCTTGAATCACTCGGCGCCCGAGTGCTCTTCGCCTTGGTGCTGGGGTCATTCTTCTCCTTGGTGCGGCGCTCCCGAGGAACGTTCTCGGACGGGGAAGATTCGGCCTCCTCGCCCTCCTCCGTGTCACTCGCGTCTTCGCCACACTCTTCCTCGTCCTCATCACTGTCCTCTTTCTCCTCGTCGCTGTCTTCCGGGTGCTGGTGCTTCGTGTCACTCTTCACGTCCTCTGGGTCGTGGTCATTGGCCGGCACCTGCGAAAGCATCTTCTGGAAACTCTGCCAGACGACATCACCCATCAAGACACAAACATATGCGAAAGAATTGCCATATGAAATACTCGGATGGAGTACAAACTTACATCAATGGGCTGGTGATGTCTACTACACAACTTATTCTTGTAGACTCTGTTGGGCCTCCAAGCGCAGAGTTTTGTAGGACAGTAGCAATTTTCCCTCAAGTGCATGACCTAAGGTTTATCAATCCGTGGGAGGCGTAGGATGAAGATGGTATCTCTCAAACAACCCTGCAACCAAATAAAAGAAATCTCTTGTGTCCCCAACACACCCAATACAATGGCAAATTGTATGGGTGCACTAGTTCGACGAAGAGATGGTGATACAAGTGTAGTATGGATAGTAGATATAGGTTTTTGTAATCTCAAAAAAAAACATGGTAGCAAGTAGTAAAACGGAGCACAAACGGTATTGCAATGCTTAGAAACAAGGCCTAGGGTTCATACTTTCACTAGTGCAATCTCTCAACAGTGCTAACATAATTGGATCATATAACAATCCCTCAACTTGCGACAAAGAATCACTGCAAAGTTCCTATTAGCGGAGAACATAAGATAGAAATTGTTGTAGGGTACGAAACCACCTCAAAGTTATCCTTTCCGATCAATCTATTGAGCCATCCCTATAAGTGTCGCAAACGGCCCTAGAGTTCGTACTAAAATAACACCATATGATACGCATCAACCAACTCTAATGTCACCTAGATACTCCAATGTCACCACAAGTATCCGTGAGTTGATTATTTGATATGCATCAAACAACTTCAGATCATAATATTCAATCCACACAAAGAACTTCAAAGAGTGCCCCAAGATTTCTATCGGAGAAAGTAGGATGAAAATGTGCATCAACCCCTATGCATAGATTACCCCAATGTCACCTCGGGAATCCGCGAGTTGAGTGCCAAAACATATATCAAGTGAATCAATATAATACCCCATTGTCACCACGGGTATTCATATGCAAGACATACATCAAGGGTTCTCAAATCCATAAAAGTATTCAATCCGATAATAGTGAAACCTCAAATGTAAAAACTCAATTCATCACAACAAGATAGAGAGGGAGAAACACCATATGATCCAACTATATTAACAAAGCTCGCGGTACATCAAGATCGTGCCAAATCAAGAACATGAGAGAGAGAGAGAGATAAAACACATAGCTACTGGTACAAACCCTCAGCCCCGAGGGAGAACTACTCCCTCCTCGTCATGGAGACCTCTGGGATGATGAAGATGGCCTCCGGTGATGATTCCCCCCTCCGGCAGGGTACCGGAACAGGGCTCCAGATGGTATTTCGAAGGTACAGAGGCTTGCGGCGGCGTAGTCCAAAATCTAGGGTTATTTCTGGGGTTTTTGGAATATATAGGATTTTTCAGCGTTGGAATCACGCGAAGATGGGCTAAGATGGGCCCACGAGGCACCACGGCGAGCTTGCCCCCCCCCCCAAACACGCGGTGGTGGCTCGTGGGCACCTCGCGGCTCTTCTCGTCCTCCCATGAAGCTTCGGGGGTCTCTTTTGTTCCAAAAAAATCGTAAAAAAGTTTCGCTGCATTTGGACTTCATTTGATATGTATTTTCTAGAAAACCAAAAACAAGCAGGAAACAACAACTGGCACTGGGCACTAGGTCAATATGTTAGTCCATAAAAATCATATAAAAGCCATATAAAAGTGCACCAAAATCATACAAAATTGTTGTAAACATGGCATGAATACTTCATAAATTATAGATACGTTGGAGATGTATCAGCATCCCCAAGCTTAATTGCTGCTCGTCCTCGAGTAGGAAAATGATAAAATAAATAATTTATGAAGTGTGAATGCTAGCATAGTGCATAAGTTTGATCAATGATAATTTCAATCACTTTTCTAGAATCAATATATATCATAATCAGTAGCTCATCTCATAAAACTTCTCATGATCAAGTAGCAAGCTATTCACATGTTTAAAGTATAGGCCATAAACTTTCTTGAAAACTAACAAACTATGTTCTCAGTCATCAAACAATTGCAATTCATTTTATTTTCAGGAAGGGTCTATGTAAGAGCTTTGATCTAGCAAATTCCACATACTCAACCATCATTTAGTCTTCCATGATTGCTGACACTCAAAGCATATTTTTAGAACAAACCGTTTTAGTCAAACACATAGGAAGATAGGGGCTTAATGTTTCACCTCCCAACTTATTTATCTCAGGGATAATGTCAACAATAATAACTCATGATCACCTATATTCAACTGGATATATGTGCCTGGATCTTTCCCTACCACATAATGCTTGCCAACTAAAGAATAAATTGAGCGGAATAGGGATGAACATTAATGACTCTTGCATAAAAGTAAATACAGAAAAGTAAAAGATAGGCCCTTCGCAGAGGGAAGCAGAGGTTGTCATGCGCTTTTTGTTGTTGGATGCACAAGCTCTTAATGCAAAGGAATGTCACGTTATATTGCCCCTTGTGATAGCAACCTTTATTATGCAGTCCGTCGCTTTTATTTCTTTACCATCACAAGTTCGTACAACACTTATTTTCCCTTGCAATAAAAGATCATACATATTTTAGGAGCAATTTTTATTTTTTTTGCACCGATGACAACTTACTTGAGGGATCTTATTCAATCCATAGGTAGATATAGTGGACTCTCATGGCAATAAACTGGGTTTAAGGGTTTTTGGATGCACAAGCAGTATCTCTACTTAGAACGAATTTTTGGCTAGCAAAAGATCCTAAGCAAGCACCACATGTTAGAGGATCCATGACAATATAACTTCTATGTGAATATAAACAAACATAACTCATTACGTTGTCTTCCTTGTCCAATGTCAACTACTTGAACAAGCTTGAAAATAATTAATGGGGGCTCACAATCATATAAGATGTCCAAGATAGTATATTTATATGTGAAATTTCTCTTCCTTCAAAATTCTTTCATGAATTGTTCAAGTGACCAATGCTATGTTTGTTAACTTTCAATAAATTTTACCACTTATACTTCTTGTATGTGAAGTCACAACTCCCCATGAGACAAGCATATGAAGCACATATAATTTTAACTTTATGATATTCAATTCATTCAACAATTTACTCTTAGGATATATAGTGAAGCACGCGAGTAAATGAGAAACTACTCCAAAAAGATATAAGTGAAGACCAAATGAGTAGTTAAGTAAATAGGTAGCTATGTGAGGACTCTCTCTCATTTAAAAATTTCAGATCTTATTATTTTATTCAAATAGCAAGAAAAACAAAATAAAATGACATTCCAAGAATAGCACATATCATGTGAAGAAGCAAAATCTTAGGCTCAACCAAAACTGACCGATAATTCTTGATGAAGAAAGGTGGGATGCCTACCGGGGCATCCCCAAGCTTTGATGATTGAGACTTCTTGAAATATTAATTTGGGATGCCTTGGGAATCCCCAAGCTTGAGCTCTTGTGTCTCCTTAATTCCTCTCATATCATGGTTTCTCCTAAATCTTTAAAAACTTCATCCACACAAAACTCAACAAGAACTCGTGAGATAAGTTAGTATAGATCAACTCAAAACCTCAACATTCTCTACTGTAGAAAATCACAAAAATTATAATTAAACATTGCATACTAAATGCCTCTTCATATTTAATACTCCTATCCAAAAATAGAAACATTAAACAAGCAATCTATGCAAACAATGCAACTATAACCGAAATCTGCCAAAACAGAACAGTCTGTAAAAGGGGAATAAGAATCCATACTACCCTAACTCCAAAAATTCTGAAAAATTACCACGTGACATAGAACTCATGCATGCTTACTGTGTAAAAATTTCAGATTTTTATCATGTTCTCACTATTCAGGAATATTCTGGACATAACAGAAAACTTTCTGTTTTCAAACAGCAACACATGAACTTGCAAACTGAGTATGGTAAAGGCTATAATTGGCATTTTATTGAACTAAAAGATACAAAACATGATTATTTATAACACAAAGCAAATATCAACAGAATAAAATGATGCTCCAAGCAAAACTCATATTATGTGACGAATAAAAATATAGCTCCGAGTGAGGTTACCGATAGTTTTGAAGACGAAAGAGGGGATGCCTTCCGGGGCATCCCCAAGCTTAGACGCTTGAGTCTTCCTTGAATATTACCTTGGGGTGACTTGGGAATCCCCAAGCTTAGGACCTTGCCACTCCTTATTCTCCTCATATTGATATCTCACCGAAAACTTGAAAACTTCAATCACACAAAACTTAACGGAACTTGTGAGATAGGTTAGTATGATAAAAATAAATCACCCACTTAGGTACTGTCAAGACAAGATTCATAATTGTTCTAACATAATTCCTACTGTAGTCTATCATTTCCTCAATTTATATCTCATAATATAAGCTATGGAAACATTAAAACAAGCAAACTATGCACCGAAAACAGAATCTGTCAAAAACAGAACATCATGTAGTGAGCGATTTAAAAACCATACTTCATTACCTCCAAAAATTCTTAAAAATTAGGAAACCGTAAAAAATTTGTAACCCAATACTCTGTAAAAATTTCATAATTTTATCACGCTCCAGTAGAGAATAGAAATTCCAGCACTGGACGCAAAAGTTTCTGTTTTTGCATAGAATCAAGTCAACAAGCATCCACACCATCCCAAAGGCTTTACTTGGCACATTATTGAAAGAAAACATATAAAACATGATTACTACAGTAGATTAATCATATGAACACACAAAAACATTAGGTATAAATATTGGGTTGTCTCCCAACAAGCGCTTTTCTTTAATGCCTTTTTAGCTAGGCATGACGATTTCAATGCTGCTCACATAAAAGTAAAGAATTGAAACACAAAGAGATCATCATGAAGCATATAACTAGCACATTTAAGCCTAACCCACTTCCTATGCATAGGGATTTTGTGAGAAAATAGTTTATGGGAGCAAGAATCAACTAGCATAGGAAGGCAAAACAAGCATAACTTCAAAACTTTCAACACATAGAGAGGAAACTTGATATTATTGAGATATGTAAAAGCAAATGTTCCTCTCTCATAATAATTTTCAGTAGCATCATGGATGAATTCAACAATATATCTATCACATAAAGCATTCCTTTCATGATCCACGAGCATAGAATTTTTATTACTCTCCACATAAGCAAATTTCTTCTCATTCATAAAAGTGGGAGTATCATATGAAACTCGAATACTATAAATTGTTTCCACATTAAAAGAGTAATGTTCAGTACAAGGGTAATCATAATTATGACAAGTTTTATAAATATAATCATCACTACCTTTTATAACATAAGTATCATCACAATAATCATCATAACTAGGAGGCATGCAATCATCATAACAAATTTGATCATTCAAAGTAGGGGGACTAAAAAGATCATCTTCATTAAGCATAGCATCCCCAAGCTTGGGACAAACATTAATTGCAGCAAATAAATTCTCAAACATGTCATTCTCCTAAAACATAGCATCCCCAAGCTTGTTGGTTTGCATATCATTAGCATTATCACTATTATCATCAATAGTATGAATAGCACCAATAGTATAACAATTATTATCATATTCCTCCAAGTTGGTGCCATAAAGATTTTCAAGATCATAAGAAGTATCATTATCTTCCCAATCATAATCATCACAACAAGCAATAGGCATAACAAAATCATCATCAAGTGTATCATCTTCCACAATTATTTTTGATTCATTCTCATGAGGTACAACAATAATAGGAGCAACATTATTTGGGAGAGATACCTCTTTACCTCTACTTTTCCTTCTTTTCTTTTTCTTTACCACATTATGTGTGGGTTTATTTAATTCTTTCGAGCTTCTTATTGAAGAGATTGGTTGGATAGGAAGCTCCTCCTCGTTACCTGTTTCATCATGAGAGACAATAGGAGGGAAAGTGGAAATCTTTACCCTTTCATTAGTGTTCCTTTTATATTCTATTGGTTTTCCCGTTTTTCTATAGTTGGCAATATAGGCATTCTCCTTGCAATTTACCATACAAAACATATCGATTTCCTTTAGATTAGTTTCAATGTCATCCGTGAGAATGAATACTTCAAACCAACTATTTTTATGTGAAAATTCCTCACACCCCAAAACTAGATGAGGCTCATTATATAGTTCGAGGGCGGTCAAGTCATTACAATATTTAGCCATGATTCGATCATGAAAAAGTATGCATTGAAAATTAAGGTGACCAACTTTATTGCAAAGTTCACAAGTAATAGGATAAAGAGAACATAATTTTGTAGCAAATTCATCTATCACTTTGAGCAAAAAATTGGTTCTATCATGTTTATGCTTCTTACAAAATCTATCATCCCTATAAGGCATGTCTTCACAAACTTTATGCACTCCACAAAAATTGCCATGCTTATAAGAAACATTTTTGTCATGACTAGTGCAATCATCTTTAGTATTTTGGATATTCATAGAATTCATACTAACAACATTGCAATCATGCTCATCATTCAAAGATTTTATGCCAAACATTTTATTGAATTCTTCTTCTATCAATTGAGCACAATTTTCCGCTCCATCATTTGCAAGAAAAACATTATAAAGACGAATAATATGAGGCAGCCTCAATTCCATTTTTTGTAGTTTTCTTTTATAAACCAAACTAGTGAGAAAACAAGAAACAAAAAGATTCGATTGCAAGATCTAAAGATATACCTTCAAGCACTCACCTCCCCAGCAACGGCGCCAGAAAAGAGCTTGATGTCTACTACACAACTTATTCTTGTAGACTCGTGTTGGGCCTCCAAGCGCAGAGTTTTGTAGGACAGTAGCAATTTTCCCTCAAGTGGATGACCTAAGGTTTATCAATCCGTGGGAGGCGTAGGTTGAAGATGGTATCTCTCAAACAACCCTACAACCAAATACAAAAAATCTCTTGTGTCCCCAACACACCCAATACAATGGCAAATTGTATGGGTGCACTAGTTCGGCGAAGAGATGGTGATACAAGTGTAGTATGGATAGTAGATATAGTTTTTTGTAATCTGAAAATAAAAAAACAGCAAGGTAGCAAGTAGTAAAACGGAGCACAAACAGTATTGCAATGCTTAGAAACAAGGCCTAGGGTTCATACTTTCACTAGTGCAATCTCTCAACAGTGCTAACATAATTGGATCATATAACAATCCCTCAACGTGCGACAAAGAATCACTCCAAAGTTCCTATTAGCGGAGAACATAAGATAGAAATTGTTGTCGGGTACGAAACCACCTCAAAGTTATCCTTTCCGATCAATCTATTGAGCCATCCCTATAAGTGTCACAAACGGCCCTAGAGTTCGTACTAAAATAACACCATATGATACGCATCAACCAACTCTAATGTCACCTAGATACTCCAATGTCACCACAAGTATCCGTGAGTTGATTATTCGATATGCATCAAACAACTTCAAATCATAATATTCAATCCACACAAAGAACTTCAAAGAGTGCCCCAAGATTTCTATCGGAGAAAGTAGGACGAAAATGTGCATGAACCCCTATGCATAGATTACCCCAATGTCACCTCGGGAATCCGCGAGTTGAGTGCCAAAACATACATCAAGTGAATCAATATAATACCCCATTGTCACCACAGGTATTCATATGCAAGACATACATCAAGTGTTCTCAAATCCATAAAAGTATTCAATCCAATAATAGTGAAACCTCAAAGGTAAAAACTCAATTCATCACAACAAGATAGAGAGGGAGAAACACCATATGATCCAACTATATTAACAAAGCTCGTGGTACATCAAGATCGTGCCAAATCAAGAACACGAGAGAGAGAGAGAAATAAAACACATAGCTACTGGTACAAACCCTCAGCCCCGTGGGTGAACTACTCCCTCCACGTCATGGAGACCGCCGGGATGATGAAGATGGCCTCCGGTGATGATTCCCCCCTCCGGCAGGGTGCCGAAAGAGGGCTTCAGATGGTATTTCGAAGGTACAGAGGCTTGCGGCGGCGTAGCCCAAAATCTAGGGTTATTTCTGGGGGTTTTGGAATATATAGGATTTTTCAGCGTTGGAATCACTCGAAGATGGCTAAGATGGGTCCACGAGGCACCACGGCGAGCTTGCCCCACCCCCAAACGCGCGGTGGTGGCTCGTGGGCACCTCATGGCTCTTCTGGTCCTCCCACGAAGCTTCGGGGGTCTCTTTTGTTCCAAAAAAATCATCAAAAAGTTTCGCTGCATTTGGACTTCATTTGATATGGATTTTCTGGAAAACCAAAAACAAGCAGAAAACAACAACTGGCACTGGGCACTAGGTCAATATGTTAGTCCATAAAAATCATATAAAAGCCATATAAAAGTGCACGAAAATCATACAAAATTGTTGTAAACATGGCATGAATACTTCATAAATTATAGATACGTTGGAGACGTATCAGTTGGTTGTCAAGATCATAGGGGGGAACCCTCCTGGCCCCACGTGGATTGTCGCGCGCAGAGGTGATCGCTTTGATTTTGCCCTCGAGGGACTTCACCGACAAGATGCCGGGGTGCACCCGAGTGGGATCACTCGGCCCCAGGTACATCCACATGGGGTGCGCCCTGTCCTGCAGCGGCTGGATCCGCCGACTGAGGAACGCCTCCAGCAGATCCATCCCGTCAACTCCGGCCCGCACCGCTCCCACCAGAGCATCCACCAAGATGCCCACATCCACCTTCTCCTCCTTGGCGACTGTAAGAGATGGTGGAGCAGCGACCCATGCGGCCGAGTACGGCGGCCGCCCAATAGGCCTCCCTTCACTCGAGACATCTGTGCAATAGAACCAGCTGTCCTGCCAGCCTTTGACAGAGTCGGGGAAGCTCATTTTGGGGAAGGCCGAGTGCCCCTTGAGCTGGATCCCCAACCCGCCGCACTGTTGCGTCACGCTGGTCTTCGCACCCCTGGGCGAGTCCTTCTTCACCGTCATCAACCGACGAGTGAAAATGTGCTTGAACAGCCCCCAATGGGGATAACAACCGATGAGTTTTCACACAGCGAAACAAACGCTGCCAAGTAAACCACCGCATTCGGCGGAAGGTGGTGGAGCTGTGCCCCGAAGAAGTCCAAGAATGCACGGAAGAAGGGGTGTGGGGGCATCGAGAAACCTCGCTCGACGTGGGTGACGAGGAGGACTCGCTCGTTGGTGTGCGGGGCGGGCTCGATCTCTCCCTCCTCGGGCTGCCTCCAGCCGCCTGCGGGGATCAATCCCTCGCCCTCCAGCTCCCTCAGCCGCGCCTCCATCACTCGCGACGGGACCCTGTCTCCGTCATATCTATAATTTTTGATTGTTTCATGCCAATATTCTACAACTTTCACATATTTTTGGCAACATTTTATATTATTTTTGGGACTAACATATTGATCCAGTGCCCAGTTCCTGTTTTCTGCTTGTTTTTTGTTTCACAGAAAATCCATATCAAACGAAGTCCAAATGCAATAAAATTTTATGAAGAATTATTAAGGAATATATGTGATTTTTGGGAGGTGGAATCAACGCAAACGGAGGCCCACAACCTCCACAAGCCACCTTGGCGCGGCCCGGCTGCATGGTGGTGCCTCATGGGCACACCGTAAATCGGTTGGGGCTCTTCTTCGGCCGCAAGGAAGCTTATATCGAGAAAAAAATCGTGTTAAAATTTCAGCGCAATCGGAGTTATGGATCTCCGGATATTTAAGAAACGGTGAAAGGCCAGAAAAGGGGAACGCGAAACAGAAGAGAAACAGAGAGAGAGATCCAATCTCAGAGGGGCTCCTCCCCTCCGGGAGCCATGGAGGCCATGCACCAGAGGGGGAACTCTCCTTGCATCTAGGGGGAGACCAAGGAATAAGAAGAAGGAGGGGGAACTCTCTCACACTCTCTCCCGGTGGCGTCGGAACGCCGCCGGGGCAATCATCGTGACGGCGATCTACACCAACAACTTCGCCGCCGTCAACACCAACTCTCTCCCCATCTATGCAGCGGTGTAACACCTCTTCTCCCCGCTGTAATCTCTACTTAAACATGGTGCTTAATGCTATATATTATTATCCAATGATGTATGGCAATCCTATGATGTTTGAGTAGATTCGTTTTGTCCTATGGGTTGATTGATGATTGTGATTGGTTTGAGTTGTATGTTTTATTTTGGTGCTGTCCTATGGTGCCCTCCGTGTCACGCAAGCGTGAGGGATTCCCGCTATAGGGTTTGCAATACGTTCATAATTCTCTTATAGTGGGCGGCTAGAGTGACAGAAGCTTACACCCGAGTAAGGGGGTTGTTGCGTATGGGAGTAAAGGGGACTTGTTACTTAATGCTATGGTTGGGTTTTACCTTAATGATCTTTAGTAGTTGCGCATGCTTGCTAGAGTTACAATCATAAGTGCATATGATCCAAGTACGGAAAGTATGTTAGCTCATGCCTCTCCCTCATATAAAATTGCAATAATGATTACCGGTCTAGTTATCGATTGCCTAGGGACAAATCATTTTCTTGTGTTACAAAAGCTTTCTACTAAACAACTAACTTTTATTATCTTGCAAATTACTCGTAGTTTTTACTCCTAGTTTTATTCTTGCAAAGTAGTTATAGCATTACACCTACAAAGTACTTCTAGTTTCATACTTTTTCTAGGTAAATCAAACATTGAGTGTGCGTAGAGTTGTATCGGTGGTCGATAGAACTTGAAGGGAATATTAATTCTACCTTTAGCTCCTCGTTGGGTTCGACACTCTTATTTATTGGAAAAGCTACAATTGATCCCCTATACTTGTGGGTTATCAGCCGCCACTCGAGGACGCGCCCTTCCCTGCCCTCTTCGCCCTCTCCAGCCTGGATGTCGTCTCCAGGGAGCTCGGAGTGGAGAAGCGAGAGGGAGAAGAGAGCAGAGGATGCAGGGGGGGAGGGGATCTACGATTTACCCTAGCCCACATCGGTTTTATACCGTAGATAAAAACTCGTCAGGCGTGATCTCAGCCGCTAATCACTGGACCGGACGGCGCCCGCGCTGGATGCGCCCGCAGATAAGACGGGACACGTGTCGGCAGTTAGGGTGAAAATCGAGGCGCCATGCCCCACTTTCCCCACTAGCCGCGGCGTAACCGCTTCTGCGCACGCACGCCTAATTTCGAATCCCGGAAATCCCGCAACAAATCGGCCTGACAGATTGCGCCCGCATCGTTTCCTAAGAAACATCCGTCGGTCCGACTGACAGCCTTCGGCAGGCTCCCGTGCACTCGGACACGTTAAACACCCAACTGGAGCCCGCTCCAGGATCGCGAAAGGACGAGCTCGACGCTCCCTCATGGATTGACTTGGCCCTTCCACTAGGCTCCAAGGCGCGTGTCTCGTAAATTCGGACTCGGAGCTGGCCCGCGCTGATGTTCCCCAGGGATATGGAGTGGCATCTCTCCGGAGAGTCAGCCCACGCGTCAGCATCGCCACTCAAGTTTCATGGCATGCCTCATTCGGGCCTGAAGTCCATCTCTCCCGAGAAACATGCGAATGCCTCCGAATTTTGCCTAGCGATCACCACTTCCTGATCACTCAGGAAACTTCAAGTCCTGAATCCGCTGTGGCTTCTCCTAAGGACAATCATGGGAGAGCGGACACCGAGTGCCCCCGGGACACTCGGATTGCTCCGAAGGCTCGCCCAATTCATCCTATGAAGCCTCAACCGATTCGGGGGCTAATGATGGGGACACCTACCCCTGGTAGGGACAAAGACCTGACATTTAGGGCCCACCTAAGGCCCACATCATTATTCAGAGACCCCAGGGTCATGATTACAGCCGGATACATACCCTAGGAGATCCACTCGGACCTTGCAAGGATAACACTCGGACGTCCACCCTCCAGTCGGCCGGTCGTCATCACTCGGACAGTGGAGGCGCCAGGATAACGTGGGAACTGCAACGGTCAAGTAGTCTTCAATTAGGCTTAAAGTGTTGTTATGTCTATCGTTACCTGTAACTGTTGTAGTCATAGCCGTGTTAAGCACATGTATCTGCTGTAGTTAATGTCATAATTACCCCGCGACGTGGTGGCTGAGGGGTTGCGGTGGACACCTATATAAACCGCCCTCTCCCTCCGTCGCTGGGGTTAAGCACTCATTGTAATCACATATACCCAGAGAAAACAAGCCCCAGGGCACGAGACGTAGGGCTATTACCTCCTCCGAGAGGGGCCTGAACTCGTTAAATCCGAGTGTTACACCTGTGCTGTAGCTAGGCTCTGCTCCTCTTACGTACCCCCCGTACTCACTGTCAGACTAGTAACCATGTCACCCTCCCCCCAGGGCATGCCGGGCAGGCTTGTCGCTCCCTCGTGGGCTCCCCTGGCGTGAATCCAACACTGAAAAATCATATAAATATAGAAAACCCCGATACTAAACCTAGAACTTCCACGCCGCCGCCGCAAGCCTCTGTTCCAAAGCGTTCTCATTCGGAGCCCTGTTCCGGTACTCTGCCGGAGGGGGAAATCATCACCGGAGGCCATCTTCATCATCCCGGCGGTCTCCATGACAAGGAGGGAGTAGTTCACCCTCGGGGCTGAGCGTATGTACCAGTAGCTATGTGTTTGATCTCTCTCTCTCTCTCTCTCTCTCTCTCTCTCTCTCTCGTGTTCTTGATTTGGCACGATCTTGATGTACCGCGAGCTTTGTTAATATAGTTGGATCTTATGGTGTTTCTTCCCTCTCTCTATCTTGTTGTGATGAATTGAGTCTTGCTCTTTGTGGTTTCGTTATGTTGGATTGAATATTGGCTTTGAGATCACTTGATGTATGTCTTGCATGTGGATACCCGTGGTGACGATGGGGTATTCTATTGAGTTACTTGATGTATGTTTTGGTATTCAACTTGCGGATTCCCGTGGTGACATTGGGGTAATCTAGGCACATAGGTTGATACACGTTTTCGTCCTACGTTCTCCGATAGAAACTTTGGAGTGATTCTTTGTCGCACATTGAGGGATTGTTATATGATTCAATTATGTTAGCACTTTGAGGGATTGCACTAGTGAAAGTATGAACCCTAGGCCTTGTTTTCAAGCATTGCAATACCGTTTGTGCTCCGTTTTATCACTTTCTACCTTGCTGTTTTTTTATTTTCAGATTACAAAAACCTATATCTACTATCCATACTATACTTGTATCACCATCTCTTCGCCGAACTAGTGCACCTATACAATTTACCATTGTATTGGGTGTGTTGGGGACACAAGAGATTTCTTGTATTTGATTACAGGGTTGTTTGAGAGAGACCATCTTCATCCTATGCCTCCCACGGATTGATAAACCTTAGGTCATCCACTTAAGGGAAATTTGCTACTGTCCTACAAAACTCTGCACTTGGAGGCCCAACAACGTCTACAAGAATAAAAGTTGCGTTGTAGACATCAAGGAGTTTGGTATAAACTCAGAAGATCATTATCTGCGAAGCAGAGAAGAATGCCAAGGCAAACGAGAAAATTGCTATTGAGGAGATTGCGTGTTGGAGACAACCCCCAATAATATTGTTGAGTCAAAGTAATTGGAACACGAGCCGTCCGAGAGAAAATGACTGCAACAGAGAAGAATGAGGATAAAGTAAAGACATAGCATTTATTTTGTTATTTCATTTTCTTCCGTTTGAGTCATAGGACCACCATACTATTAAGAAGGGATCAGAGTTCGAGACTTATCTCTGTATGATGCTTAACCAAAATATATCCCAAGTGAGATGAGAGAAATCTCTTCGTGTGAAAAATAATTACTTGACACCCAGAGACGATGATCTTCTGGGTTGTGAGAGAATTCCTCTAGAAGAGGAGTTAGTTTTTCTTGTTCCTCAAGTAAAGTTGTTTGGTGCGTTTGAAATCCGACCGTTGGATAGGTGTCGGTTGGCCATTGGCTGGGATGATGCCCCAAATGGTCATTTCACCCTCGGGATCGCTCCGGCTATAAATAGCCAGCCCCCACCTGTCGTTTCAGTCGGCTGCTCGATTTGATTTTTCGAGAAGATTGTGTGAGCAACCCTCTCAGAAAGATTTCACTTATATCCACCAAGAGAAAACCCAAAGTCAAAAACTTAGATAGTGGTTGAGCATCACAGAGATCTAAGTCGACATCTTTGAACCTATTACTCTTGAGAGCTACTAACTCTATAGACGGTTAGATGTCTGTCAGAGTGACCAAGAGTAATTGTGGTCACCGAAGACAAAGTCTGTGGAGGTTATGTAGATCGCCTAAATTATCTACTGAGAGTGAATTGACGCAAGTGGACGGACTTCATCAAAGATAATAGGATGGATAGAGTTTTGCTCCTGTGTTCAATCACAAGTCCCTCCAACCAAACGTAACACATTTGCAGAAGAGTGAACTGGTCGAACAAATATCTTGTCCCCATCGAGCACCACTGGTTTCATCTCACCTTTATTTTACTTTCAGTAATGTTTTATGTCATGAGTTTTTCATCTGTGCTCCAGTAGTTATGTTTCGGAGAGTTATCCTTTCTGTCTTGCCATGTTTTATTTTCCCAGCTGTTTTCTTTCGTAGCTCTGCCTTAGTCTGTTTTATTTCCGTTGTGCTGTGCTGAGAATATTTAAGTTTTGAAATAAATTTAAGAACTCCCATTCACCCCCTTCATAGATATACTATCGATCCTAGAATTTCCATCCTTTCAGTCCAACCACAGGTGAAGGTATGCAAAATGGGGCATGTTGCGAACGCAACAAGTACCATGTTGCAGTCACCTCCAACTTGCATACATGGGGCCATTAGTCACTCATTGCAACATGGACCATGTTGCAGTTACCCCATTGCAACACGGACCACATTGCGGTCACCTCCAGATGTGGCGCGTCTCCAAAAAAATCATCTCGCCTCGTGGCGGCTCCTTCCCACATCACTTGCACGCGCATAACCGAGCTAGGCCCCAACCCACATAGTTGCAGTCCATGCGCCCCTGACCCTTCCTCAACCTTACGGAAGTGCATACACGCATGGACTTGCTGCATCAGACGCAGGCTTGTAGTTTCTGAGGGTTAGCGAGCTGCAATAGCGATCGGTACACTGTTTCATTGTTGTGGCAGTGGCATGTAGCATCTAAGAGCATCTACAGCCTCATACCACAATATTCTCCTCGTGGACGCACCCAGGCATATCACCGGACAGGGCCGGGTTACCCCTCATTTTTTGTCCGGTGCAACCAAATACCTCAAATATCACACCCAAAATCCATACTACACCATGCAACACAAAAGCTATGTACTACTACATAGATACAACAACCCTACTACCACTCGTCGTCGGAGATGTCATTGACCTCCGTGCCACCAGTGCCGGACAGAACGACCTTGGCCATGGCCTATAGCTCCGGCTCCTTGTCGGAGTCTAGCTCCGCTAAGGCTTCCTCCAGTTCCGCGCCCGCCTGGTAGAGGTAACGGTGGTTTGTGCTACTTGTGAGCTGCGTTGAGATTTTCCCCGAAGAGGAAGGGTGAAGCAATATAGTAGCGGATAAGTATTTCCCTCAGTAGAGAACCAAGATTATCGAACCAATAGGAGAACCACGCAAACAACCGTCGACAGTACCTACACACACAAGAGCAAATACGTGCACCCAACGCGGGCAAGAGGGTTGTCAATCCCCTTGTACTCGTTAATTGCAAGGATCAAATCTGATAGTAGTAGATAGATAAATTGCAAAGTAAAATAAAAGTAAATAAATTGCAGCAAGGTATTTTTGGTTTTTGTAATATGATTAAAATATACCGGGGGGCATAGTTTACACTAGAGGCATCTCTCTCATAAACATAGCATACGGTGGGTAGACAAATTACTGTGGGACAATTGATAGAAAAACGCATAGTTATGACGTTATTCATGGCATGATCATGTACATAGGCATTATGTCTGTGACAAGTAGACCGACTCATGCCTGCATCTACTACTATTACTCCACTTTGAGAGCGCTTCTATGCTTGCCTCTCTATGTATTAAGTTCATGACAAACAGAGTAATGCATGAAGTATGATGACATAATGTCGATAGAATAAAACCAAGCAATATGATTAAACCCCATCGTTTTCTCCTTAGTAGCAACAATACTAATACGTGCCTCGCTACCCCTTCTTTCACTGGGTGAGGACACCGCAAGATTGAACCTACTACTATGCACCACTCCCGCTGAAGATAAATCAATCTAGTTGGCCAAACAAAACAGATAGATCGGGGAGCATTACATAGCTATAACAATCATACATAATAAAGTTCAGAAAAGACTCAATTACTTTCAATGAACAATCTGATCATAAACCCACGATTCATCAGATCCCAACAAACGCACCACAAAAGAAGATTACATCAAATAGAAATCCAAGGAGAACATTGTATTGAAGATCAAACAGAGAGAGAGAGCCATCTAACTAATTACTATGGACCCATAGGTCCCGTGGGAACTACTTACACATCATTGGAGGTGCAGCAAGGTTGATGTAGAAGCCCTCCATGATCGATTCCCCCTCCGGCAGAGTACCAACGAAGGCCTCCAGATGAGATCGCGGAAGAACAGAGACTTGCGGCGGCAGAAAAAATTGTTTAGATGGTGCTTCTGGGGGTTTCCCAATATTACAGAATTTATAGGGCTGGAATTAGGTAAGACGGAGCCACGAGGGGACCACAAGACATCAGGGCATGCCTACCCCCCTGGGGTGCACCCTATTGTCTTGCCATCTCCTCGTTTCACGTTTGGTCTCCTCCCGAAGCTTCTAGGGTCCCTTTTGTCCAGAAAAAATCATCAAAAAGTTTTGTCGTGTTTGGACTCCGTTTGGTATAGATTTTTTGTAAAACCAAAAACAAGCAGAAAACAGCAACTGGCACTAGGCACTAGGTTAATAGGTTAGTTCCCAAAAATGATATAAAATTGCATATAAACTATATAGAATTGATAATATAATAGCATGAAACAATAAAATTATACATACGTTGGAGACATATCAGTTTGCCGTGAGCTCGAGATCCGACTGGATAGAGTCGAGGATGGCCTGCTGCTCCGTCGCCTCCTCCGCTAGGTCCACCTCGAACTTGGCTATCATGTCTCCCGTGTCGAATCCGGTAGCAGCAGGCATCAGATCCGTCTTGCCTTCCTCCTCCTCATCGTCCTCTATCTCTGCATCCTTCATGTCCGCGTTTGGCGGCTCCTGCTCCGGCGCTTGAAACTCTGGCGACTACTACTCCGCCTCCCGCTCCGGCACTTGAAGCTCTGGTGCTTACTACTCCGCCTCCTCCTCCTGCCCTGGCTCATCCTTCTCTGGAGAGTCTGGAGGCAAGCCGACGACAATCCGAGTGGCGTGTCATGCTTGGATCTCCGCTAGAAGCTCGGCCCGGCCCTGTAGAGTGAGCATCGCATAAGTCATGATCCGCTGGCGAACCATGGTTGCCAGCAGACAGTGAGTTTCGAGCAGATGGGGAGTGGCAGCGCGGAGGGTGGAGGGTGGAAATGGGATTGCCTAGGGTTGGGGTCGCAGTCCGGTTTGAACAGCCGGATTTGGCCCCTCGGTGGCTCCGACGCGGTGTTCTCATCGGATTGATGGGTTTTGATGGGTGTCTGCATGGGTCCCACCCGTCAGTCCGATGTGGCGGACACGCCCGGGTACATGATTATATTTTCTCAATAATTTACTATTAGAGAATGCATGATTGTGATTTTTGTGCTTGGTAAAGTGGTTGCCTCTAGTCTTTTGCTAGCCTTTCCATGTACTAAGCGGAAACACTGCTTGTGCATCCAATCCTTGAAACAAGTTTATTCCACAAAGTGTCCACCATACCTACCTATATATACGTAGTATTTCACTGTCATTCTAGGTAAATTTGCATGTGCCACCTCTAAACCTTCAAATAAACTTCTGTTTTGTGTGCCCGTACAACTCATCGAGTGGTGGGGCACTGGTACAGCGAGCTGCTATACAAACGGTTTTTAACCCCTTTCTGTGACACAGTTTTAAACCATCGTCTTGCCTGTGTGTGCGATAGGGGGGGTCTTCCCACACGACCCAGAAACCGTCCGCGATAGGGAGCACGCAAGAATACGTTTTGCAGAACTAAGCGTATGCGATGCCCGTATCTTTCCCAAACGCTCCGTCCTTGCTACTCGTTTGTGCTCGCATTGCCATCGCACTCGGTATTCTGTGCTGCAACATTTGCGATGCTCACCCCATCACAAACAGTTCACAATTTTACACCGTATGCGAAGCTTGAATATCCCACACATTTGTATGTACATAAACATTTGAGATGTATAAAATGTCCCAAACGATTCATCCGTATTACCCGTGTCGGATGAAGGCCTATTGCACGCGTTCTTCTATGAGCAAATGTTTACGATGCACACGACATCATAAACAGTTCATAATTGCCTAGCATGTGAGATAAGGTCACTTTCACAAACATTTATTAAGAAGGAACTGTGTGCGTTCTTGTTGTTAATCTCACACGTTTTTTCTTGTCTGATCGTGTGTGCAGTAGAGTTTCATCGCACACTTACTGATCTGAGAAACGTGTCTGATCTTGACGTTAATCACAGACGTTTTGCTTTCGCAAACCGTGTGCAGCGTAATGGCCTGCAGATCATAATTTATCCCTAATTTAATCCCTACATTTAAAATTCACAGAATTTGAAATTGAAACAGATTTTCAATATGAAAGTAGGCAATCACTTATTTCACATCGAACCATGTTTATTACAAATACAAGTTCAAGGACGAATGAATAATTCGATGCACATGTACATGTACTGAAGAACTACAGAAGCAGCAAGGAAAGAATGATGAACCATAGTTGTACTAAAGACTGTAAAGAGAGAGGTGGAAGACATTATGGTTGCTGGAGAAGGTGAAGTGGAATGCCCATATTGTGCCCTCCTCCATGCCTAATGCGCGCACGACTCTAGGCCAACCCCTTGTGATGGCCGCCCGCCCATCCTTCACTATCTTCATTAGGACTTCTTGATGCTCATTGTAGTCTCGATGAAATACTTTAACCTTCATTGCATGTCCACCAATCATGTACTTTGCGAGGTAATCTTGAGTAAACTGCTTTAGGAACCACTGCAAATGAAAAAGATTCAGACATTGTTGTCTAACAACTCATTATGGGCAGTAAGAAGAGAAGGCTACAGAGTTCGTAGTTACGATCCTACAGCTCACTGTTGTGTTGGATAGAGCGTAGACAAATAATTTAATTGCCATCGGTCGTATCTTTTGCTAATAATTCTTATCAGTTTCCTCACTTGATGCCGGTTCATGAATATCTCATTGCCCCATACGCAAAAAGGGTCGAGGAGTGGATCTTTGCCTAGGACATATGTACCCACAAGCAACAAGTCAATATTAGAAGCTAAAAAGTGTCCAGCCATGGATTTGTATGCACTACATTATGGAACGAAGGCAGTATAAGCCGAGGGATGAAACTAACCTCGATGGAAAATGCTGGCACTCCCGTTGTTGTCCTGCGTAAGTACATGGAAAGGCGTGATAAGTACTACAGGCTTAACATCAACCAAATATAGCCATGGTAAACAACAACATCTCAAAATGACAGCTTGAATGTGTTGGTTTCAGCATGATGTTAAAGCAGATAAAAAATGGAAGGGAATGTTAACTACAATAGGCTTAACAGGGACCAAATATTGTAATTCAAACTGGTACTGTTGAAAATGAATAGAACATAGATCATGCTTAAACATCACACTGCATAAATGTGTAAAACTGAAATAAAGGGCATGTGTTAACTTCACCAGGCATAACAGGAACCAAATATAGCCGTTCAAACTAGTATTGTTGAAATCGAACTGCACAGTTCATACTTGCACATAATGAACATCACATTGTGAATAACTGAAATAAACAAGGCATATATGCTCAGTATAACAACCTAATATAGCCATTGAAAACTGGACAGAGGCTCACTGCAACTAACCTAACAAGCAAATACAGATAAACAAGGCACCTGCTTGAAAACTGGACAAAGGCTCACTGCAACCAACCTAGCAAACAAGCAAATACAGATAAGCAAGGCCTCTGCTTGAAAACTGGACAAAGGCTCACTGCAACCAACCTAACACGCAAATACAGATAAACAAGGCATCTGCTTGAAAACTGGACAAAGGCTCACTGCAACCAACCTAACAACCAAATACAGATAAACAGGGCATCTGCTTGAAAACTGGGCAAATGCTCACTGCAACCAACCTAACAACCAAATACAGATAAACAAGTCATCTACTCACTATAAACAACCAAATATAGCCATTGGTGAAACGAAAGTGGACAATTCATACTTAAACATCAGATAGCCATATTGAACATTACATTTTTGCATAACTGAAATAATTAAACATGGCACAGTTAAAACATCGCATGGCAAAAGCTACTACAACAATGGGTACGAGTTGGCTAGCTAGAAAAAGTAAGATTTTCTTATAGGATATTGCCTCACTTGTCATTGACGGGATCCTTCCACTTGGAAGAGCACAGACCCAGGGTGCGATCCCTGATGTTGCAGATGGGCTGTCTCACCTTGGAAGAGCCGTAGTGGGTGCCCTTCGCATGGTTGTGGTCGATGAGATCTGACTTGGCAGCTGAGGATCCCAAGCCACCGCCGTAGAACGTGTCCTTCAGAAATGACATAATGGGCTCGATGGCGTACAAGGATCACAAATCCTTGACCGCGAGGTGGAGGACATAAGCGGCGGGGCCTTCGAAGAGATCGACGGCGGTTGAACCAGAGGCGTTGGGGATGGACCACTTAACCTGTGACATGGCCCGCGTTAAGCCTTCGATGTCGACGAGGTTGATGTCGTAGCCGGCTGTCCTGAGATTCAGTAATACGTGAGCCCGCTGACGTGAAGCCTTCGCCATGGCGACCTAGTCAATGTCCTCGCCGGCTTCCGCGGTGAGGTGTTCCTCCGGGATCGACAGGTCAGCACGAATGGTGGCCACCCCGACATCGTCCGGCAGAGAGGCCATGATAGACCTCCTTTTGGCCGTACGCTCCTCGGGCTCCCCGGGATATGTGGTCGGGCTTAGGTTGCGACTCTCTGGAGTAGGGGATGGGGATCTGGGGGGGAGGGACACCGTAGGCCTCATCTAAAAACTGAGGGCGGCGAGGGTATGGGATTCGGTGGGTAACCTGAACTTATCTAAGCTAGGAGGCATGGGCAGACCGGCAGGGGTTGGTGGCGGCGGCGGCGGCGACTTTGGCGGTGGCGGCGAGCTAGGGTTCGAGCAGGGGGGTGTAGAGTGTGGAGGGGGGACGGGGTTAGGGCGGGTGGTGTTTGAGGATATGCCGCGGCTACTAAAAATTTTAGTAATGGTGGGTGGAGCTGGTGGTGGACGAGGGAGGGCGACGGTTCAAATGCCTCGGCTACTGGAATTTTACTATGAGGTCGGTGGTGGAGGTGTGAGGGCGATGGTTGAAATACCGCGGCAACTAAAATTTGGGTAAAGGAAATGAAGCGGGGCGGGAGCAACCAGATCGCATACGGTCCAAACATAATAATTGTGTATGATAATAAGGAAAAGCCGTGGAACCACCAATTTTTGCATCGCTTAAGGCGGGTAGCTTTTTTTGAGATTTCTAGCTAGCTGGTTTATCGCACACGATTCGTCCTAATTTTCAGACGCATACATGGAATTCTCATCCTAAATATCCTGTACACAGTACCCTTCACCCTTGCTGGCACTTGCGAAGTCGTGGCGATTTTACAGGGCACGAGCTTCGCACACGGTTAAGCCAGTGAACCCGTGTCCGTTGCGCGTACGTTCGCACGTAGTTTTTCATCTGAGGCGTCTGCTATTTTATATAGCACCATTTGGCAACAAAAAAACGCGAGAGAGGGTAAGAAGACAACCACAACAGCATGTGGCCCAAATATATATGTATGAAAAGGGTGGCGTGTGATGTTCAAATTCCCAATGCACAACTTTGACGCGCGGGTCCACGGGTAGGCGCATCGTCGAAGATCGGGTGAGAGGGGCCAGAAGACAACAACCACCTGGAAGTGGCCAAATATATGTAGGAATAAAGGGTGTGATGTTTAAATACACAATGCACAACTTTGATGTGGCACCTCCCTCGCAAACTGGAAAGCCCCCTTGGATATCTATAATGACGGGTTAAGGTCGTAGCTAGGTGCCTGCCCCACCCCCACTTCGTGTCGGCGGGACGCATGCACGTACTCATACTTTGGTCAGACATGCATGCATCACCTACCATAAGACGGACCAAGTGAATCTATCTTGGCCAAACAACCACTGTTGTTGTCGGTCAAAAAGGGATATAATAGACCGCTTGGGCACATAGATTGGACCATCACCGTAAACCGCACGAGAGGGGCCACAAAACCAGCACCACCTGCATGGGGCCCAAATTGATGTACGTTGGAAGGGTGATGTGTTTTAAATACCCATTAATGTATAATTTTGATGTGGTGCCTACCTCACGAAATGGACAACCCCGATGAAAGGTAGGTAGTAATTAAGGACGACGTCGACGTACGTAGGGTGTCGATCCAACCCACCATTTCGAGCGCATGGAAGGGAATCCTGAGAACGCATGAGCTCGAACTTTGCTCGGACATGTCACCATGACCCGTGGTAACACGAACCAGGAGGAATCCATTCATGGCCAAACCCCCTCGTTGTCGGCCAAAGGGATGATATAAGTAGACCAGGCCCACAGATAGGCGTGTCGTTGAAAACCGCACATGGGAGACGGGGTCGATCAGAAGACCCTATACGTACCTTGCATGCGGCCCAAATATATTTATATATGGGTGGTGTGTGATGTGTTCAAATCCCCAATGCACAACTTTGATGGGGCACCAGCTGCATTACAAACCGAACACCGTACCCCAAGGAAGCCTCGTTATGTATGATGTCGGTTCCCTAACTTCGAGCCGGCGGGAGGGAATCGAACAAATGTTCCCCAACTAAATTTGGTCTGACATGTCATGACCTATACCAAGAGGAAACCGTCATGGTCAAATCCTTCTCGTACGTTGACAGGTCACTACAGACAAATTTTCAAAACAAGTACATTGTGGGTCAAGGGATAGAACGTGCGGGCCCACAGATCTCGAACGTGGTGGGTCAAAGGATAGAACGTGGCGGGCCCACAGATCAATCTCGATCATTCTCTGATTTTTCAAAGCAACAAATAACAAAAAACATCATTCTCCAAATTTTCAAAACAAGTACGTTGTGCGTCAAAGGATAGAACGTGCGGGCCCACAGATCTCGAACGTTGCGTGTCTAAGGATAGAACGTGGCAGGCCCACAGATCCATCTCGATCATTCTCCAATTTTTCAAAACAACAAATAACAAAAAACATCATTCTCCAAATTTTCAAAACAAGTATCTCAAGATTTATTTAATCGACATCACAGGTCACTACAGACACATTTAGATGCTAAATGTCTGTAATGACCGTATCATGGCGCTTAAATGAAGCTTGAGATATAGCAACTTCCCACCCGGTCACCCATCCTTAGACTGCTCCAGCCCCAAGCTCGCTTAACTTGTGTGTTCTATTCGACTAGGCTAGCGGATGGGAAGCTGGCCCTTGCTGATAAGAGTTGCCTCCTCGCGTTTAAGGCGTTTACCGATGGTCACCGTGTGGGACCTACTCCTTGCTATCACACACGTTTGTGCTTTTAGAAACTGTGTGCAATCTTTACATACCGGACCACTTCCATTCAAACTTACATTATTTTTTTACTACTTAAAACCACTAGCCAGAAGAAGCAAAAGCTTTGCATTTTCATTAATTAAGAACAAGATAGTTGCCCAGTTAATTGCGGAAAACCTGGCTAAAACCGATACAAACAGGGCCTAAACCTACGGGAACTCTTGGCTGAGCATGAATTGGTACAGGCCTTCGTCCACACGTCTGATATGCTCGCGGAACTACTGTACTGCAATACCGATCTCCGCCCAGGATATTTCATTGGCGACGGTCGATTCCAAGCCGCGATGAGTATTTTGCTCTGCATCGTCGTTGGCGGCACCTGGGGGGCCGAGGAGGTCAAAGAGCCAATCGACCAGCCCGTTGGCGTCGTGGCGGCGGATTCTGGCAGTGCGAACTTCATCCGGCGCAATTATGGCGCTGACGGCGTCTGCCCATTCCTGGCGGGGAATCGGGATGCTTACCGGCCCTGGAAACGGCCTCTCGAGTGGTTGAGTCAACAGGATGCTTACACGGCTCTGCTCAGATAGTGCGGCGCACCGCACCTGATGCGCGGGGGCATTCTCCCGCTCTTGGGTGGCAGCGCTTTGCCACTCTTGCTCCGCTCCGCTCCATGGGCGGCGACGAACACATGTGTAGACATTGGCCCGCTCAAGCAGTGGGGCGCGATGATACCGCTCATGCTCGACGGCGCGCTGCCGCTCTTGCTCGGCGGCGCACGGCCGTTCTGGCTCCCCGGCCTGCTCCGGCTCGTTCTCCTCGTCGAGGAGGTTGATGACGGCGGCGACACTTCGCCGTATTGGCATGCTTGGAATGGTATACTGCGGTATGGCCGGTGTGTCGCCGCCTAGCCTTCTATGCCCACTGACACTGGCAGCGGGAAACCGATGGGGGGAGTGGCGGGAAACTGATTTGGGGGGAGTGGCGGGAAACGGTAGCGTGTTTGCATATATAACACCATTAATATGGAAAACTTGGGAAAGAAGGAAGCGCGAGGTAGCACGACGCGTGCGCATAGTGCTTACCCACAGGTGCCAGATGGTTGAACAGAACTGCTTTAAATTATTCAGGGTTCGTTTGGCATATTTATACATTATAATAGAGTTTTCTAAGCATTTAATGTGCAAAATTCAAATTTGAACTACAAATACATGCTCCAGTGCACCAAAATGGGTTGAAAAATCATATATGTGTCCTTGGGTGCATGTTTAGGTCCCATGCAAGGAATGGGGATGAATTACAAACATCTCGGCGTCCTGGCTCGGCCTCAAACATTGAGAATCTTGGTTTTTAAATTCCCATAAATCCAAAACTCACCTGAAATTCATGAAACTTTACATGGTGTCATGACAAGGCACATATATGCCATGGTAAAAAAACTGACCAATTTGGGGCAAGTTTTGGTACAAGACTCTTACAAACCGGAGCTTCTCGCAAGAAGCCTCCGATAGGGAACGTGTCACCCTTGTGGGCGAAACGACAATCGTAGCCTCTTCTCGCCTTGTATTTTTTTTCTACGGGCAACGTAGACCAATAGGAGATTTGTGCTGAAATATGGAATTATTTAGGGTTCCTTTGGCCTTTTTATACATTAATTGAGTTTTCTAGGCATTTAATGTCCATAATTCAAATTTGAACTACAAGCACATGATCCAATGCACCAAAATGGCTTCAAAAACCATACACGTGTCCTTGGGTGCATGTTTGGGTCCCATGCAAGAAATGGGTATGAATTACAAACATCTCAGTATACTGGCTCGGCCTCAAACATTGAGAATATCGGTTTTTAAATCTCGGTAAATCCAAAACTCACCCGAAATTCATGAAACTGGGCATCGTGTCATGACATGGCACATATATGCCATGGTAAAAAAAAATTGTCCAATTTGGGGCAAGTTTTGGTACACGCCTCTTACAAACTAGAGCTTCTAGCAAGAAGCCTCGTGGTTTCGATAGGGAACGTGTCACCCCTGTGGGCGAAACGACAATCCTTGCCTCTTCTCACCTTGTATTTTTCTTCTACAGGCAACATAGACCAACAGGAGATTCGCGCTGAAATATTGAATTATTCAGGGTTCGTTTGGCCTTTTTATACATATATTAATTGAGTTTTCTAGGCACATAATTCAAATTTGAACTACAAGCACATGCTCCAGTCCACCAAAATGGCTTCAAAAACCATACATGTGTCCTTGGGTGTATGTTTAGGTCCCATGCAAGAAATGGGGATGAATTACAAACATCCCGGCGTACTGGCTCGGCCTCAAACATTAAGAATCTCGGTTTTTAAATCCCCGTAAATCAAAAACTCACCCAAAAATCATGAAACTTGGCATCGCGTCATGACATGTCACATATATGCCGTGGTAATTTTTTTGTCCAATTTGGGGCAAGTTTTGGTACAAGCCTCTTACAAACAGGAGCTTCTAGCAGGAAGCCTCGTGGTTCCGATAGGGAATGTGCCACCCTTGTGGGCGAAACGACAATCGTCGCTGCCTCTTCTCGCCATGTATTTTTTTCTACAGGCAACGTAGACCAACAGGAGATTTGCGCTGAAATATGGAATTATTCAGGGTTCGTTTGGCCTTTTTATACATTAATTGAGTTTTCTAGGCATTTAATCCCCATAATTCAAATTTGAATTACAGGCACATGCTCTAGTGCACCAAAATGGCTTCAAATACCATACATGTGTCCTTGGGTGCATGTTTAGGTCCCATGCAAGAAATGGGAATGAATTACAAACATCTCGGCATCCTGGCTCGGCTTCAAACATTGAGAATCTCGGTTTTTAAATCCTCGTAAATCCAAAACTCACCCAAAATTCATGAAACTTGGCATCATGTCATTATATGGCACATATATGCCGTGGTACAAAAATTGTCCAATTTGAGACAAGGCGCACACATTAATAGCCAACGTAGGCATTTCGGAACAAATAGATGACACGTTAATATCGCAAACGGTTGTATTGTTTGAACCGTGGGCGTTCCACTAACCATTTACGTGCGGCCACGCGTCCCTCTTTTTATTGGAGAGTACTACCTCGGTCCTGGTTTATTGGTCCTCTTTGTATTTTGTGCAAAAATTTGACCATACTAGGTGGCGTGCGTGCAGCTGTTTGATTAGACGGGTCGAGTGCGAGAAGTCCGCTGCGCAGGCTCGACGGGAGACGTGCGAGCAGTCCGCCACGCAGGCTCGATGGGATGCGTGCGAGCAGTCCGCCACGCAAGCTCGACGGCACCCGTGCGAGCTGTCTGCCACGCAGGCTGACCAGGAAACGAGCTCTTTAACCTCCACCCGCCGCCTCGCTCCCAACTTCTCTATTAATGGCGGCCGAGCAGGCTGTAGCGACCCGACCCAATACGGTCAAGTCTCTGTGTATCTGTACCATCCCAAGATCATGCTGGCACACACAGTACATCAATGTATATATCAAAGTTCAATCACACCTGCTTTATTACATCGAATCTCATATAGAGTCTTTATTACATCAACAATAAATTGGCTAAAGGCCAACTCATGAGATGACTACTGCGGAAGACGTAGAAGATAGCGAGTCCGTCCGACTCCATAGGGCATATCGCCAAGCGTAGAACGTAGCCTCACTCCTGGTCGTAGTAATCCTCTGCAACATGAGACGTTGCAGCCGTGTAGGTCAGCATTTTGAATATGCCGGGAAGTCACAAGAGAGAACAGATAAAATAATCCATCTATGCTATATGCAAATATGGCTGGTGGAGCTCAAGGCTATAGTTTTGCGAAAAGATGATTTTTCCTACAACAAAGGGGTCAAAGCAAAAATTACTACAAAGGTTGGTTGATTAATGAGATGGTTCCAGCAACCAATTCTCATATCCCAATTATTAATAATCCCAACTCATTTACTTAATTGTGTCGAGAGTTTCTCGATAGTTCCAATTCCAGATGCTCAACTTGTCCGTAACCGGGGACACGGCTAATCGATTAGGTTTTAACTCTGCAGAGTGTTGTGCACTTTACCCACAAGAATCGATCCCTCCCTTTATGTCCTCGCACTGCGCCTGGTGTTTGAGAACGGGACGATCGAAACATGATCTTTCAAAGAGTTCCCCTGACCCACGTCCGGTGCACATCCAGTCCTACCGTTCTTCTACATCTCGTAGCACCATCCTGGCCAGAGTCACCACTAAGGTCAACCAAGCCAGAGCCCATAGTGAGTTGTGGCTGCACAGGTAAGCTTCCGGTCTTGAAGTATCCATCCGTCTCTTCGTACCTGGGTGAAGCTTTCCGCAAGATGTCATCCACTGGGTTTCCCCACGATGCATCCCGGAGTCATCCACTGGGTTAATCCCACAATGCCCGTCAGTCCATCCTTTACCCAGAGGTGCATTTCATCATGAAGTCTTGAAGTCTTGAGTCTTGAGGTCTTGATCATAATTAACCCTCACAACTCCCATGGAATTCACTCAACCAACCCCGTCTACTAAGCGTAGCAAATTAAAGTCTTATCGTAATCCCGGACATTGGTAACCAGGGAGTGGGGTTTTCTCCTACCTCATGATACTACTTGCAAGAACAATAGTATCAACGTCACCTACTAGCATGCATGGTGGAAGGGTGGTAACTAATGCAAATAAAACGTAGGTAATATAATGATCAAACTGAACTTGCCTTGCTGAAGATCTTGAAACTCTAAAGACTCGTAATAACAAGCTTCGCACTCCGAATGATCTAACGAAACAAACAATAATGCACACAATAAGCAACCATATTCACAACAAAAAATAACAAGTAATTAAATTCACACACAATAAAACACAAAAGAAAAATCAAAGAAAACTTCAAAGAAACTCCAAAACCAAATAAAAGATCCAACTCACACAATAGCTAACAAAAACACACATAACGGCAGTAAAATAGTCTAAATTACTACTTAACAGAAAAGAAAATAATTTTTCATCAAAACAACAGAAAAAAAAATTAACTAAAATAATTTCTAGCAAAAATAACTAAATTGCTAGCTATTTCTTAATACTATATACTAGCAATGCTAACAAAATCCTAAACAGAATAAAAACTAAATAAAATAAATTCTCAGAATTAGCTACTGAAGTCTAACATAAATATACTACAACACCCAAAAATTTGCAAAAAAAGAAATAATTAAAACTAATTAAGATCACCAAGTTATAATCAAAACAATACTATATTGAAAACAGTACTGTTTTGCTAATAAACAAAATTAAAATAAAACAAAAATAAAATTTTGAAGTGCTACAGGATGCACAACTATTTTTGTTCAAAATTGCAAAAAGAATCAACTAAAAACTTATTTTCAAACAAAAGAAATTAGCAATCTAGTGTTTGAAACAAATTCATGCAAAATCAAATTTCAAATTTTCAAACATAGTCAAACTTTTCATCTACAGAAGCTTCATAAAATTATTGATCTAATGCAAAAAGAATCACTCAAAAATCATTTAATACCTAAAACATATAAAGAATTTAAAACAGAAACTTCTCTGCGTTTAAAAACAGAAACTAAAAAAAACAGAAAGCTAGGCGTCTGCTAAGGGACACGTGGCGCTTTGTGGTTGGGCTAGGGGTTGTGTGCGCGAGTGAACGGAGCGGTCAACCGAGCCGTAAAAGAAAACGGTTCGCGCCTAAAAAAAATTAAAGCGATCTAATCTATGCCGTTCATCTAGGATCTAACGGAAGAGGGGAGATCCGGTGCTCACCGCGGCGGCGGCGAGGTCGACGGCAAGGCAGAGGCGTGGTGGTCGTCGGGGAAGGCGTTCCAGAGGGTCCTAAGCTCCGGCGAGTCGCTCCTAAGATGCGGACGTCGACGGCGCGGCGATTGGCGGTGGTGGCGGAGGCTAGGGTGGACGGAGTGCGGCGGAGTGGGCGGTGGCGTGCGGCGGCAGAGCGGGGCTCCGGTGAGAAATAGCGGCGGCGTCGGGGTTGTTTGAGGAGGGGAAGCAGGGGGTTTCGGTCGAGGGGAGCCGTGGCTTTATAGCCACGGTGACTTGGGGTGCGGGCGAGGCCGATACGGCCCGGATATCGTGGGATCCGGCGAGCGGCAGCGGAAGGAAGGAGATCGGCGGCGGGGAAGGATGGTGACCGCGCGCGGAGAGAGAGCGGACGGTGGGACCGATGTGCAGTGAGAGAGAGAGAGATGCGGGATTCGGATCGGGCGGGCGATCCGTTGCCGATTCGGCTCGGATGAGCTGCGCTGGGCAGGGCCGGACAATGGGCTTCGGGAGGAGCGAGAGAGAGAGCCGGCGGGGTTTTTTTTTCTAATTTAATACATTTTTCCTATTAAAATTTCTCACAGAAAGGAAAGAAAAGAAAACAAAATAAATAAAAATATACTATATACATATTATATATCAAATTGATCAGAAAAATAAACTCCACAATATGAACTATTTTTCAGAGTCAAATAAAATACTTTATAAATCTTTTTTTTGAAAATTCAAATAAAATTCAAATTTGATTTCCAAATATTTTGGCTTTGTTTTCTTCTGACTTTTGAAGGGTCATTTCACCTCCTCTCATACTTTTTGAACAAAGTATTTTTGTCAGTGATTCTTTTGAATATAAATTCAAATGCCAAATTTGACAAGAATTTAAATGAAACCTTTCAAATTCAAATGCCATTTTGATATGGCCTTTTACTTCCCACTCTATTTCCAATAATTGAAGAAGTCATTTTATCTTCCCTCTTGAGAAATCCTTGAGTGGCATGAAGTTTCTGCTTTGAAAATATTTTCAAAAGGAAATTCAAATCTTTTCAAATCCTTTTCATTTGCTTTAAATGAAAGAAGTCATATCATCTTCACTCTAGGGTTTTGTGAAATGAATTTGAATTCCCAGGGATCAAATTGCAAAGTGAAAGTTTTGGGAAAGTCCTATTATTCCCTCTTATCAATCTTTCAAAAGTTTCAAATTTCACCCACTTTCAACAATAAATCAAACAATCAATCATATTTATTTATTTAATATAACATTTCAAAAATAATATGTTTGGGATGTTACACACGCTTACCGGGAAGCGAGCTCTTTAACCTATAGCCGCCGCCTCGCTCCCAACTTCTCGATTAATGGTGGCCGAACCACTGTTTAACATGCGGTTCATGCACCTGGATGGAAGGTGTTAGCTTGTGATCCCATGGCCCTGTTCAACGATAGCTAGCATTGTTTTGTTCGTGCCTCGCTGAGAACGTGAATTTTAGCCTGTTTTTGACTCGTATACATATACCTACGAGGTTACGAACGAAATAATACGACGAGAAGTTGACAATGGCAACAGATAATAATTGCCTTACATATCCCGGATAATTTCCAATTAAAAATGCCACATGCGGCAACGCCCGAAAGAACAGGGGCAAGAGAAGAAGAAAAAAAAAGAGGAAGAAGGAAGTCGCTGCTCTCTACTTCTCGATGGATCGCTTGGCGAGGAGTTCTTCCAGCTCCTTCTTCACATCCTCATGACTTTGCTTGACAGCAGCCACGGATTCCTCCACCTGCAGCTCGCGCTCGATGCGGAGCTTCTTCAAGTCATCCCCAAGTTCATGGACGATGGCTGTCAGCGTCATCCGCGAGGCAACGCTCTTCTCATACAGCTCCCTCCAGCCAGCGGCCTCCTCCTTCTGCTTGTTGAGCTCCTCGTGGAGCTTCGCATTGTCACCCATGAGTTTCACGACGAGGCCGGTCGCCTTATCAACCGAGGCATCGCTAATCTCGAGCAGCTTCTCCAAGCCGGCGAGCAGCTCCTGCAGGTTAATTAGGCCAACGAGAATGTCGTCATCGCTGGCTAAGGACTTCAGCCCCGCCAGCACATCGAGTTCACCGATGCGGTGAGTGCGCTTGTGAGAGCCCTCGCCTACCCATGAGAGTTCGTTCGAGGGCCCCGCGGCACGGCAGGACATCTCTGCTGCGGCTGCCGCATTGCGGCGGGACCTCTCTAGTGCTTCCGCGGCATTGGTCTTTGCTCCCTGGTTATATGTCGACCTAGATCTCCTCCTACCGGCCATGACAGACGCAAGGAACGGCTTAAGAGAAAAGACCTGTTTTTTGGCGATGAGGAGAGGAATGTGCAGTAATTTTCAAGTGGGTACTAGTTTTTATAGCCCAGTGCTAAGTGGGAACACGTTTAGGTTTGATCGGTGTGAACAGATTTGCATTTACTCATTGCGTGGTAATTTGATCGGTGTGAACACGTTTAGGTTTGATCGGTGTATCAGCGTGTCCGATGGATGGGCCGTCTCGCCTCCCACGCGTGCCAGACGGTTGACCAGAACTACTATACGCAGGTGGTTGCTCGCCGTTTAGGCAGCTGCGGCGTCCTATGCTCGCGTCCCTTCGTGCAGTCTCCTCGACGTTGAGGCGGCCGCGGCACGCTCTGCTCGCGTCCCTCCGCGCGCGCTCTTTCAGCGGTTGGGGCCGGCGCACAATCACGTTTTGGGCGCCATATGCATGCGGTTGCGTCCGCGCGCGTCGCCATGATGCAATTAATACGTGCGGCACGTTGCAGTTACGCGCTGCAACAACTACCATCCGCGCGCGCCGATACTCCAGGCCATTCGGCCTCCCCATTTAATCCCACGGCCATTATAACCTTAGTCTCTTCAACCTTTCGATCACGCACCACAACACAACAAGCACACCCACGACGACACATAGAGAGAGAGGATATCCAGCGGCGCTCCAATGGAGTACGGCGCGCATCGTGTGGACACCCACTTGAGGGAAAAGGAACTCACGGTGGTGTACACCATCGACCCGGCCGTGGTGAAGGACTCCATCAACACCATGGAGCAGTTGCTTGCTAAGGACGACAAGTACAAAGTGGTCGGCTTCGACCTCCAGTACACCGGCGGTCGTCCCGGGGTTGATCAGGCGGTTGCCATCGCCCAGTTGTGTGTGGGCCATCATGTCCTCGTCTACCACTACTGCCTGGCCACAAGTGCATGCGAGCGTTTCACCAGGTTTGTCAAGAGCCCCGACTACAAGTTCCCTATGGTGGACACCGTCAATGATGTAAAAGCGCTCCAGATTTCGGGCTTGGCCTGCCCGAAGCTTGTCGACATCCGTGGCCACTACAGGGTCTGGGGCAGCACGAAAATGGACTCCCTGGTTGAACTCGCCGCGGCCATCATCGACACCTACTACGAAAACATGAAGCAAGGTTCCAAGAGAAATCCTGGATCCTGGCACGGTGCCTGGGTGCAGAGACTGGATGAACCTCACCTCAAGTTTGCAGCCACGAGCGTGTACACATGCTACGAGATGCACAGGCGGATCGTCAACATGAGGGAGTGCCTCCTTCCTGTAGACGACGAGGGATCGAGCCACCGGCAAAGCAACAGCGGCAAGCATCACAAGAAGAAGTAGATGATGATTAGATATGATCGTTTATCCTAGATTATTATGCATGTAGTTGTTTACTTTGGTGTGTGCAAATGTTATGTGTGTAGTCAGTTATGTAATTGGATGTTTAATTTGGTTATGAAATCATGTCCTTATAAGTATATATGTTGTTGTTCTGTAGACAGAGAGCGTAGATGTTGTGCAGACTATAGACTGAGCAAATCACATCGCACACGGATTAAACTAGCGAACCCGTCAGTGATGATTTCATCAATCGCTGACAATTGTTTACCAGCAAGCGTTTGCCCACAACACACACGGGTTATTAGCAGGAATCGTCTGTGTTGTTATCGGTCTTCCCACACATTTCTGATTACTGACCTGTTTGCCATGTATCACACACATCTTGTTAAGCTGAACCATTTCTGTTGTGTTGTGTAATCGCAAACAGTTCATCCGAGTGAACCGCATGCTGTATATCGCACACACCTTGATCTGCCTGACCGTTTCTGTTGTGTTGGGTAATCACAAATAGTTCATCCGAGTGAACTGTATGCCGTGTATCGCACACACCATGAACTGGCTGCCCGTTTCTATTGTGTTGGGTAATCACAAACAGTTCATCCGAGTGAATTGTATGCCGCGTATCGCACACACCACGAACTGGCTGACCGTGTTTGTTGTTCTGTCTTATCGCAAACAGTTCATATGGATCAACTGTATGCCACGTATCGCACACGCGTCTCTAATCTGAATCGTTTTTGATGTCTCCGGCATCGCAAATAGTTCATCTTATTGGGGACGGCTTTTTTACGACACCGTTTGCGATTCATGCATCGCAGACAATTTGGTCGTGGGGTCTCTGATTCATGTGTCGCATTAGCGGTCACCTGCAGTAGTGGGGGTAGTCATTATCTTCCATGCTAAATATTTTTTACTCACGATGAGAGTTTATTCGACTTGTCAAATTTATGAGAGAGGCTGGTAATATGGATTCCCAGTCCCAATAATAATAATGAATAAAAATATTGAAAAAAGGACACACGTGGATTCGGCTAGCCATGGTTTGTGTTGGTTATGGTGGAGGGGGAGTGTAAATGCATGGGAACCATCATTAACGTGTTTAGCATGAAGGATATTGGAAACCTTTTGCCGTAAACCGTTGACAGGAAAAGTACACCTCTCAAAATAAATTCATCTATGTTTTAACCCAAATGAGCTCTGGCACATGTTAATCTTTGCTTCCCTCTGCGAATGGCCTATCTATTTACTTTTATTGTTGAGTCAATTCCATCTTTCTTTCTTGCAGTACCACGTATTGAGCATGGGGAGGGGGGCTCTCTCGCCCGTCTGAGTGCCATGGTGTCGGTGTAAAAACCGGCAGACCTGGGGTAGGGGGTCCCGAGCTATGGATCTCGGACAGATGGTAACAGGAACAGGGAGATGATATTTACCCAGGTTCGGGCCCTCTTGATGGAGGTAAAACCCTACGTCCTACTCTTGTTTATATTGATTGAGAAGTATCAAGTACAGAGTTGATCTACCTCGAGATCGTATGATCTAGTCCTAAGGCTAGGTGAATGAGATTGTGTTGAGTTCCCCTCTATGGGCTAAACCCTTCGGCTTATATACACACCGGATAGGGTATCTAGGGTTACAAGGTCGGTATCCATGCGAGGAGGCAGCAGGGGAAGACTTGGAGTATACGTCAAGTCTTCGGTAGATGTAATCTTGTTCTTCCTTCTCGCATGCATCTTCCGGAGTCCATCTTGATAAGAATGAGGGCCCACTAGCCCAGCCCAAGGAATATGGGCCGACTAGGTTGGTACCCCCTAGTCCTGGACAAGGTCAGTAGCCCCCGAACTGGTCTTCTACGCTGAGGACGATCTCTTCAACGGTGGTAACTTCGGATCCGAAGTCCTTGGCTTGACAGACGAGTTCCCCTTCGAAATTCCGGATCTCTAAGCCGCCCTTCTAATGAGTGGTGCCTTGTAGACGAGATTCAGCCGGGTTCTCTCCCCATCCGGGGTCATGAGTTAACTTAGCCTTGAAGGCTAGCCACCCAGGTGTGAATAATACCCCATAGTCTGACAACTTTATCGAAGCGACGCTACCCACGATGGGTGAGGCAGTTACTGCCTATCTCAAATCGTGGTTCGATGCCGCCCTTTTACTGGCACGTCCCGTCAAGGTGGGGATCGTGCCCGTGTTTTCAGGGATATCATCAAGATTTTGTTTCCCCCAATGCGCATAACGGCATCTTCGGAGGGGAAGAGCGGCGTTTTCATCGGCGTGGCAAGTGGGACTCTTTGCCTTTCGGCAGCCTATAAGAGTAAAAAGTTAACCGAGTCTGTAGCTACGCTCCCATTTCCCCTACCTTCTGCCTCCTTGAGCTCCAGCACCCAGATCCAATCTCGCCTCTTCCCACCTTTGCGCACCGAGCTTTCCCACCAAGCCATGGCCGACACCCTGAAAGGGCACTGGGGGGGCCCCATCGTGACGGAGGGCATGCTCCAAGAGCTGCGGAATGCAGGGTACATCCCCGCCAATGTCACCGCCCGTGCTCCAGACGCCGACCAGCAGGTGCCCGCCCCCAACCCAGGGGAATGGGTAGTCTTCATCGCTCACCTCATCAGAGGCCTGGGGTTCCCGCGGCACCCATTCGTGCACGGGGTGATGTTCTACTATGGCCTCGACTTCCACCACATGGCGCCGAACTCTATCCTCCACCTCGCCTCCTGATAACCCACAAGTATAGAGGATCGCAACAGTTTTCGAGGGTAGATTATTCAACCCAAATTTATTGATTCGACACAAGGGGAGCCAAAGAATATTTGCAAGTATTAGCAGTTGAGTTGTCAATTCAACCACACCTGGAAACTAAATATCTGCAGCAGAGTGATCAGTAGCACAGTAATATGATAGTTTGATAGCAGTAGCAATGATAGTACCAGTAACAGTAATGGTAGCAACAGTAGTAGTAGTAGTAACAATTGTAACAGCAGTGGCAACAGTAGTAACTTAGCAAGAACAATATGTGAAAAGCTCGTAGGCATTGGATCGGTGATATTCGTTGGATAACATTCATCATGTAACAGTCATAACCTAGGGTGACACAGAACTAGCTCCAATTCATCAATGTAATGTAGGCATGTATTCCGTATATAGTCATACATGCTTGCGATAAGAACTTGCATGACATCTTTTGTCCTACCCTCCCGTGGCAGCAGGGTCCATAAGGAAACTAAGGGATATTAAGGCCTCCTTTTAATAGAGAACCGGAACAAAGCATTAACACTTAGTGAATACATGAACTCCTCAAACTATGGCAATCACCGGAAAGAATCCCAATTATTGTCACCCTGGGGTATGCGGATCATAACACATAGCAGGTGCGTATAACTTGCAAGATCGGATCAAGAACACAAATATATTCATGAAAACATAAAGGGTTCAGATCTGGAATCATGGCACTCGGGCCCTAGTGACAAGCATTAAGCATAGCAAAGTCATAGCAACATCAATCTCAGAACATAGTGGATACTAGGGATCAAGCCCTAACAAAACTTACTCGATTACATGATAAATCTCATCCAACTCATCACCGTCCAGCAAGCCTACGAAGGAATTACTCACTCCCGGCGGTGAGCATCATGAAATTGGCGATGAAGGATGGTTGATGATGACGATGCCGGAAGATCCCCCTCTCCGGAGCCCTGAACGGACTCCAGATCTGGCCTCCCGATGAAGAACAGGAGGTGGCGGCGGCTCCATATCGTGAAACGCAATAAAACTTCCTCTCTTATTTCTTTCTCTGGAAAAATGATTTTATAGCGTTGGAATTAGGTCAGACGGAGCCACGTGGGCCCCACGAGGTACCAGGGCGCGCCTGGGGGGTGGCGCGCCCTGGTGCCTCGTGGGCACTGGGTGGCCCCCCTCCAGTAGTTCTTGATGCCAATATTTTTTATATATTCCATAAAAAATCTCCAAAAAGTTTCATCCAATTCCAAGAACTTTGATTTTCTGCACAAAAACAACACCATGGCAATTCTGCTGAAAACAGCGTCAGTCCGGGTTAGTTCCATTCAAATCATGCAAATTAGGGGCCAAAACAAGAGCAAAAGTGTTTGGAAAAGTAGATACGATGGAGACGTATCAACTCCCCCAAGCTTAACTCATTGCTTGTCCTCAAGCAATTCAGTTGACAAACTCAAAGTGATAAAGAAAAACTTTTACAAACTCTTTTGTTCTTGTATCTATATATATGCTTAAGTAGTGTCCAAGTTTTCAGCAAAGATCATAACTAACCATGCAAATGATAACTCTTAGAAATTATATTTACTCATATCAATGGCATAATCAACTAGCGAGCAATAATAAGATATCTCAAATGCCGACACTTTGTCAAAACAATCATGATATAATATGATAACATGGTATCTCGCTAGCCCTTTCTGAGACCGCAAAACATAAATGCAGAGCACCTCCAAAGTTGAAGCAACGACTAAACATTGCAATTCATGGTAGAAGAGATCCAGTCATGATGCACACAACATTAACTATTCACAATGCATGAGAATGACAATAGTGCTCTCAGGTGTTGTGCTTATTTGAGAAGGTGATGACTCAACAATAAAAGTAAAATGACATAAAAGTAAATAGATAGTCCCTTTGCAGAGGGAAGCATGGATTTGCAGAGGTGCCAGAGCTCGAAGCTCAAATCAAAGATAAATAAATTTTGGGAGGTATGCCTTTCCTGTCAACGTCACGACCGAGAGTTTTCAATATCTTCCATGCTAAACACATTAGTGGCGGTTCCCAAGCGGTAAAGTAAAGTTTACTCCCCCTCCACCAACAATCACAAGCCATGGCTAGCTGAATCCTTGAGTGCCCTCCATACCAACAACTTTCTGGGGGAGTTTGTTTTATTATTTTGCATTTTTAATGATGCGACTGGGCATCCCGATTACCAGCCCCTCTCGTGCAAGGACAAGTGAGTAAACACTCATCATGAGAATAACCCGCTTAGCATGGAAGATACTGACCGCCCCCTGTCGCTCCATGAGCGGTACGGGCACACAAAACAGATGTTCATTTGAATAGTTAGAGGTGGCACATGCAAATTTACTTAGGACAGCAGAATAATACCGCATATAGGTAGATATAGTGGACTCATCTGGAATAACTTTGGTTTAAGGGTTTCGATGCACAAGCAGCATTCCCGCTTAGTGCAGGCGAAGGCTAGCAAATAGGTTGAGAAGCGACCAGCTAGAGAGCGAAAACGGTCATAATCATGCATTATGAATAATCAACATTGAATACTAGCATGAGTAGGATATAAACACCATGAACATAAATATCGTGAAGGCTATGTTTGTTTTGAATCAACTACATGCATGAACATGTGCCAAGTCAAGCCACTTGAGACATTCAGAGGAGGATACCATATCATCATACTACATCACAATCATTTTAATGCATGTTGACACTCAAGATGAATCATTATCCACTCCTAGCTATTTAAGCATGGCATGAGCAACTATAATCTCTAATTGTCATCACAAATATGTTTAATCATAATATGCTGAATCATGGATACTGAGTTAAACATATTTACAAAAACAAAGAACAAGTTGAGTTCAGACCCGCTTTTCCTTGCCACAGTCACTTCATCAAATCATCGTCATTATTGCCTTTCACTTGCACGACCGAATGATATGAAAATAAAAAAATATAGTGCAAGTGTGCCGTGCACTAAGCTGGAATCTGCAAGCATTTTATTCAAAGGAGAAGACAAGGTAAAATGGGCTCTTTGTCAGATCAACAATAATGCATATGAGATCCACTCATCATTTTCATCGTGGTCTTCTCCTTACAATGACTCAAGAAAAGAAAAGAATTTTAGAAAAACACACCGAAATATTTTTGGAGTTTTTAGTTTTCTGAAGAAAGCAAATTAAAGAAGAAAACGAAAAATGAGAGAAGAAAACTATTTACACGGGAGAACTCCCAACAAGTAAAAGAAGAAACAGGAAATCTTTTTGGGTTTTCTTTTACTACTACGAAACCACAACTAATTAAACTAGAAAGAAAAACTGAAAAGAAGCGAGAAATGTTTTTGGATTTTCTCAAGTTTTTCGAACACACTAGAAGAAATCGAGAAAATAAAACTAGCATGGATTATACAATGAAAAAGTATGAACACCGACAACTGGAATTAAATGTGTGAGCATGAATGTAATGTCGGTGAGAGATACGTACTCCCCCAAGCTTAGGCTTTTGCCCAGCTTGGTCTACGGCCATGGCTGTCCTGGATAATAATCGAAATGATAGCTCGTAGAGGCGTTCTGGGCTGCCTCCTCAGCCTGACGAGCAGCTTCGACAGCCGCCTTGTACTCGTGCACCTCACTCTCATGAAGAAAGTATCTATGTTTGTTCTGAAAATCAAAGAGAGCAGTCGCAGGAAAAGCAACATACACAGAGTGATATTTATTAAAGACTAGGTTATATTCATAACCCTGTGCGTTGCGTTTTAAAAATCTATGTTCTCGCATTGCTTCGAAATTTAAATATTTATAAGGCAAGAGGGGATCATTGAATTTGGGCGAGACCCCTAACTTTGCAGCTAAGCGGGAGGCATAAACTCCTCCATATAAATCACCACTACCCGCATTACGCTGCAACCTACGTGCTACAATGGCCCCAAGATTATAAAGCTTGCCACCGGTCAAAGCTGCATGAATAAGACTCAGATCAGGGGCGCAAAGTGCACTACAGTCTTGCTTACCAGCAACACATTTACCATTAAAAAGCGCAAAGTACCGAATAGCGGGAAAATGAATGCTATTAATTCTAGCCTGCGTGATTCCCCTATCCTCACCGTTACAAAGGCTATTAAGAAACAACTCATAATCAGATCTTGGTGGTTCATCTAATGAACCCCAATACGGAATTTTGCATGCGTCACAGAATTCTTCTAGAGGCATATTATAAGATTTGTCATAGAGGTGAAATAAAACTCTAGAAGTGTGCTGATGAAAGTCAAAGTACTGAGTGAAGGAATGAGTGAGGTTGTAGTGCTGTGGTGGCTTATCTGCGATGAAAGCGGAGAGCTCGGTATTGTGAATATATTGGTCAAACTCCTCCTTGATGCCCGCACCTAGCATGAACTCGTTGCACGGCCACCGACATGATTTTGCTTCGGCACCTCGCACTGAACTTGCCCTTGGTTCCTCATATGATTGGCGTGCCGAGCTTTCACTTGATGAAGCTTCCGAGGACCTCCTCCTCGAAGAATTTCTCCGGAAGATATTCATTTTCCTAAGAACAATTTCTGAAAAATTTTGGGTTACAAAATGATATCAATAAAACTTCACAAGATTGCTAGCAACTACTCATATGGATGTCTAGAGGCTATATCAAGCATTCAAACTACTTGGAACTCAAAGAATTCAACATGCAAGCTCATTTTCTGTAGCACCAACAGTAGCTAATTACGCAAAATATAATCCACTAAACCAAAAACTAATTGGAGCAATGGGGGAGTCACATACCAAGGAGCAATCCCCCAAAACAGTTTCGGAAAAGGAGCTCCGAGCAAAGAGATCAAAAATTTCAGTTTTGTGAGCAAGAACACGAGAGAGAGAGCTACCAGGAATTTTTGCTAGAGGTAAGAGACGAAGTGAGCTAAAGGGATAAGTGAGGGGGTCCCAGTGTGGCCCACGAGGTACCTGGGCGCGCCAGGGGGTGGCGCGCCCTGGTGCCTCGTGGGCACCAGGGGCACCCTACTGGTATATTTTTTGTGCCAAAAATTCTTAAATATTAAATAAAAATCATGTCAAAATTTTATTACATTCTGAGCACTTTTATTTCTGGGCATTTTTTATTGCACGGATAAATCAGAAAATAGGATAAACAAGGCATTTTATTTTATTTAACTAACAATAGCAGAAAATAAAAGGTGGGTACAGAAGGTTGTGCCTACTGAATTCATCAATCCCATGCCCCTCAAAAAGAATCCATTAATAAGGTTGATCAAGTCTTATTAACAAACCACTTCCGAGTGACATGAAACCGAAGAATTTTCGTATCACACTAAGTTACCTCAACGGGGATAAGCATCTCCCCAACAATAAAAGTTTCATATTTATTTTTAATAGCAGGAAGAGGGATTTGAAAACTTCCGATGGTAATTGTCGGAGTCCTATCAATAATATGAATAACATTCACTTGAAATTGTTTCTTCGGAAAGTGCATCGTATATTCATTACCATTGATATGAAAAGTGACCTTGCTTTTGTTGCAATCAATGACAGCCCCTGCAGTATTCAAAAAGGGTCTACCAAGGATAATCGACATATTGTCATCCTCAGGCATATCAAGTATAACAAAGTCTGTCAGGATAGTAACATTTGCAATTACAATGGGCACATCCTCACAAACACCGATATGTATGGCAGTTGATTTATCAGCCATTTGCAATGATATTTCAGTGGGAGTGAGTTTATTCAAATCAAGTCTTTTATATAAAGAGAAAGGCATAACACTAACACCGGCTCCTAAATCACACAAAGCAGTTTTGACATAATTTCTTTTAATGGAGCATGGTATAGTTGGTATTCCTGGGTCTCCTAGTTTCTTAGGCACTCCATCCTTAAAAGAATAATTTGCAAGCATGGTAGAAATTTCAGCTTCAAGTATCTTTCTTTTATTTGTTACAATGTCCTTCATGTATTTAGCATAGGGAGGCATCTTTATAATATCAGTCAAACGAGTGCGCAAAAAGACTGGCCTAAGCATTTCAGCAAAGCGTTCAAATTCTTCCTCATCCTTTTTCTTAGATGGTTTAGGAGGAAAGGACATGGGTTTTTGAACCCATGGTTCTCTTTCTTTACCATGTTTTCTAGCAACAAAGTCTTTTTTATCATAACGTTTATTTTTAGGAGGTGGGTTATCAAGATCAACAGCAGGTTCAATTTCAACATCATTATCTGGTTCCTTATCGTTATCTGGTTGGGTATCCACATGAGCATCATCATTATTATTATCATCAGGTGAATGTTCATTACCAGACTGTGTTTCAGCATCGGAAACAGAAACATCATTACTATCCTCTAAGGGTCTTTCTACCTCAGGCTCACTAGAAGTATGCAAAGTCCTATCATTTTTCTTTTTCTTTTTCCTTTTAGATGGACTACGTGCATCATCATTAATTCTTTGAGAATCTTGTTCAATTCTTTTAGGGTGACCCTCGGGATAAAGTGGCTCCTGAGTCATTCTACCCCCTCTAGTCATTACTCTAACAGCATGATCATTCATATTGTTATTCATTTCATTAAGCAATTCACTCTGAGATTTAGCAACTTGTTCTAATTGAGTTTGAACCATAGATGCATGTTTACTAACACCTTTAACATCATTAGCAATTTTAAATAATAAGTCACTCAAGCGATCTATCATATAGGTATTTCGTTTCAATTGTTTCATAACATTTGCATTGAAATGATCTTGCTTCATCATATAATTGTCAAATTCATACAAGCATTGACTAGGAGGTTTGTTGTAGGGAATATCACTTTCATTAAACTTTATAAGAGAATTTACCTCTACTACCTGTGACGGTTTGTCAAGACCATGTATTTCTTCAATAGGCGGTAAATTCTTAACATCTTCAGCTTTAATACATTTTTCTTTCTGGCACTTCTTCGCTTCTTGCATATCTTCAGCACTGAGATATAAAATACCCCTCTTCTTCGGAGTGGGTTTAGGCGGTGGTTCAGGAAGTGTCCAATCATTATCATTCTTCAATATATTATTCAACAATTCCTCAGCTTGCTCAATAGTCCGTTCCCTGAAAACGCAACTCGCACAACTATCTAGGTAATCCCTAGAAGCATCGGTTAGTCCATTATAGAAGATATCAAGTATTTCATTTTTCTTGAGAGGATGATTAGGCAAAGCATTAAGTAGTTGGAGAAGCCTCCCCCAAGCTTGTGGGAGACTCTCTTCTTCAATTTGCACAAAGTTAAATATTTCCTGTAAGGCAGCTTGTTTCTTATGAGCAGGAAAATATTTTTCAGAGAAGTAATAAATCATATCCTGGGGACTACGCACACATCCAGGAGCAAGAGTATTATACCATTCTTTAGCATAACCCTTTAATGAGAAAGGGAATAACTTAAGAATATAGTAATAGCAAAAAAAATTCCTCATGAGCAAATAGGGTGGCTATATCATTTAATTTAGTAAGATGTGCCACAACGGTTTCAGTTTCATAGCCATGGAAAGGATCAGATTCTACCAACTTAATCAGCTCAGGATCAATAGAGAATTCGTAATCCTTATCAGTAACAAATATGGGAGAGGTAGCAAACTTAGGATCATATTTCATTTTCTCCCTCATAGATTTTTCTTTCATATCAGCAAGCAATTTTATAACTTCATCTCTATCATTACAAGCAAGGATGGCTCTAGCGGTCTCCCTATCAAAACATTGTTCCTCGGGTGTTTCAACTCTAGTAGGAGAGCTAGGCATAATAGGTGAATCATAATTCTCAAGAGTTTCAGCATTTTCAATTTCTTTAGCTTTGGCAATTTGTTCAGTAAGAAATTCACCAAGTGGCACGGCATTATCAGGCATAGTACTAGCATCATCATGAGTATCTTTCATAGTAGAGGTAGTATCATCAATAACTTGTGACATATCAGAATTAATAGCATGTTGTGGTGTTGCAAGTTTACTCAAAACAGAAGGTGAATCAAGTGCAGAGCTAGATGGCAGTTCCTTACCTCCCCTCGTCGTAGAGGGAACGATCTTGGTTCTAGTGTCTTTCAGATTCTTCATAGTGATCAACAGATATAAATCCCAAGTGACTTAGCAAATATAGCTATGCTCCCTGGCAACGGCGCCAGAAAAAGTTCTTGATAACCCACAAGTATAGGGGATCGCAACAGTTTTCGAGGGTAGAGTATTCAACCCAAATTTATTGATTCGACACAAGGGGAGCCAAAGAATATTTGCAAGTATTAGCAGTTGAGTTGTCAATTCAACCACACCTGGAAACTAAATATTTGCAGCAGAGTGATCAATAGCACAGTAAAATGATAGTTTGATAGCAGTAGCAATGATAGTAACAGTAACAGTAACGGTAGCAGCAGTAGTAGTTGTAGTAACAATTGTAACAGCAGTGGCAACAGTAGTAACTTAGCAGGAACAATATGTGAAAAGCTCGTAGGCATTGGATCGGTGATATTCATTGGATAACATTCATCATGTAAGAGTCATAACCTAGGGCGACACAGAACTAGCTCCAATTCATCAATGTAATGTAGGCATGTATTCCGTATATAGTCATACGTGCTTGCAATAAGAACTTGCATGACATCTTTTGTCCTACCCTCCCGTGGCAGCGGGGTCCATAAGGAAACTAAGGGATATTAAGGCCTCCTTTTAATAGAGAACCGGAACAAAGCATTAACACTTAGTGAATACATGAACTCCTCAAACTATGGTAATCACCGGAAAGAATCCCAATTATTGTCACCTTGGGGTATGCAGATCATAACACATAGCAGGTGCGTATAACTTGCAAGATCGGATCAAGAACACAAATATATTCATGAAAACATAAAGGGTTCAGATCTGGAATCATGGCACTCGAGCCCTAGTGACAAGCATTAAGCATAGCAAAGTCATAGCAACATCAATCTCAGAACATAGTGGATACTAGGGATCAAGCCCTAACAAAACTAACTCGATTACATGATAAATCTCATCCAACTCATCACCGTCCAGCAAGCCTACGAAGGAATTACTCACTCCCGGCGGTGAGCATCGTTAAATTGGCGATGAAGGATGGTTGATGATGACGATGCCGGAAGATCCTCCTCTCCGGAGCCCTGAACGGACTCCAGATCTGGCCTCCCGATGAAGAACAGGAGGTGGCGGCAGCTTCGTATCGTGAAACGCAATAAAACTTCCTCTCTTATTTTTTTCTCTGGAAAAATGAATTTATAGCGTTGGAATTAGGTCAGACGGAGCCACGTGGGCCCCACGAGGTACCAGGGCGCGCTTGGTGGGTGGCGAGCCCTGGTGCCTCATGGGCACTGGGTGGCCCCCCTCCAGTAGTTCTTGATGCCAATATTTTTTATATATTCCATAAAAAATCTCCAAAAAGTTTCATCCAATTCCAAGAACTTTGATTTTCTGCACAAAAACAACACCATGGCAATTCTGCTGAAAACAACGTCAGTCCGGGTTAGTTCCATTCAAATCATGCAAATTAGGGGCCAAAACAAGAGCAAAAGTGTTTGGAAAAGTAGATACAACGGAGACGTATCACCTCCTTCATTACGGTGTGCGAGGCCTTCCTTCGCATCGAGCCGCACTTCGGCCTATGGCTGAAGACTTTCGGCGTTAAGCCGAAGTCCAGCGGCTCCGATCTGGCGTTGTGTGGAGGCACCATGGTCAGCAAGAACCAGGGGGCCGCCTGGTTCGACGACACCTTCATCAAGACGGTCAAGGAGTGGCAGTGGGAGTGGTTCTACATTACTGAGCCGCTCGCCGCTGGCCAGACTGAGGTCCTAGCCTTTTCGACTGGGCCTCCAAGGAAGCTCAAGTCCTGGAAGGAGAAGGGCGTCCTCTGGGGAAACCCGGAGGAGGTGGAGACACTGATCAAGAAGATCCTATGGTGGTCCCTCAAAAAGAAGCTCCAACTGCCCGATGTGGTCAACGTCATGCTCCAGCGCCGCATCCTCCCGCTCCAACTCCGGGCCACCCTGATGTGGGAGCACAAATCTGGAGATGCGGGGCCCGTCCTCAACTTCTTCTGCTCCTCCCTGGCCAGGATGTGGACGCGGCTCTTCAAGCTGGCCAAGGCCAAGATCCCTCAGGAGGGGAAGGACCTCGGCTTCGAGGTCGGCTACACCACCACTCCGGTAAGTGTTCAATACACACGTTTACATTTTTCTCCGGCTAAGTAGGACAGGCTTGGATGAATGGACCTATTCCGTGTTTGCAGAACGGGGCGAACAAGGTGCAGCAGATGTCGTGCCCAGCACCACTTCCGGAGGGGGAGAAGTCCCCTCTGCTCACTGCACTCCTGACCGAGGAGCCGCACGTGGTGATCCCCAGGGCGGCGAAGCCCCAGAAGGGCAGGACCGGTCTTCGAAAGTGGGAGACCTCGGTCACCCGGTCTGAGGAGACCCACACCTCCTCCACCCACGAAAGCAACGGGGGGGGAGGACAAGGATAACCTTCCCCCAAAGGGGAAAAGGGTGGTGCCAGAAGACGCCGAGGCCGAGGCCCAGCCCACAAGCCAAAAGAGGTTGAAAGAAACCTCGGCCAGGGCGGCTGACGAGCCCCAGCCATCGGAGAAGAACATGCTCTCCGACGAGTCCGAAGATGACCCCCTTGCGCTGGGGAGGAAGAAGCCGGTGCCTCGAAGGTACGCCACTGTCCTTTGTATTTGTCTTCACAGTTAAGTTTTTCCGGCGGGACTAATGTCGTGTAAATGTTTTTCCACAGCCCGCCTAGGGCACGCCTTAGCGACTCCTCCAGCGAGATGCCGCCCACCAGCGGGACGCCAGACCACGCTGCCCCGGCTCCAGAAGGGTAGGGCGAGGTGATGTTGACCCCGGCCCCTCAGGCTGACGCAGGGGGGGTCGAAGAGGTGGTCATGGCCGAGGTTGATACCTCGGCCCCACAAGGCCAAGTGGACGAGGTCCCCGAGGTCATCCAGGAAGGGTTGGGCCAAACAATGGCCCAGCCGGAGTCTACTCCGGCTCCAGCGCCACAGCCGGAGACCCACGAACCCATCACCCAGGTGCTGGGGCCCGAGGTCTTTCCACCCTCACCTCCCGCTCCAGGGCGGGCTAGCGCAGGGTGGACCGAAGAGATGGAGGCAGCCTTGACAGGCTCCTCCCTCAAGGACGAGCACCGCGCGTTGATTGGCGCGGCACTGCAGGGATTCCGGTCCGCAGAGGCCGGAATGCATGAGGTCTTCAAGGGCCTCATGACAAGCTTCGAGGTAATCCTCTGTCTTTTGAGAAAAGGGACCTTCTCTGCGTAGATTTATCAATTTTTGTAATTGTCCAAAGGCATATGTTACCCATCGTTTTAGACGGCCTACTCAGTGAGTAGCCCCCGAGCCCAGGGCCAGTTTGAAAAACTGGTGTTGGGGTCAAAAAATAGGTTCAGATGAAAGAGTAGCCCCCAGGACTGATGATACCGGATGTGTGTCTGAAGTGTCATTAAATTGAGTATGGGGCTCATTACAAATTGTTTATGCAGGTTTCAACCTCGGCTCCGGGCTCTGCCTCCGAGGAGATTGCAGAGATGAGCCGGAAGCTCGAGAGGTCCAAAAAGGACCTCGACCTGATGAACAAGCAGGTCGAGCAGTCTCAAGGTAAGCGACCGATGCGTCGTGTTTTTTTTAAGTTTAATTTTGAGCAAGGATAACTGATGCCGAACTGATTTAACAACAACGGCGTTGGCCGAGCTTGAGGGGCTCAAGGCCGAGCTCTTGATGGCTCGGCAAGAGGTCGAGCAGCAGAAAGCTGCTATGGCCAAAGCAGAGAAGGACCTAGCCACCGAAAAGGTGGCTAGGGAGAAAAACCAGGCGCGGGTCCTGGAGGTCGAGGAGACTCTCAAGGGCGTGTATCTTGAACGCGATTCCCTTGAGAAGAAGGAGAAAGAGACGGGCGAGCAGCTGCGGAAGCTACACCTGTCTCACGCCGAGCTCCAGACCCGGAACCGGGCCGACCACCACGTGCTCCAGCAAGTGGAGCGGATAGCCGCGGGTAAGCTATATTTACTGCAATGTGTATTTGGCAGCAAGGGGTCCGTCGAGCTCTCCCAGCTATGGTGACCTGCAGAGGTCTTCGCCGATCTCCCTAAGAGTGTGGCGGACGCCGGCCTTCATTTTGGCCAACTAGAGGGCCACGAGGTGGAGAAGGCCTTCTGGAGTCAGTTCCAGGAGTCGACGCAGTCGCAGTTGCTCAATCATCGGATGAAGCAACTGGTGAAACTTCTTCAGATGGCGAGGCCGGCGCTCCAAGACCTCTGCGTCAATCTGTGGCCCACGGAGGTGTTGCCAGCCAGCTTCTTTGGGCTCCTGGTGCGGCTGCAAGAAGCCGTCCCGCAAGTCAAGCGCTGGAAGCCTTCCGCGTGTCTGGAAGGAGCGCGGCAGGCGTATGCCTGTGTGAAAACGCACTTCCAGAAGGTGGAGGCGGAGGTTGTTGCTGCGGGGCCCCCCGAAGGAAGGCGCGCACCGCGGAGCAGTTTTTTGCCGACGTGGAGGAGGGCGCCCGTCTTATCGAGGCCATGTGTCCTAAGGCCAACTTGTATTTCTAGGTAGCACTTCGGAATGCCGAAGTGTGTGTGATGTATAAAGATTTCAAGTTATTTAATGAGTATGGTTGAATTTCCTCTCATATGTTTATGTTTTGTTGTTAGTATTCCTCCTGTTTGACCGTGTTTAAATTGAAAGTGGCCAGTCGTCGGCTTCGACCCCTTGGTACAATATACGAAGGGTGCCCCTTTTAAGTGTTCATGACCCTTAGCCAGCATCTTGGTTCCCGGGGAGGTCTGCGCACATAGGGACTAGGCAATCGGACTATGGTGCCTTTATGACTTTCACTTAGCCGTAGGAGTTTGACAGTGGGGACTGATGACGAGCCCCCGATGAGTAAAGTGGTCGGCTTGGTCAGCCGAGGTTTATACCTTGCCCACCTCGGCCAATTCGAGGAAGAAGCCCTTCGTTTAACATGGGTCATCTCTAACGACACATCGCTTGACGCGGTCTTCGGATGGCCGACCAGTTTTCGCTTACCCAGATAGTCAGTCTTCGGCTTTCTCCACTGAGGCACTCTGCCAGTTAAACTAGCGGCACTATCGCAGTGGTTCTCCCATCACACCCTTAGCCGAATTTGTCGGGAATGTAAGGGGTACACATAGGAGCCGGGCAACCCAACTATTGACCAAAATCTAGGTTCGAAACTGATGCATATAGTGCAACATCCGAGACGCCGAGTACTTCGGACTTTTGTTTCACGGTGTAAAATCGAAGCCCTTTAGCAACTGTATCTTAGAGGTGTTCTCATAGTTCTTGGGCAGTGCTTGTAAGGAAATGCGTTTGAAGACCTTTATGGGTACGATTTCTTTATTTCGAGTAGCCAAGCTTTACATGCCGAACATTTGAGGAAAGGAACTAAGCAAGATACAATGTGTGTAAAGATAATGAGGGAGAAATTAAAAGAAAACAGGGCAGATCATGTCATCGGGTCTATGAGCCCGGGCCGCTTCCTGCCGCACGTCTGCATCTCTGTGCTGTTGACCAGCTCGTCCTCATTGATAGCGGGGGTTGATGTTGGTAACATGCAGCTTCGGCCAAGTATGCGCTTGATGCGTCCATTAGTCGATCCCTTCGAAGAGGTCTGCAGTTGTTGGTTGTGTGGTTAAAGCCACGTGGGCATGCTAATATTGGCTAGCTCTTTGACAGAACCCTGCCGATATGCGAGCCCGAGGTTTCATCGCTGCTCGGTCTAGCTGAGCCGACGTCTCCATTGTTGTGGCTCCTCGGCGACCCAGGGAATTTTCAGTGCGAAGTTGTGCACCCTGGGGACGTAGTGCCCCTTCCAAGGGAGGCGCGCGAGGAGCCCGTACCCCTACTTGGGGTGGGGAGGTGCCTGTCCAAGGTCAACTGGCGCAGCCCGTGTATGCTTCGAAGAGCTGGGGGTGCGTTTACCGCCACGGGCGGCCTCCTCGGATGCCTGTACCTCGGCTGCAAAAGCCGCAGTCTGTTCTTCTGTCCGGAGAGAGCGTTCGGTGTTACCATTTACTGTAATAACGCCGTTGGGTCCCGGCATCTTGAGCTTGAGATAAGCGTAATGCGGGACTGCATTAAAGCGGGCGAATGCAGTGCATCCTAGGAGCGCGTGGTATCCGCTGTGAAAAGGTACGATGTCGAAGATTAACTCTTCGCTCCTGAAGTTCTCGGGTGATCCGAATACTACCTCCAGCGACACGGTTCCTGTGCAGCGAGCCTCGACCCCTGGTATTACACCTTTGAAGGTGGTGCTGCTAGGCTTAATCCGAGATGAGTCGATCCCCATCTTCCGTACTGTGTCCTCATAGATCAAGTTGAGGCTGCTTCCTCCATCCATAAGGACGCGCGTCAGGTGAAAGCCGTTGACGATCGGGTCCAGGACGAGTGCGGCCGATCCGCCATGCCTGATGCTTGTCGGATGGTCATGTTTGTCAAATGTGATCGGGTAAGCCGACCACGGATTGTACTTCAGGGCCACGGGCTCTAACGCGTAGATGTCCCGAAGTACGCGTTTCCTCTCCCTTTTGGGGATGTGGGTAACATAAATCATGTTTACCTCCGTTACCTCATTAGGAAACTTTTTCTGGCCTCCATTGTTTGGCCGCCGAGGTTCATCCTCGTCTTCGCTGTGATTTTGGGTTTTGTGCTGACCCTCTGTCGCTATCTTGCCGACCTGCTTAAAGACCCAGCAATTCCCGTTGGTGTGGGTTGCTGGTTTTTCTTGAGTGCCATGAATTTGGCACGGTCGATCCAGGATCTTGTCAAGCTGGCTCAGTCCATCCATGTTCCCTTTGAAGGGCTTTCTTTTCTGTCCGGATCGAGGTCCGGTGAAGCCTGCATTGACTGCTGCGTCTTCTATGTCGCTTCGCCGTTTCTATGCCTGCGCTTATTTTTGTTGCGCTTAGGCTTGACATTGGAGTCGCGGGTCTCCGAGGTCCCCACCTCACTGTCGTGTGTGCTGCGGGCCAACCAACTGTCCGCTCCCACGCAAAAGCGGGTCATGAGTGAGGTTAGGGCTGCCATGGTCCTCGGTTTGTCCTGGCCGAGCTGGCGGGCGAGCTACTCGTCTCGGATGTTGTTCTTGAATGCAGCGATGGCCTCGGCATCTGAGCAGTCTATGATCTGGTTCTTTTTAGTAAGAAACCAATTCCAGAATTTCCGAGCTGATTCGCCGGGCTGCTGAGTAACATGACTGAGGTCATCGGCGTCCGGAGGTCGGACGTAGGTTCCTTAGAAATTTGCCATGTAGGCGTCTTCGAGAGGTTCCCAGCTTCCAATGGAGTGGGGCGGTAGGCTATTCAGCTAGTGTCTTACCGGCCCCTTTAGCTTGAGCGGCAAGTACTTGATGGCATGGAGATCGTCTCCATTGGCCATGTGTATATGGAGAAGAAAGTCTTCAATCCGTACAGCTGGGTCCGTGGTGCCATCGTAAGATTCTATGTTGATAGGTTTAAACCCATCGGGGAACTGGTGTTCCATTACCCAGTCTGTAAAACAGATCGGGTGGGCTAGTCCTCGGAACCGAGCGGTGTCGTACCAGGCTTCGGGAGAGAACCGGGTATGAGTTTGATCTCGGGCGCGGCCGTTCCTGTCCAACCAGGCGTCGTAGCCGTCGTGCCCGGCCGAAGCGCATCCCCTTGATCCATAAATGGACCGAGGTGGTGCCCGGTTTGCCTCTATATGACGTCGAATGTCTTGAGGGTCGAGATAGTCCACAGGGTCCTTGCCATGACAGCGTGGAGCTGGTTGGGTGTGGAAATCCTCCCGAGCGGGCCTATCGCATCCTCGAGGGGGGCGGTCAGGTGCCTCGGTGGTTAGTTCATCATCGAATTCAGGCAGTAAACACATGCGTGGATAAGATTTGAGTGAACTGCAGTGCCGTTCTTCGAGGTCTTGCTCAGCCAAAAGTATTTCGACCCACTTGTCGTTGAGTGCGTCCTCGTTAGCCTGCAGCTGCTGCTGCTTGCCCTTCATGCTTCGGGCAGTGGCGACTAGGCGCCGCCGAAAGCGTTCCTGCTCAACAGGGTCTTCGGGGACTATGAAGTCCTCGGTGCCGAGGCTTACGTCCTCCTCGGATTCCGGCATGTAATTGTCATCGGCCCCTTCAAAGAGGTCGTCGGGATCCGAGTCCCTGGGGATGCCTTTGGGGTCGACGAGGCATTCTGGGGAGGCTTAAAGGTTCTCCCCTTGAAGGTTGTTCCCGCTGGGCTCCCCATTAGTACCCCTTATGCGTCTTCGCCTACACCTTGGAGGGGAGTTGGGAGTGTTGACCATGTACACATCATATGTAGATGTTGCTTTCCACCTGCCGGTATTGGTAGGTGGCAAGGTATTGTCCGTAGGGGTGACGACATCTTCATCCATGTCGGTTGCCTCGTCGTAGTCTAGCACGTCGGTTAAATCATCGACAGTGGTGACTAGATGGGTGGTGAGTGGGATGTAAATTTCCCGATCGTCGGCTTTAAGTCCGATCTTGTCATAAACTGAGGAGTTCGAGATTGACAAACTTTGGATCCGGTCAAGCATCTTATTAAGGTGAGATAGCTCCTCGGGGTTCATGGTTTGGCCATAAGCCGGATCGACTCGCAGCGGCATGCCTGATGTGTTTTCTGCCGTACGAGGAAGCGGGGAGGATTCAAGATCGGCCGCCGGGATCGGTTCTAAGCCCAATTTGGTGTTACAGGCCAAACTCTAATCCACGTTAGAGTCAGGCACCATGACAGGGTTATCCGAGGATGGGGAGGGAAGTCCCTCCATAGCCCCCGGTGGTGTTGGGGGGCATGATTCATGGTCTTCAGCGGAGATCCGTTCCGAGGTCGAACCTCTGGAGTTTGTCAGATCCGGAATCCGGCCGGGGGTCCAGCCTGATAAGACGAGCTCGTCGCGGGAGTCCGCGGTGTACTCCAGACCTCCGAAGGTTACGATCTGATCGGGAGCGTAGTTCTCGACAGTGGCCAGGTGGCCTGTCAAGTCGGCGCAAAAGGTCATGCTGCCGAACACAAAAAGTTGGCCGGGGACGTAGGTGTCCCCACAGCCATTGCCGCAGTTGATCTGCAGATGAGCCATCGATCTTTTGTGATCACACAGCGGAACTCTCAATGAAAGCACCAGTGTCGGTGTAAAAACCGGCAGACCTCGGGGTAGGAGGTCCCGAGCTGTGGATCTCGGACAGATGGTAACAGGAACAGGGGGACGATATTTACCCAGGTTCGGGCCCTCTTGATGGAGGTAAAACCCTACGTCCTACTCTTGTTTATATTGATTGAGAAGTATCAAATACAGAGTTGATCTACCTCGAGATCGTATGATCTAGTCCTAAGGCTAGGTGAATGAGATTGTGTTGAGTTCCCCTCTATGGGCTAAACCCTTCGGCTTATATACACGCCGGATAGGGTATCTAGGGTTACAAGGTCGGTATCCATGTGAGGAGGCAGCAGGGGAAGTCTTGGAGTATACGTCAAGTCTTCGGTAGATGTAATCTTGTTCTTCCTTCTCGCATGCATCTTCCGGAGTCCATCTTGATAAGAATGAGGGCCCACTGGCCCAGCCCGAGGAATATGGGCCGACTAGGTTGGTACCCCCTAGTCCAAGACACCGTCACATGGAGGTCAAGGACCATAGAGGAGAACTTCTCCCCATCGAGGGCGAGGCCATGGAGGAGCACGCCAGAGGGGAGCCTCTCTCCCCTTCTCTCTCGGTGGTGCCGGAGTGCCATCGGGGGAACCATCGCCACGGTGATTGTCTTCATCAGTGTCATTGTATTCATCACCTTCCTCACCTCTATTCAGCAGTCCACTCTCCCGCAACCCGCTGTAATCCCCTACTTGAACATGGTATTTTGGTGCTATGAATTATTATCCAATGATTTGTGTCATCGCTATTGTGTTTGAGTAGATTTTTATTGTCCTATGGGTTAATTGGTGAATTCCTATGATTGGTTTAAATTGCTTGTGGTTATGTTACAGTCCTTTGATGCCCATCATATGAGCACGCACGTGGATCACACCATAGGGTTAGTTGTATGTTGATAGGACTATGCATTAAGGGGCGATAGCGACATAAACTTCTTCCTACCATGGATATTGATACATACAAAAATAGTTTTACCTTAATGAACTTGTTAGTAGTTGCGGATGCTTGCTAATAGTTCCAATCACAAGTGCATAGAATTCCAAGTAAGGGATGACATGCTAGTAGAGGCCTCTCCCACATAAAAACTTGCCATCGGTCTAGTATCTTAGATAATTGCCTATGGACAATTCCGCACACCATACCACCATTATTCCACACACGCTATTCCTATTATATTGTAATATATTCTATATTTACTTAGGCAGCACCTATTTTTATGTTTATGCCCTTCGTTATCTTGCAAAGCTATCCCTTTATACCCACTTCATAGTTTTATTTCTTGTTTCTAGATAAAGTAAATGCTCAATGTGCGTAGGGTTGTATGTGGCAGATAGGACCTGAGTGAATATTAATCTTACCTTTAGCTCCTTGTGGGTTCGACACTCCATACTTACCACTTCCATCTTTGGAAAGTGCTACGATGATTCCTTGCACTTGGGGATTATCACGTATCATCATCATCCTCGGCGTCAGCGGCCTGGGAAGATCCTCCTTGTCTACTAGAGCATGGTGTCTGATGGCTCTATATTTTACGCATTTTTAGAGCTCATTTGTTGCATGTTCTCTTCATATATCTTGCCCCCTTGAACCAAAGAGTTGCCCATTATGCATGATTACCGGTATTTACACTTTCCCTTGTGAGCATTGCACATTTAGTATTTTATTTGGTTTTTATTAGTTTTGTTTCTTTTTCTTGTGTCTACAGGTGTTTTGGAGCAACCTAGGACCAAGCACGATGAAAGGACCAAGGATGGGTTCAATACGGAGTCACCAAGGGGCCAGACTTAGCCATTCCGAAGGTTGGAAAAAGTGATTTTTTTTTTAAATTGCTTCAAATCAAGATCTAAGACTAGGAATGGATCGGCGTCGTTCATACGAATCCAACGAGCCCAAGAACGTCAAATTCCGTGTTCGTATAAAGAAATGGCAGCCGTTTTACCGGAGGAGGTCATATCAAAAGACGGCGTTTCATGCGCCCGTGGCTGGTCGTATGACGTGCAGACAGCTCCGAAAGTTGCCTCTCCAGACAGGATTCTTCACCGGTTTCGTGCCCGTTTAATCCCATGAGATCCTTGGCTCGTAAAGAAGAGATTGGGAGAGGATAAGGCTCATCTAGAGCCCTTAGATGCAGCCCGTCAAGGGAGCAGGCTAGGGAGGCACCTTATATATGTCATCCTCAACCCTAGCCGCCACACACTATCTCATTCATCCCCAACACATCCATCTCCATCTCCATTGCTACTCATTACCACCATAGAGGAAGGGACAAGCTCAAGGGAAGAAGAAAGGGCTCCACCACCGCGAACACCGGCCTTCGGGCCGGTGTCATCTCCACCGCACCGGCACCTCCATCGGCACTGCCCCCATCATCACCACCAAGGCTGCCGCCGCCATCATCATCACTAGCGCCTCCATGCCTTCTCCCTTCACCGGCTCTATGCCGACTTGTAACTTGACTCTCTCCTTTATGTTTGAGTAGATGTATTTGTTCTCAAGGATACGGATGAACTACTTTATGATTAGAATCATTATGATTCCCAAGTGATCCAATATGCTCTTGTTAATGTTCAAGTTAGTATTCTCGTGAGTGTTGAGAGGAGGCCTCGCTCACACTTTTGTTGTGATTGGTCGTGGAGGAACTACTATTGTTGTACGAGTTAGGATGTTGAGGTGATAGTAAAGTCCTCCATTCCTAGTCTTTGCAGATTGATACGGGAGCACAGGTAAACCCACATCTGGCTGCGTCCACGGGGAAACCCTTAATTGACCATATGTGATAACCGGCATGGGGAAGCTGCAGTTGGTGGCGTATGTGGCATGACGTCTACGTTAGAGTAGAAAATGTTCTGTACCGGGAACCGCCCACTTATGCATATGAAGAGTGGATAGAGGATATGAAAGAGAGTGTTTGCTCCGCACTAGTTGCACGGGTCATATTTGTGGTGATGACTCCGGAGTCCTAGAGAACACTTTGCTACTCAAGAACCTTCATCACTAACGAAGTATCTGTTTATTACTATTTTTTCCTTCTTGTTCTTAGTGTAGTTAAACCCCATTTATCTAGTTTCCGTAGCAACTTATAGAATAGGCTATTTCCAAACTTAGGTTTGGGGTGCATACGTAGCTGCGTGAAGTGACAACGTAGTTGCGGGGTTTGTGGTGCCTTCCTATCAGCTCCTTGTGGGTTCGACACTTATCATGAAAGTGCTACAATAGCCCTGTGCACTTGCAGGTCATCAAGCATTTTCTAGCGCCATTGCCGGGGAGCATAGCGCTTGGTCATTACTTACCCGCACGCACTTAGTTTATTTTGTTTGTTGCTATTATCTTACTGTTTTTCTTTAACCCCAAAAATATAAAAAAATCTACTAATCATGTCTTCCGAGATTTCTCTCAATGGACAGATGAAAACTGCGATGGAGGACAAGAGAGACATGAGCCCACCATTGGCTATCGATGACGAGAAGATAAAAGAATGGCTCCAAAAATTGAACAAGTGGTCATCACTAGTATGCGAAGAATATTCAATCAGTTGTAAAGATTGTGGAACCGAAGGGCATTTCACTTATCAATGTAAGTACAATTATGATCCAGTGCTAGCAATTTATAATAGTGGTGATAAATGCAATGCTAGTATGGAGGTCATACAAGTTGTACTCTATATGGGTGCCCATGAGATTTCACAGCGAATAGGAGGGCCAGGGGTTGATTGTATTATGCTTTATAGCACTTATGGACATTTGCATCCTATTAGTCTCTTTTGCATTTATAATTTCTACAATAATGTTTTAGTGATTAACATGCCGGAGCGAGTAGCTACCACTTTGGAGAAAATGTATCCTTTGCATGACTTGCAGGAAAATGAAGAAAAGGATGCGGCCCATGCTACTGCTATCTCTAGTGATGAATCATGTGATGCCCAAATCCTCGATGAAAATCTCGAGAGGACTTTGAGAGTCTAAATGAATTTACTGAAGTCATACATAATGATGAACTAGAGTTGCAATCTTCAAAGGGTGAATCACCGGCTTCAACTGAAAATTATGAAGTGTTCACCCACAATGATAGCCATGGCAAGGATTTAAATTTACATATCTCTCTAACCCTCTCACTGCAGACAGATGAGGAGACATGATCACTAAGCTTGGTGCATCGGTGCTCGCCAAGGAGCGAGTATGAATTTACATACATGATGCCGATGCATCGTAAGCGAGTGCGCCTCCGACCGAGCTCTGCTATGAGGTGCTACCAACCCCGGTCGGAGGTAGGTCTCACACTCGGGGTTGATATTCCTTGGGATCTAGGTGGATTACCTTACGGAGCACAGAAGCCTAGCTATATAGCTTTAAAGAAAGCACTGTCTGGGAGGTAACCCGGAAGTCTTTAGGTGTCTTTCTTAGCTTTGTGTCCAGAGTCTAGTTGCATTCATGTTGCATTGGCACTTTTATTATTGTTTTGCGTAGTTGTTATTAGAGATGGTTTCAGAGAAACATTGTTGGTAAAATTTATAGCAGGTCGGTAGACTGTATTTTGTTGCATACCTCCTCCTATTTTTATTGCAAATTTTCGATGTGCCTAACGTGAGGAGGGAGCACAAAAAGTTTCACGTAGTTCTGCAGCTCAAAAAGAAAAGACGGCGTAACATACGACCGACATGGTCGTATACGCGCTCGTATGAGCTCGTGGCTGCAAGAAACAGGAGGACCAGAGCAAAAGACAGCCTACCATATGAGCGCTCACGCTCGTACGGGCGGTCGTATCACCTGGCAGCCACAAAGGAGCATCTTCACATAGCAAAAGACGGCATATCTTACGACCGCACTCGGTCGTGCGCGCGCTCGTATGAGGCAGGGGAACGCTCAAATTGATTCATTTTCTATGTCTGAGGTCGATGAGGTGTTTTCTAACCTAATTTTTGCTTTATAATTAATGTAAATTACCTCAAAAACTCTGTAGCCAATAAATCTCTATAGCAACTATATTTTCCTTCGTTTATTTTTGCCAGTTAGGTATACGAACTCCGTTCGTATACCCAATTGATATATTTTTTTGTGTTATTTTCGCAGGGGCTTGGACCTTATGTGGAGAAGTGTACGGTATGGTGCCAGCCGTATAAAAGACCCACACAAGCCACTTGGTTGCTTCATCATGATGAACTTCAACCACAAGTGTCCAGTAATGTTTTCCAATATAAACCTTGCTCAAATAAAAGTTGCTTAGTGCTGAGTTTCTCACCTTATGTGAGGATCTCCTTTTTAATTAGGCACCTAGGAGCTGCACACTTGTGTTTCTATCTTGTCTCACTTGCATTTCATCCAAACCTAGGAGCTATCAATACTTCTAAACATAGTCTGTTTACTTAAGCGAGGTGCTTAGGTAGATGAACCGATCATTGTGAGGGTTATATTTTTATCACTTGGGTTGCTAATCCTTTGTGCTACAAAAAAAACCACAAAAGAACACAAATATTTCGTTTTTCTTTTAGTTATTCTCTAACAGGTTCTATCGGAGGGCGGCCACCGGACCACAACATGGAGATCAACTGAAGCAAGGTCCACGTCTATTAAAAGAGAGGTCATATGCACCTCAACGGTAAAAGTTTCTAACCCTTGCTTAGACGTAAGCTTGGGGAGGTAACCACTTCTCGTGCCCTCTTTTAATAACTGCATGTTCTTTTCACTTTCATAATTTCCCTTAGTTTAGTATTGCAAAGTTCTAAGCGTGGGGAGGTTACTTTTGCATGTGTAGTGTCTTGTGCAATGCTCTTGATCATATGGTTTTTGTGCATTAGTGTGTCCCGCTATTTTGACATACTTGCTTTGCATTTATTTTACTTAGCATGTGGAAATCTTGTTGTCTTTTGAAAAAAATTGCCATGTCCTTTTATGCTAATAAAGAAGTCCTTTGAATTGTTGCCTTTCTTTCACCTAATTACTTAAGTTGGGAACTCTAGTGGTGGCTTGATTAGCGATTGAATGATTGTAGAGGCTTTTTGCTGATGAACCCAGCATCTTTGGTTGATCCGGGATGTGTAATGGGGTTTATCTCCGCCAAACTATCCCCTCCGGGTACTTAGCTTTTGAGTCTTATGCAACATGACACCGCGATACTCTTGTGTACTATTTGAGTCCTTTATGACTAAAGCAAGTTCGAAGCCTTTTGCACTTTCGTTCATCTTTTATTTGCAAGCCTCTACGGTACCGTGCATTGTCCACTCTGACATTGAGACTTGGCACATACTTCGCAGGTACATCCAAACCTGTGGGAGGACTTTCACTTGTTCTCCTACACATAAAACACCCCGTCTCCACAAAACAGCCACCATACCTACCTACAGAGCATTTCATAGCCATTCTGAGCATATCGCCATGCACTACCATCATATTACATTACATGATTAGAGACATGTTTGCATTTGCCTTGCATGATCATAGTATGGCTAGCTCGATATTTCCATGGATTGTCCGTTTTTTGATATCTATGCTACGCCAGATCATTGCACATACTGGTACACTGTGAGAGGCATACATCATATAGAGTTTCTCTCATGTTTTCAATTTTGAGTTATGATTACATTCAGTTTAACTGATTCATTGTAAAGTGTATTGTTCATAATTGTAAGGTGTTGCTCCTACCCAAAAAAAGAGAGACTAAATAAAAGATGCACCACGGAGGTGCCACAAAAAAAAGAGAAAAAGGTGAGGAAGAGAGAAGGAGCAACACCATTATCCTTTTCAGTATACACTTGTCCTTCAAAGTAGCATCACTTCATGCATTATAAAGTAGAAAGTTTCATGAGCTTCATGTTTCATACTAGTGCGGAACTTACACTATAGAACTTGGCTTGTATATTCCGATGACGAGCGGCCTCAAAAGCTTGAGGTCTTCATGAGCAAGCAAGTTGGATGCACCCCCACTTAGTCCATAGGAGAGCTTTTACATATTCATAGCTCTATGTGCATCCTAGTTGCATGGCGGTCCCTTTGATAACCCACGAGTATAGGGGATCAATTGTAGCCTTTCTCGATAAGTAAGAGTGTCGAACCCAACAAGGAGCTAAAGGTAGAATTAATATTCCCTTCAAGTTCTATCGACCACCGATACAACTTTACGCACACTTAACGTTCGCTTTACCTAGAACAAGAATAAAAGTACTTTGTAGGTGTAAGGATAAGTTTGCAAGAATAAAACTAGAAGTACTTAGCGGGAATAAAACTAGGAGTAATTTGCAAGATAATAAAAGTTAGTTGTTTAGTAGAGAGCTTTTTGTAGAACGATGAGAAAGATTGTCCATAGGCAATTGAATATAACACAATAGATACTTATCATATGCAATGAGGGAGAGGCATATGCTAACATACTTTCCATACTTGGATCATATGCACTTATGATTGGAACTCTAGCAAGCATCCGCAACTACTAAAGATCATTAAGGTAAAACCTAATCATAGCATTAAGTAACAAGTTCCCTTTACTCCCATATGCAACAACCCCCTTACTCGGGTGTAAGCTTCTGTCACTCTAGCCACCCACTATAAGCGAATCACGAACGTATTGCAAACCCAACAGCGGTAATCCCACACGCTTGCGCTACACGGAGGGCACCAAAGGCCAGCACCATATCAACATACAACTCATATCAATCACACCATACCACAATTAACCCGTAGGATAAAAAGAATCTACTCAAACATCATAGGATTGCCACATATCATTGGATAATAATATATAGCATTAAGCACCATGTTTAAGTAGAGAATTACAGTTGGAATAGAGAGGTTACACCGCTGCATAGAGGGGGAGAGAGTTGGTGTTGACGGCGGCGATGTTGTTGGTGTAGATCGATGTCACGATGGTTCCCCCGGCAGCGCTCCGGCAACACCGGAAGACAGGGGGATAGAGCCCCCTCCTTCTTCTTGCTTGGCCTCCCCCCTAGATGGGAGGAGAGTTTCCCCTCTGGTTTATGGCCATCATGGCTCCCGGAAGGCAGGAGCCCCTCCGAGATTGGATCTCTCTCTCTGTTTCTCTTCTGTTTCGCGTTCTGTTTTCTGGCCCTTCACCGTTTCTTATATTCCCGGAGATCCGTAATTCCGATTGGGCTGAAATTTTGAGGGGATTTTTATTCGGAAATTATCTTTCTTACAGCGAAAGAAGGACTCCTACCGACTTACGAGGGAGTCACAAGGCAACACGGTGCGCCATACCCCCCTTAGCGCGCCATGTTGCCTTGTGGGTCCCTCGGGCATCGTCTTGCGTTGATTCTTCTTCCCAAAAATCACATATATTCCAAAATAAATCTCCGTAAAATTTTATCGCATTTGGACTTCGTTTGATATGGATTTTCTGAGAAACAAAAAACATGCGAAAAACAAGAACTAGCACTGGCACTGGATCAATATGTTAGTTCCAAAAATAATATAAAATGTTGCCAAAAGTATATGAAAGTTGTAGAATATTGGCATAAAACAATCAAAAATTATAGATATGACAGAGATGTATCACCCTCCTCCTTGCGTTGACATCGATCATAAGGCCTTCTCCATTGCCTAATGGTTAGCGGCGTTGATGCAAGACTTTCTTTGTTTTTGACTTCTTAAAACCCCAATCATTATTCTATTTTCCCTTTAAGTGTGAGGCATAGACTTGTGCTCAGTGCTACATAGGTAGTTGAGCGGTTGAATACGCAGGCAGATGATCTTGCTATTGTACCTGGTATGCCTCAGGTTGGTGTTTTTGAAGCGATCGCTAATCCTTGATTTCTTTTCTCTATGATAGTTATTTTTGTGTTCCTAACATAATATTGACATTCTCTCTAAATCTTTGGCAATGGGAATTTGGGCTCCACAAAAATATTTTCCTCTTTCTTGACCTCCATGGCAATGGAACTAAGAGGATAGCTTGTATTACTCCCTTGCTGGTTAAATTTTGCATGCTTGCACAATGAACATGGATATCACTTTTTGGGGTTTGTTCAATGTAAGCTTTAAAGTTGGTAGCAATGAGCTTTTGGTAGCCAACCTTCTTACTCGAGGACGAGCAAGTTTAAGCATGGGGAGGTGGATGGCTCTATATTTTACGCATTTTTAGAGCTCATTTGTTGCATGTTCTCTTCGTATATCATGTCCCATTGAACCAAATAGTTGTCCATTATGTATGATTACCCGTATTTACACTTTCCCTTGTGAGCATTGCACATTTAGTATTTTATTTGTTTTTTATTAGTTTTCTTTCTTTTCTTGTGTCTACAGGTGTTTTGGAGCAACCTAGGACCAAGCACGATGAAAGGACCAAGAATGGGTTCAATACGGAGTCACCCAGGGGCCAGACTTAGCCATTCCGGAGGTCGGAGAAAGTGATTTTTCTAAAGTGCTCCAAATCAATATCTAAGACCAGCAATAGATTGGTGTCGTTCATACGAATCCAACGAGCCCAAGAACGTCAAATTCCGAGTTCGTATGAAGAAATGGCGGGTGTTTTACCGGAGGAGGTCAGATCAAAAGACGGCGTTTCATGCGACCATGGCCGGTCGTTTGGCTGGTCGTATAACGTGCAGACAGCTCCGAAAGTTGCCTCTCCAGACGGGATACTTCACTGATTTCATCCCTGTTTGATCCCACGAGATCCTTGGCTCGTAAAGAAGAGATTGGGAGAGGATAAGGCTCATCTAGAGCCCTTGGATGCAGCCCATCAAGGGAGGAGGCTAGGGAGGCACCTTATATATGTCATCCTCAACTCTAGCCGCCACACACCATCTCATTCATCCCCAACAAATCCATCTCCATCTCCATTGCTGCTCCATTACCACCATAGAGGAAGGGACAAGCTCAAGGGAAGAAGAGAGGGCTCCACCACCGCGAGCACCGGCCTTCAGCCGGTGCCATCTCTACCGCGTCGGCGCCTCCACCGGCGCCGCCCCCGTAATCACCACCATGGCCGCCGCCGCTGCCATCATCATCCCCGGCGCCACCATGCCTTCTCCCTTCACTGGCTCTATGCCAGCTTGTAACTTGACTCTCTCCTTTATGTTAGAGTAGATGTATTTGTTCTCAAGGATACGGATGAACTACTTTATGATTAGAATCATTATGATTCCCAAGTGATCCAATATCCTCTTGTTCATGTTCAAGTTATTATTCTCGCAAGTGTTGAGAGGAGTCCTCGCTCGCACTTTTCCCGTGATTGGCCGTGGAGGAACTACTGTCGCTGTACGGGTTAGGATGTTGAGGTAATTTGAGGTGATAGTAAAATCCTAAATTCCTAGTCTTTGCAGATTGATAGGGGAGCACAGGTAAACCCACATCTAGCTGCGTCCACGGGGAAACCCTTAATTGACCGTATGTGATAACCGGCGTGGGGAAGCTACGGTTGGTGGCGTATGTGGCATGAAGTCTACATTAGAGTAGAACATGTTCTGTACCAAGAACCGCCCACTTATGCATATGAAGAGTGGATAGAGGATACGAAAGAGAGCGTTTGCTTCGCACTAGTTGCACGGGTCATATTTGTGGTGATGACTCCGGAGTCCTAGAGAACACTTCGCTACTCAAGCACCTTCATCACTAACGAAGTAACTTTTTATTATTGTTTTTACCTGCTTGTTCTTAGTGCAGTTAAACCCTTTTTTATCTAGTTTCCCTAGCAACTTATAGAATATGCTATTCTCAAACTTAGGTTTGGGTGCGTACGTAGCTGTGTGAAGTGACAGCGTAGTTACGTGGTTTGTGGTGTGCTACTTGTGAGCTGCGTTGGGATTTCATCGAAGAGGAGAGGATGATGCAGTACAATAGAGATAAGTATTTCCCTCAGTTAAGAACCAAGGTTTTTAATTCAGTAGGAGAACCACACAGAACCTCGTTAGCAGCACCTACACACACAAAAGCAAATACTTGCACCCAACGCGAACAAGAGGGTTGTCAATCCCCTTGGTGGCTATTTGCAAGGATTAATTCTGATAGTGACAGATAGATAAAATAAATTGCAAAAGAAAATAAAGGAAATAAAATTGCAGCAAGGTATTTTTGGATTTTATATATGATAAAAGTAGACCCGGGGGCCATAGTTTTCACTAGAGGCTTCTCTCTCGAACACATAGCATATGGTGGGTAAACAAATTACTGTTGGGCAATTGATAGAAAAGCGCATAGTTATCACGGATTCATGGCAATGATCATGTATATAGGCATCATGTCCGAGACAAGTAGACCGACTCCTACCTGCATCTACTACTATTACTCCACCCATCGACCGCTATCCAGCATGCATCTAGTGTATTAAGTTAATGAAAACAGAGTAATGCCTTAAGCAAGATGACATGATGTAGACAAAGTAAACTCAAACAATATGAATAAACCCCATCGTTTTACCCATAATGGCAACAATACAAATATGTGTCTTGTCCCCTACTTTGTCACTGGGATATAGAACACCGCAAGATTGAACCCATCACAAAGCACCTCTCCCATTGCAAGATAAATCAATCTAGTTGGCCAAACCAAACAGATAGATCGGAGAGAAATACAATTCTATAACAATCGTGCATAACTAAGTTCAGAAAAGACTCAAATATTTCTCATAAATAATCTGATCATAAACCCATAATTCATCGGATCCCAACAAACACACCGCAAAAGAAGATTACATCGGAAAGAACTCCAAGAAGATCGAGGAGAACATGGTATTGAAGATCAAAGAGAGAGAAGAAGCCATCTAGCTACTAGCTATGGACCCATAGGTCTATGGTAAACTACTCACACATAATCGGAAGGGCAGCAAGGTTGATGTAGAAGCCCTCCGTGATCGATTTCCCCTCCGGCAGGTTGCCGAAAAAGGCCTCCAGATGGGATCGCAGAAGAACAGAAGCTTGCGGCAGCGGAAAAGTTATTTCGTGGCGCTCTGTGTTGGTTTCCCAATATTTGAGAATTTATTGATGTGGAATTAGGTCAAAAGGAGCCACGAGGGGCCCACAAGGCATCAGGGCGCGCCCCCCCGGGGCCGCGCCCTGTTGCCTTGTGGCCTCCTCGTGAGGCTTCTGGCCTCCTCCTGAAGCTTCTAGGGTCTCTTTTGTCCACAAAAAAATCGTCAAAAAGTTTTGTGGCATTTGAACTTCGTTTGGTACTGATTTCCTGAAAAACCAAAAACAAGCAGAAAAAAGCAACTGGCACTGGGCACTAGGTTAATAGGTTAGTCCCAAAAAATGATATAAAATAGCATATCATTGCATATAAAACATCCAAGATTGATAATATAATAGCATGGAACAATCAAAAATTATAGATACGTTGGAGACGTATCAGCATCCCCAAGCTTAATTCCTGCTTGTCGTCGAGTAGGTAAATAATAAAAACAGAATTTTTGATGTGGAATGCTACCTAACATGTTTATCATGTAATCTCTTCTTTTACGGTATGAATATTAAGAAACGAGTGATTCAAAGCAATAGTCTATAATTTGATATAAAGACATCAATACTCAGGCATACCAACAAACAATCATGCCTTTCAAAATAAAAATGCTAAAGAACGCTATCCCTACAAAATCATATAGCCCGTCATGCTTAGTCTTCCTAACACAAAGTATTAATCATGCACTACCCCGATGACAAGCCGAGCAATTGGTTCATACTTTTCAACGCGCTTCAGCTTTTTCAACCCTCACGCAATACATGAGCGTAAGCCATGGACATAGCACTATGGGTGGAATAGAATATGATGATAGAGATTAATAAGGGGAAGTCAAAAAGGAAGATAGTCTCGCATCGACACGGCTAATCAACGGGCTATGGAGATGCCCATCAATTGATACCAATGCGAGGAGTAGGGATTGCCATGCAATGGATGCACTAAGAGCTATAAGTGTATGAAAGCTCAAACTGAAACTAAGTGGGTGTGCATCCAACTTGCTTGCTGATGAAGACCTCGGGCATTTTGAGTAAGCCCATCATCGGAATATACAAGCCAAGTTCTATAATGAAAAATTCCCACTAGTATATGAAAGTGACAACTGAGGAGACCCTCTATATGAAAAACATGGTCCTACTCTGAAGCACAAGTGTGGTAAAGGATAGTAACATTGCCCCTTCTCACTTTTTCTCTCATTTTTTTATTTTTTTTGCTGGGCTCTTTTTGGCCTCTTTTTTTATTTATTTTATTTTTCGTCCGGAGCCTCATCCCGACTTGTGGGGGAAACACAGTCTCCATCATCCTTTCCTCACTGGGACAATGCTCTAATAATGATGATCATCACACTTTTATTTACTTACAACTCGATATTACAACTCGATACTTGAACAATATGACTCTATATGAATGCCTCTGGCAGTGTGATACGTCTCCAACGTATCTATAATTTTTTATTGTTCCATGCTATTATAGTATCAATCTTGGATGTTTTTATATGCAATTATATAACATTTTTTGGGACTAACCTATTAACCTAGTGCCCAGTGCCAGTTGCTGTTTTCTGCTTGTTTTTGGTTTTTCAGGAAATCAGTACCAAACGAAGTCCAAATGCCACGAAACTTTTTTGGAGATTTTTTTCTGGACAAAAGAGACCATGGAAGCTTCAGGAGGAGGCCAGAAGCCTCACGAAGGCTTCACAAGGCAACAGGGCGCGGCCCAGGGGGGCGCGCCCTGATGCCTTGTGGGGCCCTCGTGGCTCCGTTTGACATAATTCCACTTCTATAAATTCTCAAATATTGGGAAACCAACAGAGAGCCACCCTGAATAACTTTTACGCCGCCGCAAGCCTCTGTTCTTCCACGATCCCATCTGGAGGCCTTTTCCGGTACTCTGCCGGAGGGGGAATCGATCACGGAGAGCTTCTACATCAACCTTGCTGCCCTTTCGATGATGTGTGAGTAGTTTACCACAGACCTATGGGTCCATAGCTAGTAGCTAGATGGCTTCTTCTCTCTCTTTGATCTTCAATACCATGTCCTCCTCGATGTTCTTGGAGTTCTATCCGATGTAATCTTCTTTTGCGGTGTGTTTGTTGGGATCCGATGAATTGTTAGTTTATGATCAGATTATTCATGAGAAATATTTGAGTCTTCTCTGAACTCTTTTATGCATGATTATTATAGCTTTGTATTTCTCTCCGATCTATCGATTTGGTTTGGCCAACTAGATTGGTTTCTCTTGCAATGGGAGAGGTGCTTTGTGATGCATGGGTTCAATCTTGCGGTGCTTAATCCCAGTGACAGAAAGGGACATGACACGTATTTGTATTGTTGCCATTAAGGATAAAAAGATGGGGTTTAATCATATTGCTTGAGTTTACTTTGTCTACATCATGTCATCTTGCTTAAGGCGTTACTCTGTTTCATACTTAATACCCTAGATGCATGCTGGATAGCGGTCGATGGGTGGAGTAATATACATGATCATTGGCATGAATCCGTCATAATTATTTGCTTTTCTATCAATTGCCCAACAGTAATTTGTTTACCCACCGTATGCTATGCGTTCGAGAGAGAAGCCTCTAGTGAAAACTAGGGGCCCCGGGTCTACTTTTATCATATATTAAAATAAAAAATTACCTTGCTGCAATTTATTTACTTTTATTTTATTTAGTATTTTAGTTTATCTATCTACCACTGTCAGAATTAATCCTTGCAAATAACCACTAAGAGGATTGACAACCCTCTTATTTGCGTTGGGTGCAAGTGTTTGCTTTTGTGTGTGCAGGTGCGCTTAACGGGATTTTGCTTGGTTCTCCTACTGGATTGATAACCTTGGTTCTTAACTGAGGGAAATACTTATCTCTACTATACTGCATCATCCTCTCCTCTTCGGGGAAATACCAACGCAGTCTACAAGTAGCAGGAAGAATTTCTGGCGCCGTTGCCGGGGAGACATCATCAAAATTACCAAGTACCTTCGCACAAAATATCATCCACTTGCATTTATTTTGTTGGCCTTTTTATTTGCATTTGCCTTTCGTTTTCATCTCCCCCACTTCTAATTTTTTTTTACAAAAATAGAAAAATATTTTTCTTTGCTTGTTTGCTAGTTTGCTTGCTTCGTCGCGATGTCTCAAGAAAATACAAAATTGTGTGACTTTTCTAATACTAATAATAATGATTTTATTAGTACTTCTATTGCTCCTCCTGCCACTAGTGCGGAGTCGTGCGACATTAATGCTGCTTTACTTAATCTTGTTATGAAAGAACAATTTTCTGGTAGTCCTAATGAAGATGTTGTATCCCATCTAAATACTTTCGTTGAGCTTTGTGATATGCAAAATAAAAAAAGATGTGGATAATGATATTGTCAAATTAAAATTAGTTCTGTTCTCACTACGAGATCGCGTAAAAACTTGGTATTCATCCTTGCCTAGAAATAGTATTGATTCTTGGGATAAGTGTAAGGATGCCTTTATTACCAAGTATTTTCCTCCCGCTAAGATTATTTCTTTAAGAAATCAAATTATGAATTTTAAGCAACTTGAGCATGAACATGTTGCACAATCTTGGTAAAGAATGAAATTAATGATAAGAAATTGCCCATCACATGGCTTAAATTTATGGATGATCATACAAAAAAATTATGCGGGGCTAAACTTTGTTTCTAGAAATTTGCTAGACTCTGCCACAGGTGGTACTTTTATGGAAATTACATTGGGAGAAGCTACAAAACTTCTTGACAATATTATGACAAATTATTCTCAATGGCACACTGAACGAACTCCAACTGGTAAGAAGGTAAATTATGTTGATGAAATTAATACTTTGAGTGATAAGATGGATGCTCTTATGAAATTGGTTGCTAGTAAAAGTGCTCATATTGATCCTAATGATGTGCCATTTTCTACCTTGATTGAGCAAAATAATGATGCTATTGATGCGAATTTTGTCTCTAGAAATAATTTCAACAACAATGCTTATAGGGGTAATTTCAATCCTAGACCGTTTCCTGGAAATTCCTCTAATAATTATGGTAATCCCTATAGTAATTATAATAATAATAATAATAATAGGATACCTACTAATCTTGAAAGTAATATTAAATAATTTATTAATTCGCAAAAGAATTTCAATGCTATGATAGAAGAAAAATTGAATAGAGTTGATGAATTGGCTAGGAACATGGATAGAATTGCTCATGATGTTGAAAATCTCAAAATTAAAATTTTGCCACCCAAGCATGATATAAATGAGTCTATTAAAGCTATCTATGTCTCCATTAATGAAAGTAAAGAACTGACCGCTAGGTTGAGAGCTAAGCGAGAATTCCTAGAAAAAGCAATGTCACCCGGTTTCTATCGTAGTAATGATGAAGATATTAAAATGATTGGTGTCACTCCTATTGAATCATTATTTAGTAACATAAAACTTGATGAAAAAGGGACTGAAGAAGAGTCAACTTTATATAGAAGGAGTCCCAATTGCTTGGAGGGTGATAATCTTAATTATAAAAATGAAAAAAGTGGGTTTGGAGAGGTCAAAACTTTAAATAGTAATACACCCACTACTTTGGATTACAAGGACTTTAATAGTTGTTCTTTAATTGAGTGTATTGCCTTGTTGCAATCCACGATTAATTCATCAAATGCATATGAACAAAATAAAGCTTTCACTAAACATATTGTAGAAGCTATGATGAAAGCTCATGAAGAAAAACTTGAGTTGGAAGTTTCAATTCCTAGAAAACTACAAGATGAATGGGAACCCACTATTAAATTCAAAATTAAAGATTATGAATGTAATGCTCTATGTGATCTTGGTGCTAGCGTTTCCACTATACCAAAGTCTTTGTGTGACGTGCTAGGTCTCACCGATATGGATCCTTGTTCCCTTAATTTGCATCTTGCGGATTCTACTATAAAAAACCCCTTGGGTAGAATAAATGATGTGCTTATTCTTGAAAATATAAATTATGTGCCCGTGGATTTTATTGTTCTTGATATTGAATGCAATCCTTCTTTCCCCATAATACTTGGTAGGCCTTTCCTACGAACAATAGGTGCTATTATTGATATGAAAGAAGGCAATATAAGATTTCAATTTCCATTAAAGAAAGGTATGGAACACTTCCCTAGAAATAGAATTAAGGCACCATATGAATCTATTATGAGGGCCACTTATGGAATTAACTTGAAGGATGACAACACTTGAAACTATGCATTATGCCTAGCTAGGGGCATAAAACAATAGCGCTTGTTGGGAGGCAACCCAATGAATAAAATAAATTTTTGTTTTTACTTTCTGTTTTTGTGTGTTTACACAATTATATCCTCTGTTATGATTGTGTTTTTATATTTTAATTAGTGTTTGTGCCAAGCAATACCTTTGGGATGATTTGGATGATAGTGTAATCGATGCTGTTTGAAAACAGAGACTTTTGCGTCCAGTGCTGGAATTTTGATTTTTCGCTGGAATGTCGGAACCTCCTGAATTTTTTACACAATATTTATATATGAATTGCCCACTTTGTACTAATTTTTTACAATGTTTGGAATTACAGAAGTATGACGTTAATTCAGATCTTTACAGACTGTTCTGTTTTAGACAGATTCTGTTTTTGTTGCATAGTTTGCTTATTTTGATGAATCTATGGATTGTATCGGGGGGTATGAGTCATGAAGAAGTTGGAGTACAGTAGCATATGCTAATATTAAATATGAATCAATTTACAACAGTACCTAAAGTTTAAGGTTTGTTAGTTATACTAACGGATGTCACGAGGTTTCTGTTGAGTTTTGTGTGCTGAAGTTTTCAAGTTTTGGGTGAGACTACGATGGATAAAGGAATAAGGAGCGGCAAGAGCCTAAGCTTGAGGATGCACAAGGCACCCCAAGGTAATATTCAAGGAAGAATCAAGCGTCTAAGCTTGGGGATGCCCCAGAAGGCATCCCCTCTTTCGTCTACAATCTATCGGTAACTCACTTGGAGCTATATTTTTATTCATCACATGATATGTGTTTTACTTGGAGCGTCTTGTGATATAGTTTGTTTGCTTTTGTTTGCTTTTTAGTTTGTAACAATCATATTTTCTGAACACACCTTTTTGAGAGGGACACACATTATTCGTGATTTGTAAGAATACTCTATGTGCTTCACTTATATCTTTTGAGCTAGGCAGTTGCTCTAGTGCTTCACTTATATCTTTTAGAGCACGGCGGTGGTTATATTTTAAAGAAATAGTTGCACTCTCATGCTTCACTTATATCTTTTTGAGAGTCTAATGAATAGCAATGGTAATATGCACGGGTTATAAATTTGGTCCTAATATGATAGGTATTCAAGAGGGATATAATAAAAACTTTCATGTAGATCACTGAATATGATAAGTTTGATTCCTTGCAATAGTTTTGCGATATTAAGATGGTAATATGTGGGAAGTGCTAGTAGATAATTGTGGTTTAGTAAGAATATTAGTGTTAAGGTTTGTGATTCCCGAAGCATGCACGTATGATCTGTCGTTATGCTAAGAAGTTGGAGCATGATTTATTCTTGATTGTCTACCTTATGAGTGGCGGTCGGGGACGAGCGATGGTCTTTTCCTACCAATCTATCCCCCTAGGGGCATGTGTAGTAGTACTTTGCTTCGAGGGCTAATAAACTTTTGCAATAAGTATATGAGTTCTTTATGACTAATGTGAGTCCATGGATTATATGCACTCTCACCTTTCCGCAATTTGCTAGCCTCTTCGGTACCGTGCATTGCCCTTTCTCACACCGAGAGTTGGTGCAAACTTCGCTGGTGCATCCAAACCCCGCGATATGATACGCTCTATCACACATAAGCCTCCTTATATCTTCTCAAAACAGCCACCATACCTACCTATCATGGCATTTCCATAGCCATTCCGAGATATATTGCCATGCAACTTCCACCGTTCCGTTTTTATGACACACATCATCATTGTCATATTGCTTTGCATGATCATATAGCTGACATAGTATTTGTGGCTCAGCCACCGTTCAACATTTTTATACATGTTACGCTAGTATCATTACACATCCTGGTACACCGCCAGAGGCATTCATATAGAGTCATATTTTTGTTCTAGTTTCGAGTTGTAATTTTCTTTTGAGTTGTAAGTAAATAGAAGTATGATGATCATCATTATTAGAGCATTGTCCTAGTGAGGAAATAAAAAAAAGAGGCCAAAAAGTGCCCAAGAAAAAAAAGAGGCCAAAAAGAGCCCACCAAAAAATGAGAGAAAAAAAGACAAGAGGCAATGTTACTATCCTTTTCCATACTTGTGCTTCAAAGTAGCACCATGTTTTTCATATAGAGAGTCTCTTGTTTAGTCACTTTCATATACTAGTGGGAATTTTTCATTATAGAACTTGGCTTGTATATTCCGATGATGGGCTTCCTCAAATGCCCGAGGTCTTCATGAGCAAGCAAGTTGGATGCACACCCACTTAGTTTTCATGTTGAGCTTTCATACACTTATAGCTCTTAGTGCATCCGTTGCATGGCAATCCCTACTCCTCGCAACATCAATTGATGGGCATCTCCATAGCCCGTTGATTAGCCTCATTGATGTGAGACTATCTTCTTATTTTTGACTTCCCCTTATTGATCTCTACCACCACACTCTATTCCACCCATAGTGCTATATCCATGGCTTGCGCTCATGTATTGCGTGGGGGTTGAAAAAGCGGAAGCACGTTAAAAAGTATGAACCAATTGCTCGGCTTGTCATCGGGGTAGTGCATGATAAATATTTTGTGTTAAGAAGATGGAGCATGATAGGATTATATGATTTTGTAGGGATAACGTTCTTTAGCATTTTTATTTTGAAAGACATGATTGTTTATTAGTATGCCTGAGTATTGATGTCTTTATGTCAAACTATAGACTATTGCTTTGAATCATTCGAATCTTATTATTCATACCATAAGAGAAAGATTACATGATGAAACATGTTAGGTAGCATTCCACATCAAAAATTCTGTTTTTATCATACCTACTCGAGGACGAGCAGGAATTAAGCTTGGGGATGCTTGATACGTCTCCAACGTATCTATAATTTTTGATTGTTCCATGCTATTATAGTATCAATCTTGGATGTTTTTATATGCAATTATATATCATTTTTTGGGACTAACCTATTAACCTAGTGCCCAGTGACAGTTGCTGTTTTCTGCTTGTTTTTGGTTTTTTAGGAAATCAGTACCAAACGAAGTCCAAATGCCACGAAACTTTTTGGAGATTTTTTTCTGGACAAAAGAGACCTTGGAAGCTTCGGGAGGAGGCTAGAAGCCTCACGAAGGCTTCACAAGGCAACAGGGCGCGGCCCAGGGGGCGCGCCCTGATGCCTTGTAGGGCCCTCATGGCTCCGTTTGACCTACTTCCACTTCTATAAATTCTCAAATATTGGAAAACCAACAGAGAGCCACCCCGAATAACTTTTACGCCGCCGCAAGCCTCTGCTCTTCCGCGATCCCATCTGGAGGTCTTTTCCGGTACTCTGTCGGAGGGGGAATCGATCATGGAGGGCTTCTACATCAACCTTGCTGCCCTTCCGATGATGTGTGAGTAGTTTACCACAGATCTACGGGTCCATAGCTAGTAGCTAGATGGCTTCTTCTCTCTCTTTGATCTTCAATACCATGTTCTCCTCGATGTTCTTGGAGTTCTATCCGATGTAATCTTCTTTTGCGGTGTGTTTGTTGGGATCCGATGAATTGTGAGTTTATGATCAGATTATTCATGAGAAATATTTGAGTCTTCTCTGAACACTTTTATGCATGATTATTATAGCTTTGTATTTCTCTCTGATCTATCGATTTGGTTTGGCCAACTAGATTGGTTTATCTTGCAATGGGAGAGGTGCTTTGTGATGGGTTCAATCTTGCGGTGCTCAATCCCAGTGATAGAAAGGGACATGACACGTATTTGTATTGTTGCCATTAAGGATAAAAAGATGGGGTTTAATCATATTGCTTGAGTTTACTTTGTCTTCATCATGTCATCTTGCTTAAGGCGTTACTCTGTTTCATACTTAATACCCTAGATGCATGCTGGATAGCGGTCGATGGGTGGAGTAATAGTAGTAGATGCAGGCAGGAGTCGGTCTACTTGTCTTGGACGTGATGCCTATATACATGATCATTGCTATGAATCCGTCATAATTATTTGCTTTTCTATCAATTGCCCAACAGTAATTTGTTTACCCACCGTATGCTATGCGTCCGAGAGAGAAGCCTCTAGTGAAAACTATGGCCCCCAGGTCTACTTTTATCATATATTAAAATCAAAAATTACCTTGCTGCAATTTATTTAATTTTATTTTATTTAGTATTTTAGTTTATCTATCTACCACTATCAGAATTAATCCTTGCAAATAACCGCTAAGAGGATTGACCACCCTCTTATTTGCGTTGGGTGCAAGTGTTTGCTTTTGTGTGTGCAGGTGCGCTTAACGGGATTTTGCTTGGTTCTCCTACTGGATTGATAACCTTGGTTCTTAACTGAGGGAAATACTTATCTCTACTATACTGCATCATCCTCTCCTCTTCGGGGAAATACCAACGCAGTCTACAAGTAGCACAGTGTACCAGGATGTGCAATGATCTAGCGTAACATGTATAAAAAATGATGAACGGTGGCCGAGCCACAAATACTATGTCAGCTATATGATCATGCAAAGCAATATGACAATGATGATGTGTGTCATATAAAAAGAACGGTGGAAGTTGCATGGCAATATATCTCGGAATGGCTATGGAAATGCCATAATAGGTAGGTATGGTGGCTGTTTTGAGGAAGATATAAAGAGGCTTATGTGTGATAGAGCGTATCATATCACGGGGCTTGGATGCACCGGTGAAGTTTGCACTGACTATCGAGGTAAGAAAGGGCAATGCACAGTACCGAAGAGGCTAGCAAATTGCGGAAAGGTGAGAGTGCGTATAATCCATGGACTCACATTAGTCATAAAGAACTCACATACTTATTGCAAAAGCTTATTAGCCCTCGAAGCAAAGTACTACTACGCATGCCCCTAGGGGGATAGGTTGGTAGGAAAAGACCATCGCTCATCCTCGACCATCACTCATAAGGTAGACAATTGATGACCCACAAGTATAGGGGATCAATCGTAGTCCTTTCGATAAGTAAGAGTGTCGAACCCAACGAGGAGCAGAAGGAAATGACAAGCGGTTTTCAGCAAGGTATTTTCTGCAAGCACTGAAATTATCAGTAACGAGTAGTTTGATAGCAAGATAATTTGTAACAAGTGACAAGTAACAATAGTAACAAAGAGTGCAGCAAGTTGGCCCAATCCTTTTTATAGCAAAGGACAAACCGGAACGATCTCTTATAATAAGCAACACGTTCTCGAGGACACATGGGAATTTCATCTAGTCACTTTCCACATGTTTGTTTGATTCACGTTCGCTACTTTGAAAATTTGATATGTGGGTGTACCGGTGCTTGGGTGCTGTTATTACTTGAACATACCTCCCACTTATGATTACCCCCTCTCGCAAGCATCCGCAACTACGAAAGAAGAATTAAGATAACTCTAACCATAGCATTAAACATTTGGATCCAAATCATCCCCTTACGGAATAGCGCATAAACTAGGGTTTAAGCTTCTGTCACTCTAGCAACCCATCATCTAATTACTACTCCAAAATGCATTCCCTTAGGCCCAAAGATGGTGAAGTGTCATGTAGTCGACGTTCACACGACACCACTAAGAGAATCAACAACATACATATCATCAAAATATCGAACGAATACCAAATTCACATGATTACTTATGACAAGACTTCTCCCATGTCCTCAAGAACAAAAGTAACTACTCATAAATCATCAACATGCCCATGATCAGTAGGGTATTGAATTGCATAATAGATCTGAACATATAATCTTCCACCAAATAAACCAACTAGCATCAACTACAAGGTGTAATAAACACTACTAGCAACCCACAGGTACCAATCTGAGGTTTTGGGACAAAGATTGAATACAAGAGATGAACTAGGGTTCGAGATGAGATGGTGCTGGTGAAGATGTTGATGAATATTGGCCCTCCCACGATGAGAGGGTCGCTGGTGATGTCGATGGCGACGATTTCCCCCTCCCGGAGGGAAGTATTCCCGACGGAATCTCTCCGTCGGAGAGCAAAAGTGCTCCTGCCCAAGTTCCGCCTCGAGACGTCGGCGCACCGTCCCAAAAGTCTTCTCTCTATTTTTTTTAGGTCAAATGCACTTATATACCAGAAAATGGGGGCCAGAAGTCGGCCAGGAGCCCCACGAGGTACCAGGGCGCGCCTGGGGGGTGGCGCGCCCTGGTGCCTCGTGGGCACCTGGGTGGCCCCCTCTGGTACTTTTTGCTTCCAATATTTTTTATATATTCCAAAATAAATCTCCAGAAAATTTCAGCTCATTTGGAGATGTGCAGAATAGGTATCTCTGACATAGTTTTTCAGGTCCAGAATTCCAGCTGCCGGCATTCCCCTCCTTGTGTGAATCTTGCATATTAAGAGAGAAAAGGCATTAGAATTACTCCAAAGAGTGTTATAATGATTAAAAACACTATAAATAACAGTAGCAAAACATGATGCAAAATGGACGTATCAACTCCCCCAAGCATAGACCTCGCTTGTCCTCAAGCGAAAGCCGATATCGATAATCATGTCCACATGTTTAGAGAGAGAGGTGTTGATAAAAACAAAATACGGACATAGAAGCATCATGATCATTATTATAACAGCAATATTTATTATCATAGCAGCAATATTTATTATCATAAACTTCTCATGAGCAAGTAACAATTCATCACAACGATGGAGTATAAGGCATAAACTTTCTTGAAAACTAACAAACTATGTTCTCAGTCAACAATGCAATTGCAATTCATCCTATTTTTAGGAAGGGTCTCATGTAGGAGCTATTTTAGCAAGTTCACATACTCAACCATCATTTAGTCTTCTATGATTGCTGACACTCACGACATATATATGGAGCAAAAAGTTTCAGCCAGACACATAGAAAGATAGGGGCTTGTGATTTCGCCTCCCAACTTATTCACCTCAAGGGTGATGTCAACAATAATAACTCAAGATCACTCATATCCAACTGGATATATGTGCCTAGATCTTTCCCCACCACATGATGCTTGCAAAAGAGAAAAATAAAAAGGAAGTAGAGGAGAAGACTATTGACTCTTGCATAAAAAGTAAATACATAAAAGTAAAGGATAGGCCCTTTGCAGAGGGAAGCAGAGGTTGTCATGCGCTTTTTGTTGTTGGATGCAAGAGCTCTTAATGCAAAGGAACATCACTTTATATTGCCCCTTGTGATAGCAACCTTTATTATGCAGTCTGTCGCTTTTATTCCTTTACCATCACAAGTTCGTACAAAGCTTATTTCCCTTACAATAAAAGTTCAGACATATTTAGAGGCAATTTTTATTGCTTTTTGCACCGATGACAACTTACTTGAAGGATCTTATTCAATCCATAGGTAGATATAGTGGACTCTCATGACCTGAAACCGGGTTTAAGGGTTTTGGATGCACAAGTAGTATCTCTACTTGGTGCGGATTTTTGGCTAGCAAAGATATTGGGCAAACACCACATGTTGGAGGATCTATAATGATATAACTTCTATGTGAATATGAACAAACATAATTCATTACGTTGTCTTCCTTGTCCAATGTCAACAATTTGACATAAAATACTTAATGGGGGCTCACAATCATAAAAGATGTCCAAGATAGTATATTTGCATGTGAATCTTCTCTTCCCTTATTAATTCTTTCATGAATTGCATCATTGACTAATACTATGTTTGTTATCCTCCAATAAATTTTGGGACAATTGCATTTTTATCCCTAGTTGGTTCCTACCCATGGGTTTTGCCCTTACTTTTCGAGCTTGCTCAGTTTTACCCTTACTTTTTCCGTCGAGGTTGCTCGAATGCCCTTTGACCGTTTGACAAATACTTTGAAAATTCATAACAAATTCATATGAACTCAGAAAAATGCAAATAAGATATCAAAATGTTCAGATAAACATTACCTTTATGTGCATATCATTTGCATTCAGGACAAAAGCACCGTTTAAACTACCCGAGGTAATTAATGTTATTAACATTATTAAAAACAAAAAGGTATAAACAATACTTTTTTCATGAATAAAAATTACATGCAAATGTAGGTGATGTTTTCTGAACATCCTGATATCTTATTTATATTTTTCTGAGTTCGTATCAACTTGTTATGAATGTTCTAACGACTTTGACCATTATTTGGAAACTTCATAACAAGTTGATATGAACTCAGAAAAATGCAAATAAGATATCAGGATGTTCAGAAAACATCACCTACATTTGCATGTAATTTTTATTCATGAAAAAAATATTGTTTATACCTTTTTATTTTTAATAATGTTAATAACATTAATAACCTCGGGTAGTTTAAATGGTACTTTTGTCCTAAATGCAAATGATATGCACATAAAGGTAATGTTTATCTGAACATTTTGATATCTTATTTGCATTTTTCTGAGTTCATATGAATTTTCAAAGTATTGGTCAAACGGTCAAAGGGCATTCGAGGGACCTCGACGGAAAAAGTAAGGGCAAAACTAAGCAAGCTCGAAAAGTAAGGGCAAAACCCGTGGGTAGGAACCAACTAGGGATAAAAATGCAATTGTCCCATAAATTTTACGACTTATACTTTTCTTTATGTAATGTCATCACTTTACATAAGATTAGCATATGATCCCCTTTTTCCATTATTTTCATTGCTAAGATTGAAACATGAAGGCAAAGAAACAAAAACTCAAACTACTCTTTATTATATAACTCTCAACTCGATTACATAGATAGATGGATCACAAAGCTAACACTCAAAAATAGATCATACTAAACTTTTATTCAACTAGATCAGGAAATAACTAAGGATCGAAATAAAAATAGGTAATGATAATAAAAGTGATGGTGATACGACACCGGAGCACCTCCCCCAAGCTTGGCACAAGCCAAGGGGAGTGCCCATACCCATGTGCTCAAGTTTCCTTCTCCGGTGATGGTGGTGGTGGTGCAGTGGCAAGCTTGTTCTTCAGCTCAAGCAGATACATCAATCTGCGGTTGATGCTCCGCAGAGCGATGTTTTGCTCCTCCAACAAAATAACTTCGCGAGTGAGTGATGTATTCTGAACACTAACTATTTCAAAGACTCTTAGGGCTTCAATTACGGATGGAGAGAGATGATCATATAAGGGTTGAAGAATATCTCCCTTCTCTGTGTTCTCCTCCATGGGGATGGCTTGCCCTCCTTCTGGAGCCTGGGCTCCTGCAACTTCCTCGACCTTGTCCTCCTTGCCATTGTCTTCTTCTCCCGACGACAACTCATAGTAGACCTCGTTGTAGGGGCATTTGCCCGGCGATGATTGCACAATGCGGTGCTTGGCACGCAGCTTTTGGGGAGCCATTACAATCTAGATCTGTCAGAAAAATAGCACGAAACAAGAACAGAGGAGATTTCTGCGATACGGTGGTCAAAACATCTGGAAGTATATATATATTTTTTTATCTTGCAAAACAAGTAATACAGAAGAAAAACGGAGTCGGGAAGGCACACGTGGGGCCCACGAGGTACCAGGGCGCGCCTGGGGCGGTGGCGCTCCCTGGTGCCTCGTGGGCACCAGGTGGGTCCCCCCGGCTGTTTCTTATTTTTTTTATTTTTCTAAATATTCCAAAACTGACAGAAAATATTTTTATGGAATTTTTGGAGTTGGTTTACTTACCGTATCACATACCTCTTCCTTTTCAGGGTTCTGGAGTGTTCCGGAGGGTCTCCCTTATGTATTCTTCCGGTGTAATTCTTTCAATAATATTAGTTTCAACATTAATGGGGGTACCTGAAATATAATGCTTAATTCTTTGCCCATTCACCACTCTCGGATTGGTACCTTCGGAGTTATTTATTTTGATGGCTCCGGAGCGATAAACTTCTTCGATAATATACGGTCCTTCCCACTTAGAGAGAAGCTTTCCTACAAAGAGTCTCAAACGAGAGTTGTATAGTAGAACTTGCTCACCTACTTGGAATTCTTGTTTTTGAATTCTTCTATCATGCCATCTTTTAACTTTTTCTTTAAACAATTTGGCATTTTCATAAGCTTGGATTCTCCATTCATCTAATGAGCTAATATCAAATAACCTCTTTTCACCGGCAAGTTTAAAATCATAATTCAGTTCTTTAATTGCCCAATATGCTTTATGTTCTAACTCAAGAGGTAAATGACATGCTTTCCCATAAACCATTTTATAAGGAGACATACCCATAGGGTTTTTATAAGCAGTTCTGTAAGCCCACAATGCATCGTCAAGTTTCTTAGACCAATTCTTTCTAGATCTATTGACGGTTTTTTGCAAAATTAATTTTATTTCTCGATTGCTCAATTCAACTTGACCACTAGTTTGAGGGTGATATGGAGATGCAATTCTATGGTTGACATCATATTTAGCAAGCAATTTACGGAATGCACCATGAATAAAATGTGAACCACCATCAGTCATTAAATATCTAGGGACTCCAAACCTTGGGAAAATAACTTCTTTAAGCATTTTAATAGAGGTGTTATGATCAGCACTACTAGTTGGAATAGCTTCTACCCACTTAGTAACATAATCAACAGCAACTAAAATATGAGTATACCCATTGGATTTAGGAAAAGGTCCCATATAATCAAATCCCCATACATCAAATGGTTCAACAGCAAGTGAATAATTCATAGGCATTTCCTGACGTCTACCAACATTACCAATTCTTTGACATTCATCACAAGAGGAGACAAACTTACGAGCATCTTTGAAAAGAGTAGGCCAATAAAAACCAGATTGTAATACCTTGTGTGCAGTTCTGTCTCCCGCATGGTGTCCTCCGTAAGCTTCGGAGTGACACTTCCGTAGGATTTGTTCCTGTTCATGCTCAGGTATACAACGCCTAATAATACCATCTACTCCTTCTTTATAAAGATGTGGGTCATCCCAGAAGTTATGTCTTAAATCATAAAAGAACTTTTTCTTTTGTTGGTATGTGAAACTAGGTGGTATAAATTTAGCAACAATGTAACTAGCATAGTCTGCATACCAAGGAGTATTACGAGAAGCATTTATGACAGCTAATTGTTCATCAGGAAAATCATCATTAATAGGAAGTGGGTCATCAAGAACATTTTCAATTCTAGACAAATTATCTGCTACGGGATTCTCAGCTCCCTTTCTATCAATGATATGTAAGTCAAATTCTTGTAGCAATAGAACCCACCTAATAAGTCTAGGTTTAGCATCTTTCTTTTCCATAAGATATTTAATAGCAGCATGATCAGTGTGAACAGTTACTTTAGAATCAACTATGTAGGATCTGAATTTATCACATGCAAACACAACTGCTAGAAATTCTTTTTCAGTAGTAGCATAATTTCTTTGGGCACTGTCTAGAGTTTTACTAGCATAATGGATAACATTTAATTTCTTATCAACTCTTTGTCCTAGAACAGCACCAACAGCATAATCACTAGCATCACACATAATTTCAAAAGGCAAGTTCCAATCAGGTGGTTGAACAATGGGTGCAGTGGTTAAGGCTTTCTTAAGTGTTTCAAAGGCTTCTAGACAATCATCATCAAAAACAAATGGAACATCTTTTTGCAAAAGATTGGTAAGAGGCCTAGAAATTTTAGAGAAGTCTTTAATAAACCTCCTATAGAAACCAGCATGACCAAGGAAACTTCATATACCTTTAATATCTTTAGGACATGGCATTTGCTCAATGGCATCAACCTTAGCTTTATCAACTTCAATACCTCTCTCAGAAATTTTATGCCCCAAGACAATACCTTCATTCACCATAAAGTGGCACTTCTCGCAATTCAAGACAAGATTAGTTTCTTCACATCTCTGCAAAACTCTATCAAGGTTGCTTAAGCAATCATCAAAAGAAGTTCCGTAAACGGAAAAATCATCCATAAATACCTCAACAATCTTTTCACAAAAGTTAGAGAATATAGCAACATCTTTGAAAGGTAGCAGGTGCATTGCATAAACCAAAAGGCATACGTCTATAAGCATAAGTTCCAAAGGGACAAGTAAAGGTGGTTTTCTCTTGATCAGATTGTGCTACGGGTATTTGAGAAAAACCAGAATAACCGTCTAGGAAACAAAAGTGCGTATGCTTAGACAATCTTTCTAACATTTGATCAATCAAAGGTAAGGGGTAATGATCTTTTATAGTAGCTTTATTTAATTTTCTAAAATCAATTACCATCCTATAACCAGTTATAATTCTTTGTGGAATGAGTTCATTTTTATCATTGGGAACAACGGTAATACCCCCTTTCTTAGGGACACAATGAACAGGACTTACCCATCTACTATCAGCTATGGGATAGATTGTACCTACTTCCAGAAGTTTTAATATTTCAGTTCTTACCACCTCCTTCATCTTAGGATTTAATCGTCGTTGGTGGTCGACAACTGGTTTAGCATCAGGCTCCATATTAATTTTGTGCTGACATAGAGTGGGGCTAATGCCCTTAAGATCATCAAGAGTATATCCGATAGCAGCTCGGTGCTTCCTTAGAGTTTTTAGTAATCTCTTTTCTTCATGTGCTGAAAGGTTAGCACTAATAATAACAGGATATATCTTCTTTTCATCAAGATAAGCATATTTCAATGTATCAGGCAATTGCTTCAATTCGAATACAGGATCACCCTTAGGTGGAGGAGGACCTCCAAGAGTTTCAACAGGCAAATTATGTTTAAGGATGGGTGGCTGATCAAAGAACATTCTATCTATTTCATTTCTTTCATTCATATGCATATCATTTTCGTGGTCTAGCAAATATTGTTCTAACGGATCAGTAGGAGGTACGGCAATTGAAGCAAGACCAATAATTTCATCTTTACTAGGCAATTCTTTATCATGAGGTTGTCTACGAAATTTAGAGAAATTAAACTCATGAGACATACCACCAAAATCAACACTAACAATTTCTTTAGCGCAATCAATCTTGGCATTAACAGTGTTCAAGAAAGGTCTACCAAATATAATGGGACAAAAATCATCTTGTGGGGAACCAAGGACTAGAAAATTAGTAGGGTATTTGATTTTTCCACACAAGACTTCAACATCTCTAACGATCCCAAGCGGTGTAATGGTATCTCTGTTTGCAAGTTTAATAGTAACATCAATGTCCTCAATTTCAGCAGGTGCAATATCATTCATAATTTCTTGATATAAGGTAAACGGAATAGCACTCACACTAGCACCCAAATCACATAAGACATGAAAACAATGATCTCCTATTTTAACTAAGACAACAGGCATGCCCACAACGGGTCTGTTTTTTATCTTTAGAATCAGGTTTAGCAATTCTAGCTGCTTCATCGCAGAAGTAAATAACATGCCCATCTATATTATCAGCCAAGAGATCTTTAACCATAGCAACATTAGGTTCAAATTTAATTTGATCAGAGGGTCTAGGTGCTCTGGTGTGACTTTTGTAAACCACAGTTGAAACTTTAGCATGTTCCTTAATCCTAACAGAAAAGGTGGTTTCTCAATATAAGCGGTAGGCACAACTGGATCAACATGGTAAACAATTGTTTCTTCTTTAATACTAACAGGTTCCTCAATCTTTTCTCTAACAGGGGGATGGTATTTAAACCACTTCTCCTTAGGGAGATCAACATGATTAGCAAAGGATTCACAAAAGGAAGCTACTATCTCAGAGTCAAGTCCATATTTAGTGCTAAACTTATGAAAGGCATCGGTAGTCATAAAAGATTTAACACAATCGAACTCAAGTATTATACCTGACTCATTACCTTTGTCGCGTTCCCAATCTTCAGAGTTGCGTTTAATTCTATCCAGAAGATCCCATCTGAATTCAATAGTTTTCTTCATAAAGGATCCAGTCGAAGAAGAATCTAGAGTATTTTGATTATCATGAGAAAGTCGAGCATAAAAATTCTGTAAGATAATTTCCTTTCTGAGCCCATGATTGGGGCATGTGTACATCATGTACTTAAGCCTCCCCAAAACTTGAGCGATGCTTTCTCCTTCACGAGGCCAAAAATTATATATATAATTCCGATCACGATGAACCAAATGCATAGGATAAAATTTCTGATGGAATTCTAGTTTCAATCAGTTCCAGTCCCATGTATCGGTATCATCACATAGCCTATACCATGTCAATGCTTTTCCCCCTAAAGATAAAGGGAATACTTTCTTCTTAACTCTATCTCCGGATAAACCTGCAAGCTTAAACAATCCACAAATTTCATCCACATAGATCAAGTGCATATCAGGATGTATTGTTCCATCTCCTGCATAAGGATTAGCTAGCAGTTTCTCTATCATACCCGAAGGAATTTCATATTCAATATTTTCAGTAGGTGCAGTAGGTTGAGGAGAAACTTTTGGTGTTTCCGGTCGAGGTGAAGATACCCCGAACAAACCCCTCAAAGGATTACTTTCCATAGTGACAAGTGACAGTAAATTTCAGCACGTAATATAAATATTTCCTTACCAAATTCCACTCACCAAAGGCGCTTCACTCCCCGGCAACGGCGCCAGAAAAGAGTCTTGATGCCCCACAAGTATAGGGGATCAATCGTAGTTCTTTTGATAAGTAAGAGTGTCGAACCCAACGAGGAGCAGAAGGAAATGACAAGCGGTTTTCAGCAAGGTGTTTTCTGCAAGAACTGAAATTATCGGTAACGAGTAGTTTGATAGCAAGATAATTTGTAACAAGTGACAAGTAACAATAGTAACAAAGAGTGCAGCAAGTTGGCCCAATCCTTTTTATAGCAAAGCACAAGCCGGAACGATCTCTTATAATAAGCAACACGTTCTCGAGGACACATGGGAATTTCATCTAGTCACTTTCATCATGTTTGTTTGATTCGCGTTCGCTACTTTGATAATTTGATATGTGGGTGGACCGGTGCTTGGGTGCTGTTATTACTTGAAAAAACCTCTCACTTATGATTACCCCCTCTCGCAAGCATCCGCAACTACGAAAGAAGAATTAAGATAACTCTAACCATAGCATTAAACATTTGGATCCAAATCAGCCCCTTACGGAATAGCGCATAAACTAGGGTTTAAGCTTCTGTCACTCTAGCAACCCATCATCTAATTACTACTCCACAATGCATTCCCTTAGGCCCAAAGATGGTGAAGTGTCATGTAGTCGACGTTCACACGACACCACTAAGAGAATCAACAACATACATATCATCAAAATATCGAACGAATACCAAATTCACATGATTACTTATGACAAGACTTCTCCCATGTCCTCAAGAACAAAAGTAACTACTCACAAATCATCAACATGCCCATGATCAGTAGGGTATTGAATTGCATAATAGATCTGAACATATAATCTTCCACCAAATAAACCAACTAGCATCAACTACAAGGTGTAATAAACACTACTAGCAACCCACAGGTACCAATCTGAGGTTTTGGGACAAAGATTGAATACAAGAGATGAACTAGGGTTCGAGATGAGATGGTGCTGGTGAAGATGTTGATGAATATTGGCCCTCCCACGATGAGAGGGTCGCTGGTGATGTCGATGGCGACGATTTCCCCCTCCCGGAGGGAAGTATTCCCGACGGAATCTCTCCGTCGGAGAGCAAAAGTGCTCCTGCCCAAGTTCCGCCTCGAGACGTCGGCGCACCGTCCCAAAAGTCTTCTCTCTATTTTTTTTAGGTCAAATGCACTTATATACCAGAAAATGGGGGCCAGAAGTGGGCCAGGGGCCCCACGAGGTACCAGGGCGCGCCTGGGGGGGTAGCGCGCCCTGGTGCCTCGTGGGCACCTGGGTGGCCCCCTCTGGTACTTTTTGCTTCCAATATTTTTTTTATATTCCAAAATAAATCTCCAGAAAATTTCAGCTCATTTGGAGATGTGCAGAATAGGTATCTCTGACATAGCTTTTTCAGGTCCAGAATTCCAGCTGCCGGCATTCCCCCTCCTTGTGTGAATCTTGCATATTAAGAGAGAAAAGGCATTAGAATTACTCCAAAGAGTGTTATAATGATTAAAACACTATAAATAACAGTAGCAAAACATGATGCAAAATGGACGTATCAACAATCAATAATAAATCATGCTCCGACTTCATCACACAACTAAGGACTATACGTGCATGCTTCGGGAATCACAAACCTTAACACCAATATTCTTACTAAACCACAATCATTCACTAGTACATCCACATATGACCATCTTAATATCGCAAAACTATTGCAAGGAATCAAACTTATCATATTCAGTGATCTACATGAAAGTTTTTATTATATCCCTCTTGAATACCTATCCTTTATGGACCAATCTTATAACCCGTGCAAATTGCCATTACTATTTATTAGACACTTAAAAAGATATAAGTGAAGCATGAGAGTGCAACTATTTCTTTAAAATATAACCACCACCGTGCTCTAAAAGATATAAGTGAAGCACTAGAGCAACTGCCTAGCTCAAAAGATATAAGTGAAGCACATTGAGTATTCTAATAAATCACGATAAATGTGTGTCCCTCTCAAAAAGGTGTGTTCAGCAAAGATGATTGTGGCAAAATAAAAATCAAACAAAGAAAAGAAAACTATGGCACAAGATGCTCCAAGTAAGACACAGATCATGTGATGAATAAAAATATAGCTCCAAGTGATATACCGATAGATTGTAGACGAAAGAGGGGATGCCATCCTGGGCATCCCCAAGCTTAGACGCTTGGGTCTTCCTTGAATATCACCTTGGGGTGCCTTGGGCATCCCCAAGCTTAGGGTCTTGCTACTCCTTATTCCTTCATCCATCGTGGTCTCACCCAAAACTTGAAAACTTCAGCACCCAAAACTCAACAGAAACCTCGTGAGATCCGTTAGTATAACAAACAAATTTTAAACTTTAGGTACTGTTATAAATTGATTCATATTTAATATTGGCATAATGCTACTGTACTCCAACTTCTCCATGACTTATACCCCCCGATACAATTCATAGATTCATCAAAATAAGCAAACTATGCAACAAAAATAGAATCTGTCTAAAACAGAACAGTCTATAAAGATCTATTTGAAATCTATACTTCTGTAACTCCAAATTTTTTGAAAAATTAGAAAAACGTCAAAAATTCATATACCAATACTGTGTAAAAAGTTTAGATTTTTTTGACATTCCAGTACAGAACCAAAAATCTAACACTGGGCGCAAAACTTTCTGTTTTTCAAACAGCATCAATTATACTATCATCCAAATCATCCTAAAGGCATTACTTGGCACAAACACTAATTAAAAGATAAAAACACAATCATAACAGAGGCTATAATTGTGTAAACACACAAAACAAAAAACAAAGCAAAAAATTAAGATACATATTGGGTTGCCTCCCAACAAGCGCTATTGTTTTATGCCCCTAGCTAGGCATAATGCATAGTTTCAAGTATTATCACCCTTCAAATTAATTCCATAGGTGGCTCTCATAATGGATTCATATGGTGACTTAATTCTGTTTCTAGGGAAGTGTTCCATCCCTTTCTTTAATGGAAATTGAAATCTTATATTACCTTCTTTCATATCAATAATAGCACCTATGGTTTACGAAAGGCCTGCTAAGTATTATAGGACAAGATGGATTGCACTCAATATCAAGCACAATAAAATCCACGGGTATATAATTCCTATTAGCAAGAATAAGCACATCATTTATTCTACCCAATGGTTTTTTAATAGTGGAATCCGCTAGATGTAAATTAAGGGAACAAGCATCCATATCGGTGAGACCTAGCACGTCATATAAAGATTTTGGTATAGTAGAGACGCTAGCACGTAGATCACACAAAGCATTACATTCATAATCTTTAATTTTAATCTTAATAGTAGGTTCCCATTCATCTTGTAATTTTCTAGGTATTTAAACCTCCAACTCAAGCTTTTCTTCATGAGGTTTTATCATAGCTTCTACAATATGTTTAGTAAAAGCTTTATTTTGTTCATAGGCATTAGGTGAATTAATCATAGATTGCAACAAGGAAATACATTCAACTAAAGAGCAATTATCATAATTAAAGTCCTTGTAATCCAAAGTAGTGGGCACATCACTATTTAAAGTTTTGACCTCTCCAAACCCACTTTTATCATTTTTATCATTAAGATCATCACCCTCCAAGCAATTGGGACACCTTTTAACTAAAGTTGACTCATCTTACGTCCCTTTTTAATCAATTTTTATATTACTAAATAAAGATTCAATAGGAGATACACCAATCATTTTAATATCTTCATCATTACTAGAATAAAAAACGGGCGGAATAGTTTTTTCTAGGAATTCTCGCTTAGCTCTCAACCTAGCGGTTCTCTCTTTACTTTCATTAATGGAGACATAGATAGCTTTAATAGACTCATTAATATCATGCTTGGGTGGCAAAGTTTTAATTTTAAGATTTTCTACATCATGAGCAATTCTATCCATGTTCCTAGCCATATCATCAACTTTATTCAATTTTTCTTCTATCATAGCATTGAAAATCTTTTGAGAATTTATAAATTCTTTAATATTACTCTCAAGATCAGTAGGTATCCTATTATTATTATTGTATGAATTACCATAGGAATTACCATAATTATTAGAGGAATTTTCGGGAAACGGTCTAGGATTGAAATTTCCTCTATAAGCATTGTTGTTGAAATTATTTCTAGAGACAAAGTTCACATCAATAGCATCATTATTTTTCTCAATCAAGGTAGACAATGGCACATCATTAAGATCAACATGAGCATTTTTACTAGCAAGCATTTTCATAAAAGCATCCATTTTATCACCCAAAGTGGAGATTTCTTTGATAGAATTTACCTTCTTACCAGTTGGAGTTCTTTCTGTGTGCCATTGAGAGTAATTTGTCATAATATTATCAAGGAGTTTTGTAGCTTCTCCTAATGTAATTTCCATAAAAGTACCACCTGCAGCAGAGTCTAGAAGGTTTCTAGAAACAAAATTTAGTCCCGCATAAAATTTTTGTATGATCATCCATAAACTTAAACCATGAATGGGACAATTTCTAATCATTAATTTCATTCTCTCCCATGCTTGTGCAACATGTTCTTGCTCAAGTTGCTTAAAATTCATTATTTGATTTCTTAAAGAAATAATTTTAGCAGGAGGAAAATACTTGGCAATAAAAGCATCCTTACACTTATCCCAAGAATCAATACTATTGCGAGGCAAGGATGAAAACCAAGTTTTAGCACGATCTCTTAGTGAGAACGGAAATAATTTCAACTTAATAATATCATTATCCACATCTTTTTTCTTTTGCATATCACATAATTCAACGAAAGTATTAAGATGGGAAGCAGCATCTCATTAGGAGTTCCAGAATATTCATCTTTCATAACAAGATTTAGCAAAGTAGCATTAACATCATATGACTCCGCACTAGCGGCGGGAGGAGCAATTGGAGTACTAATAAAATCATTATTATTAGTATTTGAAAAGTCACACAACTTGGTGTTCTCTTGAGACATAGCGACAAAGCAAGCAAACGAGCAAACAAGCAAATAAAATATTTTTGTGGTTTTGTATTTTTTTATGAGAAGTGGGGGAGATGAAAACGAGAGGCAAATGCAAATGAAAAGGCAAATGAAAATAAGAGCAAGAAGATGATAATTTATGCGAAGGTATGATACGTCTCCAACGTATCTATAATTTATGAAGTATTCATGCCATGTTTATTATAGTTTTGTATGATATTGGTGCACTTTTATATGACTTTTATATGATTTTTATGGACTAACATATTGACCTAGTGCCCAGTGCCAGTTGTGGTTTTCTGCTTGTTTTTGGTTTTACAGAAAATCCATATCAAATGAAGTCCAAATGCAGCGAAACTTTTTGACGATTTTTTCTGGAAGGAAACAGACCCAGGAAGCTTCGGAGGAGCAGCAGAAGAGCCACAGGGGCCCCACAAGCCACCTGGGCGCGCCTGCCCCCCCCCCCCCCCCCAGGCGCGCCCTGGTGCCTCGTGGGCCCCCTGCGGCCCCTCTTCGCGTGATTCCAACGTTGAAAAATCATATATATTCAGAACCCCCCGAAAGTTAACCTAGATGAGTTTTTACGCCGCCGCAAGCCTCTGTACCAAGGAGATCCCATCTGGAGCCCTTTTCCGGCACCCTGCCGGAGGGGGAAATCATCACCGGAGGCCATCTTCATCATCCCGGCGGTCTCCATGACGAGGAGGGAGTAGTTCGCCCTCGGGGCTGAGGGTATGTACTAGTAGCTATGTGTTTGGTCTCTCTCTCTCGTGTTCTTGATATGGCACGGTCTTGATATATCGCGAGCTTTGTTAATATAGTTGGATCATATGGTGTTTCTTCCCTCTCTATCCTTGTTGTGATGAATCGAATCTTTTCCCTTTGAGGTTTCGTTATTGTCGGATTGAATATTTCAGATTTGAGAACACTTGATGTATGTCTTGCATATGAATACCCGTGGTGACAATGGGGTATTATATTGATTCACTTGATATATGTTTTGGCACTCAACTCGCGGATTCCTGAGGTGACATTGGGGTAATCTATGCATAGGGGTTGATGCACATTTTCATTATCTTTTCTCCGATAGAAACTTTGGGGTGCTCCTTGGAGTTCTTTGTGTGGATTGAATATTATGATTATGAAGTTGTTTGATGCATATCGTATAATCAACTCACGGATACTTGTGGTGACATTGGAGTATCTAGGTGACATTAGAGTTGGTTGATGTGTATCATATGGTGTTATTTTAGTACGAACTCTAGGGCTGTTTGTGACACTTATAGGAATAGCTCAATAAATCGATCGGAAAAGATAACTTTGAGGTGGTTTCATACCCTACAAACAATTTATATCTTATGTTCTCCGCTAATAGGAACTTGGGAGTGATTCTTTATTGCACGTTGAGGGATGGTTATATGATCCAATTATGTTAGCATTGTTGAGAGATTGCACTAGCGAAAGTATGAACCCTAGGCCTTGTTTTCAAGCATTGCAATATCGTTTGTGTTCCGTTTTACTATTTGTTACCTTGCTGTTTTTATATTTTCAGATTACAAAAACCTATATCTACTATCCATACTACACTTGTATCACCATCTCTTCGCCGAACTAGTGCACCTATACAATTTACCATTGTATTGGGTGTGTTGGGGACACAACAGATTTCTTGTATTTGGTTGCAGGGTTGTTTGAGAGATACCATCTTCATCCAACGCCTCCCATGGATTGATAAACCTTAGGTCATCCACTTGAGGGAAAATTGCTACTATCCTACAAAACTCTGCGCTTGGAGGCCCAACATGAGTCTACAAGAATAAGTTGTGTAGTAGACATCAAGCTCTTTTCTGGTGCCGTTGCCGGGGAGGTGAGTGCTTGAAGGTATATCTTTAGATCTTGCAATTGAATATTTTAGTTTCTTGTTTTATCACTAGTTTGGTTTATAAAACAAAACTACAAAAAATGGAATTGAGGTTACCTCATATTATTCGTCTTTATAATGTCTTTCTTGAAAATGATAGATCGGAAAATTGTGCTCAATTAATAGAAGAAGAATTCAATAAAATGTTTGGCATAAAATCTTTGAATGATGAGCATGATTGCAATGTTGTTAGTATGAATTCTATGAATATCCAAAATACTAATGATGATTGCACTAGTCATGACAAAAATGTTTCTTATAAGCATGTCAATTTTTGTGGAGTGCATAAAGTTTGTGAAGACATGCCTTATAGGGATGATAGATTTTGTAAGAAGCATAAACATGATAGAACCAATTTTTTGCTCAAAGTGATAGATGAATTTGCTACAAAATTATGTTCTCTTTATCCTATTACTTGTGAACTTTGCAATAAAGTTGGTCACCTTAATTTCCAATGCATACTCTTTCATGATCGAATCATGGCTAAATATTGTAATGACTTGACCGCCCTTGAACTATATAATGAGCTTTATATATTTTTGGGGTGTGAAGAATTGACACATAAAAATAGTTGGTTTGAAGTATTCATTCTAACAGGCAACATTGAAACTAATCTAAATGAAATCTATATGTTTTGTATGGCAAATTGCAATGAGAATGCTTATATTGCCAACTATAGAAAAACAGGAAAACAAATAGAATATAAAAGAAATACTAATGGAAGGGTAAATATTCCCCCTTTCCCTCCTATTTTCTCTCATGATGAAATAGGTAAGGAGGAGGAGCATCCTATCCAACCAATCTCTTCAATAAGGAGCTCGAAAAAATTAAATGAACCCACACATAATGTGGTAAAGAAAAAGAAAAGAAGGAAAAGTAGAGGTAAAGAGGTACCTCTCCCAAATAATGTTGCTCCTATTATTGTTGTACCTCATGAGAATGAATCAAAAATAATTGTGGAAGATGATACACTTGATGATGATTTTATTATGCCTATTACTCATTATGATGATTATGATTGGGAAAATAATGATACTTCTTATAATCTTGAAAATCTTTTTGGCACCAACTTAGAAAATTGTGATGATAATAATTGTTATACTATTGGTGCTATTCATACTATTGATGATAATAGTGATTATGCTAATGATATGCCAAGCCACAAGCTTGGGGATGCTATGTTTGATGAGAATGACATGTTTGAGAATTTATTTGCTGCAATTAATGTTTGTCCCAAGCTTGGGGATGCTATGCTTAATGAAGATGATCTTTTTAGTCCCCCTACTTTGAATGATCAAATTTGTTATGATGATTGCATGCCTCCTATTTATGATGATTGTAATATTTATGAAAGTGGGTTTGGAAGAGTGTCAGCTCTAGATAATAATTATCCCGCTATTTTGAAGGGTGTTCAATCTTATTTTAATAATGATAAAAGTGTATTTGGAGAGGTCATGACTTTATTTAATGTTGAATCCACTACTTTGGAAGAGGTTTCAATTGATTATGATGAGAACAAAATTGCTACTTATGATGATTATTGTGATGATACTTATGTTATGAAAAAAAGTGATGATTATTATTATAATACTTGTCATAATTATTAATACCCTTTTACTGAAAATTACTCTTTTAATGTGGAAACAATTTTTAGTATTCAATTATCATATGATGCTCCCACTATTATGAATGAGAACAAATTTGCTTATGTGGAGAGTAATAAAAATTATATGCTTGTGTATCATGAAAAGAATGCTTTATGTGATAGCTATATTGTTTAATTCATTCATGATGCTACTGAAAATTATTATGAGAGAGGATCATATGCTTGTAGGTGTTGCAATAATATCAAGTTTCCTCTCTATGTGTTGAAAGTTTTGAAGTTATGCTTGTTTTGCCTTCCTATGCTAGTTGATTCTTGCTCCCATAAATTGTTTGCTCACAAAATCCCTATGCATAGGAAGTGGGTTAGGCTTAAATGTGCTAGTCATATGCTTCATGATGCTCTCTTTGTGTTTCAATTCTTTACTTTTATGTGAACATCATTGAAATCATCATGCCTAGCTAAAAAGGCATTAAAGAAAAGCGCTTGTTGGGAGACAACCCAATATTTATACTTACTATTTTTGTGTGTTCACATGATTACGCTACTGTATTAATCATGTTTTATATGTTTTCTTTCAATAATGTGCCAAGTCAAGCCTTTGGGATAGTGTGGATACTTGTTGATTCGATTCTGTGCAAAAACAGAAACGTTTGCGTCCAGTGCTGGAATTTCTATTCTGTACTGGAGTGTGAGAAAATTCTGAATTTTTTACAGAGCATTGGGTTACAAATTTTTTACGTTTTCCTAAGTTTTCAGAATTTTTGGAGGTACAGAAGTATGGTTTTTAAATCGCTCACTACACGCTGTTCTGTTTTTGACAGATTCTGTTTTCGGTGCATAGTTTGCTTGTTTTAGTGTTTCCATAGCTTATATTGTGTAATATAAATTGTGGAAATGATAGAATACAGTAGGCATTATGTGATAAAAATTATGAATCTTGTCTTGACAGTACCTAAGTGGATGATTTATTTTTATCATACTAACCTATCTCACCAAGTTCCGTTAAGTTTTGTGTGATTGAAGTTTTCAAGTTTTGGGTGAGATATCGATATGAGGAGAATAAGGAGTGGCAAGACCCTAAGCTTGGGGATGCCCAAGGCACCCCAAGGTAATATTCAAGGAGGACCCAAGCAACTAAGCTTGGGGATGCCCCGGAAGGCATCCCCTCTTTCGTCTTCAAAACTATCGGTATATCTTACTTGGAGCTATATCTTTATTCGTCACATAATATGAGTTTTGCTTGGAGCTTCATTTTCTTTTGTTGAGATTTGCTTGCTGTTATCAATAATCATATTTTGTATCTTTTAGTTCAATAAAATGCCAATTGTAGCCTTTACTATGCTTAGTTTGCAAGTTCATGTGTTGCTGTTTGAAAACAGAAAGTTTTCTGTTATGTCCAGAATATTCCTGAATAGTCAGAACATGATAAAAATCTGAAATTTTTACACAGTAATCATGAATGAGTTATATGTCACGTGGTAATTTTTCAGAATTTTTGGAGGTATGGAAGTATGAATTCTTATTCACCCTTTACAGACTGTTCTGTTTTGGCAGATTGCTGTTATAGTTGCATTGTTTGCATATGTTTGCTTGTTTAATGTTTCTATTTGTGGATAGGAGTATTAAATATGCAGAGGAATTTAGTATGCAATGTTTAATTATAATTTTTCTGATTTGTTACAGTAGAGAATGTTAAGGTTTTGAGTGGATTTATACTAACTTATCTCATGAGTTCTTGTTGAGTTTTGTGTGGATGAAGTTTTTAAGATTTAGGGAAACCGTGATATGAGAGGAATTAAGGAGACACAAGAGCTCAAGCTTGGGGATGCCCAAGGCATCCCAAGATAATATTCCAAGAAGTCTCAAGCATCTAAGCTTGGGGATGCCCCGGTAGGAATCCCACCTTTCTTCATCAACAATTATCGGTTAGTATCGGTTGAGCCTAAGTTTTTGCTTCTTTGCATGAGATGTGCTATTCTTGGAATGTCATTTTATTTTGTTTTCTTTGCTGGTTGAATAAAATACTTAAGATCTGAATTTTTTTTAAATGAGAGAGAGTCCTCACATAGTTACCTATTTACTCAACTACTCATTTGATCTTCACTTATATCTTTTTGGAGTAGTTTATCATTTACTCTTGTGCTTCACTTATATCCTATGAGTAAATTGTGAAAGAATTGAATATCATAAAGTTGAAATTATATGTGCTTCATATGCTTGTATCATGTCTAGTAGTAGTTTCACATTTGGGTTAGAAAGTGAAATCTATTGAAGCTTGACAATCACAATATTGGTCATACAAGCAATTCATTAATGATTAGTATAAGGAAGAGAACTTTCACATATAAATATATTATCTTGGACATCTTTTATGATTTTGAATAACCATTAATTATTTTCAAACTTGAGCAAATTAGTTGAAGTTGGACAAGGAAGACAACGTAATGAGTTATGTTTGAGTATATTTGCATAGAAGTTATATTGTTATGGATCCTCTAACATGTGGTGCTTGCTTAGGATCTTTTGCTAGCCAAAAATTCGTACTAAGTAGAGATACTACTTGTGCATCCAAAAACCATTAAACCTAGTTTCTTGCCATGAGTGTCCACCATACCTACCTATGGATTGAATAAGATGCTTCAAGTAAGTTGTCATCGGTGCAAAAAGCAATAAAAAATTGCTCCTAAAATGTGTATGATCTTTTATTGTAAGGGAAAATAAGCGTTGTACGAACTTGTGATGGTAAAGAAATAAAAGCGACGGACTGCATAATAAAGTTTGCTATCACAAGGGGCAATATAACGTGACGTTCCTTTGCATTAAGGGCTTGTGCATCCAAAAATAAAAAGCGCATGACAACCTCTGCTTCCCTCTGCGAAGGGCCTATCTTTTACTTTTATGTATTTACCTTTATGCAAGAGTCAATAAGTATTCATTCTCACTCCAACCTTAATTATTCTCTAGTTGGCAAGCATCATGTGGTGGGGAAAGATCCAGGCACATATGGCCAGTCAAATATATTTGATCATGAATTATTATTGTTGACAATTATCTCTATGATAAATAAGTTGGGAGGCGAAACACTAAGCCCCTATCTTTCTCTGTGTTCGATGGATGCCATTTGTTCTAAAAATATGCTTTGAGTACTAGCAATCATAGAAGACTATATGATAATTGAGTATGTGGAGCTCTTACTTAGACTTTGTTGAAATTAAGTTGAATTGCAATTGTTTGGTGACTAAGAACATAGGTTGTTAAGTTTGCAGAGATTGCATTGTTTGAACCATAACATGTGAATTGATTGCTACTTTATCATGATGAGCTTTATGAGAAAGAGTTGCTATTATGATGCTAGGAAAAGTGATTGAAATTATCATTGATCAAACTTATGCACTATGCTAGCATTCACACTTCATAAATTATTTGTTTTATCATTTACCTACTCGAGGACGAGCAAGAATTAAGCTTGGGGATGCTGATACGTCTCCAACGTATCTATAATTTATGAAGTATTCATGTCATGTTTATTATAGTTTTGTATGATTTTGGTGCACTTTTATATGACTTTTATATGATTTTTATGGACTAACATATTGACCTAGTGCCCAGTGCCAGTTGTTGTTTTCTGCTTGTTTTTGGTTTTACAGAAAATCCATATCAAATGAAGTCCAAATGCAGCGAAACTTTTTGACGATTTTTTCTGGAAGGAAATAGACCCAGGAAGCTTCGGAGGAGCAGCAGAAGAGCCACAAGGGCCCCACGAGCCACCTAGGCGCGCCTGCCCCCCCCCCCCAGGGTGCCCTGGTGCCTCGTGGGCCCCCTGTGGTCCCTCTTCGCGTGATTCCAACGCTGAAAAATTATATATATTCAGAAACCCCCGAAAGTTAACCTAGATGAGTTTTTATGCCGCCGCACCCTGCCGGAGGGGGAAATCATCACCGGAGGCCATCTTCATCATCCCGGTGGTCTCCATGACGAGGAGGGAGTAGTTCACCCTCGGGGCTGAGGGTATGTACTAGTAGCTATGTGTTTGGTCTCTCTCTCTCTCGTGTTCTTGATATGGCACGGTCTTGATGTATCACGAGCTTTGTTAATATAGTTGGATCATATGGTGTTTCTTACCTCTCTATCCTTGTTGTGATGAATCGAATCTTTTCCCTTTGAGGTTTCGTTATTGTCGGATTGAATATTTCAGATTTGAGAACACTTGATGTATGTCTTGCATATGAATAACCGTGGTGACAATGGGGTATTATATTGATTCACTTGATATATGTTTTGGCACTCAACTCGCGGATTCCCGAGGTGACATTGGGGTAATCTATGCATAGGGGTTGATGCATGTTTTCATTATCTTTTCTCCGATAGAAACTTTGGGGTGCTCCTTGGAGTTCGTTGTGTGGATTGAATATTATGATTATGAAGTTGTTTGATGCATATCGTATAATCAACTCACGAATACTTGTGGTGACATTGGAGTATCTAGGTGACATTAGAGTTAGTTGATGTGTATCATATGGTGTTATTTTAGTATGAACTCTAGGGCTGTTTGTGACACTTATAGGAATAGCTCAATAGATCGATCGGAAAGGATAACTTTGAGGTGGTTTCGTACCCTACAAACAATTTCTATCTTATGTTCTCCGCTAATAGGAACTTGGGAGTGATTCTTTATTGCACGTTGAGGGATGGTTATATGATCCAATTATGTTAGCATTGTTGAGAGATTGCACTAGCGAAAGTATGAACCCTAGGCCTTGTTTTCAAGCATTGCAATACCGTTTGTGCTCCATTTTACTATTTGTTACCTTGCTATTTTTATATTTTCAGATTACAAAAACCTATATCTACTATCCATACTACACTTGTATCACCATCTCTTCGCCGAACTAGTGCACCTATACAATTTACCATTGTATTGGGTGTGTTGGGGACACAAGAGATTTCTTGTATTTGGTTGCAGGGTTGTTTGAGAGATACCATCTTCATCCTACGCCTCCTACGGATTGATAAACCTTTGGTCGTCCACTTGAGGGAAAATTGCTACTGTCCTACAAAATTCTACGCTTGGAGGCCCAACATGAGTCTACAAGAATAAGTTGTGTAGTAGACATCAAGGTACTTGATAGGTTTTGGTGATGTCTCCCCGGCAACGGCGCCAGAAATTCTTCCTGCTACTTGTGAGCTGCGTTGGGATTTCCTCGAAGAGGAGAGGATGATGCAGTACAGTAGAGATAAGTATTTCCCTCAGTTATGAACCAAGATTATCAATCTAGTAGGAGAATCACACAGAACCTCGTTAGCAGCACCTACACACACAAAAGCAAATGCTTGCACCCAACGCGAACAAGAGGGTTGTCAATCCCCTTGGCGGTTACTTGCAAGGATTAATTCTGATAGTGATAGATAGATAAAATAAATTACAAAATAAAATAAAGGAAATAAAATTGTAGGAAGGTATTTTTGCATTTTATATATGATAAAAGTACACCTGGGGGCCATAGTTTTCACTAGAGGCTTCTCTCTCGAACACATAGCATATGGTGGGTAAACAAATTACTGTTGGGCAATTGATAGAAAAGTGCATAGTTAGGACGGATTCATGGCAATGATCATGTATATAGGCATCACGTCCGAGACAAGTAGACCGACTCCTGCCTGCATCTACTACTATTACTCCACCCATCGACCGCTATCCAGCATGCATCTAGGGTATTAAGTTAATGAAAACAGAGTAACGCCTTAAGCAAGATGACATGATGTACACAAAGTAAATTCAAACAATATGAATAAACCCCATCGTTTTATCCTTAAAGGCAACAATACAAATACGTGTCTTGTCCCCTACTTTGTCACTGGGATACAGAACACCGCAAGATTGAACCCATCACAAAGCACCTCTCCCATTGCAAGATAAATCAATTTAGTTGACCAAACCAAACGGATAGATCGGAGAGAAATACAAAGCTATAATAATCATGCATAAATAAGTTCAGAAAAGACTCAAATATTTCTCATGAATAATTTGATCATAAACCCATAATTCATCGGATCCCAACAAACACACCGCAAAAGAAGATTACATCGGATAGAACTCCAAGAAGATCGAGGAGAACATGGTATTGAAGATCAAAGAGAGAGAAGAAGCCATCTAGCTACTAGCTATGGACCCGTAGGTCTGTGGTAAACTACTCACACATCATCGGAAGGGCAGCAAGGTTGATGTAGAAGACCTCTGTGATCGATCCCCCCTCCGGCAGGGTGCCGGAAAAGGCCTCTAGATGGGATCATGGAAGAACAGAAGCTTGCGGCGGCGGAAAAGTTATTTCGTGGGGCTCTCTGTTGGTTTCCCAATATTTGAGAATTTATAGAGGTGGAATTAGGTCAAAAGGAGCCACGAGGGGCCCACAAGGCATCAGGGCGCGCACCCCCTAGGGCCGTGCCCTGTTGCCTTGTTGCCTCCTCGTGAGGCTTCTGGCCTCCTCCCGAAGCTTCTAGGGTTTCTTTTGTCCACAAAAAAATCGTCAAAAAGTTTCGTGGCATTTGGACTTCGTTTGGTACTGATTTCCTGAAAAACCAAAAATAAGCAGAAAACACCAACTGGCACTGGGCACCAGGTTAATAGGTTAGTCCCAAAAAATGATATAAAATAGCATATTACTGCATATAAAACATCCAAGATTGATACTATAATAGCATGGAACAATCAAAAATTATAGATACGTTGGAGACGTATCATGGTGCCTTCCTATCAGCTCCCTATGGGTTCGACACTTATCACGAAAGTGCTACAGCAGCCATGTGCACTTGCAGGTCATCAGTGTCATCCATCATCTGTGGCTCGAGTGACTTCAAATTCCTCCAGTCTCGGAGGCAGATTGTCTCCTGTGGTCTTCGACATGCCAGTGGCAACCATGTTCGACGTTTCCGATCGTGGTCTGCGGCGTTGATCCCTGGTAGACGCATGGTACACAGCTTGTTCTATGGTGGCAGCTCCTGGAGTATTATGTGACACGTGGCGATTTGTTTCCCCATGTGTTTCTCAGAGGCACCATTGTAATTTTTCCTTTCCTTTGTGTCCTGGATGTAGTCGAGCTATAATCAGTAACGAGACTTCTGGCTCCCTTTTATGATATAGTGGGGGAGTTTACTGCAAAAAAATGGAACGCAGCTGAGGCAGCCGACACCTAGACTGTAATTAGCTGAGTGAAGGGGGCTTTTCCTTTAGAGCATCTACAGCCGGATATAGCTAATCCGGCCCCTTAAACGTCTACGCACGCTTCCGGGCGCGTCCGCGGAGAGTGACCGGTCACCCCTCAAATGTCCGCTTTCACAACCGGGTACCTCATTAGCAAATCCCCAAATCTATACAACCACATGCCTTGTAAACTACTTCTACGTAATCCCGCACATAGCATCCGACTACTACATCAATACATGCCATCGGATACCAAAAATTGGCATGCTCTACTACATTAATACATGTCATCGCACTACCAAAAATTGGCATGATCTACATACTAAGCTATGGATAAATATAATCCGCTGCTGCCCTTGCCCTTGCCGTAGTCCTTGGTGTCTTTGTCGCGGAAGTAGCGCTCAAAGATGCAAAATGGATCGAGCTGGATCTGCTCATCGCCGGAGTTATCCGACCCATCACTGTCCTCCATCTCTTCTTTGGGGGGTGGGGCAGTCCGGCCATGGCATGGCCCGCCTGGTTTTGCTCTCGGGCGAGGGCATGCATGCTCCTCCTTTGCCGCTTCTGGAAGATGCGGGCACAGATGACTTCCTCGTCCAAGGCATCGTGCGACTTAGCCTCCGCCTCCGCCATGTCGGCAGCTAGGCGGGCCTCTGCCTCCTGCGCCCTCTGCCTCGCAAGGCGGGCACACCGTTCCCTATAACCCTCATACACCTCCACACCGGAGTTGGGGGGCTGACGAACCTCACCACGTCCGGTGAGGCAGAGGGCACACGCCTCGAGCCTCCAGCCTCGGTGGATCCGAGCACCATTTGTGTGGACGCAATGGATTCTCGCTGGATCGAGTCCAACCTTGGCCGGGCACACTCCTCCCGAGAGTGGTGGAGGGCCATGCATACGGCCATCGCCTCCTCGTCCCCGCATGGGACGATGCCCTAGTCGACGGATTGGGATCTCGGAGTCGGATCCGCAACCTGACATGCTGGAAAAGGTTGGAGATCGCCGGAACAAAGCTTGGGGCAGAGTAGAGTGGAGTGTAGTGGCTAGGGTTTGATCCGGGATGCGGATGCGGATGAATATACGTGGGGTCGAGGTGGGCAAGCATGAGCCGTATCCGATGTGACGAACACACCCAGGCACATTGAGGTCTGCCCATATCCGCACTAGATTTGGGCTGGATATGAGGGATGCTGGTCAGCCGGACATATAGGGTCAGTTTGAGGCGCTCGACAGGGTCACCTTTTTGTGACCGGTCACTGATACGTCTCCAACGTATCTATAATTTTTGATTGTTTCATGCCATTATATTATCACTTTTGTATGCTTTATATGCCATTTTATATTATTTTTATGGACTAACCTATTAATTTAGTGCCCAGTGTCAGTTCTTGTTTTCTGCATGTTTTTTGTTTCGCAGAAAAACCATACCTACCGAAATCCAAACAGGATGAAACTTTACGGTGATTTTTTATGGAACATAAGAGACCCTAGCAGCTTTGGGGCAGGACGAGAAGACCCACGAGGGCCCCACAAGACAGGTCGGTGCGCCCAGGGGGAAGGCGCGCCCCTGACTTGTGGGCCCCATGTAGCTCCGATTGACCTAATTCTTGGCCTATACATTCACATATATTATGAAACCCTCAGAGCGAGACCCGAAACAATTCTTTCACAGCCGCAAGCCTCTATTCTTCCATGATCCCATCTGGAGCCCTTTTCTGGTACTCTTTGGGAGGGGGAAATCATTGGGGAGGCTATCTTCATCAACCTTGTTGCCCTCCATGATGTTGTGTGAGTAGTTCCTATAGGACTTACGGGTCCATAGCAGTAGCTAGATGGCTTTGTCTCTCTTTTTTGATCTTCAATATAGTGATCTTCTCTAAGATCAATCTGATGTCATCTTTTGCGCTGTGTTTGTTGGGATCCGGTGAATTTGGGGTTTATGAACAGATTATTCATCAAACTATTTTGAATCTCTTGAATCCTTTCTTATGCATAATTTTATAGCTATGTATGCTTTCAGATCTATAAGTCTTCTTTGGCCAATTAGATGAGTAGATCTTCAGAGGGAGTGGTGCATAGTAGTGGGTTCAACCTTGCGGTGATCTTGCCTAGTGACAGAAAGGGCAAAGGCACGTATTGTGTTGTTGCCACTAAGGATAAAATGACAGGGTTCGGTCATATTAGTTGATCTTATTCTTTCTACATTATGTCATCATGCTTATTGTGTTACTCTGTTTGTATGAACTTAATACTTTGAGATGCATGCTGGATAGCGGTCTTGGGGTGGCTTAATAGTAGTAGACACTAGTAAGTTTAACGGTCTACTTGTCACGGATGTAATGCCTATGTAATGATTATGCCATGGATGATCATCATAACTATGCGAAATTCTATCAATTGCCCAACATTAATTTTTTTACCCGTCGTTGCTATGCTTTCGAGAGGGATGCCACTAGTGAACCTATGGTCCCCGGGTCTATTTTCCATCAATACTAAAGTCTCCAAAATTGCTCCTTTTATTTGTTCTTTACTTTCTACCGCTTTGCATATCACTATCTGATTTTAATCTTGCAACTGGCAAAAACAAGGGGAGTGACGACCCCCATGCCTTCATTGGGTGCAAGCAATTGTTTTGTTTGTGTGCAGGTGCTGCTAAAATTGTTCGTGTGCTGCCTCCTACTGGTTCGATAAATCATGGTTCTTAACTGAGGGAAATACTTCCTACTGTTGTGCTACATCACCCTTCCTCTTCGGGGAATACAATGCTATCGTGAGTAGCAAAAGAATTTCTAGCACCATTGCTGGGGAGGTTTCACCTAACAAATCAGGTGCCTTCGCACAAATACTATCTTTTTGTTTGTTTGTTTTCTTGCCTTTTTGCCTTTTACCTTTTTATTTGCCTTCTTCTCCTTCCCTATAAAATATAAAAATACCAAAAAAAAATCTTGTGCTGCTATCTTTGCTTGCGTTGCCATTATGGACACTACCCTCCCCACCCCCTCCATTCCTTGGTGAGGGCTCTGAGGTCCTCAACTTTAAACAATTGAATGATGAATCTTTGAAAGAGGCCTGGTACAGAATACTAGAGAGTCATGAAAGAGCTCCTAAATGCCATATTAGAATTTTGCTTAGAAGCTTTTATGTTAGTTTATCCCTCCGTCATAGACACATTCTAGACTTAATATTTGAGGGGGATTTTATTGGGAACAATGTTTTTGATTCTTTTGAAATGTTGAAGAACTTGCTAGGGATACCTAAGATAGAAACTATTGAACCTTCCATCCTAGGGAGTTATCGACATAATGAATTGTTAAATGAAGTTAAGACTAATATGGATGCAAATTTTAAGGGGTTATATAACCTCACTAATAAACTGAATAGCAATGTGGTCACCCAGATCAAGAAGTTAGATATAATGGAACAAAACCTTGAGAATTACCATATCCAGAAAGCAGTGGTAGAAGCCATTAATAGAAAGCTTAATCATTTAATACGGTTGACTAATGAGTGTAAGGAAAATAGATCGGGAAAGCGTAAAATTGGAAGTATTCCTGAACCCTTTGGAAATGATATGATCAATCATGGGTCGAGTAATGATAATATGTGATATCTTGCATTATGCCTAGGTAGAGGCATGAAACAATAGCGCTTGTTGAGAGGCAACCCAATAGTTATGTTTATTTTTAATTTTTACTTTCTTTGTGTCTACATGATTATTGCTACTGTAGTAATTGTGTTTGTATCTTTTCTTTTATTTTTGTGCCAAGTAAAGCCTTTAGCGTGATTTGGATGCTTGTTTATTTGGTTCTGTGCAGAAACAAAAACTTTTGCGTCCAGTATATGAATTTTCATTCCATAATCAATTGCTAAAAAATTTACACAATACTTCTACTCAAATAGTCTATGCTGAATTAATTTTTCAGAATTTTTAGAGTTACAGAAGTATGATCAAAAATTATATCTTTACGTGTTGTTCTGTTTTTCACAGATTCTGTTTTTATTGCATAGTTTGCTTGTTTTAAAGTTTCTACGGCTTATATTAGGGGTTATAAATTGTAGAAATGCTATAATACATTAGGAATTATGCGGGAGCAATTATGAATCTTGTCTTGACATTACCAAAGTGAATGATTTATTTTATTATACTAACCTATCTCACGAGTTCTGTTAAGTTTTGTGTGCCGAAGTTTCCTTGTTTTGGGTGAGATGACAATGGAAAGAGAATAAGGAGCGGAAAGAGCCTAAGCTTGAGGATGCCTAAGGAACCGAAGGTAATATTCAACGAAGACTCAAGCGTCTAAGCTTGGGGATTCCCCAGATGGCTTCCCCTCTTTTGTCTTCAATCTGTCAATAACTTCACTTGGAGCTATATTTTTATTCATCACATGATATGTGTTTTGCTTGGAGAGTCTTTGCTTTTATTTTAGTTTTGTTTGTTGATATTCAAAATCATCCTTTCCTGGACACACCTATTATGAGAGAACACATTCATCTTAAATTTATAGAATTATCATTGTTCTTCACTTATATCTTCTGAGTTGAGGCAATTGCTCATGTACTTTACTTATATTTGTTTGAGCATGACGATATGTTTTAGAGAAATTATTTGCACTCTCGTGCTTCACTTATATCTTTTTGAGAGTTAAATAGAAAGTGGTAATTTGCATGAATTATATGTTGGGTCCAAAAATGATAGGTATACAACAGTGGTATAATAAAAACTTGCATGAACTTGTAGATCACTGAATATGATGCGTTTGACTCCTTGCAATAGTTTTGCGATATTGAGATGGTGATATGTGGGTGTATGAGTAAAAGATTTTGGTTTAGTAAGAATATTGGTGTTAAACTTTGTGAGTCCATATTCATGAAAGTGTTAGTCTTTAGCATGTGAGGAAGTTGGATCATGATTTATCCTTGATTGACATCCTTTATGTTGTTCGAATCGGGCGCGCGCGATGGTTAACTCCTCCCAACCTCCTCCCTAGGGGCATGCGAGTTGTGCTTTGCTTCGAGGGCTAATAGTCTTTCGTAATAAGTATTTGAGTTCTTTATGACTAATGTGAGTTTTGGGACTATAAGCACTTCCACCTATCCATATATTGCTAGCCTCTTCGGTACCGTGCATTATTGCCCTCTCTCACCTCAAGACATGGTGCAAACTTCACCGGTGCATCCAAATCCCATGAAATGACATGCTCTTTCACACATAAGACTCATTATATCCTTCCTCAAAAAGCCACCATACCTACCTATCATGGCATTTCCATAGCCATTTCGAGATATATTGACATGCAACTTCCATTGTTACTATTCATATGACTTGAGCATTCATCCATCATATTGCTATGCATGATCATATAGAGACGACATGATATTTGTGGCAAAGCCACCTTTCATCATTATAACATGTTATGCTAGATCATTGCACATCCTGGTACACTGCCAGAGGCATTCATTTGTAGTCATCATATTGTTTCATATGTTTATGAGTTGTAAGTAAATTAGAAGTGTGATGATCATCATTATTAGAGTGTGCCCCTACCTATGAGAAAATGAATTGTAGGAAACTTATGATTCCTCGAAAAAGAGGGGATGAGGTCCGTGAGGCCGTTCAAAAAAGGAAAGAAAAGAAAAAATGAGAGAAAAAGAGAGAGGGGGCACACTACTATCCTCTTACCACACTTGTGATTCAAAGTAGCACCATGTATTTCATGTAGAGAGTCTCCATGATTTTCATTTTCATATACTAGTGGGATTTTTATATTATTAGAACTTGACTTGCATATTTTGATGACGAGCTTCCTCAAATGCTCGAGGTCTTCATGAGAAAGTAAGTTGGATGCACACCCACATAGTTTCATATAGAGAGCTTTCATATACTTATAGCTCTAGTGCATCCGTTGCATGGCAATCCCTACTCGTCGTATTCACATCGATTGTAAGGCCTCTCCATTGCCTAATGATCAAGCCTCGTTGATGTGATACTTTCTTATACCTTTTTGTCTTCCCTTATAAACCCCCATCATCATTCTCTTTGCCATCCAAAATGCTAAGTCCTTTGCTCACGCTCAAGTATTGCGTGGAAGTTGAAAAGGCTGAAGCGAGAAAACATATGTTTTAATTGCTTGGTTTGGCACCGGGGAGTTCTTGATAGATATCTTTTTGCTAGGAAGAATGAGTATGCCATGCTTACATGATAAAGTGAGTAGGGATAACGTTCTTTAGCATCTTTATTTTGAAAGGCAATAATTGTTTGCAAATATGCTTGTGTATTATCCTTCTAATGAAAATTGATAGACTATTGCCTTGAATCACTCATTTCCCAATATTCATACCGCAAATGCACTACTTGATCAAGTACATGTTAGGTAGCATTCAATATCAAAAATTCTTTTGTTATCATTTACCTACTCGAGGACGAGTAGGAATTAAGCTTGGGGATGATGATACGTCTCCAACGTATCTATAACTTTTTATTGTTTCATGCTATTGTATTATCACTTTTGTATGCTTTATATGCCATTTTATATTATTTTATGGACTAACCTATTAATTTAGTGCCCAGTGCCAGCTCCTGTTTTCTGCATGTTTTTTGTTTCGCAGAAAAATCATACCTACCGAAGTTGAAACACGATGAAACTTTATGGTGATTTTTTCTGGAACATAAGAGACCCTAGAAGCTTCGAGGGAGGACGAGAAGACCCACGTGGGCCCCACAAGCCAGGTCGGCACGCCCAGGGGGGTAGGCGCGCCCCCACTGACTTGTGGGCCCCACATAGCTCCGATTGACCTAATTCTTGGCCTATAAATTCACATGTATTCTGAAACCCTCAGAGCGAGAGCCGAAACAATTCTTCCGCCGTCGCAAGTCTCTGTTCTTCCGTGATCCCATCTGGAGCCCTTTTTCGGTACTCTGCCGGAGGGGGAGATCATTGGGGAGGTTATCTTCATCAACCTTGCTGCCTCCATGATGATGTGTGAGTAGTTCTTACAGGCCCTACGGGTCCATAGTAGTAGCTAGATGGATTTCTCTCTCTCTCTATCTCTCTCTCTCTCTCTCTTTTGATCTTCAATACAATGATCTTCTCTAAGATCAATCCGATGCAATCTTTTGCGGTGTGTTTGTTGGGATCCGATGAATTTTGGGTTTATGACTAGATTATTCATTGAAATATTTTGAATATCTTAAATCCTTTCTTACGCGTAATTTTATAGCTATGTATGCTTTCCGGTCTATAGGTCTTCTTTGGCCAGTTGGATGAGTAGATATTCAGAGGGAGTAGTGCATAGTAGTCGGTTCAACCTTGCGGTGATCTTTCCCAGTGACAGAAAGGGCTAAGGCACGTATTGTGTTGTTACCACTAAGATTAAAACGGCGGGGTTCGGTCATATTAGTTGATCTTATTCTGTCTACATTATGTCATCATGCTTATTGTGTTACTCTATTCGTATGAACTTAATATTTTCAGATGCATGCTGGATAGCGGCCTTGGGGTGGAGTAATAGTAGTAGATGCCAGTCCACATCTACTTGCCGGACCACCCCGACCCCTCATATATTCGTCCACATCTACTTGCCGGACCAAACCATTGCCCCTCCACTCAACTCCCCTCTGCTCTGCCCTCAAGCTCCATTCCGGCGTTCTCCGGCCCTCTCCGGCATGTCAGGCAACGGATCCGACTCCGACCACTCCAGATTCGTCGGCTGGGATGTCGTCCCATGCAGGATGGAGGAGGCTATGGTCGTCCGCATTGCCCTCCGCCACTCCCGGGAGGAGTGGTCCTGACCGATGTCGGGATCTGTCCGGCGTGAGTCCATTGCGACGGAGCAACGGGAGCTCGGATCCATCGGGGCTGGAGCATTGCGGTCCATTAGCCTCCCCATCTCCGGTCCGCCGACGTATGAGTGCTATAGGGACCAGTGTGCCCGCCATGGGAAGAAGAGGATGAGGGTGGCCGAGGCCCGCCTCACTGGGGACATGGCGGAGGCGAGGCGACGGAGGCGGCGACGCGCTCTGCCGCAGGGGAGGAGGCCATCTATGCCCACATCCTAAAGAAGCGACACAGGAGGCACACACGCGTCCTCGCCCGAGAGCAAAATCGGGTGGTACGTGCCATGGCCGAACATCCCCCCAAAGAGGAGGAGGACAGCGACAGGTCGGACAGCTCCGACGATGAGCAGATCCGGCTTGATCCATTTTGCGTTTTCGAGCGCTACTTTTGCGAGAAAGACGGCAAGGACGCAGGCAAGGGCAAGGGCAGACGTGGATGATCTTGCTCCAAAGCTGGTATGTAGGTAGAACATGGCAATTTTTGATAGTCCGATGACATGTACTGATGTAGTAGCCGGACTATATGTGTTGCCTCGTAGAGATAGTACGTTGCATGTGTTTGTAGTGGATTTGAGGTTTGCTAATTGAGGTATCAGGTTATCCAAAGGAAAATTTAAGATATGACCGGTCACTGGGGCGTCCGTGGACACTTGAGGGCCCATTTTGGTGTCCACAACTGTAGATGTTCTTAGGCCAACTCCAACGCACGACCCCAAACGGACGTCCGTTTTGTCTGGATTTTGTCCGTTTGGGTAGGGCAATGGTGTGGCGTCCGGCCGTTTTTCGGGATGTGTTGGCCGTGCACCCAACGCGCGAACGCATCTAGTCCGCCACGGCCGGCTGGTGCCCGTATGTATACATTTTTTTGGACACTGAAACACATTTCTTTTATTTCATCAACGACATTTTGATACATCGGAGTACATAAACTCACCAATTCTGATACAGCGAGGAGGCGGCCGGGAAAATGGGCGGCGGGGGGTAGGGGCGGGGGCGGGGGGAGGGAGGAAGAGAAAAAGGAGTGTCTGTGTCTCCGACGGGCGGGCCAGGGGAGGACAAGGGCACACGTCCCGCCCGTCCGCGTGCGTCCGTTTCAACGCAAATGCGACCCAAATTTGAGACGAAAATGGGTCGAAAGCAGACAAAAAACTAACGTTTGTCTATTTGTTTCGCGTGTTGGGCTGCGATTTGTGTCCATTTATCTTCAAACCGACAAACCGACCTGGCCGGACCATTTGGGACGTGCGTTGGAGTTGGCCTTAGGCGTAGCAAAACTTCTTCGGGGCCTGAATACGACGCGTATGCATCTGTCTGACAAAAAGCACACGCACATGATAAACTATATGCATATGTCATTGCTTACGTACTAGGCTAACTTCCTACCAGTATCCAACTCGTAGTAAACAGAGTTTTTTTGGGTTTATTATACGGGTGTTTGCTTTTCAGTACTGTATATATGGTTTCAGTGAATCAAAGATGGTTCAAATCGTTTCCTATTAGTACGTTGCATGAGGCCTGGTGGTAGTTCAAACAAATGTGCACAAGTTTCGGGCGTACCAGACGAAAACTTTGTACGTTGCGCCTCGATCCGCCGTACAGTACTGCCTACAGCGAAGTGAGTGAGTGACAGTTCCACGATAAGCTCTGATAGTACTACTAGCTAGTACCAAACTCATCCAAAACTAGATAGGCACACGGCCGATCTCGCAGTCGCAGCTTCGGTTCGGCATGGCCACGGCGGTGCCTCACGTCATGGTGTTGCCGTTCGCGGCGCAGGGCCACGTGACCCCGCTCATGGAGCTGTCGCACCGCCTCGTCGAGCACGGCATCGAGGTCACCTTCGTCTGCACCGAGCCCACCCACGCGCTCGTCCTCGACGCCCTGCGACTGCGACAGGCCACCGTGGACGGGATCCACCTGGTCTCCATGCCGGACGGCCTGACCGACGGCGACGACCGCAGGGACCTCGGCAAGGTCCTGGACGCGCTCTCGCGCTGCATACCGGGCTACGTGGAGGAGCTCGTCAGGGAGAAGAAGGTGACGTGGCTCGTCGCCGACGCCAACCTGGGGTCGTTGTGCTTCGAGGTCGCCAAGAAGCTCGGCGTTAGCGTCGCCTCCTTCTTCCCGGCGTCCGCGGCATGCCTTGGGACGCTGTCCAGGATCCCCCAGCTCATAGAGGATGGCTTCTTCGACGACAAAGGTACGAGAATCTCCAGAATTTTTTCAATGCTCAAACGAAAATTAGCAATCCCGAAAAAAAATCAAGGCTAGGATTTATGCTTTTTTGTCTAAGCATCCAATGTCACACAGATTAAGATCGGAAATGACGAGATCGCATTTTTATTTCTGAGGCAGCACGTCAGATCAGAGGATAATGTAATGTCTGAATATATAAATGCAGGCTTCCCGAAGCGACGAGAGGCGGTCGAGCTGGCCCCCGAGATGCCGCCGGTCTACACGTCGCACATGCTTTGGAGCGTCGACGGTGGGCCCAAGGTGCAGCACGTAACCTTCCAGCTGGTGTGCCAGAACACCGAGGCGGCCTGCCTCGCCGACGTCGTCGTGTGCAACTCGTTCCTCGAAGCGGAGGCGACGGCGTTCGAGCTGTTCCCCAACATACTGCCCATCGGCCCGCTGCTCGCCGACCCAGGAAAGCCCGTGGGGCAGTTCCTGCGGGAGGACACGAGATGCCTCGGCTGGCTCGACGCACATCCCGACAGCTCCGTCGTGTACGTGGCGTTCGGCACTTCCACCGTCTTCGAGCCCCGCCAGTTCCGGGAGCTCGCCGAGGGACTGGAACTCAGCGGCCGGCCCTTCCTGTGGGTGGTGCGTCCGGACTTCACGTTCGGCGCCGGCATCAGCAAGGCGTGGTTCGACGAGTTCGAAGACCGCGTCGCCGGCAAGGGCATGATCGTCAGCTGGTGCTCCCAGCAGCAGGTGCGCGCAGTTCACATCTTGACCATTGATTCCACTGTAACTTGCATTCCATCGTGATGTTGGTATTCCATTTCGACTCAACTTATTTAAGGTTCTGGCGCACCGGGCCTTGGCGTGCTTCGTGTCCCACTGCGGATGGAACTCGACGATGGAAGGGGTGAGGAACGGCGCGCCCTTCCTATGCTGGTCCAGACTGAAGGTCGACCAGTACACCAACCGGAGCTATATCTGCGACATCTGGAGGACCGGCTTGGCCGTGTCGCCTGGTGATGACGGGGTCGTGACCAGGGAGGAGGTGAACACCAAGCTGGAACAGGTCGTGGGTGACCAAGGGATTGCGGACAGAGCACGGATGCTCAGGGACGCAGCTCGCAGGAGTCTCGGCGAGGGCGGCTCCTCGTATGAGAATTTCAAGAGATTCATTAGCCTCCTAAAGGAGTGAGCTGTGTTTCAAATTAACTTTGCCCGTCAGGATGCTCGCTCCCAGTGATCGTGATGTTCGTATTCCAGTTTTGCTATCTCGACGAGGAAGAGGCAGAGGAAGAAACGATGCCGCGACGCGGGTTTTTTTTTTTTTTTTTTTGAACAGGAAAAGGGTCCAGAAGGACCCAGCACTGCATTAATAAACGTGGAGAGCAGCAGTACACATACAACCACGACCCCAAAGAAACTGAAAATAGCAAACAAGTCCCTGCATCTTATGAAAAGGACCCCTAACAGAGAACAAGAAAAGCGATCGGGTCCTCAGCTGCTCCTTGAAGGATTCAATCGTCGCCGGCGCCGGGGACGGACCACTTGGTCCGGCGAGATCTCCGCAGTGGCCACCACGGACTCCAACTTGGAACAGCGCTGCCTCCCATCTGGCAGAACCGGGAGGAAAGAACATGGACGCCATTCGGCAAGAGGATTCGACGGCTCGTTGGAGGAGACCGGCAGGCCAACACGGGCGCCGTAGCTCCTTCAAGACCACCATCGAGATGTGCTCAGGATTCCCATCAGCTTCATCCGGATCTGAGCCAGAAGCCCTTTCCCAGATCAGGGGACACCAACACCTCTGCCGGAAGCTGGGATCCGGCGAGGCACCACTCCAGGAGACAAGACCGAGTCGGGGTCTCCCATCCTGCCTCTCCCCATCAGCACGACAGCAGTAGGAAGGTTGGGAAGAACTCCAAATCAGCTTGCACGGGGCGACCTCGTGCTTATTCAAGCAGAAAATGCCAGATCCAGGACCCCTGCTCCACATCCACCACGGAAAAGGAGCAAAGGACGACTCTGGCGGCCGCCGCATGCTGCACGCAAGCATCGGCGGACTGCAGACAACCGGCATGACGCCAAATAGCCAAAAGGCAGTCCAAGACCAAACACTACACCTAAAACTACTACTTAAGAGAGACATAATAAGTATGTTTTCGTTAAATAAGGTTAAATTTAAGGAGCAAACTCAGATTAAATATATTCCTTCAAAATCCAAATAAATATTACCTCCGTCCCAAATTACTTGTCTTAATTTTTTCTAGATACGGATGTATCTCACACTAAAACGTGTCTAGATATCCGTATCTAGACAAATTCAAGACAAGTAATGGGGACGGAGGGAGTACCAAGCAGGTGCTAAAGTTTGTGAAGGTTTTTTTTTTACATAGTGAAACTATTTGTGCCTTACAAAAACTCAAAAAACTTATTTCAAAATCTGGTTTTTACGCAGCAAAAAACATATGATTGGATTCCACACATCTCTCAGTCAAGAAACTTCGATGATCCAACAGCTAAGAAATGATTTGGGCACATAAACATAGCAAAGCGGTTTCTAATGCAAAAACTGATTACTTTGATTCGTATAAATCAGTTTTAAATCCAAACTAGTATGGTGTCTCATGGAATTGCGTGGGAAATGCTTTTAGGGTTTAAACCCTTGTCTTAATGGAACAAACTACAACTTGCTTTTTAAAATGAAGAGGGTAATAGATGGTGTGCAATCTTGCCAGGGAAGGTTGTTTAAATAAGTTATGTAAAACTTTGATTCGTTTTGCGCGGGGATTGTATTCATGATGTTGTGGCGGCCGAGATGGTCGTGACTTAATGCAGCTTTTCCCCTCATCAAAAATAAAAAGAAACTTTTGAGAATTCAGATATCCAAGAATCAGTAGGAGCATGTATTTTAAAGGTCCAGTTTTCAATGTGAAGTCGATGGTGAAGATGAAGGGAATGCACCCGGGCGACTCCGGAGGATCCTCCCCCGTCCCCTCCAGCCCCCTTCATCGGCGTGCCCCTGGCCAGCGCCGCCGCCGATGCCGGCGGCGGTGGCGGCGCCCTTCTCGTCTAAAGACGGAGGGGAGGAGAGTGCACCGTGGCGGCGGCTCCATGGGTGGTTGTGGAGTGGTGGCAACGGTTCAAGGGCGGCGCGGCCTGTAGCCGTGGCCTGAAGCCGGAGCGGCGTCTTCGCGGCGGGCGGTGCGCAGCGTCGGCACCAATCTCCGGCGGCGCGGTGGTGGGTTGGATCTGGGCCTAAGGGCCCGATCTGGGTCGCCCCCTGCCATGGACGGTTTGTGGTCGTGCGCTGCGGCTGCCTTCTCCGATGCTGCTCCGACCGGCGGTGTGGGGGCCTGCTGGTTTGCTCGGATAAAGGCGGCGGTCCTAGGGTTCCTCTTGCGCCAAGACGAAGATCTGCCTGACGCCTGTCCTTCCTGATCTGGCCGGAGTGGCGGGTTCCGGAAGGCTCCGCCGGCAGACTCCCATGGGCGTGTTATGCCTGGAGATTGCTGGATCAGATGTGATTCGGTCGTGCCCATTGGTTCTCCGTTAAGGAGCGAGCGGCGCTAAGCTCTGCTATCTGTTGCCATCAGGAGATATGTTTAGCTCCATGGTGAAGTCAGAGGCGGACAATGTCATGGAAGCCGAGATTGGAGGACTAGTAATGGTGATTGGAACCTACGGTGTTAAGGAACTTGCTTCGAGTTTTGGGATTCGTAGCAGCGGTATGTAAGTGGGGGTGACAGCACAGGTGAAGTTCAAAGTCTTGCTTTTCAGGGTGAAAATCCAAGGTCTGGCCTTAATTGGTTGTGCCTGGCAATGGCCTTGTTGAAGGCATTGTTTTGAGAGCGGGGATTATCTCCGTGGTGAAAACCCAAGATCTACGATCGGACGATGACGGCGCCGGTGCACTGTTTCCTTCTTGGAGGCGTCGCTTTTGGAGAACTTGGACATCAGGTGTTGTCTTGGTGGTGGTTGTGCTGCTGCTGCAAGGCCTGAAACGCTGTAGCGGGACTATTTTTTAGCTTCTTTTTTTGGCTGTGTGCATCCGTCATGCCATTAGGGCATTGCGTTGTTGCAGAAGCTGGGTGTAATTAGTATCTTCGCGATATTAACATATACTCTTTATCGAAAAATCTCATTTCAAAGCCCACTACGGATCGGAGAGCATGGATGAGTGAAGAACAGGGCACCGGACCAAGCGCCGATAGTAGCCCTGACTGTACACGCGCCCACGGCAGACGAGTTCGAGCCCACGCTTCATCAACTGAGCAATTAATATGGCCTGCGCTTCACGCAGTGGGGACGGGAGACTAGGGAACAAGGAGCACGACACGTTTCACACAACCATGGCGCGCATATGGGGTGGCCGGCGTACGTGCCTGCACCGGCGCGAGGGCGTGCGCATGTAACGTGGCCAGCCACACCATAGTGTCCATTGTCCACACCGGCGTGTGGACTGTCGACTGTGCACGCGCACTCCACAAGTCGAAGTGGTCGCTGATTGTGCCAACAGAAAAGGTCGGTCACTAAGTCGAAGTGGTCGCTGATTGTGCCAACAGAAAAGGTCGGTCACTGCTCACGGCTAATTTTTGTGTTTTGACCCTTTACGCTAAGTTTAGCCGGATTTGACCCCGGTTCGAAACCATTTCGGGATCTGACCCTTTTCCTACCGCCAGGGTCGATGACGGTATGGTAGAACAGGCTACTACCGGCCCTCTAGGCGGTAGGTTAACGACAGCCTTCGTCAACCAACCGTGTGTCAGGCTGACGTGTCCTAACGGCACTACCGCCAGGTTGGATGGCGGTACCCCTACCGCCATCCCCCGCGGCGGTAGGGTGTGTGAGGCCTGCGCGTGCGCCAGCATTCTGTAACAGGAAAGAGGGGGTTTTTTGCGGTAGCTTTTCACATCCTACCGCCACCCCCCGCGGCGGTAGGGTGTGCCAGGCGCGCCAGGGTGCTGTAACAGAAAATAGTGGGTTTTTTGCGGTAGGTTTTCACACCTTACCGCCGGGTGCTCTGGCGGTAGGATGTGAGAACCTACCGCCGCAGTTCCTGGCGGTAGGGTCCTCTCTCACTTATTTTTCTAGAAGAACTTGACCATTTGAATTACAAATATGACTGATAGTTGAACACATAGCAGCAAATAGTGTTTGCATATGAAAATATGATGATCTCACACATTATAGGTAGCAAATAGGTAGGTAGCAAATCGACATATCAAATAGGTTCAACATAGTAAATAGGTAGCAAATCGACAACACCGAGTAGTTCGACATGGCAAACAAGTTCTCGTTCACAACTACTTTAACTAAGCGAGTTCAACACGACCATATCACTAGTTTCTCCCCCTCTTGGCGGCACGCTCCTCGTTTCTCTTCGAACGGGCTTCGTCCGGCTTCTTTGTGCGACGACGACGCTCTTTCTGAAACGGGGATGGACTCTTCCAATCCTTCTTCGGTTGTTTCCCCCTCTTTTCCTGGGTTGGCTGAGTGGGTGGAGGTCCGTCTTCGTCGTCGTACTCCTCCTCATCACCTCCTTCGTCGTCACCTCCTTCCTCTTCTCCCTCATCCTCTTCTTCCTGATCATCTTCTCCCTCGGCCTCCTCAACAATGCGAGACGACGAGGCGGCATGGCTAGCGGAACCTCCGCCGGCGTGGCTCGATGAAGCGAGGGCACGTGTCGACCCACCAGGAGCATGCACGTCAACCGAGGCAGCGCACCCAAGCATGCCCGCTAGCTTGTGGCAACGGTTAATGATCTTCTGCAATAGCAAATATAGAAGAAAATGGCTTGGGTCAGGTTTAGGGTTACAAATAAATAAGAACATGGCATGGATCAAATTTGTGGTTGCTCGAACAGAATGCTATGAGGCTCAAAGTTACCTTCATCGCTTCCCTCAGCTTGCCGTCACCCTCCACGGTCCCGGGGTCACAACTTAGCGCATTCGAGCCGTCAAAAATGTTTCTGTTCAGCTCCGCAGCCTGCAAATGTAAGGATCATGAATAAGTTAGCGAGAATGACCATGTAAGCATCATCCAACTGCCGGCTCGAAACAATGGAACAAAACTTACCACTCTGTTCATCAGGGGTGCATACTCCCTGAAATCACATTGCATATCTCTCAGGCTTTTCCTGTAGGCTTCATCCTCAGAGTCCTCCTCCTCCTGCAGTGATGCGATGTCCGCTGCCGTCCACTGTGGCCTCAGGCGCAGACGGAACTTGACGCCATCTTCATACCAATTCATGTGGCACTCGTACACATTCCAGTCAATCCCTGACCTCTCCCCGTCTTTGTGGAACCTCCTCTCATTCCACATTTTTCACGTAAGTCTCGTGCTCTTTTCCCCAGTCCGATATGGACTGGCAATGCTACCTACTCTTCCTGCAGAGGGCATAACAAACAATAAAACATAAACGACCATAAGAACGTCAAACTGAACGAAAACACGGTAAAAGAGATGGCAGCCCATACCAGTGTAGGTCGAAACCACCGGTGTCATGGGGGCGTGCCGGTGGTGTGTGTTGCAATACGCCAAATTGCGTGGCCACGCGCTGTGGTAGGTGCCATTCGACGACGTACACGCATATCATTGGGACAATGCACCGGTAGACAACGTGGTCCCGAGAGCACATCTCATTCAGCTCGAAACCCCAATCTCTATCGTGGTACGGCCACCAATTAACCTACAGAAAGACTGGTAAGCAACCGTGAAAGTGGCTACAATAAAAAACTAGCTCGCTCGTTGGTATACCTGATAAGATGTCAGGTTGTCCAGCTCGTTGGTGAAGGCCTTGTACGACGCACTGCCCTTGCCTGAGAAGATTTTAACCTTGTCCCAAGAGTACGCGACGGTAGGGTATCGAGAACTGTCGCCATCTTCGCCATACACCGTCCATGGAGTCCGACTCAGTTTCTCAGGATGACCCACCGGCAGCCGCTCCCAACTCCAAATCAAGAGGGCCCAGACACATCCGCACATTCCAGACTTCTCTTCCGTCCTCTGCGTTGCCTCGTCCAGCTACAAACAACAATTGATGGTCAGATGACAGAATTTAAAGCAACTCACACATACGTCCATAAACGAATGTTGAGATATCTCTCTTACCGAGCGGTATAGGTACGCGAGGACGGCAGACCCCCAGCTGTACCCTGCATCCCAGTCGGCCAGGAAGTCGAGATACATCCATAGGGCAGTGTCCCCTGAGCAGTCTGGAAATACGACCTCTGTGAGAAGAAACCACAAGTAGGCCCTCGCATACTGCTCCACGGTCCTTGCATCCGCATCTTCTGGGCATACGGCCCGGTGGGTCAGGAGCCAGGGCAGTGGTACGCCGGATGTTCGGTTATCCTTCATGGGAGGGCAGCCGCCGATGAGGACGTTAACCCTGTCCGGCCAGTTCTTCCTCTCCACGCGCCCAATGAGAGCATGGCCCTGGAGCGGTAGGGCCGTGATCATGGCGAAGTCCTCGAGGGTCACCGTCATCTCACCACATGGGAGATGAAAAGAGTGCATCTCGGGCCGCCAACGGTCCACCAACGCTGTGAGAGCTATGTGGACAAGCGTCGGCAGCACACGCTTGAACTGGAGCACGAAACCCAATAGCCCGGCTCTCCTGAAATACGGCTCGTAGCGATGGTCGTACTGCATCTGAGCGACCTTCGTGTGGCCCCTCATACGTAATGGCGGAAGCATCTGTCAAAGTGTACACGAAAATAGTTAGTAACTAACTTTTGGAAAGCCAAATTTTTTATGCAAGACGTTGATCATTGTTATTACCACTCCGTTCTTGATGTAACGGGCTCGATGACCGTTATCGAATGCCGGGTCAAGCATCGTGTAATTAGTGCTGACCGCCGGACCAAGGGGGGCCCTCCTAAAACAACAACATTTAGTTATGAACATATAATCCACTAATATATAGTACTAACTACAGAAAATGAATATGTAAATGAATCGTATTGAATCAAACTAAAAAAATCATATTGAAACAACTATCCATCATATCTATAATGAATCATAATTATTCATCCATCATATTATATTCATCAAATGTATCATATTCAACCGTTCAACCAACATCAATCATATCGTATTCAACAATTGTAAAAGAACTCAATCATATCATATTCAACCACATCATATCATATTCAACCATTCTACTACATGCATATGAATCATTTATCCAAAACTCAATCATATTCAACCACATCATCATATATATTTTTGAAACAAAGAAGGGCTCCCCCCCCCCTTCCGATTTCCATTAAGGGAAACCAACCACTGACTACATCATTCACCACATCAACCACGGACTACATCATTCACCACATAAATCATATTAACCAAACATCATTGAAATATTTTAAAAATACTATAAACATGAACTAGGGTTCATCTTCATACTAGTTAATACATAATGAACCATAGTTCATTTTCAACCACACATACATCATATTGAACCAAGCTACACAAACCTAGGATTAACAAAAATTCAAAACTACACAAACCTAGGGTTCATCTTGTGCCAAATAATGCGTCAAATCGAAAACTTATCGACCAAAACTAATTGGAGAGATTGACAGAGCTTACTTCTCTCGTCCTGGAGCCATCTCGATCAGCAAAAGCGGTGAAGAAACGAAGGGGATCAGAGAGGGGGAGTGAAGGGGATGAGAGTAGGCGCCTCTCTGTTCTTCAGCGGCGCAGGGGAGAAGATGAGGGCTGGGGTTCGTGGGTGGGCCCCGCGCCCCGGCCCCCGCAGGTTTATAACTGTTCGGCACCTACCGCCAGGGTCTTTGGCGGTAGGGTTGCATAGCCTACCGCCGACGACCGTGGCGGTAGGGTGGACGGCATGAGACGGTTGCCGTTTACCAAAGCTGACGTGGATGAGTGGGCTACCGCCGTGGCCTCCGGCGGTAGCATGTTCTACCGTACCGCCAACATCCCCGGCGGTAGTAAAAAGGGTCAGATCCCGAAAAAATTTCTAACCGAGGTCAAATCCGGTTAAACTTCGCGCAAAGGGTCAAAACACAAAAATTAGCCACTGCTCACCAGTCTCGCCGGATGGTGCCGCCGCGCCTTGCGCAGTCCGCACGGCGGCGGCACACGTGTCCGCCGAGCTTTGCTTATCGGCCGTGGGCGGAGTGGGGTTCCTCTTTCACAGTTTCCCTAAGCAGTGGGACCAACGGTGAGCATCGAACCGAGTTGTGGTTGGAAGATGATGCTCCACAGGCTCTGTTTAACCTGCTGGCTACTGATTGTAATCCTGTCACTTAATCAATAAAGCTCTCTTTGTCATCGCAAAAAAAAGGGCAGAGCGGGTGCTCCTATTCTTCGCTCACTGCGAGCGACGAATAGTCCCCAAAATGCGCGCCGGGCCAACGGCCCATCTAGTGTTTTTTAAATTTTGGATAGTATTTTAGCTGGGTTTTTCTTATTCCAGCTCGTTTGGTGTGTTGATTTAATATTTTTCTTACGAATTAAACAAAATTTTATAAGTTAAAAATATTGTTTTATTTCATATAAATGTTTGTGAAATTTAAAATATGTTCATGCCTTTTAAAAAAGTATTCACTGTTTTAAAATAAATATTATGAATTAAAAACAATCATGAGTTTAAAAATGTTTGTGAATTTTCTATACTTCCTTAAAAAGAACAATAATGGTAGACCCACAAAGAATGACAACTGTCTTACTAAATTTTCCAAACTATAATTCTCCCCCCTGAATTCACACGGGGTGGACCCCTTCATCTTCCTATTACCAATCATAATCCCCCACATCAGCTTGTTCGTAAAAAAATTAAGTAACCTCATGTAGATGTAACATTACTCTAAAGAGAATAGCGTTCCTTTTCCTGCCAGACAGAGTGCTTCGTCCGGCCTTCCATTCTTTTCCTGACCATAAATCATTGTAAGACGCCTTAATCGTCCCATCTTTTATTTGCTTACCAAATAAATTTATGTTTTCTTTGGTAACATAATAAGTGGTTACAAAATAAAATCCTAAAATACATTCAGGTAGATAGATTTGATAAATATGTGTTTACATTATCACATTAATATGGACAGGTAAATCACTGGTTAACGAACTGTAATATTTATACCCATTGCAATGCATGTGCAATTATCCAGTGAAATAAAAAAGAAAAGGCAAACAAAAATGGAAAAATGAAAGAAAATCGGCAAAAAGAGTGGAGAGAAAAAAAAAAGGAAAACTGACGCTGGGAAACCAGATAGAGCAGCTACTGTTGTGTAGGCCGATCTCCTGTAGTTGGCCTGGCCCATGCACGATTCCTACGAGTCAGTCTCTATTCATCGCTACGAGCGAAGAATAGGAGATTGTAGTGAGAGCGCTGTCAGCAAACTGTGTTCTCGGTTGTTTAGTTGAACTTTTTTGTTCTTTCTGGGCTTATGAGCTTTTCGGTTTATTGTGTCCATCTCAAAAAAAAAAAGTTTCCTATTTATACCCTTCAAAAAAAAGTTTCCTATTTATAAGTCTCCTTGCTTTGAAATAAGCAAATATAGCTATGCATGAAATCCTGTCAATTTTTGGTTCTGACTGCGGGATCAACCAATGCATGAATGAGAGAGGCTACGGGTTTAGCATTAATATGGTTTACTTAATTAGACCCTCCTTCTTCGTGATTCGTAAAATGAGATTAGTAAAACCGAAAAAGAGGGAGTAGATCAACTAAAATTTTGACCTTTTACTGTGTTTTGGGTGTGTTATCTATACCCACGCTCACTGTACATTTTTCACTTCGACTATTTACAAAACATTTGCCATCCTAATGTGTACCTACTAATAAAGGGATTAGTGCTTCTACTCGTCCGTCCTAAAATTACCCTTGAAGTTGCCATAAATTACACACTATCTCACCCATAAGTCAAAAAACGATTCGTTTTTTTCCTTCACAAGTCGCGTTCGCTTTGGTTCATTTACTGTAAACCCCTCATGTATCGTAAGAACACAAGTAGTGCAGGGGCTAGAGCCTCAATCTTGCACACGGGAGACCTGGGTTCGATTCTGCTTTCTCCCCTTTTTTCTCCCTTTTCTCTCTTGATGCTGGTGGGCGTAGGATATAACTGCTCGCCCAAGCGTCACTTAGCAAATGGCGGCACGCAATTTTGGCCCAGCCACTCTATGTTTAGCATTTCCTTTTTCAGGCAGATTCAGAGAGCAACTAATCAAGGAGTACTCCTTCAGGAACCTCTGCAAGGGTCACTTGGGGTGGGCTGGGAGCGCGCTCTCAGTTGCCGCCATGTGTCGCACTCTGGACGCTTCATTCGTATTTTTTTTATTTTTCGGTACACGTTTTCGGCTTTTAGATGACTTTTTTAGGTTTTTCCGGCTTTTCGGTTTTCCTCCGGTTTTTCTTAGGTTTTGGACCCAAAAAAAATTACGTGAAAAAACGCGTTTTTTTCCTTCCGCCAGAGGCACATGTTTAGTTCTCGCAGAGGCACGGATTTGCTTACGCGAGAGACACGGCCGTGCCTTTTGAAAAAGGAAAAAAAACGCGTTTCTTTTTTCCTTCCGTGAGATGCACGGATTTACTTCTTGTGGAGGCACGGATTTGCTTCCGCGAGAGGCACGGCCGTGCCTCTCGAAAAAGGGGAAAATGCGGTTTTTTTCTATCGCGAGAGGCACGGATTTACTTCCCGTGGAGGCACGGATTTGCTTACCCAGGAGGCAAAAGGAAAAAAAAACGTGTTTTTTTGCTACCACGAGAGGCACGGATTTGCTTCCGCGAGAGGCACGGCCGTGCCTCTCGGAAAAGGAAAAAAAAACGTGTTTTCTTTTTTCCTTTTCCTTCTGCGAAAGGCACGGATTTACTTGGCCCGGATTTGCTTCTGCGAGAGGCAAAACACGTGCTCCCGATTCGGGTTTTTCGTCCGGTTTTTTTTTTGTGAAGAAAAAAATTCATCGAAACCTATCAACATGGGATCTAGTTTTGAAGATCTCGACGCCAGGAATTTAACGATGAAAACGGTTCGAGATTTGGACGCGCGGTTTGAGAGATAGAACGTTTTGAATAAACAAATCTACGAAAATAAGGAAAACTTCCCGGTTGTAACAAGTGGCGAGCCATAAAGTGTGCCACTTGTCGCAACCTGGGAGGTGGAAGTGATCTTTGGAAAGAGTACACCTTAATTAGTGATTTTGGCAGATTCAAATGTTTTTTTTGAAGTCATAACTTTCAAACCCTAACTCCAAATCTAACATGTTATATATGAAAATCCCTCAAAAAATGTCTAGATTTCGATTATGCTATTATCTTGCATGTTAATCATGTGAAGCGGGTTCGATCCCGCTTTCTCCCCATTTTTTCTCCCTTTTCTCTCAAGATGCTGGTGGGCGTAGGATATAACTACTCGCCAAAGCGTCATTTAGCAGATGGCTTGCAAGCAATTTCGGCCCAGCTACTCTATGTTTAGCCTTTCTTTTTTTGATAGATTCAAATGTTTACTTAAAAAAATCATAACTTTCAAACCCTAACTCCAAATCTAACATGTTATATATGAAAATCCTTCAAAAAAATGTGTAGATTTTGAATATGCTATTATCTTGTATGTTAATTATTTCTAAAATTGCTTTAGGATGCAACCTTAACTAATATCTTCTTTATATGTGGTATTTTGAAAATGCCTATTATATATGTTTCCTACACCATTTAAATTTAATTGATATGATGCTCTCACAAAATCTATTATTGGCATCATAGAGGATGTTGATTCCTACCAACTACCATATGCTAAAGGTTAAAACAGGTACATGATCATCCTCTCTATTTCACACAGTGCACTACCAACCCCTATACGATGATGCACACTAAACTGCTGATACGAGCTTTATGTAAACCAGTGGCTTAACGTTGATTTTCTTATTGTTTGAAATTGTGCCCATAAAGATTTTTTAAAGAATATGGTTTGCTGATGTTGTCGGGTGTGTGTATGAGGGATGATTTTTTTCCTCCCGTTGCAACGCACGGGCATGTTTTGCTAGTCCCTCCTAAATAAAACACGGTGAAGTCGGGTTATTATCTTTGAATCGATGCATAAATGTCCTCTTAAATTTAATTTGTACGTAAAACTGAGGAGTTTTGACGCATCGGATCTGTCGACATTTTCTTGTTGAGTGGCTGCACCGGTGGCTTTTTTAAGCGTAGTACTACCTCTGTCCTGGTTTACTAGTCCTCCTTGTATTCTGTGTCATATTTTGACTATGAATTTAACTAACAAAATGTAAGTTATATGTAATAAAAATAATATCATTGAGAAGTACATTCAAATGCGAATCTAAAAACATAATTTTTTGTGACATACATCAACATTTTGCTAGTTAAATATATGGTTAAAATTTGGCACAAAATACAAAAGAGACCAATAAATCAGGACGGAGGTAATAGACTACTGGTAGAAAGCTAGTACTGCTAGCAATCATTTCTAAGACATCGGGATTGGAGGATAAAAAAAAGACGTGTAATGTGCGCGCGATCCCACACTTCATCGTGGATTCGATAAGGAGAGCCCACGAACGTCAATTGCGATCCTTTGAGGAAATTCCACCATAAACATTCTGGTAAAGTCGTACTGTACTTGCTTTTACTGTCGACACGAGGTCACGATCGAATTCGATTCTGGTACCAACCAAACCATCGTCCCTCCTTATGATCACCCACTTTAGGCTAATCAGTCCACGGTTTAAGTGAGATGCCTTTAATTAACCGCTTAACCCCATGCATTATTGCTAGAGCTTGGTTAGTTAGAAGCTTAGCATTGTCGGTAATAATTGGCAGCTTAGCATCGTTACTTTCAGCTAATGGGTGAGCCAAGATGGACAGCTCCGTCCACATTGTTTTCAGCCAACTGCTCGAGATGCCGAAAGATCGCGATTCCGGGTCAAGGAGTAAGAAAATATAAGGAGAAAGTAGATGTGCTCGTTAAGCAACGGAACCTTCTATTCCAGCAACAGACTCTGTACAGTGGGGTGTTGAAGATTCAGTGGCACAGCAAGCAGCCAAGGGTAGATAGATAGACAGATAAGCCTCTCCGTACGTAACCCACAGTCCACAAATGGCTGTCAGGTCGATCGATCATTGTCAGAAGCACAGGATCAGCAAACTGCTCCCTGATGCTAGCGCTGTCCTCGCGCTTCTCAAGATTAAGCTATACATTACGCCCTGACCAACCAAGCTCAGAAATATCTTACCTGCTGCTGTCTCTCGTTACAAACTCCTACTCTCTCTTCAAGCGCCGGTCGATGTACCGTGTACATGCCGATGGATGGCATTCCATTACACTTCGGCTTGGATATGAACAAAATAGTGCATTTTTCATTTCTTCTCGTCGTGTTCTACCGGCAACCCCCTGAAATTTGGATTCATGTGATCCGAAAAGGCGCCAAGAAGCTGCTCATGGATAGATGAAGGTGCACGAGCCTGCCTACCGAGCTGATTGATCACCGCGAGCTAACTGCCTGCCATCAGCAGCACTAAACAACGCTAGCTCCGGGGATACTGCACAGCTTTAAACGCAAATCTCATGCGCCAAACCAGCACTACATTGGGCTCTAAGATAATATACTGTTATCGCTAGCTAAACAATCAATAATCGCACATGAAACCCTCCACTCGCGTCAGATGGTTGGTGTGATAGCATCGGCTCAACGGCACCGCACTGCATGCCCTCCTCTGCTTGCCTAATCATCTTGCTCCTCACGCGACAGAGCTAGCTAGTTACAGCGATCGAGGGACAACCTACACGTACTGAACTACTGATACGCACGCACTAACGGAAAACTTGGACCTCGTGCTTCCATCTCGATTCCCTTGTCGGCCTCTTGCAACTCGCAGCTATTCCGGTTTCCAAATGCCCAAGCATACATCCAATGTACAACGATTATGTTGTGTTCTTGTTTGTAGTGCTAGGTAAGTCAAAACTTGGAACAGAAGGTGTGAGCAAGATTCGGTTTGATCGTCGACCACAACTAATCGTTAGGTATTTTTTGCAGTTTCTCCTAGGTCTGAGATGACAGAGAAAGCTGGCAGGATACTGTTTGGTTTGAGGTTTATATCTGTGTTGCAAAAGTTGTGTTTTCTTTGCCTCTCTACTTTAAGGGCTTGCTATTTCTGAATCGCCTGAGTTGCGCACAGAGATATGTGGAAATTGTAGGTGCATAAATATGCACTGCCAGTTTCCACATTTCTGAAATACTAAAAGACTAACACATAATTCTAAAAATGTGTAACTGCCTTATTTCCTTTGGATAAAAAAAGAATCAACAGTCCACTCCATGATTCCTTTTCATATTTACTGAAAGTGTTGGGATACAAAACCAAGCTACAATTTATGGTAAACTGTTTCAGAAAGTTCAGAGTCTGCATGGTTTTATGAATTTTCCCACAGAAGGAAAAACTCAGAGCAAGCAATTCAAGATGGATTTTTTGTTTTATTAAAGTAGAAACATAATTTTATTTTGCAAGAAAATCAGAATTATTTGCTTTGCTGCATCTACAAATTACTGTGGCCATCATATTTTGCATGACTGACTGCTAATTGCTGCAGAGCAAATGAAACAGTAAAGTCAGCAAGCTAAACTGTTGCGTGAATATTATAATCTCATCTCTGTTAGCTTAATGATCAAGATTTAGCCAGTGACGCTCATATGTCCCCTTGGAACATCTTATCAAGTCGTTATGACGTTCTACGCTCCATTGCTTTTAGAAAAGCAAGCATTCTGTTTATGTTAGATGACACATATCTTTCCTTCCTTTTTGAGCTCTTCTTTTCCTCCCCTCCTGATGACAGTCACTAGCTACTCTCCAGTATTGTTTGCAAGCCTCTTTTCAACGGACGTCACCTTTACGAAGAAATACTTTGCTTAAGTCAAGAGATACATCGGAAACCATACGTATTATACAGGCTTTGGAATTGCAGCCTGAAGATCCTAAAACCAGCTTGGCTGTGCCACTTAGATCCTTAGCCTATATTTACTTTGTCAGTTCATCATACTTTCTTAATTAATCAACCAAAGCTGTACAAAAGTACCAGGTCGTACAACCAGCTCTACTGTAACTCTGTAATACACTCATCTACAACTTACAAGGCTTCTGTACATAGAACTGTTCCATCTTAAATTAAAGGTTTTTAATAATCCGCATTCGCGGTGCCTAGTAGGATTACAAGTGGAGCAATTACCTTAAACATGCAGGCAGGATCAGTGGACCAAATCAATCAACCAATCAATCAGTAGGTGAATATGTACATCGAATCGGAATCGGGTTAAGTGGCTAAAGATTTGGTCCACACAACACAATGCAGTACAGCACCAGCATTTCTCCTTGTCTATATGGAGGACAGGACAGGAGGACCCAATCCATTGCAAGTAAACAAGCAAAAGAGAATAATATTCCCCTAAAAGCCGATCCCTAGTTGAAGCCAGTTCATGCAGAGCCCTAATTGCACCACTTTTTATTCGTGGTTTTCTTTCAGGCCATGCCAAAGCTAAGATAGATGCCCCCATTAATTGTCTAAAGGGGGGAGAAGGAAATTTCAGTAATTATGTGCTGCTGTTGTGTACACTCCTTTAAAGATTCATGGCCCTTTTTGTAGTGGGAAATGAAGAGGAGACAAAGCTTTGTTCATACTAGGGCATCAAAATCTTCCTCCTGTTCGGTTCTCGTTGACATACTGCTCTCGACAGGTTCGTGTACCAAATCACAGAGCATGTCTTCAGAAAGAAAAAAACCACTTAATTTCGTTTACAACACCCATTTGACTTTCTCTTAAAAAACATCATTTGACTTGTTTTGTCGACTTGAGTAGAGATGAAGCACGAGAACAAAGCCAAAGTCAGTGTATGGCTGTATGCACGATGTATTTTTCCAACGACAAACGTGAATATTTTCTTTCAATTCAAAACAACAGCTGGTTGCTGGCTCGGATGGTTTCAGAGCTGGCAACTACTGTAGGATGGATAAATGAAGCGGCTCAGGTACAATGTACGTAGATTAACTTACTAACAAAGTATTGTACGTATATCTATTTAAAAAACTAATCTGTCACCACTAAATATAACAACTTCGTACTACTAGTTTATAGAAGTATCAAACATGGCATTAATTTCTTTATCTCTTCCGGCGGACGGCACAGCAATGCCTTAAAGAATTTTCGCAAAAAAAAAGTACTAATAACTTAAAGAAAACCCCTGCGTTCTGCTGACTGATGAAGTGTGCGCTGTGATACAAGCATTGATCTATATACTTGTGCGTGCGTGGACGGCATTTGGCCTAGGTTCTTTAAAGGAAGTCAAAACGGGGTCGTTGCACCGACTGTTCTGAATTCCATGCATGTAGCTCGACGTGGGCACCTTAACGGCCAGCTAGCTAGGTCTGGAATTCATCGCCCTTACTACTCTGCTCTCACACTAGGACATGCTCCTCCGGTCCTTTTTAGTCTGCATATAAGTTTTATCTGAAGTCAAGGTATCTCTACTTTGACCAAACTTATAAAAAAATATCAGCATTCACAATGCAAAATCAATATTGTCAGATTCATTATGAAATGTAATTTCATAAATATATATATATATATATATATATTGTATCGCCAATGTTGATATTATCTAATATAAATTTGGTCAAACTTTGTAAAGTTTGACTTGACTCAAATCTAATACGCGGAGTAAAACAAAATGATATCCTTGCTATACTATTTTTTCATGAAGCAAGCAAGAGGTCAGGGGATCTAATCTAGTCTTGGAACATACATCACGAAAATTTTCTAGTATGAAATTAGTTTCAACATTGTACACGCCCGAAAACCACCAGCATTTGAAATTAGAGGAAGTGCCTCGTGGCCGAGGAACTATATATGCACGTATATATGGAAAGAATGCCTAGCTAGTAGACAAGCTGCATGCTTTATCAAAGGCTCGTTTGATGGCCAATATGTGAATGCCCCTTTTCAGTGCCACCCAAGTGAATGCAGCATATATACTCGGTCCCCTATTCCTTTCCCGGTCCTGCAGGAGCGCCGTCGAGACCCACAAAAGATTCAGTAGTCTTGAAAGGCAAGGAAAAAGGACGACGGACGTGATGCATCATGCATGTTCACAGAACACGCCTGGCCGAACTCTGGTGTAAACTCCTGTACGCAAACGTAACTTTACGTTCGATCTGCGTCTTGATCAGCTCACGTGCAAGAGCGCAACGGTGTCTACAAACGTCGGGGACGGAGAGGGTACAACGACTTTGCCGTCCGGCGCTACTGCAAATCTGGATACATTGGTGTGGGGCTGGGCAGTCCGATTCAACAGTAGTAATGCCATGGGAACGAACGGGGTGGCGACGACGACGACGCGATGATGATATCAGCCGGGCCGGGCTGCGTGTAAACAGTTGACCAAACGGACCCGGCGGGGCGCATATGTGGGTGCGTGCCCGTCGTGCCCTTGTCGGCACCGGGCCATCGCCTCGGCCGTCGCCTGTCACTACACTTGGCGAAGAGGAGATACGAGCGCCATCACCCAGCTAGCTGCCTGCCTTCACGTCTTTCTTTTCGAGCATCGACGAGTGCTTCGACGACAAAAGAAAGCACCGAGGTGAGGTGAAAAAAGGGAGGTGCCGTTTACGACAGGTGTAACTGGAGTGGAACCATCTGCTGTTAAAAAATGGTGGAACCCAGCTCGCTCCTCGTAGGCTCGCTCGCATGCGCTTTTGTAGCATCGCCGACCTGAACGCGCTGGTCTGTCTGTCAGGGGTGCCTCGGACCGGTGATGTGCATTGTGGCCGGCTTTTACCTGTTGGGACTGTACGACGGAGACGGTGCACTAGCCAGTAGCCACTAGGCACGAATACTAACTCTCGCCGAGAGACGGCTAAATTTGGTGTTTCGACCCTTTTACGAAAGTTGATTCAGATCTGACTCCGCTATGTAAAAATTTCGGGATTTGACCCTTTTCCTACCAACAAGGTCGATGGTGGTAAGTTAAACCAGCCTACCGCCGAGGTCCTTGACGGTAGGGGTGCACGCTCTACCGCAAATTTTTTCTAAGTATCAAATACAGTGCTTGCACTCACCTACCGCCAGGCACCTTGGCGGTAGGGCTGCACAGGCTACCGTCAACCTGTTTGGCGGTAGGGCCGCACTGCGCTGACGTGGATAAGTTGCCTACCGCCAAGGACCTCGGCGGTAGGCTGGTTTACCCTACCGCCATCGACCTTGGCGGTAGGAAAAGGGTCAAATCCCGAAATTTTTACGAAGCAGGATCAGATCCTGCTTAACTTTTCAAAAAGGATCAAAACATCAAAATTGGCCCCGAGAGACAAGTATCGAAAACTGCAAACAAAAAACAAGGTATAGACACAATGCACAGCAATCATGCCACACAATCTCTAATCTAAATTTCAAAATACATAATAAAGAATGTTTAATACAACAAGGTTTGCCTGGTTCCAGCAAGGGAGGGGCGATGATGGCGGCGCGCCTTCGGCTCGCTTCCGTGCTTGTAGTCGTCGCTAGGTGGTCCACGGACCTGGATGTAAATTTTATTATTTTTGTTATTCGTTGTACTGCCATGATTGAAAATGAATAGATTGAAAGTTTTCTTCGAAAAAAAAGTCTCGAAAGAATATGAAAAAAGACCACACATAGTACGTCAACCTGAATTTGACACATAGCTTGTTGGACAAAAATGACAAACCAAACCATGAATATTACTAATTTCAAATCTGAATTGAATCATGAATGTATACTATTCAGTGTCTTGGTACATGGTAGATGTATGTTGTCATTGTTTCTTCGGAATTTGTCGTTACCACAAAAGATGTTAATCACTCCGCTACTATTCACTGTCCTATGCGTACGTAGGTTTTGTCTTCCATGGTTTCTTTCTTCATTGGAGTTAAGAATCAATGTTGAAACGCAAAAGGTAGCCCTTAGGGGCACGTGCACGAAGACTTCCCGGCTGTCATCGACAAGGTCAGGCCGGCTCCGACAGGAGAGCGGCGACAGCGGCTCGTTCTGGCGAAAGTAGTGATTGTTTGGGGTCTTGGAATCTCAATGTAATTTTTATTATGTTCGAGATGTTTTGTACTTCTGGTGAACTTTGATAATAGATTTGTGTCATTTTCGCAAAAAAATGTCAAAACGCAAAAGGTGACATTAGAGACGACGACGTAGAAGTACTCGGCAAATTTATGTACTTTATTTATACCAGGGAGGATTTTTTTAATTTTTTTTGACATCCTACTCGCCTTCCGCGTGTACAAGTCCTGCAGCACCAAAAATCTCACTGCGCCCGAGCACGCAGCTCGAGGAACGGATGACGGTCGACATGCATAGGACAAATCACCCCCTCCCTTTGTTCCGTTCCATTTCGCTCTCCGCCAGTGTCGACGACGGTCACTTCCTTCTGTTTTGTCGACCATCACTCCACTCGTACGTAGACTCAGGTGCGCGTTCATTCACCCATGCAGTTCGAGTGTGAACGGGATACGACGAATGCGGTCAAGCATCTTTTAACTTGACGTCTCGAACGTAATGTAGTGCATGCTGGTGTAGGTTGTAGCTTAGGGGTTGCGTTTTGCCCAAACTATATATAAAGTCTAGTGGTGGATCAGGGTTCGCTTCAGCGCCCACTTGTTAGTGGACTACGTTGTTCTAGCCTTCTACTGGACACAATGTCCCCCCGAAGAAGCATGAAATATCATGGTATTTGTTGCTCGGCAGATAAAAATACAGTGAAACTTTTTGACGATTTTTTCTAAAATATAAGAGACACTACAAGCTTCGGGAGGAGGCCAGAAGACCCACAGGGGCCCCACGAGCCACCAGGGCGCGCCACCTTCCCCAGGCGCGCCCTGGTGCCTCGTGGGCCCCCTGTGGCCCCTCTTCGCGTGATTCCAACGCTGAAAAATCATATATATTCAGAAACCCCCGAAAGTTAACCTAGATGAGTTTTTACGCCGCCGCAAGCCTCTGTACCAGAGAGATCTCATCTACAGCCCTTTTTCGGTACCCTGACAGAGGGGGGAATCATCGCCGGAAGCCATCTTCATCATCCCGGCGGTCTCCATGGCGAGGAGGGAGGAGTTCACCCTCGGAGCCGAGGGTTTATACCAGTAGCTATGTGTTTGATCTCTCTCTCGTGTTCTTGATTTGGCACGATCTTGATGTATCGCGAGCTTTGTTAATATAGTTGGATCATATGGTGTTTCTTCCCTCTCTATTCTTATTGTGATGAATCGAATATTTTCCCTTTGAGGTTTCGTTATTGTTGGATTGAATATTTCAGATTTGAGAACATTTGATGTATGTCTTGCATATGAATACCCGTGGTGACAATGGGGTATTATATTGATTCACTTGATATATGTTTTGGCACTCAACTCGCGGATTCCCGTGATGACATTGGGGTAATCTATGCATAGGGGTTGATGCACGTTTTCATTATCTTTTCTCCGACAGAAACTTTGGGGTACTCCTTGGAGTTCTTTGTGTGGATTGAATATTATGATTATGAAGTTGTTTGATGCATATCGTATAATCAACTCACGGATACTTGTGGTGACATTGGAGTATCTAGGTGACATTAGAGTTGGTTGATGTGTATCATATGGTGTTATTTTAGTACGAACTCTAGGGCTGTTTGTGACACTTATAGGAATAGCTCAATAGATCGATCGGAAAGGATAACTTTGAGGTGGTTTCGTACCCTACAAACAATTTCTATCTTATGTTATCCGCTAATAGGAACTTGGGAGTGATTCTTTATCGCGCGTTGAGGGATGGTTATATGATCCAATTATGTTAGCATTGTTGAGAGATTGCACTAGCGAAAGTATGGACCCTAGGCCTTGTTTCTAAGCATTGCAATACCGTTTATGCTCACTTTTGTTACTTGCTACCTTGCTGTTTTTTATTGTTCGCACTATAAAAACATATATCTACTATCCATACTACACTTGTATCACCATCTCTTCGCCGAACTAGTGCACCTATACAATTTACCATTGTATTGGGTGTGTTGGGGACACAAGAGACTCTTTGTTATTTGGTTGTAGAGTTGTTTGAGAGAGACCATCTTCAACCTACGCCTCCCACGAATTAATAAACCTTAGGTCATCCACTTGAGAGAAAAATGCTACTGTCCTACAAAACTCTGCGCTTGGAGGCCCAACACGAGTCTACAAGAATAAGTTGTGTAGTAAACATCAGATCCGTCCTAGGACTAGCCGACATCCACCACGACGCGGTTGCGGCGCCCGGACTGCACCATACGGGGCGTGATACGTCTCCGTCGTATCTATAATTTTTGATTGTTTCATGCCAATATTCTACAACTTTCATATACTTTTGCCAACATTTTATATTATTTTTGGGACTAACATATTGATCCAGTGCCCAGTGCAAGTTCCTGTTTTCTGCTTGTTTTTTGTTTTGCAGAAAATCCATATCAAACGAAGTCCAAACGCGATAAAATTTTACGGAGAATTATTTTGGAATATATGTGATTTTTGGAAGGTGGAATCAACGCAAACGGGGGCCCACAGCCTCCACAAGGCACCTTGGCGCGACCCCCCCTAGCCGCGTGGTGCTGCCTTGTGGGCACACCGTAAGTCGCTTGGGGCTCTTCTTCGGCCGCAAGGAAGTTTATATCAAGAAAAAAATCGTGTTAAAATTTCAGCGCAATCGGAGTTACGCATCTCCGGGAATATAAGAAACGGTTTTTGGCCAGAAAACAGGAACGCGAAACAGAGAGAGAGATCCAATCTCGGAGGGGCTCCTGCCCTCCGGGAGCCATGGCGGCCATGGACCAGAGGGGAAACTCTCCTCCCATCTAGGGGGGAGATCAAGGAAGAAGAATAAGAAGGAGGGGGGCTCTCTCCCCCTCTCTCCCGGTGGCGCCGGAACGCCGCCGGGGCAATCATCGTGACGGCGATCTACACCAACAACTTCGCCTCCGTCAACACCAACTCTCTCCCCCTCTATGCAGCAGTGTAACACCTCTTTTACCCACTGTAATCTCTACTTAAACATGGTGCTTAACGCTATATATTATTTATTCAATGATGTATGGCAATCCTATGATGTTTGAGTAGATTAGTTTTGCCCTGTGGGTTGATTGATGATCGTGATTGGTTTGAGTTGTATGTTTTATTTTGGTGCTATCCTACGGTGCCCTCCGTGTCGCGCAAGCGTGAGGGATTCCCGTTGTAGGGTTTGCAATACGTTCATAATTCTCTTATAGTGGGCGGCTAGAGTGACAGAAGCTTACACCCGAGTAAGGGGGTTGTTGCGTATGGGAGTAAAGAGGACTTGTTACTTAATGTTATGGTTAGGTTTTACCTTAATGATCTTTGGTAGTTGCGGATGCTTGCTAGAGTACCAATCATAAGCGCATATGATCCAAGTACGGAAAGTATGTTAGCTCATGCCTCTCCCTCATATAAAATTGCAATAATGATTACCGGTCTAGTTATCGATTGCCTAGGGACAAATCTTTCTCTTTGTGTTACAAAAATCTCTCTACTAAACAACTAACTTTTATTATCTTGCAATTTCCTCATAGTTTTATTCTCGCAAAGTACTCCTAGTTTTATTCTTGCAAAGTAGTTCTAGCATTACACCTACAAAGTACTTCTAGTTTCATACTTGTTCTAGGTAAAGCAAACGTTGAGCGTGCGTAGAGTTGTATCGGTGGTCGATAGAACTTGAAGGGAATATTAATTCTACCTTTAGCTCCTCGTTGGGTTCGACACTCTTATTTATCGAAAAAGCTACAATTGATCCCCTATACTTGTGGGTTATCAAGACCTTTTTCTGGCGCCGTTGCCGGGGAGCAATAGCGTGGGGTTGATATTCTCGTGTGTGCTTGTTTGCTTTATCACTAAGTAGTTTTTATTTTGTGCTCTTGTTTTCTATCTTTAGTTATGGGTAGGAAATGTAAAATACCAAAAAAAATTAGTTGTACTTGCTACTCATGGAGATGGGGAACCTCCTAAAACCCTCGATGCTGGTTATGTGGAAAATATTAAATACTACTTTGATAATCCTGATAAATCTCCATTCAACTTGATAATGGGAGTCACTTTGGATCAACGGGAATACTTTAGGGATTATCACTTGTCTCAAAAAGGGAAACTCTTATGGGATCAAATTTATTATTTGCATTGGTATGCTCGGAATCTATGCTTAAGATATGATTATACTTGTTGCTCTAAGATGAAGGCTCCACACCTTCCCTTTTCATGTAAATTTAATGATAATGAAACCTTGGCTTCTTATGCTAATGGTGTATATGATTACTATGATGTGGAACAAATAGAAGAACTTGTTGTTATTAAGGGTGCTTATGAAATTGAATCTTTGTTTGAAAAGTATGAAGATTATGATGATGCTGTTTACAGATTTCAAAATTATGCTATACTTAAATATTGCTATGAGAGTTATGAATACAATGCCTATATTGATCAATTTATTGAGAAAGTCTCCGCTGTCCGAGAAGAGACTAATATTTTGCAGGAATCTATGGAAGTAGAAATTGATGACATTGTGAGCTCATTAGATGAAAAAATTGAGGAGGAGAGCGAAGAACAAAAGGAGAAAGAGCGGATTGATCACCCGTGCCCACCTTCTGATGAGAGTAACTCTTTATCTCATACATTGTTTAATTTTCCTTCATGCTTACCGAAGGATGAATGCTATGATGATTGCTATGATCCCTTGGATTCGTTTGAAATATCCCTTTTTGATGAAATTGATGCTTGCTATGCTTGTGGTCATGATGCCAATTTGAATGATGCTTATGGAGATGAACTTGCTATAGATCAATGTTAAACATGAATTTGTTGCTATTGCACCTACACATGATAGTCCTATTATCTTTTTGAATTCTTCCAACTACACTATATCGGAGAAGTTTGCACTTATTAAGGATTATATTGATGGGTTGCGTTTTACCGTTGCACATGATGATTTTGATGAATATAATATGCATGTGTTTGCTGCTCCTAATTGCAATTATTATGAGAGAGGAATTACATCTCTGCCTCTCTATGTTTCCAATACGATAAAATTGCAAGAAACTGTTTATACTATGCATTGGCCATTACTTGATGTGCATGAATTGTTCTTTTATGATATGCCGATGCATAGGAAGAGAGTTAGACTTCGTCATTGCATGATATATGTTGCTTTGTGCTCACTACTAAATTATAAATCATTGTTAATTAAAATTGGCTTTGATATACCTTGGAATCCGGGTGGATCAATTACTTGAGCACTTTATGCCTAGCTTAATGGCTTTAAAGAAAGCGTTGCCTGGGAGACAACCCGGAAGTTTTAGAGAGTCATTTATTTCTGTTGTGTGCTTTTAAAAAGTTTAAAAATAAAAAAATATAGAGGGGAACCTAAAAACTTTTTTCAAAAAGAGAAGCGATTGGAAGGTTATGCATTGGAGAAGTGAGGGTCGACCTTGAACACTTCTGTTCATGCTCATGGAAACAATGTAGAATTTTTCATGGAAGTTTCTCACAAAAATAATTATCCCCTTGTACAAATCCATTTTATTATCAAAATAATGTGCCAAGATTTACCTTTAAGATGTTTAAATTGCTTGTTTGGTGTGTGCAGTGCAAAAACAGAAACTTTTGCTCTAGTGCTTAAATTTTGATAATTTACTGGAACGTGAAAAAATTCTGAAATTTTTACACAGTACTGCTATGCAATTTTTTTATTTTTTCCTAATTTTTTAAATTTTTTGGAGTTACAGAAGTATATGTTTCATTTGCATCTTTACAGACTGTCCTGTTTTCACAGATTGCTGTTATAGTTTCTTTATTTGCTTATGTTTGAAATCTTGTTGAGCCCCATTGACTTGGGAGCCATAGAATTGTGATAGCATACAGTGGGTAATGTTTGATTATAATTATACAATAATGTTACAGCAGGACATGATGGGATTTGATGTTATAGGTACTAACCCTTCTAATAAAAAGTTCGGTTAAGTTTTATGTGGATGAAGTGTTCGAAGAACGAGGAGGTATCGATATGAGGAGAATAAGGAGAGGCAAGAGTTCAAGCTTGGGGATGCCCAAGGCACCCCAAGTAAATATTCAAGGAGACTCAGGCGTCTAAGCTTGGGGATGCCCCGGAAGGCATCCCATCTTTCTTCAACAGTTATCGGTATGTCTCGGTTTTTGTTTTGTTCACATGATATGCGTAAATTCTTGGAGCGTCGTGTGCTTTTTCTTTTTCTTTTAATAAATGCACCATGCTGGTATGAGATAGTCCTTGGTTAATTTATAGAATGCTCTTTGCACTTCACTTATATCTTTTGAGTATGGCTTTATAGAATGCTTCATGTGCTTTACTTATATCATTTGAAGTTTGGATGCCTGTTTCTCTTCATATAGAACACCGTTATTTGTAGAATGCTCTTTTGCTTCACTTATATTTATTAGAGTGTGGGCAAGTCTTTTGTAGAAAGAATTAAACTCTCATGCTTCACTTATATCTATTTAGAGAGTCAACAGGAATTGGTCATTCACATGGTTAGTCATAAAATCCTTCATAAAACTTGTAGATCACTGAATATGATATGTTTGATTCCTTGCAATAGTTTTGCGATATTAAGATGGTAATATGTGGGAGGTAATAGTGAATGATTGTGGTTTATTAAGAATATTGGTGTTAAGGTTTGTGATTCCCGAAGCATGCACGTATGGTCTGTCGTTATACTAAGAAGTTGGAGCATGATTTATTATTGATTGTCTACCTTATGAGTGGCGGTCGGGGACGAGCGATGGTCTTTTCCTACCAATCTATCCCCCTAGGGGCATGCGTAGTAGTACTTTGCTTCGAGGGCTAATAAACTTTCGTAATAAGTATGTGAGTTCTTTATGACTAATGTGAGTCCATGGATTATACGCACTCTCACCCTTCCGCATATTGCTAGACTCTTCGGTACCGTGCATTGCCCTTTCTCACCTCGAGAGTCGGTGCAAACTTCGCTGGTGCGTCCAAACCCCGTGATATGATACGCTCTATCACACATAAGCCTCCTTATATCTTCCTCAAAACAGCCACCATACCTACCTATCATGGCATTTCCATAGCCATTCCGAGATATATTGCCATGCAACTTCCATCATCATCATATACATGACTTGAGCATTCATTGTCATATTGCTTTGCATGATCGTAAGATAGCTAGCATGATATTTTCATGGCTTGTCCGTTTTTTGATATCTTTGCTACGCTAGATCGTTGCACATCCTGGTACACTGCCAGAGGTATTCTTATAGAGTCATCTAGTATAGTTTTTTTTATCGAGTTGTAAGTAAATAAAAGTGTGATGATCATCATTATTAGAGCATTGTCCCAGTGAGGAAAGGATGGAGACCATGATTCCCCCACAAGTCGGGATGAGACTTCGGACAAAAATAAAATAAAATAAAAGAGAGCCCACAAAAAAAAGAGAAAACAAAAAAATAGAGAAGGGACAATGTTACTATCTTTTTCCACACTTGTGCTTCAGAGTAGCACCATGTTTTTCATATAGAGAGTCTCCTATGTTGTCACTTTCATATACTAGTGGGAATTTTTCATTATAGAACTTGACTTGTATATTCCGATGATGGGCTTCCTCAAATGCCCGAGGTCTTCATGAGCAAACAAGTTGGATGCACCCCCCACTTAGTTTTCAGTTCGAGCTTTCATACACTTATAGCTCTTAGTGCATTCGTTGCATGGCAATCCCTACTCCTCGCATTGACATCAATTGATGGGCATCTCCATAGCCCATTGATTAGCCTCGTCGATGTGAGACTATTGATACGTCTCCAACGTATCTATAATTTATGAATTATTCATGCCATGTTTATTATAGTTTTGTATGATTTTGGTGCACTTTTATATGGCTTTTATATGATTTTCATGGACTAACATATTGACCTAGTGCCCAGTGTCAGTTGTTGTTTTCTGCTTGTTTTTGGTTTTCCAGAAAATCCATATCAAACGAAGTCCAAATGCAGCGAAACTTTTTGATAATTTTTTTTGGAAGGAAACAGACCCAGGAAGCTTCGGAGGAGCAGCAGAAGAGCCACAGGGGCCCCACGAGCCACCTGGGCGCACCTGCCCCCCAGGCACGCCCTGGTGCCTCGTGGGCCCCCTGTGGCCCCTCTTCGCGTGATTCCAACGCTGAAAAATCATATATATTCAGAAACCCCCGAAAGTTAACCTAGATGAGTTTTTACGCCGCCGCAAGCCTCTGTACCTCCACGATCTAATCTACAGCCCTTTTCCGGCACCCTGCCGGAGGGGGGAATCATCACCGGAGGCCATCTTCATCATCCCGGTGGTCTCCATGACGAGGAGGGAGTAGTTCACCCTTGGGGCTGAGGGTATGTACTAGTAGCTATGTGTTTGATCTCTCTCTCTCTCTCTCTCTCTCTCTCTCTCTCTCTCTCTCGTGTTCTTGATATGGCACGATCTTGATGTATCGCGAGCTTTGTTAATATAGTTGGATCATATGGTGTTTCTTCCCTCTCTATCTTTGTTGTGATGAATCGAATCTTTTCCCTTTGAGGTTTCGTTATTGTCGGACTGAATATTTCAGATTTGAGAACACTTGATGTATGTCTTGCATATGAATACCCGTGGTGACAATGGGGTATTATATTGATTCACTTGATATATGTTTTGGCATTCAACTCGCGGATTCCCGCGGTGACATTGGGGTAATCTATGCATAGGGGTTGATGCATGTTTTCATTATCTTTTCTCCGATAGAAACTATGGGGTGCTCCTTAGAGTTCTTTGTGTGGATTGAATATTATGATTATGAAGTTGTTTGATGCATATCGTATAATCAACTCACGGATACTTGTGGTGACATTGGAATATCTAGGTGACATTAGAGTTGGTTGATGTGTATCATATGGTGTTATTTTAGTACGAACTCTAGTGCTGTTTGTGACACTTATAGGAATAGCTCAATAGATCGATCGGAAAGGCTAACTTTGAGGTGGTTTCGTACCCTACAAACAATTTCTATCTTATGTTATCCGCTAATAGGAACTTGGGAGTGATTCTTTATCGCACGTTGAGGGATGGTTATATGATCCAATAATATTAGCATTGTTGAGAGATTGCACTAGCGAAAGTATGAACCCTAGGCCTTGTTTTTAAGCATTGCAATACCGTTTGTGCTCACTTTTATTACTTGCTACCTTGATGTTTTTATATTTTCAGATTACAAAAACCTATATCTACTATCCATACTACACTTGTATCACCATCTCTTCGCCGAACTAGTGCACCTATACAATTTACCATTGTATTGGGTGTGTTGGGGACACAAGAGATTTCTTGTATTTGGTTGCAGGGTTGTTTGAGAGATACCATCTTCAACCTACGCCTCCCACGGATTGATAAACCTTAGGTCATCCACTTGAGGGAAAATTGCTACTGTCCTACAAAACTCTGCGCTTGGAGGCCCAACACGAGTCTACAAGAATAAGTTGTGTAGTAGACATCAACGATCTTCCTTTTTGACTTCTCCTTATTAATCTCTATCATCATTCTATTCCACCCATAGTGCTATATCCATGGATTGCGCTCATGTATTGCGTGAGGGTTGAAAAAGCTGAAGCGCGTTAAAAAGTATGAACCAATTGATCGGCTTGTCATCGGGGTAGTGCATGATAAATACTTTGTGTAAAGAAGATGGAGCATGACAGGATTATATGATTTTGTAGGGATAAGTTTCTTTAGCATTTTTATTTTGAAAGACATGATTGTTTGTTGGTATGCCTGAGTATTGATGTCTTTATATCAAATTATAGACTATTGCTTTGAATCACTCGTGTCTTAATATTCATGCCATGATTTGATTACATGATCAAGATTATGCTCGGTGGCATTCCACATCAAAAATTATCTTTTTATCATTTACCTACTCGAGGACGAGCAGGAATTAAGCTTGGGGATGCTGATACGTCTCCGTCGTATCTATAATTTTTGATTGTTTCACGCCAATATTCTACAACTTTCATATACTTTTGACAACATTTTATATTATTTGGGACTAACATATTGATTGAGTGCACAGTGCCAGTTCCTGTTTTCTTCTTGTTTTCTGTTTTGCAAAAAATCCATATCAAACGAAGTCCAAATGCGATAAAATTTTACGGAGAATTATTTTGGAATATATGTGATTTTTGGGAGGTAGAATCAACGCAAACGGGGGCCCACAGCCTCCACAAGGCACCTTGGCGCGACCCGCCCCTAGCCACATGGTGCTGCCTTGTGGGCACACCGTAAGTCGGTTGGGGCTCTTCTTCAACTATGTATGGCAATCCTATGATGCTTTTCGTTTTGTCCTATGGGTTGATTGATGATCGTGATTGGTTTGATTGTATGTTTTATTTTGGTGCTGTCCTATGGTGCCTGCTACTTGTGAGCTGCGTTGGTAATTCCCTGAAGAGGAAGGGACATGCATTACAGTAGAGAAAAGTATTTCCCTCAGTTATGAAACCAAGGTTATCAATCCAGTAGGAGAATCACGCAACACCTTGTTAGCAGTACCTGCACACAAAACAGCAAATCCTTGCACCCAACGCAAACAAGGGGTTGTCAATCCCTCGGCGGTTAATTGCAAGATTAAATTGTATGGTGATAGATAGATAGATTGAACAAAAATAAAATAAATAAAGTAAAAGTGCAGCAAGGTATTTTTAGGATTTTTAATATATGATTTGGATAGACCCGGGGGCCATAGTTTTCACTAGAGGCTTCTCTCATGAAAATAGCATACGGTGGGTGAACAAATTACTGTTGGGCAATTGATAGAAAAACAAATAATCATGACGATATCCAAGGCAATGATCATGTATATATGCATCACGTCCGAGACAAGTAGACCGACTCCTGCCTGCATCTACTACTATTACTCCACACATCGACCGCTATCCAGCATGCATGTAGTGTATTAAGTCCATAAAGAACGGAGTAACGCCTTAAGCAAGATGACATGATGTAGACAAAGTAAACTCACGCATGAATAAACCCCATCTTTTTACCCTTAATAGCAACGATACATACGTGTCATGTCCCTTTCTGTCACTAGGATTGAGCACCGTAAGATCGAACCCACTACAAAGCACCTCTTCCCATGGCAAGATAAATCAATCTAGTTGGCCAAACCAAATCAATAGATCGGAGAGAAATACGAAGCTATAATAATCATGAATAAAAGAGTTCAGAGAAGATTCAAATAATATTCATGGATAATCTGATCCTAAACTCACAATTCATCGGATCCCAACAAACACACCGCAAAAAGTGATTACATCGGATAGAACTCCAAGAACATCGAGGAGAACATTGTATTGAAGATCAAAAAGAGAGAAGAAGCCATCTAGCTACTAACTATGGACCCGAAGGTCTGTGGTAAACTACTCACGCATCATCGGAAGGGCAGCAAGGTTGATGTAGAGCCCCTCCGTGATCGATTCCCCCTCCGACGGAGTGCCGGAAAAGGCCTCCAGATGGGATCTCTCGAGAACAGAAGCTTGCGGCAGTGGAAAAAGTATTTTGTGGACTCCTTTGTTGGTTTCCCGATTTTAGAGAATTTATAGTGGTGGAATTAGATCAAAAGGGGCAGAGGTGGGCCCACGAGGCACCAGGGTGCGCCACCCCCCGGGGCGCTCCCTGGTGGCTCGTGGCCACCTCCTCTGGCTTCTGGCCTCCTCCCAAAGCTTCTAGTGTCTCTTATGTCCAGAAAAAAAATCTCCAAAAAGTTTCGTGGCATTTGGACTTCGTTTGGTACTGATATTCTGGAAAACTAAAAACAGGCAAAAAACAACAACTGGCACTGGGCACTAAGTTAATAGGTTAGTCCCAAAAAAAATATATAATTGCTGTAAATGTATATAAAAACATCCAAGATTGATATTATAATAGCATGGAACAATCAAAAATTATAGATACGTTTGAGACGTATCAGCATCCCCAAACTTAATTCCTGCTCGTCCTCGAGTAGGTAAATGATAAAAACGGAATTTTTGATGTGGAATGCTACCTATCATATTCATCATATATTCTTTTCTTTTATAGCATGGATATTTGGACTTGGATGATTCAAAGCAATAGTCTATAATTTGACATGAAGATATAAATACTCAAGCATACTAACAAGCAACCATGTCTTTCGAAATATCAACACTAAAGAAAGTTATCCCTAGCCCATTATTCTCAATCATTGATCCATTCATGAAACACACTCAATATTAGCTACACACAATGCACAAGTATGACAATAGTGCTCTCTAGTTGGTGCTTTATAAGAGAAGATGGAGACTCAAATTAAAAATAAAAATTGCATAAAAGTAAATAGATAGGCCCTTCGCAGAGGGAAGCAGAGATTTGCAAATGTGCCAGAGCTCAAAGCTTAAATTAGAGAGATAAAATTATTTTGAGAGGCATGCTTTTCCTGTCAACGAAAACGACCGAGAATTCCAAATATCTTCCATGCTAGACACATCATAGGCGGTTCCCAAACAAAAAGTAAAGTTTATTTCCTTTCCACCATTCTTTCATAATCCATGGCTAGCCATATCCACGGGTGCCCTCCATACCAACACTTTCCAAGGAATTTTTTTGTTATTAATTTTGATTTCATTGTGGGACTGGGCATCCCTATTACCAGCCACTCTCTCGTGCAATTACAAGTGAATAAACACTCATCGTGAGAATAACACACCTAACATGAAAAATATTGGCCACCCCCTGCCGCTTCATGAGCGGTACGGGCACACAAAACGGAAAATTATTTTGAAAATTTTAGAGTTGGCACATGCAAATTTACTTGGAACGGCATGGAAATACCGCATATAGGTAGATATGGTGGACTCATTTGGCACAAGTTGGGTTTAAGGAGTTTGGATGCACAAGCAGTATTCCCGCTTAGTACAAATGAAGGCTAGCAAATAGATTGAGAAGCAACCAACCAAAAAGCAAAAACGGTCATAAACATGCATTGAACATAACTAACACCGAATAATGCACCATAAGTAGGATATAATTTCTTTGCATAACTATTGACTTAATGTGCATGCATAGGGAATCACAAACCTTAACACTAATATTCTTACTAAATCACAATTACTCACTAACATGGCTCACATATTATCATCTCCATATCGCAAAACTATTGCAAGAAATCACACTTATCATATCCAATGATCTATATGAAAGTTTTTATTATATCCCTCTTGAATATTCATCACTTTGGGACCAAATTCATATCTTGTGCAAATTACCATTACTATTATCAACTCTCAAAAAGATATAAGTGAAGCATGAGAGTGCAAATATTTCTTCAAAATTTTAATCTTATCAACTCTCAAAATAATATAAGTGAAGCATGAGAGTTCAAATATTTCTTCAAAATATAGCCACCGCCGTGCTCGAAAAGATTTAAGTGAAGCACTAGAGCAGCTGCCTAGCTCAAAAAATTTAAGTGAAGCACATAGAGTATTCTAACAAATCATGATAAACGTGTGGCTCTCTCAAATAGGTGTGTCCAGCAAAGATGATTGTGACAAAGCAAACAAAGCAAAGACTCATATAATACACGACGCTCCTAGCAAAACACATATCATGTGACAAATAAAAATATAGATCCAAGTAAAATTACCGATCGTTGGTAGAAGAAAGAGGGGATGCCTTCCGAGGCATCCCCAAGCTTAGACGCTTGAGTCTTCCTTGAATATTACCTTGGGATGCCTTGGGCATCCCCAAGCTTAGGCTCTTGCCACTCCTTATTCCTTCATACATCGTGATCTCACCCAAAACTTGAAAACTTCAATCACACAAAATTCAACAAAACCTTCGTGAGATCCGTTAGTATAACAAAACAAATCACTACTTTAAGTACTGTTGCAAACCCATTCATATTTTATTTTTGCATTATACCTACTGTATTCTAACTTCTCCATGGCTTATACCCCCCGATACAATCCATAGTTTCATCAAAACAAGCAAGCAATACATCAAAAACAGAATCTGTCAAAAACAAAACAGTCTGTAGAGATCTATTTAAAAGCCATACTTCTGTAATTCCAAAAATTCTGAAAAATTAGGACAACCTGGAAAATTCATATTACAATACTGTGTAAAAATGTCAGATTTTTCTGACGCTCTAGTACAGAATTAAAATTCCAGCACTAGATGCAAAACTTTCTGTTTTCTAAACAGCATCAATTATACTATCTTCCAAATCATCCCAAAGGCTTTACTTGGCACAAGCACTAATTAAAATATAAAAACACAATCATAACAGTAGCATAATTGTGTAAACACACAAGAACAGAAATAAAAAGCAAAAATTTATTTTATTCAATGGGTTGCCTCCCAACAAGCGCTATTGTTTTATGCCCCTAGCTAGGCATAGTGCATAGTTTCAAGTATTATCATCCTTGGTTTTAGTAATCTTTATAGGAGTTTTCTCAAACCCAGGAGGCTCTTTACACTTCCCATTATTATCAGGAAATGAGGCAATTTTAAGGTCTAGAATATCTAATCGCTTATTGCATAGAGTAATCAAAGTGTTCATGCGATTGAGGTTTCGACTAATATTTTTAAGAGGTTCGTTAGACTTTTGCAACTCAACCAAATTTTTCTGCATGTCACCCAATTTGTCTAATATTTGAGCCCCGTCTTGAGTAAAAGCAAAACCCTTTTGTGGTGGTGGAATCCCCAATATACCCTCTATTATTTCATAGGCAGTATTGGCCTCACTTTCAATAAAATTCCCTTTTGCGGCAAAGTCCAAAAGTTGTCTATGATGCATGGTTGAACCTATATAGAAATTGCGAAGCAAAATTTTTAAATGCCCTTTTATAGAGCAAACACGGTAGGATTCCACTAACCTATACCAAGCATCTTTAAGATTTTCTCCTTCTTTCTGTTTGAAGTAAAGCACTTCAAAATCCGGCGACAAAGGAGGGATAGTTACGCTAGTCATGATGATAAATCGAGCAAAAGGGCAAACGGAAAATATTTTTGTATTTTTGTAAAAACTTTTTAGAAGTGGGGGAGATGAAAACGAGAGGCAAATAAAATAAATGCAAGGAGATGAAAGTTTTATGCGAAGGTACTTGATAGATGTTGATGATGTCTCCCCGGCAACGGCGCCAGAAATTCTTCCTGCTAGTTGTGAGCTGCGTTGGTAATTCCCTGAAGAGGAAGGGAGATGCAGTACAGTAGAGATAAGTATTTCCCTCAGTTATGAAACCAAGGTTATCAATCCAGTAGGAGAATCACGCAACACCTCGTTAGCAGTACCTGCACACAAAACAGCAAATCCTTGCACCCAACGCAAACAAGGGGTTGTCAATCCCTCGGTGGTTAATTGCAAGATTAAATTGTATGGTGATAGATAGATAGATTGAACAAAAATAAAATAAATAAAGTAAAAGTGCAGCAATGTATTTTTAGGATTTTTAATATATGATTTGGATAGACCCGGGGGCCATAGTTTTCACTAGAGGCTTCTCTCATGAAAATAGCATACGGTGGGTGAACAAATTACTGTTGGGCAATTGATAGAAAAACAAATAATCATGACGATATCCAAGGCAATGATCATGTATATATGCATCACGTCCGAGACAAGTAGACCGACTCCTGCCTGCATCTACTACTATTACTCCACACATCGACCGCTATCCAGCATGCATGTAGTGTATTAAGTCCATAAAGAACGGAGTAACGCCTTAAGCAAGATGACATGATGTAGACAAAGTAAACTCACGCATGAATAAACCCCATCTTTTTACCCTTAATAGCAACGATACATACGTGTCATGTCCCTTTCTGTCACTAGGATTGAGCACCGTAAGATCGAACCCACTACAAAGCACCTCTTCCCATGGCAAGATAAATCAATCTAGTTGGCCAAACCAAATCAATAGATCGGAGAGAAATACGAAGCTATAATAATCATGCATAAAAGAGTTCAGAGAAGACTCAAATAATATTCATGGATAATCTGATCCTAAACTCACAATTCATCGGATCCCAACAAACACACCGCAAAAAGTGATTACATCGGATAGAACTCCAAGAACATCGAGGAGAACATTGTATTGAAGATCAAAAAGAGAGAAGAAGCCATCTAGCTACTAACTATGGACCCGAAGGTCTGTGGTAAACTACTCACGCATCATCGGAAGAGCAGCAAGGTTGATGTAGAGCCCCTCCGTGATCGATTCCCCCTCTGGCGGAGTGCCGGAAAAGGCCTCCAGATGGTATCTCTCGAGAACAGAAGCTTATGGCGGTGAAAAAAGTATTTCGTGGACTCCTCTATTGGTTTCCCGATTTTAAAGAATTTATAGTGGTGGAATTAGGTCAAAAGGGGCAGAAGTGGGCCCACGAGGAACCAGGGCGCGCCCTGGTGGCTCGTGGCCACCTCCTCTGGCTTCTGGCCTCCTCCCGAAGCTTCTAGTGTCTCTTATGTCCAGAAAAAAATCTCCAAAAAGTTTCGTGGCATTTGGACTTCGTTTGGTACTGATATTCTGGAAAACCAAAAACAGGCAAAAAACAGCAACTGGCTATGGGCACTAAGTTAATAGGTTCGTCCCAAAAAATGATATATAATTGTTGTAAATGTATATAAAAACATCCAAGATTGATATTATAATAGCATAGAACAATAAAAAATTATAGATACGTTGGAGACGTATCAGTGCCCTCCGTGTCGCGCAAGCGTGAGGGATTCCCGCTGTAGGGTTTGCAATACGTTCATAATTCTCTTATAGTGGGCGGCTAGAGTGACAGAAGCTTACACCCGAGTAAGGGGGTTTTTGCGTATGGGAGTAAAGAGAACTTGTTACTTGATGCTATGGTTGGGTTTACCTTAATGATCTTTGGTAGTTGCGGATGCTTGCTAGAGTTCCAATCATAAGTGCATATGATCCAAGTATGGAAAGTATATTAGCTCATGCCGCTCCCTCATATAAAATTGCAATAATGATTACCGGTCTAGTTATCGATTGCCTAGGGACAAATCTTTCTCTTTGTGTTACAAAAAGCTCTCTACTAAACAACTAACTTTTATTATCTTGCAATTTACTTGTAGTTTTATTCTCGCCAAGTACTTCTAGTTTTATTCTTACAAAGTAGTTCTAGCATTACACCTACAAAGTACTTCTAGTTTCATACTTGTTCTAGGTAAAGCAAACGTTAAGCGTGCGTAGAGTTGTATCGGTGGTCGATATAACTAGAAGGGAATATTAATTCTACCTTTAGCTCCTTGTTGGGTTCGACACTCTTATTTATCAAAAAGCTACAATTGATCCCCTATACTTGTGGATTATCAAGAGGGTGCCGGAGAATGCGACTGCGCCTCGCCGACGTCTGATACGTTTCCAACGTATCTATAATTTTTGATTGTTCCATGCTATTATAATATCAATCTTGCATGTTTTTATAATCATTTACAACAATTATATATCATTTTTGGAGACTAACCTATTGACCTAGTGCGCAGTGCCAGTTGCTATTTTCCGCCCTATTTTTGTTTTACAGAAAATCAATACCAAACGAAGTCCAAATGCCACGAAACTTTTTGAAGATTTTTTATTGGACAAGATAAACACTGGAAGCTTCGGGAGAGGGCCAAAATATGAAGGAGTGGGCCACGAGGCACCAGGGCGCGCCCCAGGGGGGTGGCACGCCCTGGTACCTCGTGGGGCCCACCCAGATCCGTTTGACCTAATTCTTGCACTATAAATTCAAAAAAAAATAAGAAACCCTCAGGGGAGTCCACGATATACTTTTTCCGCCGCCGCAAGTTTCTGTTCCAGAGAGATCCCATCTTGGGTCCTTCTCCGGTGATCCGCCGGAGGGGGAATCGATCTCGGAGGGGTTCTACATCAACCTTGCTGCCCTTTCGATGATGCGTGAGTAGTTTACCACAGACCTTCGGGTCCATAGGCAGTAGCTAGATGGCTTCTTCTCTTTTTTTGATCTTCAATACAATGTTCTCCTCGATGTTTTTGGTGTTCTATCCGATGTAATCACTTTTTGCGGTATGTTTGTTGGGATCCGATGAATTGTGAGTTTATGATCAGATTATCCATGAAATTATTTGAGTCTTTGCTACACTCTTTTATGCATGATTATTATAGCCTCGTATTTCTTCTCCGATCTATTGATTTGGTTTGGCCAACTAGATTGATTTATCTTGCCATGGGAAGAGGTGCTTTGTAGTGGGTTCGATCTTGCGGTGCTCAATCCCAGTGACAGAAAGGGACATGACACGTATGTATCATTGCTACTAAGGGTAAAAAGATGTGGTTTATTCATACATGAGTTTATCTTGTCTACATCATGTCATCGTTCTTAAGGCGTTACTCCGTTCTTATGGACTTAATACACTAGATGCATGATGGATAGTGGTCGATGTGTGGAGTAATAGTAGTAGATGCAGGCAGGAGTCGGTCTACTTGTATTGGACGTGATGCCTATATACATGATCATTGCCTTGGATATCGTCATGATTATTTGCTTTTCTATCAATTGCCCAACAGTAATTTGTCTACTCACCGTATGCTATTTTCTTGAGAGAAGCCTCTAGTGAAATCTATGGCCCCCGGGTCTATCTAAATCATATTACTAAAACCCTAAAAATATTGCTGTCATTTTCTTTTATTTATTTTATTTTGTATTTTCATTTCAATCAATCTTATTATCACATACAATTTAATCATGCAATTTACCGCCGAGAGATTGACAACCTCTCGTTTGCGTTGGGTGCAAGGATTTGTTGTTTGTGTGCAGGTGCTGCTAACGAGGTGTTGCGTGATTCTCCTACTGGTTCGATAACCTTGGTTTCATAACTGAGGGAAATACTTATCTCTACTGTGCTGCATCATCCCTTCCTCTTCGGGGAAATACCAACGCAAGCTACAAGTAGCAACGTCCACCGCCGCGAGGGCTGCCGCTGCCTCCAGCGCCCGCTCCCTCGCGCGCCGGGCACGCCGTGCCATGTTTGCGTCGGACGACAACCATGACGCGGCCTGCTGCTCCGCGCGCCAACGGAGGGGTTGCGCGTCCGCCAACGCGTTCGGACGCCAGGCGGACCGCACCGCCTCCGGTGAAGCAGCCGCGGCACCCCGAGCGCCGGATCCATGCGCCATTTGGACGGACGCGATGGATTCCCGACGGAAGGAGTCCGCGCGCTGCCTCGCACGGACCTCGTCCCGGGAGCGGCGGAGCGCAAGCCGGACGGCCACCTCCTCCTCAGGGCCGCGTGGGATGAGCTCGGGGTCGACGGATCTGGAGGTGAAGGACTCGGATCCGCTGCCCGCCATGCCGGAGATGGCCGGAGATCGGTGCAGGTGAGGTTGGGTGGCGGAGGGGAGTGGAGTGAAGTGAGTAGGGTTTGGTCTGGTGACTGGATCGGGAGGAACATATGTGGGGTCGAGGCGGGCCAGCGCGGGCCAGGCCGACGCCCGGGCACCCCCATATCCGCCCCATATTTGGATATGGGGGGTGCCGGTCAGCCCGGGCGTTTGATGCCCATTTGAGGCTCCCGGCTGGGTCGAAATTTCGTGACCGGTCAGTGACTGGGCGGCCCGCCCGGGCGTATGAGGCGGGTTTGAGGCGCCATGCTGTAGATGGTCTAAACTTTACTGAAAGATTTGGTTCGTGTCAAAGTTGACGATGGAAAAAAGAATTTAATTTTTATGAGGTTGGACTTTTTCCTAGAAATGCATGCAAATTAAGTGGTTGAGTATATGTTTTTTTAACACAAATTAAGTATGTGAACATACAAGTGTAGTTGCCATTTATCCATGTTGTCTAAAATGCACGCACATCGGACTATGGGCTTAGTTGCAAATTAAGTTTGTTTTAGAGTATCTTAGATCTGTATATGATCGTATTCAAAATAATAAAATACTCTCTCCATCCCGAATAACTTGTCTTAGATCTGCCTATATACGATTGCATCTAGACACGTTTTAGTAATTTAGGACGGAGGTAATAGTATGTATACTGTCGGGGTTTTGTCCGCGGAGCTATACTATCGGTGATCGTATATGAGAGGTGTAACTAGTACTGGTATAATGTATTTTCCTTGGAAGATTTGTTACGGTTTTTAGTCATACAAATTAGTAGACAAGATGGATATATAGCAAAAAATTTGTATGAAAAAAAAAACAGAATCCTTCTAAATCCCAAAGGAACCTTCATTTTTCTCCCCACATGCCTAGCTGGCTACGCGTTACATCTCTCACAAAGCTAGTAGTAGTGTGGACCTGTCTTTTTCCGAACGAGAACGGTGGTGTCGCCGGTGTGAAAACAATTGAACCGTGGAAGTTCCCGTACATGTCAAAGCAACAGCCTTTTTACGGTGTCAACTGTGCACCGACTCAACCGTGTGGTGCCAGGCTGCCAGCGCGCCATCTTGGCCACGCACTCGCCACTACGTACACACGTATGCATATATTGCATAGCTTCACTGCTCAGGTGCTCAAGGTGTCAACCGGCAATGGAGATGAGGACGACGAGACGAATGCATGGGGCCGAGCACCGGCGTCTTCTAGCTTCTGAGCCTGACACTTTTTATCGTGCTGCAGGGGGTGAAACACTGCCAATGAGGTTATACTAGTCGTTACGGAAACCAAACAAGTGTACCGACTTGAATGAATTCCCACGTATTTCAGGCACGGACTTGACTCGTTTTCCTTTCCTTTTCTCCACGCCACCTTCGGCAAGGACGGTATGGCTACGTGTCACACGTCGCCGTTACGGCAGTACGGCGTACATGTGAACGTTTCCTTGCTCGAACCAGACACGTACCCTGGCCCGTGTGGACCGGCCGTGGAAAAATACAGGGGTTTCCCATGCATGCCACGTCGGGAAGAAAGAAGCTATCTTGGTCCTGTGTCAAACGTCAGCCCTGCCCCTCCATGTCTGGTCTCGGGCTCTCGGCACTGCCTAACTTCAAGTGGTACCCCTCATCCTTTTGACTCCTCACATGCCAGCCACAGATAAAGCCAAATTCCCACATGCACCACACTAGTCCTAAGCTCAAGTGTGATGTTATCACCAAGCTCCATTGACCTTGTATACCCAACCAACCAAAGGCCAGGGCCATGCATGCAGTGACCAAGATATCTACTAAGAAAACAATTTCAAACTACAAAACTGACAACGGATTAAGCCCAAGGGTATCATGCACGCACGAGAAAATGTATATTCACGTCGAATTTTGTATGGTAGCGGCAGCCAGTGGATCAATTTGATAGCGCACTGTTCCCGCATGAAAAAAAATCAATAACGCACCGCACATGCATGGCCCTCCGAGCTAGTCTACCGTGCCGCTGGCCATCCTGCAGGATTTATCGTCCAGCCCGAAGAAAAAAATGCGCCCTTTCGATCCGTGATCTTTTTGCAGCCGTACGGCCAGGTGCATTTTGAAATTTCTGAACTTGAACAAGTCGTACGTACAGCGCTAGTTCCATTTTGAGGGAAACAAAGGACGAGGTGCTAGCAAACCACTCTTTTTATCGGCTTCTGCCTTTCCCCGGGCCGGACGGACGCGCTTTGGTGAGTGATGATCCGAAAGCATCTCGTTTCACAATGCATCTCTGCTCTGCCAGCAAAGCGCTTAGTTAGCGACCACTTTGACACTCGTATCATAGAAACCCCATGAATTCAGAGAATGTGCGTGTGCAAAGGTTAGACCGCGAGTATTTTGTTAGGATTAATTAATGAATGTTAATTAAGGGATAATCCCTGCTTTTACTAACCGCAGGCAGTTGCATCTGCCGCGTCAGTTCCCTGCCGAATAGGCATCTCCCTGAACAGACGCCTTCCTAGTGGTGTCTCTTCTCTTTGTATAAATAGCAGATCTCATCTAATAAAGGATACACAGTTGAATCATTTGTTCTCTCTCGATTACTTTCAACACGTTATCAGCACGCTCCCGGCAGAGCGTTTCCAGCGACGCCCTCCCCGGCGATGGCACTGCCGCATCCGCGATGCTCCTCCCTCTGGTCGACGAAGTCGTGCGAGGTAGCATGTCCCGGTGGACGTGCGTGGTAAGCCCTTCGAGCGGTGGAGGCAGCGTCGTCTAAGGCCGCGGCTCTCGGGCAGCCCTCCGCGCCTCACCTCCGTTGTGGGACTACGGCCTCCAGGCCGGCTGCCGCTCCCGCTTCGCTCTCAGCCCCGCAGGGAGGCCCTCCGGCGCGACACCCCCGGCAGCGGAGGTGACTCCCAGCGCGGAGCATGGTTGAGGGCTGAGGCACGACTAACGGTGTCCTGGACTAGGCGGTACTCTTCACGTCGTCTCCCGACTAGGTGGATCGAGCCGAGGACCACCACGGCGGTTCACTAATGGGCCACTTCGGGCAGCCCATGCCATATACAAGGAGGTTTCCACAAGACTTGGCGCACAAGACGAGGACTCTCCTAAACCCTATGCCTCCGGTGCATTATATAAACCGAGGCTAGACTAGTCAATAGATCAATTGAGATTCATTATAACAATCTCGTGGTAGATACATGTACTCTGTACTATACCCCATATGAATACAATCAAAAGCAGGACGTATGGTATTATCTCTTCGAGAGAGCCCGAACCTGGGTAAAATACTGTGTCCATGTTACCATCGCTCCAAGACACCTAGCTTAGGACTCCCTACTACGAGATATGCCGGATTTAGAATCGACATTGGTGCTTTCATTGAGAGCCTGCTGGGTAGTTGCCGCGGTGCGATGGGAATTCAGATCGGCTCCACCCCGATCTACGCTTCGAAACCGAGCTACATCGTCAGCATTGGCATCTTCGTCGCCGACCCGACTGGTCACCTTGGCTGGACCGAGGACTAGACTTCTCTTCGGATCGTCAAGATCGGACGGATGTCTTCATCATCATCAACTCCGATCTCATCCGGGATCATTGAAAAATCGTCCATGGTGCTCGGGGGCTCAACGTCAACATTGCCCTCGCGCGATCATGCAGTTTTTTCTGTATAGCGGATTCGTGTTCGCCATCCCCGTCTCCTCGAGCGTCGCTTTGATGATTGCTTCGATGGAATTGTGCAGAATTGAGTCTAGAACAACCCCGTAAAATTTCGTCGTATTCCGATGGAGGAATCTCCGGCGATCTCGATATACCGGAGCCCTGTCAAATCTGGACGTAAATCTGGACGAGTTTAGGGCGAGGAGTCCAGCGTTCAGCTCGGATATCCTTTGGAAGATCCAACCGTTGATCGGCTGCGGAATTCCTACATCTACCATCCCTCAAAATTTCAGCTCGATCCGACCGTTCAAACTCCGGGAACAGCCCGAGGAGTGCGTCAATTTCCGGATCTGTTTTCTGCGCGAAAACGAATCCGACCCGAGTTCATCTTTTTAATGAACAGATTATCGGACATCCTTTTTGAAGGGAATTTTTTATAGGGTATTGTGTTTTGTTTTCAAGCACGTGCCTGCAAATTTTAAGCCTTTTCCGAGGCGATCTTCGTCGTCGCGCCGGTGTCAAACCAGCCCGGCCAGGTTGCTCTATGGCTGCCGACCTGCGCCAGCATCGACTGCGCCGTCGCTTCATCGAGCCGACGACAACCACCTCGGATCATCACCTCGGCGAGCCGACCAAGAGTTCGGCATCGCTCTCCCTAATGATCGTCAAGATAACATCGTCACCTTACGGATTGCACGGGTCGGGCGCGCCAGCATCGCCGCGCGGTCACTTCTCAAGCCCGCATTGACCGCGTCACAAAGTTTCAACCTATGTTGGCATCGCCGCGCCGTTGCTTCTTTGAGCCGATGTCCACCTCGCCGACCTGCTTCGACACCTCGGCTGGCCTAGGGGTTGCAACGTCACCTTACCGACCTGCTCCGACACTTTGGCTAGACCGGGGCTTCGCCATCTCTTCTAAAACCTATTCCGGGGACTTCGGCATCACCAGCCGATCAGCTTCGTCACCTCGGCTGGACCGGGGGCTTCTCCTCGCCACATCAACCGTGCTGCGTCGCCACTTCGTCCAGCCGAACTCTTCGCTCGGGTACCTCGGAACCGGCTTGGGGGCTGGGACCTCGGCCAACCGAGGACTACGCGTCGGATCTGTCAGAGATCAATGGGCGTCTTCATCCAGCCACGAGCCCGGACCGTGTCATTAACACCGAACAGATTAACCAGCTAAGTCGCTTTCATGCTCAATTTTTTTAAATGTTTAATTTTTATTCGGTTCGATCAAGCATTATATTTGTGTTAGACAAAAACTCTATTTGTTAAAAACACTTTCTTTAACCAGGTTAATTGGGGGCTCTTAAATTTATATGTGCCGCTTTATAATATGTGTTTTCTTCTTAGTTGTTGCAAAGTCTTTTTCTACTACTCCTTTTTTTGACGCGAGTGTGTGGTCAATAGCCGGATAGCCTGATTTCTCTCTAAAGCCGCTCGAGTTTAGTTCGTTAAACTGGCCTGAGAAACACTCCGCCTTCGGGATGGGAGGTTGAAGCCAAAGGCTGACCCGCTTGAAGTCTGGAGATCGGATGTATCATGTTAAAGCACGACAGAAGCATAGAATTAATTTTAAGACCAATTTCGGATTGGCACCAAAAAACTTGATCTAATTTAGACATAAAGGTTTTGTGTAAGTTTTTTGGTTTTCCGAGCCTATGAAGTTTTTAAACCTATATAATTGTTATTTGGTGCCAGCGTTGATCATGAACATTATATCTGGATCTTGTTTATTGCGAGACGGTTATTCATTTAAGTCAGAGAATAATGGTTGTTCTATTTATATGAGTAACATCTTTTATGGTCACGCACCTTTTGTGAATGGTCTATTCTTGTTGAATCTCGATCATAGTGATACACATATTCATAATATTGATACCAAAAGATGCAAAGTTGATAATGATAGTGCAACATACTTGTGGCACTGCCGTTTAGGTCATATTGGTATAAAGCGCATGAAGAAACTCCATGCGGATGGACTTTTGGAATCTCTTGATTATGAATCATTTGATACTTGCGAACCATGCCTCATGGGCAAGATGACTAAAACTCCGTTCTCCAGAACAATGGAGCGAGCTACTGATTTATTGGACATAATACATACCGATGTATGCGGTCCGATGAATGTTGAAACACGCGGCGGGTATCATTATTTTCTAACCTTCACAGATGATTTGAGTAGATATGGGTATATCTACTTGATGAAACACAAGTCTAAAACGTTTGAAAAGTTCAAAGAATTTCAGAGTGAAGTAGAGAATCATCGTAACAAGAAAATAAAGTTTCTACGATCTGATCGCGGAGGCGAATATTTGAGTTACGAGTTTGGCCTTCATTTAAGAAAATATGGAATTGTTTCACAACTCACGCCACCTGGAACACCACAGCGCAATGGTGTGTCCGAACGTCGTAACCGTACTTTATTGGATATGGTGCGTTCTATGATGTCTCTTACCGATTTGCCACTATCGTTTTGGGGTTATGCATTAGAGACAGCTGCATTCACGTTAAATAGGGCACCGTCTAAATCCGTTGAGACGACACCATATGAACTATGGTTTGGCAAGAAACCTAAGCTGTCGTTTCTTAAAAGTTTGGGGATGCGATGCTTATGTGAAAAAGCTTCAACCTAATAAGCTTGAACCCAAAGCGTAGAAGTGCGTCTTCATAGGATACCCTAAAGAAACAATTGGGTACACCTTCTTCCACAGATCCGAAGGCAAGGTCTTTGTTGCCAAGAATGGGTCCTTTCTAGAGAAGGAGTTTCTCTCGAAAGAAGTGAGTGGGAGGAAAGTAGAAATTGATGAGGTAATTGTACCTTCTCTCGAATTGGAAAGTAGCTCATCAGAGAAAACCGTTCCCGTGATGCCTACACCAATAAGAGAGGAAGATAATGATAAAGATCATGAAACTTCAGATCAAGTTACTACTGAACTTCGTAGGTCGACCAGAGTACGTTCCGCACCAGAGTGGTACGGTAATCCTGTTCTGGAAGTTATGTTGTTAGACAACAGCGAACCTACGAACTATGAAGAAGCTATGATAAGCCCGGATTCCGACAAATGGCTTGAGGTCATGAAATCTGAGATAGGATCCATGTATGAGAACAAAGTGTGGACTTTGGTGGACTTGCCCGATGATCGGCAATCCATTGAGAATAAATGGATTTTTAAGAGGAAGACAGATGCTGATGGTAATATCACTGTCTACAAAGCTCGACTTGTCGCGAAAGGTTTTCGACAAGTTCAAGGGGTTGACTACGATGAAACTTTCTCACCCGTAGCGATGCTTAAGTCCGTCCGAATCATGTTAGCAATTGCCGCATTTTATGATTATGAAATCTGGCAAATGGATGTCAAAACTGCATTCCTTAATGGTTTTCTCAAAGAAGAGTTGTATATGATGCAACCAGAAGGTTTTGTCGATCCTAAGGGTGCTAACAAAGTGTGCAAGCTCCAGCGATCCATCTATGGACTGGTGCAAGCATCTCGGAGTTGGAATATACGCTTTGATGAGGTGATCAAAGCATATGGTTTTGTACAGACTTACGGTGAAGCCTGTATTTACAAGAAAGTGAGTGGGAGCTCTGTAGCATTTCTAATATTATATGTGGATGACATATTGTTGATTGGAAATGATATAGAATTTCTGGATGGCATAAAGGGATACTTGAATAAGAATTTTTCAATGAAAGACCTCGGTGAAGCTGCTTATATATTGGGCATCAAGATCTATAGGGATAGATCAAGACGCTTGATAGGACTTTCACAAAGCACATACCTTGACAAAGTTTTGAAGAAGTTCAAAATGGATCAGTCAAAGAAAGGGTTCTTGCCTGTCTTGCAAGGTGTGAAGTTGATTCAGACTCAATGCCCGACCACGGCAGAAGATATAGAGAAAATGAAAGTCATTCCCTATGCCTCATCCATAGGTTCTATTATGTATGCCATGCTGTGTACCAGACCTGATGTGTGCCTTGCCATAAGTTTGGCAGGGAGGTACCAGAGTAATCCAGGAGTGGATCACTGGACAGCGGTCAAGAATATCCTGAAGTACCTGAAAAGGACCAAGGACATGTTTCTCGTTTATGGAGGTGACGAAGAGCTCGTCGTAAAGGGTTACGTCGATGCAAGCTTCGACACTGATCCGGATGACTCTAAGTCATAAACCGGATACGTATTTATATTAAATGGTGGAGCTGCCAGTTGGTGCAGTTCCAAGCAAAGCGACGTGGCGGGATCTACGTGTGAAGCGGAATACATAGCTGCTTCGGAAGCAGCACATGAAGGTGTCTGGATGAAGGAGTTCATATCCGATCTAGGTGTAATACCTAGTGCATCGGGTCCAATGACAATCTTTTGTGACAACACTGGAGCAATTGTCATAGCCAAGGAGCCCAGGTTTCACAAGAAGACCAAACACATCAAGAGACGCTTCAACTCCATTCGTGAATATGTCAAGGATGGAGACATAGAAATTTGCAAAGTACACATGGATCTGAATGTGGCAGACCCGTTGACTAAGCCTCTTCCACGAGCAAAACATGATCAGCACCAAGACTCCATGGGTGTTAGATTCATTACTATGTAATCTAGATTATTGACTCTAGTGCAAGTGGGAGACTGATGGAAATATGCCCTAGAGGCAATAATAAAGTTGTTATTATTTTATATTTCCTTGTTCATGATAAAGTTTTATTATTCATGCTAGAATTGTATTGACCGGAAACTTAAATACATGTGTGAATACATAAACAAATACCGTGTCCCTAGTGAGCCTCTACTAGACTAGCCCGTTGATCAAAGATGGTTAAGGTTTCTTAACCATAGACATGAGTTGTCATTTGATAACGGGATCACATAATTAGGAGAATGATGTGATGGACAAGACCCATCCGTTAGCTTAGCATATGATCGTTCTGTTTATAGCTACTGCTTTCTTGAATGTCAAATACATGTTCCTCAGACCATGAGATCATGCAACTCCCGGATATCGGAGGAATACCTTGTGTGCTATCAAACGTCACAACGTAACTGGGTGATCATAAAGATGCTCTACAGGTATCTCCGAAGGTGTCCGTTGAGTTGGCATGGATCGAGACTGGGATTTGTCACTCCGTGTTTCGGAGAGGTATCTCTGGGCCCTCTCGGTAATGCACATCATAAGAAGCTTGCAAGCAAAGTGACTAAGGAGTTAGTTACGGGATGATGTATTACGGAACGAGTAAAGAGACTTGCCGGTAACGAGATTGAACTAGGTATGGAGATACCGACGATCGAATCTCGGGCAAGTAACATACCGACGGACAAAGGGAATTACGTATGTTGTCATTGTGGTTCGACCGATAAGATCTTCATGGAATATGTAGGAACCAATATGAGCATCCAGGTTCCGCTATTGGTTATTGACCGGAGAGGCGTCTCAGTCATGTCTACATCATTCCCGAACCCGTAGGGTCCGTACGCTTAACGTTCGTTGACGATATAGTGTTATGTGAGTTATGTGAATTGGTAACCGAATATTGTTCGGAGTCCCGGATGAGATCCCGGACGTCACGAGGAGTCTCGGAATGGTCGAGAGGTAAAAATTTATATATGGGAAGTCATATTTTGGGTTCCGGAAAAAGGTGCAGTTTTTTCGGTATTGTACCGGGAAGCTTCCAGGAGGTTCCGAAGGATTCCGGAGGGGTCCGGAAGTCCACAAGTGGGTCCACCACGTCCCAAAGGACTGGCATGGGCTAAGGGGAGGCACCCTGGCCTTATTGGGCCAGGCGCACCAAGTCCTCAAAAGCCCACGCAACTAGGGAAGGAAAAAAGGGAGAGTCCTAGTAGGAATAGGATTGGACTTTGGAGTCCAAGTCCACGTGTGTACTATTCACGGTTACTGTTCACGTGGCACTATTCCTTCTACTCCAAGCCCCTACACATACATAAATAGAGGAGAGGGCGCGCCCCAAAGGACACAACATTGTCTTAGCCGTGTGCGGCGCCCCCCTCGACAATTCCGTCCCTCGGTCATATTTTCGCAATAGTTGGGCGAAGCCCTGCGGAGATAGCATCACCATCACCGTCACCACGCCGTCGTGCTGCCGGAACTCATCCACTACCTCGCCGTCTTGGTGGATCAAGAAGTCGAGGACGTCACCGAGCTGAACGTGTGCTGAACGCGGAGGTGCCGTACGTTCGGTGCTCGGTCGGTTGGATCGTGAAGTTGTTCGACGACATCAACCGCGTTGTTCTAACGCTTCCGCTTACGGTCTACGAGGGTACGTAGACACACTCCCCCTCTCGTAGCTATGCATGTCCATGGATAGATCTTGCGTGTGCGTAGAATTTTTTTTGTTTTCCATGCAACGTTCCCAACACTTTCAAATTATAAACAGTCGCAACGGAGTCAAAATAACATATAGCATAAAGCTGCAAAATACAGCTTAAAAGTTGACTACCACAAACATGCGCAAATTCAATCGGCCGATCAGCTTGCTTTCATAAAAGTGTTCGGCTTGTCCGAGGTCACTAATAGAAAAGCAGTTCGGCCGTCTTTAAAAAAACTGTGCAATTCTAACCTCGAGTTTTTGGTATAAAACACCTCGGACATATAAAAGAGTCAAATAAACCGTACCAGGGGCTCCTTGAGGCACCTCGGCGCGGTTACTTTGGGACTCCTGGAGAGTCCGATGTATTCTCAGCATTTGTATTCAATATACGAGCGTTGCCTTCCCATAAATCATTATAAAGCCACAATATGCATCAATTTGACTTGAGATCTGGCCAAGCTGGGTTGCCTGGCTCCTGTGCTTACCCCCTACGTTCCCGATTGTTCGGCTAGGGGGTAAAGAGAGCACCTCTGTGATTGATACTACCGGGTTATCCGGGTTAGTACCTCAGACTGGGTGAAGCCGAAAGCTAGCAATCTCAAGAACATAATTGGTCGGCAACGACGGAAGTGAAAATCTTGGTTTTTTAAAGCCAAATACTTCGGGAATTTTCCCCGAATTAATCTTCACTATTTTCTCCCACTTAGATCGGAGGTGAAGTTACATAATCATGGTTAGCATGATAACCTGCGAAAAGGAACCTATAAAGGAACTATTTTTCCCAGAAGATGTTTCTTACATTAAATAGTAATATAACATATCTCTCCGCGTACCTTTGTTTATAAATCTGTATGGCCGGATTGCATTGTTTTCCGTAAATCTTTGCCCTTATAAAGGCTTTATAAAGTAGGAAAACACTCCTTGGCTACTGGCCGAGGAGGTTGAAGCCGATGGTCGGTCAACAAAGTTTTGTACAATGCGGATCCGAGCATTAATGATGTAAAGTACTTGGATACATAGAATCATTACACATAAATTATGATTAAAATCACTTTACTCCGGATATCGATCCTTAATTCGGTCACCCTTGCCCAAATTAAGGCTCAGGGGCTACTGGGCTTCGCACTTCTCACTTAAAAACCATTAACGGGTTACATCGATCCCCTGATCTGGTGTTGCCACCCGACCTCTGGCTCGGGGGCTACTGCATTGACGGTTCAATGCAGACAATTTACAAAGTGCAAAACAGTTTCCGAGGAGATTACGATCCTCAGGTTGGTCGGCCGCACCCGACCTGAGTCTTGAGGACTATGCACACCGCGTTTCTGTTCCAAAGTATGCTGTCGAGCTAGGAGTTGATCCTCAAGCCGATTTCGCGAATCGACCTGAGTCTCAGGGGCTACTGGGATCAGCGGTTTTATGTTATCCTTCAGGTGCATCTCGGATTTTGGGCCGACACACACCTTGAGGGCTACTGGTTATACATCTCGTCAGAGAATAAATTGCACCAATCCATAAAAAATCAGCTCACGGCCGAGGTGGTGCGCCACCTCGGAAGCAGTCCGGCGTAAAGCTCGGACGCAAGTGACTGGCTCCCTAGAGGGCATTTCTGGCATTAAGCTCGGCTGAACTCCTTCAACTTTTTCAAGATCGAGGTAATCTATGACACCTCGGATGCATACTGGCATTGGAGCTCGGCTGCAAAAGACACCTCGGATGCAGTCCGGCGTTGAAGTTCGGCTGCAAGAGGACACCGCTACACGGGAAAAACCTTCGAACCCGAGGTGTGGCGTAAAAAATAACAAGGCATTGATAAAGGCCGAGAACTTAAAGGACTCCTCGGATACCCAACGTATGAACTCTTCGGATACACCTCGGCGATCCTCGAGATCGGAGATGCGAATATTTGATGAACCAGTTTTCAAGACCGACGACCGAAGACGAAGAACAGCTCGGAAGAACCGAGAAGCGTCCCCAACTTGAAGACCGGTTCAGGGGGCTACTGACGGTGTCCTGAACTAGGGGGTACTGTTCACGTCGTCTCCCGACTAGGTGGATCGGGCCGAGGACCCCCACGGCGGTTCACTAATGGGCCACTTCGGGCAGCCCATGCCGTATACAAGGAGGTTTCCACAAGACTTGGCGCACAAGACGAGGACTCTCCTAAACCCTAGGCCTCCGGTGCATTATATAAACCGAGGCTAGACTAGTTAATAGATCAATTGAGATTCATTAGAACAATCTCGTGGTAGATACATGTACTCTGTACTATACCCCATATGAATACAATCAAAAGCAGGATGTAGGGTTTTATCTCTTCGAGAGAGCCCGAACCTAGGTAAAATCATGTGTCCATGTTACCATCGCTCCAAGACGCCTAGCTTAGGACCCCCTACTACGAGATATGCCGGATTTAGAACCGACAACGACTGCGGCCTCCAACGTGAGGCGCCGCGAAGTGCCTTCGATCCTTCAGACGCCAAGACGCATGCGCGGAGGCGCGCCTCTCGGCATGCAAGCCCCTTCCGAGCGCTGGAGCCTGCTGCCGCGGACCTCAGCCCCGACGCGGAGCGGTTCCCGCTGCGTGAATGGTGGTGCGGCTGCGCGCGCAGCGTGGAGTAGCGGCGTCGGTCGGCGGTGGCCCTTCGGCGCGGTGGAGATGGCCCTTGGCCGGCCCGGTGCAGCAGGCAACACCATACGTCGCGGCGAGGCGGCGCGATTGTGATGCCGCCGACTTAATCATGCGCTAATCATACACGTAAATGCACACGATCAAGCCTAGGGACTCACTTGAAGATATCACAACACAACTCTACACAAAACAAAATAATACAAGTTTTATATTACAAGCCAGGGGCCTCGAGGGCTCGAATACATAAGCTTGCGCACACAAGCGTCAGCGAAAGCATCAGATATCTGAGTACAGATATAAAAGATAAACAGAATAAGCCTTTAACAAGGTGGGGCAAAATAAAACACGGATCGAAAAGGCGCAGGCCTCCTGCCTGGGAGCCTCCTATCTACTCCTGGTCGTCGGCGATCTCGACGTAGTAGTAAGCTCCTCCAGAGGGGTAGTAGTAGTCGTCAACAGGGGCAGCTGGCTCCGGGGCTCCATCATCTGGTCGCATCAAACGGGTATGGGGAAAAAGGGGAAGCAAAGCAACCGTGAGTACTCATCCAAATTACTCGCAAGACTTACATCAGATCTATTCTAAATATGCATCGGTATCAAAGAAGGCTGTATCATTGGACTGTACTGCAGCAATGCCAGAATAGAGAGAAGGCCTAGCCTATCGAAGACTAGCATCTCCAGCGTCTTGCAGCATTCGAAGAGTGCAGATTAGCATATAATTAAAGTAACAAGCATGTTGTATCAAAGCCTAGAGATCCTTCCTCGACTCCCTGCGAGAAAGCGATCCCGGAGTTTCCAATTAATTAACATGTAACCAGTTCAAGTAGTAGATTGGGATACTTTACTGAGCATCCTGTTACCGTGGACACGTCTATTCGAATAGATATATCTTCCCTGCAGGGGTGCACTACTGTTACCCAACACGCTCGATTAACTCTGGCCGGACACACTTTCCTGGGTCATGCTCGAACTCGGCTGATCGACACACCGCAGCCCTACCTAGAGCTCAGTAGAGAGGTCCCCGCCGGTCTACATCCTAAGTGCTCAGGGTTCTTGGGCCCATCGCCCTTTGCACTCCGGGTCGTTGTGAGGACGGTGGATACCAGCGCCACCTCTGCCTGGATGGCACGATCCGACCGTGCCACAATGCTGAACTGGACGTCTGACAGAGCTTTCGGCTGATACATACCGTGCAGAGGGCCCCATTAAACCATTATCCCACGTGGTGGTAGTGCGTATAGGCCAGTGGCCAACTCAGACCAAATACCCAAATTCGTTAAGTGTATTGGGAGCTCGCGGAAACGAGCAGAGATCCAAGAAACATGTGACCCCGTCGCCCCGTCTCATGGACTTACGGCAAGGGCTAGGAATGCCCGGCCGTGCCACGTAATTATCTCGCGGGTACCCTCATGGTCAACCCGACTCCATATCTCTCGCGGGTACCCCTCAGGGTCGACCCGACTTTATTCAGTATCTGTAGTAAAACCCAGGTAACCGTGTGTCTTTAACACCAAGAAGGAATCCGAGTAATCACCCTCGTTGGATTCCCACTTGATGCAACCGTCAAGGTGAACCAGGAGGAATCACCCTCGATGGTATCCACACTTGCGGAGTTGCACGACAGAAGCTTCGTCGGAGGTGGTGAAAGAGGAATCACCCTCGGTAACCCACTACCAACTAGCTGTACCACAGAGGCGACATCAGGAGTGAGATAAGAGGTATCACCCTCGACACTCGATGTTAGCTCTACAGAGTCGAGCAACTATGGGGGGTTGTGTAGTGATGTGCTGGTCTCAGCCCGTCGAACACATCGATTAGGGCACTGGTAACTAAGCGGGGCAACTAGGACAAAGAAGAGGGGCCACAGATGGTATTCATCCAACCTATACTAAGCATTTAGGATAACAAGTAAGGTATCAATAGCAGTTTACAAAAACATGCTATGCATCAGAATAGTGTCAAACAAATGCAATAGCAAATTCTAATGCAAGCAGGAGGGGGAAAGAATAGGTGATATAGGCATGCTCAAGGGGGGTTGCTTGCCTGGTTGCTCTGCGGCAAAAGAGGGGTCGTCGGGGATGTAGTCGGTCTCGGGGGCTGCATCGGTCTCGGGGGCTATCGGATAAGAAGAGGCTATGACGATGCACGGCATGACGATAAGCAGTGTTAGTGGTGACCTAATGCATTTGCTATATGTCGCAGACGAATCGGGAAAATATCTAGGATATTTTCCCGGCGTTTAGGCTGATTTTGGAATAGTGAACTGGAGGGGAAGGTTCCATGTTCAGATAGTTAGGAGTGATGGTCAAGCATTTTGACCACGTATTCGGATTCGTCTCATTTTTCTGATCAACTTTCATGTAGAAAGTTTTTCGATCCGAGCTACGGTTTATTTTCTACGAATTTTCAAAGTTTCAAACATTTTTCTGAAATTTCTGTAATTATTTTAATTGGAATTATCCGAAACAGTGCAATGGTGACGTCAGCATGACATCAGGATCACGCCAAGGGTCAACCCAGCCAGTCGACTGGTCAATCTGACCAATGGGTCCCACCTGTCATAGACACAGTGGCTAACCAGTTGTTAAAATTAACTAGTTAGGTTAGTTAGCTACTGGGCCCCACATGTGAGTGGCTATTAGTTTAACTAATTAAGTTTTAATTAAAAACGGGTTAATTAGTTAGTTAACAGTGGGGGCCCCACATGTCGGTGTCAGTAACTAATCTAACAGTTTAACTAAATTAACCACTAACAGTAATTAGCCGCGCGGGCCCACATGTCAGTGGCGATAGATGCCACACCAGCGGGGTTGACCGCGGTCAACTGGTCAACCGCGACCACGGGGCCCACTGGCAGCGACTCTGGGCGGGCCCCACGCCATGCCACGTCGGACGCCGGCGCCGGAGAGAGCTCCGGCAAGCCCGTAACGCGGCCGTGAACTCTGGCGAGCTCGGATTTACTCTGTGGTTGATCATTTGGACCGTGGCCGGGCGCATTCAAAAGTTAGCGAGCCCGCGCGTCGAGTGGCGCTACTGGTTGGACTCGGGGGTGGCCGGAACATTGCCGGCGACGACGTTGGCGGCGGTGGTTTTTGGGCGACGGTGAAAACGACGAAACCGCGCGCGTTTGCTCGAACCAAAGAGGCAGGGATGCTCTACGTGGGCTTGCGAGCTCGGTGGGCAGCTTTGCGCGGGCGTGCGGTCACCAGAACGTAGGCGGCGGCGAGCTCGGCTTTGGTGAGAACTACGGCTACGGTTGCGGGAAGGCGAAGAAGAAGAGGGGAGAGGGGAGGTGGAAGCTCACCGCGTGGCTACGGAAAGCCCTCGACAGGTTAGGAACGCAGAGGTCGTCGGAAACGTCGGGGATCGCCGGCGACAGAGAAGACGACGCCGAGCTCGATCCCGACGAGGTAGGGCCCCTGGGCTCAAATGGCGAGGTGGAGGCGACGTAGTCGAGGACGGCGAACGTGGTAGACACGGCGAGGCAGCGAGAAGAGCACGGCGGCCACGGTGGAGCAATGGCGCGGCGGTGGGAGCGCTCTGGAGAGGAGGGGGAGAAGCGCGCGAGCGCTGGAGAGGAGAGGAGGAGAGGCGAGGGCGTCTAGGGGAGCAGGTGAGGCGGCCTTATCCTCTCGGAGGCCGCTGTGGCGGCAGGTGTCGCGGAGCCGACCGGCGAGGCGAGCTCGCCCACGGCCATGGCGACAACGAGGCGGAAGGACGAAGGGCAGGTGCGAGTGGGTGAGCTGGGCTGGGCCCTTCCACTGTAGCTCTGGGCCTTAGCGCCCAGAGGCTCTTTTTCCTTTTTCTTCTGTTTTTCTCTTTATTTTAAAAACAAAGATAGCTAGAAAATTATTTGGGCTGCCAAAATACTTTGTAAAAATGTGGAACTTGGCCACAAAAATATCTTGTATTATTTGGCACTGCCACAATTATTTTGGGAGAGGTTTGGATCCAGTTGGAATTTTCATAAATGAATTTGCATTTTAAATTGCTGGAATAGCACTGTTTTAAATGCTAATGCTCATTTTTGTAACATGGTGATGTTGTTTTTCTTAACAACAAATTGTTTTGAAATATTTGCTAAATGATGAACATTTTTCCAGCAACTTGTGTGCAACTTCAAATTTCACTTGCAATCCAAATTTTAATTTGAAGAGGAATTTGAAATGAGATATGAAACTAATGATGATCCAACATTGCAAATCAAGATGACTTGACATTAACAAGGTGGATCACCGTAGCTTAATACTCAGGGGTGTTACAGCGATCCCCAGCCTGGCGAAGGCAGCCCCGACGGCACACAACGGGAGCGCGCCACGACGGCCGTGCGGCGTCGTTCCTACACGGCCAGTAGTGGTTATGGGCGAAATCCCCATCAGGAACCGCTCCGGCGAGGCACGCGGCGACGCTGGCCTCCGGTTAATCGCATGGTGACGCGGCCGCTGGCCGGCGAGCCAGAGTGCCGCACAAGGCCACGACGATGGTGATCTGCTGCGGTCCCGTGCTCCCGGCAGCACGGACACCTGCAGGCTGCAGCGGTGCCCTCCTGTCGACAGCGGACGGTGGCGCGTAGCCCGATGGCCTTCGCCTTCGCTGCCCCTCCTTGACGGGTGTGTGGTGCTCCGCATCCAGCGAGCGTGGCCATCCAGCGGGAGATGCGACGCATGGCCTCGAAGACGTGGAGGCACACGGGATTGCTGCAGCGTGGAAAGCCAAAGGAATCCATAGTTTGGTAACCACATATGGAGAAAGACGGTGGAGTCTTATCTCTTCTTCGTTTTGAATTTAGCCATCAAGGTTTTACTGATTCATGGATCAGTCTGCAGTTTTCTGTTGGGCCCTCCCCATTCTCTGTTGAGTTTTAAAATTTCAGAGATGCATGGTTGTTAATGCTCGACATTGTTTTGCGATTGAGATTAAGTTTTCTCGCACAATAATATTATTTTGCGATTGAAAATATTATTAATATTTTCTTGTAAAACCACATATTAATTCACTTGGTTGAATTATATTGTAAATTTGAGGCATAACGACATGTGATGCTCAATATTTTGAGGTCTACACAATTCAAGTTTTTCGCTTGAGCATCAAATTTGCATCTATTATTTGCAATTGAGATTTTTAATTTCTTGCAAATAAAAATCAGTTCATCTTAATTGAGCCTTTTGGCTTGATACGAGCAAGAATTGATATGCAAAATTCTTAGTGATTTCTTCAAATTTATGTATTGGGATCACAAGGTAGTGTGATCTACTGTTTGCAGATTATCACCACTACTGTAAAAGCCTACATTTTGTCATTTCGACATGATGATTGCTTTATAAAGTGCTCTCCCACACATTTTACTAAGTCATGACATAAGGCATTAGGAGTGAGTATCTACTGATTTCGTCAGATTATACTCCCTAGTGCTGCGAGATCTACTCCATTTTTGGAGATTATCTTCAAGGTGTCATACTTAGCAATTTTAGATTCACACTAATGATTTCAAGCCAACTTCTTGAAATTATATTAATTTTGCAAAATTCATTACAACATTAACCATGATGGTCTTTAATTTACTGGCCGTAAATTAATTATCTCTGGTAACCGATGGCTAGAGAATTTGAGGCATTCGCCCTCAATGGCCACCAGTGCCCTACCTGGGCCATGGACATCATGATCGCTCTTGTGTCTCGTGGGATAATGTGTGCAATCCAAGACCCGTAGGATTCACCTCCGGTTGGAGTCACACCGCTAACAGAAAGAATATGTTGTCTTATAAATCATAAGGCATTATATCGGTCCAGATCTCAGCATCTGATTATTCTGTGTTAGCATTCCCTGGGACACAAAGGACCTCAAGGGCAAAGGTTTGAAGCTCACTTCAATCTTCAACCCAACAACACCAGCGATGATGGGACCCTATGGGCAGGGAGAACGTGATGGTTGAATATTCCTCAACCGACATGTTTGGATACTATGAATAGTCTCTCAATCTCCTGAGTGGTCAATATAATTTATGTCCATTTTTTATGTTGTAACAAAAACATAAGTATTGTTGTCATCATATATTGTATATCACAATATATTGTATAAGCACTTTGGTACAAATACAATCGTATGTATTCTATATATACATTAGAGATTTTCATACTGGGAATCTTTAAGTATATTTATAGATTTCTACGGGGGACAATCTGATGAAAGATGATATGTGCCTTGTGGACATATGCACCACGAACTCTATACTCAGGGAAGTAAAATGTTTCCACTCTCGTTGAGAGGAAAGGAGATATTTTAAAATCGCGAGACGCGATGAGGTAATTGTTGGCTCAACTAGGGTCACATTTACTATCGCTATGGGTACTCGAGTAGAATCAAGGATGCTTTATCGTGTTCGGGTCAACTCGTACCTTACTAAACTATAGAGATATCCGTCAAAATAGTTTCCATAGCGAAACTTATGATGACAACAAAGAGGAATATCTTCTCTTTACCATATGCAATGGATATGGGAAGCACATTCTCTATGTATCATCAGGATTGTACTACACATACTACAAAACCCGTAGCACATGTTGCGTACAAGATAGTTTTCCAGAATGTCTTTTGCATGACAAACTTGGCATACTCGCCTTGGTCATCGTGACATTGGGTTGAAACAGAAACTATCAGCAATTCCATTGGTTTATGACTATTATGATGCTAAATTCTAACAGTATTTGGATTTTGTGTGCACTACATGTGACACAGGGAAGCTAATTTTAAGGTTTGCGCACCTTAAAGTCTACGCTGAACCACTCAAACTCCTTGAATGCATCAAGTCGAGGTAAGTGACTCTTCCCAACCATTGACTAGACTATTCAGGTATTCCATGGTTTTAAAAGACACATCTACATGATGGTCTCAAGTGTGTCTTTATCCACACGAAAACCATTTGTTGATTATCCTGACCATCGATTTCAAGCAAATCGAATGGACAACATTGCAGAATTCTCCTTCGTGCCTTTAATATGGCCCTAGGATAGAAGTTTGGCACTTTGTCCTAATGTCTAGACTCAAAATGGTTTGGTGGAATCCTTTATCCAAAGAATTAAGCTCATTGCATTGTTTTTACTTTGGAATTGCAACTTACCAACTTTACGTTGGAGTCATGTAGTTTTACACGCTCATGACTAAACTGCATAATATTATTCCCCTCTATCTTTGGTACATGGAAATCTACCAAGTATTTCCCATCTGCGGTAATTCAGTTGCATACCGATATCATCACCCCGGCATACATCATTGGCCCCTCAGCATATAGTTGGGATCTATGTGAGGAATAACTGTATTTCCGTCAATAACTCAAGCCCCTCATATGGGGAGTTATTCAAGGCCAGTATGCCGATTCAATGAGGAACATTTCCAGGCATTAGGGGGAGAGTTCAAGTACCGTAAAGAATGCCAGGAAATTAGTGGAATGTAAAACATTTCTGCCTCAAATCCAGGTACTCAAAGATCTGAACCACGCGTTCAGAAGATTTGCAACACATTGCAAATAATCTGCCAGATTCATTTACTGGATATAAAGGTGTCACACAATCCTACAATCCTGCAAAAATATGCCGGAAAGAGTGGAGGTACCAACTAAACCCACTCAACTCCTCGTTCAAAGCAACAGGGGGAGAAGTACGGCAATAGTACATCAGGATTCTGTTGGGGAACATCGCATGGGAAACAAAATTTTTCCTACGCACACGCAAGATCTATCCATGGTGATGAGCATCTATGAGAGGGAGAGTGAATCTACATACCCTTGTAGATCGCTAAGCGGAAGCGTTAAGAAACGCGGTTGATGTAATCGAACGTCTTCGCGATCCAAATCGCAAGTCGTCCCTCGATCCAAACACGATCTAGCGCCGAACGGACGACACCTCCGCGTTCAACACACGTACGGCTTGATGACGCCTTCACCTCCTCGATCCAGCGAGCGATGGTGAAGTAGTGGATGAGTTCCGGCAGCACGACGGCGTGGTGATGGTGGTGAGGAACGATCTCTGTAGGGCTTCGCCAAGCACTACGGAGATTATGACGGGAGGAACTAGAGGGTTAGGGTTGCCGGCACACGGCTTGGGAAATCTTGATGTATGTCGTGTGCTAGCCCTGCCCCTCTATTTATATGTTGAGCCCTGGGGTCTAAACCTGGAGAGAAAGCCTCCACAAGGTCGGTTTTGCCCGCACAAGGTCGGTTTGGCCCGCACGGAAAGAGTCCCACTCGGATTCCAGCAGTACCGCGTACAAGCGGTAGTACCGCTTCACACAAGCGGTAGTACCGCTTACGCGGTAGTACTGCCTTACCAGCGGTAGTACCGCTTAAGGCAGCAGCAAAACTTCCTTTTGCACTTTTCAATACCTCGTGGGCTTTACCCCTTTGGCCCATATAAAGTGTTGCTGCACCCGAACACTTCGGTAAACATCCGGAACCCCTTCCGGTGAATTCCGGAACCCTTCCGGAGATCAAAACACTATTATCACATATATCAATCTTTACCTCCGGACTCTTCCGGAGATCCTCGTCATGTCCGGGATTTTATCCGGGACTCCGAACAACCTTCGGTCACCAACACAATAACTCAACTATACTAATCGTCACCAAACGTTAAGTGTGTAGACCCTGCGGGTTCGAGAACTATGTAGACATGACCGAGACACCTCTACGGTCAATAACCAATAGCGGGACCTGGATGCCCATATTGGTTCCTACATATTCTACGAAGATCTATATCGGTTGAACCTCTATGTCAAGGATTCAGTTAATCCCGTATGCTGTTCCCTTTGTTCTTCGGTATGTTACTTGCCCGAGATTCGATCGTCGGTATCTCTATACCTAGTTCAATCTCGTTATCGGCAAGTCTCTTTACTCGGTCCATAATACAAGATCTCGTGGCTAACACTTTAGTCACATTGCTTGCAAGGCTCATTGTGATGTTGTATTACCGAGTGGGCCCTGAGATACCTCTCCGTTACATGGAGTAACAAATCCCAGTCTTGATCCATGCCAACCCAACAGACACCCTCGGAGATACCTGTAGAGCATCTTTATAGTCACCCAGTTATGTTGCGACGTTTGATACACACAAGGTATTCCTCCGGTGTCAGTGAGTTGCATGATCTCATGGTCATAGGAACAGATACTTGACATGTAGAAAACAATAGCAATAAACTGACACGATCATATGCTACGTTTATAGTTTGGGTCTTGTCCATCACATCATTCTCCTAATGATGTGATCCCGTTATCAAATGACATCTCATGTTCATGGCTAGGAAACCTTCACCATCTTTTGATCAATGAGCTAGTTAACTAGAGGCTTACTAGGGACACAATGTTGTCTATGTACTCACACATGTATTTGAGTTTCCAATCAATACAATTATAGCATGAACAATAAACGATTATCATGAACAAGGAAATATAATAATAACCAATTTATTATTGCCTCTAGGGCATATTTCCAACAGTCTCCCACTTGCACTAGAGTCAATAATCTAGTTCACATCACTATGTGATTTACATTGTAATGAATCGAATACCCATGCAGTTCTGGTGTTGTTCATGTTTAGCCCTTGGAAGAGGTTTAGTCATCGGATCTGCAACATTCAGATCCGTGTGTACTTTGCAAATATTTATGTCGTCCTCCTTGATGTAATCGCGGATGGAATTGAAACGTCGCTTTATGTGTCTGGTCCTCTTGTGAAATCTTGGTTCCTTGGCTAGAGCAATGGCACCAGTATTATCACAAAACAGAGTCATTGGGTTAAGCGCACTAGGCACTACTCCAAGATCTGTCATGAACTCCTTCATCCAGACACCTTCCTTCGCCGCCTCCGAGGCAGCGATGTACTCCGCTTCGCATGTAGAATCAGCTACCACGCTTTGCTTGGAACTGCACCAGCTAACTGCACCCCCATTAAGAATAAATACGTATCCGGTTTGCGACTTAGAGTCATCCGGATCAGTGTCAAAGCTTGCATCGACGTAACCCTTTACGACGAGCTCTTGATCACCTCCATAAACGAGAAACATGTCCTTAGTCCTTTTCATGTACTTCAGGATATTCTTGACCGCCGTCCAGTGTTCCATTCCTGGATCACTTTGAAACCTTCCGACCATACTTATGGCAAGGCTGACATCGGGTCTTGTGCACAGCATTGCATACATGATAGAGCCTATGGCTGAAGCATAGGGGATGACACTCATCTTTTCTCTATCTTCTGCAGTCACTGGGCATTGAGTCTTACTCAACTTCACACCTTGCAAAACAGGCAAGAACCCCTTCTTGGATTGATCCATTTTGAACTTCTTCAAAATCTTATCAAGGTATGTGTTTTGTGAAAGTCCTATTAAACGTCTTGATCTATCTCTATAGATCTTGATGCCTAATATGAAAGCAACTTCTCCTAGGTCCTTCATTGAAAAACTCTTGTTCAAATATTCCTTCACGCTTTCCAACATTTCTATATTGTTTCCAATCAGTAATATGTCATCCACATATAATATTAGAAACGCTATAGAACTCCCACTCACTTTCTTGTAAATACAAGCTTCTCCGTAAACTTGTATAAACTCGAATGCTTTGATCACCTCATCAAAGCGAAGATTCCAACTCCGAGATGCTTGCACCAGTCCATAAATGGATCGCTGGAGTTTGCAAACTTTGTCAGCATTCTCTGGATCGACAAAACCTTCTGGTTGCATCATATACAACTCTTCCTTAAGGAAACCGTTAAGGAATGCTGTTTTGACATCCATCTGCCAAATTTCATAATCGAAAAAGGCAGCTATTGCTAACATGATTCTGACGGACTTAAGCATTGCTACGGGTGAGAAGGTCTCATCGTAGTCAACTCCTTGAACTTGTGAAAAACCCTTTGCCACAAGTCGAGCTTTATAGACGGTGACATTACCGTCCGCGTCCGTCTTCCTCTTAAAGATCCATTTGTTCTGAATGGCCTTACGCCCTTCAGGTAATACTTCCAAAGTCCACACTTTGTTTTCATACATGGATCCCATCTCGGATTTCATGGCCTCTAACCACTTCTCGGAATCCGGGCCCATCATCGCTTCTCCATAGCTCATAGGTTCATCGTTGTCCAACAACATGACCTCTAAGACAGGGTTGCCGTACCACTCAGGAGTAGTACCCGTCCTTGTCGACCTACGAGGTTCGATAGCAACTTGATCCGAAGCTTTATGATCATCATCAACTTCCTCCTCAGCTGATGTAGGCTCTACAGAAACATCTTTCTGCGCTGCGCTACTCTCAGGTTGAAGTAAAGGTTCAACAACCTCATCAAGTTCTATCTTCCTCCCACTCAATTCTTTCGAGAGAAACTCTTTCTCAAGAAATGTTCCGTTTTTAGCGACAAACACTTTGCTTTCGGATCTGAGGTAGAAGGTATACCCAACTGTCTCTTTTGGGTATCCTATGAAGACGCATTTCTCCGCTTTGGGTTCCAGCTTTTCAGGCTGAAGCTTTTTGACATAAGCATCACATCCCCAAACTTTAAGAAACGACAGCTTTGGCTTCTTGCCAAACCAATTTTCATATGGTGTCGTCTCAACGGATTTTGATGGTTCCCTATTTAAAGTGAATGCAGCTGTCTCTAATGCATAACCCCAAAACGATAGTGGCAAATCAGCAAGAGACATCATAGATCGCACCATATCTAATAAGGTTCGATTACGACGTCCGGACACACCATTACGCTGTGGTGTTCCAGGCGGTGTTAATTGTGAAACAATTCCACACTGTCTTAAGTGACTGCCAAACTCATAACTCAGATACTCTCCTCCTCGATCAGATCGTAGGAATTTAATCTTCTTGTTACGATGATTCTCAACTTCACTCTAAAATTGTTTGAACTTTTCAAACGTTTCAGACTTGTGTTTCATTAAGTAAATATACCCATATCTACTTAAGTCATCAGTGAAGGTGAGAAAGTAACGATAACCACCGCACGCCTCAATGCTCATCGGACCGTACACATCAGTATGTATGATTTCCAACAAGTCACTTGCCCGTTCCATTGTTCCAGAGAACGGCGTTTTAGTCATCTTGCCCATGAGGCATGGCTCGCATGTGTCAAGTGATTCAAAATCAAGTGACTCCAAAAGTCCATCAGCATGGAGCTTCCTCATGCGTTTTACGCCAATATGTTCTAAACGGCAGTGCCACAAGAAAGTGGTATTATCATTATCAATTCTACATCTTTTGGCATCAATGTTATGAACATGTGTATCATTACTATCGAGATTAAATAGGAATAAACCCCTCACTTCGGGTGCATGACCATAAAAGATATTACTCATATAAATAGAACAACCATTATTCTCTGATTTAAATGAGTAACCGTCTCGCAATAAAGAAGATCCAGATATAATGTTCATGCTTAACGCAGGCACTAAATAACAATTATTCAGGTTCATCACTAATCCCGATGGTAATCGAAGAGCGAGCGTGCCGACGGCGATCACATCAACCTTGGAACCATTTCCCACGCGCATCGTCACTTCATCCTTTGCCAGCCTCCGTCTATTCCGCAGTTCCTGTTTAGAGTTCCAAATGTGAGCAACAGCACCGGTATCAAATACCCAGGCACTACAACGAGAGTTGGTAAGGTACACATCAATAACATGTATATCATATATACCTTGTTTGTTGTTGGCCGCCTTCTTGTCAGCCAAATACTTGGGGCAGTTCCGCTTCCAGTGTCCAGTTCCCTTGCAATGAAAGCACACAGTTTCTGGTTTGGGTCCAGCCTTGGGTTTCTTCACGGGAGGAGCAACTACTTTGCCACTCTTCTTGGAGTTACCCTTCTTACCCTTGCCATTTTTCTTGAAACTAATGGTTTTATTGACCATCAACACTTGATGCTCCTTCTGAATTTCAGACTCAGCGACTTTCAGCATCGCAAACAGCTCGGCGACTGACTTGTTCATCCCGTGCATGTTATAGTTCAACACGAAGCTCTTGTAGCTAGGTGGCAATGATTGAAGAACTCTGTCAGTGATAGCCTCTGGCGGAAGGGGCATCCCTAATTCAGCCAGACGGGTGGAGTACCCAGACATTCTGAGTATGTGATCACTAACAGACCCGTTCTCCTCCATCTTGCAAGTATAGAACTTATCGGAGGTCTCATACCTCTCGATCCGGGCATTCTTCTGAAAGATAAACCTCAACTCCTGGAACATCTCATATGCTCCATGACGTTCAAAACGTCTTTGAAGTCCCGGTTCTAAGCCATACAAAATTGCACATTGAACTATTGAGTAATCATCAGAGCGAGCCTGCCAGGCGTTCACAACGTCTAGAGACTCAACTGGAGCGGGTGGATCACCAAGCGGTGCATCAAGGACATAAGCCTTCTGGGAAGCCGTAAGGATAATCCTTAGATTACGGGCCCAGTCCACAAAGTTACTTCCATCATCTTTCAACTTAGCTTTCTCTAGGAACGCATTAAAATTCAGGGGTGCTACTGCGCGAGCCATGATCTACAACATAAATATAGCAAAGACAACTTAGACTATTGTTCAAGATAATGAGTTTAGTTAATCATATTACTTAAAAAATTCCCACTCAAATTGACATCCCTCCGGTCATTCGAGTGTCACATGATCCAAATCCACCAACTCAAGTCCGATCATCACGTGAGTTGAGGTGGTTTCAATGGTGAACATCTTCATGTTGATCATATCTACTATATGACTCATGTTCGACCTTTCGGTCTCTTGTGTTCCGAGACCATGTCTGTACATGCTAGGCTCGTCAAGTTTAACCCGAGTGTTCCGCACGTGCAACACTGGCTTGCACCCGTTGTATGCGAACGTAGAGTCTATCACACCCGATCATCACGTGGTGTCTCGAAACGACGAACTTTCGCAACGGTGCACACTCGGGGAGAACACAATTTTATCTTGAAATTTAAGTGAGGGATCACCTTATAATGCTACCGTCGTCCTAAGCAAAATAAGATGCATAAAAGGATTAACATCACATGCAAATCATAAGTGACATGATATGGCCATGAACATTGTGCTTTTGATCTCCATCTCCAAAGCATCGGCATGATCTCCATCGTCACCGGCATGACACCATGATCTCCATCATCTTGATCTCCATCAACGTGTCGCCATGAGGTTGTCGCGCCGACTGTTGCTTCCACGACTATTGCTAACTCAAAGCGATAAAGTAAAGCAAAACGGCGAAAATAATTAAAGACAACTCTATGGCTCCTGCCAGTTGCCGTACTCATCGACATGCAAGTCGTGATATTCTATACAACACATGATCATCTCATACATCACATATATCACATCATGAAATTGGCCATATCACATCACAACATACCCTGCAAAAACAAGTTAGACGTCCTCTAATTGTTGTTGCAAGTTTTACGTGGCTGCTACGGGTATCTAGCAAGAACAATTCTTACCTACGCAAAAACCACAACGGTGATACAAAAATTGCTTTTCAACCTTCTCAAGGACCGCCTTTGTCAAATCCGATCCGACTAAAGTAGGAGAGACAGACACCCGCCAGCCATCTTTATGCAACGAAGTTACATGTCAGTTGATGGAACCGGTCTCTCGTAAGCGTACGAGTAATGTTGGTCCGAGCCGCTTCATCCCACAATACGGCCGAAACAAGAAAAGACCAAGGGAGGAAGCAATCTGAATATCAACGCCCACAAACTCCTTTGTGTTATACTCGAGATCTCATCTACACATAGACCTAGCTCAGATGCCACTGTTGGGGAACGTCGCATGGGAAACAAAAAATTTCCTACGCACACGCAAGATCTATCCATGGTGATGAGCATCTACGAGAGGGAGAGTGAATCTACATACCCTTGTAGATCGCTAAGCGGAAGCGTTAAGAAACGCGGTTGATGTAATCGAACGTCTTCGCGATCCAAATCGCAAGTCGTCCCTCGATCCAAACACGATCTAGCGCCGAACGGACGGCACCTCCGCGTTCAACACACGTACGGCTTGATGACGCCTTCACCTCCTCGATCCAGCGAGCGATGGTGAAGTAGTGGATGAGTTCCGGCAGCACGACGGCGTGGTGATGGTGGTGAGGAACGATCTCTGCAGGGCTTCGCCAAGCACTACGGAGATTATGACGGGAGGAACTAGAGGGTTAGGGTTGCCGGCACACGGCTTGGGAAATCTTGATGTATGTCGTGTGCTAGCCCTGCCCCTCCATTTATATGTTGAGCCCTGGGGTCTAAACTTGGAGAGAAAGCCTCCACAAGGTCGGTTTTGCCCGCACAAGGTCGGTTCGGCCCGCACGGAAAGAGTCCCACTCGGATTCCAGCAGTACCGCGTACAAGCGGTAGTACCGCTCATGAGCGGTAGTACCGCTTGAGCGGTAGTACCGCTTCACACAAGCGGTAGTACCGCTTACGCGGTAGTACTGCCTTACCAGCGGTAGTACCGCTTAAGGCAGCAGCAAAATTTCCTTTTGCACTTTTCAATACCTCGTGAGCATTACCCCTTTGGCCCATATAAAGTGTTGCTGCACCCGAACACTTCGGTAAACATCCGGAACCCCTTCCGGTGAATTCCGGAACCCTTCCGGAGATCAAAACACTATTATCACATATATCAATCTTTAGCTCCGGACTCTTCCGGAGATCCTCGTCATGTCCGGGATTTTATCCGGGACTCCGAACAACCTTCGGTCACCAACACAATAACTCAACTATACTAATCGTCACCAAACGTTAAGTGTGTAGACCCTGCGGGTTTGAGAACTATGTAGACATGACCGAGACACCTCTACGGTCAATAACCAATAGCGGGACCTGGATGCCCATATTGGTTCCTACATATTCTACGAAGATCTATATCGGTTGAACCTATATGTCAAGGATTCAGTTAATCTTGTATGCTGTTCCCTTTGTTCTTCGGTATGTTACTTGCCCGAGATTCGATCGTCGGTATCTCTATACCTAGTTCAATCTTGTTATCGGCAAGTCTCTTTACTCGGTCCGTAATACAAGATCTCGTGGCTAACACTTTAGTCACATTGCTTGCAAGGCTCATTGTGATGTTGTATTACCGAGTGGGCCCTGAGATACCTCTCCGTTACATGGAGTAACAAATCCTAGTCTTGATCCATGCCAACCCAACAGACACCCTCGGAGATACCTGTAGAGCATCTTTATAGTCACCCAGTTACGTTGCGACGTTTGATACACACAAGGTATTCCTCCGGTGTCAGTGAGTTGCATGATCTCATGGTCATAGGAACAGATACTTGACTTGCAGAAAATAATAGCAATAAACTGACATGATCATATGCTATGTTTATAGTTTGGGTCTTGTCCATCACATCATTCTCCTAATGATGTGATCCCGTTATCAAATGACATCTCATGTTCATGGCTAGGAAACCTTCACCATCTTTTGATCAACGAGCTAGTTAACTAGAGGCTTACTAGGGACACAGTGTTGTCTATGTACCCACACATATATTTGAGTTTCCAATCAATACAATTATAGCATGGACAATAAACGATTATCATGAACAAGGAAATATAATAATAACCAATTTATTATTGCCTCTAGGGCATATTTCCAACAGATTCAGCTTCTCGCAAGCAAGGATATAAAGGCCTCTGAATCAGTAAATGCAAGTCAAACTTCACGTTGACAGACACCTGATGGGTAGTATACACCCAGTGGATGGGCAACCTCCACCAACCCAGGTCATAGTGCACACAATGACTGGGACATCGGAATACCCGACTCAATCGCATTGGGAAATCGCGAGCAGTCAACATGGGTAACGATATTTCCATCAACTATATATACATATATAGATTCTGGAGAAACATATAACATGAAGTCTACAACTGTCGACATACATTTCTCAACTAGATTGAAAATCCCTTTCACATGATTCAGCTCCAAAGACCATGGCCATGGCAAAGTGTGATCAACACTCGGACTGAACTCAAGCAAAGGGTATAATCTAGGTAGAAATAATCTTGCTCGATAAAGGGAAGGTATTCACATAAGCAATACCTACATCAGTTTTCTTCTGGAAACAGAATTGAGAACAACGAGGTGGTGAAACATAGAGCAAGTATTGTAGCACAAGGGTTCACGCAGATACCCAATTATTCTCCAGAGGTGGAATCTCTTTCCGATAACTTTATCATTGGCAGTACAAAATCATCTATTTCTGCAGTTGATAGATGTAGTGATTACATATCCATATGGATCACTAGATTCAGATATAGATGGTTCCCGATGGAATCTCTCTGAATCAAAATGCAAAACGCAACATACATTGTGTAAAATCAGTAAGTCACCATATGGCTTATTGTTGTCAGTACATTTGGTACAACTGACGTATAGTGAGTTCCTTATACACAAGGATTACTCCTACACTGATGATTACCCATACATGTTAAGCATGTGATCATCTAAATGACGGAATTTGAGATGAAGGATCTGGGTAAAACCTCGAGCACCTTCACTCATACATTATGGTACACTATGCTGTCTATATCCAAAATATATTGGAGAAATTCATTGTGGACAAATCTTATGCATCCACAACTCGCATGGCTTCGTTCTCTAGACGTAGAGAAAGATCCATTAAAACCATGAGTTGATGAAAATGCGATATTGGGACATAGGTTCCATATCTTGGTGCCATTGGACCCACCACACATAATTGGTTGGGGCTCAAGAATATCTTTGGATATCTCCAAGGCATCAAACATTTTGTCCTAGTTTTCACTTTCAGAGAAATCTGGACACCAATATCATTGGATAAGTCGATCAGATCCCTACTATGTCAGATCGTAGACAAGGTTTGTGTTCCTGCTAGGTGTGATAGCCATCTCATGAGAGTCTTCGAAACAGACCTCGTGGCTACATCCACCAACCATTATCTCAAAGATAATGTTGCTTGTGTTGCCCGGATGCAAACAGGTTACGTAATAAGCAATATCGCTATATTGCATGTCTTGCAAGTCAAATCATGTGACTGATTTGTTCATTAAGTCTCTACCAGCTTCTACATTCCAGAAATATATTCATGGAATTGGTATGTGACGGCTTCGGAATTTGCAAGAATCAGGGGGAGTATCTTCCTGAATTGTTCCTGTTCAAAGCATCATATTATACTCTTTTTCCCTTCATGAGTTTACTTTACAGGTTCTCATAAAGGTTTTTAATGAGGTAATATCAGCACAAGACCATATGTCATATTTTCTGTTTTCCCCACCGGGGTTTTTAGGAAAGTATATACGACATGTTTATTGTTCTCCAAACTCTATGGTTCTCACATATTGAGTTAAATGAGACGATAACTATTGTATGTTGCAGCATTTTCTCCTTATTTTCCCACTTGGTTTGCAGGAGTTTTAGCAACATATCAAACACCTATCTCCTTACATTTTTTCCCACAGGGTTTTCAAGGAGAATCTTTATCAAGATGAAGTCTGCTCACATGATCAAACATTGATTAGGGGGAGCGTTAGGATTAATTAATGAATGTTAATTAAGGGATAATCCCTTATTTTACTAACCGCAGGCAGTTGCATCTGCCGCGTCGGTTCCATGCCGAATAGGCATCTCCCTGAACAGATGCCTTCCTAGTGGTGTCTCTTCCCTTTGTATAAATAGCAGATCTCATCTAATAAAGGATACACAGTTGAATCATTTGTTCTGTCTCGATTGTCTCTCGATTACTTTCAACATATTTTAAACCCCATACGCTCTTGTCTTGGGTGCATGATCGGTTCCATGCCTCGTATTCTCCTCTCCCTGCATGCAAACAAATGCCCGCGAATTATTGATCGAGCTGGGCTGGGCACCATCCAGAGTGGCCAAGCAAAGATCAATCAATCCTATCATATGACCGGTGCACAGCTTTCCGCCTGTGCAAAGCCGCGTGTGATTTTATCCATGGACGATAATTCCATGCCCAATGTAAGCAGACATGCAGGGCGGAGCATCGGCCACAAGAGAAATAACAGAGCAAGAATTACAATCCAACGCCGTATTGAACTTCTGCCTAACCGCCTAACCAGTATGAAATTCCACGGCTAGCCTAATTGGCAGGTGAATCCCCACAGATTTCACCATCACTTTCGCCACTCTCGAGAGGTCGGAAGGCACCGTGGTGACTCGGAAACCAGCGACAGAAACGAAAGCGAAGCGGCTTAATTAATCAACTGAACCGCGAGGGGGAGGACGCCCGAGCACACACCTGGCCCTGGCCCTGGCCGCCCCGGTGCTGTGCGCACGGGCGCGCGCCCGGAGTTCTCACCGTCCACGTCGTGTTTAGCCTAGCCGGAGACGGGAAGGAGAGGAGGAGGAATTAAGAGCGCTCTGCCCCGCGACAGCTGCTCTGCTCGGGGAAAAGGAGGGAGGGAGGGAGGGACTTCACTTCAGTTCGTTATCGCCACCGGACTCGACAGCGACGGGTGGGTACGCCGGTGCGATCAGCTTAGCCCTCCCTCCGACACTATGCACCGGCGGAGATGGACGACGCTTGGACAAGACTGGAGACCGGGAGCGCCAAACAATGGTGTAAATCTTTTCAAGGGGAGAGGCGAGCGTTGCTATTAGCGAGTTGATGCATGAACAGAACTGCCCACGGTGTGATGCTTGTTCTTTTCAAGGGGAGAGGCGAGCGTTGCTATTAGCGAGTTGATGCATGAACAGAACTGCCCACAGTGTGATGCTTGTGGATCGTTGGCTTGTTGGTTGTTTGGTAGGTCGTGTCACATCTTCCCTTCATTGGCCTGTTATCTTGCTTGCATGTGGCAATACGTACGTACGTACAGATTTATTTTACGGGTATTCTTTTTGCGCCTGCTGCCTCGCATTTTTTTTTCTAATACAGTACAATTGAAGTTGCTCACGTACACGAGCATACATTTACCCCTATAAAGACACATTTTTCTTCTTTTTGGATGTTTCTTATCGGAGGACTTGTTTTAAGAGCATCACCCTATTGCTCATTCGAGAGTTTTCTGGAGGCGCTTTGACCTTATAAATACTATTGCCTCTATAAACTAATATAAGACGTTTAGATCACTAATATAGTTTACAAAGGGACTACTAGTTACTATAGAGGATTATATACTACTTTGGTCAGTATAGTCGGCAGGCCGAGAAATCGTATGCTTGATAACTCGGGATTAGCTAGCAAATATCATGAATAAATTGCCCAACCACACTGTCATGTCGCAAGCTAAAAGAATACTACTAGAAACAACCGAACACCGTGGTCCACTCCCATCTCTGTGCTAGCTGTTCGTGTTTGACGCGATGACGAGACCGCCCGTTCTATAAACCACAAAAAATACGAAATGTCAACACGAGAAAAATGGAGCGGCACTAGCAACTACTACTAGTACCTCGTAGAGAATATATGCCCTGACCCGACCCAGTCCACTCAACGCCTAACAAAATGTACTAAAGCAGTAGCATTACGCAAGGAAAATGTACTAAAATAGTCAACAGCCGGCCGCGAGAGAAAAGAACTCGTAATTAACAAAGTAATCAAATGGATCCGTGGCCACGTCTTTAAAATTCGGTGTATATCACACCGACAGACACTGCGGCAGGTCAAAGCGTGTACTGTTTTTTTTTGGAACACAAAGCGTGTACTGTTTATTAGTTATACATACAGATGCGAGTATGATGCCAAATCAGCAGAGGATTAACCATAACTAGCATAATTAGCCTTTTTAGCTTAAAATAAATGTTACTACTAGTGTTATTCCCTTTTTGGTTAACTATAGCACTTGTATTAGCCTAACTGATCACCCGCAAAAAAAAAAAAAGCCTAACTGATCACGCAGCGACCTAACAGCAGCAGAAAGCAGCAGGAAGGGAGGGAGGATGCGCTTGAGAAAGTGAAGCAGCATCGTGCATGCGGCAGAGCAGGTTTGGTGACTGCGAACCGTCGGAATCCGGGTGTGCGCGTCCCTACCCACCTACGGCACCTACCAGTACCAAACTGCATCATACCATGCATCATACTGTTACAAGAATACATTACCAAATAACATCAGTCCAGGAACAATATCTACATTGGCCGCGATCGCAACCGGGTGTGGGATCGAGGAAGAAGCGTAGGAGTCGTCGCGGCCGGAGCGCCGTTGTAACACCCTAAAAATATTTTCTTTTGATTTGCAAAATCTTTTCTTTAAAAAGAAAAATGATTTGAATCACTATGGCTCTATTTCTTCTTCTTTTGATTTGAAAGCCATTTTTAAGTTTCATTTGGGTTTCAATTTTTTTTTAAATGGTTCTGATTTGATGGTTCTTACTTGAGTAAATATTTTTGAAGGATCAAAAAAAAAATCTTTCAGAAAAGTTTTTGAATAATTAAATTATTTCAATGAAATGACCCCTTTCATTCTTTTCAAACACTTAGAATATTCTCACAAAGATTATTCTGTCATTTTTAATTATCATCCAAGTCATCCTCACACCGTAGGACAGTACCCAATACTTCTCCTCTCCACAAAAATATTTTTTTATCATATTTAGCAAATTCCAAAATTTGAATTTCATTTATTCCTAGTTCCTTTGATTTACAAAGGAACTATATTTTTCCCAACTCTTCTGCACCCACAAAAAATTATCTCAGCTACTTGACAGTACCCACACTTCATTTCACCAAAAATATTCTGTTCCACAGTTCAAAATTTTCAAATTTCATTCAATTGAAATTTGGACCAGATTCAAACTCTCTGCTCAAAACCTAATTTAAACTACTCCAAAAATTCTGAAATTTTGCCAGCATCTCTGTTATGCATCAGTACCTCACCACAAAAATTCTCAAAAATTCAAAAAATGCCTAGGGCCATCTAGCATTTCATCAAACATCTTATGTGCACTGTTCATCACTGTCGAAAATTCAGAAAAGTTCAGATAAGTTCAGAGAGGGGGAGATCGATGTCGTGTCGTGCCGTCCACTCCTCCTCATCGTCGCCGCCTCACTCCAAGCCTTCAATGCATCGCCTCGGGACCCCCTCGCCAGCCGCCCATCGCCGACAGGCCGGTGGCGAGTCGGTGCAACGGCCGCTGCTCTCGGCCGCGGCGGCCGAGAGGATCAGCACGGCCACCGACAGCCTCCATCACTGCCCTCAACGCCCTCTCCTACCTCCTCTCCACGCGGCAGCAGCTCCTCCACTCCCACGCGCCGTCCAAACCGCCCCAGCCCCGCCTGTCAGTCGCCGGAGCCGCTCGTCGCCGCCATGGCCGTACGGGAGCCCAGCGCTGGGATAAGTGGATAGAGCTCGAGGACGTTGCGTTGGCGCTTCGGGAAGCCTCCACTAGTCTCACTGATGCGCACCGTCCACGCTAACCACCCCAAACCTACCTCGCCGGCCGGAATTACTCCGCCGCGACCTGGACAGCTCCGGCCATCTCCGCACGGCCTAAAAAAGGGCACTCCGAGCTCCGTTCAGTACTGACCACACCTCCACCCACTCCCAATCGACACCCAGAGGAGTCGGACGACCTCGGGGAGGTCATCTTCCCCGACTCCGGCCGCCCGATCCACCACTGTCCCCGCTGAGGGTGTCCCGGACTAAGGGGTCCTCGGGCTGCCGACCTATCTCTCATGGGCCGGACTGATGGGCCGCTCTCAACTCATCAAAGGAAGACCAGACTACAGGCAACCACGGGCTCCAGAAGGAAACCTCCGAAGATTTGGCATCTCCTCCAAGAAAAGTTAGCGTGACTGGCATGGTTATCTCCTGATGGCTACCGACCATATGTAACCCTAGGTACCCCTGGTGTCTATATAAACCGGAGGGTTTAGACCATAGAAGCAGGGAACCATTATCGTCATACCCACCTAGGGTTTAGCCCATCCAATCTCAAGGTAGATCAACTCTGTAATCGTCATACAATCGCATCAATACAATCAAGCAGGACGTAGGGTTTTACCTCTTCGACAGGGCCCGAACCTGGGTAATCGCTGTCTTTGCGTTCCTTGTTATCCATTGACTCCAAGATCCACAGTTCGGACCCCCTATCCGAGATCTGCCGGTTTTGGTACCGACATTGGTGCTTTCATTGAGAGCTCCGCTGTTGGGTCGTCAAGGATCAATGGCTCGCCTAGTCATCAACAACAGCGTCCGCTGCAGGGACGTTTCCGTTCCCAGCCAGCTCTTCGCGTTCGGCAGCGTCATGCTACACGCCGACTCAACCGGTCGACTCGACCGGGTTGATAGCTTTACCCCCGATCAGGAGATCAGGTTTGGAAACCTAGAGTTTGTCGCCGACTCCCGGGGAGACCTTATTCTCATAGGATTCTCGGCTTCGCCCGAGGGACCCACGAACCCTGAAGTCTTAACTTCGGGTATGGCTAGCCCCGCTATCGGGTCGGCCGCCACCGCGGATCCATCCTTGAGCTCGGATCCAATCTCTACGCTCGACAGCCCAAGATCAACCTTGGCCGAGCATTACAACGGGGCAACTTCGAACGCTCCCAGCGCAGCAATACTGCCGGTTGACCCCGAGAACTGCCAGAACATGGATCCAACGGATCTCTCGCTATTAAACGTTATACTTGATCGGATCCAGGCCATGGGAATCACCGACGGCCAATCCTCGGTCTAGGACCAAATCGGACTTAAAGCCGATGACAGGGAAATTTACGTCCCTCCTGCCATCCACTTAGTCGCCACTATCGAAGACTCGGCCGAGGGCTCACCCCTCCTCCCGCTGGAGCCAAGAGCGGATCGGGTACACCTTTCCGATTAGCAAGCTCCATCCTCCAGCTCGGCCCCTAGCTCGGCAGCCGATCTCCGCTCCGGAGAGAGATCGGAGCCGAGGTCTGACTTGGCGCACAACCTCGAGTCTACGCAACCGTGCCTCGCTGGGAATTCAAATCCAGAGCCTGGCACGCCGGACTCCATATCGGTCCAGGACAAAGCCGCCGAGACCCCGGACTCGCATCCTGTTGGGATCAAATTTTTTATCCCACCCACCCCCCATATCGAGTACTGTCCGAGTAATTCAGGACAGCCTGACATATGGGATTTAATGTACATCAAACAACAGCCCGGAGAGAAAGTTCAGCAATTCTGGACTAAATTCCTTCTCATCAAAAACAAAATAGCAAACTATTGCGACACGGAAATCCTGGCGGCTTTCCGACATAACTGCCGAGACGAAGGCATCTTAAACGCCCTCGCCCGCCGTCACATTCAAAACTTCTCCTAGTTATCGGACGTGGTGTTCAAATATTGCGCCATGGAGGATGTTTGGCAGGCTCAGCAAGAGCAAACGGAGTCAATCCTCACCAAGGAATCAAGACGAGCTCGGGCGAAATGCGCACACCCTCGTCGGCCAGCTCAGTATGAGCCGCCCGGGAAAAGGAAGAAACTCCTGACAGGATCCAGAACAGTCCTCGACGAACTACTGGACAAGCCGTGCCCTATACACTCTGTCCTGCTCAACACAAACCCAACTCACAGCCTTCGAGCTTGCTGGGTGGTCAGGCAAGTGGCCAAGTGCGGAGAAGCCATCCTTGGAGGCTCATACGTAGATAGATACTCCTCAACGCTCTTGGACGATGACGCTGAAATCCTAACAATCTACGAGACATATTCCTCAAAGAACCAGAGGAAGAGAGCCCTTCGATACCTCGGTCAAATCCACCGTGCAGCAGAGATCGACTCATGGGCCGACACACCTATCACTTTCAGCGAAGAAGACCAGCCGAAATCTCGCCCTACCCGAGCTGCCGCCGCCCTTGTCTTAAATCCCATAGTGGACGGATTTTGACTCCAGAAGGTGTTAATGGACGGCGACAGCGGGTTAAACCTCATCTACGAGGACACCTTGGACAAAATGCAGTTCGACAGATCTCGTATCGAACAAAGTCACACCACCTTTCGTGGGATCATCCCCGGAAAGGAGGCACGTTGCAGTGGTCGAGTCACCCTCGATGTAGTCTTCGGAACTCCCGAAAACTATCGATCCGAGGAGTTGCTCTTCCACGTCGTGCCCTTCCGTAGTGGCTACCACGCCTTGTTGGGGCGTGACGCATTCGCTCGATTCCACGCTATCCCACATTACGGATATATGAAGCTTAAGCTGCCAGGGCCAAACGGCATGATCACAGTAACAAGTGATCCGGATAGAGCTCTTCGGGCCGAGAACAAAACAGCGTCGCTCGCCCTCGAAGCACTATCCGAAGCCCTTGCAGCCGAAGAATTAACCGCGCTCCGTTCAACGGTGAACAAGGACGACGTAATCCTCGACAAAAGGCCCAAATCTACATCTTTCAAACCAGCAGATGAAATCGCCAAATTCCAAGTGCATCCAACAGATCCCAACAAGACGACATCCATTGGAGCTCAGCTGGACCCCGCGGTCGATGAAGAACTGCGCAATTTTTTGCGCGAAAACTGGGACATCTTTTCCTGGCACCCTTCGGACATGCCAGGGATCCCACGAAGTTTAGCCGAGAATAGCTTGAACATAATTAAAGGTTTCAAGCCAGTCAAACAGGCCTTACGCCAATTTTCTGAACCCAAGCGTCAAGCTATGGGCGAAGAATTGGCGAAATTGCTCGAAGCCGGATTCATCCGGGATATCAAACACCCTGAGTGGTTGGCTAATCTGGTCATGGTACCTAAGAACGATAAATCCTGGCGGCTGTGTGTCGATTTCAAAGACCTAAATAAGGCCTACCCCAAGGATCCCTTCCCTTTGCCCCGCATAGACCAGATTATAGACGCCACCGCCGGACATGACACGCCGTGTTTTCTCGATGCCTACTCCGGATACCATCAAATTAAAATGAAGGAGTCCGATCAAGCGGCCACAACATTCATCACCCCCTATGGGCCGTTCTGTTTCAACACAATGCCCTTCGGATTAAAAAACGCAGGGGCTACATACCAGCGCATGATCCAAACGTGTTTGGAAAAACAGATCGGCAAAACGGTCGAGGCATATGTGGACGACGTGGTTATCAAAACCAAACACGTCGGTCAGCTGGTGGATGACCTCCGTCAAACCTTTGACAGTCTGCGAACTTTCGATATACGGCTCAATCCGAACAAATGTGTCTTCGGAGTGCCCGCAGGCAAGCTGCTCGGATTTATTATTTCCCATAGAGGAAGAGAGGCTAACCCGGCGAAAATCCGGGCACTGTCCCAGCTAGCGGTTCCTACCGAGCTAAAGCACGTCCAAAAACTGGCAGGCTGCGTGGCGGCCTTGAGCCGCTTCATCTCACGCCTCGGCGAAAAGGCCCTACCACTTTACAGGCTGCTTAAACGGACCAAGAACTTCGAATGGACTAGCGAGGCAGCGGCCGCACTAGAGGAAATTAAAACGCTACTGGCTAGCAACCCCATCCTGACAGCACCCAGCTTAGGTGAGCCAATGTTGCTATACATTTCGGCCACAAACCAGGTGGTCAGTGTAGTCCTCGTCGTTGAACGAGAGGCAGAGGGTCACAAGCTCCTGGCGCAGAAGCCAGTGTACTATGTATCCGAAGTGCTTACCCCGTGTAAAACAAGGTACTCGTATTACCAAAAGATAGCCTACGCAGTTTTCATGGCATCCCGAAAGCTCCGACACTATTTTCAAGAGTGTTCGGTCACGGTGGCATCCGAAGTACCCCTGAATGATATAATCAATAATAGAGACGCCACTGGCCGTATAGCCAAATGGGCCATCGAGCTCCTCCCCTTCGAAATCATATACCGACCACGCCGAGCTATTAAATCCCAGGTGTTGGCGGATTTCATGGCAGAATGGACGGAAGCCGGCCTCCCTAGAGAGTACAGTACGTATTCGCATTGGACGATGTACTTCGACGGCTCCAAAATGCTCGCCGGACTGGGGGCTGGAGTAGTTCTCACATCTCCCACCGACAACAATATCCGGTACGTACGGCAGATCATGTACACCGACTCTAACAACGCGGCTGAATACGAGGTTCTATTACACGGACTTTGGATGGCAGTGTCAATGGGTGTACAGCGGCTCGAGGTACGGGGAGATTCTAATCTCGCCATCTCTCAAGTCAACGGCGAATTCGACGCAAAAGACACCAAAATGACAGCATATCGTAATGCCGTCCTAGAAATATCCGCGCATTTTGAAGGGCTGGAGTTCCACCATGTTTCTAGGGACAACAATCAAGCTGCCGACGTTCTTGCTCGAATGGGCGCTAAACGCGATCGCGTCCCTGAGAACACCTTTTTGGAACGACTCTTCAAGCCGTCCGTGGCGTGGCAGGAGGATGGCAAGGACGATGAAACCAAGGCCTCAGGAGAGCTCGTCCCTCCAACCATCGAACCAGATGAAGGAATTATCGGGGGCTCGGCCATCGAAGGAACGTCTTCGGCCCACGAACTCATGGCGATAATCGCGCCATGGACCGAGACCTTCCTCGCCTATCTTCTCCGCCAAGAGCTACCCGATGACCAGACTGAGGAAAGACGCATAATTCGGCGATCTAAAGCCTACAAGGTCCATGAGGGCGAACTATACAAGAAAAGCACTACCGGCGTCCTACAAAGATGTATATCCGGAGAGGAGGGCAGACAGCTCTTGGCCGAAATTCACGCTGGCATGGGCGGTCACCACGCAGCAGCTCGGGCCCTAGTTAGCAAGACCATCCGAGCTGGGTTCTTCTGGCCCACCGCCCGCGCAGACGCCCAAACATTGGTCCAACATTGTATTGGATGCCAGCTCTTTGCAAATCAAAGTCACATGCCCTCCACGGCTCTCCGAACGATACCGATTACTTGGCCTTTCGCGGTCTGGTGGCTGGACATGGTCGGACCACTTAAAGGGGTGACCAAGAAGAAGAAATATCTACTCGTCATGGTAGACAAATTCACTAAATGGATTGAGGCAAAACCAGTAACCTCAGCCAAGTCCAAGCCAGTCATTGACTTTATATCCGGCATGGTTCACCGTTACGGTGTCCCCCATAGCATAATAACGGACAATGGATCCAATTTTACCGCCCAGGAAGTAAAAGACTGGTGCGCTAATTTAGCTATTAAGGTTGACTATGCCTGTGTATACCACCCACAGTCCAATGGACAAGTCGAGCGAGCTAATGGACTAATTTTGAGTGGCATTAAGCCCCGTTTGGTCCGATCTTTAAAATAATCCGACTGCCACTGGGTTGAGGAGCTTGACTCCGTATTGTGGGGCATGCGCACCACTCCTAATCGATCCACGGGCTACACACCGTTCTTTATGGTATATGGGGCAGAAGCTGTTCTCCCTAGCGATCTTATTCACGACGCACCTCGAGTACGTATGTATGAAGAAAGGGAGGCCGAGCTAGATCGGCAAGATGACATGGACGCCCTGGAAGGCGAGCGCAACGTATCTCGGTCTCGTTCTGCCTTTTATCAGCAGCAGGCCAGACGCTATCAGAGCAGGGAAGTACGGGCAAAGGCTTATAATGTGGGCGACCTCGTCCCCCGCCTCCCGGAGAAGCAGAAGCATAAGCTATCGCCCAAATGGGAGGGGCCCTTCGTAATTGATCAGGTACTCGCAGGCGGAGCGTATCATCTTCGTGACCCAAAGGACAACCTATTACCGCCACACTCTCGTGCAATGACAAGTGAATAAACACTCATCTTGAGAATAACACACCTAGCATGGAAGATATTGGCTACCCCCTTCCGCTTCATGAGCGGTACGGGCACACAAAACAGAAAAAATATTTTGAAATTTAGAGTTGGCACACGCAAATTTACTTGGAACGGCATTGGAATACCGCATATAGGTAGATATAGTGGACTCATAAGGCAAAACTGGTTTTAAGGATTTTGGATGCACAAGCAGTATTTCCGCTTAGTACAAATGAAGGCTAGCAAAATATTGAGAAGCAACCAACCAAAAAATGAAAACGGTCATAAACATGCATTGAACATAACTAACACCGAATAATGCACCATAGTAGGATATAACTTCATTGCATAACTATTTACTTAACGTGCTTGCATAGGGAATCACAAACCTTAACACTAATATTCTTACTTAAGCACAATTACTCACTAACATGGCATCACATATCATCATTTCCATATCGCAAACTATTGCAAGGAATCACACTTGTCATATCCAATGATCTATATGAAAGTTTTTATCTATATCCCTCTTGAATATTCATCACTTTGGGACCAATTGCATAACATGTGCAAATTACCGTTACTATCATCATCTCTCAAAAAGATTTAAGTGAAGCATGAGAGTGCAAATATTTCTTCAAAATTTCAGTCTTAACAATTCTCAAAATGATATAAGTGAAGCATGAGAATTTATTTCTACAAAATTTTAATCAAGTCAATTCTCAAAATGATATAAGTGAAGCATGAGAATTTATTTCTACAAAATTTTAATCAAGTCAATTCTCAAAATGATATAAGTGAAGCATGAGAATTTATTTCTACAAAATTTCAATCAACTCTCAAAATAATATAAGTGAAGCATGAGAGTTTATTTCTACAAAATTTCAATCAACTCTCAAAATAATATAAGTGAAGCATGAGAGTTTATTTCTACAAAATTTCAATCAACTCTCAAAATAATATAAGTGAAGCATGAGAGTTTATTTCTACAAAATTTCAGCCACCACCGTGCTCAAAAGGATTTAAGTGAAGCACTAGAGCAACTGCCTAGCTCAAAAAATTTAAGTGAAGCACATAGAGTATTCTACAAATTATGATGATAACGTGTGGCTCTCTCAAAATAGGTGTGTGCAGCAAAGATGATTGTGACAAACTAAAAAGCAAACAAAGGAAAGACTCATATCATACAAGATGCTCCAAGCAAAACACATATCATGTGACGAATAAAAATATAGCTCCAAGTAAAATTACCGATGGTCGGTAGAATAAAGAGGGGATGCCTTCCGGGGCATCCCCAAGCTTAGACGCTTGAGTCTTCCTTGAATATTACCTTGGGGTGCCTTGGGCATCCCCAAGCTTAGGCTTTTGCTACTCCGTATTCCTTCATCCATCGTGATCTCACCCAAAACTTGAAAACTTCAATCACACAAAACTCAACAAAACCTTCGTGAGATCCGTTAGTATAACAAAACAAATCACTACTATAAGTACTGTTGCAAACCCATTCATATTTTATTTTTGCATTATACCTACTGTACTCTAACTTCACCATGGCTTATACCCCCCGATACAATCCATAGATTCATCAAAACAAGCAAGTAGTGCATCAAAAACAGAATCTGTCAAAAACAGAATAGTCTGTAGCAATCTATTTAAAAGCCATACTTCTGTACCTCCAAAAATTCTGAAAAATAAGGACAACGTGGACAATTCATATACCAATACTGTGTAAAAATTTCAGATTTTTATGACGCGCCAGTACAGAAAAAAAATTCGGGCACTGGACGCAAAACTTTCTGTTTTCCAAACAGCATCAATTATACTATCTTCCTAATCATCCCAAAGGCTTTACTTGGCACAAACACTAATTAAAAACATAAAAATACTATCATACCATTAGAATGACAGTAAAAAGACATCATAACAGAAACTTATAACAAAAATTTATTTTATTCATTGGGTTGCCTCCCAACAAGCGCTATTGTTTTATGCCCTTAGATAGGCATAATGCATAATTTCAAGTATTGTCATCCTTGGTTTCCAACTCCTCAATCACACATCCATTTTTTCTAATAGATTCAACATAGGTGTTTCTCATCCTCACACTTCTAGGCACAAAATCAAGAATTTCACTTTTGTGAATAGGTTCCTTAATCATGTCAATGAAATTGGGGTGCACGCTAATCATTTTAAGATCCTCATTTCCCTTACTGGAAGTAGCACCATTGGTTTTAGGAACATACACGAACTTGCAATTTTTATTGGGAGGAGTTTTATCAATATTCTCAATAGAGGAAAAAGCCGATCCCAAATTGATAATAATTTCTTCTATCTTATCGATTCTAGCGGGACCTTGTTCTATTCTTTCATTAACTACCGGTTGCTTTTCTTTTAAGGTTTTCAATGCATTTCCTACCTTAGAACCAAATTGAGTGATATGATTATGCAATTTTTTATCCAAATTCTCAAGGTGTTCATTAGTAGACATCTTACTTTCAATAGCCTCTAACCTTTGCATAACATGTTCCAAAGTCAAAGTTGTTTCATTAATAGTGATAGGTGGTGATCCCACTAAATTTCCCATAGCATTCAAAGCATCCGTAGAGGGACACATCAAGAAATTCCCTCCAGTAATAGTGTCAAGCACAAATCTATACCAAGTAGTGATTCCCACATAAAAATTGCGAAGGAGAATAGTGGAAGATTGCTTACGAGTTGATCTATTATGAGCATCGCAAATCCTATACCAAGCATCTTTTAAATTCTCTCCTCCCCTTTGTTTAAAATTGAGTACTTCATTTTCAGTGGTAATAGTAACGAGCGAAGAACTAGCCATAACGATAAGCAAGCAAAAAGCAAACAAGCAAACAAGCAACTAGAAAAAAGGCAAAAAGGCAAAGGAAAATATTTTTGTATTTTTGTTAAAACGTTTTAGAAGTGGGGGAGATGAAAACGAGAGGCAAATGGCAAATAAAGTAAATGCAAGGAGATGAGAGTTTGTGAAAAGGTACTTGATAAATGTTGATGATGTCTCCCCGGCAACGGCGCCAGAAATTCTTCCTGCTACTTGTAGCTTGCGTTGGTATTTCCCCGAAGAGGAAGGGATGATGCAGCACAGTAGAGATAAGTATTTCCCTCAATTATGAAACCAAGGTTATCGAACCAGTAGGAGAATCACACAACACCTAGTAAGCAGTACCTGCACACAAACAACAAATCCTTGCACCCAACGCAAACAAGGGGTTGTCAATCCCTTGGCGGTAAGATTCAAAGATTAAATTGTATTTGATAGATTGATAGATTGCAGCAAAAATACTAAATAAAATAAATAAAAGAAAATGGCAGCAATAATTTTAGGGTTTTAGTAATAAGATTTTGATAGACCCGGGGGCCATAGATTTCACTAGAGGCTTCTCTCGAGAAAATAGCATACGGTGGGTAGACAAATTACTGTTGGGCAATTGATAGAAAAGCAAATAATCATGACGATATCCAAGGCAATGATCATGTATATAGGCATCACGTCCAAGATTAGTAGACCGACTCCTGCCTGCATCTACTACTATTACTCCACACATCGATGGGCTATCCAGCATGCATCTAGTGTATTAAGTCCATAAAAACGGAATAATGCCTTAAGAACGATGACATGATGTAGACAAGACAAACTCACGAATTAATAAACCCAATGAATAGATCCCATCTTTTTACCCTTAGTAGCAATGATACATACGTGTCATGTCCCTTTCTGTCACTGGGATTGAGCACCGCAAGATCGAACCCACTACAAAGCACCTCTTCCCATGGCAAGATAAATCAACATAGTTGGCCAAACCAAATCAATAGATCGGAGAAGAAATACGAGGCTATAATAATCATGCATAAAAGAGATCAGAGAAGACTCAAATAATATTCATGGATAATCTGATCATAAACTCACAATTCATCGGATCCCAACAAACACACCGCAAAGAAAGATTACATCGGATAGATCTCCAAGAACATCAAGGAGAACATTGTATTGAACATCAAAAAGAAAGAAGAAGCCATCTAGCTACTGCCTATGGACCCGAAGGTCTGTGGTAGACTACTCACGCATCATCGGAGAGGCAGCAAGGTTGATGTAGAGACCCTCCGTGATCGATTCCCCCTCCGGCAGATTACCGGAGAAGGACCCCAGATGGGATCTCTCTGGAACAGAGGCTTGCGGCGGCGTAAAAAGTATTTCGTGGACTCCCTTGAGGGTTTCTGATTTTTCTAGAATTTATAGTGCTGGAATTAGGTCAAACGGAGCTTGGTGGGGCCCACGAGGCATCAGGGCGCGCCTGCGCCCCCCCCAGGCGCGCCCTGGTGGCTCGTGGGGCCCACCAAGGTCTTCTGGCCTCCCCTCGAAGCTTCTGGTATTCGTCTTGCCCAAGAAAAAATCTCCAAAAAGTTTCACTGTATTTGGACTTCGTTTGATATTCATTTTCTGTGAAACAAAAACAGGGCAGAAAATAGCAACTGGCACTAGGCACTAGGTTAATAGGTTAGTCTCCAAAAATGATATAAAATTGCTGTAAATGATTATAAAAACATCCAAGATTGATATTATAACAACATGGAACAATCAAAAATTATAGATACGTTGGAGACGTATCACCTTCCAGTATAGTTCTAAAGCCATCATATGCATCAATTTGACTTAAGATTTTGCCAAGCTGGGTTGCCTCGCTCCTATGCTTACTCCCTACGTTCCCGATTGTTTGGCTAGGGAGTAAAGGGAGCACCTCTGCGATTGTTACGTCCGGATTACCCGGTTGCGTACCTCAGACGGGTGAAGCCAAAAGCTAGCGTTCTTAAGAATATAATTGGTCGGCCACGAGCGAAGTGAAAATAATTGGTAGCTATTACCAGATTCCGAGGTTATTTTCCCGAAGTAACCATTACCCGTCTATTTCGGGTATTCGGTTATATGTCCATGGTCAACATGACAACCCAAAGAAAGGAACCCATAGAGGAACTATTTTCGTCGGATGATGTTTCTTACGTTAAACAGTAATATAACATAACTCCCCGAGCACGTTTTGTCTGTTTGCACCAAATGGCCGGATTGCCTGGTTCTCCAAAGTGTTTTCCCGATGTTCTCGGATCACATAGTAGGAAACACTCCTCGGCCTCTGGCTGAGGGGGCAGAAGCCGATGGCCGGTTAAGGCAACGTTTCAAGCACGGTTTGGAGAATATTTGATGTAAAGTACATAGGTACATAGAATCAAAACTTTACTCTTGATCAAGACCATCTATTATGGTCTCCAGAGCACAATCTGCTTGGGACAACCGAGCTGCGGGCATAACCTAGTCATATACCAAATGTACGGGCACTTCCTGCCCATCTGACCCTACCGGCCCAACCCTAGCTAAATGCTCCGGTTCAAGCCTGGTGAAGTGGGTCTTAATCATCGCCCAAGCTTCCCGTGCTCCCTCTCGACAAGATGACATCTTCCATAACTCAAAGCGGCGCCGAGCTCCTTTGAATCGATTAGCAAGTTCGGCCATCCCGTCCGGAGCCACCTCGCCAGGCCACAGTGCCTTGAACATGCTCTTAATGGCTTTTTGGGCCTGCTCATGAACGACGGATAGATCCTTCAGTAGGTCCCGTCCGAAAGAGCTGGCCTCCTCTTCGGGGCGTCCAGTCAGAAGAACTAAAAAGAGACACGGCATTGTTCATATTAATGTCTAATACGCACAAACTATGTATTGAACAATTAGGGTGCACTCACCGAACATGCCAGCTTTCAGTCTCTGGTTCTCCTCCTGGGATAAAGCCAGTTGAGCTTTCAAGCTCTTAATTTCTTGGGCCTGTTGTAGATTTTCCGCCTTGAGCTTATCCATTTCCTCATGACTTCAAGTCAGCACGCGGTAGCCAGCCTCTTGCTGCGACTCCGCATACCTTTGAGCCTTTCTGGCTGCGTCCATATCCTTCTGCAGTTGATTTATCGACTCGGCCACTATGGACCAATCTTTCATTAGCAAGAGTGTCCCATATAATTCTTTACGACACACATTTAAGTCTGTCACTTACCGGGTGCCTCTCTGGTCCATTTCTTGACCTCATTCAGCTTGGCCTCCACAGATTTCAACTGTGTTTGTGTCAGCCCGAGGTCTTCGGTCAGCTTTTTGTTCTGCTCCCGAACAGTCTGCACCACAGTACGGCATCACAACATCAGACCCTTAACTCGGCCGTCCCGCCCAAATTAAGGCTCGGGGGCTACTGGGTTAGACAATCGGTTATCAAAACCAATGGCATACCTGCAGACTAGTAGACATAAGTTTAACCACCCCCTCGAGTCCCGTTCGGGCAGCTCCGAGGTACGCATCTACCGAACTAAGAGCATTAAATTCTTGATCGGAAAACGCAGAATGTCGTAGCGATGCCTTACGCCGCCTGTGATTCATCACACTTTCAACTTCGGAGTTGGTGACCGAGACGCCCCCTCAATCCTCCGGGTGTGTGTCCTCGGCAGGGAGCTCGGAAGTAGCACCGACCATGGCAGGGGACCTCGGTCTTGGGTTACCCCCTGGCGCCTCTTCGATGCCCTCGGGTGAAGGTGGTTCTACATATCGCCTGCGGGCCACAGCCGAGAACATTGATGACATTCTCGACGGTTGTCAAAAATAAAGACACTAAAAGTACAACGGATACGATACCTCTTTGGGGGAGGCGCGGATGATGTAACTCCCGTCGGCACTGCATGTTTGGACGCCCTGTGGCCGCTCGCCGCTGGAGCCACCGGCGCCGCTCTTGCGGATGTCCGGCGCGTTGTGCGGCGGCCCTTGGGAGTGGAAGTCAGTGTATTCGGAGCCGCAGAAGTTGAGCGTCTTTTTTGAGAAGAGGCTCGTTGGTCACTTTCAGCGGAGGAGGGAAGTGTCCCGGGGTGATCGGCCAAGAGGGCCACTTTAGAACCATCGAGACCCTCCTGATAGAAAACTCCCTCCTCGAAATTGAGCGATGTCTCGGGATCGTCGTGAAACCCTGGGTCGTCCTCACGAGAATGACTCTCCGGTTGAGGAGCGGGGCAATTCACTGTCTCGATCCAGCACCTCCAGCTCTGTTCGGACAAATTAAAAATCCGAGTGAGAAAAATTTGTGTGTCATCCGAACTATGAAGTATAATTGGACTCATCGCTTCGATGGGTTTATAGCTCGAAAAGCCGTCCTTGGGCCTTAGTCTAGCAAACCCTTGCTCTTCCCCCTTGAAGAGATCGGCCAATATGGCTGTCGTTGCCACCTGATCGGCGGGTCCTTTTCGTATGTATCGGGTTGAGTCATTCACCCCGTTGTAGCACCATAGGGGGTGCACCCTTTGTTGGAGAGGTTGAACACACCGAGTAATGGCTGCTGCCATCACATTAATGATGGTCAACCCGTTGTAGGCTAGCCACCTCACTTGAGCGGCCAGGCGCGTTACTTTGGCACTTTCCCCTTGGGAAGGGCCCTTCGGGCACCAGTTGAACCGCTTCTTCGGAGGAGCGAGTGAGAATTCAGGCAGCTCCCTCCGAGCTAGATCGAATAGGGGGACGTCTTCAATATAAAACCACTCCGAGGTCCATTCCTCAGCATCCTTCTTGGGAGTCCCTATCGGATATCCCGTTCCGGCGATGCGCCATACCTCGGCCCTGCCGACCTCGTAAATTATCCCTCCTCGGGTGCGAGGGACAAGGCAGAAATATTTCCTCCATAACTTGAAATGAGCCTCGCAACCCAGGAACATCTCACAAAGGGCGACGTAGCCCGAGATATGCAAAATGGATCCTGGGGTAAGGTGGTGGAGCTGGATCCCGTAAAACTCTAGCAGTCCCCTCAGGAAGGGATGAATGGGGAAGCCTAAGCCCTGCAAGAGGAAGGGCACGAAGCATACCCTTTCCTCCCCGTGGGGGGGGGGGAGTTCTCCGCAAGGGCCTCGCCGTTCGCAAACGTTAATCCGGGGCGGGTGGATGCGAGATCTGAAATGGGTAGATACCCCTGCATCTCAAGGCTACCCAGTCGCATGCGGGAGACTGAGCAGCTCGCCCAATCACCTTGAAGGGGGCCGTGAGGACGTGAGGAAGAGCCTGGGATGCTCGCCACTGTTTGCTGGCTATGATCTCTCGGGGGTGTGGGGAGGAATGACAGGGGGTGGGATGCGCTAACCTTCGCCCCCCTGGGCTTGTTAAAAGGCGTTTTCTCCCCCACGAAGGGCATTTGTATAAAAGACTATTGGTATGCTTGCCTTCCCCAGGCGTGAAGAAATCGAGGGGCGTCATTAATTCTGAATAAAGAAACGGCGGGCCCCGCAATACCTCGCTAATCGAAGGATTGCGAGTGGCCGAACTATTGCCAAGCCGAACACAGGTGATGGAAGGAACTCGCCCCCCAAGCCGAAGATCCTCGGAGCATGGAGCTGACGAAGACTATCGACCTCGGCATTGGAGGCTAGTTCGGGGGCTACTGAGGGTGTCCCGGACTAAGGGGTCCTCGGGCTGCCGGCCTATCTCTCATGGGCCGGACTGATGGGCCGCTCTCAACTCATCAAAGGAAGGCTGGACTACAGGCAACCACGGGCTCCAGAAGGAAACCTCCGAAGATTTCGCGTCTCCTCCAAGAAAAGTTAGCGTGACCGGCATGGTTATCTCCTGATGGCTACCGACCATATGTAACCCTAGGTACCCCTGGTGTCTATATAAACCGGAGGGTTTAGACCATAGAAGCAGGGAACCATTCTCGTCATATCCACCTAGGGTTTAGCCCATCCGATCTCAAGGTAGATCAACTCTGTAATCATCATACAATCACATCAATACAATCAAGCAGGACGTAGGGTTTTACCTCTTCGAGAGGGCCCGAACCTGGGTAATCGATGTCTCTGTGTTCCTTGTTATCCATTGACTCCAAGATCCACAGTTCGGAGCCCCTACCCGAGATCTACCGGTTTTGGTACCGACACCCGCGAACCTCATGTCGTCGTTCGACCACCTCCACCCCTCAAATTCCATCAGTAGCCACCTCGTACACCCACTCATCCATTCCGCGCATCAATTCGACGTCCGGAGCCCTCCCCGACGAGATCCATCACCACCCGACGTCGCCGTCCGTCGGAGTTGACCCCGCCATCGCCACAGTGCTCGTCGGCGACCAACTCCACCACCCACCGACGCGGAACACTTCCCCGAGCACGCTCATATCCTCGTCGCCCTCTGAAACGCCGGCGATCGCCGCCGGTGACCACCACACCCCCTCGGTACACGCGCGCAAGGCGCGTTCAAATTTCAAACATGACGGGTGGGGCCCACCCGTCGGCGTTTTATTCTTTGCTGTTTCATATCGAAAGCGTCTTCTGCCTCTTTACTTTTTCTGCACTAGAAGACGTATTTCTGCCCAGGGCGTTTTCTGCTATTACAGCAGGGACCCGATAGTAGTTGTTTTAATTACAGAAAGGTTCCTGGTTTTAAAACCTTTATTACTTTTTAACCATAACTCCTTTTCAATTGATTCTTTTTCTGAATATTTTTTTCACTCTAGTTTTTTTAGTATTTATTTAAAAATATTTTGAGCCAACTTTTTGTGCTGTCACAAAAAATTGATTTGAATTTGAATTCTTATTTTATAGAAAACGAGGAGGGAAACTTTGCCGAAAATTTCGAGGGATCACCTTCTGCCTACTTTGATCAAGGCAAGCATTTTTGAACTTGGGATATGGTGTTTGCATGCATGTTTTCATCAGTTCGAAATAATCACCGGATATGTAGTGGATAGCAAGTGCATGCATGGTCATATCTTTTTGTGCATTTCTTGCATGCATTAAAGAACTTTTCTAACTCAGATGAAGTGCTGAGAAATCAGGGGTGTACCCATGTCTTTGTCATGCCGGTGGGCACGGGTCACATCATGACACGATGGTGTCACCGTGGCATGTGAAGCATGCCAGTCATAATAATAACACCTTCTGAGTCGACCTAGATCGAGTCTTGTTCCGTCATGCCTAGCTAAAATTCGTGCTGCCACTTGTCTTCCCGCGAGGGGAGTACGGCTTAGCAAGTTGCTAACCCCTTTCCGAGTGCACACCACATAGAGGGGCCATGATGAGGGTTCCATGGCCATGGACTATTGCCAGTTGCTACTTGTAGCTTGCGTTGGTATTTTCCCCGAAGAGGAAGGGATGATGCAGCACAGTAGAGATAAGTATTTCCCTCAGTTATGAAACCAAGGTTATCGAACCAGTAGGAGAATCTCGCAACACCTCATTAGCAGCACCTGCACACAAACAACAAATCCTTGCACCCAACGCAAACGAGAGGTTGTCAATCTCTCGGCGGTCAATTGCAAGATTAAATTGTATGTGATAGATAGATTGATTGAAACAAAAATACAAAACAAAATAAATAAAAGAAAATGGCAGCAATATTTTTAGGGTTTTAGTAATATGATTTAGATAGACCCGGGGGCCATAGGTTTTACAAGAGGCTTCTGTCGAGAAAATAACATACGGTGGGTAGACAAATTACTGTTGGGCAATTGATAGAAAAGCAAATAATCATGACGATATCCAAGGCAATGATCATGTATATAGGCATCACGTCCAAAATAAGTAGACCGACTCCTGCCTGCATCTACTACTATTACTCCACACATTGACCGCTATCCAGCATGCATCTAGTGTATTAAGTCCATAAGAACGAAGTAATGCCTTAAGAACGATGACATGATGTAGACAAGATAAACTCAAGTATGAATAAACCCCATATTTTACCCTTAATAGCAACGATACATATGTGTCATGTCCCTTTCTGTCACTGGGATTGAGCACCGCAAGATAGAACCCATTACAAAGCACCTCTTCCCATCGCATGATAAATCAATCTAGTTGGCCAAACCAAATCAATAGATCGGAGAAGAAAGACGAGGCTATAATAATCATGCATAAAAGAGTGCTGCAAAGACTCAAATATATTCATGGATAATCTGATCATAAACTCACAATTCATCGGATCCCAACAAACACACCGCAAAAAGTGATTACGTCGGATAGAACTCCAAGAACATCGAGGAGAACATTGTATTGAAGATCAAAAAGAGAGAAGAAGCCATCTAGCTACTGCCTATGGACCCGAAGGTCTGTGGTAAACTACTCGTGCATCATCGGAGAGGCATCAAGGTTGATGTAGAACCCCTCCGTGATCGATTCCCCCTCCGGCGAAGTACCGGAGACGGCCTCCAGATGGGATCTCTCTGGAACAGAAACTTGCGGCGGCGGAAAAAGTATTTCGTGGACTCCCCTGAGGGTTTCTGATTTTTTCTGAATTTATACTGGTGGAATTAGGTCAAACGGAGCTCTGTGGGCCCCACGGGGCACCAGGGCGCGCCTGCCCCCCCCCCCAAGTGTGCCCTGGTGGCTCGTGGGCCCCTCCAGGGTCTTCTGGCCTCCTCCCGAAGCTTCTAGTGTTTATCTTGTCCAATAAAAAATCTCCAAAATGTTTCGTGGCATTTGGACTTCGTTTGATATTGATTTTCTGTAAAACAAAAACAGGGCAGAAAACAGCAACTGGCACTGGGCACTAGGTTAATAGGTTAGTCTCCCAAAATGATATATAATTGTTGTAAATGTATATAAAACATCCAAGATTGATATTATAACAGCATGGAACAATCAAAAATTATAGATACGTTGGAGACGTATCACCAGTCATCGGGTCAGGGGGCATGGGTGTATCCGGCTGGGCCGAGAGGGGGGCGCCCCTTGTAATCCGCGCGTTATAAATAGTGATCCCATGCTATTCGAGACGATGGTCTCCCCGTCTTAGAGTTTTTTTTTGAACGATGCTTTGGGTGATTCCTGTCATCCGGAAAGTTAATCTGGTGTGTGCTGGTCAGATGTGTTTTCAACCCAAAGACCGTAATGGGAATTAGTCAGCGTCTCGGTATTGGCTAAAGAAATCCTATACATGTGGGTAAAGAGTACACCCTTTGCAGAGTTATACCTATTCAAAGCCAATATTCCTATTTAAAGCCAACATTTCAATTTGGGAACTTTCCAAAGGAACTACCATTTTGGTAGCTAGAAAAAATCCCAAATAATTTGTGGAGCTTATCCTACCCATATATTCACCATTTTCATCAAAATCTCAGGTTCCACAATTCAAATTTTGAGCACAACATCCATTTGCAAATTCTGTCCAGATTTCCAGTTTGCAAAGGAAGTGCTTGCTCGCTTGATCTTTTTGGGCTGAAATTTTTCAGGGTGGTTAACAATGATAAATAACCCCTGGATACCAAAAACCAGCCCATTTCATCTAGCCAATTTTCCTCTGTAAATTATCTAAATTTCTGTCCAGATTGCATCTCTGTGAAGGAAGTACCCTCATAGATGATCAAATTGAGCTGAAATTTTTCCAGCTAGCTCTCATGACTATATCATCACCCTCCACCAAAAATCAGCCAAGTCTATGTAGCCATTTTCTCACAGCATTCTCATTTTCATTTCTGGTCAGATTGCAAGTTTACAAAGGAGGTGCTATCTAGAGTTATCCGTTTGTGCTGCAATTTTGCCCAGATGGTCACCTTAGTGAGAGGTCACTCTCAGCCAAGGATCATGCCAAGAGGAGCAAGGAGCTGTCCATGTCATCAATCAAACAACTTGCTGTTCATCAGCAATTGACCAAGGTGCAGTCACATCAAAGCTGTCCCGTGTCTTCCAGCCGCATAGGTCAACTCAGGGAAGAGTGGAGAACACGGTAGACACAGTTTGGCTTCGAGTAAGGCGTGGCAACGCCGTGGCCACGTGCGGAGCGCGGCAAACTGGCGCACTGGAGCTCGGGACCCTTTGGGAGCCATCTCCGGCAAGCCACGGCTTGTCCAGAGGGACCGGAGAACTCCCCACCGCACACGTACGCCGCCTAGAAGCTTTCCCCCTCGTCCCCTAGCCAGTGGCCGCCTCTGCCGACATCGATGCTCCGCTCGAGCACCGCCACGGCATCGCCTCTCGGAGCTTCGGCCGGCGTCGCGTAGTTCTTCCCCGTGGCTATTTAAGGCGCCTCCGAGCTCGCCCTCATCACCAGCAACCTCCCCCAGTTCTCTCTCTCGAGCCCGGAGCTCTCCCCTCCTCCCATGGCCGAACTCTGCCACCCGGTTCCCCTCGAGCCTATCCAGCGCTCTGGCCCTTCCCATCCCTCCTGTCCACCACCACAGTCTCCTCCAGAGCCCACGGGGCCGCCGCCGTCCTCTGCTTGGCTGGGGGAAGCCCGCCTAGCTCGTCCCGACCGTGCCCGCACCGGCCGTCCACCGTGGGACGGGCAGCTGCCGTCTCGGCCTTCCCCGGCCCCGCCAGCTAGCTCCCACGGATGCGGCCTGGCCCGCGGTGTCGTCCCGCTCGTCGACAGCTCCGGCCGGGCAGCGAGGCGCCGGCGGCGAGCACGGCCCGAGCGGCCGCAGTCCCCCCCCCCCTCGGTCAGCATCGGGAGGAAGGAGAGAAGGGAGGAGAGAGAGGAAAGGATAAGGCGTGCCCCTCCCGTCAGACACTATAAGCCTGGGCCCGCGCGGTTTAACTGGAATACATTTTCACTACAGTGAAAGCGTAAACACTGAAATACGCCTTTGCTTTCTCAGCCGCCGGCTGAAATGGCTATATAGTGGACGTTCACCCGTTAAGGGCTAAAACGGACAGGTTTCTGATTGTTTTATCGCTTAACGAACGAACGGGCATTTCTCCGCGACCGTAACTTCGATTGAGGTAAATCCAATGCCCAAGTCTTCAGTACGTCGAGCCCGTTCCGTTGGTAGCATTTTCATAATGTTTTCACACTGTGAAAATGACCATTTTGCCCTTGCCCTTCAATCAGCCCCTTCGAGAGGGAAACTTTTCCGGCAAATCTTTCCGCGAGCTCATCGCACTTCTTCCCGGCGTATTCCTCTACCCCAAGGCAACCCAACCTCTTATCATGAGCTCCGGACTTGCGTGATGACTTTGCTTGCACCCTGTGTGTGTTGCAGTATATTTCAGATCATCTGTTAGTCTGCACTGACATAGCCATGTTATTTCATCTGTGCCAGATGCTAGTGTTATTTACCATGGGATATCATGAATTGCTTTCATGTCATATTTTCCCATGCTAGTAACAATGCATTTAATACCCTTATCATGTTAGTGCTATGATTTGATCTCATACCATGACTGTCACTACTGTTATGAGTTTGCTATACTGTTCCTGCTTACAAATGTTGATGTGATGGTACGATGATGAAAAGGTTAAATTGAACTTGTAAACTAAACCTCCTCCGTCATCGATGGGATCGAGTCATAGTGCCACCGAACCGAGCTTACCCGTGCAGCCACATTTGCCGTTATCGGACGGCTTTGACTTGGTCTAACTTTGTGCTCTCTTATCGGTACCACCAAAGAGGGAAGGTTATGCGTGTGTGCTGCCCTGATCAGGTAGGCGGCGATAACCTTGTGAGCCCAGTTGTTTGTTTAACCCGGGAGTCCCCGTTTGGGACAGTTTAGTTTGGCCACGAAGGTGGCAGGTGGCAGGTGTCAGGAGTGACACAGAGGCCACCCAGGACATGACTCGGACGGGGAATGATTGTCGGTGGTACGATAGAAGGGTCACGGGTTAGACAAGTTTTGTTGGAGCAGCACCGGTCCACCCGAATGGGAGTACGAGGCCAGGAGCTCCATAGTGTGGGTAACGTGCGCAACCTCTGCAGAGTGTATGAATCTATTCGAATAATCGCGTCCACGGTATTGGACACAGTTCGTACTAGGTCACACAATTTGGTCTTGATCGATCTGGAGGACGAACCTGTTATTATAAACTTGCTAAAGAATGTGCTACTAAGTAAATGTGGTAACTTGGACTATGGGATAATTGTGAGTAGTCACCATGTTGTTCTGGCATGATCACGAGATGAGATTTCGGTGAGTCATGAGTTAGCCCCGAAGGGCAGTAAAATTGAATGATGTCCCCGCATATTACTTTAATGCTTCACGGGAGGTAAGTGTACTATAGGTTCCCATTTAATTTTGGATGCCACGTCTCGTAGAAATAATTATGCCATGCCATGATATGTAGTTGATATGCCTGATCCATGTTATGCCATGCTTGATCCATGTTCTCCTGTTAATTCCATGTCATGTTTAGAATAAATTCTTATATAAGCATAGGGCTTGCTTTGTCATCTGCTTGTTTGGATGCTATGTATTTGGTTGTCTTGTGAGTACATTCAAAGTACTCACCTGGCCTTGCACGTGGCCACTTGCAGGAGAAGACTCGCCATTCTAGATCGTAACCCAGCCAGTCCTGTGAGTTGTATAGCCCAGCCAGAGACGTCGCTGCTGTTGAACCAAGACCTCCGCTGCCATTTAGTTAGCCTTGGAGCCATGTAATATTGTTGTAAGCAACAGTATTGTAATACTCCATTTCATATAATAAAGCCATTTTTGTGCCTGGAATTGCTGTATCATGTCTCAGACGTGCGCCAGGTCTTATCCTGGGACTGGCGTGCATCGGCCCTCTATCGGGGTGCCACGGGACGTGGTATCAGAGCCAGGCTAGCTGTAGGTTACCCTAGCATTGAACCACCCTTATTTTTAACCGGTAGTGAGCCCAATAGATTTGACCCATCACTGCCATCCGACACGGCCACTGTTAATCAACAGACGGCGCAGTCGGAATTGACGTGCCCCTACCCAACTGTCCGCCCACCCAGCCATCCCTGGATTGGACCGCGACCCCACCCAGTTGTCGGCCGTGCCGGCGTATCTTCTACCCGGCACGAGAAGGATCCACGCCATCCTGGTATGTCCCAGCCTGGCTGCCTATTTAAAACCCCTCACACCTGCGAGTCGCAGCCCTCTCCGTTCAGTAAGCCAGATCCCCGCAAGAGAACCCAAGCCGGTATCCCCAAACCAGCAGCCATGGCTAGTTCTTCCAGAGTACCCACTTTCCATAGCCGAACTTTGGCTAATGGTTATGCCGGCTTTGCGCCCATCTTTTCGAGTATGCTCACCCAAGCCCTTGGCTGTAGTACTAGCCCGGTATATCTGGTGTTCCAATCGGAACCCGTCCCTCACCTTTGCCGATTCTATGCGAATGCACATATCTGCCCAAGTCCAGCAGAAGATGGGAAGCCCTTGACTTTTCAGGGCAAACCCATGCCCACCCCCGCGTTGGCTGTCCAGACAGCTGCTGCGGAAGCCACCGCTCATCTTTGTTTCTAGTTTTCGCAAGTAGCGGAGATGCGAGAGTTCCGCTACTTTCCCTCTGCGTCCAGCAAAGGCTGCGAGTTCTCTAGCACAGTCGAAGATGCCGACCCGGCAATGGCTCGCCTGGTTCAGTTCATCGCTGCCCAGGGACTGCTACTCTCCGGCATTCTTGGAGAGTTTAAAGCCATTGACCGTGACACCATTCGGGTTGTTACGGAAGCATATCATGAGGCCCGTCAAACTGCATCCCAGGCCACCAGTTCCCTGATGCCAAACCCAGTGCCACCTTCGCAGCTAGTGCCACCCTCGTAACCCGTGAACCCATATCGACCAAGCATCATTTCCCCAAGTTCCTTCTCCCGAGCTATTCGGCGTCTTCGCTGTCGGGATGTGTTTCGTCAAGTTCCCGCCGCAGCTCCAGCAGTTGATCCCCAACCTATAGAGGTATCCGACGATGAAGGCGGAAGTTGGCTCAGCCTACGTCCCCCTGGAGAGCCCCAGCAAGAGTAGAACCCCATAGCCGGGAGTGAGTTGTTGCTGTTAGGTGCCTAGTAAGGTTGCGTGTTGTTGTATGCTTGTAACTTGTGTGCTGTTATAACGTTGTGTATGCCTATTTGCTCTGTGTGTGTTTGGTTCACCTGCCTCTCCGTTAGACAGAAATGCTTAACAGAGCTGGCAATGGTTTCTTAACAAGAGTTCAATCAGTAGGACACTTACACTTAATAGCAATAGACTCGCCCGGAGTCCCTAATGAAATACGAGCTGGTGTAGGTATATGTATACCAGGAGTACATACACCCACCAGCATTAAAACACCTTAGTGTAATCTGCTGGATGTATTCTTTGCATGTATTTTGCTCCTGTATGCATTCTGCATTTGCTTGCATATTGGTTTGAATAGATTGCATGTGTATTGTGTGAGCAAAGTTTGCACACCAAGTTCATTCTCCTAAGTATAGTTGCAGCAGTACTCGGGTGGAATGCAAAGCCGCATGCCCACATCCATTCGTGCTTTCTCCGTTTGCCAGCCTCCCAAACCAGAACTCTGGAGAGCCAGTTCTTCCCAAAAGTTCCCCGGTCCCAAAATCTTTTCTCAGAACCCAGCTGCAATCTCGGAGAAATTATGAGAAATTTTATTGCAGCATAAACCGTTACAACCCCTCTAGTCCCAGATCTAAACCCCGATTTGACCACAACACCCACTCATTGTGGATGTTGCTCGACGAGGAGCTACCAGCAGCATGATCCCTGCATTGGTAGAACTCCGCACTAGCCACAGACCCAGCGGCGCCTCTGTCACCGTCTTGCGTGACGCTGGACAGACCGCCACCTTGCCCCACCACATCACACGCTTTTTCCGCCCGCCTGAGACGGTGAAGGAACCAGCGTGGATGATCACCAGCCACTCCGCCAGCGTCTTCCTCACCTTGACCTGCCGTGGCAGGACCCTCGTCGTTGCGAGCCCGCTCCAGCAGGATGAGCTGCAATAGGCAGAGCGACGAACCGATTAGAGTAGCCAGCAGCGCAGTGAGGAACCACTGTAGCCCCACCAGGAACACCGCATCACCGAACGATCTTGGCTCGAGCTCGTCCAAACCGAAAAGATGGAAGAGAGGCATGGTGTGTGTGGACAGAGATGTGTTACCGTCGTCTTTTATAGCCAAAGCCCAGTGTACGGTGAGCGAGGTCCAGGAGAACCGCGCGTTGCTCGATCACCGGCGTCCAGGAGGCGAATCCACGAGCAGTGCCGACCGGCGCTGGCCCGCGATGGGAGTGCTCTCTGCGTTGACCTCGTGCACGCCGCGCACTATCGTCATAGGGTGCTTTATGCCCTAGGAGCTAAGTGCGCGCTGTGCCTAGCCGCACGCAGAACAGCACGGGAACGAGAGAGAACCGCTGGCCAGAGAAAGAAGAGGGAGGCTGCCAGTGGGCCCTGGGCCCACCTGTCAGCGAGAGAGGCCACTGTTCATTGAGGTGCCCCAAGCATTTTTGGGAAAAGGAAATTTTTGCTTTTCCTAAAAATGTCAGGGCTATGAGAGCAACCCAGCGACCCCTACCCGTGGAGTAGATCCCGCAATATCCGTATCTCGATCTGGGGGTACCAATTTTCGGTACTCTTAACTCGGTTGTTTTCAACCACAGGGTTAAAACCCAACCCAGAGATCTTCCCTGGAGAAGTAGTTGTTGTTTTGAGCTAACCCTAGGCATCTCGAGGACGAGATTCTCTTAAGGGGGGGAGGTTTGTAACACCCCAAAAATCGGGTTATCGATTTTTGTGCTATTATTCCTTCCTAGCTTTCCTCTCCCAAATTTTTCCTCTGGAATCTGGTGAGTGACCAAGTGAATCCAGACAATCCTCAGCCTCTCCATACCTTTCCCATGCTCTTGTGCCAGCCAAGCTCCCGTCAGTAAACCCCGAATCTCATTCAAACCCTAGTTCCAAAATATTGGAACTCGAAATCCTGCCTTTGTGCTTACAAAGAAGCTATCATTTTCCTTGCTCTGTTGATCCTCCCAAAATTTCCAGAGATCCTCCTTCATCCATAAACCCTAGATGTGCAAAAATATTGCCAAGTCATATGCAATATTTTTCATCTACAATTAATTCCTTGTTTTGCCTTTCTGAGGAATTAAATCCAGGAAAATACTTGTCCATCTCCAAAGTTCATGGAAGCTTGTGGAGATATTCATTGTGATCATATTGAGCTCTCACAAAAATATTGGCCATAATTAAATAAGGAAAATTGCATTTTCCTATTTAAAGCCAATATTTCAATTTGGGGCCTTTCCAAAGGAACTACCATTTTGGTAGCTAGGAAAAATCCCAAATAATTTGTGGAGCTTATCCTACCCATATATTCACCATTTTCATCAAAATCTCAAGTTCCACAATTCAAATTTTGAGCACAACATCCATTTGCAAATTCTGTCCAGATTTCTAGTTTGCAAAGGAAGTGCTTGCTCCCTTGATCTTTTTGGGCTGAAATTTTTCAGGGTGGTTAACAATGATAAATAACCCCTGGATACCAAAAACCAGCCCATTTCATCTAGCCAATTTTCCTCAGTAAATTATCTAAGTTTCTATCCAGCTTGCATCCCTGTGATGGAAGTACCCTCATAGATGATCAAATTGAGCTAAAATTTTTCCAGCTAGCTCTCATGACTATATCATCACCCTCCACCAAAAATCAGCCAAGTCTATGTAGCCATTTTCTCCCAGTATTCTCATTTTCATTTCTGGTCAGATTGCAAGTTTACAAAGGAGGTGCTATCTAGAGTTATCCATTTGTGCTGCAATTTTGCCCAGATGGTCACCTTAGTGAGTGGTCACTCTCAGCCAAGGATCATGCCAAGAGGAGCAAGGAGCTATCCATGTCATCAATCAAACACCTTGTTGTTCATCAGCAGTTAACCAAGGTGCAGTCACATCAAAGCTCTCCCGTGTCTTCCAGCCGCATAGGTCAACTCAGGGAAGAGTGGAGAACACGGTAGACACGGTTTGGCATCGAGTAAGTCGTGGCAACGCCGTGGCCACGCGGTGACCACGTGCGGAGCGCGCCAAACTTGCGCACTGGAGCTCGGGACCCTTCGGGAGCCGTCTCCGGCAAGCCACGGCTTGTCCAGAGGCGCCGGAGAACTCCCCACCGCACACGTACGCCGCCTAGAAGCTTTCCCCCTCGTCCCCTAGCCGGTGGACGCCTCTGCCGACATCGATGCTCCGCGCTAGCACCGCCACGGCATCGCCTCTCGAAGCTTCGGCCGGCGTCGCGTAGTTCTTCCCCGCGGCTATATAAGGCGCCTCCGAGCTCGCCCTCATCACCAGCAACCTCCCCCAGTTCTCCCCCTCGAGTCAGGAGCTCTCCCTTCCTCAAATGGCCGAACTCTGCCACCCGGTTCCCCTCGAGCCTATCCAGCGCTCTGGCCCTTCCCCTCCCTCCTGTCCACCAGCACAGTCTCCTCCAGAACCCACGGGGCCGCCGCCGTCCTCTGCTTGGCTGGGGGAAGCCCGCCTAGCTCGCCCCGACCGTGCCCGCACCGGCCGTCCGCCGTGGGACGGGCAGCCGCCGTCTCGGCCTCCCCCGGCCCCGCCAGCTAGCTCCCACGGATGCGGCCTGGCCCGCGGTGTCGTCCCGCTCGTCGGCAGATCCGGTCGGGCAGCGAGGCGCCGGCGGCGAGCACGGCCCAAGCGGCCGTAGCCCCCCCCCCCCTCTGTACAGCATCAGGAGGAAGGAGAGAAGGGAGGAGAGAGAGGAAAGGAAAAGGCGGGGCCCTCCCGTCAACCACTATAAGCCTGGGCCCGCGCGGTTTAAGGGGAAACGTACTTTCGAAAGTACGCTTTCCAACTTCGAAAGCGCATTCGGGCACAGTTTCAGACAAAAATACGTTTTCAGTAGAGTGAAAGCATAAACGCTGAAATGCGCCTTCGCTTTCTCAGCCGCCGGCCGAAATGTCAATATAGTGGACGTTCACCCGTTAAGGGCTAAAACCGACAGGTTTGTGTTTGTTTTATCGCTTAACGAACGAACGGGCATTTCTCCGCGACCGTAACTCCGATTGAGGTAAATCCAACGCCCACGTCTTCAGTATGTCGAGCCCGTTCCGTTGGTATCATTTTCATAATGTTTTCACACTGCGAAAATGACCATTTTGCCCTTGCCCTTCAATCAGCCCCTTCGAGAGGGAAACTTTTCCGGCAAATCTTTCCGCGAGCTCATCGCACTTCTTCCCGGCGTATTCCTCTACCCCAAGGCAAGCCAACATCTTATCATGAGCTCCGGACTTGCGTGATGACTTTGCTTGCACCCTGTGTGTGTTGCAGTATATTTCAGATCATCTGTTAGTCTGCACAGACATAGCCACATTTGGACTTATCATGAGCCTACCCGTGCAAGCCAACCTCTTACCATGAGCTTACCCGTGCAGCCACATTTGCCATTATCGGATGGCCTTGACTTGGTCTAACTTTGTGCTCTCTTATCGGTACCACCAAAGAGGGAAGGTTATGCGTGCGTGCTGCCCTGATCAGGTAGGCGGTGATAACCTTGTGAGCCCAGTTGTTTGTTTAACCCGGGAGTCCCCGTTTGGGACAGTTTAGTTTGGCCATGACGGTGGTAGGTGTCAGGAGTGACACAGGGGCCACCCAGGACATGACTCAGACGGGGAATGATTGTCGGTGGTACGATAGAAGGGTCATGGGTTAGACAAGTTTTGTTGGAGCAGCACCGGTCCACCCGAATGGGAGTACGAGGCCAGGAGCTCCATAGTGTGGGTAACGTGCGCAACCTCTGCAGAGTGTATGAATCTATTCGAATAGCCGCGTCCACGGTATTGGACACAGTTCGTACTAGGTCACACTATTTGATCTTGATCGATCTGGAGGACGAACCTGTTATTATAAACTTGCTAAAGAATGTGCTACTAAGTAAATGTGCTAACTTGGACTATGGGATAATTATGAGTAGTCACCATGTTGTTCTGGCATGATCACGAGATGAGATCTCGGTGAGTCATGAGTTACCCCGAAGGGCGGTAAAATTGAATGATGTCCCTGCATATTACTTTAATGCTTCACGGGAGGTAAGTGTAGTATAGGTTCCCGTTTAATTTTGGATACCATGTCTCATAGAAATAATTATGCCATGCCATGATATGTAGTTGATATGCCTGATCCATGTTATGCCATGCTTGATCCATGTTCTCCTGTTAATTCCATGCCATGTTTAGAATAAATTCTTATATAAGCATAGGGCTTGCTTTGTCATCTGCTTGTTTGGATGCTATGTATTTGGTTGTCTTGTGAGTACATTCAAAGTACTCACCTGGCCTTGCACGTGGCCAGTTGCAGGAGAAGACTCGCCATGCTAGATCGTAACCCAGCCAGTCCTGTGAGTTGTGGAGCCCAGCTAGAGACGTCGCTGCCATTGAACCAAGACCTCCACTACCATTTAGTTAGCCTTGGAGCCATGTAATATTGTTGTAAGCAACAGTATTGTAATACTCCATTTCATATAATAAAGCCATTTTTGTGCCTGTAATTGCTGTATCATGTCTTAGACGTGCGCCGGGTCTTATCCTAGGACTGGCGTGCGCCGGCCCTCTATCGGTGTGCCATAGAAATCAGGGGTGTACCCCTGTCTTTGTCGTGCCGGTGGGCACGGGTCACATCATGACACGATGGTGTCACCGTGGCATGTGAAGCATGCCAGTCATAATAATAACACCTCCTGAGTCGACCTAGATCGAGTCTTGTTCCGTCATGCCTAGCTAAAATTCGTGCTGCCACTTGTCTTCCCACGAGGGGAGTACGGCTTAGTAAGTTTCTAACCCCTTTCCGAGTGCACACCACATAGAGGGGCCATGATGAGGGTTCCATGACCATGGACTAATGCTTTGGGCCGAGAGGGGGGCACCCGTTGTAATCCGCGTGTTATAAATAGTGATCCCATGCTATTCGAGACGATGGTCTCCCCGTCTTAGAGTTTTTCTTGAACGATGCTTTGGGTGATTCCTGGCATCCGGAAAGTTAATCTGGTGTGTGCTGGTTGATACGTCTCCAACGTATCTATAATTTTTGATTGTTCCATGCTATTATAATATCAATCTTGGATGTTTTTATATACATTTACAGCAATTATATATCATTTTTTGGGACTAACCTATTAACTTAGTGCCCAGTGCCAGTTGCTGTTTTTTTTTGCCTGTTTTTGGTTTTCCACAATATCAGTACCAAACGAAGTCCAAATGCCACGAAACTTTTTGGAGATTTTTTTCTGGACATAACAAAGACTAGAAGCTTCAGGAGGAGATGAGAAGATGAAGCAGTTTGACCAAATTCCTCCACTATAAATTCTCTAAAATCGGGAAACCAACAGAGGAGTCCACGAAATACTTTTTCCGCCGCCGGAAGCTTCTGTTCTCGAGAGATCCCATCTGGAGGCCTTTTCCGGCAATCCGCCGGAGGGGGAATCAATCACGGAGGGGCTCTCCATCAACCTTGCTGCCCTTCCAATGATGTGTGAGTAGTTTACCACAGACCTTCGGGTCCATCGTTAGTAGCTAGATGGCTTCTTCTCTCTTTTTGATCTTCAATGCAATGTTCTCCTCGATGTTCTTGGAGTTCTATCCGATGTAATCACTTTTTGCGGTGTGTTTGTTGGGATCCGATGAATTGTGAGTTTATGATTAGATTATCCATGAATATTATTTGAGTCTTCTCTGAACTCTTTTATGTATGATTATTATAGCTTCGTATTTCTATCCGATCTATTGATTTGGTTTGGCCAACTAGATTGATTTATCTTGCAATGGGAGAGGTGCTTGGTAATGGGTTCGATCTTGCGGTGCTCAATCCCAGTGACAGAAAGGGACATGACACGTATGTATCGTTGCTATTAAGGGTAAAAAGATGGGGTTTATTCATGCGTGAGTTTACTTTGTCTACATCATGTCATCTTGCTTAAGGCGTTACTCCGTTCTTTATGGACTTAATACACTAGATGCATGCTGGATAGCGGTCGATGTGTCGAGTAATTGTAGTAGATGCAGGCAGGAGTCCGTCTACTTGTCTCGGACGTGATGCCTATATACATGATCATTGCCTTGGATATCGTCATGATTATTTGCTTTTCTATCAAATGCCCAACAGTAATTTGTTCACCCACCGTATGCTATTTTTATGAGAGAAGCCTCTAGTGAAAACTATGGCCCCCGGGTCTATCTAAATCATATATTAAAAATCCTAAAAATACCTTGCTGCACTTTTATTTTATTTATTTTATTTTGTATTTTTGTTCGATCTATTTATCTATCACCATACAATTTAATCTTGCAATTAACCGCCAAGGGATTGACAACCCCTTGTTTGCGTTGGGTGCAAGGATTTGTTATTTTGTGTGTAGGTACTATTAACGAGGTGTTGCGTGATTCTCCTACTGGATTGATAACCTTGGTTTCATAACTGAGGGAAATACTTATCTTTACTGTACTGCATCATCCCTTCCTCTTCGGGGAAAAACCAACGCAGATCACAAGTAGCACTGGTCAGGTGTGTTTTCAACCCAAAGACCGTAACGGGAATTAGTCAGCGTCTCGGTGTTGGCTAAAGAAATCCTATACACGTGGGTAAAGAGTACACCCTCTACAGAGTTATACCTATTCGAATAGCCGTGTCCACGGTCAAGGACGTTAGCTGGGAAGGGTCAAGTGTCGGTCCCGGTGTCGGTCTTCGGAGGGAAATAATTAAAATTAAGCATGATCCATTTTTACTACTGATGCCAGCATGAATATTATTGTTAACATGAATGTTATTGTGGCTAACCTTTTTCTTCTATGTGGAACCTTGGGTATCTCTTGGGATGGTTAATCCACGTGGATACTCAATTTTCTTTTCTTTTCTGAGTATCACTCGGGATGGTTAATCCACCTGGATACTCAGTTCTATTTTCTTCTCTGAGTATCTCTTGGGATGGTTAATCCACCTGGATACTCAGTTCTATTTTCTTGTCTGAGTATCTCTTGGGATGGTTAATCCACCTGGATACTCGGTTCTATTTTCTTTTCTGAATATCTCTTGGGATGGTTAATCCACCTGGATACTCAGTTCTATTTTCTTTTCTGAATATCTCTTGGGATGGTTAATCCACCTGGATACTCAGTTCTATTTTCTTTTCTGAGTATTGATGTCTACTACACAACTTATTCTTATAGACTCGTGTTGGGCCTCCAAGCGCAGAGTTTTGTAGGACAGTAGCAATTTTCCCTCAAGTGGATGACCTAAGGTTTATCAATCCGTGGGAGGCGTAGGTTGAAGATGGTATCTCTCAAACAACCCTGCAACCAAATACGAGAAATCTCTTGTGTCCCCAACACACCCAATACAATGGTAAATTGTATAGGTGCACTAGTTCGGCGAAGAGATGGTGATAAATGTGTACTATGGATAGTAGATATAGGCTTTTTTAATGCGAACAATAAAAAATAGCAAGGTAGCAAGTAACTAAACTGAGCATAAATAGTATTGCAATGCTTAGAAACAAGGCCTAGTGTTCATACTTTCGCTAGTGCAATCTCTCAACAATGCTAATATAATTGGATCATATAACCATCCCTCAACGTGCGATAAAGAATCACTCCCAAGTTCCTTTTAGCGGAGAACATAAAATAGAAATTGTTTGTAGGGTACGAAACCACCTCAAAGTTATCCTTTCCGATCAATCTATTGAGCTATTCCTATAAGTGTCACAAACATCCCTAGAGTTCGTACTAAAATAACACTATATGATACACATCAACCAACTCTAATGTCACCTAGATACTCCAATGTCACCACAAGTATCCGTGAGTTGATTATACGATATGCATCAAACAACTTCATAATCATAATATTCAATCCACACAAAGAACTCCAAGGAGCACCCCAAAGTTTCTATCGGAGAAAATATAATGAAAACATGCATCAACCCCTATGCATAGATTACCCCATTGTCACCTCGGGAATCCGCGAGTTGAGTGCCAAAACATACATCAAGTGAATCAACATGTTACCCCATTGTCACCACGGGTATTCATATGCAAGACATACATCAAGTGTTCTCAAATCTGAATATTCAATCCGACAATAATGAAACCTCAAAGGGAAAAGATTCGATTCATCACAACAAGGATAGAGAGGGAAGAAACACCATATGATCCAACTATATTAACAAAGCTCGCGATACATCAAGATCGTGCCATATCAAGAACTCGAGAGAGAGAGAGAGAGAGAGAGAGAGAGAGAGATCAAACACATAGCTACTATTACATACCCTCAGCCCCGAGGGTGAACTACTCCCTCCTCATCATGGAGACCATCGGGATGATGAAGATGGCCTCCGGTGATGATTCCCCCTCCGGCAGGGTGCCGGAAAAGGGCTGTAGATTTGATCGTGGAGGTACAGAGGCTTGCGGCGGCGTAAAAACTCATCTAGGTTAACTTTCGGGGGTTTCTGAATATATAGGAGTTTTTGGCGTTGGAATCATGCGAGGCACCAGGGCGCGCCTGGGGGGTGGTGCGCCCTGGTGGCTCGTGGAGCCCCTGTGGGTCTTCTGGCCTCCTCCCGAAGCTTCTAGTGTCTCTTATGTTCCAGAAAAAATCGTCAAAAAGTTTCACTGCATTTGGACTTCATTTGATATGGATTTTCGGGAAAACCAAAAACAAGCAGAAAACAGCAACTGGCACTGGGCACTAGGTCAATATGTTAGTCCATAAAAATCATATAAAAGCCATATAAAAGTGCAACAAAATCATACAAAACTATAGTAAACATGGCATGAATACTTCATAAATTATAGATACGTTGGAGACGTATCAGCATCCCCAAGCTTAATTACTGCTCGTCCTCGAGTCGGTAAATGATAAAAGAAATAATTTATGAAGTGTGAATGCTAGCATAGTGCATAAGTTGATCAATGATAATTTCAATCACTTTTTCTAGCATCAATATATATCATAATCAGTAGCTCATCTCATAAAACTTCTCATGATCAAGTAGCAAGCTATTCACATGTTTAATGTATAGGCCATAAACTTTCTTAAAAACTAACAAACTATGTTCTCAGTCATCAAACAATTGCAATTCATCTTATTTTCTGGAAGGGTCTATGTAAGAGCTTTGATCTAGCAAATTCCACATACTCAACCATCATTTAGTCTTCCATGATTGCTGACAATCAAAGCATATTTTTAGAACAAACTGTTTCAGTCAAACACATAGGAAGATAGGGGCTTAATGTTTCGCCTCCCAACTTATTTATCTCAGGGATAATGTCAATAATAATAACTCATGATCATCTATATTCAACTGGATATATGTGCCTGGATCTTTCCCTACCACATAATGCTTGCCAACTAAAGAATAAATAGAGCGGATTGGGGATGAACATTAATGACTCTTGCATAAAAGTAAATCCAGAAAAGTAAAAGATAGGCCCTTCGCAGAGGGAAGCAGAGGTTGTCATGCGCTTTTTGTTGTTGGATGCACAAGCCCTTAATGCAAAGGAACATCACGTTATATTGCCCCTTGTGATAGCAACCTTTATTATGCAGTCCGTCGCTTTTATTTCTTTACCATCACAAGTTCGTACAATGCTTATTTTCCTTTGTAATAAAAGATCATACATATTTTAGGAGCAATTTTTATTGCTTTTTGCACCGATGACAACTTACTTGAAGGATCTTATTCAATCCATAGGTAGATATGGTGGACGCTCATGGCAAGAAACTGGGTTTAATGGTTTTTGGATGCACAAGTAGTATCTCTACTTAGTACGAATTTTTGGCTAGCAAAAGATCCTACGCAAGCACCACATGTTAGAGGATCCATGACAATATAAATTCTATGTGAATATAAACAAACATAACTCATTACGTTGTCTTCCTTGTCCAACGTCAACTACTTGATCAAGCTTGAAAATAATTAATGGGGGCTCACAATCATAGAAGATGTTCAGGATAGTATATTTATATGTGAAATTTCTCTTCCTTCAAAATTCTTTCATGAATTGTTCAAGTGACCAATGCTATGTTTGTTAACTTTCAATAAATTTTACCACTTATACTTCTTGTATGTGAAGTCACTACTCCCCATGGGACAAGCATATGAAGCATATAAATTTCAACTTTATGATATTCAATTCATTTCAATAATTTACTCATAGGATATAAGTGAAGAACAAGACTAAATGACAAACTACTCCAAAAAGATATAAGTGAAGACCAAATGAGTAGTTAAGTAAATAGGTAGCTATGTGAGGACTCTCTCTCATTTAAAAATTTCAGATCTGAATATTTTATTCAAATAGCAAAGAAAACAAAATAAAATGACTTTCCAAGCAAAGCACATATCATGTGAAGAAGCAAAAACTTAGGCTCAACCAAAACTGACTGATAGTTGTTGAAGAAGAAAGGTGGGATGCCTACCGGGGCATCCCCAAGCTTAGATGCTTGAGACTTCTTGAAATATTAATTTGGGATGCCTTGGGCATCCCCAAGCTTGAGCTTTTGTGTCTCCTTAATTCCTCTCATATCATGGCTTCTCCTAAATCTTTAAAAACTTCATCCACACAAAACTCAACCAGAACTCGTGAGATAAGTTAGTATAAATTAACTCAAAACCTTAACATTCTCTACTGTAGCTAATCACTAAAATTATAATTAAACATTGCATACTAAATGCCTCTTCATATTTAATACTCCTATCCTCAAATAGAAACATTAAACACGCAAACATATGCAAACAATGCAACTATAACAGCAATCTGCCAAAACAGAACAGTCTGTAAAAGGGGAATAAGAATCCATACTTCCCTAACTCCAAAAATTCTGAAAAATTACCACGTGACAGAGAACTCGTGCATGCTTACTGTGTAAACATTTCAGATTTTTAACATGTTCTGACTATTCAGGAATATTCTGGACATAAAAGAAAACTTTTTGTTTTCAAACAGCAACACATGAACTTGCAAACTGAGCATGGTAAAGGCTATAATTGGAATTTTATTGAACTAAAAGATACAAAACATGATTATTGATAACAGCAAGCAATTCTTAACAAAATAAAATGATGCTCCAAGCAAAACTCATATTATGTGACGAATAAAAATATAGCTCCAAGTGAGGTTACCGATAGTGTTGAAGACGAAAGAGGGGATGCCTTCCGGGGCATCCCCAAGCTTAGTTGCTTTGGTATTCCTAGAATATTAACTTGGGGTGCCTTGGGCATCCCCAAGCTTAGGGTCTTGCCACTCCTTATTCTCCTCATATCGATATCTCACCCAAAACTTGAAAACTTCAATCACACAAAACTTAACGGAACTTGTGAGATAGGTTAGTATGATAAAAATAAATCATCCACTTAGGTACTATCAAGACAAGATTCATAATTATTATCACATAATTCCTACTGTATTATATCATTTCCACAATTTATATTACTCAATATAAGCTATGGAAACACTAAAACAAGCAAACTATGAAGCGAAAACAGAATTTGTCAAAAACAGAACAGCGCGTAGTGAGCGATTTAAAAACCATACTTCTGTACCTCCAAAACTTCTGAAAAATTAGGAAAACGTAAACAATTTGTAAACCAATACTGTGTAAAAATTTCTGAATTTTTTCACGCTCCAGTACAGAATAGAAATTCTAGCACTGGACGCAAAAGTTTCTGTTTTTGCACAGAATCAAATCAACAAGCATCCACACTATCCCAAAGGCTTTACTTGGCACATTATTGAAAGAAAACATATAAAACATGATTGATAAAGTAGCTTAATCATGTGGACACACAAAAACAGTAGGTATAAATATTGGGTTGTCTCCCAACAAGCGCTTTTCTTTAATGCCTTTTTAGCTAGGCATGATGATTTCAATGATGCTCACATAAAAGTAAGGAATTGATACACAATGGGAGCAACATGAAGCATATGACTAGCACATTTAAGCCTAACCCACTTCCTATGCATAGGGATTTTGTGAGCAAATATTGTATGGGAGCAAGAATCAACTAGCATAGGAAGGCAAAACAAGTATAACCTTGAAACTTTCAACACATAGAGAGGAAACTTTATATTATTGCAACACCTACAAGCATATGATCCTCTCTCATAATAATTTCCAGTAGCATCATGAATAAATTCAACAATATATCCATCACAAAAAGCATTCTTGTCATGATACATAAGCATAGAATTTTTATTACTCTCCACACAAGCAAAATTATTCTCATGAATAGTAGTAGGAGCAAACTCAACAAAATAGATATCATGTGACACTTGATTGGCATAATCCAATTGAAAATTAAAATCATGATGACAAGTTTCATGGTTATCATTATTCTTTATAGCATACATGTCATCACAATAATCATCATAGATAGCAACTTTGTTATCATAGTCAATTGAAACCTCTTCCAAAATAGTGGATTCATCATTAAATAAAGTTGTGACCTCTCCAAATCCACTTTCATAAGTGTAATCATCATAAATAGGAGTCATGCAATCATCATAATAAATTTGCTCATCAAAACTTGGGGGACTAAAAATATCATCTTCATCAAACATAGCATCCCCAAGCTTGTAGTTTTGCATATCATTAGCATCATGGGTATTCAAAGAATTCATACTAACAACATTGCAATCATGCTCGTCATTCAAAGATTTTATGCCAAACATTTTATTAAATTCTTCTTCTATCAATTGAGCACAATTTTCCTTTCCATCATTTTCACGAAAGACATTATAAAGATGAATAATATGAGGCAACCACAATTCCATTTTTTTCTAGTTTTCTTTTTATAAACCAAACTAGTGATAAAACAAGAAACTAAAAGATTTGATTGCAAGATCTAAAGATATACCTTCAAGCACTCACCTCCCCGGCAACGGCGCCAGAAAAGAGCTTGATGTCTACTACACAACTTATTCTTGTAGACTCGTGTTGGGCCTCCAAGCGCAGAGTTTTGTAGGACAGTAGCAATTTTCCCTCAAGTGGATGACCTAAGGTTTATCAATCCGTGGGAGGCGTAGGTTGAAGATGGTATCTCTCAAACAACCCTGCAACCAAATACAAGAAATCTCTTGTGTCCCCAACACACCCAATACAATGGTAAATTGTATAGGTGCACTAGTTCGGCGAAGAAATGGTGATAAAAGTGTACTATGGATAGTAGATATAGGTTTTTGTAATGCGAACAATAAAAAACAGCAAGGTAGCAAATAACAAAAGTGAGCATAAATAGTATTGCAATGCTTAGAAACAAGGCCTAGGGTTCATACTTTTGCTAGTGCAATCTCTCAACAATGCTAATATAATTGGATCATATAACCATCCATCAACGTGCGATAAAGAATCACTCCCAAGTTCCTATTAGCGGAGAACATAAAATAAAAATTGTTTGTAGGGTACGAAACCACCTCAAAGTTATCCTTTCCGATCGATCTATTGAGCTATTCCTATAATTGTCACAAACAGCCCTAGAGTTCGTACTAAAATAACACCATATGATACACATCAACCAACTCTAATGTCACCTAGATACTCCAATGTCACCACAAGTATCCGTGAGTTGATTATACGATATGCGTCAAACAACTTCATAATCATAATATTCAATCCACACAAAGAACTCCAAGGAGCACCCCAAAGTTTCTATCGGAGAAAAGATAATGAAAACGTGCATCAACCCCTATGCATAGATTACCCCAATGTCACCTCGGGAATCCGCGAGTTGAGTGCCAAAACATACATCAAGTGAATCAATATGATACCCCATTGTCACCACGGGTATTCATATGCAAGACATACATCAAGTGTTCTCAAATCTGAATATTCAATCCGACAATAACGAAACCTCAAAGGGAAAAGATTCGATTAATCACAACAAGGATAGAGAGGGAAGAAACACCATATGATCCAACTATATTAACAAAGCTCGCGATACATCAAGATCGTGCCATATCAAGAACACGAGAGAGATAGAGAGATCAAACACATAGCTACTAGTACATACCCTCAGCCCCGAGGGTGAACTACTCCCTCCTCGTCATGGAGATCGCCGGGATGATGAAGATGGCCTCCAGTGATGATTCCCCTCCCCACGGCAGGGTGCCGGAAAAGGGTTGTAAATTAGATCGTGGAGGTACAGAGGCTTGCGGTGGCGTAAAAACTCTTGGCATGAATACTTCATAAATTATAGATACGTTGGAGACGTATCAAGTATCTCTTGGGATGGTTAATCCGCCTGGATACTCATTTCTTTTCAAGACCTCTCGAGGCGTCGCATTCAGACACCTGTTTGGCATTTTTCTTGGAATTCCTCGGGCGGTCCAACGCCTGATGTTCCATTTCATTTTCTTGGAATTTCTCGGGCGGTCCAACGCCCGATGTTCCATTTTATTTCCTTGGTTTATTACTAAAATGATATATTTATTCATCCACACCATATTAATAATTATCATGCCATGTTTTAATTTCGGTCAGCATATGCATATAATTTAATCCATCATGAACATAAGCATTCGGTATATCTTTTGTTCATAATGTTTGCGAGTACATTCCAACGTACTCACTGGCTTGTCCCTGGCTTGTTAATTTGGCCAGACCTGGAAGAAGACGATCTTGTGGAAGAAGAGTGCGCTAGCGAGCCCGACGCTTAGAGGTGTTCCCAGTCAGTCAACTTGTGGTCTTGGAGTCGACCACGTGTATCATCTGCAGTGCTTCCGCTCCACCAATAAAATAGTCAAGCCTCACACTGACGCTTGGCTTTACTTTATTGTATCAGTGTTGTAATATCACCACAGCACTGTCTTATTCCGCCACCGTCATATATTCACAAGTTTGTAATAAGTGTTGAGCACTCTGGCTCAACCTTGTGTAATGTTATGTATGTACTGGTTATCTATATCAAGGGAGTCCACCAGTTGTTCTGATCTTGGGACTGGTGTGACTTGAGGCTATTTCGTGATATATTCCGGAAACAAGCTCGACAAACCTTGGTATTAGAGCCAGGCTGACTGTAGGAAGCCCTAGGTGTGATCGCTAGTAGTAGAGTCAGTCCTAAAAAAATTTAGCAGCATCTCATGCATTGTAACAAATTTTCCTTGGTCATCATATACTTATGATATGACTATTTGGATTTTTTGTCTACTGTTGTAGATGTCTGGCGGTAGCTGCCCGACCCAGATTTTTGCCAACGAGCCTGTGGGGTTTTCCCGCCTTCTCGTCTACATCGCCAGGGTCGCAATGGGATCTCCGTGTCGTTCGGAGTACACAGTCTTTCCCGACAGGATCTCGGACACCCTGACTATGTACCAGGCCTCGGTATATATTCGGGGTGGAGATGCCGCACCTCATCGCAACTATCGGTTTGTGGGGAGAGTCATGTCTACTGAGCGGCATGCAATCCAGATGGCTGCCCGAGAGGCCATCGCTTCCCTTAGGGACATCCTTCCAGTCATGCAAACACGTCCCTATCATTATCTTCCATGCCATGTTTCATACACTAGTCACTATGCTTTCTCTTGCACCGCGGGAGAAAGGACGAGGCGATTGAGGCCCTTGTCCAGTACATCATGGCTCTAGAGTCGGTCTTCACCTCACTGGTGGACGACTATCTCGCCGCACGAATGGACTTGGCTAGTACGAGGGCTCCTCACAGGAGTGAGTTCCGTACTCCTTCACCACGCGCTCCTCGCATTCCGACTCCACCATATGATCCTCCTACTCGTTCCGCGATTCGACACACATCCCCAAGCGATTAGTCTAGTCGCTTGGCTGCCCCCACTCCGGTTAGAGCTTCACCGCCTACGAGCACTGTAGCACCGCGAGCAGGCATGACATCGACAGCTGCCCGACTAGAGACCATACCCGAGGAGGAGGAGGTCGAGTCTTCAGCACCCCGTCTGGGACTTACCCTCAGCAGGGCCTACGACATTCCAGACACTCCGTGATAGTAGACTAGGCATCAGCACCGCAGTCGCCTTTTATGAGAGTGTAGCTGTAAAATATTTATTTTCTGTTTCTTCTCTTCTTTGTAAGATGGGGAGTAGTAGACCTTGGATCGCAGCATGCTAAGAGGATGGAGAAGTGCACTAGTCTAAATAAGCTATCATGTAAGCATCACGGCTACAACGAGAGTATTGTATAATTAAACCTTGCATGTATAATATAACTCGCTACTTTTATGTACTTATGTTTTTTTAGGGGGGGGATTATTTTCAGTCTCTTAAAAATTTATTTTCTTCCTTTATAATTTATTTCCTCATCGGTGTTTACACAAATACCCCAGAAAGAAAATGCATCGTCCCTCGACTCGTTCTATGCCCAGTCCACCAGAGGACAACTTTGCACAGATGGGAAATAACTTCGCACCAGGACAGACAAGTCAGCAAAGCAATGATTCAGCATTCTCACAAGTGTGCCGTCTTTATGAACAAAGTCAGCAACAGCACCAGGAAATGATGCAGCATTTGATAAATATGGGAAATCACCAAGGACAGCATCAACCCAGATCAAAATTATCTGAACTTCAGAGGACCAATCCGACTGTCTTTTCTCACACAGACAAACCTTTGGAGGCAGACGACTGGCTGCATGATATTGAAAGAAAATTGGTCATAGCCCAGTGTACGGACCAGGAAAAAGTACTATTTTTCTGGAACAGCAGCATCATGGTGGGAAAATCTACGCCACACGCATCCCAATGGAGAAGACATTACGTGGGAGCAATTCAAGGAAAGTTTCCGGGGAGCACATATTCCCAACAGCATCATGAAATTGAAGAAAAGAGAATTTGAGGATCTCTAGCAACGGGCCACAATGGTAACTCAGTACCTCGACCAGTTTACTCAGCTAGCCAGGTATGCCAATGATGAATATATGACAGAAAGCAAAAGGATGGAGAAATTCCTTGACGGGCTTGTTCCATCTCTAAAGTGCCAACTGGTAGTCCATACTTTTCCGGATTTCAAGACACTGGTAGACAAGGCTATTATCCTAGAAAATGAGCACCGCAACATGAATGAGATTCGCAAGCGCCGCATGAACCAGCCAGTACAGGTTCGTAACAATAGGCCCCGAAATGAACCTCAGAGGCCTGTGGCACCTCAACCAGCAATTCCAACACCACGACCGCAACAAAACCGCAGTACCTACAACGACAGGGCCAAGGAAGCAATATACCGTCTTGGCATCACCTGTTACGCCTGTGGAGCAGAGGGGCATTATGCTAGGAAATGCCCAAAACAGGGAATAATGCCCCCAAACCCAACAACAATGGCCGCAGTACTAGTGCAGCTCCACGACACAACAACCTCAACAACAATCAAAGAAAGGGGTAGGTTAACCACGTGACATTTGAGGAAGCACAAAATGCACCGGACATCGTGTTTGGTACGTTTCCTGTCAACACCATTAATGCCACAGTTTTATTTGATTCTGGAGCTTCCCATTCGTGCATCTCTAAAAGATTTGCCTCAAAGAATCAATTTTATTTTTCGCCTTTGAAAAATTCGATGGTTATTCAGTCCCCGGGATCGAAGCAAAGCACACAATGGTACTGCCAGGATGTGAATATTGAAATAAAAGGAATGAAGTTTTTAGCAAATCTTATTGTATTGGAAGCAGTCGATTTGGATGTTATTTTGGGAATGGACTGGTTGACCACAAATAAAGGCTTTATAGACTGCTACAATCGTACAGTGACACTCACCAATTGTCAAGGGAAGACAGTAAAGTTTGGAACAAGGGGGATTTCTACCTCGCAAGGAAAGTTAAATCAAGTGGACATGATAGAATTTAGCAAGGTTCCGGTGGTATGCGAATACCCCGATGTATTTCCTGAGGAGCTACCAGGCATGCCACCAGATCGTGAAATTGAATTTGTTATTGAACTAGCACCCGGAACATCACCCATCTACAAGAAGCCCTATCAAATGGCTCCGACAGAATTGGTTGAGCTGAAGAAACAAATTAAGGAGTTACTAGAAAAGGGATATGTCTGACCCAGCTCATCACCATGGGGATCACCGGTTTTATTTGCCAAGAAAAAGGATGGGACCCTGAGGTTACTATCAAAAATAAATACCCACTACCAAGGATCAACGACTTGTTCGATCAACTGGCAGAAGCTAAGGTTTTCTCAAAAATAGACTTGAGATCAGGCTACCATCAGTTAAGAATCCGATCATCAGACATACCCAAGACCGCTTTTACCACCAGATACGGATTATATGAGTTCACTGTGATGCCTTTCGGATTGACCAACGCTCCTGCTTATTTTTTACATCTTATGAACAAGGTTTTCATGAAATATTTGGACAAGTTCGTGGTTGTGTTCATTGATGACATACTCATTTATTCCAAGGCGCCAGAGGAACATGAGCAACATCTTCGAATAGTCCTGAAAGAATTACAAAAAAAATCAACTATATGCCAAATTCAGTAAGTGTGAATTTTGGTTACGAGAGGTTGGTTTTCTGGGACATGTACTGACAATGGATGGAATAGCAGTGGACCCAAGTAAAGTAAAGGATGTCTTAGGATGGAAGCAACCCACCAACAAGACTGAGATCAGGAGTTTTCATGGTTTGGCTGGCTACTATTGACGATTTATTGAAGGATTCTCCACCATTGCCAAACCCATGACACAGTTACTCAAGAAGGATAAAAAGTTTGAATGGACTAAAGCATGTGAGAAAAGTTTCCAAGAGTTAAAAAAGAGGTTAACAACGGCACCTGTTCTGACCGTGCCAGATGTGCACAAGAATTTTGAAATATACTGTGATGCTTCCAGAAAAGGCCTTGGATGTGTATTAATGCAAGAAGGAAAGATCGTAGCATATGCTTCGAGACAACTACGACGACATGAAGAAAATTATCCTACCCATGACTTGGAACTAGCAGATGTAGTACATGCACTCAAGGAATGGCGACATTACCTTCTTGGTAATCGATGTGAGATATACACGGATCATAAAAGTCTTAAGGATATCTTTACCCAGCCAGAACTAAACCTACGACAACGTCGCTGGCTTGAGCTAATCAAGGATTACGATATGGGAATTCATTACCACCCTGGTAAAGCAAATGTTGTGGCAGATGCCCTCAGCCAGAATCCATGCACCGACAATGACAGTGTGCAATTCTAACAACATGAATTCAATCGAGAATTTGCCAAACTTAACATGGTCCTAGTCACAGAAGGAACCATTGCTCGCCTGGAAGTAAAACCAACATTGGAGGATCAGATCAAAGAAACCCAGAAAGGACACCCCAGTATCGAGGGAATTAAAAGGAAAGTAAATTCAGGCAAGGCATCTGAATTTACCATTGACACCCAAGGAATCCTATGGTACGGGAAAAGATTATGCGTACCCAATAAGGTAGAGCTAAAGCAACAGATTTTGGCAGAAGCCCATACCACTCCATACTCCATTCACCCAGGAGGAACCAAGATGTACAAGGATCTTCAGGACAAATTTTGGTGGCACGGGATGAAAAGGGATATAGCCGTATATGCCGCACGCTGCGACTCTTGTTAGCGTATAAAAGCAGAACACCAGAGGCTAGCAGGATTATTGCAGCCACTCAGAGTGCCTGAATGGAAATGGGATGACATAGGGATGGATTTTATTGTTGGATTACCAAGGTCACAACACGGGAATGATGCTATCTGGGTTATCACCGATTTATTAACCAAGGTGGCACACTTCATTCCAGTAAAAACAACATATCCAACACAGAAGCTTGCTAAGTTATACCTCTCCCGAATTGTTTGCTTACACGGAGTACCCAAGACCATAGTCTCTGATAGAGGCACTCAGTTTGTCTCCAGGTTTTGGGATCACATGCAGCAAGCCTTAGGAACTAAACTGGTATTCAGTACGGCGTACCACCCACAGACAGGGGGGCAGACTGAGCGGATAAATCAAATATTGGAGGACATGCTGAGAGCTTGTGTTCTTACCTATGGAGTCAGCTGGGAGGACAGTTTACCCTATGTGGAATATTCATATAACAACAGTTATCAAGCCAGTCTAAAGATGTCACCTTTCGAAGCCCTATACGGACGAAGGTGCCGTACCCCACTCAATTGGTCTGAAACTGGAGATAGCCGAATCTTCGGCCCGGAAGTTCTCAAAGAAGCAGAAACAAAAGTAAAACTTATCCGAGACAGACTGAAAGCAGCTCAGAGCCGTCAGAAGAGCTATTATGACCAGAAACACCGGCAGATCAGCTTTGAACCCGATGAATATGTGTATCTCAGGGTATCCCCAATGAGGGGAGTACAGAGATTTAAAGTCAAAGGGAAACTGGCACCGAGATTTATTGGACCATTTAGAATAATTGCAAGGAGAGGCAAGGTTGCCTACCAACTGGAGCTACTGCTACGTCTCCAACGTATCTATAATTTATGAAGTATTCATGCCATGTTTATAACAATTCTATATGGTTTTGGTATGATTTGATTAGAACTAACCCGGATTAACGCTGTTTTCAGCAGAACTACTGTGGTGTTGTTTTTTGTGCAGGAATAAAAGTTCTCCAAATGCAGCGAAACTTTTTAACGATTTTTTTTTGGAACAAAAGAGAATCAGGAAGCTTCGTGGGAGGACCAAAAGAGCCACGAGGTGCCCACGAGGCACCAGGGCGCGCCGGGGGGGGGGGGGGTATGGCGCCGTGGTGCCTCGTCGGCCCATCTTAGCCCATCTTCGTGTGATTCCAATGCCAAAAAATCCTATAAATAGAGAAACCCCTGATACGTCTCCAACGTATCTATAATTTTTGATTGTTCCATGCTGTTATATTATCAATCTTGGATGTTTTTATATACATTTACAGCAATTATATATCATTTTTGGAGACTAACCTATTAACCTAGTGCCCAGTGCCAGTTGTTGTTTTCTGCCCTATTTTTGTTTTACAGAAAATCAATACCAAACGAAGTCCAAATGCCACGAAACTTTTTGGAGATTTTTTTCTGGAGAATATAAACACTAGAAGCTTTGAGAGAAGGCCAGAAGCCCCAAGGGGTGCCCACGAGGCACCAGGGCGCGCCTGGGGGGGGGGGGGCAGGCGCGCCCTGGTACCTCATGGGGCCCACAGAGCTCTGTTTGACCTAATTCCACCACTATAAATTCAGGAAAAATCAGAAACCCTCAGGAGAGTCCATGAAATACTTTTTCTGCCACTGCAAGTTTCTGTTCTCGAGAGATCCCATCTGGAGGCCTTCTCCGGTACTCCGCCGGAGGGGGAATCGATCACGGAGGGGCTCTACATCAACCTTGCTGCCCTTCCGATGATGCGTGATTAGTTTACCATAGACCTTCGGGTCCATAGTTAGTAGCTAGATGGCTTCTTCTCTCTTTTTGATCTTCAATACAATGTTCTCCTCGATGTTCTTGGAGTTCTATCCGATGTAATCACTTTTTGCGGTGTGTTTGTTGGGATCCGATGAATTGTGAGTTTATGATCAGATTATCCATGAATATTATTTGAGTCTTCTCTGATCTCTTTTATGCATGATTATTATAGCCTCGTATTTCTTCTCCGATCTATTGATTTGGTTTGGCCAACTAGATTGATTTATCTTGCCATGGGAAGAGGTGCTTTGTAATGGGTTCGATCTTGCGGTGCTCAATCCCAGTGACAGAAAGGGACATGACACGTATGTATCGTTGCTATTAAGGGTAAAAAGATGGGGTTTATTCATATGTGAGTATATCTTGTCTACATCATGTCATCGTTCTTAAGGCTTTACTCCGTTCTTATGGACTTAATACACTAGATGCATGCTGGATAGCGGTCGATGTGTGGAGTAATAGTAGTAGATGCAGGCAGGAGTCGGTCTACTTGTCTCGGACGTGATGCCTATATACATGATCATTGCCTTGGATATCGTCATGATTATTTTCTTTTCTATCAATTGCCCAACAGTAATTTGTTTACCCACCGTATGCTATTTTCTTGAGAGAAGCCTCTAGTGAAAACTATGGCCCCCGGGTCTATCTAAATCAAATTACTAAAACCCTAAAAATATTGCCGCACTTTTCTTTTATTTCTTTTATTTTGTATTTTTGTTTCAATCTATCTATCTATCACATACAATTTAATCTTGCAATTTACCGCCGAGGGATTGACAACCCCTCGTTTGCGTTGGGTGCAAGGATTTGTTGTTTGTGTGCAGGTGCTGCTAACGAGGTGTTGCGTGATTCTCCTACTGGTTTGATAACCTTGGTTTCATAACTGAGGGAAATACTTATCTCTACTGTGCTGCATCATCCCTTCCTCTTCGGGGATAAAACCAACGCAAGCTACAAGTAGAAGGAAGAATTTCTGGTGCCCTTTACGGGGAGACATCATCAACATCTATCAAGTACCTTTGCATAAACTCTCATCTCCTTGCATTTATTTTATTTGCCTCTCGTTTTCATCTCCCCCACTTCTAAAAAGTTTTTACAGAAATACAAAAATATTTTCCATTTGCCTTTTTGCTTGTTTGCTATCTTTGCTTGTGTTGCCATGTGCCTTCTATTTGCTTGCATCTTCGCTTGCTAAAAATCTATTGATATGGATCCTTATCCACTTGCTAATCTTTTCAAAAGACCCAATTATAATGAACCAATTGCTAGTGAGTTGAGTGCACTTGATTTCCTCTATGAAGTTTTACATGAAAATCATGAATCTGAAAATTGTGATGAAGTGCTGAAAGAAGAAATTTATAAAGTGGTTCATGATAGCTCCTTCAATGAAAAGCATGATTGCAATGATGTTATTATAAATTCTATTAGTGCCAATTGTGCTAATGATATGCAAAACCACAAGCTTGGGGATGATAATTTTGTCATGTCCACTACTTATTGCAATGATCATGATTGGGGTGATAATGCTTTTTATGATCTTCAAAATTTATTTAAGCATCATGATGAATATGATATTGATAATAATGCTTGCAATAATATTGAAAGTGGGTTTGGAAGAGTGTCAACTCTAGGTAAAAATAATCCCACATATATGGAGAATGTTCAATCTTATAATTTTTTTGATAAAAGTGGGTTTGGAGAGGTCATGACTTTCGTTGATGATAATCCCACTGTTTTGGAAAATTATAAAAAAATTATGCATGTGGATCGAAAAGAGAATATTGTTTACGATAGCTATATCATTGAATTTGAATATGATCCTACATGTAATTATTATGAGAGAGCAAAATATGGTTGTAGAAATTTTCATGTTACTAAATTACCTCTCTTCATGTTGAGATTGTTATTGTTTCTTTCCTCTTCCTTGCATATGCTCGGTTTTGCTTGTCTAGATAATTTGTTTGCCTATAAAATGCCTATGCATAGGAAGTATGTTAGACTTAAATGTGTTTTTCACATGCTACATGATGCTCTCTTGTGTTTCATTTATTGTATTTCATGTGAGCATCAATAAAATCTCAAGCCCATCTTAATGGCTATAAAGAAAGCGCTTGTTGGGAGGCAACCCAATGAATAAAATAAATTTTTACCTTTTGTTTCTATTATTGTGTGTTTTCACAATTATGCTACTGGTATGATTGTGTTTTTGTGTTTTTAATTAGTGTTTGTGCCAAGTAAAGCCTTTAGGATGATTTGGAAGATAGTATAATTGGTGCTGTTTGGAAAACAGAAAGTTTTGCGTCCAGTGCCCGATTGTTTTTTCTGTACTGGAGCGTCAAAAAAATCTGAAATTTTTACACAGTATTGGTATATGAATTGCCCACGTTTTACTAATGTTTCAGAATTTTTGGAGTTACAGAAGTATGTCTTTTAAATAGATTGCTATAGACTGTTCTGTTTTTGATAGATTCTGTTTTTGATGCACTACTTGCTTGTTTTGATGAATCTATGGATTGTATCGGGGGGTATAAGCCATGGTGAAGTTATAGTACAGTAGGTATAATGCAAAAATAAAATATGAATGGGTTTGCAACAGTACTTAAAGTAGTGATTTATTTTGTTATACTAACGGATCTCATGAAGGTTTTGTTGAGTTTTGTGTGATTTAAGTTTTCAAGTTTTGGGTGAGATCACGATGGATGAAGGAATAAGGAGTGGCAAGAGCCTAAGCTTGGGGATGCCTGAGGCACCCCAAGGTAATATTCAAGGAAGACTCAAGCGTCTAAGCTTGGGGATGCCCCGGAAGGCATCCCCTCTTTCTTCTACCAACCAGCTATATTTTTATTCGTCATATGATATGAGTTTTGCTTGGAGCGTCATGTATTATATGAGTCTTTGCTTTTTTTGCTTTTTAGTTTGTCACAATCATCCTTGCTGAACACACCTATCTTGAGAGAGCCACACGTTCATCATCATTTGTTAGAATACTCTATGTGCTTCACTTAAATTTTTTGAGCTAGGCAGTTGCTCTAGTGCTTCACTTAAATATTTTTGAGCACGGTGGTGGATATATCTTGCCATGGGAAGAGGTGCTTTGTAATGGGTTCGATCTTGCGGTGCTCAATCCCAGTGACAGAAAGGGACATGACACGTATGTATCGTTGCTATTAAGGGTAAAAAGATGGGGTTTATTCATACGTGAGTTTATCTTGTCTACATCATGCCATCGTTCTTAAGGCGTTACTCCGTTCTTATGGACTTAATACACTAGATGCATGTTGGATAGCGGTCGATGTGTGGAGTAATAGTAGTAGATGCAGGCAGGAGTCGGTCTACTTGTCTCGGACGTCATGCATGTATACATGATCATTGCCTTGGATATCGTCATGATTATTTGCTTTTCTATCAATTGCCCAACAGTAATTTGTTTACCCACCGTATGCTATTTTCTTGAGAGAAGCCTCTAGTGAAAACTATGCCCCCCGGGTCTATCTAAATCAAATTACTAAAACCCTATAAATATTGCTGCACTTTTCTTTTATTTATTTTATTTTGTATTTTTTTCAATCTATCTATCTATCACATACAATTTAATCTTGCAATTTACCGCCGAGGGATTGACAACCCCTCGTTTGCGTTGGGTGCAAGGATTTGTTGTTTGTGTGCAGGTGCTGCTAACGAGGTGTTGCGTGATTCTCCTACTAGTTCGATAACCTTGGTTTCATAACTGAGGGAAATACTTATCTCTACTGTGCTGCATCATCTCTTTCTCTTCGGGGATAAAACCAACGCAAGCTACAAGTAGAAACCCCCAGAAATAACCCTAGAATTTGGACTCCGCCGCCGCAAGCCTTTGTACCTTCGAAATACCATCTGGAGTCCTGTTCTGGCACCCTGCCAGAGGGGGAAATCATCACCGGAGGCCATCTTCATCATCCCTGCGGTCTCCATGACGAGGAGGGAGTAGTTCACCCTCGGGGCTGAGGGTATGTACTAGTAGCTATGTGTTTGATCTCTCTCTCTCTCTCGTGTTCTTGATTTGGCACGATCTTGATGTACCGCGAGCTTTGTTAATATAGTTGGATTATATGGTGTTTCTCCCTCTCTATCTTGTTGTGATGAATTGAGTTTTTACCTTTGAGGTTTCACTATTATCGGATTGAATACTTTTATGGATTTGAGAACACTTGATGTATGTCTTGCATATGAATACCCGTGGTGACAATGGGGTATTTTATTGATTCACTTGATGTATGTTTTGGCACTCAACTCGCGGATTCCCGAGGTGACATTGGGGTAATCTATGCATAGGGGTTGATGCATGTTTTCGTCCTACTTTCTCCGGTAGAAATCTTGGGGCACTCTTTGAAGTTCTTTGTGTTGGATTGAATATTATGAATCTGAAGTTGTTTGATGCGTATCGTATAATTGACTCACGGATACTTGTGGTGACATTAGAGTTGGTTGATGCGTATCATATGGTGTTATTTTAGTACAAACTGTAGGGCTGTTCATGACACTTATAGGGATGGCTCAATAGATTGATCGGAAAAGATAACTTTGAGGTGTTTTCGTACCATACAACAATTTCATCTTATGTTCTCCGCTAGATAAGAACTTTGGAGTGATTCTTTGTCGCACATTGAGGGATTATTATATGATTCAATTATGTTAGCACTGTTGAGAGATTGCGCTAGTGAAAGTATGAACCCTAGACCTTATTTCTAAGCATTGCAATACTGTTTGTGCTTCGTTTTTTCACTTGCTACCTTGCTGTTTTTATATTTTCAGATTACAAAAATCTATATCTACTATCCATACTACACTTGTATCACCATCTCTTCGCCGAACTAGTGCACCTATAAAATTTGCCATTGTATTGGGTGTGTTGGGAACACAAGAGATTTCTTGTATTTGATTGCAGGGTTGTTTGAGAGAGACCATCTTCAGCCTAGGCCTCCCACGGATTGATAAACCTTAGGTCATCCACTTGAGGGAAAATTGCTACTGTCCTACAAAACTCTGCGCTTGGAGGCCCAACACGAGTCTACAAGAATAAGTTCTGTAGTAGACATCAAGCTGTTTTCTGGCACCGTTGCCGGGGAGGTGAGTGCTTGAAGGTATATCTTTAGATCTTGCAATTGAATCTTTTAGTTTCTTGTTTTATCACTAGTTTGGTTTATAAAAGAAAACTACAAAAAAATGGAAGTGAGGTTGCCTCATATTCTTCGTCTTTATCATGTCTTTCTTGAAAATGATGGATCGGAAAATTGTGCTCAATTGATAGAAGAAGAATTCAATAAAATGTTTGGCATAAAATCTTTGAATGACGAGCGTGATTGTAATGTTGCTAGTATGAATTCTCTAAATATCCATGATGCTAGTGATATGCAAAGCCATAAGCTTGGGGATGCTATGTTTGATGAAGATGATATTTTTAGTCCCCCAAGTTTTAATGAGCAAATTTATTATGATGATTATAATTATGAAAGTGGATTTGGAGAGGTCATGACTTTATTTAATGATGAATCCACTATTTTGGAAGAGGTTTCGATTGATTATGACAACAAAGTTGCTATCTATGATGATTATTGTGATGACATGTATGCTATAAAGAATAATCATAACTATGAAACTTGTCATCATGATTTTAATTTTCAATTGGATTATGCCAATAAAGTATCTCATGATAGTTATTTTGTTGAGTTTGCTCCCACTACTATTGATGAGAACAAATTTGCTTATGTGGAGAGTAATAAAATTTCTATGCTTGTAGGTCATGAAAAGAATGCTTTGTGTGATAGTTATATTGTTTAATTCATTCATGATGCTACTGAAAATTATTATGAGAGAGGATCATATGCTTGTAGGTGTTGCAATAATATCAAGTTTCCTCTCTATGTGTTGAAAGTTTTGAAGTTATGCTTGTTTTACCTTCCTATGCTAGTTGATTCTTGCTCCCATAAATTGTTTGCTCACAAAATCCCTATGCATAGGAAGTGTGTTAGGCTTAAATGTGCTTGCCATGTGATTCAAGATACTCTATTTATATTTCAATTCTTATCTTTTATGTGAGCATCATTGAAATCATCATGCCTAGCAAAAAAAGGCATTAAAGAAAAGCGCTTGTTGGGAGACAACCCAATATTTGAACCTACTGTTTTTGTGTGTCCACATGATTAATCTACTGTAGTAATCATGTTTTATATGTTTTCTTTCAATAATGTGCCAAGTAAAGCCTTTGGGATAGTGTGGATGCTTGTTGATTTGATTCTGTGCAAAAACAGAAACTTTTGCGTCCAGTGCTGGAATTTCTTTTCTGTACTGGAAAGTGAGAAAATTCTGAAATTTTTACACCGTATTGGGTTACAAATGTTTTACCTTTTCCTAATTTTTCATAATTTTTGGAGGTACAGAAGTATGGTTTTTAAATCACTCACTACATGCTGTTCTGTTTTTGACAGATTCTGTTTTCGATGAATAGTTTGCTTGTTTTAGTGTTTCCATAGCTTATATTGAGTAATATAAATTGTGGAAATGATAGAATACAGTAGTAATTATATGATAACAATTATGAAACTTGTCTTGACAGTACCTAAGTGGATGATTTATTTCTATCATACTAACCTATCTCACAAGATCCGTTAAGTTTTGTGTGATTGAAGTTTTCAAGTTTTGGGTGAGATATCGATATGAGGAGAATAAGGAGTGGCAAGACCCTAAGCTTGGGGATGCCCAAGGCACCCCAAGGTAATATTCAAGGAAGACTCAAGCGTCTAAGCTTGGGGATGCCCCGGAAGGCATCCCCTCTTTCGTCTTCAACATTATCGGTAACCTTACTTGGAGCTATATTTTTATTCGTCACATGATATGTGTTTTGCTTGGAGCGTCATTTTATTTTGTTGAGATTTGCTTGCTGTTATTTATAATAATGTTTTGTATCTTTTATTTCAATAAATGCTAATTATAGCCTTTACCATGCTCAGTTTGCAAGTTTATGTGTTGCGGTTTGAAAACAGAAAGTTTTCTATTATGTCCTGATTTTTTGTGAATTGTCAGAACATGATAAAAATCTGAAATTTTTTCACAGTAAGCATGCGTGAGTTATCTGTCACGTGGTAATTTTTCTAAATTTTTGTAGTTAGGGAAGTATGAATTTTAAATCCCCCTTTAAAGACTGTTCTGTTTTGGCAGATTTCGGTTATGGTTGCATTGTTTGCATATGTTTGCTTGTTTAATGATTCTATTTGAGGATAGGAGTATTAAATATGCAGAGGAATTTAGTATGCAATGTTTAATTATAATTTTAGTGATTTGCTACAGTAGATAATGTTAAGGTTTTGAGTTGATTTATACTAACTTACCTCACGAGTTCTTGTCGAGTTTTGTGTGGATGAAGTTTTTAAGATTTAGGAGAAGCCATGATATGAGAGGAATTAGGGAGACACAAGAGCTCAAGCTTGGGGATGCCCAAGGCACCCCAAGTTAACATTCCAAGAAGTCTCAAGCAACTAAGCTTGGGGATGCCCCAGTAGGCATCCCACCTTTCTTCTTCAACAACTATCGGTCAGTTTTGGTTGAGCCTAAGTTTTTGCTTCTTCACATGATATGTGTTATCCTTGGTATATCATTTTATTTTGTTTTGCTTGCTGTTTGAATAAAATAATAAGATCTGAAATTTTCAAATGAGAGAGAGTCCTCACATAGCTACCTATTTACTTAACTGTTCATTTGATCTTCACTTATATCTTTTTGGAGTAGTTTGTCATTTACTCTTGTGCTTCACTTTTATTCTATGAGTAAATTGTTGAATGAATTGAATATCATAAAGTTGAAATTATATGTGCTTCATATTCTTGTATCATGCCTAGTAGTAATTTCACATTTGGTTTAGAAAACAAAATCTATTGAAGTTTGACAATCACAAGATTAGTCATACAAGCAATTCATGAATGATTAGTATAAGGAAGAGAACTTTCACATATAAATATATTATCTTGGACATCTTTTATGATTGTGAATACCCATTAATTATTTTCAAACTTGATCAAATTAGTTGAAGTTGGACAAGGAAGACAACATAATGAGTTATGTTTGGATATATTTGCATAGAAGTTATATTGTTATGGATCCTCCAACATGTGGTGCTTGCTTAGGATCTTTTGCTAGCCAAAAATTCGTACTAAGTAGAGATACTACTTGTGCATCCAAAAACCCTTAAACCCAATTTCTTCCCAAGAGTGTCTACCATATCTACCTATGGATTGAATAAGATCCTTCAAGTAAGTTGTCATCGGTGCAAAAAGCAATAAAAATTGTTCCTAAAATATGTATGATCTTTTATTGCAAGGAAAAATAAGCGTTGTACGAACTTGTGATGGTACAGAAATAAAAGCGACGGACTGCATAATAAAGGTTTCTATCACAAGGGGCAATATAACGTGACGTTCATTTGCATTAAGGGCTTGACATCCAAAAATAAAAAGCGCATGACAACCTCTGCTTCCCTCTGCGAAGGGCCTATCTTTTACTTTTCCGTATTTACTTTTATGCAACAGTCAATAAGTATTCATTCTTATTTCAACCTCAATTATTCTCTAGTTGGCAAGCATCATGTGGTGGGGAAAGATCCAGTCACATATGGCCAGTCAAATATATTTGATCATGAATTATTATTGTTGACAATTATCTCTATGATAAATAAGTTGGGAGGCGAAACATTAAGCACCGATCTTTCTCTGTGTTCGATGGATGCCATTTGTTCTAAAAATATGCTTTGAGTACTAGCAATCATAGAAGACTATATGATAATTGAGTATGTGGAGCTCTTACTTAGACTTTGTTGAAAGTAAGTTGAATTGCAATTGTTTGGTGACTAGGAACATAGGTTGTTAAGTTTCAAGAGAATGCATTGTTTGAACCATAACATGTGAATGGATTGCTACTTTATCATGATGAGCTTTATGAGAAAGAGTTGATGTTATGATGCTAGGAAAAGTGATTGAAATTATCATTGATCAAACTTATGCACTATGCTAGCATTCACACTTCATAAATTATTTCTTTTATCATTTACCTACTCGAGGACGAGCAGGAATTAAGCTTGGGGATGCTGATACGTCTCCAACGTATCTATAATTTAAGAGTTGATTAGAACTAACCCGGACTGACGCTCTTTTCAGCAGAACTACCGTGGTGTTGTTTTTTGTGCAGAAATAAAAGTTCTCCAAATGCAGCGAAACTTTTTGACAATTTTTTTTGGAACAAAAGAGAACCAGGAAGCTTCGTGGGAGGACCAGAAGAGCCACGAGGTGCCCACGAGGCACCAGGGCGCTCAGGGGGTGGTATTGCGCCGTGTGCCTCGTGGGCCCATCTTAGCCCATCTTCGCGTGATTCCAACGCCAAAAATCCTATAAATAGAGAAACCCATAGAAATAACCCTAGAATTTGGACTCCGCCGCCGCAAGCCTCTGTACCTTCGAAATACCATCTGGATCCCTGTTCCGGCACCCTGTCGGAGGGGGAAATCATCACCGGAAGCCATCTTCATCATCCCGGCGGTCTCCATGACGAGGAGGGTGTAGTTCACCCTCGGGACTGAGGGTATGTACTAGTAGCTATGTGTTTGATCTCTCTCTCTCTCTCTCTCTCTCTCTCTCTCTCTCTCGTGTTCTTGATTTGGCACGATCTTGATGTACCGCGAGCTTTGTTAATATAGTTGGATCATATGGTGTTTCTCCCTATCTATCTTGTTGTGATGAATTGAGTTTTTACCTTTGAGGTTTCACTATTATCGGATTGAATACTTTTATGGATTTGAGAACACTTGATGTATGTCTTGCATATGAATACCCGTGGTGACAATGGGGTATTATATTGATTCACTTGATGTATGTTTTGGCACTCAACTCGCGGATTCCCGAGGTGACATTGGGGTAATCTATGCATAGGGGTTGATGCACGTTTTCGTCCTACTTTCTCCGGTAGAAATCTTGGGGCACTCTTTGAAGTTCTTTGTGTGGGATTGAATATTATGAATCTGAAGTTGCTTGATGCGTATTGTATAATTGACTCACGGATACTTGTGGTGACATTGGAGTACCTAGGTGACATTAGAGTTGGTTGATGCGTATCATATGGTGTTATTTTAGTACGAACTCTAGGGCTGTTCGTGACACTTATAGGGATGGCTCAATAGATTGATCGGAAAAGATAACTTTGAGGTGGTTTCGTACCCTACAACAATTTCATCTTATGTTCTCCGCTAGATAAGAACTTTGGAGTGATTCTTTGATGCACGTTGAGGAATTATTATATGATTCAATTATGTTAGCACTGTTGAGAGATTGCACTAGTGAAAGTATGAACCCTAGGCCTTGTTTTTAAGCATTGCAATACTGTTTGTGCTCCGTTTTATCACTTGCTACCTTGCTGTTTTTATATTTTCAGATTACAAAAACCTATATCTACTATTCATACTACACTTGTATCACCATCTCTTCGCCGAACTAGTGCACCTATACAATTTGCCATTGTATTGGGTGTGTTGGGGACATAAGAGATTTCTTATATTTGATTGCAGGGTTGTTTGAGAGAGACCATCTTCATCCTACGCCTCCCACGGATTGATAAACCTTAGGTCATCCACTTGAGGGAAAATTGCTACTGTCCTACAAAACTCTGCGCTTGGAGGCCCAACACGAGTCTACAAGAATAATTTGTGTAGTCGCCATCAGCTACCAGCAGAATTGTCAGATGTTCATGATGTGTTTCACAAATGCCTAGGGCCATCTAGCATTTCATCAAACATCTTATGTGCAATGTTTATCACTGTCGAAAATTCAGAAAAGTTCAGATAAGTTTAGAGAGGGGGAGATCGATGTCGTGCCGTGCCGTCCACTCCTCCTCTTCATCGCTGCCTCACTCCAAGCCTTCAATGCATCGCCTCGGGACCCCCTCACCAGCCGCCCATCGCCGACAGGCCGGTGGCGAGCCGGTGCAACGGCCGCTGCTCTCGGCCGCGGCGGTCGAGAGGATCAGCACGGCCACCGACAGCCTCCATCACTGCCCTCAACACCCTCTCCTACCTCCTCTCCACGCGGCAGCAGCTCCTCCACTCCCACGCGCCGTCCAAACCGCCCTAGCCCCGCCTGTCAGTCGCCGGAGCCGCTCGTCGCCGCCATGGCCGTACGGCAGCCCAGCGCTTGGATAAGTGGATAGAGCTCGAGGACGTTGCGCTGGCGCTTCGGGAAGCCTCCACTAGTCTCACTGATGCGCACCGTCCACGCTAACCACCCCAAACCTACCTCGCCGGCCGGAATTACTCCGCTGCGATCAGGACAGCTCCGGCCATCTCCGCACGGCCTATAAAAGGGCACCCCGAGCTCCGTTCAGTACTGACCACACCTCCACCCACTCCCAATCGACACCCAGAGGAGTCGGACGACCTCGGGGAGGTCTTCTTCCCCGACTCCGGCCGCCCGATCCGCCACTGTCCCCGCGAACCTCACGTCGTCGTTCGACCACCTCCACCCCTCAAATTCCATCAGTAGCCCCCTCGTACACCCACTTATCCATTCCGCGCGTCAATTCGACGTCTGGAGCCCTCCCCGACGAGATCCATCACCACCCGACGCCGCCGTCCGTCGGAGTTGACCCCGCCGTCGCCACAGTGCTCGCCGGCGACCAACTCCACCACCCACTAACGCGGAACACTTCCCCGAGCACGCTCATATCCTCACCGCCCTCTGAAACGCCAGCGATCGCCGCCGGTGACCACCGCACCCCCTCTGTACACGCGCGCGAGGCGCGTTCAAATTTCAAACCTGGCGGGTGGGGCCCACCCGTCAGCGTTTTATTCTTTTCTGTTTCATTTCGAAAGCGTCTTCTGCCTCTTTACGTTTTCTGCACTGGAAGACGTATTTCTACCCGGGGCGTTTTCTGTTATTACAGCAGGGACCCGATAGTAGTTGTTTTAATTACAGAAAGGTCCCTGGTTTTAAAACCTTTATTACTTTTTAACCATAACTCCTTTTCAATTGATTCTTTTTCTGAAATTTTTCTTTTTAACTCTAGTTTTTTTTAGTATTTATTTAAAATATTTTGAGCCAACTTTTTGTGCTGTCACAAAAAATTTATTTGAATTTGAATTCTTATTGTATAGAAAACGAGGTGGGAAACTCTGCCAAAAATTTCGAGGGATCACCTTCTGCCTACTTTGATCAAGGCAAGCATTTTTGAACTTGGGATATGGTGTTCGCATGCATGTTTGCATCAGTTCGAAATAATCACCGGATATGTAGTGGATAGCAAGTGCATGCATGGTCATATCTTTTTGTGCATTTCTAGCATGCATTAAAGAACTTTTCTAACTCAGATGAAGTGGTGAGAAATCAGGGGTGTACCCCTGTCTTTGTCGTGCCGGTGGGCACGGGTCACATCATGACACGATGGTGTCACCGTGGCATGTGAAGCATGCCAGTCATAATAATAACACCTTCTGAGTCGACCTAGATCGATTCTTGTTCCGTCATGCCTAGCTAAAATTCGTGCTGCCACTTGTCTTCCCGCGAGGGGAGTACGGCTTAGTAAGTTGCTAACCCCTTTCCGAGTGCACACCACATAGAGGGGCCATGATAAGGGTTCCATGGCCATGGACTAATGCCAGTCATCGGGTCAGGGGGCATGGGTGTATCCGGCTGGGCCGAGAGGGGGGCACCCCTTGTAATCCGCGCGTTATAAATAGTGATCCCATGCTATTCGAGACGATGGTCTCCCCGTCTTAGAGTTTTTTTTTAACGATGCTTTGGGTGATTCCTGTCATCCGGAAAGTTAATCTGGTGTGTGCTGGTCAGATGTGTTTTCAACCCAAAGACCGTAATGGGAATTAGTCAGCGTCTCGATGTTGGCTAAAGAAATCCTATACATGTGGGTAAAGAGTACACCCTCTGCAGAGTTATACCTATTCGAATAGCCGTGTCCACGGTCAAGGACGTTAGCTGGGAATGGTCAAGTGTCGGTCCCGGTGTCGGTCTTCGGAGGGAAATAATTAAAATTGAGCATGATCCATTTTTACAGGATAATTATTGTCACTACTGATGCCAGCATGAATATTATTGTTGACATGAATGTTATTGTGGACTAACCTTTTTCTTCTATGTGCAACCTTGGGTATCTCTTGGGATGGTTAATCCACCTGGATACTCAATTTTATTTTATTTTCTGAGTATCACTTGGGATGGTTAATCCACCTGGATACTCAGTTCTATTTTCTTCTCTGAGTATCTCTTGGGATGGTTAATCCACCTGGATACTCAGTTCTATTTTATTTTCTGAGTAGCTCTTGGGATGGTTAATCCACCTGGATACTCAGTTCTATTTTCTTTTCTGAGTATCTCTTGGGATGGTTAATCCACCTGGATACTCATTTCTTTTCAAGACCTCTCGAGGCGTCGCATTCAGACACCCGTTTGGCATTTTTCTTGGAATTCCTCGGGCGGTCCAACGCCTGATGTTCCATTTCATTTTCTTGGAATTTCTCGGGCGGTCCAACGCCCGATGTTCCATTTTATTTCCTTGGTTTATTACTAAAATGATATATTTATTCATCCACGCCGTATTAATAATTATCATGCCATGCTTTAATTTCGATCGGCATATGCATATAATTTAATCCATCATGAACATATGCATTCGGTATATCTTTTGTGCATAATGTTTGCGAGTACATTCCAATGTACTCACTAGCTTGTCCCTGGCTTGTTAATTTGGCCAGACCTGGAAGAAGACGATCTTGTAGAAGAAGAGTGCGCTAGCGAGTCCGACGCTTAGAGGTGTTCCCAGTCAGTCAACTTGTGGTCTTGGAGTCTACCACGTATATCATCTGCAGTGCTTCCGCTTTACCAATAAAATAGTCAAGCCTCACACTGACGCTTGGCTTTACTTTATTGTATCAGTGTTGTAATATCACCACACCACTGTCGTATTGCGCCACCGTCATATATTGACAAGTTTGTAATAAGTGTTGAGCACTCTGGCTCAACCTTGTGTAATATTATATATGTACTGGTTATTTATATCAAGGGAGTCCACCAGTTGTTCTGATCGTGAGGCTGATGTGACTTGAGGCTATTCCGTGATATATTTCGGAAACAGGCCCGACAGCCGTCGCCATCCGGCCGGCCGGCCGGCCGATCGGTCGGTCGAGGAACCATGTGGGGCTGGCTGGTTCGGTGAGTGAAGGTGCCTGCCTCGTGTTTTCAAATCGCTTTGTGCCGTGCGCGCGCACGGGCACCGCGGGGGCAAGACAACGAATGAACGCGCGGCGGCGTCCGGGCGTTCGCATGCACGTCCAGACCATGCGTACGTATGGACCCAAATTCCACGCGGGATTACGATAACGGTGCGTTTTGGTAGTAGTAATTTTTTCTTGAACATAGTACAGATGCAGACGCTCGTACATACACACATACACTCATCCCTATAAACACACACGCACATTGTACCCTTATAAGCATCCCCGAGAGACTGAGCCTACATTTATGTATAGTTCAACGTCGCGAAGGATCATCTCGTTTGATTCCAACTGGCTGAGGTGTTTCCTTTATCTGAGACAGAAATAAAACATTTACCTTCGATCAAAAAATAAAACATTTACCAAATTTCATTAATTAATAAGAATGCCGAGCTAATGCAAAAAAAAGGGATTAAGGTTAACCTAAAAGCGTGGGGATGGAAGCAAATTATTTTTTTGGATGCAATGCAAGCAATTTTTGAAATTTCAATTGCTATATTTTTTACTTGCACAATGCTTAGCTGGTCAGCTTAGAAAGTACAACCTCGGTATCAAAATATAAGACATTTTGGTAGGATTTTAACCTACCAAAATGTCTTATATTTTGGTACAGATGTAATACTTTTTTTAAGTAACTATGACTTTCATTAAACAATAACTGAGTTACAAGAACATCGTTGCAAGATCTAGGATCACAACATTGTCAAAGAGGCTTTTAGAGCCAAGAACAGGCCCGTGCTAGCCTAATCCATTGCACCACGCGGGTGAGTGGCTCCTTCGTCTACGAGCCACCATTGCCGCTCCAAGAACACCAATTCGCCACGGTTACCGGAGTCGCCACAACATGAAACAATATTCAGTGACGAATAGAAAAACTAAATTCATTTCCCCGAGAGAACGTCTAGCACATGCTACCACCTGTTGTTTGTTGACACCATGGAGAGCATCGTCGTGGTGAGGAAGAACTAGAGGCAAAATTATTGTACGTGATGTTTGTCCTCACTGCCCCGATGAAACCAAACGAAACAAGCACTCTACCTGAAACAACACGGAAGAGAAACATGGGGCTCCCATGAACTCACCGTCGGAGCAACCGATGTAGGGGGGTGAAAGCCGCTGCTTCGCCAGCGTTCACCAGAGGGAAAACTGACGCTTCCGACTCACCTATCCTCTGAAGTGGCTGTGAACGAAGTGGTTCATGGCCTTTGGATCGGAGAATACCTTCGACAGTGCACCGCCACATGTTTTTCTCACTACATTTTAGTTGAATTTTATGGTGTTCATATCAAAATTTGAGTTGTACTCCCTCAACTTGAAAATTATAATGTGTGTTTTTTATTTCGCTATGAGATTTGATCAAGATTTACTTTGTTAGTTGATTTATGTGATACAAAATCACCGACGTAAGTGAATACTTTAAAATGGATCTAGTGACACAAATCTCATGCGACATTCTCCCTCAAAAAAAAAGTTTCATGTCACATAAACACCTATTAACATATATTTTTTGATCAAAATCTTATCTTAACGAAACAAAGTGTGTCCTAATTATTATGTTTTCAAATGAAGAGAGTGTAACGGATCGACCTCATACGCTGATCCGATCCGAAGGAGCAAAAGGAAGAACATACTCCATTCGAAAAAAGGTGTCAAACCCTCCTTCTCAAACTTAGCTGACGGCGTGATCCCTACGGCACTACAGTAGGAGTATTTTACAAAACGAGTGCCTAGATAGTAGCTATATACTGTACGACCTAGATTTCCCCCAACACTATGCTCATGGCCAAGTTGCTGCACCAGCCGTTTGACGATAATTGCCACGGGAACAACGCATTCTTATTCATTCGGTCAATCACTCACTCATTTGCCAGTAGTAGTATCGTAGTACTACCCTTGTTCCTCCTGCCTTCCTTTCCTTGCACCAATTTTTACCAAATCCCGCGCAACCAGTCCACCCCTACGATATGGGCAGCGGCTAGGCCATTCCCCTCCCCCACATTATTTCTTCCCCTTTGCTGGCCTTCTATATTCCCATGGGAGGAAAGTATACTTTCCCCCCTCAAATCTCTTGTCATGGATCAAATTCCCCCTAAACTATGAAACCGGTTCAATCACCCCCTGAACTCTGCAAAACCGGATCAATCTGCCCCTGAGTGGTTTTGAACAGGATTTCAACTGGTTTTGGAGAGGAACTGCACGATTTCAAACTTGCGGGCGTTGCCGACGACGTGGAAAGTCCTCGGGGTGCAACAGGAGGCCAGCGATGGTACAAGCGACGTTGGGGCAACCGTGCAAGGAGAAGATGCGAGCGTGACCAGGCAGTCAGCTCAAGGAGAGGCAGGCAGTGCCGGCATGGGTGCCCCGGGTGGCCGCAAAGCCATGCTGCTCGCGCTGCCGGAGAACACCTGCGCGTTCGCCGCCGTTGTGGTTGTACATGTGGTCGAGGACCATCATGTTGAGCCCGGCCCCGAGCACCGCGAGCTGGTTCGCAAGCGCGCTCGCCGACTGGACCAACGTTGTCTCCCAGTCCGCCGATGAGGGGTCGAACAACTCGGATGTCGGCGCCGATCCGGCCGGGTTGCCATCGAACAGGGCCAGCGCCAGCTGCTGCCCGTGCTCCTCCCCGGACATGGCGTCGGCCTTCAAGTTCAAGAAGCCCGCCACCTCGTCGACCTCGTCAGTGGTGATCAGCGGAGCATCCTACTCAGCATGCGCCGTCTTGCCGGCATTGTGCTCCTTCTCCACGGCAACTGGCTGTTCCGCGGGCGCCGGAAGGGCCCTGGTGGCGTTTATGTCGTACTCCTCAACCTCTGGTTTCAGGCTGGGCGGCTCGGCGACGATGGCGGCAGCCTCTGCTGCGACTCAGCGCCGCGCCTATAGCGGATGAACTAGTCTATGAACTCCAGCTTCTTCTGCGTGATGACCTCCACCTCCGGCACGTCGGACTGGTGGCAGACGTAGGCGTACCAACATCAAGATTGTCTACAACTAATCGAGGGAGTTCAGTACTGCTCTATCCTTCTCCTGACAATTGTTCAGATTTGCTTCACGAACTGAGCCTTTCTTTTGGCAGGCTACGCATAAGATTTGGCCCTTCAGTCCACTAACGTGTGTGCCTCCGTTGATTAATTCGACTACTTCGATTACATGTGGATAATGTGACGCCGTCGTGGGGAAGAAGATCGTATCAAATATACGTGCAGTGACAATTTTTCTGGGTGGCCAAAGATGCAGCCTTCCGCGGAGGCAGAGCTGCAGGAGCGAGCGAGATGGGCACATGTATTGCCCGACGGCGACGAAGACGGGCACATGTACTGCAGGGGTGGAGGCGACTTTCACGCCGACGAGGCGCACGCCACGCCGGGCACCCTGAGCACGCTCCACGCGGGGGTGCGGGCACTGGATGACACCTTCATCGCTGCCGCTCCCGACGCGACGTGCTCCTCTACCCGGTGTTCCCTTCCGATGTGCTCGCGCTGCCACTCGCCGACGAGTCGGAGGCGGCTGCTCCAGCTACCTTTGCCGCCCGTTCGGCCCGCCCCGCCTGAGAAGAGAGAAAAAACAGATCAAAACCACCTGAAATGTCGTTGAATACCGCTCAGGGGCCGATCGATCCGGTTTTGAGGAGTTCAGGGGGTAAATTAACCCGTTTTAGAGTTTAGGGGGGAATTGATCCATCGGGAGGGATTTGAGGGGGAAAAGTATACTTTCCTCTTCCCATGGACACGATGATGGGCCCGAACCGCAAAGTCACCTAACCCAGCCAGGCCGGCCCCACCCATTCAACACGGTATGCCGATGCCCGCCCGTCCTCGACGGAGCTCCGCGCCGCGCACCACCTCCCTCCCTCCACTCCCCCTACATATACGCGAGTCCCCCGTAGAGTCGACAGCCCACCACAACCTGCTACTCTCTTCTCCCCCCTCCGTCCCCATTTCAGCAGCTGCTTCGTCGAACGACCGCTCCAACAACCGGGCCGCCAAGCTCCACCTGTCCGCCGCGTGCATATATCGAAGAGCGATCGATCGGCCGCCGCGGGAGCTAGCGGAGCAAGTCCGTCGATTGGTCGATACGTTCGAAGGTTCCTCGAGGACTAGTGTATACAGCTGTTGGAGAAAGAGATACTGAGATAGCGAAGATAATGAGGAGCAGCAGCGGCGCCGCGGCGTGGGTTCTTGGCGTGGCCGTGGCGGCCGCGTCCTTCTTCTTGGCGGCGGAGGCGGCCGGCGCGGCGCCCGTGCCGCACGACTACGAGCAGGCGCTGCGGAAGAGCCTGCTCTACTTCGAGGCGCAGCGGTCGGGACGGCTGCCGTACGGCCAGCGCGTCGCCTGGCGCGACCACTCCGGCCTCACCGATGGCCTCGAGCAAGGAGTACGTCGCCATCGCATTGTTTTTTCTCTTTTCTTCTTTGCCGGCCGGGGTGACCGATCATCGTACTGATAAGGGATTCAGGGTGCTGACTTTGGATGGATCTTGCTGTGTTTGGTTCCATTAGGTGGATTTGGTGGGCGGATACTACGATGCCGGCGACCACGTCAAGTTCGGGCTGCCCATGGCGTTCACGGTGACCATGCTGTCGTGGAGCCTCCTGGAGTACGGCGGCGACGTGGCGGCCGCCGGCGAGCTCGCCCATGCCCTCGAGTCCATCAAGTGGGGCACCGACTACTTCATCAAGGCGCACACCAAGCCCGACGAGCTCTGGGCCGAGGTAATTTACAACTCCCAGTTACCCCCATCGTAATCACCGCCATTCGCTGGCTAATCATTCAATCAACAATTTCAAACAAACAAACATGCATGCATCTCCATTGGCTGTGGGTTGGCAAATGGAGAAAACAAAAGCAAAGAACTTGTTTATTTTATTATATTTTTGAAAGCTGGGGGAGAGGAACATTTGTTCGGTGGGAGCTAGAGGACAAGCAAAGCCATGGTGCGGTTCAGTCGAGGAACGCGCAAATCTCACACCTGCACCTGCGTCTGCAGCTGCATGCATGATTGTCTCCTCGCCTCACATGGATTAGCTAGGAACTTAACAAATCACTCCGCATATGCATGTCTGTCCGTCTGCTTCCATGGCTTTGACAAAATGTGAGAATGATTGACTGATCGTGCTTTGCTTTGCAGGTTGGCGACGGCGACACGGACCACTACTGCTGGCAGCGGCCGGAGGACATGACCACGTCCCGCCAGGCCTACAAGGTCGACCGCGAGCGCCCCGGCTCCGACGTCGCCGGCGAGACCGCCGCCGCCCTGGCCGCCGCCTCCATGGCGTTCCGCGAGACCAACCCGCACTACGCCCACCTCCTCCTCCACCACGCTCAGCAGGTTTGTAACAATCAGAATCACTATTACATTAGTACTTAGACTGGTCCAGAGATTAGTAGGAGAACTGTTGGGGTACGTGTAGCGGAACTGCTGGGCTGTAGATTCTGAGGACCGTTCCAGGAAGCACGAGTCAAAGAGGGCAGAGGATTTTTCTCCCTGGTTCACATTGGAACCGTGTTCTTCTCCTCGCTGCTCGTGCCGCACGTGCCAACTTGTCAACATGACGTCATCACCAGGCAGCTGGCTAAATCTTCATCTTATATACACAAACAAAAAATTAACCGCGTGAAGGTTCTGTCGGTCCAGGGAGACCGACATGTGGGTCCGTGAAAGAGCTCGGCATCATGCAGTACACTGTCAGCGCCGTACTACGTGGCTGCATGATGCGACAGGCTACTTAACGTAACCACCACATTTCCGTTCACGTTGGCGCCTGCAGAAGCCCACGCGACTACAACGATGCGATGCGATGATGGGTGATTATTATTGCGGCCGATAGATTAGGGGAATATTAGTTGGTTGGTTAGCTTTTTTAATGGCGTGCATGTACGTGGGTACTGACCTATGTCTCTTTTCTCTTGGTGGTACAGCTGTTCGAGTTCGCTGACAAGTACAGAGGCAAGTACGACAGCAGCATCGCCGAGGTGAAGAGCTACTACGCGTCCGTCAGCGGGTACCACGACGAGCTGCTCTGGGCGGCGCTCTGGCTGCACCGCGCCACCGGGAGGGCCAGCTACCTCGACTACGTGGTGGACAACGCCCACGAGTTCGGCGGCACCGGCTGGGCCATCACCGAGTTCAGCTGGGACGTCAAGTACGCCGGCGTCCAGATCCTCGCCACCCGGCTGCTGCTGCGGGGAGAGCACGAGGAGCGCCACCGGGCGACGCTCGAGGGGTACCGGGCCAAGGCGGAGCACTACGTGTGCGCGTGCATGGGAAGGAACGCCGCGGCGGAGGACAACGTGGAGCGCAGCCCCGGCGGGATGCTCTACGTGCGCCAGTGGAACAACATGCAGTACGTCACCAGCGCCGCGTACCTCCTCTCCGTCTACTCGGGCTACCTCACAGAGGCCGGCGAGGGCGCGGCCGTGACGTGCGCGGGCGGCGGGGCGTCGGCCGACGCAGGCGAGGTGTTCGCGCACGCCAGGGCGCAGGTGGACTACGTGCTGGGGAGCAACCCGCGCGGGATCAGCTACCTGGTGGGCTACGGCGCCAAGTTCCCGGCGAGGGTGCACCACCGCGCGGCGTCCATCGTGCCGTACAAGGACAGGAAGGAGTTCATCGGGTGCGCGCAGGGGTTCGACGACTGGTTCGGCCGCAAGAGCGCCAACCCCAACGTCGTCGTCGGCGCCATCGTCGGCGGGCCGGACCGCCACGACAGGTTCAGAGACGACAGGGTCAACTACATGCAGACGGAGGCGTGCACGTACAACACCGCCCCCATGGTCGGCATGTTCGCCATGCTCAACAGGGTGGCGCGGCAGGACCCCTCGCCGGCGACGCGACGGCCGGACAGCAGTAGAAGTACTGCGGCGGAGTGAAGTGTAAATTATACCGTAGGCAGTAGTAATACGCGCAGGGGGATCTGTACAATTTTGCCCTTCCTATTCATTTGTTCATTCTTTTCTGGTAGATGCGAAGGCTCTTCTTCGCAGGGATTATTTGTATACGGGAAAGAAAAGGTGGACGCATTTGACAAGCAAATGCGAATTCCCTCCCCGTAAATATAAGATGAAAATATATATGTGAAATTAGATTATTGGCGGGATTTCCAATATATGAAAATATTTTTCCAATGAATGATTGCTAATATTCTGGGGAAAAGAACATTGCCGTCTTTCTAATCATGCATCACAGCGAGCTCGTGCAATGATTAAGCATCTGGTAAGGAAGATTAAACAAATTCAACGCGGCAAGAAAAGCATGGCAATCTAATATTTTGTGGAGTAGAGTACGACCCTGCGAGATTGAAAAAGATCTTCAGAGCGCCTAGCTTTTACATCCTGATAGACGTTTGCTTTTTCAGTTAAAAAAAATAGACGTTTGCTTTTCAAAGGGAAACTCGTCGTGCACAACATGAAAGGTCAATATACAGATACTTATAGGAAAAAAAGTTTAGGGCAGTCGTTTCCCTTCCGTGGATCCATGTGGATCATGTCTTTATTCGTCTGTGTTCATGTGTCTACATGTTGGATTCTTCCGATGTACACTTTTCTTAATTTGCAACGGTTGCTTTTGTGGTGCGCTGGTCCAATGGGGGCCTTAGCACGACGACTTCCCGACTGTCTACTACAATAAGGTTTGCCCGGCTCCGATGAGGGAGGAGCGAAGACGGTGGCGTGCCTTCGGCTCGCTCCAGTGCTAGTAGTCTCGCTAGATGGTCAACGTACCAAGATGTATTTTTTTACTTCTGGTGTTTTTTGTACTCTCTTGACAGTTGATGAATAGATCGGTAGTTATCCTCGCAAAAAAAAAAGTTTAGGGCAGCATTTGCCGCCGGTCAACCGGCGCGAGATCCGGGCCGGTCGCCTCTGAGCCGTCAGATGCGAGTCCTGCGCCCTAGGACTCGGATTTGGCCTTAACGGTTTGCTTCTAGTGCCCTTTTCCAGATTTTCCTCCACATCTTGCGCGTGTTGACCAACAGTTCACGCACATGGCGAACTCAGCGCTCGCCGCCCGCCCACGCTTGTCCTCGGTCACCCGTCGCCATTGAAGAAGACGCGACGCTGGTCCCAAAATACCTCATCACCATGGTCGTAACAATTGTCGTCGCCGGTCTTAGCAAAAGGCGAGGACGGTTGCAGCAAAACCGTTGACACTGCTGTCACCGGTTGTAGCTCGTCGTGTGTGCCGTCCCAGCAACCAGCCCTACCGGTTGCAAGCTTGCAGCAATTGTCGTCGCCGGTCACAACAAAGCCCAGGACGTTTGCAACAAAAAATGCCGTCGCCGGTGGTAACATCCCGCCCTAACGGACACAATTGTCATTGCCGGCCAGAGCAAGCACCAACGACGGTTGCAGTAAAAAACGTCGTCCCTGATTGTAGCTTGTTGCTCGACGTGACGCCTCCTGGTTGCAACACTGACCAATTCCAGTTCCAGTATTTTGCCGCGCTGGGTTCCAGCAATTGGCACCGAGCGCAGCTCCGTGGAGCACCAGTTGTAGCACCGCAGTTCTCGCTCTGGCATGGACGTGGCCATGAATCGACGGTGACGAGGCGACAGATGGCGGCTCGCACCTCGTGGATAGAGATAGGATGAGGATATTGGCGTGCTCTGCGAGGGAGAAGGCCGGCGCCACTGTGCGCGGGCAGGAGCTCTGCGCAGGTGGCGGATCGGGGGAGAAGGCCGGCGCCACTGCGCGTGGGCAGGAGCTCTGCAGGGGAGGCAGATCGGGGGGGAGAAGGCCGCGTAGGGCTGCGATTTTGTTGGGTCGTACGCAGTGGGAAGGAGAGAAAAAAAGAAGAGGAGAATGTGTGCGTGGAGGAGAACGACGCTAAGTGAGGATAAGGTAGGAAGGCTTCTCGCGCCAGCGCAAATCACTAGACGATCGAAAGGCTCGCATGTGCCCGGCGTGAGCCGAGATCGGCTGGCCGACAGGGAACATTTACCAAAAGTTTAACCTCGAACCCTAGATTAGAGATCTCCCTAGAAGTATTTGCCCGAATTTTCTTGGCCTTTTCAACTCCAAACTACTCCCTCTGTTTCATATTAAGTGTCGCGCAACGGCTTCGTTGGCGCGCCGAGGCGGAGGTGCATAGCCGCTTCACGTCCAATGCAAACATGGCGTGGTGTGCCCGCCGTGCGAGGCAGCAGGCGCGGGAGGCCGTGACAGCCATCGTGGCAGACATCGGCGAGGCGGAGTCGCACTCTCCGGTGCCGCAACGGGTGACTGGAGTCCCCAGGCACCGTAACCACGTCGTGGTGGACCTGTCGGCCTCCGACCACGACGGATCCATCGTCGATCTCACGTCCACCGGCGATGTGCAGGCTCCGCGCTTCGACGAGGAAGAGTAGGGCATGGAAGATGTCGACACCTCGAGTCCCGTGAGTCGGTGCGTGTCCCACTCCGAGGGGCGCAGCCGGCCGTCGGACATGGACACGGCCGGAACAATAAGGACGGTCGCCGACAAAATTTAGAGTAGTTTTACGTTGCATGTAATCTTACGGATTTGATGATTTTCAGTTGTGAAAACGAATTATTGTGTGCTGGCTGGTCACTGTCCGCGGACGCGTCCGGACACGTACGCGGTCGGATTTTGCAACCTGTGGTTGTAGATGCTCTAACTCAATTATTGTTTAATGAAGGATCTTGATAAGTGTTACTCCCTGCGTTCCAAAATATAGTGCGTTCTCGGTTCCCGTGCTTCAACTTTGATCATAAATTTAACCAACGAGACCGACTACGGCGGGAGCAAAAATTATACCAGTGAATTCGTATTCGAAAGAAGTTTTCAATTATATAATTTTGCTCCCGCCGCAGTCGGTCTCGTTGGTTAAATTTATGGTCAAAGTTGAACCTCAGGAAGCGCGGGCGCACTATATTTTGGAACGGAGGGAGTACACGTGTGGCACGAGCACATGACAACTCCGAACGTTTTTTATGGCAAGTTTAGTGACGTGAGGATGGCAAATTCTTTTCGGATGGCAAGTTTTTATTTTTTATTATTTGTTTTTTCTTTTTGGTTGGCAATTTTAGTTGTAAAAAACGTCAGGTCCGGAGTGTTTCGTGTCACACGTGTGACATTTATCATTTGGGTTAATGAATGACACGGTTACTCTTAAAAAAAAGATATTTCCAAGTACGACTAGCTAAACGTTGTGCAAGTAAAAAAATATAGCAATTGAAGTTTCTGCCATTAAAATTTCCTTGCATCGTCAATGGTCTACGTAAAATTTGATCACCTGAATTTTTACATTAGCTCGAAATTCTTCTAATTAATGAGATTAGGCAAATATTTTGTTCCCGTTACAGGCAAAGGAACACCCCAACCCGTTGGAATCAAACGGGATGATCATCCACGATTTTGAGCTGCAGATAAGTTCATTTAAGTCAAGATTATAGAACCAAAGCGCACCGTTCTCGCAATCCCGTGTGGAATTGCGGTGCATACATACACACGCCCTCCACGGGCGTGCCACGAATGCACGGGACGCGGCTAGGGACGCGCGCGCCGCCGGGCGTTCGTTGTCCCTCCCCCGCGTTGTCCGTGCGCGCGCACGGCGAAAGCATTTTAAAACAACATCAAGCACCTTCACTCACTAGACCCAGCCAGCCCCGCATGGTTGCTCGATAGATCGACCGGCCGCTGGATAGCGACGGCGCTCCGGCCGCGACGACTCCGACGCTTCTTCCTCGATCCCACACCCGGTTGCGATCGCGGCCAATGTAGATATTGTTCCTGGACAGACGTTATTTGGTAATGTATTCTTGTGATGCATGGTATGATGCAGTTTGGTAGTAGGTGCCGTAGGTGGGTACGGACGCGTACTCCCGGATTCCGATGGTTCGCAGTCACCAAACCTGCTCTGCCGCATGAACCTTCCTTTTCTCGAGGGCACTTATCTTGCCTCCCATCCTGCTCATCCTGCTGCCGCTGTTCGGTCGCTGCTCGATTAGTTAAGCTAAAACTAGTCGTTAAGCAAAAAGAAGCTACTAATTTGGTACCATACTCACGTATGTGTGACTAAAGATTACACGCATTGACCTGCCGCTGTGTGCGTCGGTGCGGCATGTCATGATTTCGTCGGAATTTTAAAGTCGTGGCCGTCTATTCTTTTGATTACTTTGCTGATCTCGCGGCCGGCTGCTGACAGTTTTAGTAGTACTACATTTTTTCTTGCGTAATGCTATTTCTTTAGTACATTTTGTTCGGCGTTGAGTGGACCGGGCCGGGTCAGGGCGTACATAATTCTGTAGCTGCTGCTAGTGCTTCTCCATTTTCCTCGTGTTGACATTTCAGTTCTTGTTTACCACGGGCGGATTCGTCATGTCGTCAAACGCGAAGTGCTAGCAAAGAGAAGGAAGTGGACCATGGTGTTCGGTTGCTTTTAGTATTATTTTAGCTTGCGACATGACAGTGTGGTTAGGAGATTCATTCATGTTATTTGTTAGTTCATCCCGAGTTGTAAAGTATACGTGCCCTCGGTCTGCCGTCTATACTGATGACCTGCATACTTTATGTATTAGGTCGCGATATGTTATTCAGTTGTTTCTAGTATTCTTTTAGGTTGCGACATGACAGTGTGTTATGTGCTGTGGTTGGGCAGATTATTTATGCTAATATTTGTTAGTTAACCCCGAGTTGTCAAGCATACGTTTTCTCGATCTGACGTCTATACTGACCTACGTACATACTAGTATTGCGTGGCAGGGCCCAGCGTCTCTACAAAACTCTTAAATGAGCAACTTTTATACAAAATCATGTATAACAAGGATGCACCTAGAACGAATCCAACAAGAAACATCCAAAATGATGGAAAAGAGAAGAAAAGGGCGAGGCAGCAGGCGCAACAAAACCCGTAGCATACTAACATCCGTACGTAGCGTATTGTTACATGCAAGCAAGATAAGAGGTCAATGAAGGGAAGAAGTGACACGACCTACCAAACAACCAACAAATGAACGATCCACAGGGATCCCAACGTGTGCAGTTGTGTTCATGCATGAATCCGCTAATAACGCTTGTGATCTGCCCTCGGAAAGATCTGCTATTGCCTGGCTCTCCCGGTCTCCGGTCTTGTCCATCTCGGCCGGTGCATAGTGTCGGAGCACCAGCTGATCGCACCGGCGTAACCACCCGTCGCTGTTGAGTCCGGTGGCGATAACGAACTGAGGTGAAGCCCCTCCCTCCTTTTCCCCGAGCACGAGCAGGGCAGCTTTCGTGGGGCAGAGCGCTCTTAATTCCTCCTCCTTTCCTTCCCGCCTCCGGCTAGCCTAAACACACGACGTGGACGACGGCCAGGTGTGTGCTCCGGCGTGTTCCCTTTCGCTGCTGTCGAGGGTTGCCGAGTCACCACGGTGCCTTTCGATCACTCGAGAGTTTGGCGAAAGTGATGGTGAAATCTGTGGGGATCCACCTGCCAATTAGCCTAGCCGTGGAATTTCCTAGTACTACCGATTAGGCGGTCAGGCAGATGTCCAATGCGGCGCTGGATTATAATTCTGGGCTGGGTTATTTCTCTTGTGGCCGATGCTCTGCTCTGCCCTGCCTATGTCTGCATATATTGGGCGTGGAATTATCGTCCATGGATAAAATCACACGCGGCTTTGCACAGCCGGAAAGCTGTGCATCGGTCGTATTTTAAGATTGATCTTTGCTCGGTCACTCTGGATGGTGCTCGGCTTGGTCAATAATTCGCGGGCATTTGTTTGCATGCAGGGAAGGGAGAACACTGGGCATGGAATCGATAGATTGGCGATGACAAGACCGTATGGGTGTTTTAAATTGCAGTCTAGGAAGCCTTTGCACGCACATTCTCTGAATTCATGGGTCTCTACACGAGTGTCAAAGTGGTTGCCAACCAGGCGCTTCGCTGGATGTGAAACGAGATGCTTTGGGATCATCATGCACTGAAGCGCGTCCGTCCGGGGAAAGGCATATATAAGACGATAAAAGAGTGGTTTGCTAGCCCTTTGCCCTTTGTTCCCCTCAAAATAGAACTGCGCTATACGCGGTACGAACTGTTCAGGCTCAGAAATAATGTGCACCTGGGTGGCCGGCCGTACGGTTGCAAAAAACATCGAATAAAACAGAACCGATCGAGAGAGGGGTGTCATTTGCTTCTTGATGTTCGAAAAACCCTCAGGATGCAAGTGGCGGGGTGGACTGGCTCGGGCATGCATGTGCAGTGCGTTATTAAACTGATTGATCCACTGGTGGTCACTACCATACAAAATACGACGTAAATTTTATATTTATTATTTAGCTGTCAATTTGGTATTTTGAACCTTTCTTAGAGTAGATATTTTGATAACTGCTGCAGCTAATTTTTTTAAATAATACACTTTTTTTATTAATTATCAGAAATATTACGCCGTTTTTTTTTAAATAATACATCGTCGGCTTACTGCTGGCCGACTGGAGCCTGTCGTCCTACCGGTGGTCGACAAGTGGCCTATCGCCTACGTGTCAGCCGATTAGTGGCAAGGCCACGTCGCGCCGCTCCCAGTCTGCCCGTGAGCTGCTGTCGGTGGCTGGGGCCCAGCCGACAAGGCCCTGTCGGCCACCCGCAAGCCGATCGGCCTGCCACAGGCCGACAGGGTGCCAGCCCCGCAGCCGCCCGCTTTTCTTCCTCCTCTTCCCTTCTCTTCCTCTTCCTCTGTTCTTTCTTCTGTGTTCTTCGTTTCTTCTCTTCCCCACTCGAAAAAACTCCCATTTATACACCAAACTGTGCCATTTTTTGCCGATTTGCCACCGTGGATGCGTTGTAGATAGTTGGGGGAGGCAAGGGAAACCTCGATCTACTGATGGGGTAGCTCGTGGTGGTCGTGGTGAGCATTTTGTTGGAGCTTTTTTTGAGCATATTGGAGGAGGTTGTGGTGGCGGTGAAGGTGGAGGTGGCGGTGGTGAAGCTCGGGCAGTGTGGTGGAGGTGGTGGAGGTGAAGCTCCGGCGGTGTGGTGGAGTCTCCGGTTCCGGTTCCGGTGATTGAAGTTCGCCGTTCGTCGTTGGTTCGCACGCTTCAAGGGTATAATTCAACATACATTTTACCTGTCGTAGTTGCTCCGGTAGTATTTGGTAGTATGTTTGGATGTGAAATATATTAGGTGTGCGGATAATGTTATTTGCTCCAGTAGTATCCGTAATATATTTAGATGTCAAATATTTAGTTGTGTGAATATTTTTAGTTGCTCCGGTAATATTCCGTACTATATATGGATGTCAAATATTTAGGTGTGTCAGTATTTTTAGTTGCTCCGGTAATATTCCGTAATATATTTAGATGTCAAATATTTAGGTGTGTCAGTATTTTTAGTTGCTCCGGTAATATTCGTAATATATTTAGATGTCAAATATTTAGGTGTGTCAGTATTTGTAGTTGCTCTGGTAATATCCGTAATACATTTAGATGTCAAATATTTAGTTCTGTCAATATTTGTAGTTGCTCCGGTAATATCCGTAATATATTTAGAGTTCAAATTTTTAGGTGTGTGAATATTTGTAGTTGGTTCGGTAATATTCCGTAATATATGTACATGTCAATTATTTAGGAGTGCTAATATATTTAGTTTGTCATGCTGCTTAATAGTTGTCTTTCACTGTTGAAAACAAATTTAGGTGAGCCGAGATGTCTGATGTAGTGAAGTTCGTATTTTACTACGGTTCTGGTACTGTCCAAACAACTGAGACGGGAGCTGATCTGAGTGAATTTGATTACATAGAGGTGCCACTGACCGCCCCTCAAACATGGTCAGTCAGTCAGTTGAAAGAATGGGTGACAGCAAGTTTAGGGCTTAATACTGAAACACACACCGTCGGTGTTCATGCATTGTGGACACAGTCAAGTTCAATCATTTACTTTTATTTGAGGCCAATAGAGCGAGACTCCCAGTGGGTGCGCTGGTTACAAGGTTGTGAACGCAGGGGATGCAATCCTGTTGCCTTAGTGCTTCCCGTCGTGAAGGAGGTCACTGCACATGAAGGCGAGGGTGGCTACGATCTTGGCCAGAGCAGTGAAGGGATGCAGTCAAATGCTGGAGATGATGGTTATGAATCAGGGCAGAGTAGTCAGGTAGAAGGAGGAAATGCCGATGGTTATTACAGTGGCGAGGCGGACGCTGACGAGGTAGATGGGCACATGCAGAACCTGATGGAAGAAGAAGACACCGATATTGATAGTGGTCATGCCGATGATTCTGACGAGTCGGATGAAGAAGAAAATGCAGAGGAGGTCCCGAATCCTGCATCATGGAATCATGACTTCTCATCTGCAATGACCGTGAACGATGGGCATGATTCTGCGTGGCAATATCACCAGAACAACATTGCGACGGGTGCTATGTATCCCAACAAAGAAGCTCTGAAGGACGCAATAATAAATTGGGCAATGTCCACGCAAAGGGTTTTCATAGCTGAGGTGTCCAGTAAGAAATACTTGCCAATGGTATGCAAGAATGCAGGTTGTCCTACCAGGGTGCACAGCTATCTCCCTAAGTATGGCACAAGTTGGGTGATCAGTGACTTAGTTCATCACACTTGTCTTATTCCCTGCATCCCCCAAGATCATCCCAACCTTTCATCCACGCTTATTGCGAGGTTGTTTTACAGCGAGATAGTGGAGAGCAAAGCGATGCAAGTGAAGGCAATCCAGACAAAAGTCTTCGTCAGGTTCAACTACAAAATTTCTTATGGCAAGGCTTGGAGGGCTAAGCATACGGCCCTTCAGAGGAGATTTGGTTCTTATTTCGATGCATATGACTCTGTTGTCCGGCTCCTCCACACACTGCAACAGCGGAATCCTGGCACCTATGTCGATATCCAAGACCTCTTCATGCCAGAGTTCCCAACTGTGAGGGTGCTGCATCGACTGTTCTTCTTTTTCAGTGTATGCATCGAAGCTTTTAGGCATTGCCGACCGGTGATATGTGTAGATGGCACTTTTCTCACTGGCAAGTACAAGGGTCAGATCCTGACAGCCATTGGTCAAGACGGCCAAAATCAAGTAGTCCCACTCGCATTTGCTTTTGTTGAGAGTGAGAATATTGAAAGTTGGACATATATGGTTCTTCAGGCAACTGAAAATATCAGTTGTGAAGGATAAGCCCAATGTGTGCATCCTTCATGACAGGCATGCAGGTATACTCAGTGCGATAAAGACACTGACAAACCCTGGCCCTGAGGAACAAACTCCATGGCAAGACTTGCAGAGCCGTTGGTGCATGCGCCATCTGGGGGCTAATTTCTTCTCGCAGTTCAGAAATAAGAGCCTGATGAATCTATTCAAAAAACTCTGCAAGCAGAATCAGCTATGGAAGTACAATTTGATACATGACAGACTTAATGTGTGCACGCAGAGACACGTTAGGGACAGGAAAGCTGCAAGAGATGCAGCGATGAGGGCACATGTTGAAGCAGTAGCTGCATAGTTAGCAACAGGAACAGCGGCCGTGGAGGAGGAGCCTGTTGGGCTATGTGACTTGCCAGGATTTGACCCACCTGGTACTAGGAGAAGGCTCGGGAGGTCGATTAAAACCTTCGAGCAGTGGATAGAGCATGAGCCTCTGGAGAGGTGGTCTTTGCTGCATGACACACATGGAGCAAGGTACGGTGTCATGATTACCAACCTCGCAGAAACATACAACTTTGTCCTCAGAGGAAACCGGGCATTACCACTTACAGCCATCGTTGAGGGTATTTTCTATGGAACCGTGAATTATTTCAGAGATAGACGTCAAAAAGCAGAGCAGCATATCTTGAACAACCCGAACACACGTTACTGTGAAAGAGTCATGAAGTACATGCAGCAAAAGATGGAAAAAGCTAGGTCACACATTGTAGTCGCCATCGGTAATCAAGAAAGAAGGTTTGAGGTCCGCTTAGCTAACAACAAATTCGGATGTGCAAATGAGTTGAGGACGCATGAGGTGAAAATTGGAAATGAAGCCTGGCCAACGTGTGAGTGCACGTGCAACAAACCGAAGTTGCTTCACCTACCTTGCTCACATGTACTTGCTACCTGCGGGCAGCTAGGAATGGACACAATATCGTTCGTGTCTCCATTTTATCTGAAAGAGTCTGTCCTCAATACGTGGACAGGTGAGTTGCTGGGATTTCGATCAATGGGTAACTTCAACACCGTCAACCCTGCTGAAAGGCGTTACATTCCAGACCCAGAGAATATGCGTACAAGTAGAGCCAGACGGCACTGTCAGCGCATCTGGAATGATATTGATGAATCTGAAGCAGGAGGCCCGACTAGGCAATGCATTCTATGCAACAAATTTGGCCATAGGGACACTAATTGTCCCACTTTCGTCACTGGGCGTGGACGAGGCAACCGGGGACAAAGAGGAGGAAGAGGAGGAAGAGGAGTAAGAGGGAGAGGAAGAAGCTAGGCTGCGTTGAAATTTGTATTAAGTGTGGCACTATATTCTAAATTTGTATTAAGTGTGGCACTATGTTCTAAATTTGTATTAAGTGTGGCACTATGTTCTAAATTTGTATTAAGTGTGCAACTATGTTTGAAATTTGTATGTGCAGGAATGGCGAGAATGTGGTTGCTTAAGCGGGACATTGATAGTAAGCATCGTTCTGCGATATGTTCTACGAAGAAGCTCGAGCCCCTGGTCACTCGCACTCCTAAGGAATATTGGAAGATACACCCGCAATGGGTTGACTGGTACGTGCTTTATTTATTTCCTTCAAGCATGTATATTAATGGGACACACTAACTGAATTGTTCTGACATGCAAACTTAAATGGACCGGCCTTTTACCTTTCGCGCGTCTGGTTGAGAAGACGGAAGGATGCAAACGCCTCGCCATCGACTCCTCTTTGCTCACCTGCTTAGTGGACCGTTGGAGGCCTGAGACCCACACGTTTCACTTCCGCTGGGGAGAGATGGCTCCTATTCTGGAGGACGTGTCACTTTTGCTGGGACTACCGTTGGCAGGTCATGCCATAGGACCGTTGGAGGCACCGGCTGGTTGGGAGCTAGATATGGCACAACGTTTCGGTGCTGTTTTTGCCGGTGCTCCGGCTCTGGCATCGGAGCGTCACGGACCTAAGTATGATTGGTTGCTCCGTTTCCAGGTTAGTTCCCCTACCTCATATCTTTCAGTTGTCGTGCATATGGTTTTACAGAAGATACCTTCACTGTTTACTAATACTTACTTTCTCTTTGCTCAATACAGATCCAGAAGTTCCCGGAGCCGTTGAATGCAGCACAGATCTCTCGCAGCCTGGAGGCATACCTACTGTGGCTTCTCGGCAAGGTGATGTTCACAGAGAACCATGTCACCACTATTAGCGCGTGCTACATCCCTATTGCACTGGAGATCGCGAACGCTGAGATTCTGGATCAGATCACACAGAGGAGTTGGGGTTCGGCGGTCTTAGCGGCTACATACCGAGGTATGTGCAACGCTTGCCAGCTTACATCGGACACGGCAGCCCTTCTTGGATGCCCTCTATTTCTACAGCTGTGGTCGTGGGAGAGGTTCTCTATAGGACGACCGGACATACGTGTTGATGAGCCTATGGAACCCATGTTCGATGCTGATGGCATCGACATGCCTACTATCGGTCTGTGTTGGACACGTCGCAGGGTATGTCTCGTGTTATAATTTAATGCATCTTATTTGTGCACACTATGGCTGAAACTAACTTTTGTTTTCCGCAGAGACGCTATTCTACTGATCAGACTAGGCGAGCATACACGGCATTGAACGAGCAGTTCGATGCGTACACTGGGGTCATCTGGCAGCCCTACACGCAAGCAGTCATAGAGGCGAGATACCCCAGCGGTATTTCTGAGCTATGCACAAGAGATCGTGATTACTGGATGACGAAATCTAAGATCATCTTCGATGTCTTCGTCGAGGAGATGGCCCTGCAGAGGGTTATGAGGCAATTTGGTCTTCAGCAGTTAGAGGCCCCTCCCCCTACAGAGAACCCGGTGCCAGGACACATCCACAGGTACTGTCTATTTATTCAATGTTGCATTGTCTTTCACAATTGTCCATTTGAAGCATTAGTTAATTTTTGAACACACACCACAATTTTAGGACCACGAGGAAGGGGATTAATAGGACAGCTGCTGAGTGGCTAGTTAGGCTTCAGCCGTACGTTACAGAATGGGAGACTGCGAACACACATCTGTGGCACGAGAATATCGAGTTTGATCTCGATGAATTCCATCGCTACTTGCAGCGGTACATGACCGAAACACGGTTACGCATCGTTCATCACTCTCACCCAGATGAGATACCTGACCCTAGTCCGTCGGATATGTACCCGAGCTATGATACTTCGGGCTCTAGGCAGTACGCGGTAAGATATATACTTTTTATGTAATGCATCTAGTTGTCACGTACTTTGCCGTGCATACTTGATAATTGTCCTGACAATTTTCAGGCTGACTTGACACTCGGACTCTACGAGGATGTGTCCACCTTTGGACGTTCACTCTCGTCTGGACCTCTTCTTCAGCACCGGTATGTGCTCCAGCCCTTCGTGACACGCATGCAGAACAAGATACGAGCTGTCTACGAGGCTATCACATGCACCCGGAGAAGCGACGTTGTTCAGCAGCAGCCGCCGCGTCCCTCCACGCACCGACATCAGCCACGTCCACGTCTAGCACATACGCCGACGACCAGGCCACCCCCTCCTGACCAACCTGGCAGTTCGACGTGGTAGCACCCACAGCACCGGGGTCCCACGTCGAGCTTCGTGTTTCGGCCACAGCCACAGCAGCAGGGTCCCACGTCGAGCTTCGTGTTTCAGCCACAGCCAGCCGGTATGTCTCTTCATATTTATTGTTTTCAATATTAATTGAGGCGACCTAGTTCTTCATGACTTAACGTTCCCTCTTGCAGGAGCCTACGGATATCAGGCGTCCATATCTGGATCCACGTGGGGGAGTGATCAAGATCCTGAGGAGAACATACAAGATCACATGTCGCAGCACACCTAGTGGATGAACATGTATTCGACTCCTCCACTAGGCCCCACACAGGATACACAGTATGACCAGGACGAGTCTGAGATTCCTCCTCGTAACATTAGGGCACCCCAAAGGTTTGGATGGTCGACGCCTAATGCACAGTCTGAGCGCCATGGCAGACGTCGTCAGTGACGCTTCTATCTATCAGTAGAGACATGACTATCTACTTATGTATGAGACTTATGCTTATTCTATGTATGAGACAAATGACTATGTACTTATGTATGAGACATATGCCTACTCTGTTTTAGTACTCTGTTATCCAACGTCGTGCGCCAACTACAACATCATATTTAGATAGAACATACTTCTCCTACAATAAGACAGTACAAACAACTGGATACAACTACATCTGAATTAAACGGTAGGTAGGACTGAACTTACAACATACAACGTAAAAACTACATGAAGTCATCATCGTCATCCTCCGTCGATGCAGAACTCTTGCCCTTCGACGATGAAGAACTCTTGGCCTTCGACGATGCATAACTCTTGCCCTTCGACGATGCGGTACTCTTGGCCTTGGTGCTCGGTATGAAGATATCGTCTTCGTCCTCGCTGTCTTGGGTCCATAAATAAGTATTTTCCGCTGCAGCCTTTAGGAATGCTTCACTCTTATGATGTTGCTTCTTCCATCTTCCATGCAACCTGAGAAGTTCTTTCTGTATCTCCTCAAATGTCCCGGAAGGCCACCCGGACCTACTTAATGCGTGAGCCAGCTCATTCAGTAGCGTGTCACTACTGATGAGTTCGTCCCACGGAACTATTATGTTGTCAACCCTGAAATTGGCGGCTAAACGCAGAAGACATCGGGACATACCAGGGTGAAAACTACGATCAAAAGGATATCCGGACATCTTCGCAAGACTACGACACTACACTAGATTGCTTACCCACCTTACTGCCGAGGGTGTTTTATAGGTTGAGAAGACAAAAATAGGCGGGAACTCGGAAGCGGGGAAATATGGCGGGAGATATAGGCGGGAACTAGAAAGCGGGAAAATATGGCGGGAACTAGAAAGCGGGAAAAATATGGCGGGAACTAGAAAGCGGGAAAAATATGGCGGGAACTAGAAAGCGGGAAAAATATGGCGGGAACTAGAAAGCGAGAAAATGTGGCCGGAACTATAAAGCGGTAAAATGTGGCGGGAGATACTGGCGGAAACGGAGGGGGAGTGTGATTTGCAGCAATAGATGTCTATCACATACAACTAAAAAAAAGTAATTTCCTTTTTGAATGGCAGTTCCAAAAAAACGTACTTCAATGTCAAAAAAGCGTATTCGTAAAAATATTTGGAAGAAAAAGACTTATTTTTCCATAGTACAATCTTATTCTTTAGTAAAATCAAGATCATTTTCCAGCGGTAATGAGCATCCAAAACCAAAGGGTTTTTCTGGGCAACAAACAAATAATAAGATTTTGGGGTATTTTCATTCGATCATTATAGACTTTATTATTTGTTAATAATTTGAGGATTAATATTTCACTAAGGGGAACATACAGTCAGAGTAAATAAAATTGCTAATTCTGATTAGAAAAAAATATATCAAGCGTACCATGCACCTATCGGCCTAGGGGTAGGCATTTAGTTCCAGTCGGCCACCAGTTAGCCGACAGGTTCCAGTCGGCCACCAGTTAGCCGACAGGAACCACTACCAGCGGCCGAGAGGCATGTCGACCACCCCTAGGCCGACAGGAGGTCAATCGGCCACCCCTAGGCCGAAAGGGTACTAATCGGCTTACCCAGGGCCGACTGAAGCCAGTCGGCTTCCAGGTGGCCGACGCTGTATTATTTTAAAAAAAACGACGTAATATTTCTAAAAATTAATTAAAAAAGTGTATTTTTTTTAAAAAAAAATAGCACTGCTGCATGCATGGAGTTGCATGATCGTGACCTCTGGTGCGGTATACAATGTCAATGGAGCCTGATGATACTAGTAGCAGTGTCGTGCATGTGGGGATTTGACTCTATCTGTGCGTGGCATGTGAAGGGTCAAAAGGGAGAGGAGAGGGGATGAGGACTACCACTTCAAGTTAGGCAGTGCCGAGACCAGCCATGCAGGGAGCATGGTTGACGTTTGACACAGGACCTCTTGCCACCGTGGGATGCATGGGATGATGGGAAACCCACGCTGTGTTTTTCCACGGCCGGTCCACACCACACCGGCCAGCGTACGTGTCTGGTTCGAGCAAGGAGACGTTCACATATACGCCGTACTGCCGGCGTAACTACGACGTGTGACACGTAGCCATACCGTCCTTGCGGAAGGTGGCATGGAGAAGAGGAATGGAAAACGAGTCAAGTCCGTGCCAGAAACACGTGGGAATCCAAGTCACTGGTTTGGTTTTCTAGCTCCCATGCAGCACGATAAAAGTGTCAGGCTTAGAGAACGCTGGTGCTGGGCCCCCTGCGTTCGTCTCGTCGTCCTGATCTCCATTGCCGGTTGAATCCTTGGTGTGAGCACCTATGTAGCACCTGAGCAGCCACCGCAGGGTGGAGTTGGCGCACAGTTGACACCGCGTAGAAAGCTGTTGCTTCGGCATGTATACGAGTACCACGGTCAATTGTTTCACACCAGCGACACCACCGTCACCGTGTCTCGTTCGGAAAAAAGACAAGTCCACACTGTCTGTCCATTAGAGCATCTACCACCGGACAAACACGTATCAAACGCTCGGGCAGACCGTCCGATCACTGACCGGTCACAAAAAAGCGACCAGCCTGAGCTCTCAAACCGCGGGCAAACCGTCCGGGCTGACCGACACCCCTCATAATCAGCCCAAATGTAGGGCGGATATGAGGCGGCCCGGGCGCGTCCGCCACGTCTGCCCGGCCCACCGCTGGGCGCTGGCCCACCCCGACCCCACAAAATCCCCCTTCGGAGCAAACCCTAGGCTCACTTCACTCCGCTCCGCTCCCCGACCTCCTCCACTTCCGGCCGCTACTCCGCGCGGCAGCGGTCGGTTCTAGCGCCCGCTCCGCCGGCGCCGCGGATGCGGACTCCGGAGTCGAAGGCACGCGCCGCCCGCCGCAAGAGGCAGAGGGCACGTGAGATGGGGGTCGCGTACGACGCGGGTGCCCAGTCCGCCCACCGCCGCCGTGTGATACCGGTGCCCGACGAGGAGTGTCTCCTCCAGTGGGTGTACCGTCGGTCACTTACCACGGCGGAGACGGACGCCCGACGGCTCTGGAGGATCAACGCGAAGCAGCTCCGGCTCGGCATTGAGCAGTCCGAGCGGGAGGCGGCGAGGATGGCCAAGCTTAAGCGCAAGCAGGACCACATCGATTTTGGTCGTTAGGCGATCTACGTACTACGTTGCATGATTTTGTATGGATATAGGGTGCCGGATATCGGAAATGCGATACGCGGCTGTGGAGGCGCGGATTTAGGGACTACCCGGTCATCGTCCGCGGACACGCCCGGGCACGTCCGCGGGCGTATAGGGTGCCCGATTTGGCAAGTCCGGCTGTAGATGCTCTTAGTGTGTACTTCCTCCGTCCCATAATATAAGAGCGTTTTTGACACTACACTAGGTAAAAAAACGCTCTTATATTACGGGAGGGAGGGAGTAGTTCGGAGGTTAGAACAGGCAATGCTTCGTACAAATATCGCCCGGTAGAAATCAACTTTGACTCATGTTTCTCTGCCGGGCAACAAATTCTATGATATTTTCCCTGCTTCTTCGGGGCAACATTTGTGTCTAGTAGAAGGCTGGAACAACGTGCACAGACAATTGGAATTTTTTTTTGGAAATACTACTTTTTTTCAACAATTTCCGAAAGTAAGATAAAAAAATCAGAAATTTCAAAAATAGCACACCGTCGTTGTACTGTTGGACGTTTCGTCCTATTGTTGGACGAAACGTGGTGTGTCGTTGCGTGGTAGGACGAAACAAAGCTATTTCGTTTAACAGTTGGCCGAAACGAGTGTTTCGTTTAAGTGGGCTGCGAACGGCCCATCTTCGTCCAGCCACCGACGGGCCCGAGTTGATTCGTCCGGGGGTAGGACGAAACGAGGTGTTTCGTCCGGTGGTAGGACGAAACGGCTCGGGATAAGGCCGGCCGCCCTCTTCTTCCTCCTGCCTCCATTTCTCTCGGCTCTCTCTCTCTGTTCTTCGTTTTCTTCCCCTATTTCTTCCGATTCCAGGCCATTTAGCCATTAAATCGAGTAGATGAAGCTAGAAACCGGCTACTAGTAACCCGATCCGTCAATGGGGTAGAGGAGGGAAGCCAGCAGCCGCGTGTGGGGGAGAGGGTAGAGGAGGGAGGCCGGCGTGGAGGCAGCCATTGGAGCTTGGTCCCCGCCGTGGTGGAGCTTGGCAGGGGCGGGGGTGAGGCAGGGCGGCCATTGGAGGAGCTTGGCTTGGCAGGGGCAGCTGTCTGTGGTGGCCGTGCTCGTGCGGGTTGGCCGTGGGCAGCTCGGTGCTCGGATTAGCGCGGAGGACAGGAGCTCGCCGGAGAAGCACGCGTCAAAGGTATAACCTCACATTTTTGTTTAGTGCATTTTTATTTTAGGTCTAATGAGCTTCACTTTTTTGTTAGTGTAAATTTTTTTGTTTAGTTCATGATATAAATGACGATTGTTTAGTTCGTTAGATCGGTTATTTACTTAGTGGTAGTCATGTATATGTGGTAGACATTTCTGTTAGTGTAAAAAAAAATTATGTGGTACGTAGTGGTTGACGGGAATATGAAATTTAATTGCAGGAGACATGTCTGAAATTTTAGTTCGTTTGATCGATTGTTTGCTTAGTGGTAGTCATGTATATATGGCAGACATTGAAAGATCGTGGATGTCGCCTAGAGGGGGGGGGGGGGGGTGAATAGGCGCTTTAAAATAATTACGGTTAAGGCTTGAACAAATGCGGAATAAAACTAGCGTTTAATTTGTCAAGCACGAAACCCAAAACGACTAGGCTCACCTATGTGCACCAACAACTTATGCTAAGCAAGATAAACAACTAAGTGATAGCAAGATATATAAGAGGAAACACTATGGCTATCACAAAGTAAAGTGCATAAGTAAAGGGCTCGGGTAAGAGATAACCGAGGCACGCGGAGACGACGATGTATCCCGAAGTTCACACCCTTGCGGATGCTAATCTCCGTTTGGAGCGGTGTGGAGGCACAATGCTCCCCAAGAAGCCACTAGGGCCACCGTAATCTCCTCACGCCCTCGCACAATGCAAGATGCCGTGATTCCACTAAGGGACCCTTGAGGGCGGTCACCGAACCCGTACAAATGGCAACCCTTGGGGGCGGTCACCGAACCCGTACACTTTGGCAACCCTTGGGGGCGGTCACCGGTACCCGTCCAATTGCTCGGGGCAATCTCCACAACCTAATTGGAGACCCCGACGCTTGCCCGGAGCTTTACACCACAATGATTGAGCTCCGACAACACCAATCGTCTAGGGCACCAAGGCACCCAAGAGGAACAAGCTCTAGGGTGCCCAAACACCCAAGAGTAACAAGCTTCTCAACTTTCACTTCCACGTATCACCGTGGAGAACTCAAACCGATGCACCAAATGCAATGGCAAGGGCACACGGAGTGCCCAAGTCCTTCTCTCCCAAATCCCACCAAAGCAACTAATGCTAGGGAGGAAAATGAGAGGAAGAACGAAGAAGAGAACATGAAGAACTCCAAGATCTAGATCCAAGGGGTTCCCCTCACATAGAGGAGAAAGTGATTGGTGGAAACGTAGATCTAGATCTCCTCTCTCTTTTCCCTCAAGAACTAGCAAGAATCATTGGAGGGATTGAGAGATAGCAAGCTCGAAGAAGGTCAACAATGGGGGAAGAACACGAGCTCAAAGGATGGGGACCATTGGGGAAGAAGACCCCCTTAAATAGGCCCTTCCAAATCCAACCGTTATGCCCACAAGTCGTGCATAAGCGGTACTACCGCTTGGGGGAGCGGTACTACCGCTTAGCACGGTCAAAACAGCCCAACGAGATAGAAAAACACGAACGGTAGTTCTGCCAGAGAGGTAGTACTGCTCGGGGGAGAGGTACTACCGCTTGAGCGGTACTACCGCTCGGGGGAGAGGTACTACCGCTTGAGCGGTACTACCGCTCGGGGGAGAGGTACTACCGCTTGAGCGGTACTACCGCTCTACTACCGCTTAAAGAAACCAGGCAACAGAAACATGCACAGAGGACATTTCCCAAGCGGTAGTGGCTGCGGTAGTCCACAGCGGAAGTACCGCAAGTGGTACTACCGCTCGGGGGAGTAGTACTACCGCTTGAGCGGTACTACCGCTCTACTACCGCTTAAAGAAAACAGGCAGCAGAAACATGCACATAGGACATTTCCCAAGCGGTAGTGGCTGCGGTAGTCCACGGCGGAAGTACCGCAAGCGGTACTGCCGTGGTACCGAGCGGTACTACCGCTTGGGTGCAATAAAATTGCCCAAGCAAAACAGATGAATGCAAGTAAGACCAAAACTGCTATAACTTCTGCAAATGAACTCTGATTTAGACGAACTCAAGCTTGAAGGAAAGCTAATGACAAGAGTTGTCAAATCATGACTGGAAATCATCAGAAGAGGCAGGAGAAATATGCCTATGATAAAGAGGTGTGAAACCTCCATCAGTGATGATCCGGCATAAACCCCAACATCGAGAACATACTAGGAGAAGCAAATGAAATCCGTTCTCGATGAACTTGAGCTTGTCAGGAAGGTGACCAAAAGCTCAAAGACTCCCAAAGCAAAAAGGCCAAACAAGAACCAAGAAAGATGATGCAAGAATGCAATGGTTTGAGCTCTCTACGAAAGATACGATTAAGCTACTCATCCGAGAGCCCCCCTTGATAGTAAGGCTATCGATCCTATAACCCGGTCTCCCAACTACCACCATGAGACCGGTAAAATAGAAAACCTATCAAGGGCAAACCTTTGCCTTGCGCATAGTCCACTTGAGCTAGATGATGACGATCTTGACCTCCTCAAGTTGGACCACCTTTCTTGATTGCGCCGGCTCGATGAAGACTAGTAGATTGCTCCCCCATACTCCACTATGGGTGAGCCACTCTTCGGCACATCTTCACAAGTCCATTGCCACCACAATGTACGGAAAGCTTCAAGCTCTTGATCTCTTCGTGATGCACCTCTTGAGCTTGCACACCGCAAACTTGATGACGATCACCACTTGATGTCATCCTTCATGGGTTGAATGAGATCTTCCTCTTGACGCAAGCCCATGGAAACATATCTAACCCCACATAGAACTCTCACGTAGACAATGGGTTAGTACACAAAGCGTAATGGACAATGCTTACCATACCATGGGATCACTTGATCCCTCTCGGTACATCTTCTACGCCTTGTGTGTTGATCAACTTGAATCACTCGTTGTACTTATTCTTGATCAACCTTCAATCTTTCCAACTCTCTTCATTAGGATGATGTCTTGAAGTTAAACATGAATGTTCACACAATCTTCTTCTTCAAGACATGCTTGCAATAGGCTCAACACTCACATGACCAATCTTTGGATAAATCCTTGAATAGCACCTTGGTCAACACATATTCTTCTTCTAATAACCTTGAAACCAACAAATGGTCTTCAAGCAATGCCTATGGACAAACCCTTCAAATATAACGCATGGCAACCATTAGTCCATAGAGATTGTCATCAATTACCAAAACCAAACATGGGGGCAGCACATGTTCTTTCATTCCGGTTATTGTATAAAAAATTATGTGGTACATAGTGGTTGATGGGTATGAATTTATATGGCAGGAGACATGTCTGAATCAGTCAAATTTGTTGTTTACTATGGTCCTGGTAATGTCCGATCAAACGAGAGTGGGGTTGATCTGACTGAGTTTGCATATGTGGAGTTGCAACTGACCGATCCAGAAAAAGTGAACATTAGTCAGTTGAAACACTGGTTGACAACAAATTTCTCGCTTGATCCCAATGTGTGCACCGTCAGTATTCAGTCAGTGTGGACGAAATCCCGTACAAAAAATTTCTGAGAGTTGGTTCCGATAGATAGGACACATAAGTGGGTGACCTGGTTAGAATCCTGCAAACACCGGAGGACTCACCCCATTGCCTTAGTGCTCCCCATCCCCATGGAGGATCCTCTGGTACAAGGCGGCGGTGGTTACGAGCCTGGCCAGGTCAGTCAGTCGATTGATGAGATGGATGTAGCTGGGTCAGAACATATGGGTGGTACTGAACTCGAGGGTCAGTCGGATTATGTGTCACACGTTGGAGGGGACTACGATGCAGGGGAGAGTAGTCAGAACATAGGAGATCCTGATAGTGGCGAGGCTGATGGGGATGAGGAAGGATCGGAAATGCAGAACCTGATGGAAGAGGAAGACGAGGATGGATTGGCAGAGGATCTTGATTCCGAGAACTCAAATGAAGAAGATGGTGAAGAGAACGACGAGGAGGTACCGATTCCTGCTTCATGGAATCAGAACCTCTCGACCGGCATGACCGTGAACGATGGTCATGAATCTTCCTGGGAGTATCATCGGAGCAAAGTCGAAATAGGGGGTATGTATGCCACAAAGAAAAATCTAAAGGCAGCCGTGAAAGAGTGGGCAATGTCCACGCAAAAGATTTTTCAAACGGACGTATCAACAAAAAAATACTTGACTTTGTCATGTATTATGAATAGTTGTCCCGCGAAGGTGCACGCCCACGTTCCAAAGTGGGACGTGACTTGGCGGGAACGAAAATGGCGGGAAGAATATTGGCGGCAAAATAAAAAGGCGTGAAAGAATATTGGCGGAAAATAAAAAGGCGGGAAGAATATTGGCGGCAACGAAAATAGCGGGAAAGAATATTGGCGGCAAAAAAAAAGGCGCGAAATAATATTGGCGAAGGCGGAAAATAAAATGGCGGGAATAATATTGGCGGCAACGAAAATGCCGGGAAGGATATTGGCGCGAAAAAAAGGCCGAAAAAAAAAAGAGTTTTCGTTGTCCAGAAAAACGAAACTGGCTATTTTTAGTTTCGTAGTCGAATGCTGGATGATTCGTCCATTCGTACAACGAAATAGACGTTTCGTCCAACGGCTGGACGACAAGTCGTGTTTCGTCCAACGGCCAGACGACACGGGTTTCGTCCAGTGCTAGGACGACACGTCACGTTTCGTCCAACAGTAGGACGACGGTGTGCTATTTCTGATTTTTTTGATTTGTTCATCATATTTTCCGATTTTTTTTTTTGAAAAAAAAATAGCATTTCCAAAAAAAAATCCAGACAATTGGGCACTAAAGCTATCACTGGTCCACCAGTAGCCTTCATAGGTTGGGCAAATGCTACCCTAAGCTACAGCCTAGTACACCAGCATGCACCACAATACGCTCAAGACGTCAAGTTATAGTAAGATGCTCGACAGCATTCGTCCTTTCCCGTTCCTAATTGACACTCGGACTGCATGGGTGTAGGTACGATTGATGGTGGACCAAAGAGAAGGAAGTGACCGTGGTCGGCAGTGTTGGAGCGCGAAATGGAACCGAAGAAAGAGTCGGGGTGACTGTCGACCGTCATCCGTTCCTCGAGCTGCGTGCTCGGGCGCTGCTGAATGAAATTTCTTCAGCACCCGTTTTTAACAGCGGACGGTTCCACATCCACTTGTCGTAAACGGCGCACTCCCCGCAGAATCTCGCTTTTTTACCTCACATCACATATTCACATCGGTGCTCTCTTTCTTTTGTGGTGGTAGCGCCCGTCGATGCTCGAGAAGAAAGACGTCAAGGCAGGATGGCGCTCGTATCTCCTCACTCTTCGTCACGTGTAGCGACAGACGACGGTCGACGCGATGGCCCGGTGCCGACAAGGGCACGACGGGCACGCACATATGCGCACCCCCTCCCCCGCCGGGCCCGTTTAGTCAACTGTTTACACGCAGCCCGACCCGGGTGATCGTCGTCGTCGCCGTCGCCGCCCCGTTCGTTCCCATGACATTACTGCTGAATCGGACTGCCGAGCCCCACACCATATCCGCGCCGGCAAAGCCGCGTATCAGAATGCAGACCACTGGCCACTGGTACCATCGGTACACCGTGTGGATCGGTGCATGTGTGCTCTGTGAACAGGCATCACGTCCGTCAGGGCAATGGAAGGAACACTTCCCAGAGTTGTCAATCTTTTCTGGGTCTCGACGCCGCTCCTGCAGGACCGGGAAAGGAAGAGGGGACCGTGTATATATGCTGCACTCATTTGGGTGGAACTGGAAAGGGCCGTTCACATGTTAGCCATGGAGCGAGCCTTTGATAAAGCATGGAGAGCCGAGTCTACTAGCTAGGCATTCCTTCCATACCTGCATATGTAGTAGTTCCCCGGCCAGGAAGTACTGTCTCTAGTCTTTCAGACCCGAGTATAAAAGGTACAGCATACAAGTGCTAAGATTTTATTTTTCCAGAATCAATTCTAGCACAAGCACCCGGTTCTAACTTTTTATTCGATAAAGGGCGCTTTCATCAACTCAAAATGTAGCAGACGGTTCTACCTGCATTGGGGTAGAATTTTTCTCGTTAAAAACAAAATCATTACTATATAGTCAGAGCGACCATAATAAGGCAGATGCTCCCAACCTCAATGGCGAAGCCAGCCAAAATAATATGTGGGGTCATTGGTAATTTTTAGGATAATTTTCTTCACATTATACAGTAAATGTACAGTAATTTTAGACTGTTTTTTTTGCTGTGGGGTCAATTGACCCCCGAGACTACCTGTAGAATCGCCACTGGCCACCCTTATTAGCGTACTGAAGCTATTTGAAATTCCATCCAACCAGAGACCATAAATATGGCAACACTTGTGGACCGATACAAATTGGACGCTATTTGGATGACCAACCATGTAGAGCGCGCAAATTTACACCCGGTCCTAAATAGCGTGCTCTATGAAGACTTGAATTCATATCCAACCGAACTAGCAAATGAGATGTTTAGAAAGCAACATGTAACGAGAAGGAGTTACTAAAACCGATGGTATCCACTTTAAACATAGAAACTCGTGGAGAACTCACATTTCTCCAAGAGCAAAGCTCGTTGTCGCCTCTCGGGCTCCGTCTCAGTGGAACAACTTTGTTAAAACCCAGGACCTTGTATAAGCAGCGATTGAGCTAGAATTCATCGAAGTAGACCAGAAGACGCCAGTCGCCACGATCTGGGTAGCAAATCGCCGCCCCGTAGAGAAACACAAATTTCATACGCTCCCCGACGAGGCCGAGGTTGGCCAAGCTCCATCAGTTGGAATTGGAGCCGGAGGACTAAGACGCACAGTCACATTGTCCACTCCGCATGACAACGCGACAGAGACAAACTTATAGGAAAAAATGCTAGACCCGAAGAACAGATATGAGGACATATAATCTTTCACACACCTCCTGACGATATGAAGAAGTATCACTGGAACGAGTGGCGGAAAGGCCTTATTCCACGCAGGCGACACCATCTTCTCGCCACTACCGAACAGGGACAAACACTAAATTTATTCCTAACCCTACCGCCACCGTACCGAAGCCCTAGGGTCTCTGCCCCCTCTCGTAGCGACAGACAGAGGAAGAAGGGGCCCAGTAGATCAGCCGCTGTCGCCCCCTGTCGCCTAGGTCAGTTAGCATGAGCGAAAAGAACCCACTAGTTACATACCGGTTCCACATGATATATATAAAAACTAATTTCACATTAGAAAATTTTGTGATATATCCTCCAAGACTAGATCCCCTTGACCACTGCTGCTCTGATGGACAATTGGCACAGTACGGAAACATTTTGTTTTAGAGTATGTCATAGTGTGAGAGTAGTGTAGTAAGAGCATCTACAGCCGGATCTTGCAAATCCGGCCCCTCAAACGCCCGCGGACGCGCCCGGGCGCGTCCGCGGTCACTGACCGGGCACTCCCTAAATCCGCGCCTTCACACCCGCGTATCTCATATCCGGCACCCTATATCCATACAAATTCATGCAACATAGTACGTAGATCACCGAACGACCAAAATCGACAGGAAACGGACATATAAACCGATACGAAACGGGCATCATTCACATAAACATCACCAAAAGATCACCAAATGGGCATAATTCACAGAGTTCAACGATCCGGAACATTCTAACTAGATACTAGAGCTAGATTATATAGAAGGAGAGAGGGCCGAGCTTCACCACTTCCTCGCCGGCCCCTTGCCCTTCCGGTCGACGGCGCTGCTGTACGCGTCCGCGGCAGGAGGTGGGTCGACGTCGGAGTCAGACCCGTCGGAGGGGGAGGAGGAGGAGATGACGATGTAGCCTTGCAAACGCCGGACGATGCGGTCTTGCTTGCGCTTGAGCTTGGCCACCCTAGCCGCCTCCGCCGCTGCCGCCGCCGCCTCCCGCTCGGATTGCTCAATGCCGAGCCGGAGCTGCGCGGCGTTGATCCTCCGGAGTCGCCGGGCGTCCGTCTCCGCCGTGGTAAGTGACCGACGGTACACACACTGGAGGAGACGTTCCTCCTCGTCAGGCACCGGCATCACGCGGCGGCGGCGGGCGGACTGCGCATCCGCGTCGGACCCGCCCCCCTCCCTTGCCCTCTGCCTTTCGCGGCGGGCCGCGCGTGCCTCCGACTCCGGAGTCCGCATCCACGGCGCCGGCGGAGCGGGCACTAGAACCCACCGCTTCCCGTGCGGAGCAGCGGCCGGAGGTGGAGGAGGCCGTCGGGCGGGCGGAGCAGAATGGGCAGGCCTCGCAGATGCGCGCGCGGGCCGGGAAGGGCCGGCGCCGGCGTCGCGGCGACGGGAGACAGAAGGCGTCACACCGGATCCGGAGCTGCCGCCCGTATCGACCCGCGAGCGCTCGAGCGCGATACGAAGCACCAACTCCTCCTCGTCTCCGGAGCTGCCGTCGGAGTGGCTGTCGGTGCTGGACATGCTCGCCGGCAATAGGGATTGGACGGATTTGGGAAAGGGGAAAGTCGGGGAGCGACGCGGAGCGGAGTGGAGTCAAGTGAGCTAGGGTTTGCTCCGGAGGGGGGTTTTGTGGGGTCAGGGTGGGCCGGCGGTGGGCCGGGCTGACGTAGCGGACGCGCCCGGACCGCCTCATATCCGCCCTATATTTGGGCTGGATATGAGGGGTGCCGGTCAGCCCGGACGTTTGTCCGCGGTTTGAGAGCTCCGGTTGGGTCGGTTTTTATGACCGGTCAGTGACCGGACGGCCTGGCCGGGCGTTTGAGACGTGTTTGTGGGGTCCACGCTCTAAGAACCATGAATTCCAGACCTAGCTAGCTGGCCGTTAAGGTGCCCACGTCGAGCTACATGCATGGAATTCAGAACAGTCGGTGCAACGACCCCGTTTTGACTTCCTTTAAAGAACCTAGGCCCAAATGCTGTCCACGCACGCACAAGCATATATAGATCAATGCTTGTATCACAGCACACACTTCATCAGTCAGCAGAACGCAGGGCTTTTCTTTAAGGTATTACTTTTTTTTTGCGAAAGTTCTTTAAGGTATTGCTGTGCCGTCCGCCGGAAGAGATAAAGAAATTAATGCCATGTTTGATACTTCTGTAAACTAGTACGAAGTTTTTATATTTAGTGGTGACAGATTAGTTTTTTTAACAGATATATACATACAATATCCCCCGCAAAAAAAAAAAGATAACAATACTTTGTTAGTAAGTTAATCTACGTACATTGTACCTGAGCCGCTTCATTTCTCCATCCTCTGAAACCATCCGAGCCAGCAACCAGCTGTTGTTTTGAATTGAAAGAAAATATTCACGTTTTTCGTTGGAAAAATACATCGTGCATACAGCCATACACTGACTTTGACTTTGATCTTGTGCTTCATCTCCACTCAAGTCAACAAAATAAGTCAAATGATGTTTTTTTGCGGGAAAGTCAAATGGGTGTTATAAACCAAAATACCAAATTAAATGTTTTGTTCTTCCTGAAGACGTGCTGTGTGATTTGGTAATCGAACCTGTCGAAACCAGTATCTTTGAGAACCTAGAAGGAGGAAGATTTTGATACCCTAGTATGAACAATGCTTTATCTCCTCTTCATTTCCCACTACAAAAGGGGCCATGAATCTTTGAAGGAGTGTACACAACAGCAGCACATAATTACTGAACTTTCCTTCTCCCCCCTTTTGACAACTAATGGGGGCATCTATCTTAGCTTTGGCATGGCCTGAATGAAAACCATGAATAGAAAGCGGTGCACTTAGGGCTCTGCATGAACTGGCTTCAACTAGGGATCGGCTTTTAGGGGAATTATTCTCTTTTGCTTTTTTACTTGCAATGTATTTGGTCCTCCTGTCCTCCATATAGACAAGGAGAAATGCTGGTGCTGTACTGCATTGTGTTGTGTGGACCAAATCTTTAGCCAATTAACCTGATTCGATGTACATATTCACCCACTGATTGATCGATTGATTGATTGATCTGGTCCACTGAACCTACATGCTTAAGGTAATTGCTCCACTTGTAATCCTACTAGGCACCGCGAATGTGGATTATTAGGAACCTTTAATTTGGATTGGAACTGTTCTATGTTCAGAAGTCTTGTAAGTTGTAGAGGAGTGTATTACAGTAGAGCTGGTTGTACGACCTGGTATTTTTGTGCGGCTTTGGTTGATTAATTAAGATAGTATGATGAACTGACAAAGTAAATAGAGGCTAAGGATCTAAGTGGCACAGCCAAGCTGGTTTTAGGATCTTCAGGCTGCAATTTCAAAGCCAGTATAAATATGGTTTCCGATGTATCTCTTGGCTTAAGCAAAGTATTTCTTGTATCAGGTGAGTCATATATGTTTAAGTGAGCTGAGGAGGGTAGCCAATGCGTAGCTTTGTAAAGGTGACGTCCGTTGAAAAGAGGCTTGCTAACAATACTGGAGAGTAGCTAGCGACTGTCATCAGGAGGGGAGGAAAAGAAGAGCTGAAAAAGGAAGGAAAGATATGTGTCATCTAACATAAACAGAATGCTTGCTTTTCTAAAAGTGATGGAGCGTAGAACGTCATAACGACTTGATAAGATGTTCTGAGGGGACATATGAGCGTCACTGGCTAAATCTTGATCATTAAGCTAACCCGGAAGAGGTTATAATATTCAGAGAACAGGTTGTATATATAGCTAGCTTTGCTGACTTAACTGTTTCACTTGGTCTACACCAATCATCAGCCAGTCATGCAAAATATGATGGCCACTGTAATTTGTAAGTGTAGCAACACAAATAGTTTTAATTTCCTTGCAGAAGTAATAATGTGTGTCGACTTTAATAATAAAAGAAAATCCCATCTTCAACTTTGACTTAAGGTTTTTGGTCTGATTTTGTCCTGGAAATTTGTAAGCCATGCATTGACACTGAACTTTCTAAAACAATTTAGCATAAATTCTAGCTCGGTTTTGTGTCCCAACACTTTCAGTAAATGTGAAAAGGAATCATGGAGTTGATTATTGATTCTTTATGCAAAGAAATAAGGCAGTTAAACATATTCAGACTTATGTGTTATATTAGTAGTATTTCAGAAAAATGTGGAACTAGGCACTCCATATTTCCACATCTACAATTCCCACATATCTTTGTGTGCAACCCAGTCGATTCAGAAATAGCAAACCGTTAAAGCAGAGAGGCAGAGAAAACATAACGTTTGTAAAACATATAAAAACATGAAACCAAACAGTATCCTTGCCAACTTTCTCTCTCGGTTTACAACGAGAAACTGCAAAAAATACTTTACGATTAGTTGTGATCGACGTTCAAACAAAATCTCGCTCACTCTTTTGTTCTAAGTTCTTGCTTGACCTATCACTACAAACAAGAAACAAGATAGTCGTACATTGGAAGTATGCTTAGGCGTTTGGAAATTGGAATATCGGAACAGTTTCGATTTGCAAGGCCCTGACAGGTGAATCGAGATGGAAGCAGGAGGTCCAAATTTTCAGTTAGTGCGTGCGTATTAGTACGTACGTGTAGATTGTCCTTCGATCGCTGCCACTCCGCTTGCTCCATTGGTACACTAGTGTAGTGTCAAAAACGCTTTTATATTATGGGACAGAGGGAGTAGCTCTGTCGCGTGAGGAGCAAGATGATTAGGCAAGCAGAGGAGGGCATGCAGTGCGTTGCGTTGCCGTTGACCTGATGCTATCACACCAACCATCCGACGCGAGTGGAGGGTTTCATGCGCGATTATTGATTGTTTAGCTACTGATCAACAGTATATTATCTTAGAGGCCAATGTAGTGCTGGTTTGGCGCATGAGATTTGCGTTTAAAGCTGTGCAGTATCCGCGGAGCCAGCGTTGTTTAATTTAGTGTTGATGGCAGTTAGCTCGTGGTGATTATTCATGTACCTACCAGTGCTCAATTTGCTGACATTTTCACCAAAGGACTTCCGACTGCATCTTTCACCGACATACGCTCCAGTCTCAACATCGTTACTCCTGATGCTGAGACTACGGGGGGATATTATTCTCCAATTATCAGTGATCAATCAGCTTGGTAGGCAGGCTCGTGCACCTTTATCTATCAGCAGCTTCTTGGTGCCTTTTCGGATCACAGAAATCCAAATTTCTGGGGGTTGCCGGTAGAATATGACGAGAAGAAATGAAAAACTACACTGTTTTGTTCATATCCAAACCGGATTTTTGAACGGAACACCATCGATCAGTACGTACGTCTACCGACGTACTGAAGAGCTAGAGTAGGAGTTTGCAATGGCAGACAGCAGCAGGTAAGATATTTCTGAGCTTAGTTGGTAGGGCGTAAGGTATAGCTTAATCTTGAGAAGCACGAGGACAGCGCTAACATCAGGTAGCAGTTTGCTCATCCTGTGCTTCTGACAATGATCGATCGACCTGACAGCCATTTGTGGACTGTGGGTTACGTACGGAGAGGCTTATCTGTCTATCTATCTACCCTTGGCTGCTTGCTGTGCCACTGAATCTTCAACACCCCACTGTACAGAGTCTGTTGCTGGAATAGAAGGTTCCGTTGCTTAACGAACAGTTTTCGTAACCGGATCAATTATTCTGCTCAGCCATTGCCGTCGAGAACGCGATAGAGCACGGGACAAAAGCCCACACACATGGACACCATGATTCAGGAAGGAGGAGGTTGGGCTGCGCGCTTCATGCACGTACGCAATGCACGTTATACACGAGCAAATCTACTCTCTTTTATATTTTCTACTAATTCCTTCACTTTTTTTCGTGTCACTCGGAATCGGGATCGCGATCTTTCGACATCTCGGGCAGTTGGCTGAAAACAATGTGGACCGAGCTGTCCATTTTGGCACACCCATTAGCTGAAAGTAACGATGCTAAGCTGCCAATTATTACCGACGATGCTAAGCTGCTAACTAACCAAGCAGCTCTGGCAATAATGCATGGGGGTTAAGGAAAGGCATCTCACGTAAACCGTGGACCGATTAGCGTAAAGTGAGTGATCCCGAGGTCTGAGAAAATTATTGCTACTACTAGCTTTCTACTACCCTTTAGGGCCAGTTCTTTTGATGGCTTTTTTGGACTTTCAGAATAAGCTGCCCCCTACCCAGTTTATTCTAGAAGCCCAACCAAAAATATTTTTTTAGAAGCCTACTAGTCAAGTCTTAATTAGTAGGCTTCTAAAAAAATAAATTTGATTGGGCTTCTAGAATAAGCTGGGTAGGGGGTAGGTTATTCCAGCTTATTCTAAAAGCTAGCAAAAGAACTGGCCCTTAGTCGCTAAGGCATCCACTCAACCAAATGTCGACAGAGCCGATACGTCAAACCTCCTCAGTTCACGTACATACACATACTGAAACCCAAGGAAAATGACATAAAGGGCGGAACTCGTCACTCGTGTACACTTGATGGAGCTCAAAATAATATTGGAGGAAGAGAGGTTGAGAGCGAGCAAAGAACCAAGCGAAAGGTCGAGGAGTGACAAATCATTTCATGGATGCGAACGACATGATGTATGAAATGGCAAAATGATAGTGGCAACTCACTCATGGAGAGATCTTGGCAATCCCTTGGTTTTATAGTGGTGCAGGGGCGGAGACGCGGGGGGGGGGGGGGGGGGGGGGGGGGTGGGGTGGTGGTGGTGGAGCAGATCCTAGTATATATTACGTACTAATGGCCGTAGATTTATTCCTTAAGTACCGTTCAACTAGTACTGCATATGAAGGCCCAATAGGTGAATTGATTTCCCATGTTTTGTGGCGCTGCGTGTACGTACCCAAGCCCAAACATAACCCATGTCTCATCTTTAGGCCACCGTGGAGAATTTTGATCCAGCTTTCCTGTCTTCCAAGTCGTTCAGAATCCAGATCGATCACGCTGAAGTCTAATCCGCGGCGATGATCCTGTCGCAAACGCTGAAGTATAAAGGTATGGCATAGTTAATTAACTGGCTCTCTTGCGATTGCATCTCAGACTATTGATTAAGTACTACAAATTACTAGATGTGTTTTTCAGTAATATGGGAGATGATTTATGGTATTTGCTTGTACATCTTAGCTGTTGTTTCCTCCTCAGGCTGCCTTTTGGCATTTTCGTTTTTATTGAACGTTGTCTACATCCTGTCCATCTATTTCAATGGAAGCAGGGCTGACTGCATTCGTGAATTTATGATATTTGTTTCACTGAAAAATAAATAGCTCCAAAATTCACTCGGTTGAGATTATCGTATTGTTCAATGATCTTGCTAGTTGTAGACCTAAATTTAATCCTGTAGAAAGGAAGCCCTTTTGTGAATTGCCAAAAATGTATTACTATGTTTTGATAAGTCAGTGTGTTACATTATGACACTTTATTCTCAAAAATTTCTTCTAATATAAAACAGCACACATTTAGGTGTGTATTCAAGAAAAAAAATTGCATGTACTATCCTTATCTCCTTCGCCTCCCTCATGCCTAAATCCTGCCTCCGCCCCTGGTGGTGGGCGAGTGGTAGTGATTACAATGGGAGTGCGTGATGTATGTTAATATGGTGCCTTTTGGTGAGCTAGTATGTGATATGTGGTGGTTGTTGATGAACTATTGAACTATATTAAACGCGGTGGCTTTTGGATTCCCTATGTTGATACTTTTCGTTGAATGGTATGTGGATTGAATTTCATAAAAGAATGCACTGAATTCTTTAAATTGTTGTCGAAACGTTTGAATTATTATTGGAAGGTTTAATTTATTTGTAATGGTGGAAACATTAAACCATGTATGCATAGGACATAAAAAATATAAACAAATATAGGGTGTTAAGTTTAGCGGAAGAACTATGTGCAAGAACTTTAAACCCTCAAATTTTAGAGATTCAAGTTTAAAAATGTGATTTAGAGAGCTAAGTTTTAGGAAAAGAGGTAGAGAACTAGAGATGCTCTTAGCTCGCGGGCGGGTGCCGAGGCCTGGAACCCCACTCCACCCTCGGTGTGGTGTTGGCGCTGAGAGGCCCTATTCAACGCTCAGTGTGTCAAATTGCTGGCAAACAAACATGGTACATGCTCATGGGCTGGTTCAGTTCGAATGTGTTCCACCATCTTGTTTTTGTGTTACCAGTGTTCATTCCTCTTCCGATTTAAGCAACAAAAAAATTCGGTTTTCTTTTGGTTTTCCCTAGAACATGAACATTTTTTGATGAAAAGGAACACTTGTTTTTAGTAACATAAAAATGTACTCCCTCCGTTCCTAAATATAAGGCCTTTTAGAGATTTTAATACGGACTACATATGAAGCAAAATGAGTAAATCTACACTCTAAAATATGTCTATATACATCCGTATGTAGTCAGTTTTGAAATCTCTAAAAAGGCTTATATTTAGAAACGGAGTGAGTAGTAAACTAACATTTAAATTACATGAACACTTTTTATTACAATTTACGGTCAAAGTTGGATTTTGGGATGCATGCGCGTCTTATTCATTAGAACGGAGAGAGTAACAGTTGCTCATTAAGGAACATATCCAATCATCATACTTTGTTTGCCTAAAATTGTAGCATGATTGAAGAAAAAGAACTATTCTACGATTAATCAGCCAAATTTGAGTATACGATCTAGAAACTTAAATACCATCATATTGTGAAGGCCATATGCGGTTAAACATGATCCGAATCAAATAAGTTGGAACTAAGGACAATAGTATTCTGGTATAAGTACTGTACAACTCAACGTAGTGACAACACAGCCTTTGACAGAGTGAAAACTCTAAGGGGTCTGCCTGGGATCACATCCCCAACTGGACAGTACTGGCCTCCTCCTCCTCCAGGAAAGAAAGTTAGGGTTCGTGCCTCTCGCCGGCGCCGGTGCAGGTCCGCCTCGTCTCCGGTGGCCCTAGGGCCATGGAGGCGCGGTGGATCCTGGCAAGGGCCGGCGGGAGGGCTTCGTTTTTAGCCGTTTTTTTCAATCCTGTTAGGGTTTGTGTCCTGCTCAGGAAGGCGAGACGGCGGCGGCTCCCTGAAGATGGAATAAAGGTCTCCCCGCCTAGCCCCCGTCCCGGCGGTGCGTCTAGCATCATTGGTGGGCGTGTGGAGGTGTGTCTCCGGCAGATCTATCTTTGGTGAATTTGCACGGATCTCGTCGTTGTTCGTCTACGTTCGTGTGTCTTCGGTTTGTATCCTTCCGATCTACGTTATTTTTCATCGGCGGCGGTTGCTGTTCTGGGGTGCTGGTCCTATAGGGCCTTAGCACGACGACTTCCCGACTGTCTACTACAACAAGTTGTGCCCGACTCCGGCAATGGAGGGGCGATGACGGCGGCGCGCCTTCGGCTCGCTTCAGTGCTTGTAGTCGTCGCTATGTGGTCTATGGATCTGGATGTAATTTTTATTTCTGGTGTTCGTTGTACTATCATGATTGAAGATGAATAGATTGAAAGTTTTCCCGCAAAAAAAAAAAAAAAACTCAACGTAGTGATATGGAAACATCACGAAACTTCCTTGTTTGCCCAAGTAATGCATTGCAATGACAGTATAAGAGAAATGCAGGTACATGAACAAGAGAAAGAATGAGATATGACAAAATATCGAATAAAAAAGCAAGGGTGCTCCAACAAGAAAAGTTAAGGGCCCGCCAAGCCGGGGTCGAGGGCGGAGCGAACAGCCGCCGCTCGTCCCACTTCCCTGTTTCCGACAAGAACCGACCCACTACTCTGCATTTGTCGCTTGCTCTGCAGCTGAGTTGGGCGACGGCGTATCTATCAGGCGGGTCGTGGGGGGCTTGGGACTGGTTGAGCAGGCCGAACGCCGTACTCGTCTCGGCGACATCCATGTCCGGGACCAGGAGGCGGAACAACTGTGCGCTGAGAGGGTTGTAGACGAAGCGTGTGACTTCAGAGGTGACCACGTCGAAAAATAATTTTAACTATCAAATAAGGTCTTAATGTACAATGTATTTATGATTAAACGAAACAGATGATGATTATAACATACATATAATAATAAATCATAAACAACCATTGAATAAATATATTGTGGTGTAGTGCAGGCCCTCCTCACCCTTTAATATATTTAGAAAAATACATAAAGAAAAAAAATCACTGTGTATTGAAAAATTGTTTACTATGTTGAAAAGTGTATATCGTAATTTTTTTCAAATATCATCATTGGCTGAAAAATATTTACAAATGATAAAATGTTATCAATTTTTTTAACCTTTTAAATTCATAATTTTAAATGACAATCGTGTGTTGGGAAAATATTTATGAATTTTCAAAATGTTATCAAATTTTATAAGATTTCCATAAATTAGAATATTGTTAAAGAAAAAAAGAAAACAAAACAAAAATAATTAAAAATTAAATCCGTAGAAAACCTATGAAAATCAGAACAGAAAAAACCGAAAGAAAACCGCTACGATAAAAGAAGAACCAGTACCGCTCGCTCCAAAAAGTAAAGATAATTGGTGGAAAAAAACTTGAAGCGAATTTTCCAGTGCGGGTTGGGGCGGATAAGAAAGCGAGCTAAATGGGATGAGCCCAGCGCAACAACAGGTGTGCGTTAGGCCAACTCCAACGCACGACCCCAAATGGTCCGGCTGCGTCCGTTTGAGGGTAAACGGGCAGAACAGGCGGCCCAACGCGCAGAAGCAAACGGATGAATGTCCGTTTTCGGCCCGTTTTCGACCCATTCCTGGCACAACTTTGGCACGCGCTTGCGGCCGAACGGATAGCGCGCGCACGGGCGAGACGCGCGCCCTTGTCCTCCCCTGGCCCGCTCGTCGGTGACACGACCGCCCGCTTTCCCTCCATTTCGCACAAAATCCTCCCGCGCCTTCTCTCCCCTCTCTCCCTCCACCATGGCCGGCGGCCCGACGAATCCGGGCGACCCGGCCGCGGCCGCGCGCCCCGCCGCGGCAAAGAAGAAGGCTCCCAAGAAGCCGTGGTCGGAGCTCACGCCGACGGAGCTCGCCAAGCTCGATGCCGAAACGGCCAAGACGGACAAAGGCCACGGTGAAGAAGGCTGCTGCCGACTACGCCGCCGAGGCGGCCTCGCTGCGTGCCGCGCAGCACCAGGCCAACGTCGACGACAAGGAGTCCATCGTTGCCAAGGCGCACGCCCTCCTCATGTTAGGGTTGTACCGACCCCCGCCGGCCATTCTCTCGGTCGCTGCCATGGCCGCGGTCAGCACAGGCTCGTCGGCCTTTCGTCCTCCGCAGCACCGGTCCCCGAGCTCGTCCGTCACGCCCGAGACGCCAGGGTATCGTGCGCCGCCGCTGCACGGCCATGGGCAGACAAGGTTCTCCACGTCGCCGGACTGCAGCGTGGTCGCTCCGGCCACGCCCGCGGGCGTCATCGACCTCAACGTCACGCCGGGGTACAGTGGCGCTGGCCAGCCGTCCGACGGGACGCAAAGGAAGCAGTCCCGGTCGATCCCTGCGGCCAACATGGCCGGCGCCCGCAGGCTGTTCGACGAAATGCCAATGCGGACGCCGACGGTCGACGAACCTCACTACGCGGCGTTCATGGAGAACGTCATCTTCGAGGGCCGTGGTGAGGCCTTCCACGTCAACGGACAAGGCCAAGCATTCGATCTTGACGCGACCCAAAGCCAGGACGGCCGCGGCCACTATGATGACACTGAGTTCGCCGGCCATGATGAAGATGAGGATGACCATGGCAACTCATGGCATGAAGATGATGACTTGTATTGTGAAGATGAGGAGGAAGATGTCGACATTTCGGAGGAGCCATTGGTGTTTATCAATGAGCTCACCCAAAGGGCCAACGCACAAAAGAGGAGGCAAAGCATTCGCACGGGATCATACACCCAAGTGGAGGACACTTTGATTTGCGAGAGTTGGATGGAGATAGGCCAAGATCCCATGAAAGGTGCCGAGCAAAGAGGATCCGTCTTTTGGACAAGAGTGCACAAGAACTTTCATGAGCGAAGGAAGTTTGCCCCCTACCAATTTGCGAGCACCCGCGGCATCAATTCAATCCAAAAGAGATGGGGGTTCATCCAACAAGAGTGCAACAAATATTGTGCCGCGCTTGAGAGCGTTCAAGCCCGTCCCGTGAGTGGCCTAGGCATTGGTGACTTGGTATGAACCTCTCAGTTTTTCATCTTGTGTCCTTTCATGTTGGCATGCCATTTATGTTTGATGCATTTTGTGTCCTTCTATGTTACAATTGTGGCGGCATCTTTGTTTGTGCATTCCAATCTTTGGAAGCCTTCAAGGCCCGGCACAAGAACACGGCGTTTACTCTCACACATTGTTGGTCGCTCATCAAAGATTGCCCCAAGTTCAAAGACCAATATGCCGCTCGTAATAAGAAAGGAGGGACGGCGGCTGTGGCAGATGAGGGAGACTTGCTCAAGAGGCCGAGGGGCAAGACAAGCTCAAAGGCCGACGAGAAGCGTGATGCGTCTTCCGTAGCCTTGCAAGGAACTTTGGAGAACATGATTAGCAAAAGGAAGTGAGGGAGGAGAGGAGGAGCAAAGGAAAGGAGGAGCAAATGAAGATATACCTAGATCTCCAAACGAAGAAGCTTGACATGGAGGAGGTCGTGAAGAGGAGGAAGCTTGACATCGAGGAGGCCGCTACACTCAAGAAGCTCGAGATCGAGGCCACCAATGCCGAGACCAAAGAAAAATAGGTGGCACTCGCGTTCATGAGCGTCGACAAGAACAACATGTCGCCGGAGAGGAAGGCTTGGTTCACGAACCGGCATAAGGAGATGTTCGCCCGCGACGGCCTGAACTAGGTGAGACGTCGGCCGCGATGGCCGTTCATTTTGAAGGCTGGCTAGTGTGCCGGCCGCTGACTTTGTTGCCGGCCCCAAAAACTTGTCCATTTTGACGGCTGGCTCGTGTGCCGGCAGCTGGCTTTGTTGTCGGCGTCAAAAACATGTCCATTTTGAAGGCTGGCTAGTGTGCCGGCCGCTAGCTTTGTTGCCGGCGTGAAACTAGGGTGAACATTCTGTAGGCCGCTGGCTTTGTTGCCGGCCGGCATGAACTGGTGTGAACGCGGCCGCGCCTTGGGCTACGTCCTTTGTTCTTTACATATTTGCATGGACAGCTGACGAGATGCGGCTGGGCGTTGGGCGCACGGCCGGTGCATCCACAAATTTGGGCGGACGCGGCCCCATTGCCACCCCCAAATGGACGAAAAGCGGACCAAACGGACGTCCGTTTGGGGTCGTGCGTTGGAGTTGGCCTTAGGTCGACTATTGGAGCGTCAAATAGGAGGAAAAGTCGCTGGAGAGGACGCCTACGTTCGAACGTGGGATGCCATCGCTGCATGGCAAACCCTAGTTGATGCCCACATGCATCAACTAGTTGGTGTGACGCCCGCAGCGAAGCGATGTGGGCCTGCCCAGTTTCAGGGTCCACAGTGGTTGCTCTGTTTCGTTTGCTGGCACTGCATTGTTTTTTTAGTTTTCTTCTGTGGATTTTGTTTAGGTTTATTTTTTGGGGGTTTTCTTTTCTATTTTTCATTTTTCTCTTTTTCCAGGTTTGGTTTTTTTATATTTTTAAATTTTTATCATTTTTTGTACTATAAACATATTTTTAATATATAGTGAATATTTTTCAAATACACACTGAACACTTTTGTAATATACATTGAACATTTTTTCTCGACAACACAAAAAAGGTAGGTTAAGAAACATAAAAGGTTTAAGGACTAAAGTGAACAAGGGAAAACCAGAAAATGGAAAAACCGACACGGTCGCCTCTCCTTGCACCACGTGTCAAGTGCGGACCACAGCGGGAAACCCCTCGAGACATGACGTCATGCCACTTGTCATGCAGGGAAGCATGGTGACCTCCGCGGGTAGCATTTGATGGGGAACGTTGCATGGAAAACAAAAAAATTCCTACGAAACACCCAAGATCTATTCTATGGAGATGCTAGCAACGAGAGGGGAGTGTGTCTACATACCATTGTAGATCGAAAGCATTAACGATCTAAAGATCGTGGTTGGCGTAGTCGTACTCCTTCGCGATCCAATCTGATCCGAGCACCGAATGAACGGCACCCCCGAGATGTGCACACGTACGGCTCGGTGACGTCTCCGCCTTGTTGATCCAACAAGGTGGGGGGGGGGGGGGGTGGAGAGGTAGATGGGATGTAGGCCAGCACGACGGCGTGGTGGTGGTGGTGGTGGCAGCGGAAATCCAGCAGGGCTTCGCCAAGCGCGTACTGGAGAGGAGATGTGAGAAGTTGGGAGAGACGACGTCCAAGGGTGGAAGAGTGGCTGCCCCCTACGCCTCCCCAGCTTTATATAGGCGTGGAGAGGGCTAGTGGCTTTCCCTCCAAGCCCCTAGGGTCGTCGGCCAAGGGGGGAGGAAGGAAATCCCTCCTTTCCTTCCCCACCGATCGCTATCCCCCCTTTTTAGGGATCTTGATCTTATCTCTTCGGGATATGATCCTATTCCTTTTAGGGGGGGATCTTGGTGCGCCTAGACCATGGTGTGGGGCCTTGCCCCACTACCCACGTCCGTGTGGGTCCCCCATGCAGGTGGGCCCTACTCCGGAATCTTCTAGAACCTTCCCGGTACAATACCGAAAAAACTCGAATATTTTCCGGAACCCTGAATACGACTTCCCATATATAAATATGTACCTTAGGACCATTCCGGAGCTCCTTGTGATGTCTTGGATATCATCCAAGACTCCGAACAATATTCGGTTTCACCATTATGAATATCCCATTACTACCCTAGCGTTATCGAATATTAAGTGAGTGTCCCTACGAGTTCGAGAACATGCAGACATGATCGAGACACCTCTTCGATCAATAATCAATAGCGGGACCTGGATGCCCATATTGACTCCCACATATTCAACGAAGATCTTTATCGGTTTGAACCACGATGTCGAGGATTCAGTTAATCCCGCATACAATTCCCTTTGTGCGGCGCTATGCTACTTGCTTGAGATTCGATCGTCGGTATCTCCATACTTAGTTCGATCTCGTTACCGGCAAGTCTCTTTACTTGTTCCATAATACAAGATCCCCGTGACCAAACTCATTAGTCACATGCTTGCAAGCCATTCATGATGTTGTATTATCGAGAGAGCCCAGAGATATCTCTCCGTCACACGGAGCGACAAATCTCAGTCTCGATCCATGCAACCCAACAAACACTTTTCGAGATACCTGTAGAGCACCTTTATGATCAACAAGTAACGAAGTGACGTTTGATAACCCAGAAAGCATTCTTCCGGTATTCGGGAGTGGCACGATGTCATGGTCTAAGGAACAGATACTTGACATGAAGAAAGCTGTAGCAAATAAACTAAGTGACACGATCTGATGCTAAGCTTATGGTTGGGTCTGTCCATCACATCATTCTCCTAATGATGTGATCATGTTATTAAATGATAACTCATGTCTATGGTTAGGGAACCTTAACCATCTTTAATCAACGAGCTTGTCTAGTAGAGGCATACTAGGGACATGGTATTCGTTTTTGTATTCGCACATGTATTTAAGTTTTTGGTCAATACAATTATAGCATTGATAATAAACATTTATCATGAACAAGGAAATATGATAATAACAGCTTTATTATTGCCTCTAGGGCATATTTCCAACAGTCTCCCACTTGCACTAGAGTCAATAATCTAGTTTACATAGTAATGAATCTAACACCCATCGAGTTATGGTGCTGATCATGTTTTTCTCGTGGAAGAGGTTTAGTTAACGGGTCTGCCACATTCAAATCCGTATGTACTTTGCAAATCTCTATGTTACATGTAGATGCTGCTACCACACTATGCTTGAAGCTACTCCAACTTACTGCCCCACCATTCAAAATAAATACGTATCCGGTTGAGACTTCGAGTCATCCGGATCAGTGTCGAAGCTAGCATCGACGAGAAACATTTCCTTAGTCCTCTTTAGGTACTTAAAGATATTTTTGACCGTTGTCCAGTGATCCACTCCTGGATCACTCTGGTACCTCCCAGCCAAACTTATGGCAAGGCACACATCAGGTCAGGTACACAACATGTCATACATTATAGAGCTTATGGTTGAGGCATAGGGGACGACTTTCATGCTTTCTCTTTCTTCTGCCGTGGTTGTGCTTTGAGTCTTAGTCAACTTCACACCTTGCAACACAGGCAAGAACCCCTTCTTCGACTAGTCCATTTTGAACTTCTTCAAAATCTTGTCAAGGTATGTGCTCTATGAAAGTCCTATCAGGCGTCTTGATCTATCTCTATAGATCTTGATGCCCAATATGTAAGCAACCTCACCCAGGTCTTTCATTGAAAAAGTCTTGTTCAAATAACCCTTTATGCTTTCCAGAAATTCTATACATTTCCAGTCAATAATATGTCATCCACATACAGTATTAGAAATGCTATAGAGCTCCCACTCACTTTCATGTAAATACAAGATTCTCCATAAACTTGCAAAAATCCAAAAGCCTTGATCACCTCATCAAAGTGAAGATTCCAACTCCAAGATGCTTGCACCAGTCCATAAATGGATCGCTGGATCTTGCATACCTTATTAGCATCCTTATGATTGACAAAATCTTCTGGTTGCATCATATACAACTCCTCCTTAAGGAATCCATTAAGGAACGCTGTTTTGACGTCCATCCGCCTGATTTCATAATCGAAAAATGTAGCAATTGCTAACATAATCCTAACAGACAGCATCGCTACAGGTGAGAAAGTCTCATCGTAGTCAACCCCTTGAACTTGTCGAAAACCCTTTGTGACAAGTTGAGTTTTATAGACGGTGACATTACCATCAGCGTCCGTCTTCTTCTTAAAGATCCACTTGTTCTCAATGGCCTTTTGGTCATCAGGTAAGTCTACCAAAGTCCACTTGGTTTTCATACATGGATCCTATCTCAGATTTCATGGCCTCAGGCCATTTGTCGGAGTCCGGGCTCATCATTGCTTCTTCATAGTTCATAGGTTCACCGTTGTACAACAACATGACTTCCAGGACAGGATTACCATACCATTCAGGGGCGGTACATGTCCTGGTCAACCTACGAAGTTCAGTAGTAGCTTGATTCAAAGTTTCATGTCATCATCATTAGCTTCCTCTCCGGTTGGTGTAGGCATCACGGGAACTTTTTTCTGTGATGCGCTACTCTCCAATTCGAGAGAAGGTATGATTACCCCATCAAGCTCTACCTTCCTCCCACTCACTTCTTTCGAGAGAAACTCCTCTAGAAAGGATCCATTCTTGGCAACAAAGATCTTGCCATCGGATCTGTGATAGAAGGTATACCCAATGGTCTCTTTAGGGTATCCTATGAAGACGCACTTCTCCGCTTTGGGTTCGAGCTTACCAGGCTGAAGCCTCTTGACATAAGCGTCACATCCCCAAACATTAAGAAATGACAGCTTAGGTTTCTTGCCAAACCATAATTCATACGGTGTCGTCTCAACGAATTTTGACAGTGCCCTATTTAAAGTGAATGCAGCTGTCTCTAATGCATATAACCCCAAAAAGATAGTGGAAAATCGGTAAGAGACATCATAGAATGCACCATATATAATAGAGTACGATTACGATGTTCGGACACACCATTACGCTGTGGTGTTCCCGGTGGCGTGAGCTGTGAAACAATTCCACATTGTCTTAAATGCATACCAAACTCGTAACTCAGATATTCACATCCATGATCCGATCGTAGAAATTTTATCTTCTTGTTGCGATGATTTTCTCTTTCACTCTGAAACTCCTTGAACTTTTCAAATGTTTCAGACTTGTGTTTCATTAAGTAAATATACCCATATCTACTTAAATCATCTATGAAGGTTAGGAAATAATGATATCCACCGCGTGCTGCAACACTCATTGGACCGCATACATCGGTATGTATTATTTCCAACAAGTCACTTGCCTGCTCCATTGTACCGAAAAACGGGGTTTTAGCCATCTTGCCCATGAGGCATGGTTCGCATGTATCAAATGATTCAAAGTCAAGTGATTCCAAAAGTCCATCAGTATGGAGTTTCTTCATGCGCTTTACACCAATATGACCTAAGCGGCAGTGCCACAAGTATGTGGTACTATCATCATTCACTTTGCATCTTTTGGTGTCAATATTATGAACATGTGTATCACTACGATCGAGATTCAACAAGAATAAACCATTCACATTGGGTGCACGACCATAAAAGATATTATTCATATAAATAGAACAACCATTATTCTCTGATTTAAATGAATAACCGTCTCGCAATAAACAAGATCCAGATATAATGTTCATGCTCAACGCGGGCACCAAATAACAATTATTGAGGTTTAAAACTAATCCCGAAGGTAGACATGGAGGGAGCGTGCCGACGACGATCACATCAACCTTGAAGCCATTTCCAACACGCATCGTCACCTCGTGCTTAGCTAGTCTCAGTTTATTCCGCAGCTCCTATTTTGAGTTACAAATATTAGAAACCGAACCAGTATCAAGTACCCAGGCGCTATTACGAGCACTAGTAAGGTACACATCAATAAGATGTATATCAAATATACCTTTATTGACGTTACCAGCCTTCTTATCTGCCAAGTACTTAGGGCAGTTTCGCTTCCAGTGGCCATTTCCCTTGCAATAGAAACACTCAGTCTCGGGTTTGGGTCCAGCCTTGGGTTTCTTCACGGGAGCGGCAACTGGCTTGCCATTCTTCTTGAAGTTCCATTTCTTTCCCTTACCCTTCTTGAAACTGCTGGTCTTTTTGACCATCAACACTTGATGCTCTTTCTTGATTTCTACCTCTGTGGCCTTAAGCATCGTGAAAAGCTCTGGGATCGTCTTCTCCATCCCTTGCATGTTATAGTTCATCACGAAGCTCTTGTAGCTTGGTGGCTGTGACTGAAGAACCCTGTCAATCGCTACTTCATCCGGAAGATTAACTCCCAACTGATTCAAGCGGTTGAAGTACCCAGACATTTTGAGTACGTGCTCGCTAACGGAGCTGTTCTCCTCCATCTTACAGCTAAAGAACTTGTCTGAGGCGTCATACCTCTCCACACGGGCGTGAGCCTGAAATACCAGTTTTAGCTCCTGAAACATCTCATATGCCCCGTGGTGCTCAAAATGCTTTTGGAGCCCTGGTTCTAAGCCGCAAAGCATGGCGCACTGAACTATCGAGTAGGCATCACACCTCGCCTACCAAATGTTCACAACATCCATAGTTGAGGGAGCGGGTGGCACACCTAGTGGTGCATCAAGGACATAAGCCTTCTGTGCAGTAGTGAGGATAATCCTCAGATTACGGACCCACTCCGCATAGTTGCTTCCATCATCTTTCAACTTTTCTTTCTCTAGGAACGCATTAAATTTCAGGGGAGCTACAGCGCGAGCCATTGATCTACAACATAATTTGCAAAGACATTTGGACTATGTTCATGATAATTGGTTCAACTAATCAAATTACTAATGAACTCCCACTTAAATCAACATTCCTCAGATTGTTCAGTGATACATGATCCAAATCCACTAACCTAGGGCTGGGCGTTCGGTTTATATGGTTAATACAGTTCGGTTCGGTTTGGTTTTTCGGTTTTCGGTTTTCGGTTTTACAGTGCCCATCTCCATCATCACCGGCATAGCACCATGATGTTCATCATCTCCTATAAATTAAGACAACCCTATGGCTCCTGCCGGTTGCCGTACTCATCGACATGCAAGTCGTGAACTAATTACAAAACATGATCATCTCATACATCAACATATATCAAATCACATCTTGGCCATACCACATCACACCACATTCCCTGCAAAAACAAGTTAGACGTCCTTTACTTTGTTGTTGCAATTTTTACGTGGCTTCTAGGGGCAACTAATAAGAACCGTTCTTATCTATGCAAAGCCACAACGGTGATATACAAGTTGCCTTTTAACTTTCTACAAGGACCGCCATTGTCAAATCAGATTCAACAAAAGTGGGAGAGACAGACACCCGCCAGCCACTTTATGCAATACAAGTTGCATGTCAGTCGTGGAACCGGTCTCTTGTGCGTGGACAAGTAAAGTTGGTCCGGGACGCTTCATCCCACAATACCGCCGAATCCAAAATAACAAAGGAGGTAAGCAATCTGAACATCAATGCCCACAACCAATTTGTGTTCTACTTGTGCATAACATCTACGCAGACCTAGCTCATGATGCCACTGATGGGGAACGTTGCATGGAAAACAAAAAAATTCCTATGAAACACCCAATATCCATTCTATGGAGATGCTAGCAACGAGAGGGTAGAGTGTGTCTACATACCCTTGTAGACCGAAAGTGTTAAAGATCAAAAGATCATGGTTGGCGTAGTCGTACTCCTTCGCGATCCAATCCGATCCGAACACCGAACGAACGGTACCCCCGAGATGTGCACACGTATGGCTCGGTGACGTCTCTGCCTTCTTGATCCAGCAAGGGAGGGTCGAGATGTAGATGGGATCTAGGCCATCACGACGGTGTGGTGGTGGTGGTTGACGTTGTCGTAGACTGGGGGGTCCCGGCCTAGTTGATTTAATCTGTGGGCTGAACTCAAGGCCCGTAGAAGGATTAGGATTCCGGAAGCTTTTAACTTGAAGATCCAACATATCGAGCCTCACCGAAGACTTGCCGTGCACCCCAAGGATAAGAGATTCGGCGTGTAATCCCCAGATGATAACCGACCATGTGTAACCCTAGAGACCCCTGGTGTCTATATAAACTAGAGGGTTTAGTCCGTAGAGGCAGAATCATTCATCATACCCCTAGGGTTAGACCATAACTCACGATCTCGAGGTAGATACACTATGTACTCTGATACATCATCAATATAAACAAGAGCAGGACGTAGGGTTTTACCTCCTTAGAGAGGGCCCGAACCTGGGTAAATCATCATGTCCAACGTCCCCTGTTCACCCATCGATCAGATCTCACAGCTCGGGCCCCCCTACCCGAGATCTGCCGGTTTTGACACTGACATTGTTGCTTTCATTGAGAGTTCACTGTGTGATCACCTGAGATCGATGGCTCGCTTGCAGTTCAACGATAGTATTGGTTGCGGGGACATCTTTGTCCCCGGCCAACTCTTCACCTTCGGCAGCCTTGTGCTACACGCCGATTCGGCCGGCCGCCTCGGCCGCGTCGAAAACTTCCCTCCAAATCAAGTCATCAAGTTCGGGAGCCTGGAGTACGTTGCGGATGCCCGGGGTGATCTGATCCTTTCGGGGTGGACCTTGGATCAGTGCGAAAGCTCTTCCGGTACCGCGATCCCGGGGCAGAATTCTGATCTGGTCTTCGAATCCGAGCTCTCAGCAGAACCTACCCCGGAGATAGATCCGATGGCCACCGGGCCGGCCCAGTCACTGTGCCTTCGGACACCGGCTTTGAGCCAGGCTCACCAATGGACCCAGAAGCAGGGGTCTTATCGCCTCCCGCCGGCCAGGAGTTAACCCTGGATGAACAGGCGGACGGTGCCATGCCATGTGGCCCGAACAGACCACTCCTGTCGGAAGAAGGGCTTCGGGGACCCTGGTTTGACCTCTGGGGGCTCACTTGCTGCCTAACTATCCGACGGTGACCACGGCGAGGCTACGGCGAGCGGAGCATGATGGGAGCACGCACACACACAGAGCACGACAGGGACACATGAACTACCCAGGTTCGGGCAACCGTGCGGTGTAAAACCCTACTTCTGCTTGTGTTTGGGATTGTTGTGGTGAGAGAGTTCTTGCGTACAAGGTAGAGGAAGGTGGAATCGATCCCCCTCTATGGTGGCAGCACTGTCCCTTTTATAGCCACCCTGGTCCTCTTCCCCCGAAAATATTGGCGGGAAGGGTAGCCACACAACGGCGGTTTTGAAGGGGGACAGGCGCCCAGTCTTATCCTGACAAAAGGTGGTCTTCGCCTACAAAGAAGCTATCCATGACGCGCTGGTAGGCTCGGTGGTGACATCCACCCTAGCGCGCCTCGTTGTCTTGGACTTCCTTCACCAAACAGGCAAGCTTTGGGACATGCTTTGTGGGCGGGTAGCTGGCGCTGCTCCTTTATCACCAAAGAGGAAATCTTCCATGGCTGCACCTGCCGGTACGGCCCTTGTCGCTATCTGCGTCCTGCGCGGGTGCGTCACCCATGTGGTGGGCACGTGACCGCGTGGCCAGCGCCACGCAGCTCCTCGGGAGGCCACCTCGGGAGACCGCTTCGGGAGGTCGCCTCGGGAGGCCACCTTGCGAGACCGCTTCGGGAGGTTGCCTCGGGAGGCCACCTCGCGAGAGGGGGGGGCCCGCGAGGCTACCTACTGCTACTGAAGATCTTCGGTAGGTCCGCCCCCCATGGAGGGGGGTCCTCGCGAGACCGGCGCCTCACGATGTGTCTTGCTTCGCGGCGCCCATGGCTGGGCCGCCTCTTGGGCCTCGCCAGGCGTTGCTTCCTGGGCCACAGGCTGACGGCCCGTGGTACCCTGGTTCCCATTGGGCCGACAGTAGCCCCCGGGCCCGCGACGCACACGTTCCGCCCGTTGGGAACGAAATGGCGCGGGGCCTAAGTAGATTGCCGGGCCCAGGCAGGGACGCATGGCACATGATGGGACGTGGGACGCCCCCACTTCCTCCACTACGCCTAGGTAACCGCCCACGCGGCCATAAAGCAGACCCGCGTGGGGCGCAGAGTCATCATTGCCTTCCTTCGCACTCCTCGCCCTCCTTGCGCCCAACTCCTCGCATCCTCTTCCTCCTCTTGCCTCCCAAGCTTCCTCGTGAATCCATGGCGCCCACCGGCAAGAGAGGTAAGGCGGCGGCCGCGGCCCCGACCGTGGCGGCCCTGGAGCCGGCCCTGCTGCGATCCACCATTGTCAACCGGGAGGGGCTGGACAAGGTGACCCCGATGACCGCCAGCGACCACAACGAGTGGAAGGCGACATGGATCTGGCCAGGCTCTCGCTCGTCGCGGGACCTGGACGTGACGACCTTCCCCTTCTACCTCCACACCATCTTCACCGGCCTGGTGCCGCCCTTCTCGGACTTCTTCTGCGCCATCATCACCCACTACCAGATCCACGCTCTCCATCTCCAGCCCAACTCCATCCTCCTCCTCGCCATCTTCGCCTACCTCTGCGAGGCGTTTCTGGGCGTGATGCCCTCGGTGGCCCTCTTCCGCCACTTCTACAGCCTACAGCTGTCCGCGGCAAACCAGCGCTCGGGGTGCGCCTCTTTCCGCAGCGTCGAAGGGACGGTGGACAACATCATCCCCATGAAGATCACCAAGAAGGTGGAGGGCTTCAGGTAGCGCTGGGTCTACATGGACACGCGCTAGCACAGCCCCCTACTGATGCTGCCGACGGACCCCGCCGTGAAGAGCTCCGGATGGGAGCATGCCAAGCTCAGCTATGTGAGGCTGGCACCGCTATGGGAGAGGATGGACGAGCTGAAGGCCGCGAAGCTCACGGGGGCGATGGTCATCAAGGAGTTTCTGCGCCGGTGCATCGCTCCCCTCCAGAAGCACTCCCGCCCGGTGTGGGCCATCACCGGCTCCGCAGACCTGATGAGGCTGAGCGTCGACAACTTGAGGCCGGAGGTGGTTGACGAGGTCATGCACCTCTTGCGCAGCGAAGACACAGAGGCCCCACCCAAGGAAGGGTTCCCCCTGTACCGCTACAAGAACAGGGATGAGCTGGTCAGGGAAATGCCGCGTTTCGATCAGTGGGGCTTGATCCCTGAGGGTCACGAGGGGCCTCGCGACAACCTGTTCAAGGTGGAGCCCGGCTTGGGAGGCCACGATGATGCCAAGGCCTCGGCAAGCGCTGCAGAGGAGAGCGACAGTGGGGTGGCCCCACGAACCCGCCGCCAGCTGCTGGCTGAGCTCGGCGGCGACGACGACAACGATGACAACGAGCGATTCATGATCGCGCCCTCCCAGCCCAAGCGCACGGGAGGTGAAGGAAGCACCTGCGCGGAGGCTAATGTGCCCTTCGCGGAGAGGACCGACGCAAGCGACGCGGCTGCCGTGCCTCCTGCTGAGAAGACCGGCACCGGCGACGAGGCCGCCGAGACGCCCGCGGAGATGACTGGCACCGGCCCGGCGGAGCGGGACCTCGGCAAGACCCGTGCGGAGGCCTCCAGAGGCGGCGCGAGTGAGCCTCACGGGAGCGGCAGCGGCAGCCGCCCGCCGCCAAAGTTGAAGAAGAGGAAGTGGGTTCCTAATGACGAGTAAGTCTTCCTACCTTGCTCCTTTTTCCTTTGAGTGTTATTCTCTGCCTCCCAAAGTCCGGGCTGAGCCCTTGCGTCACGCAGGGAGCCCACAAAGAAGAAGAAGAAGAAAGTCCCAAGCTCGAAGGGGGCTCGGCACCTACCGCGGCACCGAGGAGCAGGAGGAAACCACTCGCCGCCCTGGAAGAGGAGCAGGAGGCTGAGACGGGGCGTGTGGAAGTGGAAGAGGAGCAGGAGGCTCCTCCCAAGCCGCGCATGGACTTGCCACCGCCGGTTGGGGCAGACGAGCCTCGGGAGGCGGCCTCCAGAGGAGGGGCCACGCCCCCAGAGGAGATAGGTGCAGGAGGCAACGTGGCGATGGCAGAGGCAGAAGAGCCGACCCCTCCGCCAAGCTCCACCCCCACCAAGGAAGCCGAGGCTGCTGAAGGCACCCCGGCAAGCCCCCGGTGGTTGCCAGCGCATGAAGCTCCCGGCACAGGCGTGATGAGCCCGCGGAGCGAGCCGGCGCCGCAGGCCGAGGAGGAGGAGGTCACGGCGAGCCCGCCGCTCTTGACGGGAGACGCAGCTGCCACGGGGGACACGGAGATGGAGACCCGGAGTGGGTCCGGCGCTGGGCCCTCGCGGGCCATGACGGCAGAGGGCGGCGCTGACGAGCGCAGTGGCTGGGCCCTACAGCTGGTGAGCGGCAGCGCCGTGCTCAAGCGCGGGGCTCTGTAGGGCGCCAGGATGGCGCTTGACGTCCTCGAGGTAGACCTCTAGGCGGGGGAGGCGCGCCTAGCCGACGAGCGCCTGCGCCTCGCGGAGGGGTGGCGGCAGCTCGATGTTGCCATCAAGCTAGGCCGCCGTCAAGATGAGGCCGCGCGGGAGCGAGGCGAGAAAGCCGCCCAGGACGCCAAGAAAATCTTCGAGAGCGCCGTCAGGGAGGCCGACGCGGCCGACAAGCGCCGCGAGGAGGCGGAGGCCCATGCGAAGACGATCCGGGAGCAGTCCGCCGCCCGGCTGTAGGGGCTCCAGGCACGAGAGGATGCTGCCGCGGCCCGAGAGGGGCAGCTCGCCGCCCGCGAAGGCGAGCTCGCCAAGCGCGAAGAAGAGCTTACCAAGGGCGGCGAGGAGCTCGCCAGGCGCGAGGAGAGTCTCACCAAGCGCGAGGAGGCTCTTGCCACGCATGAGGAGGCCTTGCTGGTCTGCGAAGGGGACACGGAGATCCGGGATCAGGAGCTCGTGAGAACCGCGTCCGAACAGGAGGTGTAGCACGAGCGGCTGATGACGCTCGACCACCAGGTGGCTGCCGCCCAAGCCTCCTATGACGAGCGCCTCGCCAAGGCCAACGACCAGCTGGAGGTGAAGGAGAAGAGGATCCTAGCCGACGCTGATGCTAAGTCCAAGAACGAGCGCGAGGTGCTCGCCAAGGACTACAACAAGAAGCTGAAGCTTCAGGAGGATCGCTTTACCAAGAGGCGGGCCGAGGTTACCCAGGAGATCTCCAGCCTCAAGGGGCAACTGAAGGAGGCGGACGAGGCACGACAGCGCGTGCTGGCGGCCAGAAGGGACACCGTGGCAGAGCTAGTGGCCTTGCAGGCTCAGGGTGGCACCGCCTCCAACACCGTCTCGAAGGCCAGGGATGAGGTGGCCCAGGCACGGATGCTGCAGCGCGAGCGCGCCAAGATGTACCGCGCCCTCATGGACCGCGCTCGCGGGGCCCTTGCTATCCTTTGCAATGAGAGGCTTGGGGCCCCCTCGGAGATGACGATGCCGGCTACCTAGACTTCTTCACCAAGCTCGTGGAGAGGCTGGAGGACGGGGCCGCAAAGATGGCCGGCATCATCGAGGGCGAATGCCGCGACCTCCTGAGCCAGGCGGCGACGAGGGTCTTCTCCAACCCAGCTCTTCCGCGCCGATGCCTCCTTCGACTTCGACAGGGTGATGGGCCTTGTCCCTCCGGAGCTTCACGACGCGCTCGAGAAGGAGGTGCGGGAGCACGTGGAGGCCCTTGTCCAGAAGTTCTCCCACGGCAGCGATAGCTCCGACGAGGCTGGCGACGGCGACGACGACAGCGAAGATGATGGTGGCGACAGTGCCTCATCTGCTTAGGCCCTTTTCTCTTTTTATCTTGTCTTGTCATGTATCACAGTAGGTGTAGCCCCGCGGGGGCGTGAAGACATGACTTTTGCGATTAAGTTAAGTACTTAACGTTTTGCTGCACTTTATGCTCTCCGCGAGGCCTCCTCGTGAGGCCTGTTCTTCCTTTTTGCTTGCCTTGGTGCTCTACGTCGCTAGGACCCAGCCCCTGAGCACACTACGACCATCGCTGGTATGTTAGGACGTGTGCCTATACAAGGCCAGAGGGTGTAGGGCTCCGCGAGGTGGTAAGGGCTCCCGAGGCGCGATGCTCAGGAAGCCCTCCTTTGACGTGAAAGCAGCTTGCACAAAGGAGAAAACAACAGCGCCCAGCGAGGTTTCGAGGGAGAGAGAGCTTGAGAGGCACTAAGGAAGAGGTCATGAAGCGTTTAGACTTAGCTTTCTCCGTGAGGTGCGGCTTGGTGTGCCATGGCTTGCGGGGTAGCGCCTCGCGAGGTGCTCGCTCGTGAGAACCTCCCGTTGGCACTTGGTGGGGATGGGCGCCACAGACCGCCTCGCGAGGCAGTGCTCGTGAGGCTTCCTGTGGGCTTCTTGAAGAGGCGATGCGCCGTGGGTCACTTCGCGAGGCAGCGCTCGTGAGGCCTTCTGTGTGCCTTGTTCCTGTGACAACTACATCTCGACAAGTTTTGCAAGTAGTGTAGCGGCGCGCGCTTGCTAGCTTACTCATGGATGTCATGCAAGGAGACGAAGTACCAAGGACCTTGGTGAGGTGGCATGCACGGGAGCAGGCCCGCGAGCCAGAGCTCAGTCACCTAGGTTTAACGGCGCTGCTGGGCCTGGCCCGAGCGCATGCACCGTGTCCAGCCCCCGCTCGCGTGATACGCATGAGGGAGATTGCGAGCGCGCACATCCTCCTGAAGTAAATTGCTTACCGAACACACATAATACTTAGGAAATAAAAACTTTACTGCTGCATAAAAACAGGTTCCATTACACAACCAAAAAGATGAGGCTGCTGTGATGGACACGAGTCAGCTTGAGGATGGTGCAGCCAGGTGGCGCCCTCAGTTCAATCATTCCGCCATGTCTGAGCATGGGGCTTCCACTGGGTTTTGGGAAGGAGCTCTCGCGGCCTCAGCAAGCACCGCACAGAGAGACTCCGGAGTGTGTACAGCTCCACTTCGTTCGTGCCCGTGAGGTCACGCGTAGAACTTGCAGAGATGTTGGATATTCCAGGTGTTTGGCACCAGAACACCCTCCTCCGTCTCCATCCATGCCGCGCCAGGACGGGAAACATGCACAACCCTGAACGGGCCTTCCCACATGGGCGAGAGTTTGTGGAGTCCTTCCCTGGAGAGGATCCTTCGTAGGACAAGATCGCCAGCTTCAAGTGTGTAGGGGCGTATGTTGCGGCTGTGATAGCGATGCAGCGCCTGCTGATACCGGGTGGTGCGGATGGCGGCCCAGCGATGTGCTTCCTCGAGGAGGAGCTGATCAGCTTCCCGCCGGCCATCCTGGTGAGCCTTGTCGAAGGTGAGGACTCGCGGGGACCCGTGCTTGAGGTCATGAGGAAGGACCACTTCCGCCCCATAGATGAGGAAGAAGGGTGTTTCGCCGGTAGGCTTGGTCGCTGTCGTGCGGATCGACCACAACACAGACTGGAGTTCGTCGAGCCAGCCTTTGCTGCAGGTGTCGGGCTTTTTCTTGAAGCTTCGTGTCTTGAGGCCCTTGAGGACCTCAGCGTTAGCACGCTCGGCATGGCCGTTGCTTCGCGGGTGCACCACAGAGGCGTAGCAGATCTGCGTGCCAAGGCTGGCGCAGTATGACTTGAAGAGGCCGCTGGTGAACTGTGAGCCGTTGTCAGTGATGATGCGGTTGGGGACGCCAAAGTGGCTCACGAGGCCCTTGATGAACTTGATGGCTGATCCTGCCGGGATGGTGCGGACGGGCTCCATTTTCGCCCACTTGGTGAACTTGTCGATGGTGACGTAGAGGTAGCGGCAGCCACCAGCTGCACGAGGGAAGGGGCCCAGGATGTCCAGCCCCCAGACCGCGAAGGGCCATGAGAGGGGGATGGTCTGGAGGCCTTGTGCCGGCTGGTGGATTTGCTTGGCGTGGAACTGGCAAGCTTCGCAGGATTGGACGAGCTCGGTGGCGTCTTGAAGCGCAGTGGGCCAGTAGAAGCCGCTACGGAACACCTTGCCGGTGAGCGTGCATGATGAAGAGTGGTGACCGTAGTCTCCACCGTGTATGTCAGCAAGCAGCTCGCGCCCTTGCTCCTCGGAGATGCATCGCAGCGCGACGCCATTGGGGTGCCTACGGTAGAGATCGCCATCCCGTAGGCAGTAAGCTGTGGCCTGGCGAGCCACACGCTCGGCCTCTGAGTCCTTCTCTAGGAGGGTGCCGTCCTCCAGATAGGTCTTGAATTCGTTAGCCCAGCTATCTGCTTGTGGCTCCAGCGCGAGCAGCAGGCGAGCGCCTGAAGGCGGGCCACAGTCTGGCGCGCCTGTGGGTGGTGCGGGAGGGAGCTCCTCATGAGGCCCCATGGTGCTTGCGGCAGGTGGCACGACTGATGGCCTCAGGAGCCTTTCCTCGAAGACGCCGGCCCTTTGAGGCTCACGGCGAGATGCCTGCTTGGCGATGTCGTCTGCTTCCTTGTTGCTGCTGCGAGGGATGTGCTGGAGTTCCATGCCGAGGAAGCGCTTCTCGACCTTGCGGACTTCCTCCAAGTAGGCGGCCATGTGCTCGTCCTTGGGCTTGTAGCTTTTGTTGGAGAAGTTGTGTAACACCCCGATTTTTGGCCCTTTCTTTTTCTTTTAGATTTCTTCGAATTTTTTATTTGGAGTTCTTTTTCCGTGGCTATGTGGTCTTAAACCCTGGGGAGATCATCTCTTCTCCCTCTCCCAAGTGGCTTGTAACTCCCAAAGCTTTCCCAAGACCATGCCATTTCCATCTTAGCCCAACTCCAAATTCTTTTTCTGGGGAATATTCCTTTTTCTATTAAAGGAATAACCCAGCTTGCCCTAGGTTGTGAAGCAACCTACATTTCTGTCTTCCACTAAATTCCCACAAAATTATCATAAATTCTTTGGATCATATCTTTCACAAATATGTCAAAACCCATCCTTGCCTAGTTCAAAAATAATTCAGGAATATTCAGTTCCTATTCTGTCCAGTATGGCACTTTGTGAAGGAAGTGCTATTTATTTTTTCTAGATTGTCCTCAAACTTTTTGAGCACTCTCTCATATCCAAATAATTGCCACATGCCAAAATTCAGCCTCATTTCCCTAGTAAATCTTCCTCAGCAAATTTCCAAAGTTTCTGACCAGAGAGAAGCTTTGTGAAGCAGGTACTAGCTATGCTTATACAAATGAGTTGAAATTTTGGAAGATCATTCATATGATCAAATCATTACTCTCCACCAAATTTCATCTCCATCCAACAATCTATGTGAGCACACCATCCAATCTTTGTTTCTGGTCACAATTTCAGTTTGTGAAGCAACTATATTTTATATTGCTTCATAAAATCCGAAATTAATCCAGGACCAAAATATCACCATATCCATTGAGCATGCCAAAATTCACATTATTTTGCCAAGCCATTTTCTCCACAAAATTTCCCCAAGTTTCTGTCCAGAGGAAAGCATTGTGAAGGAAGTACCATTTATATTTATCTAAATGGTATGAAATATTTACAGTGCCTTCATATGACCAAATCATCATCCTACACTAAATTTCAGCTCAATCCAATCATCCATGTGAGTGCAACTTCATGATCTAGTTTTTGGACCAGATTTTGTACTTGTAAAGTAACTATGTTAAATCCTGGTCCAAATCTTTTAAAAATCCACAGTATCATAGTACTTTCTACCCTAAAACCCTGTGACATCCTGGTTAGCCCTTATCCCATCCCATTTGACCACATCTTCATGCCCAAGTTTGCTACATCAAACTTCAGATGATCACTCCCATCAGCCCACAATTGATCTCTTCGAGCCATCACTTCATAGATGCCCCATGTTGAAAGGACTACACTCTAGACACCTTTGCCAGGCATACGTGCCCTCCTCTCGCCAATGCATGCGGTGACCATGCGGGCTGGCATGCGTTTGGAGCGCTCTGCGCGTCGGCTAGCTCCGGGCACTGCCCTTCCGGCCGCTCCCGCGCGTCTCTGGCCCCCTCCTCTTTCTCCATCCTTCCTCCCCGGTGCGCCACGCCGCACCGCGTGCCCGCGGCCGCCGTCGTCTTCCTCCTGTCCTCTTCTTCCTCGAACTCTCTCGAGCACCCCGTGGCCTCTCCGCACCACGTGAGCCCTCTGGCTCCTCTTCCCCCTCCACTATGCGTGGCCTAGAGCACCAGTGCCATCACCATTCGCCACCGCGGTGGCATCCGGCTCGGGCATCTTGCCCCGGCTACATATAGCCCTGTTGGGGAACGTTGCATGGGAAACAAAATTTTTCCTACGCACACACAAGATCTATCCATGGTGATGAGCATCTACGAGAGGGAGAGTGAATCTACATACCCTTGTAGATCGCTAAGCGGAAGCGTTTAAGAAACGCGGTTGATGTAGTCGAACGTCTTCGCGATCCAAATCGCAAGTCGTCCCTCGATCCGATCACGAACTAGCGCCGAACAGACGGCACCTCCGCGTTCAACACACGTACGGCTTGATGACGCCTTCACCTCCTCGATCCAGCGAGCGATGGTGAAGTAGTGGTTGAGTTCCAGCAGCACGACGGCGTGGTGATGGTGGTGAGGAACAATCTCTGCAGGGCTTCGCCAAGCGTTACGGAGATTATGACGGAGGAACTAGAGGGTTAGGGTTGCCGCACACGGCTTGGGGAAATCTTGATGTGTCACGTGTGCTAGCCCTGCCCCTCTATTTATATGTTGAGCCTTGGGGTCTAAACTTGGAGTAAAAGTCTCTTCCAAGTCGGTTTTGCCCGCACAAGGTCGGTTTGGCCCGCAGGAAAAGAGTCCAACTCGGATCCCTGCCGAACCGTGCACAGCCGCGCACAAGCGGTAGTACCGCTCACAAGCGGTAGTACCGCTTGGGCGGTAGTACCGCTTCACACAAGCGGTAGTACCGCTCGGGCGGTAGTACCGCTTCACACAAGCGGTAGTACCGCTCGGGCGGTAGTACCGCTTCACACAAGCGGTAGTACCGCTTACGCGGCAGCAAAACTACTTTTTGCACTTTCCAATACCTTGTGGACTTTTATCCCTTGGCCCATATAAAGTGTTGCTGCACCCGAACACTTCGGTAAACATTCGGAACCCCTTCCGGTGAACTCCGGAATTCTTCCGGAGATCAAAACACTATTATCACATATATCAATCTTTACCTCCGGACTCTTCCGGAGATCCTCGTCATGTCCGGGATCTTATCCGAGACTCCGAACAACTTTCGGTCACCAACATAATAACTCAACTATACTAATCGTCACCAAACGTTAAGTGTGTAGACCCTGCGGGTTCGAGAACTATGTAGACATGACCGAGACACCTCTACGGCCAATAACCAATAGCGGGACCTGGATGCCCATATTGGCTCCTACATATTCTACGAAGATCTTTTATCGGTCGAACCTCTATGTCAAGGATTCAGTTAATCCCGTATGCTGTTCCCTTTGTTCTTCGGTATGTTACTTGCCCGAGATTCGATCGTCGGTATCACTATACCTAGTTCAATCTCGTTACCGGCAAGTCTCTTTACTCGTTCCGTAATACAAGATCTCGTGGCTAACACTTTAGTCACATTGCTTGCAAGGCTCATTGTGATGTTGTATTACCGAGTGGGCCCTGAGATACCTCTCCGTCATACGGAGTAACAAATCCCAGTCTTGATCCATGCCAACCCAACAGACACCCTCGGAGATACCTGTAGAGCACCTTTATAGTCACCCAGTTACGTTGCGACGTTTGATACACACAAGGTATTCCTCCGGTGTCAGTGAGTTGCATGATCTCATGGTCAAAGGAACAGATACTTGACATGCAGAAAACAATAGCAATAAACTGACACGATCAAATGCTACATTTACAGTTTGGGTCTTGTCCATCACATCATTCTCCTAATGATGTGATCCCGTTATCAAATGACATCTTATGTCCATGGCTAGGAAACCTTAACCATCTTTGATCAACAAGCTAGTCAACTAGAGGCTTACTAGGGACACAGTGTTGTCTATGTACCCACACATGTATTTGAGTTTCCAATCAATACAATTATAGCATGGATAATAAACGATTATCATCAACAAGGAAATATAATAATAACCAATTTATTATTGCCTCTAGGGCATATTTCCAACAGTCTCCCACTTGCACTAGAGTCAATAATCTTGTTCACATCGCTATGTGATTTACATTGTAATGAATCGAACACCCATGCAGTTCTGGTGTTGTTCATGTTTAGCCCTTGGAAGAGGTTTAGTCATCGGATCTGCAACATTCAGATCCGTGTGTACTTTGCAAATATTTATGTCGTCCTCCTTGATGTAATCGCGGATGGAATTGAAACGTCGCTTTATGTGTCTGGTCCTTTTGTGAAATCTTGGTTCCTTGGCTAGAGCAATGGCACCAGTATTATCACAAAACAGAGTCATTGGATTAAGTGCACTAGGCACTACTCCAAGATCTGTCATGAACTCCTTCATCCAGACACCTTCCTTCGCCGCCTCCGAGGCAGCGATGTACTCCGCTTCGCATGTAGAATCTGCTACCACGCTTTGCTTGGAACTGCACCAGCTAACCGCACCCCCATTAAGAATAAATACGTATCCGGTTTGCGACTTAGAGTCATCCGGATCAGTGTCAAAGCTTGCATCGACGTAACCCTTTACGACGAGCTCTTGATCACCTCCATAAACGAGAAACATGTCCTTAGTCCTTTTCAGGTACTTCAGGATATTCTTGACCGCCGTCCAGTGTTCCATTCCTGGATCACCTTGAAACCTTCCGACCATACTTATGGCAAGGCTGACATCGGGTCTTGTGCACAGCATTGCATACATGATAGAGCCTATGGCTGAAGCATAGGGGATGACACTCATCTTTTCTCTATCTTCTGCAGTCACTGGGCATTGAGTCTTACTCAACTTCACACCTTGCAAAACAGGCAAGAACCCCTTCTTGGACTGATCCATTTTGAACTTCTTCAAAATCTTATCAAGGTATGTGCTTTGTGAAAGTCCTATTAAGCGTCTTGATCTATCTCTATAGATCTTGATGCCTAATATGAAAGCAGCTTCTCCTAGGTCCTTCATTGAAAAACTCTTGTTCAAATATTCCTTTACGCTTTCCAGCATTTCTATATTGTTTCCAATCAGCAATATGTCATCCACATATAATATTAGAAACGCTATAGAGCTCCCACTCACTTTCTTGTAAATACAAGCTTCTCCGTAAACTTGTATAAACTCGAACGCTTTGATCACTTCATCAAAACGAAGATTCCAACTCCGAGATGCTTGCACCAGTCCATAAATGGATCGCTGGAGTTTGCAAACTTTGTCAGCATTCTCTGGATCGACAAAACCTTCTGGTTGCATCATATACAACTCTTCCTTAAGGTAACCGTTAAGGAACGCTGTTTTGACATCCATCTGCCAAATTTCATAATCGAAAAAGGCAGCTATTGCTAACATGATTCTGACGGACTTAAGCATCGCTACGGGTGAGAAGGTCTCATCGTAGTCAACTCCTTGAACTTGTGAAAAACCCTTTGCCACAAGTCGAGCTTTATAGACGGTGACATTACCGTCCGCGTCCGTCTTCCTCTTAAAGATCCATTTGTTCTGAATGGCCTTACGCCCTTCAGGTAATACTTCCAAAGTCCATACTTTGTTTTCATACATGGATCCCATCTCGGATTTCATGGCCTCTAACCACTTCTTGGAATCCGGGCCCATCATCGCTTCTCCATAGCTCGTAGGTTCATCGTTGTCTAACAACATGACCTCTAAGACAGGGTTGCCGTACCACTCAGGAGCAGTACGCGTCCTTGTCGACCTACGAGGTTCGATAGCAACTTGATCCAAAGTTTCATGATCATCATCATTAACTTCCACTTCAGCTAATGTAGGCTCCACAGAAACAACTTTCTGCGCTGCGCTACTCTCAGGTTGAAGTAAAGGTTCAACAACCTCATCAAGTTCAATCTTCCTCCCACTCAATTCTTTCGAGAGAAACTCTTTCTCAAGAAATGTTCCGTTTTTAGCGACAAACACTTTGCCTTCGGATCTGAGGTAGAAGGTATACCCAATTGTCTCTTTTGGGTATCCTATGAAGACGCATTTCTCCGCTTTGGGTTCCAGCTTTTCAGGCTGAAGCTTTTTGACATAAGCATCACATCCCCAAACTTTAAGAAACGACAGCTTTGGCTTCTTGCCAAACCAAAGTTCATATGGCGTCGTCTCAACGGATTTCGATGGTGCCCTATTTAAAGTGAATGCAGCTGTCTCTAATGCATAACCCCAAAACGATAGTGGCAAATCGGCAAGAGACATCATAGATCGCACCATATCCAATAAGGTTCGATTATGACGTTCGGACACACCATTACGCTGTGGTGTTCCAGGCGGTGTCAATTGTGAAACAATTCCACACTGTCTTAAGTGACTGCCAAACTCATAACTCAGATATTCTCCTCCTCGATCAGATCGTAGGAATTTAATCTTCTTGTTACGATGATTCTCAACTTCACTCTGAAATTGTTTGAACTTTTCAAATGTTTCAGACTTGTGTTTCATTAAGTAAATATACCCATATCTACTTAAGTCATCAGTGAAGGTGAGAAAATAACGATAACCACCGCGCGCCTCAATACTCATGGGACCACACACATCAGTATGTATGATTTCCAATAAGTCACTTGCCCGTTCCATTGTTCCAGAGAACGGCGTTTTAGTCATCTTGCCTATGAGGCATGGCTCACATGTGTCAAGTGATTCAAAATCAAGTGACTCCAAAAGTCCATCAGCATGGAGCTTCCTCATGCGTTTTACGCCAATATGACCTAAACGGCAGTGCCACAAGAAAGTGGTATTATCATTATCAATTCTACATCTTTTGGCATCAATGTTATGAACATGTGTATCATTACTATCGAGATTCAATAAGAATAAACCCCTCACATTGGGTGCATGACCATAAAAGATATTACTCATATAAATAGAACAACCATTATTCTCTGATTTAAATGAGTAACCGTCTCGCAATAAAGAAGATCCAGATATAATGTTCATGCTTAACGCAGGCACCAAATAACACTTATTTAGGTTCATCACTAATCCCGATGGTAATCGAAGAGCGAGCGTGCCGACGGCGATCACATCAACCTTGGAACCATTTCCCACGCGCATCGTCACTTCGTCCTTTGCCAGCCTCCGTTTATTCCGCAGTTCCTGTTTTGAGTTGCAAATATGAGCAACCGCACCGGTATCAAATACCCAGGCACTACAACGAGAGTTGGTAAGGTACACATCAATAACATGTATATCATATATACCTTGTTTGTTGTTTGCCGCCTTCTTGTCAGCCAAATACTTGGGGCAGTTCCACTTCCAGTGTCCAGTTCCCTTGCAATGAAAACACACAGTTTCTGGTTTGGGTCCAGCCTTGGGTTTCTTCACGAGAGGAGCAACTGCTTTGTCACTCTTCTTGGAGTTACCCTTCTTACCCTTGCCATTTTTCTTGAAACTAGTGGTTTTATTGACCATCAACACTTGATGCTCCTTCTGAATTTCAGACTCAGCGGCTTTCAGCATCGCAAACAGCTCGGCGACTGACTTGTTCATCCCGTGCATGTTATAGTTCAACACGAAGCTCTTGTAGCTAGGTGGCAATGATTGAAGAACTCTGTCAGTGATAGCCTCTGGCGGAAGGGGCATCCCTAACTCAGCCAGACGGGTGGAGTACCTAGACATTCTGAGCACGTGATCACTGATAGACCCGTTCTCCTCCATCTTGCAAGCATAGAACTTATCGGAGATCTCATATCTCTCGATCCGGGCATTCTTCTGAAAGATAAACTTCAACTCCTGGAACATCTCATATGCTCTATGACGTTCAAAACGTCTTTGAAGTCCCGGTTCTAAGCCATACAACATTGCACATTGAACTATTGAGTAATCATCAGAACGAGCCTGCCAGGCGTTCACAACGTCTAGAGACTCAACTGGAGCGGGTGGATCACCAAGCGGTGCATCAAGGACATAAGCCTTCTGGGAAGCCGTAAGGATAATCCTTAGATTACGGGCCCAGTCCACAAAGTTACTTCCATCAATTTTCAACTTAGCTTTCTCTAGGAACGCATTAAAATTCAGGGGTGCTACTGCGCGAGCCATGATCTACAACATAAATATAGCAAAGACAACTTAGACTATTGTTCTAGATAATGAGTTTAGTTAATCATATTACTTAAAAACTCCCACTCAAATTGACATCCCTCCGGTCATTCGAGTGTAACATGATCCAAATCCACCAACTCAAGTCCGATCATCACGTGAGTTGAGGTGGTTTCAATGGTGAACATCTTCATGTTGATCATATCTACTATATGACTCATGTTCGACCTTTCGGTCTCTTGTGTTCCGAGGCCATGTCTGTACATGCTAGGCTCGTCAAGTTTAACCCGAGTGTTCCGCACGTGTAACATGGCTTACACCCGTTGTATGCGAACGTAGAGTCTATCACACCCGATCATCACGGCGTGTCTCGAAACGACGAACTTTCGCAACGGTGCACACTTGGGGAGAACACAATTTTATCTTGAAATTTAAGTGAGGGATCACCTTATAATGCTACCGTCGTCCTAAGCAAAATAAGATGCATAATAGGATTAACATCACATGCAAATCATAAGTGACATGATATGGCCATGAACTTGTGCTTTTGATCTCCATCTCCAAAGCACCGGCATGATCTCCATCGTCACCGGCATGACACCATGATCTCCATCATCTTGATCTCCATCAACGTGTCGCCATGAGGTTGTCGCGCCGACTGTTGCTTCCACGACTATTGCTAATGATTAGCGATAAAGTAAAGCATTACATAGCGCTTAATGATTGACACGCAGGTCATACAATAATTAAAGACAACTCTATGGCTCCTGCCAGTTGCCGTACTCATCGACATGCAAGTCGTGATATTCTATACATCACATGATCATCTCATACATCACATATATCTCATCATGTAATTGGCCATATCACATCACAACATACCCTGCAAAAACAAGTTAGACGTCCTCTAATTGTTGTTGCAAATTTCACGTGGCTGCTACGGGTTTGCAAGAACCGTTCTTACCTACGCAAAACCACAACGTGGTGTAGTGATTGCTTTTTGATCTTCTAAAAGAACCCTCTTCATTGAAATCGATTCAACTAAAGTGAGAGAGACAGACACCCGCTAGCCATCTTTATGCAATGAAGTTACATGTTAGTTGAAGGAACCTGTCTCGCGTAAGTGTACGCGTAATGTCGGTCCGGGCCGCTTCATCTCACAGTACCGCCGAATCAAATATCAACTAGTAACGGCAAGCAATATGTATACACCCACGCCCACAACTCGTTTGTGTTCTACTCGAGATCTCATCTACGCATAGACCTGGCTCAGATGCCACTGTTGGGGAACGTTGCATGGGAAACAAAAAATTTCCTACGCACACACAAGATCTATCCATGGTGATGAGCATCTACGAGAGGGAGAGTGAATCTACATACCCTTGTAGATCGCTAAGCGGAAGCGTTTAAGAAACGCGGTTGATGTAGTCGAACGTCTTCGCGATCCAAATCGCAAGTCGTCCCTCGATCCGATCACGAACTAGCGCCGAACGGACGGCACCTCCGCGTTCAACACACGTACGGCTTGATGACGCCTTCACCTCCTCGATCCAGCGAGCGATGGTGAAGTAGTGGTTGAGTTCCAGCAGCACGACGGCGTGGTGATGGTGGTGAGGAACAATCTCTGCAGGGCTTCGCCAAGCGCTACGGAGATTATGACGGAAGAACTAGAGGGTTAGGGTTGCCGCACACGGCTTGGGGAAATCTTGATGTGTCACGTGTGCTAGCCCTGCCCCTCTATTTATATGTTGAGCCTTGGGGTCTAAACTTGGAGTAAAAGTCTCTTCCAAGTCGGTTTTGCCCGCACAAGGTCGGTTTGGCCCGCAGGAAAAGAGTCCAACTCGGATCCCTGCCGAACCGTGCACAGCCGCGCACAAGCGGTAGTACCGCTTGGGCGGTAGTACCGCTTCACACAAGCGGTAGTACCGCTCGGGCGGTAGTACCGCTTCACACAAGCGGTAGTACCGCTCGGGCGGTAGTACCGCTTCACACAAGCGGTAGTACCGCTTACGCGGCAGCAAAACTACTTTTTGCACTTTCCAATACCTTGTGGGCTTTTATCCCTTGGCCCATATAAAGTGTTGCTGCACCCGAACACTTCGGTAAACATCCGGAACCCCTTCCGGTGAACTCCGGAACTCTTCCGGAGATCAAAACACTATTATCACATATATCAATCTTTACCTCCGGACTCTTCCGGAGATCCTCGTCATGTCCGGGATCTTATCCGAGACTCCGAACAACTTTCGGTCACCAACATAATAACTCAACTATACTAATCGTCACCAAACGTTAAGTGTGTAGACCCTGCGGGTTCGAGAACTATGTAGACATGACCGAGACACCTCTACGGCCAATAACCAATAGCGGGACCTGGATGCCCATATTGGCTCCTACATATTCTACGAAGATCTTTTATCGGTCGAACCTCTATGTCAAGGATTCAGTTAATCCCGTATGCTGTTCCCTTTGTTCTTCGGTATGTTACTTGCCCGAGATTCGATCGTCGGTATCACTATACCTAGTTCAATCTCGTTACCGGCAAGTCTCTTTACTCGTTCCGTAATACAAGATCTCGTGGCTAACACTTTAGTCACATTGCTTGCAAGGCTCATTGTGATGTTGTATTACCGAGTGGGCCCTGAGATACCTCTCCGTCATACGGAGTAACAAATCCCAGTCTTGATCCATGCCAACCCAACAGACACCCTCGGAGATACCTGTAGAGCACCTTTATAGTCACCCAGTTACGTTGCGACGTTTGATACACACAAGGTATTCCTCCGGTGTCAGTGAGTTGCATGATCTCATGGTCAAAGGAACAGATACTTGACATGCAGAAAACAATAGCAATAAACTGACACGATCAAATGCTACGTTTACAGTTTGGGTCTTGTCCATCACATCATTCTCCTAATGATGTGACCCCGTTATCAAATGACATCTTATGTCCATGGCTAGGAAACCTTAACCATCTTTGATCAACAAGCTAGTCAACTAGAGGCTTACTAGGGACACAGTGTTGTATATGTACCCACACATGTATTTGAGTTTCCAATCAATACAATTATAGCATGGATAATAAACGATTATCATCAACAAGGAAATATAATAATAACCAATTTATTATTGCTTCTAGGGCATATTTCCAACAAGCCCTCCCCGAGGCCTCCCGACCTCACAAACCTCCTCTTCCCTCTCCTAGTACCTCCCTCGGCCACTCATCCGAGCTCGAGGAGCCCTCCTCGCTCCGCATTGCCGCCATGGCCGCCATCGGTCTCCTCTTAAATTTGCTCAATGTAGAGCTTCCCTCTCCCTCCAGCCACCACCAGGGGATCACCCAGAGCCCAGCGAGCCTCCCCATCCCCTCCGTTCGTCCCCTCGACGCCCGCGGGCTCAAAGCCAAGACTGGCCTATGGCCACATCCGTGGACCTCCAAGCCGCCACGGCCCTGGTCTTCCTCGACGTCCGCGCCTGGGCCAGGCGGGCGCGAGACCTTCTCCCGCTCCCGCCGGTGGTCGGACCTCGGCTGGGGGTGGTCTGTGCCGCCGGGGGCGAGCGCCGGCGCGCGCAGCCGAGCCCTCTGCCTCCCTCGGCGCGAGGTAGAAGGAGGCGACAGGGAGGAGAGAGAGAAGTTGCAGTGGGCCCCACCTATAAGCCTCTCACGCGTTGACCCCGCGGGCCCGCTGACGTGGCAAGTGGAAGCGCATTCGGAAAATACGTTTTCCCTTGGAGAAAGCATATTTTTCTTTTGCTTTGGCAGAGAATACGTTTTCCATATGCTGAAAGCGTATTTTCTAAAGTGCGCTTTCTATTTTTTTCAGCCGCCGACCGAAACCCTTATATTGTGAACGTTCACCCGTTAGCAGCAGAAATGGGCAGATTTTATTTGTTTTTCTGCCTAATTAACGAACGGTCACAACTTTTTAACCGTGACTCCAATTCAGGTGATTCAAAAGCCCACGTTCTCTATTCGCCGAGCCCGTTCTGTTGGTATCATTTTCACTATGTTGTAACATACTAAAAATGACCATTTTGCCCTTGCCCCTAATCAGCTTCGCCGCGAGGGAAACGTTTCCGGCGATTCTTTCCGCGAGTTCATCGCACCTCTCCCCGATGGTTCCTTCATCCCCAGGTAAGCCACAACAACCACTTGCATGATGCACTGCAGTAGCCATGGTTTCCACTTGAATATTTGAATAATTGTTTGCTCATTTAATTATTTTGTGAATGATACATGCTTGAGAATCCATGCTCATTTCTTATGCCATGTTCATTTTTCATCTAGTAAGTGAAATGACTAATTGCTAATGATATTATTATCATGTTTCATTCTTGTAATTATTTCCGATGCTAGTGATAATGATATGCTCACATGAGTAGTTACGGGTTGATATGAAACTACTTGTGATATTCATGATCATCGTTATGCCATGCTCAGTTGCATCCCGTAGACTAAATGATTTATCATTATTGATGTTATGTTGTTAAATGGTTATGTTGCCCATCCATGGTTACACTGATATCATGCTCATATGCATTGTTATTACATTATGTTATTATGACTCAACTCATCACCATTCAAGTTGAACCTGACATTAATCGAACTTGAACAAATCTGTTGGCTGAGTCATGGTGCCACCGAATCGAGCTCACCAGTGCAGCCATACTTGCCTGGATGGGGAGGCCCTAATGCGGTCTATTGTCATGCCTCTCGCCGATGCCTCCTACTAGGGAAGGTTATGGGTGCGCGCTACCCTGATCAGGCAGGCAGCCATAAGCCTTGTGTGCCCGAGTTTTACGGTACCGAGGTGCCCGTTTGGGACGATGTTTTGTTTTGGCCACGACGGTGGCAGCCACAAAGGTGGCGGATATCACGAGTTGACATCGGGGCCACCCATGACATATCCCAAAGGGGAGTTTGTCGGAGTGGCCGGGAGAGTGTCATGCAATAGATTGGTTTTGTTGGAATGTCGTTGGTCCACCCGAATGGGAGCACGAGCCCATGAGTTCCGTGGTGTGGGTACAGTGTACTAACCTTTGCAGAGTGTATAATCTATCGATAGCTGCGTCCTCGGTCATGGACACAGTTCATAGTAGGTCACACTATGGGTCAATTGAAATAATGACCTGAATAATAAACAACCCCGGTTCCATGACAAAAGAAGTTGGTTGATCTTTATGTGGTCATGCGATGATCACAGGTAGAGATCAAGCTTCGTGTGGTCATGTGATGATCACGATGGTATAGTTGATACCGAGCTTGGTTGATCATGAGGTGATCGTGTGATGATCATGACGGTAAGAAAGATTGATACCTATGGTGGTTACAAGATAACCTCTGAGCAGAGTAAGTTGGTCCATGAGACCTTAAACGTTGACCCCCTTGCATGCTAGTGCTAGTATCATCATGTTCATGTCATGAATTATATGTACCTGCCATGCTCACGTTGTTCTAGTAGTATTGTATTCATCATTTATGATTAACCTGTAAATGCCATGCTATTGTTTATCTTGATTGCTTTGGTTGCTGTGAGCTTGCGAGTACATTCAAAGTACTCACCTGGCATGTCATGCCAGATTGCAGGTGATGCCGTGATTGATTGTTTGTCAAGGATCCCGAGGTTGCGCTCTAGGATGCGTCCCAGCCAGAGTCCCTGCGGAGTGGAGTCCATCACCGTTGTCGCTGTTCCGCTACTAGAAGTTATTCTGTTACGAGTTGTTTCGCTGCTAGCATAGAACTACCTTAGCAGGCGAAGTGTCGCCGTGCCCCTGTAACCTCTATAATATCGGACCCTTGTACCCCGATTATTTGTAATAAAGAGCTAATTTGTTCTATGCCAAGTAGTGCTGTATTCCAGAAGACTTGATCTCTGGGCTGGAATACGGGGTGTTCCGGTTCCTCTGAGCCGGGGTGCCACAGCGCTTGGTATCAGAGCAGGTCTGGCTGTAGGACGCCCTAGTCAGCGCAAGCATTAGAAACCGGTAGTTGGGAGTCTAGCTTGCTTGTTGCATTTTTTGGCTGCATAGCATGCATATAGACTCACTATTTTGTCGCTAACAATCTTATCTTGTGAGTGTAGGTGGCATCGGTTTCGATCCACTACCTGCACCCTCCAGCTTTGCATACCTGCTTCTCGGTGCTTGGCATCATCTCTGTCCCAGCGGAGTGATGCCGAGGTACCAAGTGTTCCAAACACCACTTGCAGGAATCGCACCAATATATTTTCTCCGGCCACACCTATCGTTTCGGTGGTAGACATGTTTCTACCCCGGATCTTGCCATCCAACCCGCCGCTTTGGCAACCCTTACTGGTCGTTGTTACCAGGAAAGGGCAATGCCAGCAGACCCTGCTTTCCACCGCTATCCTACCCTATCACTCATTCCCTGGACGAGTACGGTTCCCTTCCGTCTGCTTGATCATGATGTGGCCGTGACATCCGTGTTCCGCTACATGATCACCAAGTCCGTCCTTACCGCTAAGCCCGTCCAGATGCAACCGGTGTTGAGCCAGCGCTTGGTGTAGCTTTGTTTACACCAACCCCTCCACACATTGATTCACTCTCGTGCACCCCATCACAGCATGTTAGACCATAGTACCGGAGTTCTTGCAAAGTTTGTGTGCTTAAGTAGGCATGCATATTGTTGTGGATAGCAGTACAATGTTATGTTGCTTGTAGGTAATCTTGATGCCTTGTGTGCTTTTGTTTAAGTCATTTCTTTTCTTTCTTTCTTTCTTTGGGCCTTCGGTGTTACCTTATTTCCCCTTATGAAAGTTGCTCATCAACCGACACCGGACTCGAAGAATCAGTGAGGATTTCAAATATTTGGAAGCTCAACTAAACAGTATAACATTCTTAGCCGACTGCATTATATTGGGAATATCTGGTGGCATCCTGGAGTGATTATCAACATCAAGTTTACATCAGTGGTGCAACCTTTACAACAGTAATGATTAAACCAGCAGGACGACAAGTTGTGTGCAAGACCCACATTATATTCTCAGTCAAAGGTATGGTCCATATACAAGGTTTGGTTCCACTTTGAAGCGTGCTATCCCTCAGAAGCAAGTCAGAATGTGCCATGTATCCAGTACTTAGCAAGAAGGATTGTTCGACAAATCCTTTTCATACCAGTAATCAACAGCAGAAATATCAAGGGTATATATATGTATGGCATTCAGTCCGCATATCACGGAGAGAAGCTTCTGGGGTAAGCAACCCAGTCCTTCTCCGCACGCTACCAGAGAAGCTTACGGCGCAAGGTTCCGCAGTCTTCCTCAGTACGATATGTGGATAGCTTCCAGCATAAGATACCCAGTCTTCTCCAGCACGCTATCTGGCAAAAGCTTCGAGCACAAGCTACCCAGAGCCTTCCTCAGCACGATACTCTCAGATAGCTTCCAACACAAGCTATCCAATCTTCGCCAGTATGACACTACCAACAGTTGACAAAAATACACAATAAGTTGGCAGCATATGGCAGTGCATCTCAAGAGTCAAGCCCACAACAGTTTGGTCAGAAACATGAGCTAGTCCGGACATAAGTGTCTGCCTCGGGAATAAAATGCTCAGCTACACACACTTCCATATATATTGTGAGCATGCTGCCAAGGTCATGCAAGTCACTCATACGATGGTGCAAGCATGGCAAGAATCCGACAACCACCTGAGTTATGTAAGAGGAAGAAAGCCAGTATACACCTCAGTGTGATGCAAGGACCAACAAGCTATAGCCTAAGACCACATTGGGACAACAATCTTGACAGTGGATATCAAGGCCAACTTCCTCCCAACCGACAAAGTGATATCATTAACCTCTGTCACTGTCATGTATGATTGACCACAGCAGTGAGCTCTATACAAGTAACTGTGAACCTGGTATATGATCCTGATGAACCCTTGCTTACCTCTTCCTGTTAACGGCACCACGCCTGTGTTCTGAGCTGCTTTCGGCCGTCCAGGGTGGATGCCGCCTTTATATTTCTCTTTTCAACAACTGGCCCATGTTCTGAGCTGCTTTTCGGCCGTCTCGGGCAGCTGTTGAGTTTTTTTTGTAGCAGTGACCCTATGCTCTGAGCTGTTCTTCGGCCATCTTAAGGAACTACTACATTCTTCTTATCAACACTGCCTCATGCTTTGAGCTGCTTTTCAGCCGTCGTGAGCCATGGTTGAGTTATTTCAGTAATGTCCCAGATCTGAATTGTAAAGACCGTTCTGGTGGCTACTGATTTATTTGCCGATTTCATGCAAAGGTTCGGATGATCATTGCCCTACAGTTAAAGCTTGAGAGATGATAAACTTGCCATGTAAGCGTTGTTGCACAGTCATAGGATAAGGATAAGGATAAGGTATGCTTGCCAGAATATTGCACCTGACAGCATCTATGGTCACACGAAGAATTAAGGATATATATGGCCAAGCTCTTTCGGCAAAGGATTCAGGCAAAAATCATGAAGGCGCAAGACCGACAATACAGGGATCTCATATCAAGGTAACTCTCTTGTCCAGCTGCATATGCTCGGAATTGTCAGTATCAGATACCCAAGTTTGTCATGTCAGACCAAAGGCCAGCTCAGCAGATTGACCTCAATGACCGTGTTAAATCATTGCATGGCCTACTACCCGCATGTGGATTCACCGACAGAATGAGTACTCGAAATGCCGAACAACAGTCTCGGATCATGTGTCCCCATTTATGGTACCCAGTAAAATGATAGCCTGCCGTGAACAAGAGCCTTCCGCCAGAACCATCAGGAGTCAAGTCTCCGAATGCTATAAGACCGTACTTCTTTATACTGATCACGACAGGCGACAATCAAATCTTTGGTACAAATTGATACTCACGACAGTGGAGCCAGCCAAGATAATTCAGAACTACCTACAAGCAGTCAGATTCCGCCAAGACAAGGGTTATGATTTCCGGTATGGTTTTGAACCCGAAGGACATGCATCTAGTAACCCGATGCAATGATTAAATGCTTCGTGTTCGCCGAGGAAATTTGTTCACCAATCCATTCAATGCTATCGGTGCTGGATAGAAAAATGTCACGTCAATTGGAAATCACTCCCGGACTTATGAAAATTCCAGTCATGATGATATCAGATAAGCCAGCAGATATGAAAGAATTGGAGACAGAGTAAGAAGGAACATATGATGGAAGACTTGTTAGAAGGTTGGATACAGTGAAGCAAACCACCCCAGAGCAAGGCAGTCAGTCAGATGCAATTCAGTGGGAACAATTTATAAAGGAAAAGGATACCCGAGTTGGAAACGGTTCCCTTAAGTCAGAATATTCATACTTGTTCCCTGAGCAATCAAATCTCGAGGACGAGATTTTTGTAAGGGGGGTAGGTTTGTAACACCCCGATTTTTGGCCCTTTCTTTTTCTTTTGGATTTCTTCGAATTTTTTATTTGGAGTTCTTTTTCCGTGGCTATGTGGTCTTAAACCCTGGGGAGATCATCTCTTCTCCCTCTCCCAAGTGGCTTGTCACTCCCAAAGCTTTCCCAAGACTATGCCATTTCCATCTTAGCCCAACTCCAAATTCTTTTTCTGGGGAATATTCCTTTTTCTATTAAAGGAATAACCCTGCTTGCCCTAGGTTGTGAAGCAACCTACATTTCTGTCTTCCACAAAATTCCCACAAAATTATCATAAATTCTTTGGATCATATCTTCCACAAATATGTCAAAACCCATCCTTGCCTAGTTCAAAAATAATTCAGGAATATTCAGTTCCTATTCTGTCCAGTATGGCACTTTGTGAAGGAAGTGCTATTTATTTTTTCTTGATTGCCATCAAACTTTTTGAGCACTCTCTCATATCCAAATAATTGCCACATGCCAAAATTCAGCCTCATTTTCCTAGTAAATCTTCCTCAGCAAATTTCCAAAGTTTCTCACCAGAGAGAAGCTATGTGAAGGAGGTACTAGCTATGCTTATCCAAATGAGTTTAAATTTTGGCACATCATTCATATGATCAAATCATTACTCTCCACGAAATTTCATCTCCATCCAACAATCTATGTGAGCACACCATCCAATCTTTGTTTCTAGTCACAATTTCAGTTTGTGAAACAACTATATTTTATATTGCTTCATAAAATCTGAAATTAATCCAGGACCAAAATATCACCATATACATTGAGCATGCCAAAATTCACATTATTTTGCCAAGCCATTTTCTCCACAAAATTTCCCCAAGTTTCTGTCCAGAGGAAAGCATTGTGAAGGAAGTACCATTTATATTTATCTAAATGGTATGAAATATTTACAGTGCCTTCATATGACCAAATCATCATCCTACACCAAATTTCAGATCAATCCAATCATCCATGTGAGTGCAACTTCATGATCTAGTTTCTGGACCAGATTTTGTAGTTGTAAAGCAACTATGTTAAATCCTGGTCCAAATCTTTTAAAAATACACAATATCATAGTCCTTCCTACCCTAAAACCCTGTGCATCCTGGTTAGCCCTTATCCCATCCCATTTGACCACATCTTCATGCCCAAGTTTGCTACAGGAAACTTCAGATGATCACTCCCATGAGCCCACAGTTGATCTCTTTGACCCATCACTTCATAGAGGCTCCATGTTGAAAGGACTACACTCTAGACACCTTTTGCCAGGCATACGTGCCCTCCTCTCGCCAATGCACGCGGTGACCACACGGGCTGGCATGCGTTTGGCGCGCTCTGCGCGTCGGCTAGCTCCGGGCACTGCCCTTCCGGCCGGTCCCGCGCGTCCCACCTTGTCTACGGCGATGCTTGATCTCTCCTGCATCCACGTGTGCCCTGGCCCCCTCCTCTTTCTCCCTCCTTCCTCCCCGGCGCGCCACGCCGCACTGCGTGCCCGCGGCCGCCGTCGTCTTCCTCCTGTCCTCGTCTTCCTCGAACTCTCTCGAGCACCCCGTGGCCTCTCCGCACCGCGTGAGCCCTCTGGACCCTCTCCCAACTCCCCTATGCGTGGCCTAGAGCACCAGTGCCATTGCCATTCGCCTTCGTGGCGGCATCCAGCTCGGGCATCTTGCCCCGGCTACATATAGCCCCCCCCCCCCCGAGACCTCCCGACCTCACAAACCTCCTCTTCCCCCTCCTAGTACCTCCCTCGGCCACTCATCCGAGCTCGAGGAACCCTCCTCGCTCCGCATTGCTGCCATGGCCGCCGTTGGTCTTCTCTTAAATTTGCACAATGTAGAGCTTCCCTCCCCTCCAGCCAACAACAGAGGATCACCTAGAGCCCAGCGAGCCTCCTCATCCGCTCCATTCGTCCCCTCGACACCCGCGGGCTCGAAGCCAAGACTGGCCGACGGCCACATCCGCGGACCTCCAAGCCGCGGCGGCCCCGGTCTTCCTCGACGTCCGTGCCTGGGCCAGGCGGGCGCGGCACCTTCTCCCGATCCTGCCGGTGGCCGGACCTCGGCTGGGGTGGTCTGTGTTGCCGGGGGAGAGCGCCAGCGCGCGCAGCCGAGCCCTCTGCCTCCCTCGGCGCGAGGTAGAAGGATGCGGCAGGGAGGAGAGAGAGAAGTTGTGGTGGGCCCCGCCTGTAAGCCTCTCACGCGTTGACCCCGCGGGCCCGCTGACGTGGCAAGTGGAAGCGCATTCGGAAAGTATGTTTTCCCTTGGAGAAAGCATATTTTTCTTTTGCTTTGGCAGAGAATACGTTTTCCATATGCTGAAAGTGTATTTTCTAAAGTGCGCTTTCTGTTTTTTCAGCCGCCGGCTGAAACCCTTATATTGTGAACGTTCACCCGTTAGCAGCAGAAATGGGCAGATTTTATTTGTTTTTCTGCGTAACGAACGAACGGCCACAACTTTTTAACCGTGACTCCGATTCAGGTGATTCAAAAGCCCACGTTCTCTATTCGTCGAGCCCGTTCTGGTGGTATCATTTTGACTATGTTTTCACATACTGAAAATGACCATTTTGCCCTTGCCCCTAATCAGCTCCGCCGAGAGGGAAATGTTTCCGGCGATTCTTTCTGCGAGTTCATCGCACCTCTCCCCAATGGTTCCTTCATCCCCAGGCAATCCACAATAGCCACTTGCATGATGGCACTGTAGTAGCCATGGTTTCCACTTGAATATTTGAATAATTGTTTGCTCATTTAATTATTTTGTGAATGATACATGCTTGAGAATCCATGCTCATTTCTTATGCCATGTTCATTTTTCATCTAGTAAGTGAAATGACTAATTGCTAATGATATTATTATCATGTTTCATTCTTGTATTTATTTCTGATGCTAGTGATAATGATATGCTCACATGAGTAGTTACGGGTTGATATGAAACTACTTGTGATATTCATGATCATCGTTATGCCATGCTCAGTTGCATCCCATAGACTAAATGATTTATCATTATTGATGTTATGTTGTTGAATGGTTATGTTGCCCATCCATGGTTACACTGATATCATGCTCATGTGCATTGTTATTTCATTATGTTATTATGACTCAGCTCATCACCATTCAAGTTGAACCTGACATTAATCGAACTTGAACAAATCTGTTGGCTGAGTCATGGTGCCACCGAATCGAGCTCGCCAGTGCAGCCATACTTGCCTGGATGGGGAGACCCTAATGCGGTCTATTGTCATGCCTCTCGCCGGTGCCTCCTACTAGGGAAGGTTATGGGTGCGCGCTTCCCTGATCAGGTAGGCGGCCATAAGCCTTGTGTACCCGAGTTTTACGGTACCGAGGTCCCCGTTTGGGATGATGTTTTGTTTTGGCCACGACGGTGGCAGCCACAAAGGTGGCGGATGTCACGAGTTGACATTGGGGCCACCCATGACATAGCCCAAAGGGGAGTTTGTCGGAGTGGCCGGGAGAGTGTCATGCAATAGATTGGTTTTGTTGGAATGTCGTTGGTCCACCCGAATGGGAGCACGAGGCCATGAGTTCCGTGGTGTGGGTACAGTGTACTAACCTCTGTAGAGTGTATAATCTATCGATAGCCACGTCCTCAATCATGGACACAGTTCGTAGTAGGTCACACTATGGGTCAACAGAAATAATAACCTGAATAATAAACAACCCTGGTTCCATGAGAAAAGAAGTTGGTTGATCTTTATGTGGTCATGCGATGATCACAGGTAGAGATCAAGCTTCGTGTGGTCATGTGATGATCACGATGGTATAGTTGATACCAAGCTTGGTTGATCATGAGGTGATCGTGTGATGATCACGACGGTAAGGAAGATTGGTACCTATGGTGGTTACGAGATAACCTCTGAGCAGAGTATGTTGGTCCATGAGACCTTAAATGTCGACCCCCTTGCATGCTAGTGCTATGTTGTTCTAGTACCTACCATGCTCATGTTGTTCTAGTAGTATTGTGTTCATCATTTATGATTAACCTGTAAATGCCATGCTGTTGTTTGTCTTGATTGCTTTGGTTGCTGTGAGCTTGAGAGTACATTCAAAGTACTCACCTGGCATGTCATGCCAGATTGCAGGTGATGCCGTGATTGATTGTTTGTCAAGGATCCCGAGGTTGTGATCTAGGATGTGTCCCAGCCAGAGTCCCTGCAGAGTGGAGTCCATCACTGTTGTCGCTGTGCTGCTACTAGAAGTTATTCTGTTACGAGTTGTTCCGCTGCTAGCATAGAACTACCTTAGCAGGCGAAGTGTCGCCGTGCCCCTGTAACCTCTGTAATATCGGACCCTTGTACCCCGATTATTTGTAATAAAGAGCTGATTTGTTCTATGCCAGGCAGTGCCATATTCCAGAAGACTTGATCTCTGGGCTGGAATACGGGGTGTTCCGGTTCCTCTGAGCTGGGGTGCCACAATTTGATGAGAAGCTGCGAATCTCCCTTGATGAGGATGCGCTTGATGCCAAGGGCGAAGGAAGCCTTGAGCCCAGTGATGAGGCCCTCGTACTCGGCGATGTTGTTGGAGACCTTGTCATCATGCTTGAAGCTGAGCTGTACAACATAGTAGAGCTTGTCTCATGTCGGTGAGGTGAGCATGACTGCAACCCCCGCGCCCTGCTGGGAGAACGCGCTGTCGAAGTGCAAGGTCCAGCCGCCAGGGGTATCATCCCCAGGTAGGAGGGACTTGTCCTCGCGAGGCTCCTTTTGATGTGGGTCCGTCCATTCCACCGTGAAATCCGCCAAGGCTGCGCCCTTGATCGTCCTTGTGGTGAGGAATTCTAGCCCGAAGGCTTGCAGCTTGATGTTCCACTCGGCGACGCGGCCAGTGGCGTTGGGGCTGTGCAGGACCTACTCCAGGGGATAAGACATTATCACCTTGATGGGATGGCCCTAGAAGTAGTGGCGTAGCTTCCTGGAGGAGATGAGGAGTGCGAGGAGGAGCTTCTGCTGCATGGGGTACCACTCGCGCGCATCCCACAACACCGTGCTGACGAAGTAGATGGGGTGCTCAACGAGGCGCGTGGCCGTAGGCATGGCAACTTGTTCTTCGGGGGGCTCGGGAGACAGCTCGCCGGGGACCTCCTGAGGTGGGCCCTCGGCAGGCGAAGGTGCTGCCTTGGGAGGACCTGGTGCGGCCTCGGCAGGTGCTGGTGCGGCAGGCTTCTTCTTGGCCGGAGCAGGTTCTTTTCGTTCTGCCACAAGGGCTGCGCTGGCCGTCTGGGGCGTGGCCGCCAAGTATAGGAGCAGGGGCTCGCGAGGGTGCGGAGCGACCATGATGGGAGGGCTTGTCAGATACCTCTTGAGATCTTCGAAGGCCGCGTCAGCCTCAGGAGTCCACTTGAAGGGACCCGATCTCTTCATCAGCTTGAAGAACGTCAAGGCTCTTTCGCCGAACTTGGTGATGAAGCGCCCAAGCGAGGCCATGCATCCCGCGAGGCACTGCATTTCTCTGAGGTTCCGGGGAGGCCGCATCCGCTCGATGGCCTTGATCTTCTCAGGGTTAGCTTCGATGCCGCGGTGGGAGACCAGGAAGCGAAGCAGCTTGCCGGAAGGAACTCTGAAGACACACTTGGAGGGGTTAAGCTTGAGGTTGACCTTGCGCAGGTTGGCAAAGGTTTCTTCGAGGTCCGCGATAAGGGAGCAGGACTTGCAGCTCTTCATAACGATGTCGTTAACGTAGGCCTCCGCATTTCTTCCCATCTGGGGCCCCAAGGCGATACGCATCAGCCTCTGGAAGGTAGCCCCCACGCTCCTCAAGCTGAAAGGCATGCAGATGTAGTAGTATGTCCCGCAGGGGGTGATGAAGGCCGTCCTTTCTTCGTCTTCTATTGCCATCTTGATCTGGTGGTAGCCAGAGAAAACGTCCAGAAAGCAAAGCAACTCGCACCCGGCGGTGGAGTCCATGATCTGTTCGATATGCGGCAGTGGGAAGTGGTCTTGGGGGCAGGCCTTGTTGAGGCTGGTGAAGTCGATGCACATTCGGCTCTCGCCACCGTGCTTGGGGACGATGATAGGGTTGGCAAGCCACTCGGGGTGGCGCACCTCGCGGATGAGTCCTGCCTCTTACAGTTTCTGAACTTCTTGGACGATGAACTCTTGCTTCTCAGGCGCTTGGCGCCATGCCTTTTGCTTGACGGGGTGCACGTTGGGGAACTTCGCTAAGTGGTGCTCGATCACCTCCCTCGGCACACTGGACAAATCTAATGCTGTCCATGCGAACACATCAGGATTTTCCCGGAGGAAGGCGACGAGCGCGCCTTCCTATTTGGTATCGAGGCCGTTGCCGGTGGTGAAGGCAGGCCCGGAGCCACTGCCATCCACCAACACCTTCTTCGTCTCGGCGCGCGCCTGAGAGAACAATTGCTTCTTCTTCACGGGTGCGGCCTCGGGAGGCTCGACGTCATCTTCATCGGCAGGGTATGCGGTAGCGGCAGCCTTGTATGCGCGCTTGAGGGAGCGTACCGCATCCTTCTCATCGCAGCGGACAGTGATGATGCCGCTGCAGCCCGACATCTTGAGGAGTTGTAGGCATGGTGAGTGACTGCCATGAACTTGGCGAGCACGGGGTAGCCCAAGATGGTGTTGTAGGGTAGGCTGATGTGCGCCACATCAAAGTCGATGAGCTCAGTGTGGTAGTTCTTGCGGGTGCCGAAGGTGACAGGCAGGCGCACTTGCCCCAGGGGCAGGGTGGAGCCGTCGGTCACACCTGAGAAGGGCCTCGTCGGCATCAGGCGCTCGTAGGGCACTTGGAGCTTCTCGAAGGTCTCGATGGAGATCACGTTGAGGCCTCCGGCGCCGTCGACAAGCATCTTGGTGACAACGACGTTGTTGATTGTGGGCGTGCACAGCATGGGGACGGTGTCCACAGCCATCGTGGACTTGGGGTGGTCCATGGAGTCGAAGGAGATCGTGTACTATGACCACTTGAGGGGCTGAGAAGCTTCAGGCATCGGGAGGGCCGCGTTCACCTCACGGGAGAACTGCTTGAAGTGGCGGTTGGACGAGGGACCCTGGGCCCCGCCGAGGATGCATGCCACTCCGCGAGGCTCCTGGTAGCCCCCAACATTCTTGTCAGGCTGGTTGCCGTTGTCCCTGCCCAGCGGCGGCGGCAGCGGCGGCAGGGCGGCATTGGCTTGAGGGTTGGCCTGCCGTGGCTGGTTCTGCCAGCCTTGCCGAAAGTTGTTGTTGCCGTTGTTGTTACGGTCTCCCTAGTGGTTGCCGTTGTGGCCGCCTCCGCGGCCAGTGCCGCGGTCGTTGCGGCTGCCGCGCCCGTCCTGGCGGCTCTCACGAAGCATGTTGTGGTAGGCGCAGAAGGGGCGACCGTCTTTCTTGGGCTCGTCGCGGTCGCGGCCGCGCTTCTGCTCAGGCTCTGCCGCGAGCATGGCAGGGCCTTGCGCTTGGTGTCCTTACTCTTGGCCTTGGTGGCATCAGGCGCCATGTCTGGGTCATTGTGGGCGAAGAGGCGGCCCTCTTTAGCCTTGGCGCACCTGTCGGCGAGGTCGAACAGCTCGACTGCGGTGTTGAGCTCGTCGTTGATGGCGAGCTTCTTGCGCATCCGGACATCCGTGACACCGGAGGAGAATGCGGAGATGATCACGGCGTCAGAGGTGCACGGGATCTTGTTGCGCACTTGGCTGAAGCGCTGGATGTACTTGTGGAGAGTCTCGTCAGGACGCTGGCGTACATCGCGCAGGTCGTTGAGCGTGAGGGGGCGCTCGTGTGTGCCCTTGAAGTTGGCGATGAACTGCCGGCACAGTTCGGACCACGAGGAGATGGAAGCCTCGGGAAGGTTCATGAGTCACGAGCGCGGGGCATTCTTGAGGGCCATGGGGAACTAGTTTGCCATGACCTTGTCGTCACCGCCCGCAGCCTCGATGCTCATAGTGTAGAGCTGCAGGAACTCCGTGGGTTTGGGGATGCTGTCGTAGCGAGGAGGCAGGTCCGGCTTGAACTTTGTAGGCCACACCACGCGGCATAGCTCACGAGTGAAGGCTCGGCAGCCCCCGCTGCTGGAGGTGACGCCATCGGCGAGGATGGCACGGTTCTGGCGCCCGGCCGCTGCGACCTCCTGGATGGTGCGGTCCTGGCGCTGGCGTTGCTGCTCGAGGATCACGCGCGTGTCTGGCGGCGCGCGCCAGACGATCCGACAGCTGGTGTCACCATGGTCTGGCGAGGACGCGCCGTGGGACGACGGAGGTAGAAGATAACGGGAGGGCGCCGGGGCGTCTCTGGCGGTGTTGATGAGCTCGGTGATGCACGCGAGCCAGGCGTCGTAGCCAGCCTCAGTGGGGCGGTAGCGCAGGAGCTCACGCGCCATGAGCAGCGCAGCCTGTGGGTTCGGCGGGTCGCGGCGAGCGAGCGATGATGCCGTGGTGGTGCGAGCAGGTGGCTGCATGGACGGGTTGACAAAGGAGGCCTGCTCTTCTCCCCCCGCGGGCTTGATGGCGGCACCAGCGCGCCGACGGTGGTTGTCGTTGACGACGGGCTCGGTGTGAACCATCCTGGCGGCCCTGCGTAGAGCGCGCTCGCGTCGGGCGTCGGCCATGTCGGTGTCGGGGTGAAAGGAGCGGAAGTAGGCCCCCTACCTGGCGCGCCAAATGTCGGAAGAAGGGCTCCGGGGACCCTGGTTCAACCTCAGGGGGCTCGCTTGCTGCCTAACTACTCGACGGGGACCACGACGAGGCTACGACGAGAGGAGAACGATGGGCGCGCATACACACACAGAGCACGGCAGGGACACATGAACTACCCAGGTTCGGGCCACCGTGCGGTGTAAAACCCTACTCCTGCTTGTGTTTGGGATTGCTGTGGTGAGAGAGTTCTTGCGTACAAGGTAGACGAAGGTGGAATTGATCCCCCTCTATGGTGGCAGCATTGTCCCTTTTATAGCCGCCCTGGTCCTCTTCCTCCGAAAATATTGGCGGGAAGGGTAGCCACACAACGGCGGTTTTTAAGGGGGACAGGTGCCCAGTCTTATCCTGACAAAAGGTGGCCTTCGGCTGCAAAGAAGCTAGCCATGACGTGCTGGTGGGCTCGGTTGTGACATCCGCCCTAGTGCGCCTCGTCGTCTTGGACTTCCTTCACCAAACAGGCAAGCTTTGGGACTTGCTTTGTGGGAGGGCAGCTGGCGCTGCTCCTTTATCACCAAAAAGGAAATCTTCCTTGGCCGCACCTGCTGGTACGGCCCTTGTCGCTATCTTCGTCCTGCATGGGTGCGTCACCCATGTAGTGGGCACGTGACCGCGTGGCCAGCGCCACGCAGCTCCTCGGGAGATCGCCTCGGGAGGCCACCTCGCGAGAGAGGGGCCCCACGAGGCTACCTGCTGCTGCTGAAGATCTTCGGTGGGTCCGCCCCCTACGGAGGGGGGTCCTCGCGAGACCGGCGCCTCACGATGTGTCTTGCTTCGCCATGCCCATGGCTGGGCCGCCTCTTGGGCCTCGCCTGGCATTGCTTCCTGGGCCGCAGGCAGACGACCCGTGGTACCCTGGTTCCCACTAGGCCGACAACTCCAGATCGGCCCGGCCTATAGCCAGGTCTTGAGCACGGAGGAATTCTCACAATTAATGAGGTGTTGGACCGAATTCAAAAACTGGTGATCTCATCCGCCGTCTACCATCAGATCGGATGTAAAGCCGACGATCGGGAAGTTTTCATCCCACCCGCCACCCACTTAGTCGCCACGGTCGAAGACTTGACCGATGAGCTCAACTACGGCTCTGATGAAGCCACCGACATGATGAAGATGTACAGGGGATTGGGCGGCAACATCTACCTATGACGTCTACATGGTCGACACTCCCAAAGACAGCCCTCAGGATAAACCTAAGGAGAACACTAAGCGTCGTCGCCCGAAGAGGCGATCAAAGGGAGGTAACGGAAGCAGAAGTACCACCAACACCACGGGTGACGCCGATCATGGCGCTGCTCTAGAAACCGCTGAGAACCTGGGCGAGGACAATCAAGCCTCGCCCAAAGAACCCGTAGAGGCACCTGCGGAGGATGATCTTGAGGACATGTGCACTTTCAACAACGGGTCGGACGAGGATTACCTGCCAGAATCTGAGGACGATCTTAGCCTCGGACCCGAGGACTTCGTGGTACCCATAAGCCCATCCGAGCAGGTACGGTTCCAACGGCGGTTAATCGCAACTGCGCAAAGCATGAAGAGGAAGCAGCAAGAGCTGTACACTCACGAAAACGTGCTCAATGAAATGTGGGTAAAGGTCCTCACTGCCGAAGCGGACCTCGAGGCCTGATGTACCATCGCCAAATCATACCCTAAAAGGCGGCTGCTGCCCGACTTCGATGACGAGGCAGCAAACGACGAGATGTTCACGCACGGCACTGAAGGATAGGCTGACCACCCCCCTAGAGGGTGAGGCCGGCCAGCAGGGACAAACACAGAACCCCCTGCAAAAACCCGCCCTCACGGCAAGAGTGCGGTAGCATTCAATGAGCCTTATGATCTGCGCGACAAGATACAGGCCAATAAGGCCCCTCCCCGATCCATCTATGGATCCCGGGATCACGCGCCCGCCGGCTTTGAGGGCTATGACGCCTAGTTAGACAGGCACAATAGAGCTCCGGAGCAGACGCGGGCCAGGACAACGGCCATTACGCGACCAAAGGCGGCTCGATTCCGAGGACCCGTCCATCCGGTCTGCTTTACTGACGAGGTCATGGAGCATCAGTTCTCAGAGGGGTTTAAACCCATTAACATCGAACAATACGACGGAACAACCGACCCGGCTGTGTGGATCGAGGATTTTCTTCTCCACATACATATGGCCCGAGGTGATGACCTCCAAGCCATAGAATACCTGCCGCTCAAACTTAAAGGACCGGCAAGGCACTGGCTCAATGGCCTCCCCAGCAATTCTATCGAAAGCTGGGAAGAACTTGAGGAAGCCTTCAGGGCAAACTTCCAGGGCACCTACGTTCGGCCCCCGGACGCCGACGACCTTAGTCACGTCGTTCTGCAGGAGGGCGAATCTGCTCAGAAATTTTGGAATCGGTTCTAAACTAAAAAGAACCAGATCGTCGATTGCCCCAACGCCGAAGCTATTGCGGCATTCAAGCACAATATTCGGGATGAGTGGCTCGCCCGACAGCTCGGGCAGGACAAGCCGAGAACTATGGCGGCTCTTACTTCCTTAATGACCCGCTTTTGCGCGGGCGAGGACAGCTGGCTTGCCCACAGTTCCCACAGGAACGACCCTGGCACCTCAGTGGCACGCGACGGAAATGGCAAACCCAGGCACACCAGAAACAAGCACCGAAATAACCATGGTGGCAACGACACCGTGGACCCATCAGTCAATGTAGGGTTCAGCAGCCCGCGAGCCGGACCCAAGAAAAGGCCCTTTAAAGGGAACAAGGATGGCCTTAGCGCCTTGGACAGAATACTAGATAGGTCTTGCCAAATTCATGGCACCTCGGACAAGCCCGCCAACCACACCAATCGAAATTGTTGGGTGTTCAAGTAGGTCGGCAAAGCAGTCACCGAGGAACCAACAAGGAGCAGGTCCCGCAGCGATGACGAGGATGAACCTCGCAGACCAAGTAGTGGCGGCCAAAAGCAATTCCCTTCCGACGTTAAAAACGTGAACATGATCTATGTCACGCATATCCCCAAGAAGGAACGGAAGCGAGCACTTCGGGATGTCTATGCCATAGAGCCTGTAGCACCGAAGTACAACCCTTGGTCGGCTTACCTGCTCACTTTCGACAAGAAGGACCATCCGACCAGTATCCGTCATGGCGGGTCGGTAGCCTTAGTCCTGGATCCCATTGTCGATGGATTCCACCTAACCCGCGTTCTAATGGATGGCGGAAGCAGCCTGAACCTGATCTATGCTGAGACAGTCAGGAAGATGGGCATCGATTCATCACAAATCAAACCCAGCAGCACCACATTCAAGGGTGTTATACCTGGCATGGAGGCTCAATGCACCGGCACCGTAACACTAGAAGTAGTCTTCGGCTCACCCGAGAACTTCCGAAGTGAGGACTTGATCTTCGACATCGTCCCCTTCTGCAGCGGTCACCACACCTTGCTCGACCGTACTACGTTCATGCTCTTTAACGCGGTGCCACACTACGCTTACCTGAAGCTCAAGATGCTGGGGCCCCACGGCGTCATTACTATCAATGGCAACATGGAGACCTCCCTCCATAGAAAGGAGAGGACAGCGGCTTTTGCGGCCGATTTCCAGGCGGCCGAGGAAGCCGCCCGACGTACAGCACGGCAAGTGCTGCTAAGCTCTTCAAAGCGCGTACGCACCGACACCTCAGCCCCCGGTCAACCCCGCGTCGATCCCAAATAGGGACGCGCCCTCCTCGGTTCCCCTCTCTTGGTAGCATACTACGTGCCTCGCGTACATAATTTTGCACTTAAAATTCCACGAGAGACCGAGGAGCAAAAATTTATAAAAAGGGTGCGTCATCTCGGAATGGTCGATCACCCACAACCTGGTTACCTCTTCGGTGGCATATAAAGGCCAACCAGGACTTACATCTTCGGCAGCGTCAAGCAGCCACACTCTGGCAACTACCTCTTCAGGGGCCCCTTTTTCTCGGATGCGTTCTACGTAGTCAAGATGGATTAGCCAGGAGTGTTCACCAAGCCTTGGATTAGACAAGGGATAGCTGTTCAACAGCACGGAGGCACAGACATGCGGCAGGGAAAGCTCGAGGAATAGTCCCCGCTTTTTAACGCCCTGTACCAAATACCTCCCATCTTTCTTTTTACATATTCTCTGTATCTTGTAAGGTTCCTCTTGATATCAGCTCGGCATCTATGGCTATGCCCAAATGAATGAAAGAACAGACCTTTTTTCGGTCTCCACACAAAATTACGTGTCGTTTCTTCTACTTTTGCCTTGTAGCAATGTGGATACCGTTAGAAATATACAGATGAGTCCGGCTTTCAACCGGGGGCTCGGATATGAAATCGAGCCTATGTTTAAGTCCGATATCTGTTCGGCGTCTCGGATATTGCATTATATGCATCAGTTTCGAATCGGGATTTTGGTCAATGATTGGGTTGCCCGGCTCATGTGCTTGCCTCCTACGTTCCGCTCTGTTCGACTAGGAGCGCAAAGGGAGCACCACTGCGATTGTGCTTCTAGCTCGACCTGGTCAAGCGCCTCAGTGGAGAAAGCCGAAAATCGACTGTCACGATAAGCGTAAACTGGTCGGCTATCCGAAGACAGTGTCAAACTATAAATCGCTAGAGGTTAGACCGTGATAAATGAAGGGTTCTCTTTATATGAACCGAGGTGTTATAACTGGTGCACTCCGGCTTGTTCGATCACCATTACACCAGGGGCTAGATCAACTACCCCAAATTTTCAAACTCCTATGACTAAGTGAAAGATATAAAGCCGCTATGGTCTGATTGCCTCGTTTCGTAAATACGCAACCGCCTCAGGGCACCGAGACGTCGGCTAAGGGTTTACACATTTTTATGGAACACACCGCGTAGTATCTACAAAGGGGGTAGAAGCCAACGACTAGCCTCTTTCAGTATAAACGGTCGCACAGGAATGAAACCAAGATATCGGATACAAACAATTGATCAGCATAAATATTAATTGTTCTCTTCCAAATTTGCCATGGCATACAAAGGGACCTTCTAGAACCGCAGCTCAGACTTCGAGCACCGCGCCTCAGTCTCCTGAGCGCCTTCATGGACCTCGGACAGGAACTGCTCGGGCGTGCGCTTCTTCCCCTCCGAAGGCCCCGACGCGATTTCCAGTGGCTTTATCTTCGGATAATGAGTCATCGTGGACGCATACGCCCGCTCCGCACCTTCCAGGCAGGCCGAACGCTTCCAGTTCTTGACCTGGGGGCTTGCATTCTGCAGCCTCGGTACCAGGCCGAAGAAGCTTGTCAGCGTCGGTTCCCATGGCCAGAGATTGATGCAAACATCCGGCATCACCGGCCGAGCTGTATGCCATAGCTCGGCCAGCTGCTTCATTTGTTTGTTTAGAAGAGGAGGATGCTCGAGCGCCTAGAACTGGGCCCAGAAGGTCTTCTCCGTAGACTCCTCGGGGCGGGCGGCGATGTAGGCGGTGGTGTCCGAAGCGCTCCGCGGCAGGTCACTGAAGGCTTCTGAAGAACGCCAGACTTGCGTAAGATGGGCAAACCGATGATCACCAAAAATGCAGTGAAGTAGGTATGGCTTACCAGCGGCGATCTGCTTCACCTGTTGAAGCACTTCACGGTCCGCCCTAGCCTGGGTCGTGGCCTCTTTTCAGGCCGAGCTTGTAGTTTCAAGCTCAGAGGTGAGCTTGTTCTTCTCTTCCTGGAGGGCATCACGCTGCTTGTACATCGCCTCTAGGTCCCCCGCTACCTCCGTGACCCGGGCCACGTACTTCGCGCCGGCCTCTTTCTCCTTGGCCAGCTCCTCGCTGGCCTGCTTCGCCATAGCCTTCTGCTGTTCGGCGTCTGTCCAAGCTCTTTGAAGCTCGGAACGGAGCTTCTCACGCTCCGAGGAGGCAGCTGCAACACGTTCACACGTACTTTAGAGCCTAGGCTAGTTGCCTCATACCTAAAGGTACAATATTAAGATATAATGGCCATTGCTTACCCTCGGAGCGCTCCATTTGCTTATGGTTCAGCTCTTCTACCTCTTTCGAGGTCGATTCCGAAACCGAGGCCGAAACCTGCAAAACACATCGTTAGCATCCTCGGACAGTAAGATTGTTGTATCTCACTCGGGGCTCAGGGGCTACTGTGGTTATACACTTGTAACAAGTCTATGCAGTCGGCAATGTCTTCGGACACATCGAATTTTACTTATTCCCTAAAGGCTATCAGACACATCTAGTGCTAAAAAGTTCTCCGCATTGACGTGATTCTTAAAAAGAACTTGATTTGAGCTTACCTCAAAACCTTCATAAAGGCCCTTTAAGGCCTCCTCAATACCGGCCTCTCCGGGCTGGTAGTTTTTTAGTGCCGCGCCCAAAAGGATGCAGTGCTCGGCAACGATAGAGGAGCCCGTCAGGGCTACCTCCATCTCTTCGGTCCATCCCAAGGACATCTGCTCTCTAGCAGGTTGGGATGGATGTGCCACCTCGGGCCTCTTCGATGAAGGAGGAGCTACCGTTGAGATCGGTTGCCGAGGTGGCTCTGGGACAATGAGGGCCGAGATTATCGGCTGTTCCCGCTCTTCCTCTCCTTTCGAGGAGGAGGTCTTCTCTGGCACACCTTTGGAGGCCGAGACCTCGGCCTTAGCCATGGAGGCATCGGCGCCGCCCCCTGTGGTAGTTACCAGGGGGGTCGGCTGGGAAGTTGCCTCTCCTAGCCCGTCGTGGGCCGCGGGGGAAGGGTGATGCTCCTCCGAGGCGCTGGGAGGAGTGAGCCCACTCGACGACATCTAGTCACTAAGGTGGGAGCGTTGTGGGCTGTAAAATTTAATCGATCAAGGTTTAGGGGAGGAAGGCAAGTACAATGTGCAAGGAAGTAAAGATTAAAATATGTACCTCCTCGGCTGGTGTCTCTCCCTGCGTGGCCCGAAGAGATCGTCCTCTGACTTGGAGGGGACGACCTCGGCCTCGGAAGGTGCCTTGTTGGAGGCGGTGTCGGCAGCCTTTATAAGGCACTTTCGCTTCCGAGGCACATTAGCCCCCACGACGTCCTCGGACGCCGCCCTCTTCCTTTTCGGGGAAGAAGCGCTCTCCTCCCCCTCATCTCCTCCCTCTTTCTTTTCCTCCTCATCAGAGGAGGGAGCTTGGACTTCCTCGGACTTAGCTTCCGAGGGATCTCGTATCCGAAGACCCGTCCTCTTCTTCGCCAGCTCCTTCTTTGCCTTTGCGGGAGCTTTTGGGGGAACTACGGCCAGGAGGGCCTGTAGTTTGGGAGTCCGAACGTCTTCGGGGAGCGGCGCCGGGCACTTGATGAGCGCTGCCTTTTGCGCCCATCTCTGATTACATTGGAGAAAACTTTAGATGAATACAGTAAAAAGAATCTTATTGAGAATGAGATGATTATACCTCGGACGGGGCATGGGTGGCGCTGTAGCCACTGTCAGGCCCAGCCTCGAGAAATAAATTTTGGGACGGCTTGAAGAGAGCCGTCCACATCCCATCCAGGGTCGTGCGGAAGAAATGCCGCACAGCTGGTGTGTCCTCGGGCTTGTTTAGCCACATGGGGCTAGCCTGAAACTGGAGTGGGAGGATGCGGCGATGGAGCATCACATCCACCACCTCCGGCAGCTTGAACTTCTTTTGAAGGAGCCGAATCCTCTCCTGGAGAGAGGTGACCTCGGTCGGGCTGCCCCACTCCAGGCCCTGTTTCTGCCAGGACACCAGCTTCCTCGGAGGCGTTCCTATGAAGGTGGGGAACTCGGTCTGGCCGGTGGCGAGAGGCTCGGTGATGTAAAACCACTCACGCAGCCACAGCTTAATGGTCTCGATGAAGGTGCCCTCCAGCCACTCCGGCTTCTGGAGTTTGCTGATCATGGCACCCCCACATTTAGCCAGCTCGGCACCGCTGCTCTTCGGCTTCACGCAGAATGTCTTCAGCCATAGGCCGAAGTGGGGCCCCACGCGTAAGAACGCTTCACAGACGATGATGAAGGTGGTAAGATGCAGAATGGAATTTGGGGCCAGATTATGGAAATCCAGCCCGTAGAAGAAAAGGATCCCCCGCAGAAAGGGGTGCAGGGGGAATCCCAGGCCTCGGATGAGGTGAGGGATGAAGATGACTCGCTCCCTTTCTTGGGTGTAGGGACGCATTGGCCTGGCTCAAGGGCCCTGCAGACGGCATCGGCGGGAATGTAGCCCACCATTCGGAGCTCCTCAATAGTGGTGTCGGTGACCTTGGAGGCCACCCACCTTCCCTTTAGATCCGCGTCAACCGTGGCTGTGGACGTGGAGGATTAGGAGAGCTTTAGGCTTGGAAAGGGGATGGAGGATGCAAGGGCTTGGAGGGTTTGAGCGCTAAGGCAGCAAGGAAGCATGGGAAGATAGATTCACCACCCCCTGCTCTTTATAAGTCAGTAAAAATGCGAAGCATTCCTCTGTCGCGCCGTAAAAATCGCCACGTTTTGGCTTATCGTGCCATTGTGGCCGCATGGGGGAAAACGATTGATTGATGATATCCCCTAAAATGTGGGGCACGATGTCTGCTTCGATGAGACGTGCCAGTGAGGGGGTTACCTTGAACCACAATTCGAATAAGTAATAACTGATTTATGTGATGTCATGGGTCATGACGTTTTGGTAAAAGTTGTCAGTAATTGACCGCCGAGCACATTTGCGCTGCTAGTCTTCGGGACTAAGTCGAGTACTTCGGATGGACGAAGACACATTTTTTGGTAACACATGGCTGGCTGGCTTTGTCGCCCATTTAAATGGATGGCGCCATCTGGTTGTGGATTAGCAGGCCTTGGGCAAATGTTTAACCCCGGGCGTGGAAAGGAACTTGCCTGCTAAGCCAAAGACTATCACGCCGAAGACATTTATCCGAAGAAGGTTGCCATCCTCGGCTTTGAGGACAAGTTCAGGGGCTGACAGTGTCCTGGACTGGGGGGTCCCGGCCTAGTTGATTTAATCTGTGGGCCGAACTCAAGGCCCGTAGAAGGATAAGGATTACAGAAGCTTTTCACTTGAAGATCCAACATATCGAGCCTCACCGAAGACTTGCCGTGCTCCCCAAGGATACGAGATTTGGCATGTAATCCCCTGATCATAACCGACCATGTGTAACCCTAGAGACCCCTGGTGTCTATATAAACCAGAGGGTTTAGTCTGTAGAGGCAGAATCATTAATCATACCCCTAGGGTTAGACCATAACTCACGATCTCGAGGTAGATCTACTCTGTACTATGATACATTGATAACCCACAAGTATAGGGGATCAGTTGTAGCCTTTCTCGATAAATAAGAGTGTCAAACCCAACGAGGAGCTAAAGGTAGAATCAATATTCCCTTCAAGTTCTATCGACCACCGATACAACTCTACGCACACTTAACGTTTGCTTTACCTAGAACAAGTATGAAACTAGAAGTACTTTGTAGGTGTAATACTAGAACTACTTTGCAAGAATAAAACTAGGAGTACTTTGCGAGAATAAAACTATGAGTAATTTTCAAGATAATAAAAGTTAATTGTTTAGTAGAAAGCTTTTGTAACACAAGAAAAGGATTTGTCCCTAGGCAATCGATAACTAGACCGGTAATCATTATTGCAATTTTATATGAGGGAGAGGCATGAGCTAACATACTTTCCGTACTTGGATCATATGCACTTATGATTGGAACTGTTGCAAGCATCCGCAACTACCAAAGATCATTAAGGTAAAACCCCACCATAGCATTAAGTAACAAGTCCCCTTTACTCCCATACGCAACAACCCCCTTACTCGGGTGTAAGCTTCTGTCACTCTAGCCGCCCACTATAAGAGAATTATGAACGTATTGCAAACCATACAGTGGTAATCCCTCATGCTTGCGCGACACGGAGGGCACCATAGGACAACAGCAAAATAAAACATACAACTCAAACCAATCATGATCATCAATCAACCCATAGGACAAAAAGAATCTACTCAAACATCATAGGATGGCCACACATCATTGGATAATAATATGTAGCATTAAGCACCATGTTTAAGTAGAGAATTACAGCGGGAAAAGAGAGGTTACACCGCTGCATAGAGGGGGAAAGAGTTGGTGTTGACGGTGGCGAAGTTGTTGGTGTAGATCGCCGTCACGATGATTGCCCCGGCGGCGTTCCGGCGCCACCGGGAGAGAGGGGGAGAGAGCCCCCCTCCTTATTCTTCTTCCTTGGCCTCCCCCTTAGATGGGAGGAGAGTTCCCCCTCTGGTCCATGGCCGCAATGGCTCTCGGAGGGCAGGAGCCCCTCCGAGATTGGATCTCTCTCTCTGTTCTCTTCTGTTTCGCGTCTCTGTTTTCTGGCCGAAAACCGTTTCTTATATTTTGGGAGATCCGTAACTCCGATTGCGCTAAAATTTTAACACGATTTTTCTGTCGATATAAGCTTCCTTGTGGCCGAAGAAGAGCCCCAACCGACTGACGGTGTGCCCACAAGGCATCACCACGCGGCCTGGGGGGGTCGTGCCAAGGTGCCTTGTGGAGGCTGTGGGCCTCTGTTTGCGTTGATTCCACCTCCCAAAAATCACATATATTCCAAAATAATTCTCTGTAAAATTTTATTGCGTTTGGACTTCGTTTGATATGGATTTTCTGTGAAACAAAAAACAAGCAGAAAACAGGAACTGGCACTGGGCACTGGATCAATATGTTAGTCCCAAAAATAATATAAAATTTTGCCAAAAGTGTATGAAAGTTGTAGAATATTGGCATGAAACAATCAAAAATTATAGATACGATGGAGACGTATCAGCATCCCCAAGCTTAATTCCTGCTCGTCCTCAAGTAGGTAAATGATAAAAAGATAATTTTTAATGTGGAATGCTACCTAGCATAATCTTGATCATATAATCTAATCATGGCATGAATATTAAGATACGAGTGATTCAAAGCAATAGTCTATAATTTGATATAAAGACATCAATACTCAGTCATACCGACAAACGATCATGCCTTTCAGAATAAAAATGCTAAAGAACGTTATCCCTACAAAATCATATAATCCTGTTATGCTCCATCTTCTTCACACAAAGTATTTATCATGCACTACCCCGATGACAAGCCGAGCAATTGGTTCATACTTTTTAACGCGCTTCAGCTTTTTCAACTCCCACTCAATACATGAGCGCAAGCCATGGATATAGCACTATGGGTGGAATAGAGTGTGGTGGTAGAGGTAAATAAGAGAAGTCAAAAATAAGAAGATAGTCTCACATCGACGAGGCTAATCAACGGGCTATGGAGATGCCCATCAATTGATGTCAATGCTAGGAGTAGGGATTGCCATGCAACGGATGCACTAAGAGCTATAAGTGTATGAAAGCTCAAACTGAAAACTAAGTGGGTGTGCATCCAACTTGCTTGCTCATGAAGACCTCGGGCATTTGAGGAAGCCCATCATCGGAATATACAAGCCAAGTTCTATAATGAAAAATTCCCACTAGTATATGAAAGTGACAACATAGGAGACTCTCTATATGAAAAACATGCTGCTACTCTGAAGCACAAGTGTGGTAAAGGATAGTAGCATTGCCCCTTCTCTCTTTTTCTCTCATGTTTTTTGTGGGCTCTTTTTTTTGCCTCTTTTTTTTCTTTTCTTTTTATATTTTTCGTTCGGAGTCTCATCCCGACTTGTGGGGGAATCATGGTCTCCATCATCCTTTCCTCACTGGGACAATGCTCTAACAATGATGATCATCACACTTTTATTTACTTACAACTCGATAAAAAACTATACAAGATGACTCTAAATGAATGCCTCTGGCAGTGTACCAGGATGTGCAATGATCTAGCGTAGCAAAGATATCAAAAAACGGACAAGCCACAAAAATATCATGCTAGCTATCTTACGATCATGCAAAGCAATAATGACAATGAATGCTCAAGTCATGTATATGATGATGATGGAAGTTGCATGGCAATATATCTCGGAATGGCTATGGAAATGCCATGATAGGTAGGTATGGTGGCTGTTTTGAGGAAGATATAAGGAGGCTTATGTGTGATAGAGCGTATCATATCACGGGGTTTGGATGCACCGGCGAAGTTTGCACCAACTCTCGAGGTGAGAAAGGGCAATGCACGGTACCGAAGAGGCTAGCAAATTGCGGAAGGGTGAGAGTGCGTACAATCCATGGACTCACATTAGTCATAAAGAACTCACATACTTATTGCGAAAGTTTATTAGCCCTCGAAGCAAAGTAGTACTACGCATGCCCCTAGGGGGATAGATTGGTAGGAAAAGACCATCGCTCGTCCCCGGCCGCCACTCATAAGGTAGACAATCAATAATAAATCATGCTCCAACTTCTTAGCATAACGACAGACCATACGGGCATGCTTTGGGAATCACAAACCTTAACGACAATATTCTTACTGAACCACAATTATTCACTAGTACCTCCCACATATTACTATCTCAATATCGCAAAACTATTGTAAGGAATCAAACTTATCATATTCAGTGATCTACAAGTTTTATGTAGGATTTTATGACTAACCATGTGAATGACCAATTCCTATTGACTCTCTAAATAGATATAAGTGAAGCATGAGAGTTTAATTCTTTCTACAAAAGACTACGCTCTAATAAATATAAGTGAAGCAAACGAGGATTCTACAAATAACAGTTTTCTATATGTAGTTGGGTTGTTCCCTGGATTCTTGGAAGGAAAGATTCAAAAATGAGGAGTGAGGCCTTCCCTGGATTCTTGGAAGGAAAGATTCAAAAATGACATGTCCATGATGGTGCATCGGACGAGGGAATCCCTCCACTCATTTATCAGAGCTCTGGTGGCTGCTGTTTGATTTTGTAGTTGGGTTGTTTCCTGCCTTCTAAGTGTACCCCCACCTGCTTACTTGTATTTCTCAGTAGTGCCTAGTCCTCTACCTCTCCCTCACCTCTATGATGCAATTGGGTGACACTTTCTGGATGATTGAGTCCTTTCTTTTAATTTAAAAGTCAGTAGGAGCCTCTCCTACTATCAGCAGATTCTAAAAAAAAGGTTTTCTATATGTAGAGAAACAGGCATCCAAACTTCAAATGATATAAGTGAAGCACATGAAGCATTCTATAAAGCCATACTCAAAAGATATAAGTGAAGTGCATGAAGCATTCTATAAATCAACCAAGGACTATCTCATAACAGCATGGTGCATTTTTAAAATAAAAATAAAAAGCACACGACAATCCAAGAATTTACGCATATCATGTGAACAAAACAAAAACCGAAACATACCGATAATTGTCGAAGAAAGATGGGATGCCTTCCGGGGCATCCCCAAGCTTAGATGCTTGAGTCTCCTTGAATATTTACTTGGGGTGCCTTGGGAATCCCCAAGCTTGAACTCTTGCCTCTCCTTATTCTCCTCATATCGATACCTCCTCGTTCTTCGAACACTTCATCCACACAAAACTTAACCGAACTTTTTATTAGAGGGGTTAGTACATATAACATCAAATCCCATCATGTCCTGCTGTAACATTATTGTATAATTATAATCAAACATTACCCACTGTATTCTATCACAATTCTATGGCTCCCAAGTCAATGGAGCTCAACAAGATTTCAAACATACGCAAATAAAGAAACTATAACAGCAATCTGTGAAAACAGGACAGTCTGTAAAGATGCAGATGGTACATATACTTCTGTAACTCAAACAATTCTGAAAAATTAGGAAAAAATAAAAAATTTGCATAGCAGTACTGTGTAAAAATTTCAGAATTTTTTTACGTTCCAGTAAAATAACAAAATTCAAGCACTACAGCAAAAGTTTCTGTTTTTTCACAGCACACACCAAACAAGCAATTTAAACATCCTAAAGGTAAATCTTGGCACATTATTTTTTATAATACAATGGATTTGTACAAGGGGATAATTATTTTTGTTGAAAAGTTTCTATAATCAAGGATCAAAAAGTTTCCATGGGCATGAACAAAGTACAAGGCTAGCCCCCACTTCCACATTGCTCATCTGTCTCACTTTCACTTTTCTTTTTGAAAAAGTTTTAGGTTCCCCTCTATATTTTTTTGTTTTAAAACTTTTTAAAAGCACTCAACAGAATAAAATGACTCTCTAAAACTTCTGGATTGTCTCCCAGTTAGCACTTTCTTTAAAGCCATTAAGCTAGGCATAAAGTGCTCAAGTAATCGATCCACCCAGATCCCAAGGTATATCAAAGCCAATTTTAATTAACAATGATTTGTAATTTAGTAGTGAGCACAAAGCAACATATATCATGCAATGACGAAGTCTAACTCTCTTCCTATGCATTGGCATGTCATAAAAGAACAATTCATGCACACATAATAAAGGCCGATAGATAGCATAAACAGTTTCTTGCAATTTTATCGTATTGGAAACATAGAGTTTGAGATGTGGTTCCTCTCTCATAATAATTGCAAGTAGGAGCAGCAAGCACATGCATATCATATTCATCAAAATCATCATGTGTAGTAGTAAAATGCAACCCATCCATGTGATCCTTAATAAGCGCAAACTTCTCTGATATAGTGTAGTTGGGAGAATTCAAAAAGATAATAGGACAATCATGTGTAGGTGCAATAGCAACAATTTCATGTTTAACATAAGGAACTATAGCAAGTTCATCTCCATAAGCATCATTCAAATTGGCATCATGGCCACAAGCATAGCAAGCATCAATTTCATCATAAAGGGATATTTCAAACGAATCCAAGGGATCATAGCAATCATCATAGCATTCATCCTTCGGTAAGCACGAAGGGAAATTAAACAATGTATGAGTTGAAGAGTTACTCTCATTAGAAGGTGGGCACGGGTAGCTAATCCGCTCTTCCTCCCTTTGTTCTTCGCTCTCCTCGTCATCTTTTTCATGTAATGAGCTCACAATTTCAGCAATTTCTTCTCCCATAGGAGCCTGCAAAATATTAGTCTCTTCTTGGACAGCGGAGGTATCCTCAATATATTCTTTAACACAAGCATTAGAAGCATAGTTTTCATAGCAATATTTAAATATGGCAAAATTTTCAGATTTGTAAAGAGTAGCATCACTCTTTTCAATCAAAGAAGCAATTTCATATGCACCCTTAAAAGCAACAAATTCTTCTATTTGTTCAATATCATAGTAACTATAAACACCTTTGACATAAGAAGATAAGATTCCATTATCCTTAAACTCACATTGGTAGTGAAGGTGTTTTTTAGGGTCTCCAGAACAACAAGTAAAATCATGTATTTCACATAAATTCCATGCATAGCAATTCAAAGTATTAATATGATGCCATAAGAGTTTCCCTTTTTGAGACAAGCGGTGTCACACAAAATAAGCATGCTCATCTAATGATTTTCCCTCAACTAAGCTAGTTGGGTTTTACGCACGAGCACAAACGGATCGAAGATGATCCAAGTAGAAAGCTTCAGCAGTATGATAGATTTTGGGTGGTTCTTCAACCATTGGTTTAGCAAGTACAACTAATATATTTGGTATTTTACGTTTCCTACCCATAACTAAAGATAGAAAACAAGAGCACAAAATAAAAACTACTTAGTGATAAAGCAAACAAGCACACACGAGAATATCAACCCCACGCTATTGCTCCCCGGCAACGGCGCCAGAAAAAGGTCTTGATAACCCACAAGTATAGGGGATCAGTTGTAGCCTTTCTCGATAAATAAGAGTTTCGAACCCAACGAGGAGCTAAAGGTAGAATCAATATTCCCTTCAAGTTCTATCGACCACCGATACAACTCTACGCACACTTAACGTTTGCTTTACCTAGAACAAGTATGAAACTAGAAGTACTTTGTAGGTGTAATACTAGAACTACTTTGCAAGAATAAAACTAGGAGTACTTTGCAAGAATAAAACTATGAGTAATTTGCAAGATAATAAAAGTTAATTGTTTAGTAGAAAGCTTTTGTAACACAAGAAAAGGATTTGTCCCTAGTCAATCGATAACTAGACTGGTAATCATTATTGCAATTTTATATGAGGGAGAGGCATGAGCTAACATACTTTCCGTACTTGGATCATATGCACTTATGATTGAAACTCTAGCAAGCATCCGCAACTACCAAAGATCATTAAGGTAAAACCCAACCATAGCATTAAGTAACAAGTCCCCTTTACTCCCATACGCAACAACCCCCTTACTCGGGTGTAAGCTTCTGTCACTCTAGCCGCCCACTATAAGAGAATTATGAATGTATTGCAAACCCTACAGCGGGAATCCCTCATGCTTGCACGACACGGAGGGCACCATAGGACAGCACCAAAATAAAACATACAACTCAAACCAATCATGATCATCAATCAACCCATAGGACAAAAAGAATCTACTCAAACATCATAGGATGGCCACACATCATTGGATAATAATATGTATCATTAAGCACCATGTTTAAGTAGAGAATTATAGTGGGAAAAGAGAGGTTACACCGCTGCATATAGGGGGAGAGAGTTGGTGTTGACGGCGGCGAAGTTGTTGGTGTAGATCACAGTCACGATGATTGCCCTGGTGGAGTTCCGGCGCCACCGAGAGAGAGGGGAAGAGAGCCCCCCTCCTTCTTCTTCTTCCTTGGCCTCCCCCCTAGGTGGGAGGAGAGTACCCCCTCTTGCCATGGCCGCCATGGCTCCCGGAGGGCAGGAGCCCCTTCGAGATTGGATCTCTCTCTCTGTTCTCTTCTGTTTTGCGTCTGTGTTTTCTGGCCGAAAACCGTTTCTTATATTCCTGGAGATCTGTAACTCCGATTGCGCTAAAATTTTAACACGATTTTTCTCTCGATATAAGCTTCCTTGCGGTCGAAGAAGAGCCGCAACCGACTTACGGTGTGCCCACAAGGCATCACCACGCGGCCTGGGGGGTCATGCCAAGGTGCCTTGTGGAGGCTGTGGGCCTCCGTTTGCGTTGATCCTACCTCCCAAAAATCACATATATTCCAAAATAATTCTCCATAAAATTTTATTGCGTTTGGACTTCGTTTGATATGGATTTTCTGTGAAACAATAAACAAGCAGAAAACAGGAACTGGCATTGGGCACTGGATCAATATGTTAGTCCCAAAAATAATATAAAATGTTGCCAAAAGTATAGTAAAGTTGTAGAATATTGGCATGAAACAATGAAAAATTATAGATACGACGGGGACGTATCATACATCATCAATATAAACACGAGCAAGACGTAGGGTTTTACCTTCTTAGAGAGGGCCCGAACCTGGGTAAATCATCGTGTCCAACGTCCCCTGTTCACCCATCGATCCGATTTCACAGCTCGGCCCCCCCCTACCCGAGATCTGCCGGTTTTGACACCGACAATGGTGGCAGCGGAAATCCGGCAGGGCTTCGCCAAGCACGTACCGGAGAGGAGATGGGAGAAGTTGGGAGAGACAACGGCCAAGGGTGAAAGCATCACTACTGCAGGCGACTGCTAACGCGACACATCAATCAGAGACCCCTCGACCAAACTGTGTGTGACGCATGAATCATAAACGGTATCATAAGAAAACCGTCACCAATAAGACGAATTGTGTGCGATGGCGGAGACATCAAGCACGATTCAGATTAGAGACGCGTGTGCAATACGTGGTATACAGTTGATCCATATGAACTATTTGCGATGAGCCAGAACAACAGAAACGGGAAGCCATTTCGAGGTGTGTGCGATACATGGTATACAGTTCACTCGGATGAGCTGTTTGCGATTATTCAACACAATAAAAACGGTCAGCCAAATCAAGGCGTGTGCGATATACGACATGCAGTTCACTTGGATGAACTATTTGCGATTACCCAACAAAATAGAAACGGTTCAACTTAACAAGATGTGTGTGATACGCGGCAAACAGGTCAGTAATCAGAAATGTGTGGGAAGACGGATAACAACACAGACGATTCCTGCTAACAACCCGTGTGTGTTGTGGTCAAACGCTTGCCGGTATACAATTGTCAGCGATTGATGAAATCATCACCGACGGGTTCCCTAGTTTAGCCCATGGGCGATGTGATTTGCTCTGTCGGCACAACATCTATGCTCTGTCTACAGAACAACAACATATATACTTATAAGGACATGATTGTATAACCAAATTAAACATCCAATTACATAACTGACTACACACATAACATTTGCACACACCAAAGTAAACAATTACATGCATAATAAACTAGGATAAACGATCATATCTAATCATCATCTACTTCTTCTTGTGATGCTTGTCGCCGCTGCTCTGCTGGTAGCTCGATCCCTCGCCGATTCCAGGAAGGAGGCACTCATGTCAACGATCCGCCTATGCATCTCGTAGCATGTGTACAAATTGTTGGCCACAAACTTGAGGTGAGCTTCATCCAGTCTCGGCACCCAGGCACTGAGGGTGTCCCGGACTAAGGGGTCCTCGAGCTGCCGGCCTATCTCTCATGGGCCGGACTGATGGGCCGCTCTTAGTTCATCGAAGGAAGGGCGGACTACAGATGACTCCGGACTCCAGAAGGAAACATCCGAAGACTTGGCGTCTCCACCAAGAAAGGTTTAGCGTAGCCAGCGTGTTGATTCCCTGATGGCAACCGACCATATGTAACCCTAGGTAACCCTGGTGTCTATATAAACCAGAGGATTTAGTCCGTAGAGGGAGAATCATTACCGCTAGACCTACCTAGGGTTTAGTTCATCCGATCTCAAGGCAGATCAACTCTGTATTTGTCATACAACACATCAATACAACCAAGCAGGACGTAGGGTTTTACCTCTTTGAGAGGGCCCGAACCTGGGTAAACGTTGTCTCTACGTTCCCTGTTACCCATTGACTCCAAGATCCACAGTTCGGGACCCCCTACCCGAGATCTACCGGTTTTGGTACCAACATTGGTGCTTTCATTGAGAGGTCCGCTGTGGGATCATCAAGGATCAATGGCTCGCTTAGTCATCAGCGACGACATCTACAGCGGGGACGTCTTCGTCCCCGGCCAACTCTTAGCGTTTGGCAGTATCGTGCTACACGCTGATCCGACCGGTCGCCTTGGCCGGATCGGTAGCTTTACCCCCGATCAGGAGATCAGGTTTGGAAACCTAAAGTTCATCGCCGACTCCCGGGGAGACCTTATTCTTGCAGGGTTCTCGGCTTCACCCGAAGGACCCGCAAACTCTGAGGCTTTGACTTCAGATATAGCTTACCCCATTACCGGGTCGGCCGCTACTCCGGATCTGGCCCCGAGCCCGGATCCAATCTCTACGCTCGACGGCCCAAAATCAGCCTCGGACGAGCACGACTACGGGGCAACAATATTGCGGGTTGACCCCGAGAGCTGCCCGAACATGGATCCGACGGATCTCTCGCTATTAAACGGGATACTGGATCGGATCCAGACCATGGGAATTACCGACGGCCTATCCTGGGTCTACGACCAGATCGGACTTAAAGCCAACGACAGGGAAATTTACATCCCGCTTGCTACCCACTTAGTCGCCGCTATCGAAGACTTGGCCGAGGGCTCGTCCCTCCTCCCTCTGGAGCCGAGAGCGGATTGGGTACAAGTTTCCGAGCATCAAGCTCCGTCCTCTAGCTCGGCAGCCGACCTCCGCTCCAGAGGGAGTCCAAAGCTGAAGTCCGATTCGGCACACGACCTCGAGTCTTCGCAGCCGTGCCTGGCTGAAAATTCGAGTCCAGAGCCCGGCACGCCGGACTCCATGCCGGCCCGGGATGCAGCCGCCAAAACCCCGGACTCACGTCCTGTGGGGATCAAGTTTTTTATCCCACCCACCCCCCACATCGAATACTGCCCAAGTAACTCAGGACAGACGAACATATGGGACCTAATGTACGTGAAACAATAGCGCGAAGAAACAGTTCGGCAATTCTGGACTAGATTCCTTCTCGTAAAAAACAAGATAGCGGACTGTTGTGGCAAGGAAATTCTGGTGGCTTTCCGACATAACTGCCGAGACGAAGGCATTTTAAACGCCCTCGCCCGCCGTCACATTCAAAACTTCTCTAAGTTATCGGACTTGGTGTCCAAATATTGCGCCATGGAGGACGCTTGGCAGGCTCAGCAAGAGCAAACGGAGTCAATCCATGCCGAGTAATCAAGACTAGCTCAGGCGAAACGCGCATACCCCCGCCGGTCAGCCCAATATGAGCCGTCTGAGAAAAAGAAGAAACCTCTGGTAGGATCCAGAACGGTTCTTTACGAACTGCTGGACAAACCGTGCCCTATACACTCTGTCCTGCTCAACACAAACCCAACTCACAGCCTTCGAGCTTGTTGGGTGGTCAGGCAAGTTGCCAAGAGCGGTGAAGCCATCCTCGGAGGCTCATACTCAAATAGATGTCCAGCAACGCCCTCGGATGACGATGCCGAGATCCTAACGATCTACGAGACTTACTCCTCTAAGAATCAGAGGAAAAGAGCCCTTCGAGAGTTCGGTCAAATTCACCATGTAGCAGTAACGGACTCATGACAGACACACCTACCACCTTCGATGAAGAAGACCAGCCGAGGTCTCGCCCTATCCGAGCTGCTGCTGCCCTTGTCCTTGATCCTATAGTGGACGAATTTTGACTCCAAAAGGTGTTAATGGACGGAGGCAGTGGGTTAAACCTCATCTACGTGGACACCTTGGACAAAATGCAGTTTGACAGGTCTCGCATTGAACAAAGTCACACCAACTTTCGAGGGATCATCCTCGGGAAGGAGGCATGTTGCAGTGGTCGAATCACTCTTGATGTAGTCTTCGGAACTCCCGATAACTATTGATCCGAGGAATTACTCTTCCACATTGTGCCCTTCCGCAGTAGTTACCACGCCTTATTGGGGCATGATGCGTTCGCGCAATTCCATGCTATCCCACACTACAGGTATATGAAACTGAAGATGCCAGGGCCTAACGGTGTAATCACAGTCATAGGTGATCCGGACAAAGCTCTTCGGGCCGAGAACAAAACAGCATCCCTCGCCCTTGAAGCATTATCCGAAGCCCTTGCAACTGAAGAATTAACCGCGCTCCATTCAATGGTGGATAAGGACGATGTAATCCTTAGCAAAAAACCCAAATCAAGATCCTTCAAGCCAGCAGACGAAATCGTCAAATTCCAAGTGCATCCGACGGATCCCAACAAAACCACATCCATTGGAGCTCAGCTGGACCCCGTGGTTGATCAAGCATTGCACAATTTTTTGCGCGAAAACTGGGACATCTTTGCCAGGCACCCATCGGATATGCCAGGGATCCCACAAAACTTAGCCGAGCACAGCCTGAACATAATTAAAGGTTTCAAGCCAGTCAAACAGGCGTTACGCCGATTTTCTGAACCCAAGCGTCAAGCCATGGGTGAAGAACTGGCAAAATTGCTCGAAGCCGGATTCATCCGAGATATCAAACATCCCGAGTGGTTGGCTAATCTGGTCATGGTACCTAAGAAAGACAAATCATGGCGGTTGTGTGTCGACTTCAAGGACCTAAATAAGGCCCGCCCCAAGGATCCTTTCGCCCTGCCCCGCATAGATCAGATCATAGACGCCACGACTGGGCATGACTCACTGTGCTTTCTCGAAGCCTACTCTGGATACCATCAAATCAAAATGAAGGAGTCCGATCAAGCGGCCACAGCCTTTATCACCCCCTATGGGCCGTTCTGTTTCAACACGATGCCCTTCGGATTAAAAAACGCAGGTGCTACATACTAGCGCATGATCCAAACATGTTTGGAAAAACAGATTGGCAAAACGGTCTAGGCATGTGGCACCCCGGCTCAGAGCAACCGGTTTACCTAGCATTGCCAGCCCAGAGATCAAGTCTTTTGGCAACACACAATAACTTGGTACAGAAAACAACCGCTTTATTGATCTCTTAGCGGACACATAGGTTCACACATTACATGATACACGAGGCCAAGCGGCACACACGGTGCGGCTGCACTTATGTACAATATTTAGTAGACATCGATCTCAGGGGCCTCGATGATAAGGGAACTACTACGCGGCAGCGGAACAACGAGGTAGCGGAACTTCACTCCACAGGGACACTGGTGGGACACGGCCTAGAGCGCGACATACTGCTCAACATCCACACCATGAACGGCTTCTCCTGCATCTGGCATGATAAGCCAGGTGAGTACTTTGAATGTACTCGCAAGCTCACAGCAAACATAACAAGTGCGACAAACAATACCAAGGCATTTAACAAGTTTAATGCATGAGGATGATACTACTCAACATGAGGTGTGCGTGAAACATTGCCGTGGTCCCTAGGACCAACTTACCCTTTCGGGGTTACCACGTAACCACCGTTCATAACTTACCAACGTGATCCATACTTGATCACATCCATACCTTTCATAGTGATCCTCACTCGATCACCACTTCTGCATGTGCCATCTTGTGAGTCTTAGTGTGCAAGTTAATTATATCTGTTAACCCACGGTGTGACCTACTACGAACTGTGTCCATATCCGAGGACGCAGCTATCGATAGATTATACACTCTACAGAGGTTAGTACACTGTACCCACACTACGGAACTCATGGCCTCGTGCTCCCATTCGGGTGGACCAACGACATTCCGACAAAACCAACCTATTGCATGACACTCTCCCGGCCACTCCGACAAACTCCCCTTTGGGATATGTCCTGGGTGGCCCCGATGTCATCTCGTGACATCCGCCACCTCTGTGGCTGCCACCGTCGTGGCCAAACAAAACATCGTCCCAAACAGGGACCTCGGTACCGTAAAACTCGGGCACTCAAGGTTATGACCGCCTACCGGGCCAGGGTAGCACCAGTGCACAACCTTCCCTCATAGGAGGCACCGGTGAGAGGCATGACAATAGACCGCATTAGGGCCTCCCCACCCAGGCAAGTGTGGTTGCACTGGTGAGCTCAATTCGGTGGCACCATGACTCGATCAACAGCATGTTCAAGTTGAATTAACATCAAGTTTAACTTGAAATAAAATGATTCGAGCCATAGTGTGAAAGGATGCACGGGTCACGATCATGAATAACGGATGCATCATGCTACCATAAGAGTATATGACATGATCCCTACTGCACACTTTAGCAATAAAGCATGTACCCTACTGCATACTATCAAAATGACATGAACAAATTCTATGCAATAAGTTCTATATAGCAAATCATTTTAATTGTGAATTAAATGATGAATTTAATTCAAATAAACTAATGTCATTGTAATGCCATCCTTGCATATGAATGTTGTGGTTTGCCTTGGTTCAGAGGAGTGTCACAATACTCCTGGTCTTCTCCAACACAATTAGGAGCTTCTAAAAATATTTTTGATTCAAAAATAAAATGTCACATAACACATTTTATTTCACCAGAAATTCTCAACCGCAAGCAAATTTCTGAGATTTGGCATGCATAACCTTTGGCTCAATACAAACCAGTAGCAAAAAGAATCAACTCAATTGGACTTATAGAATAAAAGTTATAGCTGGTCAAAGTTGGGGTCAGAAGCTGGTCAAACTATTTATTTAAAATGATTTTAACCGGATTTCTAGAAACGGCCACGTCGAAGGCGTATTCCTGCATTACGCCTCCACTTATACCGCTTCGGGAGAGAGAGTGAGAGGCTGACGGGTGGGGCCCCCTGTCAGGGTTAAACGAGAGAGAGAGAGAGAGAGAGAGGGAACAGGGGAGGCGGCGCTGTCGCTGGTGGTACTCCGGCGAGGAGGCCACAACGGTCGCCGGCGATGGGCAGGATGGACTCAGGCCAGCACGGCGAGCACGCACGTACCCGAGGCGATGGCTGGGGTGGATGGACGACGTCAGAAGCTTCTTCTCAAGAGACGGCGGCGGCGGAGCTTGTCGGATTCGTCGATTCCGGTGATGATCCGGCGAGCTAGTGGCACTGTCGAGCTCAGGAGGTCACCACGGTCTCGAGGGAAGCAGTGGACGGAGCTGGGAGTGGCTAGGATGAGTGCACATTCGAGGGGGATCCGCGGCGGATTCCGGCGATCAACGGCGGCAGGTGGCCCTCCCGGCCTTGCCGCGCTCGTGGGGGAGTGATTTGTTGCCAAGTGGAGTGAGGGGGATGGTTAGAATGAGTCGGGGACGGCTCTATTATAGATGGAGCTCGACCGTGTTCGGGACTCCGCCGGCGATGAGCTGCAGAAGAGAGGAGGGGGAGATAAGCTCGGGCGCGGCGTGGGGAGGAGCAGTGGTGCACAGGCTACGTGGTGCACGTGTGCAAGCATAGTGGTGCGCACTACGCGGGGAAAACGGAGCATGCACGCCCACTGTTCCGTCGCGTAGCGTTCGGCCGTTTCCGGCGAGCGGCTTGCCGGCGTCGGGGAGGAGCAGGGTGAGGCTAGGTGGCGCGCTGGGGGTTGCTGGTGAGCTGGGACACGCTACGATGTCGAGAGGAGAGGGAATGGACGGTGGCAGAGGGCCCCGATGGACAGAGCGCGGCAAGTGCATGCAATGCACCGTGCTCTCACGCGGTCACCGCGTGCACTGGCACACGCGGTGCTTTCGGCGCTGCCAAACCGTGTCATTCGAGTAGTCCTTTCAACGTGGTGCCTAGAACCGCGCTTGGCTTGCCATCTGGCGCAGTGGAGGTGACATGAGCTAGCTGCAAAGTTTCTGGACAGAAACTTGTGCCAAGTGCTGGGGACAAACGGCTAGGAGTTTAGAGCTGAAATTTTGGGGTTAAGCATTACTTAGGAGGGTAGTCATGTGGTAAAATTTTCAGCTCCAACAGATCAAGGAAAGATGTACTTGCTCCACAAAGTGCCCATTCTGTCCAGAAGCAAAAACATTTTCCTTAGCTGAAAATTTCCAAATGACCATGGGATATTTTTGCATAGGGAGGTGAGGCATGATCCAAAGAATATTTGGGAATTTTCTTGGAATTTTTGGAGCAATAAAAATGAGGGTTGCTTCATAGCTTAGTGAGAAAATAGGCATTTTCAGGAGGAAAAAGAATATAATGCCACTAAATAAAAATATCCAATGGCATTATGGTGAGAGGGATGAGGTCTAGGGATGGTTTATGGATGATAGAAGCCACTTGGAAGAAAATCAAAAATAATTCCAAGTGGTAAGTCTAAAAGAATTGACAGAAAACCTCAAATGCAAATTAAAATATTCAATAAATCCAAATAAAAGAAAAAGGGCAAAATGCAGGGTGTTACAAGGCATATGTGGATGATGTGGTTATTAAAACCAAACATGTCAGTCAGCTGGTGGACGACCTCCGTCAGACATTTGACAGTCTGCGGACTTACGATATACGGCTCAATCCGGACAAATGTGTCTTTGGAGTGCCTGCGGGCAAATTGCTCGGATTTATTGTCTCCCATAGAGGAATAGAGGCTAATCCGGCCAAAATACGGGCCCTATCCCAGCTCGCGGTTCCTACCAAGCTAAAACACGTCCAAAAACTGGCCGGCTGTGGGGTGGCTTTGAGACGCTTCATCTCACGCCTTGGAGAAAAAGCCCTACCACTTTATAGGCTGCTTAAACGGACCAAAAACTTCGAATGGACTAGCGAGGCAGCGGCCACACTAGAGGAAATTAAAACATTACTGGCTAGCAACCCCATCTTGATAGCACCCAGCTTTGGTGAGCCAATGCTGCTATACATTTCGGCCACAAACCAGGTGGTAAGTGCAGTTCCCGTCGTTGAGCGAGAGACAGAAGGTCACAAGCTCCAGGTGCAAAAGCCAGTCTACTATGTGTCCGAAGTGCTAACCCCGTGTAAAACGAGGTATCCGCATTACCAGAAAATCGCCTACGCAGTTTTTATGGCATCCCGAAAGCTCCGGCACTATTTCCAAGAGTGCTTGGTCACGGTGGCATCCGAAGTACCCCTAAATGATATAATCAAAAACAGGGACGCCACGAGCCGTATAGCCAAATAGGCCATCAAGCTCCTCCCCTTCGAAATCATATACTGACCACGCCGAGCTATTAAATCTTAGGTGTTGGCGGATTTTGTGGCAGAATGGACGGAAGCCGAGCTCCCTTGGACGATGTACTTTGACGGCTCAAAAATGCTTGCCGGACTGGGGGCTGGAGTGGTCTCACATCCCCCACCGGCGACAATATCTAGTACGTGCTGCAGATTATGTACACCGACTCTAACAGCGCAGCCGAATACGAGGCCCTGCTGCTTGGACTTCGGATGGCAGTATCAATGGGTGTACAGCGCCTCGTGGTTCGAGGAGACTCAAATCTCGCCATCTCTCAAGTCAATGGTGAATTCGACGCAAAGGACCCGAAAATGACAGCGTATCGCAATGCCATCCTAAAAATATCCGCCCGGTTTGAAGGGCTGGAGTTCCATCATGTCTCTAGAGATAGCAACCAAGCTGCCGATGTCCTTGCCCGAATGGGTGCTAAGCGCGATCGAGTTCCTAAGAACACCTTTTTGGAACGACTCTTCAAGCCGTCTGTGGTGTGGCAGGATGATGGCAAGGGCGCTGAAACCGAGGACACGGGACAGCTCATCCCACCTATCACCGAACCAGACGAAGGAATTATTGGGGGCTCGACAATTGAAGAAACGTCTTTGGCCCATGAAGTCATGGCAGTAATCGTGCCATGGACCGAGCCCTTCCTCGCCTATGTTCTCCGCCAAGAGCTACCCAATGACCAAACTGAGGCAAGGCACATAATCCGGCGATCTAAAGCCTATAAGGTCCACGAGGGCGAACCTTACAAGAAAAGTACCACCGGAGTCCTCCAACGGTGTATATCCAAAGAGGAGGGGAGACAACTCTTGGCCGAGGTTCATGCTGGCATGGGTGGTCACCACGCAGCAGCTCGGGCCCTGGTCAGCAAGGCCTTCCGAGCTGGGTTCTTTTGGCCCACCGCCCGCTCAGACGCCCAAAAGTTGGTGCAACATTGTGTTGGATGCCAGCTCTTCGCAAATCAAAGTCACATGCCCCCCACGGCTCTTCGGACGATACCAATCACTTGGCCTTTTGTGGTCTGGGGGCTGCACATGGTCGGACCACATAAAGGGGGGACCAAGAAAAAGAAGTATCTACTTGTTATGGTCGACAAATTCACAAAATGGATTGAAGCGAAACCAGTAACTTCAGCCAAGTCCGGGCCGGTCATCGATTTTATATCCGGCGTGGTAAACCGCTACGGTGTTCCCCATAGCATAATAACGGACAATTGATCCAATTTTATGGCCCAGGAAGTAAAGGACTGGTGCGCTAGCTTAGGCATTAAGCTTGACTATGCCTCTGTATACCACCCACAGTCCAATGGACAAGTCGAGCGAGCTAATGGACTAATTTTGAGCGGCATTAAGCCCCGCCTGGTCCGTTCTTTAAAAGAGTCCGACTGCCATTGGGTGGAGGAGCTCGACTCCGTATTATGGGGCCTTCGCACCACTCCCAATCGATCCACGAGCTATACACCGTTTTTCATGGTGTATGGGGCATAGGCGGTTCTCCCCAGCGACCTTATTCATGACGCACCCAGAGTACGCATGTATGAAGAAAGGGAGGCCGAGCAGGATCGACAAGATGACCTGGACGCCTTGGAAGGAGAGCGCGACGTAGCTCAGGCTCGTTCCACCTTTTATCAACAGCAGGCCCGACGCTACCAGAGTACGGAAGTTCGGGCGAAGGCATACAATGTGGACGATCTCGTCCTATGCCTCCCGAAGAAGCAAAAGCATAAACTGTTACCCAAATGGGAAGGGCCCTTCATAATTGATCGAGTACTCTGATACGTCGCCAACGCATCTATAATTTTTTATTGTTCCATGCTGTTATAATATCAATCTTGGATGTTTTTATAATCATTTACATCAATTTTATATCATTTTTGGAGACTAACCTATTAACCTATTACATCAATTTTATATCATTTTTGGAGACTAACCTATATAATTTTTCCCCACCAAGCTCCGCTTGACCTAATTCTAGCACTATAAATTCCAGAAAAATCAGAAACCCTCAGGGGAGTCCACGAAATACTTTTTACGCCGCCGCAAGCTTCTGTTCCAGAGAGATCCCATCTGGGGTCCTTCTCCGGTAATCTGCCGGAGGGGGAATCGATCATGGAGGGGCTCTACATCAACCTTGCTGCCTCTCCGATGATGCGTGAGTAGTTTACCACAGACCTTCGGGTCCATAGGCAGTAGCTAGATGGCTTCTTCTCTCTTTTTGATGTTCAATACAATGTTCTCCTTGATGTTCTTGGAGATCTATCCGATGTAATCTTTCTTTGCGGTGTGCTTGTTGGGATCCGATGAATTGTGAGTTTATGATCAGATTATCCATGAAAATATTTGAGTCTTTGCTGCACTCTTTTATGCATGATTATTATAGCCTCGTATTTCTTCTCCGATCTATTGATTTGGTTTGGCCAACTAAGTTGATTTATCTTGCCATGGGAAGAGGTGCTTTGTAGTGGGTTCGATCTTGTGGTGCTCAATCCCAGTGACAGAAAGGGACATGACACGTATGTATCGTTGCTACTAAGGGTAAAAAGATGGGATTTATTCATTGGGTTTATTAACTCGTGAGTTTGTCTTGTCTACATCATGTCATCGTTCTTAAGGCATTACTCCGTTCTTATGGACTTAATACACTAGATGCATGCTGGATAGCGGTCGATGTGTGGAGTAATAGTAGTAGATGCAGGCAGGAGTCGGTCTACTAATCTTGGACGTGATGCCTATATACATGATCATTGCCTTGGATATCGTCATGATTATTTTATTTTCTATCAATTGCCCAACAGTAATTTGTCTACCCACCGTATACTGTTTTCTCGAGAGAAGCCTCTAGTGAAATCTATGGCATCCGGGTCTATTGAAATCATATTACTAAAACCCTAAAAATATTGCTGCCATTTTCTTTTATTTATTTTATTTAGTATTTTTGCTGCAATCTATCAATCTATCAAATACAATTTAATCTTGCAATCTTACAGCCAAGGGATTGACAACCCCTTGTGTGCGTTGGGTGCAAGGATTTGTTGTTTGTGTGTAGGTACTGCTTACTAGGCGTTGTGTGATTCTCCTACTGGTTCGATAACCTTGGTTTCATAATTGAGGGAAATACTTATCTCTACTGTGCTGCATCATCCCTTCCTCTTCGGGGAAATACCAACGCAAGCTACAAGTTGCAGGAAGAATTTCTGGCGCCGTTGCCGGGGAGACATCATCAACATTTATCAAGTACCTTTGCACAAACATTCATCTCCTTGCATTTACTTTATTTGCCATTTGCCTCTCGTTTTCATCTCCCCCACTTCTAAAAGTTTTTACAAAAATACAAAAATATTTTCCGTTTGCCTTTTTGCCTTTTTCTTGTTTGCCTGTTTGCTTTCTTGTTTGCTTAAATATGATGCTCCGAGGAGATTATCATGATTCTTCTTGCTATAAAATTTTGTCTGAAATCGAGAAAAGTACTAAAGATTACATGACTACTCAATTTGAGCACAACAATTTTTTTACTGAAGAACTAAAGGAACATTCTACTTTGTTGGATGCTATTGCAAAACAACTCGATGATGTTAGCAAAAAAGTTGCCAATCTTCAATCTCAATTTGCTCTTTACTAAAAATTTGCTAGGAAAAATTTCTAATGCGCAAGCTACACTAGTGAATCAAATGGAGGCTAAGCCGGAATCACTAGAACATAGTAATGATGAGGATATTAAAATGATTGGTGTTTCATCTATTGATTCTTTATTTAGCAATATTAAACTTGATGAAAAAGGGACTGAAGAAGAGTCAACTTTAGATAAAGAGCGTCCCCATAATTCGGAGGGTGAAAATCTTGATAAGAAAATTACTAAAAGTGGGTTTGGAGAGGTAAAAACTTTAAATAGTGATGTGCCCACTATTTTGGATTACAAAGATTTTAATTATGATAATTGCTCTTTGATTGAGTGTATTTCTTTGTTACAATCCATGTTAAATTCACCCAACGCTTATGAGCAAAACAAAGCTTTTACTAAACATATAGTAGAAGTCATGATGAAAGCGTTAGAAGAAAAGCTTGAACTAGAAAATTCAATTCCTAGAAAATTATATGATGAATGGGAACCCACCATTAAAGTTAAGATTAAAAATTATGAGTGCAATGCTTTATGTGATTTGGGTGCTAGCGTTTCCACAATTCCAAAAGCTCTATGTGATGTGCTAGGTTTTACCAATATAGATGAATGCTCTCTTAATTTGCATCTCGCGGATTCTACTATTAAAAAGCCCTTGGGAAGAATTAATGATGTATTTATTATTGCAAATAGAAATTATGTGCCCGTTGATTTTATTTTTCTTGATATTGAATGCAATTCTTCTTGCCCTATAATACTTGGTAGACCGTTTCTACGAACTATAGGTGCCGTTATTGATATGAAAGAAGGGAATATAAAATTTCAGTTTCCATTAAAGAAGGGTACGGAACAATTCCCTAGAAAGAAAATTAAAGCACCATATGAATCAATTATGAGGGCCACCCTATGGAATCAACTTGAAAGATGACAATACTTGAAATTATGCATTATGCCTAGCTAGGGGCATAAAACAATAGCGCTTGTTGGGAGGCAACCCAATGAATAAAATAAATTTTTGCTATAAGTTTCTGTTATGGTGTGTTTTTACTGTCATGCTACTGGTATGATAGTGTTTTTATGTTTTTAATTAGTGTTTGTGCCAAGTAAAGCCTTTGGGATGATTTGGAAGATAGTATAATTGATGCTGTTTGGAAAACAGAAAGTTTTGGGTCCAGTGCCTGAATTTTGTTTCTATACTAGAGCGTCAGAAAAATCTGAAATGTTTAAACAGTATTGGTATATGAATTGCCCACGTTGTCCTAAGTTTTCAGAATTTTTCGAGTTACACAAGTATGGCTTTTAAATAGATTGCTACAGACTGTCCTATTTTTGACAGATTCTGTTTTTGATGCACTACTTGCTTGTTTTGATGAATCTATGGATTGTATCAGGGGGTATAAGCCATGGTGAAGTTAGAGTACAGTAGGTTTGATGCAAAAATAAAATATGAATGGGTTTGCAACAGTACTTATAGTAGTGATTTGTTTTTTTATACTAACGGATCTCACTAAGGTTTTGTTGAGTTTTGTGTGATTGAAGTTTTCAAGTTTTGGGTGAGATCACGATGGATGAAGGAATACGGAGTAGCAAAAGCCTAAGCTTGGGGATGCCCGAGGCACCGCAAGGTAATATTCAAGGAAGACTCAAGCGTCTAAGCTTGGGGATGCCCCGGAAGGCATCCCCTCTTTATTCTACCAACCATCGGTAATTTTACTTGGAACTATATTTTTATTCGTCACATGATATGTGTTTTGCTTGGAGCGTCTTGTATGATATGAGTCTTTGCTTTGTTTGCTTTTTAGTTTGTCACAATCATCTTTGCTACCCACACCTATTGTCGTGGTGGGCGCACGGCAGATGCCATGAGATGGCTAAAGAGAGGGACAGGCTCGAGGGCACTGGTGGGCTCCAGAGGCGAGGTTGGTACGAGCGAGCACGAGGCACAAGACGTACCCAGGTTCGGGGCTCTCCGGAGAGATAATACCCCTAGTCCTGCCGAGTGTGGTTTTTGCATGGATGTTACAAGCTTGCTCCTAGAGCTGTTTTGGGGAGGAAGGAGGACAGGCCAGGGCTTAGGCTGTTCCTTCTACTCGCTCTCTCTCTCTCTCGGTGTCGTTCCTCTCTCGTCCGTCCCTGTGCATGAGGGTCTCCTGGGGGTTTTTATAGGTCAACCCCCCAGGGTTACAAAGGTAATGCTACACGGCCGCTGGGCCGGGATGTCAGCGTCTGGGGAGCCGGCGCTGGGGCCCGCCGGGTGCCAGGGCACGCTGGGCCCTCCACGCGTGGGCCACGCGTGTCGGGGGACACTGTTCTCCGTCTTGTCACGCGTCACGGAGTGGCTGGGCCGGCCAGGCCACAGTGGCGCATCGCCTGGTCGCCATCCGCGGGCGTCGACAGGACGAGGGCTGCACTGCAGCCATGCCGGTCCTGGTCAGCGGAGTTGATGGGCCACTGAGGCCATGCTTCTGCCGGTCAGCGGGGTTGGCTGGCCACTGTGGCCTCGCTCATCTCCTCATGGGTACCTGTTTCGTCGTACGTCCTGGATAGGACGGGAGCTGACCCGCGGCCGGGTTGAGAAGCACGCCGTGGTCGTACTTGCTTGCTGGAGAAGACTTGGCTCACCGGGGCCGGCCGGCATGCGCCAGCGGGTCCGACCGGATTGAGGAACCCGGCCAAGGTCAGGCCGGATTGAGGAACCCGGCCAAGGTCTGGCCGGATTGAGGAACCCGACCAAGGTCTGTCCGGATTGAGGGACGTTGCTAGCCCTGAAGGTTTCGAAAAGGATCCGGGTTCCGTTGCCCGCCCGGGGTTCATCCCCCCGACAGTAGTCCCCGAAGCTGTGAAGGCTCGCCGGCTTCGGGCGGGGGGCCTTCGCAATTTCACCCCCTGAGGAAGCGGCTGATGTCGACGAGGTCAGTGGCCGCCGGGTCCGGCAACGCCCACTGCGTGTCGGCTTCCGGAAGCCGGATCGCGGCATCCCGGCACGGGCGGGAAACCGAGGAGTCCGCCGAATCTTGAAGGGGAAGGGACGCGCCCCCTCGGTTTCGGCGTGGGCGCCACGTGGTCGAGAGTAGCTGAAGAGGCCCTGACAGGCCACGTGTGGGACGGGACGTAGCAGCGGGATGGGGCCCTCCACTCCGCGCCCTCGACTCCTGCGCGGGGATTTAATGTGGCGGCCGCGAACGGTTGCCCTTCTCGATGCAGTTAATTCGCGAGTGGGGCGGGCCCTCAATATGCGGGGAAGCGGAACGGGCGGGCGCAGCCGATCCCACTTCCCTATGTTCTGTGCGTGGCTATAAATCGGGGGGAGGGGGCGGCGGAGACTGCTCACGTGCTCGCTCCCCCACTCACTTCTTCGTCCTGCTCGAGAGCGAAACACTGCCACCGCTCTGCAGCGCTCAGCAGCTGCTCCCACTCTGCGCCCCAGCCGACGCGCATTTCCTCCCCTGTCGCACTCCACCGATGGCGAGGCCGAAGGGCTCGTGGGAGGGGTCGGCGGTCACCGCGGGGGACCTCCAGTATCTTCGCGACACGCGGCGGCTGCCGTCGGCGACGGAGGTGGCCGTGCGGCTGCCGGACGACGAGCTGGCGCCGCGGCCGGAGGGGACCGAGCGCGTGGTTTTCTTCTCCCACTTCAAGCGCGGGTTCAGGCTCCCTGCGAGTGACTTCTTCCGCTCGTTCCTCGATTTCTTCGGGCTCCAGCCGCACCACCTCGGGGCGAATGCGGTGCTGCAGCTCTCGGGGTTCGTCACCCTGTGCGAGGGTTATCTGGGCGTCGAGCCCAGCATCGACCTCTGGGCCCGTCTCTTCTTCTTGAAGCAGCAGGGGCCGGAGGCGGGCGTGATGTCCGCCTGTGGGGCCGCCGTCGTCTCGGCCCGGCCGCATGGGGCGTGCCCCAAGATGCCGCTGGAGGATTCTGCCAAGAAGTGGCAGAACTCCTTCTTCTATGTCCGGAATCTCGGCGCGGACCGCATCAACTTGCCGCCCTTCGCCGACGTGATGCCGCACGCCAAGACCAACTGGTCCTACTGCCCCAGGAACTTGGCGCAGGAGGTGCTGAACCTGTGCAGCCGGGTGGTGGAGATGACGGCGCGCGAGGGGCTCACCGAGACGGATCTCATTGCCGCCTTCGTCGCGCGCCGGGTGCTGCCGCTGCAGCGCCGGACGCACATCATCGGGCAGATGACCGGCCTCCAAGACCCCAACCGGATGTCTTCTCGGCGATTGACGCAGGAGCAGGTCACCGACCGGCTCAACGACATCTTGAAGGCCGGGATGAGGTAGGAGTGGCAGTTCGGGAAAACGCCCTACAGCCACGGGAACCCGGTGCCGGTGGTGAATCCTGGGTCCCCATATTTTGCTATGTGTCATCTTTTTCTCCGTCCTGACGCGACAAGGGAGGTGCTGCTGAACGCCATCCGGCATCCGTATGACGGGATGACGAGGCAGGTGGTTCGGGCCGGCTCGGAGGAGGCGGAGATCCTGGTCGAGGACCCGGAGGCGGCCGATGCCGAAGCCGGCGAGGAGCGCCGCACGGGTGAGTTTTTACATTCTGATCCCTTGCGAGATTGGCTAAGAGGCGATGCGATGGTATTGACGCACGCCGATGGTGCAGCGCCGCCGAGGGGGGAGGAGGCAACGCCGGGGCCGGGTCGTCCCGCGCACCGGCCGGGACCAGCCGGCCGCACGGGAAGGGGGACGCGGAGCCGAGGAAGCCGGCCGCCAAGAAGAGGCGCCATGCCGCCCTGGCGGCGCCGGCAAGGCAGACCATTCCGACGGTGATGGGGTACGTTTCTTTGCCGACTCTGGCGAGCCGCCGAGTCGTTCTTTCCTTATGTTTCTTCGTTGTGATCCAGGTCGCCGTTGGCGCTGGCGCGGGCGGCGACGAAAGCCGCATCTGGAGGCGGCTTCGCGTTCCGGAGGTTCCGGAGCAGCGCCATCGACCCGCCCGAGGTGTCGACGGAGGACCTTGGCCTGGACCCAGCGGACACAGAGCGTTGTGCCTGGCGGGACAGGAACAAGGCCCTGGACGAGGAGGAGGCGACCGTCAGGGCCGCGGAGGAGGCCTCGGCCCAAGCGTGGGCGAGGGCCGCGGAGGAGGCCGGGCGGGCTGCCACGGAGCAGGCCTGGCCGGACATGCCGGCGGGCCTGGAGCCGGCGGTGACGGTCGTGGTGTCGGCGATGGAGGAGGGGCGCGACCCGGACGGCCGGGCGGAGATGGCGGTGGACGACCGGGAGGTCGTGGAGATCGGTGGGGACACCCCACCGCGAGCCGACGTGGTCGAGCGGATGGAGTTTGAGGGAGGCGGAGGGGGGGCCGCCCCGGAGGGGGCACCGCAGGCGACGCCGGACGGGGCGCCGCGGGGGACGCCGGAGGGAACGCTGGCCATGGCGTCGGAGGGGACGCCGGCCGGTGCACCGGAGCCGAGGCCGGCTAGCGAGGAGACGGCGGGCGGCGAGCGTGCCCTGGCGATCGGGCAGCCGCAGCCGGCGTCGGGAAGCCGTCCTGCCGCCGGGTCGCGGCAGGCCCAAGCCAAGCCCAGCCGGACCGTCTTCGGGCCGCTGACGCAGGAGGAGGCGTCGATGCCGACCTGGCGCTGAGGTTCGTCATGTCCTGGTATCCAGAGCTGGCGCTGGACTAGCTGGTGGCCCAGCGAGCCGGCGCGGAGCCCCAGCTCCAGGCGGAGGCGGGCCGGATCGAAGACGGCGGGGTGGTGCCGCCTGACGACTTTGGCCTGCTGCTTGACGACCCGGAGGGCAGCTCTGAAGAGACGGGAGTCTATGTGGACGACGAGGCAGGTCCACCCACCCACTGGGTGTTTTGGTGAATGTAATGAACTCCGGCCTTGGGCCCATATTTCGGTGATGTAAATATTTTTGCGAGTGTTTACGTTTTTGCTCTTTGCTCTCTGAGCCTTTTTCCTTGCTTGCTCTTTCTTTGGGCCTCCCCCCCGCGAGTCGGACAGCCGGGTTCTGGTCTGTGACAAGGAGTTCGGTCCTTGGAAAAAGCGTGCAGTACTTGGGCTCTTCGAACGTTGAGCGCGAGCGAAACACCCACTGGGCCGGCTGGCGGCAGCAGGCGAAGCCGGCTGGCGAGCAGCCGGTCTTGCGGCAGCTCAGTGTGGTGGGGCCGGGTCGGCCAATCCGGCAGATCCAACTTAGTGTTTCACGGCATGTAGGTGCTTCGGCCCATGGTTCTTGCCGGCCAACAGCCGAAGCCGGACTGCGGCGCTGGGCGAAGTGGAGGGCCTCGGCAACCCGGACACGCCGAGATGTGCTAAGGAAGACGGCGGGTCTCGGCCAAGCCGGCCAACCTCCGAGCCCCCGGGTTGATTTTGCCAACCCGGCGGCTTGGGGTTTCTAGAGAATTCGCAAGTATGTAAAACATAATAGTTTGGCAGGAAAAGGTAGCCCGCGAGTGTCGTTCCGGGGTCCCTTTGTTTTTCATAGAATTACAAAAGGCAGTGATACATACGTGCATACAGCTAGCTGTAAAAAGGGCGGAGGAGCTCTGCGTTCCAGGGCCGGCTTGTCTCTTCGCCGATGGTGTCTCTCTTGCGCTTGTTCGGCTTGCGGGCGTCGATGAGGTAGTAGGCGTTGCGGTCACACAAGGCTTTGCTGACGATGAAGGGGCCCTCCCATGGGGAGGCCAACTTGTGCTGGCCGGCTTGCTGCTGGACAAGCTGGAGGATGAGGTCTCCCTCGCGGAATGCGAGGGGCTTGATCTTTTTGCTGTGGTAGTGCCTCAGGCCTTGCTGCTAGATGGCGGATCGGCTGAGGGCCAAAAGGCGTGCTTCTTCGAGTAGGTCGACGCAGTCTTCGCGGGCTTCTTTGGCTTGTGCCTCCGTATACATTGCGACTCGCGGTGAGTCGAACTCGACGTCGGTTGGGATGACGGCTTCTGCTCCGTAGACAAGGAAGAACGGGGTGAACCCGGTCGACCGGTTCGGCGTTGTCCGGAGACTCCAGAGGACGGCCGGCAGCTCCTTAAGCCAGCTACCGGGTGAGCGGATGAGGGGCTCGACGAGTCGTCGCTTGATGCCGGATAGGATGAGGCCGTTTGCCCGCTCGACCTGGCCGTTAGACTGAGGATGAGCCACGGAGGCCAGGTCAAGCCGGATGCCGGAGGCGGAGCAGTAATGCGCCAGAGCGCCCTGGGCAAAGTTGGTGCCGTTGTCCGTGATGATGTTGTGCGGGACGCCGTAGGGCACCACGATGTCTTTGACGAACCAGACGGCTGTTGGCCCGTCCAGTTCCTTGATCGGCCGCGCCTCGATCCACTTGGTGAACTTATCGACTGCCACCAGCAAGTGCGTCATGCCGCCCCGAGCGGTCTTGAAGGGTCCCACCATATCGAGCCTCCAGACTGCGAAGGGCCAGGTGATCGGGATGGTTTGCAGGGCAGAAGCCGGCTGGTGGCTGCGCTTGCTGAAGCGCTGACAACCTTCGCACTTGAGGATGAGCGATTCGGCGTCTTTGAGGGCCGTGGGCCAGTAGAAACCATGGCGGAAAGCCTTGGCCACCAGGGATCTAGAGGCGGCGTGGTACCCGCACTCGCCCTGATGTATGTCGAGGAGGATCTCCACGCCCTTGTCTTGCTCAACGCAGCGCTGGAAAACGCGTGTCGCACTGCGCTTGACGAGCTCGTTGTTGATGATGCCGTAGGCGGACGCCTGTCGTCGCACTTGCCGGGCCTCGGTCTCGTCCTCGGGGAGTTCCCCGCTCTCCAGGAATGCTAGGACGGGCTGAGCCCATGACGGAGCCGTCACCACGGCGAAGACGGCCACCAGGACGGGTTCTGGGGCGGCAGCCCTCGAGCCGGAGGAGGCAGCCCCCGGGTCAAGGATGGCACCGGCCGGGTTGAGGGTGGCAGCCCCCGGGCTAGGTTCGGCAGCCCCCGGGCTGGGATCAGCATCCCCCGGGCCGGGTTCGGCAGCCCCCGGGCCGGGATCAGCAGTCCCCGGGCCGGGTTGCGGAGGCCCCAGGACCGGGTTGAGGAGGGGCGCTGCGGGGTCGTCCGGGATGAAGATGGATTCGGAGTCCGGAGATGGCTTGACGGACGGCTTGCGCAAGTGCTCGAGGGAGACGCCGGACGGTATGGCCTGCCGGGATGAGCCGATCTTGGCCAGCGTGTCGGCAGCTTCATTTTCAGCACGCGGGACGTGGATGAACTCGCAGCCGTCGAAAGTGCCGGAGAGTTGCTGGATCAGGAAGCGGTAGTTGGCCATGTTGGCGTCCTGGGCGTCCCATTCGCCGGAAGACTGCTGTGCCACCAGATCCGAGTCGCCGTAGCATAGGACGCGCCGGACGCCGAGTTACTTGGCAAGCCGGAGGCCGTGCACGAGGGCTTCGTACTTGGCGACGTTGTTGGAGGCGGCGAAGTGGATCTGGAGCGCGTACCGTAGCCGGTCGCCCTTCGGGGAAGACAGCACGATGCCGGCTCCCAAGCCGGAGCGCATCTTGGAGCCGTCGAAGTGCATGCGCCAATGCGTTGAGTCCGGCGGCGGCGGCAGGTACTGGGTTTCCGTCCAGTCGACGAGGAAGTCGGCCAGGGCTTGGGACTTGATCGTGGTGCGGGGCTCGTAGAGGATGGTGTGCCTGGCCAGCTCGATAGCCCATTTGGCAACCTGGCCAGAGGCATCCCGGCAGCCCATGATCTCGCCGATGGGGGCCGTGCTGACCACAGTGATGACGTGCTCCTGGAAGTACTGCTTCAGTTTCTTGGCGGTGAGGTACACGCCGTAGCACATCTTCTGGTAGTGCGGGTAGTTCTGCTTGGAGGCGGAAAGCACCTCGCTCAGGTAGTAGACCGGGCGCTGAACGGACTGAACCTTGCCCTTCTCTGGTCGCTCGACCACCAGCACCGTGCTGACCGACCGCGAGGTGGCGGCGATGTATAGCAACAACGGCTCCTTGTCAGCTGGTGCTGCCAGGATAGGTGTGGTGGAGAGCATGCGCTTGAGATCCCGGAACGCTTCATCCGCCTGGTCGTTCCATTCGAACGGGGACGTCTTCTTCATCAGCTGATATAGGGGCAAGGCCCTCTCGCCCAGCCGGCTTAGGAAAATGGCTGACCGAGGCCAAGCAGCCGATGAACTTCTGGACATCTCGCAGCCGGGTTGGCTTGCGCATGTGCTCGATGGCCTTGATCTTCTCCGGGTTCGCCTCAATGCCGCGCTCCGAGACGAGGAAGCCGAGCAGCTTCCCGGCCGGCACGCCGAAGACGCACTTCTCCAGGTTGAGCTTGATCTGATACTGGCGCAGGTTGGCGAAGGTTTCCTTCAGGTCGCCAAGGAGTGTGAGGTGCTGCTTGGTCTTCACCACGATGTTGTCAACGTAGACGTGGATGTTGCGTCCGAGTTGCGGCAGCAGGCATTTCTGCATGCAGCGCTGGAAAGTGGCGCCGGCGTTCTTCAAGCCGAACGACATGGTGATGTAGCAGTATGCCCCGAAGGGCGTGATGAAGGACGTCTTCAATGCATCGGCCGGGTCCAGCTTGATCTGATGATAGCCGGAGTAAGCATCCAGGAAGGACAGGAGCTCACAGCCGGCGGTGGAGTCGATGACTTGATCTATCCGCGAGAGGGCGAAGGGATCCTTGGGGCAGGCCTTGTTCAGGCTGGTGTAGTCTATGCACATGCGCCATGTGCCGTTTTTCTTCAGGACGAGGACTGGGTTGGCCAACCACTCGGGGTGAAACACCTCCATGATGAAGCCGGCCGCGAGTAGCCTGGCGACCTCCTCGCCGATGGTTCTCCTCTTCTCCTCTGATAAGCGACGTAACGGTTGACGGGCAGGCTTGGCGTCCTTGCGGACGTGAAGTTTGTGCTCGGCGAATTCCCTCGAGACACCAGGCATGTCTTTGGGGGACCATGCGAAGATGTCCCGATTCTCACGGAGGAAGTCGACGAGCTCGCCTTCTTATTTGCTGTCGAGGCGGGTGCCCACGACGACGTACTTGCTGCAGCCGGGGTCTTTCGGGTTCAGCTTGACCTTCTTGGTTTCCTTGGACGGCTGGAACGAGGCCTCGCCGGCCGACTCCTTGGCCGAAGCCGGCACAGCCAGCGTCTCGTTGGCCAGCGCAACGATCCGATCGAGCTGGCGCCGCTCCTCGGCTATGACCAGCGACTCGGCCAACTTGGCGCCGGCTTGAGCGCTCTCGATGGACTTCCTGTAGTCGCCGATGACGGTGATGAGGCCCTTGGGACCCGGCAGCTTCATCTTCAGGTAGGCGTAGTGGGGGACCGCCATGAACTTGGCGAGCGCAGGCCGGCCCAGCAATGCGTGGTACGCGCTGGACAGGTCCACCATCTCGAACCAGATAGGCTCACGTCGGAAGTGATCGCGGGTACCAAAGAGGACGTCGAGCCGGATCCGGCCGATGGGGGAGCAGGAGAGGCCTGGCACGATGCCGTGGAACACCGTCCGGGATGGCTCCAAGTCCTTGGCCTCGAGGTCGAGCTTAGTCATCGTGTCGCGGTAGAGGATGTTGATGCTGCTGCTGCCATCTATGAGTACTCGCGAGAACTTGCAGGTGCGCTTGGCAGCGACTATGGTGGGGTCGACTACAAGGGCGTAGCCACCCGGGTTCGGCATGACGGCCGGGTGGTCCTCCCTGGTCCAGCTGATTGGGCGCTCCGACCAGTGCATGTATTCCGCCACGGCCGGGACGACGGTATTCACCTCCTGTCGGAGCCGGCGCTCGCTACGCTTGTCATCACCGAGACTGGTGAAGACGACATAGCTCGCGTTCTGGTCGGGGTAGGCTTCATCGCGCATCGCGCCGTTGGCTGGGGGCGGAGGAGGAGGCGGCGGAGGCGGCTGTCCCGCACCCGGAGCCGGAGCGGGAGGCGGCGGAATGTCGCCCCTCATGATGCGCTTGGTGATGGCGCACTGCCGGAGCGTGTGCGTGGACGGCCTTGCGCCGCTGTGGTGCCTGCAGGGGGCGTCGAGCATCTCCTCGAAGCTCATGGCGGGCTGCCATGCTATCTTGCTGGCTTGCCGAGGCTTGCCAGCCGGGCCGGCCGGGGGCGCCTGCTCGGCGGCCGCGACAAGGCGGTTATTGTAGCGTGGGGCCAGCTGGTCGGCCTTGCGCTTGTTGTTCTGCTTGTTATTCTGCTGGCGGCTGCTTTCGCCAGCCGGTTTGGGAGGTGGTGCCGGCATCGCCTTGCCGGCTTCATCTAGTACCACCTGGATCTTCATGGCGGAGTCGGCGTTGGCGTACTTGTCCGCGATGACCATGAGTGCGGCCATGGTGGTCGGCTCGGAGCGCAGGAGCTTGTGCTTGAGAAGGGTGCCGTCGCGGCAGCCGCTCACGAAGTATTGAATGGCTTGAACCTCATGTACGCCCTCGCAGCTGTTCCGGAGTTCTGTCCAGCGTGCGAGGTACTCGCGGCCGGTTTCAGCCGACCCCTGCACGCACATGGCGAGCTGGCTGGGACGGCCGGGACGCCTGTAGGTGCCGGTGAAGTTGCGGACGAAGGCCTGCTCGAAGTCGACCCACGCGTTGATGCTGCCGATCGACTGGCTGTTCAACCACGTGCGGGCCGACCCTTGGAGCATAAGTGGGGCGTAGCGCACGGCAAGACGGCGATTGCCGCCCGCGATGCCGATGGCGGTGGTGTAGTCGATGAGCCAGTCCTCCGGTTTGACGGTGCCGTTGTACTTGGGGGTATCACGGGGCAGAGTGAACCCTTTGTGGAAAAGCTCATCCCGGATACGTGGGCCGAAACAAGCCAGTCCGACGGCGTTGTCCTCCTCCAGCTCGAAGGAGAGGGCAAGTTGGTCGAGGCGATGGCGAGCGTCGGTGTCGTCGATGGCGTGCGGGCCCAGCCGGTTTGCGACGGGGCCGCGGTGTGCCGGATTGGCCGAGGCCGGGTTGCCACGCTGGCCGGATTGCGGAGGGGGATCTTGCTGACGCTGGACTCCGGCTGCCGGCTCGTCACCCAGGCCGTCTCCAGTTGTCGGGGCGCGGTTGCGCCAGGTTCGGGTTCGGCCGGAGTGGGCCTCGCCGGAGGGTAGAGAATACGCCGGGTTCTCCTGACCGGGGTCCTTGGAGTGGTGCGAGACGGATCCTGCGGGACGGTTGAGGCGATCTTGCTGCGTGTTCGCAGCGCCGAGTAGCTCGGTCATGCGCTGCAGGCGCTCCTGCAGCTCTTTGCCCCGCAGCTGCTCCAAGCCGACTGCGACTGCCTGCGCGGCACGCATATTTTTGACGGGGGTGTCGTAGACAGGCGGGGCCGCTCCCAGCGCGCGGCCGATGGCGGCGCCACGGGTTTGCACCTCGTCGATCCGGCTGGGCTCGGCCGCTGTCGGCGTGAGGCCGTACGCGGCGTCGCGCTCCCGCTGAACGGACTCCAGGCGGCGCTGCATGGCAGCGAGCGTCACGGCCTCGTCCCGCAGGCGCACGCGCTCCCCGTCGAGCTGGGCCCGGGCTTGGGCGGCGTCAGCGGCGTCGACGTCGGCGGCGATGGGGATGCTGAGATTCTGTATCGTGGTGCGCAGCGGGTCGGACGTGCTGGCGCGCTCTGCTGCCGTCCTGGCAATAGCGGCCCTCTTCACGGCGCTAGACGAAGTGGAGCCGGAGCCGGTGGCGAATACCTCCACCCGGGCGTAGAGGTCCGCCGCCCCGACGGAGGTGTCGTTGCTGAGGGGGATAGGCGAGTCGGAGATGTCGAGCACCCCGCTGGGGTACTCACCGGACGCGGACGCGTCGGAGATGCGCAGCGCGGCTAAGGAGGCGGTGAGCGGGTTGATGGCATCGGTCATTGGTGCGCCGGGCGCGGGGAACGCGCAGTGCGCGGTGTGCTTGCCGAAGTCGATGAAGGGCCCCGTCTGGAACGTGTCTCCGGCCAGGACCTCGAGCTGCCCCACGGTGGGCGCCAACTGTCGTGGTGGGCGCACGACAGATGCCATGAGATGGCTAAAGAGAGGGACAGGCTCGAGGGCACTGGTGGGCTCCAGAGGCGAGGTTGGTACGAGCGAGCGCGAGGCACAAGACGTACCCAGGTTCGGGGCTCTCCGGAGAGATAGTACCCCTAGTCCTGCCGAGTCTGGTTTATGCATGGATGTTACAAGCTTGCTCCTAGAGCTGTTTTGGGGAGGAAGGAGGACAGGCCAGGGCTTAGGCTGTTCCTTCTACTCGCTCTCTCTCTCTCTCTCGGTGTCGTTCCTCTCTCGTCCGTCCCTGTGCATGAGGGTCTCCTGGGGGGTTTTATAGGTCAACCCCCAGGGTTACAAAGGTAATGCTACACGGCCGCGGGGCCGGGATGTCAGCGTCTGGGGAGCCGGCGCTGGGGCCCGCCGGGTGACAGGGCACACCGGGCCCTCCACGCGCGGGCCATGTGCATCGGGGGACACTGTTCTCCGTCTTGTCGCGCGTCACGGAGTGGCTGGGCCGGCCATGCCACAGTGGCGCATCGCCTGGTCACCATCCGCGGGCGTCGACAGGACGAGGGCTGCACTGCAGCCATGCCGGTCTTGGTCAGCGGAGTTGATGGGCCACTGAGGCCATGCTTTTGCCGGTCAGCGGGGTTGGCTGGCCACTGTGGCCTCGCTCATCTCCTCATGGGGACCTGTTCCGTCGTTCGTCCTGGATAGGACGGGAGCTGACCCACGGCCGGGTTGAGAAGCACGCCATGGTCGTACTTGCTTGCTGGAGAAGACTTGGCTCACCGGGGCCAGCCGGCATGCGCCAGCGGGTCCGGCCGGATTGAGGAACCCGGCCAAGGTCAGGCCGGATTGAGGAACCCGGCCAAGGTCTGGCCGGATTGAGGAACCCGGCCAAGGTCTGGCCGGATTGAGGGGCGTTGCTAGCCCTGAAGGTTTCGAAAAGGATCCGGGTTCCGTTGCCCGCCCGGGGTTCATCCCCCCGACACCTATTTTGAGAGAGCCACACGATATCATCATAATTTGTAGAATACTCTATGTGCTTCACTTAAATTTTTTGAGCTAGGCAGTTGCTCTAGTGCTTCACTTAAATCCTTTTGAGCACGGTGGTGGTTGAAATTTTGTAGAAATAAACTCTCATGCTTCACGTATATTATTTTGAGAGTTGATTGAAATTTTATAGAAATAAATTCTCATGCTTCACTTATATCATTTTGAGAATTGACTTGATTAAAATTTTGAAGAAATGAATTCTCGTGCTTCACTTATATTATTTTGAGAATTGTTAAGATTAAAATTTTGAAGAAATATTTGCACTCTCATGCTTCACTTAAATATTTTTGAGAGATGATGATAGTAACAGTAATTTGCACATGTTATGCAATTGGTCCCAAAGTGATGAATATTCAAGAGGGATATAGATAAAAACTCTCATATAGATCATTGGATATGACAAGTGTGATTCCTTGCAATAGTTTTGCGATATGGAAATGATGATATGTGATGCCATGTTAGTGAGTAATTGTGCTTAAGTAAGAATATTAGTGTTAAGGTTTGTGATTCCCTATGCAAGCACGTTAAGTTAATAGTTATGCAATGAAGTTATATCCTACTATGGTGCATTATTCGGTGTTAGTTATGTTCAATGCATGTTTATGACCGTTTTCATTTTTTTGGTTGGTTGCTTCTCAATCTTTTGCTAGCCTTCATTTGTACTAAGCGGAAATACTGCTTGTGCATCCAAAATCCTTAAAACCAGTTTTGCCTTATGAGTCCACTATATCTACCTATATGCGGTATTCCAATGCCGTTCCAAGTAAATTTGCGTGTGCCAACTCTAAATTTCAAAATAATTTTTCTGTTTTGTGTGCCCGTACCGCTCATGAAGCGGAAGGGGGTAGCCAATATCTTCCATGCTAGGTGTGTTATTCTCACGATGAGTGTTTATTCACTTGTCATTGCACGAGAGTGTGGCGGTAATAGGGATGCCCAGTCCCGAAATGTGAAATGAAATGAAATGAAAAATCTTATGTGATCACAATAATAAATACCTTGGAAAGTGATGGTATGGAGGGCACCCGTGGATACGGCTAGCCATGGATTGTGAAAGAATTGGTGGAAAGGAATAAACTTTATTTTCTGTTTGGGAACTGCCTATGATGTATGTAGCATGGAAGATATTGGGAATTCTCATTCGTTTCCGTTGACAGGAAAAGCATGCCTCCCAAAATATTTTTATTTCTTTAATTTCAGATTTGAGCTCTGGCACATTTGACAAATCTCTACTTCCCTCTGCGAAGGGCCTATCTATTTACTTTTATGCAATTTTTATTTTTCTTGAGTCTCCATCTTCTCTTACAAAAGCACCAACTAGAGAACACTATTGTCATACTTGTGCATTGGTTGTAGCTAATATTTGAGTGTGTTTCATGAATGGATCAATGATTGAGCATAATGGGCTAGGGATAACTTTCTTTAGCATTGATATTTTGAAAGACATGGTTGCTTGTTAGTATGCTTGAGTATCTACGTTTTTATGTCAAATTATAGACTATTGCTTTGAATCACATAACTCCAATGTCCATGCTACAAAAAGAAAAAGAATATGTGATAAATATGTTAGGCAGCATTCCACATCAAAAATTCTGTTTTTATCATTTACCTACTCGAGGACGAGCAGGAATTAATCTTGGGGATGCTGATACGTTTCCAACGTATCTATAATTTTTGATTGTTCCATGCTGCTATAATATCAATCTTGGATGTTTTTATAATCATTTACAGCAATTTTATATCATTTTTGGAGACTAACCTATTAACCTAGTGCCCAGTGCCAGTTGTTGTTTTCTGCCCTGTTTTTTTTTCACAGAAAATCAATATCAAATGAAGTCCAAATACAGTGAAACTTTTTGGAGATTTTTTCTTGGGCAAGAAGAATACCAGAAGCTTCGAGGGGAGGCCAGAAGACCTTGGTGGGCTCCACGAGCCACCAGGGCGCGCCTGGGGGGGGGGGGGGCAGGCGCGCCCTGGTGCCTCGTGGGCCCCAGCAAGCTCCGTTTGACCTAATTCCAGCACTATAAATTCTAGAAAAAACAGAAACCCTCAGGGGAGTCCACAAAATACTTTTTACGCTGCCGCAAGCTTCTGTTCCAGAGAGATCCCATCTGGGGTCCTTCTCCGATAATCTGCCGGAGGGGGAATCGATCACGGAGGGGCTCTACATCAACCTTGCTGCCTGTCCGATGATGCGTGAGTAGTTTACCACAGACCTTCGGGTCCATAGGAAGTAGCTAGATGGCTTCTTCTCTCTTTTTGATGTTCAATACAATGTTCTCCTTGATGTTCTTGGAGATCTATCCGATGTAATCTTTCTTTGCGGTGTGTTTGTTGGGATCCGATGAATTGTGAGTTTATGATTAGATTACCCATGAAATTATTTGAGTCTTGTCTACACTCTTTTATGCATGATTATTATGGCCTCGTATTTCTTCTCCGATCTATTGATTTGGTTTGGCCAACTAAGTTGATTTATCTTGCCATGGGAAGATGTGCTTTGTAGTGGGTTCGATCTTGCGGTGCTCAATCCCAGTGACAGAAAGGGACATCACACGTATGTATCATTGCTACTAAGGGTAAAAAGATGGGATCTATTCATTGGGTTTATTAATTCGTGAGTTTGTCTTGTCTACATCATGTCATCGTTCTTAAGGCATTACTCCGTTCTTATGGACTTAATACACTAGATGCATGCTGGATAGCGGTCGATGTGTGGAGTAATAGTAGTAGATGCAGGCAGGAGTCGGTCTACTAATCTTGGACGTGATGCCTATATACATGATCATTGCCTTGGATATCGTCATGATTATTTGCTTTTCTATCAATTGCCCAACAGTAATTTGTCTACCCACCGTATGCTATTTTCTCGAGAGAAGCCTCTAGTGAAATCTATGGCCCCCGAGTCTATCGAAATCATATTACTAAAACCCTAAAAATATTGCTTCCATTTTATTTTATTTATTTTATTTAGTATTTTTGCTGCAATCTATCAAGCTATCAAATACAATTTAATCTTGCAATCTAATCGCCAAGGGATTGACAACCCCTTGTTTGCGTTGGGTGCAAGGATTTGTTGTTTGTGTGCAGGTACTGCTTACTAGGTGTTGTGTGATTCTCCTACTGGTTCGATTACCTTGGTTTCATAATTGTGGGAAATACTTATCTCTGCTGTGCTGCATCATCCCTTCCTCTTCAGGGAAATACCAACGCAAGCTACAAGTAGCATACCCACAGGGGGAGCGTATCATCTCCGCGACCCAACGGACGATCGCCTCGAACCAAACCCATGGAACACAGCACGGCTTCGGCGTTTTTATGGCTAGTCCAGCATCATCACCATCTTCGGTTTATCCTTCTCGCATTTATATTTTCCTTTTTTTGTTTGGCTGGTATTTCCCAGGTTGTGTTCGGTCAAGCCGGGCTATGTTAAGTTTTTCTCGGCAAACATCTTCAAATGAACCACACGTTTTTACCTGGGGGCTTCTTTTACGAAGCCGATAATACATCCTCTGTGCAACCATCAGTTTTGCCATGTTTGCACCCTTCCAGTATCGTTTTAAAGCCATTATATGCATCAATTTGACTTAAGATTTGGCCAAGCTGGGTTGCCTCGCTCCTATGCTTACTCCCTATGTTCCCGATTGTTCGGCTAGGCAGTAAAGGGAGCACCTCTGCGATTGTTACGTCCGGATTACCTAGGTGTGTACCTCAGACGGGTGAAGCCGAAAGCTAGTGTTCTTAAGAATATAATTGGTCGGCCACGAGGGAAGTGAAAATAATTGGTAGTTATCGCCAGATTCCGGGGTTATTTTCCCGAAGTAACCATTACCTGTATATTTTGGGTATTAGGTTATACGTCCATGGTCAACATGACAACCCGAGGAAAGGAACCCATGGAGGAACTATTTTCTTCTAAAGATGTTTCTTACGTTAAACAGCAATATAACATAACTCCCCGAGCGCATTTTGTCTGTTTGCACCATATGGCCAGATTGCCTGGTTCTCCGAAGTGTTCTTTCGATGTTCTCGGATCACATAGTAGGAAACACTCCCCGGCTGATGGCTGATGAGGCAGAAGCCGATGGCCGGTTAAGACAATGTTTAAAGCACGGTTTGGAGAATATTTGATGTCAAGTACATAGATACATAGAATCAACACACTACTCTCGGTCAAGGCCATCTATTAAGGTCTCCAGGGCACAATCCTCCTGGGAAGTCCGAGCGGCGGGCATCACTTGGTCATATACCAAATGTAGTGGCACTTCCAGCCCATCCGGCCCTACCGGCCCAACTCGAGCTAAATGCTCCGGATTAAGCTTGGTGAAACGGGTTTTAACCATCGCCCAAGCCTCCCGCGCCCCCTCTCGACCGGCTGACATTTTCCATAGCTCAAAGCGGCACCGAGCTCCTTTAAATCGGTTAGCCAGCTCGATCATCCCTTCCGGAACCGCCTCGCCTGGCCACAACACCTTGAACATGATCTTCATAGCTTTTCGGGCCCGCTCATGCATGGCAGATAGCTCCTTCAGCAGGTCCCGTCCAAAAAAGCTGGCCTCCTCTTTGCGGCGCCTGGTAAGGAGAACTAACAAGAGACGTGGCATTGTTCATATAGCAGTATAATACATACAATCTATATATCAAAAAGCTAGGTTGCACTCACCAAACATGCCAGCTTTCAGTCTCTGGTTCTCCTCCTGGGATAGGGCCAGTTGAGTTTTTAAGCTCTTAATTTCTTGGGCCTGTTGTTGATTTTCCACCTTGAGCTTATCCTTTTCCTCATGACTTCGGGTCAGCACACGGTAGCTAGCTTCTTGCTACGACTCTGCATACCTTTGAGCTTCTCTGGCGGCGTCCAGATCCTTCTGCAACTGATTTATCGACTCGGCTGCTACGGGCCAATCTTTCATTAGAAAAGGTGTCCCACAAAACTCTTTATTAGACATATCCAGCCTTTCACTTACCATGTGCCTCTCTGGTCCATTTCTTGACTCCATCCAGCTCGGCCTCCACAGATTTCAACTATGTTTGGGTTAGCCCGAGGTCTTCGGACAACTTTTTGTTCTGTTCCCTCATAGTCTGCACCATAGTACGACATTAAAAAACATCAGACCCTTAACTCGGCCATCCCACCAAAATTAAGGCTCGAGGGCTACTGGGTTCAGTGCTCAATAAATAAAGGAATGGTGCTTCCCCACAAAAAACTTTTTCTGAGAGGGCTACTGGATTGGGCAATGCGTCCGGTTATCAAAACCAATGACGTTCCTGCAGACTGGTGGACAGAAGGTTGGCTACTCACTCGAGCCCCGTTCGGGCAGCTCCAAGGTATGCGTCTACCGAACAAAGAGCATTAAACTCCTGATCGGAAAACGCGGAGTGCCGCAGCGACGCCTTTCGCTGTCGATGATTCATCACGCTTTCGACCTCGGAGTTGGTAACCGAGAGGTCCTCTGGGTCCCCTGGATGTTGGTCCTCGGCAGGGACCTCCGAAGTAGCGCCGACCACAACCGGAGACCTCGGTCTTGGGTCACCCCCCTGCATCTCTTCATCGTCCTCGGACGCAGGTGGTTCTACATATCGCCTGCAGATCGCAGTAGAGAAAATTATTGATATTCGCAACAGTTGTCGAAGATAAAAATACCAAAGGTAAAGTGAATGCATTACCTCTTTGGGGCTGGCGCGGTTGACGTAACTCCCGCTGCCGCCGCACATTTGGACGCCCTGCGGCCACTCACCGCTGGAGCAGCTGGTGCCGCTCTCGTTGATGTCCGGCGCATTGTGTGGTGGCCCTTGGGAGTAGAAGTCAGCGTACTCGGAGCGACAGGAACTGAGCGTCTTTTTCGAGAAGAGGCCTTTTTGTCACTTACAGCGGAGGAGGGAAGCGTCCCGGAGTGATCGTCCAAAAGGGCCACTTTAGAGCCATCGAGGCTCTCCTGGTAGAAGACTCCCTCCTCGAAATCAATCGACGTTTCCGGATCGTCGTGAAACCCAGGGTCATCAGCGCGAGAGTGACTCTCCAGTTGAGGAGTGCTACTTGTAGCTTGTGTTGGTATTTCCCCGAAGAGGAAGGGATGATGCAACATAGTAGAGATAAGTATTTCCCTCAGTTATGAAACCAAGGTTATCGAACCAGTAGGAGAATCACGCAACACCTCGTTAGCAGCACCTGCACACAAACAACAAATCCTTGCACCCAACGCAAACGAGGGGTTGTCAATCCCTCGGCGGTCAATTGCAAGATTAAATTGTATGTGATAGATAGATAGGTTGAAACAAAAATACAAAATAAAATAAATAAAAGAAAATGGCAGCAATATTTTTAGGGTTTTAGTAATATGATTTAGATAGACCCGGGGGCCATAGGTTTCACTAGAGGCTTCTCTCAAGAAGATAGCATACGGTGGGTAGACAAATTACTGTTGGGCAATTGATAGAAAAGCAAATAAGCATGACGATATCCAAGGCAATGATCATGTATATAGGCATCACGTCCGAGACAAGTAGACCGACTCCTGCCTGCATCTACTACTATTACTCCACACATCGACCGCTATCCAGCATGCATCTAGTGTATTAAGTCCATAAAGAATGGAGTAACGCCTTAAGAACGATGACATGATGTAGACAAGATAAACTCATGTATGAATAAACCCCATCTTTTTACCCTTAATAGCAACGATACATACGTGTCATGCCCCTTTCTGTCACTGGGATTGAGCACCGCAAGATCGAACCCATTACAAAGCACCTCTACCCATGGCAAGATAAATCAATCTAGTTGGCCAAACCAAATCAATAGATCTGAGAAGAAATACGAAGCTATAATAATCATGCGTAAAAGAGATCAGAAAAGACTCAAATATTTTCATGGATAATCTGATCATAAACTCACAATTCATTGGATCCCAACAAACACACCTCAAAAAGTGATTACATTGGATAGAACTCCAAGAACATCAAGGAGAACATTGTATTGAAGATCAAAAAGAGAGAAGAAGCCATCTAGCTACTGCCTATGGACCCTAAGGTCTGTGGTAAACTACTCACGCATCATCGGAAGGGCGGCAAGGTTGATGTAGAGCCCCTCCGTGATCGATTCCCCCTCCGGCGGAGTACCGGAGAAGGCCTCCTGATGGGATCTCTCGAGAACAGAAACTTGCGGCGGTGGAAAAAGTATTTCGTGGACTCCTCTGAGGGTTTTTGATTTTTCCTGAATTTATAGTGGTGGAATTAGGTCAAACGGAGCAAAGGGGGGCCCACGAGGCACCAGGGCGCGCCTGCCCCCCCCCCCTAGGCGCGCCCTGGTGGCTCGTGGCGACCTCCTGGGTCTTCTGGCCCTCTCCTGAAGCTTCTAGTGTTTATCTTGTCCAGAAAAAAATCTCCAAAAAGTTTCGTGGCATTTGGACTTCATTTGGTATTGATTTTCTGTAAAACAAAAATAGGGCAGAAAACAGCAACTGGCACTGGGCACTAAGTTAATAGGTTAGTCTCCAAAAATGATATATAATTGCTGTAAAGGATTATAAAAACATCCAAGATTGATAATATAACAGCATGGAACAATCAAAAATTATAGATACGTTGGAGACGTATCAAGGAGCAGGGCAACTCACTGTCTCGATCCAGCGCCTCCAGCTCTGCTCGGATAGATTAGATATCCAAGTAAGAAAGATTAATGTACCATCCTAACTATGAAATATAGTTAGCCTCACCGTTTCGATGGGTTTATAGCTCGAGAAGCCATCCTTGGGCTTTAATCGAGCAAACTCTTGCTCTTCTTCCTTGAAGAGATCGGCCAGGGTGGCTGCCATTGCCGCCTGATCGGCGGGTCCTTTACGTATGTAACGGGTCGAGTCATTCGCCCCGTTGTAACACCATAGAGGGTGCACCCTTTGTTGAAGAGGTTTAATGCACCGAGCAATGGCTGCGGCCATCACGTCAATAATGGTCAACCCGTTGTGGGCTAGCCACCTCACCTGAGCGGCTAGGCACGTTACTTCGGCACTTTCCTCTTGGGAAGTGCTCTTCGGTCGCCAGTTGAACTGCTTCTTCGGAGAGGCAAGCGAGAATTCGGGCAGCCCCCTCCGAGTTGGATCGAATAGGGGGACGTCTTCAATGTAGAACCACTCCGAGGTCCACTCCTCGGCATCCTTCTTGGGAGTCCCTATAGGATACCCCGTTCCGGCGATGCGCCACACTTCGGCTCCGCCGACCTCGTAAATTGCCCCTCCTCGGGTGTGAGGGACAAGACAGAAGTATTTCCTCCATAATTTGAAATGGGCCTCACAACCAAGAAATATATCGCAAAGGGTAACGTAGCCCGAGATGTGCAGAATTGATCCTGGGGTGAGATGGTGGTGCTGGATCCCGTAAAACTCCAGTAAACCCCTCAGGAAGGGATGAATGGGGAAGCCTAAACCTCGCAAGAGGAAGGGTCTGAAGCATACCCTTTCCTCCCCATGTGGGGCGGGGAAGTTCTTCGCAAAAGCCTCGCCGTTTGCAGAGGTCAATCCGGAGCGGGTGGGCGCGAGATCTGATACGATTAGATACCCTTGTGTCTCGAGGCTGCCCAGTCGGAGGCGGGAAATTGAGCAGCTCGCCCAGTCACCTTGAAGGGGGCCGTGAGGGCGTGAGGAGGAGCCTGGAGCGCTCGCCATTGCTCAGGATTTGTTGTTTCTATCCTCTCGGTGATTTGGGGATGGGGTGCGTTAACCTTCACGCCCCTAGTGTTTTAAATAGGCATCTTCCCCTGGCCCAAAAGGGGCATTACCAGAAAAACTATTTGACCGTTTGCCTCCCTTTGGCGCATGGAAATCGAGTGGTGTCATTAACTCTGAACGAAGAAAACAATGCGGCAAGCCCCACAATACTTCGCTAACCAGAAGATTGTGGGCGGCCGAGCTATTATCTGTCAGACATAGGTGATGGAAGGAACTCGCCCCTCAAGTCGAAGACTTTGGAGGCATGAAGCTGACGAAGATTATCGACCTCGGCATTGGAGGCTAGTTCCGGGGCTACTGAGGGTGTCCCGGACTAAGGGGTCCTCGGGCTACCGGCATATCTCTCATGGGCCGGACTGATGGGCCGCTCTTAGTTCATCGAAGGAAGGGCGGACTACAGGCGACTCCGGACTCCAGAAGGAAACCTCCGAAGACTTGGCGTCTCCTCCAAGAAAGGTTTAGCATAGCCGGGGTGTTGATCCCCTGATGGCAACCTACCATATGTAACCCTAGGTACCCCTGGTGTCTATATAAACCAAAGGATTTAGTCCGTAGAGGGAGAATCATTATCGCTAGACCTACCTAGGGTTTAGTTCATCCGATCTCGAGGTAGATCAACTCTTTATTTGTCATACAACACATCAATACAACCAAGCAGGACGTAGGGTTTTACCTCTTTGAGAGGACCCGAACCTGGGTAAACGCTGTCTCTACGTTCCCTGTTTCCCATTGACTCCAAGATCCATAGTTCGGGACCCCTACCCGAGATCTGCCGATTTTGGTACCGACAGGCACCGTGCCAGGCTGCATGATTTTTCTTGGCACCACCCTTCATGTTTTCGTAGTAGGGGTCGATGATGGCTGAGGCAAGTTCAACCAGGGAGTCCTTCTTCGTGCTCCCCCAGACCCTGTAGTGGCCACGGATGTCGACAAGCTTCTGGCATGACAAACCCGAAAGGTCGAGCGCTTTTACATCGTCGGTGGTTGATACGTCTTCGACAAATCTATAATTTATGAAGTATTCATGCCATGTTTATTATAGTTTTGTATGATTTTGATGCACTTTTATATGGTTTTTATATGATTTTTATGGACTAACATATTGACCTAGTGCCCAGTGCTAGTTGTTGTTTTCTGCTTGTTTTTGGTTTTTCAGAAAATCCATATCAAATGAAGTCCAAATGCAGCAAAACTTTTTGACAATTTTTTCTCGAAGGAAACAGACCCAGGAAGCTTGGGGGGAGCAGCAGAAGACCCACAGGGGCCCCACAAGCCACCAGGGCGCGCCCTGGTGCCTCGTGGGCCCCCTGTGGCACCTCTTTGCATGATTCCAATGCTGAAAAATCATATATATTCCGAAACCCTCGAAAGTTAACCAAGATGAGTTTTTACGCCGCCGCAAGCCTCTGTACCTCCACGATCTCATCTACAGCCCTTTTCCGGCACCCTGCCGGAGGGGGGAATCATCACCGGAGGCCATCTTCATCATCCCGGCGGTCTCCATGACGAGGAGGGAGTAGTTCACCCTCGGGGCTGAGGGTTTGTACTAGTAGCTACGTATTTGATCTCTCTCTCTCTCTCTCATGTTCTTGATTTGGCACGATCTTGATGTACCGCGAGCTTTGTTAATATAGTTGGATCATATGGTGTTTCTCCCTCTATCTTGTTGTGATGAATTGAGTTTTTACCTTTGAGGTTTCACTATTATCGGATTGAATACTTTTATGGATTTGAGAACACTTGATGTATGTCTTGCATATGAATACCCGTGGTGACAATGGGGTATTATATTGATTCACTTGATGTATGTTTTGGCACTCAACTCGCGGATTCCCGAGGTGACATTGGGGTAATCTATACATAGGGGTTGATGCACGTTTTCATCCTACTTTCTCCGGTAGAAATCTTGGGGCACTCTTTGAAGTTCTTTGTGTGGATTGAATATTATGAATATGAAGTTGTTTGATGCATATCGAATAATCAACTCACGGATACTTGTGGTGACATTGGAGTATCTAGGTGACATTAGAGTTGGTTGATGCGTGTCATATGGTGTTATTTTAGTACGAACTCTAGGGCTGTTTGTGACACTTATATGGATGGCTCAATAGATTGATCGGAAAGGATAACTTTGAGGTGGTTTTGTACCCTACAACAATTTCTATCTTATGTTCTCCGCGAATAGGAACTTTGGAGTGATTCTCTGTCGCACTTTGAGGGATTGTTATATGATCCAATTATGTTAGCATTGTTGAGAGATTGCACTAGTGAAAGTATGAACCCTAGGCCTTGTTTCTAAGCATTGCAATACTATTTGTGATCCGTTTTATCACTTGCTACCTTGCTGTTTTTATATTTTCAGATTACAAAAACCTATATCTACTATCCATACTACACTTTTTTCACCATCTCTTCGCCGAACTAGTGCACCTATACAATTTACCATTGTATTGGGTGTGTTGGGGACACAAGAGATTTCTTGTATTTGGTTGCAGGGTTGTTTGAGAGATACCATCTTCAACCTACGCCTCCCACGGATTGATAAACCTTAGGTCATCCAATTGAGGGAAAATTGCTACTGTCTTACAAAACTCTGTGTTTGGAGGCCCAACACGAGTCTACAAGAATAAGTTGTGTAGTAGACATCAAGCTCTTTTCTGGCGCCATTGCCGGGGAGGTGAGTGCTTGAAGGTAGATCTTTAGATCTTGCAATTGAATCTTTTAGTTTCTTGTTTTATCACTAGTTTGGTTTTATAAAAGAAAACTACAAAAAAAAGGAATTGAGGTTGCCTCATATTATTCATCTTTATAATGTCTTTCTTGAAAATGATGGATCGGAAAATTGTGCTCAATTGATTGAAAAAGAATTCAATAAAATGTTTGGCATAAAATCTTTGAATGATGAGCATGATTGCAATGTTGTTAGTATGAATTCTTTGAATATCCATGATGCTAATGATATGCAAAGCTACAAGCTTGGGGATGCTATGTTTGATGAAGATGAAATTTTTAGTCCCCCAAGTTTTGATGAGAAAATTTGTTATAATGATAACCATGAAACTTGTCATCATGATTTTAGTATTCAATTTGGTTATGTCAATCAAGTATCTCATAATAGTTATTTTGTTGAGTTTGCTCCCACTACTATTGATGAGAATAAAATTGCTTATGTGGAGAGTAATAAAATTCCTATGCTTGTGTATCATGAAAAGAATGCTTTATGTGATAGTTATATTGTTGAATTCATTCATGATGCTACTGAAAATTATTATGAGAGGGGAACATATGCTTCTACATATCTCAATAATATCAAGTTTCCTCTCTATGTGTTGAAAGTTTTGAAGTCATGCTCGTTTTGCCTTCCTATGCTAGTTGATTCTTGCTCCCACAAATTCTTTGCTCACAAAATTCCTATGCATAGGAAGTGGGTTAGGCTTAAATGTGCTAGTCATATGCTTCATGATGCTCCCATTGTGTTTCAATTCTTTACTTTTTATGTGAGCATCATTGAAATCATCATGCCTAGCTAAAAGGCATTAAAGAAAAGCGCTTGTTGGGAGACAACCCAATACTTATACCTTCTGTTTTTGTGTGTTCACATGATTAAGCTACTGTGTTAATCATGTTTGATATGTTTTCTTTCAATAATGTGCCAAGTAAAGCCTTTGGGATAGTGTGGATACTTGTTGATTCAATTCTGTGCAAAAACAGAAACTTTTGCATCCAGTGCTGGAATTTCTATTCTGTACTGGAGCGTGAGAAAATTCTGAAATTTTTAAACAGCATTGGGTTACAAATTGTTTACATTTTCATAATTTTTTAGAATTTTTAGAGGTACAGAAGTATGGTTTTTAAATCGCTCACTACATGCTGTTCTGTTTTTGACAGATTCTGTTTTTATTGCATAGTTTGCTTGTTTTATTGTTTCCATAACTTATATTATGAGATATAGATTGTGGAAATGATAGACTACAGTAGGCATTATGTGAGAACAATTATGAATCTTGTCTGGACAGTACCTAAGTGGATGATTTATTTTTATCATACTAACCCATCTCACAAGTTCCGGTAAGTTTTGTGTGATTGAAGTTTTCAAGTTTTGGGTGAGATATCGATATGACGATAATAAGGAGTGGCAAAACCCTAAGCTTGGGGATGCCCAAGGCACCCCAAGGTAATATTCAAGGAAGACTCATGTGTCTAAGCTTGGGGATGCCCCGGAAGGCATCCCCTCTTTCGTCTTCAACATTATCGGTAACCTTACTTGGAGCTATATTTTTATTCATCACATGATATGTGTTTTGCTTGGAGCGTCATTTTATTTTGTTGAGATTTGCTTTCTGTTATCAATAATCATATTTTGTATCTTTTAGTTCAATAAAATGCCAATTATAGCCTTTACCATGCTCAGTTTGCAAGTTCATGTGTTGCTGTTTGAAAACAGAAAGTTTTCTGTTATGTCCAGAATATTTCTGAATAGGCAACACATGATAAAAATCTGAAAGTTTTACACAATAAGCATGCATGAGTTCTCTTTCACGTGGTAAGTTTTCAGAATTTTTGAAGTTAGGGAAGTATGAATTTTAAATCCCCCTTTACAGACTGTTCTGTTTTGGCAGATTTCGGTTATAGTTACATTGTTTGCATATGTTCCTTGTTTAATATTCCTATTTGTGGATAGGAGTATTAAATATGCAGAGGCATTTAGTATGCAATGTTTAATTATAATTTTAGTGATTTGCTACAGTAGAGAATGTTAAGGTTTTGAGTTGATTTATACTAACTTATCTCACGAGTTCTTGTTGAGTTTTGTGTGGACGAAGTTTTTAAAGATTTAGGAGAAGCCATGATATGAGAGGAATTAATGAGACACAAGAGCTCAAGCTTGGGGATGCCCAAGGCATCCCAAGTTAATATTTCAAGAAGTCTCAAGCAACTAAGCTTGGGGATGCCCCGGTTGGCATCCCACCTTTCTTCATCAACACCTATCGGTTAGTCTAAGTTTTTGCTTCTTCACATGATATGTGCTATCCTTGGTATATTATTTTATTTTTGTTTTGTTTTTCTTGCTGTTTGAATAAAATAATAAGATCTGAAATTTTCAAATGAGAGAGAGTCCTCACATAGCTACCTATTTGCTTAACTACTCATTTGATCTTCACTTATATCTTTTTGGAGTAGTTTGTCATTTGATCTTGTTCTTCACCTATATCCTATGAGTAAATTGTTGAATAAATTGAATATCATGCAGTTGAAAGTATAAGTGCTTCATATGCTTATAGGGATAATTAGTTTTATGCCCCTAGTTGTGTCCCACTCGTGTGTTTTACCCCTAATTTCGGAAACTCACCTGTTCAGTCCAAGCCACTTTGCAATTCTTATGCTTTTGCCCTTTGACCCTTTGACCGTCACTTTGAAAAATTCATAACAAATTCATACTAAGTCAGAAAAATTCAAATAATATATCAAAATGTTCAGAAAAACATCACCTATATGTGCAAGTCATTTTCATTCTTGACAAAAGTGTTGGAAAGTCCCCATCTCAGTTTTAGCTCATATGATCTTAGCATCAACAGTAAAATCAAAAAAAATCAAAAAATTCTAATTTTTTTTGGCATCAAATATTGACCAATGTTTTGAGTGCTTGCCAAGTTTCATCATGGAATGACATTCGTGGAAGTCGTGGCAAAAAAAAGGAAATTTTGGAGCATTGATTTTACTTTTTTTGCCACGACTTCCACGAATGTAATTCCCTTATGAAACTTGGCAAGCACTCAAAACATTGGTCAATGTTTGCCACCCAAAAAAATAGTTTTTTTTTGAATTTTTTTAGATTTTACTGTTCATGCTAAGATCATATGAGCTAAAACTGAGATGGGGACTTTCCAACACTTTTGTCAAGAATGAAAATGACATGCACATATAGGTGATGTTTTTCTGAACATTTTGATATCTTATTTGAATTTTTCTAAGTTAATATGAATTTGTTATGAATTTTTCAAAGTGACGGCCAAAGGGTCAAAGGGCAAAAGCATAAGAATTGCAAAGTGGCTTGGACTGAACAGGTGAGTTTCTGAAATTAGGGGTAAAACACACGAGTGGGACACAACTAGGGGCATAAAATTAATTATCCCATGCTTATGTCATGTCTAGTAGTAGTTTCACATTTGGGTTAGAAAGTGAAATCTATTGAAGCTTGACAATCACAATATTGGTCATACAAGCAATTCATGAATGATTAGTATAAGGAAGAGAACTTTCACATATAAATATATTATCTTGGACATCTTTAATGATTGTGAATACCCATTAATTATTTTCAAACTTGAGCAAATTAGTTGAAGTTGGACGAGGAAGACAACGTAATGAGTTATGTTTGTGTATATTTGCATAGAAGTTATATTGTTATGGATCCTCCAACATGTGGTGCTTGCTTAGGATCTTTTGCTAGCCAAAAATTCGTACTAAGTAGAGATACTACTTGTGCATCCAAAAACCATTAAACCCAGTTTTTTGCAATGAGTGTCTACCATATGTACCTATGGATTGAATAAGGTCCTTCAAGTACGTTGTCATCGGTGCAAAAAGCAATAAAAATTGTTCCTAAAATATGTATGATCTTTTATTGCAAGGGAAAATAAGCGTTGTACGAACTTGTGATGGTAAAGAAATAAAAGCGACGGACTGGATAATAAAGGTTGCTATCACAAGGGGCAATATAACGTGATGTTCCTTTGCATTAAGGGCTTGTGCATCCAAAAATAAAAAGCGCATGACAACCTCTGCTTCCCTCTGCGAAGGGCCTATCATTTACTTTTATGTAAGAGTCAATAGTATTCCTTCTCATTTCAACCTCAATTATTCTCTAGTTGGCAAGTATCATGTGGTGGGGAAAGATCCAGGCACATATGGCCAGTCAAATATATTTGATCATGAATTATTATTGTTGACAATTATCTCTATGATAAATAAGTTGGGAGGCGAAACACTAAGCCCCTATCTTTCTTTGTGTTCGATGGATGCCATTTGTTCTAAAAATATGCTTTGAGTACTAGCAATCATAGAAGACTATATGATAATTGAGTATGTGGAGCTCTTACTTAGACTTTGTTGAAATTAAATTGAATTGCAATTGTTTGGTGACTAAGAACATAGGTTGTTAAGTTTCAAGAGAATGCATTGTTTGAACCATAACATGTGAATTGATTGCTACTTTATCATGATTAGTTTTATGAAATGAGCTACTGTTTATGATATATAATGATGCTAGGAAAAGTGATTGAAATTATCATTGATCAAACTTATGCACTATGCTAGCATTCACACTTCATAAATTATTTCTCTTATCATTTACCTACTAGAGGATGAGCAGGAATTAAGCTTGGGGATGCTGATACGTCTCCGACGTATCTATAATTTATGAAGTATTCATGCCATGTTTATTATAGTTTTGTATGATTTTGGTGCACTTTTATATGGTTTTTATATGATTTTTATGGACTAACATATTGACCTAGTGCACAGTGCTAGTTGCTGTTTTCTGCTTGTTTTTGGTTTTCCAGAAAATCCATATCAAATGAAGTCCAAATGCAGCGAAACTTTTTGACAATTTTTTCTGGAAGGAAACAGACCCAGGAAGCTTCGGGGGAGCAGCAGAAGACCCACAGGGGCCCCACAAGCCACCAGGGCGCGCCACCCCCCCTCCCAGGCACGCCCTGGTGCCTCGTGGGCCCCCTGTGGCACCTCTTTGCATGATTCCAACGCTGAAAAATCATATATATTCAGAAACCCCCGAAAGTTAACCTAGATGAGTTTTTACGCCGCCGCAAGCCTTTCTACCTCCACGATCTCATCTATAGCCCTTTTTCGGCACACTGCCGGAGGGGGAAATCATCACCGGAGGCCATCTTCATCAACCCGGCGGTCTCCATGACGAGGAGGGAGTAGTTCACTGATACGTCTCCAACGTATCTATAATTTTTGATTGTTCCATGCTGTTATAATATCAATCTTGGATGTTTTTATAATCATTTACAGCAATTTTATATCATTTTTGGAGACTAACCTATTAACCTAGTGCCCAGTGCCAGTTGCTGTTTTCTGCCCTGTTTTTGTTTCACAGAAAATCAATATCAAACGAAGTCCAAATACAGTGAAACTTTTTGGAGTTTTTTCTTGGGCAAGAAGAATACTAGAAGCTTCGAGGGGAGGCCAGAAGACCTTGGTGGGACCCATGAGCCACCAGGGCGCGCTTGGGGGGGCAGGCGCGCCCTGATGCCTCGTGGGCCCCACCAAGCTCCGTTTGACCTAATTCCAGCACTATAAATTCTAGAAAAATCAGAAACCCTCAGGGGAGTCCATGAAATACTTTTTACGCTGCCGCAAGCTTCTGTTCCAGAGAGATCCCATCTGGGGTCCTTCTCCGGTAATCTGCCGGAGGGGGAATCGATCACGGAGGGGCTCTACATCAACCTTGCTGCCTCTCCGATGATGCGTGAGTAGTTTACCACAGACCTTCGGGTCCATAGGCAGTAGCTAGATGGCTTCTTCTCTCTTTTTGATGTTCAATACAATGTTCTCCTTGATGTTCTTGGAGATCTATCCGATGTAATCTTTCTTTGCGGTGTGTTTGTTGGGATCCGATGAATTGTGAGTTTATGATCAGATTATCCATGAAATTATTTGAGTCTTTGCTGCACTCTTTTATGCATGATTATTATAGCCTCGTATTTCTTCTCCAATCTATTGATTTTGTTTGGCCATCTAAGTTGATTTATCTTGCCATGGGAAGAGGTGCTTTGTAGTGGGTTCGATCTTGCGGTGCTCAATCCCAGTGACAGAAAGGGACATGACACGTATGTATTGTTGCTACTAAGGGTAAAAAGATGGGATCTATTCATTGGGTTTATTAATTCGTGAGTTTGTCTTGTCTACATCATGTCATCGTTCTTAAGGCATTACTCCGTTCTTATGGACTTAATACACTAGATGCATGCTGGATAGCGGTCGATGTGTGGAGTAATAGTAGTAGATGCAGGCAGGAGTCGGTCTACTAATCTTGGACGTGATGCCTATATACATGATCATTGCCTTGGATATCGTCATGATTATTCGCTTTTCTATCAATTGCCCAACAGTAATTTGTCTACCCACCGTATGTTATTTTCTCGAGAGAAGCCTCTAGTGAAATCTATGGCCCCCGGGTCTATCAAAATCATATTACTAAAACCCTAAAAATATTGCTGCCATTTTCTTTTATTTATTTTATTTAGTATTTTTGCTGCGATCTATCAATCTATCAAATACAATTTAATCTTGCAATCTTACCGCCAAAGGATTGACAACCCCTTGTTTGCGTTGGGTGCAAGCATTTGTTGCTTGTGTGCAGGTACTACTTACTAGGTGTTGTGTGATTCTCCTACTAGTTCGATAACCTTGGTTTCATAATTGAGGGAAATACTTATCTCTACTGTGCTGCATCATCCCTTCCTCTTTGGGGAAATACCAACGCAAGCTACATGTAGCATCCACCCTCGGGGCTGAGGGTTTGTACCAGTAGCTATGTGTTTGATCTCTCTCTCTCGTGTTCTTGATTTGGCACGATCTTGATGTACGGCGAGCTTTGTTAATATAGTTGGATCATATGGTGTTTCTCCCTCTCTATCTTGTTGTGATGAATTGAGTTTTTACCTTTGAGGTTTCACTATTATCGGATTGAATACTTTTATGGATTTGAGAACACTTGATGTATGTCTTGCATATGAATACCCGTAGTGACAATGGGGTATTATATTGATTCACTTGATGTATGTTTTGACACTCAACTCGCGGATTCCCAAGGTGACATTGGGGTAATCTATGCATAGGGGTTGATGCACGTTTTCATCCTATTTTCTCCGGTAGAAATCTTGGGGCACTCTTTGAAGTTCTTTGTGTGGATTGAATATTATGAATCTGAAGTTGTTTGATGCATATCGAATAATCAACTCATGGATACTTGTGGTGATATTGGAGTATCTAGGTGAAATTAGAGTTGGTTGATGCGTGTCATATGGTGTTATTTTAGTACGAACTCTAGGGCTGTTTGTGACACTTATAGGGATGGCTCAATAGATTGCTCGGAAATGATAACTTTGTGGTGGTTTCGTAGCCTACAACAATTTATATCTTATGTTCTCCGCGAATAGGAACTTTGGAGTGATTCTTTGTCGCACGTTGAGGGATTGTTATATGATACAATTATGTTAGCATTGTTGAGAGATTGCACTTGTGAAAGTATGAACCCTAGGCCTTGTTTCTAAGCATTGCAATACTATTTGTGCTCCTTTTTATCACTTGCTCCCTTGCTGTTTTTATATTTTCAGATTACAAAAACCTATATCTACTATCCATACTACCTTTTTATCACCATCTCTTTGCCGAACTAGTGCACCTATACAATTTACCATTGTATTGGGTGTGTTGGGGACACAAGAGATTTCTTGTATTTGGTTGCAGGGTTGTTTGAGAGATACCGTCTTCAACCTATGCCTCCCACGGATTGATAAACCTTAGGTCATCCACTTGAGGGAAAATTTCTACTGTCCTACAAAACTCTGTGTTTGGAGGCCCAACATGAGTCTACAAGAATAAGTTGTGTAGTAGACATCAGTGGTGTCCACCGTAGTGAACTTGTAGTTGGTGCTATTGACAAACCTGGCAAAATGCTCGCAAGGCCTTGTGGCCAGGGAGTAGTGGTAGACGAGGATGTGATGGCCCACGCACAACTGGGCAACGACAACCTTCTGATCAACCCCGGGACGACCGGCGGTGTACTGGAGGTCGAAGCCGACCACTTTGTACTTGTCATCCTCAGCAAGCAACCGCTCCATGGTGTTGATGGAGTCCTCCACCACGGCCGGGTCGATGGTGTACACCACCAAGAGGTCCTTCCCCCTCACGTGGATGTCCACATGATGCATGCCGAACTCCATTGGAGCGCCGCTGGATATCCTCTCTCTATGTGTCATCGTGGCTGTACTTGTTGTGTTGTGGGGCACGATCGAAAGGTTGAAGAGACTAAGGTTATAATGGCCGTGGGAATAAATGGGGAGGCCGAACGGCCAGGAGTATCGGCGCGCGCGGATGGCAGTTGTTGCAGCGCGTAACTGCATTGTGCTGCACGTATTAATCGCATCGTGGCGACGCGCGCGGACGCAACTGCATGCATATGGCCCCCAAAACGTGATCGTGCGCCGGCCCCAACCGCTGAAAGAGTGCGCGCGGAGGGACGCGAGCAGAGTGCGCCGCAGCCGCCTCAACGTCGAGCAGAGCGCGCGAACGGACGCGAGTAGAGCGCGCCGCGGCCGCCTCAACGGCGAGCAACCACCTGCGTATAGCAGTTCTGGTCAACCGTCTGGCACCCGTGGGAGGCGAGACGGCCCATCCATCAGACACGCTGACGATATCTGGACTGTTTGTCATACTGGACAGACACGTACACATCCGAGAACGCGGGCCCACGTACGCCATCCGGGAACCATTTCGGGCTTCGAACCCAAAACCATCAATAAATTTTGAGCTTGTTTCCCGTCACATTCCAAATTACCACGCAATAAGTAATTGCAAATCTGTTCACACTAATCAAACCTAAACGTGTTCCCACTTAGCACTGGGTTATAAAAACTACCCACTCAAAAATTACTGCACATTCCTCTCCTCATCACCAAAAAAACAGGTCTTTCTTGTTAAGTCGTTCCTTGGGTCTGCCATGGCCGGTAGGAGGAGTTCTGGGTCAAGATATAACCAGGGAGCAAAGACCAAGGCCGCAGAAGCACAAGAGAGGTCCCGCCGGAACACGGCAGCCGCAACAGAGATGTCCTGCCGCGCCGCGGAGCCCTCGAACGATCTCTCACGAGCATGCAAGGGCTCACACAAGCGCACTCGCCACGTCGGCAAACTGGATGAGCTGGCAGGGCTGAAGTCCTTAGCTAGCGACGACGACATTCTCGCTGGCCTAATTAACCAGCAGGAGCTTGTCACCGGCTTGGTGAAGCTGCTCGAGATTAGCGATGCCTCAGTTGAGAAGGCGACCGGCCTCATCATGCAACTCATGGGTGACAATGCGAAGCTCCACAAGGAGCTCGACAAGCAGAAGGAGGAGGCCGCCGGCTGGAAGAAGCTACATGAGAAGAGCAGTGCCTTGCGGATGACGCTGACAGCCGTCGTCCATGAACTTAGGGATGACTTGAAGAAGCTCCGCGTCGAGCGCGAGCTACAGGTGGAGGAATCCGTGAATGCTATCAAGGAAAGTCATGAGGATGTGAAGAAGGAGAGGGAGGAACTCCTCGCCCAACGATCCATCGAGAAGTAGAGAGCAGCGCAGATCGTTGTCTGCGACTTCCTTCTTCTCTTGCCCCTATGTCTTTCGGGCGTTGCCGCATGTGGCATTTTAAGTTATCCGGAATATGTAAGACAATTATTATCCGTTGCCATTGTAAATTTGTCATCGTATTATTTCATTCGTAACCTCGTAGGTAGATGTATACGAGTCGAAAACAGGCTAAAAGTCACGTTCTCAGCGAGGCACGGACAAAACAATGCTTGCGTTGAGCGGGGCCATGGGATCACAAGCTAACACCCTTCGTCCAGGTGCATTAACCGCATGTTAAACAGTGGCTCGGCCGCCATTAATGGAGAAGTTGGGAGCGAGGTGGCGGGTGGAGGTCAAAGAGCGAGGCAGTGGGCAGACTGCTCGCACGCATCCCGTCGAGCCTGCGCGGCAGACTGCTCGCACGCGTCCCGTCGAGCCTGTGCGGTGGACTTCTTGCACTCGTCCCGTCTAATCAAACAACTGCACGCACGCCACTTAGTATGGTCAAATTTTGGCACAAAATACAAAGAGGACCAAAAAACCAGGACCGAGGTAGTACTCTCCAATAAAAAGAGAGACGTGTGGCCGCACGTAAATGGTTAGTGGAACGCCCATGGTTCAAACAATTCTATCGTTCGCGATAGTAACATGTCATCTATTTGTTCCAAAATGCCTACGTTGGCTATTAATGTGTGCGCCTTGTCTCAAATTGGACAAAAAAATTGCCACGGTATATATGTGCCATATAATGATACGATGCCAAGTTTCATGAATTTCAGGCAAGTTTTGGATTTACGGGGATTTAAAAACCGAGATTCTCAATGTTCGAGGCCGAGCCAGGATGCCGAGATGTTTGTAATTCATCCCCATTTCTTGCATGGGACCTAAACATGCACCCAAGGACACATGTATGGTTTTTGAAGCCATTTTGGTGCATTGGAGCATGTACTTGTAGTTCAAATTTGAATTATGGACATTAAATGGCTAAAAAACTCAATTAATGTATTAAAAAGGCCAAACGAACCCTGAATAATTCAATATTTCAGCATGAATCTCCTGTTGGTCTATGTTGCCCGTAGAAAAAAAATTACAAGGCGAGAAGAGGCAGTGATTGTCGTTTCTCCCACAAGGGTGACATGTTCCCTATCGGAACCACGAGGCTTCTTGCTAGCTAGAAGCTCCGGTTTGTAAGAGGCTTGTACCAAAACTTGCCCCAAATTGGACAAATTTTTTACCACGGCATATATGTGCCATGTCATGACACGATGCCAAGTTTCATGAATTTCGGGTGAGTTATGGATTTACGGGGATTTAAAAACCGAGATTCTCAATGTTTGAGGTCGAGCCAGTACGCCGAGATGTTTGTAATTCATCCCATTTCTTGCATGGGACCCAAACATGCACCCAAGGACACATGTATGGTTTTTCAAGCCAATTTGGTGCACTGGAGCATGTGCTTGTAGTTCAAATTTGAATTGTGGGCATTAAATGCCTAGAAAACTCAATTAATGTATAAAAAAGGCCAAACGAACCCTGAATAATTCCATATTTCAGCACGAATCTCCTGTTGGTCTATGTTGCGTGCAAAAAAAAAATACAAGGCGAGAAGAGGCAGCGATTGTCGTTTCGCCCACAAGGGTGACATGTTGCCTATCGAAACCACGAGGCTTCTTGCGAGAAGCTCCGGTTTGTAAGAGGCTTGTACCAAAACTTGCCCCAAATTGGACAATTTTTTACCATGGCATATATGTGCCATGTCATGACACCATGTAAAGTTTCATGAATTTCAGCTGAGTTTTGGATTTATGGGGATTTTAAAACCAAGATTCTCAATGTTTGAGGCCGAGCCAGGACGTCGAGATGTTTGTAATTCATCCCCATTCCTTGCATGGGACCTAATCATGCACCCAAGGACACATATATGATTTTTCAACCCATTTTGGTGCACTGGAGCATGTATTTGTAGTTTAAATTTGAATTATGCACATTAAATGCCTAGAAAACTCAATTATAATGTATAAAAAATGCCAAACGAACCCTGAATAATTTAAAGCAGTTCTGCTCAACCGTCTCGCACCCGTGGGTAAGCACTGTGCGCACGCGTCGTGCTAGCTTGCGCTTCCTTCTTTCCTAAGTTTTCCATATTAATGGTGTTATATATCCAAACACGCTATCGTTTCCCGCCACTTCCCTAATCGGTTTCCCGCCACAACCCCAATCGGTTTCCCGCCACTCCTCCCATCGGTTTCCCGCTGCTAGTGTCAGTGGGCATAGAAGGCTTGGCGGCGACACACCGGCCATACCGCGGTATACCATTCCAAGCATGCCAATCCGGCGAAGCGCCGCCGCCGTCATCAACCTCCTTGACGAGGAGAACGAGCCAAAGCAGGCCGAAGAGCCAGAACGGCCGTGCTCCATCAAGCAAAAGAGGCAGCGCACCACCGAGCACGAGCGACAGCGCGCCGCCGAGCATGAGCGGTATCATCGCGCCCCAGTGCTTGAGCGGGCCAATGTCTACACATGTGTTCGTTGCCGCCCATGGAGCGGAGCAGAGCAAGAGTCAGAAAGCGCTACCACGCAAGAGCAGGAGAACGCCACCGTGCATCAGGTTAGGTGCGCCGCACTATCTGAGCGGAGCCGTGTCAGCATTCTGTTGACTCAACCACTCGAGAGGCCGTTTCCAGGGCCGGTAAGCATCTCAATTCCCCGCCGGGAATGGGCAGCTGCCGTCAGCGCCATAATTGCGCCAGACAGCGTACGCGCTGCTAGAATCCGCCGCCACGACGCCAACGGGCTGGTCGATTGGCTCTTCGACCTCCTTGGCCCCCTAGGTGCCACTAACGACGAACCAGAGCAAAATGCTCGTCGCGGCTTTGAATCGACCGTCGCCAATGAAATATCCTGGGCGGAGATCGATATTGCGGTTCAGCAATTCCGCAAGCGTATTAGACGCATGGACGAAGGCATGTGCCAGTTCCCGTAGGTTTAAGGCTTTTGCTTATTCCGGCTAGTTTTAAGTACACAAATAATGTAAGTTTGAATGGAAGTGGTTCGGTATGTAAAGATTGCACACAGTTTCTAAAAGCACAAACGTGTGTGATAGTAGGGAGTAGGTCCCACACGGTGACCATCGGTAAATGCCTTAAACGCGAGGAGGCAACTCTTATCAGCAAGGGGCAGCTTCCCATCGGCTAGCCTAGTCGAATAGAACACATAAGTTAAGCGTGATGGGGCTGGAGCAGTCTAAGGATGGGGCTTCCTTTAAGCGCCATGATACGGTAGTTACAGACATTTAGCATCTAAATGTGTATGTAGTGACATGTCAAGTCGATTAAATAAACCTTGAGATCCTTGTTTTGAAAATTTGGAGAATGATGTTTTTGTTATTTGTTGTTTTGAAAAATCAGAGAATGATCGAGATATGTGGGCCCGCACGTTCTATCCTTTGATCCACAACGTACGAGAAGGTTTTGACCATGACGGGTTCCTCTTGGTATAGGTCATGGTGGCATGTGAGACCAATTTAAGTTTGGGAACATGTGTTGGATTCCCTCCCACCGGCTCAAAGCTGGGGAACCGGCATCATACGTCTTGAACATGGCTTCCTGGGGGTACGGTGTTCGGTTTGTAATGCAGCTAGCTGGTGCCCCATCGAAGTTGTGCATTGGGGATTTGAACACATCACACACCGCCCATACATATATTTGGGCCGCATCCAAGGTATAGGGTCTTCTGATCGACCCCGTCTCCCTTGTGCGGTTTTCAATGACACGCCTATCCGTGGGCTCCTAGTCTAAATATATCATCCCTTTGGCCGACAACGAGGGGGTTTGGCCATAATTGGATTCCTCCTAGTTCGTGTTACGGCGGGTCATGGTGACATGTCCAAGCAAAGTTCGAGCACATGCATTCTCAGGATTTCCTCCCACGCGCTCGAAATGGTGGGTTGGACCGAATCCCTACGTACGTCGTCCTTAATTACCTAGCTTTCATGGGGGTTGTCCGTTTCGTGAGGTAGGCGCCACATCAAAATTGTACATTTTTGGGTATTTAAAACACATCACCCCTTCCAACATACATCTATTTGGCCCCATGCAGGTGGTGCTGGTTTTGTGGCCCCTCTCGTGCGGTTTATGATGATGATCCAATATATGGGCCCGAGTAGTCTATTATATCCCTTTTTGACCGACAACAACAGTGGTCGTTTGACCAAGCATTCACTTGGCCCGTCTTTATGGTAGGTCATGGTGACATGCATGTCTGACCAAAGTATGAGTATGTGCATGCATCCCGCCGACACGAAGTGGGGGTGGGGCAGGCACCCTAGCTACGACCTTAACCTGTCATTATAGATATCCATGGGGACTTTCCGGTTTGTGAGGTAGGTGCCACATCAAAGCTGTGCATTGTGTATTTAAACATCACACCCTTTATTCCTACTTATATTTGGCCACTTCCAGGTGGTTGTTGTCTTCTGGCCCCTCTCAGCCGATCTTCGACGACGCGCCTACCCGTGGGCCCGCGCGTCAAAGTTGTGCATTGCAAATTTGAACATCACACACCACCCTTTTCATACATATATATTTGGGCCACATGCTGGTGTGGTTGTGTTCTAACCCTCTCTTGCGTTTTTTTGTTGCCAAATGGTGCTATATAAAATAGCAGATGACTAGGATGAAACAACTGTCTGTGAACGTATGCGCAATGGACACGGGTGCACTGGCTTAACCGTGTGCGAAGCTCGTGCCCTATAAAATCGCCACGACCTCGCAAGCGCCAGCAAGGGTGAAGGGGTAATGTGTACAGGATATTTAGGATGAATTCCACGTCTGCGTCTGAAAATTAGGACGAACTGTGTGCGATAAACCAACTAGCTAGAAATCTCAAAAAAAGCTACCCGCCTTGAGCGATGCAAAAATTGGTGGTTCCGCGGCTTTTCCTTATTACATCATACACAATTATTATGTTTGGACCGTGTGCAATCTTGGTTGCTCCCACCCCGCTTTAATTCCTTTACCCAAATTTTAGTAGCCGCGGTATTTCAACCATCGCCCTCACTCCTCCACCACCGACCTTATAGTAAAATTCCAGTAGCCGAGGCATTTCAACCGTCGCCCTCCCTCGTCCACCACCATCTCCAGATTCTCCACCCACCATTACTAAAATTTTCAGTAGCCGCGGCATATCCTCAAACACCACACCACCCTAACCCCGGCCCCCTCCACAGTCTACACCCCCCGCTTGAACCCTAGCTCGCCGCCGCTGCCACCAACCCCTACCGGTCTGCCCCTGCCTCGTAGCTTAGATAAGTTCAAGTTACCCACTGATTCCCATACCCTCGCCACCCTGATTTTCTAGATGAGGCTTGCAGTGTCCCTCTCCCTAGATCCCCATCCCCTACTCCAGAGAGTCGCAGCCTAAGCCCGACCACATATCACGGGGAGCCCGAGGAGCGTATGGCCAAAAGGAGGTCTATCATGGCCTCTCCGCCGGACGATGGCGAGGTGGCCGCCGTTCGTGCCGACCTGTCGATCCCGGAGGAACACCTCGCCGCGGAAGCCGGCGAGGATGTTGACTACGTTGCCATGCCGAGGGCTTCATGTCAGCGAGCTCGCGTATTACTGTATCTCAGGACAGCCAGCTACGACATCAAGCTCGTCGACAGTGAAGGCTTCACGCGGGCCATGTCACAGGTTAGGTGGTCCATCCCCAATGCCTCTGGTTCAACCGTCGTCAATCTCTTCGAAGGCCTCGCCGCTGATCTCCTCCACCACGCGGTCAATGATTTGCGATCCTTGTACACCATCGAGCCCATTTTGTCATTTCTGAAGGACACGTTCTATGGCGGTGGCTTGGGATCCTCAGCTGCCAAGTCAGATCTCATCGACCATGACCACGTGAAGGGCATCCACTATGGCTCTTCCAAGGTGAAACAGCCCATCTGCGACATCAGGGAGCGCACCCTGGGTCTGTGCTCTTCCAAGTGGAAGGATCCCGTCCATGACAAGTGAGGCAATATCCTATAATCAAATATTACTTTTTCTATCTATCCAACTAATACCCATTGTTGTAGTAGCTTTTGGCATGCGATGTTTTAACTGTGCTGTGTTTAATTATTTCAGTTATGCAAAAATGTAATGTTCAATAGGGCTACCTGATGTTTAAGTATGAATTGTCCACTTCAGTTTCACGAATGGCTATATTTGGTTGTTTATAGTGAGTAGATGCCTTGTTAATCCGTATTTGGTTGTTAGGTTGGTTGCAGTGAGCATTTGCCCAGTTTTCAAGCAGATGCCTTGTTTATCTGTATTTGGTTGTTAGGTTGGTTGCAGTGAGCATTTTTCCAGTTTTCAAGCAGATGCCTTGTTTATCTGTATTTGCCTGTTAGGTTGGTTGCAGTGAGCCTTTGTCCAGTTTTCAAGCAGATGCCTTGTTTATCTGTATTTGCTTGTTAGGTAGGTTGCAGTGAGCCTCTGTCTAGTTTTCAATGGCTATATTAGGTTGTTATAGTGAGCATATATGCCTTGTTTATTCCAGTTATTCACAATGTGATGTTCATTATGTGCAAGTATCACTACAAAAAAAACACTTCCGTGATGATATGTCTTTGTCACAGTAGGTCACGTTTTCTATCATGCACGTACATCCGTGACGATTTTATGACAGAATCAAGATAGTCATACCTGTGTTGTCGTAGAAGTGTTCCATGACAATACTGAAATTATCATCATGGAAGTGTCCACTTCCATGACGATAAATGGCGTGTCATGGAAGTGTTTTCGTCAAGGGTGACCGACACATGGCATCGACCGTAACGGGGCACCGTTAAGCTATTGGGTGCGGGTTTGGATCCGATAACTCGTTAATAGCCCTAACCAATGGCGATTTTCCACATGTAAAATTCTCATTCGCCAACAGATCCACGTGTTAGCTCGACGTCGCGACAGATGTCATCCATCCATTGGACGGTACGCGCCTATGAAACAGTGACATGTGGAATGGCCCAACAGTGGCCCATTTAGGTAAAAAGGCCGGCCCAGTCAAAGTTAGCGGGCTGGCCCATTAACGGCCTGGTTGCACACGGCCTATTTGCAGGTAAGGCCCGTTTGAATAGTGTCAAATCGGCCCGTCACCGGCCCATTGTGGATTTCTCATCATTGCGGCTCATGGTCACTTCTGGCCCGTTAACAGTCTGCTTTGTATTTGCGCCCAATTACGGCCCGGTGTGTTTCCGGCCTGTTTAAGGCCCTGCTACATTTGGGCCCATATGTGGCCCGATGAAACTTTCGGCCCATAAACAGACCGTGATGGAATTGGGCCATTTTCGGCCCGGTCTGACTTTCGGCCTGTTAACGGCCGTCACAACCCATGGGCCATATGTAGCCCGATGTCACATCGGGCCTATTAACGGCCGATATTCTCGATGACACAAATCCAGCCCGCCAGCACTTTCGGCCTGTTAAAGGCCCATGTAGTAGGTCGGCACAATTACGACCCGTGCTAACTTTCGTCCTGTTAACGATCCACCATGTAAATGGGCCACCATGGGCTGAGCTACATTTTGGCCTGCTAATGACCAGTGGGCTATTTGGCACATTTTAGGCCCAATCATCTTTCGGCTTGCTACAAGCCCTAGGTATATACTGGCCCTATGAAGGCCCAATTTGCGATTCGGCCTGTTAACTGCCCGTGTCATTTATGGGCCAGATAAGGCCTGCATGATATTTAGACATGTTAACGGCCCGTTAATACAATGGGCCCATATTATGTTTAGGCCTGTTAATGGCCCACTATGGTCACGGGCCTACAAATGGAACGATCAGAAATAAGAAGAGCTTACGGTGATTTTGGCCCAGTCATTTTCTGTGGGCTACATACTGATTATGGCCCGTAATCGTTTTTAGCTCCATTCTAGTTGTGGGCCGGACGAATATTGGCCCTTTGGGCTCCTACGATGCTTTTGGCCTAAAGGAGACCGATCATGGCGAATACATTACTAAGAATAAACCTACACTATACAAAAATAGCTTGCTAATTTCTATGGCCTTTGGCAGCAGGATAAATGTTGTATCACAACAAAATAAATTGCAGCCATACAAAAAAAGGCCTGTTGGCATAAAAGTTTACAGTCCTTGCAGATAAATGCACCATGAAATGTATAGAAGCAGAGATCATTTGAGTAGAGTGGTAATGTTTCAGGCTGTAGAATCTGATGGAGCAGCATGACCTTCCCCTTTTTTGCGCCATTCCTCTTGAATAACGAAGCAAATGTCCGATAGTCTGGTTTCAAAACCACTCATATCTTGACGACATTTGTCAACCACTATTCTTGTTTCAGAAATGACCTCCATTAGGGATTGGGCTTGTGTCTGGAGCACAGATATATCACTCTGTCTAGCCGGAGGATTTTGTTCAGTAGGCGGTTTAGACGAGGTTACCTTAACAACCAACCTAGAATTACTCAGGAAGGTGCTTTTTGCACTGTTAGTGGAGAGATACTGACGCACTGCAGCAAGAGGTGACATTGTGCCTGTGGTAGCCTCGTCACCTTCAGGAGGTTGTGGCTGTTCAATCATTTGTTCCATAGCTTGCTGAAAGTTTGAATTTTGTAGATTAGTGTATCAGATAAGAAGTTACTAATGAGACAAAAACAAACAAAATAGCTTTCACGTTTATACATAACTTATTTTGGTGAACCACTGTAATACTTTAGCATGTATTTTAGTGGTAAGTACATAATAAAATCATGTTCGGAACATATGTCCATGTAGCATCCCTAATGTATTGTCTATTTCCTCACATTTATTGACATCTATCAAAGGATAAAGAGACACGGTTTAAAATACGATAAACATAGTATGACATCATTCATATCACGGGCAAACAGATATCAAACAAACAGGCTATTATATCATTGTGTGGACACATGAACATCACAACTAGAGTACAGATCAAGACCAAAAGAATATCCTTCCTTTCTTTTAAACCGTGTAAGGTGAAATGATACGTTAAGACAACTATGTATACAAGTGAACAGAGTAACTGACATTGGCTGCAAACCAAGCAGTTAAATGAACACGTCACAGTAACAAGCAGTTCAAAGGCATGAGGAGTAAGGACTTACAACAACGGCTTGGACTGGTGTAGTCATGCCCTTCATCTTGTTGGTGTGACAATCCTTGAAGATTTGCACTGCATTCGGTTCAGGTTCTTTTTGGTCCGCACGGGCTTTCCTCTGTATTTGGAACAAGTCAATATAGATACGATAATATGGCACAACAAAAAGGAGGAAATAGCGGAAAATGCCAACGAAGGCCGAGCTCCAGTGAGCTCGTTTTCAAAATTTATTTTTTCAGAGCCCGAAAAATTCCAAATTTATTTGTGAACACAAGTGCACATGTATACTACGTATGTGCAAAATTTCACGGCATTATACTTTTACATGTGGCGTACAGAAAAAAGACAAATACGCATTTTTAAACGGGCCTTTTATTTTTGCTATTGGGCCGGAATTTTGTTTTTTTTGTACAGCTTACAAATCACAACATTTTTCGACGAAATTCAACACGTTCCTGCGGAATACATATATGTTTCCATGGATTTTTTTTCAGAATTTTTTGAAACTTTTAAATATGCTTTTTGATATTTTCAAAATAAAGAGCTCACTGGAGCTCGGCCTCCAAAAATCCGTGTCCAGGAAATAGCAGCTATTTACAAGAGCCTCGCAGTGTGCAATATAGCTATGAGATCCTGTTGTATGTTGGAATTTTACTTTAGAATGGTTGGTCTTGTTCTTCAAACAGTTAGCCAAGAAGAAGATAGACTTGTAAGGCACATACGTAAATACGAGCTAAATATGTGATCTGATCACATACATATACCCTACCTGATACTTCAGATCAGACCGGTGTTTAACAAGGGTTGTCCAGTCTTCATCTGTAATATATTCTACTGGAGATGTTTGGGCGATTTCATTGTTAGCCTTGCCTTCAATGTGAGTTTTTCTAAGGTGTTACCGATATTGTCGCAGAGTAGACTGAAAAACATGAGTGCATGCTTGTTTGGTTGCATCATCTGGATCCAACTTGAAACTCATCTATTGAAAAAAGAATGGGAGTCTCATTAGGAGCAAGCTAGAAAGTATGGGACAGAGCTAGACAATATTACAAATTACGATGAATAACATTACTTACGGATAAATGGTCAAGGAAGGTGTTAAACTGGGTTTCATCTTTGTCATTCTTGTACTGGATCCACGTTGGGAGGATACGTGCATGACACCTAATGGCAACGGCTGTCTCTGATACTAACTTGGCTGACTCTGTAGCATCACGTGGCCTTTTTAAACCTGCCTCAAAATGGATCTTCATTCTTCCTCCTTTAGATTTTGTTAACCTGTCAAGTGTTATCCCCGATGTCTGTTTTCTCTTGCGCCGCGGTGCTAGTTCAACAACGAATATGGAAAGTGTTAGTGCACATCAAACTGTGAGGGTAGATATAAAGGAGCACGCAACTGCAACTTGACTCGGTCACGTACCGTCTTGGTGTTGATGCTCATGATGTTCATCTGATCTTGCCAAGTCCTGTAGTGTCAGCAGTGCTTCAAAAGTAGTGTTAGGTGGGAAGGCAGCTTGGGAACATGCCACTTGCGGAGCATTCGAACGAGTAACTCGTTGAGATGTCGGTACTATGGAAGGAGGTGTTGCAGCTGGTGGAGCAGGGGATACTGTGTTTGTAGATTTAGCCGGTGGACTTTGACCTTCTACTGCACTATAAGTACCAGTAGAATCTCGAGGGAAGCTCCTTTTCCGTTGTACCCGACGACTAACATCATCCCCTACCATACTCTTTTCCTTGCTCTTTTTTGACTTTGCCCTGTCAAGCCGTACCCATAGCACAAAAGAATAAAATTCGCTCTTCAGAACTCATTGATGCATGATACAGACGAGCAATACTTTGATGTAAGACAACCGTATGAGGATGGAATATGTACGAAAAACAGGACGGCATGACATATTCACACCTATGATGTGTCAACTAAGCAAAAGGATTTTCAAGAAATTAGAAGCAATGCAAGCTAGACACCATATGAAAGATGCAACCAATATCACTCTAATAAGTTAAAAGTGTCTCGTCATAAGTAGAACTAGCGGGTCAACCCGCGCATTTGCGCGGCTAGATCTTTCTAATTTCTATTTATGTATTTTAGAAAACCATTTGTTATCATTTTTGTATTGGTTTTTGTGTGTGGTGAAACCAACATAGTATACCATTAAATGTTTATTTGTTAAATGCCACTAAAAATTGGTTTGACAGTAATGGGTCTTAGATTATTATATTATAAATTTAAATAAGATTTAAAAAAACACATTTATAGCTAACGATTTAAATTTTGTCGTGATTCACGTTGTGGTTACTTTATTTAAATATATGTACATCATTTTTTTTGCCTCTTTGCTCTCTTTCTCCAAGCCACTTTATCCATTAAGCTATGCTATTTTCCTAGTGGCATGTTTCATAAGTAATCGGTACTGTGAAACAACTGTAGTTGTAGTCTGATCTCATTTGCTTGTCTTCTGGTTGTCAATGTTTTCACCTTCAATCAGTGTATCAAACCTGATTTCACGATCTTAATTTGTTTGATTCTGCAAACCCCAACTCATATATAATTTAGGTGTGCATTGAATATAGTTTAGGAACACTGGTAGCGAGGTTGGGATATCATACTATGCATTATGCGACTATGTCATTAGTTTTATTACACATATAAATTCATTCACAAACTTATTATCCAATTATGTGCAAGCCACCTGTAATTATTATGATTGCACAGAAGTGTACCGTTGAAAAAAATGCATGGTTATGTAACTGTGCTGTTTTTCCGTCACACTGAGCACTCGCTGACATTCTAGCTTTTTTGACATACGAATTCGTGTTGCCACTTTTTTGCCATATGATTTCGTGTTGTCGTTCTCTCAGGGCATTTTTCGAGTTTGTGTTTGTATGTACTCCCTCCGTCCCAAAATAAGTGTGTCAACTTTGTACTAACTTTAATATAAAATTGTACTAAAGTTGAGACACTTATTTTGGGACGAAGGGAGTAGTTATGTATTGGTGATAGCACATGTGCCATTAAGGATGCATGTATGGTGGTCTACATAGATATTGCTTGGGAACCTTTTTAGTTGGTCGAGCGACGCCTGGTATATATTCATGCATCATCGTCATACTTTTGTTAAACATCCTTCGCACGTCAACTCTCGAGTCATTGCTTCTATTTCTTGCTTGTTTGCTCCCCTATCAACACGTCCAATTCGTTTAGCCCGTCATGAACATATAGCTTTATGCGATGAAGAGTAGCTATTAAGGGAAGGAAAATGTTCTTCTATAAATTCGCAAAATGGTTGATAGTACCAAATAGATTGCTTTCAAGTGTACACATTCGTGCTTCAAGAAAGTGTTAATTTATATAAAACTCAAGAGTAACATATTTGTATGCCCAGAAAATGAATGCTCTAGAGAAAACAATCTTGTAAACATTAAAACAAACGTAATGCAAATCTCATTAACTTTTCATGGAAATTGATTCTCAAAAAGATTTTTCATGGAAATTTTTACATGCACACAAAGACAAATGCACATGACCAAGTGGCCGGCTTGGTAAGCTAGCAACAAAAAATTACTATAAAAAATGTACATGACAAAAAGAATCATAAAAAATTACAGTTGATAATATATTATTTATACCTGACGCCTCGTCCACTTGTTTGACATTTTCTCACTATTACTACTACTACTAAGAAAGGTTAATCACGGCCGACGCGCCACACGTTGTGCATGCATGAATATTATGCAATCACTTTGCTCATCGTGATGCATCTTCTCGGCTGCAGTTCCAGTAAGCTCATCCGCCATTCCAGCGGAGCCGGTGGCTCTTTTGGAGTATGGTGCATGCTTTCCATGGCAGTGCTTTCCACCGTACATCTCCCCGCGGGCGTTTCTTGTTGGCGCGGAACCGCTCCGACTTGTAGGCAGCCGTGCAGCTGGGAGTCGGTGGTCGTACGCCGCGTGCTGCTCCTATAGCTCGTCCACTTATGAACCAGCACATCCGCTGCCACACCAGCTGTGGTTCACGGCCGCCCGCCAGCTTGTTCTGTAGCAGCTGCACGGCGGATGGCCCCTCCTTGCTCATCGGCGGCCTCCTGCAAAAGCGCTTGTTCCAATCTCCTCTCTAGCCGCTATTATGCTGCTCTCGCCTCAAAGGTGCGTGTGGTATCCGATGCTGTGTTTGTGGAAGCGATTATTGTCCGAGAGGTGACGCCGCGGCAAGACCGAAGGAGCTGCGACGACCATGCCAAAGAATTCGCCTTAGTCTGGCCGGTGTTCGAGCCCCATGTGAGACTGGTTCATGCGGGCGTTGAGCTTCTTTCATAACAGTTCCATTGTAGCGTTGTCCTTTCCTTGCTTCTGCCAGCGGCGCTGGCATAGACAGCGCCACGGGCTCCAGTGCGATTTCAGGCGTGCGTGGCGGAGTTGGAGATGAGCCGAGGCTACTTACGGATCACATGTATTTTCTTATGTATTCTACACGTGGATCTCAGTTATTGAGCTCTCCTAACATATATGGATCTCCATCTAGTAATATATTTTTTAGGGATCCATCTAGTATACGTTTGTTGCATGTAGGCAGCTGGCAGCGTGATGGATTATGGCTCAACACACATGATTTGATATATATATATATATATATATATATATATATATATAGTACGTGTTTGATGATACACCCAATACGCACCATATTTTCCTTTCTTTTGGGGGAATATGTTGGTTATTGTTGCACGTAATTTTCTAGTCTATTATTTTCAACAGCCACGTCCTTTTGTATCTGATTCCAATTCTAGTTGCCTTAGTTCTCAAAAAAACAAATTATAGTTGCCTTATATATGCATACACGTGACAGTCCAATACCTAGGTACATATTATATGTTTACATGTTACGTAAAAACTTTAAATCTCAACCTTTATTATTCAGATCGAACGGTGATAATAATATTAGCATCTGTGGATGAACGTGATGGCTCGTTTGTCTCTCGTCTTAAGTATATAATAGATAGATTTCGAAAAATTAGAAGCAGTACAAGTTAGAAATCAATGCAAGATGCAACCAATATCACACTGCCAAGTTAAAAGTGTCTCATCATAAATGATTGATGCAGGATACACAACAGCAGTACTTTGATGTAGGAACATGGTGTGATAGATTGAGGCAGTTTTATTCTACATACAGAAAGTCATGTCATATTCACATGTATAACGTATAAGAGCATCTCCAACAGCCTTTGTATATTTGGCTAGGATTGCTAAAAATTGAAAATATAGCAATTTGGGCCAAAAACGTTGCTCCAACAGCCTTTGTATAAGTGGCCCCCCCATAAAAAAAATTACAAAGCTTGCTATATTTGCACCCACACTTGGTATATATGCAAAGTGGAGAGGCACTTGCTATAATTTTTAGCAGCCCAGTTTTTGTGGTCCCCTACATCCCTTTGTTCCAATGACAAGTGGACCACACCGCCCACTAGATTCCTGCTGACCCACGCCTGGCACCGGTCCCTACGTGTCATTGAGAGGATTGCTAAATTTTATAGCAATGCTGTTGGAGCAAAAAACTTTTGAGGTTGTTAAATCTTCTCTCTCCTCTTGCTATACCCAGTTTTTAGCAATTCAGAATAGCAATGTTGTTGGAGATGCTCTAAACTCAGCAGGTGCAATTTAATCAAATTAGAAGAAATACAAGCTATACATCATATGCAACATGCAACCAATTATCATACTGTCAAGTTAGAGCAAGCACCTGCGATGGTGGAGTAGGGGAGATGGAGTCATCATATAGACTTGGAACTTCAACTGTAGTAGCAGTAGCAGTGGCAAATAAAGAGAGCCTCCGTTTGCGTTGGTCCGGAGGACCACCAACATCCCCTAACTTACTCTTTTCTTTCCTCTTTTTTGATATTGATTTCTGAAATCAAAACCACAAGAAAAGGAATAAAATTGACTCTGCATAACTCATTGATGTATGATACAGACAAAGACAACTTTGATGTATGGAAACCGCATGATAGGAGGACGGGGTATGTACGAAAAAAAGACAGCATTGCATATTCACACCTATGATAGGAGGATGGAATATGTATGAAAAACACTAAGCAGAAGACATTTCAACAAATTAGAAGAAATGAAAACTAGGCACCATATGAACATGCAACCAATATCACTCTAAAAAGTGTCTCGTCATAAGTGTCATTTCATCAAATTAGAAGCAGTACAAGCTAGAAGACAATGCATGATGCAACGTATATCACACTCCCAAGTTAAATGTGTCGTATGGTAAGTGATTGTTGCAGGATACACAACAGTACTTTGATGTAAGAACATGGTGTGATAGACAGATTTAGTATGTTCTAGAAACAGGAACACGTGTCATATTCACAAATATAATGTGTAAACTAAGCAGATGAAAATCAACAAGATTAGATGCAATACAAACTAGACATCATACGCAACATGCAACCACATATAACAGTGATAAGTTAGAGCAAGCACCTGTGATGGTGGAGTAGGGGAGATATCTTCATCATCTACACAACTACGTTGACTGTCTAGCCCTGCGTTGTCTTGCGAATCTTGTTGGGAGGATGGCTGAGTAGAATCTGTAGAGACCCTCTGTTTCAGTTGCTCGGAAGGACCACCATCATCCACTGCCTTACTAATTTCCTTCCGCTGTATTGATTTTGCATTGTGAAGTCAAACCGACAAGAAAAAAGAATAAAATTCGCTCTTCAGAACTCATTCATGCATGATACTGATGAACAATACTTTGATGTAAGGCAAACACATGATACGAGGATGGAATATGTACGAAAAACAGGACCGCATGACATATTCACACCTATGATGTGGAAACTAAGCAGAAGGATTTACAAGAAATTAAAAGCAATGCAAGCTAGACAACATATGAAAGATGCAACCAATATCACTCTGCCAAGTTAAAAGTGTCTTGTCATAAGTGGAATTTCGAAAATTAGAAGCAGTACAAGCTAGAAATCAATGCAAGATGCAACCAATATCACACTGCCAAGTTAAAAGTGTCTCATCATAAGTGATTGATGCAGGATACACAACAGCAGTACTTTGATGTAGGAACATAGTGTGATAGATAGATGTAGTGTATTCTAGATACAGAAAGGCATGTCATATTCACATGTATAACCTATAAACTCAGCAGGTGTAATTTAATCAAATTAAAAGAAATACAAGCTATACACCATATGCAACATGCAACCAATTATCACACTATCAAGTTAGAGTTAGCACCTGCGATGGTGGAGTAGGGGAGATGGAGTCATCATATAGACTTGGAACTTCAACTACAGTAGCAGTAGCAGTGGCAAATCTAGAGAGCCTCCGTTTGCATTGGTCCGGAGGACCACCAACATCCCCTAACTTACTCTTTTCCTTCCTCTTTTTTGATATTGCCTTCTAAAGTCAAAACCACAAGAAAAGGAATAAAATTGGCTCTGCATAACTCATTGATGCATGATACAGACGAAGACTACTTTGATGTAAGGCAACCACATGATAGGAGGACGGAGTATGTACGAAAAAAGGACAACATTGCATATTCACACCTATGATAGGAGGATGGAATATGTATGAAAAACACTAAGCAGAAGACATTTCAACAAATTAGAAGAAATGAAAGCTAGGCACCATATGAACATGTAACCAATATCACTCTTAAAAGTGTCTTGTCATAAGTGCCATTTCAACAAATTAGAAGCAGTACAAGCTAGAAGACAATGCAAGATGCAACGTATATCACACTCCCAAGTTAAATGTGTCTTATGGTAAGTGATTGTTGCAGGATATACAACAGTACTTTGATGTAAGAACATGGTGTGATAGACAGATTTAGTATGTTCTAGAAACAAGAACAAGTGTCATATTCACAAGTATAATGTGTAAACTAAGCAGATGCAAATCAACAAAATTAGAAGCAATACAAACTAGACATCATACGCAACATGCAACCACATATAACAATGCCAAGTTAGAGCAAGCACCTGTGATGGTGGAGTAGGGGAGTGTTGGGGAACGTTGCATGGAAAACAAAAAAAAATCTACGCACACGCAAGATCTATCCATGGAGATGCAAAGCTACGAGAGGGGGAGTGTGTCTACGTACCCTCGTAGACCGTAAGCGGAAGCGTTATAACAACGCGGTTGATGTCGTCGAACAACTTCACGATCCAACCGACCGAGCACCGAACGTACGGCACCTCCGCGTTCTGCACACGTTCAGCTCGGTGACGTCCTCGACTTCTTGATCCAGCAAGACGGCGAGGTAGTGGATGAGTTCCGGCAGCACGACGGCGTGGTGATGGTGATGGTGATGCTATCTCCGCAGGGCTTCGCCCAAGCACTACGAAAATATGACCGAGGGACGGAACTGTGGAGGGGGGCGCCGCACACGGCTAAGACAATGTTGTGTTCTCCTTTGGGGCGCCCCCTCTCCTCTATTTATATATGTGTAGGGGCTTGGAGTAGAAGGAATAGTGTCACGTGAATAGTAACCGTGAATAGTACACACGTGGACTTGGACTCCAAAGTCCAATCCTATTCCTACTAGGACTCTCCCTTTTTCCTTCCCTAGCTGCGTGGGCTTTTGAGGACTTGGTGCGCCTGGCCCAATAAGGCCAGGGCGCCTCCCCTTAGCCCATGCCAGCCCTTGGGACGTGGTGGACCCACTTGTGGACTTCCGGACCCCTCTGGAATCCTCCGGAACCTTCTGGAAGCTTCCCGGTACAATACCGAAAAAGCTGCACCTTTTTCCGGAACCCAAAATATGACTTCCCATATATAAATCTTTACCACTCGACCATTCCGAGACTCCTCATGACGTTCGAGATCTCATCCGGGACTCCGAACAACGTTCGGTTACCAATTCACATAACTCATATAACACCATATCGTCAACGAACGTTAAGCGTGCGGACCCTACGGGTTCGGGAATGATGTAGACATGACCGAGACGCCTCTCCGGTCAATAACCAATAGCGGAACCTGGATGCCCATATTGGTTCCTACATATTCCACGAAGATCTTATCGGTCGAACCGCAATGACAACATACGTAATTCCCTTTGTCCGTCGATATGTTACTTGCCCGAGATTCGATCGTCGGTATCTCCATACCTAGTTCAATCTCGTTACCGACAAGTCTCTTTACTCGTTCCGTAATACATCATCCCGTAACTAACTCCTTAGTCACTTTGCTTGCAACCTTCTTATGATGTGCATTACCGAGAGGGCCCAGAGATACCTCTCCGAAACACGGAGTGACAAATCCCAGTCTCGATCCATGCCAACTCAACGGACACCTTCGGAGATACCTGTAGAGCATCTTTATGATCACCCAGTTACGTTGTGACGTTTGATAGCACACAAGGTATTCCTCCGGTATCCGGGAGTTGCATAATCTCATGGTCTGAGGAACATGTATTTGACATTCAAGAAAGCAGTAGCAATAAATAGAACGATCATATGCTAAGCTAACGGATGGGTCTTGTCCATCACATCATTCTCCTAATGATGTGATCCCGTTATCAAATGACAACTCATGTCTATGGTTAGGAAACCTTAACCATCTTTGATCAACGAGCTAGTCTAGTAGAGGCTCACTAGGGACACGGTATTTGTTTATGTATTCACACATGTATTTAAGTTTCCGGTCAATACAATTCTAGCATGAATAATAAACCTTTATCATGAACAAGGAAATATAAAATAATAACAACTTTATTATTGCCTCTAGGGCATATTTCCATCAGTCTCTCACTTGCACTAGAGTCAATAATCTAGATTACATAGTAATGAATCGAACACCCATGGAGTCTTGGTGCTGATCATGTTTTGCTCGTGGAATAGGCTTAGTCAACGGGTCTGCCACATTCAGATCCGTGTGTGCTTTGCAAATTTCTATGTCTCCATCCTTGACATATTCACGAATGGAGTTGAAGCGTCTCTTGATGTGTTTGGTCTTCTTGTGAAACCTGGGCTCCTTGGCTATGGCAATTGCTCCAGTGTTGTCACAAAAGATTGTCATTGGACCCGATGCACTAGGTATTACACCTAGATCGGATATGAACTCCTTCATCCAGACTCCTTCATGTGCTGCCTCCGAAGCAGCTATGTATTCCGCTTCACACGTAGATCCCGCCACGACGCTCTGCTTGGAACTGCACCAACCGACAGCTCCACCATTTAATATAAATACGTATCCGGTTTGTGACTTAGAGTCATCCGGATCAGTGTCGAAGCTTGCAACGACGTAACCCTTTACGACGAGCTCTTCGTCACCTCCATAAACGAGAAACATGTCCTTGGTCCTTTTCAGGTACTTCAGGATATTCTTGACCGCTGTCCAGTGATCCACTCCTGGATTACTCTGGTACCTCCCTGCCAAACTTATGGCAAGGCACACATCAGGTTTGGTACACAGCATGGCATACATAATAGAACCTATGGCTGAGGCATAGGGAATGACTTTCATTTTCTCTATATCTTCTGCCGTGGTCGGGCATTGAGTCTGACTCAACTTCACACCTTGCAAGACAGGCAAGAAACCTTTCTTTGACTGATCCATTTTGAACTTCTTCACAACTTTTTCAAGGTATGTGCTTTGTGTAAGTCCTATCAAGCGTCTTGATCTATCCCTATAGATCTTGATGCCCAATATATAAGCAGCTTCACCGAGGTCTTTCATTGAAAAATTCTTATTCAAGTATCCCTTTATGACATCCAGAAATTCAATATCATTTCCAATCAACAATATGTCATCCACATATAATATTAGAAATGCTACAGAGCTCCCACTCACTTTCTTGTAAATACAGGCTTCACCGTAAGTCTGTACAAAACCATATGCTTTGATCACCTCATCAAAGCGTATATTCCAACTCCGAGATGCTTGCACCAGTCCATAGATGGATTGCTGGAGCTTGCACACTTTGTTAGCACCCTTAGGATCGACAAAAACCTTCTGGTTGCATCATATACAACTCTTCTTTGAGAAATCCATTAAGGAATGCAGTTTTGACATCCATTTGCCAGATTTCATAATCATAAAATGCGGCAATTGCTAACATGATTCGGACAGACTTAAGCATCGCTACGGGTGAGAAAGTCTCATCGTAGTCAACCCCTTGAACTTGTCGAAAACCTTTCGCGACAAGTCGAGCTTTGTAGACAGTGATATTACCATCAGCATCTGTCTTCCTCTTAAAAATCCATTTATTCTCAATGGCTTGCCGATCATCGGGCAAGTCCACCAAAGTCCACACTTTGTTCTCATACATGGATCCTATCTTAGATTTCATGGCCTCAAGCCATTTGTCGGAATCCGGGCTCATCATAGCTTCTTCATAGTTCGTAGGTTCGCCGTTGTCTAACAACATAACTTCCAAAACAGGATTACCGTACCACTCTGGTGTGGAACGTACTATGGTCGACCTACGAAGTTCAGTAGTAACTTGATCTGAAGTTTCATGATCTTTATCATTATCTTCCTCTCTTATTGGTGTAGGCATCACGGGAACGGTTTTCTCTGATGAGCTACTTTCCAATTCGAGAGAAGGTACAATTACCTCATCAAGTTCTACTTTCCTCCCACTCACTTCTTTCGAGAGAAACTCCTTCTCTAGAAAGGACCCATTATTGGCAACAAAGATCTTGCCTTCGGATCTATGGTAGAAGGTGTACCCAATTGTTTCTTTAGGGTATCCTATGAAGACGCACTTCTCCGCTTTGGGTTCGAGCTTATCAGGTTGAAGCTTTTTCACATAAGCATCGCATCCCCAGACTTTAAGAAACGACAGCTTAGGTTTCTTGCCAAACCATAGTTCATACGGTGTCATCTCAACGGATTTAGACGGTGCCCTATTTAACGTGAATGCAGCTGTCTCTAATGCATAACCCCAAAACGATAGTGGCAAATCGGTAAGAGACATCCTAGAACGCACCATATCCAATAAAGTACGGTTACGACGTTCGGACACACCATTACGCTGTGGTGTTCCAGGTGGCGTGAGTTGTGAAACAATTCCACATTTTCTTAAATGAAGGCCAAACTCGTAACTCAAATATTCGCCTCCGCGATCAGATCGTAGAAACTTTATTTTCTTGTTACGATGATTCTCTACTTCACTCTGAAATTCTTTGAACTTTTCAAATGTTTCAGACTTGTTTTTCATCAAGTAGATATACCCATATCTACTCAAATAATCTGTGAAGGTTAGAAAATAACGATACCCGCCGCGTGCTTCAACATTCATCGGACCTCATACATCGGTATGTATTATTTCCAACAAATCAGTAGCTCGCTCCATTGTTCCGGAGAACGGAGTTTTAGTCATCTTGCCCATGAGGCATGGTTCGCAAGTATCAAATAATTCATAATCAAGAGATTCCAAAAGTCCATCCGCATGGAGTTTCTTCATGCGCTTTACACCAATATGACCTAAACGGCAGTGCCACAAGTATGTTGCACTATCATTATCAACTTTGCATCTTTTGGCATCAATATTATGAATATGTGTATTACTACGATCGAGATTCAACAAGAACAGACCATTCACAAAAGGTGTGTGACCATAAAAGATGTTACTCATATAAATAGAACAACCATTATTCTCTGACTTAAATGAATAACCGTCTCACAATAAACAAGATCTAGATATAATGTTCATGCTCAACACTGGCACCAAATAACAATTATTGAGGTCTAAAACTAATCCCGAAGGTAGATGTAGAGGTAGCGTGCCGACGGCGATCACATCAACCTTGGAACCATTCCCGACGCGCATCGTCACCTCGTCCTTAGCCAATCTTCGCTTATTCCGTAGCTCCTGTTTCGAGTTACAAATATGAGCAACCGAACCAGTATCAAATACCCAGGCGCTACTGCGAGCATTAGTAAGGAACACATCAATAACATGTATATCAAATATACCTTTGCTCACTTTGTCATCCTTCTTATCCGCCAAATACTTGGGGCAGTTCCGCTTCCAGTGACCAGTCCCTTTGTAGTAGAAGCACTCCGTTTCAGGCTTGGGCCAGCTTTGGGTTTCTTCGTGGGAGCGGCAACTTGCTTGCCGTTCTTCTTGAAGTTCCCCTTCTTTCCCTTGCCCTTTTTCTTGAAACTAGTGGTCTTGTTAACCATCAACACTTGATGCTCCTTCTTGATTTCTACCTCCGCCGATTTCAGCATCGCGAAGAGCTCGGGAATTGTCTTCTCCATCCCTTGCATATTATAGTTCATCACGAAGCCTTTATAGCTTGGTGGCAGTGACTGAAGAACTCTGTCAATAACACTCTCAACCGGAAGATCAATTCCCAGCTGAGTCAAGAGGTTGTGGTACCCAGACATTCTGAGTATGTGTTCACTGACAGAACTGTTCTCCTCCATCTTACAGCTGAAGAACTTGTTGGAGACTTCATATCTCTCAACCCGGGCATTAGCTTGAAATATCAATTTCAGCTCTTGGAATATCTCATATGCTCCGTGGCGTTCAAAACGCTTTTGTATTCCCGGTTCTTAGCCGTAGAGCATGGCACACTGAACTATCGAGTAGTCATCAGATCGAGCCTGCCAGGCGTTCACAACGTCCGCAGCAGCTCCTGTAGCAGGTCCATCACCTAGCGGTGCATCAAGGACATAATTCTTCTGTGCAGCAATGAGGATAATCCTCAAGTTACGGACCCAGTCCGTGTAGTTGCTACCATCATCTTTCAACTTAGCTTTCTCTAGGAACGCATTAAAATTCAACGGAACAGTAGTACAGGCCATTTATCTACAACATAGATATGCAAAGAAACTATCAAGACTAAGTTCATGATAAATTAAGTTCAATTAATCAAATTACTAATGAACTCCCACTTAAATTAACATCCCTCAAGTTAACTAAGTGATACATGATCCAAATCAACTAGCCCATGTCCGATCATCACGTGAGATGGGATAGTCATCAATGGTGAACATTTCCATGATGATCATATCTACTATATGACTCATGTTCGACCTTTCGGTCTCCAGTGTTCCGAGACCATGTCTGTACATGCTAGGCTCGTCAAGTTTAACCCAAGTATTCTGCTTGTGTAAAACTGGCTTACACCCGTTGTATGTGAACGTAGAATCTATCACACCCGATCATCACGAGGTGCTTCAAAACGACGAACTTTAGCAACGGTGCATACTTAGGGAGAACACTTTTATCTTGAAATTTAGTGAAGGGATCATCTTATAATGCTACCGTCGTTCTAAGCAAAATAAGATGCATAAAGGATAAACATCGCATGCAATCAAAATATGTGACATGATATGGCCATCATCATCTTGTGCTTTTGATCTCCATCTCCAAAGCACCGTCATGATCTCCATCGTCACCGGCTCGACACCTTGATCTCCATCGTTGTGTCATGGTCGTCTCGCCAACTATTGCTTCTACAACTATTGCTAACGCATAGCGATAAAGTAAAGCAATTACATGGCGCTTGCATTTCATACAATAAAGAGACAACCATAAGGCTCCTGCCGGTTGCCGATAAATTACAAAACATGATCATCTCATACAACAACGTATATCACATCATGTCTTGACCATATCACATCACAGCATACCCTGCAAAAACAAGTTAGACGTCCTCTACTTTGTTGTTGCAAGTTTTACGTGGCTGCTACGGGTTTCTAGCAAGAACCGTTCTTACCTACGAAAAAACAACCACAACGGTGAATTATCAAGTTTGCTATTTTAACCTTCTTCAAGGACCGGCCGTAGTCAAATTCGATTCAACTAAAGTAGGAGAAACAGACACCCGCCAGCCACCTTTATGCAAAACAAGTTGCATGTCTGTCGGTGGAACCGGTCTCATGTACGTGGACATGTAAGGTTGGTCTGGGCCGCTTCATCTTACAATACCGCCGAATCAAAATAAGACGTTGGTGGTAAGCAGTATGACGATCACCGGCCACAACTCTTTGTGTTCTACTCGTGCATATCATCTACGCATAGACCTGGCTCATGATGCCACTGTTGGGGAACGTTGCATGGAAGACAAAAAAAATTCTACGCACACGCAAGATCTATCCATGGAGATGCAAAGCTACGAGAGGGGGAGTGTGTCTACGTACCCTCGTAGACCGTAAGCGGAAGTGTTAGAACAACGCGGTTGATGTCGTCGAACAACTTCACGATCCAACCGACCGAGCACCGAACGTACGACACCTCCGCGTTCTGCACACGTTCAGCTCGGTGACGTCCTCGACTTCTTGATCCAGCAAGACGGCGAGGTAGTGGATGAGTTCTGGCAGCACGACAGCGTGGTGACGGTGATGGTGATGCTATCTCCACAGGCCTTCGCCCAAGCACTACGAAAATATGACCGAGGGACGGAACTGTGGAGGGGGCGCCGCACACGGCTAAGACAATGTTGTGTTCTCCTTTGGGGCGCCCCTCTCCTCTATTTATATATGTGTAGGGGCTTTGAGTAGAAGGAATAGTGCCATGTGAACAGTAACCGTAAATAGTACACACGTGGACTTAGACTCCAAAGTCCAATCCTATTCCTACTAGGACTCTCCCTTTTTCCTTCCCTAGCTGCGTGGGCTTTTGAGGACTTGGTGCGCCTGGCCCAATAAGGCCAGGGCGCCTCCCCTTAGCCCATGCCAGCCCTTGGGACGTGGTGGACCCACTTGTGGACTTCCGGACCCCTCCGGAATCCTCCGGAACCTTCTGGAAGCTTCCCGATACAATACCGAAGAAACTGCACCTTTTTCCGGAACCCAAAATATGACTTCCCATATATAAATATTTACCTCTCGACCATTTCGAGACTCCTCGTGACGTCCGGGATCTCATCCTGGACTCCGAACAACATTCGGTTACCAATTCACATAACTCATATAACACTATATCGTCAACGAACGTTAAGCGTGCGGACCCTACGTGTTCGGGAATGATGTAGACATGACCGAGACGCCTCTCCGGTCAATAACCAATAGCGGAACCTGGATGCCCATATTGGTTCCTACATATTCCACGAAGAGCTTATCGGTCGAACCGCAATGACAACATACGTAATTCCCTTTGTCCGTCGGTATGTTACTTGCCCGAGATTCGATCGTCGGTATCTCCATACCTAGTTCAATCTCGTTACCGGCAAATCTCTTTACTCGTTCCGTAATACATCATCCCGTAACTAACTCCTTAGTCACTTTGCTTGCAAGCTTCTTATGATGTGCATTACCGAGAGGGCCCAGAGATACCTCTCCGAAACACGGAGTGACAAATCCCAGTCTCGATTCATGCCAACTCAACGGACACCTTCGGAGATACCTGTAGAGCATCTTTATGATCACCCAGTTACGTTGTGACGTTTGATAGCACACAAGGTATTCCTCCGATATCCGGGAGTTGCATGATCTCATGGTCTGAGGAACATGTATTTGACATTCAAGAAAGCAGTAGCAATAAACAGAACGATCATATGCTAAGCTAACGGATGGGTCTTGTCCATCACATCATTCTCCTAATGATGTGATCCCATTATCAAATGACAACTCATGTCTATGGTTAGGAAACCTTAACCATCTTTGATCAACGAGCTAGTCTAGTAGAGGCTCACTAGGGACACGGTATTTGTTTATGTATTCACACATGTATTTAAGTTTCCGGTCAATACAATTCTAGCATGAATAATAAACCTTTATCATGAACAAGGAAATATAAAATAATAACAACTTTATTATTGCCTCTAGGGCATATTTCCATCAGGGAGATGTCTTCATCATCTACACAACTACGTTGACTGTCTAGCCCTGCGTTGTCTTGCAAATCTTGTTGGGAGGATGGCTGAGTAGAATCTGTAGAGACCCTCTGTTTCAGTTGCTCGGAAGGACCACCATCATCCACTGCCTTACTAATTTCCTTCCGCTGTATTGATTTCTCATTGTGAAGTCAAACCGACAAGAAAAAGGAATAAAATTCGCTCTTCAGAACTCATTCATGCATGATAATGACGAACAATACTTTGATGTAAGGCAAACACATGATACGAGGATGGAATATGTATGAAAAACATGACCGCATGACATATTCACATCTATGATGTGGAAACTAAGCAGAAGGCATTTCAACAAATTAGAAGCACTGCAAGCTAGACACCATATGAAAGATGCAACCAATATCACTCTGCCAAGTTAAAATTGTCTCGTCATAGGTGGCGTTTCAACAAATTAGAAGCAGTACAATCTAGAAATCATATGCAAGGCGTAACCAATATCACACTGCCAACTTAAAGGTGTCTCATCGTAAGTGATTGATGCAGGATACACAAGAACAATAGTTTGATGTAAGAACATGGTGTGATAGACAGATATAGTATGTACCAGAAATAGGAAGGTGTGTCATATTCACATGTATAATGTGTAAGCTAAGCAGATGCATTTTACCCTAATTAGAAGTAATACAAGCTAGACACCCTATGCAACATGCAACCAGATATCACACTGCCAAGTTAGAGCAAGCACTTGGGATGGTGGAGTAGGGGAGATGAGACTTGGAACTTGTAATGCACTAGCAGTACAAGGAGAATCTGTAGAGATGCTCCGTTTACGTTGCTGCAGAGGACCACCATCATCCCCTTCCTTACTCTTTTCCTTCCCCTTTTTTGATTTTGCCTTGTAAAGTCAAACCCACAAGAAAAAGGAATAAAATTTGCTTTTCAGAACTCATTGATGCATGATACTGATGAACACTACTTTGATGTAAGGCAACCGCATGATAGGAGGATGGAATATGTACGAAAAAAAGGACAGCATTGCATATTCACACCTATGATGTGTGAACTAAGCAGAAGGCATTTCAACTAATTAGAAGCAATGCAAGCTAGACACCATATGAAAGATGCAACCAATATCACTCTGCCAAATTAAAAGGGCGGGCTCATAAGGGTATTTCAACAAATTAGAAGCAATACATAGCTACATGCTAGAAATCATATGCAATATGCAACAAATAAAGGTGTCTCATCGTAAGTGATTGATGCGGGATACACAAGAATAGTGGTTTCATGTAAGAACATGGTTAAAAGATAGATGTAGTATGTACCAAAAACAGGAAGGCATGTCATATTCACAGGTATAATGTGTAAACTAAGCAGATGCAATTTACCCTAATTAGAAGAAATACAAGCTAGAAACCATACTTAACATGCAACCACATATCACACTGCCAAGTTAGAGCAAGCACCTGCGATGCTGGTGTAGGGGAAATGTGGTCATCAACTACAGAGCTACATTGACTATCTTCATCTTGCCTTCATGTTTCTTGAGAATCATGTGGGGAGGATGAAATTGCACTCTTTAAGAGAGTAGCGCGTCTCACACTAACCCACGGGTGTGACTGTCCCATCATAAGTGATTGATGAGGGATACACAAGAACATTAGTTTGATGTAAGAACATGGTTAATAGACAAATGCAGTATGTACCAAAAACCGGAAGGCATGTCATATTCACAGCTATAATGTGTAAACTAAGAAGATGCAATTTAACCAAATTAGAAGAATTACAAGCTAGACACCATATGCAAAATGCAACCACATATCACACTGCCAAGTTAGAGCAAGCACCTGCGATGGTGGTATAGGGGAAATGCGGTCACCAACTACAGAGCTACGTTGACTATCTTCATCTAGCCTTGCTGTTTGTTGAGAATCATGTGGGGAGGATGACACTGCACTCTTTAAAAGAGTAGCGTGTCTCACACTAACCCACGGATGTGTCTGTCTCATCATAAGTGATTGATGAGGGATACACAAGAACATTAGTTTGATGTAAGAACATGGTTAATAGACAGATGCAGTATGTACCAAAACCAGGAAGGCATGTCGTATTCACAGTATATGGCTAAGCAGATGCAATTTAACCAACTTAGAAGCAATACAAGGTAGACACCATATGCAACATGCAACCACATATGACGCCGAAGTTAAAGCAAGCACCTGCGATGCTGGTGTATGGCGAATGGGGTGATCAACTACAGAGCTACGTTGACAGTCTTCATTGAATGACACTACACTCTTCATTAGAGCGTCAAACCACATCTTTCCAATCCTCGATGCAGACTAGAGCGACTGCTCTGTTTTCTTTTTAGAATACTGTGCTTGAGATTCTGAAATACCCATGCGTAATAAAACAATAGTGAGAGTATGGGTGTAGTTTGTGCACAAGTAGTGCAGTGTAAAAGTATCAGATAGCAGGTGGGCCAAAAATAAATGACGACAGACATATGATAGCTCTAGAACATGCATGGCACACGAAATTAGATTCTAGGCTTTTGAAATATGAGCACAGGGATGGCTGGGATGTGGTCCTATGAAAATAACAATCGACTGAAAACAAATAGGTTAGTCGATTGTTTCTGCACCGTCCGATCTACAAGGAATGGGCAGATGGCCTTCATCTACCTCTCGCTAGTCACCGTTGACGATCTTCCTCGAACCGCCAGCGACCACCGGCCCAGACCCCTCCCTCCGCCGCCACGCCCTCCCCTCGACCTCACCCCACCGCCGTGCTTGGCAGCGCCCCCCGGCCATCCCTTTAAGCCCGACGGACCTCTAGATCGGGTGCCAGCAGCTCCTGCGCCACACACACCTCTAAGATAGATGCCGAGGTGCTGCTTCCCCGGCGAACAGGCGGACTAGGTGCTCCGCGCGCCTCCGCGGGTGGTGCTTCCTTTAATTGGGAATCAACTGACACTGAATTGAAATCCAGGCAGGCGACGGACGTCTAGCTAAAGTGAAATAGTAAATGGGGGGAAACCTTGTAACATCGCGAGTTACTTGGAACATCTAGTATCAGGAAGAATGTGTAGTAAGAAGAGGTCAACTAGTTTCCTTCGTGGGATGAATACCGTGCGAGCAGACATGTAAGATTTGCAAGAATAAGGGAAGAGGAGTACTAATATCGGCAGGCGATGCTATGTCCTCCTTCTGTTTTTTCAACGATCTTCTTGTGGTTCGCTGGAAACCAGATGTTGTGGAGGACGGTGGAGCCTTGGACGAACCCATGGCCAAGTAGTTGAGTGTGGTGCGGTGGCCCTCTGTCGGTGGCGGAGAAGCAGATACGAGGTGGTGAACGACGGCGTAGCGGGAACAGCTCCGGTGCGGTGGACGGTTGCGACATTGGAGCGGCAGCAGTGAGGCGTAGGAGGGAGGGGTTGAAGTGGCTCGGGTACGGCGCACGTCCGCATCATGGAGGCAGCTCTGCCTCGGCTTCAACTTCTAAGTCCTAGAGGGCGTTGCGGTTGAGGTTGCGGTGGACGACGATGTCGGGGTATCGGCTCCGGCGTGATGGAGGAGGGCGGCGGTGGATCGGTGCGATGGGGTGGCGGACGGAGGAGGCTGGGGTTTCGTGGCTGGTGGAGAGGGAATTTTGGCGCCCACGCAGTATGAATGGGCAATCAGACGGGGGGGGAGCTAAGGGGGAACCATGTTTCCGGGACGCGCTTGTTTGAAATTTAGGGAAAGTTACAAACTTTGCCCCCGTCTAAAATTTCGGACATGCTGCGGGTCGGGGGTAGGACGGTAATCTCACGTGTCCCAAATAGTGGGCGGGAGCGATTTCGGCTGAGCACATGGGCGTTTAGGCGCCCGCGGTATATGAATGTATTTCGGAGGCGGTTTTGTGGCGTCTCAGTGAAGTTACAAACCTACCCTGGTTTAGACTTCTGGATGTCGGGCCGGTAGGCTTCACGGCTCAGAGTTAGGATGGCAATTTCCTTCTACCAAACATTGGTCTCGCCCGGTTTCGGGCGAGGAGAGGATCTTTTGGCGCTTCGTTCAAAATTTTGAACCAGAAGCATTCACGTTTACAGTACTCTTCAGTTGAACTTTCCTAATTAGACCTCATTATATTTGACCTTGTATGTTTAAAAACCTCATTAAATTATGCGATTCTTTTGAAATTTTTGACTCTTGAAAATCCTATAACTACGATTATTTTGGAATGGAGGAGGTAAGCTTGAATCTATTTTGTACATGACTATATATTATCAACAAAGATTGATGCCCCTTTTAGATGTGATTTACAAAAGTCATTATCTTGAATTCAAATAGTTGAATGCAATTCCTATGAATTTGAATATTTGAAACCACTTTTATGTTGAATTCAAAATGTATTCTAGTTCATCGCTAGCAATTTGGAATGTATACCATGTATGTTTCTTATGTATAATGTGCTTGACACTGACCGCAGAGTGTACTCATGTTTATATATGGATTGCAAGAGCCATGCATTGTCTGGATTTCAAACTACTGACTATGGATCAATAATGTGAAATAATACCATACACATGCTCAAATTCGATAGAGTATGGATGTTTGCTAGACCAATGTTCATTCATACGCGAATTGCAAATTTCATGATCTCATCCAATTTTTTAAATACAATTTATATTTTAATTTAATGGGTAGAACAGTCCTTTACGCGTAGATGCACTCTCCCTCGGCCCCTCCTCACACACGCGGTATATTTCTCTCTCACGCATATGCGCACACACTATATATCCATCAGCCTTTCTCTCTCACAAATGCTCACCCTCTCTCCCGAAGTGTCTCACGCACACACACTCTATATAGCTCGCTCTCTCTTTTACTACTATCTACGACTCTTTTCACTAATCTCAGTCACAAACACTATTTCTCTCACATGCATGCGCACGCATGGTCTCCGCCGGGCCTCCCTCTGTACATATCTCTGCCTCGTGTCTCCCGCACGCACACTCTCTTTGGTCCTCTCTCGCACACATTGTCTCCACCTCTCTTACTAGTTGACAGATATGATTCCATCAGAACATTCAGTAGGATATCCCTGACGGTTAAACTGGATGGTGATAAGAAGCAAAGATTTTCCCAAGTCGGGGCCCTTGCGATCGAGGAAATACCCTACTCCTGGTCGTGTATACTTTGATTGGGGTGTGTACAAAGTACATGTCAATACCAAGGGATTGTGTGTATATATACTATCGACGAACTAGGCCCCCGGCCTATATAACATACCCAGGGCCTAGGGTTACAAATCGCAGTCCGCTTCGTCAGTGGAGATAGAGTCCTCCACGGCTCTGGTATCTTCGTCTTGTACATCAAGTCCTCCATGGGTCTTCGTATAACGCGTCTCGGGCCAACCTATGTGCCGCAGGACGGAACCGACCTAGGGGTCCTCACCTTGACCCACCAGACCAAAAAACGATGTGCCACCACCACACCTCGCACACTCTCTACCCCCCTAGGTCTCACTATATTCTCACACCCACACATACCAACACACACACTATTTCTGCTCATGCCTCTCTCCCCTTCTCCTCTGCATACACAAACTCACCATCTCTCGTTGAGACATCCTATTCGTCTCTCTCTCTCTCTCTCTCTCTCTCATCTCTCGTGCTTTCTCTTTCTCTCATCGCACCCCCCTCCTAACCACGCCTCTCTCGAATATGTACACATACCCTCTCCAGGCCCTCCAAAATACTTCAACCACACATTCACGCATGTTACATCTCATTATCATGTGCTCCCAATGATCTAAAAAAGGCATCCATTCACTTTTACTCCGCATACAAGATTTGTTTTGAATTAAAACTACACAGAGTGTGACAAAAAAAATATTTAAGAAAATCTACATATACAATACTACAAAGTTATATATGAAAGTTAATTGCATGGTGCATCCAATGATATTTGTTCCGTATTGTGAATGTTTACATTTTTGTCCTATAAAATTAGTCACAATAAAGAGAAACGAAGGGCATCTCTCTCTCTCTCACTCTCCATCGCACACCCCCTCTCTCTACGCCCCTTTCACGTGCGCACACAAACTATCTCTCGGCCCTCTAAAAGTACGCCCCCATACACATTCACGCGTGACGGTCATTGTATTTCAAGCGAAAGCACAGTACGGTCTCTAGACTTTAGAATGCGCTCATTACGGTCAACATATACATTTTCTGGTGATTATACGGTCACTAGTTCACCGTACAGCTCCGTATTTTGATGGTGACACTGACGGTCATTGTATTTGAAATGAAAGCACGATACGGTCAGCATATACATTTTGTGGTGATTATACAATCACTCGCTCACCGTACAGCTACGTATTTTCTTGATGACATGATCAATTGACCAGTCAAACAGTCCACGTGGCGCAACTAGTGTTGCATCAGAAGCGCACATTATCTCCCTAATGTAGGGCCCACCTATCAGCGGGTATAAGAAAGAAACAAATGGTAATAAATTAGTGCTCGGTGGGGATTCGAAGTCGCGACCTCATGTTGGTAGCCCGCTGATAATCCCCAAGTGCAAGGAATCATCGTAGCACTTTCCAAAGATGGAAGTGGTAAGTATGGAATGTCGAACCCACAAGGAGTTAAAGGTAAGATCAATATTCTCTCAAGTCTTATCTGCCACTGATACGACTCTACATACACCGAGCATTTGCTTTCATCTAGAAACGACAAATAAAACTACGTTGTGGGTAAAAAGAGGATAGCTTTGCATGATATCGAAGAACTAAAACATAAAAATAGGTGCTGCCTAAATAAAGTTATGATATATTACAAATAGCGAGTGTGGAATAATGATGGTATGGTGTGCGGAATTGTCCTAGGCAATTGTTAACAAGATCGGTAATCATTATTGCAATTTTATATGAGGGAGAGGCATGAGCTAACATACTTTCCGTACTTGGATCATATGAACTTATGATTGGACCTCTAGCAAGCATCCGCAACTACTAGAAATCATTAAGGTAAACCCAACCATAGCATTAAGTATCAAGTCCCCTTTACTCCCATACGCAACAACCCCTTACTCGGGTGTAAACTTCTGTCATTCTAGCCACCCACTATAAGCGAATCATGAACATATTGCAAAGCCCTACAGCGGGAATCCTCCATGTGTGCACGGCATGGAAGGCACCATAGGACAGCACCAAAATAAAACATACAACTCAAACAAATCAAGATCATCAATCAACCCAAAGGACAAAAGAAATCTACTCAAACATCATAGGATGGCAACACATCATTGGATAATAATATGTGGCATAAAGCATCATGTTCAAGTAGGGGATTACAGCGGGGTGCGGGAGAGTGGACCGCTGAAAAGAGACGAGGGAGGTGATGAAGACGGTGATGTTGATGAAGACGGTCACCGCGGCGATGGTTCCCCCGGCGGCACTCCGGTGCCACCGAGAGAGAGGGGAAGAGAGGTTCCCCCTCCGGCTTGCTCCTCCATGGCCTCCCCCCTAGACGGGGAGAGGTTCTCCCTCTGGTCCTTGACCTCCATGGTGCCCGGAGGGGCGGGAGCCCCTCCGAGATTGGATCTCTCTCTCTGTTCTCTTCTGTTTCTGCCTCATGTTTCTGGTCGAAAACCGTTTCTTATATTCCCGGAGATCTGTAACTCTGATTGGGCTGAAATTTTGAGGGGATTTTTATCTGGAAATTATCTTTCTTGCGGCGAAAGAAGGGCATCAACCGACCTACGAGGTGCCCACAAGGCAACAGGGTGCGGCCCCGGGGGGCGCCGTGTTGCCTTGTGGAGCCTTCGGGCACTGTCTTGCGTTGATTCTTCTTCCCAAAAATCACATATATTCCAAAATAAATCTCCGTAAAGTTTTATCGCGTTTGGGCTTCGTTTGGTATGGTTTTTCTGCGAAATAAAAAACAAACAGAAAACAGGAACTGGCACTGGGCACTAGATTAATAAGTTAGTCCATAAAAATAATATAAAAGAGCACCAAAACCATATAAAACTATTGTAAACATGGCATGAATACTTCATAAAATCACCCGCGCACGATAACCACAGCGGACAAGGTCGCCTAGTGATGATATGCTGAGCCGGCCTTTTAATACACATGAGCTACTGTGGTGAATAGACACACATCATACATGCGGACAAACACGCACGCAACGCCCGCATGCATGCATGCAATACTCACACGTACACATGCACGCACGCAACACTCGCACGAACACACACACTCAAGCATGCATGAAACACTCACACGTACACATGCATGCACACAACACTCGCACGAACACACGCACGCATGCATGCACACAGCACAAGACGCAACACACACACTCACGCTCAAGTGCTCAACCTACACGTGTATGCACACATATACACAGCCAGGGTGGTTCGCACGCAAGGGCCAGTTCCGCGGGGTCGCTGGTTCGACCCCTCATGCGCCTGCGTAAATTTTTGTTTACCAACTGATAGGTGGGACCCGCAAGCCACGTGGCCAGTTTGACCAGTCAACAGAGTGTCACGTAGACTTTTTGACCGGTCAACTGAGTGCAATTTGTAATTACGATTTTCACATCCGTATTGGGCTGGCGGGTTTCGGATGTTTAGTCCCACCTCGCCGCGTGAGGAGCTGGTCGACCGGCTTAAATAGCCGGGTCGTCCAGAAGCGATAAGCTGCAGTCATCATTGCACCCTTTGTTAAGGACATGAATTGTTAATAGTATTAATCTTCTCTGTGATATAAAGGTTGCTTGTAGTGGGTAGTATCATAACTATTATCATGCATAGTACTCCCTCCGTTCCTAAATATGTTTATTATGATAGGGAATCATGATATAATACTCAACCCTCTCTTTCTTCATTTAGTTATATGCCACCTCAGCATTGCTGCAGGTGGGACCGCTATGTGCTGGAGCGGGGTGCTCGGTCACAAGCATTCAAGTCTACCGCACACGCCACCAGACAACCACACGAGGCTGGTGCGGTTGGCGCGCTGTCCGGTGCACCTCATTTGGGAATAAAAGATGAAAAATATTTGCAAAATTTTCGGTTTGGCGCCAAAACCCGAGCCTCTGCATTTCGCCAAAAAATACAAACCGAGCCTCTGCGTTAACTTCCTGCCCCACCTCGCCCAGCACATTCAAATCCCTCATTTGCCGCGAAATTTTGCTGTGTGTTGTTGTTTTCGGGGATATTTTGCTGTGTGAAAACAAATTTAAATATCAACGAATAATCGGTGTCCGGGGTATTTTGCCGGGACACGGTTGAATGGCCTCATATTAGTTTGTACTAGTACTAGTGTAGAGTAGTAGGAGCAGGAGTAGTACAGTGGTAGTAGAGTACAAACCAGTATGAGTCCCATCGGACACCAATTTTCTTGGAGTCCGTGCTACAGCTACCACTTCTCCCTCCTCGTTCCTCTAAACTCAGCCGATGCGCGGCAGGCAGGGTGAGGGTTTGCCAATAGTCGGTTTGCTCAACAACGGTCCCAGATGTCAGTGAAAATGCAAGGCAACACGCTCCCTAGCTTGAGCGGCGTGCCGGACCGACCATGTGGAGGTGCGACGCGAATGCGGCAGGCTTTTCATTTTGAACTCGTAAGTTGTAACATTTGGTTCTGCTCCTTGGAGCGACGATAGACAGAAATAACGATTGAAAACGCTAGGGCGGGGCTTTTCCCGCGCGATAAGAGGGGGAGTTTGCCAGCTTGGCCAATCGTCGGTTTGCTCACATGCAGTCCCACATGTTACTGATATGCCTTGGCAATGGGCGTTGAGCGGCGGGCCGAAACATATTATTACTTCAATTATTCATGTTGCATGTCATTAAAATTGCATTGAAATGTACTCAACAACGTGCGGGCTAGTATCATCTAGTGATCTGAAAGGGCCCACTTCAAAAAAGAAAAAAGGCGATTCGGTGCCTAGGCTCATCAGCACCCGGTCGGAAAAAAAAATCACAAAAAATTAAAAAAAAATCAAAAGATTCCAGTTTTTTTGCATGGTAGAAAATTTGATGCGTGAGGTCCGCTCCAATTTTCAATTCGTTCGGACATTTGAGCAGCTCTCGGCAAAAAAGACAAATCGGGTCAGAACAGTGCATGAACAGTAAACCTTTTTTACAAACCCCAAATTTGTCTTTTTTGCCGACGCTGCTCAGATGTCCAAATGATTTGAAAATTGGAGCGGACCTCACGCATGAAATTAACTACCATGCAAAAAAGAATTGATTTTTTTTGAATTTCTCTAGTATTTGTTTTGATTTTTTCTTCAGCGCGGGTGCAGATGAGCCTGGGCTCAGAAGTGGATTATCGCCCACTACACATTCAAGCATTTCACATCGTTCTCTCGCTCTCTCTGTCAAACCGACTATGCCAAACTCCCCTGCCAACCGCGCGGGAAAAGACCTGCCCTCGATTTTTTAATCGGGTTTTGTATCGATGGATCGCGCAAAGCAGCAAAACCAAGTGTTACAAGACTACTACTACGTACTACAGTACACTGGGCTGTCGTGTCTTGTACTCCTCCGTCGTAAGAGTGGAGACGCTCGCTTTCATAAATGTTCTACTTCCGTTCGCCAACATGTAGGACATCTAGCATCCAGGTCCACGTGCCATGCACCAAATAACAGTGCAGAATAGCAGGGGGGTGCACCCCGGTCGTGGCGCCGCAGTAGTAATGAGCAATGAGGCGTCAAATCACAAAGCCGCACCTTTCCAACCATCATTTCACTCTTCGTTGAATCCGCTTCTCCATCATCTTCTTCAAGAAAACCACTTGTTGCTTCTGCTATTGTTCTGATTTTTCATGAGGGACGCGCATCGGCTTGGTACATCACTGACACGTGTAACTGCATGTTAGCAAACCGACAGGCCAAGCTCCCCCGCCCACCGCTTGGCAAAATCACCTCCTTTTTACTAATATGGATATCTACTTTTAGATCAATATAATCGAGATTTGTATATATCGCACCAAGAAGCAAAACCAAGTGGTACGTTTTACAGTTCAAAACGAAACGGCAGCACACTTCCAGCACGGTTGTCGCGTTCGCGTCGCAAGTCCGCAGGGTCAATCCGCACGCGAAATGGCAACACACTAACAACACGCCTTTCGCCGACATGTGGGACATCCACCATCTTGGTCCACATGCCATGCACCAAAGTTCGGAGCAGCGGGGGGAGGCACCCCGGTTGTAGCACCGCAGTACTAGTAAATGAGCAATGAGGCGTCAAATCACAAAGCCCCACCTTGCCCGCAGTAAGCTGGACGGAGCAGGGGAGTACAAAAAATTGTGGACACATCTTCGACCCAAAGGCAGTGATGTGTGGGTCCCGCATTTTGATATACCCGCGGCCTCCTTTGGTTCACAGGGTAGGAATATTATAGGAATATGAAAGTTGTAGGAAAAGAGATGACATACGGCCTCCTTTGGTTTGTAGGAATTTCATAGGATATGATTTTCAAAGGAAAAATTCCTACAGAGCTCTGTGGTTTGTAGGAATGGATTCCTAATCCTGTGTAGGATAGGAACCAGTCCTTCACATTTTAAAGGAAAAACACCATTACCCTAGACTCAATGGAAAAATTCCTATCCTATGCATCAAATGACATTTCTTTCTCTATAGGAATTGAGATGCATGTCATCTCACTTCCTATGTTTTTACTATTCCTATCCTATGAACCAAAGGAGGCCGACATGTATCTCAAATCCTATGAGTAGGGATAGGAAAAGAGATGTCATTTGGTTCACATCATATGAATTTTTCCATTGAGTCTTAATGTTTATTTTTCTCTGAGATGTGGAGTATCGGAATCCATTCCTATGAACCAAATGGATCTAAAGGAAAAATTCCTATAAAAATCCGATCATATAGAATTCTTATGATATTCCTCCACACCAAAGGAGGCTTGAAATTGCTGTAGGTGATACGGCGGTCTTCCTTTGCCGGGTGTCGGCTAACGGAGACTCGGCTAACAAACTTGGCGACACTACTGCAGGCGACCGCTAACGCGACACATGAATCAGAGACCCCGCGACCAAACTGTGTGCGATGCATGCATCGCAAACGGTGTCGTAATAAAACCGTCGCCAATAATACGAACTGTGTGCGATGCCGGAGACATAAAAAACGATTCAGATTAGAGACGCGTGTGCGATACGTGGCATACAGTTGATTCATACGAACTGTTTGCGATGAGCCAGAACAACAGAAACGGGCAGCCAGTTCGAGGTGTGTGCGATACACGGCATACAGTTCACTCAGATGAACTGTTTGTGATTACCCAACACAACAGAAACGGACAGACAGATCAAGGTGTGTGCGATGCACGGCATGCGGTTCACTCGGATGAACTGTTTCCGATTACCCAACACAACAAAAACGATTCAACTTAACAAGGTGTGTGTGATACGCGGCAAACAGGTCAGTAATCTAAAATGTGTGGGAAGACGGTTAACAACACGGACGATTCCTGCGAATAAGCCGTCTGTGTTGTGGGCAAACGGTTGGTGGTAAATAATTGGCAGCGATTGATGAATTCATCACCGACGGGTTCTGTAGTTTAGTCTGTGTGCGATGTGATTTGCTCTGTCTGCACAACATTTATGCTCTATCTACAGAACAACAGCATATATACATATAAGGACATGATTGCATAACCAAATTTAACATCCAATGACGTTATATCACAGATACTAAAAAAATTGCAAGGTTCAAATTCCAGCATTACAAGGCCCAAATTCAAAGATTACAAGATTCAAACTGTTCTTACAAATCAGATTCATCTTCTTCAGAATCTGGGCCATGCACTATTTGTGCGAATGGATCAGTCACCGAGAAGTCATATATCGGTTTGATAGTGTGACTTCCCAATAATCTGTCATTTGTAGTTCCAAACTGAAATTCAGCTTCTGTAGAGACTTTTCCATTCAGTTGTAGACGCCTGCGCTGATCAGCAAACCATTCACTTCTGCGCACTAAATATAGTGCAAACCTCATTACCTTGAGCACACTTGCTCTCTGAATAAAGAACCTGGCGAATTTAATCTCTGGTGTGGTGCCTCGATAGTGGTTCAAAGTAATTTTTGTGAGATGAAGATCAAGGCATTCAATGGGATTGTTATATTGCGCCACATTTTCCACTTTCGGGCCTGCTTCTATCTACAAACGAAGACAACATATTAGTGCCCAGCTGCGGTTTTGAAAACTTCGGGCCTCTTTGATTTGCAGGATTTCTAAAATACACGAATAGAGTGACATGACATCTTCAATCGTTCATGATTAACATCTCAAAAAATATATGCATTGAAATCCTCCAAATTTCCTTTAGAAATCATACTACATTTGTCATTGTAATCATGGGTAAAAGTAACAACAAATTGAACTCCGTTGTGGTTAACAATTAACAAGAAAGGAGCATCACATCAATGTATAGCTTCTCCGTGCACGGAGAGCATCTAAGGAATCTAACAACTTCATCCAGATCGGGGCCGACAGATTGTAATGCCAAGATCTTCACTGTGCGCGGAGACAGGGTCAAACTTGTGGGAATCATTTTTTGGATGAAAGCCGAACATAGATCAACAAAACTTAGATAAAATGTGATGTCCAATAAGAAAAATGAGAAGAATAAGACTGTTGTACCTGAGCGGGTAATGATCCAGCAACAAGTCCGGAGAATTCAGCACACGAATAGCCCAACACTGTCAATTTCGGTGCGTCGTTGACCCTGATTCTTGTTGGACATTCTTTATCAAATACAATCAATCTCTCAAGGAATGGCGCATTCTCAATGACTATTTCATGAAACACCTGAAATGACAGCCTGTTGCGGCACCAGCAATGCACATAAATCGTACGGACATTCGTCGAGGCGATGCAGAGGCTACTGAACCCATCCATCACCTGAAGACGAAGGTACTCGATCGCTGTACAGCCACTGAGCAAGTGCTCCAAATCCTCCCTCAAGATGCAGACGCCCATGAGATCGAGGTGCTTCAGTTTAGGGAAATGAAGAGCGAGCGCGGTATCAATCTGGGGAAAAGGCACGGCACTGCCTGAACGTAGCGCAGCGCAGCGTCGGCGCGAGGCGGAGAGCGGACGGAATGTCACCATCAAAGAACACAAACAAACCAAACTTGCTCGTGGAAAAAAATCCGGCAACACCTCCTCTGTACAGTCGGACATCCACGACAGGCAGTTGAATAAACAGAGCATATATATATATAATATCACAAGCGGAAGCATTTAACAAGCTCATATAACCCGTATAGAGCAAAGTGGTTAAGCCACAAACCATTATGCTACACAGGAAGAAGAAAACATAAGTTCCAAGCACACACGGGTACTAGGTGGGGACTAACAGACTTCAACCCACCTTGACAAGTAAACATAAAGGTCATGGGAACAAACCAAGCAAAGTTTATACACAACAAGTAGATCCTAGCTACCAAGAATCATGAACCTAAGTATGAGAGTTATCATGATCAGCTAGGTGAATGGAAGGGGTGTGAAATGTGTGAGTGAACACCCATGGGAGCTACACTCTTCCTACTACTTGCAAAGCCTCACGGTGATGTACCTGAAACAAAGTCCACGAGGGGTGAGTCCAAAGACTCAGCAAGTACGCAACAAAGCATGTAATCAAAATGGCAAGTAAGACCATGAGGATGAACCATGCTTGAACAAGTGAATGCTATACTCGAATCTTCCATGCTTGGAATGGCATGAGAAAACATGAAGAAATAATGCAACCAAATAAGACCGAGGACTTAGCTCTGAGCTTTTGCCGGCAAGCTGAGGAGGGGCGACGTCTCACCTCACTCCTTTTCAACCCTCACCAAGTGAGAGGACCATAACATGAGGACGGACCCGAAGGACCATACGCTCGCGAAGCGAGGATCACTCCTTGAACTCGGAAGATTCACTCATGATGGATTTTTAATCAAGAAGAACCAAGAAGAACCAATCCCTATCACATACTAGTGGTATGCTATACTGAATCATACACTAGGGAATTGTATGTTCACCATTGCATGAATGTAAATGAATTATGTGAACATGAACATAATATTAAGATTGCCATCTAGCCATTGTTGCCCGGTGTACTCGCCTTAACCGTTGCGAGGGAGGTGGTACGAGGCTACCTCCGGTGGATTTGTGCTGCAACCTGCTGTTGAACATAGATACAAGTTTTCAATATTGCACCCAAAACAAGCTATGAAAAGCATACTAAAAAACGCGCCTAATCGCATTCCCGGGGAGCAACCTCTTTGCCGCCCTTTCACGAAAAAATTCTCATCTTGAGCTAGGAAGCTCGAAAACAAGCAAACAAGATGGCTACGGATTCGTAAGGAACTTTTCTACAAATAACTCTTAACTATTCAAACCCAGAATATGAGCTTATGGAGGTCAAAACCAGCATATACTACTCTGCTGTACTCAGATTCAGAAATAATGGATAGCCACCTTTGGAAGTTCATAACCATACCAATTATCATGGGAAATAAGTAAATCAAATTGATCTATGAACTACAAGGTATCAGGTAGCTATACCATTGTATAACACCAATTTATCAACCCTCGAAGATCATGAAAAGCTATGGGCAAAAACTATAGAAATGCTGTTTTGCAGAAACAGCGCAGCAACTTGTTTTTATCGCCGCGGCTAAACGGCTGAACCGAATTGTGTGAATGACCACTCAAAACGATCGTGGGAACAACACCTACAAAACATTCCACATGATCCTCCCCTAATTTTGCCATATAGGAACTCGAAATTGCTGATTTCCAGATCTGAATACCTAAGAACAGCAGCAACAATGATTTTTGCCCCTATTCCCCTCACCTAGGGCTCCTAATCCTAGCCCTATATTCCATAAATCATCACTAACAGAGGGTGAGAGCTCAAAAGTGATGGGGAACCTCACCTCTATAATCAAATCACAAAGATTTGGTGAAGGGGAATGGTGGGGAAGCCTTCTTGTTCTCCTCTTCTTGTCTCCTTTTCTTCTTCCTCAAAGCCCTAGATCAAAGGGCAGACATGGAGGTGGTGAAGGGCGTGATGCAGCAAGGAGGCACCTGGGGAGGAGTGGGGAAGGAAGGGAGGAGGGAGTAGGCTGGCTGGAGAAGAGAGGTGAAAGGGATTCTTCCCTTCGGCTTGGGTTAGAGAAGAGAGATGTGGAGCACGCCTCCTATGGATAAGGAGAGCTCACGTTGTGGAGGGAGAGGTAAGAGATAAGGTTCAGTTTATTTTTATTTTTTTTCTTGAATTAGAAAATATTTCGAAATTCCCTAATTATATGAGCCATGAGATTGAAATAAATCATAGGAGATGAATCCGGAGTCCGACTCGAGCAAATAGGTAGTGCGTTTCGACTATCTCGGCGAGCCAGACGCAACTAAAGAGTCGGATTTATGATTTGATGGACCAAATAAATATGGATATAGAGAGTCTGAAAGCACGATTTATGGAAAAATGATTATTGGAAAACGGGGGTGTTACAGTCTCACCACCTTAACTAGAACTCGCCCACGAGTTCTTCTCTCCTTAAACTACCAGAAAAGCTTGATACATGGCATAGAACGTAACGGGAAGGAATTTTAGTGGTTAGAACGTACCATCAGAGAACAGTTCTGGGTACTTTTCGCGCACTTGGGACTCTAGTTCCCAAGTTGCTTCTCGCTCTGTTTGATTTGTCCAAAGAATCTTCACATACTTGAGCTTTCGGTGCCTCAAGGCACGCTCAGACTCATCAAGAATCTTCAATGGACGGGACTCAAGAGTAAGATCTTGCGCAATGGTGACTGGTTCGGTAAGAACAAGATGTTCAGAGTCTTCAAGATACTTCCGAAGCATGGAAACATGGAAAACATTGTGCACTCCGCGCATTGATTGTGGCAAATCTAGGCGGTAGGAAAGCTTCCCGACTCGAGCAACCACAGGAAATGGCCCAACATACCGAGGACTAAGCTTACCTTTGGTGCCAAATCTCACAATCCCTTTGGTAGGAGACACTTTAAGAAGCACTTGGTCACCTACTTGAAATTCTAGAGCTCGTCGTCTGACATCAGCATAGCTCTTTTGTCTACTTTGTGCTGTAAGCATGTTCTGGCGGATCTCTGCGACACGATCAACAGTTTGCTGAACACAATCCGGTCCAAGAACCCCTACTGACTCCCAACAAAGAGGAGACCTACACTTTCGGCCATAAAGGACTTCAAAGGGTGCAACCTTGATACTTGAATGATAACTGTTGTTATAGGCGAATTCCACCAGAGGCAAGTGGTCTTCCCAGGTACCTTGCCATGATAGGGCACATGTGCGAAGCAAGTCTTCAAGAGTTTGAATGGTACGCTCGGACTAACCATCAGTCTGAGGGTGAAAAGCTGTGCTGAACCGGATCACGGTACCCAAGGCATTCTATAAGCTCTCCCAGAATTTGGAGGTGAACTTCGCATCACGATCAGAGATGATCGTTTTAGGCACACCATGGAGACGAATGATCTCACGTGTGTATATTGGAGCTAATTGACTAGCTGAGTTTGTGGTACGAATTGGAATGAAGTGTGCCGACTTGCTGAGACGATCAACCACAACCCAAACGGCATCCTTACCTCTTGGGGTGCGTGGCAAGCCAATGACAAAGTCCATGGTGATATCTTCCCATGGCCATTGCGGGACCTCCAAAGGTTGAAGCTTCCCACCAGGGCTTTTGTGTTCAGCCTTGACTCGTTGGCAAACGCCACATGAAGCCACATACTTAGACACGTCTACTTTCATCCGCTTCCACCAGAAGTTTTGCGTTAGATCATGGTACATCTTGGTCTCACCAGGATGAACTGTGTAAGGAGTGCGATGGGCTTATTTGAGGATATCATCTTTCACCTGAGACCTCTGCGGAATGCAAAGGCGACCTTGAAATCGCACTACTCCAGTTCCATCTATGGTGAATGGACCTACCCTTCCTTCACGGACGCGCTTAGCTGCTTGCATTAGTAGACGATCTTGTTCTTGTGCTCGCCTAATGCGCTCCACAATATCAGACTCAATGGATAATTGGATTTCCGTTTGTGCGGTGCCCGCATAACAAAAGGAAATATCCATTCTCTCCAGCTCCGATGAGAGTGTCGCCACAGTAGGAGCAGCTACCTTGCGGCTTAGGGCATCGGCCACCACATTGGCTCGTCCGGGTTTGTAGTGGATGGTGAGATCATAATCCTTGATCAGTTCCAACCACCTTCTCTGTCTTAGATTCAGCTCTTTCTGGGTAAAGATGTACTTCAGACTTTTGTGATCCGTATACATGTCACAAACCTCTCCATAGAGAAGATGTCTCCAGATTTTGAGAGCATGAACGATTGCTGCCAATTCTAGATCATGGGATGGGTAATTCTGCTCATGTGGCTTCAATTGTCGGGATGCATAGGCAATAACCTTGTCGTCCTGCATGAGCACACATCCGAGTCCAAGTTGGGATGCATATGAATATACCGCAAAACGCTTACCTGGTTCAGGTAGCGACAAGATTGGGGCAGTCACCAATCGCTCCTTGAGATGACAGAAACTCTTCTCACAATCCTCATCCCAATGGGATTTGGAATTGACTTGCGTCAGCTTGGTCATTGGCTTGGCAATGGTAGAAAAGTTCTTTACAAACCGTCGATAATACCCGGTGAAGCCTAGGAAACTCCGTACTTCCTTAACATTGGTTGGCCTTGCCCAATTAACAACGGTGGAGATCTTGCTCGGGTCAACGGATATGCCATGCTGGTTGATTACGTGGCCTACAAAGCCAACTTCTGAAAGCCAGAACTCACACTTCTTCAACTTGGCGTAGAATTTGTGTTGCCGCAAGGTTTCAAGCACTGTTCTGAGATGTCGAGCATGATCTTCCTCCGTCTTGGAATAAACAATAATGTCATCAATGAATACGACCACAAAGTTGTCCAGATAAGGGTGAAGCATGCTGTTCATTGTCTCCATGAAACAGGCTGGGGTATTTGTCAGACCAAAGGACATGACCTTAAACTCATAATGCCCATACCTAGTGGAGAAGGCAGTCTTCTTGATATCTTGCTCTCGAACTCGAATCTGATTATAACCAGATTGCAGGTCGATCTTAGAGAAAACCTTGGCTCCCTTCAACTGATCAAACAGGTCTTCGATATGAGGAAGTGGATACGTGTTCTTTATAGTCACCCGATTGAGGCCACGGTAATCAATACACATGCGCTAGCTGCCGTCTTTCTTAGCAACGAAGAGTACGGGTGCACCCCATTCAGACACAACTCTTCCGAATAAGTCCTTTAGAGAGAAGGTCATCTATTTGTTTCTTGAGCTCTTCCTGGAAGAGCCGAGCCAAACGATATGGTGCTTTAGAAATAGGCTGAGTGCCAGGAATCAATTCAATGCAGAACTTAGTGTCCCGCTCTGGAGGCATGCCTGGGAGCTCATCCGGGAAGACATCAGGATAGTCGCACACTACTGGTATATTTTGGAGGCACAGTGGGGTACTTGGCTTTCCAAGAAGAGTCCATAATATCCCACTCTTTGGAGATGGCTGGCCTGGAAAGAGACTGGCCAACACTGACAAAGATGGTGGAGGTGCACTAGCTTGGTAGACACACTCCTTTCCTGAGGGGGGTTCAAGGGTGATAATTCTCCAAAAGCAAGAGATCACTGCTTTGTAAGCTTGTAGCCAATCCATGCCAAGAATTACATCAAAAGGCTGAAGCGGAAGGATGAACAAATTTGCAGTGAAATCTTCATCCTCAATAGAAATGTCACAGCCAGGACACACAGTGCTACAAGAAAGGAGTCCCCCTGGAGAACTAACCCTCACTGGTTGAGAAATTTCTTGCCTAGACATGTTTGCCCGATTCACAAAGTCTAGCGATACATATGAGAAACTAGAACCAGAATCAAATAGTACTAGAGCTTCAACTGAGTTGACAGGTAGAGTACCTATCACGACATCTGGACGTCCAGCCGTGGATGATGAAGGCAAGGTATAAAATCTCTGGCAAACTAGTGCAGGTGGAGCGCCAATCTGTGGCACGGTTGGAGGAGCATGGGGTGCTGGATAGTTTGGTGGTGTTGTGTGAGTTGGTGGCCAATAGTAGCCTTGAGGAGGACCCCAAGTTGCATATGGACATGGAGGAGCTTGAACATTCTTCATTGCTTGAACAGACCCATGTGAGGACACGGGCGTAGATGATGACTCGGCTTTGGGAAGACACAATCTGCCACTTGACAATGCTAGCTGGGTTCAACTTACAAACCCATTCCATGTGACCACTTTTGTGACAGCCGTTGCACACACCGGTCCAGTTGCACTCATTAGCTCTATGGCCTTCGCCACACTTGAAGCACATCATCCCTTGCCCTGGCATTGGACGATAATGCACACGTGGGCTAGCAGAGGATGAAGCCTTCTGTGACTTCTGCTTGAAGGGTTGGGGGGTAGACTGGACATTCTTAAACTTCTTCATGGGGCGACGGTTAGACTTGCCGCTGTCACCATAGTCTCACTTTTGGTTGGCACCCACAGTAGAGAAATTACTGGGGCCACCGGGTGGGGAAGATATCATTGGAGGAGGTGAGCCATTCTGCAGCTCAAACTCTATCTTTTTGGCTTTCTCAACCAAGGATGCAAAGCTAGAGGACCCAGCAGCACTGAGCACAACACGATACTGCTACTCTAGCCCATCCTTGAACCTCCTTGCCTTCTCTTTATCATTATTAACCACTGTTGGCACAAAGCGGATGATGTTGTTGAACTCGGTTTCATAGTCCTGTATGGTTCTGTTTCCTTGCCTTAACTTGCTTAGTGCATTCTCCATCCTCTCGACATAGGAAGCTGGATAGTACTTCTCAATGAACTGAGTTCGAAAGAACTCCCAAGTAGGTGTAGCATGCTCTGGTGGTAAAGAGGAACGAACATTCTCCCACCAGATGTCTGCATTGCCCTTTAGCTGAATAGTAGCAAACATCACCTTTTGGGCTGGTTGCACTTGCATGACCTCAAGGCATCGTTCCATGATGCGCAATCAATCAGCTGCCACTACAGGAGAGCCAGTCCCATTAAAACTGTCAGAGTGTACCATAGACCATGTGAGAAGAGGATTGACTTGTCTGGAGCCAAATGGCTCATTCATCATGCCCTGAGCATTGGCAGGTGCAGGAGTTGTGGCTTGGGCTTGAGCTTGCTGACGAAGTGTGTGGAGTTCTTGCATCAACTCACGCCACTCAGCTTGAGGTGGTGGAGCAACATCATCAGCTGCCACTGATCCCTCACCACTCTCCTCAGCTACAGGTTGGGCACTCTTGCGTCCACAACCTCGGGGGTTAGCACCAGCTACAGTTTTCCCCAAGCGGGTGGAACCTGCTTTCTACCGGCTTTACCCCTAGGCATCTAAGGAACATAAGAAGATTACCCAGTCAACCAAAGAAATAAAAAGGTACTATATGGATGAGTAAAGAAGATACAAGCTCATACTTGACACTGGATTATTTGAAATATAAACCCAGGAAACCCAGAAATGAGTACTACTCGAACACCAGACTGCTTAATATGCGTTAGAAAAGCACAACAAGCAATCTATGCACACAGGACAAGGCTTGCAAGTATCTAACTAAGAGAGATCGTTCCTATTGTGCACCAGTGTGTCATGTTTTATGTTATTTAACCATCTAATCAAGTTTTTATTTAGAAAGAACCTAATAACATACTAGTAGGAGAATTGGGATATTTCACCCAACGTCAAAAGAATTGACGCCCTCGTCAATTTTGTTTTATACTAACAAGCAAACAATGAAATCCAGCAAGCAAGTATTTCAAAGGTCCTAGGATCTTTCTTTGGTATACATGCTTACGCATGTATAGCAAAGATAGAGCTTAACTGATACCAACTATAACACCCCTCCTCGTAGGAAGGAATGTCACCATCAGAGAACACAAACAAACCAAACCTGCTCGTGGGAAAAATCCGGCAGCACCTCCTCTGTACAGTCGGACATCCACGACAGGCAGTTGAATAAACAGAGCATATATATAATATCACAAGCGGAAGCATTTAACAAGCTCATATAACCCGTATAGAGCAAAGTGGTTAAGCCACAAACCATTATGCTACACAGGAAGAAAAAAACATAAGTTCCAAGCACACACGGGTACTAGGTGGGGACTAACAGACTTCAACCCACCTTGACAAGTAAACATAAAGGTCATGGGAACAAACCAAGCAAAGTTTATACACAACAAGTAGATCCTAGCTACCAAGAATCATGAACCTAAGTATGAGAGTTATCATGATCAGCTAGGTGAATGGAAGGGGTGTGAAATGTGTGAGTGAACACCCATGGGAGCTACACTCTTCCTACTACTTGCAAAGCCTCACGGTGATGTACCTGAAACAAAGTCCACGAGGGGTGAGTCCAAAGACTCAGCAAGTACGCAACAAAGCATGTAATCAAAATGGCAAGTAAGACCATGAGGATGAACCATGCTTGAACAAGTGAATGCTATACTCGAATCTTCCATGCTTGGAATGGCATGAGAAAACATGAAGAAATAATGCAACCAAATAAGACCGAGGACTTAGCTCTGAGCTTTTGCCGGCAAGCTGAGGAGGGGCGACGTCTCACCTCACTCCTTTTCAACCCTCACCAAGTGAGAGGACCATAACATGAGGACGGACCCGAAGGACCATACGCTCGCAAAGCGAGGATCACTCCTTGAACTCGGAAGATTCACTCATGATGGATTTTTAATCAAGAAGAACCAAGAAGAACCAATCCCTATCACATACTAGTGGTATGCTATATTGAATCATACACTAGGGAATTGTATGTTCACCATTGCATGAATGTAAATGAATTATGTGAACATGAACATAATATTAAGATTGCCATCTAGCCATTGTTGCCCGGTGTACTCGCCTCAACCGTTGCGAGGGAGGTGGTACGAGGCTACCTCCGGTGGATTGGTGCTGCAACCTGCTGTTGAACATAGATACAAGTTTTCAATATTGCACCCAAAACAAGCTATGAAAAGCATACTAAAAAACGCGCCTAATCGCATTCCCGGGGAGCAACCTCTTTGCTGCCCTTTCACGAAAAAATTCTCATCTTGAGCTAGGAAGCTCGAAAACAAGCAAACAAGATGGCTACGGATTCGTAAGGAACTTTTCTACAAATAACTCCAACTATTCAAACCCAGAATATGAGCTTATGGAGGTCAAAACCAGCATATACTACTCTGCTGTACTCAGATTCAGAAATAATGGATAGCCACCTTTGGAAGTTCCTAACCATACCAATTATCATGGGAAATAAGTAAATCAAATTGATCTATGAACTACAAGGTATCAGGTAGCTATACCATTGTATAACACCAATTTATCAACCCTCGAAGATCATGAAAAGCTATGGGCAAAAACTATAGAAATGCTGTTTTGCAGAAACAGCGCAGCAACTTGTTTTTATCGCCACGGCTAAACGGCTAACCGAATTGTGTGAATGACCACTCAAAACGATCGTGGGAACAACTCCTACAAAACATTCCACATGATCCTCCCCTAATTTTGCCATATAGGAACTCGAAATTGCTGATTTCCAGATCTGAATACCTAAGAACAGCAGCAACAATGATTTTTGCCCCTATTCCCCTCACCTAGGGCTCCTAATCCTAGCCCTATATTCCATAAATCATCACTAACAGAGGGTGAGAGCTCAAAAGTAATGGGGAACCTCACCTCTATGATCAAATCACAAAGATTTGGTGAAGGGGAATGGTGGGGAAGCCTTCTTGTTCTCCTCCTCTTCTTGTCTCCTTTTCTTCTTCCTCAAAGCCCTAGATCAAAGGGCAGACATGGAGGTGGTGAAGGGCGTGATGCAGCAAGGAGGCACCTGGGGAGGAGTGGGGAAGGAAGGGAGGAGGGAGTAGGCTGGCTGGAGAAGAGAGGTGAAAGGGATTCTTCCCTTCGGCATGGGTTAGAGAAGAGAGATGTGGAGCACGCCTCCTATGGATAAGGAGAGCTCACGTTGGGGAGGGAGAGGTAAGAGATAAGGTTCAGTTTATTTTATTTTTTTCTTGAATTAGAAAATATTTCGAAATTCCCTAATCTTCTATATCTAAATAGCTGCCCCCACTACCTGATTTTCCTGACTTCTCGTGAGGCCACGTCATCGTTAATCTCCCGTTGTTGATCGCACGACTACGTCATCGCTAATCCTCCCGTAGACCCCCCGCTGCTGGCCGTCCCGCAGTGTGTGTAGTACGCAAGCGAGTCATGGGCTCATGACTTGGTTGATAGCCCATAGTGGCGGCCGATGTAATTAGTAGAAGATGTGCATACTAATTAGGTTCCTCTTCTCCGCTACGAGTGTTATCTCCACCGCTTTCTCTTCTGTTCCCCGCCGCCACAATCGACGAGATCTGCCGGCCAAAAGTGCAGGCACCAATGCAATGAAACGGCAACACTAATTCATCCTCTCCCATTAATTACCTCACCCTTTATTACCCACTACGAGTTATCTCCGCCGATTTCTCTTCTGCTCGTCATCACCACAACGAGGAGATAGCCCATCCACAAATGCAGCCATCAATGCAATGAAACGGCACCATTTATCACCTCCCATTACCTCGCCCTACACTATAAGTTACGAGAAGAAGCTTCAGCCACGACCCCTCGCCGCCGAGCTCGGCCACAAGGAGCTCGCTGTACGCTGGGAGACTGACCATGAAGCCCTGTGTTGGCTATGGCTATCCCATCCTCAACAAAAAGGTATCGTTGGATTCCTTTATAATTCTTTCTGCCTACCAGTTCGATTGTTTTATGTAGCAGATTCTGTTTGCATCGGAAGTTTTTGGGTTTACTAGGAGGAAGTGGTCAGTTTTTTCCGTCCACTCCTAATTAACTATGACATCGGACAAGATTGATTTTTTTTGTAGCAACAATTTGAAGACGCGTTGATGTTCATCTTGCTTCAAACGGCATGGTGAATGATAAGGGGTTTTGGAATGATGTTTGGAATGATGCATGACCCAGTCCTCTCGGTCATCTTGATCTGTTGTTGAGGTAACTAGACTTGCGTGGAATTGTATGCTCTTCAGGTGTTGTTTGCAGGGAAGCGATTGTTACAGATCCAGTGAAACTAAATTACCATGTTTGTTCTCCATATTTTCTCTACGTAATTGTTTATGTTCGTAGTGGCTTGGGCATGAGACTGATTTCCTAATTGTTTGATCATATGAATGTTTATGGTACATGTAGTTGTTTGTACACAGGCGTCAATTGCAGATAATGTTGATGATAGTATGAGGTATGTTCTCTACATGTTTTAAGAGAGCATATTATGTTCTATGGGGCTAGATGGAGCAAGCTTATGGATGCATGTCTTTTTATCTACAATATGTATCACTATATCATGATTTGTGACCCAGCGAATATTTGGTGCATCTACCTGTTAATAGTAACGATGTTGAGTCTTCCTAAAATGATCTCAGGTATCCCTTTGCAGATTAGACAAGAATTGATATTTTTCGGTTGGTGAGATATCTTCGTCGGTTTTGTGAAATATATTACAGGAGTTATGTTCTCAACCAATGGTTCATCTAGGGTTCTCCATTCCAAAAACTACTACACTTTCCCCTGGAGAAAAGAAGAACCATTGTACTAGCTGGAAAACAATGGACGTATGCTGGCATCCTATATATGTTATTTCCTTTTTCTGTTTTGTCAAATATCTTCAGAACTTTACAGTCTCTCACCCTATTAATATTTTATTTCCATAGAGGTTATGTGTGTGAGCATGTTTAGTTCTCGACTGCTATTTTAGTCGCCATTAGTTAGTGCATATTTTGTTGATCGATTTAGATAAAGTTCATTGTTTGCTTGAGTATGTACTTTCAAAGGCTATGATATGATACCAGACAGGTTGTTCTTCTTAATCAATGTGAATTGAAAGTCTACTCTCATCATTCACGTCATCGCTAATCCCCCGTTGTTGATATCTATACTCTATCCACGCATCCACAAGACCCAACCTACTACCACCGGAGAACCTACTCTCTTTGCTATTACATTGTTGATTTTGGAATTTTTAACATATTTAGGGTTTTATTCAGATCTTTACACTACTTTACTTCCAGCAAAGAGATCCCGCAGCAACGCGCGGGGTATCACCTAGTTATATAAGCCATGAGATTGAAATAAATCATAGGAGATGAATCCGGAGTCCGACTCGAGCAAATAGGTAGTGTGTTTCGATTATCTCGACGAGCCGGACGCAACTAAAGAGTCGGACTTATGATTTGATGGACCAAATAAATATGGATATAGAGAGTCTAAAAGCACGATTTATGGAAAAATGATTATTGGAAAACGGGGGTGTTACAGTGACACGTTCCCTCTCGGAACCATGAGGCTTCTTGAGAGAAGCTACAGTTTGTAAGAAGGTTATACCAAAACGTGTCCCCAAATCGGAGGAAAAAATTACCACAACATGTTGGTGCCATGTCATGACACCATGCCAAGTTTCATGATTTTCAGTCGAGTTTTGGATTTACAGGAATTTTAAAACCAAGTTTCTCAATGTTTCCGGCCGAGCCACAATGCCAGATGTTTGAAATTCATCCTCATTTCTTGCATGGCACCTAAACATTCACCCAAGGACACATATATGATTTTTTTACCCATTTTGGTGCACTCGAGCATGTGCTTGTAGTTCGAATTTGAATTATGCACATTAAATGCCTAGAAACTCAATTAATGTACAAAAAAGGCCAAACGAATCCGGAATAATTCCAAGTTGTAACACGAAACTTCTATAGTTGCATGTTGCCTCTGTAAAATAAATCAATGCGAGAAGAGGCAGCGTATGCCGTTTCGCACACAGAGGTGACACGTTCCCTCTCGGAATCATGAGGCTTCTCGAGAGAAGTTACGGTTTGTAAGAAGCTTATACCAAAAGTTGTCCCAAATCGGCCAATTTTTTTACCACAGCATGTTGATGCCATGTCATGACACCATGCCAAGTTTCATGATTTTCAGGCGAGTTTTGGATTTACAGGAATTTTAAAACCAAGTTTCTCAATGTTTTCGGACGAGCCACGATGCTCAGATGTTGGAAATTCATTCTCATTTCTTGCATGGAACCTAAACATTCACCCAAGGACACATATATGATTTTTCAACTCATTTTGGTGCACTGGAGCATTTGCCTGTAGTTCAAATTTGAATTATGCACATTAAATGCCTAGAAACTCAATTAATGTATAAAAAGGCCAAACGAACCCGGAATAATTCTAAATTGTAATACGAAACTCCTTTTGTTGCATGTTACCTCTGTAAAATAAATCAACGCGGGAAGAGGCAGCGTATGCCGTTTCACACACAGAGATGACATGTTCCCTCTCGGAACCATGAGGCTTCTCGAGAGAAGCTACGGTTTGTAAGAAGCTTATACCAAAAGTTGTACCAAATCGGCCAATATTTTTACCACGGCATGTTGGTGTCATATCATGACACCATGCCAAGTTTCATGATTTTCAGGCGAGTTTTGGATTTACAGGAATTTTAAAACCAAGTTTCTCAATGTTTCCGGACGAGCCACGATGCCCAGATGTTTGAAATTCATTCCCATTTCTTGCATGGGACCTAAACATTCACCCAAGGACACATATATGATTTTTCAATCCATTTTGGTGCACTGGAGCATGTGCCTGTAGTTCAAATTTGAATTATGCACATTAAATGTCTAGAAACTCAATTAATGTATAAAAAAAGCCAAACGAACCCAGAATAATTCCAAATTTTAGCACGATACTCCTATAGTTGCATGTTCACTGCAAATAAATGTTCTAGCAATTCAAACACCAACCTTTCCTGCCGTAACCCATTTTGTCTTTCAAATCAAAATGAAAAAAATCAAGTACACCACAAAACAGTTTATTAGCAAGAATCGTGTGCGATGCAGTATAAAATATCTAGGGGCACCCTCATGTATGGCTTACGCCGGAAGTTTCGTCGGCTACAGTCCACCGCCAGCGTGGCAACCACACTTGGGCGCCAGTTTTTCGCTGCACCGAGCGAAAATTTGGCTACCGCAGAAATATCTAGCTCCCCGCCTCCCCCCTGACCAAAAGCCACATTTCCACTGTTTGATCCTTCATTTCCAATTTCAAACCTTCACTGCTTGCTTGCAGTGCCGCCTGCTCGCCGGCGATGCTCCTTCCTGCTGCGCGGCCTTGTCGATATAGTCAGGTAATCCACACCCCACCCCCATCCTCCTCCTCCTCTATCCTACATGCCCCGACCGCCGGCGCGACACCTTCCACCCATATCACTGCCCCATCCTCCAAATAAGCGCCGCCCATAGCCATTTTGCACGCAGTATAGCCAGGAGCTCAAGGAGCATCTGGCAGTGGAGAAGCAAATCACGGCCGGACGCGCGGATGAGGTCACGATGGTTGCCATGCGTGCCGACCGCCAGATCTTGCAGGAGCACCTCGCCGTCGAGGCCACCATCGACGCCTCGCACGCGGACACCGCCACGCGGTTGGCTACTTTAAACGACAGTTCGTGGTGTTTTCTCGAGGCCACCGCCGGTGCCTTCTAGTGAATTGTCCTCTGAAATGATAATATGCAATCTGATCTACTGAAATGTGATGTTCAGTTAACAGTTTTGTTCAACTATCACTATATTTCCCAGTAGTTCTTAAGCATGCTTGGTTTGGTTAACTGTCCGACTTCTAGTATACGTTCTATTCTGCAATACGGTGCTCAGTTAACTGTTTGGTTCATTTGTTGTGCTGTCCAGTTAACTGTTTGGTTCAATTCTGCAATGTGATGTTCATTTGTTGTGGGTACAATTTTGTATTGTTATGCATGTGAGAAATACATCGAATTTGGCTGTACAAAATACGTAGTACATGAGAAACATATACATTTGCCATATTTCCTAGTTCTTAAGAATGCTTGGTTTGGTTAACTAGTTTTTCCATGCGGCTCAAATTAATCTGCTGGATCTGCAATTTGTTTATTTTTTATTAACATATTCTACTGATAGTATGCCAACTCTCACTTAACCTGATCAATAACTGCCTTATATGTGTTGCAGGGAAACAATGGGAGGCACTGAGTTTACCATCGAGGTTCGCACATGCATGGTCCTTTATCTAATAGCACATTATTGTGCAATTGCATGAACCATTCTAATATTTAGGTTTTTAACAATTTGGTCTTGCACATGTAGGTCCTGCTGTCAGAGGTTTAGACCCACTGTTCGACCCATTTTGCATATGGGGAAATGAGACGTCCATGAATATCAGTCAAGTCAAGAAACTCAGAAAGATTGTTAGGATAAAGAAACTAGCGACGAATAACAGCAAGATCTTTGTTTGCACAATGCAGACATCGGTCAACTATAGGATGGTACTAACTCTTTTCCCTTGTTTTTTTTTCTTTGCGCCATTTCAAAATTTAGAACAAATATTTATGCATATCTTTGTTTCCAGTCCTTTCCAAAGCACTTCACCGATGATTACCTCTCAGACCACCTGCATGGTCAAGAGGCGAGGAAGGTATTCATTCAACACCCACGGTACAATATTGAAGTCTTCCTCAAGAGGACGAAGGTTGGGCGGGCAATTATCCACAGCCACTGGCCTAAAGTTGCAAGGACATTCAACATCACTGAAGGCTCAATACTCGCCTTCTGCTTTAGCAGTTCTCCAGATGAGATTCATCTGTCTATTTACCGTGTATGATGCTACTTTCGAAAGGTTTTAGATGTTGCATGTGAAACTTGGCACTGTTGTGTAATGCCGTAGGTAGCTACATGCCTATATGGTGTAACTGAGTGCTGAAGCTATCTGATGTAATTCAATTATGAAATCTTGGTTGTCGTAATACGGATATAAAATATATGGTGTGTTTGATATGAAATGTCAATTTGATTACTAAATGGATTATCAATAATTGGCCAATTAGCCAGCTTATTGGGTTTTTCTATTGCAGACGGTTTCTCAGACAACACAGTGAGCGATGAACTCAAACAACCCACACAGTTTCTAGAAAGTAGGTGTGTTGGATCAATGAACAATCACAGACGACTTCCGCCCCACAAATGTTTGCGTTAGGCCACCTTACACAAACGTTTCCACATAAAAATTTATGTGATGTACATATGAACGGAAACGTTTGTCTGGGATTCGTCGTGTGGGATGTACATACGAACGGAAACGACTGGGCCTGTATAATTGTCTGCGATGGCTCGCCCGATCGCACACGAGCTCTTTTTGCCCCGCGTGTGTGACCGGAGCCTCCATCACTGACGGTTTCTGGGTCGTGTGGGTTGGACCCCCCTATCACACACAAAGGCAAGGCGACGGTTTAAACTCTGTCGCGGAAAGGGAGTAAAAACCGTTTGTATAGGACGTCTCTGCACCAGTGCGAAGTGTGGCACTCGGCAATAGAGCAGTGCCACGCGTCGAGTCCTTACTCGATGGGACATTGCCGAGTTTAGAACTCAGCAAAATATTTGCCCAGTTCTTCTACCAAAGGAACTCGGTAGAAGTTTTGTATTGGGCAATAAGTGTTGCCACGTGGCTTATGTATATTCATTGTGCATTGCCGAGTTTAGCCAAGTAGAACTCGGCAAACTATAGTGTCATGTTGCATCTCCGTTACGCCCCGTTCCGTCTGACGGTGTGCTATGTTGAATTCCCTGGGAGGTGAAACTCGGCAAACATTATTTAAATATTCACTAGACTCGGTAATGATGTAACCCAATTTAGATGTCAATCATAGAAGCCAGACATTATCTCAAATTAATAATCGAACTCCATGGACGCAACATGGTCAAACGATGGCATGGGACTCTTAAATTCAAATATGAACTTGAGCTTGTTAAATGCATATATGGTAATAGAATAGTATGTCCACAACCACACCATGCATATCTCCATTATATTTGCATGGATTACAAATACCATGATCTCTTATTCATTTTCTTATGAAAAACAGTGAGTTATTTCAAATATTTGACAATATCATACACACTATATTTCATCTCTCTACTGATCCCGATCGTTCTTTCTCTCTCCTTAGTTAGAGGACTCAATCCTACGATGTCTCTCGCTCTCTCTCACAACACACACACACACACACATACGGCCCCTCTTTATCGAAGACACACTCGTACATTCCTCCCCCATCTCTATAGATATCTCTTGATGATGAATGAAATGATATATGCTAGGTTTTCTATATGTGCATGTTATTCTACAAAAATTCGGTAAAAGTTCGTGAGGTTTGAATTTTCAATAAAGCTATATGCACTATATTTTGGAACGGGGGGAGCATACGGCAGTTGCGAACGCTCACGTGGAAATTTTATGTGTCGGAGGAGTGGCTGTTTTGTCAAATGCCATTGCAAAACTGCCACCGTCAGATGCAGATCTGACGGTTCTTTGGGCGTTCGCCAGGAAACGGCTTGTGGTGATCGTTCACCAGATATGATTTACGGACACACGCATTGCATTGACACGTTAACCCTCCCTCTCACGCACACACGCACCTCACGACTCTCCCGAGACTTCTCGCACACACCATCTATCTGTACTCTATAGGTAGACGTCACACACATATATGTGCTCTTCACACACTTCCCTAAGAACTTCTAAAAAATAAAACACGTCACACATATTTTTTTTGTAACTCAGACGTCACACACGTATACATCTTACTCTAGGTGGAGTACGTAGTACACGAAGAGAAGCGGCGCACGCACGCACCAGTTCTCTCACACCCGCGCGCGGGTACACGTACGAGCGCATTTGTTTACAAAGAGGCATCCCAAGTGACAATTTGACTCATGCAGTTTTCAACTTCATGGAGGGTCGGGGACCACACGTGAATGATACAGTACATAGTGCGACCTACATGCGGTGGCGCGTTATTGATTGAGTTTTTTTTACTGGAACGTTAAATGAAAATAGTGGTTCGTGCGTATTCATTTTAAAAATGATTGCTACAAGAAAATCACTCCACTATATATATAAGTTGGAGCTTCAGCGCTTGCTTTACTAGGGTTGCTCTCATTCACTCTCTCATCCTCTCCAGATCTAAACAGGACAGTGGCGGCCACACCCTCTCTCTGCTCACCGCTGGTCACAGTTCCGGCCAGATCACCTCCGCCGGCGAAGGGGAGCAGGTGCAGCGTTCACGCGGTCGTCGGCGGCGAGGGAGGAGACCCACAGCTGCGGGCGCGTCCCGATCGGCGGCCCGTGTCGTTCTGTCCGACACAGCGCCGGCTCGGGAGGGCCTCTGACCCCTTGTTCCTCCCTGTCGTATTGTGGGCAGATCCGACCTCCCGTCGCCCTCCTAGCCACATCCGGACGACCCTCAGATATAACTTCCTTCGAAACCGGCCTTGCTCTACTGCCCCAGCTCACCGCGTGGCTGCATGTGGATCTTTTTCTACTTCCTTCGGCTGTTCCAAAGCCACCTAAATTTTTACTATTATTAGAGGTAAACCTACTTCATGCAGTCGAATCTAGGACTTTGTTCAAAAGGGAAGAAAGGGGGGAAAGCTGTAGCATGAATCTAGGACTTGGTTCAAAGAGGAAAGAAAGGGGGGAAAGTAGTAGAGACTCGCTACCCAACTGGTCTCTTGGTTGAAAAGGGGAATAAAGTGGGGTGGATAGCGAAGGGTGGGGGGAAGTACTAGTAACATACTGACCAGACCGGTCTCTTGGTCGAAAAAGGAAAGAAAGTGAGGGGGTGTTGGGGGGACAACGCAACTGAGAACGAGCAGGTCTAGATTTCCTGTGCTCACATAGGAAAAGGTCGCCGAGGAGAAAAAATTTGGACAAATGCAGACATGCTGCTTGAATGTTTGCCGCTCTTGGCAACCAGATCTACCTCACCACTTTATACCCCCTGCTGTCCCTTTGCCCTTATAGCTACCGTTTATCTAATATCAGAGGAAAAATGAAGCAATGCCACTATTAGCCTAATGTCACTTCTAAGTAATGCTGTTGTCAGTCTAGTGCCATCGATAAATTGAAGCAATGACACCACCATTTTATGAAGTGCTTCTGTCTTGCTTTATTTCCCACGAATTCTGTTTTGCCAGTTACACTTCTCACACCTCTAACATTGCTTCATCCCAGTGGAACTGCACAAATTTGATTGCACCGTGCACGGAGCTACTGACCATGTGCTACTCTCATGTCAGTAATACTAATGTTGTTATTCTGCATGTTAATCTAGTGCCAGTGTTGATGTGATGTGATGCTACTTCTTACTTAATGGCACTTTTTCATATTGTCAATGTAATGCCATTCATAACACAAGAGATGTTGTTGTTAATCATATGCCACTGCTTAAATAACCATATTACATATTTGTGCAAACAGGGATGTCTATCTCCATATCGTTTCTATTTGTGTAATCATAAGCACACACCTTAATTTTAGTAGAACTGCACAAAATCAGATGCATGTTCCTACCTGCCGTGCTCTAGCCACCCGTATTCCAGGTATTCCTACATTCATTACTAGCTAGAATGACCAACGCAAGCTAAAAGAAGCTGATTCGTACGTGGACTTCCTGATTGCAGTGCAGGAACGAGCCCGTCATGTGTGGCGGAGAAAACAAGCAGTGCGTCCGCGCCGTGAACTACACTCACTCCCAATTTAAGGATGGCCCGAGGATGAGCTTGCACGGCTGCATGGATGTTTTGGGGTCAGGTGCGCGTACAAGAGGCATTGCGGTCTGCTTATTTCTACAAATAGTGGTGCTTGAATTTAGTGGAACTGCACAAGAAGTTCAGATGGTCAATCCACTTCAAGGTTCAGTTCAATATTCCAACTGTGAACACAATTATAATTTGTTATTCTGGAACGAGAGAACCTAACCCTGGATGGTGGCAACAAGAAAAACTAGAGTGAAGCCCAGGAAATTAAAGCTTGCCTAGGGAGGCCCTTTGCTCAGAGAAGCCTGGCTTAATTTTTCCTGATTTGTAAACCTTCTCACAACTTTGTCTTTTGCTGTCAACTTGAGATGTTATGTTCTATGAATCATTGAGATGTATAAAAAACCTGAACTTATGCTTTTGAAGTATTTTATGCAGCCGAGTTTATTGTGAATGTTTAACATGAATGTTGGACTAGCGTGTGAACATTTGGAATCTATATTGTGGCCTCAATTAACCGCATGAACCACGGTAAATAGATACGTAGTTGCTTATATGTCAGACAACAGAGTATGAGTGTGAGCTGGTCGATAGCCGACTTTTCTAGTGTTGAAGCGATCTGCGGCAATGTGCCGTGTTTGCACCAACTGTGCTTACAAGTGGGGTAGCACCAACAGTGTTTACAAGTACTTAACCAGCATTACCTACACTATGTATACGTCGGCGCACCAAGAGTTGTCAAACAAGTATTTCATCAAATACACACTGCTCGTTCGATAAACAGTGGCAACTTATGTCTTACAATGCCATATTACATGAAAGAACTCATGAGGATGCATCTGTTTCGGCAACACTTACGAGGGTTCTCACATGATTCACGGGCACACAAAAGTAGCAGTAGTTCCCATAGAGGGACTCAAACAGAGTACTACCCAAAGAGGGCTTGATAATATGCAAGGTTCGGGTAATTAAACACAATCCAAGCTACTTTGAAACACTAACTGGGCCAACTATTTCATGCCATCGATCTAATTGGGGATGGACGCAAGACGGACCTTGCCATGAACATCCTCGAGGATGTCCGGCAGCAGCTCAATCCTATCAACCTTCTTGAAGATAAACCTTGTGGCCTTTCCACTCATAAACTTGTTTGTCGAGGCATGCCACGTCATCTTCATGGATAAGCTTGACAAGAACATTATGCCTCACAAACGAAGGAGTAGCTGTGAACTTGTTGTGCTTCAGTACACCCTGGACAACACGCCTGACAACAGTGTGGCTGGAATACATTTCATCTTCGGTATAAGTGCAAATGGCTTCCAGGATCGAACAGCCTAAGAACTTTGTTTTCCCATTGTGTATATTCAGGTCATCCACCTCATAGCGAGTGACATGTACAACCACACAATCCTTGTCTGCATCAGGGCTCTAATTGAAACAAAAACGAATTCTGAATTACTTTCCAATATAAAAAACACAAGTTATTTAAACCACCATGTAGAGTCAAAAGTATGCATGACAAGGAAGGTAGCATGGCATCGGAGCTAATAAATCTTGCATTATTTATCACCTCATACTAAGATCAAAAACCACAATCAAGATCGCCAAAGAAGAAAATCACCTTGGGCAACTCAGCGGGGGCGGGGGGGGGGGGGGGGACACATCCTCGAAGGGGTCCATCTTGCCGGGGGAAAACTGCTCCTGCACGGCCACGGGGGCTGTAACCTCGAACGTGGCGTTGACCATCTCAGTAGTGGCCGTGAGCGCATCTGGGTCGGCTCGGTGGTGGCCTTCATCTTCTTGGAGCTCTCTGTATCGTGGGGATCAGCCCGCCGCGTCTGCTCCAACATCGGCAGATCTTTGCCCGGTTCTCCATGATCCATAATGAAACTGACAAATAGAAGACAACCGAAAGGAAAACACAATCGCAATGACAATGAAACAAAAAAGGGAGTGAGGATCAGTTACTGCTTTGCAAAAGATTTTTTTTGGAAAGAAAATATACCAACATCACGGATGCGCTCACCTTCCCTTCGTTGGGAGAGAAGAACAATGGCGGAAGCGAGTGGTGGCTTTCTTGAAGAAGATGAGGGAGAAGCGGATTCAACGAAGGGTGAAATGATGTTTGCTTCGTCTGACCAACTTACTACGGGGAGGTGGGGTTTTGTGATATGACGGCTCATTACTGCCGCGCTACGACCGGGGTGACTCTGCGCCTGCATACCGCCTTCTAATTTGGTGGATGCCATTTGGGCCCGCGCGCTACATGGCCCGCATGTCGGCGAACCAAAGTAAAACAACATTCAGTAGCGGAAGCCATTTCGACGACCGAGGAGGAGCCAGAAGCAGTAGTGTCTCCATTGTACTAGTAGGAGTAATTGTTTTTTTTAGGATTGAGTAATTATTTTTCTGGGGAGTGGTAGAGTGTCTCCACAGTAGTACTAGTAGTAATTGTTTTTCTCGGCCCAAGACAAAATAGCCCATCCATCCTAATTAATAAAATCAATTCAAAAGCCCTTATTGTACTTAAGAAGAGGCGCCCCCCACTGCACCGACCCCCCCCCCCCAAAAAAACCAACTACTCTTCTTCCTCCTCACTCCCACCTCACGTCCGCTCGCTCGACTCGTCTCCCCCTCCGGTTGTACCCCAAATTCCTCACCTCACTCCTACAGAAAACCCCAGCTCCCCTTCTTCCTCACAGCTACAAAAAAGCCCAACTCCCCTTCTTCTTCACTCGCACCACAACTAGGCTCGTCATTCGTTACTCTGCTCAAATCCGTGAACTCGATGTGACGCCCGCAAGGAAAATGGAGTCGGCTGGCCCCAGCGCCAAGAAGATGAGGCTCCCTCCAGCAGCGATGCCAATTGTAGATCCCGCACCCGGCAGCGCGGGGAGAAGCAGCGAGGCCCCCCCTATATCTGAGGAACCCGAAGAATCTCGGGTAGACCGCATCAGCGATCTCCCGGACGCCATCCTTGGGGAGATCATCTCGCTTCTCCCCACCAAGGATTGCTGCCGCACCCAAGTCCTCGCATCTCGGTGGCGCCCTCTATGGTGCACCGCGCCTCTTAATCTCGACTGTTGTTGCCTATCTCTCGTTGATGATTTTGAACTCCCCGGAGCCATCATCTCCTCCCATGGGGGCTCCGTTCACCGCCTCTGCATCCTGGCGTGCTACCTGCACGTGCACCGCATGGTGGATGCCTGGCTGACATCCCTTGAATTCCGCAAACTCTAGATGCTTGATTTCTATTATTCCTATGAAATTGACATATCACGAACCGAACACCATGTATTTTACCCATCGCCACCGATGTCCATCTCGCGGTTTTCCTCCTCTCTCCACACTGCCACCTTTGCCTTGTGCAAACTACCAGACAATTTGGTACAAAAGCTTCGACTCCCACTTCTCAAAAAAATTTCACTTGTGCTGGTTCGTATGTCGGAGGCCTCACTGCACAGCATCATCCAATCTAGTTGCCCTGCCCTGGAGTGCTTAGTGCTTGTCTTGACAGTTAAAATCAGTTGTTTCCGAATAAAGTCGCCTAACCTTGTAAGAATTGGAATTTCTTTTGACGTAGGGGAGCTCATCATCGAAGATGCCCCTTCACTTCGAAGGTTGATCCTTGATTCTTGTTATTCACCTTCGCAAATAACTGTCGTCTCTGCGCCTAAATTGGAGACCTTGGGTGTAATTCATGATCTCTGTGATCATTTCAAGATGGTGTTTGGCTCCACAGTTATCCAGGGACTATATATTATCATCTACACTTTTGTAATCATAAGCTGCATTTTTCATTTGTGCGCATAAGTTTTATATCATCTTGGAGTACACTTTTTGTACTAATATTATGTTCTATGCTCAATGAAGAGTTTGTCCATGGATAGCCAATCAGTGGTGCCGGATTCTGTCAAGATCTTATATATCAGTATGAATACTTTTCATCTAAACAAGATTATTGGCTTGTTGCAATGCTTTCCATGTCTGGAGAAGTCGTATATAAAGGTGATGATTTCACGCACATTGGAAGCCCATATATAGTGTACTAGAATTAACCGTTCAGTTGTTGCTCTTTCCACATACTCTTTTTTTAGATCTTAACTGTTTTCAATCTTCATGTCTATTTAGGCAGCAGGACGGGGTACAAAAGGTATAACCAATTGGTGGAATCGTAAGCACCGGGATTTTCTCAGTTCTCATGACATTCGGTTGAAGACAATAACGCTGGAAGGATATGTAGCCACCCATGCAAACACTAGATTTGTCACATTCTTCTTGCTGAATGCGAGGGTACTATTGTCCATCAGGCTTAAATATATTAACAAAGAAGTTTTGATGGATGGATGTGTCGAAGAGCTAAAAAAAAGGACTTTCAGGTGGACAAAAGGGCTTATGAACGAGCCAGGCTTTTTTTACATCATCTTGTGGTCATATTCCATTAAATTTTACGACCCGGGATGTTCATTTTATGGATCTGACTGATCCATTTGATCATGATAGCTGCCGAAAATAGTGCTGGAGTTAGATGTTGTTGCCCTTTTCAATCTGGGTTTAGTCTAAACCTGATGAACAATTAACCCTCATGCTTTTGTATAGTTTGTAAGCTGGAGTTTGATGTTGTTGCCCATTTCAACTCGGCTGTGGCTGTCATATTTTCTTTGAAAAAGGGCTAATGGCTTGCCATTTCTTTAATTAAGAGAGAAATATTGTAACAAATCCCAACCAAGGGAAATAACATCACTCTCGCTACTTGATCTCATTGTGCATTACAGAACCCAAGTGCTTAGCGCCCACCAGCACCCACAAACTTATTTTGAGCTAGCACACCAAATGGGCTGTAATTCCTAATAAGAAAGGCTGCATGGCCATGACAGATTTGGATTCTGACATTTCGGACCCACAAGGAAAAATCCTATCCAAGGTGGTGTCGACTTAGTCAACAAACGATTCTGCTCGCCAGCCGTTGGATTGACATCCAACATCTGTCGTGTTTCTTCTATCTCTTGTCTTCTTCCTCCAGACGCCTAAACGAAACCACGCCGTCGGTCCCGCCTGCTCCCGCCTCCCACGGGTGGCTGCGCCTCCGCCCACGCATTGCCGCCCCACCGTACCCTCAAATGTTGGCAGTACGCAAGCAAATGCCTCCTTATAACAAGCCAAAAAATGCTTCCTCCTAATGGTTGACATCAGGGTCCCATGCCATTGTCAACGTAGTCAATAAACGAGAGAATTGCCCAACGAGCCGCTGACACCAGGGACCCAGCAGCTCGCGCAGTTATTTTCTTGTTTTTTAGACGGAGTAGGGCATCAACTGGGCTGTGAGGGGGCTGTATCCCTCTAGCCCAGGCTTTTATTTTCTGTTTACCACATGACCAGCCCAGATCCCCTCAAAAAACAAAACATGACCAGCCCAATTGTTTTTTTTCTTTCTGAAAATGGCTAGCCCAGTTCTATTCTTTTTGCAGAATACCCAACCGAGGCCTACTTGCTTTTCTCAGGACTGCTGGGCTCCAAATCTTTCAAGACGAGGAGGGATGTATTCGGGGTTTGCCCAGAAAATGGGCTATAAGTAGTAAAAAATGGGATGTAAATTTTAAGAACAACACAGCAAATCGGCAATAGCCATTCAAAAAAAGCAAACCGGCAATTAGTTTCACATTACGGTTTTTCTTGAATTTCGAGATTTTAAATTTCATTATTTTTTCCGCAGGGAAAATTTCGTTGGATTTTAAATTAATATAAATTATTTTTTCAAATTAGTTTGAATCTGACTCCAAATTTTGGGATTAAAAACAGTTCGAACCCCACCGTAATATGCAAAATTTCATTGAATTTTTTAACCATGGCCAGAATATGGGCTGTAATGCTAACAAAAAGAATATGGGCTTAAAAAATCCTTAAGAATTAGCAAATGGGCTGTAAATTATCAAAAATAATGGCAAATGGGCTATATGCTGTTTGCCACAGATTTGGAGGCTGACTTGTGGGCCTACTATGTTGACGCGTATGCAGGGCTATGTGAACTTAGTCAACAAACGATGAGTTCTCAAAAAAAGAAGTCAACAAACGATTCTAGCGGCAGTGACCGTTGGATAACATCCAACGGCCGTGCTGCTTCTTCATTCAATGATCTTCTTGCTCCAGCCGCCCAAACCAGCACCGGCAGGACCGCCTGTTGCCGCATCCCGTGGCCGGCTGTGCTGCCCCGCAGCCTCACCGCCCCTCCTACTACTGCACCGCTGGCTAGGCCATCCCTCTACTCACCCACACCTCATGTTATTCTCCGGTGACACAGGCCTCACACCGCAGCTGAACCAATCAACCCTCGTGCTCCCCTCAGCATGGGCATCCACTGTTGTGGCTTCACCGGCTCCGGGTCGTTCCCTTCCTGGGCCTCATCGTCGTCCACCGCGTTGGTGCTCTCGATGCGGCGTGGTCAACATGGTCAACAAACGACAGCCATCGGAAGATGGATGTACGTGGAGAGGCTGACAGTAGGGACCCACATGGTCCATGGCCACACGCAAGCAAGTGCCTCCTTATTACGTGAAAAAAATGATTCCTCCCCCTGACAGCTGGGACCCACTAGCTATATCTTTGCATAGAAGGAAGTGCCTTCTTATTACGCGAAAAAACGATTCCTCCCCATGACAACTGGGACCCACCAAATTTGGAGGCTGACCTGTGGGCCTACTAAGTTGACGCATATGCAGGGCTTTGTCAACTTAGTCAACAAACGATTCTAGAAGTAGTGACCGTTGGATGTTAATCCAACGACCGTGCTGCTTCTTCAATCTCAGATCTTCTTGCTCCAGCCGCCCAAACCAGCTCCGGCGGGACTGCCTGCTCCTGCCTCCCGTGGCCGGCTGTGCTATGATACGTCTCCATTGTATCTATAATTTTGATTGTTTCATGCCAATATTTTACAACTTTTATATACTTTTGGCAACATTTTATATGATTTTCTTGGACTAACATATTGATCCAGTGCCCAGTGCCAGTTCCTGTTTGTTGCATATTTTTTGTTTCGCAGAAAATCCATATCAAATGAAGTCCAAACATGATAAAAATTTATGGAGATTTATTTTGGAATATATGTGATTTTTGGGAAAAAAGAATCAACGCGAGACGATGCCCGAGGACACGACAAGCCTGGAGGGCGCGACCCCCCTCGGCACGCCTAGGGGGCTTGTGGCTCCCCTGTAGGTCGGTTGAGGGTGTCCTTCGAGCGCAAGGAAGATAATATCCGGAAAAAAATCCCCTCAAAATTTCAGCCCAATCGGAGTTACGGATCTCCGGGAATATAAGAAACGGTTTTCGGCCAGAAAACAGGAACGCGAAACAGAAGAGAACAGAGAGAGAGATCCAATCTCGGAGGGGCTCCTGCCCTCCGGGAGCCATGGCAGCCATGGACCAGAGGGGAAAATCTCCTCCCATCTAGGGGGGATGCCAAGGAAGAAGAAGAACGAGGGGGGCTCTCTCCCCCTCTCTCCCGGTGGCGCCGGAACGCCACCGGGGCAACCATCGTGACGGCGATCTACACCAACAACTTCACCGCCGTCAACACCAACTCTCCCCCCCTCTATGCAGCGGTGTAACACCTCTTCTCCCCACTGTAATCTCTACTTAAACATGGTTCTTAACGCTATATATTATTATCCAATGATATGTGGCAATTCTATGATGTTTGAGTAGATTCGTTTTGTCCGATGGGTTGATTGATGATCGTGATTGGTTTGAGTTGTATGTTTTATTTTGGTGCTGTCCTATGGTGCCCTCCGTGTCACGCAAGCATGAGGGATTGCCGCTGTAGGGTTTGCAATACGTTCATAATTCTCTTATAGTGGGCGCTAGAGTGACAGAAGCTTACACCCGAGTAAGGGGGTTGTTGCATATGGGAGTAAAGAGGACTTGTTACTTAATGCTATGGTTGGGTTTTACCTTAATGATCTTTGGTAGTTGCGGATGCTTGCTAGAGTTCCAATCATAAGTGCATATGATCCAAGTACGGAAAGTATGTTAGCTCATGCCTCTCCCTCATATAAAATTGCAATAATGATTACCGGTCTAGTTATCGATTGCCTAGGGACAAATCATTTTCTTGTGTTACAAAAGTTCTCTACTAAAACAAACTAACTTTTATTATCTTGCAAATTACTCATAGTTTTATTCTCGCTAAGTACTCCTAGTTTTATTCTTGCAAAGTAGCTCTAGCATTACACCTACAAAGTACTTCTAGTTTCATACTTGTTCTAGGTAACGCAAACGTTAAGTGTGCGTAGAGTTGTATTGGTGGTCGATAGAACTTGAAGGGAATATTAATTCTACGTTTAGCTCCTCGTTGGGTTCGACACTCTTATTTATCGAGAAAGGCTACAACTGGTCCCCTATACTTGTGGGTTATCAAGACCTTTTTCTGGCGCCGTTGCCGGGGAGCAATAGCGTGGGGTTAATATTCTCGTGTGTGCTTGTTTGCTTTATCACTAAGTAGTTTTTATTTTGTGCTCTTGTTTTCTATCTTTAGTTATGGGTAGGAAATGCAAAATACCAAAAAAATTAGTTGTACTTGCTAAACCAATGGTTGAAGAACCACCCAAAATCTATCATACTACTGAAGCTTTCTACTTGGATCATCTTCGATCCGTTTGTGCTCGTGCTGAAAACCCAACTAGCTTAGTTGAGGGAAAATCATTAGATGAGCATGCTTATTTTGTGCGACGCCGCTTGTCTCAAAAAGGGAAACACTTAAGGTATCAAATTAATTGTTTGGAATGCTATGCTTGGAATTTATGCGAAATACATGATTTTACTTGGTGTTCTGAAAACCATAAAAAACACCTTCAGTACCAATGTGAGTTTAAGGATAATGGAATCTTATCTTCTTATGCTAAAGGTGTTTATAGTTACTACGATATTGAACAAATTGAAGAGTTGTATCGGTGGTCGATAGAACTTGAAGGGAATATTAATTCTACCTTTAGCTCCTCGTTGGGTTCGACACTCTTATTGATCGAGAAAGGCTACAACTGATCCCCTATACTTGTGGGTTATCATGCTGCCACGCTGGCCTCACCGCCCCACCCTACTCCCACTACTGGCCGGCCAGGCCTTCCCTCTACTCACCCACATCCCCTGTTATTCTCCGACGATGGCAGCCTCACACGGCAGCCGAACCAGTAAACCCTCGTACTTCCCTCCGCGTCGGCAACCACTGCCTTGTCTTCCCCGGGTCCGGGTCATTCCCTTCCTAGGCCTCGCCATCGTCCACCGCCTTGCTGCACTCGGTACGGCGTCGTCAATGCGGTCAACGAACGGCAGCCATTGGAAGAGGACTATACGTGGAGAGGCTGACAGCTGGGACCCACAAGGTCCATGGTCGCATGCAAGGAAGTGCCTCCTTATTACACAGAAAAAAGTGTTTCCTCCCCCTGACAGCCGGGACCCACCAGCTACATCTTCGCACGCAAGGAAGTGCCTCCTTATTACTCGCAAAAAAATGATTCCTCCCCCTGACAGCTGGGACCCACCAGCTATATCTTCGCACGCAAGGAAGTGCCTCCTTATCCTCCCTGATAGCTGGGACCCACCTGGTCGAAGCGTACGTAGCGTTGTTTGTCTGGTCGCGAACGTGTACGTACATACTGGTCGATCAGTCTCTCTGCAATGATGAACCGTGGGCGTGTAAGGAGCGGCACGTGTCGTAGTAGAGCCCCCGACGTAGCAGTTCAGGAAGCCCCGTCTAAATAGTGTGCACGTACGTACAACAACATCACAAGAAATACAGCCATATACATACATATACGGGCGGGGTCTCGAACACGTACTCGCGCATACATACATGGAGAGAGGCAACGGATGGTAGCAACGGCCTCCTGTTCATTGTCAGCCAACCGGCTGGGTCGGAATGGAGGAAACAACGCCGTGTTCATCGGGAGCCAAGCGACTGGGTCGGAACGCGTCCTGTTCATCGGGAGCCAACCGGCTTGGACGGAACAACCGAACGGGGTCCTGTTAGTCGACTCGGGGTCTGGCGTACCGCAAAACAGAGGAAACGACCTTCTGTTCGACCGCCTACGGTAGAAACGGGGTCCTGTTCATCGGCTGGGGGTGTGGCGTACCACAAAACGGAGGAAACAGACTTCTCTTCGAGCGCCTACGGTCGAAACAGGGTCCTGTTAATCGGGAGGGCTCTGGCATACCGCAAAACGGAGGAAACAGACTTCTCCCCAACTGCCTACGGTCGAAACGGGGTCCTGTTCATCGGGAGGGGTGAGGCGTACCGCAAAACGGTACTCCACGGGCTACTGTTCATCCACGGTCGACCTCCTCTAGCCTCCACCAGCTACTGTTCATCCACCCCAACCAGCTGGGTTGTGGCGGCCTTCTCGGGGTCCTGTTCATCCAGCGCCAACCACCTTCACATGGCGAGGGTACTGTTCATCCACAGCCAACCCACCGGCTGGGGTGGGGCATACGAGCGGGCGACAGCAATGGGAACTGTTCATCCACAGCCAACCAACCGCCTAGGTCAACTCACCATGTCTCGCACAAGGGGCTCGATCGATGCGTCTCGACTCGTTCTACGTATCGCGCGTGCAGCAGCAACGGGCACTATTCATCGAGTTGCAACCCAACCGGCTACATCTCGCACATATGGGGGCTCGACTGGCTTCCGTTAGCAGCGAAGGAATCGCTCGTGTTCAGTTAGCAGCGAAGGAATTACTCGGGTTCAGTTAGCAGCGAAGGGATCGATCGGCTTCAGTACGTAGCTAGTGCGATTGCTCGGGTTCCGTAAGCGAATGCCTCACTCGGGTTTAGTTAGTGAACGCCTCGCACACACGTGCGCGTACGAGAGAAAGGCGCAAACCACACTGCATCGCTCGGCCCCGACAACCCACCGTAACCGGGAACTCCCCAAAAATTTCCTCGCCCTCACTTATACCATGATTTTTTACGTCATGGACGTCCCAAAGAATGTCATGCGGGTGCGTCTCCAGCCCGCTCAGGACGAAAAGCCAATTTTTTGTCATAGAAGTAGGAGCCCACCACATCTATGATGATACGTGTTTTTGTCACAATTATTGTCATAGAAGTGTCACAACCATGACAGAAAAAGTATTCGTTCGGTCCATAATGTCACGGATGTGTCTTTTTTTTGTAGTGTATGAATTGTGCAGTTTGATTTCATCAATACCAGTTTGAACGGCTATATTTGGTTCCTGTTATGCCTGGTATAGTTAACACATGCCCTTTATTTCAGTTTTACACATTTAGTGTGATGTTTAAGCATGAGCTATGTTCTATTCATTTTCAACAGTAACAATTTGAATTACAATATTTGGTCCCTGTTAAGCCTATTGTAGTTAACATTCCCTTCCACTATTTATCTGCTTTAACAGCATGCTGAAACCAACACATTCAAGCTATCATTTGGAGATGTTGTTGTTTACCATGGCTATATTTGGTTGATGTTAAGCCTGTAGTACTTATCATGCCTTTCCATGTACTTATGCAGGACAACAACGGGTGATGGGGATATGTACCTAGGGTAGGGTCATAGGCCTGAACTACATGCCCTACCTAAGGACACTACCCCAGAAAGCTTAAGAGCTACAAGGAAGTCTCCGACTGAGATCACCAAGTCATACAAGTCACTCGACAATATACACTCGGAGATAACTTTCACTCGACGCTTACCTTTCACTCGGAAGGACCAGAAGATAGTCGACCACAGAAGCCCAGAAGTCACCCCAGGGAGGCTAACGGGCAGGCATTCATCAAGACCATTAATAGCATTTATGTTGTACGTTACCAGTAACGTACGTCTTTATAACCACGATCTGACCCTTAAACGCCGGTCACTTATGAGGGGCAGCGCACTCTATATAAGCCACCCCTCCCCTCTGGCATAAGGGTTGGTTCGCACCCCCTGTAGCGATACTCCAATTACACTCGACAAAGAGCTCCCGAGCACCTGAGACGTAGGGCTATTACCTCCACGAGAGGGGCCTGAACTCATACATCTGTGTGTACACCCTCGCCGTAGCTAGGACTCTGCTCTCTCCTTACGTACCCCTACCTTCTACTGTCAGACTCGTTCCCACGACAGTTGGCGCCCACCGTGGGGCAGGCGTCTAAGCGACTTCCGGCGAGGTTGCATTTGTTTTCCTTCGTCATGTCATCCGGCGGTGATTTGTTCCTGGGCCGCGAGATCCATCTCGGAGCGCTCACCTTCATCGTCGACGATTCGGCATGGCTCCGGGAGGCGCCTCTGGACGTTGGGGCGCTCCCGAGTCGTGGGGCGACGCACTTTTGCGCAAGCTCCTGCGGTGTTCTTCTCCTTCAGCCGTCGACTCCGTACGTGTCGGCCCTCCATGTTGTTCATCGTCGCAAGCGATCCGGTCGTTCGCGGCTACAACGTTGGGTGCGACATGCGGCGGCCCGCCAGGCTTCGTCCCCGCAGATTGCGGCCATCGAGCCCATCGAGTCACTTTTCGGCGTGTTCGACTCGGCGTCAGATCGGTCTGGCGTTCCCTCCGAGTGCAAGAGCTGCGATCCTGCGGCCGAAGTTTTTATGGCTGGCTCTCATCAGAGTCCGCCGCCTGGTTTCAGCCCCGCCAGACGCGAGATTGGTGGAACGTCGAATGAACAGCAGCGCCGGGATGAGGATGTTCTCCGTATTCCCATCGTCGGCACGACTGCTGAGGCCCAGGCCATGGAGGCGACTTGCCTTTGACTCAAAGAGATGCAGAAGGCACTCGACGAGCGTGTTCGACAGCGTCCGCCGCGTCCCAATCGACATCAGCGACATTTGTTTCCGAGTGGATCGCGGAATAACATCGAGGTATTCCGTACTCCAGTGTTGAATGTTGCGGCTGCTGCTAGGATTGCAGATTCTATACAACCATCACGGTCGGAAGCTGGTAGAGGTTTGCAACAGATCAGAACGCTGCTCGAAGCAGCGCAGCAGCAGAATGCGGTTGTTTCTCAGTCGCAGAACAGATTACATAGCAATTCACCCAGGGCGGAATCAGTTCAATCGGCCCACAGTCCTGGGTCGCTCCTGCGCCACAGAGGCGGAGACTTCCGGGAAGATCGGTACAGAGATCAGGGGCGAGATCAGTTTGCTCCCCGTTATCACCGCGATGACCGCCGTCGAGTGCTTTCTCCTCCGCGGAGTGGTTCCTATGTGCCCCGGCACAATGATGATAGGCGCCCGTTCGGTGATGAGCGGAATCCTGGATTTGACGCAAGGGATGTCCTCGCTCAAAGACGGGTCGACAGAGGCAGAGCCCACAGAGATGGTTATAACGGAGACTATCCGAGTGGAAGTGGAGCTGTTGTGTCTGGTCCCGAGTGTTTTAGTAGAGCCATTCGCTCTGCAGAGATTCCCCCCAACTTCAGGTTGGCGGCTGGAAATTGGCAAGTTTTCTGGCGAGACGAAGCCCGAGACATGGTTAGATGATTACCGAGTGGCCGTGCAGATTGGTGGAGGAAACGACAACATAGCCATGAAGCATTTGTCTCTGATGTTAGATGGTTCAGCCAGAGCTTGGTTGAATCGTTTGGCTCCCTCTAGCATCTATTGCTGGGAGGACTTGGCCCGAGTGTTTATCAGAACCTTTGAGGGCACCTGTTAACGTCCGGCTGGTTTGATTGATTTGCAGCACTGTGTTCAGAAACCCAATGAGACCTTGCGAGACTACATTCAGCGCTGGTCCACCCTGCATCATACGGTGGAGAATGTTTCCGAACACCAGGCTGTTTGTGCTTTCAAGGCTGGTGTTAGATACAGAGAGCTCTATCTGAAATTTGGTCGCACTGGTGATATTTCTCTGAGCAAGATGATGGAGATTGCCACTCGGTACGCCAATGGGGAAGAAGAGGACCGCCTCCGAAGCGGTAAAGGAAAAGCAGTTGACAATGATGCAGGCGGAAACTCCAATCGGAAGCAGAAGCACAAGGCTGATCCCCCCGCTCCGGCAGAAGCGGCCGCTCTGGCGGCTCAAGCCAAAAATAAAGGAAAGTCCAAAGCTAAGTTCACCCCCAAGAAGTCAAAGAATCAGTCGGGTACAGATGTTATGGATTTACCGTGTGCAATCCACACGAGGAAAGATGAAGAGGGCAATTTAATACTGCCAAAGCATACCACCCGACAGTGCCGTTTGTTGATCGAACAGTTCAAAGAGAGCTAGTCGAGTGAAAAAGACCCTGAAAAGGAAGATAAAGAAGAGTTTCCTGAGATCAATGCCACTCTGTTGATTTTTGCTGATGTTGAGAGCAAGAGTCGACTGAAAGTTATCAACAGGGAGGTTAACATGGCTGTTCCCTCTACCCCCACATATCTCAAGTGGTCTCAGACTGCTATCACGTTTGATTAGTCAGATCACCCTATGCATATTGCTACCCCCGGGCGGCAAGCGCTGGTGGTGGACCCAGTTGTGGGGGGCACTCGACTCCGCAAGGTTTTGATGGACGGTGGAAGCGGTCTGAACATCCTATATGCAGATACCCTCAAGGGGATGGGCATTCCGATGTCCCGACTCAGTGAAAGCAACATGCAGTTCCATGGCGTCATCCCTGGGAAAAAGGCCCGTTCACTCGGTCAAATAGCGTTGGATGTTGTGTTTGGTGACAATAAGCATTTTCGCAAGGAAAAATTGACATTTGAAGTGGTGGACTTCCAGAGTGCATACCACGCCATCCTTGGTCGTCCGGCTTATGCCCGTTTCATGGCCCGTCCATGTTACGTGTATCTCAAGCTGAAGATGCCCGGACCCAAGGGTGTGATCACAGTCACTGGCAATCGACAGAGGGCTGAGGAGTGCCTTCAGCGGGGCTCCAAGATCGCCGATCATCAGATGGCCATGGTCGAATTGGAAGAATACAAGAAAAATGCTGATCCTTCCGACCAGTTGCGCGCTAAGAAGACCGCTTCTGAGTCAGCTTTTCAGTCGGCAGGAGGAGTGAAGAAAGTGAACATTCACCCGACAGATCCAACAGCTGCCCCGACCAACATCTCGACGACACTCGACAGCAAATAGGAAGCCGAGCTCATCCAGTTCCTCCGTGAGAACTGGGACATCTTCGCATGGAAGCCTGCTGACATGCCTGGTGTACCCAGGGAACTGGCTGAGCACCGGTTGAGAGTTGACCCGAAGGCCAAGCCTGTGAAGGAGCATTTGCGTCGGTCGGCAACGGAGAAGCGAAAAGCAATCGGCGAGGAGGTGGCTCGTCTCTTGGCGGCTAAGTTCATACGTGAGATTTACCACTCCGAGTGGTTATCGAACGTCGTTATGGTCCCTAAGAAGGACAAGTCACTCCGCATGTGTATTGATTTCAAACATATCAATCGGGTCTGCCCGAAAGATCATTTTCCACTCCCCTGCATTGATCAGATTGTCGACTCAACTGTGGGCTGTGAGCGTCTATCTTTTCTGGATGCCTATTCTGGCTACCATCAGATCCGTCTATTTGGTCCGGATGAAATAAAGACAGCCTTCGTCACCCCTTTCGGGTGTTTCTGTTATATCACCATGACTTTTGGTTTGAAGAACGCCGGCGCTACTTTCATGCGCATGATTCAAAAATGTTTACTCGATCAGATTCCTCGGAATGTCGAAGCCTACATGGATGACATTGTCGTCAAGTCTCGCAAAGGTTCCGACCTGTTGTCTGACTTAGCTGAAACATTCGCCAATCTGAGGAGATATGATATCAAGCTAAATCCGTCTAAGTGCACTTTCGGTGTTCCTGGCGGCAAATTACTCGGCTTTCTCGTTTCTGAAAAGGGAATCGACGTTAATCCTGAAAAGATCGGTGCCATCACCCGAATGAAAAGCCCTGAGTGTGTGCACGATGTCTAGAAGCTCACAGGTTGCTTGGCAGCATTGAGTCGATTCATTTCTCGTCTCGGTGAAAAGGCATTGCCTTTATACCGACTGATGAAGAAGTCTGATACATTCGAGTGGACTTCTGAAGCTAAAGCAGCGTTTGTCGAGCTCAAAGCTCTGCTTTCCACCCAGCCGGTGCTCGCTGCTCCGCGCAGTAAAGAGCCATTGCTATTGTACATAGCGTCTACTAATCAGGTCGTCAGTACAGTTCTCACTGTCGAGAGGGAAGAGGAAGGTAAAGCTTACAAAGTCCAGCGTCCTGTTTATTACGTCTCTGAAGTGTTGACTCCTTCAAAGCAAAGATATCCACATTACCAGAAGCTTGTGTACGGTATATATCTGTCAGCTAAGAAGGTGGCACATTATTTTCAAGATCACTCAATTTCAGTCGTCAGTAATGCTCCATTGTCTGAAATTCTCCACAATCGAGATGCGTCTGGTCGAGTGGCCAAATGGGCTATTGAGCTCCTCTATTTTGACATCAAGTTTGAAGCAAAGAAAGCAATCAAGTCTCAAGCCCTCGCTGATTTCTTGGCCGAGTGGACTGAACAGCAGCAACCGATCCAAGTTTACTCGGCACACTTGACCATGTTCTTTGATGGCTCAAAGATGCTGAATGGGTCTGGTGCTGGCGTAGTACTGGTGTCCCCAAAAGGCGACAAACTCAATTATGTCTTGCAGATTCACTTTGATTCCTCCAACAATGAAGCTGAATATGAAGCACTCTTGTATGGGTTGCGTATGGCCATTTCACTTGGCGTCCGGCGCCTGATGGTATATGGCGACTCTGATTTGGTGGTCAATCAAGTGATGAAAGAGTGGGATGTCAGGAACCCCGCTATGACAGGATACTGCAATGCAGTAAGGAAACTTGAGAAGAAATTCGAAGGCTTGGAACTCCATCATGTTCCCCGAACGAAGAATCAAGCAGCTGATGAGCTGGCAAAGATTGGATCCACTCGGAAACCTGTCCCAGCAATGTATTTCTCGAGCACCTTCATTCTCCTTTGGTACAGGAAGATCCTTTCACTGAAGAGCCCTCGCAAGCAAAGAGCGCCTCAGATCCGACCGAAGTCGATGTCCCAGCAGTTATTGATTTGGTTATGGAGGTTTTAGTGATCATCCCCGACTGGACTGTTCCTTATATTGCGTATATTCTGAGGCAAGAACTCCCAGATGATGAAGATGAAGCTTGACAGGTAGTCCGCAGATCCAAGGCATTTACTGTTATGGATGGACAACTCTACAGAGAAAGTGTGACTGGCGTGATTCAGCGGTGTATTTCTCCTGAAGAAGGTCAACTGATTTTGGAGGAGATTCACTCGGGAACTTGTGGTCATCATGCGTCCTCTAGGACAATTGTTGCCAAAGCCTACCGAGCAGGTTTCTTTTGGCCACGCGCCAATGAGATGGCCAAAGATATAGTCGATCACTGCGAAGGATGCCAGTTTTATTCGAACCTGTCACACAAACCTGCGTCTGCCTTGAAGACTATTCCACTCGTCTGGCCGTTTGCTGTATGGGGCTTGGATATGGTTGGACCCCTTAGAATAGGCCAGAGTGGATTCACTCACTTACTGGTTGCAGTCGACAAGTTCACTAAGTGGATTGAAGCTAAACCCATCAAGAAGCTGAACGCCCGCACTGCTATCAAATTCATGAAAGAAATAACCTTCCGATATGGAGTCCCCCACAGTATCATTACAGACAATGGTTCTAACTTGGACTCGGAAGAGTTCAGACACTTTTGCTCCTCTCAACGCACTCGGGTGGACTACGCATCCGTTGTGCACCCCCAGTCTAACGGTCAAGCTGAGCGAGCGAATGGCCTTATCCTCCAAGGACTGAAGCCTCGGCTCATGCGAGATCTTGATCATGCTGCTGGAGCTTGGGTCACTGAATTGCCGTCTGTTCTGTGGGGCTTGAGGACGACTCCTAACCGGTCGACTGGACGCACTCCTTTCTTCCTTGTGTATGGAGCTGAAGCCGTTCTGCCAAGTGACGTCCTTCACAATTCCCCCCAAGTAGATCTATGCTCTGAAGACGAAGCTGAGCAAGCTAGACAAGATGGTGTGGATCTCCTAGAGGAAGAACGAGAGATGGCCCTGATCCGGTCGACTGTATATCAACAAGACCTTCGCCGCTTCCATGCGAGACACGTCAAAAGCCGTTCATTCCACGAAGGTGATCTGGTGCTCCGAGTGGATCAGCAACGGCCCCACAAGTTGGCCCCAGCGTGGGAAGGCCCATTCGTCATCACCAAGGTGCTGAACAACGGGGCGTACCATCTTTTCAACTTGAAGAAGAATATTGATGAGCCACGCGCCTGGAACGCGGATTTGCTTCGACGCTTTTATACTTCACGACTGAGTTGTTTTGATGTAATAAGAGTGCTCCAGACGATGTCGTTTGTTAAGTTATGACTTCCGCAGTCTATTGTTGATTCCGATCGCACAATTTCACATTCAAAGACTTCTCCGAGTGAAGAGCAACCCTCTCTCTCGGAGGCTTAGCTGCGAATCCGTTTCGCCTAAGTGAAAAACCCTTCCGAGTGTATAACATTCAATACACTCGGAGACTTAGCCGCGAACCAGTCTTCGCCTAAGTTCAAAGACTTCTCCGAGTGAAGAGCAACCCTCTCTCTCGGAGGCTTAGCTGCGAATCCGTTTCGCCTAAGTGAAAAACCCTTCCGAGTGTATAACATTCAATACACTCGGAGACTTAGCCGCGAACCAGTCTTCGCCTAAGTTCAAAAACACTTCTTCGAGTGAAGAGCAACCCTCTCTCTCGGGGGCTTAGCTGCGAATCCGTTTTGCCTAAGTTAAAAACCCTTCCGAGTGTATAACATTCAATACACTCAGAGACTTAGCCGCGAACCAGTCTTCGCCTAAGTTCAAAAACACTTCTCCGAGTGAAGAGCAACCCTCTCTCTCGGGGGCTTAGCTGCGAATCCGTTTCGCCTAAGTTAAAAACCCTTCCGAGTGTATAACATTCAATACACTCGGAGACTTAGCCGCGAACCAGTCTTCGCCTAAGTTCAAAAAAAACTTCTCCGAGTGAAGAGCAACCCTCTCTCTCGGGGGCTTAGCTGCGAATCCGTTTCGCCTAAGTGAAAAACCCTTCCGAGTGTATAACATTCAATACACTCGGAGACTTAGCCGCGAACCAGTCTTCGCCTAAGTTCAAAAACTTCTCCGAGTGAAGAGCAACCCTCTTGCTTGGAGGCTTAGCTGCGAATCCGTTTTCGCCTAAGTGAAAAACCCTTCCGAGTGTATAACATTCAATACACTCGGAGACTTAGCCGCGAACCAGTCTTTGCCTAAGTTCAAAAAAACTTCTCCTAGTGAAGAGCAACCCTCTTGCTTGGAGGCTTAGCCGCGAACCAGTCTTCGCCTAAGTTCAAAAACTTCTCCGAGTGAAGAGCAACCCTCTTGCTTGGAGGCTTAGCTGCGAATCCGTTTCGCCTAAGTTAAAAACCCTTCCGAGCGTATAACATTCAATACACTCGGAGACTTAGCCGCGAACCAGTCTTCGCCTAAGTTCAAAAACTTCTCCGAGTGAAGAGCAACCCTCTCTCTCGGGGGCTTAGCTGCGAATCCGTTTCGCCTAAGTGAAAAACCCTTCCGAGTGTATAACATTCAATACACTCGGAGACTTAGCCGCGAACCAGTCTTCGCCTAAGTTCAGAAAACTTCTCCGAGTGAAGAGCAATCCTCTTGCTCGGGGGCTTAGCTGTGAACCAGTTTTCACCTAAGTTAAAAAATCCTGCCGAGTGTAAGGTATTCCTAACACTCGGAACTTAGTTGCGAACCAGTCTTCGCCTAAGTCCTAAATTCAACCAAGCAAAATGTCGGAAAGCAAAATGCGAGTAAGACTAGAATCTCTAGCGCAGCAAAAACTTGTTCGCGCAAAGGGAAGTTCTCAGGCTTAAGGCCTGAAAGAAGTTTTAATCGGTTACACCATCACTCGGCATACCGAGGCAAATAAAGTTTTAACTGAAAGCAACATACTTCTTCAAGCTCCGGTAGGGCTTGAAGGCTCGACAAAAGTATCCAGGTCAATTCCGTCGGCGATCCGAGTGGCTGCTTCGATGAAAGTCTCCATGAAATCTTCAAACTGCAGTTTCTTTGTGTTGATCACTCGGAGAGCCTTCAGTTTGTCCTCCCTGGCCTCCTTGCAATGAACCCTGACGAGTGAAAGTGCCACATCAGCACCACAACGAGCAGCGGATTTCTTCCACGCCTGCACTCGACTGGGAATTTCGTTGAGGCGAGTCATCATAGACTCGAGGTCAGTCTGGAGAGAATCTTCAGGCCACAACTCCTTGTCGACCTTCTCGAATGCAGCCTTCAGCCGAGTGACATATCCTTGGACACTCTTAAGACGAGCTTCGAGTCGAAACATATCCATGGCCACGGCGTCTCCGACGAGTGACTCCGTGGGGTCCAGATTCGACTCGATTTCTTCGGTTTCCTTCTCAAAGTCTTGACAGAATTCTGCGTGAAGAGAAAGAGAAAAGGTGATCACAATGCCGTTCTGAGGAAATCAAAGAAATTCATTCGACAGAAGAAAGTCACCTTCAAGCATGTTGAACATTTTCTTCGCAAAGTCTCCTAAGTGTTTTTCCAGAGCACTCTTTCCCTTGGTCTGCACTTCAAGTTTCTTGATCCAGTCGGATCGTTCCTGCTTGAGTTTGGCGTTCTCTTCTTCCAGTTTACTGGCTGCAGCAAGTTTCTTCTCAGCGGCTTCAGTTTTCTCCTTCGCTTCCTTCTGAGCATCAGCAAGTGATTTGTCCTTGTCCTCGAGCGCCTTCTTCATGGTATCTAAAGAAATAACATTGTTGAGTCGCGCTCGGAGACGACGGTTCTCATCACGTACGTCTGTTCGAGTGGATTCACTCAGTTCAAAGGATGGAAGATGAAAGTGATAATGCAATTGATCGACAAAGATTACCTCCAAAAGTCTTCAGTTCGGTCTGTGCACGGTCCAGGTTGTTGTTCGTCAGCTCCAGATCCAGCAGAAGTCGATTCTTTTCCTTCTCCAGCTCGACGTACTTGGTCCCGAGCCCACATGCTTTCTGAAATCAGCAAAGAAGGGGCTCAGTCGACTGAAAGGCGGCCCGCCGCTCCACCCCACAACCCTATACAGCGTCATATCATGGTTGATGGAAATGATGTCCATGAAACCTGCAGAATGGTTCTTAAGACTACTGCCCATCGTCAAGGATCGACAGTAGTCTCGGTGACTACACCCACTGGATACAAAAACACTCGACCAGGTCTGGCCTGTCAGAGTATAAAAGAAGCAAGCAAGCGAACATTGTTTCTATCAGACCCCCGCCGATGCACGCACTCGACGGCGGTCTCGGGGACTACACCCAGTTGGTGCACTCAGCGTGCCCCCACTGTACTGTCGAATGGAAAACAACTTTCAAACCAACTCTAAGACCCCTGTCGATGCCTTCGTCATTCGACAGCGGTCTCGGGGACTACACCCAGTGGGTGCACTCAGCGTGCCCCCACTGGACCAGAGACTACCTGATCTACTTGCGAAGAAAACACCCAGTGGGTGTAAAATCAAGATGGACAGGAATTCAATCGGAAATGAACTTACAATAGCACTTACTCGGACGTTGGCTTGAAGCGCTGAGCTGGCATCATAGGCTAACTTGCTGGCTTCATACGCCTCTTTTGTTTGCAGCATCATCTGCCCAGCCTGAATCATAGCTTCCTTGGCAGCTCCAGTTTGGTCCTCCGGGACGTGATACAAAGGGTATGCGGGCGTCGAATGAGTTGGTGCTGTAACTGAGGCAGCAGGTGGTGCTTCAAGTTGTCCAATAGGTGCTGAAGCCACCAGAATTGAAGTGGCTGGCGGAGCACTCGACAGCGGGGCCACAAGGGCTGGAGGCGTCGCAGCAGTCAGCCCATGGGGCGTCTGTCCTGACGATGTTCTCCGAGTGTGTACGTGTGGAGCCTCCAGAGGCACAACTTCATCTTGCGTTCCTCGCTGCAGCTCCTCGTCATCTTCCAGTTCGATGACTTCGTCAGCTATCAATCGGCAATTTTAATCAAGTCACTCGACGATTATTCTTCAAAAAACAGAGTAGAGTGTGGGTTTGTTATACCTCGTTGGGAGGTGGCCGCATCAGGAGTGTCCACTTCCATATGGTCCCCATCATTTCGCTGGGGCGACGTCACAGAGGTAGCAGCTCTGGCGGATAAACTCCACTCGGTCAGCAGAGACATGAAGTGCCACAATCACAATTGCGGGAAATAAACACTTACGTTGAGGCAACAGGCACAACAATCTTGATGCGAGGCAAGGCCTTCCGAGGTTTTGGCGCGTCCGGCTTGAGTTGTTTCGCAGCTTTTTCAGTCGACCCCGGTGTTGCGGTGCGGTCGCGTTTTGGGTTCCTTGTGCTCGATGCCACAGTTTTGCTCGGGGCAACCTCTGGGTCTTCCTGATGCTTGGTGCGACGCCCAGGGCGTAGAGGGACCTGAGCTTCCACCTCGCCTTCCTCCAGGTCGTCATCGCTGCTCTCTCTGTCGTTGGCATAATCGCCGTCTGCGCTGTCATCTACGCTCCCTTCTTCTTCGTCAGACTGTTCTCCGTTTGGCACGGGCGAGTACATGTTTGTAAATTCCTGCAAGATACAAGCTTCAAAGCCAGTCGACTGAAGATCCAGTTACTCGACAGATATTAAAATAATCAACGGAGGTATAACTCACAAGATTCTTTGGTGGGTTCAAAGCAGAAAAGGGTGGAATTCGCTTCGCTCCCTCGGGATTGTCACAGGCTCCGGTGATGCTCCTGAGCCACTGGGAGACGGTCTCGTCGGAAACTTCTTCAGGATGAGTCCGAGTGGTATCCTCAGGGCCCGAGTAATGCCACATGGTGTGATCCCGGGCCTGGAGAGGCTGGATCCGTCGACTGAGAAACGTTTCAAGGAGATCCAAGCCAGTCACTCCGCCGCGAATGAGATCAGATACAGCGTTCACTAGGATCCCTACCTGGATTTTCTCTACCTTTGTCACATACAGTGGTTTGGGAGTGGTAGGTCGATCCAAGGTGAAAGGAGGAAGTCCAGTCGACATATTTGGTGATGCAACATCCTTGCAATAGAACCATGTCGACTGCCAACCCCGGACAGAATCAGGAAATGTCATAGAGGGAAATGCACTCCTACCTCTCTTTTGGATCCCTAAGCCACCACACAGTTGGATTACATTGGTTTTGCTATCACTGGGATTGGCTTTCTTGACGGATTGAGATCTAACAGAGAATATGTGTTTAAACAAACCCCAATGCGGAGGACAGCCCAAGAAGCATTCGCACAGGGTTATGAAACATGAAAGATAGGCAATCGCATTCGGAGGAAAATGGTGGAGCTGCGCCCCGAAATAGTTCAGGAAACTGCGGATGAACGGATGGGGTGGCATGGAGAAACCTCGTTCGATGTGAGTGAGAAGCAGAACTCGCTCGCCGTCGCGTGGCTCTGGTTCGGTCTCCCCCTTCGGCAATCTCCAGGACTCCGCAGCTATCAACCCGTCAACGACGAGATTTTGCACATCCTCCGCCGTGACCGTCGATTGGAGGAAATCCCCCTGGATCCACCGCGGTGGCACCGTCGACCGGGCGCCTGATGGCTTCTTTGCCTTGGCTCCTCCCTTCTTGGTGCGCTCGAGCTTCTCCGTCTTGCCCTTCGTCATGGCGGCGGCGGTCGTCGGAGCAGAGCTGAGCAGAGGAAGAGGAGGAGAAGAGCAGATTTGGGGGAAGAATACTGTACCAAGCACCGGCATCGTCGCCCCTTATATCCGCCCGTGTCGGTCACTGACCTGCGGGCCCGTCAGATCTCTGGGTATCCCGAATCCAGAGGAGGCGCGGTACTTGGCGATTTTGGCGGCGTGGTAATCGAGGCGTCGGGACCTCGCTTGCCTTTGTGGTTGCGTCATCCCCGCTCGGCGCGTGTTTATCCAATTTTCGAATCCCGTAAAATCCGGACCTTACGGAGCGAACCGTCACATCAGAAGACTCTGCAAACAACTCGAACCTGATTTCGAGCTCAGTTTCACTCGGACCTGATTTCGAGCTCAGTTACACTCGGATATACTTCAAGACAGAATCGATCAGGGCGAACGATAAAGGTTCCAATCGACGCAGATTTCTAAGAAGCCTCAAAATGCACTCGGAATTTTTGTGTCTTGTCAGAACCTGCATTGACACTTTTTACACTCGAACCCCGATCCATTCGGGGGCTAATGATGGGGATATGTACCTAGGGTAGGGTCATAGGCCTGAACTACATGCCCTACGTAAGGACACTACCCCAGAAAGCTTAAGAGCTACAAGGAAGTCTCCGACTGAGATCACCAAGTCATACAAGTCACTCGACAATATACACTCGGAGATACCTTTCACTCGACGCTTACCTTTCACTCGGAAGGACCAGAAGATAGTCGACCACAGAAGCCCAGAAGTCACCCCAGGGAGGCTAACGGGCAGGCATTCATCAAGACCATTAATAGCATTTATGTTGTACGTTACCAGTAACGTACGTCTTTATAACCACGATCTGACCCTTAAACGCCGGTCACTTATGAGGGGCAGCGCACTCTATATAAGCCACCCCTCCCCTCTGGCATAAGGGTTGGTTCGCACGCCCTGTAGCGATACTCCAATTACACTCGACAAAGAGCTCCCGAGCACCTGAGACGTAGGGCTATTACCTCCACGAGAGGGGCCTGAACTCATACATCTGTGTGTACACCCTCGCCGTAGCTAGGACTCTGCCCTCTCCTTACGTACCCCTACCTTCTACTGTCAGACTCGTTCCCACGACAACGGGAGTGGCCAGCATTTTCCACTGAGGTTAGTTTCATCCCTCGGCTTATACTGCCTCCGTTCCATAATGTAGTGCATACAGATCCACGCCTGGACACTTTTAAGCTTCTAATATTGACTTGTTGCTTGTAGGTACATATGTCCTAGGCAAAGATCCACGCCTCGACCCTTTTTGCGTATGGGGCAATGAGATATTCATGAACCAGCATCAAGTGAGGAAACTGATAAGAATTATTAGCAAAAAGATATGACCGATGGCAATTAAATTATTTGTCTACGCTCTATCGAACACAAAAGTGAGCTGTAGGATGGTAACTATGAACTCTGTAGCCTTCTCTTTTTACTGCCCATAATGAGTTGTTAAACAACAATGTCTAAATCTTTTTCATTTGCAGTGGTTCCCAAAGCAGTTTACTCAAGATTACCTCGCAAAGTACATGATTGGTGGACATGCAATGAAGGTTAAAGTATTTCATCGAGACTACAATGAGCATCGAGAAGTCCTAATGAAGACAGTGAAGGATGGGCGGGCGGCCATCACAATGGGTTGGCCTAGAGTCGTGCGCGCATTAGGCATGGAGGCACTACTAGGGAAAAGGCTAGCAGTAGCGCGGGTCTAAGGTGTATCAGTAGCGCGGGGTCCCGCGCTACTGATACGGCGCTACAGCTAACTAGTAGCAGTAGCGCGTGTTGAACCGCGCTACTGCTATACATGGGTAGCAGTAGCGGGCTTCGCCGAAACGCGCTACTGATAATATCTGTAGCGCTTTACCATAAGCAGCGCTACTGCTAAGTGCACGCTGCTGCTAACTTCATTCCCCTCGCTACTGCTAGTTTTATTAGTTTCTGATTTTTTTTTCTGCATATTTCTTTTGTATTTGTACAGGCTTTATACAATAATCTCTAGCATATCATGCACATACAAATGTAGTCATAGCATACACATACAAATAGTCTCATCAAATCATGTCATCATCATAATCATCATCCAACACAAAGTGGTCTCTCGTCATCATCTCGAAATAGCGATACAAGTCTCGAATACTTGCAACTACATCGTCATCCATCTAAACAATGATATACACGAGAAGAGCTATCACTATGAGTGAGAGCGGAACTATGCAGTACATGAGGCGGCGGTTATGAGTCCTCTCTCGCGCTAGCGTGAACCTCAAGTAACTAGCTTCTGCTTCTTGTCTGCTTTTGAACCCTTTATGGCTGGCGCCCGAGAACCGCTCCACCTGCGCCTGACACTCAGGCCACTCGTCGTACACTCCCGGAACCTTCCCTGTGTACATGACATAGCACTGCTTCTTCGCCATCAAGGATCTAGGTACCCGTTAGAGATGCATCTTCATCAAGAGAATGTACAATCATATGCAACAAAATATACTTGAGCAACACGAAAAAGAAAGGGTTAGCAAATAGATGCAACATATAGTAAACATAAATAATCAACGCAGTTTCATCATACGCAAACTAATTAACTAGAGGTACACAGGTCATCGTACCCAATCTAACAAAGTAGCGTTACGCAAGTTCGGCAGGGACCGTGGACATCACAAAGTTTCATCGCTACAAAAAGTATACAAGTTCAACCGACACATATCATCATCATCGGCATCGTAAATCACTAGATGTTCCATCCTTCCATATCATCGAGGATGCACCCTAGCTTCTTGAATGGCGTGAGGTCCTGACGTTGCATGCCTATGCGAGTCCGGACGTCAGCTCGCGATATAGGACCGTGGTGGAACATCCCCTTCTCTTCGATGACTTCTTTCATGATGATCGTCGCAATGTCCCTCTGGATGCGAAAGAAGTCATCTCTAAGTTTATAATCCGCTTCTCCTTGAGATTCTACCCACTTGCGGATATGATCACCGCTTCTGGTTGTCATGCGAAGCTTTTGGTGATCCCTTCTGAACTCCATCATGAGATGGAGGAGGTAGAATCCATCGTTCCTGCTTTGTTTCGGGACATGGATGCAGCAGAAGTTAGTTTTATGCGAGAAACCCGTCTTGCGGTTCCTTTGTTTCCTGATCTGCAGGTGGCCACCCCTCAAGCTGAAGCCTTGGAGAGCATCATCTAGAATATTCATTACGTGGGTGTAGTCCTTCTTCTCGTAGTTTCTGGTAGGGTCGAAATACACGGCGTGGGAGACTCGCGGGTAAAGAACGATAAGGATGGCGCGCCCGTTGCTGCGGGGAAAAAACACCTCAAATTATTCTCCATATGAGCGAGAAGAAATGATTGAAATGTACGAAAGGGTTGTCCGGCACTGACTTACATTGGATGATAAGGCAGGAGGACAATTTGCTGGTCCTTATTCCTTATCATGAAGTTTTCGAGGTACTCCCTAGCAGTTTTACGCTCAAAGTCGCCGAGACTCAAGAAGGACTCGTGCATGTAGTATGGATCCGCCACACAGATTTGCGAGACTTGTTCTCTCTTCATGACGGAGCTCATATGTAGCGCAAAAAGGCGAACGATTGTAAAATCGAGCCGCCTTGTCAGAAACATCTCAAAGATATGCTCAAACCGCAGGAAGAACACCTCCGCGGGCCGTGTGTCGACGTAGCACTTCCCCTCAGGCACACGAGCCGCGTATGTTGGATATCCTGGATCCTTCGAGGCTAGTAGGCTTATCTCAGTCGATAGCACATGGTCGTGCAGTCTCCTGAGATCCCCTGATATGGCCTCCAGCGGTTTCGGCGGTAGCATCGGCTCGCCCGTGACATGGAATATGGCCGCACCTTTGACGGGTACACGCTCTTCAAAATCTGCCGTCTGGCTGCTATGTGTTGTGGCTTGTTTGTAGGCAGCAGAGCCTTTCCTCGCCGGTCTCTTCCTCTCCTTTTTCTTGGGCTGACCTTCCAGACCCTTCATTACCCTCTGCCCCAGTGTTGTCGGGCTAAGCACTATACGACCCTCGGCTAGTTGAGCCTGCATTGAGGCGGCATCTTCAGGCGTGTCCTGTGAGGATTGCATGAAGAGAGACTTCTTGTAATCAACCCTGCTAGGACGTTCCTGCCCGGCAGGCACATCATCCATCTCCTCATGAGCATGCTGATAGCCCGAGTCGTCATATGGCTGACTCATCATTTCTAAGTCATCGTCATTGAGGAACTGAAGAGGGTCATCCTCGTCCATCTCATCATCCATTCTTTGTTCTACGGGGGCGATTACATCAGCCACTATTGGACCCCCTTCCTCGCGTCGTCCGCCGCTCTCACCCGGCACTACAGGCGCTCGTAATTGCGTAGGCGGGGTGGTGGTGTTCATACCTGCTTGCTGATGTGTGGTTATTGGTGTGCTCTCGGCCGCCTCCAGATGAAGAAGATTCTTCGGCTATCGCAGCATCCAACCCTTGCAATTTCCAAACCACGGCGGGGTCTCGTCGTCCTCTCCCCCGAGCCGTACTGGAGGAGGAAAATCCTCGTGCCCCGATTTCACACTGGCCGTGGAACGTGAGTTCCAAGGGCTTCGTTATCACCGCCTTTCCCACGTCCACCTTCTGGCCTTTGATCAAGTAGAGAACGGTGCACGGGGTTTCGTCGGCCTGCAAAGACATGTCTGCGGCGTAAAACTTTCGAAAGGCAACGAAAATGGAATATTCTAGATATATGTTTGTGCGACGTGTAATTACCGTGAGGGCGTCGAGCTCAGCCAAAGACGAAGGCCCGCCTAGCGTGTCAGAGACTGAGGACGGGCTGCTATGAGCGGGTGCGGGTGCGGGTGCGGGCGCGGTTGCGTGAGCAGGTGATATCGATGGTGCGGTTGTGATGTTCACCGAGTTGCTGCCGACGAAGCTGGGCATGGGGAAATCATCTACCGTCTTGTCTGGATTTTCCTTCGCCAGTTGATGATAGCCGGGATCAAGTTAGTAGCGAAATCATTTCTGCAGGCATCTACAGCTGCAGCGACTGCCTGCTGGACCAACTCATTTTTCTCCTGAGCTGCTTTTTTCACGTCCTCAGCTGCTTTTTTCTCGAACGCAAGCTTCACCTTCTCGTCGATGTCCGCCTGACTGAACTTCTTTTTCTGCTTCTTGGCCTCCGGGCCCTCATTGTAAAAGACCTTCCTCGTGGCGCCGTCTCCGGCGCCGTGCACACGTCCATATTGCGGCTTCTGGTCCAAAGGGAGTCCCTTAAGTTCGTTCAAGGCCCGGTTGAGAGGGGTGTCCCACTTGGGCCTCATCGATGAAGACTTGCTTTCGGCTGCAAGCTTGTGTTGCTTCTCCTGCAGAAGGAACGTGAATCGTTTACGAATGTGTAGTCGACTTGATCATAAGCTAAATGTAAGGTGGTAAAAGAATAATTACCAGTATTCTAACCAATTTCCTCGTGATCGGGTCCGTGTAAAAAACCTTCTTTTCCTTGTCCCACTTGTAGCGGGCCCTGATGAAGTCACGCTCCAAGGGGGCGGTGAACTTCGCGAAGGGGTCTGGGAGACCCGCGGCTTCACGTTCCGTGTCCTCCTTATCCCATATGGGCCTTTTGCCAAGGTAGCCACGGCTTCCGAGGCGTTGGTTCCCCGTGTTCCTTTGCTGAAGCGCCTTGAATTTCTGAGCCTTAGCCTTGGCGTCCTTGGTAGCGCAAGTGTCCTTGAACTTTTGGAACTCCTCTTCCGTAAGTGTCGGATTTTCCTCCAGAATCTTGGAGAGGGGTTCATCAGCCTCAATAGTTCGTTTCACCCTCCCTTTCCAGGAGGCCAAATCATTGCTGAACATGCCCATAGCGTGATTGTTAATCTTTTTCATCTTCGGATCATCCCACGGGAATTCTATGCTGTCATCCCGGTCGGGGAACTGGAATCTCTTGTGTAGCTTCGTTAGGAGCAACTGCTTCAAATGTTCTTTACCCCTTAAGTCATCGTCGTTGATGCTCGCGGTTTCCCTTAGGATGCATCCGAGTTGGTTCCCGTAGCACTTGCGAGGTTCATCCGGCTCTAATGGCTCAAACTTGCCAGGGGCCATCTTTGTGATGAGCAGTCGTCCGATGCCGAGTTTGTTAGGTTTTTGTATCCTCTGCTTCTTCTGCTTCTTCTTGTCGTTGGCAGCTTCGGCGCCGGTACCTTCCCCGCCGGTCTCGGTGCCACCATCGGTGCCGGTGCCATCGGTGTCGATGTCGGCGTCAGTACCATCACCGAGGCCACCCTGGAAACCTTGACTGTGCTTAGCAGCCAAATAGTCGAGGTAGTTATGTTCACCCTCATAATCCATCTCGTCTGCACCGTGGTCAGAAGGCCCGGTTTCTTCGTTGTTCGACATGTTTCCTACGATTAAGTCTCCTCGTTTAATTCTGAAACTATAATAAAATGAGAAATGACATAAAAAAGGGTCTATGGTTTGCCGGAATGCCGTTTCATTCCCGTCGCAGCAAATCCCGGCACTCGATATGCCTACTTTCTAGCACAAGTCATGCCAAAATTCACGGAAAATTTCGGTATGACCTTTGCTAAAAAGTGGACATATCAAGCGCCTGAAATTCACCGGAACGGAAATGAATCAACATTCCGGCGAAACATAGGCCACTCGGATCATTTACCCTACACATAACCATCATTTTCCAAACATCACATGTCCAAAATATCACATGTCCAAATTCCAAATATCACATGTCCAAATCATATGTCCACATACATGTCCACTTCAAATTTGCATATAACAGCAAGAAAAATATAGAACTTGAAGAAAATGCAAGAAGTCCTTTTTCTTCACAATATTTGAAACTAAATTCAGCCTACCTAAATTTCTATCCTAATTTGAAACCTAGCTAAATTTTTGTCCTAATTTGAAAACCTAGGGTTCATACTAATTAACTAGGTTCATACTACCTAATCTGTCCTAGGGGTCATACTGATTCACCTAGGGTTAATCAATTCTGTTTTATATTTAAATAGCAACAATTGCTTTAACTAAAATAAATAAATACCTAGAATTCATTTAACCCATACTAATTCTGTTTTTTTAACTAGGGTTCATACCACCTAATTAACTATAGGGTTCATACCACCTAATTAACCCTAGGATTCATACTAACTACCACTAAAAAATAGCCACTAATCTGTCCTAGGGTTTTTTTTAAACTAGGGTTCATACTACCTAATTAACTAGGGTTCATACTAATTCTAATTAACTAACTAGCACTAAAAAATAGCCTAGGGTTCATACTAACTAGCACTAAATAGGTAGGGTTCATACTAACAGAGAGAGAGAGAGAGAGAGAGAGAGAGAGAGCAGAGAGCAGAGAAGATGGGAGGGGAGAGGGCTTACAGATGGCAGAGAGAGAGAGATGGGGTCGGGGGAGACGGCGGCACCGAGGCGTGTCGGAGGCGAAGCGGGGTCGGGGGAGACGGCGACTCCGGTGAGGGCGAGGGCGAGGGCAGGGCTCCGGCGAGGTTGAGGAGGAGGAGGCAGAGACTCCGGCGAGGGCGAGGGCAGGGCTCCGGCGGCGCTCGAAGCAGGGGCGCGGCAAGGGCACGGGCTCCGGCGGCGATGAGGGGGGAGAAGAGAGTGGGGATTTGGGGGAGGAAGCAGAGGAGGGAAGCCCGCGGGGGGGTTATGTCAACGTATCAGTAGCGCGGTTCTAGAACACGCGCTATAGCTAAGATAGCTATAGCGCGTTTCATTAAACAGCGATACTGATATACGGAGTAGCTATAGCGCGTGTTCCATAAACGCGCTACTGCTATTGCCTGTAGCTATAGCGCGTTTCCTGAAACAGCGCTACTGCTATACGTATTAGCTATAGCGCGTGTTCCGTAAACGCGCTACTGCTATCGCCTGTAGCTATAGCGCTTTTCTTCAACAGGCGCTTCTGCTATTGTTTTCATTTTTTCTTTTTCTTTTCCTGTTTGTTTCTTCTATTTTCTTTTCCTTTTCTTTTCTTCTTTTTCTTTTCTTTTCATTTTTTAGTCCGAGAGCCGGAACGAAGGGAAGGTGATACAATGTATATAACTAAGGCGATATATATTGCATCATTTGACCCATAACGGTTAAGTGTGTATACAAAATAGGAACATATATATTACATCATTTGATCCATGCATAACGGTTAAGTGTGTACACAAAATAGGAACATATATATTACATCATTTGACCGATAACGGTTTCTCAGCGTCGACGTTTTCGTTTTTGAGTGAGCTTCTTTCCCTTCTTCTTCGTTGACGAATAATTGAGCCCCTCATTGTGACTTTTCCTTTTCCATGGAGTACGATCTTTCTTAGGTAATGTAGTATTGATTCTTCTTTTGACGTATACTTCATCGTCATCGTCATCTTCCCTCATCGGGTTGCCGTACTGGTCGTAGTCTTCCTCGTTGGCGACTCCATCCATTCCAATGATGTTCCTTTTTCCTCTCCTCACGACAACACGGCTGGGATTGCTCGGGTCGGTGATGAAGAAGCATTGTGTCACATGCTTAGCGTGCACCCATGGCTCATTTTTTGCGATGGCGTTCACGGTAGCGCTCTTGGCGTCGGGTATAGACATGGTAGTGAAATAACGGTTTTCTCTTTCGACATTCTTAGCCCATCTGACACGGAACATCGTCGCGCTGTGCAGTCCAGAGTAGTCAAGCTCCCAGATCTCCTCGACCCTTCCGTAGAATCTCTCAGTTGCGCCGTTGTCGCCGGTCATGCATTCCATCGTCACCCCTGAGTTCTGAAAATCACTGTTCGTATCTTTGGCCTCCATGTAGAACGTGTATCCGTTGATATCGTATGCCTGATAGGTCGCGAGGTTGGCCGCGGGGCCATGTGCTAAGGCGTATATGAGCAATCCGTCCTTAGAGCCCTCTTCCGGGGGATTAGCAAGAATATGCTCTTTGAACCAATGCAGGAAAGTGGAGTTGTGCTCTCTAGTAACTTCGGCGTCCGTCCTGCATAGCCCACGGTCACGATACTTCTTTGCGATGGTTTCTTTGTGCAGTGTCACGAAAGGATCTACCTCGTCTAGGTGATGTAGCACCGCTAAGTTTGCTATGTCAAAGTCGTTGCGTCGATCCGAGTAACCCACATTAGTTCCCTGCGACCGTTGGAGTGACCTTCTCCTTCGAGCCTCCCAAGGTGCTTCTTAACGGGCAAACCAACACCAGGCCGGTCTCCGCCATATAGATAATTCTCGCAGAAAGAGATGCACTCTTGTGTCAGATAGCCCTGGACGATGCTTCCATCCGGACGGGACATGTTACGAACGAATCCTTTGATGACCCCATTCATCCTCTCGAACAGCATCATGTTGTGCAGGAATGACGGCCCCAGGTCTATTATGTCGTCCACAATATGGACACACAGATGCACCATGACGTCAAAGAACGCGGGCGGGAAGTACATCTCAAGCTCATTTAGTATCACAACGATCTCTTCCTGTAGCCTTCAGAGCTGCTTCACACTGATCGACTTTCGAGAGATGACGTCGAAAAAGTTGCAGAGACCAATAAGCGTGTCACGGACATGCTTGTCCATTATCCCTCTAAGGGCAATAGGTAGTATCTGCGTCATCATCACATGACAGTCATGGGACTTCATCCCGTTGAACCTTTTCTTCTTCGTGTCTAGAAATCTGCTTATCTTCCCACAGTAACCGGAACTAACTTTGATTCCGGTAAGGCACTTGAAGAATTGATCGATCTCAGCCGGACTTAAGGTAAAGCAAGAAGGGGGGCAATAATCCTCTTCCTTCACTTTTTTGCCCTTCTTCTCCCGCGCCTCCGTCTCCGTCTCTGTCTCCTCTAACTTTTTACGGGGCGGCATGTCCAGATCTGCCCTGATATTCAAATCTTGCAAGTCTCTTCTTGCCTTCGGCCCATCCTTGGTCTTATCCGGCATGTTCATCAGTGTCGCAAGCAAGCTCTCAAGGACATTCTTATAGATATGCATTTGATCAAGGCAATGAGGCGTGTCGAGTTTGTGCCAGTACTCCAAGTCCTAGAAAACAGACCTCGTCTTCCATACCTTCAGCAGCGGCTCCGGCGCTTTTTTCATCGTCTTTCCCGGCGCAGGGCATTGTTCCCAGTTTTTCAACAGCTCATCGATTTCGGTGCCGCTCCGCTTACGTGGAGGTCCTCGATGCTCAGCCTCACCATTGAATAGATCTCCATGGTTTCTCCACGGGTCGTCCTTCTCGAGCCATCTTCGATGCCCCATGTACACGATTTTCCCAGACCCGCCTTCTTTCGTTGACGTTAGCTGCTGAGACGTCGTATCATCCATGCACCGCGTGCATCCGCAATATCCGTGGCACACCTGGACTGCGACATATCCGTAACCGAGATAGTCGTGCACCGTCGTGATCAGCGCGGCTCTCATGTTGAAATACTCGCCTTTACTGGCGTCCCATGTCTTGGCCGGTGTTTTCCATAACGTGTCTAACTCCTCTTGAATTAGCCCCAGATACAGATTAATATTATTTCCCAGTTGTTTCGGCCCTTGAATCAGCATGCTCATGTGTATGTACTTCAACTTCATGCACACCCAGGGGGGGATGTTGTACATCCATACAAACACGGGCCATGTGCTATGGTTGGTGTTCTGGTTGCCAAACGGATTCATGCCATCGGTACACGCGCCAAGCACGATGTTCCTTGCATCACATGCGAAATATCGATATTCGCCGTTGAACGCTCTCCACTGGCTTGCATCCGCGAGGTGTCTCAGCTTCGGATCATCTCCATCGTCGAGCTTTTTCCTCTCCGCGTGCCAACGCATGAGCTTTGCTTCCTTGGGATCTACAAAATAACGTTGCAGACGGGGACTGATTGGTAAGTACCATACAACTTTTTGGGGAGATTTCTTTCCGGCCTTCTTGTATCGAGAAGCATTGCACACCGGACACCTGGTTTTTTCCGCGTGCTCCTTCCGATAAATGATGCAATCGTTGATGCATGCATGGTATCTAACGTGCGACAGATCAAGAGGGCACACGATCTTCTTGGCCTCATCCACACTAGTAGGACATAGATTCCCCGCGGGAAGAATCTTTAGGTACTTGAGAAGCTCATCGAGGCTAGTGTCGGTCCATTTGTTTTTAGCCTTCATCTTCAGAAGTTCAAGCGTGAAACTCAAGCGGGTCACCTCGGGATCGCAACCATCATACAATGGAGTGTTCGAGTCTACCACCAGTTGCTCCAGCTTGGCCTCCTCTCTAGAAGCAGCTCTGTCAGTACTCGTCTCCTTGCGAAGCAGTTCTCGAACATGAGGGTCCCGCACGATTGAACTTAGTAGCGACGAAGTCTGCGGCGTGTCCACATTTTCTCCGCCGCCATGTCCGGCCTCTTCTCCGCCGCCATGTCTGCCGGCCTCTTCTCCGCCGCCATGTCCGGCCCCTTCTCCGCCGCCATTATCATCGGTCATCTCTTCATCTTGCCCCGTGTTGTCATTGCTTGCCCAGTCGGCGTCCTCATCATCATCATCTTCAATTATCCACCGAGTATAGCCATCCATGAAACCAGTCATGAGTAGGTGCGCCATCAAACGACCATCCTCATAGGGGTCGAGCCAAACTCCTCCTTTGCATCTTCGACACGGACATAAAATCTCTGTCCGGTTATTTTCATTCATGTCCTGCACCGCCGACTGCAACCACCTTTCCACCATCGTTCCACTGACCATCATGAACGCCTGTGCGGTAATAATAAACAAATTGATTATAAAAATGCATGCATGCATCACAGTCATACAAAAATTCGGCATGACCTTCCCTAAAAATAGGACATATAGAGTTTGCCCGGAATTCGCCGAAACGGAAATAAATCGACATTTCGGCAAAACATAGGCAACTCAAGCACAATTCGGTGGCAACTCATGCCACACACACAATTTCCATCATATCACCCGATTATGTCATATCGCACACATACACATATTTCCATTCTTGCAAAAGCACAAATTTTTAATCACCTATCTCAAGATATATAGCTAGCACGGTGATGATGATGTCGATCGGTGTCGCCACACACCTAGGGAATGATCAAAAGTGGACAAAGCTTACTTCTTGACATGGCTAGATCTAGTTAGGGAGGTACATAGGTCACTTCACTAAATGGGTAGATCTACCTAGCTAGTTGGGGAAGGAGATGACTTTAACTAGTGGAGGAGAGGAAAAAAGAGAAAGGAGTTGCATTAATGGAGGTGGTGTAGTTAGCTAGGAGCAATAAAGAGAGAGAAATAGAGGTACAAGAAGAGAGTAATGGGGGGGAGAAGTAGTGAGGAAGAAGCAAAGTGAGGGAGAGAGGAGGTGGGAGCTAGGGGAAAGTGAAAGGAAGAGAGGGTGGGGGAGGGGGGAGGGTGGAGGAAAAGGTGGTGGCTGCGCTTTAGCAGTAGCACGCTTATGGAAAACGCGCTGCGGCTAAATATGTAGCAGTAGCGCCCTTCTGGTAGACGCGCTACTGCTAAGTGGGTCCCGCCATGTGGCCAAGTTCAAACTTAGCCATAGCGCCCTAACCTAAAAACGCGCTACTACTATTTGGTTATCAGTAGCGCGGTTTCTATACAGGCGCTACTACTATACCTAGTCTGGCGGCAACGGCGTGGCAATTATAGTAGTAGCGCTCTTTCTTCTTCACGCGCTACTGCTATCATGGTATCAGTAGCGCTCTTTGATGGAATGCGCTACTGATAATTAGCAGTAGCGCCTTATTTTAATACGCGCTGCTGGTAAGATTCTGTGTATAAGGTTTTCCCTAGTAGTGAGGAGGGCACAATATGGGCATTCCGCTTCACCTTCTCCAGCAACCAGAATGTCTTCCACTTATATTTGTAATAAACATGGTTCGATAAATATGTGATTGCCTACTTTCAACTTGAAAATCTGTTTCAGATTCAAATTCTGTGAATTTTAAATGTAGGGATTAAATTAGGGATAAATTATGCTATGCAGGCCATTACACTACACACGGTTTGCGAAAGGAAAACGTCTATGATAAATGTCAAGATCATACACGTTCCTCAGATCAGTACGGGTGCGATGAATCTCTACTGCACACACGATCAGACAAGAAAAAACGTGTGAGATTAACAACAGCAGTGCACACAGTTCCTTCTTAATAAATGTTTGTGAAAGTCACCCTGTCACACACGCTAGGCAATTATGAACTGTTTATGATGTCGTGTGCATCGTAAATGTTTGCTCATAGAATAACACGTGCGATAGGCCTTCATCCGACATGAGTAATACAGATGAATCATTTGGGACATTTTATACTCCATTCCTTTATATAAGGTGTATTTGTTTTTTCAAAAGTCAAACGAGTGCATGTTTGACCGAGTTTTTAGAAAAATCTATCAATATCCACAATACGAAATTTATATCATTTGACCCATCATGAAAAGTAGTTTCATATTTTATCTATTAGGTATTGCAGATGTTGTTATTTTATTCTATAATCTTGGCCAAACATTGAAATGGTTAACTTGCATGGAAATCAATACACCTTATATTCTGAAATGGAGGGAGTACATCACAAACATTTATGTACAGAAAAACGTGTGGGATATATTCAAGCTTCGCATACAGTTTTATAGGGACAACTGTATGCGCTCTTACATCTAATCACATACGGTGTACAATCGTGAACTGTTTGTGATGGGGCGAGCATCGTAAACGTTGCACCACAGAATACCGAGTGCGATAGTAATGCGAGCACACACAAGTAGCAAGGACGGAGCATTTGGGAAAGATGCGGGCATCACATATGCTTAGTTCTGCGAAACATATGCTTGCGTGTTCCCTATCGCCGACGGTTTCTGGGTCGTGTGCGAAGGACCCCCCCTATCGCACGCACAGGCAAGGCGACGGTTTAAAACTCTGTCATGGAAAGGGGGTAAAACCTGTTTGTATAGCAGGCCGCTGCACTAGTGCGTGGCTGCCCCCTATGCCGCCCCACCTTTATATAGGCATGGAGGGGGCTGGTGGCTTTCCTTCCAATCCCTCCTTTCCTTCCTCACCGATCGCTATCCCCTTTTTAGGATCTTGATCTTATCCCTTTGGGATACGATCCTATTCCTTTTAGGGGGGGATCTTGATGTGCCTAGACCAGGGGTGTGGGGCCTTGCCCCACTACACACGCCCATGTGGGTCCCCCATGCAGGTGGGCCCCACTCCGGAACCTTCTAGAACCTTCCCTATACAATACCGAAAAAATCCGAACATTTTCCGGAACACTGAATATGACTTCCCATGTATAAATCTTTACCTCCGAACCATTCTGGAGCTCCTTGTGATGTCCTGGATTTCATCCGAGACTCTGAACAATATTCGGTCTCACCATTATGAATATCCCATTACTACCCTAGCGTTACCAAACGTTAAGTGTGTGACCCTACGGGTTCGAGAACATGCAGACATGATCGAGACACCTCTCCGATCAATAATCAATAGTGGGTCCTGGATGCCCATATTGACTCCCACATATTCAACGAAGATCTTTATCGGTTTGAACCACGATGTCGAGGATTCATTTAATTCCGTATACAATTCCCTTTGTCCGGTGATATGTTACTTGCCCGAGATTCGATCATCAGTATCTTTATACCTAGTTCAATCTCATTACCGGCAAGTCTCTTTACTCGTTTCATAATACAAGATCCCCGTGACCGAAATCATTAGTCACATGCTTGCAAGACTTTCATGATGTTATATTACCGAGAGGGCCCAGAGATATCTCTGCATCACACTTTCCGAGATACCTATAGAGCACCTTTATGATCACCGAGTTACGAAGTGACGTTTGATAATCCACAAAGCATTCTTACGCTATTCAGGAATGGCATGATCTCATGGTCTAAGGAACGGATACTTGACATGAAGAAAGTTGTAGAAAATAAACTAAGTGATACGTCTGATGCTAACACTACGAAAAAAAGACACATCCGTGACATTATGGCCCGAACAAAAACTTTTTCTGTCTTGGTTGTGACATTTCTGTGACAATAATTGTGACAAGAACACGTATCATCATATATGTGGTGGGCTCCTACTTCTATGACAAAAAATTATGACAGAAAATGGGCTTTTCGTCCTGGGCGGGCTAGAGACGCACCGGCATGACATTCTTTGGGCCGTCCATGATGTAAAAATTCATGGTGGAAGTGAGGGCAAGGAAAATTTTGGGTAGTTCCCGGCTACGCTGGGTGGTCGGGGCCGAGCGATGCAGTGTGGTTTGCGCATTTCTCTCTCGTACACACATGTGTGCGAGGCGTTCGCTAACGGAACCCGAGCGAGGCGTTAGCTTACTGAACCCAAGCAATCGCACTAGCTACGTACTGAAGCCGATCGATCGATCCCTTCGCTGCTAACTGAACCCGAGTGATTCCTTCGCTGCTAACTGAACCCGAGCGATTCCTTCACTGCTAACTGAACCCGATCGATCCTTCTCGATGCTTACTGAAGCCGATCGAGCCCCCGTGCGAGACGTAGCCAGCCGGTGTTGGGTTGCCTCTCGATGAACAGTGCCCGTTACTGCCACGCGCGTGATACGTGGTGAGTTGACCTAGCCGGTTGGTTGGTTGTGGATGAACGGTTCCCGTTGCCGCCTCCCGCTCGTACGCCCACACCAGCCGGTGGGGGTTGGATGAACAGGACCGCGGCCGTGTTGGCGGTTTCTGCTGGATGAACAGGACCCCGAGGAGGCCGCCACACTCCCAGCCGGCTGGGGGTGGATGAACAGGACCCCGTGGAGGCTGGATGAACAGTAGCCGGTGGAGGATGGAGGAAGTCGACGGTGGATGAATAGTAGACCGTGGAGTCCCGTTTTGCGGTATGCCACACCCCTCCCGATGAACAGGACCCCCGTTTCGACCATAGGCGCTCGAAGAGAAGTCTGTTTCCTCTGTTTTGCGGTACGCCATAGCCCCCCCGATCAACAGGACCCCGTTTCGACCGTAGGCGGTTGAACATAAGTCCATTTCCTCCGTTTTGCGGTATGCCACACCCCTCCCGATGAAAAGGACCCTGTTTCGATAGTAGGCGGTCGAACAGAAGGTCGTTTCCTCTGTTTTGCGGTATGCCACACCCTGAGTCGATCAACAGGACCCCGTTTCGGCTGTTCTGTCCAAGCCGGTTGGCTCCCGATGAACAGGACGCGTTCCGACCCAGTCGCTTTACTCCCGATGAACATGATGTTATTTCCTCCGTTCTGACCCAGCCGGTTGGCTGCCGATGAACAGGACGCCATCGCTGTACGCGTTCGAGACCACGCCCCTATGTACGTATGTGTACATGATTTAGACGGGACTGCCTGAACTACTACGTCAGGGGCTCTACTACGACACGTGCCGCTACTTACTCGGCCACTGTTTCCTTGCAGAGAGACCGATCGACCAGTATGTACATACACATTCGTGACCAGACAGAAAACGCTACATACGCTTCGACCGGGTGGGTCCCAGCTGTCAGGGAGGATAAGGAGGCACTTCCTTGCGTGCGAAGATATAGTTGGTGGGTCCCAGCTGTCAGGGGGAGGAATCATTTTTTTCACGTAATAAGGAGGCAGTTCTTTTCGTGCGAAGATGTAACTGGTGGGTCCTAGCTGTCAGGTGGACGAATCATTTTTTTGCGCGTAATAAGGAGGCACTTCCTTGCATGCGAAGATGTAGTTGGTGGGTCCAAGCTGTCAGGGGAAGGAATCATTTTTCTTGCGCGTGATAAGGAGGCACTTCCTGGCGTGCGACCATGGACCTCATGGGTCCCAGCTGTCAGCCTCTCCACGTACAGTCCTCTTCGGATGGCTGTCGTTCGTTGACCGCGTTGACGACGCGGTGCCGAGAGCACCAAGGCGGTGGACGATGGCTAGGCTAAGGGAGGGAACGACCCAGAGCCGGGGAAGACTTGGCAGTGGATGCCCACGGGGAGGGGAGTACGAGGGTTGACTGGTTCGGCTACAGTGTGAGGCTGCTGTCGCCGGAGAATAACAGAGGTGTGGGTGAGTACAGGTATGACCTGGCCACCGGTGGGAGTAGGGTGGGGCGGCGCGGCCTGTGCCGCTAGCACAGCCGCCACGGGAGGCAGAAGCAGGCGCTCCCGCCGGCAATGGTTTTGGGCTTTTGGCGGCTGGAGCAACAAGATCAGAGATTAAAGAAGCAGGATAGCCGTCAGATGTCAATCCAACGGCTACAGTTGTCAGAATAGTTTGTTGGCTTTTCTTTTGACCATTAAATCATTTTGTTGACTAAATGGACAACGCCTTGCGCAGGCTTCGTCCTCGTGGGCCATCCATTTTTTCAGAACTCCTCGGCGTGGGCCAAGAAAGTCAGCTTCGAAAGCTATGGCGGACGTGCAGCCCATTTAGTTAGTGTTTACAGCCCATTTGATTTTGTTTTCCAATGCATCTATTTCCTGGGCTGGGTGAAAAAAAAATAGCCTATTTACTATTTCTGAGAATTTACAGCCCATTTGATTATTTGTTTGAATACACCTATTTACTGGGCCGGGTGAAAAAATAATATTGCAGACATGCAACCCATTTATTATTTCTGTCAGTTTACAACCCATTTGCTTTTAGTAGAAATAGACCCGATGATAAATTTTTTTGGAAACAAACCCATTTTCTGGGATGAGTGAAAAAACAATGTTGGTCTGGACAGAGCATTTCCTATAAAAAATTAGTACTGAGCTAGGAATTTTATTAAAAAACTTAAGTTGGGCTTGGCATTCTTGTATAAAAATAGAACTGAGTTGTGCATTTTCTTAAAAAACCATAGTCTGGGCTGCGCTTATTTTAGGTGAAAACAAAACCTGGGCTGGCACGCATCTTTTGGCCCAGTTGCATTGTTGATGTTCAATGAACAAGGCCTGTGTAGTATAGTACAACTTTACGTAGGTACTCAGCCCACATTCAACGACGCCTGAAATGGCCCAAACAAGGCTTGTGTACATTTTTTTAAAGTCACTGAACGCAAATTATAAGTTTAGAAAAAAGGTAGAGTCCAGTGAAACCTAATTAAAAGCTGTCACGAGCAAAGAAATAATGCAGCGGGTCTCACTTGTTAGCGTGAGAGAGAAAGAGAAACCGATCGGTCGATGCTCGTGCATATGCATTGCTGATGCTCGGTACAAACTTATATAGTTGACACAATCATATACAACATCACAACACATTGAGCTTCAACCCAAAAATTTCACGCAGGAGGCACAATAGGGGTGGAAGCAGTGGATCGCAACGGGTAGGGCTACCTTGAAACCAACAAACTCGTACATCACCGTTCATCGTCTTGATTAATGACGTGGAAATATCTTGAATGCCGTGCAAAGAAAACAGACATTCAAACACAATAAGTTCTGCTAGCACATTAAGTTGACGTACACCCATTTAAAAAAAAGCAGGTACAAAAATAGAACATGTCATAATCAAATGTATTGGCACATCAGAGCTTGGCACCTATAGCTCGGATATAAGTAGTATCTGAGAAGATTCAGTTGTTACCTCAAATTAGAGCACATCCAGGCAGCCAGCCCAGCCTCTTCTCCCAAAGAAGCAATGGCCTCCGCCGCGGATGGAGTAGGCCCTGTGCCATCCATCGTTCCGAGCAACACGGGGGAAGTCTGACGTTGACTCCTGTAATCGACGTTGTCAACGGACCAAGGCACCAGCGGCGGCGGCAGGACTTCGATTGATGGATTGACCACTTCTTCGACATGCACGAAGACTCGATACAGGTACATACCTAACATGGTCCGCGGCGGCCTTGGTGGCGATGGATAGTACAACCCCGGTTCCTACACTGGTATCTCAACACCAATCACCTTTGGTATGGTGGACAGCTTCTTCATCCATGCCATAACCGCTAGAGCCCAGCTGTCTGGAGGAACAAACATACTTAAGAGCTCACCTCCTAGGTCGTTGATAAGCTCATTCATGGGCTCGCTGTTCCAAGCCCGTTGAGGCATGCCGTGGAAGGTAAGCTTTGTTAAAAACTCAAGCTCAGAGGGCATCTAGCCCCATCCTGGGTGCCACCGATCAAAGCTCACCAGCACGCCATCGCAGAACAAACACCGGGAAGATTCAAACATACGACTGTAGTCGAAAGTTGTCTGGAACCTGACAAAAAAATCAGCTGGTGGCGGATAGACTTCGACGAGCACGTCACTTATTTGGATGCTGTGCTCAATGCCAAGAGTTTTGACCAGGTCGTCCGACGAGACGGGAGGCCGGTCACCATTGATGGTTACCATCAACACTTTGCCGGCAAACTGGTTGTCAAGCGCAGCCATGCCACTGTTGAGCGAAAGCACGCAACGCCCGAAGGCAGGACGGACCTCAGGATCTCCAGCTGGGAGATCCGCGTTGACTGGCGACATGATAGTTTGCTAGAGTACATGGAGTAGAGGAGGCGGATTTGGGGGAACTGGAGTAGGAATCGAGATTCCAGAGGTGGGGGAGGGGCGGGGGATTCGGGATGAAAAGGTAGCATGAATTTCGAACGCGCGCCAGTACGCTCTTGCCGCGCAAGTGCATGAAAACACCGGTAGCGCCCACATGTTAGCCTAATATTTTATTTTTATTTTTTGAGCGCCCGGCCTCAGAGTTCGTAATAGGCCTGTTTGGCATTGCGTTACTACTCGGCCCATATTCAACGACACCTCACATGGCCCAAACAAGTGTACATCATCGAAAAGTCACAGAGCTCAAATTATAACTTGAAAAAGGATATATACACTAAACACTGGAGAATGCTGATGCCCACATTTAGCACATCAGCAGTTTGAAACAAAAAATAGTTCGAAACAACGATATGTACAACATGCAAACACTGACTAGCGTCTACTACAGACATAAACAGCGAGACATGAAAGTTCACAAGTCTTGCTAAACCACCAAAATGCACCCATCTGAAGCGCTCAGACTCTCGTGATCCAGACACAAATCACAAAGTTCTAAACAGAGCGAACTAGTACATAGTAAGAGTGACATAGACAAGGATGACCAAATTACAAGGAGTCTGCATTACAAAAGAGAACATCACCCATCCAGAACAAGCAGCAAAGACATCAAGTCATTCAAAGAGGGATGATCCAGCGCCATAATAATTTGCAGCTCCCCTTCAGCCATGAGTGATTCATAGACACCAGGACTCCACCCTTTCGACGCAACATCCCCATTACCTACCAACCTCAAGGCTTGAACCACATCACTGCCTTTCGGAGTTGAGACATCCAAGGATCAAAGTTAATCTAGATGCCTTTCACATTCTCACCTTCTTTTGGTTGCATGCTGTATTGTTGACAATCAGGGGTGGCTAATCCCCTAGATCGGTTCAGCGTGTACACACAATTTTCCCTAGCAAACATAGCCTCGTTGCCATCAGGATCCTTGAAGGTGATCTCCTGGTTAATCGGATAACTGAGTCCAAGAAACAGAGTGTGAACCAAGGCTGTTTACCCACCTCCAACTCAAAAATCCTGAAGGCCCCAACAGTCCGGTATCCTGCTCATAGACGTAACAACCATTCTCCGGATACTCACGTATTTCACGCTGCTTGTACATAGTGGGGTTTTTGCAATATAAACTTGTCAGCTGATGCGTGTGAATGATCATCAGTCTTTCACCGTTGTCTGATCCAGGGAGGAACCAGTTGTGCTTCCCTGTTTTCGGCAAAATTGGTGTGATTACAAAGGGCAGGAGCCGTATGGACACTGCAACATATAAAAAAGGAGACAAAAAGGACAGACATTGTTAATGTAAGATCAACATTGTTCAGAGTATGAGTAGGATAATGTAAGAAACATCATTGATCTGTCCCTGTTGGAACTGAGAGGAAAATAGAGGGAAATGCATACTGGGGTCAAAAGTATAGTAGTACCATGCATGGTTATACTCATGTTATCTCACAGTTGATTCTTCAGAGGAAACTAATATAGCCATGCATGTTATGTAGTCATGTTCTGTTCTCACAAATAAATTCTTCAGTGGAAACTAACACATCATGCATTGTTATATACTGAAAACAGTGTTATGCATGCTTCTACATCATGAAAATGAGGAAACTAACATGGCTATTGATACACACTCATATTGAGTAGTAGAAAGATTACTATAAAATTAGGAGAATATCGATATCTTCCTAACCGTTTCATTATTTAAGGGTACAAATTGGCTGTATAGACATGGTCACAATCACATGATTTAACTACTTCCAAATATAGAGATTACCATTTGGACTTCCAAATCTCCTTATTTTATTTCTTGATTTACGACGTCTCTAATACATTGCCATAGTTCTACTCAAATTCTGCTATAATAGGGATATGCCAATCATCACAAAAGTTCAAACAATGTCATGGCGTTATCATTAAAAACAGACAAAAACAACTTACACGAGGTGTCCCAGCAATACGTGGTGCCATCTGCATTGTCGATTGCGTAGATGATGCCATTGTGTTCAATAGCATCATAGAACTGTGGATCACCATCGATGCAGCTCTTCGAGGGGAGTAGTGTCCACCTACAGTCGGGACCGCCGCAAAGATAGGCGACTCCGCGGTCGAACAAGGCAATTAGGTTGAAGTCTGTGTAATTCCTGGATGCCGTGGGCATTTGGCAGATTACAACCTCCAGCAAAACAATGTTCGTCCAGCTGACGTGTTAATCTATACGAAGTGGGCCGCGATGCCAAATCCCTATATGATCCAAGGGAGGAAGGATAATCTCATAGGAGGTGTGGACGTTAACGAGCACCCACTTATTCCGGTATTCTTCGACGGTAGCCATCCAGTGGGAATTCATGCCGACCCAGTACATACTCGACAAGAAGTTTCGGGTGATGTGGTCAGATCAAAGTCGAGGGGCATGATGTACACCTCCGTATCATGGTGACAGTGGGGAGCATAGTGGTCAGCACGCCATCCCGCAGCAGCAGATAGCAGCAAGCAGGGTGTCTTGAAAATCTCAGGCCTCGCTTCGACGATGGCCGCGTGCAGGTCCGTCGAGCATGCAGCAAGCCGCACGGCGCTGGACATATCCATACGCGAACAACAGAGGTGGAGGATGTCCCTGGGGAGATCGCTCCAGCCGCGCCTCATACGGATGCTGTGCGGTACGGGTTCGGCCATGGTGGAGTTTAGAAGGTAGGGTTTTTTGGGCTTGATTTACGGGGGAGAAGGCTCTAGGTGCTGGAGCGGCTAGCGAGTAGAATAGTGGTACTAGGGGAGGGGAGGCGAGGCGAGGCGAGGGTACGCGGGGGGCATTGTGAGATGAAGAAGAGTGACCTTGCTACTTGTGAGCTGCGTTGGGTTTTCCTCGAAGAGGAGAGGATGATGTAGTACAGTAGAGATAAGTATTTCCCTCAGTTAAGAACCAAGGTTATCAATCTAGTAGGAGAACCACACAGAACCTCGTTAGCAGCACCTACACACACAAAAGCAAACACTTGCACCCAACGCAAATAAGAGGGTTGTCCATCCTCTTGGCAGTTATTTGCAAGGATTAATTCTGATAGTGACAGATAGATAAAGTAAAATACTAAATGAAATAAAGGTAAATAAATTGCAGCAAGGTATTTTTGGATTTTAATATATGATAAAAGTAGACCCGGGGGCCATAGTTTTCACTATAGGTTTGTCTCTCGAACACATAGCATACGGCGGGTAAACAAATTACTGTTGGGCAATTGATAGAAAAGCAAATAATTATGATGGATTCATGGCCATGATCTTGTATATAGGCATCATGTCCGAGACAAGTAGACCGACTCCTGCCTGCATCTACTACTATTACTCCACCCATCGACCGCTATCCAGCATGCATCTAGGGTATTAAGTTAATAAAAACAGAGTAACGCCTTAAGCAAGATGACATGATGTAGACAAAGTAAACTCAAGCAATATGATTAAACCTCATCTTTTTATCCTTAATGGAAATAATACAAATACGTGTCATGTCTCTTTCTGTCACTGGGATTGAGCACCGCAAGATTGAACCCATCACAAAGCACCTCTCCCATTGCAAGATAAACCAATCTAGTTGGCCAAACCAAATCGATAGATTGGAGAGAAATACAAAGCTATAACAATCATGCATAAAAGAGTTTAGAGAAGACTCAAATATTTCTCATGAATAATCTGATCATAAACTCACAATTCATTGGATCCCAACAAACACACCGCAAAAGAAGATTACACCGGATAGAACTCCAAGAACATCGTGGAGAACATGGTATTGAAGATCAAAGAGAGAGAATAAACCTTCTAGCTACTAGCTATGGACCCGTAGGTCTGTGGTAAACTACTCACACATCATCGGAAGGGCAACAAGGTTGATGTAGAAGCCCTCCGTGATCGATTCCCCCTCCGGCCGAGTACCGGAAAAGGCCTCCAGATGGGATCACGGAAGAACAGAGGCTTGCGGCGGCGGAAAGGTTTTCTCTTCTGTCTCTCTGGTATATTGGGAATATTTGGGAATTTATAGCATTGGAATTAGGTCAAGATGTGCCATAGGGGGCCCACAAGCCTGGGGGGCCCGCCCTACCCCCAAGGCGTGCCTCCCGAGGTTGTCGCTCCATCGTGGCTCGTCTGGTCTTCTCCCGAAGCTTCGAGGGTCCCTTCTGGTCCAGAAAAAATTAATCCAAAGTTTTTTCTTCGTTTGGACTCCGTTTGATAATGATTTTCTGAAAAGGCAAAAACAGGCAAAAAACATCAACTGGCACTAGGTTAATAGGTTAGTCCCAAAAAAATGATATATAATGGCATAGTAAACATCCAAGATTGATACTATAATAGCATGGAACAATCAAAAATTATAGATACGTTGGAGACATATCAGACCTCAGGATCTCTGGCAAGATGGAGATGGAGATGGAGATGGAGTGGTGCTAGGGGAGAGGGAGATGAGGCGAGGCATGCTGCACAGCGGCGGTGACTGCACAGGGTGAGGCTGACTTTGGTAACCTGAACACGCTGCCTGGACTAGTGTCACCTCAGGCGCAGGGTGTTGTCAACTTATTGTGTGGACCGGTTGAATAATATTCTGACCAACAAGTACTACAACTATACTAGTAACATAGAAGTATACTATATATCGGAAAGAGGTCGTGCCATCATCTGGGTTCACCTCACCCTCTAGCCAAACCGATACGTGTACGTGGAGTAGCACTACACTATGGGGAAAAAATGAAATACAAAATGGTTAGCTCTGTGGGTATTCGAACGCAAAAGTTGTGTCTGGCACGCATGCGCCAATATCCATCTGAACCAGCTCCTACTCGCATAGGCTTTTCGCATTGCAGGCTGGTCTACCTAGCCGTCTAATCAACTGCCTGCATGCCACTTCTCCATTAATTCTTCATCGGGAACCGATTTTCCTCGGCTTCTTCACCTCCCCTTCGTTTGCATTCAAACCCCACTGGATTCACATTGTTTTAACCTCTTCACATACCTCCAAAACCCCTTTAAATAATCATCTTCTTCCACTCTGTTTAGCCACCTAATCCTAATACTCCAAACCATAGCCCTCCGGTCCGGCGGTTCCAAATGGAGAAAGAGATCCGTATGCAGGTTTTTAGTGTCAAACATGTGATCAACGAAGGCTCGTTGAGGATAGCCGCCACCATCACCGACCACGCAAGGGTTGTTCGGGAGTGGATTAACAATGTATCCAACTCCCTCAAAAATGTGGAGATGAAGATTGTTGGTCTCGACGCAGACTACACCACGCGTGTCAGTGGGAAGATTCAATGCGTCGCCGTCCTTCAGCCGTGCCTCGACGATGAAATTCTAGTGTATCACATAATGCACGTGCCCTCCATACTAGGTGAGCTCCATGATTTCTTGTCTCCGGAGGACATATTCTTCTATGGAGGAGCCATCGATGGGGACAAAGAAAAGCTGGCGCCATACAACCTTGATGTGAAAGACACCGCCGACCTACAATCCAAAATTCCTGTAAAGGATTGTGAGAAACCAACTCCATCCTTATTCGACGTAGTAAATTATGTACTTGAAACAAAGCTTGAGAAGGGCGATGAGAAGCTGGAATTAAGGTTGTCTAGATGGGAGCCCTTGACCTACGAGCGGATAAAATATGCAGCCCTCGATGCCTGTGTGAGTTTCGAGATAGCTGCAAGGTCAAAAGAGCTTGTAGCGAAGTCGCCCCCCACAGAAAAATGAGAAAAAGAAGAAGAAGACGAAGTAGAAGAAGAAGCAGCAGCAGAAGAAGAAGCAGGGCACTATAGATGGATGAACTATTTCCTCTCTTATTCGAACAAAAATATTTCCTCTCTGTATATATGGATAGATGAACTATTTCGTTGGTGTGCATGTCTTTGGAACAAATGTAGTAGCATAGGCCGGCTTGAATATAATGAAGTATTTATCCGCCTAGTTTTCTCTCCTACTCCTTGCAATGATCAGTATGCAATGCATGTGTCAGAGGACATGACAGCTTGTCCATGGACGTTGAACTACGACGACCATCACGTTTCCACCACTGCCACACGCGATTCCCACGACGCCGCTCGAACCCGCGACACCACCTCCCCCGACGTGCGCCTCACCCCTCTCGGCCCCACCGCCCTTCTGCCTTTGGGTGCATGACATGTGGGCCAGCCACCTGTTGGGTCCACATGTCATGGACTCAAAGGCAGGTGCAGTAAGGCGCTGAAGCTCAGGCCCGCGTGCCCCGAGAGGGGAATGTAACTGCGGCACCCACCCTTGTGGTGCTACCATTGCACCAACTTTTTTTCTTACTACTAGCAATGTGCCCGTGCATTTTTTTTTGTAATTCAATGTGCCCGTGCGTTGCAACGGATCCAAAGTAGTACCGTAGAATAATAGTTGTTCACAAACTAAAAGAAAGCACTCTAGTTTTGATATACATATATCACTACAAATATATTATGTTTCACTCACAATATATTCCTCGGGCTGTTTTGATGAGGTGAGGGAGGGGTGTGGCTGGTTTCTAGATAATAAAAGTTTCTGCAAATTGGAGCAGATTTTTTCTAACATTTTGTAATGTGGCACGGCATCCGGTGCAACTAAGCGTCTGAAAAAAAATTGGAGTGCACTCTAGAGATCTTTATATGCTCCAGAGCAACTGTGCATGTGGAGAGTATCTTCTATTCCTAAATATGTATACAACACGTTATCTATTTTTTTTCTAGCCTTTCCTAGCTATGCAACCATGTCACATGAGCTAGTCATGCATGCAATCCATAAATTGCAATATACTTGCGTTACTCTCCAGCATGCAATGCTGCCACATCATCTATTCATGCCTGTTAGTCATAGGTTGTTTTTTGCATTAGTCTTAATCCTTCACATTTTGTTAGAAATTACATTCTTTTAAGTAGACATATGATTAATCCAATTATTCATGTTCCATACAACTAAACTCCAAAGGTCCGCCGGAGCCGAGGTGGAGGATGTACGACGGGCGCGGTGGAGGCATCATCGTAGGAAGATCAGAGCTCGAAGGATAATCATGCACGTCAGCCGCCACCTGCATATCGGCGAGGGACTCCTCGAGCGCCCACTGGAGCTCGCGCTCCTCCAGGGCGCGGCGGAGTCACGGGATTTTCCTGAACCATGATGGGCACCATGTAGTACTCCTCGTCGCAGGGGTCGCGGTGCTCGCGTCCCGACTCTTGGGGTACTGTCTGGAGCACGCGCTCATCCACCTCATGAGCAGCGAGGATGCCATGCTCGCGGACGTGCTGTTGGAGCACACGCTCGTGCGCCTGAGTGGCGATGATGCGATGTTCGCAGGCGTGCTGCTGGAGCACGTGCTCGTCCATGTCGAGAGTGGCGAGGATGCGATGTTCGCGGGCATGCTGCCGGAGCATGCACTCGTCCACATCGAGAGCGGTGAGGATGCGATGCTCACGGGCATGCTGTTGGAGAACGCGCTCATCCACCTTATGAGCGGTGAGGACGCGATGCACCTCCTCGTGACTGACCAGGGCGTGCTGCTAGAGCACGCGCTCCTCCTCATGGTCGACGAGGGCGAGCCGCTAGATCACACTGTCCTCCGCGATGCCAGTGAGCGCGCGCTATTCGCGTCCGTCAAGGGTGTGCTCAACCTCAGCGATGTCGGAGACTCCGTCCTCTTCCCACGCTGCGCGGCGTCCACTTCAGCAATGGCTACATGCGCCGGTGGGTGTTGTGTCCGTATGGGAGCTTCGAGCTACAGTACCAGTGGGGGCAGGGGTTGACCTTTTCGTGGTTTCACATGGTCTAACTGAGAAAAATAGAATGTCAAGTAGCACTATATGTTGGAACATGTCGGGGGTTGGCTAGTAGGAGCAGTACAACAAACATCAGATGTGCACCATATTTTGAGAAGGGTTTAATGTTATTTGTGTGAATTGGGTCAGTGTGGATGTATGAATAGTACATTCATATCATTGACATGCATGCACGCAACAAACATTTGTGTGGAGGATTTCACCCTATGTTCATATTCTGTTTGAGAGTGGATTTGATTTTTGTAATTGGAGCTCATTTTTCCAATAGAGAATCAAGAGAAGAGTGGTCCTTTGCTTGATTTCAATTTAGACTATCCATGTATTATTGCGTGAGATAGATATAGAGAGAATTTTGTGTGACAAAGAGGGGGGGGGGGGGGCAGCGAGACCTAAAGAGAGAGGGGCATATGCGTGTTCAAAAGACTGTGTGTGTGTGTGTGTGTGTGTTGGTGAGAGAGGAGTGTCCGAAAGGGAGAGAGAGGGTGTGTGTCTGTGAGTGTGTGTGTGTGAGAGAGAGAAAGATAGAGGGGAGAGAGAGAGGGGGCGTGTGTATGGTCAATTATATACAAGATATAGACATAGAGGGGATCGAAAAGGTTACATGGTCGAGGATATTGGGAGAGCGATGGTGTCGGTGATAAAACCGGCAGACCTCGAGGTAGGGGGTCCCGAGCTGTGGATCTCGAATCAATGGTAACAGGAACGAAGGAGACAATTTTACCTAGGTTCGGGCCCTCTCAAAGAGGTAATACCCTACATCCTGCTTTGATTATATTGATGATGAAGTATCGAGTACAAGCTTGATCTACCTTGAGATCGTAAGGAGAAGTCTAACCCTAGGGCTAGGTGGATGGTAATTGTGATTCCATGTCCTCTACAGGCTAAACCCTCTGGCTTATATACTAATACGTCTCCAACGTATCTATAATTTTTGATTGTTCCATGCTATTATAGTATCAATCTTGGATGTTTTTATATGCAATTATATGCAATTATATATCATTTTTTGGGACTAACCTATTAACCCAGTGCCCAGTGCCAGTTGCTGTTTTCTGCTTGTTTTTGGCTTTTCAGAGAAACAGTACCAAATGAAGTCCAAATGCCACGAAACTTTTTGGAGATTTTTTCTGGACAAAATAAACACTGGAAGCTTCGGGAGGAGGCCAGATGCCTCACGGAGGCTTCACAAGGCACTAGGGCGTGCCCCAGGGGGGCACGCCGTGCTGCCTTGTGGGGCCCACGTGACTCTGTTTGACCTAATTCCACTTCTATAAATTCACAAATATTGGGAAACCCCCAGAGAGCCAGAAGAAAAAACCTTTCCATCGCCGCAAGCCTCTGTTCTTCCACGATCCCATCTGGAGGCCTTTTCCGGTACTCTGCCAGAGGGGGAATCGATCACGGAGGGCTTCTACATCAACCTTGCTGCCCTTCCGATGATGTGTGAGTAGTTTACCATAGACCTACGGGTCCATAACTAGTAGCTAGATGGCTTCTTCTCTCTCTTTGATCTTCAATACAATGTTCTCCTCGATGTTCTTGGAGTTCTATCCGATGTAATCTTCTTTTGCGGTGTGTTTGTTGGGATCCGATGAATTGTGAGTTTATGATCAGATTATTCATGAGAAATATTTGAGTCTTCTCTGAACTCTTTTATGCATGATTGTTATAGCTTTGTATTTCTCTCCGATCTATCGGTTTAGTTTGGCCTACTAGATTGATTTATCTTGCAATGGGAGAGGTGCTTTGTGATGGGTTCAATCTTGCGGTGCTCAATCCTAGTGATAGAAAGGGACATGACACGTATTTGTATTGTTGACATTAAGGATAAAAAGATGGGGTTTATTCATATTGCTTGAATTTTCTTCTCTACATCATGTCATCTTGCTTAAGGCGTTACTCTGTTTTATACTTAATACCCTAGATGCATGCTGGATAGCGGTCGATGGGTGGAGTAATAGTAGTAGATGCAGGCAGGAGTCAGTCTACTTGTCTCGGACGTGATGCCTATATACATGATCATTGCCATGAATCCGTCATAATTATTTGCTTTTCTATCAATTGCCCAACAGTAATTTGTTTACCCACCGTAAGTTTATGTGCTCAAGAGAGAAGCCTCTAGTGAAAACTATGGTCCCCGGGTCTATCTTTATCATATAAAAACCCTAAAAATACCTTGCTACAATTTATTTAATTTTATTTTAATTAGTATTTTAGTTTATCTATTTACCTCGATAAGATTTAATCTTTGCAATTAACCGCTAAGGGGATTGACAACCCTCTTATTTGCGTTGGGTGCAAGTGTTTGCTTTTCTGTGTGCAGGTGCGCTTAACAGAATTTTGCTTGGTTCTCCTACTCGATTGATGACCATGGTTCTTAACTGAGGGAAATACTTTTCTCTACTGTACTGCATCATCCTCTCCTCTTCATGGAAATACCAACGCAGACTACAAGTAGTAGGAAGAATTTCTGGCGCCGTTACCGGGGAGGCATCATCAAAATTACCAAGTACCTTTGCACAAACTATCAATCACTTGCATTTACTTTATTTGTCTTTTATTTGCTTTTGCCTCTCGTTTTCATCTCCCCCACTTCTAACATTTTTACAAAACACAAAAAATATTCTATTTAGCTTGTTTGCTAGTTTGCTTGCTTTGTCGCGATGTCTCAAGAAAATACAAAATTGTGTGACTTTTCTAATACTAATAATAATGATTTTATTAGTGCTCCTATTGCTCCTCCCACCACTAGTGCGGAGTCATGTGACATTAATGCTTCCCTGCTTAATCTTGTTATGAAAGAACAATTTTCTGGTAGCCCTAATGAAGATGCTGCATCCCATCTAAATACTTTCATTGAACTTTGTGATATGCAAAAGAAGAAATATGTGGATAATGATATTGTCAAATTAAAATTATTTCCATTCTCACTACGAGACCGTGCTAAAACTTGGTTCTCATCCTTGCCTAGAAATAGTATCTATTCTTGGGATAAGTGTAAGGATGCTTTTATTACCAAGTATTTTCCTCCCGCTAAGATTATTTCTTTAAGAAATCAAATTATGAATTTTAAGCAACTTGAGCATGAACATGTTGCAGAATCATGGGAGAGAATGAAATTAATGATAAGAAATTGCCCAACTCATGGTTTGAATTTATGGATGATCATACAAATTTTTTATGCGGGACTAAACTTTGTCTCTAGAAATTTGCTAGACTCTGCCGCAGGTGGTACTTTTATGGAAATTACATTGGGAGAAGCTACAAAACTTCTTGATAATATTATGGCAAATTATTCTCAATGGCACACTGAACGAACTCCAACTGGTAAGAAGGTAAATTCTGTTGAAGAAATTAATACTTTGAGTGATAAGATGGATGCTCTATTGAAATTGGTTGCTAGTAAGAATGCTCATATTGATCCTAATGATGTGCCATTGTCTACTTTGATTGAGCAAAATAATGATGCTATTGATGTGAATTTTGTCTCTAGAAATAATTTCAACAACAATGCTTATAGGGGTAATTTCAATCCTAGACCGTTTCCTGGAAATTCCTCTAATAATTATGGCAATCCTTATGGTAATTCTTATAATAATAATAATAGGATGCCCTCTGATCTTGAAAGTAATATTAAAGAATTTATTAGTTCGTAAAAGAATTTCAATGCAATGATAGAAGAAAAATTGAATAGAGTTCATGAATTGGCTAGGAACATGGATAAAATTGCTCATGATGTGGAAAATCTCAAAAATAAAATTTTGCCATCCAAGCATGATATAAATGAGTCTATTAAAGCTATCTATGTTTCCATTAATGAGAGTAAAGAAAGGACCGCTAGGTTGAGAGCTAAGCGAGAATTTCTAGAAAAAGCGATTCCACCCGGTTTCTATCGTAGTAATGATGAAGAGATTAAAATGATTGGTGTCACTCCTATTGAATCATTATTTAGTAACATAAAACTTGATGAAAAAGTTACTGGAGAAGAATCAACTTTAGATAGAGGGAGTCCCACTTGCTTGGAGGGTGATAATCTTGTTCATAAAAATGAAAAAGTGGGTTTGGAGAGGTTAAAACTTTAAATAGTAATGCACCCACTACTTTGGATTACAAGGACTTTAATTATGATAGTTGTTATTTAATTGAGTGTATTTCCTTGTTGCAATCCATGATTAATTCACCAAATGCTTATGAACAAAATAAAGCTTTCACTAAACATATCGTAGAAGCCATGACGAAAGCACATGAAGAAAAGCTTGAGTTGGAAGTATCAATTCCTAGAAAATTACAAGATGAATGGGAACCTACTATTAAGGTAAAAATTAAAGATTATGAATGTAATGCTGTTTGTGATCTTGGTGCTAGCGTTTCCACTATACCAAAGTCTTTGTGTGATGTACTAGGTCTCACCGACATAGATCCTTGTTCCCTTAATTTGCATCTTGCAGATTCCACTATTAAAAAGCCATCGGATAGAATAAATGATGTTCTTATTCTTGCAAATAGAAATTATGTGCCCGTGGACTTTATTGTTCCTGACATTGAATGCAATCCTTTTGCCCCAGAATACTTGGTAGGCCTTTTCTTCGAACTATTGGTGCTATTATTGATATGAAAGAAGGTAATATAAGGTTTCAATTTCCACTAAAGAAAGGGATGGAACACTTCCCTAGGAAAATAATTAAAGCACCTTATGAATCCATTATGAGGGACGCTTATGGAATTAACATGAAGGATGACAACACTTGAAACTATGCATTATGCCTAGCTAGGGGCATAAAACAATGGCGCTTGTTGGGAGGCAACCCAATGAATAAAATAAATTTTTGCTTTTACCTTCTGTTTTGAGTGTTTTCTTAATTATAGCTTCTGTTATGATTGTGTTTTATGTTTTAATTAGTGTTTGTGCCAAGTAATGCCTTTGGGATGATTTGGAAGATAGTATAAGTGATGCTGTTTGTAAAACAGAAAGTTTTGTGTCCAGTGCTGGATTTTTAATTCTGTACTTTAGCCTCAGAAAAATCTGAAATTTTTACACAGTATTGGCTATGAATTTCCCACGTTGTCCTAATTGTTCTGGATTTTTGGAGTTACAGAAGTATGGGTTTTAAATAGATCTTTACAGACTATTCTGTTTTAGACAGATTCTGTTTTTGTTGCATAGTTTGCTTATTTTGATGAATCTATGGATTGTATCGGGGGGTATGAGTCATGGATAAGTTGGAGTACAGTAGCATTATGCCAATATTAAATATGAATTAATTTACTACAGTACCTAAAGTTTAAGATTTTTATGTTATACTAATGGATCTCACGAGGTTTGTGTTGAGTTTTGTGTGCTGAAGTTTTCATGTTTTGGGTGAGACTAAGATGGATAAAGGAATAAGGAGTGGCAAGAGCCTAAGCTTGGGGATGCCCAAGGCACCCCAAGGTAATATTCAAGGAAGACTCAAGCGTCTAAGCTTGGGGATGCCCCGGAAGGCATCCCCTCTTTCGTCTACAATCTATCGGTAACTCACTTGGAGCTATATTTTTATTCATCACATGATATGTGTTTTACTTGGAGCGTCTTGTGAAATAGTTTGCTTGCTTTTGTTTGCTTTTTAGTTTATCACAATCATCTTTGCTGAACACACCTTTTTGAGAGGGAGACACATTATTCGTGACTTGTTAGAATACTCTTTGTGCTTCACTTATATCTTTTGAGCTAGGCAGTTGCTCTAGTGCTTCACTTATATCTGTTAGAGCACGGCGGTGGTTATATTTTAAAGAAATAGTTGCACTCTCATGCTTCACTTATATCTTTTTGAGAGTCTCATGATAGCAATGGTAATATGCATGGGTTATGAGTTTGTCGTTGTATAAAACATGGGTATTTTATACCCTGACTTATGCACAAACAGTAGCAGCCTCCATGCTGGCCAGGCTTGCCGGGAATTGCCTAAACCAAGATCCAAGACCCAGTCATTGAAAGCTACTGGAGAGAAGGTAAAGATGAAGCATCAGTAAGTACTTGGCTAGTACTGAAGGTGAAGACGTTTCTTGCCGGCAAGATGAAGGCCCGGCAAGCTCCGTGCCGGCAAGCTCTCGCCAGCACATCACCGCTCCACCTCACCAAGCAGCTAGTCGCTAATCGGTGAGGTGTCGACCGCGCAGGCTATTTGGTGAGATTTGTCGGGGCACATGTCGACTTGCTGGAAGGAGATTTGCCTTTAACGACACCCGTCCAGAAGGCGTGTCAAGATAATAGGAGGTAGCTAGGCGAGCGGTGCAGAAACCTTGCCGGGGCTCCTCCTCCACATGACACCTAATGGTGCATTTAATACTTTTGTCCTAAACTGGCAGAGTTAGGTATGATAGCACTGTTTGCTATCTAATCACTATGTAATGACTGTTTTGCCACTGTGGTAACCCCCTGAGCTATAAAAGGAGGCCCAATGCAACAGTTACAGGGATTCGATCGATCGATACTTTCCATAGCTTGCATGCGTAGCTGCCTCTCCCGCACCTTGCCGGGGAAGCGCTCCTTGTACTTGTGTTCATATACACTCAATACACCAAAGCAGGAGTAGGGTTTTATGCCTCATGGCGGCCCGAACCTGGGTAAACCCCTTGAGTCTCTACTGACTCTGCTCTTTGTGCTCGTCGATCTCCCTAGCTGAACCACAAAGGGGCTAGATGGCCCCATAGATGGTCGTTCCCACGACATCTTTGGCGCGCCAAGTAGGGGGATCACTTGCGCGAACCTGAATCAGTGGACTGCGCGTCAATTTCATCAGCTTCACCATCTTCCTCGTTGTCGATGGCTCCTAAGAAGAAGGCCATCACGATGACGGCTCCTTCCACCTCCAAGGTTCCTTTGCACGCATCCGCAGGCGGCGCGGCCAATGCTGGTGGTGCGGACACCACGGTTGGCACGACCAGTGCCGGATGCGCGGTCGCCATGCCCACCATGGCCGGAGCAGGAGGCGGAGGCGCTGGAGGCGGTCACCTTCCTCGACCCTCCGGTGAACAAGACCGCAATGGCGCGGGCGGAGCGGAAGGACGTCTTCCTCCTCCTCGCCGCGTCGATGAGCGCAGCCACCGGAGCAACAATGCCTGGGCCGACGCGAGCCAAGATCCCGCCACGGCGATGTCCAGAGATGCTGCGTCAGGACGAACGCCATGCCCGACGCACAATGGGCGTAGCACAACTCCGAGCGGCATTGACGACTCCGGGCGGCGGCGACCACATGGCAAGACCCCTGTTGATCAAGTTCAAGATCCTCAGGCACCACCTCCGCCACGGCAGCCCACTGCTGGACATGAGCCACAACAGCAAGATCGCAACGGTGCTCCTGCTGGCTCTGCCAGGAGTAGAGCGACGTCGCACTCTTCGCTCCTGATCATGTCGCCAACAACAGCGGAGGCTATGGCACGAGCCCAGATGCTGCTGAACTTCCCTCCAACGGCGGATAAGATGGATGAGTGGAGAGCCACCATTTAGAGCCTTATCGGGTTCGCCGAGTCGAGCAAGTCACAGCAAGCGGAGCCCTCACGGCATCCACGAGCAGCACCAGTAGCTCAAACTGGTGGCCGTGTTGAAGGAGCTGCACCAACGGTACAGTCACCTCCGCGGCAACAATCTCAACAGCAGCAACGCCAACAGCCGCGGCAATCCCAGCGAACTGCAGAGCCCGACGAGATGTCGATGGCCTCTTCAGATCCATGGGCGCGGCAAGATCAGCAACGAGTGCTGCAAGACAGGCGGGTAGAAGATGCCCGCACCACCATTGAACGGCGCCGAGAGGTGCACCGTCAATCTGACATGCGCAACGGCCCAGTCGTTGATAAGCCTGCGCCCGGTGTTGGCGGGTATCTACCTTACGAGGTTGGATGCCCAGCTTTCACTCGTGAGCTGTGGCAAGTCTGCTGCCGTCTGTCCGGGCCTTCAAGCCAGAAGTACCAGAAAAGTACGACGGCAAGCTGAACCCGGCAGAGTTTCTGGGCATCTACACGATTTCCGTGCAAGCTGCCGGGGGAAGAGATGAGAAGATTCTTGCCAATTACTTTCCGTTGGTGCTGAAGCCTAACATGAGGTCTTGGCTGATGAACTTGCCGTAGAACTCTATTTCTTCATGGTCAGATCTCTGCTATGAGTTTATTGGTGCCTTTACCGGAGGCCACAAGGCCCCTGGGTAGCCCAGCGACCTGCAAGTGATCCCGCAAAGAGATGGTGAAACTTTGAGCAAATATATCCAGAGATTCAGCTGCGTGCACCGCAATATTCCGGATGTGCACCCCGCAGCCGTGATTGCCGCCTTCTATACGAACGTGCACAATCGAAGGATGCGGTTGAAGATGAACGTCAAACTGCCGAAGACCGTCGACGAGCTCTACATGTTGGCAGATAAATGCGCGTGTGCTGAGGAAGGAAGGAGACTTCCCGGGGAGGATGCTGGTGCCGAGGTGGAATCCGAGGACGATGATGCTGCCACCCCGAAGAAGATGGGCCGAAAGCGCAAGGGCAAAACTGTGATGGCCGTCGAAGGGTCCGACAACTCTAACACCGCCAAGAAAACGAAAACGGAAGACTCCGGCAAGGAGGCTGCTGTATGCGCCGCTTGTCAGGAGGCAGCAGCAAACGAGAAGGCCGGCAAATCCGATGGGCCATATTGCAAGATTCACCGCACAAAGGGCCATGACCTCCAAGAATGCCGACAAGTCGAGCACCTCGCGGAAAAGCAGAGAGGTGAATATGAAAAACGCGACAAGGAGAAGGCCTAGGATGGTGCTGGCGGATCTGGTAAGAAGGGCCGTGGTGGCTGAGGAGGCCACCGCAGAAAGGCCAAGCCGTAGAAAGAGAAACCTGCTAGAGGCCGTGAAAAGAAAGAAGATGAAGGTGGAAGTGATGAAGAGGACGACAGAGAGTCCAGTGAACAGGAATTCCAGAAGGCAACGGAGGCCATGTGCATTGACGGTGGTGCATCTTTGCACTCCTCTCAGCGCCAACTCAAGCGGTGGGCACGAGAGGTTTAATGCAGCGGAACCGGCAATAGGTGCTCAGAAGCCACTCAAGTGGTCACACACGCCTATCATTTTCGATGCCGAGGATCATCCTGATCGCATAACTACGGTCGGGTGTTTGCCGTTGTTGATTTCACCAACGATTTGCAACCTCCAGGTCACAAAAATGTTAGTTGACAGTGGGGCCGGTTTGAATTTTATCTCCCCCGAAGTAATCAAGAGGCTGCAGATTCCCGACGAAGAGCTGGAGCAGACTGGTACGTTTCAAGGAGTTAAGCCGGGAAGAAGCCAACCCAAGGGGAAGATCACATTGCTTGTAACATTTGGCGAGGAATTAAACTATAGAACAGAAAGGATTGTGTTTGATGTTGTCAAGATCCCCTTGCCGTATAACATAGATGTCGTGGGAACGGCCATCTATGGGGCCATCTAGCCCCTTTGTGGTTCAGCTAGGGAGATCGACGAGCACAAAGAGCAGAATCAGTAGAGACGCAAGGGATTTACCCAGGTTCGGGCCGCCGTGAGGCGTAAAACCCTACTCCTGCTTTGGTGTATTGAGTGTATATGAACACAAGTACAAGGAGCACTTCGTCGGCAAGGTGTGGGAGAGGCAGCTACGCATGCAAGCTGTGTAAAGGATCGATCGAATCCCTATAACTGTTGCATTGGGCCTCCTTTTATAGCTCAAGGGGGTTACCACAGTGGCAAAACAGTCATTACATAGTGATTAGATAGCAAACAGTGCTATCATACCTAACTCTGCCAGTTTAGGACAAAAGTATTAAATGCACCGTTAGGTGTCATGTGGAGGAGGAGCCCCGGCAAGGTTTCTGCACCGCTCGCCCAGCTACCTCCTATTATCTTGACACGGCTTCTAGACGGGTGTCGTTAAAGGCAAATCTCCTTCCAGCAAGCCGACACGTGCCCCGACAAATCTCACCAAATAGCCTGCGCGGTCGACACCTCACCGATTAGCGACTAGCTGCTTGGTGAGGTGGAGCGGTGATGTGCTGGCGAGAGCTTGCCGGCACGGAGCTTGCCGGGCCTTCATCTTGCCGGCAAGAAATGTCTTCACCTTCAGTACTAGCCAAGTACTTACTGATGCTTCCTCTTTACCTTCTCTCCAGTAGCTTTTCGTGACTGGGTCTTAGATCTTGGTTTAGGCAATTCCCGGCAAGCCTGGCCAGCACGGAGGCTGCTACTGTCTGTGCATAAGTCAGGGTATAAAATACCCATGTTTTATACACCGACAGGAGCCCCCAGGCCTGGGCCATACGCGCGTCCGAAGCGTCGTTGGGCTAGGCCCAAACAATGCACAGACACGCGGTGGGAAACTGCGGTTGCAATTTTTAGTCATGAAGATTTCTGTCTTCTGAGATTTTCTTTGCTTCTTCATTAATCTGGACTTGTGCCTGCCCTCGGCCGTTCTCTGGCAAACCTTGCCGCCGGGTGGACAGCTATTGCTCGGGCTAGACTTGAATGGGTGCATGACTACGTGTGGCAAAGAATAACTGCTGTGGCGCCCCGCCTGAATACCACTGTAGTCAGACGGTCATCGCACATACCAGCCCAGGAAATCACTCTGGCATGCGCTTTTACAACAAGTATCCTGAACACAGGCATTTCTATTAATGGATATATAAGTCTTACATAATAGTTTACAAGGGTAATGGCAGCGGAAAAGCTCTATCTAAGGCAGCATGGTCCTGGTGCAGCTCCAATCCACAGGGATCTGACTGGGTTACTCTTCTAGCCTGCGAACGCTCCGGCTCCTCGCTAGTGGACGTTGAATCCTTAGGTGAACCTGGCCACATTGAAGGCCGCTGAGTACTTTTGAATGTACTCGCAAGCAAACCAAACTAACATATACACCAAGCAAAGCAATCCATGGCATTCAAGCATGCATTTGTTATCTTAACAATATTAGCTATCATGTTATGATAGGATTATCTAGCAAGATTAAACATCTAGTAGCATTAATCGTCATGTCATGACAGGATTATCTAGCATGATAATTACTGAAGTAAATGCAGTAAAGTAAAGTATATTAGGTAAATGATCCGAACTCCGAATATGCTCACGATCCAAATCTGATCCAAGCTTTGCGGTCACCCGACCACTCATCTCATAGCCTTCTCATGGCTAGCATTCAAACCTTTGACATCATCTGATGTCCATGCATCTGCACTGCAAGTCTAACAACCCTTACCACTCTCTGGTTCAGTCTTAACAATACGTTATATAGTTTGTTCCTCCTGACTCGACACAGACCAAATAGTGGCCTAGTACGAACTATCCATGACCGAGGACGCGGCTATTCGAATAGATTTACACTCTGCAGAGGTTGCGCACTTTACCCACACTATGGAGCTCCCGGCCTCGTACTTAGTACATGTTCCCATTCGGGTGGACCGGTGCTGCTCCAACGAAACTTGCCTAACCCGTGACTCCTCTACCGTACCACCAACAATCATACCCTCCTAGGGTCATGTCCTGGGTGGCCCCTGTGTCACCCCGTGACACCTGCCACTGTCGTGGCCAAATAAAACTGTCCCAAACGAGGACGCCGGCAAATAACTCAACTGGGCTCACAAGGTTATCGCCGCCTACCGGGCCAGGGTAGCGCGCACGCATAACCTTCCCTCTTTGGTGGTACCGGTAAAAGAGCACAAAGCCAGACCAAGTTAAGGCCGTCCCATACCGGCAAATGTGGCTGCACGAATAAGTCCGGATAGGTGGCACTATGACTCGATCCAGTCGACAGAGGAGGTTGTTGTCATAATATCATATTCTGAATCATTACAATAACAACAGTAATGCATGATGAAAACATAACAACCTATCTCCATAATGTCATCTACGAGTCACTAGTGCAATAATATGATGAGCATTAGCAGGTAATGCACGTAGTAATACAAACTATCAGGAGTTTACTTAATTCTAACACATGCATATTCATTAATTAAACACGCAAGAATAACACAGAGCAATGCTTTAGGGCATATATCAGATGGTCGGCTTGCCTGGGGTCGAGGAATGCACCGGAGAGAAGTGTGATCACCTCGCGGAAAATTCGCCGGAAAGGATTCCCTCTCGGAGGGGCTGAATAGAGGGCAGGGGCAAAATGGGCATTTTCAGAAAGTGTCAACCTCATGAAAATGATACCATCGGAACGGGCTCGATGAACTGAATAAGTGGGCTTTGGATTCACCTCAATCGGAGTTGTGGTTGAAAAGATACGGGCGTTCGTTCGTTATGCAGAAAACAAACAAAAAGGTGTTCATTTCTGCGCTTAACTGACGAATGGCCGCAATCTAAGGGTTTCGGCCGGCTGAGCAAACAGAAAGCGCCTTTTCAAAAATACGCCTTCAGCAGAGGGAAAGCGCATTTTTACCCGAGCAGCAGCAGAGTACGCTTTCTCAAACGGAAAGCGTATTTTGTGAAATGCGCTTCCACTTATACTGTGCGGGCCCGGCGGCTGGGTCGCTTACAGGCGGGTCCCACGCGGACTTTTCTCTCTCCTCTTCTCAACGGGGCACGATAGCGGAGGTTTGGCCGAGCGGCCGCTGGCGCTCCCCGGCGACTCAGGCCATCCCCGGCCGGGGTCCAGCCACCGGCGGACTCGGGAGGTGACGCCGCACCGGAGAGTCCCAACAGGGGTCGCAGAAGAGGGCCGAGGTGCCCACAGCGCCGGCCATGGTGGACGGCAGTGGCGGACTCGAGCAACGGCCGCCGGCGCTCCAGTGAATGGGAAGGCTGGGTGAGGGTGCGGAGGTGGCTTACGGCTGGCGGGGACTCCAGTGGTGGAGTTGGTGGAGTCGGGGAAGGCCGAAGACGCCCGAATTTGAGATGACGACGGCGCCGGCCATTGTGGCTGCGGGAAGGAACCGGAGCTCCTCGAGCTCAGACGAAGGGATGGGGAGGGTCTAGGAGGGAGAGGGAGTTGCTGGGTGAGCTCGAACGGGCTCGGGAGAGGCTATATATAGCCGGACGTCGCGGGTGGGCGAGCACGGCCACGGCGACACGTGTGCCGCACGCCGGAGCTTCGGGAACACGCGGGGAGAAGGGGAGAGGTGTCCAGAGGGCTCACGGGGGAGCGGAGGGAGCTCGGGCGTGCTCGTGAAGGCTCGGGCAGGCCTCTAGTCGGTGCTAGCTCCAACAGAAGCTCCTGGATGCGCGGCGAGGTGGCGGCGCTTCGGTGGAGCATCGATGTCGGCAGCCCCGGCCAACAGGCTTGGCTCCAAGGACGGCTGGGAGAGGATAGGGGCGCTAGGGCACCGCTGTAGACGTCGGCACAAGGCGACGGCAAGAGAAACCGAGGAGAGATGCGACGGCGTACTGTGGAGCTCGGTTTTGGCCTGGCCCTTGCGTGGTCACCACCGGCACCAGATGGACTGGGCACTGAACCGAGACAAAAACATGTCTGGCATGCGTTTTCAACCTCAAATAGTTGATTTGCACCATCGGACAGAAACAGGGAGCTCGGATGAGACTGATCGATGGTAAAACAGTGACTGGCATCAATGTGTTTGATCTGTGGTGTGCTTAGCTCACTACTCCATTTGGTCTGATCTTTGGCTGAGGATGATCACTCACTAAGGTGACCATCATGGAAAAATTTCAGCACAAATGGGCAAGGCTAGCTAGCACTTCCTTTGCAATCAACCACACTGGATAGAAACTGTTTCTGGATGGTTCTAGGAGATTGGCCAGATGAATTGAGCTGAATTTTGGTGTAGGAAGGTTATTTGGATGTATGGAGGTACTGGAAAAATTTCAGCTCCTTTGGATATAGCAAAATGGTACTTCCTTCACAGAGTTAGAATCTGGACAGAAAATTAGATAATTTACTGGGGAAAATTGGCTAGATGAAATGGGCTGGTTTTTAGTATCCAGGGGTTATTTATCATTTTTAACCACCCAGAAAAATTTCAGCCCAAAAAGATCAAGGGACCAAGCACTTCCCTTGCAAACTGGAAATCTGGATAGAAGCTAGATGGAATTTTTGAGAGAAATTGGCTAAATAAAATGATGTGAATTTTTGCATGCTCACATCATATAGAGAAGGTGAGGTCCTCGATTAATTTCATGATTTTTGAAGCAATATAAAATATAGTTGCTTCACAATCTCAAAATAGGTCCAGAAACAAGAATTGGATGATGCTCTCAAAATTTGATCTGTGGAACTTGGGATCTTGATGGAAATGGTGAATATATGGATAGGAGAAGCTCCACAAATTATTTGGGATTTTTCCTGGCTGCCAAAATGGTAGTTCCTTTGGAAAGTGCCCAGAATGCAATATTGGCTTTAAATAGGAAAAGGCAATTTCCCTTATTTAATTATTGCCAATATTTTTATGGGAGCTCAATATGATCACCAAGAATATATCCACAAGTTTTCATGAACTTTGGAGATGGATAGATATTTTCCTGGATTTAATTCCTTTATCTGGCAGAAAAAGGAATTAATTTTAAATGAAAAATATTGCAAATGACTTGGCAATACTTTTGCATATCCAGGGTTTATAGATGTGGGATGATCACTGGGAAAAGTTTGGGAGGCAACGGATCAAAGAAAATTGGGGTTCCTTTGTAACTGCCGGAATTAGGGTTTCCCTTCGGGTAACTCAGAAGGTAGGGTTTCGGCGGCAAAATCCGGAGAACAAATTTTGGGTGACAGGGTTGGACTGGAGAGAATCTCTGGTTGGATGGGAAAGGCAAGGCTAAATGACCATCTTCATATACCCAAGAGCGAGAGAAAATCCGATAACATCAAAAAAAAAAAGATAGGAGTCAAATCCCGCAAAGGAAAAAAAGGAGCGAAAACCAGGGTGTCACAACTGCCATATGTGTCAATGCTTCTCCTTTTTCTGCGCCCTTCCATCACGCGAGTTTGCATGTGAGACAATGGATTGGCAAAGAGAGGCAGTCGTTGGAGTGGTGTGCCTGGCAAAGGATGCAGGGCACCAGATTGGTGAAACTGGGCAGTCGTGGGGGTAGTGCGCCGGCTAGGAAGGTAGGGCACAAGATTGGAGAAGCCGGGTGGTTACCTAGGAATAGTGAAGAGCCAGCCTTCGCGCTCTCCCTATAAAGAGAGGGTTGCGGAGGGCGATGCTCACCCACCTCTTCCCATTCCAATCTCCCAACCACCGTCGTCTCCTCCCTCTTCCTTCCCCCTCACATCTGCCGCTACCATGGCGAGGGGAAGAGGTCGTGCTCGTGTGTCTGTTGTTGCCGCGAGAGCTTCTCCTCGGCACCACGTCTCGGCCGCAGCTGCTGAAGCCGGCTCCAGCGCCCGAGGAGGAGCCGCGGTTCGTGGCCGTGGAAGGCGCGGTGCCCAGGGTCGGGGCAGCCGTGGTGGAGCGCCCGCCATTTCATCTTCGGCCATCCCACCCCAAGCAGAAGGCCACACGGAAGACACGATGCACGATTTGGTCATAGAACTGCGCGATCGGCCGTGGAGCTGGCTGCGGCTTCCCCGCCCTTTCGCTAGGGCGATGGAAGGCAGTCATCTGCAGCGCTTGTGGCTACGTGTGGACGGCTGCTGCAACGGCCTAGTCTGGGCGACCATCGAGACCTCCAACAATGGCATCATGTACTTCACGCGCGGATGGAAGTCCTTCGTCCGTGCCTGCCACCTGGGGCAGGGATATCTCCTTCACTTCAGGATGAACGGCTCTGACACGCTCTTCGTGAAGTTCTTCGGGGCTTCAAGGGCTCGTCTGGAGTGCTGCGCAGAAAGCTCGAGTGACAGCGACACCGCTTCCTCCAGCGAGGCTGAGGATGACGATGATTACGGCTCTCCGCGCATCAAGATCGAGGATGACGGCTCCGACTCCAGCTGATCGCCGGCAGCACCATCATCTGGTCTTCCAGGAGCGAGTCGAGCTTCGCCTAGGCGTCCCTTTTGCCCTTGTATTGCACTCGATGTAAACCCTGCGGGAAAGGGCTAAGAAAATGTTATCGAGCACTCCTTAATGAATATCTATTATTTGTCGTGTTTAGATGAATGCATGCAGTTCCCCTCGTTTCTCTCTGTTTTTGTATGATCATGTTCCCTACGCTGTTCGGAAACTTGCCGGTGCGCACACTTGCCGCGAGCGCTTTGAGGAACAGGTCCTTAGCAGCTTGCTGGAAGTGCCACCATCGGCAAGGCAAACTTGCCGGCCACAGTGCGGCTACAGACCTTACCGAGTAGGCTCGAGGCAAGATCAGAGCACGAATGATCACGGCAAGGTCCTTGTCGGTCACAGCGCGGCTACAGACCTTGCCGAGCAGGCTTGAGGCAAAATCAGAGCGCGAATGATCGCGACAAGGTTCCTTCGCGTGCAGGTTTTTCATACAAAGAAATAAACATTCAAGGGAAACTACAAAAGTAACAAAGAAATTGTTTTAAAGTTTTTCAACTTAGCTTTTCCTCGCACTATTTTTCTTGTCATATGAAATGATTACTTGAATGTCTTTAAATGGTATCCCCATCGTCACTCCCCCCGGGAAACTTGTACGTGAGGGATCCTTCTGACCTTTGAAAAAAAAGAAAGAAGAGAAAAGAGTTGTTTGGAAACCTTGATGGTTCATTAGCCATTCATACAAACTAAAGCGTAACCTCAACGTTACATGCATTTATACACAAATGAACATGTATAAAGAGTTGCAAAACACTTAGCTTTATTTCACTTATGCACAGGGTCTGCGCCTGGCTTTGTACAAAGGGTTACAGGTCTTGCCGACAAAGCTTGTACAAAAGGGGTTGCCGGGAGGCCTTGCAACTACGCCTCATGGGTAGAACTTGCGAAGATGCTCAATATTCCATGAGTTCTACATTTGAATACCATCTTCGGTCTCCAGATGGACTGTGCCAGGTCTGGTGACTCGTACTACCCGATAAGGGCCTTCCCACTTCGGCGTCAACTTGTTTGATCCTTTGGCAGACTGAATGCGCTAAAGAACAAGGTCGCCTTCCTCAAAGCTTCGGGCGTGCACTTTGCGGCTATGGTAGCGGCGCAAGGCTTGCTGGTAACGTGCGGCACGCACAACCGCCCGAAGACGATCCTCCTCAAGGAGCGTTGCATCATCTTGCCGCAACTGCTCTTGCTCTACCTCATCGTAGGCGAGTACTCGAGGTGACCTGTATATGAGTTCCGTGGGGAGCACCGCTTCTGCACCATAGACTAGGGAGAAGGGTGTTTGGCCAGTATCTCGATTTGGTGTCGTCCTGAGTGACCAAAGAACTGCCGGCAACTCATCAGTCCAGCGTCTTCCACATTTGTATAGCTTGTCAAAAGTTCTTGTCTTGAGACCACGCAGCGCTTCAGCATTCATCCGTTTTGCCTGTCCGCTGCTTCTCGGGTGAGCGACAAAGGAAAAACAAATCTTGCTTCCAAGATCTTGGATGTATTGCATGAAGGTGCGGCTCGTGAACTGGGTGCCGTTGTCAGTGATGATTCTGTTAGGAACCCCGAAACGGCAAACCAGCCCTTTGAAGAACTTGATGGCTGATTGCACCGTCACCTTTCTCACTGGCTCCACTTCAGGCCACTTTGTGAACTTGTCGATGGTGACGTACAAGGACTCAAAGCCCCCGGTAGCATGGGGGAAGGGGCCCAAAATATCGAGCCCCCAGACCAAAAAAGGCCAGGAAAGAGGGATTGTTTGAAGAGCTTGAGCTGGCTGATGTATGTTCTTCGAATGGAACTGGCATGCTTCGCACTTGGTTACTAGCTCAGTTGCATCCTGGAGGGCAGTGGGCCAATAGAAGCCTTGCCGGAAAGCTTTGCTGGAAAGCTTTGCCGACAAGTGCTCTTGAACCTATGTGAGAGCCACATATGCCTCCATGTATCTCTGCCAACAACTTTAGTCCATCTTCTCAGCAGATATACTTCAATTTCACACCGTTCGGTCTCTTTCTATATAGAATGCTATCCACAAACTGATACATACTTGACTGACGTGCTACTTTCTCAGCTTCTTCTTGGTCATCGGGAAGTTCTCCTATTTGAAGGAAATGAACTATCGACTGTGCCCATGCTGGAGCCTGTGGCTCGACGACAAGGACTAAAGGCATTTCTTCGGCTATGGGAGCGCTTGCCTCAACGGCAAGAACCTGAGGCTCTGTGCGAAGCTGCTGCTCACCAACAGTCGTGTCGTTGACCCCGGCAACATCTTTGCCGGTGGCTTCTGGGAGCTCTATCGGGAAATACTTGTCGGTATTCAACTTTCTTCTTTTGCTGGCCTGCGTTGATGGAGTGACTGATGGTTGATTCAAATGGAGCACAAAAGTTCCCGGTTCCACAGGAAGCTTTTGAGCGGCACACTTTGACAGGTGATCAGCAATGCTGTTTTCCACACGGGGAACGTGCTCTGTTTGTAATCCGTCAAAGTGTTCTTCTAATTTACTCACTTCTTCCACGTACGCCTCCATCAACGGTCTCTGGTAGTCTTTGTTCACCTACTTCACAACAAGCTGCGAGTTGCCACGAACGATCAACTTTCTGATCCCAAGGTCCACTACGATCCTAAGACCGGCAAGGAGCCCTTCGTACTCAGCAGTGTTGTTGGTTGCTTGCTCCCTGGGAAAGTGCATTTGAATTACACACTTGAGGTGTTCTCCGGTGGGAGCGACAAGCAGCACTCCAACACCGGCGCCTTGCAGCGAGAAGGCACCGTCAAAGTACATGATCCATTCTTTGGCTGTCTCTTTGTCGGGGAGATCTGTTTCTTGGATTTCCTCGTCTTGCGTTGGCATCCATTCTACAATGAACTCCGCCAAGGCTCTGCTCTGAATAGTTGATGTGCTTTCAAACTTGAGCGCAAAGCTTGACAGTTCCAACGCCCACTCCACTATCCTGCCGGTCGCATCTGGATTCCTCAAGATACGCTGCAACAGAAAGCGAGTGACGACGATGATCTCATGTGCTTGGAAGTAGTGATGCAGCTTTCTCGAGGCCATGAGGAGGCCGAAAAGCAACTTCTGCACACCAGAGTATCTTGATCTAGCCCCCTGCCGGAGGGAACTAACAAAATATACTGGTCGCTGCACCACCTTCTTCTTCGGCACCACTTGCGGGTCAGCTTCATTTGCTTGCACTGTTTCTGCTTTGTTGGCACCAAACTTTGCCATAGAAGATTTTGGTTTGTCGCTGGACGGGCTTGCCACTGCTGCATCCTCGCCATCAACTTCTCTCTGCACCACCAGTGGAGCACTGACCACTTGATTTGTTGCCGCTAGATATAGCAGCAATGGCTCTTGTGGTTTAGGCACAACTAGCGTTGGCGCGGAGGAGAGGTATATTTTCAAATCCTGTAACGCGGCCTCCGCTTCCGGAGTCCATTTCATTGGACCTGCCTTTTTCAAAATCTTGAAAAACAGCAAGGCGCGCTCAATAGATTTTGAAATGAACCTACTTAAGGCAGCAACACAGCCGGCAAGACGCCGCACATCCTTGACGCTTTTTGGTGCTTGAATCTGCTCAATTGCTTTGATCTTGTCAGGATTGGCTTTGATTCCATGCTGAGATACAAAGAACCCAAGAAGTTTGTCGGATGGAACGCCAAACACATACTTCTCGGGGTTGAGCTTCAAATAGATCTTGCGCAAATTTGCAAATGTTTCCTCTAAGTCTTGAATGAGGGTTGATTTATCCTTGGTCTTGACCACAATATCATCCATATATGCTTCCACATTTCTGTGCAGCTGAGGCTCAAAACCAATCAGGACTGCTCTTGCAAATGTTGAACCAACACTCTTTAATCCGAAAGGCATACGCACGAAGCAGTATGTGCCACATGGAGTAATGAATGCGGTTTTCTCCTCATCCTCCTTGGCCATGAATATCTGATGGTACCTAGAATACGCATCAAGGAAGGAGAGTAAATCACAGCCGGCAGTAGAGTCTACAATCTGGTCAATGCGTGGTAAAGGGAAATGATCCTTTGGACATGAATTGTTAATATCAGTGTAGTCGATACAAAGTCTCCACTTTCCATTTGCTTTGCGCACTACAACTGGGCTTGCCAACCAAGTTAGATGTAGTACACCTCTAACTAAACCTGCTGCTTCAAGTTTCTTGATCTCTTCGGCAATGAACTGCTGCCGCTCCAAAGCCTGCTTCCTGACCTTCTGCTTGACGGGCCGAGCCTGAGGACAGACGGCAAGGTGGTGCTCAATTACCTCCCTGGGAACGCCGGGGATGTCAGATGATTTCCATGCAAATACATCGACATTCGCCCGTAGGAAGGCAATGAGCGCGCTTTCCTATTTGCTGTCAAGAGAGGCACTGCTGGTGAAGGTACCATCAGTGCCGTCCTCCTTTGCCGACACCTTCTTCGTTGCCGGTGGAGTAGCCTTGGATTTCTTGCCGGTAGAGCACTCCGGTATGTCGGTGTATAAAACATGGGTATTTTATACCCTGACTTATGCACAGATAGTAGCAGCCTCCGTGCTGGCCAGGCTTGCCGGGAATTGCCTAAACCAAGATCCAAGACCCAGTCACGAAAAGCTACTAGAGAGAAGGTAAAGACGAAGCATCAGTAAGTACTTGGCTAGTACTGAAGGTGAAGACGTTTCTTGCCGGCAAGATGAAGGCCCGGCAAGATTAAGGCCCGGCAAGCTCCGTGCCGGCAAGCTCTCGCCAGCACATCACCGCTCCACCTCACCAAGCAGCTAGTCGCTAATCGGTGAGGTGTCAACCGCGCAGGCTGTTTGGTGAGATTTGTCGGGGCATGTGTCGGCTTGCTGGAAGGAGATTTGCCTTTAACGACACCCGTCCAGAAGGCGTGTCAAGATAATAGGAGGTAGCTAGGCGAGCGGTGCAGAAACCTTGCCGGGGCTCCTCCTCCACATGACACCTAACGGTGCATTTAATACTTTTGTCCTAAACTGGCAGAGTTAGGTATGATAGCACTGTTTGCTATCTAATCACTATGTAATGACTGTTTTGCCACTGTGGTAACCCCTTGAGCTATAAAAGGAGGCCCAATGCAATAGTTATAGGGATTCAATCGATCGATCCTTTACACAGCTTGCTTGCGTAGCTGCCTCTCCCACACCTTGCCGGGGAAGCGCTCCTTGTACTTGTGTTCATATACACTCAATACACCAAAGCAGGAGTAGGGTTTTACGCCTCACGGCGACCCGAACCTGGGTAAATCCCTTGCGTCTCTACTGATTCTGCTCTTTATGCTCGTCGATCTCTGAACCACAAAGGGGCTAGATGGCCCCATACATGGTCGTTCCCACGACATCTTTGGTGCGCCGGGTAGGGGGATCGCTTGCGCGAACCTAAATCAGTGGACTGCGCATCTATTTCATCAGCTTCACTAGCTTCCACGTTGTCGATGGCTCCTAAGAAGAAGGCCATCACGATGACGGCTCCTTCCACCTCCAAGGTTCCTTCGCACGCATCCGCAGGCGGCGCGGCCAATGCTGGTGGTGCGGACACCGCTGTTGGCACGACCAGCGCAGGAGGTGCGGTCGCCATGCCCACCGTGGCCGGAGCAGGAGGCGGAGGCGCTGGAGGCGGTCAGCTTCCTCGACCCTCCGGCGAACAACACCGCAACGACGCGGACGGAGCGGAAGGACGTCTTCCTCCTCCTCGCCGCGTCGATGAGCGCAGCCACTGGAGCAAAAATGCTCGTACCGACGCGAGCCAAGATCCCGCCAGGGCGACATCCAGAGATGTTGCGTCAGGACGAACGCCGTGCCCGACGCACAATGGGCGTAGCGCAACTCTGAGCGGCGTCGATGACTCCGGGCGGCGGTGACCACATGGCAAGACCCCTGTTGATCAAGTTCAAGATCCTCAGGCACCACCTCCGCCACGGCAGCCCGCTGCTGGACATGAGCCACGGCAGCAAGATCACAACGGTGCTCCTACTGGCTCTGCCAGGAGTAGAGCGACGTCGCGCTCTTCGCTCCTGATCATGCCGGCAATAGCAGCGGAGGCAATGGAGCGAGCCCAGATGCTGCTGAACTACCCTCCAACGGCGGATAAGATGGATGAGTGGTGAGCCACCATTCAGAGCCTTATCGGCTTCGCCGAGTCGAGCAAGTCGCAGCAAGTGGAGCCCTCACGGCGTCCACGAGCAGCACCAGTAGCTCAAACTGGTGGCCGTGTTGAAGAAGCCGCACCAAAGGTACAGTCACCTCTGCGGCAACAATCTCAACAGCAGCAACGCCTGCAGCCGCGGCAATCCCAGCGAACTGCAGAGCCCGGCGAGATGTCGATGGCCTCTTCAGATCCACGGGCGCGGCAAGATCAGCAACAAGTGCTGCAAGACAGGCGGGTAGAGGATGCCCGCACCACCATTGAATGGCGTCGGGAGGCGCGCCGTCAATCTGATGTGCGCAACGGCCCAGTTGTTGATGAGCCTGCGCCCGGTGTTGGCGGGTATCTACCTTACGAGGTTGGATGCCCAGGTTTCACTCGTGAGCTGCGGCAAGTCCGCGCTGGCCGTCTGTCCGGGCCTTCAAGCCAGAAGTACTAGAAAAGTACAACGGCAAGCTGAACCCGGCAGAGTTTCTGGGCATCTACATGATTGCCGTGCAAGCTGCTGAGGGAAGAGATGAGATGATTCTTGCCAATTACTTTCCGTTGGTGCTGAAGCCCAACGTGAGGTCTTGGCTGATGAACTTGCCGGAGAACTCTATTTCTTCGTGGTTAGATCTCTGCAATGAGTTTATTGGTGCCTTTACCGGAGGCCACAAGGCCCCTGGGCAGCCCAGCAACCTGCAAGTGATCCCGCAAAGAGATGGTGAAACTTTGCGCAAATATATCTAGAGATTCAGCCACGTGCACCGCAATATTCCGGATGTGCACCCCGCAGCCGTGATTGTTGCCTTCCATACGAACGTGCGCAATCGAAGGATGCGGGAGAAGATGAACGTCAAACTGCCGAAGACCATCAACGAGCTCTACACGTTGTTGGATAAATGCACGCATGCTGAGGAAGGAAGGAGACTTCCCGGGGAGGATGCTGGTGCCGAGGTGGACTCCGAGGACGATGATGCTGCCACCCCGAAGAAGAAGGGCTGAAAGCGCAACAGAAAGCGCAAGGGCAAAACTGTGATGGCTGTCGAAGGGTCCGGCAACTCTAACACTGCCAAGAAAACCAAAACGGAAGACTCCGGCAATGAGGCTGCTATATGCACGGCTTGTCAGGAGGCGGCGGCAAACGAGAAGGCCGGCAAATCTGATGGGCCATATTGCAAGATTCACCGCACCAAGGGCCATGATCTCCAAGAGTGCCGACAAGTCGAGCACCTCGCGGAAAAGCAGAGCTGAATATGAAAAACGCGACAAGGAGAAGGCCCAGGATGGTGCTGGCAGATCTGGCAAGAAGGGCCGTGGTGGCCGAGGTGGCCGCCGCGGAAAGGCCAAGCGGCAGAAAGCGAAACCTGCTAGAAGCCATGAAAAGAAAGAAGATGAAGGTGGGAGTGATGAAGAGGGCGACGGAGAGTCCAGTGAACAGGAATTCCAGAAGGCAACGGAGGCCATGTGCATTGACGGTGGTGCATCTTTGCACTCCTCTCACCGCGAACTCAAGCGGTGGGCACGAGAGGTTAATGCAGCCGAACCGGCAATAGGTGCTCAGAAGCCACTCAAGTGGTCACACACGCCTATCATTTTTTATGCTGAGGATCACCCTGATCGCATAACTGCAGTCGGGTGTTTGCCGTTGTTGGTTTCAGCAACGATTCGCAACCTCCAGGTCATGAAAATGTTAGTTGATGGTGGGGCCGGTTTGAATTTGATCTCCCTCGAAGTAATCAAGAGGCTTCAGATTCCTGACGAAGAGCTCGAGCAGACTGGTATGTTTCAAGGAGTTAACCCGGGAAGAAGCCAACCCAAGGGGAAGATCACATTGCCGGTAACCTTTAGCGGGGAATTGAACTATAGAACAGAAAGGATTGTGTCTGATGTTGTCAAGATCCCCTTGCCGTATAACAGAATTTTTGGCCGCACAGCCTTGGCAAAATTCATGGCAGGATCCCACTATGCCTATAACACGTTGAAGATGCCAGGGCCGATGGGTGTCTTTTCCATCCATTCTGATAAGAAAGATGCATTCATATGCGTCGATAAGCTCTACAGAGATGCGGTCGCAGCAGAGGCCACCAACACGCCAGCTCCCGCCAAGGAGAAGAAAAGCAAGAAGAGCGGCAAGACCTTCAGCAAGGATTCCGGGAAACGCACCTCTTCGGAGTGCTGCACACCTGTTGAAAACTTACCGGAGTGCTCTACCGGCAAGAAATCCAAGGCTACTCCATCGGCAACGAAGAAGGTGTCGGCAAAGGAGGACGGCACTGACGGTACCTTCACCATCAGTGCCTCTCTTGATAGCAAATAGGAAAGCGCGCTCGGAGCCTTCCTGCGGGCGAATGTCGATGTATTTGCATGGCAATCATCTGACATCCCCGGCGTTCCCAGGGAGGTAATTGAGCACCTCCTTGCCGTCTGTCCTCACGCTCGGCCCGTCAAGCAGAAGGTCAGGAAGTAGGCTTTGGAGCGGCAGCAGTTCATTGCCGAAGAGATCAAGAAACTTGAAGCAGCAGGTTTAGTTAGAGGTGTACTACATCCAACTTGGTTGGCAAACCCAGTTGTAGTGCGCAAAGCAAATGGAAAGTGGAGACTTTGTATCGACTACACTGATATTAACAAAGCATGTCCAAAGGATCCTTTCCCTTTGCCTCACATTGACCAGATTGTAGACTCTACTGCCGGCTGTGATTTACTCTCCTTCCTTGATGCGTATTCTGGGTACCATCAGATATTCATGGCCAAGGAGGATGAGGAGAAAACCGCATTCATTACTGCATGTGGCACATACTACTTCGTGCGTATGCCTTTCGGATTAAAGAGTGCTGGTTCAACATTTGCAAGGGCAGTCCAGATTGGTTTTGAGCCTCAGCTGCATAGAAATGTGGAAGCATATATGGATGATATAGTGGTCAAGACCAAGGATAAATCAACCCTCATTCAAGACATAGAGGAAACATTTGCAAATTTGCGCAAGATCAATTTGAAGCTCAACCACGAGAAGTGTGTGTTTGGCGTTCCATCCAGCAAACTTCTTGGGTTCTTTGTATCTCAGCGTGGAATCAAAGCCAATCCCGACAAGATCAAAGCAATTTAGCAGATTCAAGCACCAAAAAGCATCAAGGATGTGCGGCGTCTTGCCGGCTGTGTTGCTGCCTTAAGTAGGTTCATTTCAAAATCTGCTGAGCGCGCCTTGCCATTTTTCAAGATTTTGAAAAAGGCAGGTCCAATGAAATGGACTCCGGAAGCGGAGGCCACGCTGCAGGATTTGAAAAGATACCTCTCCTCCGCGCCAACGCTAGTTGCGCCTAAACCGCAAGAGCCGTTGTTGCTATATCTAGCGGCAACAAATTAAGTGGTCAGTGCTGCACTAGTGGCGCAGAGACAAGTTGACAGCGAGGATGCAGCAGCGGCAAGCCCGTCCAACGACAAACCAGAATCTTCTTCGGTAAAATTTGGTGCCAACAAAGCAGAAACAGCGCAAGCAAATGAAGCTGACTAGCAAGTGGTGCCGAAGAAGAAGGTGGTGCAGCGACCAGTATATTTTGTTAGTTCCCTCCTGCAGAGGGCTAGATCAAGATACTCTGGTGTGCAGAAGTTGCTTTTCGGCCTCCGCATGGCGTCGAGAAAGCTACGTCACTACTTCCAAGCACATGAGATCACCGTCGTCACTCGCTTTCCGTTGCAGCATATCTAGAGGAATCCAAATGCGACCGGCAGGATAGTGGAGTGGGCATTGGAACTGTCAAGCTTTGCGCTCAAGCTTGAAAGCACATCAACTATTCAGAGCAGAGCCTTGGTGGAGTTCATTGCAGAATGGACGCCAACGCAAGACGAGGAAATCCAAGAAACAGCTCTCCCCAGCAAAGAGACAGCCAAAGAATGGATCATGTACTTTGACGGTGCCTTCTCGCTTCAAGGCGTCAGTGCTGGAGTGCTGCTTGTCGCACCCACTGGAGAACACCTCAAGTATGTAATTGAAATGCACTTTCCCAGGGAGCAAGCAACCAACAACACTGCTGAGTACGAAGGGCTCCTTGCCGGTCTTAGGATCGCAGTGGACCTTGAGATCAAAAAGTTGATCGTCCGTGGTGACTCGCAGCTTGTTGTGAAGCAGGTGAACAAAGACTACCAGAGCCCGTTGGTGGAGGCGTACGTGGAAGAAGTGAGGAAATTGGAAGAACACTTTGACGGATTGCAAACAGAGCACGTTCCCCGTGTGGAAAATAGCATTGCTGATCACCTGTCAAAGTGTGCCGCTCAAAAGCTTCCTTTGGAACCGGGAACTTTTGTGCTCCATTTGAATCAACCATCAGTCACTCCATCAATGCAGGCCAGCAAAAGAAGAAAGTTGAACACCGGCAAGTATTTCCCGGCAAAGCTCCCAGAAGCCGCCGCTGATTTCATGCAAGGGGTTCGAAGAATCATTGCCCTATGATTAAGGTTCGTGATGGGATAATTTGCCGGTGAAAGGTGTTTGCACTAAGATAAGGATAAGGTATGCTTGCCAGAATATTGCACCTGACAGCACCTATGGAGGTACTAAGCCAAGCTATTTTGGCAAAGGGCTCGGAAAGAAGGGCAGTAGTGAAGGAACAAGAGTTACAGTGCGGGAACAAAGTGGCATGGATACCCAAGACAGCCTGATTTCGAATTGGTCACTATGAATATACATCCAAGGGGACCACCCTGCTTGTAAGAGTTTCATATCATTGTAACCCTCTTGTCCAACTGCATACGCTCGAAGTTGTCAGTAGCACATATTCAAGCCTGTCGTGTCAAAGACTTCTTGACCAGCTCAGCAGTGCGACTCCAACGACCGCGTTAAAGTAGCACACGGCGTATGAATATATCGACAAATGAGTACTCAAAATGCTCTCACATATGGTATTCTGTTGCAAGTGGCAGTCAAGTTGCCAGTATGGATTTGAGACAAAGAAGTCAGCCTGGAAGATTCAGACTTCCTACAAGTAGTCAGATTCCACCAAGAGAAACGCTGTGGTTCTCAGCGCTGCTTCAAACCTGGGAAGCATGCATCAAGTAGCTCAAGGCAATGATTGAAGGCTTCGTGTCCATGGAAGGCAGTGATTCACTATTTCATGGGACACTATCAGTGAAAGAATGACGTGTCGATCAGAAACCTCTCTTGGACGTATGGGAAGAAGACACATTCCGGTCTTGATAACATGTTAGGTGAACTAGCAAATGTGACAGGATTGAAGTCAGCATAATAATGAACATATGAGGAAAGATCTGTCAGAATATGGGTACGGTGAAGCAAACCACCCCGGTCACGACAGTCAGGTCATATGAAATTCAGTGGGAACATTATACACGGAGAAGGATACCTGAGTTGGAGCCGGTTTCCTTAAGATCACATATACTTGTTCCCTGAGCAACCAAATCTCGAGGACGAGATTTATCTTAAGGGGGGTAGGTTTGTGACACCCTGGTTTTTACCAGCTTTTCTTTTCAAAAACCCATTTCAATTTCATTCGGAATTTGGTTTGGATTTTGTTTTGAATGGCTCTATGGACTTAAAACTTTGGAATATTTTCTCCTTCCTTTCCCAAGTAACTCAACCTTACAAAAACTTCTCCCAAGACATGTCATCTCTATTCTTGCCCCATTTCAATTTTTATTCCAATTAGGTATTCCTTTTCTATTAAAGGAATAACCCTTTGAGCTCTAGGTTGTGAAGCAACCTATATTTCTGTCCTCCCAAAAATTCCAAGAAAATTCTCATAAATTCTTTGGACCATATGAACCTTGGATGTGTGAAAGTATTCAAGATTCTATCCTCATGATGAGCACACCATCCAATCTTTGTTTCTGGATATAATTTCAGTTTGTGAAGCAACTATATTTTATACTGCTCCAAGAATTCTGAAATTAATCCATGACATTCTCATACCCATATGATCACACTCCACCAAATTTTGGCCCATTTCATTTAGCCATTCTTTCTCAAAAATTCCTCCAAGTTTCTGTCTAGTGGGAAGTGTTGTGAAGGAAATACCATTTACACTTACCCAAATGGGCTGCAATTTTTATACCATCTTGCCACCCCAAATCACCCACAAATATCAAGTTTCATCTCCAGGAGCCCATCCATGTGAGTACAACATCTTCAACAATGTTTCTGGACCAGAGATGTGGTTGTGAAGCAACTACATCCAAACCTTATCCATTTGACCTGGAATTCTCCCAGAATGGGCACCTTCCTACCACATTCAAGTGTGAAAAATTGTCTTACTCAAAACTCTAGCCATTTCTCCCTAGCTTCTTGCCCAAGTTTCCAACCAGAAACTTGTCTGGAAGCTAGCCAAATATCCAGATCACCTCTTGTCAAACCAAGGGCACAGGGGGGTCCCTGGCTGAATGGACTACCGCGTAGACATGACTGGACGGGCTAGGGCGCACCGCATGCGCCAGTGGATGTGGTGACCACGCGGCTGCCCGAGCCAAAGTCGTGCTCTGCACGCCGAGCACCTCGAACACGACCACTCCGGCCACCCCACGCTGCCCCATCTCGGGCGAGGTGCTCCGCCGCACTGCTCTTGCTTCTTCCGCTCAATCCCGTCCACCCCAGCCGCAACCAAGCCCACCCCCGAGCTCATGGCACTTCACTGGATCTCCCCAGCCACCTCTCCGCTCGAGTACTCGCCGGAGTTACCGGATCAATCGCCGCCCGTAGCCGGTCACCACCTGAGAAGAAGGGGCCGACGCCATTCGGCCACCTTCTGACCAGTCATGAGTACGGGCGTGCTCGCCATCCAGCACCCGATCCATCCCGACCATCTCCCGACGCCATCGCAGCCTCCTCGCCGGTCAACCATCGCCGGTGAGCCGCCGTCCTCTGTTCTCTCCCTCTTTCTCTTTTAAAACTGACAGCGGGCCCCGCATGTCAGCAACTCTGGGCGCGCCAAAGCGGTATCCAAGTGGAAGTGTACTTCCACTTTACGCCTTCGACGTGGCCGCTCCAGGGTTTTCTGAAATTCAGTTTAAATTCAATTTAAATCCAGGATTTTGACTAAACTTTGACCAGCAATATCTTTTAAACCCCAAGTCCAAATGAGTTCATTCTTTTTGCATTAGTTTTCTTATGAGCTCCTCTATTTGCTGGTAAATTTTAGTATTTTTCTCTACTATCTAGTATTTCTGGACAAAGGAAAATGATTTATGTGGAATTTACAAATGTGTTCAAAATATTTTTCAGAGTGGTTTTGACTAGTTGGTGAGAACCAGGAGTATTCTCACACTTCCTTGGTGCAAGGCAAGCCACAACTCTCATTTGCATGATTGCATTGCAATATCATGGTTTAAATAATTATTTTCATACTAGAATTTGAATTATTCCTAAATGATTTATTTATAGAACACTTGGGGAAATTCCTTGGATATGCTACTATCATGTTGATAATTAGGATTGTGTTTGGCCAGTAGTCAACAAGCTAGGTGATGCCATGACATTGTTGGGATGTGAGATTACCGTCTATGATTACTTTGTGACTCTGTCTGGCACAGTAATGGAGTAGTCCGTAGAAGCAACTTAGCCATGTTGCTTCTTGGGCTATTGTGATCTTGGAGTACCAGTTATGACAGAAAGGTCACTCGGGGATAAATTCCTTCATTGTTGATCAAGTGCCACTGAACCGAACTTTCCAGTGTAGCCACATCTGCCGGAATGGGACGGCCTTGACTTGGTCTAGTCTCGTGCTCTTTTATCGGTACCACCAAAGAGGGGAGGTTATGCGTACGTGCTGCCCTGATCAGGTAGACGACGATAACCTTGAGAGCCCGGTTTGGTTATTGAGCTCAGGTCCCTCTTTGGGACAGTTTGTTTGGCCACGACGGTGGCAGGTGTCAGAAGTGACACAGGGGCCACCCAGGGCATGACCCAAAAGGGGGAATGATTGTCGGTGGTATGATGGAGGAGTCATGGGTTAGGCAAGTTTCGTTGGAGCAGCACTGGTCCACCCGGAAGGGAAGTGTACCGTGGTACGGGACCAGGAGCTCCATAGTGTGGGTAACGTGGGCAACCTCCGCAGAGTGTAAGAATCTATTCGAATAGCCGCGTCCACGGTATTGGACACAGTTCGTACTAAGTCATACTGTCTGATCAACACCCATGATGGATTGACTTTATAGTGATGGAAGAACTTGTCTCAGTATGGTGAGGCATTCACTTGGTGGAAGGACTGCTGGTAATGTTTGTGGGTAATCTCGGGGATGATTGTCTGAGGATCTTGAGGTGGCCAAGAGTTGGTCACGAGAGTAAGTGGTTCAACCCAGTATCCAAGAGCATAGTGGCTCCTGTAACTTCAACAAGGGTGACTTTTGGTGGATTGTTTAGCAATAGCATGTCATTATTTTTCTTCCACCCTTTTTAATAACATTGGAATCTAATATAATCATACTTACTATGATGTTGTTCTGTTTTGATGCTTGTGTTTGTTGTGAGCTTGCGAGTACATTCAAAGTACTCACCTGGCGTGTCAAGCCAGATTGCAGGTGCTGACATGTTTGCATAGCCGAGGATTCTGAGTTGCAAGCTAGGACGTGTCCCAGCCAGAGTCCCTGCGGAGAGGAGCCCATCTTCGTCGTCATTGTTCCGCTGTTATAAGTCGTGCCGCTGCTAGCATAGAGCCACCATAGCCGGAGTAGCATCATTGTAACCTTTTGTAAACTCTTTGTAAACCCTTGTATTCCAACTATTAGAAATAAAGAGCTGATTTGTTCTATGCCAAGCAGTGCCGTATTCCAGAAGACTTGACCTCTGGGCTGGAATACGGGGTGCTCCGGTGACTCTGAGCCAGGGTGCCACAGAAGCCACCGGCAAAGATGTTGCCGGGGTCAACGACATGACTATTGGTGAGCTGCGGCTTCGCACAGAGCCTCAGGTTCTTGCCACTGAGGCAAGCGCTCCCACAACCGAAGAAATGCCTTTAGTCCTTGTCGTCGAGCCACAGGCTCCGGCATGGGCACAGCCGATAGTTCATTTCCTTCAAATAGGAGAACTTCCCGATGATCAAGAAGAAGCTGAGAAAGTAGCACGTCAGTCAAGTATGTATCAGTTTGTGGATAGCATTCTATACAGAAAGAGACCGAACGGTGTGAAATTGAAGTGTATCTGCCGGGAAGATGGACTAAAGCTGTTGGCAGAGATACATGGAGGCATATGTGACTCTCACATAGGTTCAAGAGCACTTGTCGGCAAAGCTTTCCAGCAAGGCTTCTATTGGCCCACTGCCCTCCAGGATGCAACTGAGCTAGTAACCAAGTGTGAAGCATGCCAGTTCCATTCGAAGAACATACATCAGCCAACTCAAGCTCTTCAAACAATCCCTCTTTCCTGGCCTTTTTCGGTCTGGGGGCTCGATATTTTGGGCCCCTTCCCCCGTGCTACCGGGGGCTTTGAGTTCTTGTACGTCGCCATCGACAAGTTCACAAAGTGGCCTGAAGTGGAGCCAGTGAGAAAGGTGACAGCGCAATTAGCCATCAAGTTCTTCAAAGGGCTGGTTTGTCGTTTCGGGGTTCCTAACAGAATCATCACCGACAACGGCACCCAGTTCACGAGCCGCTCCTTCATGCAATACATCCAAGATCTTGGAAGCAAGATTTGTTTTGCCTCTGTCGCTCACCCGATAAGCAACGGACAGGCAGAACGGATGAATGCTGAAGTGCTGCGTGGTCTCAAGACAAGAACCTTTGACAAGCTGCGCAAATGTGGAAGACGCTAGATTGATGAGTTGCCGGCAGTTCTTTGGTCACTTAGGACGACACCAAATTGAGCTACCGGCCAAACACCCTTCTCCCGAGTCTATGGTACAGAAGCGGTGCTCCCCACGGAACTCATATACGGGTCACCTCGAGTACTCGCCTATGATGAGGTAGAGCAAGAGCGGTTGTGGCAAGATGATGCAACGCTCCTTAAGGAGGATCGTCTTTAGGTGGCTGTGCGTGCCGCACGTTACCAGCAAGCCTTGCGCCGCTACCATAGCCGCAAAGTGCATGCCCGAAGCTTTGAGGAAGGCGACCTTGTTCTTCGGCGCATTCAGTCTGCCAAAGGATCAAACAAGTTGACGCCGAAGTGGGAAGGCCCTTATCGGGTAGTACGAGTCACCAGACCTAACGCAGTCCGTCTGGAGACCGAAGATGGCATTCAAATGCAGAACTCATGGAGTATTGAGCATCTTCGCAAGTTCTACCGATGAGGCGCAGTTGCCGGGCCTCCCGGCAACCCCTTTTGTACAAGCTTTGTCGGCAAGACCGGTAACCCTTTGTACAAAGCCAGGCGCAGACCCTGCGCATAAGTGAAATAAAGCTAAGTGTTTTGCAATTCTTTATACATGTTCATTTGTGTATAAATGCATGTAACATTGTGGTTACGCTTTAGTTTGTATGAATGGCTAATGAACCGTCAAAGTTTCCAGACAACACTTTTCTCTTTTTTTAAAGGACAGAAGGATTCCTCGCGTACAAGTTTCCTGGGGGAGTGACGATGGGGATACCATTTATAGACGTTCAAGTGATCATTTCGTACGACAAGAAAGACAGTGCAAGGCAAAGCTAAGTTGAAAAACTTTGAAACAATTTCTTTGTTACATTTGCAGTTTCCCTTGAACGATTTAGTCTTTGTATGAAAAACCTGCACGCGAAGGAACCTTGTCGCGATCATTCGTGCTCTGATTTTGCCTCGAGCCTGCTCAGCAAGGTCTGTAGCCGCGCTGTGACCGATGAGGACCTTGTCGTGATCATTCGCGCTCTGATCTTGCCTCGAGCCTGCTCGGCAAGGTCTGTAGCCGCACTGTGGCCGGCAAGTTTGCCTTGCCGATGGCGGCACTTCCAGCAGGCTGTTAAGGACCCGTTCCTCAAAGCGCTCGCGGCAAGTGTGCGCATCGGCAAATTTCCGAACAGCGTAGGGAACATGATCATACAAAAACAGGGAGAAACGAGGGGAACTGCATGCATTCATCTAAACACGACAAATAATAGATATTCATTAAGGAGTGCTTGATAACATTTTCTTAGCCCTTTCCCACATGGTTTACATCGAGTGCCGTACAAGGGAAAAATGGGCGCTTAGGCGAAGCTCGACTCGCTCCCGGAAGACCAGATGATGGTGCTGCCGGCGATCAGCTAGAGTCGGAGCCGTCATCCTCGATCTTGACGCGCGGAGAGCCGTCATCATTTTCATCCTCAGCCTCACTGGAGGAAGCGGTGTCGCTGTCGCTCAAGCTTTCCGCGCATCACTCCAGACGAGCCCCTGAAGCCCCGAAGAACTTCATGAAGAGCATGTCAGAGTTGTTCATCCTGAAGTGAAGGTGATGTCCCTACCCCTGGCGGCAGGCACGGACGAAGGACTTCCATCCGTGCGTGAAGTACATGATGCCATTGTTGGAGGTCTCGATGGTCACCCAGACTGGGCCGTTGCAGTAGCCATCCACATGTAGCCACAAGCCCTGCAGATGACTGCCTTCCATCGCCCTAGCGAAAGGGCGGGGAAGCCGCAGCCAGCTCCGCGGCCGATCGCGCAGTTCTACGATGAACTCGTGTGCCGTGTCTTTCGTGTGGCCTTCTGCTTGGGGTGGGATGGCCGGAGATGAAATGGTGGGCGCTCCTCCACGGACGCACCGACCCCGGGCACCGCACCTTCCATGGCCACGAACTGCGGCTCCTCCTCGGGCGCTGGAGCCGGCTTCAGCAGCTGCGGCCGAGACGTGGTGCCGAGGAGAAGCTCTCGCAGCAACACTAGATGCACGAGCACGACCTCTTCCCCTCGCCATGGTGGTGGCAGATGCGAGGGGGAAGGAAGAGGGAGCAGACAACGGTGGCTGGGAGATTGGAATGGGAAGAGGTGGGTGAGCATCGCCCTCCGCAACCCCCTCTTTATAGGGAGAGCGCGAAGGTTGGCTCTTCACTGTTCCTGGGCTACCGCCCGGCTTCTCCAATCCTGTGCCCTGCCTTCCTGGCCGGCGCACTACCCCAGCGACCGCCAAGTTTCGCCAATCTGGCGCCCTGCATCCTTTGCCAGGCGCACCACTCCAACGACCGCCTCTCTTCGCCAATCCATTGTCTCGCATGCAAACACGCGTGATGGAAGGGCGCAGAGAAAGGAGAAGCATTGACACATATGGCAGTTATTCTTTGCCACGCGTAGTCATGCACCCATTCAAGTCTGGCCCGAGCAATAGTTGTCCACCCGTCGGCAAGGTTTGCCGGAGAATGGCCGAGGGCAGGCACAAGTCCAGATTAATGAAGAAGCAAAGATAATCTCAGAAGACAGGAATCATAATGACTAAAAATTGCAACGGCAGTTTCCCGCCGCGTGTTTGTGCATTGTTTGGGCCTAGCCCAACGACGCTTCAGACGCGCGTATGGCCCAGGCCTAGGGGCTCCTGTCGGTGTATAAAACATGGGTATTTTATACCCTGACTTATGCATAGACAGTAGTAGCCTCCGTGCTGGCCAGGCTTCCCTGGAATTGCCTAAACCATGATACAAGACCCAGTCACGACAAGCTACTGGAGAGAAGGTAAAGACGAAGCATCAGTAAGTACTTGGCTAGTATTGAAGGTGAAGAAGTTTCTTGCCGGCAAGATGAAGGCCCGGCAAGCTCCGTGCCGGCAAGCTCTCGCCAGCACATCACCGCTCCACCTCACCAAGCAGCTAGTCGCTAATCGGTGAGGTGTCGACCGTGCAGGCTATTTGGTGAGATTTGTCGGGGTACGTGTCGGCTTGCTGGAAGGAGATTTGCCTTTAATGACTCTCGCCAGAAGGCGTGTCAAGATAATAGGAGGTAGCTGGGCGAGCGGTGCAAAAACCTTGCCAGGGCTCCTCCTCCACATGACACCTAACGGTGCATTTAATACTTTTGTCCTAAACTGGCAGAGTTAGGTATGATAGCACTATTTGCTATCTAATCACTATGTAATGACTGTTTTGCCACTGTGGTAACCCCTTGATCTATAAAAGGAGGCCCACTGGTCTGGGGAAACCATTTAAAGACGTTCAAGTGATCATTTCGTACGACAAGAAAGACAGTGCGAGGAAAAGCTAAGTTGAAAAACTTTGAAACAATTTCTTTGTTACGTTTGCAGTTTCCCTTGAATGATTTAGTCTTTGTATGAAAAACCTGCATGCGAAGGAACCTTGTCGCGATCATTCGCGCTTTGATTTTGCCTCGAGCCTGCTCGGCAAGGTCTATAGCCACGCTGTGACCGACAAGGACCTTGCTTGATCATTCGCGCTCTGATCTTGCCTCGAGCCTGCTCGGCAAGGTCTGTAGCCGCACTGTGGCCGGCAAGTTTGCCTTGCCGATGGCGGCACTTCCAACAGGCTGCTAAGGACCTGTTCCTCAAAGTGCTCGCAGCAAGTGTGCGCACCGGCAAGTTTCCGAATAGCGTAGGGAACATGATCATACAAAAACAGAAAGAAACGAGGGGAACTGCACACATTCATCTAAACATGACAAATAATAGATATTCATTAAGCAGTGCTCGATAATATTTTCTTAGCCCTTTCACGCAGGGTTTACATCGAGTGCAATACAAGGGCAAAAGGGGCGCCTAGGCGAAGCTCGACTCGCTCCCGAAAGACCAGATGATGGTGCTGCCGCCGATCAGCTGGAGTCAGAGCCGTCGTCCTCGATCTTGACGCGCGGAGAGCCGTCATCATCGTCATCCTCTGCCTCGCTGGAGGAAGTGGTGTCGCTGTTGCTCGAGCTTTCCGCGCAGCACTCCAGACGAGCCCCTGAAGCCCCGAAGAACTTCACGAAGAGCGTGTCAGAGCCATTCATCCTGAAGTGAAGGAGATGTCCCTGCCCCAGGCGGCGAGCATGGATGAAGAACTTCCATCCGCACGTGAAGTACATGATGCCATTGTTGGAGGTCTCGATGGTCACCCAGACCGGGCCGTTGCAGCAGCCGTCCACATGTAGCCACAAGCCCTGCAGATGAGTACCTTCCATCGCCCTAGCGAAAGGGCGGGGAAGCCGCAGCCAGCTCCGTGGCCGATCGCGTAGTTCTACGACGAACTCGTGCGCCGTGTCTTCCGTGTGGCCTTCTTCCTGGGGTGGGATGGCCGGAGATGAAACGGCGGGTGCTCCGCCACGGTCGCCCCGACCCCGGGCACTGCGCCTTCCATGGCCACGAACCGCGGCTCCTCCTCGGGCGCTGGAGCCGGCTTCAGCAGCTGCGGCCAAGACGTGGTGCCGAGGAGAAGCTCTCGCAGCAACACCAGACGCACGAGCACGACCTCTTCCCCTCGCCATGGTGGCGGCAGATGCGAGGGGGAAGGAAGAGGGAGGAGATGACGGTGGCTGGGAGATTGGAATGAGAAGAGGTGGGTGAGCATCGCCCTCCGCAGCCCCCTCTTTATTGGGAGAGTGCGAAGGCTGGCTCTTCGCTGTTCCTGGGCGACCGCCCGGCTTCTCCAATCCTATGCCCTGCTTTCCTGGCCGGCGCACTACCCCAGTGACCGCCCAGTTTCGCCAATCCAGCGCCCTGCATCCTTTGCCAGGCGCACACTCCAACGACCGCCTCTCTTTGCCAATCCATTGTCTCGCATGCAAACACGCGTGATGTAAGGGCGCAGAAAAAGGAGAAGCATTGACACATATGGCAGTTATTCTTTTCCACATATAGTCATGCACCCATTCAAGTCTGGCCCGAGAAATAGCTATCCACCCGGCGGCAAGGTTTGCCGGAGAATGGCCGAGGGCAGGCACAAGTCCAGTTTAATGAAGAAGCAAAGAAAATCTCAGAAGACAGAAATCATCATGACTAAAAATTGCAAAGGCTGTTTCCCGCCGCGTGTCTGTGCATTGTTTGGGCCTAGCATAATGAAGCTTCAGACGTGCGTATGGCCCAGGCCTGGGGGCTGCTGTCGGTGTATAAAACATGGGTATTTTATACCCTGACTTATGCACAGACAGTAGCAGCCTCTGTGCTGGCCAGGCTTGCCGAGAATTGCCTAAACCAAGATCCAAGACCCAGTCATGAAAAGCTACTTGAGAGAAGGTAAAGATGAAGCATCAGTAAGTACTTGGCTAGTACTGAAGGTGAAGACGTTTCTTGCCGGCAAGATGAAGGACCGACAAGCTCCGTGCCGGCAAGCTCTCGCCAGCACATCACCGCTCCACCTCACCAAGCAGCCAGTCGCTAATCGGTGAGGTGTCGACCGCGCAGGATGTTTGGTGAGATTTGTCGGGGCACGTGTCGGCTTGCTGGAAGCAGATTTGCCTTTAATGACACCTGTCCAGAAGGCGTGTCAAGATAATAGGAGGTAGCTGGGTGAGCGGTGCAGAAACCTTGCCAGGGCTCCTCCTCCACATGACACCTAACGGTGCATTTAATACTTTTGTCCTAAACTGGCAGAGTTAGGTATGATAGCACTGTTTGCTATCTAATCACTTTGTAATGACTGTTTTGCCACTGTGGTAACCCCTTGAGCTATAAAAGGAGGCCCAATGCAACAGTTATAGGGATTCGATCGATCGATCCTTTACACAAGTTGCATGCGTAGCTGCCTCTCCCGCACCTTGCTGGGGAAGCGCTCCTTGTACTTGTGTTCATATGCACTCAATACACCAAAGTAGGAGTAGGGTTTTACGCCTCACGGCGGCCAGAACCTGGGTAAATCCCTTGCGTCTCTACTGATTCTGCTCTTTGTGCTCGTCGATCTCCCTAGCTGAACCACAAAGGGGCTAGATGGCCCCATAGATGGTCGTTCCCACGATAGAGTTTGGTCCTGATATGATAGGTATTCAAGAGGGATATAATAAAAACTTTCATGTAGATCACTGAATATGATAAATTTGATTCCTTGCAATAGTTTTGCGATATTAAGATGGTAATATGTGGGAGGTATTAGTAGATAATTGTGGTTTAGTAATAATAATTGTGTTAAGGTTTGTGATTCCCGAAGCATGCACATATGATCTGTCGTTATGCTATGAAGTTGGAGCATGATTTGTTATTGATTGTCTTCCTTTGTGTGGCGGTCGGGGGTGCGCGATGGTTAACTCCTACCAACCTCCCCCTAGGGGCATGCGTAGTAGTACTTTGCTTCAAGGGCTAATAAACTTTTGCAATAAGTATGTGAGTTCTTTATGACTAATGTGAGTCCATGGATTATACGCACTTTCACCTTTTCGCAATTTGCTAGCCTCTTCGGTACCGTGCATAGCCCTTTCTCACATCGAGAGTTGGTGCAAATTTGCCGGTGCATCCAAACCCCGTGATATGATACGCTCTATCACACATAAGCGTCCTTATATCTTCCTCAAAACAGCCACCATACCTACCTATCATGGCATTTCCATAGCCATTCCAAGATATATTACCATGCAACTTCCACCGTTCCTTTTTTTTGACATACATGATCATTGTCATATTGCTTTGCATGATCATATAACTGACATGGTATTTGTGGCTCAGCCACCGTTCATCATTATCATACATGTTACGCTAGCATCATTGCATATCCTGGTACACTGCCAGAGGCATTCATATAGAGTCATATTTTGTTCTAGCTTCGAGTTGTAATGTTGAGTTGTAAGTAAATAGAGGTGTGATGATCATCATTATTAGAGCATTGTCCCAGTGAGGAAAGGATGATGGAGACCATGATTCCCCCACAAGTTGGGATGAGACTCCGAACGAAAAAAAATATAGAGAAAAAAGAAAAAAAGGCAAAAAAGAGTCGTGAAAAAAAAGAGAGAAAAAAAGAGAAAGAAAAAAAAATAAATGAGAGAAAAAGAGAGAAGGGGCAATGTTACTATCCTTTTCCACACTTGTGCTTCAGAGTAGCACCATGTTTTTCATATAGAGAGTCTCTTATTTTGTCACTTTCATATACTAGTTGGAATTTTTCATTATAGAACTTGGCTTGTATATTCCGATGACGGGCTTCCTCAAATGCCCGAGGTCTTCATGAGCAAGCAAGTTGGATGCACACCCATTTAGTTTTCATGTTGAGCTTTCATACACTTATAGCTCTTAGTGCATCCGTTGCATGGCAATCCCTACTCCTCGCATTGACATCAATTGATGGGCATCTCCATAGCCCGTTGATTAGCCTCGTCGATGCGAGACTATCTTCTTATTTTTGACTTCTCTTATTTATCTCTACTACCATACTCTATTCCACCCATAGTGCTATATCCATGGCTTGCTCTCATGTATTGCGTGGGAGTTTAAAAAGCTGAAGCGCGTTAAAAAGTATGAACCAATTGCTTGGCTAAAACCGGGGTAGTGCATGATAAATACTTTATGTTAAGAAGATGGAGCATGACAGGATTATATGATTTTGTAGGGATAACGTTCTTTAGCATTTTTTTGAAAGACATGATTGTTTGCTAGTATGCCTGAGTATTGATGTCTTTATATCAAATTATAGACTATTGCTTTGAATCATTTGGATCTTATTATTCATACCGTAAGAGAGAGATTACTTGATGAAACATGATAGGTAGCATTCCACATCAAAAATTCTGTTTTTATCATTTACCTACTCGAGGACGAGCAGGAATTAAGCTTGGGGATGCTTGATACGTCTCCAACATATCTATAATTTTTGATTGTTCCATGCTATTATAGTATCAATTTTGGATGTTTTTATATGTAATTATATTTCATTTTTTGGGACTAAGCTATTAACCCAGTGCCCAGTGCCAGTTGCTGTTTTCAGCTTGTTTTTGGCTTTTTAGAGAAACAATACCAAATGAAGTCCAAATGCCATGAAACTTTTCGGATATTTTTTTCTTGACAAAATAAACACTGGAAGCTTCGGGAAGAGGCCAGAAGCCTCATGGAGGCTTCACAAGGCACTAGGGTGCGCCCCAGCGAGGGGCACCGTGCTGCCTTGTGGGGCCCACGTGACTCCGTTTGACCAAATTCCACTTCTATAAATTCACAAATATTGGGAAACCCCCAGAGAGCCAGAAGAAAAAACCTTTCTGCCACCACAAGCCTCTGTTCTTCCATGATCCCATCTGGAGGTCTTTTCCTGTACTCTGCCGGAGGGGGAATCAATCACGGAGGGCTTCTACATCAACCTTGCTGCCCTTCCAATGATGTGTGAGTAGTTTACCACAGACCTACGGGTCCATAGCTAGTAGCTAGATGGCTTCTGCTCTCACTTTGATCTTCAATACAATGTTCTCCTCGATGTTCTTGGAGTTCTATCTGATGTAATCTTGTTTGGCGGTGTGTTTGTTGGAATCCGATGAATTGTGAGTTTATGATCAGATTATTCATGAGAAATATTTGAGTCTACTCTGAACTATTTTATGCATGATTGTTATAGCTTTGTATTTCTCTCCGATCTATCAGTTTAGTTTGGCCTACTAGATTGATTTATCTTGCAATGGGAGAGGTGCTTTGTGATGGGTTCAATCTTGTGGTGCTCAATCCCAGTGACAGAAAGGGACATGCCACGTATTTGTATTGTTGCCATTAAGGATAAAAAGATGGGGTTTATTCATATTGCTTGAATTTGCTTCTCTACATCATGTCATCTTGCTTAAGGCGTTACTCTGTTTTATACTTAATACCCTAGATGCATGCTGGATAGCGGTCGATGGGTGGAGTAATAGTAGTAGACGCAGGTAGGAGTCGGTCTACTTGTCTCGGACGTGATGCCTATATACATGATCATTGCCATGAATCCGTCATAATTATTTGCTTTTCTATCAATTGCCCAACAGTAATTTGTTTACCCACTGTAAGTTTATGTGCTCAAGAGAGAAGTCTCTAGTGAAAACTATGGTCCCCAGGTCTATCTTTATCATATAAAAAACCTAAAAATACCTTGCTGCAATTTATTTACTTTTATTTTAATTAGTATTTTAGTTTATCTATTTACCTCGATAAGATTTAATCCTTGCAATTAACCGCTAAGGGGATTGAGAACCCTATTATTTGCGTTGGGTGCAAGTGTTTGCTTTTCTTTGTGCAGGTGCGCTTAACGGAATTTTGCTTGGTTCTCCTACTGGATTGATAACCTTGGTTCTTAACTGAGGGAAATACTTATCTCTACTGTACTGCATCATCCTCTCCTCTTCGGGGAAATACCAACGCAGACTACAAGTAGCGTATACACGCCAGGTAGGGCATCTAGGGTTAGATAGGCAGTATCTAGGGATTCGTATGGAGGCGGCAGGAGATGTCTTGGGGTATACTCCAAGTCTTCGACAGATGCAATCTTTATCACGTCATGGCTTCCGGAGTTGATCTGAATGAGAACGAAGGCCTTTGGGCCCAACCCAAGGACTATGGGCCGACTAGGTTGGTACCCCCTTGTCTAGGACACCGTCAGTAGCCCCCGAACTAGTCTTCTATGCCGAGGATGACCCCTTCGCCTTTAACAACTTCGGATCCGGAGTCCTTGGCTCAACAGACGAGTTCCCTCCTTTCTGTTCGACACTTTTCTTTATTCAAGGCCGCCACAGACCACTCCTCAAAGGGATGGTATCCCTTGTTCGGAACCCAACAAAAACACGTTCCGCATCCGAGGTCGCGAGATTACTTAGCCTCAAAGGCCTATCGCGTAGGTGTGAATAGTGCTTTTAGCCTGACAACTTTATTGAAGGGGCACCACCCACGACCAGGCGAGAAGTTACTGCTCACTCGAATCGCAACCCGAGTGTCGGTGTAAAAACCGGCAGACCTCTGTGGCGCCCCGCCTGATTACCACTGTAGCCAGACGGTCGCCGCGCATGCCAGCCCAGGAGATCACTCTGGCATGCGCTTTTACAACAAGTATCATGAACACAAGCTTTTCTATTAATGGAATATATAAGTCTTACATGATATTTATACAAGGGTGATGGCAGCGGAAAGCGCTATCTAAGGCAGCATGGTCCTGGTGTGACTCCAATCCACAGGGATCTGACTGGGTTACTCTTCTAGCCCGCGAACACTCCGGCTCCTCGCTAGTGGACGTCGGATCCTTAGGTGAACCTGTCCACATTGAAGGCCGCTGAGTAATTTTGAATGTACTCGCAAGCAAACCAAATGACATATACACCAAGCAATGCAATCCATGGCATTCAAGCATGCATTTGTTATCTTAACAGGATTAACTATCATGTTATGACAGGATTGTCTAGCAAAATTCAACATCTAGCAGCATTAATCATCATGTCATAGCATGATTATCTAGCATGATAATTACTGAAGTAAATGGAGTAAAGTAAAGTATATCAGGTAAATGATCCGAACTCCGAATATGCTCACGATCCAAATCTGATCCAAGCTTTGCGGTCACCCGACCACTCATCTCATAGCCATCCCATGGCCAGCATTTCATATTCCTGACATCAACCGATGTCTAGGCATCTGCACTACAAGTTTGACAAACCTTACCATTCTCTGGTTCAGTTTTAGCAATCACATTATATAGTTTGTTCCTCCAGAATCGACACAGACCAAATAGGGGCCTATACGAACTGTCCATAACCGAGGACGCGGCTATTCGAATAGATTTACACTCTACAGAGGTTGCGCACTTTACCCACACCATGGAGCTCCTGGCCTCGTACTCCCATTCGGGTGGACCAGTGCTACTCCAACAAAACTTGTCTATTGCCTTGGCACTCTTTCGGTCCCACCGACAATCATACCCTCCCAGGGTCATGTCTTGCGTGGCACCTGTGTCACCCCGTGACACCTGCCACCGTCGTGGCCAAACAAACTGTCCCAAACGGGGACCTGAGCTCAAATAACCAAACTGGGCTCACAAGATTATGGCCGCCTACCGGGCCAGGGTAGCGCGCGCGCATAACCTTCCCTCTTTGGAGGTACCGACAAGAGGCAGGACAATAGACCAAGTTAGGGCCGTCCCATACCGGCAAATGTGGCTGCATGGATAAGTCCGGATAGGTGGCACTATGACTCGATCCAGCCGACGGAGGAGGTTGTCATTATTAAGTCACATTTCTTAATCATTGCGATAACCACAATAATGCACGATGAAATCATAACAACCTATCTCCATATTATCATCTACGAGTCACTAGTGCGATAATATGATGAACATTAGCCGGTAATGTAAATAACAAGTTCCAACTAGCAGGAATTTAATTATTTCTAACACAGACATATTCATTAATTAAACACGCAAGAATAACACAGAGCAATGCTTTAGGGCATATATTAGATGGTCGGCTTGCCTGAGGGTGAAGGAATACTCCGGGAGAAGTGCGATCACCTCACGGAAGAATTCGCCGGAAAGGATTCCCTCTCAGAGGGGCTGAATAGAGGGCAGGGGCAAAATGGGCATTTTCAAAAAGTGTTAACATGGTGGAAATGATACCATCGGAACGGGCTCGACGAACTGAAGAAGTGGGCTTTGGATTCACCTAAATCGGAGTTACGGTCGCGAAGTTAGGGCCGTTCGTTCGTTAGGCAGAAAATCGAATAAAAGTGTTCATTTCTGCTGCTAACCGGCGAATGTTCGCAAACTAACCGTTTCGGCCGGCTGAGTAAACAGAAAGCGCCTTTTCACCAGAGGGAAAGCGCATTTTCACCCGAGCAGACAGCATAGTACGCTTTCTCAAATGGAAAGCGTATTTTGTGAAATGCGCTTCCACTTATACTGTGCGTGCCCGGCGGCTGGGTCGCTTACAGGCGGGTCCCACGTGAACTTTTCTGTTTCGGCAACTCGGAAGATAGGGTTTCGGCGACAAAGTCCTGAGGATATATCTTGGGTGGCAAGGTTGGGTGGAGAGAGTCTCTGGTTGGATAGGAAAGCCAAAGCTAAGTGACCATCTTCATATACCCAAGAGCGAGAGAAAATCCAAGAACATCGAAAAAAAGACGGGAGTCAAATCCCGCGAAGGAAAAAAACAAGGAGCGAAAACCAGGGTGTTACAAACCTACCCCCCTTAAGAAAATCTCGTCCTCGAGATTTCCGGGCTTACCTCCCGGCTAAGGGGGACATACCTGTGGGTGACTTGGATCCATCAGCTGTCTCTAGTCTTCGTCGATTCACTGGCCTTTTAACAGTCTGCTCTGATGGCTCAGGTGTTGTCTTTTCACACAGCTACCTTGAATCCTTCTCTTTCTTGGCAGGCAAACCTTCTCTCCTGGTAGTTTGTAGCCTGAGGTTGGTTGGTAGCAAGTAGTATCAACAGAATAGCTCATTTTCAAGGCTTGGAGCTAGCTGTTTTGGGTTTTATTGCGATACGTCATACACTGACTGCCACCGGTGAGGTATCCTTCTCTGGTACAAAGCTCACATGATCTTATGGCCTTGAGTGACTAGGGGTGGCTCTCAGTCTGGCTCTGGGTTCTGTACTGATGTTTTCCTTCTGCCCTATGCTTTCTGACTTTGTCCTTAGGTGATCCACAATCCAAGAAACAACATGGCCGAACTATTGTCGCTGCATCCCCAACTGAAATGTCGGGCATGATCTCAAAGTAATCATAGACGGTAATCTCTGAGGTGGCTCTGCCATATATAGCCTCTGTGGCCCTTGTTGTGATCTCTGGGCTGAACATAGTTTGGCTATCCTTCAGTGCACCCTTCAGAGCATAGCCTCTTATCTTAGTTGATGGCCCATATTCATGATGAATATGACAAGCTGGCTGCATCGTTGTGGCCGTATATGCAAGAGTCCGACAAGAAGTGATGATAATTCCTTGTCTGTGAGGCTTTATTTAATTGTCGCGGATGTGGTTTATCCGAAACCTCTTTGTTCTTGGGGGTTCCTTTTTGTAGACCTGTCATGACCTGCCAACACGGCTCCTTGGCGATATCATAAGTTACTCTTGCATATCTCGTAGGGATTGCTGTGTTCATATCCTTCTTGGAAGTATGGGGCCAATGTTTCTCTGAACACAGGCATTCCCGTGTACGAGTGGCTCGCATGAACTGATCCATTGGACTGCATGCTCACAACCTATGCAGGGGTAGGATAAATCCTTTCATAACCACTAAGTTCTGAGGCGGATGTTTGTCCGGACTAGTTCGTGCTTCTGACAAGATTGTTGATGGCGTGTTGAAGAAGGCTGAATTCCTTATGCTCGAAGCTTCTTTCAAGGTAGCGTGCCGAAGAAGGTTGGGTATCGTACCACGGAAGCTTTCCCTCATGTGGCTTACTGTGGAAGGTCAGGTACCTTATGTTGGAAGCTTTCCGCGGTAGCGGCTGAGGAAGATTGGAGTACCGTATCCCAGAAGATTTTCTCACCAGTTGGTATAGCGAGGAAGATTGGGGAGTCTTACGTTGTAAGCTCCTTCCGATAGCTTGCAGAGAAAGGCTGGGTTGCTTATACCAGAAGCCCTTTCACTGTGATATGCAGTCGGTCATGTGGCCGGTTCTGGCTTCCTTCTGAGATATCCAGAATTTTCCCATAGCTGAGCCAAAACTTGGTATAAGTCATACCTTGTCGGAAGGCATCCTGTTGATCATGCACACCACTAGTCCTTCTGCTGATCTGACCATTGTTGTTATAAAGGTTACACAACTGAGGCAGACTTCGTGTTGATAATTAATCCAGGTGTATGCTGATAGTAAGCAGTTGGCGGATGATTCCACTCGATTCAACTGAACTTGAAATTCTCATTAATTCCGGGTAGCCGTGAGCTTATCCATATTTCTCGCAAACCTTGTTCACTTTGCTCAGAAAATTTTGTATATACACCGGTGAATTTCCAAAATATGCTTTGCAATTTGTACTAACATACCGGAGTTTGGTTGTGGCTCTCGGCACATTCACATTCTTGCAATATGTCTTCGGTGGGTGGTAAATGATTCTTGAGTCCATTGGAAAAACTCAAGGTTCACTTTACTGACCAAAGTAGTCCTTGTACTGAGGATGAAATAACTTGTCCCTTCTGATGTCCATTGCTGACAACTCATCTGATTTCTTCTCAAATGTGATCTGTTCTAAGGCAAACTCCCTCGGGTATATTCTGGCCATGTCTGTTGCACGCAAATTCTGCTTCTGACCCATTCTTCACTTGATAGCTCTGGGGTTGCTGTTCGAAATATCAAGCAGTTGGCTTGGCTTGACGCTTACTGAGTTTGGGTTATTGGGTATTATCCAAGCTGTATGTTGGTCTTCTTTGGTAGCTCTTGCACATGGATCCAGTCGGAGCAAGAGAACAGAACCGACAAGAGAAGCAAAACCGCGAAGAACCAAAAATACTAAAAAGGCAAATAAAGCTCAAATTTTGCGGACCTTACACATGTGGCCGAAGATTCACTAGTATAACTAGCCTAGCGCACTCGATGTACCTTTAAGGATTTAGAAGCAAAACCACACAATGCCCCTGGTAGCAATTGGGGTCAAGCTCCTACTACTTCCTTAGGAAACATCAAACTCAACGCATGACCATAGCCAAAGTGGCTTAGTCAACGATCCTAGGTTTGTCGGGAAGAGATGGAATTTACAGGCGTTTCCCAAAGGAAACTGGATTTGAGGAGAGAAATGCCATGGTTAGCAAGCAAGGTGGAAGTGATATCATCGGAATGGGCTTGACGAACTGAAGAAGTGGGCTCTGGATTCACCTGAATCGGAGTTACGGTCGCGAAGTTAGGGCTGTTCGTTTGTTAGGCAGAAAATCGAATAAAAGTGTTTATTTCTGCTGCTAACCGGCGAATGTCTGCAAACTAACCGTTTCGGCCGGCTGAGTAAACAGAAAGCGCCTTTTCACCAAATACGCCTTCAGCAGAGGGAAAGCACATTTTCACCCGAGCAGACAGCAGAGTACGCTTTCTCAAATGGAAAGCGTATTTTGTGAAATGCGCTTCCACTTATACTGTGCGGGCCCGGCGGCTGGGTCGCTTATAGGCGGGTCCCACGTGGACTTTTCTCTTTCGGCAACTCGGAAGGTAGGGTTTCGGCGACAAAGTCCTGAGGATATATCTTGGGTGGCAAGGTTGGGTGGAGAGAGTCTCTGGTTGGATAGGAAAGGCAAAGCTAATTGACCATCTTCATATACCCAAGAGCGAGAGAAAATCCAAGAACATCGAAAAAAAGACGGGAGTCAAATCCCGCGAAGGAAAAAAACAAGGAGCGAAAACTAGGGTGTTACAACCTCAGGGTAGGGGGTCCTGAGCTGTGGATCTCGGATCAATGGTAACAGAGACAGGGAGACGATGTTTTACCCAGGTTAGGGCCCTCTTAATGGAGGTAAAACCCTACGTCCTGCTTCTGCTTATATTAATGGAGATGTATCGAGTACAGAGTTGATCTACCCCGAGATCGTATGTTGTGTATGATTCTAATGATCTAGGATATGAGATGTCATCATGATCTATCGACTAGCCTAGCCTCGGCTTATATAATGTACCGGAGGCCTAGGATAACAAGAGACTTAGTCGGCTACGTCGGTGGAGAGGAGTCCTTGTCTTGATCACCAAGTCTTGTGGAATCTTCCTCATATATGTCATTGTCTGCCCGAAATGGCCCATTAGTGAACCGCCATGGGGGTCTTCGGCCCAATCCACCTGGTCGGGAAACGACGTGGTGAGTCCCCCCTAGTCCAGGACACCGTCACCGAGGCAATCCTTTTACTGGCACGTCCCATCGAAACGGAGATCGTGCCCACTTTTTAAGGGATATCATTAAGATTTTGTTTCTCCCTATATGCATAATGGCATCTTTTACGAGTAATGGCGATTTCAACGGCGCGGCTAGAGGGACTCTTGGTCTTTCATCAGCCTATATAAGAGCGAGGGGGTAGAGGCAGAGAGAACATGCTCCCTTCCTTCCCTGCCTATCGCATCCCAAGCTCCATCGCTCAGATCCAATCCCGAGCTCTTCCGACCCCCTCGGCGACTCTCCCCTTAGCAATGGCAGAGAACAACCTCAAGGGGCACTGGGCCAGCTCGTCTGTGATGAAGGGCACCATTCTAGAGCTGCGCAGCGTGGGGTACATCCCACGGAGGTCCCCACTCACGTGCCGACTCCGAAGCAGCGCATACCCACTCCCGATGCTGGGGAGAGGATTGTCTTCGTCCCCCACCTCATCAGAGGCCTTGGTTTCCCGCTGCACCCTTTCGTGCACGGGATCATGTTCTACTATGGGCTGGATTTTCACCATCTAGCCCCGAACTTCATCCTCCACCTTGCCTCCTTCATCACCGTCTGCGAGGCCTTCCTCCGCATTGAGCCGCACTTCGGGCTGTGGCTGAAGAATTTCGGCGTCAAGCCGATGTCCAGCGACTCCGAGCTCTCTGAGTGCGGGGGCACGATGATCAGCAAGAACCAGAAGGCGGTCTGGTTCAAAGGCACCTTTATAGAGACAGTCAAGGAATGGCAGCGCGAGTGGTTTTACATCACCGAGCCACTCGCTGCTGGCCAGGCCGGGGTCGAGTTCTCCGTCGGTCCTCTGAAGAAGCTCGTGTATTGGAAGAGGAAGGGCATGGACTGGGGGAACCCGGCCGAGGTGAAGGTGATGATCTAGAAGATCGAGTTCTGGATCAATCAGAGGGACATCAAGCTGGTGAACATGGTGAACGTCATGCTCCACCGCCGCATCCTGCCGCTTCAATCTCGGGCTACCCCGATGTGGGCGTACAAGCTCGAGGATGTGGTGCCTATCCACCACTTCTTCTGCTCCACCCCGGCTGGGATGTGGAAGCTGTTGTTCAAGCCGTCCAAGGACGGTTTTCCCGAGGCCGGGAGCGACCTCGGCTTCGAAGCCGACCATGACGCCCCCGAGGTAAATCTCAATTCTTTGTTCTACACTCCATGTTTTCTTGGTACCTCACAAATTTTGGCTAACCAGTCAATCAAACATTTGCAGAACTGGATCCCCAAGGCACTGCAAATGCTGTGCCCGACGTCGTAGCCCGAGGGGGAGAGGACTCCCCTGCTCGTGGCCCTCTTAACCGAGGAGCCACATGTGGTGATCCCTAAGGAGTCCAAACCTCCGAGGGGAAGAGCGGGTCTCCGAGCTCGGGAGACATCGGTCACCCGGTCCGAGGAGACCCACGCCTCCTCCACCCACGAAGACGAGGAGGGAGATGTGGGGGAAGGGAAATCTTCCCCTAAAGGGAAGATGGCGGCATCCGAGGGTGTCGAGGAGGAGGCGAGGCCAAAGAGGTCGTGCACGGCCTCCGCCGATCCCGTCCTGCCAGAGAAGCCCAGCTTCCCCGACGAGTCGGACGAGGACCTCCTCGCGCTGGGGAGGAAGAAACTGGCACCCCAGAGGTATGTAATCACCACTCAATTTAGACTTCAAAAGCCTGTTCCTCACATGAGGCTTATAAGAGAATTTTTGCCAGCCCGCCCGGGACTCGCCTCAGCGGTGATACTTCGGGCGGTCTGCCCTCGTCGGATAGCGGGGAGCCGGAGCCCGCCAAGACTTCCTTGGCACTCGAGGGGTTAGGGGAGGCATCATCCGGTCCGACCCCTCCAGTCAACACATCGGGGGCCGGGGTACCGGTCGTCATGGCCGAGGCTGACACCTCGGCCGTACCAGGTGATGGGGACTCGATCCCCGAAGTCCCCAAGGAAGGGTTGGGCCAAGCATCGGCCCAGCTCGAACAGTCTCCAGCGCCAGCGCCGCAGCCGGAGACCCTCATCCCCAGCACCTCGATGGTGGGTTAAGAGGTTGCTCCACCCCGCCTCCCGCCACAGGGCGAGTTAGCACGGGGTGGCCCGAGGAGATGGAGGCATCCTTAACGAGCTCCTCCATAGCAGAAGAGCACCATGCCTTGATCGGCGCGGCACTCCAAGGCTTCCGGTCTGCGGAGGCCGGACTGCGCGAGGTCTTCAAAGGCCTCTTGAGGAGCTTCGAGGTACGTTTTTTATATTACGAATAATATTTGAGTCTTATGATTGCTTGTAGTAGCGTGCTTTTGTCCGAAGACTTGTTTCCTAGCACGTAGTTTGTAAGAGTGTATCCAGCCAGTAGCCCCTGAGCCCAAGGCCGGTATTAAAAAACTGGCCTTGGGGTCGAAGTTTGAGTATGTTTTAGGTGCTAATCCAGTAGCCCCCAAGACTCTAGCCATTCTTCAAAAAGGACTGACCAGAGGATTGAAGCCAAAGAACAGGGACTAAGGTGTGGGTGTATGTTTTCAGGTGTCGACCTCAGCTCCGAACTCCGCCTCTGAGGAGGTGGCGGAGATGAACATGAAACTGCAGAGGTCCGAGGAGGACCTCGATCTAATGAAAAAGCAGATCGAGCAGTCTCAAGGTAAACTTCTAGAAGTTATGTGTGTGCCAATTTTACTTTTTAGAAAATGCTCTTAAAAGATTTAATCCTGACGCTGAGCTATTTTGCATGACAGCTTCTACAGCGGAGCTTGAGGCTCTCAAGGCTGAGCTGGCAAAAGCTCGGCAGGAGGCTGAGCAGCAGAAGGCTGCGGCCTCGAAGGCCGAAGAGGATCTGGCTGCCGAGAAGGTGGCCAGAGGCCAGGACCAGGCGCGGGTCCTTGAGGTGGAGGAGGCCCTGAAGGGCGTTTACCAAGAGCGCGATGCCCTTCAGGAGAAGGAAAAGGTGGCGAACGCCGAGCTTGAGAAGCTGCGTCAGGCACACGCCGAGGTCCAGACCCAGGCCCGCGCAGACCGTGAGGTGCTCCAGCAAGTGAAGCAGATCGCTGTTGGTAAGCCATTTTTGCTTCAGTGTGTTTTCGGCTGCAAGGGGTTCGTCGAGCTCACCCAGTTGTGGCTATTTGCAGAGGCCTTCATGGATCTTCCGAGGAGCGCGGCGGACGTAGGCCGCTATTATGGCGCGTGGGAGGGCCATGCTACGGAGAGGGCATTCTGGCAACAATTCCAGGCGCCCTCGCATCCGGAACTGCTAAACAATCAGATGAAGCAGTTGATGGAGCTCCTGCGCATGGCGAAGCCAACGCTTCAAGACCTCTGTGCCAATCTTTGGCCCGCGGAGGCCCTGCCGACTAGCTTCTTTGGGTTTTTTGCCTGGCTGCGGGAGGCCGCCCCCCAGTTGGTGCACTGGAAGCGTTCTGAGTGCCTGGAGGGTGCTCAGCGGGCGTACACCCGCGTGAATACGCACTATCCGCATGTTGAAGCAGCGGTCGTGGCCGCCGGGCCCCCAGAAGGGAAGACCCGGACCGTGGAGCAGTATCTAGGCAAGGCGATGCAAGGGGCCCGGATCACCGAGGCCGAGTGTACTAAGGACAATTTGTATTTTTAGATAGTACTTCAGTATGCCGAAGTGTAGTTAGATGTAAAAACTATCTTTTGGTAATGAATGTGGCTTTATTTTCCGACATGCTATTGTATGCATTTATTTTTTGACTCCTGTGTGACTATGTTTAACTGAAAGTGACCAGTCGTCGGCTTTGACCCCTTTGTACAGTGTACAGTGGGTGTTTCCGAGGCAATCATGACCCTTAGCCGACGTCTCGGTTCCCAAAGGCGGTCCATGCTCGTGGAAACAAGGCAATCGGACTATAGTGGTTTTAGAACTTTCACTTAGTCGTAAGAGCTTGACTGTGAGGGCTGATTACGAGCCCCCGGTTCCTGAAGTGGTTTGGCTGTATGGCTAAGGTCTATGCCGCTAACCACTTTGGCTGATTTAATAAAAAGCCCCTCGTTTAACACGGGTAGCCTCCAACGGTACATTGCTAGACGCTGTCTTCAAATGGCCGATTAGTTTACGCTTACCAGGACAGTCAGTTTTTGGCTTTATCCACTGAGGCGCTTTGCCATTCAAGCTGGCAGTGCAATCGTAGTGGTTCTCCCTTTACACCCTTAGCCAAATAGATCAGAAACGTAAGGGGTAAACACAGGAGCCGGACAACCCAACTATTGACCAAAATCGTGGTTCAAAACTGATTCATATAATGCGACATCCAAGACGCCAAATAGATACGTCGGACTTGTAGGGGGGCATGAGATTAAAAGCGAAGCCCATGGTAATTTTAAATAACAGTTGTATCGTGGATGTATGCTTTTGGCTCAAAGGCAATAGACATAAGGAAATGCGCAATAGCCTCGATGGGTGCACTTTCTTTATTTCATGTGGTCAAGCCGTACATGTCGAGCTTTAACAAAAGAGACTTGTAGAAGATACAACGGAAAAAGGAAATGAAAAGTAAAGGAGTAAGAACAGGGCGGACATGTTAATGGGTTTATTTGCCCAAGCCCGTTGCTGTCGCACGTCTGTGTCTCTGTGCTATTGACCAGCTTGTCTTCGTTGAGAGCGAAGTAGGTATGGGCTATCCGCGACCTCGGCCATTCGGCTGCTTGATGCTTTCGTCGGTCAAGTCCTTTAAAAAGGTGCGTGACTGCCACTTGGATGGTTTAAGCCATGTGGACATGCTACTTCTGTCTGGGCCTTTTATAGCGCCCAGCTGGTATGCAAGTCCGAAGTGCATCGCTATTCAGTCGAGCTGACAACGACGCATCATTTGCTTTAGCTCCTCGGCCACCCATGGAATTTTTAGTGCAAAGTTGTGCACCCTGGGGACGTAATGCCCTTCCAAGCGGAGGTGAACGAGGAGCCCGTGCCCCTATTTGGGGGGAACGGTTGCCTGACCGAGGTCGGCCCGCGTAGCCCATGTGCGCTTTGAGGAGCTGGGCGTATGACGAGCTGCCTCCTCGGTTGCTTGTACCTTGGTTGCAAAAGCCTGTTCCTCTGTTTGGAGGGAGCGTTCGGTGTTACCATTGACTGTAATAACACCATTTGGTCCTGGCATTTTCATCTTTAAGTATGCATAATGCGGGACTGCGTTAAAGCGGGTGAATGTGGTGCGCCTGAGCAGCGCGTGGTATCCGCTCCGAAAAGGGACGATATCGAAGATTAATTATTTGCTTCGGAAGTTCTCAGGTGATCCGAAGACTACCTCCAGTGTTACTGTTCCCATGCAGTGAGCCTCGACGCCTGGTATAACACCTTTGAAGGTGCTGGTGCTGGGTTTCATCCTGGATGAGTCTATGCCAATTTTTCTGATTGTATCCGCGTAGATTAAATTGAGGCTACTGCCTCCGTCCATTAGGACGCGCATCAGATGGAATCCGTCGACGATCAGATCCAGGACCAAAGCAGCCGATCTGCCATGTCGGATGCTGGTTGGGTGATCATGTTTGTCAAATGTGATCGGGCAAGCCGACCACGGATTGAACTTCGGGGCAACGGGCTCTAAGGCGTAAATATCCCGAAGTGCTTGTTTCCTCTCCTTTTTAGGGATGTGGGTTACGTAAATCACATTCACGTCCTTCACCTCAAGAGGGAACTATTTCTAGTTTCCATTGTTGGATCAGCGAGGTTCATCCTCGTCCTCGCTGCAAGGTTGGGCTTTATTCTGGCCCTCCGTCGCTATCTTTTCGACCTGCTTGAAGACCCAGCAGTTCCGGTTGGTGTGGTTTGCTAGCTTGTCCGAGGTGCCATGGATTTGACATGGCCTATCGAGGATCTTATCAAGCTGGCTGAGTCCGTCTTTGCTCCCTTTAAATGGCCTCTTTTTCTGACTGGATCTAGGTCCATTGAACCCTGCGTTTACTGTGACATCCTCGGTGTCGCTCCCGCCATTTTTATGCCTGCGCTTATTTTTGCTGCGTCTGGGCTTGCCATTGGCGTCATGAGCTTCCGAAGTGCTGGCCTCACCATTGTGAGTACTGCAGGCCAGCCAACAACTAGTACAGCGAGCTGCTATACAAACGGTTTTTACCCCCTTTCAGTGACGAAGTTTTAAACCGTCGCCTTGCCTATGTGTGCGATAGGGGGATCCTTTCCACACGACCCAGAAACCGTCCGCGATAGGGCCTCTGGTCACGCACGCGGGGCAAAAAGAGCTCGTGTGCGATCGGGTGAGCCATCACAGACAATTATACTGGCCCAATCGTTTCCGTTCGTATGTACATCCCACACCGTGAATCCAAGATAAATGTTTCCGTTCGTATATACATCCCACACAGTGAATCCCAGACACATGTTTCCGTTCGTATATACAAAGCACACAGTTTTCCGCATCACATTGTCTGTGCTAGCGTTGCCATTGCAGATGATAGTAATAATTTTATCGTTTGTGTTATTGAATGCATCACGCAGGTTGTCTAGAAGAAACTGTGTGGCATAGGCTGTCCATCACACACACTTTTTATGTGGAAAATGTTTATGCAAGGTGGCCTAACGCAAACAGTTGTCCAGAGGAAGTCGTGTGTGATTGTTCATTGATCCAACACGTTTACTTCCTATGAACTGTGTGGGTTGTCTGAGATCATCGCCCACAGTGTTGTCTCAATAACCGTTTGCACTAGAAAAACCCAATAAGCAGGCTAATTGGTCTATTATTATTAATCCATTTAGTAATCAAATTTACATTTCATAATAAACACACAATATATTTCATTTTCGTATTACGGAACCAGGATTTCATAACTGAAATATATTAGAGTACAACATCATATAGCTTCAGCACTCACTCACACCATATGTGCATATAGCTAGCTACCCCATTACACAACAACACCAAGTTTCACATGCAACATCTAAAACCTTTGGAAATTAGCATCATAGATGGTAGACAGATGAATCTCATCTGGAAAACTATTGAAGCATAAGGCGAATATTGAGCCTTCAATGATGTTGAATGTCCTTGCAACTTTAGGCCAGTGCCTGTGGATGATTGACCGCCCATCCTTCGTCCTCTAGAGGAAGACTTCAATATTGTACCGTGGGTGTTGTATGAACACCTTCCTCGCCTCTTGACCATACAGGTGGTTGGAGAGGTAATCATCTATGAATAGCTTTGGAAAGGCCTAAAAACAAAGATATGCATAAATATCTTCTCCAAATTTTGAAATGGCGCAAAGGAATAATAAAACAAGGTACTCCCTCCGGTCCTTTTTACTCCACGCATTAGATTTGTATCAAGTCAAACTTTGTAAAGTTTCACCAAATTTATTTAAAAAAATATCAACATCCACGATGATAAATATGTATACTATAAAATTGTACTTCATAATGCATCTAAAAATAATGATTTTGCAGTTTGAATGTTGATACTTTTTTCTATAACTTTGGTCAAAGTAGAGATACTTTGACTTCGGACAAAACTGATATGCAGACTAAAAAGGACCGGAGGGAGTATAAGAGTTAGTACAATCTTGTAGTTCACTGATGTCTTCTTCATTGTGCAGACAAAGATCTTGTTGTTTTTCATCGCTAGTTTCTTTATCCTCACAATCTTTCTGAGTTTCTTGACTTGACTGATATTCATGGACATATCATTTCCCCATATGCAAAATGGGTCGAACAGTGGGTCAAAACCTCTGACAGCAGGACCTACATGTGCAAGACCAAATTGTTAAAAACCTAAATACTAGAATGGTTCTTGCAATTGCACAATAATGTGCTATTTGACAAAGGACCATGCATGTGCAAACCTCGATGGTAAACCTCAGTGCCTCCCATTGTTTTCCTGCAACACATATAAGGTAGTTATTGATCAGGTTAAGTGAGGGTTGGCATGTTGGGGAATGTTGCATGGGAAACAAAAATTTTCCTACGCACACACAAGATCTATCCATGGTGATGAGCATCTACGAGAGGGAGAGTGAATCTACATACCCTTGTAGATCGCTAAGCGGAAGCGTTTAAGAAACGCGGTTGATGTAGTCGAACGTCTCCGCGATCCAAATCGCAAGTCGTCCCTCGATCCGATCACGAACTAGCGCCGAACGGACGGCACCTCCGCGTTCAACACACGTACGGCTTGATGACGCCTTCACCTCCTCGATCCAGCGAGCGATGGTGAAGTAGTGGTTGAGTTCCAGCAGCACGACGGCGTGGTGATGGTGGTGAGGAACAATCTCTGCAGGGCTTCGCCAAGCGCTACGGAGATTATGACGGAGGAACTAGAGGGCTAGGGTTGCCGGCACATGGCTTGGGAAATCCTGATGTGTCCCGTGTGCTAGCCCTGCCCCTCTATTTATATGTTGAGCCTTGGGGTCTAAACTTGGAGTAAAAGCCTCCTCCAGGTCGGTTTTGCCCGCACAAGGTCGGTTTGGCCCGCAGGAAAAGAGTCCAACTCGGATCCCTGCCGAACCGTGCACAGCCGCGCACAAGCGGTAGTACCGCTCACAAGCGGTAGTACCGCTTGGGCGGTAGTACCGCTTCACACAAGCGGTAGTACCGCTTACGCGGCAGCAAAACTACTTTTTGCACTTTCCAATACCTCGTGGGCTTTTATCCCTTGGCCCATATAAAGTGTTGTTGCACCCGAACATTTCGGTAAACATCCGGAACCCCTTCCGGTGAACTCTGGAACTCTTCCGGAGATCAAAACACTATTATCACATATATCAATCTTTACCTCCGGACTCTTCCGGAGATCCTCGTCATGTCCGGGATCTTATCCGGGACTCCGAACAACTTTCGGTCACCAACATAATAACTCAATTATACTAATCGTCACCAAACGTTAAGTGTGTAGACCCTGCGGGTTCGAGAACTATGTAGACATGACCGAGACACCTCTACGGCCAATAACCAATAGCGGGACCTGGATGCCCATATTGGCTCCTACATATTCTACGAAGATCTTTATCGGTCGAACCTCTATGTCAAGGATTCAGTTAATCCCGTATGCTGTTCCCTTTGTTCTTCGGTATGTTACTTGCCCGAGATTCGATCGTCGGTATCTCTATACCTAGTTCAATCTCGTTACCGGCAAGTCTCTTTACTCGTTCCGTAATACAAGATCCTGTGGCTAACTCTTTAGTCACTTTGCTTGCAAGGCTCAATGTGATGTTGTATTACCGAGTGGGCCCTGAGATACCTCTCCGTCACACGGAGTAACAAATCCCAGTCTTGATCCATGCCAACCCAACAGACACCCTCGGAGATACCTGTAGAGCACCTTTATAGTCACCCAGTTACGTTGCGACGTTTGATACACACAAGGTATTCCTCCGGTGTCAGTGAGTTGCATGATCTCATGGTCAAAGGAACAGATACTTGACATGCAGAAAACAATAGCAATAAACTAACACGATCAAATGCTACGTTTACAGTTTGGGTCTTGTCCATCACATCATTCTCCTAATGATGTGATCCCGTTATCAAATGACATCTCATGTCAATGGCTAGGAAACCTTAACCATCTTTGATCAACGAGCTAGTCAACTAGAGGCTTACTAGGGACACAATGTTGTCTATGTATCCATACATGTATTTGAGTTTCCAATCAATACAATTATAGCATGGATAATAAACGATTATCATGAACAAGGAAATATAATAATAACCAATTTATTATTGCCTCTAGGGCATATTTCCAACAGTCTCCCACTTGCACTAGAGTCAATAATCTAGTTCACATCACTATGTGATTTACATTGTAATGAATCGAACACCCATGCAGTTCTGGTGTTGTTCATGTTTAGCCCTTGGAAGAGGTTTAGTCATCGGATCTGCAACATTCAGATCCGTGTGTACTTTGCAAATATTTATGTCGTCCTCCTTGATGTAATCGCGGATGGAATTGAAACGTCGCTTTATGTGTCTGGTCCTCTTGTGAAATCTTGGTTCCTTGGCTAGAGCAATGGCACCAGTATTATCACAAAACAGAGTCATTGGATTAAGCGCACTAGGCACTACTCCAAGATCTGTCATGAACTCCTTCATCCAGACACCTTCCTTCGCCGCCTCCGAGGCAGCGATGTACTCCGCTTCGCATGTAGAATCTGCTACCACGCTTTGCTTGGAACTGCACCAGCTAACCGCACCCCCATTAAGAATAAATACGTATCCGGTTTGCGACTTAGAGTCATCCGGATCAGTGTCAAAGCTTGCATCGACGTAACCCTTTACGACGAGCTCTTGATCACCTCCATAAACGAGAAACATGTCCTTAGTCCTTTTCAGGTACTTCAGGATATTCTTGACCGCCGTTCAGTGTTCCATTCCTGGATCACTTTGAAACCTTCCGACCATACTTATGGCAAGGCTGACATCGGGTCTTGTGCACAGCATTGCATACATGATAGAGCCTATGGCTGAAGCATAGGGGATGACACTCATCTTTTCTCTATCTTCTGCAGTCACTGGGCATTGAGTCTTACTCAACTTCACACCTTGCAAAACAGGCAAGAACCCCTTCTTGGACTGATCCATTTTGAACTTCTTCAAAATCTTATCAAGGTATGTGCTTTGTGAAAGTCCTATTAAGCGTCTTGATCTATCTCTATAGATCTTGATGCCTAATATGAAAGCAGCTTCTCCTAGGTCCTTCATTGAAAAACTCTTGTTCAAATATTCCTTTACGCTTTCCAGCATTTCTATATTGTTTCCAATCAGCAATATGTCATCCACATATAATATTAGAAACGCTATAGAGCTCCCACTCACTTTCTTGTAAATACAAGCTTCTCCGTAAACTTGTATAAACTCGAACGCTTTGATCACCTCATCAAAACGAAGATTCCAACTCCGAGATGCTTGCACCAGTCCATAAATGGATCGCTGGAGTTTGCAAACTTTGTCAGCATTCTCTGGATCGACAAAACCTTCTGGTTGCATCATATACAACTCTTCCTTAAGGTAACTGTTAAGGAACGCTGTTTTGACATCCATCTGCCAAATTTCATAATCGAAAAAGGCAGCTATTGCTAACATGATTCTGACGGACTTAAGCATCGCTACGGGTGAGAAGGTCTCATCGTAGTCAACTCCTTGAACTTGTGAAAAACCCTTTGCCACAAGTCGAGCTTTATAGACGGTGACATTACCGTCCGCGTCCGTCTTCCTCTTAAAGATCCATTTGTTCTGAATGGCCTTACGCCCTTCAGGTAATACTTCCAAAGTCCATACTTTGTTTTCATACATGGATCCCATCTCGGATTTCATGGCCTCTAACCACTTCTCGGAATCCGGGCTCATCATCGCTTCTCCATAGCTCGTAGGTTCATCGTTGTCTAACAACATGACTTCTAAGACAGGGTTGCCGTACCACTCAGGAGCAGTACGCGTCCTTGTCGACCTACGAGGTTCGATAGCAACTTGATCCAAAGCTTCATGATCATCATCATTAACTTCCTCTTCAGCTAATGTAGGCTCCACAGAAACAACTTTCTGCGCTGCGCTACTCTCAGGTTGAAGTAAAGGTTCAACAACCTCATCAAGTTCTATCTTCCTCCCACTCAATTCTTTCGAGAGAAACTCTTTCTCAAGAAATGTTCCGTTTTTAGCGACAAACACTTTGCCTTCAGATCTGAGGTAGAAGGTATACCCAACTGTCTCTTTTGGGTATCCTATGAAGACGCATTTCTCCGCTTTGGGTTCCAGCTTTTCAGGCTGAAGCTTTTTGACATAAGCATCACATCCCCAAACTTTAAGAAATGACAGCTTTGGCTTCTTGCCAAACCAAAGTTCATAAGGCGCCGTCTCAACGGATTTCGATGGTGCCCTATTTAAAGTGAATGCAGCTGTCTCTAATGCATAACCCCAAAACGATAGTGGCAAATCGGCAAGAGACATCATAGATCGCACCATATCCAATAAGGTTCGATTACGACGTTCGGACACACCATTACGCTGTGGTGTTCCAGGCGGTGTCAATTGTGAAACAATTCCACACTGTCTTAAGTGACTGCCAAACTCATAACTCAGATATTCTCCTCCTCGATCAGATCGTAGGAATTTAATCTTCTTGTTACGATGATTCTCAACTTCACTCTGAAATTGTTTGAACTTTTCAAATGTTTCAGACTTGTGTTTCATTAAGTAAATATACCCATATCTACTTAAGTCATCAGTGAAGGTGAGAAAGTAACGATAACCACCGCGCGCCTCAATACTCATCGGACCGCACACATCAGTATGTATGATTTCCAACAAGTCACTTGCCCGTTCCATTGTTCCAGAGAACGGCGTTTTAGTCATCTTGCCCATGAGGCATGGCTCACATGTGTCAAGTGATTAAAAATCAAGTGACTCCAAAAGTCCATTAGCATGGAGCTTCTTCATGCGTTTTACGCCAATATGACCTAAACGGCAGTGCCACAAGAAAGTGGTATTATCATTATCAATTCTACATCTTTTGGCATCAATGTTATGAACATGTGTATCATTACTATCGAGATTCAATAAGAATAAACCCCTCACATTGGGTGCATGACCATAAAAGATATTACTCATATAAATAGAACAACCATTATTCTCTGATTTAAATGAGTAACCGTCTCGCAATAAACAAGATCCAGATATAATGTTCATGCTTAACGCAGGCACCAAATAACACTTATTTAGGTTCATCACTAATCCCGATGGTAATCGAAGAGCGAGCGTGCCGACGGCGATCACATCAACCTTGGAACCATTTCCCACGCGCATCGTCACTTCGTCCTTTGCCAGCCTCCGTCTATTCCGCAGTTCCTGTTTTGAGTTGCAAATATGAGCAACTGCACCGGTATCAAATACCCAGGCACTACAACGAGAGTTGGTAAGGTACACATCAATAACATGTATATCATATATACCTTGTTTGTTGTTGGCCACCTTCTTGTCAGCCAAATACTTGGGGCAGTTCCGCTTCCAGTGTCCAGTTCCCTTGCAATGAAAACACACAGTTTCTGGTTTGGGTCCAGCCTTGGGTTTCTTCACGAGAGGAGCAACTGCTTTGCCACTCTTCTTGGAGTTACCCTTCTTACCCTTGCCATTTTTCTTGAAACTAGTGGTTTTATTGACCATCAACACTTGATGCTCCTTCTGAATTTCAGACTCAGCGGCTTTCAGCATCGCAAACAGCTCGGCGACTGACTTGTTCATCCCGTGCATGTTATAGTTCAACACGAAGCTCTTGTAGCTAGGTGGCAATGATTGAAGAACTCTGTCAGTGATAGCCTCTGGCGGAAGGGGCATCCCTAACTCAGCCAGACGGGTGGAGTACCCAGACATTCTGAGCACGTGATCACTGATAGACCCGTTCTCCTCCATCTTGCAAGCATAGAATTTGTCGGAGATCTCATATCTCTCGATCCGGGCATTCTTCTGAAAGATAAACTTCAACTCCTGGAACATCTCATATGCTCCATGACGTTCAAAACGTCTTTGAAGTCCCGGTTCTAAGCCATACAACATTGCACATTGAACTATTGAGTAATCATCAGAACGAGCCTGCCAGGCGTTCACAACGTCTAGAGACTCAACTGGAGCGGGTGGATCACCAAGCGGTGCATCAAGGACATAAGCCTTCTGGGAAGCCGTAAGGATAATCCTTAGATTACGGGCCCAGTCCACAAAGTTACTTCCATCATCTTTCAACTTAGCTTTCTCTAGGAACGCATTAAAATTCAGGGGTGCTACTGCGCGAGCCATGATCTACAACATAAATATTGCAAAGACAACTTAGACTATTGTTCTAGATAATGAGTTTAGTTAATCATATTACTTAAAAACTCCCACTCAAATTGACATCCCTCCGATCATTCGAGTGTAACATGATCCAAATCCACCAACTCAAGTCCGATCATCACGTGAGTTGAGGTGGTTTCAATGGTGAACATCTTCATGTTGATCATATCTACTATATGACTCATGTTCGACCTTTCGGTCTCTTGTGTTCCGAGGCCATGTCTGTACATGCTAGGCTCGTCAAGTTTAACCCGAGTGTTCCGCACGTGTAACATGGCTTACACCCATTGTATGCGAACGTAGAGTCTATCACACCCGATCATCACGGCGTGTCTCGAAACGACGAACTTTCGCAACGGTGCACACTTGGGGAGAACACAATTTATCTTGAAATTTAAGTGAGGGATCACCTTATAATGCTACCGTCGTCCTAAGCAAAATAAGATGCATAAAAGGATTAACATCACATGCAAATCATAAGTGACATGATATGGCCATGAACTTGTGCTTTTGATCTCCATCTCCAAAGCACCGGCATGATCTCCATCGTCACCGGCATGACACCATGATCTCCATCATCTTGATCTCCATCAACGTGTCGCCATAAGGTTGTCGCGCCGACTGTTGCTTCCACGACTATTGCTAACGTTTAGCGATAAAGTAAAGCATTACATAGCGCTTAATGATTGACACGCAGGTCATACAATAATTAAAGACAACTCTATGGCTCCTGCCAGTTGCCGTACTCATCGACATGCAAGTCGTGATATTCTATACAAAACATGATCATCTCATACATCACATATATCTCATCATGAAATTGGCCATATCACATCACAACATACCCTGCAAAAACAAGTTAGACGTCCTCTCATTGTTGTTGCAAATTTTACGTGGCTGCTATGGGTTTGCAAGAACCGTTCTTACCTACGCAAAACCACAACGTGGTGTAGTGATTGCTTTTTGATCTTCTAAAAGAACCCTCTTTATTGAAATCGATTCAACTAAAGTGAGAGAGACAGACACCCGCTAGCCATCTTTATGCAACGAAGTTACATGTTAGTTGAAGGAACCTGTCTCGCGTAAGTGTACGCGTAATGTCGGTCCGGGCCGTTTCATCTCACAGTACCGCCGAATCAAATATCAACTAGTAACGGCAAGCAATATGTATACACCCACGCCCACAACTCGTTTGTGTTCTACTCGAGATCTCATCTACGCATAGACCTAGCTCATGATGCCACTGTTGGGGAACGTTGCATGGGAAACAAAAAATTTCCTACGCACACACAAGATCTATCCATGGTGATGAGCATCTACGAGAGGGAGAGTGAATCTACATACCCTTGTAGATCGCTAAGCGGAAGCGTTTAAGAAACGCGGTTGATGTAGTCGAACGTCTCCGCGATCCAAATCGCAAGTCGTCCCTCGATCCGATCACGAACTAGCGCCGAACGGACGGCACCTCCGCGTTCAACACACGTACGGCTTGATGACGCCTTCACCTCCTCGATCCAGCGAGCGATGGTGAAGTAGTGGTTGAGTTCCATAAGCACGACGGCGTGGTGATGGTGGTGAGGAACAATCTCTGCAGGGCTTCGCCAAGCGCTACGGAGATTATGACGGAGGAACTAGAGGGCTAGGGTTGCCGGCACACGGCTTGGGAAATCTTGATGTGTCCCGTGTGCTAGCCCTGCCCCTCTATTTATATGTTGAGCCTTGGGGTCTAAACTTGGAGTAAAAGCCTCCTCCAGGTCGGTTTTGCCCGCACAAGGTCGGTTTGGCCCGCAGGAAAAGAGTCCAACTCGGATCCCTGCCGAACCGTGCACAGCCGCGCACAAGCGGTAGTACCGCTCACAAGCGGTAGTACCGCTTGGGCGGTAGTACCGCTTCACACAAGCGGTAGTACCGCTCGGGCGGTAGTACCGCTTCACACAAGCGGTAGTACCGCTTACGCGGCAGCAAAACTACTTTTTGCACTTTCCAATACCTCGTGGGCTTTTATCCCTTGGCCCATATAAAGTGTTGTTGCACCCGAACATTTCGGTAAACATCCGGAACCCCTTCCGGTGAACTCTGGAACTCTTCCGGAGATCAAAACACTATTATCACATATATCAATCTTTACCTCCGGACTCTTCCGGAGATCCTCGTCATGTCCGGGATCTTATCCGGGACTCCGAACAACTTTCGGTCACCAACATAATAACTCAATTATACTAATCGTCACCAAACGTTAAGTGTGTAGACCCTGCGGGTTCGAGAACTATGTAGACATGACCGAGACACCTCTACGGCCAATAACCAATAGCGGGACCTGGATGCCCATATTGGCTCCTACATATTCTACGAAGATCTTTATCGGTCGAACCTCTATGTCAAGGATTCAGTTAATCCCGTATGCTGTTCCCTTTGTTCTTCGGTATGTTACTTGCCCGAGATTCGATCGTCGGTATCTCTATACCTAGTTCAATCTCGTTACCGGCAAGTCTCTTTACTCGTTCCGTAATACAAGATCCTGTGGCTAACTCTTTAGTCACTTTGCTTGCAAGGCTCAATGTGATGTTGTATTACCGAGTGGGCCCTGAGATACCTCTCCGTCACACGGAGTAACAAATCCCAGTCTTGATCCATGCCAACCCAACAGACACCCTCGGAGATACCTGTAGAGCACCTTTATAGTCACCCAGTTACGTTGCGACGTTTGATACACACAAGGTATTCCTCCGGTGTCAGTGAGTTGCATGATCTCATGGTCAAAGGAACAGATACTTGACATGCAGAAAACAATAGCAATAAACTGACACGATCAAATGCTACGTTTACAGTTTGGGTCTTGTCCATCACATCATTCTCCTAATGATGTGATCCCGTTATCAAATGACATCTCATGTCAATGGCTAGGAAACCTTAACCATCTTTGATCAACGAGCTAGTCAACTAGAGGCTTACTAGGGACACAATGTTGTCTATGTATCCACACATGTATTTGAGTTTCCAATCAATACAATTATAGCATGGATAATAAACGATTATCATGAACAAGGAAATATAATAATAACCAATTTATTATTGCCTCTAGGGCATATTTCCAACATGGCATACTATCAGTAAAATATGTTGATGAAAAATAAATACATTGCAAATTCAGTAGATTAATTCGAGCCACATGGAAAAGCCATTTATCCAAACCAAGCATACTTAAGAACTATGAAATATAGCAATTGTATATGTTTCTCCTGTATTTAGTACAGCCGAATTCAATTTATTTCTCACAAGCATAACAATACAAAATTGTACCCACGACAATTGAACATCGCATTGCAGAATTGAACCAAATAGTTAACTAAGCACCACAACAAATGAACCAAACAGTTAACTGAGCACCACATTGCATAAGAGAACATACTACAAGATCAGACAATTAACCAAACCTAGTATGCTTAACAACTTGGAAATATAGCAATTGTATTTGTATCTCATGTATTTTGTATAACCAAATTCGATTATTTCTCACATGCAAGAGAATACAAAATTGCACCCACAAGAATTGATCATCACATTGCAGAATTGAACTAAACAGTTAACTGAACATGACAAAAAAATAACCAAACAGTTAACTCAGTACCACATTGCACAATATATAAAACAAATATACTAGAGGATCAGATTGCATAGTAAGAGTACATAGGACAATTCACTAGAATTAGTAAAGGAAAGACAGGAGCAGCACATGCAATAGGTAAACCGAACATGCTTAACCGGCGTAGCTAGCTAGCTGAACATAGGTCCTTGTAGTGAGCTAAAAAGACAAGCTACTCCTCATCGTCGGAGATATCGATGACGATGGGCTCCTTAGACTTGGAAGAGGGCGAGGCCTCCACATCGTGGGTGCCCTCCTCATAGTGGTGAGTCGTCTGAGCCGCTTCGGGCACCAACCTACTGGCTCTGGAGTTGAGGTAAGCATGGGCACGCTGAGAAAACACCTCGTAGCCATCTTCGAAGGCACCGATGGTGGCCTCGAGAAAACGCCACGAACTATCGTTTAAAGCAGCCAACCGGGTGGCGGCGTTCGTGCGCGAGGCGTCGACGGTGGCCTCGACGGCGAGGTGCTCCTCCAAGATCTGGGGGTCGGCACGCATGGCAGCCATCGCGACCTCATCTACACGTGTGGCCGCGATTTGCTTCTCCACTGCCAGATGCTCCTTGAGCTCCTGGCTATACTGCGTGCACCATGGCTTAGGGCGGCACTTATTTGGAGGATGGGTCGGTGATTTGGGTGGAAGGTGTCGCACCGGCGGTCGGGGCATGTGGGATGTAGAAGGAGGTGGAGGATGGGGGTCGGGTGTGGATTACCTGGCTAGATCGACGAGGCCGAGCAGCAGGAAGGAGCGTCGCTGGCGAGGCGGCGGCGCTGCAAGCAAGCAGTGAAGGTTTGAACTGGGAATGGAAGGTGGAAACAGGGGAAATGGTGGCTTTTGGTAAGGAGGAGGGGGGCATGGGAGGTGGATATTTCCGCGGATGTCGAAAATTTTCGCTCCGTGCAGCGAAAAACTGGCACGCGAAGTGTCATCAGACACGATCCCTTATTCAGCACTGTGTACGATATCTGAACATCACAAACGATTCATATGGCTTACCCCGTGTGTGATGAGTTTGAACGTGCAAATTTTGGTTCAAATTTCCCTGGTTATAGTGGTCATCCACGTCATTGCATAATTTGGGTACACAAAAGAGTCTACAGCACACCCACACTTCTTAATCGAGCAAGTTCAGCAATTAAACAGAGCTAGCTGACCTAAACATTACTCTAACAAAAGACCAACACTCTAAACAAAGACTACTACTCCGCCTAGCGCTCGTCGATCTCCGCCGCCTCCTCCATGTCCAGCTCATGCCCGACGATCTCCTAGGGAAGGGGCTCCATGGCATCCATCACACCATACTCGGCAAGCATCTCGCCATCCGTGTCCGCCATCTCTTTGGAAAAGGCCGCCATGAGCTGGGCATGGGCGGCCGCGGTCTGGGCTTGGACGGGCTCCATCGCGGCAATGTATGCCGCGAACGAACGGACGGCTGCTCGAACGCTCCCGGCGATTGCCAACTCTTCGGCCATGGGTTGCCGACCATTGTCGGAGAAGCTTTGGGTGATTTGTGCGGTGACCGCCAGGAGCTGGGCGTGGGCAGCCTCGACATGGGCGCGGGCGGCCTCCATCAGGGCTAAGGTGGCCACCACGGAACGGACAGCTGCTGTCCCGCTCTCGCCATTTGCTATCCCTGTCGCAGATGTTGCTATCGCCATCTTAGCTGCAGTAGTGGCCGTTTTGGCTGCCGCTGCCGCCCGGTCGCAGATTGCGGCCGCGCTCACGCAGGTTGTGAGCACGCTCATGGAGGCTGCGGTCGCGCTCTCGCCGGAGTGGGCCGTCGAAGTGGCCCTCACGACGCGGGTCCACGTCCCCATCTTTGACCGGCAACGATTGGACAGTGAAATGATATTTGGGGAGCTAGTTTGCTTGACGCGTTGGCTGTGGACAGTAGCCGACGAACCTTCTCGCGTAAGCCATATATGACGGTGTACCAAGATATTTTGTACTGCATCTCACACAGTTGGTGATAATAAACTGTGTGTGATGTACTTGATTTTTCGTCTTGATTTGAAATACGGAATGGGGTCACAATGGCAAAGGACGGTGTTTGAATTGCTAGAACATTTGTCTGCAGTGAACATAAAACTATATGAGTGTCGTGTTAAAATTTGGAATTATTCGGGGTTCGTTTGGACATTTTTTTACATTAACCGAGTTTTCTAGGCATTTTATGTGCATAATTCAAATTTTAACTACATGCACACGCTCCGGTGCACCAAAATGGGTTGAAAAATCATATGTGTGTCCTTGGGTGCATGCTTAGGTCCCATGCCAGAAATGGGAATGAATTACAAACACCTCGGCATCGTGGCTCGGCCGCAAACGCTGAGATACTTGGTTTTGAAATTCTATTAAATCCAAAACTCATCTGAAATTCATGAAACTTGGCATGCTATCATGGAATGGCACCAACATGCTGTGGTAAATTTTTTGTCCCATTTGGGGCAGGTTTTGGTATAAGCTTCTCACAAACCAGAGCTTCTCACAAGAAGCCTCATAGTTCCGTTTGGGAACGTGTCACCTTTGTGGACGAAACGACATTCATTGCCTCTTCTTGCCTTGATTTTTTTAGAGGTAACATAGACTAATAGGAGTGTCGTGTTAAATTTTGGAATTATTCGGGGTTCGTTTGGACATTTTTATACTTTAACTGAGTTTTCTAGGCATTTTATGTGCATAATTCAAATTGGAACTGCATGCACATGCTCCTGTGCACCGAAATGGGTTGAAAAATCATATATGTGTCCTTGGGTGCATGTTTAGGTCCCATGCAAGAAATGGGAATGAATTTCAAACACCCAGGCTTTGTGGCTCGTCCACAAACATTGAGAAACTTGGTTTTTAAATTTCTGTAAATCCAAACCTCGTCAGAAATTCATGAAACTTGGCATGCTGTCATGAAATGGCACCAACATGTTGTGGTAAAATTTTTGCCCAATATGAGAGATGGCGCACACATTAACAGCCAACAAATAGCTGTCATGTTATCATCACAAACGGTTGTACAGTATTATTTCAGTCGTGGGCGTTCTACTGACCATTTACGTGCCACCACGTGTCCCACTTTTTTAATGGCAAGGAGGTGCCGTCCGGGCAGCTGTTTGAGTAGACGGGAGGCGTGCGAGCGAAGTCCGCGGCGCAGGCTGACCGGGAGGCGTGCGACCAGTCCTGCGCTGCGCAGACTGACCGGGAGGCGTGCTACCAGTCCTCCGCTACGCAGGCTCACTGGGAGGCATGCGAGCAGTACGTTGTGCAGGCTCATCGGGAAGCGAGCCCTTTGACCTCCATCGCCGCCCACCTCACTCTCAACTTCTCCATTAATGGCGCCTGAGCCGCTGTTTAATAGGTGGCCTTACCGATCTCTCTTCGCCTCCCATTCCCCTCTCGCCTGAATCCTATCTTCCAGAGCTCCACCTACTCCATGGCGCACAAGGATCATCTGCCCCTAGTCTTCCAGTTTGGTGAAGTCGACTCCGAGCCGAAGGAGATAGAAAATAAGGAGGAATGGGACCTCAGGGACATGGTCCTGAATGAGCTGGCCGCGGCGGATGCTGCCCCCGCGCACGTCCCAGCTCCCATCCCCGCAACCGCGCCAACGACGATCCCCGTGGCATTAACGGGTTGGTCGCCAAGCACCATCGCAGAGCTGGAAGCCATGGGCGTCAGCGAGGTCCCGCAGACCCACATGAGCTCGTGTACATACCAGCGCCAGTGCCCCCGCCTGTGCTCGTGCGCGCCCCAGCACCAACCGCGGCACCGGTCCCCGTGCACTTTCCTGCAACAGCCACGCCCATGCCCGTGTGCGTGCCTGCACCCGCCGTGCCCCCCTCCGTGTCATGGGACGCCGCCGTCGACCGCTACCTCGTAGCGCCATGAGTCACCGTCCCCCCGCGCCCCGCCCGTCGATCGCGTGATGAATGGCTCTTGGATTTGGAAGTCCAGAGCATTCTGGGATGGCTTGAAGACTTGAACAATGGCGTCCCAGACGACGACAACACCGGCGCAGCACGCCGCCGCTACTGCCGCTGCAATTAGTTTTTTTGTTTAATATTGTATCCCGATCGTATGAATGTAAAACCACAGTGTCACTGAATGAAATCTATGGTTTTGATCAACTTAGCATTTTTTCTCTGAATGTACAAACTTACCAAAGTAAAAAAAACATCAATGTCTTTCTCTGAATAAAACACTCATCGCAAATGTTTCAGACTGAACACCCGTATGCAAAGCGAGTGCTTGGTTCCTTCACAGCTAAGCCAAGGGAAAAATGTGGCACGCAGGTTTTGTGCATCTCTTCATCGCAAACGTTTTAGACTGAACACCGGTGTGCAAAGCGACAGCTGGGTTCCTTCGTAGCTAAGCCAAGGGAAAATGTGGCGCGCAGGTTTTGTGCATCTCTTCATCGCAAACGATTTTGCATGATGACCCATGTGCAAAGACATACAAACAATGTGGTAAGATTTGCATCTGTCATATTGGGTATATTTGCCATTTGTCAAAGTGGAAAAATTGGCATTTGTCAATCTAGTAACATTGCCATTTGTCAGCCTAGTAACATTGCCATTTGTCAACCTAGTAACACTGGCATTTGTGATCCTCAGAAAAAAAACACTGCCATTTGTGAAATTTTGCTGCTAAAAATCACTAGTACTGTAATTTTTGCAAATGAAATTCAGTAAGCATAGATTTCATTCATAGATTAAGCAGTCATTCTTTATACAAATAGTTCAATTTGACAGCTGAACTGAACAAACTTTTACCCAATTGTTTCCAACCACGTACTGAAATAGCTAGTTCAACTATATATACTAGCTAAATTTAAGTAGGGAAGGTATAGTAATGCTATGAATAACCCAGTATCGAATACTGGTAATAATATCAGCAAAAGAACGTTCTCCCGTGCTTCCAGACTGCACTTGTTTGTACACGAATGCGTGAGTTATACCGAGTACTCAGTAAATTATGGACAACTTCAAATCTGCGTTTTCGAGAGGGATGATCCACTCCGCAAATATCGATCGTCTTAGTAGCCAGAGGAAAAGAAAGCAAAAGCGATTCCCGTAGTAGCGGCGAGCGAAATGGGAGCAGCCTAAACCGTGAAAACGGGGTTGTGGGAGAGCAATACAAGCGTTGTGCTACTAGGCGAAGCGGATTTGAACCTACGACATTGGGTTTTGGAGACACACGTTCTACCGAACTGAACTAAGAGCGCTTTCCGGGAGATAAAGCAGTAAAGAAAAGGATGATTTTTGTACCGCATGCATATAGAAAAATGAAACTCTGAATTTTGTCCAATTTGAATCGATCTCAATTGATCCCTCGTTACTGCCCATAGGAGAAGTAATAGGTAGGGATGACAGGATTTGAACCCCGTTGTACAGTTCAACCATATCTATAGTCAGATGAACTGAACAAAATAGCCCCTAAATACTACTACTACGGAGGGGCTTTGTACTACTTCCAGCAGCCTCTCCTCTGCCGAGCGTGCTCAGTAAGAGGCCGAGGAGGTGGAGCCTACTGACGAGCTGGAGAAATGGAATCCGGCGCCTGCCGCTGCTACACCTTCAGCGATGCCCAGCTCGAACTCCCTCTGCCGCTCCAGCCGATCCCTCTTGAAGTGGCGAGACTCCTCGTATATCTTTGCATTCCGCGCCACTGCGGCGGCTTCTGCTGTGGCCACGGTGGCGGTAAGATGCTTTGCGTGCTCGACCAGGCGCTCCTCCTCCTCTCGCAGGAACTCAATGTAGCGCGCGGCGAGGTCGCTGATGCTCATGCGGGCCTCCACATCCCACCTTCGGGCCGCGGTGGCGGAGCGAGTGATGACCCGGGTGGTCGACGGTGGGGTGGCGGCCACGGCGGCCGACGGTGGGGTGGCGGCCACCTCCCACCTTCGGGCCGCGATGGCGGAGCGGGTGATGGCCATGGCGGCCGACGGTGGGATGGCGGCCACGACGGCCACCACCCGCCTTCGGGCCGCGGTGGCGGAGCGGTCGATGGCCCTGGCGGGCTTTGGTGGTGTGGCGGCCACGGCGGCCGATGGTGGGGTGGCGGCAACGGCTGCCGGCAACAGCTGCCGTTGGGCAGCGGCGGCGGAGTGTGTGGCGGGTGTTGTGCGCACACCCAACAGGGACGCCATGGGCAGTACACGCCGCAGGGGACTGCGCCACCGCTGTGGTGTAGCCTCCCAGCTGGAGCTGTCCTCAGACGACGGCGGAGTGGCTGAGCGACGACGACAGACCGGAGCCATTGGTGATGGTGGGAGAAGCAAACGAGATAAGCTATGGGGAGGGAGGGGAAAATGCGATGGCGACTCGCCGGCCGTGACTATTTATATAGCAGGCCGGTAAGCACTGGGGTTTTTTGGGATTTTGCCGAGTCGGGCGGGAAGCTTGCGCGGTTCCGCGCGGGAACCTGCGTAGTTGCACGGGAACGGGCTCACCGACGATTCATTGGCACCTCTTCGAGCTAACGTTTGGCCAAAAGAACGCCTGTGCGGTGCTCAAGCTTACGCTCAAAGCCTTCTACGGCAGCGCGGTGACAAGACGCGCGAGAGGAGGACGAAATGACACGTACACAAAGGGTTAATAAAAAAACGTTTGTGAGTTAATTACCTAGCACACGGCCGCTCTCTACATAGCGTCGCGAACGATTGTTCGCCCACTGTGTGATGTGGAACACGACATAGATTCAAATCACGCCGCCGGCTCACAACTGCTGGCCGGCTTGTAGACGGCCATTCCCTACGTGTTCAACTGCTCTATGCGTGTGGTTGCTCGTGGTTGAGGCGGCCGCGGCGTGCTCTGCTCGCGTCACGCCACGCGCACTCTGCTAGCATCCCACCGCGCATGCTCTTCTTGTGTCCCTCCACGCGCACTGCCAGCTTTTCGGGCCGGCGCACGATCACGTATGTTCGGGGTGCCTTATGCATGCGGTTACGCCGGACCGGCGCCACGACATAGTTACGTGCGGCAAAAACTGCCTTGCGGACGTGCCGAGAATCCTGGCTGCCCGGCCCTCATTTATTCCCATGGCCATTTACCTTCATCTCTCGCGCCCCATGACACAATAAGCACACCCACGATGACACATACAGAGAGGATATCTAGCGGCTCCAATGGCGCACCCTGCTCCAATGGCGCTCCCAGCGGCTGACGACGACGACGGGCGGCAGTTCACCACGCCTCACGTAGTGGACACCCACGTGAGGGGGAAGGACCTCTCAGTGGTGTACACCAATGTGCCGGTCTCGGTGGAGAGCTCCATCCACACTATGGAGCAGTTGCTTGCTGAGGACGAGTACCAAGTGGTCGGCTTCGACCTCGAGTTAACCGGCGGTCATGCCGGGCATGATCAGAAGGTTGCCATCGCCCAGTTGTGTGTGCGCCATCACGTCCTCTTCTACCACTACTCCCTGGCCACAAGGCCTTGCGAGCATTTTGCCAGGTTTATCAATAGCCCCGACTACAGGTTCGCTATGGTGGACACCGTGAACAATCTAAAGGTGCTCGAGACTATGGGCTTGGCCTGCCAGAATCTTGTCGACATCCAAGGCCAGTACAGGGTCTGGGGTAGAAAGAAGGAGAAGGACTCCCTGGTTGACCTAGCCATGGCCATCATTGACCCCTACTACAGAGGCATGAAAGATGAGTGCAAAAAGAACAAGGATGCCTGGCACGAGGCCTGGGTGCGGAGACTGGATGAAGAACACGTCAAGTACGCGGCCAAGGGGGCGTACACAAGCTATGAGATGTACAGGCAGATCGTTGACATGAGGGAGTGCCTCCTTCCTGTGGATGACGAGGGATCGAGCCACACGTAGAGTAGTGGCGGCAGCGTCACAAGAAGAAGATGATTAGATGATCGTTTCTCCTAGTTTAGAATGCATGTAATTGTTTATTGAGGTGTGTGCGAATGTTTTGTATAGTCACCTATGTAATTGGATGTTTAATTTGGTTATATATGTTGTTCTTCTGTAGACTCAGCAAATTACAATGCAGACGGACTAAACTAGGGAATCCATCGGTGATGATTTCATCAATCGCTGACAATTGTATACCAGCAAGCGTTTGCCCACAACACACATGGGTTATTAGCAGGAATCATCCATGTTGTTTTCTGTCTTCCCACACATTTTGGATTACTGACCTGTTTGCCACGTATCACACACATCTTATTAAGTTGAACCGTTTCTGTTGTGTTGGGTAATCGCAAACAGTTCATCCGAGTGAACTGCATGTCGTATATCGCACACACCTTGATCTGCCTGACCGTGTCTGTTGTATTGAGTAATCGCAAATAGTTCATCTGAGTGAACCGCATGCCTTATATCGCACACACCTTGATCTGCCTGACCGTTTTTATTGTGTTGGGTAATCACAAACAGTTCATCCGAGTGAACTGTATGTCGTGTATCGCACACACCACGAACTAGGTGACCGTGTTTGTTGTTCTAGCTTATCGCAAACAGTTCGTATGGATCAACTATATGCCATGTATCGCACACGTGTCTCTAATCTGAATCATTTTTTATGTCTCCAGCATCACAAACAATTTGTCTTATTGGCGACGGTTTTTTTACGACACTGTTTGCGATTCATGCATCGCACACAGTTTGGTCGCGGGGTCTCTGATTCATGTGTCGCGTTAACGGTCGCCTGCAGTAGTGAACTATCTTGTCCTGTGCAAAAGTGGGTCATGAGCGAGGTGAGGCCTGCCATGGTCCTCGGCTTGTCTTGCTCGAGCTAGCGTGCGAGCCACTTGTCTCGGATGCTATGCCGGAAAGCGGCAATCGCCTCGGCGTCAGGGTAGTCCATAATCTGGTTCTTTTTAGTGAAGAACCTATTCCAAAATTTCCTTGCCAAATCGCTGGGCTGTTGAATGACATGACTGAGGTCGTCGGCATCTGGAGGCCAGACATATGTGCCCTAGAAGTTAGCCCTGAAGGCATCCTCGAGTGCTTCCCAGCTTCCGATGGAATGAGGAGGCAGGCTATTAAGCAAGTGCCTCGCCGGCCCCTTTAATTTGAGCGGCAGATATTTGATAGAGTGGAGGTCGTCACCATGCGCCATGTGGATGTGGAGAAGGAAATCTTCAATCCACACCACTTGGTCAGTAGTACCATCGTATGACTCGATGTTGATGGGTTTAAACCCGTCAGGGAACTGATGTTCCAATACCCTATCTGTAAAACAGATCGGGTGAGCGGGACCTCAGAACCGAGCAGTCTCGCATCGGACATCGGGGGATATCCGTGTATAAGCGTGCTCCCGAGCTCAGTCGTTCCTATCCATCCAGGTGTCGTAGCTATTGAGCCCGGTCGGTGCACGTCCTCTTGATCCGTATATGGATCGAGGAGGTGCCCGGTTCGCCTCTATCTGGCGTCGTGCTTCGTAAGGCTCGAAGTATAGTCGACGGGATCCTTGCCGTAGCGGCGCGTCGTTCTTTGGGTGTGTAAATTTTCCTGCACTGGCCTGTCGCGCTCTCTAGGGGGTCGGTCAGGTTCATCTGCCTGTCCGCGTGTTAAAGGCATGTCATTGATTAGTTCTTCATCGAACTCAGGCAGCAAACGTCTGCGCAGGTAAGATTTAGGCGCGCTGCGGTGCCGCTCTTCGAGGTCTTGCTCGGCCGAGAGTATTTCGATCCACTTGTCATTCAGTGCGTCTTGGTTGGCTTGTAGCACCTGCTGCTTCTGTTTCATACTTCGGGCGGTAGCCACAAGGCGCCGTCGGAACCGTTCTTGCTCGAATGGGTCCTCGGGGACTATGAAGTCCTCGGTGCCAAGGCGATCATCCTCCTCAGATTGTGGTAAGTAGTTGTCATCAGCCCCCTCGAAGAGGTCATCAGGGTCGTCGTCCTCTGTGGGGCTCCGTGGGCGCTCTGTGGAGGCTTGAAAATCCTCTCCCAGGTTGTCGGCATTGTCTGCCGCTACGCCGGTATTGTTGGCGGTGGCGTCATGCCCACTGGGGTCCCCTTTGGCCCCTCTCGTGCGTCTTCGCCAACGTCTTGATGGGTTCTTGGGGGTATCCACCATACATACGTCGTAGGTGGAGGTTGCGGTCCACTTGTCGGTGTTGACCAGCGGCGTGGTGGTTTCTACAGGGCCGTCGACATCTTCATCCATGTCGGTGGCTTCATCATAGTCTAACACGCCGGTTAAGTCATCGACCGTGGCGACTAGATGGGTGGTGGGTGGGATATAAATTTCCCGATCGTCGGCTTTAAGTCCAATCTTGTCATAGACCGAGGTCTGACTGGTTGAGATTGATAAGCTCTGGATGCGATAAAGCATATCATTTAGGTGAGATAACTCCTCAGGATCAATGGCCTGGCTATAAGCCGGGTTGACTAGAAGTGTGATTGGTGGATCGCCTGACGCGTCTGTGGCCTCGTGCGGGGCCGGGGTTGATTCCAGATCTGATACCCGAACCGGCTCTAGATCCGATGTAGTACCCGAGGCTGCATCCGGGCCAGCGTCGGGGCTTGATGCTGAGACGAGGTCGCCCAAGGTGGGGGTGATTGTTTCCTCCGCAGGATCTTGAGAGGCCAGGGAGCTTGGCCCATCGTCCGTGAGGGAGATCGGTTTTGAGGTCGAACCCCCATTGTCTGACAAGCCCTCGATCCGACCTGGTGTCCATCCTGAAAGGACGAGCTCACTGCGGAAGTCCGTGGTGTATTCCAAGCTTCCAAAAGTCACGATGTGACCCGGAGCGTAATTCTCGACGGGAGCTAGTCGGCTCAAAGAGTCGGCGCAAAAGATCATGCTACCAAAAACAAATAACTGGTCGGGGATGAAGATGTCCTCATAGCTGGAGCCACAGTTGATCTGCAAGTGAGCCATCGATCCTTTACTGATCTCACAGCGGAACTCTCAATGAAAGCACTAGTGTTGGTGATAAAACCGGCAAACCTCGGGGTAGGGGGTCCCGAGCTGTGGATCTCGGATCAATGGTAACAGGAATGAAGGAGACAATGTTTACCCAGGTTCGGGCCCTCTAGAAGAGGTAATACCCTACGTCCTGCTTTGATTATATTGATGATGAAGTATCGAGTACAAGCTTTATCTACCTCAAGATCGTAAGGAGAAGTCTAACCCTAGGTGGATGGTAATTGTGATTCCGTGTCCTCTACAGGCTAAACCCTCTGGCTTATACACACGCCAGGTAGGGCATCTAGGGTTACATAGGCGGTATCTAGGGATGCATATGGAGGCGGCAGGAGATGTCTTGGGGTATACTCCAAGTCTTCGGCAGATGCAATCTTGATCACATCATGGCTTCCGGAGTCGATCTGAATGAGAACGAAGACCTTTGGGCCCAACCCAAGGACTATGAGCCGACTAGGTTGGTACCCCCTAGTCCAGGACACAGTCAGATGGTGTCTGTGTGATGAAGGGACACACACACAACGTCTGTTTTCCTGTGAGAGAGCTAGATAGACCTCAACAGCACAACTGGCTAGGGGGTATGAGGTTATGTGTGGTAGAGAGACATAGTAGAGAGAGAGAGAGAGAGGAATGCTTGTGTGTTGCAAGGAGACCTAACTACATAGATGGGGGTAGCGAGAAGAAGAGAATGGTGGTGTGCCTCTTTTTTTGATGGGATTGGAGAGATACCAAGAGACACGCATCGTCGTGTGGAGAGGTGTGTGTGTTCCAAGAGAGAGGGAGGCGTGGACCTAGATAGTGAGATGGGTGTTCATATGTTTGTTATAGGGACGGAATTGTCTAGCTCGTAGTCATGTGATGGCGACCCAATCTTTCTATGAGAGTGGGGATAAGTATCGATTCGGTGGATTTTGACGTTGACAATCTAGTTATATCGGACCACGTGATACAAATCGACAATCGCTAACTAAACCAATCTATGATGGTCACTGATGTTGTCATATGCTCAATCAACCTGAATAACGAGATCGAGTTCGTGCAAGCAGCTGAAGAACCGGCAAGAACTAAGATAATGCAATCTAAATTGCCAATATGAATTAATTAAGGATAATGGTGGGGTTCCTGAAATAGGATCTGAACAAGGCGGTGGTCCTACACATCTCGCAGATGCAAATTGTACCGAAGCTAAAAAATGTCTAAACAAAAATGCAAGTTTTAACCTAGAAAAAAGGTAGTAGCTATATATCTATATCTATAGACTTAGTACTATTTTTTATTTATATAGTTATATCTATATCTATACCACTCCCTTCGTTTTTATTTACTTTGCATATAGCTTTGACTGCAGTCAAACTTTATAAAGTTTGACCAAGTTCGTGGAAAACAATATGAACAATTACACTAACAAATTTACATGATGTGAAAATATATGCTATGATGAATCAAATGATATATATTTGGTGGTGTATATGTTAATATATGTTTCTACAAACTTGTTGAAAGTATACAAAGTTTGACTTTAGAGAAACCTAATATGCAGTTTATTTATTATATATTATATATTCATTATTTTTATATAGTTACTGCGTGTATTTACACGCACATGATATAAACCGCTGATTGATGTTGATCCAGTTCTCTAGGTGGCTGGGATTCGGATCTACTATATCCTAATTGTACCGAGGCACATTCTTCTCGAGCCAGCAGCACGTCAGTGTGATCGATCCACACAAGAATCTCTCAACAAGACCTCCAGATGTGCCACGTGGCTTCATGGGTGCCCCCCACATCATATTATTCATACTACATTTACTGAAAAAAGAGAGAAATCACCCAAAACGTGCACGTACCGGATTACTAGTACTCTATAACTTTAGTATACAGTACAATAGTTGTATAGTGGTTGTAGTACAATCTAGTACGGAATGCACCTACTCTATCAAGACGAGTCCCATCTGACACCAAATTTCTTGGCGTCCGTGCTACAGCTAGCTCTGCCCCTCCTCGTTTCTGTTTTCAAACTCAGTCGACACGTGGCGGGCGGGGTGGGGGTTCACCGATAGTCGGTTTGCTCAACTGCGGTCCCACATGATAGTGAAAATGCTAGGCAACATGCATTCCCTTGCTATGCGGTGTGCCAGACCGACCGTGTAGTACTCCCGAGTCCCGATCGTGTGGGGTGCGACGCGAACGCGGCAGGCTTTTCCTTTTCAACTTGTATATAAATTGTAACATTTGGTTCTGCTCCTTGGCGCGATCGATAGATAGAAATAACGATTGAAAATGCTAGTGCGGGGCTTTTCCCACCCGATAAGCGGCGGAGTTAGCCAGTTTTGCGCATTGTCGGTTTGCTCACATGCGGTCCCACATGTCAGTGATATAAGCCTAGCCAATGAGCGTTGACCGGCGGGCCGAAACGACAGTGTGGCATGCGACGTGAATGGGACAGGCTTGCTGTATGCTTTCCAGATTCTCGTTTTGAACTTGCAAACGGGACAGGCGTGCTGCACAAGTAGTTTTGAATTTATGAGTAGTTCGGTAGGTTGGGTCAAGCATCGTACGTAAATTATGAAGTTGGTGCAAAAGGTAAGAACAATGTCCATCCAGGTTTGTTGGTCCCCTTTTTGCCGTATTTTAACCATAGATTTAAGTAACAAAAAATTAATGCATGTCACCAAAAAATATATCGTTGGATTCATACTTGAACATAGTTTCCAATGATATTATTGTCTGTGACATGCATTAACATATTGTTAGTTAAATATTAAGTCAAAATTTGGCACAAACACACGAAGGGGACCAATAAACCAGGACGGAGGTGCTACTAGTTATAGTGATGCATATAATTGATGCCAAATGTGGGCAAAGGGATCACACATGTCTTTATCGACTGGAATGAGAATGCGATACAATAAGAATTAAGGCCATGACGACGCGGTCGCAATGGTGGTTACAGGAGGCAAGAAGAAAGATGCATCCATCAACGACCTCCTCCTCCTCGATTCAGTAAGCTGGGCCACCGACCGGCGGCTGAGGAGCAGCGACTTTTGTGGCGAGGTCAAGGTGCTTCTGAACAAAGGCGTCCAAGGCTTCCAACCGGTTGACGAAGGCCAATGTCGTAGCGCCCTCACTGGCCTTGTAGATGCCTATGTACATGACTTCCTCATACACGTGGATGTGTAGGTCGATGAATGCTTGCAGGGCGAGGCGCCTCGCGGCGAGCGCGACCTCGAGGTGGACATTCTTCGTCGCGTCGGCGAGCAGTCGCAGGGGCACCAGTTCTTGAAAGAGGTTCTCACCATGGAGGCCGATTAGGGTGGCAGGCAACAAGGAGCCTGGGCACGCATGCTGGAGGAGTACGGCGATGTCCTTCGTGAGCTTATTGACGACGGTGAACTTGTTGATGGTGTCGACGATCATCTTGTCTAACTCAAAGTCGTAGCTGGCGTCGACGCGTGCCATTAACCAGCCGGTCCAAAGCACCGGCTTGAGACGATCCGCGGTGCCGTGCCGCAGGCCGGTGTCTTGGACCATCTAGAATAGCCTTAGGCCGCTCGCGCGCATCGCCGCCATGGGTCTGGCTTCTAGTCACTTTGTTTGGGAATTGGAGTGAGCACTGTTGCGCTTAGCATAGGTGTGTAGGTGGGTACGATCTGGTAGATGCATTGGAGTGGAGGGGCGGCTTTATATGAGTGCAAACTGCGTTGCATTCACATCGTGCTGCCTCCTTTCTGCTTCTCCCATTTACTTCCCTCAGCATGCTAATTGAAGGAGGATGCATCATTGTTCATTCAATGTTTTGGGAACTGCTACCGTCTCACTCGTCTGCATTCAAGTTGTATCGGGAACTGTCCTGTTTTCCTTTACATTCCATTTCTCAAAAAAATAATTATTGTCCTAGTTTACTAGCTATAAAGTACTAGTAGTAGGGGAGTGGTGCACCGACCGAGGGTGCCGCCCGCTGCACGCCCGACTGAACATGTCTCCTCGCCACATTCAAACGCCTCCATTAAACCCGCGTGGAAGCTTAGAAACCTACTTCGGCCACACGTCTGTTCATGAGCGGGCTGGCACTAAACGCAACGCCGGCCGAGCTCCTCCCGTCTGCCCTCTATTTTAATCGACCCCAGACACTGGGCAAGAATCGCACCCCTCCACCGCTCTCCCATCTCCTCCTTCACAATTTTCTCCACTCTTCCAATGGCTTCCGAGAAGCAGTTCTCCGGCATACAAGCCGGCTGGGTGGCCCGCCGAGCCCGCCGGATACGAGCGAGGCAGCTCGGTGCTCCACCTCTCTCGCCTACCCCGACAGAGCCAGTTGCCGCCCCAAGCTGGCGCATGGTTCAACAACTCGCCGCTCCAGGCCAGCTTGATGAGGAGTGGCAAGTTGCTCCACGTCGGCACGGGCGTTTTCGCCGCCGTCGACGATGCCGAGTCGTACCGTGCCTCCTGTGCCAGTGGCCATGCCTCCCGTGCCTGCGACCGTGCCATGCAGGCAGAGACAGAAGCCGGGTGGGCAGAGAGCGATGAGTTGGTGGCCAGCACCTCCGCGTCCGCCGCCATCATTGAGGAGAAGTAGAACATGGGAGGCCTCCGCCGCTTGGGTCCCATGAAGGCCACCGCCGAGGCGATGACGGCGTACACAGCCGGTGTATTGCCTGGTTCTTTTCTTCCGAGGACCATCGTCTACCCTGCAAGTGTCTTGATCGGGCTGCCGGACATGAGGAAGACAAAGGGATCCGCAGGTGACCATTCAGATTTTGAAGTGGTCAGTCGATTTCATCTCAACTGTCGGATCAAGATCCAACGTGTAGGGCATCATCTTCCACCTCGTTCTCTTCTTCCTCACCCCATCTTTCCCCCAGCCGCCACCACAGACCACCGGCCGGACCGCCGACCCCCACCGCCAGCAGCAGGCGGCGTGGGAGCGCCGCCTCGCCCTCCCCGGAACCAACCCCCATCGCCGGTCTTCCGCCGCCCCCGGCTATCCCTCTAGGCCCCCCACACCGAGTTTTTTCTCTGGTGAATCCCCACTCCACCGCCCCACCACCACTGTCGTCCACCACCCCCAGCCTAAACCCTAAGATAGATACTGGGGTAGCCTCCCCAATGAACTTCTTCCTCACCTCCGGTGAGTTTCTTCCTCCCCTCTAGCTATTTCTCCCTTCGACCAAAATCGACTGACCCAACTTCAAAAATTCAATCGACTGAAATGTAGCTATAAATTGCGGGAAATAATAAAGTCACGTCAAATCCATGTGAGTTAATTGGATGAATGATTCTCAAAAATAAAAAGTTAATTGCATGTACAGTACATGAACTTGCACGGAGGGTACAGATTCGTACAAAAAGTTAAGAAATGAAACAAATCAATCCTTAAACTTGCATTCTATGTACTCTCTGTTAAATCCGCCTACGTAGCATGGTGCCCGCTCTCATTTTATCTATGGGTTCCACTGTCAGTAGGGTAGAGAAAGAAGTATATATAAAAGCAAATAAAAACTAAAGATTCCGATAGGATTCGAACTCAGGACAACGCGTTGCGAGCATCGGGCGCTAACCAGTCCACCAAATGTTCTTTCTCAAACAAGCAAGAAATATCTGTCCTTTATATAGTTTCAGTGATAATTGGTTTAAAGTGATACTCCCTCCGTTCCTAAATATAAGTCCTTTTAGAGATTTCAATACAAACTACATACGGATGTATATAGACCTACTTTAGAGTGTAGATTCACTCGTTGTGCTCTGTATGTAGTCTATATTGGAATCTCTAAAAAGACTTATATTTAGGAACGGAGGGAGTATATTTTATGTCTACCCCGAATGATCTTGAATTCATTAGTAACAAAGAAAATAGTTGTCCGGTTAATTAACAGAAAACCGCTCGAAAACCCTCACATCATGCCCATAAAAACAAGGCACACTGGGCGAGCTAGCTGCACACACAAGAACGCACACTTGTCAAAGAGAAAAGCGTCATTGAGATTGCAATTCAGCGTCATCGTCATTACACCTCTGTGCGCGTAACTGCGACCACACCATCATGACCACTGAGAAATCGACATATCGAGGGGGGCTACGGAGAGAAAGATGTATCGAGAGAGTGTGTGCGAGGCACAGAGACATAACTAGCGAGTGTGTGTGTGTGTTTGAGAGACAAGCCAATAGATAGATTAAGATCAAGATCGATGTGTCACCCTGCTCCTGTCTTTGTTGGGTTGGGGTGGAGGGAGAGAAAGACGTATCGAGAGTGTGTGTGTACTACGCACAGAGACACAACTAGCGAGTGTGTGTGTTTTTGATAAAGAAGCCAGTAGATAGATGTAACGCCCCGGACACACCCACCGGCGGTCGTTACTCCTGGCGAGATCTAGACTGGCCTCACAGATCAATACTAGTCTTTCCTGCGCACTTTGTCCTCACTCGTGCGCACCCGGGAGCAACTTCCCGGTCGGTCACCCATCCTGAAATTACTCCAAGCTAAGCACGCTTAACTTTGGAGTTCTTTCCGAATGGGCTCCCGGAAAAGAAGGAATTCCCTATTTATATGAGTAGTCTATCATCCCTATTAAGCCAGGCTATCACATACACCCCCACTCAGAGGAACCGACGTCCTCGTCGGGCCACAGGAACATTCCCTCTTGGCACATACGTCTGTGCGTCCAGTCCGGCACATGTGCCATGCCGTGTGCCACGACGGGTCACACACGTCATGCACAACATGACCGCGCACCTGGCCCGCAAACATCCGTGTAACCACGAGGGTCGGCTCTGATACCAACTTATAACGCCCCAGACACACCCGCCGGCGGTCGTTACTCCTGGCGAGATCTAGACTGGCCCCACAGATCAATACTAGTCTTTCCTGCACACTTTGTCCTCACTCGTGCGCACCCGGGAGCAACTTCCCGGTCGGTCACCCATCCTGAAATTACTCCAAGCTGAGCACGCTTAACTTTGGAGTTCTGTCCGAATGGGCTTCCGGAAAAGAAGGAATTCCTTATTGATATGAGTAGTCTATCATCCCTATTAAGCCAGGCTATCAAATACACCCCCACTCAGAGGAATCGACAACCTCGTCGGGCCACAGGAACGTTCCCTCTTGGCACATACGTCTGTGCGTCCAATTTGGTGCCAGAGACACTTAGAGAGAGAGAGTTTGTGTGTTATAGATATATATTAGGGGATAGGTAGATAGCATGTGTGCGAGGCATACCCAAAGCATCAGGGAGATAAACAAGCGGGTGTGCATGCAAATGCCCGAAATAAATGAAGAGAGAAACAATGTGTGTGTGTGTGAGCAAACTATTCTCAAAATCTCAAAACAAAAGGTGCTCAGCTGGAATCCCCACTGTATGGATTCGAGTTAACTTGAGGGATATGTGTGTGAGACGTAGTTATACTTTGAGACACGAGTGGCGGTGGGTGGGCGGAATTAAAGGGGTGGGCATGTTCGACAGAGAGAGTGTGTGTGTTTTTGTGTGAGAGAATTGTAGGACGAGGTAGAAAGTTGATTTCTAGCCTTGACGGGGGGAGAGAAATAGAAGGAGCGCGTGTGTGTGATTGAGATGCCCACGGAGAAGGGAGATTTGTATGTGTGCAAGAGAGATTGCACAATTCATTCATGTATCACAGTCTAAGGGTTGAGGACGTGCCTAGCTTGAACATAATCAATATCTACTTCGTATCGTGGCCGAAGATACAATATCGATTCAACGCTATAAAGATTGGACACTCGCATATCGCATAAGTTATTTTTTTCTTTCAAATAGCCTTTTCAAATCATGCATGCCAAAGTTATAGTGATATTTCTTGAAACAACCACTGTAGTTATCATGTACATGCACCATTGTTAGTGTTGCATTCAAATTCATTAGTTTTGGATGATTTAAGGTTCTATTATGAAGTAATATACATAATATTCATATATGAATTCAAGGGGACTGCAATTTATGAAATGGAGGCCATGTAATCATATGAGGTAACACTTTTAAGTAGCGGACTATAATATCCATTTCTTTTGCGCATCTATATTATCCATTTCTTATTGTACAATATAACTGAAATTAACACGTCAATGCATTGTGTTTAACATAAATAACCAATGGCACAAAATTATATATTTAGATGATAAATACATAGGCTGAGCGTTTGCTCTGTTTTTTATGAATGTGCCTCAGTTACACCCGTACGATCGGTCGCGCCCGTGTGATCGTAACAAGTTATCGATGCATCATCCGGAGTTATTGTCCTTTTTCTGGGGTCGACTTCATATGAGTTATTGCTCACGTGTGCGCCATGTACACAGTCGCACATCACCGGCTTCCCGCTAGCACTGTCCAAAATTTGTTGAAACTGGATACGACGAACGATCCCGCGGGCGGCAAAATCTCCCGCCTCCTTCTAAAATTTCCGCGACCTAGTCTGGAGCATGCGAAATTCCCCTTTTATCCTTGGTGCACGGAGAATAACACGGCCCTCATTTACATAATAGGTCGTGGTTGCTTTGGTAACTTCCGGTCCCCCCCACCACACGGCACCCCCATTTCCTCTCCCTTCCCGCAAAAATGACTACACCACAGCACCAGAGCATCTTACATCACGCAGTCCGTACTTCATCGGCGATTCTACCCCTTCCCTCTAGAAACCCTAGACTGCTCATCCACCGGCGTACCAGAGCCTATTCACTGCCGGCGTCATCCACCTCGCCGGATCTGCTTCTACGGCCGCATCTACCCGTCCCACCTCCCCTAGAAATCGTAGACTGCTCATCCACCACTGTACCACAGCCCATTCAGTGCCGGCCTTGTCCACCGTGCCAGATTTGCTTCGCCGGTGCTATCGTCAACCGCAACGCATCTACACCAGCTGCTTCCTACACCGCACAGGAGCCGCTTCGTCCACACCCCCGGAGCCACCTCACCGACGAACCCGTCGACGGCCTTAGATCCGCTTCGACACCATCCTCAACCTTACCGAAGGTGCTTCGCAGACACCATCCTCAACCCTACCGTTGCAGCTTCGCCGACACCATCCTCAACCCTACCGTAGCCGCTTCGCCGACGCCCAAGTCCACGGCCTCAGATCCGCTTGGTCGACACCATCGTCCACCCTACCGGAGCAGCTTCCCGACGCCCTCGTCCACGGCCGCAGTTCCGCATCGTTGACACCATCCTCAACCCTACCACTGGAGCAACTTCACCGACGCCCTTGTCCACGGCCTCAGATCCGCTTCATCCACACCATCGACCACACTACCGGAGCCGCTTCACAAACACCCTCGTCCACGGTCCTTGATCTCCTTACCGGACCCCGACAGCCACCATCGTGCCATCACCCTTGACGTTTCTAACCGGATTCCCACCGTCTGGCATGATGCCAAGCACCCGCCGCGACCTAGGTACTTGTCACCTTTAAACCCGTCCAGCATCACCTGCCAGATGTACATAAAAAATATACTAACAGGTCGCTGTTAAATGTTATGGAGCTAGCAAGAGCTACAAGGACGATGTTTCTTCTGGATCTAACACCTTGGGCAACCAAAATCTTGGACTGAAGCATTGCTATGATCTTGTAAGTGTGTCTCTCTCTTGTATTGTTGTGTGCCTTCCAGCGTGCTTTGCTAGGATTTTCTACCAGCAATCCCTTTGTGTAGCCAATGATTACCACCACTGGCTGCTAAATTAGAGATATAGACATCATACATTACACAAAGTCATAGGTGGCATGAAGGAATGCCAGTGCACTAAATTAGGCTCCCTTAGAGTGCCTGCAAGTCCAGTACACAGAGTCATGGCTAGTTTATGTGACACACAAATCCTTAATTGATGGTTTAATTATGTGCAAGGGATATGCAATGTATTATCATGTCAAGTCTCCAATTAGCTGTGTCAACTTGCAGATTGGGTGCAGCAATGAAAAAGTACAAGATTTCTTAGTACAAGATGTATGTGGCCTTTTCATGGAACATGGCAAAAAAGGAGGGGTAGCGGTGAGCCTATACAGCGTGGTATGGTAAGTCAGTCCATTGCAATCGTCGTGACATGTTATTTGTTTGGCATTGCTGTTGGCCAGGGTTCTTAGGGATAGTTATTTTGATTTATCCTATGAAAGTAAGCTCCTATGAATATAAGCTACAGATAATAAGCCAACCAGTTCTTTTCATTGCCTGTTTTTCAGCTTATCTGTTGTATGATCAGTGAAAAGTCTATATTGCATTATATTTTGTCAATTTGCTGCCCATATGAAAATAAATTTGACTTGCAAACATCACGAATTGAACCCATCACAGTAATTAATATGATAGGAAAACTGACCATCATTATTTGTTCAAAATGCAAATACAAAGATACCATGTACTTGGCACAACCTACTTTGGTCAATGTCTTCCAAACTGAGGATAATTGCCACAATTTATATGATTAACCTATATTTATCAAAATTCCATGGTCCAAACGGGTGGTTTTTATCATATAGCAGCACCACCTGAAAGCATCATATAGCAACAGCAGCTCATAGCAATTCATCATATAGCAGCAGCAGCTCCTCATAGCAATTCATCATATAGCAGCAGCAGCACCAGCTCATAGCAATTTATCATGCACCAGCAGTAGCAGCTCATAGCAATTCATCATATAGCAGCAACAACAGTAGCAGCAACTCATAGCAATTCATCATATAGCAGATCAGAATGAAAATTTGGCAAAAAATCAGAGGAGATCCTCACCTTGTTAGATGAGCTCATCCCGCAACAGCATGTGGCGCCCCGCCTGATTACCACTGTAGCCCGACGGTCGCCGCACATACCAGCCCAGGAAATCACTATGGCATGCGCATTTACAACAAGTATCATGAACATAGGCCTTTCTATTAATGGATATATAAGTCTTACATGATATTTTACAAGGGTGTTGGCGGTGGAAAAACTCTATCTAAGGCAGCATGGTCTTGGTGTGGCTCCATTCCACAGGGATCTGACTGGGTTACTCTTCTGGCCCGCGAACACTCCGGCTCCTCGCTAGTGGACGTCGGATCCTTAGGTGAACCTGGCCACATTGAAGGCCGCTGAGTACTTTTGAATGTACTCGCAAGCAAACCAAACCAACATATACACCAAGCAAAGCAATCCATGGCATTCAAGCATGCATTTGTTATCTTAACAATATTAGCTATCATGTTATGGCAGGATCATTTAGCAATAATACTACTGAAGTAAATGCAGTAAAGTAAAACATATCAGGTAAATACAATTGATCAATTTCATTCACATGATCTCTCTAGATCCAAGTTCTTACGGTCACCCAACCACCTCTCTCATAGCCATCCCATGGCTAACATCTCAACTTCCTGACATCATCTGATGTCCAGGCGTCTGTGCTATAAATCTGACAAGCTTACCTTATCTGGTTTGTTCTTAGCAACCATTTGGTTAACTCCTCCAGACTCGACACAAACCAAATAGCCGAGGACGCGGCTATTCGAATAGATTTACACTCTGCAGAGGTTTTGCACTTTACCCACACCATAGAGCTCCTGGCCTCGTACTTTAGTACATGTTCCCAGTTGGGTGGACCGGTGCTTCTCCAACAAAACTTGCCTACTGCCCGGCACTCTTACGGTCCCTCCGACAACCATACCCCTTCCGGGTCATGTCCTGGGTGGGCCCTGTGTCACTCCTGACACCTGCCACCATCATGGCCAAACAAAACTGTCCCAAACGGGGACCCATGCGCATATAACCTGGGCTCACAAGGTTATCACCGCCTACCGGGCTAGGGTATCACGCACGCATAACCTTCCCTCTTTGGAGGTACCGATAAGAGGCAAGACAATAGACCAAGTTAGGGCCTCCCCATAAAGGCAAATGTGGCTGCACTAATAAGCACGGTTCGGTGGCACTATGACTCGATCCAGCCGACGGAGGAGGTTGTCATTATTACGTCACATTCTTTAACAGTAGCAATGCACAATGAAAACATGACACCTTATCTCCATAATGTCACCTACGAGTCACTAGTGCGATATTATGATGAATACTAGCAAGTAAGGTAAATAGCAAGTTCAACCTAGCAGGAGTTCAATTATTTATAACACAGGCATATTAATTAAACACGCAAGAATAACACAGAGCAATGCTTTAGGCATATATCAGATGGTCGGCTTGCCTTGGGGTAGAGGAATACGTCGGGAAGAAATGCGATGAAACTCCGGATACGATTTGCCAGAACCGACGCTCTCAGGAGAGGCCTATATTAGGGCAAGGGCAGAAGTGACATTTTCAACATGTGACAACATTATGAAAATGGCACCATCAAAACAGGCTCGACAAACTGAAAACGTGGGCTTTGGAATTACCTCAATCGGACTTACGGTTGAAGAGAAATGGCCATTCGTTCGTTAAGCAGATAGACAAATAGAGAACTGTTCAGTTCTGTGTTTAATGAGTGAACGTCCACAATATAGTGGTTTCGGCCGGCAACTGAGAATTTGAAAGCATATTTATGAAAATATGCTTTCGAAGCTGGGAAGCGTACTTTGCAGATGGCGCCTCCACATAACCTGACAGCAGGCCCGGCCGCGTCAGCCCCTGTCACTTACCGATGGGGCCCACCCTATCTCTTCTCTCTCCTCCCTCTGGCTGTCTTCCTCATGCCCGACAGAAGCAGGGGAGGGCGGCGATAGGTCGGACCTCGCCGGCTGCCGGTGCTCCCGTACACGACCGTGCCTGCCGACGAGCCAGGTGGGTTTGCGGCGGCGTCCCGCGCCGGGGAATGGTTGCCGGGGAGCTCAAGGCTCGGAGAAATGACGGCCACGGGCGGCAAAGGAACCGGCCATGGCGGCGCCCAGAGCCGGAAGCACGGCCGGCGCCGGCCGGAATTAGGGTGGGGGCTAGCTTGGGAGGGCTCCACCGCTCCTCTGGGTGGCTACTGGAGGAGGGGGAAAGGGCCCCGAGGCCGGGGTTGGCCGAGTGATCGGTGGCGGAGCTCGGCCATGGCGGTGAAGAGGGAGCTCTGAGGCTCGAGTGGGAAGGCGGGAAGGTTGCTGGTGAGGAGAAGGCTCGGGGACGTGCTTAAATAGCCTCGGGGAGGAGCTAGCCGACGATGGACGGAGCTTCCAGACTCGCGGCGAGGTGCCGGCGTTCCGGCGAAGCATCGGCATCGGCAGAGACGTCCACGGGCTAGGGGATGAGGAGGAGAGGGCACGCGTGCGGTGGGGAGCTCTCCGGCGCTCCTGGACAAGCCGTGCCTTGCCAGAGACGGCTCCCGAAGCCTCTGGCATGCGGTGCACCGCTTTGGCGTGCTCCGCACGTGGTCACCGCGTGGCCACGGCGTTGCCACGCCGCACTCCCTGCCAAACCATGTCTGGGACATTCTACACCCTCCACTGAGTTGACTTGACCCCTCAAACAAGAACAGGAAGCTCTGGTGTGACTAAACGATGGTCAAACAGCTTCTAGCAGTAAAGTTTGGACATGTGGTGTGGCCACAACAGTGCTCCTCTTGGCCCGATCTTGGGCAGGGGTTAATCATCTACTAAGGTAGTCATCCTGGCAAAATTTCAGCACAAATGGACAACTCTAGATGGTACCTCCTTTGTAAACTTGCAATCTGACCAGAAATGAAAATGAGGTGATTGGGGAAAAATGGCTAGATGGATTTGGCTGATTTTTGGTGTAGGGTGATGGTATAGTCATGAGAGATAGCTGGAAAAAAATTCAGCTCAATTTGATCATCTATGAAGGTACTTCCTTCATAGAGATGCAATCTGGACAAAAACTTAGTTAATTTGCTGAGGAAAATTGGCTGGATGAAATGGGCTGGTTTTTGGTATCCAGGGGTGATTTATCATTGTTAACCACCCTGAAAATTTTCAGCCCAAAAAGATCAAGGGAGCAAGCACTTCCTTTGCAAACTGGAAATCTGGACAGAATTTGCAAATGGATGTTGTGCTCAAAATTTGAATTGTGGAACTTGAGATTTTGATGGAAATGGGGAAGATATTGATAGGAGAAGCTCCACAAATTATTTGGGATTTTTATTAGCTACCAAAATGGTAGTTCCTTTGGAAAGTGCCCAAAATGCAATATTGGCTTTAAATAGGAAAATGCAATTTCCCTTATTTAATTATGACGAGTATTTTTATGAGAGCTCAATACGATCACAAAGAATTTCTCCACAAGTTTTCATGGGCTTTGGAGATGGATAGATATTTTCCTGGATTTAATTCCTTTAAACAGCAGAAAAAGGAATTAATTTTAAATGAAAAATATTGCAAATGACTTGGCAATATTTTTGCATATCCAGGGTTTATAGATGTAGGATGATCACTGGGAAAATTTTGGGAGGCAACAGATCAAGAAAAATCGGGGTTCCTTTATAACTGCAAGAATTAGGGTTTCCCTTCCGGTAACTCGGAAGGTAGGGTTTCGGCGGCAAAATCCTGAGATTGTAGTTTGAGTGGCAAGGTTGGACTAGAGAGAGTCTCTGGTTGGATAGGGAACGCAAGGCTAAATGACCATCTTCACATACCCAAGAGCGAGAGAAATTCCGATAACATCGGAAAAAAAGACGGGAGTCCAATCCCACGAAGGAAAAAATCGAGGAGCGGAAACCAGGGTGTTACAAACCTACCCCCCTTAAGAAAATCTCGTCCTCGAGATTTCTGGGCTTACCTTCTGGCGACGGGGGACATACCTGTGTGCGACTTGGATCCATCAGCTGTCTTGTCTTCATTGGTTTACTGGCCTTTTAACTGCCCCTTCTGATGGCTCAGGTGTTGTCTTTTCACACAGCTACCTTGTATCCTTCTCTTTCTTGTCAAGTGTACCTTTTGTCCTGGCGATCTGTTGTCTAAGGTTGGTGGGCAGCGGGTAGTATCGACAAATAGCTTGGTTTCCATGGCCTGGAGCTAGCTGCTTCGAGTTTTATTGCGATACTCCGTACACTGACTGCCAAGGGCAGGACATCCTTTCTGGGTACATGGATCAGATGCTCTTATGGCCTCGAGTGACTAGGGGTGGCTTTCTTTCTATCTTGTCAGAAGGCTCAGTCTGACTCTGGGTTCCGTATTGATGTTTCCTTCTGTCCTATGCATTCTGACTTTGCCCTTAGGTGATCCACAATCCAAGGAACAACATGACCGAACTATTACCGCCGTATCCCCAACTGAAATGTCAGGCATGATCACAAAGTAATCATAGACAGTAATCTCTTTTCACGGCATCTACTAACTGCCGATGCTGATGTGCATGTGCTTTCAGCTATTGTATCTGAATGTCTTATTCCTGAGTGAATTCAGACTGTCAAACTTTGTCAATTACTGAGGTGGCTCTGCCATATATAATCTCGGTAGTCCTTGTTATGACCACTGAGCTGAACATAGTATGGCTAGCATCTAGTGCACCTTTCGGAACATAGCCTCTTATCTTAGTTGCTGGCCCGTATTCATGATGAGTATGACATGCTGGCTGCATTGTTGTGGCCGTATATGCAAGAGTCTGACAAGGGTTGGCAATATCCCCTTGTCAAATTTCATTTTATTAACTGTTGCGGAGACTGTTCAACCAAAACTTCTTGGTTCTTGTGGGTTCCTTTTTGGGGACCCATCATGACCTGCCAACACGGCTCCTTCGTCACATCGAGCTTATCAGGCTTGCACTCATGACTTACTCTTGCACATCTCATAGGGTTTGATGTATTCATATCCGTCTTTGCAGTTTGGGGCCGATGTTTCTCTGAACACAGTCATTCGTGTATATGAGTGGCTCGCATGAACTGATCCACTGGACTACATGCTCACAACATATGCAGGGGTAGGATAAATCCTCTCATAACCACTGAGTACTGAGGCGGATGTGTGTCTGGACTAGCTCGTGCTTCTGACAGGATTGTTGTGGGCATGTTAACGTGTTGAAGAAGATTGAATTCCTTACGCTCGAAGCTTCTGCCAAGGTAGTGTGCCGAAGAAGGCTGAGTGTCGTACCTCAGAAGTTTCCCCTTAGGTTGCTTACCAGGGAATGTCAAATGCCTTATACCGGAAGCTTTTCGCGATAGCTTGCTGAGGAAGATTGGGAGTCTTGCGTCGTAAACTCCGTCCGATAGCTTGCGGAGGAAGGCTGGGTCGCTTATACCAGAAGCCTTTCACTGTGATATGCAGTTGGACCTGTGGCCGGTTCTGGCTTCCTTTCGAAGTATCCGGAATTTACCCATAGCGGAGCCAAAACTTGGTGTAGGCCATACCTTGACTGAAGATATTCCGTTGGTCATGCACACCGCTTGTCCTTCTGTTGGTCTGATCATTATTGCTATAGAGGTTGTACAACTAATGCAGACTTCATGTTGGTAATTAATTCGGAATACCCTTTGCATTCAAACCAAGTGTTGCCGGTAGTGAGCAGTTGACGGATAATTCCATTCGATTTAGCTGAGCCTCCAGGTGTTTGGAATTCTCATTGATTCTGGGCAGCCGTGAATTTATCCATATTTCTTGCAAACCTTGTTCACCATGCCCAGAATTTATATATGCACCGGTAAATTCTAGAATATGCTTTGAAATGTGTATCCACATTCCCCGAGTGTTGTTGTTACTCTCGGCACCTTCACATTCTCGAAATATGTCTTTTGTGGGTAATAAATGATTATTGAGTCCATTGAGAAAAGACCCAAGGTTCATCCCACTGACTGAAATAATCCTTGTGTCGAGGACGAAATAACTTATCCCTACTGGTGTCCATCCCTGATAGCTCATCTAACCATTCCTTAGGTGTGATTTGTTCTGAGGTAAACCCTGTGAGGTATATTCTGGCCTTATCTATTGCACATTGATTCTGCTTCTGACCCATTCTTCATTCTTGACAGATCCGGTGATAATGTTCTGAATATCGGGCAGTTGGCTTGGCTTGACTCTTACTGAATTTCGATTATTGGGTATTATCCAAGTTGTGTGTTGGTCTTCTTTGGTAGCTCTTGCGGATGGATCCAGTCGAGGCAAAAGAACGGAATCTACACGAGAAGCAAGAACCGCGAAAAAAAAAATCCAAAAATACCAAAAAGCAAATAAAGTTCAAATTTTGCGAACCTTACACATGTGTCCGAAGATTCACTAGTATAACTAGCCTAGCGCACTCGATGCACCTTTAAGGACTTAGAAGCAAAACCACACAATGCTCCTGGTAGCAATTGGGGTCAAGCTCCTACTACTTCCTTAGGGAACATCAAACTCGACACCTAACCATAGCCAAAGTGGCTTAGTCAACGATCCTAGGGTTATCGGGGAAAGGTGGAATTTATAGGCATTTCCCAAAGGAAACTGGATTTGAGGAGAGAAATGCCATGGCTAGCAAGCAAGGTGGGGATATCTGGTTTACCTAGGGGTTAAGGGCTCACGGGTCAATGCCTGGTGCGGACTTTTCCCACCGGAGGCAAAGACCACGAGAGTTGGGGTCTGATGGAGCCAAAACCTATGGGATTGTCTTATGATCAATAGTAGCCGTGCTTGTTTGGCAAAGATGGCTGAAATCCATCTGGGCTTTCTACTGATCAAGAGGCAATGAAATCCGGCTAGGGTAACCTACAATCAGCCTGGCTCTGATACTATCCGTTGTGGCGCCCCGCCTGATTACCACTGTAGCCCGACGGTCGTCGCACATACCAGCCCAGGAAATCACTCGGGCATGCGCATTTACAGCAATTATCATGAACACAGACCTTTCTATTAATGGATATATAAGTCTTACATGATATTTTACAAGGGTGCTGGCAGCGGAAAAGCTCTATCTAAGGCAGTGATACGCTCCAACGTATCTATAATTTATGAAGTATTCATGCCATGTTTATTATAGTTTTGTATGATTTTGGTGCACTTTTATATGGCTTTTATATGATTTTTATGGACTAACATATTGACCTAGTGCCCAGTGCCAGTTGCTGTTTTCTGCTTGTTTTTGGTTTTCCAGAAAATCCATATCAAACGAAGTCCAAATGCAGTGAAACTTTTTGACGATTTTTTCTGGAGGGAAACAGACCCAGGAAGCTTCGGAGGAGCAGCAGAAGAGCCACAGGGGGCCCACGAGCCACCTGGGCGCGCCTGCCCTCCCCAGGCGTGCCCTGGTGCCTCGTGGGCCCCCTGTGGCACCTCTTTGCGTGATTCCAAAGCTGAAAAATCATATATATTCAGAAACCCCCGAAAGTTAACCTAGATGAGTTTTTACGCCGCCGCAAGCCTCTGTTCCGAAGCGATCTCATCTGGAGCTCCGTTCCGGCACCCTGTCGGAGGGGGGAATCATCACCAGAGGCCATCTTCATCATCCCGACGGTCTCCATGACGAGGAGGGAGTAGTTCACCCTCAGGGCTGAGGGTATGTACTAGTAGCTATGTGTTTGATCTCTCTCTCTCTCTCGTGTTCTTGATATGGCATGATCTTGATGTATCACGAGCTTTGTTAATATAGTTGGATCATATGGTGTTTCTTCCCTCTCTATCCTTGTTGTGATGAATCGAATCTTTTCCCTTTGAGGTTTCGTTATTGTCGGATTGAATATTTCAGATTTGAGAACACTTGATGTATGTCTTGCATATGAATACCTGTGGTGACAATGGGGTATTATATTGATTCACTTGATATATGTTTTGGCACTCAACTCGCGGATTCCCGAGGTGACATTGGGGTAATCTATGCATAGGGGTTGATGCACGTTTTCATTATCTTTTCTCCGATAGAAACTTTGGGGTGCTCCTTGGAGTTCTTTGTGTGGATTGAATATTATGATTATGAAGTTATTTGATGCATATCGTATAATCAACTCATGGATACTTGTGGTGACATTGGAGTATCTAGGTGACATTAGAGTTGGTTGATGTGTATCATATGGTGTTATTTTAGTACGAACTCTAGGGCTGTTTGTGACACTTATAGGAATGGCTCAATAGATCGATCGGAAAGGATAACTTTGAGGTGGTTTCGTACCCTACAAACAATTTCTATCTTATGTTCTCCGCTAATAGGAACTTTGGAGTGATTCTTTATCGCACGTTGAGGGATTGTTATACGATCCAATTATGTTAGCATTGTTGAGAGATTGCACTAGTGAAAGTATGAACCCTAGGCCTTGTTTTTAAGCATTGCAATACCGTTTGTGCTCTGTTTTATCACTTGCTACCTTGCTGTTTTTATATTTTCAGATTACAAAAACCTATATATATCTACTATCCATACTACACTTTTATCACCATCTCTTCGCCGAACTAGTGCACCTATACAATTTACCATTGTATTGGGTGTGTTGGGGACACAAGAGATTTCTTGTATTTGGTTGTAGGGTTGTTTGAGAGATACCATCTTCAACCTACGACTCCCACAGATTGATAAACCTTAGGTCATCCACTTGAGGGAAAATTGCTACTGTCCTACAAAACTCTACGCTTGGAGGCCCAACACGAGTCTACAAGAATAAGTTGTGTAGTAGACATCAGGCAGCATGATCTTGGTGCGGCTCCATTCCACAGGGATCTGATTGGGTTACTCTTCTAGCCCGCGAACACTCCAGCTCCTCGCTAGTGGACGTCGGATCCTTAGGTGAACCTGGCCACATTGAAGGCCGCTAAGTACTTTTGAATGTACTCGCAAGCAAACCAAACCAACATATACACCAAGCAAAGCAATCCATGACATTCAAGCATGCATTTGTTATCTTAACAATATTAGCTATCATGTTATGGCAGGATCATTTGGTAATAATACTACTGAAGTAAATGCAGTAAAGTAAAGCATATCAGGTAAATACAATTGATCAATTTCATTCACATGATCTATCCGGATCCAAGTTCTTACGGTCACCCGACCACCTCTCTCATAGCCATCCCATGGCTAACATCTCAACTTCCTGACATCATCCGATGTCCAGGCGTCTGTGCTGTAAATCTGACAAGCTTACCTTATCTGGTTTGTTCTTAGCAACCATTCGGTTAACTCCTCCAGACTCAACACAGACCAAACAGTGTGACCTAGTACGAACTGTGTCCCATGACCGAGGACGCAGCTATTCGAATAGATTTACACACTGCAGAGGTTGCGCACTTTACCCACACCATGGAGCTCTTGGCCTCGTACTTTACTACATGTTCCTAGTCGGGTGGACCGGTGCTGCTCCAGCAAAACTTGCCTACAGCCTGGCACTCTTACGGTCGCTCCGACAACCATACCCCTTCCGGGACATGTCCTGGGTGGCCCCTGTGTCACTCCTGACACCTGCCACCGTCATGGCCAAACAAAACTGTCCCAAACGGGGACCCATGCGCATATAACCTGGACTCACAAGGTTATCGCCGCCTACCGGGCCATGGTAGCACGCACGCATAACCTTTCCTCTTTGGAGGTACCGATAAGAGGCAAGCCAATAGACCAAGTTAGGGCCTCCCCATAAAGGCAAATGTGGCTGCACTGATAAGCTTGGTTCGGTGGCACTATGACTCGATCCAGCCAACGGAGGAGGTTGTCATTATTACGTCACATTCTTTAACAGTAGCAATGCACAATGAAAACATGACAACTTATCTCCATAATGTCACCTACGAGTCACTAGTGCGATAATATGATGAATACTAGCAAGTAAGGTAAATAGCAAGTTCAACCTAGCAGGAGTTCAATTATTTCTAACACATGCATATTAATTAAACACGCAAGAATAACACAGAGCAATGCTTTAGGGCATATATCAGATGGTCAGCTTGCCTTGGGGTAGAGGAATACATCGGGAAGAAATGCGATGAAACTCCGGATACGATTTGCCAGAACTGGCGCTCTCGGGATAGGCCTATATTAGTTCAAGGGCAGAAGTGACATTTTCAACATGTGACAACATTATGAAAATGGAACCATCAGAACGGGCTCGACGTACTGAAAACGTGGGCTTTGGAATTACCTCAATCAGAGTTACGGTTGAAGAGAAACGGCCGTTCGTTCGTTAAGCAGGTATACAAACAGAGAACTGTTCGTTTCTGTCTTTAACGGGTGAACGTCCACAATATAGTGGTTTCGGCCAGCGGCTGAGAATTTGAAAGCGTATTTATGAAAATACGCTTTTGAAGCTGGGAAGCGTACTTTGCAGAGGGCGCCTCCACTTAACCTGACAGCGGGCCCGGTCGCGTCAGCCCCTGTCACTTACAGATGGGGCCCACCCTATCTCTTCTCTCTCCTCCCTCTGGCTGTCTTCCTCGCGCCTGACAGAAGCAGGGGAGGGCGGCGATGGCTCAGACCTCGCCAGCTACCGGTGCTCCCCTACACGGCCGCGCCTGCCGACGAGCCAGGCGGGCTCGCGGCGCCGTCCCGTGCCAGGGAATGGTCGCCGGGGAGCTCAAGGCTCGGAGAAATGACAGCCACGGGCAGCAGAGGAACCGGCCATGGCGGCGCCCAGAGCCGGAAGCACGGCCGGTGCCGGCCGGAATTGGGGTGGGGGCTAGCTTGGGAGGGCTCCACCGCTCCTCTGGGTGGCTACTGGAGGGGGGGGGGGAAGGGCCACGAGGCTGGGGTTGGCCGAGGGATCGGCGGCGGAGCTCGGCCATGGCGGTGAAGAGGGAGCTGCGAGGCTCGAGTGGGAAGGCGGGAATGTTGCTGGTGAGGAGAAGGGCTCGGGGACGCGCTTAAATAGCCTTGGGGAGGAGCTAGCCGACGATGGACGGAGCTTCCAGACTCGTGGCGAGGTGGCGGCGTTCCGGTGGAGCATCGGCATCGGCAGAGACATCCATGGGCTAGGGGACGAGGAGGAAAGGGCACGCGTACGGTGGGGAGCTCTCCGGCGCTCCTGGACAAGCCGTGGTTTGCCGGACACGGCTCCCGAAGCCTCTGGCACGCGGTGCACCGCTTTGTCGTGCTCCGCACGTGGTCACTGCGTTGCCACGGTGTTGCCATGCCGCACTCCCTGCCAAACCATGTCTGGGACGTTCTACGCCCTCCACTGAGTTGACTTGTCCCCTCAAACAAGAACAGGAAGCTCTGGTGTGACTAAACGATGGTCTAACAGCTTCTAGCACTAAAGTTTGGACATGTGGTGTGGCCACCACAGTGCTCCTCTTGGCCCGATCTTGGGCAGGGGTTAATCATCTACTAAGGTAGTCATCCTGGCAAAATTTCAGCACAAATGGACAACTCTAGATGGTACCTCCTTTGTAAACTTGCAATCTGACCAAAAATGAAAATGAGGTGGTTGGGAAAAATGGCTTGATGGATTTGGCTGATTTTTGGTGTAGGGTGATGATATAGTCATGAGAGATAGCTGGAAAAATTTCAGCTCAATTTGATCATCTATGAAGGTACTTCCTTCATAGAGATGCAATCTGGACAAAAACTTAGTTAATTTGCTGAGGAAAATTGGCTAGATGAAATGGGCTGGTTTTTGGTATCTAGGGGTGATTTATCATTGTTAACCACCCTGAAAAATTTCAGCCCAAAAAGATCATGGGAGCAAGCACCTCCTTTGCAAACTGGAAATTTGGACAGAATTTGCAAATGGATGTTGTGCTCAAAATTTGAATTGTAGAACTTGAGATTTTGATGGAAATGGTTAAGATATGGATAGGAGAAGCTCCACAAATTATTTGGGATTTTTCCTAGCTACCAAAATGGTAGTTCCTTTGGAACGTTCCCAAAATGCAATATTGTCTTTAAATAGGAAAATGCAATCTCCCTTATTTAATTATGGCCAATATTTTTATGAGAGCTCAATATGATCACAAAGAATTTCTCCACAAGTTTTCACGGGATTTGGAGATGGATAGATATTTTCTTGGATTTAATTCCTTTAAACAGTAGAAAAAGGAATTAATTTTAAATGAAAAATATTGCAAATGACTTGGCAATATTTTTTCATTTCCAGGGTTTATAGATGTAGGATGATCACTGGGAAAATTTTGGGAGTCAACATATCAAGAAAAATTGGGGTTCCTTTATAACTGCAAGAATTAGGGTTTCCCTTCCGGTAACTCGGAAGGTAGGCTTTCGGCGGCATAATCCTGAGATTGAAGTTTGAGTGGCAAGGTTGGACTGGAGAGAGTCTCTGGTTGGATAGGGAAGGCAAGGCTAAATGACCATCTTCACATACCCAAGAGCGAGAAAAATTTCGATAACATCGGAAAAAAAGATCGGAGTCGAATCCCGCAAAGAAAAAAAATCGAGGAACGGAAAACAGGGTGTTACATAGCACCTCATGGCCACCGCCTGGGAGGAGGGGAGGGGGAATGAGGGGCTTTCTGCCGGACTGGGGCATCGGCCGTAGTTGGGCGGCGACAGCCGGAGTGGTGCGTTGAACGGACCACAGCGGAGCAGTTGCTGGAGACTAGGAGAGTGAGGGGTGGCGCCAAAGGGAGGAGCAGTCGGGGAGATGGAGCCCTACCCGTCGGCCATGTAGCCTCGCTGGAGAGAGCATTGTCGAGGAGCAGGGCAGATGGGACCGCTGGCGGCGGTTCACTGGAGGAACCCTAGCGCTGCATGTAGGGGATTAAGGCAGAGGGAAAGGCGAGAGGAGATGCAAGCGGGCAGGAGAATGAACGCTTGCGTGTTTGTTTTTACTTGGGTGTCGGATGTGATGCGGGCCTGAGCAGTGGCATTTTCAATGTAATATGGGCAAACAACAGAGTCATTTCGCTATACCCATTCAATTTTACGAGAGCTTCTACGGGCAGCACCCCCTAAGCTTTTTCAAATTGTGAAGGAATGGGTGGTGGAAATAAGTTAATCCCAAGCCCATAACTCAAAAACAAGCTCTTTAGAGCTTTTATGGCTCATTTTGACAATAAGCTCTCAAAAAGTGGAAAAAAACTGGTCCTTAACCTGCAATTCAATTGTGCGTGCAATGATGAATCACTCCTGCCTGCTATAGTGTAGATTTAGGCATCATACATGGCATAACCTAATACATGTGCATTTCATTATAGAATCTGAAATATGCAATGTTTATGCTAGGTCATATGTTACACATGATGTTTAAATGCATCCTAAATCTGGCCAGTCAAGTGATGGTCTTTAATCCTCCTTCTATGTTTGTTTTCTTGATATGTAATTCAGTGGTGTGCAAGATTTGCTCACCACTGTGTTCAATTGCTTCTTTGTATCAGCTAGCCATACTAGAACTGTTTGCTTTGATTACTTGTTGTTCATGACCTAACGGAGCTTGTCAATGATTTAAACACTAATGGCTGCTATAGTGGAGGCTTGTATAACTCATAGGATGACATAAAGGTTTTCCTGTACACTAAACTAGGCTCCCCAAGAGTATGTGGAGGTCCAGTTCATGAAGGTACACCTAGTTTATACATAGCGCACACATAGTAAATTCTCATTTGAGTGTGTGCAAGAAATGTGGCATGTTTCAATATGTGGTGTCATTTTTTTATAAACTCATGCTTTGGTGTTGCCCAGAGACTGGAAAGTATGCATATTTATCTTCCATGTAAGGAGACCTATAACTAGTTTGTGTCACCTTGCAGAGGGGGTGCAACGAAGCAAAGATTCAGGATTTCCAAGTAGAAGATGTTAGGAAGGAGCCTTGCAAGAGAAGGAGGAGCAGCGTTGAGCCTGTACAACCAGTTATGGTAAGTCACTGTATTACAATTACCAGGACATCCTATTTGTCTGACATTGTGCTTGCGTAGGGTTCTTCACCTGTAACCCAATCATTGGGCCATTGATTAATACTCCCTCCTCTCACTATTATAAGAAGTTTTAACTTTTTCCTAAATCAGATGTATGTAAACACATTTTCATTTGACTGTTCACTCATTTCAGTATGGATGTAGTCTACATTTAAATATCTAAAACATCTTATATTAGTGAACAGAGTGAGAAACTCCTTCCCGCTATGGTATAGTTCTCGATGTCATAAATGTCATAACCAAACGCATGCTCACATCATTAGCCTCCCTATCATTACTAGGATCTTGAGTACATACTAGTCGAGATACTTCATAGGGGGCAAACAATGTTACATTACTTGTTCCATTATATAGAAGATACATCAGTTGATTCAAATGTAGCCAGGCCAAGGATGTAACTCAGGCGTGCATCATGCTGCCAACACAATAGTTCAATTGCTTGTTTGCTTCAGGCATAGTTAAATTGCTCTTTTCAATTGCTTTATTTTTCCTCAGTTAATGAGATGCCCAAACAATGCTGCCTGATGTAGGGTACTTGTATAACTATTAGTTGAGATAATTAAATGTCTTACCATTTCATTACCCTGGCGAAGTGTGCCTGAAGCTTTCAAGTCCATTAACCAACTATTACTGCATGAGGCTCACAATCTAGTTTATATGAGGCTAATGATTGCATAGATTTGCTTGCTGTAGTAGGTTTATATGAATTCCTCTGCAGTTCATTATGCTCCCTAAGACTCTTTTGAAACATGGCACACAATGTTCTAGCTAGTTAATACGAGCTACACAATGGCTAACTGCTTGCTTACTTATACACAAGATATATCTAATGTTCAGTAGCCGCGGTGGTCTAAATTTGTAACCTGTCTATGTTTTGGATTTGGCCCCAACATCATGCTCCTTTGGTGAGCTAAGAGAGATTTCAGTATGTGTGCTGCACAGACTACCATCTTTATAATTTTTTAAATATCACCTGCTTATGCTTCATGACGTGTACATTATTGTTACACATGTTTTGCCATGTACAAGATAGTCTGTCTTGCTTGCTGCACTGTTGTAACTATATTTTTGCCCTAGTCATGTGTACTTACAAAAACATTTTAGGATAAAGTGACATCAACACAAAGCTCTCAGAGCAGTGCGGCATGGCCGTTATCATATGATTATGGATTGGAACTAGAATGTGCTGATGTTCTAGAGCATCAACTAGAGGCGGCAAGACAGCGTGCATACGAGTCTCAAGATTTAATCAACATGTTGAGATTGGAGGTGCAGATATCAAATGAAATAGTCAAAAATATGAAGCAAGAGACTAAGGAAACCTCTAAGAAAGTGGAGATTCTGCAGACTGAAATTTGTGCCATCTGAATCAGGCTAGTCCTATTTTCTGAAGAGATTATAGTTCAAATGGTAAGTTGTGTTGATGTGCGTCCATGATGTATGAGCTGTATGTGCCCAGTGTATGTAATTTGCTATTTGTTTATGCTTTATAATCACTGGTGGCGAACTATGATGCCCACTAGATGTAATCTGCTGTAATTTTTCTTTATTGTATAGTGTAGGATTATTCTTCGTTTCTATGCCTTAATCTCTTTATTGTATATTGTAGGGTTTTTTTGAGGGGATTGTAGAGTAGGATAATTCTTTATTATTCTATATGCTATCATTGAAACGGGGTCCACCAGGCCAAAACATTACCTGGACGCCATCCGAACAGAATGAAAATGGGTAGTCAATGCCGGCAGTATTTGGGTTGGTCAACTAATAATAAGTGGATCCTAATCTACGTGGGCCTATAATGGCTTGGATGGTCCAATCCACGAGGCCCATTAAAATGATGGGCCGTCACGTGGCAAAAATAGTTTTTGGGCTCGAATGGGCCAAGCCCAACAAGGGCTCTTACCAGGCCCGTGACATGCCGAAAGCTCGATAGGGCCGCAATAATGGAAAAAAGCCCACGGGTCACTAGGAGGCCGAAATAAACATCAGTTTAGTCTTGGCCCATTTCCATATCGGGCCGTTAACAGGCCGATATCATATCGGGCCAAAAGCGGGCCTATTTACAACATGGGCCATCAACAGACCAAAAGTCAGGTCGGGCTGGAATTGTGCCATGGAGAACATGGGCCGCTAATGGACCCAAAGTCAGGTCAGACCGTAAATGGCCCAACTGTGTTGCGGGCCGTTAACAGGCCGAAAGACACACTGGTCTTGCAATTGGCCCAATTACAGAATGGGCCGATAAAAGGCCGAAAGTCGTACCGCCTTGATATTGGCCCATCTGTAGAATGGGCCGCTAACATGCCGAAAGAAGCTCGGGCCGTACATGAGCCCAAAGACATAGCGGGCTGTTAACGGGCTAGACCTGACGATGGGCCGCAATGGTGTCAAATCTTTAATGGGCCTTTGACGGGCCGAATTGGCATAACTCGTATGGGCCGTGGTTGTAAATGGGCCAGACGTAAGTAGGCCGTAAATGGGCTGGCTCGCTTATTTTTACTGGGCCGACCCTTTTAACATAAATGGGCCACTATTGGGTCGTGCCACGTGTCGATGTATCATAGGCGTCTCTCGTCCAATGAATGGATGACATCTGTCCAAACGCCGAGCTGACACATGGATCCTCCAGCGAATGACAATTTTACACATCGAAAATAGCCATTGGTCAGGGCTGTTAACGGGTTATCGGATCCAAACCGGAACCCAATAGGTTAATGGCGACCCGTTACGGTGGATGTCATGTGCCGGTTACCCTTGACGAAAGCACTTCCATGACGCGACATTTATCATCATGGAAGTGGACACTTCCATGATGATAATTTCAGTATTGTCATGCAACACTTCTACGACAGCACATGTCTGACTATCTTGATTCTGTCATAAAATTGTCACGGATGTACATGCATATGATAGAAAACGTGACCTACTATGACAAACACGTATCATCACGGAAGTGTTTTTTTGTAGTGTAAGCTTATGGTTGGGTCCGTCCATCACATCATTCACCTAATGATGTGATCCCGTTATTAAATGACAACTCATGTCTATGGTTAGGAAACCTTAACCATCTTTAATCAACGAGCTAGTCTAGTAGAGGCATAGTAGGGACACGGTTTTCGTTTATGTATCCACACATGTATTTAAGTTTCCGGTCAATACAATTATAGCATGGATAATAAACATTCATCATGTACAAGGAAATATGATAATAACATCTTTACAATTTAACACTAGGGCATATTTCCAACAGCTTTAACCATGTCAATGGTCTCACATTCTTGGTTTATAGAGAATCAATGTTGATTTACCAATGAGTCGCGAAATGCTATGGTTCTTCCATATGATTTCTGAATTTATTCAGAAGTAATTCGTCGAGATCGTGCACCCTTTTCTTATTTATCTGAAAAATACTAAAATAATATTATACCCCTTAACTAATGATTTCATTGTTTTCTTGAACCAGTTGTTGTTCAAAGATAGAGTGAAATTCACATTTTTACCTCATGAATACGATGACACTTTTTACATTTTTACCAAGTGTAGTCAAAAATTCCTCCAAACTACTTATTTAAGAAACTTTGTTCTCCCCTAAAATAAAAGCAACTTTGCCCTAGGTTTTATCTTGTTAACAATTTCATCACCATTTGTCAAATGGGCTAATCAGTGGTGTATTCCTCATGGTGCAGCTTTTTTTGAGAAATCTCGCCCACTTTGTTGATTTATGACAATGTTCATAGGTAATGTTTGGGTCCTCCTCATGGTGCAGGTGGGAACGGGCTATCCGCGGCGACATAATTTAGCCCACTCATCCATATATACGTGGGCGTCCATGGGCGGCCAAATTTAGTGTGTTGAACCTTTTTGGAAAGTTCAGCCGGATATGACCCCGGTTTCAAAAAAATCGGGATCTGACTCTTTTCCTACTGTCGGGGTTGATGGCGGCAGGGTATAACTACTTACCGCCGAAGCCCTAGGCGGTAGGGTAGATGGCAGAGGCAGACAGCCATTCGCTGGTATTGACTGATACGTCTCCATCGTATCTATAATTTTTGATTGTTCCATGCTATTATATTATCAATCTTGGATGCTTTTATAATCATTTACAACAATTATATATCATTTTTGGAGACTAACCTATTAACTTAGTGCCTAGTGCCAGTTGCTATTTTCTGCCCTGTTTTTGTTTTATAGAAAATCAATACCAAACGAAGTCCAAATGCCACGAAACTTTTTGGAGATTTTTTTCTGGACAAGATAAACACTAGAAGCTTTGGGAGAGGGCCAGAAGACCCAGGAGGTGGCCACGAGCCACCAGGGCGCGCCTGGGGGGGCAGGCGCGCCCTGGTGCCTCGTGGCGCCCCCTTTGCTCCGTTTGACCTAATTCCACCACTATAAATTCAGGACAAATCAGAAACCCTCAGGGGAGTCCACAAAAATTTTTTTCCGCCGCCGCAAGTTTCTGTTCCAGAGAGATCCCATCTGGAGGCCTTCTCCGGTACTCCTCCGGAGGGGGAATCGATCATGGAGGGGTTCTACATCAACCTTGCTGCCCTTCCGATGATGTGTGAGTAGTTTACCACAGACCTTCGGGTCCATAGGCAGTAGCTAGATGGCTTCTTCTCTCTTTTTGATCTTCAATACAATGTTCTCCTCGATGTTCTTGGAGTTCTATCCGATGTAATCACTTTTTGCGGTGTGTTTGTTGGGATCCGATGAATTGTGAGTTCATGATCAGATTATCCATGAAAATGTTTGAGTCTTTTCTGATCTCTTTTATGCATGATTATTATAGCCTCGTATTTCTTCTCCGATCTATTGATTTGGTTTGGCCAACTAGATTGATTTATCTTGCCATGGGAAGAGGTGCTTTGTAATGGGTTCGATCTTGCGGTGCTCAATCCCAGTGACAGAAAGGGACATGACATGTATGTATCATTGCTATTAAGGGTAAAAAGATAGGGTTTATTCATATGTGAGTTTATCTTGTCTACATCATGTCATCGTTCTTAAGGCGTTACGCCGTTCTTCATGGACTTAATACACTAGATGCATGCTGGATAGCGGTAGATGTGTGGAGTAATAGTAATAGATGCAGGCAGGAGTCGGTCTACTTGTCTCGGACGTGATGCCTATATACATGATCCTTGCCTTGGATATTGTCATGATTATTTGCTTTTCTATCAATTGCCCAACAGTAATTTGTCTACCCACCGTATGCTATTTTCTTGAGATAAGCCTCTAGTGAAACCTATGGCCCCCGGGTCTATCTAAATCATATTACTAAAACCCTAAAAATATTGCTGCCATTTTCTTTTATTTATTTTATTTTGTATTTTTGTTCAATCTATCTATCTATCACATACAATTTAATCTTGCAATTGACCGCCGAGGGATTGACAACCCCTCGTTTGCGTTGGGTGCAAGGATTTGTTGTTTGTGTGCAGGTGCTGCTAACGAGGTGTTGCGTGATTCTCCTTCTGGTTTGATAACCTTAGTTTCATAACTGAGGGAAATACTTATCTTTACTGTGCTGCATCATCCCTTCCTCTTCGGGGAAAATACCAACGCAAGCTACTAGTAGCAGGAAGAATTTCTAGCGCCATTGCCGGGGAGACATCATCAACATCTATCAAGTACCTTTGCATAAACTCTCATCTCCCTGCACTTATTTTATTTGCCATTTGCCTCTCGTTTTCACCTCCCCCACTTCTAAAACGTTTTTACAAAAATATTTTTCATTTGCTTTTTCTTGTTTGCTTGTTTGCTATCTTGTTTGCGTAGTCACAATGTCTCAAGAAAATACAAAATTGTGTGATTTTTCCAATACTAATAATAATGATTTTATGAGTACTCCGATTGCTCCTCCCGCCGCTAGTGCGGAGACATGTGATATTAATGCCGCTTAGCTAAATCTTATCATGAAAGATCAATTTTCCGGTAGTCCTAATGAAGATGCTGCATCCCATCTTAACACTTTCGTAGAATTGTGTGACATGCAAAAGAAAAAAGATGTGGATAATGATATTTTGAAATTAAAATTATTCCCATTCTCGTTGCGGGATCGTGCAAAAATTTGGTTTTCATCTTTACCATGAAATAGTATCGATTCTTGGGATAGGTGTAAAGATGCTTTTATTACTAAGTATTTTCCTCTCGCGAAAATTATTTCTCTTAGAAATCAAATTATGAATTTTAAGCAACTTGATCATGAACATGTTGCCCAATCTTGGGAGAGGATGAAATTAATGATAAGAAATTGCCCTACTCATGGTTTAAATTTATGGATGATCATACAAAAAATTTATGCGGGATTGAATTTTGTCTCTAGAAATCTTTTAGATTCCGCCACGGGTGGTACTTTTATGGAAATTACTTTGGGTGAAGCTACTAAATTGCTTGATAATATTATGGCAAATTATTCACAATGGCATACTGAAAGAACTCCTACTAGTAAAAAGGTGAATTCTATTGAAGAAATTAATACTTTGAGTGATAAAGTTGATGCGCTTATGAAATTGGTTGCTAGCAAAAATGCTCCTATTGATCCTAATGATGTGCCTTTGTCCACTTTTATTGAGCAAAATAATGATCCCGTAGATGTGAATTTTGTCTCGTGAAACAATTTTAATAACAATGCTTATAGAGGCAATTTCAATGCTAGACCGTTTCCTAGAAATTCCTCTAATAATTATGGCAATCCCTATGGTAATTCTTATAATAATAATAATAGAATGCCCTCTGATCTTGAAAGTAATATTAAATAATTTATTAATGCTCAAAAAGTTTTCAACACTACGATAGAAGAAAAATTGAGTAAACTTGATGATATGTCTAGGAGCATTGATAGAATTATTCATGATGTGGAAAATCTCAAGACTAAAATTTTGCCACCCAAAATTGATATTAGTGAATCAATTAAATCTTTATATGTTTCCATGGATGAGAGTAAGAAAACAACCACCATGCTAAAAGCTAAACGAGAATTTTTAGAAAAAGCGATTCCTCCCGATTTTTATCGTAGTAATGATGAGGATATTAAAATGATTGGTGTTTCATCTATTGATTCTTTATTTAGCAATATAAAACTTGATGAAAAGGGGACTGAAGAAGAGTCAACTTTAGCTACTAGGCGTCCCCATAATTCAGAGGGTGAAAATCTTGATAAGAAAATTGCTAAAAGTGGGTTTGGAGAGGTAAAAACTTTAAATAGCGATGTGCCCACTCTCTTGGATTACAAAGATTTTAATTATGATAATTGTTCTTTGATTGAGTGCATTTCTTTGTTACAATCCATGTTAAATTCACCCAACGCTTATGAGCAAAACAAGGCTTTTACTAAACACATCGTAGAAGCTGTGATGAAAGCGTTAGAAGAAAAGTTAGAACTAGAAGTTTCAATTCCTAGAAAATTATATGATGAATGGGAACCCACCATTAAAGTTAAAATTAAAAATTATGAATGCAATGCTTTATGTGATTTGGGTGCTAACGTTTCCACAATTCCAAAATCTCTATGTGATGTGCTAGGTCTCACCAATATAGATGAATGTTCTCTTAATTTGCATCTTGCGGATTCTACTATTAAAAATCCAATGTGTAGAATTAATGAAGTTCTTATTATTGCAAATAGAAATTATGTGCCCGTTGATTTTATTGTTCTTGATATTGAATGCAATTCTTCTTGCCCCATAATACTTGGTAGACCGTTCTTACGAACTATAGGTGTCGTTATTGATATGAAAGAAGGGAATATAAAATCACAATTTCCATTAAAAAAGGGTATGGAACATTTCCCTAGGAAAATAATTAAAGCACCATATGAATCAATTATGAGGGCCACTTATGGAATCAACTTGAAAGATGACAATACTTGAAATTATGCATTACTAGCAAAGTGGCCCGCTCGATGCGCGGGCTAGAATTTTATAAAGTTCAATGATGAGAGCATATTACAAGACCTAAATGAAATGTTGATTGATCTTCCTAATGCAATATTTTCCATTAAATAAATTTCTATGAGATAAAATAATTATGATGGACATCACATATTGTTGTGAACATAATATGGTCTATGTGGTCTACCGCCGCATGCTCTAGCAGCCTTTGATTGGAAATATGAGGAGATAGACTACCTTGATATTCAATTGTTCTTGAGTTAAGCAACCAATAAGCCAATACAATCTCTCAATTATGAAATAGAAAGAGCATGATTTCATGCACAAAGGAACATCATATGGATCCTTAGTAATGGGATTGCCGGACACATTATTTTTAGCCTTCTAGGTCATACTAATGGGTACTCCATTATTTAATATCTAAACATAGTAGTTGTTCTTAAAAGTAATTAGAACCATGGTAAAAGTAAAACAAATTGGAATGCACTCATTACCGTGAAAAGCTTTGTGCATCCTAAAAGTAAAGGGTTCATTAAACATAACTTAGAAAGATTGATCAGAACTATTGGTCTATTTGTATTTCTACCAGATAACTACTAAAAAGATATCTATAATATTCAATCTTGAACAACAAACTATCCGCAAATAGAACTTTAGTAAGTAGCCATCTACTTTTTTAACATCATTGTGAGGACCGTAATACCGCTCTTGGGTATAGCGTACATTACTAATGAGAGCCATCTATGTTCCTTAGCAATTTCGTATACCTAGAACTGTAGGCAAGAACTACAACAAACAAAGGGATGGTATATGCAAGAGGGGCATGATGTGCCTAAATGTGGTAAATCCAGACGTACTCACATTTCACTATGCAATTTCAATAGAAACTAATATATAAACCCCATCGTGTAATAGTCTCGTAGATCAGAAAATAGAAATGAAGCAGTTGACCATATGAAAAACAAATAACCAACTTATAATTTGCAAATAGCAGCATAAATATAGAAATCAAAATAGTTCTGACAAAGTACCTAAATGTAATAAACACATAAAAAGTAATTGGCTGCAGTGAACATGAATCATGTCCCCAAATGAATGCGAAGCATGTGAGATGAAATAGAACAAAGGGATTATACAAAAATAAATTGCATACAATGTATGTATTGTTTCACCATAAAATGAGGTATGTAATAATATCCTTATTTGAAAATGTTTCAGTGTCCTAAAAATAGTGGGACTAACACTCAATAGTAGAAAGTGGGTCAATATCAAACAATGGTGGTAAAACTACACCATTTTTTGAGGTTATTCATTGAACAACTACCATGAGATCTGAATGGCCCCAAATTATTTATTTTGGAAGGGAACAAAATACTAATTTTCCATCATGTGTAGGATAATCCAAAAATCAATATGTATTAACAGCATGGTTCATGAAATTAGCATATAAAAGAGAGAAATGTACATGCATCTTCCTTATATAAGAATATGGAAATTTTCTTCGCCAAATAGTTAGATGCATAAACCTTTGCATAGTATGATTTGGTATCGGATTTGCTTACTTTGTCGTTGTATCAATATAAAGAGATGTAAAATTTAAAATCAGTGATTGAGAAGACATTAAGAAGATAGTTAATCAACATGAACCTTGATGTTCTATGCAACATTTTATCTAGCGCACATCTTTAATGGAAGCAACCCAACTCTTCTCGTCGAGAGAAGTTTACTTAATCTTCTCCTATTCATCTTTGGTGCTTTCTATAAGTGAGATGGAGACGCTAAAGAATCATTCAAATATGTTATTCTGGAATAAAGTCGTGATGCCGAGGATGTTTGCCATGGGATCAATACCCAGTGCCATGGCAGCATTAGCATATACCAATCAAATGAGGCAATGACGCCTAGCTGAGTCCAATGTGCGCTACTGCAAATAGCAGAGATAATGGCAGTGCGAGTAATACCTTGGTTGTAATACACAAAACTGAAAGGCAATAGAAAATAGTTGTGAAGGGGCAAATTGCTAGGCGTCTCTAGACCCAATTGGATCTTTACACTTAAATTGAACATAAAAGAAAAATCATACCAATGGAAAAATATATTTCTGTGATAGAATTTCCTACTAATGGTTGATGCCTTTCGATAACAACTAAATAACACAAAACCCAAGTTTCATCCATAAACACATGATTGAAACGCATAATAATTTAACATACATACTTTGGTATGGACTAATACTACATTGAACAATTCGTAAAGGTGTAAACTGCAACTTCAGAGTTCAGAGTGCTAGGTGTCTCTTATTGTTGCCCCATATGCAAAACTCAGGAAGAAATTAGCTTTATGTGGATGGTCACCTCATCAATGATTATCTTCGGAAGCTCCAGCTTAACAAACCACATGTGTACACTTTATTTCTTAGCATTAGCATTCGACAGCCAACTTTTTTCTCTTGATGTTGCATCGGCACGTGTGGTGATGAAGGATTTTGGAGAAGAGTTGCACTTGGTTACCAAGAGGAGCTAGGTGAGTAGTGATGAAATAGTTGCTCGCAACACTACTTGTTACGTTAGTTTAATCTGGATGGGTTCCTGAACCTTTGTTGTGTGAAACGGCTGGGCCAAATCGTCGGCATCAGATTGCTGACTCGTGCATGTGCTCTTACTCTTATCCTTCTTTGATTGCCTAGCTATGTACATTGCGCATGTGATTTTCCTCTTATCCTACTTCCACGACCTAGCCATGTACGTTCCGCCAAGACCCGAGGCCCTTTATCCATATGGCTATCGTTGTACATGTGTGTGTGTGCCTTCCTCTTCCGTTTCATCTTGTTGTCATTAGGGAGAAGTTAGTTGGCGGTGGACCGATCGTTGGCCTTTCCATGACGGTTGAGCTTCACGTTTAAGTGCATCGGCGACGAATGAGAGAAGGTCGTCGCTGCAAACTTGACACATGAGTTTATCAACTCCCAAGAAAGAAATATCTAACTAAATCGATCTCCAAGCTTTTTCTGTCTCTGTGTTTGCTTATGATCAAAAATATCATATAGGCATGATCCAAACCGAGTGCACCTGAGGATCATGTGATGGCGCCGGAGAGAAATAAATCTACCATGGAACATACCTGCCCAGGGCACATGAAAGCTAGCTTGATCTGTCCTCACTATACAACGCATCACGCACGTGCTAGAGCTACCTTCCTGATTGATTCTCCTAGACAAAGCTAGCCATGCGGTTAATTAACATGCCTCCGGCCGGACTCATAGCGTATCTACGTGGCTTCCCTGACTGATTTCTCTTGGACATGTCTGCCATTCTAGTTAATTAATCTGCCACCGGCCGGTCGGAAACGCACAATGTATATACGCTCCAACTCAAGCTGCACTGCTAGAAATCAGAGATAATGGATAGTCTTCAGTCCATCTCGTACGTAGCTAGCTCCTTGTTATGGGGCTGCATGCATGAGGTAGGTGTGGAAGCTCAGATCGTAACGTGTATGCGCATGGTGGAGGTTGGGTTGACTGGCCGGGGCACCGGACAAACATGACGGCGGCCATTGCATGCGTGAGGTCATACGGGGGAGCCTGTAACCCTAATTTTTTAGTCTTTCTTTTCAAAGGAGCCTCTAACCCTATTTTTTTAGTCTTTCATTTCAAGGTGGAGTCTACGACCTTGTGTAACTTATCGAGGGCATAGGTGGGTAATTATTTTGAAGTTTGAGGTAAATAGATTATTTTATAGATCTATCGGTTGTGATCGGCTAATTAAGTTAATTGATGGCAAGATATCTCTGATTTTTATGAGAATTTCTAGCTTATTTCTCTTTTTTCTGATGAGCCCGTAAATCGCTTTTTATATATAATAGATGCCTAGCTAGGGGCACAAAACAATAGCGCTTGTTGGGAGGCAACCCAATGAATAAAATAAAAATTTCTGTTATTGTGTGTTTTCACATTTATGCTACTGGTATGAATGTGTTTTTGTGTTTTTAATTAGTGTTTGTGCCAAGTAAAGCCTTTAGGATGATTTGGAAGATAGTATAATTGATGCTGTTTGGAAAACAGAAAGTTTTGCGTCCAGTGACCGAATTTTGTTTCTGTACTGGAGCATCAGAAAAATCTGACTTTTTTACACAGTAATGGTATATGAATTTCCCACGTTGTTCTAATCTTTCAGAAGTTTTGGAGTTACAGAAGTATGGATTTTAAATAGATTGCTACAGACTGTTCTGTTTTTGACAGATTCTGTTTTTGATGCACTACTTGCTTGTTTTGATGAATCTATGGATTGTATCGAGGGGTATAAGCCATGGTGAAGTTAGAGTACAGTAGGTATAATTAAAAAATAAAATATGAATGGGTTTGCAACAGTACTTAAAGTAGTGATTTATTTTGTTATACTAACGGATCTCACGAAGGTTCTGTTGAGTTTTGTGTGATTGAAGTTTTCAAGTTTTGGGTGAGATCACGATGGATGAAGGAATAAGGAGTAGCAAAAGCCTAAGCTTCGGGATGCACGAGGAACCCCTAGGTAATATTTCAGGAAGACTCAAGCGTCTAAGCTTGGGGATGCCCCGGAAGGCATCCCCTCTTTCTTCTACCTACCATCGGTAATTTTACTTGGAGGTATATTTTTATTCGTCACATGATATGTGTTTTGCTTGGAGCGTCTTGTATTATATGAGTCTTTGCTTTGTTTGCTTTTTAGTTTGTCACAATCATCTTTGCTTACGACACCTATCTTGAGAGAGCCACACGTTATCATAATTTGTTAGAATACTCTATGTGCTTCACTTAAATTTTTTGAGCTAGGCAGTTGCTCTAGTGCTTCACTTAAATCTTTTTGAGCACGGTGGTGGCTATATTTTGAAGAAATAAACTCTCATGCTTCACTTATACTCCCTCTGTTCCTTTATATAAGGTGTATTTGTTTTTTCAAAAGTCAAACGAGTGCATGTTTGACTGAGTTTCTAGAAAAATATATCAAAATCCACAATATGAAATTTATATCATTTGATCCACCATGAAAAGTAGTTTCATATTTTATCTATTAGGTATTGCAGATGTTTTTATTTTAATCTATAATCTTGGTCGAACATTCAAATGGTTGACTTGCACGGAAATCAATACACCTTATATTCTAGAATGGAGGGAGTATTATTTTGAGAGTTGATTGAAATTTTGAAGAAATGAATTCTCATGCTTCAATTATATTATTTTGAGAATTGATAAGATTGATATTTTGGAGAAATGAATTCTCATGCTTCACTTATATTATTTTGAGAATTGATAAGATTAAAATTTTGAAGAAATATTTGCACTCTCATACTTCACTTATATTTTTTTGAGAGTTGACAATAGTAACGGTAATTTGCACAAGATATGAACTTGGTCCCAAAGTGTTGAATATTCAAGAGGGATATAAATAAAAACTTTCATATAGATCATTGGATATGATAAGTGTGATTCCTTGCAATAGTTTTGCGATATGGAAATGGTAATAGGTGAGTCGTGTTAGTGAGTAATTGTGATTTAGTAAGAATATTAATGTTAAGGTTTGTGATTCTCTATGGATGCACGTTAAGTCAATAGTTATGCAATGAAATTATATCCTACTTATGGTGCATTATTCGGTGTTAGTTAAGTTCAATGTATGTTTATGACCGTTTTAGTTTGTTGGTTGGTTGCTTCTCAATCTTTTGCTAGGCTTCATTTGTACTAAGAGGAAATACTACTTGTGCATCCAAAATCCTTAAACCCAAGTTGTGCCAAATGAGTCCACTATATCTACCTATATGCGGTATTTCAATGCCGTTCCAAGTAAATTTGCGTGTGCCAACTCTAATTTTCAAAATAATTTTTCCGTTTTGTGTGCCCATACCGCTCATGAAGCGGCAAGGGGTGGCCATTATTTTCCATGCTAGGTGTGTTATTCACACGATGAGTGTTTATTCACTTGTCATTGCACGAGAGAGTGGCTGGTAATAGGGATGCCCAGTCCCACAATGAAATCAAAAATTAATAACAACAAAATTCCTTGGAAAGTGTTGGTATGGAGGGCACCCGTGGATACGGCTAGCCATGGATTGTGAAAGAATGGTGGAAAGGAAATAAACTTTACTTTTTGTTTGGGAACCGCCAATGATCTGCCTAGCATGGAAAATATTGGGAATTCTCGGTCATTTTCGTTGACAGGAAAAGCATGCCTCTCAAAATATTTTTATCTCTTTAATTTAAGCTTTGAGCTCTGGCACATTAGCAAATCTCTGCTTCCCTCTGCGAAGGGCCTATCTATTTACTTTTATGCAATTTTTATTTTTACTTTGAGTCTCCATCTTCTCTTACAAAAGCACCAACTAGAGAGCACTATTGTCATACTTGTGCATTGTGTGTAGCTAATATTTGAGTGTGTTTCATGAATGGATCAATGATTGAGCATAATGGGCTAGGGATAACTTTCTTTAGCGTTGATATTTTGAAAGACATGGTTGCTTGTTAGCATTCTTGAGTATTTATATCTTCATGTCAAATTATAGACTATTCCTTTGAATCATTCAAGTCCAATGTCCATGCTACAAAAGAAAAGAATATGTGATGAATATGTTAGGCAGCATTCCACATCAAAAATTCTGTTTTTATCATTTACCTACTCGAGGACGAGCAGGAATTAGGCTTGGGGATGCTGATACGTCTCCAACGTATCTATAATTTCTTATTGTTCCATGATGTTATATTATCAATCTTGGATGTTTTTATAATCATTTACAGCAATTATATATCATTTTTGGAGACTAACCTATTAACTTAGTGCCCAGTGCCAGTTGCTATTTTCTGCCCTATTTTTGTTTTACAGAAAATCAATACGAAACGAAGTCCAAATGCCACGAAACTTTTTGAAGATTTTTTCTGGACAAGATAAACACTAGAAGCTTCGGGAGAGGGCCAGAAGACCCAGGAGGTGGCCACGAGCCACCAGGGCGCGCCTGGAGGGGGGGCAGGCGCCCCTGGTGCCTTGTGGGCCCCCCTTTGCTCCGTTTGACCTAATTCCACCACTATAAATTCAGGAAAAATCAGAAACCCTCAGGGGAGTCCACGAAATACTTTTTCCACCGCCGCAAGTTTCTGTTCCAGAGAGATCCCATCTGGAGGCCTTCTTCGGTACTCCGCTGGAGGGGGAATCGATCGCGGAGGGGTTCTACATCAACCTTGCCGCTCCTTCCGATGATGTGTGAGTAGTTTACCACAGACCTTTGGGTCCATAGGCAGTAGCTAGATGGCTTCTTCTCTCTTTTTGATCTTCAATACATTGTTCTCCTCGATGTTCTTGGAGTTCTATCCGATGTAATCACTTTTTGCGGTGTGTTTGTTGGGATCCAGTGAATTGTGAGTTTATGATCAGATTATCCATGAAAATATTTGAGTCTTTTCTGATCTCTTTTATGCATGATTATTATAGCCTCGTATTTCTTCTACGATCTATTGATTTGGTTTGGCCAACTTGATTGATTTATCTTGCCATGGGACGAGGTGCTTTGTAATTGGTTCGATCTTGCGGTGCTCAATCCCAGTGACAGAAAGGGACATGACAAATATGTATCGTTGCTATTAAGGGTAAAAAGATGGGGTTTATTCATATGTGAGTTTATCTTGTCTACATCATGTCATCGTTCTTAAGGCGTTACTCCGTTCTTTATGGACTTAATACACTAGATGCATGCTGGATAGCGGTCGATGTGTGGAGTAATAGTAGTAGATGCAGGCAGGAGTCGGTCTACTTGTCTCGGACGTGATGCCTATATACATGATCATTGCCTTGGATATCATCATGATTATTTGCTTTTCTATCAATTGCCCAACAGTAATTTGTCTACCTACCGTATGCTATTTTCTTAAGAGAAGCCTCTAGTGAAACCTATGGCCCCCGGGTCTATCTAAATCATATTACTAAAACCCTAAAAATATTGCTGCCATTTTCTTTTATTTATTTTATTTTGTATTTTTGTTTTAGTCTATCTATCTATCACATACAATTTAATCTTGCAATTGACCGCCGAGGGATTGACAACCCCTCGTTTGCGTTGGGTGCAAGGATTTGTTGTTTGTGTGCAGGTGCTGCTAACGAGGTGTTGCGTGATTCTCCTACTGGTTCGATAACCTTGGTTTCATAACTGAGGGAAATACTTATCTCTATTGTGCTACATCATCCCTTCCTCTTCGGGGAAAATACCAACACAAGCTACAAGTAGCCCTGACGTGGCAAGGGAGTGCCTACCGCCAGAGAGGGTGGTGGTAGCTGGAAGAACCATACCGTCACGGGCCATGGCGGTCGCCATTAAACCCCCCAAAAACCCCTGGTTCCAGACGGTTCTGTTCCTGAAAGTGCATCTTATTTTGTGGTAGGTAATGCAACCCTACCGCTAGGAGCTCTGGCGTTAGGTGTCGAATAGGGGAATTTGGTGTTGTTCCTGAAAGTGAGTTCTTTTTTACGGTAGGGTGTGCAACCCTACCGCCTGTCTCTGGCGGTAGGGATCTGCCCCCTTCAAACTTCAATTTCATTCATGCAAAAACTTGATCATTCAATATATAGCATAATCTCACACATCATAATACAGTCTGGAAATAAAAATTACTATCTCACACATCATAATATGCATCACACATCGAAATAAAGGATAGCTACTTCAAGATATCCAACATAGTTCAACATGTCCAACAATAGCAAATCGACGATGGCTAATAGTTCAACATAACCAACAAGTTCTGATTCAACTCAACACAAAGCAAATAGTTTGGCTCAACACAATGAAAATAGGGCCGTGATCATGCCGAAGTCCTCGAGTGTCACCGTCATCTCACCACATCGGAGATGGAAAGTGTGCGTCTCGGGCCATGATCATTCCGAAGTCCTCGAGCGTCACCATCATCTCACCGCATGGGAGATGGAAAGTGTGCATATCATTCCGCCAACGGTCTGCCAAGGCTGTGAGAGCCGAGTGGACGAGCGTCGGCGGCACACGCTTGAACTGAAGCACAAATGGCAGCAGCCTGGCTCTCCTGAAGTACGGCTCAAAGCGATGGTCCTATTGCATCTGACAGGCCTTCATGTGACCCCTCATACGCAATGGCGGTAGCATCTGCCAAAATGTAGATGAAAATAGTAAGTACCTTACTTTTGCAAAGCCAATTTTTTTGGAAGAACTTGATCATAGTTATTACCACTCCATTCTCGATATAACGGGCGCGATGATCATTGTCGAATGCAGGGTCAACCATGGTGTACTTAATGCCGATGTTCGAATCAAGGGGGGCCTCCTAAAACAATTGCCAATTCAATTTAAATTTTTGACAACAACATTTATTTATCAACATATAATCCACTAATATAATACTAACTAAAGAAAAATAATATTGATTCAACAACATGCATGCATGAAATATCAACAACATTCATTCAACAACAATATGCATCATCAACATTCAAATATGCATATATCACTATTGCAGGCGACCGCTAACGCGGCACATGAATCAGAGACCCCGCGACCAAACTGTGTGCGATGCATGAATCGCAAACGGTGTCGTAATAAAACCATCGCCAATAAGACGAACTGTGTGCGATGGCGGAGACATCAAGCACGATTCAGATTAGAGACACGTGTGCGATACGTGGCATACAGTTGATCCATACAAACTGTTTGCGATGAGACAGAACAACAGAAACAGGTAGCCAGTTCGAGGTGTGTGTGATACACGGCATACAGTTCACTCGGATGAACAGTTTGTGATTACCCTACACAACAGAAACGGTCAGACAAATCATGGTGTGTGCGATGCATGGCATACAGTTCACCCGGATGAACTGTTTGCGATTACCCAACACAACAAAAATGGTTATTAACAAGATGTGTGTGATACGCAGCAAACAGGTCAGTAATCTGAAATGTGTGAGAAGACGGATAACAACACGGACGATTCTGCTAATAACCCGTGTGTGTTGTGGGCAAACGCTTGCTGGTATATAATTGTCAGCGATTGATGAAATCATCACCAATGAGTTCCCTAGTTTAGCCCGTGGGCGATGTGATTTGCTCTGTCGGCACAACATCTATGCTCTGTCTACAGAACAACAACATATATACTTATAAGGACATGATTGCATAACCAAATTAAAGATCCAATTACATAACTGACTACAGACATAACATTTGCACACACCAAAGTAAACAATTACATGCATAATAAACTAGGATAAATGATCATATCTAATCATCATCTACTTCTTGTGACGCTTGCCACTGCTGCTCTGCAGGTAGCTCGATCCCTTGTCGTCTATAGGAAAGAGGCACTCCCTCATGTCAATGATCCGCCTGTGCATCTCGTAGCATGTGTACATGTTCTTGGCCGCGAACTTGAGGTGAGGTTCATCCAGTCTCTGCACCCAGGCACCGTGCCAGGATACAGGATTTTTCTTGGCACCTTCCTTCATGTTTTCGTAGTAGGGGTCGATGATGGCCGAGGCGAGGTCAACAAGGGAGTCCTTCTTGTTGCGAGACCCTGTAGTGGCCACGGATGTCGACAAGCTTCTTGCAGGCCAAGCCTGTAACCTTGAGCGCTTTTACATCATTGATGGTGTCCACCGTAGCGAACTTGTAGTCGGGGCTGTTGACAAACCTGGCGAAATGCTCGCAAGGCCTTGTGGCCAGGGAGTAGTGGTAGACGAGGACGTGATGGCCCACGCACAACTAGGCGACAGCAACCTTTTTATCAACCCCGGGACAACCGTCAGTGTACTGGATGTCGATGCCGACCACTTTGTACTTGTCATCCTGAGCAAGCAACTGCTCCATGGTGTTGATGAAGTCCTCCACCACGGCCGGGTCGTTAGTGTACACCACTGAGAGGTCCTTCTCCCTTATGTGGGTGTCCACTTGATGCACGTCGAACTCCAGTGGAGCAGCGCTAGATATATATCATCTTTGTATGTGTCATCGTAGGTGTGCTTGTTTCTGTTGTGGGGTGCGATCGAAAGGTTGAAGAGACTAAGGTTATAATGGCCGCGGGAATAAATGGGGAGGCCAGACGGACTGGAATATCGGCACGTCCGGATGGCAGTTTTTGCAGCGCGTAACTCCATTGTGCCGCACGTAACTGCATCGTGGCAACACGCGCGGCGCAACCGCATGCATATGGGGCCCCAAACGTGATCGTGCGCCGGCCCCAACCGTTGGCACAGCGTGCAAGGAGGGACGTGACTCAAGCGCACCGCAGTGTGTCAACGGCGAGCAGAGCGCACAGATGGATGCGAGAGCAGAGCGGGTGGAGGGACGCAAGCAGAGCGCACCACGGCCGCCTCAACGGCGAGCAAGCACATGCATAATTATTGCATACAGCATTTATGATTCCTAAACATTTAACTAAAGAAATGGGACCTAAACATTCACCCAAGGACACATTTATGATTTCTAGGCATTTAATTAGAGAAATGGCAAGCCATTGGCCCTATTTGAAAGAAAATATGAGTCACAGCCGAGTTGAAAAGGGCAACAACATCTAACTCCAGCTTACAAACAGTACAAAAGCACGAGGATCAATTGTTCATCAGGTTTAGACAAAACCCAGATTGAACAGGGCAATAGCATCTAACTCAACCAAAGTTTTTGGCAGTCACAATCAAATGGATCGGTCTGATCCATAAAATCAAGATCATGTGCCAGAAAATTTACTAGTACATGATGACAAGTTGTTGTAAATAGAAGCAGAGCACATTCAGAAGCCCTTTTGTCCACCTGAAACTTCTTTTTGTGATGTTCAATGTGTCCATCAGTGAGAAACTTTTTGTTAAAAAACTTAATCCTCACGGACAATAGTACCCTCGTATTCAACTGGAAGAATGTGACAAAGCTAGTGTTTGCATGGTTGGATGCATATCCTTCCATCGTTATTGTCCTCAAGCGAATATCATGAGAACTGAGAAAATCCCTGTGCTTCTTACACCATGGATTGGTTATACCTTTTTGTCCATGTATTATTGCCTAAATAGAAATGAAGATTGAAAACAGTTAATGTCCAAAAAAAGAGTATGTCGAAAGAGCGACAACTGAACGGTTAATTCTAGTACATTATATATGGGCTTTCAATGTGCGTGAAATCATCGCCTCTATATACAAATTCTCCAGGCATGGAAAGCATCACAACAAGCCAATAATCGTGTTTAGATCTAAACACCACATACCAATATGTAAGGTCTTGACAGAATCCAGCACCATTGATAGGCTATCCATGGACAAACTCTTCATTGAGCATAGAACATAATATTAGTACCAAAAGTGTACTCCAAGATGATATAAAACTTATGCGCACAAATGAAAAATGTAGCTTATGATTACAAAAGTGTTGATGATAATATACAGTACATGAATAAGTGTGGAGCCAAACACCATCTTGTAACCTTTAAATGAATCACGAATTACACCCAAGGTCTCCAGTTTAGGCGCAGAGACCACAGTTATTTGCGAAGGTGCATAACAATAACCAAGGAGAAACCTTTGAAGTGAAGGGGCATCTTTGATGATGAGCTCCTGTCCTTTAAAACAAATTCCAATGCTTACAAGGTGAGGCGACTTTATTCGGAGACAACGGATACAAATTTCTTCTCCAAAAACAAGCAGCAAGTGCTCCAGGGCAGGGCAGCTGGAGTGGATGATGCTATGCAGTGAGGCCTCGGACAGATCAACCACCACAAGTGCAAGTTTTTTTAGTAGTGGGAGTCGAAGCATTTGTACCAGATTGTCTGCTAGATGGCACCGGGCCAAGGTGGTGGTGTGGAGAGAGAGGAGGAAAACCATGAGATGGACATCGGTGGTGAGGGCACAGATACAGTGGTTGGTGGTAAGCTATTTTCGTAGTAAAGGTAGAACTCAAGCTACTGGAGTTTTTCAAATTCACGGGATGTCAGCCAGGCGTCCACCGTGCAGGGTATGTGCAGCAGGCAGCATGCCGGGATGTAGAGGGTTGAACAAAGCCCTGGTGGGAGGAGATGATGGATCCGTGGAGTTCAAAATCATGAACGACAGATAGCTGATGACAGTCGAGATTAAGAGGCGCGGCGCGCCACAGAGGGGGCCACCGAGATGCGAGGACCTGTGTGCGGTAGCCATCCTTGGCGGGGAGAAGGGAGATGATCTCCCCAAGGATGGCGTCCGGGAGATCTTTTATGTTGTCCGCCCGAGATTCTACAGGTTCCTCAGATCCAAGGGGGCCGTGGCCGCTTCTGCCCGCGCTGCCGAGTGCAGGATCTACAACCAGCGATGGCATTAACTGGAGCCTCATCAGTGTACATACCAATCTGGGGATTTTTTTGGCACAAGCATATATGTAGGACATTCAAAATCAATTCTCAAGATCTGGAACAAGAAAAATGGCACAAACATATATGTAGGACATTCGAAATCAATTCTCAAGATCTGGCTACGAATTATTAGCACGAACGCTAACCCTAGTCGGATTATTAGCAAAAATCATTTGTACAAAACAAACAATTAATCACTAACCCTAGATGGTTTACCATTCAAACAATCAATACACTACACAGATCTAACAAATCTTACTCTGATTTCATGGACTGAGAGAACATAACCATAGGATTTCTATTCCAAAAAAATGAAGGGGGGGAGGGGGGAGGGGGGCAGGAGTAACCAGAGAAAACACAAGATATATTTGCCGCAAAAATGGGTATAGATGACTAAGCGGTTTTCCGTCGGAGTCGGAGTCGTTGCCGGAGTTGTTGTGGACCTCCGGCTCCGGCTGGCGAGGCACGACGGTTGCAACGATGACAAGGTCGCACTGCTGCCCGCTGATACGTCTCCAATGTATCTATAATTTTTGATTGTTCCATGCTATTATAGTATCAATCTTGGATGTTTTATATGCAATTATATGGCATTATATATCATTTTTTGGGACTAACCTATTAACCCAATGCCAGTTGTTGTTTTCTGCTTGTTTTTGCCTTTTCAGAAAATCATTATCAAAAAGTGTCCAAACAAGAAAAAAAAACTTTGGATTAATTTTTTCTGGACCAGAAGAGACCCACGAAGCTTTGGGAGAAGACGAGAAGAGCCACGAGGAGGGGACAAGCCTGGAGGGCGTGCTTAGGCGGTAGGGCGCACACCCAGGCTTGCCCCTCCTGGCCTAATTCCAGCACTATAAATTGCCAAATATTCCCAATATACCAGAGAGATAGAAGAGAAAACCTTTCCGCCGCCGCAAGCCTCTGTTCTTTCGTGATCCCATCTGGAGGCCTTTTCTGGTACTCTGCCGGAGGGGGAATCTATCACGGAGGGCTTCTTCATTAACCTTGCTGCCCTTTCGATGATGTGTGAGTAGTTTACCACAGACCTATGGGTCCATAGCTAGTAGCTAGATGGCTTCTTCTATCTCTTTGATCTTCAATACCATGTTCTCCTCGATGTTCTTGGAGTTCTATCCGATGTAATCTTCTTTTGCGGTGTGTTTGTTGGGATCCGATGAATTGTGAGTTTATGATCATATTATTCATGAGAAATATTTGAGTCTTCTCTGAACTCTTTTATGCATGATTATTATAGCTTTGTATTTCTCTCTGATCTATCGATTTGGTTTGGCCTACTAGATTGATTTGTCTTGCAATGGGAGAGGTGCTTTGTGATGTGTTCAATCTTGCGGTGCTCAATCCCAGTGACAGAAGGGGACATGAGACGTATTTGTATTATTTCCATTAAGGATAAAAAGATGGGGTTCAATCATATTGCTTGAGTTTACTTTGTCTACATCATGCCATCTTGCTTAAGGCGTTACTCTGTTTCATAATTAATACCCTAGATGCATGCTGGATAGCGGTCGATGGGTGGAGTAATAGTAGTAGATGCAGGCAGGAGTCGGTCTACTTGTCTCGAACATGATGCCTATATACATGATCATTGACATGAATCCGTCATAATCATTTTCTTTTCTATCAATTGCCCAACAGTAATTTGTTTACCCACCGTATGCTATGTGTTCGAGAGAGAAGCCTCTAGTGAAAACTATGGCCCCTGGGTCTACTTTATCATATATAAAAACCCTAAAAATACCTTGCCGCAATTTATGTACTTTTATTTTATTTAGTATTTTAGTTTATCTATTTATCTCTATAAGATTTAATCCTTGCAAATAACCGCTAAGAGGATTGACAACCCTCTTATTTGCGTTGGGTGTAAGTGTTTGCTTTTGTGTGTGTAGGTGCGCTTAACAGAATTTTGCTTGGTTCTCCTACTGGATTGATAACCTTGGTTCTTAACTGAGGGAAATACTTATCTCTACTATACTGCATCATCCTCTCCTCTTCGGGGAAATACCAACGCAGTCTACAAGTAGCAGGAAGAATTTCTGGCGCCGTTGCTGGGGAGACATCATCAAAATTACCAAGTACCTTCGCACAAACTATCATCCACTTGCATTTACTTTATTTTACTTTTATTTGCATTTGCCTCTCATTTTCATCTCCCCCACCTCTAATTTTTTTTACAAAAACACAAAAATATTTTTATTTGCTTGTTTGCTAGTTTGCTTGCTTTGCTTGAAGTTGCCACTATGTCTAAGTTTGTTATTGAAAAAAGTGAGGATGGTAAAATCCCTAAGATAGAAATTCCCTCAAATTTAGACTCAAAATTTTAAGTAGTAGGGAGTGGAAATGTCATAGGGAAAAACATTATTCAAGAGTTCTTTAATTGCACGGGAACTTTGGTTTGTAATGACACTCCAATTCTTAGAAGAACCAACAGTTATGGGGAGGCTATCTCCGCACTCATTCTTAAACTTGAAAGAAGATTTATCCGTACTCACCCTACCTTGCAAAGATTGTTTTATGTGTTGCCGGTTATAAATAACCCTAAGGCTAAAAAGATAGCTACTCTTATCCTTATGAATGAGTTTGACTACATAGTACGAGAAGCAAGAGAGATCTTCAATTTCTATAATATGAGCCAAGAAAATCCTGTGATAGATGAAATTTTATATAATGAGGAATATATGTTGAGATATGTTTTTCATGATCACCGTGCTTTTGATGAAAATACTAAAAAATAAGTTCCTCCCCTACATATCATCCAACAAGTTTTTAATGGAATTAATCAGAAGTACTCTTGGATTGTAAAAGGGAACCAACAAGGGTTTGAAGAAAGCAGCCTTAATGACCCTAAAATTTTGTTTGATGATGTGTTCCCCATTGTTTTTAAAAAACCTCCTGAAAATCACACACCTAAGGATGTCAAAACCAACGACGACAACACTTGAAACTATGCATTATGCCTAGCTAGGGGCATAAAACAATAGCGCTTGTTGGGAGGCAACTTCTACTTGTAGTCTGCGTTGGTATTTCCCCAAAGAGGAGAGGATGATGCAGTACAGTAGAGATAAGTATTTCCCTTAGTTAAGAACCAAGGTTATCAATCCGGTAGGAGAACCAAGCAAAATTCCGTTAAGCGCACCTGCACACACAAGAGCAAACACTTGCACCCAACGCAAATAAGAGGGTTGTCAATCCTCTTAGCGGTTATTTGCAAAGATTAAATCTTATCGAGGTAAATAGATAAAATAAAATACTAATAAAAATAAAAGTAAATAAATTGTAGCAAGGTATTTTTAGGTTTTTTTATATATGATAAAGTAGACCCGGGGGCCATAGTTTTCACTAGAGGCTTCTCTCTCGAACCCATAGCTTACAGTGGGTAAACAAATTATTGTTGGGCAATTGATAGAAAAGCAAATAATTATGACGGATTCATGGCAATGATCATGTATATAGGCATCACGTCCGAGACAACTAGACCGACTCCTGCCTGCATCTACTACAATTACTACACCCATCGACCGCTATCCAGCATGTGCATCTAGGGTATTAAGTATGAAACAGAGTAACGCCTTAAGCAAGATGACATGATGTAGACAAAGTAAACTCAAGCAATATGATTAAACCCCATCTTTTTATCCTTAATGGCAACAATACAAATACGTGTCATGTCCCCTTCTGTCACTGGGATTGAGCACCGAAAGATTGAACCCATTACAAAGCACCTCTCCCATTGCAAGACAAATCAATCTAGTAGGCCAAACCAAATTGATAGATCGGAGAGAAATACAAAGCTATAATAATCATGCATAAAAGAGTTCAGAGAAGACTCAAATATTTCTCATGAATAATCTAAACATAAACTCACATTTCATCAGATCCCAACAAACACACCGCAAAACAAGATTACATCGGATAGAACTCCAAGAACATCGAGGAGAACATGGTATTGAAGATCAAAGAGAGAGAAGAAGCCATCTAGCTACTAGCTATGGACCCATAGGTTAAGCCCTCCGTGATCGATTCCCTCTCCGGCAGAGTACCGGGAAAGGCCTCCAGATGGGATCGCGGAAGAACAGAGTCTTGCGGCGGCGGAAAGGTTTTCTCTTCTGTCTCTCTGGTATATTGGGAATATTTCAGAATTTATAGCGTTGATATTAGGTCAGGAGGTGCCACGAGGGGCCCACAAGCCTGGGGGCGCGCCCTACCCCCCTGGGCATGCCCTCCAGGCTTGTCGCCTCCTCGTGACTCTTCTAGTCTTCTCCCGAAGCTTCGTGGGTCTCTTCTGGTCCAGAAACAATTAATCCAAAGTTTTTTTTTCTTGTTTGGACACTTTTTGATAATGATTTTCTGAAAAGGCGAAAACAAGCAGAAAACAGCAAGTGGCACTTGGCACTGGGTTAATAGGTTAGTCCCAAAAATGATATATAATGGCATATAATTGCATATAAAACATCCAAGATTGATACTATAATAGCATGGAACAATAAAAAATTATAGATACGTTGGAGACGTATCAAGCATCCCCAAGCTTAATTCCTGCTCGTCCTCGAGTAGGTAAATGATGAAAACAGAATTTTTGATGTGGAATGCTACCTATCATGTTTCATCATGTAATCTCTCTCTTACGGTATGAATAATAAGATCCGAATGATTCAAAGCAATAGTCTATAATTTGATATAAAGACATCAATACTCAGGCATACTAATAAACAATCATGTCTTTCAAAATAAAAATGCTAAAGAACGTTATCCCTACAAAATCATATAATCCTGTCATGGTCCATCTTCTTAACAAAGAATATTTATCATGCACTACCCCGATGACAAGCCGAGCAATTGGTTCATACTTTTTAACGCGCTTCAGCTTTTTCAACTCCCACGCAATACATGAGTGCATGCCATGGATATAGCACTATGGGTGGAAAAGAGTGTGGTGGTAGAGATCAATAAGGGAAAGTAAAAAATAAGAAGATAGTCTCACATCAACGACGCTAATCAACAGGCTATGGAGATGCCTATCAATTGATGTCAATGCGAGGAGTAGGGATTGCCATGCAACGGATGCACTAAGAGCTATAAGTGTATGAAAGCTCAACATGAAAACTAAGTGGGTGTGCATCCAACTTGCTTGCTCATGAAGACCTCGGGCATTTGATGAAGCCATCATCAGAATATACAAGCCAAGTTCTATAATGAAAAATTCCCACTAGTATATGAAAGTGACAAAATAGGAGACTCTCTATATGAAAAACATGGTGCTACTCTAAAGCACAAGTGTGGAAAAGGATAGTAACATTGCCCCTTCTCTCTTTTTCTCTTTTTTTTGTTCGGAGTCTCATCCCGACTTGTGGGGGAATCATGGTCTCCATCATCCTTTCCTCACTGGGACAATGCTCTAATAATGATGATCATCACACTTTTATCTACTTACAACTCAATACTAGAACAAAAATATGACTCTATATGAATGCCTCTGGCAGTGTACCAGGATGCGCAATGATGCTAGCGTAACATGTATAAAAATGATGAATGGTGGCTGAGCCACAAATACTATGTCAGCTATATGATCATGCAAAGCAATATGACAATGACGATGTGTGTCATAAAAATGGAACGGTGGAAGTTGCATGGCAATATATCTCGGAATGGCTATGGAAATGCCATGATAGGTAGGTATGGTGGCTGTTTTGAGGAAGATAGAAGGAGGCTTATGTGTGATAGAGCGTATTATATCACGGGGTTTGGATGCACCGGCGAAGTTTGCACCAACTCTCGATGTGAGAAAGGGCAATGCACGGTACCGAAGAGGCTAGCAAATTGTGGAAGGGCGAGAGTATGTATAATCCATGGACTCACATTAGTCATAAAGAACTCACATACTTATTGTGAAAGTTTATTAGCCCTCGAAGAAAAGTACTACTACGCATGCCCCTAGAGGGATAGATTGGTAGGACAAGTCCATCACTCATCCCCGACCGCCACTCATAAGGTAGACAATCAAGAATAAATCATGCTCCAACTTCCTAGCATAACGACAGATCATACATGCATGCTTCGGGAATAACAAACCTTAACACCAATATTCTTACTAAACCACAGTTATCTACTAATACCTCCCACATATTACCATCTTAATATCTCAAAACTATTGCAAGGAATCAAACTTATCATATTCAGTGATCTACATGAAAGTTTTTATTATATCCCTCTTGAATACCTATCATATCAGGACCAAATTCATAACCCGTGCATATTACCATTGCTAATTACGAGACTCTCAAAAAGATATAAGTGAAGCATGAGAGTGCAACAATTTCTTTAAAATATAACCACCGCCATGCTATAAAAGATATAAGTGAAGCACTAGAGCAACTGCCTAGATTAAAAGATATAAGTGAAGCACATAGAGTATTCTAACAAATCACGAATAATGTGTGTCCCTCTCAAAAATGTGTGTTCAGCAAAGATGATTGTGACAAACTAAAAAGTAAAAAAAAAATCAAACAAACTATATCACAAGACGCTCCAAGTAAAACACATATCATGTGATGAAAAAAAATATAGCTCCAAGTGAGTTACCGATAGATTGTAGACGAAAGAGGGGATGCCTTCCGGGGCATCCCCAAGCTTAGACGCTTGAGTCTTCCTTGAATATTACCTTGGGATGCCTTGGGCATCCCCAATCTTAGGCTCTTTCTGCTCCTTATTCCTTTGTCCATCGTAGTCTCACCCAAAACTTGAAAACTTCAGCACATAAAACTCAACAGAAACCTCGTGAGATCCGTTAGTATAACAAACAAACCTTAAACTTTAGGTACTGTTGTAAATTGATTCATATTTAATATTGGCATAATGCTACTGTAGTCCAACTTCTCCATGACTCATACCCCCCGATACGATCCATAGATTCATCAAAATAAGCAAACTATGCAACAAAAATAGAATCTGTCTAAAACAGAACAGTTTGTAAAAATATGAATTAACGTCATACTTCTATCACTCCAAAAATTCTGAAAAATTAGGACAACGTGGGTAATTCATATATCAATACTATGTAAAAAATTCAGAAGATTCTAACGCTCCAGAAAAAAACAAAATTCCAGTACTGGACGCAAATTTTTTTGTTTTCCAACAACATCTATCATACTATCTTCCAAATCATCCCAAAGGCATTACTTGGCACAAACACTAATTAAAACATAAAAATACAATAATAACAGAGGCTATAATTGTATAAACACTCAAGAACATAAAGTATTGGGTTGTCTCCCAACAAGCTCTTTCTTTATAGCCATTAAGATAGGCTTCGAGATTTTAATGATGCTCACATAAAAGATAAGAATTGAAGCACAAAGAGAGCATCATATAGCATGTAAGAAACATATTTAAGTCTAACATACTTCCTATGCATAGGCATTTTATAAGCAAACAAATTATCAAGACAAGAAGTATCTAGCATATGCAAGCAAGAAGAACGAAGCATTAACAATTTGAACTTCAAGAGAGGTAATTGAGTAACATGAAAATTTCTAAAACCACATTTTCCTCTCTCATAATAATTACATGTAGGATCATAGTCAAATTCAACAATGTAGCTATCATATAAAATATTCTCTTCACGATCCACATGCATACAAGTTTTATAATCTTTCAAGATAGTGGGATTAAGATCAACTAAAGTCATGACCTCTCCAAACCCAGATTTAACAAAAATTTCATAAGATTGAACACTCTCCAAAGTAGTGGGATCATTATTACCTAAAGTTGACGCTCTTCCAAATCCACTTTTAATAGTATTGCAAATTTTATTATCAACAATATATTCATCATGAGGCTTAAATAAACTTTCAAGATCATAACAAGCATCATCACCCCAATCATGATCTTTGCAATAAGTAGTGCACATAACAAAATTTTCATCCCCAAGCTTGTAGCTTTGCATATTATTAGCATAATTGACATTAATAGAATTTATAATAACATCATTGGAATCATGCTTTTCATTCAAGGAGCTATCAAGCATGGTTGCTATAGCAATAATTTCATTTTTAACATAAGGAACTATAGCAAGTTCATCTCTATAAGCATCATTAATATTGGCATCATGGCCATAAGAATAGAAAGCATCACATTCATCAAGAGGGGATATTTCAATTGAATCACCGGAATCATAATTATCTATGGATTCATGCATATCATTATTTTCTTACAAAGTAGTAGACATTCTCTCAATAAATTCACTAACATAGGCATTAGGAGCATAGTTTTCATAGCAATATTTAAGTATGTCAAAATTTTCAGATTTTTAGAGAGTAGCATCATACTTTTCAATCAAAGAAGCAACTTTATAAGCACCCTTAAAAGCAACAAATTCTTCAATTCGTTCGATATCATAGTAACTATAAACACCTTTAGCATAAGAAGATAAGATTTCATTATCATTAAACTCACATAGGTAGGGAAGGTGTTTTTTAGGGTTCTTAGAGCAACAAGTAAAATCATAAATTTCACAAAGATTCCAAGCATAACATAGCAAACAATTTATTTGATTCCATAAGAGTCCCCCTTTTTGAGACAAACGTTGACGCACAAAATGAGCATGCTCATCTAATGATTTTCCCTCAACTAAACTAGTTGGGGTTTCAGCACGAGCACACATGGATCGGAGATGATCCAAGTAGAAAACTTTAAGGTGACCATAGTGTATAAAATTTTTGTTTTACTTTTTGTTCTTGTGTGTTTGATAAGAAGGCAATAAAAGCAAGCAAGCAAATAAAAATATTTATGTATTTTTGTAAAAAAATTAGAAGTGGGGGTGATGAAAACTAGAGGCAAGTGCAAATAAAAGGCAAATAAAATAAATGCAAGTGAATGATAATTTGTGCGAAGGTACTTGGTAGTTTTGATGATGTCTCCCCGGCAACGGCGCCAGAAATTCTTCCTACTACTTCGTAGTCTACGTTGGTATTTCCCCGAAGAGGAGAGGATGATGCAGTACAGTAGAGATAAGTATTTCCCTCAGTTAAGAATCAAGGTTATCAATCTAGTAGGAGAACCAAGCAAAATTCCGTTAAGCGCACCTGCACAGACAAGAGCAAACACTTGCACCCAACGCAAATAAGAGGGTTGTCAATCCTCTTAGCGGTTATTTGCAATGATTAAATCTTGTTGAGGTAAATAGATAAACTAAAATACTAATAAAAATAAAAGTAAATAAATTGCAGCAAGGTATTTTTATGGTTTTTATATATGATAAAGAAGACCCGGGGGCCAAAGTTTTCAGTAGAGGCTTCTCTCTCGAACACATAGCATACGGTGGGTAAACAAATTACTGTTGGGCAATTGATAGAAAAGCAAATAATTATGAAGGATTCATGGCAATGATCATGTATATAAGCATCACGTCCGAGACAAGTAGACCGACTCCTGCCTGCATCTACTACTATTACTCCACCCATCGACCGCTATCCAGCATGCATCTAGGGTATTAAGTATGAAACAGAGTAACGCCTTAAGCAAGATGACATGATGTAGACAAAGTAAACTCAAGCAATATGATTAAACCCCATCTTTTTATCCTTAATGACAACAATACAAATATGTGTCATGTCCCCTTTTGTCACTGGGATTGTGCACCGCAAGATTGAACCCATTACAAAGCACCTCTCCCATTTCAAGACAAATCAATCTAGTAGGCCAAACCAAATTGATAGATCAGAGAGAAATACAAAGCTATAATAATCATGCATAAAAGAGTTCAGAGAAGACTCAAATATTTCTCAGGAATAATCTGATCATAAACTCACAATTCATCGGATCCCAACAAACACACCGCAAAAGAAGATTACATCAGATAGAACTCCAGGAACATCGAGGAGAACATGCTATTGAAGATCAAAGAGAGAGAAGAAGCCATCTAGCTACTAGCCATGGACCCGTAGGTCTGTGGTAAACTACTCACACATCATCGGAAGGGCAGCAAGGTTGATGAAGAAGCCCTCCATGATCGATTCCCCATCTGGCAGAGTACCAAAAAAGGCCTCCAGATGGGATCACGAAAGAACAGAGGCTTGCGGCGGTGGAAAGGTTTTCTCTTTTGTCTCTCTGGTATATTGGGAATATTTCGGAATTTATAGCATTGGAATTAGGTCAGGAGGTGCCACGAGGGGCCCACAAGCTTGGGGGCACGCCCTACCTCCCTGGGCATGCCCCCCAGGCTTGTCGCCTCCTCGTGACTCTTCTGGTCTTCTCCCGAAACTTCGTGGGTCTCTTCTGGTCCTGAAAAAATTAATCCAAAGTTTTTTTTTCTCGTTTGGACACTTTTTGATAATGATTTTCTGAAAAGGCAAGAACAAGCAGAAAACAGCAACTGGCACTGGGCACTGGGTTAATAGGTTACTCCCAAAAAATGATATATGATGGCATATAATTGCATATAAAGCATCCAAGATTGATACTATAATAGCATGGAACAATAAAAAATTATTGATACGTTGGAGACGTATCAGCAACCCAATGAATAAAATAAAATTTTGTTTTTACTTTATGTTCTTGAGTGTTTACACAATTATAGCCTTTGTTATGATTGTATTTTTATGTTTGAATTAGTGTTTGTGCCAAGTAATGCCTTTGGGATGATGTTGATGATAGTATAATTGATGCTGTTTGGAAAACAGAAATTTTTGCGTCCAGTGCTGGAATTTCAATTCTGTACTGGGGCGTCAGAAAAATCTGAAATTTTTACACAGTATTGGTATATGAATTGTTTATGTTGTCCTAATTTTTCAGAATTTTTGGAGTTACAGAATTATGGCTTTTATATAGATCTTTACAGACTGTTCTGTTTTAGACAGATTCTGTTTTTGTTGCATAGTTTGTTTATTTTGATGAATCTATGGATCGTATCGGGGGGTATGAGTCATGGAGAAGTTGGAGTACAGTAGAATTATGCCAATATTAAATATGAATCAGTTTACAACAGTACCTAAAGTTTAAGATTTGTTTGTTATACAAACGGATTTCACGAGGTTTCTGTTGAGTTTTGTGTGCTGAAGTTTTCAAGTTTTGGGTGAGACTACGATGGACAAAGGAATAAGGAGCGGCAAGAGCCTAAGCTTGGGGATGCCCAAGACACCCCAAGGTAATATTCAAGGAAGACTCAAGCGTCTAAGCTTGGGGATGCCCCGGAAGGCATCCCCTCTGTCGTCTACAATCTATCGGTAACTCACTTGGAGCTATATTTTTATTCATCACATGATATGTGTTTTACTTGGAGCGTCTTGTGATATAGTTTGTTTGATTTTGTTTGATTTTTAGTTTTTCACAATCATCTTTGCTGAACACACCTTTTTGAGAGGGACACACATTATTCGTGATTTGTTAGAATACTCTATGTGCTTCACTTATATCTTTTGAGCTAGGCAGTTGCTCTAGTGCTTCACTTATATCTTTTAGAGCACGGCGGTAGTTATATTTTAAAGAAATAGTTGCACTCTCAAGCTTCACTTATATATTTTTGAGAGTCTAATGAATAACAATGGTAATATGCACGGGTTATGAATTTGGTATTGATATGATAGGTATTCAAGAGGGATATAATAAAAACTTTCATGTAGATCACTGAATATGATAAGTTTGATTCCTCGCAATAGTTTTGCGATATTAAGATGGTAATATGTGGGAGGTACTAGTAGATAATTGTGGTTTAGTAAGAATATTGGTGTTAAGGTTTGTGATTCCCGAAGCATGCACGTATGATCTGTCGTTATGCTAAGAAGTTGGAGCATGATTTATTGTTGATTGTCTACCTTATGAGTGGCGGTCGGGGACGAGCGATGGACTTGTCCTACCAATCTATCCCCCTAGGGGCATGCGTAGTAGTACTTTGCTTCGAGGGCTAATAAACTTTCGCAATAAGTATGTGAGTTCTTTATGACTAATGTGAGTCTATGGATTATACGCACTCTCACCTTTCCGCAATTTGCTAGCCTCTTTGGTACCATGCATTGCCCTTTCTCACATTGAGAGTTGGTGTAAACTTCGCCGGTGCATCCAAAGCCCGTGATATGATACACTCTATCACACATAAGCCTCCTTATATCTTCCTCAAAACAGCCACCATACCTACCTATCATGGCATTTCCATAGCCATTCCGAGATATATTGCCATGCAACTTCCACCGTTCAGTTTTTATGACACACATCGTCATTGTCATATTGCTTTGCATGATCATATAGTTGACATAGTATTTGTGGCTCAGCCACCGTTCATCATTTTTATACATGTTACGCTAGCATCATTGCACATCCTGGTACACTGCCAGAGGCATTCATATAGAGTCATATTTTTGTTCTAGTATCGAGTTGTAATGGTGACTTGTAAGTAAATAAAAGTGTGATGATCATCATTATTAGAGCATTGTACCAGTGTGGAAAGGATGATGAAGACCATGATTCCCCCACAAGTCCTGATGAGACTTGATGTATACTACACAACTTGTTCTTGTAGACTCGTGTTGGGCCTCCAAGCGCAGAGGTTTGTAGGACAGTAGCAATTTTCCCTCAAGTGGATGACCTAAGGTTTATCAATCCGTGGGAGGCGTAGGTTGAAGATGGTATCTCTCAAGCAACCCTGCAACCAAATACAAGAAATCTCTTGTGTCCCCAACACACCCAATACAATGGTAAATTGTATAGGTGCACTAGTTCGGCGAAGAGATGGTGATAAAAGTGTAGTATGGATAGTAGATATAGGTTTTTGTAATCTGAAAATATAAAAACAGCAAGGTAGAAAAAAGTAAACGGGCATAAAAACGGTATTGCAATGCTTAGAAACAAGGCCTAGGGTTTATACTTTCACTAGTGCGATCTCCCAACATTGTTAACATAGTTGAATCATATGTAAATCCCTCATGTGCGACAAAGAGTTCACTCCAAAGTCACAAATAGCGGAGAACAAACGTGGAAATTATTGTAGGGTATGAAACCACCTCAAAGTTATCCTTCCTGATCAATCTTATGAGCCATCCCCATTAATTGTCATGAACAGCCCTAGAGTTCGTACTAGAAGAACACCTTAAGATACACATCAACCAAAACCCTAATGTCACCTAGTTACTCCAATGTCACCACGAGTACCCACGAGTTTGATTATATGATATGCATCACACAATCTCAGATTCATCTATTCAAACCAACACAAAGAACTTCAAAGAGTGCCCCAAAGTTTCTACCGGAAAGTCAAGATGAAAACGTGTGCCAACCCTTATGCATAGATCCCCAAGGTCACGGAACCCACAAGTTGATCACCAAAACATACATCAAGTGACTCAAGTGAATATCCCATTGTCACCACAGATATCCATATGCAATACATACATCAAGTCTTCTCAAATCCTTAAAGACTCAATCCGATAAGAAAACTTCAAAGAGAAAACTCAATTCATCACAAGAACATAGAGAGGGGAAAACTCCATATGATTCATATATATCAACAAAGCTCGCGATACATCAAGATCGTGCCATCTCAAGAACACGAGAGAGAGAGAGATCAAACACATAGCTAATGCTGCAAACCCTCAGCCCTGAGGGTGAACTACTCCCTCCTCGTCATGGAGACCGCCAGGATGATGAAGATGGCCTCCGGTGATGTCTTCCCCCCTCTGGCAGGGTGCCGGAAAAGGGCTGTAGATTAGATCGTGGAGGTACAAAAGCTTGCGGTGGCGTAAAAACTCATCTAGGTTAACTTTCAGGGGTTTCTGAATATATATGATTTTTTGGCGTTGGAATCACGCGAAGAAGGGTCACCGGGGGCCCACGAGGCACCAGGGCACGCCTGGGGGGGTGACGCGCCCTGGTGGCTCGTGGAGCCCCTGTGGGTCTTCTGGCCTCCTCCCAAAGCTTCTAGTGTTTATCTTGGCCAATAAAAAATCTCCAAAAAGTTTCGTGGCATTTGGACTTCGTTTGGTATTGATTTTCTGTAAAACAAAAATAGGGCAAAAAACAACAACTGGCACTGGGCACTAGGTCAATATGTTAGTCCATGAAAATCATATAAAAGCCATATAAAAGTGCACCAAAATCATACAAAACTATAATAAACATGGCATGAATACTTCATAAATTATAGATACGTTGGAGATGTATCAGCATCCCCAAGCTTAATTCATGCTCGTCCTCGTGTAGGTAAATGATAAAAGAAATAATTTATGAAGTGTGAATGCTAGCATAGTGCATAAGTTTGATCAATGATAATTTCAATCACTTTTCCTAGCATCATAACAACAACTTTTTCTCATAAAAGTCATCATGATAAAGTAGCAATTAAAAACAGAAATTTTGATGTGGAATGCTACCTATCATAATCATCATATAATCTTTTCTTTTGTTGCAAGGACATTGGACTTGAATGATTCAAAGCAAGATCATTTTTATAACAGCAATATTTATTATCAGAAAACTTCTCATGAGCAAGTAACAATTCATCACAACAATGAAGTATAAGGCATAAACTTTCTTGGAAACTAACAAACTATTCTAGTCAACAATGCAATTGCAATTCATCATATTTTCAGGAAGGGTCTCATGTAGGAGCTTTTTAGCAAGTCCACATACTCAACCATCATTTAGTCTTCTATGATTGCTAACACTCACCACATATATATGGAGCAAAAGTTTTAGCCAGACACATAGAAAGATAGGGGCTTGTGATTTTGACTCCCAACTTATTCACCTCAAGGGTGATGTCAACAATAATAACTCATGATCACTCATATCCAACTGGATATATGTGCCTAGATCTTTCCCCACCACATGATGCTTGCAAAAGAGAAAAATAAAAAGGAAGTAGAGGAGAACACTATTGACTCTTGCATAAAAAGTAAATACATAAAAGTAAATGCATAAAAGTAAAAGAAAGGCCCTTCGCAGAGGGAAGCAGAGGTTGTCATGCACTTTTTGTTGTTGGATACACAAGCCCTTAATGCAAAGGAATGTCACGTTATATTGCCCCTTGTGATAGCAACCTTTATTATGCAGTCCGTCGCTTTTATTTCTTTACCATCACAAGTTCATACAACGCTTATTTTCCCTTACAATAAAAGATCATACATATTTTAGGAGCAATTTTTATTGCTTTTTGCACCGATGACAACTTACTTGAAGGATCTTATTCAATCCCTAGGTAGATATAGTGGACTCTCGTGACATGAAACTGGGTTTAAGGGTTTTGGATGCACAAGTAGTATCTCTACTTGGTGCGGATTTTTGGCTAGCAAAGATATTAGGCAAGCACCACATGTTGGAGTTTCTATAACAATATCCAACGTCAACACTTTAACATAAAATACTTAATGGAGGCTCACAATCATAAAAGATGTCCAAGATAGTATATTTGCAAGTGAATCTTCTCTTCCCTTATTAACTTTTTCATGAATTGCATCATTGACTAATGCTATGCTTGTTAACCTCCAATAAATTTTACCACTTATACTTTTCTTTATGTAATGTCATTACTTTCCATAAGATTAGCATATGATCTCTTTCATTATTTTCATTGCAAGGAATCACACTTATCATGTCCAATGATCTATATGAAAGTTTTTATTATATCCCTCTCGAGTATTCATCTTGGGACCAAATTCACATCTTGTGCAAATTACCATTACTATTATTAACTCTCAAAAAGATATAAGTGAAGCATGAGAATTAAAGACAAACTACTCCAAAATATATAAGCGAAGATCAATGAGTAGTGAAACAATTAAGTAGCTATGTGAGGACTCACTCTCATTTAAAAAGTTCAGATCCTGATATTTTATTCAAACAGCAAGCAAAACAAAGACACAACCAAGTATAGCACACATTATGTGAACAAGTAAAAACTTGGGTTCAATCGAGACTAACCGATAGTTGATGAAGAAAAGTGATGGGATGCCTACCGGGGCATCCCCAAGCTTGAATGCTTAATACTTCTTGGAATATTAACTTGGGGAGCCTTGGGCATCCCCAAGCTTGAACTCTTGTGTCTCGTTAATTCTTCTCATATAATAGTTTCCCTAAGTTTCAAAAACTTCATCCACACAAAACTTGACAAGAACTTGTGAGATATGTTAGTATAAATCCACTCAAAACCTCAACATTCTATACTGTAGAAAATCACTAAAATTATAATTAAACATTGAATACTAAATTCCTCTGCATGTTTAATACTCCTATCCTCAAATAGAATCATTAAACAAGCCAACATATGCAAACAATACAAACATAACAGCAATCTGCCTAAACAGGACAGTCTGTAAAGGATAATTAAGAATCCATACTTCCCTAACTCCAAAAATTCTGAAAACTTACGACGTGACAGAGAACTCATGCATTCTTACTGTGTAAAAATTTCAGATTTTTATCATGTTCTGACTATTCAGGAATATTCTGGACATAACAGAATACTTTCTGTTTTCAAACAGCAACACATGAACTTGCAAACTGAGCATGGTAAATGCTATAATTGGCATTTTATTGAACCAAAAGATACAAAACATGATTATTGAAAGCACAAAGCAAATATTAACAGAATAAAATAACGCTCCAAGCAAAACTCATATTATGTGACGAATAAAAATATAGCTCCGAGTGAGGTTACCGATAATGTTGAAGACGAAAGAGGGGATGCCTTCCGGGGCATCCCCAAGCTTAGTTGCTTGGGTCTTCCTTGAATATTACCTTGGGTTCCTTGGGCATCCCCAAGATTAGGGTCTTGCCACTCCTTATTCTCCTCATATCGATATCTTACCCAAAACTTGAAAACTTCAATCACACAAAACTTAACGGAACTTCGTGAGAACGGTTAGTATGATAAAGAATAAACCATCACTTAGGTACTATCCAAGACAAGATTCACAATTGTTACCATATAATGCCTACTGTATTCTATCATTTTCACAATTTATGTCTCATAATATAAGCTATGGAAACATTAAAACAAGCAAACTATGCATTGAAAACAGAATCTGTCAAAAACAGAACAGTCTGTAATGATCTGAGCAACTACCATACTTATGAAACTCTAAAAATTCTCACAAATTAGGAAAACGTCATAAATTTGCATATTAATACTGTGTAAAAATTTCAGAATTTTTTGACGCTCCAATAAAATCTGGGAAATTAAACACTGGAGGTAAAAGTTTCTGTTTTTGCACAGAATTGAATCAACTAGTATCCACACTATCCCAAAGGTTTTACTTGGCACTTTATTGAAAGAGAACATATAAAACATGATTAATACATTAGCTTAATCATGTGAACACACAAAAACAGTAGGTATAAATATTGGGTTGTCTCCCAACAAGCGCTTTTCTTTAAATCCTTTTAGCTAGGCATGATGATTTCAATGATGCTCGCATAAAAGTAAAGATTTGAAACACAAAGAGAGCATCATGAAGCATATAACTAGCATAGGTATTTTGTGAGCAAAAAATTTATGGGAGCAAGAATCAACTAGCATAGGAAGGCAAAACAAGCATGACTTCAAATCTTTCAACATAAAGAGAGGATACTTGATATTATTGCAACACCTACAAGCATATGATCCTCTCTCATAATAATTTTCAGTAGCATCATGAATGAATTCAACAATATAGCTATCACATAAAGCATTCTTGTCATGATACATAAGCATAGAATTTTTATTACTCTCCACACAAGCAAATTTATTCTCATTCACAATAGTGGGAGCAAACTCAACAAAATAACTATCATGAGATACCTGATTGGCATAATCCAATTGGAAATTAAAATCATGATGACAAGTTTCATGGTTATCATTATTCTTTATATCATATATGTCATCACCATAATCATCATAGATAGCAACTTTGTTGTCATAATCAATTGAAACCTCTTCCAAAATAGTGGATTCATCATTAAATAAAGTTGTGGCCTCTCCAAATCCACTTTCATCAATATAATCATCATAAATAGGAGGCATCTTATCATCATAATAAATTTGCTCATCAAAACTTGGGGGACTAAAAATATCATCTTCATCAAACAGAGCATCCCCAAGCTTGTAGCTTTGCATATCATTAGCATCATGGGTATTCAAAGAATTCATACTAGCAACATTGCAATTATGCTCATCATTCAAATATTTTATGCCAAACATTTTATCGAATTCTTCTTCTATCAATTGAGCACAATTTTCCGATCCATCATTTTCAAGAAAGACATGATAAAGACGAATAATATGAGGCAACCTCAATTCCATATTTTTTTGTAGTTTTTTCTTTTATAAACGAAACTAGTGATAAAACAAGAAACTAAAAGATTCGATTGCAAGATCTAAAGATATACCTTCAAGCACTCACCTCCCCGGCAACGGCGCCAGAAAAGAGCTTGATGTCTACTACACAACTTGTTCTTGTAGACTCGTGTTGGGCCTCCAAGCGCAGAGGTTTGTAGGACAGTAGCAATTTTCCCTCAAGTGGATGACCTAAGGTTTATCAATCCATGGGAGGCGTAGGTTGAAGATGGTATCTCTGAAGCAACCCTGCAACCAAATACAAGAAATCTCTTGTGTCCCCAACACACCCAATACAATGGTAAATTGTATAGGTGCACTAGTTCGGCGAAGAGATGGTGATAAAAGTGTAGTATGGATAGTAGATATAGGTTTTTGTAATCTGAAAATATAAAAACAGCAAGGTAGCAAAAAGTAAACGGGCATAAAAACGGTATTGCAATGCTTAGAAACAAGGCCTAGGTTTCATACTTTCACTAGTGCGATCTCCCAACATCGTTGACATAGTTGAATCATATGTAAATCCCTCATGTTCGACAAAGAGTTCACTCCAAAGTCACAAATAGCGGAGAACAAATGAGGAAATTATTGTAGGGTACGAAACCACCTCAAAGTTATCCTTCCTGATCAATCTTATGAGCCATCCCCATTAATTGTCACGAACAGCCCTAGAGTTCGTACTAGAATAACACCTTAAGATACACATCAACCAAAACCCTAATGTCACCTAGGTACTCCAATGTCACCACGAGTACCCACGAGTTTGATTATACGATATGCATCACACAATCTCAGATTCATCTATTCAAACCAACACAAAGTACATCAAAGAGTGCCCCAAAGTTTCTACCGGAAAGTCAAGACGAAAACGTGTGCCAACCCTTATGCATAGATCCCCAAGGTCACGGTACCCGCAAGTTGATCACCAAAACATACATCAAGTGACTCAAGTGAATATCCCATTGTCACCACAGATATCCATATGCAAGACATACATCAAGTGTTCTCAAATCCTTAAAGACTCAATCCGATAAGAAAACTTCAAAGGGAAAACTCAATTCATCACAAGAAGATAGAGAGGGGAAAGCTCCATATGATTCATCTATATCAACAAAGCTTGCGATACATCAAGATCGTGCCATCTCAAGAACACGAGAGAGAGAGATCAAACACATAGCTACTGGTACAAACCCTCAGCCCCGAGGGTGAACTACTCCCTCCTCGTCATGGAGACCGCCGGGATGATGAAGATGGCCTCCAGTGATGTCTTCCCCCCTCTGGCAGGGTGCCGGAAAAGGGCTGTAGATTAGATTGTGCAGGTATAGAAGCTTGCGACGGCGTAAAAACTCATCTAGGTTAACTTTCGAGGGTTTCTGAATATATATGATTTTTTGGCGTTGGAATCACGCGAAGAAGGGCCACAGGGGGCCCACGAGGCACCAGGGCGCGCCTGGGGGGGTGGCGCGCCCTGGTGGCTCGTGGTGCCCCTGTGGGTTTTCTGGCCTCCTCCCGAAGCTTCTAGTGTTTATCTTGGATAATAAAAACTCTCTAAAAAGTTTCGTGGCATTAGGACTTCGTTTGGAATTGATTTTCTGTAAAACAAAAAAAAGGACAGAAAACAGCAACTGGCACTGGGCACTAGGTCAATATGTTAGTCCTTGAAAATCATATAAAAGCCGTATAAAAGTGCACCAAAATCATACAAAACTATAATAAACATGGCATGAATACTTCATAAATTATAGATATTTTGGAGACGTATCAAGACTCCAGACGAAAAAAAGAGGCCAAAAAGAGCCACGAAAAAAAATGAGAGAAAAAGAGAGAAGGGGCAATGTTACTATTCTTTTTCCACACTTGTGCTTCAGAATAGCACCATGTTTTTCATATAGAGAGTCTCCTATTTTGTCACTTTCATATACTAGTGGCAATTTTTCATTATAGAACTTGGCTTGTATATTCCGATGATGGGCTTCCTCAAATGCCCGAGGTCTTCATGAGCAAGCAAGTTCGATGCACACCCACTTAGTTTTCATGTTGAGCTTTCATACACTTATAGCTCTTAGTGCATCCGTTGCATGGCAATCCCTACTCCTCGCATTGACATCAATTGATGGGCATCTCCATAGCCCGTTGATTAGCCTCATTGATGTGAGACTATCTTCTTATTTTTGACTTCTCCTTATTTATCTCTAGCACCACACTCTATTCCAACCATAGTGCTATATCCATGGCTTGCACTCATGTATTGTGTGGGGGTTGAAAAAGCTGAAGCATGTTAAAAAGTATGAACCAATTGCTCGGCTTGTCATCGGGGTAGTGTATGATAAATACTTTGTGTTAAGAAGATGGAGCATGACATGATTATATGATTTTGTAGCGATAACGTTCTTTAGCATTTTTATTTTGAAAGACATGATTGTTTATTAATATGCCTGAGTATTGATGTCTTTATATCAAATTATAGGCTATTGCTTTGAATCATTCGGATCTTATTATTCATACCGTAAGAGAGAGATTACATGATGAAACATGATAGGTAGCATGCCACATCAAAAAATCTATTTTTATCATTTATCTACTCGAGGACAAGCAAGAATTAAGCCTGGGGATGCTTGATACGTCTCCAATGTATCTATAATTTTTGATTGTTCCATGCTATTATAGTATCAATCTTGGATGTTTTATATGCAATTATATGCCATTATATATCATTTTTTGGGACTAACCTTTTAACCCAGTGCCCAGTGCCAGTTGTTGTTTTCTGCTTGTTTTTGCCTTTTCAGAAAATCATTATCAAAAAGTGTCCAAACGAGAAAAAAAACTTTGGATTAATTTTTTTTGGACCAGAAGAGACCCACGAAGCTTCGGGAGAAGACCAGAAGAGCCACGAGGAGACGGCATGCCTGGATGGTGCGCCCCCAGGCTTGTGGGCCCCTCGTTGCCCCTCCTGACCTAATTCCAGCGCTATAAATTCCCAAATATTCCCAATTTACCAGAGAGACAGAAGAGAAAACCTTTCCGCCGCCGCAAGCCTCTGTTCTTCCGTGATCCCCTTTGGAGGCCTTTTCCGGTACTCTGCCGGAGGGTGAATCGATCACGGAGGGCTTCTTCATCAACCTTGCTGCCCTTCCAATGATGTGTGAGTAGTTTACCACAGATCTACGGGTCCATAGCTAGTAGCTAGATGGTTCTTCTCTCTCTTTGATCTTCAATACCAAGTTCTCCTCGATGTTCTTGGACTTATATTCGATGTAATCTTCTTTTGCGGTGTGTTTGTTGGGATCCGATGAATTGTGGGTTTATGATCAGATTATTCATGAGAAATATTTGAGTCTTCTCTGAACTCTTTTATGCATTATTATTATAGCTTTGTATTCCTCTCCGATCTATCAATTTGGTTTGGCCTACTAGATTGATTTGTCTTGCAATGGGAGAGGTGCTTTGTGATGGGTTCAATCTTGCGGTGCTCAATCCGAGTGACAGAAGGGGACATGACACATATTTGTATTATTGCCATTAAGGATAAAAATATGGGGTTTAATCATATTGCTTGAGTTTACTTTGTCTACATCATGTCATCTTGGTTAAGGCGTTACTCTGTTTCATACTTAATACCCTAGATGCATGCGGGATAGCGGTCGATGGGTGGAATAATAGTAGTAGATGCAGGCAGGAGTCGGTCTACTTGTCTCGGACGTGATGCCTATATACATGATCATTGCCATGAATCCATCATAATTATTTGCTTTTCTATCAATTGCCCAACAGTAATTTGTTTACCCACCGTATGCTATGTGTTCGAGAGAGAAGCCTCTAGTGAAAACTATGGCCCCCGGGTCTACTTTATCATATATAAAAACCCTAACAATACCTTGCTGCAATTTATTTACTTTTATTTTATTTATTATTTTAGTTTATGAAGTTATCTCTATAAGATTTAATCCTTGCAAATTGTAGGGGAACGCAGCAGAAAACAAAAAAATTCCGACCTACGCACCAGCCCAGGACCACTATGGAGACTGCATACAAGGTTTGATCTTTTCGTTACTGAATCGTAGAGCAGTGGAAGTAGAGTCGATGACGATCGATGGTGCAGATCCCCGCAGCTAGGATTTTACAACCTCCCAACCGCGAGGATGTTCTCCCTCTTCTGCCCCTCGGACAGCCTCTGGGAGGCAGTCGGATAGTCCCTCGAACGGTTTCACGGACAACCCTTTGGGAGGACGCTTGAAACTCGGACGGTCACTCGAACAGCCCTTCGGGAGGCACTCTCGAACTAAGACCGAAACTACAATCTCTCTACCGAGTTCTACACATACGGTGTCATCTATCCGGCAGGGCTTCGCCGTCCAGAACTAGTTCCCACCGGAACCTAGACAGCCTTTCGGCTCTACGAAACTCTTTTCGTGGGAGGGAGAGAAGAAGCCAGATCATGCATGGCACTTGTATGTGAGAAAGGAGTGTGGAGAGCACCTCTCGACCTTTATTTATAGGAAAACCAAGGGGTAGAGTTGGTATATTAAAATACCAAAGCACCCACACTTTATGTCACACATAAAAGGCATAAAGGGCATAAAAGGATGGCATGTGGAGCTCCATGGAGGAGCTCCTTGGCCGGCCACCCCCTTGTGGGACCCTCCCAAAAGGGGTTCCTTAGTCCCTAAGTCTTTCCTTCTAGAAGCTTGACAAAAGCCCTAAAAGGTGGCTTTCCAAAAAGTAACCCAAAAAGCACTTTCACTATTCATGGAAACATTTTTCCGCGACCGTTAAATCCGAAAATATTTCAGTGGGTCTTAGAACAATTCTAGTACCCACTAAAATGATTTTGGACGTGTTCTGAAACAATTCCGGATTAGTGATTTTCATCTGCGAAAAGCAAACAAAGCGGTTCCGGCAGCTCCGGAACATTTCCGAGTTTTTTCTCCAAAAAATCCCAGAAGTTCCCAAAACAATTCTGTCACCCTCCAAGAATTTTCAGGCGTGTGCCGAAACCAATTTGACTTAATGGTATACCCTTAAACAACTTTTCAGTTTTACCGAAACTATTCCGGTGTTCTCTCTCCGGAACTTTTCCGTTGTCTCCGAAACTTTTCCGGTGACTTTCTCTCAGACTCCCTGTCTAGTATTCAGTAGATAGATGACCCTTAAGCGTGTGACCCTATAGGTTTGGTGAAGTATAGACATGACCGGAACTCTTTCCGATCAATGATCAACATCGGAGCCATGGACACCCATATTGACCCCTATACCCACACGAATGAATATTCGAGTGAACCTCCAGTTGCCGTGTGCTATTCCTGTTGCTTCGCGATATGTTACAAACACCCGAGGTGAGAATCATCGGCATCCCCGTGGATCAACAACTTGTCCACTATGCCAGTTACCTTGTTACCGGTTTTGTTCTCTTTTCTCGTTCCCGTGTTCCAGCATCCCTGTGATCAAATCACATTGTGTCTGGCCAGACGATGATGGATACCGTAACACCAAGAGGGCCCAGAGATATCTCTCCATCGTCGGAGGAGCAAATCCCAATCTTGAGCTATCAAGTTACTTGACATACTTTTACATGACCCCGTAAGCCGCCGTAATAGCCACCCAGTTACGGATGACGTTTAACAAACCCCAAAGTTCATGAAGCAAGCATGAAGAAACTCGATACTCCCATGGTCTAAGGAATTATGCAAACATTAACTTTCTCTGTGTTATTAACCATTAACATGTGACGAATGTATCTCATAGCATAACATCAATTCGGGTCGATTCCACACAAGTGTTCTCCTAACATTATGCCCTCAAAGTTGCCGGCATAGTCATGCCTATGATCAGGAAAACGGAACCATCATGCAACACTTGAGCTAGTCTTAGAGGCTAGACTAGGAATACATTTTACCGTTTATTATTCCACACGTGCATATGAGTCTTCCTCCGAGCCTCGTGGTTATTGTAGACTCGAGAACCATAGCAGTTATAGCATGGAACATAAACATAATTATGAACATGGAGATAAACAATAACATTTATTATTGCCTCTAGGGCATATCTCCTACAGACTCCCACTTGCACTAGAGTCAATAATCTAGTCAATGCTAATGCACTTTACACCTATGGCATACCGGTGTAAAAATGCTTCGCTTATGGTATAGCCTGATGTCCAACGAATCTGACAACTTCAGCTCCGTGTGTATCTTTGCATATCCTCACGTTTTCATGATTTCACAAAATTCATATTTTGTGTGGACTTGGCTTTGTATATATGTGAATCACAGGTCAAACCTTGATTCCTCAGACTGAGTTATGGAGCAACTATCTGCAATAGTGTCCCATTGACCAAAGCCATCTTGGAACCATACTAAGTTCATGAATGAACTATATGATTCAACATCTTCTATGTCGCTTTGAAAGCGGCAACATACTTAGCCTTTGTTATAGAATTCGCCACAGTAACCTATTTGGAACAATTTCCAACTACTGTGCCACCATTTCGTGTATTACACAAAACCCTTAACTTAAATCGAAAATCGCATGGAGCATTAATGAAGACTGTATCGATGTAATTTCTTACAACGAGCACTTCATAATCTCTGCTTGCGAGAAAACATGTCATCAGTGCTACTTTAGTACTTAATGACAATTTTCACTGTTGTCTCATGATTAGTACTTTCATCACTTTGTTATCTTTACTCGCAACTCCTTGGGAGTACTGGACATATCTGGTTGTTTTACATACCATGGAATACATGATTAATCCAAACACGAAAGTGTGTGGAATCTCCATCATGTATTTTGCTCATCAGTGTTTTGGGACACCGAGTCTTGCAAAACTCTTTCCATGTGACTTCGGCAAGAATCACTCCTTGGCGCTCTTATGCTAAACTATTTTAGCATCTTGTCAATATTTATTTTAGGCTTATCCTATTAGGCAATTCTATCTCGCAGATAAATATGCCGAATATCAAGGCTATTTAGCCCAAGCACTTCATCGAAAAACTATTTTCAATGAAGTCCTAATTCGTGTCAAGAAATTTATATTATTTCCAATCAACAATGTGTCAAGCACACAAAGTTTTTAGAAATATTATTATGCTCCCACTTACTTTCTTGTAACCACAAGCATCTTCATTATCCATTGATGAAATCAAACTCTTTTGACTATTTCATCAAAACAAAGATTCCAACTCCATTTTGCTCTCTTCTGTCCATTGCTGGAACTTTGAAGTTTCCATACTTACTAGCATCCTCTGGATTGACAAAATACTTCGGACCGTATCACATGCAAGTGTTGGGTAACGGAGCATGAATTTCAAAAAAATTCCTACGCTCACGCAAGATCTATCAATGGAGATGCATCGCTACGAGAGGGGAGAGTGTGTCTACGTACCCTCGTAGACCGTTAGCGGAAGCGTCTCACAACGCGGTTGATGTAGTCGAACGATCCTTCGAGCTCCACCGATCAAGTACCGAACGTACGGCACCTCCGAGTTCTACACACATGCAGCTCAGTGACGTTCCTCGCCTTCTTGATCCAGCAAGACGTCATGGTAGTAGATGAGTTCCGTCAGCACGACGACGTGGCGACGGTGATGGTGAAGTGATTCCGGCAGGGCTTCGCCTAAGCTCTCCGAAAATATGACCGAGGTGTAAAACGGTGGAGGGGGGGCGCCGCACACGGCTTGGAACAATTGTTGTGTCTCCAAGGGGCGCCCCCCCTCCGTATATAAAGGAGCGAGGGAGGAGAGGCTGGCCCTAGGGGTGGCGCACCAAGGGGGGAGGAGTCCTACTAGGACTCCCCTTGGTGGTGGCGTCCCCCTCCCCCCAATCCTACTCCTACTAGGAGTGGGGAGGAAGGAGGAAGGGGGAAGGAAAGGGGGGGCCGGCCCCCAATCCCCAGCCCAATTCGGATCCCCCCTCAAGGGGGGCGCACCAGCCCCTTGTGGGCTGGTGTCTCTCCCCTACAAGGCCCATGGGTCCATGTAGGTCCCCGGGGGGTTCCGGTAACCCCTCCGGTACTCCGATAATATTCCGGAACCTTCCGGAACCTTTCCGATGTTCGAATACTACCTTCCAATATATGAATCTTTACCTCTCGACCATTTCGAGACTCCTCGTCATGTCCGTGATCTCATCCGGGACTCCGAACAACATTCGGTCACCAATCACAAAACTCATATGATACTATATCGTCATCGAACCTTAAGTGTGCGGACCCTATGGGTTCGGGAATGATGTAGACATGACCGAGACGACTCTCTGGTCAATAACCAACAGCGGAACCTGGATGCTCATATTGGTTCCTACATATTCCACGAAGATCTTTATCGGTGAACCTCATATGTCAACATACGTTGTTCCCTTTGTCCGGCGGTATGTTACTTGCCCGAGATTCGATCGTCGGTATCCAATACCTAGTTCAATATCATTACCGGCAAGTCTCTTTACTCGTTCCGTAATACATCATCTTCCAACTAACTCTTTAGTCACGGTGCTTGCAAGGCTTCTGTGATGCTGTATTACCGAGAGGGCCCAGAGATACCTCTCCGATAGTCGGAGTGACAAATCCCAATCTCGATCTATGCCAACTCAACAAACACTTTCGGAGATACCTGTAGTGCACCTTTATAATCACCCAGTTACGTTGTGACGTTTGATACACCCAAAGTATTCCTACGGTATCCGGGAGTTGCATGATCTCATGGTCAGAGGAACGTGTATTTGACATAGTGAAAGCAATAGCAATAAACTGAATGATCATTTGCTATGCTAACGGTTGGGTCATGTCCATCACATCATTCTCCTAATGATGTGATCCCGTTATCAAATGACAACTCATGTCCATGGTCAGGAAACCTTGACCATCTTTTGATCAACGAGCTAGTCTAGTAGAGGCTCACTAGGGACACAGTATTTGTTTATTTATTCACAGATGTATTAAGTTTCCGGTCAATACAATTCTAGCATGAATAATAAACATTATCACGAACGGAGAAATATGATAATAAACATTTTATTAATTGCCTCTAGGGCATATTTCCAACAGCATGTCCTAGGTTGCATTTCCATCACATGGAAATCCTTTTGGCATCCATGTATCATATCTCAAGATTGAAATATGTATTAATTGCTAGTTTAACCCGATCTGACTTTAAGCATCGCTACGGTGAGACAATCTCATCGTACTTGAATTTGTTATTGCAACAAGTCGAGCTTTATGGATAAAACATTTTATCCACATTAGTTTATAGTTCCATTAATGTTCATTAGACTCTAAGTCTTCCGAAGGGTTTATCAAGATATAATCTTGAATCATTTATGGAAACTATCTCGGATTATATTGGCATTTAGCCAATTCTGGAGTCAGGGCCCATCAACGCTTCCTTGTGTATCGTAGGTATACTGTTGTCTAACAACAATATCTCGCTTGCGCACCTGAGAGGTTTGCACGAGTTTTGCCTACGTGGTTCAGTTGCAAGTTCGACCGAAGTCCATGTAGGGTAACGCAGCAGAAAACAAAAAAATTCCGACCTATGCACCAGCCCAGGACCACTATGGAGACTGCATACAAGGTTTGATCTCTTTCGTTACCGACTCGTAGCGCAGCGGAAGTAGAGTCGATGACGAACGGCGGTGCAGATCCCCGCAGCTAGGATTTTATAACCTCCCAACCGCGAGGATGTATACCCTCATCCGCCCCACGGACAGCCCTCCGGGAGGCGGTCAGACAGTCCCCCGGACGGTGTCACGGACAGCCCTTCGGGAGGACCTCCCAAACTCGGACTGTCACTCGGACAGCCCTTCGGGAGGACCTTCAAAACTCGGACGGTCACACGGACAGCCCTTCGGGAGGCACTCTCGAACTAAGACCGAAACTACGATCTCTCTACAGAGTTGCACACATACGGTGTCATCTATCCGGCAGGGCTTCGCCGTCCAGAACTAGTTCCCACCGGAACCCAGACAGCCTTTCGGCTCTACGAAACTATTTCGCTGGGAGGGAGAGAAGAAGCCAGATCATGCATGGCATTTGTATGAGAGTAAGAGTGATCTTTTGGGCTGCCTCCTCACCCCTATTTATAGGGTGAGAGACTATGGTAAAAATACCAAAATGCCCTCAGATATTTTCACTATTCATAATAGTTATTCCACTATTCATAAATAGTGTTTCCCACTATTCATAATAGTGTTTTCCACTATTTTGAAATAGTGTTTTCACTAGTCATGAGATATTTTCTCCCAATAGTGTTTCCCACTATTCATAATAGTGTTTCCACTATTCACGAGATATTTTCTCCCAAAAAGCACTTTCACTATTCACGACGACTTTTTTCAGCGTCTGATCGAACTGAAAATATTCATGTGGGCTTAGAACATTTCCAGTACCCACCAAAATAATTTTCAACGCGAGCCAGAACAATTCCGGTTTAGTGATTTTCATCTGCGAAAAGCATTTGAAGCGGTTTCGGCAGCTCCGGAACATTTCCGGTTTTCATTCCGGAAAATTCCAGAAAGTTTCCAGAATGATTCTGGCACCCTCCAAGAATTATCAGGCATGTGCCAAAACCAATTTGACTTTATGGTATCCTCTGAAACAACTTTTCAGTTTCACCGGAACTCATCCGGTGACCTCTCTCTTCGGAACTTTTCCGCTGTCTCCGAAAACTTTTTCCGGAAACTTTCTCTCAGACTCCCTGTCTAGTATTCAGCAGATAGATGACCCTTAAGCGTGTGACCCTATAGGTTCGGTGAAGTATAGACATGACCCGGAAGCCCTTCCGATCAATGATCAACATCGGAGCCGTGGACACCCATATTGACCCCTATACCCACACGAATGAATATTCGAGTGAACCTCCAGTTGCCGTGTGCTATTCCTGTTGCTTCGCGATATGTTACAAATACCCGAGGTGAGACACGTTGGCATCCCCGTGGATCAACACCTTGCCCACTATGCCAGTTACCTCGTTACCGGTATTGTTCTCTTTTCTCGTTCCCGTGTTCCGGCATCCCCGTGATCAAATCACAAAGTGTCTGGCCAGACGATGATGGATACCGTAACACCGAGAGGGCCCAGAGATATCTCTCCATCGTCGGAGGAGCAAATCCCAATCTTGAGCTATCAAGTTACTTGACATACTTTTCCATGAACCCGTAAGCCGCCGTAATAGCCACCCATTTACGGATGACGTTTAACAAACCCCAAAGTTCATGAAGCAAGCATGAAGAAACTCGATACTCTCATGGTCTAAGGAATCATGCAAACGTTAACCATCTCTGTGTTATTAACCATTAACATATGTCGAATGAATCTCATAGCATAACATCAATTCGGGTCGATTCAACACAAGTGTTCTACCAACATTGCGCCCTCAAAATTGCCGGCATAGCCATGCCCATGATCAGGAAAACAGGATCATCATGCAATACTTGAGCCAGTCTTAGAGGCCAGACTAGGAATACATTTTACCGTTTATTATCCCACACGTGCATATGAGTCTTCCTCCGAGCCTCGTGGTTATTGTAGACTCGAGAACCATAGCAGTTATAGCATGGAACATAAACCTAATTATGAACAGGGAGATAATCAATAACATTTATTATTGCCTCTAGGGCATATCTCCTACAGACTCCCACTTGCACTAGAGTCAATAATCTAGTCAATGCTAATGCACTTTACACCTATGGCATACTGGTGTAAAATATGCTTCGCATGTGGTATAGCCTGATGTCCAACGGATCTGACGACTGCAGCTCCGTTTGTAACTTTGCATATCCTCGCGTTTTCACGCTTTCACGAAATTCATATTTTGTGTGGACTTGGCTTTGCATATGTGTGAATCATTGGTCGAAACCTGATTCCTCAGACTGAGCTATGGAGCAACTATCTGCAATAGTGTCCCATAGACCAAAGCCATCTTGGAACCATACTAAGTTCATGAATGAACTATATGATTCAACAACTTCTTTGTCGCTTCTAAAGCGTCAACATACTTAGCCTTTGTTATAGAATTCACCACAGTATCTTGTTTGGAACAATTTCCAACTACCGTGCCACCATATTGTGTATCACACACAAAAAACCCTTAACTTAAATCGAAAATCGCATGGAGCTTTGATGAAGACTCTATCGATGTAATTACTTACAACGAGCACTTCATAATCTCTGCTTGCGAGAAAGCATGTCATCAACACTACTCTAGTACTTAATGACATCTTTCACTGTTGTCCCATGATCAGTACTTTGATCACTTTGGTATCTATACTCGCAACAACTTTGGAGTATTGGACATATCTGGTTGTTTTACATACCATGGAATACATGATTAATCCAAACACAAGAGTGTGTGGAATCTCCATCATGTATTTCACTCATCAGTGTTTTGGGACACTGAGTCTTGCAAAAACTCTTTCCATGTGACTTCGGCAAGAATCACTCCTTGGCGTTTTAAATGCTAAAAAGTTTTAGCATCTTGTCAATATGTATTCATAGCTTAGCCCCATTAGGTAAATCTATCTCCATAGATCATCATGCCTAATATTGAGGCTATTTAGCCTAAGCACTTCATCGAAAAACTATTTTCAAATGAAGTCCTAATTCGTGTCAAGAAATTTATTTCCCATTAACAATGTGTCAAGTACACAAGGTTTTTAGAAATATTATTATGCTCCCACTTACTTTCTTGAATCACAAGCATCTTCGATACCCATTTGATGAAGTCAAACCCCTTTGACCATTCCATCAAAAAACGAAGATTCCAACTCCACTTTGCTCTCTTCTGTACATCGCTGGAACTCTGAAGTTTGCATACTTACTAGCATTCTCTGGATCGACAAATTACTTTGGACTGTATCACATACAAGTCCTAGGTTTCATTCCCATCAGATGGAAATCCTTTTGTCATCCATGTTTCATATCTCATGATTGAAATATGTATTAATTGCTAGTTCAACCCGAACCGACTTCAAGCATCGCTACGGTGAGACAATCTCATCGTAGTCAACTTCTTGAACTTGTTATTGCAACAAGTCGAGCTTTATGGATAAAACATTTTATCCGTATCAGTTTTTAGTTCCATAAATATTCGTTAGACTCTAAGTCTTCCGAAAGGTGTATCAAGATTTTAATCTCGAATCACTTATATGGAAACTATCTCGGATTGTATTGGCATTTAGCCAATTCCGGAGTCAGGGCCCATCAACGCTTCCTTGTGTATCGTAGGTATACTGTTGTCCAACAACAATATCTCGTATGTGCACCTGAGAGGTTTGCACGAGTTTTTCCTACGTGGTTCAGCTGCAAGTTCGACCGAAGTCCATACATCTCATGTAGAGGCTTCCGTATCAGTCGAAGTAGGAAACTCCGGAATCACTTCCAAGGTTCCTTTCCTTTGACCTGATGACGAAGATACTGGTTATCTCGTCGAGTTGCACTGTCCTCCCACTCACCTTTTGCAAGAACTATTCTCTTCAAAAGCATACCGTTTTTGTGGCAAAATCGTTTGCCTCGGTATAGTGGTGGGGGAATACCCAATGACTTGGGATAACCTTACAAAGTAGCACTTGTCTGATTTGGAATAGGTTTGTAACCTTTTACACAAGCCCCATATTCCAAATGTTAAGAAAAGATATAACATGGTTGGGCGTACCATACCATGACGTTATTTCAACAGACCCGATGAAGCTCTTTTCAGTGTAAAAGCCGCAGTCTCTAAAGCATCACCTTAAAAGGGATAATGGCAAATTTTATTTATGTCATCTTTGATTTTACCATGTCATAAATGGTTCGATTACATCTTCACGGACTTTCCACTTGCAGTGGTGTTCCGGGAGGTGCAAGTTATGAAACCCCTTTCACAACTCATCAGACATTCGCTAAACTTGTAACTCAAATATTCCTTTCTGCAATCAAATTGTAGAAACATAATTTTCTTGTTACAATATTTTCTTCTTCATTTTGAAAACCTTTCGAATGATTTCAAAAGATCCAGACTTACGTCTCATCAAGTAAATATCCATATATTTACTTGAGTCAATTTTTGAAGATAGATAAATTCACTACTTGCAACAACATTTATTGGACTACACACATCATAATGTATGATCACCAATATGTTCTTTGCTCGTTCCTTATGGCCTTTGAACGGTATTTCAGTCACTTCACTTTTCAGAGGAAAGTTGCAAGTGTCAGATGATTCAAAATCAAATGACTTCAAAATCCATCATAATGGAATTTCCATGCGGGTTTCTCCAATGTGACCAAATGCAGTGCCACACATATGTGGTATTCTTTTAGTATTGCGACATTTAGCGTCAGTTTTATGGATGTATCATATTACCATCAATATTCACAACATACATCCCATCCTGGATGGAAGCATGGCCCTTCATGTTATTCATAACACCGAACATCGAAAGTTCTCTTATGAATAACCTTCTTGCAAGATACCTTATGCAAAGGGCTAGAGTATATGAAACTCTAAATGAATTATGAAAGTAAATATAGAGGTAATGTATTAATATCAATATTCATAACATATTTCTCATTCATAATGAAAGTATGGCCCTTATGTTATTCATAACACCGAACATCAAAAGTTCTCTTATGAACAACCTTCTTGCAAGATACCTTATGCAAAGGGCTGGAGCGTGAAACTCCAAAAGAATTATGAAAATAAATACATAGGTAATACACCGATGGAAGGTATAGTAACATTTACTATGTTCCCTGTGTGTATCTTAACCTCATTCCTGGCTAGTCTTTCAGGCCATAGTAGTTCTTACATCGAGTTGCAACAGAATGCAATCAAGCGGGTATCTTTGTGATCAACTCACAATACCCAAGAATTAGTGATCAACATGTTTAACCATAATTCCCAAGAACTATATCTTTGACCAGCCTTCTATACATCAAAAACTTGTATGACATTCATACATGAGCTGGATATTCCAGTCTTCTTTCTTTCTGCCTTCATACTTCTAACAGTTTAACTTTCAGTATTTCTCCTACTCTCAGAAGAAGCACCCAACTTAAGAGTGGCATTAGCCCCAGACTTCCTAGGCGTGAAAGTCTTACTAACACCCTTCGGACACTTCCTTTCTCTTTAAGTTGTTGTTTTATTCACCTTTCATCATATGACAGGCGTTCTCCTGGATCCCTCTCTTATCAGTCTAATGCATAGTAAACTCCTTTACTAATAGTTTGCAAACAAACATTGCTTTGGATATCTCATATCTTTTAGCCTTTGTCTTTCTCTGAAAATGATTTTCAGATTCCATGAATATCACATAACTATCCAAACTTTCGAAGTTCGGGTCTCATGCAAGCAAACATATTGCACTTTGACTGAAAAGTAATTCTAGCTTTTGGATCGAAGGACGAGAGTCACATGATCCATAGCATTAGCGGGAGAATACCGAAAGCATGCGATAGGACAAAGTCCTTCTCGGCACTCTTGAGGACAATCCTCACATTACGTTACCAACCGTAAAGTTTTAACCAGATATTTAACAGCTATTCAATTTTAATAGGGAAGGTGGAAACACGAGCCATTATTCTACAACTATTATGCAAACCACACTTAGACAGCGTTCAAAATTAATTGCACTGAGAATTAAACAAGTTAATTCTACAGTGCGCTCCCACTCAAATCAATATCTCTCATAATTGATTGTGAGCGATTCAAGATCCAAATTATAATTCAACGCCAAGGATGTATCCATCTCAAGTGACGAGAATTGCAATCGGTAGGCCAACTTGCCAATCACATCTCTATGTGACTCTTGTTCATCTTTCGATGGGCGTGTTCCGAGCTCAGGACTTTGAAGCTAGAACGTCAAGACAACCAAGTGATCTCGCTGCGAGGTCTCAACTCACCCGCCTCACACATCCCTAATCGTTCGTACCCATGTATCCATGTGATACCCCGAAAAGTTAGGTGCCGTGACGGTGCTACACTTGGGAGAACACTAACTACTTGATATTTTTGTGAGAGATCACCCTAATAAAAGCGACTACCGCGCAATCAAGAAGGGTGCAACATAAGGGATAAACATCTCAGGCAATTCATAATAGCATGATATGGTATAGCCCTTTCTGACAAAGAAGTCTTTTATTTCTTCGTCTTCGGCATTCGCGTTGGTGTTCACCTTCGCGAAGATTGCCACCACCTTGTCGATGCACCAGATAATATTGCTATCTCTATAGCTAATAAAATAAGTGCATTACATAAGGTTGACACGCAGGTCATTAAAGTGCAATCATATGGCTCCAGCCATCATGCCGAATCATGACACGCAGGTCATGTTAATCAATTTACATCATATAGTCATCTCATACATAATCAAATTATTATGAACACTGCTATACCACATCACATGCACATGCAAACCATCTTGCAAAACCAAGTTAGACGCCTCTAATCGGTTCATGCAAAATTTTATTTTTCGTGGCTTCTAAGGTTTCGAAACAAACCGAAGCTACCAACGTCCATCATCAAGTATGATAATTCAAGTTGCTAGATTAACTTTCCAGGGTGTATGAAACACGAGATAATAAAATCTCGAGCCCCATACTAAACTTCGTCATACGCGTGACCCCCGTGCAGATCATATCTGCATTGCCCTTTCGTCTGCGAAACATCCATCTTTCTTTAACTATGGTGGAACCCAAAGAACTGTTAGCACTTCGTTGATCTGTCAATCAGCATACTCAGGAGCAGCATGAAAGGATCGCGGATTGCCAGAACTTTGTGAGATTCCACCATGCCATCAAGATCAGGACTACGCAAATTCAGGGGAAGCAACAAGAACATCGGGTAACAGATTTCATCTGCTACCCGCACAAATAATTTTCAGCAATAGATCTCATCTACTACCTAATTATATTGTGCAACACCCATACATCTCTATGTATTCTAGATCGCAACCTGCATCTACGCATAGCACGGATCTTGATGCCACTGTAGGGTAACGCAGCAGAAAACAAAAAATTTCCGACCTACGCACCAGCCCAGGACCACTATGGAGACTGCATACAAGGTTTGATCTTTTTCGTTACCGACTCGTAGCGCAGTGGAACTAGAGTCGATGACGAACGGCGGTGCAGATCCCCGCAGCTAGGATTTTACAACCTCCCAACCGCGAGGATGTATACCCTCATCCGCCCCACGAACAGCCCTCCAGGAGGCGGTCAGACAGTCCCCCGGACGGTGTCGCGGACAGCCCTTCGGGAGGACCTCCAAAACTCGGACTGTCACTCGGACAGCCCTTCGGGAGGACCTCCAAAACTCGGACGGTCACACGGACAGCCCTTCGGGAGGCACTCTCGAACTAAGACCGAAACTACGATCTCTCTACAGAGTTGCACACATACGGTGTCATCTATCCGGCAGGGCTTCGCCGTCCAGAACTAGTTCCCATCGGAACCCAGACAGCCTTTCGGCTCTACGAAACTATTTCGCTGGGAGGGAGAGAAGAAGCCAGATCATGCATGGCATTTGTATGAGAGTAAGAGTGATCTTTTGGGCTGCCTCCTCACCCCTATTTATAGGGTGAGAGACTATGGTAAAAATACCAAAATGCCCTCAGATATTTTCACTATTCATAATAGTGATTCCACTATTCATAAATAGTGTTTCCCACTATTCATAATAGTGTTTTCCACTATTTTGAAATAGTGTTTTCACTAGTCATGAGATAATTTCTCCCAATAGTGTTTCCCACTATTCATAATAGTGTTTCCACTATTCACGAGATATTTTCTCTCAAAAAGCACTTTCACTATTCACGATGACATTTTTCAGCGTCTGATCGAACTGAAAATATTCATGTGGGCTTAGAACATTTCCAGTACCCACCAAAATAATTTTCAAAGCGAGCCGGAACAATTCCGGTTTAGTGATTTTCATCTGCGAAAAGCATCTGAAGCGGTTTCGGCAGCTCCGGAACATTTCCGGTTTTCATTCCGGAAAATTCCAGAAAGTTTCCAGAATGATTTTGGCACCCTCCAAGAATTACCAGGCATGTGCCAAAACCAATTTGACTTTATGGTATCCTCTGAAACAACATTTCAGTTTCACCGGAACTCATCCGGTGACCTCTCTCTTCGGAACTTTTCCGCTGTCTACGAAAACTTTTTCCGGAAACTTTCTCTCAGACTCCCTGTCTAGTATTCAGCAGATAGATGACCCTTAAGCGTGTGACCCTATAGGTTCGGTGAAGTATAGACATGACCCGGAACCCCTTCCGATCAATGATCAACATCGGAGCCGTGGACACCCATATTGACCCCTATACCCACACGAATGAATATTCGAGTGAACCTCCAGTTGCCGTGTGCTATTCCTGTTGATTCGCGATATGTTACAAATACCCGAGGTGAGACACGTTGGCATCCCCGTGGATCAACACCTTGTCCACTATGCCAGTTACCTCGTTACCGGTATTGTTCTCTTTTCTCGTTCCCGTGTTCCGGCATCCCCGTGATCAAATCACAAAGTGTCTGGCCAGACGATGATGGATACCGTAACACTGAGAGGGCCCAGATATATCTCTCCATCGTCGGAGGAGCAAATCCCAATCTTGAGCTATCAAGTTACTTGACATACTTTTCCATGAACCCGTAAGCCGCCGTAATAGCCACCCATTTACGGATGACGTTTAACAAACCCCAAAGTTCATGAAGCAAGCATGAAGAAACTCGATACTCTCATGGTCTAAGGAATCATGCAAACGTTAACCATCTCTGTGTTATTAACCATTAACTTATGACGAATGAATCTCATAGCATAACATCAATTCGGGTCGATTCAACACAAGTGTTCTACGAACATTGCGCCCTCAAAATTGCCGGCATAGCCATGCCCAGGATCAGGAAAACAGGATCATCATGGAATACTTGAGCCAGTCTTAGAGGCCAGACTAGGAATACATTTTACCGTTTATTATCCCACACGTGCATATGAGTCTTCCTCCGAGCCTCGTGGTTATTGTAGACTCGAGAACCATAGCAGTTATAGCATGGAACATAAACCTAATTATGAACAGGGAGATAATCAATAACATTTATTATTGCCTCTAGGGCATATCTCCTACAGTCCATACATCACATGTAGAGGCTTCCGTATCAGTCGCAGTAGGAAACTCGGAAATTACTTCCAAGGTTTCTTTCCTTTGATCTGATGACGAAGATACTGTTATCTCGTCGAGTCGCACTGTCCTCCCACTCACCTTTTTGCAAGAACCATTTTCAACAGATCTGATGGTGCCCTTTTCAGTGTAAAAGCCGCAGTCTCTAAAGCATTACTTTTAAAAGGGATAATGGCAAATTGATTTATGTCATCTTTGATCTTACCATGTCATAAATGGTTTGATTTACATCTTCACGGATATTCCACTGACAGTGGTGCTCCGTGAGGTGTAAGTTATGAAACTCTTTTCACAACTCATCAAACATTCGCTAAACTTGTAACTCAAATATTCCTTTCAGCAATCAAATTGCAGAAACATAATTTTGTTGTTACAATAATTTCTACTTCATTTTGAAAACCTTTTGAATGACTTCAAAAGATCCAGACTTGCGTCTCATCAAGTAAATATCCATATATCCACTTAAGTCATTTCTGAAGATAAATAAATCCACTGCTAGCAATAACATTTATCGGCCTACATACATCAAAATGTATGATCACCAATAAGTTCGTTGCTCGTTCCTTATGGCCTGTGAACGGTATTTTAGTCACTTCACTTTTCGGAGGAAAGTTGCAAGTGTCAGATGATTGATAACCAAACGACTACAAAATCCATCATTATGGAATTTCTCCATGCGGGTTTCTCCAATGTGACCAAATGCAGTGCCACACATGTGTGGTATTTTCTTGGTCTTGCGACATTTAGCGTCAGTGTTATGGATGTATCATATTACCATCAATATTCATAACATACATCCCATCCATGATGGAAGCATGGCCCTTATGTCATTCATGACACTGAACAACAATTGTTCTTTTATGAACAACCCTTTTGCAACAAACATTATGCAATGGGCTAGAGTGTGTAAAACTCTAAAATGAATTATGAAAGTAAATACAGAGGTAATGTATTATTATCAATATTCATAATATACATCTCATTCATAATGAAAGTATGGCCCTTAAGTTATTCATAACATTAAACATCAAAAGTTCTCTTATGAACAACCTTCTTGCAAGATACCTTATGCAATGGGCTAGAGTGTGTAAAACTCTAAAATGAATTATGAAAATAAATATATAGGTAATACAACGATGGAATGTATAGTAACATTTACTATGTTCCCAGCGCGTATCTGAACCTCACTCCGGCCAGTCTTTTAGGCCGTAGTAGTTCTTGCATCGAATTGCAACGGAAAACAATCGAGCGGGTATCTCTGTGATCAACTCACAATACCCAAGAATCAGTGATTAACATGTTTAATCATAATTCCCAAGAACTATTTCTTTGACCAGCCTTCTATACATCAATAACCTGTATGACTTTCATACATGAGCTGGACATTCCAGTCTTCTTTCTTTTTGCCTTTATACTTCTAACAGTTTTACTTCCAATAATTCTCCTACTCTCAGAAGAAGCACCAACTTGAAGAGTGGCGTCAGCCCCGGACTTCCTAGGTGTGTAAGTCATACTAACACCCTTCGGACATTTCCTTTCTCTTAAGTTGTTGTTTTATTCACCATCATCATATGACAGGCGTTCTACTGGATCCCTCTGTTATTAGTCAAATGCATAGTAAACACTTTTACTAATAGTTTGCAAAACAAACATTTCTTTGGATATCACATATCTTTTAGCCTTTGTTTGTGTCTGAAAATGATTTTCAGTTCCATGAATATCACATAACTATCCCAAAGTTTTGAAGTTCGGGTCTCATGGAAGCAAACATATTGCACTTGACCGTAACGAAATTCTAGCTTTTGGATCGAAGGACGAGAGTCACATCATCCATAGCATTAGTGGGAGGATACCGAAAGCATGCGATAGGACAAAATCCTTCTCGGCACTCTTGAGGACAATCCTCACATTACGTTACCAACCGTAAAGTTTTCACCAGATATTTAACAGCTTATTCAATTTCAACAGGGAAGGTGGAAACGCGAGCCATTATTCTACAACTATTATGCAATTTACACTTAGATAGTGTTCATAATTAATTGCACTAAGAATTAAAAGAATTAATTCTAAAGTGCGCTCCCACTCAAATCAATATCTCTCATAATTGATTGTGAGTGATACAAGACCCACATTTCAATTCAACGCCATTGATGTGGACATCACTTATGACGAGAATTTCAATTGGTAGGCAAACTTGCCAATCACATCTCTATGTGACTCCTGTTCATCTTTCGATGGGCGTGTTCCGAGCTCAGGACTATCCTGCCTGAACGTCAAAGACAACCAAGTGATCTTGCTGTGAGGTCTGACCTCACCCGCCTCATTCCTCTCGATTCGTTCGTACCCATGTGGACATGGCGCACCCCGGAAAGATACGAATTTCAAACGGTGCTACACTTGGGTGAACACTAACTACTTTGATATTTTAAGTGAGAGATCACCCTAATAAAAAGCGAATACCACGCAATCAAAAGGGTGCACCATAAGGGATAAACATCTCAGGCAATTCATAATAGCATGATATGGTATATCCCTTTCTGACGGAGAAGTCTTTTATTTCTTCGTCTTCGGCATTCGCGTCGGTGTTCACCTTTGCGAAGATTGCCACCACCTTGTCGGTGCACAAGATGATATTGCTTTCTCTATAGCTAATAAAATAAGTGCATTACTTAAGGTTGACATGCAGGTCATTAAAGTGATAATCATATGGCTCCAGCCATCATGCCGAATCATGACACGCAGGTCATGTTAATTTTACATCATATAGTCATCTCATACATAATCAAATTATTATGAGAACTGCTATACCACATCACATGCACATCTTATGTCATCCTGCAAAACCAAGTTTGATGCCTCTAATTGGTTCATACAAAATTTCATTTTACGTGGCTTCTAAGGTTTCGAAGCAAACCGAAGCTACCAACATCCATCATCAAGTATGATTCTTCAAGTCGCTAGATTAACTTTGCGGGGTGTATGAAACACGAGATAATAAAATCTCGAGCCCCATACTGAACTTCGTCATACGCATGACCCCCGTGCAGATCATATCTGCATTGCACTTTTGTCTACGAAATTTCATCTTTCTCTCTAACTATGGTGGAATTCAACGAACTTTTAGAACTACGTTGATCATTCAGGATCGCGGATTGCCAGAACTTTGAAACTCCACCATGCTGTTATCAAGATCAGAAATATGCAAATTCCAAGGAAGCAACAAGAACATCGGGTAACAGATTTCATCTACTACCCGCACAAATAATTATCAGCAGTAGAACCCATCTACTACAAATTATATTGTGCAACACCCATACATCTCTATGTATTCTAGATCGTAACCTGCATCTACGCATAGCACGGCTCATGAAGCCACTGTAGGGGAATGCAGCAGAAAACAAAAAAATTCCGACCTACGCACCAGCCCAGGACCACTATGGAGACTGCATACAAGGTTTGATCTTTTCGTTACCGACTCGTAGCGCAGCGGAAGTAGAGTCGATGACGATCGGCGGTGCAGATCCCTGCAGCTAGGATTTTACAACCTCCCAACCGTGAGGATGTTCTCCCTCGTCTGCCCCTCAGACAGCCCTCCGGGAGGCAGTCAGACAGTCCCTCGGACGGTGTCACGGACAGCCCTTCGGGAGGACGCTTGAAACTCGGACGGTCACTCGGACAGCCCTTCGGGAGGACCCTCGAAACTCGGACGGTCACTCGGACAGCCCTTCGGGAGGCACTCTCGAACTAAGACCGAAACTACGATCTCTCTACGGAGTTGCACACATACGGTGTCATCTATTCGGCAGGGCTTCACCGTCCAGAACTAGTTCCCACCGGAACCCAGACAGCCTTTCGGCTCTACGAAACTCTTTTCGTGGGAGGGAGAGAAGAAGCCAGATCATGCATGGCACTTGTATGTGAGAAAGGAGTGAGTGTGGAGAGCACCTCTCGACCTCTATTTTTAGGAAAACCAAGGGGTAGAGTTGGCATATTAAAATACCAAAGCACCCACACTTTATGTCACACATAAAAGGCATAAAGGGCATAAAAGGATGGCATGTGGAGCTCCTTGGCTGGGCACCCCCTTGTGGGACCCTCCCAAAACGGGTTCCTAAGTCCCTAAGTCTTTCCTTCTAGAAGCTTGACAAAAGCCCTAAAAGGTGGCTTTCCAAAAAGTAACCCAAAAAGCACTTTCACTATTCACAAAAACATTTTTCCGTGACCGTTAAATCCGAAAATATTTCTGTGGGTCTTAGAACAATTCCAGTACCCACTAAAATGATTTTGGACGCGTTCTGAAACAATTCCGAATTAGTGATTTTCATCTGCGAAAAGCAAACAAAGCAGTTCCGGCAGCTCCAGAACATTTCCGGGTTTTTTCTCCGAAAAATCCCAGAAGTTCCCAGAACAATTCTAACACCCTTCATGAATTTCCAGGCATGTGCCAAAACCAATTTGTCTTAATGGTATACCCTGAAACAACTTTTCAGTTTTATCGAAACTATTCTGGTGTTCTCTCTCCGGAACTTTTCCGTTGTCTCCGAAACTTTTCCGGTGACTTTCTCTAAGACTCCCTGTCTAGTATTCAGCAGATAGATGACCCTTAAGCGTGTGACCCTATAGGTTTGGTGAAGTATAGACATGACCAGAACTCTTTCCGATCAATGATCAACATCGGAGCCGTGGACACCCATATTGATCCCTATACCCACACGAATGAATATTCGAGTGAACCTCCAGTTGCCGTGTGCTATTCCTGTTGCTTCGCGATATGTTACAAACACCCGAGGTGAGAATCATCGGCATCCCCGTGGATCAACAAGTTTTCCACTATGCCAGTTACCTCGTTACCGGTTTTGTTCTCTTTTCTCGTTCCCGTGTTCCGGCATCCCTGTGATCAAATCACATTGTGTCTGGCCAGACGATGATGGATACCGTAACACCGAGAGGGCCCAGAGATATCTCTCCATCGTCGGAGGAGCAAATCCCAATCTTGAGCTATCAAGTTACTTGACATACTTTTCCATGAACCCATAAGCCGCCGTAATAGCCACCCAGTTACGGATGATGTTTAACAAACCCCAAAGTTCATGAAGCAAGCATGAAGAAACTCGATACTCTCATGGTCTAAGGAATTATGCAAACATTAACTTTCTCTGTGTTATTAACCATTAACTTGTGACGAATGTATCTCATAGCATAACATCAATTCGGGTCGATTCAACACAAGTGTTCTCCTAACATTGTGCCCTCAAAGTTGCCGGCATAGTCATGCCTATGATCAGGAAAACAGAACCATCATGCAACACTTGAGCTAGTCTTAGAGGCCAGACTAGGAATACATTTTACCGTTTATTATTCCACACGTGCATATGAGTCTTCCTCCGAGCCTCGTGGTTATTGTAGACTCGAGAACCATAGCAGTTATAGCATGGAACATAAACATAATTATGAACATGGAGATAAACAATAACATTTATTATTTCCTCTAGGGCATATCTCCTACACAAATAACCGCTAAGAGGATTGACAACCCTCTTATTTGCATTGGGTGCAAGTGTTTGCTTTTGTGTGTGCAGGTGCACTTAACGGAATTTTGCTTGGTTCTCCTACTGGATTGATAACCTTGGTTCTTAACTGAGGGAAACACTTATCTCTACTATACTGCATCATCCTCTCCTCTTCGGGGAAATACCAATGCAGTCTACAAGTAGCACCCGCGTGAGACCTCGTCGGCGGCAACAGCAAACTTTGTGCCTAGCTTCATGCATTGCGTGGGTGCTTCACCAGCCCCGGCGTCGCCACTCCCTCTGATGGTGCGCTTCGGCGGCATCCTCATACACACCAGACGGCGGTGACCACTGTGGACGGGGGGTGCGACTGCCTACTACGACCAACGGCTCGGGCTCGCCATTAATATGGAGCAGTGGGAGCAAGGCGGGCGGCGGTCAAAGGGCTGGCTCGCCTCCCGGTGAGCCTGCGCAGCGGACTGCTGGCATGCCTACCATCATTTCACAGAGCTAATAGCATGCCTCCCGGTGACACTGTGCAGTGAACACACGCATGCCTCCCGGTCTGCCTACGCGGCGGACTACTCGTATGCGTCCCGTTAACTCACGCCTGCTCGCATGGCACACGGGACGCGTGGTGGCATGTATATTGTTTTTTATGATTAATTCTGCCGCTTTATTGCTTAACCGAAGCATGGCACGTACATTGTTGGTCTAACGCCCACGGTTCGAATAAATAATCCGTTTGCGATATTGGTTGCCAATTATTAATAATCTCCCATTTGTAAGAAGATTATATCAAAACTTGTCTCAAATTTGACAAAAAAATACAATATCACAGTCTATTGGTGTCCATATGACACCACGATAAGTTTCATGAATTTCAACTAAGTTTTGGATTTACTGGATTTTAAAATTCAAGATTCTCAATGTTTGAAATTTCTTGCACGGGGAATAAACATGCACCCAGGGACACACATATCATTTTCCAATCCATTTTGGTGCACTATCACGTGTGCATGTAGCTCAAATTTGATTTTTGCACATTAAATCCCTAGAAAATCAATCAATGTATAAAAATGGCTGAATGATCTCTGCTTTTTTTTACAAATTTTAACACGACACTCCTTTGGTCACATGTTCAGTGCAGAAAAGTTTGACATGCCTCGAAGTGGCGGTGGTGGTGCGGTGTGTGTGTGGGGGGGGGGGAGGGTCCGGCAGTACACTATGAGTCATGAGCCTCCGTGTGGGATTGACCGTTTTGTGAGGCAGGTGGCACATCAAAGTCATGAATTGGTTATTTAAAACATTACACAACCCTTTCATATATACATACATGTTCGGGCCACTTGCATGCATTGGTGGTCCTCAGACACTCCCTTCACTACAAAAAAAAGACACATCCGTGACATTATGGCCCGAACGAAAACTTTTTCTGTCATGGTTGTGACACTTCTATGACAATAATTGTGACAAAAACACGTATCATCATAGATGTGGTGGGATCCTACTTCTACGACAAAAAATTATGACAAAAAATGGGATTTTCATCCTGGGCGGGCCGGAGACGCACCCGCATGACATTCTTTGGGCCGTCCATTGTGACACCCTGGTTTTCGCCCCTTGTTTTTTTTTCCTTTGCGGGATTTGACTCCCTTCTTTTTTCGATGTTCTTGGATTTTCTCTCGCTCTTGGGTATATGAAGATGGTCAGTTAGCCTTGCCTTTCTTATCAGAGCAGAGATTCTCCCCAGACCAACCTTGCCACCCAAGATATTTTCTCAGGATTTTGTCGCCGAAACCCTACTCTCCGATCTACCGGAAGGGAAACCCTAATTCCTTCCGATACAAAGGAACTCCAATTTCCTTCGATCTTTTGCCTCCCAAACTTTTCCCAGTGATCATCCCACATCTATAAACCCTGGATATGCAAAAATATTGCCAAGTCATTTGCAATATTTTTCATTTAAAATTAATTCCTTTTTCTGCCAGTTAAAGGAATTAAATCCAGGAAAATATCTATCCATCTCCAAAGTTCATGAAAACTTGTGGAGATATTCTTTGTGACCATATTGAGCTCTCATAAAAATATTGGCAATAATTAAATATGGGAAATTGCCTTTTCCTATTTACAGCCAATATTGCAATTTGGGCACCTTCCAAAGGAGCTACTATTTTGGTAGCCAGGAAAAATCCCAAATAATGTGTGGAGCTTATTCTATCCATGTCTTCACCATTTCCATTAATATCCCAAGTCCACAGATCAAATTTTGAGAGCATCATTCAATTCTTGTTTCTGGATCTATTTTGAGGTTGTGAAGTAACTATATTTTATATTGCTTCAAAAATCTTGAAATTAATCCAGGACCTCACATTCCATATATGATGTGAGTATGCCAAAATTCACATCATTTTATCTAGCCAATTTCTCCCAAAAATCCCATCTAGTTTCTGTCCAGATTCAAGCTCTGTGAAGGAAGTACCACTTTGGTATTTTCAATTGAGCTGAAACTTTTCAAGTATCTCCATATATTAAAATCATCACCCTACACCAAAATTCAGCTCATTTCATCAATCCATATGAGTGCAGCTTCAAAGTCAAGTTTCTGGACCAGAATTTGCATTACAAAGGAAGTGTATGCAAAACTTGTCCAAATGACCTCAAATTTGGCAAGCATCTAGTCCTTCCTACCCCATCTTATTTTGACAACATTTCAACCTCACTCACTAATCCTTTTCACCTCAGCTTGGTCCCCAAGTTTCGGTCCAGAAACTGTTCTGGATCCCCTTGACCACTCTAGAGCAATCCTGGTCCATCCAATGACCCATATCCTCTATTTGAGCAGTGGTGCAGCTGTTTGACAAGGCTAGTCAGCCAGACTCGTGCCACAGCGCGCTGTGCATGCGGTGATCACGGGCGAAGCAGGCAGAAACGGTGCTCTGCGCCGCGAGTCGCATCTATGGCTCAGCTCCGGCAGAGCCCAGCCGTCCCCTTGTGCCGACCTCCTTTCCACCGTCCGCGTGCCCATTTTCCAGCTCCTTCCCCCTCCTTCTTCTTCCCCGACGCGCCACGGCAGCCCCGCCATGGCACTGTTTGCCTTTGAACCTCGTCGCCTTCCTCCCGTTCCGTCCCCTCCCCTGGCCTTTTCCTTCCCGAGCCATCTCATCGGCCTGGCCCTCGTCAGGTCGGCCGCGTCGCGACGCCGGCAAGCCGCCAGCCGCATGGCCTGCGAGCTCCAGTGCATCGGCCAGCGGCCGTGCTTATCCTCGTGGCTCGGCTGGCTATAAATAGTCGTTACCCGGCCCTCCCGAGCTCACCATCGGCCTCATCTTCCCCCAGCAGCCTCCCTCTCCCTCCTGGATCCTCCCCTGCCCGAAGGAGCAAACTCCGGCGCCCAATCTCTCCTCTCTGGCTGCCATGGCCGCCCCAGCCCCAGCTCAAATTCGAGCGCGCCGAGGCTCCCCTTCCTCTCCCCTTTCCACCCTCAGCCTCCCTGACCGCGGGAGAGCCTTGCCGTCCTTCATTTCCTCCTCCGGCGCACGGCAGCCCTGTGCCCCGAGCTCACCCCGCCGCCGTCCGCCTCCATCCACCGTTCAGCCGCCTCAGTCCATCCCCGTCTCCGCCACGGGTACGGGTGGGCGCGGCTTCGTCCGCTGCCTCCATTACCCCCCTCGGCCGGAGTCCTCGACCACCGGAGCTGCCTCCATGGCGACGGCCGGCCACCTCTGTTGCCTGGGTCGGGAGGAAGAAGAGGGAGAGCGGGAGGAGAGAGAGAGGTGGCGCGGGGCCCGCTTGTAAGCGACTCAGCCACCGGGCCCACCGGTTTAAGTGGACGCGCAAAGCCTGGAATGCGCTTTCCACTTCGGAAAGCGTACTACCGGGGAACACGTTTTCACCTCTGGAAAGCGTAAGAAGCAAAAATACGCTTTTCCTTCTGAAAAGCGTATTTCCAGACAAGGCGCTACCCGCAGCGCTGGCAGGGACCTCGTGGTAAATACTTTCTTTACAGATAGGTCCCTGGCAGTCAAACCCTCATATCTTTTTACCCGTGACTCCGATTCAGGTGAATCCAACACCCACGTCTTCAGTTCGTCGAGCCCGTTCCGATGGTATCATTTTCATAATGTTTCCCCACTGTGAAAATGACCTTGTTTCCCTTGCCCTTCTATCAGCCCCTCCGAGAGAGAATTCTTTCCGGCAAATTTTCCGCGAGGTGATCGCACTTCTTTCTGGAGTATTCCTTCACCCCCAGGCAAGCCGACCATCTGATATATGCCCTAAAGCATTGCTTTGTGTTATTCTTGCGTGTTTAAATTAATATGCTTATGCTTGTATGCGTAGTGGTGAGCTGTATGTGACGCCAGTGAACACTTGTTTGCCTTTCTTTGGTGACGGCACCACGCCTGTGTTCTGAGCTGCTTCCGGCCGTCCGGGGTGGATGCCGACTTTTTGTTCTCTTTTCAACAACTGGCCCGTGTTCTGAGCTGCTTTTCGGCCGTCTCGGACAGCTGTTGAATTTCTTTCTGTAGCGGTGACCCTATGCTCTGAGCTGCTTTTCGGCCGTCTTAGGGAACCGCTGCACTCTTTTTATCAACACCGTCTCATGCTCTGAGCTGCTTTTCAGCCGTCTTGAGCCGGGGTTGAGTTATTCCGGTAACGTCCCAGATCTGAATTGTAAAGACCATTCTGGTGGCTACTGGGTTATTTGCCGGTTTCATGCAAGGGTTCAGATGGTCGTAACTTACAGCTAAGACTTGTTAAGTGATAACTTGCCATTTAAATATTGTTTCACTAATGACTCGTTGTGATATTGTATGGAGATAGGTTATTATGTTTTCATAATTGTTACATCTTGCATGGTTACTGTTATTGCAGTATTATGAAATGTGACTTAATAATAACAACCACCTCCTCCGTCGACTGGATCGAGTCATAGTGTCACCTATCCGGACTCATCCGTGCAGCCACATTTGCCGGTATGGGACGGCCCTGACTTAGTCTATTGTCTTGCCTCTAGTCGGTACCACCAAAATAGGGAAGGTTATGCGTGCGCACTACCCTGGCCCGGTAGGCGGCGATAACCTTGTGAGCCCAGTTGTTTGTTTGCGCGCGGTCCCCGTTTGGGACAGTTTTGTTTGGCCACGACGGTGGCAGGTGTCACAGGGTGACACAGGGGCCACCCAGGACATGACCCTGGGAGGGTATGATAGTCGGTGGGACCGTAAGAGTGCCGGGCAATAGACAAGTTTTGTTGGAGCAGCACCGGTCCACCCGAATGGGAATATGTACTAAAGTACGAGGCCGGGAGCTCCATGGTGTGGGTAAAGTGCGCAACCTCTGCAGAGTGTAAATCTATTCGAATAGCCGCGTCCTCGATCATGGACAGTTCGTATAGGCCCCTATTTGGTCTGTGTCGAGTCTGGAGGAACAAACTATATAATGTTATTGCTAAGACTAAACCAGAGAATGGTAAGGTTTGTCAGGCTTGCAGTGCAGATACATGGACATCGGTTGATGTCAGAGGTTTGAATGCTAGCCATAAGATGGCGATGAGATAAGCGGTCGGGTGACCGCAAAGCTTGGATCGGATTTGGATCGTGAGCATATTCGAAGTTCGGATTATTTACCTGATATATTTTACTGCATTTACTTCAGTAATTATCATGCTAGATAATCCTGCTATAACCTGATAATTAATGCTGCTAGATGACTAATCTTGCTAGATTATTTTGCCATGACATGATAGTTAATACTGTTAAGATAACAAGTGCATGCTTGAATGCCATGGATTGCTTTGCTTGGTGTATATGTTAGATTGGTTTGCTTGCGAGTACATTCAAAAGTACTCAGCGGCCTTCAATGTGGCCAGGTTCACCTAAGGATTCGACGCCCTCTAGCGAGGAGCCGGAACGTTAGCGGGCTAGAAGAGTAACCCAGTCAGATCCCTGTGGATTGGAGCCGCACCAGGACCATGCTGCCTTAGATAGAGCTTTTCCGCTGCCATCACCCTTGTAACATACCATGTAAGACTTATATATCTATTAATAGAAAAGCTTGTGTTCATGATACTTGTTGTAAAAGCGCATGCCAGAGTGATTTTCCTGGGCTGGTATGTGCGGTGACCGTCTGACTACAGTGGTATTCAGGCGGGGCGCCACAACGGATGGTATCAGAGCCAGGCTAACTGTAGGTTACCCTAGCCAGACTTCATTGTCTATTGATCAGTAGAAAGCCCAGATGGATTTCAGTCATCTTTGCCAAACAGGCACGGCTACTATTGATCATAAGGCAACCCCATAGGTTTTTGGCTCCATCAGACCCCAACTCTCGTGGCCTTTGCCTTCGGTGTGAGATGTCCGCACCAGGCAACGTCCCGTGAGCCCTGAACCCCTAGGTAAACCAGATATCCCCGCCTTGCTTGCTAACCATGGCATTTCTCTTCTCAAATCCAGTTTCCTTTGGGAAACATCTATAAATTCCATCTTTCCCCGAGAACCTTAGGATCGTTGACCAAGCCACTTTGGCAATGGTCGTGCGTCGAGTGTGATGTTCCCTAAGGAAGTAGTAGGAGCTTGACCCCAATTGCTACCAGGAGCATTGTGTGGTTTTTCTTCTAAGTCCTTAGAGGTACATCGAGTGCGCTATACTAGTTATACTAGTGAACCTTCGGCCACATGTGTAAGGTCCGCAAAGTTTGAGCTTTATTTGCTTTTTGGTTTTTTTTTGCGGTTTTGCTTCTTTTGTCGGTTCCGTTCTTTCGCTTCGACTGGATCCATCTGCAAGAGCTGTCAGGAAGACTAGCACACAACTTGGATAATACTCAATAATCCAAATTCAGTAAGAGTCAAGCCAAGTCAACTGCCCGATATTCAGAATATTATCGCCGGATCTGTCAAGAATGAAGAATGGGTCAGAAGCAGAATCTGAGTGCAACCGACAAGGCAAGATTATACCTAAGGTAGTTTGCCGTGGAATAGATTACAGTAAGAGCAAATTATTTCGGTCCTCGACACAAGGATTATTTCAGTCAGTGGGGTGAACCTTGAGTCTTTTCTCAATGGACTCAAGAGACGTGTATTACCCACAGAAGATATACTTCAAGAATGTGAATGTGCCGACAGCAACAACAAAACTCTGGTATGTTGATACAAATTTCAAAGCATATTTTCAAAAATCCTTAGTGCATATACAAAAAAAATTAGGCACTGTGAACAAGGTTTGCAAAGAATACTTGGATAAGTTCACGGCTGCCCAGAATCAATGAGCATTTCACCTACCTGGAAGCTCAGTTGAACCAAAGGGAATTATCCATCAACTGCTCACTACCAGCAACACTTGGTTTGAATGCAAAGAGTATTCCGAATTTGTTATCAATATGAAGTCTGCATCAATTGTGCAACCTCTACAGCAACAATGATCAGACCAACAGAAGAATTAGCGGTGTGCATGACCAACAGGATATCTTCAGACAAGGTATGAACTATATCAAGTTCTGGTTCCGCTATGGGTAAATTCCGGATACTTCGAAAGGAAGCCAGAATCAGCCACAGGTCCGACTGCATATCACAGTGCAAGGCTTCTGGTACAAGGAACCCAACCTTCCTCCGCAACCTACCAAAAGGAGCTTCTAACGCAAGACTCCCAATCTTCCTTAGCAAGCTATCGTGAAAGGCTTCCAGCATAAGGCACCTGACCTTCCATGGTAAGCCACATGAGGGAAAGCTTCTGAGGTACGATACCCAGCCTTCCTCGGCACGCTACCTTGGCAAAAGCTTCGAGCGTAAGGATTTCAGCCTTCTTCAGCACGCCATCGTGCCCACGACAGTCTTGTCAGAAGCCCGAACTAGTCCGAACACACGTCCGCCTCAGAGCTCAATTGATTATGAAAAGATTTATCCTACCTATGCATATGTTGTGAGCATGCAGTCCAGGGGATCAGTTCATGCGAGCCACTCATACACGGGAATGACTGTGCTCAAGAGAAACGCCGGCCCCATACTTCAAAGAAGGATGTGAACATAGCAATCCCTATGAGATATGCAAGAGTAAATTGTGAATACAAGCCCAACAAGTTGGGATATGACCAAGGATCCATGATGGTAGGTCATGACAGGGCCATCAAAGGAACCCTCAGGAACAAAGAAATTTTGGATAAACAACCTCCGCGACGGTCAATAAAGGGAAATGTGACAAGGAGATATTGCCAACCCTTGTCAGACTCTTGCATATACGGCCACCACAATGCAGCAAGCATGCTGTACTCCTCATGAGAAGGGACCATCGACCAAGTTAAGAGGCTATGCTCCGTAAGACACGCCAAATGATAGCCAAACTGTGTTCAGCTCAGTGGTCATAGCAAGGACCACAGAGGCTATATATGGTAGAGCCATCTCAGAGATTACCGTCTATGATTACTTTGTGATCATGGCCGACATTTCAGTTGGGAATCACCTGAGGACGATGTCAGAATGAAAGAGACAGAAGGGAACACCTCGTACGGAACCCACAGTCAGGCAAAAAGAGAGCCACTTCTAGCCACTCCAGGCCATACGAGCATGTGAGTCCGGTACCCAGAAAGAATGTCTCGCCCTTGGCAGTCAGTGTACGAAGTATCGCAATAAAACCCGAAGCAGCTAGTCCCAGGCCATGGGAACCAGATTATTTGTCGATACTCGGGGCTACCTACCAACCCCAGCCAACAAACTACCAGCACAAAGGGTTTGCCTGGCAGGAAAGAGAAATATTCAATGCAGCCGTATGAAAGAGATAGCACATGAGCCAGCAAAAGAGGCAGTTAAAAGGTCAATAAACAAATGAAGACAAGACAGCTGATGGATCCAAGTCGCACACAGGTAAGTTCCCCTTCACTGGGAGGTAAGCCGGGAAATCTCGAGGACGAGATTTTCTTAAGGGGGGTAGGTTTGTGACACCCTGGTTTTCGCCCCTTGTTTTTTTTCCTTTGCGGGATTTGACTCCCGTCTTTTTTCGATGTTCTTGGATTTTCTCTCGTTCTTGGGTATATGAAGATGGGCAGTTAGCCTTGCCTTTCTTATCAGACCAGAGATTCTCCCCAGACCAACCTTGCCACCCAAGATATTTTCTCAGGATTTTGTCGCCGAAACCCTACTCTCCGATCTACCGGAAGGGAAACCCTAATTCCTTCTGTTACAAAGGAACTCCAATTTCATTCGAACTTTTGCCGCCCAAACTTTTCCCAGTGATCATCCCACATCTATAAACCCTGGATATGAAAAAATATTGCCAAGTCATTTGCAATATTTTTCATTTAAAATTAATTCCTTTTTCTGCCAGTTAAAGGAATTAAATCCAGGAAAATATCTATCCATCTCCAAAGGTCATGAAAACTTGTGGAGATATTCTTTGTGATCATATTGAGCTCTCATAAAAATATTGGCAATAATTAAATAAGGGAAATTGCATTATCCTATTTAAAGCCAATATTGCAATTTGGGCACCTTCCAAAGGAGCTACTATTTTGGTAGCCAGGAAAAATCCCAAATAATTTGTGGAGCTTATTCTATCCATGTCTTCACCATTTCCATTAATATCCCAAGTTCCACAGATCAAATTTTGAGAGCATCATCCAATTCTAGTTTCTGGATCTATTTTGAGGTTGTGAAGTAACTATATTTTATATTTCTTCAAAAATCTTGAAATTAATCTAGGACCTCACATTCCATATATGATATGAGTATGCCAAAAGTCACATCATTTTATCTAGCCAATTTCTCCCAAAAATTCAATCTAGTTTCTGTCCAGATTCAAGATCTATGAAGGAAGTACCACTTTGGTATTTCCAATTGAGCTGAAACTTTTCCAGTATCTCCATATATTAAAATCATCACCCTACACCAAAATTCAGCTCATTTCATCAAGCCATATGAGTGCAGCTTCAAAGTCAAGTTTCTGGACCAGAATTTGCATAACAAAGGAAGTGTATGCAAAACTTGTCCAAATGACCTCAAATTTGGCAAGCATCTAGTCCTTCCTACCCCATCTTACTTTGACAACATTTCAACCTCACTCACTAATCCTTTTCACCTCAGCTTGGTCCCCAAGTTTCTGTCCAGAAACTGTTCTGGATCCCCTTGACCACTCTAGAGCAATCCTGGTCCATCCAATGACCCATATCCTCTATTTGAGCAGTGGTGCAGCTGTTTGACAAGGCTAGTCAGCCAGGCTCGTGCCAGAGCGCGCTGTGCACGCGGTGATCACGGGCAAAGCAGGCAGAAACGGTGCTCTGCGCCGCGAGTCGCATCTATGGCTCAGCTCCGGCAAAGCCCAGCCGTACCCTTGTGCCGACCTCCTTTCCATCGTCCGCGTGCCCATTTTCCAGCTCCTTCCCCCTCCTTCTTCTTCCCCGACGTGCCACAACAGCCCCGCCATGGCACTGTTTGCCTCTGAACCTCATCGCCTTCCTCCCGTTCCGTCCCCTCCCCTGGCCTTTTCCTTCCCGAGCCATCTCATCGGCCTGGCCCTCGTCAGGTCGGACGCGCCGCGACGCCGGCAAGCCGCCAGCCACGTGCCCTGCGAGCTCCAGTGCATCGGCCAGCGGCCGTGCTTATCCTCGTGGCTCGGCTGGCTATAAATAGCCGTTACCCGGCCCTCCCGAGCTCACCATCGGCCTCATCTTCCCCCTAGCAGCCTCCCTCTCCCTCGTGGATCCTCCCCTGCCCGAAGGAGCAAGCGCCGGCTCCCAATCTCTCCTCTTTGGCTGCCATGGCCGCCCCAGCCCCAGCTCAAATTCGAGCGCGCCGAGGCTCCCCTTCCTCTCCCCTTTCCACCCTCAGCCTCCCTGACCGCGGCAGAGCCTCGCCGCCCTTCATTTCCTACTCCGGCGCACGGCACCCCTGCGCCCCGAGCTCACCCCGCCGCCATCCGCCTCCATCCACCGTTCAGCTGCCTCAGTCCGTCCCCGTCTCCGCCACGGGTACGGGTGGGCGCGGCTTCGTCCGCTGGCTCCATTACCCCCCTCGGCCGGAGTCCTCGACCACCGGAGCTGCCTCCATGGCGACGGCCAGCCGCCCCTGTTGCCTTGGTCGGGAGGAAGAAGAGGGAGAGCGGGAGGAGAGAGAGAGGTGGCGCGGGGCCCGCTTGTAAGCGACTCAGCCACCGGGCCCGCCGGTTTAAGTGGACGCGCAAAGCCTGGAATGCGCTTTCCACTTCGGAAAGCGTACTACCGGGGAATACGTTTTCACCTCTGGAAAGCGTAAGAAGCAAAAATACGCTTTTCCTTCTGAAAAGTGTATTTCTAGAGAAGGCGCCACCCGCAGCGCTGGCAGGGACCTGGTGGTAAATACTTTCTTTACAGATAGGTCCCTGGCAGTCAAACCCTCATATCATTTTACCCGTGATTCCGATTCAGGTGAATCCAACGCCCACGTCTTCAGTTCGTCGAGCCCGTTCCGATGGTATCATTTTCATAATGTTTCCCCACTATGAAAATGACCATGTTGCCCTTGCCCTTCTATCAGCCCCTCCGAGAGAGAATTATTTCTGGCAAATTTTCCGCGAGGTGATCGCACTTCTTTCTAGAATATTCCTTCACCCCCAGGCAAGCTGACCATCTGATATATGCCCTAAAGCATTGCTCTGTGTTATTATTGCGTGTTTAAATTAATATGCTTATGCTTGTATGCGTAGTGGTGAGCTGTATGTGACGCCAGTGAACCCTTGTTTGCCTTTCTTTGGTGACGGCACCACGCCTGTGTGCTGAGCTACTTCCGGCCGTCCGGGGTGGATGCCGACTTTTTGTTCTCTTTTCAACAACTGGCCCGTGTTCTGAGCTGCTTTTCGGCCGTCCCGGACAGCTGTTGAATTTCTTTCTGTAGCAGTGACCCTATGCTCTGAGCTGCTTTTCGGTTGTCTTAGGGAACAGCTACACTCTTTTTATCAACACCGTCTCATGCTCTAAGCTGCTTTTCAACCGTCTTGAGCCGGGGTTGTGTTATTCCGGTAACGTCCTAGATCTGAGTTGTAAAGACCATTCTGGTGGCTACTGGGTTATTTGCCGGTTTCATGCAAGGGTTCAGATGGTCGTAACTTACAGCTAAGACTTGTTAAGTGATAACTTGCCATTTAAATATTGTTTCACTAATGACTCGTTGTGATATTGTATGGAGATAGGTTATTATGTTTTCATAATTGTTACATCTTGCATGGTTACTGTTATTGCAGTATTATGAAATCTGACTTTATAATAATAACAACCTCCTCCGTCGACTGGATCGAGTCATAGTGTCACCTATCCGGACTCATCCGTGCAACCACATTTGCCGGTATGGGACGGCCCTGGCTTATTCTATTGTCTTGCCTCTTGTCGGTACCACCAAAATAGGGAAGGTTATGCGTGCGCACTACCCTAGCCCGGTAGGCGGCGATAACCTTGTGAGCCCAGTTGTTTGTTTGCGCGCGGTCCCCGTTTGGGACAGTTTTGTTTGGCCACGACGGTGGCAGGTGTCACGGGGTGACACAGGGGCCACCCAGGACATGACCCTGGGAGGGTATGATTGTCGGTGGGACCGTAAGAGTGCCGGGCAATAGACAAGTTTTGTTGGAGCAGCACCGGTCCACCCGAATGGGAATATGTACTAAAGTACGAGGCCGGGAGCTCCATGGTGTGGGTAAAGTGCGCAACCTCTGCAGAGTGTAAATCTATTCGAATAGTCGCATCCTCGGTCATGGACAGTTCATATAGGCCTCTATTTGGTCTGTGTCGAGTCTGGAGGAACAAACTATATAATGTTATTGCTAAGACTAAACCAGAGAATGGTAAGGTTTGTCAGGCTTGCAGTGCAGATACATGGACATCAGTTGATGTCAGAGGTTTGAATGCTAGCCATAAGATGGCTATGATATAAGCGGTCGGGTGACCGCAAAGCTTGGATCGGATTTGGATCGTGAGCATATTCGAAGTTCGGATTATTTACCTGATATACTTTACTGCATTTACTTCAGTAATTATCATGCTAGATAATCCTGCTATAACCTGATAATTAATGCTGCTAGATGACTAATCTTGCTAGATTAGTTTGCCATGACATGATAGTTAATACTGTTAAGATAACAAGTGCATGCTTGAATGCCATGGATTGCTTTGCTTGGTGTATATGTTAGTTTGGTTTGCTTGCGAGTACATTCAAAAGTACTCAGCGGCCTTCAATGTGGCCAGGTTCACCTAAGGATTCGATGCCCTCTAGCGAGGAGCCAGAGCGTTCGCGGGCTAGAAGAGTAACCTAGTCAGATCCCTGTGGATTGGAGCCGCATCAGGACTATGCTGCCTTAGATAGAGCTTTTCCGCTGCCATCACCCTTGTAACATACCATGTAAGACTTATATATCTATTAATAGAAAAGCTTGTGTTCATGATACTTGTTGTAAAAGCGCATGCCAGAGTGATTTTCCTAGGCTGGTATGTGCGGCGACCGTCTGACTACAGTGGTATTCAGGCGGGGCGCCACATCCATGACGTAAAAAATTGTGGTAGAACTGAGGGCGAAGAAATTTTCAGGGAGTTTGCGGTTACGGTGGGTGGTCGGGGCCGAGCGATGCAGTGTGGTTTGCGTGTTTCTCTCGTACATGCACGTGTGTGTGCGAGGCGTTCGCCAACTGAACTCGAGCGAGGCGTTCGCTTACTGAACCCAAGCGATCGAACTAGCTACGTACTGAAGCCGATCGATGCCTTCACTGCTAACTGAACCCGAGCGATTCCTTCGCTGCTAACTAAACCCGTGCGATTCCTTCGCTGCTAACTGAAGCCGGTCGAGCCACCGTACGTGCGAGACATAGCCGGTGTTGGGTTGCCTCTCGATGAACAGTGCCCATTGCTGCCACGCGTGCGATACATAGAACGAGTCGAGACGCATCGATCGAGCCCCTTGCGCGAGATGTGGTGAGTTGATTTAGCCGGTTGGTTGGCTGTGGATGAACAGTTCCCGTTGCTGCGGTCCGCTCGTATGCCCCACCCCAGCCGGTGGGTTGGCTGTGGATGAACAGTACCCTGGCCGTGTGAAGGTGGTTGGCGCTAGATGAACAGGACCCCGAGGAGGCCAGCCGGTTGGGGGTGGATGAACAGGACCCCCATGGAGGCTGTATGAACAGTAGCCGTTGGAGGCTGGAGGAAGTCGACGGTGGATGAACAGTAGCTGGTGGAGGCTGGAGGAGGTCGACCGTGGATGAACCGTAGCCCGTGGAGTCCCGTTTTGCGGTACGCCACACCCCTCCCGATGAATAGGACCCCCATTTCGACCGTAGGCAATTAGGGAGAAGTCCGTTTCCTTCGTTTTGCGGTACGCCACACCCCTCCCGATCAACAGGACCCCGTTTTGACCTTAGGCGCTCGAACAGAAGTCCGTTTCCTCCATTTTGCGGTACGCCAGACCCCCAGCCAATGAACAGGACCTCGTTGCGACCGTAGGCGGTCGAACAGAAGGCCATTTCTTCCATTTTGCGGTACGCCAGACACCCAGCCGGTGGGGGGTCGATGAAGAACACATCGTGTCAGATGTTCCGTCCAAGCAGGTTGGCTCCCGATGAACAGGACGCGTTCCAACCCAGTCGCTTGGTTCCCGATGAACATGACACTGTTTCCTCCATTCCAACCCAGCTGGTTGGCTGCCGATGAACACGACGCCGTTGCTGCCGTTCGTTGCCTCTCCATGTACACGAGCCCTGGCCGTATGTATGCGCGAGTACGCGTTCGAGACCCCGCCCGTATATATGTACGTACGTGCCCGTATTTTTTGCCGTGTGGCTGTACGTACGTGTACACGATTTAGACGGGGCTGCCTGAACTGCTACGTCGGGGGTTCTACTACGACACGTGCCGCTCCTTACACACCCACGGTTCATCGTTACAGAGAGATCGATCGACCAGTATGTACGTACACGTTCGTGACCAGACAGACAATGCTACGTACGCTTCGACCGGGTGGGTCCCAGCTGTCAGGGAGGATAAGGAGGCACTTCCTTACGTGTGAAGACATAGCAGGTGGGTCCCAACTGTAAGGGGAGAATCATTTTTTTTGCGCGTAATATGGAGGCACTTCCTTGCGTGCGAAGATGTATCTGGTGGGTCCAGCTGTCAGCCTCACCGCGTATAGTCCTCTTCTGATGGCTACCGTTCATTGACCACGTTGACTACGCCGCGCCGAGAGCACCAAGGCGGTGGACGACGGCGAGGCCTAGGAAGGGAACGACGCGGAGCTGGGAAAGACGCAGCAGTGGATGCCCATGCGGAGGGGAGTACGAGGGTTGACTGGTTCGGCTGCGGTGTGAGGCTGCCATCGCCGAAGAATAACAAGGGATGTGGTTGAGTAGAGGGAAGGCCTGGCCAGCGGTGGAAGTAGGGTGGGGAGGTGAGGCCTGCGCGGCAGCACAGCCGGCCACGGGAGGCGGGAGCAGGTGGTCCCGCCGGCGCTGGTTTGGGCGGCTGGAGCAAGAAGATCAGAGATTGAAGAAGCAGCACGGCCGTTGGATTAACATCCAACGGTCACCGCTGCTCCAATCGTTTGTTGACTAAGTTGACAAAGCCCTGGGTACGCGTCAACTTCGTCGGCCCACAAGCTAGCCTCCAATCCGGTGGGTCCCAGTTGTCATTTGGAGGAATCTTTTTTTCGTTTAATAATGAGGCACTTCCTTCCATGCGAAGATATAGCTGGTGGGTCCCAGCTGTCAGGGGGAGGAATCATTTATTTTTCGCGTAATAAGGAGGTACTTCCTTGCGTGCGAAGATGTAGCTCGTGGGTCCTGGATGTCAGGGGGGACGAGTCATTTTTTTTGCGCGTAATAAGGAGGCACTTCTTTGCATGCGAACATGTAGCTGGTGGGTCCAAGCGGTCAGGGGGAGGAATCATTTTTCGTGCCGTGCGACCATGGACCTCGTGGGTCCCAGCTGTCTGCCTCTCCACGTACAGTCCTCTTCTGATGGTTGTCGTTCGTTGACCACGTTGACGACGCCGTGCCGAGAGCACCAACGCGGTGGACGACGGTGAGGCCCAGGAAGGGAATGACCCAGAGCCGGCGAAGCCACAGAAGTGGATGCCCATGCTGAGGGGAGTACGAGGGTTGACTGGTTCGGCTGCGGTGTGAGGCCTATGTCGCCGGAGAATAACAGGAGGTGTGGGTGAGTAGAGGGATGGCCTGGCCAGTGGTGCGGTAGTAGGAGGGGGCGGTGATGGCTACGCGGCAGCACAGCCAGCCACGGGAGGCGGAAGCAGGCGGTCCCGCCGGCGCTGGTTTGGGCGGCTGGAGCAAGAAGATCAGAGATAGAAGAAGCAACACGGTCGTTTGGATGTTATCCAACGGTCACTACCGCTAGAATCGTTTTTTGACTTTTTTTTTAGAACTCCTTGTTTGTTGACTAATACTAAGTTCACATATCCCTACGTACGCGTCAATATAGTAAGCCCACAAGTCAGCCTCCAAATCTGTGGCAAACAGCATACAGCCCATTTGCCATTATTTTTAATAATTTACAGCCCATTTGCTAATTCTTAAGGATTTTTTTTAAGCCCATATTCTTTTTGTTAGCATTACAGCCCATATTCTGGCCACGGTTAAAAAATTCAACGAAATTTTGCATATTACAGTGGGGTCCGAACAGTTTTTAATCCCAAAGTTTGGAGTCAGATTCAAACTAATTTGAAAAAGTAATTTATATTAATTTAAATCCAACGAAATTTTCCCCGTAGAAAAATCAATGAAATTTAAAATCTCGAAATCCCAGAAAACCGTAATTTGAAACTAATTGCCGATTTGCATTTTTTTGAGTGGCTATTGCCGGTTTGCTGTGTTGTTCTTAAAATTTACAGCCCATTTCTTACTACTTATAGCCCATTTTCTGGGCAAACCCCGAATACATCCCTCTTCGTCTTGAAAGATTTGCAGCCCAGCAGTGCTAAGAAAAGCAACTAGGCCTCGGTTGGGTATTCTTCAAAAAAAATAGAACTGGGCTAGCCATTTTCAGAAAGAGAAAAAAACAATTGGGCTGGTCATGTGGTAAACAGAAAATAAAAGCCTGGGCTAGACGGGCTACAGCCCCTGCACAGCCCAATTGATACCCTGCTCCATCTCAAAAACAAAAAAAACAACTGCGTGAGCTGCTGGGTCCCTGGTGTCAGCCGCTGGTTGGGCAATTCTCTCGCTTATTGACTACGTTGACAATGTCATGGGACCCAGATGTCAAACCATTAGGAGGAAGCATTTTTTTGGCTTGGAATAAGGAGGCACTTGCTTGCGTACTGCAATGACCCTCGTGGGTCCCTACTGTCATCCTCTCCATGTACAGTCATCTCCTGATTCCTCTCGGTTGTTGACCATGTTGACAACGCCAAATGGCGGCGCCGCGGCGAGCGAACCAAGGCGGAGGACAACTGCGAGGCCTCAGACGGGAACGAACAGGAGCCGTGGAAGATGCGGCAGTGTTCTCGCAGGCGGAGGGGAGTGCGAGGGTTGACTGGTTCGAGTGCGGGGTGGGGCTGACTTCGCCGGAGAATAACAGGAGGTGTGTGGGGTAGATGGATGGCCTGCGAGAGTTTTATTGTGCGATGGGGCAGCAATGCATGCACGGTAGTGCAGCCAGCTGTGGGAGGCGGGAGCAGGCGGTCCCGTCGGCGCTGGTTTGGTTTTGGTAGCTGGAGGAAGAAGAGACTGAAGAAACACGACAGACGTTGGATGTCAATCCAACGGTCAACGTTGGCAGAATAGTTTGTTGACTAAGCCGACACCACGTTGCATACGTTTTTCGCAAGAAAAGAAAACTGGGCTCGTTCGCCAGATAACATTCCCAAAACTGCCACAGTTTGATCTTGCGTCGCAACTAAAACTGCCAAGAAAATGCATTCGTTTTCCATCCTCCTCCCAAGGAACATTCGCCAGATAACATACCCGAAAATCAAAGACTTGAGAAGGCGTACAGAACAAGCTAGTCCGGGAGTAAAGAGACATTCCAGACTGTTAGAAAAAAGAGAGGTGTGCTGCTGTAACTGGTTCGAATCCAAACCTAGACTATATATAGTGTTATACTACTCTGCAAGTAATGAAACTGACATATCCAACGTTCGCTTCTCCTCTTCTCTAGTTACTCTACCTAGCTTCAGAAGCTTCGGCCGCAGCAACCATGTCTACTGGCTCGTCCACCTGCTCTTCAGCAGGGAATCGAGCCAACAACCAGATGTGCGCGAAGTCGCCACCCGTACCACCGCCTGTTGGTCTCATCACACCCCGCTGCCGTTGGTGTGGTGCCACTACTGCAAATCACGCAGAGTCATCCGTCGCGTCTCAACTATAACCCTCAACCCTGACCGAGTCTTCTACAAATGCCCAAATCATGGGGTAATATGGTCAAGTTGTTCCCCTGCTTTCAGTTGCTGAATTTTATTTTTTAAGAGTTTGGTTGATGATCTTCGAATTTGATTCGAGCAGAAAAGGGAGGATTCTTGTGATTTGTATTTCTAGGAAGTTACAGATGTGGGGGAATGGAACTACATGGATTATTTGGTTAGCCGACGAATCCCAATACCAGCAGGCTGGGGTGTTGGACAAGTAACTGAAGGAACGGCAGAAGAGGAAGATGCAGAGCAGAATGTTAAAGACGATGCAGTTCATCAGATCATGGCCAAGCAACAGCTGGTGAATAGCCTTGGCAGCAGTGAGGAGATGAAAGAGCTTGTGAAGATAATGGGCAGGATCGTTGTGCTCTGTAGGATGATTGTCTCTTTATTTGCAGTGTATGTAGCACTCGTGATGTATTCAGTGGCTCTGACATGAGCACTTTGCTGAAACTAGTAATGAATGAAACCTATTTAGCAGGCTGGGCATCTAGTGTTGTGAACATCTAATGATTTCTATATTAACGGGAATCGGGAGGCATCCCCTTTTGCTAATAAATAAGCAGAGGACCTGTCGGGTCAGCTATGTTCCCATTGCAAGACGTTCAGCAAATTGCAGTCCAACAGCAGACTGCCATCAACTACATTTGCGGTTGTACAATCATCAAATACAAGTTTCACAGCAAAATATGAGTACTACTAAACAACAATGTCATCATGTTTCAGTCGTCATACAATCACCAAACACAAATCAACATACATAATAAGTGATGTTCTCACTGAACAACTACTTCATCAAGTTTCAGTTGTCATAGCAAACACAATTTAACATAGTAGATAATAAGTCCTCTTCTCATAGGCAAATACGACAAAAGCAATCTAATCATCATCCGCAGCAGTAGTGTCAACATCTTCACCATGTGTATCAGTCTAAATCGTAATCCCCCCAGTGTCTTCTTCTTCTTCAGCATCAATCTCCTCGAACGTTGGCTTCTTATTGATCAACTCATCTACTTCCACAGCGTGACAGGCAATCTTTTCTCCAGCCTTATTGATGTGATGGTCCACAAACATATCATAAACATCTGTGGAATCCTCTACATCAGCAGCAGTGTAAGCATCATCTTGTTGTGCAACTTCATTAAACGAATTCCTCTGCTCAAACTTTTGCAATATTCTCCTGTCTTGGCTATGTGCATATGTGTCTTCCAAGAAAAATATCTGTGTTGCTTGATTTGCCAAAATATAAGGCTCGTCGGTGCGGTACACCGCCTTGACATTGATGGATTTGAAATAATCATCAGCTTTGGGTTTTGAGATCCTGGTAAACTAGTTATACCAACGACAGCAAAACTGAACCACGCACCGATGAACCTCGAAAATGGTGATATACTGCAACTGAACAATGTCTTTTATGTTAGCATACATTTCAGTTGTCACTTTCTTGTGCGTCTCCGTGCTCATGACGGCACTGTTTTGTGTCTTCCTGCCTTCGTCACGTGCAAGGGTGTTGTAGCGCACATCTCCAACAACGCAAGATGCATAATGTCTTACCCGAGTATCAGGACCCATTACTAGTGCGTAAAGGGTATCATTAACTGCCTGCCCCTCCTCCCGCATCTCCTTAACCTATGGTTAGAAAATAGACAAGTTGATCATCTTATGTACTCTATATATTAAAAAAACTGATAGTGCAATTCAAAAGCTTACACGGCTCTTCAACCATTTCGCAAATCCTTCCCTAACTCGTTTGTCAATGTTTCTTGGATTTTGCGCCAGTAAATCCTCTTCATACACGCTGCAGAACATAGTGATCGCGTCAAACATCTAAACATATAAGAATGTGCTGCAAGTTTAGTATATTACGATGTCTAAGCTGCAGTACTTAGCACTTACTCGATATAAGGTAGAATCTCAGGACAGTTATTCAACACACACCAAACCATTTTGTCCAAATCTTTAGGTTTGTCATCTTGTTAACTCTTCCCTGTTACTCGAACAGCAGGATCGAAAACATTGAGCTCAAGATTTTTTTCACCCACCTTTTTGCTAGGCTGATCAGCTGTTTCAATGTATCTTGAGCAGAATGTCAAACTTCTGTAGCAATGTAGGCCTCTGCAATGGAACCCTCAGGTCTAGCTCTGTTCCTAACATAGCCCTTGAAAGTGCCTAGCCGCCTTTCAATAGGGTACATCCGTCCATATTGTACTGGACCTCTAAGTAGTGCCTCATCAGGTAGATGAACAACCAAATGCACCATCACATCAAAGAAGGCTGGAGGATATATCTTCTCAAGGTTGCATATGATAGTTGGTATCCTCTCTTTAAGACAATTCACAGAATCTGTCGTCATTTGTTTTTGACCCACCAGCTATCTGATACTTTTACACTGCACTACTTGTGCACAAACTACACCCATACTCTCTCACTATTGTTTTATTACGCATGGGTATTTCAGAATCTCAACCAGAGTATTCTAAAAAGAAAACACAGCTGTCGCTCCAGTCTGCATCGAGGATTGGAAAGGCGCAGTTTGACGCTCTAAAGAAGAGTGTAGTGTCATTCGATGAAGACTGTCAACGTAGCTCTGTAGTTGATGACCCCATTCGCCATACACCAGCATCGCAGGTGCTTGCTTTAACTTCATGGTGTCATATGTGGTTGCATGTTGCATATGGTGTCTACCTTGTATATTGCTTCTAAATTGGTTAAATTGGATCTGCTTAGCCATATATTGTGAATATGACATGCCTTCCTGTTTTTGGTACATACTGCATATGTCTATTAACCATGTTCTTACATCAAACTAATGTTCTTGTGTATCCCTCATCAACCACTTATGATGAGACAGTCAGACAGGTGGGTTAGTGTGAGACACGCTACTCTTTTAAAGAGTGCAGTGTCATCCTCCCCACATGATTCTCAACAAACAGCAAGGCTAGATGAAGATAGTCAACGTAGCTCTGTAGTTGGTGACCGCATTTCCCCTACACCACCATCGCATGTGCTAGCTCTAACTTGGCAGTGTGATATGTGGTTGCATGTTGCATATGGTGTCTAGCTTTTAATTCTTCTAATTTGGTTAAATTGCATCTGCTATTCTACTTAGTTTACACATTATACCTGTTAATGTGACATGCCTTCCTGTTTTTGGTACATACTACATCTGTCTATTAACCATGTCCTTACATAAAACTACTATTCTTGTGTATCCTGCATCAATCACTTATGACGAGACACCTTTAGTATATGCCGCTTGATATTTGTTGCATCTTGCATATGATTTATAGCATGTACCGTGTCTAATTTATTGAAACGCCATTTATTATGAGACGCTTTTAACGTGGCAGAGTCATATTGGTTGCATCTTTCATGTGGTGTCTACCTTGCATTGCTTCTAATTTGTTGAAATGGCTTCTGCTTAGTTTACACAAATAGGTGTGAATATGCCATGCCGTTCTGTTTTTCGTACACATTCCATCCTTGTATCGTGTGTTTGCCTTACATCCAAGTAGTGTTTGTCAGTATCATGCATGAATGAGTTCTGAAGAGTGATTTTTATTCCTTTTTCTTGTCGTTTGACTTGACAATGCAAAATCAATAAAGCGAAAGGAAATTAGCAAGGCAGTGGATGCTGGTGCTCCTTCCGACCAACTGAAATGAAGGGTCTCTACAGATTCTACTCCACTATCCTACAAACAAGATTTGCAAGACAACACATGCATAGACAGTCAACGTAGTTGTGTTGATGATGAGCACATCTCCCCTACCCAACCATCACAGGTGCTCGCTCTAACTTGGCACTGTTATATGTGGCCGCATGTTGTATGATGTCTAGCTTGTATTGCTTCTAATTTTGTTGAATTGCATCTGCTTAGTTTACACATTATACTTGTGAATAAGACACGTGTTCCTATTTCTAGAACATACAATATCTGTCTATCACGCAATGTTCTTACATCAAAGTACTACTGTTGTGTAACCTGCAACAATCACTTATCATAAGCCACATTTAACTTGGGAGTGTGATATAGGTTGCATCTTGCATTGTTTTCTAGCTTCCACTGCTTCTAATTTGTTGAAATGGCACTTATGACGAGACAATTTTAACTCGGTAGAGTGACATTCGTTGCATCTTTCATACGGTGTCTAACTTTCATTGCTTGTAATTTGTTGAAATGCCTGCTGCTTAGTTTACACATCATAGGTGTGAATATGCAATGCTGTCCTTTTTTCTTACATATTCAATCCTCCTATCATGCAGTCGCCTTACATGAAAGTAGTGTTCGTCAGCATCATGCATCAATGAGTTCTGAAAAGCGAATTTTATTCATTTTTCTTGTGGGTTTGACTTGACAAGGCAAAAAAATAAGAGAGAGGAAGGGAAAAAGTAAGGCAGGGGCTGATGGCGGTCATCTGGCGCCACCGGTAAGGAGGTGCTCTAGAGAATCTGCTACTACTGTTAGTCCAGTAGAAGTTCCAAGTAAATATGATGTGCCCAACAACCCTACTCCAGCATCCCAGGTGCTTTCTCTAGCATGGCAGTGTGATATTTGCTTGCATGTTGCATATGGTGTCTAGCTTGTATTGCTACTAATTTGATTAAATTGCATCTGCTTAGTTTACACATTATACATGTTAACATGGCATGTCCTCCTTTTTTTGCATATACTACATCTGTCTATTACATGTTCTAACATCGAAGTACTATTCGTGTCTATCCTGCATCAATCACAAATGACGAAACACCTTTAACTTGGTAGTGTGATATTGTTTGGATCTTGCATATGATTTATTGCTTGTACTGCTTGACATTTGTTTAAATGCCACTTAGGATGAGACACTATTAACTTGGCAGAGTGATATTTGTAGCATCTTTCATATGGTGTCTAGCTTCCATTGCATTGCTTCTAATTTGTTGAAATGCCTTCTGCTTAGTTTACACATCATAGGTCTGATTATCTCATGACGTCCTATTTTTCGTACATATTACATCCTCCTATCATGCGGTTGTCTAACATCAAAGTTCAGTTCGTCTGAATCACACATCAATTAGTTCTGAAGAACTAAATTTTTATTCCTTTTTCTCGTGGGTTTGACTTGACATGGAAAAAAGAGAGGAAGGTACACGAATGGTAGGGGATGGTGTTACTACTCGGGAGGCACGGAAACGGAAGCGGAACAACTCTGCAGATTCTGCTGGTACTGATAATGCAAGAGAAGGTTGAAGTCCATAGGATACAAACACAGTATCCCCTGCTACACCACCTGCAAAACATACCAAAGACAAACGAACCAAACAAGCAACGACAGCCCTAGTGGTTGCAACACCTTCTTCCACAGTACCAACATGTGTACGATTTACTCGTTCGTCAACTCTGCTAGTGGCAAGTTCCCAAGCTCCTTTGCCACCTGACACTACTTCCGAAGCACTCTTGGCACAAGAGGACTTGGCAAGATCAAATGAACCTTGTGAGCTTCAACACCAAGACAGTAGTTGATCGAGTCAAGTTACAGTTGCATGCTTCTTTATATGTAGTCTTTGACGAACTCTTTATATGTAGTCTCACACTTTGATGTACACTAACACTTCCCATGTTCGTTGTTAAACTAGCACCTAGGCGCAAGAGGAAACAGACATCAGGGATAATGCTTGATAGGTTAACTAAATCTAAAGGAGGAAGAATGGAGATCCATTTTGAGTCAGGTTTAAAAAGGCCACATCATGCTATAGAGTCAGCCAAGTTAGTATCAGAGGCAGCCGTTGCTGTTAGGTGTCATGCACGTATCCTCCCAACATGGATTCAGTACAGGAATGACAAAGACGAAATCCAGTTTAACACCTTCCTCGACCAATTATCTGTAAGTATGGTTATTTATGGAACTTAGTAATATCGTCTTGCTCTGTCCCATACTTTTCTAGGTTGTTGGTAATGAGACTCCTATAATTTTGAATAGATGAGGTTCAAGTTGGATCGGCAAGATGATGCAACAAGACAAGCATGCACTCATGTTTTCAAGTCTGCTCTGCGACAGTGTCAGTATAATCTGAGGAAAACTCACTTTGAAGGCAAGGCTAACAATGAACTTGCCCAAATAGCTTCAGTGGAAAATATAACGGATGAAGACTGGACAACCCCTTTTAAACACTGGTCTGATCCAAAGTATCAAGTATGTTATATAGATGTGATCAGATCACATGTTGAACTCCTATTTACGCATGTCCCTCACAAATCTATCTTCTTCTAGGTGAACTGTTCAAAGAACAAGGCCAACCGTATGAAAGTGAAATTCCAACAGATGACAGGATCTCGTAGCTATATTGCACACTGCAAGGCTTTGGTAACTAGCTGCTATTTCACTCTTTTGGCGATGCCATATTATCAGATCTATATTGACTTGTTCCAAATGCAGAGGAAAGCCCGCAAGGACCAAAAAGAACCTGAACCAAATGCGGTGGAAATCTTCAAGGACTGTCACACCAGCAAGACGAAGGGCATGACTACACCAGTCAAAGCCGCTGTAGTAAGTCCTTAATCCTCAGGCCCTTTGAACTACTGGTTACTCTGACTTGTGGTGCATTGAACTACATGGTTTGCAGCCAATGTCTATTAGTCTTTTCAATTTTAAACACAGTTGTCTGAATGTATCATTGCACTTTACAAGGTTTAAAAGAGAGGAACGATGTTCCTTTGCTCTTGATCTGTAATCTAGTTCCGTGCTGCACACAATGTTACAATTTCCTGTTTGTCTGATCTCAGTAGTTTTGTGATATGAATGATGTAATACTATGCTCACCGTATTATAAACTTTGTCTCTTTATCTTAGCTGTCAATACAATGTGAAGAAATAGACAATACATTGGCCATGGTATATGGTCATATGTTTGGAACCTGGTTTTATTATGTACTTTGCAGTAAAATACAACTAATATTTTACACGGGTTCACCAAAATAAGTTCTGTATATAAACCAAAGCTATTCTATATGGTTTTGCTACCTCATTAATAACTTCTGTTCTGGTACTACTAATGTACAAACTCAACTTTTCAGCAAGCTATGGAACAAATGGTGGAACCGTAACAACCTCCTGAAGGTGATGAGGCAACCATAACCACAATGTCACCTCTTGCTGCAGTGGGTCAGTATCTCTCCACTAACAGTGCCAAAAGCACCTTCCTGCATAATACTGGGTTGGTTGTTGAGGAAACCTCATCCAAACTGCCTCATGAACAAGATCTCCAAGCTCGACAGAATGATATATCTGCGCTCCAGACACAAGTCCAATCCCTAACAGAGACCCTTTGTGAAACAAGAACAGCAATTGTTCGATGTCGTCAAGATATGCATGGTTTTGAAACCAGACTATCAGACATTTGCTATGTTGTTCAGGAGCCTAGGAGAAATGACAACGAAGTTTATGGTGCTCCATCAGACACTACAGCATGAAAACGTACCAGTTAGGTCAAATCATCCGAGCTTCTGAACTTCTGAAGGTGCATTTACTTTTATGCCAACCCTCCTTTTGTTATATGGCTGTAATTTGTTTTGTTGTGTTACAAAATTTGTTCTTAACGGGCAGCGACCGACTGAAGAAAACAGCAAGCGATTTTTTTATAGTGTAGGGTGTTCCCTATATTTACATGGGTGGCGAACTTTGATGCCCAGTGGATGTAATGTGTGCAATCGCCGTAATAGCCTAGCTTTAGTTGCTTGCTTATTTATTTCCTCATAGTCATCTTTTTCCTCGGTTTGTTAGTGGCCGCAATAACCATGGGCCACATACGACCCATGGTAACCATGGGCCTGCTACCTGCTGTAGTGCCCAAGGGCCATCTACGGGCTGTAGGATCCATGGGCCAAAAGCGGACCGCATTATGGGCCGTAAACGGGCTATAGTGGGAATGGTCCGTTTAAGGGCCCGTAGCATAACGGGCCATTAACAGGCCAAAAGTCATCACAGGCTTAATTCTATCGACAGTCATAACGGGTCGTTAATGGGCTGGAATACATGACGGGCTGAAAATGGCCCAATGGGTTAACAAACCACAAACGGGCCGATTGTAACCACGGGCTGAATCTGGCTAATTAGCATAATAGGCCAGTAATGGACCGTAAGTAATCGAGGGCCGGAAATGAGCCCAAGATTTTATGGGCCTTTAGAAGGCCGAAAGAAAACATGGGCTGGAAATGGCCCAACTGAATCATGGGCATTTAATGGGCTCAAAGCCGTTTACTTTTCATGATGGGCCAGAATCACCACGGGCCGTCAATGGGCCCAGAGAAACAACAGGCCTAATATGGGCCAAAAGATGTCACGGGCCATAGATGGGCCCAGAGAAACAAAAGGCCTAATATGGGCCGAAAGACGTCACGGGCCATAGATGGGCCGAAAGTGACAACGGGCTGAAATCATAAGGCACGGCCCACATGGCGCTATTGGGGCGAATTTTGAAAGGCCATAACGGGCCGTGAGTACCCGGGCCGTAAATGGGCTGTATGCGTATAGGCCGTTAACAGGCTTTCCTTGGGCCGGCCTGCTTACTTTTGACCAAGTCAAATGGGCCGGCCTTTTTAACGTAAATGGGACACTATTGGGCCATGCCACGTGTCGACGTATCATAGGTGTCTCGCGTCCAATGAATGGATGACATCTTTCCCAACGCCGAGCTGACACGTGGTTCCACCGGCGAATGAGAAATTTACACGTGGAAAATCGTCATTAGTCAGGACTGCTAACGGGTTATCGGATCCAAACCGGAACCCGATAGCTTAACGGCGACCCGTTATGGTGAATGCCACGTGTCAGTTACCCTTGACGAAAACACTTCCATGACGCGACATTTATCGTCATGGAAGTGGACACTTCCGTGATGATAATTTCAGTATTGTCATGGAACACTTCTACGATAGCACAGGTATGACTATCTTGATTCTATCATAAAATTGTCATGAATGTACATGCATGACAGAAAACTTGACCTACCATGACAAAGACATATCATCACGGAAGTTTTTTTTTTGTAGTGCTTGTGCGGTTATCAGCGATGTGCCCATTTGTTAGCCCGCGAAGGTTATCAGTTTTTACCGACAGCGAGAGGCATTTGACCAAAGGTTGATTCATCTTGGACTGTGTTACGGTGTGGATCATGGTGAGATTCGAGATCAAAGTTCGAGCACGTGCATACACATGAGTCCCTCCCACCGGCTCGAAGTGAGGGGGACTACACATCATGAACCTCTGTGTGCATTTCCGGTTTGCGAAGCATGTGCCACATCAAAGTTGTGCATTGGGTATTCAAACATCACACAACACCTCTTTGGGCCACATGCACACGGTGGTGTCCTAGGACACTCCCTCCCATGTGACGCTCTGTAACACCCCAAGAATTTAACCATATTTTTATTAAGTAAAATTTGTCCAGAAATAAAATTTTGAATTATATTAGGTCTTTTATTAATTTCAGAGTATTTTTTGTTTTCTGTTTTCTAAAATTCTTCCCTCCATATAGAAATTTTGGGAAAATATTGTGGGCTTGGGTAGTTTTCTTAAATCATTTCAATTATATTTTAAATAACAGTAGGAAATATTTTCATAATAAAAATTGCCCCAAAATAATTCTTTTAATAGCATTTTCAAACATTGAAATGCTTCTGTTGCACTACAACCATTTTAAATAATTCTTTAAAAATTCCACAAAAATTATGAGGGGTCATGTGATGCCTATAGATCACTTTTATCAAAAACCCAACATGGTCTTTTGAAAATTTTGAGTAAAACATCCTCTTTTCAATTATGTTCCATTCCTAGGTTATAACTGCAACCCTAATTTTCCTTGCTCAAACAATTCTGAAATTAGTCCCACTTATAGTCCTTCCAACCAAACTCTTAAGTCCAGAAGATCAACTCCATTTGCATCTTGGAATACCTCCAAATAATTCCCTAAAAATCTGGTCAAGAACTGAATTTCATTAAAACTTGCAGTTTCAAGTTTCTCCTCTGGTTCATCCAACTATACCACCTTCTCTATCATTCAAAGAGGTATCATCCTGCCAATTTTCATAGACAACAAAAATGCCTAGGTTGCCTTAGCATTTTGTCAAGCACATCATGAGCATGACAGAATTTGGCAACCTCTTAAAACTACATTAGGAACTTGACCTTCTGGCCAAACCACCATGTCCATTAGCTCTACCATACCCTAGATAGTAACTCTGGATAGTGGCACTAGCATCAGAACTCCGTAGGTAGCCCTGGCATTTGGTCGAGCACATGGTGTGCATGTTCAGAGCGCGGCTAGAGTGTGTGTATTGCAGCCACTGGCACCGAGCTGCTGCTGCGCTCCTGCTGGTGCCCTTGCTCGTGCTAGTCTTCTGCTAGATCACCTCGTCCACCCTGAGCCCTGCCGACACCCTCCCCCGACCTCTAGTGCCGGCCACCGCCGTCCAGCACCACCGCTCGTGGTCGTCAGTTCGGACATGCCGCCGCCCAAGCCACGTGGCACCACTCAGCAGCTACCAGGGCTCCTCTAGCTCAACCCCCAATTGTTTGTGCTCATCTGTTGCTCCACCACCTGTGACGACCTCAACCACCTCGATGTCGTCCTTGGTTTGCCATGAATGGCCACGCCACCATGTCCACATTCGGGAAGCTGTGGCACCGTCCCCCCCGGCCTATTTAAACCTCCCCGAGCTTGCCCGGCCCCTCATACCCCCTCCACCATCCCTCAGAGGCCTCCTGGAACAACCAAAACGGTCGCAGGTGGTCACCTTCTCCATGTTCGGTGAAACCAACCGCAGCCTCGTTAGGACAATTCCGAGCCAACCAACCTCCTCCTCTCCAAATCTCTTGCATCAGTCAATCCACGGAGCCACTACCTCTCGATTCCCCTCATCAATTTGGCCCGAGGAAGTCCATGGCCGGAAGCCCCGATTTGGCCACACCAGAGTTCGCGGGGGGGGGGGGGGGCTCACTGCCGATGATTTGGTGGGCCCCGGAGGCAGTGCCACACACCAGAGGAACCGTCCGGACCTCCCGAGCACGTTGGTCATATCCGCTGCTCGAGGAGCGCCGCCGTTCGCAGGCCACGGCCACCGGCGCGGCCTCCTCTACTCTGTCGCGAGGGAGAAGAGCGGGATGACCAGTCAAACATGACAGGTGGGCCCTGTTGGGGAACGTTGCATGGGAAACAAAAATTTTCCTACGCACAGACAAGATCTATCCATGGTGATGAGCATCTACGAGAGGGAGAGTGAATCTACATACCCTTGTAGATCGCTAAGCGGAAGCGTTAAGAAACGCGGTTGATGTAGTCGAACGTCTCCGCGATCCAAATCGCAAGTCGTCCCTTGATCCGATCACGAACTAGTGCCGAACGGACGGCACCTCCGCGTTCAACACACGTACGGCTTGATGACGCCTTCACCTCCTCGATCCAGCGAGCGATGATGAAGTAGTAGATGAGTTCCGGCAGCACGACGGCGTGGTGATGGTGGTGAGGAACAATCTCTGCAGGGCTTCGCCAAGCGCTACGGAGATTATGACGGAGGATCTAGAGGGTTAGGGTTGCCGCACACGGCTTGGGGAAATCTTAATGTGTCCCGTGTGCTAGCCCTACCCCTCTATTTATATGTTGAGCCCATGGGTCTAAACATGGAGTAAAAGCCTCCTCTAGGTCGGTTTTGCCCGCACAAGGTCGGTTTGGCCCGCAGGGAAAGAGTCCAACTCGGATCCCTGCAGTACCGCGCACAAGCGGTAGTACCGCTTACGATAAGCGGTAGTACCGCCTGTAGCGGTAGTACCGCTGCTACGGTAGCGGTAGTACCGCTTGGGCGGTAGTACCACTGCTACCGTAGCGGTAGTACTGCCTTACCAGCTTAAGGCAGTAGCAAAACTTCCTTTTGCACTTCCAAAACCTCGTGGGCCTTACCTCTTTGGCTCATATAAAGTGTTGCTGCACCCGAACACTTCGGTAAACATCCGGAACCTCTTCCGGTGAATTCCGGAACCCTTCCGGAAACCAAAACACTATTATCACATATATCAATCTTTACCTCCGGACTATTCCGGAGATCCTCGGCATGTCTGGGATCTTATCTGGGATTCCGAACAACCTTCGGTCACCAACAAAATAACTCAACCATACTAATCGTCACCAAACGTTAAGTGTGTAGACCCTGCGGGTTCGAGAACTATGTAGACATGACCGAGACACCTCTACGGCCAATAACCAATAGCGGGACCTGGATGCCCATATTGGCTCCTACATATTCTACGAAGATCTTTATCGGTCGAACCTCTATGTCAAGGATTCAGTTAATCCCATATACTGTTCTCTTTGTTCTTCGGTATGTTACTTGCCCGAGATTCGATCGTCGGTATCTCTATACCTAGTTCAATCTCGTTACCGGCAAGTCTCTTTACTCGTTCCGTAATACAAGATCTCGTGGCTAACACTTTAGTCACATTGCTTGCAAGGCTCATTGTGATGTTGTATTACCGAGTGGGCCCTGAGATACCTCTCCGTCATACGGAGTAACAAATCCCAGTCTTGATCCATGCCAACCCAACAGACACCCTCGGAGATACCTGTAGAGCACCTTTATAGTCACCCAGTTACGTTGCGACGTTTGATACACACAAGGTACTCCTCTGATGTCAGGGAGTTGCATGATCTCATGGTCAAAGGAACAGATACTTGACATGCAGAAAACAATAGCAATAAACTGACACGATCATATACTACGTTCGTAGTTTGGGTCTTGTCCATCACATCATTCTCCTAATGATGTGATCCCGTTATCAAATGACATCTCATGTCAATGGCTAGGAAACCTTAACCATCTTTGATCAACGAGCTAGTCAACTAGAGGCTTACTAGGGACACAGTGATGTCTATGTACCCACACATGTATTTGAGTTTCCAATCAATACAATTATAGCATGGATAATAAACGATTATCATGAACAAGGAAATATAATAATAACCAATTTATTATTGCCTCTAGGGCATATTTCCAACAGTCTCCCACTTGCACTAGAGTCAATAATCTAGTTCACATCACTATGTGATTTACATTGTAATGAATCGAACACCCATGCAGTTCTGGTGTTGTTCATGTTTAGCCCTTGGAAGAGGTTTAGTCATCGGATCTGCAACATTCAGATCCGTGTGCACTTTGCAAATATTTATGTCGTCCTCCTTGATGTAATCGCGGATGGAATTGAAACGTCGCTTTATGTGTCTGGTCCTCTTGTGAAATCTTGGTTCCTTGGCTAGAGCAATGGCACCAGTATTATCACAAAACAGAGTCATTGGGTTAAGCGCACTAGGCACTACTCCAAGATCTGTCATGAACTCCTTCATCCAGACACCTTCCTTCGCCGCCTCCGAGGCTGCGATGTACTCCGCTTCGCATGTAGAATCAGCTACCACGCTTTGCTTGGAACTGCACCAGCAAACCGCACCCCCATTAAGAATAAACACGTATCCGGTTTGTGACTTAGAGTCATCTGGATCAGTGTAAAAGCTTGCATCGACGTAACCCTTTACGACGAGCTCTTGATCACCTCCATAAACGAGAAACATATCCTTAGTCCTTTTCAGGTACTTCAGGATATTCTTGACCGCCGTCCAGTGTTCCATTCCTGGATCACTTTGAAACCTTCCGACCATACTTATGGCAAGGCTGACATCGGGTCTTGTGCACAGCATTGCATACATGATAGAGCCGATGGCTGAAGCATAGGGGATGACACTCATCTTTTCTCTATCTCCTGCAGTCACTGGGCATTGAGTCTTACTCAACTTCACACCTTGCAATACAGGCAAGAACCCCTTCTTGGACTGATCCATTTTGAACTTCTTCAAAACTTTGTCAAGGTATGTGCTTTGTGAAAGTCCTATTAAGCGTCTCGATCTATCTCTATAGATCTTGATGCCTAATATGAAAGCAGCTTCTCCTAGGTCCTTCATTGAAAAACTCTTGTTCAAATATTCCTTCACGCTTTCCAACATTTCTATATTGTTTCCAATCAGCAATATGTCATCCACATATAATATTAGAAACGCTATAGAGCTCCCACTCACTTTCTTGTAAATACAAGCTTCTCCGTAAACTTGTATAAACTCGAACGCTTTGATCACCTCGTCAAAGCGAAGATTCCAACTCTGAGATGCTTGCACCAGTCCATAAATGGATCGCTGGAGTTTGCAAACTTTGTCAGCATTCTCTGGATCGACAAAACCTTCTGGTTGCATCATATACAACTCTTCCTTAAGGAAACCGTTAAGGAACGCTGTTTTGACATCCATCTGCCAAATTTCATAATCGAAAAAGGCAGCTATTGCTAACATGATTCTGACGGACTTAAGCATCGCTACGGGTGAGAAGGTCTCATCGTAGTCAACTCCTTGAACTTGTGAAAAACCCTTTGCCACAAGTCGAGCTTTATAGACGGTGACATTACCGTCCGCGTCCGTCTTCCTCTTAAAGATCCATTTGTTCTGAATGGCCTTACGCCCTTCAGGTAATACTTCCAAAGTCCACACTTTGTTTTCATACATGGATCCCATCTCGGATTTCATGGCCTCTAACCACTTCTCGGAATCCGGGCCCATCATCGCTTCTCCATAGCTCGTAGGTTCATCGTTGTCTAACAACATTACCTCTAAGACAGGGTTGCCGTACCACTCAGGAGCAGTACGCGTCCTTGTCGACCTACGAGGTTCGATAGCAACTTGATCCAAAGCTTCATGATCATCATCATTAACTTCCTCTTCAGCTAATGTAGGCTCCACAGAAACAACTTTCTGCGCTGCGCTACTCTCAGGTTGAAGTAAAGGTTCAACAACCTCATCAAGTTCTATCTTCCTCCCACTCAATTCTTTCGAGAGAAACTCTTTCTCAAGAAATGTTCCGTTTTTAGCGACAAACACTTTGCCTTCGGATCTGAGGTAGAAGGTATACCCAACTGTCTCTTTTGGGTATCCTATGAAGACGCATTTCTCCGCTTTGGGTTCCAGCTTTTCAGGCTGAAGCTTTTTGACATAAGCATCACATCCCCAAACTTTAAGAAACGACAGCTTTGGCTTCTTGCCAAACCAAAGTTCATATGGCGTCGTCTCAACGGATTTCAATGGTGCCCTATTTAAAGTGAATGCAGCTGTCTCTAATGCATAACCCCAAAACGATAGTGGCAAATCGGCAAGAGACATCATAGATCGCACCATATCCAATAAGGTTCGATTACGATGTTCGGACACACCATTACGCTGTGGTGTTCCAGGCGGTTTCAATTGTGAAACAATTCCACACTGTCTTAAGTGACTGCCAAACTCATAACTCAGATATTCTCCTCCTCGATCAGATCGTAGGAATTTAATCTTCTTGTTACGATGATTCTCAACTTCACTCTGAAATTGTTTGAACTTTTCAAATGTTTCAGACTTGTGTTTCATTAAGTAAATATACCCATATCTACTTAAGTCATCAGTGAAGGTGAGAAAGTAACGATAACCACCGCGCGCCTCAATACTCATCGGACCGCACACATCACTATGTATGATTTCCAATAAGTCACTTGCCCGTTCCATTGTTCCAGAGAACGGTGTTTTAGTCATCTTGCCCATGAGGCATGGCTCACATGTGTCAAGTGATTCAAAATCAAGTGACTCCAAAAGTCCATCAGCATGGAGCTTCCTCATGCGTTTTACGCCAATATGACCTAAACGGCAGTGCCACAAGAAAGTGGTATTATCATTATCAATTCTACATCTTTTGGCATCAATGTTATGAACATGTGTATCATTACTATCGAGATTCAATAAGAATAAACCCCTCACATTGGGTGCATGACCATAAAAGATATTACTCATATAAATAGAACAACCATTATTCTCTGATTTAAATGAGTAACCGTCTCGCAATAAACAAGATCCAGATATAATGTTCATGCTTAACGCAGGCACTAAATAACAATTATTCAGGTTCATCACTAATCCCGATGGTAATCGAAGAGCGAGCGTGCCGACGGCGATCACATCAACCTTGGAACCATTTCCCACGCGCATCGTCACTTCGTCCTTTGCCAGCCTCCGTCTATTCCGCAGTTCCTGTTTTGAGTTGCAAATATGATCAACCGCACCGGTATCAAATACCCAGGCACTACAACGAGAGTTGGTAAGGTACACATCAATAACATGTATATCATATATACCTTGTTTGTTGTTGGCCGCCTTCTTGTCAGCCAAATACTTGGGGCAGTTCCGCTTCCAGTGTCCAGTTCCCTTGCAATGAAAGCACACAGTTTCTGGTTTGGGTCCAGCCTTGGGTTTCTTCACGAGAGGAGCAACTGCTTTGCCACTCTTCTTGGAGTTACCCTTCTTACCCTTGCCATTTTTCTTGAAACTAGTGGTTTTATTGACCATCAACACTTGATGCTCCTTCTGAATTTCAGACTCAGCGGCTTTCAGCATCGCAAACAGCTCGGCGACTGACTTGTTCATCCCGTGCATGTTATAGTTCAACACGAAGCTCTTGTAGCTAGGTGGCAATGATTGAAGAACTCTGTCAGTGATAGCCTCTGGCGGAAGGGGCATCCCCAATTCAGCCAGACGGGTGGAGTACCCAGACATTCTGAGTACGTGATCACTGATAGACCCGTTCTCCTCCATCTTGCAAGCATAGAACTTATCGGAGATCTCATATCTCTCGATCCGGGCATTCTTCTGAAAGATAAACTTCAACTCCTGGAACATCTCATATGCTCCATGACGTTCAAAACGTCTTTGAAGTCCCGGTTCTAAGCCATACAATATTGCACATTGAACTATTGAGTAATCTTCAGAACGAGCTTGCCAGGCGTTCACAACGTCTAGAGACTCAACTGGAGCGGGTGGATCACCAAGCGGTGCATCAAGGACATAAGCCTTCTGGGAAGCCGTAAGGATAATCCTTAGATTACGGGCCCAGTCCACAAAGTTACTTCCATCATCTTTCAATTTAGCTTTCTCTAGGAACGCATTAAAATTCAGGGGTGCTACTGCGCGAGCCATGATTTACAACATAAATATAGCAAAGACAACTTAGACTATTGTTCTAGATAATGAGTTTAGTTAATCATATTACTTAAAAACTCCCACTCAAATTGACATCCCTCCGATCATTCGAGTGTAACATGATCCAAATCCACCAACTCAAGTACGATCATCACGTGAGTTGAGGTGGTTTCAATGGTGAACATCTTCATGTTGATCATATCTACTATATGACTCATGTTCGACCTTTCGGTCTCTTGTGTTCTGAGGCCATGTCTGTACATGCTAGGCTCGTCAAGTTTAACCCGAGTGTTCCGCACGTGCAACATGGCTTACACCCGTTGTATGTGAACGTAGAGTCTATCACACCCGATCATCACGGCGTGTCTCGAAACGACGAACTTTCGCAACGGTGCACACTCGGGGAGAACACAATTTTATCTTGAAATTTAAGTGAGGGATCACCTTATAATGCTACCGTCGTCCTAAGCAAAATAAGATGCATAAAAGGATTAACATCACATGCAAATCATAAGTGACATGATATGGCCATGAACTTGTGCTTTTGATCTCCATCTCCAAAGCACCGGCATGATCTCCATCGTCACCGGCATGACACCATGATCTCCATCATCTTGATCTCCATCAACGTGTCGCCATGAGGTTGTCGCGCCGACTGTTGCTTCCACAACTATAGCTAACGTTTAGCGATAAAGTAAAGCATTACATAGCGCTTAATGATTGACACGCAGGTCATACAATAATTAAAGACAACTCTATGGCTCCTGCCAGTTGCCGTACTCATCGACATGCAAGTCGTGATATTCTATACAACACATGATCATCTCATACATGCCATATATCTCATCATGTAATTGGCCATATCACATCACAACATACCCTGCAAAAACAAGTTAGACGTCCTCTAATTGTTGTTGCAAATTTTACGTGGCTGCTACGGGTTTGCAAGAACCGTTCTTACCTACGCAAAACCACAACGTGGTGTAGTGATTGCTTTTTGATCTTCTAAAAGAACCCTCTTCATTGAAATTGATTCAACTAAAGTGAGAGAGACAGACACCCGCTAGCCATCTTTATGCAACGAAGTTAGATGTTAGTTGAAGGAACCTGTCTCGCGTAAGCGTACGCGTAATGTCGGTCCGGGCCGCTTCATCTCACAATACCGCCGAATCAAATATCAACTAGTAACGGCAAGCAATATGTATACAACCACGCCCACAACTCGTTTGTGTTCTACTCGAGATCTCATCTACGCATAGACCTAGCTCATGATGCCACTGTTGGGGAACGTTGCATGGGAAACAAAAATTTTCCTACGCACACACAAGATCTATCCATGGTGATGAGCATCTACGAGAGGGAGAGTGAATCTACATACCCTTGTAGATCGCTAAGCGGAAGCGTTAAGAAACGCGGTTGATGTAGTCGAACGTCTCCGCGATCCAAATCGCAAGTCGTCCCTCGATCCGATCATGAACTAGTGCCGAACGGACGGCACCTCCGCGTTCAACACACGTACGGCTTGATGACGCCTTCACCTCCTCGATCCAGCGAGCGATGATGAAGTAGTAGATGAGTTCCGGCAGCACGACGGCGTGGTGATGGTGGTGAGGAACAATCTCTGCAGGGCTTCGCCAAGCGCTACGGAGATTATGACGGAGGATCTAGAGGGTTAGGGTTGCCGCACACGGCTTGGGGAAATCTTAATGTGTCCCGTGTGCTAGCCCTGCCCCTCTATTTATATGTTGAGCCCAAGGGTCTAAACTTGGAGTAAAAGCCTCCTCTAGGTCGGTTTTGCCCGCACAAGGTCGGTTTGGCCCGCAGGGAAAGAGTCCAACTCGGATCCCTGCAGTACCGCGCACAAGCGGTAGTACCGCTTACGATAAGCGGTAGTACCGCCTGTAGCGGTAGTACCGCTGCTACGGTAGCGGTAGTACCGCTTGGGCGGTAGTACCGCTGCTACAGTAGCGGTAGTACTGCCTTACCAGCTTAAGGCAGTAGCAAAACTTCCTTTTGCACTTCCAAAACCTCGTGGGCTTTACCTCTTTGGCTCATAGAAAGTGTTGCTGCACCCGAACACTTCGGTAAACATCCGGAACCTCTTCCGGTGAATTCCGGAACCCTTCCGGAAACCAAAACACTATTATCACATATATCAATCTTTACCTCCGGACTATTCCGGAGATCCTCGTCATGTCTGGGATCTTATCCGGGATTCCGAACAACCTTCGGTCACCAACAAAATAACTCAACCATACTAATCGTCACCAAACGTTAAGTGTGTAGACCCTGCGGGTTCGAGAACTATGTAGACATGACCGAGACACCTCTACGGCCAATAACCAATAGCGGGACCTGGATGCCCATATTGGCTCCTACATATTCTACGAAGATCTTTATCGGTCGAACCTCTATGTCAAGGATTCAGTTAATCCCGTATACTGTTCCCTTTGTTCTTCGGTATGTTACTTGCCCGAGATTCGATCGTCGGTATCTCTATACCTAGTTCAATCTCGTTACCGGCAAGTCTCTTTACTCGTTCCGTAATACAAGATCTCGTGGCTAACACTTTAGTCACATTGCTTGCAAGGCTCATTGTGATGTTGTATTACCGAGTGGGCCCTGAGATACCTCTCCGTCATACGGAGTAACAAATCCCAGTCTTGATCTATGCCAACCCAACAGACACCCTCGGAGATACCTGTAGAGCACCTTTATAGTCACCCAGTTACGTTGCGACGTTTGATACACACAAGGTACTCCTCCGATGTCAGGGAGTTGCATGATCTCATGGTCAAAGGAACAGATACTTGACATGCAGAAAACAATAGCAATAAACTGACACGATCATATGCTACGTTCGTAGTTTGGGTCTTGTCCATCACATCATTCTCCTAATGATGTGATCCCGTTATCAAATGACATCTCATGTCAATGGCTAGGAAACCTTAACCATCTTTGATCAACGAGCTAGTCAACTAGAGGCTTACTAGGGACACAGTGTTGTCTATGTACCCACACATGTATTTGAGTTTCCAATTAATACAATTATAGCATGGATAATAAATGATTATCATGAACAAGGAAATATAATAATAACCAATTTATTATTGCCTCTAGGGCATATTTCCAACAGGCCCGCGGGACCCACCGTCAGTGACAGGAGGTCGGGACCCGCGTCAGTAAGTGGAAGCATATTTTTGTTAAAGTACGTCTCCCTCACTGGAAAACGTATTCCCACGAGTACGCCTTCGACGTCGGCAAATTTTCCGCTCGGCCGAACGACTAGGCCTGGCCCAGTGGCGCCTGGTGGTTAAACCACGCCTAGGGCGCATTTTTGGCCAGCCCACCTGGTTGCTTTTCCTCTTTTTCTTTTTCTAGTAGATTTCAAAAAATTCCACGGTAGTCATTTCTACACCAAATTTTATGATTCAAATTTCTACATACTCCTAAATTCATGCTATATTAATCCAGCTAGGGTGAACATTTTTCCTAAGCTTTGTCTCTGTTGGATCTATTAAACAATCCATTTCTTCATTTTTTCAGCTTAGAAATTCCATAGGAAAATCATATTGAAAATATGAAAATGGAGGGAAGATAAGGTTTTCAAAGTTTTGGAGTGCACCCAATCTTTCTGCATGCTCAAGGCAAGCATCTTGAACACTTGATATGGAGAATGCATGATTGATTGTTGCTAGAAACATTGAACCATGAATATGTTGAAGTCAAATAAAATTTGCATATTGCTAGTTATTCATGCATGATCCCTTGATAATATTTTATCTTCATTTAAACATGAAGTATGAGTGAGTATGGTTATTTTCACATGTCACATATGCCTATGTTGGTCCGGACTAATCTGCATGAAAGAATCAGTCACGAGAAAAGTGACCGTGAGACTAAAATCTCGTTGTGACGAGAATGATTAGTGAGGGCATGTTGAGACATGCCAGATGGTGACCCTGTTGGGTACTACCAAGGAAATATATTGTGCTAACCACTGCAGAAAAACTTGAACCTCCTGAGTCGACCGTAGATCGAGTCTTGTTCCGGTAACCCCCATACTTGATCCGTGCTGCCACTTGTCCGTGTCACAGGTAGGGTATGGTTTAGTAAGTTGTTAACCCCTTTCCTTGCACACACCGTACAGAGAGGCCATGGTGAAAGATACCAGAGGCCTCTGGTAGGCATGTCACCTGGTCAGGGGGCATGGGTGTATCCGACTATGCCGAGAGGGGGGCACCCCTTGTAATCCGCGCGTTATAAGTAGTGATCCCATGCTATTCGAGACGATGGTCTCCCCGTCTTAGAGTTTTACTTGAACGATGCTTTGGGTGATTCCTGCCATCCGGAAAGTTAATCTGGTGTCTGCTGGTCAGGTGTGTTTTAAACCCAAAGACCGTAATGGGAATTAGTCAGCGTCTTGGTTTGGCTAAAGAAATCCTATACTCGTGGGTAAAGAGTACACCCTCTGCAGAGTTTTAAAACCTATTCGAATAGCCGTGTCCGCGGTTAAGGACTACAGTCTGGGTTGGTCAAGTGTCAGTCTTAGTGTCGGTCCTCAGAGGAAATAATTAAATTGAGCATGATTTATTTTTGCAGGATAATTATTGTCACCACTAATGCCAGCATGAATATCATTGTTATCATGGATATTATTGTGGACTAACCCTGTTCTTCCATGTGCAACCTGAGTATCACTTGTGTCGTGGTATTCTCGCAGGGGGTGCGTGATTCACGGCAGATGCCATGAGATGGCTTGTGAGGTGGGGCTACGATAGGACGCCGGTGGGTTCCGGAGGCGAGGTTGGCACGAGCGAGTGCGGGACACAAGTCGTACCCAGGTTCGGGGCCCTCTGGAGAGGTAACACCCCTACTCCTGCCGTGTGAGCTGATAAGCACAGAGATTACAGAGTCGCTCCTGGAGCTGTTTAGACGGAGGAGGGAGAAGGGGCGAAGCCACCATTCTGCCTCTCCCGTGCGAGTGTTCATGATCTGGAGAGAGCTAGCTAGGGTGAGAACTGATCTTACCGCACTAACTTGAACTCTCAGCCACTAAAACCCGATCCCCCTGCACGGAGGCCTCCCTGGGGGTCTTATAGGCCGACCCCCAGGGTTACAACGGTAACCTACCAGAGGCGCAGGCCCCTGGTGTCATTGACCAGGATCCGGTGGCCGGGTCGCCGGGTTGCCAGACGCCGGGATACCGGGTCGCCAGGTGCGTCGCACCTGCCTGGCGCGGGCATCGTGACGGGTCTTGTCTCATCAGTTCTGGGTTCGAAGTACTGTGGCGCGTCTTGTCCATCGTCAGAGGGAGGTCGGCGCCGCCGTTTCTACAGGACCGCGCCTCACTGACACTGCCCGCCTTGGGCGGGGGCGCAAGGAAAGCTGCAGCCTTGCCTGCTCTGTCAGGGTAAAGGGAGGAGCGCTGTAGCACCGCTTGCTTCATCGCTAAGGCTTCGCCGCCTCGTGGCCAGCCAGCATGGGCCAGCCGGCCAGGCCGGGTTGCCACGTCAAGCCGGCTCGCGCTGGGGAGCTGGCGTGCCTGGCAAGCCGGCCAGAGGGACTTGTCTTGCTCTGATGATTTTCCGAAAGGGATTCGGGCTCCGTTGCCTACCCGGGGGTCATCCCCCCGACAGTAGTCCCCGAAGCTGTGAAGGTTCACCAGCTTCAGGCAGGGGAGCTTTTGCAGCTTACCACCCTGAGGAGCCGGTTCTGTCGATGAAGCGCCGAAGTCCGGCCGGGCGGTTCGCCTGGAAGCTCGCAGGCTTCGCGGCGGCGGACGCCGGGAACAACCGCTGGGGGGCCGGCCTCCGGGGGCCGGGTCGCGGCACCCCGGCCTGAGCGGTAAACGGAAACGCCCGCTAGATGGGTCTTGCTTCGTATGCCGATTTGCGCCCGCCGCAGATCGATGGGCTGCCACGTGCGGCCTTGCGGTAGGCGAGGCCTGCCAGCCCACGCGCGCGACGGGACGTAACCGCGGCTCGGGCCTGCCACTACACGCCCTCGGCCCGCGCGCGGGGGATTCATTGCGGCGACCGTTGGCGATTGCGCTTCCCCCCGTAATTACCGCGTGTTGGGAAACGCGCGCGCGCAGTGCGGGGGAGTGGGGATTGTGGGCGCAGCCGATCCCACTCCCCCACGATTTCGCGTGGTTATAAATGAGAAGGGGGGAGTGCGACGGAGACGCCCGCGCTCGCACCCCTGCCCCTTGCTCCTCCTCTGCTTCCTCTCCTTCTCCGCCGTGCGCGAGCGAAGTGCTGCCGCCGTCATCGGCTCGCCCACGCCTGCTACACGCCGCGACCCGAAGCCCATAGCGCGCCGCCCTCCTCCTCTCTTCCTCCTCTCCATCGCCGAATCTCGCCGCCCGCAGAAAACCCTCCCCAATGGCGCTGCCGAAAGGCTCTTGGGAGGGCTCCATCGTGACGGAGCAAAACATCCGGTACCTCCGCCGCACGAAGCGGCTGCCGCCGGCGGAGGCGCTGCTCGCGCGCGCGCCGGGCCCGGAGAGGGTGCCGGCGCCGCAGGAGGGCGAGCACGTGGTCTTCTTCTCGCACTTCGAGCGCAGGCTCGGCCTCCCCGCGAGTCTCTTCTTCCGCGCGTGGCTCGATTTCTTCGGGCTGCAGCCGCATCATCTCGGCGCCAACGCCGTGTTGCAGGTAGCCGGCTTTGCCACGCTCTGCGAAGGCTATCTCGGGATGCTGCCGACTGTGGAGCTGTGGGCGATGATGTTCTTCCTCAAGCAGCAGGGAGCGTCAGCCGGCGCCATGTCCGACTGCGGCACAGCGGTGGTCACCGGCCGGCCAAACGGGCCGTTTCCCAAGCTGCCGCTTGAGGACTCGGCCAAGAAGTGGTAGTCGACGTTTTTCTACGTCCGGAACGCCGACCCGGCCGTCGACGTCATCAATCTTCCACCGTTCTTTGATGCGCTGCCGCTCGAGAAGCCGAATTGGGGGTACCGCCCCAAGGAGTCGTCGAAGGAGATGGAGAAGATCTGCGGCCGGGTCAGGGAGCTGACGAAGAACGAAGGGCTGAAGCCAGTTGATCTTATCGCGGCCTTCATCGCCCTCCGGGTTCTGCCGCTGCAGCGCCGGGCACGCCGGATTGGCGACATGAGCGGCCGGCACGACCCGACTCGGACGTCGACCAAGGAGCTGACGCCGGCTGGGATCGTCAAGTGGGTCAACTACATCTCCAAGGCCGCGCTGAAGGAGGGGGAGTGGAGCTTCGGGAAGGCGCCCTATCACCGGGAGAACCCGGCGCCTGCGGTGAGTCCCTGGTCTTTATATTTTGCCGCTTCGACGTTATTCTTGCGTCCTGACGCCGCGGGATGGCCGCAGCTATTCCCCAGCCAGCGGAACCACGACGGGCCGAACGCCCAAATCCTGCTGGCCGACCTGCCTGACTCGGATGCGGAGGAGGCCGGCGCCGAGTCGGAGGAGGGGGCGGTCGAGGCGTGCTTGGCCGACGCCGCAGCCGGCGGGTCGCGGGTCGCAGGTAAGCTTCCGCCTCCAGATCTACTGCGGGACTGGCCGGATGACGACGAGGAGAGCTTGACCGATGCCCACGGTGCAGCGCCCTCGGCTGGGGAGGACGCCAGCGTCGACCCCCCAAGACGGCTGCGGAAGGCGGCTGGCGACGGGCCGGCTCGCGCGGCAGCGACCGCTAGCCAGCCGCACGGGAAGGAGGTGGTCGAGGCGAGACCGGCCGCGAAACGGCCGGCGGCGGAGCCGGCGCGCGCGAGGGCCGTCGTGAAGAAGAAACGCCGGCTCGCCCCGTCCGTAGGGCCGAGGGGGGAGCCCCCGACGGTCATCGGGTAAGTGCTCCTTGCCTTATTTGTGGGGCACCAACTGTCGTCTTGTGGATTATCTTTTTTCTTCCTTATGCCTTCGCCGTGAAGAATCCGCCGCGTACAGGTCGGCTCTTGACTTGGCGGTGGCGGCGACGGAGGCCACGATGGGCGAGGTCACCTGGAGGAAGACCAGGAGCAGCGCCGTCGACCCTCCGCCGAGTCAGTCCGGGGAGGAAGAACTCGAGGCCCGCCAGTCCGGCTAGGATCTTGAGGCGGCGACGCGTGCCGCCTGGCGGGACCGGGCTGAGGCCGAGAAGGCGATGCGGGAGGCCTCGGCCCAGGCGTGGGAGAGGGCCTCCGCGACGCGAGCCAGACCTACCGCGGATCCGGCCTGGCCGGAGATGGAGACGGGCTCGGCGCCGGCGGTGACGGTCATTGAGCCGCAGCCGGCGGCAGCGGGCGATCCGGAGACGAGGGTGGAGCCGGCTGGCGGCGGGTCGGACGTTGACGAGGAGATCGTCGTGGACACGCCGCCCCGGGCCAACCCGGCGGAGGGAGGCGAGGGCGGCGGGGAGAGGCGCGAGGCGGACTCCGCGCCATCCGGCCAAGCGCAGCCGACGCCGGCCGCGGGGGCCGCGGCAGGAGGCACCGGCACCCTGGCGGTCGTGCCACCCCAAGTCGCCATGGGCCCAGAGCGGCCGGGTGGAAACGGATCCGGCGCCGGGACCGCACTTCAGCTTCCGTGGGCGAGCTCCAGCGAGGCCGTGGTGGGGCCGCAAACCCGGGAGGACGATGCGGCGGATGCCTTGCGCTCGCAACTTCGCGGCCGGGACGAGCGCCTACAGGCCTTCCTCTGGGAGGAGCTGGACCGGGCACGGCAGCTGGAGCAGGCGATCGCGGTGAGCTTTTTCTTCTATCTTGATTGTTGAATCAGTGGGGGCGCGCCAGCGCACCCACTGGGTGTAGCCCCCGAGGTTCGGCCGGGCTGCGGAGCAGCCGGGTCGAATCTTATGGCCGTCTTTTGCATTATCTTAATCTTCTGTCTGCGCGCGCGTTCAACCGGCTCCGGGAACGGTACCGCGAGGCCAGAACCCAGCTCGCCGCCTCGGAGGAGGAGCTGCATCGGGTCCAAGGTATGCCTTCGTGCCTTCAGTGGGTGCGCGCCAGCGCACCCACTGGGTGTAGCCCCCGAGATTCGGGCTGGACTGCGGAGCAGCCGGGTCGAATCTTAGAACCTTAACTTTTCCTTCTAATCCTTGCATCCGGCACCTGACCAGGAATCTTGCCACGCAGCCGATGCGGCCGAGGTGCCAGGCCTTCGAGGCCGGCTTGCGGAAGTCGGCCAGCAGCGCGACCTCGCCGTCGGCGACCGCGACCGGCTCCAGGCCGAGGTGGACCGGATGGTGGCCGAGAAGGCCAGGGCGGAGGAGGCCCATCAGGCGGAGCTGGGCCGGTTGGCGGAGGAGCGCGGCAAGGCGGCCGAGGAGCTGGCGGACGCCGGCAGGAAGATCGCCCAGCTCGAGAAGGATCTCGAGGCCCAGGCTCGCGCGTCGGAGATCCGGGAGAGCGGGAAGCTGGGCGAGGCGCAGCACCTTGACGAGACCTTCACCCGTAAGTATCATCTCTTTCTTCGGGCCGGCTGGCGAAGCCGGCAAGTTGCCCTCTTTGACTGACTTGTTTCTTTCCTTTGCCAGGAGTCTTCCCGGAGACACAGGAGGCGGCCGAAGCGGCCGTGTATGCCCACCGGGCCGAGCAGCGCGAGCTGGGGGTGGAGATCGACGCATACGCCGCCTGGTCCTTCTCGGAGCTTGCTCTTGCCGGCGAGGCCCGTCTTCGGGCCGTGGAGGAGCAGATGCGTCGCCTGTTCGAGGCCGGCTTGGGCATGGCGAGCGGCCTCTGGCCAAACGCGGTGGCGCCGAACAGCGTCACCCGGCTGGCGCGGTGGCTGGAGGCCGGCGTGGAGCGACTCGGTGCGTGGAGGGCCTCCGCGGCCCGGGCCGGCGTGGAGACGGCGCTGCGCTTCATCGTGTCGTGGTATCCAGGCGTGGACCTCGACCGTCTGGCGGCGTAGCGGGCCGGCGCGGAGGAGGACTTGGCGGCGCGGGCGCAGCGGATCGCCGGGCGGGCCAGCTACTTGGCAGCGTTCGCCCCGCACGACGAGTTCGTCGTCGAGCGGACGGAAGACGGCGAGGAGCTCCCTGCCGACGCGCTCGGCCTTCTACTCGATGACCCGGACGGCAGCTCGGCCGAGACGGGCGCCTATGCCGACGACAAGACTGACGCGGATGACGACGCCATGACGGAGAGGACGGCGGAGAGCACTGGACCCAACCCGGCAGCTGCGTCCACCTTGGCTGGGCCGAGGCCGGCCGGAGACGACGCGGGTGCCGCTTAGGGCCTTTGTGTTTTCTGTTCTCAAACTTTTGTTTGGTAGCAGGTCCACCCACTGGGGGTGTAGTTCAATGTAATGAACTCGTGGCCGGAGGCCCATGCTATGTATAAATTTGGCATGCGATTTGGCGCCAACTGTAGTGGTGCTTTCACTTTCTGCTGTTCGGCCTTGGGCCTTTTCCTGTTTGTCGTTACTCTGTGCTTCCTTCCCGCTAGCCGGACAGCCGGGTTGCGGACTGTGGCTAGGATGGGAACTCGGCTTTGAGAGCGAACGCACAGTACTTAGGCTTTTTCGGACGTTGAGCGCGAGCGAAACACCCACTGGGCTGGCTGGCGGCAGGCGGCGAGGCCGCCTGGCGCACAGCCAGTCGTGCGGCGAACAAGCGAGATAAAACGGGTTAAGCCGGGTTGGCCGTGCCGGGCTGTCTCCTTAGTCGTTCTTGCGTAACGATGCTTCCGGCCTTTGGCTATTGCCGACCGGACAGCCGGGAGCCGGCTGTGACTGGCGAAGAGAGGGCTTTGGCGGATCGTACACTCCGAGACGGACTAACGAAAAAGGGCGGGGCGTGGTCTAGCCGGCTAGTCCCCGAGCCCCCGAGCCGGCTATGCCGACTCGGTGGGGGAATTAGAAAAACATGATCGTGTGTAGACACAGAATAAAGTGGGAAAAAGGGAGCCCCCGAGCCGGCTGCGCCGACTCGGCAGGAAACAAAAGAAACGGGGGAGCTGCCTGCTTTGATTAAGTCCAAAAGATGATGATGCATACATACATGGGTTTAACTGTAAAAAGGACGGAGGAGCTCCGCGTTCTAGGGCCGGCTGGACTCCTCGCTGATTGCATCTCGCTTGCGCTTGTTCGGCTTCTGCGCGTCGATGAGGTAGTATGCGTTCTGGTCGCAGAGAGCCTTGCTGATGATGAAGGGGCCTTCCCAGGGGGATGCCAGCTTGTGCTGCCCGGCTGTTCGCTAGACGAGCCGGAGTACGAGGTCGCCTTCGCGGAATGCGAGGGGCTTGATCTTCTTGCTGTGGTAGTGGCACAGGCCTTGTTGGTAGATGGCGGACCGGCTGAGGGTCAGGAGGCGCGCCTCCTCGAGCAGATCCACGCCGTCTTCGCGTGCTCTTTTGCTTCGGCTTCGGTGTACATCGCCACCCGGGGTGAGTCGAACTCGACGTCGGTTGGAATGATGGCTTCATCTCCGTAGACGAGGAAGAACGGGGAGAACCCGGTGGAGCGGTTCGGCGTCGTCCGGAGGCTCCAGAGGACGGCTGGTAGCTCATCGAGCCAGCTGCTGGGTGAGCGCACGAGCGGCTCGACGAGTCACGGCTTGATGCCGGCCAGGATGAGGCCATTTGCCCGCTCGACCTGGCCGTTCGACTGGGGATGGGCGACAGAGGCCAGGTCGAGCCGGATGCCGGATGCAGAGCAGTAGTGAGCCAGCGCGCCCTTGGCGAAGTTGGTGCCGTTATCGGTGATGATGCTGTGTGGCATGCCGTAGCGGACCGCGATATCCTTGACGAATCGGACGGCCGTGGGCCCGTCGAGCTTCTTGATCGGCCTGGCCTCGATCCATTTGGTGAATTTGTCGATGGCGACGAGGAGATGCGTCATGCCGCCTCGGGCGGTTTTGAAGGGCCCCACCATGTCGAGTCCCCAGACGGCAAAGGGCCACGTGATCGGGATGGTTTGGAGGGCCGAAACCGGCTGGCGGCTGCGCTTGCTGAAGCGTTGGCAGCCCTCGCACTTGAGGACCAGTTCCTCGGCGTCTTGCAGGGCCGTGGGCCAGTAGAAACCGTGCCGGAATGCTTTGGCCACCAGGGATCTCGAGGCGGCGTGGTGCCCGCACTCGCCCTGGTGGATGTCGAGGAGGATCTCGATCCCTTTGCTCTGCTCAATGCAGCGCTGGAACACGCCCGTCGTGCTGCGCTTGACGAGCTTGTGGTTGATGATGCTGTAGGCGGACGCCCGCCGCTGCACTTGCCGGGCTTCAGTTTCGTCGATGGGAAGTTCGCCGTCTTCCAAGAAGGCAAGGATTGGCTGAGCCCAGGAGGGCGCCGTGACCACCGTGAGGACGGTCGCCGGGATGGGACCCGGGACGGCAGGCGTCGAGCCGGAACCGGCAGTCTCCGGGCTGGAGCCGGCAGCCCCTGAGCCGGAGACGGCAGTCCCCGAGCTGGAGACGGCAGTCCCCGGGCTGGTGCTGGCAGTCCCGGGGCCGGGTGGGGGCGCGCTGGGGTCGTCCGGGGCGAAGATGGACTCCGACTCGGGAGACGGCTTGATGGACGGCTTCCGCAGGTGCTCGAGGGAGACGCCGGACGTGATGGCCTGCCGGGTGGAGCCTACTTTGGCCAGGGCGTCGGCTGCTTCGTTGTCGGTGCGTGGGACGTGGAGGAACTCCCAACCATCGAACCCGCCGGAGAGTTGCTGGACCAGGAAATGGTAGCTGGCCATGTTGGCATCTTTGGCGTCCCAATCGCCGGAAACTTGCTGCACCACCAGGTCTGAGTCGCCGTAGCAGAGGATGCGCCGGATGCCGATCTCCCTGGCCAGCCGGAGGCCATGCGCGAGAGCTTCGTACTCGGCGACGTTGTTGGAGGCGGCGAAATGGATCTGGAGCACGTACCGCAGCCGGTCGTTCTTGGGGGAGGACAGCACGATGCCAGCTCCCAAGCCGTTGCGCATCTTGGAGCCGTCAAAGTGCATGCACCAGTGAGTCGACTCCGGCGCCGGCGGCAGGTATTGCGTCTCGGTCCAGTCGACGAGGAAGTCGGCCAGCGCTTGGGACTTGATGGTGGTGCGCGGCTCGTAGAGGATTGTGTGGTCGGCTAGCTCGAGGGCCCACTTGGCCAACCGGCCAGAGGCATGCCGGCAGCCCACGATCTCGCCGATGGGGGCCGTGCTCACCACGGTAATGGCGTGCTCTTGGAAGTACTGCCTCAGCTTCTTGGCGGCAAGGTACATGCCGTAGCACATCTTCTGGTAGTGGGGATAATTCTGCTTGGAGGCGGAGAGCACCTCGCTGAGGTAGTACACCGGACGCTGGACCGGCTGCACCTTGCCCTCCTCCGGGCGCTCGACGACCAGCACCGTGCTGACCGCGCAAAGAGGTGGCGGCGATGTATAGCAGGAGTGGCTCTTTCTCAGCCGGCGCGGCCAGGACGGGCGCGGTTGACAGCATGCGCTTGAGGTCGCGGAAAGCTTCGTCCGCCTGGTCGCTCCACTCGAACGCCGCCGTCTTCTTCATCAGCTGATACAGGGGCAGGGCCCTCTCTCCCAGCCGGCTGACGAACCGGCTGAGAGAGGCCAAGCAGCCGGTGAACTTCTGGACGTCGCGCAGCCGGGTCGGCTTGCGCATGCGCTCGATTGCCTTGATCTTCTCCGGGTTGGCCTCGATGCCGCGCGTCGAGACGAGGAAGCCGAGGAGCTGGCCAGCCGGCACGCCGAAGACGCATTTCTCCGGGTTGAGCTTGATCCAGAACCGGCGCAGATTGGCGAAGGTTTCCTTGAGGTCGGCCAGGAGCGTGAGGTGCTGCTTGGTCTTCACCACGATGTCGTCAACGTAGACGTGCACATTTCTGCCGAGCTGGGCCAGCAGGCACTTCTGCATGCAGCGCTGGAAGGTGGCGCCGGCGTTCTTCAGCCCGAACGACATGGTGATGTAGCAGTACGCCCCGAAGGGCGTGATGAAGGACGTCTTGAGGGCGTCGGCCGGGTCCAGCTTGATCTGGTGGTAGCCGGAGTAGGCGTCCAGGAAGGACAGGAGCTCGCAGCCGGCTGTGGAGTCAATGACTTGGTCGATCCGCAGTAGAGCGAACGGGTCCTTGGGGCGTCGCTTTCGTCGTAGGGCTCGCGGGGGCTGAGCCGGTCAGCCACGGGAACGCGGGGACCGATTCGGCCGGCTGCGGGACCGCGGGGAGCAGGAGCTTCTGGGGCTGGCTCGGGCCACCGAGCCGGCCGCACGGGAGGCTCCGGCTGCTGAACCCGGCCGTCACCGGCCGTTTCGCCAGCGTTGCCGTCTCCAGCGGTGGTGGCGCGACTGTGCCGGCTCCGGCCGGACCAGTGCCGGCCAGAGCGGCTTGCGCTAGTGGCGTGCGAAGACGTCTGCCGCGCATCCCGGAGAGCCCTCTCCGGGTCCCCGGTTCCTCTTGAGGCGGAGCCGGATGGCTGGGCCGGGTCGAAGCACTGCTGCTGCTCGTTCACCGTGGTGATGAGGTCGCGGATGCGCTGCTGCTGCTGCAGCAGCTCCTCGCCCTCCAGAAACTCGAGATCGGCAATCGCGGCCTGCGCCGCGCGCATGTTCTTGACGGGGGTGTCGTAGACGGGTCGGCCTGCGCCTAGCGCACGGCCGAGTGCGCCCCCACGGATCCGCACCTCCGCGACCCGGCTGGGCTCGACGGCAGGCGGAGTGAGGCCATGCGCGGTCTCGAATTCTCGCTGGGCGGACTCCAGCCGGCGCCGGGTCGCCGCAAGCTCCGTGGCGTCGAGCAGTAGATGCTGGCGGCCCTCGTTGAGCTGGGCCGCCGCAGCAGCCGCGTCGGCGTCAGGCGTGATGGGGGCTTGCAGACTCCGGATCGTGTCGTGGAGTGGGTCAGTCCGGCGAGGCGGAGCCGCAGCCAAGGCGGCGGCCGCGGCAGCCTTCTCCTTGGCGCGCGGGGAGCCGGAACTGGTGCCGATGGTGAGCACCTCTGCGTGAACGCAGAGAGCAGCGACGTCGTCGGGGACGGCACGGCTAACGGGGACAGGTGAGTCGGCACAGTTGCACACTTTGCTGGGAAACACGTCGGGGACGAGCGCGATGAAGACGCGCAGCGCGCCGAAGGGGACGATGAAGCAGCCTGTGGGGCCGGCGACGTCCGCGCCCAGCGCGGCGCTGCAGCCGGCCGGTTCGGCCGTGCGGGGCGCACGGACCAAACCGTGCACGATGCGCTCGCCGGAGCTGGTGAAGGGCCTCGTCCGGAACTTGACTCCGGCCGACGCCGCGAGCAGCCCCACGGTGGGCGCCAACTGTCGTGGTATTCTCGCAGGGGGTCCGTGATTCACGGCAGATGCCATGAGATGGCTTGTGAGGTGGGGCTACGATAGGACGCCGGTGGGTTCCGGAGGCGAGGTTAGCACGAGCGAGTGCGGGACACAAGTCGTACCCAGGTTCGGGGCCCTCTGGAGAGGTAACACCCCTACTCCTGCCGTGTGAGCTGATAAGCACAGAGATTACAGAGTCGCTCCTGGAGCTGTTTAGACGGAGGAGGGAGAAGGGGCGAAGCCACCGTTCTGCCTCTCTCGTGCGAGTGTTCGTGATCTGGAGAGAGCTTGCTAGGGTGAGAACTGATCTTACCGCACTAACTTGAACTCTCAGCCACTAAAACCCGATCCCCCTGCACGGAGGCCTCCCTGGGGGTCTTATAGGCCGACCCCCAGGGTTACAACGGTAACGTACCAGAGGTGCGGGCCCCTGGTGTCATTGACCAGGATCCGGTGGCCGGGTCGCCGAGTCGCCGGGTCGCCAGGTTGCCAGACGCCGGGATGCCGGGTCGCCGGGTGCCGGGTCACCAGGTGCGTCGCACCTGCCTGGCGCGGGCATCGTGACGGGTCTTGTCTCGTCAGTTCTGGGTTCAAAGTATTGTGGCGCGTCTTGTCCATCGTCAGAGGGAGGTCGGCGCCGCCGTTTCTACAGGACCGCGCCTCACTGACACCGCCCGCCTCGGGCGGGGGCGCAAGGAAAGCTGCAGCCTCGCCTGCTCTGTCAGGGTAAAGGGAGGAGCGCTGTAGCACCGCTTGCTTCGTCGCTAAGGCTTCGCCGCCTCGCGCCCAGCCGGCATGGGCCAGCCGGCCAGGCCGGGTTGCCACATCGAGCCGGCTCGCGCTGGGGAGCCGGCGTGCCTGGCAAGCTGGCAAGAGGGACTTGTCTTGCTCTGATGATTTTCCGAAAGGGATTCGGGCTCCGTTGCCTACCCGGGGGTCATCCCCCCGACAACTTGGGATGGCTAGACCACCTGGATACTCCTTTATATTTTTCTGGGTATCACTTGGGATGGCTAGTCCACCTGGATACTCATTTATATTTTTTCTGGGTATCACTTGGGATGGCTAGTCCACCTGGATACTCATTTCTATTTTTCTGGGTATCACTTGGGATGGCTAGTCCACCTGGATACTCTTTTATATTTTTCTGAGGATCACTTGGGATAGCTAGTCCACCTGGATACTCATTTCTGTTTTTCTGGGTATCACTTGGGATGGCTAGTCCACCTGGATACACATTTCTTTTGAAGACCTCTCGTGGCGTCGCATTCAGACACCCATTTGGCATTTCTTTTCAAGACCTCTCGAGGCGTCGCATTGAGACACCCGTTTGGCATTTCTTTTTAAGACCTCTCGAGGCGTTGCATTCAGACACCCGTTTGGCATTTCTTTTCAAGACCTCTCGAGGTGTCACATTTAGACACCCGTTTGGCATTTCTTTTCAAGACCTCTCGAGGCGTCGCTTTCAGACACCCGTTTGGCATTCTTCTTGGAATTCCTCGGGCGGTCCAACGCCTGACGTTCCATTTCATTTTCCTTAATTTATTACTAAGATGATATGTTTATTCTTCTGCATCGTATTAATATTTATCATATCATGCTTTAAATTTGGTTAGCATATGCATATAATTTATTTCATCATGAGCATATGCATTCGTATATCTTTTGTTCATAATGTTTGCAAGTACATTCCAACGTACTCACTGGCTTGCCCCTGGCTATTTAATTGGCCAGGTTAGGATTACAACAAGGAGTACTACAACAATGTCCATGTGGACTAGGAGCCTAAAATAGCAGCCACGCGAGATAGGAGTTATCCCAGTCAGCAATTCCTATGGGATTGGAGCTTCCACCAGAATTGGAGATCCGCTACCCGCTTTCACCATCCGCTGTTAGAAATCATTGTTGTATCATTGGACCTTTACGGTCTTGTATTCAATTCTTGTAATTGCTTGGAAACTCTGTATCAAGGACGTGTTCACCAGTAAAAATGATCTTGGGGCTGGTGATGACACGAGGGGTTATTTCTGGAATTTTATGTCCCCGGAAATACGGCCCCGACAGCCTTGGTATTAGAGCCCAGACTGACCATTGGCTAATCCTATCTTAGCCTGGTCGCTATCCCTAGGTTTCCACACCGCCCAAATCTTTCCTGTCCGTAGCTAAGCCCATCTAATCCAGTAGCCTGCACCGTGGCCAGCCGACATCTTTTGACAGTCGGTGCCCAACCTATCAACCCAGTCCATAGACGGTGTGCCTGTGGCCGACACCTGAGTTGTCCCATGCACAAGCGTGTGATGGAAGACTCTGTTGGCCTATAAAAGAAGCCTTGCCCCAATTCAGCACATCACAGCTTTCACTCTCAGTTCGATATCCAATCACCAAGATGCCTGGCCCCTTCGTTCGCAACGAGACCACCGCAGCCGAACTTGGAGATTTTGTAGTCATCCTCGCCAATCTCACCGTCGAGCTTTTGGCATAGAAGAGCCCCCGGAGTAAGTTGTGTACCAAGAGCACACGAGTGATGCCATCCATCACTTCTGGGCTATGGTGCACATCTACGGGAGGGGCACCACATCGGAACGCCCTTACCGGTTCACCGGGAGGATGACCTCTGACGAGCCCCAAGCCATCCAACTTGCAGCCTGAGAGGCTATAGTTAATCTCCGGCATTTGTCGCTGAGGGTTAACATCCGTCCTTTTTACTACTACCCTAGTCGTGAAGGCTATGGTAGCCCGACCCAAGTCGCCAACGGAGACCATGAGACAGATCCTGCTCTGGTGCATCTAGTGCGCTACCTAACAGCGCAAGAGGCACTATTCGATCAGGTCACCCCTGATCTGATTGCGACCCGCAGGACGCTCGCTCTCCTGACCCCGGCGAGAAGTGAAGCTGCACCCACCACCGACACCCCGATAGTGCTGCTTGGGAGGCCAGTTGAGCCCCCAAGGTCTGCTCCTGTTATCTACCCAGGCAATGCCTTAGCCTCCCCAGGGGAACTCCGTCGTCTTTTGGAGAGCTACTCCAACGGGACTGTGACCAAGACACCCCGCGAAGGACACCACCGCTACCCCAGCCCTATAGCTCCCCATCCTACCCCGTCCAACTCCGATACTGAAGCTCCCGGAGAAGCCTCGACATCTTCAAGACACGCATGGCTAGATGTCAACGAAGTGGACTGAGTCCACCAGAATAGTTGCCGAGTCCCTTGTAACCCTGTTGCCCGGTAGATCCCACCTTCGTGCCGTAGACGACCATAAGTATGTTTGTTGCAGTATCTAGCACTAGTTTGCATGATGCAACTTTTGTATTGTATTTCAGGGCGTATGTCATAAGTGCATTGCTATGATTGCATTCTGCATATGATTGTTTGTTGTGATATGCATTTAGTTCTTCCGCCCTTAACAAATCTCGAGGATGAGATTTTCTTAAGGGGGGTAGAGTTTGTAACACCACAAAAAATTAACCATATTTTTATTAAGTAAAATTATGCCAGAAATATAATTTTGAATTATATTAGGTCTTTTATTAATTTCAAAGTATTTTCTGTTTTCTGTTTTCTAAAATTCTTCCCTCCATATAGAAAATTTTGGGAAAATATTGTGGGCTTGGGTAGTTTTCTTAAATCATTTCAATTATATTTTAAATAACAGTAGGAAATATTTTCATAATAAAAATTGCCCCAAAATAATTCTTTTAAAAGCATTTTCAAACATTGAAATGCTTCTATTGCACTACAACCATTTTAAATAATTCTTCAAAATTCCACAAAAATTATGAGGGGTCATGTGATGCCAATAGATCACTTTTATGCAAAAACCCAACTTGGCCTTTTGAAATTTTTGAGTAAAACATCCTCTTTTCAATTCTGTTCCATTCCTAGGTTATAACTGCAACCCTAATTTTCATTGCTCAAACAATTCTGAAATTATTCCCACTTATAGTCCTTCCAACCAAACTCTTAAGTCCAGAAGATCAACTCCATTTGCATCTTGGAATACCTCCAAATAATTCCCTAAAAATCTGGTCCAGAACTGAATTTCATTAAAACTTGCAGTTTCAAGTTTCTCCTCTGGTTCATCCAACTATACCACCTTCTCTATCATTCAAAGAGGCATCATCCTGCCAATTTTCATAGACAACAAAAATGCCTATGTTACCTTAGCATTTTGTCAAGCACATCATGAGCTTGACAGAATTTGGCAACCTCTTAAAACTACATTAGGAACTTGACCTTCTGGCCAAACCACCATGTCCATTAGCTCTACCATACCCTAGATAGTAACTCTGGATAGTGGCACTAGCATCAGAACTCCATAGGTAGCCTTGGCATTTGGTCGAGCACATGGTGTGCGTGTTCAGAGCGTGGCCAGAGCATGTGTATTGCAGCCACTGGCACCGAGCTGCTGCCGCGCTCCTGCTGCTACCCTCGCTCGTCCTAGTCTTCCGCTAGATCACCTCGTCCACCCTGAGCCCGGCCGACTCCCTCCCCCGACCTCTAGTGCCGGCCACCGCCGTCCAGCACCATCGCCCGTGGTCGTCAGTTCGGACACGCCGCCGCCCAAGCCACCTGGCACCACTCAGCAGCTGCCAGGGCTCCCCTAGATCAACCCCCAACCATTTGAGCTCATCTGTTGCTCCACCACCCGCGCCGACCTCAACCACCTCGCTGCCGTCCATGGTTTGCCATGAATGGCCGCACCACCGTGTCCGCATTCGGGAAGCTGCGGCACCGACCCCCCCCCCCCCCCGGCCTATTTAAACCTCCCCGAGCTTGCCTGCCCCTCATACCCCCTCCACCATCCCTCAGAGGCCTCCTGGAACAACCAAAATGGCCATAGGTGGTCACCTTCTCCGTCTTCGGTGAAACCCACCACTGCCTCGTTAGGACGATTCCGACCCAACCAACCTCCTCCTCTCCAAATCTCTTGCATCTGTCGATCCACGGAGCCGCTACCTCTCGATTCCCCTCATCAATTTGGCCCAAGGAAGTCCATGGTCGGAAGCCCCTATTTGGCCTCACCGGAGTTCCGCGGGAGGGAGGGAGCTCACCGCCGATGATTTGGTGGGCCCCGAAGGCCGTGCCACACACAAGAGGAACCGCACGGACCTCCTGAGAACGTTGGTGAGATCCGCTGCCCGAGGAGCGCCGCCGTTCGCCGGCCACGGCCACCGGCGCGGCCTCCTCTGCTCTGTCGCGTGGGAGAAGAGCGGGACGACCAATCAAACATGACAGGTGGGCCCGCGGGACCCACCATCGATGACAAGAGGTCGGGACCCGCGTCTGTAAGTGGAAGCGTATTTTTGTTAAAGTACATCTCCCTCACTGGAAAACGTATTCCCACAAGTACGCCATCGACGTCGGCAAATTTTCCGCCCAGCCGAACGACTTGGCCCAGCCCAGTGGCGCCTGGCGGTTAAACCACGCCTAGGTCGCATTTTTGGCCAGCCCACCAGGTTGCTTTTCCTCTTTTTCCTTTTCCAGTAGATTTCAAAATATTCCACAGTAGTCATTTCTACACCAAATTATATGATTCAAATTTCTACATACTCCTAAATTCATGCTCTATTAATCCAGCTAGGGTGAACATTTTTCCTAAGCTTTGTCTCTGTTGGATCTATTAAATAGTCCATTTCTTCATTTATTTCAGCTTAGAAATTCCCTAGGAAAATCATATGAACTCCAAATCATTTGATTCTTTTTTTGATATTCCTCATTTTTCATTTAGTTTATTTTAGTATCTATTTCAAAAATTTCCAACCAACTTTTTGGTACTGTTTTGGCTTTATGTAGTAATTGCAATATTTTCAAAATAGGAAAATGGAGGGAAGATAAGGTTTTCAAAGTTTTGGAGTGCACCCAATCTTTCTGCATGCTCAAGGCAAGCATCTTGAACACTTGATATGGAGAATGCATGATTGATTGTTGCTAGAAACATTGAACCATGAATATGTTGAAGTCAAATAAAATTTGCATATTGCTAGTTATTCATGCATGATCCCTTGATAATATTTTATCTTCATTTAAACATGAAGTATGAGTGAGTATGGTTATTTTCACATGTCACATATGCCTATGTTGGTCCGGACTAATCTGCAGGAAAGAATCAGTCACGAGAAAAGTGACCGTGAGACTAAAATCTCATTGTGACGAGAATGATCGGTGAGGGCATGTTGAGACATGCCAGATGGTGACCCTGTTGGGCACTACTAAGGAAATATATTGTGCTAACCACTGCAGGAAAACTTGAATCTCCCGAGTCGACCGTAGATCGAGGCTTGTTCCGGTAACCCCCATACTTGATCCGTGCTGCCACTTGTCCCTGCCATAGGTAGGGTATGGTTTAGTAAGTTGTTAACCCCTTTCCGTGCAAACACCGTACAGAGAGGCCATGGTGAAAGATACCAGAGGCCTCTGGTAGGCATGTCACCTGGTCAGGGGGCATGGGTGTATCCGGCATGGGCACCCCTTGTAATCCGCGCGTTATAAGTAGTGATCCCATGCTATTCGAGACAATGGTCTCCCCGTCTTAGTGTTTTTCTTGAACGATGCTTTGGGTGATTCCTGGCATCTGGACAGTTAATCTGGTGTGTGCTGGTCAGGTGTGTTTTCAACCCAAAGACCGTAATGGGAATTAGTCAGTGTCTTGGGTTGGCTAAAGAAATCCTATACTCGTGGGTAAAGAGTACACACTCTGCAGAGTTTTAAAACCTATTCGAATAGCCGTGTCCGCGGTTAAGGACTACAGTCTGGTTTGGTCAAGTGTCGGTCTTAGTGTCTGTCTTCGGAGGAAATAATTAAATTGAGCTTGATTTATTTTTGCAGGATAATTATTGTCACCACTAATGCCAGCATGAATATCATTGTTATCATGAATATTATTGTGGACTAACCCTGTTCTTCTATGTGCAACCTGAGTATCACTTGGGTTGGCTAGACCACCTGGATACTCCTTTATATTTTTCTGGGTATCACTTGGGATGGCTAGTACACCTGGACACTCATTTATATTTTTTGTGGGTATCACTTGGGATGGCTAGTCCACCTGGATACTCATTTCTATTTTTCTGATTATCACTTGCGATGGCTAGTCCACCTGGATACTCATTTATATTTTTTCTGGGTATCACTTGGGATGGCTAGTCCACCTGTATACTCATTTTTATTTTTCTGGGTATCACTTGGGATGGCTAGTCCACCTGGATACTCATTTCTTTTCAAGACCTCTCGAGGCGTCGCATTCAGACACCTATTTGGCATTTCTTTTCAAGACCTCTTGAGGCGTTGCATTTAGACACCCGTTTGGCATTTGTTTTCAAGACCTCTTGAGGTGTCGCATTCAGACACCCGTTTGGCATTTCTTTTCAAGACCTCTCGAGGCGTCGCATTTAGACACCCGTTTGGCATTTCTTTTCAAGACCTCTCGAGGCGTTGCTTTCTGACACCCGTTTGGCATTCTTCTTGGAATTCCTCGGGCGGTCCAACGCCTGACGTTCCATTTCATTTTCCTTAATTTATTACTAACATGATATGTTTATTCTTCTGCACTGTATTAATATTTAACATATCATGCTTTAAATTTGGTCAGCATATGCATATTATTTATTTCATCATGAGCATATGCATTCAGATATCTTTTGTTCATAATGTTTGAGAGTACATTCCAACGTACTCACTGGCTTCCCCCTGGCTATTTAATTGGCCAGGTCAGGATTACAACAAGGAGTACTACAACAACGTCCATGAGGACTAGGAGCCTAAAATAGCAGCCACGCGATATAGGAGTTATCCCAGTCAGCCATTCCTGTGGGATTGAAGCTTCCACCAAAATTGGAGATCCGCTACCCGCTTTCGCCATCCGTTGTTAGAAATCATTGTTGTATCATTGGACCTTTACGGTCTTGTATTCAATTCTTGAAATTGCTTGGAACTTTGTATCAAGGACGTGTTCACCAGTAAAAATGATCTTGGGGCTGGTGATGACACGAGGGGTTATTCCTGGAATTTTATGTCCCGGAAATACGGCCCCGACACGCTCTATATGGGCCCGCGAGGTCATTGTCCATCATATCACTTTGACCTACAGCGAGAGAGAGGTTAATTTGACCACAGGATGATTCTTTTTTGGTTTGTGTTACGTACGATAGGAGTATATATATAGTACGCGTCAAAGAGGGGGGCAACATATACTATGCATCATAAACCTCACTCTGTGTGGGGACTTTCCGGTTTCCGAGGCAGGTGCCACATCAAAGTTGTGCATTGGTTATTCAAACATCACACAACACCTCTTTGGGCCACATGCAGGCGGTGGTTTCCCTATAGGACACTCACTCGCATGTGAGACCTCCATCCGTGGGTCCGCGAGGTCGTCTCCATCACTCTGACCCAACGAGAGAGGTTAATTAATTTGACCAACAAGGATAATTATTTTTGGTTTGTGTTACGGTAGGAGTATATAGTATGCGTCGAAGAGGGCCGGGGGAGGGGATGACTAGCACATACTACGCATCATGAACCTCGCTCTGTGTGGGGACATTTTGGTTTCCGAGGCAGGTGTGCATTGGGTATTCAAACATCACACAAACACCGGCCTCTTTGGGCCACATGCAGACGGTGGTTGTCCTATAGGACACTCACTCGCCTGCAACGCTTCCCTCCATGGGCCCGCGAGGTTGTCATCCATCACTTTGACCCAACGAGAGAGGTTAATTTGACGACCAAGGAGGATTCTTTTCGGGTTGTGTTACGGTCGGAGTATATAGTACACGTCGAAGATGGGGGACCAGCATATACTATGCGTCATGAACCTCGCTGCATGGGGCCTTTACGATTTCCGAGGCAGGTGCCACATCAAAGTTGTGCATTAGGTATTCAAACATCACAACCACACACCTCCATACATATGTTTGGGCCACATGCAAGTGATGGCGGTGTCCTCTGGCACTCACTCATGCGGTTATCGGTGATGCTTCCATCTGTGGGCCCGCTTGGTCCATCACTTTGACCGACAGCGAGAGGTTAATTTGACTTAGAAGGGGATTAATTTTTGGTTTCTCTTACAGTATAGGTCATGCTGTGAGATTACATAATATACTTTGAGCGCATGTGTATGCATGAATCCCTTCCACCGGATCAAAGTGGGGGGGGGGCGAGCATACACGACACGTCATGAACCTCGCTCTGTGTGGGGACTGTGCGATTTTTGACGCATGTGCCACTTCAATGTTGTGCATTGGGTATTCAAACATATCCATGCATCACGCACCTCCATACATATGTTTGGGACACATGCATGAAGTGGTTGTCTTCGAAAACTCTCCCCTCGCTTGGTTATCGGCGGCAAGCCTATATATTCGTGGGCTCACGTGGACGTCCATCGCTTCGACCGACAACGAGAGAGGTTACCAGGGTGGATTCTTCTTCTTTGGTTCATGTTACCGTATAGTAGGTCGATCATGGTGAGATTCCAGACCTAAGTTTGAGTGCATGCATGCGCATGAATCCCTCTCACCGGCTTGAAGTGGGGTGACATACGTACGTATATACTCCGTGTGGGGACTTTCCGGTTCCAAAGGATGGTGCCACATCGAAGTTGTGCATTGGGTATTCAAACACCACACAACACTTCCATACATAAGTTTGGGCCACATGCACGTAGTGGTTGTCTTCGGGCACTCCCTCGCGTGGTTATCATCGACAAGCTAGCCCATTTGTGGGGCCGCGTGGACGTCCATCACTTTGACCAACAGCGAGAGAGGTTATACGACCAAGGTGGATTCTTCTTGGTCCGTGTTATAGTACGTCTTGTTGAGATGCCCTATCCCACCGACTCAAAGTGTGTGTGTGGGGGGGGCACTACTTCGCACTTCCTGAAACTCCATGGGGCCGGGGATGTCCGGTTAATTTGCGAGGCACACATGTGCCACATCAAAATTGTGAATTGGGTATTTAAATATGACACCACACCACTGGGCAGCGAGCTGCTATACAAACAGTTTTTAACCCCTTTCCGCGATGGAGTTTTAAACCGTCGCCTTGCCTGTGTGTGCGATAGGGGGGTCCTTCCCACACGACCCAGAAACCGTCGGCGATAGGGCCTCCGGTCACACATGCGGGGCAAAAAGAGCTCGTGTGCGATCGGGCGACCATCGCAGACAATTATACTGGCCCAAGTGTAACACCCCGATTTTTGGCCCTTTCTTTTTCTTTTGGATTTCTTCAGATTTTTTATTTGGAGTTCTTTTTCCGTGGCTATGTGGTCTTGAAACCTGGGAAGATCTTCTCTCCTACCACTTCCTAGTGGCTTGTCATTCTCAAATCTATCCCAAGGCCATGTCATTTCCATCTTAGCCCAACCTCAATTTTTATTTCTAGGGAATATTCCTTTTTCTATTAAAGGAATAACCCTGTTTGCCCTAGGTTGTGAAGCAACCTATATTTCTGTAATTCCAAAAATTCCCACAAAATTCTCATAAATTATTTGGGTCATATATTCCACAAATATGTCAAAACCCATCCTTGCCTAGATCAAAAATAATTCTGGAATATTCATTTCCTATTCTGTCCAGTATGGCACTTTGTGAAGGAAGTGCAATTTATCTTTTCTTGATTTCCTTCAAAATTTTTGGGAAGTCTCTCATATCCAAATTATTGCCACATGCCAAAAATCAACTTCATTTGCCTAGTAAATCTTCCTCACCAAATTCTCAAAGCTTCTGACCAGAGAGAAGCTTTGTGAAGGGAGTACTAGCTAGACTTATCCAAATGAGTTGAAATTTTGGGAGACCATCAATATGATCAAATCATAACTCTCCACCAAATTTGAGCTCCATCTAATAATATATGTGAGCACAACATCCAATCTTGGTTTCTGGTCACAATTTCAGTTTGTGAAGCAATTATATTTTATATTGCTTCAAAAATTCTGAAATTAATCCAGGACCTAAATATCACTATATCATTTGAGCATGCCAAAATTAACATCTTTTTGCCAAGCCAGTTTCTCCACAATATTCCCCCAAGTTTCTGTCCAGTGTGGAGCATTGTGAAGGAAGTACCATTTTTATTCATCCAAATGGTATGAAATTTTTATGGTATCTTCATATGCCCAAATCATCATACTCCACCAATTTTAAGCCCAATCCAAGCATCTATGTGAGTGCTACTTCCTAATCTAGTTTCTGGACCAGTTTGTGCAGTTGTGAAGCAACTATGTTAAATTCTGGTCCAAATCTCTTCAAATTCCACAGGCTCATAGTCCTTCCTACCCTAAACCTCTCTGACATCATGGTTAGCTCTTATCTCATACTATTTGATCACTACTTCATGCCTAAGTTTGCAACAGCAAACTTCAGATGATCACTCCCATCAGTCCACAGTGGCTTTCTTCGATCTATCACCTCACGGAGGACCCACTTAGGAATGACTACACGCTAGACATCTTTTGGTTGGCCAGAATGCACTGCGTGCGCCTGTGCACGCGGTGACCACGCGGTCTGGCAGGCCAAACGCGTGCTCTAGCCGCCGGGACCCCTCTGCCGCCGCCCAAACGCCGTCCTCACGACACCGCGGCATGTCCACTGCGTTGCCCTCGCTCTCCTACATCCACACATCCCCTCTGGACCCCTCCCCCTCTCCTCTTTCCTCTCCGGCGAGCCGAGCCGCCCCGGGATGCCCGCGGCCGTCGTCACCTTGCCCTTGTCTTCTTCCTCCCCGTAGCATCTCAGCACCGAATGAACCCCCCCTAGACCTCTCTCCCCCTCCGCGCGTGCGCACGCGCACGCAGTCGCGCTAGGGGCATCAACTCCGCGCTCCCGTCGGCATCCGGCGAGGGCATCAGTGCCATGGCTATATAAGCCCACCCGAGACCCTCCTCTCCTCATCACCGGCCTCCTCTCCCTCCCAGCTCTCTCCCTGTCCACTCATTCGAGCACGGGGAGCCCTCCTTGCCTCCCACCACCGCCATGGCCCGGCACTGCTCCTCTTAAATTCGGGCAGTGCCGAGCCCATCTCCCCCTCATTTCTTCTCCAGGAAGCCCTCTAGACCCGTCGGAGCTTCCCCGCCTTTCCCCTCCTCCTCCGATGCCCTGTGGCCGTGTGCCCGAAGACGGCCGAGGCCGCCGTCCACCGCGGTCAAAGGTGTGCCTGAGTCCGACCTCCTCCAGGTCCATGCTACCCTGGGATGGGTGCGGCTCGACGCCCCGAGCTCGCCGGTAGGTCAGCCGGCGAGAATGGTGGCCGGAGCCGCCGGCAACCATCGCCAGAGTCGGCGCTATCCTCGGCTGAACGCGGGCACGGGAGGAAGACAACGACCACTCCCCTCGCCTGCCAGTGGGACCCACGCTTCATAGACTCAGCGCCCGGGCCCGCCGTTTTTAAGTGGATACGGCTTTTCCAAAATACGCTTTCGGCTTAGGAAAGCGTACTCCGCCGCTTCTTCGGTCTGGATTACGTTTTCGTTGTTCTGAAAGCGTATTTCAGAAAGTTCGTTTTCTGTTTTCAGCCACCGGCCGAAACCTCTATTTTGCGGACGTTCGTCCGTTAGCAGCAGAAATGAATAGTTTTATTTAATTTTCTGCCTAATGAACGAACGGCCGTATCTCCGCGATCGTGACTCCGATTCAGGTGATTCCAAAGCCCATGATCTCAGTTCGTCGAGCCCGTTCCGAGGGTATCATTTTCATAAGGTTGTCACATTGTGAAAATGACCATTTTGCCCTTGCCCTTAAAATAGCTCCGCCGAGAGGGAAACTTTTCCGGCGATTCTTTCCGCGAGTTCATCGCACCCCTCCCTGATGGTTCTTCCATCCCCAGGCAAGCCACAACAGCCACTTGCATGATGGCATTGCAGTAGCCATGGTTTCCACTTGAATATTTAATATTTGTTTGTTCATTTAAATGATTTTGTTAATACTTCCAATATGCTTGTGAGTCCATGTCTATGCTTATGCCATGCTCATCTAGTAAGTAAAATAATTAATTACTAATGTTATTCTTATCATATTATTCTTGTAATCATTTTAGATGCTAGTAAAAATGTAATGCTCATATGAATTGCTATGGTTTGATATGAAAATACTTGTTATATTCATGATCATCGTTATGCTATGTTCATTTGCATCTCGTAGAATAAATGGTTTATCATTGTTGATGTTATGTTGTTAAATGGTTATGTTGTCCATCCATGTTTATGTTGATATCTTGCTCATATGCATTGTCATTTTACTGTGACTCAGCTCATCACCATTCAAGTAAACCTGACATTAATCGAACTTGAACAAATCTGTTGGCTGAGTCATGGTGCCACCGAATCGAGCTAAGCAGTGCAGCCACACTTGCCTTATGGGGGGCCCTAATGCGGTCTATTGTCATGCCTCTCGCCGGTGCCTCCTACGAGGGAAGTTTGTGCACTGGCGCTACCCTGGCCCGGTAGACAGTCATAACCTTGAAGGCCCGAGTTGTATGGATATCCGAGGTCCCCGTTTGGGATGATGTTTATGTTTGGCCATGACGGTGGCGGCCACAGAGGTGGCGGATGTCACAAGTTGGCATCGGGGTCACCCAGGACATAGCCCAAAGGGGAGTTTGTCGGAGTGGCCGGGAGAGTGTCATGCAATAGATTGGTTTTGTTGGAATGTTGTTGGTCCACCCGAATGGGAGCACGAGGCCATGAGTTCCGTAGTGTGGGTACAGTGTACTAACCTCTGCAGAGTGCATAATCTATCGATAGCCGCATCCTCGGTCATGGACACAGTTCGTAGTACGTCACACTATGGGTCAACAGAAATAATAATCTGAATAATAACAACCTCGATTTGATGAGAAAAGAAGTTGGTTGATCTTTATGTGGTCACGAGATGATCACGATGGTATTCTTGATGATGGTTGATCATGAGGTGATCGTGTGATGATCACGATGGTAAGAAATATTGATACCTATGGTGGTTACGAGGTAACCTCCGAGTAAAGTAAGTGGGTCCATGAGACCTTAAACGCCGACCCCCTTGTATGCTAGATCTAGTATCATCATGTTCATATCATGAATTATATACACCTGCCATGCTCATGTTGTTCTAGTAGTGTCATGTTCATCATCGATGATTAACCTGTAAATGCCATGCTGTTGTTTGTCTTGATTGCTTTGATTGCTGTGAGCTTGTGAGTACATTCAAAGTACTCACCTGGCGTGTCATGCCAGATTGCAGGTCATGCCGTGATTGATTGCTTGAGGATCCCGAGTTTGCGCTCAAGGATGCGTCCCAGCCAGAGTCCCTGTGGAGTGAAGTTCATCACCGTCGTCGTTGTTCTACTGCTAGAGTTTATTCCGCTTCGAGATGTTCCGTTGCTAGCATAGAACTACCTTAGCAGGCGAGGTGTCGCCGTGCCCCTGTAACCTTTGTAATATCGGACCCTTGTACTCTGTTTATTTGTAATAAAGAGCTGATTTGTTCTATGCCAAGCAGTGCCGTATTCCAGAAGACTTGATCTCTGGGCTGGAATACGGGGTGTTCTGGTTTCTCTGAGCTGGGGTGCCACACCAAGCGTTTCTATTTGTATGTCCATCCCACACAGTGAATCTCAGAAAAACGTTTCCGTTCATATGTACATCACACACAATTTTTATGTGGAAACATTTGTGCAAGGTGGCCTAACGCAAACATTTGTCAGGCGGAAGGCGTGTGTGATTGTTCATTGATCCAACATGGCTACTTTCTAGAAACTATGTGCGTTGTTTGAGGTCATCGCCCATGGTGTTGTCTGAGAAACCGTCTGCAATTCAAAAACCCAATAAGCAGGCTAATTGGCCTATTATTGATAATGAATTTAGTAATCAAATTGACATTTCATATCAAACACACCATATGTTTCATAGGCGTGTTAAAGCAACCAGGATTTCATAGCTGAATTACATCAGAGTACAACATCACATAGCTTCTGCACTCAGTTACACCATATAGGCATATAGCTAGCTACACAATTACACAACAGCACGAAGTTTCACATGCAACATCTAAAACCTTTGGAAAGTAGCATCATATACGGTATATAGAGAGATGAAACTCATCTGGAAAACTGCTGAATCTGAAGGCGAATATTGAGCCTTCAATGATGTTGAATGTCCTTGCAACTTTACGCCACTGGCTGCGGATGATTGCCCGCCCAACCTTCATCCTCTTGAGGGAGACTTCAATATTGTAGCGTGGGTGTTGAATGAGTACCTTCCTCGCCTCTTGACCATGGAGGTGGTTTGAGAGGTAATCATCGGTGAACTGCTTTGGAAAGGACTGAAAATAAAGATATGCATAAATATATGTTCTAAATTTTGAAATGGTGCATAGGAAAAAACACAAGGTAAAAGAGTTAGTACCATCCTATAGTTGACTGATGTCTTCTTCATTGTGCAAACAAAGATCTTGTTGTTATTCAACGCTAGTTTCTTTATCCTAACAATCTTTCTGAGTTTCTTGACTTGACTGATATTCATGTCCATCTCATTTCCCCATATGCAAAATGGATCTAACAGTGGGTCTAAACCTCTGACAGCAGGACCTACATGTGCAAGACCAAAATGTTAAAAACCTAAATATTAGAATGGTTCCTGCAATTGCACAATAATGTGCTATTAGCCAAAGGACCATGCATGTGCAAACCTGGATGGTAAACCTCAGTGCCTCCCATTGTTATCCTCCAACACATATAAGGCAGATATTGATCAGTTTAAGTGATAGTTGGCATACTATAAGTAGAATATATTAATGAAAACTTGTACCCACAACAAATGAACATCACACTTCAGAATTGTACCAAAAAGTTAACTGGACACGACAACAAATGAAGCAAGCAGTTAACTGAGAACCACATTGCAGAATAGAACATATACTAGAAGATCATACAGTTAACCAAGCCTAGCGTGCCTAAGAACTACTAGGAAATATAGCATTTGTGTATGTTTCTCATGTATAGAGTACATCCAAATTCGATTTTATTCCTCAGATGCATAACAATAATTTTTTTGTACCCACAAGAATTGAAAATAACATTTAAGAATTGAACCAAACAGTTAACTGAACATCACAACAAATGAACCAAAATGTTAACTGAACATCACATTGCAGAAGATCAGTTTGCATATTAACATAACAGAGGACAATTCACTAGAAGGCACCGGAGGCGGCATTTAGAAAACACCACGAACTGTCATTTAAAGCAGCCAACCACGTGCCGGCGTCCGCGCACGAGGGGTCAACGGTGGCCTCGACGGCGAGGTGCTCCTCCAAGATCTGGCGGTCGGCACGCATGGCAACCATCGCGACCTCATCCGCGCGTGCGGCCGCGATTTGCTTCATCGGTGATAGATGCTCCTTGAGCTCCTGGCTATAATGTGTGAACCATGGTTATGGGCGGCGCTTCTTTGGAGGGTGGGGCAGTGATTTGGGTGGAAGATGTCATGCCGGCGATCGAGGCTTGTGGGATGGAGAAGGAGGAGGATGGGGCTGGGGTGTGGATTACCTGACTATATGGACGAGGTCGTGCAACAGGAAGGAGCGCCGCCGGCGAGGAGGCAGCGCGGCAAAGCAAGCAGTGAAGGTTTGAACTTGGAAAGGAAGGAGGAAACAGTGGAAATGTGGCTTTTGGTGGGGGGGAGGGGGCGGGGACCTACATATTTCCGCGGTTGCCAAAAATTTACGAACGGTGCAGCGAAAAACTGGCGCGCAAGTGTGGTTGACGCGTGGCCAGTGGACTGTAACCGACGAACCTTCCAACGTAAGCCATACATGAGAGAGCCCCAAGATATTTTATACTGCATCGCACATGATTGTTGCTAACAAACTGTTTGTGGTGTAATTGATTTTTTTCTTTTTAATTTGAAACACAAAATGGGGTTACGACAGGAAAGGTCGTTGTTTGAATTGCTAGAACATGTATCTGCAGTGAACATGCAACTATAGGAGTGTCGCGCTAAAATTTGGAATTATTCTGGGTTCGTTTGGCATTTTTTATACATTAATTGAGTTTTCTGGGCATTTAATGTGCGTAATTCAAATTTGAACTGCAGGCACATGCTCCAGTGCACTAAAATGGGTTGAAAAATCATATATGTGTCCTTGGTTGAATGTTTAGGTCCCATACAAGAAATGGGAGTGAATTTCAAACATCTGGGCGTCATGGCTCGGCCAAAAACATTGAGAAACATGGTTTTTAAATTCCAGTAAATCCAAAAATTGCCTAAAAATCACGGAACTTGGCATGGTGTCTTGACATGGCATGAACACGCTGTGGTAAATTTTTTGTTTGATTTGAGACAAGTTTTGGTATAACCTTCTTACAAACCGGAGCTGATGGGGATATGTACCTAGGGTAGGGTCACAGGCCTGACCTGCATACCCTACCTAAGGACATCACATCGGAGAACTTAAGGATTACAAGACTACAAGGAAGACTCCGACTGAAATCACCATGGTGTATGAGTCACTCGACAACGTCCACTCAGAGTCTCCTCCCTCCACTCGACAGTCAACCACTCGGTCGCATGGTCCACTCGGACGACAGCAGTCCAACCGCCAGAGACAATTACCACCGTCATTATGGCTGAAACGGTCGGCCATTAGTACGCAATTGAACCTGTCTTTATGACTTGTAACTCCCGGGCAGCGGACTCTATATAAGCCGCCCGGGGCTTCTCATTCGGGGCGACTTCTTCTCCCTCCAGGGACTCATTTCCTCCAACCCTCTCACACACTCTGTAACCCCGTGTTCATAAGCAGAGACAAGAATCCTCTCCGGAGGACAGGACGTAGGGCTTATTACTCTTCCGAGAGGGGCCCGAACCTGCTAAAAATACTCGTGTCACCCATATGCATCTCGGTAGATCATGCTCTTTTACCCTACCCCCTTCGTACTGTCGGAGTCGTTCCCACGACAGTTGGCGCCCACCGTGGGGCCTGGCGTCTATCGAGCCATGGTGCAAATGGTTTTTTCTTCAATCTTCGGCAACGGATCAATGACCATCGCCGGAGAAACTTACTGGCCATCATGCCATTATGCAAACAAGAGGATCAGGGAAGTATCGATTCCATCTAGTCTTTTTACAATCAATTATTTAACCATGAGTTTGTCTTTTATTCCTGTCGGATCAGACATACAAATACATGGTTGGTCATGAAGCTGAGGAGAAGAGAAAAGGGCAGCCCGTTGTATGACGCCGTCGGCAAGCTCCTACACATGGCCACCGGCGCTGTCATCCTTTCGTCTCCAACCTCAGTACAGCCTAGTGCGTACGCGGCCACCGGCGCCGTCCACGTCATCGTCGTCTCCGACCTCTGCACAACTAGTTGCACCTCGTCGGTGACGTCGTCGTTGCGCCTCCTCGCATGACCGCCGGCACCATCCGCCTCGCCGTCGTCACGCGCGTCCGCCGGCGTCGTTCGCTTCATCATCGTCTTCAACCTTGTCGATTGAGCACCCACGCACGGCTGTCGACTCCGCCTCGTGTCCTCGACCTCCGCGGTGGAGGCGCAAGCCTGCCGCAGCACAGCCGCGCATCGCTCCTTCCTCCGGCGTCAGTCGCGAATGACGGTCTCGGCTGCGGACGCGCGCTGCAGCGACAACCTACAAAACGGCCACAACCTGCAACTGATAGCCGTTCGGGATCAAACGAGTCAATGCCTCATAAACTCCCTCCCTCATTAAGCCCTTCATCAGGTGAGCATTTTCCATGCGTGCATGCATGCATAATTGCGTCATTAACGCCTCATCAGGTGAGTATTTCCCACGCCAATAAATCGTGCATGCATGCATGCATAACCGTCCACGGACTTTAATCCTGCCAATTAGTGTAGGCGTTTATTGTCCAGCGCAAACATTGGTGGCTATACTTGCTAACTTGTAGGGTCAATCGGTTAGCTGGTAACCAGGTTACTCGGACAGCCAACAGGTTTATTCCGAAAGCTGACAGGCCCGTCACTCGGACGACCAAACGTCCACGATGACAACTAAAATGTCCAGGTTTATTTCGGTGGCATTTCTATCTAGATGACTAGCGTGCAGGTCCTCGGCCGCCCCGCGCGCCGTCGCTCGATTGGACGCTCCTTCGACAACTGGCAGCTCCGCGCATCGCCACTCGGTCGGACGCTCCATCGACACTCGGCCGCCCCGCGCGCCGTCACTCGACTGGATGCTCCTTCGACAACTGGCAGCTCCGCGCATCGCCACTCAGTCGGACGCTCCATCGACACTCGGCCGCTCCGTGCACCGTCACTCGACTGGATGCTCCTTCGACAACTGGCAGCTCCACGCATCGCCACTCCGTCGGACGCTCCATCGTCACTCGGCCGCCCCGCGCGCCGTCACTCGACTGGATGCTCCTTCGACTACTGACAGCTCCGCGCATCGCCACTCGGTCGGACGCTCCATCGCCACTCGGACGCCCCGCGCGTCGCCACTCCGATGGCTCCGCTTCGTCAAGATAAGTTTTTTACATATGGACAACTAAACGTCCGGACACTCGGCGGAACGCGTCGTCATCACTCGACGGCTCCGCGCGTCGTCACTCGACTGGACGTTCCTTCGTCACCTGGCCACCCCGCGCGCCGCCACTCAGTTGAACACGTCTACATCACTCGGCAGCTCCGCGCATCGCCACTCGGTTACGCGATCACTCGGCGGATCGGTGCACCAACTTCATTACTACTCGGACTCGGTCACCACACCGATCCTAACGCAGTGCAGCATCGATCACGTCGCTCTGTTGACTTCGGACACATCTGGCCGACCCCTCCGTGGAGTCCTCTTTGTCGTGTCAGCGACATAGACCTCGTCGTCACGTTGGGCATGAGACAGATAAGTCCCTTTTATAATTAAACTGCATACTTCATTCCGTTACGAGTTTGCCTCTTTCGAGTAACACTCGAGAGCTGCTCCTCACCTTTACCCGAGTCCGACTCGATGAATTACAATTTACCCATTCAATACTATATTTCTCGTATTCCGACAGATCCGCCGTCGGAGCCTATAGTGCAACCGGGGGCTACGCCGCACTCGGAGGCTGCAGCTCATTCGGAATCACACTTTCCTGAGTGGTCTAGTACTTCATCGCCAGTCGGATCCTTCACTTCCACGAGTGCAATCAGATCCGCCACTTCGACAAGTCATGATCACTCGGACGCCCCGCGCGTCGCCATCGGTCGGACATGTCCTCGCCACTCGGCCGCCCCGCGCGTCGCCATCGGACGGACACGTCCTCATCACTCGGACGCCCCGCGCGTCGCCGTCGGACGGACACGTCCTCATCACTCGGACGCCCCGCGCGTCGCCATCGGACGGACACGTCCTCATCACTCGGACGCCCCGCGCGTCGCCATCGGTCGGACATGTCCTCATCGCTCGGACGCCCCGCCCGTCGCCACCCGGCTGGACACGTCCTCACCACTCGGCAGCTCCGCGCATCGCCACTCGGCGAGACACGTCTTCGTCGCTCGGCAGCTCCGCGCATCGCCACTCCGCCAGACGTTCCTTCATCATCTCGGTCGCTCCGCGCACCGTTACTTAGCTGGACGCTACTTCGTCACTCGACTGCTCTTGCGCCGTCTGACAGCTAAGTCGTTCTTCACACACTGCATCCAATTAAATAGTTATTGCATTACCGAGTGTTAAGTAAGTCGCACATGACGTTCGCTCGGAACACTACACTTCCGCTTCATTTGGGTCCAGTACTCAAGCGAGTTCAGTCAGATTCTTCATTCTTTTATACTTTCGCTGGTCCTGGACCAACAAACACCTGGCGCGCCCAGTGGGTGTATATGGGTGTTATTTATGCAAATCATTTCAGCAAATTCAAAGTATTCCGAGAGATTTTTATGTTGGCCTGTGCTATTTTTCATACACAGGTTACAAGATCACTCGACTCGGCTGCTCTGTGCGCCGTCATTGGGTGGACTCCTCTTCGACGACAAGCTCGACTCAGCCGCCCAAATCATTACCTGGAGTCATCTTCAGGACTGCAAAAGGGTGAGAATGACGCTCCTCTACGGATACACTTGGACTTGGAGATGGCCTGTGCTGGTGTTCCCCCGGGATAATGAGTGGCCTCTCTCCGGAGAGTCAGTCCACGCGCTAGCCTTGCCACTCGGGTTTTCATGGCACGTCCACCTCGGACCACTAGTCTATCTCCTCCGGGAGACATACGAGTGCCACCAAGTTTTTCCTCGCAGTGTACAACTTTTCTCTCCAGTCGGCAGTTTCAAGACCGAAGTTACATACCGTGCCAAGTGCATGAAGATTCACCTGATTGACCCAGTTCCAGGCTGAACTTATTTACGGTGCCAAGCGCAAGAAGATCCATCAGATTGACTCAACTCAAGATTACAGTTATTTACCGTGCCGAGCCCACGAAGATCCAATCCGAATACATGAAGACCCCCTCCGAGTGACGAGCATCCCTCCACTCGGGGGCTTGGCTGCGAATCCACTTCGCCCAAGTAAAAAACTCCTCCGAGTGACGAGCATCCCTCCACTCGGGGGCTTGGCCGCGAATCCGCTTCGCCCAAGTAAAAAACTCCTCCGAGTGACGAGCATTCCTCCACTCGGGGGCTTGACCGCGAATCCGCTTCGCCCAAGTAAAAAACTCCTCCGAGTGACGAGCATTCCTCCACTCGGGGTCTTGACCGCGAATCCGCTTCGCCCAAGTAAAAAACTCCTCCGAGTGACGAGCATTCCTCCACTCGGGGGCTTGACCGCGAATCCGCTTCGCCCAAGTAAAAACCTCCTCCGAGTGACGAGCATTCCTCCACTCGAGGGCTTGGCCGCGAATCCGCTTCGCCCAAGTAAAAACCTCCTCCGAGTGACGAGCGTCCCTCCACTCGGGGGCTTGGCCGCGAATCCGCTTCGCCCAAGTAAAAACCTCCTCCGAGTGACGAGCGTCCCTCCACTCGGGGGCTTGGCCGCGAATCCGCTTCGCCCAAGTAAAAACCTCCTCCGAGTGACGAGCGTCCCTCCACTCGAGGGCTTGGCCGCGAATCCGCTTCGCCCAAGTAAAAACCTCCTCCGAGTGACGAGCGTCCCTCCACTCGGGGGCTTGGCCGCGAATCCGCTTCACCCAAGTAAAAACCTCCTCCGAGTGACGAGCGTTCCTCCACTCGGGGGCTTGGCCGCGAATCCGCTTCGCCCAAGTAAAAACCTCCTCCGAGTGACGAGCGTCTCTCCACTCGGGGGCTTGGCCGCGAATCCGCTTCGCCCAAGTAAAAACCTCCTCCGAGTGACGAGCGTCCCTCCACTCGGGGGCTTGGCCGCGAATCCGCTTCGCCCAAGTAAAAACCTACTCCGAGTGACGAGCGTCCCTCCACTCGGGGGCTTGGCCGCGTATCCGCTTAGCCCAAGTAAAAACCTCCTCCGAGTGACGAGCGTCCCTCCACTCGGGGGCTTGGCCGCGAATCCTCTTCGCCCAAGTAAAAACCTCCTCCGAGTGACGAGCGTCCCTCCACTCGGGGGCATGGCCGCGAATCCGCTTCGCCCAAGTAAAAACCTCCTCCGAGTGACGAGCGTCCCTCCACTCGGGGGCTTGGCCGCGAATCCGCTTCGCCCAAGTAAAAACCTACTCCGAGTGACGAGCGTCCCTCCACTCGGGGGTTTGGCCGCGAATCTGCTTCGCCCAAGTAAAAACCTGCTCCGAGTGACGAGCGTCCCTCCACTCGGGGGCTTGGCCGCGAATCCGCTTCGCCCAAGTAAAAACCTCCTCCGAGTGACGAGCATCCCTCCACTCGGGGGCTTGGCCGCGAATCCGCTTCGCCCAAGTAAAAACCTCCTCCGAGTGACGAGCATCCCTCCACTCGGGGGCTTGGCCGCGAATCCGCTTCGCCCAAGTAAAAACCTACTCCGAGTGACGAGCACCTCTCACTCGGAGACTTAGCCGCGAGTCGGACCCCGTTTAAGATTCGCCTAGGTTCAAACTTCTTCTGAGTAATGAGCATCCATCTCCCTCGGAAACCAAACAAACGTAAAGGATTGAAAAGCAAACATGCAAACATTGTCTCTATCAGACCCCCGCCGATGCAAGCACTCGACGGCGGTCTCGGGGACTACACCCAGTGGGTGCACTCAGCGTGCCCCCACTGGACCTACAATGAAAACAAATCTAAGACCCCTGCCGATGACTCCGCGCATCGCCGCTCAACTGGACGCTCCTTCGACACTCGGCAGCTCCGCGCATCGCCATTCAGTCGGACGCTCCTTCGACACTCGGCAGCTCTGCGCATCGCCATTCAGTCGGACGCTCCTTCGACACTCGGCAGCTCCGCGCATCGCCATTCAGTCGGACGCTCCTTCGACACTCGGCAGCTCCGCGCATCGCCATTCAGTCGGACGTTCCTTCGACACTCGGCAGCTCCGCGCATCGCCATTCAGTCGGACGTTCCTTCGACACTCGGCAGCTCCCCGCATCGCAATTCAGTCGGACGCTCCATCGTCACTCGGCAGCTCCGCGCGCCGTCACTCAACCGGATGCTCCTTCCACACTCGGCAGCTCCGCGCCTCGCCATTCAGTCGGACGCTCCTTCGACACTCGGCAGCTCCGCGCATCGCCATTCAGTCGGACCCTCCTTCGACACTCGGCAGCTCCGCGGATCGCCATTCAGTCGGACGCTCCTTCGACACTCGGCAGCTCCGCGCATCGCCACTCAGTGGGACGCTCCTTCGACACTCGGCAGCTCCGCGCATCGCCACTCAGTCGGACGCTCCTTCGACACTCGGCAGCTCCGCGCATCGCCATTCAGTCGGACGCTCCTTTGACACTCGGCAGCTCCGCGCATCGCCATTCAGTCGGACGCTCCTTCGACACTCGGCAGCTCCGCGCGCCGTCATTTGACTGGACGCTCCTTCGTCACTCGGCAGCTCCGCGCGCCGTCATTCGACTGGACGCTCCTTCGTCACTCGGCAGCTCCGCGCATCGCCGCTTACTGGACGCGTCGTCATCACTCGGCAGCTCCGCGCATCGCCCCTCAACGGGACGCTCCCTCGTCACTCGGCAGCTCTACTCATCGCCACTCGGCGAGACACGTCTTCGTCACTTCACCGCTCCGCCCATCGCAACTCAGTCGGACGCTCCATCGTCACTCGACCGCCCCGCGCGCCGTCATACTACTGGACGCGTCTTCATCGCCACTCAGTCGGACGCTCCATCGTCACTCGACCGCCCCGCACGCCGTCGTACTACTGGACGCGTCTTCATCGCCACTCAGTCGAACGCTCCATCGTCACTCGACCGCCCCGCGCGCCGTCGTACTACTGGACGCGTCTTCATCGCCACTCAGTCGGACGCTCTATCATCACTCGACCGCCCCGCGCGCCGTCATACTACTGGACGCGTCTTCATCGCCACTCAGTCGGACGCTCCATCGTCACTCGACCGCCCCGCGGGCCGTCGTACTACTGGACGCGTCTTCATCGCCACTCAGTCGGACGCTCCATCGTCACTCGACCGCCCCGCGCGCCGTCGTACTACTGGACGCGTCTTCATCGCCACTCAGTCGGACGCTCCATCGTCACTCGACCGCCCCGCACGCCGTCGTATTACTGGACGCGTCTTCATCGCCACTCAGTCGGACGCTCCATCGTCACTCGACCGCCACGCACGCCGTCGTACTACTGGACGCGTCTTCATCGCCACTCTGTGGGACGCTCCATCGTCACTCGACCGCCCCGCGCGCCGTCGTACTACTGGACGCGTCTTCATCGCCACTCAGTCGGACGCTCCATCGTCACTCGACCGCCCCGCGCGCCGTCGTACTACTGGACGCGTCTTCATCGCCACTCAGTCAGACGCTCCATCGTCACTCGACCGCCCCGCGCGCCGTCGTACTACTGGACGCGTCTTCATCGCCACTCAGTCGGACGCTCCATCGTCACTCGACCGCCCCGCGCGCCGTCGTACTACTGGACGCGTCTTCATCGCCACTCAGTCGGACGCTCCATCGTCACTCGACCGCCCCGCGCGCCGTCGTACTACTGGACGCGTCTTCATCGCCACTCAGTCGGATGCTCCATCGTCACTCGACCGCCCCGCGCGCCGTCGTACTACTGGACGCGTCTTCATCGCCACTCAGTCGGACGCTCCATCGTCACTCGACCGCCCCGCGCGCCGTCGTACTACTCGACGCGTCTTCATCGCCACTCAGTCGGACGCTCCATCGTCACTCGACCGCCCAGCGAGCCGTCGTACTACTGGACGCGTCTTCGTCACTCGGTAACTCCGCGCACCGACACTCAGTCAGACGCTCCATCGTCACTCGGCCACCCCGCGCGCCGTCACTCTACCGGACACGCCTTCGTCGCTCGGCAGCTCCGCATATCAAGACAGAATCGATCAGGGTGAATGACAAAGACTCCAATCAATGAAGACTGCTATGAAGCCCAACAATGCATTCGGAATTTTTGTGTCATATCAGAACTTGCATCGATCCCTTTTTTCACTCAAACCCTGATCAATTCGGGGACTAATGATGGGGATATGTACCTAGGGTAGGGTCACTGGCCTGACCTGCATACCCTACCTAAGGACATCACATCGGAGAACTTAAGGATTACAAGACTACAAGGAAGACTCCGACTGAAATCACCATGGTGTATGAGTCACTCGACAGCGTCCACTCGGAGTCTCCTCCCTCCACTCGACAGTCAACCACTCGGTCGCATGGTCCACTCAGACGACAGCAGTCCAACCGCCAGAGACAATTACCACTGTCATTATGGCTGAAACGGTCGGCCATTAGTACGCAATTGAACCTGTCTTTATGACTTGTAACTCCCGGGCAGCGGACTCTATATAAGCCGCCCGGGGCTTCTCATTCGGGGCGACTTCTTCTCCCTCCAGGGACTCATTTCCTCCAACCCTCTCACACACTCTGTAACCCCGTGTTCATACGCAGAGACAAGAATCCTCTCCGGAGGACAGGACGTAGGGCTTATTACTCTTCCGAGAGGGGCCCGAACCTGCTAAAAATACTCGTGTCACCCATATGCATCTCGGTAGATCATGCTCTTTTACCCTACCCCCTTCGTACTATCGGAGTCGTTCCCACGACAGTTGGCGCCCACCGTGGGGCCTGGCGTCTATCGAGCCATGGTGCAAATGGTTTTTTCTTCAATCTTCGGCAACGGATCAATGACCATCGCCGGAGAAACTTACTGGCCATCATGCCATTATGCAAACAAGAGGATCAGGGAAGTATCGATTCCATCTAGTCTTTTTACAATCAATTATTTAACCATGAGTTTGTCTTTTATTCCTGTCGGATCAGACATACAAATACATGGTTGGTCATGAAGCTGAGGAGAAGAGAAAAGGACAGCCCGTTGTATGACGCCGTCGGCAAGCTCCTACACATGGCCACCGGCGCTGTCATCCTTTCGTCTCCAACCTCAGTACAGCCTAGTGCGTACGCGGCCACCGGCGCCGTCCACGTCATCGTCGTCTCCGACCTCTGCACAACTAGTTGCACCTCGTCGGTGACGTCGTCGTTGCGCCTCCTCGCATGACCGCCGGCACCATCCGCCTCGCCGTCGTCACGCGCGTCCGCCGGCGTCGTTCGCTTCATCATCGTCTTCAACCTTGTCGATTGAGCACCCACGCACGGCTGTCGACTCCGCCTCGTGTCCTCGACCTCCGCGGTGGAGGCGCAAGCCTGCCGCAAGCACAGCCGCGCATCGCTCCTTCCTCCGGCGTCAGTCGCGAATGACGGTCTCGGCAGCGGACGCGCGCTGCAGCGACAACCTACAAAACGGCCACAACCTGCAACTGATAGCCGTTCGGGATCAAACGAGTCAATGCCTCATAAACTCCCTCCCTCATTAAGCCCTTCATCATGTGAGCATTTTCCATGCGTGCATGCATGCATAATTGCGTCATTAACGCCTCATCAGGTGAGTATTTCCCACGCCAATAAATCGTGCATGCATGCATGCATAACCGTCCACGGACTTTAATCCTGCCAATTAGTGTAGGCGTTTATTGTCCAGCGCAAACATTGGTGGCTATACTTGCTAACTTGTAGGGTCAATCGGTTAGCTGGTAACCAGGTTACTCGGACAGCCAACAGGTTTATTCCGAAAGCTGACAGGCCCGTCTTGACATGGCACCAACATGCTGTGGTAAAAAAATTTGTTCGATTTGGGAAAAGTTTTGGTATAAGCTTCTTACAAACCGGAGCTTCTCTCAAGAAGGCTCATGGTTCCGATAGGGGGGATGTGTCACCTTTGTGGGCGAAATGACATACGCTGCCTCTTCCTGCCTTGATATTTTTTACAGAGGCAACAAAGACCAATAGGAGTGTCGTGCTAAAATTTGGAATTATTTCGGGTTTGTTTGGCATTTTTATACATTAATTGAGTTTTCTAGGCATTTAATGTGCATAATTCTAATTTGAACTATAGGCACATGCTCCAGTGCACCAAAATGGGTTGAAAAATTGTATATGTGTCCTTGGGTGAATGTTTAGGTCCCATGCAAGAAATGGGAATGAATATCAAACATCTGGGCGTTGTGGCTCGGCCGAAAACATTGACAAACTTGGTTTTTAAATTCCTGTAAATCCAAAACTTGCCTGAAAATCATGAAACTTTGCATGTTGCCTTGACATGGCACCAACATGCTGTGGTAAAAATTTTGTCCGATTTTTTGAAGGCGCACAGATTAACAACCAACAAAGTCATTTTGGAACAAAGAGCTGCGATGTTACAATCGGAAACACAAGTGCTATTCAAACCGTGGGTGTTGTAGTAACCATTTACGTGCCGCCACGCGTCCCCATTTTTATTGGCTTGGAGGCGACGTGCAGGGTAGCTATTTGAGTAGACGGGAGGCATGGAGTAGACCGCTGTGCAGTCTCACCGGGAGGCGAGCCCTTTGACTTCCATCCGCCGCCCACCTCGCTCCCAACTTCTCCATTAATGGCGCCCGAGCCCCAGTTTTAATGGCGTGGCTAGGCCTCAGTCGGCTGAGATTTAAGAGAGAGAAAAGAAAATTTTGCATGGATCTTGATATAAGATCTAACGAACATAGCATCGACTGAGACTTAGCAAGACTGATATATATGAAGACGATGGCAATGGATAATAATAATTGTCTTACATATTCAGGAAGATAGTTAAAGATGCCACATGCGGCAACGCCCGAAAGACACAAGGGCAAAAGAAGGAAGACACAGACAATGATCTGGGTCGCTGCTCTCTACTTCACCTCGATCTACTACGCCATCTTCGTCATTTCGTCCACCTTGATCTCCTTCACGTCCTCAATCCGTCGCTTGCGAGCATCCACGGATTTCTCCAGGAGCATGTCCCGCTTGATGCGGAGATTAGCATTCTCGTCCATAAGTTTCCTGACCATGACAGTCGTCTTCTCCAACACGGCAGTTGTCCCCTAGTGCTGCTTTGCCCAGCCGGCGATCTTCGCCCTCAGCAGGTCGCGCTCGGTGCGGAGCCTCACCTTGCCACCCCATAGTCCCCGGTTGACGCCGGTGGACTTATCCAACACCTCATAGCTCTCCTCTTGCAGCTTCACCCAACGGGGGATGTCATCGTCCATCAGTTTATTGAGCATAGCGCGCATGCACCTATGAGAGCCCTCGAGTGCCCGCGATATATCCATCCAGGCCGCCGCGATGCGGCAGGACCTCTCTGCTGCTTCTGCGGCGCGGCACGGCGGGACATCTGTGCCGCTTCTGCAGCATGGCCAGACCACTCTGCTGCTTCGGTGGCGCGGCGGGACCTCCGTGTTGCTTCGGCGGTGCGGCGGGACCTCTCGGCTGATATCGCGGCCAGGCGGGACATCTCTGCTGCTTCACTCGCCGCTCCGTGGTCATTTCTCGACCAAGAACTCCTCCCACGGACCATGGCAGACGCAAGGAAGGACGAAGACTTGTTTGTTTGTTGATGAGGAATTGAGGAGGAATGTGCAGTCATTTTCGAGTAGGTGATATTTATAACCTAGTAATAAGCTGCTAAGTAGGAAAACGTTTAGGTTTTCATCGGTGTGAACAGGTTTGCACTTACATATCGGTGTGAATCGGAGTAATTTGGAATGTGACGGGAAAGAAGCTCAAAATTATTTGACGGTTCTGGTTTCAAAGTGTGGCACGATTCCCGGATGGTGTAATTAACGTGGGCAAGTGTTCTCGGATGCGTACGTGGCGTGTGCACCGCAATCGGTGATGTTAGCACACAACTTGTTCCATCAACCATGTGCACTTGTTATTACCATGCGCACAATTCTTTTAATTAGAATGTGTGCCTGTATATCGCAGACTCCTTGATCTGGCTGACTGTTTCTATTGTGTTGGGTAATCGCAAACAGTTCATCCGAGCAAACCGCATGACGTATATCGCACACACCTTGATCTGCCTGACCGTTTCTGTTGTGTTGGGTAATAGCAAACAGTTCATCTGAGTGAACTGTATGTCGTGTATCGCACACACCTCGATTTGGCTAACCGTGTTTGTTGTTCTGTCTTATCGCAAACAGTTCGTATGGATCAACTGTATGCCACATATCACGCACGCGTCTCTAATCTGAATCATGTTTGTTGTTCTGTCTTATCGCAAACAGTTCGTATGGATCAACTGTATGCCACGTATCACACACGCGTCTCTAATCTGAATCATTTTTTATGTCTCCGGCATTGCAAACAGTTCGTCTTATTGGGGACGGTTTTAGTGCGACACCGTTTGCGATTAATGCATTGCACATAGTTTGGTCGCGGGGTCTCTGATTGATGTGTCGCGTTAGGACCATCCTGCAGTAGTGCACCCTTTTCATACATATACATATAGTTGGGCCACCCGCAGGTGGTTCGTATGTGGTCTCACCCATCTCGCGCCACAAGCACACATTTGTGGGCCCGCACACGGTCCACCTTTGACCGGAAGCGAAAGAGGGGTTTGACCATGATGGACTCCTATAGGTTTGTGTTACGGTAGGGTGAGATGTCAGACCTAGCTATTTGGGGGTATGTGTTCATAGCTAGGATTCCCCTCCCGTCGACACGAAGTGGGGGGGTGGCGGACTAGCCATAATGTGCACTTTGTGAGACAGGTGCCACATCAAAGTTGTGCATTGGGTATTTGAACATCAAACCACCATTTTCATACATATATTTGGTCCACATGCAAGTGTGTTCGTGTTCTGACCCTTTCCCACGTTTTTTTGCCAAATTTATAAACAGCAGACGAGTCAGGTGCAATTGGGGATGCAACAGACACAGTTCCCTCAGACTACCTGTGTGCCACGCCCGTGCCACTGTCACTCACATCAGCACAGTAGATTGGGGTCCATGAGGCTTCCCTCCCAATCTCAAAAATATCTACCCGCCTGGAGGGTTTTTCTATTTGATAGCACACGATTACTATGGTTCGACGGTGTGCGATGTTCTTTGCTCCCACTCTCGAAAATATCTACCCGCCTGGAGGGTTTTTCTGTTTGATAGCACACGATTATTATGTTTCGACCGTGTGGGATATTTGTTGCTCCCGCTCCCGCATGCTTCCCTCGCAATCTCGAAAATATCTACCCGCCTGGAGGGTTTTTCTGTTTGATAGCACACAATTATTATGTTTGGACCATGTGTGATGTCTGTTACTCCCGCTCTGCTTCAATCCCTTGATCCAAATTTTCAGTAGCCCCGGCATTTTACTCCCGCCTGCATCCCTCGCAATCTCAAAAATATCTGCTTGCCTGGAGGGTTTTTATGTTTCATAGCCCACGATTATTATGTTTGGACCATGTGCGATGTTTGTTACTCCCGCTCTGCTTCAATCCCTTGATCCAAATTTTCAGTAGCCCCGGCATTTTACTCGCGCCTGTATCCCTCGCAATCTCAAAAATATCTGCGCGCCTGGAGGGTTTTTCTGTTTGATAGCACACGATTATTATGTTTGGACCGTGTGGGATGTTTGTTACTCCCGCTCTGCTTCAATCCCTTGATCCAAATTTTTAGTAGCCCCGGCATTTTAATCCTGCCTGCATCCCTCGCAATCTCAAAAATATCTGCTCACCTGGAGGGTTTTTCTGTTTGATAGCACACGATAATTATGTTTGGACCGTGTGCGATGTTTGTTACTCCCGCTCTGCTTCAATCCCTTGATCCAAATTTTCAGTAGCCCCGACATTTTACTCCCGCCTAGTAAAATTTTCAGTAGCCGCGACATTTCCTCAAACACCACGACTTGGCCCCCCTCCACACACACACTCCAAAACCTCTGCTCACACACACACACACACCACCCATCACTCACTCGAAACCTAGCTAGGTCGCCGCCTCCATCGTCAACCTCTGCCAGTCTGCCCGTGCAGTTTACCCATCGATCTACATAACCTCGCCGCCCTGAGTTTCTTAGATGACGCCTGCGAAACGCCCCCTTTCCCACAGATCCCCATCCGCACCCCCTCCCCCACTCCTGAGCGTCGCAGCCTAAGCCCGGCTATGCTTCCCGGGGAGCTCAAGGAGCGAATGGCCCAAAAGAGGTTTATCGCGACCTCTTCGCCCGACATTGGCGAGGTGGCTGCCGAGGAAGCTGGCGATGATTATTGGCCGCAGGCTTTCAATCAGCGGGCTAGAGTATTCTGGTATGTCATGGACGTCGTCTACGACATCGAGGTCGTCAACAGCGACGGCTTGATGCGGGCTATGTCACATGTTAAGTTGCCCACCCCCAACCCCTCGGGTTCAACCACCGTCGATCTCATCGATAGCCCTGCGGCTAATCTCCTCTGGGTCGTTGTCAACAATTTGCCATCCTTCATCGCCATGGAGCCCCTTTTTGTCATTTCTGAAGGACACGTTCTGCGACACTGGCTTGGGATCCTTAGCTGCCAAGTCAGACCTCATCGACGGCGACCACAAGGAAGGCACCCTCTCCGGCTCTTCCCAGGGGAAAGAGCCCATCTGCGACATCAGGGAGGGCACCCAACAGCCGTGCTCTTCAAAGGGGAAGGAGCCCATCTGCGACAACATGGAGCGCACCCAGAGTCCGTGCTCTTCCAATGGGAAGGAGCCCATCTATGACAAGTGAGGAAACCCATGATTTGTTTTGCCGTGCCTCTTCATAGGGGGAATCCCATGATTTGTTTTGTCGAACCCCTTTTGTAGTGAGAATATGTCCAGTTTTAATTGCTATATTTGGTTGTTTGCTGTATGCCTTGTTTATTTCAGTTATTCACAATGTGATGCTCCATATGTGCAACTATTTACTATGCAGTACAAATTCATCAATACTAGTTCAACGACCATATTTGTTTCCTGTTAAGCCTGGCATAGGTGACGGTGTCCTGGACTAGGGGGTACTCACCACGTCGTCTCCCGACTAGGTGGTTCGGGCCGAGGACCCCCATGGCGGTTCACTCATGGGCCACTTCGGGCAGCCCATGACGAATACAAGGAAGATTCCACAAGACTTGGCGCCCAAGACGAGGACTCTCCTAAACCCTAGGCCTCCGGTACATTATATAAACTGAGGCCAGGCTAGTCAATAGATGAACTCATATTCATTAGAACAATCTCGTGGTAGATAGATGTACTCTGTACTACACCCCATATGAATACAATCAAAGCAGGACGTAGGGTATTATCTCTTCAAGAGAGCCCGAACCTGGGTAAAATCATGTGTCCATGTTACCATCGCTCCAAGACGCCTAGCTTAGGACCCCTACTACGAGATATGCCAGATTTAGAACCGACATTGGTGCTTTCATTGAGAGCCTGCTGGCAGTCACCGCGGTGCGATGGGAATTCAGATCGTCTCCGGCGCGATCTACGCGTCGGAACCGAGCTTTATTGTCGATGTCGGCATCTTCGTCGCCGGCTCGACTGGTCACCTCGGCTAGACTCAGGACTGCGCTCCGCATCGGATCATCAACATCGGACAGATACTTTCATCATCATCAACTTCGATCTCTATCAAGATCTTGGGGGAATCATCCATGGAGCTCGGGGGCTCGACGTTAACATCGTCCTGAGGCGACGGTTCAGTTTTTCTGGATGGCGGATTCATGTTTGTCGTCCCCGCCTCCTCAAGCGTCGCTTTGACGATTGCTTTGGTGGAATTGTGTAGAATTGAGTCTAGAACAACCCTGTAAAATTTCATCGCATTCCTATGGAGGAATCTCTGGCGATCTCCGATATACCGGAGCCCTGTCGAATCTGGACGGGAATCTGGACGAGTTTGGGGTGAGGAGTCCAGCAGTTAGCTTGGACATCTTTTGGAAGATCCAACCATTCATCGGCTATGGAATTCCCATATCGACCACCCCTCAAAATTTCAGCTCGATCCGACCGTTCAAACTCCGGGAAATGTCCGATGAGTGCATCAATTTTTGGATCTGTTTTCTACGCGAAAACGAATCTGACCCAAGTTCATCTTTTCCATGAACAGGTTATCGGACGTCTTTTTGAAAGAAATTCTTATCTAGGGTATTGTGTGTTGTTTTCAAACACGTGCCACAAATTTTGAATCTTTTCCGAGGTGATCTTCACCGTCGCGCCGATGTCAAATCGGCCCGACCACGTTGCTCCACGGCTACCGACCTCCATCGAGCCGACGACAAACCATCTCGGATCATCACCTCGGCGAGCCAACCAGGAGTTCGGCATCATGAAGGACGAATAATCATCAAGACAAGATCGTCGCCCAACGGATTGTACGGGTCAGGCGCGCCAGCATCGCCACGCGGTCACTTCTCAAGCCGGCATTGACCGCGTCCCAAGTTCCGACCTGCGTCGGCATCGCCGCGCCGTTGCTTCTTCAAGCCGATGTCCACCACGCTGACCTGCTTCGACACCTCGGCTGGCATGGGGACTGCAACGTCACCTTACCGACCTGCTCCGTCACCTCGGCTAGACCGGGGGCTTCGCCATCTCTTCAATCAAACAACTTCTGGGACTTTGGCGTCACCAGCCGACCAGTTTCGTCACCTCGGCTGGACCAGGGGCTTCGCCTCACCACGTTGACCGCGCTACGTCGCCACTTCATCAAGCCAAGCTCTTCGCTCGGACACCTCGGGACCGGCTTGGGAGCTGGGCGTCTTCGTCCCGCCATAAGCCTGGACCGCATCATCAACACCGAACACATTAACCAGCTAAGTCGCGTTCATGCTCAATTTATTTTTTCAATTTTAATCTTTTGTTCGGTTCAACCGAGCATTATATTTATGTTAAATAAAATATGTTTGTTAAAAACGAGGTTTCTTAAAAACCACTTTCTTTTCCCAAGTTAACTGGGGGCTTTTAAATTTATATGAGCCGTTTTATAATAAATATTTTTTCTTCTAAGTCGTTGCAAAGTCTTTTTCTAACACTCCTTTTTCAACTCGAGTGTATGGTCAATAGCCGGATAGCCTGGTTTCTCTCTAAAGCCGCTCGAGTTTAGTTCGCTAAATTGGCCTCTGAGAAGCACTCCGCCTTCGGGATATGGAGGTTGAAGCCGAAGGCTGACCTACTTGAAGTTTAGAGATCGGATGTGTCATGTTAAAGCACGACGAAAGGAAAAAAATATTTTAAGACCAATTTTTGGATTGGCACCAAAAAACTTGATTTAGTTCGGACGTCAAGTTTTTACATAAGTTTTTTTGGCTTTTCGAGCTTATGGCACTTTTAAGCTATTTGTATGTTTTTCTTTCAGGAGGCGGGACATCCACATGACCGGGTGCCCTGCATCATAATTCAGCTCGGGAGATCTTTTCCGACCCGTAGCTCGGCATCTTTCCTGCCGACCTACACCTCGGCGTTGGTGAAATGCACATGACATCTGGACTAGTTCCCGAGAAGATTCGATCCTCAGGTTGGTCGGCAGCACCCAACCTGAGTCTCAGGGGATACTGTGTGTCTCCAACATAACTCTTGCAGTACAACGTCAGATGCCTTTAAAGCATCGGCAATATCAACGGGGGGCTACGACTAGAGCCGAACCCACCAAAAGCCAAGGTACTCCGAGGAGTCCTCGGCAAAACGTTCTCGGATATTGCTTTATATGCATCCGTTTCGAATTGTGTTTTCGGTCAATAGTTGGGTTGCCCAGCTCCTGTGCTTGCCTCCTACGTTCCGCTTTGTTCAGCTAGGTGTGCAAAGGGAGAACCACTGCGATTGTACTTCCGATTTAACTGGTCAAGTACCTCAGTGGAGAAAGCCAAAAACTGACTGTCACAATGAGCGCAAACTGGTCAGCGATTCGATGACTATGTCAAACTATAGATCGATAGAGGTTACCCCGTGGGCCTTTCATAAAATTGGCCGAAGTGTTAATGGCTTGACCTCGGCTGACGCCGAACACTAATCGGGGGCTAGTAACTCGCCTCCCAACTTTAAGCTCCTATGACTAAGTGAAAGTTATAAAGCCTGGATATCTGATTGCCTCATTTCCGCTAACACAACCACCTCCAGGCACCGAGACGTCGGCTAAGGGTTGTCTTGTTAGTGCGGAAAAACCCTGCGTAGCATCTACAAAGGGGTAGAAGCCGATGATGGGTCACTCTCAAATGATAAACGGTCACAAAGGAGTCAAAATAGCATATAGCATAAAAGCATTTGTATTCAATATACGAGTGCTACCTTCCATAATCATCGTTATAAAGCCATAAATATGCATCAATTTGACTTAAGATTTTGGCCAAGCTGGGTTGCCTGGCTCCTGTGCTTACCCCCTACGTTCCCGATTGTTCGGCTAGGGAGTAAAGGGAGCACCTCTGTGATTGTTACTACTGGGTCATCCTGGTTCATACCTCAGACGGGTGAAGCCGAAAGCTAGCTGTCTTAAGAATATAATTGGTCAGCAACGACAGAAGTGAATTTTTTTGGTTCATTAAGACCACAGAGTTCGGGAACTTTCCCTAAACTAAATCCTCACTATTTTCCTCCCACATTGATCGGAGGTGTGGTTTCATGATCATGGTCAACATGATAGCCTGGGAAAAGGAACTTATAAAGGAACTATTTTTCCCCGAGGATGTTTCTTACGTTAAATTGTAATATAACATATCTCTCCGTGTACCTTTGTTTATAAAACCATATGGCCGGATTGCCTTGTTTGCCGTAAATCTTTGCCCTTATAAAGGCTTTATAAAGTAGGACAAACACTCCTCGGCTACTGGCCGAGGAGGTTGAAGCCGATGGTCAGTCAACAAAGTTTTGTACAATGCGGATCCGAGCATTAATGATGTAAAGTACTTGGATACGTAGAATCATTACACATAAATTGTGATTAAAGTCAATTTACTCTGGATATCGATCCTTAATTCGGCCACCCTTGCCCAAATTAAGGCTCGGGGGCTACTGGGCTTCGCGCTTCTCAATTAAAAGCAATTAAATAGGTACATCGATCCCCTGCTCTGGTGTTGCCACCCGACCAGTGGCCCGGGGGCTACTGCATTGACGATTCAATGCAGACAATTTACAAAGTGCAAAATAGTTTCCGAGGAGATTACAATCCTCAAGTTGGTCGGTCGCACCCAACCAGAGTCTCGAGGACTATGCACACCGCGTTTCCATTCCTAAGTATGCTGCCGAGCTAGGAGTTGATCCTCAGGACGATTTCATAATTGACCTGAGTCTTAGGGGCTACTGGGATCAGCGGTTTTGTTATATCCTTCAGGCGCATCCCGGATTTTAGGCCGGCACACACCTTGAGGGCTACTGGTTATACATCTCGGCAGAGAATAAATTGCACCAATCCACAAAAAATCAGCCCAAGACGGAGGTGGTGCACCACCTTGGAAGCAGTCCGGCATAAAGCTCGGCTGCGAGTGTCTGGCTCCGTAGAGAACTTTTTCGACGTTAAGCTCGGATAACCTCCTTCAAACTTTTTCAAAGAAGAGGTACTCTATGCCTCCTTGGATGCTGTCCGGCGTTGGAGCTCGGCTGCAAAAAGACACCTCGGATGTAGTCTGACGTTGGAGCTCGGCTGCAAAAAGACACCTCGGATGCAGTCCGACGTTGGAGCTCGGACGCAAGAGGACACCGCTGCATAGGAAAAAGCTTTGAACCCGAGGTGTGGCATTAAATAACAAGGCATTGATAAAGGCCAAGAACCTAAAGGGCCTCCTCGGATGCCCGACGTAACAACTCTTCGGATACACCTCGGCGATCTTCGAGATCGGAGATGCAAATATTTGTTGAACCAGTTTTCAAGACTGACAATCGAAGACAAAGAACAGTTCGGAAGAATCGAGGAGCGTCCCCAACTTGAAGACTGGTTCAGGGGGCTACTAATGGTGTCCTGGACTAGGGGGTACTCACCACGTCATCTCCCGACTAGGTGGATCGGGCCGAGGACCCCCATGGCGGTTCACTCATGGGCCACTTCGGGCAGCCCATGACAAATACAAGGAAGATTCCACAAGACTTGGTGCCCAAGATAAGGACTCTCCTAAAACCTAGGCCTCCGGTACATTATATAAACCGAGGCCAGGCTAGTCAATAGATGAACTCATATCTATTATATATAAAAAGCGATTTACGGGCTCATCAGAAAAAAGAGAAATAAGCTAGAAATTCTCATAAAAATCAGAGATATCTTGCCATCAATTAACTTAATTAGCCGATCACAACCGATAGATCTATAAAATAATCTATTTACCTCAAACTTCAAAATAATTACCCACCTATGCCCTCGATAAGTTACACAAGGTCGTAGACTCCACCTTGAAATGAAAGACTAAAAAAATAGGGTTAGAGGCTCCTTTGAAAAGAAAGACTAAAAAATTAGGGTTACAGGCTCCCCCGTATGACCTCACGCATGCAATGGCCGCCGTCATGTTTGTCCGGTGCCCCGGCCAGTCAACCCAACCTCCACCATGCGCATACACGTTACGATCTGAGCTTCCACACCTACCTCATGCATGCAGCCCCATAACAAGGAGCTAGCTACGTACGAGATGGACTGAAGACTATCCATTATCTCTGATTTCTAGCAGTGCAGCTTGAGTTGGAGCGTATATACATTGTGCGTTTCCGACCGGCCGGTGGCAGATTAATTAACTAGAATGGCAGACATGTCCAAGAGAAATCAGTCAGGGAAGCCACGTAGATACGCTATGAGTCCGGCCGGAGGCATGTTAATTAACCGCATGGCTAGCTTTGTCTAGGAGAATCAATCAGGAAGGTAGCTCTAGCACGTGCGTGATGCGTTGTATAGTGAGGACAGATCAAGCTAGCTTTCATGTGCCCTGGGCAGGTATGTTCCATGGTAGATTTATTTCTCTCCGGCGCCATCACATGATCCTCAGGTGCACTCGGTTTGGATCATGCCTATATGATATTTTTGATCATAAGCAAACACAGAGACAGAAAAAGCTTGGAGATCGATTTAGTTAGATATTTCTTTCTTGGGAGTTGATAAACTCATGTGTCAAGTTTGCAGCGACGACCTTCTCTCATTCGTCGCCGATGCACTTAAACGTGAAGCTCAACCGTCATGGAAAGGCCAACGATCGGTCCACCGCCAACTAACTTCTCCCTAATGACAACAAGATGAAACGGAAGAGGAAGGCACACACACACATGTACAACGATAGCCATATGGATAAAGGGCCTCGGGTCTTGGCGGAACGTACATGGCTAGGTCGTGGAAGTAGGATAAGAGGAAAATCACATGCGCAATGTACATAGCTAGGCAATCAAAGAAGGATAAGAGTAAGAGCACATGCACGAGTCAGCAATCTGATGCCGACGATTTGGCCCAGCCGTTTCACACAACAAAGGTTCAGGAACCCATCCAGATTAAACTAACGTAACAAGTAGTGTTGCGAGCAACTATTTCATCACTACTCACCTAGCTCCTCTTGGTAACCAAGTGCAACTCTTCTCCAAAATCCTTCATCACCACACGTGCCGATGCAACATCAAGAGAAAAAAGTTGGCTGTCGAATGCTAATGCTAAGAAATAAAGTGTACACATGTGGTTTGTTAAGCTGGAGCTTCCGAAGATAATCATTGATGAGGTGACCATCCACATAAAGCTAATTTCTTCCTGAGTTTTGCATATGGGGCAACAATAAGAGACACCTAGCACTCTGAACTCTGAAGTTGCAGTTTACACCTTTACGAATTGTTCAATGTAGTATTAGTCCATACCAAAGTATGTATGTTAAATTATTATGCGTTTCAATCATGTGTTTATGGATGAAACTTGGGTTTTGTGTTATTTAGTTGTTATCGAAAGGCATCAACCATTAGTAGGAAATTCTATCACAGAAATATATTTTTCCATTGGTATGATTTTTCTTTTATGTTCAATTTAAGTGTAAAGATCCAATTGGGTCTAGAGACGCCTAGCAATTTGCCCCTTCACAACTATTTTCTATTGCCTTTCAGTTTTGTGTATTACAACCAAGGTATTACTCGCACTGCCATTATCTCTGCTATTTGCAGTAGCGCACATTGGACTCAGCTAGGCGTCATTGCCTCATTTGATTGGTATATGCTAATGCTGCCATGGCACTGGGTATTGATCCCATGGCAAACATCCTCGGCATCACGACTTTATTCCAGAATAACATATTTGAATGATTCTTTAGCGTCTCCATCTCACTTATAGAAAGCACCAAAGATGAATAGGAGAAGATTAAGTAAACTTCTCTCGACGAGAAGAGTTGGGTTGCTTCCATTAAAGATGTGCGCTAGATAAAATGTTGCATAGAACATCAAGGTTCATGTTGATTAACTATCTTCTTAATGTCTTCTCAATCACTGATTTTAAATTTTACATCTCTTTATATTGATACAACGACAAAGTAAGCAAATCCGATACCAAATCATACTATGCAAAGGTTTATGCATCTAACTATTTGGCGAAGAAAATTTCCATATTCTTATATAAGGAAGATGCATGTACATTTCTCTCTTTTATATGCTAATTTCATGAACCATGCTGTTAATACATATTGATTTTTGGATTATCCTACACATGATGGAAAATTAGTATTTTGTTCCCTTCCAAAATAAATAATTTGGGGCCATTCAGATCTCATGGTAGTTGTTCAATGAATAACCTCAAAAAATGGTGTAGTTTTACCACCATTGTTTGATATTGACCCACTTTCTACTATTGAGTGTTAGTCCCACTATTTTTAGGACACTGAAACATTTTCAAATAAGGATATTATTACATACCTCATTTTATGGTGAAACAATACATACATTGTATGCAATTTATTTTTGTATAATCCCTTTGTTCTATTTCATCTCACATGCTTCGCATTCATTTGGGGACATGATTCATGTTCACTGCAGCCAATTACTTTTTATGTGTTTATTACATTTAGGTACTTTGTCAGAACTATTTTGATTTCTATATTTATGCTGCTATTTGCAAATTATAAGTTGGTTATTTGTTTTTCATATGGTCAACTGCTTCATTTCTATTTTTTGATCTACGAGACTATTACACGATGGGGTTTATATATTAGTTTCTATTGAAATTGCATAGTGAAATGTGAGTACGTCTGGATTTACCACATTTAGGCACATCATGCCCCTCTTGCATATACCATCCCTTTGTTTGTTGTAGTTCTTGCCTACAGTTCTAGGTATACGAAATTGCTAAGGAACATAGATGGCTCTCATTAGTAATGTACGCTATACCCAAGAGCGGTATTACGGTCCTCACAATGATGTTAAAAAAGTAGATGGCTACTTACTAAAGTTCTATTTGCGGATAGTTTGTTGTTCAAGATTGAATATTATAGATATCTTTTTAGTAGTTATCTGGTAGAAATACAAATAGACCAATAGTTCTGATCAATCTTTCTAAGTTATGTTTAATGAACCCTTTACTTTTAGGATGCACAAAGCTTTTCACGGTAATGAGTGCATTCCAATTTGTTTTACTTTTACCATGGTTCTAATTACTTTTAAGAACAACTACTATGTTTAGATATTAAATAATGGAGTACCCATTAGTATGACCTAGAAGGCTAAAAATAATGTGTCCGGCAATCCCATTACTAAGGATCCATATGATGTTCCTTTGTGCATGAAATCATGCTCTTTCTATTTCATAATTGAGAGATTGTATTGGCTTATTGGTTGCTTAACTCAAGAACAATTGAATATCAAGGTAGTCTATCTCCTCATATTTCCAATCAAAGGCTGCTAGAGCATGCGGCGGTAGACCACATAGACCATATTATGTTCACAACAATATGTGATGTCCATCATAATTATTTTATCTCATAGAAATTTATTTAATGGAAAATATTGCATTAGGAAGATCAATCAACATTTCATTTAGGTCTTGTAATATGCTCTCATCATTGAACTTTATAAAATTCTAGCCCGCGCATCGAGCGGGCCACTTTGCTAGTTCATTAGAACAATCTCATGGTAGATACATGTACTCTGTACTACACCCCATATGAATACAATCAAAAGCAGGACGTAGGGTATTATCTCTTCAAGAGAGCCCGAACCTGGGTAAAATCATGTGTCCATGTTACCATCGCTCCAAGACGCCTAGCTTAGGACCCCTACTACAAGATATGCCAGATTTAGAACCGACAGTAGGTAATACGCCCCCTCTTTTTTCACATTGTGATGTTCAATTATACAATTTGATGTTTAAGCACAAGCTACGTTCTATGCAATTTCAACAGTACCACTATGAATGACTATATTTGCTTGCTGTTAAGCCTATTATAGCTAGCATATGCCTCTTTTAACGATTTTTGGTTGTTCGGTTGTTTGTAGTTAGCATACGTCCAGTTTCAATTGCTATCTTTGGTTGTTCGTAGTATGCCTTGTTTATTTCAGTTATTCACAATGCGATGTTCTATATGTGCAAGTATGAACTATGCAGTTAACACACCTTTCCACTTCTTGCTTTGCTTAACTAGCATGCTTAAACCTGCACACTGAAGCTATCACTTGGAGATTATGTTGTCTACCATGGATATACTTGGTTGCTGTTTCAGCCTATTGTGCTTAACATGCCTTTCGATGTACTTACATAGGACAATATTGGGAACGGCTGCTGTTTTCCATCAAGGTTAGTTTCATCCCATGGCTTATATATACTCACTATTCAAGATATCGGCAGCTGGTACCATATAGGCCGGGGGCTGATAAGGGATTAATCGGCGAATCGGACATTTAACTGAATATATCTGTAACCCATTTATCGGTAGGTTAACTAGGGCCATATGTAATATATCTGAGGCTACATAGCAACATGCATTGTACTGAATGTCTAAATATGCAATCCTAGGCTACATAGCAAGAAGGAAGAGTGTTACCTTAATGTTCTGATGATGTCTAGATATACATAGAAGAGCAGCAACAACAACAACAACAACACAGCAGCAGTTAACTGCAGTTAATCGGCCAATATTTGTAACAATGTAATAAACTCCCTCCGCCCCATAATATAAGATGTTAATTCATCCAATATGTGAGTATATTGGATGTAATAAGATCTTATATAATGGGACGGAGGGAGTGTTGTACTATATCAATGTGAAATTGCTGTTTAGTTTCTAATATTAACTTGGTGCTTTTAGGTACATATGGCATTGGTAAAGATCCGCGCTTCGGCCCTTTTTGCGTATGGGGCAATGAGATATTCATGACCCAGCATCAAGTGAGGAAACTGATAAAGATTGTTAGTAAAATGGGTCAAAAGATGGCAATTAAACTATTTGTTTACACTTTATCCAAGACAACAGTGAACTGCAGGATGGTAAGTAAGAACTCTGTAGCCTTCTTTTTACTGCCCAGAATGAGTTGTGTTAGATGAGAATGTCTGAATCTTTTTCCTTTGTAGTGGTTCCCAAAGCAGTTTACTCAAGATTACCTCTCAAACTACATGATTGGTGGGCATGCAAAGGTCAAAGCATTTCTACCAGAACACAATGACTATCTAGATGTCCTCATGAAGACAGTGAAGGATGGGCGGTCGGCCATCACAAGGAGTTGGACTAGAGTCATGTGTGCCTTCTGCATGGAGGAGGGCACAATATGGGCATTCCGTTTCACCTTGTTCAGCAACCAGAATGTCTTTCGCCTCTTTCTTTACCGTCTTTAATAGTACAAGTATACAACCCTGGTTCATCATTCTTTATTTGGTGCATATGTAATTCATTGTTTTGATGTAACTCTTGAACATATGTACCTGTGAATCAAATAATGCATTGGTTGTTGAACCTGATGCATATGAATAAAGTTATAGCCTTCTTTCAAATTCAAATTCGGTACAATTTTAAATAGCAGCGATTAAATTAGGGTGAAAATACGCTCTATAGGTCATTACGGAGCACAAGGTCTGTAAAACACAACATGTGTGATATACATCATAATCCGACACGGTTCACAAAGAGGAAACGTGTGCGACCATGCACACAGTTGTCGTTTGCAAAGCGTGTGTGATGTCAGACAATATCACAAATGGTGTGAGCAAACCAAATGTTTGTTATAGTCGCCTTATCGTACACGCTTTACAATCATCAACTGTTTCTGATGTCGTACGCATCATAAACGTTTGCACCATAGAATAGCGTGTGCGATAGTTATCATGTACGACACTGGTACGATAGTCCGACGTTTCGTAATCCTATCTGACACTCATACAATGATTAACTAATCTTCTTAATTATATATCACATACGGTTCGGGAGAAGTGAATGTGTGTGATAGTCTCCTTATCATACACGTTTTAGAATCGTGAACTGTTTGTGATGGGGCGCGCATTGTAAAAGTTGCACCACAGAATACCGAGTGCGATGGTAATGCGAGCACACACGAGTAGCAAGGATGGAGTGTTTGGGATATTCAATAGATCACAAACAGTTGAGTGACGACTCGCGTTTGGGATAGATGCGGGCAGCGCATACGCTTAGATCTGCGAAACGTATGCTTACGTGATCCCTATCGCCGACGGTTTCTGGGTCGTGTGGGAAGGACCCCCACTATCGCACACACAGGCAAGGCGCAGTTTAAAACTCTGTCGTGGAAAGGGGGTAAAAACCGTTTGTATAGCAGGTCGCCGCACAAGTGTATGCATATGAATTATTTATCAACATCATATTGAACCAACATCTATCATATTTATCCATCATAGCAAAGATTCTAAATAAATCTATAATAAAGATATAATCAATCATATTAAACCAACATCAATCATATCATATTCAGCAATTGTAAATAACTCTATAATAAAGATATAATCAACAATATTGGAATATGCATATGAATCATTTACCAACATGCATCATATTCAACCATTCTACTAGATGCATATGAATCATTTACCAACATCCATCATATTTATCCAACATCAATCATATTCAACCACATCAATCATATTTATCAAACATCAATGAACCATTCAAAATAAAACTATAACATGAACTAGGGTTCATCTTCAAACTAGATAGAATCAATAAACTAGTTACTACAATATGAACTAGTGTTCATCTTCAACACATCCATCATATTGAATCAAACTAAATAAACCTAGGATCAACAAAAATTGAAACTACTAGATGAACTAGGGTTCATCTTGTGCCAAATAATGCATCAAAACGAGATCTTTTTGACTAAAACTACTTGGAGGGATTGAAAGAGCTTACTTCTCTCGTCGTGGATCCATCTCGATCCGCAAGAACGGTGGAGAAACAAAGGAGATCGGAGGGGGGAGTGGAGGGGATGAGAGAGACGCCTCCTCTCTGTTCTTCGTGCGGTAGGGGAGAAGATGGGGGCTGGCTTCGTGGGTGGGCCCCGCCAGCCGGCCCCGTGGCTTATAACTGTTCAAAACCTACCATCCGGTGGTAGGGTATAACAGCCTACCGCCAGGGGCCTCGGTGGTAGGGCCAGAGGCCATTTACTTGCGCTGACGTGGATGAGTGGCCTACCGCCAGGGGCCTCGGTAGTAGGCTATTACATGCAACGTAAACCGATCTTTAAGCGGAGCTCGTTCGGCTCCGCCGTGCCCATGTTCGGCGGCCAGCTGCGCTCCCCAGAGTGTTGGTCTGGTCGCCGGCAAGGTAGTGTAGGGCATGGGACATGAGCCGGCTCATGGGACTCAAGGTGCCACCGTCTCCCATGCCTTATTCTTCCTCGTCGGAGCCCGGAACCTGGACGGTGCCGGTGGACGTCAGGTCGATGATGGATCCGTCCTGGGACGAGCCGGCGACATCCACCACTTCGCGCTTGCGGTGCCCGGACTGGTGCACCATATGGGGCGCTGGAGAATGCGACTCCGCCTCACCGATGTCCACCGCCGTGAGGGCTGCCGCCGCCTGCCGTGCCCGCTGCCTCGCATGGCGGGCACGCCGCGCCATGTTTGTGTCGGACGACGCCCATGGCGCGTCCTGCTGCTCCGCGTGCCAACAGAGGGGTTGTGCGTCCGCCACCGCCTTCGGACGCCAGACGGACCGCACTGCCTCCGGTGAGGCAGCGAGGGCACACCTAGCGCCGGATCCATGCGCCATTTGGGCGGACGCAATGGATTCCCGACGGAAGGTGTCCGCGCGCTGCCTCGCACGAGCCTCCTCCCGGGAGCGGTGGAGCGCAAGCCGGATGGCCATCTCGAGGTCGACGGATCTGGAGGTGAAGGACTCGGATCCGCTGCATGCTGGAGACGGCCGGAGATCGGCGGAGGGGAATGGAGTGACGTGGCTAGGGTTTGGTCCGGCGAGCAGATGGGGATGAATATATGTGGGGTCAGGTGGGCCAGCATGGGCTACGGCCGACGTGGCGGATGCGCCTAGGCGCCCCCATATCCGCTCCATATTTGGGCTGGATATGAGGGGTGCCGGTCAGTCCGGGCGTTTGAGGCCCGTTTGAGGCGCCCGTCTGGGTTGATTTTTCATGACCGGTCAGTGACCGGGCCATCCGGCCAGGTGTATAGGGTGGGTTTGGGGCGTCCGGCTGTAGATGCTATAAAGGGGGAATTGGTAGTCTCGGCTCACTCCCACCAACCCATCGGCAAACCCTATATTACGCTCGCAAGCGTCTTGCAGATGACCTTTCGCTCAAGCACAACCAATTTGGGCAGACCCATTTGACGCATGCATTAACTCAATCAAATCGGCACTTTCCCAAAAATAATTTCATGCATTAACTCATTCAAATCAAATCTTAAGAAAATCTCAACTAAATCCAAACTTTCCTTGTCTTCACTACTCATACCCAAATCAAATTAAATCTTACCAAAACATCAACTATAATCAAAGTTGGACGACCCATTTGACGCGTGCGCGTGTTTTTATTTTTCGTTTTTCTTTTCTAGGATTCATTTTTTTGTTTCTTTTTTATTCAATTTTTATATGACCAATAGGTTGGTTTTTACTCGGCATATCAGAATTGGCACAGACCTGTACGCCGTTGTGAGTTGGTAGCGTCGCCTCCATTCCGGTTAAACCTCACCCATTGATTTTTTTTGTATCACACCAATTTATTTAAACTGGTTTTTAGCCCACTGATCTATTTAATCCAGTTTTTATCTGCCAAATTTAGTAATGTTGTTATGGAAAGAATCAATCACGGTTATCCCTAATCAATCTTTAAAGACCAAATCTATGGAAAGAAATCAATGTTTGATAACACTAGACACATTTATGGAAAGGAATCAATGTCAAATGCATCATGGATACATTCATAAGTTCTTTGATTAAAGAGTTTTTAGCTCTTGATATTTTATTATGGTTGTCAATATATCCATTCACATATTACTCTAAGAAACTTTTTTTCTCGGGAGAAAAAAATAATAAAGGAATAAAAAGAGAGTGATTTACCAGTAAAAAAGAAGTCGCCAAGGCAGCCTGGTGTGCAAGAAGATTTTGAATATGTATGCGAGATACAATTAATGTTGAATTACTAAAATATATATGCCCTTGTTGCAACGCACGGGTAATTAACTACCATCAGTTGTAGGTTACTCGAAGTGTCAGTATTATGTTTCGGTACCGCAGTTTAGCTGAGTCTATCATTGACGAGAGATTATGTGGGATGTCCACTTGTCCCATCAAAAATTATGCGGAAACATGTGGGCCTCATACTTATATTATGCGATGTCGATCTGGATGGGGGTTGGGGTTGTTCTGCTCAGTTACGGCTGTCTGAGTGGAAAAAATTTCCTACTTTAGAAAATGTGACATATTGCATTTCATTATAGATGGATTTGAGCAATTCATATATATTTTTCATCAAGTCATACAATTTTTTAGTTAAGATAGAAGGTTAAATGCATTGCTTGGTTGCTTCAAGAGTTAATAATGGACACAGTGGCATATTAGTTGCATGCCCAACAATGGACATCATATTTTTGTGAAATGCATGACATTCAACTGTATATTACAACGTGGCAATGGCTCAGGAGACATTGGATCTGCCTTCTTGGCTCGAGGGGGGCGTCATGGGCAGCACATGCCTCTTACCCCTTGATGGGGGTGGCGGATCGGCACGAACATGTGGGGATGGGATCAGGGCGGACAAAGCAGGGTGGTTGGTGGGGGACTCCTCCTTGGCAGTCCATGGAGAAGTACAGTGTGAAGGAGAGAGGGCGCCATGGCGAAGGTGAGGTGGGTGTCATCTAGTTTTAAAGGAGAGGGCCCCAGCGAGAAATGTCCCTCTACGGCAGGAAAAGGAAAGGGTGCGTCGTGGGTTGGGTTTTTTGTGTTTAACCCACGCGTTGGAGATAACATGATGCATAGTCTGGACAACCACATTTCCCGCGAGGGGAGGGGATCAGAGCAGAGAGCGGGGCGGTGGAGGATCGGCACACACATGAGGGGAGGGGATCAAGGCGGAGAGCGGGGCGGTTGGCGGGTGACTCGTCCTTGGCGAAGATGAGGTAGGCATCATTCAGTTTTAAAGGAGAGGGCTCCAACAAGAAATGTTCCTCTATGGCGGGAAACCGAGTGGGAAGGGGAGGATCCTGTAGGAAAAGGAAATGGTGTGTCATGGGGTGAGGTTTTTGTGTTGGGCCTACATGTTGGGAGATAACATGACGGACAGTTCGAACAACCACATTTCTCCCCCACATATGGTCTGGATTTGGGGGAGCTTGAACTGTCTAGGCGATTGAATTTTGGGAAACCTGCTAGGCTCCCATTTGATATCCGAACACACCTGTATGTATGAGAAAGAAATGAGCATTTATTTGATTCATTTATATGTATTGTAGCCCGTAGCAACGCACGGGCATTCTACTAGTTGCCATAGCATCTTGGAAGTTTTGTGCTTTGTATTTCGGGCTATCTGTGAAGGTGGATGGCAGCAGTATCCTTTTTCCTACTAGGCGAACCCTTGTATCTCGTTCTCAAAGCTGGCCAAACAGGCCGGCCCAACCGGCACGCCATAATCGTGCCTGGATGGCCCGGCTTGCGTTGGCATGTTTAATAGGCAGATCCTATGGCGATTCCTATTTGACGCTTCAGGCGCCCATGTATTTACAAACGGAAAACGGGCGCCCGTGCTGGGCCAGCCGATCGAGTGTTTTTTTCCTGTGTTTTAATCCAAAAAACAGGTGCGCGGATTCGGAATTAAACCCGCGACCTCCCTCACCAAGGTACACTGCTGTAAACGTTCCACTTTTTCCTTCTTTTATTCTTTCCTTTTCCCTTTTCCTTTCTTCTTTTTTCTTTTTTTTTCCTTTTATCCTTTATCTTTTTTTTTGTTTTTCTTCTTCTTCCTGGTTCGATGAATTTGTTTTGCAAATACGTGAACTTTTTCTTCAAATCGATGAATTTTTTTCTGAAATTCGATGAATTTTTTTGATATTCGATGAACTTTTTTCAAATTGATGAACCTTTTCTCAAATTTGTGCACTTTTTTTTGAAAATTCATGAACTTTTTTCAATTTCAATGAACTTTTTTTAAAACTTGATGATTTTTTTTTCAAATTTCATGAACTTTTTTTCAAATTCAATGAACATTTTTTTTTCAAAATCCACGATTTTTCTTTCAACTTTTGATGAACTTTTTAAAAAATTGATGAACATTTTTTCAAAATCGATGAACTTTTTTCAAAATTGATGAACTATTTTTCAAGTTTCTAAACTTTTTTGGAATTGATTAATTTTTTTCTAATTCGTGAACTTTTTCTTAATTCATGATTTGTTCTAAAATCTATGAACTTTCAAATTTTCTTCACATTTTTTCTTCAAAAAACCGTGTTTTTGTAAAATCTACATGTAGTAAATAGCGTGGCTACACTTATTCTTAAATATTTCACGCTGTAATGATTCACTAATGCCTGGTTGGTCCAGTGAGCACGAGCTGCTTGAACCAGCGCTTAAAGCGGCATATAGGAGCTCCCGGATCCTATTTGGCGCTGTAATAGGATCCGGGAGCTCCTATACGGCGCTTTAAGCGCCCGTTATTGTGCATTTTGCAAACGGGCGCCTGAAGCCATCCAACCTGGGCCGGCACATTTACCTATTTTTTTCTTTACTTAAATTTCGTGAACTTTCTCCAAAATCGGGTGAAGTTTAAAAAAAAGATGAACCTTTTCAAATTTGTTAACTTTTTACAGAATTTGATGAAGTTTTCTCAAAACTGATGTACTTTTTAAAAAATCGATGAATTTTACATAAATTTCTGCAAAATCAATGATTTTTTTTCAAATTCGATGAACCTTTTTTCAAAATCGATGACATTTTTTTTCCAAAATCGGTGAACTTTTTTCAAATTCGATGAACTATTTTTCAAATTATTGAACTTTTTTTCAAGTTCATGAACTTTTTTTAAAATCCGTGAACAGTTTTGAATTCACGATTTTTTTCCTTTTTTGGCGATTTTTTCTGGTTTTTCCTCAAATGTGAACGTGTACATGGGCTGGCCCCACCAGCGCCAGCGCATGGGCGACAGGGAGCTTCCCTGGCGCGTGAAGCGCTGATACGTCTCTAACGTATCTATAATTTATGAAGTATTCATGCCATGTTCATAACAATTTTATATGGTTTTGGTATGATTTGAATAGAACTAACCCGGACTGACGTTGTTTTCAGCAGAACTGCCGTGGTGTTGTTTTTTGTGCAGAAATGAAAGTTCTCGGATTGGGCCCAAAATTTACGGTGATTTTTTATGGACAAAAAGAGACCTCTGAAGCTTCGAGGAAGGGCCAGAAGAGCCACGAGGGCACGACAGGCCCTGGGGGCGCGCCCCCTGAGCTTGTCGCTCCCTCGTGGGCCCTCCTGGCGTGATTCCAACACTGAAAATTCCTATTTATAAATACGAAAAACCATAGAAACAAACGTAGAACTCCCACGCCACCGCCGCAAGTCTCTGTACCGAAGCGATCTCATCTGGAGCCCTGTTCCGGCACCCTATCGGAGGAGGAAGTCATTGCTGGAGGGCGTCTTCATCATCCCGGTAGCCACCATGGCGAGGAGGGAGTAGTTCACCCTCGGGGCTGAGGGTATGTACGAGTTGATATGTGTTTGATCTGTCTCTCTCTCGTGTTCTTGATTTGACATGATCTTGATGTACCGCGAACTTTGTCAATATAGTCGGATCATATGGTGTTTCTTCCCTCTCTATCTTTTTTGTGATGAATTGAGTCTTTCCCTTTGAGCTTTTGTTATTGTCGGACGGAATACTTTGGATTTGAGAACACTTGATGTATGTCTTGCATGTGGATATCCGTGGTGACAATGGGGTATTCTATTGAGTCACTTGATGTATGATTTGGTAATCAACTTGTGGATTTCCGTGGTGACATTAGGGTAATCTATGCACATAGGTTGATACACATTTTCATCCTACTTTCTCCGGTAGAAACTTTGGGGTATCTTTGAAGTTCTATGTGTGGATTGAATATTATGAATCTGAAGTTGTTTGAAGCATATCGAGTAATTAACTCACGGATACTTGTGGTGACATTGGAGTATCTAGGTGACATTAGAGTTAGTTGATGCGTATCATATGGTGTTATTCTAGTACGAACTCTAGGGCTATTTGTGGCACTTATAGGGATGGCTCAATAGATTGATCGGAAAGATAACTTTGAGGTGGTTTGCTACCTACAACAATTTCTTCTTATGTTGTCTGTTTTCGATAGGACTTTGGAGTGATTCTTTGTGTCATGTTGAGGGATTGTTATACGATTCAATTATGTTAGCATTGTTGAGAGACTGCACTAGTGAAAGTATGAACCCTAGGCCTTGTTTCTAAGCACTGCAATACCGTTTGTGCTCAGTTTTGTTACTTGCTACCTTGCTATTTTTTATTGTTCGGATTACAAAAACCAATATCTACAATCCATACTACACTTGTATCACCATCTCTTCGCCGAACTAGGGCACCTATTCAATTTAACATTGTATTGGGTGTGTTGGGGACACAAGAGATTGTTTGTATTTGATTGCAGGGTTGTTTGAGAGAGACCATCTTCATCCTACACCTCACTCAGATTGATAAACCTTAGGTCATCCACTTGACGGAAATTTTCTGCTGTCCTACAAAACTCTGCGCTTGGAGGCCCAACCGAGTCTACAAGAATAAAGTTGCGTAGTGGACATCAAGCTCTTTTCTAGCGCCGTTGTCGGGGAGGCGAGTGCTTGAAGGTATATCTTTAGATCTTGCAATTGAATCTTTTAGTTACTTGTTTTTCACTAGTTTGGTTTTATAAAAAAAATGGAATTGAAGTTGCATCAAATGCTTTATCTTTATGAAGTGTTTATTGAAAATGATGGATCGGAAAATTGTACTAAGATTGTAGAAGAAGAATTCAATAAAATGTTTGGCATAAAATCCTTGAATGATAAGCATGATTGCAATGTTGTTAGTACGTTTGCTATGAATATCCATAATGCTAATGATGATTGCACTAGTCATGATAAAAAGGTTTCTTATAAGCATGCCAATTTTTGTGGAGTGCATAAACTTTGTGAAGACATGCCATTTAGGGATGATAGATTTTGTAAGAAGCATAAACATGACAAAACCAACGGGTGGCTTAAAGTGATAGACGATTTTGCCAAAAAATTATGCTCTGTTTATCCCATTACTTGTGAACTTTGCAATAAGGTTGGTCATCTTAATTTTCAATGCATACTCTTTCATGACCGAATCGTGGCCAAATATTGTAATAACTTGATCACCCTTGAACTTTATAATGAACTTTCTTTATTCTTGGGGTGTGAAGAACTATCACTTAAAAATAGTTGGTTTGAAGCATTCATATTCACAGACCATGCTGAATGTAATCTAAGAAAAATCTATATGTTTTGTATGGTAAATTGCAATGAGAATGCTTATATAGCCAAGAAAGACAGGAAAACCAATAGAATATAAAGGGAATACTAATGGAAGGGTAAAGATACCCCTTTCCCTCCTATTTTCTCTCGTGATGAAACAGGTGACGAGGAGGAGCTTCCTATCCAACCAATCTCATCAATAAGAAGCTCAGAAAAATTAATTAAACCCATACACAATGTGGTGAAGAAGAAGAAAAGAAGGAAAGGTAGAGGTAAAAATGTATCTCTCCCAGATAATGTTGCTCCTATTATTGTTGTGCCCCATGAGCATGAATCAAAAATAATTGTGGAAGATGATACACTTGATGATATTGTTTCTTGTTCTTATGGCACAATGTCCGAAGGAACTATTGAAGATGATTTTGGTATGCCTATTACTTGTTGTGATAATTATGATTGGGAAGATAATGATACTTCTTATAATCTTGAAAATCTTTTTGGCACCAACTTGGAAAATTAGGATGATAATTTTTATACTATTGGTGCTATTCATACTATTGATGATAATAGTGATTATGCTAATGATATGCAAACCCACAAGCTTGGGGATGCTATGTTTGATGAGAGTGACATGTTTGAGAATTTATTTGCTGCAAATAATGTTTATCCTACGCTTGGGGATGCTATGTTTGATGGACATGATCTTTTTAGCCCCCCTACTTTTGATGAGCAAATTTATTATGATGATTGCATGCCTCCTATTTATGATGATTACAATGATGGAAGTGGGTTTGGAAGAGTGTCAACTTTAGGTAATAATTATCCCACTATTTTTGAGGGTATTCAATTTTATAATAATGACAAAAGTGGATTTGGAGAGGTCATGACTTTATTTAATGTTGAATCCACTATTCCGGAAGAGGTTTCAATTGATTATGATGAGAACAAAGTTGCTACTTATGATGATTATTGTGATGATTCTTATGTTATGAAAACTAGTGATGATTATTCTTATAAAACTTGTCATAATTATGAATACCCTTTTACTGAACATTACTCTTTTAATGTGGAAACAATTTATAGTATTCGAGTTTCATATGATACTCCCACTATTATGAATGAGAAGAAAATTGCTTTTGTGGAGAGTAGTAAAAATTCTATGCTTGTGGATCATGAAAAGAATGCTTTATGTGATAGTTATATTGTTGAATTCATGATGCTACTGAAAATTATTATTAGAGAGCAACATATACTTATAGGTATCTCAATAATATCAAGTTTCCTGTCCATGTGTTGAAACTCTTGAAGTTATACTTGCTTTGCCTTCCTATGCTAATTGCTTCTTGTTACAATAAATTGTTTGCTTATAAAATCCCTATGCATAGGAAGTGGGTTAGGATTAAATGTGCTTGTCATATGCTTGATGATGCTCCCTTTATGTTTCAATTCTTTACTTTCATGCGAGCATCATTGAAATCATCATGCCTAGATAAAAAGGCATTAAAGAAAAGCACTTGTTGGGAGGCAACCCAATATTTATCCCTACTATTTTTGTGTGTTCACATGATTAAGCTACTGTAGTAATCATGTTTTGTGTCTTTTATTTCAATAAAGTGCCAAGTAAGACCTTTGGGATAGTGCAAATGCTTGATGATTTGATTCTGTGCAAAAACAGAAACTTTTGCGCTCAGTATTTGATTTTACATTTTGTACTGGAGCATCAAAAAATTCTGAAATTTTTACACAGTATTGGGTTAAAATTTATTAGACTGTCCTGATTTTTTAAATTTTTTGGAGTTACAAAAGTATGGTTCTAGTTCAGATCATTATAGACTGTTCTGTTTTTGACAGAATCTGCTTTGTTTGCATGGTTTGCTTGTTTTAGCATTTCCATAGCTTATATTGAGTGATATAAATTGTGGAAATGATAGAGTACAGTAGGAATTATTTGAGAACAGTTATGAATCTTGTCTTGACACTACCAAGGAGAATGATTTATCTATTATCATACTAACCTATCTCACGAGTTCCGTTATGTTTTGTGTGATTGAAGTTTTCAAGTTTTGGGTGAGATATCGATATGAGGAGAATAAGGAGTGGCAAGACCCTAAGCTTGGGGATGCCCAAGGCACCCCAAGATAATATTCAAGGAAGACTCAAGCATCTAAGCTTGGGGATGCCCCGGATGGCATCCCCTCTTTCATCTTCAACATTATCGGTAATATCACTTGTGACTATATTTTTATTCGTCACATAATATGTGTTTTGCTAGGAGCGTCTTTTTCATTTTGCTTGATATTTGAATAAAATCTTTGGATCTGAAATCTTTATTTGGAGAGAGTCTTCACATAGCTACTTAATTGTTTAACTACTCATTAATCTTCACTTTTATCATTTGGAGTAGTTGGTCATTTACTCTTGTGCTTCACTTATATCCTAAGAGTAAATTGTTGAATGAATTGAATATCATAATCTGAAATTATCCACGTTCCATATGCTTAGTAATATTTCACATTGGGTTCAGGAAGTAAAATCTATTGAAGTTTTACAATCACAATATTGGTCATACAAGCAAGTCATGAATGATTAGTATAAGGAAGAGAAATTTCACATACAAATATATTATCTTGGACATCTTTTATGATTGTGAGCCCACATTAATTATTTTCAAACTTGATCAAGTAGTGTGCTACTTCTGAGCTGCATTGGGATTTCCCCGAAGAGGAGGGGATGATGCAGTACAGTAGAGATAAGTATTTCCCTCAGTTATGAAACCAAGGTTATCAATGCAGTAGGAGAATCACGCAACACCTTGTTAGCAGTACCTGCACACAAAACAACAAATCCTTACACCCAACGCAAACAAGGGGTTGTCAATCCCTTGGCGATTAATTGCAAGATTAAATTGTTTGGTGATAGATAAATAGTTCGAACAAAAATACAAAATAAAATAAATAAAGTAAAAGTGCAGCAAGGTATTTTTATGATTTTTAATATATGATTTGGATAGACCCAGGGGCCATAGTTTTCACTAGAGGCTTCTCTCATGAAAATAGCATACGGTGGGTGAACAAATTACTGTTGGGCAATTGATAGAAAAGTAAATAATCATGACGATATCCAAGGCAATGATCATGTATATAGGCATCACGTCCGAGACAAGTAGACCGACTCCTGCGTGCATCTACTACTATTACTCTACACATCGACCGCTATCCAGCATGCATCTAGTGTATTAAGTCCATAAAGAATGGAGTAACGCCTAAAGAAAGATGACATGATGTAGACAAAGTAAACTCATGCATGAATAAACCCCATCTTTTTACCCTTAATAGCAACGATACATACGTGTCATGTCCCTTTCTGTCAGTGGGATTGAGCACCGCAAGATCGAACCCATTACAAAGCACCTCTCCCATTGCAAGATAAATCAATTTAGTTGGCCAAACTAAATCAATAGATAGGAGAGAAATACGAAGCTATAATAATCATGCACAAAAGAGTTTAGAGAAGACTCAAATAATATTCATGGATAATCTGATCATAAACTCACAATTCATCGGATCCCAACAAACACACCGCAAAAAGTGATTACATCGGATAGAACTCCAAAAACATCGAGGAGAACATTGTAGTGAAGATCAAAAAGAGAGAAGAAGCCGTCTAGCTACTAACTATGGACCCGAAGGTCTGTGGTAAACTACTCACGCATCATCAGAAAGGCAGCAAGGATGATGTAGAGCCCCTCCGTGATCGATTCCCCTTCCGGCAGAGTACCGGAAAAGGCCTCCAGATGGGATCTCTCGAGAACAGAAGCTTGCGGTGGCGGAAAAAGTATTTCGTGGACTCCTTTGTTGGTTTCCTGATTTTAGAGAATTTATAGAGGTGGAATTAGGTCAAATGGAGCTATGTGGGCCCCACGAGGTACCAGGGCGCGGCCCCCCTGGGGCGTAGTGTAGTGCCTCGTGGGCCAATACTTCATCTTCTCATCCCTTCCCGAAGCTTCTAGTGTTTGTTATGTCCAGAAAATAATCTCCAAAAAGTTTCATGGCATTTGGACTTCGTTTGGTACTGATATTCTGGAAAACCAAAAACAGGCAAAAAACAACAACTGGCACTGGGCACTAAGTTAATAGGTTAGTCCCAAAAAATGATATATAATTGCTGTAAATGTATATAAAAACGTCCAAGATAGATACTATAATACCATGGAACAATCAAAAATTATAGATATGTTGGAGACATATCAAGCATCCCCAAGCTTAATTCCTGCTCGTCCTCGAGTAGGTAAATGATAAAAACAGAATTTTTGATGTGGAATGCTACCTATCATATTCATCACATATTCTTTTATTTATAGCATGGACATTTGGACTTGAATGATTCAAAGCATACTAACAAGCAACCATGTCTTTCAAAATATCAATGCTAAAGAAAGTTATCCCTAGCCCATTATGCTCAATCATTGATCCATTCATGAAACACACTCAATATTAGCTACACACAATGCACAAGTATGACAATAGTGCTCTCTAGTTGGTGCTTTGTAAGAGAAGATGGAGACTCAAAATAAAAAAAAATTGCATAAATGTAAATAGATAGGCCCTTCGCAGAGGGAAGCAGAGATTTACAAATGTGCCAGAGCTCAAAGCTGAAATTAAAGAGATAAAATTATTTTTGAGAGGCATGCTTTTCCTGTCAACGAAAACGACCAAGAATTCCCAATATTTTCCATGCTAGACACATCATAGGCGGTTCCAAAACAGAAAATAAAGTTTATTTCCTTTCCACCATTCTTTCACAATCCATGGCTAGCCGTATCCACGGGTGCCCTCCATACCAACACTTTCCAAGGAATTTTGTTATTATTATTTTTGATATCATTGTGGGACTGGGCATCCCTATTACCAGCCACTCTCTCGTGCAATGACAAGTGAATAAACACTCATCATGCGAATAACACACCTAGCATGGAAAATATTGGCCACCCCATGCCGCTTCATGAGCGGTACGGGCACACAAAATGGAAAATTATTTTGAAAATTTTAGAGTTGGCACATGCAAATTTACTTGGAACGGCATAGAAATACCGCATATAGGTAGGTATGGTGGACTCATTGTTGGGGAACGTTGCATGGGAAACAAAATTTTCCTACGCACACACAAGATCTATCCATGGTGATGAGCATCTACGAGAGGGAGAGTGAATCTACATACCCTTGTAGATCGCTAAGCGGAAGCGTTTAAGAAACGCGGTTGATGTAGTCGAACGTCTCCGCGATCCAAATCGCAAGTCGTCCCTCGATCCGATCACGAACTAGCGCCGAACAGACGGCACCTCCGCGTTCAACACACGTACGGCTTGATGACGCCTTCACCTCCTCGATCCAGCGAGCGATGGTGAAGTAGTGGTTGAGTTCCAGCAGCACGACGGCGTGGTGATGGTGGTGAGGAACAATCTCTGCAGGGCTTCGCCAAGCGCTACGGAGATTATGACGGAGGAACTAGAGGGTTAGGGTTGCCGCACACGGCTTGGGGAAATCTTGATGTATTCCGGGTGCTAGCCCTGCCCCTCTATTTATATGTTGAGCCCTGGGGTCGAAACTTGGAGAAAGAGCCTCCTCAAAGTCGGTTTGGAACAAAAGGAAGAGTCCTTCTCGGATTCCAGTACCAAACGCCACGGTTCCCGGCATCTGGCCCAGACGCCATGGGCCTCGGCGTCTGGCCCAGGGCCAGACGCCAGGGTTCCTGGCGTCTGGACCCTGCCCTCTGCAAAACTGCCTTTTGCTAACGCCCCGTGGGTCTCACCTCTTGGCCCAAACATATCGTCCAATATATCGATCTTTACCTCTCGGACATTCCGAGACTCCTCGTCATGTCCGTGATCTCATCCGGGACTCCGAACAACTTTCGGTCACCAACATAACAACTTAACTATACTTATATCGTCACCAAACGTTAAGTGTGTAGACCCTGCGGGTTCGAGAACTATGTAGACATGACCGAGACACCTCTACGGTCAATAACCAATAGCGGGACCTGGATGCCCATATTGGCTCCTACATATTCTACGAAGATCTTTATCGGTCGAACCTCTATGTCAAGGATTCAGTGAATCCCGTATGTTGTTCCCTTTGTTCTTCGGTATGTTACTTGCCCGAGATTCGATCGTCGGTATCTCTATACCTAGTTCAATCTCGTTACCGGCAAGTCTCTTTACTCATTCCGTAATACAAGATCTCGTGGCTAACACTTTAGTCACATTGCTTGCAAGGCTCATTGTGATGTTGTATTACCGAGTGGGCCCTGAGATACCTCTCCGTCACATAGAGTAACAAATCCCAGTCTTGATCCATGCCAACCCAACAGACACCCTCGGAGATACCTGTAGAGCACCTTTATAGTCACCCAGTTACGTTGCGACGTTTGATACACACAAGGTATTCCTCCGGTGTCAGTGAGTTGCATGATCTCATGGTCAAAGGAACAGATACTTGACATGCAGAAAACAATAGCAATAAACTGACACGATCAAATGCTACGTTTACAGTTTGGGTCTTGTCCATCACATCATTCTCCTAATGATGTGATCCCGTTATCAAATGACATCTCATGTCAATGGCTAGGAAACCTTAACCATCTTTGATCAACGAGCTAGTCAACTAGAGGCATACTAGGGACACAGTGTTGTCTATGTACCCACACATGTATTTGAGTTTCCAATCAATACAATTATAGCATGGATAATAAACGATTATCATGAACAAGGAAATATAATAATAACCAATTTAGTATTGCCTCTAGGGCATATTTCCAACAGTCTCCCACTTGCACTAGAGTCAATAATCTAGTTCACATCACTATGTGATTTACATTGTAATGAATCGAACACCCATGCAGTTCTGGTGTTGTTCATGTTTAGCCCTTGGAAGAGGTTTAGTCATCGGATCTGCAACATTTAGATCCGTGTGTACTTTGAAAATATTTATGTCGTCCTCCTTGATGTAATCGCGGATGGAATTGAAACGTCGCTTTATGTGTCTGGTCCTCTTGTGAAATCTTGGTTCCTTGGCTAGAGCAATGGCACCAGTATTATCACAAAACAGAGTCATTGGGTTAAGCGCACTAGGCACTACTCCAAGATCTGTCATGAACTCCTTCATCCAGACACCTTCCTTCGCCGCCTCCGAGGCAGCGATGTACTCCGCTTCGCATGTAGAATCAGCTACCACGCTTTGCTTGGAACTGCACTAGCTAACCGCACCCCCCATTAAGAATAAATACGTATCCGGTTTGTGACTTAGAGTCATCCAGATCAGTATCAAAGCTTGCATCGACATAACCCTTTACGACGAGCTCTTGATCACCTCCATAAACGAGAAACATGTCCTTAGTCCTTTTCAGGTACTTCAGGATATTCTTGACCGCCGTCTAGTGTTCCATTCCTGGATCACTTTGAAACCTTCCGACCATACTTATGGCAAGGCTGACATCGGGTCTTGTGCACAGTATTGCATACATGATAGAGCTATGGCTGAAGCATAGGGGATGACACTCATCTTTTCTCTATCTTCTGCAGTCACTGGGCATTGAGTCTTACTCAACTTCACACCTTACAATACAGGCAAGAACCCCTTCTTGGACTGATCCATTTTGAACTTCTTCAAAACTTTGTCAAGGTATGTGCTTTGTGAAAGTCCTATCAAGCGTCGTGATCTATCTCTATAGATCTTGATGCCTAATATGAAAGCAGCTTCTCCTAGGTCCTTCATTGAAAAACTCTTGTTCAAATATTCCTTCATGCTTTCCAACATTTCTATATTGTTTCCAATCAGTAATATGTCATCCACATATAATATTAGAAACGCTATAGAGCTCCCACTCACTTTCTTGTAAATACAAGCTTCTCCGTAAACTTGTATAAACTCGAACGCTTTGATCACCTCATCAAAGCGAAGATTCCAACTCCGAGATGCTTGCACCAGTCCATAAATGGATTGCTGGAGTTTGCAAACTTTGTCAGCATTGTCTGGATCGACAAAACCTTCTGGTTGCATCATATACAACTCTTCCTTAAGGAAACCGTTAAGGAACGCTGTTTTGACATCCATCTGCCGAATTTCATAATCGAAAAAGGCAGCTATTGCTAACATGATTCTGACGGACTTAAGCATCGCTACGGGTGAGAAGGTCTTATCGTAGTCAACTCCTTGAACTTGTGAAAAACCCTTTGCCACAAGTCGAGCTTTATAGACGGTGACATTACCGTCCGCGTCCGTCTTCCTCTTAAAGATCCATTTGTTCTGAATGGCCTTACGCCCTTCAGGTAATACTTCCAAAGTCCACACTTTGTTTTCATACATGGATCCCATCTCGGATTTCATGGCCTCTAACCACTTCTCGGAATCCGGGCCCATCATCGCTTCACCATAGCTCGTAGGTTCATCGTTGTCCAACAACATGACTTCTAAGACAGGGTTGCCGTACCACTCAGGAGCAGTACGCGTCCTTGTCGACCTACGAGGTTCGATAGCAACTTGATCCAAAGCTTCATGATCATCATCATTAACTTCCTCTTCAGCTGATGTAGGCTCTACAGAAACATATTTCTGTGCTGCGCTACTCTCAGTTTGAAGTAAAGGTTCAACAACCTCATCAAGTTCTATCTTCCTCCCACTCAATTCTTTCGAGAGAAACTCTTTCTCAAGAAACGTTCCGTTTTTAGCGACAAACACTTTGCCTTCGGATCTGAGGTAGAAGGTATACCCAACTGTCTCTTTTGGGTATCCTATGAAGACGCATTTCTTCGCTTTGGGTTCCAGCTTTTCAGGCTGAAGCTTTTTGACATAAGCATCACATCCCCAAACTTTAAGAAACGACAGCTTTGGCTTCTTGCCAAACCAAAGTTCATATGGCATCGTCTCACCGGATTTCGATGGTGCCCTATTTAAAGTGAATGCAGCTGTCTCTAATGCATAACCCCAAAATGATAGTGGCAAATCGGCAAGAGACATCATAGATCGCACCATATCCAATAAGGTTCGATTACGACGTTCGGACACACCATTACGCTGTGGTGTTCCAGGCGGTGTTAGTTGTGAAACAATTCCACATTGTCTTAAGTGACTGCCAAACTCATAACTCAGATATTCTCCTCCTCGATCAGATCGTAGGAATTTAATCTTCTTGTTACGATGATTCTCAACTTCACTCTGAAATTGTTTGAACTTTTCAAATGTTTCAGACTTGTGTTTCATTAAGTAAATATACCCATATCTACTTAAGTCATCAGTGAAGGTGAGAAAATAACGATAACCACCGGGCGCCTCAATACTCATCGGACCACACACATCAGTATGTATGATTTCCAATAAGTCACTTGCCCGTTCCATTGTTCCAGAGAACGGCGTTTTAGTCATCTTGCCCATGAGGCATGGCTCACATGTGTCAAGTGATTCAAAATCAAGTGACTCCAAAAGTCCATCAGCATGGAGCTTCCTCATGCGTTTTACGCCAATATGACCTAAACGGCAGTGCCACAAGAAAGTGGTATTATCATTATCAATTCTACATCTTTTGGCATCAATGTTATGAACATGTGTATCATTACTATCGAGATTCAATAAGAATAAACCCCTCACATCGGGTGCATGACCATAAAAGATATTACTCATATAAATAGAACAACCATTATTCTCTGATTTAAATGAGTAACCGTCTCGCAATAAACAAGATCCAGATATAATGTTCATGCTTAACGCAGGCACCAAATAACACTTATTTAGGTTCATCACTAATCCCGACGGTAATCGAAGAGCGAGCGTGCCGACGGCGATCACATCAACCTTGGAACCATTTCCCACGCGCATCGTCACTTCGTCCTTTGCCAGCCTCCGTCTATTCCGCAGTTCCTGTTTTGAGTTGCAAATATGAGCACCCGCACCGGTATCAAATACCCAGGCACTACAACGAGAGTTGGTAAGGTACACATCAATAACATGTATATCATATATACCTTGTTTGTTGTTGTCCGCCTTCTTGTCAGCCAAATACTTGGGGCAATTCCGCTTCCAGTGTCCAGTTCCCTTGCAATGAAAACACATAGTTTCTGGTTTGGGTCCAGCCTTGGGTTTCTTCACGAGAGGAGCAACTGCTTTGCCACTCTTCTTGGAGTTACCCTTCTTACCCTTGCCATTTTTCTTGAAACTAGTGGTTTTATTGACCATCAACACTTGATGCTCCTTCTGAATTTCAGACTCAGCGGCTTTCAGCATCGCAAACAGCTCGGCGACTGACTTGTTCATCCCGTGCATGTTATAGTTCAACACGAAGCTCTTGTAGCTAGGTGGCAATGATTGAAGAACTCTGTCAGTGATAGCCTCTGGCGGAAGGGGCATCCCTAACTCAGCCAGACGGGTGGAGTACCCAGACATTCTGAGCACGTGATCACTGATAGACCCGTTCTCCTCCATCTTGCAAGCATAGAACTTATCAGAGATCTCATATCTCTCGATCCGGCATTCTTCTGAAAGATAAACTTCAACTCCTGGAACATCTCATATGCTCCATGACGTTCAAAACGTCTTTGAAGTCCCGGTTCTAAGCCATACAACATTGCACATTGAACTATTGAGTAATCATCAGAACGAGCCTGCCAGGCGTTCACAACGTCTAGAGACTCAACTGGAGCGGGTGGATCACCAAGCGGTGCATCAAGGACATAAGCCTTCTGGGAAGCCGTATGGATAATACTTAGATTACGGGCCCAGTCCACAAAGTTACTTCCATCATCTTTCAACTTAGCTTTCTCTAGGAACGCATTAAAATTCAGGGGTGCTACTACGCGAGCCATGATCTACAACATAAATACAGCAAAGACAACTTAGACTATTGTTCTAGATAATGAGTTTAGTTAATCATATTATTTAATAAACTCCCACTCAAATTGACATCCCTCCGGTCATTCGAGTGTAACATGATCCAAATCCACCAACTCAAATCCGATCATCACGTGAGTTGAGGTGGTTTCAATGGTGAACATCTTCATGTTGATCATATCTACTATATGACTCATGTTCGACCTTTCGGTCTCTTGTGTTCCGAGGCCATGTCTGTACATGCTAGGCTCGTCAAGTTTATCCCGATTGTTCCGCGTGTGCAACATGGCTTGCACCCGTTGTATGTGAACGTGGAGTCTATCACACCCGATCATCACGGCGTGTCTCGAAACGACGAACTTTCGCAACGGTGCACACTCGGGGAGAACACAATTTATCTTGAAATTTAAGTGAGGGATCACCTTATAATGCTACCGTCGTCCTAAACAAAATAAGATGCATAAAAGGATTAACATCACATGCAAATCATAAGTGACATGATATGGCCATGAACTTGTGCTTTTGATCTCCATCTCCAAAGCACCGGCATGATCTCCATCGTCACCGGCATGACACCATGATCTCCATCATCTTGATCTCCATCAACGTGTCGCCATAAGGTTGTCGCGCCGACTGTTGCTTCCACGACTATTGCTAACGTTTAGCGATAAAGTAAAGCATTACATAGCGCTTAATGATTGACACGCAGGTCATACAATAATTAAAGACAACTCTATGGCTCCTGCCAGTTGCCGTACTCATCGACATGCAAGTCGTGATATTCTATACAACACATGATCATCTCATACATCACATATATCTCATCATGTAATTGGCCATATCACATCACAACATACCCTGCAAAAACAAGTTAGACGTCCTCTAATTGTTGTTGCAAATTTTACGTGGCTGCTACGGGTTTGCAAGAACCGTTCTTACCTACGCAAAACCACAATGTGGTGTAGTGATTGCTTTTTGATCTTCTAAAAGAACCCTCTTCATTGAAATTGATTCAACTAAAGTGAGAGAGACAGACACCCGCTAGCCATCTTTATGCAACGAAGTTACATGTCAGTTGAAGGAACCTGTCTCACGTAAGCGTACGCGTAATGTCGGTCCGGGCCGCTTCATCTCACAATACCGCCGAATCAAGTATCAACTAGTAACGGCAAGCAATATGTATACACCTACGCCCACAACTCGTTTGTGTTCTACTCGAGATCTCATCTACGCATAGACCTAGCTCTGATACCACTGTTGGGGAACGTTGCATGGGAAACAAAATTTTCCTACGCACACACAAGATCTATCCATGGTGATGAGCATCTACGAGAGGGAGAGTGAATCTACATACCCTTGTAGATCGCTAAGCGGAAGCGTTTAAGAAACGCGGTTGATGTAGTCGAACGTCTCCGCGATCCAAATCGCAAGTCGTCCCTCGATCCGATCACGAACTAGCGCCGAACGGACGGCACCTCCGCGTTCAACACACGTACGGCTTGATGACGCCTTCACCTCCTCGATCCAGCGAGCGATGGTGAAGTAGTGGTTGAGTTCCAGCAGCACGACGGCGTGGTGATGGTGGTGAGGAACAATCTCTGCAGGGCTTCGCCAAGCGCTACGGAGATTATGACGGAGGAACTAGAGGGTTAGGGTTGCCGCACACGGCTTGGGGAAATCTTGATGTATTCCGGGTGCTAGCCCTGCCCCTCTATTTATATGTTGAGCCCTGGGGTCGAAACTTGGAGAAAGAGCCTCCTCAAAGTCGGTTTGGAACAAAAGGAAGAGTCCTTCTCGGATTCCAGTACCAAACGCCACGGTTCCCGGCATCTGGCCCAGACGCCATGGGCCTCGGCGTCTGGCCCAGGGCCAGACGCCAGGGTTCCTGGCGTCTGGACCCTGCCCTCTGCAAAACTGCCTTTTGCTAACGCCCCGTGGGTCTCACCTCTTGGCCCAAACATATCGTCCAATATATCGATCTTTACCTCTCGGACATTCCGAGACTCCTCGTCATGTCCGTGATCTCATCCGGGACTCCGAACAACTTTCGGTCACCAACATAACAACTCAACTATACTTATATCGTCACCAAACGTTAAGTGTGTAGACCCTGCGGGTTCGAGAACTATGTAGACATGACCGAGACACCTCTACGGTCAATAACCAATAGCGGGACCTGGATGCCCATATTGGCTCCTACATATTCTACGAAGATCTTTATCGGTCGAACCTCTATGTCAAGGATTCAGTTAATCCCGTATGCTGTTCCCTTTGTTCTTCGGTATGTTACTTGCCCGAGATTCGATCGTCGGTATCTCTATACCTAGTTCAATCTCGTTACCGGCAAGTCTCTTTACTCGTTCCGTAATACAAGATCTCGTGGCTAACACTTTAGTCACATTGCTTGCAAGGCTCATTGTGATGTTGTATTACCGAGTGGGCCCTGAGATACCTCTCCGTCACACAGAGTAACAAATCCCAGTCTTGATCCATGCCAACCCAACAGACACCCTCGGAGATACCTGTAGAGCACCTTTATAGTCACCCAGTTACGTTGCGACGTTTGATACACACAAGGTATTCCTCCGGTGTCAGTGAGTTGCATGATCTCATGGTCAAAGGAACAGATACTTGACATGCAGAAAACAATAGCAATAAACTGACACGATCAAATGCTACGTTTACAGTTTGGGTCTTGTCCATCACATCATTCTCCTAATGATGTGATCCCGTTATCAAATGACATCTCATGTCAATGGCTAGGAAACCTTAACCATCTTTGATCAACGAGCTAGTCAACTAGAGGCATACTAGGGACACAGTGTTGTCTATGTACCCACACATGTATTTGAGTTTCCAATCAATACAATTATAGCATGGATAATAAACGATTATCATGAACAAGGAAATATAATAATAACCAATTTATTATTGCCTCTAGGGCATATTTCCAACAGTCTCCCACTTGCACTAGAGTCAATAATCTAGTTCACATCACTATGTGATTTACATTGTAATGAATCGAACACCCATGCAGTTCTGGTGTTGTTCATGTTTAGCCCTTGGAAGAGGTTTAGTCATCGGATCTGCAACATTTAGATCCGTGTGTACTTTGCAAATATTTATGTCGTCCTCCTTGATGTAATCGCGGATGGAATTGAAACGTCGCTTTATGTGTCTGGTCCTCTTGTGAAATCTTGGTTCCTTGGCTAGAGCAATGGCACCAGTATTATCACAAAACAGAGTCATTGGGTTAAGCGCACTAGGCACTACTCCAAGATCTGTCATGAACTCCTTCATCCAGACACCTTCCTTCGCCGCCTCCGAGGCAGCGATGTACTCCGCTTCGCATGTAGAATCAGCTACCACGCTTTGCTTGGAACTGCACTAGCTAACCGCACCCCCCATTAAGAATAAATACGTATCCGGTTTGTGACTTAGAGTCATCCGGATCAGTGTCAAAGCTTGCATCGACGTAACCCTTTACGACGAGCTCTTGATCACCTCCATAAACGAGAAACATGTCCTTAGTCCTTTTCAGGTACTTCAGGATATTCTTGACCGCCGTCTAGTGTTCCATTCCTGGATCACTTTGAAACCTTCCGACCATACTTATGGCAAGGCTGACATCGGGTCTTGTGCACAGTATTGCATACATGATAGAGCTATGGCTGAAGCATAGGGGATGACACTCATCTTTTCTCTATCTTCTGCAGTCACTGGGCATTGAGTCTTACTCAACTTCACACCTTGCAATACAGGCAAGAACCCCTTCTTGGACTGATCCATTTTGAACTTCTTCAAAACTTTGTCAAGGTATGTGCTTTGTGAAAGTCCTATCAAGCGTCGTGATCTATCTCTATAGATCTTGATGCCTAATATGAAAGCAGCTTCTCCTAGGTCCTTCATTGAAAAACTCTTGTTCAAATATTCCTTCATGCTTTCCAACATTTCTATATTGTTTCCAATCAGTAATATGTCATCCACATATAATATTAGAAACGCTATAGAGCTCCCACTCACTTTCTTGTAAATACAAGCTTCTCCGTAAACTTGTATAAACTCGAACGCTTTGATCACCTCATCAAAGCGAAGATTCCAACTCCGAGATGCTTGCACGAGTCCATAAATGGATTGCTGGAGTTTGCAAACTTTGTCAGCATTCTCTGGATCGACAAAACCTTCTGGTTGCATCATATATAACTCTTCCTTAAGGAAACCGTTAAGGAACGCTGTTTTGACATCCATCTGCCGAATTTCATAATCGAAAAAGGCAGCTATTGCTAACATGATTCTGACGGACTTAAGCATCGCTACGGGTGAGAAGGTCTCATCGTAGTCAACTCCTTGAACTTGTGAAAAACCCTTTGCCACAAGTCAAGCTTTATAGACGGTGACATTACCGTCCGCGTCCGTCTTCCTCTTAAAGATCCATTTGTTCTGAATGGCCTTACGCCCTTCAGGTAATACTTCCAAAGTCCACACTTTGTTTTCATACATGGATCCCATCTCGGATTTCATGGCCTCTAACCACTTCTCGGAATCCGGGCCCATCATCGCTTCACCATAGCTCGTAGGTTCATCGTTGTCCAACAACATGACTTCTAAGACAGGGTTGCCGTACCACTCAGGAGCAGTACGCGTCCTTGTCGACCTACGAGGTTCGATAGCAACTTGATCCAAAGCTTCATGATCATCATCATTAACTTCCTCTTCAGCTGATGTAGGCTCTACAGAAACATCTTTCTGTGCTGCGCTACTCTCAGGTTGAAGTAAAGGTTCAACAACCTCATCAAGTTCTATCTTCCTCCCACTCAATTCTTTCGAGAGAAACTCTTTCTCAAGAAACGTTCCGTTTTTAGCGACAAACACTTTGCCTTCGGATCTGAGGTAGAAGGTATACCCAACTGTCTCTTTTGGGTATCCTATGAAGACGCATTTCTTCGCTTTGGGTTCCAACTTTTCAGGCTGAAGCTTTTTGACATAAGCATCACATCCCCAAACTTTAAGAAACGACAGCTTTGGCTTCTTGCCAAACCAAAGTTCATATGGCATCGTCTCAACGGATTTCGATGGTGCCCTATTTAAAGTGAATGCAGCTATCTCTAATGCATAACCCCAAAATGATAGTGGCAAATCGGCAAGAGACATCATAGATCGCACCATATCCAATAAGGTTCGATTACGACGTTCGGACACACCATTACGCTGTGGTGTTCCAGGCGGTGTTAGTTGTGAAACAATTCCACATTGTCTTAAGTGACTGCCAAACTCATAACTCAGATATTCTCCTCCTCGATCAGATCGTAGGAATTTAATCTTCTTGTTACGATGATTCTCAACTTCACTCTGAAATTGTTTGAACTTTTCAAATGTTTCAGACTTGTGTTTCATTAAGTAAATATACCCATATCTACTTAAGTCATCAGTGAAGGTGAGAAAATAACGATAACCACCGCGCGCCTCAATACTCATCGGACCACACACATCAGTATGTATGATTTCCAATAAGTCACTTGCCCGTTCCATTGTTCCAGAGAACGGCGTTTTAGTCATCTTGCCCATGAGGCATGGCTCACATGTGTCAAGTGATTCAAAATCAAGTGACTCCAAAAGTCCATCAGCATGGAGCTTCCTCATGCGTTTTACGCCAATATGACCTAAATGGCAGTGCCACAAGAAAGTGGTATTATCATTATCAATTCTACATCTTTTGGCATCAATGTTATGAACATGTGTATCATTACTATCGAGATTCAATAAGAATAAACCCCTCACATCGGGTGCATGACCATAAAAGATATTACTCATATAAATAGAACAACCATTATTCTCTGATTTAAATGAGTAACCGTCTCGCAATAAACAAGATCCAGATATAATGTTCATGCTTAACGCAGGCACCAAATAACACTTATTTAGGTTCATCACTAATCCCGACGGTAATCGAAGAGCGAGCGTGCCGACGGCGATCACATCAACCTTGGAACCATTTCCCACGCGCATCGTCACTTCGTCCTTTGCCAGCCTCCGTCTATTCCGCAGTTCCTGTTTTGAGTTGCAAATATGAGCAACCGCACCGGTATCAAATACCCAGGCACTACAACGAGAGTTGGTAAGGTACACATCAATAACATGTATATCATATATACCTTGTTTGTTGTTGGCCGCCTTCTTGTCAGCCAAATACTTGGGGCAATTCCGCTTCCAGTGTCCAGTTCCCCTGCAATGAAAACACACAGTTTCTGGTTTGGGTCCAGCCTTGGGTTTCTTCACGAGAGGAGCAACTGCTTTGCCACTCTTCTTGGAGTTACCCTTCTTACCCTTGCCATTTTTCTTGAAACTAGTGGTTTTATTGACCATCAACACTTGATGCTCCTTCTGAATTTCAGACTCAGCGGCTTTCAGCATCGCAAACAGCTCGGCGACTGACTTGTTCATCCCGTGCATGTTATAGTTCAACACGAAGCTCTTGTAGCTAGGTGGCAATGATTGAAGAACTCTGTCAGTGATAGCCTCTGGCGGAAGGGGCATCCCTAACTCAGCCAGACGGGTGGAGTACCCAGACATTCTGAGCACGTGATCACTGATAGACCCGTTCTCCTCCATCTTGCAAGCATAGAACTTATCGGAGATCTCATATCTCTCGATCCGGGCATTCTTCTGAAAGATAAACTTCAACTCCTGGAACATCTCATATGCTCCATGACGTTCAAAACGTCTTTGAAGTCCCGGTTCTAAGCCATACAACATTGCACATTGAACTATTGAGTAATCATCAGAACGAGCCTGCCAGGCGTTCACAACGTCTAGAGACTCAACTGGAGCGGGTGGATCACCAAGCGGTGCATCAAGGACATAAGCCTTCTGGGAAGCCGTAAGGATAAAACTTAGATTACGGGCCCAGTCCACAAAGTTACTTCCATCATCTTTTAACTTAGCTTTCTCTAGGAACGCATTAAAATTCAGGGGTGCTACTGCGTGAGCCATGATCTACAACATAAATACAGCAAAGACAACTTAGACTATTGTTCTAGATAATGAGTTTAGTTAATCATATTATTTAATAAACTCCCACTCAAATTGACATCCCTCCGGTCATTCGAGTGTAACATGATCCAAATCCACCAACTCAAGTCCGATCATCACGTGAGTTGAGGTGGTTTCAATGGTGAACATCTTCATGTTGATCATATCTACTATATGACTCATGTTTGACCTTTCGGTCTCTTGTGTTCCGAGGCCATGTCTGTACATGCTAGGCTCGTCAAGTTTATCCCGATTGTTCCGCGTGTGCAACATGGCTTGCACCCGTTGTATGTGAACGTGGAGTCTATCACACCCGATCATCACGGCGTGTCTCGAAACGACGAACTTTCGCAACGGTGCACACTCGGGGAGAACACAATTTATCTTGAAATTTAAGTGAGGGATCACCTTATAATGCTACCGTCGTCCTAAGCAAAATAAGATGCATAAAAGGATTAACATCACATGCAAATCATAAGTGACATGATATGGCCATGAACTTGTGCTTTTGATCTCCATCTCCAAAGCACCGGCATGATCTCCATCGTCACCGGCATGACACCATGATCTCCACCATCTTGATCTCCATCAACGTGTCGCCATAAGGTTGTCGCGCCGACTGTTGCTTCCACGACTATTGCTAACGTTTAGCGATAAAGTAAAGCATTACATAGCGCTTAATGATTGACACGCAGGTCATACAATAATTAAAGACAACTCTATGGCTCCTGCCAGTTGCCGTACTCATCGACATGCAAGTCGTGATATTCTATACAACACATGATCATCTCATACATCACATATATCTCATCATGTAATTGGCCATATCACATCACAACATACCCTGCAAAAACAAGTTAGACGTCCTCTAATTGTTGTTGCAAATTTTACGTGGCTGCTACGGGTTTGCAAGAACCGTTCTTACCTACGCAAAACCACAACGTGGTGTAGTGATTGCTTTTTGATCTTCTAAAAGAACCCTCTTCATTGAAATTGATTCAACTAAAGTGAGAGAGACAGACACCCGCTAGCCATCTTTATGCAACGAAGTTACATGTCAGTTGAAGGAACCTGTCTCACGTAAGCGTACGCGTAATGTCGGTCCGGGCCGCTTCATCTCACAATACCGCCGAATCAAGTATCAACTAGTAACGGCAAGCAATATGTATACACCCACGCCCACAACTCGTTTGTGTTCTACTCGAGATCTCATCTACGCATAGACCTAGCTCTGATACCACTGTTGGGGAACGTTGCATGGGAAACAAAATTTTCCTACGCACACACAAGATCTATCCATGGTGATGAGCATCTACGAGAGGGAGAGTGAATCTACATACCCTTGTAGATCGCTAAGCGGAAGCGTTTAAGAAACGCGGTTGATGTAGTCGAACGTCTCCGCGATCCAAATCGCAAGTCGTCCCTCGATCCGATCACGAACTAGCGCCGAACGGACGGCACCTCCGCGTTCAACACACGTACGGCTTGATGACGCCTTCACCTCCTCGATCCAGCGAGCGATGGTGAAGTAGTGGTTGAGTTCCAGCAGCACGACGGCGTGGTGATGGTGGTGAGGAACAATCTCTGCAGGGCTTCGCCAAGCGCTACGGAGATTATGACGGAGGAACTAGAGGGTTAGGGTTGCCGCACACGGCTTGGGGAAATCTTGATGTATTCCGGGTGCTAGCCCTGCCCCTCTATTTATATGTTGAGCCCTGGGGTCGAAACTTGGAGAAAGAGCCTCCTCAAAGTCGGTTTGGAACAAAAGGAAGAGTCCTTCTCGGATTCCAGTACCAAACGCCACGGTTCCCGGCGTCTGGCCCAGACGCCATGGGCCTCGGCGTCTGGCCCAGGGCCAGACGCCAGGGTTCCTGGCGTCTGGACCCTGCCCTGTGCAAAACTGCCTTTTGCTAACGCCCCGTGGGTCTCACCTCTTGGCCCAAACATATCGTCCAATATATCGATCTTTACCTCTCGGACATTCCGAGACTCCTCGTCATGTCCGTGATCTCATCCGGGACTCCGAACAACTTTCGGTCACCAACATAACAACTCAACTATACTTATATCGTCACCAAACGTTAAGTGTGTAGACCCTGCGGGTTCGAGAACTATGTAGACATGACCGAGACACCTCTACGGTCAATAACCAATAGCGGGACCTGGATGCCCATATTGGCTCCTACATATTCTACGAAGATCTTTATCGGTCGAACCTCTATGTCAAGGATTCAGTTAATCCCGTATGCTGTTCCCTTTGTTCTTCGGTATGTTACTTGCCCGAGATTCGATCGTCGGTATCTCTATACCTAGTTCAATCTCGTTACCGGCAAGTCTCTTTACTCGTTCCGTAATACAAGATCTCGTGGCTAACACTTTAGTCACATTGCTTGCAAGGCTCATTGTGATGTTGTATTACCGAGTGGGCCCTGAGATACCTCTCCGTCACACAGAGTAACAAATCCCAGTCTTGATCCATGCCAACCCAACAGACACCCTCGGAGATACCTGTAGAGCACCTTTATAGTCACCCAGTTACGTTGCGACGTTTGATACACACAAGGTATTCCTCCGGTGTCAGTGAGTTGCATGATCTCATGGTCAAAGGAACAGATACTTGACATGCAGAAAACAATAGCAATAAACTGACACGATCAAATGCTACGTTTACAGTTTGGGTCTTGTCCATCACATCATTCTCCTAATGATGTGATCCCGTTATCAAATGACATCTCATGTCAATGGCTAGGAAACCTTAACCATCTTTGATCAACGAGCTAGTCAACTAGAGGCATACTAGGGACACAGTGTTGTCTATGTACCCACACATGTATTTGAGTTTCCAATCAATACTATTATAGCATGGATAATAAACGATTATCATGAACAAGGAAATATAATAATAACCAATTTATTATTGCCTCTAGGGCATATTTCCAACACTCATTTGGCACAACTTGGGTTTAAGGAGTTTGGATGCACAAGCAGTATTCCCGCTTAGTACAAATGAAGGCTAGCAAATAGATTGAGAAGCAACCAACCAAAAAGCAAAAACGGTCATAAACATGCATTGAACATAACTAACATCGAATAATGCACCATAAGTAGGATATAATTTTGTTGCATAACTATTGACTTTAACGTGCATGCATAGGGAATCACAAACCTTAACATCAATATTCTTACTAAATCACAATTACTCACTAACATGACTCACATATTATCATCTCCATATCACAAAACTATTGCAAGGAATCAAACTTATCATATCCAATGATCTTTCATGAAAGTTTTTATTATATCCCTCTTGAATATTCATCACTTTGGGACCAAATTCATATCTTGTGCAAATTACCACTACTATTATCAACTCTCAAAAAGATATAAGTGAAGCATGAGAGTGCAAATATTTCTTCAAAATTTTATCGTATCAACTCTCAAAATAATATAAGTGAAGCAAGAGAGTTCAAATATTTCTTCAAAATTTTATCTCATCAACTCTCAAAATAATATCAGTGAAGCATGAGAGTTCAAATATTTCTTCAAAATATAGCCACCGCCGCGCTCAAAAAGATTTAAGTGAAGCACTAGAGCAACTGCCTAGCTCAAAAAAAAATTAAGTGAAGCACATAGAGTATTCTAACAAATCATGATAAACGTGTGGCTCTCTCAAATTGGTGTGTCCAGCAAAGATGATTGTGATAAACTAAAAGGAAAACAAAGCAAAGAATCATATAATACACGATGCTCCAAGTAAAACACATATCATGTGATGAATAAAAAGCTCCAAGTAAAATTACCGATAGTTGGTAGAAGAAAGAGGGGATGCCTTCCGGGGCATCCCCAAGCTTAGATGCTTGAGTGTTCCTTGAATATTACCTTGGGGTGCCTCAAGCATCCCCCAAGCTTAGGCTCTTGCCACTCCTTATTCCTTCATCTATCGTGATCTCACCCACAACTTGAAAACTTCAATCACACAAAACTCAACAAAACCTTCGTGAGATCCGTTAGTATAACAAATAAATCCATAACTCTAAGTACTGTAGTAAATCAATTCATATTTAATATTGGAATAATGCTACTGTAATAACTTCTCCATGACTCATACCCCCCGATACGATCCACAGATTCATCAAAATAAGCAAACTATGCAACAAAAACAGAATCTATCTAAAATAGAACAGCCTGTAAAGTTCTATTTAAAAGCTATACTTATGTAACTCCAAAAATTCTGAAATATTAGAACAACGTGGGCAATTCATATACCAATACTGTGTAAAAATTTCAGATTTTTCTGATGCTCCAGTACAGAACTAGAATTCCAGCACTGGGGGCAAAACTTTCTGTTTTCCAAACAGCATCAATTATACTATCTTCCAAATCATCCCAAAGGCATTACTTGGCACAAACACTAACTGAAACATAAAAACACAATCATAACAGTAGCATAATTGTGAAAACACACAAGAACAGAAACAAAAAGTAAAAAATTATTTTATTCATTGGGTTGCCTCCCAACAAGCGCTATTGTTTTATGCCCCTAGCTAGGCATAATGCATAGTTTCAAGTATTGTCATCTTTGGTTTCCAATTCGTCGATCACACATCCATTTCTTCTAGTGTATTTAACATAGGTGTTTCTCATCATCACACTTCTAGGCACAAAATCAAGAATTTTACTTTCGTGAATAGGTTCCTTAATTATATCAATGAAACTGGGGTGCACGCTAATCATTTTAAGATCTTCATTTCCCTTGCTAGAAGTAGCACCATTGGTTTTAGGAACATACATAAACTTGCAATTTTTATTGGGAGGAGTTCTATCAATATTCTTAATGGAGGAGAAGGCCGAGCCCAAATTATTAATAATTTCTTCTAACTTATCGATTCTAGCGGGGCTTTGTTCTATTCTTTCATTAATTACCGATTCCTTTTCCTTTAAGATTTTCAACGTGATTCCTACCTTAGAACCAAATTGATTGATATGATTATGGAATTTTTTATCTAAATTCTCAAGATGTTCAATAGTAGGTAATTTATTTTCAATAGCTTCTAACCTTTGCATAACATGTTCTAAAGTCAAAGTTGTTTCATTAACAGTGATAGGTGGTGTTCCCACTAAATTTCCCATAGAATTGAAAGCATCCATAGAGGGACACATCAAGAAAATTTTTCCGGTAATAGTATCAAGTACAAATCTATAACAAGTAGTAATGCCCACATAAAAATTACGAAGAAGGATGGTTGTAGATTGCTTGCGAGTTGATCTATTATGAGCATCACAAATCCTATACCAAGCATCTTTTAAATTCTCTCCTCCCCTTTGTTTAAAATTAAGCACTTCATTTTCAGGGGTATTAGTAACGAGCGAAGAACTAGCCATAATGGTAAAGGAAGTATGCAATCAAGCAAACAAGAAAAAGGAAAACGGAAAATATTTTTTATTTTTTTGTAAAAACTTTTTTAGAAGTGGGGGAGATGAAAACGAGAGGCAAAGGCAAATAAAATAAATGCAATGAGATGTAAGTTTTATGCGTAGGTACTTGATAGATGTTGATGATGTCTCCCCGGCAACGGCGCCAGAAATTCTTCCTGCTACTTGTGAGCTGCGTTGGGATTTCCCCGAAGAGGAGGGGATGATGCAGTACAGTAGAGATAAGTATTTCCTTCAGTTACGAAACCAAGGTTATCAATCCAGAAGGAGAATCACGCAACACCTCATTAGCAGTACGTGCACACAAAACAACAAATCCTTGCACCCAACGCAAACAAGGGGTTGTCAATCCCTCGGCGGTTAATTGCAAGATTAAATTGTATGGTGATAGATAAATAGATCGAACAAAAATACAAAATAAAAAAAATAAAGTAAAAGTGGAGCAAGGTATTTTTATGATTTTTAATATATGATTTGGATAGACCTGGGGGCCATAGTTTTCACTAGAGGCTTCTCTCATGAAAATAGCATACGGTGGGTGAACAAATTACTGTTGGGCAATTGATAGAAAAGAAAATAATCATGACGATATCCAAGGCAATGATCATGTATATAGGCATCACGTCGGAGACAAGTAGACCGACTCCTTCCTGCATCTACTACTATTACTCCACACATCGACCGCTATCCAGCATGCATCTAGTGTATTAAGTCCATAGAGAACGGAGTGACGCCTTAAGCAAGATGACATGATGTAGACAAAGTAAACTCACGCATGAATAAACCTCATATTTTTACCCTTAATAGCAATGATACATACATGTCATGTCCCTTTCTGTCACTGGGATTGAGCACCGCAAGATCGAACCCATTACAAAGCACATCTCCCATTGCAAGATAAATCAATCTAGTTGACCAAACCAAATCAATAGATCGGAGAGAAATACGAAGCTATAATAATCATGCATAAAAGAGTTCAGAGAAGACTCAAATAATATTCATGGATAATCTGATCATAAACTCACAATTCATCGGATCCCAACAAACACACCGCAAAAAGTGATTACATCGGATAGAACTCCAAGAACATCGAGGAGAACATTGTATTGAAGATCGAAAAGAGAGAAGAAGCCATCTAGCTACTAACTATGGACCCGAAGGTCTGTGGTAAACTACTCACGCATCATCGGAAGGGCAGCAAGGATGATGTAGAGCCCCTCCGTGATCGATTCCCCTTCCGGCGGATTACCGGAAAAGGCCTCCAGATGGGATCTCTCGAGAATAGAAGCTTGCGGCGGCGGAAAAAGTATTTCGTGGACTCCTCTGTTGGTTTCCTAATTTTAGAGAATTTATAGAGGTGGAATTAGGTCAAACGGAGCTGTGTGGGCCCCACGAGGTACCAGGGCGCCCCCCTGGGGCGCGCCGTGGTGCCTCGTGGGCCACTGCTTCATCTTCTCGTCCCCTCCCAAAGCTTCTAGTGTTTGTTATGTCCAGAAAAAAATCTCCAAAAAGTTTCGTGGCATTTGGACTTCGTTTGGTACTAATATTCTGGAAAACCAAAAACAGGCAAAAAACAGCAACTGGCACTGGACACTAAGTTAATAGGTTAGTCCCAAAAAATGATATATAATTGCTGTAAATGTATATAAAAACATCCAAGATTGATACTATAATAGCATGGAACAATCAAAAATTATAGATATGTTGGAGACGTATCATAGTGGAAGTTGGACAAGGAAGACAACGTAATGAGTTATGTTTGTGTATATTTGCATAGAAGTTATATTGTTATGGATCCTCCAACATGTGGTGCTTGTTTATAATCTTTGCTACCCAAAATTTCTGTACTAAACGGGAATACTGCTTGTGCATCCAAAATCCTTGAGCCAAGTTTCTTCCATGAGTGTCGACCATACCTACCAATATACAGTATTACCCTGCCGTTCCAAGTAAATTTGCATGTGCCATCTCTAAAACCTTCAAATAAACATCTGTTTTGTGTGCCCGTACCGCTCATGGAGTGATGGGGCGGTTAGTATCTTCCATGCTAAGTGGGTTATTCTCATGATGGGTATTTATTCACTTGTCCTTGCACGAGAGAGGTCGGTAATTGGGATGCCCAGTCCCATTAAACAAAAATAATGAAAGATATAATAAAACAAACTCCCCCTGGAAAGTTGATTGTTTGGAAGGCACCCGTGAATTCGGCTAGCCATGGCTTGTGATTGTATGGATGAGGGGGAGTAAACTTTTCATTTCCGCATGGGACCGCCAATAATGTGATTAGCATGGAAGATATTGAAGTACTTTGTCGTGACATTGATAGGAAAAGTACACCACTCAAAATTTATTCATCTCTGTTTTAAGCAATGAGCTCTGGTACATAAGCAAATCCCTGCTTCCCTCTGCGAAGGGCCTACCTTTTTTACTTTTCATGTTGAGGCAACTTCTTATTCCAACCTCAATTATTCTCAACTTAGCAAGCATCATGTGGTGGGGAAAGATCCAGACACATATATCCATTCAAATATATTTGATCATGAATTATTATTGTTGACAATTATCTCTATGATAAGTAAGTTGGGAGGCAAAACATTAAGCCCCTATCTTCCTCCGTGTTCAATGGATGCTATTTATTCTAAAAATATGCTTTGAGTACTAGCAATCATAGAAGACTATATGATAATTGAGTATGTGGAGCTCTTACTTAGACTTTTCTGAAAATAAGTTGAATTATAATTGTTTGGTGACTAAGAACATAGGTTGTTAAGTTTCAAGAGAATGCATTGTTTGAACCATAACATGTGAATTGATTGCTACTTTATCATGATGAGTTTTATGAGAAAGAGTTGCTGTTATGATGCTAGAAAAAGTGATTGAAATTATCATTGATCAAACTTATGCACTATGCTAGCATTCACACTTCATAAATTATTTCTTTTATCATTTACCTACTCGAGGACAAGCAGGAATTAAGCTTGGGGATGCTGATACGTCTCCAACGTATCTATAATTTATGAAGTATTCATGCCATGTTTATAACAATTTTATATGGTTTTGGTATGAGTTGAATAGAACTAACCCGGACTGACACTGTTTTCAGCAGAACTGCCGTGGTGTTGTTTTCTGTGCAGAAATAAAAGTTCTTGGATTGGGCCCAAAATTTACGGTGATTTTTCATAGACAAAAAGAGACCCCCGAAGCTTCGAGGAAGGGCCAGAAGAGGCACGAGGGCACGACAAGCCCTAGGGGTGTGCCCCCTGAGCTTGTCGCTCCCTCATGGGCCCTCCTGGTGTGATTCCAATGCTGAAAATTCCTATAAATACCATAAACCCCAGAAAGAAACCTAGAACTCCCACGCCGCCGCTGCAAGCCTCTGTACCGAAGCGATCTCATCTGGAGCCATGTTCCGGCACCCTGCCGGAGGGTGAAATCATCGCCGGAGGCCATCTTCGTCATCCCGGCGGCCACCATGATGAGGAGGGAGTAGTTCACTGATACGTCTCCAACGTATCTATAATTTATGAAGTATTCATGCCATGTTTATTATAGTTTTGTATGATTTTGGTGCACTTTTATACGGCTTTTATATGATTTTTATGGACTAACATATTGACCTAGTGCCCAGTGCCAGTTGCTGTTTTCTACTTGTTTTTGGTTTTCCAGAAAATACATATCAAATGAAGTCCAAATGCAACGAAACCTTTTGACGATTTTTTCTGGAAGGAAATGGACCCAGGAAGCTTCGGGGAAGCAGCAGAAGAGCCACAGGGGCCCCACGAGCCACCTGGGCGCGCCTGCCCCCCCCCCCCAGGCGCGCCCTGGTGCCTCGTGGGACCCCTGTGGCACCTCTTCGCGTGATTCCAACGCTGAAAAATCATATATATTCATAAACACCCGAAAGTTAACCTAGATGAGTTTTTACGCCGCCGCAATCCTCTGTTCCGAAGTGATCTCATCTGGAGCTCCGTTCCGGCACCCTACCGGAGGGGGGAATCATCACCGGAGGCCATCTTCATCATCCCGGCGGTCTCCATGACGAGGAGGGAGTAGTTCACCCTTGAGGCTAGGGGTATGTACTAGTAGCTATGTGTTTGATCTCTCTCTCTCTCTCTCTCTCGTGTTCTTGATATGGCACGATCTTGATGTATCGCGAGCTTTGTTAATATAGTTGGATCATATGGTGTTTCTTCCCTCTTTATCCTTGTTGTGAAGAATCGAATCTTTTCCCTTTGAGGTTTCGTTATTATTGGATTGAATATATCAGATTTGAGAACACTTGATGTATGTCTTGCATATGAATACCCGTGGTGACAATGGGGTATTATATTGATTCACTTGATATATGTTTTGGCACTCAACTCGTGGATTACTGAGGTGACATTGGGGTAATCTATGCGTAGGGGTTGATGCACGTTTTCATTATCTTTTCTACGATAGAAACTTTGGGGTACTCCTTGGAGTTCTTTGTGTGGATTGAATATTATGATTATGAAGTTGTTTGATGCATATCGTATAATCAACTCACGGATACTTGTGGTGACATTGGAGTATCTAGGTGACATTAGAGTTGGTTGATGTGTATCATATGGTGTTATTTTAGTACGAACTCTAGGGCTGTTTGTGACACTTATAGGAATGGCTCAATAGATCGATCGGAAAGGATAACTTTGAGGTGGTTTCGTACCCTACAAACAATTTCTATCTTATGTTCTCCGCTAATAGGAACTTTGGAGTGATTCTTTATCGCACGTTGAGGGATTGTTATATGATCCAATTATGATAGCATTGTTGAGAGATTGCACTAGTGAAAGTATGAACCCTAGGCCTTGTTTCTAAGAATTGCAATACCGTTTGTGCTCACTTTTGTTACTTGCTACCTTGCTGTTTTTATATTTTCAGATTACAAAAACCTATATCTACTATCCATACTACACTTGTATCACCATCTCTTCGCCGAACTAGTGCACCTATACAATTTACCATTGTATTGGGTGTGTTGGGGACACAAGAGATTTCTTGTATTTGGTTGCAGGGTTGTTTGAGAGAGACCATCTTCATCCTATGCCTCCCACGGATTGATAAATCTTAGGTTATCCACTTGAGGGAAAATTGCTACTGTCCTACAAAACTCTGCGCTTGGAGGCCCAATACCACTACAAAAAATATGTCAACTTGTGACCTTCTGTCAGTGACCCTAGAAGAAATGGTCGTAAATCTATGACCATTTGAGACCAATTGGTCATAAGCTGTTCGGGGGGCTCCAAACCCTAAACCATAACGACCATTTTGGTCAGAAAGGTCGTAATTTCCTTACCCGAAATGGTCGTAAAGCAGACAACACTGGTCCGCTGCCTTATTTCTAGCTGATCACGACCAATATAGATGGTCATAGCCTTGTAAATTGTGGTGCATTGCTATGACTAGGCGCCACCTCATCAGTTTTGCCTATGTGTCATGTCCATGTGTCAATTTTTGCGCTAGGTTGTGAAGCAGCCTACATTTCTGTCATTCCTAAAATTCCCAAAAAATTCTCATAAATTCTTTGGATCATATCTTCCTCAAATATGTCAAAAACCTTCCTTGCCTAGTTCAAAAATAATTCAGGAATATTCATTTCCTATTCTGTTCAGAACAGCACTTTGTGAAGGAAGTGTTATTTATATTTTCTTGATTGCCCTAAAAAATTTTGAGCACTCTTTCCTATCCAAATAGTTGCCTCCTGACAAAATTCAGCTTCATTTGCCTAGTAAATCTTCCTCAGCAAATTTCCAAAGTTTCTGTTCAGCTAGAAGCTTTGTGAAGGAAGTACTAGCTAGGCATATCCTAATGAGTTTAATTTTTTCCACATTTTTTATATGCCGAAATCATAGCTCTCCACAAAATTTGAGCCCCATCTAACAATCCATGTGAGCTCACCATCCAATCTTTGTTTCTGGTAATATTTTCAGTTTGTGAAGCAACTATATTTTATATTGCTTTATAATTGCTGAAAATTTACCAGGACATGACCCTGCCCATAGAACCTCCCTCCACAAAATTTTAGCTCATTTAATTTTTCCAATTTCCATCAATATTTTTTCCAATTTTCTGTTCAGTGGAGAGCATTGTGAAGGAAGTACCATTTTTATTTATCTAAATGGTATGAAATTTTTACAGTACCTTAATATGCCCAAATTATCATACTCCTCCAAATTGCAGCTCAATCCAATCATCTATGTGATCCCAGCTTCAATTTCTATTTTCTGGCCAGATCGGCACATTGCAAAGCAAGTGCTATCTAGACCCCTACTATTACCCTCAAACTTTTTGGGCAATCTTCCAACTCCAAATCATTGCCACATGCCAATATTCAGCTCCATTTTCCTAGTAAATCTTCCTCGGCAAATTTCCAAAGTTTCTATCCAGAGAGAAGCTTTGTGAAGGAAGTACTAGCTGGGCTTATCCAAATGATCTAAGATTTTTTCAAATCTTCCATATGCTCAAATGATCACTCTCCACAAAATTTTACCTCTATCCAGCAATCCATGTGAGCTCATCATCCAATCTTTTATTCTGGTCATATTTTCAGTTTGTGAAGCAACTATATTTTATATTGCTTAATTATTGCTGAAACTTTAGCAGGGGATGTTCCTACCTATATAACTTCCCTCCACAAAATGTTAGCTCAATCCATTTGTTCATTTGAGCCCAGCTTCAACATCCATATTTCTTTCCAGTGTGGTACTTTGCAAAGCAAGTGCCACCTAGGCTCCTCCATTTGAGCTGCAAATTTGCCAAGACAGTCTCCTTAGTAGATGATCATCCTCAGCCAAAACTCAGGCCCATTGGCCATGTGCATTTCCCCCACCGCTAATCAAACACTTGGCTGCTAATTCATGTTTGAGCTTACTTCAGTCTCCTCGTGAGATTCTTCTGTTGTATTCTTCTTCCTAACACCTACCGGGGGAGTTCCCAACCCACCAGACATGCCTAGGCCACCCAGAACGCGTGGCAACGCCACGGTCACGCGGTGACCACGCGGCTGACATGCCAGTTTACGCGCTCTGGAGTTGGGGGCCTCGGCCACCATCCAAACCTCGATGTCTCGCCACCACACCATGTATCTCTGATTAAATAGATACTTATGTACCTAGAAATGATTTTTGGAAAAAATAAAGAGCAAACTATAAGGCAGCTGCAATTCAAATTTGACCCGCTTTCTACTGAATCGGCGAAAATTTGTCTTTTTCACGAGAGGTGGATCATAGCTTTTGACACGCAATCATTTGGCCAATTGTACATTAAATATGGCCTAATATTTTATAAAATTGATTTGGTCTAATTTTTCAACAAATATATGGTAGGTCCTTCACAAAAAATTTCATTTTGGGCACTCGAAAAATGGAAAATGAAATTTTCGTCCAAAGAAAATGAAAACTTTCTTAGGCAACATTGTTTGCCATTCCAAGATGCACCTTTGTGCACAATATGAGATCATTTGAACAAACTATGTCATGAATGTGGCCATAAGATTGATCATTTAACTTGAAAGCCGTGAATCTTCACACATGATAGCTCATTTCTGATAACACTTTTTTAAAATAATTGTCGTATTACAAGTTTATTATTTTTCCTGGTAACTTGGTCACATATAATTACACAATGCGAAGGTTTTCCAATTTTTTGATTTTTTTTGAATTTTTCATGCCTATTTCAAAATGCGGTCAAAACGGCGGGCATGATCGTTCCTAGCTAGTGGTTGAATCTTGGAAAACTTTTGGTGTTTCTCTAATTAAATAGATACTTATGTACCTAGAAATGATTTTTGGAAAAAATAACGAGCAAACTATAAGGCAGCTGCAGTTCAAATTTGACCCGCTTCCTGCTGAATCGGCGGAAATTTGTCTTTTTCACGAGAGGTGGATCAAAAGCTTTTGACACCCAACCATTTGGTCAATTGTACATTAAATATGGTCTAATATTTTAGAAAAATTATGTGGTCCAATTTTGCAACAAATATATGGTAGGTCCTTCACAAAAAAACTCATTTTGGGCACTCGAAAAATGGAAAATGAAATTTTCGTCCAAAGAAAATGAAAACTTTCTTAGGCAACATTGTTTGCCATTCCAAGATGCACCTTTGTGCACAATATGAGATCATTTGAACAAACTATGCCATGAATGTGGCCATAAGATTGATCATTTCGCTTGAAAGCCATGAATCTTCACACATGATAGCTCATTTCTGAGAACACTTTTTTAAAATAATTGCCGTATTACAAGTTTATTATTTTTCCTGGTAACTTGGTCACATATAATGACACAATGCGAAGATTTTCCAATTTTTTGATTTTTTTAATTATTCATGCCCATTTCAAAATGCGGTCAAAACGGTGGGCATGACCGTTCCTAGCTAGTGGTTGAATCTTGCAAAACTTTTGGCATTTCTATGATTAAATAGATACTTACGTATCTAAAAATGATTTTTGAAAAAAATAAAGAGCAAACTATGAGGCAGCTGCAGTTCAAACTTGACCCGCTTCCTGCTGAATCGGCGGCAATTTGTCTTTCACGAGAGGTGGATCGAATCTTTTGACACCAAACCATTTGGTCAATTGTACATTAAATATGGCCTAGTATTTTATAAAATTGATTTGGTCCAATTTTGCAACAAATATTTGGTAGGTTCTTAAAAAAATCCATTTTTGCCACTCGAAAAATGATTAAAAATAGCTAGAAAGATTAGAAATGCATACAAATTGGTGTTCATTCATAAAATGTGGTCTAACTTGAGTGAAAATTTGTGTGGTGCCCTTTTGTAAAATATTTTTGATAGCCGCTTCAAAAAATCTTCCTATTTTTAGGACTTGGAAACTAATTTTAAATCATAGATTTTTCAACCAATCAGGACTCTTCCCACGGATCACCCCACTGTAGCCGATCTGAACCGTCCATACCCGAGGGATCCAACGTCTTTCACTCACCTGTCGGCAGCACAACCCAAACCCTAGCAGCCCGCGCGGCACTCTCCTCCTTCCCGAGAACACACCCCCCCACCCCCCCCCCCCGCCGCCTCTCTCTCCCTCTCTCCCCGATCCAGATCGACGTCCCTCCGTCGCCGCCCTCTCCTTCCCCATCCCCGGCCATACTCCCTTCCACCACCTTCTCCTGTCCCAGTCGCTCCCCTTTGTCCTCCCGCGGCAGATCGAGCGCGCCGCCCAACTGCTGAGATCCGCGTCGCAGCACATGCGCCACCACGCCTACTCCTCCACTGCCTCGCCGGAGCGCAAGGTGGCCATCCTCGGCGCGGCGGGCGGCATCGGCCAGCCACTGGCGCTGCTCATGAAGCTCAACCCGCTCGTCTCCTCCCTCAACCTCTACGACATCGCCGCCACGCCCGGCGTCGCGGCCGACGTCTCCCACATCACACCCGCGCCCTGGTACGTCCCCACTCCCCACGCCTTTCCCTGCCCCGCCGCTCGCTCCACTGGATCTGTGTCTCACTAGTCCGATGGGGCCGCTGCTCCTGCAGGTGAAGGGCTTCGTCGGGGACGACCAGCTCTGTCTCCTCCCTCCGTCGATTCGCGCCATGGCGGACACCGGAACAAGCACCGGCGGGAGCGCACACTGGCCCGGCGTGCGATGCTGCAGCGACCGGAGCGCGCCCATCAGCCGTGCCGGCGCGTGCGGAGTCGATCCCGCGGCCGTCGTCACGCGAACCACCACTGCCTCGTCGCTGATAAGGCCACGATGGAAAGAGCCGCTGCTGCCGCCGCGGGAAGCCGCCCTCGTCGCCGCTCCTCTACTTCTTCGCCATGGACTACGTCGCTGCTCCTCTGCTTCTTCTCCGTGGCGCCGCTCCCTTTCCACTCCTTCGAGCACAAGCAGCAGCAGCACTTGGCGGCGAGCATGTACACGCTGCACACACACACAAGCTATCTAAGGTAAGCTAACAGGCTGGTTGATCGATTCTTTGCAAGACAAGCACGTACACAGCTGCAAAAGGAGCTTAATTGATTCCGGCTATGTGTAATGTAGGTACCAATTGCCCTGCAGATTTTTCTTTAGTGATGACAAGAACATAATCTTTTCGTATTTGCCATCTGAACAAGTTACTGTTATCCAAATGATTTTGCCTACAATAACCTATTATTCACCATTGGTTCAGTAGATGTCTATGTAGTAGAAACTTACACTACCAGTGATAGTCTGAATCTAAGAACTCACGCTGTTTATCTGATCTTTGCAGCTGCTAGATTTGAGTGGTATCCTCACTGTATTCTTCTGTGGTATTGTGATGTCACATTACACCTGGCATAACGTCACAGAGAGCTCAAGAGTTGCAACAAAGTAATCTTAGTTCTTAGTCTGTGTTATTTCAATATAAGTAATCTTCTGTTCAGTCAAAAACTGCTGCACGTGCTACTACCATTAGTGCTTGTGATTTTGTTTTGCTCTACCAACTGTCAATTAATTCCCTGGTTACTACTATGTAGGGGATGTTACTGTTTTAAGTTTCTATAATACTATGTAGAGGAGTCCAATATAACCTCCTTTCATTTCAGTAAAGGTTCTTCGGGAATTTGTGGTTAGTTGCAGGTGTATTGTGGCAATGAACTGTTATTACTTGTTCTCCTCTTAATTTCTGTACAACCGTTAGTCGTGAGAGATTACTAGCTGTTGTTGTATTGCTAATTGATGTACCATTTTTATGTTGTTACCTTTGTTGGAGCCCATATGCTTAGACCTTTGCTGGAGTGCATCAACGCTGGCCATGTCGCTGCATTCACATCATTCATTTCACCATGCTGACAATGCAGCGTTCTGTGGATTAGATAAGTCTTTTGTCTATCCCATTCTCTTCTTTTCTTATTTGAGTATCCACTGAAGTATAGTTTTGCTTGAGTTACTTTACATTTGGAGCCTCTATGATGCAAGTGGTAGTGATATCTCTATAACATTCTATTTAGTGGACAACAAACGCTATTATGGCCCATGTGCTAGTTAACAGGTTATAATAATTTGTTCATTTGTGCTCAGATGCTAAAAATATTGTTGCTTGCATGACCCTTATCCAATTATTAAATGTTTGACCATCCTTTTTCATGTTGTAGATGCATACATAGGATGGTGGATTATATATATATGTCTATGGAGGTGGATTGTAAGCCTACTGGAAGATCAACCTCAGAGCCCCAAGGTATATATCTTGAGCTTATGGAGGAGCATTTGATATGCACCTCTCCATTATTCCTGTCTATGTCTAATCTTGTGTATTGAGATATTGTTGTTGTAAAAACAAGTAGGAAAGCACCATTTTGGTTGATCATAGTCCCACAACCGTATGTGATTTAATTGACTGAGCTGTTGCAATAGACTTTGTTGCTAGCTATTTAAGATTACTTAAGATATTATATAAACATTCCCGCTGATGTACTTCATTCATGCTGTAATAGTAGATTGCTGGGTTGAAATCAGATATGCAAGCATTGACTGAGATTGTAGAGCCTGGTTTCTTTTTTGTGAGCGAAAGCTCAGCAGCCAAACCTGCTTTTGAAATTTGTGCTGCGGTAGCTCTTCCTTTTTTTTTTGATAATTCACTCATCTATAGCAGTCGCATATCTGTCCTCGTAACATCTGTTTGATCAATGCTGTTTTGTTCTCATATAGAATGTCCGTTTGTAGCTGTATATCATGCCTCGATGAAAAGTTGTAGCCTCTATGCACCGTTTTCATGACAAAGGTTTAATAATGACCTGAGCATTTTTCCATATGCTAGTGATGGTCAAGTATTATACGCATGTTGCTTGAACGTGCTTTGACAGATTCTGCTACTTGTATGTTTTCTCCATTTACCACACTTCCCAAAGGTTTTGTCCTAGCTGTTTGTGGATACGTTTTTATCTTGTTCCTAACTATTCTGTTTTGTTGTTTGTAGATACTGTCTAAATTCAAGAAGAGAGTTCTAGGTCACTGCCTCCTTTCCCGAGCCAGATCTGCCACCAGCCCGCGCCCTCCCTTCTCCAGCATCCACTTCACCGCGAGTAGTGGAGGCCATCTTTGGGTGTATTATTTCACAACTAATTCTCTGGTATAAATGGTACCTGCAAAGATATCTTGCTTCTTGCCTCATGTGTTCGAGTACATTGTATTTTTTGATGGTTCTTATGTATAGTGTGAAGTTGTAAGGGGTGAAAAGAAATGTTGTATTCCTGTGTAAATATGCTGCTTTGACAGCAAAATTGGAAAAAATGTTCTATAAATTAGTGTAATCTTTGTTTGGGCAGAAAATGGTATTGGGCTTGAAGAGGTCACGTCCAAGCAATGTTCGAGCAGAACTTTTTATTTAATGAAAAAAATTGGTAGAAAAGGCTTAACCTGGGCTGTAAAAGGGCCATGGCCCACTCAATATTGGACCAGAACAATATACATTTTGGACAAAACAAATTTGGAAAGCCCAGGAAAGAAGTTGAAAATAAAAAGGCCGAGGCCTAGAAAAAAAAGTCCAAGCGGCCCATGTAGCTAACCAAAATTAATAGGAAAATCATATATTAAATGGGCTTGGCCCAAGTAAGCGTCGAACTGGACCGGGCTGATCCTAATCAACGACCTTTTCATTTGGTCGCAATTTTGCCACGTCAGCTTGCCACGTTGGATCCGACGTGGCCTGGGCAGACAACCAGTAACCAAAATAAAAGGTCGTAGGACCAACGACCTTTTGTTTTGGTCGTTGCCTTCTACGACCTTATCGCAAAGAAGGTCGTTAAGTTTCATTAAAAACGGTCAGCTTTTGACAAATTGTTTTTGGTCATAAAAAGGTCGCAAATGAAAAACAATGACCATTCAGCGACCAATAGTGATGGTCGCAAGTTGACATATTTCTTGTAGTGTACGAGTCTACAAGAATGAGTTGTGTAGTAGACATCATTCACCCTCGGTACTGAGGGTATGTACCAGTAGCTATGTGTTTGATCTCCGTCTCTCTCTCTCTCTCTCTCTCTCTCTCTCTCTCGTGTTCTTGATTTGGCATGATCTTGATGTACCACGTGCTTTGTTAATATAGTCAGATCATATGGTCTTTCTTCCCTATCTATCTTTGTTGTGATGAATTGAGTCTTTCCCTTTGAGATTTTGTTATTGTCGGATTGAATACTTTGGATTTTAGAACACTTGATGTATGTCTTGCATGTGGATATCTGTGGCGACAATGGGGTATTCTATTGAGTCACTTGATGTATGTTTTGATAATCAACTTGAGGATTTCCATGGTGACATTAGGTTAATTGTGGCACCCCGGCTCAGAGAGACCGGAACACCCCGTATTCCAGCCCAGAGATCAAGTCTTCTGGAATACGGCACTGCTTGGCATAGAACAAATCAGCTCTTTATTAAGAATAATCGGGGTACAAGGGTCCGATATTACAAAGGATCACAGGGGCACGGCGACACTTCGCCTGCTAAGGTAGCTCTATGCTAGCAGCGGAACAACTCGTAGCGGAATAACTTCTAGCAGCGGAACAAAGGCGTCGGTGATGAACTCCACTCCGCAGGGACTCTGGCTGGGACGTATCCTAGAGCGCAACCTCGAGATCCTCGACAAGCAAACACGGCACCACCTGCAATCTGGCATGACACGCCAGGTGAGTACTTTGAATGTACTCGCAAGCTCACAGCAACCAAAGCAATCAAGACATACAACAGCATGGCATTTACAGGTTAATCATCAAAGATGAACACGATATTACTAGAACAACATGAGCATGGCAACGACATGAGCATGGCAACAACATGAGCATGGCATGTACTTATAATTCATGATATGAACAAGATGATACTAGCACTAGCATGCAAGGGGGTCGACATTTAAGGTCTCATGGACCAACTTACTCTGCTCGGAGATGATCTCGTAACCACAAGCTTACCATCGTGATCATCACACGATCACCTCAGGATCAACCAAGCTCGGTATCAACTATACCATCAGGATCATCACATGACCACACCGAGCTTGATCTCTACCTGTGATCATCGCATGACCACATAAAGATCAACCAACTTCTTTTCTCATCGAAGCGGGGTTGTTTATTATTCAGGTTATTATTTCTGTTGACCCATAGTGTGACCTACTACGAACTGTGTCCATGACCGAGGACGCGGCTATCGATAGATTATACACTCTGCAGAGGTTCGTACACTATACCCACACCACGGAACTCATGGCATCGTGCTCCCATTCGGGTGGACCAACGACATTCCGACAAAACCAGTCTATTGCATGACACTCTCCCGGCCACTCCCGACAAACTCCCCTCTGGGCTATGTCCTGGGTCGCCCTGATGTCAACTCGTGACATCCGCCACCTTCGTGGCTGCCACCGTCGTGGCCCAACAAAACAAACTCGTCCCAAACGGGGACAACCGCGCGCAAACAACTTGGGCACAAGGTTTATGGCCGCCTACCTGATCAGGGTAGCGCGCGCACATAACCTTCCCTAGTTGGAGGCACCGACGAGAGGCATGACAATAGACCGAATCAGGCCCCCCCATAAGGCAAGTGTGGCTGCACTGGTTAGCTCGATTCGGTGGCACCATGACTCAGCCAACAGATTTGTTCAAGTTCGATTAATGTCAGGTTCAACTTGAATGGTGAGGAGCTGAGTCACAATAAAAGTAACATGATAATGCATATGAGCATGATACCAGTGTAACCATGGATGGGCAACATAATTATTTAACATATGTCATGAACGATGATAAATCATATATGCTACGGGATGCAAATGAGCATGGCATAGTGATGATCATAACTATCACAAGTATTTTCATATCAAACCGTAACTACTCAAGTGAGCATAGCATTATTACTAGCATCGGAAATAACTGCAAGAATAAAACATGAAAAGAATATCCTTAGCAATTAATCATATCACTTACTAGATGAAAATGAACATGGCATAAGCAATGAGCATGGATTCACAAACATATTCGAAGCATTCACAAAAGAATTAAATGCGCAAACAATTATTAAATATTCAAGTGGAAACCATGGCTACTGCAATGCCATCATGCAAGTGGCTGTTGTGGCTTGCCTGGGGATGGAGGATACACCGGGGAGAAGTGCGGAGACACTCGAGGAAAAATCGCCGGAAAAGTTTCCCTCTCGGCGGAGCTGTTTTAAGGGCAAGGGCAAAATGGTCATTTTCACAGTGTGCCAACCTCATGAAAATGATACCATCGGAACGGGCTCGACGAACTGAGATCGTGGGCTTTGGAATCACCTGAATCGGAGTCTCGGTTGAAAAGTTACGGACGTTCGTTCGTTAGTAAGAAAAACAAATAAAAACTGAGCTTTTCTGTGCTTAACCAACGAACGCCCGCTATTTAGAGGCTTCGGCCGGCAGGGCTGAAAAAAAGAGAAAGTGCATTTTCCGAAGTACGCTTTCGATGCAGAGAAAGCGTCTTCTGCTCCGAAGACACGGCTGAGGGCGCTTTCACTTAGGGAAAGCGTATTCGCGAGAATACGTCTTCACTTAAGTGGTGGACCCGGTCGGCTGAGCCGATGATAGGCGGGTCCCACCGTTGACTTCTCTCTCTCCTGGCTCCTTTCTTCTTCCCCGCGACGAGGCAGAGCAGAGGCGAGGCCACGCGGTGCCGGCGCGCGTCCGGCCACGTCCGGTGGAGCTCGGACCACCGAAGAGACCAGCGCGAGGAGGCGCACCCGCCAGAGAGCTCTGCTCTCGCCGGAGAGCAGCGGGACTAGCGAGGCCCAGGGCCGCGACGGATGGCGGCTACAGCAAACTCGGCCAGCGCAGCACAAAGGCGGAGACGAGGAAATGAAGCGCCGAGGCTCTCTGCCATGGAGTGGAGGTCCTCCTGGTAGGAGTAGGAGAAGGGAGAGGGCACGAGCGGCGCGAATATGAGGAGAGGACCGCGGCGGCCATGGAGGCAGCGGCGGCAGGGGAGAGCTTCCCGAGCTTAGGCGAGTGGTTGGGCGGGGCCTTGGGAGTGGGGTGGAGCTGCTGGTGAGGAGGGGAGAGCCCGGGAGCTGCTTAAATAGCCGAGCGACGGAGCCATCCCCGGATGGCCGTCCCCCGGGTGTACGCGCGCTCTGACGAGGGGCGGTGCACGCTCGTTCAGATGAGGCTACGGGAGAGGCAGATGAGATGCTGGGCGGCGCCAGGGACGCGCGGGAGCGGACGGGCGAGCGCAGGGGCGGTCCGCCACTCGGGCAGACGGCGCGCTCGCGTGCGGAGGCCGCTGGGGCCGGCGGCAGGCGATGCAGGAGGGGGAGAGGGGTCGAGCGAGCTACGTGGGCGAAGGAGGAGGCTGGTCGGCACCAGGGGACGAGCAGAGACGGCCGGGGAGAAGGGGCCCGAAGCAAACGACGCCGAGAGCGCGGCCAAGGCGTGCTAACCACGCGGTCACCGCGTGACCTGGTGCTCTGATTGCATGCGCGACTGTAAAAAGGTGTCAAAGGTGTAGTCCCTCTAACCTATAGTCTCCCTGAAGTGATAGCTCGAAGAAACCTACTATGGTTTGATGGGAATGATCGACTGAACTTTGCTGTTGCAAACTTAGTCATGATGTTGTGGTCAAATGGCATGAGATAAGAGATAACCAGGATTTCTCAGGGGTTTAGGGAAGGAAGGACTACCATCCTATGGATTTTGAGGGGATTTGTACCAGTATTTAACATAGTTGCTTTGCAACTGCAATAACTGGTCCAGAAGCTAGATCAGGAAGTAGCACTCACATAGATGCTTGGATTGGGCTGAAAATTAGTGGAGTGTGGTCATTTGGGCATATGAAGGTACCATAAAAATTTCATCCCATTTGGATACACCAAAATGGTACTTCCTTCACAATGATCCACACTGGAGAGAGACTTGGGAGAATTTTCTAGAGAAAATAGCTTGTCAAAATAATGTGAATTTTCGCATTGTCACATTATTTAGGTATATTCAGGTCCTGGATTAATTTCAGAATTTTTGAAGTAATATAAAATATAGTTGCTTCACAAACTGAAATTGTGACTAGAAACCAAGATTGGATGGTGTGCTCACATAGTTAGTTGGATGGAGGTGAAATTTGGTGGAGAGTCATTATTTGATCATATAAATGATATACCAAAATTTCAACTCATTTGGATTTACCTAGCTAGTTCTTCCTTCACAAAGCTTCTCTCTGGTCAGAAACTTTGGGAATTTGCTGAGGAAGATTTACTAGGCAAATGAAGCTGAATTTTGGCATGTGGCAATTAGTTGGATATGAGAGAGTGCCCAAAATTGTTGAGGGCAATCAAGAAAAGATAAATAGCACTTCCTTCACAAAGTGCCAATCTGGACAGAATGGAAAATGAATATTCCTGAATTATTTTTGAACTAGGCAAGGATGGGTTTTGGCATATTGGTGGGAGACATAATCCAAAGAATTTATGGGAATTTTGTGGGAATTTTGTGGAAGGTAGAAATATGGGTTGCTTCACAACCTATGGCAAACGGGGTTATTCCTTCAATAGAAAAATGAATATTCCCAAGAAATAAATATTGGGGTTGGGCTAAGATGGAAATGACATGGCCTCGGGATAGATTTGAGAGTGACAAGCCACTAGGAAGTGGCAGGAGAGAAGATTTTCCCAGGTTTCAAGACCACATAGCCACGGAAAAAGAAACTCCAAATAAAAATTCGAAGAAATCCAAAAGAAAAAGGAAGGGCCAAAAATCAGGGTGTTACAAACCTACCCCCCTTACGATAAATCTCGTCCTCGAGATTTGGTTGCTCAGGGAACAAGTATGAATATTCTGACTTAAGGAAACCGTTTCCAACTTGGGTATCCTTTTCCTTTATAAATTGTTCCCACTGAATTGCATCTGACTGACTGCCTTACTCTGGGGTGGTTTGCTTCACTGTATCCCACATTCTGACAAGTCTTTGTTCATATGTTCATCCTTGCTCTGACTTCAACTCTTTTATGTCTGCTTGCTTGTCTGATATTATCATGACCGGGATTTCCATAAATCCGGGAGGAATTTCCCCATTAACGTGTCATTCTTATATCCAGCACTGATAGTATCAATGGAGTCGGGAATAATTTTTCTCGATGGACATGAAACATTTATTCCTTGCATCGGGTTACTAGAGTAGATGCATGACCTCCGGGTTCAAAACAATGCTGAGAATCATAGCCGTTCTCTTGGCGGGATATGACTGCTAGAAGGTAATTCTGAATTACCTTGGCTGGCTCCACTGTCTCGAATCCGTACCAATGATTCGATTGTCACCTTGATATGAGGTCCTTACAAACAGAGTAGACCCCTTGGGTGTGTGTTCATGGTGATCAATATGGAATCAGACTATCTTGGGTATCCGTACCGTGTTGTTCGTGCACTGATTATCATACTTGTATTGCCGGTCTTGCTCCTTCATTATTTTTCTCTTTTTCTGAATCTTTGGCTGAAAGAGCTTGGCCATATATATATCCTTAATCCTTCGTGTGACCATAGGTACTGTCAGGTGCAATATTCCGGCAAACATACCTTATCCTTATCCTTATCTTATGACCGTGCAACAACGTTTAACTGGCAAGTTCATCATCTCACATGCTCTAACTATGGGGCAATGATCATCCGAACCTTTGCATGAAATCGGCAAATAAATCAGTAGCCACCAGAACGGTCTTTACAACTCAGATCTGGGACATTACTGAAATAACTCAACCCTGGCTCACGACGGCTGAAAAGCAGCTCAGAGCATGAGGCAATGTTGATAAGAAGAATGTAGCAGTTCCCTAAGACAGCCGAAGAACAGCTCAGAGCATAGGGTCACTGCTACAAAAAGAAATTCAACAGCTGCCCGAGACGGCCGAAAAGCAGCTCAGAACACGGGCCAGTTGTTGAAAAGAGAAATATAAAGGCGGCATCCACCCTGGACGGCCGAAAGCAGCTCAGAACACAGGCGTGGTGCCGTTACCAGAGAAAGGGAAGCAAGGGTTCATCACGATCATACACCAGGTTCACAGTTATAGAGCTCACTGTTGGGGTCAATCATACATGGCGGTGACAGAGGTTGATGATATCACTGTGTCGGATGTGAGGAAGCTGACCTTGATATCCACTGTTAAGATTATTGTTCCGACATTGTCTTGCTTCATGGCTTGTCGGACATTGTATCACACTGAGGTGTATACTGGCTTTCTTCCTCTTCATGTGGTTGTCGGACTCTCACCGTGCTTGCATTATCGTACGAGTGACTTGCATGACCTTGGCAGCATGCTCACAATATATATGGAAGCATGTGTAACTGAGCATTTGATTCCTGAGGCAGACTTGTGTCCTGACTGATTCTTGCTTCTGACAAGACTGTTGCGGATCTGATTCTTGAGAGGCATTGCCATATACTGCCAACTCACGGTGTAATATCTTGTACCAATGACGATGACTGTTGATAGTACCGTACTGACGAAGACTGGATAGCTTATGTTGGATGCTGTCTGAGAGTAGCGTGCTGAGGAAGGCTGGATATCTTGCACTCGAAGCTTTTGCCGGGATAGCGTGCTGAAGAAGACTCGGTACCATGCTTCAGAAGCTTTTCCCTTGGTTGCCTGCTGAGGAAGATTCGCTGACTTATGCTGTAAGCTTCCTGCGGTGGCTTACCAAAGAAGACTGAGTATCTTGCACTGTAAGCTATCCACATATCATACCGAGAAAGATTGTGGAGCTTTGCGTCGTAAGCTTCTCTGGTAGCGTGCGGCGGAAGACTGGATTTTCTTAAACCAGAAGCTTCTCACTATAGTGTGCGGACTGAATGCCATATATATATATATATCCTTGATATTCCTTTGACTGGAAATGTACTGTTGTCTTGCACACCAATCGTCTTCCAGCTGGTTCATTACGATTGTGATGGTTGCACATTGAATCAGTCTTGATGCTGATAGTTATTCCAGAATATCATTTGTATTCAAACCAAATATTCTCCATATAATGCAGTCGGCTGAGATTTTCATAATGTTTAGCTGAGCTTCAAAATATTTGAAATCTTTACTGACTCTTCGAGTCCGGTGTCGGTTGATGAGCAACTTTCATAAGGGGAAAATAAGGTAACACCGAGGGCCCAAAGAAAGAAGTCAAAAGAAATGACTACAACAAAAGCACACACAGCATTAAGATTACATACAATCAACATCACATTTTACAGCTATTCACCTCACTATGCATGCCTACTTAAGCACACAATTCTCGAGGGAAACTCCAGTACTACGATCTAATATGCTGTGGCGGTGTGCACGAAGATGAATCAACGTGTGGAGAGGTTGGTGTAAGCGGAGCTACACCAAGCACTGGATCAGCATCGGTTGCATCTGGACAGGCTCAGGGGTGAGGACAGACTCGGTGATCCTGTAGCGTGATACGGATGTCACGACCACATCATCATCAAGCGTACGGAAGGGAACCGTACTCGTCCAGGGAATGGGTAATAGGGTAGGATAGCGATGGAGAGAAGGGTCTGCTGGCATTGCCCTTTTGCTGGTAACAAAGACCAGTAAGGGTTGCCCAACGGCGGGTTGGATGGCAAGATCCGGGGTAGAAACATGTCTACCACCGAAACGATAGGTGTGGCTGAAGGGAAAATATTGGTGTGATACCTGTGTATCAATCCTGCAAGTGATCGACACCACTAGGTACCTCGGCATCACTCCGCTGGGACAGAGATGACACCAAACACCAACGAGCAAGAATGCAAAGCTGGAGGGTGCAGGTAGTGGATCGAAATGGATGCCACCTACACTCACAAGATCAACTGTTAGTGACAATATAATTAGTCTATATGCATGCTATGCGACAAGCAAATGCAGCAAACCAACTAGACTCGATACTACCGGTTTCTAACGCCCGCGCTGACTAGGGCGTCCTATAGCCAGACCTGCTCTGATACCAAGCCTTGTGGCACCCCGGCTCAGAGAGACCGGAACACCCCGTATTCCAGCCCAGAGATCAAGTCTTCTGGAATACGGCACTGCTTGGCATAGAACAAATCAGCTCTTTATTAAGAATAATCGGGGTACAAGGGTCCGATATTACAAAGGATCACAGGGGCACGGCGACACTTCGCCTGCTAAGGTAGCTCTATTCTAGCAGCGGAACAACTCGTAGCGGAATAACTTCTAGCAGGGGAACAAAGACGACGGTGATGAACTCCACTCCGCAAGGACTCTGGCTGGGACGTATCCTAGAGCGCAACCTCGAGATCCTCGACAAGCAAACACGGCACCACCTGCAATCTGGCATGACATGCCAGGTGAGTACTTTGAATGTACTCGCAAGCTCACAACAACCAAAGCAATCAATACAAACAACAGCATGGCATTTACAGGTTAATCATCAAAGATGAACACGATATTACTAGAACAACATGAGCATGGCAACGACATGAGCATGGCAACAACATGAGCATGGCATGTACATATAATTCATGATATGAACAAGATGATACTAGCACTAGCATGCAAGGGGGTCGACATTTAAGGTCTCATGGACCAACTTACTCTGCTCGGAGATGATCTCGTAACCACAAACATACCATCGTGATCATCACACGATCACCTCAGGATCAACCAAGCTCGGTATCAACTATACCATCGGGATCATCACATGACCACACGGAGCTTGATCTCTACCTGTGATCATCGCATGACCACATAAAGATCAACCAACTTCTTTTCTCATCGAAGCGGGGTTGTTTATTATTCAGGTTATTATTTCTGTTGACCCATAGTGTGACCTACTACGAACTGTGTCCATGACCGAGGACGTGGCTATCGATAGATTATACACTCTGCAGAGGTTAGTACACTGTACCCACACCACGGAACTCATGGCCTCGTGCTCCCATTCGGGCGGACGAATGACATTCCGACAAAACCAGTCTATTGCATGACACTCTCCTGGCCACTCCCGACAAACTCCCCTTTGGGCTATGTCCTGGGTCGCCCTGATGTCAACTCGTGACATCCGCCACCTTCGTGGCTGCCACCATCGTGGCCCAACAAAACAAACTCGTCCCAAACGGGGACAACCGCGCGCAAACAACTTGGGCACAAGGCTTATGGCCGCCTACCTGATCAGGGTAGCGCGCGCACATAACCTTCCCTAGTTGGAGGTACCGGCGAGAGGCATGACAATAGACCGAATCAGGGCCCCCCATAAGGCAAGTGTGGCTGCACTGGTTAGCTCGATTCGGTGGCACCATGACTCAACCAACAGATTTGTTCAAGTTCGATTAATGTCAGGTTCAACTTGAATGGTGAGGAGCTGAGTCACAATAAAAGTAACATGATAATGCATATGAGCATGATACCAGTGTAACCATGGATGGGCAACATAACTATTTAACATATGTCATGAACGATGATAAATCATATATGCTACGGGATGCAAATGAGCATGGCATAGCGATGATCATAACTATCACAAGTATTTTCATATCAAACCGTAACTACTCAAGTGAGCATAGCATTATTACTAGCATCGGAAATAACTGCAAGAATAAAACATGAAAAGAATATCCTTAGCAATTAATCATATCACTTACTAGATGAAAATGAACATGGCATAAGCAATGAACATGGATTCACAAACATATTCGAAGCATTCACAAAATAATTAAATGCACAAATAATTATTAAATATTCAAGTGGAAACCATGGCTACTGCAATGCCATCATGCAAGTGGCTGTTGTGGCTTGCCTGGGGATGGAGGATACACCGGGGAGAAGTGCGGAGACACTCGCGGAAAAATCGCCGGAAAAGTTTCCCTCTCGGCGGAGCTGTTTTAAGGGCAAGGGCAAAATGGTCATTTTCACAGTGTGCCAACCTCATGAAAATGATACCATCGGAACGGGCTTGACGAACTGAGATCGTGGGCTTGGGAATCACCTGAATCGGAGTCTCGGTTGAAAAGTTACGGACGTTCGTTCGTTAGTCAGAAAAACAAATAAAAACTGAGCTTTTCTGTGCTTAACCAACGAACGCCCGCAATTTAGAGGCTTCGGCCGGCAGGACTGAAAAAAAGAGAAAGCGCATTTTCTAAAGTACGTTTTTGATGCAGAGAAAGCGTCTTCTGCTCCGAAGACACGGCTGAGGGCGCTTTCACTTAGGGAAAGCGTATTCGCGAGAATACGTCTTCACTTAAGTTGTGGACCCGGTCGGCTGAGCCGATGACAGGCGGGTCCCACCGTTGACTTCTCTCTCTCCTGGCTCCTTTCTTCTTCCCCGTGACGAGGCGGAGCAGAGGCGAGGCCGCGCGGTGCCGGCGCGCGTCCGGCCGGCTCCGGCCACCTCCGGTGGAGCTCAGACCACCGGAGAGACCAGCGCGAGGAGGCGCACCCGCCAGAGAGCTCTGCTCTCGCCGGAGAGCAGCGGGACTAGCGAGGCCCTGGGCCGCGACGGACGGCGGCTACAGCAAACTCGGCCAGCGCAGCACAGAGGCGGAGACGAGGAAATGAAGCGCCGGGGCTCTCTGCCATGGAGTGGAGGTCCTCCTGGGAGGAGTAGGAGAAGGGAGAGGGCACGAGTGGCGCGAATTTGAGGAGAGGACCGCGGCGGCCATGGAGGCAGTGGCGGCAGGGGAGAGCTTCCCGAGCTCAGGCGAGTGGCTGGGCGGGGCCTTGGGAGTGGGGTGGAGCTGCTGGTGAGGAGGGGAGAGCCCGGAACTGCTTAAATAGCCGAGGGACGGAGCCGTCCCCGGATGGCCGTCCCCCGGGTGTACGCGCGCTCTGACGAGGGGCGGTGCATGCTTAGTCAGATGAGGCAACGGGAGAGGCACAGGAGATGCTGGGCGGCGCCAAGGACGCGCGGGCACGGACGGGCGAGCACAGGGGCGGTCGGCCACTCGGGCAGATGGTGCGCTCGCGTGCGGAGGCCGCTGGGGCCGGCGGCAGGCGATGCAGGAGGGGGAGAGGGGTCCAGCGAGCTACGTGGGCGAAGGAGGAGGCTAGTCGGCACCAGGGGACGAGCAGAGACGGCCGGGGAGAAGGGGCCCGAAGCAAACGACGCTGAGAGCGCAGCCAAGGCATGCTAACCACGCGGTCAACGCGTGACCTGGTCCTCTGCTTGCATGCACGACTGTAAAAAGGTGTCAAAGGTGTAGTCCCTCTAACCTACAGTCTCCCTGAAGTGATAGCTCGAAGAAACCTACTGTGGTTTGATGGGAATGATCGACTGAACTTTGCTGTTGCAAACTTAGTCATGATGTTGTGGTCAAATGGCATGAGATAAGAGATAACCAGGATGTCTCAGGGGTTTAGGGTAGGAAGGACTACCATCCTGTGGATTTTGAGGGGATTTGTACCAGTATTTAACATAGTTGCTTTGCAACTGCAATAACTGGTCTAGAAGCTATATCAGGAAGTAGCACTCACATAGATGCTTGGATTGGGCTGAAAATTAGTGGAGTGTGGTCATTTGGGCATATGAAGGTACCATAAAAATTTCATCCCATTTGGATACACCAAAATGGTACTTCCTTGACAATGATCCACACTGGACAGAAACTTGGGGGAATTTTCCAGAGAAAATAGCTTGTCAAAATAATGTGAGTTTTGGCATTCTCACATTATTTAGGGACATTTAGGTCCTGGATTAATTTCAGAATTTTTGAAGCAATATAAAATATAGTTGCTTCACAAACTGAAATTGTGACCAGAAACCAAGATTGGATGGTGTGCTCACATAGATAGTTGGATGGAGGTGAAATTTGGTGGAGAGTCATTATTTGATCATATAAATGATCTACCAAAATTTCAACTCATTTGGATTAACCTAGCTAGTTCTTCCTTCACAAAGCTTCTCTCTGGTCAGAAACTTTGGGAATATGCTGAGGAAGATTTACTAGGCAAATGAAGCTGAATTTTGGCATGTGGCAATTATTTGGATATGAGAGAGTGCCCAAAATTTTTGAGGGCAATCAAGAAAAGATAAATAGCACTTCCTTCACAAAGTGCCAATCTGGACAGAATGGAAAATGAATATTCCTGAATTATTTTTGAACTAGGCAAGGATGGGTTTTGGCATATTGGTGGGAGATATGATCGAAAGAATTTATGGGAATTTTGTGGAAGGCAGAAATATGGGTTGCTTCACAACCTATGGCAAACAGGGTTATTCCTTCAATAGAAAAAGGAATATTCCCAAGAAATAAATATTGGGGCTGGGCTAAGATGGAAATGACATGGCCTTGGGATAGATTTGAGAGTGACAAGCCACTAGGAAGTGGCAGGAGAGAAGATTTTCCCAGGTTTCAAGACCACATAGCCACGGAAAAAGAAACTCCAAATAAAAATTCGAAGAAATCCAAAAGAAAAAGAAAGGGCCAAAAATTGAGGTGTTACATTAATCTATGCACATAGATTTCCATGGTGACATTAGGGTAATCTATGCATATAGGTTGATACACGTTTTCATCCTACTTTCTCCGGTAGAAACTTTGGGGTACTCTTTGAAGTTCTTTGTGTGGATTGAATATTATGAATCTGAAGTTGTTTAATGCATATCGAATAATTAACTCACGGATACTTGTGGTGAAATTGGAGTATCTAGGTGACATTATAGTTAATTGATTCGTTATTCTAGTACGAACTCTAGGGCTATTTGTGGCACTTATAGGGATGGCTCAATAGATTGATCGGAAAGATAACTTTGAGGTGGTTTGCTACCTACAACAATTTCTTCTTATGTTCTCCGCTATCGATAGGACTTTGGAGTGATTCTTTGTCGCACGTTGAGTGATTGTTATATGATTCAATTATGTTAGCATTGTTGAGAGATTGCACTAGTGAAAGTATGAACCCTAGGACTTGTTTCTAAGCATTGCAATACCGTTTGTGCTCACTTTTGTTACTTGCTACCTTGCTGTTTCTTATTGTTCGGATTACAAAAACATATATCTACTATCCATACTACACTTGTAGCACCATCTCGTCGGCGAACTAGTGCACCTATACAATTTACCATTGTATTGGGTGTGTTGGGGACACAAGAGATTGTTTGTATTTGATTGCAGGGTTGTTTGAGACAGACCATCTTCATCCTACACCTCCCACGGATTGATAAACCTTAGGTCATACACTTGAGGGAAATTTGCTGTTATCCTACAAAACTCTGCGCTTGGAGGGCCAACCGAGTCTTCAAGAATAAAGTTGCGTAGTAGACATCAAGCACCTAATAGGAGCTCCCCGTTTAATAGCCGGTCCGTTTCGTGCCGGCCTGCGTGCTATAGCTAGCAGCCCACGCATGGCCCAGGCGATATGCGGCATGCCAAGCATGCTGGCCACGTGTAGGCAGGCTTTACCTATTTTCGCGAAATACCTCAGGAAAACAGGGGAAAAACCAAAGAAAAATTCAAAAAAGTGAAATTTTTGGTTAGAGTACTATGTGAGATAAATCTAGAGTTTAATTAGCGCCTGCCTCGTTAAAACCTTCCATCCCAAAGAAGTAAAAGTGTACAAGCCATGCTCTAGAATTTTAAAAGGAAAAGAAAAATACAAAAATGAAAAAAATTACAAAGACTACAACTACTCGGGATCCTTCATCCTTGCCCCGGGGCCGCAGCAGCCGTAGCCCTCTCCTCGTCTCTCTTGATGTGTGCTGCTCTGTGCCTAGCAATGTGGCCGATTGCGCCATGTCGGGAAATGCGGAACATAGTACCGCATCTTTTGCACTTTTCTTAAATCTTGGACAACACCGTCCGCAACTACTTCTTCATCATAGTGTTCCCAGATGCTCGAGCCTCTCCGATGAACGCTTAGATTTGGATCATCCATATTTGAGTATGGATAATGAGATGGAGTTGAGTGTGAGAATGAGAGAGGTGGGCATCCCTTTTTATAGAAAAAATGGCACGTTAGGCATGTTAGGCACGTATGGCATGTTTGAAAATAAAAAATGAGGGAAAGTGCCATGTGGGATAAATCTTGATCTTTATTAGTGGCTGTCTCATTAAAACCTTCCATCCTTGGGAAGTAAAAGAGTACAAAGCCACGCTCTAGAATTACAAAAGGGAAAGAAAATTACAAAAATATAAGAAAAGTACAAAAGAAAAAGAAAAATTACAAAGACTACACTACAAGTCTACTACTATTCTTCATGGTCTTCTTGCTTCAAGGGTAACATTTCCAAACGTGGTTAGCAGTTCTGTGTTTTCTGCAGTGTGTTGGGTTCTCCTTTTTGATAGCTCTCCATCTTTCACGGCCATCAGTGTTTTCACCATATCAGGTGTGAGACTAGTTCTTCTCTTCTCACTTATTCTTCCAGTTGTGCTGAAGGCAGCCTCGGATGACACCATTGAGACGGGTACAGATAACACATCACATGCTTATATGGAAAGCACCGGATATGTAAGCTTGTGTTCTTGCTCCATTGCAGTATGTTGAAGTCCTCCTCACTCTCTTCATCGTACATGACCTTGTCGCTGCTAAGATACTTCGATAACTCTGAGCCACCTTGAAGCATAGATGATGATGTTGTGGAAGACCTCGAGGCACCGACAGAGGATGACGAAGACCAAAGATCTTGCTCCACGCTCCTTTCTTTTTTCCTGCAATTGGTGCTGGTGGAGGTTGTTGCATTCGAACTTCGACATACTTTTGCTCATACTTACCAAATATTTCATAAAGCTTATCACGTGCATTAGTGAAGTCATCATCATAAACTAAACTTAGGTTTGAGTGCAGCACGATACCCATGAAGTTTTGCTCTAGGATATTTCCCTTTACAAAATAATATTTTATGGCATCTTGTCTTCATCAAATAACTCCCAAACACCAAATTTCAGCTTCAGCAGATCATCCATGTGAGTGCATCTTCCTCACCAAGTTTCTGGACCAGTATAGGGTTTGTACATGAACTATGTGCAAATCTTTGCAGAAATTTCTCAAAACTTGCCAGAAGATAGTCCTTCTTACCTAGAACACCCCAGATAGCTCACTTGGCTTGGAGCACAACTCATCTCTCCACTAGAACCTCTCCAAGTTTCTGACCAGAAACTGTATTTGATGCTACACTTCAGCTCAGAGTGTATCTAGCCGATTCAGTGGTATAAAGAGGCTACATGACCTAGGGTCGACCCACTGGAGAAAGTTTGACAGGCTTGCGTGGCCTCCAGGTGCTAGCACCCATGGTGACCACGATTTTGGAATGCCTGTGCACGCACTCTGCGCACCGACCTCGTTGGACGCGACCACTCCGGCCGTCCCGTGATAACCCACAAGTATAGGGGATCAATTGTTGCTTTTTTGATAAATAAGAGTGTCGAACCCAATGAGGAGCTAAAGGTAGAATTAATATTCCCTTCAAGTTCTATCGACCACCGATACAACTCTACGCGCACTTAACGTTCACTTTACCTAGAACAAGTATGAAACTATTTTGTAGGTGATAGGATAGGTTTGCAAGAATAAAACTAGAAGTACTTTGCGAGAATAAAACTACGAGTAATTTGCAAGATAATAAAAGTTAGTTGTTTAGTAGAAAGATTTTGTAACACAAGAGAATGATTTGTCCCTAGGCAATCGATAACTAGACCGGTAATCATTGTTGCAATTTTATATGAGGGAGAGGCATGAGCTAACATACTTTCCGTACTTGGATCATATGCACTTATGATTGGAACTCTAGCAAGCATCCACAAATACCAAAGATCATTAAGGTAAAACCCAACCATAGCATTAAGTATCAAGTCCTCTTTACTCCCATACGCAACAACCCCCTTACTCGGGTGTAAGCTTCTATCACTCTAGCCGCCCACCATAAGAGAATTATGAACGTATTGCAAACCCTACAGCGGGGATCCCTCATGCTTGCGCGACACGGAGGGCACCATAGGACAGCACCAGAATAAAACATACAACTCAAACCAATCACGATCATCAATCAACCCATAGGACAAAAAGAATCTACTCAAACATTATAGGATGGCCACAAATCATTGGATAATAATATGTAGCATTAAGCACCATGTTTAAGTACAGAATTACAGCAGGAATTGAGAGGTTACACCGCTGCATAGAGGGGGAGAGAGTTGGTGTTGATGGCGGCGAAGTTGTTGGTGTAGATCGCCGTCACGATGGTTCCCCCGGCGGCATTCCGGCGCCACCGGGAGAGAGGGGGAGAGAGCCCCCCTCCTTCTTCTTCTTCCTTGGCCTCCCCCCTAGATGGGAGGAGAGTTCCCCCTCTGGTCCATGGCTGCCATGGTGGCGGAGGGGCAGGAGCCCCTCCTAGATTGGATCTCTCTCTCTGTTCTCTTCTGTTTCACGTTTCTCTTTTCTGGCCCTTCACCGTTTCTTAAATTCCCGGAGATCCGTAACTCCGATTGTGCTGAAATTTTAACACGATTTTTTTCCGGATATTAGCTTCCTTGCGCTCGAAGAATAGCACCAACCGACCTACGAGGGCCTCACGAGGCACCACGGCGCACCTGGCCCCCCTGGTGCCTCGTGGGGCCCACGAGCACCGCCTTGCATTGATTCCACCTCCCAAAAATCACATATATTCCAAAATCATTCTTCGTAAAATTTTATTGCATTTGGACTTCGTTTGATATGGATTTTCTGTGAAACAAAAAACAAGCAGAAAACAGGAACTGTCACTGGGCACTGGATCAATATGTTAGTCCCAAAAATAATATAAAATGTTGCCAAAAATATGTGAAAGTTGTAGGATATTGGCATGAAACAATCAATAATTATAAATACGATAGAGACGTATCAACATCCCCAAGCTTAATTCCTGCTCATCCTCGAGTTGGTAAATGATAAAAAAGATAATTTTTGATGTGGAATGCCACCTAGCATAATCTTGATCATAAAATTTAATCATGGCATGAATATTAAGACATGAGTGATTCAAAGCAATAGTCTATAATTTGATATAAAGCAATCAATAGTCAACCATACAAACAAACAACCATGTCTTTCAAAATATCAACGCTAAAGAAAGTTATCCCTAGCCCGTTATGATCAGTCATTGATCCATTCATGAAACACACTCAACATTAACTACACCCAATGGACAAGTATGACAATAGTGCTCTCCAGTTGGTGCTTTATAAGAGAAGATGGAGACTCAATAAAAGTAAAAATGCATAAAAGTAAAATAGATAGGCCCTTCGCAGAGGGAAGCATAGATTTGCAGAGGTGCCAGAGCTCAAAGCTTAAATTAGAGAGATAAAAATTATTTTTAGAGGCATGCTTTTCCTGTCAACGAAAACGACCGAGAGTTCCCAATATCTTCCATGCTAGACACATCATAGGCGGTTCCCAAACAGAAAATAAAGTTTATTTCCTTTCCACCATTCTTTCACAATCCATGGCTAGCCGTATCCACGGGTGCCCTCCATACCAACACTTTCCAAGGAATTTTGTTGTTATTAATTTTTGATTCATTGTGGGACTGGGCATCCCTATTACCAGCCACTCTCTCGTGCAATGACAAGTGAATAAACACTCATCGTGAGAATAACACACCTAGAATGGAAAATATTGGCCACCCCCTACTGCTTCATGAGCGGTACGGGCACACAAAACGGAAAATTATTTTGAAAATTAGAGTTGGCACATGCAAATTTACTTGGAACGGCATGGAAATACTGCATATAGGTAGATATGGTGGACTCATTTGGCACAACTTGGGTTTAAGGAGTTTGGATGCACAAGCAGTATTCCCGCTTAGTACAAATGAAGGCTAGCAAATAGATTGAGAAGCAACCAACCAAAAAACAAAAACGGTCATAAGCATGCATTGAGAATAACTAACACTGAATAATGCACCATAAGTAGGATATAAATTCGTTGCATAACTATTGACTTTACGTGCATGCATAGGGAATCACAAACCTTAACACCAATATCTTACTAAATCACAATTACTCACTAGCATAACTCACATATTATCATCTCCATATCGCAAAACTATTGCAAGGAATCAAACATATCATATTCAGTGATCTACAAGGTTTATGTAGGATTTTCTGACTAACCATGTGAATGACCAATTCCTGTTGACTCTCTAAATATATATAAGTGAAGCAAGAGAGTTTAATTCTTTCTACAAAAGACCATGCTCTAACAAATATAAGTGAAGCAAAAGGGCATTCTACAAATAAAGTTTTCTATATGAAGAGAAACAGGCATCCAAACCTCAAATGATATTGGCGAAGCACATGACGCATTCTATAAAGCCATACTCAAAAGATATAAGTGAAGCACATAAAGCATTCTATAAATCAACCAAGGACTATCTCATACCAGCATGGTGCATAAAATAAAAGGGAAAAATAAACACAAATGACGCTCCAAGAATTTACGCAAATCATGTGAACAAAACAAAAACCGAGACATACCGATAATTGTTGAATAAAGATGGGATGCCTTCCGGGGCATCCCCAAGATTAGACGCTTGAGTCTCCTTGAATATTTACTTGGGGTGCCTTGGGCATCCCCAAGCTTGAGCTCTTTCCTCTCCCTATTCTTCTCATATCAATACCTCCTCGATCTTTGAACACTTCATCCACACAAAACTTAACAAAACCTTCGTGAGATCCGTTAGTATAATAAAGCAAATCACTACTTTAAGTACTGTTGCAAACCCATTCATATTTTATTTTTGCATTATACCAACTGTATTATAACTTCTCCATGGCTTATACCTTCCGATACAATCCATAGTTTCATCAAAACAAGCAAAACAATGCATCAAAAACAGAATCTGTCAAAAACAGAACAGTCTGTAGTAATCTGAACATTGACCATACTTCTGTAACTCCAAAAATTCTGAAAAATTAGGAAAAAATAAAAAATTTGCATAGTAGTACTGTGTAAAAATTTCAGAATTTTTTCACGTTCCAGTAAAAAATTTAAATTCACGCACTGCAGCAAAAGTTTCTGTTTTTGCACCGCACATACCAAACAAGCAATTTTAAACATCCTAACGGTAAATATTGGCACATTTTTTTTATAATACAATGGATTTGTACAAGGGGATAATTATTTTTGTTGAAAAGTTTCTGTAATTCAAGATTCACAAAGTTTCCATGCGCATGGACAAAGTTCAAGGAGCTCCCCCACTTCAACGGTGCTCGTCTTTCTTACTTTCACTTTCCTTTTTGAAAAGTTTTAGGTTCCCCTCTATATTTTTTGTTTTTAAACTTTTTAAAAGTACACAACAGAATAAAATGACTCTCTAAAACTTCCGGGTTGTCTCCCTGGCAGCGCTTTCTTTAAAGCCATTAAGCTAGGCATAAAGTGCTCAAGTAATTGATCCACCCGGATCCCAAGGTATATTAAAGCCAATTTTAATTAACAATGATTTGTAATTTAGTAGTGAGCACAAAGCAACATATATCATGCAATGATGAAGTCTAACTCTCTTCTTATGCATCGGCATGTCATAAAAGAACAATTCATGCACATCGAGTAAAGGCCAATGCATAGTATAAACAGTTTCTTGTAATTTTATCGCATTGGAAACATAGAGAGGCGGAGATGTAGTTCCTCTCTCATAATAATTGCAAGTAGGAGCAGCAAGCACATGCATATCATATTCATCAAAATCATCATGTGTAATGGTAAAACACAACCCATCAATATAATCCATAATAAGAGCAAACTTCTCCGATATAGTGTAGTTGGGAGAATTCAAAAAGATAATAGGACTATCATGTGTGGGTGCAATAGCATCAATTTCATTCTTAACATAAGGAACTATAGCAAGTTCATCTCCATAAGCATAATTCATATTGGCATCATGGCCACAAGCATAGCAAGAATCAATTTCATCAAAAAGGGATATTTCAAATGAATCCAAGGGATCATAGCAATTATCATAGCATTCATCCTTCGGTAAGCACGAAGGGAAATAAAATAATGTATGAGATAAAGACTTACTCTCATCAGAAGGTGGGCACGGGTGATCAATCCGCTCTTCCTCCTTTCGTTCTTCGCTCTCCTCCTCAATTTTTTCATCTAATGAGCTCACAGTGTCATCATTTTCTTCTTCCATAGAAGCCTGCAAAATATTAGTCTGTTCTTGGACAGCGGAAACTTTCTCAACAAACTCATCAATAAAGGCATTGTATTCATAATTCTCATAGCAATATTTAAGTATAGCAAAAATTTTAGGTCTGTAAACAGCATCATCACAATCTTCATACTTTTCAAACAAAGATTCAATTTCATAAGCACCCTTAAAAGCAACAAATTCTTCTATTTGTTCCACATCATAGTAATCATATATACCATTAGCATAAGAAGCCAAGGTTTTATTATCATTAAATTCACATGAAAAGGGAAGGTGTGGAGCCTTCATCCTAGAGCAACAAGTATAATCATATCTCAAGCATAAATTCCAAGCATACCAATGCCAATAATAAATTTGATCCCATAAGAGTTTTCCTTTTTGAGACAAGCGATAATCCCTAAAGTATTCCCGTTGATCCAAAGTAACTCCCATTATCAAGTTGAATGGAGTTTTATCAGGATTATCAAAGTAGTGTTTAATGTTTTCCACATAACGAGCATTGAGGGTTTTAGGAGGTTCCCCATCTCCATTAGTAGCAAGTACAACTAATTTTTTTGGTGTTTCGTGTTCCATATCCATAACTAAAGATATAAAACAACTTAGAACAGAAAATAAAAACTACTTAGTGATAAAGCAAACAAGCACACACGAGAATATCAACCCCACGCTATTGCTCCCCGGCAACGGCGCCAGAAAAAGGTCTTGATAACCCACAAGTATAGGGGATCAATTGTAGCTTTTTTGATAAATAAGAGTGTCGAAACAATGAGGAGCTAAAGATAGAATTAATATTCCCTTCAAGTTCTATCGACCACCGATACAACTCTACGCGCACTTAACGTTCGCTTTACCTAGAACAAGTATGAAACTATTTTGTAGGTGATAGGATAGGTTTGCAAGAATAAAACTAGAAGTACTTTGCGAGAATAAAACTATGAGTAATTTGCAAGATAATAAAAGTTAGTTGTTTTGTAGAAAGATTTTGTAACACAAGAGAATGATTTGTCCCTAGGCAATCGATAACTAGACCGGTAATCATTGTTGCAATTTGATATGAGGGAGAGGCATGAGCTAACATACTTTCCGTACTTGGATCATATGCACTTATGATTGGAACTCTAGCAAGCATCCGCAACTACCAAAGATCATTAAGGTAAAACCCAACCATAGCATTAAGTATCAAGTCCTCTTTACTCCCATACGCAACAACCCCCTTACTCGGGTGTAAGCTTCTGTCACTCTAGCTGCCCACCATAAGAGAATTATGAAAGTATTGCAAACCCTACAGTGGGGATCCCTCACACTTGCGCGACATGGAGGGCACCATAGGACAGCACCAAAATAAAACATACAACTCAGACCAATCACGATCATCAATCAACCCATAGGACAAAAAGAATCTACTCAAACATCATACGATGGCCACAAATCATTGGATAATAATATGTAGAATTAAGCACCATGTTTAAGTAGAGAATTACAGCGGGAATTGAGAGGTTACACCACTGCATAGAGGGGGAGAGAGTTGGTGCTGACGGCGGCGAAGTTGTTGGTGTAGATCGCCGTCACAATGGTTCCCCCGGCGGCGTTCCGGCGCCACCGGGAGAGAGGGGGAGAGAGCCACCCTCCTTCTTCTTCTTCCTTGGCCTCCCCCCTAGATGGGAGGAGAGTTCCCCCTCTGGTCCATGGCTGCCATGGAGGCAGAGGGGCAGCAGCCCCTCCTAGATTGGATCTCTCTCTCTGTTCTCTTCTGTTTCGCGTTCCTCTTTTCTAGCCCTTCACCGTTTCTTAAATTCCCGGAGATCCGTAACTCCGATTGCGCTGAAATTTTAACATGATTTTTTTTCTGGATATTAGCTTCCTTCCGCCCGAAGAATAGTACCAACCGACCTACGAGGGCCTCACGAGGCACCACGGCGCGCCAGGCCCCCCTGGCGCGCCCTGGTGCCTCATGGGGCCCACGAGCACCGTCTTGCGTTGATTCCACCTCCCAAAAATCACATATATTACAAAATAATTCTCCATAAAATTTTATTGCATTTGGACTTCGTTTGATATGGATTTTCTGTGAAACAAAAAACAAGCAGAAAACAAGAACTGGCACTGGGCACTGGATCAATATGTTAGTCCCAAAAATAATATAAAATGTTGCCAAAAATATGTGAAAGTTGTAGAATATTGATATGAAACAATCAAAAATTATAGATATGACGGAGACGTATCATCCCGCGTCGCCGTACTTTGTCTGGTGGTGCCGACATCGTCGCCGCCACCCACATACCCCGCTCCAGAGCCTTCCCCTCGCCGGCCGCCACTACAACGCCGCACTATGGCGCCCATGCTGTCACTTTGGCCGCGCTGGCTGTCCTCTTCTTCCCGACGAGCTATCACGTCACATTAAGTACTCTGCTCTCCTCTGACACCTCGCCCGCGCCGCGACAGCCACCTCGCCGTCCTTGCTCCGGCGACGTGGCCACAACGCCGCCCGGTTCGGGAACCCTCCTCCCCGCCAATAAATAGCTCGCCCCGTTCGTCCCAGCTCCTCATCGCACTCCCTCCACCTCCAATCGAGCTCAGCTCGCCGCACCAAGGCTGAGAGGCCCTCTGGCCTCGTAGCTCACCGGAGTTCTGCCGCCCGATACCCACTCCGCTACAGCTCGTTCCACTCCACCCTAGCCTCAACCGACCACACCCACGAGCTCAACAAGCCTCCCTGGTGCTCCTCGACCTCCTACCCAGCCGAAATGCTGCCGGAATCACCGTCTCCGGCGACACCCAAAAGCATCCGCCGCCAGAGAGGAAGGGGGCGACGCCGTCCGGCCATCTCCGGAGAAGCCATGGGTACGGGGAGAACCGCCGTCGAGCACTCGTTCCATCCCCGCAGTCGCCTGACCTCGCCGCCATCGCTATCACCGGCAATTGCCGTCAGTGATCCGCCCGCCTCTGTTCCCTCTCTCTCCCTTTTAAACCTGCACCAGGGCCCCACCTGTCATAGACTTGCGCGCGGCCGAACCGTTTTTAAGTGAAGGCGCATTCCTGGAGTACGCCTTCGACGTGGCCGCTGTGGGAATTTCTGATTTTCTAATTTTCTGTTTATTTAATCCAGTTTGACCAGGAACTTTGACCACCATTTCTTTTAAACAACAAGTCCAATTGAATTGATTCTTGTTGCATTAGTTTTGTATTGAGTCCCTCTATTTTCTGACCAAATTTGGTATTTTTCCAATGTTCACAGAATTTTTGGTCAACAAAAAGGCTTTATGTAACCTTTTCTTTTGCTATTTAAAAATACTTTCAGAAGGAAATTGCTGTGGATTTGAAGACCAGGAGTTTGTAGACACTCCACTTGAGCAAGGCAAGCCACATCATCCATTGCATAAGGCATAGCAATAGTATTGGCTTTATAATGGATTATTTTGCATTTAATTCAATTTAAATAGGCCATATTCTCTATTGTTGATTATTCTGCAATAACCCTGCCATGTTAGCCTTCATGGAGTACCCAGGTCCATCACATCGAATAGAGGATCCCTGTTCACGTCAGCATTCTGGCTACATTTGCATCAGGCCCTGGGCACAGCGTTGAAGCACAGCATGGCATATCACCCACAGACAGATGAGCAAACCGAACGAGTGAATCAAGTATTGGAAGATATGCTTCGGTCTTGTGCTCTCACCTATGGACCCAAGTGGGAGGATAGTCTACCCTATGCAGAGTTTTCCTACAACAACAGCTATCAAGCGAGTCTCAAGATGTCACCATTTGAAGCACTGTATGGGCGGAAATGCCGCACTCCTTTAAATTGGTCACAGACAGGAGATGGCCGTATCTTCGGTACAGATTTGATGCTCGAGGCTGAGAAACAAGTGAAGGAAATTCAAGAGCATCTTCGAGCAGCTAAATCCCGTCAGAAGAGCTACTATGATCCTAAGCACCGGGAAGTAACTTTTGAGCCCGGAGAGTATGCTTACCTCCGAGTAACTCCCATGAAAGGGGTAAAGAGGTTTCATACTTGAGGCAAACTTGTACCCAGATATATCTGTCCTTTTCCGGTGATTGCTAGAAGAGGCAGAGTAGCATATAAGTTGGAGCTACTGCCGGAACTGTCTGAGGTTCATTATGTGTTTCACATATCACAGCTGAGGAAGTGCATTGCACCCCCGATTAAACAAGCAGATATGAGTGAGTTAGAGTTGATCAAGGATTTGACCTATGAGGAAAAACCCGTCAGAATCTTGGATGAGATGGAAAGAACTACTAGGAGTAAGGTGATCAGGTTTTACAAGGTACTGTGGGATTATCATACTGAGGAAGAAGCCACCTAGGAAAGAGAGGATTTTCTGAGATCAACATACCCGTATTTGTTCCCTGAGCAACCGAATCTCGAGGATGAGATTCATCCTAAGGGGGGTAGGTTTGTGACACCCTAGTTTTTCAAACTTTTTCTTTTCAAAACTTTTCTGGTTTTATTTGCCATTTGATAGTTTTTGGAGTCAATTCTTTGGACTTTGGACTGGGGCACACTTCCATTCTTTTCCCAAGCGTGCCAAGGCTCTCATATTCTCTCTAAAACCCTGCTAGATAAAACCCTAATTTTTATCCTCTCAAAATAATTCATTTCTTCCTCTGATAATATTCATTTCCACTGTGGGTTGTGAAGCAACCTATAGTTCTATTGATCAAGAAAATCCCAAATTAATACCACATCTTCTTGACATCATCTACTCCCACAATCTCCAAAAATATTTCATTGGCCAGTACAAAATTTTGTCCAGAATATTCCTTTTACCTTCTGGACAGTATTGACCCTTTGTGAAGTAACATATGTTTCATGACTCAGAAAACTCTCAAATAAATCCCTGAGATACTAGGAGTCATATCTTCCCACAATACCCAAAAATATCATCTAGTCCAGTTCAGATTTCCAGTAAAAATATTCTGACAAGCTGCTGGTCATTTCAGACCTTTGTGAAGGAAATACCAGCTAGAGGTACCCATTGGAGCTGAAATTTTTATGGCATCTTGTCTTCATCAAATAACTCCCAAACACCAAATTTTAGCTTCAGCAAATCATCCATGTGAGTGCGTCTTCCTCACCAAGTTTCTAGACCAGTATAGGGTTTGTACATGAACTATGTGCAAATCTTTGCAGAAATTTCTCAAAACTTGCCAGAAGATAGTCCTTCTTACCTAGAACACCCCAGACAGCACACATGGCTTGGAGCACAACTCATCTCTCCTCTAGAACCTCTCCAAGTTTCTGACCAGAAACTGTATTTGATGCTACACTTCAGCTCAGAGTGTATCTAGCCGATTCAGTGGCATTGAGAGGCTACATGACCTAGGGTCGAGGCACTGGACAAAGTTTGCCAGGCTTGCGTGGCCTCCAGGTGCTAGCACCCGTGGTGACCACAATTCTGGCATGCCTGTGCACGCACTCTGCGTGCCGACCACGTCGGACGCGACCACTCCGGCTGTCCCACATCGCCGTACTTTGTCTGGTGTTGCCAACATCATCGCCGCCACCCACGTACCCCGCTCTAGAGCCTTCCCATCGCCGGAATGGCCCTCGCCGGCCGCCACCGCGCGCCACACTGTGGCGCCCGTGCTGTCACTGTGGCCGCACTGGCTGTCCTCTTCCTCTCGACGAGCTATCGCGTCGCATTAAGTGCTCTGCTCTATCCTTGCTCCGGCGACGTGGCCACAACGCCGCCCGGTTCAGGAACCCTCCTCCCCGCCTATAAATAGCTCGCCCTGCTCGTCCCAGCTCCTCATCGCACTCCCTCCACCTCCAATCGAGCTCAGCTCCCCACGCCAAGACCGAGAGGCCCTCTGGCCTTGTAGCTCGCCGGAGTTCTGCCGCCCGATCCCCACTCCGCTACAGCTTGTTCCACTCCACCCCAGCCTCAACCGACCACACCCACGAGCTCAGCAAGCCTCCCTGGTGCTCCTCGACCTCCTGCCCAGCCTAAACGCTACCGGAATCACCATCTTCGGTCATCTTCGGAGAAGCAACGAGTACGGAGAGAACCGCCGTCGAGCGCTCGTTCCATCCCCGCAGTCGCCTGACCTCGCCGCTGTCGCTCTCGCCGGCAATCGCCGTCGGTGAGCCGCCCGCCTCTATTCCCTCTCTCTCTCTCTTTTAAACCTACACCAGGGCCCCACCTGTCAAAGACTCGCGCGCCGCCGAACCGTTTTTAAGTGAAGGCGCATTCCTGGAGTACGCCTTCGACGTGGCCGCTGTGGGATTTTCTGATTTTCAAATTTTCTGTTTATTTATTCTAGTTTGACCAGGAACTTTGACTATCCATTTCTTTTAAACCACAAGTCCAATTGAATTGATTCTTGTTGCATTAGTTTTGTATTGAGTCCCTTTATTTTCTGACTAAATTTGGTGTTTTTCCCAATGTTCACAGAATTTTTGGTCAACAAAAAGGCTTTATGTAACCTTTTCTTTTGCTATTTAAAAATACTTTCAGAAGGAAATTGCTGTGGATTTGAAGACCAGGAGTTTGTAGACACTCCACTTGAGCAAGGCAAGCCACATCATCCATTGCATAAGGCATAGCAATAGTATTGGCTTTATAATGGATTATTTTGCATTTAATTCAATTTAAATAGTCCATATTCTATATTGTTGATTATTCTGCAATAACCCTGCCATGTTAGATCATTTGTCCAACATAGCTAGTATAACCAGTAACTTTACATGTTAAATTCACTGTGATGGTTGATCAAGTGCCATCGACTCGGACTTACCCGTGCAGCCACATCTGCCAGAAAGGGACAGCCTTGACTTGGTCTGACCATGTGCTCTTTTACCGGTACCACCAAAGAGGGAGGTTATGTGTGTGTGCTGCCCTGAACAGGTAGACGATGATAACCTCGTGAGCCCAAGTTGAGTTATTTTCCGGCGTCACCGTTTGGGACAGTTTAGTTGGCCATGACGGTGGCAGGTGTCAGGAGTGACACAGGGGCCACCCAAGGTATGACTCGGATGGGGGATGATTGTCGGTGGTACGATAGAGGAGTCACAGGTTAGGCAAGTTTCGTTGGACGAATGTCCATGGTGTGGGTAACGTGCGCAACCTCTGCAGAGTGTAAGAATCTATTCGAATAGCCGCGTCCACGGTAATGGACACAGTACGCACTAGGTCACACTGTGTGGTCAACCGTAATAATAATAATGATGGAAGAACTTGTCTCATGCTCAGAAGTGACCGATGGGTCACGAGTGCTCCGGGTGTCATGGAGTGAACCCGGAAGAGAGTAAGTTGATAACTGGCAATAGTAAGTGAGCATATTAAATCATTTCACATTATCATTGCCATGCTGTTTTTTGCTGCACTATTTTGGCTGTTATGAGCTTGCGAGTACATTCCAAGTACTCACCTGGCGTATCATGCCAGATGTAGGAGAAGCCGGTGATGGAGATCCCGACGGTTCGTGCTACGCTAACTAGGTCGTGTCCCAGCAGTATCCCTATGGGATGGAGTGTTCCACACGATGTTCCACTACGCTGTAGTCTTTCCACTAGTAACGAGGCCCTTGAGATGTTTCATAAATAATGTAGATACTGTCCAAGCACGAGTAGTGCTCCTGGCCTCACTATCCCATGTAATATCCGAGCTTGTACTTGTATAATATCAATAAAGATCAGTTCTGTTCTGTTCCAAGTTGTTGTGTGTTTCTAGAAGACATGATCTCTGGGTTGGGAACACAGGGTAAACCGGTCCTCTGAGCCGGGGTGCCACACCGCAGTTGATCTGCATGTGAGCCATCGATCCTTTGATAATCTCACAGCGGAACTCTCAATGAAAGCACCAGTGTCGGTGGTAAAACCGGCAGACCTCGGGGTAGGGGGTCCCGAGCTGTGGATCTCGGATCAATGGTAACAGGGACGAAGGAGATGATGTTTACCCAGGTTCGGGCCCTCTCGAAGAGGTAATACCCTACGTCCTGCTTTGATTATATTGATGATGAAGTATCGAGTACAAGCTTGATCTACCTCGAGATTGTAAGGAGAAGTCTAACCATAGGGCTAGGTGGATGGTAATTATGATTTCGTGTCCTCTACAGGCTAAACCCCCTGGCTTATATACACGCCAGGTAGGGCATCTAGGGTTACATGGTCGGTATCCAGGGATGCGTATGGAGGTGGCAGGAGATGTCATGGGGTATACTCCAAGTCTTCGGCATATGCAATCTTGATAACGTCATGCCTTCCGGGGTCCATCCGAATGAGAACGAGGGCCTTCGGGCCCAACCCGAGGACTATGGGCTGACTAGGTGGGTATCCCCTAGTCTAGGACACCGTCAATCTTTATAAGCATAATTCAAATTGGGATCATGGCCACAAGCATAGCAGGCATCAATTTCATCAAAAAGGGATATTTCAAATGAATCCAAGGGATCATAACAATTATCATAGCATTCATCGTTTGGTAAGCACGAAGGGAAATTAAACAATGTACGAGTTAAAGAGTTACTCTCATCGGAAGGTGGGCATGGGTGATCAATCCGCTATCCTTCCTTTTGTTCTTCGCTCCCCTCCTCATCCATTTCATCTAATGAGCTCACAGTTTCATCAATTTCTTCTTCCATAGACTCCTGCAAAATATTAGTCTCCTTTTGGACAGCGGAGGCGTCCTCAATATATTTTTTAACATAAGCATTAGAAGCATAGTTTTCATAGCAATATTTAAGTATGGCAAAATTTTCAGATTTGTAAAGAGTAGCATCATACTTTTCAATAAAAGAAGCAATTTCATGGGCACCCTTAAAGGAAACAAATTCTTCAAATTGTTCAATATCATATTAACTATAAACACCTTTGGCATAAGAAGATAAGATTCCATTACCATTAAACTCACATTGGTAGGGAAGGTGTTTTTTTAGGGTCTTCAGAACAACAAATAAAATCATGTATTTCGCATAAATTTGAAGCATAGCAATTCAAACAATTAATATGATGCCATAAGAGTTCCCCTTTTTGAGACAAGCGGTGTCTCACAAAGTAAGCATGCTCATCTAATGATTTTCCCTCAACTAAGCTAGTTGGGTTCTCAGCACGAGCACAAAGGGATCAAAGATGATCCAAGTAAAAAAGCTTTAGGAGTAGTGAAGATTTTGGGGGTTCTTCAACCATTGGGTTAGCAAGTACAACTAATTTTTTTGATATTTTATGTTTCCTACCCATAACTAAAGATAGAAAACAAGAACAAAAAATAAAAACTACTTAGAGATAAAGCCAACAAGCGCACATGAGAATATTCACCCCACGCTATTGCTCCCCGGCAACGGCGCCAAAAAAAGGTCTTGATAACCCACAAGTGTTGGGGATCAATTGTAGCTTTTTAGATAAATAAGAGTGTCGAACCCAACGAGGAGCTAAAGGTAGAATTTATATTCTCTTCAAGTTCTATCGACCACCGATACAACTCTACGCACACTTAATGTTTGCTTTCATGAATTGCATCAATGACCAATACTATCTTTGCTAACTTCCAATAAATTTTACCACTTACACTCCTTATATGTGAAGTCATTACTCCCCATGGGATTAGCATATGAGCTTTTATTATTGCTTTGATTGTAATGAGAAGGTCAAACAAAGACTCAAACTACTCTTTATTATATAACTTTCATACACGATTACATACATAGATAGATCACGAAACAAGCACTTGAGAACTACTTCATGCTAATACTTCTATTCTTGTAAATCACGAAATAACTAAGGATCGAACTAAGATAGATAATGATAAAAGTGATGATTATACGATACCGGGGCACCTCCCCCAAGCTTGGAACAAGCCAAGGGTGGTGCCCATACCCGTGTCCTCATGTTTCCTTCTTCGGTGATGGCGGTGATGATGTGGTTGGCTTGTCCTTCATGATGTTTAGCAAGATCTCCTTTAAGCTCAGGATTTCGCGAAGCACGTGCTGAATCATCTCAGCATTCTTTTGAACTTTCGCCATTATGTGCTTGTTCTCAGGGCCCCAAGGGTTTTTGCTTGCATCACTTTCACTTGGACGAGAGATGTCCCAATTTGAAGGCATATGCATACGAGAGGTGTTCTCGAACCCGTAATTATGAAAATTATTTCCACGTAACCTGCTTAGGGGCCTCCTCGGAGTAGGCCCCTCTTGTACCTCATGATTCCGCTGATCCCTCATTGTCCTCATGGTCTAACCCGAGTTGGGAGTGGTGTAGATGCCGGCGATGGTGACTCGCTCCGAAGCGGTTGGTTGGACTTCCATAGAATCCCCAGAGCCTTCATCTGTCGCGACTTCCTCAATCAGTTCCCTCTCCAGCTCTATCTGTAGCAACCAAGCATCGTCCCCCATGTTGTTGGACGAGGAGGAGGACACGATGCCAGGGGGAGTCGAAACCTGACAGAAAAACAGCGCGAAATAAGAACAGAGGAGAAACTTGCGATACGGTGGTCAAAACATCGAGGAGTATATATAATGAATTTTTATCTTGCAGAAGAAGTATACGGGAAGAATACGGAGTCGGGAAAGTGCATGAGGGGCCCACAAGACATCTAGGCGTGCCCATGGGGTAGGGCACGCCCTGTTGTCTTGTAGTCTCCTCGTGGACCTCCTCGGTTGTTTCTTATTTTTCCTATTTTCTCTAATATTACAAAACTGACAGAAAATATTTTTACGGAATTTTTGGAGTCGGTTTACTTACCGTATCACATACACTACAAAAAAACACTTCCGTGAAGTTACGTGTTTGCCACAGTAGCTCACGTTTTCTGTCATGCATGTACATCCGTGACGATTTTATGACAGAATCAAGATAGTCATACCTGTACTGTCGTAGAAGTGTTCCATGACAATACTGAAATTATCATCACAGAAGTGTCCACTTCCATGACGATAAATCTCGCGTCATGGAAGTGTTTTCGTCAAGGGTAACCGGCACGTGGCATCCACCATCATGGGTCGCCGTTAATCTATCGGTTGCGGGTTTGGATCCGATAACCCGTTAATAGCCCTGACCAATGGAGATTTTCCTCGTGTAAAATTCTTATTCGCCAACAGAACCACGTGTCAGCTCGACGTCGCGACAAATGTCATCCATCCACTGGACGATACGCGCCTATGGAATAGTGACACGTGGCATGGCCCATTTAGGTTAAAAGGGCCGGCCTAGTCAAAGTTAGCGGGCTGGCCCATTAACGGCCTGCTTGCGCCCGACCCATTTGCAGGTAAGGCCCATTCAAATAGTGTTAAATCGGCCCGTCACTGGCCCGTTGTGGATTTCTCATCATTGCGCCCCATGGTCACTTCTAGCCCATTAACAATCTGCTTTGTATTTGGGCCCAATTACGGCCTGGTGTGTTTCTGGCCTGTTTAAGGTCCTGCTACATTTGGGCCCATTTGTGGCCTGATGAAACTTTTGGCCCATAAACAGGTCATGATGGAATTGGGCCATTTTCGGCCACATCTGACTTTCGGCCTGTTAACGGCCGACGCAACCCATGGGCCATATGTGGCCCGACGACACATCGGGCCTATTAACGGCCCATATTCTCGATGACACAAATCCAGCCCGCCAGCACTTTTCGGCCTGTTAAAGGCCCGTGTAGTAGGTCGGTGCAATTACGGCCCATGCTGACTATCGGCCTGTTAACGATCCGCCATGTAAATGGGTCACCATGGGCTGAGCTACATTTCGGCCTGCTAATGACCAGTGGGCTATTTGGCACATTTTAGGCCCAATCATCTTTTGGCCTGCTACAAGCCTTAGGTATATTCTGGCCCAATGAAGGCCCAATCTGTGATTCGGCCTGCTAAAGGCCCGTGTAATTTATGGGCCAAATAAGGCCTGCGTGATATTTAGACATGTTAACGGCATGTTATTACTATGGCCCATGTTATGTTTAGGCCTATTAATGGCCCACTATGGTCACGGGCCTACCAATGGAACGATCAGAAATAAGAAGAGCTTACACTGATTTAGGCCTAGTTATTTTCTGTGGGCTACATACCGATTACGGCCCGTAACCGTTTTTAGCTCCATTCTAGTTGTGGGCTGGATGAATGTTGGCCCTTTGGGCTCCTACGATGATTTCGGCCTAAAGGAGACCGGTGATGCCGAAAACATTACTAAGAATAAACCTACACTATACAAAAATAGCTTGCTAATTTCTACGGCCTTTGGTAGTAGGATAAATGTTGTGTCGCAACAAAATAAATTACAGCCATACAACAAAAGGCCTGTTGGCATAAAAGTTTACAGTCCTTGCAGATAAATGCACCATGAGATGTATAGAAGCAGAGATCATTTGACCAGAGTGGTAATGTTTCGGGCTGTAGAATCTGATGGAGCATCATGACCTTCCCCTTTTTTGCGCCATTGCTCTTGAACAACGAAGCAAATGTCTGATAGTCTGGTTTCAAAACCATTCATATCTTGACGACATTTGTCTACCACTATTCTTGTTTCAGAAACAACCTCCATTAGGGATTGGACTTGTGTCTGGAGTACAGATATATCACTCTGTCTAGCCGGAAGATTTTGTTCAGTAGGCGGTTTCGACGAGGTTACTTTAACAACCAACCCAGAATTACTTAGGAAGTTGCTTTTTGCACTATTAGTGGAGAGATACTGACGCACTACAGAAAGAGATGACATTGTGCCTGTGGTAGCCTCGTCACCTTCAAGAGGTTGTGGCTGTTCAATCATTTGTTCCATAGCTTGCTGAAAGTTTGAATTTTGTAGATTAGTGTACCAGATAAGAAGTTACAATATGAGACAAAAACAAACAAAATAGCTTTCACGTTTATACATAACTTATTTTGGTGAACCACTATAATACTTTAGCATGTATTTTAGTGGTAAGTACATAATAAAATCATGTTCAGAACATATGTCCATGTAGCATGCCTAATGTATTGTCTATTTCCTCACATTTATTGACATCTAAGGATAAAGAGACACGGTTTAAAATACGATGAACATAGTATGACATCATTCATATCACGGGCAAACGGATATCAAACAAAAAGGCTATTGTATCATTGTGTGGGCACGCGAACATCACAACTAGATAATAGATCAAGACCAAAAGAATATCCTTCCTTTCTTTTAAACCGTGTAAGGTGAAATGATACGTTAAGACAATTGTGTATAAAAGTGAACAGAGTAACTGACATTGGCTGCAAACCAAGCAGTTAAATGGACACGTCACAGTAACAAGCAGTTCAAAGGCATGAGGAGTAAGGACTTACAACAGTGGCTTGGACTGTTGTAGTCATGCCCTTCATCTTGCTGGTGTGACAATCCTTGAAGATTTGCACTACATTCGGTTCAGGTTCTTTTTGGTCCGCATGGGCTTTCCTCTATATTTGGAACAAGTCAATGCAGATACAATAATATGGCACAACAAAAAGGAGGAAATAGAAGATATTTACAAGAGCCATGCATTGTGCAATATAGCTACGACATCCTATTGTCTGTTGGAATTTCACTTTAGAACGGTTGGTCTTGTTCTTCAAACAGTTAGCCTAGACGAAGATAGACTTATAAGGCACATACGTAAATATGAGTTCAATATGTGATCTGATCACATACATATACCCTGCCTGATACTTCAGATTAGACCAGTGTTTAACAAGGGCTGTCCAGTCTTCGTCCATAATATATTCTACTGGAGATGTTTGGGCGATTTCATTGTTAGCCTTGCCTTCAAAGTGAGTTTTTCTAAGGTGATACCGATACTGTCGCAGAACAGACTGAAAAAAATGAGTGCATGCTTGTTTGGTTGCATCATCTTTCGGATCCAACTTGAACCTCATCTGTTGAAAAAGGAATGGGAGTCTCATTAGGAGCAAGCTAGAAAGGATGGGACAGAGCAAGACAAAATTACAAATTGCGATGAATAACATTACTTACGGATAAATGGTCAAGGAAGGTGTTAAACTGGGTTTCGTCTTTGTCATTCCTGTACTGGATCCACATTGGGAGGATACGTGCATGACACCTAACGGCAACGGCTGCCTCTGACACTAACTTGGCTGACTCTGTAGCATCACGTGGCCTTTTTAAACCTGCCTCAAAATGGATCTCCATTCTTCCTCCTTTAGATTTTGTTAACCTGTCAAGCATTTTCCCTGATGTTTGTTTCCTCTTGTGCCGAGGTGCAAGTTCAATAATGAATATGGAAATTGTTAGTGCACATCAAACTGTGAGAGTACATATAAAGGAGTACGCAACTGCAACTTGACTCGGTCACGTACCGTCTTGGTGTTGATGCTCATGAGGTTCATCTGATCTTGCCAAGTCCTGTAGTGTCAGCAGTGCTTCGGAAGTAGTGTTAGGTGGGAACGCAGCTTGGGCACATGCCACTTGCGGAGCATTCGAACGAGTAACTCATTGAGATGTCGGTACTGTAGAAGGAGGTGCTGCAGCTGGTGGAGCAGGGGATACTGTGTTTGTAGATTTAGCCGGTGGACTTTGACCTTCTACTGCACTATAAGTACCAGCAGAATCTCGAGGGAACCTCCTTTTCCGTTGCACCCGACGACTAACAACATCCCCTACCATACTCTTTTCCTTGGTCTTTTTTGACTTTGCCATGTCAAGCCGTACCCACAGCACAAAAGAATAAAATTTGCTCTTCAGAACTCATTGATGCATGATACAGACGACCAATACTTAGATGTAAGACAACCATATGAGAAGGATGGAATATGTACGAAAAATAGGACGGCATGACATATTCACACCTATGATGTGTCAACTAAGCAGAAGGATTTTCAAGAAATTAGAAGCAACTAGTCATCAACCCGTGCATTCGCACGGGCTAGTTTTTTTTGTTACAATTTCAGTGTTATATGTAAGCTTCCATTAAATGATGAAAATTGTAGTACTGGTAGACTACATGCACAGAAGCTCTTTTACCCTGTCAACTATTTTATTACCTTTTAGCAACTATATTTAACCAAGACAACAAATTAATGAATCAATAAAAGCAATATAAATTATCAAGTGATTTTGCACATTTTAAATTGGATGGGAAGGAAAATTTCAACAATGGTTTCCCTCACGCACTTGAGAACATCCAAAGTGTATATACAATGGATATATCCATAATCATCCCGTTCCTATAAAAGTAAGACACTGCTTATTGAATTATTGAATATATTTGATGTAGAATTAATTCGGGCATATACTGCCCTCCATTCCATTTGTCTATAAGGGATTAGAGCATACAACATGATTCTTTGTATTATATGCGATGTGGTTGCAAATACATGCATGCAAGGCCGTATTTTCTGCTTAAAGAAACAAATAGAGACTGAACATTTTTCTGCTCACGATGCTTCTCTAGTAAAGTCTACAATGCATGTATAACATAGGTATCAACCACAACAAACATATAGTTTAGTATCATGGAATCAGTCAGTACATATAATTTCTTGGTAGTTTCTTAGTATTACCGAATCAGAACTTAATTACATGGTCGCTCTTATTAAGCAAGTCCAGTACCATACAATAGAATACATAACTGTACAAAAATAAACTCATATATGTTCTTAATTATTTAGCACATCAATTTAGCAAAGGAAAGACATTAAAATAACCAAGTAGAAAAAATATGAGGAAGGACAACCAAGAGGTTAACTTGACCATCATTTTTTTATCTCCCGTGTAGCTTCGAATAAATACTGCTAATGTGTCACCTTCTTGAGCCCTGACTGCATATATACACTCCCTGTCTACCAACATCACTATAAAAAATAATTCCATCGGGACAAAACATAACTTGTGCGTCTAAGATGAACATATCCAATTGGATCACTGCATGAGTTCTTAAAAACGAAAGAACAGATCCATGTAAACAAAATTGTAGTTTTTTTCTTGAAAACGTAGAGAAGTAGATTGAACAAACCATTTAATGCTCCAAAACGACTTATGCACTTTCCTACAAAATTAGAAGAGATGCTCGAGTTCACTGTGCGTAAGTATGGGTCGGTGCAAGAAAAGAGGACCGCAACGCTGCTCGGTCCGGCCCAGTCTGGTCCGCCAGCGGACGGTCCAAACAGCGGCTCGGTTAGGGACCGGACAGGGACTGGACCGTGTCCAGCCTTAAGTACGGCCACATCTTTGGTGAACTAAATTCCCTAATTGGATTGTATAGCACCCTCAAATCTTACCCATCACAGTAAACATAAGACAGGTCTAAAACTAATGAACGCATGTCATCAAAATCCCCCCACAACAAACAACCTTACTCATTAGAGTCAAATTGCACGACGCACAACATAGAAATGCCCAAAAAACAAAAACCTACTCCATTATTGGTCCATGCAGACAGTGGCGGAGCTAGACAAAAATGTTTGGGGGGGCCGAAAGACAAAAAAAATCTATAGTGAGCAACTGCTACTGAGAGAGCAAATTTATAATGTGTATAGTCCAATTCAATCAACCACTGACCAACTGCCACTGAGAGAAAAAATTGTAGTGCCATCACCAAAAAATCCCAAATTAGATCAAACCACATAAGGAAGCAACAAAAGAAAAACCAATTTGACTCATATTGTACAGCAGTGTTGATGTACAGGCAATGCTTGGCATTAGAGACTTCAGACTTTAGAGTTAGCCTGTGCGTCGCGGCGATGGCGGCTGGTTGAGATAAGCATAGCACATTAGCTGAGAAGCAGCCGAGCTGGTGCGTGGAGATGAGCTTGTTCGTTGGTGTATTGTGTGTGAAGATAGGCCTAATTCCAAGCCGAGCTGCAGCTTTCAGGGGCCACTATTACTACCTAATGAAGAAAATTCGTTTGGGCTGGGGTGGCCACGGCCCCTCAGGCCTTAACGTAGCTCCGCCGTTGCATGCAGACCTTATTGAATGGATGGTGCAAGTGACGTGTAACACCCCTGGGTAATGCACTACAGTAATCCCTCATAATTAAGCCAAGTCACTTTGTTTTGCAAAGCTTAATCATCTTTGATTCATATTTCATTTCAAATTCCACCACTGAATTCAATTCAAATTATAAGTGAAATTTGAATTTGCCCAAAAATTGCTGAAAAATAGTTCATCATTTAGCAAATATTTCAAAACAAATATTTGTTCAGCAAAACAACATCACCTATTTGCTAAAATGAGCTATGGCAATTGAAACAGTGCTATTTCAGCATATTTAAATGCTATTTCAATTATGAAAAATCCAAATGAACTCAAATGCCTTCCAAACTTTTTGTGGCAGTGCCAAATAATGCCTTGTATTTATGTGACTAATTACCATATTTTACAAAAGTCATTTTGGCAGCCCAAATTTTGCAAAACCTCTCTGTAAAAAAAATAAAACAGAAAAAGAATTGGGAAAAAGGAAAAGGGCCACTGTTGGCTGGGCCTTAGTGCACAGTGTGCAGGCCCAGCCCACAGAGCCAGCGGGGGGATAAGAACGCCGCGCTGGCCCCCTGGGACTCGCTCTCGTCCTCATCCCCTTCCTCCATCGCCTCTCTCTCTCGCTCCCGAGCCCACCCGAGCGCAGCCGTCGCCGTTCGCCGTCGATCCCACGGCCACCGTGCCCTCCGCGTTGCCTCACCATGTCCCACCGCTCCGCCTCGACGCCGCGCGTCGTTTGCCCCAACCAGCGCGCCTTGGGGAGTCCTACAGCGACCAAATCGAGCTCATCCTCGTCTTCGGCCACCGTTTCTGCTCCGACGAACCCCGCCGCCGTCTGCTGCTTCTAAGTTGTCACCGGCTTTTCTTGAGCCACCCGGTGAGCTCCGCTTCCCCTGCTTTCCTTTGCCGCTCGCCGTAGAGCCTAGGTCATGCCGTCGATGTACCGTGCTCTGGCCACCGCCATGGCCGTGAGCACCGTGCTCCCAAAGCCGCTCAGCTCGGTCCAGTAGCACCAACGTGCTTCTGGTGAGCTGCTGCTGCCGCCTAGCCAGTTTGCGCGCGCGCGAACGACCCATAGCCAAGATCCCGATCTCGACCGCACCTCACCGCCGCTAGTGCTCGACGCCGGCGACGTTTTTGACCATCTCCGGCGAAGTTGACCCCACCGTCGGGTGCGGCGTAGCTCCCTCGTTCGAACGCAAGTGGAAACGCGCGATTTGGTTAACCATAGCGAAATCCCGACGATGGCCGTAGCTCACCGCCGCGTTTGGGGCTCCGCGGAGCTCCTCTGGCGCCGACCGCCAGCGTGGCATGGCATGGGGCCCACCTGGGTCACTACCAGTGGGCCCCTGGCCCCGGTTGACTACGTTGACCGTGGTCAACATGCTGACTGTGCACGCTGACATTGACATGTGGCCCCACCCGCTAACTTAATCTAGTTTTTAAAATTAAGTTAATATGTTAATTAGTTTACTCACTGACAACTGGGGCCCACCGCTAATTAATCTCTGTTTAGTTTAAATAAGCACTAATTAGCCCTGTGTCACTGACATGTGGGCCCAGCCCACTGTTCCAGTGGATAAGGCTGTCTAGTCAGCCTGCTGACTGGGCAGTTGACCCAGTCAACTGGGCCCACTGGTCAGCCTCTTGCTGGTCAGCTGGGTACAGTTCTGGGTACCCTTAGCATTTCATTGTTCTGGATAATTCGAATTTAATACTTAAATTAATTCCAGAAATTCCAGAATTTGTTTAAATCTTTGAAAATTCATAGAAATTCAACCGTACCTCGGATGAAAAAGTTTTCTACATGAAAGTTGATCAAAAAATGAGACGAATCCGAATATGCCCTCCATGTAGCTGTCACATGCCCATAACACTGCAAACATGGAACCTTCCCCTCCGGTTCATCTGTCTGACAGATGCCTAAAACCGGGAAAATATTCCCAGATATTTTCCCGTTCCGTCTCTAACGTGTAGCACTGCGATAGGTCACCCCCAGCACTGCATATTGCCATGACATGCCTTGTGTTGCTTTTGTTTGCTTTTACTTATTTGTTTCTTCCCCCTCTTCTCACCGGTAGACCCCGAGACCGACGCTGCTGCCGGGTATGATTACGCCCCTGACGACCAGCCCTTTTCAGCAGAGCTTCCAGGCAAGCAAAACCCCCTTGATCATTGATATATCGTCCATTCTTTCTCTCCCATGCTTGCATTAGAATTTGCTACTATATTTGATTGCTCCTATTCTGATGCATAGCCTATTTTTGTAACTACTGTTGATACCTTACCTGCTATCCTAAATGCTTAGTATAGGTTGGTTAGTAATCCAACAGTGGCCCCGCACCCTTGTCCTTGTTGCCCCGCTTTGTTACCGGTGTCCCGATCAATGTGATCGCTATGCAGAGACTGACACATCATCGCACACCCCTTAGTTGTACAACTCTGTAGAGCTACTATCGAGTGCCGAGGGTGATACCTCCTACCTCACTCCTGATGATATCTCTGTAGCGTAGCTAGTCGGTTGTGGGTTACCGAGGGTGATTCCTCTTTCACCACCTTCGATGATGCTTCTGTCGTGCAACATCTCAAGTGTGAATCCATCGAGGGTGATTCCTCCGGGTTCTCCTTGACGGTTGCATCGAGTGGGAATCCATCGAGGGTGATTCCTTGGATTACCCTCTTGATGTTACGGACACACGGTTAACTTTAACTGTTGCCCCCTGTACTGTTACTGCGGGACTGAAGGGACAGGCGGTACCACCCCGGTAGAGGTGGACCTGAGTTCCCGATAGTCCCTTAGGAAGTCGGGTTGACCTGGAGGGTACCCGCGAGATAATTACGTGGCATGGCCGGGCATTCCTGGCCCTTGCCGTAAGTCCACGAGACGGGGCGACGGGACCACAGATCATGGATCACTGATTGTCACCGTGAGCTCCCAACACACTAATTGGTTAGGATATGTGATCTGAGTAGGCCTCTGGCCTTTTCGCACTAAATACCACGCGGGAATAGTATGGGTACTTGGCGTCGTATGTATCAGCCGAAGTTCTTCAGACGTCAGCAGTTGAGCGGCACGCGCCCGGGTGGTCCGCGAAAGCCTGTGTGTGTATACAGGGGCTAGGTCTGGTCCCGGCCGTCCTCGCAATGCGCAGGAGTGCAAAGGGCGATGGGCCCAAGACCCCTGAGCGCTTAGGGTGTAGACCGGCGTGCTGACCTCTCTGTTGGGCCTAGGTAGGGCTACGGCGTGTCGATCAGCCGAGGTCGGGCATGACCCGAGTAAGTGTGTCCGGCCAGAGTTAATCGAGCGTGTTGGGTAAGTTGGCGCACCCCTGCAGGGAAGTATATCTATTCGAATAGTCGTGTCCACGGTAACAGGACGCTCGGAAAATATCCTGATCTACTACAACTAGAACTGGATACTTGTGGATTTTAATAATATGTTAGCTCCGGGATTGCTTTCTCGAAGGGAGTCGAGGAAGGATCTCTGGGCTTTGCTACTAATACTTAATACTTTATAATATGGTAATCTGCACTCTTCTAATGCTGCAAGACGCTGCAAGTTGCTAGTCTTTGATAGGCTAGACCCTCTCTCTATTCTGGCATTTCTGCAGTATAGTCCACAGATACAGCCTCTACATTTGATACCGATGTATAATTAGAATAGATCTGATGTAAGTCTTGCGAGTACTTTGGATGAGTACTCATGGTTGCTTTGCTACCTCTTTTCCATACCCGATTGCTGCGATCAGATGCTAGAGCCCCGGAGCCAGCTGCCCCTGTCGACGACTACTACCACCCCTCCGACGGAGCCCACTACTACATGAAGACCGACGACCAGGAGTAGATAGGAGGCTCCCAGGCAGGGGGCCTGCGCCTTTTCGATCTAGTGTCGTTGTTTTGCTCAGCCTTCTTAAGACAGACTTGTTTAGCTTTATATCTGTACTCAGATACTGATGCTTCCGCTGACTCTTGTGTAACTCGAGCTTATGTATTCGAGCCCTCGATGCCCCTGGCTTGTAATATAAAGCTTGTATTATTTTATTTTGTGTCTAGAGTTGTGTTGTGATATCTTCCCGTGAGTCCCTGGGCTTGATCGTGCGCATTTGCGTGTATGATTAGTGCACGATTAAGTCGGGGGCGTCACACGAGGGCTGTCCATCGCAATGGAGGTGTGCTAACTTCCTATGCAGCCATTGATTGGTGCAAGCGATGGATAAACCATGGTAATACCTGCACATGAAAGAGAGATTGAGGTAGCATCGAGGGAGTCCAAGTCAAATAGGAGGGGGGAAGGAGCTGTGGCATGTGTATCTCCTAGACGGAAGGAGTCCGTTAGAAGAGACTAAGCTGATGAGAAGAGGTGGCCAAGAAGGTGAGCACGATGGTAAAGTCGTCATGCTTTAGTAGGCTGCAGATCTCGCACAAGGTTTTGCTGACTATTGGAACGTTGACAACGATAACTGAACTGAAACATCAAGTAGATAACGGAAGATTTTTTTAAGAAACATATTGGTATTCATAGCACGAACCCACCGAAGCACATATATCATTATTATAACTTATGATTCAAATCTGAACTACTAAAGGAGTATTAAACATTAAACATAAAATAGGTAAGTTTAATTTCCTGTTTTATAGAAATTTTGTGGTAATGAACTTGGACTGAAGCCATTACTGAGAGTATGGAGCAAGGTGTTGGTGTATTTTGCAATTGAAGGGAAATCCAAGGAGAGAGGCAACCGGAGGTGAAGCAGAAGGCAGCTGGAAGGGGATGAAGAGAGTCATGATTGCCGCAGGCCGACAACGATGATAGAAAGAGGAGACCGCTGCCTAGAACCAGACTGGCAAGGGATACAACGAAGAAGGTAGAGGAAGGCTGTGCTGACCTGTAGACTACGGCAATAAGAGGTCAGATTAGATCGAGAGAGATGTGTGGATGACG